>OV050033.1:14773279-20425779 GCA_920105625.2 Clusia tigrina | reverse complement strand
ACATAGTGCATACTGGACCACAGCTAACCCCATAACAGAATGCAGAAGGACCGCTTACTCACACACACCATTTTTAATTTCAATGAAAAATATCTACATACTTAGTCGCGCAGACCTCCTGTATTCCTTTTGGTCGTTTATAATTACTATATACATACCTAATAAGTACTGCGATTGCATTTCTAAAAGTCGTTGTCTCTAAAATACAGTATAGATTCCGATTGCCTTGTTTAAAGGGAATATTTCCCTCAAAAGTCGAAAAATTCTCTTTCAGTTTGGTTCATAACACCCTTCCTCATAAGACGCTCCCTGAATTGGAATCGCATATATTTTCTTCCGATTTATATTATCCAATAATATTGGTAGAAATTCACCGAATGTGCAGGGCTCTGACATTGTTGTTAGTTATCAGATCGTCGAAAATTTAAAAAGTAATTCACTGGAGTTAAATTCAAACCATTTCCAATAGTTATTCCAGGCTGGTAGCCTTTAGTTGGATTACCGATTATGAAATATATTATTCAGTTAACCAGTAATTTTACATAATACATAAAATAAGTGAAACCAGTAAAGATAGTTAAAGTCGGGTTAGACTTACTATGAGATACCTTTTACCCTTATAGGGATGTACATTACTTACATTGCATTACCAAATTGTGTTCATATACCCTCATTAGGAGCATGGCTAGGCTAATTTTTCTTTTAGTCCCTAATCTGATCCACTCCTTTTCTTGTATATGTCTTTATATTGTCCACATGCTTCGTCTATAAATGTATTTTAGATCTTAAGTTAAAGATATGCGTTAATAGTGGGCGTACCAGTAAATTTATACCGCCCGCATTTTGCATAGTGTCAGATAGCACGCACATCTACTTAACTGCCACATTCTAATCATTTGCGAATATGTCCATACCTGCCACGCATCCTTCTGCTAATTGAAAAACAGCTCAACCGCACACCCTTTAGAAGTAAAGGGAATAAAAATGTAGGGTAATGGGATGCTGACATGGGGTGAGGATGCTACCCTTACCCAAGAACCTCACAGTACATTAATATAGTGGAAAACATTTTGTCTTCACCTAGTTCGCCACCACATTACTGGATTTTTTCGATTCTATACGGAATGATTTTTCGATTCAGCAAGACCACAATTCCGTCAATATACCAAGCGTATCATAGATGATCATGTATATGAATGATTCTATATAAGCTACTTATATTTTTATATTCAATTGTGTATAACAAAACTTCTCGCAAATGCAATATTCAATACAATGCAGCCAGAATACAGTAATGAATATTTATATCATATATATGAGTGAGTATAGGGTATATTTTTATAGACTGTAGTACTCAGCTAAGAGTAAGTTTTCTTCTTTAAAATGACTATTTTGTTAAACGAAATGTATCAAATAATCACATAAATTTTGAAACCGGAACATTGTTTCAAAATTGTGATGCTATATTTCCAAAATCAGTACTGAATAAGAATATAGAGAACTTTTTGTATAGCGATAAAGTGCATTTCTGTTTAATGTATATTATGTAATGAATATATTACATAGAAGACGTAAACAACCGCAACTGTCGTATTTAGAATGAGGAAATCCTGAGGGTTCTTAAGGGGCATTACTATATATATAGGACGGCACGTAATTGCCCGCGAAATCTGCTACAGGGTATTTTGTTTCCAAAACTTTGAAGACAATTACAAGCAAGGACGATGCTACGTGCCCTATATCGAAAAACAAATAATGAATCAACTATTCTATGAGTATATTGTTTTCAGATGGATCTGTCCATGGGTTGCAAAATGTTATGACACGTCTGAATTCTTTTTTCTTGGGATATCTGAATGCTCTGATGTATACTAATGAACCAGGCATGATTTCCGAATACATTGAAATATGGTTTACGGCCAAAGTAGCTCGAAAAATTTTCCCACTAAAGGTAAATTTGAGGAAGAAGTAGGAGCAATTAAATAAAATTGACATACAATAAATGACATATTATATAATTAAATACTACATACAATAAATGCTAAAACACAAATTCACACAAACAAATAATTTCACAATTTTTCTTTTGTATATTATTTAAAATGTTGGCCCTATATATTTATTAATTATAAACCTATCTTTATAGACCATTCCATTTTCATATATTACCCCTCTTACATTCTGAAAGGAAAGTTCCTAAAATAATTGCAATGAAAAAAGGGCGAATTAGTTTAAAGTTTGTAAGAATTTACATTTATCTAAATATATTTTTAAACTTATTGAATGAACATGAAATTGTATTTGTGTTTTATGGTTAAAAATAAACTTCTACCAAATTATAATTAATTATTTTCAAAAGCATTTTTCATTTTTTATGTTAGATAAATAAAATTTCCATGCAATACGCGCTGCCAAGTTAGCAGTCAGTCGCCGGACCATTTGTCAATGTCGCACAGCCAGTTGGACCTGCCTGCAAAGCGAGTTCGGTTCGAGACACGCCAGCGTATTCAGAAATAAAAGAAAAAGCTTCGCGAAAACGGGTCTCATGAAGCCCCATTAAGAGTGCAAAAATCCAATAAGAGCAGAAAATCGTATTCATGCTTTATTTAATTTAATTTTTAGAAATATAATTCAAATTCAAACCTCGAAGCAGTTAGCCTTGAAACCAGCACACATACACACAAACACACGCACACTTACACTCCCTCGCCTGCGTACATCGAAGTAATTCGAGCACCTGACTGAGTGGGTGACAACACACATGCCTGGGTGACAACAGTTTCTCTTGATTACTGACTTATGTTCGGATAGGAAAAGTTGTGAAGGGATCATCATGGATGAGTAAAAACAAAAAAATATCAGACCCAACATATAGAGGAAAACCACGGTTCTCACATTTCATACGTGAAGAATTCGATTTGTAAAAAACCATATTTTTTCTTTGTAAAAGTTTATCAAGAACCTTTTCTCATTTAGAAAAACTTTTCGACTTATTTGATAACAGAAGAAACGATTCAACCCCAGCTTAATATGCTTTAAATAACTTTCCATCTGACTGATATTTTTAAAAATAGAATACTTCATTAGACCTTTTTCCTCACTATTTAAGGTGTTAATCCATCTTCACGTACCCTAACTGACTGTTCAAGTTGTCTCAATAAGCATGATGCACCTAGGAGAGGAATTTAATTTGTGAAATTGCAACTGTAACAGCAACAATTCATCCACTAAAGAGCGATAACGGAAAATTGATAGATTGCTAAGTAACAGTAACATACTGCAGTACTATAGAGAGGGTAGGGTTATCACTACCGCGGTGCATGAGTGGCAACACTTGTGGCCAGTCAGCAATATTTGCAATGAGTGGCAGTGAGAGGGACATTAAAAAATGATAAGTGGCTAAGTGTTTTTGTGAATAAAAAATGTTGAATGTTGTCGATATTGCTATTCCCGTATATACGCATCCATTAATTAATAAAAAAAAAATCATTTAAAAAACAACCAGTTGTGTACATGAAAATATAAATATTTGTTTCGTTTTCTAGCACAGTGCAAAAAAAGTAAACAAAGTATTTTGATTGCTCGACCTACAAATTGAAATGCAATTGTTCGTTAATGTGTACAAAGAGGTCAGATTGTATGTCTTGAATACATTTTATATTAATTAGACTATATAAATATAGTTCACAAGTACAAAATATACAAATACATATATACAGGAGACTGAGAACGCTGTGACTATTATTCGAGACCCGATATTGCAGTTGCACAGAGAGTTATAGACATACATACTTACAAATCGGGGTTGTTCTGATGAAAACTCAAAGGGTATTTTGTCGTCTGTAAGAAATATGATATTTATATACCGTGTCGTCTACAAAGAGGTTCCTTCCAGGTGCAAACTCTCATCCCACCCTTGAAATAAGGAACTAAAAAACCCCACGCGTGCTCTTATTAGTGAAAGGATTATATTTTGGCCTTAGTTGCTAGTACTCATTCCCCCAACCTCTTGCATACAGAATTAATTATGGTGCAAGGTAAAATAATCATAATAACAAATTGTATTCCTTGACTTGGTAGTTTTGTTCAACAATTCTTGGATTTCTCTCAGTATTTCTCTGTGTGTACTTACTGAATCAAGCATATTCTCTGTGCTTGTTGTCCTACCTTCGACAAAATGAGGAAGCGTTTATTAGTGTCAGATGTATTGAGAAAGGACAATGTATACTCCTTATACCTGGACAGACCTCTGAGTTTCATAAAAGAGTTAAAAAAGCTGGACAAAGTGTGACTTCCATTCCCTTTAACAAATCCTCTATCTCCTCCTTATTGCTTCCAGGCTTATAATACAATGGGCATCATTTACCTGAGTGCTTAGGGACCTTCTACGGTGGTTCTCCGGCCTATCCCAATTCTATGTATTTCTTTTATATACTCAGAAAAGACAACTAAGATATACTATTCTTATGGAATTTTGCAGACCTCTTTTTTTATCTTTGATAGCCGATAATGTGAAAATTATATCGCTCGAAATTGGTAAATCAATTAGCAACCAGTACTCACGGTGCACTCCTGGCCACTTCCTCCGATAAATTACAATATAAATATAATTTTAGTTAGCAGATTTATTCTAAATAATCTAAGGACACTTCTTAGTCATAAAAAGGATATTCATGGCAATGCATTTCATGAATGACAGTGTTTTGAAATAAGGTAGAATATAAAATAAGATTGGGTTTCCAAGATTTGTTATCGAAAATGCCCAAGTCTGGTATGGACATTGGCGGATTGAAGAGGGTATCAGCTTTCATAGCTGATTTCATATTCCAATTATCTCTTGTATGTGAATTTTCCTTTTATGGCCATTCAGTTTTTTTTTCATTTATTACAACGGATGTTTGTGATGAAACCGAATCGGTCCGTTTTTTTTTTTTTTTTTTTCATACAAAACCTCAGATTTGTTCCTGTGATGCGAGTATACCAGTATTGATTTGCGGGATGTTTTCCGAGTCACCACCACTCGACGCACATTCGAGTATGTAAATTTCAGTTTTGGGCTGTTGACTTTTCCTTGTGCCCAGAATATACAATGCATGCATATATACTTTTGTATATATGTATTTAATTGAATTAATTACATGGGACTTCGTTAAATTGCAGCACGTCTCGTTGCTTTTATCACTTTATTTCTTTTGTGTCATTTTGAATTCGATAAAGGAAGAATTTGCCTTTGGGCAGCAAGCGGGCATTTAATGGGAGTTCATTCGCCCAATTATATCGCTTATAAAAATGCCAAAAGTATATTAAACCCATTGGGACAAAGAAGACTGATATCACAACAACCATATTGAAGGCATGTGCCCCTCTATATACAATTTTATCTAATATACATTCATACATCGCACATATGTACGAGTATGTACCCGCATCGACATGAAATCGGAAAATGTTTACTAAATGAAGAAACTCTCTGGAACTCTTACAAGTGCATTCACATTGCTGCGTTCCATGCTGGGTCGCTGTCTCAATTACTTGTTGTTTGCCACCAATAATCAATTTCATTTGTGTTTTGCTTTATTTCTTATTTTGCAAGTGCCGTTCAGCATTATTGGCGTGTTCAAATTAATTTACACAAATTTATTTACATGCTATTTAAGGTGATATTAAAGATTCATCAAGGTGATGCATATGTGTGGAAGTTTACAGTGCCGACGCCCAATTCTGCATATCAATCAAAATAAAACTTATTTGCTCAGAATTTAAACAAAAAGATAATTCCAGAAGTTCTCAGGAACTAAATTTAAGTAATGTCAGCAACATCGGATCTAATTATACCAAGTGTCTGGTAAAAATATATATATATAATTTAATGAGCAATTGAAATCATTCCGTATTAGGATACATTTAGCCACTATTGTCCCCAAACACACACTTTAAAAACCACAGAACTTAATTCTATGAACTCTCTGGTATAATCATGTATAAATGTGTATGTAGGTACATATGTGATAACTCTTTCTTTTGGGTTCAATACACTCCAGATACAGAAAATGTTGACCAGAATATTCAAGGGATTATTTTTCCACTTTTTTTTATTTTTAAATAAATAATAAATATTTTTTAAATTTATTTGTAATAATAATAATTGTAAATTTTGTGTTTATTGTCTCAATACCAGGGTTTTGAAGTCGGAGTCGCGGAGTCGCTGGTTTTTTAGTGCAATCGGAATTATGTATACAGTATTTGTGGTCTAAAAATGAACTGGAGAAATAGCATCTTCATATTTGTGTACCTAAACACATTATTATTTAATTTATTAAGATGCTTACGTGAATTTGATAAAATTAAAGAAATTAATTTTCCAATATTCTACACAATAGTTAATCTATGCATATTAGGTATCATCAGATGTATTTAACTTTTTATTAAGTTTTAAGTTGGAGTCGGAGTTGGATTCAGAGTTGGAGTTGGATTTGAAGTTGAAGTTGAAGTAGGAGTTTTGAGTAGGAGTTGCAGTCGGATTCGGAGTTGAAGTCGGAGTTGGAGTTGGAGTTGGAGTTGAAGTCGTGTTAGGAAATGTTAGTGTTGAGAGTTAAAGTCAGAATCGGATACATTATTTGACGACCCCGGCTCAATATTAAGTGAATACACTCAATATTAAGTGAATGCCCTTATCTCTGTGCACGTGCTGCAACCCCATTTGCTAGTATTTGGGTCTCACACAATGATTCCGGAATGATATCTTTAACAATAAAAACATCTGCGCTTTGTGTGATAACCTCATTATAACCGAATATACCATTACTTTATTTTTATAAGTTAATTAACAATTTTTAAAAACCGCAAATAAAGTGTACATTTACATATATTATACATATAGTATGTAAACTTTTAACAAGTATTCCAAGAAGCTGATCCCATATATTTGATTTGAGAGGGTGTCTCAATCAAAATACCTTTAAGTTGTTAACGTTGACAATTATCCACTATAGTTTTGCTTGGTATCTTTCCAAAATATCTTCGATCCCGTAATTTCCATGCAAATGTTCCGATATCCATTAACCCATATTTAAGTTACTTAAATAATTAATGCAAATTTTTAAGGTTTTATTATAGCTTTTGGAGCCATCCAAGTGAGAATCGAAAGTTCTTATGCACTAGACACCCTATTGATGTACTCGTACACCAAAATTATTCTATATGCAATTTCAATTCACACCTACATCAGATATCATCACCACATACTTTTAGGGTGCACTAATTTTGTGTGGAACGAATCTTGTATTGACAATAACCACTTAAGTTTCTTTTCAACCGTAATAGACTCCACTGTACTTTCAAGGCAGTACAAAAACACAATACTAAATAACTGAAGAGTGACTGAAGTATTTATTTATAATGCATCCATTTAGATACACAGAATACAATTTTCCTATCATTAAATAAAATAGGATCTAATTTATAATAATCCAAATGAATCCTTTTAAATTTTCCAACGGCAATAGTAATAAATTTTATTTCAATACAACAATAAAGCGTCGTAATGATTATCATCCAGTAATTACAACTTGGCCACCACTTTCCATATTAAACAATAAACCATAGAATACTTTTAGCATGCATTTTTGTTTTCAACCGCAAAGATTTTTTCCAACAGAACTACTTTTTGTATACTTTTAGGATGCAAGTTTTATATAAATATTTGGTTTTTTTTGCCAACCACGAACAGTACTCGGTGAGGGAAACTGGAGTTTTGTCATCTTTATAAGAAGCCAAATGCCTGGGTTCAATCCTCACATCCTCCAAATTAGTTCAGTAATACAGAAAAGAATCAGCTCAGTTGGGTCACTGGACATAAAACTTTGAGGAAAAGAAATAGTTGCACAACTAGTCAGACAAAGATCTTAAATCAATAACTCTGTGGCCATGACACAACTTACCCTGACCGTGACAGCACGTACCGGACATTGTGGCCCTATTGCAGTTATATTGGAAAAGAGTGTATGCAGGACTCGCAAAAAAGTAGATCTAAGCTTAAGAACACAAAGAATTATTAGACACTTACGGAGGCAACCTGCCAAAGAAAGTAAAATACGTGTTTGGAATATTCATTCTTCCTGAGTTTGTCGGCATTTCATATGGCAAACCTGCGCCAATGAGTAAGTCCCTGGACCCCCGAGTATTCCGCATTTCGCGAAGTTGTTGAAAGGAGATTGAAGATGAATGGTTGAATAATGGAATTGCGCAGCTCTTTTATATTTTGGTATATACTGTGCCCGTTTTGTGGTATTTCGTGTTTGCCAGTAAAAAAAGTTGCAAGACTAAAAGTGTTCTCTTTATGTTCTTAACCGAAGATTGAGGGCGTCAGATCAGGCAGGGAGTAGGGAGTACAGGCAGTCAAGCGTTGTCATGCTAAAACTATTGGGTTGGTTGGGAAATACTACAAATCAACATTTGATATTCAGTTTGAAAGGGTTTCCAAAATACTGAAATTAATATGCCTCTTGAGTACGAATAAAAGGAGTTGAAAATACTGAAAATGAATTTATTGTGAATACAAAGGACACAACTCTAGTTACATTCACAACTCCAGTTAAACACATCTACTTTAAGGTTCAGTCCGATCGACCGGATGGCGTATCCTTCTTCTTGCAGCTTTTATAACCGATTCCACCATTATAATTTATACGCTACCAACCTCTTTACCACTCGTATACCAATTACCAATTAAAAATGCAATGCAATTTACGAAAGTTAGCCTTGTTTTGTTTTTATTCAAGTTGAAACTTCACAGAAGTACTGTTATTGCAGTTAACGTATAAAGTAGCTTCTTGAAATAAATATTTAAAACAAAATCTGTATTAGAAATGGTTAACAATTGAATGTCCTCGTAGGCAAATATCTTATTTTGAAGTTTCCATTGTATAAAAAACCACAGGAAATAAATTAATAATGATTCAATTGTGTTAAAATTTATAAGCCTTAAATATATATTGTATGTAAATAAAACCTACTCTTTGGAACCCTGTATTGTTTATATAATATAAATTGAAACTTAAATATATCTATGATTTAATATGTTAAACGAATAATTTAAACTTTTGAGCTAGTTTAATAATATCTGCCGTCTTTTTAGTTATCTCGGCCACATCCAAGTTCTTTCCTATAATACTGACATCCACGTCCTTAAAGTCGTCTGGCATTGTGCTATTATCGGCCAAAATAATTTTGGTCATGAATATGGCATGCGGTATTTCTATGGGAGCAACACGTTTCACTTCATCCAAAAAGCTGAAATAATACGGACAATTAATTAATTGTAAATAAAAATTTTAAGAAAAAAAAACACAGTTAAAACGAGGCCACGAAACGTGCATAAAATTACTCTTGCAACCACGTCATACCTTCATAGACATTAACTAATTGAGTCCATAACTATATTTGCTAATTAAAATTGTTTAATTATCGCCAATTTTTAATCCGATGAATTTTAAACATTAATCAAAATAAATAAATGGTAAAAATTTGAATGCAAAGCAAGATTTACATATGCAGCAGTCTAAATTTGGGTGCCCTACTGTATGTAATGGTGAAAAATGGCTTCATCTGTTTAAGTCCATTTTTCCAATATATAAAAATGATTGTGACAGTTCTATTTGGAAAGAGTTTGACTGCTAAGGCTTTGGCTAATATCGCTTAGCAACTTCCAATATCAAGCTGTGACGGCGTTCGCAAATTTAACTTCGCAGAATTCAGAATTGGAAGTGATCAATTTCAATTTTTACAGAAAACATATAAACTTACAGCTATAAATTTCTGGTCTTGCCATAGTGTCTAAAAGAAATACATAACTCAGGCGATAACATTACTAACACGATGATCTCAGCTCCGAGCAAAAATTGCTTGACACACAAAATTCTCTCCTTCCTATGGTAGTAATCATGTGGCGATAACATACATCGAAAGCTGCTCAGAGCTTACACCACTGTATATCTGCATACTGTAATTGTGCATTGATGTAATCTCCGAGAATAACAATCCTGTGACGATAACATAAATCGGGATTTGCTGAGAATTGGCATACTCTAATTGAGATTACAAATTATAATTGTACTGTGATGTATCTCAGAGTATAATAATCCTGTGGCGATATCATAAATCAAGATCTCGTCAAAACTTGCATCCCTGTATATTTACATACTGTCATTGAGTTAACATACTGTAATTGAAATTAAGTGTTGTAATTGAAATTAAATGCTGTAATGTGATTACATTGTAATTCAGTTTACATACTGTAATTGAATCTTCATACTGTAATTGAGATTACATATAATTATACAGTGAAGTAATCTCAGAGAAAGAAAAGGCAATCCTGTGTGCCGATTTATACGAACACACATTCTCTCTTAATACAAACAAAAAACCCCGGAGCAAGCTCACACCAGATACTAGCAAAATCACGGAAAAGTGTGGCCTGCGTTACGTTTCCACGTACCCCTCTTCACCATTAAAGAACTATGACATTGTATCTGGAACTTGCATGTCGACTACCTTAGCATACCTATTATATTCGTAGAAGCTTAGGCAGGAAGCTTTCATCGTATTTTGAAAATGTGTTTACTGAAATTTTGGGGAAATCATTCCATAATGCATAAGTGAACAACCAACTAAATTATCTCACGTATTTTCTATAAGATCTATAATAGGGAGTGTGATTGGCATCAATAGGCGATCCAAAGTCAGGCTGAATATTATTTGCAATGTTGCCGCCTACCCACCTTGTATGCCGCTAAAAATAGCACTCCGCATTTTAATCTGATTGCGTGACTTAATAAACAATTGACAAAAACAATTGCAGTGCCTATTTTAATAATGTTTATCATATTGTGTGCACGTACTGCAACAGCCAAATTGAAATAAATTCGACTTCCTACTATCAGTTAACGTTAATTAAAAATGTACTGTGTTTGTACTACGATAACGATACTTACAGTTCATATGAGTAATCTCCTGTTTGGACATCAACGCGTTCCAGACAGTGCACGAATGCGTTGTAATATTTGCGCAAGAACTCATCATAATGTTGCTCCAATACATCTGTATCGACACTTGAGAAGAGGAAGAAGATGACATCATGTACGACGGACTCATACTGAGCAATTTGGAAGTCAACGATTTTCAGTTTCTGAGGTGCGCCATTCGCATCTACACCAAAACGAAGTGCCCATACCAGAGTATTATAAGATATTAAATTAAGCAACAATATTTTATACCATATTTAATCATAATATTGTTAATCCATAGATCGAAATGAGCCACAGTTGTGAAAAGACCGTCAGCTGGATCGTTCGGTTGTGACAAGAAATTCTCATAGCATTGTAAAAGTTCCTTAAAGCGTTCGAGAGCCTTTTCATTGTTATTGGTAGCAATTTCGACTTGCCTCAGTGTACCCTATATACATATATATAAATTGGAGAACTTCACCATACAATTTTTGACAAATCTTGAAACTTACCCTATTCAATTCATCAATGACATCAGCAGTCATATTACTATTCATATTAAATTTATGAAAATAGGGGCGTACATATTTATCGTATACTTCTGGTTTCTTCAGGCGCAATGCTATCGGCAATGCGTGAAACTGTGCCATGTACTCCAGCACCAGTTCAGTGTGTGCATAATCGTACATTCTGTGACGATTACCTGCCTTATAGCCCGATATCTGTGCATTTTCCTGCACTAAAACTGCATTTCGATCGACTTTCGCTGCAGTCTCCTCCAGTGATATTCTTGAACCGTAATACTGTGGAAAGGCATCAAAAATTTCGTCCTCCTCAACGCCAGCCTCGAGTTGTAAGTTTCGGAGTTCCGGTGCCAAATATTTGTAGACCGTGTTCTCTGTCACGCATGTACGTTCCGGCTTAAATATTTGCCAATATAAATCATTGGTGAGGGGTGGCAATTTGGCGATCAGCGGCAACATTACCGTCGTGTTATCCGGTCTCTTTACTGTGGCGGCGATTGAGAGCATAATGCTGCCATAATTATCGCCTGGTTTTGTGAGGTAACGACTAGTGTATGAGTCCAGCTGGCCGCCATCAAGATGTGGCTCTACCACCTTCACCAAATCAACAATTTTCGGTGTCTCAGACATTGCCCTATAAAGGAAAAAGAAGAATTTTTAACACTAAAGATGAGTGATTAAAAGAGGATATATGGAGAAGGAGATGGGACTGAGACTAGTGCGTTGCGAATAGTATCAAATATGAGTTCCCAAAATGATATCATGTGTGGAAGGGAAAAACTATCTAAGTCTAGTATGGGTCTACTTAGTATGGGTCGGAAGCTGGATGGCCCTTTTTAGAGCTTTCCAAACTGAGGGTAATTATATACTATCGTAGTTAAACTTAAAAGGAACAATTGTAGATTGCACTCGTAAGAAACGCTGGCAACCACTACTTTTATTAGTATTAGGTATTAGTATATTTATTTTTTAAGTATTAGTGGGTATATTTATCTAGGTCACTCCTTGATATCTTGTTGGAAATGGCTTAAAATATGAGGAGCCACCAATGAGTGGTAGAAAATGTGGCCATATTGTGATGCTTGTGAACTGCCGTTGTTATACTTCCCAACATGCTCGGGGGAAATGTGCACTCACTTTTCCACTTTTTCTGGTTAACTCCGTAGTCGCTATGATTGGGAATATTTCGGTTTGTCGACAGCACAATAAATTCATCGCAACTATGATTACGCAGAAGCCGTTGCTTTGCGCGGTGTTGTTCTCTGATATTTTACTCATGCATTTATTATTATAATTTTGTACTGAAAGCAACAACAAAGGACGCTCCCGCATCAAGCATGTCCGTAGACATAACCATGGTATTTGCTAACACAAAACTAAACGACACCGATGTACGGGAAAAACTAGAGACTTCCTTCTGAGTCCCAGTTCATTAGAAGCGTTGGTGATTAATATGGCTAAACATTAATGATGAGATTAGCACTCACGATTACTGAAAAATAACTCAGAACGATAGCTACCGCATATTTTCAGCACCCGTTGTTTCAATTTACTTTCTTTTATTTCACTTCTTTCATAAATGTTTCTGTCGGCCTCTATGGTCTAATCTTAAGCATGCTAGACTGACACGCAGAGGGTCGCGGGTTCAAATCCTGCCCCTAAAAAATGTCTCAAAAATTCTTCTTTGTAAATCTTGTTCTCTTCCAGTCGAAGGTCCTAGGTGCTAGTACTCATTCCCAACCCCTTGCAATCACAATTAATTATGGTGTAAGGTATAATAATACCTGGAAACTCAATATTGAGATATAGAGGAGAGAAAGGCCAATATTGCAATATTATACACTTGCAAAAAAGTGGTCGGAATTAGGTAGAACTATGTCCACGAATTATGCACTGGCTGTACATCTCTGTGGTCAGACCTATATTGTTATATGAAATACTGGTATGGTGGCCAGCCACTCAGAAGCAAAACTATTTGAAGCTTCTGTGCAAGGTCCAAAGAACAGATTTTCTGTGCATTTCTGGTGCTATAAGGACAACCCCTACTAAGGCCTTAGAAGTGATACTCAACCTACCTACACTAGATCTGGTAGGGAAACAAGTGGTTGCCGCATCAGTGCTAAGGCTGAAATCGACGGGTTATGGAATGATCGACAGAGTTGCCACTCGACTATCGCGCATACCTGAAGTAGTTGTATCCAACACATTGTTCATTCTATATCTTATCTCATCTTTGATAGGTACTCCATGACACATATTCCGTCTAGAAAGGAGTGGCAAACCCATGCCATGGTACTGAATTTCTACACCGATGAATCTAAGCTTGACGATAGAGTCGGCTGTGGAGATTTCTCAAAAAAACTGGAACTTGAACTTTCGTTCCGTCTCCCCGACCATTGCAGTGTTTATCAAGCAGAGATCCTAGCCATTAAGGAGGTAGGCGTCTACTTAAGTAGACACTCCGAAACAAAGAACATTATAAATATCTACTCGGATAGCCAGGCGGCCGTCAAGTCAATGAACTCGGTGGCACTAAAATCAAAGGTTGCCCAGGACTACCTGGCAGCCCTAAATAATATCAGCACCGTTTTCAGGGTACGCCTTATATGGGTTCCGGGACATAGGGAACTGAAGGGTTGATGAGCTAGCCAGACGTGGTACCAACCTTCCTCTGTATACGGACAGACGCGAGGCCAATAGGTCTTGGGCAGAGGAAGGCACTTCCTTAACAACTAGACTAATGTGGCCGGAACTTGATAGGAAAAAATCTAGAGATTTGCTTGGCCTGTCAAAAGACGATCTCTAAGGTCGTGCCTCGTATAACTAGTCATTGGATATTCGGCAGGCATGCTCTCAGGCTAGGAGTTCCCACGAATACTGCAGAAGCTGTAGAGGAGGAGGAGACTGTGAGACAATTCTTCTGTAGTTGCCCAGCTCTAGCTAGAACCAGAGCGGGCTCTTTAGATAAACACGCTTTCTGCTCTCTTATGGAAGTGTCCAGATCGAAGGTCAATCAAATCCTGCGCTTCGAAATGGTTTCACGAGTAAAAGTAGAGGTGCAGTGTTACGCGGTAGTATCGCAATGGACCCATAGTGGTCTGAGTGAGTTGGTCTGTAGACTGACTGCCACAAAAATCTAACCTAAACTAAGTTATAATAATAATAATAATATTTTAGTTTCTTATCTCATCCCTTCATAACGATTATTAACAAAATACGATATATTATAAATAAGCGAGATTCCACAATTTAGTACAAAATCTTGAAATATTTCCTCATTCTAGAGAGTCAACAATCTTGGTATACATAGTATACAAACCACCACTTTTAGTGTGTATACTGTGGGCAGTATTATTTATAATATGTTTATTATTTATACATATTATAATTAATAATATATTATATTTGATTATAAATTTCTTCTCCTTTCTCTTGGACTTTGCAACTTGGAAGCGTTTTGTTAATATCGCTTCCTGTGGACCTTTCCCAGAAATCGTTTGCATCGGCTGGCTCCATGGGAAAGACTTTATTTCAAAGGAACAACAAGTAGTCAGTGAACATCGAAATCGTTCAAATGAGAACAAAGCAAATGTTGTTATTTTTTAACACTAACTATAAATAAGTCGAACAAAGTAATACAAGTTTTGTATCAAAATTAAATAATATAGTGAATTGTTTTTATATAAAAATCTATGATTCATACTGAGAACGTCGTTCCCAAACAACAAATCTATTATTTCATTTAACGAAAGCGTTATCACGCTAACGACTTAAAAGAACGGTTATCAAAAAAGAACTGAAGTAGCTTCTGAACTATCCGGATCGCTCGTTTCCACGAGTTCTCTTGATTTACTTGATTTATGTCACTTTTATTTGGAAGAGGAAAACCGTTCCATCTCCTTGTCTCCCACTCATCCCCTCATCTCTAACATCTTCGAGTTAGAGTAATTAAAGCAAGGTTTAAATGATAACGCCAAATATATATTTGTTAGTATTGATGTGATTAGTATTGATCTCTGATTTATTGCGTTTCTGATTATTTGCAATATTTAATTGGCAAATGACTTGCAACTTGTAGTAATAAATACAATATTTATTGCACTTATTAACAACTTTTCAACAATGCCGTAGAAAATTGTGCAATTGCAAATTAGCGCTCGCCTGTAACTGGCACTGACACTGACGCAGCTACTGATCGATCATCAAAATCGTGCGCGATTTTTCAATAATATGAGCCTAAAAATTTGTATATTTATTAATTAACATTAATTGGCGTTTGGCTAATTTTTTATGTTGCTAAAATTGTTAAAATTGTATAATTGGAATTTAAACAACATCAAATTCTCCGAATTTAACCCCGCATACTTGGCAGTTGGTTCACTTGACTGGATTCTGTTTGATCACAAAAACAAAAACCAGTGAAAAATATCCTAAGCTCGTCTGGTCGGTTTGAACCTTATCCCCTATTTTGATTTACTCATATTAATATAGTGGACATTCGATTTGCATTCGGGGATAATGAGGGTAATGCCGACCACATTGAATTCATTTGCGTATATTGCAGATTTCCATATGAATAGTATATTTCCACGTATCCGGAATTACACATATAAATATGACAATATACATGGCACTCATTACCTGAGTCGATTTAGCCACGCCTGCCGTTCTGAACCCACTTCAAGTAAGATAATATTCCAAAAATAAAAACAGATTTTGAACTGAAATTGTACGTGGAAATGAGATTCAACACAAATGAACCTTGTGGTTTTTGTGAAGGTGCAGAGGGACATAAAACAGAAGCGGTAACAGAAACAGAATCCAGTAAATTCTGTTTCCCTTTGCGTTGCTCGTGCAGCCACATAAAGCATAAACTGAGAGATAGAAACAGAATTCACCAGAAATTATGCAAAATTGTATTTCGTTTATAGCGCGACCGATGGAGAATTTTATTATTATATTTATTAAAAATGTAAATAAATTACAGCGCGGACATGGTACAAGAATTGTAGGTGTGAAAAGGAGTTGTATACAACGTTTTGTTAAGCTTTGGGAACAAGATAGAGGGAAAATAAAATACCATTTCATTTCCTGACCTATAAAAAACCCAATAAGATAGGACCAAAATTGTTGTAATATATTGTTGACAACTAATTTTCATTGAAATTTTAATTAATTTCCAACATTTAAATTGAAATATTTCATATTAAATATTCCTAAATAAAAATGTCACATTTGCTGTTGGGAAGTTCTGTTGCCCTCGAAGTTGGGTTTTGCAAATAAGGGTCGGAAATTGTGTATAAGGAATTGTATATTGATGTAAATCGACCCACCAAGCTTATTTTATTGGAAGTAACTTATCGTGGAACTAAGCTACGAATAGCTAAGAACACGGATCTATTCCTATTTATCTGTTCTCTCCAGGCTTGAATGGACTATATTGTTTGGAAAACTCAATGTGTCTACCAAACCGCAAAATACATTTTTGGATGACCATCGATTTTTGGATGTCCATCTGTGCGGTGTCTGGAATTTATATTTTCGTCCAAAGTAAAAGTCCAACTTTCTTAACAAATAAAGTACAAATTTCCTATATAGAATAACATTATTTTTATATACTCGAATTTCTCCTATTCGAAATTCTTCTTTATAACGTACCATATTTTTGTTATGGACGGCAGTATACAGTTTAATAGACTTTCGATTCAAACGTAATTCTTGAGAATTACAAGAAATTCCTCAGAGTGCTATCGCTCTATACACAAACAATATGTTAGAATTATTAGGTCGAATCAACAAAAATTTAAATGTTCTACAAAACTATTTTATAACTGTGTTTCTGTTTCACAAAGATAAAATACATTGGCGATCAGGCAAAACAGCATTATTGGCCATACTAGCTTCATCATTCATGAAACTGGTATGGCCAATAATGCTGATAACACGATTTGGTGCAAAGTGCAAACCCTTAGAATTGGAAAACAGGTCTCAAAGTAATTCCAAAATTCATCTATAGGAAAATAAATTATTCAGTTAGATGGCTCGCTGTTAAGTTTAGTTTATAGAAGATCCCACCAAAAATAATATATAGTTATAGAAAATCCTGATCAAAACCCAGCGAACACATTCCTGACATTTCGTTGTGATTTGCTTATGGCTAGGCAATTTACCCATCTCGAGCATTGCGTGTGCTAGACTACTTATAAGCACAAGTATCAGATAAACATACTCCTGTGATACCCCCCAACTACCTACACAACCCACAATAACCAGCTCCGCAAAACGAAATGATACTTCCCATTCCACCGACGCACAATCCTGGCCTCATTAAAACTAATTTCACTATCAATTACGATTTCACTTCACATTAGTTATTTAAATTTTAATCTTATCAAGAACAGCCCGCAATGGGCCCGCACCCCTTTCTATATCCATGAGCATAGCCTGGTTCAGAGAACTTTGCCACAACAATTTTTATTTGTGTATTTGTGCAATAAACAAATTCATGCAAGTCAAGTTTTGAAATATAAGTACTTATTTTAACGAATCTTAAACTACCATTTGAAAAGGTTTTATTTATTATTATCAAATAAACTTTTTATACTAGAGATAAGATTAAATATCACTAAAACGAGTTATAAAGTTTATCAGTTTGGGAATAGTAACTAATATTAAGTATAATAAATCGGATGTGTGCGGTAGAATTAATACCGCAGTACCACAGGCACACCTGGGTGCTATATTATATTTATTGGACTATTTATAATTAGTAGATTTCCGAAGTCGTTGGAGAGATATTTTTGCACACAAACAGTTTTTGTGTAATATTTCTGAGACTTCATTAAGGCACATTGTTCGTTTGCTCCAACTAACAAAACGACCCTCTATTTATCTGTTCAACAATCCTCTGAATGTGTGGTTTGACAGTCTTGTAGCAAATACACGGTATTTAGTCATATAAGTTCTAGTCACCTATCTTATTACTAATCACCTTAATATAATATAATAACACTATCGTATAGTCACCTACTACTTATTACTAATAACACCATTGTATTACATTGAATACGCCACCCGCACATGGTCCTTGCAGAAAAATATTTGCAAGTCCCATCTGTTAAGATCGCAACGCAATTGTTCGTTTTTTCCAGTGTATTGTTAACATTCGTATTTGACAACGTCGCCTTGCAATTACAATTGAGAACTAAATGCGTGGACTTTACCGTGTAACATAATTTTGAATCTAATTGAATTTCTCCCCTCCCCAATGTTGTATATTCTTACAAATCCCTCTTTGTTTACCTGGTAATAATTTTGTGAGTAAAGTGGTGTATGATGTAAAATGGCGAGCGAACCAAAAATAGCACCACAACATTACAAAATATTCAGTGAAATCACACAAGATTTTAGAGAGAAACGCAAGTTTTACATGAATAAAAATATGCTCTCAACAATATTCATGAAACAATTCCCTGAGGATTTTTGACGATGGAAACTACACTGTATTCTGGTGTGAATAAAATGAGAGGACTGAACTGAAAACTCACTATAATTTGGGTGTAGTATTTAGTACTCCCAAAGCAAGGACTTTACATGACTTACTTTCATTTTGCCTGCTTGACAGTTCGTTTAATAATTCCAGTTGAATTGATTTAATTTATATTGTCTAAAATCTTCACCCACTTTTACTAGAAACACCATTTCTGCACTGTATCTCATACACAATTTCATTCTGTCTATATTGGAATCAGTAGCTCCCTCTGGTGGGCAACAATTATGAAACCATTGCATATTCATAAGCTCAATTCACTATTAAGATTTCATGTTATCTACCAATTCAACGAAATACCGACTCAAATGGAATGTGCACTTCTCACAATTCCATTCTAACAATTCACTCCTGTCAACGGCGTCCACGTCGAGTGTACACCAATATAAGGAAAAATGTATATAGACCTAGAATATACATATGTATGTAACATTTAAAATAATATTCCTATATACCAAGTTAAAGAGAGACCAAGACTTTCGGATAGAGACACCTTCCTGAAGAAGACACCTTCACGAAGACACCTTCCTGATGAGCACAACTCCTTCACGAAGACACCTTACTGATCGCTAGTAAAGCCTTTTCAAAGTAGAAAATCCTCTCGTTCATATATAAGAGTTGTTATTTTAGTGATGTCTTTGATGAGTTCATTGAAAGAGCATTTCCTTTCAAAATCGGTATCCTGTTGAACAGCAGTTCCATGTTTCTTTTGTGTTTCAGATATACTATTATTATTATTATTATTATACCTTGCACCATAATTAATTATGTCTACAAGGATTTTGGTGGAATGAGTACTATCAACTACGGCCTTCCACTCGAAGAGAAAAAGATTTCGAAAGAAGCATTTTTCAGACCATGCCCGGGACAAGATTCGAACCCACGACCCCATTAACATTTGCAGGTATATACGTATATACACATTTTCATTTAAATTTATTAAATATCTGCCAATTGAATAAAAGTTTCTAATGCTTATAACGAGACTATTTTCAACAAATTTCTTAATCTCCTTCAGTTCAGTTGATAGTAGTAAGGAGCACTTTTTATATCATGTTTAACTATTTTAGAATCCATTGAACCTTTGCAAACCTGGCTAGTTTGCAGTACATCGATCCTGTTCATCACATTTGAAATGTTGTATTAAATTAACACCATCTTCACAAAAAATAACATCAGTTTGAAGAACAAGCAAGAAATTCAAAACTCGAATTCTTTCATTCGAAATCTTTTTAAATGAAGCTTAGTTATGAAAAAAAACTTCACAAAGAACACTTAAAAAATATATAAAATATTTATATTTGAATATTATTTAATAATTTCCATTTATTTTCTAAAATAATTTTCATTTATCACTCACAGAAATTTCGCACAAACGTTTTTCGTCACTCTTCAAAATTTGAGATCACCACTCACAGCGAATGTCTCTATTCTAAGACGGATTGGGTTAACGTCGTGGTATAGCGAACTTAAACGACTGAAAGTAAATATTTGCACAACTGCGCTCTTAAAGCACATATTTCAATGAAATACAATTCAGTGTAAAAGTGGCGATAAGAGCGACGAAAACAAGAAACGTTAATTGAAATTTCCGAACATGACCGCACGTGAGCCGCCCAAGTGTTGTCAATTTAGCGGGTTTCCCGCCGAATATAGCGGCTTTTATTTATATCTCGTGGGGAAAAGTTTTAATTGTCCTCATTTAGTTATTATTCATTGTACTCTCTTCTCTTACAAAATACCCATAGTTGCAATTGCAATTAACTTAATAATAGTTTAATGGGGAATAGAATAAATATGCCACCTTAATTTATATTCTACAGTTTTGTAGTGAACAAAAAATTCGCCTATATTGATCACATACTTAGTATAATGAGAATGGGCCACTTAACATTTATTATTACAGATAATAGACAATTTAAAGCAAACAATGAGAATTTATCAAGGTGTATGTGTGTGTGTGTGTGTGTGTGTGTGTGTGTGTGTGTGTGTGTGTGTGTGACTTTTTATGGGTATAATTACAAATTTGTGGGGAACTTTATTATCTATAAAAACTAAACTTAATCAATTATCAAGTGTATTATTATTGTTTGAGATTCGGAAGAAAAGACATCCTTCTTTTTGAACAATCTGCAAAATAGCATGGAAAACTTATAACTTTTAGAGCAATATCACTTCAAGAGCTGACTTCAATTAGTAAAAGTTTTTTATTGGTAATCATTTTATTGCCGTGGAATGGCCTTGGTCAGATCAGATTTAGAGCCATTTCCTCTAAAGCATTTCTGTATTATCATTGTCTCCTGGAGTTTAGGTGGCAAACTCAGACCATTATTCTAAATGCACAAACTATTAAATCTGTGAAAGATATGTGGATGATTTGATTGTCTTTATTTAGGAATTAAATAGTAGATAGATCTAAGAAATAAAATTTCTCTAATATAGTTATTATTATTTATTAAGAACAATGCCGTATTTTTTCATCATTATGAGTTTAGTTCCAAATAAAGGCACACATTTTGGAATTCTAACGGATTTCAAGGGAATCTAATTCTGGGACAGCCAAAAGTTGACAACACTGGAGCTGCCATATACCTCAAATCAACCGTGATTTATTTTGAAAAGCACTCATAAAAGATAATCAATCTGATAATTGATGTACTAACGAAGATTCGCTAACGTATAAATGTATATAAAGGGTGTTTTTAAATATGTATTTAAAACAATAACGGGAAAACTTAACATCTCATCATAATGTTTGAGGATGAAATCAGTCTTATGGACACCACAGGTGTTCCTGGCGCAACTCATTCTGGAAGTCAACACTTTTTCAATGAATGCCAATTTCGGCTATCTTCAGCATAAATCTGTGGCTGCTTGGAGTACCACAGGAAATCAAGTGGTGTAAAATCGTAATATATTGGAGGCCAATGGAAGGAACCATCCTCAAAGTAACCTTGTCGCCAAACTGTGATTGCAATAGGATATATGTATGCGATTGGTAAGTCGCCCATATCGGCATCTCGTTGAAAACATACATGTCTCGTTCAGATCAATGCCATTCTTATATACAAAAAAAAAATGGATTATTCTTAGTCAGGTAATGATGACTATAACACCGTAAAATGAAATCCTTAACATTTTTGTAAAAGTAAGTTCTAATATGCCACCAATTACAGTCGCTTTTGGTTTGTATCTCACTACATAATCAGTAATTCTGATTATTAAGCTACCATTAATACATAAATAGAATTTTGCAATAAAACAACTACATTTATACAGTAAGTTTACCGTATAGAACAAATTTTAGAATAAATTACGGTAATTTGAAATCGTTGAAAAACGATTCATTTTAATTTACCGGTTTATACTGAAGGAAAATGTGACAGAAAAACATTCCAAATTACCAGCCGATTTGCAGCAAAGCCTGTTGAAAGTTCTTAAAAACATCCAAAATCCCTATACCGTCTTACGTACTCGAAAAGTAGTCTTATCGTTAGAAAGTTTTTAGTGCAAAGTCAGGGCCAATGACATTAATTCATTGAGTTAGTGCTACAAAAAAGATATGAAAACTTTAGACTTAGTATCTGACAAAACCTGATCAACAAAACTATTCCTATACTCAATGGAAATAATTAATTATTAAGCCTTTGATTTAAAATGTTGACTTTCATCAATCAGCTGTATCGACCGTCCATATGAAACTCAGTGTTTGCGATTCTGCAGGACTTTACGTAAACTTTCGTGACCTGCCAACCTATTGAAATTAGATTCGCTACGGAATGTCAACGAACGCTCAAAAACAGCTGATTGATTTGTTCAAGAAATCAAAGTCATGAATTTGACTTTTGCTCAATAAATCAAAGTCATGAGTACTCTCACAACGAAAACAAAAGTTTGAGTTAAGTCAAAGTCTAGGTTAAGAATCATGAGTCCTTAGGACTGTAGTTAAAGTAGTTGGGTGTAGTTCTGCTTGTATAAAAAGCATGGTGGCATTACTCTACCAATTGATGCCAACAGAAAGCATGACCAATTTAAACTGTGTGTAAAAAATTAGCAATGTTTTGCACACATTCAAGCGCACTAATTTTGTGCGGGTGAATGCAGGGTGCCATTGTTGTTGTTGCAGCCTTGCGGCCACTTCATTAGTGCTCCCTGTGTGAGTGGTTCCCTGTGTGAGTGAGTGGTTCCTTCCCAATAAAGTTCTGAGTTTGACACCAGTGAGAACTGAAAATAAAATTAAGTGAGGGCAGGTAATGAAGCCGTGTCACCTCGTCGATTAATTCCACTGCTTGTAAAACTCAAGTGCATAATCGCGGTTCTATATGAATATATGTATACCCACAAAAGTTTTTGCTTTGTATTTCTAAGAATTGTATATAGAATAATAACAACGCATTGCTTGTAGGGGGCAAAAACAAATTGGAAGCGCTCATTGTTGAATTTAAAATTTAGCAGAAAAAATTATGGCACAAAAAAATATTTATCATAATTGGCAGCAGGAGTACAAAAACTAGCATGTGTATCTCTTCCTCGGCATATGAGTTATTACGTTCTGTACATTTTTTTTTAATTTTTACTTAATACGCTGTGGGTTAGGGGCATTTTTTTGTTGCATTGACAACAATACCAACAACAGCGGTGCCGACAACAGATGAGCAAAGAACGTGCCCAATTATTAGTCGTGTGGGCTTTAATTGAAAAATAGTTGTGGTTGCGCAGAATATCAAATATTATAGTACTTTAAATGATTATAGAAATACGTACTGTTAAAAACATTTCTTTCCAAGTATTCTCCTTATATTGAATATTATAATTTTTCTATTAGTAATAGTACTCATACGTAGTGCTTTAACTGCATTAAGACAAATTACTGATGTTTTAAATTTATTGTTATTTTTCCCGGTTATTTGCATATATCTACTGATAATATTAATTTCTGGTTAAAACTTGGTAGAAATGAAAACCCATCATGAAATGATCGCACATAATAGATTTCAAGTAAAGGCGGAACTCATACGAGAAACATTTGCTCCAAAGTCTTTTGTTGTTGTTGTTGAGAAATGTGAGAAACAAATTCATCCAGAGCAAATGTCGGAGGAGAAAGTTGCACAATACTGAAGAAGACCTGACACTACCACAAGAAATATTTACAGAAATACTATATATAAATATTATTATTATTATTATTATTATATCTTACACCAAAATTAATTATGACTGCAAGGGTTTAGAGGAATGAGTAATAGCTACTGAGGTCTTAGAGAGTAGAAATAAGAACTTTTTCTCCCCATTTCTCATTTTTGTATGTTAAAAAAAATAATGATTTGATATATGCATATACGAGTATATCCATTCAAAAACCTTCCAAAATAACTGAGCCTAAATTTAACAATTATTGCTCAAAAGTAATATACGCGCGGTGCAATCAAACGAGCGTAGCAAACTATTATTATAGTTGTGATTATATTATTAAAAATTTACCAAAGCAGTTTCAATGCAAAGTAAAACAAAAATACCATTGTAAAATTTAGCAGCTCTAAACAAAAAAAAAAACAAAATTTAAAAACATCTCATAAATAAACCGTCATACAAAAATTCAAGATTCAGCATATAACTGAAATGTATAGAATTGAGCTGGGATAGATGCAAAGATGTCCTCTATAAAATCAGGTTTTTGATGGTTAGAATCCTACTGGTCATAAAAATTACAATCCATTTTACATCTTCTCTGAAGTACTTTGGCAGGCAGAAGGGATCATGTTAATAATATTTGTAGGTATGTATATGTATGATCCTATATATATGAAAAAACAAAGCTGAAACCAGAACTTAATCAATGAAACCATGTACTCGGCTTTGGAATATCAGAATATTAACATTATTAATATATTTTTAAAAATGTGTCTATACTGAAAATGTGTCTATACCAAAGATCATCAATGTAATGTTCTTGACGTAGATGTTGAACATGTTGAATAACTTAAATGAACTAAACCAGTTCGTAAACATAATAAATCAAACGTAGGATATTAAAGTATGAAACCATTTAACATAATAGTTCGGTGAGGTTTATAATAGAAACTCTTCTATGAAACATTTAAAAATATTACAGCTATATATTTTTATAATGAAAAATTAATATCTGTAATTTTATTGTTTCCGTAAATTTTTTATCATTATTAAAGATTACAATAAAATAAAAAATGGTTTAAGTGGTCTCTCCCATCCGAGAGACAAGCATTGTCTATCTCTTTCTATCTCCATCTATCTATATATATTTTTCTCTATCTCTTTCCATTTCTCTCGATATCCGACTGTCTCTCTATATATCTCTATCTATATTTTCATCTCTCTCTATCTCTGTTTCTGTCTCTCTCTTTCTATCCCTTTCTATATATCTCTCCCTATCTCTCTCTCTCTATTTCTCTCTATCTCGGTCTGTATATCTCTCTATCTCCCTCTCTCTGTAGGCGTTTAATAGCGTCGGAATACATTATTTTTTATTTGTTATTTAAAATTCCGAAAGTAGTTCCATTATTTCATTATTCCATCATTTTTGCAAATTTTTCCTTTTACATGGTACTTCAAAATATTTTTCCGTTACATTATTTAACAACAAAATGTAATAACGAACTGAGATTTTTCCCATTTCAACAATTTGTATTTTAGTTGGTGGGTGGTGAGCAAAAAGTTTGTTCACGTCACATGAACTCTTGGAGAGCGAGTTACTTTCAGTTCACTTCGTGCAGTCTCAGTTCAGTAATTGACGTTTGCGAAGCGAACAAACAGTGCAGTAAAAATTCATATCATGTTTGGTATACAATTAAACCCTGTAAAGTCTAAGGGAATTCGATAATTGTAATTTTTTATCATAATTAATACAAAATGAAGAAAATAAAATAATTGCCAAATTATTAAGTAGTTCTGTCGAAGAAAAAGAGGCATATTATGGAAATGATAATTATTGATTATTTAAGTTCAGAAAGTTCGTATTCAATTATGAATTAAAAAAATGAAGGAAAACATTTCGAAAATGTTCGTTAACTTTCAAAATAGAACATGAACTGAGCTGCACTAGAAAAATTTCAGTACACCTAGTTCATGAATTGAAAGTGACTTTTCTGCCAAGCAAACAAGAAAGTGCAAAAGAACTCGGTTTAGTGCAGATAGTGCAAAAAGTGCAGACAGTTCTTGCGACACGAACAGACCTAATAACCAATCAGATACATATTTCATTAATGTCATTACAAATAAATATAAAACAATCTCTATATATTCACCGAATAAATAATGTTCAATTTTCTTCGTTGTGAAGGTGGTGAGGAATATTCACGTTTCATGTAACACAATTTTATTTATATTCACAAATTTAATAAAACCATCTGTCCTCTAATGCTAATTAAAACGTGTTCTTCGAAATATCATGCTGCAGTTGCAATTTTGCTGAAAGGAAACGCTCTCCGAGTAGATTACACCAAATACTCTCTATAGAGTATTTGATTATTATAGAGTATTTGATTACACTACCATCATGCAACTCTGTCTTCTAAAGTCACTCGATACATAAATAACGTGTGCAATTGCTCGATACAAAAATATCGAGTGCACACAAACCTGTCAACTATCTTCAAATAATAACTGATAATAGCGCCTTTTATAAACAGTAAAAATAGCTCATATTTATAATCCTTTGGAAAGTATAATAATAATGTTCACAAAAGAAGATCTAGACAGCTGGAATGAATTATTCCCAGAATGCAAAGTCCGCGAGCAGGACCTGTCCAATCCAACTGAAGTGTTTATCACAAAAGTGCTAATATCGTATTTACAAAAGTTTGGATGCAAAGTGGAACCTCCGTTTTCTCTAACAGCTGTAGACGGAAACGAAAATCTGCATGAAAAGCGCTTGTTTCTAATAAAACTAGCTTACAACTGCGATAAAATTCTGAAAATCACTGACAAATCATATGCTCTCTATTATTATGACTTGATAAGACCCAGTAAGGAAACGTCTAAGATGCACCGAATTGCACAATGCTAACTGCAATTTTTTAAACTTCTCTTAGGTCCTAAGAAGACGTCTCATATATTGAGCATTTTATTAAATTATTTATATTACTACAACATGTACAAAACCAACATTTTTGAAATGGCCAGCAACCGCATAAAAACTCGACAGGATCTACTTGCAGCGATAAAGAGAACACAAGAGGACAATACTGAACGCCGAGAAAGAGCGGAAAAGGTATCCAAATGTTATAAATTTGAAATGAATCCAACATTAATATAAAATCAAATGTAAATAATAGATAGAGGATACTATTGCTAAACTGAAAATAAGGGAGCCGATGGCTGAAGCTGAACTAGAAAACATAATGACTCGAAAATCCAGACAACATATTGAATTCCAACAGTTGCAAGAATCACTCAAGGAATTAGAAGCCAATACTAAAGATCTGAATAGCCAATTTCGTAGTTTAAAGAAACAAATAGTACCAAATGCTGAAACCCGCAATTTGAAACAGTGTGTTTTTTAACTCTTAATTAAATATATTTAAAAAACCTTATTTCATAAACAGGCAATTATGTAAATTGGAAGAAAACATCGAAGAATCCAAACGCACAAAGAAGGCCACCGATGCATGTATCAAGGAGCGAAAAGGAGTCTTAAGTGATTTACAAGTTTTAATTAAGAACATTGAGGAAGCAAAAGAAATATTTCCCGCAAAAGTACTGCAAGAGTATAAGGAAGTCAACAAAAAGCTGAGGGGAACAGAGCTGCCTCCCGTGGTTTTGGAAAATCAAAAAGAACATTTATTGCAAATGAATGCAAAGCAAGAGAACATGTTGAAATCCTTTGAGGAAAAGATTCAAATGAAGAAAAATCAGCGTGAACAAGAGGCTGCGAGGAGCTTGCAGTTAATTGAAAACAAAACAAAGTTCGTTTGTCTACAAACATTTCAAAGTTTTTCATTATTGACGGGATTGTTTTATATTATTTCAGGGTACGGAATTCCCAAAAGCAACAAGTAGTACATTTGAATGAAGAGGAACATGGTTTAGAATGTTCCTTGCAGGGGCAAAAAGATACAAGCCTATATTTAGAGGAGAACATTGCCGAAATATTTCTCACCACATATGATTTCGATTCTTTCCAAATAGAAGCTTTGAACCCGCCTAGTAATAACAATTAATTTTAACTTTTAATACAAAAATTATCAATTTGTTTTTAATTTTCGCTTCAATTTATGAATAACTTAAATCTGTGGATTTGTTTTATATGTTTCCTCATGTTAAATTCTAATTGGTTTTTTCTTGAATTTTACGTTTCCATAGCTTGTTTCTCTAAATGCGCCTTCAGCTGTTGGTTAAAATCATCCTCGACATTATCATCATCCCAATTGTCCTCCCAAACATTAACTTCATCCTCGTCTTCATTGGCAATGTTAAAATCTGAGAATCAAAGACGATCAGCGAAATAGTTACAAACTTTCAACTATAAGCTCACCTTCTGCGGGAAATTCTTCGAACTCATCATCTTCCTCCAACAGTCCCAAATCACCCTTCGTGGTGGTGGTGGTGCTTTTATCCTTTTCTTTCTCTTTTTCAGTGGACATGACTTTTGATTTTATTTTTTGCAAGATTTCTTTACTATTTTAACAAAAAATTTCCATTAACCTTCTCCGTAGCTTTGTGCGTTATATTGAATGAACGAAAACCAAATGCCGAGTCATCTGTCAGAAAATATCGAGTGAGAGTGACAACTTATAAGTTCTCACCTCTTTAAGGCCCAGTCATATATATTTAATTGCACTAATAATTTCGATTCGGTTGGGAAATGCCGTATCGTATATTCGATGTTCATGGTAAATACGAAAGTGTTTACATCGAATAGTTACGAACGTAAATTCTAAATTCGTAGAGGGTCATCACTGAATTCATTTGAAATCTCAATTTATATGTAAGTTTCCTCCAAGACTAGTTCTAGTTAACAGAGACAAAATATTATATTTAGTAAAAAGAACAGAAAAAATGTAAATAAATAAAACCTAAAAAACGAAAAAATTCAAGTGAATAATGTTATGAATAAAATTTTTTTAGATATAATAGCTAATAAATTGGCCGTATGCTGCATTCTTGATATTCATTTAAATATAGTTTAAATCGGAACATACACCAACAATTCACTATGCTACTGGACTTTAGCAACAAAATACAAAAATTGCGCAATTATTCACAAAGTGTACCAAAGAAAAGGTGAACGATTTTTGAGATAATGTTACGAAGGATCGTAACTGTGTTGGGCCATCGACTAAAGATGTGTTAGCATGATGATAATGTTATTGTCTATTTCTAGACGATTCCTGGCGTTGCGTATTATTTTTGCTGCATTTTAAGAGTTCATATTATATATTTTGGTGCATTTTAAGAGTTCATGTTTCTCAGTTTCTTTTGACAAATAAATTAAAATGGTTCAAAAAATTCAGATATATTTTGTACTTAAGTCGGCTTCGAAACATCAAATTTCACTTTAAACCTTAGCCACACTTTTTTCGAGTTCAAATGGGTTCAGTGATACCTATTTTTTCGAATTCGTAGAGGAGGTTCATATGCGCAGCTATGATGGATTTTGTTATGGAGTATGTTTACTATATAAGTAAAAAGGTTAAATAAAATTAATAACACAAATTTGTACTGTTTTAATTACTAACAGCCATTTGAGAATGGTTCGTATATATTTTGATCTGAATGTCTAAATTTTGCATATATTTGAATTGGGGAGAACGATAATTGTATCTATAGTCTGTTTAGGTTCAGACATTTGACGGAGTGACCCTACGTCTCCACAGGCAATTTTTGATGGCATAACATCTGTCAAATTTGATTGCAATGGTTGGCAATATTTTAATGGTGGGCATTGCGATGTTATGCCATTGTCATTTTGAAAATGCCGTCAAGCAATCTAGTTCGCTGTACCCACGCTTGAAAAAATTTTTTATTTATACGATGAAGAGGAAAGAAGAAGAAAACCGAAATTCTGGGTGAATCCTTTATTACAAAGAATGCAAATGCACAGTCTCCATTCACTTTAGTGTTTTTATTAATTTAATAGAGCATCACGAAAAAATGCTGTCAAACAAACAAAATGACAACTGATTGCAACACAGCACGTTGGCAATTTATGGCATAACATATTTCATAACATAAATTGCCAGCTTGTAGCAATTTGGAGTCTCCATTGGCAATTTGCTTGAAATTGCCAATGGCATGCCATCAAAAATTGCCCGTGGAGACGTAGGGTGATATTGACCTCACCTTGTTTCTGTTTATTTTTTGAACAAAATAATCCATTCTCCAAATATTCCTGCACTTTACATATAAAAGTTAATGTCGTAATAATATTGAACTGCTATCATAAAGTCAGAGTAACATAAGACAGAAACGGCAACAGAACAGAACTGGAGCTTATTCTATTTCTGTTTGTGTTGTCCGTGCAACCACACATAAAGCTGAAACATACACAGAGATAGAAACAGAATTCACAAGAAGACTATGTAAAACTGTATTTCGTTTGGAGCGCGGACGATGGAGAATTTTATCATTATATTTACTGAAAAAGTAAATAAATTACAGCGCGAACATGGAAAAAGAATTGGAGATTTATAGTGAAGAGGAATTATATGCAGCAAATTGTTAATTGCAAAACATTTTCGAAACTGTATCCACTAAAAGAGAAATCGGCTCTGTAACTACATTGAAAAAAATGAACTAATTGTTAGCATACAGTATTAAAAAAATCATAATATTTATTATAGATACACATAAAATCAATAAAATGCCCTTAAGTCGCCATGAACAATTATTTGAATACTAGCAAAATCCCGGCATACGTGACTACACCACTCAAAAAAAAAGGTGTTTTTTTTTTGCTGAATTCTGGAAATTGCTTGTTTATTCGCCACCTATCTCTCTTTCTCTCTCCTAGAGGAGCTAGATGAACCATCTACCATCTAAACGTACAATTTGTGAAAGTTTCAAGTCAATCGGCAGTACAGTTTGTAAATTTTGGGGTCACAAACAAACCACCGAGCGATTTAATTTGTTACAAAAAACAACTTTCTGAAACCTTACTCTGGTAAACCCAAACGTTGTGTCAAAATTTTAACTCAATCGGCAGAGTAGTTTCGGGTTTCATTAAAAATGTATGTAAAAAATCATCATAATTTATCACCTGTTCCATCTATCGGGCCTAAAAATAGCCTATGAATTAAGAACCATCCTACCATCAAAACAAGCATATTTTGGGTTTGACCTCAATTAGACTGCTAGTTCGTGAGTGTTGCGCAACAAACGTACGCAAAAGCAACAAAAATTGATTTATATATATATATATATATATATATATATATATATATATATATATATATATATATATATATATATATATATATATATATATACGGATTTCTGTCGCTTTCTACTACAGAAATAACTCACGATGAGTTGTTTTTGTTCTGTCGCAAACGCTCGTTTTCTGTCGTCAATTCTGTTACTAATTCGGTTGTTGATTTAGTTTCTGTTGCAAATGTACTGGATTGTTTTTGCTTCCCGTTTCTGTTATATGTCACTCTTCACAGTAAGAAGAAAAAATTAATTAATTTTGCATGATTTCAAATGGTTGGCAGCACCAATTTCTGCTGCACATTCCCAATATGGAATTCGAATTTCACTTGAGTGTGTTGGGAGGACATACGATCAAGCAATAGGAGTGATGTCCCCTTACGACTACGGTGTTCGCATTATTTTTATCAACATATGTACATAAATAATAAATTCAACATGAGCTCGGACAGGATATTGTAAACTTTCGATACGTTGTGCATTGAAATATTCGGTTACTTTTTCAAATGACCATATGAAAAATCCATTCAAAGTAACCGATTTGGAGACTAGGCGATTATTATAAGGAGCTAGACTCTCTTTTTGTGCCGACTGGCCACTCAACAATAAAACAACATACCTCTTTGGTTTTCTTGTAGATGTAACATATATATTTAACATTTTAAATTTTTATTGCTTAAACATTTTTGTTTTTGTTGCATTTCTCATTCATGGTTTATTGCAAGTAGTGTAATAATTTTGTTGCTGTTGGTGTTTTCGCTGCAGTTATTGCTAAGTAATAAATAACATCTATCAATTAAGCGGAATATCTATGCTATTGCTATTTTTGCATATACTTAAACAATTGTTTTGATATCTGGGTGTTAAAATTTAACATTGCACATTCATTTAACATTTATTAAAATTTATGGGAAAGGAATTTCATGGCCTGTTTTGATCTTAATCGAGTGCACTTGATAAGTAAAAGGAAAATTCGAACACTATTTCTTATGTTATTATTAAATTTGTGTAGAAAAATATAATTTATTCCCATAGTTAGTTTTAATATAGAAGTTGCTTTCCTCTTTACTCCAATTTTAATATATGTGTACCCATACATACTATGATAAAGCGATATTCTGTCGAGCAGGGTAGTACCGCATTATAACTATCCTGCACAGTGTTACATGAGAGGATAAATTTGTGATGTGGCGCATTTTGTGGTGTTTGCCACAAAATTGTTCGGGTAAATTTTGTCCATATTGTGACTTGGTCGCATAGCTCTCTCATATATTATTATGTAGGTATACTTATATATTAAAACAATCAATTTTTAAAACCAGACAACGAAATGATATTGAACAGATTTAATGAGAATTGATAATATTACAAACGTGGACAATTATTTTTTTTTTATTATTATTATATTGTTTAAAGTTTTATAGAATCTTCAACATTATACATTCATTAAGAATAATAAAATATTAAAATTTATATACATTTTTTAAGGAATAAACACCATCATACATAAACTGTATTGCAAAAAACAATTAAGTAAAATATTATATATTTTTTATAGTTTGTATTTCTTTATTTTTCATTGGGCTTGATTATATACATATTAACTTTTCATCACAGACATTCTTAAAATTCAATTCTTATTATCATCATTAACAATTTGCTTCCATTTATTAATTATTTTATTATGTATCCAACAAGCTCCATGTTTGTTTATATATCTTTGTTAAATGTGTATAATACTTAAAGTATAAAATATTTAAGTTTTTAGTTTGCGCAGAAATACATAAATATTGTATTTGATTTTTGTTTGTTTATTGTTTAAAAGCCTTTAGGAAAGCAAATATCACATAAGAGAGGAAGAGTGAAATGTTATGGTTTTCATTTTATTGTTATTAATTTACTTGATGTTCTAATTGTTCTTGTTACTTTTTAACTGTTGGGGAAAACAAACATTTATAGTTAAAAAATCATGTTTGCAAACAAAATTTTAAATAGAAAATGAAAGAGCAAACAATATTTTAATGGTGTTAATTCAGTTTAATACGATAAGTTCAAAAACACCGATATTTAATTAATTGTTGAAACGATTGTCTTTTATATTAATGGAGATATGCTGACACAATACTAAATATCCCTGAAGGACATTTAAGAATGGTCTTAAAAGAAAACACAAACTTTCATTTCTACAGAAAACCATGTTAGCAAAGTAGCGGATCTACATTAGCATTATCATTATTCCTATAATTTCCACTTAAAGTGCACACTACGTTGGATAATAATACTTTGATATCGAAACTATTTTGCACGAATAAAAATCTCTATATACGTATGTACTTTAGTAAGAATATTGACCAATCTAGAAATACACCAAAATGAAGAATGCTTTTCAGAAGCAATGACTTCAGACTCTATTACAAATAACATCAACTTAAAACATTTATACTTGTATAATCTTATTTTAAGTAACTACAATAATTACATCTATTAGTTCAAATGCAAATACTCTCTATTTATACACCAATATAAAGAGTTATGCTACTTATTAATGATAACTTTAAACTGTACTGTAGTTAATAACAAAGTCAACGAATACAAAGTACTTACATTAAAAAATTTTGTATTTCTCTAAGAGAATGTATGTGTGCATATATAAAATATATACGTGTGTGTGTGTGTGTAAAAATGTAACAAGAACAAAAGAAGGCTGTCACTATGACAAGAATTGCAGTGTATAAGAGACAATTTAACATTAGTTTAAATTTTCTTGTAGTCGAAGCAAATTTTAAAAATCGTTTAAAATATAACAGTTTGATGTATAAAATAAGCACCCATTAAATAAAAATAAGGTAAAAATAAAAACACAACAACATAAAGAAAAAGAACATGAAAACAGATCATAAGCGTTTCTATAGCAAAGAAGATAGTTGTAATATACAGAAACAAGAAACACACATACAACAGTAGTAAAAACAGTTTATACTTAAATATATATGTATATATAAAACAACTTATATGCTAAAAATAAGTTCCAAATTTTGTACTTTAAACTTGGTTTAAAGTAAAACAATATAGATTTTCACTGGTACCAAATTATTTGAAGACCGCATTTACGCCTGAAGGCAGCGGGGAAGTGGAAGGTTCACAAATTTAACACGTTTTTTTGTTTTACAATTATAGTTTAGAACGCTTTGCGTTTTTGTGTAAAGATAAAACCAACAAAAAGCACATGTTGCCTTCGTTCGGGTTTGTTTGTTTTTGAAGTCTTAAAACTACGTAAATACACTGCTAAATGCTATTATTTAAATAAATAACGTTTTCTTAAAAAGTTATAGCCGAAAAATATAAGCAACATATTTTAATAGGTTCCAACTTACCACTTGTTCTTGCCACAACACTTGTGGCATGTAACTCATTCGCGTCGTGTCCGTTTCGGACGGGACGCAATGGAATCTGTTACTGTTTCTGGTGTGCTGTTGTTGTGGCTGCTATTATTGTTGTTATTGTGATGATAGTAGTGGGATGCCGCAGTAGCCAAATTTGCCGCTGTGTGCAATTTATCAATGCCTCTTACCTTTTTGCTAGCCACCGATTGCGCTGTGACCTGCAGCGATATGGCGTGTGTGTTAAGTTTCTCCGCTAAGAGTAGATCTTTTAGACCTTTCATCTTTTGGCTGTAGAGTGTGATTACTGGGCGCTTTGTCAAAAATTCAAAAGGATCCTCTTCTTCCTTCGGCTGAATTGAGACTGATGGCGGTTTTGGTGATAGTGACTGTGTGAATTGTGTCAAAGCAGAAGTGGTAGGGGTAGGACTGGGTGTTGATGTAGCTGGAGTTGCTGGCGAAACTATATTCACAGCTTCACTATCATCAGCTTTCTCTATAATTTTTTGCTCACTGCCCACAGATGTGTCTTCTCTTGAATTTGTAGTGGGGCTATTTATTTGTGTGTCAGTGGATTGTTGCTGCTCTTCAATTACTTTCTGGGTGTCATTAGCCTCATCCTTACTGTTATGATTATTAAGCTTTCCGTTGTTTTTCTGTTCTGCGAATGGTTTATCGCCTCCTTGAAGCAAAAAGTCAGGATTCAATATCTTTTCACCGCATGCTGCAGTAAGATCAGCCAATGTGGTGGGAATTTCTATCTTTTTCATATCGTTGGACAATTTCTGGAATTCAAATTGCATCATAAACTGAATGACCCTCGGTGTTTAATAACGAAACACTTACCTCATCTCTTTTAATCAAATTATTATTATTTCCTTCCACTTGCATGCTGTTTTGCCCATTGTTGTGCTCTTTTTTAGCCTCAATAGCTTCTTGCTTGCCTCCAGTAGCCTCTGTTAATTTGCCCGTAGATGGTGGTGGAGGCGATGTTATTATTTCTATATCCTCCGGCACCTTGATGACCACCTGCGAGCGAATGTCGTAATCGAATTTCGTGATGTTATTAACCAAAGGTTTTGCCCAACCAATATGTAAAATAGGAGTGAGACTGTCCTCCTCCCATTGACAAATACCATCGTAGAAACGTAGCAAGTTGGCAAAAACTTCAGAATCGCGTAAAATACTCCTCGCTGAATGGCCAGAACTTTCTGTCTTCATTACGTATGGAATCATTTCGTTTGCTATGTCAAGTAGCTCTTTGTAAATCTCCTCATCATCCCGACAATTATACGTGTACAGGCGTATAACATCTGCAGCATCTGCCCATGCGGCAAAAGCCTCGCGATATTTCAGAAGACGATTGTAATAGTTGCCCTTGTATGTGTAGGGATAGACGTGATGATTGCGGTAGTAGTCTCGAGCTGACTGTATAGCCTCACGATACAGTTGACCGCAGCCAATGCGGTTTTCTGTGGGATTAATCTCCTCCAATTCGCCAAGAGTCCCTGCGTGTAAAAATGTCAAAATTATTTAAGAGACTTAAATTGATTTGAATTTTGTATATTATTTACCCAGAGCCATTGGATACTTTTTCAAATGACCCATATCATAGAGGACCCATAGTAGCTTTTGTTGCAACTCCGCCACTTCCACACAATCACTATTCGCAGTCAACGATATATTTATGGCCGCTACAATGGCCGCCACCGTCATCGCTTTGTCACATACCACAGCCAAACCACCCAGGTACAACCAGGAACCGGACTCAATGCCTGCTGTGATATCCTGACCACGCTTATCCTCGCTACCTTTACCGTGCCATGTTATTTCGATCGTTTCGATGCGTTTATTACCGAACACTACCCAAGCATGGTCCTCCGCAATTGCTAAACGCACATCTTTATAGCCGAGTAACTGGCATCCAGCCACAACAGCCAAAGCGACCCCAAAACAGTCAAGTTTGTTACCTGACAAATAGCTGTACAGGTTCTGCAAGTGAGCGCGATCCTTGTAACTGCTGCGTATCAACGAGTGCCAAATCACGTCTGAGACTTTTTTGATGATATCGCGGTTCGCTTGGCGATTGTGTGATGACTTAGGTTTATCGACAATAGAAAGGATGCTCTGGAATTTTTTATAGAGTCCAGCCACCAGCTCATGTGTGACTACAGGAAATGGAATAGAGTTACCCATAATAACATCTGTGTAGGAACCTAAAAATATTCACATGCATTAAAAAGTTTCTTTCAATTTGATATGAAATTATTTGCTTTGAAACAGTAATCATAAAATCATTTTACACCTGGTTAAAAAAACGAATGTTGGCAGGACAAAAATAAAAATAAATGCATACATACAAATTTGGCATACACAGTATATTAATTACAACGCACCTGCCGTCAATCCACTTCCCGTTGTCAATGAAAATTCAATGTATCCTGCAATAATCGAGAGCAACGTCAAGTCGGGTTCCGTGCCCTGTGCAGCGCACTGCTCCAACGAATGGCGAAAAAAGTTAACAACATCCGAAATGGATTTCAGAGGAAATAAACTGGGATCCACTCCACAATTGGTGACAAAAAGGATCGCACTTGCACTGCGCGTGGCCATTGCAGCAGACTACAACAGTTGCAGTTGCAATATGGAATTAAAAGATATCAGAACAAATTCGCACCGCGCGCTTTTCTGCAAAACAGTCAAACGACAAAGACGCCAACAAACAACTTTTCGCGTCTGTCCTACCAATGACTTTCCTGTTTTGTTTTGCCCTTTTTAACGTTTGATTAAGCTTGCTTTGCAGTTTAATGTTTCTTATTGCCTGCATTTATGCAATTTTCATTTTTTTGCGCACATCTTTTCCTTGTTTGTTACTTGCTTATTATCCTGTCAAAACAAATCTCCACTCTCCATAATCTCCAGGCCGATTCCATTGCTCAAAGGCACATACAACTGTGGGCTTTACTTTTATAAGGATTTACTTTTTATTCAAGGAAAGTAATTATTTTACACATTAAATTTGCCGCGTATATTCGATTTATAACAAATAAATATGTGTCTTTCATTGAAGCCAAATGTAAATATTCCACGACGACATAACTTATAAAGCTTTAGAGAGACATATATAACAATATATAGAGAGATAGAGAGAGAGAGAGTGGGTGCTTTTTCGGGCAAGAATAAATCACTGTTCGCAATAAACTGCAAAATAGCTATATTCTTGATAATAAACACAATTATTATATAATAGGCTAAATGTATTATAATATAAAGTTTTGTAATAAATATAATTTATATTTTAGTATTGAAAATTGCTGAATTAGATAAATACTACAAATTGTGGCATAATTTTTTTTAGCTTTCATTTTGAATTAAAATAATGAAGAAGAAGAAAAACATTATTATTAATATATCTTAACCCATAATTAATTATAATTGCAAGGGGTTGGGGAATGAGTACTATCAACTAAAGCCTTCGACTGGAAAAAAAAAAGATTTAGAAAGAATTTTTGAGACCAAACCCGTAGCAGGATTTGAACTTGCGAGCCTCACATAGCTTGCTTACCACTAGACCACAGAAGAGAATTAATTTTCCTCTTGTTTATTATTATTTGCATTTAATTGAAAATTTTGCTAATCTAGAATATATAAAGGGAAAATGATAGTGATATTATAGAGAGTATGAGCAGAGAATACAGAGAAATTACTCTTATTTTGTGTACACTTACGCTTGTGCAAAACTATAGTAATGTTGCTGATTTTTTTCAAAATTCTGGTTAATCAATGATAAACAAACCTATCCATAGCCAACTAATGATAAACAAAGACAATTTTTTTAAACGTCAGGAAATTTGACCCTTCTCTGTGTTTTCTGGTATGTGTCCGTAATTTTTTTTCATTCCAAATCCTTTACGAATTGTCATTCCCTCGTAAGTTAAGCCCCCAAGACGCGATCAATCTGATTGACCAGCATCTCTTGTTGAGTTAGTGAAATATTTGTACATGCGGCACACAAGCGATACATTGAGCGAAAATCCAAATGAATTGGGAAATCCTCGATGACTAGCGTCTGTTTGACGCACTTACGCATTACAAAAGAAAACATCAGATGACGGACAGTGTCAAATTATTATTATATTATTAGTTCCTGGAATTGTACCGCTCCATAACAGCGTTGTGGGATATTAAGAGCGAACACTACAGCTATCGTATAATCAAAGAACAGCCACTCTTGCATTCCATTTCGTATGCTTTTATAACTGTTATTTTTTTGTTGTCAGTGCCAGATTTTTTTAAAGACTGTGCTACCAAAAGTATGTTGTCTGCTTGCGACATTGTCCAAACACCACAAACGCAAACTAAAAATGTATGCTTATATGACAGTATATTTAGCGAGCCTCAATCACACGTACACAAGATGCTTGTCAATCAAATTAATCGTGTCTTGGCCGCTTTATATGTATTAGACAGCTGATTTGGGCCCTTTTTTCTGTTTTGCTAATTCACAATAGAAAAATTTGCTGATGCAAACTTACATTCACAGTTCCATCACAGTTTACCAGTTAGGAATCGTAAATGTCATTCTGTGGAAGTGTGCAAGTGCCAGAGTAACCCTTCAAATATACTTGTTATACCTTTCACCCCTGTATAATTAAAATATTTGCCACTTAAATTGTTAATATATATATATATATATATATATATATATATATATATATATATATATATATATATATATATATATATATATATATATATATTATATTATTAATATCAATAAATTTTACAGTTTTTTTTTATCAATTAATTAGATAAAACATTTTATTAATTTCAGTTGTATTGACAAATTTACTTAAATGCATTCTGAGGACTAAAAAACTCCTCACACAGTTTGGTGAAAATCTGGACATATTCCGTGTGACAGAGATTTATCAACGGCTTAAAATTCGTAACTGGATCACTTCAGTTACACTATGGGGATCACACATCCTAATATTCAACAATTTTTTTTTTATTTCAAGCCCTCGTTGAATTGCACTCCTTTTAAGCAATTTTTTCTGTAAAAGTTTTTTTTAATTTGCTAGTTTTTTAAACTGTCAAAATATAAATGTCTAAAAAATGTGATTAAATCATAAATACAAACAATTGCAATTTAATATTTGTGCGCACAGTGAATTTATTTTGCAATTTGATATTTGTTATTATTATTATTACTTGAAAAATAATAACTATGATTATTATTTTACAATGATAGGGAAGCAGTAGCTGACAGAGCCTTCAGCTCACTTATCCTAATTAAAGCTTATATAGTAAATAAAATATTTCTTTGATCCCAAAAATTGGTATCAGAATTCACGCATTTTAAAGAACTTGAGGAGATTAAGTTTGGGAATATTTTAGATCTGATGTTAATTATCGGAGAGTTGCAGTATGAACAGGATACGGGGTGAGGCATTGAGAATGTGTTGGTGGGTCAAGTTGGAGTGATTAAGCCGAAGCCGCACAAAGATCTTTAACTATATATAGGAGCTCGATACAGGAAAAAGTGGTTTATTTCTTGTGGTGTTGATAGTTCAAATTACGGTCTACACAGTCCGAATTTTTCCAATGTGACAAGTGTTCACTTATTAATTTCTATTTATCGCTCTTTTCCAGGAAAGCCAATGTCTGTAGTGGTTCTTTGCCTGCCACTTGTCAGCTAACTCACTCCCAAGTCTTCTAACGTAACTAGGTGATATTCATTATATTTAAATATTATACATTACTCATACTAATGCTGATAACATGTAGCGTTCAACAGATTATATATTCATCAGGAAAACATAATTGAAAAACAGTAGCAATCACACCCTGAAAATGAAAAGTATAATTAAATATTTCAGATTTAAATATATTTTGGATAAATTGTTCACGGTTTTGTTTGGCTCCTATGAGTTTCTCCATTCTCATGAATTTAATTTATTATTTATTTTTTATTTATTTTGATCAGCTGTCTTACTGTCATTTGGTTATGTTTGACACAAGGAAACAAATTCACTTCCCACCTATCAGAAAAATTCACCTCGAATCCAAGGTGAATTTACTTACATGGTGGTTGCAAGGTGAATTTCGTACCTCCGGAATTGTCAAACATAAGCGATGTGCGATCAAAATAAACGAAATTGAGAGGAATGGAGGAATACATAAGAGCTGCTTAAAGTGGTAGATAGTTTATATAAAATATATTTAATAGTTAAATAGACTCATAATTTCTTCATAATGCCCAAAATTCACAAAAGTAACAATTCAAAACTCTCATTCACTCCAATCAAAACTCGATTTGCAATTGTTTGCATATTTGTTTTGATCGCATTTTTCTATAATTTAAAGTTTGACAGCTACTGAGGGAAAATTGGTTAAAAAAATTGTGTTCTTGCAGCCACCATGTAAGTAAATTCACCTTGTCTCGAATCCCATTTATTTTTAACAGCTGATTATTTCAACTGTCAAATACAATTTTGTCAATGGCATTTTCATCAGAGAACACAGAGAAAAGAAACTCAAACGTCAAACGGCAAAGCAGCGAAATAAAGTAGACGGATGTTGTACACGAATCCACTGAAAATCGTGGTGAATCCACTCAGAATCGTGGTGAATCCACTCAAAATCGTGGTGTGTCTGCTACGGACGATGGCAGCGAAAAAGACTTTCCTTTCTCTGTGTTCTCTGATTTTTATTTACTCTGAAGCTGCCTTCAAAGCATTGAGGATGCAGCAATAAGTATTTTTTGAAGATACTGAAGAAAATTATAAAGGTGAAAGCGTCCAAAAATCAGAACTATGTACGTGGTAAACAGGGCACATTTAGTGCTTCCTGGTGGTAGGCGTGGTTCCAAAATTTCCTGATAAAACATTTAAGCAGCACTTTTGTATTAATCCAAAAATTATTTTGGCAGGAACTGTTGGTAAACAAACTTCTTCACCCCACTTTCTAATTGAGAATAATTATCTTGCAGCAAATTAATTAATTACATTTTTAATAATAATAATAATAGTAGTTTGCCCAATGGCCGACACTGCGACCTAAAAGATCTTTTGTGTCATACTACATTTGTCATCAATGATCCATGTGATCACAATTGTCCGATCTACTATGCCCTATAGGTTTAGTACCGGCGTTTCTTCCGTAATGCCATAGCATTTCGTCCGTTTGGTGATGTTAAATCGTCACAATAATTTATCAGGTTCTTTTCTACCTAGATGTTCCTTCTCTAGAGAAAGGAAGTAGCTGAAAGTCATGTTCTTTCATTATCTTTTCCGCTTTATGGATGAATTTGAGAATGTCCATAACCGGAGCATTCTTTAATTCCTCCAGAGCCAACTGGTCGCGGTGGAATATATTCATTCTGGTTCTTGCCACCGCAATGCAGTCGCACAGTATGTGTTCCGTGGTTTCGTCTTCTTCTAGACAGAGCCGGCACTCCGTATCATCAAGAATGTGGATTCTAGTCAGGTGATATTTCAGGTAATAATGACCTGATAGAAAATCTACTATTTTTCCTATGTCTGCTTTGCACATATTGCGCTATTCTTTATTGTAGGTGAATGGCCTTACCAGTCTTTTGGCTTGGCGAAGCCCTCTATCCCTTCCCAGTGTGACATTCTGAGAGTATGTTCCCAGTTATCTACCCTGGATTTAGCCTCCGCCCAGTTGATACCACAGTATGGCTCCGGACCTATGAGGCTTGCTGCGGAACCGGCCCTAGCCAGCTCGTCAGCAATTTCATTGCCTTCAATCCCCGAGTGACCCGGGACCCAGCAAATTGCAATCTTATTTGTTTCCCCTAGAGATTGTAGGTTGTTGAAGCATTCTTCCACCAGTTTCGATTCTAAAGAAGATGAAGCTAATGCCTGTAATGCAGCTTGACTATCTGAATAGATAGCTATGTGTGCGCCCTTGATACCCGTTTTCAGATTTGTCCTCGCACAGATTGAGATTGCTTGAATCTCAGCCTGGAAGACGCTAGGCCACCTGCCCATTGGTTCTGAGATTTTGGTATTTGGTCCATAGACCCCTGCACCGACTCCGGTGTTTGTTTTTGAACCGTCTGTGAACCATTCTAGACTTCTAGGGTCGACCAAAGGTCCTCCTATGTCCCATTCATCACGGTCTGAGATAATAATCTCAAAATTGCGATCAAACTGTCATTTTGGAATCATATAGTCCGTTATTGAGCAGATTATGTTTTGATCTGTTATGTTATTTAAAATATTGAAATGACCATACTCATGAGGTTCTTGTCTAGACAAGATCTTCATCTTTAATGCGCTTCTAGCAGCACATTTTTTCACGAGTGCGTGAAGTTAGGATAGTCCTATTATGGCCACAATAGCACCGGTTGGGCAGTTTCGCATGGCACCGATGATTGCCACGCAAGCCTGCCTTACCAGATTCTTTTGTTGTCTTGGGCCACCACACAAGGGATGCATAGGTAATGATTGGTCTAACCATCATTACATACACCCAGTGTATCATTTTTGAGTCAAGACCCCATATTCTACAAAAGAGACTTCGACATGCCCACATTGCTCTTGTGGCTTTGTTTATCACCGAGTGTAGGTGATAGTTCCAATTCAGTCGCTTATCCAGAACTACACCTAGACCTCATCGGAATATTCTATATTGATTCCCTCAACAGCTATTGTACCAAGGTTCAATTTTAATCTGTTTGTAAAAGGAACGAGAATAGTTTTGCTAGGATTCATGCATAACCCCTCTGCGCGACACCATTCTGAGATGAAGGCTAGAGCCTGATTCATAATGTCGGATACTGTTCTTTCAAATTTGCCACTAATAATGACAGCAAGATCGTCAGCATATCCAATTGCCTCAAAGCCTAACCCTTATAGTTTGACTAAGAGATCGTCAATAACTAAAGACCATAGAAGGGGTGACAACACACCGACTTGGGGACAGCCTTTCATTGCCTTGACTGATATGGCCTCGTCTCTCAGAGATGAGCTAATTTATCTGCTTTTTAACATCGTTTTAACCCACCCAACAGTCGGTTTATCGATATTTTTGCAGAGCATAGCCCCCTCTATAGAGCCGTAACCGGTATTATCAAAGGCGCCCTCGACATCTGAGAATGCACATAAAGCAATTTCCTTGGAATATTGAGCTTTCTCTATCTTTGTTACAAGGTAATGAAGCGCTCCCTCCGTGGATTTTCCCCTATTATATGCCAACTGAGATTGGTGCAGAGGTGTTGTTCTGTCTAGCGTTTCTCTAATATGTAGATCCACCAATCTTTCCATAGTTTTTAGAAGAAACGACGTGAGACTGATAGGTCTGTAAGATTTAGGCAGTTCGCTGGACCTCTTGCCCAATTTTGGAATAAATACATTGACTTTACGCCATATGGATGGTATGTACTCCCTGCTGAAACTGTTCCTAAAAATATCAACAAGTGATTCAAGCATTATATCCAGTCCTCTTATCAAGAGGACTGGAAAAATGTTATCCTCACCTGGTGTCTTGAATGGTTTAAAGGACCCAACAGCCCATTTAACCTTGTCTGGGGTAAATATTACTCAAGACAAACTCCAGGATTTTTTGTCTAATACCCCCGGGAAGTGCACTTGAAGCAGGTATTCGAAAGTGTCCCTCCTGTTCATTGTATAAGACCCATCTGGCCTTCTTAAAGTTGCAACACCGTTCGAGTGTTCTTTGCGTAAAGCTTTATGGAGTCTAACGCTCTCTGGCGTTTCGACTATGCTTTCGCAAAATTTCCTAGTCGTCCCACACCTTTGTAAGTTTACAACGATTGAACAGTTTTCTTATCTTTTTACGCATATCTGCAAGCTTGTCATTCCACCATGGGACCTTGCGAGCCACATTGTGAGTTTTGACCACAGTGCTTTCATGATATGCTGAGATTATTATATCGTTTAGTCGATACACCGCCTCCTCTAATTCATCAACAGAACTTATACGTGTAGGCAGCGAGTCGGATTTTGATTCTAATAATTAGTTTCTGGAGCCTCGCGCCCCTAGGACCCTTATTTTTGTGGTCCCTATGACCCCCAGTATTATTGGCTTTTGGATGTTGGTGCTGAGGCGATTTCGGCGCATGCCATACTGCGGGAGCGCGTTTTCTTGTTGTTGTTGTTGCGCGTGCGATTTGTTTTTGTCGTTCTAGCGCGGCTTTGCTGGTCGATGGTTTGTCAGCCTCCACTTCGTTCGACCTTGTGTCCCCAGCATGCCCTTCAGCACTGCTCCCGAGTGTCGGCGTTGTTTGTTCTTTTGCGCTATCGCTAGTTTTCTCTGCGCCTTTGTTGCTCTTTAAAATGAGACGCACGTATCCATAGCGATAGGCTATCTTCCCCTTGCACTGTGACAGTTTAGACAGTGATTCATCGTCCACCGCGATAACCAGGTGAAGTGACGCACCTTCGGTTGACCTCTGGATCACCTTCCAATTCTTGGCTGCCATTTCATTCTGCGCCCCAATGGTCGCAAGAGCTTTTTCGTTGGTGAGCTCGGTGCTTTGTGGGAAGTAGCCTCTGACCACATATGTTTTTGGAAAATTTGCTTCCTCAACGAGTGTCATCTCCAAACAACATTTCCCTTTTTTCAGGCCGATGTGTTTTCTCATCCAAGTTGCCGTATTCTCGTTTGAGCATATGAACAGTAACCATCCGTTTCTGTGTGCTAGGCCCTCAAATACTGGCTTTTCGTAATTGTCGCTGACCTCTATCATCACGTCAATAACGGTCTCCTGGATAAGAACCAACTGTTCTTTTGAGAATGGCGCCCTTACTAAATCGGTCGGAACAATTCCCAGCCGAATAATACTGGCCACCTGACTGAACGTTGGCTTATCTACATAAGGTGACGTTTTGGTCTTTTTCACAGATGGCGTTTCTGTTGGTGACTCTACTGAGCGAGCCCTTTTCGCAGTGGACCTCCTTTTAGCAATCTCTAGAGCCTTTTCTCTAGAGTGACCACTTGTCATCGCTTGCTTGAAGGTCCTCTTCTCTGCCGACGTCATTTTTATGAAGTCCCCTTTTAAGTTCAGATTGCTTAGGTCTGAACCAATAACCGTGCATCCAGATTTCTCTGATGTCACACTGTTGTTGTCACCACACAGTGTATCAGTGTCAGAGGAGTCCATTGACTCATGACCCGATTCAGGATTCTGTGGTGGTGGCATCGAAACCCGAAAAGCTTCATTCTTTGCACCTGCAATCAACACCGTAGATGTGGATGCGGGGCATAGTTGGTCAACAACACCTACCAACGTAGATGGTGTTGTGATTTGGTTAGGTGCATGTCCAACAACTCTGCACGCAACCGAAGTTAGGTTCTCCAGCCCCACAGCTGGATCGGTCGCAATGACCGACGATGATTGCCCATCAGCAGATTCATCGTTTATTTTTAATTCTTTTTTTTTTGTTAGATCCATATGAAATCCCACGAGTATTAGGGAATATAGGTCACCCATGGCATAGCCCTTGTACCATGGGAAGGCATTTAATTAAAACCGGAGGTCACCAGGTATCCGGAGTTCGCATATTCGAGACTAATCACCCCATTAGCCACGCATCCCTCGGCATATGCTGTTCCACCTTGGATTAAGAGTCTGTCTATCTTAGCCAGTTATGCATTAAGAGATTAGATATAGCACGTCACCAGTCCCCCAACGCACCTCTGTTTCCAGCCGTCACCACATGGAGGTGATAGATCAGGCTTCCATCAGAAACTCAATTACGGCATGTACCTAAGTACGTGTTAGTCCCCTTGAGTTACCTGCGGCTCTGACACCCCCACATACATTTTTAATATATGTAAATACAATATATTTGCATAAATAATTGCATACATTTTAATTTCTGCAGTCATACTTCTAAATTGAGCTGTCAAATCAAGCTCCTGAGCTCAACGAGCGTGGGTCTAATCACAAGTAAAATTGGTCGATCAGATGTGTCAAAAGGAAAATGAGAAAGCAAATCATTTTTTGACAAATCAGCTTATATACTATGTACATACATATCTTTTTAATGGCATAATTAACACCGAAAAATGTATAGCATGCAGTGCAAAATGAAATTAATATTATTAAAAATTAAAAATACAATATGCTTAATATCTCTATGAAGAGAATTTTTTAAAAGCTAGTTGATTTTAAATTAGCACAACAAGGCGTGTTTGAGTGGTCCAATTTTCGAGAAACTTTGTCACCAATAATGGGCGTTCCTTTGGCTAAAAGACGTAAATTGTTGCTGGTTGATCAATGAAAACCTGAGAATTTAGATATACCAGATGAGTGTAAAACTACCCTATTTTTGCAACTAAGTCACAGGTCCATTTGTGACAATTGGTCATACATTTTTTATTGAATGGTTCTTTCATGAAACTGTTTGGTTTCGCTGTAAAACAGTATACAAGAGAAGGAAACTTACAATCAGCAATAAGGGATTTATTAAATTTACGAATTTCTTTTTTTATTTGTATTGCAATATAATTAAAATTGTGGTAGTTTCTCTCATAGAAAGTAGAGAAGAAAAAATATTTTTCCCAGATTTTACGTCTGTGTATTGTATGTGGGGTTTTCCTCAATTTCAGTTAAGAACAATCTGAAGTGTGAGAAAGTTCGGCCGGTATACCCCAAGTCAGTGTCATGGCTCCCATCCTATACTTGGTTTATACACACGATTTACCTGTCTCCGAAGGAACTATCGTTGGCACATTCCAGTACTCGCAATGGACACCCTTTCACAACTGGCGTCGCTTAAACTTCAAAATCACTAAAACTAGGTCTGTCCAGGTTACGTTCAATCTTAAACGCGACTTGAATATACCGTATTTGATATTTGTATTGCTGACAATTTGTTCCCCACTTGACGTAAACAACCCAATTTTTCATGCCCCACTGGATGTAAACAAACTGGTGAGTTTCGGAAAAAGCACTATTTGGGGTTGTCTTTCGTTAATATTTTAATACCAAATTCAATCTAGTGAATAATTTTACTGATTAATAATTTTTTATCATTACTAATATTACGTACACTACTATATATGCTAGTCAGATAAATTTATTAAAACTATTATTTAATTCTTATATTAATTTATCATTTTTTTTTGGCTTGTTTATTCTTTTTAATGAACTTAATGCCAACAAAAGTACAAAAAATTAAAGAAAATATTTATCTATTAAAAGAAAATATTTATCTATTATCATTAAACTATGTTGTTAAGCTTACTTTAAATGTTTAGTAATATATATAAGAGAAAAAAGCAACACAATTCTGTACGTATATTTAATTAAATATATGTTATATACTTTATTTTTGTTTTGAAACAACTATTTTTGAGGACATTTTAATTTCAATTCATAGCTAAAAATCTGATGAATACAAAATATATTCCAGGTAAATTACAATGTAGTTGTCAAATTATGAAATACCAAAGCAGAAAGCAGTATTTAAATATATGAATTATGTGGGTTTTTGTGGATGAAAATCCATGTATAATGCTCCTGCGAACGCGTGTCTATATTCAACAATGAATTCAGTATTATTTTAAATACTAATTTGCATCTAAATAGATTTGATAGTTTATATAATTACGTTATTTTGTTTATTATTATTGAGAATTTATTTCACAAACACCCAATTAGCTAAATTATAACAAATTCCATGTAGCGTACAAAATCTTATCTACATTAAATTACTCAACACCTTGTCAAAATTCATACAATTTAATGAATCGCTCAGTGCTGTGTATGCCAGCAATACTATAATATAGTATAATTCTATAACTATAGTCTTGCTAGAAACTTGTAATTAAATATGTTGACTCCTTTTAGTTAAATATTGCTTCAGATATCTAATGTATTAAAAAAAACTAACTTTGCATTAATATATACGAGTATATGGAGCTGGACGAAATAAAATAATATGAATATTGACGCATACAAAATTATTCTTATTATTATTATTCTGTATTCTATTATTATTCCATTTTACAAATACTATAAAGTGATAAACTCTTTTATTCTGATTGTTCCTTTTTCTTTTCCTACTACAATTTTGTAATATCAAATTTTTAGTACAAAGGCACCCGTTTTTTTCATACGGAAAAATATTTGACGTTTAAGTTATAGCCCAAGGTGAATTTACTTACATGGTGGCTGCAATAACAAATTTTTATGAACCAATTTTCACTCAGTACATGTCAAAATTGAAATTATATGCGTTCAAAACAAATATGTAAACAATTGCAAATTGAGTTTTGATTGGAGTGAATGAGAGTTTTTAATTGTTATTTTTGTGAAGTTTGAACATTATGAAGAAATTATGAGTCTATTTAACTATTAAATATATTTTATATAAACTATCTACCACTTTAAGCAGCTCTTATATATATAACTCCATTCCTCTCAATTTCGTTTGTTTTGATCGCACATTGCTTATGTTTGACAATTCGGGAGGTACGAAGTTCACCTTGCAACCACCATGTAAGTAAATTCACCTTTTTACAGCCCTATGGAAAACCCATACATAATCCACAAAAGTGTTATTTCTGACAGACTTGTCAAAATAGTTTCGTAACTGCTTAGCTGCATCAGTTACAATGTTTATAAAATATTCATGTATTTGAAAATAATGGACAAAAGTAATTATTTTATTCAGATTATTGATCAGCATAAAAATCTATATTTGAAAGAAATGTAAAAGAATAAGTAGTCCTTGGCTCCCACTGATAATTTACGGTTACCCTTCTCAGCATGTACTAAGAATTATATTTGAAGAGTGATGGCGCATTGGTCTCATCCAACAACCAGCAACGCTCCAACAGTTTGTTTCCTAAAATTGCAGGGACACTGGGAAGGACCAAATAAAATGATCAAAATAATTAATTCTGCATTTAAAATCCTACAAGAAACGAATGGCTGCATTTTTGCAGCCCATCGGTTGCTCAACCGATCAGAATTCTTCGCAACCAGTTGACTCAGCGAACGCCATTTCTTTCAGCGGAAAATTTCTTCGCTACCGTACTCAACGCTTATTAAGCGGCCTCGACACAATACTGCATGATGTACAGAATCGTAAATATGAATTAGTGAAATAGCTATGTATGCGTCTCACATACAATGACTGAAGCCATGCAGTAAGCAAAATCCAAATGATTTGGATTTTGCTTACTGCATGCGGTATGTTGATGAGTATGATGTAAGTAATGCAGTAACTTGTCGGGGCCGCTTGACAGCTGTTTGTAGAACTGCTGTTTATGTGCAGTAAAAAATTTTTGTAGCGCCCCGTTTACAAACAAAGTGCTCTGTTTCACCATAGAGTAAAGAAATAAGAGTCACATTCTCAAACAACAAACTTTTTGTATGGTCAATAGCTCTCATTTTGACTACCCCCGACCGATCTCTTCTATGCCGAAAAATGTGTGACATTTCAGATTGTGACTCTTTTTATACTCTATGGTTTTACTCATACACGCAGTCGCGATAAATCGTTACATTCAAATTTTATAGTCGTCAATTCAATTTATTTCCAGAAAATTATACACAGTGTATTTACGGTCTTGTTCTCCTTGTTCCTTTTTATAATTAGAGATAAGTCGTTAACTATGTTATATATATATATATATATATATATATATATATATATATATATATATATATATATATATATATATATGTATATATATATATATATATATATATATATATATATATATAACATAGTTAACGACTTATTAAAATGAAGCATAAACTACGTTGGTTGCTATCTAATTTGTGGAGAAACTTCTCGTATAAACAGAAGGAGGCGTGTTTATGGTTTATGTTATCCCTTTTAATCCTGCATAATTAAACCATTAAGAATTTAAATATTGTTAATAAATTGTTTACATTTTTAAGAATATATTTAATAAAAAGTTTTATTTTTTCGGCTACTTAAAAATTCACCACACCGTTTAGTGAAATCACAGGACTGAGTGATATTTCTGACACGTTTGCAACACGGATTAACGGATTTGTAACTGATTAACTATAATTAGTAACAAACGTACAACTACAGCCGATCTGTTTTAAGTTGAAATCAGCGGTGGGTGATAAGAATTAATAGAGAAATAAAAGTCAACCAATTATTGTGATATTTAAATTAAGTGTTTTCCATTATTTCTTAAATGAATTGCTTTAAATTTGAAGTCTTGTTTTTATTAAATGTAAGTATACTTGATACAATCCAGTAATTCGAACTACAATTGTTTTCGTACCCACGTATATATATTCTTAATCAGGGAGCAAACTCCCTTTGCAACATATTAAGTTTTCATAAAAATGATACACAAAAATTATAACTAATTATAAAATTTTAAAAAAATATTTACAAATTTGAATACTGATTGCATTGTTGAGTAATTTATTAAGCAGACGCTGGTTATGGTATAACTTAAATATAAATTATCCAATAGTGATTTTTTCTCCTTTGATTGTAACCACCCAGTAAAACAGGTATATAAAGCAATATATTTTCCACTCTTTGAAATTGTTTGTTCCCTTCGTTTAATTTGTCTGCTCTCTTGCATCGTTTTCTCACGATGAAATATATATAAAAGGTATACATATATGTATATAAGTGTATGCGGCAGAGCGGCGAAATTGGAGTCTACAGATTCGAGAGAAAATTTAGTTTGTCATTATGTTCTGTGCGGTCGAAGAAAGTGGTGGTTATTAGTTGTTATTCATGTCGATTTATTATAAATGAAATAAAGTAATTAAAAAGGTGAATACAAAAGGGAAATTATAAAAGCAAGTGGGAAAAATTCAGATTAAAAGTGTTTTCTGTATTGGAAATTTGAAAAATCAAATCTCTGTGAACCTTTGAATTGTGAGTTTTGCAATTTTGCCGCTAAGCGCGAAGCTGCCTGCGAAAAGCAAAACCAAAAACCAGCTGACAAGAAATACACATAAACGTAACAAACAAAGCCGAAAGAAGAAATTTAAGTCTTCTTTAACATTTAGTTCTTGTGTGTGTGTAGTGTATGTCAAAAAACAGACCCAAATTGCGCTCTTCATATGGTGTAATTTTCATAAAGGGAAAATCAAAACAAAAATTCCAAAAATTATTTAATTGAAGAAAAAACAAAATAGCATAATACCGATAACCGTTAATAATAAAACCAACAAAAGCGAGTAAAAAGTTACGGATAAATTGTGAAAATCTACAGTCGAGAAGAAACACGTGGTTTTCAAGCAATTACTATTGGAAAGTATAAAATTATTAGAATTATAATTAATATTGAAAATATTTACTTTAAATATTTGTAAAAAATAATAACGCGAGGGAGACTAGATAAAAAATATTAAAATTCAACCAAAATGTCTGAATCGGCTCTTGATATTAAAACTGAAGAAGTCATATTGGAAAACGCCGAATATAATAGCGCTGAGGAATTGGAAGACGAGTTACAGTAAGTTTCATATTGAATTAAATATTATTCGAATTTTTTTTGTATATATAAATTAATTTCATGTATTTTATGTATGGATATTATTGATTTTTATTTTCTCTGATTGTGTCTGTTCTACGTTTTGTTTCTACTTCTCCTCATACGCTACTTAACTTATTCTATATACTCAAGATGAAAATTGGAAATAAAGAAAAAACATCTGTGTTATGCGATAGAATGAGAGCGATTGCATAAGTAAGAGAGAGTGCGCTTATAATGGAACTACTCCCTTATGAGATTATATGAAATGTACTGGAAAAAAGTGACGCTACTGTTTTTTTTTGCCTCCATATTTGTGAAACGGCTGATGGCAGTGTGGCACAATAAATACGAAAAACATGCAAAGTTCCAAAACGTGAAACTGCTGATAACAGTGGTGGCGAAATAAAAACAACAAACACATGTGTTTTGAATCAGTTATTATTTATATTATTATTTTGATAAAAGAATTGAAAGTGTTAAAAAGAGCTTATCTGAAAAGAACACACCCGAAAGAAACGCTTATTTATAATATTTTTTTCTTACAGTCGATTTTAACTTCAATTTACAGTTTAAACTATAAATTTAATATATGGGTGTTCCTGTCGCAGCCTTTGACCCACAACCAACAATTACATTTATATAATGCTTATTCATTAAAAATGGCTGACTTCATTAGTCAGATAAGCTTCTAATAAAAAACAAATTTTAGTCTTTAATAGCTAGGATGAATTATATTGCTATAAAATAATTTATAGACCACAGATATCACGAAACTATATGAAATAAAAATGTGTGGTTACAACACACATGTATAATATTATATTTCTCTTGCGTAATCTTAATCCTTTATAGATTTATAAATATATATAAATAGAAATTGAAATATACGTCTTTAAGCACACACATTTTTATTTAATACAGTTTTAACGCTGTGAAATGAATTTCGGAATACAGCGATCGTTCAAATCAGCTGCGAGCTAGTTTGAGATTACGCCCGTCATATCAGTGAGTGGAACAGCTGTACCGGCAGAAAATATCTATAATCATGTGTTCATTTTATATGTACATGTACGTTGCTTGCCGTTGTGTTGTCTTTATTTACCGAGTTGGTTGCAATATGAAAATTGACGATGACGAAACACACAACAAAAGAAACAGAAATACACGCACATCAGCCTTATAGACCACCACATGATACTACAAAAACAAATTCTCACCAAAACATGACGTCTCGACTTCGGCACTGTCGTTAACGCAGCGCAACACCACACCAACATACAAAGAGAAGTGGTTGGCAGTGAATTTTTTTTTATTTTCTTTATTTGCTATTTTTATCAAAATCATATGGTTTTTATTCGAAAAGCTGCCGCCGCCCAGTCGGCCTTATTATTGCTATTTTCTTTTAAGCTGAGAGAGACTTGTATGCAATCGAAACCAATTGGAGTAGCAAAAACAAAAAACAAAGCATATTTTTTTTCTGATGGAAAGAAACAAGTTGTTGCCTGACGTTTTTACAGTTGAAACTCAGTTGTGTTAACATTTACAGGTGAATGTGTATTTGCATGTGCTGTTTTGTTGCAACGTTTAAACAGCTGATTTCGTAAAAACATGTTTGATAAATAATTTTCTTCAGAATTATATTGTTTGTCTAAGATACGTATTTAAAGGTTACTATTTCATTAACGTATGCTTTTCTTTTATTAATCTAAATTCTACAATAAATTTCTCATGACAAAACAATATTCAACAGCAATGTGAATCAATAAACACAGCCATATGATGAAATTAGTTTTGGGTGACGACACTATTCGTAACTGCAAATTTTAAAGAATACTAGATGTGGATTTTTTACCCTGAAATAGTAGATCTTTTCTTTTCTGTCATGCTTTTTTATACATGCCAGATTAATCTCTTGTTCATTATGTAATAACATTATCTATTATCAGATAAAGGTTTATCAAAATATCTCCCATATTGACTGTGACTCCCTGTAAGTTAAACGTATTTTGATGAACAAACAGTTTATTATGAGTTTCAATTGCTGTGGCCAATTACTAATAGTTAATTTGCTGATCTGTACACTCAGTAAATGAAAGATAATTCTTACTCCCATGTTAAGAGAATTATATAACTGTAATCGAAAAGTAAGGAATATATTGCCATTTTTTTATTGATTTGTTAACTTTTTTATTAACTTTTTTCACTATAATTTATTTCTTATAATGATTACACGTTTGTTGAATCATATAATGTTCGCAATACATTATACACATATATGCAAATTCGTAAACCAGTTCCGCCGATCGATTCCAACAATAGAAAACTATTTTTAATAAAATAATTGTATACGGATATTCGCTTGTCAATTGATTTAAGAGTTAATTAACCTTATTTCCTTTAAAACACTGATGATTCTGAATGTGTCATTAATTAGGTAAATATTTTGTGGGCGAATTTATCATTTTAGTCATCGTAATTTTACCGTACACAGGTGTGTGTCACTTGTCACACAGAATTTTATATATAAAACAGACATTTGCCAATTTAGCCATTACTGTTATTTTGCCAACTCGTTGTATATCAGCTGCACAAATTCTCCATTTCCACTTGTTTCGCAAGGCGGCACATACGTATGTGGCAATTTTAGTATTTGTGGCGGCATTTCCGTTTCTCCAACCGAGAGCAAATCGAAGACTGGAAGTTAGTGGCGTCTGTTGCCGCTTGGAAATTGGAATTCATTCGGGAGTACAAGTTAAGGCGTTACTGCACGAATACACCTGCAAATTTTTATTTAGTCCATAACCGAAATGGGCATATACGACGAGTATCTTTGAAAAGATTACGTCCAACTCTCGCAGTCATCGGAATGTACTCAAAACTTTATCTTCAACCGTTTTGGCGCTTTTTACAATAATATTTTCATTGAAAAACGTTAAAAGAGAGGACGAGCAAAAGAGAAGTAAATTATTCGGTTTCAACAACATTGTGGGTTTGTGTATGATATTGTGAAAACAGAGTCAAGAATTTTTAATGTGTAAAAACAACAAAACGTACAAAATTCGTGTCTCCATACAAAAAAGCTTTGACATGTTGTAGCCACAGCAGCGCCTGTGTCTTGTGTTTGTTTGTGTGTTTTTTTATTTGGTGGGGGGGAGCTACTCACATACGTTTTCGTTAATGGTCGGTGTTTTTCGTATGTATGAATATAATCCGAGGAGTAGTAGTTGTTGTTGTTACTCTTTCTACTGCTGTTTATTAAAAACACATGATTGCTTTGTACATATACTTTCTTGTTTATATTTTAGACGTAACAGTGTATTTCAGCGATAGGTAAACAGATTCGGGTTGATAGGGGGAGGATGAATTTGCCGTCATTTTTTCGTTGGTAGTTTTGCGAATTGCGATTTAGTTTTTAATTTTGGCTGCTTTTTTTGATCATTCGTTTTTTGTAAAAACATGTGTTGGTGGAATAAGGTCGGTCGTAATGTAATGTAAAAGTAAAGGATACTAAAATAATTAAAAATGTGAAATAATTAAATTCGGGGAAATAGGTGTGCGAAGCGGTTTAGTTTATTGCAAACGAGCATTTTAGCGAGAAATATTAACTCAAAACTTTTACATGGTGAAACCGAATGACGGAGATAAGCTTAATAAATAGGATATGTATTTATTTAGCAAATATTTGTGTCAAATAACGATTACTTTGATGAACATTTAGTCATCAGTTAGGAATGCTGATACCCCGATTATCAGCTGTTAAAGATAAAGAGGTACATGTTTATCTTATCTGACATTTATGCAATTTTTGAGTTTTGTTTTGACTCTTTGTTGACAGTGCAGAATTTCAAACAAGTTTTCTAAGGAACAGCTGATGTAATACAAATTGTAGACCTGAAACGACCGCAAACCACATGTGAATAATTTGCATATGAAAATGATTATTTTACCACGTTGGAGAAATGCGGCAGCGGCTCACAACTTATATTATGTAATAAAGAAATAGTGACTTACATGGCGCCACCACAGCAGACGACAAATCCGTAGAGGAATAAGTTTTCCCCTGTTGTAAGTGTTGATACTGGTACCAAGCAAGCGACGGACATATATAAATACTATAATTATTTGAAACAATAAAACAGAAACGCTACCAAGTATGTCTCATTCTCGTACGCAGAAACATTTATTCAAATAGTGGGTCTGTTGCTTGTTTTTAGGGTAGTAGCACACTGACAGACTTTTGCATATAGCATTGATTACAACGTAGCGTAGATGAGGATACAAATCTTTGAAATGTGTATGCGGTATTGGTATAAAATACTCTGGCAGTCAGCTACACGACTTATGGCGGTTTAAAAAGGAGACATACTCTACTATGGCATCTGAAGATAGATCCAACTTATTCATATGATATTTGAGCCTACAGTGTCCGCTGAAAACGCCTGTGATGATTCTCAATTTACTCCGAGGCATGTTAATTAACTCTTTAGCACTTTTAGGATTAAAGTCCACCAAAAGCGCTTTGGACTGTCTCAATCCCGGAAGATTTTTCAGATTTGATCTCTTTTTGCGTGCCAATACATACAAATATTTAAATTTGTGAAGTTGTTTTGCAGTTGATAGCCAGTACGTGCCTGCAATATTTAATACTCTGAAACATTAAAATTTATACATATATATACATAATTTTAATGATTTCGAACGCAAATGATATGATTCCAATTCATTGATCTTCCGAGATCTGCATATGAGTGATGATTCCACATTACTAATTTTTGGTAAGTCATGTAATAACTTGACGTAATACTTTTAGTTCAACCTATATTCGACACAATTCTGAATGTATACTTTTCCTTTCTGTATGTTGTAAAATGTATGTTTAATGAAGTATAACTCATATAAATACGAGTATATGTACAAACATATATAAAAATACCTACATATATAAATTTATTTTAATAATATGATCTCTATGTGCCGATCTCTCTGTAAGAATTTCTGGTGTAAACTAAGAATAAAAGGCAACAAAAGTGTAATCAAAGCGAGATAATTAATTTTCCTTTACTGAATGACTTCCGTCCCCATCAGTCAATTTATTTTGGCGGGAAGAGTACCAAATGGGTATCTTACATATGTACATATAAATAAATATATATATATATATATATATATATACACATATTTATATATGTGTGTGTATATATATATATATATATATATATATATATATATATATATATATACACATATTTATATATGTGTGTGTATATATATATATATATATATATATATATATATATATATATATATATATACACATATTTATATATATATACATATATATATATAGATATATATATATATATATATATATATATATATTTATATATAAAAATAAATATACAAATGGATATACATTCCTTTAGTAGTCGGTAGTAGCATGTGTAACGAACAAACAGTTTATTCTCATAAAATGTGGGGTCGCTGGGTGTAATGCTATAGTTCGCTGTGCTTGTTTCTCAGTTCACTACTTGCAAGTTCACTACTGCGTCATATACATACTATATGTTTCGTCAATTCGCTATATACATACATATGTATATTGTGAGCTGCAGCGCATGTGAATCAAGCGCCACCAGTAGCCCGCCCACCCACTTACCCTGCGACGATAACCGCTTAAGTTGGGTGCAGTAGATACTTGCATCAGTTTGTTTACTTTAGTTTGCCGTTAGTATGTCTAAAATAAGATGAGCGTAGTGTGAGTGAAGAGATAACGTGAAAATGTGTGTTAAGCTTTGTGTAAGGTGGAAAGCTTTTGTGTTTCACGGTTTTGTTGTGTTTCAACCATAAGAAGGGGTGTCAGGTAGATAAATGCGTATGGGTGAGTATATAAGTATTATATGTGTTGTTTCTGCTTTCTCAAATTACAATGTACATATGTAGGTGCCCTTTTTGTTACAGTGTTGCATTTTATGCGCAGTTGAAATCAGCGCACATTTTTTCTCTTGCTTTTTTTATGCCGTAATATTTGTTTTTACATGTCTCGTTTTGCATTCAACAGTTACATAATTCATTTACAATGCACTGCAGAAAGTAAATCTAAAAATAAAACTTTTCTTATATCATCTATAAAACAATATAGGAATTTGTGATGCACTTATATTACACAGTAAAAAATATTTCTGTTTAAAAATTGAAACCAATTTAAAACAGATGAGAAGAATCGTAATTATATAAATCATTTTAATGTATGTTTGGAATAAATTGAATGGCAACTAATATTTTACTTAAAAGAAACTGCAGCTGTGCAAGTAGAATGCATATTGACAAACATTTCGTTAATTGTTGACTTATTGGAGATTAATATAAAAATGTCTCTGCAGCGTGACAAAACGCACGTCCCCATAATACGAAGTGCAGTGTAGTGGCTGAAAATAGTCGATCCAAAACACCCTACATATATCGCATCTATTTTTAAAATACTATAAGGCATATACACATGTACATGCGTATTCATATGCATACGAATTCGTTTGCCCCTAATTTAAGAGAAAAACAGCGGTTCATGGTATTGACGTACGTGAAAATGCAGTCATAACAAAGTAGGCGGAAAGCGACAGCAGCAATTAACTACATGCATATACATATTTCGAATACGCATCATAAAAAAAAGTGAATCCTAGGACAAATGACGGGTAGAAGAGGGTAGGGTGGGAATGTTGAAAATATTAATAAGAAAGAATCGCTGGCAAGCCACGTAACGAGTTGACAAAAATTTCAAAACACAAAAAAAGTTTAAAAAAAAAACAAATAGAAACCACATAGAAATGAATTAGTTATGTTGAATTTGAGTTAAGCAGCAAAGCAGCTGTTTGGCAAACAAGTGTGTAGTAAATGGATGTGTAGTTGTTTCAGTTTTGAGTGTGTATACATACCTACACCAAAATATAAAATAAAACATAGCTAGCCTCACGAATGGAATGTCTCGCCGCACTCAGCTCTCTGCCAGTCAGTCAGTCCACAGCAGCTGTTTTTATCATTGTGTTTGGGTGGTAACCAAAATAGAAAAGAAAATGTCAACGACTGTCGGTGGTAGCGGCACGCAATGCAATTCTGAAAGCGCGAAATATATTTAGGGATACGAGATACCATCGACGGTGAATGGCGTCGGCGGCGGGGTGGCGACACACACGCCCTGCTAAATATGCCTATGTTAGGAAGTCGACATTCTGCTGCATGTCTTATTATGGTTTACATTTAGCACAGAGTATGTATGTACTATGTAGCTTGACATACACAAGTACACAGGCAGATTCATTATTATATTTTACTATATACACGAATTTGTTTGAAAAGAAGTACATACTTCTAATAACTCTTTGTGCAAAGAATGACAAACTTTCATCTTGTATTACGTTGTATAGTAGTATTAAAATGTCATGCAATGTTTCATGTGTAACATTGACCATAACCAGCTATTGAATGGAAAACAGTTGACGTTAAGATTTCGATTTAATTATACAAAAGCGCAGCTGAAGGTAGAAAACTTAAACAGGCTGCAGGCCAATTTCAATTCAATCTAAACATACCGTTCACAGAACTGCATACACATATGTATGTATGTACGACGTACATTGTACATTGTACGTACATATATTTACGAAAGAAACAGAATACTATTCTTGTTTGCTTATTTGTTTGAAAGATATTTGTGTCACACGTAACATACACACAATGTGACATATAAATACAATTTTATAAAAACGCACTGCCCAAAATGCATCACAGACACATGTTAGTATGTTAAATATGACATATATGTACACAGGCATATGCGCTTATAGAGAGAGGCAGACCAAACCAGCCACAGCGCAGTTCAATGTAGTTCATTGTACATTTATTCAATTTTCTTGTTGTTGTTCTGCTGCGTTTGCTGTTTGTTGGCTTAACATTCGCAAAATTTTTAGTACATGAGTATTTATTGGGTCATTGCTTACGTCATCATTTTGACAACGCACATTCAACTGTCTCTCAAATCATAATGGGCAAAAACTCTCAATTAATAGACGTGTGCTACCATACCTTTATTGGTTATATACTCATTTAATAACCGTACATATGAGAGTCCGTTGCAGTTTTGCAAATTCATATATGTATATGTATATAAAAAACTTTATTGTTGATTTTTTCTATATAATCTCGGTCAGATTTTTAGGTCATTCATTAGTTTGTACAATTATTTGTCAAAGACGTCATCATTAATATGTACAATTATTGTTATAAATAGTTACATTGAGATATTATTAGCGTAACGCACACATATACACGTAAGAAACGTATCATGTCAACCAACTTAAAACGGCAAAGGTAGGAAAAATCACGAAAATCCCAAGGAACATATGCACATATGTACCTATGTATGTGCCTTACTCGCATATTAGGGAGCGAGTGCTCAATTGATGTAATTTACAATGAAACGTTGTCAACTGCAGCACTGTTCGTATGTTATATTAAAACTAGAACATTTTTCCCCCTCAAATAGTTTTCAATTAAAATTCAATTCTTTTTATGCATCCGAAGATGTTCTGCATTCGGTTTACCAACATCCGCAAAAGCAAAAGAGTTCCTTGCTGTTGTTGTTAGTGGTTTTTTCTACCACAAGTGCAACAATGTTGCTACCAAACCTTGTCGTCGTAGCGCGCAACAAAATACAACTACTCGTATGCACTGCGAACGACCTTTGAAAGTCTAAAAATAACAATTCTATTTGAACTCATGACGGCGTGGTGAGATGTGAGCTGTGAGCTGTTTAGCTAGCAGCAGCACAGTGGACTTCCCAGAGAAGCAGCAACTTCATCATCATCCCAGTGGGGGCAACTGATTGCATCGGATGTGTGCCGCTTGCCTGCTGCTGTACGTATAAAGATACAATAGCTGATGGTTTTGTAGCCGTTGTGCCGGCACTATTGTTGCTCTTATTAATGATGTTGTTGTTGTTATTAACATGTACTGGATGCGGCGGCTGTGGAATGTGGTATTGCAACTTTACAAACAAAAATGTAACCAAACACAAGACTTTTTAGCTTAGAAGACAATACGTACTCCACGTACGTTCGAAGATCTTTGAGAATAATGTTTTCAACATTGTGGCTGGTTGTTGGTAGTTGGTAACGTAGCAATTTCTGAAATTCCAATTGAAAAACAGGTTTGTCTCTTCTGTCTCAATATTTACGGAGTAGGAAATGCCGTACCCCTGAGAGCCAGCCAGCAAGTGTGAGTCTCTTTATGTGTGTGTGTGTTTTTGCATGTAGGAGTATTGTGTGTTTCTGAGAGTGGGATCAGCATTTTTGTTTACGCCATTATCATCCATCTTACCATGTTTGTGAACCTGCGTTCATTTATGTATATTCGAATAAATCGAATTTCATTCATAAACTAACTATTTTGGTTTTATTGTTAGTAATATAACATTGTCATAAAATACATACTTCTGTTTATCATATGATAATTTTTCCAAAAACTGTTTATTTATGTATTTTTGTTGGTTGGCTTTTTCGCACAATCGTTCGCAAATTATTTTAATGTCATGAAATATATTGCATTAGAAAAAATGTCATCATCATTATAAATTTATATTTTTTATTGCGTTGTATTCATTGTATATAGATTGAAAGTTACCGTTGTAGTTACGAAATTTAAATAAGACGGTTATATTCCCTCAGCTTTCACAACTGTGAGGTATCAGAATGCTTATTAAGTTCATAATTTTTTGCTGTGCAATACAAATAGTACAATTGTAAAGAAAAGCCTGACTTTGATGAGCTACGTAAAGAAAATGGGGAAATTAATTAATTGACTACAGCAAAGTTGTTTTGGCTGGTGAGAATTAAGTTAAAGAGCATCGGCCAGGCAGGCGCCTTGGAATATTGGAAATAGTTACAGGGATGTGTGAACGGGATGGTCCCACCAACTTCATTAGCGATCCAATATATATATTCAATTCCGTAAAAAATAAAAAGTTCAATAACAGCTGTTTTTATGTGTGTGGGCTTTGTTTAAGGTGAATTTTTTCAGACTTGGAGAGTAGAGATAAAAAAAAAAAATTTTTTTTTATAAGATTTAAATTTCAGCACCAAAGAAAAAATGTCCATGCAATAAAATGAGGTCGTTACTTGCTGTAATTAATGCCCAGATCATGTTCTATGGACATTGTCATTTCGGACAAAAAGCAAACACAATTTATCAACTGGGCTGTGACCAGGGAATGAGTTGCATAAAGAAGTAAAGTTCAAGAAATTAAAGCTCACCTTTATATATGCCCACACTGTGAATACGTCATTTTGAGAATTGTTATGACACCCCTCTTTAAATATCCTCTTCACAATGACATAATGTTTGATGATCACTAACTGGTTAGTTGATGCTCCCTATGATATTTTATATCTTAAAATACCACACACGAATATTGACAACTGACAATCTTCAATTACAAAATTCTCGAGTAGTTGAATTGTTTATTTATTTTATTGCTCTCGGTGATAATGAAATAAATGACTTAAATGAATTTTAGCTTCGATATATGATCATTACACCGATGTCCCTATGTTAATTTGAAGGGGTCGGGTAATTTTAAAGAAAATAATATTTTTAAGTTGATTATAATTAATACCTTAGAACACCGTAGTGAATTATGTCTATAAATATTGGGAAGAATGAATACTAGAAAGAAAACATTCGGCTAGAAAAAAAATTAGCAGAAGAACCATTTCTAGACCATACTCTGGCGGAAATCAAACCCGCGACCCTATAACTGCGTGAAAATTAATATTGAATTGCCAAATATTTTTGGGATTTATTTTAGTCAGTCATTTCATAGTTTTAAGGTAATAATTCAACTTTAATAAAACAAAAAAACTTTTTTTGTAGATTACAACTTGAAGATTCTGGAGGCGAATCGTATCAAATACAGTATCAATGTGAGCCAGAAGCTTCGCAGCGTGTACGTCAATCAAATTGCTCCAATATGAGTGGAAAAAGTTCGAACGGCACGGGAGTTGCATCCACTAACAAAAACATTCTAGAGAGCGAAAAACGCATGCGACGTGAAATCGCCAATAGCAATGAGAGGCGGCGAATGCAGAGTATTAATGCCGGTTTTCAGAATTTACGTTCGCTTTTACCACGCCACGAGGGCGAAAAATTGAGTAAGGTAAGTTATGCTGTTTAAGAAGGATTTCGTTTAGTTCTCAAGTCAAATGTTCTTAATACAAACAACAATGATATTAGTAGTAAAAACTTACAGATATTTCTATAATAAGTTAGCAAAACAATTTCTTGTAATTTATGAGGCGCCTAAACAAGAAAGTTGAAAGAAGATATTAAGCAAAAATCTTGAATTTTTCATATGCGTGTGATAACTTTTTACAGTGCATTTCAGACTGACAAGCATATACGAGTAGATATATGTATGTACATACTATTAACGCTGTAACGTGTAAAGGACAAAGCGTGCAATAAATATAAAAACCAGTAAATTCAGCCACCCCTACGCTATACGCCTGTCTGTCTCCCTGTCGCTTGTTTCGGCCCCATGGCGTCCCTTCTGCTACCTTGTGACCGACTGTATGAAACCTTCGCTTAATGCAACCTTTCATCGACAGCCGACGACACATGAAGGCTTGCTTAATACTTTTGATAGTTGGCTATTTTGTTATTGTTGTAATTTCTGATGTTATTGTTCTTGGTGCTGGTGTTGTTGTTGTTGAATCTTTTACCTTGAGACTAGTACATTTGTATGCGCAATAAAATGTTCATGTCTTACGAATTGCATTCGGGCGCTTTATCATTGAATGGGATACATTCTTAACAAGTGTAGTCATTGTGAATAAATTGCTTATGGACTGACTTTGAGCGCAAATTAATATTGAATCAATATTTTTTATTTGTGAAGTTGCCAATTTTTTTTCTGGGCAATGGGTTGGTTTCATTGTAAATTTTTTGAATTTTTCAGTTGATCTTAAACAATTTATTTGTATAGGTCTTATATTCTTACAGAATATAAGAAGCTCTCAAGCACTCTGCACATTTGCTGGGCGCTCTACCATCCTGATTGCTAGTCCTAATTGGGTTCGTGGTCGTGAACAGCCACTTAAACCAATGATGACGTCGAAAGTTTATATTCTAAACAAATAGACGGTTAACTGAATTGTAGTTCTCTTTTCAAAGAAGTATCCTTTGAAAGATGAGTATAGTTTTACACACTTTTTAAAAGTTTCACCAATTTGGTGGCATTACTCTATAACCATACTCCCCAGTAAGATTTAGTCAGCTTCTTCTATATAAAATTTATATATATACATTTTGTTAATAGTTATCAGTTGTACGTTTTATGGAATACAATGCCTTACTAAAATTATAAGTGCATTTTTATGTAGTTTTTCTTTCTCATTCTCTTTCCAACTGTTCTCATGTGTCACTCCCAGTACATGCAATTTTTTAAAATAATAAATAAAAAGCACTGCTATTATGTATTTCATATATGTCAATGGTATGTACCATGATATATTGGTTGCAGTATATAAGTACAGTGCACTGCTAAAATACCAGCTGCTCCTAGTTATGCCAATGGCCTAGAAGAAGGCTGATGGTAGGAAAATCGTGCCATGAAAACCGCTCCCAAAAAGGCAACTTTGCCGGGCCAGCATGTAATGCGCAAGTGCACGCAATATGGGGTTATTGTGCGGGAAAATATTTATACGAAAGTCAGTGCAAACCGGAACAATATAGTATAGACGACTGACGACTACCAGGAGCAGCAGAAACAACTCAACAAGAAAATACGCAGTAGTAGTAGAGGAAGTTTTATTTGTCCACGAACCAACCAACCAACCAGACAGTCATCCATCCACCCAGCCAGCCAGCTAGTCTGTTTTGGCTTCGGTATGTTGGTGGTGGCATGCAAGGGTGGGTGCATGAGTAGTTGATGCTGCTGCTGTTGCTGTTGGTGGTGGCGTGTGGAAGCTAAAATAGCACATTGATGTCATATGATCTAAAAAGCTGTTGTTTGGATGGTGGTGATTCTGTTGTGATGTGAAGTGGGGTTGTTGTTGGAAAGTGGATCGATACTTTCCAATAACATTTTGCGCCTTTTCATTTTGGCTTGGCACACCTCGGCTCGGTTCGGTTCTGTACGATTCTGTACGGTAGTTTATGTAATGATAGCTTACTAAAAGCTCCGCCAATACTTAAGGAGTGTAAATTGAGAGGTGCCAATTTTGCTGCAGTTGTGTGTTGGGAAAACTTTTAATGTAGGTTATTTAATCTGCAACAACTTAACCAGACGCGAACCTACATCAATTATTCTATTACACAATTTGCCAATGTCTGTGTGTATATAAATTCATATATATGTAGTAGGATTTCACACCAAATATGGCCACCCCACCCTCCGCACTTCCATATTCTGTACCCATTATTTCTGTATATACAGAGAAATGCATTTATTGCGTTCTGGTTTCTCTTCTCCTTTCTGCTGGTTGGTTGGACTGTGCTAGAAGTAAATATTTCGCAATTTCATCATAGTGTCCTTTTGGCCTAAATGCTCTCTTCAAGCATCAGTTTCGGTAACACTTGCAGCTCCAGAGATACCTCTTCGCTTATGTACTCGTTTTATGTACCTCGACCAGCGCCTAGGAAAGGTTGCAAGTTCAATAACCTGAGATGCAAAAGTAAAATTTGAAAGGAGGTTCAAAATGACGAAAATAGTAGTAGTAGTTTGTAGTAGTGCGTAGTTTTCCTGGACAAAATTGAAAACTGTGCAGTTCCCCCAGATTTGCATAGTACGGTGTACATTGTAAATACAGTTTGCACTCTTCCATGTGACGCACATAAGCAAGCGACCTGATTTCATTTGGCATTTGTTTTGCCTTCTATTGCAATTTTGCTTCAATGAGTGTTACCCGAGCAGTCATTTTTATGTGGTTGACGGATGTGTGGATCTTCACCTATGTGGTTTATGCTAGTATGGCGATGTTCACATGATTTATTTTTAATTTCCCGTCACCACTTGCAGCACAATTCCTTGGGTAACAATTTTCTGACACATATTGACGGGGCGGTTAATGTTTTTTTGCCTAAATCACTACGTCCGCTAGCGTTTGGTAGGACCAATTTTCGACCATTCCCTTTTCTATTTCAAGCTGCAAATAACTTGGTGAATGACACATGTCCTTTTTCAAACTACTCTTGCCTTTGCCTTTCCATTTTCTTATTTGTATATTTTGTTTCACAGTTTTGCGTCAACAGCTTTATGTTGAAAATTGTGACAGGTCAGATTGTGAGTGGTTATATTTAGTTCCATATGTTCATGAATGCGTATTTATTATGAGTCCTTCCAGCACAGATTCTTAAGGAAAAGGAATTTATTATAATAATAATTAATTCCTATGGTTCTGGGAAGGAGCATAGGGCCACTAGCTTGTTTTATTGTTACAATATGTGAGAAAGAAAATCTTCCAATCGATAACCGTTAAAATTTGTTTATAAAAATTTTACTAGTCAATATACGAATATATACGCTTGCCTGCCTTACACATATGTAATTATTGTGTGTATTGTTGTCCAACGCGTGGTATTTAACTATTAGCGACAGGTTTAACAAAACTCCCCAAAGAATAAACAATTCATACAAAATATATATACAAACAAAAAACTACTACATCCAATACCTGGTTAGTGATTAGTTTACTCATAACCTAGCAAAAAAGATTATTCATGCTTCATCTGTCGTAAAATCATAATTGATGTCCCCAATTCCGAATGTATTCATTTTTCCAAGTGTTCTCCAGCATTCTTATTATGGCATTGTGTGAAAATTGTCGATTTCTTCAAAAACCTTCAAAATCCGTAATGTTTAATGGATTCAGATTTCAAGGGATCCGCTTACAATATCAAACACCTAAAAGCAAATATTTATACCTTCGGGCTGCTAAGAATTACTTTGTCGTATAAGCTTCACCTTTCTCATTCACATAAGTCAAAACAATTCTGGTCTGTTGCCATGTCTCCTTTTGGCCTTGCAGAAAATAATTCAATAGTTGTAGTTGTAGTGTAAGAAAGAGTATAAACAATAAGTATGTAATATGCACATATCCATGTGCACGAGTATGCGCTCTTTTTTTTACTCATATAGTCGATTTCAAAGCAGACGAAAGATCAAGACACGGTAAAAATGCACTGCTGCTGCCACCAACAGCAACAACTCATTCAAAATTACTTGTACGAAGATCGTATTTGTAGACTTTCTTTGCGGCAAATCGGTACAAAAAAAGCACGAAGACAGCAGACACCATTAGTGGAGGCAGAGAAAGCTAAGGCTGAATATGTATGTATGTGCTGCACCCGGTCGTATACGCTCGCTAAATTGCAATGGATCAATTACTTTGTGGGTTTTGTAAATAATGTTGCACTAGACGGCCGGCGATAATAGCAGCGCTCTCAAATGCAAGCGTCATTACTGCCTGGCAGTGTCTTGCAGCGATTTTCTCATGTTTTTGTTGTTCCTCTATGGAATGTTGTCTCGCCGGATTTAATGACGTTGTTGGTTTTATTTTTAAGCGTTACTTTTAACGGTTTTCTTTTCTGCCAATTGACTTTACGGTTTGCAGTAAAACTGTTTCTTTTCGTCTCTTTTTTATTTTTATCAATGCGGGAACTTTTCCGTTAAAAATAATACGAAAGAAAATATAAGCGTTTGAAAAAAATTCGCTAAAAGTAGAAAGGTGTAATAATTGATTGACAGACACATGGTACATATGAATGTATGTATGTATATACATAAGTACATAAACAACCATACTAAGCCACAAGCACACTTTTATAGTTACATGGGTCGGAGAAACTTTGTTTCCGACAATGAGAAAGTTTGTAAGTCCTGTCACGTTAAAAAAGAGATTTACTCTAGAACTTCTAATAGTGGATTTGTTTAAATTTTAATTTTTTGATTTACTATGTCCATTATTACATGCATATATTAAAAGTACATGCATATAGTAAAAGGATCCAATTTAAAAAAATATATATATGAAACACAATAATATCAACAGGAAATCAGCTGATCGATCGACCGAACGCATAATTAGTCGTTAGTTTCTTTCAAATATTGAATTGTACAAATATCGATATTATTTTAAATGCTAAGAAATCATACAAAAGTCGTGATTTAGCAAAACAAGAATTTTGGAAAATAAAGAAAAGAATGGAAAAAGTTATTCTGAAATATCAGAAATTGTCAACCGTGTTCGAAACACAATACAAACTATTGTAAAAAATTTGACAAAAGCACATCGTATGAGTTATCTTTTGGGACAGATAGAAAAAAAATGTTACAGCTTGATGACCACAATTTAACTTATTGGGTGCATTGTGGCAACCTAACGGTTGCCTATCGGGTGAATGAAACAGCGCACTTTGTTTTAGAATGGGCCCCTACACAAATTTGTCACTTTATATGTAAGCATCTGTTCTATGTGTTGAGTACGGTAGCGAACAAAATTTCCGCTCAAAGAAATTGCGTCCGCTCAGTCAGCTGATGGCAAAAAATTCGTAGAATTCTGATCGGTTGGGTATCCGATGGGGTGCCAGAATGCAGCAATTGATGAACACAATTTAACTGCTTGATAATCGCATAATTAAAGGCATAGTTAAGTCTCCGAAAAAGCATACTCCAAAAATTCTCGGTATCCCCCAAGGAAAAAAAAGAAATATCTGTTAATTCTTAATGGGGTATTATATCTCCAAAAGAAATTCTCTTAAATATTTGGATTTGGAGAACCATGTTAACCAAATCCGAAGAGTTCTGTGAAAAAAGCTTATTCCATATTGAAAGGATAGGTGCATTTAAAAAGATTATTGTTAAAAAATATGGTGACTTAATCCTCATCGTTTGTAAATTGAAATCACAATTGATAAATTTATATATAATTGGCTAATTGATATACATTTGAAATTACAAAACCTTGGTTTCTTTATTAACTGCCAGTCAGTCGACCCTTTCCAACCCTCATTCAAAATCCTTGCAGTTTACGCTATTATGACATTGGAAGCTGAAAAATCAACCAATTAATTTTAATTTAAATTCTTCATTTATTTAAAGATTATATAGATGTTTTTATAAACAATAATATTTTATTTTAAGTATTATATATTTTTTAAGTTTTCCACAATTTTTTTATGATAAAGTAAGTATTTTGTTTATGTAATAATTTGTTGTGTATGCAAATAAATAATACAGTGGTCATATGCATATGAAATAAAAACCATTCAAGCGCTAACGACATAGATATAATATCATAAATCAAAACAATTGAATACAATACAATTACAACTGTATAAACATAAAAGATCGTCGTTCGTCGTGCCTATTTATGTCGATTTCGCTTCTCTCACGACTGAAATCAGCTGTTACAAAATATACCATAAGATTAACGAGAAAATAGAGTCAAATTGTGTGTATTACCAACATGTAAAAATAAGAGTATTTATGTAAGTATGATTTTCGCATTTAAACATCGGTTTAAAATAAATATTTAATGCCGTATAAAAAATGGAATTGAAATATGATTAAAAATTGTGCCAGTCTTTTGTCCTTGTGTTACTATTGGAATAATTGGTGTTGTTTTATTATGTATTTATTATGATATGTTTTTTTACAATAGTATATGTTTTTTTTTACAATAGAATGTTTTTTTTTTTAACAATAATACATATGTTTTTCAACAATATATATGGATGTATATGTATTCGTATGTATATATGTATACATTTACCAAATAAGTTTAATTTCGTTTATTATATTTATTTATACGATCCGTCTACACTTACTTTGGAATATGAACTCCAATTACATTAACTTTTCTTTTATGAATTTAATTTGCATTTTATCTTTAAATTAATAAAATCACCTGCTAGCGCATTTTTGCTGTACATATGTATGTATGTATTGCACTGCGAATGAGATCAGCTGATCGATCCACTCGGTATGTTTTTAATTTATTTGAACACTACACTTGTTTACACTGCAGCACAGTTCTGAAAACTGCTAATTCGTATACGTTCTTGTATTGATCGTGTAGTGAATTATACAAGACACACGTATGTTTGTTGAATTATATACATACATACATATATGTATATGGGAGCCCTTAAAATTCGAATTGGGATATATCCTCATTAATTTCAGATTGAATTAAAAGACAAATGCATAGTATTGTTGAATTGGAAATAAATTTTCCAGGTGATAAGTCTCATACAAATAATTCCTATTGTCGCTCCTATTGAAACACTTTTTCTCAATTGACTGACAACATTCGGTCAAATGTTAGAAAAGTATTTGACTCATTTATGATTTTGTGATATGGAAATCCCAACATCCTTGGATTCAAGCAATTATTTTACTTTTATTGTATCTATACACATACACACACATAAATGTATGTATGTATTTTGCTCTACTCTCTAAAATTTAATGACCTAATATCAAAATAAGTTAATAACATGACAAGCCAATTATCATTGACATGTTTAAAATATGCAGTTTAATGGCGGGAAACTGAAAAGATGATTTCCCTGAATTTAAAGTTTGTAACAAAATTGAAAGTTTTTCATGGTCATAATTTAATCAACTCGATTTTACCGCCCATCTACAAAGATACTTATGTACATATATGTATCGATAAATCCCTCTCGTATCTTTTTCGATTCTCTATTGAGATTGATTGGTTTTATTATTTGTTTGTGCATTGCTTTTTGTTGCTTTTTGCTTTAAATTTCATTGCCCTAGAATAATCAAAGAAGTTAATGAACTCAATTTTGTGTGTGTATATGTTTGTGTTACCACGTGTAGATTTGTCGGCAGAGGCGATAAGACGGCTTTATAACAGCTGTTCAATTAAATTTTTTATCATATGACAAATTATATTCTGTTCTGAGTAAACCATATTTCCACGGAAATGAAGTCGAACAAACCCCTCATCATTTCCATATTTCCATCGAAATAAAATCGAACAAACCTCATCTTCGGCCGTATATGGAATGGGTGTAGGGTTGCCAGAATTAAAATTTGGTAAAACAGTACATCAACAAAAAAAAAAACAGTACAATTAAAAAAAAAACAGTACATTTTCTTTTAATAAAAACATAACATTTTATTCCAGTAAACATATTTAAACATAAGAAATTACATACATGTATGTTATTATGTATGAAAGAACTGCTTCGGCTCGTCTTTTAAACAATGATATTTCCTGTGGATCATCACAATTTCTGCAGACGGTTTCAGCTAAGTAACCATAAAACTTCTCGCTCTTTTGTTGCTCAAATTTGTCGCGAAGCTGTATAACTATTTTGAACATATCTACGATAACAAGGGTATCCTCCTCCAATTTTTTTATAGACGATGATAATGCAACTCCAATATTGTGTATAAATCCTAAATAAGCTTCGGAACTTTCAGACTCAAAAAATTCCCTTAAAACGGCTGAACAATCATCTTTGGAAAGAAAATATGTTTTTATGGGTGCATAGTTTTTCAATAATCGTTCCACTGCAGGGTTTAAACTAAGCCATCTCGTTGTGACACAAACATCCAACACCTATGATATCTGGGTTACATTTTTTAAGCTCAACAAAGACGCTTTTTTTGCAGCCGAAGTTGACATTAGTACAAAAAACAGTACAAAGAGTAAAAAACAGTACTTTTTGGTACTGTTTTAGGTGCTATGCAGAAAACAGTACATTTGAAAAAAAACAGTACGTGTACTGCGAAAAACAGTACGTCTGGCAACCCTAAATGGGTGACACCTCAGCTTTAATCCGAATGATGATAGAATGGAAATTAGGCGTCAAGTTACGGACTGTCAGTCCTCCAAATGACTGCCCTTATATGGAAGATTTATCAACAAAAATTGAAAATTTCATTTACTGAGCTCTTAACTAAGTCCGTGTACAGATCGTAAATCATTGACTAGGTAAAGCTGCTCTATATACGCAAACTGTGTTAAACTATACACATTCAGTCCGTTTTGATGTGTGTCCACTTTTCTGTTGACATGGCAATTGCAACGGAATTGTATGAACAGAGCTGAAAATGAACTCGAACTGTACTGTCATGTTCAGCTGTACTATTCCCAACAGATATTAACAGCTAAAGTTTTAAAAGCTTTTTTTCATAATTCTCCTAAGAATCCCTCAAAAACAATTAACAAAATAAGTTAAATTGATCCATCATAGAATATATTTATGTACATACATATGTATGTAGCTGCATATATACCTACCTACAAGCAAATTTAAATCAAGTTGACCTTCCTACATTTTGCAAATTTTTTTTGTACAAATTATGTATGTATCATTCGTATGTATTTCCTCTTTTAATTTGAAACAACAATATTTATAATATGTGTATACACACTGTGCGAACATGTGTGTGTGTGTGCGTGAGATTTTCTTCATTGCGCTCTAATAATAGTCATTCGAAAAGATAGCGGAATTTGAGATCGCCTACACCCACGACGTATCCATCACACAATCTTATCGTTGTTCATGCTTATAAATTGTTTTTATTAAATTTTTTTGATTATCAGATTTGGCTACTTTTTAACCAAAAGTACTCCAGCCAACGAAGGAACTCATACATCCGTCGGTTCGTCTGGCCGAACAGCCGAAAACAAAAATCAACATTGGGCGCCAATTCACGTTAACATGTGTTTTTTATCTTTTGTTGTGCATACGGGCGTCGTTTGTTTGGGTGTGTCATTGCGAGTGTATTTTTGCGCGAGGAGTCGTTTTAGTGTAAAGTCTTGCTATGTCTGCTATTTTTAAATAAGTTTATCACTCACTCTCTCTCTCTTACTACACCTCACCTTCCAGACCGTAATGATCAAAAACAGCTGAAAATATTGTGGCTCGCGTCGCGTTCGTTGTATGCCGTCATCAAACATGCTTGCCGAACGAAGCTGTCCCCAACAAAAATTAAAAGTGCTTGTTGGCTTTCATCCGGTTGGAATTTGTGCAAAAATCAGCTGCTGAGATGGAAATTACCGCTACTTCTGTGTCGGTTCATTATTATTTATTTATGGTGATTTTTGGTTTGCTTTACCCATATTCACAACCAAATTTACTAACTATGTGATTCCCTCTTCGCTTCCCTTCCCTAGTAAACAGCTATTTTATTGGCGTAATTCAAAAGTACCAAAACTAAACATTAAATTATTTTTTCATTCACATTTCTGATTTTTTGCAATGTGTTTTTTGAATATTAATGGTTAACAGGGTCAAGTGATATATTCAAGGCAAAAGCAACAAGATTTACTGACAACATATTGTTGAATATAAATAACAAAGATGCTTACATATACATATGTACATGCAATGTGTACAAAGATGCATTTTTTCTTTCGATAAAAAAAAGTTTCATTATATAATACAACGTGCATCGTTCGAGATTCGTCAGTCTTTGCTCTCTTCAATGCTTTTATTCCCAAAAAATTGCCGAGATGCGCATGAGTGCATGAGTTGCGGCATTTTCAGCACTGAATTATTAAAATTTGTTTCCAGGACTTTTCCGTTAACCACATTTCAGGATTGGAAACTCTATTACTTAATTTATGTTGGGAGCTTATGGGGAAACAATCATGAGGCGAATTGTAAATAAGTAGGGCAGCCGAGGCTGCATATGCATAGCGTTGCCATCATATCTCTTTAAAAGAGGACATGTTCTCTTTTTTTCTCGAGATCTTTTTTTCTCTTTTTTGAAAATTGAAAGTCCTCTTTTTTTTGTTGGATCTCATTTATTTAAACCTTTATTTTGTTTAACTTTTTGAAATAATTAGTAGATGTATGATGTTTTTTATTTACTTTATGAGGAAAACTTAATATATTCATTATAAAATTTATTATATTTATTATTAACTAATTTGTATTTTATGTTATTACTTTTTCAACAAATGTTTTAAAACAAAAAAATGGAATATGCAATATTTTAAAAATTTTTATTTTATGTTTTTACTTTACAATAAATGTTATTGAATTAAAAAAGTCCTCTTTTTGTTCTCTTTTTTTTGTCAAGAGTTCTCTTATTTTTTCCTAGACTTCTGGTAACCCTACATATGCACATACAGCCATATATACATAACATAAACATACATACATATATACGTATACGTAAACATACATACATATATACATAAACATACATACATATATACGTATTTATGTTTAGAATGTGGTTGCAACATTCTGTAGTGAAACAACTTTCTGTCATAGTGAAATGACTGCAGCTAATATTTGTAAACTGTCGCTGCATTCGTCACTTGCAGGAGTAAATTCTAAGCAAAGCACACACACATGTGCAACAACTGTGTGTGCGTGCGTGCTTGTTTGCATCAACTGATAGGTTAATTCTACTATGGTTGAAAATTCCATCTTGCGGTTCTGAGATTTGTGAGTGGTGCCACCACTAATTTTGTATCATCATACTCTACCCCACTTTGGCTGCTTTAACTTCTTTGAAATTTACTGAATGAAAACTTGAAATTACGTACCACAACAAACTCGCTTCCAGATCACAACACAATAAATGTATTGGGTTATACGAGGTTAGATCAACAAGTTTTGAGCATCAACATGAAAATCACATGCAAGATGAAAATATTATTTCAATTTTTACAACAAATTTAGATTCGCTGCGTCCTTGTAGCCCATCGGATACCCAACCGATCAGAATACTTCGATCTTTTTGGACAGCTGTTTGTAGAACACTTGTTTACGTATAAAGTGACACATTTTTGTAGCGGCCCATTCAAAAACAAAGTGCAATGTTTCACTCATCCGATAGGGGACCGATAGGCTGCAAGAACACAGCCATTGCATATCTGAAGATAACAGCTGTTTTGCTGTCACTTGTGTTTTTTGTAATTTTTGTATTGAATCAACATCATAGTTTCGCCAATGGAACAAAGTGAAAACGTGATAAATATTTGCCTGGCTGAGTTTAAACGTGATCTAAATTTAAAAGTAATTGATACCAACTTAATAGAAATCTCGAAACATTCTACCAGAGAACTATTGCGATTTAACCTGTTTCGGCAACGAAACATGGGAATAAGAAAAAAAACACATAATGTAAATAGTATTTTTGCCGCCAAATATTTATAGTGGATTAGAGTATGAAAGGAGTTGAGAAAACACGTATTAAGCGAATATTAATATTTGTTTAATACCGAAAAATGATATGATATACGCCGCAATATTCATTTCGCCTTATTTCAGTTGAACTAATTACATAAGTACATACACATGTAGTTGCAAATCAAAGTACATACTGCATATTTTTAAACTAAAGTTAAAAATATGTAGTACATACATACATATTAGTAAGTTTGATTGCAATTGAATACGGAATGATTTTTATCACGTAGCCACATTCCCGCGTCTCTTACTATTTACTATAATATTGTTTTTTTTTGTATATTTGTTTGTATACACATTTTCATGTGTTTGAAAGAATGGTTTCATATCGAAGAACAGGAGTAAAGAAGGAATAAAACATGTGATTGCTGGTGAAGTGTTGTGTTGTGCCGCTCACTTTCTTCGACTTTGTTTAGTTTACCTGTGCAACTACACAACACAGCGCAAACATTTCAAGAATTTATTTCATGCTAACTAACGAAAACGGCCACATCGCATGTTTTTCGAGGTTATTTCTGTGCATCAATAATGAAAAAAAGAAAATAGTCTAAACGAGACGCGCCATTTACAAAAAAAAAAAACCAAAAACAACTGTAGTGGAAGTCGGCGTTGTTCGTCAGCTGCTACCGACGCTATATTCAATTGGAAAAGAAGGAAACTGGAAGTGAGACTGCAAACGTCGCCGCATTTTGTATTTCTCTTATCTTTCTTCATTCTCTTGAATTTACATCCAATTCTTGCTTGTTCACATGTGTTATTTCTGTTGGCTTCCAATGAGTGAGGAACGTGTTGAAAAATGGAACGAAGCTAGCAGCATTTGATGTGACGTTCGAGTTTTTTTTTTCCTTATATTTGCTTCGCCGTCGCTTCATATTGAAAAATTAATGGAAGCGAAAAAAAGTACAGTCACCACAAAAACGACGACGCAACACAACACGGCAAAAGCAAAAGCACACAAAGCGGCAGATTTCGTTTTGAATTTATATTCAACACGAACTCATACGAGTTGTATCGTTCCGTTTAATCGGCTGGTGGCTTGTGTTTTTGTTTACTCTTTCCTCTCAATCATTGAATTTTGTTTACTTTCATATAAAATTACGCCGTGGTGTGTATTTGTGTGTGTGGGGCGTGTATAGAGTGGGGTATTTCGCTTTTCTGTCTGTTTGTACTATTGCAAAGCAAAACACAGCCCAGATGATTTCGTTGTTGTTGTTTCTCAATTTTACACATTTTTATTTTTGCCGGCTTTTTCTAGTTTAGTTTCTTCCCCTCCCTCACTGGTGTACATCGTGTTATTGCAGTATGACTGCATTTTTCTTGGTGGTGTTTTGGAATGCTTTTCTTTTGTTTTTGTGTTATTTTTGCACAAATGAGTTTGCTTGGTAGGGCGAGGTTCACTTGATGTACATACATACAGAATGGTATGTACAATACCGTGTGGTTTAGATAGATTTAAAATGGAATAGTAAAGTAATTTGGCGGCAAAATTTGTAGGAGTGAGTTTATTCCATTTAGGTAAAGTTTTTCCTATATTTTATATAATATAATTGGATATTTGGAAGAACCAACGATCAGATAAGTCCTTTTGAAGATTAAAACAAAGCCAGGTTGTGAAGACAAAATACATGCATATGTACATATATATTGATATATGTACCTACACATGTTATATACATACCTGTTATGTATATTCGTGTGTATATCTTATTTACATACATAAGTGTATACATATGTATGTATATATACAATTTGTCAAGTAATTGTTTGCAAAATAAAAAATGTAGCGAAATTTTCACGCATATATTTAATAAAAAAAATATTATAATTTAATAATTGCCAATTTTCCTCAACAGAAAACATGAAAAAAATTATTAAATAATTACAAAAAGATCCGTTTCTGTAGCAAAATAAAAGCAAAAGCCACTTCATGGTGTCAAATAATTATTTGCAAAATTCAAGGAACATACAAATAAGCTATTAAACTAATAGTAAATAATTGAATACTAAATATGACTACCAATAGAATAAATAACGGTTTACAACCTTTTTGACATGGACTCAATAAGTTTTTGTATATCGTGTTATTCGGGCACCTTTTCCCATTCCTCCCTAATAACTCTTATTAGAAGCGTTTTTATTAGTTGGAACCCGATTTCCAACTGTTTTTATAAAGTTTGCCCATATACTCTCGATGGGGTTCATATCATATCATTGACAACGACTCACGTTAAAACTGGTTTATTGGTTATTTTCTGGTTATGGTTAAAATTAAAAGGAAAAAACTGGTGTAAAATTAATTGGTGGTCTCTTATTATTTTAAACAAATAAATACCGCAGCTATCTAGTTGGCAACACTGGTAGCAAAAATGCAAAGCTTCAAAATGTGTCTGACAATAGAATTTACCTATGAACATATGGAAGTGCATATGTATATAAAGAATTCCGGTAAACATTTCTCAAAGCATATCTACAAACAAACATAGATGCATATTTACATATGTACGATGGTGGCATTATGGAAAAGAGTAAATGCTCAACGCAATAGTAGTACCAACAACAATTAACATACCAGAAAAGTTGAGCGGCAAAAATTGCAACCTCGTCGACTTACTATGTGTATTTTACATGTGAATGAACGACCTTATAAGAAATATTATGTTTTCATTATTTGCCGACGCCATCGCGACCACTATTACTACTTTTTGTCTACAAACACAGGCACATATTCATAAAGAATTTACAAACGAACCGGCTAAAGTCTGTAAAACCGTGCCCCCAAATTCAAAGCTCGAGAGCAGCAGACAGACCATTCATTCCATTCAGGCGTATTTTAAGAAACCAACCAGAAGCCAGCTGAGTGAGCAAGCAGCTGAGTTAGATTATGTGAAATGTTTGAGGAGAGTGACCTAAGACAAGTTAGTGTTTTCCGCCCCTCCTTGTCTCCACAAAAATGTGGAATATTCATTAAATTGGGTTAGGCAATATGTAATATATAATTTTTATTAAATTAAATTTGAATCAATTGTATGAATACATTTGATATCTGTCCCATACCCTAGGTCGGTTTATATATGAAAGTTTTTATAACACTCAAAAGGGGGCGTTCTCGGCTTAGAATATGTACATGAATGAATGAATGACACAAAGACAGTAAATGTACCTCGAACAATTTGATACTCTTCCTGCATGTACTTATTAAAGATCTTCTGTTAGTCTAACAGTTCTAAGGAAACTTAGCACTGAGTTGGGGTGCATTGCTCGCTTTAATATCTCTGCCCTCGGGGCAGTAATTCCCCAGATATTTCTTCCTACTGCGAGCTAAGAGGGTGCTCTGGTGTTTCTTCTGCATCCGTGCAGAATCTACACGTGCTTCTTAAATGACAGTGGCCTGTCAAAGCTCTTAAATTATATTTGTTTAACTGTACACATAGAGCTGCACGTTTTGAGGTATAGTCCGTCCTCAATCATGAGCTTGGATTGTCTACGTTTTGGAAGTGAGGTCCAGTAGCGTGATCTTCTGGATTTTTCCTCCTGTTTTAATACCTGTTCACATATCCGGAATCGTATAGACACAAAATTGGAGAAATACCACGATCGCCTCACATATACAACGGTCAAAATCTCTTAAACTAAAAATTTAAAATTTGTTTTTTTTTTAGTTTGTGATTTTATACATATTTTTGTATGTAGATATGTAAATACATACATACATATGTACATGCATACACATTTATATTATTTATTTATTTTATTCACAAAGTGGGTCGAAATTGGAATTGATCTTATATACATATGTATGTATACATACGTACATATCTGCATTTGCATATACATACATATATACATATGTATATTCATATATTCATATTCTGGATACTAAGTCCGCCCATTTTTCCTTGGTGTAGCGTAGGATTCATTCCAAGCCGACTTCAACTTGATGTTCACTTGCATATTATGGGAATTCCAATGCAGTGATTAAACGATGACTTCGCGTAGGAATGTAACTGTGCTCGGATGCCCGCCGTTTGAGTGGGTGTTGTTGGATCTGTAATATGCTATACGTTCAGTATTTTGCAAATTCCCCTCATTCTAATTGACTCAATATAATAATAGGGCAGCAATGTGACAGTTGAGTTGAATGTCGGCGGAAAGTGTTGCTGCTCTACCCCGCCGATTACGGGTAGTACTCATACTAAAGTGGCGATTATCATGAGAAATGCGTATTTATTATATTTACAATACATACACACAATGTATATTTGTATATAAATAAATATAAATCATAAAGCTACAAGAAAGTGGTGAATAAGTTGGGAGGAGATATTAATTCAGTGCCCAGCGCTGATTAATGTTGATAAAACTGTTTGAGGAATAAACGTCGCGTCTGGAGAATTTTTTTATTATGTGCGTAATTGTATTTAGGCGTGTCTAGGAAAACAAATGTGAACTCGTCTTTAATTAAGTGTAATTCGTCTCATGTTTTTATGACAATTGTTTGGTCGTACTCCACAATTCACATTTAGTAGTAAATGGTACATTAAACAAAATTGAAGTTAGTATGGTGCCAACAATTTAACGTCTTATCACGTTTATAAAAACACCCTTTATTTTTCGATGTTGCACTGCTCTTTAGATATTTTTGCTGTCCATTCGTGGTGTAAGGCATGAGTTAATAATACTTACATATGTATGTACATGAGTATGTAGCACGTGTAGGCAGAGTTTGATACAGCAACCGAACAGACAGCAGAATTCATTCATTCAAAACTCACTACATGAGTGTATCGAACTCTACTGGGTCCACGGCATTTTAGTATTTATGTAAATTCATTGTGCAAATCAATTGAGTTCAATCGTTTAATATCTTGAGCTTAAAAATGGTCCAATAAGATATGAATTGATCAGAATGTTCCTGCAACATGATGCAGTGCTCTCTATATTTTCATGAATGAATTTGAAATGCTTCATTAATTAAATGTGTGTGCACACACACGTATACACAAATGTATGCTATAACGGCGAATGCATGATTACTTGTTACGAGTACGTTCTTATTTTGCCTGTAGTGTACGAGGGCGGATTAATATTGAAGCTACCTAAGTAGGAAAAAAACATTTTTTTTTTTCAAAAACCATTTATTTCTCAACATAGTCTCCTTTTACTTGACACACTTAGTAAGACGATATTCCAACTTTTTTATACCATCTGAATAATACGATTTCGGGAACCCTTCAAAATACGCGTTAGTTTCGGTAATCACTTCTTCGTTTGAGATGAATCTTTTTCCTGCGAGCCATTTTTTCAAGTTTGGAAACAGGAAAAAGTCACTAGGAGCTAAATCTGGACTATAAAGTGGATGATTAACCAATTCGAAGTGTATTTCACGTAATTTTAGCATCGTATCTAATGCTGTGTGAACCGGTGCGTTGTCTTGAAGAAAGAGCATTTTTTTCTTCTTTAAATGTGGTCGTTTTTCCTTGATTGCATCAATCAATGGATCCAATAATGGACGATAATACTTTCCTGTGATTGTGGATCCTTTTTCAAGATAATCGATGAGCAAAATTCAGTGTGCATCCCAAAATACAGTGGCCATAACCTTGCCAGCCGATTTCACTGCCTTCGCCTTGTTCGGAGCACTTCCACCAGCTTGCACCCATTGTTTCGATTGATTTTTGGTTTCAGGTGTGTAGTGGTGGACCCACGTTTCATCAACAGTTATTAATCGACGCCAAAAATCAACAGTATTAACCTTAATCATGTCCAAACACCGCTGTGAAGTGGCCTGTCGAACTCGTTTTTGTTCGACACTGAGCAAACGTGGCACCCATCTTGCCGATAGCTTTTTCATATGCAAATGTTCATGGAAAATGTTGAACACACGTTCATATGATATGTTTACCATTTCAACAATCTCACGCAAATTGACTCGGCGATCATTCATAACGATATCGAGGATTTTCTTGATATTTTCTTCAGTAACTACCTCTTTTGGCCTTCCTGTTGATGGTATTGTTGCAGTGCTTGTTCGGCCGCGTTTAAATTCAGCAATCCAATATTTTACCATGTAATCTGACGGAGCAGACTCACCGTAATGTTTATCGAGCTTTTCTTTTGTCTCTTTCGCCGTTTTCCCTTTCAAATAATAGTGTTTAATCACTGCACGAAATTCGCTTTTTTCCATTTTTCAAGAAACACAAAAGTTGCTTACTTCAAACGACTACAACAAATAAACTACAATAAATAAAACTAATCGATGAATTTGGGTGAAATTTTAACAGCTGACGTTTGACAGATCGCAATTTCTAAAAAAAAGGTTTTTGTGTGTTGTGCTGCCATCTAACGCTAGGTAGCTTCAATATCAATCCGCCCTCGTAAATATGTGGGTGTATGGCTGGTGAGATTTTTGCCTTAAAGATTCTCCTGTATTACTTGTAACTCAAAGTGAGAAAATTTAATATACTATTTGAGAGTTCTGTTAAAATCAGAAAAACTTTGAGGATGTCACATTCGAATACGCTAAATTAAATTTGGATATATGAGTACTTCAGTGAATAATTTTTCAACATTACTCTGTTATATCTTAACGAGGTGATCTAATAATTTAAGTATCTACAGCAGTTTCCTTAGTGTGTTTGCATTTGCAATGGATCTGAAGAAACCAAGTGTTTTATCCGTGTCATATATCTTGAAAGTGAACCAAATTCATAGACAGTTAACTTACTTGTCTCACGTTGTTTCCAATTTTTATGGAAATTGTAATTTTTTTAAATATTCAACTTATAAGTCACCTTTTTAAATATCTCACACTTTATAATGATTGCAGAAAATATACTATCAAATCGAAGCAATATTTTTCGATAACTTTCGAATATAAAAATATGCATATATTAACTTTGAATTTTGAGCCCTAATATATACATATGTCAGAAATGTTAGAATTAAGCTTCTTGTATTCTACAAAAATTAGATTGTTCGTTAAAAAATTACTGAGCATGACATAGTTTTTGTCCCATGTAATATGATTTCTCATACATGGGTTGACTAACATTAGAGCAGAGGACAAAAACGATATCATGATTTCCAATTTTGTGACAACACACCTGACAAGACATCTTCTATTTCTACAGTTTGTAGGTGCACTTCCCGCAGCATCAAAATATGCGTTAATGAACGAAATCAGCATAGCAAAAGGTTGTTTGTTTGTAAAATTCCGGGTTGATAGACCTGCGACCGGTCGAGAAATCCTGCCAAAGGTGCGATAGGTATATTAAAACTTGAAAAATACACACATTTAAGTTTCCAATCCACATTTTTCAATCAAAAACAGTGTTTGAAATTGACCGCCCAATTCAATTGTGACAACATAATTTGTGTGATACAACATGCATTAAGCACAATACTGCAATAACCGCAATTCTTACTTATGTACATTCCATTCCAGACAATAACAAAGAAGTTAGATGAGAGAAACCAAAAAGCATTAAAAACAATCAAAGCACCCAAAAATGGCTGTAAGAAAACAGTCCTAAATCTCAACCAGCATTAGAATATGAGTAAGGAACACAGCGACGGGGAGAGAGAGAGAGAGAGAGAGAGAATACTGCCACTTGCTCGCATGTTTGCTGAAGGACACAAGTTCCTTCACCTTTATTGTTGTTATGCTCGGTTATTGCAACTACGTACTACTACAACTGTTCCACTACGATTCGTTTGTTTATTTGCATTTATTTGTTGCAATTAACTAACTACAGTACATGAATGCATTACTTGACTCTTCGTATGTTGACTCTCGGGTAGTAACGAAGTGAACGAGCACAAACTGCAATTGTGTTGGCACTTGTTATGCTCTCATCTGTATTACTATTAAACCAGCTGTAAGTTAAAATACAACGAGCAGAGCCTAGGCTAAGGTGGGCAAAATCCCAAACGCAGTCGGGGGAAATATTGTATTAAATTCCGCATGGACAACAGCAATGTTGTCTATCAACACACGTTGTTGTGTGTACCTCTCTGTCATCTTATTTTTGAGTACAACTCACAGCAAAATATAAATCAGAGAGGGGCATAAAATATATTTGTGACTTAATTTTACTTACATAACAAATATATTTACATATTAATTTTCATTCATACATACATACATACATACATACATACACAATTAATGAGAATATTTCCCTTGGAATTTGACTGAGATATTTATTTTGGGAAGTGAGATTCAAAAAAGAATCCTATTTAATCTATACAGGGAAAACTCGTTCGAATGCGGACATGGTTTAATTGCTGAAAAGTGAAGATAGTTTTTTTTTGTATTTTGTACTAATTGAATTTTTTTTTCTGTTTCTTGCAGGCCGCAATTCTGCAGCAAACCTCTCAATACATATGTGAATTGGAGACACAAAAGACGCAGTTGCTCGCGCAAAATAGTCAACTGAAGCGTCAGCTTGGTCAGCATGAGTCAGCTTCATCTGGAGGAGATGGCGCGAATGCCGGCACGAACACTACTGATCCGAGTGGTGTGGCAGTTAAGAAACGCAAACTCACCGACAATGTTATAAACATTCAAACCATCAGTGACTCCTCCGATGAAGGACTCGGCTCCATGTCCCCTGAACCCATGACTTTACTAAATGCAGCTAATACCAACACAAAGGGGCAGGTCATTATTGCACACAATTCTGCGAAGGAGCTGCTTGAAATGAAAAAGCAATTGGATAAAGAACGTCGCCTACGTAACATGTTGGAAGAGGAGTTACAAATGATTAAACGACAACTATATTCAGTAGCAACAGCCCCGCCGCAAACTAATGCCGCTGGCACCGCCTACATTCCACGTGAAGTTATCGAGCATACAGATAATTTGGTGCGCGACAATCTCGAAGATTTGCCTGCAGGTACGGTTTCCTACGTGGAAATTGACGAAATAACCGGCCAACAGCAGGTTGTAGTCTGCTCAAGCATTGAAGAGCTGGACAGCGAAGCAGCTGCTGCTGCCGCGGAAATCATCACTGAGGATAACATACACGAAGAGGTCATTCTCTCTTCGACGTCGTCCACCGAGTCCGAACAGGAGGTAAGTGTCAGTGCTATTGCAAAAGCATACGCCGAGGGTAGCTCACCAAATGCCGCTGTATTGCAGCCTATTTTACAAGCGGCCATTAAGGCAACGCCAAAGGTAGAGGTCGAACGCATCAATGAGACTATCATGAAGGTAAAAACCGAAAAAATTGAACAACCGAGCGGTCTCACTCGCTCGCGACAAAATCTGGAAACAATCGTGGAAGCGATACGTCACCTCGAAGGCGATCATCTGTTTGGCGATGTTGCAGAGCAACAAAAACTACAACACCAAAAAGCTCAGGAAGCTCCACTCGCCCTTACCACAAAGCAGCAGCAACAAGCGCAACGCACGACACTAGCCGAGCTGCGTCCATTCCTACAACTGAAGGGTAATAAGCAGGTTACTATTGTTAGCGGAGGAGGTGCATCAGTGACACTTAAACCTCAACAGATTACAGCAGTAAAGAAGTCACAAAGCCAACAAAAGGATAGCAATAGCAGCAACTCTGCAGTAACTCCCACCGCCATATTCAAAGTGCAGACTACGAGTCCAACTAACACGAACAGTGGAAATAGCACGACACAACAAGTCACAATTACCACATCTGCACTCAAGCAGTGTCGTCCTGGTGTTATTGTCGCAAAGCAACTGTCTTGATTCAATTCAACTGGCTTCAATGCAGGCAGTGGCGAGACACAATTACTGGAGTTCATCTTGGAAGATACAATGGGAAGAACTCCAGCGACTGCGGTTAATTTTGGTATAGAAAAGCAAAAGCAAATGCAAAATTCGAATTACGATGAGCCTGTTGTCAACAAGAGCAATGATTCTATTAAAAAACACATATTGAATAGTTCTAGTGAGAAGAAATCGACTACCACTACGGCTACTATGACTACTGCTCCTGCTACTACCACTAAAACTATTACTACTTTAAACACCGCATTGTGTAAACAATTGCATAATGTTAAGATGAATAGCAAAAATGTACATTTAAATACTATTAATACAAGTTCTAGTAATAATATTAACAAGAATATTATTAAAAATATTACTATTAATACTAAAAGTACTAACATTGCTACTGTAACTACAACTACTGATAAAGTTATGAGTAAGAAGTGTTTAAATTTTAGTTTAAAACATAACGATAATAAGTGTATGTCAAAAATAAATAATAATAAATTTAATCCGAAAAATATTATTATTAATAAGAATAATATTAAAAATATTATTATATCAAGATCGATAAGAAAAGAAAATCCACAACAACAAAAACAACAACAACAAAAGCATTCAAATTTACAATTTTCTACTATTACTAACACTACTCCTGCTGCTACTACTACTAATTCCATTGTTGCTCACACTCCCACTAATACCGCAGTCGTTGCTGTCAAAGCGACTGGGATGCAAACTATGATTTCTAGTGCGACCTTGAAACGTTAATAATATAATCGAATGTAATATTAATCATATTCATCGATTGACAGCATCCATTTATGAAAAGATAGTATTATTGTAATTTACTAATGTTTTCTTTTTTATGATTATAAAGTATATTGAACAAAATTGTATATTTTTTAACCATATTTGCTTTCCTTTTTATATGTATGTATGTGTATGTAACCGCATATCGAGCCATAAACGTTAAATTATCGTAGCCGATAAACCAATACAAATGTTCAATAAACAAACAAGCAAAGAGCAAAAAACATGGTCGAGGTGGTGAACACAACTAGTAGGAAAGGAAAGAGTTTCGGAGGAAAGCTTGAAATGATTTTAGCGGGCGAACAACCCTAGTGGGTCAATGCTTGAAATGATCAGCAACAGAAAAGTGAACACTGCTAGTCTGACCAATTAAAGATCTCCTCCCTAGTTGTCAGCCGTGTGGGGACATGCCAATTTTGCCAAAAGCCGGACAACTGTGATGATGTACTGACAAACTCAAGTTATACATATAATTTATAATTGTTGACTGCCTACAAACTAGAAAAAATGACTTGACCAACTTTTAAGTTTCGCAGTATAGGGCCGCAACACGAATTATGAAATATTTGGAAAATTATGTATATAATGGAAAACGAAAACAAGCAAAAGGATCTGTTCAAGCGTTCAGAGGGAAAAGTTTCCCTCCTTGTTCCATTTTATATCATGCAAATGGCGCTCTATTCTAAATAAGAACTCACGGGCAGTTTATCTGCTTCACCACCACATCCATATATGTACGCATAAGACGAAAATGTTTGTTTCAAATAGATTTTTTTTATAATACAAGGGGTCTCCTCTCTCCTACACCCATGGAAAATTTTTTTTGTATCAACACAACAAAAATATATAAGTAATCCATAATTGAACTGAATATGAGTGGTTATGATTATCGGGCTTACGATAATCTCTGGCTTAGGGTTCGATATGTCCTCTTCAAAAAGAGATCACACCGGAATTATTTTCCTTCTCATATAAATATATAAAATGCATGATCATTAACGTATGCCTGCATTTTTAAGTTAGAAGAATTGTTTTCACAAAGCAGGTCTTTCGAATGTCGAATCTATTTTAATTTAATAAAAGGAGCATGGAACACGCCTATGATTGATTCATTGAGTTCTGCTCTAAAGCTATCCTAATATACCAAACAACCATTTACAAAGAAAACATTTTCGGAAACGAGTAACAATGCAATCTTATAGAAATGTTGACATTTTTTACGAAACGCATTATTTTTAGTAGCAGAAAAAAACAGCAGCAATTTATAAAATAAAAAGAAAAATAAAACTTAAAAAAAATTTATTTCAAATCCTTTTTTGACAGTTTTTTTTAGTTTTTAATTTTTTTCAAACAGCCATAAATAAAACCACTTATTTAATTAAACCTCTAGCAAACAACCACAAAAACAACAAGAAACAAAGTACAAAAATAGGCGTAACTACTACTTTATTTACTACTTCTACTACGACAACTTTTCTTATGTAAAGAGTGCATTTTAACTTTTATTTTTTACAATTTAGTTTTTGCCCCTCTCTTTGGTTTTTATTTAGTTTTAGAACTCAAAACCTACGCATTAGTTTTATTTGCTTTCCACACCGCTGTCTCTTCAGAACCTATTCTATTATTTGTTTTAAATAGGTTGTTATTTTTCTACAAAACACAAAAAAAAAACATTTAAAAAACAAAAAATCAATATATAAGCCGAGGTCTATTATACTTTGCTATACTTTTAATAAATATATAAATAAATGATGGAATATTTGAATCAAGATAATCAAATCAATAAATACATTCAAAACCCCATAAAAATATACATATAAACAAATTTACATTATTGTCAAATACTTCATTAAGATACTTAAGTTTAAGTTCGTAATTAATTTAAGAATTACGTTTGTAATATAAGCCGACTTTATATTTGCAAGCAAAATCTCCGTTTGGTTGCAACCAAATTTAGCATAATTTGAAGGAAAACTATTTGCACGCATGCGCCAATGCCATCAAAAATTTATTCTATTCACTTTTTTCTCTTATGCGGATGAAGTTTCAAATTGACAAATTTAATTGCGAAAGCTGTTCAAGTTTTCGAAGCAAGTATAAAATAATTTCTGTGAAATTATTACACAAAAAATAAAACAAAGAAAATCAACAAGTGAAACATTGTCCCAAGTATTTTATTAATAAATCGTTTTTATTTATTTATAAAAAAAATCGTGTTTTAAAACAATTGGAAAATATTTTTGTGTATCAAAATTAAAACAAACAATAAGAAAACGCTTACATTTTTATTTTAGCAACTCATTTAGTTGTAGATATTGGAAAATTATCAGACTGTTTATTTTGTAAAATTATTTCTATGGTTTTTGTTTTTTCAAAAATAACGCTTGTGTATATATATATAACTAAATATGTATAGAGAGATCACTAAATTAATTAAGCAGACGATTTAATCGCGCGTGTTTAGAAAATATAAAAATATTACGGTTAATAGCATTTGATTGTAGTTGATTACGCTTTTTTATTTCATTTTCTTTTATTTTTGCAAAAACTAAATTCATTTCAGTTATGATATGAATCATTGAATGGCGAAAGCATTTTGCAAGTTTATAAAAATATAAATTTACTGAATTTCAAAAGAAAGAAAATTAAAAAATCTATTTACATACCATTATAAATAAATAAATTAAAGTAACATTTAATGCTATATTTATTTTATTGTAACCTTTTACTGTACCATAAACAAAATTATTTGTATATGTAATTTTAGATACATTGTATTTGCATTGAAAAACAAAATACATAAGCGCATAACTATAAATTTCAAATAAACTTGAATGAGAACAAAATTAAACAAATTCCCCAAATTTACAAAAAGAATAGAAATTTCTCAAGCAATTCACTTTTATGAAAGTTACAAAGAAGCAACTTTAATGCAAATTTAATAAAATAATAAAGTAAAAATACATATAAGCTAAATACACAGTAGTACATAATATAATACATACTTATATACAAGTAAATGCATACATATGTAAATACATGCTATGTTTGAGAATACAAAATGATGTATCGTGAAAAAATAAATAAATGTTTTCTTTTTCCGTTAACAAAAAGTTTACAAATTCTGTTGTTATATATTTTCTTATGATTTTGTATTATTGTTCTTTATGGTTTGTATGCTTTTATTCAAACGAAAATTTACAAAGACAAAGAAACCCATTTTCTTCCTCTGTTCCCTTCAAGAGGAATATTACACCGTTGACCATATTTCATTACCGTTAACAGCTTGAAAAAAATCCCATTAATGTAAATATTTGGAAACAGAAACAAAAACACAGTAGACAACAATTTGTAAACCTAACAACATGGTACTGCGCAGAGTTTCGTCTATGAAAAGAGGCGCTGTGCAGTTGTCGGTTCGGGGTTTCATATTCAATTCGCTTCTCTTCAAAACACGGGCGAATTACTTAACAAATAAATACAAAGCCGGTGCAGATCAGTGTGCCTCCCTCTAAAATGTATTTAGTTATAAGTTTTCTGAGATTATGTTGCTGCCAGCTTCAGGTTCCTCAATCTCTCGATGTAGAATTTAAAATCACACACAGCAAGGCTGTATTTAAAAACCTTCTCTCATGCGACTGTGGTCGTCGTTGAACTTCCACTTTAATTCAAAACCTTCTCTCATGCGACTGTGGTCGTTGTTGACCAATTGAATTGTAATGGAAATTATTATTGGGAGAGGGAAGTTAAAATAAACCAATTCGTGTATTTATTTATTAGATAGTAGCATTTAAATAATAAAAATTATGTATGAACAAACATGATATAATATCTAGAAGCTTAGTTACAGAGGGAGTTACAATAAATATAATATAATTCATGCTTTAAATGTAAGAGGCGGAGGAAGGACAGTTGTTAAATAGTTTCTTAAAACAATTATACATAAATATTTGTAAGTTTTCATTCTTTTTTAATTGAGCATAATTATTTATAATTTTTATGATTATGATTGAATGAGTTTAGTTTCAATAACAAAACCATTTCATTTAATTATTTTTCTGTTTCTATCATAAATATTTAGAAATTTTACTTCTTTTTTAATTGAGCATTATTATTTATATATTTATAATTATTTTGATTTATGATTATGATTGAATGATTTTAGCTTCCATTACAAAACTATTTTATTTCATAATTTTTTTCTTTATAACATAAATATTTGTATATTTTCCTTCTTATTTAATTGAGCATAATTATTTATAATAAAGACAATTTTTATAAAAAAAAACCATTGTATTTAATTATTTTTTTGTTTATAGAATAAATATTTGTAAATTTTCCTTCTCTTTTAATTGAGCATAATTATTTATAATTTTTATGATTTAAATGAATTCAGTTTCCATAAAAAACCATTTTTTGAATAATTTTTTGTTGTTTTTGGTTGAAAGAATTCAATTTCCATAACAAATGTCATTTTAAATGAACTCGGACGTATACGTACATATAAAATATTAAAATTAAATATATCTGATAACCAAAGAAAGCAAAATTTAAAAGTAATTAATAAAATATTGAGTTCATTTTCAATATTAAGAATACAATTTTTAATATAAACGGAGTGTAATTGTGTAAAAATAAACAATATTATTTATATGAATAAATGACACTAAATATATAAATGTATAAACCCAAAATAAAATTGTATAATATTTAGTTTGTAACAGTTTTCATTTGACTTTTATAAATGTACACAGTGAGATTAAAGGAGTTTTCTGAATTTAACTAAATTTAGTCTCCAAAATCAATTTCCAGAAAATGGCAAAGAAATATCATTTGTGATTTACTGGCCAAATGTGTACTCCATGTATATTTCAGACATTTCCAACACTGGCCTGATTATGAAATAAATTTTCCGTTATAGCATAATTTTCCCAAAAACAGTATAAATGTTATAAAATAAAACCTATCTACATGCGATTCCATACAAATTACATCTGCTAGATATTGGTAACTATTGGTGCATTACAGTGGGGTCGGGTTCGGTTCGTCCGCAATGCTTACAGTCAGACAGTTGAAGTGGTGAACATAGTGGAGGTGGTCAACATAGTGGTGATGGTGAACATAGTGGTGATGGTCAACACTATTTGGAGAGCACTCGCCGCAGTATTCAGAAACTGTATAGAGAGAACGAAATTTTATGAGCAAAACTTACAATGCATTATTTGACGTCAAATGATTGACTTTCTAAGGCTGGCCAAACAATTGCTTTTTGCAACGTCTTCGATGAAACATGAATGTTTATTTATTTAAAAAAGTTTATTCACCATTATTTAAAAATGTTTATACACAAATAAAGTTATAAAAAATAGGCAGTACATCAAGATGCATATCAAACTCTGATATACCTCAAGAAAAGTGTATAAAAATGTGCTAAGTAAGAGAGCAAAGATATTCTGACAGGTTACGAACGGTCGTTGTGGCTCGTATTCTCTCTTTCTCACCATCTCCACCATGACTATCAACTATAATAATGTTAATCAGAGCAGATTTTGAATTTAAATTGTTTACCATATATCAAAATAAACAAATAAGCTAGGACCAAAAGTCAAAAGCCATTAACCAAGTAGGTTCGAAACCGTACTTATGAGAAAATAAATGTAATCCGCTGATTCCGTAATCCGCTGCGGATTCCATAATCGTGCTCCAAGTTCCGGGAGAATTTCTCTATAAAGAGTACTAAGAATAGAGAGAGTGCATATTATTTTTGTCGTCAGGAAAAAGAGTGCCTATCACGAGGCTTGTACATTCTCAGTATACCATGTTATGAGTTGTCCTTCCAAGAGCTTTTTAGATTCAAACACTTACAGAGAAAAAAAAATTGAGTACAACGGATGAAACACCATGATGTGCTCTTGTCATTCAGGAAACGGTCACCGTATTACACCCTGGAGAATGCTTAACATTGCCTTGGTGTCCGAACTTGAACAGGATAGTTTTGTGTGAAAATATAATTTTATTTGGTTACATGTACCAAGCCTCTAGTAAAGAATTTCAGCTAATTTTATGTGTGAAGGCTAAAAGAGTGAATACATAAATAAATTACATTAAAAATTCGGATATGAAAACATAAACATACGATTGACGATTTCAGATAAAAAGTTGCTTAATAATAGTTAAAAGAACATCTAAATACATACAGTTATATACATTTAATGCTAATATTAATGTTACAATTTTAAACATTTATAAATACCTTTACAGACCGAACAGTTACGTATCCTACAAATACTCGTATGTGGAATTCAATGAGACTTGTTGAAACAGCAAATAATTTTCTTAAAATGTATGTAAGGAAAATAAATTCAAGATTTCTCAACGTGAAGTTATTTATTAAATATGTTTAAGAAAACAGAGAAATATATGGGAGATGTAAGTAAATGATTGATTGAAAAAAAGATGAACAAAAAGACTGCAACGCAGAATTGAACAAAACAGTTAAATAAATTAACGATCGTAAATATAACATAAAAATCACAACAGCAGAAGAAATATAATAATAGTGAACAAAGTAATATAGTAAAAAACATTTGCATTTGCTTCTTTTAAAAACAAACATTGAAAATATTTACTAAATTAAAGAATAAACTAATTGGCAATTTCAAAAGTTAATCGTTACATAAAACAAATAAAAATTAATTCAAGAATCGAACTCCATTATACATTGAATCGTTTAATATACGCAAATCGTTAATTGAAAAAACAAAATATAACCATCTAATGTAATATTGAAATTTATTGTAAGCGTATTAAAGCAAATTATACATTGCCGCCATATATGCGTAAAATATTATAAATTAATTATTTAATGAAAATTGTTTATTAAAATTATATTAATTTATTAAACACCAAAAAATGTTATTGTCTTTTCCTTTATGTGATGAACCAATTTACCAATGGTAATTGATGAACTGTTTTTAAAGGTAATTACAAGGTTTTGTGCAGCTAGGTTCATAATGTCTTAATTCGCTATATAATGTTCCTCTGAAGTTTCAAGATGCTTCCATAGACTGGTCCTCAAGTTCCCAGAGAACTACCATTAGACAATCCGAGAAGTCCAGCCGATCCCAAAATTTAACCAATAACAGAAACTTGCAGGACACTTGTAGTATAAACAGAAAACTTATAAACTGTTTATATGAGATAATTAATTTTTTATGAATAATGCTGTAAATATATACATAAAAAACGTACAAATAAGGTTATAGTAATGTACATTAAAGAGGTAAAAGCCCTCCGGAGAGTTCCGCTTTGCTTTCGGCTTTTATAGTATAACATTTAGGAAGTGGTAAATAATAATTTAATTGTAACATTGCAGTTTGTAATTTTGTTTTTATTTAGCTGAAAATCTTTCATCTCAAAATATAACAATTAGACAAACCAGTGTTGATGTTAAAAAAATAAAATACTGGATAACGCTCTGTGGGCAGTTGTGATAATGAGATTAGATGATTTTCAATATTTGGCAGATAAGATAAAAGTTGAAAGTTTATTAAATATCAAGAGAAGGGTTCGCTTACTTACCTTGCATAGATGACCTCTGATTTGGGGTCATCGGCGGTTCTAACTTCCACCTTAAGCAGGTTCGTAAGGAAAATAAAAAACTATAACCATAATGAATAGTTTTTATTACCGAATCGGCTTGATAAATTAATTACAAAACAGTTTCTTAGCGACTTATGAAAACGTATTAATAAACCGCTCTAGCTAGTCATAATCAGAGATAGAGAATATGTCCTTTTCACAGCTTTTGCTTAGTATATTTCAGAGAACACAGAGAGAAGAAACTCTTTTTCGCTGCCAGCGTCCGTAGCCGACACACCACGATTTTGAGTGGATTCAACACGATTCTGAGTGGATTCACCACGATTCTGAGTGGATTCACCACGATTCTGAGTGGATTCATGTACAACGTCCGTCTGCTTTGCCGTTTGACGTTTAAGTTTCTTTACTCTGTATACTCTGGTACTTTCCCTCAATTTAAGCGGATTCACCATGATTTTAGGTAGATTGACTACGAATTTGAATGAATTCACCTTTTTTGATCTATACCAAGGTGAATTTACCTACATGGTGGCTGCAAGAACAAATTTTTTTGCACCAATATTCCCTCAGTAGTTATCAAAATAGAAATCATAGAAAAATGCGATCAAAACAAATATACAAACAATTGCTAATAGAGTTTTGATTTGAGTGAATAAGAGTTTTTTAATTGTTATTTTTGTAAAGTTTAACCATTATGAAGAAATTATGAATCTGTGTAACTATTAAATATATTTTATATAACTTGTGTACCACTTTGGGCAGCTCTTATGCATTTCTCTCAATTTCGTTAATTTGGAACAGAATTTAATCGCACATTGCTTATGTTTGACAATTCCAGAGGTACGAAATTCACCTTGCAGCCACCATGTAAGTAAATTCACGTTGATGTATACCCAACCTCACTTGAATTTGACATTTCGCAATCGTTACAATTGGAAAAGTGTCTTCTTTTTAGAGTAAATAAATTGACTATACTATTATTATAGAAATAAAAGAATAAGAGATATAATATTAAATTCAAGATAAATTCTTTTTAAAAAGTTAGATCGTTTAAGACGTTATGAATCAGGTTCCTTAAGCAAGTCCTTAGCTATAGGTTAGGATATATAATGGCACCAACTTATTTATTTCGAACATATGCGAAAGATATTTCCATTCTGTTTCTTCACTGGCCTTATTGACATTCGGTTCTGACGATAGATGAGCTGTCTTGTGAACACTCCGATTCTCAGTAGACATATCTAGTTTTTGTAGAAGGGACGATGAACAAAATGTACTATTTAAACATTTTAAAAGGTAAGTTTGGGCAATTAGCCTCCAAATTAAATATTTATGACCATTACTGCCTTTTGCAGGATAACGACCCTTTGCCGGATGGAAATACATTGGAAAAAATTACACGAGCACCATGTGAGAGCCAAAACTGAAAACTAAAAGTGTCCTCCAGTGGGAGAATAAACCCCAGAAAGTTACCAAGAACTTAGCTCATTCTGTGAACAGAAGATTTAAAGACTTGCTAGATGCCAAAGGTAGCCATACTAAGTACTAGCTTGCTGCAAATAATTAATTTCTAAACAAATTTCTATAACTGATGTTTGTGTACAATTTTTTTTTTTTTTTTGGTTATGAAGAATCGAGTAATTTTAATAAATCTTTATTGTTGATAGATAGTACATATATGTATTTGTTTTTATTCGTTTTGGTTTTAACTTAAAAGCTTAAATGGTTACGTAGATACCCTACTTTAGAGATGGAATCGTTTACTGTATATGTTGTTCAATGTATATGTTGCTCCTTATCTATGTTTTTCTTTATCGAAATATATCACAGAACCTCATCTTTATAGTCACGTTATCCTTTACTTATTGGGTCTTTTTCCGAACCTTAATCCGCAAATCAAAATGCAATTAGCTGAAAGTTACTTTCGGTATCAATTGCTGGTGGAAAATGATAACAAAAATTATAAGAATATGCCCCAATCTATAATAAAAACCTTATCATTAGTAAATATTTATCATACCTTTTCTACTAATAAACTTAAAAAAAAATTTTTTTAAAAACTCGTGTATCATGTCAAAACAATGATGACTTTTCTAGTAATGTGCGCATCGGCAACCCAGCTCACGGATTAAACTATTGTGAATGAATAGTAAAAATAAATATTTACGTATGTACGTCGGCTTACTCCTTCTGAAACGAAAGAAATACATTGGTTAACAAGTGAATTTTGATTAAAAATTAAGAGTATTGAAACTGAATATTTCGATGAAATTAACCAAGAAGCTACCAAATGCAAAGCCGCGATGCTGAAATATTTTAAGAGGCAAAAAAGTAAGCGCGCTGAACGGCGAAAGTTATGATTTGTGTGCTCGTTGGGAGAAGTAAAAACGCAAACGCAGCAGTTGCAATGTGTCAATAAAATGTTGTTTTAAATGTCGCTGAGATTTCTGAATTTTCTATATTCTCTGCAGATCGTCGTCACGAGAAAGACGTCGCCATTACCAATGAGGAGTTTCTGGCGAACAGTGTCAAGCGTCACTCTTTACGATCTACATCCAGTTTTTGTGATGAAGTCTTTCTGGAGGAACTTGCTGCTGCAGAGGAAGATGTGGTTGACAGCAGAGGAGGTGGTTACAGCTTGAGTAGCGCAAGTCTTTGCGCGGCTATGGGCACTGACGAAGGTAATTATATGCAAAATTAACAGCAATTTTATCACATTCGCATGACGCGGTAATTGCTACTGGAAATAGATTTCAATTGTTAAAAATGAATGCGTCATTTTAGTTTTAATGCAATCTGCATATTTAGAGGTTTTGGATACTATTTATACGATTGAATTGTTGATGCTTATTATTAATTAGTATTATGGGAATTGGAGAATGTACCTTATTATTGCAACGTTGGCTTAAGTAAGAATTGTTGTTTGGGAAACCAATTCTCCTTACTAACAGATGCAATAAGAAAAGTGTTTATAATTATAAGAATCTGATTTCATAACGAGATTGTATTTTTTCCTTCTTATAGATATCTTCAAGTATCACTCACGTCTCTCCATGTCTCTGTCTTCGATTGTCACCGATCCGAATTGTCTGAGTTACTTTGTACAATATTTGGATTCTAAAAAGGGTCTGCCACTCATAAAATTTTATCTGGATATCGAGAACTTTAAAACCGCAGCAATGACGCAAATGCACAACGAGCAATCAGTACAAACCAGCGGAGGCAAAGAGGAGACTCAACGACTGGAAGAACATGGGTCACCAACAGAGCAGGAGAAACTGCCTTGCAATGAGGAACTGGAAGAAGATGAGTATGAAGATAGCAATAGCGTACCTGAATTGAAAACACTGTGTGACCTATCAATGCGTAAACCGCTGACCGATGATGAGAAGAGTCAAATTTACGCTGAAACAAATAAACAGCTCACAAAGTGCAATAATTGTAATCAGAACTTACAATCAACTTCCGAATTGTCTCTTTGTAGTCAGAGTACAGGTACAAACGAACTGGAATGCGCAAGCGCACAAATTAGTGCGGCCAGCGTTAAGGATGCAATCGCAATTTATCAAAAGTATCTCATAGCAAATGCGAATCAATTTGTACGCCTGCCTGTCGGTATAATTTCACAAATTTCGCTGCTTTTATGTAAGCGCAGTGATGATCCTGCAGCTGACTTAGTGCCTATTTCCACAAGTTGCTTCGATGTTGCGCAACTCTATGTGCTCGAGCAACTGGAGCGTGACTACTTAAATGAGTTCCTTCAAAGCTCTTTCTATTGCAAGTACTGCATTGAGTTAATGGAAGGTGGCACGCGAAGTGGTACGGACACTCTTACAATGTTTGACATACTTTATAGCGAAGTGACGCTATTCTACTTTATGGAATTTTTGGAGCAACAGGGAGAACGCGATTGCCTCGACTTTTGGACAACAGCCATAAATTTTCGTAAAAGTTTCAACACTGAAACAGCTCCGAAAAATGAATCCACAACTCAAGCAGACGCAATGATTATCTACGAGAAATTTTTCTCATTACAATCTGAATGCCGTCTCTGGATGTCTGACAAATTACGGAGTCGCGTCGAAGAACGTATCTGCGCTGACGGCGAAGTGTCCCAATGCTTCGATTTGCCACTACTAGTGACCGCAAAATATTTGGAAAAAAAGTATTTAAGAGATTTTCTGAAGTCGCTGCTGTTTGAGAATTATGTAAACGATTTGAGGGCCAAAATTGAAGAAAATCTAGCTATAGGTGGAAATTCAATGGATGTAATTGATGCTGTTAGCAGTCAACACAAACTCAGTATAAAACGCAATAACAAACTTCCAGGTCATCGCAAAACAATGTCAGATTGCACAAACGAAAATGCACGAGATCTGCTGAAGCATATTTCGCAGCATAATACTCTGCTAGCCACGGATACCACACATTTAAAGAATCTCAACACATCGGGCACAAATTTGAACATTGATTCGCGTCAACTTACCAATCCCAATCTTTTGTGGTACCGCTCCAAATGCAAAGATGGTGGTCTAAAGTTTGGACGTGTCAATTCATTGGGTCGATATGAACGAGATTTCGAGGATATTGATACACTTAACAGTTCCACCAAACACAATTGGTCGTTTAACATGAGCGGAACTAAAATTAAGAACGCTATGCGTAAACTAGTGAATTTGCCTGAGGATAAAGTGCAAGAAGAAATTGCCTGGCAAGTGGCTGAAATGATTGTTAAGGATGTGACGAGCGTAACGCTCAGTAATGGTGATGGCAATGCGGCCGAACAAATACTGTAGTTTTTGGTTGTTCGTTTCAACTATTAAATGAAATTAACATGTATTTTCTTTATGGAAAGAATGCTTTATTTAAAATTCTCATTTTTGAGTCTAACCTTTCTAAGTAGAATCTCAAAGAATTTCTCACTTATAACACACACATAAATTTCTTGGATGTGTGCTATAGTCATATAAAACAGTAGTGCACTTGTTCCAAACTCAATACGTAAATATAATAAATGCTCTCTATTTATATCGTACCTTCACTCTAAGATAACTTGTCAGGAAACTTGTACTAACTACAGCGCAAGCAATATAAATCCTTGTTTAGAACTTTAAACTACTCTATTTATTTCCTATTTAGTTTTAAATTAACACATTCCATTCATTTATTATACTTTTATATTAGGGATTTTTGAAGAAGTGTTTGTTGTAACTTTTAAATAGTTTTAAATTATTTTAATGGAAACTTGCAAATGTCATTGAAATTAATGTGCTCTCTATTTTTATTAAACAAAAAATGTACATTGGAAATGTTATGAAATGCAGAAGAATCAAATGTTTTTGTAAAAGCAAATGAATTGTTTGTTACAAATAAAATATTCATGAAATGATTTCGAAGATTTTATTTTTAAAAGCAAACTAAAAATTTATTGACTTATTTAATGGTGAATAGAAAATTGAAGATTGTGTAGTTTGGTGGGTTTCAACACATCATTGCCTACTCTCACCACAGTATAACGAATATTTTGGTTGTGGACATTTTTGAACTTTGCACCATGCGTCCCTGCCTTGCAAGGTGAACACGCTCCTTACCCCGTTCGATCCACAGAATAAATCAGTTATACTCGATTTATGACATTTTCACCAACAAAACAAGCAATTAGTTATTTCAAAAATAAAACTGATTTGGAAGGTAGAAAATACGTTACAAAAGAATGGAATAATAAAGCCAAAGAGATTCGTTTGTATACTGCGCTTACACTAACAAGTCTAAATGCATTGTAGCACATTGTAGTGTTGTTGTCGTGCTTCTTGGACTAGTTTAGGAGTAAGTAGCTAGATGTTCTCCGTAATTTGACTGCAAAAACTGTGTTTCTATAAACTGTATTTTTATAGTTCTAGCGCACTCTTTTTGTTGCTTTCTCGGCTCAGCAAAAGGGGAATTTACTTACAAGTTGTAAGTAAATTCACCTTGGCTAAGCATTTACAGAACCCAATTGAACGGAAGTATTCATAAAGGGGCCCATATACGATACCTGCAAGCTTGAAACACATAACACAGCAGCATGCTGGTACAATATTCATTTATTTACAAATAGTGTGTGGAAAATGTCGTTATGGATAGTGACAAAGTTTGTCGGAAAAAATATCAACATTACAATACACCCTGGATCTGGATCCTATTATCCTTTAAAAGAAAAATTTCTTTATAATTTTGATGGCAGTTATTAATGCAAACTATAAATTCTTAATGGTTAATGTGATACGAAAGGTAGGGCATCAAATTCTACACTCTTTAGTGATTTGGAATTTTTTGGAAAGTTAAAGAAAGACGAGTTATATGTTCCTTACCTGAAACCACTGCCACGTTATAGTACAAACATGCCATATGTATTTGTAAGCTATGATGCCTTTCCGTTGATGAAAAATTTAACGAAGCCACACTATCGTTTATTGCGTGCTAGAAGATTAGTTGAAAATACCTTTGGCATTTTGGCATCAAGGTTCAGGATATTATTGAAAACCATTAATCTTTCGCCTGAAATAGAAGAAGCACGGGATTGGCTCATATAATTCGAGGAATTCCACCCAAAATATTTTTTTATTTTGAATTCATAGTCGCAAGATGTTCAGTGCTTGACAACTTCTCCTTAAATGAGCCAATTTCACAACACGCTATACCAGCATGCTGGTACAATCATAAAAATATCAAACTCTTTTTGATATTGCGCTACCAGCTGGTACAATCACATCACAAGCATATACACTGTCTATCGGCTGTCACCATCACTTGATTGCGCCAGCATACTGGTACCGTGTATGGGCCCCTTAAGGCGTTAGTATTGTCTACTATTGACGTATGTTTGTATCAGAATACAGAGAAGCGTCTCTCGTTTTGCACATACTTACACATGCGCAAAACTGTAGTAGTGTAGCTGATATTCCTCAGAACCAATGGTAAACAAACCTATACGGATTACCAAAATTTCTTAGCAAATATCATTCTAAAATTGCTTAGGAAATATTATGGTTATATGTATGTATGTACATATGAAATTAAAATATCACCAATGTAAAATATATTTAAATTAAATATTTTAATATATTTTCGACTATTCCTGGGGGCCATCCTTCCGTGACTAAAAAATTGTGTTAAATAACAATTTTTGTTTAAATCTATTTCTGTTCACTTTCTACTCAAAACATAAATATTAAACTTATTATTAAGGTTAACTATTATACGGCGTATCCTGCTTCCGTGAACCAATTTAAAACTCTCAGCATGGTTTTTGCGGAGTACAAACAGAACGGATATTCATTGTAACAATTAGCAGTTGCACCACGGAGTGCCAGTCCACGACTAAACGCTTGACCGATCTTTGCTGGCGCCAACAACAAATTGTTTTCCAGAAAATCCATCATGAGCACAGCTTCTCGCGATTTGGTTCCATCAGCACCAGACACAATTTGGCATATTAACGATTGCAAACATCCGAACGGATCACGTGACAATATCCGTTTCCAGTCTACGGTGAATGTGGCGTTCTGTTGTAATTGGTGTGTTTTCTGTGCCTTGTCAACGTCACGTTTGCCACGCGCCATTAAATAGGCGCTGGCGCTAAATGCTCGCGCCGCCACTGCCACTGGCCTGCGTATTCTATTGTAGTCCTGCGCCAACAAATGGACCATATACATAGCACCCAGTCCCATCGCCATGACAAGAAGTAGTCTATAAGGAGATGGCATATGTAGGTTGAGATACGAGTTGATATTAGAAGGATGTTCTTATGGGAACAACAACAAATAATGTAGCACGAGTGTTCACACCGACTCTGAGTGCTACAAAAAAAAAATAATAGGTAGCTTTTTGATTCGTGGTCTAACTAAAAACGTCTCTTCTTGGTATTATGGATCCTTTTAGTGATTGTTACTTACTTTTCATAGTTTTGGAAAAGGTGATAAATTCAGTTCAAACAATAGCGAAAAGTATGAAAAACTTCAGTTTAATATGATCGATTGCTGTTTTTTTTTTTTATATAATAATAATCAAGACAATTTAAATCAATTCTATTTGTGGAAAAGTAACAAACGGATGTGACACTGCCGTTGTCTTCAAGAATAATTAATAATTCACCAATAACACATCTCGCATTGATATTGGAGATTTTCAATCAAATCATCAATCTCAGAGGAGAGTACCTTTAGGCGGGATGAACGCAACACGTTGAAGAACTGCCGAATAGCAAAGCAAATGGGGCAAAATCAAAGTCTGTGGAACACTACAATATAACACGTTAGAGTAAAGCAGAGTTGGCTGAGAGTGATCTAAACCAATATTAAATATAGTAAAGAACACCGACATACACCGGATACGACATACGTTTTACTCTAAGATAACTTATCAAACTACGCCCATAGACATAAAGTAGACGCTGGAGCTAAAGAATAAAGTAGGAATAAAGCTTATGTGCGATTCCATTGAAATGTTTAGAACAGTTTTGAGAAAAGTTTACATAACTGATACAATTAACTTTTTACACATTCCCTACGGTATCCTTTTGTTCAGGATTCAAGGGTCGATAGTCAATTTTTGTTCTATTTCTTTTTAGTAGTACCGATCTGAAAATGAGTACAGTCTTATAAACACTAAAAACTTGAAGTTCAATTCCTGGATTATACAAACCGCGTATTCAAATACGAATTAAGGTAATTTAATTAATTTTCTCTTGAGTAAGATTTGTAATGTATTTTATTCGTGAGCTATTTATAAACTACAATTTTAAAGGAACGCTTTTCTAAGTAGCAGTTGAAATATTCTGATAATGTATCGGCTCCAAAAGACATCGTCAGCAGTTCTCTATCCTATAAGTTTTATTGCGGCGCTCCATTTTTAGAGTAACCTAAACGTAACATTTTGAACTCTCAAGAAGAACGTGCTGTGGACGTATTGTTATGCATAAGACGCTGTTTCTTCCGAATTATTATTTGCAACATAACAAAAACTCACTCAAGAATTCTCACCTAAATGCCATTCTGTACCACAAACAGTAAGGACAATTTTTCCCGACAAATATTCACTTTTCAATTTGAATCGCGTACGTGTATTTTGCAAATGCGGAGGAGCCTTCACTGACACATTTTACAAGGCTAACGTTTGGTGTTGAAATGACGCCAAACTCCAAAGAAAGTCAGCACATAAACCCAATATTTTGGCCCCTGCTAGAAAGCCAGTTGTTATACCATTTAACCAAACAAAGAAGCAAGCATCTCGCCACCAAGCTGTGCCTGCACCGCCTGCTCCCACTCAACATCAGCGTCAACGCAAAACCGCTTCCACTTTAAACCGGAACTCGTAATATGCAACCATGTCCATAAACAAACAAACAAACAAAAAATGATTACAAAAATATCGTGTAGAGTGCACAATTTTCCGGATTTAAGCAAATAGGCGCTGCCACGAGTGACATAATGGCATTCAATGCAATAGGAAACATGCTGCTTGCGTGCTTTAATATCAAATTCCATTGAAAACAGGTTACACGGACGGTTTCGTATGCAATTTTCCTTTGGGATGGTCAATACACATATGCGATTATGCAAACCATGGCCCAAGACTATGACAAATACAAAGGACGTTGCATACACTGATGCGAAACTTGTTCTGTTCCCCGAAAAGTACTGCATGAATAGATTCTTTTAAAACAGGAGCGCGAGAAGGTACTGGAGGGCAGAGAATTTTAATTTTTTTGTACATGAGTTGGGGAAAGAGAAACAGATCCAAATATACAGCTAATTGGAGTAATGTATCTATTCTTAAGTAACTCCATCACCATCAGATAACCTCTTCATTTCTAAGACTATAGTTTATTTCCCGTTACTCCCACCAACTCCTCATACAACAAAAATAGCCTCCAAAATGCACTCTGGTGGCTCTTAATAGCTTACCAATCATACTCGCTTTACGTTGTTCCCTGCTACATCCACAACTCTATTCCCAGGGGAACATTCTTTATGAACAGTTTTAAGAAGAAAGAAGCTACGGTTAATGGTGGGAATAGGCTCTCTTCTAAGGCTAGCTAACAACTTCTCACTATTTAATGATCTCTTCTTCCGCTGGTCCTAAATGGACACTCATCTAGTGTCGCTAAGGACCTAACAGTTTTATGCGTAACCTATTTGGTCGCCTAATCTAACCTAAGGTAAATGGTTATTTTGAAGAGGGAATATCAAAGTTCAAGCCCGGTTTCCATGGTACTGGACCATTGCTTGACTAAATTTATTCAACTTAATAAAGATTATGTTCAAAAATAAAAATTATTTAAATTCCCAAGTTTTGCACTTGTGCGAACTTTTTGAAACCATTTTTTCTCTTTGCCTTTCAATTCATAGTTTAGATTAGATTACATTTATTTAAGGTTGTTATACACCGCGACCTGAAAGATCTATTGTGATGCCCCTATTTATTTAAAAGGTGTAGTATCATCTATAGATCTTCTGTCAGGTTAATTTCCAATAAGAATTCATTTTGGAGTAATCAAGCTGAGGGATCTTGCTCAGTTTAACTGTCCATAAATTATTTTTCAATTATATTTGAATATTTACCGGAAATAATCGCAGTTGTTGTATAGACTCAACACTCAATCCTAAATTTATATCACTGATTAATTTTTGGAACTAAAGTCAGCATGGCAATTTTCATTTGTCACCCTACAAATCACCTTTTGGCTAATCATGTAATAAATACTATTAATAATTAACTATTTAATAATTAACTATTTAATAATTAAAAACAAATACATAAAATTAAAGATGTCAAGGTTTCCTCAAAGACCCATTAAAATGCAAATCCAGCAACTTGTTTACTGTGATCAATTATAAAATTGTAGTCAAAGTCAAAAATACGCATCTACACAGTCACACACAAGCACACTGTGGCTTTGCAGCAGAGGTAAATTTGTACATATGGACATGTGAATGTGTGTATAAAGCCAGAGGAGATATGAAGCCATCAATTGTGCCAATGCCAAAGTGTAAAACAAGAAAACTCACAGACAGTGATGTTGCTGCTGTAATTAGTGTACGGTGGCCGAAAGAAGGTGAAAGTGGACTACCGGAAGCAAAATATAGCATACTGTATGCTGCATACACACACAAATACATATGCATGTACATATATGCATATATGTGTGCATTTTGGTTTTCCTTGTGAGATGTGAAGTTTACTTGCTCAAGTGTACTTTCGAGTCTTGTAGAGTGGAGTAGAGTGGAAAATTAAATTTGCTTTATTTATTTATTTAACTTTAGTTTTTTCTTTTTATTTATTTTTATTTATTAATAATCTAATTACAATTAAAATTATAATTAAACAAAAGCACTAGCTGCCAGGGCTATCGGCTTATTTTTTTAAACTTTATATATGTAAGCAATTATTTTATATTTAGTAAAATAATTTAGCATATGGACTATATGTACCAGAGAGCCAAGGCTTTCGCAGTTAGTGCTCTTGTATCATGTATATTAATTATTTATAATTATTGTACATATGTATAATAATAAATAATAATTCACTACTCGAGCTGAATACCCTGGCAGCCAGTGCTACCACACTGTAAAATAATAATTAAGTTATTGTTTTTCAAGTTACTGTAATTTAGTACTCACTTTGACAGTTTAAGTTCTACTCTATACACCTCTTATCGCTTCATTTTCATCACAAACACATACCCATGTTATTTGTTCAGCTGCTTTCGATATCATACCAACACTTTCCAGAAATAAGGCCATAAGAGATATACATAATCATTTATGAGTTGGTATGTATGAGATTTTCCTAATAATTCAATTAACGACTTTAAATGTTTATCAATTACGAAAAGACTGTATTATCACAATATTATCGATAGCGATTCCAGGATCTAGAACCCATATGCTCTTTAGCCTGTGGATTTGCATGTTATACGCTGTGTCAATACTCACCATACGCAGGGCCGCCGAGACAGCGACGAACCTTTTTCGAAGCAGAACCTCAATTCTTTTGATAAGTTGTCTTGCGAGGCGCAATCTGAATATATTTTCGGGTGTTTTTATATTTTATAAATAAAGAAATGAGAGTTTTTCAGATTATCTCTTATTATCTTAAAAACATTTAATCTAGAACTTGCGCTTATTTTCAAGCACCGGGATTTACTTGTGTTTATAAATATTCAAATCACAAAGACATTGAATTATAAAAGCTATTTATGATTATATTTTTAAGTTTTTAATTTGGGAGGTTTAATCTTCCCCAACTGCCCTAGGTGCACGCCTGACCTCCTCAGTCAGCATACCCAAACTGTACAAAGTACCTAAGACATAGTGAGGGAGGACACTCTTTAGTCGTTTTAATGGGGAAACAGACCTTTCAACAAGTGTCACGGGGATTGTAAAAAGATTCTGAGTGCGATACACAAAATTGGAAAAAAATCCAGATTAATTTTGCGAAGACAACTGATTAATTGTAATGGATCCAAAGTGTTTTTTCAGAAGCAAGCTCGTACTCTAAAACTTCAAGAGTAACGATCCACCAGATCGTTCGCTTTAATTTCAATTTAATCCTCTGTCATTCAGCGAAATCTCCCAAGTGCACAGAAACTACTTACATAGTACACTTCTCTTCTGAATGCTGCATCTAACAGTTCTACCAAGAATTCATCAATGGACAAGATGTAGAAGGGCGTTTAGCTCTTTGGAAGAGGTTGATGTCAAGTCAGTTTTTATAAGCACCTCCGATCTTTGTAAGAAGTCTATTGGCTTAATGTGAACTCCTTAGTATGGGGGTCTATAGCCGATATAAAGATTCATATCATTTTGGCTTTCAGACTCCATTTTATACCGATCACTTCAGTGCAGAAATTTGACGGTTGCGCCACGAATAGGAAAGTCAGTGCCAGTTCAAAATAACAAGTTTTGTTTAGAATTAAACGCTATAAAGTCTAATTGAATACGATAATCATACATTATAATTAATAAAAAAAAGAAGAAAATAATAAATTATTGATATATAACAAATAAATGATACATTTTTAAGTAGTTTTGTCGAAGAGGAATTACGATTTTACAATGGAAATGATAATTATTAATTATTTTAAATTCAGAAAGTGCGTATTTTATATATAATTCAATTTATTATTATTATTATTATTATTATTATTATTATTATTATTATTATTATACCTTACACCACATAATTAATTATGAGTGCAAGGTGTTGGGGGAATGAGTACTATCTACATAGGCTTACGACTCGAAGAGAAAAACATTTTTTTATAGAAAGAAGCATTTTGGAGACCAAGCCAGTGGCAGGATTTGAACCTGCGACCCTCGGGGTGCGAGTCTAGCATGCTTACCACTAGACCACAGAGGGTGGCTAATTCAATTTAGAATTATGGGAGTAAAGGAAAAAAATTCAAAAGTGTTCGTTAATTTTCAAAACAGTTGTGAACCTGTGGGAAATCGTACGATTAAAAATTAAGTGATAACTTAATCGAATGATCTAAATGGGATGATGACATTCGAAAGCAAACGGACCGTAATTGTTTATTTGGTTATCGATTATTTGTCTCTTCTTCTTCCTTTTTATAAGTAACAATAAATATTTAAATGCAAAATAAGTAAACAGTAAAAAAAAAATAAGCTGCAAAACTAAAATGGAACCAAGTTTTTTATTTCATTTAAATGCCAGCGATAGTGCAAGTGATGAAAAAGTTGTGCGAAAACTATTACGAGAGAGGCTTCTATATTCCCATCTTTGCAGATTCATCAAAAGATTTCGCTTAAACAAGGAAGCATTCCAATATGCTTTCTCGAAAATTAGTATTAACTGCAAGCACACAAAGGCTGTTCCCGCCGTTCTCCAATTAGCTGCAAGCATTTCGCTCCTTGCAAGTGGTAGCTATCAGCATACGATTGGTAGCGATTATTTAATAGGTATGTGCCAGAGACCCGTCTCAAAATTGACGTCAAATGTGTTCATGTAAATGGAGAACAAACTGTGCCAGAAATTTATACGGTTCCAGCAAACGAGTCTCAAAGTGGTTTGGCTGGAATACAAAATACCCGGAGGTAGATGGAATATATTTTTTATTGAAGTGGTAAATGAAGTTAATTTGTACGTTTTAGTGCTTGGATGTGTAGATGGCACACACATTGGACTTCAAAAGCCAACACAAGATGAACACAGGAAAGGGCTCTACAGTCTAAACGCTATAGTATAAACCGATACATTTTTTAAAATATGACCATTGTCAGAAATGAAATACATTTCAAAATATTTGTGTGCTTGCTAATTCATTTATTTCAAGAGATCATTAATTGATATCACATATGAAGGTACTAAAAAATAAGTAAATTCTAACTAAAAGGTAACTTCAATATCACTTTATTTCCCACCTTTCATCTCTAATGTTTCCAGCTCGAAAGATTTAATTTTAAAGTATATTTCCCAGACTGCCATTTTACTTGTGTGATTCTTTTCTTTGATCTGAAGCTGCCTCTCGTCTATTTCAAGCTGCCTCTCATTAATTCGAAGCTGCCTCTCATTAATTCAAAGCATCCTATCAAATTTATTATACAATACTTGTTGTCTGTCTGCTCTCAACTTCATATTTTCCTCATGCAGCGCCGTTTTCGTGTCTGTGAACGTTTTCCTTTCGGCGTTGCACAGATTTGTGACGTACGAGCAGGATTATAGCTGGGAATCGAGGTACTCGGTAAATCAAGCCGGCTTGAGCTTGATTGCTACTTGAGCGGACTACAGGTGAGGGTGTTCTCATATTCCCAAATATTGGGACAGACTTGTTACCCTCCACGCAAGCTTCTAGTCCGGCTGCTTCAACGAGGAGTCCCTCAACTGGAAATAGCATCTTCTCTTGGAAAGCCTCTCCACATGTTCGTCGTTTGGAGGCCTTATTGAAGGACAGTTTCCTCTTGTATTTTTGATCTGCAAAAGCCTAAAAAAGGCCCTACAGCGTTTAATTCCTTAGTTAGCTCTTTCCAAAGTCTGTTGGCTTTTGAATTTCCTTGCGCGCAGTTTGGAAGCAAACTTTTGGCCCAGTCGGGGTGTTCGGCCATAAATTGCGTCATCACTTCCCTTTCAGTGGCGTTTAATTTATTGTAGTTAGTCCTAAAATAATAAAAATTGTTGAAAAATTGCATATAATTGCATATTTAATATAATACTTACATTTTTAAAATTTCTCCCAAATTTTGCATGCTTACGATAGTTTTCGAATGAGTTCGAACGAACAAGTTAGTTCACGAATTACGATATGAACAGGACGTTCACGTCTGTCATAATCCGATAATCACATTTTTACGTCACGAATTGCTCGTTCATGACTGTAACCAGTGTGCACTAAGGTGTGCCCTGACTGTAACGAATCGGCCCCAAAACATGAACTGAAAGTGAACTTTCTGTGACCCGAACGCAGTTCAGAGCAGATAGTGCAACCAGTTCATCCGACGCGACAGACCTAGTATTAAGAAGGGAGTAGGCAAGTGCGGTTGGGATCAATTCGATGAGAAATATTCTCTCAGCACATGTGACCACTGAGCGAAAACAAACACTAATGTACCGAGCTATATCAGTTCGGTTCGGTTCAATCATTCAGATATACAAAACACTATCATTTCATACTCATTGTGAGTACAAACTTTATCAACTGTCATAACGTTAGTGTGCATGGGTGAAAACGAAATAGAGTACACTAAAATAAAAATGTAGAGATCGAAAATAAAGCATGTCTTCTTGGACCATGAGAAAGAAAACAAACTTAGAATATTTATATAATACAGTGCAACTGTAAGATTTGATATAGTGAAACAAATTACAAAAATAGTAGTTCCGAAATTTTATTGTAATAATAAAAGTTAGTCCTTTTTTAGACTTATATTTTCAAAAGCTACTCTTCAAAGTCTTCATAAATGAAAAAAAAATTATTCATATCCTGGCATAATGATAATCATTACTCTTCATATTTAAACTACCCGTTAACTTTATCTAACAATGTATTCTATAAATATAAGGGACTAAGCCTATTTCGATGATCGGATCATTTGTACTTCAGCGACGAAAAAAATCCTTCGAGACTTACTCGAGTCGATGACACTGCTAACAATATTTGTGCTATTGTATACACAGAGTACTAAACGAACGGTTCGTCGTTGATAATGTTCACGATGAGACAGGTACGATAGTGTAATGTTAATTTTGATTCACTGCAAGTGACTGTTAGCAATCTTAGAAGAATTTTAGTATGCACATACTAAGATACATATGTATGTATGTATGTATGAATGTATGATTGTTTTTCCTCTACCGTACATAAAGAAGTTTAATTACATGAATGATTCCACCTTCGCTCCCTTAGATCCGGAGATTTAACATCAAAAATTGACCCTCATACAATCAAAATATGAATACCGCACTCTTTCTGTTCCCATGAGAAAACGTGTTCGTAGACACCAGTGAATTAATTTTAATAGCGATTAAATAAAAAAAACTATTGGTCAGCTTATTTTTAATGTGAATACAATTTTAATTTAAAAATGTTTAAATTAATTATACATTTTTTCAATCTATAATACAATGATTAAAAATGTACTTCAATGAAATAATTTATGTTATAAATAAATACTTAAAAAGATGTTTTACATAACTTTCTGTATATTTATATTGTTCTGATGAGATTTCTCTTTATATTATGATGTTGGTTTGAAGTGATAGAAGAAAAACAGTTAGAAAATGTTACAATTTTCCTCAAGCGCAAGCATTCGCGTAAATATAAGCATTTGCATACATAATTGCAATATTTAGTGTCTGCCTTAGTAGCTAATCAATTAGAACTTTTCAATCAATTACAAATTTTAATTAACAATAATAACATTACATAAACTTTTGACGTATAATTTTTAGTTTTTATCATTTTATAAATATTATGCAAAACCACTAAAGCTGTTCTTTTACAGAAACTCTTATGAATACAAGTATATTAGTTTGTGTGAGTAAAAATTTAATTTTTAATAATTTTACTCTTTAAAGCTATGCGGTAATTTTAAAAGTTGGAAAACTCTGGATTACTTTCTGTTACGTAGTATGTATATATTTGATACTCTGTACTATTCAGTTAAATGTTCATAAGTTTCGCCAATATCTTATTAGTCTTGGATCATTTTGATCAATTTGATTTGATTTGAGACTGCATATTTATTGAAAATTATGTAGTTTGTTCCTAAAAAGGTAACATTCTCACTCTTTAGTGTTTTTTTTTAAAACTATTTTAATATGTTGGGCATGTATTTACTATATATATTTAAAGACGTATATCATATTTGTGTTATCTTACTAATAAAATGTTTGCTTTTCTGCTTATTACACACAAAAAGCAATACAATCTTCATAAACAATTAAAGCACAATTTATTGAGATGGCTTGCTGTTTAGCTAAGCGCTAACTAACTCACATCTTTATTAAAGTAATCAATGTTGACAATTTCATGATTGTTGTTGGTCCATTATTCCCACTCAATTTTCACTGTTGCTAATACCAACTGTTCTACGCTATAATAGTAGTATATTTGTATGAAGTTTAGAATATTATTTGCAAGCATTATACATATATGAGAGTCGGTTAAAATAAAAACATTTTAAAATTATGAATGGAAAAGTCATCGAAATAATAATTTTGTTAATATAAATAGCTGCATATTTAAAATAACAATTATAGAGCTAGAAGTAAGTACTCATATTGAAGTTTATAAATATTATTCTATGTGTATATATATGCATATATGCTTTTGAGCTACTACTACGATATGATGATGTTAAAAAAATACAAATTGGTTGTGTGCGCTTCCTTGTGATGTTTATCAATGAAATCATTTAATCTTAATTACACAAAATGATATAGAACTCACAGGTATAAAAATGCATGTAAATTATTTAGAGTTGTCAGGAATTGTATATAAAGATAGTAATTGAGTGAAGTATTTTAAACACTCGGCATACAAATTTTTCAACATCTATTAGTGAGCTCTGCTATCATTTTGTAATAATTGACAATTCTTTTAGGAAATTCAATTACTACTTTTCCATTATTATTTTGTATTATAAAATTCCCTAAAGTTTTCTTTATGCATTGAAATTGTTACTGTTTTTATAAAAAAAAAATCTATACAAACATTACAAAATAGTTTTAGTTATTTTGTCACGAAAGCTGCATACTTAAGGTGTCTTATTATAAACAGTTTCTTCTATATTCTGCTAGTTTTTCTTTTAATGTTGATTCATTTCCAATACATTATCATAAGTCTCAAATTGTTCAGTGTTATTTTCTTTAACAACAAACCGTACAGTCAACATGCTTCGTTTAAAGTCTCAGTTATACCGCACCCTATCCACACCGTTTGCAGTCACTTGTTTGCTCTAGTGCCTTCGATAACTAAAACTGGGCAATTGTGTAGCACAACAACAAGCTACCACATACAATATACCAAAAAAGAAATTCAGCTTGGCCGTTTCACGCGGCACTAAGCTCATGGTTTGTTCATTGCGAAATCGTTTTTCAATCTGAAATGCTTGGGGTACTGTTATTAAAGGCAATAGAAACCAGAATGAATATTTTAAACCGTACACAACAAAAATGCTATATGGTGTAAAGAGTAGTAATGCGTATAGTACATGCGATGCAGTACGTCCGATTAGTATCGCCAATGTTACTATACCGGCCTTGCGGTCGTTTTCGGCATCCCGTGTATTGTTACTATGCAGGATTGCTTCCGTATTAAGAGCCAACGGTATAGCATAGTATATTGTGGTCCAGTCTACATGCCCAGTTTGTGACATAAACGCAAATAGAACTGATATTGGACCGAAGAGTATCAGAATCACCAAATCACCCAAGGCTATGTATTTAAAACCGATGCCACCCGTATACAGAAAACTAGATGATAGCCCACCAAAGTAGATGAGTGCCAGGTGTTCCATTTTAGCTGGACTCAATACAGCTAAACAAATGAAACCCACACAGCCAGCCATGTAGAGTATAGCACCAAGCGAAACAACCTGTATTTATAAATATTTTGTATTTAAATAATTTCCTAATATTTACAAGATACACACACTAAGCTTACCTCATCCTTGGTGAGTATGTGATCGACCAGAGTGCGATCATCTGCTTTTTGCTTATCAATACCTTTAATAAAATCGAAATAGGTATTAACCACATTGCCAGCACAATGAACGGTGACGACGGTAAATGCGGTGAGTATGAATGTGATCAGACTAAATTCAGCAGACCACTGGGAGCGATATGCCAATGCAGAGCCCATTAGCGTTGGAACCAAACTAGCAGACAGCGACCAGGGACGTAGAGCGTGTAAATACGTTTTTAACTTCATAAAAGTACCCGAAGAAGCATTTGAAAAAGCGCTGTTTGGTAATTTTCCATTTGTGACGGTACTACTTTGGTCGCCATTGGTATCGGTGCCATGAGTGGTTGGTTCTTCCAACTGCTCTGCTTTGCTGCGTTGTTGCAGGAAAGGTGCATCTGCCGCAACTTCCTCACCTCCTATTGGCAAGGAGTTTTTTGAGGCAGTTAGAGAAGACATTCCTGAAACAAAAAAAATAATAAATTAGTGGAAAATTATTGCAATCCTTTTTGTTTCACGTACCTTTCGTTAGCACTGCTACTTCAATACTGAAACAATGTTCTCTATTTTAGGCAATCTAGAGCAAACTGATTTCTATAGTTTCGACCTTGAATTATAAATTTTCTTTGATTTTAATAGCATAAATTTCACTTTTGTTTACTCTTTCAATTTTAGAAATTACTGCGTACCGAGCACTTATTGCCTACCGTATGGTACGCGTGTTTTGCATCACCTTTGGGGCCAAACTTACTGAATAAGTTTGCTACTGCTTGATGCCTTCGCTTTGTTTGTACTCAAACGTATCTCTTTGAGATGCTAATTTTCCAGCATCTCAACAGACCATAGCCACTGTCTGTAAATGCGGTTGTCTTCTCTATGTGTATATTCACTCGTATATTGCATTCAGCATTAGCAGCTACTCACTCCCGTTCAAGCAAGCAGTTGATTCGCTCTACTATTTTCAACACACAAAAAATTAAGTATTTGTTTCGTTAATTCGAATTTATTCCTACATTTTATGATGGGCTGAGTTTAAATATTCCAATATTTTCTCTCGCGATTTCTTTTTATTATATACTTAATTTTTAACAAATCAACTGTCACACACGTCAGCTACTATGTAAATTGTCAAAAAGCAGTGTTGCCTAAAATATTCGTTTCCCTTTTTGATTTCTTTCGTTGCTTGCATTTTAAAGATGTGGTGAAGTGCATTTTTATATTTCCGTTATAATAGATGAATTTTGATCGTTTCTAATGTAAGCCTTTCAATCAGGCTTAACCAATTTAATTCGTAATGGAGGCGGGTAACTCGACTCAGAGAGCTAAGTATTTTCTTGAAAAAATTAACTATCCTCATCAGACGATCTAGTTGAACTTGTGATTTTATTGGTATTTTATGTTAAAATGAAATGAAGTAGTGAATTTTTTTTAAGTAAAATTTTATTAGTGTGAAATATATATTAAATAAAAATAACTTTTTTGAAAATTTTTCACATCCTTCACCATTGAATCCTAGGTGATTGTGAACGACAGAAGAGCCGCATTCAGTTAACTCACTAAAATCGCTTCCTCTTGTCTAACCACCAGTTTCTTGTCAGTCAATCAATGAAAATATTCACGTCTATTTAGAATACGATTTAAATTATAACATACATTTTCACAGATATTTAACTGGTAATGAGTTGGCCAAGAACACGATTTGTTGGTGTTTTCCAATTATGCACTTACATTAGAGAAAACGATTCAGCCAGCTTTCAGCCCAAAAACTCTTGACTTTTATTTTTATTAAACGAGAAATCTGTTTTCCAACTTTTGTACTCATGACTTTGATTTCTTAAACAAATTAATCAGCTGTTTTCCGCAACGAATCTAATTTCAAAAGGTTGCAAGTCTTAAAAGTTTAAGTAAAGTAATGCATACTAGCAAACGATGCGCTTCGTTTGTTTGGTCGTAACAGTTGATTGATGAAAGCAAAGCTTTAAGTCAAAAGTCATGAGTTTTTCGATCCTTACTGTCAAATAAAAGTGGTGTATGCTATATTTTAAGTGTTCTCCTTCTACATCATTTTTAGTTTTATTAAGCAAAGATTTGACATATCTAAAATGCTCTATACAATGAATATTTTCCAGTTAAAATGGAATATGAGAAAAGGAAGACTGACAGAACAAATTGACTCATATAGGACAAAATTTGTTGGATTCAAACAATTTCAAATTTGGGATATTATGTTTACATTTTTAAGTATGTCAATGCAACTCTGTGTATTCTTACTCTAATTTATTCAAAGCATCCACCACCTTTCGTCTACCATGCGTATTTCTATCAAACGAATTTGTACATTCAATATAGAACCTAGGTGAATCTATTGGGTTTAGTTCATGGAGTATTCTATGGTTTAATTGGCCTAATATAAACGAAAGTTAAGGAGGTGCGTTGGGTGTTGATTCGATTTGGAAAAAAGTTAAAAAAAACTAATCACTCCTAATAAAAATAAAATACAGAAAATATTGTATAAAACGATACTAGGGCCAGGACTCGTATGTATCAATGTATTTCGATGAGCAGTGAAAAACAAAATAAAATTGTTTTAATGATAACATAAATAATTGTCAGGACAACTCCTCGAACTATGTTCGCTCTATTTAATTAATACATAGAAATAAATTGAAAAAAAACATATAGAGAACTAAAACTGGAAGCTAAATGTGGATGAGGATAATCACAGTACTGTCAGAATTTCCATATAAAATTAACTTATATACATTTAAAACTTATGGATTACAATGTACACAAAATATGTCGCGTTTGCCTAGAAGAAGGGGCTCTAACTTCAATTTATAGTACTGAGTTTTCCATGATGCCTTCGACGATGATGATGATATGCACGAAAGTTCGAGTGAGTAATCAGTAAACTAAATTTAAAATAAAACGGGAATTTTTGTTTTGTGTCATGCAAGTATTTTTTATAGAAAATTCTGTATGTGATAAATTGAATTCCTCGGTGGTCTATAGTGACACTCCTTTTAATTGTTTTCTATTTGTATTAAATTCATTAATCATATCACTTCATTAAAACCTTAAATAGGTTTACAAAACTGATGGATTACCAGCGATGATTTGTAATAACTGTATCTACCGACTAGGCGTGGCATATCACTTCAAGCAGGAGTGCGAAAATTCGGATATAAGGTTACGACAATATTTAGGTATAACGGATAGAGCTTATGGGTAAGAGTAGATGATTGTACAATTTATAATTGCATGAAAAAAACTCATTCATTCGGATTCTTAGACTGTGTGATGCTGAAACGAACACCGCCTTTTCTAATATGCCAGTGAATAAAAAAACCTATAAATTTCTGGAAACAGACGATAATGACAATTCCGAAGAGGAGGAGCACAGTAATTGCAGCCCTAAGAAAAGGTATTAAGTCAATATTTCGTACAGTAAAATACAAACTGAATACAATGTATCTATGCTAATATAGTAAGAGACGTTCACGTTATCAACGAAAACCTCCCGAAGAACATAAAAAGCGTGGACCAAAACCATTACCAAAATTACCGCAAACGTGCTACGAATGCAATAAGACTTTCAAATGCTCTGCCCAGCTGCAAATGCATATACGCACTCACACGGGGGAGAAACCCTTCGCATGCCATTATTGCCCACGCCAGTTTGCGCAAAAATACAATCTAGAAATACATGAACGTACACATACAGGGTTTCGCCCATTTCAGTGTGAGATATGCTCAAAGCAATTTTCTGCACTAGGAAATTTTCAGGCGCATCGGAAAATCCATACTGGTGTGCGGGATCAGCATTGTCCGGTGTGTCAAAAGGCATTCTACAATGCAGGGGATTTGTCCAAGCACATGGTCACACATACTGGTATCAAAAACCATCATTGTGATGTGTGCGGCAAAGCATTTAGTCGACAACGTGATATGCAAGCACATAAGCGCAAATTGCACGCAATCCACGATCGTAGTGAGGACGATGATGAGGCTATAGACACTGATCCGGTGACCGTTGGCAACGTGGTTATAGACAATTTCAAGTGCCCTGATTGTGATAAGGAATTTGCCTCGGCCAGCAGTTTAAGTTTGCACTTTCGTACACATGGCAACAACAGCTTGTTGAATTTGCCTTTAGGTGGAATGCCGCATCCGCAGCATCATTATCATCCGCCCCCACCAACACATCCACATGAAGCTTTAGGTCTGCATCCACATACACACCACTTACAGTTAAATGGACCCATACAAGCTAACCCTACTACCGGCATGGCAATGGCGCATGCTACAATGGCCCATATGCTGCCACACCCACCTGCACCGCCACCACCTTCAACTCCGAGCGGACAAGGCACTCTCACGATGATGCACGCTGCACAAAGATTGCATCATTATTAATTATTTCGATGATGTTTATTTTGCTTAATCAGTTAATTTATAGTAACAAAATGCAATCTTATTGCTTTGCTTGCGCTACAAACACAACAATGTAACTGATTTCCAAGCTAGTTGGTGTTCACATATTTAAATCATTCGTTTAGGTTTTGAGTTTTTCCTAACAATAAGAAACCTCATTCGTATTACTGAGTCAACCCGAAGGTAGACTAGTAAAATACTACACAGAGCTTGAACAATGGAGTTTGTGCAAGTTCATGGAAAATTGTTACAACAGACAGAGCTTGTGAGCTGAACGAAAATGTTGCTGTCTTCATGAAAACCGAAGACAAACATATGTTAATTTTAAATTGATTATTTTACATATACTTTTTATAAAAACTAGTTTTATACTTTAGTTTTTAGCTGAATTATTTTTTTGAATATATTCTTAAAACATAAAAATAATAATTTAATTGTTTTTTCATTCAATTTTTGATGTTTCTGAATATTTTGCAAAAAAGTAAGCATGATTTCAATAGTGTTTATATTCATTAATTTTATTTTTATTTAACTTGATCCTTTTAAAAATGCGTTATACGCATGAAAGATGGCTGTCTCACCATTTTTGTCATTAAATTTGCTATTGACTGAACATCGATTATATCTACTGGAATCCTCCATTGCAAGAATCACTGGCCATGGGAGAGTTATCAGTTTGGCACTTTATGGGGTAATGCTTAATAGCGATAATTACAACTAAACCCAAGAGCTTTTTATTTTATGAACTTTTTTAAAGTAGAATGACCACAGCTAAATAAAATGTCCTTGAATTCGCATTTTTATATCTAATGTTACAGGGAATATTAGCACCTATTGCGCTAATTGAATACGCATATAAAGCATACTACTGAAGCAGTTAGCTTGTTCTGAAAACCGAATCAATTCGGTTTGGGCGTTGAAACCGATTGGAGGTGTTCTGAAAACAGAATTTGCTGGTTTTTCACTTCAGTTTATGAGTTATATATAAATTTATATCGCATTTACACATTTTTATTTACGTTTTTTGTTAAATAATCTTTATTTTTATTTGAATATGTATAAAAGTCAAATATGTTTTTTATAGTATATTAAAATTGTTATTTATGTTAAATGTTATTACAAATACAAATCAATTTGGCAAGCACAGCTTATTTTTTAAAATACATATATAAAATCATCATGAAATCAAAACGTAATATTTAAAAAGGCAATATAATATAAATGTATGCGGATTTTTTTCTTTACTACAAAATTACAATTTTTGCTTACGGAATATCAATTTATAAATATATAAATACCTGGATGTGTACAAAAACTACATTCTTACTGCATAAAACGATCGCATCTACTTAAATATAATACTTTATATATTTACTATTTAGTATAAAAATGTTTAAACTGTTTGGTATATTATCGTTGGTATCTGAACATTATGTGTGTATTTAAATTATTTAGAATTGCTTTCGTTTGCAAAATATGTTCACAATATTGCTTTTGGTCTTTTGTCATTTCATCGCTCATATTAAATGTCTTACAACGTTTGTATTTACTTTAGCTTCTCTTTCAGCCAATCCTCCGTTAATTCATCCAATTCGCGTATTTCAAAAAAGCGCGTCAAGTCAACTTCCCGTTGAAGTGCACTTTTAGTGCAAGCGTACATCATCTGCAATTCGATCTGCCATAAAACCTTCAAATTAAAATCGTAATTATTTATTTGTAGGATTATTTATAATAACCTGACTGTCGCGCGGCGTATAGAATATGAAACACATTGGATATGATATTCTTCGATCGTCGTGCACCATCTTATATGTATAAATTACATAACGCGGTTGATGACCTGGCAGTGTTTCTTGCAGCTCATCCACTGAAATATCTTCAAGCAGTTCATCCAATATAACAAGTTGTTTCTCACGATCAACTTTCACTAAAATTCAAAAAATTAATATACAAATAAATTTATTTCGCCATATATAAATATATGTGTTTCAAGTAACTGAAAACTAAGACCCAATTTTTAAAGGGATGACTACAGGTACTGAGATGTGAAGACACAAATATTTCCAGTCTGACAAAAGGTATTGGAGATTTGTTAAACTCAGTGCCAGGTATCAATACGTTGTTTAATGCACTGAATCGGCATTGGTATATTTTTTCTAATTCTCCAGTTCACTCCCGAAAATTTCAATATACCTTGTATCTTTATCTCGAAAGCTACGTGGTTATAAACCTCAAATACATATAGATACATATTAACTTACATATCAGTGCTGCGTTTGTTGTGCTCTTGCGGAAGCGGAACTTTTTCAATTCGTCAAGAACTTCATGACTAATATCGCATATTTTACTATCACCCTATAAGTAGATTTAAATCAAACATATATACATATATCATAATATTTCATAGAACTTTTTTTTTGTTATAGTAACCAATTAAAACAAATTAGTCATTTCCCTCTTCAACTGCTTTTTACTTTCAATTCCAAATTTACCATTTTACAAGAATTAACAATTATCACCGAAATGCCGTAGAATCCTAAACTGTCTAATTTATCACTTTAAATTTATATTTATTCTTCAATGATAGAATAGTGTTTAGGGAAAAAAAACTTAAAAATCTTCAGTTAATGGGCAGGTAGACAGACGCCTTGCCATGTATTTCCGCAATCCAAAAGAAATAGTTTCTATTTCTGCTTCTACCTCTGCTTCTGCTTTGTCTGACCATTCCTACATTGTCAAATTCTGACAGCATCTACACTGAAAATAATATGAGCCACCAACACATTCTGCCACCCTCGCTTGAGAATTTAGGGAAAAAACGATCTACAAATAATAGATTTGAAATATATTATAAAATTATTATATACCAGGCCGGATGAAGGGAATTGCCGCTCCCCTTTTGTTTTTTTGATAATTTTCACATATTTAGGAATAAATCATTTGAATTATTAAGCCTAGATAGGCCAGCCACATCACCAATAAACCAGTGATGACACTTAGAACACCAGGCATGGCTACGCTTTCCCCTCCAGATTGAACCAACCTGAGCCTTTTATAAAACGAGGAAGGTTGTTGACACCTGACTGGTATAGATTATCTATACTTGTTAAGAAGTGGGATCCTAGAAAACGTTCACTATTTCTAGAAGAAAGCTGAACATGTACAGAAGAGATGCTGGACCGTTTCCAGTTCCTCCTCGTTTCTGCGCATAAACTCCCATTCTTCTTGCATGATTTTCTATTAGAAATGACCCGTGAGGGCTCCTATTAAAGTTCTAATTTGTAGTCTTTTTTAATAATAATGTAGTGTATTTAATAATAATTTAAAAAAATATATGATATAGTATGATAAACAAAAGATAAAAGAAATGAAAAACTCTTACAAAAAAAAATAAAAAAGTTCTGCCCGAGGCAGTTTAAGCCCCCCCTTAATCCGACCAAGATGAGTATCATAATTATTTATGGGTTCAAGGGTTTTGACACTAAATACAGTCTTCGATTCTAAAAGAAACAAGCATAAGAGCTGTATGCTCAGTAACGTAAATTACACGAAAAATCCTAAAATGATCCTAAGAAACGGGGAGTTAAGAGGTGGTACTCCAACTAGTGATTTCTTTACCAATGTACAAGGATGCCGGCATTGATAAAACTATGAATTAAAAATCATAGGCCCTTCCGGGCTGTGGTGCTAGTACTCCCTGCTGTATATAAATATTAAATGATTTGAAAAAAATATATTTTCTAAATAAAATAACATTATTTTTAAGATCTGCAGTCAATTCAAGAGTCTGTCCCACCGACTTGTTCATACAGTGGTATAACATAAAATAATATTTATGTTTTTTTAATTACAAAAAATTCGTTTTTACCAATATGTATTTTTTCAAATCCGGTACATCACTATATTTCTTCACAGAAGCGATATAATTATAGTTGTTCAAGTGTCAATTGGTCCAGCGATATCCAATATATGGCGTTTTTTCCTTCCTTTTAAGCTCTTTCAGTTATTTTTGCAACAAATAAATGAAACAACAACAATTTCAGCGCAATTCAAAACACATAATATCGATTTTAAATTCACATTAACAAAAAGACTGTAACCAATTCAAATTCCATCTGAGTTTGATCATTTTTTATTACATTAACTTCAACAATGTTAATTATTTAGTTTTTTTAATTAAATTTTTAATCAAATTTATAAGTATTTAGTGCACTACAGAACGTCATCTAAGGGCATTTTTTCAAATGAGAATTTTTGTACACTTCCACGGTATATTACAGCGCCCTCTATGTTTCATGTTTTTAAATGACTTGCTGTTCGTTGATTTCGTCGTTACTACCGTAATTTTTTCTTCGTTATTCAAAGGGCACTCTCAACTGAAGCCTTGTTGTTGCAGTTTCCTCTGTAAATTTAAGCGCAATTTACTCCTATTGTTGTCCAAAAATTTTACAAGTTTAGTTTTCATTTAAGATAAAATCAAAATGAATTTTGATCAATGTCTAATATCTAAACGCGATAATGGAATTTTTGCTCCAAGTTGGATTGCAGGGACCAGCAATGTCGCACTGTTGCCCGCTTATATAATAGAAGGGATCAATGTGCCGGCAACATGGTAAAGTTGTGTTAATGAGTTCCAAAAGATTTAAATTACTTTTTATTGTGGCCATTTGCAGTGACAAATTGTATTTAGCCGCTTTTTCACAGCAAAATATGCCTAAACACAAGAAATGTCCAGTGCCAATGCAGACGACTCCAGAAATTAACATTCCATTTCGCATAGTGTCGAAATTATGCTACGGTACTCTGCGCATTTACCAGCAGCAAGTAAATAGATTGTTTGGTGAGTATTGTGCGCCTAACAGCACGCGAGTTAATACAAAATTGGCGGTTGTCATTTTAGAGAATACGAAAAGTTTAGTCACTTGCAGTAGGATTGGACTAACAGCTATAACTGCCACAAAACGAGGGTCAAGGTCAGTGTATTTTGCAAATATGTAAAAATGTATACAATATTTGATATAAGTAAGTTTGCTTTTAGTTCGATGATAACTTACTCTGGGGGGTCTAAAAAACAACGCATTAAACAAAATCAAATTTCAAACTATTCTGAATTACTATGTGAATCGGAAAGTTTAGCAACTTGGTCCAAAAGCCAAACTTCACTATTCGAGGAGGTGAAACTGAGTAATTTCTGAAATAGTCATTTAATTGTATATTTATCAATTTCCAACATAGTCAGAAACAGCCTTAACAACAAATAGCCAAATGAAATCTCGCAGTTTAAGAATAGTCAAGGTACGCGAAATAACCGTGTGTGAAATTGAAGAGGACTTTCAGATTCCAGCTGTAGACGCAGAAGATGGATTTGGTAATGCCACCGAAGACGAACTTGCTGAATTTGTGGATCTATTTGCGGGTAATACAAAAATTAACGTATTTTAAATTTTAATGACAATTTGTAAAATCTGACTTTGAGCGTGAATAGTAATTATTCCCCCATTTTTATCTGAGTTTTATTGGGTTTTCTAAGCTGTTCTTCTTGACTACTTTAGTTTGTAGCTTTGCGTATAGAGCAATATCTCAAGAAACGAATTGAAATAAATATACTGACTAGTATAGCCTAAGTTATTCCAAATAGGTGAAGTATGTTCCACACAGATTCTCAGAAAGTACACATTTTATCCCCTCATTTGTGGTATCACAATAGGCATGCGCATGGCCTCAGTGTGTATTCTGGCCGAGTACCCGTGCCCATGACAGTCACATAAACCTTCCTACCTATCTACCTACCATAGCCTAAGAACTTATTTTCTTAACTTGTAATTAATAACAAACGAAACAAATTCAATTAAAACTTTTAAAACAATTTTGGCATGATTTTAAACTAAAATGTACATTTTAAGAAAATCTGCAAATTTCGAATCAAATTATAATATTCTTATTTTTAAGGCAACCAAGCAATAACTAACTCTAGGAAAACAACATTCAAAAGAAAGGTTTGTCTGAGATATTTAACTATTTTGAGTCTTGTATTATTTTTTTCTATATTTTTTAGAAATCAGTCGAGTTCGCGAATAATGAAATACACTGTGAAGGTATAAATATATATATTCACTAATTTATTTTGTATAAAAACTGCGGACGAATTTTTTCTCCATCTCATTCCTAAATATATGGCAAAAGAAGAAATTCCTTGCTATTTTAATATCCAATATATGCTGATTAAATATCTAATATTTTGTTTACAAAGATAAGCCGACTGAAAAACAGCGCCGTGAAAAGAGCTCCATAGTTGCAGCTGAATATGGTATGAACTCCTATATTTCTTTTGAACAGAATAAGTAAGTTACTTTATGAATTTAAATTGATCGTGTACACATTTTCTTTGATTCTTTTTCTACGCTGGTGCAGTTCATTTGAAATTGAAGTAAGTGTTACTTTTTCAGTTATAAATATTTGATATACACCTTTCCCTTATTTTGTTTTTATATAGAGTCCGCAAGATACTGTAACATTTTTTTCATCACAAAATGTTGAAGAGTTCAGAAGTAGTTCTGATATAATCACAAGTAATTTTCAAACGGTATATCATCAACAGCACTCTAAGATTATTATTGATCAACGTAAGGAATTTGATACTGCTGAAGCGCTTTATCAATATAACAACTACTCAAAATTACAAATTCCAATCAAGGCAGGCTACATACATGTTTTTATTGCGTTACTCTTTCCACAAACAATTTATTTTAGGAATGTTTAAAGAAACTTGAGAAAAAGAAGCTCCCTACAGCTAAGAATTTATTAAAAAGATTGGGAAAGAGGTACAATATCCACTAAATGAACAGATTTCTTTTCATAACCTTTATTTACAGTAAAGTAAAAATAAAAATTGATTTTAAGCAGCAGCGAATAGTTTGCAAAGAAACACAAAGAAGAGAATATCTAAACATACTACGTGCGATTTTTGAATGTGATGTTGACACTAACTTAGCCAATCTAATCTTTCCGAAATGGAACAAAATTGCCACAGGTTTAAGAAAGAAACGCAAACGCAAATTGCAATGTGCAGACGAGAATTGGTTTGGTAATGCAACTTATTCTGATGTGACCAATAATATGGCTAATAATACCCGTTCACTTCCAATGCTATTAAGGCCAGTATATGAAAAGGTTGTATATAAAGCAAAAACATTTTTTTAATATGTACGTAGTAATGGGGAAAGCTTTACTTTTCAGACACTGCGCGAGGGATGTGGTGAAGATACAGTTCAAAACGATTGGAGTCCTTTTAGTGTCATTAATAAGTTGCTTAATATTTGGCGTTCTTCCAACTCCAATGAAATTAATGTACACCATATATTTTCAGCGGTCAGAAATCATATGACCGCAGCTTCAGCATTTGCGTCATTGCTAGGTATACTTTTGAATACTAAGTACAGATAAAGACTTACTAATAAATAATTTCAGTGCTCATTGCAAATAGTTATATTGTCGTTAGTAAAATTTCTGGTACACTGAAAATGGAAAAAATTACAATTGGCCCCAAAGCAAAAAAATTAATGATTGACAGACGCAAAGCATAAACTCCCAAAAAGAAAAAAAGAGGGAATTTCATTTTGGTTTTAATATATTTTCTTTTGTTTGTATATCGTGGCAGAGATATTTTTATGGTACGAACGTTATCTGATCCTAGCTATTGAAACCCGTATCCAATTTCATATCTGCCTATGTAATAATTTTATATACTATACGTGTTAGTCACCATTCAAAAGTTAAGATATTTAAACAATGAAGACTTCGTTAACTTACTTTTACTTTTTATGTCAATGTACCAGTACATCTTATTCTTCATCATTAGATATTAAATAAATAATGATATTGATTATATTAATGACAATATCTACACTTAAATTGTATATTCTAAATTCCAATTTGCTGAGCTAATCCTGTGTAAACATGCAATGACATAAAACCAACGATTGCCGCCACAAGTGCCTTAATTGCCAGAGTTGACCACAAATGTTGATGAAATTTAAGCACTGTCAAGAGTCCTTCTAGCCAAACACCCTTAAATATAGTTATCACCAGCAAAATTGTGACCAAGGGTTTTAGGGTTTTGTTCAAATCATGGCGTGTGAAAAGCCAGATCAATGTGGCTGTGGTGATGTGTTGAACCTGTGGAAAACCATAATATAAATATTCACAAATAAATTCAAATCAATTAGACTTGCCAATAAGACATTCGATTCCAAGCACTTTTGTATGTAAATCCAGCTGAATTCAGTGCCACGTGCACCCACCCACAACATAATACCACGCGATAGAATCACTTCAGCAGCTGCCCAACCCAGACCGGCAGTAATAAGTTTACTGTGACCTTTGCCAGGAATACGTGAAAGGATCAATGCGAAACCAAGCAAGTCGGCAATATCCACACTGCAGCGTAAAAATTCCTAAATTGGTGAGAATAAAATTTACATTTTAAAAAATCATTGTAAATTGTTTTTAATGATATACATTGTAATAATAAATTAAGGAAACTATAAATAAAATAATCTTGTCTCCAAAATATAATTTACCGCAAAAAAGTTGAAGTCGCTCGTTGTGGCGTTCAGTGAGTCGGAGTCAAAAAATGTGGCCAATACAAGCATTTTGCACAATTGAGTAAACATGTAAATACCACCAGCTTGGATGCATTTCCAAAAAGCACCATATTCAGATCTGTAAGCAGAATTCATACGTTTTTTATTTTAGAATTAGCTCCAAAAATACTTAGTGGGCTCAGCTTATGAAATTAAAAATCTTAAGTGATATTAAAATTTTGAAATTTCCAGGAAACATTTAGTGGCTAGTAAGTAGTAAGGTTATAATTATCAAATAAGAAATCAAGCAGTCCAAGAGAACTACATAGTACAGAAAGAAATGAAAAGCAGGGTTAAATAAGAAAATAAATGATTAATAACTTACAATCCAGAGTATTTGTATGTCATGTAAAAGGGGACGTAAACGAGAGCAACACAGTTTCCAAAATGGTACAACGTCATTTTAATTCTTAAATATTAAATTATACTTTTAGAAAATACTTAATTTTCTACAAATAATTGGATCAACTGTCACAAATTACAGCAATGCAAAAAAAAAATTATTCTTCATCGTCGCAGAACTGCCAACTTTACACAAACTATTTGACACATACACTGTGAAAAAATATATAAATAGGGCGTATTTGAATGGCAAAGAGGAAGAATAATATTTTATGACATCATTTCACAATTAGACAAAATTTTTTAATATATTAATTCTTTGAAAAATATAAATTATACACGTCTTTCTGTAATACTGCACTAAAAACATTTTTTATATCATAATTTATATATATTTTTCATATGTTGCCATCTGTTTGAACTCTACAGCTGTTATTTTTAATGGTGGAAACGCCATTAAGTATGTTTGTAGTTTGACAGCTACCACGTATCATATATATGATTGTGCGTGAGTGTGTTCAATTATACACTTTTTTCGTAAAAAAAATATTACAAATAAAGGAAGTAAGATTGCAACTTTTATATTTTAAAAGTTTAAAGTTTCGTGTAAAAGAGTTGTTTCAAATCTCTGATGCAAGTGTGAAAATCCACTGGTAATTGAAGTATTTGCCTGTTGGCTAATGTGAAGCGAAAAAAATACTGGGTGCATAATTGATGTGCATGACGAATCTTGTTTTTTATTTCCCCATCATTCTTAATCCTAAGGCTACATCGGCCCGCACTTAAATAGTGCTAGATTATGAAATGCCAACGCGACGCCGCTTTCATCAACACGATACTATACACTACGCTGGACCTCTGGATGAAAATCTCCCGTTAATACCACAACAGCAAGAACAACAACAAAAGCAACAGCACCCAAATATACTATTTGGTGAATCAAGTCCATCAGTTGTTTTGTATTCCGGTGGATCCGCGCCCTTAGGTGAATCCTCAATAAATATTGGTGATAGCATCCAATCGCATCATCAGGACACCAATAACAGTAGTTTCGCACAGGACGCAGACGACAAATACAATAAGGCGGGACGTCAGTGGAACCTACGTTCACTTTCCACTCGCCTTCAAGCATCTTCGGAACAGGCCTTGCGCACTTATATACAACAACCGTTTACTGCCGCCGCAGCTGTAGTTACTGGGAATCATTCGACAATCGAAAGCTTTAACTACAGCAAGCTACCACACTCAGATTATATTAATACTGACTCCAACTTGCAAAAACAGGAGACCGATTTTGACACAGATTTTCTCTCGGACCAAAATATAATTACCGTTATGGCTGCACGCGATCGCACAGGTGAATTTACGAATGCAATTCGTTCCTTACAGTCTCGTAACATCACAAGAGCTGTCAACATACGCGATCCACGCAAGGCCAAACAAGTGCAGAACTACTCTGAATTTATGATGGTAGCCAAGTATGTTGGTAAAAATATCGCTAGCACATTTGCCAAATTGGAGAAACTTACTTTGTGTGAGTATATAACCATGCTTATTCATAGAAATTTGATCTGTCAAATTCTCATTTTCAGTGGCGAAAAAGAAGAGTTTGTTCGATGACCGACCCCAAGAAATTCAGGAGCTCACCTATATAATTAAAGGGGATTTAAATGCATTGAATCAACAAATAGCACGTCTTCAAGAAATTTCGAAGGACCAGCGACGCAATAATAATGGAAAACACCTAGTATCACATTCCTCCAATATGGTGCTGGCATTGCAATCTAAACTGGCCAGCATGAGTACAGATTTCAAACAGATTTTAGAAGTGCGAACCGAAAATCTCAAACAACAAAAATCACGTCGTGATCAATTCGGACAGGGACCATTGGCAATGAATTCTGTATCGTCGTCTACAGCAAAACAAGGATCACTGCTTCTTAGCGAAGAAAATCAAGCGATCAGCATTGATATGACAGCGAGTGATACAACACCGCTGCTGGGACCACCTGCCCGACTGCAAACTCAACAACAAATTGCTCTTTACGACGAGTCCGATAATTATGTGCAACAGCGTGCCGAGACCATGCAAAACATTGAATCTACCATTGTGGAGTTGGGTGGAATATTCCAGCAGCTAGCACATATGGTCAAGGAGCAGGAGGAAACTGTTGAGCGTATCGATACTAATATACAGGATGCTGAAGTTAACATCGAAGCCGCGCACGGGGAAATCATGAAGTATTTCCAATCGGTTTCCAAAAATCGCTGGCTCATGATTAAAATTTTCGGTGTTTTAATATTTTTCTTTATATTTTTTGTTGTTGTCGTATCATAATTTTCAATTGTATACAAAATTTATTTCCATTTTAACAATATTTACACTGTTATAAATTTTTTTAAATGTATTTCTATATTATTTTATTTTCAAATTTTTACGTCTAAATTGTATAAAAATAAATTTGAAAATTGTTATGACTGGAGGATATGTTCTATTTTATTTGTATATAGGTAATGTGACTCGATGTGAGTAAGAATAAATAATAAACCGCTACAAACAATAGCAACGCAGCATTTTTTTATTTTAATTATATAAATGTACAAATATATATTAAATTTCACAAGTGTTTTTCAAGCATTCTATAAACTTTGGGCACTTAATACGGATTTTCTCATAAATATTATTTTAATATTTTTTAATATATTATTTTATAGTTGTTCACATTGACTTTATAGTGTAAATCTAAAAATATGTAATCTTGTGACTTTTGGGTTAATATTTCAAGTCTTCTACGTTGAGATTAATGAGTACACCATACTATAATCAAAAAGGAAAAAATGAATAAATACAATCAGCTACCACTTTCCGAGTTATTTGTATTTACCCGTAAATATAGTAGAAGAATGAAATCAAATATATCCCCAGTTTTATCCAGCCTTCACGCATATTATTTGTAAGATTATCAGTGCTGAGTACAGTTGTAGGGTCATAGAGACCTGGCCCAGTCATGATAGGACGGTTTTTGTAACTAAAATAATAATTTTTATATTAAAAGTATAATGCTATGAAAACATGTATATGTGTGCTGCTCCGTAGCTCAGCAGATTTTAATAAGTTAATTAGGGAAGTTTCAATTCTTCATATATATATATATACATATATTCGAAACTCCTTTGTCAATTAACAGTATCGTAACGTAGAGCGTACGATCTCGTATGATTAACAAGATGCTGCGAAGGAAGAAACGTACCTATTTTCCCATGCGATTAAAAGGACTAGGTTTTTTATTAATCCTTCAACTTCTAAAAACTTACCGCCAGATATGATACGCTATAACTGGTAAATTGATGCACAATGAAAGCCATTCCCCGCAAAAGAGAAACAGCAAATTGATAAATATGTGCAAAAGATACTCGGGCAGCACCAACTGAAAGTAGGGAATATTTATATAAAAAAATACATATATTTTCCACACCGGTACAAATGCCAGCAGTCAATACTTACAGGATTCAAACTGTTGCACTGATCAATTGGATTTTTGTAGTCGGTTTTTAGCTCATCGAAAGCAATTACATGAAAAATTGCAAAAAATATTAAAAAAGCGTCGCCGATCAGGGCAACTATATATGTGAAGGCAGTAAAGTGGAAAGCCATCTCGAATCGATCGTATTAACCGGTATTTTATGCTACGAGCTGGAATTAAATACAAACTATAAATGTTTTTTTTTTGTTTCTTAAAAAAAAATAATACTTGCTCGTATTTTTTCTTTCCTGTAAAGCAGTCAAAGTCGAAGTCCATTAGAATGACATTTTAAACTTGCTCAGGACTGTCACTATGCCGTCATTTGTGTACAGTGACTTAAAAGTGTTGCTATACTTCGAAAATTTTTCGGATTGAATATAATTAAGTTTGATATCTCAAAGTAGAAATCCTTTCATAATTGTAGAAAAAAGAGTAATATGCAGTTTTAATACAAAATATTAGTAATAGATACATCACTTAAACTCGGAATATACTGGTACTTACAGATATGTTGCGTTATTATATAATAACATGGTCATTGCACAAATTAGAAAGAAATAAATGTTTATATAAAAAACGAGAAGGCCATATACTTTTGTGGTATTAGATTATTGCCTAAGTTACGCTATTGTATCACCTGTATTGTATCTTGTTGCTTTATTAAAAAATTAAATAAATTATTTTTATCAAGGTAACAATTTGAGTAAACATAATATTTTGGTGAATTTAATCATATAATCCAGGAATTTTCACTATGTGAGAAATTATGGAGAATTTGTTTGCTTAAATCAATTATTTTTATCAAGGTGCCAATTTGATGAATTTAATCATATAATCCAGGAATTTTTATTATGTTATGAGAAATTATGAAGAATTTGTTTGTTTGGTAAAAATACCACTTTTGAGTGGAGTGAAATTGAGAGAAAAAGCTTGAACGATAAATACAACTTACAATTCTTTTAGGAGCAAATGGGAAATGTCTATATCACTTATATACTAATAATGTATCTTATAATACTAAATATACTAATTTGGAACAACTATATGGAAAATTTACTTTCACAGTAACAATATTGTTTTTCTCTAATTTTCTAATTGTGCAATTACAACAATATAAAACGAGAAACTCTTAAAGTTTACATCACTATATATTGGGTGATATTATAGTGAATCCGATTTAGACAGCTGTAAGGAGTATTGTCAAACAGGAAGATTTGAAGAAGTAACCAACATGAATTATCTCTTTTCTCCTCTTTATTCACAAATTTCTTGAAATACGCAACAGATTGTGACATAAAAGTACTCATTTGTGAATGCCGCATTATATTGTGTTCATTATAAAATTACACTATAGGTGATTTGACACCTAAACAACAATTTCAAAGGTTATTATGGTTTATATATTTCTTAAGCTATTAACGAACTGAGTGTCAGCACTTGGAGAAAGTTTTATACGACCCACTGTAGTTCGCGCGGCCGGTGTTGTGTTATCTGCGTGACAAATTTTTTTTAATCGTCAGGAGTGCACACTAGACTCTTTTCCCACGTAATCACATACCCAGTAGTTTCCACCGAAAAATGTTCTGTAAAATGAGTACAACGACAACGATATTGACACCATTATTGGTACTACTTGCACACGCTGCTGCCACACCACGCCCGCGGGGTGTTTCACTTCTCCACTCTTCTCTATATATGCCCCGTGATGACAATAGTTGGGTCTGCCTGGATAATTCAAAAGTGATAAATTTTTTACGGATTAATGACGACTACTGCGATTGTGCGGATGGCAGTGATGAGCCGGGCACTGCTGCCTGCCCACAAGGCCGTTTTCACTGCTCGAATTTGGGCTACAAGGCGCAAAACATTCCTAGTTCCCGTGTAAACGATGGTATATGTGACTGCTGCGACTCAAGTGATGAATACGCTACCGCAAATTGTCAGAACACATGCCAAGAATTAGGTCGTGTTGAACAGGAGCAACGTAAGAATGAAGCTGAGCTATACAAGCGTGGGGCGGCGAAACGAGCAGAAATGATCTCCAAAGGTAAACAGTTGAAAGGAGATCGCGATATACGTCGCGGTGAACTCGAAAGACGGCGTTTGGAGCAAGAAGCACTCAAACAGGAGAAAGAAGTCCTTAAAAGTAATGCAGAGGCAGCCGAATCAGAAGCTTTAGAAGTTTACAAGGCGCAGCAACATGAGCAGGATGCGGAGACAGCAAAAGTAGAGGAAGAACAATTACCACTGCGCGTTGAGGCAGAGGCCAGTTTTGTTCGATACGATACTAATAAGGATGGGTTTGTTGAAATATCTGAGCTGCAGGTAGATATAGCATTGGATCGTGATCGTAATGGAGTTTTTACCGTTGAGGAGGCAAAATACTTTTTGGATGAACGCGAACGCATTGACTTGGAGTCTTTCATCTCACTATCTTGGCCTCGTATTAAACCAATTAAAATGTTAGCTGAGGGTCTTTTCAAAGCGCCTGTGTTAAACGGTGCCGAGGACAATGAACATGAAGAATTAGTGAACGAAGAGGATTCGCAATTGCAAGCAGAAGAGGAGGGAGAACGCGATAGTAACGATGGTAAGAACAAAGTGACTCAATTGGTTTCATTAATCTTTGATGCAATAAATATCCATAGAGCACGAAAATATAGACGATGAGTTTGAGACTGAAGAAGAAGGAGATGAAGATGCTTATGAGGATGACGAAGCTGATGTTGGTGTAGGGTCTGTGACAGAAGAATCCACTCCCGCTCCAGAATACGACCCAGAAACACAGCACCTTGTTGAAGTCGCAAACGAAGCACGAAATGCGTACGCAGCAATAGAGGACCAGTTACGCGAAATACAAAATGAGATTAAGGAGATCGACGACCAAAATGCAAAAGACTATGGTGGTAGTCAGGAATACGGTAGTATGGATGGCGAGTGTTACAATTTCGAGGATCGTGAGTACGTCTATACATTGTGCCCGTTTGACCGCGCGTCGCAAAAACAGCGAAACGGCGGCGCAGAAACAACCCTTGGACGTTGGGACCAATGGATCAGTGAAGGTGAGAATAAGTACACTAAGCAAAAATATGCACACGGTGCCTCCTGCTGGAATGGACCTCAACGTTCAGCCATGGTGCACCTAAAATGTGCCTTAGAACACAGAATCACTGCCGTAACGGAGCCAAACCGTTGTGAATACCACTATGAGTTCGAGACGCCAGCAGCCTGCGATGCATCCAATGTTTATGTTGCAGACTCTGAACGTTTACACGATGAACTCTGAATCAATAATTTCAACGGTATCCCTCCAAGTTGAAAAATAATGGAAATGCATTTTTTTCATATTCAAAAGATACTGTAAATATCTACACTAGACTCCGTGTCTTTTGTGTTTTATATTCACAGTGTCTATGGAAAATAGTAATAATCCATAATTAAATTATATATTTTTTAAGTTTTTTGGTATACATTTCAAACGCATTCCTATGACGTATTTACAGTTTGTGAACACAGGAATTGTAATTGTATTTAAAGTTTTCAAACACATTAGTAAATGAATTATTTAAGTAAAGAATGATCACTTGAAATTTTAATTTGAAATAAAAAAATACGGTTTTTAAATGTGTGTTTATTTTTTAATAATAAGAACCAGATTTTTTGATTCATAAATAAATAAAACCTCATTACTACAGTAAAAAATCTTCAGGGTACCCTTAGAATGCGAATTGTTATTCATCCGATGCTCAGCGTAAACATTAATTGAACACACATATATAGCTACGCCTCGGTAACTGCCATTTTAATGTCTTCTAAATTAGCGTCCAACTGATGTTCCAGGGCCAATATATGTCCTGTATTACAATTTTCGGCGCCAACAAATGTTAAAATCAAGGGCAATTTATTCATTTGCACTACCTGTGATACAGTGAAAAAATAATAATTTAAATAATTAATTTTATAAAATAACTATGAGGAAATATTTCTTGCCTGGTAATTTGAATACATTGAAATTATTGTTTTATTGCGTCCCAGCCCCATTTTGCCAGCTTGATCACTTGCAGTGGTAAATGTGGGAATAAATGAGGGCATTAATGAGAAGTCGACATTATTTTCCTGACTAAAGCGCAAGAGTGGCACACCATCCCGATCGGTAACTTGTATCACATAAAGGCCATTTACTCTGCCGACAAAAAAATTCTTTATATTAAATTTGTAGTTATAAAAATGGTAATTTTGTTAGTACAATAATAAGAAGTATCCCAAAATATTTTCACAAAATTTGTATATACTCACTTTTGCAAAAGCCCATTAAAATACTTCTTTATATCGTCTGTCATTATTTTCCAAATGTTTTGGAAAATATTTAATGAAGTTGAAGATGGAAAAAGATAACACAATATCAGCTGCAGAAAAATATAATATAGTGATGAGCGATTAAAATGTATCGATTAAACGCAAATAGAAGTACATATTTCAATGCAAACGATTTCAATAGGTAATTCTGTCTGTATATGAACATATATATTCTTGATCAGCGCCACTATCTGATTATATTTGTAGGTAGGTCAGGTCACATTGCTTTCTACGTTATATGGCTTTTCTTAAGTGCGGTCAAATAATCGCACATGCTTGACAGTAAAAATGCATCTGTTTTGAATGAGAGCTCGTAGCGGCCGATATATTATATAGGTTTGACCAAAGAATATCAACGTAATAAGAAGTCCCATCAAGAAGAAGAACAAAATATTTGATTTTCTCTCTCACGGTACGAGTTAAATGGGCGACACTACAAATCTTGATAACTACAGAATTATGAAAACTACAGTATTTTGAATTTTGTTGTGAATTACATTCAGATATTTCATGTATGTTTGCATTGCAAAATAAAAATAAAGAAAAAAGAAGCACGTGTGTATTTACATACATTTATACATATATAGTTCTGGAGGGAGTGACTTCTGAAGGGTGCGAAACGCTAAATAAGAGCAAAGAAGACTTTTTCAAATTTACATATCAATTTGAAATTAAAGAATAATTTCAATTTTCAGTTGATAATGTGAAGTGTGATGCTGTTTGCGATTTCTGTTCGCCTGGTATGATTGGCCAACATACTCAATAGAAAGAAACTTTTTTTATTTATTATTTTATATTATTATTATTATAATACAACAAAGCTTTCAAAACCAGTAAAAATTTTTACATTTACATACGACATTTTCAAAATGACGATGGCATAACATCGCAATGCCCACCATTAAAATATTGCGAACACTTATGGTGTAAACCCATTTATATAATAAAAAGGAATCTGGAAGCATTAAATTTGGTTTTATTTTTATAATTTTAGTTATATGGCAAATGCCTTAGTAATAAAAAAAACTAGCAATATGTATAATATGGAAAAGAAAGCAAAATATGTATATCTTCGCAAACATTCATATTTTATTATTGTCTCGGATTTTCATTTTTGGAAGAATTTTTAATTGTAATATGAAAAAAAAAAAATGGAATAGGAGAAGAAACACCCACAAAGAAAATTATGTTTCTCTAAAAGAATTTCTGACGGCTGTAGGGAGCACTATCTGAGTTTACCACCTCCATCATAATAATGCCAATTTAGTTTTGGATTTTTCCGCTACAGTTACTTCTAAATTAATACAATTAAGGGTAAGATTAAAAAGGTAGTTCCCTTTACCTTGGTCCATTCCACCATACTCGATGTGTGAGAAAATACTTTGCAAATAAAAGTTGGCAATCCTGTCTTCTTTAAATCAGTCTATATTTTTTAGTCATAATATTCATTCGCTGTTTGCATACAAACTGAAATCATCGCTGTAATAATATAAAGAAAGTTTTAACTAAATAATGTTTAGTACGAATTAAAACAAAAGTTAAAGAATCATTTGCCTGGAAGAAGCGATCTAAATGTAAACAAATGTGTGTTGGAAATTTACATTTCCGAAGTGAAGTGAAAGTATACTCATATGTACATAAATAAATCTAATTATTTCATTGATAAGTAATAAATAAATATGTCGTTTCTACGTGGTTCCCTGAATTACGTGTGGTGCACTACCAGTGTACTGGGAAAAGGAGCAACGGGTTCCGTTTATCAGGTATTATAAATTTCTCTTAAATTTAATATATGCATACATATATTTAGTTTATTGATTGTGTCAATCTCATCAGGGTGTCAATAAAAACACTGGCGAATCAGTAGCCGTAAAAACCTTCAATACCTACAGCCACATGCGCCCAGCCGATGTGCAAGTGCGTGAATTTGAAGCACTGAAGAAAGTGAATCATGAAAACATCGTGAAGTTGTTAGCAATCGAGGAGGACCAGGAAGGGCGGGGAAAACTAATCGTTATGGAGTTATGCACTGGCGGTAGTTTATACAATATACTTGATGATCCCGAGAATTCTTACGGCCTTGCGGAAAAAGAGTTTCTACTAGTTCTAGAACATTTATGCGCTGGCATGAAACATCTTCGTGATAATAAGCTGGTACATCGTGATTTGAAGCCTGGAAATATTATGAAATTTATCTCAGAAGATGGAAAAACAATTTATAAGTTAACTGACTTTGGCGCCGCACGTGAACTGGAGGATAATCAGCCATTCGCATCGTTGTATGGAACAGAGGAATACCTTCATCCTGATCTGTATGAACGTGCAGTATTGCGGAAATCCATTAATCGCACATTTACAGCGAATGTAGATCTTTGGTCGATTGGAGTCACACTTTATCATGTGGCTACCGGTAACTTGCCTTTCCGTCCTTATGGTGGACGAAAAAATCGTGAAATTATGCACCAAATTACAACGAAAAAGGCGTCCGGAGTTATATCGGGTACACAGCTAACTGAAAATGGGCCAATTGAGTGGTCCACAACGTTGCCACCACACTGTCATCTTTCAAATGGTTTGAAAACGCTTGTCACACCACTTCTTGCAGGGCTGCTAGAGGAAAATCGAGAGAAAACTTGGTCTTTTGACCGTTTCTTTCAAGAGGTTACTTTAATCTTACGCAAGCGCGTAATTCATGTTTTTTATATTAATCGCACAAGTTCCGTGGAGATTTTCTTAGAACCAGATGAACAAATTGACAACTTCCGAGAACGTATTTTTTTACAAACCGAGGTGCCTTTACAAAATCAAATTCTATTATTTAATAATGAACATTTGGAAAAGAAAATAACACCACATATTATAGGTAAATGTTTTTCAATTATATGAATGAATATTCAAGTTATAAAATTTTGTTTTTTTCTAATGTATATAGCTAAAGCATTCCCTCCGACTACAACAGAAAACCCGATCTTCCTCTACAGCAACGAAGATAATAACGTGCAATTACCCCAACAATTGGATCTTCCGAGATTTCCAATTTTTCCAAGTAATGTTTCGGTTGAAAATGATGCTAGCCTAGCAAAGGTTAAAGAAAAATAATATGAACTTTATAATAGAACGCAAATAACCTTTCTCTATGTTTCTATTTTATTTTATGTCTTTACAGGCTGGTTGCAGCGTAGGACATGAATGCAAAAGAAGAGTTGATACATTCACTACAATGGATATTTTAATAAAACAAGGTGTTGAGGACTTTATTGAAACATTAATCACAACAATAACACTGCTATTAAAGTAAGTTAGGGAAATATATGAATTTTCGTAGAGTTTTAAATATTGATGTTTTTTAACATATTACAGAAAAACTAAAAATTTCGATAATTTGTTAGCAACAACAATTGAATATGCCGATGTAATAAAAGACATGGCGAAAATTGTGAGTAAAAAAAAAATGTATATATATATATACGAGTATATATATATATATATATATATATATATATATATATATATATATATATATATATATATATATATATATATATTCAATCTAACTGATGATTATTTTGTTCCCTATATAGACGAAAAGCGATCAAGATGCTATTGCAATTTTAATAACTTTGGAAGATTTGAAAAGTGGCTTTGATGGTGCTGGCGACGTCATCACTCAAATGCATCAAAATTTCGTTGTTGAGGATAGGTTAAAGTAAATACTCTTATTGTTATATATTATTATTTTTATTATATCTTACCCCATAATTAATTATGACTGCATGGCGTACTGAATAAGTACTAGTGACTAAGGCCTTCGAGTCGAAAAGAAAAATATGTAGAAAGCCTTTTTCAGTCCATGCCCGATCAGAGTTCGAACCCATGACCCCCCTGATCGTAGCATGCTTACCACTAGACCAGTATCGGTATTGCTATATGTAGTTTATATATCAGTTATCTAGAGTTCTGACGACATTACTTAGTTATTATTTAGTGCCCAAGTTTATAACGTTTTAAGACGTTTCGATGCTATACCAAGTTCTGCCATCCTAATCGCATCTTACCCGAGAAACATTTCCTGTTAAATTTATCCTCATTTTCGTGTTCTCTTTCACATGTATGCTTTGATGAGTTACTTTATGCTTTGATGAGTTACTTTATGCTTTGATGAGTTACTTTATGCTTTGATGAGTTACTTTATGCTTTGATGAGTTACTTTATGCTTTGATGAGTTACTTTATGCTTTGATGAGTTACTTTATGCTTTGATGAGTTACTTTATGCTTTGATGAGTTACGTGGCAATTTTATCCTTCAGAGCATTGTAGTGGCATTGAATTTATTTATCAGTTCTCATTAGAAGAGAGCAAAGATCATTACTCGTTTAAACAGTAATAACAGGGTGATTGTACAAATCTGTATGACGCATCTGTAAGTTGGGTCTTGTATATTGAATGATTTGGCGTAATACGGCTATTTAAGTCACTCAAATTTTGTAAGATTTCTTATTTTGTTACTAATCCAAAGAAATTTACTCTTTAAGTATGTATACACATATTGACTTCTAAAAGTTAAAATTTATTATAGCTTTATTAAACAGCTATTAACAATATAAATATATGTTCTTGTTCCCAGTGATCAATGGTCGTCTTTGATGCATGGAAAGCAATGTCCTTGTCGGACGCGTGCCAGCGCCCAAGCCAAATATTTAGTCGAACGGTTACGTGATTCATGGCAGCATTTATTACGAGATCGGGCCACCCGCACTTTAACTTACAACGACGAACAGTTTCACGCTTTGGAGAAAATTAAAGTGTGTTTTAATATAATTTATTGTTCGTTTTGTTTTCCACATTTATGTGCAAATAAATATTACAGGTTGATCGCAATGGCAAACGGATTAAAACTTTATTGCTCGATAATGTCAAACCAGCAGTGGCCCAAATGGCTGAATGTCTGGCGGATTGGTATAAACTCGCGCAGACTGTTTATCTGAAAACTCAAATTTTGGAAAGAGACGTTCGAGACTATGAGCGTAAGTTAAACGCGGTTCGAGATGAATTAGATCAGATAAAGTCGGAGCTGAAATCTAATATTGATGCGAAGGTTGTAAATAATAGCAACCAAATGTCGAAAATAGAGCACAAGGGTCGATTAAGAGTAAGTACCTCATAATAGACCTCTAAAATGGTATTGTAATACGCAAAATTTTATATATCCAATGAAATAGCTGATGCGGCAACAGGAAAAGGAGGTTATGTCTATACTGCAGGAAAATCAAGAACTAATTCTATTACTACAGGGACTGGGTATGGGTACCATAACAAAGGCTGACAGTTTGAAGCAAAGTATTTAATTTTGCAAGTTTTCCAAAACAATTGGTAAATAAATTGTAATGCCTTGTATTCAAGGATATTATATCGGATTCATATACATTAGCTATCTAATAAGTATAATTTCAATATAAGGTTATCATGTGCATTTTATATTTATATTATATCTTTGTTTTACATAAATATATTACACATTATCCTCGTCCAGGGCCTCTTTAGCTTTCTCAAAGAAATCGACCATCAGTGGATAAACTTCATCATACTGATCGCTATTTTTACGCCTAATGCTATCACGGTAACGCTGTAGTGCCCCTGATATTAGTTCCAATTTCTCACGTTCTGAATTTCCACTGAGCCATTCTATTATGCGTTCGTTTGACCAATTTGCAGTAGTATGTGGGCTTTGCATCTCCATATAGGCATGACCAAACAACAAAAACAACACAATATAACTTGGCACCAGCGAGTGTTTGCCAATCGATTGCTTAGTTAATTCTTCTGGTTTTTGTACGATTAAAAAGGACATAGCTCGTAACAAACGAGCAGAGTTGCCCAATTCAGGAAGATTTGGGCACAAAGGTTTGAGGGCCTGCTCCATGTGATTGCAATCATTTTTCATACGTTGTCGGCCGGCATTACTGAGAGGCCTTAAAATGGTTAGATTATGTATAAACAATTCGATACATCGTATAGCCAGTGCTTGACCACAACTTCCGATTAATATTTTATCATCAAAAGGTTCAATGTGATTGGTCCAACTACGTGATATGAATTCCTGTATTGTAAAATTACTCAAATACAGCAAATATTTTTAGATTGCATACAATTTATATGGTTTCCTACCTGTAATTCCTTCATATACATCGATGGGCCCGCGGTAGCAATTTTGTCAGTATTTAGTCCTGGTTCCCGATCCACGCTCAGGAGGATAATATTAACAGTTGAGATTATAGAACCCATTAACTGTTCCAGTATGGTAGCAATCAAAATGTCTGCCTGTTCCAGGGACTGCTTAATATCTCTTTTTGCACTTGTTTTTGACTTTGCAAAATGATCTTTTAAATCTTGCAGCATACGACGAACAGAATCCTTATAGTAGAATAGAATATTCGCCAGCATGGTATTCTGAGTTTGTTGGAAATTTGGAATGTTAACAACCTGCTTTGAATCGGCTCCCAGTTTTATTTGCGCTTCAAGTTTTGTGCACAACTCTTTGCCGCAAGCAATAAAAACTGCACAAACTGATTTCGTAATATTTCTATCTATTAATGCTGCACTAAGTTCCGATGCAGCAATACGTATAAAATTATCCACTGTCTCATTGGACGGCACATCTACGCCCGCCATACACGACTTCATGTTGGCTGCGCATTTGCTAATATAACCCACATCTAGAGGAGAAAATATTTCATTATCGAAAAGGAATTCACCGTTCAAACGTTCTTCTAAGCCGCGCGCCGATGTTAACAATTTTGAAAGACCTTCTTGCAATGTCTGAGATACATGCACAGGACATTCAACAAAGGATTTGCGTAACAATTTCTGAACTTCTTGCCAATACCGAATGTGAATGGCTTTATCGCATTCTGTAGAGCATCCAAACTGGTCAATGTGCTCTAACGATCTTTTGAGGAGTTTGATTTGTTCACAATATTCATAGAGTTCATTGTAAAGTAGCCAATGGAGTGACTTCCAGAACTTCGCTCGGAAATTTTGAGTCGTTGTAAGCTGAGGCGCTTTCCCAGGACCACGCATAGCAGCCGGTTTCGCTACTACAATAGACTTATTTGCTTCTGATTTATTCAGAACTGATATATCAGTACCTGCAAAACATTCTTTGAGGGATTGCTCTAAATCTGAAATGTATGTAGTTATCAAATTTTCGAGCGACTTTTCCAATGTGTTGAAATTTTTAAAAATCTAATCCGCAGCGAGATTATAGAATTATATATAGATGTGTAGATATATTAATTGGATGAAATTACCTTTAGCGCATGAACAACTTGACTTTCATTACGTTCCTTTAAACCTTCACAAATCTGCATTTGTGTCAGATTCTTGATCTTCTGACGGGAACTAATAACATACGCTCTTTCGGCTTGAATGAATTCAATATTTTTCAGGTCTTCATCATCCACCAGCTGTCCTAATTCGTAGTGAATTTCTGCTTGTTTTAAAACATCCTTGGTACCTCCTTTTAGTTTCGCCGTAAGAGAAATTAAAGTTCCAGCAGATCGCAACAAATGGGACAGTTCATGCAAACGACCCAAGACTCTTGTCTGATTCTCTATTAAGAAATATTTTGTGTCGACATGCTCTTTAAGACGTTGACCGGCGAGACATACTTGATTTACATCCTCCGCTAATGCATTTAATGCAGCATCAAACTTTCCTGCATGTGTTGCCTATTATTAATAAATATAATATAATTAGTTCTCCAGTGAAAAATGCATAACTATGCAGTATAAGACAAGAAAAAATCTCTCTTGACTGAAAACAAAAATGAATTACTGAATAATACTTGCCTGCTGCAACAGAGCACCATGTTTGTCGCGAACTTGCTGATTCAGTTCCTCAGATATGGTATTAAGACGTTTGGATATAGATTGGATTGTCTGGTTGCTAATATCAGTGGAACAAGCATCATTTGAGTCCTCAGGCTTAGAAGCAGCATCCACCCTAATCTCCATTAAAAATTTAGCTATTATAAACTAGCAGATATACCTTAAAAACAAATTAATATTTACATGACAAATGCTATTTTACTTGAATATGCACACACAGGGAACAGTTCTTTCATTTCATTGTGTGGAGTAGTGATAATGTGGCTATCTCTTTCTTCTCACTGTCCAATGCTGCCAAATTCATATATAATTAAAAGATTTTGTGATTTGCGCCAAAGAAAATATATGCTAAAAAACTATAGTAAAATTCTCATATGGTAACTCTACATAGCAAAAATAATGTATATGTATCTATCTCATTTACTACCACACAAATAAATTGCATTTCGTTCTATCTCACTTATTTCATTCATTTACAAATTGTTTTCCTGCGTTTTTGCACTGACGTCGGTTGTCGCGGCGGATTTCGGTTAGAATTTTTCTCGTTGGGAAAATAGATTTAATTTTTTATTCTTATAGGAATATAAACTAGTAGAATTTATACAACAGTTTGTAAATTAAAGATTAAAATGTTATGCACCAATCGTGATTAAAAAGAATATAAATGACATAAAATTTGGCTATGAAATTTGAGAAAATATGTTAAGTGAAAAATTTTTTAGTGAATTTTCTGAAAGTGAAATGACATTTTGAGACGGCGGGTCCGGCGGCCATTAAAGAATTTTTGGTTCGTTCGTTGTGTATAGACGAACAGGGAGCTGCGGCAGAGGGCAGCAAACGCCGTCGACAGCGCTGCCAATGCATGCTGCAAAGAGAAAAACAGCAAATACATCGACGCATCGAATACAAGCAGAGGAGGAGTGGTGCTGTGTTTAAAACATTAAAGGAATAATGAGTAATTAGTACGTGCGTTTATTAATAATTATAATTAATGTTTACATTTTGTTTTATTATCTCAAATAATTGAGGCAGAGTTTGAAAAATGCAATAATGCACCTAAATTGGTGCTGCTTCAAAACATATGTTAACATTGCGTAAAATCTGTTTTATTGTAGTTTCATATTTTTTGACCTTTGTGGGCATGCGTTGACGTCGCTTAGTGCTTCTCTAAATGTTTTAAAGAGAATGAGTGTTGCATCGTTCTTATCAGAATAGCTTATTGTGGAAAGTAGTGATTTATGTCCAATTAAATATTGTTTATAAACAACAAATATACCAATAGCATGAAATTGGACGACTTTTTTCAACAAAAATATTAATATAGCTGAATGTTTTTTTGTGCTCTAAAATAAAGCATGCCATTTTTTTTTTAATAAACTAATTTTTTGCTTTTTAAGCGATTAGGGGCTGCATCTAGAACTATAAACACCTCAAAATCAATTAAAAACAAATCCATGAAATTCTAGTAAATGTGGCTATAAAATTCTAATGAGAAAAAGCATATGTATTCTGAAAACGCTACCTTTCCCAATAACAGAACACGAAACTCTGTTTTCCCCTCACTTTGTTCGCTGACAGTAGTGATTCTCGTTCGTTTGGATACCTCGTTTTCGTCTCCGCGCTGAATTCCCATTCAGTTGAATTCAGTCTACGCACCTTAACTCGTCTCACCTCCGCCGACGTGTTTTCTTATTGCCAACGTTTTGCCCCACCACATATCAGCAATATAATATATACATAATAAAAAATTTCTAAATGGCGTGCCATAAAGAAAAGTTTATTTTGATGTTTAGAAAAGTTAATTATATTCTTAAATATGTGATGTAAAGAAGTAATTCACGTAAGAAAGGTTAATAAATTCAAGAATTACCAAAGTTCAGATGTTCTCAATTTATTAGAATGAAATAATCAAGTGCTCAAGTTTGAAGATATACTAATGAAAAATATTCTATTGTGAAAATCAAATGACTCGCAATCAGTATGTGTAAAGCCAAAGCATACAAAAGAGGCGGATGACTTATTAACGTCATCATGTCATATCATTCATTCTGGCACTTAAATATTGTTTTAGTTAAATTTGGACTATACAGGAGTGCATTTTGATGTAAAACTGGGTTTGTGGTACTATATAATAATTTGTATTAACATTTGTTATTTGCTCTTTTATAATTATTTAAATTGTCTTAATATATATACATACATATGTATATACATTTTATGTAAGGTTATTTTTTAATTATTGTTAATTGAGTTAAATGGTTTTTATTTTATTGGATAACATAATTTAGTAGTTACATACCATTTGAACTCTTACATCAGTATTTTTATTATATAAAATGAGGTGCAACTCTGTTAGGTATGCAGATATATTACTTTATTGCTCCTGCATAGGCATTTATCTCAGCTTTTATTTGCCAAACAATTATGAAATGCACTCTAATTGAGTGAGTATAGTGGCAATCAATTAAACGGTTCAAGTTGAATAGAATTAAAAGTACTCTTCGAACCCAGTAAATGTCAGAAAAATATGATAAACGCCTAAAACGGCTATACTGCCAATTATAAAAGTTGAAAACTTAAATTTTTTTCAGATGTTTGTTTTTTCTGACGTTTTTGTTTCGTGCTTGTGCTTTGCGCTTCAATTCGTACAGTGTGTTTCTTCAGTATGTACGTCTTAATGCATACTCCATTCCATTCTAGCATGATGCGTTTGCGTTGAAAAGAACGAGAGGGGGAGCTTAAATAAAACGAATAAAGCTAAGCGATGTATGTGCACAAACACAATTGCAGCCAATATGCTAAGGCGATGACTGCTACGAAGACGATACAATCCCAACTATTATCAAAAATAAAATGAATTGGAATATGGTTGCAGGGTTGTATTTCCCTGTTAGCCTAGCCGTGAATAAATGAACGTAATTTAAGGGATTCTTATACGAATTTCATTATCCAAATCAGAATCTGATTTAAGAGTTGATAAATTGCTCACAAATATTTTTATGAACTGATTTTGTAAATTTGTCTTCTGCCAACAGAAACAAAACTAGTAATAGGCGAATGGAGTGTCTATTGACAAAATCAGTCATTACCAGGTGAACCCTAAGAAGGTGTCGCGTAAAACCATTTAAGTTTATATATTCAATGTCATAAAAATTGCGACAATACATTAAACAAAATGTTTTAATTGGAAAGAAAACATCATTCGATTTCATAGGGTGGAAATTTCACATTTTTAATATTTCAATTATGTATCTAGCTTTATATAATATATAATAAAACACAGCGGAAAGAAAAATAATCTATTTCGATAAGGAAAGAATTACATCTGACAGGATTAATTTTTTTTTTTAAATTTGAAATATTTGACTCTTGGGTTTTTACTAGGTAATAATTTTGCTGTGATATGTACTTATGTATGTATATTTTATTTAAATCAGAAAAAATCTTATATACAATAATTTAGTTTTAATTAAACTTTTGAAATAGTTTTCAAATACTAATATATTACCGTACGTTTTTATTATTTATTACTTCTTTGCAGTGGAATTCTGAGTCCATACGAAAAACTAATCAAATTTATAAGAACTTTTTTTTAATACAATAAAGTGAAAAATTAATATATACATATTGGCGAATTGTGATTTATATAAAAGTGGTGAGCACTTTAAAAAATGTTTTGCAAATGCATTGTGGTTGCAGTTGAAAAATGAATACTGAACATGCAACGGCAACTTCTGTTGAGTCAGCAACAACTACGACAAATCGTAATGAATCAAACCAACAACAGCTAAATCGGCATTCACCACAGACACAAATCGAACTTCTTTCGCGCCATCAAACACAACAACACCAACAGCATTTGAATGAGGTAGGATGCTGCATTTTTGTTAAAATTTTTATATGCATTTGTTATGTGAATATAATTGTTTGCTCTTTGGTTTCATATCTAATTACTTAGTTTTTGTTTCGTGTCCCATTTTCTCATGTTTGTTTTCGTTCTTACTAAAGGCTCAAATTCATTATTGCTCTATTCTGGTTATAATTATTAATTAATGTGTATGCCATTCAGTTCAATATTTTACAAAAAAAAAAAAAAAAATAGTAGTTTCCAACTTTTCTATTTATGACAACTGGGTCACTATTCACGAATATTTTTTTCTTTGAATATGTTTAACAGATAGCCGATTTTTATTTTGTATGTATTTTAAAAACAATATTTTAAATGAAAATATCTATAAATATTTTTTAAGTATGTTTTATTAATTTAAAGTTAATTAAATTATATATTTTGGAAGTATATTATATTAAATTAAAGTTAATTAAATTTTCGAAAATATTTTTCTACTGAAAATGCACTACACGAGTTTTATAAGAATATTTAACAGTTTGAGGAAAAAGTGCACCCAGTCAAACAGGCAGAAGGCCGGAAATGGCTAAAATCGACAGAGATTTACGCTGATGTCGAATATTTGCTAAGCCTCCTATTATTATGATGTTACTGGTCAGCCCTCACAGTATAATAACCCTTTATTTCATTTTGAAGGTTTAACCGTATCTAATTAAATCCGGCTTTCGTCTTTATCGAACCAATTCAGAGAAGAATTTCTCATCGATAAAAAATAAATTTGTGTGTAACTAAACTGCAGTTTTTGTGCAACTTGATTGATATTAGCTTTTAGTATATATAACGGTGGATCAGGACGGAATAATTGACTGAATTTCGGAGCGCTTGTCATAATAATGATAAAATGTGGTACTATTTTTTAATATTCTCTTTTGTCGGAATTAAAATACCTCTTTTTTGTAAACTATGTTTGTGCACTAAATATTCATCTTTCTTTTATAATGTATCTCAGAATTTTATTCAATTCGCATTTCCCATCAAATATTCATAATAGGAGGACTGTATATTTTTTCAGCTAATATTCCGTTAGGATTTTAATAGGAATGTATGTACATATTTTTAGAGTTTTTGACAATTTATATTTTTTTGCCAAGAAATATAGTTTGCAGCTTATAAACAGCTATATGCAAGAAATTAACTTGAAATACTTATCTGGGAAAATTGTGAAATTTGACATAGGATACTTTTGCACGAAAGCTTCAAGCTACATACATATGTGTGTATGCAGGTGTGAATGGATGTGTGTGTTTGTTTGTGTTGTTAGATTTATGTACATATGTAATATTTGTTAAATGCTGATAATATCATCACATATTATGTAGGAGCAATTTTATTGTATATTGAGAATAATTAGTACCATCATGTTCAAATCTGTACAAACATATGGAATCCCTTTAGCCTGTAATTGGGAACTGTTATGAGTTAATCAAACCAAATTTAGTTAATGGTTAATATGAATGTATATAACTTTTTATTTTTTTTTTCGTCAGAACAATTAGTCGTATATAACTTTCAGACAACAGGGCATTGATTGTACTATATTTGACGTTCCATTTCAATGTTCTTTGAATCTGCCAGATTTGTGAACAAAACTTAGCAGATCCTGTGTCTCTAAGCAGCCAATAATAATGTGAATAATAATATTGAACAAATAAATTTACATACATTTATGTAAAATACTGAATAAATAATTTTCCAAATATTTTAAATTAATTCAAGAAAAAATTTCTTTATATGTATGTTTTCCGATTTCCTCAAAGTTTTTTGACTTTGTAATCAGTTGAGTTGAGCACTGAATAATTGAAGGGTAGATAACTTCTAACTACATCAATTAATAATCATTTATATATCTACATAGCTACCTTCCCCCTACCAACATACCTTAGACATTTGTGCACATATGCCCACTATGACCCAGCATATTTCCTTTCTCTCTCAATGTTTTTCTTCCCTTTATACTCTCTTTTATTGCTATTTCATTTCTAAAACAAATTCATAAGTTAATTTTGATTTTACAAAATCTCTCTCTTACCCGCCCCTTTTTAATCGATTGCATTTCTTAATACCATGTCATATCAAACCCTCCACCAGTCTTCTTTTATTTTTATATACATACATAAATAATTTTTGAATCCTTACTCCTGCTTCCACACTCAACCTCAAAAACAAAAACTTGCCTTAATTTACACCAAAAGCGTTTGTTATACGTGGCTCCTAAATATGAAGCTTATTGTTTTAAATACGTACCACTGCTCGTATGTGTAAGAAATGTATGTGTATGACTGTGTTTGTGTGGCTTGTGTGTGTGTGTGTGTATGTGTGTGTGTCTGACTGGCTGTGGGTATGTTGGAGCAATTTAAATCATTTTTATTAGAATATACATATATTTACTTAATGCAGTCTACATGTGTGGGTATAATTGAAGCAATTGTATTATTTTGAAAAATCAATATATTCCTCAGATATTGTGAGGATGCACAATTTTAAATTAATGTCAAAAATTATAGTTTTTTCCTCCGATAACTTTAGGTTTATCATCATTAAATAGGCTTTCGGATATCGAGACCACAGCATCTTATGTCGTGATTCATACGTTTACTATATACATACATGTTTAAAAGTTGTATCAGTTCCATTCAATTGAAATTACCAGAATGCACTTTTGACTATACCTAAAAAATTCTTTTTAATCTTGAGAATTATTCCACAACGATGCTAGAATTCACAATTTTGAATTTTATTTAACGTGATGATTGTTGTATTGTAATCAATGAAATAGCTTCTTTTACATTCTTTTTAAAAGACAAAGTAAGATACGATATACAATTTATCTAATAGTCATATTGCTTAAATCCTATTAGTATGCTTATATACTTATTAACAGAAGATATCGAAGGCACCTTTTTGATATATGTATTTAATAAACTTGGATTTTACAACTAAAGCTAATAAAAATTAACTTTCGATTTTGGAACAAAGCTATTATAATTTTATACTTCTTTCATACACCACAAATATAATATTGGAGAGCGCAGTCTACTTCAGTTTGTAAAATTTTTTAATGTAATTAGATTATTTCAGTATTTTTATGGAGTTTATGGCAATAAATTGGATAAAAACATAGTGTTTAAAAATTACCGTGAAACAGCAATGAAGGTGCAAATTTTTTATTCATATTGTATGTACTAGGAATATACCGGTTACATAATGAAATAAATTAACTTTTTTCTCATGATCATCAAATAAGTGATATTCTGTATAATTTGGTAATTACTGCAATTTTGATAAATTATGATAAACGAAAATCAATATTTATTTCAATTCACATATTTTATAGGAATATTTTCCTTTTTACGCCTTACATACATATATAATTGTGTCCAGATTTCATATCCTCTTAGTGCGTTTGGAGCTTTATAATTATCGCATTCGTATACACACTGGGAATATACTAACAATATATTGTGTATCGCTCTGGAGTGAAATTTATTTGAGTATTATTATATGTTTCAGCAAATACTAAGTCAAAGTTTCCCTACACAGCTACTGAGTAGATTTATCTTTTTAGTATACAGGGTTTGCCATCACTACCCTAAGTTTTGCCTTATAGTCTCTCTTTAAAAGTTCAATAGGGATTAGTGATGAAATAAACTAAAATTTACATATGTACATACATGAAGCTCTACAACCGTATGTCTGTTTAGGCTGAGTCCGAACTAAAATTTTTCTGTGGAAAAATTAATGCAAGGTGGCGGTGGGTGCATATCTCTTCAGTTATTATATTAAGGTGTGATATACCACACCAGATAGAAAAGAAAGCATACTTTTAGGATGCATCCTAAGAGTATGAGATTCGCTGTTTCGTTCATTTCGTTTTACAGAATGATGGTGAGAGACGTGTTAACGTATCACAAGTATGACTATAAACGTGTGAATCTGATTGAATGTACTTACATATATAGTACATATGTTAATGTTGTAAGAACTCTGATCTCAGTTATTGTAATTATACTCAACCCAGAACTCTTGACCTAAGTTAATAATATAAAATTTTTTTTTTTCACCACCTTATAGCAAAATGTTTGTATCAATTTATTTTAAATCATCAAGTAGACATCTCAAATTATCCAATATTCTTTTTAACTGCTTGCAAGTAACAACGCGACGTTTGAAAACATGGCGTTCACATTTCGGCTTTCACATAAATATTCGTATATAATTCTAAATGTGCTTGTTTATGTATTCACAGGCGTGCATATGCAAAATAACGTTGTAAAATATTTTGTGAGTTTATGTTTGACATTTTCATTAAATTCTCTCATCGTAAGCATTCAACTATTAACATTGTTTCAACAACAGAATTTATATCCTAGATATACATAAGACACTCACTCAGACACACACCCACGCACGTCCATACCCCACACACCCCCATGCACATTCGCACACACAAAAGAAGAGTAATTTTCTTAACCGTTTGCATTTTAAAACTCATCCATCCCAGCAGTTGTTATCTATAACTGGAGCGCTTCGGTTCACCTAATTTGCATATCTACATATTTGTGTTATATTATAAATTTTGGATTAAGGGCTTCTTTATCAAAAGAGAGAGAGCTGTAAAAAATCTAATTTTGAAATATATACACAAAAATGTTTCAGTCACTTGTTCCGCAACAACAACAACAACATCAACAACAACAACAGCAGCACCACCACCACCAACACCAATCAACAAATGCAGCTATAATAACGTTACACCACCAACAATTACAGCACCAGCAACTACATCAGCAATTGATGTCTTCTACTGGGAATGTTACAAATAGTAATGCTGCACAAACAGTAACTGCAGCATTGGTTGCTGGTGACGACAGTGCTGTTCTAACGCAACATGTCCTTCCCGTTGTTGTAACCGCTGCCACCGCCAACGCCACCGCAACTGTCACTGCCACCAATCAAACAATTTGCAACTCTGTGGTAGTGACCGCTGCTAACAAAACAAACGAGCTCGCAGCGTCAACTGCTTCTGTTGCTGCGGCTCCAACAACCACAACAACAACACTCATACCAAATGCACAAAATGTAAGCTCACACAATGTACCAATCCACAGAAATTCGGTTCTCAGCTATTCCCTAAGAAGGGTACTATTTTAGGAAGGATACTATATTAGGACGGACAACACGGCTAATGATAGTATTAAATACTAGTGGTAGTTCTTAGGATATGGAAGAACATATGATTTAACATGAGAGGGTATTTTGCTTTATGCCATTACAGCTTTCAAATTAGCCTTTTTCAAATTTCACTTTGCTAAGAAACTTCAAATATTATTATATATAAAATATTATTATATATCGTATTATTGAGTATATTTAAAAAGTGATTAATCTCATTTAATATTGATTTTTCAGTTGGGCAAATACTGGGTCGTAACAAACTTGTTCCAAGGATCTGGACAAGCAGCAGCACCTTACAATATTGGCGTAACGCAGTCTCCTAATCCGAGTGTAATTCCCACATTGCCTCAGCAACTTTCGACAGCACCAACTGCAGCAATCACATCATCTGCAAAATCATCCAACAACAGCAGTGCAGGTCCACTGCATATACCACAGTCGATGTTGACGAATGCCGCCATTGGGCAGCATTTGCCGAATGGTACCATTATTACCGCCCATCAGCGGCATCATTCTGTAGTTGAACAACAACAGCAGCAGCAGCAGCAACAGCAACAACAACAACAACAACAGCAGCAATTACAACATGTACATGGTAATAATCTAAATTTAAGAAACTTAATAATAGAAATGTATTAAATTTTACGTTCTTTTAGCTGCAATAAATGCAAATGAAGACAATCGACAACAGCAACATGTCGCTGCTCTACAACAGCAACAGCAGCAGCAACAACAACAGCAGCAGCAGCAGCAACAACAACAACAGCAACAACAGCAACAACAACAGCAGCAGCAACAGCAGCAGCAACAACAACAACAACAGCAACAATTACAAGACTCAGTCAAGGAAGAGAAGCCTTTTTCAGCCAATGGCAAACTAAATCAACAACTAATTATGCAACACGTTGCCGGTTCGGCAGCACCCACGACATCCGGTGGTACAACCATTAGCCTCGGCGCACCAAAAACTGAAATTAAAGACGACGTTATGAGCAAACCCCCACCCGGCATTGAGATGTATAAAGTTAATATCGAGGAGATCTCTCAGCTATTCACCTACCACGAGGTGTTTGGGAAAATACATGGAGATGTCATGAATCACCAATTGACGGCGCATGGGGTACCCGGACCACCTCCGCCGCACAGCAATGCTGCGAATAATGCAGCGCTTGCTGCAGTCGTGGCCAGCGCCAATGCGGCCGTGGCCAATACAACCGCCGGCGCGGTACCAACCACAACGACAAATCTGACAACGGCAATTAGCAGCAGTACAGGCACTACTACTGTAGCGGCTACAACTACAGGTACCGGTGAACTGTTGATGCCGAAAATGGAGGGCGGTATCCCTGTTGATCAAACGACCACCATCACCCTTGCACCGGATGGTACACCCATTGCTACCGGGACACATGTCTGCGATATTTGTGGCAAAATGTTTCAATTCCGCTACCAATTGATCGTTCATCGCCGCTACCACAGCGAACGTAAACCCTTTAATTGTCAGGTGTGCGGTCAAGGTTTCACAACATCACAGGATCTCACGCGTCACGGGAAAATACACATTGGCGGACCCATGTTCACTTGTATCGTCTGTTTTAATGTCTTTGCGAACAACGCCAGTCTTGAGCGTCACATGAAGCGCCATTCAACGGATAAGCCATTTGCCTGCACCATCTGCCAGAAGACATTTGCGCGCAAGGAACATCTCGATAATCATTTTCGTTCACATACCGGCGAGACGCCGTTCCGTTGCCAGTACTGCGCCAAAACGTTTACACGCAAGGAGCACATGGTCAATCATGTGCGCAAACACACGGGTGAGACGCCACATCGTTGCGATATTTGTAAGAAGTCTTTTACGCGCAAGGAACATTATGTCAACCACTACATGTGGCATACTGGTGAGTGGTGGGGCGTTACGCGCGGATACCACCTTCCCTTATTTAACCTACTAAAAAGTGAACTCACGATACTCCTCACATAGGTAGTTAGATATTTAGCGCACTTCATTTAAAAACCTCACTAGCCACTCAAATCATAAGCGCATGTTTAGGTTTTGTGTTAGAAATGTTGCTGCTGAGGCGCACGCGTGTCGATTGTCGTCATTTGTGGATATTGCAACTGGGAACTGAGAACTTCTCCACTTATGAAAGCGACCTTTAATGTGCACTCGTTCAAATAAGATATTTGGACGTAAAGCTATCAGTGGCACAAATGCTTCCCAGTTATCACTTTTCAGGCAGTAGCATCACGTTCTTCTAAAGAAATTCGCACAAAATTGTGAAATACAGGGGAAGTTTTTTAGAAATTGAATCTTAATACCGCCCACTCACCACACCTTCAGAATGTTCTGTATCCTTTAGCGCTTTAAATATATATTCCATTTGAAAATTGGCGGTATTAACATTAAACTAGCTAAGCCAGTGAACCAGTAGATTACGTTGTATTAATGTGGGTAGTTGGTTTTCTTGTTTCACATATGTAATTGAATCTTTTTAACTATTTCGCTGAATTTTCCAATTGCGTTTTTCTACAGGCCAAACTCCACACCAGTGTGATGTGTGCGGCAAGAAGTACACACGCAAAGAACATTTGGCAAATCACATGCGCTCCCATACCAACGACACACCGTTTCGGTGTGAGATTTGTGGAAAGAGCTTTAGCCGCAAGGAGCATTTCACCAATCACATTTTGTGGCACACAGGTATTACACAAAATTGCAAATAAATTCAATTTGCACTGAGAGCCGGTCCACATATCTTACATATATCCACTTATATTTCAGGTGAAACTCCCCATCGTTGCGACTTTTGTTCCAAGACCTTTACGCGCAAGGAGCATTTGTTGAATCATGTACGGCAGCATACCGGCGAGTCACCGCATCGTTGCACTTATTGTCTGAAGACGTTCACGCGTAAGGAACACCTAGTTAATCATATACGCCAACATACTGGTGAAACGCCTTTCAAGTGCACCTACTGTACGAAAGCGTTCACGCGTAAAGATCATATGGTCAATCATATACGACAGCACACAGGCGAATCACCGCACAAATGCACATACTGCACCAAAACATTTACCCGGAAGGAGCATCTAACAAATCATGTTCGTCAACATACCGGAGAGTCACCGCATCGCTGCAGTTACTGCAAGAAAACGTTTACACGCAAGGAACACCTCACGAATCACATACGCTTGCACACGGGTGATTCGCCACACAAATGCGAATACTGTCAAAAGACATTTACACGCAAAGAGCACCTGAACAACCATATGCGACAGCACTCGAGTGACAATCCGCATTGCTGTAACGTCTGCAATAAGCCTTTCACGCGCAAGGAGCATCTTATTAATCATATGTCACGCTGCCACACAGGCGATCGACCTTTCGCCTGTGAGACATGCGGCAAGTCGTTCCCGCTTAAAGGCAATCTACTTTTCCATCAGCGCAGTCACACTAAGGGTCAAGAGTGCGAGCGACCTTTTGCCTGCGAGAAGTGTCCGAAGAATTTCATTTGCAAGGGTGAGTTGCGTGAATTTTGTTTTTTTGTCCCAAGTAACTCCTGCAATATTTTTCCCTAGGTCATCTAGTGTCTCATATGCGTTCGCATTCTGGTGAAAAGCCGCATGCCTGCACTCTTTGCAGTAAGGCGTTTGTGGAACGAGGCAATTTGAAGCGACACATGAAGATGAACCACCCGGATGCTGTGATGCCACCACCGCCAGTGCCACATCCGCAAATACCTGCTGGAATACTGACATCCGTTAAACAGGAAATAAACCCAATTATAAGTAAGTCGTGTGTATTAATGCTTTGTAACTAAAAATGAGTAAAATTATTGCGCTTTTGCGCAGTTCCGCATCAAGCTCCGACAATGCACACTATACAACAAATAACTGGTGGTGCAAATGCTGTGCAGTTGGCCCCGGGACTGGTGCCTTTGGTCACCTCAACTATCACATCGCATAATAGTCAAAAGCAGCAGCAACAGCAAGCACACCAACAGCATCAGCTGCAGCAACAATCGCAAGCGCCAAATCCAGACAACCAACAAGGTTTCCAGGTGCAACAGCTGCAATTATCCATACAACAGGCAGCTCATCATCAACAACAAGAACAACACCGTCAACATCAGCAACAACAGCAGCAGCAACAGGCCCATCACCAGCAACAAACACAAGCCGCTCAACAACAGCAACAACAACAGCAACAACAGCAGCAACAACAAGCACACTCACAATCGCAACAACAGCAGACACCACAAGTGCCGATCGCTTTGATACAAGCGGATCCGAGTGCGCTCGCACGCGCAGCTATGCAACTGCAACATTTGCCCGCCAACGTCGAGCAGCATCCGGTGGTTTACTAACAATAGCCTAACTTTACGCATTGGTGAACGGAAAAGAGAGCAATTGGAAAAGTAGCCAATGCCTTGTGATGATGCGAAATGATAAAAGTAGATGATACGAGAAATTGAAACGAGTTTTTAGTATGTTTAAGTTATTTTAGTAAAGTTTTAAGTGGGGCACACCACACATACACACACACCACACCCACATCAACTGGTATGCAACCACTAACTAAATTAGTAACGTTATACATTATATTACATATAGAATTTCCAATAAGTTTTAAACTATTGCAATTTGAATTGAAAAACTGGGAACCTAACCTCAACAACTTCCTCTTTTCTCTGTTTCTCTTACTGTTCAATTAATTGTCTTTCCCTTTATGTTTTCCATTTGTGTTCGCAGCTTGCTTTCAACCGGATATTTGTTGTTTTTGTTTAAACATTGCTTACATTTTCGTTCCTTCTTTTAGCCTTCTTTTTTGTGTAATAGTTTTGTGCAATAAGAATTATTTAATATGCATATTTTTTGTATAAATCTAAAATTATTTTATAATAGCTTTTACTTTTAACATTTAATGTAGCTGCGCTACAATTCTCAATTCAATGGTGTGCTTGTAATTTTGCTCAGAACTTGTTAACTGGATATAAATAATTTATAATTTTTTAGTTTCAGTGAAGGCCTCAAAAATTGAACATTTTCAAAAGTCCAATGATCTGGAATTGTCGAAACGTAAAAGTAATATTTATGAAGGGAAAACGCGGGTTCTAAAAACGTATTTTATATTAGCTTTCTTCCCAAGGCTCATTTAATTTGAAGGATGAATTGAGATGGGCAACTGCTTGCTTTTTATATAGTTTAAAATTTAACTATTCGATATATTGCTTTGGGGTCTTTTCATAAGTCTTCTTTAAGTATTTCCTTTCTAACCAAAACTCCGTTCTGAGTGCATTACTTATGCTATGCTATAAAGTTATATTAAAAATATATCAAGAGCTTTAAATTCTTACATATATATGACAATTTTTAAAAATTTGTTAATTTATTTTTAATATACACCCATCATACATACATATATAAAAATTTTGAATTTCATTATTGTATTTCAAATACTAACTAAAAAGAAACACAAAACAGGAAATCTAATTGGAAATTTGAAAGGCGCTTTCAAAAAGCCAACCAGACCAGACAGAAAAAGGGTTGCATATTATATTAAAACAATAACTCTTCAAATGTTTTCGAATGCAAATGGAGAACTGCGGCTGCACGAGTTTTAGTTTTATTTTACTTTATAATTGTTTGTGTAAGGGTTTTAAGAATGCATCTTTTATTCTTCTATTCTAATCTTGAATGCGATAATTTATACTCTGTTTCTGCTGTTTTGCAAGTATTTGCTTTTAATATGCAATTTGATTAGGTCTTTAGTTTATAGTCAACTGCAAAAATAAATATTTTTAATTTTTATTATAATAATGATATTTGTAAATCTCACAAGTTCACTTACTGCGTTACTATAAAAGACGCCTACACGGAGGTGTAACCACACACATGTATATGGGTTTTAGGTAACCAATCCATTGATTGTATTATATGCATTTCCTAATTTGCACACAATTTTTTACTGTATGTATTCAAAGGATTGATTTCAAATTTTAGTTCCACTAAAAATGGTATAAAAATATGCGTCTTTGTATATTTGAAACTTATGAAAAATTGTTGAAATTGTATAAAAATTTGGTATTGAAATTGTAAAATTCCACAAAAATTATAACTTTATTTAGTGATTAATATTTAAGCAATATGGCTAGGAATAAAATTGTTTACAATTAGTTGAAAAATGTTTGGCAAACTAAAATAAATTTGTATACATCAAATTATGCTATTAATAAAACAGAAAACACACCAACACTCCCACACACTAACACATACACATACACACATATATTTACACAAATTACACGGGCTTACAAAACAAAACGAATAAAATCAATATTAATTAACTTATACACGTATGTTATATTTAACAAATTTACATTTATTATATATGCTTTATTTAAATACGAACGTTGCATTGACAAAATACAGTAATAACAAGAAAAGCAACAACTAAAATATAAATAAAACTTACTAATATTATAATTATAATTTAGTTTGTAATTAATCACATTTACACTATTATTATTCCCACTTCTATTTACTATACATACATACAATACGTACGAGTGAGTTATATATGCAAGTACGTACATTATATATTTGAACGGCGTATAGAAAAAGAGCCTTTTAGAAAATGTGGGGGAAAACACCAATCCTTAAATTAAATTAGTAAACAAAGTGCGGAATGCATGTTTCTTGCATGCGTAAAATATTTGTTCTTAGTCGGTCATGATGAACTTCTTACAAACACACCCATGATGCATATGTAAATTGTTTACATTAGTATACATGCATATATGCAACGTAACATTTATAAACCACTAAAAATAACTATTAAAATTAATTATATTGATAATAATGCCTACAATTAAACGAAACGATATAAAACAATATATATACGTACATCATATACAAATATGATGTACTTTAGAGAAGAAAATTATATTTTTATTTTAATTTGTTAACAAAAAAACGTAAACGTATCCTCGTAAATGCCTAAAATTTATATGAAGTTGTAACGTTTTTGTTTTTTAGCAAGCCTAGAATTATTGCTAAACAAATGATTTTTTAGGCGCTCTTCAGCAACAAGGATATGAATATACAATATGCTTCCTTTGTAACTTAAAAACATTTTTGTTTTTTTTTTAATATTAATTATTTTAAAGTTATTATTAACTATATGATATCTTACTTATTAATTATATTAATATGCAATTATATTATTTGCTTTAAAATAATAAAGAAAAAATTGCGTTTTATTTTATGATTTTCAAGTTGAATAGTTTTTTATAATTTTTTTTGGTTTTTTTTTTGTATCTAAAAAGATTTGCGCTCTAGTTTCAAAGAATTTAATAATAATATAAACATTTGAAGTAATATAATTTATATATAATTTGAAGATATGTAATTATGCAGGGAACAATTTTAAATTGTAATAAAAATTGTTGTTCTAATCTATCACAAACGAATTCGATATATATGCATAAATAATGAAACGTTTATAAATGTTTATGCATCTAAATTAATTAGTGTTTAGATGTTTAGTTTTTATGTAAATGTTTAGCGTTAGTTTTAATGTGTACGTGAGCGCGGAGATGTTTCTTCGATGTTCGTATAATATTTTCAGTGGACAAAAAACGTTTTTGTAGTGTTCAGTTTGCAGCTAAAAGACAAAAATTGAATACAAGCAGATTTCAAAATTTTTTATTTATGCAAGAAAATGCAAGGGACAATTAAACAATAAAAAACAAAAAAAAATACCTAAATTCACAGAATATGGAAAAAAGCAGTTGAAGTATTTTAAAGCAGGCATTAAAATAAGAAGTGTAAGAAAATAATTGAAGTGTTCATTCGCCGTCTCCTTTCGCCAAGTCTCTGCTCATTTAACTGATTCTTATTTTGAAAGCAACAACAATACTAGGAAAAGACGCTTAATTTAGCGAGTGGAGTTGGAATCGTTTATTTACTTTACCGAATGAGAGCTGTGATGGCAAGTCAGATTTCTGCAGGTTTGAGCATAGAGTAAAGTCTTCGATATGAGCCAACTAACTTTGTTCTTTTTTATTAACATTTCTAAATTATAATGGTTTGTGTCTTGGGTATTAGCAAAAAATGATGGTAGTTATCAGCTAATTTTTGAAATTTCATCTTAAGAGTAAAGAAGCGAATTTTCCTGAAAACAATAAATTGTTACTTTCAAGAGCGACCGTTTTTCGTTGCCTACGTCCCTCTTAAGCGGGTAACTAGGGTGGCGAATCGATTCCCAATTATCTCCAATAGAATTTGATCGTGTTGTTTTAAATTTGGTTGAATGCTCTCAAGAAAGGAAAATCTTTAATAGATCTGAGGGACGCTTAAGCAATCGAAGTGATATTAATTTGTTGGTGTTTTTGAGAGTTCCTCTTATTTTGTTGACGATTCAAAATCCATCTTTCAATCCACACCTTATAAAAATGAACTCTGAAAATCCTTTTCATTTTAATATTCATAACTTTTTGATAACAACTATAATTCAGTTAATATCACCCATGGATAATATCCAATGAAATACAAGATGGGAATTATAACTTTCGGCTCTTTGGTTGAGTATCAAAGTTAAATGTGAAACTGATTAAATTCTCAAAATGTGCATAATCTGTCCTCTGAATTATTGATTGGTAGGTTAGGTTAGAGTACCTACCACACTGCTATCTATATGTGGTACAATGGGCATCACTGCCTGAGTGCTTGGAAACCTCCTTCTCCGGTCTACTCCACTTCTAGATTAGAGTGACAACAAGGCGTTCGGGAAACTCATTTTAGCACCTAAAGACCAGGTCCATTGTGATACCATAAGAAACTGCGCGACTCCTCCATTTACCGGGTGGTGAACTATTGTGATTCCGATCAGCACCTGGCTATATTCATAATACTTACGGACAATAATTCGATTTGATGGGAATTATTAAAAATCGATTCACTCTAACAATTGATGGATTCATTTATTTCTTGGAATTACATTTGTTAACAATGTAATTCGAAAATATATTATTGACTGATTAAAGATTCGTGGAGTTTCCTTTATTCAAAGCCAGAAATTAGCACATTTTAATGAAAGAAAGGAATTCTATTAATTAAAACGAACAAAAGGAATTACATTATTCTGCATTATTTGTAAAGCAGATGTTGATACTGAGTTTATTTTAGAGCAACTATTCATATGTCAACAGTCCTCCATTCAAAGCCTGAGTATAATAGTTAGCAGGTGAACGATATGCTTCTAGCCGCTTGGGAGTGGAATAGTAATTGATGATTTAAGTTTATTGTAAGTCTATGTCACTCATAATTTCATTCTTCTATCAAATTCAAGATTTGTTATAAATTCCTGCTGTAAAATAGGTTTGAATTTTAGTTATTCAGCTGTCTACGACGAAGGCTTTAATAAGAAGATTATGTGCAGTTTATTACTTGTTTTATAAAGCCATTATACACCATGATATATAAAAATCAATGCCATCCGCTAAAAAATTGTAAATTTTTCTATGTGACCAATTCGTATTTCTAGCAGCAAATCTCATTTATTACACAATTGAAACATTCAATGAAAAATTTACTTTTGTCTTTATTAAAAATTTCTACAGATTTTTGCGTTTTCATATCAGGAGAAAAATGAGCAAAATGTTTCCTATAAGCAAACAAAATGCAATAATGAGAATTAGATTAAAGCAAACAGCCATTATAAAATAAGAACCATAAACACAAAGAAATATATACATACATACATATTTATTATATATACATAGCTCTAAATATATACATACAAAAATATATATAAATAATAAAAAAAAACTAAAGTATACAAAGCGATTAGAGTAGAAACTGGAAAATTATTTTACATACACTATTTTACATATGTAAACTTGTATACGCAAACAATAAAGCTAAACACACACATACATAAATACCAAAATATGATATTCATACATCAGTATGTGCATCCACAAATGGATGTTAAATTGCCTTGTGTGCTCATGTACACACCCACAATTTACACAGCAATATAAGGAAACAAAAACAAAAAGCCATAACTGCAATAAGTGTCCAGGCAGACATACGAGTATGGATGTGCCATGCATAATCAGTGTGGGATTTATCAGTAGGTTCAGTAGGCTCCAGCCTCGAACGGGTTTTGGTGCAGAATTGTCTCATCCTTTTTTGTAGAGGTGATTCAAAACCAGGCCATAGGGAGCTCGAAAATGCTACTGAGCTTACTGTGATAAATGTGCGTATGGCTGCATACGCGCAAGCACACATTATTAGTGCATGGGAGATGATGGAAACCAGATTCATCGTAGGCATACGAACACCTACTTTTTATACCGCATCATCCACTGTAACCTGCAGGTAATTAATCCCTACAAAAAGACAAAATGCAAGTATATAAAAATTTGCGCTACTGTGTTAAAAATACATGCTCACACACACACACACGTTAGGTGTGATACGCTCTGGAATATATGATAGAATGATAGGCATCTTATAATCAATGACTCAGATATACACTCACACACACATATACATACATGCATATGGATGCAAACTGGCAAAAGAAAAAATTATATTCACATTTAGTATGATACTATAGAGAACAATTATGTAAAAAAATAAATAAAAAATATACATAAATAAGATTTTAGAAAAATGTAAAAAACTATCTTTTATTGCTTATAATTTATTTTATTAATTTATATTTTCATTTATTTTATTAATATTATTTGATGTTATCTTTAATTTACCAATGTAACTCCAGTACGGTTGAACGATTTTCGTTTGGGGGCCTTGAAAAAGATATCGAAATACCGACAAGGAATAATAATTTTGTTTGTTTGAATATGAAGTGTCCAGATCAATAAATTGTACATGCTGAGGTCAGTTTTAGAGGGCAAAAATTTGCGATGAGGAAAAGAGAATATAATGCAGGAGATATGTATAATGCATGGCATGCTTTACAGCAATTTTTGGTTTGGTTCTCTAAGGATGGACTAGATCAATGCCTGTATGCAAAAACTAATTCTATACTGAGTATTTCGTTGGGGATAAGGCACCTACTTCTATTCCATTTTCTACCTAACTTTGTGATAATGTAATTAGTTACGAGTATGTCAGTTCAATAATTAGTTAAAAATTATATACATAACTGCACAACAGTTCCAATTTTTTTACTTCGCCAAATATTCTATAACATTACTAGTTAAAAATTTATTTACTATAATAAACGACACCGAACGTTAAAATCGCTTCATATCATTTAAGGCGAATTAAATCACAACTAGTAATGAATCCAAGCGAATAAGTTTTATACTGTGTTGGAGGATGTAGCAGCACGAAATGTGATTCGCTACTTCGTCAGGAATATCCAAGCCTTAGCAGTTATAATTCATACGTTTCTGAGTTTTTTCCAATTCAATAAACTTTTTTTGGTAACGCCGGCTTCCGAGTCTGTTATGTATGTAAGCATTATGTAAGACAAGAATAAAATAATTATTTATAACTGAATCTCGGCCACTCCACTGCTTCCTTCACAGAACTTCCAAAGGAAGGTTATTTTTCCAAGTGGATATCACATTTGTAAACAATACCATCTGATGAATTAGTATATAAAATTGAAGTTCTAATTATGCTTCAAATTATATTTGAAAGTCAACTCACAACTATATATTCATAAATAACGATAAAGACTCCATAGGATTACTCAGCCGGGCTGGACCGGACAAATTCTGAAAGTTACACAAAATTCCCGTTTCTTGAACCAATATTATTTAGTTCTAATGCTATGTAGCGTGGTCTAGTTGTGAAGTGAATAGTCACTGATGGGATCAAATTATTAATCAGTATTCGGAAATAATTCTAATCCCTGACTGTTCAATCTACGAAGTTCAACATGCTCTTTTTGTCTACGTGTACATATGTATGTATCATATGTATGTCGTCTCGTAATTCTCTCTCTCTCTCTAGATGTAAAGTTGATTATATATTCAATACAATCTCTATAAGGGGGTTCGTGTGGATATAAATGGCCAAACGAACATTTACATGAGCAAAATTAAAATATACCAGCTGCTTCTAATTGTTTATGAATGTACTCGATTATTCGTGTTATTCAATTCTCCCATGGCTTTGAATTCGCTTTTCTTTATTATGAAATCCGATTTCATGGTGACGTAACTGTTCAAATGCGAAGTCCTTCGGCTCTACTTCGGGCTATAGTGATGGACAAAGAGAAACTGCAGAAGAGTAGCTTACATTATTATACGGTCAATAACCAGGTACCCCGGTACCTTTTTCAACTTTTAAATGTTCGCATTTCTTTAATAATGAAAATATGGCCATGCAACTCCAGATCGACGCGATTAAGGCGTTTATAAACATTAAAAACAATGTTAATATTGTTATCTTCGTCTTTGTTTAGAACGGTTTCAAAGTTGACACCGACGGGAGTCAATGACCAACATTTTTTGAATTGTTTTTCAATTTTATTTTCCGGAACAACATTTTTGCAATATGAAATTGGTTATTCAATATACAACAGTAAAAACCAACATAGTAAAAAGGCTGCAGCGACTTCGCTTCATAGGGAAATAAACTTCACAATTTTAAGTTATCATTAATTTGTGGGGACTAAATGTTTTTTTAAACTTACAATATGTTTGTTTTATTGTAGTATAAATAGTGTATATAGCGAATAGTATTTACACCTTCTGGGTCTGCGAATGACGCGAGTGTATACGCCTTATACTGTAAGGCCTCTTAAACTCTTAGATAGGATGGTTTTTTATAAGCCTATATTCTACAAGATTCTTAATTTTAACAAACATATTCGATTTTAATAAGTTAAGTTACAGAAAAGGAAAAAATATAGATACGTACGTATCGACAATTGTTCGATTGGACGGTGATTTCAATCGGGATTCGAGAAAAAAGTAATGTTAAATCAGGCACTGTGAAAAAGGGACCCAGTTTAAATAAAGACACCCAATTTTTTTTTACGAAAATTAATTTTTTTACATTTTATTTATTAAAAATTATTCTAAAATGTCACATGCTACAAAAATAAATTGATAAAAATTACATTACTGCAATATCAGAAAGGCCTGGTCTTATAAAATTTATATAATAAAATTGGTGGTACGTACTACCATAAACACGGAATATCAAATGAAACATTGCCAAAAAACAAATACGTAATGAAATATAATAAATGGTCCCTAGTACAAATTAATAACCAGTTGAAAAATTAACGTATGCTCTGCCGAAAAACACTCTGCTTTACTTTACTTGCCGCCGCTGAAGCCTTTTTCGCTGTGAGAGGGTCGGGCGCAAAACAATTCCATAACCGCAGAGTTTCATCTGCTCCGGCACTAATGACTGTGCTGCCGTCTGGTGACATAGCCATTTGCAAAACGCGGGATGTGTGGCCAGTAAGTTCAGCTTGCTTCAGCATAGACGGATATTTCCAAATGGTCAATTGATTGTTGGCAAATCCGTGAGCTGATATAAGTTCTTTGTAATTGCGTGACCAGAGCAGGGAACACACTTGCGATTTCGAATCGACAGAATTGACGAGCGAACCGTTACTTATATTCCAGAATTTTATACAACGATCAGCAGTTCCACCTCCAGTCGCTAATATATTTTGCTGCCATGGGCACCAGGCAAGTGCTCTCACAGCCGCCTGGTGTTGATTAAGCACATGCAGTGGATCGGTAGCAGTACCAACACCACCACTTGTAGCTGTCCAAACATTTACCAGATTATCGTTGCCGCCACTTGCCAGATACTTGAAGTCAGTCGACCATTTGAGGCCACAAACCTCTTGCGTGTGCCCCGAAAGTGTGGATACGTTATGCTCTCGGGCACGCACGTCATGGTGTATGATTGTACCGTCACGACTACCTGAAGATACAAGAAAAGTATTCCAAGCCAGAGCACCTACACGAGCCGAATGACCCTCCATAACACGCAGACGTTTAATTTTCGTACAATCCCAAAGTTCCACAGACCCTGCATTATTGCCGATTGCAAGTATTTGTCCCTCTTGGATCCAGGACAGTGAACAGGCATGGTCACCTTCTTCGTATTCGATAAGTTGTTCAATGTTGCCTGTGCCGGCATTCCACAGATATACCGAATTTCCCAACGCAACGGTTACGATATTATCACTACTCCAATCCATCAAATTTAAATCTAGAAAGAAACAAGTTGCAAACACTTAATAACTGTATTTTTAATCAATTTTTGTAGAATCCCCGTACAATAGTCGTTTATGATGTCGGGTGCGTCTAAAATACGATCTGACGAGGTGGGAATATATCGTGATCCACTTTTCGTGGATATGGGTGTTTTTAGGGTATATACTACTTTGAGTGGATTGATGTGAGAATCGGGTGCAGCCGGAGCTTTGTTATGATAGCACAATATGCGTGTCTTCTCATCGCCTACTTGCATTGAATCGGAGATAAGTTTTTGTCGATCCTTTTTGGATGGTGTCATTTGGTTACTGTCATTCTCGCCGCCATTTTCTGATTTATCTTGCTCCTGTTTGATCTGTTTCAAAGATTGCCTTCATAAATAAGAAAAACTTAGTCATGCTTATATATTTTACCAAAAAATGTCCTAACTCAAAATTGGTCGTGCCACGATTGGGAATAAAACGATCGCCGCCACTAGGTGTCTTGATGGGCGTCGGCGTCTTTTTTGATTTTCCATCGTTCTTTCCAGGTGTCTTTGTTGGCGGAATTACACCCGAAAAGCTGGTGTTATACGACACGGACAGCACGGAACGAGAAGCATTTACACTGGCATTTAAGCTAGCTGTCGATGCATCCAGTTTTTTCTGCCAACGAGGCGGTGGTCCACGAGATATTTCGCCGTCCATGGAAAACACGCTGTTCATTTCATTCAAAAAACTAAATTGCGACATATTCTTTTTATTAACACTTAAAATTATAATACAAATAAGGAGTTAACTAGCAATTTTTTAATTAATATAATATTGCAAATCCAAATCCTTTTTCACTAATATTTCTCATCCAAAATGTTGAAATGGCCGTTTGGCATTAAATTGAATTGAGCGCTCTCTCCTTCTTTCCTCTTTTTGGTACTTGTTCGTGTTTTAGGTAATTTGGCTGATACCAGGTATGTATTTTTGGGTTACTTCTAGGGCGGTCGAATGCGGTGCTCACTTAATGCAAATTATGCTGCTCAATGGATGAAAATGCTCTGTATAGAGGATACAATAATTGTTTTGTTTCCACCTCATTTCTAGCATAATCGGTTTATCTCAGTTTATAACAAACAAATATATACTTCATTGTATTCATCAAATTTGTAGTTACATTATATATATCCCATCATAGTGCTACTACAAATGTAAACATCAGTAACTTTTTCCGAAACTGACATTTGAAAACAATAGTTGCATTCACTTTTATTTATACTGAGATAAAATAAATAATTAAAAAAATTTTAGGCTAGCCGATGGTCTATGTTGCTAATGCTGCTAGTTTTAAACTTTATATGCTAACTTGTTATTATATAAAGCAAATAAATAAATAAATAATTAATAATTAATAGGTTCTAAGGATATTAAATAGGGTCGCAGGCAAAATGATCAAGTTGTAATTTTAAAACAGATATCATGAAAAAAGGATTATAATAAAATCCAATTGTATTAATTATTAATTAATTTCTGCATAAAATATCAGACATATCCACAGTATTTCAGTTTTTTTTATTCTTAATAACTACTCATTTGGTATGGTAATTGCATTATTACTTCCAAACTTGAACTCCAGCAAACATGGAATTACTTACTTGTGAAATGATTTAAAATATATATATATATATATATATATATATATATATATATATATATATATATATATTGTTGCATTCACTTTAGAATATATTCACCTTTGTGTTGCATTATTTTGCTATGAAAATGTATCGAATTAAATTATGGTGAACGAAGTGAGCGCCAACACTGGCTAAATAAATCAAGATCGTAAATATACGGTCTCTGAAAATCAGCTGATTTTGGATGGATTTGGATATGGATTGGTTGCACGTACAGAAGGGTAACGTTTCGTAATTTAGTTTATAAATAATAAGTTATTAAATTTTGTTAAATAAATAATAAGATGGGGTTTTTTACGAGGGTTCAGGCAAAAGAACCTCAAATTGACGTACCACCTAAATCAGATTCTACACTGCCTGCCGCCGACAAATCTGAATCAACACAAAGTAATAAGGATGTCAAAGTAGACGAGCCTGAGTCAACCATATCAAAACCCGGCAACGAATGGGGTTATGATTTATACCCAGAGCGACGCGGGGAAGCTTATAAGCCTAAGTGGTCAAAGATATTGCTCGGAATAGAGGGACGTGAAAATGTGGATAAATTTAAATGCGAGAAGAACGTATATTGGTGCGTTAAAAATAGTCCTCTTGTAAAGCTAATGATGGGAGCACTGCGCTCATCTGGCTGCCCCCTGGACTTAAGACGACATATCTCGTGTGAGGTGTGTGATACCACAGTGACTGGTGGCTATGACCCAGTGCTGAATCAAATTGTGGTTTGTCAAAATATGGCCCGGAAGGAGAGCATTGTACAAGGGGTACTCACACATGAAATGATACACATGTTTGATTACTGCAACAATGAATTGGACTTCAGGAATATTGATCACTTGGCTTGTACAGAAATACGGGCAGCCAATTTGGCGCATTGTTCGTTTATGAGTGCGATGATGCAGGGCGACGCTTCCTTTTTCAATATTAAATCGTCGCATCAGGTAATTTCCTTAGAATGTATATATAAAAATTAAAGAGACTAATGAATTTTTTTAAAGAATTGCGTCAAAACGAAAGCATTACAATCGGTGCTGGCAGTGCGAAACGTTTCCCGTAAGGAAGCGCTTGAGGCTGTTGATCGAGTATTTCCGAAATGCTATGCCGATTTGGAGCCCATTGGACGTCGCATACGACGTAATTCACCAGACCAACATAAGGCATATATGGAAGGACCCATGTATGGCTACGATGTTTACTAGCAGTGGGTAGGTGGTTTTTTTTTATACTTTATATATTTGGAATACCTCTTGTTTTAATTGCTTTTGTTCAGTTAGTTAATAATTAATATTTCAAATGTATTGTATATATAATTTATTTATTGTTATAGAAAACTTGAATAAAAATTGTCAATACACAAATGAATCAAAATTACAATAGGTGAATCTGTTGTGATCGCAAAAGCAATCGGTTCAAAATGTTCTATCATTGTCCAATTATGAAAGTGGGATTGTTTACCGGCCTTTGTGTGCTGGAAGATGTGTTAATGAGCAGGAGAGGGGGTAATTTACCATATTCTCTGATTAAAGGTTCAGTGCACACTTACCTTAGGGATATAAAAACATCTCTTTCGAGTCAACAGGAGCTCAATATGGTAAAAATTAAACAATATATTTCGACAAATTAGTCAAATTTGTCTCTTAAAAGTTTGTGAAATTCAACGAGGTTCTAGTTAAATTATCTCCAGTACAAAAACTGTGTCCAATTTATTAATTATTTTAAAAAAGAAACACCTGAATTTCAGGCGGTTCCTAAATCTCGATTTACCAAACATTCTACCATATTTTGCTGTGCTATTCAAAAATCAGCAATTCATTAAGAAATTCCTTGTCTGATAGAATAAGTTATGCAGAAGAATTGCTGGAATTCTAATAAAACATCCAGTGATGGAACGACTTCATCATCATTGTTGGCTCGACGGTCGAACTACTAGCAAGACTATTTTTCCTAACAATGTAGAAAATAAACACACAAAACCTTTTTTGGATTAGAGTCATTATTCCGCACTACGATAACTCAATTGATCTCTTTCCGTATATATTTAAACATAAAAACCAACAGGTTTATCATCTATCCATGTCGTGTTTCAATCTGTATGAATCGTTTAAGATTTCCACTGGGAAGATGACGAGTTTTGAACTTAATAATAGGATGTTTGAATGGTACTCTACTTAAGCGGAATTCTACATGGACTAGTGGTTAGTGGCATTAATGTTAACACTGAGGAAATGATGGATTTGTACCAAGAAAAAAAAAGTCGGAACATTAAATTATTATATAATAATTTAAATTTATTTATAAAATTCCAAATCCTTAACACCGAGGAAGTGACAAATTTGTGTTAAGTAGACAGCTCTGAAGATGAATTTACTTTTCTATTATTCTTCCATGATTGTTAAAAAAAGCCACTTAAATTGTGCTTGGCTATGACTTGGTCCGAGTGGAGCTATTTGGGGCAACCCTAATGACTAAACTCTGACCTAAGCGACATGCGCAATGTATGCCGCTCGCTTGCCCCAGTTCTATATTCCGATATATGATGCCTGCGCAGTTCTGTTTTCAGCTATAAGCCCATAAGCTTTATTTACAAATTTCATCTAAATTATAAACATTAAATATAATAAATTGAATTTAATTAAATTGTCTGTAATTTAATTTAATTCACAAAAATAAACTAAATTCTTTAAGCGTTATATAAAAGTGCCTACAATGCTAGCCGGCTCGTTCCACTTGCGCTGGGCGAGGAAGACTTGGTTTCAATTTACACTTTCAAGTCATGGAGGACTGTGAGTATCTTGGGATTGCCTTCAATTTCATAGTCGACATGCTATTTCCAACCAATGACGCAGATGGTTAGTAAATCTTTTAAAAGGATTCTTTTACGCTATTCTAACTGTGCAATAAAATCTTACAGATGACGACGATGATGATGATTAAATGAGAATATAATTCACCAAAATTACGCTCTACCATAATAATTTATATTTAATGTGTTATTAGCTAAATTTTTAAATACTCCACGAAAAATTGGTACACCAACTATGAGTGTGGAAATGAGTGCAGTTGTTGGCATCAGTTGAAAGGGAGTGGATCGCTTTATACTTTATTCTACTTAGTCTAAAATAAGTCCGTACTTGTCTGCATTAAGTTTGGGTCGGGAGTACTATGTTCTTTGACCTTCTACAGACAATTTTCGATTTTATAATCGGCCTGTTGCCTTTTGGTGAGTCAGTGGAATGATTTATTGTCAAAGGAAGCAAAACTTATGTATTGATCTCTCTAGGTGGTGGTGAGGGTGATGATGATGATGGCGACGACGTTGACCCTGGCGTCGATGCGGGTGCCGATGCCGACTCAGGGGTCGGGGACGCGGATTCATAACATGCTCTACGGCTCTTATGACAATTATTAATTACAACTGCCATTAGACCGTTCATTGAGCATTCTACATTAAACGCCTCATTAAATTCGGTTTCCATTTTACTGATGTTTTCCGCAGCAAGGTCAATAAAAAAGTACACATTTTGTTTTCGTTGGTTTCAGACTTGTTTCAGTTGCCGTCGGTTGTAAATATTTATTTAATATTTAGTTCATTTATTTGATATTTCGTTAAATATGTTTTTTGATTGTCTGCAAGGCGTTGTTGACCTTATCGTGGGGTTCCTATTTCCAAGTTTGTGCACTTTCACTTGGACATATTTTCTTTGCTATATAAGCGTTTTCGTGTTTCAGGCTCTGACGATGAACCCGATTCGGATGAAGTCGAAACTGTTGAATCTTGAAATATTTGCCGATGGTGTTTGTTTTTCAATGTATTATTATGGAAAATAAAATGCAGATTGATGTTTAAAACTGGATGATTACATTAATTATTATTAGAGTTGTTCTTGATAAATACTTACGGAGATTTATACTTGAGTATACTTACGGGCATTTTATTTATTTCTCCATTAAACTGTGAAATCTCTGGGACCTGTTCAGTGAGTGGGTTTGTCGAACCATAGGAGCATTGTACGATGAAGAGAGATGAAATGTTACTAGAATTTGTTTCTATGAGCATTTGCAGGAAGTGGAAGAAATGAATCATCATTAAAATGACACTACCCAACAGCGCCTTTTTTCTTTTGAAACATCTCGACAATTACAGACCTAGCGCTGTGTAAAGTAGCTATCATCTTCAAGACATGATTTATATATTGTAGCGTGTCCTACTTCCTGGAAGTATAGTGGGTAGCTCAGCCAAAGAGAATTTACTATAAGAGTATTCGTTTCGCTCATGCCTGTAAACATAAAAATACGTTCACAGCTCTGCACAGGACACATTAGGACTTAGGTTCGGCAAATGGAGATGTTGGCAAAATGTTAAATTTAACATAACTCATTAAATTAATTCTCTTTGGCTGAGCTTAAGTTTAATTTTTGTATGTTGTTGTTCTTGCTATCACTTATTTTATTTCTCACAACAAGGCAGGAGCGTGTTGCCCGTATTAGACTTCGTTTAAACCTGTCTTTATTTGTTGTTCATTTCACTAGATTTTTGTCCGTTTTTAAATAGGTTTTCACAAATCCTCTATCTCCCTTCTACATCCAGGCTTAAAATACAATAGCCATCAGTTGCCTGAGTGCTTGGAGACCTCTTACTATGGCGGATATCTAGTCAACCTCAATACTATATATCTATTCATCTAATATGGTTACAGAGCACATTCTGGAGGCGAAAGTTTACCGCTATATTTGCTTGTAATCGCTAAGCAAAAACTGTCCACACACTTAACGACCGGTTGTACAATACTTCATACAATTTTCGCCTTAGCGATGGTTTGAAATTTCTTGCAACGAGTGTCCAGCATTCGTATTATGCAGCGGTCGTATTGAATATCTGTACAAACTTCGCACCATTTTAATTATTCCCGCCAAACTGATGCCTATCATAGACGCTCCCCTCCAGCATATAGACTTTAACTCAATGAATTCAAACTTGACTCTATTTTACAAATAAATATGATTTTGAATCTTCAGATTTCCTGCCAATAACACGGAAACGATATTTTCGACTCGAACGTCATAGTAACTAATTCCAAAGTGGCTCGAAATGAGAATATGTCGTGATTCGTATTGTATACACTTGGCTTTGGGGGACTACAGTGTCCTGGAATCCAACTTACTTTGCTTCTTGGCACTATTAAATTTGGCTGTATAACTTCGAAGCGGGTTTCATTCAGCTTTCCTTTGGATAGGTAAGAATCAACGAATGAATTTTGGCGAAATATTGAGGTCGTCTTCTGTGGTGGTCCCCATCCCTCTTCGAAACTAACATACACAGTGGCTTTTGTTAAACACTTTTTCAACACTTTTCAATGGAAGAAAAAAAACTTAATCTCTGAATTAATATTATTATTTATTCACACTTTTATAATTAATTTATTACACTTTTATTCAGAATCGAATTCAAGGTAAATTTGGTAGGAAGGCAGACGTTTCCAAGCTTATGACACTGAACCATACAAAACAGACCAGTGAAAAAGGGCTTTATTAAACGGAACATCTATTTTTGTAGAGCTATATCGTTTTAGTTGAGAAGGATATCCAATGCAGTATTGACCAGATTACGTCTATAACCATAATTTATTTGGAACTTAACTAGGAGTACTGATATATGAAAAACAATTCAGACACTAAAGAAGGCGATGGAATCGAACTAATTGATGGCAAAATAACATCTTCAAATTTCATAAAAATCTAAAATAAGACGAACATCAGGCAACTATCCCCAGGACACACTAGCCACACAGCAGTAGCAACCATGTAAAAAATAATAGTAAGAGGGAGAGAGAAGAGCGTATATATTTTTTTTGTACTCTTGCCCCAAACTCTTGTACTCTTGTCAAACCTGCGAGTAATTTCGACTTTTATTGTAATGATATTAAATTGACACGTCTCCTAGATAATCTACTCCGGAAACGTGACACCGTCTATGAATATGTTTTTATCTCAACTGTTGAAAGAATACTTCACGTCAACGGAGTAGAAAATATCGCGATGTTCTCATTCCTCTTTTCGGCTAGAGTTCATCTTATTTTTGAGAAACAACAAGAAACTCTCCAGCAACGATCATGCTAGCGCACTTAACCAGAGGCCGTAATGGAAAGCTTAAAACCTCTCAATCCAAAACAAAAGCAATTCTTTTTTATTGTATAAAATCCAAGCATAGTTATTGTTATTTAAAATATAGGCATATAAATAATTTTATATAGTTCAACAGTAATTTTCATTTAGCATAAATAAATTATTTCTTATTATTCTCTTCACAATATTCATTTTGAATATTCAAACCGTTCGTTATTTGTGGGGAAAGCAACCAGTTCAAAGCTCAGGACGAAGTGTGGGGTCTGGGATTTAGTATTGAACTCTATTTCACTTTCGGCTGATTTTTGTTATGTTTTATCAACCAACAGCAAAACTTTTTACCGGCTCATTAGAGTTCGCACTCCTTTGATGAACATTTCAGTGTAATTCAGAACAATTTGTGTTTCTTTTTAAGTTCCTGTTTCTTCCACCCCGGCAACTCATCAAACTCCCAAAAGGACATACTGAAGATAGACACGAAATCGTCGTGCGTCAGATGAACCTGCAATGAAAAGACGGAAACATAAATACACCGAATTGTGCCGAATGAATGCATCAACGACTCCAGTCAACACAATGGAGACGAAGTGTTTCAAAGCTGTTCCAAGTTTTTAAGAATAGCGGTGAGATCAAAAAAAGAGGAAATGGAGAACTTGGGTGACAGTTGAAAAGCCTTCATATTTTAAATTATGTCGATATCTTTTCTTTTATTATGGATCTCTAACTCAGTATAAGAATATATTGCCTCTCCATTGCGTTGATGGATACGTCAGAACCATTGGATTGAAGTCTTTGATAATGTACTGAAGAGTTGGGCTGTTTAATGCCAACATACCTCCCGTTTCAGCGGATTAACTTCTGAGGGCAATAAATTGATTTCCTGCTGCAAGGTTTTTATGGGATATTTGTGATGACGATCGAACTCCTTCTGATGATTCAATAAAACAGTCGGAAGCGGGGAATTGCCATTTTCGCCATTCACGCTGCCCAATTTACCATTTCCATTAAGTTTGTTAGTCGGGTCGGCGAAGGAAGCAAATACTTGTCGCTTTTGCTCGTAGCTGACATATTTCTAAGGATAAAAGATATTACTTTAAATATTACATAATTTCGATTCGATTAAACTCCTGGGACAATTTGTTTGCCTTCACATATAAAACTGTACAGAAGCAAGAAAATTTCGCCAGAAGTTTGTTAAGCTCAATACAGGAACTACTCAGAGAGGATTACAGTGCATTAGTGGTTAGATCCCTTCAAATTGTCTTTTATACTAAACTATCCCAATCCCTCCGGGTTTGGCTTTCATTCGTCTTTTGTTGTTTCTGACACTGACACTGAGTGGGCCCACGACCACTGAATACACCATGTAGCGGATTATGGTAACTCACTTTCCACAGATCGTTAATCCAAACATCGAAGAATCCCTTAAAAACATTGGGTTCATCGTTTTGCCTTACTATCGCCAACGCTGTGGTCGGCCTGCGTGCTATGGGCACCGTTTCAAAGTAATACTGCGCCAGTTTCAAGTAATTTTCGCGTTCAATAGCCGAGGCGCGCTCGCCCAACCAAATGTAGGTGATCAAGCCGGCATCCAGTATGTAAACACACTCCGGTGACAGGTCACCCTGCTCGTAGCCAATAATCTCCTGACTGTAGTATTTGTCATGATGCAGCCAAACCAGAAATAGCTGCGCCGGTTGACGAGCCTTCGTTGTATTCGGCGAAAGTGTGCCATTTTGTGGTACAATAGTACCATTGGAGCCGTTGCTACCGTTGCTGTGGTTGCTGCTAATGCTGCCATTAGCCAATAAAGGTCGGTTCATTTGTTGCGTTATGGTGTGCCAAAAATCTTTCGGCTCTTTGCCCTCCAATATCAACGAACTTTCGCCGAGCAGAGCGCCTATGTTTTTCGCCACTTCACGGGCATCGCCGGTTGAGCTCTGACCACACCACACCCAGATGTGTGTAGTCTTTATCACGTAACACTCTTTGGAACTCATCGTGCTCAGCGGATATACTTCAACGGCCTTCGAGTTGTACGTAGCATCACCGCAAACTCTTAAAATGAAGTACTCTCGGCCTAAGTGCGAGGACTCTTCCTCGACTTTGATGTTGCTATTGATGTTGATTTCGGTGTTGCTACTGACACTGTTGATATTGCTAATGCTGTTGCTGTTGTTATTGTTAACATTGTTGTTCATGCGTTGTGCGCTCTTCGCACTCTGCAGTATGATGAGTTTCCCCTCGAAGATTTGCAAAAAGTGCGGCGTCTCATCGAACTCACACATCTGCACGAACATGACCTTCTCGCGCAGAGACTCAAAGCAGCATTGCGCATAATGTTCGCATTTGGTAATTGCTACATCCGCCGCTTCCGCTCCATTCCACTGGTATATTATGGACTTGATGCCGACGTTTTCCACATCCGCCACGTTAGGTGAAGGAAACTGAAAAAATCAATTGACATTTAAGGCTCTAATTACCCTGCCCACTGTCCAGTGGTAACTTACCACTATGGTGTAGTGCACCACGTAGCAGTTGTCTGTGGTGAACATAACGGCTTTCGTAGTTGGAATCTCTATCACTTGATTTGCGGTAATGCGGTAAATTTTGCGGTCACCGCTACCGTCGTCAATCAACTGCGTGTCCGCTGCCATTTTGGGACGTTGGCACAGTGTTATGGAATCGAATTTGCCCAGTATGGTTGATACTGGTTTCATGCACACGCTCGACTCATTCCACTCCGTATGCCAGTTTGGAAAGAGGCGTATAAACTCGATCGGTTCGTGGCCTTCGACAACACGTATTACGGGTGTGGAATTGGAATATTTTTTCTGAAAATTATCAAAAGCGGATATATTTAAGGGAAAGGTGTTGAGAGATTGCCATATGGAGTTGTCAGTACCTTCTTAACGAACGCTCTGCCATTTCCCATTGCACTGATATTATCCGCAACTGTGGCCTGGTTGCCGACCCATAACCAAACCCCATGCAAGAAGCCGTCCAGTACATATACCGTCGTGGAATCACTTAAATCATCTCTTGTGGGTATGACCACATCCAATTGATCCAAATGCAAGCGTGTACCTTTGTAGCCACACTTGTAAATTTTTAATTTGTTGCTTTGCTGCGCCTCAGCTATGTTGGAGTTCTGAGTGACTATCCGATCTTGTAAGGGTAGGAAGGTATTCCACGCATTTTTGTGTATCTCTGGCATTGACTGCTCGTAGCCATCATCAATGACGATGATGTTCGAAGGGTTCAGCTGTGTTTTTGCGGCCAGCTCAAAGGCCTTATGTCTTTCGGCAGAGCTGCTGGAGCGACCTATCCAAACATAGGTACAGCCAGAGGTCTTCAAAAGCATAATATAATCGGAGGCAAAATGTTTCCAAGACACGTTATCCATCTCGACGCAACGCAACCACTTGCGACCGCTTAATTGAAACAGGCGATCGGTTTCTGTTGTGGAAGCTAATGCGCCTGAGCGTATGCTAGAAAGAAGTCAAGTACGGTTGGTTACTAATTGTTACCAGTGATTTAATTTTCCACAATAAGGTTAAAAGGAGATGAATCTCTTTCTCTCTAATCTCCTTGTTTACACATCACTTACGTAATTCCTCTACGGAAATATGATAAAAATCGTGCACTTTCATTGCCTTGCGTTTCACGATACTCGGTTGCTACGTTGGCAAAAAATGAGTCCAGCTCTTGCACTTTATGCGCCACATTGGAACGTTTCTGCTCAGATACTTTCTCACCTAACCAAAAGTGGATAAAACGTTCCATATTGGCGCCCGCTTTGGCTTCACGAGTCTATGAAAATAGATTACAATTAATTCCAGATACTTCATCAAAGGGATATGTGTGGTTATAGGGTACATACAATAGTGTCCTGATTCACATAGATCCCAGGAGGACTGGCCGCATATACTATATAAGCACAGTCATTGAAAAATGTACCAAATAGCGCTTTCGGCTCAGCTTCCAAACGATCTTCTTCGATTTTCCAGACATGAAAGCAAATAGCGTTTTTCGCTATCTTCCGAAAGGAGGCATCCACTTTAACATCTGAGATGGTGCTCGGCCGCACCTCCTAAAATATAAAAACATAAAATTTGTATTTAAACAGAAAGAAATACTAGAATAAAATAAATTCTTTGATGACAAAGGCACCTCTAGGAGGGCGCTAGCTATCTCCCGTTGTTTCCGTGTTTACGCAATTAAAGCTTTCACGAACAGAGATCATCCAACTTATTCAATCTGTAAAGACAACGCGCTAGTCACGTTAACATATTCTATGAACGTGGCACATCCCCAGTTGGATGAAGAATGCCACAAGAACAATTATCGTGTTATACTCCAATTTTACCACTTATAGAATGGTTGAATATGGTTTGGCGCTCGTCACTGCGGCACGGATAGCGGTATGCAACATTTGTCAACTGCCATGATGATATTGAAAAGGCACTGACTGAATATAGTTGGCCTACCAAGCATGAAGTTGCTTTAATTTGCTACGCTTGGGTTACAATTCTAATTTGGATGACGGAAAAAAAAGTTTGAGGAACAATTTAATTTAGCACGGGGTACTTGAGGTCATAAATTTTGAATTTATTTTCCTATGCTCGTTGTGCTTGAAAAATATGCCGCAATGTAGGAAGTTGTACTTACTCCACACATTGCCATATAAGCGCCTCTTCCAAGTTTAGTTGATGATCAAGTTTGGATGATTGGTGTTTGGAAACTTCCGTAGTTTGCAGTGCTACTTCCGATGGTGAAAACTATTTCCCTCAAAGTAAAATGAAGAAGTAGTCGCGAAAAGCCAGTATTAATGTTTATCATTTTAAGATAAAATAAATTACGATGATCTCCTCCTTGTTGCCTTAGATGTGGAGTTGGAAGAAAATTGCAGAGACAACTCAGAATCTCTGTTATCCCAGTTGCAGTAGATAGTTAGAGTAGGCAACAATCGAACGATACCTACTCAATTTATCGGTTCAAATTACACAATGTAAGCACAGATGCTTTCATTTCTATTTGGATATTGCTGGCAAGGGTTCCTACGGAGGCTTTTACCTCTGCAATTACGCCCTGAGTTTGACGAAAGCACTTTAGCGAAATGGACTCGATTAGCATCGAAACCGCGTTGCGTAAAGCAGGGCTTACACGGTAAATCCTTTGACTTCCAATAATGTAGATACATTGCACCAATACATCTACATAATTGACTTCAAATGATTAATTGTCCAAGGCACGCTTAAGTGAACGAACGGTCGTCTTAGATGTGTAGGCATTCGCACTTATTTGCAGAATAAAACATAATTAAGTGAATAATAATAAAATTAAATTTTCTGTCATGTATAAGATCTAGAAGTTTAGACAACTGTGCTCCTGTGACCACAGCAGACTGTTCTCTTGCGATCTGCGTCGACAATTCGTACTTAAATTATCCGCAGTCTGATGAAATACTCAGGATTGAGGCATGTGTACCGTACTTAAGTAATAAACAAAATCGTATACACGCAGAGCAGAAGTCTATTGCCAACAAGCTTCTACGATCTTTACTTTACGATATGAATTCGCTAATACAGCTGGAATCCTTGTTGCTGTTGTGATCGTAAATTTTGAGCACCTCGTTAAACTGAGCAGTGGAATGCACAATTTACTTTTAAAAGGACATTACTTCGAATACTGGCTTTGGGGCAAGAACTTGGAAACGGGTAATTAAAAGAATGGTGTTCCTTCTTCTTCTTTTGAACCATTTCCAATTATGTTCGCGGTTCGTTAGAAACAATTTTCCACTTAATCATAGAAGAACTGCAAAAAGACAATGAATGCCAATACTAATGCGATTGCACACACACACACACACACATACAAACTCACACACACAAACGCACTCTTGGACAATTCTAATAAATATTGAAGCCAACAACTTTCCATGCAACTGTTAATGATTTGAAAACTGGATGTAATTTTCACTATCACTTGCGCGAGGAACGGACATTCAAACTAGAAACTCAACTGTGCAGAAAAACAGAATTTGCGGACAACCGATGCCAGGCAAGGCATGTAACTTGTTTCTTTTGATCTGCCAAAGCAATGGTAATGGTCATCATCATTGAACTGAAAGAAATCATAGCGGTGGCCACTTACTAATAAGCGCTGGTAAGGTGCATTCGTAAATGGTTGCTTGGAGTAAACCACGAGTAATAAACTTGTGGCACGAATTGACAGCTCACTAACGGGTGTCTATGGCGGAGTTTTGCCCGTTGTGGCTCATAACTTTCACACAATATATGGAATCCCACACGGAAATTGCCGTTAACATGATTGATTGAATTAGAGTAGAATTACCATTTCTTTCGCTGATATTTCCATCATTTGCATATTGTATGTGGCCTGAACACCTCTGAAGAGTAGATGTGATGAGTGTCTGAGTTGGGTGCTGCGTGCGCAACTGAGCAGTTCTTAACAGAGCCAGCGAACACAAGCCTGAAGGAAGTGGCGACGTTTCATGGAGAATCACAATTCGTGCGGCGCTTACTATTCGGCGATACCAGTTCTTGTTGTCTGTCTGTTGAAATGCAGAAGCAGCGGGCGTTTTGTGCTAGTTTCACAGCGGTTGTTTATGCTTGTAGTTCAGAGTACAGTGAAAATCCTTTTAAATTGTGCCAATGCTGGAGAGAAGTTGCCGCTGCTTTTACTTTGGTGGTTGCAATTTCTTGTGAATTTGTATTTTTACTATTTATTTTGCCAAAAATGGGCTTTAAATTTGTGGTCACTTAAAATTTAGACACTATAAATTTATTTGAAATAAATTTTGAACATAATTAGAATGTTTGATTGATTTTGACTGTTCGATTTACACGAAATAATTTTGTCGGTGGCTTCCGACGAAGTGTACAAATATAAATCAAATCAAACGAATCACACACTACTTTGGCCTTTCACTTCGGCAGCGACCTTTCCAATACGACCGTCAAGCACGCTCCACCACCAAATGAAGACTGTCTGTGGCGCGCTGCTCTAACAGCGTTTATTACCAATCCACCAGCTACAAGAGACATAGCCAACAGTCAAGCAACATGAATGAAATTATTATTAGTTGAGTGCTCAGCAAGCAACGCAAAGAAAAAAATACAAAAAAAGTAAAAAGAAAAAACTACGAAAAACAGTCGTCGACAATTTACCTCCCCTCTACCGGCACTTTTCACCAGCTTGTTGTTGCTGCATTTTCCCGTATTCGGCTTGGTTTGGTGTTTGCGGCGACGGGCATTGCAGTTGCTGTTATTCGCCGCTCGTATCGCGAAGATCTGGCGACTGTAGCGAGTGGATATGCGTACAGCAGTGCAATCTGCTCGCTATATGCAATCAGTGAGTGTCTAAGTCTAACAGCACATTTTTATGATTTTACAATACCGCAGTCAATCAAGCTTTTCGTTGTCAACTTTTTGCCCGGCTGTGGCTGCACGGCTGCGGTTGAGGATGTGTCCGTGCGGTTTAATGATGCCGCTGCTGCTGCTTGCTGGCTTACCGGCTGGCAATGCTTGGCTTTACGAGTCAACTCGACACAGTCGCCGTCACCATCGCCATCGCCTTCGCCGCTGTCTCTGCTGCTCTCACTGCACTTTTCTCAGCTGCTGCAAATGCACTTCTTTGGTTCGCCTAAGCTTGGCTCGACTATTTAGTTTTCTTTTGGTTTTAAAGTTTTTGAGTTATTGTCATGTTTTTGTGTGCGAACGCGTTTACAGGTAATCTCTCAGCTCAAGTTCGCTGATCTTGATTTGTTCACTTAACACTTCTCCACTGGTGGCTCGGTTGCCATGTCTCACTTTTGTTTATTGTTTAGCTGATAATTCAAACGTGACATTTCCATTAATTCATTTTTATTTGCTATTTCGATTGTTGTTGTCTTTCGTGGACGTCTTAAATTTGTGCTGCACACACACAAACACACAAAATAGCAATTTGAGATACCAGAAAATTACGAATAGAAGGCCGTATCTTCTACTCTCTATTTGCTGTGTGTTTAGTGTGAAAGCACCATCATATCATAACCACAAAATCATAAACAATTGGTGCTCTGTTACCAGAGTATGACAATTGGAAAATATTATCAAATTAACGGAGTATTCCTTATGGCATCGAACAAAATTTCAAATATTTCTGCTGTCTTATTTAAGTTATATGAAAATTGGAGTCAATACTGATACAAAAATTTGCATCTTCTGTATTCGTTTTCGATGGAGTTTCCTCCGGTTATAAGATCGTGAAGAAGATCGTGAAGAATTTCCTTGACGACAAATGAGTTTAAAGGCTTGTAAACAAGGCAGAACAACAGAAGGGAGGGTTTAGAATGAAATACTCATCTATGTAGACATAATTTTCTAAGAATAATTTTTATGAGGACATGTCGCTTCCAGTAAAGGATAACTTAAGAACTGTGATACATCTGAAGGAGTTGTTAGTATGGGTATATTTGGTATATTCACCCATGAAATGCTTATCATCTGTGGTCTCTACCTTTAATAACCTTAACTAACAGCTCTAGAACTCATATCCTCATGCGCACTTAGTGTATATGGCGGTACAGGTGGTCATACCAAATAAAGTTATTATTAATCTCGAGTGTTGGATCAAGAAAAAGTGCTGACAAATCAGTTGAAATATTCTGTTCTAAACTATGTGGGCTTCGTCCTAGTTAACTTTTATGGTTTGATATGTACCACCAAAATCAACAACTTTGTTCCTTTAAGTTAATAGCGAACCTTTTATATCAAGCTTAGTTTCTGGGCCAATAAGGCGAACCGGCGTATATGCCAGTTCTAAACGTCCATTCTGCCCTGTTTGCAAGAAATTCCAAGTCAATAAAACTCAACCAAAGTATCAGTAAAAAGATGACTATGATAACAGGACTTTATTTCCTAAGAAGAAATGTATAAATACTGGGCCCTGCATTTCTCGATTTTATAGAAGTTGCAAGGAATTATTTTGCTTATTGGCTTAAAATACACAGAAACGCATTCTTCAATGATCCTAGGTACGGGTGTTAAAGGAGCGGGCGTCAGTAATAAAATGCATTTGCCGATGAAAGGAAACCGTTTTGTGAATGTAGAAGCCATTTAATATGCTTGTACCGATATCCGACGATTTAAAACAATCATTCGACATGTTTTTAGACCAAGCAAATCCCTGTACTGAGTTGGAAGGGATCTATTTTGAATTAAATAAATCGATTTTGGCCCAAACATATTTTTGTGGTTCTTATTTTTAAAAAGTCCTGTTTACGTTGGAATGCACCTTGAATGTGCAAAGACCCAAGAAGATGCGCAGTTCATGGAAACTAGTTGGTCTCGGCCATTCCATTACTGAGACTCACTAATCTGGATCTGTGTGTACTCCTTCCGGTGTGACTTTATGTCCAAGGTAATTTACCAAGAGCTTGTCTAAATTTAGGTCCCGAAACACGACATTACAGGTTAATTGATAATATGCGCAGAAGATCCCAAGAATGAGAGAGTGGATGCGATTGTAAGCTCTCAGACGATGCGCTGGACATTAACGAGTCCTTTAGGCTTCCCGATCATTGCAGCGCAATTCAGGGTGTGTTCGAGGCTATAGCGGAAGCAGCGTCCGGGCTTTAGAAGAATACGATATCTGGACAAGATATTTGCATTCGATCTGACAAGTAAGCGGCTTTGCGCTGCCTGGATTTGGATTTTATTACATCAAAAGCCGTCAAGAGCTGCCGTCTTTAGACGAGATAGCTAAGCAGACTCATCTGCAACTGAGCTGGGTTCCCGGTCACAGGGATATTCCAGCAAATCGGATGAACTCGCCGGAGGGTGCATTATAATACCGATTCAACAACAGCTAGGTCAAACCCCTGCATTCCCATTGCTACATGTAAGCTACTAATTAACACAATATCCTTAGGCTCAGCGTGCAGGTGCTGGTCGGAAGCAGCAGGATGCAAAATAGCTAAGCTAACTTGGCCTGAAATAAACGTCAAGCGCTCAAAAGATATATAATCTGTAAATAGACAAAATATATGCATCGTCATAAGTGTCCCTGGGTACTCATGGTAGTGGGTTGGTGATTGCCTCAAATGACTTTTCAGGAGTTGCAAGAGTCCATTGAACAGCTGATATATACGTGTCCTGCGCTGTCCAAAAAGAGGCACTTTCCTGGGTGAGTACTTTCCGGACTCTCTGGGAGACATTCCAAATAAGAAAAAAAGCTCCATCAACTGTTGCGTAAAAGCTCCAAATGGCTGGACTTCTGAAAGGGAATGGGACCTGTGTGTCATTCGGTATCACAAAGGGTCAATCATGTGCCTTTTTGGCGACCACTAAACCTACCTACCTACTTAACTTCTTCACTCCCAGGCAAAGAGTATTTGAATCAATTGAGTTCCAACTCAGCAGAGCCGTTTTGAACATTTCAAGATCAGCTGCTTGTGAATACGTGAATTGAATAGCCGGTGCAACACAGCGCGCCACTTGGGCGCATCGGATTATGGCGAGTCGAATGCACAATTTCACGATTGGTGGCTAAATACACGTTAAGCGATGTTGCAGCAAATGTGCTCTCCACGACATATGCGTGCATAATGCAGCACCGGCAGAACCGCAAGCGACGTCGCTGCTGTTGCTCCACTTTGGCAGTAATTGCTCACACCACGCTGAGCAGTATTTAAAACAATGGCGGCGGGACCGACGGCCAGCGTCAACGGCTCGGACTTGGCCTTCTCGCGGCTAGCGTGTGCGCCCAGAAACTGTGCTGGAATGATTACCATCGAATAGCGGTTGCACTAGAAGCACCACACGGAGTTGCCGATGGTCGGTTTTGTGCTTGCGAACAAGAGTCTCACACGCAGCTCTGAAGAGAAGATGCAGTGCAACTGCTTTGTGCGTGGCCATGTATCAGCGAATTTCTTTTTGTTTAATTTCATTCATTTTTCATAATTTAATAATTTATTTTGCTAAGGAATTTTCTTTTGCATAATTACGAGTGCGCTGCAGCCACAACGAAGCCGATGAATTCACTTTCGATTTCCATGCATTGTTTTTCGCGTACGTTTGTTGAGCGGAGCAGAGCAGTAAAAGCGGTTTATGGACGCTGGATGAGTTTTTTTTATTTCTTTCTATTTGTTTGTGCAGAGGTATTTCGAAATTTTAACTATTTGCACATGTGCCAATGTGGTTGGAAATCTCCTCGCAAATGCCACTTCGCAGACGCTTTTCACATGGCGGCGCGTAGATTGAACTCCAAAGTATTTGCACATATTTCAATTGCTATCTTCAATCGGCAGACTTGCTCCCATTATGAGGGCATATTTCCATATAAAAAACCACGAATAAATTGAAGAAAAATATCGTTTGTTGTCTGCTACAATTACGGACGCCCTTATGCAATAATTTATAAAAACAAACAACAACAAAAATAAATGAAAAATACACGCGTATAAATTATGTCTTAATTGAGTTTAGTCTAGGTACACTTTTCTTTTGGAGCGCGCCAAAGTGTACTCGGGTTCAAACACACCAACGGCACAACACTACCAACAACAACAACAACAACAACAATGGAAACTACAGCAAAACATCTTCCCACGATTTAGTTGGCTGGTAGCTGTTCGGAGCTGCTGCAGTTACTTCTGACCCAACCTGCAAAGTTCAAAACGGTTTTCACTACTTTGCCATTTCACTCTGGCTCTGGTGAGTAATGTGGCCACAGTTAAGAGCACTGAAGATGCGCATTGAAGCTGTCCGAAAATTGGGTACATACATTGTGTTAATAAGCTTCGAACAAACGGGGATCCAGTGGCGCATACCAAATTTAGCCTAGGAGGGGCTTCCAAATTGTTTTAAGATGATTAAGAATGAAAGGAAATTGTTTCGAACACTTCAACATTTCTATGGGAAAGTCCAATAAATATCAGAGATACAGTCGCGTAACCCAAGTGGAAGAGGGATTTCCAAATTGTTTTAAGATGGATGATTCAGAATGAAAAGAAATTGTTTCAACATTTCTATGGGAAAGTCCAATAATGGAACTACCAGAGATACAGTGGCGTATACCAAATTTAGCAACGAAAGGTTTTCCAAATTGATTAAAGGTAATTAAATTAAATTCTTTAGAATATATCTAAAACTTAGATGGTAAAGTCCAATAATGGAACTACACAAATCACAAAGATCAATATTTAAAACTAGAGAGAAAATTTGGGCGTCAGAACTAAAGGGATTCCCATTTTAAACAACTGGCTTTTAAAAGTTGGAATAGTACTGTGGAAATTGGATAGTACTGTGGAAATTGGAGTATTACTGGGGAAATTGGAGTAGTACTGTGGAAAATGGGAGTATTACAATTTCCACAACAGGTTAATTACCAATGAAATCATAGTTCATACCCGATGATAGAATGGCACAGCTTAAGGAGCATTTATCATAAGAGATGGGAACAAATGTTGGGTTATCAGATGAAAGAACCACAAAATCTGGACCATATTGGAGAGACCTTTTTGGGTAAAATTCTTTTTAACAATGAAAAACCATAGTTTATTGTTTCTCTTGCTAATGATGGTAATAGGAAAAGAGATTATTGAGCTTAGATTACTTAATAGTTCCATCTTTTAACCTATTTCCGTCAATAAAGGAACTATTTGTACACAGGAACTAGGATTCTTAGCCACTATTCCTATATTCCTTTAATATTATACCGACATTGAACTATGGAGTTTACATGTCTTCCAATAAGGAGAGGAATTTTAAACATTTGAATACTCTGACATTCTTTCGTGTATTGAGGCTATGTTGAATCATGTAATGAATCATTTGTACGGAATCTGTTAATAATTTTGCAATTAACCCTCTTTGATGGCCGATTATGCAAATCATAAAATTCACGGAGCGCTAAGACTAGGAGGACAAGAGCACTGATTGTTAAAAATATAGGTAAGGATTGAGTAACGGCAAAGTTCATTGAATATGTAAATGTCAAAAGAACTTTTCTATTCCCAGCTGATATTTCAGCGACATCTGCCGATGATTTTAGGTAGGTAGGTAAAATAGATGAAAACTATGGGGTCGCCCCAATTAGCACTAGTGCCGTTTTTATGCTATATCCTCGCGCGCCTAAAGATAGTGATATACTATGACATGAATTACAACCAGTCGGAGATTTTTTTGGATCAATTTTGTTAGGTCTGAAAGTGCTAATCCACAGACTCTCCAGAGAAGGACTTCCGAAAAATTTGAGTCTCATGCGAGTGTGGGCTGGGTAATCACATAAAAAGTGGACGACTGTTTCTCTCTGTTGTGAGTCTTTGCAGCTTCTGCAATGAGCATTGAATTGAAAGCCCATTTTTCAGCGTGCGTATTGGTAGTCCCATGATCCATGCATACAGCTATAAGGTTGGTTATGGTTGGTATGTCTTGGTTTATTCAGATGCTTCGGTCTTCTTGCACTGTAATTAGGCCACGTCATCCTCGAAATGGCACATATCATAAAAGTTTTATCACCGAAGACATAATTCGAAGACCCAGTCTTAGTCTCCCAAAAATATAGCAGACTTGTGGTTTCTAGTCCTCCTTGTGTAATAAAATATATAAAGACAAGAGTGGCCTTCGTCAGAGGACGCAGAGAAAGGAAAGTCTTTTTCGATGCCCGATCCGTAGCGGACACACCACGATTTTGAGTGGATTCACCACGATTCTGAGTGGATTAACCACGATTTTCAATGGATTCGTGCACAACGTCCGTGTGCTTTATTTCGCTGCTTTGCCGTTTGACGTTTAAGTTTCTTTTCTCTGTGTTCTCTGCCTTTGTCCCCCTTCGACGCCACTGCCTTTTCTTAACAACATAGTCTCCATTTAACCGTTACACCCAATTTCTGTATGTGGTTATTTAACAAGCAATTAACAAGCAGAGACCTCCTCGTGCTGACTGCGTGTAGTTGAAATTTCATTGCGTTTGTGCTCAGGCAAAGATTGTGACCCCTTTTAGCTTTTCTTACCAAATATAATGAAATCCATTGAACCCAAAGTAACGAAAACAAAACATTACACTTAAACAAAGCACTCACTTGTAAACCTTTCATTTATGTGTGAGATTTGGAAAAGGTGTTAGCTATGGTCCAACGACTTCCCTCTATGCGCATTCAGAGTTAACATTTCCCAACGAAAACAGTCATATTAATTGTCTAAAGTTGTAAAAACCAAACCAAACAACAAAAATCCAAAAACAACCTGAGAAAAAATTGTACGAAATCCGCTGCAATACGCATTAAAAATTCATTAAAACTGCCCATTGACCCCATTTGCGCTCAGAGCACAACTCTGCCAGCTGCCGATTAAGTAGCTCCCCCACTGTTAACGAGAGTCTGGGTGTGGATCTTTTCTGGTTCCTTTTTCTTAGGAGAATTCGGGTATGCTGTGAAAACTGCGCTTTGATTATATTTAATGACAGGAAACTCTCGAATCTCCCATCGTCCGCTATCCCACCACTCGGTCTGGGGAGATTTATTAAACCTGCAAGTACGCTTTCTTCCGAACCATTTGAGGAGCATGATGTGTGTGAATGCTTAAAAGAGTTCTCAGATAGTAATTATCTATTCACAACTGTCAACATTTGCCTCAAATGTCAGGAGAGGCACGGAAATAAAACTAGAGTGCTGGGAATGGTAAAATATATGGACGGATATGTCTGCAAATGGAAGCTGCGGTAAATTTACATATCCATGAAGGCAAAATAATAATAAATTTATTAAGATTAAGATTTATTTAAACGGTGTTATAATCTACGACCTAAAATATATATTATGGTGCTCTTGTTTACTTCAACGATGAGGATTTGCTCATGTGAACCTCTTCTCTCAGGCTTGTTTCAGGCGGGAACTTGTATATTTTGGTACTTTGGATTAAGCTGAGGAATTGTGATCATACCAAAGAAGTATTCGCCCAAAGGCGTGTTGCTTTTGTGTACCAGTTCTTCGCAGTCTATGATCAGGTGTAGTAGGTTTTCATCACTTTCTTCAATGAGTCTACAGACTCCCACTCCTAAGGTTGGGGCCAACTGAATCAGCTTGCAATGGCCGATCAAAACGCTATTGATAACTCGTAGCTTGCATCTGGCATAATTATAAGCTCTTTAGTGGTAAATTTTCCCAGAGGGATGAGGTAAGAGTCCATCGAATACTTAATATGTACATTTCCACCGCTGTCGAAAAAGATACACACTTTCCTGGCTGACTACTTTCTGGACTCTTTGGAAGACATTCCAAATAAGAAAATAAAATCCAATAACTGCTTCATAAAATTCTACAAATGGATGAACTCTTGCAAGGGAATGGGACTTGTGTCTCATGCGGTATCATAAATGGTCAATTATGGCCTAAGTTTCAGTTTTTGGCGTCCGCTCAACCTACCTACCTACTTTCCCAGAAGAGCTTTTTAATCCAGAAAGATTCTTCCTGGTTTGACTTATTTTAGTATTTGTTTATTTTTTCAGTGCACCTTTAGCAGTGCTGTTTAATAGTCCAAGGATCAGGCCCGTTAAACTGAGAACGCGCTTTCTAGTCAAGCTATTAGTCTCCTCATTTTCGTCTACTTTTATGTGGACTTGTACCCACAGTAAAGGTGGCTTTTTAATAATCCCTTAAAAGTGCAAAAGAGTGAGCTCAAATGTTTTAAAGCTACTTGACTCTCGGATAGTATCACAATATCTTTCTCCCGATAATTACTGTCAACATTAAATTGGTCCCATTTTTCAATAGCGAGAACTTCCGGCTGAATAATGCTTAGGAAGGAAATCATTGCTCCCAAGTAGTTATTGCCATACATACATATATAGTGGAGTAGGTCGAAGAATCGCCGAAGAAGGAGGTCTCCAAGCACTCAGGCATAGATACCCTGGAAATATTAATATGAGACAGAATAGTGCTCAATGTTAAAGTCACAGAATTAGCCAGCGTCATTCAGTCATTTGGTTAAACGTTTCACATTTCGTGCCACTCGATTTGTTTGGAGAAGACAAAGTTACATTCCTCGTCCCCAATTGCTGTGTTATTCGTTGTCACTGGCCTGTTTATCATCTGTAATTTGTTGCTGTTACTCACAGATAATTGGAGCTTGACTCTGATAAGAAAAAATATATTTTTTTGTACGCTATTCGCATTGAATCAATAAATGAAAAAAGGCTCCAGAGGAGGAAATTGGCGAACTGGCAAATATACCACCAGTATACCAGTAGTAATAAATTGCTTTCTTCTTTTACTCCAATGATGGAATGGCTTATTTCATTTCAAATGACGCCATCCGTACGCAAATAGGTAACAAATTTTAATTAATTATTTGTTACAACACCGCTGGCCATGGGCGTGCTGCTCGTATCAGTAACTGCCTACCACCTGCATACATGGCACGCAGGTGACGATGAATGCGTGCAGCCAGGCATTCGAGCTCTATTTTAATGGGCAACATGATGGGCCCATCATATAAGGCTGTAAATACAATAAAAGCAGGCGGCAATCCTATTCAAAGAACCTACAAGATTGTGGTGTGTTAAAAGTATATGTGTGTGTATTAATGTGTTTTTATGCATATGTGAATATACACAGTACTGGATTAAGAATTCTAAGGCTGTTATAGTTTAATAAACCCTTATAATTAGCGCCAGAGAAGTGGACTCAGCAGGGCTTAGCTGATAATGCAATGAAGAAGAAATTTAAGAAAGTGTGAAATTGAAAATCGAATGTATTAATTTTGACTTCGTTCTACTTGGCAAACTTATGTGGAACCCTATTTCAAGTTTGTATCTATCAAGGTTTTATTTAATTAATAATAAAGAATAAAAACTACCAGGGAATTTTGCTTTAGGTGGATATTACGGGAGTTTTTTTTTTACAAATATGGAGTGATATATAAATATTTCAACATGTTTCATGAAGATTTCTTGCATATATAATACTTGTAACATATATCTTACATATAATACATATTTTGTCATATAATAGGAGATATGCAAGGTTGAATGAGGAAACTTGGTACTAAGATACAATTGGCGTAGAACTTGATAAATTACTAAAGTTAGATTGTAGGGGTTTCTTGACGTCGGCCCAATTCAATTTCAGCCTTTTCCACTGGATTTAAGGTGAATTTGTTTGGCATATAGAGTTAAACGTGTGTATCAGAGAACACAGAGAAGGGAAAGTCTTTTTCGCTGTCAGCGTCCGTAGCGAACACACCACGATTTTGAGTGGATTCACGACGATTCTGAGTGGATTCACCACGATTTTTAGTGGATTCGTATACAATGCCCGTCTGCTTTATTTCGCTGCTTTGCCGTTTGACGTTTAAGTTTCCCTTCTCTGTGTTCTCTGGTGTGTATATTCTGCTAAATCCACCTCATATCGTTCGCATCAATGCAAGGTGAATTTACTTAAGTAAATTCACCTTGCGTCAACGTAATGCGGGAACTGTCAGTGGTGAATACCATGAGTTTCCACAGAATATGATATTCGACAATTGTTGAAAATTTATAAGGAGAACACGCTCCCGGGTGGAGCAAACGAAAAATAGGCTAAGAAATTAATTAATCTTTAGTGCATTATCAAATAATCCTAAATTAGAGGAAAATATAAATTGAAATCAAAAAATAAATACACTGAAACAAATTTACACAAAAAAAGAGCCAAACAATTTTTTTGAGTGTTTTGAGAAGAATTTTGATTTTTTATTCGAATAAATTTTAAATATCTTTTTGGATATTTGAATTAGTTGACAAGTGCACACTGTAGGCGGAATGTGTTTATGCCATTTTAATAATTTGAAAAAATTTATGTTAAAAAGAGAGACACTGACTACATAATCAAGCTCAAATGACCCAAATTGCTTTACATTTCCACTACCTCCTCTTTGGGCCAACGCATGTATTTTCTACTTGACTTGGGAATAATTTTAATTTTTTTTTGTTCTATATGATTGTGCAATCTGAACTAATTTTCTATCGAGATATCAAAAAGAACAAAAAAGTCACTGATAACAACATCAATAAACATATCAAACTTTCCTCCTAAGGATGGAAGAACCCTCCACGGGCGATTTTAAGTGTATTTCACTTCACACTCACCTGTTTCATAAAATTGAAGCGCGGCATGGCTGAAAAATCTCTCGGTTAAAATTATATACAAAATATTTGTATTTCTGGATTCAAATTATATATATGATAAATATTTGTATGTATTTTTAAAAACTTGAAAAATTCACACATCAGTCAAAACAGTCATAAACATCGATCACTCGTTCACTTTTATTGAGAGAAATTCGATTATTTTGCCGCCCTGCGTCTCAACTTGTTCTGATGCTCCTTTTACCGTTTAACCATCGTTTAGAAACACACAAATTAAAGCAATTAACAATTTCAGAACAATTTACAATTTATGTGAAGCCCGATGTCACTATTTTGTGTATTGCGATTATTACGGAAACGATGCAGAGTTTATTTTTTGCTTGCATCGCGTCGACTCAGTCTACATACGTCCACATACCACCGGTGTGAATTTCTTACGGAGTTTTTTATTCCTCGTGAACCGGACGCGATGCCCGCCCGAAAACAAATTCGAAACTGAAATGTAAAAACTCACTCACTCACTCCACAAATTTTCACAAAGCCCTAAACTAAATAGAGCTCAGCTTTGTTGTTATTTTTCCTTTTGTGTGTGTTTGTTGTTATAGCTGATGTTGTTGTAGCTGCCGTTGTTATTGTTGTTGCTGCTGCTGTTAAGCCATAAAACAAGAGACTGGTTGGTGTGGTAGAATTTTTTTTTATGGAAATATAATAATATTATATTGTTTTGTTTATAATTTTGCGTTAAGCTCACTTGGACAATGTAATAAATGTTTGCATACTCATGCGTCCACAAAACCTGATGGCTCAGCTTTACAGTAACTAGACAATGGACTGTCGTGGTCACCAAACATTTTTAGAGGGGACCATGGAACATCATTACCAAGTATATGTTTACTAAAGCGGCGCTCAAAGACAATATTTTTGTTTTTCTGTACAAATACATTTAATTTAAATCAATCGTACGATGAATTCAGAAACAGCACAGGAATAACACAAGTATAAGAATAAAACAAACTAATTGGAAACCAACAATGTTTTACTCACTGTGAATTTGTTTGAAACACATAATTATCCCTTAGGTTTATACCTGGAAACAGTTTTGGTATGATGGGGAGAGGGTGTGCATATACATATGCGTATAAATATACAAACACACATCCATACACATGTAACTTCAGATCCTGTATTAAATAATGAGCTCAGGTAGAAAAGAAAAATTTGTGATTTGCTTCCATGACCTGACAGAGTACAAATTTATTAGGTTTGTTAAGTTTGAGTATGCGGGACTATTGTGGAAACCCACTAAGAATCGGAATAGTCGCGTTACTGTGTATGTAATTTAGATAGCTCTTGAAGTCCATATTAGATAGAACTGTGCGAAGCATATTTCTAAAAATCATCATGCTATACTTATTTGTGTTATAGTTTTATTTGATCTTCCTAATTGCTATCTTAGCTCAGTACAGACACTGTACAATTTTTCTTAATGTGGTTCCGACATGTCCTTTACTTTTCGTGTGTTCACTGGCAATTTCGGGTTTCCTCTAAGTGAAACCGTTAGAGGAATTCATAAGGTATGCTTACCTTTGGAATCCCCACGAACTTACAAATGAAGTTCTACGTAATGGCTATCTTACCTGATATAGACATTATACAATTTTTTGTAACAGGGCTCCGACTTGTCCTCTATTTCTGGCGTGTTAAATGGGAATTTGGGTTCGTCTCTAAGTGATCTTTAATAATAATTTTTAATGCATAACATTGCTATTCCCATGAATTGTCTCTTACAGATCTTCCTAATTGCTATTATACCTAATGATGACACTATACAAATTTCTATACAGGGTCTCGACAAGTCCTTTACTTTTATTGGCTCGTTGGGAATTTGAAATTTTCTGTAAGTGAAAACGTAACAAGAATTCATAAGTAATGTCTACCGTTGGCATCCGCACGAATTCCCTCATGAAGACGTTCCCAATTCCTAGCTTATAGACACTACACCAATTTCTATAATAGGATTCCGACATGTTCTTTACTTTTGTTGAGTTTATGGGAATTTGGGACTTTCTCTAAGTGATCCTTAGGAGGAATTCACAAGTTATGCCTACATTTGGCATCCGCACGAATTGCCTCACGAAGTCCTTATATGACGGATGATCATGAGTAAATTTAGGAAACCTCTTTGATTTTTCATTAGATTCAATTGATACTGTTTTTTCGGATCCATGACACCAATGACATCTATGAAACCAATTGCATAAATGAAACTAATGGGATCCATGAAACTAATGGCATCCAAAACACCAACATAGCAGCATATGGGAGTCAGTCGTATCAGTCTAACGTGAAAACTTATTTCTAAAAGTGCCAAAATTGTTGCACAAAACACAACAAAATTTGTAAACTACAATTCTCATTGTAAAGGATTGGAACGAGCTTCCAGATGCCCATCTCCTCCTTACTCAGTGTCACTTGCCAAACTGTTACCTAGAGAGATACACCCTATCAAGAATATTGAAGCTGAAATCCTCCTGGTAATAGGGCTGTTTATACAGCTTGACTCTGGCGCTACCCTTCACACACGTAACCTAGAATAACGCTACCTTCTTCTCATAAGTATATTCAACAAGTGAATCGCCAGCAAGAGCGGACAAATGCCGTTGGACGCACTCGCAATTACGTCAACCTGCCGGCATTCTTTTACTATTGAAACTTTTACACGGCTCCGTGGTAATTACGTTTCTTTTATTCTGTCTGTTCCCTTTTCTATTTATTTTCATATTTTTATGCTTTGCCAATGCGCCTGCGCCGCTGTGAACACAAGAGCCGAGCGCACTCATGCGTAGATCCCCTGTCGTGACTGGGTACAAGTGCAATTGACATGCAAACGCAAAAATATGTATGCGGGTTTTTTGTTCAAGAAGAATTTTGAAATTTGAATATAAGACTTGAAAGGGTTCAGTAATATCTCCGTATATATTTTACAATTTGTTTATAACCATAACAATAAAAGCATTTGTTGCATATGTTTAAAATTACTTAGGTGTCTCCTATTTGTTTGATCTAAGATCTATCAATTGCTCAATTTCTCCCGCTGCAGGTCTTCGTTCTTTACAGCATCGCCACACCCGAAACGTTGATAATCGATTATATCCATTTTATTATCTTTCAGCACTTCGTCTACTGTTTTCTCAGGGTCGAGGAGGTATTCCTGATAGATGAGGCACGTTTCGTCGTCTTTGTTCTCCACACGCTTGTCTTTGCCCTCTTCTCCGACTTTTTTGGGATTCATGCCAACAATGTGTTGGCACAAATTCTTTTTCAGCTCCTCATCCTCTGAGGTGCCACGAAATGCTACAATGGTGCCGTATTTGCCCATCTGTGTGACGTTATGTATTTTCTGCTCTTTAGTTGTTATTGTTGGATGTGCATAGCCATAGAGCTGCAGTTCATTGTTAGTCTTAAAGCAGATGGCTCGCTTGATGGACGCATTCTCACCCACCATTCCGATTAAAAGTGCCAAATGATCGCCAAGCGTTTTCCCATCTTCTGTTCGTAGGTTTTTTATGGCCTCCGCCTCGAAGCCAAGCTACATATATATAGATAAGGATGAAATATCCACTGTTATAAAAAGTTCTTTAAATTATTTCACATGTTTATTAAGCACCTTCCATAAATCGCCATCGAACTCAGTCATATGGGTGTACTTGGCGCACACGCGCGACACATGATCCACAAAGTTCTTAAATGTATCATTTCGTGCTACGAAGTCTGTTTCACAGTTGATCTCCACCATGGTGCCGATGTCACCATGTATTAGTACACCGACCAGCCCCTGTGCCGTAGTCCGATCGGATAATTTCGCTGCCTTGGACCAGCCAAGACTCTGGGCTTGCGCATGGAGCCACTTCTCAGCCTGCAAAATGAGACATCTGATTAAGTTAAACCATTTAAGGTAGCTTTTAGTTAAATAATCACCAAATTGACATCATTGTTGTTCAGTTCCAGGGCCTTTTTGCAGTTGGCGAATGTATATCCCGTCTTTTTTCGCAAAGCGCTAAGTGCACTCTTTTCGACTCCAGCTAGCACCGTGCGCGTGGTGTGAAGCATGCGTGTGAATTGCTGCAAAAACATGTTTGCTCGTCCGTTGGAATTCTTTAGCCGTAAACTTACTTGTTGCACTGCGCTACGTCAAGAACGAACTGCCAAGGAAACCAAAGAAATTTTTGTTTATTATGTGAAAATAAAAGCTTATTCCGAACGATTAAATCGATTTGAATTACACAAATAAGAAACTCATTTCGATTTTCGTGCGGCGTGTTAGCACGGACGTTACAATTTACTGGACAAAATAATAAGCAACTACTTAATTAAGTGCAGTGAAATTTGAAACATTGGTAAGCTTTGTTGTTAGTATTTTGCTTTTGATTGATTTACTTAAGTGAAATATTTGAAAATTACCTTTGGCGTGGATTTGGTTGCACAATGAAATGTTTTTCTCTTTCGGCACAAAATCTACGCCCGATTTTTTTTATGCCGACAATTCGCCGCAAACTGTCAGCTGGTTATGCTCATGAAGTTGGTAGCTGCTCAGGGTTGCAGAATGGTTGTTGTACTTGCTAAAGCTTGGACGTATTTGTTGAAATTAACGGACAAAATTGCGTATATATAGGATTTTTATTTATTTAGTAAATTATTTATTCATTAAAATTATACACTATCATGGAATCAATGGCTGCTAAGACTTTTAGCTGAGCAAAAGTATATAAAATATTGTATGTGAAGATTTAGTGAGAGGTATGATAAAAGATAGGAAAGTAATGATGGAATTTTGAGGTTATTAAACAATGTGGTTCTTTAGAAGTGAAACTGGTTGAAATTAATCTGGATGATATACTCAACGATATCCCGAGCGTTTGTTTTGGACGATGTGAAGTGAATACAAGTGGGTGGAGATAAAGATTGTGGCAGAACAAAAGAGTCTGAAATGCTATTACTGAAATTTTACCATATTCTTGGACCAATCGGGGCATCAAACAAATTCGAAGTTTTTGATTTAGATCGATGTAATTTGAAGAGTGGAATGTCGCAGAGATGGTAGAATAACATTCGAATTACCATGGCAAGTTTTTTTGGACTGAAAGTTTTCGTTTCAATAAGTTTTATGTTTCATTCGGTGTTTAGTTTTTAATTAATAGAAGCAATTTTCGTAGTTCGGAAGATCAAACATTGAAAAATTGGTAGTAGCTGTTCTACTGAAAGCACCCATTTCAGTTCCTTTGGCTGAGATTTATATAGTTTTCACTTTGTTTCGAGGCGATTTAGGTTTGCTTCTGTAGTGGGGCTATCAACAATTTTGGACATAACGAATATAATAGAAGTGGGGAAGGGTGAAGAAGGAGGTCTCCCAGCCCTCAGGTATTGATCCATTATACTTTAAGCCTGGAAATATTATTGAGATAGAGGAGTGTGAAAGGGAAGTTAAGCCTTTTCAAAATCTAACTCTGACTCTGAATCTAACTCTAACTCTGAATCTAAGAAGACATAAGGAAAGTTGGTGATATATATTAATTCAAAATTTTAATTGTAACTTGAAAAACAAATACAGAGAGAAGAGTGCCTTGTGTTACACTATTCTTCTACTAATCTTCTTATTGGACATGCTCTCCACTCCATTAGTTAATCTCATACAGAGTCAGTGTGATCCTGGTTGAACTATTGAACTCGAAAGCAGGAGAGATATCAAATTATTGTATAAAAGATTCTGAAGAGTTCTGAGGTCCTTATTTTCAACTCATTAATTGAGCAGTCCTTTCCACGAGGCTGAACCTTCAGAAAGAATAGGCTGGAAAATTTATTGGGTTTTGTATTTCTTCGATCAGAAGATAATGATATTAATACAGCACTTATTGTTGGATTTATGCTTGGCTTGAAATTATCTTGGGTTCTTTGTAGTTGAGGACGTTTGATTGATCTACTCTTGGATTGAAATGGTCCGCTAAAGAATGTGTTACGACAGTCGAACGATGAAGTGATATTTAAACGATTAAACAAAAACAATTATTATATAAACTTGGTAATTATCCAGTGTTGAATCTGAAAGAAAAATATTCGTAGTACAAAAAAATATACTTAATACTACGATGTTCGATTGGACAGAGCACTCTCCCACACCACAATCCTCAGTGCCATTGAAAGCACTTTAATATAGCTTGCACTGCACTTGACAACACAACTTAATACCTTCTCTTCGTATCTTCCAAGGCACATTCAAAATGTCCGACCCCAATCATCGTCCTAAAAAACGTTTAACAACGGATGAAGACGATTTACCGTCAAAGATAAAGAGGCCATGCGATAAATATAAAATGGTGTTCAATCGTCCAAAACCCGACGTGCTGCGTAGCATTTTGAAGTCCAAAGCAAACCCAGAGTACAACTCGCGGCGCCTCTGGTACGAATTGAACATGCCCGAATGGTAAGTAGTGCCGCAACCAAGAACCGAAGCTCATCCGTAGTAATCGTTGATATTGCCTTTGTATTTGTATTGGAATCAGTACCAGCTCAATTTTCGATGGTAAAATGCTTTCGACGTCCATACCCGATAGTTTGATCTGCCACACCGACGAAATGAAAGTGAAAAAGAAACATAAACCCAAGATAAAGGGCAGTAAGTAGTGCAAAACTAGATTCATTTACCTATGTAAGGATATATTTTCAATGCACGAAACAGAGGGATTCACGTACATGAAGATGCGTAAGGAGCGCGAGGACTTTCGTCGCAAATTGGTGGCATTAATTGCTATCCAAGACGAAGACATCGATTTGGAGGCGGAATTTCCCACCAAAGACGAATCAGAGATGCTACGCTATTATTATTATATTAAACATGGCATCGACACGATTCACGTGGCGCCAATGAACAAGCGAGTGTTGGAGAGGTAAGCTGGTAATTTCTTCCATTTATGTTAGTTTATTGAAATTTTTCAAAACTAGAATTCGGGACCTTGTGCCGCCCATGCTGACCAAACGGAGTGGCGAACTGAATGAAATTATTCTCGAAATTCAGAACAATTATGTTTTTGCCATGAAGAAAGCGGTTGTGGACTATGTCCTGAGTAACACTTTGGATGTCGCAAAGAGAGAAGGCCAATTAGAACAAACTCCAGAACGCATGGAGGCCGCCGTTCTGTTCAATCGTTTTCGCTATCGGTGAGTCTATAATAAACATAAGCGGTGGTATATCACAGCATAAATGAAGTATGTTTTGAGTAAGTGGGTTGTTTGGGTTGCAGTGTTATGATTAGCATTATGTACTTTTAAAGGAGGTTTCATATTCATTGTCTGGGTTTCGAAATTGAATGAAGTGGAGTGTCTTTAGTATCATAAATTTGTAATAAAAAGGTATTCGACGGAAAAACAATATTCAGATCAAAGTGTAAAAATTGTATCAGCGAAAATTCCCGTCCGGGTTAGTATCGAAATGAATTTTACCTCCGATCAAAATGCTACTATCGCAGCAAATTTTAGAGGTTGATGTTTACCGTGATAGAACGAGCGCATTCCACCACTGCTGAAGGTGCTGTTCTAGTTATATGTTGTTCTTTAGCTACTGAACCGTTCTTAGCTTCTTGGAACAGAGGAGTAACTTAAAATAACCAAATAAAAGAGAATAATAGAGGTCGAAATACGTAAAGCGGGCCTCAGACACTCAATCATTAGACGCCAATCATATAGATGTATAATGAAAAATTTCACATGGATACCGAAAGTTTTGATATTCGATCGGTGTCCATGTGACGCATATTAACATTTTTCACTAATCCATCTACATGATTGATGTCAACTGATTGATCGTCAAAATCGTTAAAATCACATGACCTTCTAAGCCAATATGCGATATTGCCTTCGAAAAAAGGAGAAGCATGCTATGAGGCGATGTTTTGAAGATAAGATCCATTCCGCCTTTTCCCTCCCTGAACGACTTAGACTCCTTAACGAAATGTTTATGCTAGAGGCATATTCGTCCTTCATCTTCCTAATTCTCTCTGTATTTTTCTGTTTTCCTTTTTCCTCTTAATTGCGCATTGCTCTGATTGAGTGCTATGGAAAACTGTACTGGTGCAAGTATTTCTTTACTTCAAAATTTATAACCCAAGATCTATTAAAGACTGTAACAAAGATTAGTAGTAGTACTATAAATCCATATGCGCAATAGTTCTCCAGGCCCGTCTACCACTGCCTCACAGATATGGTTCAAGGTGCCATCGACGCCTTGAGGGAAAACCACTTTCTTGAGGTGGATTTTATATTGGGTCGGGGTTTGCCTGCGAAGTGATGCGTTGAGCTATGCTTATTTTTATCCCTTCGAACTATTGGGGTTCCGCAAAGGAATAACGAAGATTATATTGTGCAATAATATTCTCTTCCCCTTCCGAATTCTTCCTCTTCAATTTCGTTCTTTCTCTCTCACTGGGGTTGTACAATGAACCGATTGAATATTGAGGAAGGGATGGGGTGGTATTGAGAATGGATGTGGCACAAGTTGTCTCAATATCCCCGCTTCTGTAGCCAAAGCAACCAATTCCTTTCCTACCGTATTTACAAGCACTATTTATTTAAAGTATCTCATTTCCAAGCGGGGGGGGGGGGGGGTAATATGAAACTTTATATTTCAATGCAATCAAATAATGTTAGATAACAGGATTTTCTAATAAATTTTTCTTTTATGATTTGTAAATATTTAAACATGACTGAATCCAGTCTGTAAATATTCCACATTTATGAAATATGAAAACCTCTGTGTGCATTAAAAGAGTAATAATGAAATTTCGCCAGGAGCATGGAATCTAAGCGAAAACATCCTCCAGCTCCATCTCCAACTAAAGTTCAGTCTGTGTATTGAGTTTGTTTTTGTATGCATGTGATGTTTGTGTATGTATGTGTGTGTGTGGCAGCATATGTTCTTGTTCCTCTCTGGTTATGTTTATTTAAAAAATGCAAAACTGGGAGGAAGGCAAATGTACAATAAAAGCTTTTCAAGGGAGCCGTGAAGCATGAACGCATCAGAAAAAAGCATATTAAAGGCTGAACGTAGGGAGAAAGTTAACTACTGCGTATCTCAATAATGGCATGTTGTGGGTGCGGTGCTTGTGCGTGTGTGTGAGCTGGTTTAGAGAAATGAAGTTGACTTGTTTTTTAGCATATAAGCGACTTAGCCCTTGGAACCCTAAGAAGGAAAAAGGGATGTACTGCTGTGTATGCCAACGAAATCAAAAGGTCACAGGAATGTATAATTTATTACGAGAGCCTGGGAAAAACATGTGCGCTCAGGCATTGGCACAGCAGTGAGGTGGTGCAGCTCCCGAAAGCTCAACTAGCAGCTGGGAATAACTGAGAAGAAGCAGAGTAGACGTTACCTTTTTGCTCCCTACATAAGCGGAGGGTGAAGATGGGTATGGAAATGTTTAAACACCGCTGACTGCATTACGGTACAAGTAAATTTAATAAAATCCCCCGAGATAGTGTTCTTAATCTGTTGGATTTATTTCCCTACCATTTGAATAGGATTTAAATATGAATGGGCACATTCCTTCTGGAATGCTGTTGCAATCATATTCATGCAATCATTGGGAGCAATTTAAAAGAATGTTCCCAAGAGGGTTGAATATCAAGTACTCCACTCTTGAATATCCTTATTCAACAGTTTAATAATTCTGATATCTACAGATCGATTTCCAATAATGAGTTGAGAAGGTTATGAAACTAGAATTCCATTTTCAAATGTTGGCTGAAATTCCCGTTGATCAGGGGATTATAATACTGCTATCCCAGCTTCTATTTTTACTCCAACTTTGTCCATTTGACGACCAAGCCTTATTAATTGAATATATCCTATTGCAAGAGTGACAATACGATTATGATCCGTCTGTATTTTCTAGTAAAGTGGAGGTACTAAGGGTTGTTCACCAGTAGTGAATAGAGTCCATGTTAGTCATAGTTTTGTGATTCAGTTCAGTGTGTGACTTTGATCAATTCGAGTCGTACTAGTTGCAACTAAGGATTATCAAAGACTTTATGTAGTATTATAATTCAGCTAAACCTATGCTTTTAAATATATTCGTTTTATATCCTTTTCAGTTACGACGCAAATCAATGCACTTTGATGAGAACTCTCTTCTGCGTACATCGCTCTGTGGCTAAAATGCTGGAACTGTGGAGCAGCAAATATAAACAAATGCATTTTGTCGATGTCCACGCACTGGCACAAGCCGCAGAACCCTACGATTTGTACGATTTTACGGTGAGTTCATGCAAGAGCTACAATTGAAGGCAATAAACTGCTGTAACAAAAATTTATGCAACAACATTGTTGGGTTTATAAACAATTCATATTTCAAGTATATTGTTGAAGGATTATAACTCTGTCTACTATAGAGATCCGGATAGACCCAAATGAAAGAGGTGTTGTTAGACCACCGTCTACCGCCAGTAACTGGGTCATATGCAAGTTGAACAGAGAACGTTAATATTTAATACTTTGGACTAAGTTGAAGCCTTTGTTACATCCGCCCAGAATGGTGTGGTTTAAGCCTTTCTCTGGTCGATTTCAGTCGACAGTATTCTCCCTCTACTCCTTATAATAATGAAGATAAAGCTGACGGCTATGATGCCGAAATTATTAATCTTCATTCTAGGAAACCTTTTCTTCACGAACTTTTAATCGAATACGAATACGGTAAATAGTAGAAAGATTCTGTTTTTATTTCTTAATTTTATTAGTCCCTCAAGCTATCAATAAAGCCTTGAATTCTACACCAATCGACCTTTAGCCTTTCACAAGTAGTCCTTTTAGACTTTGACAGGTACCACTCAATTGTTTCTACTCCTTTGGAGACCCGCTAATAGAGATTATGATGGGATTGACAGTGTTGACCAATGAATTGAAAATATGCAGTAAATTGCTGTTGATTTCTAATCCTTTTGTGTGAATTGTAGACCACTCTTCTTCAAAAAGAAGAGACAAGATTTGGATAATGTCTTCACACATTTCCTCCAAAGATTTGTATATACTTATAGGCAGAAACCTTAAAACCATGACAATATGGCTTTCAGGCTAATGTTTCCGCAGGCATAGTGCACAATATAAGTAGTGCAGATTTCTCTCTCCACTAACATCAGTTTCCAGTGAGAAAAAAAACATTCCTCGAAGGATTTGTTTCCCCTTAGTTCACGAATCAGCGTGGAAGAGATTGGTTACCAAAAATGAGAGGCACGAGTATTCTAGAAATGTCGTAAACATTCTCCACTAATTTATTGGGACTTGTTCATTATTTCCGGAGCGTGTATATTCAATTGGATTGATCTGGCAATCAATTTGAAGGATCCTATTAAATTTACCAACAGATTTATTGATTCATTGATTCATTCGTTCATCCAATTAACCACAAATTTATTGGTTCTATGATTCATTGGTTCATTCGATAAGATCTGAGACAAAAGCTATCAGGGCGAGCAGAGTAAAAATCTCCTAGTTGGGTCTGGCAACCAATTTGAAGGATCCTCCTAAATTTATCCAAGAATTTAACGATTTATTGATTCATCAGTTCCTTTGAATATATATATATATATATATATATATATATATATATATATATATATTTCTCTGAGAGCAAATGCATTATAATTATTTTATTCAGTATGAATGTGGTCGCCATATTGAGACCGTAAGGCAAATAATTGAAGAGGACTGGTACGCTGAGCTGCATACGATGCTGTTACGCGCCAGTCGACGTGGCGATTTGCCCGACATTAGACGCATAAAGTTGTTAGAACGCTTCTATAACTGTGTTGCCGCTTTGATGACCCAACAGTTGGAGGACATATGCATACGAAGCATCAACCTGTTTACCGAGTTCCTCTGCGATTATAGAGTAAGAGAAATTGCCTCAATAAAATAATCAAGGAGATTACAGACACAAGGAAGTGAAACCATTTGCTCAGGCATTCTTCCCCACTTCACTGTATCTCTAATCTCTATGATGCCTCGTAACTTCTTTGATTTGTTTCTCCTTTATATTCGTTTCTTATTATATTTGAATTGACAGAAACATAATAACCCGGGTATTAAAATCACTCTTATGCTTGAGGACGAGGACACGATTGCTTTCAATCCCAACTTTAGCAAGGTGCAAACGGAAATGTTGCGCATTCTGGAGAGCATTGTGCTGAGTGCCCAGCAATTGCCGCGCATCGAGAATAAACTGTACACGGATTTAAAGATCCCGAGTCAATACCATCTGCAGCCGGCCATACCTGAATCGATTATAACGGACGCACGCAATGACATCTGTGCCATGCTGGAGGAGGAGCGCATTGGTCCGGAGTTACGTCTGCAGGACTTTGATAAGTATATTGATCTGATAAATGGCTTGGAATCGGAGAAGATCTCCAGGTTTATGGAGGCAGATCCACCATTTGAGGACTATTGCAACATGGTCATTTATTTTCGGGACAAAGAAGATGAGATCGCTCGCCAAGTGTGGGGTGTACTGCGTATGGGTTTCTATGAATTCCATCGAGCAAAGTTTATTGGTCACTTGGAGAGCTTGGCGCGCTATATGCAAGGTGAGTTGCTGACCAGGATGGTATCAGACCAACAGGGGAAAATATCAAAGTTGGGAAAGGAGTACGATGCCATAGCGAAGAAGGCTTTAACAATACCGGAGGACACAGCCGAGCTGATGAGCTTAAAAGCGTATGTGATTAATACCGAAGAGGTGACAGTGCCCGAAATGGAACTCAGATTGAAAACGGTGAATTCGGAACTAATTTATTTGATTTTAATTGTTAAAGCTCTTTTGCCTTATACAGAATATGACCCACTTACTCTGGCTGATGGATCAGACGCTCTACACACCACTTGAAATAAAAAACAACAGCAATACTTTTCAATGGTTCCTGAAAATGCCCTCGGTATTCGAGGAGCATCGGCAAATTATCACTGAGAAAACAGTGGAGTACCAGGAATCGCTTAAGAAGCGCATCGAATCGTTCCGCCGTGAATTGCAGGTCTACTTTGACCAAGTGCAAGACTATCAGAACTGGGGCGATATCAAGCATCTGCCGAAATACAAACGTAAGGCCACTGCTCTGGACAATCGTCTAGTGTTGGCTATGGATGCCATAGACAAAATCAACGAGGAGGAGACCGCCTACGGGTGGGATCTATCGCAGTATCCAATACGCAAAAAGGCGCACGATCAGTTGAAACCATTCAAGATGCTATTCGATGCTGGGCAAGAATTCATGGATAAGCATGATTTGTGGATGCATTCGCAAGTGGGCACATTCGATCCCGATGAAATCGATAATGATGTGTCCACCGTGTATCGAATTGTGCAGAAATTGGAGAAACAAGTGGGCGATAAACCGACCACTCTTGAGTTGATACGTGATGTAGGTGTGGGGGGGGGGGACGTTGTGGCAGTCATGCTCAAAGCTCCGTATGCTTACAAAAGCTCCTTTGAGCATACCTGTTTTACAGACAGAAGAGGGTGGGTTTTGCAATTTATGTTGTTATTATGTCCTTTTTTGCAGGTCAAGGGACAAATCGAAGAATTCCGCGAATATATGCCAATTATAAGTACCCTAGGCAATCCTGGCATGAAAGCCCGCCATTGGGAGCAAGTGTCGGAAATCATTGGTTTCCCCATCAAGGTGTCGCCTGAGTTAACGCTGGAGAAGATCATAGAATATCAACTTGAAGACTACGTATCCAAGTTCGAGGTCATTTCGGAAAGTGCTACCAAAGAAAATAACTTGGAGAAAGCAATGAGCAGAATGGTGTCAGAGTGGGCGCAAGTAGAATTCACCGTGTCGCCATACAGGTATATAGTTCACTATACACTGGAATAATAGTTCCGCAAGCGGTCAGTTAACAATGTTGCTGGTATTTCCACACACAGGGATACGGGCACTTACAAGTTGTCCGCTGTGGATGATATACAAATATTGCTGGATGATCAAATCATTAAGACGCAGACTATGAAGAGTTCCCCGTACATAAAACCATTTGAAGCAGAAGTGCTGTAAGTCCATTCCAGATATCAAGGAGCTTATTAAACGTATCCTTTTTATACATTTTAGAAAATGGGAGGCGAAATTAATGCTGTTGCAAGAGATTCTGGACGAATGGTTACGTGTGCAATCAACGTGGATGTATTTGGAGCCAATTTTCTCCAGTCCCGATATACAGCAGCAAATGCCAGAAGAAGGCCGTCGGTTCAGTGCTGTGGATAAGGTAATATTTTCCAATCCCTATGATGAATTAATTGACTTCCAGAGGGAGACTCATGTAATATAATTTCATAATTATAAATGTATCTGGAAATCTATATATAGATCTGGAAAGAGCTGATGAAACAAGTGGCGAGCGATCCCAAAGTAATGTCGGTAGTTGAAATTGAGAAAATGAACGATAAGCTAAAGAAGGCTTACAGTTTGCTGGAAGTTATACAAAAGGGCCTCAATGCGGTAAGTTTATTACGAAGCAAGCAGGTTAGAGATAAACAGATGGCGTTAATATGGTCACAAAGGGTGCAAAATACTTTAGGATTACTGGTCGGTAGATCTCTGATATCTCCGAAGCTGCGTATATAAGTATAATTTGTGCCTTTCCCGTAAATGGGTCAAGGAAATGGTTAATCTTCTTTGCATGGCAAGCAGAACTAGGTGTATTGGATAATCTCGACATCTCCACATCGAGCTCTATTATTCTAGATGAGTTAAGATATGCTTCTTGTGGATATGTTGAGGGGAATCTACACGGTAAATGTTGTGTGTGTCTAAGTACACGGCAGGATTCTGACAACTGAATGGATATCTCATTATCTTTACGGCGTAACCTTAGTTTGGAACCAACTACGCAAGCGGGTTAATTAAGAAGACAATGGATGATCTTGTATGACGAATTTTCGCAACTCGGCATTTACTCAAATCAGTTTCAGCGAGAATTTTGGAATATGAAATTTTATCATGGGATCATGAGGACGTATTGTATAAAAAGTCTGTTTGAAGTTTGATCTTCTGAACTGAGGACAAATGAAGATAGACTGTTTATTTTATATTTTCTTGACGGATTTCTCAGCTCCTTTATTATCACCAAAGCCACAATGACGAAATTAATATAGTATAACAAATCTTGTGGAAGACGGTTCTTGCAAGATTGTAGAGACTAGTTTAGATCTTATGGAGCAGGAGCTCTAACATTACTCGGAAACTAATGTATTTGAATAAATGAGCTTAGTTATCTGGCGTAGGGATTTATTGGAAGCATTTCAGTTTACATATTCATTTGGTTGACAATACTAACTACATAATATGAGGAAGTGGGTTCACCAAAGATATCAGAATAGTTGGTTCAATCTCGAACTCTTGTACAAAGATTTAGTCTGCAACAGACATTGATTGCATTATTTTGTGTTTAGAAGATCTTCTCAGTTTGATACTGTAAACTCGTTAAGAAAACGAAGCGGGTTCACCATAGGTTTTGCATGCAGTTTCTTTAGATTCCTTTATGTAGCAGAAGAGTTTGTTGAAGGATCGTGAATATACCAATTTTCACAAAGTTGTCAAATGTGGATCAAAACGTCTCTGGATAACTCTGCGATTGGGTTGAAATATACACTGAGTATACATAAATAATATAATACATCCTTCCAAATGAAAATTATATTTGTCTGCGAATTTTCCCCTCGCCATATATCTGCTGAGTTACAGAATCATTCATCCACAACGCGTCCATATTTTGTACTATTCACACTACACTTACGTACTGTGAGCGTCATATCTTTCCTTGCTGCCATATTTTGTACCAATTCAATTCAATTTATCTCTAATTTCCTTGTTCTGGGGCAATTTGTGGTTCTTATCATCAGCCATAAATCAAATTTTAATATCATTTGTAGTACTTGGAGAAGAAACGGCTGTACTTCCCGCGCTTCTTCTTCTTGTCCAATGACGAGTTGCTGGAAATTCTGTCGGAGACCAAAGATCCCACACGTGTTCAACCACATCTCAAGAAGTGCTTCGAAGGTATTGCTACACTTAACTTCACCGAGGAGCTGGAAGTTACCGCAATGCGTTCCTCTGAGCGTGAAGAAGTTATACTGGCCGACATCATTTCCACGGCAAAAGCGCGTGGACAAGTTGAGAAATGGTTGCTGGAGTTGGAGTTCGCCATGAAGAAGAGCGTACACCTGAACGCGAGTGAGGCGTTCTTCAGCTACCGGAATATGGTGCGTGAAGAGTGGGTGTTGACGTGGCCCGGTCAGTGTGTGCAGGCAATATCATTGACATATTGGACATTGGAGATAACGGAGTGTTTCATGGAGGAGAACCCAATCAAGCAGTTAAAGGAATATTTGAAGCTTTGCATCAAGCAGGTATGCTTTGGAAATTTGTGGATGCTGCGGCCAGGCGTGAAAAGCCAACCTTGCTCTGTATTTCTAGATTGGTAAAATCGTGGATTTGGTGCGTGGTTATCTGAATGCACAGAATCGCATTACCTTGGGCGCTTTAGTAGTGTTGGATGTGCATGCGAGAGATGTGTTGGCCGAGATGATAGAGAAGGACGTGTCCGACATCAATGACTTCCAATGGCTGTGCCAGGTACGTGAATTTGTGACAGACTGATTAGGTTTATGGTTTTATATCTTCTAGTTGCGTTACTACTGGGAGGACAACAATCTGGACACACGCATGATTAACTGCTCTCTGAAATATGGTTACGAGTATTTGGGCAACACCACGCGTCTGGTGGTCACGCCGCTCACCGATCGCTGTTACCGCACACTCTTCAGCGCCTTGCACTTGCATTTGGGCGGAGCTCCCGAGGGTCCTGCGGGCACCGGCAAGACCGAGACCACGAAAGATTTGGCTAAAGCTGTGGCCAAACAATGTGTCGTGTTCAACTGTTCGGATGGCTTGGATTATATTGCGCTGGGTAAATTTTTCAAAGGTTTGGCTTCGTGTGGCGCCTGGTCCTGCTTTGATGAGTTCAATCGCATTGACTTGGAAGTGTTGTCTGTGGTGGCACAACAGGTGAGCAGGAGCATTGGCCCTGGTCGCAGAGTGATTGGTATTTTCTCTTTTTGTCTATATATAGATTCTCACCATACAACGCGGTATCAATTCCGGCAGTCCTACAATGATTTTTGAGGGTACTACACTCACTTTGGATCCCTCGTGTGCGGTTTTCATTACCATGAATCCTGGTTACGCGGGTCGCTCAGAGCTGCCGGACAATTTGAAGGTGAACAGGAAGATCTTGACACAAATCGTTTCATGCGCTCATTATGCATTTATTCACTTCACAGGCTCTTTTCCGTTCGGTGGCCATGATGGTGCCCGATTACGCGCTCATCTCTGAAATTGAGTTGTATTCTTATGGCTTCCTAACCGCCAAACCGTTATCTGTTAAAATAGTGGCCACCTATCGCTTGTGTTCGGAGCAGCTGAGCACCCAGAGTCACTACGATTACGGCATGCGTGCTGTGAAGTCCGTGCTGAAAGCTGCGGGTGCCCTCAAACTGCGGTATCGTGATCAGAATGAGGATATCCTTGTGCTGCGCTCGATTAAAGATGTCAATTTGCCGAAGTTCCTCAATCAGGACGTGCCACTGTTCCAAGGTATCACCTCGGATTTGTTCCCTGGTACCATTTTGCCGGAAGCCGATTATGTGGTGTTCAACGAGTGCGTACAGTTGGCCTGTGAGAAGAATAATAAGCAATGTACGGACTTTTTCCTGGAGAAGGTGCAGCAGGTCAGTGGGTGATTGGGGTGTGGGAGGATATTCATCATTAAACCACCCGTTACTATCCCTCTAGTTGTATGAAATGATTGTGGTGCGTCACGGTTTGATGATAGTGGGCCTGCCGTTTGGTGGCAAGACGACCTCTTACCGCATATTAGCGGAAGCATTGGAATATATGGAAAAGCGGGTAAGTTTGAGTCAAAGCCGTGACTAGCAATCAAAGCGGAATAACACAAGAGCTCCTGCTAGCACAAATGCACATAAAGAAGCCGTCGATAGATATCAGAAGAGTTTTCTTGTCTGTTTTATAGTCTTCCTATCATGGAAGTATTTCGAAGAGAGCTATGGTAGATAAACTAGAAGAGCATGACATTTCCTGTTGTGTCGATATTTTCCCCTCGCACCTTGAAATTTTATGGTGGGGACCCGCAAACTTCTCCCAACAGCACAAGTGTGCTAAACTCTGAGATGCCAATTGATTTCATTAGAAAGAGGATCAGAAGCTACAATGATTTTTCTGTGAAAATGGCTGCCATATATATTTAGATGGTGTTTATTATCTCTAGGTCCTTGAGATGAAACTTCTATTCTGCTACTCTAATAGATTGGACAAATCGCACGGTTAAAAAGGGTCACATGACTAATACTTCGCTCAGCAGATATATGTATGTCGAGAAAGAGACAAACAAACGCCTATATTTGTCTCGGTCTTTCTTTATATATATACCAGCTGAGTCACAGAAGACTCACCCACCTTAATACTTTAGAGATGATATTTCTCTACCTGCTCAATTTCGCTCCTGTTACAGGTACCCTTTCTCACCCACTAGTTTCATGCCAATGCTTTTGACCACCTTGGTTCGAGTTTATACCGCTAATGGCACATTAATCATATGCATATCAATTAATCTTTAACTTTACAGGGTGTTCAAGAGACATTAATCATATGCATATCAATTAATCTTTAACTTTACAGGGTGCTGACGAGAATCGCGCTATTTATACTATCATCAATCCCAAGGCCATAAGTATGGGCCAGCTATATGGACAGTTCGATGCCGTATCACACGAATGGAGTGACGGTGTACTCGCTGTCAGTTATCGTCAGTTTGCCGTCTCTGATACACCTGATCGAAAGTGGTTGATCTTCGACGGTCCTGTTGATGCCATATGGATTGAAAACATGAACACCGTGCTGGACGACAACAAGAAGTTGTGTCTCATGTCTGGGGAAATTATACAATTGTCGCCTACAACCAATTTGATTTTCGAACCAATGGATTTAGAGGTGGCCTCCCCGGCCACAGTCTCGCGTTGCGGTATGATTTATTTGGAGCCAAGCTCTCTTGGTTGGGAACCTTTGGTTGTATCGTGGAAGAACGAGCTTCCGCCCGCTTTTCATGCCGTCAGCAAGCAACTAATTTCCACGCTGGTCTCACGGTTTTGTCCAATTTTACTGTACGTTGTACGCAAAGGGGGTCTGCGTGAAATTGCCCCCACGTCCGATACGAATCTGATGGTCGCATTGATGAACCTCTTCGATTGTTTTATTGATGATTTCAAGGACGAGAAATATGTGGCAACACTGTCGGATTTAGATATGCGCGCTCAAGTCGAGGGCGTATTCCTATTTTCTTGTATTTGGTCTATTGGCGCCGCCCTAGAATCGGAGAGTAGAGAAAAGTTTAACGTTGTATTTCGTGGCTTGATGGAGAAGAATTTTCCCACGAACTTGTATGCGAACTTCGCCATACCGGAGGAGCTACACTTGTCCGTACTGGCTAAGCCATTCATATTTCCCATACCCAAAGGCGGTTCTGTGTTCGATTATCGTTTCATCAAAGAGGGCAAAGGCAAATGGAAACCTTGGCAGGACGACGTGGCCGCTGCTCCGCCCATACCACGTGACATTCCCGTCAATCAGATTATCATTACAACGAATGAGAATGTGCGCATTACGGCTTTGCTGGACTTACTTGTTAAGCATAGCAAACCACTGATGCTGGTTGGCCCCACGGGCACTGGCAAAAGTTCCTACGCCATTGATTTTCTGCTTAAACGGATGGATCTGCAGACATTCAAACCGTTGCTGATCAGTTTCTCGGCGCAAACTTCGGCTAACCAAACACAAGACATTATCATGTCCAAGCTGGATAAGCGGCGAAAAGGTGTCTTTGGTCCGCCACTGAATAAGAAGTTTGTCATTTTTGTGGACGATTTGTCAATGCCTTTGAAGGAAAATTACGGCGCCCAACCGCCCATCGAACTGCTGCGTATGATTCTGGATCACATGATGTTGTATGACTTGAAAAATATTGTGCCAATGAAATTGATCGATCTTCAGATGATCTGCGCCATGGGACCTCCCTCGACTGGCAACACGGTGACCCCCCGTTTCCAGCGGCACTTTAATGTGGTGGCTATTGACGAATTCAATGAAGATATTCTGAAGACGATATTTAGTAAGATCATTTTATGGCATTTGGATACGCGGTAAGTGAAGCGTGGCGATAGGATGGGCAGTTTGCAGTTCCAGGTAAGTAAGTTTTAAACTAAAAGATTGTTTTTGCAGCGGTTTCTCGAAGGACTTCGACCCTTGCATTGAAGAGATTGTCGATGCCACACTGAATATATATAATGAGGCTAAACTGAATCTTCTACCCACGCCAGCCAAGTCACATTATCTTTTCAATTTGCGCGATTTCTCTCGCGTCATTCAGGGTGTGCTGCTCTCGGTGCCCGAAGCCACAGAGGACCTCAATTCCATGCGTCGTCTTTGGGTGCACGAGGTGTTGCGTGTCTATGGCGATCGTTTGGTTGAAGACACCGATCGCCAGTGGCTGTTTATGTCCTTGTGCGACAAGGTACGCAAATATCTGAACTCCCAGCCAGAAAAGTTGTTTGAGCGTTTCGTGGAGCGCGGCGGAAAGTTGACGGAAAACGATTTCCGTCGTTTGATTTACTGTGACTTCACCAATCCCAAAGCGGATAGCAAAAACTACATTGAAGTGCAAGATCTGGAAGAATTGCGTAATGTAGTTGAGGCGTTCCTCGTAGAATACAATAACATGTCAAAGAAGCCGATGAATTTGGTGCTCTTCCGCTTTGCGGTCGAGCATTTGTCGAGAATCTGTCGCATAATAAAGCAGCCACGTAGTCATGCTCTGCTCATAGGGGTTGGAGGCTCCGGACGCCAGAGCTTGACTCGTCTGGCTTCGCATATATGTGACTATGAGCTCTTCCAAGTAGAGATTACTCGACTATATGGGCCCAACGAATGGCATGAGGATGTTAAGGCCATTTTACGGAAGATCGGTGCGTCGGAAATGCACGGTGTGTTTCTGTTCACCGACGTGCAGGTGGGGATTCTATTGTTTAGTTGTGTTTCTTGTGTTACTCGTAGTTGTCGAGGGCTGGAGGGCAAAATACTGAATTGGGTTGTATAATTGCATAGATAAAAGATGAGTCGTTCCTGGAGGACATTAACAATTTGCTTAATTCGGGTGAGGTGCCGAATCTTTTCAGCAACGAAGAGAAAATTGAAGTTGTGGAAAAGATGGCGCAAATAGACAAGCAACGTGACAAAACCGTGCAAACGGATGGCAGTCCAGTGGCACTGTTCAATTTCTTTGTTACGGTGGGTGCATTACAACTACGTCGGTCAGTTTCCGATTCTACATGAAATTCCATTTAGACTTGCAAAGATCAACTGCACGTCGTGCTGTCCATGTCCCCCATTGGTGAAGCGCTGCGTGTGCGCATACGAAAATTCCCCTCGATTGTGAATTGCTGCACCATCGACTGGTTCCAGCCTTGGCCCGAGGACGCCTTGTTGGCTGTATCTACCAGGTTCTTGGCTGCAGAGAATCTGACTGATCTCGAGCGACGGGCTGCCATTGATATGTGTATGGAGTTCCATACATCAACGCAGGCCTTGTCGGAAGGCTTCTTCCTGCGGTTGAAGCGTCGCAACTATGTGACTCCGACATCTTATCTGGAGCTAATTCAAACATTTAAATCTTTGCTGAACGCGAAGAGAACGTAAGTGGTGCAGTTAGGCTCATTGATTCTTTTCCAACTGTTAACAAACTGAATTTCAGGTCCATCTTGACGCAAAAGGAGCGATACCTTACCGGCATATCCCAGCTGGACATTGCAGCTCAGCAGGTCGGTGTCATGCAGGAGCAACTGCAGGCCCTGGAGCCGAAACTTAAAGTCGCCTCTGAAATAGTGAGTTTCTCCTGCCATCCTTGATTTGCATATGTTGCTCAAGTGTGCACGTGTGTTCTTCCCTCCAGGTGGCTGAGCAAGTGGCAAAAGTCACAGCGGACAGTCTGCTGGCCGAAGAGCAGAGACAACAAGTGAAGCAAGATGAAGTCGTTGCTTCGGAACAGGCCGAGAAGGCACAAGCCATCAAAGATGAGTGCGACAGCAAACTAGCCGAAGCTTTGCCCATACTCAATGTCGCCTTGGCTGCCCTGAACACCTTAACACAGGCGGATATTGCGGTCGTCAAAACAATGAAAAGTCCGCCCATGGGCGTGCGCATTGTCATGGAGGCGGTGTGCATTCTGAAGGATGTCAAGCCGGACCGAGTACCCAATCCTCTGGGAACGGGTGCGATTGAAGATTACTGGGGCGCCTCCAAACGCGTCCTCAGCGACATCAAATTCCTCGACAGCTTGGTGAACTTCGACAAGGATAACATACCGCCTCATGTGATGCTGAAATTGCAGCAACGTGTGCTGACCAATGAAAGCTTCGATCCGGACAAAGTGAAAACCGCTTCCACGGCTTGTGAGGGCTTGTGCCGCTGGGTTATAGCGTTGACCAAGTACGATGTTGTGGCCAAAGTGGTGGCACCCAAGAAGATTGCGTTGGCCGCAGCCGAAGCGGAATATAATGTGAGTGTCCTCTCTGTTTTTTCTGCCACACCAGTTGTTAAGAAGTAACCCACACTCCTGTTTGCTTGTAGGCCTGCATGAAAACTCTAAATGAGAAGTTGGCGCAATTGGCGCGCGTTGAGGCCAACTTGGCAGCCATTAAGAAAGTGTTGGAAGAGCAACAGCAGCAATTTGCGTGAGTTTGGGCCACTGGCAAATTAGCGAATTTCACACACACCATTTTAAGCACTTTTCTTTGGCGTTTAGCATATTGCAAGGTGAGCACGACCTGTGCACCATAAAACTGCATCGTGCTCAGGAGCTCATCTCGGGGCTGGGCGGCGAACGGACGCGTTGGTCGGAGGCGGCAAAGCAGTTGGGTCGTTCCTATCACACGTTGACGGGTGATGTTCTGATATCGTCGGGAGTGGTTGCCTACTTGGGTCCGTTTACAATTGATTTCCGCTCTACGCAAATTCAGAAGTGGGTGCAGAAGTGTTCATCGTTTGGCATCGTGTGCAGCCAGGACTTTCAGCTGGTCAGTGTGCTGGGCGAACCCGTGGAGATACGTGAGTGGAATATTAACGGACTACCAACTGATGCCTTCTCCGTGGAAAGCGCAATTATGTTGGTGTAAGTGTGGAAAAGTACTTTAATATTTATGTTTGTATCAGCCAGTATAAAAGGACTTATTTAGACGTGTTGTGGGTGACTAGTCTGATGATTAATTTGCATGGGAGCATCGTGATTAAATATGAAAGAGTGGGAATCAGGGAAGTTGGGAAGTAGGAATCACGAAAGAAGTGACAGTATATATGAGAGAATTACTTGTATGAGCGTTTCAGAGAAATTCACTCTTAAACATCTCTGATTGTGTCTCAATCAGTTGGAATTATTTGTTTGAACTTTTGTGTTCTTATCCATAGTCACGTGATTTATACTCATGATTTTGATAGATTGATTAATATACCACTTCTAGAATATATGCAAATCGTGAGGATGCGGAGACTACACAGAGTTAATAATGCTCTTGTCCGGCAAGAAGAAGATAACTCCTGTAACGATCATTTGAGAGCGATTTTTTTTTACATTTTCATGATTTTCTTAGATTTCTTAAAGAAACTAAGATATGTAAAGGGGATTGAAAAGCTTTCTTTCTAATTGTTTTTATCCCCTTTCTATATCTTAAACCCCTATCCTTTCTATTATTTCCTTATATGTATGGTCCGACTGGCAGAATGCTACTTGCGGCCACTGGGCTTCTTGTTCATCCCTATAATATGAGTTCCTGCTTGGCTTGGGCTTTGTGTTGTCTTCTAGGATCAAAGTTATTGAATATACGTAATGATCGAGAGTCATGATCCTAGTATACTCACTACAATTTTCTTAAATATGTGAATGACCTCATGAATGCTTGTCCGCTATGACAGCGATGCACAAAGCTCCGCCATTGTAAGCTTCATGCAAAAGCTCCCACTCGCATGGTGGAGTTCACTGTGCAGCGAAACTCAATACACCAATTGTAGAGAGATTGCCAATGCATAACTTTGTGCATGGCTGCTCCAAAGTAGTGTCTGGTACTCGTAATCCCTGAGTGCATGAAGGGCTTTGGTCACCATCAAACATTACCATAGTAGACCCCCCACAGATACATGTGTAAAATGCATGATTCTTTATGATTGCAATGGTGGTTGTTGGGCTGCTGTAGACAGGGAGAAATTGTCCACCATTCGATTACGTTTTGGGTGCCATGAAATTTCATGTTTAAAAAAATAAATATTCAAATTCGTTTGTGTTGCCGCCACATGGATATGAAACTCCACTTACTTTGATATTCCACGCGCATCCATATAGAAGCTCTCCTTGCAATCAAAACAAACCACCACCAGATTCAACTCCTTGATTACGGAGGAATTAGCAAATGGTGCCCACTCTTAATGAATTGCATATTTGGCCGAATATTGGAGCATTCTATACAGAAAAACTGTTTGGATGGAAAATGCTCGAATGGGAAAACAAAAGAATGACTAAGCCTAAACTCATCGACGCGTATGCTGCGCACACAGGGGCGGTTCTGCTGCTACTTGGGCGCCTTAAGCGCTGCCGAATGCTGAGCACAGTAAATGCTGCTTTCACTGTTTGCATGGCTTTGAATTGGTATTATCGGTTGAAGGCTCAAATCGAGTTATCATTTTTATTGCCATATCTATTTCTATCACCTGGCGTGGTTTCACCTTTGGTAGATCCTAAACCCACCCCGTTGACCTCCGTGCAGCCACATAAGTTGTCGAGAAAGAACTCTCCCAGAAACTTATACCATGTGCTTGCCAAGGCCGGGCACTCGCAAAGATAATGGGCGAGTACTAGCTACTGAGGCTTTCGAGATACTTGAATCCGCGACCCTCTATGTTTGTGAGCTGGGTATGATAAAATGTTCCCTCCCAGCTGTGAAATGATAAAAAGCGAATTTTAGTCTTCTGATAAAAATATTCTTTTTAGTCGCGGGAAACTTGCCTATCCAACAAGAGAGAAACGGCGATAATTCATAGTTAGGGAGTATAGTTAACGTATCTCTTTCACACATTGCGATTATTTGTTTACCTGGCTATGACGCCAATGTCATATCAGCTGAGTATTTTGCGGTACTTCATTACCGAGGAATTTTTGACGAAATAAGTTCCGTATATGCGAAGCTGTGTGAAGACGTGTTTTTATGCACACACCCGAAAGGACCGAAAATGTCATATGCTGCCGCAGCTAAAATAATGAAGAAGTCGGAATACTTAGTTAAGAAGTCGGAAGACTTAGTTAAGATGCAGCAAAAAGCGAACATGACCGCTGGAAATCGAGAGCAATGTCCAGCGGACAGGATAGTGTTTTTGAAGCTGTTCGAACAGCATCCTACTAGGTCAAATTTGGCTCTACAACCTAGAAACCACTGCTGACTGTTGACTACATAAAAAACCAAGGCACCTGGGAAAGTATACCTCGATTGGTCGAATGTGGAAGTTCGCACATCCAAATTTTTTTTCAGATTGAGATTTTCCGACTAATTCTTTCATGGCGGTGTATTATTTTGTTATTTTATCCACTTACTGACAACCCATTTAGTTGGCATAACTTGTCCTTGACGTTATTTATCAATATTTTTCATATAAAAGGACTTCTTTTTGTATTTAATCAATAGGACTGCTTGAGGTCCAGACATATTTTGCACCGCCCCTGCATATTTTTCCATGCCTGCCACTATTATAAACAATAGCTACCCACTTATGTGGTATTTCAAGTAAAAGGCATAATAAAAAAGGGCCTATAGTGCAATATTTACAATATATTTGAATTTAGCTTACGGCAGGCAGCACACACACACACCCACAGCCTCCCACACAAATCCCATACACACGTATTCCCGTATATATTCCCATCTCCACAATGAAAAATGAGGTATTTTTTTTATTAAAATACTCGGAAGGCATTTTTTCTTTTCATCATTCACTTAGCTGCGTCTTCCTCTGCCTCAGCGCTGCCGCTGGCTGTGCCCTTAATAAAATTGCTTTAATCTAGCATGAAGCATTAATCAATTCGTTTCTTCTTTAGTCGCGCAGAGGTCCCCTACTGTCGTCGGCACAGAGATATTTGCTATGGTATGTTGAAAATGTTTTACCATTTTCCACCTTACGGGAAAATTTGAAAAACGCACCAGATGTGTATCCCAACTACACAGAGAGGCGGAAGAACATTTTGCCCTGGGCAGCAAACCAAACGCCCAACTGTTGTACGAGTGGTACGCGCAAAGAGTCGCAGTAACTGATTCTAATGGCAGCGCGTGTGTGTGTGGGTAGAGCAACCCCCGCACAAAAGCAGCTCACATCTCTCCGCCAACACCATCACCACCACCACCATGAGTAACGTTGGCAGCATCCTGTGCTGCCGCTTCCGGCAGCGTCTTTAATATCCTTAATACGCGTGAATTCTCGTATTTTATGCTTATAATTAGAAGACATTTCAGAGAAAAGTAGCAAGCATAATTGCTGGAACACTTTTAATTATAGTTAAATACTGTGTACAACTGTATATGTATATGGTTGTTTGTGTGTGTTTGTGTGGGTATATAAGAATGTGTCGAGGTGGTAGGAATTGTAGCAAGTGAATTCTTATTAAAATATTTTGAATTGTAATAAATTTGTTGGGGAGCAGCTGCTTCGGGGCCGCAGTCAACTATTACTGTTTGGCCCGTTATTAGTGTGGTTGTCACGTGAACGGCTTTCGTCACATAGGGTATGGTTTAAGTGCGGGGCAATGTATTTGTGTATGGGCTCACATGAAATAAGTTCACTTTTGGCTGGCATCATTATTGGGCACGAACCCTCTATATACATAATATAATTCCAGCACGTAAATTTTGTGGTCGTTTTCCTCTGTCCGCTCTGTTTCGCTTCCTAAGGCATTTGAGGGACAACCGTTGTATTATTGGCGTGATTGTGATTTTTGTGGTTCGACTTGCAGTTTCTACGAGTATGTGCCCACAGTGCACCTCGTAACTCATGTTTTATACACCAAGTCTTTAGACCACGGCCCAGCTTTGCTATTTGCTGCCACAATTAACTTCATTGCTTCATTAAGTCAGAAGTTTTATGGCCTGAAAGGTTCCCTACACGAATACCCAATCAGAAAATGTTGACATTCTCGACATCCGTACCCCCTCCATGGCTTTCGATTATTCGGCTACGATTTGATTTGCTATGGTTTGATTTTCGATGTAAATGCTAATTTTAGAGCTGTGACGTAAAAATGTATCCCCTGAATTTATCATCGCGCTTCTTCTAATGCCATCAGTGGAGAAAGAAATGGAATGATGTATGCAGGACACAATTTGTGTCAATGCACTGACATCATGTGTGTCACAAATTTTGCAAAATCTTCTCCTATTTGACGCCGTATTTTTTCTAACAAAGAAACTATCCTTGGATTTTGTATAAAATTTACTTTTCACTGGATATGTTGATCAATTTAAGCTAGTTTCGTGCCAAAAAGGATGTTTCAATATTAATGAATAAGCATGAATATGCATTACGTTCAAAATATACTATAAAAAGCGCTGATATTGCTGTCCCATTGTCACTAATGATAATGATAACAATGAAGATGAACCCGACCCCACAGTTGCTGACGACGAACATGAAGTAGCGCCCCCCGACTATGACGAGGTCTTGCTAGCTATTAGGCGGCTCAAAAACAACAGAGCCGCCGGAGCTGATGGTATATCAGCGGAGTTATTCAAGGCTGGCGGCGATGAGCTCACGAAACGCATGCACCAGCTCGTATGCAAAATATGGTCGGAGGAATGCATGCCAAGCAACTGGAACTTAAGTGTGCTCTGCCCAATCCATAAGAAGGGTGATCCGCCAATCTGTGCCAACTACCGCGGGATCAGCCTTCTGAACATCAGACAAGGTGACTCCTTATCGTGTGTTTTCTTCAATCTAATGTTGGAAAAAATCGTACGCGCAGCAGATCTAAATCGCACAGGCACTATCTTCCACAAGAGTGTCATGTTACTGGCGTACGCTGATGATATTGACATCATTGGCCATAACAGCCGCGCCGTGAGTGCTGCATTTTCCGGCTTGGAGAGAGAAGCGAGGCGAGTGGGTTTAGCGGTAAACGAGGTCAAAACGAAGTACTTAGTGTCAACACACAAAGAGTCTCAGCGTCTTGGACACCACGTCACTGTTGGCGACTACAACTTTGAAGTTGTGAAGGACTTCGTTTATCTGGGAAGCAGCATCAACACCACGGAACGATGTCAGAGGAGATCAAGCGAAGAATCACTCTTGCCAACAGGTGTTACTTTGGGCTTAGTAGGCAATTGAGAAGCAGAGCCCTCTCTCGACGAACAAAAATTACGCTCTACAAAGTCCTCATCCTTCCCGTCCTGCTTTATGGTGCCGAAACCTGGACGATGACAAACAACGATGAGCGAGCTTTGGGGGCGTTCGAGAGAAAAATTCTTCGAAGGATCTAAGGTCCTATATGCGTCTACGGAGAGTATCGAATCAGATGGAACAACGAGCTGTATGAGCTGTACGCCGACATTGATATAGTTCAGCGCATTAAAACACGGCGGCTGCGCTGGCTGGGTCATGTTGTGCGAATGGATGAAAGTGCTCCGGCGAAAAAAGTGTTTGAATCGATGCCGCCGGGTGGCGGACGCAGGAGGGGGAGACCACCACTACGTTGGAAGGACCAAGTTCAAGAGGACCTGGCTGCACTTGGTGTTTCCAATTGGCGCCAGCGTGCGCAAAGCAGGGACGACTGGCGAAGGCTAGTAACGCGGCAATGATCAGAAATAGTTGTACGCCAATTATGATGATGATGATTGTCACAAATGCTGCATCTTATTGTTGACATATCGTATGTTATGATCGATTAGTCATCAATAATGGTACTTGAATTCTCTCATTGGCAGTTATATATTTATATGCATGAGGAGTTTGAATATCCTGGACCATTCTCGAATATAAAATGGGGTTGTTTCAGTTGTGACATGAAGACTAATGAGTTAGAATGTCACCCAAACATGGAAGCCCCCAAAGATATAGAAATGCCCACATTACCGATTGATCCAATTGAAATGGATAACGGTAGCCGGGCCAAAAGCAACGTTGAAAAGGCTTACACTTGTCAGATCACCTAATGAAAACCTTTACGCCTAATGATGGTGTAGAAATTGTTAAAATCGACAATAACAACTAGGACAGTACAATGGTCAGCGCCTGAGTGCTTGGAGACCTCCTTCTTCGATGGTTCTCCGGCCTACCCCACTAACTATGAGGCTACGGCAAGCACTCTGCAATGTACCCCTTGAAAAGTAGGAAGTAAAATTTAAAAAAGTCCACGTTTTGATCTAATAGCCGCAGAAATCTTAAAAGAGTTGTTCAAAATCGAACAACTTTGAATAACGCCACATTTACATATTCCAAACATCTTAAAAGCGGCCGAAGTAACAATGTTTCTCAAACTAGATGAAGTATAACAGACCTATCTCTCTGTTATCGGCATGAAAGTTTCAGCTACCCTAATATCTTTTGTTTCCATCCAATATTGGTGCGATTTCTTTTCTTGTCTTCATTTCTATATAATTATGAAGTCTCATTCTAAATGAATATTTCTTCTATTGCACAACTGAACACTTGTTTGGTGATGTAAATAAAGTACAAATTTTACTCAACTTGTAAAATTTCTCTAGGAACTCCGGTCGCTGGCCATTAATGATTGATCCCCAGGGTCAGGCGAATAAATGGGTGAAGAATATGGAAAAGAAAAACAAATTGTGTGTGGTGCGCCTGAATCAGCCCGACTACACGCGAGTGCTGGAGAATGCCATACAGTTTGGGCTGCCAGTATTGCTGGAGAACATCGGCGAAGAACTGGATCCACTGCTGGAGTCTATATTATTAAAGCAGCTCTTCAAGCAGGGCGGTGCTCTGTGCATTAAACTGGGCGACTCCGTCATTGAGTATAATGACAATTTTAGGTATTTTGCTAACAATGATTACAACAAATGAATGAAATCAATTAAAATAATTGTTTAATTCTTTGAAATAACTTTTTTTAAGATTCTATATGACAACCAAGTTGCGAAATCCTCACTATTTGCCGGAAGTCGCTGTCAAGGTGACCCTGTTGAACTTCATGATCACTACACAGGGTTTAGAGGATCAATTGCTGGGCATAACGGTGGCTCGGGAGCGTCCCGATTTGGAGGCTGAAAAGAACACACTGATTGTACAGGGTGCAGAAAATAAGCGTACACTAAAGATGACGGAAGATAAAATTTTAGAAGTACTCTCCACGTCGGACAACATACTGGAGGATGAGACAGCCGTGCAAGTGTTGAGCTCATCGAAGGCACTGGCAAATGAAATCAACGAGAAGCAAATTATAACGGAAGCCACCGAAAAACAAATCGATATAGCACGCTTGAGTTACGTGCCAATTGCAGCGCATTCGACCATACTATTCTTCACCATTGGTAGGTGGCACCTTCCACTTGTCGGTGGGTGGGTGGTGGTGGCTAGCGTCCAAAGCAAATTGGTTGCGTTTGATTGGAGAGCAGTTGATTTTATTTCAATTTGCGGATTGTGTGCTTCAGTGGCAGAGCATGTCTGTGTGTATGTATGGAGTTGAGCAATGTAGAGGGAGAGTTCCTGGTATACAACGATACTATATGCTAAATTGATTTAGATGATTAGGTTTTAATATGGTTCGACGAACAAATTTTAATATGGTTGCCAAGGTCATGAAGTGTAGTATGCTTTTTAGTAGTGTTTCTGGTACTCCATCTCACAAATAAGGAATCAAAGTATAAGATGCTAGAGATTGTTAATGATTAAAATAATAATTATAGCAATAATTATAGCAATCATCATGATGATGACTGTGATAATAAAAATCATCAATCACCATCCATAAATAATCAAATCAAAAGCATTGAAATCATAATAAAAATAAAATGATAATAATAATAATAATAACAAAAATTACAATTGAATATATAAAATATAAAACAAAAAAAGAATATGACAACAAATTGTGATGGAATAGTATTTTCGTAATTTATAACCACACAGCGATACACGTTAAAATACTATGAAAACGCGATGTGTGGTTAATGACGTCATAGATGAAAAGCCAGTAATAAAAAGTAATAAAAAAAAAATCATCATGAAGTCATAAAAAACATTTAAAACTATGGTAGCGCTTTTGCACTAATGAACATAGTTCTGAAATATATGGAAAGGATCTTTAAAGCAGCTAACATAAATATAAAGGACATTATTTGTGATGCATCTGTACAGTTCCAACTTATAATTAAAAGGATTTGGAGTGCACGTGAAGCTTGTCGAAACTTTATAGTAAATTAAATTCTCTTCATAGTTCTTCCCACTTAGAAATGCGAAAATTGCTGCAATTCCATTAGTTTGTATTACGTTATTGGCAACCCATTGCCGCTAATCTTGTTCTGCTTTCTCAGCAACACTTCCTTTAGATTTCAACAAAGTTTATCGAGTTATAAAAATATTCAGTTTGTTTTGTCTATTTTCAGTGGAATTGGCCAATATCGATCCTATGTATCAATACAGTTTGGCGTGGTTTGTGGCATTATTTACGGCATCCATTGATAATACGGAAAAGGTTGATAACATTGATGACCGCCTGCAGGACTTGCGTAAACATTTCACATACAGTTTGTATGTGAACATTTGTCGCAGCTTATTTGAACGGGTGAGTCGAATTTAAGCTGTTATTAAGTATGAGGTCTGAAGTGATGACTGGATTGGATTGGCCAATCTTCAGAAATCGAGTAAAAACCAAACAAGAATACATATCTATAATGGTATTGCTGATCAGATTAATTCCCTTCTTCCTTTGAATTTATGCTTCGACCACGTTTAAGTAGACTTGCGTATCTCCTTGCTTATTGACAATCCTCCTTTTATAATAAGCAACTAGAGTTAGAAGGAGAATGGAAGAGGAAGGGGTCTAGATTTGACCATTATAACCAGTATGCAAATGAGTCGATTAATTAGTTTACTTCGTACTGGCAAAATATATGCGAGTTTATTAATTTTGAAAATAAATACACCGACCCTGGCCTCATCATGCGCCATTTATCTGCAATCTACAATTGTGCTGGGAGGAGCCTGAAGGCCAAAAATGTGTGCAATTTACACAGCAGTTTATATCACGAATGTTTATTTGCCGAAACACAATTACAACCCCCCTCCTCCATGTTATTGAAACATATATTTGCGATAGCTGTGCAGTCGTGTGATTTACGTTGCCTATCAACGCACGTCCCACTGCGCATTAATATGAAAAAGAGAATCCTTGATGAAATCCTTTTTAATTATAAACCTTTGCGCGTCCGCCTCGCTGCAAATGCATTGCAAATTATATTTGTCATGTTTCCATTTGCGTTTATTTATCCTTACGCACATGTTTGTTGCCTGCCGAGTACGTTGTCGCATCCAATTTATGAAATTATTTTTAATAAAATGCAATTCGCAATTTGCATTCCACAAATGCAACAACGTCAAATAAACATCAACAACGATATTCATATTCGTACCGCCGGCGTTGTTGGCGTGCCCATCGCAGTGAGCGACATTCGTCAGCTCACGCCACACTCCGCGATTGGTTGGACGCGTACATAGCCTTTAATCCTTTGCAATTTAATTGTGATTCCTTTTTGATGTTGCTTTTTTTGTTTTTTGTTTTTAATTTTGATCGATAGCCAGAGCAATGATGTTTATTTATGGACGCTCACAGCAGCGGCGGAGTATGTGCATTTTTAAAATGCAGACAAGCAGAAATTTGATTTATTACCAATGAACTTAAAATTGAACTGTATTGGTGCGGCATTTTAACAGGACACTCCTACCAGACCCTGCAGAGTCAGCACAGTGTTGAGAATGCTGATAAGGGCAGTTAAAGCAGAGAATACATTTAGTAATTAGGGAAGTTAGTGTTTGTAGCGTTCGTGAGTTCGTAAGACTATATTGTATTGGAGTAGAATAGTTGCTCTGGTTTCTCTGGTGTTGTAGCGGAGTAGGCTAGTTATTTAATATAAATCGATAGGCCCCAAACCAAATTACTGCAGGTTACTCACTTCTCGCTCTTTTTAACAGTTCTTTAAGTATATTCCTGACATGCTATGACACTCTCACAGTATGAGGTAGGTGACTACTCACTAAACTACTGGATCTGCTTAATGTAGTTTAATCCTGCTGAGTTTCTCAAGTAGTCCTCTCTGCCTTCAGTTGTTATTTCATAAATAAAAGAGTGCTCTGAAGGAAAGCTGCGAAAAACAATTGTCACGTAGTATTCGATGCAAAATGCACCCTCCTATGTGATTTATATTGTAGCCAAAGCTTCGTATCCTGCTTTGAGATTTCAATATATCCTGAATATCCTGATTCGTCCCCAATTAGAGTTCTGTTGTATATGTTGTTCTTTCTGTGATTTTAGTAAATACTAAGTGGTTCAGAGACGATTTGATAATTGTCACATTCTTTTCTGCAATAGGATATGAATATATATCCTCGTATAGAACAAGCCTTGTAAAATCAATAATAATCTAAAGTCAAGCAGGCTGAAGTCGGGATAGACAGAATTCAGTATACACGAGATAATCTAAAATAAATTATATCACTGTGGCATGAATTGCAGCCAATCTTTGGTCATGTTAAAGGAGGTGTTATCAGTTGCATATGTGAGAGGTAGGCGAGTCTTTTGTCCTTCCGGATATGTTGTAAAGTCCACGCTGTGCTTATTGTAAAGTTTCATTAAAATATATCGCACCGAAGTACAAGAAAGTGTACACGGATGTGGCTAAATCGTCTCAGCAACTGACGCTGATCAAGAATATACACACATACCAGGCACGCCTCTTTTTGGGCATTAACAAAACAGCTCAAATTTGGTAATACTCATTGAAGCATTTATTGTGGTAAAGGGTCGTACCCTTTATAAATTATAAGCTGATATAAAAAATGGTAAAAAAATAGTATAAAGAATGGTATAAAAAATGCCATAAAATGGTATAAAAAAGGGTATAAAAAGGGCATAAAAAAGAGGTTAAAAAAGGGTTTAAAAAATTGTATAAAAAACTATAGAAGCAATACAAATGTTAAAAAATATTTTTGGAAAGTTTGATGTTATATTCTTCCGTTTACCCTCGGGAATCAAGGTGATCATTGAAATTAGATGTGGAATTAAGCGTTTAACGTTTTTTATCCTTACTTACTTATGTGGTCTAACCACAGAATCTGTGGATACTACCCGCTATCGGCTTACGGCCGAACTTAACAGCGCTCGCCAGGCGCCTCTGTGTCTTCTCCAATCCGTTATATCAAAAGTGGTTTCCTCGACTTGGTCCTTCCATCAATGGCATGGTCGCCCTCTACGTCGTCGTCCAGAGACTTCCGCTTCTAGCACCTTTTTCGCTGAAACTTGTTCGTCCGTACGCATGACATGTCTAAGCCAACGCAGAGGTTGTAAAGTGATGCCTCTGACTATGTCAATATCAGCGTAGAGATCGTACAGTTCATGGTGCATCCAATACGGTAGTTGTCGCCGACACGAAGAGGAGGAAGAATTTTCCTCTCGAACACCCTAAGCGCGGCTGCATCAGTTTGCGACATGCCTATGTTTCTGCACCATAGAGCAGCACGGATAGGATGAGCGTCTTGTAGAGTGTCAGTTTTGTCGGTCGAGAGAGGGCTCTACTATACATTTGCTTACTGCGCCCATAGTAACACCTATTAGCAAGCGTGATCGAGGATCATTTCTGTCCGGGTACATCTCGAGTTTTTTGTCCTTACTATAGCTAATATTTTCATTAGTTATCGTTCATAAGCTTACCTAATAATTTCGCTATAAATTATACTATCATCTGCATTATGAACTCCGCTTTAAATTTCCCAGTAAACTTCCTCTAAAGTTCCCTATAAACTTCAGTACAAACTACCCTCTAAACTTCCCTGTAAACTTCCCAATAAACTTCCCAATAAACTTCTTTATACACTTCTCTAAAAACTACATTATCAACTTCATGCTTCCGATTCTCTGAGATATTATTGGGTATAGTCAAATACAATTTTTCTATGTCATAGGTTAGAGTGACAGCCTTCTTCGGAAAGGCTCTCTTCAGCCCTTAAAGGTTCATTGTGATTTTCTACATTATAATAAATTTGAAGAATTTAATTCGATTACTTTCACCTTCTAGAAAAATACTTTTTTTTTTAATAGAATTACATAAATTTCTTAAATTTCCGATTCTTATTAATAAAAAGTTTACTACAATGTTCCAACATTAATGTCGAAAATGCTCTCAACACGTACCGGCTGGCTCTCTAGGGCCTAATAAGGTTTTGGAAGTTCTGCAGGTGCTATTGCGGTTCTTCAAAGCGAGAAGAAACTGAACTGAAATTAGAACAACAGGCAATAATCAGCAGTATACAAGATGGTTCTATCGGTCGTAAGCGATGCAACTTGTGTACTCGTAAATTGCGTCAGAAAGCGAATACAATTTTAACAGATATCTCGAGAGTAGTGAAGACATGTACTTGTAATAAATAACACATTTCCTACTCCAGTCTGTTTGTAATACAATCATCAATCTCGTTGGTGTTGGTTCTGTCAAATAGTGATTATATCCTGCACCTAGGATGCAAATAAATGCTACAAATTAAATGAATGCAGTGGGTAAATAAATCGATTCATTAAGATTCACACCAGTTTAATGAGGAGAGCCATACTACTGTAAGCCATGAACTCTTCGCTTTTAAATTTTGAACACGTATTGAATGTTTTCCACATACACACTAGTACCGAAAACCACTACAGCCAAAAGGAATTCAAACTGTAGCAGTGAACCTTGTACACTTCATTGGAATGCTCTCCACCAATCCGACCCCGCAAGCATAAATACCGAACTCACTATAAATCTTTGCAATACATTTATCTTAGTTCATTTGTGTTTGAGAGTGTTTGTATGTGTGTGTGTGTGCGGCTGTGTGTTTATGTGCCTGTGAAAGTGTACGTGTGTGCTTGTGAAGTTCGCTTGTACAAGTATCTCATTAATTTTCTGCTTTTTACCACAGAAAATGCTGCCGCAGCAGACGCAGGAGCAGCACATCATTCACAGAGCAAGTTTATTCTTCTTTATGTAATAATCCATTTCCTTGCCCCATAGCGACATATCTGCATGCTTTGTGAAACTTTTGAAATTTTCTTGCTTCCGTGTACATATGTATTTATATATATATAGTTATATATGTACATGTGCGTGTGCTTTCCTGCTCTCTTGGCATTTTTCTTCGATTTACAATTTTCAATATATTACAATACATTTTTTTCGTGCTTTCACTTGTTCGCTCCCATCCTTTTTCCATATGCCCCAAGAACAAACTCCTTCCTTGATAAAAATGTGTTCTGAGCGTGTAAAATTCTTTCTTGTCAATTATTTTCAGTCGATTTATTTAGTGTTCTTTTCTGGTAATTTACGTTTAAATACGTTCAACGACTTGGCAAAGATCGAAAAGCCTCACAATATTTTTTGTGGGATGTTTCATCTGCTTTTTTAACGATGTCATCTCAAAATTGATGACTATCCCTAAGTAAGACATTTGATGGTAGTGTGTTTCAGCAGATAATTAAATGAAAATATTATGCTATTAATCACTACAGAAGATTGTAACGCGTTTCTGTTTAAAACTTCTCTAAACCTTGTTCAAGATTTCAATGGTTTTTCTGAACCTTCCCTGAGTATTTCTATGAAGTTTTGTAAGCTTTCAATTTTTGTTTCCATGTGTTTCCGTAGCAAATCTCTCCTCTTCAATTTGATGTCTCATTTCAACTTTGGCACTTTCGCAGTTTAACAGATTTCCACTATAACTTCTTCGATTATATTGTAACGTGATTTGAATATACATGTCTAAACATGAGTAATCGTTAAATTCAAATAGGATTTAGTTCTCTGTCGCTTTCTGTCACAGTGAGTGACATGAACGATGAAGCATGAATGATTTTTCTAAAGCTTCCATGACTAGATTAAATTTTATAATTCTTTTTCTTACTAAAACACACAAAATATTGAAAATTTCATACAAGTAGGCAGTTCAGGTCAGTTGTGAATTGAAACTACAGTGATCAGATTAAATTTAAAATTAAAATGAATCCTGTATAACTGTTGTGGTGAATGAAACTTTATTACCATCTGAATTGATGTTTCATTTAATTACTTTTGCTGCAGCTTTTTTACTTCTATTAAATTATTAAGAATCCAGTGATCAGACAAATAGCAAAAACTAATTTTAGTAACATGTAAAGTATTTAAGTTTAATCTTAAACTAAACCTATTTAAATACAGATCAGTTAATCAAAGGTTTTCTGGATAACTCCATACAATTCAGTCATCGGAACAATTAGCTTAAACTAGTTTTCATAACAAATCCACTTGTGTAGTTGCCAGATACCGTGTACCTAAAATCCTTAAATAATGTTTATAATCCTCGTAAAATCTATGTTAACATTTTATTTGATCTGCAGGATAAGCTTCTCTTCTCTTTGATCCTGAACATCAACCTCATCAAATCTGAGGGCAAAGTGGACATTGCTGAATGGATGTTTTTGCTGACCGGCGGCATTGGCCTAGATAATCCTTATCCGATTCCAGCGAACTGGTTGGGTATCAACAGCTGGGATGAGATATGTCGTTTAACGGAGCTGCCCAATTTTAGAGGACTACGTGAGCACATTCAATCAAATTTGAACGACTGGAAGAACTTCTATGATTCGACTACGCCGCATGATAACAAGTCGATTCCAAAACCATGGTCCAATCGATTGACGGTGTTTCAGAAATTGTTGTTGTTGCGGATTTTCCGACCGGATAAGTTGGTGCCCGCTGTAATGGTGTTTGTGGGAGGTGAGTTCATCGGTTTCCTCACATCCTTTCTTTAGTGATTACAACTTTTCTCATTGACGACTTTTAGGTGAGCTTGGGCAAAAATTTGTGGAGCCACCACAATTCGATTTGGCGGCGTCTTACGACGATTCACATTCATGCATTCCATTAATCTTCATACTCACCCCCGGCTCCGACCCGACCGCCACATTATTGAAGTTCGCTGACGAGCAGGGTTTCGGCACGAATCGTCTTTTCTCGCTTTCGCTGGGCCAAGGACAGGGCCCGATTGCTATTAAAATGATCGACGAAGGTGTTAAACTCGGCAATTGGGTGGTGCTGCAGAATTGTCATTTGGCGAAGAGTTTCATGCCGACTTTGGAGAAAGTGTGCGAGGGCCTCTTGCCCGATTCCACGCATCCGGACTTTCGCCTCTGGCTCACCTCATACCCTGTAGAACACTTTCCGGTTGTGGTGCTGCAGAATGGCATCAAGATGACCAATGAACCACCGAAGGGATTGCGCTCGAATATAGCGCGCTCGCTGATGAGCGATCCGATCAGTGATCTGGAGTGGTATGAGTCGTGCAAGCAGACGCAGGTACTCAAACAGCTGATCTTCTCGCTGTGCTTCTTTCATGCGGTAATACAAGAGCGACGTTACTTTGGCCCGATCGGCTGGAATATAGCGTATGAATTCAACGAGACCGATTTGCGTATAAGTCTGATGCAATTGAAAATGTTCTTGGATCAGTATGAGGGCGTGAACTACGAGGCACTGCGCTATTTGACGGGCGAATGCAATTATGGCGGGCGAGTCACTGACGATTGGGATCGCCGTACATTGAAAACCCTCCTGAATCTATACTACTGCCCCGAAGTACTGGATTTAGAGAATCCGCACTACTTCGACAATGAGAAAATATATTACGTGCCCGCTTTCAAAGAATACGAACTCTATCTCACCTATACAAGGGAGCTGCCGCAAGAAACATCGCCCAACATATTCGGTTTCCATGCGAATGCGGATATCATCAAGGATCAGCAGGAGACAGATATGCTGCTGCAACACATCTTACTGACACAGGTATGTGGTGGGGTTTCAATTTGTTAGGGAGTTCCTTTGTTGATTTACTGAATATGCCTGCTAAACTGTGAATTCTTCGATAAAAACATGCCCGCCTCTCTATAATGAAAAGGATCGTGTGGTTAGTATACGTAGTTTTAGTTATATACTTTAAATTAAACTCACATAATGTAATCGCCCTCTAAATGCGTACTCTCGCCTTGAAGGATTTACATGAAAAGCGCGTATGTATACCAAGAATAATTTTTATATTATGCAGAACAAATTAACTGAAATAAGTAAATGATTTTGACTTTGATTATGTTTCTCCTTAAAATACAATGCCCCAAAGTTACTGGAGAAGTCGCAGGTAGTTTATATTGAGACCCTGTCTAAACGTTTTCCCGAAAACCTCTTCCTACCCACTGTTCCCACTTGTCCTGAATTCCTTTCCCTCTATTCCAAGGACACAAGCAGCTCTGGCGGTGACGGAGAAGGCGACTCTGGCGAAAAACCACTCACACCCGAAGAGGTGGTCACCAATGTGGCCACAGATATTCTGCAAAGACTGCCGAAGGATTTCGATCGGGACGTCGCCCTCGCCCGTTATCCAACCAGTTATCATCAGAGCATGAACACGGTGCTGGTGCAGGAAATGGTGCGCTTCAATGTCCTGTTGAGTACCATACGCTCGAGCCTGGTTACGACGCGTAAGGCAATTAAGGGTAAGTACCGCTCTGAGCTTATTAATACGAGTATCAGGGGTGGAGGATGATGAGGGGTAGGCAATCAGTGTGAGTTCTCACAAAAATTTTATTTACATTATTTTCCTTTTGTTTGGCATAAATTCAATAAAATAAAAGTAAAATCCATTAATGCCGCTATGGAGCAGTCCCCTCTTTCTCCTCTGTAGCGGTTTCCATTGCCAAGTCCTGAGCAATTTCAGCGTTCTCAACAGTTTCAATGTTCTCAGCAGCTGGCTCAGTGATTTCGTGTGTTTCAATCGTTTCAGTAGTTTCCACGTTTTGGCCTTGATCATTCTGCTCTTGTAAAGTTTCGCCCACTTCCTGTGTCTGCTCTTGTGCTATATCAGCGTCAGTAGCTGCTACCGGTTCCAGTTCTTGGTCAGCAGCTTCGCCGCCTCTTTCGCCTGTCGGTTCTAGCTGCGGTGCATTCTGGATGCCTAACGGTTCCTCATGTTGTGGTATTTCCTGTCCTGGTTGAATCGCAGCTTCAGCTTTGTCACTGCGTCCCTCGACTTCAGTTTCGCCGCTATCAAAAACTTCATTTTCTCCAGTGGCATCATCATCATAATATGTGAATGTCTCAACTGTATCCACAGATACATCATCATCCAAGAGAATATGGTCGACTTCCCTTTCACTTTTTCTGCTAGATTGTTCACTGCTGCCGCCACTTGGTACGAACTCCTCTATAACCTCGTTTATAAGATGAGCCAGAAATTCTTCTGATACACTGGCATCCTGCGGAGGAGTGTCTTTTCCAAATACCACGCCTATATCCGAGTACTGGGCGCTAGAGTATCGATCTTCCAAGTCGTTGTCGTGGCCGCGTGGAACAAAGTCTTTGCGAGATGTTATGTCGAATGCACTTTCTACCGTCTTCAAGGGTCGTGTTGTGTAATCCGACACGGAGCTACTGGTGGTGTCGTATTTCCATAGAGATGCGTTGGTGAACTGATAACTGGCTCTTGGCTTCGGCCGTTTCGGTTGCAGATGCATTACTTTGGCAAATTTCAAAGAATCTCTACTGCTTGTTTCGCTCCTGTTGAGATCGTTAAATGTCGGAACGCTTTTCACAAGATTGAAATGTGATGATTGCTTCGAAATATCCGTCTTGACCGTTCGAAGTCTGGCGTCTTCGAGGTCTAATTCACTAAACACATCGTCTAACACAGTTCTGGCCGCGTCCAGGCAAATGCGCTCTGTTGATGTTTTCCAACGCCGTCCCGGTACTGCCCGCCGAACAATCTTACGCATAATCGCGTTTGCTTCAAGCTTGGCCGGCGTGCAAGTACAAACTGATTCACATTCACTGCATTCCGATGAGAAAAGAAGGAGGTCATTGTCAATCGCACGGTCGATCGTCTCGGTGGCAATGACAACCGATATGTCATACGGTTCCAATCCTTCCCATATATCTTCAAACATATCTTCAATAAGGTCCTTCACAATTGCTTTCGTTTCGAAGCGATTCGCCAGCTCCGTGGCATTGGGATAGATTATATCCTTCAGTAAGTAGCGTAGCAGCTCGAAATTCATGGGATTCTGAACCTTCTGAATTGTGTCCAGCCAGCGTTTTATGTCGGCGTCAATGGCTTTCGCCAATTCCGTCACACCTCTAGTTGCTATTTGATTGCCGTACGCATGTGCTTCGGTCTCCAGAATTTTGTCCAGATACCCTTCACATACCTCCTTATTTGCATCATATGTTGAGTGGTATATGCATTCGTACAGATTTCTCATTTCATTTTCCTTCTGTCGCAGACCAGCCTCTGCAGCCTCGCGTCGCCAGCGTTCCTTCTGCGCCAACAGGGATATTAGGTGCATCTTACGCTGCTCCTGCAGGCGGCACATTTCCTCCGAGAGAAAACGTAGCAGCCAACCGATTTTGGTGCCCTCATATTCAGCAAGCAGAACTTCGATTTCCTCCTGTTGCTTATCAAAGAGCAGATAATGCAAGTTTCGTCTGTTTTCAGTGCTTTCAACTTTCAACGCCTCGTATCCTTTTATCCTTTCCTTATCTTCTAATGATTCTTTATAAACCGTTTCTTGCCTGACTTTAGTTCGTTCGTGCTTGTATTCCATTGGCTCCGGGGAACGGTGTTTATAAAATGATTCTAATTGTTCAAACGATTGCTTGGGTGCCCTCTTAATCAGACACTTTGGTGTGACCTTCTTCTTTTTCTGTATCTGCCGCAGATTCTAGAAAATGTACAAATTCGAGTTTAGCTTGGAAATAGGTGAACGGAGTCGTTCATGCTTACCTTTAGACTTTCGTACAAATTGTTTAGATTAGTGTCGGAGCAGAAGTTTTGCTCGACTTCTGTTACTCGTTGCTTCGGCTTTGACCACCTATTGATTTTCGCGAACGGACATACCAGGTTCTTCATGTTCACGGTCGTCCGCTGTTCTAAAGCAAACATGTGTTCGTCGAAGGCCTTGCGTGTGGGTGTGAAGTGTCTGCGGCTAGGATTAACGCCGTAACGCAACTGGGGTGCATAGAACTCGGAACTGGGATCACCGAATTCACTGATGATATTCTCTCGGCGCCAATTTCGTGGCACGTTGCGTCTCTTCAGTTCCATGTGCCTCAATTGGCGCTCATATTCGATCTTATTTTTGTGCAGCTGTTTTTCACGATTCGCTGAAATACGCTTGAGGGCCGTCTCAATCCGCATCTTCGAGGCATCGTGCATCGCCTTCTCACGCTTTTCGAACATGCGTACAAGCAGCTCCAGACGCAGCATCTGGCAGTCTTGTATGTGTTCCTCGCGTTCGATCCAATTTTCCCATTCTAAGGCTTCGAGTATGCGCTTCTGGGTTTTCGGTTCCGTTGCTCTGGCGCTTTCTGGATGGCGCTGTTTATGTTTTAGGTCCGATCTGATCTTATCAGCGAATGCCCAGCGCTTGCGTGCCCGTTCCAGCACTTCGACTTCATAGACGCCCGGCGGTTTATCGAGCGGCAGTATTTTGGACAGTTTAATAATTTCGAAATTCTTCACCTCATTGGGGTCATTTGCGATTTCTGGGAAGTATGGAAGCGTCTGTGCTGACGATTCACTACAGTAAAATATAAGATTCAGTACAGTGAAATGAAGGGTTAACGTGTATGAGAACTTTGGAGGAATCAGGTTTGGTCTTGGGTAAAATCAGTGGTACTAAATCGGGAAAGATACTGGTATTTCAAGTACATTGTTGCACTGTAAGCAATTGTAATCAATCAGGACTTTGCTCTAAGTAGCTTTGGATGTTGAGAGAATATTGGACAAAAATACTGGGTATATGGCTACATTTTTACGGACCACCAGTTACGTTTGGCGAACGCAATCAATTTGCGTACTGGTTCCACTTACCGGTAGAGAGTTTGAGTGCCACATGTTCTCCTGAACTTTGGCCTGGGTTTGTCCAGATATTCACAGTTGACATGTCGTTGTAGATTGGCGTTCATCTGGGAATCAGTCAGTTTAACGTTAACGACGTGGACATTTGTAGATGGTTTATTGTAGAAAAAGCCAGGTGGCTTTTGTTTGCACGGTTTGCGACCGTTAACGTAGTCATAGGCCTTGCGTTCGGCGGGATTGTTGGCACCTTTGTGAGTGTGAGGTGTAGCAAAATATCCATAATACAAATAAAATCAAATATTAAGGCAATATTATAGCAACACAAACCCGCTTCTAGACGTCCGCCTCCTGGCATCACCTTCACACAGCTTGCCAAACTGTCCGCATCGCTGGGTATGTCTTCTTTGCCGTCGTACGGCAGATCATTGCGTTGCTTACGGAAGAGCAGGCGTGTCGCCTGCGGCTCATTCGCAAACATAACATTATATTTGGGATAAACTTGGACGGGCGTTGAGTTGGACAAGGCGCTGGCACGGGCCTGCTGCAAATCCTTCTCGCTGGGCACGCTGTAGGTCAGATCGTACAGGCAATCGAAATTGCGTTCCGGTCCAAGGCGGTGACTAGTGTAGGGCATGTTGCTGATGAGATGTGGTAAAAATGTAGCTCAACTCCTAACACAATTCTTTGGTAATTAATAAATTATTTGATTAATTTTCAATGATAAAAAATACAAATGGCAATCTGAAGTTTCTTCTTTGATTAATCGCTGATTTTCTCATTCAAAATGTCGTATATCGTAGTAGGCTGGATTTGTTGACCACCTGCAAGTGTACACACAGAAAAACTCTTTCTCTTTCCTCATAAAAGCCAATAAATACGTCTTCCCCACATCGCCATACTTACAAACAGCAGAATACATCCGTATAAATTGGGGGATTTTCGGCAAATATTCATTTACGTTTGCAACACGCTCCAATTTTCTTCTTGCTTGCTGTTGAGCGAATTTTCTGTGACATCAGCAAAGAAATAAATTATTGCAGATAATAAAATTTTATTATAATGTTCCTTTTTGGTCCTTTATCACCTTTATGTTGCAGGTCTTGTGGTTATGTCCGCCGCTTTCGAAGCCGTTTACAAGTCGGTGCTGATAAGTAAAATTCCGCAAATGTGGGCAGGCAAGTCTTATCCGAGCCTGAAGCCGCTCGGCAGTTACGTAGCCGACTTCTTGCAGCGCCTGGATTTCTTGCAGGTAAGTTGAAACTGCGTAGATGGGTGGTGACAGGTGGCAGGTGGTAAATGGCAGGTGGTAGGTGGCAGGGGGTTGGTGTCAGGTAGGCACGTCGCGTTACTTGGCAACCGTTATTAAGTTTTTAGGGAGTTTTGCCTTTGGTAGGCTACTTTACCTTATTTCACGTAGTGCTGTCGATAATGACAACACACTGGGTTGCTGCTAGGAGTCGATTACTCATTAAACAATCATTGGGTATGTAGTACAATACAATAATAAGTGGAAAAGCAGTGCTGCTGAGGAAAAACGAGGGGTAAAGAAAAAAATAGAACAAAAAGGATTCTTTCAATGTGAATAAAAGTGTACACTGAAATGTGGGTACGACCTAGAAAACTGTTTCTGGTCCGAGAATAAATATAAAGAGCAAACTATTCAGCACAATTGTTGCAAACTACTAAGTAGCCTAACATAGGAGCTTCACAAACAAAGGAATACATATTACCACAGGAATACACAAGGATCTTCACAAATATAGGATTACACATTGGTAAGCACACTAACAGAGGCAACGGGTGAAGCTAGTGCCTCAAACCCCAGAGGGCATTTTAGAAATGTTGGATGGCTGAATAAATAATTGGTATTTTCAAATTGTGACTTCTTCTGGAACTGTACTAGAGAAGTAATATTGTAGTATAAAGGATTGTTGAAAGTGATGCTAAAAGTCAGATTTGAATATTTCGACTCCTTTCGTGGTCATTTTCTCACCTTTCAGATGTAAGTCCGTCGTTCATGCCACATCATTACTAATGACTTTTCACTAATGACATCACAAAGGACGCTTCAGTAATATCTTTCCTAGTGGCTTATGGAATTTAACTATTGAATATACTATTTCGTCACAATAGTGTGGAGTAAAGATGGGTTACGAAACTATTGGTGTATTATATATTTATATTTTGCACTATCTATCGTCCTATGCTTTCGAAGCACAACATTTCATATACGTAATATATAAAATGGGATATCGCAATTAAACCGGTATACGACACATTGCCATTTACCACCCGGTTACTTTTAAAATCCTTCTCTACACTATGCAATGGCACTTCCACACTCATACGAGTGCACAGTCTCATTTAGCATTCCCGACGCGCTCTTATTCAACTTGCAAGGAATTCAATCGATTAAACAAATTCCAAGTAAATTTTTGAGCCTACTTTTTGGGGCACATTTTTTTGCCGCACACTCTTTCAATGGCACATTTTCGAGCTCTTGTCCAGCTTTGCTATTGCTCTTATTAAAATCTTTGTTTTTCTTTTTCGTGCAGAAATGGTTCGACGAAGGACCGCCCACCACATTTTGGCTGTCGGGCTTCTTCTTTACGCAAGCTTTCCTCACGGGCGCACAGCAGAATTTTGCGCGAAAGTATGTCATTCCAATCGATTTGCTCGTTTTCGATTATGAAGTCCTGTCCATTGAGGAGGACAGTGCGAAGAAGGGTATGGAAGCGCCGGCAGATGGTGTATTCGTGTACGGAATCTTTCTGGAGGGTGCTCGCTGGGATCGCATCGGGAGATATCTGGCCGAATCGCATCCGCGTGTACTGTTCGATCGTATGCCGCTGATTTGGATGAAGCCGGTTAAGCGAAGTGACTTGCTAGAGCGACACACCTACATTTGCCCACTCTACAAGACAGCAGAGCGACGTGGCGTTCTCTCGACAACAGGACACAGTACGAATTTCGTGGTGGCCATGCTGCTCGAGTGCAATCCCAAGACAAAGCCCTCGCAATGGATTATACGCGGCACAGCGCTGCTATGCCAATTGAGTTTCTGAGTGACTAAATGATACACAACGGACTTGCCTCTGCAAACTACTGGCAATAATTTCTTGAATATATTTGTATAAATTTGATATTTTATGTGCCGGCGTTGGAAGGCTCGCGTTTTTTTGTGAGCTCTCTTAATGCAAATTATTATAATTAAAGCTTAAACCCTTTTGTGTAAAATCTCTTCCCATCTCCTTTTTCGATTGTGATCTCAAGGGAGTAAATGTATTCTTACTGCAAGGATTCCCCCGTTCCCCATCTCCAATTGCGGCGTGCACTGTTTCCATTTTTTGAAAGTCATCAATTTCAATTTAAATTATTTTGTTTTGCTCGGTATCCATTGTGGCAGTTGCGTGTCGGAGATAAGCCAGAAGAATATAAATGAGTGCAACTGTGCCCAACTACGGGATGTGTGACCCTTTTCCTGAGCTTTTTGTATGCGTGCGTACTTTGTAATCATTTATTATCTGACGTGCTGCAATTATTTAGTATCATGATTCATATTTCATGTCTGAATAATTACCCGTATTTTACCTCTCCGCCGGATAGTGTAACGTAATATGCGCTCTGGTATGCCAAACTGTGCGGTTGGCCTTGATCGGATGGAAGCTATGTGCGGCAATTAAGGCAGATAAGGTGACAGCATTGCGAATCTCTACGTAGTTAGTATGCATCATCATTGCAATGGCTCTGAGGGAGCAAATTTATGGACCGCAATGTGACCGGGTGTGGAACAAGTGATGATATTTTGTTGGGCGGGCGTAAGTGTGGATTTGGTTGGTGTTGTAAGACAATTTCAGTTCATTTTGTACAGCGTATATTGTTCATATATCGATATTAATAATTTTGTTTTTTTCGGGTTGACACTTGGCCCGTTTGTGGCTTTTAGATACTTTTAGAGTCTCGGTCATAAGGTCGCTGAGAGTCGACATGCATATCCCGGTTAAGATTATGTCATCAGCATACGCCACTAGCTTCGGGGCTTCACCATCAAATTGTGTTAAAATTTTGCTGACAACGAGCTGCCAAAGGAATGGAGATAGAACTCCTTGTGGAGTCCCTCTACACGTATTCTTTAGCAATTCAGCGCCGTTCTGTCTGCTCTTATCCTTCTACAGCTCATTTGTTTTCTAATCCATAGACAGGTAGCATCGTTAATTCCATCAGTTCTGATTCTATCGAAAATGGTTTCAATTGAGACGTTGTTGAAGGCACCTCCTATATTGAGAAATATGCCTAAGGGGTATTCTTTATACTCCAGTGCTCCTTCCACATGTGCTATTAATGAGTGAAGTGCTGTCACAGTAGACCTGCCTTGGAATATGCGTGCTGCGCTTTTCACATACCATTTGGACCTACAGAGTTCCTTATGTCGGCTTCCATTAATTTTTCGAGTGTTCACTTAGCTACTATAATATTAAATTTGAAATCCAACTCATAAGCTTTAATGGAGCGCCAAAATCAGATTCAAGTATTAACAATTCATCTTCGTGGATCTTCAGATGCGTGGGAAGATCTGTACACTCCTGATGGTTTTATAAGGAATGGATTTTCACTACATACAAGATAGTAGAAATATTATTAGGGATCACCTCATAGGCAGATAATTCATAAACTAAATAAAGTTTAATAATGTAATAGCTTCTCGGTGATCCCAACACATCACACACACACTAAACACATTGATTATCCAACGCGGCTAACAAATTGGAGGGTTCAGTAAATATATTGATTCTGGCTTCAGGACATCGCATCAAAAATTGTGCTAAATTTCATGTAAGCATTCCATGAACGAAAACGGGAAATTGGGCTCACCATGGAAGTAGGCGTGCTGGGCTCTTAAACAAACTTGTTTTTGGTCTGTAGTAATTTTAGATTGGGCTCTTAATAAGAACAACATTAAGTTCTGTTCACAGATGCTTGTTAGAGAAATATTTGGTTTTGTTTGCTCAAATGTAGACGAAAGGAGTTGGAGAGGCTTCATTTTGCATTCCTAATAACAGCATAGAAAACTGACGACGAACTTCTGATAGAATATCTGCTCATAAATAGCTCCTTTTGCTCAATTCGTTGCTAGGATATAATCCCATTTATCAATGCGTAGCTTAATATAGTAGGACTCAACTTTAGCATAATAAAATACACACACAAATAATTACCACTGCAACTAAGTCCTGGGTCAGTCATTTGTATTGAATTTCTGCTCCAAACTGGCACGTCGTTTCCAATAATTGCCTCTATTGTATGTGCAATTAATAAACAAAAAGAAAAAATCAGACGAAAAATATTCAACGCAATTCCTGATTTACGACTGAGAGTGTTTGTATGAATGTGTGTGTTTGTGAGTGTTCAGAAGCTCGCTCCCCGTACCCTTGTGCTTCTTTATCCCTTGTTAAGTTTTATGACTTTCGCAAGCGAACACGTTTAAAAAATCCTTTTTATGGGCGAAGGCAAGTCAAATGTTATTCTCGATAAATATTGATTTGCAATTTCAGTGGAGCCTCCATTAATTTGTTGCTATGCATAACGCTGGGCAAGATGTGGGTGGGCGACCGAGGTAGCGGGCAGGGCTTATCCGTGTAATAAAATGAATATTGTATATGGTAAAATCGACCTTAATGGGCGGCAGAAGGGATTTCACAAGGATTTAGAGCTGCTGTGAGAGGAAGCCGAAATAGAAATGGTATTTGGAGCGGCGATAAATTAATTTCTGTGTGTGAATATATATATATGTGTGTGTGTGTGTGTGTGTGTGGATTTGTGAGGCGCGTGTTTGGGTTGTGTGGGCATCCGTGGGCGTCCCATGAAATATGTTCTATTTAAATGCGTTAAAAGCATTTATTTATTTTTTGTTGAAAACATTATTTCACCCTCCCAGTTTTCCCAACTCACTCATTCAGTTTTAATAACTTTTGACTTGACGAGTATTTTTGCCGGGTTCTCCTGATTAATTTCATTCCATTTTATATTATCTCATTTCATTTTAATTTGCTGCTTGTTATGAATTCAACAAACAAATACAGAAATTAGTGTTGAAACTTTCACAAAACCTCGCCGCACAAAAAAATTGATTAAGCATTTTCCTCCGGCAACGAGCGTAAACTTTGCTACATTCCTAATTGCTTTTTATTGTAATCTCGCAATTAAAATGAAAGTTTTAAACTTTCCCAGCAAACAGCAGCAGGGGTGATGGCGGCAGGGATGCCAAGCAGCAAACGCATGCCCTTCAGACGCACCTGACATCCATTCAAGTACCAAGTGCCAAGTGTGGCTTATTTATGTGTTTTGTTCGTTTTGTTTTTTGTATGCTTTAAAATGTGTCACTGAAATTAATTTCACCCACTGGCAATAAAAACATTACTGACTGTCGACCTCACCGCGCTTCTATGGGACAATGTGCAGTATTCAGTTCCCTTATACACGTGTTATACTCGTAGCGTTGTTTTTGTACATATGTATATTGCCTCTGGTTTATATTATAGTAGAGTTCATCAACATAATTCATGATGATTTGAATCTTTCCTCGTATAAAAATGACTCAAAAATTATGACACGGATCGACACCGATTTTTGGCTACATATCATCCCAACAACGATGAGACCTACTTCAGTGTGGAGACGAGTATATCACCGAAAATTGTCTACAAAGGCACGAAAACATACTTTCTTTAAACTCTGCGAATAGAGTCCTTCAGCCGTAGAAATTCTCAGAATAAGCGCTTCATATGGTCACCATCAATGGAGCAATGGGTATTCAAGATAAGACTCGGGTTGTTTAATAGCTTCGATGGAAGAAAATTAAGTGGTGCGGGATGACGTAGGTGCCTATCGTGGGTGGGTGGTATTGCTAAAATCCGTAATTAGCAATACCACCCACCCTAAAAGTATGTAACGATTATTTTGAATGAAAGAGCAAACATCGTGCCTCCGTCTGACTTTTAATAACCAGAATCTAAGTTGATTGTCACCTTTGCTACTAGATATCAGCCATTCATTAAAATATGATCTTTAATAAAATTATCCCAACACTTCATTTGATCTTCAGGTACTTTCTTTAGGGTATTCAAGCACTGTGAAGCCATGTGAAGAGAGACAGCACCAGCAGTCACCACACAAAGTCCTGTCTGTCATATATCGCACTTGTATCGTAATAAAAATGAAAATGAGAAATTCTATGCTGCGAGTTCAATTAAATGTCATGCCACAAAGATTTAAAAAATTTTTGAAGTTTATGAAATGTGTAGAATTTAATTAAAAATAAAAACGTCGAAGGAAACCCGCAAAGTTAGCAGAAAGCAAACGAAATAAAAACCTTCTTCATTACAAATCAAAATTCAGCGTTTGCGCTGCGCTATTATCAGTGGCGCTGAACACAGCCAGCAGCCGCATCGCTTTACTTTGTTGCTTCCATTTGGTGCTTTACTTGTTGTTAGTTATGCGGGGCAGGGGGAGGAGGAGGTGGGTTGAAAAATTAATTGCATGCAAATATTTACATAAGCAAAAGTAAACGAAACTTTGTTTGGGCGTGTGAGTGTGGGCGTGTTGGGGTGTGTATGAGTGTGCGTAAATACACTTAAAGAAATTTTATGGCAGTGTTGCACGTCGCTATGAAATTTAAATATTTTCTCTCAGCTTAATTTGCGACGCATCTGGAGTACGTGGCGCGTTTCGAATGGCGCATCAGTGTGCATGCTAAAATGTTGCTGCTGTAGTTTAAAATTTTATATAAGTCTCTGGGAGCTCCAAGTACCTAGACTAGAATGCGATAGATGTGAGTGTCTCAAAATGGCTCTTTGCCGTCTTGTTGACTCTGGCATTTGACCCAAATTGCTGTCTAGCCAGGATGTAGTTGTTGGACGTAGTTGGAAGTCTAAAGTCAACAAATATGGATGATGTGCTGCATTCAGAATCAATTTGTTCTACAATTGAGACAATTGAGACAATAAAGAATACTTAATTGGAGCACTGTGAAGAACAACATTTTAGCACATGCAATTCGCCTCTGTGTTATCTTCAGACTCCGACGTAACCTTGTGGTTCAAGAAATTGCTATCATATCCGACACCACTCAATTCCTACGAGATTCATTTTATATTCGTATGGGAATGCTTAGATAAGTTAGGAAGCCTCAACAAACTTTCCATAATATGGGTCCCAGACACATTGGAATTCCTGCAAACGAATACGGATATACTTGCCAGGAATAGGGCAGCCACACCATTTATTGGCCGTGAACCATCCTTTGGCATAGGAGAAAGCAGCATAAAAGATAATTTAAAACAGGAGGAAAAATCCGGAATATCCTGGCTACTGGGTCTCGCTCCCAAAACTTAGACAATCCTAGCCCATGATTGTGAACTATATACCAAAACTTGCAACTCAACGTCTACAGCTGAGTAAAAATAATTGAAGAAATTTCACAGACCCCTGTCATTTAAGAAGCCACCTCATGAAGCTGCGACGCTCACCAATAAGCACGTGTAGATTCTACATGGGGGCAGAAGAAAAACCAGAGCATCTACTAGTGAATTCCGAAGCCTTAGTTCGCTTTAGGAATAAATATCTGGGTCATTACTGGCCCGAGGGTAGAGATATTACAGCAATGCACCCCAACTCAGTGCTATGTTCCCTTAGTACTGTGGGACTAATAGAAGACAAACCCCTTAATAGGTTCATGCAGGAGAGCACAATAGATAAAATTGGTCGAGGTACATTTGCAGCGGGTCTTCCTTGACGCTAGCAGAGTTGTGCGAATGGTTTGAAACCCTTTATGGTAAAATCAATTTCCAATGAAAAAATATAAGATGCCTCGGATAAGACAACCCCTCTTAGTACTTTTGTTTTCATTGACGCGAATGCGCCAGTTGGCTAGCCAGGACCCAACTAGGCGTACGTGATCTGCAAGGTCTCCTGATTCTCGGAGTTTTATGCCAGCTCAAGATGGCGGTAGTATCAACAAATGTTGCCGTTATCAGGTGATTGTCTGTAGCTGGGTCTGAAGTGACCACAAGGTATAACACTGGCTCAAGTAGAATTATCTAATGGACGCCAGCTTTGATGTCAAATTCCGGGGTAACAAACTCCGTGTATTTATTTTACTCTAAACTTTGTTATGGAAATGGGAGGTTAATATCTGATGTACACACGCAAGGAACAATTTGTATATTTTGTATATTAGTCCGGCGTGCCAGACCCTGTTAAATGCCTGGGCAATATAAAGGAAAATTGTCGAGCAGTACTCTTTATTCTCAAAAGCATTTCTTATATCAATAGTTAGGTGGCAGGTTTTGGTCCAAATCGAAGTTGATGTGTACCATTTTCTTGCATTTTCAACATCAGTCGTATTTTAAATAGTTTTGATAGCATTGGAAGGACACTGATGGGTCTGTATAGCTCCGGTTGACTTTAGTCTTTTTCGGTTTTAGGTATCATGATGATATATGTGTGATATATTCCAAGCTGAGAGGAAATAGGCAATTCACAATATTGAGTTAAACAGTTGCGTTAATATTCTGAAAGCTACGTCAGTCAACTCAGTTACAACTCAGTTTGCTGAGTTTTAGGAGGAAAATTGCGAGATAATTGCCAAAACTCAGTAGCGAGTTATTGAAAGTATGCAATTCTTTTTGCATGGCGTTCAGAATTGGTTTCAAATCCTGTGGTCTCTTTGAAAGCGAAATACTCGCAAATCCATATAAGAGTTCTCGTACACACCATGCTCGCATCTGGTTGAATGTGGCGAAGTATTTGAAGACTAGTTTTGGTAACTCAAAAATCGAGTGCTTGAAAATGTTTGGCATTCAACGAAATCGCTCCCTTCTTGAAAATCGTATTATATACTTTAATATTTGAAAAATTCAAGACAGCACCAAACTGGTCTTCCATCCGCTTTCGAGTATAGAGCATTTGGGTATCCTCGCATTGTACTGATATAAAAAAAAATATCCTTAAACACAGAGGATGAAAGCGGACACAAACAAACGGAAAATTTAGAGCTCTTGAGCTGCAGCTCCAAAAACTTTGTGTGCTAACAGCACAAATGCTGTGCTTAATGCATGGCCAAAGTGCGAGTAAACATGGCAGGTCGTCATGTCGTCGTGTCGTCATGTATAAAATATGAAAGACCATGAATGGAAATTTGTCACGTACTCAATAATCAAAATTCAGAACTAACAGTGCAGCCGAGCGCGTTGGGTTTGCGTGTTTATGTAAGATCAACAAGGAGGTACAGAAAGGGGGTCAGAGTTGCGGACAATCGACACAAAAGTGGACTGTTGGGGCTCTGAACATGAGAACATGTTTGTATGTGTGCATAATAAAATCCTGCAGAAATGTAATCCACAGGCTTTTATGTGTTTCCCTCAGTTTACGAGAAGGTACGAATATGTACAGCCATAAAAATGGCAATTGGCTGGGCTAAATGGCCTCTGGTAGGTTCCTGATTGTACTCAGATTACAGGTGACAAAATTCTGCAGAGACAAAAGGAATATGCAGAAATTGTGTGCGTGTGGTACACATTACCAAACTTTTTTTCACTAAACATAATTTTAAATTGGTAGCTTTGAGGGTGGGTAAGGATATATAAGAAGAAATACTCAACCGGCACTCATCTTCTGAATTCGTATCAGCGGAGCCGTTCGAAGTCGTTAAAAATAGCGACTTCGTAAAGTTTTAATCCAAAATAATTGCAATTAATTTCGAAAGCGTATAAAAATACAAAAAGATATCGAAGTATGCAATAACATTAAAGATTTGACTGAATGCCACAGAAGGGGGGGGGGGGAAAGGAGTTGTGTAGAATATACAGAAATTGATGTTGGAGATATTCTCATTCCTCAACAGGAACTTCGATTGAAGGATACTAATTTTTCTATTATATGGAAATCAAAATATGGTGCGCTATTCTCACATCCAATAATTGAAGGGGGATTAATATGGTTCTCGTAGTGAATTCGACTGTACAAACAATACGCTAATACGCAGTGACTTCAACTATAAAATAATAGCAGCAAGCTGCACTGAGCAGTGAAAGAAGGAGGGTGTTTTGGTCTACTCAAGCTACAATACTATTTCGTATCCATGCAAGCGGACAGGACAATCATCCATATTCCATTTGCTGCTTAATGCAACCATAAGAAACCATTTGAAAGAATCTACGAATGGTTGGCTGCATGCTTGTGAGTGAGTGTGTTCTGTGCTGGATCTCTTTAGTATTGTACAAGATTTAAATCTGCTATGCCACTTGTGTGGCAGACAATGCCCCGCGTCCATTTAGCTATTTCTGTCTGACTTCCTTGCGTTTCTTCATTTGTGCAGCTCACTGTCTATACGAATTGCGTGTATTAGCCGCATTAGAAATAAATCAGAGGATTTGCAGGATTTGCATTCTATTCCTTTTGTTCTGCGCAATCCGTTCTCTGTGCTCGTATTTATTTGAAGCTGTTTAGTGGTTTTATTTTAGCCCCAAAGCAACATGTTTCGCTTTAGTTGTGTTTGTTGTGCTCGGGTATTTGTGGAGAATATTTGAATTGCATTTAAATCAAAATTTCATTGTACCAACTCAGAGTAAAATTTCATCTCCATTTTAAGTGGGACGAGCAGAAGCCGCAGCAGCAGTTTCAGTTGCACGCCATATCAAAGGTATTTTCGTTAATTATCTGATTTAATTAGAAGTCAAAGCAGCGCACAATTTTGCATTATACATTTCGTGTTGAATTGCAGCAGCTCCTAGACAAAGCAGCGCCGCCTTGGTAACCACTGAGACCACATCCCCTTATCGCAGGCATGCAAATTGAAGTTGTCTATATGTGTATGTGTTTGTGTGTGTTGGTATGGCAGCCACCTGTACGCTCTGCGATTACAACAAATAGGTGCAAATAACAGCAGCTACAATAAGAAAACAACAACAACGCGCTTCCCAAATTTGCAAGCAGCTGGGAAGGCGAGAGATTAGTTAATATCACTACGCATAGGGTTACTTTAGTAGGAAGGCAGCTACGGTGTTGTTGCAGTTGCAAGTTGCTATAGCTGATTTTATTGCTGCCACTCCTGCTGTTGTTCGCGCTTTTGTTGCTGTGCGTGTTGCAATGCGATGGCGAATAAATAACAAGGCTGCAGCTGTACTGTAAGGATACACGAACACCTTAGCAGCGGTCCGGGCTCGTATGCGCTTCGGTCCTAGCCTCAGCATCAGCATCAGTCTCTGCCATAGCTTCAGCTTCATTCATTTGCTTTGCAATTGAAATCATGTTTTTGGTGGCTGGCTGAAATCATGTTGCCGCTGGATGCGGGCAGCTCCCGGCTGCGGGTGGCTTTGATGCCACACGTACACACTTTATTGCGAACATACTACAATGACAGTCTTATCGGTGTTAGTGTGCTCCCTCACGTACTATGCGTGCATTTGGATGTGCGTGTGCTGTGTGTGTGGGCGGGAATTGGGGTGGTTTGCAGGGGCGAGAAAAGTTTAAAACTTTTTCTTTGTTGTGGGGAAGCACAAGCACAGCACATTGCCAAATAGAGTAAAGTGGAGTGGAGTGGCGTGGTGTGGTGCGGAGTGAAGTCAGTGAAAATTACGACAAAGCTCTCTGCCAGAGCTACAACAACTACTACAACAGCTTGTGGGTAGCGTTGCCAGATTTTCTTTCGTCATACAAAATTTTACCATTGCTGGGGCAAAATATGTTGATGGGAGTTATGTTTGTATACTAATACTACATATATAGAGGGACTGTTCGAGTTGTTCGGAATGGCAGTAACTCGTTACTATTCAATCTGACAAATAAAAAGATAATGTAAGCATATCAAGGAAACGATAGAATGTTCCTTCACGGGCTTTCCCAACTGCACGTGTGGTTCTTTTATGCGAATTGTAATGAAGTAACGAATCTTTTGTGTTTTAATTATACGTAATAGTTCCGAATTGTGATATTGATAGCGACGTCGAAAGGTCAACAAATTTAGTATGCCGAACAATAAGGTTAGACTGTCTGGTCATGAACGCCACACATAGACCTGCTATGTCCGTTGCGGTACTAGATGGATATCCATTAAGTAGTCCTAATATAGAAAAACACCGAACAACAAAGATATAGAAAACTAAGCATGGTGGCTCATAAGGCTGTTAAAGCTCAAATAGTTCTCGAGGTATGCTATTTTAGAGAATTTAAGCCTAAGGAAAGTGGTTTGGTTAGTAGTCTGAACAGTTCCAAAATCATACAGTTCATCTATACTCGTAGGTAAACCTTATTTTCATGTAAAACTTCGGCTTTTCATATCTTTTTTTCTGAGGCGTGCTGTTGATAAAAAGTAAGGACTCTCAAGTGGAGTGAAGGACATAGACAAATCATCTCAGTATGTGCCCAATTACATAAATAAATACAAATTTAACATTAGTTCACTTAATGTTAACATTTATTTCTAAATCATTTATATGTCTGCGGCTTCCGAATCACAACTGATCTCTTGATATTACACTTGCGCTGCTTTCAACAATATTCCAAAAAATAATTCATGGTTTTAGTGTGGAAGTGGTAGCACTATTGATGACTCATCTCTTGCGGCAAAGTATAGAAGAAAGAGGCAATATCCCAACTTATCATTAAGGCACATATCATTAATGAGGCTGGTACAACAGCAACAGTGCCTTCCAATGCTCCAGATGTAATTTGAATGTACATTCTGTCAAATATGGACCCGAAATGCATTTATAAAATATAAAATATTCATTTGACCATCAAAATGCATTTTATCGCCTTCAAAGTAGGCTCCTTTTGAAGCAATACACTTATGCCAGCGATTGACCCAGTCGTCCATACACTTCTTATAATATAGCTTTTAGTTTCTTCTCTGAATTTTCTTTTACGGCTTCAATCGACTGAAAAATTGTTTCACGAACTGGGAATTTCAGCTCTGGAAACAGAAAGAAGTCACACGGAGCCAAATCTGGGGAGTACGGAGGTTGTTGGATGATATTCGTTCAGTTTTAGTCAAAAATTCATTCACAATGATATCCTTGTTTGATGGTGCATAATCGTGATGCAGAAACCAATTGTTGACCTTCCATTCTTCTTCTTGCAACTGCTTCATAACTGACAAATAATATTCCTTATTGATTGTTTCACCTTGTGGAAGGAATTCGGAATGCACCATAAACATTACCTGGAATTTTTACCGGCTTCGAAGTGGATTTTTCGGTTTCGGCTCTTCTTTCGTCCTCCACTCCGCTGACTGTTGACTTATTTGCATGTCAGACTCGTAACCCCAGACTCGTAAACCCATGTCTCATCACCAGTTATGATGCGTTGCATGAATATAGGATCACTGGCGACTCGAGAAAGCGTATTGTCAGCAACAGATTTTTGATGCACTTTTTGCAACAAATTCAGCTCTTTTGGAACAAGTCTTGCTGGGACACGTCTCATGCCTAAATCATCAACTAATATGGTACGCACTGACGAGTGAGAGAAATGTTTAGTATCTCGCAAGCAAACATGATGGTTTTCCAGCACCAATTCCTTCACTTCATCAAAGTGTTCTTAGTCGTATTTGGACATGTCTGCCGAAAATTGAACTCGTTGTGTTTCATTGAAACCAACTCTGATGTCCTTTTCATCCATTATCATAGGTTATTGATGCAACAATGAGTAATTAATGATGAACTGAAATACAAATTTGCTAGACATTGCTGCAATCATTTTGTCCTCTCCATCTGGCAACTCTGGTTGTGTCCTTACTTTGAGGCTTTGTGTGCGTTCTTTTTTGGTTTGCTTTTTGTTTCTGAATTTGATTTGGTTTTGTTTGTGCGTATGAAGCTGTGTGTTTGTGTGTGTGTGTGGGGATGTGTGCGCTTGTATGTGTGTGCTTGTGAGTGGGTATTTGGGCACTTTTTAAAATGGCGGCCTTCTTGGCAAATGCAAGCACGAAAGAAAGACGGGGAAACTAAATAAAAGCGAATTTCGCTTCACTGTGTCAATTTGGCTTTTGTTTGCATGCTTGCAAAGTTTGTGCTGCAAGTTTTAATAGAAAAAAGTATATAAAAGTAACTGCTGCAAGTAACTTTAAATCTTTCTACTTTCTACTTTGTTTTTGTCTTTGAATGAAAAGCATAAAGGACAGTTTAGAACATTTTTTAAATTTAAAAACTTTTTGTACTGAATTTGAATGCTTCAGCTTTTTCGTACATTTAATGCTCCGTTTATTATAATAGTAGATGGGGGTATGATGGCCTCTGTTATGCTACGAGCAGTTCAATAATTTTGCAGATTTATGCTTGACTTTTGTGTTAGTACGTGTGTGCAAGGCAATAATAAACATTTAATACTCCTTGCAAATGGTTCTGAGAAGTCCCCGTCCAACTGCTGCCTTCAGCTAAGTGAGTCTGTCATGTTCTCAGACACGCCAATTAAGGCGGCTACAATGCCACTTGAGAAAAAAGTTTCCTTTTTTTTAAGGAATTTGAAGCACGCAATTATATGAGTTGTAAATGATATTATTAATGGTGCCCGCAGGCTGGGCAATATCCCATAAACGCTCACAATTTTCCTTTGACTTTTTTGAAGATTCTAAATAGCAGGGAAAGTCAAGCATGCCTAACGATAAAATGCGTCTAATGAAAACTGGCATTGAATGCCATTATTAGCATAATACTTGAACTGAGCAGTTGCGTAAATAATAAAAGCTTTATGGATGTCTAAAGGAATAATTTTCCAATTTAGACTCTTATTCCATAAATACTCAAATATTTGAAGCTTCTCTGAAATGTTCTAAGTAAATGTTGTGCTTTAAAATCGGCTTACAACAGCTTAAATCATCTTCTGGCACTACAAGCAGCGTTGGTAACTCGTTTTCTCCGTTTCCATGTAGCAATCCTATTCTCAATGTTTGCCTTGTTTCCTATTCCCTGGAAGTGCAACGCTTGAGTAAATAAGTGGAAGCAAAGCATTGAAGTGTACATTGAGCAGATCGGTGCATTAAGTTTATGGTACACCAGGAAGCACTAACAGAGGGTGAACGAAAACTGGTTTTCCGAAGAACCAGTGCGTCGATGGAAGTGGTTTCGAAGATGAAAAGTAGATTTAGTTTTAGTATGTTTTGAATAGGAAACCTGATATCGAAAGCCAGGGATTTGGTCTCTAAAATCTCAAAGTTGCATTGGACCGAGAAGTGGAAAACTTGTCAATCGTGGATGAATTTTGTGTGAATAAATGTGTTGTTAAGTAAGGACTAAACATGAAGCTTTGAATATATATTTTCCTGAGGCTCGGGTGTATCCTCTAATAACTGAATACTTTTACATATGTAGGTTTCCTGTGGGCATTGATGATTTCGGCGGGCTTATGTGTGTAGGGCTTAGGTTGGATTGGCAGCAAAAAGCACACTCAGCCACAAATAATGGCCCATTGTGATACCATAGATGAGGCATTGCACACGTACTGACCACCTCAGCCTAGTATAGTTACCGCTCAGGTGTTGAGCGCCTAGGCAGCACGTGTGTAGGATAAAAAATAAACACCATCGTTTTTCAACTAGGAATCAATTTTGAAGCGGAGAAAGGAAATCCGTAAAATTGTGTTAAATGGACAACCTGGAATTGTATTAAAATTTTTACTCGTACAAATCCAAACCAAACTAATATTCAACGGCTGACGTTTTCGAGGTTCACGTATACCGAAGCATAATCATAAATCGAATGGAGCTAGAGGAAATATGTAACGATATCGAATTGTATTTGAATTTGTGTTGATAAGAATACCAGTACAAATAACAAAAATAACACTGGGTCTCTTACAGGTGTCTTATCGATGTCTGGTTTTATTGTCATTTATTTATTGTTTATTAATTATTATTATTATATTATTGTCAAAAGGAACGCGAAAAGCGGTTCTTTATTCGAAGCTGTGTAAAAATGTTCCAACTTGTATTAGAACTTGTTCCGGATATACATGATGGGAAGAAAAACTATGACTCATTATTTCATGGTATTCACATTCCCATGGTCACTCACATCAAAACATTTTAAAATCCGTTAAAATAGAGTTTGATTTCTTTTTGGTTCACGGCCAAAGTCATTTTTGGTATAGAGTTTCACAACGATTGACTTCATCTTAAATACATTTGTTGTAACTATCGAGGATTCTCTGAATCAATCCGTCAATATTTCTCCGGTCACATTTAGTTCAATATAATCATAGAACGGTACTCTACGGACTAGTTTGGTAATATTTGTAACTGCTCCTTTGAGTGGCAGAATTTGGCCAGAATTGACAATGGTCGCCACCACTTTATTATGTTAAAAAGGGTAAAATGTCAAGCAGGGACGACTGTTGTGAATATCTGAAGATTTTTTAGATGGATAACCCAAATGAATGCTTTGACTTTACTAATGCTTACCGTGAAGCCACTTTAAACTGAACGCTTACCTATATACCCATAATTTCTCATAGAATTTAAGTCCGACTCTGCTGAGCTAGATAGCTAGACTTCAGCTAGATTCCTAGACTTAAACTTTTAGGGTAACAAGTTCTGATTCTCACTAAAGATGTGAAACAAAAAAAAAATAAAATCATTAACGGCCTCACTTGGATTCACTTTAAGGAACTTCTACTGTATTACACATCAATGGTCTCAACAACATCTCGACTTCGAATAGTCCAGTCGAGTTGGAAATTGGTCGAAAATATATCTTAATATAGATATATCAAGTTTGTCGATATCTATGCACAAAAATAACCTTTACATTTTTCATGAGAAAGGGAATCAGCAGACATTTTCATAGAATATTGTTGCACGGATCTGTTTGTTGATAATGTTGATATGTGCTGAGTCCTGTATTAACAAAAAAAAAAAAAAACGTTGGGAACAATTCGACAATTTCGGTTATTTTAACTGTTTGTTTCAATAGCAACAGATTTTACACAATTTTGTTTTGAACTCCTAGCAAATGTTAATGGTGACGTGGTAATTAGTTAAAATTATGCTTCAAGCATAGGATATACGGACGTCCCGTGGTGTTTTCCAAACTCTTTACCCTAGTCGTCACTGCTATTATGACTCTTGTACGCATTTGAAATATTGTCTTGGAATTAGTTGACGGTTTTCTGGAGACAGCACCGGCACTTGCAGCACCAATATTGCCAATCTAGCAGGACCCATCTCCGTTCATCCATTTCCGACATAGTCCTCAAATAACCAATTTATGCCAACGCTGAGTGTAGAGTAACTCATACCGCACGGAGACAACACTCGTGCTTGGTTGTTGGTGCACTTATCCGTATTTGCTGTTTTCAGTTCTTGCTTACCAGCTCTTTAGTTGCACCCCATTCCCCCAGCTTTCCCTTTTTTCTCCGTACTTTTCTTGGTTTATTTCTTTGAAAAATGCTGCAATAGGAAAATTAATACATTTCTGTGGAACTCGAACGCACAAATTGCTTACGTTTCGTTGTAGGCAGGCAAGCATTTCTGTTCTTCGTGGGGATTCATTTGTAAGAACCGTAATTGCAGATACTTTGCAAGTGTCTTAAGGAACCAAAACAACAACAACAACAAATGCCTGCCAGTAGCCTGCAATTTAAAAGGGGTCTTCAGGCTGCTGTGAATTGTTAGAAAAAATTTTAAATTATATTAAAACTAAATTTATAACTTAACTTCTGCAGTAAATTGCTCCCTGGGCTTGGGCAGTATTTCCCTTTCATGTTATTTTCCTTTTTTTGGCTTCTATCGTAGTTGGAAACTTTGAAGAACGCAAAAACTCCCAAAATCGTAAAAAGGCCACAAACAGGTTTGGCCACAATACCGGGCAAAAAAGTTGTCCATGATTGCGCAACTGCCCATCATCGGCAGGGGAAATAACCTTTCGTCCCTAAGCGCAGTGCAAATGGTAAAAATGTTTCCGCCACGTACACGAGCGCGCAGCAGACAAACGCAATTCAAATTGGAAACAAGCATTTGACATTTAATTTAAAAATTTTTTTGTCAAATTTTTTGGCTCTTTTCTCACCCAAGCAGCTGTGAGTGTTTGTGTGCGTGTGTAGCACAAAGGACACGCACTAAAAGTGTGACCGACACTGTTCGTTCATGGCATCAGCAAAAAACTAAGTTATGAACATTTTTGATAAAGTTGTTTACATTACGCAAAATTAAAAAAAAAAAAAATTTTTTTTAATTTTATTAAAAAAAAAAAAAATTTTTTTTAATTTTATATTAAAATAAATGGTAAAGCGAATGCGCATCCATGGCCTGCCGGCTACGCGGACAAGCAGGATTAATTGATGGCAACGGCAACAACCACAAGCGTTGCTACAAACAAAAGCGACAGCCACAGCCACAGCCACGGTGGCACAACAACATCAACAACGTCGAAAGCAACAAAAGTAACAAAATCTGCGGCTGCCAAATTGAAAATCCTGCCTCATTGGGGTGGCTGTTTTGGTCGTTGCTTTGTGCTGCAGTCTGCAGAAATAATTGCATTATCCCTTTTCAACAGACACAGCAAAATGTGAGCGTATGTTTAATTCTGGTTTCCAAAAGGGGCTATCATGTTACACACTCCAAGGGAACAATTTTGGAAACATTAGCGCCCTTACAATGTTCACACTGCTTAACAAGTTCCGACATGCTTTAAGCTAAATTTTTATTAATGAAGTTTTAGTAGCTGTCTTCCCAACTCTGCCTATTTCCCAATCTTATTCTACTCAAGTCAATTATCCTCTGCTAAGGGCGGAATGGTATTCCGACCAGAGGCGTCTTACTTGCCTCTTTGTTTGTAGCTTAAGTTCACTCCATTGTTGACTTGATTTAATGCTCTGAGCACATATAATGGCAGCAACAGTTCACCTCTGGAGTCGGTACAATTTGCTGCGGCCACACAATGATACAGTTCTCAGTGTGTTGGGGTTCTTAAGTATGACCAAGTCATATATACAAGGTGCGAAACAAAGTAAACAGAACTTATCAAAAAAAAGTATTTATTATTTCTAGTGAGAACATATATAGGCAATGTAACTGTCAATCACTCCCCGATTTGGCACCGTGCGACATTCACCTTTGCGGAAAATTGCATTTGCCGATGAAAGGAAATCGTTTTGTGCACGTAGAAGCCAATCGAAAGGCTTGTACCGACATCCTGACGGGCAACCCGGCTGACGATCTAAAACACTCATTAGACACGCCTTTGGACCGTGGATATCGTTGTATTGAGTCGGAAGGGAACTATTTTGAATGGTTTCCCCAAAAAAACTTTTCTTGCTCTTATTAATAATAATTCAAATAAAAATCGATGTTTACTTTGGAATGCAACTTGTATAAATGTTTACCCAGCTTCTTGGAAGCGAAAGCAATCCTACTTGAGATAGAATAACAATAGTAATAAATAATATTAATAAATCCTCTTGAGAACTCATAATATTGCCAAAATTAGTTTGTGCTAACAGTTTGGATCACTGGATTGTCTCAAGTGATCTAGAAATAATAATAAATAAAACAATTAGTTTGATTGAACAGGAATTCATTTAAGAAATTAGCTGACAAATTTAAAGGTTAAAATTATTTTTTAGTTTCAGTTCGTCTCTGCCACTTTGAAGTCACAACTGAACTGAACTGTTTTGTCACATGATTCCTGGCACTTTTCATTCACTTTCGATGCTAACGAATCCATTAAATCACATACCAGAACATTGTCTATTAGTGCGGAAGAGCCACTATTATAATTTATTCCTCAAAGAATCACAAGGAAGCAATGGAAAACATGAATACTCACTTATCACAACAGCAGCGCATATCGATTACTTAAGAATAACTGTGATTGCGACCTTTATTGATGTTTAGTCGTGATTGTTAAAATAACGTTTCCATTAACAGATTTTATCGCTTCGGGTACATTTTTGTTTTTAAAGCGGATTCGAAGTTGACAGTCATTTGTGTACTGTCTACTGCATTCCTCGGTTTCTTTGGGAGGTAAAATTCCATGCCACCTCTAGTTATATTGTTTTGAACCAAAGAAAGGATGAAAGAGTCAAGTGTGAAAGAAAGTGAGACAACTTTTTAATCCTGAATTGCTAATCGCCAGAGATTCTTCCGATATGACTTTAGGACTTAGACGATAAGAAGGAACAATACAAAGTAGGACTTGTGAACTATCTTACAATCTAGGAATTCACAGACTCATTGAAGCTACTGAACGCCCACCCTTATTTTGATGTAAGGTTCCAAAAATTCACTTATTATCTTAGAGTGTTTGATCAACATTCCCTTCTATATTCTTTGTGTTTTCGTAGTGGGACATGAGGTTCTGCTTGTTGCTAAATATATAGTGAAACATAAATGGTTGCATACTTTTAGGGTATACTCTATTCGTCATTTTCACCACAAATACACATGCTTGGAGGCATGCTCCAGAATCTTCTACGAAACTTCTTTCGAAGTGTAGTGAATATTCTGGCGTGTTTTGGTTCAGCACACGAGAGGTACATACGCAGCCACACAATTGAAGTCGACACAGTAGAACAGTAATCGTAGCAGTGTATACATCGTGATAGTAACAGTAACATTATAAAGTGATTAACTGAGTAACTAAATAAAAGGGAAAATTGTATTAAAGTAAACTTTGAGACTAAGATTAAGTGTGTAAATTGCAATAATTAAATAAAGGTAACTATTTTAATTTAACCAAGCCATTGTTAGATTACTACACAATCCAGTGGCACGAATTCGAGTATTGAAAGTTAGTATAAATTATTAGGAGAGCAATTTCAAAACAATATCTATATTCCAAGTCACTATTGTAAACTACAAGTTCGATTCTAAAGTAAACAATACTTTTTACAAATAGATATTTTTAGTGAAGTCATCTATTGGCTTCACATACGTTAGAAAGATAGATCCCTCATTAATGGACTGTTAAAAATTCATAACATTTGGTATATTAAAGCACAGTTATTGGATCTGAAGTGACAGAATGTTTGTGTCATCGGTTCGAAAATGAGCATCGATCAAAGAGCTAATATTAAGATTTGTTTTAAGCTTGGTAAAACTTCTACCGAGACCTTTCAATTGATGAACCAAATTTATGGTGATGATTGTTTATCCCCTGGCATAGTTCAGGAGTGGTATAAGCGGTTTAAAAACTGCCGTGAGGATATAAATGATGAGCAACATGTTAACCAACCGAATTTCGTGACTACCGCAGATCCCATCAAAACCGTGCATGAATTCATCAAAGATCAGCTAAAATCTTCAATGAAATTCATGGAACTGGAATTGAGCATCCCAACATCAGTTTATCTCATTTTGGCCGAACATTTAGGCTACTTGCATATTAAAATTGAACATGTTTTTCATAACCTCTGAACACTATTCTTCACGGTAAACTTCATATAATTATTTAGTTAGAAGCATGACGAAATACTGTTCTGGTTGTAACAGTGCAACAGTTTATATGAGGGTCCCTTGACCGATGTCATGCCCTGCTTCGTCATTAATTCAGGAAAGTGTGTTCAAAACTTAACTTGTGAAGTGAACTCCTATTTTTTAGTTCTTCCTGAGTTGTTTGTTCGTAAGGAAAATTCTTTAAGATCCAGAATGAGCTGGCGGATCCTTCGATTCAAAATTTATTCATGCTTTTTATTGGGAACTTGGAGAAATGCTTAATTCGTAGGATACCCGCATATGAGTACACTCATTTTGTCTGCATACAGTGGCCAAATTTGTACCCACATCGGCAGGTTTACCTATTTCTATTATATCGCCACTGCTCAATAAGCAGCTGGTGTGGATTGGGCGCAGGTGAGCTATGTAGGTGACTGAATTTAAAAACGATTTTAAAACAGTTTATTTGTTTATTTATGCATTGAGTTCAATTATACGAGTACTTCCTCCGCTGGTCACACCATTAACCACCAATTTTTAGCTGTTTCCATGGACCAATTAAAACGCCGCAATTTCATGAGATCTGCTCATTAATTTTATATGTTCTGCTCATTAATTATAAAATGATTTTATTTTTGAATTTAATTTTTTTTTATTTTTTTTATTTACGTCGCAACCATTTTTAATGCCAGTGGAAATTTTTTCTTTTGTCTCGCCGCCATTTTTACGCAATTAAATGTGCACATACTACGGGGCCCAAAGGTTTTAATTATCGCATAATTATGTTCACGTTCGTGTTGTACGTGTTGTTGGTGTTGTTGGTGTTGTTGGTGTTGGTATTGCTGTAATGTGGCCGAAATTTTCAGTTTTCAGCTGGTGGCAATTTTTTTATGTCGGTCATAATTGGAAACATTTCATAATAAAAAAAAAAATAAAAAGAAAAAAGCATTTTTATTTCATTATTTTGCTTCAGCGCATTTTTATTCAGTAATTATTAATTCAGTTTATTTTTATGCGTTTTATTGTCCACAGAGTATAATTATTGAGGGAAATCTCATTTTAAAAATAAATGCATGGTCAGTTGCAAAGTCAGTGGGGTGCAATAGAGATATGTGCCAGTGCTCCCTATGCAGGAGGGACCACTTATAATGTTCGTGTGGTTTTGCATATGTAATACTTCTAGGAATCCAGCAGGAGTCTTCTGCAAAATGTTGTTAGTAAAGAGTGGGGTGCGATAGAGATATGTGCAGAGATCCCTAGGCAGGAGGGACCACTTATAATGTTCGTGTGGTTTTGTATATGTAATACTTCTAGGAACCTAGAAAGAGTCATTCATTAAAATGTTGTTAGTAAAGAGTGGGGTACAATAGAGATATGTGCATAGATCCCTAGGCAGGAGAGACCACTTATAATGTTCGTGTGGCTTTGCATATGTAATACTTCTAGGAATCCAGCAGGAGTCTTCTGCAAAATGTTGTTAGTAAAGAGTGGGGTGCGATAGAGATATGTGGAGAGATCCCTAGGCAGGAGGGACCACTTATAATGTTCGTGTGGCTTTGCATATGTAATACTTCTAGGAATCCAGCAGGAGTCTTCTACAAAATGTTGTTAGTAAAGAGTGGGGTGCAATAGAGATATGTGCAGAGATCCCTAGGCAGGAGGGACCACTTATAATGTTCGTGTGGTTTTGTATATGTAATACTTCTAGGAACCCAGAAAGAGTCATTCATTAAAATGTTGTTAGTAAGACTATGCTAACATTAATGTAGGGGTTTCGGTTCTAGCAAGAGGAGTATCCTCCTTTTATGTAAGAGTAAATAAATTGGTTGATTTGAAGTATTCCTCTTTTATGTAAGAGTAAACAAATTAGATGATTCATTGTATGGATTAGGAACTTGTTTCCGCTCACTTGTGTCAATTATGTTCCAGTGCCAGTGAGATAACGCACCAGTCGGAGTACCGAAAATATCGCAGCCGTAAGTGCTACAGTTCAAAATGAGCCAATTTAGTCGATTCCACGCCATTCACAGGAATTGGGACTCTCTCAGTCCACATTGTGGCGAATTTTTTTGTAAAGAAATTGGCTTACACCTTTACAAGATAAAATTAACCTAAGTACGGAAGCATGTTGATCATTTGATGAGTCGAAATTGCACCGATTGGGGTCTGCAAAAGTTTGAAGAACATCCTGAATTTGATCGAAAAACAATCTTCAGCGATGAAGCTAATTTTTTGCTGAATGGTTTTGTCAATAAGCAAAATAGGCATTATTGGACAGACACAAACCCACAAGAGATTCCATTGTATCCACAAAAAGTGACCGTGTGGATTTCATGCCGAAGATGTGATTGGACCGAATTTTTTCACCGATGAATATGATCGCCATGTTACGGCCAATAGAGTTCCCTATTGTACTATCATGTTGGAAGGCTATTTTTGCCTTAAATTGGATGGACTTGACATCAGTGATATGTGGTTCCTGCAAGATGGTGCCGCATGCTACACAGCTGGTAAAAGAATTGATCTATTGAAAGGGAAGTTCGGTAATCGTATAATCTCGAGAAATGGCCCGGTCGAATGGTCACCTCGCTCATGCGTTTTAACGCCATTGGACTTCTTTTTATGGGGTTATCTTAAGTCTTTGGTTTATGTCAATAAGCAAACAACGTTAGAGGAGCTTATGAAGAATATAGAACGCGAAATTGATAACGTTCCGGCCGACATGTGTAGAAGAATGGTGGAAAATTGGCTCCAAAATATCGATCGTTGCAAACGTGCTCGCGGCGGTCCTATGAACGAGATCAAATTCCTTACTTAAATTCAACATGTGTACTGCACTTGGAATTCATTTCAGCCTGATTCAGTGTTATTCAGTGTTTTATTTAAACACAAAATTGTTAGGTCCTTATGGAAAACCCCATTTTGTTCAATCAGAACCAAATTATAACTTTCCCTCGGTCCAATCGACACTCCAAGTTTTTAGTAAGTATTTGCGGTACTTTTGTTTAACGATATGTTCACCCCAATTCATGTAAACTTGGAACTATCCAAAAACGTCGCTTGACCAAAATGACTGTGTCAATTGCACCCAAGTCCTGTGTGAAGTTTTTGATAGGACTAGAGGTGTGAGACCCAAGGTTTTGACAGGACTAGAGGTGTGTGACCCAAGTTTTTGACAGGATTAGAGTTCTGTGACCAGCCAACTACCACGAGGAGTTGAAATGCTTGGACTCATATAAATACGGCGTTTAATATTCTTCCTTGACTGCGCATTTTCACGATGTGCAGGGAAACTGTTTAGAGAGGCGTCAATTAATTCAATCGTTTGAACTGGTATGATGGCGACTAAACTTTTCAGGAGACGTTCGATTTAAGGAATGAGAATATTCGCGGTATATTAATCACTTTGAAGAAATCTCCACTTACAATTTGGGAACAGTTTATTATTTACTTAAATTTATTGTTAACGTCTGTTGTTACTTTAAGTCGATTTATTTTGCGCGCCAATGCACATTCACAATTTCGTAATATTCTGTCTGTGTTTGCTGAGACATTTTCTCTTGAAAATGTGGAAAGAAAATACATGGCTGCGCCCTATAGCCATTATTTATATTGCCACCAAGGCCTCATTGCTATAGTCTGCTGTTCTTACGGTGGGATAGGATCTGTGGAATGTGTCTGCATGTATCCAGACGTGTTCCAGCTGCGAATGTGGAATATTTACATACATAGGAATGATGCTCATCCTTGCCTCTATTGCCAGGCTTCTACTTTGGAGATTCGTTTTAGCTTCGCTGTGGTTGGCTACGCAAGACGGGCGGGTTTATCCAATCTGCTTAATCTCGAGTGTTTAGAATGCTTCAAAATTATGAAGAATTTAAGAAGAAAATATGAATTTAAAAAAATAATTGAAAATGTTTTTCGACTGCGCATGGGGCCACTTCAAGTTTTTAATAATGCCACCGAGCGCGCCATTAGGAGCAACACATTTTAATTTAAAAAAGTTGCGCAAAGTGTCAAAGCCACTCATATGTAAAAACATGTTAAGCACCCACCCACCACACATGCTCACATGGCGTGCAAAGTGAAGCACTGCTCAGCGCAGCAGAGAGCCCACACATACACACACGGCTCCACGGACACACGCACACACGCGCCCATGCACACTAAAACACAGTTTATAATGAAGTGCGCATATCTATAAAACTTTCTTTCCGCTTCCGTTATCAATATTCAAGTCACAGAGGAAGAAACAGCGAGCGCAGCACATGTCGCAAAGGTGTACTTCGGTGACATTTTTATGAATGTGTGAGACGCGCCTGAGTGTGTCCGCACGAAAGTGTGAGTGCGTGTGCTTGTGGGTGTGGGTAAGTAAGCTTCCGGGTGTGTAATGTGGGCTGACGAGGGATTTTTAATAAAAAGGCTAAAGTGCCCATAACTAGCAAAGTGGCATTATATGCACACAAAATTACTAAAATAACGCCAACGTAAGAATAAAGAAGAAAACCCAAACCGAAGTGAAAACTGAAAACCCGAGAAACGTCGGAAGGGAGTTGCCTCACACAATGTCCTTTTGCGTTACGTCCTTTTCTGGTACCTTTGTTTTTCGGTTTTCTTTATTTTCCTTCCAGGTTTTCGATGCTGTCATTGACAAATTTATTACCTGGATATGTTCTTAACAAAGGAGCTCAGTAGGGGAAATGAAAGTCGAATTCTGGCAGAAAAAGTAGGAAAATTGTGCAAAAAGAATAAAACAGGAAATATGAAAGGGTGCAGTTTGGAAAATGGGATTTTCCCTCAATGTTGAAACTGTGTCAGAAAAGGACAGGGTAAGAAATGCTTGACGCAAAAATGTTAATAAAGTCAAACAGAGTTTGCAGTTAATCTTTCAGTTGTTTCCGGTTTGCTGCAGATCCTGACACTTAAAAAGGTTCAGACGACCTGCTGAACTGTAAGTCAAAAGTAGGTGCCTGCTCTAAAACTGGTTTGAAATACGTTACGCTCAGATGCCGCTTTAACTTTTCTCACAACTATGGTGTTGTTGATCCTTGAAATTTATTATACTCAAAAACTTCGAGTCGAACAAAATTTGGTTTGATTCTTGAGACATTGGCCTTACACGGAAATCGACACATTCAGAATTCCCGCATTTGCTGTCGCATTGTAAATAATGGCGTATGAAATTGCACTTCAACATCCTGCAAAGTTAGACACTGAAGAACGGCCAAAAATTATTCAACTTCACTATTACGAAATTATGCACAGTTTGTAATCCTGATATGCGAAAATGATGGTCTCCATTACCAAAACTTTTAGTCAGTTGGCTCTGAGCCAACACCTGTGAATCGTGGAATAGCCCACTAAAATCTATTATCGCCCTCTGCAATAGTGTGTGTGGTAGTCCAAACAAAGAAAACTTGGATAAAACAGACTGATTTTAGGATGACGACCTTTTGCATGAAGAACAGGACTAGATTTGGAACATGGAATATTCGTACGCTCTCGGAAGCATCGGGCGCCAGCTCAAGTTAGCAAAGAGTTCTTAAACAAGAAGCTACGGTTTCTCGGCATTAGAGAAACCAGATTAGGCCTGATTCTGGAACAATAACCACAACGGATGGACTGACTTTTCTGTACTCTGGTGAATCCAGCGGGCAATCACAATCTAGGGGTGTGGGCAAGCACGCAAAACGCTGGTAGATTATAGACTCATAGTCGCCAGATTTCGGTGTCTCTTCAGAAGTACTACCTTTATTCAGTGCACAGAAAACAGAATCAGCACCCTACTCCGAAAAGGAATAGTTTTACAGTCTCCTTTCAAAGGTGACTGTCTCCAGCAACTATCTCATGGATCGTTTAATGGGAAGATATGGTAAAGGCGGGATGACTCAGATTGGATATTTGTTCCCCAAGTTTTGCACAGGTATCAACGTTGGAGGCACACTTCTTCCGCACAATCCTATTCATAAGATAGCATGAGTTCAACCGACCATATTACTGACAACCAGATTAACCACATGGTTATTAGCCGCAAATGGAGAAGCTCTCTTTTATGATCGAAATAAACGAGAAGCAGACTATGCCATCAGCCTCCTGATGGGCGTAGTCCGACTAAAAGTTGCGGCTGTACACAAAACCCATGAAACGCTAACCAAAGAAAATTCAACTTCCGCAACTTTCAAATCCGTCAATACGCGAGAAATATAATCATTGCCGTCTGTCACAAATCTTTTAGCCTGCGGAAACGGAACCCTGTGCTCCCCCTCGGATCTTTAGGAAATATGTGTACAAACCTCCGAATTCCTCGTAAAACTTGATCTCTGACAGATTTGGAATTCTGTTACATTCCGTCCTAAATCATAACATAATCACCCAACTAGCACAGGCGCCCAGCCAAATTGCCATTTTTTGACTGATTCAGATTTATAGCTATATATAAAGTCATATATTTGTATAAAGACATTCGAATATTTATAAAAAAATTATCTTCAGTGTTGAGAAGAACTGTTTAGGAAATAAATGAAATTTCCTCGAACAATCAACAAGCGAAACTGTGAAAGTATTTTGCATGATGTTATGAGGAGTACTAAGAATCGATGTCATTATTAAAAAGTATTAAAAATATCGATTATATTTTGATCTGTAATAAAAATTGTATTCAAAGTTGTTCACTCTTTATTTGAAAATAATTTGAAACTTCCACTATTGTAAATGGACATTTTTTATAGTTCAGCATAGTAAAGAGTCCTAGGCAAGACTTAGAACTAGAAAATCAAGTATGAGCATAAAAACAAGTGTTGGTGAAACAGAGCTATGAAGAGTCTTTTGAAGGCACATGGCGATATTTTCTCTGTCTGCCAACTCTTGCGAACTTCTAGTATAATTTGTATGTAAAGGATCAGGATTGAATTGCCTCCAAAATACTCATGAAATATTTATAAGTATATGATGCGTATTTATAATATTGTATAAGATTTTCTATACTGTCCATATATTTTTGAAGGTGGTTTTTAAAGAAACTAGAAAATCCTCATCCACTGGTGTTCTGCAGCGTCGACTTTCGTACCAAGTTTGTCAAGAGTAAGTGAGTGAAGGATACTAAGGGAATTCACTTATCCTCAAAATAAAGTTATGAATATCATATGAAATCAAGTAGTCATAATCTGGGAATGGTAGTAGTAGAGGATGGTAGTAGTCTAAAATGAGTGAGAATGGTAGTAGTCTAAAACACACTTACTCTTCTTCTCTCTTTTTTGTACGGAGAAGTTGTACAACATGTCGAACGTAATACCGAGAACCCTAGGGAAATTATCGAAGACTCTACTTATTATCGAAAATCCAGCTGTGGGGTATGGCAAAATGCCTCAAACGGTGTGTTTGGATCTGTTGTTTGCAAAAATGTGATGACAGAAATATATTCATGGCCGTTGTCTGCTTTATTAGTCAAATCATAATGGCTATTTGAATGCTTCAGAGGCAGAGCTTTGGAATGATAACTAATAAACCCTGAATTTTCCTCCATTTATTGATCTGAATTGCTAAAAACTCTAAGAAAGGATTGTCGATATAACTATATCGATACTATACTATAGAATGTAGAAGTAAAGCTAAACAAAATAAAGCCTGCCTTCTTCAGCATTGCCAACTTAGGCTGGACTAATGGACTCCTAATGAAGCCCTCTTATGGAAAGTAAGTAGCTTGCTTGGCTTAAACTTGTATCGTACTTCCGTAATACCTTTACGTTTTCGTTCAGGTGTGTTTATAGGTATAAGGTAAGATAGTAATAGTGGAAAGTTTATTATGAGTACGTACCTACCTACAATATAATCTAGGAAATGAGGCCTCCTAAATAGCTACACTTTTGATATTAGGATTCCTTCGATATATTAAACTCATATGACATTCGTATGTGGGCAAAGGTAAGTTGTACATCTATTAGAGACCGTATTTGGCACCCCCATTAGATCCTTCAGAAAATTTGGCAAACCTATAATATAAACTCTTCTGTAGTAATGTAGGCTGTCCATCTTCCAATTGAATTTTGGATTTGGACGTTAAATAAAGAAGCTTATATTGTAGTTCAAATATCCCTTAAGCTCGCTTTACTCACGCACACACAGTTACGCATTTAAAGGCTTTTTTGCAGCCCTGTTCGTGTCTCACCTTGTTCACCCCCACCATCAGTGAGGCGTTCCTAAAGCGTCGTTATTTTTATTTCTTTTCATGTTTTCTCTTTGTTGTTGATTTTTATTGCACAAACAACATTGTTATTGTTATTATATTCATTTTACGCATCTGCCAAGCCCACAGCCTACTCCTTGTACTCTCATTAAAGTCCCATTACTATTAAAATTAAGGGCTCCTTCCTGCTCTGCTTGTTCGTTGATGCAATTATGCTCCCACATATAATCTAATTGTAAATTGTAGAATAATTAAAAGGTGCAATTAAAAGTTGTGCTCCTATGCTAATTAAATTTCCAACATGTCTCTTTGGCGTATATCCCGTGTTTCGCCTTTGAAATAAAGAGTGTTAAGTTTCGTGCAAAAACGAAGCAACAAAATATCCTTAACAAAAATAATAAAAAAATATGTGTAAAAAAGCGAAACATTACACTGTACAACATGCATCAAAAAAATGTTTAGAAGCCAGTTCAGCATTTTGCAGCTAAGTGATGCGTCGGCTTACACCCCTTGACGCCTTGCACCCCTTCCAGCTGTTTGCGTTGAGTTAAGTAGAGTTGGAGAGTGGCACAAAAAACGCACCCTTGGCAGTCCTTACACAGCGGCCGCAGCCATCCGCTTTGTGTGCGCCGTGATTATAGAACGACACTAGCGCAGTCAGCCTTCAATCTTTGTGCTCGTTCGTTTTTTTCCCACTTTTTTATATTTAGTTTTTGTTCTATGATTTTTGATAAAATAACGAATTTGACAGCGCGGCAGGCAGCCAGGCGAGCTTGGCTGCGTATACGTTCTTTATAATTTGTATGGACATATCTAGTTTGCGTTGGGCTGGTGGGCTGTAGTTGCTGGCAGGCACAGTTGGCCACATGCCTGCAACGAAGCCCATAAATAATTGCGAAAAACTTTGCTTTCATATTAAAATATGGCCTCAGATGTGGCAAATATGTTGGTAACTAAAGCCGGAGGAGTGAGAATTCCAAATAGAATTCACTGCTCTGTGCGTGATGTCAACACTTTAAAGGAATGATATTGGGACGTCGGTAGGTGCTTTTAAAATAGTGTTCTTCATTGAGGAAAGTAATTGTTGAAAAATTGCCCTAAAAACATGCCAAATTCAGCAATTTATAAAAAATAAATACGATCTAATGTACCAAATCCTTCTAGGGTCTAAATAATTAGCTAGTAGCTCACTATTATTTCGTATTTGAACTGGAACCAATGACACGAAATATGTTGCACAGTGTAACTGCTGACTTTAACTCACTACTGAACTCCTCTTTCAATCTCTATCGACTATTTATAGTGTATCTCTCCTTTTCTTTCAAAACATACGAGAGTGCTATCCAATGGAACAAAAGAGATCATTGGACGATTCATTGCTTTTGTTTCATATTATGAAGGAAATAGACAACATCACTAATGACATATGACTTATGACTTATAACATTTGCAACAACAACGATAAAGCCACAGCAATGTATACCGATAGGATTAGATGTAATTAGAATCAAAGGTTTATTCATGTTTAGTCAGTAGTTCCGAACGATATCACAATATTATTATTATTATTATTATTATTTTTATTATTATTATTATTATATCTTACACCATAATTAATTATGAGTGCAAGGGATTGGGGGAATGAGTACTAGCTGCAGAGGCTTTCGACTCGAAGGGAGGTATGAACTATAGCTACCTTTCCTTGCGCATCAATTGCCATCAATTTATGTGTGAATTTGTACATGTACATATTTCGATATCGACCACTGTACCACTGTGACCAACTACACTTGAAGGCTAATTATATACGGTCCACGAAGCCCGATACGCTTGGTTACACTTCTCTCTCTTTCGTGTCTGTTGCCATAGAAAAATTCTCCTCCTCCATCTACATTGAAAATTTATATGCAGCAAAACAGAACTACACACTCGGACACACTAAGGCACCCAGTAGACAATTTGATAAAACGTTCGCCGGAGCTGGCACTCCAATATGGTTGCTTGGCGTATGCAATAACTATGCTAGTGCCTATGTGAACCTGAACAAAATAGGGCGGTAAATGTCAACAGATTTCGTCATAAGTGAATTTGATGTGAGTGAGTAGATAAATGGGAAGTTTGTTTTAAATGAAAACAGAGAATGCAGAAAGAACGATTTATTTAAGAGATCAGCTGAAGAATACACATACTTCATATAGAAATATATTTTTCAACGTAGTTCATATTCTCAATTCAGTGGTAAAACAGGAAAAAGTGAAGACTCAAAATGACCAGTTAGCTCGGATGAATTTTATATGAATAGTTTGAAAAATTTTAGAAGGATTTCAGCCAGATTTAGTTTTAAGTCCTTGATTGCCACTAAATGTGTGGTACATGTACGTCGGATTCGATTCAGGAATCTAATTTTTCCCTTAAAAAATACTACAAAAATCGCCAGGTTTTCTTTAAAAACTTGGTAGCTCTGCCAAAAAGTCAATATTAGGGCTGTACCTGTATTACAACAATTATCAAATGCTGCTTGCCGGTCCTATCAAAATGTTCTTAATTCGCTTGTTATACTACAAATTCGAGAATTCGGTTGGATTGCTTTTCTGAAATAATAAAGGCTTAAAACATCATAAAAATTCTGTCATATTTTAGTAGTGCAACAATGGCTCAAGTGGCGATATATTAATAATGTCTCACAAAAGGATTGAAGGAACTTTTCATATCCTAGAAAGTAATACTGGAATAAGCAAGGCCTATTGACAACACAAATTAGAGCAGAGGCTCTGTGTGCTGAGTGGAAGGTTTTATGTGCTTTGTTTAATGGAAAAATATACAAGTAACACAGAAGCAAGTGGGGAAGATACCCTAATTAGACTCGGATATCGTATACGGTTTGGTAGAATTATTTCCATATTTATCCTAGCAAAGCAGGAGAAAAGGTTTGAATGATTTTGCTAGAGCTCAATGTGTGTGTGGAATAGTAATATTTAATATCTATTTATTTATTTTTTCAACAATAAAACTTGATTTAGGCAGTTCTCATATTGTTCTTAGAACTTGTCCAAATGCACCTAATTCGTTCCGGTGCCTTTGGAAAAGTGTTAAGAACAAAAAGAAATTAAGTGTGAATTATAAATAAAACTACAACTGTTGTCGTTGTTGTTTCAGAGAACACATTGTCGATTGTTTCAACTGCTTTTACTTTACCACAGTTTTGAAATTTCCAAACAAAGGATTTTCTTCAACTGGCACAAATCAGTGGTGCGAACTGTTACAATTATTGTAATAATATCAATGTGGCAAGTTGTGTCTTTATATTCAGTTTCAGGTTATTTGCGTAAGGATTGAGGAGGAAGATGACAGTTTTCCAAAACCTTCTTTATCATTTTCGACCCAACCACTAACTCTCCAAATCTCTAATGTTAACTACGAACTAGTATTGCTACCCACTCCCACACGTACTGCTTCCACTTCCCACTGGGTGCTTCGACCATCATGCAATATGTTCGTATGTGTACGTGTGTGCGGTGGTGTGTTTCGCTGTAGATACATGAGTAGGTGTGCCCGCGTTTGTATTTATTATAAAATTTTGACTAAACCGGTGTTGAGCTGCTGGATATCTTTATGGGTCGCCTGCTTTTTGACTGCCCTAGGCAATTGCTTTATTAAGAGTTTCTGCTCTACTTGATGCCGTGGTTATCTCACAGCACAAACGAATATCCGCATTCGGTACGTATGGGTGGATGGATGGTTGGGATGGGTTGCTGGGATGGGTTCTTGGGGGTGGTGTCGTATGTGTTCGCATATGTAGCTTCCACAGGAGAGTATCTCACTTGTACTTAGTTAACTTCAAATTAAATCTTGATGTGTATTTACGGTTTTTCTCTCCGTTCGTCCTTTACATTTTATTACTACCTTTTTTGTTTGTTTACATAACGTTTTAAAGCTCATAACCGCGACCAGAATGCCATCTAAACGTATGTGTATGTGTGTGTGGCTTTGATCTCTCAAACCCTTTGTAAGGGCTCACCCTGTTCTATCTAGTTGTTTGTTTGTTGTTGTTGCTGCTGTTGTTGTTTTCGGGTTGTGTTTCTCCCGCTCCTTGTGCCTCATATCAAGTGTTTTCATAATGCAGCCGGGAATTATTAATCCACACAGCGCTGCCATGGAAATTTATTTTGATATGTTTTTAATAATAAATGCTAGCAGGATGCGCGTTCGCTCGCTTATGCTTTGTGTGCGTTCTGGTGAGCTATGGCGTGCTCTGTTGTGCTGAACGAGTAGTATGGATTCAGGTCTCATGCTTGGCTGAAACTTTTGTTGTTTTTATTGCATTTCGTCTAAGAGCAGCAGAGGAAAAATTAAATTAAAAATCTTTAAACAGCGCCGGAGGATGACGATGCTTGGGAGTGGGTCATAGCTGCGTAGATACGAGTATGCTTGCTTATTTTCTTAATGCATATGCCTATTAGTACAGTTGGTGGTAATATTTCTCACCATTTTGATGGCGGTTGCTGTAGCAACACACGAAGACTTACGATTTCATTGCGATGCTTTGTATTCCCAATAATTTATTGTGGCAAGTTTGAGTAGGGTGCCAATAATTCTGCAGAGAAGAATTGTTCCAATTAAATATTTGACACTAATATAAATGAAGAATTAATGCGTGTCCATGAGCACGAAATCTGCTGACGATGTTTGGGGATGATGTGGGCCTGAGAATAATTGCAGGTGATTTCATTAATAGGCATTGAACCATAATTGAAATCCAATTATGCCCACTCGATTGCTTAGAGGCGTATTGGTGTGAGCTGCACACGCTTTCAGTTCATTGCTATTTCGGTATCTTGTTACAGAGTAATGAGAGAATCCTGCGGCACACAATTAACAGCTGCCAACTACGCTTGTAAGTGTTGGCTTTGTGAAATTTTAATATCTATCGTTTTACTTTCTCCTCTCGCTATGCTGCTTCAGTGCAAATTTATTAGCCAAATTATTGCATTTTTCACTGCGAATGCCATTTCAATAGAGCAGAGCAATTCGCATTGTACTCTTGGCCCAAAAATTGTCAAAGGAATTGCAAATGGTGTGTGTACTCGTATTTATTGAAGTAACAAATGCCCTCAGAGCTGAGTGAGCGCTCAATGAACTGAAATAAATTGAAAACGGAAGTTGCAGTCTTCGGCACAGAAGAAAGAAAGCAAAAGCAAAATGGAAAAAAGAAAAGCGAGCAAATTAGAAAGGAAATGTACAGAAGGAGGAGTGGAATTTCGTCTTGAGGCTGCTATTGTTAAAAAAATAAAGCTCTGGGAATTGTTTCATTTAGCTGGCTGCTTTTTCCTGCCGTGCAATTTGACGCCTTTGAAGTAGACAATTTTAATTAAATACGAAAAAACATTGAATTTGTAGGAAGTCGGTTTTCCTTTTTTTAATTAAAATTCTGTCAGGCATTTGCTTCGCCCAGCTATGGACACATTTTTTAGCTTTTAATTGAAAATATTTGCAAACAAATTTAGAATCTCAGCTTATAAAAAAGTAGCAGATTATCCTAAAATACGTTGAAGTTAGTCCGTACACTGCAAAATAGCCATTTCTTTTTTGGCAAAAACAACATTTCCATAATTTAAACTAATCTGCAGTTTTATATTCAAAATTCCGAATTACCTCTCTGCGTGGTTGCAAGCATTAAATAAATGCGTGAACTTAATGGCGGTGTTGCCAGAGTGCAGCTAATCCAGCCTTTAGGGTTGCCAAATGCTTCTGTTTGAGAGTATGTAAATAGATTAAAGAATTATAGAGGGAGTCTGCAACGACTTTGGATCAACTTGCAGACTGGACGTATCTAAGTAATGATATAATTATTATGAGAGGACATAAGAATGTAGGTTTTGGTCTTAAAAGAGAAAGATCGGATAGAATTCTTGGGAATATATAGTCCAAAGATCATTGTATAATCTGCAAAATATTGAACTTTCATAGTCACCATGATAACAATATAATCGACAACAAATGTCAATCGATGAGATGGCGTATTATCGTGCAGCAAACGCCAAATTCTTTCTGTGTGATATTCCGGCCGAATTCAATGAATACGATTCACCAAATTGGCAAACACAGCTCCAATCTCCACAACGGCATACCCCAAGGATTACCTGTCTCGGTGATTCTCTTAATAATAGCCTACAATAAACACAGCCACACCATAGCATTGCAAAAGTTCACTACTCAAAAAATACATAAAATTATCCTGCAATTTTCGGATGAACTATTAGTGTATTATATTATAAGGTCGGTTGAAGTTCTGTACGCTCACATCATTCAGTTTTTCAGTCCTGACTGCAAACGTGTATATGAAATCTGCTCTAGATACTTTTCGTATGCAACCAACTTTAGCATATCCTCCTGTAGCTTTGAAGGATCATCTTCTTTCGCTCCGTCTTCCTTTCTCTTTTTTTTTGACTACGCATATAGCCATCTACAGAGTTCTTTTGTAAAGTGTACCTTTCTGAATGAATATTAATTGCGAGCGCTAAAGTCGTGGTCTCTCCTGTGCCCTTCTATGAATATATTTGATGACTACTACTGTGCTTAAGAAGATATCCTAATCTACATGACTTCACCTGCTGGATTTGTGTCCAAATACCCACAGAGCATGTACGGATTCCTTGTTTATTATGCTGTTTTGCACAGAATTTTGTCACAGATATAAATTTCGATCTATTCCGTGTAGCGCACTCTAAAATTTTCAAGTAAGAACAAGAAATAAGTAAAAATAGACACATCATAGCTTTATCGCCAGCAAACAAAAGCAATTTGGTAAATTTCCTGCTATTCAGGCTTTGTGAAGAGTCTCCTCCACTGGCCGTTCGGTCAAACACATTTTCTACTTTTGATCAGTATTCCCATTACAGTAAATGTGGTTATCATAATGTGTACCAAGGACACTTGCGTGCACACTTGCTGCTAAAATGTGTGCTGTGTCCATTTGCGTGTTGTGTGTACGAAGTATTTGCAGTTATTTTAGGAGGCCAGACCCCGGACCACAGCAGCAGCATGAGTGTGTAAGACAAAGTGTCAGACCACATTAAGTGTATCTGAAGGAACAATAATAACACAAGAGTGCTTGTAATGGCAATGGCAATGGCAACAGCAGTGGCAACAACAGCCCACGCCACAACTTTTGTTGCAAAAACTTGATGAACACTTCTTGTCAGTTGTTCTGCGCCTACTGTGAAAACTTTTGTCAAAATTTTCAATATGAACTTCAAGAATATGTGGATGTGGGCGGCTTGAGTGGGTACGAGTGCTTACACAATTAAGTCTATATACGACTATGTACGAGTATATATATACGAAATTTGTTATGTTTTGTACGTAAAGCCGCATGGGGCGTGCTTCTGGCATATTTTTTAATTAAAAAAACTGTGAAGTGATGAAATGGATTTATGGCCGGTAAAATGAAGACAAATCTATTCTATCTGATGCCTGCTGGCTTATTCTCATGAAATCTGCGTGTGCGTTTTGTTGTAAAAGTTGTAAACTTAATATTGTGACTAGTTAGGCCTCCCGGGAGGCTCTGGCAGGCAATTCAAGTGCCGCACTTGCCCTTATTATTGATTGCCATTTAATTTTTATGCGCTTGGAACAATTCATATTATCGTGACGTCCACACGCCTGAGCAAGTGTGAAAATGTGCGGCATTAAATCACAGCGGCACAGTGGTACAGCGACACACAGCAAACTAGCAACAACAGCAACATCAACAGCGGGAGCAGCAGCACAGCCAGCAGCAGTGGCAATAGCAGCACCAGGCACTAGCAACACCAGGCACCAGGCACTAGGCACCAGTCACCAGTCACTGTCGCCGCATGGCAGCGCCTGATAGTGAAGATACATGGTCCTTACTGGTAATGATGCGCCTGTGCTGAGTGTAGTTGCTTTTTTTGTGCTGTACGTGTGGTTGTTTGGATGTATGTGTTTGTAGCTTTGCTTTAGAGTCCTGCTTTTACTATTATTGCCATCAATTGGTAACAGGCAATTGTGTATGCAGCGCTAGCAGTGGGTGTGTGGGAGTGCTTTGCTCGGCTGGAGTGGTGCTGTTTGAAAACTATGTGCTTCGGTCTGTGTGTTCTTCTGAAACAAAGCAGCAGAAACCACAGCAACCCGGACCACTGCTGTGCGGTTTTTCCGATTGTTGATTCTGTTTTGAGGCGCATGGACGTCTCACTGTGCTGCTCCTGCTGCTGCTTCGGCTGTTGTATGCAATTATTTGAATTGATTGCTTATTCTCTTATTAAACAAAATTGATTTCCGTTTCATATCTTTATATGCCTGTGTATTGTGTGGTGAATAAGTAAATTGTATTTATTATTGCAATTATAAAAGTTGCGGCAATTTGCGGAAGAAACTGCTGCCAAGCCAGCCAAGGAGCAGAGCGCTCATAAATATGCAACGAAAAAGTGCAGTTTTGGCTTCAAAAGGCATCCATCAGGGAAAAAGTAAAATGCAGCGGCACATCTTTGCAGGTGCTTCGTTGAGGTGTCTGCTGTTCAGTGGAATAGCGCTGCGTCGCACACCCACACCCAACATACGCAACACTTGCCGTGCGAGTATGTGTGGCTTAGCCATCAATGCCTGACGCGGCTGCAGCTGCCACTTTTTTCTCCACTTATTCACTTTTTATTTATATGCTTTTTGTGTTGTTGGGTTTTTTTGTGAGGGTTCCACCTTCTTCCCTTCGCCACGCACACATTTGCACATTAAAATATGCTTTGCACGTTTCGTTAATGTGAAAACAAAATGGCGATTCATTTCCGGTGCTTTTTGTTACTTTTTGTTGTTGTTGCTGTGCGATACACGCTGCTGCTGCCTTTCTCCTTTTTTCCAGTTGCTGTTTTGTTGCTGTTCTGTTGCTGTTGTGTTGCTGTTGCTAATGCCTGTTGTTGTTGTTGTTGGTTGAGCATGTGGCATGATGATGGCTCCATTTTTGGTATGCTATAAAATTGCTTTGTGTACGTTCGTTTTCGTATTTGAGCTTCGTCTGCGCGCCGCCCTGGCACTGGCACTGGAACTGGGTATTTGTGCTGTGTGTACATGTGTCGCTGTAGTTGTAGTGGGCAGAGTATTGCATGTAGCCGCAATGTATGCTGGTGTGTGTGGCTTTGGTGGCGTTGTTACTGATGTGGAAACTTCCCAGGCAATTTCCGCTTAAAGTGCCATTAAATTCGTATTCGTTTAATGAGCTTTCAACATGATGCTTGAGTTTTATTTTAATGACTTTCGATTCGTTCGTTGGTTTTGTGCATACATTAGAATGTGTATGGATTAGTTATTGTGCATTATCCCTATTCAGCCCATCCCCAGTGGCTCATTAGCTGTAAGAGAGCTTATTAAAGTGTTGAGCATTAAAGCGCAACTGAATAAATTATAACAACGCAACTTACAGCAGAAGTAAATGGAAGTGCGGGAAGGCTTTGAAGCATGAGAAAATTCTTTACAATTTGTATACATTTAACGTTTACAAAGCAAAAAGTTAGCTTTAAATAGGAGAAAAACTGTCTAAGCAATTAAATTATATCAGTCAGCTATTCTAAGTTAAATACAACTTTTGACAGTTGATAAATTACAAAACATCTCAACCGATATATGATTATATCCTGACGAAAGTCGCCCTCTGTGGTCTAGTGGTAAGCATGCTAGACTCACACCACGAGGGTCGCAGGTTCAAATCCTCCCACGGGCTTGGTCTCCAAAATGCTTCTTTCTGATCTAAATTATTTTCTCTTTGAGTCGTGGCCTCTGTAGCTAGTACTCATTCCCCCAAAACCTTACATTCATAATTAATTATAGTGTAAGATAAAAGAATAATAATAATAATATCCTGAGGAATGAAGAATCGATCCTTATTTGTGTAGGTGTATACTCCAGATATGAAAAACTTCGTCAGAAATTTGTGTTTATTAAATCTTCCATTCTAAATATATTAGTTTCATCTTCGTGAATCCCATATTGAATGAAATTTTGTTTCCAGCTCATCTGGTTATCTTAAAATGATATCCTTTACATACGTTTGAGTCCTTTAAATAAAAAGAAGTTGCATTGATAGTTTCATCTTATGGCTCTTTATGGTTAATGGCATATTTCTTATCCAACTGACTGAGGGTGCAAGTCTTTTTCCGCTATCACTGATTCGAGGGACGCTTAGGTTCGAGATTATACTGAAAGTTTGAATAAGATTTCCTAATATAAACATGAAAATACATAAAAAAGTAAAAAAGTGAAGTAGTTGCTTCAGATTAAACCTATTGCCAGAGATTAAACCTATGCCTATTGATAGCTTGATGAGGGGCCAAGAATATTTATTTGCTAAGTTATACCACGGCATTTTGTAGCGTTATCAAAAACTGGTCTAATGACATCCATTCAATTCAATGAGATGAGTCAGAAGTTGTGCTGAAGCCACATCCTCTGCGACTCATTGCTCGGCACTTTGACACAACACGCCCACTGCTTGAGCGTTGGTTTTGTTTTTCTGGTTTCTTACAAGAAGTGAAGTTGATTATGATTTATTACTCTACAAAGAGCACAGAAGCGGAAGCGTTCAAAGCCTTCGGCAGGCTAGTAACAGAAACGATGAAAAATTATTAATATTAAATAATGAAAATACCAAAGAAACAAGTAATAAAATTATTTTGAGCGTTAAAAACATTATACGAGTTCGAATCCTGCTCCGGGCTTGGTCGGACAAATGCTTCTTTCTAAATCTTTTTCTTTTTGAGTTGAAGGCCTATGCTGCTTGTACTCTTGCCACAACTCCTTGCATACATAATTAATTATGGTTGAAGGTATAATAATATTAATAATAATAATTTTCTTAGATGATTCACTTTATTATTTATATTCTAATACATATAACCAACCAATGTGTTCCTTCGGGAAGTGAACAATTTCGGATAGTCAATTAGAGAATAAAATAATGATCATAGATGACTAAATAAGGCAGTCAGTGGGCGGTTATTACTAAGAAAGAGGTTCTCACGCCTTACTTGAAAATCTCCCTACACTGATTTACAAGTATGTGACTGTAGTTGAGGCAATGGAGTTGTTCTTTAAGTAATAATAATTGTAACAAAGTCATTTAGTCGTCTTTTGACATCTTCGAAAGTCAGGAAGAAGGTCACTGAAATCAGCGGAAGATTAATGATTTTAGCTTGTCGTGTCTGTAGACTTGTTTTAAATATAATGCAGTTACAGGAGCCCCACCGCAATTGTAATTTAAATTTCTTTTGATTAATTTGTTTCTAGATTGCCCTATCAATGAATGTATTTTAATCTGAGTTATTAATGGATCAGCTGGTATATTAATGATAAAAGTTGCCAGTAATATGCAGACTCTTGGTAGGAACTGGTTGGTAATCATACAAATGACAGTGAAGAGCAAACAAATAGATTGATTTATGGTATGCTTGCTCATAGTCCATAAAAGTGGTATCGATACCTAGTTACTGGATCCTTGAGCTGTTGGAATACTTTCCAATGTAACTACTGCCAACACAACAAATACGCTCTGTCAGATTGTTGCTATTGTGTTTGTTGTAATTATTTTGGTTAATGAGCATCAAATTATTGAGTCGAAGGAAAACATAAAAAGTATCGCGATTGTTCATTGTTCTGAGCATTAAATGTAATTAGTAGCAGCGCAGTCCCACCTCTAGTTTCATGAACTACCCACCTTCTATGCAGAAAGAACATCAATAAGGATTAAGTTTCATCCATCAAGAGTAAGTTAATATATCACTGCAATGAAACTTGCTGTAGAGTAATAGGTTTGGTGCCATGTTTCCCAGGGCATAGGTATATTTAAAGGGTTGTCACAAATTCTGCCATAAGCCGAGTAGATGCCGACTCCTTTTGAACGTAACCAGCCGAGAGTGCAGCAATTGAATTCTCAATGGATTCTGCATAATCTCTTAAAAGATTCCGCACAAAGCTTCTTAAAGTAAACAGCCTAAATAGGGCATGGAGACTTAATTTATTTTCGTTGATACTATGCATACCTGCCTAAGGAATAAGGTTGTACGAGTTGTGAGGATGCCTAAATGTAGCTGAAATCTGAGATCAATCAATGTGGCTGCCAGACGAAATAATACGAGTAGACAAATACAGCTGAGGGGAAGTGTAGCAGGGAAACAGCATGATGTCTGCCAAGCACTGAGTATGATTGATGAGACAAACTGAAGGAATACTGATATCACAAGCAAAGAAAAAGTGGGCGTGCAGATATGGCAGAAGCTATGTCAGAATAATTAATGTGCAAATGAGAACACAGCAGAATGGCATGGCATCTTCAATAGCAAATGAAGCTTCCATATGAAATCAAGGAGTCGAGTTGGTGGTGAATTTTAGCGTCAACTACTCGCATATCCTTCAAGAGGGTGCAGAGCTTTAATTTGTATTTTTGTTTACTTTGTTTTTTGTAATTAAATAATTAACTATTTGTGCTAATTAAATAATAAAGGCATTCAAGAAACTTGCTACTTGAAAATAAATTAAATTCTCCACCAACGCCTTAACATATGCAATTAAATTAAAAGCAAAAAAAAAGAAAGAATGTTAGGCGTGTATGGCAGTGTGAATGCGCGTGTGTGTGAGGAGTGTGTCTTGTTAAACTGTCGCTGGTGCTGTCGGGCTGTAACCATCTGTTTCAGAAATGTCTGAGTGTATACAGCAAGTGTACAAATATTTGCCGGCGCTCTTCGCCGCTCAGTTGTTGCGTTCACTTTGTGAAACTAATGGAATAGAGCTAAGGATTAAAGCAAACAAGACGTTGTGCGAGGAGCAGCTTTGATAAAGAAATGACGAAAAAAAGTTTCCTCTTTGAATATACAGCACAGAAGAGCACAGTACGGCAGAGTACAGCAAAAAACAGAAGGATAAACAAACGCAAGCAACATAATGCGCTGTAAAGGACATGCAATTAATGTGATTTAAAGGATAAAGACGATGACGATGAGAGATGAAATTTATGGCAAACATAAATACAAGTAAAAACCAGCGAGATCGCATATGTATGTGTTTGTCCTTGTATATCGTGTTTGTGTATGTGTGTGTTTGTGTTTGAAAGAAGCACGTACTAACTCGCTTACGAGCCTTCACACAAAATTTGCAAATTTTGTTTGAAGTGTTTTATGTTGACATAAAAAATTTACTGCCTTTCTCTCATTTGCTTTGCCACTTTTGTGCTCAGTGGAGAATATTTGTATACATTTTATAATTTCTAAGAAAAAAATATGCCTGTCTCTGCCTTGTTAGAAGTTAATGCGTTGTTGTTCCACGTGTACTTGAGCCATTCGTGCATGAGTGGTGCTTAAAATATGCTTTAATGAGCTAAAATTGTTGTTATAGTAACCCACATGACACCTGTGATTGCTTGGATAACAGCAGTCAGCCTCGTTGCCATATTTGCAAGCGCTTAAATGGCTCTGCTCTACGCCCAGATGACAGCAATTCAACAAAGAAAAATTAATACATAAAAAGCACAAATACAAACGCCAAAAAGGACGAAAAGAAATATAAAACGAAAAAAAGAAAAGGAAATGGAAAGGACAATTTCTCTTTCAGGGACGACATAATTCCACAGCCGCTTGTGAAAAGCACAGTCACACACACATGCCCTTACACCAACTCGCAAATACACACTTTGGGGAATGGTGCTGGAAAAGTTTTAAGGACTTTTCTTCTGTCGGGTTGATTTCTATGTATTTTTTTTATTTATTCATTTATTTATTTATTTTTTTGGTTAGAATTGTTTCCTGTACTTTTTTGCTTCATCATTGTTGTTGTTGTTGCTGTTGTTGAAAAGCGCACCTGCTGCAACAAATAAAAGCATAATAAAGCTAAACGAAGCGCAAAAGAAATAAAAGAATCCTTCATGCCATAATTTATGAACGTAGAAAGGCAAATAAATAAGATGGACAACTTTTTTGTAAAATATAATTAAGTGGCAAAAACACGAGCAAAGCACGATAGAAAAGACAAGCGCAAAATCATTGCGGAAACAAGTCGAAAAAGTATGCAAGCCCAACAACAAAAAGAAAAGGACAACATGCCAAGTTCATAATGGGAAACTATCGAGAATATGAGACGGAGAAATTGTAGTTAAATAAAAAACAAGTTAATAGGAAAAAGTTGCCGTTGACAAGTTGAATACCCCGTTGCATGAATGATTAATTGTAAAAATGACAGATTGCAAAAAAGTTTGCCAAGATTGAAATCAACAGCGCGGCTTTTAGATGGTGTAAATTATTCAAGCGCAGTATACTCGTAATTTGTGGAATTGTGCATAACATAATCTTATATGCATGGTGCGGATGAAGAAGACAAGTTCTAGCATAATAGCATTAAAAGCATTCACGATAAACGAACGGGAGCTGAAACGTGACGGCTAAGGGTGTTCCAACGGACGGGAGATGGATAATGGCTTTTTGCCGGCGAGGCGAGAATTTGTGAATATATGATCAAAGAGGCTGACAGGGTGGGAGAGCTGCAACCGAAGTTTAATTATTCTTTTGTAGCCAAAATTGTTGAAATTTAGCTGTGCTCTCATCTGGAGTTTTCGAGTGTTGCTACAACCGATGTCTGGTCTATGAAAGGACCAATCTTAGTCAAGCAATAACTAGCCACATTTAGCTAATCAGTATTGAGCTAAGAGTCCTTGAACGGAACTGTGTTCTAATTTTCATCTGGAATTTTCGAGTGTTGCTACAACCGATGTCTGGTCTATGCAAGGACCAATCTTAGTAAAGCAGTGAATACCCACATTTAGGTCATCAGTATTGAGCTAGGAGTCCTTGATATATAGTAATAATCTTTGAGGGCTCTGGCACACTATAACGCGCACAATAAGACAGAAGCATTGGGTAGCATTGTGATTCAAACTCGTGTTTTCTAGCTTAGATCATTCTTTGCATATATCCTGCAGTTGGACTTCACATCCACTTTGATGGTGGTCAGCACTCAAATTTGGGTCTCTATGTAGTCTTTCAAATTTTAATCAAGTTGCTCTTAATAGATTTAAACAGAGAATGCCTAAGTAATTGTAACTAATTTCAGATTTATCAGTATTTTTAAATCATTATCAGTATATAGAGTAGTTGATTCAAATAGTTACCCATCTTACAGGTAAACTTACCGACTAAGTTAATAAGAGACTCTAATATAGAAATTAAGAGACTCTAATAATAGGAAATAGAAATTAATTAGTATACTACCTCCTTTATATAGTTGATAACATAATCCTTGAGGACCTTTATCGCTCGAATGCTGGACTTACTTAAATATCAGAATATTCTGTAACAACTCTTTTCGCCGGGGTAAGCTCTTCGGTTTGCCAGGGGTCGTATACAGAAATATTTCTCAGAGTATTGTAGGGTTTTAGTTTATTTGAAGAAAAGTTCAAGGCAGAGTAATTTAAACTACTATTAGATTACAATTGATTAATTTTGATTATTGTGTTATAGCAAGCCGATTGGAAGTCCGTCTCTTGCTCTGGAACAATGCAGCCCAGGCCTGGCAGTGGATTCAAAACCCTCTTTCAACGTTTCTTCTTAGACATGCCGTTCTGTTTTGCTATGAAAGTGGATTAAAAAACCCAACCCAAACGCAGAAGCTTTGTGGTCATGATGACTGAGTTGTCTCTTGTGAGTCGGAAGCGTCTGATGATGCGGCAGCGAACGTTTCCTTTGGGTTTTCTCGTTGACTGTCTTGGATGATGTGCCCCAGAATCTGGCTTTCAAGTTTGATAAACCAGATTCCAGAATACTATTATTATTATTATTATTACTATATCTTACACCATAATTAATTATGACTGCAACGTGTTGGGGGAATGAGTACTAGCTACAGGGGCTTTCTACTCGAAGAGAAAAAGATTTTATAGAAAGAAGCATTTGTCCGAATACAAATTTATTCAGTTAGATAAATTTCCCTCAAATAATATTGATATTTGTAACTAAGGATCATCTTATTTGGAGAGTCCTATTTTCCCAGAACTTCTCATGCTATTATTTAATTCTAGTCAGAAGCTTGAACATTAAAGGACATATATGTATAAGATCAAAAAGGAATTCACAGAAAATCTTTAGAATTGATATGAGCGAACCTGCATGTTGTTATGCCAAATCCCTCATTGCTTCTAAGTTGACGGACTCTAGACCCAAATTTACTAACTATTTATGGAGCCCCTAATTCAATTACAATGCTAACTTTTTAATTCTATGTCTACAGGAGTAGACGACTCGGTAAGTCGCATCCCTACAAAGTTTATATGAGCGTATAATTAATTATTGTGCAGAGTATAATAAACTAAAAACTAAACTATCTAAACTTTGGGTGCTTGCGCTCACTTGAACCCTATTTTCGAAACTTTCTCGCCATTCTACTCGTATATGAACTTTTCTTTTTATCATTCACGAACAATTGGAATCCTGAAAATACGACTATAAAATTGGAAGATATGTATCAGTAATTATCACAAAGCATACCGCGCCAGATAAGTCAAAGAGGAAACCCATAAAAGTTATTACAACCGCAGAGCAAAGAACAGAAAAGGTACGCACATACACAAACTCATCCATACACATATACACGTAGATACTTGCACACAATCGCACAATGAAAGCTTCTCTAAGGATTGTGTGCAGCACAAAAACACACGCAAGCACTCAGGTGCATTAATGAATTCTTCGAAATGTAATATTAAAAAAGGGCATGCTACGAGCGTAGCAAAGTGTAGCAGAGGTTTACATGCAACACCAGACTCTTACCTAAAACCTCTTGCAACATCACCAGCAGCGGCAGCAGCAGCAGCGGCAGCTACAAAGACAAAACGTATCTCACAAAGAACAAAAGTATCTTAAATAATGAGATTTCCTGCAATGATGCGAAATTCAACAGCAACAACAGCGGCAGCGGCAGCAGCCACAGCTACAACTGCACCAGGAACAACAACATCAACAACACCAACAACAGCAACAACAGCAACAGCTACAACAACAACAATAGCTACAACAACAATAACAATAAGAGTAGCAACAGCAACAATGCAAAAACTGTAATGCAGGAATACTAAAATAACTACAACTGATTGTGAGTGAGTGCAAACAATGCGTTGTGTAAATATGAGCTTTCGTGGGCGTGGGTGGTCGGCTGGGCGAGTTTGTGACCGTATGTGCCATTGTGTATGCTTATATGTATATGCATATGTATGTGTGAATGAGTGCCTGTGTGTGTGTGTGCGTGTGTTTGCGTATGTTTGCGTGTGTTTGAACGCTTTACAACCGCTCGTGCGCTCGTTGCAGTCGTTGTGCGAATTGCTAGTCCAGGACACTTTCCGCACATATTTTCACTTTTAACAATATAACAAAGAACTTTATAAATTATTGCTATTGTTGGAATTTGCTTTTTTCCGTTTGCTCCTTTTTCCTAACTATTTTCCTCTCGTTTTTTGCATCATTTTTTTGTTGTTGCTGTTTTTTGCTGTGCTTCTATACTGCGTTCTTTTTTCTTGGGTGTAGGTACACTAGCCTCAAATCTTGACGCTCCATTGTTTTTGTTGCATTTATACTTGATGTTCACGTTGTTGTTGTTGTTGTTGTTGTTGCTGTACGTGTTGTTGCAATTTTTATAGTTGGTTTTCCTATTCAAACTTAATTCCATTTCACTGTTTATGTACTTGAGTAAATACTTATGTACTCGTAAAATATGCAAAATACAGGGTGAGTGCCAAGCACATTAACACAACTGTTCCACAAGTGGGGGTGTCTACAGAAAAAGGCAACACCAATTCAGCTGTAATTAGGGAAAGAAGGATGCCCTGCAGATGTTGATCTTGTTCAGCAGGGCCCTAGGTTGGCTGTCCTTAGACTCACAGGCCTGTTTAAGGCCCATTGTGGCCCAAGTATTGCCAGAGATAGTTCCCCTTATAATGTTTGTTGTACGCTAGTGCAATTTAATTTAAATTGGAAGGGAGTGAGCTCACTAGTATGTAGAAAGATGAGTATTCTTATTGGAACGAATGCCAATATTTTTATTTAGTACGTAAATTTTATCCAATACAAATTCGAAGGAATTAAATAATAAGAAAGATGAATCCTTAAATAGTACATACAGTTTTGTAGGTGTATAAGCTCAGTATATACCACGAACACGCTCTTCTCTTCAAAACTGTGTGTTCAATTTTAACATTAAGCTCTAGTTTCTCAATGAGGTTCTCGTCATGTTTCTATTCTAAGAAGTTGATCACGCCATGCGAAAGAAATCCCTCAGCATCTTGATTCCAAATGCTTACTTTTACTTTGAAGAAAAATACGACGGAAAAGTAGCCCACAGTTTGTTTGGTTTCTTTCATTTAACCATTAAAGAGTAAATGAATACTGTTGCTATCTAACTATTCCAAGAGGGTAACTCTTTCTCTCCTAAATCTTTCCTTTTTCAACAGATAAGATGGTGTTTCTCATATGATCTCTCCCTCTTATATGACTATGACTAAACAGCCCATTGTAAATATTTTCTAATATTTCTTCACTCGAATTCAAATATACTTCAACGACGAATATGAACCAGGAATATATTACAACATCAATATTCCATGAGTCTGATGCTCTACATGGGTAAGCTAATTATGTGCACCTTGCTTTGAAGAACGAAACAGTTTACTTGGAGACGAATCGCAGTACTCCAAATGTTGGTCTTTTAGAACCCAGGAACCAGAGAATCATATGCATTAAATTCACAGGGGAGTGCTTCTTCTCTATTAGAAGAAAAAAACCACAAAAATTATGTGGACTCTAACTGGGGGACTAGATAGAATTATAGGTATGTATAAATTTTACATAATTGTGGTCAGGCTGCTTTCAAGTCTAAGGGCTGGAAAAATTGAGTATCAATTTGACTCAGGGCCTCTTCCCAGACATTTTCCACATTAGATACGTTCTTCTTGTATACCTAAAGACATCATCAGAAGTATTTAAAACATGAACTAACAAATTCAGATGTTAAGTCTATGGCCAGTACAGCACAGGGTTTTAACCCGACAATCATTAATAAAGATTCAGGAATTTCCTGAGTGTCAGTACTGTTTTTGTTTCACAGATATGAAATGATTTTAGACTTCAACTAAACAGGATTTATACCATATATAAATAGTAAACCATATACCATATATAAATAGTAAATAGTATTTATACCATATATAATAGGCTGTAATGTAACAAAGAATTTTGTAACTGTATCCTTTGTTCATTTATTGATGTTATGGAAACTTTTTCAATGGATCCTCTAAAAGGTGATGACTGTTTTTCTGATGACTAATACATTTATTTGGTGTTTTGGAACACATGCGGATATTTTTGTGCAAATCTTTCCATATTACTCTTTAAAAATTGTTGAGTTCATTAGCACAAAGGACAAATTACTTCCGTATTCTATTGACTTAAGGATATAGCCATATGAAGAAACATTCGGGAAGAGTGAATATAATATAATTATATTGAGCTCCAAAATGAATGGTTTATTATCAAAGAGCAGCATCTTAAAGTCTGGGTATTTAATATTAATTGTAAATATCAATAAGTAGGTCCATAAAGAAAGTGAACTTATTCATTATGGGACTGAACAATTCATTTATTTTTGTTCTGTGTTTTGATTAGAAAATATGATCGCTGATCAGTCATGTTTTATAAACTCAAACTTCGAATGGATTTTCACGAACTTTTCTTTGGACAATGAACTTCTTCATTAATATTATGAAACTTTTTGGTTGAGAGCAGAGCTAAGACTTTTTCATTAATATTATGAAACTTTTTGGTTGAGAGCAGAACTAAGCATGGAAGTAAAAGATTCCTGAAGTTAACAAACAGTATGTAGCTTCTATATAATAAGTTCCTTATATAATTAAGCAGTTCCTTAAAATTTATTAAATTATTCTGTTAATAAAACGAACTTTAATTTATTTATTTTATTACACCACAGAGCAAAGTTTTGTAAGTCTTCGAGAAGTGTTTTGGATATTCCAACTGCTCATACTTGCATGTATGCCCATATAACAGGAACACAGGATAAAGAACTGACCTATGACCCCTTATTGGCTGGAAAAATTAGTTGGGCGTAATATTTGGACATTAACAAAATGTGGGCAAACATAGGAAAAGGCGCAGAGAAATTGCCAACCTTAGTATTATGGATTTCAACTTTCAACAAATTAAATATTGGCACAGACATTTCCCGTCTTCAATTATGCCATTTAATACCTGCGTTCATCTACAAAGAACTAAATAATATTTTCCTTACAATTTTTGCCTGTGCAAACGCATAATTAAACTCACCCTGTTAGCTATCGGAGGCATACAGAAAGTGGTCACCCCACAAGTGACGACGCTGCCTGCTTCTGTTTTTGCCGCTGCTGCTCTTGCTGCTGTACCACTCACAGTATAATAACAACAAAAGCAAAAACAACAAGAGCACCAACAGCTACTACAACAATTGAAGCACGAAGTTATATTTTCACAAAATATATACAGATGGCGGCATATGGCAAGGCAACCAGCATTCTCCACGCTCACTCACTCAGCACTCAACAGCCGTGCAGCTCAGCATCTCCGAATCCTGCACCACTTCCAAACGAGCCAGAAATCATCAATATGTACAAACACTGACAACAACAACAACAACAAAAACAACTGGCTCACCATCACTATCACCACCACTGCCACCACCACTACGCCACCCCTTGTGACCCAAACCCGACCCATGTCCCCCATAACCCATACCAAAGACCAGGCAGCGTCCGTCTGCTGTCGATTGCTGCGCCGGGTCGGTCGTAAAATGGATTTTTTTATATGCTTCTCACCTCAGCGTTCTCTCACCTTTTCTTCGTGTAGGTGAACGCACACCATCAAAGCATGTGTGATGTAGTGTGTGTGCTTAGAGTGCTGATGCTGTTGCTAGCTAGGATTAAATACAACTACAACCAAGCACAGGCAGTGAGAGCTGCGGCAAGGGCTGAGGACTCATGCAGAAATTGAGCATAAGAGCAGTATGCTTAGAGAGAGGGAGCTAAAGAGCGAGATGCTGTTTGAGAGGACTTTACACTCTGAGCGCTCGAAGAGCTGAACTGAGTTGTTTGTACTACAATTTTAGCTCGATTTTTCCGGCATCCTTGCGTTAGCCGCCGGAGTTGTTGCTGCTGTAGTGTTGCCAATTTATCAATTCAGATTCAATAATCATATATTTATTTAATGATTGAGTAATGTGTTGCGCTTAAACTGCAGATCTCCCCCATTAAATTGAATTTTAATGCTGTTCAATGTTCACGAAAATATGATAATTGCTGGAAAAGTGGTTGCCAACGTTGCTTGCTGGGTAATTGTGCATAATACGGTGTAACTGAGAGTGGCCTTACTTGAAGGTATTAAAGAAAAAGTCGGTCGTTTTTTACAGAACAAGTATGCAAAGTCGTTGTTGGCAAGAACAGGTTGGGAAACATTACCATAATCAAAATGGAGTTATTATTATTAAAAACCTTTACTGGTCCTTCCATCCGTATAATTATCAGATCTAAACGCTTTTCTAAAGTTATACAACCCTTCTATATAATTGGAGGCTCGAATTAAACACGTAGTATTCATTCTTTCCAATATTACTCAGAAGATATGACATATGGTTTCCCCCTGGCTTTGGTAACTGTCTGCTTGACTGACTTGATTGACACTTCCGAATCTATCCACCCTTAATGTAAACATTTATCCCGTTTCTCAGGATTATATGTGCCTTGTATATAAACAAATTTTTGTACTATATAACAAATGGCTGATTCTTTAAAAGCTGTCCAAATTATAGATTAATTGGCCCAATATATCTTAATTCATACTTTATAATCAAATCGAATTACAAAAATTAATGAAATTGTTTGTCCTCATTATGCTGAATTTGTTATACGTCCAAAATAGTATCTTATAGTTATATATCTAACGAATGCAACCAAATTCCTAAAAGTTAATTAAAAATTGTTTTCATTAAACCAATGAGTGTTTCATTAAAGTAAACGATTCTCGGCATATGAAAATAATTCATTATTTTTATGGATACTAATTTGTTGGCACTTCAAAATAGACTGCAAGCGCTCAAGCGCCAAAATGGGATTCAAGCAAAAGAGTAATGATTTTATGTTGCTTCAGGACCTTCGAATCCCACTTCCCTCCATCTATTCAACTTTCGTTATATTTCGTAGGTGGGTCTCTGGTCGTAATTGTGCTCTACCCACACTAATTGTATTCAACTACCAATTCTAAGATTGAAGCACTTTTTCCTTAAGCCAGCTAATAATGATTATAACATTAACCTCATTACCGCAAAGTAATGTGCCTTCAGGAAGCCACCATCACCATGTAATTGAAATAGTTCCGCTTCTAATTTGAAATTATTGAATGAATATGAGAAATTAATTTGATTTAGGAGCAAATATTTGGCGATAATATTTTATGGATTTTTAAGGTCAATGTAGCGTAGCGCCGCAGATAAAATTCGCAAGCAATCATTCAAATACGTAATGCTATGGAAAGAAACATATGCGAGTGAGAGTAAAATTCGATTTTAATGCCTTGCGGAACTCATACAGGTTCTGGCCGGGTGTAAAAGCCGGCTCGCAGTCTCACCAACGCTGTGCGAGCATCATCTGCATAGTCGAGAGTGTGTATGTATGTGTGTAATACGGTTGCTTCTGCATACATATGAGACACTGCTTTATATGTGTGTTTGAGTGTGTTTAAGAAGAACCCTTAAAAGCAGCAGCCCGTAGTAAATGTGCGTGTGTGTGCGCCACCCCATGCCAGGACACACAGATGCGGTGTTTGTGCTACTCACAGCCGGGAAGCTGTATGCCCACCAATACACCGAGACGAGTGGCAGTGTGTTGGTGCTGTGTCCTGTACATAGCGGCTTCGATTCGTATACGAGTTGCATGCGTATTGGTGCCGCCATTTGGAATTGCCAAAATTGGGGTTCGCTACAACAACCGTTATTCGTAGTAGACGTTTAGGCGTCAACTAGTGCGCTTGGTGCGCTTTTACATTACGGCTGTGCGCCATTCAAAACGCTGAACAGGAAAAACGCCGACATTGAACGACAGGACATAATATAGCACAGGACATGTTGGCGGAACTGAACGACCGACCGACCGACCGTCCCACCGACAGAACGACTGACAGCTGCAATGATACATAGGCGCTCAGGCGACAGAACGTAGGTACGTACGCGGCTGGTCGGGAGCTGGTGTGCTGCAAAACTGGAGCCTGGATTCGGTTCGAACGTGAATTATATTTGGAGCACTCGTTTGAGTTATTAGTGGACGCCGCCCCAACGCGCAGACTGTGTCACTTTAAACCAAATGTACGCAGGATGCTGACTGCTGTCTGTCTGAGTTTTTGCTTGACACACGTCGAGCTGTCGTCTCCATCGATCGGGGCAATGGTAACATTAATCATAGAAAATTTATGTGGAATTGTGCGTTTGGCTGGGCCAAAGTGGTCGCGACACTCACCCACGCCAGCTGAAATATGATTTTGGCATTTTTATGACGGCCCCCCTTAAGCTACTCTACGCGTTCAGTTCAGTGACGTGGCGACCAGTACGACGACGCCCGGCCACAAATTCCGCGAACCAGCCACGACAGGACTTGAAAGCGCTCAACACAAAACAAATATCGCGTCTTTCACTGAAAAGTAAAATTTTGTGCTAACTTAAATTCGAAAGTGAAAAAAATATTTAAAAAAAAAATACAAAAAAATTATTCCCGAATTTAATTTCAAAAATGTGTGGATTTTTCTTTTTCTTTCTGTTGTTGTTGCTTTAAACAAAGAAAAAATAAAAAGAAAGTGAAGAAGGAGGTTTAGATATATGGGTATGTACATTGATGTTGTAATGAAATATGCACTTTGTGTCGTTGTTGTTGTTGTTCATGTCATTCTCATTGTTGTTGTTGTTGTTGTTGAAGTTGTAACAAAATGCAATAAAAGTAACAAACAATGATAAATAATTTATTTGTGTGTTTATGTAAGAAATTTTGTAATAAAAATCATTCACAAAGCACCGAAGATAAACTAAATAGAAATGCAAAGAACGGTGCAAAATAATTGTAAGTAAAAACTTTTCCTATAAACTTTAAAACAATTTATTTTGAACTGAAATGATTTTATTATAGAATAACACAAACACAATTTCTCCGATATACAATTTAGTTGCACTTTTACTTATAATTTGAGTGAATTAATTTATTAATTGGTGAAGTTTTGAAGGTCAGGGCGCGAAGTTAATAAATAAAAATTATTAATAACACCAAAAATAAATAAAATTATATATATTTTTGTGATAAACAAATAAAAATCTTATCGGTAGAGTGGTGATGACTTTGTTTAACGCATGTTTAATTTGAATTGTAAAAGTTCTCATGAGAATATAATTCTTCATACATCGAACTCTGTACTAATGTGTGCCCATTGCATTTTATCAGCATAAGTCCTGATCGATTTTATCCTTTTGTTTTTATAAAACAGACAACTGTCAACTGGCGAATTGATAGTGAAAACTCTGCCGTCTTTTTTCTAACAAACCAATTTAAGAAAGTGATTATAAAATAATAATAATATATAATTATAATAATAACAACATTGTACTCGCGCATTAATGATTAAATGTATATATTCATTTACCTTCACTTATCAATGTCTCCACTTGTACCTGTCCAGCTTTTGCGTAGTGTTTTGAATAGTTATTTCTATCTAATTAATGGGTAACTGGGAGAAGTCAAGATCGCATTTGAAAATATAGGAACAATATAATAAATGTAATAAATTAGTAATGTCATCCTTGCCTGTGAGTAGCTAACACAGAATAATAATATTAGTTCCTTAAATCCTATACAATAAATGATCAGTGATTTCACATCAATAATGAAGGTAGTTGAGAGCATCAGCAAAGTATATGCTGCTTGCCAAACTGATTTCTGCAGGGCTACTGGTTAAATCATAAATAGAGAGAAAAACAGGAGATTGTGCCCAAATATAGTATATTATTGTTATTGTTTGCAACATTTGTTATTCCTCGAATATGAAGCAACATTGCAAGATTTTGTACTTAACATCGCTTATTCATAATATACTTGAGCTGAAAGCCCTGGCAGCTAGTGCTCCTAAATTTCGTATGATAAGAATTGATTCTTATCTTTCTTTTGTAAATAATAATAATAATAATATACTGTATTTGCTTATATGATGATGATGGCATATCAAACATTACCGAGCAAATTGCAATTGATTTATTTTTTTTTATAAATTACAATTATTTTTAAATATTTAACAAAAAATTCCAGTCAGTTGTAAATTTTATTTAAAATTTGGTTGATTTCATTGGGTACTTTGGGAAGATTACTTCTAAGGCGTATTTAAAGCTGTTATGGTCTACAGCTGATTACAGACCGACACGAGAGAGAGCGAGAGAGCGAGCGAGAGAGAGGGACATTTAAAGAGAAAATAAATTATATAATATTTATACCAAAGGTTGAATGATGATAGAAAATTGGCCGCTTTTTATTTTGAATTTCCATAACAGATTGTAAGCTCATATCACCAAGACTATGAGGATAAGGGACCATAAACCACGTCAGGAATGATGAATGAGAATTTGTTTACTTACAATTTTGAAATTCTATTCTTTTATTTTTATCTAAACATATAATTAATCATGCAAGCTCATATGAACAAAACTCGATAAGGTGGACTATAAAATACAACCGAGTTACTGACGGGATCAATATTGGTACATGAATTGCAGCAAACAATGTAAACGTTTTCTTTTTCACTATATTGGAGATCTTCACTCGTATATTTTTTTGGAGCAGCTGGTTCTGTATTCACTTTGTGGATTTTTGATATACCTAGGGAATTATAATATTTTTCTCGGTATTTTAAGATGAATATTCTCCGTTTTTGGCCTTACATGTTTTGTAGATTACCTTTTACCTGTTCTGTTTAATACATTTATACGGGTATGATGAGTTGCACATGGATCAGATTCCATTTATTACTCTCATTAATATTTCACTCTCATTTAATTATTGTTTTACGAGCTTCCTTCCTGTTTGTATTACTAATTCCAGTAATATACCATCAACTGAATCCGTTTCTAATCGAAATTTGGTAGGAGTGCAAAATAGAAACAAAACTGTATTAAACACCTCTCAACTATATGTAGGTAAATAGTGCTTTAGTGTTCTTAGAAATTTTAAATTGATTCATTTGGTTAGGTTTTGATTAATAATAATTAATAAATTAAACTAATTTTATTTATAATAAATTAAAATTATTTATAACAACTTATATAACTTGAGATGTCTGCTTTTGGAGTATGAATGTCGTAGAGCAATTTCATACCCTAATGGCATAAAGATTGCAACTTGCTCTCGAAATAACGAAACCAACATCAATAAAAGATGATGGTGACAGGCCAAAAGCAGTGAACCAGAAAACTAAATGAATTTCACCGTGTTCCATAAATTATTCATAAACTTTTGTAAGCGATTTACAAACAGATGACTTCAAATATTAATTTCTTATCCCAGCACGTAACTTGCTGCACTGAATATGTTCTTCCTTGACTGCGAAAAATAATTTTTAGTCATTATTAAACTACAATTTGGGAACTGTGGAATTAAAACAATCTGCTCCGTTAGAGCAGCTGTTAAAGATTTAATGCATCCTAAAAGATACGATCCACAATTTGGCATATTTTTCATACAAATAATTCCCTCAGTAGCTTATTTAGACGAATGTTTCTCACCAAACTATTCCTTTTCCGTCGGTATTTGACGGAAATTACTGAAAAGATATTTTAATACATTATATACCAATAATTCTATTATATCAGTATTTACTACGATTAAATTATATTATAGATTTATCAGCTTTAAAGTGATAACTTTCCTGTAGACTTTTGTTATCGGGCAACATTGACAAATGAAGAGAGTTTCATACTTACATATATTTGCAGGTTCAAGCGCTGACTTACATAAGGCTATAACTCAGAGCATCCTCTGTGGGCATGAGAGTGTTGTTATAGGTTGTAAACTAGAAAAGGAAAATTTGCAAATATCCAAAAGAGGAGGAACCCCATAGCATCTAATAATCCTGGGCACTTCAATCATTCAATTTGTTGTTTTGGTTTAATTTATTGAACAGTACGAAACACTATATGAGAACTCTCTTGCAGTGGAATAGGAATCTTAACTTATTCTTCAATGCATCTGGATCCTTACAATACCAATTGCATTTAAATTTTGTTTAGATTAAACTCGTTCATAATTTAAACACGTTTAAAGCAGCACAGGAAAGCGATTTCTCTTAGCATCAATATGGAAATGGGGACGCGTCATTCAAAAATATTGCTGCATGAGAAACCATCAAATGAATTTACTGTGATAATAATAACAATAAATATTAATTGAAAAATGTGCAATTTCCGCTTGCCAGGCAGTTACCCGGGTAGCGTTATGCTTAATTACAGTTATGTGCGCACACATATGTGAGTGATTTTCCAGGCAAACACAAAGAAAGTGAAATAAGTTGGAAAAAAAACAAACAAAAAAATACGTAATAAAGAAAATTTCAGCAGATGTGTGCGTGTGTGAATGAGTATTGCGGATGCCGAAGGACGGGTATCCTGCACGAGAGTCATGCGTCGTACGCGATGTCAAGGACCGCACCCAAAAAATTTTCATTTTATGGCAACGACGAAGATGATTTTGTTTGTGGCTCTATGGCTGAGTGTCGGTGTATTGCTGCTGTTTCTCTATGTGTGTGTGCGTGTGTGAGTATGTGTGGTTGTGTGCGCGCAAATGTTGTGTGCTGGTGTGTGTTGGTTCTGTACGCCACTGTGTGCACTTTAAAGGATCCCAGCGTATGTGAGTTTTATGTGTGAATGTGTGTTTGTGTGTTTAACTACGTGCACCGCATTTACTACGCGTTTTTGCTTTTATATCATTCTTATTCTGCATTTTTATGTGAGCACTGCTATTTTTTTCATTTCGTTTTCGTGTGTTTTTGTCTTCGTTATTTAAAGTTCATTCGCATGTTTCGAAATTGCACTTGAGCCCTGCTTGTTTGGATAATTTCCTTTTTATTTACAGACACTCTCCATTTTGTTTTTTGTTTCGTTGCACGCTTTACGGTCTGTGTCTTTGGCTTTGTCTTCTGTGAAAAGCTTCTTTGTCTGGTTGGTTTCATGGTACCAGACAGTAAACGACCGAGCGAGGTTGTCAACTGGTCTTTGGCCTCATTGGATGCTCTTTCCTGGAAGTTTTCTTCAGCTGATTTTTGTGGCCATTTGTCTTTAATTACGAAAAGGATGCGTTTATAATTATGAAATTAATATTTTAACTGCGTGTGTTGCCTCTTTGTGCATGGATTATTTCGTCTTAATTTTAAATGGACTCGCATGTCAGGTTGTTGCATATGCAGACATCATTGGCTGCTCCAGTTTGTTATTTGTGATACAATTTAATTCTCTGATTTTGAAACTAATGGCAATATGCCTATTTGCGAAGTTTTGTAGCCAAAAAAGTGTGTTCAGGGATTAATTGACATGAACATAAACTTTAATGTTCTTCGATTTTATACTTTCGAGCCCCGAATAATGTAAACAAAGCTACCAATAGCAAAAAAACTTATTGGAAATTCGAACGAAGAACTTATTTTTGTACAGTCGTTCTTCCACATGCCTGCTTTAATTAAGTGATGCCTAGTTTTTTAGAAATTTGTGTTTCTTGGCCTTTTAAGGCAATCATATACAGTCTCTATATTGTTAATTATTGAGTTTTTTAGTCAAATTTATATAAACTTCAGCTGATCGCCATGTTTGCTTTAAAAACTAGACCCACTCTTTTAGTCCAAAGGTTCTCTTGTCAACCATAATTGCGTATAACATTGCCATAGATTTTGTTCTGAACATTTTGCGTTGCTATTATTATTGCTGGCTCTGTTTTGTTATTGTTGTTTTCTTCTACTCCGAATAATTCTTTTGTTTTGGACTATATTTCTGTGTCAAGTCTCATCTTTGTATGGTTGTGATTGACTTTGGTCTTGGGATACGTCGATAATTCTCTAACGCATAATCATTATTATATATAGGGATACAACTTTAGTAACTAAATTTAAATGGAATTAAAAAAGTAGAATTAAATGTTGTTCTTCATTGCTTCACTGATGCTCTCAAATAAAGCTTGAGAATTGCAATGCAGAAAACCAATGTACCACTGAGATATGAGTTGGAGGTAATGCTGTAGCGATGAGGGCTACGTCATCCCAATTTCAATCTCAGAGTATGTCAATAACGCTTCTTCTTAACTTAACTTTGTATTTATATCACTCTTGTCAACCTCTTTCAAGCCTTCAGACATTGGATCAACATAAATTCCTGTCAATAATATTGCATTATTATTTAGAAGACTCCATCTGCACTTCACTGCTCTTGCAATAGTTTTAGCAACCGAGCAATGTATTCGTGATAATTGGAAGACTAGCTTATTTCATTATTCTTTCCTTTCTAATAGACTAGGAATACAATTTGCTGCTTCAAACATTTTTGTAACAAGAAAAGGATAGAATTGTATGTTTTTCACTGCTTTTATTATGCTAAACATAGAAGTTGTTTCTGAACAAAGTTGAAAAGGCTGGGTTCCACCAAAAGATTAAAATGTTGAGGATAATATTATAAAGGAAATGTATAAAAGCTCATTTGATTTGCTTTTTAAAGTTGTATTTTTATATACATAAATTCTGATTTAAATGTTATAGTACTATGGTCATCAATGTCTGAGTGCTTCGAGGCCTCCTTCTTCGGCGGTTCTCCGCCCTACCCCACTTTTACTTCTATCTAATTTAAATGTTAAAATTTCACAGTAATTTACTTATTTGATTTAGTTTAGTTCACCAATCTAATACACCTTTTGTTTCAATTATTTTTTTATATTTAATTATAATTTTATATATTTAATATATATTTAAGGGGTATAGAGTCTCTCTTTAGGGTTCTTCATAGGCTACTTCCACCACAATTTCTTTATTATTATATATTAATACAACACACGTACAATAGATCTTTCAGGTCGTGGTGCTACTTTAGCCTTTTAAATATATTAATAACAATTTCTATAATTGTATATTTCTACCCTCTGTGGTCTAGTGGTAAGCATGCTGGACTCACACCCCGAGGGTCGCAGGTTCAAATCCTGCCACGGGCTTGCTCTTCAAAGTGCTTCTTTTTCCATAACATCTTTTTCTCTTCGAGTCGAAAGCCTCTGTAGCTAGTACTCATTCCCCCAACACCTTGCACTCATAATTAATTTTGGTGTAAGGAATAATATAATGATAATAATATATATTTCTGCATATAAAAGCAATATTAGTTCACATGGGCAACACTTTTCCCGCTGTTATTTTTGTGGATTTTTCAACACTATATTCCACAACGCTATGTTTTTCTAGACCTTTCACATCGGAATTTCTGAATTAAAATAATTAAAAAATGTAAAAAAAAAACATTGCAAATTTCACTGTTAAAACTTATTTTTAATTAAGAAATCAACAGCCTCCCTTTTTGAAACCAAATTACAAATTTAATTCTGTCTGGGTCTGGCGTCTAATGCACCTGAAAATATGACCTTCAACTACAATTATTAAGGGTGCAAAATTTACTGCAAATTACAGGGTATGCCGTACATTAGGCGCATGTGCCACTTGAAACCTTCCCTAACTGTTTTACATTAGACCTCCACAAATCTTTTCAATCACTGCACTGAAAAGCACGAAGGCCATATTCGACACCAAACTTTCGAGGGACACGAAGAAGACGATAAGAAGAAAAACTATTTATGCTGAAAGATGCCGCTTGAATACGAATTTTCTTCAGCAGTAACATAAATGACTGAGCTTTAACTATTTCTGCTTTAAACCGCTTCCAATTCAACCATGGCGCCAGAGTGCAAAGTTCAATGTGCCAATTTTTATATTTCAACTGTTCCAACTCGAGCAGTAGAAAAATGAAAAGTACTGCAACAACTTGTAACCATTTTAAAAGGAAATGTATGTACGTAAAATAAGAAATAGCAAGCGCCGCCCCGCCCTCCTGCCACCCGTCAGCCGGCAGGCCAGAAGCAACAGAATCATTGACATTAAAATCATGCTTAAGTGTCCTTTCTACGCAGTCTGTTGCTACTTGCAGCCGACACACTCGCACGCACCGGTACTCGCTTCGCTTCCATCTAATTGTCAAAGATTCAGCCGAAAGTTTTGTGCTGACGCTGGCGCTGCTGTGGCCGCACGAACGGGAGCAGCCAGGACATCGTGTGTTTGACACAATGGAACCAGGATATGTTAAATGCTCGCCTGGTGCAAGTTATGCGTTGAACGTTTTTGCTTTCTATTTTGTTTACACTTTTGAAGGAGGCTTTTTTTTCTAGCACAGAGGCTGCTGCTTCTGTTATTTTATTTTGTGTCTCCATGTGTGTGAGTGTGTGTGTGTGGGACTCATGCATGGGCATGTGACTCATGCAAAATCTGCCACTGCTGCTGTGCCGCTGTTCATATGTGTTTGAAGGCGCGTGTTTGCGCGTGTGTTTGTGCGTGTGTGTGTGTGTAGAAGCCACTTACTTGCCATATGCAATGTTTGCAATATAATATTACGTTTTTATGTAACGTACTTTACATTCTCTGTCGTGCTAATGCTCAATGAGGCAAACTGGAATGCGGAAAAAAATCGATAAGGATTATGTGAGCAGCATTTCTAACGAGTACATTGAGTGCCGCGCCACAATTGCGAGGACCAAATCACGTTGTAAATTTCTTGCGAATTGTGCTTCTAAGTGCACAAATTTAAGTTATGAGGCTGAGGGGAAGTCAAAATTACATATAGGAGTATGTAATTTTATGAAATATTTAATAAATGGTTATGGAGACTAATGTTTGCATATGAAAATTCCATTCGAATAGTTTATGAGCTAATGAAATATTACTGCAAGGATTCTACTTTACCTGTCCTTAGTATATGCCTAATATTAATATGAACTACACTCATGCTGAGAATAGATATGAGTATGGAAGCACTTTATTAGTGATATTAAAACATAAAACCCTCATATATCTCCTCCACATATTATGCATTAGTTTAGTGTATTCTTGAATACTTCTCGCATGTACGTAGTATATGCATAGCATGATCACTTTTAGGCTAATATCTTTAATTACAAGTATGAAAGTAAATATATCTGCTTTAATGAGAGTTCAGTAAAGATTGTGGTAAAATCTCACATTAAGAATTGCCAACATCCTGGTGGAATTTATTTGAAGAAATTACTTGTTAAGTTCCAAATCTCAGCGCTACTCAACTCATCTCAGCCAAACTGCCGCAGGCCACTTTCCCTTTCGCTTAGGCGTCATAAAGCAGCAGCTTAGCTCTTTTGGCATCCTGCCAAATGTGCAGTTTAGTAGTCGTTGCACAACTGTTGAAAGGGTTGTATATGGATTTGCTTTAAACTGTTCGGGCTTGATTAAAGTACCTGAGCGGTTTAATTGCTGAACTCTGTGTACTGAGAGTGAAAATTATCTACAATAGTGAGGGTACAATAATTGAAGCAATTACAATTGAATGGCTACTGAGATCATACAATATGTTCATCCTTTAATTGCGTTTATTTTATAAAAATCTTAAATGGTAGGTCGTTACAAGGATACCCAGGTACAGGTTCACTTTCTAGTCATATTAATAGGAAAACTAGTGGATACAATGACACCACTACAGGTGCGAAACAGAATGCTTTCAACTAGGATAATAAATGTACTGATTTTCTTCGAATGTGATCCCTTTAATTCATTACACCACATGCTCTAAGAAAGGGAAAAGGATGTATAGAATGTATGCAGTCTATATGGGATTCATAGATTTGGGTTATCAATAATAGTTAACATAATGATTTATGAAACTAGATATTAATTTATGTTTAATGAAAGTTTGATCGGGTTAAACTGCCACGAACTTTAGTGAGAATAAGGACATAACTCAAAACTTATAAACAAATTATGAAAACAAATGGTTTTTTGATCAAATTCTCCCGTTGATTAACTAACTGAGTACCAATCAGCGGAAGTTATTGAAGTCGCTTGAAACTTCTTCTGTGAATTAAAAGAAGGTGAACTCTTTAAGTAAAAGGTGAAGGACAAAGTAAGCAGGATAGGAAAAATAGGTATTTCTAGAGAGGCCATCTATTGGCAATTTAATTGTCAACCACCTCCCGTATTCCCCTGATTCGGCTCCGTTCGACCTTTTACCTTATTCGGAAAAATGCATTTGCAGATGAGAGGAAAGCGTTTTGTGGACTTAGAAGGCATTCAGAGGATCTGTACCGACATTTTGAAGGATGTCCCGATGATCTAAAATCCACATTCGAGGTGTTTTAAGACCATGCAAATTGCTGTATTCAGTCGGAAGGGAACTATTTGAGTAAAATAAATCGGTTCTTTTTGTTGTTGTTGTTAAAATTAATCCTGCTTAATTTGGAATGCAGCTTGTAGTCACATCTTCAATGACTTCAAGTGATATGACTCCCATAAATGAGAGATAGTAATGTGATGTCATATAATGTTAAGGGTTGGTCCATCACCCTTAGGCACTGCGGTGACAGATATCTATTGTGCCAGCCAATTCATTCAATTAATAATTTCTGTGCTCAGGAATTGAATCAGACTAGTCTGCGATGTTTGCATCAGGTCGTCATCTCCGAGAAAATGTTTCCCGAGTTGCTTTATTTTTGTTCGTGCAAGAGCCGGGCAACTGGTTATTAGATGCCCCATAGACTCATCATCTTCTAGGCAAAATATACATAATTTGGTGATGAGAGATAGTAACTGAAGCCTCTAAATATCCTCTTCTCACAAGGAGTCAATTGACAAAATGAAGTCAATTTAAGTTAAATTGTTTCTTTATCGAATGAAGGGCAGTGGCTGTTAGCATCTTTTGTATATTATCATATATAATTATTTTGTTTTTTATTTTTTTATTGGTGATAATTTCAACTCTCGCTTGAAGTCTTTAAAATTATTTCAAAGAACGTTTGTTAAAGCCAGTGGAATAATGTTATATGAGTTCATGTGATTGATTAAATTCAAGAGACTTCAATCGACTGAGTCTCTCAAATATCGCGTCACCGACACCACAAAGGCTTCTATTGACTTTAAGTTACTTGCACTGATTTTAAGTTGTTTTTTTTTAACAATTAACCAATTGCTAACATTCTAGTCTAAATTATCATCTACAGTGCTATTAGCCTTCCGTCGCTGGGATTTCAAATGGCTTTAAGTGATCTCAGAGATTACAATTGACTAGCAGCGTCTTCTAGAGACTGAAACTTATCCAAGTCACTTTAAGTCTAATGGTTATGAATACTACACACTAGTCAACATTTTAAATTGAAGACTGCACTTTAAATTCCAAATTGGGTCTGGACTGGCAACTGCTTAAAGTCAGCTTCATTCCGTATACAGACTTCCTAAAGAATTGTGAATGGATTTTTCCAAATATTGCATAAACAAATACTACTAAATAACTGCACTGTAAAACTGTATAAAGAAGGATACAAAGCTCTTAGTTAATGCCTTATTATGGTTTACATTCGAACCTGGTCTTTAGGCTAACATACTCATATTCTTCTCAAATGTAAAATGTCCTTCTGCAAAAATTGACACCACGCCTGCAGTTATTTCTTTTTTGTAGGAATTCCAGGCGCAGATGTTGCAGCTGATTTCTTGCGAAATGAATAAAGTAGCTGCAAACAAAACGCTTATATCCCCATTGACACTTACAAATGGTTTAATCATTTTAGCGCCATACACCCGAGCGGCATCAGCGAGCGGCTGCTTCACAGCTCTGACTGAGTCATTGATCCTGAGCTCAGCAGAGCAAATGTGTGTCACGGGATCTTTGTTTGGTTGCTGCTGTTGTTTGCAAGCATCAGCTGCGCGCTCTGGCTGTATGCTAGGCCTGCAGGATACAATAAATGCATTCATGTTCACTACAAATGACTTTGGGCTGCTTTGTATTTGTTAAGTAGTGGCGCGGGTATAAATTCCTGTTGGGGCCCTTGCAGGCTGTTAAAGATGTGTTTGTTTCTATAGCCATTGTTGGAACGGATGATTTTGTGCCCTGTGCCAGTTTGTTTACCCTGCTGGATGGGAAGTATACCGTTGAAATCAATTGAGTTGCCTGAGCGGCATTAAATCTGAACAGCGGCTGCGATTGCTCGAGAGAGCAGCCAAGTTTAGACCCAACTTGGCCACTGAGTTGATTTAAACTGTATTTATATAAAGACACTTTTAAAATAAAATTAAAATTGTTTCGTTTCAGCTTTATTCATGAGCGTTTAACTCCGCAAACTGTTAACAACGATTAAACTTAAGCGTGATGCGATTACGGAGCCAAATAATCCTGACCCTGTCACGAGCATTTCGGTAGATGAAATAGCTGTTCCGAACTGTAATAAACTGTGCGTCAAGCGAGAGTTTTAAGGCGCATAATTTCCATTGTTGTTGCTTCTTGAAAGGACTTTGACATTTGCCAGGATTTATTTGATAAAAGTGCATTTGCAACGCTATAAACATGTGTGTGTGTGTGTGTGTTTGAGAGGTCGTTGCATCAGCTACAAATGTAAGCATTACACGACCAACAACAAATTTAATTGCGGCAGCTGCACGAAGGATACGACAAAAACCGGAATTACTATGACAGCAATCTGCACAGTTAATTGAGAGAGCGTCAAGACAGAGAGAGAAAGAGAGAGACTTGCTGCAACTGCGCATATGAGAACGTGCCACAGTCCGTGCGTGCGTATGTAAAGTTGTGATCCCAGTTAAAGCAACCCCTGCGAGTTCGAGCAGCAGAGTACGACGTCATGAGGACAGGAACTTCGCCAATGTCAAATATGTCGACTGTCAAAAAAGTTGCTGTTTACAACGTTGCTACTTAAGTGAGGATCGCTCAGTGCCAGTGGTTTAGATTTGTACTTTTGGACGGTTGCGAAAACATGCAGTACGATCGCGTGAATCGAAAGGATAACATCGCCGAGTGATACGCTTTTTTAGCATTGCCTTAAATAAGCATGAAAGTGGGAGCTGCATTTTAAGTGATAACTCTTTATTTTTCCATTTTAAAAGTGCATAGCATAGCAGTATCCTGTGTCTTAGCAGGAGCACTACAAACGGGTCAATCGCCTTCAGTGAATATCGTTCGTGAAAAGCAGCAAAAAATAAACAAAGGCTGGTGAAAAAGTGAGCTGCTTCCTGTGAACAAGTACGGTTTCCTAAACTTGAACTTCTTCCCCGCCTCTGGTTTCATGCATTGCGCTGGGGATCAGCTGTTTTGTGGCAATCCTCTTCATACTTACTCGTATTTGTATGACTTTAATTGCCTGTTGTTCTGTGCTATATGTTTTTTTTATGGCCGTCGATTATACGTTGTTCTCCTGGTTTTCACTGTAGGCCTCTATGTTTTTTTGTCATAAGGCACGCGGTGAATGCCAAGAGCGAACGAATACCTGCAAGACGCAAATTGAAAAGTGAGTGTATTGAGTACGAACAAGTACGCATACTTGTAAAGTGTGACAACTCGAGGCAGAGCTTCCGAAGTGGACTGTTCAAACCATGCAAAACCGCAAAATGTTCTAAAAATGTACAAAAAACCTGACTGTTGAAATTAAAGAAATCATTTTTGGAACACACATAAAATGATATGAGCCACAAAGCTATGGTATCAAGTGTTATCCTTTAGAATATGATTGCCATAATATGACTTGCATCTAAAATATGAAAATGTTTCGAAGTCAATTACTCAGGTAGATCGTGTGTGAAATCCAGAGTGTTGTTGGTGTTTTACTGCACTCAAACAGGAAATAATATCATAAGACAACAAACAGGAGTCAACAGGAAGTGCCTCCATGTCCTTTTCTGAACTCACAAAAAGAGTTTAGGTATTGCTTTCAAGGAAAGTCTAATTTTGAAATATTCGTATTCAATGCTTCTGATCTGATTTTCCAATGTTCAAATCTAATGTATGGTGGGCAGCCACTCAGAAACAAAGCTATTTGAAGCTTCTGAGCAAGGTCCAAAGAACGGCTTTTTTATGCATCTCTGGTGCCTTAAGGACCACGCCTACTAAAGCTTTAGAAGTAATTCTCAGCCTACCTACATTAGAGCTGGTAGGGAAGCAAGTGGCCGCCACATCAGCACTAAGGATGAAATGTGAGGCGTTATGGCATGATCGGCAGATTGGTCACTCGACTATTGCGCATACCTGGAGTAGTTCTATCCAACACATTGACCACTCTATACCTAACCTCAACTTCGATAGGCACTTCCAGACATATATTCCGTCTAGAAGAGAGTCGGTTTTGGAGTTGTCTCACAAGAACTGGGACTGGAACTTTATTTCCGTCTCCCCGACCACTGCAGTGTTTATCAAGCAGAGGTCCTAGCCATAAAGGAGGTAGCCGTCTACTTAAATAGACATGCCGTAACAAAAAATATTATAAATATCTACTCGGATAGCCAGGCGGCCATCTTGTCAATGAATTCGGTGGCACTGAAATCAAAGGTTGCTCAGGACTGTCGAGCACCCCTAAATGATATCAGTACCGTTTTCAAGGTACGCCTTATATGGGCTCCGGGGCATAGGGATATTGCGGGAAACTGTAGGGCTGATGACTTAGCCAGACGGGGTACAAACCTTCCTTTAGGCACGGACAGATGTGAGATTGGAATACCAATTGCCACCTCTAAACTGATGCTGAAGGATAGAGTCGTGCGTGAGACCAATGGGTCTTGGGCACAAGAGGGCACTTGCTTAACGACTAGGCTAATGTGGCCGGAACTTAATAGAAGGAAAACTAGAGACTTGCTTGCCCTGCCGAGAGAGAATATCTCTAAGGTCGTGGCTTGTATAACTGGTCACTGGCTTTTCGGCAGACATGCTGTCAGGCTGGGAGTATTCTCTCATGAATACTGCAGAAGCTGTGGGGATGAGGAGGAGGAGGAGACTGTGGAACATCTCTTCTGTAGTTGCCCCGCTCTGGCTAGAAGCAGAGCGGGCTCTTTAGGCAAATACGGTTTTAGCTCTCTTACAGAGGTGGCTAGCGCGAAGGTCAAACAATTCCTGCGCTTTATTAGGCCTTCGAAATGGTTCGACGAGTGAATCGGAGGTGCGATGTGGCGCGGTGGTATCACAATGGACCCATGGTGGTCTAAGTGAGCTGGTCCTTGGACTGGCTGCCACATTAACCTAACCTAACCTAACCTAAAAACTATTACGAGTAAGTACGAGTATCTAGGTTCAGGCTTACAGTACAATGGGCATCAATGCCTGAGTGCTTGGAGACCTCCTTAGGCGACTCTCCGGGCTACCCCACTTCTGTCTATCTAAGTATTTAGGTTTCAAGTATCCTAACTGAGAGAATTTCTGTTTTCATATACTCACTTCTGTCTCTTAAGTCCCATCACACCTTGCAGCTGCAACTTGCAGAACACATATCGGAAGATATAACGTCGTAGACCTATTGTTTAACTTAAATTCTGGAGACTCTGAGACAAAGTGTGGGTAGCACCATTTAGAAAGCTGAGCAGTCAATGCATTTTTATAAATCTTATTAATCATTTTCAGAAAGAAAGGATTCGTAATGCACTTCAGTGTTTCACAGAAGCAGCTCTACAATTTGAAAACCCCAAAGGTTTAATATTGAGCTTTGTTATGTAGCCGAAGATATTGTTAATTAAAATGATGTTATTCTGATACGAAATTAGTAAATTGCCTGTTAAGTCGTTTTGGAAAGGATTTCTGTGCTTACACATTTTGGTAGACTAAGGGAATGGACATGAGTTCATCATCTCATATAACCACCACACTTGAAGAGCTAATTTTTCAACTTCAGAGAATTAGTTATGTCATGTGATGCCCAAACTTTTAAGGATATAGTTTAAAAATATTAACAAGAAATGCAACTTAACTAGGACCCCAATAAAAGATTACTGTGATAATTCTCCCTTCTACTGACTGTGTTAACAACCCTTCTATCTAGATTAAGTAGACCCTCCAAATAGATCGTGAAGCGGATTATTTCAGGAGAATGTGGAGTAGTCTAAACATATATAGAATTAATGATTACGATTTATTTTATGTTTACTTAGTCCCAAGAATTACGTTTGCTTGTCAGCGAAATGAAAAGATTAAAGACTAGTGAGACAAATAAAAAAATAATCGTCTCCACAGAACGTATAACATAATAAATAAAGTGGAGAAAGTTGGGAGGAATATGAGTAGCGGAAGCACGACTATGTGTGTCCTGAACACCTCACTCTAGGGTCCATTTAACAGCGACAATCGTAATGACAGCATTAGTGAGAGTTTTTCGCTGTCTGCTCAAAGCAGCTCAGTAACCACAATTTTTAATTTCCGACGTTTTTGAGCACAAAACCCCAAAACCATAAATAATTTGAAACGCTTAACTGTCGTTCGCACTGCTGCGCGGGTGGACGAGCGGGAGAAAGGCAGGCGTGAGTGTCGACTACGGAGTGTGGAGTGTTGAGTGGTGCCTGGCTGGGAGCGTGAAGGATTGCAGTTGGTGGGTGGGCATTCGTTCAAGTAAGAATTGCAGTGACGATGTGCGGCAATGCGCTGTGGTGCTCCACCGAGTGCAAAAGGCTTAAAGTGCAAGTGTCATTTCCCAGCGGGATGCCCGACGAACTCACAACGGAGGCAACAACAGCGCTGAAAAAAAACTGTAATGAAAGTGCAAAAATGCAACGAAAAAATTTAATATCAAAATATTTTAACAGCACTGACAGATATTGTGGCACGGTTGGTTGGCAGGTGCCTGTGCTGCCGCCAGAGCCGCTGGAGCAGCAAAATCCTTGCACGGAAAATACTTGCAAATTCGCTGCGAGTGGGGATAACAGAAACACCACCGCCAACAACAAATAAGGACGAAAAACCGGCATGACACAATGAAAGCTGAACAAGTGTGGGGTTGGCAAAAGGCGCGGCACTGCTGTAGCTCGGGGTGTTGCTGACAGTGCTGGGTGTGCCAACGCGTGGAGTAGGGCATCAGATCAGTGCCGAGGCATGTGTGCGGGCGCTGCTTAAATGCTCAAAAAAGTGCACAGGGAAATTTGCAATTTGTTCACTTTTGCGCTGCGTTCACTTCGAGAGCGGCTTCCGCAACTTGCACAGTTTCCACAGCTTCCGCAACTTGTGTAACTTCTGCAACTTCCTCAACTTGCAACGGCGCACACAAACGCCTTTCAAATGCAAATGCTATGTAAATGTATCGCTTGAAATAAACACACATGAGCAGCGAAGCACCGGAGCAATACAGCCACGGAGCCACGGAGCATTGTAGTACCAGAAAGTGGCAAGCAACTCTATGACTGCCTGGTGGCTGTGGCACGCTGCTGCTGGGTGTGTTCAGCACACTTAACGACCGCTGCTAGTGTGCTGAAATGTTTTTGCTCTCGTTCTTTTTTACTGATTTTTTCTCATATGAAACTACACTCATGCCTCCCAGTGCGGCTGAAGTTGCTGCTGCTGCTGCTGCTGCTGATTTTGTTGTTGTTGCTGTTTTGTCACTCGCCTGGGAATTCATGTAAATTTCTGACAGTTTTATTTGAGCTTGCATGTAAGTAGTTTGGCAACGATTTCGGATATGCTGGCTGTGCGGTTGGTCTGGTTTGGGCTGCTTTGGTTGCTTCTCTGGCAATATCCAAACTTCCAAAAACAGTTCAATGCACAATTTTCCAATATTGACGTTCCTGCGCTGAAATGTGTGTAACTGTGTATCAGCATCTTTTGGCGTGGTCTGATTTGTTTGGTGGTGTAGGCGGATGGGGTTGAATTTGGCATTTTTATGTTATGCGGGTGGCATAATTCGGAATTGCTTTTATCTGCCATTTCATTCAGTTTGTATGATAAGTTATGGAAATTACATTTTGCACATAAGTTTTGCATAAGAATTTAGCAATTTACTCGAAGTTCCCAAAATGCTGCTGGTAGTATCCTCATTTTAATTTAGTTTTTATTGTGGCATTTCTCTGGAGAATCTGGGCAGCATTCCGTTGGATGGTGTTTACGGTAGGTATTTGTGAGAGAGGATATTGAAAGGAATCTACTTTTCCACATCAAAGAACTCCATGGGTACTTTCGGGAGTTACGTGATTTATACTGCTCATTACGGACAATTTTTTTCACCATAAACTTGATTTTCCTGTAAATTATACTGATGATTAAGGAAAATTCGTTGTCATCATTAAAGTTGAATATAGTTTCCCAGCAAGTATCACATATGCTCCTTGTATTGTGTTCTCTAAATTAATACAGATACATTGCCCTATTGACAGAGTACCTGATAGCTATATGACTCCAACCGGACGAAGGATATGCCCATTTCTCAGTCTCAGTCTCAATGCAACAATTGAATGACTACAAGTTCGGTGCAATGAATGATGTAATCACCACAAGGACGAAATGTAGTATATATAAGCACATTGCCAGTTTAAAGTCATGTTTATCAAATGAGAAATGGATAAACTCTATGCCTTGGTCGGATAAACGCAACTGTCGAGGTTCCATTAAATATTACCCCAACTATTCTTGTATTAAAAATATAAAAAAAAACTTATTAATAATGTGAATTTAGTAATAATGTGAATTGGCAAAAATGGACAGCCACTGCCACTTCATAACTGAAAACCTATACACGATTCATCCACGAAATTTTGATTGATTTGACGGATCACAATGTCACCATTATACACTAATCCAAAAGCTGGCGGTTTAATTACAGTGCCCCAACCAGTAATGATGTATATGCATAGCATAACATCTCTATAAGATTTATGAATAAAATTGCCTTAAATAGTAACCAATTGGAGTCAGAAAGTGAGCGTTTAGTTCAACTCTCAAGACCACCTTTACATAGATTTCAGCGTTGAGAATAACATGGTCACAAAATGATAATGTATATATTATTAAGTTATCCAATATCTCCATCTTTGTTTCTAAAGATAATGCTAGACTATAATGCGGTAAAACGGATTCGTAGTCGGTTTAAGCCAACTTTATAATTGGATCAGAAACAAATTTATACACGAATTTAGTATCCAGTACAACGTAAGAGTAATCAAAGCCGTTGCAAAATATATATGAAGTATGAAGACAATTTCCGAGCTTCCTTAGTTCCTCACAGCATTTCTTTCTTTTATAAATTGGGCATGTTAAATGTCCAATTACTACGAAACCTTGCCCAATTCAGACTGATTTGGTTGTACGAAGCTGAATACGTGTAACCTTTTATCCAAATATCTCCGTTGGTCACCGTTAGCCATCAGATTATAACCAAATTTGACTCTCTATATGTGTGTTCAAGTTCGCGTTAATGGAAAATTATAGCAAAAAATATCAATTGATTCTTGGTGATATGCGTTTTTTTTAATGGAAATAGAGTATATTTGTGGTCCGATTCAGCATGAAAATCATACAGTTTACCTACGTGTTGAAACTCATTTTTATATAAAGTTTCAGATCAATATTCCTTTCCAGTCTTAAGGTGTAATCTTTACAGAAAGTGGGGTATGACTGGTGGAATGCTCAATCGAAATAGGACTTCGGATTGATCAAATAATCTCTATAGTAGTCCATACTTTTTCTGTGTGTAGTGTATGAAAGCATTCCCGTACTCATTTACTTCTACCATGAGTGATGTTTAGGCTTGGCTTGGCTTGGATTCGCTTGTCTCTCTTATGAGTATTATGGGAATCATCGAGGTCTGTCATTAAAAAATGGAAACACTGAAATCCGAAATCATAACGAATGATTCTTTATTTGAAGCTGCACTCCAGCAAATTATCACTTGATAAAGTTGTATATGCCTATCGTGCCTAGTTATAACTACAATAACGTATATACTACAGGGATTGCTTGGTTTAAAATATACGATAAAAATATTGTTAAAAAAGTCGTGAATGCGAAGAGTGATAGTTGCTTTGAAATTGGTGGCCTTTCTTTCTCACAAGGCATTTATTTAATTGTATTGAAAATACGTGATTACAAATAAAAAAAAAAAAATATTTAGTAATGTTTGGCTGGGATGACTTGTTGTGGGAGGCTGGTATACACAATATTAAAATATATTTTTATATGAGATTAATTCTATATGAATCTCTTGACTAACAAGGGATCAATGCTGGATCAAATGTGGTTATGCCACCGAAATAATTGGCAACAAGAGAGTTGTTCTCAACATTTTGGCAGATCTTATAGGACACATCACTTGTCCTCATCAGAGATCTTTCAATGAAAGGCAATTTTTCCCCTAGCAGATATTATGTCTCAGAAAGCAACAGCACAGCAACTATGAAGCATCCCAGGAATCGAACCTGGGCCTTCAACTATTACATTTGTCCAACTAAAGAACTACTTTAACTGACAGGGGGAAATTCTCTGATCAAAGTTTGTATTTGTACTGTCTCAGTCTACCGCACTCTAAATTGCTGAGTCTGATTATTACCCCTCTTTTTTGTTTCGTTGAATTCCTCTCATCTCATAATTTTAATATATAAGTAAAACTATTTAAGAGTAACATTTTTAATGGAGAAATCGGCTTTGATTTTCTACCTTTTCAAGTCATACCACGATTAATAAATTCCAGGCAGGTGTTTAATGGAAAACTAAAATTTGTAACTAAACTATTTATGTATTTATTATGTAGATATTAATTAAGTTTAAATTAAAATTTCATAACGGGATCAGTTTGACCACAACAAATTATTTTTATTTACTATATTTTTGCATAATTTAGTTTCGCTTTAGTTCGATCACTGGATTGTGTACTATATTAAAGTGGCATAAATTAACAGCAATTCACTTAAGCAATTAACAAAATATGTTTAATACTCAGTTTAACACAATTTTTTAAGGTTTCATCTCTGGTTGCAATTCACAACTGCCCACTATCGTCACAATGCACACCTTTTTATTTACTTTGCCTCCTTTCGAGCTATGCAAACTATTCCAGGATTCTATTAAGGAATATAAAATAACGTCATTTATGACGTGTTGCTTATGCCTCTTTGCTTATAAGTCTTTCTTCAATACCTATTACGAATGGCTTTACATTAATGTCGTTCACTAATAACCTCTCATTATTGATTTACCTCTATATCTCTAATATTATATCTGTAATATCATAGTGATAATAATCTATCACTAATGGTTTTATACTAATGACTTATCACTAATAACCCCTCACAAAATATTTACTTCTTATGAATTATAGCATTTGACAATATAGGCCAGGTCCAATAGTATACTAAATTGGGAGAATTGTCCGGCAGTGGCTATCTTTAGATTTAGCATGACCATTTTAATAAAAAAGACGTTTTCATCAAAAATAGAAGAGTGCACATTCAAAGAAAAATGGATTGCTTTAATGTATTGGTATATGATTGAGATCAATTTTTGATATGTAACTTCGAGCCTGCCTCCTGGTTCTAGTCCTGAGGTCGTGGGTTCAATTCCTGCCTAGCTTGGTATCGACTTGCTTCTTTCTAAATGTCAGTAGCTTTATTTGCTACTTCTCATTCCAACAAACCTTTAGATACTTAATTGTATTAAAAGTTATAATTATAATTATAATAATAATAATATCGATATTATATTTTCAGATAGCAGGGCACTTATCGTGGAATTTAATAAAATAATGATTGTATAAAGAAATTAATAAAAATACAAAAAGAAAGAAAAGAATATATATATAGTATTTCTATAACATTTAAGCGTGATCGTTATTATTCTATTTATTAACTTTATAATAATTGGATAAGATTTATATGCAAATTTTCTAAATAAAACATCACAGTCCCAGAAGTTGTTGTGTCTATTGCTATTCTTAGTTCTTAAGAAGGATTATGTTTAACAAAATAAAAATATAGAAAGTAGGCGTGAACACCAAACTATGAACATTTTATATGTAAAATTTCATCCCAGTTACTCTTTGGGTAGACGTATGGAAGATGAGTCTGTCCGATTTTCACCCTAGCTTACTCATCTCATGAATACAGTCAAGTCTAACCACATATAAAATTTCAGGAAAATAGCTATTTTCATTTTTGAAATATGCTCTTTTCAAGAATATAGTTACATGAGAGGTAGTTACGTTTGTGGTTCGCCCGGTCCCTACAACAGCTTATCTACGTTTTTTACTTTATCTTCATGCCAAATTTCAGCCCATTATCTTTTTTCAGTTCATGATATGATTTTGTTATAGAACAATGTTATTTAGAAAAGCTGATGTAAGACAGATGAATATTACTGACTCAGGCAATCAATCAAAAATTTATATATACGTCTATTCATACCTGCCACACCTCCATTTGGGTGTTGTAAACTCTCGCTCAAATTCAAGGATTTTTAACCAATAAGTTCGTTAGTATGAAGATCTAGAACTGGCTTACTTCCTGAACCGAAGAAGGTGCATCTGATATTCCACCTTAGAGAGATACTGAATGGTGTGCTAAAAATACTATAAACACATCAAAATATGAGTACCAGATTACTCTTTAGCTCAGAGTTATATATCGTTTAGAAGCCATTAACTTTATTTGGGTGATGTGATTGTCAGTGTCGCAACAAGGGTGCTTTTTTGGGTACCTTGGTAAATAGACTTAAAAACAATGATTTAAGATTACGATATACTCGTACATTAATCCTTATGAGGGTAATCTAATATGAGTACCTAAAACATTCAGCTACAATCGATATACGAGTATTTGTTTATTATAAAGTAACCTTTATTATAAACTCCTATAATATTATCGAATTAGGAACTTAAATCAATTTCTTTCGTAGGACGGGCTAAGATAAGTGCCATATAATTGGCATGCTTACGTGAAGTGCTACTTACAGATTGCTTCATGGTTTGCAACTGAGGATTATGATTTATTATCATTGTTGAAATATAACTCAAATAATTATCAAAATGGGGAGTAATGTTAGTTCAGAAAACCCTCATACTCCCACACAGAGGCAAGGGATCAATTTCTCATAAATATAGAGCACCGGTTAAGGCGCACGTACATCGACAAATTTGGCAATGAAATTATGTATTAATAGCAACTGGGCTTCAAATTACTGTTATATACAGTATTACCCCCATATTTACTACTAATGGGCACACAATTAGGACAATGTTCTATTTAAAGGGGAAAATGAACGAGAAAACTTGGGCGAAGGACTTTTTTGTACTAGAGATGCGGGAGAAGCAATCATAGAAGGGAAAAGCAATGAGAAGTGAACTGTTAGGATCAAATATCCTTTTGGAAGGGACAGGATAAAATATGAATAAGGTGAATACGGTTTAGCAGCTGGTCTTTAGGATTCGTTGACATGCAGAGAGCTGGTAGCTGAAATTAGTATTATCCTTCGGCACTATTATATAATTTATAACGTTAAACATATTGCTATAGAAATATCAATTGGCATGACTCCTGCACAGTCTACTAAGCTGCAAAGGAACAATTTTACATAAAGTTTGCAAACGTGTAATATTCTTTTTAGATAGATTTTTACTTTTTAGAAAGAACTCCGAATAAATTTACCCCGAACCACTGCAGGAAAATCTTGCAATAAATCTGCTTAGCATGAATTGAATCTATATTGAATTGCATGTGTGTGCGGCGACAGATAAAAGCAGACAACCGAATGTGCAAGAAGGATAATGTTGCAACGGCTAAAAATGGTTTAGGCATAGATTTATTCAACACTCTCGACAGTGCTCGTTGGAGGCAAAAGAACAATTGCAGGCATGTATGGAGTTTAAAAATAATGTATTATGCGTAAGGACGCAAGGGTGCACGTAGTAGATACGTAACTGTAGCAAGGATGCAGTTGCGAACTGGGTTTTATTCTATTTCTCCACCACCATTAAAGGAATTAGATGCAAAAGTAAGCAAACAAATCAGCAAGATTTATATATTGTGGCATATGCTGGGTCTATGCTAATGTATAAAAAGGATAAGAAAGAGAGAAGTGAAGGAGGCAGGAAGCTGGGAGTGAGGAAGCAACACAGCAAAAATGTAACAAGCTGGAAATGTGTGTCTTGCGTTGGAGTTTTTGGCTTGCAAATGAGGCTCCTGGCATTTCATGTGGCTGACTATGTGAGGAGAGGTAAGACATGCATTCCTTCCCTTATCTGAATTTAACACTAAACACAATTTAAAGTAATTGCAGCAATTTAATTTCATTTAATTTTAAATTATTCTGACATGGGTCATAGAAAGTGCTCTGTGCAAAAGGTGAATGCGAAAAGTTTTCCCCATTGTGTGAGCATAAAAGGAAAGCGAAAAATTGGCAACATAGCATTTCATGGCAGCCATGTTGGATTTGTTTTGGTTTTCTGTTTGTTGTTTTTTGTTTTCTCTTTGCTATTTTAGCTTGTACAACAAAGCATCAACATGGCAAATCATTAGATCGAAATTCGCACAACCCAACATCACGAATGTCCGAGTCGAGTCCCGCCGCTGTGGCCAGAAACCGCACGGCTCCAGCAGCAAGCAGCAAAAATATCAAATATGGCGGCAGCAAACGGCGACAATAAGCGCCAGTGGAGTATCCTTAATGAATTTATACGTTCTTTTTTGTATATGGTTAGTGACGTGGGATGGCGTACTGTTAGCAGCATCAGCAACCGAAATAGCACAGCAGTCAAAAAAACAGTGTTCACCTTACTCACCACACGCTCTCCCACAGGCAACACTGATGCTGGTCCCAAATGCCCATCACTGGCACACTCGCCTGGCACCACCATAAAAACACAGCACTTCTACACACAAACACAATAATTGTGAATGTGTGGAAAGTCGCGTGCACAACTGTGAGCAGCACACGCACACCAGCACAACTCCAGGGACACGTCAAAAAGGAGCTCACAAAATTGGCAGAGAGCGCAGAAAATGTGTTCTTGCAGGTTCTCCTGCAAATATTGGTTTATGACTTGGTTGCTCTCTTACAAAGAATTCCAATATTGTTCGCTGATGTGAGGTTGCTGGGATGCGGGTGCACAGTGGGGATTGGGTGAAAATACATAAGACACATTTCAATCATTCCAAGCATTTATGTGCCTGAACTGGGTGCCGCGCACAGTGGAACGAACAACAAGCAACATTTGTAGGAAGGTTTGTATTAAAAAAGCAATAACTCCTGTTCTAGCTTCAAAACTATTTAAATAAAATTGTACAAATTTAGCTGGAAATGGAACGTGGACAGTTTTATACTTGGATTGACATAAAGAGTCGCTACTTGCGCTAGTGCCGGACTTGCGTTTCACGAAAATTTGTGTTTCAATTTGGCAACTCTACTCAAATACTTAAACATATGTCCATCTGAAAGCACCTTAATTAGTAACATAAACATAAAGGATTATTAAAGGATTGCTAAAAATTATTACAAAATCTAAAGGTTTCCTTTCTAGAGGATCGGATATATTCCAGTGCGATCATATGCTTCACTAGGCATTAGACAATATACCTATGATTTCTTTGGTTATGGGTTTCAACACATCACCTGATGCACTTGTTTCTTTATTGTGTTCTAGCCGCAAAAATACTAATCACTACGTGGAGGAACAAAGGTCCAACGAACACCTGATATCTACATTGTCCAAAACGAGACATACTTTCTTGGGTGACTTCTTTCTGCAGTCTCTGAGAGACATTATAAATAAGAAAATAAGCTCCATCAATGGTTTCATAAAAAGTTCTAAATGGCTGGAATTTTGAAAGGGAATGGGACCTGTTTCTCAAGCGGTATCACAATGGGTCAATCATGTGCCTTTTTGACGACCGCTCGACCTACCTACCTACTATTGTTGCTATCACCGCGGTAACAACACTCTAGAGAAGTGATCTCTTCATAATTGCAGCGTGCCACATCAGATTCTTATTTTCATCCTTACCGCAAGAAGCTCCAGTCAGTCACTTTATTTCATGTCAGAATTTTTGGTCATCATCTCTGAAGAAAAGTACTCTACCTAATATAAAAATCCATTGCTTGCATTGAGAGAGTTCGAAGATGTCGAAAGAAGTTAATTCAATAAATATCTGTGTTCTAACTACCCAAAGATGGGGAGACTACTTCCTATAACTAAATATTAAGTGTCTGACAGTTCAACAAGACTTATGCGCTTTTCCCCAGAGCTGAAAGTCGCAGGATATCCCATTAAACTTAATCAAATGGTACTTATTTTTCTATATGCGAGTAGTATCTGACTTAAATAGTTGTTCATCTAAAAAGGAACAACATACCAGACCCCTCCATATTGAGACGAAATAGTGTTTTTGACATTCATAACTAAACATGAATAAATGTTAAGTAGTGTAAGTAATTAGTGATAAGTCTTTAATGAAAAGAGATTAGTGAAAAATTATGATTGAAAAATCACATAAAACTGGTCATTAATTATATCTTTTGCACTAATGATCCTAGGTCTTTATATGTGAAATGATATCGAAGGGAAACGCAATATAAAAACGAGTATGCATCGTGACGATATTGTGCAGTTGTAACTTGGAAGCAGAGGCCTTCAGAGTGTTATACAAATATTGGTATTTTTAGTAGCAAATATGAAAAAAATGAATTGAATCACTTTAAAACTAAATTATAAAACAAGGGTTTTTTTAATTATTTGATATTTTATGTGAATATTAAATCAAGAATCATTGGCTTAGTAGACTCCTGAACATTCTACTGCTACTTCTTTTTATCGAGATGCATTGACTTTATTCCATTTCATGATCAATCATCATAAACAAGTTCAGCTAACTGCCGATTAATAACTTTGCAGCACTTCAATATGTTGTGTCCGCATCCACAATATGACCTCTGTACGCCCTTTGCGAAAACAAACTTTTACTAAGCCGCTTGGTGTAAGGAAGCTTCGCGATAAAACTTGGGAAACAAATTTCTGTTCCTGGCAACTCTGCCACAAACTCAGATCAAGGACAGATTTCTCAGTTTTTTCGTATACGGTTTGATTGTTCATGTCTAAGGATAGCTTAGATCCGCATATTGGTTTGCAGCGCCATATTGGCTTGAGGAAAACTTTCAATATTAAATGAATCTAGGTGTAAAAGGATTCAAGTAACTAAGTTCTGGTAAAATTTTATAAACATAAATATATCTGTAAATATCTCAAACGACTCCCTCTTCAACTCCCAATATAGAATACGATTCCACAAAAGAAAAATCAAATTACAACAAACGTAAATGATGCTCGTATCATATCAGATAAAAGCACTCTAATTTAGTCCTTTTGCAAGTACGAGTACTTAACTTAATTTAAAAAATTTCAGTCGTGCTATGAGGCATTCGTTCCGTTTTAAATTGTATTTAATGGGTGATTAAATTTATGACAATAAACTGTTCAGCCAAATAATTCAATTGGAAATAAAATCATACTCAGTCTCCTGCAGAATATTCTTTCGTCTTTTTTCCTTACAATTTTCACAAAATTCTGCTCCGCAACTGGCATTGCTGATTGTTGGTCCGGAATAGAGGCAAACCAGCGTCTGTAACTGCATTTTATAGTTTCTTGTGTATGGAATATGATGCTGTGAACACGTACACACACAAAGCCGCATTTCTCTCTCACACATACAAATACATTCGTATATACAGGCATACTCAATCCCTAATATACTTGATATTTGGCTAATATTGTATATAAATAGATTGAGCTATGCTTCTAATACCACTTTGGATCCTTACCGCTTCCTGCTGTGCTCTCTCCCATATAAGCACACTCATTGCTCTGAAACGGTTGTCATAGAGCGCTCATAGAGTAGCCAAGTTTCCCTGGAGTTTTCCCGCACCTCCTGCACCTCACGTGTCTGGCGCACACTCTGCGCTCGGCACACGGCACTCCGCACTCGGCACTCTGCACAAATTCACCAAATTCCATGCTTGTTAAGTGTGCGTGGAGATGTGTGCTTGCATGGCTCAGCCATAGCTGCCATTAATGGTGCTCTCCCAGATATTACCATGGCAACCACGAGGCCTGTCTGTGCCTCTACATTTTTCTGTTGACATGGCAGTTGATGGTGAAAGTCGAGTGCCGCCACAATTTCTGTTGCTGATGCGGATGCTCATGCGGTGATGGTGTTGTGGATGGTGTTGTGGATGGTGCTGGTGGCTGTTGCTCCTGCTGCTGCCGCTGCTGCTGCTGCCATGCCTGCCGCCATTGTGTGGTGGTGTTCGCAAATATTCAGCAATGTTCTGGAGTTGCTACCTTGAAATACGTTGCGTTTTTACTACGAAATGTGTGCAGACTTTTGGTTTTAATGGGTTCCCTACCCGTTTGGGGTCTTGTGCGCCCGGACTGCGTTCGTGTACGTGAGCTGGGTTTGTTTTGAGTGTGGGGCATATTCTAGAGTAAACAACGCATGATGTTGATGTGTGTGGCTAGAAGCCTGGCATTTGTGTAGCCTGTTTTGTTTTTGGGGTTTTTCCATTTTCCGCTCAAAGTCAGTTAAAAATGTGGCATGTTATTTGCTGAAATGGTTTTGCTTTTTCTCTTTTCTGTGCTATTTTGCTCTGCAGATAAATTAATACAATTAAGTTGGGGGGAAGGGGCCTGTAACCAAAAGAAAAGACAAGAAGAGCAAAAGGAAAAGCTATGAAAAGGATGTTGGAAAATAAAAGTAAAAACTGAATTATATGCAACGGTATAATCAATGAATTTCCCTCATTAATTAAACTTAATTTATAAAGTTTTCTTTGTTCACATTTTCAACGTTTTTATGGTTTTTCTTTATGAATATAAAATTTTATTTTTTCCATTTTTCTATTAATATCTAAGCCGGGCAATGCCCGCTCGTGCAAAGTTTTATGCAGTTAATGTAGCCTGAAATTAAAAGATTTGCGTATAATACCCCTGGATAGGGCGGACTGTTTGAGTACGTAGGAGTGAAGGTGGTCCTTTGTGTAATAACGAGCGGTGTCTGCTCAATATGGAAACATTTTACCTTTTACATTTTATTCTCGACTCTGCGCTCCTGGTATAAAGCAACCATGCACGAATTAAAGTGGCCAAGTTGGATGTTTGTTTAAAGTTTATATGGAACACGCACTTTTATGTGTCTTTATCGCCAGCCAGTTAAGGAGGAGGGATTAAATATGTATTATTACATTAAAACTGAATCAGATTAAGAAGAATTCAGGACAGTTTGGTTTTTATTTTTTGCAACTCACCAACTGGGGACTAATAATACGATTGTTATCTTCTGATTACTCAAACCGTGATTCAGTCTTAGGACCCTTTTAAGTAGACATAGTTGTGTTGCAAAATCAGAGCACTTTTGTTTGTTCATTGAAAATTCAATAGCGACTGAATGTAATCTTATCATGTTGAGAAATCTGAGTTTTTTTATTCTAAATTAATCTTATGTTATTCCAATACAGCTCTCAACATACTCCAGCATGCATGTTAGAATTCCTGAGAAATATTTCTCTATTTTGATACTGAAGTAAAAAGAATCGTGTTACTTCCGAATCACTGACTGACAAATCACTGAACTTCTGGCCAAGTAGGCCAATTTTTTTCAGCTATAGAAATCAAAGTGGTTCAAGTGGCTCCCGCGAACATTCCGTTACTGAATTCAAATAAGGCACCAGGCCCAGAAAAATGTACACCGAAAATTACAGCGGAATTACCCCAGATGGGATGGATTGGCGCGCAGAGGAGCCTCTCTCGATCTAACCCATGTGGAACTAGTACCTGTTTCCATGGGTGCGATTAAGAGTGGCATCTACATGCACTGTCTTACCTTAGCGGGCAATAGATGGAGGACACTTACAACATGTAATACATCCCGGGCGACCTGGCCAGTCTTTAACACAGCGAGATCTAGGGATCTCATAAACAGGGACACCAGCCGCTTCACGACGGCATTTACGGGTCACTGACTCGTGGGTACTCATGCAGAGAAATTGCAGAGACCGTACAATACCCATTGTAGTAGTTGTGGAAACTCAGAAGAGAAGGAAACCTTAATCCATTTTCTTTGCGAATGCCCGGCTCTGGCGGCCGCCAGAAATAGAACACTAGGAAACTAGCGAGTTTATCCGATCTCTCGGGTGTAAAACCGAAATAACTTTTAAGATATCTAAGCTACACAAAGTGGATTTAGTGAACAATCCAACGATTTCTTCGGCGTTAGGAGAGGTTGTGGTATCAAAACGTCGCTAAGGCGATAATTGTGATCCATGTGAGGACTGACTTGGATCAGCCACTGAAACCAACCAACCAACCAACCCCAGATGGGAATCAGGTATGTTATGCATATCATGAATGGCATACTGCGTTAAAGCTACTTTCCAAGCTATTGGAAAATATCTCAAATATCCTACAAATGTATCCACCTGTAGTGATGGCCTAAGTGCGACCCTCTGGACTTTGCCTATCCACCTATAGACCAATATGTTTGCTGGCAATATGCAAGTATGCCTCAAGACATCATACCTGTCAATTTTCTCTCTCTTATTTTCGCTGGAGACCTACCAGTAAATGAAAAACTTCTGACATCAACGTTTGCAGATGACCCCGCAATCCAATTTAGTCGGTTGAAAGTCAACATTATCAATGGAGAATAAAATTGGTATGTTTAATACAACCATTAAACCAATATGATACTATGCAATAAAGTTGTGGAGTACCTATTTCAGCTCCAACATAGAAAAGGTATACAAATTGCAATCTTAACTCGGAGCGTCTTGGTATGTAGAATATATACATACAGGTCTACAAGTTACCTCTTACTGTCTTCATTAATTCTAGAGAGTATATCACAAATACGAGAGGGACACTAGCGATACCTTAAAATTAAGTAACGGCGCCCTATAGCAGACACAACAACAAAAAGCACAATTATACTTCAAAACTACCCAGACCGGAGGCAACAATAACAATGCAATTGGGTACGAAATTGTGTGATACATCTTTATATACTCGTATTTATACAAGATTGCTCATGGTAGATTGTTGTGTGAGGAAAGGTTTTTGCAGGCACATGTGAAAATGCGATACAATGGTTTATATATTGATTATTAAGGTTTGTTGTGCAGGTATCGATATGAAGAATCTGTAAAATCTGTAACGATATTAGAATTGCTGGTTGTTGTTGCTAAGAGGGACAACTTTGCCGAGGTAAGCATCGCAGATTTAGAATAATGCATCTAGAAAGGTGAATCCATCTGCCCAGCTATCAATTTTAATATTGTCACAACCAGAGAAAAGATCGTCAATAAATATTGAAATGAGTAATTACCTAAGAAGTGATATCAATGTAACATCATTGTCAATATTAATATACACCAACTTTAACCGTCTGCATACCACCACCAAAATAACTGCATCTTTGGTTGGTACAGTATCCACTGAAGCCATAGAAAGGTTTGCAATTCACGCCGCTTAGAGAGAAACGAATATGGGGGTTTTCAGTAGGTATATAGAAATTTTGTATATTAATACAAATACACCTTTAGACTTTTCTTATGATCTGGTAGTGTCAAAACATCAGTCAAGGTTTACATTTTTATCATGGTGAAGCTCACGAACGAGCAACGTTTAGAAATTATTAAAAGGCACTACCGAAATTCTAAGTCGGTGGTCGTAACTTTAAGAGCGCTTACTACAATTTTCGGTCATAATAACTGTCCCACCAGACAGGCTGTGCATGTTATAATGGATAAATTCGAGTCCACATATTCACTATTGCATGTTTCTGTGGCACCGGTCAAAGTACCAAAAATATCGCAGCCGTAAGTGCTTCAGTTCAAAATGAACAAAATCAGTCGATTCCACGACGTTCACAAGAATTGGGAATCTCTCAGTCCACATTGTGGCGAATTTTGTGTAAAGATGTTGGCCTACACACTTACAATATCAAATTCACTCTAGAACTGAAGCCTTTTGATAATTTGAAGTGCCGAAACTGCACGTCATGGACTTCTTTTTATGGGGCAATGCTAAGTAGTTGGTTTATGCCGATAACTCAGCGGAACTCAGCAACAATATCGAACACGAAATTGCCAACGTTTCGGCCAATATGTGTGTAAGAGTGGTGTATAATTGGTTCCACAATATCGATCGCTGCAAACGTGCTCTCGGTGGTCATATGAACGAGATCAAATTCCATACTTAAGTGTAATATGTGTACTATACTGGGAATATATTTCAGGGTGAAATCTCAATTATTCAGTGTTTTATTTGAACACAAAAATCATGTCCTTATTGAGAACCCCGTTTGAACAATGTGCAGGAAAATCAAGAAAATATAATGGAGGATGTTTATGATATTGTATTAAGACATCACCAAACACCTTCAGAATAATGGATTAGTTAGTACCATTTTCAAAAACAGTTGGCAGGTGCTTTAGCCATTTGTTCGATCGTTATAGCGTTATAAAATATGGAACACGCGAGACGGAATTGGTTCAATATTATTTAGGGTCTGACAAAGTTGTTGTGTGTCTTTGGTCTTTGGAATAACAGCAGCGATTTTCCACAAATTACGAGTAGGAAATCAACTAAGAGTGAGTTAGTTGTATTTAGGTATTGGGGATAAACTGCAGCTTAATATACGATTTATCGAATGCGATTTCATCTTCTTGCCTCACTTTCACGCCACAGCTTCATCTTATTTAATAACAACACAGGAAGTACAAAACATTTAAAGTGATTTTATTACTTTGAGTTACTGGCTTGGAGGAATTATCACTGATATTATAAGGGTCCAAACCCCCTTTTAAATTATTTCCAGACATATTTCTTTTACGAGTACATTTTGTGGTAGAATAGAGTACAAAGTGTCTTATGACAGAAACAATTTATAAACGTCTTTTGGTGTTGTTGTTTCCCCATTGTTGTTGTCCCTTTGTTTTGAGCTAAATGTGCTTTGCATTGGGTGTGTTTCCTTCACACTCTGCCAATAGTAGTCCCCGTTCTGACAATAGTTAGCCCTCTTATGTCGATTTTGTCCACAATGTTATCAATATTTACTTGCTCATTAATATTTTTTCTTTACAAAGCTGTGCAATGTCCTTGTAAAATTCTACACAGTGAATATTTTGATACTGTCATTGATGTTGTAGTGACTCTCCATGATGCACCCGATGCTTCATTATAAAGTTCAATAATCATAGCTTCCTATTAGTGCTACTTACATGGGGACGAAGCGCTGCAACCACCGGTAAGTGCTCTGTGTTTTGCACTAATGAGAAGTCGTATCCAAATGGAGTCAAAGATCCCTTTCCGCTTGCAGCTGTTTGCGCATTTGAAGTTTGCCCCTTGTTGTTGTAATTTTTGATGTTGGTTTCGTGTGTATTTAATGAATAGCTTCACAACAGCATATCTCAGTTGCACAAGGCTTATGTGCGATTACTTTGCATACCTCCGAAAAAGGGATTTGGTCTGATTGGTTGTCACAGCGACACTCCTTTGTCTATGAGCTGCAATTCAGTGCAAACTGCATAACGCCACAATGCGCACTGGTTTGGCTTCGAATTAAATCAGATAATTAACGAAAATACCTTTCATATGCTGAGCACTCGCAACTGATACTGCTGTGTAATTCAGTCCTACTTTAAATTAATTAAATTCTGATCTACTCGTACCGTTGATGGTGCGTTTTGTGAATAGTTGCTTTGTTTGGCATCCGACGTGCTGTGTGATGAAAGCGCACGTATCTGCCAAAAGGATATTTGGTTTCAAATTCAATTTGTAATAAACATTTTTGACTCGAAAGCAGCCCTGCAGCTGGCATGTGCCAACTTAGCAGGTGGCATTATTAGTGTACAAAAATGAAAAATAAAAAATTTAAATCAAAGAGAAACACAAAGGGTCTATCAAACGATGGTCGGTTGCAAGTGAGAAGTGCGAGTTTAAGAAGCTCGCAACGGGGGGTTTACTTTGTGTGTAGTGTTTCCAAATGGAGAGACGGACTAGCATCAAAAACAGAACTAGATATTTTAGAGCAATCGCAGGGCACACTTACAAAGGGTCCGTAAGCACATAATTTTATGTCATTTTTCAAATTGCTAAAGATTAAGTTCATAAAAAGTTTTCAATATTTAATAAATAAATGCTGATTTTTAATATCTATGAGAGTGGCTTAAAAAGTTCCTTGAACAGCGTTTTCTTCTTCAATAAAATCTTCTCTAAGCTGAGGACGCTTATCCATATTTGTTATGAAGCTTCCAGATCGCTTCCTGGAACTGAAATGCTGGAAGACCCTCAAAATAGTAATTTACGGCGCTGACTAGAATGATATCGGTTCGCGGTCATGAACGTTTTTGATTGTCACTAATTTAAAAGATCGGATCATTTGAAACCTGTACAGATTATAAGATAGCAAAAAATGTGAATGAGTCAATGCATTGCCATGGTGGAGCAACATTCTGTTCCTGGCTGAACTGAGACATTTTTCTGCAATCGCTTGCTTCACCTTGACTAGAATTAGCAAAGTACTTGGGACTAATCGGTTTTCTCTTCTCTAGCCAGTTAATATTTAAATTCATGTCGCATCCTGAACTGAAACATTTAACGTCGATTGGACCATCCTCGCCTTCTTTCTGCATTCTTCTGACTAAGATATTCTTTCTGCTGTGTAGTGCGGTATCACCATAAAATCCTTATCCATCTACGGCTTCACAAATGTAGCTGCCATCTACTTGTGCTGTGATTTATCCACTTAAAATTCAAGAAAGCAGTACCTGCAATTCAGCAATCCTTGCTCATATTTTGCTGACTCAAACACATCTTTCTTAATTAATTGAAAATTTCTCAATTTACTGCGTATTCTCCTTGTACTTCAACATCAGAGTTGGGGCCCATCGGGAAATCTAGCAGGGTTTAGAATCTCTCGTTTAGTTTTGTGCGTAAGTTGCCTTAGCTCTTACTTAATTGGCTAAGGCAACTCCTGCCATTGACGGCATACCTCGTTTGCAGTTTTGCTTAAAGGCATCAGCTGCATTTCCATACCTTTGTGTGCATGGAACTCCTTTTTCATCTTTCTCACATAAACATCACAACAGAATATTTCACTTTTGAAATATTTTCCGTTCAATGCTCGCCTTAGTCTTCTAACTTAATTAATTTGTGCGGAGCTGCAAGGAGTGGTAGGAAAATGCAAACACAATAGATAAGCTGCAACAGGAGATGTCCGCATCCTATCAAAGATGACTTCATGGACATTTTGGCAAGCAATTCCAATCATACAATTTTGTTCATGTTTTTAATAATAGAAATATTTGCCAAAGGTAAATTTCAAATGAATTTTTTATTAAATATGAAAGAAAAAAATATGAAAATTCACTACACAGCAAATCAAGCAGGTCCTTGCTTTACTACGGCGCTTTGACTGCATTCGATGCTTCGTTAGAAATAGCAAATAAAATTAAATTTTCTCGTATTTCTTTCAGTAGCCCCACAGCTTCCGCCCAGTACTACACATAAATATCAAAGGCAATGCAGCATTCCAGCGACAGCAATAGCAACAGGAGCAGGAGTAGAACCAGCAGCAGGACTAATGGCTGCATTCTACTTGCACAGACATATTACTGTGATATTGTTATGCTCAAATCTATGTATATATATTTATTTATTTGGACGATGTATTGTGTGTGCGCTGGGCAACATATTAAATCAACTACAACAACAATAATAACTAGAAACCTAGCGACAACAACAACAACTCAGCTAACAATACATACCAACCAAGGACTGCGTGCATTTGTTTGGCTTGAAGTGCTTGCAGCATTTGGGCTGCACTCACTTGCTATGCACAGCGAGCGAATTGTGCGCATCCCCCACTTAGAAAGGTCCCTACAATTGCATAAGAGCCTTAAATTTTGCTGAAAACCGTATAATGAGCTTTAAATTTCAGACATAGGAAGCCTTCAAATGCAGTGTTAATAGACTCCGATTCGTACTAACGCTGGCAAATACCCCGATGTACTCGTATTGCGGCACGGCATACGGCAGGGGAGTGGGGCTGTGGACGCAGCATGAAATATGATTTGGCAGTAAATTAAATTTGCATAAATATGCTGTTTCATATCTGCAACAAATTGAAAGGATTTGTACAAAAGTTGCGGCAAAATGCAATTACGCCAAATTGTAAAGTTCATTTGTGGCATTTAGAGAGGCATCATCAACAAATCTAGAATATTGCGGACTTGAATGATGCTGCTGGATTTTACGCACACACAATCAATTGGTGGATGGAAGAGTTCGAAATTATGGTGGTGCATAGTTCGGAGTCTGTTATTCAAACGATGTTTTGCAAGCAGACATAATTGAACAGGCACGGTGCGGTTGCCTTCCCAACAGCAGTAACTCCAGTTGCAAATCGCTTTGTGAATTTCTTTGTAGATTGATTGAAATCAAAAACAAAATTTGCTATGAATATAAACTAAGAATAATTATACGTTAAGTTAGGGTTGTTTATTTTATTCGACCAAGTCATTTCGGGGATTATTGTGTCACAGAAAGAATCCCTTGATTCTGAACTAAGCCGAGATAATCACATATATGTTGATATTATTATTATATACGCTCATATAACACCCATGACTGAATAATTAGATCCGAAAACTGTTTCTGAAAAGCCAAATATACAACAAGCATTATTTGACGAGTTATTCCAGGGTATTCAATATAATTGTATGACTATTGGCTACCTGTGTGTAGGGCCCATAGCTTCAGAATATTCTGAAGTACCGACGCTGTTGTAGGATTGCATAATTATAATTTAATTTAAACTACTGACCAAGTTTTTACTGTGGCTTAATTACAAGTGGCTTATTTCAAGAGTCACCTAATTTCGAAACTGGCAGTCATCTTAATAAAGTTTTCCTTGAATTTGTGCATGATCCTAGAGATGATCGGTCTATTAAGCGGTAAGGGCCTTAAAATATATGTCATTCTCAATTATAGAATCGAATAATTGCTGTAGTAATTTTTTCAGCAATACCTAAGAGTCGTTTCTTGTTAAAGGTTTCCTTTTCGGAAATACAAGGTGCAGTCCATACTAAACAGGACTTTTTACAAATAGGTATTTCTAGTAAGGTCATATATTGGCAGAACGGTAGATTCCTACCTGGTGTATTGCCAATTCATGACATTTGTTGCTAAATATATATCTATATTCCAAAGCACTGTTTTAAACTACAAGTTGTATTCCAAAGTAAACGGGAATTTTTACAAATAGGTATTTCTAGTCAATTTATCTATTGGCATCACATACGTCAGAAAGATGCGTCACGGATGCACTGTCAGAATTTCATGACATTTGGACTAGCAGAACCGGAGTTATTGCGTCTGAAGTGGCAGTATGTTTGTGTCATCGGTTTGAAAATTAAAGTCGATCAAAGAGTTTAGTTTTGTTTTAAACTTGGTAAAACTTCTACCGAATCCTTTCAATTCATGAATTAAGTGTATGGTGTTGATTGTTTATCCTGTGGCATAGTTCATGAGTGGTATAGACAGTTCAGTAACGGTCATGAGGACATAAATAATGAGCAACTTGTTGGCCAACCGAAATCCGTGATCACCACAGATTCCAACCGTGCTTGAATTGATCAAAGATCAGCCAAAATCTTCATTGAAATTCACGGAATTGGAATTGAACACATCAATTTATCGCATTTTGAGCGACATTTCGGCTACCGTTTGAAGGGTTTGTTCCGCAGAAAATACCTCACGACCCAAAATGGATCAGAATTCAACATTCGAATGCCATCATCAAGGAGACGGGAAAAGGAAAAATATTTTCTTTACAACATTGTGACTGGTGACTTTTTGCAATGGGATGCAGATAACAAAGCCCCAAAGTGCCGAGTAGAAGGCGCCAAACGAGTCAAAGCCCTAAAAATTTCATTTCGAGAGATCAAAAGTGAAGACAATGTTGATTTGCTTTTACGATTCCAAGGGCATTGGAAACAAAGAGTTCATTCCACTGGGCCCAATCGTAAATGCACAACTCTATCTTGGCATTTTAAAGCATTCATCATATTCGTATTATTCGTCCGGCGCTCGGAAGAAAATTGGCGTTTGTTGCACAATCATGCACCATCTCATTGATTGGCATTTGTGACCGACCTTTTGACTAAAAATCGCATTTTAAGTGTCAACAACTTCCTGTATTCACCTGATTTGTGCACCGTGCGATTTTTACCTTTTCAGAAAAATGCATTTGCTGATGAAAAGAAATCGTTTTGTGGATGTAGAAGCCATACAACATGCTTGTATCAACACCCTCAAGGACATTCCAACTGACTATCTAAAACACTCATTTGGCCTGCTTTCAGACCATGCAAATTGCTGTATTTAGTCGGAAGGGAACTATTTAGAGTAAAATAAATTGGTTTTACCATGCAAATATTTGTTGTTCTTATTTTTAAAGAGTCCTGTTTACTTTGGAATGCACCTTGTAGAATTGGCGTTCCGATTTCTGTGAATAACGTTTTCAGTCCACGAAGGTATAAAACTCTTCCTTTTGTCTGATATTTTCGGTTGTTTTGTATCTTCTTTGCGTATTGCCATAGACGAGTGACTTAACATAATTACACTGTAAAATCGAAACAGTCAATTGTAACCAGCGTTAAGTGAATTTAAGGCTCAAGGGGACATTTCGCGGAATATGAGATGATGCTTTTGAAAATAATTATTTCGCAGGTGACTTACTGCAGATACTTTTAACGAAAGGGACCACATAAAATCGATTAATTTGCCAAACAGCTCTTCTACATTGCTGATTAAGGATCGCACTTTTGTTTTGAAGAAGTAGAGTAATAGTAATCCAAACCTTTAATCCGCTACAAAGAGTTTGCATACCTTCTTAAGGCTCTCCAAGATATCCTGTAGAATATTTTGAACCCATACACTTTTTTGTGTCAACCGTTCAGCCACAAATAGAGTTCGAATCTGAAGGCTGCACAGCAGAATTTCAGAACACAAATTTTCGTAACAAAGCTGAATGTTTGTTTCGTCTTTGTTGGACTATAGGACTTTCCATGATAAATTTTCTGTAGTATTGCAAATGAATGCCATCAGAGATGCCAGAAAATGTCCAGGGTTGTCACATAAAATAATTACTAAAAGCGCACATATACCTTGGATGTGATGTCTATTTTGAAGCATATTTTATGCAATTTTATTTTACTCCATTTTATTCGGAACTAATTTCTACAGTTGCAAATGGAGTGTCGTGTTACCCGTGTAGTGGCGTACAGACAAAATATAAACATCGTTGTATATCTCCAATCCTAATGCACACCTCATCCTATTTGTTTTCGTTTGGATTTATTGTGTACCTTTACACTTTGTCCTGCATACATCGATTATACATGCAAAAGGTGTGAAACAAATCAGCATGAGACAGAACTAAATGTAATCACAGTAGAACGGAGGACCGGTGAAGTGGGGAGCATAAAAGGCAGTCAACATGCATGTGCGCTCATCTGCGCTAACATTTCCACTTTCATTTGTTTCGTTGCACAAATCATTCACGCCTATGACTTCGACACCTTGCCGGTGTGTGACTTTGTGTGGGTTCGTGCTAATCATGCACTTTCCTTAATTAGATTGCCATTAGCACAATCACGTAATTGAAATGCTGTACTCAAAGTTTGACCACGTCTTTCTGTGGTGTGTCGTTAGAAGCCATTCTATTGCTGTAGGTACTGGTCCTTTGATAGTAATTACCGCCTATGCTGCTCTCTCTTCTGGCTTCACTACAGTACTAATTGGAAAATATATTCAAATAATTGATTGCATGCTTAGGCAGAATTAATTGTGCAATTTTATGCTTTCTAATTAATGAAAGTTGAGTGAAGTTGATGCCGGACACTAAAAGATGCGATAAATAATGAACCTACATATGCCTGACCACCGCCTATACTGGTTGTATCTGGACGCAGAGGATTGAACAATTGAGGTACGCGTGTTTATCAGAATCGAATGTGAAATATAGTTATTGTTGTTATGGTGAATAGTCATAATATGACCTTAACATCCATATTGTCCCCAGTCAAAGTTGCTCCTGGATCCTCTATTTTCGGGAGTGTAATAATAATGAAGTTTTGGCTCCAGAGATTTCACATCACTTGCCACCTTGGCTGACACCCAAGTATATATTACGATCATGCTTACATCTCAGGCATTGTGCTAGCATACTCTGGAATGTATCTTCTTCCACCATACACAAACAGCAGGACTTATGGGAAGATGCGGCCATATTCACCAAATGAGAATTTAGTTTACAATATCTAGTTAACAGAACTGTCATTATTCTTATGATGTCCTTAGAAAGCTTAATGACTTCTTTGAAAAGTTGAAGGTACTTGTCTTAGTCTTGGTCTTGGTGCCACAATCCAGTGGGAATGTCTAAGATTAGTCTATTCGAGTCTAAGTTGATTGCACATAATGACCTTCTCTACAAAGTTTCCATTCGAATGAAAGGTATTGGAGCTCCCATCTTTGCTAGTTTATCTGCGATTTCGTTTCCCTCTATGCCAGTATAATTAGCGAGCTAAGTGTCTTTGCTTCGTTGATGCACTGAGTTTAGAGTAATTGCCCTTAGTTCCTCTTAGCTATGCGATAGGGATGGTCATCTTCTTATGCCTTTAGACCTTGTCAATATTAAATAATGCTCATTTTGCAACGGTGTAGATATCTGCTTGGAATTTGCTAGAATAACTAGCGGTATTATACTCCTTAAGGGACCCGATCGAATAACTGGTAATTATGGACTCATCTAACTGGTATATTTCGGTTTGTTCTAATCAGTTTTGAATTTTTTTGCGAAGCTGTATCGCCTGTTTATGAAGTCGTTCGGTATGACAATGTCTGGAATTTATTTCGATAGTAACTGTATATTCCGACGCCCGATCCGCAGTCGACCGTAATCATTCTGTACACAGCCCTCTTTGCCAGTATTTCGACGTATGTATATATGAGGTGTGAGTCCCACTGTGACGTCTAGAGCAGTTGTGGAACAGGTTCTCATTGCTCAAATTATGCAGATGCTAACGAGTCTTTGCTCTATACCAGACCAGTTGTGTTTTGCCCCGTTTCCTTCTCGCAAATTACTATTCCGTATGCTATCATTGAAGACACTATCATAAGGGACATCCAGCTCAGGAAGTTGGGATTGCTTCCTAAATGTGTACACGTGATTGGATTGCAGGGCATAAGAGCCCCTTTCACTTTGTCTCATTTGCCTGGGACCGCATAGCAGTTTCATATCATTTTCAAGAGCGTAGTCGTCATTCCGCTCCGTTAATCGCTAAAATTATTTGTATTTTATGAGTACATGCCATTAACTTATGTTTAATCTCATTAGCTTTCTAATATCGGAATTTGCTGCTTTGAATATTGTCATCAGCTTTAAATTTAAAGGGGCTGACGATTTCTCTCTCAATATAGAATTGGAGTGCCCTCCCTTGATAAGTGAAAGACCAATGCTTCCCCTAATTAACTTGTTTGTTAACTACTTGTTTGTTACTTACTTACCAAGTCGCATATCAGGAGCAATGAATCTGAGCAAAAAGTTTGTCTGCCGTATAATTCCGGAGATCATTTCCCACGATCATCTCATTGCCAGACACATAAACAAGTTATACTCAATTAATGGAACCTTAAGCGAGGCAAAGTAACTTCTATGGAGATTTTGACCTTGAAGACACTATGAAATGAGACAAAATAAACAAGTTAACGTAAAAAAGAACCCAAAGAAAATGAGAGATTGTTCTGACTAGATATGCAGTTACTATGGTAAAAAGCATTGCAAGAATCAAGGAAGATATTTCCCTTAGATTTTCCCTTAGATAATATTTCAACAGTAAATGATCTCCGTAGAGTAGGGAAGAACTTCCGGTTTCTAGAGATGATTGCAATTTGATGAACTTGTTCCCACAAAGAGAACTTAAGATGACTCACTTTAAACATGTTCAGTTTACGTTGATTTTGAGCTCTGCATGTTCCCAAGAGATCCGTAGTGCAGCGCTTGTACATAAATTGCAATACTTTCTAGTTAGTAGAATACAAACATTTTGTACGATTAGAATAGACTGAAAGGAAATTAAACTAAATATGCCCAAAGGGGCTTAACACATTTTATGGCCAGCCTAATGCCATTTTTGCTGTGGCATAATAATCTGCAGGGAAACTGCAAGTGCCATTAAGGTACTTCCCTTGGTGTCCGGCCAGGCGCATTCAAAGTTAATGGATAACAATTTAAGCGTAAATGCATTAAATTTTACCAGTGTATTGGTGAAGGTTTGCACGATGCATGTGTATGCGTTTATGCGCTTAATTGAAAAGCAGCAACAAATAAGAGAAGCAGAAGCAGCAACAATTGCAACACCGGTAGCAGTGAAGCAAAAACTTCCCTAACTACCTAGCAAATTTTACTGGCAACGTCTTAAAACTTTCAACGCAAATTGCAACAGCATCCGAGCTGCTGTTGGTGCTGTAGCTGCGTAGCTGTTGTTGGTGCTGTTGGTGTTTTTGCTGTTGTGAGTGGCGCACTCAATGCTGGAAGTCAGCCTTTTGCTATCTAGTTGCAGGATATTAGGGAAAAGTCATTAGCAAACTATTTACAAAACTAAATAATTGCTTTCTCAAGTGTTGCAACGCTACATAATAGAAAATATTTCTTCCTGTTGCCGTTGTTGTTGTTTATCTTGCTGTTGCTGTTGCTCTTAGTATTGGAAACGTTGCCAAGTGAAATTGGCGCTGCTGGAGAAACTGTACAAAAATACAAGATTACATTTTTATTATGAATTTCGAATCGAATTAAGCCGAACTTATTGAGAGCCTATGCGTGGATGTGTGGGTGCGTGCGTTTGCGGGTGAGCAGTCTCCGCTTCTGCACACAGACCACAAGCATTCACTTCCACTTCAATAGCTGTCTGCATACACAACTGCAGCCCGCAAAATCATGCACCGGTGGCCTTGTTTGTCGTTGTTCAATTGCAATTGTTCTCACAAATTCTTCATCCACTTAGGTTGGCAATGTCGCATTGTATGCGTGTGCGGCAAGCGCTGTACGAGTATGCGGCTGCCTCTCTACCTCTCTGTCTCTCTGGCTGGCTGCCTGGTTGATGGCATGTGTGTGCATCACTATGACAGCAGAATGCACACAAATAAAATCTCAGGCACAATTGCAGGCAGGCAGAGTCTTTCGATTGCGTATACGCACCAGTGCGCGCCGAAATAATAATTTCCTATTATCTGTAGTTGCCTTTGTTGTTGTGGTTGATGTGGTGGGGGTGGTGGTGCCGTTGCTGGCTGTTGTTGTCCCCAATTCCTTGTAGTGGCTTTCATCAAAAACATCAACATTTGCCTCAGCTTAAATCAACAAGAGCATATCCTGCAGGCAGGTGCAGCTATTGGTATACGTATGGGTGCATATACGGTTATGTATGCTTGCCTGTAGGTGTGTTTATTTATCTGTATATGTGAGTGATTGGGGAATCGACGCTGCACGAGTTGTGGCTGTGTTGGTAGTTGGTGAGCTAAGACAAATTGCTGAATTGGCAGCCAGTCGAGGGGGGAATGCCAATGAAAAGCAAGCAAAATTCTGCTTAATAAGTGAAGTGAATTTCTGACAGTCTGTAGCTATGGTGATGAATTGGGGGACCCGGAGAGTTCAAAGTGCATTTAATACGACGACGGGAAGCAAACCCACTTTCAAATAAAGTTTTTGGTTATTATAAAGTTTTGTGTGCTAATGAAAAGTACACACAGCGAAATATTTGCAATGGGGAAAATTTTCCAAGAAAGTTCCCTGCAAAAGGATATCTCTGAGCAGAAGCTGTGCAGGATTTCCTATGATAAAACTTAATTAAAATGTCACGAAGAGGTTGTCTCATTTTTAAGTGGCCTTTAATTTTGCTCAGTGTAATCTGCATGAGTACATAAAATACGAAAATTGCGTCTACTTTCGAGGCTTCTGCCACAGCCTTGCTCAAAACTTGAAACTGCCCTGCTAAGCCTTTAAAAACTTTCGTACACGACACAAACAGCTTAAGTGCAACTACGTTCTGAGGCTGTGCGGCGCATTTTGATGCTTTGACTGCTCGTTCGTAATCCTTCAGGAAATTTACAAATTCAGCAACTAAACGCATGCATACATAAAACGTTGTTTACGGCTATAGACACACATACTCCCCGACGGATGAGTGACTATTCTGTGTGCGAACGATTTGACAACAAGGGGGAAGGATTGAACAGATTTAAAACCACATTTCATGCAACATCATATTTTAAAAATAACGAAAATTAATTTAAATTTTGAAAGCTTTTATTCGTACTCTGATTTCGGAAGTGAGGTGCTGTCACATACTTGAACTGTGTACTTCAATACAAGGACAATTTCTTATAAGTTTCTGCGATAATGCTGTGTTATTAAATCCTAAAAAGAGCCGAGATATGAATGGAAATATATATATATTTATTTCTTTTTTATTTATACACATTTCACAAACATCAATTCCTGAGCCGATTTAGCAATTTCTGTCCGTCTGCATACTCAAGTTTCCTGCAAACCGTTACAGACATTTTATTGGAATTTCACAGAAGTATTTCAGATATAAGTAAAATCAGACAAAGACCAACTCTTCTTCCCATATATGCAGCTAATATCTCATTAAAATTTAATGCTATAATGGCAAAATTAGGTAAAAATGTACCTTTGGTTGATAGTGGGAACTGTGCAAAATATGGGCCTATTATATAGACAGCATACCACGCCCACTATTCAAACAGTTTCATAATTCAAGCATTATATAAGATTTAAGGACGAAGTTCACTATGAAGAATCATAATATCAGTTGAAAACCATATGAAATATTAATAATGTAAAGTATCTAGCAAAGGACATGCCTACCTCCTACCTCATATACCTGGCAATGCTCTTTTTGATGATAAACAAATTTGGTAGAAATTTTATTTATCGAGCTCATACACTCTTTGATAACGAGCTGAATTATGTATCTATAATCAATATAAACAATCCATTCCTTCCTCACCCGATACAGTTTTCCCCATCAACAATAGCAACAATTCTGTGGTCTGTGTTGAAGCCATGAGTATAACATTTGATTACATTCTGTAAATTTGGCTCATAGGTAATTAAGGAAGGTAGAACTGCCTATGACACCGCGGGAACTCAATTCAGCCCCATTGCTATAGTAGAAATCAGTTGAAGTCTACTACGAAGGGTGACAGTTTCTTTAGGCTGACCGATGACAGAACTGCTATGGACTCTTTGATATTCTCTTTGTTGATTTGGGCTCCTCATCATAACTTCAGGTACTGCTAAAATCAATCGTTAAGTGGCGTAACTAAAGTGATATGGCATACCCACCCAGATAGTTCAACTATAGCTATCTATTTCTAGTTACATTTACAAGACTTCTAGTGCATATTTAGTTCAACTTACACTAAACAAGACACATTGCTCTCCCTTGCTTGTCCGGGAAGCCAACCCAGTACTGTTCTTGGTTGTTATAACCACATTTCGTATCTTCAACATATATTTAGTGCAACACCTAATCCTAATCTAAAAAATCGTAACAGAGCCCATTTGTTGAGCTCTGTCTCTCCAGTTTATCTCCCCTGCAGTTACCTAGCATATCACTATTAACGAGCACCCATACGAGGCGTGAGTTATCTCTTCAGCAAATGTACCGCTTCCCCTTCCTTGATAAGGATGCAAGAAATCAAAAACGTAGCTCTGAATTTCCTCTGCTTCAGTAGAGGCGTAATCTATTCTGTGGTATGAGAAACGAAATACTTCCTTGAGCCCAATTCTAAAAAATTTTATCTCTCTGTACATCTCGAGGAATATCAATTTATGTTTTATTATTTATACCGAAACCCTTGTTCAAGTATAATTCAAATGAATCAACTCATAAAGTTTAGTCGTAAATATAATAAAAGTCCCCTCCCCTCGACGCATTCATTAATATACAAATTCCGGGTGTGCACCTTCGCATGATTGCGGCAAATATCTCAAGTCGAAGAAGTCATCTGTTTGGGCTCAAACTCCACGCCTCTTGCCTACAGAAGTTCATATTCCTCATAATTTCCTGCTACCGATTGGCAGCCCCCACTCACTGACGCCACCACCCACTCCGTCAACCACGCTGCCACTTCTGCTCCATGAGGCAAACTAACGACAACACATAAGCTCAGCAGCATTCAGCGTTCGGCGTTCATAAACTTTTTGGATTTTATTGTTGTTAATCTCATTACGACGAAATACCGCAGAACTAGGGGTGGACCAAGGCAGGTGGGGAGGGTGCAGCGGAGTAGGAAACAGAGCCAAGAGCAGCACAAGAGCAGAAAAGAAGCATGCAAAAGAAGCGGAAAGTGCTGTAAACGCAAATTTGTACGAGTATTATTGTAAAATCGGTAGAGTTGTAAATTCGGCAAAATACGATGGAAAAAAGTCCTGCGCTGGCGCTGGGGCTGCCACTGACGGTGGCTTCCGTCATGGCGGTATTAAAATATCGTTCGCGTTGCTATGCCGGCGAATGTGGGGAGTCTTTTGATTTTTAACATGCACGGAATGATTGTTTGTGCCTTGCTCTTGTTGTTGTTGTTGTTGTTGTTGTTGTTGTTGCTACTGCTGCGGGCAAATAAATTAAATTTTGAGTTGAATTTTTGAATGTGGCTTATTTCAGCATTTCCATTTATGCTTTTTTGCTGCTTTCTTTTCTTTTTGGTGTGCGGGGTTGGCGCAGGATTCACAATTCTAAGGCTGAAGTTTATTGGGGATATTTATGCTAATTAGGGTGGAAGTTAATTCGGCATAATGCGAATGCCAAAAAATGTAATGTGCCATTTAATTGAACCCCCTCACAAACGGGAATCAGAAGAACTGAGACTGATACCGCCAAGATTTCATCAATGCAAGGATTTTTCCTTTCAGCTCAATATTCATGCCCCAGCCGGAAAGGGTTTGAAGCGTGTGTTTTATTTCAATTTGCCTATTTAAGTGAAATTCTAGAAAAGTAAAAATGAAGTTTCGCAGCATTGTTTGCTGGTAATGGTTTGGCTCCGGAGCAAGACAGCCATAAATAGTAAATAGCAAGATTGGGCAGGATGTTTAGGGATGCTTTTGAGATGTGTACTTAGGCACGGTTTCGGTGGAAACTTTTTTGAAGAGATAAATCAACTATATTAAGAAATCCTATAAATAACGAAGAAAAAAGTTTCGTTCCATTTTAAGTTGGACGAACCGGTCTCACACAAATATTTAAATAGTCGCGTCCACCACTACTCCTGTTTGCTGAGGAGATTAATCAGAGAAGAACTTCAATTTGCCTGAATTAGAGATGCTGATTTCACTGTTCAACGCAGTCGAGAGAGCGCACACCAACTGTGTGAGCGCATTAACTGTAATAATATCAAATAAGGAAAAAAGGCTCCGCCGACTGACTGCCACATGAGTGAAAAACAAACGCTGCGTCTTTAAAATCGAAGCCATCACATGCAGGCATCATGGCAGCAGGGTTGGCAGGCGCACCACCCCCTTGAGCTGGGCTACGTGTTTTTTGCAGCAGCCAGCACTTTGGCTGGCGCATTACGGCGACTGCCGCTGATGACTGACGCACGAGCTTGGAAACGTGAAAAACTATGACAACAATGCAGTGAAGGGGGAAATATTTGCCGTCGGTTGTCAGGACGATGACGCGCAACTGCAAGCGCAAGGGCATAAGGAGGAAGCCAGCTATGCTGGCCGCGAGGCCTTGAGGATGGGATGCGTACGTCGGGAGATATGCAAATTAGATACAAATAAAAAATTCCTCAAAATCCTTCATTCGCGCTTACTATGGCAACAGTCAGAGCGCACCAGAGGTGGGCACACATCATGGCAGTACAGAGCAAATTTAACTATGCACACCGAATGAAATATTCGGCGAAAGGGGTTTTTCGTTGATTTCGTTGGTTTCGTTTTAATGCGAAAGGGTGTTGGGTGCTGGGTGTTGGGTGCGGAATGGGTATTACACAGCGCGCGAAGCCCTTTTCGGTTGTGGCGTGCCCCGCCTGCCATAGCGCTGCTATTTGATATGCAATACATCATAAATAATGTTACAGCATTTAATTCCGTTTGGAATTTTGACTTTTGTATAGTTTCAGTTTCGTTTTCGTTTTAGGTTTCGGTTTTGCATTTGTTCGATTTGAATTTTAGTGAAAATGGCTGGAAATGCACAATAATGGAAGTCCGCAAATTTGGCAGCATTAGCAGAGGTGGAGGATACACTGCAGCATTTTTAATTGAATTATTTTTGCCTGCAATATGAGATTTCAGCGAAGAGTGATGCATTGATTTTAATTAATGCAAACAGCGGCGAGCAGAGATTGTCATCCGCAGTTTTCAAAATCACTCCATTCTTAAATTGATGGATGGCGCTAATGGCTGACATAGAACAGGTAAGGGTACTCGCAATCTCTCATGCAACGTTGCATTAGGGGTGGATATTTTTGAAGAAGGGGTGCAGTCAGTTATTAGTTACTGAGACTGAGTTTACTTCTTGCGTTATCAGACAACATGAGTTCGCTTTTGTTGTTGCTTTCATTGAACAATTTTAAATGAACACTGGCCGGGGAAGCCTATGAGAGAGAATGAACTTATTCGGCGACACTTATGGGACTAAAGTTCGGTGAGTGAATCAACCGTCAGTACAAAGATAAAAATAATTCATTTAGGAAAGTACATTTCATATACGAGTAAACGTAGAATTAGCTATGATTATACAATTATCCGGGTCTGCACAATCGCACAAATGTTCTCTTCATGATTGTATAAATGGAGAAGGCAAAATCGATTAAAGTCGAGTCCTATGCTTGACTTCTAGTTTAGTTGAAGAAAGCAATTGCAGTAAAATGCCAGGCGAAAAGGACTATTTCAAGTACCTTGGTAGCTCCAAAACTGGAACAGTTGAGATTCCAAATTATCAAGCAGCTGTCCTAGCCATCGGTTTTGGGTTTATCTGACTTTCATCTGTTTCAGACACTCAAAACTTTCGTGACCGTTAAGCGATTGGTTAATTGATATTATTTATTATTAGCCATAAATGTAATTTTGATAATCTCCCAGATTGTCACTCAATGGACGAAGGGCATAACAAACTTTGAAGTCTTCCTTCGTATTTTGGTCCTAGTATTAATACCATGAGGTTGACTGAATTTTACTCCACCACATGGTTATCTTCCTTGACTATTTTGAACGAAGCTACCAATCACCGAATGATTCACTTGCATAGCACTTAGAAATTACGGCATTATCGACTTAGAGATCCACGCGGACTCTCGATGATGCGCTTTGGCCGCCATTTGATGGACGCATGGATTATGCCTCGTGATTACCCCAACCAGATCTTCCCTTCGCATTGTTAGAAGGAAATCTGCAGCCAGCCCTGTTTCCTTTTCAGTTTAGAGCCATCAGCGAATAAAGTTTTCACCAGGCCTCCTAGATGTAATTCTGGATATCTCCATTGTTCCCTTGTCGGGAACCTGACTTTGTACTTTCTCCCAAAAGAAACTCTCCGAATGAGAAACAAAGGGTATTGCTCTGGCAGCCTCTTGAACATCTCTCTATGCCCCAAGTATGTGCCAATATCCTTATGAATATAACCGACATATCGTTGTCATCGCCTCCTGTTGAATCCAGCTTTGTACATTTATGTAAATTATCCATACTACTTCACTTTTGCCCCATATAAAATAATATGTTAAGCACATTTCTATTTAGATTCTTCCATTTAATTCAGTACTGGATCACTTGACTACAATAACTGCATACGGTTATATGTTAACTTCCTCCTTCCTTCACAGTTCGGGACAAACTCAACAAGGAGTCTCACAAACATTATCGTCAGAGATGCCAGTGCTGCTGAATATCGACGGAAATTATAGTATTGTTAGTAATAATGATCGATCCATGCACGGGAAAACAAGAACACCGAATCAACCTGGAATCGAACTGGGAAGAATGTGCTTGGCAAACAAAGAAACCTTTCTTCTAATTCTCACTGGGAGTTCAGAATTTTTTTGCTGGAGGTAGAAGAAGTTCCGAAATGTCAGGGCAAGGAACTTAAAATCAGACCCGAGATTGCCAAGCATTTTACCTACCTACCTACCTACTTCAAATCAGACTTCCAAAAAGTGAAGTATAGTGAAATTGTTCCAATTCCCTCTCGTCTGTTTGGAATAATTGCAGTACCAAAAACAGCCATTTCCGAGCTTTACAGAAGGTTCGCCAGTTGGAATCTAATTTACTCATAATCCTTTGTTCACGTGCTCATAGACACAGGGGACTCCTCTAAAGCCCTATTAAGCAATACCGTCGTGGTTTTGGCTTATAGGATTGTAGGCTATCGGTGGGTTGGTTCTTTGTTTAGTGATATCCTGTGGTGAATAGGCACCATGATGTGATTTGTGAATTTGATTGTCAATACCTACAACTTTGCCTGTGAATGTCAACGCAATTATACCCTTTTTCGAATATCCTTTTTTTCCAAAGACCCAATTTAAATACTTGCCTAAATTGCGTTCATGCGAATGCACACATTAATGAGAAGGCAATAATTTATTCCACAAACGTTCTAAATGCATAAACACAATTGAATACTTTTGCAACTAAAATGATACAGAAGGCGAACTGAATGCCAGAATCAGCAATTATAACAAAAAACTGGGGGAAGAAGGTGAAAAGGAAGCACGCGTCAGTAGGAAATAAGAGACGAGGAGAAAGGAAAAGGAAAACAGAGTGCGAAAGTAATAAACGCTGCTGACAAAGCGTAATTGCGTGCGTTGCAGACGAACGACTTCAATGCGAATTATTGCAAGCTTTTAAGGAACTTCCGCTACTCTGTGATGTGATTGCCAGCGCACACGGCAAGTAAGCAACAACAATAAAACCTCCCGCGAGACATTCGGTCAAATGCGGATATGCGTACGTAAGCGGATACAATCAAAAATCCATTTGTGCAATCGGTGAGAAGCGCACAATCAGTCATTATCATTCGAAACTGCTGCAGAAGCACACTATTTCACATGGTCCAGTTCGGTCCTTTGGCCGCTGTACTCGTGCATAGCTGAGGGAATTAACTATAAGTCGTAGTAGTGTTAGTGTTGTTGTTGCAGTTCGAGCGGTGGCTGTCCACGCCAGTTTAACGCTGATGAATCGAATGTATGAGCTGTCAGAAATTCAATTTGTTTCCTCGTCTTTTCTAAGCAAATGTTGATATGCGGCTTTACCTCATGCATAGTGCCTAAGGCACTCGTTACAGTAATGCTCAGTATTGCTAAGAGCACATGCTTGATCCGCTATTTGGTATGATTGCTATGATCAACACTCTATAATCATCAAATGTAATTTATAGAGAACGCAACGAGTGCTGAAACCATTAGAAACAAACACTTCACATTTCTAGGCAAGCAGCGCTGTATAATTCATCACCCTCTCCCTTGCAGTTGTGCATCAGCAATTTCCGATTTCTCTGTGCAAGGCGAATAGGATTGTGTAAATTGCAAAAAAAGAAAACAACAACAACAGGACAAAAAGTTTGCTCGCTCTCCCCTACTAACGCATGCCTCAAAGGAAACAAAAACGGCAACTACCTTCGCTATAAACTCTTAACAACAGCAGCGGCAGCAGCATCAGAAACAGCAACAAAAACAATAACAACAAAGTATGGAAAAGTCTGATCAAAATCCGCATTGATGAAAAATAAGTGCAAACAGACACAGTCACACGTGCACACGCCGTAATCCCCAGGCGTAGAGTGCGCCCTACGCATTTTACGCATACATCAACCACACCACCTTAGCCCAAAGCACCAAAGCACCAGAGCACCAGAGCCACAAACCACCAGAGCAGGACACAGTACTCTGCTCAGCTTACATGGAAACATTTTAGTGATTTTGTTAGAAATTAAGGAGCATTCTTATAGAGGTTAGTACCGTTTTTTGGGGATGGATGCGAACCACTGAATTAGCAAGTTACGCCAATAAGATTCCCCCGTGAGCCGCGTGACTGTCAACGAAAATAGTGATGACTAGGTCCCAATTGTTTCTATTTAGATCCTGAAAGCGGTGTTTTTCCAGTATTGGCCATTAAACACAAAAACAAACACAAGAACCCGAATCTGAAAGGATACCAATTCTGACGGAACCAAAATTGGAACGTGGCATTCCATGGATGAGGAGCCGATTATAGTATTATACATGCGTATATGAAATTTTGTCACATATCACGAAAGTTCAAATCTTTAGTCTCAAGGGCTAAATTGCAGCTGTCTTTCGATGTACTCGTAAACAACCCATAATGGCTACATTTTGAGTAGTGCATATAGTAAGGTAATTGAGGAGGCAGCCTGATTTTTCTACATTATTGATTTTGATGATAACCGAACCGATCTCTATGCAGCCAATTTGCTTGGAAATGAGGCCATAAATCAATCTGAAAATTTCTTATGAACTCAGAAATCCCTGGCAACTTTTATAGACTTTTACCCAGGTAATTCTTTGTGTCAGCGTAATCTGTTACAGTATCCTGAATTGTACTAGGACTATGATCCAATTTAAGTATTTTAGGAGGAATAGGAACGTCTTTGATCATTTTAATACACAAGGAAACACATCAAATTAGAAGCCCCTTAGAGAGCTGATTTCATAAACTTTATGATAAATACACCACACTTTATAATCGAGACATCGGCTGCATAAATGATGGCTCCATAAACTGGTAAATTATTGGTAATCATATCAGTCAATACCATGGCTGATGGAACACCACACCATATGTACCCTCTTATGGCTTTATGTACATAGTGGCATTAACAAATATGAATGTTACAATGCATTTACAAATAGTTCGAGAATTTACAATTCTGAATTGGATCCTATAAATATCTCCAGAAAATTTAGTGTACTATTTTATATAAATTTATCTTTAATTAAGTATCTGCATTATCTTATCTCTCAAGTTCTTACGCCCTATGCTTCCATTCCCAGAAAATGTGTTCGATTATTTTGACCACACCTTAAATTTTCGTTTATAATTTTGTGTACTGCCTTAGAAAACTTGATTGTCTCTTTTGTCTGGAATCCTTTTATGCCACCATAAGAGACTATTCAAATAAATATTTCCAGTTCTAATGCCGATTGCTTTCATTCACGTTGAATGCTCTTTGAGATGAGAACTCTATACAGGAATATTGACTCTTTGAGTAATAGTTATGTTGTTAAAAGGAGAATTATATATTCTAAAATGAATTATTCATAAGGATCCTGTAAAACTATTCCAACACAAAGATATCATAGCTAAGCTTGTAATGAACCCGTAACTGGAGCTTGGTCCTTATTGAAATTATCAAGGTACTCGTATTTTGATCATCTAAAACTAAACGATTTAAAATATTTTATTCATTTTCTTATAACAAAATGCCAATTTCAAAATTCATGACTAAACATGAATTCAAATGACGGGTATTACATCAATCATATCTTATATGGAGCTGATGTTGCTGTCTCTTTCTCTATAATACTTTAAGTCATTGCGTATAAGTCCTGAGTGATATTATCTTTTGCTGTCGTACATATAGAGAGAGGCATAAATGGTGAGGATATCTCAGTAATCAGTTCATAGATTGCAAACCTTTCTGGAAAGCAGAATTTTCCTGTATAAAGCCAATATATAACTACAGATCCTTCGTTGTGAGTTGAAGGTGGCCGTGATAATAGTGTTGGATTAGATTATTCTTTGCCAAATGCTTCTTATGTGAGTTGATGTTAATTAAGACTATTAACAATAAAGCTAAATTATCTAACAAAGGCTTTCGCTTTTCCAATATCCAGTGATCGAACTATTAGCAGGAAACTAATTTTCGTTTCGTATTTAGTATTTCTTACATATGGATTTGATTCTTTCCAATGAGACTATTTTTAAATTGGTGACAAAGCCAACATATATTGTCAATATATATTGTCAGTATATATTGTCAATATATACTCGTATGATAAAAATATAGTGACAGTATATTTGAAATTCCCAATAATTTAATACAGAAATGTTATTAATAAATACCAATTTGCTTTCATTGGAAGAAAGTTATTTACCAAATTATATATACCGTTTCTGGATATCCATATTAGGAATATAGAGAAAATTTTCAGAATATCGTATTTTCTGGTTTGCCAGCTTTTCTCTTCACAAGATGCAAGGATAGTTAAACGGCTTGGCATACATGGCTAACTTTTCACAGGAAGCGATCGTGATCATTAATATAAAGAGAAGCGTGAACGTGATTAAGAATATAAAGATAGATGACCAATTCAATCAGTTGATCGTTAACAATTTTGACATCAGCGGTAGAAACTCACAGATGAATACAATTTCCAAACAGCCGTTGTTTTGTGGCCACTGAATACTGTGAAACGCACACACAATGCTTACATAGAAATAATGTCGATGACGCTGCTGCTGATGTGGATGCCGAAGTCGATTGCGCCCCTTTCATCCTTCTGAGCCTTTTGAAATCTACTTTGTTTGCCTGCGAATGCATGCGCTGAAAGTGCGTGAGTGTTGCGGGAAAAGTGCGTTGTTCTTGTTTTTGTTTCTTATTATGCTCACATTTTTTGTTCCTTCTGTTATTTGATGTAACATTCCAGTTCGCGCTGCAATAGTCACAAGAACGAACTCGACATATACGCGCCATACAGACGCGGTCGAACACATTGGTGTCTGGTCCAGGGGTGTCCTCCAGGTTTTCAGCTTTTACAACGCATGTGCTACGCACGCACATACCCAAGCCAAAGGCAAAGTGCAAAACAACCCCTTTTTGCCCGTATGTGACAACAGAACAGCGACCCAGAGCTGCGGCAGTCATTGTGAATGGCATTTGAATTGGAATTGGAATTAGAATTCGCATGTTTTGTTTGTGCGTCTGCTACTGGTGTGCGGCAAAGTAATGAGGGATTTTTTAGAGTATGACAACATTTTTGGCATCTTTTACACTGGAACATTACGTGAGCTTGCTCTAATAACCAAAAATAAATTGTACATCGATGCTGCAGTAACTGCAGTGATTGGCTCTTAAAGCAACTTTAATGTCCTAATTTAAGGATAGCAGCCAATAAAATAGTGTTGCTTGAAAATGTTGAATAAATTATGGGAGAGTTGCTGGTAAATAATTACTTTGACCTACAATTGACTAAAGGCAACTTCCTCAGCCAGGGCTTGCATGATCTGTGAGCTTCTGTAAAGATAGTAAACTGATGTCTCCAATAGCAGATATAAAACTGTTTATAGTAATGAGTTTGGCACAATTTCACACAATTAATAAAGAACTATCGTAAATAGAAAAAGGACTTCAGCTTTAAGCAGAGATATACTCGTACATTCTTTCGAAGGCGTTCGTATTTTATTTTTTATAAGACTACCTTCTACCCGTATGAACTGATTCTGAAACCTATTCCTAACCTTTTGCCTAAAGTAATATGATTAAGGTTCGATAAGAGAATTCTTTGCTCTTTGTAGGTCACTCCAACACCGCAGTTTCCAGCATTCAAAGCGCTACGTACTGATAGCCTATTAAACCAAGAAATATGTATTGTCATTTATATCCTTCTGCTGTAGCTCCCAAGTGAGCCTTTAGTTGGCCGCACACACACAGAGACAAACTCAGAGAAATACACACCCATACAATACAACAATAAAATATACAAACATTTTGGCACATTTCCTCAACTTTTAGTATACCTTTGGCGTTTCTATCAATTAGGGTTGAATATCTGAAGTATCGCGAAAAATTTGGAATATTTCTGCAATAACGATTGCCTGGGGAATCATTAAGGAAAATACTTTTGAAATATCTTCACAGCAAAATGTGAAATGTGAAAAATGTGAAACCCATTTCAGGAGCGATGAAACGCAATTATAAATACTTATTATTTATAATTGTATTATAGCAGCTCAGAAATATGATAAGGATGTCCTTGGTACCTTCTGTAAAGAGATGTAGCAAACTTTTCATAACAGATGTAATTCAATTTTTTTTGTTTACAGAAAGAGAAGGGAAATAATATGCAACCATTTGTCACATTTCAAAAATAGATTCCAAGGACCATTGTTAATATTAATCTTATTATGAGGTTAACGATTCATTGTGTACCAATCACAAACGAATTGACAAATCGCACATCAAGTGTTTCTACACAATAAGCAGCAAGAATGTATACTAAAGAAAGGATTTTGTGAATACTTTGGTAATGGTCAAGAGTAGCAGTGCTGTGAATATAAGTAGTTTAGATTGGTGGTTGGATCTTCAGTGCTATAAACGATATTCGTTTTTCCAGATCTATTCCAGATAAAGTGCACATATTTAAAGCCATGTTGGGAATAGGAGTATGAACTCATGTGAATTGAAATATAATCAATCTGAATATTCATCTTCGAATGCTACTCAAATTTTATTCAAAGCAACGATCATCAGACGAAATATCGAGATTGATTTGAGTTAGTCTGTATTAAGGGGATGGACCGGAATTTATATTGTCTTATAAGTCCCGCCGAAGAAAGTGCTCGGGTATTTCTTCTAGATGCATATCAATCCCAGTAATTCATTGAGGCGATATTATTTTGAAGTCAGTTTCAAAAATCATTCAAATTCTGGTCTTACTGAACAATAATTTCCGTTTTCATTGTTCCCTTATTTCCTACCACTCTTGAATTATTTTTTCATTTCGTAAATGATTCTGTTTGTTTACTGAGCAATTCGCTTTTTGTTCAGTCAACTTCCGTTCAATTCAAAGATATTCAGCTATCGTCACTTTCCGCTCTTTGAGATCTTTCCGATTTGATTTTCATATTGAAAACACTTCAGTTGTCTCCGCTTACAGGGTGTGTGTTTCGTTCCACAAGGTGTTGGCATAAAATCGTCATCAGGCTTTGCAAATTATTACAAATTACAAATCTGTGTCCCACTTTTTAACTGGTGAATGAGGTCTCTCCAACCAAAAATTTTGAATTTCATAGAACATTCTTTTTAGAAGGAGTGTCAAATAATTGATGAAGTCTGCATTGTGAGCTTTAATACTTGGCTACATGATTTTGTTTAAAGTGGCTCGTTTTGTGGTCATAAAATAAAACCACCTTCCTTCCTTGTTGGTTAATATTATTGGTATACATTCTTGTCTTTTTTCACACTCTTTCATAAAAAACATTTCAGGTTAAATATATATGAAAAGAGGTCGATTATACGAATTTATGGGGACTCTCTGATGGCAACTTTTGATATATTTGAGATGCGTACATATAATTGTAACCAACCGAGTGTTTTGCTACAGGGACGTGGGCATCCACCTTACCGCAAGGCTCAGGAGAGGTGGAAAAATACTGCGACATGTGCCATTTCGAGAATGACGTGGCCACTGCAAGAAGAACGAATCATCTTCTTAATAACCCAAGAAACACCATTAGCAAAATTACAGCTGGCTGCTCGGGTCATTGGACTATCGACACGCATGCTGACAAATTGGCATTCCGTTCGATGCTCATTGTAGCAGCTGCAAGAACCCAGAGAGGATGGAGAGAGATACAATCGTTTCTTTGTGATTGCCCAGCCCTCGCTCGCACGAGACTTAACTATTTTAGAAGTATTTTTTTGGAAAGTCTGAGGCATTGCTCTAGTTTAGAACTTTCAGACTTAACCAAAATTATTAACAACTCCGGCAGGTTGTTATTCATATCATAGTATATCAGCATCTTGGCATCAAAACGGTACTAATGCTAATTGGGCGACCCAAAGGTTTGTCAGCCATTATACCTACCCACCTACATACGGTTATAGAATCGTTTGATAGCGGAAACGAACAAATTTAGAAGATGGTTTGAAGAATTTAAACGATATATTGGCAGACTACATCTCTGACACACAATTGATTTGTCAGAAGAGTACTCTGACTCTTATCTGTGTATGGTGACGCTTGAATGTTCATACTTACATTAAGTCCCGTGTAGCATCCTGAGTTTTACTGGCTTCCTACTTCAACTACACATGCCCTTCCTTAAAGTAACCCGCTTCTCCTAATTGAAGATAACACATGCTCATAAGTTTTCCGCTTATCCTATCGCAACGTATGCTACGTGCGTCTCAGTTGCTGTTCCATATGACTACGCAGAATTTCATTTTCCCGTTCACTTCTTCCATTTCACTGATGACTTTCAGGTTCATAAATTTATCCATTGTATAAATTTTTATAATACATACGGATACAGCGAGGAGTTTCTGGGTTCCTGTAAAATATTTCTGAATATTTGGTGAATTTAAAGCATTTGCCATTTCATTCGCTGCAAATGAATGCATTTATTTATAATTTAAAATTTTCTCATTCAGCACACAAATCTAAATTATGCAAATCATGGCGGAGTGAATGAAATTATGTTAATTTTCTTTTTTCCTTTTTGTATTCTGTGAAAGTTTAATTCAAACGATTCATGCATTTTTAATCCCACTGCATTATTATAAAGAGCAACATGAACAAAAAATGAAAAAGAAATCAAACGAATCCGTTTCACAAACATGCATTTAAGTGCGAACGGGGATGATGCAGCGAGCGCAAGTGGCAAATGCAGCGGACGCAAATGAATTAGGATCGGATCGGATGGGATCGGCCCAGAGCAATTACACACAAAATGTCATGTACAGAGCCCAAATGGCAAATAACGGTTGCCGAGCGGTGGATGCGGACGTGGATGTGGTGCAGGGCTGCCGGGAGGGGTTGGTTAGATGGGCGCATACCCTGCCCTCGAGTGCGCGAGTCGCACAATGTGCAATGTCTGTCTGGGTGTTGTGTACGGACTGAACTTTATGGAAAATAACGACATACGTCGAAAACATCTGACAGGAAAAATCTCGGCGCACAGGACACAACAACTGCAGTTGTTGTGGCTGCTGCTGCTGCTCCTGCTGTTGTTGGTGCTGGGCGTACGCGAGTTATAAACTGTTACACACACATACACACCCATACACTCTCTCACGCTTCCACACGTACGTGCACAAAGGACGTTCGCACACACTATTTATTATTTCACTTACTTTCCTTCCTGGGTACGGCGCCGAGGCACACATATTCGCACGTAACGAAGTGCTGTGCTCAGCAAACATAGCGAGCAAATAAAAGAAAAATCAAAAATGGTAAATTTATTATGCGAGACGTCATTAAATGTCGAGTACAACAGAAACCGAGCAAAAATAAGACCAAAAATAACTACTACATCGTAGTGCTGCTGCAAGGTTCGGAAGTCATTAGTGCGGTTAGCGGCGGGGAGTTAGTGCTACTGATGGTTGAGACAAGTAACTGGTACGAGTATCTAAAGAGAGATTGCTTATGCACTCGGAAATGTTATTGAAAGTAAGTAAATACGTGTCAGTCCTTAGCAAGGAGCTGTATATGAAGACCGAATTTTCAAATGAATTTTAAAGTAAAGGTACTAAAAACGAGCACCACTTTGAATGTCCCCTAGTTTATAAAGTCCGTGCTTTGAATAGCAAGAGTAGGATATCATAACTTAAGTTCCTTTATAGTAATTGTATCAGCTATTAATAGAAGACAATGCTGGTTAAATTAAAATTCACTGTTCACATAGTTAGTTCACCACAAACTCGTATTTGGAATCTCCTTCACTTTCCCACGGGGAGTTGTTGAGACCTCACCTCATCATCACTTTGGCATCACAACTTTCTCTCACAACCAGCCTTACCAAGGTACTCTCCTCGACTGGATTTTCCTTATAATGTGTGAGATATGGTTTTCAAAGTCCCCAAACCTTGTCTGTCCAAAGTTAAGTTGGGTTTTTTTGGGTACCACAAACCACGGTATCATGGACCATGAAGCCGCTGATAATCTGGCTAGAAAGTGTTTTTAAACCACGTATACCCGCCCTTTGGTCTCGATTAGTCCTGTACCAAATTCATAATTGAGGTATGAACAAGATTTGAATGGGTATCAATATTATCCCTGGCTTTAGATAAAATACTAAATATCTAATCTAGAATACAAAACTGAAAAATTCTTCGAAATTGAGGAATTATTTTCTCCTTTGTGATTTCTTAGAAACACTCACTCCGTGTCCCACTTCCTTAATTGAAATTTTCAGGGACTGTAGCTTCACAAACACCACTGTGCTATATAAACAGGTAGATTTTACAGACTGTCCTATTTTTTCGATATATTGAAGATGACCTTTGTGTTATTATACTCTAGTAAAACATCATAGAAATTCTTAGACCGCAACTACGCTTTAAATTGTGGATATTATTTGACAAAATCAAAGCTCAATTCGCCAATGATAGGAACTAAACAACTAACAACTGTAAATGAAAACCCAATAGTTGAAGGGTATATTACTTCGTTTGAAACTTCCTTGTAAAATTGCATATATCCCCTTCTATTGCCATCCTCGCAGCATCACAATTCTTAAGACTAACCCAATTGCTTACAACTGATATTACGAAGCTCCACATTGTTTGGAAGGTGCTTTACTTTATACTTTTTCAAAATAATAAAATTTCAAAAGCGTTCACTTATAAGACAGGGTCTTCCAAATGCAGCCAGAAATAGCATATTCCGTAATCGAAATTACTGCAGCAGCTCCGTTTTTGGTACTTGAATGATGTTTTCATTTATTATGAGAATGTAGTTATTGCCTACGAATAATTTATGCCGAACAAGGAGTTGTTTTTCTCTAATCTTTAAAGAGGTACCATTCTTACAAATTTCCTTCTTTATTAATCAAGGTCATAGTGGTATTTATGTTTTTTCCATCGATTGACATTGTCCCCGAAATATCCCTTATATTTTGAATATTAATATTAGTTCAATCATCTACGTAGATTTTGGATAATGTGTAAGTTCGACTATCTACATATATCACCTGTAGTTGTACCCATTTATAGTTGATATCATGATAACCCGGATTTCTCCCATTTAATCATAGCACCTCTCTGAAATATCTTTTTCGCATTTGTGATAATCCAAGAGTATTCATTACTATTCAAAAGTGGCCTTCAGATCACACCTCCGTTCGAAATCCATTTAGTTCTCTTAAACTCGAACCTCTCATTAGAGTAGCAGCAAATGAAAGTGACTGAACAGAAATCCGATTATTTTTCTGCAAACGACGGCACCAAAGGTCTGCATATCTATTTCTGAGAGATTTTTGGCTTGTGCCATTTGTGGCATTGTTCCAACAACGAACAATGCTACCATAATTCCAATATACAGCATCAGCTACCAGCAGCCCGCACTGACGCATTCAACCCCTAAACACGGCAAATTTGCACCACTGCCAACGCCATTGAAGTGATTAGATTCAGTTTCAATGAAAATTGAAAATCACAGACGAACGTTCCGTTTAGCAAAGTAACAAGAACCAAAAAAAAAAGAAGAAAACAAGGAAGGAATGTAAAATAAAGGAATAATAATGGCACATAAAACCAAAATATAAAACGATAAAACATAAAAATTGTCTATAAGTGTATGGGTGTCCTTTCTGTGCGAGTGTGTCTGTGCATGGGTGGTGTGTGGATGTTGCACCACTACGCGCAAGCTTCCACCGCATTTATGAAATTTTCACAGAGAGATTAACACCAGCAGCAGCAGCAACAGCAACAGCAGTGGAGAAATCAAAAAACACAACAAAAAAAAATGGAAAAATAGAAAATCAGGATTCAGGATACCGCAAAAGAGTGGTCGTGGTCGTACGCGGCGGCGTTCGTGTATTTTTGGTGTTGTTGACATTGTAACACTTTAGTGAGCGTGGTGCCAGTTGCTGGGACTTTGTATTGCTGCTGCTGCCGCTTACGTTGCTCTGTGATTTGTGGTTAATTTAAATAAGTAATACCTTCGAAGTGTGCACCATAAATTAAAATAATATTAACTTTCAAAGTGATAGCTGCATTGAGAAGGCCACACTGCATAAGCGGCTCAACCATTTGGTGAAGCAAGCACACAGAGAAACAAGTGTTGGAATAGTAACAAATAATTCAAATAAAGTTGGTGTGTATTTTTAATAAAAAATTTTTTTAAACACTCTTTTTAAGTGGAAAGGAAGTACATTCGTTTATAGTAATTTTAATGTTTTTTTGCATGTGAATCAGTTTTGTGTGTCATACGCCCTCTTGTGGCCAGTCTGTGAAGCAGCACGCTGTGGGACACTATCCACCACCAGGCGGCCATTTTAGTATGAGAATCTTCGAGCTTTAAGCTCTAAAAATTAAGGGTTGCCTCATATCCTGGCACACTTTGACATTTGAAAATACAGTTGACAGTTACTGAGGAAGGACGTCGCGTTCGAAGGCTGCAAAGAGCGCTGAGGATTAAGTAATTTCTTTAAGTTTGGAGTTTTTGTAAGTACACTCGCTGAAAAAGGTTCGTCAATGGTGCATAAAATCAATAAGATTCTCTTAATATAATAATTAGTATTCCGACAAGGTAAAAGTTAGAAACAACGACGCTCAGCTGGTGACTCAGTGGTCCCGGTTTAAGAGTTTTCTGTTATCGTTGCAACAAACACATTCAGTGTATTGCCTGAGCACTTTGGTGTTGTTGTTATCTGTGAGCTCTGTGACAGTATTCCTGAGAATATAAGTAGTTTGAAATGGAGAGTTGCATAAATTATAAAAATATTCCGTAAACGCAAGCTTCAATTTTCTCATATTATGTTGAAAAAGAATGCACCATTTCTTAGAGTAGGTACTTTCGTCTCCCACAATCCTTTGACTCAGTGCACCTCCATACTCACTTAACCCTTTACATAAGAGGAATTGAGATTCCTACACATTATAGTTTATAAATACTTTACCATGTACAGCTGAGCTATTAAACTAACACTTGTGAATTTTCTAAACACGCATCTAATCCACTTACTTCCTTCACCAGGAATTGCAGCAACAAGATGGATCACTCAAATCTACCCTTCGGGTTCGCGTTGCCCGGTCATTCCCACATGCAATTACCACCCACCGCCAATATGATGGCCGGTCATCCAGGACCTACTTCAAGCCCACCGCAGAGTGTGCCAGGGCGTCGCACACCACTGGGGTCTGTGGGTCTGGGCGGCTTTTATGCGCAAGGACTTTCCATGGCTCAGCAAAGTAGCGGCCCAACAGATGAGAATAAGCCCGGACCGAGTGGCGGCGAGAAATCACCACCGCCAGCTCTGCTCATGTCGGGTGGTTCGACAACCGCCGCCGGTGTGGGCGGCAACGGCGCAAGTGGCAGCGGTGGCAAGCAGAAAAACCGTCAAGGGAAAACAGTGCGTTTAAATATAAATGCCAGGTAAGCAAATCACTGACATGCTATGAGAGACTATTTCTATCACTGAACATTTTCAGAGAACGACGACGCATGCACGATTTAAATGATGCCTTGGATGAGCTACGGAGCGTTATACCGTATGCCCACTCGCCTTCAGTGCGTAAATTGTCGAAAATAGCCACGCTGCTGCTGGCGAAGAACTACATACTCATGCAGCAGAATGCCTTGGAGGAGTTGAGAAGGTGGGTACATTCGATTCGTTCGTATCGCTCTTATTTCTATATCGATTCCGTTGCAGACTTTTGGCCTACATACAAAGCACCACCGGTGCTGCGCCTTTGGATTTGGGTTCCTTTCCGGCAGCGGCTAAACTGCAGGCCCTGCTTCAAGGCCCACACGAGCCGCCTAGTAATAGTTAGATCCCCTTATCCTTTACTTTGCTCTTAGCTAACAATTGTTATCGTGCCGAGTTGCAATCCTGCTGAGTACTGCACTTGTTCGTTTAGTGGGCTTGCCATTTAAAGTCAATTTTTACAATTATGCTCTAGTCATGAATGTGCAACAAATTTGTTAAGTGATATTTATTTGTAACCGTAGATTTAACTGATTATTTATAAAGCATACATTTACATGCAACAAGTACTTAGAAACTAGATACTGCAGAAGTTGGAGATGTAACACTGACGCTCAATAACAGTGGCGTGCCAAATTACTTGACTCAGTTCCAATTATTGTACAACAAAACAATAAACATAATAAATTAAGAACTTTTAAAATTAATACTAGTATGCTTTGATAATTAACTTTGACGAAGTTAGTGGAAGGTGGTGAACGCGTTCAATGTGTCACATATTCGTATGTCATAAGCATGAATCCTTTGCTCTTAAGTTTGCTAAGGCGAGGATTAGAATAGAAGTGGGGCAGTCTGGAGAACTGCCGAAGAACGAGGTCTCCAAGCACTCAGACATTGATGCCCATTGTACCATTCCTTGTTGAGGATGAGTAAAGTTCGGATTTGTTGGTTTATAAGCAATTGTTCCCAGGGGTAATCTTAAGATATATGGAAGATATATTATAAATCTTGTAACAAGAACATAGTCACAATTTTTACACATTTCCGAAATAAAGTCACTATAACATTATGTAGTTATGATGAATTGTGGCGCTGTAAAGGACGTAAATTATTAACACTATGAAACCAGTGCTGTGAAGCGTTTTTGTTTTCTTGAAGAAGGAGATCGGGATTAGTTGTTTATAAATGGAATCGGAATTAAAATTCTTGTATTAATTTCGTCTATGAATCCAATTTATTATCAGTTTGTATTTGTTAATAAGCAGAATGTAAGTTAAGTGTTCGCTTAGTGTGTGTTATTTGAGATGCTTCTACATTCTCATTGTTTTCTTTATATACTATCTAGTTAAATAGAGTATTCCCTGCTTACAATGACGTCATTATTTAATATACATGACAAAACATAACAAAATGAATTAGGTGTTTAGTAGTTTGGAGTACTAGCAAATTAGGACTTCAGCCCCAAGAGAAGGTTTTTCAGAAAGAAGCATTTCAAGATTAAGCCCTGGCGGGACTTGGAGCAGCGACCACACGCCTATCATCATGTTTACTACTATATTACGGAGGTCGGCAATGATGTATATTATTTTATTTGTGGTCTGAGGTTCTGGACGACGAGACTGACTTGGAGTTGGAATACTCTTTTGGAAATTTTTAATTTGGAGTCGCAGTTGGAAACGTTTCTCGACATTTTCACATCTATAATTTATTTTAAAAACAGTTCTAAAGTATTTTATAATGCTGTTATGAGGACATTCACATTTTGCATATTCAATGCGGCAACTGGAATTTCACCTCTATATTTTATTATAGTTATTTTTATTCAATTGGTCACTTTACAATAGGTTAGGTTAGGTTGGGAAGGCGTGTGCGGATACGAAGTATCCGCACATCCACTCGGAGACATCTATGTCCATTGTGAATGCAAGGAGGAGGCATACTCGTCCCTACCCTTGACTTTACAATAAGTATTATTATTATTATCGTCCCACTGCACTGTCCCCGTAGCTTATTATTATTATTATTATTATTATTATTATTGTTATTATTATTATACCTCACACCAGAATTAATTTTCTCTGCAAGGGGTTGGGGGAATGATTGCTAGCAACTAAGGTATTCGACTTGAAGAGAAAAAGATTTAGAAATAAGCATTTTTCAAACTATGCTCTGGGCAGGATCGAACCCACGAACTCATGAGTTTAATATATTTGATAAATCATTAAATTATTCCTAAAACAGATTTTTTCACTCACAAAACATAACAATTGAGCCACAGGACCAAAGAACATTTTGAAACAATTCTTAGTGAAAATAGGTTAACAAACGAAGATTCGCATTGGATATAAATATATCTATATAATTATTTTATTTTTGAATATTATGTCAGTCCAAAACATATATAAACCTCTCAATATTTTTGAAGCGACATAATTTCGAATAGTCTGAATTATCTGATCATTGCATTCGTAGTTTAACTCTTCCAAAACGAAACACAGTTAATTGGCCATGATGCCTTAACGCCGCCGACTTCTGTATATCTCAAAAGAATATTTTCTCGTTTATATTGTTCTATTGTGAATATTCCAATTTGATTTGAATCTATCGTTTTAAATAGGAATGAAAAAGCAATTTAATGATTATATTCATATTCCTATTTGAACACTATTCAATCCCTAGAGAATATTCACGATAGGGGTGGATTATTTTATAAACAATAACTTCATATTTTGAACATATGAGCACAACAGGGTAGTGAGCAGAACACAGCGGATTCCATATGTACAAGAAAATAATACTCTGGGGTGAGAGGAAAATCGTACAAATTCAGGCAGACACAGAAAAAATGTAATATTTAAATATGTAGTTAAATAACTAATTATTTCAGAGTCTTTATTCTAGTGGAAGGCCCTTGCTGCCATTATTTCTTTCCTCAATTACCTGCAAAGCTAATTAACTGAACAGTATGGCATCATTTTGTAGTAAAAAGAAAAAACAATTTAGAATAGTATTACTTTGACTTGGTCTTTGAAATCAGTGTAAGAGTGTAAGTATTAACTTTATTACTATAGTTACGAAAATCTGTTTATGCAAATAGTGAGAATCACGGTATTGTGTCAAGTAATACAAAAATATCGGCACCCATGATGAAAAAAATCCATTCAATGATCATTGCAGAAGTTGTAAAGACCCATGGGAGAAAGAAAGAGGAGTCCACTTTTTATGTGATTGCTCAGCCTTCGTTCGCTTGAGACTCAAATTTTTCGGAAGTCCTTTTCTAGAGAGTCTGGGGTATTGCTCTAGATTAAAACGTTCAGACCTAACCGAAGTTATAAACAGCTCCGGCTAGTTCTAATTCTTTTGATAGTATATCACCATATTTAGGCTCGCGAGGATAAGGCATCAAAATGGCACTAGTGCTAATTGGATGACCCAAGGGTTTGTCATATATTATACCTACCTACCTACCTAGAACCAAAAATGTTTGTCTGATAATTAATATTTAATTAAAGTAGTTTTAATTAGCAGCAACTCACAGAAGGAGTTAACAAATATGAATTCCCTTTAACATCTGCATTATTCCCAAACCACCGTCATTGCTGCTGCTTCCAAATCAAAACTGTGTATACAACTTAGAGAACCTCGTTCTGCAGACAATTGAGATCATTTCAAAGAATTCATGAATCTTGTCCATTAGTCTGAAAGAAAAACTTGTTCTAATGATTCATCACTTATGTACTATGGTAAGAGAGACAGAGAAAGGATAACTATTCACTTACATATTTAGCGAGAAGGAGGAAGCTATAGTAGCACATATCGAATAGCTCATAAGAATATTAAATATTATTATATTTTCAGGTAAAAGGCTGATATGAATGTTTCAAGCGGTTCCCATTCTCAGAGTATAACAACTCCAATCACATCCAATTGTTGTTTTTTGCAATTAAGTTGTTTTCCGAAATGTGTTTCGTGTAATAACCATTATTTATTCAAGAAAAGTTTTGGATATAATGGTAATTGAGGCTTAGTTATCCTTACTAAAATAGTCATATTGTCTTAACTAGTTTGACCTAATGGATGAAACAGAATTTATGCCGAGATCAACAAAATAATATTTCATTGACATGGATATTTTGCATTAAAACTGGAATTTAGAAATTTTAAAAATTGTTTATTTAATCAACTAATTGACAAATATTAGAATCAGGTCCTTAGTACTTAGAATTCGGATCCTTGTTTGCTTCGCGTCTCTGCTAGATTTGAACTCAAAGGAAATACAGAAAATGTTTATAAATTTGTTGGAAGTTATGACAATACTAAGAAACAAATGATACCATTGGCTACTGATTACTATGATTAATAAAATATCATTGTGAAATGCAAAGCCATGTAGAAAATAATATAATATTCCAAGTCTTCGTATTCCAAAAGTACTGAGAGACTATCAAAAATGATTGATGCATATAAAATGTGATTGATTCATGTAAAATGGTGTCTGACTTCACGAAAGGGAAGTTTTTAGTTGAATATTTATGAATTAGTTGAAAGTTATGACAGTAGGAAGAACCAAATTATACCTTTGGCTACTAATGTTAATCAGACTTCGTTAGGAAATAAAGAGCCATGTGTGTAATCTAAAAAATAATTGCTGTCATATTCTAAAAGTAACATGGAAATTATTGATTCATCTACATTTAGATATCCGACGTCAAGAAAGAGCAAGTTTATAGTTGACAATTTTTTCATAAAAATTAAGTGAGAAGTAGATCTGAATTTACTATAATTTAGGTATTAAAACTATCAACATTGCTTATGCTGCTTTCAACCGACCTTCCCCTACATTCTCAGAGCTAACTAGGACCAATTCAAAACTATCCATCTCCATGTAGCCTCATAGAGCTAAGTATATAAGAGCTTATTTAGGTGGCACCTCCTCCTTAACCTTTCACCATCTCGTCACATATGACTGAATGCCAAATAGTCACCTGAATACTGCATTTAGAAAGCCACAATTATCTTGAGGCATACCATATCTTTTTTGTCATTTATGTCTCACCATTTATAATTGGTCCTGAATGTGAATTAGAAATGGAATAGTTAAAAAATAATAATAAATTTTATTTATTGTATATTAAAATTTTATTTATTAATTTTATTTAATTTCACATTATTTTTCTAAATATAATTCTAAAAATAAATACTTTTAAACACTTAAAGAAAATTTGTAATTTTTCCTTGTTATTAAATATATAAAATAAATCTTTTTACTTTTAAAGCTAATTTAAGTTTAAAAATATTGAAATATTGTAAATTTAGTTTTAAGTACAGTTTTTCAAGTTCTTTTTAAATAATTAATTATACAATAAAACAAATCGCAATAAAATACATCATTTCAAATTAAGTGTACATCTTAATATTTAAACAATGCCAAATATTTAAATTGTTTTATGTGTCGTAATTAATTCAAGCTCCAAAGTACTTTTTTAGTATCAATGAAGAAATTTTTCCAAATCAAATCGAAATAATTAGAACACATTTTTGTTGTTGCTGTTGTGGCAAAGAATTTTGAATTTCGATCTTATCACAAAAAGAAATAAATAACTAACATAAATTTGACGTGAAAATTATTTTAAAAAAAATTTTTATTTTGAAATTGTTTTTGGAAATACTTCTGCAATTTGGATTTTTTGTTTGTCAGGATGCAAAGAGGGAATTAGGCAATCGATTGGTGCGAATACCAAAAACCGCTCAAGGTCAACTAAGTGCAAACTCTGCTATCACTACGCGTGTCATTTTAATTAACGTGGGTATTTTTAATTTATGTCTTTTAAGTAGGTCGCCTTGGAACTTAAAGCCATAGAAGCATTTGCGCGCCAAACGAATGGGACTGATTTCATATATCATGTGTGCTTAGAGATGTGTAATGTTCGATAAGTTTTACTTTCAGCCTCAGGCGAATCAATTGCTCGAATGGATTTTAAGTACTAAAAATTCCAAAAATATTTATATATATTTATGTGTATTTTTTAGGTGTTTCATCCGAGCACAAAGTTATTTTAGTGTACCGAAAATTGATGGGAAATATTTACAACATAAATGTTGGAAGTGTTGAAGGATATTTCTGTGACTCAAGTCTCAACATGTTATTTAGAAAAATCGTTGGTATATAAATAGGAAAAAATGGAAAATTATTAAAGAAAAATGAGAATAATCATTTAAAACAATGAGAAGTCTCCCCATAAAAACAAAATTTATTTCTGAACGCATTTCAATATCTCTGACCTCGAAAAGAAGGTCAGAAGTTTTTGAGCATGTGATTTCCCCGTGATCGGTCACTATACAACTGCACATTTCTACGAGTACGCATGATAGTGTGATTTATGTTTATATATGAACCTGAAGTAACTGCTGTGAACAGGATTTGATTGTCATGAGTTTCATCAGTTGAGAAATATCTGTAACTGTTTTGTTAATTAATTTAAATAAATTTGTAAAAAAAATTCATTTTGCATGAGAAAAACTGTTTCTAGTGGAAATTTGTACATTTTTGTCAAAGAATATTCTTGCAGCGCTTCAGTGTAATATCCTCCAATTGTACAGATAAGGACAGAGTTTGCTCATTAGATATGCAGCCCGACTGGCAGTGAAATTTAGTATAGAAGTGTGCTAAGAACATATCACAGCCCCCTTTTAATATTAAAATGTTCTAAGCGACGTTTTGTCAGTTCAGCGCTTGTCCGTATTCAATATTGCGGGGCGCAGTGACTGGTTCCACTTTGCGAATGATCACAGTGCTACCTTTTTAAGGTTATAGGAAGAGATGCCAAAATATTTAAACCAAAATAGTTATAAAACTGCACTAAGTCCGGAATTGAGTGCAGCAAATGCCGCACACAAATCACCTCACAGCACTTATTTTGCTTCATTACTAATATTAAATACTAAATATTACGAGTACATAATTTCGTTCACATTGCGAGTAAAATACACAAGAAATTAATACGACCAATTGATGATACCTTCCTGAAGTTCTCTACTCGGGCACACCCATGGACAACACCTGTCCGCTGGTTGTGCGAAAGATGCGCTCCTTCACCGGCAACTCACCGATTAAGTAGTCACGCATTTGTTCGATGGCATCGCGTGAATGCCCGGTGCCGTGGAAGGCCAAAGTGGCGTCGCGCCCAGCGTGATCCATGATGACATCCTCGCCGCCAGGATGTGAGTGCAGGAAGCGCGTAACATCGTAGACGCGATCGTATATGACCACCCAGCAGTCGTGGAAGGCGTCATGCTGGGCAACATCGGCGAGCGTTATCTCTCGCAGACCACTGGGCAATATGCCGCTTGTGTTTTGGCGCGGAAACGTCTTATGAGCTGGCTGCGCCTTCTGCGGGACTGAGGGCACTATGCGCAGTGCCTGGAGAATGCTGGTTAAGGAGCTGGTCATGTTCGGAGAGTTGTACGAGTTGGTTAGGACAACTAATTTCTGTTCACTTTCACTTTTATGCACAATTTACAGCAGCCGCTTCGTTGGTTACTTGCAATGCAGTTTGTTGTGTCGCTATTTATCGAATTCGCGTTACGATATTTCTGATCAGCACTAAATGGAGCGTGTCTTGCTTTCGATTCCTTTGAATATTTTTTTAATTATGCAACAAATATGGTGTTTTTTATTTTTGTGTATTAAATTTTATTGTACACGAGAACGTAATTTTATGATTTTCCAGCGGATTTACTACGCTGCTGTGTAAGGTTTGCTTCGGTGCGATTCTATGCCTTGAATGCCGTTCGAAGTTTTACTCTTAATCTATTTATAAAGCGCTGATTGCGGGTGAGGCGGCTCTGGACCGCTGAACGGCTCGTTCGTGTGCTCGCTCGCTCTGTGTGTCTGCGGCGGCCTTTGCATCTGCAACGGCTGGAGCTGGTCGGTTTGTGAGTGGAAACCGGATCCCAGCGATTGCCGCGTCTATAGTTACACTTGTATTTAGGTGCTGCCGTCGATGATGAGGTTGACTTGGTTTTTAGTGTGATGATATACTCATTATTTATTATTTATTATGTGTTGATTATTATTTCTTATTGGTTTGCTAGATGCGGGGCTAGATTTGCTGATAATGTTGCTGACATTTAATAATATGCGCGTAATTCGAGAGGCTGCGGCCTGTGTACATGTGTGAGCAATTTCTGTGGCTACGCAGTCCGCTCGTGGCGTCTGCCTGCGAGAATGTTATCAAATTTCGGGAAGATTTTGGATTGGGCATCATTCTTTGCGTTGTGGTTTTGTATTTATTCTTGTCAGAAATAAGAGAAATTTTACTTCCTTTCTATTTTCGTGGAAATATCATTTGTAAGGGTATTAAATGATGAATGATGATGTGTGAAATTCCCGCCACAATATCTTCATTAATGCATTATCACTGCTTTTGTTTATTGGAGATCGATATAAATCAGCAAGTCATTGTCACTAATGCCATGTCCAGACTGACATTTTCAACGTAAATAATTGCAGAAAGATTTAGTCGCATAGTAAGGCGTATTTTGTATTTAATACTCATTTTTTATTTATTTATTATTATTTATTTATTTACAAAAGAAGGATAAGAATCAATTCTTATCATACAAAATTTAGGAGCACTAGCTGCCAGGGCTTTCAGCTCAAATTATTTTTTATTTCAATTTAATTAGTTAGTATATATTTTAAATATTTGATCGTATCCTTTATGGTTCATTTTACTTATTGTATAAATCTGAAAATAATTTTGTGGTGTGAGTTGGCAGGAGGTTTGGGGCCGTGTGTTTAAAATTTGGTTTACATTTGTTTGGTGGAGACTAAAAGTGAGGTGAGGAGGAGACTGAAAGCGTGCTCTGCAATTGTTGAAATAGAAAGAGTGTCTCCTAAATATTCCATTCCTGTGCTGAATCGTTGCAAATAGTTACCGGGAGTCGAAAAGATAAGCAAGCGATTATTACAATGTATTAGAAGCAGGAGTAGAAAATGTCAACTTTCTGTGGAGAGTCCTGAACTGACGATAACATCGATCAAATTAAGTTAATGGTGTTCGACAAGAATAATAATAAAAAGTCGGGTTATGAATCCATTTAAGTTGATATGTAAGACGCGTAGCAGCACATCATCGAACAGATTTTTTTATTAAAACTTCGCTGAAGATCATCATTCTTCATCATAACAATTAAGATCCGAATTTTAAGCAACTCATCATAACGAATGACAAGTTGGCGGATTGTATTGTTCGGCTTGCCAAGAAAGAGAAAATCCACTTGAAACTCCTTCTAAAATCGATGTAATATTGATGATTTTCTTATGACGAACATCGTGGAAACCATTTTGAAGGAATGCTCTTTATTTTTGGGCCTTATGCGACGTTTAAATAAGAAGTTATGTTGGAAAAGCCCTGATTTATAGAAGCAGTATTTTCCACACAGATTATGGAATTTTCCTCATGACTATACGCCGCCAAATAGATCGATCCTTGCACTGGAAAATTTTAATACAAACTCAATTACCAAGCACTAGCTCCTTGAGTTTTGGGCTTTACAACTTTTCATTGTTCCACAAAAACAAATAACAATTGGTGGAAAACGTTTTGAGTTCATGGAAGTCATAAAACAAAAAAAAATTCGAAGAAGGAACAGAAATCTTGTTTCGGTGATTTAAATATTTGCTGTATAGTAGATTTTCATTACATGGAATTGATTACATCAATACCATAAGAGTGTTATTTATATAACAGTGAATAAATCCCCATCATATTTATAACACAAGAATCGTGCTTACATATCGAGTTATAGACGACATTTCATGTGTTGTCTGCTGCTTTATAAAGCAAGAGTGAAAAGTTTTGCTAAATTTGTTGAGGGTATATTATCTCATCTATTCAATGAGTACGGACGTCTCTCGCATACATATTGCCTGAAGTATACTGCCATCAATAGTAGTATCGAATGTAAATGAAGTGTCTATAAATTTCTATTTGGAAGGAGGGCGTCTCCATTATCCCGTTTAGTTTACATAGCAATCTGATTCTCGTTTCAAGGCCACAGTGAAATTTTATACCAAAATTTATTAAAGTAGGACTCTAAGGCTTTATAAGCAAAGAGGAAATCTAAGAGAAGGTATGAGGCAGTGGGACTATCCTTGTACTCGGAAATATAAGAGTATTATAAATGTGAAATGCTTTGTTCTTCTACCTTAAAGATTATAGTTTAAATTACTGATCAGTCAATTCCCGACTATAAAATGATTCTTAACTATTCTTAACTACAAAACGATTGCTAACTATTGTTCTCCGGCTTTTCAGTGACGCAAGACTAATAAGTTTCAGTCGACTTATGGAGTAACTAGAATTCCAAGGCAAAGAGAGAAACAGTACTGACTTTGATCGTATTTAGTATCATCAGATAAACAACGTGTATCGAGGGCACCTATGGTATTCAAAAGACGTCAAAAGGCGGTCTGATCAATGAGGTTACGATTAGAAATAAAGGTACCAATAAACTATTCAAACAAAATCTCATCGAACATTTTATAAAGCTTAGAGTCACACTTGGATTGTGTTCATTGAGAAACTCATTTGGCTTCATGTTTACACTCAAGCTGATAGTGTAACATTCCGATGATAACGATAGTTATCCATGAGATATGCATGAGTTTTATCGAGAAAAGCGTATCTCCTTGCATTGCTTGAAGTAGACATGTGTGCAGATTATGCTGCACATTATCAGTTAATTTTCCGCTTTTGCCTAATATACTCGTAAGTGATTTTCTGCCCCGCTGTAGTCTGCTCCAGAGTGCCCGAATTAAGTTCATACAAAGTAAACTGATTGACTCATAAAAGACAATCTCGCGTGCACACCCCTGGATGCTGATAAAGTTCCATTCAAGCAGTGTGGAATCAAATAAAAGATTAACGTACTCGTACTATCAAGCGATAGAGTAAAATATTAAGTCATTACTCGTACAAAGCAATAAATTATGGCAATGGAAGCAAAAGAAGCAACATTTGAAAGAAATAATGGAATGAATAATGCAAAAAACGAGCACCGAAATGAAGAAGTTTTGCTCTATTTATTTGTTTAGCTTTTGTATTAATTTATATTTTTTATTTTATATTTTATTCGATTTTATATATTTGTTGCAATTGTGTCAGGGATACGGTGTGTCTGAATTGTTTGCATAATATTAATATTTCATTATATTATTAATGCGTTTCAAAATTAGCTGATTCTAAATTTGTTGTGCGTGTAACTGTTTTGTATGCTAAGATTGCGTATTCGCGGAATATGATAGGGTCAGGGACGGAGTGTGCCTCTTATTTTAAATTTATACTTACACAAAGTGAAACAAATTGTTAGAGAATTTTTCAATATTTTATGAAGCGTTGTCATAGCTCATGCCTACTTCAATACGCTTTCCTGCGAACGACGCTCGGTGACGCTGGTTACAATGTTTCCAATACGCACTTTCGAATTGCTTGTAAACTTTTATTTTCAAAATATTTGTTATGTGCCAGACAGCGTGAGAGTTGCGTCAGTTTTTCATATTATTTGGAAACGGATGAGATTTTTCATTATCGATTGATAATATAAAACGTGTAAAACTATTGCGAAAACATTGAACCTGACATCAATTGGTATTGTTAGAATATTGAGCAAAATATTTTGCCTTGAAAAATGTACGACACAAATATTTTCACAATTAAAATATTAAAAAAACAAGGTTGAAGAGAGAAGGGCTTCACTCAGTGGAATATAATCATAAAACTTGGTCACTCAAACGCTATATAGGCGCGCTATATATTAATGCGCAGACTGTATAATAATAATGTATAATAATGTAAACTGTTCTTCCGGGTAAAAGCCATGAGAAGGTTGTCTTGGAAATGAATAGAATCAGTTTTCATATAAAATGAATTTTTGGTCTTATATAAAGAAGTTTTATTTCAGAAAAAAACATTATGTTAAAAAATCGTTTATATATTACTTTCCCATTACTTAAGTAGTTGATCATCGAGACACCGTGACTGAGTAATATGCATCCAAGATTGGGTTTCTTTTAATACGAGTATGTGTGAAACATTTCATAAAATCTCCATCAATATGATCATTAAGTTTACTATCACAATATTGGATTTACAATGTAAGTGGATCCAAAGTAAAATAAAGGCTAAAATTTTATGTAAAAACGATATCTATTGACGGACTATATTGGTAAAAAAATATGTACTATGATTATATAGCGCTGGGTAGATGTTGACCATTGATGGCGAACATGTTATTTTATATTTTGTTAATTTTTGTGTTCTACACTTTTCAGTCACTAAAGAGAAGTTACAGCGTCGAGCTGCATGTGATAAAACGGAAAAATTGATAAAAATTGGAAGCGGACCCCGATTTCAGAAAAAACTCTTTAGCGACGAGGCTAATTTTTGGATGAACTGGTACGTCAACAAACAAAATTGCCGGATTAGGGAGGATGCCAATCCACACGAGGTCCACCAAGTGGCAATGCATCCACAGGAAGTCACTGTTTGGTGTGGTTTGTGGGCCGGCAGCATCATCGGTGCGTACTCTTTCGAATACGACGATGGTATTGTCATCAGCATCAACCGAGAAAGCTACCGATCGATGATAACTTGTGGCCCAAATTAGATGATATGGATGTGAATAACATGTGGTTTCAACAGAAGGGCGCTACGTGCCGCACAGCTGGAAATTCTGCATAAGCAATTTAAGGACATGGTTATCTCACGCAGAGGCGACTTCAACTAGCCACCGAGATTACGCGATTTGGCACCGTGACACATTATCTTGTGGGGTTTCCGTAAATCGCAGGTCTATGCCAATAAGCTGCAAATGACCAGCGACCTCAAAGTCAATATAACCTGTGCCATCACTCAAATTCAGACTAGTATTTGCACCAGAGTCATCGAAAATTGGACCTCTCAGATACGCGCCACCCAGCGAACACAAAGAATTCATTGATATCTCACACAACTTGATTTATTCAATTTTAGCATTTACCCGTCCCTATTGGGAAACCTTATATAACATAAAACAACTTAAAATCTGTCGTTTGGAATGCTTTGTAAGCTATTTAAAAGTCATGAAATAAAATCACTTTTAGTCCTTTCAAATGTTCCAAAAATAGTAATAATACATAAATTATATAACATAAAATAACTTAAAAATATCTATTCTAAATTGTTCGTAAAAGACAATAGAATACAATCCAAGTACAATATTTGAAGTATTTAGAAAAAACATGTTTAACTATTTTATCATTATTTGATTTAACTCCCAGATTCCCCGAAGGAAGTATCCAACTGACACTAATTCAGACTAAAATATTATTAATTTTACTTTTCCGAAAACTGGTGGGGATTCTGGATTTCAATTAAGAGTTGAATCAGTTGAAAAACAGCACAAATCAACAACATGGGAAAGTATTAGTAGAGTAATAGAAACTATTGTTTTTATGCAAGGAGTGGCCCTAAAGGCCATCTGTAGGTTAAAGCACAATAGGCAGTGGATGAGTGCGCGTTGGTATCTTGAAGATATAGTTGGCACTGACAGGGATATTAGTAACCTTTCAATGCCGATTTATTCGATTCCCCCGTATCCTATAACAGAAAGGCGGTACTGCATAAAATTCCAGAGGCTGACTTATGGTTTGATCGTACGACTGAACCCGGTAGGCAGTATTGACGTATTTTTACGGATGGCTCCAAAACAGATCTAGATTTTCGTGGAACTCAACTGTGTCCAGCTCCATTAAGCGTTTATTGTTGTCATGCTGCTGTCTTTCAGGCCGAATTGTATGCTATTCTAAGGTCTATGGACTATGTGGTGGAATTCAGATGACGTGGCAGAAGTATTTGTGTCTGCAGTGAGAGTCAGGCTGGGCAGGCTGGAAGGCCTTGCTCATCCCCCTTGTCACTTCCAAGTTGGTGCTGTTGTGCAAATTCAGATTAAATTATGTTGGAAAGCATAATAGTTTGATGCTAACATGGTTTCCAGGACACATGGGCATTATGGCGAATGAAGTCGCGGAAAAAATTACGAATAAAAAATCTGAGACCAGTTTTACTGTCCCTGAACCTATTCTCCCCATACTTTTTGCTACCGTTAGGGCCACTATTAGTGATTGGATTGCCGGTTCACAGAATCGCGAATGGGGTGCTGTAAGAGGCAGTAGATGGGCAAAGGATATGCTGCTTGTTATTTCGGATAGAACGTCAAGGTTTCTTCTGCCACTTGGTAGGAGAGACTGCAGACTTCTGGTAGGACTGATGACGGGTTATTTTGCATAGGCTTAGCATATGTAAAAGATAGGCATTGCAGGCAGTACACTTTACCAAGCTTGTGAAGAGGAAGATGAGATGGTGAAGCACTTTTGTGCATCTGCCCCGCTTTCGCTAGAATCAGATTCGAGTTATTTTGCACTGACATCCTAAGTAGTGCAAACTTTGGCTACTTAGGGGCACAGGATCTACTGAGGTTTGTTCACAAATTCTAATAAAAATAAAAATGGAACGTTAAATATAGTGCAATGGATCTTTTGTGGTCTGAGTGCTATTTATGACTAGTTGTTCCGATAAAACACCAACAAAAAATATAAACCAAATCGTTTTTCGGAGCCTTTCCCGCTTCTCGAGAGTGCAGTATAATGGGATAGCTGTGGTATGTAGAAATATAAAAATCATAAAAACTGCTTTCCAATATACGAAGGACCTACCTTCGGAACTTCTATTGTACTGTCGTGTGGTTGTTAGCATACTTGCCACAGTAAAGTATTAATTTTAGCCCTTTTTCTTGCAGAATTTAGGAATATAATATCTGCTCCCTTCGAAAACCATCTTCTGGGCCAAACAATTGCAATATGTACCAAAATATTGAAAAATAACATAGGAAAGGAAAAATAGGGATAGAAAGAATTAAATATAATTGAGTATAAACCTACCACTCTACTCTTTTGATCAACAGTATGAAAGTTTTCAGGGGATATGAAGGACACATACAACACATGGCTCTAATAACCCCTTTTCGGTATGGCGCTATATTGTGTCTCATTAATTGAACTCCGTATAATTTATAGATAGTATATTTCGGTTAAAAAAATTTTGTGATTTTGGGAAAGGATTTGTGCATAGTTCAGAGCTTGAGAACATGAATGAATATACTCCTGAAAATTAGTTCTGACACAAAATAAATATAAAACGTGTACAATAATTTCTGATGTCTGGCCTACAATCTGTAGTATCAATGTGACCAGCCAATTAATGCTTACTCACTGTCACACGCGGTTATAAACTTTGTGCCGGGAAAATGTAAATCATGAGTAGAGTATGAAGAAATAGTCTTATACCAAACTGAAAACAATTGCATCATTAAACCAATGTCAGCCAGCCAACAGCCTGATTAGGTGGTGCAACTGCACATTAGATTAATCTCAAACTGCAATTATTACATGCACATACGCAGGACACCAGCACTGATGCATTATCATTGAGTTTAATTCGAAAAATTGTAAACATGTCGTGAATTTCCTATATGAACTGATCCCACATTGAATATTATTGTATAAATATTTACTTTTTTCCACGTGTAAAAATAAAAGAAAACAAAAAACAAAACTGATAAGAACTGCGGTTGAGTGCCGACCACTTTTCAGTACCTATATTAAATGTTCCTAGTTCACAACAACTCAGATTACACTTTCAATTAAATCGCCACAAAAATTATAATAAGCTATGTATGAATCGATATGTGAAATGTAGGCGGTGGGTGGGGATCTATGTTGGTTTTTGTGTGTAAACGAACACGTGAGTGAGGGATCCTATTACGTGAACTAAGCGCATAAAGACACGGAACAGTTACAGTTACCACCACAGCTATTCTTGCGGTAGAGTGATAAAAAAAGTCATAATTCTTATTGAAAAATATTGTTAAGTGAATTTGTTATATTATAGTTCCATCACTGGATTGTAGGAAGAAATTTAAAACCTCTACTTTGGTATATAATTTTAAAATTTTTTATTTAACAGCCATTTACTTAAGCAACAGTTAAGAGAATTTTCTTTTACGACATTTTAAAAAGTTCACTTTTACTTCTATAACGCTGTTATAGCAAATATAATTAATATATCAGAAACTTAGATGGGGAAAATTCATCCTAGACAGAGAAAAGATTAGCAATAATTTTATTACTTAAAAAAGAAACAATATTCTAGAGCATAATCAGCACGGATCGAATGAAATGGAATAAGGCCCAAGTTAAATGAAATATGTTTAAAAAAAATAACTTATTTAATTGTAAACAAAATTCAAAATATTTATGAACATTTTTTCAAAGTTAGTTTCATTTGGGGAATGCTTATATCATAATTTGGGAACATACGAGTATATCATTAATTTCTCTAAAATCTCACGCATTCAGGGTTCCGGGTTCGAATCCTGCCCCGGGCATGGTCTCAAAACTGCTTCTTTCAAAACATTTCTCACTGTGAGTCGAACTCCTCAATATTAGTACTCATTCCATCAAACACTTGCAGACATAATTCATTACGGTGAGACGTATATTACTAATAATAATAATAATAATAATAATAATAATAATAATAATAATAATAATAATAACAATACCTCTAAAATATTATTTTATACTTCAAAAATAAAATGAAAATATTTGGCTTTGTTTTGGTTAATATTTTAAACAATTCACAGGCTTCAATTTGTTGTTGGCATCACTTTGGCAGATATGAGTATCGGTCAGTTGAAGGCTAACAGAGTGCAAACTGTCATCATAAGTAATAAATTAAAAATCATATAAATAAATAAACCAATTTCAATAAATATGATTAACCGTGTGAGAAATTTGTATTATTGTTTTTTGTAACGAACAATGAACTGGACACTTTTTTGTTTTTTACTGAGAATATTGCTGAGTATCGTAAGAGAGGGAAAGAGAGCGCAAGTTGCGAGTGTGGCAACTTTCACTCAGAATTTGCAATATAAGCACAAAGAGAAAAAACAAACAAACGCCATTTTCCCGACGTTCACATTTGTTGTTTACAACGGGAGAAGCGGAGCGCAATTAGCAAAGCTTTAGAGTGGGCTTCTCGGCAAATACTCGTACAATAAATACGAATACCGACACGGTGGAGAGAAATTACTCAAATTATGCGTGGTTGCTGAGTGAGCAGGGGGTGTATGATAATCAAATCGACAGTGCCTGCCAATGACAGCTGTTGCTTTCCTTCAAAGAACTTTCTAACTTAACGTAGGAGCAGGCGACTGGCAACGCTAAGCTGTGATTATACCGCAGAAGGCATTGAATGCACCCATTGTGTGTTGAGGTTGGAATATATAAAGAAATTTACTATACAAAGAGAGAAAATGCTACAAATGGCACAGTTATCTCCCCAATTTTATTCAGCCTTATAACTAAATCAGAAAGCAGTTTTTAAAAAAAGGTTTGAAGGGTTTCACAATTCTCCAAATTTGTTCTCAATTTATATATAATTTCAATAACAATATTGTAAGATATACCTCAGTATTCTATTTATAATTAGAACTTCGTTACCAATTCCTTTTGCAAAGTTAATTGTAACTTTATTTGGAAATTGATGCTCAGTTTTTTTAATATATTGAGAGTAGAATTGAAAGATTCTGAACTCTTCACTCAAAAATCTCTGTGAGAAGTGAATTCTTACCTATTTATTTTGTATTTCAACATTTAGAAATCCAATGTGGAGGTAGTACCAACAACCAAGCTCATTAAGCCCAATATTTGCGAAAATTATACCAGATTGAACAAGCCACATCACAGTGTTTATTTCAAATCCATATGCAGAGGGGATTGATATATTTGAAATATTTAATCAAAGGAGTTGAATATGTATTGAATTCATGTTAAATATTGATTCTTTAGAAAATGTTGTAATATAATTTCTGATATTTTAATTAACACAAAATAACTTGGTTTCGCTCATTCGAGCATTCTCCAAATATAAAAGTGTTGCTATGGTGATTAGGGAAGTTAGTTCATACATTTATAATCCGAATACAAGGATTATGTCAGGAATCTCATAAAAATATTGTATTTGATAATTTACCTTTAATCAAATTTCCATTTAACAGCGATTTATTCACGAGATGGTTGAGAAAATTCTCATTTAACAAAACAGTTTATCGGTTTCACTTCCGCTTCTAAATATTTTGTTGCCAGTGTTACTTTCAATTCACTACTGAACTCTTTGTCGTTCTATCTTGAATTTCTATAATCACAGTTTGCATTTGAGAATATTGTCGAATATATATATACCAGAATATAGTCCATGACTGAAAACAACTTATTCTGATCACTTATTCCTCAGAGTTAGATGGAAAGAGGTGATGTAACTAATGACTTATCATTAATGATAGAGAACGAGAAAGCAACAGTAATGTATATCAATTGCTGTATATATAAATGGAATCTTTTTATTTCAGTTTATTGAATAAAACTGATAGCTTTTTGTTATTAAAAAGAGAATGTTGACAAGAGACAAATTCTTATCAAAAAGTTTTCAAATGAAATGTGCTCCTCTCCGTGCATAAATGTTTAAACATTTAAGTTCTTAAAAGCAATACATACTTGTATGTCATACAATTTTGTTTCTTTCATTTTACACCTGTAGGGTATTGTGTATATTAACTAGTCATAAATTTTTATCTGCATTTTTAAGGTATTTACTTATTCCTGAATCATCTTTAACAAAATAATACTTCGCCTTCCACAATATATTAATGTTGTCCCAGTTTTGTGTTTCTTTTATTTTGCATTAGTACGAGGTTTTGTGTATTAACTACAATCATAAGATTATTAACCTCAAATTTCAATATATTTATTTACTTCTTTTATACGCATTTGAATCAGCTTTAACAAATCAACTGTGCACCTACCATAATGTATTTAAGCTGTCCCATCTGCCTAAAATACTACATTAACACAGTTTGTGATGCTTTTCATACAGGAACCAACAAAAACACTGTTCATCTTTGACGTGTTGTAGGCTTAGTACGGTGTAGAAAGCCTCAATAATGTAGTAGCCTTAAACAACATACAATATGATGATAGTGTCGGGGGCTGTCAATTGTAATAGACAAAAATTCTAACCGCCTCACTCTATAACTCTATGAGAAGTGAACTTTATTTGTGTAATTGATAAATTGTGAGTTACAAAAATCTTAAGAGAAAATGGCATACTAAGTAGAAATGCAAGTAGTATAATAATATTAATTTTGGCCCAATGGTCGACACTGCGATCTATACTTTAACATTAGTGATCCATTAGATCACAATTCTCAGATCTACTATAACCTATTGCCATAGCATTTCGTTAGTTTGGTGATATCATAGCATCCCCTTGTAAGTCATCAGGTTCTTTTCTACCTACCGAAAGAAAGGAAGTAGTCGAAAGTCATGTTCTTTCCTTTCCTTTTCCGCTTTGTGGATGAATTAATACAATTAGTATACAAAATTTATTGTAATTTTGGGAAGAAGTGAAATTTTTTCATCCATTTTTCAGACAAAAAATATTTCTTTCCTTAATTAATTATGATTTTTTCCAATAACAGATAAACAAAAAAACAAATAAACTATTATATTTATTTTAGAATAAAATTTTCCCCAAAATATATTTTTTTAATGAAAATTCTGTGGACTCTATAAGTAGATATGCAAGGATTTCTGAAATTTGTTTGTAGTATAAATCCTATTACTACTGACCGTATTGTCCACTCAGTTACGGTCACCCACTTCTACCGTATGCCGCTCGCTACACCGTAAGCTCCTAATATGGGTTGTTGTCGGTGGCGTGCGTTAGGACAAACGACGAGCGTTGCGGACCAGCAAGCAAAAGCGAAAGTATACCAACCGATAAACGAGGAGGTGCGCGCAAATTTCGCCAAATACAAAATCAGTAAAAATACTACCTCACAGCTGCAAGCAACACGTCAACATCAATTCTCAGAGGGAAATCTTTGCAGTAAAATTTTTGGAAAATCTTAAATTGCACAAAATTATTGTTTTGATTTTTACCAGCATGTAAAATGAATATTTCATAGTTTTCAAGACGGAAAATTGTTTTGTTTTGAATTTGGAAGCGAAAAATTTGCACAAACATCATAAAAATCGTAGCATATTGCATTGAAAATTTCCAGAAATTTAAGGGGAATCCTTTTCGAGCATACGGTAAGTTTATTAAATATGAAATATTAATCTCAAATTGAGTTAAAAATTATAAACATTTTGTAAATCAGTGTATAATTGCCAACGCTTGAGGGCAGAAGTTCACTTAACGCCAGGTAATTTTCTACCATAATTGTTGATTTAGTGACTTTCTTTGGGGTGGTTCATAAATTTGCATTAATTATGCAAAATTTTGCGGTTTTCTTTGCTCTTTGCAAATTAATCTGCGCTCGACATTTTAAATATTTTCTCTCCCTGCTGTTGGCTTCAGGCAGCACACGCAGCAATTCATGCGCACACCCCACCCACCAACACCTACCAGCGCCCCCTGCTAACAGCTGTCCCGTTAATGAAGGCATCCCATTAAAATTTCCTGTCCAAATGTCAATTTTAATAATTGTTATTTTGCTGGGGTATAATTTGGCATCGTGATGGTTTTAAAATTCCTCGGAGCAGTGGGCGTGTTCTGTCGTATGCCAGCAGTTGACATTTTATTAACCTACCCCACACCCTTCGGCAAATATTTGTCTTTCAGTCTGTTTGCTCAATTTATTCTTATGGCGCATTATGAATGTGCACGGGTGCTGTCTTTGCTAGGAGCACACACAGCACGCTGATTATCCTTGTTGTTGGTGTTTGCAATATTACTCGCATTTATTTTTTATGTGCATGTCCAACTGTCTGCCTGGGTAATTGGTATGCGAGGGTATGAGTGCGAGTGTGTGTGTCTTTATTTCAGGCAATTTGTCCGTGCAGAAGTATTATTAAGCTATCAATGCGTAATAATGGAACTATAAGATGCGTGTATGAGGTTGTAATTAATGTCTGCCATTTATGTTGCTGGCCCAGTGGGCAGACGAGGCTTCTCTAGTTTCGAGGCTGTCAGATGGATACGCATATTTATAGTTAGTTAAATCTTTATGCAGCCAAGAGTACTCATACTTATTTAATCAGCTTAACTTGCAAGAAATTACTCGAAACGAAGTAAAAATAGCAACCAACTTGACAAGGAGTTGGATTTGTTGGAGTGTGTTGATCGTCATGGTCATGGTAAGTATCTTAGTCTGCCAGTCGTGTGTTCATGAGGTTGGAATGCGACTCAAGTCGTAGAACCTTATTAATTATTTCTCTGTCACATTTTGTTTGGAGTTGAGCGTGTTTGTTATTAGTAAATAAATAATTAAAGCTTTGTGTATTTAATTAATTATGGTATTAAGGAAACCTGTTGATTTTCAAGGGAAAGTAAGGATGCTATATTCAATGCTTATTCTGGTAAAGGCGTATTCATTGGCAAGTAATTTAGCATTAGTTAGGCAAATATTATATTTTTCCCTTTCGACTGATCAAGAAGAGAGTGTTTCAATTAGACTCTTCTACCATAAGCCTAATTATTAGTTTCTAATCCTTCTAAATATCTTTACTGTATGCCTCGCAGCCATACCGATAGTCTGTTCCTATAAAGCCCAACTTAGAAACCATATTGGCGCAAGTGATATTACGTTCGATAGTAATTTGACGGAAATGTAGCTTAAGAAAAAAGTCGACTAAAAAATGTTTTCATCGATCTCCAGAGCTACTTCAGTTTAGCTGAAGGGCTCTTTTGAAAAGTATTATTATTATTATTATTATTACAACATAATTAATTATGACTCCAAGGGGTTGGGGAATGAGTACCAGCTACTGAGGCTTTCGACTCGAAGAGAAAAACATGTTCTTAGAAAGAAGCACATTTGAGACTAATCCCGGCGAAGGATATGAACCTCCTATGGAAAGTAAACACTATTATTTTGGCTTCATTTCTGCAACAGAGAATATACGAAAAATGGACTATGTTCCAGGTTTTGTTTTATGGAAAGGGCATCATTCGCATTGTACATTCGCATTACTGGATATGCATTTAATGCTGGGATAAGGAGCGTTATCACGTACGTATACGGGTGGTATGCCTAAATGGGAGCAATTTCCAAAATACTCGTCAAGTAATCTATAACTTTAAATTAATATAATGACCATTTCTGTTATTTTATATATACTTATAGCTTTCTTATCAGTAACATAATAATGTTTCGTTTGTGACTTTCGTGGAATTTCAGTACGAATATGAACAAATTTGAAATATACTGGAGTGAGGCAGGGGTGCTTTCTTGACACATTCAAGATGCTCATGGCATGTTCTCATAAAGTCTATAAAAGTTCTTACAGAGTCTATAAACATAAATAATACAATAATTTATTAATACAATAAATTCAACATATATTAATCAGAGAAAAAACTGGTACCAGTCCTCGGGTAAGAAAATAGAAAGAATTTAGAGCACTTCATCTGTAAACAGCAAACAAATCATGACTGATATACAAGTAAAATATGAAAGGGTTCATGATTCCCTTAGAGAAATCCTTTGTACATTTGTGGTGCCACATAATGGTACATAATCTTACTTGTATTTGTGCAGAAACTTCACAAATATTCTCTTTGAGTGGTTCCAAAATTAATCACCAATACCCAACAAGTTTTAAATGGCAAATTTGTATTATCGGTAAAAATAATATCATAGAATTAGCTGATCGTATCTTCCGTAGTCAGCTTAACTAGATGATGAAGACGATCCTCATCCAATATAGAATTTGTAGTTGAACACACTTGAATTTATACTTTGTCTTCGACGGGTTATAAAAGCAATCAATATTTCTTTGATTTTGCGAAACGACTCCGTTGCTTTGACGCAGGTGGACTTCAGGTTCAACATCTAAATTCACACATCTGTCGAAACGAAAGTTTCCTGTGGACAATGATGAAATAGCGGCGCCAGTGCAGACTGTATTTATGAACACAACGATGCAAGTTCAACTCGTTCGCCAACCGGTCTGGGAAGGGCACGCCCTACCTGCACTTCAGACCTTTCACTGTGCTAAGTTAGATAAAAGACTTTTCCTGTTGTGTTCGCATTGCATTCATACTAACAAATGAGGCAGCTCTGCCAGTTGCTGACATTTAGAAAGTAAATGGAAATAAATTGCTTATATTATTCGCACATCAATTGAAGCGGGAAACGGAAATTATTGTGTGTCCTGTTGACATTTGCGCTGTAACAATTGCAATTTTGCTTTTACCGGGCATACAAATTTGATGACGGTCCATTTAAAATTAATGGCGGAGCATTAAAAATGAATGCAAAATGAAAAAGGTTTTTTATATACGGCATAAAGTCGGAGTCACCACTGCCACAGGAGTAAGCAAGAAATAACAAACACAAGGAAAACCAATAAAGGAAAAGACATTTTTTCTCTTAGCATTTCTGTTTAACGGTGGCGCACACAATTTCCTGCAATTTATGCCAATCCAATTGAAGCTGAGCTGATGGAAAGCACGAAGAATCGTTGCTGCCTGCCAGTCAGCCTTCGTGCGTGTTCATTATTTATGTATAAAGAGCCACATGTGGGTCTTTAAGTTTCCTTTGTTGCGCACAGGTGTTGATCTGACTTGTTTAAAGCTTCTGAATCCGGTTTATTCCGGAGCAAAGCAAAAAATCCTTACATATAATGAACTTGTCTATTTATTTCTGTGTAAATTTACACAATAGCTATATTGTAGGGCAATAAGGCTCCAAACCCTCTGAAGATCAGAACGCTTTTGAATTGCCATCAACACATGCACGAGCATTGTTCTGCACTGTACACTTTTTCATCTCCTAGGTAATAGAAAAGAGTTGTGTAAATTGGAAAAAAGAAAGCACTGGTAACAAGCAAGCAAGTAAACAACGTGTTCAATTTGCGTCACAATCATTATTGACACATCGCTAAGGGCCAGCGTAGTGCTCAGTCAATAGTATTGTTTACGCTCCTGCACCATACAAATACAAATACAAATAGCAACAATTTCCGTTGAGCTGCTGTGGAAGGAGCAGAAGTGTTAGATATCAAATAAGAAAAGCAAATGGCAGAGAAACTGCGCTCCTCGCTTAATACAAACAACACACGGTACAGCAATCGCAGTCACACAGCATATACACACCCAACTACGAGTACGAGTATATTTACAAATGTGTATAACTGCAGGCGTGTTTCTTTACATTTTCTCTGATTTAAAATTTTAATTATATTCAAGTCAACGCCCATCCACCCACTCACACTACTGACATCGCTAAGTGTAATTAAAGCCAAACACAGGCGTAAATATCCTGTAAGCGGTAACAACAGAGGCAACAAAATTAACTCAATAACCATTACACGCAATTAAATACACCCAGTGAAAAGTGTTAGTAATAAAATGATTTATTCAGTACTATTAAGGAAATTAGTTTTGCGAGTAGTACGATCACTGGATAGGTTCCTGTACATAACCCTAAAACAATTTTACCACGATTTAGCGTAGTTAATATTGCTATGCAACCAACAAGTTTTTCAAAGTATACTTCCAAAATTCTTTTATCGCTGCTTCTTTCAAGTCACAACTGGTTCGAGGGCAGAGACATTAGAGCAATGAACCCCAATTCAATACTAAGCCACCTTAGAACTGTTGGACTAATAAAATACCTTTAATAGGTACATGCAGGAGGATTACAATAGATCAAATTGGTCGAGATACATTTTCCGTCTTTATTTTCAAACATGCATTCATTCAAGTCACAACCTTCCTTTATCGTCACGACACATCATTTTTACTTATTTACCTGTTCCATCACAATCCAGAGCTCAATCGTTGTTTATAATTGTTTTATATGAAATTTCACAAAGACTTTTCATTAATGCCTCTTGTTAATTACGAGTGTCCTTATAATGGTATTTGAACGTTTATATAATTTAGTTATAAATAAGGATACAATACAATTATCATAAATATGTACGAAAGTGGGTCAAGTTTTTATAATTTAATCTTATTTTTACTTATTTTATCTGTTTTGGAAATGGTTCCATCACATTCCAGAACTCTCGCTGTTCAGAATTATTTTATATGACAATTCACAATGACTTTTCATTAATGCCTATTTTAATTACGAATGTCCTTTTAATAGTATTTTAATGTTTATCCTTTTTTAGTTATAATCACAATACATTATACGGAAATTAATTAAGCTTTGTTTTTCGACTGTTTACCAAAAGTTTTGTACTCATACTAATCTTTTTCCTGATCCTTAATCATTATTTACGTTGGCATTGTTTCGGAATGAGAAAAATAATTTGGTTTTAATTTTTTGAAGCTATCAACACATCAAAATGTGGAAATAATGGACAAGTTAAAAGAGCTGGGCGTGACATTAATGAAAAATAAATTAAGTAATTGTGGGAGTGATGAATTACCATTTATACTATAGAGCAGGTTTATTGGGTGTGAATCATTCCAGCCTGGACCAAAATCCGAGAGCCCTCATACATATTTGTTGTGGCAAATGTGCCAAAGAAAAAGATTCAGTACAATTCTGGAGATAAGGCATATCTATGCAAATACATAACCATCTTATTTCTGTCACTATTCCACTGGCAGATAATCATATAGTTAATGTCGAATGGTACAGCAACATTAATGAACTAAATGTGATCCACAAAGGATGCGAAAATTGAATTAGCTCTACTTTCCAATATATTCAATGCTAGGGTTATACAGGAGTTGGCATACCCACAGGTCTTCCTATGGTTACCTATACTGTAGCGCCTATAGGTCGTATGGGCTACCTCCCACTGAATATCCGATTCCACAATAATAATCTACAAATTGGAGAGAATAGAAACTGCCATTGACAGTGTTTTTATCTTAGCTATAATATTTCAATTCACCAAAGAGCTAAACAACTTTCATTCTACCAAACTGTTTAACAATTATCACTTATGGTTCTAAATAACTTTTATTTCTGCTGCTGTCTTATCAAAACTGCACTCTCTCGCCATAACGACTTTAATTTATATCAGTTGCCTTCGAGTTTATTCCCAAAATTCCAGAACTAAGTCCATTACTGCAAAACAGATAGGATCATATATGACTCTAATGCATGGCTCAATATCTTATTTCACCTCCGTAAAATGATTCCAATAAGAAAGCGCAACCTTGGAAATTATTTGTTGTATATACTCTGCGTTTTAAGATGCGTGATGATCCTACCTTATAGTGGAAGCCTCGTAAAAACCCGTTTAATTGGTTTTGTGTGATGCAGTAAGATGCAACCATAAAAACAGATGGTACATTTGATTATGCTGATGAGCTACGAAGAAAATGAAGAAAATGATATAGAAGAAAATGAATTTTCGTGTCATCTAACCTATGATAATGGCACACACTAAAATAAGACTTATTCGGTGTGATGTGGAATACTTAAAATATTTAATTTCTTATTAAGATGTTGCAATGTTTATTTCCTTATTAATATTTTGCAAACACTCGCCATATCACATAAAAGTGTTGCCTACTTTTAGGTTGCATTCTCATATTGCATTAGAGGATAGGAATTTCGTAACAATTTTCCTCAATGAGGGCATTAGTTTCAGTAGATTATTAAATTATGGAATTGATTATTTTACTGCGTTTCTTTGTACATCGTTGCCAGTTCCGGGAAATTGGATAGGATACTCCTTCACATATTCGAAATGGATTGTCTGCAATATATTTCTCATGTAATCTTTCTCAATTATTGCCGCTTATTTATACTAAAATGTCAGTACAGTCAATCCCACATGCCATTTTTATGAACAATTCGCATTGAGTGTAGGATTTACCAGGGATTCATGTGGCTGTGTAGTGAGAGTTTTAAACCGCTGCGCAGTTTGGGTTCATGTGGAAGACTGGCACGCATGGCGAACACGGACTGAATAATATTAGCGAAAATTGCATAATGAGCAAGATAAATTCTGCTAAGCTAACATATGAATTTTCATTGCTACAATGTAAGAGAAAATTATTCTTAAGTGAAATCAAACATAAAAGTGTAGAAATGGCACGAAAGCACCACACTGCTAACCTTGTTGAGTATGCTTGAAAAGCACTCTACGTATAAGGCGGTATTTACATTTTTCCTAGACATAAGAATGGTGAGGATATTAATGAGTAAAGGATATTTCAAACATAAAAAGATTATAGGGACAGTTTTCCAGAGAATGTTCATAAAAGATTTGGGACTGTATGCAAGCTGACATATTTAAATAGAGGAAAAATTCAGTCCAATTCTGGAGATAAGGCAAATACATAACCATCTTATTTGAATGAAAATTAATAAACACCTCTGAAATCTTATCTTTGGAGTCTGGAATCAATACAGAGTTGAGTAAGGGTCACTAACATTAGTTTCCTTAAATGTGCGATATATAAAAAGTTCTAATTCGTCAACTCCTCTGTGGCAATTTCATAGTGTATACCAAACTGGATGGGAATATCAACTCTAGTCTCTTTCAAATCTTGAAAACATAGTTAAGGTGTTGTTTTGAATGTACAAAAGAGTACACTAAAACATCAACATCATGATTCCTACTTATGATTCTGATATAGTCGAATGCATACTAACCAAAATTATGTTGAATCGTTCTCTGGCTTAGGATTCTGAACCACACATGAACAATTATATACAAATATGCTTTTAAAGTGTTTAACGGTCCAAACTTCAAGTCTAGTTTATGTTCGAATTCGTATTCTTTGTCTTCCATACAAAATGTGCCGTGACGTGTTATGTCGTCAGCAGTTTGCATATCTGTCCAATAATATACTTTTTTCTGCTTCCACTCGGTCATGTGAAGTCTTCGAATGTACGTTATGTTTTAGATATTTTAGAATACGAATCATCCTCCAAGTCACGTTTGTTTTAATACTCCAGACATAAACTACATACTCATAGTGCAGTATGTGGATTGGACCATAAAATGATTACAGCCTCGTGACTGTAAAACATATCTCATAACGAATATATGACATATATGACGACTATGTACGAAAGACCGCAGAAGCTTTGCTGCTACTGGTAACGCCCACAGCAAATTTGCACGGAACATAGCAATCACCCTACAGCACGTTATTGATTGTCATGGAAATTAATTTTAGCTGCAAATGCTGATGCTGATGATGATGGAGCATATAATTGTTCACAGCGCCATTGACAAAGGCAGGGAATGAGCAAACGACATGCTTTGTCCCCTAAGAGTGTTTGTGACCGGGAGGAAGTCATAACAACCCCTAAAACTGAGTTGTCTGTTAAAGCTTACCGTATCTCAATGGATTATGACGTGCATTTGCTTATCGAAATGGTGAAAACGTGCTCGACTCAAGGTTTAGCCAGAAAATACGGTTCGTAAAATGGTGCTAACTTGGAAGTTGATCTAAAATTTAATATTTACAAAATTGTGTACTATGTTTGACTTACTTTTTATTACTATTAAAGTTTTTATTTTTCCCCCTTCGTGTCGACGTTTTGTTATCGAATAATTTGACTTAATTTTACTTACTAACATTTTGTGCTGTTTGTATCATAAACATCAGGTATACAGGCAAAATTCTCCCAGCTTTGCTTAATTGTGTGGGATATTTGAACTTGAAATAAACTGACAGATTTGCACAAGAGCTCTTCACTTTATCAGTTACCGCTGTCACAGTGGGTATGCATAAGCATATTAGCAGATAAAAAATTACTTACACTTAGTAAATAGCCCAATATTAAAGATTATATATAAAACATTCCAGAACCGCCACATTTTCCATTTCGTACTAGCTATGGCATAAGGAGTCAGTGATAAGTTATTAGTGATAAGTCATTAGTGGTATGTCATTAGTGATATGTTATTAGTGACAAGTCATTAGTGATAAGTCATTAGTGATATTGTAAACTGTTTCGTTAAACTAGTTAAGCTTTATTATAAAAAGGCGGCTTAGAACGATAGATCAGGTCAGTATTCCAAGCACCAAATATAAAGCTGATTTGGTAACAGAAAAGAGATTAATTTGAAATTATTGTATGGTTCAAACTTTGTTCAAACACAGAAGAAGTAAATTGAATTGTGAATAAATGAGTTAATTTCATTACATTAAAATTATCAATCTAGTGCTTTTGTATTAATCGATGCAATCTAGTGACTACTAGCAGCAACACGTGAAAAATATGCGGCTCACAAGCAATGATGGGTGTAAGAAATGCAGGGAAATAGACTCCACGGAAAGCTTAGAGCCTCTCCTATGTTTCTGGCCATCAAACGCTAGAGCACGCGTTGGGGGCTCAATGGTTTGGCGGACTAGAAAAGGTTTCAACCTCTGGCCCCATAAATAAGGCTAGCAACAACCACCTCACTATTCAATGATCTCTACTTTCACGAATCCTAAGCGGACACTCATCTGGTATCGCTAAGGACCTACGGTTCTATGAGTGGCCTATTCGGTCAGCCAGTTTAACCTAACATAATCTTGGAATACTTGTAGGCGAGCCCCTCTTTCACTAATCTAAAGGAAACACACACACTCACAATATAAATTTAACAACCTAATATGCCGTTTTATTCATTGCCTATTTGTACTGAAATGTCCTTAATTACACTTGTTTAGCGAAAATTTTTGTCAGGAAAAATCAAGGTATAGTCCCACTCCCATACGATACCACAACTGCGCAGTATTTGCCACAAAATATTTTGTTCGTATTTGGAGCTTGGCCACAAAACTTGATGAGTTCGTGCCAGAGTTGAGAGTGGGATAATTTTATGTTTTCTGCCTATAAAAGTGCAAATAATGGTGTTCTTTGATGGATTTTACAGCAGAGTATAAGAATTAAAGTCTGCATCGCGCTTTCAGGAGTTCCCCCGCTATTCGTAATTTCATTGATTACGTGTTTGTGTTCACTGGTGGCGAGCGAAAGCCGCATTCATCTTGCTTAAGCAGTCAGTGCGTGAGCCCCGCAAGTGAATTTGCACTTAATTAATTGAAAAGTAACACACAAAAAACGCAAAACCCATGAATTTACATTAACTGTCTTCAACTTGCGGTGATTTATGCCTTTGGCATGGCTCTGGCGCAGCTGTTCCGTAAAACTTGCTTAATTGCTGGAAGGTTATTTTAATTTAGACGATGGTGTGAACGTAATTTGAAATATTTCTTCGTTGTGTGAAAATCAGGGAATTTATTTTCATTGTTCTTGTATAGAAAATGAGGTCCACTTCCCTGATGCCTTGCAGGATATCGCAACACTTGCAAGAATCCACATTGAACTTCATGCCACAATTCATTTTCAGTTACTCAACAACACTCAACAGTAGTAGCAGTAAGCAAAGCACCAGTCTCACCAATGACAATGGATATTGTTATACGAGAGGAGGACATATCCTTGGCACAAGTGGGCATATATGCGTCGATATCGTTTCTGGTGGTTACGGTATTAGGGGCCCTATTTTACACCACATGTTCCAAAAGATATCGTCTCAATTGGTTTGAGAACAATCTACTGGAAACTGCTAACGAAAAGGAAGGAGGAGAGCAAAGGTTCGTGATATTTCACACACAGACACACACACACACACAAACACAAAATTGTAACTTCTGCTAAATCCCACCCAATTGTTACTTGCAGTCAGGAGGCTTTGGTATCGGGCGCGGCTGGCTATAATGTGGACAATATAAGCGAATGTGGACGCTCGATTGGTAAAGGCAATATGAGCCCCACTTCTCTGACAGCTGAAGATCCGGCATTTTGGGTGCCACCGCCCAAAACGGTACAGCAACAAGTGTCCACATCTGCCGAAGAGTCGCCACCACCAACCCCGACCTCTCCATCGGGAAGCCTGAGGTCCAACACTTTATCTGTATCCTCGACGGGCTCAGTGCCCATAGCACGCTCCGATAAGCATGTTGTGTTGGGCATGAATCCAACACGTCCCAGGGTCTCCTCTATGAATTCCAAGTTGGATCACACTAAAATCGATATGTCGCTGTATAGAACTGTAGGTGGAACAGCACACGAGTGCACTAAATTAAGGTCCATTACTAATTCCATTCTATTATTATTTTTTAGAATTCTCAGCAAAAAAGCAGCCCTGAGGGTGTAGTTGATGTACGCGGTAATATACACGTGAGCATTCTGTATGACCCGATTTCCGGCATACTCTCTGTGCATCTGATTGAGGTAAATATTCAAATATTCCCTGGATTTGTTCTTTGCTCATTGCTTGGACATTGTAGGCTAAGAACTTACAACCACGCGATTTCAGTGGCACTGCTGATCCCTACGCAAAGGTACGTTTGCTACCCGAAAAGAAGAACTTCTGGCAGACTCGCATTCACAAGAAAACTTTAAATCCAGGTGAGTACCGACATTGACATTGATCTTTCTTATATGTATGTCAACATATTTCTTTTGCAGTCTTCGATGAAGATTTCGTCTTCGAAGAAAGTCCCAATATCATTGAAAAGCGCACCATCGAGATTTTACTCTATGATTTTGATGCCTATTCTCGCCATGTTTGCATTGGTGGCGCAAAAATTCCGCTAAATACAATGGATCTCACCGCAAAGGTTAATTTATGGACTCCACTGGGATCTTGCGCTGAGCAGGTCGGAATATATTGATATATTTTATGCAAAACTGAAAGTTCGATTCACTCACATAACATATTTGCAGGATATGAAAGTTGATTTGGGAGACATAATGGTCTCGTTGGCTTTTCTGCCATCAGCCGAACGATTGACAGTGGTGCTAATAAAGGCACGCAATTTGCGCGTAGTCGATGATTCACGCAATTCTTCTGATCCGTATGTTAAGGTGACATTAATTTCGAATGGAAAGAAGGTCAAAAAACGCAAAACAGGCGTGGCTCGTAACACAGTCAATCCAGTCTACAATGAAGCTTTAACATTTGACATGAACAAGGAGACATTGAAGCACTCTTTTATTGAGTTCACAGTGGTGCATGATGGATTGTTAGGTAAATGTTGTTTTCCTTCATATCGTACTTCCATATTTCGTTCATTCCCATTGTCACTAATCTCATATTTTTGGATATATTCTTTAGGTTCCAGTGAAATTTTGGGCCGTGCTCTCATTGGTAGTGGACCCGACATTCGTCCAGATGAAAAAATTTTCTTCGAAGAAATGTTGCGATCCAAATCCGCCACTGCACAGTGGCTGCCATTGCAGGATAATAAAATAAGTGTCACAGCTGCCGCCCAAGGTGCTGGTAACTAAATGCATGCGTGTTGCAAATAACAGAGCATTGTGGAATGGATTGGGGCTGCAAGGTTTTGGGATTGGCTCGCGAATGTAGCACACCAATTGATTCCAACTCAACTAAAGTCCACAAATGAACTTATTTAACTGCTTTGATACCACAGTGGAACTTGTCTGTTAGCACACTGTCAACGCAATGTTAAACTACAGTTTGTTGAACATGCTAACAGCGCGTTAACACAGCGCTGCTTATTAAAGCACTTAAGCAGTAACTTAACAGCTTCCAAACTGTTAGCATAATTTAAAGTAAGCAAATTTTACTCTACTCGTATTATTCGAAAGAAATCTATAAATAAATCTCATATTATTGAATTAAATTGCTATTAAATGTGCTTTTCGTCCTCAACTATAATGAACAATTTTTAAATACAACTATATCATTATTAATTTAACCAAAATAAATGTCCAGTGTACCTAAATGTAGTTATTGAAAAGAAAACAAAATCGAACGCCTTCACAAATATTTACCTTTGAGCATGTATAACATTAAATATACACACACTATATATGCAGTTATAGCAAATTATATAACAAAATTATGTGGAAACATCCAAAAAATGTACAATTATTTATTTGTTATTTTTAAAAAATATATTATAATGAAATATATGTGTACTTATACTATTTTCCAACTATTGTGACATATTTGAAATATAAATGTAGCTGTATGTGAATTTATGATCATTAATTTGAATAAAGGCTTCATTGGGGCGGGGCTTTATTTACACGATTAAATTGATTTCAAACCTAATTTATAAAAAAAACAACAACAGGGAAAAGAAAGCTAGAAAGTCAGCTTAAAATGCAGCTCGGTTTGGTGAAAAAAAACTGGATAGTATACTGAATAATATTTCCATTCGGTGATCAAGAGATTAGAAAGAGATTGGAACACATCAATCATAGTGCCTCTTAAAATTCGGCGGCTGTTTTGGCTTAATTGAAACTTCCGTACATTTGTGTGTAGACAATGTATACAAAAAGTAGAATACGTAGGAAACGTCTAATATGATATATGAAGATATTTTATTATATTTAAAAAAAATATATGCAATATTTAATAAATTTAATTAAATATTGCAATATTAATTAAAATTCCGAAATCATTTTATTCCATTGGGATTTTTAAATTAGAAAAAAAATTATCTAAGGAACTTACAATTGTTTCTATTTGATGTAGATTATTGTAGATGCAAGGGCAGAGTTTATCTAAGGTTAAATTATTCAATATTTATATTTCAAACATACAAGCCTTATAATTACTTTTTATACATTTTTAAACAAATTATTTCATGAAAATAGTTTTAAAAAATGGCAAATAAATAAGAATATAGCCAAATATTCGCTGCTGAAACTAAGCTCACATAGGCTCCGCCCAGAAGTATGCAAGATTTTTTGATAGTAAAAATGACTCCCATTTTGAAGGTCCCTCCCAACATCAATTATTCCAAGAAAGCTTTTGTTACGTAAATAAGTTTTTCTAATAGTTCGATCACTGGATTTTTTCAAAATACTTAAATGATCATTTAATTTCCAACAACAATAAGTAATCAGTATAATTAAATTATATTTTATTATTTGTTTCCTTATGATTATTGGATTTCGATTTGTCTAGTTATTGTGATAGTGGGCGAATAGTATACTTCCCACCTATATACCACATATTTTCGATATTGACCCTTTGCTTACTTGTCGACCGTCACGGATGTCTGCATCTGATATTTTCTTACAATCCACCAGACAGGGAACTAATCCACGATCCTTGGTCAATTTTTAATTTGGGTTTAATTAATTACTTTGTTAATTTCAAACTGGAATTCTTTCATATTAATAGTCAAATTGGCAGTAATGAGAAAAGTGGAATGATCAAATCAGTGTAAAATTCTGAAGGATGGATTTCTTTAAGAAATATTTAAAAATCCGCTTCAAAAAAAGTCTTTAAGCTGAACTTAATTTGTTTGATGAATCACCACTTCAATAAATAAGTAAAAAAAAAGATCAGTGTCATATAAATATTACACATTCTTCTCCCCTTTTACTGTGTTTTTGTATACACAGTGGATCAACAACGATATTGTCCCTTTCGCAATAAAGGACACTCCTCGTTTCTATTGGAGTGAAAGCCACAAACAGATAAAAAGAACATTCTATTGATATTTCTGTTATGAATTGAAATCATCAGTGATAAAACTGAGTTAGAAGGAGAAAAGTGAAATTTGTAGATCTTTTGTGCTGAATTAAAATTAAAAGAAAATACCTTCATTAAAGCCAAATGATCAAACAATTATTTTTACTTACTGCCTTACACAATTCAGTGATTGAAATATTAAAAGAAAAATAATTTTCGTAACAATACGAGTATGTATGGAGAACAAGGTTGTATGGAGAAGTTTGCCATTAATAGTGTTCCATAGCACTTCATTTTCATGAATATTTTAAATTGAGTAATATTTTGATCTGGTGTTTTGAGGAGTTAGTTGCTAATCCTAAAATTGTTCTGTGGATTAATCGATTGCTTTTGTCGATACTGATAATATCGGCCTGTCAATATGTTGCTTTTGTCGATACTTATAATATCGGCCTACCAAACTATTTGCCTACGTTGAAACCTTTCCTTTTGCTTTTTTATTCAATTTAACTGCTACTCGTATCAAGCAATTGCTCAGTTTTTCGTGCTGACCAGGAAGCGCCACATAAGCGCCAGTGACACTGACAGTTGACATAACCAGAAAAATATTCTAGTTCTTACTTATCGGTCGAAGAACTCACATATTTCGGACCAAAATATACTGACCCATATGTCTCTCATATATACGTACCGTATAAAGTTAGTAGACCCACTTTGTATTGGGTTTACCAATGGAGTTAGTGACTTCTTGATAGTTTATCATGTAAGTCTAAACAACATTATCATGTGTGAGCTAATCAATTGTGGAGTTATTGAGTCCCTTTTGAAACTTATTATTGATTATTTATGGAACTTACTTGATTTGTCTTGAGGTTTATTCCATTAGCACCTACTTCATACCACAAGAAATGTGATTGCGAATACATTTGTTTTAACTATAATTATGGAATACTGCAATTTAAAACGTTAAGAAGTAGATGCGATTCGATATAATTGAGGCAATGTCTTTGGATATTTCAGTTTTCACCTTGCAATTTCACAATGATAGGATTATTATTATTATATCATGCACCATAATTAATTCTGACTGCAAGGAGTTGTGGAATGAGTTCTAGCTACTGAGCTTGAAGAGAAAAAAAGCATTTTTGAGACCAAGCCCGGGGCAAGAATTAAACCTTGCGACCCTCTGAGTGTGAAACTAGCATGCTTACCACTAATCCACATATATAATTATATTACATTGTCTTACCTGAATTCACTGCAACTAATTGTTTCCATCAATAAATACATTAATACATTAAAACACACGAAGACTTCCTTCGCTAAGTGTATTGCAGTGTAATTATGCGGCTCCGTATTAGGTCCACCGAAGGTAAGGCTACTGCAGTCCTTCCCGATGACCCGATGCGTGTAAAATCAAACAGGAAGGAGTTTGCGCAAAGTTTCAACACAAAACTAAAAACAAAAGTAGAGTCAGAAAGTTGCATCATTTGCCAACGTTGAGGTTGTCTTTCAATCAAGAAATCTTTCCTGTTGCTTTTTTATTCAATTTAACTGCTATCAAACAATTGCTCAGTTTTTCGTGCTGACCATGAAGCGCCACATACGCGCCAGTGACACTGACAGTTGACATATGCACACGCAAACACCGCAAAGCGATGCACAACGCAGGACGGAGCGCCCGTGGACAAAGTTGTGCAACTCGCTCTAATGGATCTGCGGTGACATGCCACGAAAGCTCACGTTCGTGCGCGCAGCTGATATAAAAACTTCAAGGAAGATGTTGCCGCTCGCTTTAAATAACATTTTGAAATCATTCATCCCGAAACTGCGCGCGTTTACCACAATTACGCTCAGATGGATGCAGTGGCGAATCCAGAGGCATGCGGCAGAAGACACGGGCATGTGAGCGGACTGTGCGCTGCTGCAACTAAAATGTTGCTCGTTGCTGTCTTTTATAATTTTCCCCCGTCTTTTTTTGCTGTTTGTTTTTGTGTTGCATGCTGCTACAGCGAAAAGTACAACTAACGACTTTTCCTTTATTTACTCAATCAATTTTCCTTTGACCCGGAAGTAGTTTCGTTTTGGAAATGGCGCACGAGCTGACGCTGCGTGTGTGTGACTGGCAGTTTTTCAAACTGTTGTGAAAAATGCAACTTGCCCACAAGGGAATTTGCGTAGTCAAAGCGGAAAACTCGCTTGTTTCGTTTGCGTTTTCAAAAAGAACCAAAAAGAAATACAAACTTGTCCCTTTTGTCAATAGCATAGAAATGGTGCAAATACAACTTTTCAGATCATAAAAACAAAAAATATAAAAATTAGAAAAAATACTGCATTGTCATCGCGTTTTCGTATATTCCTCAAAAAAGCTAAAATAATAAAACACTGTTAAAAATAAACTTGTCAGTGCCGAAGGTAATGAACTGGAAATTTCACTAGATTTTGGCACGCTAAACAATTTTTTACAATAAACACTGCAGTCAAGAAATTTTATTAATTTGTGGTGTTGCAATTCATTTAAATTTTTAAAGGATTTGGTGAGCTATCAGCACCCAGACGTGTTGGCTTCATTGAAAGTATCTTGTATAGAAGAAGAATACCTTTTAGATCAGTCCCGGCGTATGTATAAATTTTAAAATTTCATGTCTGCCTCAGTGGTCACTAAACCATGTTCCTCACAAATACATCTGGTTTGGACTTTGACGGGCACTGGTTTCGTCCCTGAGAGCAATTACGGATACTTATCAATCAATCTCTATAAGACAAAATACACTGTACTGAGCAGTCAAGTTGCTATTCTATTCAGGGATATTCCATGTTAATTCAACCCTATTTTGTGATTCACTTTTTTATTCAATCATCGCTTTTACAGCAGACCCGCAAAGTATGCAACGCTTTTAGGATTGTAAGTAACGCTTAGGACTATAAATGCCTCAATTGAGTCGATACTAATTGCAATTCATGCTCCAGTCAGTTGAACGGGATCATATATTTTCGAACGCTTAAAGGCATTTCTACATAGCAATACGTGTTCGTTTGGGTGTGAATGATTGAAATTTATTGTGCTGAATCATGAACTAAAATTCAATTCGCTTCGTTTTCAATTTAAAAAGTGCACAGGTGCACAAAGTGATTGCAATGAAGACGCTGCATGCATGTACCGATTTGAACAGCGCATCCAAACTGATATGCCCTGCTTTGGTATCATTCTAAGGCAATTCCCAGCCTGCGACGCGCACTGCATAACCATGATGTGCAAGTTAAACTTTTCAAATATTTCCCATTTGTGCAACTCATACAGAATCGCTTTAAATTCTCTCGCGCGCACACATTGACACAAACACTTTCACAAAAACACCCACACACATAATATGCAAGCATTAGATTTTCACGCTCCATTCGCAGAGTTTTATAATTGCATTAGCAGCGGACACAAACGCCCCTATAACCCTTTTAATCACACATTTTGGTATTTACAATTACATTCTCATAATGCTGGTTATTACCAGCGCATGTATGCGGTCTACTTTTAGGAATTTCGCCTGTGCTTGCGCATGTGAGATTCTGGTGTTAGCGTTAAAATTCTAAGGTCATTAATGTTTCATTTTGTGCATTACGGACACGGGTGAAAACTGCGCCGCGCGAAATTGCCACTAATTGTGTTCATGGGTATTAAAGGAAGGTTAAATAAAGATTTTAAAGCATTTTGTCACAAAAGAAAATTAGAACAATGAAAGAGAATCATAAATACTAGTGGATTGAAGTAAAAGATAAATTAGACACTGAATAAAATGCAGATGATAATGAGAGCACATGCTGCCGTAAATAGTCAACAATTCCTGTGGAGCCGCAAATAATTCTTACTAGGATAAATGAACGAAATGCCGATGCAGATTGTCTTCAGCTACAAATACTGGAACACCAGTGATGAATAGGTACTGAAGCATATTTTAATTGGTATAGAAAATAATCGACAACGAGCATAAGACCAAGTCGCAGATGAAGCAAACCCACCATTGTGAAACGTACGAAATGTTTGAAGGAAAAGGGTAATCTTGTCACCAGCTGATCAATGCTGAATTCAGTCGATCTGAATGGTTCAGTTCAGTCGATGCTGAATGGTACACAACTATTGGTTGCCTCATGATTAACTCACAGTGACAATTCTCACAAAAACACGGCATATTTGACTATATATTTGCAGAACTGAAAGTGATACCCCATCCTTCTCAATATCCCGATATGGTTTCTATGCGTTAAGCTGAAAAGTGAATAAAATATAAAACGAAAGGCCACTCGGCACTTCTTAGTCATGCGTTCGACGATACAAGATTCTTTTGAAAGAAGTTAATTGACGAAAATCTTCAATTCATACTTAAAGTAAGGCGTATTGGGGAGGAATAGGAATTTCTTTAGGAGTGTAGCTTTCATATATTTAATAGTGCCAAACGAGACCCCAATGGTATGATTCGTAAGTTCACTGTGAGACTATTGCACAGTTTAGTAGAACAGAACAACTGCTACAGGAACAAAAAAATAGAATTGCAGAACTTTAGTCAAGGGTATAATTATTTGTTCTGGAACCTCACTTCCCCACACTTCATTTAGAATATGCGGTTGACACTTCATGAAGAATTTCGAGGTTGTTCAGGTATTTTCCCATCTTTATATAATGCATAAAGAATTACTTTGTTAATGAATACATTGTTTAATTTGCAATAAAACGTGCACAGTTCATCATTCCAGCCACTGCATTAAAATCCAATCTATTGCGTACCTACCTAAATGAAGTAAGTGTATGGAAATTGCTTGCAATAAAACTGCAACGAAACTTTTAAACAAACTAAATTAAACTCTTGCATAAGTCTTGCAAAACTTTCCCATAGGCAAGTCTAACTTTGTATAAAATTAAAATGTCAATGAGTGAGAACCGCACAACTGGATTTCCGACGAACTTAACCCACTGACATGCATTGCGTGCAGCCGCGTTGCCACAAGATGTGCCAGTGGAATAGAGGCGAGGATAACAAAACTAGCAAGGAGTAGCAACTTGACAAGTCAATGCAGTGCTTCAGCACCCACCCACCAACACACAGAGAGAGGCAAGTATGTACATCAAGCAATGTAGTCCCCGAGCAGAGGGTTGCGGTATTTGCAGCTAAGTGACTACAGGCTAAAGTGTAATTATCCATTTGTGTCACGTGCAACTTCTCAGCGCAGCGCAGCGGAGCACACAGCAAGTCGAACAAATGGAACGAAACTCGAAACTCGTAACTGACGTTTTCATTGTCACATTTGCGTCAGGTTAGCACGCAAGGATTTATACAAAATATCATACGCACACCCACTCACACTCCTCCACTCGGCACACATACATATGTGTGAATGTATACGAGTGGCTGAATTGTAAATTGAGTGACTATCACATTTGTCGGTATAAGCATATCAACAGACACATACACACATACCCATACCCTAGATGCAAGTTCGTGCTGAACATTGGCGCCTGAGACTGTTGGCAGCTGCTTACTGCCAGTTGCCAGCTGCCGCATCGACACAGTCTGCAAAATCACGGCGTGCACATTTCAGCGCAAATTCCAGCAAGCTAAGTTGCAGCAGGCACAGACAGACTCAAGATGTATATCCCGCTTTTACGAGTTACGACTAAAATTATTACAAGACGGATGAGAACATGTAGCAGGGATTTTGTATACTGTACAGGCAGTGCGGAGCTGTTGGGAGCGACAACTGCAGACAGCAGGTGAGGACCTGGCACACACCGAACATGAGACACAGCAGTGACGAAGTGATTTACGCTGTAGCAGCGCTTGCCAGGCCAAGTGCATTAAGCGTGATTGCGACGATGTTTGCTGTGTGCTGCGCTGTCTGCTGAATGCGGAATGTGCAAATAGTCGCTGAAATTTGGGGCACACGTTCTGCAAAATTGATGATCGTGTGTGTGTGTTTTATGTGTAATTTAAGGAAATTAAAAAGCAATATTATGCAAATATGATTACTGTTTAATTTACGTTTCAATTGCATTACATTTTGCCCACATTTCGTCCTTCTGCAACAAACTACTTCCGGGTGTTACTATAGGAATTTGGAAACACGTGCTCAGGTTCGAATTAAGTTCCTTTGTAATTAACATCATCGAACAGGAGTCAAACTTGAACAAAGAAGATTTTAAACAGAAAGCAGAAATTTCTTCAACAACGTCACAGATCTTATTGACACAATATCCCAGTGAACTTTTAATGTGATTTACTCAGCTAGATTAGTTATGATGCAGGAAGTCCTGAAGAAAGACAATCAGCAGGCTCTTTCTTTAACTCTGAGTAAAACTAATATGGTGCATTTCTAATCTCCAAATGATGTCTAGAATAGGGTGAATCTGTAGGTGTCACACCAGAAGTGAGAACTAACCATGGCAGTAGAATGTAGTGCTGCAGGTTTTTCAACCAGAGTTGTGGTTTGAAACTGACAGTTGAGTATCTGTTATATACAACCCTAATAAGACCCTCTCTCCCAAACGCCTCTTTAGTGTGGTCGTGCAAAATATTGCTTCAATCTACAGCTTCTACTCTAAACAGGTTGCAGAGTAGTGTGTGTCTGGGTATCACTCTGAGTATCAATCTGGCCGATGTCCTCTAAGTTTTGCTGGATATATGTAATTTCTTCACAGATAAATATATTCCGAAAAGTGCAATGAAGACCTACTCAAGTTAACTGGATGGAAACAAATCGAAGCAGTATCTTCTGTTTTTAATGACTATGGATCGTCGTGTATCCGGGAATAGCACCATATGGGCTCAGTGGTATCAGTGGATTCAATGCCAATTATAGGCTTCAATTTAGCAAAAACTGTGCCATAAGGAATAAGTAATAAATAAGTACAGAACAAAGTAAGTTAAAAAACTACATGGTTTATAAAACAACCCATCAGGAAAATAGCTAACTTTTTACTGTTCCTGTGGAGAAAATTCCTGCGTTTACTGGCAAATCCATTAACACGCCACAATGCAAGTGGCCAACATGTGGTTCAATCGTGAACTCTTTATGTGAATGAGGTTTTGAGATTATCTCTGCTACTTTGGCTTGCAAAGGAAGAGCTATGCTAGATGGGCCAAAATAAACCTGCTTACTTTATGCATGTGCCACTTCAATTAACAATTCATTACTCCCACTTTGTTGTTGCATCTAAGAGCTCATTCATTTCACAATATTATCCCTAGTGAATATGGTTTTTTCGGCTGCATTACCTGCCCCTCTTCCTCAATTACTACGGTGGCATTTCATCTTAATCATCTACTGTATAATAACATAATAGCCATTTTAGTCATTACTGTGAAGGAAGGTTCCATTGTACATTCAAGGGAAGATGAGTTAATTTCAATATTTTGAATGATAGTTATGATGAGTTCTCTTATACCTCTCCTCCTTAAGTTTCTCATCGACTTTCTAAAGTTAAAGTTTACTTATTCCATTAACGTATTATTCCAAGGTACTCTGCATGATGTTCTCTTCTATGGAATTGGACTCATTCCTACTTATACAGGGTTAATAAAAAAAACCATTTACTAGTAGAACATGTCCTGGGCAGAACTGGAACCCGCAACCGCTCAGTTGTAATGATAGCATGTTTAAGAACTTCACAGTTTTAGTTTAAACAAGGCATGCTCCAAAGATGGTTTCAGTCAAATACATTATCAATTTGTCCTGACCATTTTTAGTTTCCGTGAAGGCTGTACAAGGATAGAGAAACCAAAAACATTATATTTATATGCATAAATTTCTCTCATAATTCTCTTTCATCTTCAGATTACAAGTGGATCTTATTATGGTCACAGATACAACTCCATTGCAATTAGAGCGTCCTTTCTCTTTACATTTGCAAGAGGTCTCCTATTTTGTTATTACCATCAGCAGCAAATCCTGACAAAACTTAAGTTCAAACCTTTCAAAACTAGGGTTCAAACCCTCTTGGCTTCCGCCGTGCTCTACGTCATAGTTTCCAATTTAAAATTTGCCAACAATGTCATGGAATGCAAACAATGTGCCTATTAATTAAAAATTTAATTAATAAAATGTCCTTGTTAAGCATTTCGTAAACATTTTGTATTTCATTAAATTGCAGTCCTTTTCTAAGCGAAACAAAAAGAAAATGAAATTTAATTTGAAACTCTTATTGCAGATGTCCGCTGTCAATTGCAAGCCTTTAAACATTTCGAAATGTTCACACATAAATCACTTTAAAAAGGACACAAGATATCCTTACAATTTTACACTGACATGGCATTCAACTCTGGCCATATTGCATGGCGTTAACGTTAAACTTGCAAATCTACAATGCGCCAATATAAAACGAATAAACACAACAAAAACAATAACAACAGCAAGGACAGCAAACACAATAACGCAAAGGGCAAACAGCAAGCAACAGTAGTGTACTCACACACACACGACATTCCTATACACACACCCATACACACACATCCGTATCCACGACTATGCAAACTCGGTTTGTGTACACACGAATTCGACCGCACAAGGACAATTTCCGGTTGAGCGCCTTCGCCGCAACGAAATTCATAAACAAAATCTAAGAGCGATGAAATTGAGCAAGCGGCATTTAGCGGCGGAAGCGGTGAATTTTGCTGCTGGTCGTCAGTTTCAATTTTGCGTTTAGCCTTATAGGAAAAAAGTAAACAAACGGAAAAATCACAAATTAAAAAGAGGACACACACACATACATCCGCACACAAATAAATGTGGAGCACAAAAGTTATTAGAATTTTTATCTGCTCACTGCTCCACTCCGGCTGCCCCTCGCATTCTGTCAGCCACTCGGGCTGTCTGAAAATTCGCAGATTTTGTAATATTTGAAGTTATTCGAGTTGGAAAATTCATTGCGCGAAATGTGCCTGATACAATATGCAAAGAAGCCGGGCGTGGTTGCCGCCCTGGCAGACTAACACAAATTTATGCATGTTATTTGCAGTCGCTGCCTATGTGTATACCACAGTGCGAGTGGAGTGAAGTGAAGTCTTTGGCAACGAGGTCGTGGTGTCGATACTTTGTCTTCTTGTGGTAGTCTCATCCCTTGATGTCCCACATTACCGAATGCGGGAGGAGGAACGCCAAAAAAAAATTAAATTTCTTGTTTACTGCTTATTTGCTTATTTGAATTTATCGGGGGCTATTGCCGTTATGTGCGCCATTTGTTGTTGTTGTTGTTGTTGTTGTTTCTGTGCTGCTTGTTAGTGTAGTTTTGTAGAATAAATGTTTGCTTTATTGTGGGGGTGTGTTGTTGTATTTAATAATAGTAGATTTTCTGTTTGGTTTGTTAGATACACTTTCCACAGCTGGAGGGGATTACTGCAATTCCGTGCCATTTCTTACTTTTAATAAAATATTTCGTATACTAATGAAAGAATTGCAACAACACTGAATTTAAACGGTGGAAAAAATCCAAGACTAAACTAGACTGTCAAAATGTGAAGTCCTGCAAAATGATGACAAGAAAAAAATCCTCCAAGATACGCACTGAATTTGAATCTTAATCATTCACTCTTCTGCTCAGCATAATTTTGGCAGACCGTACATAATTTTCTCCTGTTCATGCGATGCTTAATATACACAAGTAATAATCACAAACGGCATCATTTTCGCACACGCTGCACTTACTGCCCGGTTGGGCTGCTCTCAGCATTACAAGCACAATTACTCAGGCAATTGCACTAAGCAATTTATGCATTCAATTTGTAATTCTATTAATAGCATTTATGGGATGGGTTACATAATGCAAGATTTGTGAGTGTATTGCGTGTGCATTGTACATCCCAGACTTGCTACATGCAACACCATTTCCTCCGCCGCTGCTCATTGTCCCTCATAATGGGCTATTAGACTCATTATGGGCTCTAGACGACCACGAGATATTCAATTCAAATGGACCGTCGTCAGGTGTTTGTGAATTGTGGCCAACTCGTGTGGACACTCACCTGAAACACACACACACACACACGCACCTACCAGCATGTGTAAATATCACTCATACGCACTCGTGTCCCTCAGTTATTTTAGCTAATTCGCATTGCTCATTGTGTGGCTTGAAAGCAGTAATTCAACTTGCAATCGTGTAGGTCTGATCTCTTGATTATGATACATAATCGTCCTTTGGTATTGGAGATACTTAATAAATGGGGTTTTTAGTATATTTGGTCACTTCTCTTTCTCTGCTTCTAATTAGGTTCCAATCCACTAAACGGAATAGGCTCCAGTGATTTGTTTTAAAGGATTAAAAACTAGGTTCTTTCGGGTACACTATTATTATTATAGTTATACCTTACACGGTAATGCTTACACCATAATTATGTCTACAACTGGTTGGGGGAATGAGGACTAGCAACTAGGGCCGTCGACTCAAAGAGAAAAAGTTTTAGGAAGAAGCTTTTATGAGACCATGCTTGGGCCAGGATTCGAGCCCGCGACCCCCCTGGGTACATAAAACGTATGAAGATACCCAGTTCCCTAAGTGGACCTATTCTTCAAGTCCACAGAGATAATGTCATTTTACTGGTTAATAGATGACTATATTGGATCAATGTAACTCAATATTAAGCATGATGCTTGGCAGGACATTTTTGAGCATATTAAATATATTATAAATATGTATTAAATATTCAATAAAATAGTGAACATGACAGGTGATATATTCTGATCCAGTTAAGCGCCACTCTATTCTATTTTATTAATATATATTGTATGGGTCTGAAGCTTTGTATATATGTGCAGAGGAGGCGTGGTAGTTGTATAACCCAAATTGTTCTTCAATGTTTTATGGTGGTATTTTAAGTTATTATGTAAAATTTAATTCACAAGTCCTTGAAGGTGTTTGACTTTTTTGTATATTTTTAACATCTCTTACAAATGATTATGCTAATAAAGCTAAAAAAATTTGTAAATATTTTTATTCCTTAACTCAACAATTTCATGTTAGAATTGGGAAGGCAAACATACTATTGGGCTATCCTTCAACTCTTAGAAACTTTCGCTAATTTGTGAAGGAGAACTACTCCGGGGCTAACTACTCCGGGGCTAACTACTCAGTGGCTACTTTACTGAAATTGATTAATGGCGATCTTGCACATGACTTGATTGAGGGGAACAAAACGTAGATGAGAGGATCCCATCGACATTTGTTGTAGTTTATTCCTTCGCGGTGGGCGCAAGCACGTTTTTTTAATATCACATGTCTAGCCATGGTAGCTGGTGGAGCAGACAAGCATTTCAAAGTAAAATGTAAACAATACAGTCAACACTTCAAAGCAATTGTTTGCTTTCAAGTTGCTTATCAAATTTACTTCCCGCATCTCTATACTCACATTGCACAGATTAGTCCTTGACTGCTAGTGTCGCTCTCCTTCCGTATTTACTCGTATCCCTCGTGTGAAGTTTCATAGTGCGTCATAATTTAATAATTGATTAATTGATGAATTGTGGTAAAATGAAAACCTCGCTCAATCGGATCTGATCACAGTGCATCTTTAATGAAATTAAAGAGCTGCCAGAATGAAAGGACGATGCTGCCTTGTGTCATGGGAGTGTGTCGCACTTTGTGTGCTCTATTTAAATACAATTACGATGATTATATGCGTGAAGGGGTAAAAATTGAATTTGCTCCCAGTGTGTGGGTGTGAGTGAGTATGTGTCTGTGTGTGTTTAATGTTGACGTTTACCAATTTTTGAATGCATTTTTAATGTGAAATTGAATTATTTGCTTTTTATTTTATTTTATGTCTTTTTTCTGGTCTGTCATTGAACCAAGCGAAAATCAATTTTTCACTACAGGCACTTACCACCAAATTGAAAGAGCAGATTTATCAGTGCGTGCAAGAGGAGTGAGCATGGAAGTATGCGTTTGAGTATGTGTGTGCAAAGGCACGCTTTTGTGTATGTGGAGTGGGAGATGGGAGGGGCACAGATGATGGCACTGCCAATGCGTATAAAAGCAAAAATTTATCATTACGTATAGAAAATGAAAGCCATATGCCCCTTTGTAGAAGAGTGTACGTTAACGTGTTTGTGCAGCGTGTTTGTGCAGCGTGTTTGTGAATGTGTTTGCGAGTGTGTGTATGAATGGGTACAAGTTTCTTTGTACGTTTATAGGTGTGCAATTTGCTTGCGATTTGCCTGCAGTTATGGCATTCAACAGGAATAATGGGTAAAATTTATTTATAATGGAGTAGCGCAACATTAACACTTCAACTTACACTCGTACTCATACCCTCACACAAGCAGGCTCGCCCACCTACTCGCACATATTTACATATTACTCTGAAGGCGCACACTTTCAAACACGCTGCTATGCAAATGTAGTTTACCGAATGTGTCAAGGCGTTGAAGACAATATTCTGTATTGAAATACGCTTGGCGAAAATGTTAGTAATAGTTAAGTTTTCGAGATAAATAGGCTTGAGTTTATGTACACACAGATCACTGGAATCTTCTATTTCCTTATAAACTCTTTGACATTATATTTCCCTTAAGTTAATTCACTCCATTTGAAGAATGACTATTTTTACACAGTTTCGAGCAATCAGTTCGCACTTTATGCCCATTTAAACTTATCAAATTTAGTAATAGACATTTTCAGTGTGTGGTGTTTTTGTTGTTTTTTCCTCGCAGACACGCCAAATATGTTGGCTGCCACTCACACGTCCATGTTGTGCAGATTGTTACAACATAAACTTTTGCAACAACAATCACAACGAGAGTAGTCACAGCAGCAGCACCAACAGCACATGTCGCTGAAGTTTCTTGTACACATGCCTCGAGGAGCAAACTAATATTTTTTATTGTACAAGCGAATTTGCACAGCCACTGCCATAACCACAACCATACATATGCAAACACCCACACATATGGAAGCCTTGAAGCGCAGTTTAAGGAATTCTGCTATTTACACGAATCTTGCGGAATTTTCAGTGTTCATTTTCTGCTTAGATGCAGTGTGGTTGAAGCCGGATACTTCTCCCACACATCGAAAGGTGTTTTCACACAGCCACAGCTGCAAATATTTCAATATAATAATGTTACGGTCTCGTTACGTGTTGGGTTTGAAGTAAGTCGCTGGGAACTGTTATGATATCCGGAAGGAAATCAAGTCCTGTTGAGTGGAATCTTGACTTGCTATTTCAAATGGAAATCTCAGTTCTAGGTGCTTTTCATAAGGAGTATTATTACTGTAATGTTATTCAAGCTAGTGTGGCGCGACAGAACCAATTTTCTAATTCTGGAAATGTCTCTCATTTGGCATGGGGTTGACTACTGCCAGGTTGAACCATATTTCCTGTGTTTGTTAAGATTTTTAAATGGAAAGGTAAACACTTCAAAAGAATGTCACCGATGCAACTGCTTTTTCACTGGCCCTGAAACTGAATCATCAAAATCAATTGAGTGCTTTTTGTGAAAAGCATTTCATAAAGAAGAAAGGCCTCCCAGGTACAATTTTGTACAACTATGTCACCTACGTCACTATGGATATCAATAAGTATCATGTATAATGTACGAGTTTGTCCTCAAGATTGGTTTAATTTAGATTGGCAGACAGTTTTTAAAAAATCACTTAGTCAGACCAAGAAAGGACACAGATTTAGTTCTAAGATTTTTCGATGAATATTGTTTTTAAGTTAGAGTCACTACTAATGAGGCTAGTGAGGATTCTAGTCGGCATCGACATTGCCGTTCCCATTTCAAGTACGTTTGGCATCGGTGCTTTAATGTATCGTGTCATGTGCTCTTCTAGTTGCATAAAATTTCATCAACCCTGAGCAACAATTTGGAACATTCTTATAATTTTCCCAAGTTTAGGATGGATAGAAGAAGAGGATAGAAGAAGTCTTACGATGGATGTCCGCCGAACAAATAATGGAATGTTAAATAAATTATAAAAATATAACAATGTATATCAACATATATTAGCTTGCCTACAAGTGATATTATAGGCTCATTAGATAATTGGGAAACAGGGTCCTTTCTCGAGGAATGAAAATAAGTCTCTATAAATCCCGCACACTTCCCGTATTAAACTATGGCGCTGAGACGTGGACAACGACCACCATTGATGAGAGGCTTTTGGGAGTACTCGAGAGGAAAATTATTCATGAGATCTATGGTCCAATAAACGCGGACGAAGAAGATGGATCGATCAGCTATAAGCCTTCACTAGCAGAGTAAAGCGTATACAAATACAGTGGCTCCGCCGGCTTGGTCATCTTGAGCGAATGAATGAGGACGCTTCGAATAAGAGGGTATATTCTTCGACACACCGTGGTAGAACGTGCAGAAGAGGACGACCGAATATCCGTTGGAAAGACTAGGTACTGGGGAGCCGGTCTGTGCTTGGCCTTGCCAAATGGTGAGAACAGACTTTTTATAAAGAAGCATATTTGAGGCCAAGCCCGGACCATATTTGAACCTGCGTCCCTCTGAATGCGAGTTTAGCATGCTTACCACTAGACCACAGAGGGCGGCTGGAAGTGATTACATATATTTCTCTTAACGGCGTTCAGGTTCATTTTTCAAGTGATGGATTCACTCGCGTTTTATGGAATTTTTGGTGTTCTGAAGTCTTCAAGAAGATTTTTCAGGAGCGAACGAGTAATCGGTCTTTTGCGACGGTTGACAATTGGTTTAGAATTCTAGAAAGTCCTTAAATATTAGCTCCCCAGGTCGTTTCAAGGATATATTTCAATGAAGATATGCAGAGTGTTATCTTTGAATATATTGAGGAATATAAGGATATTTCCCAATACGGCTAATAAAAGATGTATAGGCGTTTTGTAGCACATTGGCTGATCTCATGGACATCTTCCAAGGCGAAACACTACTTTTATTTCATAGTGGAGAACAGAGTATTTGAGACTAATGACCTACAGTGAATGCTCTGCCGCATACTTGAGAATATGTAGTTAATTAAATACCGAATGCATTTCCATATTTTTAGAGAAGAGCATTGAAGGTGTCCGAAGGAAGCACTCAGAAAATGAGGGAATAATCAAAGTAAGGACTTGCCAGGTAGATTAAAAAAAATTGTGAGCATACAAGCGCGAATCTCACAGCTGGAAGAGGCGGGTATGGAAGGAATTACAGTATTATTTAATGAATTATTTACCAATGCAAATATCGCATTAAATGAAAGATGCTGGCAATGGAAAGGAGAGTGGTGTCTGTGTTTATATGTGAATAAATGGTGAAAATAAATTGTGAGGCCACGAGAAATGAAAGAGAAATATTTAACAATAGCAATGCCAATCAACAATGAACACCAATAAAAACAAAAACTGATATACTCGCCATATGAGGATGAGGCGGCAGCGCACAGCAGACACACTCATAAAATTGAAATAAATGTAAATTGTAAATATAACAGAAGCAAAAGGATCAAAAAATTTCAAAAGAGCGACACAATTATTACACGCAGCCTTCATATCACAGCACCACACCCACATGCATTTGCATGTTTTTTTTTCAGTGCATGCATGTGACGCCGCCAAAAAAATGTGACTTGCGGGCAATATTTACGATAATTTAATGCATAATATCAATAACGCCACATAAAATTGTCCCTATATTATATATAAAAATGTGCAGGCAAATACTCTCACACACACACACACACACACAGCAAACTTTATCCGTGTCCATACTCCATGCACACGCTGAACACTCTTATGGATTGTATATGGAGAAGAGGAAGAAATATAAGGAAATAAAAGCCATTTAAGATTCCGTCTTATACATATTTAATGTGAGGCCTTAAAACCATTCACGCCTTTTCTTGCTCTGCACATCGTTTTTTATTGAGTTGTCGCCTTAACACACTCATGCACTCATGCACACATGCTCACACCAACACACCAATACACATAAATCAACACAGCGAGCACACACACAATTGCCACTAAAAAAGTCGTTTTTCATAAATTTAATTTCGCATTTCGCTTCAACATTGCATAAGTGCTGAATAAGTTGAACAAAAAGGAGAACGTGAAAATGAGAAGAGAAAAAAGCAAATAGGAAAATAATAATAAATAAAGGAGGGGAAAACGCAACAAAGCAATAGAATGCGACGATGCCATTGCCGTAGGTGTCAGCTCCATAAAATATTTTTGATTTTAACTTATTTGCCAATTCCACGCAATTCACCGCACGACATTTTGTTTTCTCTGTGCAAGCACGCAGAATTGGCTTTAAGTTTTGCCACATTTCGTGCGCTACACTTGGCAAGACATGCCTCGATGCGTGGGTGAAATGCAGTTTCCAATAATGAGGAACATAAATATTGTTACGAAATGACTCTCAACACTCGAATTCATACCGCTGGATTATAATAATTATTATTTCACACTCTTAATCTTCGGCTTCAAGTTTACTTTTAATACAATTTTGCACTTTATTAAGTTATGCATTTAATCACTTTATTACTTTTTAAATACTGGTACTATTGAAATTTACGACGTACCGACTGCTACGATCACTGTTCAACTGTGATTCGACTTTAATTGTGTGTTGGCTGAAAAGACGAATAGAGTATATCCTAAAAGTATGCAATCATTTATGTTTCAATATGATATTTAGCGGGATATTCGCAAACGGTTGATGTACTAAAACTGCAGCACATTTTGAAAACAAGAATCCTGTTGTTAATAGCTCGGAATAAATCAGAATCAAAGTTATAGTTTAGGAGCAAGATAATAGGCGCTGCAGAGGCCACATAAATTTCAACTTATAAGGCAGGACTTCAGAAAAATTACAGGCCCCAAGTTCTTAATATAAAATAAGAGTTAATGCTATAAATAATCTACTGAAAACATATCAAACTTGAAGGGAGTGATATTGATTTAATTATAAGAGTTAAATCTAACAAAATGGTCTCTGGGGTAAACTGCAAACAAACGTGGATGAAATTAGTCACAGCCAACCACGAATTTACAGGTACAACATAACATCACTTACATACCCGTAACCTAACAAGAATTATACAACGTAAGCGAGCGATACACCTTGGACGTCCATACACCCTATTTAAAATATATGTAAAGAGCCATGTAGGATATACATACAGTTGTTTTGGAACTATGAATATTATGCCCTCTACAGTCGCACATATCTGGTATACTATCTTGAACCATCTTCCCACAATGAGATGCTAATACCCCAATAAACCGCTAAAAATGACATCAATAACAATTTATACAAAATTCAATAGATTGATTTTTCTCACATTGATTCTTGGATTGTGTTGTAGAAATATGGAGTTCCGTTCTTCATTTATTTGGTATAACAGTCAAAACAGACTTACACTATGAATTAAATTGTAATTAATTAGGATTCACCCACTATTTACGTGAGTATGGTTAAAGATGATACCAATATACCACTAGTTATTTCACTGCTGGGGAGTAACTCTATAAGATTATCACATACACATTTATATTCATAGTATTAAAGGATTGTGGATTTATTATAAATATCACCAGTGTTATAAGGCAAAGAGTGCTAATTTTAGAGCTTATCTTATGTTCACCCTTGACCGTATTTAGGGTATTTTCTGCTCTATTTTATGTAATTTAAGGATTAAGCATAAGATTGCAAATGTGATAAACATGGCCACTTCACAAATGAATTAAGACATTCGCTTTTGTAGCTTTCAACAATTTCTTTTTTAGCACCTTTCAATTTCACACCCCACGCCACGCCACTGCTGCCACCCCTCCCACTGGGTATTATATTGCATATTTCTCGAGTTATCTTCTGTTCACTTGGTGTATGGGGCGTCATTAAAGGAGGTGTTTCGGGCTGTGTGAATGAATGTGCACATGTGTGTATGTGTTCATGCCTGCCCTCAAGTGTTGCTGCGTTGCTTGTGAGCGCGGATGTGACCTTTATTGACTTTGGCACATAATAAACTTATTTATTGTATTATAAAATGCAAATAATCATTTTCATTTTCCATTTGCATTTCAATGAATGCATGCATACAAAATCTCAAAATAAATTCAATAAAATTTCTAACGTGTTGCGCATGAATTGAATGTAAGCAAGGAGTAAGGTTGCTGCTTAAGGGCTTCATCCACACTTCAATCGCTTGCGAGTGTTTGCGCCACAGAAATTGCATTCAATTTGTGCTTGTGTGGCGTCAGTTTGTTGTGGAACGCTTTGAATTCATTTTAATTGAAGCTGGATAATAATGGAAAATGTATGCGTTCAGTTCTAACGCCGCCTTAAGTGTTGCACTGTCACATTGTGGCGGTGGTTCTGGACAGATGAACTTCTTTACAAATGAAGATGGATGGGTTCCTTTCAAATGCCATAGCAATTTATTTTCTTCATTGTATTCAGTGTACTTCCCAGAGATGCAAACTGAAAGACATGCTTTTGTTCAGCATTCTGCATATGCGAATATGCTCGTAAACTGTTCTGTTGAAAGGGACGTCGTTAATGTCTTGTTCACAGTAGGACTTCAAAGGACTGGCGTATTCAATAAAGTTAATATTTTTATTGGCATTATTCTGAGTGCACTTACGAGTCAAATTGGCTGCTTAATTTTTAGAAATGTGTGAAGTGTGATTCAATTATATTACAGATAGAGAGACTACTGCAAATGGTGTGCGGCTTATTCAATCATTTTAGCACTTCCGAAACACTTCTTATATAGTACGTTATAATTTTAGTTTCTATAAGAATGACTTGATCAAAATTGTAACCAGTTAATTAGAGTCTGAACAAGAATACGGCAGGTTAGTTAACTTAATTTTCAGGTATAGAGGGAAGAGTAAAAGCAACATCTTCAGTTTTTTTCTCTAGTTTCAGCCCAAATTTGAGCTTTGGGAAGAAACATGTTGTATTCCTTGGTCATATCTTTCAATTATCAAACCTCGGTTCAAAGAATGGTGTCTTTTTATTTTTCTCGAAAAATATATGTTTATTGATCAATATCTATTTGGTCCCCTTCAAAGTAATCCCCCTCAGATACAATAAACTTGTGCCAGCGCTTTTTCCATTATTCGACGCACTTCTGATATGCGCCTTTTGGTATGGCCTAGAGCTCTTCCAGCGATGTGGTCTTTATCTCCTCAATTTGGGCAAAACGCCGTCCTATTTTGGGAACAGGAAACATTTGCAGAGGGCCAAGTCCGGTGAATAGGGTGGCTGAAGCATGATTACGTTGTTGTTTTTCGCCAAAAACCTCGAATAAACAACGATGTGTGAGCAGGTGCATTATCGTGATGCAGAAGCAATGAATTGTTTTGTTACAAATCCGGGCGTTTTCTTCATATTGCTTCACGCAAATGGCGCATAACTTGAAGGCAGTATTCCTTATGGACCGTACGATCTTTGGCAAGAACTCACGATGCACCACGCCATTGTAATCGAAGAAAACATTGAGCAAAACCTTCACATTTGACCGAACTTGGCGCGCTTTTTTCGGTCTTTGCTCCTTTGGCCACATCCATTGGGATGATTGAGCTTTGATTTCGACGGCATAGCCATATACCCATGTTTCGTCACCAGTTATGACCCTTTTGGGTATATCTGGATCGTCGTGCGACAGTCCTTTTGGTCAAAATTTAATAATTTCGGAACCAACTTCGCTGCCAAAATTGCATGGTATGAGCCAACCGATATGCCGACATCCTCAACAATTTCTCTAATAGTGATTCGACGATTCTGCATAACAATATTATTCACTGCTTTAACGTGTTCATCGGCTGTTGAACTGCTGGGGCGTCCAGGACTGGCATCATCATTAACATCTTCTCGGCGTTCTGTGAAGAGCTTGTACCACTTATAAACATTGATTGCTCCAACTTTTTAAAGTGTGAAGCGCTTGCCATCTTCATAGCGATGTTACTGCTAAAGCAATACAACCCCCTTGTGTAACCTGTACGAAGCCAAGCTGTAATTAAAGCTCTCAGCAAGGCATCCACCTAAACTAATTATCAATAAGAATATATGCCTCCTTATTGTGAGCTTCAGTAACTATTAAGGAAGGTTTTTTTGAAGGAAGTACACTTATAGAAGGATGTGTTTTTAAGTGGCGAAAACCTCTAAAAATGTGTCCTCGACACCGCAGAAGGAAGGAGAATATGTCAAAGCCACATTCCGGGTACATTGTCACATAAGTTTAAATGCGTTTCTGCAGTGAATTTGTGTTCCGAGTTTATTGCTGCACTGAATTCATGGGGTTGAGTTTTGCTCACGGCTCAGATCGCGGTTAGTTTTGCTAAGAATTTTCTGTACTGCGTTCATTTACGAGCTCCGAGCAATCTTTGTACTGGTGAAGGAAGTTTTTGTTTTCTTAAATATCATCTGAATACCGACTTCAATATGGAAGATGCGATTTTGTATATTAAACGGAGAAATAGTAGTGATCCTGTATGACGTGCAAGATGTGTTCCGCAGGGAGTTGATTAGAGATGAGAATGATTTCCATGAGAATGTTCTCCATGAGAATGATCTTCATGAGAAATATTCGATCTCCACTATGGATGAATTTTCATCACCAACAGCCTTATCTATCTTTAAGGCCATCGCTTGTATGTAAAGAACCGCCTATCAAGCGTCTAAATATAGAGGCAGTTTAAGAGGAGCTTTCTGAGCATTTTCATTTAGAATCATTTTCTACGCTTAAATGCAGAGAAACAATTCCACGCTGTTTGTCTATCAATAAGAATCCTTATATGCTTTTATAGAGTTCACAAAAGGAGATCAAGATTTATTAATCGAAAATATGGAAGTTAATTGTTAGATTAATATCCACTTTATACAGTATTCCAATAGCAAGGATCACTACGAGGGTACACTTAAAATGCGAATACGTATTCATTAATTTTATTATGTGATATTTGAAAAATAATTAAAAGGATAAATAAAATGTTTATTTTCGTGTGCCAATTAGCGGCGGGACATAAAAACAATGTTTATTTTTATCGGTGTTATTATTTATTATTTTTATATTTTATGGACAAGCATATGATAATGCAGCCAACTTAATGGGACCTTGCATGAGAGGCTCTACAAATGATGCGAAAGTTCACTTCATTTACTACAATTACAACTTCCATAAAATTTTACCCCAATTGAAGAGCAAAATTAAGTGCATTAAATTTCATTTTAAAACTTAAAACAACTTTTGATACTTGAAACACGCTTTGAAAGGTTTTAAAAAATAACCAAATAAAATTTATAATTAAATTAAAACGCTGGTTAACGCATACAATGAGAATATTTTGTTACGGGCCGGAACGACAACTAAAGAGAAAAACTTAAATGAAATGATTGAATCAAATTAAACAAAACATGCAAAAGGATAATTTATGCAATTTAACAATACGCCACGAAGTTAAAAGGCAAGAACGACACATGGACGCGGCTTGTATGCAAATATACGAGTAAATATAATTTTTGTAGCAATGTGGAGACTGACTACACTCGGATGTGGAAATGCGATGCGATTGTTTGTAAATGGGCGTGTGTGTGCTGTGCACACTTAATGCCTGCAAGACAATGGTGCAAATAAACCAACACTTCCAGTTATCCTTAAGTCTACCAAGAGGGAAACACAAGCACAAACAACGAGGAAAAAATAAAACGGCATATCAACAGCAATGATAATAAAATAGTTGCATTACGTACAACAGCATTAACAACAACTATCAGTACACAAGCAACAACAACAACAAGCAGAACGACGAAGACAATAACAGCACAAGCAGCCACGAGTACCACAGACAACAGCAAGGAAAGTTGCCGCCTGCTTGCTGGCTGCCATATTGAAACGTAATACTTAAAACGAGTAAAATAAATCGCATCTAGTTTAAAATTTGTTATTGCAGTTGCCATTAAAACATACCCCAACAAGCAGGCAGCAGTGCTGCTGTGACACACACACACACACACACTAAAACACCAACACACACACACACACACAGTGGCACCGAGTCAAACCAAGCTGCGAGTTTACTTCTGCAGCGCTGCTGCACAATATGCGCTATAATCATAATTTAGTTTTAAAAAGTGCAGTTTGTGTGCGTTTTGTGTGCATGCATGTGTGAACAAACTTACACACGTACACGCACGCACATACGAGTACACAAACGCATACAACAGCGCCTCCAATGCAACACACTCAGCGTCCTCAACAGCATCATCATTAAATCCTGGTGTAAATTTCTCCATGTAGGAGTATTTTGTGTGTGCTTCTGTATCATCATGCATGGGCGTGTGTGTGTTCATATGAGAGTGCATGGGCATGTGTGTGTGGGTATGCGAGGTTGTGGAAATGAGGGTGTGAAGTCACATAAAAGCGCAACGAAATTATACCAGCAATAAATTTACGAGCTACCATCATAAGAGTCTTGAAGTTTTTACTACCTCATCAACAAATCTGTTAGCTCATAGACAAGTGCCAGCAGGTATGGGCGGGAAGGGGGCTGACTGATGAAATAATAAATCGTAAATATTCTGCTTTGCAATAAATATCAATACCCCTTTAAAACTAGCACACGCTTTTTTATGTATATTTAATAAGATGGACTGTAAAATTTGGTTTCATTTAAATTCAGGATTGTGTCATAAAAGGGTGGAAAAAGTGTTGGAAATAATGCATGCGTTAAGTAATTTATTTCAAATATTTAAACAATGTATTCAAAATTGCATTTTATCAGCATTGACAACAACAAAACTGTTAGAAACTGAATTGCCTTCTATAACATGCGAGTACATAATCGAACATCCTTTTAATTTCTCGAATTGATCACTGCAGATATTGAAGTATACAGCCTCCGATTATATACTGAAATTATTTAAGTGAAATACAATATATTGAATATTGAACTTTAGAAATGAGCCAATGTATCCTTGCGAAACACTTTCCAACTGTCAGAGGAGCATCGACAGTGGGGATAAGGCGGCGATCAAATGGGATCCGCAGGTCACCAGACGATAGGCTTCGTTACCTAGTTTCCAGATTCCGGTTTTCTAATTTTACTTGTTATATATTTCGATCTTTAATAACTCATAATCGTATATTTTGAAAATCAAACAAGTATTTATTGAATTAGTTCCATTTTCCATATCGTTTTTTAATAAAATACAAAAACGCGATTTTCTAATGTTAATATTAAAACAAAGATCTACTTAAAAGTGTTAATAGCTTACTTGATAGAGTAATTATAATTATCCCCATTTAAATTCCTCATCATATACAATATTTTTAATAATTAACTGCGTTTTTGGATTCAAAAACAAGCAACGGCGACTAGAGTAGAGATAAACTCTGAAAGACTGCTGAAATTCAAAATCGTAATGATTGAGACTTCGAAACGTGATTCGATATCAAACCGTCTTTGAGCAGAGCTTGGAGTCTATTTTTTAATACGAAGAAAAGAACGAAATAATGTTTCAGGCTTGGTGAAATAGTTGGTGGTGTGAGAGGCTTTTAGACAATTTTTTTATTTATTTTAAAAGCACATTAGCGACGACTTGGAGAACTTTAAAAAGACTGCGCACACAATCCACAACAGGAGAAACCACGAACAAATCAAAGACAAATGCTCGCTGAAACATAAGTACACCATCATAGTTTCTGCCGTTATACGAATTTGGCTGCTTACTTGCTTTCAGTCATTTTGCTCTGTCGGGTGCATCCACATTCAGCATTAAAGTTCTGTGTGGTCGGAGCCACTCTTTTGATGAGAAAAGTGAATTTAAGTATTTAAATCATGATGTCAAATTTATAAATAGTGAGTTAGTGTTTATCTCTACCGGAAACTCACAGCCACAGATCAGTCGAGGGATTATATTCGCATATCAGTGGAACCACAGGTTGCCAGTAACAAAATCATCAGTTGTGAAACATTGCCCTTCTCTAGCACCGGCTTTCGTATGAATTATTTTTCTAAAATATGTCTTATAGTTTCAAAAGCCACTTCCAAGCTGTCGATAAAGTGTTTTCCATTGCAGTGATTTTTATACGAAGTTACTATAGCTCCACATTCGTCATTTTGTATTGAGTATCTAAACGAGATAAAGTGCAATATAAGAAAACAATAATATCCTTGTAATTAACTCATACAAACCCAACTCCCAAACCGTCGCGGACTACTGGTCCAAAGGCTCCTGCTAATAAAGCATTTGAAGACAACGTTGATGTACTAATTATGTTGTAATTCAACTTCTTATAAGCTTCTGTTGCATATAATTCCGGAATAGGGATATTGTTGTTGATTGCTATTTGCTTTAAGGCAAATAAATGCCGATCGAAACCTTGACCCATAGCAGCTTCTTTCGTCAATTGTCCATGAATTACCGAACACTCATTAATTAATGCTCGCAAGTCCTTTGAGTTGGTTTTAGTTTTGTTCGATTCTAAAGCGGCTTCGCAAAACCGCTTCGTCGCTCTTGTGCATGGGCGCATTGTTTCGGTCCGCCCATGACGAAAAGCAGCCGTACTGCAAGATTCGTATGTACCCACGTACGAGTTGAAGCCTTGCCGATACGCCAATTGGAACGAAAGTTGCATTATAGCATCAGGGCTAAAACCATAGCGCTTGCAGGTGACTTTATTCAAATTCTTGTACCTCAACATGTCCATTTGCAGGCTGTCCATAATATCCGCATTCTTCCGCATTGCCGATGACACCTCCCCACGCAATTTATCATCTACATCAAAATATAATGCACGGACATTCTTGTCATTTTCCAAGATCGATGGTATAGTGTCTGAGTGCACAAATGGCTTTTCGATAGTCTCCTTGTATATCTCATTGAAGTAACGTAGTACAGCTACTCCGTCGCCCCATGAGTGCTCAAAATTGACTGCCGCCGTACCATCCGCGCTAACCAACAAAGACACCGATTTGTCAAACCAGCTGTTTAAGAATAAAAATGGGAATCATATGTTAACAATCCGCTACTTCATTATCGTTACTTTAATCGTACCGGTTAGTGCCTGCGCCAGCTAACAAATGTTTAAACTGTGACACCATATTTTGCTCATTGTACACAGGATCGTCCGCACTATCTAAACATAAGCAAAACAAGGCCGTGTCTACTTCACCCTGCAGCAATTGATTATTAACAACCGAAATTCCACTTGTTAAGTGCTGTCGCACACGAGCCCATTCATCACGCTCCCCAGTGGTTAGAACTCCGAGCGGAACCTGAGCAGGTCCACGTTTTTCATCCAGTTCTAAAACGGCCTTTAAACGCCCTAAAATAACACTCGGAGGTTCAATATGGCCATTATCTTCTAATACATTGACAGCATACATGTTTCCACGCCGCATGACTAGTATATGCTTGGACTGGGCGCTTTGCACCAAACGATCCTTGTGCAACTCAGGAATGCGAGAGACTCCAAACAAACGATTGTACTGACTCATGTCTAGTGGAAACGCTTTAAACGCATATGCCAAGTACGTCACTACTCGCGTAGGAGCTACTCGCATCCATTGCCTGAAACTGTGTGTATCACTTTTCTTTGGGTTTATGTGGTAGATCTCTGGCTCCAGCAGATCGGCTTGTAGAGAACGCCAAAACCGCAGTGAACTGATTACTAAATTTGTAGCACGTATAACTTGGCTCTGATATTCGGGCCGCGTATCGTTTTTCATCACTAACAAAGGATTGTAATTAAGCGGTAATGGAGTCCGATCACTCAGATACATATCAAACCTGTAATTATGTAATTGTTAACGAATTATGAACAAAATACGTTTCTAAATAATTCTCTAAATAAATTTTAACAGACAAAGTCGAACTCAATCATGGAAAACGAGATGCAACAATCGTACAGGTGTCGGACCAATTTCAGCATCCTTCACAACGATAGTGTCGTGTGTACGTGTCAAATTGAAACTGGGCAGAAGTGCACTTACCATGGTTCCGAAATATAACTCGTATGCTTATTAGCGGCATCACTTTGTTTGAGCATAGAATGCAACTCCATGCCGACGCCTTCTCGAAACTTGGCCACAGTCATTTTGCAGGCATTGAACTCTTCTGCACTTAATATCGGTTCGGCAGCATTCAAGAAGCGCTGGCAGGATTTCTCCAAGAGCGGTATAGGCAATCGAGGCAGAGACCTCTGAAAATACATAGTAGGCAATTTCGAATGCTGCATGAACTGGTAACCCAAAGCTGAGGCTGAAATGGTCAATCATATATGTACATATGTATATGGGAACAATTATAATAACCATTTTATTGCAGACAGAAGAAATTTAACTTACCCATTGTGATATAGCTATTTATAACTTTCTAATAGATTAATATATGATAATACTATCAGAAATAGGTCTGCACCACAAGATGACCACTGAGTACTTCATAGATTAAATCTATGGAGTACTTAGTATGAAGACAGTGTTGCCACAATATTTTTTATAACATTGGTAAAAATATTCCACATCTGAGATATAAGATAAAAGAATGTTTTTTATAACAACTTTAAATATATTAAATTAATATTATTCGAAAAAGAATAAATGTATCATAAACATATAATATGTTGAATTTCGAATGTAGAAATATGATCTTCCCGAACCAAGTGTTTAGAGTGCATTCTTAACATGATAAAATATTAGTGCTAGAGTATAGTGGTGCTATAAGCACAGAGAGCCTCACTGAATCCCAATAAAATGTCATTCTAGTAGAAAACAGTGTAGCCGACTTTTTTAAATTTTGTTATAATATTTTTATTTATTTATTTTTCATAATTCATGCATTTATTGTATCTTTCTTTCTTAGATTAATATAATTCACAATAAGTTTTAAAATTTTAAGAATTAATAGAGAAAAATGTTCTTCAACAGAGGTTGGGATATAACAAAATTTAATTTTTGCTCTTTTAAATATATGTATAAGGTAAAATTTTTTATATATATTTATACAAATTATTTTATTTAATCTCTTAATACATAAAATAGTTTTATATATTCTATTTTATAAAATTTAAGAACTTTGCACCCAAATCATCATTGTAAACCAAATATGTATATTCAAACGCACCACACAAGTAAAACATGCGTCAAACTTGAAGCTTTCACTTTTACTGCTTCTTTGCTTATATTTTTCTCTTCTTCTACACTAGGAATAATTTTTTCGCTTGGCCTTAGTGTAACTACATAATGATGTCATCACACAGAAACTGTTTATATTATAGCCATCGCCTAATTTTACATATGAAAGAGAGAGAAAAGCATTCTTTTAGTGTACAAAAATGAAAATACGTGTACCAGTAATAGTTTAGTAGCAACACTGTCTTTCCTGCCAGCTTTTATGTGTTAATTGATGAATTCGACTAGGCGATAATGAAGTTACAACAATACCAACAACCACAGCGGAAAGCACCTTTCTCTGACGTTTCTGGTGCAACCGTGCTGGCGATCGCAACGCCACCACAGTCGGTGGTGAAAATTACAATGAGCCCTTCAACGAACAGATGGTTTCTATCGTTTCTTTTGTTTACAAATTTCTTTGCGGCAGAGATTGAATGATCTCTGCTTTGGCGTAAACACACACACACCCATACACACATATATCCATATGTGTACGTTCATATGAATATGAGCATTATGGATTGAATTGAGGGGGTGGGGGTGTGGTGTTTGGTTTGGGCGTTTATTTTATTTTATTTATTTGATTTACGATTCTGAAATTTTATTATTGCAAAAAAGCAATTTTTTTTATAAAAATCTTCTAATTAGATTTTCCGTTGATCAAATATACAAATAAATAAATAAATTAGTTAGTTAATTAAGAAATCATTTAATTATTAATGAATTTTATTATTCTCTTATGAGGATTTTTTTAATACATATTTGCATTTAATGCAAGGGAAATTGAAAATATATGTCAATTTTTTATGATAAATAAAAATGTTTTTTTAATTTTTGGTTTTTCATTCATATTAAACAGATACTTTAGTATAAACATATCTATTTATTTGCTTTTTATTAACTGGTGGTGCAACCCATTCACCCAACCCATTCAAACAGGTTGGATACATTCCTTCGACTTGCTGTAGTTCATCATTACTCCCACTACACGGCTATCACACGAATATCAAATGCAATTTTTTTAAAGCACTGCTAATTGACAAAAATCTTGAAGGAGGCGTATATATGCAATATATTTAATGTCGCATAAATATTTAAAATCAATACACAAATACTCATACTCGTATGTTGGCATATACTCGTATATAGTAGTTTCATATTGAGTGGTCAGTAGGTAGGTAAGTTGAACGGCCGCCAAAAAGGCACACTTAGGCCAGGATTGACCCTCTGTGATACCGACAGAGACAAAAGTCACATTCCTTTTCAAAAGTCCACCCATTTGGAGCTTCTTATGATGCAATTCATGGAGCTAACTTACTTGTTTGCAATGTCTCCCAGAGAGTCCAGAATGTAGTCACCCAGGAAAGGGTGTCTACTTTTGGACAGTGACCATTTTACGGTAAAATGAAGGATACCGTTTCGTACACGAAATCGAAAATTGGCAATGATATAAATTGAAATTGAAAATAATATAAAATTACCATTGATAATGAGACAAAATGCCCAATAGAATTGTCAGTGAGAATGGAAATAGTCTTTCTTTAGCATTGCGATTTCATTGGCATTCTTTTTTTAATGATAATAAAATTTCAATCTCTGTATCAGGCGATTTTTCTGCGATACTGCGAGCATCATTTTCTTCATCCACCTGCGTAATGGAAAATGCTTCATTTTCTCACTTTACATTTGAATATTTTGCAAATTAAATGTGAAATGCGTAGATCTTGTTTAAGCGACACAGGTGCCAGTCAGAGTAACTGCAAGGAAGAATTGAGAATTTTATATGCTTTAAACTGCCTCACAAAAAACATGCGGAATCCTGTCTTAATTATGCGTGTGACCTTAATTATGCAGCAACCAAAAACATTGAAGTGATATCGCTTGCCCGCTCTCGCTCTCTTTTGTCTCTGTCTACACGTTGAATTTTATAAGGTCAACAGTCAACTCAATATCAGCACTACATGCGGCACCGGATATCCTTCAACATATCAAAAGCTGAAAAGCAAGGTCACTGCGTGCAAATGCACACCCTACAGCAGAGTTTTAACCTGATTCCCTGAAAGTCCTTTCACGTGTAATGAATCCACGCTACACATCTCAACTAAGGCGGTCGTACCAGTGAGTGTTTTACGCTTGTGTAGTGGAAAAAAGCACAAACGCCACGCCTAAATGCAGCATCGTGCCGTGCGGGCGGCCGCCGCGTGGAATGTACCTTCACTAAATGCGATTAGCATCAGTTGGCACGTTGCAGTGAACGCCTAAAACATCCACACCGACCACCGCTGACAGGCACACGTGTTCCAGTTCACAAGTGTGAGGGGGGTTTCGGTGTGCCAGCATATGAATGCGTGGTGGGGGTTTTAACGTTAAATCCTAAAACGTGCTACTTTTCAGTTTAATTCTGAAGTAGGCGCCGTGCAAGCGCAGTAAATGCGCATATACCAAATATCTCAAATAATTTTTTGCATACATCCTGCACAAAGGACATTTACGTACAGCCCCAGCGAAAGGGTACTTTACGCAAACGAACTAATTCACTGGGATGGGGGAAGTGGGTGTAGAATCTCTCCAAAAATTGAAAGAAAAAGCAAAAGCACATGAAAGTGAAGAAACATTTAAATTATTCATGAATCGACAACGAAGTCGACGACAACGACACTCCAGAGCACAAAAGGCAGCAAGCCATTGGACTCGTAGCCCCGAAGCAGCCTCAGCAGTAACAACGGCAACAGCAATTACAATAAAAAAGATTCAAAACAGTGATAACAAAAGTAATCACAATCAAGAGCAATAGCGGCAGTGCAGCATAAATTCCACAGTAAGAATCCCACACACACGACAACGCAAACGCACTTTCCCCCGCACAGAGAGTCAAAAATTAAAAATGACACAGTTCACCACCGCAACGAATTGACCGGTTGTTCGCATGTCGTACATGGCATGTCTTTGTCGTCGGTATGCCGCATCATATCGTTTGCTCTCTGCTATTTCCATGCGTTCTTTGTCTTCCACCAGCAGCAGTAAATCTCCGAGCACACTCGTACATGTTGCATACAATCACATACGAGGACCTGCAAGCATATAAGTAAGCACAGGGTCGGCTACAGACAGGGCTGTGGAGGCCATGCAAAGTTGTTCGAGTCGTGCACTTTGAAATAATAAACCCCACTCAGAAGCTTACACCAATTCAAATATACCACAACCTTTAAACCAATTATTCCACAAACATGAATGACTCCAGAACAATTCTGCAATCTTTCAGCATCTCTGTGAGTGAGTTGTAATCATTTAAGGTCTGTGAAAGAAAAGGGGCCGGTCTCTAAACTTATATTTATAGAGTATAATCTGTGATCTAATAAAAATCTTCCGTCTATCATAATACACATTAATTCTTAAATTCTTCCGTCCTCAGCGTCACCGGATGGACTCAGTGGCTCTCAAAATATGTGTGTGAATCATCGATTTCTATGAGTTAAGTTTTGAATCCTCTGCCACTGCTCAAGGGAAGATTGCCTGTTTCACCAATGACAAATTGGGTGTGGATATATATGATTTTATAGGGGTTTCGCCATATATTTCGATAACTTAAAACACACAATAATCACAACCAGAATCTTAAGAAGCACATTGATAAAACCTGATTAAAAGATTTGCAAAATATTGATAAGATTCTAAGCACAGCTCTACCGCAGTATTCTAAAAGCATCGATTACATCCCAAGATCTTGAATCCGAAGTCCATCTATTTAGAGTTAAGCTTAGATTTAATTGAGGGATGCAGTAGACCTTCAAGGGACGGCTTTTCTAGTTATCAGACATGCAGACAAAAACATGTTGTTCTTAAGATCAGTGAACTACTCTTATAATTGAACAATTTGTCGGAACTGTGTATCAAATTCTTGAATATTTTTGATATTTAAAGAACTGTTTGAAACTTCCTTAAATAATAAAATATCCTTAATAAATATGAAAATTAAAAAATTTGCCAAAAATAATGATTTTGTACATTAGTCCCAAATAGAATACGTTAATTCCAATATATTTTTACATTGCTTTGAGTGAGAAATACGTTCATGTAATCTGAGATTCATAAAAGAGTCAAAGAAGTTTGAAAAGATGTAACTACCTTTGCACAATCCCCTATCTCCCGCTTCCCCCAAATATATCTAGGGTTAGATGCCTGAGTGCTTGGAGGCCTCCCTCTTCGGCTGTTCTCCGGCCTACCCCACTTCTCTTCTATTCTACACGTTCATGCAGACAATGAACACATTCACTAAAGAAATGTTGATTACAATGATTTTGATTATTTTGTTTATTTGTTCCTAAGAATACTTTAGATCAGGTAACGAAGATATTGAATTTGATTTTAATGAATTTTCTTAACAACTTTTGACTCCCCCTTAATACCATGTTCTCGCAATCTAGGAATTTACGCCCAAATGTGCAATTTAATCTTTCTCTCCCATGACACCAACCAAGTTTCAATTTCTTTATTAAACGCTTGCCTTTAACCCACTAATCTACACCGCCACTTGGAGAGCCCGCTGTATCCAGATAAGGCAGTTGAAGTGCACCCACAAAATTGTATGGAAAACAGGGCCAAACCGACCCTGGTGCCATGCAAGTTTCTTCTGTGTTTATTTGTGTGTGAGGAAATGCACTTATCCAGCATGTTGGGCTGCTACTCGTGCTGCTGTTGCTGTTGCTGGTGTTGCTGTTGGTTTGGCCGCAAAAATTCCTTTGGCAAACTTTTAACAAATGCCGAACTTTTGCTGCCGGAACTTGATACAAACATTGTACCAGTACTTACGAGTGCGTCCTTTGTCGCAGTTTGTTTGGGGGACGCTCGACAAAGAAAGCGATATTTCTCATATTTGCCATTTATGCAAGAATGTACCCTTATGTGGGTAGCTGTGTGTGCGTGTGCTCTGTTTTTGCTGCATATACCAACATTTTGTAATATTGTACAACACACTTTAATATCGAGCTAATTAAGTAGACTGCATCAATTGCGCACCCGCTCCACCCACCTTATCTTCGAGCGCCGGTATATCGGCTTCTGTCTGTGTATTGGTGGACCTCCAATTGGTCTCCCTAATGCTGTTGACATGCTACTTTGCATAGAACAACACAAACAAAGAAACTCTTAAAATAATGCAGCGCTATTTGTGTTTGCCATTTGCCAGAGTGGTCAATGCAGAAGCCTCCTGCCTGCTACGAGTATGTTGGCTAAAAAACAAATTTGTTTAGTTCAGATATCCTGATAGGAAAACACCATTGATTATTTATGTAGTGCCCATTCATGAAGGGAAATTATGCCTGTGTGCTTGCAGCATATTATTGAAAAACATACACGAAAAGCTGAAATGTTGTTTGCTGAAAGTTTTAGAGTTGCAAAATTAAATCAAAATACCTGACCTAGTCAAACAAGTTGTGTGTAAGTGAAGCCTATCCCCGTCTTGCAGAAACACTGCTGTAGCAATGCAGGAACAACGCAAGTGAGGGAGGATTCAGTGGCAAAGAAGAAGGAAACGCGTATCTGCAAAGCAAACATAAATAACTGAACTGTATGTGTGTCAAACAGGAAACCGTGTGCAGCTTGCAAACTGGAAGAGAAGTCCATCGCTCAAAGAGTAAATGTTCCTTTAACAGAAATACGCTCTTAGGACAGTTCGAGCGCAACATACAAAAATGATCTTAACAGCTGCTTCTCCACGCGCTCTTACGGTCGCGCTCTTTGCTGTTATGTGAAAGTAACTCTCTGTTTGGCTGCAACGGCCACTGTCGGCGTCTGCAGCAATGTATTGTGTGTGAAAGTTAGTCTGCTTTTGGGCGCACAACTATTATGCATGCGGTGACTGTTTTAAATTTGTGTGGAAAATGTACGTATTCTCACAGGCAGAGCAATATTGTTTATATATTGGCCATATTTTAGAGGAGCGGTTGTTTTCCCCGTCCGTACGTACACATTCCACACTCATTCCAGCACACGAGTAACTCAAAAACCGCAAACATTTACATACGAGTACATCATAGCATGTCCATGTCCACAAAGATAACACAACACCAATTTCCATTTGAACCCTACTGAACTGATGCCCCCCTCAGTGCAGCTCGCGCCATCCTAGGGCGCCATGACTAATTGCAATTGGCTACGCCAGTCAATTTAGTGCGCATTTGATATTACCGCGTACTGATAAAACGTCATAAATCAACACCATTTCAGGCACAACAAAAAGCAACCGGCAAAAACACAGCCAGCCGTCAGTCTCCAGCCTGCCCCCATGGGCTAGTAAACAGAATCAATTAGAGTCATTTGGGGCAATAATTTTCTAAAACGCTTTACATTTGAACAATTGTGATTGGGTGTGTTTGAATGTGTGTGTATGTGTGTGCGTGAGGGAGTGTGTTTGTGTGTTTAGTCGCACAATTCAACAATTTAAAATATGTATGCCACAGATGTCCAATCTTTTGGTTTCCTCGTGCCATGGTTCAAGTAAAAGTTTTCGATTTAAATATTCTTTCACAGTTGGGCATCATTACCTGTGTTTGACAAGGATGGATTTATTCTTATAAGGAGAAACTATATCAGTAATTTCTAGAATCATTGACCCTTTGTGACACCTCATAAGACACAGGTTCCATTTGCTTTCAGAAGTGCAGCCATTTGGAGCTTTTTATGAGGTAGTTTGTGGAGTTAATTTTTTTATCTGGAATATCTCCCAGAGGGTCCAGAAAGTAGCCACTCAAGAAAGTGTATATCCTTTTGGAGAGAGTTAATTAGATATCCGCGACTTAATCAGGCAAGGAAGAAGAAGCACATATATCCAACAGTTCTTGGATTTGCTATATACAAGGATGCTTCTTGGTTCATCACAAACTTCGACCTTCATCGAGACTGTAGCATAAATATAACGTCTGATACAGTAGTTCATGGAGAAAAACAATCATTTCAGTAATTAGGCTACCAGGCTATTTAGAAGTGTAATTTCCTTGAGTGGATGAGTGAGACTGGTTAATATGGGGGTCGATTATAAATTTACTTTGGAACACCTTGGAATAAGAGTACATGTGTAAAGGTATGGCTAGCTTTGTAGAAATGTCTGTAATGCCAAATATGTTTCGTATGTTGTTGGTATCTGGATAGGTTGATAATCATTCTATTCACATTTTCTGAGGCGATTTAGTCGATTATAATAATGAAAGTTGGGAATATAACAGTTGACCAAAATACTTATGAAGCAAAATCTGGTAAAAGAGCAGGAGCACCGCTCTTATATTACACTAGTTTCATCAGTTACAAACTGATTCAAACCCAATTAAAATCTGTATCTGGCATTGCTTATATGGAGGGTATACTTATAGAGTTTGTGGTAGGAATATAAGTTCATTAAGCATAGACTGGGAGCTTTGAAAATGTTGCAGAAGTATGCCGAGTACCGTATATATTAATGACTTCAATTATGTAGAATAGGTATCAACGACATTAGACATATTCGAACATGTGACCCCTAAAAAGCAATGCTTCCAAATTGGGTGTGAAATCTTCAGTGGCACGATGAGTTGTACAACTCACTTGTTCTCTTTATAAGATTTATTATGAAAATTTTATATGATGGTGGCAATATTTAGTATAAACCTTTCCGTTGAATATGGTTAAATATCTGAGCTGTCATATAAGTCAGAATTTATATATAGAAATAATGTGATATTGTCTGAAAGCTACATGGGTACCTCATATGTAGGGATGTAGTTGTCATTTCATTAAGAACGGTGTCACAAAAGAAGGAAAATTTCCCTCTTTCTAGTCGTGAACCTGACGACTACGTGGTCTGCTTTACGAACACTTCAGTGCCACGAGTTGCACACCCTTGATTTACGGCATTTGTAGCAGGGTTGGCGGCCCAGCCCGTTAGTAGCATTTGCTGTTTAAGGATAGTAGCAACAGTAATATGGAGCTCGGCCCGCAGTTCCCTCAGTCGATCTCAAAAGCCATTCATCATAAATTGGCGGTAACAGCGACAGTTGCTGCTGAACTTTTATATTTTATGCAGCCTGGAAGTGTATATATGCGTTGTGTGTATTTGTGTGTGTGTGTGTGTGACATGTCATTCAACATAATATCGCCTGCCTGCTTGCCAGTGAGTGTATGATTTGCTGTAATGGGTTTTTTGCCATACACACTTGGTACGAGTACATGGCAATCTTTTTTGCTTTGACTTGAATAAAAATTTCTACGCGCCTGAATAAAGTTGGGGATTTTTTATGAAAATTCCTTTCGTACACTTTTGCTAAATTTAACAGACATTTTTCGCCATCACTTACAGTGCAGCAACAACTTCATCACAATCAATTGCAAGTGCATTTATAGTGCAGCAGAGTCCTTGACAACAAAAAGAAGGACAACAAAAAAGAAAGTTCGTGCTGCATGCGCTCATACGTATATGTTCGCATTTATATTAATAACGTTGCACTTACAACATGTGCTGCTCTTACTGGCTCGGCAATAAAGTTGAAGTAACTCCAGCAGCAGCAGCATCAGCAGTAGTAGCAGCCACAATGGCAGCAGCGACAACAACAAATGCCGGCAGAAGAAAAAAATACCTACAAATATGTTCACTCTTCGTTTTTTACGCTGCTCACATTTTTTGTAGTGCTTCATAGCTTAACTCCTCACAAGGCATGAGGCATGAGGCAGCATGTAGAAGGCATTGAAGTGGAGTGGCGTGGCATAAGCGACCGAACATGCAATTCGAATGGCATTAATCTTGACGTCGCCTGCAGTGCCCCATGTCCATACCCAGCGCAGCCGTACATTCATTCATTCTGCTGCGTGCTGCAATGAAATTACATGGAAATTATTACTAATTTGTTTCGCTTGTTGTTATTCGTGTTGTTATTGTAGCGCAGAAAGGATATAAATGAGCCACTGAGCAAGTTTGCTGCAGCATAATTTTAGGAGCAAGCAACTCTTCAAGGCATGACAACGCTTTCTTTCGCGAATTACTTGCAGTGTTTTTCTTTGATTCTTTGCTACTTGTTTTAAATTCCTTCTCTTTTTTCTCCAACTTGTGCAAATATTTTCTTTTGTTTTCCAGTGTTTCTACTAATTAAAGAATTATTCTGGCTCGGTTAGGACACTCATTTAAATAAGGCTTGCTTAATGCGCTGGTGGTGGCGCAGGGCGTTGGTCTCTTTTTTTTCATCCGTCTCACAGTACTTGGTTGGTCATTTGCATTGTTCGCTTCGGTGGGGTCCCTACTGCTCTCCCGTTACTTTGGGTTATGTAAGTTTGTTTGCTGTGCTTTTCTTTTCTTTTCTTAGCTTGCTTAGTTTTTATTTTGGTTTCTTTTGTTTTGTTTGCTTTTGTTTTCACTTTTTTGCCATTTTAAGTTTCATTATGAAGCGCGCGTGAAAAAATACATAAAACCACTAAAGACAGTTGATGTCGGGTTGAAGCGACTACGGGGATACCCTACGCTACACTTCAAGGGAAGGTATCAAGCGAAACTCATAGAAATAAAGAGGACGTGTGGATGAACAACGAAGAATCCATATTAATAATTGTGGTAGTTTGCAATTATAATGTGGATTGCTATAAGTGTGTGGGCGTGGCAGTCAATGTTACACTCATTGCAGTAATATTATACTCATATGCGATAAAAACTTTGACACTCTTCTGTGTATAATTTATTAATAAATCTTATAGGGACATCAACGTATGCCAATGACTGATTTGTGGGCGTAAACGAATAGTTCCAGCATCCGTTTTTCTCAAAGTGTGTGTTGGTGTTATTCTCATGCTTCATGTCACATTTCGGCGGTGAATCTTAAATAAATCTGAAGATACGTTAGGTGTGGTAATGGAGTAGGTAGGAAATTATGTCAGTATACGAGTCTCAGTTCGATATTGTACATAAAACAACGCAGTTCAAAATATTCTTTACAAATTTAATTAAATCTTCTGCAGCTTTAGAAATACTGACATGTATACTCGTACACAACCCATAAAGTGATAATGATAAAGTATACATTTTTATGTTTACCTGCCACGCCCCTTCTAATTTATAAATGCATTTGTATTCTAACACTGTATAGGCTAAGATCCTTTAAATTTTTATCTATTACTATATTTCCAACTGCCGGCTGCAGACATGAAAAAATTGCTTCATGAATTGACAGAGACAAAGAATACCGAATTCTGTCCACACTTGCCACACCCTTCTTTTTGGTGTAACAGCCGTTGCCACACGCAGTTAGAATACCTTCCTTTTCAATACCATCACTTTGTAGCGTGCAGTTTATGAAAACTTATTGCGAATTTTATGCATCATTTCGTTTTGGGGATTGTCTCTGCAGCATCGTCCGTCTGCAATAAGTCTCTCAGCCACTTGAGCAGCGCAAAAACTTTAAGCGAGATTTTCATTTTTATCGCAACATGCGACAACACGGTTTGTGTCATATTTTTAATTATATTGTGTACATGGTTAATTAAATTGTTTATGCATTACTGTGTTGGTTGATCGCGGTTGCATCGTGGTCTGCACATGTGCTTTAATTAATTTGCATATTTTTGGGCGGAAATTATAATGAATCCGAATTTATAATTTGCAATTTAAATGAGATTGGTCAAAATAGCGAGTTGGTTAAATTTGGTAAATTGAAATTCATTTGAATCCCCACCAAATCACATTGATTTGCATTGAGCTCCTGCGAGCTGCATTCGCATTTGCACCGGTCTCCCAAATGCGCCAATATCACCAGATATGCACATATAAATCAACATTATTTATTATTTTTAATAAAATTGAAATTACACGCAATGGAAGTTAGCTAAAATCCGCACTCATGCACACACACACACACACACACAAACGCAATGGCAATCACACACACTCGCAAACACGCTCCCATACTAATGCTAAAATAGTGGCTGGCATATGGAAATCCTTTGTGCTGGCAATCAATGTAGCTGAATGCTTTTTGACCTATTTGCCTCTCGGGCAGGCACGACTGCAGGCATATTGCCGCTGCCGCTGATGCTGTTAGTAGCATATTTTTGGCCGTTATAAATTATTACTTATTATTATTTTGTTTGAAATTTCAAAAATCGTTCGCTACCAAACGGAGCCGTTGTTGTACGGGAGTGTGTGTTTGAGTTTTCATTAGTGTTTGTGCACGAGCCGAACAGTTGTGGACTTTGTACTCCATCGGTCTGTGTGTTTTAAGCCCGCATTTCGAACCGAATTTATGGCTTGCATGGCATAAAATATTTGCACTGGACTTGCAGTTTTTCCAAACTGCAAACAATTCTTCACAAGCATTTCAAATCTTGTGTAGCAGGTGTACGAGCAAAGATGATATAGAATGAGGTTTTAACTAACGTGGTTGACAAATTTTTGTTTCGCTTGCGATATTTCCTATATTCAGTTTACAAATCGTTCTGTCTGTAGGGGAATATTAGAAATCTACTACAAAAAGTAACTTGATTATATAATGTATAATAGAAATCTACTACAAAAAGTAACTTGATTATAGGAGGGATTACATCTAGCGCTATCAGACTGATCAAGAATCCAATATTGGTTTCTTCTTTAATGCTAATTGCTACACACTCGGAGTCTTCACATCGACTTGGATATTTTGGAACTTTGTTGTCATTCATATCAATAGAAAAGTTTCAATCATCCAATTCTAGTCAATCCTGATTGGGTTAATGGTACTCTACCAATGCAAAATACACAGCTAGTTAGCCCAGTTTACCCAAAAATAATGTGAATGAGCTCCACCTTCAAACTCTTACTTGATTTATAAATACTCTTCATAATATGAATTATTTAATAGAAAAAACATCCTTTAATGTTGTATGAAATTATGGAAAACTGATATTAAAGTAAAATGTAGTACACTTTGACACCCCAAAACAAATTTCGTTTAAACGATTTCCATGCAGATTTCATTTCAAACCCTTCCAATTTGCTTCCTATTCGTGACTACTTGTCAGAACTTACCGAATTACCTAAAGTATTATTATACACAGTTTGCAAATTGAAATTAATATAAAACTAATTTCTACCCCTTGAAACTTGAGCCTCAATTTATTGTTACTTGCAGTGTACAGAAAAAACAACACTTCTACGGAAGCAATCAGATGAGAACTGAATGAGAATTGGAACCATTAAACTGCAATATTATTTGACAACTGTTTATATGGTGAAATAATCTAAATAAAGCTGCATTTCATCCCAAAGAATGAATCACGTCAGTATGAACAAAACTTAGGTAAAATGCGCATTTAATTTACATATTTAATGAATTGGTTGGAAAAGTTATTTTGGACAGTGCTGTGAACTTGTTTATAAAAGACACGCCACTGTGTCCGTAGTTGAGTTTAAGTTTAATTTGCCTCAAAATGAATTGTAGTGGCAATTTCTCTTCATTATTGTATAGTAAACAAATTTATAGGAATATTGCCTCCTTTTCAATTATTATTCTCAATTATACAGAGAGATGCATCGACCGTAGAGCAAACAAACAACTAAGCATCAACAATTAGTCTTTGGCTAAAATGAAAGTTCGTCCCGTTGTGTCAAAGCTCAACCCAAATTAGTCAGATACTGCCAGTCCATTTGCATGGCGTAGCTGAGAATGGCTTATCTGCATATACTTCTGAATACCCCACTTAAGCTTGCTTAAACCGGTGCATATTCAGTATGAAAGATGAATTAAAGTGCCATAATATGAGGACTCTACGTCGCATACTGCCTTTTAAAATGTTTACTCAGGGAAAATTTGTTTGTGGCAGTGAATTTCCATTTTAGAGTGCATTTAAATCTGCACAATTTGACAAATGCCATTTTTAATTTAATGCGCTGCTCGTATATGGTAACATGGTGAATACATTTCCTCAGCAAAAGGTGCCCAAATTGCAATCTCATTTTATTTGGTATCTCATTTTATACGGTATCACGAAAGACAAAATTTTATTCCTTATTTGGAAATTAAAGTAAAAACTTAAACCGAAATTACCGGTGACTTGGAACTACGCTGCTACACAGTTCCAAGTTAACACAAAAACACTGCAACACTTCCTGCTCCTCCATTCTCTGTCACTCCCTCCCATTGAGCACTAAACAAAAGACAAAGTCATTATTGTGTTCCTACATCGAATGCAATTCTTCTTTTGTGTTTGTGTGTGTGTGTGTGTCTTCCTTTTAATACAAGTGCACCTTCGTGTAAATAGTATCAGCACAGCTGCCTTTTCGCCGCAGCCAGGAAGCCAATGCCAGCATGGCGTGCTATCATAGAAATACACTAAATTACATACGGTCAATGTGGTAGGATGGAGCAGCAGGAGCAAACAGCAGTCGTGAGTGTGGTGTGGTGAGCAGCTCTGATGCACTGCAGCGCAAAGTTAGTTAACTTTGGCCCATTGTGTATGCTCCTTTGGAGCTAATATGATACTCGTATGATATGCTGCAAAACCATATTTACCCGTACCGTGGCTCCTTTACTTGGATAATATACGATAAATTTACCTTTTGCCTGGCAGGGACTTTAATTAGGGTCGTTTGGTTGATGCAATTTTCGGTAGTGGCTTTGCTGGAGTTCCTTTATGAAGGACGAAATTATTAAATGTTTTAAATAACCGAATTAAATTCGCTAAAATTAGAATAGTCAAAAATTTCCAGCAGCTTTTGAATTTTAATAGAGAAATCTTTGGGTGGAAGGTGAAGGCGGCAAAGACGAAGTCTGCCACAAGGTGCAAACAGGTGAGAACACATTTTCGGTGTGGTTTTTGCACCACTTTGTGATATTAAAGTTTACACAAATGTGGAATCAACTGTAGATTATGCAACAAACCACATTTATTGATGATATGCGGTTTTTTTGTGGAGGAACGAATGATTACGTTTCGTTTTCCTTTGGGGACTTGTACGATTTGTGGAATATGAACAAATTCGTAAGAACAGTTTTCGTAAAACCACATATTTATCTGTTTGAGTGCAGCATGAACATTAAAGCAAACCTCTCGGCGGAATTCCTTTGAATATCTTAAGCTAGAAATGTGATTCCGTTCCACTAAATGTGTAGGTGGGGACAAGTGAACTCATGGAGAAGTGAAAAGGTAGAAAACCCAGTATCAAAAATTGAGGTTTTTGAGAGAGATTCAGATCTAGTCGGATTTTCTAGTTCGATTTTCATCATGATTCAAATATTTTCTCTACATCCAACAGGATTCGATACTGAAAGCTTGAAAAGAAACAATCTCTGATGCTAAACAAAGAGTGCCCTATAAATATTTTTAATTGATCACTGATTTTTTATATACACTTGAATGACTTGAAAGGGTTTTTGTGGTGTTTGCATGCTGATTTGTCAAAGTATACTGAACACAAATGTCCTCTTTAATCCGAAAAATAATGTTGAGCCACATTTGACCGTGTTACCATGTTGAAACAGTAGGACAGCCAATAACAAATATTGGAGAAATTTCGAAGATTGCTTGTTCAGAGTTTGTCTGTGATTATATTATAAAACTGTTGGGATCGTAATATTTTGTAAATGTGGTTGTAGTCTGTGGAAAGTGTTCTTAAATAACTTCCAAATACTGCTTCAACAAAAGTACAATACATTATTGGTTGATTAACTTTAGGGAAAACAGGAAGCTCCAACGAGCATCATCCTATAATGGAGGCGAGTGAGAATTAATATTGTAACGACTCTATTTCGGCTGGGGTAAAACTCAGCGGGTTCCAGGGGTCGTATACAGAAATTAATGTTAAAAGCCGGTGTGTACTTATATGTGGTAACTTTATTTAACTTAGTTACAATTGTTTATAATTTAATTACTAATTTAATTTATATTAATTTATTAGTTTGGCTAAATTAATTAGAATTAAATGATTTTACTCTGCTAATTTAATTCACTTAAATAATTGGACTTGCTAGTCGCTTGGGGCCTCGTCTGTGTGGTCGCGGTTGACAGTGCTAGTCTCCGCGAGAATCGGTAGGACCATAAACTCGCGGTGCTGTACGTACGTACTAGTCTCCACGAGAATCGGTAGAACCATAAACTCGTGGGGCGGTCTTAGCGTTAGTATAAGTCACCACGAGAATCGGTAGAACCATAAACTCGTGGGGCGGTCTTAGCGTTGGTATAAGTCACCACGAGAATCGGTAGAACCATAAACTCGTGGGGCGGTCTTAGCGTTAGTATAAGTCACCACGAGAATCGGTAGAACCATAAACTCGTGGGGCGGTCTTAGCTTTAGTATAAGTCACTACGAGAATCGGTAGAACCATAAATTCGTGGGGCGGTCTTAGCGTTGGTATAAGTCACCACGAGAATCGGTAGAACCATAAACTCGTGGGGCGGTCTTAGAGTTAGTATAAGTCACCACGAGAATCGGTAGAACCATAAACTCGTGGGGCGGTCTTAGCGTTAGTATAAGTCACCACGAGAATCGGTAGAACCATAAACTCGTGGGGCGGTCTTAGCGTTGGTATAAGTCTAGTCTTGTGTAAAGAGTATACTTTACCTTGGTGCTACTGGTGCTGGAGTCTTGCTGCGGTGTGTCTTGCCTGACTGCTGCTGGATCGGAGAGTGTCTCACTGTCCGGTTCGCTTCGCTTATATAGCGAAAGCTTGCCATGGGATCAGTGCTTGTTGTTATTGTGGTCCAGTTGTCCTTAGGCCACCTTCAACTTCTGCTAGTTAACCACCTTGTTGTAATACCTCTAGTTGTCCAGTAGAGTTGTTGCTTGCAGTAGTGTGGCCTGATCGCTGCTGTTATTTGTCGTGTTGTTGTTGTTGTTGTTGTTGTAGAAACATTTCTTCGTACTCTGCCTGTTTACAGCTTTGCGTTTGCGATCGGTTCGCGTATGTGTGGTGCGCTCTCGTTGTCATCCGTGCTCCGCCTTCGGTCGCTGTAGTGTTGTTGTTGTTACAGAGATTGGTTTGCACTCTGCCTGCTTACGGATTTGCGTGTGCGATCGGTTAGCGTGTGTGTGGTGCTCTTTCGTGTTTCTCTGTGTTCCGCCTTCGATCTTGTGTTGTTGATGTAGTTGCAATAAATATTTATTTGTACTCCGCCTGTTTACTGCTTTGCGCTTGCGATCGGTTGGCGTGTCTCTGTTTCTCTGTGTTCCGCCTTCGATCTTGTGTTGTTGTTGTAGTTGCAATAAATATTTATTTGTACTCCGCCTGTTTACTGCTTTGCGCTTGCGATCGGTTGACGTGTTTTTGTTTCTCCCTGTTCCGCCTTCGGTCGCTGTACTGTTGTTGTTGTTGTTGTTATAAATATTTTCTCTCTCGTTTTTCTCCGTGTTCCGCCTTTGGTCGCTGTAGTGTTCAGTATAACACTTTACGTTTCTGAGATCATTTACGCTTATTGGTCAGATCGTCTGTGCGTAACTGTTTTGTTGTTGCATTTAGCGTGTGAGGTGGTTACTTTTTGTTAGGCTGTGGGATGTTGCATGCTGGGTATAAGTTCTGTGTGCGGAAAATACTTGTAGTATTTTCCGTCCTCACAATATTCTAAAAGAATAGTTACCCTCCGAAATCTTCATTAAAAATGTTTGTGTACTAAATGCCTTAAATAGCGATTAAATTGAGAAAGTAACTTGATAATTTGATAAATAGCTGCCATTTCCACTACCAGTGAAGAAGTGTTTCTCCTTTAACATTGTAAAACCGGGATCAATTACACCTATTCTGCTCTTGAAAAGGCTAAACTCTTTTTACAAATTTACGAATGATATTCGTACTTTTCGAGACGCACAAATATATCTCAGTGTGTATATGTATATATACAAATCAGATTAACAAAACTATATATCTGAAAAACAGCAGCACACAAAATCATTGCCAACTAATTGCAAACGAGGGTGAATTGATCGGCGCTGCACTGAAATAGGCTGCAGTTGCTGAACAGCTCTCAAGCTCACTCGAACAGAGTGATAAACTGATATAATTTTAATTTGACCAAAATTAAACTTGGACATGCGACCAATTCAACCACATAATTTACAAACGCAAACGAGGTTGCAAACCACACAAACACAATCGCACACACACATACGCACAAACGCACAGACGCACAACTGCACAGATGAGTTTGGGTAAACAAATGATGCAAAATATTACAACGCTGACATAGACAAATGGGAGTGGGCGCAGATAGCGATGCGGAGCAAGTAACGCACACAAACCGCAATACTCGGAATGCGGCACCAGCGCCAGCAAGCGACACAATTGCCAGGCAGCCAGGGTCACGGCGTGCCCCAGCAAAATTGGGTGGCCGTTTCGGTAGTTCGGCTGGGTCTAAAACGCCCTTCTACCACTCACTCATAAGAAACAAACAACAGTATGTATGCTGACTGGCTGGCTGCCTGTTTTCGCGGCGATAAATTCTCAATAAACACGCTCAATTGATTTTGCGTCATGATTTTCAAATTTATTTGCTTGCAGCGCGTCACGCAAGTGCGTGCGGTGCGGCGTGCGTTGAGCCCGTAAGCAAGCCAGCGACCAGGCAATTTGTGCCAGCCCATAATGAAGCTGAACTAACTAACCACACACTTACAGTCTCTTACAGCACAATCTGATTAAGGATGTACGCTCTAGCGATCCCGGTTGCAGGGGTGCACAAGAGTTCAGCGGTTGACAATTCTGCATAATGCAAATGCTGCATGCGGAATGGCCTCTGATAGTGACAACGCATGTACTTTTTGAGGCATGGTGTGGTGTGTGCGTCTGTGTGATAAATGATCGTTGGCGTGTCTCTACTCAGTTGAACTTCTCACAGTGAACTTCTGACAAGTTGATATCGCAAGCGATGCCTTACCGTTCCAAGCAATCCCGCTGGCATTGTTGTGCTGGCAGCTCCTTTTTTGTTTTGCTCGATTTTATTGAACTTTTTTGTTTCCAAGTGAGTGGCCGCATAATTGCCCTGTTGCTTTTACAGCTTCTGTTTTGCTGTTATTACTCTTATTTGCTGTGTTGTTGTTTTGTTGGTGTTGTTGGTTGCTTGCTTTCATGCTTGCTGTGTTGCGCAACGTTCGATAGCACTTCATGTATACAAATCCTTGCTGTGGGGTTTAGAATATTAAAATGGCTGCTGATACGGTCTGACATGAAAAATGACGAAACTGCACAAAAAGGAAACCTTTGAATAAGTCAAAGACATACATTGCTGTAAGTCTCACTTCTTCGTTGGCATATTTTCGTGATTAATAAATATGCAAAATTAATTAAGAACAGGCAAAGTGAGCTGCAGTGGGTGAATGGAATTTGCCAAAAAAGAGAAGTAACTAATATACACAGAAAATTCAGAAATCCTTTTATATTTCCAGAGAAGATTGAAATTGTATGAACCTAAATTGCCGTTCAGGGTTACTCAGTGTAGCTACATTGAATATACTGGTTTATATACTAGACCTACAAGACTGTACGAATAATCTTCTGGATATTGACCCAATTTGCTGTAACACGAATGATAGTATTTATTCTATCCACATAAAGAAAATGAAGGAGATTGATGGGTAAAAGTTATGAATGGTTCTTCGACTTGATTCCTAAAAATTTAATTTATACGAAATTTTATATTCTCGAATGCTTGTGGAATAGTAAAAAGTCTATATATTGTACATATATTCATTCTTTATCTATTCATTCATTTTTAAGCTGACATCATTTGAAAATAGTTTCATGTGGAAAATTCGTACTCCTTCTACATTTTAAAAATGTTTTTGGAGCTCGGATTTGATGCTTGATTTCGGAATGAGTTTGAAAAGTAACAATTTCGCAAGTGATCCTTGCAAACAATTTGTCTTTCTATAAAATAAGGTGTATAAGGACACTCGTAACTAGTAGGGCGCCATGTAGCATGAAGTTGATCGATAAGATCGCTACTATCTGATAGTAACTGATACCCTTATAACTAGCGACGTACGACGTAGTTCATATTGTATTAATATTATATGAGGAAACATGAATAAATATTACAATAACATTTGATCAGGAATATTCGATTTGACTATTGTATTCCCATTCTCTCCAATGCTCTAAGTCAATATGAGAAGTCATTAGTAATATGGATCATCAGCGATAATGGTATCGCGCTGATAACTTTTCATACTGTCGAGAATGTTCTGTGTGCGAGTGTGGCTACGGGCACCGTATAAACTGTCAGACAGCAGTTATAAATAGTTATATAGAAGTAAAAATGAAACTAGTTCAACTGTTTTAGTATATTAAACTTTGTCAACTACTCCGCAAGTGAAGTGCTGTTAATTTAAATTATGTTGAATGCTCAATGATTTTTTTGTATTAAAAACTCAATTCAGTGATCAAACTTGAAGAAAATTTTCGTGACAATATGCTTAATATATAAACTGTTTAATATAACTTGGATACGACCTTCTCTTCAGGGTCGCATCAGCTTTGTTTTCTCTTCAGTTATATATATTGAATCTTTTACCCTGAACATGTTCTTTTCTCACTGATGGCATTAAAATCATTACATTCCAACCCATCTTATGAACATATCCGTTATATCTTCTCTGACCTTTATCCAGTCGGCCAGATATACCTATTTGAAGATATTCCAATATTTCTCCTACCGGAAGTATCGAATAATTCATTCATATCAGAATACTAGCTTGTGTTTGAATTAATTGCCAGCTTTAACCCAGGACCAACGTAGGTTCCAGGCAGCAGTAAAAATCCATTTAAGACTCTTTGTTTATGATTTGTTGTTTATATCTTGTTGTTTATGACTTTTGCTAATGACTTTCCTTTTATGACTCATTGACTTTTCTTCATATTTAGCATGAGGAAGAGACTATTTTATATATATATATATATATATATATATATATATATATATATATATATATATATATATATATATATATATATATATATATATATATATATATATATATATATATATATATATATATATATATATATATATATATATATATATATATATATATATAGAGAAACAATTTTTACAGCTAAAAGAAAAATGTAATTTTGGTATCAACTCCCTTCGTGACCTTCTCGTAGATACAGTCACTTCTACCTGACTCAACCCCAGATATCACACAGGGTCTCACGTACACTATAACTCGCTGTAGGGTTCATGTGATCTCGTCAACAGTTCCCATCTGTTGAGTATATTACCACAGTTTGTTGCACAATCTGCTGCTTAAAGTATCATTGTCAAAACCAAATGGAAATTTTATATTCAGGTACAAAAGCCAACAACATATTGAATAGCAAACAAGCAATTATACACTCACAAAGGAAAGGATTCCAGCAATGAATGTACCAGCAGTTTAAGATTACAGAGTTGTCCTGCAGCCTGAAGGCTCCTCAAGTCACATCAGAACTTTTAATGATCAACATTTATTGTGCCAATGCCTGTGTCCACAAAGTAGTTTGGGTGTTTTTGAGTGCTTGCTCTAAGTTTCTATTTGTTTAGTTAAATTGTATGCTTTTGTGTGAGTGTTTGCTTGTGTGTGGGGGTGCTTAGAAGTGTTCCTAGTATTTGTGGGTGTATACGAGTATATGCGTGTTTATAAATATTTGTAGTTTGTATGCTTTTTACTGCAGATTAGAATTTTGGTAATTTGTTCAGATATCAAAACTAAGCAATGGAGTTGGCAGTTTTTGTTTTCGATTTATGTACTTTAATATTTCTCTTATTACGACAATTTGAGAGTGTACGATATTTGCTACAAGAATATCTCGGGTTCATTTTATGAAACCTGACTATCATTTCATACAAAATAATTTTTAATTTTCTTCAGTGAGTTTTTAAATTTCAGAGTTCAGTGTTTAATCCGTGAATATATATTTGAAGATAAGGGTGGTATATTTGGCCATAAGGTAGATTTGGATAAGTGGGCCATAAGGTAGATTTGGATCCACTATAACTGCAGTTGTAAATAATCATGTATTTATCAACATAGAATTGGACCCCAAGTTCCTATTCTCACTCTCAATTCCTTGCCCGTATACAGACTTAGTACCTAGGGCATATGCTGGAAACCTCCTCAAATTCATTGAAATCTCGTCGTAGAACTGCGTCATCAAGGACTCTCAAAGGAAAGCCCCGCATCGCAAATTTTTGTTGTTGATCCACACTCAACTTGTATGACAATGCTCTGCAGCATTTCCCCATATTTACGATTCTCATTGAGCGCACTTCCAATTGCAATTCTGGTGCAGAGTATCAGTAAAATTTCAGGATTGCTATGTGGGAAACACCGGCCTACCAAATTGCATGCACTCCCAGTGCAGCAATTGTATGCAGCACCAGCGTTCCATTTGCACGAACGCATTTACCTGAGTTATAATTCAAATTCCAAGGCACGCGCTTCCGAGTGTTTTGATTTTGCATTACAAAAATACCGCAGATACTCCCACTCTCATTTCCGCTCGCTCCCGCCCACTCCCGCACATACGCACACAAATAATTTGCAAATGCCACTACAATTGCAACCTGCTGCAGTTTGGGCAAATATCAATTTGGGAATTGCAGTGCGCGTTCCACGGAAATCCCAAACGCCAGAGAATGATTACTGTAGTGTTTCTAAGCAATATTGCAATGTGCATGGATTTTCTCTATTTTGCTGCACAACAACACGTGCTCCATTTTTGGACGGCAACGGCACACACCTGCGAAGTCTCATTATAATATTTTCTAATGCATCAATATTTTCGCCTTCCAACTGGGACATTTTTGCGGCACACAGCATTCAGAGGCAGCTACAGCAGCGCCGGTGGCTGTGGAAATGTGTATCCTTAAACTGTAAAATTTATGAAATTTATTTCCATTGTTGCAGCGTTAAAGATGCCACAAATCTGTTTATATTTCTGTATTGTTGACACCATTTTGATCCACATATTCGGTTCATAGTGTAAAACATTGTCGAATTATGGAAAACAACTTCCAAGTCCGATTTTTATAATGTATTGTCAAATGTGATCAATTTAAAGTATACAAAATTTAAGCACACACCTGCAGTAGTTCACACTGGTTTTCGGGAGATTTTTGTATCCCTAAAAAGTAGGTGTATAATACCCTCAATACGTTCACCTGATACACAATTTTGTGATGAGGTCGGTAATTATGGTAATTATTATATACTCAAATATATTTATATTTATTAAAACAAAAATTTAATCATATTTATTTCGAATTCCAGATTAGATATTTACTCAATCCATCCAGTATAATAAGTTTCACTTAAAGCAAACATATTTGCTCTGAAAGGCCTAGAACTTTTATTCATATACTTATCCATCGATATTCTTTAGTGGATTCCAATTTCTAATACTACTGAGAGGATTTAAGGAAAGGTAACTTCGTAGAACATATGGGGAATATAATAACAAGTGATAATTCATGGAGGTCATCTACCTTGGCTTCATTTTATTGTACTTTACCCCGAATCGCGAAAGTTCTATAATGAAAACACAACTGACTGGGATTAAAAAAGGAAAAATAAATATAGTAAATAATTAATTATTGCTTTGTTCTTCAATTGGTGAAATTAAAGAGAAAATAGCCTAGACTCACTCTCAGGGGGTCGCTGGTTCGAATACTGCCACGGGCATGGTCTCAAAATGCTTCTTTCGAAAAGGTATTTTTCCCTTCGATGAGAAAGGCTTTGTTCCTAGTCTTCATTCTTCATCGTTTGTTAATTATGGACACAATAGAAAAATTATCAATTTCAAAAATGTGTTGTCTTCAATGCCGAGTGCTTCAATTCAAATCACAAGCCTAAAATATCAGGAAAATCTCTCTACTCTCTGTCTGATAGAATTTGCCATTATTCAACTAAGTTGTAGAGAGCTCCAATAGCGTTCAGGCATCTCATAACTTAGTCTACCAATGAGGATTGTGTTTATAGCCAAACGAGGCGAAATTCAAATGTTATTATGGTAACAGTGCAATTGGTGCACCGAACGAATTGTAATGGCGCAAACAACCACAAAACGCATGTACTGCAAGAGGCACTGACACGTAGGGACACGAACAGGATGTGTGACAACAACCACAAAGACCAACGCGGAGCACACACAAAAGCATTAAAATAGCGTTTTACACGGAAACAGACAGCAAGCGGGCTCATGTGGTTATGAACAAATTATGACAAATGTAAGCGTAAAACTGCATCAATTGTTGCAGGTGCAATTTGTACTTGACAGCTACACACCCATGCGAACTTATACACCCACACAAGCACACACAGGTAACACCAAAACCAACTCACTAACCCCAGCATTAAAACCGCATTCGTTGTTGTGGTACTGCGGTTCGGTGCGGTGCCGGTGCAGTTTGTATCATTATAAATTTTAAATTGTTGCATGAGACGCTAACGAAACCCTAATTTCGGAATAGAAACAAAGGCGATTGCTGTATGCCAGGTAAGAATATTTTAACTCATTTTATTATTTATGTGTACATGTTACAAATTTAAGTGTTGCAAATGCACACTCGACCCACACTCGACGCACACTCACACAGAGAATGACAACAAAAGCATGAGGAGCGCAGATGGCGCAGCACAGATTCTTAGCAGCAGAAAAGGATGTGCAATTTGCATTTTATGCTTCTAAATGTCACTCAACGCACAAGGCTACGTCCTGCAAAGTGTATAAAAAAATGGTCCTTGTCAGTCGCAAATTTGCCACATACCACACAGTGGCACACACACGCACAACAAGTACTACGAATGCTTCAGAGTGAGAGAGAGGTAGACAGTAGTGTGAGTACGCTCCACTGACGGACGTTTACATAATGCCACTTGAATTTAATTTAAAAATGATTTTGTGTCATGTACACACATACGTGTTTCTCTAAGAGCGCAAATGGCAATAGTCGTAGTCGACGCAATGAAGTGAATACCAATAACGACCGCTTTTATGTCCTTAATGACCTTGCACTTTAGAGGTTAGACCTTTGACAGAGAACGAGGCACTTTGCTGCTGCTACTGCAGTTCATTGATAAGGCAAAATTGTGGGAACTCTTTAAGATTCACACTTCGTTCCTTTAGCCCAGAATAAATGAAATAAGAGCATAGGAAAATAATTTTATGATTATGACTAAATTAAATGAACCATTTTACTGAAGGTTGTGGTACGATATTATGGAAAATTTTTACAGAAACTTTAAGTGAACTGATAAACACTTCCAAAACCAACAACACTTATGGGAATGGATGCTTATCGTTAGCACATTCCCGCGAACGCTGACACACCAGGCGTATGAGCGACACATTGTGTTGTGCAGATTAATTTCTTTAAGTAAACAAACAAACGAACCAAAAAGCCGTCAAAAATAATCCCACTATTAAAGTTGCACTAGAAGAGTATTTCGCTATAGTCGGCCATGAACACCTCTTGACATAATTGAGAAATTTTCTTCATTCATTTATAGCCACTTATGCAGTTTGGGGCAGACACAACCCTAACAATCCTACATACAAGCTTCCCTGGTACAGAAGTTAAGGAATGTACCTTGTTTTCGCCTTTGCTATAAACTCTTCATTGAAGATTTCTCATACACAATACACAACAGACTGTAGGGTATGTATTTAATCTCAGCAGGGATCTGCAACCACTTCAGCAAAAGCGGCAATTTGCATGTGCAAAAATGCAATCGTGGTCTGAAAAGAACTTAAAAAGTACAAAGCAGAAATGCAAAAAGGAGAGAAAAATGGGGAAAAGGATTAAACTAAAGTTCACTTACGTTTCATGAGACATAAACCAAGCCCTGCATGCCGTAGAACGTACTCATGGCGGTCCTGATCCTGGCTGTGCGGATATGTTAATACATGTGTGTATGTGTTTGTGTGTGTGCTCACACGTCCGTCCACTGTCACAGCCCGGCGCACACGTCATCCTGGCAAACGCCCGCTCGGGTGTTAGCAGCACGTGTGAAAATTCACTTTTACTCTAGTGTAAATTCGGTTTTTTCATAGTTACTCGTACTCGTATTAAAATGGGAACAAAAAGAGGAAAAATTAAAAAGAACTCACACCCATCACATAAATTGCGTTTTTATCCTTGCAAATAGTTATCCACTTGGAGTACTCCGCAGCAGCGCCTTTCGGGCGGAGTACAACGCTGATGATGAAGGAGTCAGCTTAATCCACTGCTGCACTTCATGCTTGCTTCATTTTATAACTGTGCAATATTTATGAGCAGTTCTTTCATCATTGAAGTGCATCGATTTATTCATTTGATGCTTCTCTGCTGCCGCCACAGTTGTTGTTGCTGTAGTTCTTATTGGTGTTGCTGCTTCTCTTGTTGTTATATTGGCTTTGATTTTGTGTGGAATTCATTGCAATTTCCTTTATGTATTTTCTATTAATTAAAATCTCCAATCTCTGAGTATTTTTTGCTCCGTTTGTGTTATGTCTCTCATAAAGTGCACTTTCTATACAAATTTCTGTGGGTGTCTGGATCGCTGATGTGGAGTTCGCTTGACTTGCTGTCCATCTGAAGCCAAGTGATTACAACTTCTGCTGGACACTCGTTGGAGCTGTCATTTCTCGCACACTTGGCATCCAGTTTACAAATGAGGATTCACTTCATTTATGCCAGTTCATTTGCAGGGGTGGACACAAACGTAGCAGGTGCATAAGTAGTCGAGCTTAAAACAGAACAGACACTTTTAAATGGGGATGTGTGATGAGACTACTTTAAATTCAGTGGTGTGCTTCTACATTGAATTGAATAATCAGGTCGTTTTACGAGTACATCCCATATTTTCCTCTCCATAGTTTAAGGGATTAAGTGAAATTTATTTATTTTTATTTACACTTTTACTTATTTCATTCGAATACTATGTTTATGATACGATGAAAGAGGCTTAATTCGTTTAGTGTCTATGAGAGTGGTGGCTGGTCCTTCTTAAGGATGCTACTCTGGCACCCAATATTAAAACTAATATTTACTTGTGATATAAGCATTCCGATATTCGTAGTCACTAAAGAAACCAACCGTTTTGATTATTTGTAATCAGGAACCAAAGACATTATCTAAGAAGAAATATGGTTGAAACTTAAACCGTCTGTCATCTCACAAATTATCATTATTATACTTACCAAAGGCCAATATCAAGATTCGGTACACTAACTGTAGATGGGTAGACTTAGGCCATAATTGACCCTTTGTGATACCGAATAAGACACAAGTCCCAATTCCTTTCCAAGATCCAGCCATTTGGAGCTTTTTATGAAGGAGTTGATGGAGCTTCTTTTCTAATTTGGAATATCTCCGAAAGAGTGCAGAAACTAGTCACCCAGGAGAGTGCGCTTCCCTCTGGACAGCGCTGGACACGTACATATTAGGTATTTGATGGACGCTTGCTCCTCATCGTCCATGCAACTTTTGCAGAAGTCATTTAAGACAATTCCCAGGGTCCAGTGCCCCGTTAGGACACTCACGACAGAACCTATACTTTGTCTATTTAGAGATAATAAATCTTTTGAGCGCTTGACGTTAATTTCAGGCCAAGATAGTCTAGCTGCTTTGCATCCTTTTCCTTCAGACCAGCACCTGCGTGTTGCGCCTAAGGATATTGTGTTAATTTAACTGTAAAACTATTATTTATTTGTATAACGTACACGCAGTTCGAATGTACTCTCTGTATACGAAGATATTCTAACGAGGATAGTCCCAAAAATTTCGCTATACCTTCCCTAACAATGCCAGGAACGGAAATAAAGTAAGAGAGCGTTAATGAGGTAGTTGAAAATCATCTCATCTTTCAGAAATCATTTTATAGAAATTATTCATTTCTTCCACGATTTCATGTATAGTTAATTTTTCAATACTCGTAGCAGAGAGCAATGGCATAAGTAAGTGGAAACTGTATTTTAACCATTATTGGGTCATTGTGCAACTCTTTACAACTCACGTTCTTGGATACCATTAATTGTTTCCTTTCTAAAGAGATATGACACAACTTTTATCATATCCAGCGAGGCTGCGCATTCGGGGAGGCTATGACCAACATATTTAGTGTGTCCTGAATACTTCCTCTCTTTCTTTCGCCATGGCTAAAACAAACTATCCTTTTGCTCTATTCTGCTCACTGCCTCGCGCTTTACTAGTACATTTTAAAGTTAACCGCATTATTCACATAAAATAAATTAAAATATTAAAATATTTCATTCGTGGTTACTCTTCACTTTCCAAACAAATTTCTGCTCTACCAAATAATCCTTCCCCTGCACTTGGAGATAATCTTTAAAATTAATAAAGTTTTTTACGACGTTTGTATTATCTATATAAGTTCATTTTTATGTATTTTAGTTGCGTGCGGATACGTAGTTTAGCTGTTGGTCGTTTGTCTTCCTGTTCAGTTGCTTGATGAGGTCCTTGCGAATCTGTGCTACAACATCGTTAGTCGGCGCGCAATGTTTAAAGCAGTAAGCAATATAAATGCAACTTTTCTATTTCTGCGGTTAAGCAACATGAAAAAACAAAAAATAACTGCACCAAATCCACATCAAAGGTAGCAGAAAAAGAAGTCCTTGAGCCAAAAACTATTTCATTCATATTTTTTGACATTTCGCTGAGTTTAAGGTTCGTCTGTGTCCGTTCTCGTCGTTGAGTATTCAAAGTTAAAAAGGTTCAAAATGTGAAAAAGAACATTCAGACACATACGGAGACATGCAAATAAATCGAAAAAGTCGGGATGGAAGTTGGGAATACGATGAGACATTAATTGAATTAGAGCTGGGAGCAAAATTGAACAGTATTTTGCATAGTTATTTATATTTATATTATGAATCAAAAGACATAAACAACGGATATGAATGTAAGGTGCAAATTTTTATGAGGTTGATTTTGAAGAATTTTACTTGTTGGAAGTTAGAGTTTTATGTCGCGAATTTAATTAAGCGAAACAAATGAGTATGCGGAATGCAGCAGAGGTTTTATGTGGAGACAACTAGTAAAACCCTTACCAATAGGATAGTCTTCTTTATCTTGTTTCTCAGAAAAAGTTCCATAACCTCATCAAGGCATATTTAATGAGTTAATTTTAATTCATGTATACTCGTATATTAGGTATACAAATATACCCTCTTCAATATGAGGGTCCATCACCAGATGCAAAGGAACAGCTGAAGAAGTTTTCTCTAGGCGAATAAGTGTCATATCTATAACGATAACATTAAAAAGGATAAAATTATTGGCAGTGCATATTAATCCAAATTATTGAATAGTTTTAACAAAGTTTTCAAAATATTCTCTTGGATCAAGTCAATGCACGTCATGGGCGTTCAATTGCATCTGTTGGGATACGAATTACTTCCGCATATTCCACATTTCTCCACATTTACCATCTTGTAACTGTTTTCTGTATCCGAAATTGAACACGCCTGTATCCTGTTGTTTCTTATAAGAGAACTTCTCTTATAAGAAACTCAGTGGTTGGGAAACTGCCGCTAGACCCAAAATGGCCATTAAAATTTTCTTCACCATTATTCTATAATTTTACTGAACAATCTTTTGAAGGGCAGATAGATATAGACACTTCGGACAAATATAATAATATAATATGGATTAATTCTCATCTCTTATTGATGAGAAGATAAGAGCACATTCTCATTTAGAGAGATTCTCCAACATCTTAAGATTCAAGTTGAAATCGTTTTTGATTACTTGTAGCTATGTTCACTTTCTACATTTCAATAGAGAATTGCTCAGCTTTAAGCAAAGCTTTAATCAATTTGTAGCACAATCTTTCTGTGCTTACAGGATATTAATTACAATTATTAATGTCGAGCTTACATCTTTTTGCTGTAAGCCACTTCCTCACTTTAATTGCATAATTCAACGATCTGAGCCGTTTCATAATTAAGCAAACATTTGTAAATGAGAAAAACTTTAACAATTTTCCACCAAACAAACGTAAATAAGCAGAAACTTTTCTATGAACGCTAATACCATAACTACTCATGTACAACAACAACAACAACAACGTCGGCGGCAACTACAGCTACAACAACGAAATGACTTGTAGCGCACTCGCCCAGTGAAATAGACAAAGTTTTCGGTCAAAATTTCCGTGCAGAATTCCAGTTGAAGCACAAATGCGGCGAGGTTTTATACGCTTCAGTTAAAACGAAGAGGCTGCATTTGCACGTTGTGCACACCTACAGGGTCGTCTGTAAATCGGCTTGTATGATTGTGTTTGTGGAACTACACGAATGTATGCGAGACTTCTAAGTCGAATATAATATAAGTTATTTTATGTTCTGCGGGATATGAGATTACAGATATTTAATATCTCTGTGCCAACAGGCAAAAAAATAATTCCTTATCTGCTTAGGCGCATTGAAAGCGTGCAGCATAAAAACGCCCATTTACCGCTTGATTATGTTGAAGTTGATAATGATGATGATGATGGCGATGGTGATGACAGTGCTGATATGGTTAACTTTTAGGTATGTGTGCTCCCCCGTGTTTGTGTGTGTGTGCAGAGAGGGGGTTCTCTTATGGGTTTGTTATAGCTATTTGTGATAATAATGTTGATAACCTGCTGAGCCTGTTTGTGAAATTCATTTAAACTACTCGTAAATACCGTATCTACTTGTATCTGCATTTACTGCACAGTTTCTGTATGCATGAGTGAAAGTTTGTGTGTGTGTGTGTACATGTGCCTGTGTAGTTCTGAGCTCTAAGCTACCATATATGAATCGTACCACCCTACAGTGAAACTGCCTCTTTCGAAACAAGTTGGAACTATCGAATTTTGGGTGGGTATATCGAAAGCATGGTCGATTGTTCGTTTCCTACATTATTGTTGAACTGGTTTGAAATTATTATGATATGAAGAAGTAGTGAAGTTCCGACTTAAGATAGTAAAACCTTAGTATCTGAAGAAGATGAATCTGTATCTTTGGCGTCTCCTCTCTCAAGAGCTTGAGAAATCGAGTTCCAACTTCTAGATTGCTATCACCATCCGCCAGGTCTCGGAATATAACTTAGTTCCCCCATAATTTGAGTGTTGCTAAGAATTGACTGATCTACAATATTTTAGCCAAGTTAAGTTTTTAAGAGACGGTTCCAATCTGCTTAGGAAACTAATAAATATGCACAACTCATTTTGTAGTGCAGGGAACAATGTCAGCTTACAATCCATTTAATGCAGGTGGACATCAAGGTTCAATTCTGGTGTTCTTTGTTATAAGTTTGCCCAAGATTTGAAATTCTTGAAAATCTTCATATAAAAGAGTTGAAGGTCAACTGTGCTTTGGATACCTATTTGTCTGATATACATCTCCACCACCCATGTTAATGAGGACCTCAGCAAAATGTCCTCTTGAACCAGGAATAAAAAGGCCATGGTTAATTCAGGCTATTGTGGAACTTACAAATATGGTAGACACCAACAGGTTGCCTTGAATCAAAATGAGAGGAGCTTGAGATGATTATGAGAAAACTATAAACAAGAATTTCAATCAAATTTTTTCTGTGATGCCATACGGAGGGCATTTAACTTGAAAAACTTCGAGTTATCTAAGTCGAGACGAAATCACTAATACACATGCCTTGCGTCTGATATTTGGCTTCTGAATGCATCTTACTGGGCACAAATTGTTTGCTGAATGTAAAAGAATCTTAATTTGGTTCGTATTTTTGAAATGTTTGTTAGATAGAGATATAAGGATATCTTTAGCACTACCCCACTAGTTCCTTCGTTAGTACTTGCTTTGAAATTTCACTGCAGGCATACTCATAAAATGTCGCTCACACGAGTCCTTACGCAACAAGCACCACTGTTGCTGGAATTTCGTTTGTAAGCCGATTTCATATTTCTGGTGGGTTTATATTCGGTTTGCCAACCTAACGCTCGGCAGCGTAATACTAAATACGTAATTTCATCATTGTGCCCGTTGAATGGAATATTTCAGCCAGTGAGTATTTGAGTACGTGTATGCGTTCATCGCTAGTTGTATTCATTTGATTTCATTTGACTTAGCACTAGCGCTGTGCATGGCTTTTTTATGGACCCAGCGAAAAGAAGAGGTTAAGTACTAAATGAAATGTTATTTGCTTGACGTTGTGCTGTGGCACGAATATTTTCCAGTGTGTATGTGTGTGTATGTGCATAGTAAATTATATGAAAATTCCTTGAAAAAATAATCTACGTGAGTCCTTGTCACACAAACAAACACGCAAACAGACATGCACACAACTTTCACGTTCCATCTTAGTGCATGATATGAATTTCAATTGTTGTGAACACTATTTTGCTACTGTTAACGCTGTTGTTTTTGTAGTTGGTGTTGTTATTGTTATTATACATTTACTTACTTGTAAGTTGTTGGTGTTCATCTCGTGTATTTTGGCAAAGGAAAAACATTAAAGAATTGCAAATCAATAGTGTTGCCAATATAAATTCACAGCGTTCATTCTATTGGCAGTCGTAAATTCTGACCCAATTCTAAAATGAACCCTCTCCCGCGCTTGTTCGCTCACTGGTTCGCAATTCGTTTAACATTCCACCGCAAATGGTAGTTCCAGGTTCCGACTGGTTGCGGTTGTTGAATTGAGTTTGGGTGAGGGTGAAGCGGAGTGAAGAGAAGTGAGTGCGGTTCGAACTGTTGAGCTGCTGTACTGTGCTATGCATTTGCCCCTTGATACAATTCTATCATTAAATAAACGAGTTTTGTACGCATTTCCCATCCTTCCTGTGTGGTGGGGGGGCATCGTCATCGTGCGGCAATTAAAGCGTTTAGCAGCGCGTTAAAGTTTTTACGATCATTTAAGCTGCAAAATTTGGATTTTTATTTCGATAAGAATGATTAGATTCTAATTGGAATGGAGTTTGGCGTAATCTCCGGAATTATTGTGGTTTGTTGTACTGATGGTATCACTGCTTCAAGGAGTCACATCAGTGGACTTTCGTCTAACCACAACTATACTTGTTGCGGCAATCAGGTGGGAAACATTGTAGAATACGCATATATTTTTTTGGTGCATACAAATAAGACTCTAAATAGTGGGGTTAAGGAAAAACCCATACAAAGTGGCTGAAGAGAAATAACCTTTGTAAGACTGTCCGCTATCTGAGAAGGGGGTAGCATATATGTGTATGTGTTGCCTATAAGCATATAATCATTTATCTCCTGTTCATGTTTCGAATTTCACTGATTGCCTTTGTTGTGCAAGACGAATATTACCAATTGTTGAGATAAATGTAGTTCCCCAGATATATAGTTTGAGATTATATACATATATATATTATTTATTTTATTCTGCAGATGCTTATTGTTGTTGAATAACAAAGCTATTCTCTTTTTCTTAATGTTTAATATTCTCATTGGTATGTTTCTGACATGAAGTTCAGGATTAATAGATTCAGAGTAACGCCTTAAAAAGGCGTTGTAAATAATTCTCCTCAATTACTTTTTGAGTTTTCTTTTGTCTCCATCAGTAATTTTTTTAAATAATCGGAAAGAACGTGAAACCAATTTCAGCTTCAACTGATTTAAATTGCTTATTACCAAATTTTGTTTGGATTTGGAGCAAACTTGCGGATCGTGGTTATAGTGATGATTCTTTGTAAATTCGGAAAGGATTTATTATTTGAAAAAGTACTGTTTTTGAAGAGGCGTACGTCAATTCCAAAATATCTTTTCTCAGTTTCAGTGGTACTTGCTTCAAAATGATGCTTCTCGATATCTGACATTCAGAACCATAATCTCTCAATAAAATCTTTTATATATTTTACATACACCTATTATTGCGGGTCATGGTACCAATGGCATACGCGACATCTTCTCCCCAATCTGTGTTGAATAATTTCTGATACTAAGATCTATGCCTGCTTCATTTTCATTGTAAAATAGTGTCATGTCTTCTTATTATTTCGCGCACCTTATAGCCTTGATGCCTTGCAGACTTGATGTGTGTTGGTATCAACTGTGAAATGATTAGAATGCAAATGCCGCCAAATATTGTGTTAGACTGACTTCTACCAGTGTCCTAACACCTGGTATGGTGGTACATCACTTGTTCTCGGTATCTTATAAGTAAAATAGCCATCGAGCAACTGATATTGAGAACTCTGTTGATGTGGATTAAGGTCGTTGTTGCTTTTCGTCATAAAAATGTAAAAGTCCCTTTAACTTCGCGTTCAGATACGATTCTGATGCCATATCTTTGTGGCTTACCTATCAAATGCATTTTATAAGAGCAGTGAGCAGGGAATCAATTTTATTAGAGTTTCATGAAGAGTTCGAAATATTGTTGCAGTACATTTATTATTATTACTATTATATTTTACACCATAATTAATTAGGACTGCAAGGGTTTAGGGGAATGAGTATTAGCTACTGGGGTTTTCGACTCGAAGAGTAAATTTTTTTTTAGAAGGAAGCATTTTCGAGACCTAGTCCGGGGCAGGATTTGAACCTGCAACCACTACATTTATAATAAGTATTGAATTTAGGACTTCTGGAAATTTCCGATTTAGCGGCCAATTTGTCTCCATCTATCAATATAATAAAATCAAACGTACTTTGGTAACAGTTGAATTATTAAACTACAGGAGTGTGAATTGAATTGAATAGACCAGTCGCGTAAGTAAGCCTAAGAAATGCTTTTACCTTTGTAGGAACTAAGAGCAAATATCAGTTTCCGCAAAAGAAGAATGTGTAAACGCTATTTTGGCACTGGTGTTGTCTACAGTTACCTGTGATATACTTTTCTGTGATTAAAAGAGATTATAATCATAAGGAGTTGATGCCTTTGGACCATTGAGAATAGAGAAATATGGTATGTCCTCATGAGATTCTATCTACAGAGTTGGTAACTTTCCAGCTCCTTGATTTAGTTCTAATCCGGTTCTTCAATTCCTTCTTCCGTAGAAGAACGAAGAAATGTGCGCTGTATTTTCAGTTTCAGCTATATTTTTCCTCAACTGGAATGCTCCGCTTGCTATAATTTCACTTACCATAGAGCTAAATATTTTTTGTTCTAAATATTAAATCTTTCAACTAACAGTGTTACGTTCTCCGAAATTTTTTAGTTTAAACTCTATCAATATCACATACGATCCGCTCAACATGCACACACACCCTTCATATTAATGAAATATTTGACTCCACAATAGAAGTTGAGGGTAAAATCAATACTGACCCTTTTCAAAATCAATGTGGACTCTTCAATGAGAGTCTCAATGGACGTAATATTAATTATGGAAACTCAGTTCTTGCCAAAATAAGTGTTTACACAAAGGCGAATTTTAAAATAGTACAAATTCTGGGTATCACATTTCTCAACTTGTTGATAATCATTATAAACGATTTGATAACTAAGTATTAGATTTCCGTGAAGGACCCAACGTGCCTTCAGATATTTCAATGTTCATATTTTCGTACTCGTATATTTTTGCCAATGAAAAGAAAGGCACTCATAAATGGAACTTATCTCAACGCTATTTTTGGCAATTCAACGAAGAGTGATTGCAAACGAATTCATTAGCAATTTTCAAACGAGTTGCGCCGCCAGTTGCTTCTTGCAAAGCAATGTGCGGAGAAGCTAAATTTAAAATAAGTACCAAGGGAAAGAATGCGGCTCGTGCTCGTATTCATAAAGGTAATGAAGCAAATTTATTCATTTAGAAAATCAATACATGTTAAATGACAACACGGAATCCAAGAGCAACACCGATGCCGACATAATTAAATGTACATAAAATCGTCAAGAATGCACGAAAATTATAAAGTACCCTTTCGCAGCAAATTAAATTAATTATCCCAATCACTGCAAATTGAATAACCAACCTACTACGCTGATGAGGGGGCAATATAGATGTCAAAAAATGTGCTACTCACTGCGAAGTGCGTGAAATCTAAAATGCTAATTAGGAGCACAAAGGAAGAAAATACCTAAACATAAATTCCAACTTAATTGGCGCCAAAAGCAATCACAGAGTGGAATATTAAAACAACTCCATAGATGTGTGACGAGAAAGGTGCGGACAGTTTGGGGGAAAATCGTGCAGAAAAAACTAATGGAGTGTGGCACTGTGAAATGTTGTTGTTCATATGCAAATAATATAATTAATTAATTTAGCAAAACAACACAAACGCAAAAACACTCGAAAATCAAATCGAGCGTAAAAGAATTGCTTTGCATATTTATAGGCGCGTAAAAATTCAAAAGCAATCAATTTGCGCAGCGCGTCCGCAATTGAATGAAAGAATTTTCATTTATTTGCCGCTGCGAAGAGACAACTTCCAATTAACTGAATCTCAACAAGTCGAAGGCATTGCGGCGATATTCATTTCGCGTGGCTGAGCTGTGATTGGCGACGCTGAGCTGAGATGCAGGCGGCTGATTGTGAAGGCCGTGCTGAACTGAACAAAAAAATAAATTGTTGGATAATGTTTTTCATATACAAGATGAAAGCGCCCGCCACCGATAACGAATATTCACAAAAATAATTTAAACTTTTTTTGTGTGTTTTGTTTGTTGCTGGACTTACACAAAAGGAGCACAGAAAGGACATTCAATGATGTTTAAAAACGGCTGCACAGACAGGAAACACAAACAACAGCGAAGAACAAAATATATAAGACAGAGGGAAACGTAAAAGAGTCCTCGTTGTCCTTGTGATACACAAGGGAAATTTTAGCAAAGCGATTGGCAATAACATAAAAAATCAATGAAAATTTATTAAATAAAGTAACAGCAAACATGGGTTATCCTTAAATAATAGCGGCTTATTTCGCTTATATCTTCCGCTAGAAAAACAAACAAAAAAATCGTGATCCAAAAAGCAGCCGAAAATGTGACGGTCTGAGCAGAAGTGGATGCGTCGCCTCGTGCAAGTGATACTCTCAATTCCGCTATCATTGCGGCATTAATGGCATTTGGCAACTTCATTATCCAACTGGCGTTCACTTACTTACGCTTGGATTTATTTTAAGGTCCACTCACTTGCTGCACAGCAAAGCACAGCACAGTACAGCAGAACATAGCTTCAGGCGGCTTCGAGCAGCATTTTCAAAATATCCTTAATAAAAGAAATGCGTATTTTATTTATAACCTTCTGCAATATTTAAATTAAATACTTTGCAAAGTTCAACGCCGAGCAAAGTTCCTGCATTGCAACCAGCAGCTACGGCAGGGATAGAGCGATACTCGTAGATAGTTAAATGTCCTTGTGCTGTGGTCGGTGGTCGCTGGTCGCTGTACTCCATGTCCTTCCAGCCAATACACGCTCTGCTGTGTAGCAGAAATAAATTTTCCTTTGGGATACTTTTTGCTACTGTTACTTCTGCTGATTATACTCGTATGCGTGTGTGAGAGTGGCGTTTGCTCGTATCCCGAGGTTTTCATTTCATTTCCTCTCTGCTTATCTATCTGTCCCCTTTTGCGAGTGTGTGCGGTGTTTGGGTGCTATTTTGTATTCGTTTATTATGCACATTATTAAAATGTAATATTTTTTGTAATTTTTGATATTTTCTTTCTCTCCAAACGAAACATTTTTGCCCGTGAATGAGTGGGGACACTCTGCATAGTGGCTGGCTCTAGGTTATTTTCATAGGACTTATATAGCAGATTATATGTTTGATTTATTTGCATAAAAATGTCTCCTACCTTCTCTCACTTCGATTATCGCATTCTTTGAGAAACATTTTAAGGAATATATTGGAATGAAAATTGTATTTATTGGAAAAATGTGCAACATATTTCATTTATGTCTATAGAACCTTTTTTGAAGGGCACAGTCCACTTAATTCGACCTCTACTATGGTATTAAAAAGGAGAGCACTCGGAGAGTTCATTTTGAAACGTTGGAAAATTTGAAACTGCTTAGAGCACGCAAAGGTCAGGCGTACGCTTGAGTGGCGTAGCATGAAAAATTGCTGCCTGCAAGTCACACAAATTTTTGCTCTCTTCTCCTACTGCTGGAATGTATGCAGTAAAATTCGATCATAATTCATAAATATTTGTTTTAGGAAATGGCAAATTTCGCTACGTTGTTAAAACGGTTTTTGTACTCAGTACAAAATGCAATATAAATGCATCCTCGATGGTGTCCTGCTAAGTTGGGGCGAGAATAATTTTTTTATACTTCAACTGCACTATCCTAGAAAGTAGGGATTCACACTGGAAAAAATGTATGTGGCACGGAGCAAGGACACTACCATAATAACAATCACAATATCAATAACTGAGAGCAACATAGAGCACGCAGCAACATCACTAAACTCTAGCGAAACAAACCGAAGGGAACTGCAGCCAAATACTCGGAACCAACCAGCCAACACACAAATAGGAAAAGCATTTCTGCCCACCTGCCTGGCTAGTATGTGTATGTGTGTGTTTGAGTCCTTGTGTTGCATTCACTTACAAGTAACATAAAAATAATTTATAGCATTTAAGGTATTTTGCCTTCCACCTTGCCACTTATACGGGTACGCACGACACAAAGAGGCGCTTACAAGTGGCAGCGGCAGTTGCAGGTAATGTTGCAGCAGTACAAAAGCATGCGGCCAGGCAACGCTTCAGCCATGCCAGTCAACACACCGGCACATACGTACTGAGGCACACGCTCTTGCACAACAGCGGCGTCAGCGGCGGAGACATGGCAGAGAATTTGTTTAACCAAATGAAAGCAATTACGTACATGCCATGCCACCAAAGCGCTCGTGTTACCGAAGGACGCAGGAAACGTAAAAATGTCGTTGACAACAGCAACAACAAAAAGCTCTACAACTGCTGCAAGAACTTTAAGTTGTGCCTGCCACACACGCACACACTTTTGTAGCTTGAAGCGTTTTTGAATTGTTTCGCTTTAGTTCGAGTGCGTTTGTGTCCTTTCGGTTTGTGTGTGGAAAGAAGTTTTCTGTTTCCGTTTTGTTTTGCTCTGCACTTGTTCGTTTTCTCTTCACTGTATATGCATTCCTTTCCAAATTTGTATGAAATAGTAAGAAACCTTTTACTTTACTTTGCAATTTCCAAAGTTTGACAATATGCGAGTATTTATTAAATATAAATTAAATTTTCCATTTCTCTTGGCTGAGCACTTAAATTGAATTTATATGGGAAATTTACTGAATTTAAACACACGCTCTTCAATTAAGCTTGTAAAATGAAGATGAAATATAATTTTTGTTCAATTAATATTTAATTAAATTGATTGATTTCAATTTAAAATTTACGAGTATATTTTAAAGGGTTCAGCTTGGGAATCAAACTGTTGGTTCTAGCGTCTTTCTTAGGGTTGGCAGGACTCTAACCGAACGACTTTTACTTCAAAGCAATCTTACTAATCGTAATAGTCAGCAATTCCTCTCGCTCTTGATTGTCTGCCAATACTGACGTAAAATAATTTGATATACTAATTCCTTACCCTGAGAATTGGGATATTTACATCTCTCAACGAACACATCAGCTACACTCATGGTTGCATAGCAATTGAGGAAATTGATTCCGTATTTTTATTTCAAACACCAGTATGTTAGTCTGGAGAGTATTGAAGTGTGAATCGTGAGAATCTGACCTCCTTCTACAAAACAAAAGTTGCTCCAATCTCTGGATTATATATAATAAATTTGTCTATAAAAGTTAGACTCTGAAACATCCTTATTTGACTCTCAAATGGACCTCAAACGGATGTTGTTTAAGTTATTAGAAACACATTTATATTTCACAATGACTGCGTATTGAAAGTAGCATCAAGGAATCAATTGCCTCTCCTTGGTTATGGACTCTTCTGTGTATCTTTTTTTTCCCCCAATTTATTTATTTACCGACTCTTTTATTACCAAGAAACCTACAGTAATTTTTCTAAGCTTACAGACTATGTATCCTTCCGTTAAGGCATCTTTTAGAGGGAAGCTCTCGTAGGCTCCTCCCCAAGCAGTTCAGATGATATTATAATTGCAGAGCGTAGGTTTTGCAGGTGTTCACTATTTTAAGTTCAATCGTGGGTATATTTAGATCACGATGGATGCTTAATTATACTGGTATAAATAGGTACCTTGGGTTCTAAGGCAAGGTTTGAATGCGTATTTAGAAGCCAGTTCAAATTATGGAGTTTCAACATGATCCATGCACACTTTGAGTCAATGTGTTTAGTCCAAGTTAATCGTCTGACTAAGTGGATTCGCAGGTACTTTATGTCAGAGTATTGTGGAATCATTTAACCATTGAGTCCCGTGTCATTCCTTAAGAAAAATATTAAGTGTGCACATTTAACTTCATTGACATTTATCCTCCATTTGTGCAATTATATAGCTGAAGGCTATAGCAGCCATAACTTTCTTAACTAGGTTTATAATATTTCAATTGTAAGCTTCAGTTTGTAATAATAATAAGGACCTTCATTACAGGAATTTTCAAAATCTCACTGAATTCGTAGATGTATAAATGCAAGCTACACAGAAAGAAATTTGTTCCTGCTGTTGACTTTTAACTTCTAAGTTTCAACTAAATTTCTTTCGACCGCACAAGAACTGTGTCAATTTCCTCCACTTTAAGTGTTTATTGCCATGTAACCAGCAAACATATAAATGGAAATTACTAATGTGCTAGCCACAATTTCATAAACAACACACACACAAGGATGCAAATGTATGCAGCCAGGCAGCCATACGCACACACTTATTTCCAGAGCAGAGGGAGCACCAGAAAAATATGCAAATAAAAGTGTCAGAAATTTCCCTGCAAACGGATTACCAACGAAACGGAAACTGACACAGGCACCGAAGGAACGGGCGAACGAACGAAGGAGCGAGCGAGTTGCCCGAAATGAAAAACGAGCATGGTGCAGGAATGCCGGAACCATTTCCAATTTGCACCCGGAAGTAATTTCCTTATTAAAGTTCCACACACACCGCATCGGCACTCACGCAGTAGCACTTGCAGTACGATTTGTGCGGCGGGAAGGTGGGGGGCCGGCGACAGTGCACATTGCCATGGTTCCATATTGCATTCGTGCATGTGGCGCATGTGGGTGGCTAATGGAGGGATGTGTGCACGTGTGTGTTGTGCTGTTCCTGGGTGCATTAAGCAACTTGACTACATTACTGAGGTTACGACTTAAGGAAATTGTGTTCTAAACGGATCAAACTGCGGTCGTTGCAGCTGCTGCCGTGATGACTGGTGCTGGTGGTACTCGCAGAAATGGAGGCCCGCATTGGGCTTACTGTTGAGGATTGCCACAACAACTGCAGCGCCCATTTCTACAGTTACAACCTTGCTGGCGCTTCCAGTTGTGTGTGCGTTGTGCTGCAATTGGGAAGTGTGCTTCATCTTCCGTTATCGTATTGCGTATAACTGCATTTTTATGGCATTTGGTTTAATGATATGTTTATTGTGCATCTTTTGGATTCCGTTTCAGAAATACGAATTTTCCTTGGGCATACTCGTAATTCAGTAATGCTCCCATATTTTTGGCTTATTTCTAATACGAGTATGCTTTAAATTTTTATTTACGCAAATATGAGCGTTGCGCTTATCATATTGGAGTGCAACACAATATTTGCAGTTCAAGTTGAAGTCGATTTACAATCTCCTCGCATTACTATAAGCGAAGCAATAATATTTATAATTCATTTCCTTGTACGCATTGAGGGCACTATCACCGCTTTCAAGCCGCGCACTATAAATTATGTTATTTGAACCAATTTGTTGTAATGCTTTTTCCATTCAAGCCTTCGATCCGCTTAGCATCAATGACCATTTTTAAGTGGATGTCCGCATGCAATTACTTTCACCAATCAATCGTAACATAACGAACTGGTGCTATATCTTAGTAACATCGAGAGATGCACGTCCACGTAAGGACAAACATTTAACAATGACTCAGTTTCTAGCATAGTTCGACTACATAACAGGGCAAGAGGCTGCTACATGCTGCGGATCCTGCTTACCACGGTGTCCGGTGCGACTGACTAAATCTCTCAGTTTGAGATATGGAAGTAATGGTCAGGGTTATTGCCGTCATATATTTGCACTACACGGAGATTGTAAAAGCAATCGCTCTGCATATCAGACACACACATCATACAAGTTTTAATGCGTTTTCAACTTTGGGCCGTTAACTAATTCATACCGTCGACTGAAACGGAAAGAACTGCTTACGACCCAAACTTTTGACTTGCCTCCAATTGATTGGAATAAGTATAATTGAAAATACTCTGCTCTATTTTTCGTTTCATTTCAATCCTTCCCTGGGCTCCACCTGTGAACCGCCTGGTGACACTTCCTTCGTTCCGTACAATTTTATCTGCCGCAATGGGGTTTATCACCCTTGCGCCTCTCTGTCAGTTGTTGTGTTCGTAAATTCATTTTAACTGTCGTTTCGTTAAAATTCCGCCATTGCTACAATAACAACAGGCACAGAGAGAGAGAGACAGTAGCCGTAACGGTAACGGCAGCGGTAACGGCAACAAAAGCATTTAACGACATTTCGCAGAAAGGATGCTTAAGTAATTACTTTAATTAGTTCGTGCTACAAATTTTGCACTTCATAAGAACTGTAGCAGCACACAAGCCGCTGGCAAGTAGGCACGCGCACTTATACCCGCACCCATAAACTCATAGAGCTTCCGACTCCCCTGGAAATATGCTACTCGTACAACTGCTGCGTTTCCTCGCAGCTTATTTGGGTTGGAAAATCGTTGCTGGGTCGGTATGGATGCGAGTGGCTTCTGGATTCTATAATTCGCAGTGGAAAACTAATTTAAAACATTTTGTCGCTTGTTGTTGTAGTGCTATTTCTGCTGCTCTGGTTGTTGCAATTGTTGTATTTGTTGTTGCTGTTGCTGCTGCTGCTGCTGTTGCTGCTGTTATTGCTGTAAATGTGTTGTGTAAAATTTTATTGGGATTTCAGTTTTATTGCAAACGCATTTGCTGCTTACTTCCATTCTCTATTCCTGTCCTCAACACTTTCCTGTAATAAATATTAGCAAACAACTTTTATAGAGTTTTAATTTGTTTTGTAAATATTTATGCCTCCATGTGTTTGTGTGAGTGTGTTTTGCGTGTGTTTGACTACTGTGAGTGAGTCAGTATTGTGTGCCCGACTATGACTTCAACTCCGACAAAAGTGTTATTAAAACTTGTAATTACTAAATTGCGTAATAACTTTGCGCAAAGGACATGATTAACGATTGCAGCGGATTCGGCTGGGAATTCCCATACTGCTGAACAGGTGCTGAAGGCTCTACTCAGATTTGACACACAACTTATCTTGAGCAGAGCAGATTATCATCATTCCTTCATTTGTTAATGTGAAATATTAATTTCAAGTTTAATGAACAAAAAAGTATGTATTTGTTCAGAAGAAGAACTAGGCGAAACTTCCCATCAAGGAGTATGTATTAACCACCAACCATGAGAGATCGGGCACCTGTTAACTAGCAAAAGTCTTTAACGAAGCTTTAAATGTATGTTATTGAAAAGTAATAATAATCTGTATCATGTATTCTGAAGTTCAGAATATGAATACTAGTAAATGTAACTGAGCATTAGTTGAAAGGAATCGTTACGTTTCAAGGACTGACTGACTGTACATTGATAGTTTTAGTTCTGAAAGAAAACAATGTGAAATATTGCGTACACAAACCCAAACTAAAGAGGGAACTCATTATAAACGCATGCTAACTCTTGTGGATGAGTATTGTCCTGTTTTGATTGACTACAGACTTCCGTGTTGGCCGATTATGTCACAAGAAGGTCGCAAGAGAATCGCAAGAGGGTCGCAAGAGAATCGCACGAGGGTTTTAAGAGAATCGCAAGAGGATCATAAGATGTCAAAGAGGAAAGACAGACTTGGCAAAGCCATTCAATATAAGCTGAGTACCAGTGTCGAACATGATATCAGGAACGACTACTTCTATGATATATCAAAGTTCTTGTTTGGCAATTGGCTGCTAACCCAAAGAAGATTGTCGACACGCTCTTAGCAACTGTTCGAATTAAAAAATCCACACATGAATACAAAGAGAAAAGAAATAATATATTATCTAATTGAAAAAGTGTTTAAATCAGTACCAATTACTGAATAGTGCAAATAAACTTCACTGGGAGCACTGAAAGTCCTGGAAGACTAAATTAGTAGCCGAGCTGAAACTAATTGATATTCTCAACAAAAGCTTCTGTCTGGTTTAAGATCACGGGGAGCTGATGGTTTTTTGAGGGAGAGGGGAGGAAGTGGTTTCTCTCTAAAAACGGGGCTTCCGAGTGGAACTTTCGTAGCTCGCAAGCTACCTAGTTTACCTAACCTTAACCTAACCTATATTCGTATTCCCAACTGATGAAGAAGTGGGTTTACTTGAAAGAAGCCAATAAGGAAGGAAAAGCGGCATCAGTGCCATCTTACCAAGACCAGTTCCCGAATCGGTTCAATATTGACTAAACATTCAATGGGACCTCTGTCAAGAGTTTGTTTTGTATTTCGAACCAGTTCCTCAAATCGGTTCAACATTGAAAAACATCCAATGGGACCTCTGTCAAGAGTTTGTTTCCTTGAAACGGACATTTTCAGTCTTGAACATATCTGATTGTTTGTGAATGGTCTCCATAGAACACCTACAATCTATGATAGCTCGTGGAAAGAGGGCATTTTGGCATCTGTCTAAACACCAACTAGATATCATAGCTTCTGCTGATGTTTATAGGACTATAAATCGTATCATCTTTCCCACCCTTTAAGATTGATTTTATTCTGGGATTTATTCTTATAGATTTGATCCATTTATCAACAGTGTATTTTAAGGTCTGACTGCAAGGTGCGAGCTTATGGTAAACTAATTTTATGATGAGGTCTGCTGTTCTTTAATGAACACCCAAGGAACTGTGATATAAATTATTTCATCAAAGGACATACATTATTTAAATCGCACAGCGCTACGCTGCTTTCCCGCATATAATTTATTTAGAAATCTGATATATTGCCACATTGAAACCGATTTTTTATGTATTTCTTTTTTTTTCTAGTACAAATAACTTTGAAAGTTGCGGCACGTTGCAGCTGCTAAAAGGCAATTTGCATTCCTCTTTCATGCAATTTCACTTAGAAATTTATGCTCGAAATGGCAATCCGAGCCATCAAATCGCGCACAGGGCTTGGCAAATCGGTTGCATTGAATGGTTGCATTGTGCTGTTTAATTGCGGAATTTCACCTTTGTGCCCGGACGTGTCACAGCAACAGCAACAAGCATTACGGCCTCTTGCCGGCAAACGAATGAGCCCAACTAGCAATTTGATTGCGAAAAGAGGGGGCGGAAAATGAGGACGCTACACGCGATTACAGGTGCACTCCACTCATGGCACAAAGGACGATTAAGTGTTTCCATAATGGACAAATTTTGGGGGAAATTTCGTGGCGCTCGTTACAAAATCCGACATATTCGTACATGCAAATTGCGGAAGGCCATTGCAAAGTTCATCTACGGAGGCGGATGAGTAACCAGTGGCAAACTGATGCACAAAATTGAGCTGGCAACTTTTTCGAGCTACCAGCACAAAAACAAAAGTTTAATTAATGCGGTAAAAAAGTGAAATAAAAAACAAAGAGTAGCAGAAAAGTTGCTTAATGTATTGAAATGTGGCGCTGTAATATTTCAAAAATGGCAGAGCGCCCTATCAGCCAGGCTTGCGAATAGTTTCCTGCAGCATTCTGGAAATTTATGAAGGGATTACTACATTGGCAACCGTATCGAACAGCCCGTTGCGAGGCGGGGTAATGCAGCAACCTCTTCTAACGGAAGTCCTTATGCGCGACAAAGTTTTAATAAATGAGAGCGGCGCTGCCACAATCTGTGGAAATTGCTGAAATTGAGGAAATGTGCCACGCAAATGATGCCCGCATGATTGGATGCATGCGTTTTCGTTGCTTGCTGGCTTCATTCATTGAAAAAATGTCACGTAATCCGAAAAATAAATGAAAAAAATTCAATAAAATAGTTTCCCCCTCCATTCAACTCATAATTGTATGGTGTTTTTGTTGCATTTACTGCAACTGCAAAGTTATTAATTGCAACAACTTTTAATTGTGCTACACTCACACGCACACACTCACGCACAGGAAGCGGATGCGTTGCGCGCATTGACTTTTGCTGCACATAAGGGAGCGGTTTTTAAAGCATAAACCAGGTCAGCGGAGGTGCGCCACTGAAGTGCCACTTTGGCGCTGCTTTTTCATTATTCATGTGGAAAATTGAATTGGCCACTTCATCAAAATGACACTCCGTTCGTGAAAGCTTTCAAGATTCAAGATTGTTATGGCGCCTGCCCCCACACAATAATTTGCTTAGGCGTTGCAAGTGTTTAGCGTTTAACTGCCTCTTGTCTCTGCTTATCCAAATGTAAGCCTACCACCGCGAATGCCGCCCGTTCCATAGTAATTAAAGCAATTAAAATTTGTTCAAGTGGCGGACAATGTTGCCGCCACTTAAACTTTAACTACCTCACATAATTCCTGCTTAATCTGCTACAGAGTGGCGACGATTAATTCTGTGTAGCTCCAGCGCTTATGAGATCTCACACGACACGTGCACAACATTAGAGCATTGTGGTAATTGTGGGTAATTAAAAGATGCCAGCAATTGAATTGTTAATTTAGTGTAATCGCAGCATACATCGACAGAGACTGTCATAAAAGTGTGTTTACGAATGTTTTGGCAATTAATTCATAGAAGACATTTTAAAAGACATTCTAATTAGTCGCTCAGAGATTTTTCCTGATTTTTATTAGGCATATTTGATTTGCTGCAAATATTTAAATGATTCAGCGCTCTGGAAACAAATATGAATATGTAGGATCATTTTCAGTACCATTGGAAGCTTTAGACTCACATATTCTTGAAGCATTTAAACTGAGTTTCGATATTCAGTCGTCCCTTAGATCTTGAAATTGTTTGTTGATAAATTTTTTTCTATTCAAGTGAAATTGAACAATTGTCAGAAGAACTGACAAGAGACAATGAGTGCATTCTCAGTCCAATGCCTTCGACAACAGTTTTAAGCAAAATCCACAGCGACTATAATGAACATGTTCTTCCGAATAGAAGAAGACAGCAATGCCATACTTGAATAGGGTTAATAACTACTTAGCACCGTGTAAAAAATGTGAATGCGGAAACTTCGAAACTCAGATCAAAAACCTAAAATTAGGGTGGGACTCCAGTCCCACAATGAGGAAACTCCTGTCACAATTACTCTACGAAAACCCAACACAATAAAAATTACTGAAAAAGAACAACTTGATGAGTGAAGAGCAAAATTCGGATTGCATTGAGACTTGAGACTCCACACTAGAGGTGTGTTAGAACACTGAATAAGGTGTGGAATATGAAGACCAAGTACCATGCCGCTAAAATTAGCGAATTGTATCTCTGCATAGCAAGAGAATCTTCGTATCAAAAGATTGATAAGGATGTTATGCAAATTAGTTTCTTGCTAATAGTTCTATCTCCGGATAATGTAAAATTATACAAAACTATGTGCTTAATTATAAAGTTATCATAAAGTAGTTTAATTTAACCACAATTTACTTAACAAATAGCTGATTGACTACAACAGTTAACAAGCTTAGTTTTTACAAGGATATCCATCCTATCACTACTGTTTTCTATTCATGACTGAATGACTGTTCGGGAAACTCAGACACTTTTTCTAGTAACACTCTGCGTGACCAAATCATCTCGATTGCATGAGAACGGTGAAGATTCATTTTCTTACGTTGTTTCATATTAAATATTTAAAGCAGTTTCTGAAACATAATTTAAGGATGCAGACAGCTCCAATACTGTCTTCCTGAGAAAGTTTGCGTACATAAAATTCTGATATCAAACTAAAATAATTATATCTAATCTCACTTGCTCTAGATTTACTAACATATATCCTGAATTTCAAGGTAGTTTTTCATTTAACAAGCAAGCAAGCACTGGCCAGACAAGCAGAGATCCAAGGAAAATCGCTCTAGCGTCAGTCTCATGTCGTCATTCAGCAAAAGGAAATCAATATTCACACGATTTAAGCAGACTTATTCTATGTGACATGCTAAACTCAACATGTGTGTACCACAAATACTTCAAAGTATTTAAAATTAACACCTACGAGAATTTGTACCGCTTTCGTCTGTGAGGCAAAACGCACTCTCGCCCCTTCGCTTACAGAATGATGTCTAACAACTTGACAAGATTCACGAGTAGCTGGTTTCATTCAAATATTCGACGAGGTGATATCAAAACACGCGTTATATTTAAATACAGATGCTTGAAAAAGTTGAAGAAAAATTTAAAAACACGTTGAATGGCCTCAGCTCACTTCAGCACCAGTCGCCCAATACACATGTGGATGCGAGAATAGATGGAAGGCACGTGAAGTGGAAATTGCTGAACAGGACTTAGCCTCATTAAATCTTCTAAATGTACACAGAAGTCCTTTTTTCTTTTTATTTCTTCCATGCGAGTGAGGGTGTACATACATACATGAAGCTGGCAATGCAAGTCAAGTAATGTTGTGAGGCAGTGGAAGGGACATGAAAGCAAAAAGATAAAAAACAAATTTTTAAATAAATAAATATATGAGAGAAACAAGAAAAAATGGCAACACGCGTGCAGGTTGTTGTATGCAATTTGTGTAAATATGGAAATGTGTGGCACGGCGCAGCTACCAGGCGCCCTGGGCCTTAGTACTTGACCCCAATGGCAAACGTGCAAAATTAAGAGCAATTCATATGAAAGCACGTAATGAAATGTTGTGTGAGCGTCTGTGCGAGCCTGTGTGAGTGTGCGCAAATTTATGAACTTCATGCACATAATACCTGAATACACTCTGCCAACACTCAGAGAAGGAAGTGGGCGAAAGCACACGAAACTGTTGCATGCACATTTCCATTTATTACCTACGCGCGTGCATTTATCAAATTAAATTTTACTTTGTTCGTGAATGGAGCGGAGATGAGGCCAATCAACTGAAGAGACAAACGTGGCAGGTAATTGAGAAAAATAGATGAATGCATCAAAATGAGAGTTGGCACAGTGCTGACAGGATATGCAGTGAATTGGTGTTTACAGGAATTCGGAGCAAATGGTATGCGCAAGCGAAAGGGGAAGGAAGACAAAATGAGGAAACTTAAATGAAATTCCTTATAAATCAGAAAGGATATAGAGTACTTATGCGGCAACATATTCAAATTAGCCTGAAAATCCTTCATGAAGGATGCTGCTCAGCTTTATTACTCAATTTGATACCCTAAGGTATTTAATTAAAGCTGATCTTTTTCGGAATGCTGCCAACGAACTGGCAGATTTTCTATTGAATTCCTTGCAAAAACACACACAAATAAAAAATGCCTGAAATGGCATTTAAATTGAAAACGAAAACAGGAAATGGGTCACAACGAGCATCCTACCTTCGGCACTTATTGCTACAAACGGCATGTCACACATATCCGGCTCTACTACCACACACAACTTCTCGCTTTCGCATAGCAGCAACATCAGCAGCGGCAGTAACAAAAACAACACTACTAAGGGCAGCAACAAATCAGCAACAGAAGCTTACAAATCAGGTCTCAAGGGCATATGTACCAATAAAAATCACAACTGACACACCAACCAGCAAAACAAGCAACAAAATGAGAATTTGCTTTATTGGCATGCAGCAGAAAAACACAAGCACTGCAAACATAACAATAACAACAATAAAATTGCCAATATTTGACAGACAAAATGCGTTTACAATGAGTTACGAGTATGTTGCTGGCCATTTTCCCGGCGCTGATATGGCATGGCCACCAGCTCACCAATCCAGCAACCCTCCAAGCGAGCCACCCCTCAATCGAGTGCACATTTAAGCTGCCAGTGAGTTTGAATTTGTTTTAATGCGGTTTCACATACAGTTGACCCTCGCTTGTGGCAACCGCTCATCAAACACTCCACACTCGCACAAATTTCGATTTTGTTGCGTATCCTTTGAGCGTACATGTCTTAAAATATTAAGCTCTGTAAACAGCATAAACCGATTAAAATTGTGTTGAAACTAAAAGGGTTCTCTGCGATACTCACACATCACGCAGTGAGGGATTTCACCATTGTACTCATTGTAGGCAAGTTGCCGTCGTTGTGGGTTGCGGGCGGATATCCTCATAACACATTTCTCATTGACTGAATGTGCTGAGGCAGGTTCATATTTCCTCAGGCGTTATTTCCGAAATGGTGTATTTAATCCCTAATTTAAGTGAGGTTAAGCACAGATTGCGTCAGTAGCACGTGATCTGCCCGACCTGAACTTGCAGCAATTGAATTCCGTGCGTTTGAGATGTATGCGGGCTAATTGGTCGGTTTAGCTGGGATTAATTGTGCGTGTGCCTTTGTGTGTGCCGGTGGGAGTGGTTGTTCCTGTGTGGATGTGGTATTGCATGACCTTTGAGTGCTTCTTGATTTTATAATTTGTATTTTATTTCATATGCTGTGAAGCGCATTCACTGGAAATTCAATTGCGGTTGTAATTTAAAAGCGATTAATTAATTATTGAAGATCATTTTGAAACAATTTCAAAAAGGGGACTGGAGTGCGGTTAATAAACTGTAATTAAATGTTGCTAAGGTAGAGTGGCAAATTTGAAGAAGTACTGCAGTTTGTAGCCAGTTCCCTTTGCTTTGTTCATGATTGTGCCTGAAGTAGTATTTCTGCTGTGTGGTGGTGAAACCGGGTCTCATCTCATGAGTGATACTTGTTCACCATATAGTATAGGGTACAGAGAGGATATTTAGTATAGACACAGTTCTAGTCGCGAAAATATGAGATCTTCCGTGAGACCATAAAGAAATCCAAAAAAATGCATACAACGGGTATAAATAGTGTCGAGAGCGGAAATATGGTGTGATTGATTTTTACATGACGCAATTCTTGACATAAGAAATATATTTGATAGATTACTGTCGGAGTGTATTGATAAGACTTTTGGGCCCCAACACCTGTGTGAACAAGAGGAAAATTTCTTCTTTCAACATCCGCTGGAGAATTGCGTTACGTCAATAAACTATGCATTCGTAACTCACAAGTCACTCTTCTTGGGAATGTGGAAAGGTAACAATGTGTGTATGGAATGATTGCGAAGATTTCGGCAGTGCGTCTTCAACAGGAAATATAAACGGAGTGAAACTGAGAAGATTTCGATGAGATGCCTTACTAATATCACGTGGCTTTGTCCGTTTATTCGAAAGTGGTAAATATGCTTCTTTGAGACCGAAATTGTGTCTTTTGAGTTATAGAACTAAATATAAAAAATCTCCAGAATCGAAGTAAATATTCGTAATAATATTGTAGTTATATTAATCAGATTCTACACTCCCTTCCGCTGCCATCAAAGCCACTGCAAACAAGTGGGTTGTTTCGACCCACAAGCGAGCATGGCGGGCTGAGAGAGGCTGCGGATGGACGAAAATTATGCTACCTGCTATCCCTGACCGATGGTCACGGTTCCTTCTATCTTTAGGTAGGAGGGACTGCAGGCTGTTGGTTGGCGCGATGACAGGGCACTTTCTATGGGCTAGGCACATGGAAAGGATTGGCATATCAGACAGTGCGCTGTGCCCAGCCTGTGGAGAGGAAGACGAGACGGCGGACCATTTTCTTTGCGTCTGCCCTGCCTTTGCTCGAATCAGGTTCGGGATTTTTGGCACTGATGTGCTGAGGAGTAACCAACTTGGCTCCTTGGCACCGCAGGATCTACTTCTACTTCTTCGGAGGTCGGGTAGATTTAAAACAGAGTAAAAGGGAACCTTAAGTGCAGTACTATGGATATATACTCTGTCTGAGTGCTGCGCTTACTAGATTGTTCCGACAAAAAAAAAAAAAAAAAAAAAAAAAAAAAAATCAGATTCTAAGTTCTGAGAAATGTCTCATTTCTTCTGACTTCCGAAACTACAAAAAGCGGATTCCTCTGTTGAACTCTATGGATAAATGATAATCTCCATTCCTCAGGTCAGAATTGCATAGAAGTAATTGTTAATCTGAAGTTAATTGTTAATTTAAAAAATGTCACGCGATCTGCAAGGAAATTGCATACGATTAGTGGTCGTTTTAATAGCAACCCACAATGGAGATGGCTAACTTTTGACCAAAATGCTTGTCATCAGCAAAGTGGCATGTAAAGTTTGCTGTGGGGGTGCGAACATTATGTAGGACTGTCTGGATTTTGCAAGAAAGGAAAATGTCTGTTCGGAACGAAGTCTTGCGAATCATCTGTGCTCATTGTTTACCTCATCTTCTTAGGTTCACAAATGAGTTAACAGTTTGAGGCGGAATGAAAAACCGTCTATGCTACTTCTAGTGCCTTTTTATCGGCCTATTTCTCAAACTTTCCTTTATGTGGGAGAGTACAGTTGAGATCGTCGCACTGAGTGCTACGGGACTCTAAAAGTCTTCCCACCCAGTATCATCATCATTCTCAAGAACACTCGTGTGCAAAGTAGTAAACAGGGGACAACTAAAGAGCCATTTAATATCTCACATACCCTATTCGAGAGCTTATCTAAGCAATGCAAACAAAAATTATACCCTTTATCGGTTATTATCTCTGTTATTTAGTATTAATACGAAATGTAGTGTGGACGATGGCACTCTGCTCGACTTTTGTGCTGAAATAGCTGGTTGACTAAAAATACAAACGAGTACTTTGGGTCAGCAGGTGAGGATGTGATAGCGAAAGGAAGGGTGTTTAAATAGACCTGCAAGTGCCCTTAAAATAAATAAAGGACAATTATGGTTCTTTTTAATACCAGCACAAAGCCACACACAGATGTAAGGTGTGTGCATAAGGATATGCACACGAAATATTTGAAGAAAATCCTGACGAGGAAATTTGCTACAAAAACTATTCCTTTGTGTGTTTGTTTTCCATTTCAATGCTTCTCGATTGCTTGATTACAACATGACAATAATTTTTGCCTTGAATCCCTGTACAAACCCAAGCATGGATATTGAGGCAACTTCACGCACACGTATGCAGAATTTTTCCTTCACACGGCCACCTTTTTTCCACCCTTTTCAACCGGAGCCGCAAGAAGTTTCCGACAAAATGAAGAAAATGAAGACAGGAAAACGGTAGCCTAAAAATTTGCTCAAATACTGTCTTGTACGCTCCCCCAGCAACCGTTTGCGTTGTTAGTACTCCCAGCTGTGGCATTCGTTGTGTCTCCTACTGTAACTGCAGTGGAAATGTTTGCTTTAAATTTCCTGCAGAATCAATGAATAAATTTGGGAAATGTTGCCCCTGAAGGCAGTGGCAAGTAACCGAATGTGTGTGGCTGACGTTCTTTTTTCGAGCTCTGACATACGTTAAATGCGGCGTTCGTGTGGCCAGTTAGGAGGCGGCGGCAATGGTTGGCGGAGGAACGGACCAGAAACCGAATTTTAAAAAATTGCAATTGCGTAAACTTCTGGAAGCCGAAATCTGTCGTCCAAGGGAGGCTGGCTGTGTGATGGTTGTCGCCTTGCTTGCAGGCTATTGCGGCCATAGCTGCAGAATGGTTCGTTAGAATGCAGGCGGTTTGTCGCATTTTTTCTCAGTTTGAACTTTACTTTCCGTTTCTACGGTCGACATTCTATTCTTAGTTTGCCTAATTTCCTCGTTTGTTTTCTTTTTGCTGTTAACAGTTTTTGCGTTAATTTCTAAACCCCGAACAATTGCTGCAGTTGCAACTTTGATTCATGCCGATTGTTTTCTTTTTTGTTCTCCTTTTGTCTAATTTTGATTGCATATTCGCTCTGCACAGCGCTATGCACGCCGCCATTGGGGTCCGGATTCAATTTGTCTTGCTTTCTGTGTAGGTGCGGTGACGGTTACGGATCCGGTGACGCCGGCATCGCTGTTGCTGCTGCTTCTGCTGCCTTGTGTCCTGATGCGTCGCATTAAGGTCATATATCAGTGGTTTTGTCAGGAGCTCTGTCATAATTTTTAATTTATGCGTATTCACGAAATTTATAGATTTTCTTTACTGTGCTGATTTATGCCGGCGATAAGATTTAAGACTCATTTCGCAATTTAAACGGCTTCCTCCGGAAATTGAAAAATGAAAATTGAAATTATGTAATAAAATATTTGTTACAGTATTTACGAGACACGCACCGTAAACCCACTCCAAGCAAATCGAAACAAAAATCGAATCATTCATTCGAGATGTTAAATTTTAGTAACTTTTTTATTGGCGTTATGAAATTTAAAGATGTACAATTTATGGAGCGGTTTATAGTCAAGATCCTAGGTAAATTCGTCCGCGTGGAAAGGCAGAAATACGTGGGAGTGAATGTGGTCAAGTAGAACATGCAAAGAACGAAGGGGAATTCTTTTAAACGGCAATTACTTCTGTATACAAAATTGTTTCTTTATATATAATAAAATACTAAAATCTTGATTTTTATCAGTTGTCCTTAATTTTAATAACATACAAACAAATTATCCCAGTGTGTAACGACGTAGCTAGGATTTTGGTCAGAGGAATGTCAAATTGTATACAACACATACACAACCGAAGATTGTTCAGTCTTTCACTGCACCCTATCGCCTGCCTGCACCTTGACGTGGTGGTTTCATTGCAGCACCATGTAGACAACAATTTTAATTGTCCACTTCCGAATAACTTCTCGAGTGTTTCCAAGAGAATATCCCTTGTATCCTTGAATACTGACACGCTTCTAGAGTCTTCACACAAAACCAATTTAGGCAATGGACAAATATTTGCTTATCTATTATAGCAAAATTATCACCAAAGGCAGAAAGGTGTATTCCAAACATCAAAATCTTAATGTGAGGATTAAACTAGATCCAATGAAATGTATATTGAAAGGATTTGTTTTGTTCTATATGTTTGTAGTAATGTGGATCATAGCTCACTTGAAATTATTGTTACTTTGAAACTACTCCGAACGTGATGATAAATTTTCACTATATCAATTGTGAGATTTCCTTACTTCTGGCTGAATTCTTTGTTAGGATTCTTTTATTCGAACGCAAAGCGTATGCTTACATGCAACTAAGCAAATCTCCAGAACATTACTTATATGTGTTTTTATATCTATTTATTTCAACAGCTAAATAAGTTCTATAGTATTAGTGAAAATGTCGCAATTGCTATGACCGACGTCAAAATCGTATGCTTGCAATCTTAGAACATTCATTTTCCGAAGTAACGTTTCATAGATAACAAGAAAGCAACAGAGAGACAAACTAATGTTCTCAGAAAGACATATTAAAGCCATTTCTCTCTGTTTCTGTTGCTGTTGCTGTGAAAAGCGAACCAAATTGACAGTGAGATGATAGAATGACGATGTCATACTTCCCTCAATCAAACCCCATTAATTAAGAATGGTCAAGCCATGAACCCTCCTTCGTTTGTTGGACCTTTCATGGGGTGCATTCATCATGGAGTGCGAGATACCATTTCCTTCTTTTGTACTTACGAAATGGTTCGGAATAATTTCCTTTCCACATCCTTTCCACATCCTGGGACATTTTCTTTTTCACTCGTAATCCCCTAGGTAAGTAAGCCTACATTGCAAGAAAATCTGCTTCGGCCTCTTGTCTATCAACTGTCGATGGGGACGCGGTTGTTCATTTTCAACCGAAGAGGGAGACGAATCAGCTGTCAATCTGTTATCAACGATCGAGGGAGACACACTTCTTACCTTTTCAACCGCCGTGTGATCAGTTATATTATTTCCTTACCGCACTCATCCCAGCGATACAACATTATGTCATGTGGCTCCATTTCATTCGCCCTCCATGCTTTTGGGAGAGAGAAAACAGATCTTACGACAATAAGGGATTGGTATTTCGTTGCATAATTTTAGGTATTGGGATAATCTAAAAGCATGAAGGAAGAGTATTTTAATATTTTTTTGTATTGTACTTGACGTTATATCTATTTATGTGTGCTAAGATTATGGAATATGAGTACCAACAATTAAAGCCCACGACTCGAGGAGAAAAACATTTTAAAAAGAAGCATTTCGACCCAATGCCCTGGGTGAGCACCCACGACGCCATGACATGCTTGCCATTAGAGTAAGGAGGCCGCTGAAAGGAAAATTAATAATGTAGCAGCCTCCTGGGTATGTTATGTCTAACAAAAGGGATATTTGGTTAGAATTTCCACATAAAAGTTTCTTCATATTACTAAAGATTCTCTGCCAAATTCACTATACTCACCAGGCAGCATTTCAATTATGCCAGGTGACAACGATGTTCAAACAAAGAATGAAGTATGAAACGAAATTTCCAAGGACTTGTTCGAAATCTATATTTTGAATGCATAGAAAATTCCCACCATCGCTGGAAAAAGTGCATACAAATGAAAAGGGGACTGAGTTAACAAATGAAACCATGTCTGCTGGAAAAACTCACTACTCTCATTTATAACTGACTCGACTAAAATTATCGTATTAACGCTCTTCTCTTTTTGAATACTAACTCGACTTAACGAACTGGCGCTCTTTCTCTTTTTGATAACTGACCCGACTTATCGAACTGGCGCTCCTTCTCTTTTTTAATACCGACCCGACTTAGCGAACTGGCCCTCCTTCTCTTTTTGATAACTGACCCGACTTATTGAGCTGGAGCTCTATCTCTTTTTTATAACTGATTCAACTTATTGAACTGTCTTTCTATGCAAGGCTTTCAAGAACTTTTTACCCAATCGAGGATTAAATTAGTTGTTTTCTCTCCCCGCACCCCCATGCAGAGTAATTCTGTTATATTTACCCTCCTTTCAGGAAGCTGCCGTCTATGTCCGCAGTGACTTTTGGCTAGCCTTCGGTGGCTCTTCGAAATTAAACAACGGTAATTATTTTTTTTTTCATATAACATTACAGTTTTCTTTTATTTGTTATTTTTAGTTTTCTCTTTGTTATAATTTCGTTAATATAATTTTGCAATTTTTTTTCGACAGTTTTAATTGCTGCGTACATTTTTCGGTTTTTTTGTTTTGTTTCTTTCTTTCTCTCTTTCTTTCACACACTTCTCAGCTGCACTTACATCTCTTCTATTACATTCGTATTCCTATAATTGCAATTTCAAATACTTTTTCATTTATATATTTATTTTTGTTGTTGCTTTTGTCATTATTTTATATACTATTTTATACGCTATTAAAGGGGTTTACATAATAATATGCAATAATATGCATTCAATTTTTGTTTTTATTTACTTTTAATTTTCATCTTCATTTCTTGTTTGTCTTAAATTGCATTGTAAAAAAATTCGTACATAATAAATAGTTTTCAAAATTTATATAATTGTATGAATGCATGTATAGGTATGTAAATATATATATTCATATATATATATATATATATATATATATATATATATATATATATATATATATATATATATATATATATATATATATATATATATATATATATATATATATATATATATATATATATATATATATATACATAGGCGTGTGAGTGTAAGTGTAACGGGTTGTTTTTGTTTTTTTGGAATATCAACACAAAGAAACTAAATTAGTAAGAATAATGAGAACAAATGCTGCAATTAACATTTTTCTTTGAGTGTTTTTAATTATGATGAATATATATATGTATATATAAAATTGAATGTGTATGTATACGTGAACGCTACGAAAGCTTAAATTGCTTAAAAGTTATTATGGCTTATAAATGTAATTTACAGTACTAAATTTGAAGCTTGTCCAAAGTGTTTTTTATTTGCTTTCATACAAAATCGAACTTAAAATAAAATATCAATACAAATTAGATCGCTAAGCAAGGGAAAAGGACCTAAAACACAATTTTGGGTTTGCTTGTACAATCACAGAAAAACATAAAAGTTACGAGTATTTTCACAATACATTAAAATAAAATTAAAGTTTAACTTAAATTGAAATCCTTAAATTTAATGAAAACGCAAACAAAATGAAACGACTGAGTTTTTCTTGTTAAATTTAAATCAAGCAGCGCAGACTTTTGAGAGGGAAATAATTATAAATTGGCAGTGCTTTTTATTGCTGTGAAACTTTAACCGTTGTGTGTGTGTGTATGTGTGAGTGTTTGTGATGTTGTATTTCCTGCTGCAATATTTTAAACAAATTTATAAAGTGAAAGGTCGTTAAATTATTTCATTGGCAGATTTTAAAACATTTTAGCAGACTTTTGTGCATCAGCCGTCAGTGGGGCTGACGTGGAACATTTCCCTCCATTATACATCATATTGAATTTATACTATGAACGAGTGTGTGAGTATATATGTATATATACGTGTCTATATGTATGTGAAAAGTTTGAAGGGTTTACATGAAAATTGTTTCAAGTTAATGACACTTTTTGGGGAAAGTTGCGTCCGGGCTGTATCAGCAGAAATGCTCGTAAAATAAAAGTTTGAAAATATGCTTCAAATTTGTTGCAGCACAAAGTTGGCAGTGCCGCTGTCGACTTTGTGTGTCGGCGGACCTTAAAGTGGTAAAAATGCTGCTGCATAACTTTACCAACGCAAATTGCGAGGGGAATGCGCGCAAAGCGAACGCTCATCAGTGCAAATGGCCGATGCAGAACCCAAAACATGTTTATTTGTGGTCAGTGGTGGTGGGTCTGGTCTGTCTATGTGTGTGATTTTCGGCCAAAAAAACCCTCTCTTGATGATCTCTACTTCATTTTTAATTACACAACGACTGCAGGGGTGTGTATTTAAACTGGAAAGGAAGGTACACAAAAATTCCTTTTACTATTATCGTGATTTATTTTCATAGAGCTGGAAGCTACCATTAAAAATGGTGGCATGGATTCTCATAATTGCCAAACATGTGGAGACTACATCGTTCGTGATGGAAGTACTACTAGAATTTTCTAATTACTGTAAAGCAACTATACACTTGTGTGAGAACTTCTTGAATGCTTCCCAGGTAATAGTCAGCTGAATAATTGTAGTACTTGACACTAGCAAGATGACTTAGCCACTAAAGCATGCATGACACCATGACTAAAAGCCTCAGTATGACACCAGAACCTTTTATAACCGATAAGAAAGAGCTACCAGCCCTGAAACATCATACTGAAATCTCCGAGGGAACTGTAAAGAAAATGTATGAAATAGCGAAAGATAAAATATCTCAGCTCAGCTTTAACCACACAGAATAAGGCTCAGCGCATTATTCCAACTGGAATCAGTCAGTGAGATTGATTCTGCACACTTTGGCCGGCAGTTGTGCTTATTATGGTTGAATATTACCGCACATACCCTACGACCCCATAGGATCATTTAATCATGAATCCACGTTTATTCGAAGTTCCCCTGTAAGTTGTACAACTAAATTCTACAATGTTATTTTATAAACAGAAGTGTACCTCCAAAGTCTTCCTAATCGAATCGATTACAGCACCTGCAAACTTTCTAGGATCTTGTATTGCAATAGTAATTTGAAGACCGCAAATATACCACTCATGAAGCTCCCTCAAAATTCTATGAACCGCCACTGGGACGTCAATATTAAAATAAAATTTGCCCGGCTAGTTGCGAGGGCATAAATGCGTGTGTGGGCGATTGTGTGTGGTAGCTTCATGAGCATATTTCACAAAAATTTGCGTTATTTAACATGCCAAACTTGTTTGAAGCTATGAAGTCTGCAGGGACCTGCACCACAACTCCTTTTGGCATATGCAAGTGTAACAAACCAAACCGAGTCTGCAAATGGAGTGGCGGCAGCAGAAGTCATCCACAAGTGCAGCCAACAAGAGAAAATTGTTAAGGTGCCACAACAAGGACTCCATAAAAATATGCCAAAATTCACAACTGGGAGAATTGAAACAGATTTCTATGCAAATCAAGTGCCGAATCGAAAGTATTGGAAAACACAACAATACCCAAACAGTGCACTTTTTTCTTGGGTAGTCGTCAGGGGAGCAGGCAATTGCGTAAAGATTTTAAACTTTTTCGTAGCTAAGGGCAACAATGCTGACAAAACCGCAACACAAAAGTCGGATGTGTTAGCGAACTGGGCAAAAATGCACCAAGCAACGCTGGCGTGGCCAATTTGCAAGTGTTGTGCTGCCCAGGGAAAACTTTTTGAATACTGCTTTTTAAGGAAAATCGCACAGGCACGTCGAGGGAATCGACAGCACACTCAATGGTACAGAAATGTGTTAACAGCAGGCTTGGGCAAAAATGTAAAGGACATTGCATTATTTCTCTTTTCAAGTTAAAGTTTGCAACAATTTCGGAAATTTACCGAAGCGAAACTCACGGTAGGGCCAGCACGCAATTTTTGACTGGCAGTCATGTCCCGAAAGGTAGTTAAACTGAGTATTTGCACCAGTGAAAATGCTTGTAGTCTACTTAGGTGTTGCAAATTCAATGCTCCTTAATGCTGTGTGCAACTAGACATAGTTTCAAGCACCGCTACAGCCTTAGCAGCACTCAACTCGGCACAAATTTTGTTCACGCTAGTCTGGCTGCAGCCTTTCCTAAGCTGCTTAAAAGCATGCCACGCACAATTACTTGTTGCGTCAAATGCCGGAAAATGCAGAATACATTCCCTATTTTTTCATAATCAGCTTCAGGAAGCAGCAGCAGAGTTGCTGCAGAAAAGTTGATTAACCACGAGTAGCACAAGTTGTGGAAAACTGTCTGCATCATGATGCAATATGAGTAAACATTTGAGCCATGTAAGTGGGTAAAATTTGGAAAATTGAGGTAAAGTTGGCGTCCATACTAATGTTGTGTCGTTGTGAAACGAGCACAACAGAAGACCCAGACAGTTTCTGTTCACATCAGCATAATTGCATGTTTCACTTTGAAAACTCGCTGCATCAGTGAGGTCAGAAGAGCAGATGGTCAAACGGAACCTTATTAGTTTATTTCCATCACAAATCATTCAATGTGAAGAGGATATGCACATCTAAAACAAGGACCAAATCAGTTGATAACTGAGTTAAAAAAAAAGAATTTTTTCACTCAGTTATGAACTGCTTGGTCTGTGCTCCTTTGAAACACATTTCCTAACTCTACGCATATAAATCAATCATACCCACGCCATGAAGATCTTTTACAGGACTTCTTAGCATTGTGTCATGTCATGAGCGAATTTAGTATTCAAGTAGGTTGACTACGATTCTTTCACTCAATAGAATATTCTGCAGAGCACAGTAAGCACCTTATAATCAGACATACATACTCGACATTTTTACAAGTGCACTTTTTCCCATCAATTACTGTAATATAACTGGGGTTGCTTCGTCCTTAGAAGAATTTTGAGTAGGAATTCCAATGTTGCCAACAGATGGAAGGCATTTCTCGCGAATATACTGGCACTCATCAAAAATCTCGCTACCACTGGGATAATGCACCTCTTCCATTTATATTCTAATAGTAACTTAATGTGACTTAGAGAGAAGATGCAGATATTAGGAGCAGTTAGGAATAATTGTCATAAATAAGTGTGATCTGCAAGCCCTGCGGCAATATTATCCGACAAAATATGATACTACCCACGTGCCAGCGAGCCATTTGTACCTTGCATGAGCGACGCTTAAGTAAGACGATGGGTATGGTTATCTCTCCCTACATGTATTTCTTCCCGAACATACTGCGACCACTCCACTCTACGTGACATGGGTACAAGTTGCTTGTAAAGACACTCTGGTAAAAAGTCTTAAAGAGGCGATGCAGCTTGATTGAAATCAGTGCTCATCAGAGAGTGTATGAAAACATGGCGTTGCCTGGACTCCGAGGAACTGATACTTTCCTCTAGAATTGCATTCAAGCCTGTAACTATGTGCGTGTGGGATGTGTGTGGATGTGTGTGTGTATGTGTTTGTGTGTCTTTGTGTGTGTTTGTGTAATTTTTAACTGTTAGTTCGCGTAGATTGCTGGAGTTTTTTTCTATAAACTTAATTAATTTCGTTTCAATGAACTTTTTTTGGTTTTTACTTATATTTCGTTTTAATTTTAAACTTTTAATAAATGCAAATGGTGCAGAATTATTCGTGTTGCTTCTTAGATCAATGCAGTTAAATTAGTTGAGGAGAACAAAATATACAAAAAATGTATTTATTTATTTATTTTTACTTATTATTTCGTTTTATAATTAATCACTTTCATATTAGCAACAAACACACGACACTCGCTTAGTCTAGCATACGCCGACACATTCGCTATCGCACACACCCTTCCGCACACGCTAAGCACAGCGACTAGTTCAAACCCTCCACCTATCCCCGAGGCAGCAGGGGGTGGTAGGGTTGTGTGGGTTGCGGTTGTTGTTGTTGCTTAGTTGCACTCTTTTTTGTTCGTTCCGAGTTCATTTCAATTGTTGCGGTTTTTCTATGGGAATTTTTGCTGTTGTCTTTTTTTTGGTTATTGTTTCGTTATATGTACTTCACATTTTCACACACGCACGCACGCCATGCCTAATATTTGCAGTTTAATTAAAAATGTTTTTCTTGTTTGTTTAATGGATTTGCTTTTGTTGTTGTTGTTGTTTTTGTTATTATTAATGTAAACAGAGTGGCTTTAATTAATGTTAAATTTAAAACTAATCTTAGGTTTGATTTTTTGTTTGTGTTTTGTTTTGTTTTCGTTTATTTCTGTTCTCTTTTTATTATTTATTTAAAATTATGTTTTTATATGCTTATATAACAGTTCACTTAAACGAAAATGTTTTACTTTGTTTATATTTGTTGTGTTTTAATAAAAAACGGTATAAAAGGGTAATAATTTTTTTTCTTTTAGTTTTTTCACTTTCATTTTGTTTTAGTTTTGCTTTACGGGCAAATCATTTTTTAATGTTTGGGTTCGCATTTGTATAATGTTTTTTTTTGTGTTTTATTTTTGTTGTGTTTTGCGTAAATGTTTTTATTTTATTGTGTATGCTTTTTGGAAAACTTAATTTGTTGTTTTTGTTGTTGTATGTTGGTGTTACTGTTGTCGTTTAGTATTTTGTATTGTACGTTCTTCTTTACACTTGCACTACTTTCGTATGCATGTAAATCATGGAGTTGTGTGTTTCATGTGGTCGTGTTGTAGCGATCGGTAACCGAAGAGCTGGTCTTTCAGAGAGACGCCAAACGCTTAAGGGGAAGCATATGTGAATTTATCTACATTTAAAGCTTGACTAAGAATAACGTTAGTAAGTATTCAATAAAGCAAATAACTTTAACAGTGCGCCTGGGTTGATGCCGTGACTCTCGACCAACCACTCCGAGCTCCCTCGCCACTTTGGCTGACTTCTGGTATTTATATATATGGTAACAAATGCTATTGTAACAAAATTCTCGGTTAAACAAAATTTCTATCTTAACAAAAAGATGTTTTATATATATATAAGAAAAAAAATTGCACTTCTTAATGAATTATGTGTGTAAACAATTTAATAATTATATATTTTAAATGGGGCATGTTGCGGTAATGCTTAACACTATTTTAAATAAGTTAAATGAAACATGCCAAATACTGCTTTGTTTGTTTTAGTTTAGTTTTGCTTAAATGTGACCTTAAAAACGTTTTTAATTTACTTTATGACTATAATTAGCATAATTTTACGAATTTCTTAGCTTTTTTACGGTAATTTTTTGTTTTTAAATTTTGTGTTATTGTTTTTATATTTGCTTTAATATTAATGACTTTAATGACACTTTTGTTTTTTACTACATTTACGTGCTAAAATTATTTACATTGTTATTTATTTATTTTATGTTGTTTTCTTTTTCTTTTTTTGTTAATTATACTTAATCACTATTATTTTATTTTTTGTTCAATTGCGCTAAGTTCTTCTAAGGGTATTGTTTGGTTTTTGTTTTTGTTTTTGTTTATTTTACTTCTTTTTTATTTTAATGCAAGTTTCACTAATGTTGTATTCGAGTTTATATAAGTGTGAGATAGTGTTATGCAGGAAGTTGTTCGGCTTCCCTATTTACTATTTGGTAATTCGTCTTAGTTGCGTGAAATTTAGTTGTTTTTTTTTCTATATAAATTTGTGTTTTATTAAAAAAAATTAATGCAATGCAATTTTTTATATTACTTTAAACTGTTTCTTAATAAATTTGACATAAAAAGTTGTGAGTTTTATAACTGGATTTTATAATTTCTTATATAACATGTAAGTGGAACATGCTTAATAACTTTTAATATATATGCTTTTAATCTTATTTTAAAATTGTTAATAATTTTTAATATATTTATAATTATTACAACATGCTTCGTTTTTATCTTAATTTTTTTATTTTATTATTTTTTTGTTTTTTGTTTTGATGGAACGAAAACAGTCTTTGGGTATTCATTTTCATTGAAATATAAATATAATAATTACGCTTTTAGTTACATACAAAACGAAAAATGTTAAATTATAAATAATTTTTATAAAAAAGTATTATTTCTTTCAGCGTTTGAGTATTAAAAACTTCATTATTCAATAATATGGTAAGAGGGGCCTGAGTGAAAGTAAAATAAAGTAAAATAAATTATGAGCTTACCTGAAACAATTGAACAAAATGACATGTTTTACACATAAGGTAGCATTTCTAGAAATTTTTAGTTTGTCCCTAATAATTTTATGTTTTCTTTTCTTTAATTCATAACGTTTCTCATTTATATTGAACTCAATTCCTATTGTTTTTGGTGTTTGTTTTTTTCTCTCTTTTATCGTTGCTCGTCCTTTTCATATTTATATTGGTTTGCATAACTCTTCAACCCCCTTTCCTTTTTAGAAAATTTGTAATACATATATATTTATATATATATAAAACTAGCTGCAATCTACATACTTAAAAATAATGATGCCAACTTAAATACTTTTCTATTTAAACTGAAAATTTACATGTCTTAGAATTAATGATGATTTCATGCATTTCGCTCCGCATGAACTTTGGTTTCATTTGCTCTCCTCCACACGTTCCACTTCACCGCTGCCGGCCCTCAGTAGGAGGAGGAGGAGGTGCGCTTTCCGTTTTAGTGTCTGGCTTAAGTTAAGTAATCTTTCGTTTGTTTGCTTAGATTTAGGCTCTTTACGTTTAAATTTTTATGTTGATGATTCTTTTTATACAAATGTAATTTTTGAATTTTTTCTTTTGTTAAATTTTTCATGCTTTTTTTTCGTATATTTTGCAGATCTCGTCTTTGGTTGCGCTCTTTGTGGTTTTAAAAGTGTACTTTTGTGTAGCTGTGTGGACTTACAATTCTAGTTCGGTTTGATTATTCGCTGCCGGACCATACATGTTGGCCAGCTTATCGAAGCGTGGCCCCCACGCACCCAAGTAGTCGTATTCGTGCGCTTCATCGTCAGTGCCTGGAAAGATACAAAATTTGCATGGAATTTTTTTCTTATACAGTTTACAGAAGTTCACAAGAAGGCTTTCAATATCAAGCACGCTCTCAAATGGCCTAAAACTACTTGACACACATGCATTAATGTATTAATTACACATTCACTAGAATTACGCGTATCTCATCTTTAAATGCTCCTCATATTTACACCCAATATTCTGAGGCACTTGAGCGCAGGCCTGCAAGTTTAAAGAAATGTTTTCATGAGTTACGAAAGTGGTTTGTGCTAAAGTGTTCAACTACAATACTTGGCTCTGGCAGCTGGCTTAAAAGCTTAAAACGGTCGGTGAGGATGTTGTAAGTGCGCCTTCTTGTTAAAACAACAAAAAAAACTGTGTGTGTGGGAAGGGGAAATGTGTTTGGCTTCAAAAGATTCATGTGTATGATAGCGAGGAGGGAAACATTAAAGACCTTGGTTCTTGGCGTTATTGATTCTGATGTGTAAATCTCGAATGCTAAAGCAGAAGTGCACATTCAATAGAAACGCAACAAAAGAAAAGAAAACCTACATTGAGAGCTCGTTGAAAAGATAAAATTACTTGAGGAGGAAGGCAAACCACTTCATTGAAAGAATTTCACTTTACAGTTTCACAATAAATAATAATAATAATAATAAGGACAAGTTTTAGAGGGATTATCTGTTAACTAGAGTGCTGGAAGATGGTTTAATATTAAGAAGCGTTTGGGAGGCTATCTCTGACGAGAGATTTTGATCTTCAACCGCTCGGCTGGCAAAGTACCAAGGAGACAATTTCAGTTTCAGGATTTTCGGTCTGTACAACACTGAATCTTCGGCATGAATTTTTCGATCACTTCTACGCATATATCGGGCTGTATTCCCAACTTTACGAAGGTTATTGCATAAATGCTGTCGTATTTCTCAGCATAGAACACATCCTTTTGCTTAGCTCCACAAAAAGAAATCCAGTATAGTGTTAAGTTAGGTTAGCGACATATAGACTTACAAGGTCCATTGCGGTGCCATTTAAGAGCTATAGTATGAATCGTTGAACAGGGGGACGCCGGTGGGGACGATAGTATAGTGTTAAGTTATAAGCCAATTTTTCCAACGTTGCATTGTGATATTCCACGGCCTCTTTAAGCGCAATAGAGTCATCCCGTTAAAATGAATTGGACACTTCATATCAAAAGTGTCCAATTCGGCCCACCAATAATTTGTCATCCCGTGCCTATAATGCCTGTCTTCGATCATAAAAATAGTCTATGCGTAATTTTCAAAGGAGTACGGCCAAACGCCACTTCTTGAATAGCATGAGTATTCTCTCCCCAAGTTTGCCAGATTTGCCCAAAATTTGTTTGGAAGTATGAGTTAAAGTGGTCGAAAATTACATAAAAAGGATTCAGTGCTGTAAACAACTATGAAATTTGAAAAGTTGTTTATAGCCTAACGAATCTTATAGCATAAACTAGAGGATAATTCACTGAGCTACCATGACTTTCTTTTAGATACTTGTATTCTTTCTGTGTTTATCCTTAGATGAAAAATGTTTTGAAGATCAAGCAAGGACAACGTGAAAATACAAATATTTTTAGGTTGGTCTGGAAGTGGATCTTTAACTTTTGCTTTATAAATATGGGTTAAAAGATTATGTCTAATTCAGGAAAAGAATCAGTTGAAGTTTATGATATATGAGTAAGTTATATATTCTAAGAGTATGTAGGATTATATGTATTAGTTATAATAGTCTATAAGGTTTATAGTAGTATAAGAATTAGTCATTCATCCGACTAAATCCATAATCCAACCTACATAAAGTAAATTTAATTTAAATATGAGTAAAAATCCATAGACCTGTGAAAAGTAATTTCATTCCAAACATGAAGTGTGGTGTCCGTATCTAGTAACTTTCTATCATGTATTCATCTTCATATATTGCTGCATTGACGAAAAAACAATTGTTCGTCAGAAACATCAATGATTCAACAACTAACTATGATCTGGTAGTTAAACTGTGGTTCCTTTTTTAAAAATTTTTTATTTCCTTTTTGTTATTTGAGTGGGTTTGTTAACTTTGTAAGAAAGGATTTCTAATTAAATTTTGAATGCCAATTCTCCTCATGATTTTAAGTTGTTTTGGAGGATATTTGCAGAATATATTACAGTAACTCTCGTGGCCTTTTGATCCCCCGCGGAACTATAGGAACTAATTATTATTACAGTGACTAATATAAATAACAAAAATATGTATGCTTTATTCGTAAATTTTATTAGCCGGATTCAATTCTTACGAGTGTATACTAATTATATATGTATGTACGTATGCGAATATTGAGTGCAAATGGGACGCAAAAGGGTAACTAAACTGGATAGTAACTAAACTTGGCTTATCTAAATGCAAATTACTCATACAATTAGCAATGATGACATATTAAGTTGTATAAAAAATACGTACCTGAGGCCAATGAACTCAAGGAACCGGCGGTACTGCCACCGCCTTCGTAAGCATAGTTGCGCAAATCGTCGAAGGGCGGTGCATTGGGATCGCCATCAGCGCGTTTTTTATGCTCCTCAATAAACATGCCCACATTGGGCTCCTGGCCGGGCATTAATGTCATAACCGGATCTGTGAAATGAGCGACAACAAGAACAAAAACAATAAAGTAAGTAATAGAGCAGAACAAACGTTTGCACTTATTGATAGTTTATGGCTGTCACCGCAGCAGCTCTTCAGGGGTTTATCACACTTTACACGGCAACATTGTTGCCATGTGTGTGTGTGTGTGGATGAGTGAGTGGGAGTGTATTGAAGGCACTTAAGTGCGCTTTTATGTATGCTACAATTTAACATTCATAACGCGTTGCTGGAGATTCTCTGCCGCTTATTGCAATGCACGCAAGCGTAAGAATGGGGCTGCAGTAGCAGAGGCAGCAGCAGAGGCGCATAAAAAACGCATTTGCAATGTGCCGCTCAAGTAAAAGTTTGACGCTTGTTTGGCGTGTAACAATTTAACTGTGAGCCGGAGAAACCAGCCCCGGCGAAAGTTTTCCCAACTTCGATTGGAAAATGTGGCACATGCTGGAACATGGTATCAACGCATTGAGCCACATTGCAATATGCTGCAAACACGCTTTTAATCATAGGAAAATTTTCACAAATTTTTAATTTTTTATTCTTTTTTATTTGTGCTACTTACACATTATTGGCATTTTCATGGGTGCTAACTCCGGTGGCATGGGACCGCCAATCGGTATCTGCAGTGGCGTAATATCAAATGCGGTCATATCATCTTCACCGCCACCCTCGTCGTCGTAGTTGATGATATTTTCTCGCACGTCATCGTCCGGGCCGGGGTATTTAATATGCGCTTCACGGCGGCGATTATACACGACGAATACCAGCACCAAAACTGCATGGATGGAAAAACAAAATGTCGGGGAAGGGCGGAGAAACAGAAGGCGGGGCAAAAAGAGAGAAAAAATAGATGTATTAGTACGAGTGTTGATAAAATGCAGTAAGCAGAAATTATGTATGCATATGCAGCACATGTTCATGTTGCTATCACCGCAGGCACTGACGTAGGCGGGAGCCTGAACGTGAGTGTAGGCTCCGGCAATAGCAGCAACAACAACAATTGCAACAACAATTTGTAACAAATTTATAGCACTAGGAACTGAAAAATGCACTACAACAACGCCTTCATTGTTACTACTACGACTACAAAATCAACTGCAAAAGAGAAATCAACTCGACTACCCACGACACCCTCTGCCATGCCTAGTACGAGTCGGATGCTGGGGGTAGGGGAGCGGTAAGAGCTCGTTTGGCTGATATGTTACGGAGTACGTGCAAAGGAGTATCTATCTAATATGTTCAGGCGTGGATGAAATAAATTAAAATCGCTGTGCTTGCAGTACGATTCGCTGTAAAAAATGTGGCAAGCAGTCCTGCCGCTGAAACCACAGCTGTGGCGGGAAAGTGGAGAATGTGGATGCAATAATTCTACACACTACAAAATATGCTATAGAATCTACATACTGTGGTTAACTTATATTGTTATGGAGTAAATTTATAAATATTTTAAAAATTAATTAATTACTTTAGTGCTTTGCAATTTTTAATTTAAAGGATGTATGCGTACTTACCCAGTGTTTGCTTCGGTTCATTCGTCTGATTCAATTTGCTTAAAACTAGTCTACATTTTCCTTTATTTTCTGAGGCAGCAGTGTACTCTTGCAAAAAGGATACAATAACTAAATTAGATATAAAATTTCCCTATTGACATGAGAGCGAAGGACTACCCAAGCAAGGTGCATTTAATTGCAGCAGCCTTGGGCACATTAATTTTTATTTTCGTTATTTCTAAGGATTTCCACTCACTGGCAGGCAAAATTGTCAAGTAAAAGACAATGGGCGAAGGGTGCCTGAGGTAGTAAGGAGTTCAAGGCGTCATCTTGTGCCATTAACTAAATGATTTGTTTTCACGGGGTAGTAAATATGTGAATGAAGAGTGCTCAGTGAATTGCACTCATGTACGTGGATGAGTTGTAGTGGAATAAACACTAATCATTTGAAAACATTTCGAGTGTCACTTGAAAGCTTTACTCGACTATTGAAGGACAGCCGTATACACCCTAAAAGTAGGCAGTAATTGTATGTCCTCTAAATATTCGTTTGGCTTAATAGTTTTATACATAAACGTGGAAACCAAATTGAAAGTAATAATCATTTGTATTTATCCTGCAATAAACTTTCATGTTGAATTGCAAGGACAGACATACTCGTCGTAAAACATACTAACCTATCAAGAACTGAGAAATTGAACTAGAAGTAGAATTTCAAATTCTCTGATTTGTGGAAGTAAATTTTAGATACACAAATTATATATATATATATATATATATATATATATATATATATATATATATATATATATATATATCATATATAATTACTACCAGAGATTATGAATCATATATCTACGGTAAAGAAGTGTTGGTAGTCATACATTCAATTTGAATGGTCACATGATCTCCAGTACTATTTTTTTTGGTGTCTAAAATGGCCAAAAGCACTTTCGGAAATGCCTCAACTAAGAGACTATAATAGACTATATAGTGATTTCTGGAAGAAACTATGAGAGCATGTACAGAATGCTTAATAAACCAAGGTTATTAGATAAGAAGAAAATAGTCCAATAGACTTATGAAATCAAGACGTTACAGGCTGTAATATCGGAGTAGTTGCAAAATACTACGACGAATATTGTCCACGATTTTATAAGGGCACCAGAACTTGGAAACTGTAGACGAACTGACGTGGTGCAAAAGGACTTTGAAAAACCAAGTTCTTGCATATGTAAAGATATGGATTTGCCCATGTAAGACTTTGGTTATCCTATTTCTACCTAATCTGACCTCTCAGAGTAATAATCTCAGTAAAGAATATCACAGTAGAAAATGAACAGATTTCAGTTCTATGATTTATTACCTTTCATTATCAACAGTAAAGTTGTGAAATTGCTGCGACTTCTGCATAATGAACATTTTAACCAATATGAACAAAAAGGACCCTGAAACGTTCGTAGGGCGTGACTCTAAATACGAAAACTTTAAGACAAATTAAAGCTCACAATAGCAACAACAAAACTGACTGTCAAAACACTCCTAAACATTTAAAATCTACGAAATTTAACAACCTTGAACTTAACCAAAGCTTAATATAAATTTACTGAAGTGCCGAGGCTCAACAACTTAACTAACCAGGAAACAATAAAATTGTTTTTTTGAAATGCGCAGAAAAAGGAAGTTTTATTGCTGTAACCTTAGCGACTTCTCCCATACAAATGAAAATTATATAAATGTGGGTGGGTCACTTACACCTGATGATAAAAATAGAACGATATTAAATAAAATAAGTGGGGGGAGGGTGTAACAAACAAAATGTGGCCTGAAAGAAATCTTAGAAAGTACAATTGCTGAAATTGCTGAAGAGCGGGAATTGTGCTTCAAAGAAATATTACAAAATAACGAATAATTCTTTTACGATTCATTAAAATTGATTTAAAAAAATGGTAAACCTTTAAAATTTGTTACGCAATTACGAATCTGAGATTAAAGCAGGGGCAGTAGAATAGCAAGTATGCACAGAACAATGGTATCCAACTGCAACGAGAAGGAAGAAATTGCTTGAAATATTCTTCTCGAGCTTGCTGTGTTTGTATGGCACAATTACGGCCGAGCAGTAACCCGCTTAGGTTGTGCTTTACTCGTAGTAAGCCTTCTACAAAGGCCACATGGGTAATGCACCTTTCTTGAGCTGCTTTCTAGGTATTGTTAGATTGGCGCGATTCCCTGCGGCGGAGGCTGCTTGAGCACCTTTTGATGCCTGCCATATTTAGGGGCGGTGTTGGGCACTGCACTTGTCCAGCCTAACTGGGTCAATGTTTGCGGAAGCCGCGCACCACCAAAGAAATCAATGCCCCAAGCAAAGAGATTTTGCTGAGTGTGCAGGTTTCAAACGATTTTGTGCCATGCTCGTGCAATTGCAACAAATCACAACAAAACATTTTGCAAATGATGGAATATTAAAAGGAAAAACATTCTGCTTTATGCTCGCACACTCAATGGCGGCTGGTGGAGGCGAGGCGGGGTGTTTGGTGGTTGGTTAACATTTCCTCTCTAAAAAAAAGTTAGTAATTAAAATTTCGAAACTGACCGTTAACAAAGTCAAACCATGTTGAAACGGTAGAACAGCATATTTAATTAAGGAAATGTTATTCAGAAAAATGCAACAAGAAGCACACACACACACACACACACATTCAAACGCAATTTTACACAAACACAAAACAAATACAGAAATGCACAGAATTGCAATGGTTTTTTTATATTCGAAGCTGCTGCTGCTGCTGCAGTTGTTTGTGTCCTTAAATGAAACTAGCGGCAAAGCAGTGCAGAAATAGAGCAGCAGCATAAAAAACTGCTCATTTCGCCTTAAGCCATACTGACGGAGCGACTATTGCGAAATTGTACTATTGCTACATAGTTACCATGATGTTGCTGTTGGTGTTATATGCAGTGCTACAACTGAAGCGCTCAGCTAAGCCGTGTTTTAATACAATTTCCGTTCGTGGTTTTTTTTTTATCTATCTATTATAAAAACATATTTCTGCTTAAATATTCCATGGTTGCATTTAATTAAATGAACCGAATTCAAGTGTTCAAACATGTAACTATATATAGAAAATAAACAACAACAACACAACCCAAACATAGAAAATTTAACAGAAATATACACAAATATTCGTTATTAATTTATAACAATTGCCCTGCAGCAGCATTTAAAACAGTGCAAGAAAAACCAGAAAACTATAATCGAAAAAAATCAAATGAAAGCCATTTAAAACTGAAAAACAATGGAATCCCTCCTCTACCCGCCCAGCGGAATCGTTTCGCAAAATCGCATGCTTAACTGGTCTTCATACATTTCATATGCCACTGAGCGCTCATGCAACACTCCATCTGCTGCTGCTGTGGCAGGATCCCAACTCTGTGCACACATCCTCCCCCCCACAGCTATCTTCAGAATAATTAAATTCCATATTAATTATGTTAATGCAGTTGATTTTTCAATTTTCCCCTACAATAAACTGCCGCAATTCATTTAAACTGCACGCAATTAATTAAATTCAATGGCGGCTTACAAGTGAAGGTCCTTTTGACTTTGTTTGATTGTTTGTTTCTTTTGTGTGTGTGTGTGTGTGTGTGTGTGTGTGTGTGTGTGTGTATGGAGTGGGAGTGTTTTATCGTGTGAGTGCATTTGTCGCTGATACATTTTTATCGCATCCATGCCATCAGCATTATTACTTATTGACCATTGCGTGAGTTCGATTGTGCCATTTTTATGCTTTATTTATGTTAATGAGAATTAACATTGTCAAGTTTGCTCGCTACGCCCCATAAATTAATTTCGGTTTGTGTGTGGGTGTGTCTGCGGCGGAACCTGCAATAATTCTGCAATTCATTGCAGTGCTGCTTCAAGTGCAGTTTTAAATGCCAGCCTTTAATTAAAGAAAACATGCGTTAAATAAATATTTGTAAACTGATACAATGATGCTTTGCGGAATATTCAGCAGTTGAAACGGCGACAAGGACTCGTAAAATTACGGATAGGGAATTTGGTATGTTTCCTGTATTGGAGACCCTATTTTTTTATTTATACAAGAAATTAATTCTCTAGAAGATTTGAATAATGTTCCTTAAATGGTGCCTAGAACTATTTAGCATTGTTAGCAAAATGTCCATTCTCTGATGCTATGGTAAGGAGGACAATTTTTCACCACGAAACAAGTATAATTACTTATATTGAATCACAAATATTTATACAAAAAGTTATGATGCCTTCATTACACCAGGTAAATTTTGGGGGTGTACTTCTTAAATAATCAAAACTGTCGACTTTTAATTGTCAAAAGGGGGGTTCAAGGTACGTAATTTTTTATAAACTCCTTCGAATATTCGGGTATGAGCTGAACTTTGAATAGCATAAGGAAAACATTGTTCACTGTTTACTTGCGGAATTGCACTTCTAAGCAAAAGAAAGTGTAATTAAGCCAGTTACTATGTATGAGTAAAATAGGGGCAAGAAATGTGGTCTGAAGAAAATCTCTAAAATAATAGGTTCAGGGAAAATAGTCTCCAAAATAAACCAAAAAGAAAAACCCACGAAAGCAAACCTGCGCTTATTATGTCCTTTGTATCCAAGGCTGATTTTTATTTCTCTTTGAACAATTTTTCGGGATCAGAAGTATTTGATTTTATAATAATCATTCTCGACCTCCGGTTGAAATTTTTTGTAACGAGTTCAAGGTCCAAAAATAAAAATTATTTTTATTCTTATTTAATTAAAAAGTTCCCAATATTTCGGTTTCCTCCGAAAACCATCCTCAGGGTCTACAATTAATGACCTTGAACTCGTAATTAAAACAAATTAATCATTCAGTTCTTTATAAAGGAGCTAAGATAACTACAATTTTGATATAATGGTTCCATAAATTTGTATATAATTGTTCAATATTTTTGTGCAATTATCAATTTATATTAACTTAATATTTTCGGATAATTATTAATTTATTTTAACTCGAGGACTGTTCCGGGGTGTTTTTTTATATCTGTTCGTAAAATTTTGAATGATGAAAAATGACTCAACAAAACAAGTGAAATATTAAAAATAGGAATTTCAGACAAGGACACCGTTTTATTAGGCTCATTTTTATGTCATTTAATAATGTCCGGGAGCAGTGCAAAGGATGCAGTGAGCAGCCAACAATTCCTCATAAAACTAAATTCTTCTACGAGTAGAATTGTTTATACAAATAGTTATACCCTTATATTCAAGAGATGGTTTTACTTACCTTTAAAAATTATAAGCGCTTCAAGTATCACAACCATAAAGAAAAAATAATAACGAAATGAATGATGATGATGTTTTTCTAGGACATGCAATTTTGTTACATTAATATTAACTATATTAACTATAATATTAACTACATTTACACTTACACTTAGTATGTTAGTACAACTTGTTAGCATTGGTCTACAACGCGAATACAATTCTGTGTCTTAATCTGTGTGTGGGGGTTTATTTTCTGATAAATATACGAGTATCTACTTACGTATCAGTGTGCTCGAGCACAACACTAATGCAATAATAAAGTCACGCGACGGTGTCAAAACCCCCGACGCCAATAGCTCCAGTTCGCAGTGCATGCCAGTGTAGCCCATTGGGCAGTGGCACTCGTATTTCTTGGGCGGATTGAAATCCCGACAACGTCCGCCATTGCGACACGGAAACAGCAGACATTCGTTGTCGTTGACACATTGACTGCCAGCGATTTTGTAACCAGCGGGACACCTATGCACACATTGGAACGGGTATAGATGTATGTGTTGGTGGGTGTGTGGATGAGTAGGAGACATTTCGTTCAAAACAGAAATCAAAAAAAGAAAAACGTAGCGTTTGTAGTAGAAAATTGGTATGATGAAGGGCAGAAAGAGCAGGAGGAGGAATGTGCTAGATGCACTTTTTTGTTGCGGTCGTGATGAATGGTAAAAACAGTGCGACAAAAGTCAGTGTCAGAAAAGCAGGTCACTTAATAAGTTCGGGTATTACCAGTGGATTGTCTTAGTGTCCTTGCTGTCAGTGTTGTTAGTTGTTCGTTTTACTTTTCGTTTGTGTATAAATATTTGCTTATCCTGTTTTTATTTTATTTTATTTTTTTTCAGATAGAAAAACTTTGCCCTCGCAATCGTCTCAAGTGGAGTTTGTTGGTGCTTCTCCATTTGCCACAGATTTAAGTAGTTTCAGTTACTGCAACTTTGTTGGAGTATTTGCTAAAGTAAGTTTTAATAATATGCGCAACAGTGCATCCTGCAAATGCTGATATTAGGTCGGAGTATTCGTATATTACTACTGGTAGCTTGGTTTAGAGAGCAACGCTGTCTCTAAGCGTAGCGTCACTGCCCCCACTTCGCTCTAAATCTTGGCACTATGTCGTGACTGAGAAATTGCACAGAGCATGAGATAAAAATTGCAAAATAATCACCGCCCGGATATTGCTTTGTTTTCGTTGCTTTGGCGAATTGGAATTCTTGCGACAGTTGCAACTAATCTCACACATGCAACATTTATACATCGCTCAGCAGCAACAATATTTGCGACATTTTCTTTTAGGGTGGCGGCCCTGTCGAGATATGGGTACGTCACCTCTCACCATGATAGCTCGACGCTTGCTCTCTGGCTTCAAATGTCAAAACTTCTATGCTCCCGACCGATACCCAGTTTGGTGGGGGCGATGGCGAGGCAAAAATACGAGTGTACAGTTTCGAAATTAGTTGCTCCCTTGTGTGCAATTGTGAACTGCAGAGAAAGAAGTGGCTGCTCCTCAGCTGACCAAAACTATTCTAGGACTTTTTCGGCGCCATATTTCAGTACGCCATCAACTTCTTGCGCCAGTTGTGCTAATCTTTTTCTTATTCGTTGGAAAGAACTTGAAAATTGTTCGCAGTAAGCCTTTTTCTCTTCTTTTACTTTACTTTCGACTTTCACAATACATTATTTACTCCTGCCTGCACAAGGACTACGCATACATTTCGTTTAAACCAAAGCTGACAGTACAGCACCATGCCCCAAACCGGCGGAATATGCACGTATTCTGAGCCGTATTCGCAACGAAATCCGTGAAAAAATGCGCTCGCACTGAAACTGAAATCTCAGATCGTTGGCGTGCGTTAAAGTGTAAGGAATGCATATCCTTTTGCAGCTGACAGGTCTTTAGCGGTGGTGAATGAATGTGTGGGTTAGAATGTGTGTGTGTGTGCGTGTGTGTAGGAGAGAGGACAAAATTTACTGGCTTTGTTAAGTTTTGTTTGAGAGGTTTTATTTAAAGGTAGCTGCGCATTCTGTTGCATTAAAATTCAGTTGTATGTGCGTTTGTTTTTTGTACGGCAGCGATGGCGTATAAATAACTCAAACCGAAAGTAGTTCAAATGCTGCTTAGCGGGAACGAAACTAGATTCCATACTAGGTTTATCGTGACGTGTGCGCATCAGTTCTAAATTCTAGGGAAATCCTTGCGAGGTTGCCGAACTTTGCCTCAAATAAGCAAAAGGGTTTTTGATTTTTTTGTTTACAAACCAAGAACTTTAAGTCTACAGAGTAACCCAATTTTAAATCTGTTTGCCCATTAAAAGTTTCACTAACCAAACGCATATGGTAAATGACTCTACGTTAGTAGGAAAAAATGAATAGAAGTTGGGTTAAACTGTTCCATTGTAGTAGTATTGACTGCGTATATGAATTGTGTTTCTGTAAAGTAAAGAGACGCCGGCTTATGGAACAAGGAATTTCTACTATTCATCTGTGTGGAAATAATCTGTGGCTTTTATATTGCGAATGAGGGAAACAGTAGGATTGATGCTCCTAATAAAAGCTTCATGATGATCGTATTAGAAATAATGAGGAGGAAAGTATTAAACTCGTGATTAAAACTATTTCAAGGGAATAACTTTGGAACTCCAAAATTAACCGCAGTTTTGTGGACTCTCTAGGAAGCCAGTAGAGTTCCTTGAGTTTAACTTAACGTGGGCCTGGTTGAGCAGAGACAAGGATTCAGCATCAATTGCGAACATGGTTGATATATGTTCTTATTTACGCATGTACAAATTAAACTAACTACGAATAGATGAAGACCTACCGATTAAGGAGTTTTCGAGATTCGTGATCTTACATTAGAGCGATGCAATCCACAAAATCTCTATTTTGGTGTTATTTTAGGCGGATAACACTTTTATGGAAGCATGACAAATGCATTTCAAATAAATCTTAGGATTGCAAATGGATTCCAAATTATATATTTTCAATAAAGACAGTTTGTAAAATGGTTCAGAGCCGTTTACAGTCAAATATTTTCTTATACAGGGTGGCCCAAATAAGACCAGCTGATGTGAAACACAAATAACTTTTTTATTTTTTAACATAATTTATATTTTCTTTTTACAGATTATAACTGAACTCTTGGAAATTTAAAATGAATACGTACAGTCCACAACAACGCATTAAAATGATCGAATTTTATTATTCTTCTCAACGATCAATTGTTCTGACGCAGCGAAATTATCGCCGTTTTTTTAACGTAAGATCAGCGCCCATATCTTCCATGATTACAAGTTTACAATGACGTCGTTTGTAACCGAAAATCCAAGGGCAATACATCAGCATCAGTCACACCCAATCAGATGCACTGTTTGGTGCGGTGTTATGGCCACAAAAATCATCAGCCCATATTTCTTTGAGAATGAGGATGAAACGCCAGAAACGGTCTCCGGGGCTTCTTACAGAACAATGATCGACAACTTTTTGCGGCCAATGGTGGAGCAACCTCCTAATTTGTAGTTTCAACAAGATGGAGCCACTGCGCATACTGCTAGGCAAACTATTGACATGCTGCGTGAAATTTTTGGTGAACGCATAATTTCAAGAAATTCAGATTTCCCTTGGCCTCCTCGTTCACCAGATTTAACTGCGCCCGATTTTTTTTTATGGGGATATTTAAAAGACAAAGTGTATGTTAACAAACCACAGACACTTGGACAGCTCAAGCAGAATATTCGAGACGAAATACGGCGCATGCAACCAGAAACATTACGCCGTGTAATGCAAAATGCGCTAAAAAGATGCCTGTATCGAGCAAAATGGTGGTCATTTGTCTGATGTCATATTTCACACATAGTCACGTTAAATTTCCATAAAATGTATTTAACATATTAAAATAAATCATTTAAAAAAACCCGTTATTACAAGAGTTACACGTGTTTAACATCACTAGGTCTCATTTGGGCCACCCTGTATGATTGACTCTCACTCCAATTTGTCTCACAAAATAATTTTTTTATTTTATGGCCCAAAAAGTTTATAAAATATTTCATTAAAAATCTGATTTCGCAATGATTCTGCACGCATTCCGACTTTTGAAACCATCTACCGGGGTTTTAAATATAATTGGGTAAGACTCATATTAAAGACATTGTTAAAGTCGACATTTGCAGTATACATTCAAAGTCGACATTTGCAGTACAAAGTGGACATTTGCATCCGACATTGCAGAATACGCGAGAGGAAAGTGCATTAACCCTAAAGTATTCCTGCTGTAAATATGGGTCCTTAATAAGGGTAGTTGATGTAATGGGTTTTAGGGACTTGGGGATGAGGCAACTAACCAGCTCCTTGGAAAAAGTTTAATAACGATTTGTCTTTTATTTATAATTAATTAAGAAGTATACTAGAAGAAATATATTATGCTTTGCAATTATCAAATTTAATTGCCTTCTCTTCATTATGTAGTTAATTGTATAGGTCGGGGACATTAGCAAAAAAAGTGTCTGAAGGACACTCGTACAATTTCCTATGATAAAATCAAACTGTTTTTAATTATTTCAATTAACTTTTCACAATAAAAATAAACCTCGGTTGACCTTCTCCTTTATAAATGTTTGCATGGCTGTGATAGGGATTCCAATTGCAAAACTTTTAAGTAAGAGTCACTTTAATTTAAAAAGGCAATGTGGAATATTGCTTCATTATGCCTGGATCTTTGGTTATATAAATAGAATTATAGATTTCAATATTTAAAGGAAATAATAACATTTTCCTTTTTTATAAAATCGCTGTATTCAAAATATTTGCTATATTTGAACCATCACATTTGATTGCAATGACTCATAGAAGATTTTGGTTTATTTATAAATTCTGTTAAGGAAGAATAAAAAATTTACTACGATTTATACGATCCAACGGTTTATGCAAGGAACTGTGAATACCCCTACTAGGTTAAGTATATATGCAGATCAAAGGGTGTTATTATAATATTCAAAGAGTACTATTATAATATTCAAAAATTGACAAAACTGAATCTAACACAAAAAGTATGCATTCTTCTAGTACTGAAAAAGAGGAAAAATTCAATATTCCCATTTTAATATATATATATATATATATATATATATATATATATATATATATATATATATATATATATATATATATATATATATTTATTATAAATATATCGTGATAAACTTTTCCATTATAAATATTTATAAACTAGAGTAAATATTTTAAATAATATGTTTAAGTATTAACAGCTCTACAAATAAATGTTGAAAAAATATTATCCGGACCTCAACTTTACTGTCTTTCAGAGTAGCAAAAAAATAGAGGTATGTCTACAGAAATTATTTGTATATTTTACTCCGAACAGAGTACATTTCCCTCTGTTTTAGCAAAAAATTCTGTTCCCGATGACATTTACTTTGGAAGTTAAATTGTCGACAACTTTTTCTAGCAATGTTTCGTATAACAAACTTAACTCAGAAATATATTGGCTTCCAAAGCAATAATAATCCTTTGACTTCTTGTGTCCCTACAGCCAATGATCAATAAATGCCAAATCAGTCGATCTTCGGAGGATACTGGACAGGTTCATTTCTCGAAATAACATGGTCGCCAAATATGGACTTCAATAAGACGATATTTTTGGTTATCGTATGGTTCCTATCCGTATCCTTTTGGCCTATCATTTCGTTCGAGCAAAGTCAAACATATTTCGGAAAAAACTTGCATTGACCATGCCGGAAAAGATAATTATTGACAGTAATATTAGCTTCGACTTAAATTTTGAGGGAGTGAAAAATTGATTGACACGATTGCGTATACAAATTTTGGTGTTTGTCCGATTTTTATACTTTTACCTTTAAAAATGGTAAGAAGGATATACTAATTTACATATATTTTCTTTCTACTTTTCACCAATCCTTTTTCTCTCTTTTATACATAAAAAAAATTCTTTAACTTCCGACTAAAATCCTTATGAATAGATTCTTCGTTAATAGGGAGGTAGGTAGGTAGGTAGGAGTGGCAGGTTAGTTCACCAAAAGCACACTTGAGCACACCTAATGGCCCGTTGAGATACCACGGTGTGACGCTGTTGAAGTACTCACTAAAATTCTCTTACATAAAGATGGTGTGCCAGCACAAGGACAGCGCCGGGAAATGCACGATTCCCTCATTATGTCGCAGGAAACCATCCTGATTATCTCGAGAGATCGAATTGAATCTACCGCCATCGATTGAATTATCTACCAACATAGCCCTGCTTCTACTCTACGGTCAGCAATTATCAAACCATGAAACCTTGTTTTCAAAAGTAGTTATGAATGGAGCATGAACGAATGGAAATCCACGGCATTGGTCCTACGATTTTCTTTTTGTAGGGATATGGAAGATCCTTAAAATCCTCAAAATATCCATATACACTCAGGCAGAATTTGCCGAACTCAAAATATATTTCTATATAGTCTATTTACATACTCACAACGCGCAAAGTGCAAATTAGCCAAACCCATTTTTGATCTACGCCTTTTATTCTAATAATGCGCAATATTAGTTGAATTTATAAAAAAATGCATTTTCGAAATATTTCGTTTTTGTATTTGCCGCTGACCTTTTATTATTCACGCCGGGGCTTGTGTGCTCCATTTACCCATAACGCTACTAATTATTTCCATAAAATGTTTAAATGTTTAAAGCATGAATTTGGCTGAACACGAAGTGCTTAAATATTTACGTACGTACCTTTGAAGATAGAGAGCATGATTGCAAATTTTGGCTGGAAATGCCGAAGCGATATTTCCATTTACATATAAATAAAATATGCGACCAACGATATTTCCATATATTCACTTTTAACACATTTGCTATTTCTATACAAAAAAATACAATATTTACACTAAAAAAAATTAACACATTCAGTTTGGGAAAAAACGAAAACAGCATAGAAAATCCAATTATAAAAATATGTGGAGCGTATGAATGAGAAACGCATGTGCTGAATGTGTGTGTGTGTGTGGGTGGGTGGGTGTCTGTGTAGGTGTGTGTATGCAAATATGAAAATCGGAAATTTCAATGACATGACACGGAATGAAATGAAATGATTGGAGGGACCCACGCGGCGAGTGCACCCGAACGAACATGCCGCATGACTGGCAGCAGGGTGAAAGGCCGTGAAAAAGTTTATTAAAAACACATTTAGAAACTGTCAATATAGTGATGTGATCGGTGCGAGAATAAAATGTAACAAGGCATGCAACAACAAATAAATCAAATTGTAATGAATGATGAGATTGTGGATGAGGGGCGTCGGGTGACTAATTAAAAAATGAATTACCGATGAATATGTCGGTTGAGCTGTGATGTGGATGTTGATAATGATCTACGAACATGTATGATAAACGGCTAAATGTGACTACAAATAAATGGAAAATTGCTAACAGTGCGCAGATAAATATACAAAAAAGGTGTTTCGAGTGGGGGACACCAATCAATAACTTATAACGACAGCTAAATGAGAAGTTTGCTATTTGATGAAATGAAATAAATGAAACGCAAATTGATTGGAATGGTAAATTGAATTGAAATTTGAACTGCAACAGCCAATGATGGAGCACATATTTAAAGAGAGCAATTGTGGCAAGCTAAAAAAAAACTGATAGGCAACAATAAAATAATTTTGTACAAAGTAAATGGCGACAAAAGTTTTTTTGGACATCAAATGAATTATTAATAAAGAAAAATGCGAGCTATCTAAAAGCGCACAGAACGAGCACGGGAACAAAAGAAGGAAGAAAAACGAGCACAAGAGTGGTAAAAGCAACACAAGCGTTAAGTGGCGCATTTAACTCCTCAATGACTATTATTATGACTGTGATTGATAATAATTATGATTATTATTGTTGTTGTTGTTGTGGTAGTACTGTGTATGCACAATATTTGTGGGTTTCGTTTCATATGCTCACTCAGTATGATCAGCAGGCAAACGAGTATTGCCGCCAATGCGCCCATGCTCAGTTTCAGCGTTTGTCCCTCTTGTACCAGTTCGCAATTTTCACCCCAGAAACCATCCGGGCAGATGCAGCGATAGCGTAAACGCGGCTCTAGATTGATGCATGTCGCGCCATTCAAGCAAGGCAAATCCAAGCATTCATTGCGATCCATGCAACCTTTGCCATCGGGCGACATAATACGTCCTTCACCGCATCTTTTTTTGTAGTTTTGTTTTGGGAAATTAATTAATGGTATTTAATTAAATTAAGCAAATTAACTGGTTTGCGTGATGAGTACGATGGGAGTGTCAAATAGGTGGAATTACATAACGGAAAGTTTGGCAAAACACAAACCAAACTCTTAATTTTCGTTTCAATGAACTTCAATACCGCAAAATAAAATCAAATTTAAAGTCAAAAAATCGATTAGGATTAAATTGGGAATGTTTTAGACGACGAAATGAAAATTGTTAAAACTAAAACATGCACCGACACAATTTTAATTTCATTCCAAGACGATGCAATTTCGTTGTAGTTTCCTTGTACCGAAAGTTCTCTTTTAGCCTTTCATATATTTATTACTCAGTAATCTCAGTAATTGTATTACTGCTCTCACAGCAAGCAGTCCTTTTGTCGGCAGTCACAATTTCTATTGTTCACAACACAAAGTCACCAAAGTCACAAAGTCTGCGAAACGTCTGGTAAGTCATTCATTGGGAAGCATTTTAAAATGGCACACAACACACAAAATAAAGAGAGCACAGAAACAGAAGTTGTAATGAGGCTCAGGCAACAAAAAAGTTGCTTGTGGAAGTCACTGATGACAAGAACACAGAGTGAGATTTTAAATGGAAATGTGACATATCAAAAAAGCCTTACATATGTATGAACAGTCGGAACTCATAAAGAGCGATGCGAAGAAAGGAAAATGCGTTTGATGCGTGCTTGTGTTCTCACAAATGGCACACAAGGGAGGCGGCAATAATAAAGTAGCCAGCGAGTTCATGACACAACTTGACAACTCTCCTTTATTGCTCACTTGCCGAACATTTGGATGTTGATTAAAGTCATATCAATCATGGAGAATATGCCGCTATAACAGTTCAGTAGTGGAGTAAAAGTCTCATTTCCTCAGCTCCTTTGAGTGTTGCACCAAAATGCCTGAGGAAAGACGGACAATACGGTACAGTGTGAATGGGTCATTGCTAGACCATTTTGTACCACGACAAGAATTAAGTCTCTTATACACTTTTACATATCCCACGGCGTATGGAATATTGTTTTAAGGAAGATAGAAAGAACCCTTTTTATTTATTTATTTATTTAAAGGAGGAATAATTATAAATAATTATTACACTAAAGTAAAAAGCGCTGGCTACCAGGGTCTTCGGCAGAACCCTTTTTATTTAAAGAATTTTTAAATGAAGCTCTGATCCACTTGGACTGAATTATTCTTGGAATTTCACGGGGCTGTAAAGAAATCCCGTGTTCCTTCTACGATATGAGTAAAAATTCCAGATAAAACATCGTTTTATGCAAATCTGGAACAATCGAGGGACTTACTCCAAGTCGCGCTCTAAACTGAATTAGGGATGTGTTCATTCATTACAGCCGCGCGTAAAAACCGCTGAAAATTCAGAAGGATGTAATTCAGGGAAATCTTTTCGCTGATCTCCCAATTAAAAGTGAGTAGCATTCGAAAGGGCATCAATAAAAAAATTCAAAGTCGACTCGCAAAAAATAAAGCGGCGCAATTCCAAACAATTGGCGAAAAGAAATTAATCCGTCATGCAGTAAATTGCACCAATCCGTGATTGAAATTGGGTTTTTTGCTGCGTTCGGTTTGCAGAACTTAATGCAAATTTAATGGAGTGTTAAGCACACACTCTCACGGAAGAAATACAAACACACCCGGTTGGAAAACGAGTCGCCGGACTGACTGCAAATCAAATTCAATTAAATTAAAGCAAAGTGGTTTCAGAGGTACAAATACAATTTCGAAGGCCACTTGTCCGTCGGATTGTATTTGTTGAGTTGGCCTGAATATAAAAAGAGAGGGAAACAATTCTATTAACGTGCTGCTTTCTAAGCATTCGTGAGTAAAGGTCAACAGAAGAACCAACAACGATATGTGAGTTGACTGCAGGATTTGACGCAACAAGGATCGGTGCAGGTGAATGGCAGTAATGTTCAACTCAAAGCAGAGCTTACTGCGAATATACTTCCAACTGGGACGAAAACGCATTTTGTCCTTGTGTGTGTGTACGTGGGCGAAAGTGCACTTTGTGCTCCGTAAGCCTGCGCTATAAAAACATTCATAAAAAAAAATAGTTAAAATGACAGCATATGCCAAAGACTGGCACGATGTGTATAAATGAAATGGACGGACGGAAAAGCGAGGCGTGCACACATAAATGACAGCTGCAAATTGTTAGCGTATGACATAAGCTTAAGCCGATTGCTTTGCCAATTTGTGTATGGACTTCAGTTGACTTTGCCTCCATTGTAGACAGTTTTATTGCACAGTTGAAGCATTGCAATGAATGATTGATTGGAATGGATCAAAAATGTGTTTAACACATTCAGAAAATAAAAAAATATTACTTCAACGATTGATGAGATTTCCATTTAAAAATATTTTTCTACCATTTTTAGTTTGATTGGAACTTCTTCAAAGGACATGAAGACTCAGACTCTCTTCGCGTTGGTTGAATAGTTGAAACTAAAATTTGTAAAACCCTGGTTTGCTTTAGAAAACCAGTAAAAATGTTAAAGAATTTCTTCGGATTTACGTCTGTGTTGCTCTTATATGTGTGCAGAGCTTGTAGCTCCTATACTTCCCAATGAAGTCCGCGTCCGGTTCTCTCAGGTATATTGTCGCAAAACATCCTTTTGATACACAGATCGGTGACTGGACTAAATTTTGTATATCAAATTACGAGAATTTCTTTTGTCTGGTATAAAAGGTACGCGACTCATAATTTCGTGTTTCATCACTTCAGTAAAAGTTGAAAAATGTATAAAAATAAAATATTCAGAAGAAAAGGGATACAAATTTAGTTTGGATTTGACCACTTACGTGCATTCATATTCATTCCAGAGGTCAACGCATTCAAACGGATCTGGGCAAATCACATTCGAGCATGGCTTATTCGAGGGGCAGTTCTTCTCTAAGTTGCGCGCCATGGTAGCCTGGCCCCATTGGGTGCCATTCATGGCCGGTGGTAGGGGTAGGTGCTTTCCTTCGAGTCTGTGGACGAAATGACACAAAAATTGTTGAACATCATGTTATAGAACGATTGCATTTCCCTGTTGGCAACTGGTAGCTTAATTTACCTTATATCATCGAGACAACTCTTTTGGTAGTCCGCGTAGACTTCGAATGTGCGTACGCCTGTGTACTCTGCCTTGCCGCCTGCATAGACACCCTCCTGCTTGTCGACCAGCAACCACTGATGTCCCAAAAACTCGAAGGTTTCATTGTAGCGACGTCCCTCGCCACCATCCAATTCCAGGGTTGCCGCCGATCCGTAACGGTTGATGCGCACCACATGCCACTGGCCGTCATCGACCGCCACAGCGTTGAGCCATAAATCTTTCTCCTCCGTGCGCAATGAGTTCAGATTGTAACGGAAGTGTAGTCGCGCATCCTTAATTTCTAGAATGCCGTACTCACGATTGTGCTGGTCGCTGACGCGGAACAATTCCCCGTGCTGCTCACGTGTGCGGAACCGCAACTGCACCTGAGTGCTGAAACGGTCTGGCTCGAAGCTTAACGCATACTTTACGTAACTCTGCTGCTTGAATGTGGTCGGTATGGTGGGTATATTACAGGCCGGGCCAGTCCAGCCAGGACGACACTGACAGCGCGCCTCCGACAGCGACCCCACACAATTGCCATGCTCCCAACAACGCGCCGTCTGTTCAGATTGGGTGCACACTTCCTCGGTTTGTGGACAGCCAGCCACACTGTTGCGCGATAGTCCCGGATGTGCCAAGTCATAAAGCTTGGAATTGTGCACCAGGTTGCGTATGCAGCCGTCGAAGCCCTTGGCGCTGGGCGAGTAATGCCAGAAGTACAGGGTTTGATCGAACTGCTCGCGGTACAAACCGCCCACTTGCAGCGGTGCATTCACATTCAGGTACTCGCTGAAGGGCGGGATGAGACCACGTGCCTGGCACGATGTGTCATCGAACTCTGGTGGCGTGCCATCCTCCATCTCGCTGATCTCCGCCGATTTGCAGAAGTCCACCACCATACGTACGTTCTCGGGGTCCCAGAAGAGGTCAACACGATGCCATTCGCCATCGTCCAATGTCTTTTTCGTTTTCACGCGTAACTCAAGCGTACCGGACCCAAAGTCAATCAGTAAGCGCGGGTAGCCGCGGTCGAGCTCCAGTGAAATGAAGTCGGATATCAGCATCTCGTCGCGTTCGGGTGGCACAATGGGACCGTTGTAGATAATCAAACCATCGGGTTTGCGTGTAATAAACTCCAGACTTAAATGCGAGTCATCACACATTTCCAGCGGCGGATACCAGGCCCAGCCATTACCACGGAAGCTGCGCGTGGTTTGCTGACAACGGGGTCCTGCGTAGCCGGGGGGACATGAGCAGTGCGGGCCGAAACGCGTATCCACACAGCGACCGCCATTGTAGCAGGGTGTGGTGCGACACGACTCCGGTTTGGAGAAATTGCGTGCGCCACAAGTGCATTCGGCCAGAGCGTCCACGCGCACGCCCACCAAAGCGGTCTTATTGGCGTTCACCATATACGGTAGGGAGCTGATGTCCAGTGTGTTGGTGCAGGAACCCTCGCACATCTGATTCTCATACAAACACTCATCAATGCCAACCATGGTGATGTTGATGCCCACGTCCTTTTCAATCTCCTCGCGGTGCATTAACACGATGCCATTGAGTCGCACCGGTTTGTAGTAAGGTGAGCCATGAGCCGAGAAACGCACATCAGTCATGTGTGGATGCCGGCGTCTCAGCTGCACACTGAAGATGTCCACATTCTCGCGGTCCGTATTCAGCAAATCGGCCAACTTGTCCCGGAAGCGATCCAGCTTCGAGCGGCTCAAACTCTGAGTGCGATAATTCCACACGCGTATGAAGTCCTCATCGGAAATGCCGGACAAGCGTACCGAGCCCGAGTTGATCACAGCCTCGTGCGGTATCTCACGCACGGTTACTGTGATATTGGCCGGCACATCGGTCTGTGTGTGTTTCCTATCGTAAACCTTGAAGCGCAAATGATAGCGTCCTTCTCGCGTGCCAGCACGCATAGTGACCATGCCAGAATCCTCGTCCAATTTGAACCGCGGGTGCTCCTGAGCCTCCCAGTAAAACTTCTTGTCGGGCAGATCCCAATCGTCCAAGTCGTAAACATAGACGCGACCAATTGGCGTGTCCGGTGCCTGACCCTGATAGTTGTACACGAATATGTCCTTTGAACCGGGCTGCATTTTGTTGTCGTTAACATCGCCGATGATGACCGTCAGAGTGCTGGTGCCTGTCATAGCCGGCGAACCGTGATCCTTAATAACTATCGGTATCATGTATTCCTTCTGCTGTTCACGATCGAAGGAACGCAGCGAAGAAATGACAGCCATGCCATCCCCGTTGGCGCCCTCTGTGAAAGAGAAATTGAGACCAACTTTTAGTGATAATGCGTTAACAGGAACAAACAAATACCAAACCCCATCACTCCTAAAAATTTGTTGCGCCACTAAGCACATAAACTTGCCACCCAATCCTTTTTCGGTGGTTCCAATTAAGCATGTTTACGTTTCAATGGTTGCCACCAGCAGCAACAACACGCTAATTTCACAGCCGTATAGGGGTGAAAAAAGCCAAACTGACCGCAAAACTATTTCAGCTGTAATTACTTTTTAATCCAACAAGTGTAAAGTCCTGCAGGGACACCGCAACTTACAAATGTATTTTTAAGCATAAACGTGCCATAAAATTTACGAACACTCTCACACATGCCCTTCTCCTCTGGGTATGTACGGACAGACGTGTGCGTATTTAGTGTGTGTGTGTTTAGGGGCATAGTAGTTTCTAGTTAAATATGCAAATGAGAAATAGAAATTTATTTTCTACAAAGCCAAACCACACACACAAGGAAAATGATGATAGTAAACCCACAGGAAGTGGAGAACCCAGCAGTAAATCGAGAGCATGGATTAATTATATACTGAAGGCGACATTGAGAGAAGTCAGAGGAAAAATACACGTGTTTTTTAATATTCTCTCCCTGCACACAATTTTCTTGACATTTGCAGCTAAAATGTTCTCCCAATTTAGTGCCGCATGAGCATCATCTACGTCGAGTGTCAGAGCTTTCAGACTTTGTAAAGTATTAAAAAATATTCCTGACAAATAAATGAACTGTATATGAAACATTATAAATGTATTGAAATATTTTCCACTCATGAAAAGCTGTCATAACATGTTAGAACTTAGTACAATAAACAAACTTTTGTGGAATATAAACAAAACATCTGAAGATTGGGCGGAATAGCTCCCCGGTCACCCTTTTTGGGTATAGTGGCATGCCTATATGTCGCTTCACTGTAAATCTAATGATCTGCCATTTGCTGGAAAGAATTTCCCCATGAATACTGCTCTCAACTTCAAAGTTCGTCCTCAAAGAGGGAATAGTCAGACATATGAAGGATATATATATATATATATATATATATATATATATATATATATATATATATATATATATATATATATATATTATATACTCGTATATATAAACAATAAACCAAACACGGCTTTTCTCTGACCAGAAGGGGTTTGGAGGATTGCCGAAGCAGCAATATGGTTCGGTTATCACAGGCGGCTAATACTGCCTTATGGGGTCATACTCAACTTTTGTAGAAGCTGCTGCAATGACTAGCAACCTCTTAAATTGTTTATTATTGTGCGTCTTTGGACAAACTCCAAAGGAATGGAATTTATTTTCTAGTGCTCCACTTGGTTGGTAACCGATCGTCCAAAGTTCTGATGCTATTTAAAGTTGCGTGCCAATACTAGCCATATCGAAACAGGACTGTAAATTCCAAGAGGTATTACAATAAACCCTGTTGCCTTAAGAACATCGTGCTTACATACTTTCTAACTCAATCAAAGTATCCTTATTACAATAAATTATCTATAAAAGACTGAGTGGCGCTCTAACTTTACAAAACGAAAACGAACTTTAACAATGGCCAAGTAAAGTTTTGCCTGACCCTATCTTTACATGTTGCCCCTGGTGAAGACCACCTCCTTTCACTGCTGGGCAACTAGTCACAAGTCCAATTACACTTCCACTACCAACACATACGCATATGAACATAAACTCGTCTATAAGCACGTGTTAGTGTGTAAATTGATGCCATGTGTGCAAACCAATTTGAATTTTCTATGGTGCACAAAAAGGACATTGCGAGGGCGGTAATTTAATTGGAAAATTGTGCATTTACAAATTTATGCACTTCTGATTTGGCAGTCCATACTCCCATTTCAATGCAAGCACACACACACAACCATGGCGAGTAAGTACGCACTGGCAAAGAATGCCTGAACAACTTTCACATTTCACATACTTAACTGAAAGTTCAGGCGGGTCGAGTAATTTCATTTGTTGCCTTTGTTACCGGCGTAAAATGTTGTGAAAGTGTACCTGCACCAGTCACACAGGTAACAGAGAAGAGTCTGTGAAGCTTTACAGCAAAGGCGACAAGTTTCTGGACAATGGTGTTTGAAAGCTAGTCAAGGAACGGCACCGGAACTGGAAATTTCATTTACTAATGGAAAATTTTGAAATTTCATGTCCTTCCGTTAGTGTCCATTGTTCATTTGGTAACAAAGTCAAGGCAAGGATTTTGTCACACTACCACAGTGGAGTATTAAGGTTAGGTTGCGTTCATAAAAGAGACTGGCACGTTCAGCAAGAGAGTGCAGCTGCAGGCCATCGTTGAACAAAAGGGAAATAATTACTTGGAACTTCTTCTATAAATGCTCAAATTTCTATTCAATGATAATACGACTATAACTGTAGTGCTAGAAAATCCTTTGCGAAATAATAATTGGATATAAACCCCCTCAAATGATGGTACTTACTTTGATCCTGTTCCACTTTGAAGGATGCTCGTATAATGTCATCGGCACTGGGATCCAGTCTAAATTGGAAAGGTGGGCCGTTGCTCTTCGAGCGATCGTCATCGTCGGTGGCCAATATTTCGACAACTTTGCGTGGCGGTACATGCTCAGGCAGCACAGGACGATAGTCCTTCAGGAACTTCGGTGCATTATCGTTGATGTCCTGCACTATAACAGTCAGTGTGGCTGTGGCCGTTTTCGGTGGTGAGCCGTCGTCAATGGCTAGAATCTTCACCTGATGTCTGGGCACCACTTCACGGTCGAGGGAGCGCTGTATTGTTACGGAACCATTCTGGTTGATGGCGAACTGTCGTTGTCTGTCGGACGAGCGATCGATCGAGTAGGACACTTTACTCTTGCCGCCTTGATCGGGATCGGTAGCCTTGAATTTTTCCAGTTCCGTGCCCACTTTAGTATCCTCGAATACAGACACTTCTACATTGGCGCGTTCGAAGTGCGGTTTATTGTCGTTGATGTCGCGTAATTTCACAACTACCCACGAGTAGGCTACGTGGTACTTGTCGTTGTCGTTATCCTCACCTTTGTCGTTGACTTGTATGCGAAAACGGAAGCCATTGCTTTGAAGCTGATCTTCGTAGTCCAAGGGCTGGACTATCTTGAGAGACCCGGTGCCGTCATTATTACGCACCATGGTAAATTTATCAGCACCATAGCCGCTGTTGTCAATCACTTTGTATTGGAACTTATTCGTCTCATCCTCGTCGTGCACGGTCACTGTCAGTATGGGCATTTCGGGTAGCGAGGTGCCATCCGTTTCATCGACCTCCGTAAACCATTCATCTTTGGTGAACTGCGGCGGCATGTCGTTTATGTCTTTCACGCGTATCGATGCCGTCCCAGTACCTTTCAACCCGCCCCCGTCCATTGCCACCACTTGTATGGAATAGTCCGGAGTGCGCTCACGATCCAAACAACAAACGGCCGTCTTGATTACACCGGTATCCGGTTCAATTTCGAAAATCGGCGAACCCGTCTCCTCTTCGATGACATTCTTCTCTATTGAATAGACCAGCTTCGCATTGGAACCTTCATTCGGATCGTCATAGTCCACAGCGGTCATTGTCATGACCACCATGCCGGCTGTGCCGTTCTCAGTAACATTGCCGAAGTAAACTCCCTGCGGGAATATGGGTGCATTATCGTTTATGTCCTTCAGGTTCACCTGCACATCAGCATAGCCGACGAGGCCTTCACCGCCCTCATCCTGGGCGAACACGGTAAAGCGCCATTGCGGCCTCCCGTTCGGTTGATCACGATCAAGTGGCTGAAGGGAAGAATCAAAGAGAAACAAATTATAGTTAGAATATGTGAAATACATTGAAGGGAGCTGCTTAACAAGGATAATGCATGACTAATTATTGCGGAACCTCAGCAGCGTGAGAGTATATTCAATAAATTCCTACCAAAGTTTGTTGAAGTGCCCGCAACAATTTTTCTCGTGGGCGTTATTATAATGAACTTATAAAATCAAGCGGGATATTGAGCGCTTGCTTGTTGAGGGTAATTATATTTCGTTGTTACTCATACGCCCGGGCACACCAGTGAGTGCGGTTTCGGATTCTGAGCACCTGTACAAATGCTGGAATTCATTATAATGAAATTATTATTCAATTGTGGAATATAATTCATTGAAATAAAAAAAAAATGCTTTGCAATCAAGCCACACACACACGCACATATACATATATATGAGATAAATTCAAGTGAAGTGTATGATTTGCGTAAAATATATAAAAATAGAAGAGCAGAAGTCTGGTTTTGGCAGCGCGACATGTTCGCTGATACATGCAGCAGAATACGAGTACTCGCGCACGTAAAGCTCTGGAAACACACCCACGCACACCCCTCCACACACACACATGCAGGCATCAGCACACAATGGCAACGGGTTTACTTTTTATATCGCAATTGCCACAATGACATTGTTGTATTTTCTCTGCCGTTGTTGTCCGTTGGTGCCTTATGATGAGGATACTCGTCTGTGCTCTGCTTGCAGTGTTGTTGATGGTGATGACAATGCTGATGGTGCTGCTGATGGTGATGCTGATGCTGATAATGATGTTGGTGGTGGTGGTGGTGATTATGATGACGTTGATATGCTTTCAACAGTAAAGGGTGTCGCTGCTGAATATTGCATGATTGCATGTGAGGATGTGTGGGTGGGTGTGTTTGTGTAAAGAGTGTTTAGAATTTATTTTTTAATATTTTATTTAATTTTTTTTATATTCCATTTAGTCTTTCAGCTGTTGGTTTGCCCTTTTTCCCGTGTAGACAAATTTAGTGTGTCCTCTTTGTGGTTCCACTCTCTAAGGGCTTACATGTATGATGAGCGTGTTGATGTGTGCTTGTGTCCCTATTTTTGGTGGTTGTGTGCTTTCGGTGTTAGTGTTAAATTATATTTGATTTGAATATTTATCTTCTGGCGCTTGTGTTGCGGCGACAATTTATTTGACAAGTTTGCTTTGCTGTCAGTTGCCAGTAATAAATGGGATTAGGAGTGTTGCATACGAACCCTCCTGCTGACGCTCGTATATTTCAAAACAGAACTTAATTTACTTACAATAAATAAATAAAAAACTACGGCATTTATGTTATTTTCAGTCAGAACACAACTGCAGCTGCGGGTTGGTAGGTTGTTTGCTTAGTGGCGTTTTGGGTGAAATTTATTATGCGAACCACCAAAGTGGCGCATCCGTCCGCTGAACAGCTCATTTCACGCTGAGCTGCCAGACTGAAATTGAAGCTGTAGCTTGTCATTTACGTAATAGGAGAGAGCGGACGCATTAGCATGCGAAGTGAGGCTGGCATTGGTACGTACTGCAGGCAAATACTCGGAGCCCGCTTCAGCGCGATACTAATTAGAAAATTTCAATTAACTTTCGTCGGAAATTGCGTCGCAAATGAAAGTTGCAATTTTGGCAGCGGTTGAGAGTTGCAGGCGCACACTTCTGAAGCAATAAAGCCGCACTCAAGTCTTAAAGTTTTGCTCTTGCAAATTTTACAAGAATTTAACAAACACACCGTTTGGCAGTGCCAGTGCGAGCGTGCAGTTTTGTAGTTTTGGAGTTTTGTAGATGCTTTTAAATCGACGCTATTAACTTTTGCCTGAGACAGCTGCAGCTTTTGTTTGCTCGGCATGTGCCAGTGGCGCTTGTGCTTCTGCTTGGTAAAACAAGAAAATTATCTTTAAAGTTTTTTGCCTTTGTATTGTGCACATATGTAGACGCAACGGCAGCCATGCACGAGCTTGCGAAAACTTTTCCGCACAGTCATAGACACAGACAAGACACAGAGCCATGGATACGAACGAAGCAACAGAGATTGGCTAAAATACCATCTAATGTGAGTGTGTGTGTGTGTGTTCATTGTTGTATAAACAGCAGGCTTGCCCATAGATTGAGGCAGTTGGCTTTATTCTCGTATTTTATTTTTCTTTGCAGATTAAAGTCGACGACTTCATCGCATTGATTGGCTTGCTTAAAACAGCTGATAAGCTGCTCAAACTCATTCAAAGGTTGACTTTTAGACGCTGCTGATTGGCACTTAAGTAGTGAACGCAGTTGATGCTATTAAGGTTTGCTCCTTTGAGCCTGTGGACCATTTTGTAGTAGATTCTGCTATGTACAACACGGTATTTGAAAGCATGGTATGTTGGACTCCTCTTTACAATGGTTGCATATGAGAATAAAAAGGCTTTAAAAATGTTGAAAGGAAAGAGTAAAATAAAATTAAGTCCGTCTCCAGAGTGTTACAATGTTGCGGCGTCGGAACCAACTCTAGAAATAATCTCGTAATATTTCTTTTAATATGTTCTTATATTCGAGATATTTCGTTGAATTAGTTTTAAATTAATGCGGTATCGGAGACAGAGGGTCAAATGGACCAGTAAAATCCATTCTTAAACCACTTTATGTCGGTGATCCATTAGTCAGGATGTGTTGGGAGGATTTCAAACTTCAAAATTCACCCTTCAAATTCAACGGGCGCCTTTGCGGCGAAATGCCGAAAAATACGTGGCATACCACACCATAAATTCAGCCCATATCAACCCACAGAAGGAAAATCCTTTGATTAACTTGTTTATATTCCTCTCACCTTAAAGTAAGCAAACAAGTGCGTCACATACGACCCGGGTAAGAGCGACCTGCAAACACTTGAACACATTTTATATTAAATTTTACGCCACACAATGCCATTAATCATACAATATTTTTCTGAAAACAAGGTTCCCGTTATTTTCATATTTTTTATAAAGAAATAATCTTACGCAAATTATGTTAAGATCGCCTGAAATTGTGAATAATTGTCGAAAGGACATGTTGTGCAGCTGGAGTTTACGTTGAATAATGCTTAAATTTAATGGCTGTCGTTTTGAAAATTTTTATTTGCATACTTATGGGCGCAATGACTCAACTTAAATGAGCTGTCATTTGCTTAAAGTTGTTGGCAATTATTACCATATTCGCATTAAGCGACATTCCGGTTTATATACTCTCGTACATTTAATACAATATCATTTAAGTGTGTGCGCGCTCGTAAGCCAACAATTAAGTTTTAATGTGCCAAGCAGGATAATGACGCCTGTAGTTACCATTGTCGTTGTCGCTGCTACTGCTGCCGCCACTCTTGTTGCCGCAGCAGTCGTAACCGTTTGGTTGTGCAGCAAAACTCCAGCACTGCGACTCTGTATGTAGTGAGTAATACGGGAGAGCACTTAAATATGCATTCCGATTATTGCCCAACATTTACGAGCACAAAAGGATTTGAGAGGAGTAAACAGGTAATGAACTGGGAAGAAGTATGTACGTATGTGTACATTGCGTAGAGTGGACAAACGCGATATTCAAAAGCAGACCAAAGCAGCACTAAAAGCAAATTAAAACCTTTGAAATTGTTGGCAAGTTTACAACTTTGGACAGCGGGGTACGAGTACCTTTGAGAGCTGTTTGGAAAAGAAAGTTTTGGAGTGATTTGTTATAGTCATTGTAAATGTTGGTCACCAAATACTTCCAGATGAAAATTTTGATTTGAGACATATTGATCAGATTTATCCTAAAGAGTAAGGAGCTTACTGTGAGATTTGGAAAGGGCTTTTGTGACAGCACAGTGGTTTCAGTACAGTACAGTAATGGGAATTATATTTACGTACTTTACTTCAAAAGATTAGTGGCAATATGAGCAGATACAAGTTTCCTCAACACAAGAGCCATTGTGTGCTTAGGATGGAGTTCCTAATCACCTAACTTCTAGTTAATACTTATGTTTCTTACTAGAGAACAAGCAATTAGGCCGCTAATGCATTTATTGGCGCTTCCCTTTACGGAATAAAAAGCAGTTTAACTTTAACTTGCATTGCATGGCAGGTTACACAGAACCTGAGAGGCCCGTGGTTTGAGACTCTGGACGAGGGTTTAGCAATAGTGATAATCTCGCTCTTAAAGTTAGCGAAGGGCGTGTCTCTATTTTTACAGTTGCATATTATGACTCTTAAAAGGATATCCATCTGGCATCGCAACGCAATTTACAGGTCTATATGTGGCCTTCACGGCCACCTAGTGCAACCTAACCCAATAAAAATGATTCTAAATATCGAACTAAATTGTGTGTGAATTGAACTTAATTCACAATTAACCTGAATCCAAGAATTTTCGTTAAGTACACCACAGACTCCACAATCAAGTCTTAGTGCACATATTATATATAACTATATGTATATTGACAACATGTAAATAATTGCATTATCCTTTTTGTTACATTGTCCTAAAACCTGTTTTTAGCACTTACCTTAAGCACGAATATTTCTCCCGTAGTACGATTTATATCGAATTTGCTATTGGCAGGATTGTCAGGATCGATACCCTGACCTGTCAGGAAGTACACAATATTCTGCGGCCTGTCCTTATCGCCATCGGTAGCAGTGACCTGTAGTTCCACCAATGCAGTTGCGGCAGTGCGGTTTCAAATGTCATGTGGAAAAATATGCAAAAAGTTTTTATTAGTTTTTTATACAAAAACACACATTTTTGTTTGTGTTAAAATAAAAATTGTTAGTGTAATGTAAGATACAATTTTGTTGGCATATTATTTTACACAGCCACAAAATTATAACGAGCAAATTGCGCTAAAAATAAAAACAGTATTTTACAACTTTATCTATTGCAGGAAATAAAATAAAATTAAGTGAGTAAACCATGCAGGAAGTTTAGGTTAGTAACAAAAGTTTACAACATGCTCCTCTCTCTCTCTCTCTGAACCAGTGCAAACATAAACACATCACACATACACACACACACACGCGCACTTGCAGCATATCTGGTTGGCTGTTGCGTGTTGGTGCTGCTGTTGTTTGTATTTGTTTTGCCGTTATGTGTTCGTATTTTTGTTTTATGTACATAAGTGCACTTATAAGTTACTAAAATACTTCCACAAACAGTACACACAGCTACAGGCCCAGCCACATGCATACAGCCATATCGCATACAAATTGTGCGTATTTATTTGGTAGGCCTATGAATAAATATGCCAGGATTGGCAGGCAACACTTATGCTGAATGTTGCACCACTTAAGTTTTCATCATAAAATCGATGTATTTCCATTGGTATTTGGGGTATTACTGATCCTTCTTGTGGCCCGGAGTTTGCCTACACTAGTTGGGGTCGTTTTTTGGAATTTTGTTTTAAAAGCATGCTAGTTATTTGCGCAGCATATTTTTGGGCGCAAACTATAAAAATTGCGGAGATCAAATCAGGTTTGAGGGCACTTGTTGATAAGCGGCAAATTATCGTATTATGCAGCCCTACATACTAATATTGCTGCTTCTACTGTTGCTGGCAATGTATACGGTTGGAGTAAGTTTGCACAACAACAATAACAATAGAATAGAAAGGGAGCATATCCTCCGGGGTATTGCATACACTGCTCAATTCATCTGCAAATGCATACAAGTGCGTTTACCTGTGTGCACTGCACCCCCGGGTGGATGTTTAGTAATTACTTTAAGTAAGAAATTTATTGAAGCATGTGCAAATGTGCAACAAAATAAATACGCAGTGTTGCTGCTGGTTCTGAACTCAATTTTGATTAATGTTATGTATAAAATATTTTACTTGCTTCGTTTGGTTTTTACTTTCATAAATCCGTAGTTAGACAAATATTGTAAGTTTGCTAAAGGCGAAGTTACTTCTATATCTATATCTGCTTGTTTGTCCATGTAGTTTTGCTTTGTGTATTTGTGTAAAGGCTTTGGCCAGAATTTATACTGTGCTTACAGCAGCGTAACAACCACAACGCATTAAATAACTCTTATTCAATTATTTTTATTTTTGGATAATAAATTTCAATTTATTATTCTGCTCTCGTACGTCTCAAGGGTGTACTAGGGAATTCGTAAGCTTAGAGACTTCGACAGGTCTTCTTATTAGCATGGAAATATGGTAGTGCAACTACTACAAAAATAGACGGAAACAGTAGTAGCGGAGAGAGAGTGGCTGTTAATAGAAAGAGGAGAGTCCTTGAGGATTGAAATATTTCAGAATACATTCTATATGAAAGGTATTCAGTAAGTAATTGTATTTTGTGTATTCCTCGTTTAATCGCATTATTTCTCATCTGGAAACTAGAGATCACAAACTTTTTCATTGCTTCATATTGAAAGTAGCTCATCTGAAAATTAGTCTTAGTTTATATCAGAAGTAATGGAAAGAAAGGCAGTAAAAGGAAAGCACTTAGCTGACACATGAAGGCAAACTGGTGTAGTTGCACTTCGTTTTGCTTTGATTAAAGCAGAGATTTGCCAGATTTTGGAGTCATCTGGTAAACACTCTACGTGAAAGTATTTGAGTGAGAGAGTCTAATCGAAAGTTTTACAGCACTTCACACACTCTTCCTCGCAAGAGAGCTTCCAATAAATCTATGTGTACAGATCAGAAGTAGTAATACCAGTTAAGTGCGCTTTCCATATCAAAGTGCAAATGTTTTAGTCAGAATAAAGTGTCTCTACATGTTTACTATGTCGTATCAATTTACTAAGATATTTTAATTACAATTACATAAATATTTACTACGGCATAGGCGTGTACTTTGACTTATGTATTTACTTTAACTTATGCACTTGTTATGACATATTTTAATACATTAGTTGATTTCTCTATTCTGGGGTCAACTCACTGAATGATTCATGGGTATAGGAAATTTTTATTTCATAACTAGTATAAAAGAACACAATAACCCAGGGGTTACACGCAGTAAAGGCACTCATGCAGATCTCCTATATATGTCTTCTTTCGTGCTATCAAAGACTCTAATATTGAGTGAATGAGTAACTCGTCAGTTTTGTTTTAGCTTCCATTTTAACAGAGCCCAATGCGGCACAAACGTATACCATGGATTCACTGTATATAAATTGTTGTCCAGAACGGTCTGTGAAAGCAGTGTCTGTATAACACACATACTGACCACTGACGAAAACACACTGACCAAAAGTACTTCCTCGGCCAACAAACAAAATTTTACTTGTCTGAGTTCTCAGTTCATGTAATTGAATTATTGGGGTACTTGTAAATTGGAAATGATGGTATTTTTTATATACAAAGTTGAATCATTATAATGGCTAGGATGGCCATATTTATCTTCACATTCAATATTATTCACGCTGGAATGGCACACACTGTAATATAAAGTTTCGTTATAGACGTTTCCTTATCGAGATTTCGGCTTCCTTGACGCTCTTCTTGGTGCCCATACAACCTCTTAGGTGATCAATTCTACTCGGAACATGGGATGCATTTGCTTTCTCCTGTTGTAAGGTCACTGTTTGTCCGAGACTAAGAATTTAATTTTGTTCGTTCGACATTTACCAGTCCTGCCTGCAGATCTCGTCTTTGAAATTGCAGACATCAAGCAAAATAGCTTTACACAAAGAAAACATTCTCTGGAATTTGCATTCAGATACGAAGAATAAGTAAGGTTTTCCCTGCCAACTCAGGTAATAATTAAGGTAAGCTTAAATAAAAATTCAACACATACGCTTGCTTTAAAGTCTGTTGTAGTACAATGGTCTGACGGAGTCCGTACTATGGAAGGCCAGTACTTTTCCTGACCAGTTGGAAATCTACTAAAATTCCAAGTCCACTTTCCCTACATTACCGTTTTCAAAACAACAACATATAAAACTCAACTCTTGATTGTTGTTTCTATATATACAAAAAAAGTATTCTTAAATATTTAAATTTCGAGCAGTGCTCCACACTAGGGATGCCAAGGAAGGATATCACCATCCAGAAATTGTGCAGCCCATAAATAAGAGGATAGAAAATGGAAAATTTTCTATATGTTGTTAACTAAGGAAAGTGCTGTAATTGGTGATTCATCCCCTTCTGGGTCATGACTATTCTAAAGGTTGGACCGGCCTGTGTATGGATGCATGTGTTGTGGTTCAGCGTGATGTAAGTGGAAATAAAATTTGTTAAATTTTTGCTCATCTCTGTGTTTGTAGATAATTTAAATATAATATATGTGTTGAAATATAAACTACTTTACAGTTATGATTAGACCCGTTACTCCCACCAATATGTATGTCCAATTGAATGCCAGAAAACTCAATTGGTAAATTTTAATTAAATTGTTACATCACAGACACTACACTGCAATCAAATATGGACAACACAAAAAAAGCAATAAAAAACAAATACAAATAAGGTAAATAATAACATAAAAAGCATACAAAGTGAAATGAAATACGAGGTAATTATTTTGAACAAAACAAAAACAAAAACAAAATACAGCCACACGGACACAATGGATGAACGCTTGAGCACTAAGTATGTTAATGATATACTTGTAGCTAATAAAATTATGGTCAAGCTTCCATGTGTCCGCTTCTTCCGATTATTATACGAGTCAGTTGATTACAACAAAATATACAAAAATGTAAATATACAAAAATTAAATTAAATGCTAAAATGTTCACAACTATTTACATATAATGTATCTATCTCTATAAGTGTGCATGTGTGTGTTTGGGAATGTGCGGTTCACCTTAACCTTTTATTTGAATGAGTGTGTGTATTATTTACAGTAAGTAGTGAAGTTATTATTTTGCATATATACAAAATCACTGGATTAGGAAAAAAGTAAAAAAAAAGTTGAAAAATAATTGGGGGACCTTCAGGATTTTGTACGGCGCTGGTCGTTCCTCGGTCAGTTCAGCGAAGCATTCTGTAGTAAGAAATGTCGGCGGCAGATCATTCACATCGCGCACATTAATGACAACCGTGGTCTCGCTGTGATTTAAGCTGTCGGAGGCAACCAATGTCAATTCGTACTTTTAGTGGCACGGAAATTGCACAGAATTGGTAATTTAAAAAGAAAAAAGAAAGCCAGAAAAATAATAATCAAATAAACAACAGCACAAAAAAAGAAAATATAATAAAATTAAATGTAATTGCATGGAATCAGTTCCATAAAATGTAATTAAGTATAACGGGAAACGAAAATTCCAGGTATTTACAATGAGGAGGTTGCACACGGAAAAGGATGCATTTTCGAGGTAATCAACAAAAACAAGAAAATGACAATGAAGGCGGATACATTAATTACATTTTTTTTTTTGCTCTGTCGAGAAGTGAATGGCAAATCGTGGAAATTTTCGTAGACCGCAGCAAAATGAAAAGTGAAATGAAGCAAAATGAGATGGCAGTGCACGTGCTGGGGTTGTAAATTGAGGCCATAGCCAGATGTGATTCTGATTTCACCAACACGAACTGAAGTTCTTGCGAAATCTCATGTGGAAAACGATGTTAAAAATAAGTTACAAATAAAGATGAACAATTGTAATGACGACAGTGAAGTCCTAGTTAGTGGCGGGAACTCCTTGATTGTTCCTTTTTAGATACACTACACATCAAAGATCATCTTGTATAGCCCATAGTCGGGACCTCAAGCCTCTGATAATGTACGATCAAGGACTACTGTTCTTCACTTGGTGTTATAGGTCGTACATATCTTATAAGATTGCATCGTCTCCTGTTTCGAGTCCTTTCTTCCGTAGTCCCAAGAATCAACTTTTTCGAAAGCTGTCGGACTGACATATGACAATCACTCCCATCCCAATGATGTCGTATTTCTTGATGAAGCTGGGAAACCCATTGGTGTCGTAGATATTTGGGTTACCACAGGGGCCACAATGGGTACAAGTTCACGCTCAAAGCGACTAAAAGAATATTTATAGTCCAGGGATATACCTAAAGATCTGATGATAAATCTGTACAATCGATGGGACAACAAACACATCTTCAGAAATTGCCTCAACATTTTTTAGTTCTTCGTTCATGTCTTTGGTATTTTAATTGTCGATACATATTCTGATCCCTTTATCATCATTTTCTGGCATGTAACGTGGACTTGGCAATAGAGATATTAATTTATAATTAACACAATGCAGCTACCTATAACAATGACTGGCACTGGCAGTATAATCGTAGCTCCCACAGAGCATTACTTACATGAGGACATGCTTGAGAGTAAAATATTCAATTCGGAAATTTTTTTAGTTGCTTTTTAATGGTTGAACAAAAAGGATATTAATGCTGCAAATAGAAAGATGAATGCGAGGAAATCAAATGACAGAGCAATGCTGCAAAGACTCACAAGCATACTAGTATGCATATGAAGGACAATTAGGCAAAGGTCAGAATAACTCAAAGAAAAGAAATATCAGCGTGAAATTGCATTTGTTGCTGAGTTCCTGATAACATATTTAGAAGAATATATTATAAAATCAAAGCTACTCGTAATGCTAACAATTAAACCCATCATTAACGTGGAATAGCAAATAAAGCAAGTTGTGATGAAGACGGCCCTTACCACAGGATTAATATGCTGTTCTGTTCCTTATTGCGTTGCTGGAATTGAAAACTGCTGAAGGAGCAGTCGTTTATGGTTCAGCGAATAAAATAAGATGAGCAGAAAAAGAGGTGACTTGCTGAAATTTTGCGCCTAAGGAAAAGTTCATTTCAGTGGCGGAATACGCGGACCATTTTATGATACACTCGCAAATCAACGAAATTATTGCTATTTAGAAACTGTTCCAGTGCGTGTCAGTGATAATTCTAGCAACTTTTCCTTTTAATTTGCCCTATAATACCCTTAAAGGCGCATTTGAGTGACAGTTGAGCTGCGGTATTGTTTTAAGTTGCCAGCATCGGAAATGTTTAAAGCAACTCCCAGGTTTCATTTAAATACATCAGGAAACAACTTCATTCAAAACTCCTACAATTTCACCTACAAACGTTTACCATAAATAGCAAATTCCAGTGCATTGACTTATTATCCATTTAATAGACCTCATAAGTGTGCGATTGCGTGCAATTTATCTTTTATTAAATGAAATATAAAACAAATTTTTAAATGCAAAAGCTTTAAAAAATTAATGTACCACTTCATTTAATTTATTTTACACTCATGACTCGGTCGTAAAATGAATGAAATTACTGAGGGGAAAACTTTCATTGATTTTACACGCCAGTGCGGCATCATTGCATTTTAACTATATGGAAAATTATAAAAATAATACTATTAAATAATAATAATTATGATTAACATCTGTCAAAAGCACATCCTGGGCATTGATAGTCATACGGCCATGTGCAGCCGACAGTGGTGGCTTTTGTCTGGCCAAAAGCTGACACTTTGTTGGCTAAATGGATTAAAAAATGTTAAGGTGGGCTCTTTTGTATATAAAAAATTCACAATTTATAATTCTTTGTTATATTTAAAATCAATTTATACAAAGTAACATTTAACCATTTGATAATGGTGAAAAATTGAGAGAATATTGACTCCATAGTTGTTCAGAAAATATATTCAACCGTTGTGTGGCAGTAGGAGGACGGCACTGTATCTGCCAAAATGGCAAACTTTTTGGAATTGAAAGCTAGTAAACTTTTAGTGTCATACATGGACATATAATGGTAAAAGCATAAACTGGAACACAATCATGAAATATCGCATAACTCCATTTCAAATAAGCTATAAAAACTACCGAACAGCTCCAGCTAATATTAAAATTCTGCATGAACATTCTGCGAAATTATGTTTCACATAAAAGTGATTCATTCAAACCAAATTTCTGTGAAGCTGCAGTTTTACACCGTACGAGGACAGTAAAATAAAATTGCGGTTTAACCAATCTCAATTAATTTTAACATCGCTTTGATTGTGGTCTCCTTAAGCGTAATTTTAATGTCTCTTTAATTGAGGTGGTCCTTAATTTCGAACACATCCCACAACTAGAATTGTCCATAAATGAAGTTGAACTGCATTTCATGCAAGCAATGATTTGTCATGTCAAATGGCAATGGCCTTACAGCATCAATATGCAAATTCACAGAATAAATTTACTATATTTCCATTATGAAAGATACAATGAAGTAAAAAATGTGGTATTTTAATATGTTGAATGCATTGAAACAGTGGATTAACACTCGGTGCGCGATAATCCTTCTCATAATATTATTAAAAAAAAAAGAAAAATAATATATTAAACAGAACTATTCTCAATTGGTAAATGAGAGAAGTACTCAGATTGAACTCTCAAGTTGACAACAATTCTGGACCCAATACGATACTTCAAACTAAACGCAGATTGGCTATAAACGGATTTGAAATTGAATAGAGATAAAGCAATAATAAGAAAGGAATCTTACTTCAATGAATATTTTAATGACAAACTTTGTTTAAATCCTTAACAGATCATGGAATAAACACACCCTTAACGAACCTTATTGAAGATTAATCATTTAAGTGAGAATATTTGCTGTTGTGGGCTAAAAGTATAAACACTGGGATTCCATTAGGTACCTCCTCCGCGGTATGCAGTGGGACTTGATGGAAGAGCAAAATGGAGTGAAAATATCCAAAAACTCAGACAAGTTAAAAGAGGTAATACACCGATTCAATGGAAGAGAGAAAAATTTCGTTATTAAGCAGATTATGTCTGATTTCTGTAGACTGCTGAAGGGGAATGGATATTCTCAGTGCTTAGTACCTAAAATATCAGCGTAATCAAATTATTTGACTATAATTATTATTTATATATTTACCATAATTAAAATTATAATAAATTTATATTATAAGCACTAGCTACCAGGACTTGGAAATTATTGAATTATTAGATATGAAGAACGGAACAACGACTATATCTGGAGAGCGTTAAAACTGGCGATCAATCAATCCCTACTCTAATAACTTATCAAGGACATATGATATACTCCTTTTAAGTTGAAAAAAGCAATTTGCAAAAATTACTCTGAAGTCAATTTCACGTCAGTTCCTCATTATTGGCGTTATTTAAGTTTGATTTTTATAAAACTAAAATATAAAATTTGTTTATGAATGTGTTACGTGGCCGCCTTGCTTCGTCAGGCATGCAGAAAACTCAAACATTTACTGAAATAAAAGTAAAGATTTCCAGATATCGTATATCATTATACTATATATCTCATTATATGGGATATAAGTCTTATAACATAACCTGTAGCACAGAAGAATTCTCTCATTGTCATAAAAAGGATTCGAAATTCTGTTTATTCATCAAAAGCAATTCAAATTCTGGGATTGATATGAACACAAAATCACAATATATGGAATAGATGGAACATATATAGCAGGAAATGGAAAAATATATAAAACAATAAATTAAGGAAAGGAACATATATGAAAGAATTTATATTTTGTTGCCGTCACGGTTGAGACAGTCGCATTACCGCACTGCCAGAAACGGAAAAGCATTTCATGTTCAAGCAAAAACCATCAAAGTAAGAAACAAACAAATAAATAAGTATTCCAACATTCGCTTTTATAAACAAATTTACATGCATAAGAATTTTATAAAAGAGGAAAGAAATATTTAAACTAAACTAAACTAAAAGAAAAGGCCAACTAAAAAGCGTCTACTTTTTTGCTGGCAAGGAATGCGAAAGAAAAATCCAACAACAATACAAACACTGAAGTCAATTGCAATCTATGTGTGTGTGTGTGTATTAATGTGTGAGTGAAAGATAATTTTGTGGGTAGCTGTGGAGTGTGTGTTAACAATAGCACCTGTAGCACACGTTTCGGCAAATTGCGATCGTCCTCTTCGGTGATTTGGGTGCGGTAAGTGGGACGCTCGAATACGGGCGGATTGTCGTTGACATCTTTCACATGAATAATGACGGTTGTGTAATTCTCCTTCAAGTTATCGGAAGCGGCTAAACGCAATTCATACTGAGAAAATTTCGAAAAATTATTAAATGAGAAGTATTAAGTAAAAATAAAAAAAAAAATGATTCAATTAACTCTTCTATAGAAATGCAATATGCTCAAAATATTGCATATTTTCAGGGGCTAATATTATGTTCCTTCCTGTGAGTTTCCAATTGAGTACTTTGTTGCTTTGAAAGTACTTCTCGTGTGACAGTTTCGGTACATTTGTGGCATTTTTTTTTTAATAGAGAAAAAAGCACACTTCACATAGCAAAAAAGCAATAACTGGCACGTTTTTATTAAGCATGCCACATTGTTGGAAAGATTGCTGACTGCCACGCACATGCCACAGGCACTTCAATCTAACCCCATGCGGCATGTAGCTCCACACCAAGGACACAAATACACAACACAATGCGATATTAGGCACGCGTGCTCTCTCTCAATAGCCAAGCAATTGGCGAGGAGACACGCGACCAGCGCCTCAGCTGGACAGCAGGCAACTGCATTGCCAACTCAATGTCTCGCATGGCAGCAAGTTGCTTATTTTCCTCTGCCCCTCTCAGCTGAAAAAACAACAATAGCAAAAATACCACATGCAATAAAATGCAATTGTTTTGCATTCATGTTGGCAGAATTGTCTTTTTTCTTATGCGAATGCGACTTTAATTTGCAAAAAACTTTGCAATATCAACAAAAATAATAATAAAAAAAATTAGTTCGACAATTTTTTCTTTCTATTTAGTTGCAAATTTCATTTTAGTTTCAATTAATTGCAAAAAGTTGGTCTGCGTTAAGCTATGCGAGGGATTTGGCGATAGCGGGCGCGGCGCGGCGGCGGCAGTCAATTCACACAAAAAGCGGAATCAAGTTAGAACATTTTCAATTGAATTTCAATTAGTGTGAATTTTTGATACTTTGTTTGACTTCTGGCACTGCGTGCCTTTTCAATGGTTCGCCATTTTGCATTGAAGTGCAATGCAATTCTATGGAAAATGCAGAGTGTGGGGAATTTAAAAACGAGCTCGGTGCATTCGATAAAACTGTCATATTCAATTGAAATAGATGAAGTGAGACGGAGCAATCAAATTTTATTGGCGGCAGATTTTTTGATACGAGCAGCAATTGAAAGCTACGCAAAAACCTCAATACAGAGGAAGGATATTTGAAAAAATCATAAATGTATAAAAACCACTTAATTAAATTTTATATAAAAGCATAACGGTAGAGAAGCATAACAGTAGCATTCTAGAGGTAGGGATTTTTAGTCATGCGGGTCTCCACATAAGCTTGCGGTATTCGATTGCCATAATACGCATTCAGAGGATTTGGTTTGCTTGTGTCCTGTCAAGTATCATTGGTAGAATCATTCGCTTTAGAATATGTTTAATAAATTATTGTTAAAAGTCTACTAAACTCACCTACAAAATGTAAGTTAATACAATACTTTCGGTACATTCCTACTTGGACTTGTTTACTCCTGACATTAAGAAACATATTTTGTTGCAGCATGGATCTTATTACTAGATACTAGTTGGGTCGGTCGGAATCTAGCGTCGTTAACAATTTACAATGAATCTTTTGCAGCTCAATATGGGGTGGGAAAGAAACCAGTTTCAGTTTGAGTGGTTCAATGAACAAACCAACGGCCTTTACACTCTCGGAACGTGCCTGTAAGGTGGGTGTTTGCAGTTGCCACATACAATATTGCCACGGATGGTTGCTTCCATTACCCAAGGGAATCGAGTGAGTTTAAGGCATATGTTTCTGACATGTGATGATATCGATAGACATTATGATCGACTCATTTGACTATTCAAAACTGTGTATTATGGAGTATTTGAAGGAACATTTTCAGTACCATATCCTTTAAAGCTATACTGGGTAAGGACTCAATTTAAAAATAGCGGCCAGTATTTTGATTAATTTTGTTCCTTATCTTCCTCTTTAAGTGATGACCATGCCGAACAATTGATTTGATTGAAATGTTTGATCGCGATATTCTATTAGCGACTTCGGTATTCTATACTCCAAGGACAATTTATTTTTTCTAACATATTGAAGCGATTTAATCAAAAGCTATACTGGGTAAGGACTCAATTCAAATACAGCGGTCAGTATCTTCATTTAGTTTGTTTCAGTGTGCTTTTTTTAAACTGATGTGTATGCCGAAAAATACAGTAGAATGAATTTCAAATGATTGAATTGAAAGTATGCGAAGGCAAATTTCTTTGTATTTCAACTAAACACCTGACTATGTGATCCTTGATGAGTACACCAAATTTTCTGTTCTTCTAAACAAAATAGATTTTAAAGCTGTGTTCATGACTGCATTCCCAAAAGCTAACTCTCTCAAAAGACCCAAAGAGGTCAGTCACTGTGATTAAGGCATTGATTTGCGCTATCATTCCTGCTCCTCGTCCTTTTCCTTTCTGTACTTTATTGCATGTAATTAACTTTCACAATTGAAGAAAACAATAACAAGTCTCCCCCACCTCACTTTCTACCAATATCCAATTTAAAAATATTTGTATAGAAAATAAGAACAAAAGAAAAGAAATCATCAAGAGGCATTCTAAAAAAATATTTGTTTACTATTTGAGCGGCATAGATAAAGAAAGGCAGCAAACAGGCTCCTAACACCCGCTTTTGTGCGGACGCGTAGGCATTTGTATGCTTTGTTGCTGGTGGTGTTGGTAATTTAAGAGTTAGCAGGATTACAGCGCCCGAAAGTCAAGAGGCATTCATGATTTCTGAGGCATAATAATTTAATATTAAAATGCTTGACGATGGCGTCATTAAGAACAAAAAGAAATCGCTTAGATTCTAAGGAAGAAAACGAAAAACACACAAAAAACAAAAGGAAAATAAAGGAAAACAATAAAATTAAACACAAGCACAACTGGAAAAATGATGAGGACTGGGGCGACATAAATATAACAACAGGCTCAGTTGAATAATTTTCGTTGGGGCTTTTGTATTTGTAAATTTGGAAAAGTACGCAGCGAAGCCTCCGCGGCCGTTTAGTCAGAATCACAAGAAGAGCGCCTAATAATAGTTTGCCACAGGCAGTAGTGGAGGAAAATATGCGTAATAGAGGAGAAAAAAGCGTGTAGTACTTACCCTGCGCCTCGTCTCGTAATCAAGGGCACCCGCCACATAAATAGCACCCGTCATATTCTTAACCGCAAAAGCGCCGCCAATGTTGCCGCTTGTAATTTCATAGCGTATACGTGAGGCTGTGCAAATAATTTGCGCGTCAAGCGTGTACAACCAATGAAAGCAGTAACAGCAGCAGAAGTAGGAGCAGCAGCCATAGTTGTTTATGAAAAAGTTAAAGGAAAGGCAAAGGCATTATATTAAAAATGTTTAAATGCTACATTAGAAGTACTTACACTCATCGTGATCCTTGGCAGTTACGGTTAGAACGGTATGCTGTATATCCTCGTTCTCGTCGACCTCGGCTTCGTAGAGGGACTTGTCGAAATATGGCGGATTATCGTTCTTATCGGCAATGCCAATGCGTATGAATTTGGTAACTAGAAGTAAGCAATAGCAGATCATGCGGAGTTGTATTTAATGATAATAGCTGGCAGAAAATAGTTTCTTACGAGTATTCTACTAAATCCCCACCCCATACCCCATGTAATTGCACAATTATCACGTAATGCGCATAAAATGTGGGCGTGAAACAATTCCCTGCCACACTATCGCATACAATTCTCAATTATTATTAAAATTTGTCTCTTGCTGGGGGAGCAGTACTCACTTCTGCCACCTTATAAAACAGAAATTGTCCTTTGCGTGTCCCATACAAGCACGAGTCGACTTGTTACGCATATTAAGTGCGTGTTGATACCCTAAATAAGCGCTGATACACTCGAGATAATTTAAGAGCATGTGATCTACATAATAAAATATGGCAATGCAGATAAGAACTTTTAATGCGGCATTGCGGAAAACTTGCGAACTGTCGTTCATTGCGCGGAGATGGCATTAAAGGACTTACAGAAGCGAGCAGTCTGTTTGAAAGTAGGTTATCACCTTGAATACTAAAGTGTGGTCTAGAACTTAAAGCCGCTGGCATTAATACAGTCTTAGGGTGTTTGCCGAACGTGGCCTTATGTATAAGTTATACATGAGCTGCCAACAGCTGCGCACTTCCAAAAGGAAGAATTTCATAAAAACGCGTCCAAATTTGCTTGGAAAAGCAAAAATTCTCTTATTTATAAATATTGACTACAACCAATTATATAGGTATTATAAATGAAGGGGAATGCACTTAGCAAGTGCAGAAACAGCCAGCCAAATAATGCCTTCAGTATCTTATTTAAGGAGCCTTTACCTAAATAGGGAGAAAACATAATGCATTGATATGTTAATGCAAACAATAACATATAAGCAGTATTTATTTAGAAGGGTTCCTATTTAATGTGAATATTATTTGTACTTAAGGACCTCATATCAGCATCTAAAGCCACACTAATTTAAGAAATATACTTCTCAATTCACGTGCTAAGGTATTCGAATTATGTAACTAAAACGTATCAGTCAGCAAATTATTTTCGAAACAGTTTTGAAAAATTTAACAGAGCATCACAAATTTATATGTAATAAAAAAAGCATTCGTTGCGTTAGGTTTCATATAAGTTTTCGGAATTCATGTATAGAAGAGATCATTTTTAATTATTTCTACTGTGGAATAATATTTCACTACTGTTAGTTATTGCCCCATTATACTAGTATCGAATAGTTTTAAGTATGAAAAGGATTTCCAAAGAAATATTTAAAATACCGCGACCACGAATAAAGAAGTGTGTCGTTTAAAGTTTTGGCTCCCTTTGATAACTTACTGACTGGAAGGAAATTCCCAACAAATACGGCGTCTTAAATTAATATTCACACAATTTGCACTCTTAGATACTTTCGCTGAATAAATAAAAGGTGCTGAAAGGTATTTAAATAGTTCCATCAGACTGAAAAGAGATGCTGTCGGTTAAAGATATTATTCAGTTCTGGACAAAAACTTTCTGAATTTGTTATGCAGAACTTGCCAAGAAAAACGATATCAACGGAAAGGAAATATTGTGCCGTACATTTTCACTAAAAGGCATAAGGACTCTTGTTGCTGAACACAGAGGTACACAGGTACAAGTAACGCTAGACTGACCCTTCAGCTGGCTACATAATAATTTTTCACACTTAATTTGCAGCAAAAAGTTAAAGTCGATTCAACAATTTTATTGAGATATTGTAGAGGAAACTGTAATTTAATTAAAAAATCCACAACAATCCGCAGTGACACCAGTTTGACACACCCACCTACACACTCACACACACTTGTGCAAATAAAATTAAAAAAATTTAATTCCCTTGCAATTTGTTAGAAATTTGTGACACATTTGCAGACGCCTCCTTGTAAAAAAATCTGGTGCAGTATGCAAATATCGTAGCAGCATTTCAGGCGCAATCATGAATGCTGATCACGTGCGGTTGATAATTTTAATTTATTTAGTCGAGCGTATGAATTAATTAGGCAAATTTTTTGGTGCAAAAATTGCGCCGGAAATTGCATATTTTTAGGGGAGGGCGGTGGTGGGGTGGTAAAGGGAACTGCTTTAATTCAATTGAGGAGCATTGGTTTAATTGAATAAAAGCGAACCACCGTCTGTGTTCAATGCAAACTCACTTCGAGTTGAACTTTGACACAAGAAAAAAGGAATTGGATAAACTGATGGAACAGGGCTGATGAGAGAGGCACGGAGAGAGAGAGATACAGACAGCGAGAGATAAAGACAGAGCGAGAGAGACAGTGGCAGTAGCCTAATCTAATAATGCACATTTATAAATGCATGCAGCGTTTGCATACGCCTCAATTTGCATGAGGCATTTGCATTCCGAGTTCTCAAAGGAAAATATGCTTAAGCGCCTGGTTGACCTACTTCGCTAGCGGTGCTTAAAATAAATAACTAATTATGAGGACATGCTCCGGCTTGGCGTACACAATGCATAGTCACAAATCCGCACCCAGGCAGCTACGCTCAAAATTAATTCTAAATTCAAATTGTAAAACTGAAACGCACACACACGTGTACTTATCCATAAAGACAGTTTAAAAAGGCAGCCCGCACTGAACGAAATCCGAGTACAGCAACCGCGTAAACACATATTACAAATTGAACGCCTGCCCGAAAGTTGCACGCCTTTTGTGCAATTGCAGTCAACCGCCGCACCGCAAAAGAGGCACACATTTTGCAACAACAACATGAACACCAACACCAACGAGGTGCTAAGATGTTTTGCGGCAGGGGAAAATGTGTTTTTGTTGTGCGGTTTTGGTTTTTCGCACTTGTACTGCTGCGAGTCCTAGCATGGTTTTTATGTTGTTTATGACCCCGGGAAAACACGACAGTCACACGAGGCTGTGCCAAGGTACAGAGTAAACGTGACTGCATGTATGAATGTGTGTGTGTGGATGCTGCTATTTGTATTTGCAATGCATTGAAGACATGTTGCCAACAGTTGCTCCGAAGGCATTAGCTGTGCCCTTGCAACAGTGCGGAATGCGCTTATTGCAATAATTTTGCCCAAATTGCATATTGTTATGTTAAAATTATGCTCGGAGGCAGATTGCATTTGATGTGCTTGCGTACATTTGCCGAAATGTGCAAATACCATTGCTGCAGACAGCGGCAACAAATGCGACATTGCATTTCCTAATACAGCAGCCCAGAGTAGCAAACAGAGCAGTGTGGGAGGTGGCCATGTAAAACTTGTAGTACTGTTTTACTGCTTAAGGGCTTCATTTGCTCATTTACATTTACATTTATACTTTTGCTTGCGTGTGTGTGTGTGTGTGTGAGTGTCTGTTGGTTCTCTGTGTTTATGTGTATGTGTGTTTATGTTTTTGTTTTTATTTTTATCCTGCTGATCTGCAGTTGGGTTGTGGAAATTAAATAAGCTGAAACGTTGGCAAATTTGTGTTAATTTAGTAAGCATCCTTTTTGGAGCGTATTTATAAACGGGCGTTGCACAGGAGTGGCACACATAGAGAGAGAGAGAGGGAGATAGAAGTGAAATGAAATGAATAAATAAATGAACTTTTATTCACACTTGCATGTTTGAATTTTTTGATAAAATCAGTTACCCTGCCTTATGTCACTGGTAATGGGAAAACATTTCGTGCAGAGCGCCTGTAGATATGCTTTTTAAGTTTTTGAGTTTGCCATTTCTGTTATTATCACTTAAAGCAGCAATTCAACAGACTAAACTGCATAGAACTACGACCAGCACGGACCGATTTGCGGTGGCTGGTTTTACACTTCTACATGGCTCTGTGAAGGCAGACGCGAAAGGATGTGTGTCCAGTACAAGTGTATTGGGAAATTTATAAAGTGCAATTTGCTGGCTCAAAACTCCAAATGACCACTTTAGAAAAGGCATTCTTGATGTTCACTGTGCGCTCAAATGGCTGTCAACGCAGCAATGTAACGGAAATGTAACGGTCAGCGGCAGAGTTGAGTGCATTGTAAATGTGACCGCACATCCCTACGAGGGTGTGTATGGCTATGTGTGTGTGTGTGTGTGCTTGCGGCAGCGTTACGCAGTGTGAATGCGACTAATGCTGCTTTTTATGATCATTATAAAAATGTTGCAAATGTCGTGTCAATAGATGTGTTGATTTTGCTTTGTTGGAGATTTGCAGCTTTTATGATTATAGTCGCTGGAGATATTTTGCTCAAATTTTTATGTTATAAAAGCGCTCATAAAATAGCAGAACGCACACGCATACGAGTACAAAGTTTTGTAGGAGATAGTGAAAGGATACACAGCGACAAAGTTGGCATTATTGTACGCAATGTGTACAAAGCAATGGCAAGGAACGTTTAGCCACTGTTGTAAAATCCACTCGGTTGTAGTACTGAGTCTCGGATATGGGGGCATAGAAAATACAACTTTTATTGGTAATTGTTGCGTGATCAATAACATGCCAGCATTATATGTACATAGTTAAAATAAGGTCATATGAGTAAATCTAGATAAACATGTACAAAGTAGTCATGCACGACATTTATAGCTGAACAATTTAGACACTAAGAGGTTAAGACCCATGCTCATGTTTTTTACAGCAGGACTTCTGCTGACACCTTCGGGAATGTCACAGAATGCTTTATTTTAATACTTGTAATTTCATGCTATTTTAAAGATCAAAGTGCACAAAACACACAGCAGCAGTTACAAGGACCGCGCCCACGCCAAAGTGTTGAAAGTAAAAATTGCATAATATTGTCGCAGTATAGAATCTTGGCTGTTGTTAATTTTATTTGCATATTTGCAACTGGGTGCAACTTCAACAAATGGCAGAAAATTAATTTGCATTTTCAGCAACGCAAGCGGAGCAAGCAGACGAGATAAAGCCACTGGAACAACATGTCCGTAAAGCAAGCAGCTGCTGCTGACGTTACTGGCTGTGTTCTTGTCACGCCAGCAACAGCGGCAGCTGCGAAGGATGTCACGACTACACCAAACAGCGTGAAAAACAATGACTGCACAGTCAATACGAGTAATAAACAAGTTAGGAGGACACAACCAAAAGGAAGAAATAAACAACCGGCATAAGCGGCATAAAGAAAAATATAAAAAAATTAGTCTCTTCATTACTGCTGCTGTGCAACATGCCCATGGCGCAATGTCTTCCAGAGTCACAGCGTACAACTTTTGATCGATGCTGCCGTTGTGCATTTCGGCGGCAAATGAAGCAAAGGAACAGAGCGTAAATGCAAATTTAAATTATTGATTTCTAATCAGGCGTGTGTTGATTTCTCTTATTGTGCGCGTGCTGCCTTGGACGGCGGGTGGGGGCGTGGGAAAATTTATTTGAAGTAGTAAACATTTTATTGTATATTGACAGAAGCACGACATTTTTATGGGCTACAATAATGGCGCAACACGAAGCGGACGAATAGAAAAAATTATGAAAAATTTCATTTGTCTCTAGCAGCAATTTTTTCCGTATAAAAATGAACTCATAAAAGCGCCTGCTTTGTGTGCGGTCAACAAATATTTTACTGGCTGGTGAAATGGCAGTGATTCTTTTGTGATTTTTCTCGTTTCTCCTCTTTTTCTGTACATGATTTTTTTATACTTCTCTTTAATAATCGCTGTATTCATATACAAAAACAAATTGTACTGAAATACGTGCTCGAAAATTTGTAATAATATTTTGTCATGGAAACAGGATACGTTCATGTCGAACGGCTACAAAAAAGTCCGTGTTTGTTGTGTCATTTGTAACAGACCTCGGGCAGCAAGTAAAGACAGCTTAATTACCATAGAGCAAGTTCTGATTTGGTGTTACAACATTTCTATGTGATAGTTCCGCATGGTGCTACTCGGCTGTCCATGTAAGGCATAAGAGTAAAATACTTCAGCTACTTTGCACTTACATATCTCCAGCAGCTTGTACAGTGGCAGTTCTTTCTTTCTTGTTATTCATTTTGTATGAGTGATAAAAATAATTTCCAAGCAATCATAGACGACATGCTAATCATGTAGAAAGAGGACAACCGATTCCCTTCTAAGAATTTTTGTTTGTACGTTAAATGCTGCCACAGAAACAAAAGAAGAGCGCGCCTTAATTAAAAGAAGCATATGAGGAAGCAATTCAGTTTGAAACAGTCAAAGACAGTCTTCAATATAGAAACAGTTGAAGAGACTTAGATTGACTGCTTTTAGTCGGCAGGCAAGCGACGATCTGTGCGATCGATCTTCCCACGTCAAGGCAAACCAGTGGTCGTAATCACACTATGCTGCTCAGTACACTTGCAGCTCAAGCGCATTACACAAAACGGACAGGGTAAGGCTGGAAAATTTAGTCAGCAAATTTCATGCCCAGAGTGATTTACTATAGGTCTTCTTTTATTTAAGAAGTATATGCTGAAATTAACGATTACCTCTTGAGTTATCAGCTACTGTAAAGGACATGATAGTAAATTGTACTAAATATGTAGTTAGGAGTCAGTAGTCAGCATTGATAGAATAGAGCGTAATGTTAGTTCCAGATATATAGTGTAGTGACCGAATACTGTGGCTAAGGCGCATCAAATTGAAACGTGTGCTGATAAGAAAATTCTAGATTCTTGAAATACACCTGAAGTTAATGCGGACTGATTCCTACACTAATATTTATTTTTCTGGCTTTGTCTAAAAAAATTAGGTATCTCTGAATCATAGTGCTATTGTCTACCAATCCAGCTCTTAAGCACTTGAAGAATGAAATGAATGAGAGAGTGATGCCTAATCTTACAATTCTGAGCAGGTATCTTGTGTATTGTTTAATACACAAAGCAATAAATGCGCATATTGATGTTTCACGACTCGGAAGGGGACCCAAAAGCAGCAAAAACCCAGTATCTTAAAATAGAGACACACTACTTCCAGGACTCTGTACCAAAGTAAGTCAAGACAGAGGAATAAACAAAATTAAATATATATTCTTTTCATATCATTTCCATTAGAACAATCAGATGAACTCGACTAGGAGGAGGGCGTGCTCAGACAAAAAACAAATTTCTTACGAAAATTGTGGAATTTTGTGCGATAAATTACGTTTGAATGTTTGCAATCGAAGTAGGTAAAAACTTCGAAGAGTTTTAATATCCTTGTGAAAAATATCATTAAGTTGCAAGGATGTCATGATCAGATTGGGGAACCCAGCCGTATAACAAGGTTCTCATCTATTTATTTGTCATTTGAGCATTTGAGCATTTAAATGCCTTTCGAAAATTGATTTCTAAACGTGATGATTAGAACACTTTTTCATATATCAAAGCCAAAGGCGTTACAATCCTTGAAAAAAATGTGCCAATATAAATTCATATTACTTAGCTGCATTGCCACTTGATTGCTGGCATTAACGACAGCTACACACAATGATTACCTGCAAAGAAAAAAGGAATTCATTTAGCATATTTCATAAAGAGTTTCTTAATGAATAAAAAGGATACATAAATAAAATTAAACAATTGAACGAATTCCCAATTCCACCCTACTCAATCAGTTAAATGACAACATTTTCGCCTTTGATTTTCCTCCAAAAACTTTTTGCATAGCAGGACCCGAAATTTTCGTCCTTTCTTCTACTAATTTAATTGGCCGCATTCAGGGCTGTAGCGGGCCTTAAAAGTAACCGCAAGCGATATTTCGAATACTGAGGGCAATTCTTTTGGCATAAATTAAATTAAACGAAATACATGCGTAGTCGAGAAAGAAAGGCGGCATTTCATTTTATTGGCGCTGCTTTGGAAACTTGCACAGTAATTGACAGGCAGTTGGCAATACTCCAAATTCTGTTATAAATATTTTGAGACGACGTTCATTCGAGGACTCGAACTGGTTGCGATTGGAAATGAAAAACAGCGAAATTGTGCACAAGCGAAACCCACAAAGCAGCAGAATCAAAGAAACCATTTAACGCGCTGTTCAAACTCATTCAACTGAAAATCTTTGCGATAAACTTTTTGCGACGTACTCGTAAATGCCAATACTCACACACACACACACGCGCGCACACATCCATACACTCTCATTTAACCATGCATGCAAGCGCTTAAAAATATGGCGTCTTCAGTTTGACATTACAATGTGTAAGTGTGGCGTATAAATTTATGACACTTGGAGTTGCTAGTTGAGAAAACTTCTTCTCCACTTTTCCACGTTTTTTCATCTTTTCCTTTTATTCATTTATTTTGCTTCTGGTGTTTTTCTTTAGCTTTGCTTGTTTAACTTGTTTTATGTGACATACGAAAGTATGTGATAAAATATTTTAACAAAAGTGCGATAAGCTGAGGCTGAGGCGATGTTATTGAAAATGAATGAAAATGAATTGACAATGAGTGTGCTGCGATCGAAGCAAAAAGAGTGCTTAAGGAAAAGGACATAAAGTGCTCAGTCATACATAAGAGGAAAATCTCGTGTTGAGTAGCTTGTGAAGTGGCTTAGAAAAGGAGTGTCATCGGGGCCACGGGACGTATGAAGCGAAAAACAGAAAATCATATTTTCATAGCGCACTTACACAAAAAAGAATTCGCAAATAATTAAAACTAAAAATCCCACACAGCTTGGTGAGCATTAAGCATATTCCTGGTTACACACCCTCAGAATCCTCTAATGTGCACAATGCATTAGCATAAATTTTAACAATAATTCGGATTCTCACATGCTTTGCTGTTTATTTGGTTGCTACGTTGTTAAGTATAGATAAGCCACTTAAACCACTTAGACGTGCATGTTGAAAGCGGTTCCGCCCATTCTACATTTGCAACACAGCAATTAACATAACAACAGAGCAGTTGGAAATCCAAACGGGACGAGAGGAACAGAGGGATTTGAAGGTAGCGGCATGATACGTGGTAAATCTATTTGAAAGCATTATTAAAATTTACATAACATTAACCTAGTTACACACACATGCACACCGACACACATACACACTCCACAAATGCATGCAATTTCCTGGCAAAAACAAATTAAACTACAAATCAAAATTTTAAGATTTATATCTGAGCATATATTTCCCCTGGCCTGTTCCAGCCCGTGCCGCTGCCAACGATAGCATAATAAAGAGTAAACAAAAGAAAAGTCATTTACATGTTGATTTGTTTGTCAGCTTAAAATGTTACACATGCATTTCACATACATTTACGCGCACACTCACACAGTCGTATCAGCTCAAAATTGTGTATTTAATAATGTGCTCAGAGTGTAACTGATTGCGTAATGTACAGTTTGCTGCCACTGGCATGGCTTTTGTTACGAATTTCTCGTTTTACTTACTGCCATGAATAGTAAAATGAAGATTTATGATAAGTAAACAGCAGGTAAAGGGATGCTTTAGAATTTTCGGCTTGCTACTTCGTTCTCCAAGAATAAGGTGGAAATTGCAACAGTAATCAATGTGAAGAGAAGTCTTTGCTGTACGAATTATGCACGTACATACTTGTACATACCTTGAATTAGATTTAGGTTTCAAGCAGCCAAAGCACTGGAAGACTAAACTAATGGTCCAGTCTAAACATGAAACATTCGTACAGCAACAGAAACTTCAGCTGCCCTCAGGCCAACGAAAATGATTGCACTAATGAATGCAATATGAATCACTTCTAATGAAGTGGCATTTGAACGGTACCTGGAGTATAGCTATCCAGACCGAACCAGTTTATGGAACGAGAATTGCATATGCGGAACTATTGTAGCAGTGTTCTTACAGTGTGTCCGTAATGAATAAGATATGTTTGTATGATTTTTAGTGTCCCCATTCAGGGGCTGAGTAGCAATTTTAAAAGAAGATTCATGGTAGAATGGCATTTCTAAATTTTACCTCTTGAATGGTAGCATGTCTGTGAAAAACTACGACGTGAATGTCAAATGGATTACAATAAGTAAAAACTATGAGTAGTAAGGAAGAGAGATTATACCGGCGGCGGAATTCCCTGAATGACACATTAAACTATATTGATTGAAATGAAATGGAATTGCGATGACACAAACTAAATACTAAACGTCATAGAGCCTAACGATGCTCTAAAGTATTACGCTAATAAAAAACCATAAGCAATAAATAAACTGTCTCTCACGATGATATACTGCCAGTATAGAGTGGCGAGAGTGACGATATCATGCCTGGGCTATTTGGTAGACAAACGACTTATGTCAAAGATGAGTGATATCGCGATATGACTTGATGCCTGAGATGGAGATAGAGTAAAAGGATGTCAAGTAAAAAAAACAGCAATGGTTCTAGCAGGAGGGGAAAATGAACCGAACATGCTCAAAATAGGCGTCTTTGTGGCTAATTACGTATGCGATTAGTCTCATTATTTAGCACAGTAAATAATTGAAATGGGTGTAATAAACAAAACGTTGTGAATTATTAACCTTAATTAAATCTAGTTTCAGTCCAGAACCCCAATGTTTGAATTCATAGGCACAATCGATGAATGGGAACTATTAGCCAATCTAATTCTGTAACAATGGGAACGGTGTTAAAGAAGGTTGATATATCCTGGGTATACACTTGTATACATTTAATTATGGACTAAAAGGCACGAATAGGGTCAATACTATACCCACTTATACACATATGTCATGGAAGGTGGATGTGTAAATTGTTCTGCATTATTCAATTGAAGAGCTGGTTGAGTCTGAGTCCGGAAGTCGTCAATACCAGTCGTCAATACCTGAGCTGAACTTCAGTAATACTCAGTACTGATAAATAATCTACATATCACATTGTGGATTAAAAATTGGTTTCTTGTTTAATACAGGAAGTAATATAAGTAATATAAAGCATGTAGCCAAATGAAGTTGAACATTTAGACACTAAAAATAAATTGCAGGTTCAAGTGTGAATCGTTCGGGCAACTTTAATGGTAAAAACAATAACACTCACAGTAAAAAGAGAAGCTGTCATCAATATTGGACGATTTATTACAACGGGTCAGTATAATCAACCTGGCATTAATTGAACGGCTGTAATGATAATACGCGAATGTAATGAAAATAATATGCGCCAAGAACATTCGTGGATAGTTAAGCAGTATGCATGAGAACCATAAAAGCAGATTTTCATAGGAGCGTTTCCCCCCTCATAATGTTGGCAGTAGTTCCTAAATGAAATGCTCCCAATATGCCACCACACTCCGTTGTAGTAATGATAATAATTGCAACAATAAAAACGCAAAATGCCAACAATTGCAATTGCATGCATGCGCAATTAATCAGTGCGACAAAATGTTTAATTAAAAAAAAAGTGGCAACAACTGCAACAAATCAGTTGGCATGCATCTGGCTGACACACATGCACGTATCTGTTAGCATAGCAAACTGCCGTAGTCGTAGCGTAGCGTAGCCGGCAGCCGCATTTTTCGGGATTGTCACAATTTATAGCTCGGAAATATGTGCCACTGCATATCATTTGACGTAGAAGCGGAGCAGCGTGGTGCTGCAATTAAAGCACATGTGCTCTGATCCTGCGATGGCGCAATGCGCCTGAGCTATTACGTGCTGCTTGCTTTTCAAGCGCTGCCTTACATTGGAGTAATTTTATATCAAATTTAATTTAATTACCATGCAGCGCGAGCATAATTTAACTCAGCGTACAACGCGGCGTATACGCAATAGTTCGCCAGCCACGAGTATCAATTAAAATAACAAATAACACGACAATTAAGCGCTACATAACATTTAATAATATTGCACGCGTGCATTGCACATGCGTGTGCAATTTTCCATTTTAATTTATTTTAATTTATTGACACACTTAAACGCAATTTTGTGTTTTTATTTGTTGGTCAATGTTTCCTCGGCATTAAGTACACACTCAAATCATTTATAGGTCTTGTCTTCATTCAGTTGAAATGAAATTACTTTCAATTGAAATGTGTTTGTGAACACTTTTGGAGTATTTACTTTGTGCCCACATGTGTTGTTATTTGCGCAACATTTGACTCTGCGTTTATTCCATTTTATTATTTATTAATTTCAAACCGCAAAGGAAATTGCAAGCCAGCACTTAACATTTGTGCAAGTCGCTTTGATGTGGTGTGGCACCAACTGCTGCAGTTGTTATTTGTTCATGTTGAACAAGGCGTACGACATTTGGCAGACTAAATGTTTGACCACTGCTCTGTGTGTGTGACTCGAATTAAGTGGAATGATTTCTAAACGGCACCATGGGGCGTATGAGTAACATTGTTTGCTAGTCAAGCGGATTTCCGGCAGTGTAACGGTGTGCATGGCACTTCAAAGTGCATATTATTTAGATTTATACTCAATCTTTTAAATTTAAAGCAAATCACATTTCACTTATGAGAACAGACAGAGTTTTGCACTGTAGTTAAAGGTTTCGTAAAAGCGTCATCTACTTGTCACTTTGCTGTTGGTAGATAATTACTGAAAATTCTTCGACTGTCAGCATCTTAATAACAGCAAAACTCTCAACACAGGATTTACTTCACTACTGTTGCACACGCCTTTATGAGGTAAGTACCAAGCAACGCCTCTGATAAGTTCAGCAAGACTGCATCCGACATTTCCCCACATGCGCTCATGTCAACCGAACTGTCTTGTAAGTTGATAACAGGCCTGAACCAGTGCAAAACAATGTGTAATGTATCCTGTAAGCAGGAAAGCACAAACTCATATCTGCATAGAACTCACACCCACACTACGAGCGCTATCCTGCCAACAAGTCGCACATACTCGATTATTCGATTAAAATTTTCAACACCAAAATAGTTCAATTTTGCAGATTATTTACAAATGATTCAAATTACATCTGTGTGCGTGTGTGTGGGCAATACAACTGGAAATTATATGGATTGAATTAAATAATAATTAAGAGCATGTTTGCAATCAGATAATAATGTTATTTAAATGTGGAATCGAGTAAGTGTCCGTTTCTAAGCTGAGCAACTGTAATGCTCATTCTTACACCAATTATTTATACTTTAGGACTTCTGCAGGTACACAATGATGAAATATAATTGCGATGCAAATCTGTGGACAGTTGAAATTATGTGTAAGTGCGTGCGAGCTATTGTAATGCCCAATTTAACAAAGAGCAAGCGATATTCTACTAAGAAGCAGACAACATGCCGCAGCACTATCAGGCTGCTAAATTACTTGGTGATTCTACGAGTAATTATATTCAGGGCTTAATAAGATGTAATCCAGCAAATACCCACACAATTTAATATATCTCACTTATTAATGATAAATATATAGAAACTCCTTTGGCCCTTTCACGTTTGCAATATGATGGGAAATTCATAATTTCAATTAGAGACTGTGAAACAAATGCTGTAAGGAATTGATTTAAAAAAATATATCCGCATCATATAAAACAGGAGCCTACTGTTTAAGCAATGTACGTCCGTATGAGAGAGCTCCGCACAACATTGAGGAAGTCAACCAACTGATTACTAAATCACAGACCAGATTTTCGTTGTGAAGCATATTCCTAAAAAGGCTCAAATGTTTCAAGTGAATATAATAATTTCTCTATGCAGTGTTGAAACTGAAAAAATCGTCGCATACTTTTAGGTGGTTTCATCTTCAATATAAACACTTCATTTCTATTTAGAGTTCACAACTTATCAGATGCTTTCAAGATAAAAAAAACTATTGACTAGTTTGATAGTAGTATAGGAATTCATCATATTTTCAGCACCGTTTTGATAAAACATTAACATTAAAATATAATTGAGTCAACCCTAAAAATATGTTTCAAAATTGTATGTTCAAATATCAGCGTTACCCGCAGCTGATTAGTCACACTTCGCTCTGATGCAGGGCAGATGCTCACAAACGATACATGAAGAAATGAACTTTTAACTAGAAAGTTGACATATTCAAGCATATTAGTGTGCATAGATTAGTAGCAGGACGATTTTAAAAGCAGACCATAGAATGGTGCTCGCTAAACTAACGTGTTTGGAATATTTTGCAGGATTTTATTGGTAGGAATTTTTGTCAATACCCCCTATCAAAACTTATATTTAGTGCCAGGGTGAGGACTTTTGAAGCTGGATGTTTAATTTGTGATAGAGTGGAGTCTATTGCGACAGAGAATATCCTTTATACTTCATTTTATGCCTTGTCTATCTGGACAGAAGTGCTTTATGAAGACATGCTCCTAGTTTTTTCTCAGTATTATATTTAATTACAAACTTGAACTAAAACTTTGCTAAGATATGGATTTGCTCCATTTGGATTAAAGTTTACAAGGAATAGCTTTAAACTATTAATTCTAATATTTTTGGGAGTAAATTCGACCCGTGACCGGTTCAAAAGCCGCAAAAATAGTTTTTCAATAGACTAAAGATGTATTGAAGCTGATCTTCAAAGCATGCTGAACCGAATTTCTGAGAACTTTTCCGTAACACAAAGTTGTAACAGTAGCAAAGGGTTTTCCATATGCAAATAAAGTGAAACGGATTATTAGGATGACGTTTTTAGAGCTTAACTCGTACGCTTAATTACTGCGTGCAGTCATTGGGATGCCTGCTTTCGTCCTCGCACATGTTGCTACAGCTTAGCACTTAATTTATATACACCAAATTACGCTTCTTTCGCAATTTGTTTAACTTCAGGGTGACGCCCCTTAGCGCAGCTTCAAAGTCTGCTTCCAAATTGAACAACAACTTCGCTGATGAGCTGCGAGTGCAAATGCGTGTGAGCGTTGTTGAAATTTGCCGCTGAATAAGTTAAGTCCTTGCGCTGCCTTGCTAATGATTTTCACATTGAATTACGTGCATGCTGGCAAACTGCTAACACAGTACATGCTAAGGAATTGTTTCATTTTTGTTTACATAAAGCGTTGCTTCTGCTACATGAAGCCCCTTAATACAAGAGAGCGAGAACCAGGAGGACGAGGACGCGAAAGAGGCTGAGCAACTACATACTGTCTGCTGATGCCGCTGATGTTGCTGCTGATGATACTAATTAAAGTAAATAAATATTTCACAAAGAGAAGTGGTGTAGCAACAGGTAAACTTTTAATTGCTGCTCCAAAACCGTTTCAAGTGGCAGTAGCATCAGCAGTACAAAGTGAAGTTTAACATCAAAGCTGCTACACAGCAAGTACGCAAATACAGAACACAGTTTCTTCACAGCTTTTGTGCACTACATTTGAAGAGAATATCATTAGCCGAGAAATATGGAATAAAATCTTCATGAAGCTCAGCTATTGATAATTTGAGGCAGGCAGATCCTTGCCTCAATATTCATTGTTCAGTAGTTAATATGCTTGCCTTGGCATTCATGAAGGCAAATAAGCAATTCCAATACAATATTTTGAATATTTGTCAAGCACAACAAAAGTTCCTTATAAAAAAAACCCCGAACAAGCAAAATCTCTGATATGAAAGAAAGCAACAACGCACTGAAATTGTTCCTGCGTTTCATGCCCACCTTTCGGCCTGACCTCTCTGTCAGGAGCGGCACCACATGACGCTTAGCATGGCCTGAGCTAATAATAAACCCACTTCGGCAAGTATGGTTACAATATAGCTTCAACCACAATTACAGCAGCAGCTTCGACAGCGACAGCGGCAGCAAGCAAATAAAAGTGGTTTCAATTATTTGCTATACTATTTTGTTACCTTTTTCTATACGTGCATTGTGTATTTCTTATTGTGTTCCTGTTGCCGTAACAGGCTCATATACAAACACACTAACACACACACACACACATGCTCAGGAGTGTATATTTGTAAGTAAATGCAAGCTCACAAGTGATTGCCTTGCTTTGCTTTTCCCAGTTGCTACACTTTCCGCTACCATTGCATAAAACTTTATTTTATTATATGTCCTTTATGTTGAGTATTTTGCTATTCAGCTCCTGCCCCCCTGCTTCAACTGCTGCTACTGCAAATGCCATGAATGCCATTTACCTAAGCTCCACCACTCCGACTGTGCGGCAACAAACATGTGTGTGATTATTCGTTTGCTTACTTTGACTTGTAATAGTTAAGTTTTGCAAATTTCTCTGCATACACACAAGTGGGCACGTGTGTGCGTGAATGTGAAGTGTGCGTTTCAGTTTGTGTGAGCACACATAATATGCCATTGTAGCCAAAATTGCTGCATATAACGTTTCTTTTTCTCGATTACGTTTACGTACTCGCTTGCCCCCACCCCCATTTACCCAAATGCTGCCATTTCCATATTTTTTGTTTCTATTTTGATTTTGGTGTGGACAATATTCCGTTGAGATTGAATTCGTTGTCCGTTATTGTGAGTGTATTCGTCTTGATTGCTGATATGTTTATAAGTGTGTGTTTCTGTGCGATAATGAAATTTTTGACAAGTTGAGAATTTAATAATAAAATAAAAAGAAAACCGAATAAAATGAAAAATAAACAGGGAAATAAATGTGAGGGTAATGTTGCTGGAAAGGTGCGTAAACGTGTTAAATTGTGGGCATGTATCCTGATAGCATTCGCATACCTACTTGAAGAGTTTATATTAAAAGCTGCAAAGGTGAATATATAAATATTTTTCATATGAAGGAAAACTGCTTCGTAGCGTTTCTGTTACACTTCCCGTACAAATGCTGGCCAAAAAGGAATTTGAATCCTCAAAGAGTATGCATAACTGCGCCATTTAAGCGGCAGCTCAGGGAATAATATACCTTTTGATACTTTCTTTTGCCTTGGTAAATATGGTTGGGAATGTTTCGCTGTTTTCTTCTTATCGATTTAATATTCCTTTCTTCCTCGTTTCAATTCTACGTCCAAATGTGTCCAAACTGTTTCCCCGGAAGTCGTGTTTGTATAGATTTTAGTACTCAAAGCTAGTTCAATGTCAGATACGGATACTACAAAATGTTGCTGCCCCTTCGGATCTATTACAAATATTCAAATCGCACTCACTCTCGGGTTTGCGAGATCTTTCTGCGGAAACTCTGTCGATGTAGCAAAGTAGTTTACACCGTAAACACGGCCTACAACGTAAGATATTCCGAGATATGACCAGCCGTCAGTTATAATATTAGTGGCAAAATAGTCAGGGAACTAAGGTATTTGCTCCATAAAACAACTTAAAGATATACTGCTTCTAACTTAACATAAAAAATAAGCATAAACAAAGGACTACAAGCCAAAAACAATGTTACAGACTGCAAATAATTTGGTCTCGCCACCTCTGGTGAAACATATGAATATTAAGATCGCTTGTGAATAATACTTCCCTAGAATTTCCGAACAAGACATATCCTCCGGGAATAATTACTCAGAATTATGGTGATTGTTAACATATGTGTGAATATAAGGTGGCTCAAATAAATTGTTGGAAGCTTGAGCATGCAAATAAAGCAATTACAATATTAGCAAGCTAATACTGGAGACAAATAAAATTCGTGGACTGGAATGGTGAATACAGAATGTAAAGTGAGATCTTCGCTTGCTTAAAAGCAAAAAAAATCAAATTCTAAATGCGAAACATACTTACTCCCTACAATTCATGATAAATTGAGAATCCTCAAGAGTTTTGAAAATGATCTCTGCTTAATTAAAGAACCCTCAAAAGTTTTGTAAATGATATCTGCTTAATTATAGAATCCTCAAGAGATTTGTAAACGATCTCTGCTTAATTAAACGATGTAAGTGGCTCAACATATTGTCGATCTGATCCAGAGAGCACTGAATATCAAGCCTTGCAAAGTCGTTTCAGCACTTTCTGCACACTCACTGAAAATATGACGAAAAGAAAACTTCCAAGGTGACTAGCTTTTTTTTAAATACCTGTGCATATTTTCAGTCGAATACAATACTTAGAAACAAAGTGAATAAATTAAAAGGGAACAATAAACATTGCTCTCTGATCTGACTGGAATTACAGCCACTTCATTCGAGCAAAAGGAAGCAAATACTTTAATTGTTTGAATAGCACACCGGAAAACTCTCACGTCCACAAAAGAAACACTGTGAAAAGTCCCAGCAAAACAAACTCCTGCTAGCCTGGTACTGACTGCTACAGGAACCATGGTAACACTGCTACCTGAAGTTGCAAGCAGCAGCAAGAGTACGGGTTTGGCTTTTTATTTGAACGTTTTGGTAACTAATCAAGTAGAACAGGTCAATTACGCCAACGGATGCCAGCAACCACGCTGCAGCTTCGCCTGTGAAATGCTTGAAGCGCTGATGTCAAAGGCTGCGTGCGTTGGAGTTGGAATGAAATGGGAGCGGAACTTTGTTAAAACTTTTAATGACACTTGATGCGACATGAAAATTCAAAGCACCCCACGCAAAAATGGCACAGGATAGCGAGAACGGAGGAGGGTGGCTGGGTGAATTGAATACGCTGGTTGCCATATTGATTGTCAACACTTCGGTTGTGGTACAAACAAAACTGAAAATAAAAAAGTAACCTTTCAAAGAGTGCCACTACTATATTGAAAGTGTGGCTTTTTGTGCGTTCCACGCTGCTACGTGATGGCGGCAGCAGGCAGAAGGCACACCACCAGGCAGCAAATGCTGTTGCACGCATCAAGCACAGCGATTGGCAGCGCTGATGCTGAAGACGCAAACAGCACTTGACACCAATTTCAAATAAGCTTCCAAAGTGTAGTTGAGCTGCAATCAAGCGGCAAATTGTGTTTTTATTTAAGCGGCGGTTGCGTTGCTGAGCTGTTTGCTTGCCAGCGGCAGAGCACAGTGCTGCAAGGTCGAACGCTGTACAGAATACAATAAGGAAAAAAACCTGATTAAGTAAAGTTTACGATGGAACTTGTTAATTATTGTTGCCACATTTGCAACTTTCGCTTACAACCACCTTTTCAGGCCAATTCAAATGGTTTCATCATTCGCATCGGAACGGGAGCATTTCGGTGCATATTTCAGGCTGCCTGCACTTTTAATTGCCGTGCACTTAAGTACGCGGCAAAAGTTGCGAGAATTAAGAGCGGAAGGGTGAACAGAGACAATGGCAAATTGAAAATTATATGAGAGAAAAGGATTAAGCAATTTCAACCAAGTATTGAACTACTTCGAAGCCATTGTGGCATAGTACGAGTATACAACTGCGCGTAGGGTGTGCATTACTTCCCAGCATTGAAATGTCGTTAGTTGGCTTATGACGTCATTGCGTTCTACAGTACGAGTATTCAAGTGCGGGTAGAGTACGTATTACTACCTAGCATTGAACTTTCGTTGGTTGGCTTATGACGTCATTCCGTGGAACGATTATGGAGTTCGTTAATAGTGGAATTTTTTTATCGGTGACGTGGAATACTCAAAGTTTTCTTTCCCAACTATCTAGCAATGTGAGTACATCATTAAAAATAATGGACTGAGGAATGTCACTGCCAGAAAGATACTTAAAGCTACCTGCGAAGTGGGAGGCAGTATGTAGTTCCATACAAATGTTAGGTGTGTCACCTATAACGCTTTACGATGACCTGTCATAGACGTGTACGTAATATGAAACCAATGTCCTTAAATGCAGTACGCCTCTATATCAAGTCCACAAATATGCGTAACAATCAATGACGATACTTATGGCATAAATTCTAGCGCGTCCATACTATGGAGTTTCGTTTGCCCATAATTTGAACAAAGAAATTCTAGACAGATGTGAAGGCAGTCTTGGCGACGGAATCATTGCTGATTGCCTCATTAGGGATTCAGTTGACTAATAGTTGGGAAGTACCACAGGGAGCCCGTCAACATGTGATAAATCAACGTTAATTACTCTGAATTATACAGGACAGATAAAAGGTAACCAACTAATAGAGAGAATAATGCGAATGAAGCCATTTTAATTGACAACATGACTTATTCGCACTCGCTCGCATGCATCACAAAACACGCGCACACAATTACCCATTCTTCTCTCAGTCGAAGCTGCACAAAATGAAATGTTTACCAATTTTTTATACTTGCACGCACTCAAACCATGTGAGAGCGTGTGTGAGCATGTGTGAGCGGGCACAAAGCATCTCGGCAGTGTCGTAGCTTCGAGATTGGTTTTCAGGATCTAAATAAGTCGTTCGACTAACATGGTACGTCATTCTTGTGGTGTTCAGTACTGGATGTGAGGAGACTTTTCTAGTACGATAGTTATCTGAAGTGGGCCGTATAAGGACATACTTCGATGGCATCTCCAAAACATCTAATAAAATACTTCTGAGAAGGTGAAATTAAAGGCGAATATTTTACATTAAATAAAAAAACCTTCGGCAATACGTAAAATTTCAGAACCGCCTTTTATCACAATCGGGGATCCGCCACTGCAACAAATCTCCACCACGTGTCTTGTGTGCTTGCCTCCTTTTGTTATTTTCGCTGCATCCTTTTCCCGATTCACTGTCTGCTCTTTGGTATTTATCAAATAGTGTTTCACTATTCTACCACTGCGCAATCAATCAATCAGCTCTTTGGAATAATTTATCACTTGCAGCGCCATAATTTATCAACAACCACAAAGGCATTGAAATACTTAAACTACTTTAATGGGTGTTCAGTCGCTCATTCGCTAAGTCGTGCATTTCTGGCTGATTGAGAACGAAATAGCGAGCGTTCTTTGTGTTTCAGTTTGATTGACATGATTTTATTATTGTATAATTTTAGACGTACGACACATAATCAGCCACGAAAGTGTGCCAACCTAATTTCGCAGAATATACTACTACGAAAGGAGCAGACACACAATCCCACCCACGCAGAACATCGCTGAGTGCTGTCTATACATTCATTTTTTGCACTGCTGATTTGATTGATGCAGCGTAAACCGAATTGATGGCTATACACCACACACGTAATTGCATACTTTGTGGCTCTTGTGTGCGGCCTACATTGTGCGAGTATTTTATGAGGTAGATATGTGTGGCTATATAAGTGAAATGAGTAATAACGAGGTAAAAGAAAATCCCATTTGAAGTAGCGACGAAGAGTGTTAGCAAACTTAGGTACTGCGATTGGCGCAGAGAAGTATGCTATGAATATTTTATTCGAGTCCTATCTGTCACTCAGAGTTCGAAATGAAATGTATAAACTTTTTGAATGTTTGAATAGTTTTTCATTCTCGCAGTTACTTCATTGCCTCAAAGCAGGAACTTATAAAAAGGCTTGTGATTAAAAATAAAAATCAAAAATTTCTACTTAAATAAAGCGTCAGCCTAACATATGCCTAAGAGGTAAATTATCAATTACAAAGTTTGCAAGAGCACTTTAGTCAGCTTGCAGTAGTATTGCTCTTCAGATTTGCAGCTTCCCAAAAAAAGAGAGCGATTTAAGAGCACAGCCCCTCTATTTTTCTCTTTCTCTCGCTGTAGTCTGCCACCATTTTAACAGCAAAGAGTTGGCAATGTTATTGTAAAAGAGCATCGACATATATTCAGCTCTTTATTTGTCGCAGACGCCGAAAAGTGTGCTGCAAAAATGTTAACAAATTTAAATTGCTTCTGCAGTTAATTCGCTTTGCTTTGAAAAGATGAACTGTTTTGCTGGAAAATAACTTTAAAGCTGACTTAATCTGCAGAGAAATGTTGTTTTGCTTTTGCGGACAAGTGCTGTAATTCTATTATAAAATAAGCGCAAATCCTCGGAAGTAGTTTTAAGGCAGGAACATTTTATTATGTGGTATTTTTTTTATCTAACTCGCATTTGCGTCTTTTTGGCAAAAATGTCCTGAAAATCCTGAAACTGTCGATAAGCAATACAGTGATTTTAATCAAACTTTGATGGTCTCTTATGAAGAAATTACCAAAAATGCGATGATATTAACTCAATTGGAACTAAAAAATTTTTTTTTAAAAGAAATTCTTGTGCCACGTTGTTCACACTTGGCACTTACTCTGGTTTTACCTTTCACTTGCCAAAATATTGCAGACAAACACTCAATATGCTACCCGAATCTGACACTATTCTACCTAATCACACACTATTCTACACGAATCGGACACTATTCCACCTGATTTAGACACTATTCTACACGAATCAAACACTATTCTACCTGGAGCAGACAATATTCTACACGATTTGGACACTTTGGGATATATAAATGTCTCAACTACTCAATATAGTATATACTTATATATATATATTGGCAGTGAATGCGTAGAAAAAATAAACCAGGTTTAAAGTAAAAAAGTAAGGCCGACGGTAATATTAGAGATTTTCACTGTTGCTACAAATTCATGCTTCATTTCTAGTTTCTTAATATCTAGAAATACTAATGTGCCTAAATTGTCCTTTCAATCAGCAGTTTTAACTATAAACGTTATAAACACATTATCAAGTCATATTTATATTATCTCTAGAATGTGCGCTGGGTACTTGTTTCTCGTTATCCCTAATGAAATAAGTGATGCAGTATCCTTCTAACATAATATATCTATCAAATAATATTGCTCACTCCTCAAGTATCATTCAAAGCTTTAGGCAGGTCACTCCAACTGATTGCTCATTTTATGTGTGAATAGTAAATATTTCCATTCTCTATAAGATTTTATATAATCTAGTATTGTAGATATCTGGCTGCTCTGTCTTCCAACATAATTCCCTCCCCTTCTAACACAGATTCACTCCTGCAGTCAACCGGTTTTCTGATGGACCTTACCATCACTCTGACGATATTGTAGGGTGATAATTTGAACTGGGTACCACTTTTGATCCAATTTAGCACAGAGATTCCAAAAACTGACTCCGCTTACATAGCATTCCTACATTACCAAGCACTTAACACACACATATCAAATTGATTTAAGCAATTTTTAGCATCACAAAAACGAGGGGCAAAGATTAAAAAAAATTTTCATTTCAAACACGTATCCTTGTGGGCGTTATAAAAACCAGAATTATAAAAACACATGCAGATTACAAATTTTTTACATATGTAGTTGTATCTTATGCACATACGGAAAATGTAGATGTAAAATTTCCTGTTTCACAAAATGGAAAATGATGTAAATTTTTCCAAAAAACAGCACAGCGTATAGCACAGGAGGAGGAAGGCTCCATACATGCCAAAACTACAGGCGGACTGACGAACGGACGCGTGCATTTCCATATGGACACAAGCAACGCACGTACCGATTTTTATCACTTACTACATGTAAAGCCCAGTGTCAGTGACGGTGTGTGTGTGTGTGTGTGTGTGTGTGTGTGTGTGTGACTTTTCCTCTCCGCCCGTGGCTGGGTGTGAGGATGTTGGCGTGCATGTGGGGGTGCGTGTCGGGGTGTTTGTCATGAATTTTTGAAATTCAAAAATCCCACATAAAAACAAAAGACAACATCACTAAAGCATAAAACCAAAAAAGGCTTTGCCTGGGAGTGTGTGTGTGTGCCACTGATGCTGGTACTTCAGTGCGTGTGTGGTGTTGTGCTGGCTGTGTTAGTATTTTACTTGCATATTAAAACGGTTTAGCTTTGACTTTCAACAATTTTTTTAAAGCACAACAATGTGCACAAAAAAAAAAACTTTATTAAACCCGACGCTGCTCTGAGGACTTTTACACGAGCTGAACGTGTTGGTGAACAAACGGATTTCAAATAAGCTGCCAAAGAAATAAGCAGCAGAAGTGCAGAAGAATAAATGTCAAGACTGATTGTGTTGATGGATATCCGTTTGTGTGTGTGACAATGCGTCTGTGTGTGGGGCTGTGCAAGCTGAAATCCGTGTTAAACTATATAATTCTGCTTTGCTTTGGAGTTTGGTTTGAAAAAAATGCCAACAATTTGTGTCTTTTTTATATTTCATTTTAAAATGGCGCAAATGGAGTTGATGCTTTCGAGTTTTTGTTAGCTGCTGACACTGAAAGGAGTGAAGTGAACTTGTGTAACCGAAACCGACGTGGATTACTTTTAGGAGATATAGTAAAAACCAGTGAAAATTAATCTAAAAGGATTTGTTGCCGGATTTAAAGAGTTTTAAGGGGAAGTACACGAAATCAGAAGTTCCCATCTAATTGCAGTGACATATGCAGTATTGGAAGAGGTGAAATAAGGTAATTTTAAAGATTACCATATTGATATTCTCTAACGCAGATGATAGTTCAGGCAGGGATCTTCAGTGAATTCATTTAGAATATTTTTAAGGTTCCTAAAAGTGTTCTCGTATCTCTTATTCCAAATATAATAAAATCTGCTTGTAGTCATTGGTAAGAAAAGGGTGAAACATATTTCTAGATGCATCTAAAATACCCACTGCATATCTCTAACAAACTAATCTAGCGATCATTTGCTACTATTTCAATCACTCTCTTATATATATAAACATGCAAAAATTCGCTCAGGACGAATAAGGGTAACTGCTGCTAAGATGTGTCGTTCATAAAAATATACAAATGCATCAATTCTGCAATATGTTTCATTTGATATCGATGGGTGAACGTGTATTTCTCTGTAAATATGAGAATATGTGTTTCAAAAAATTACAAAATCAGATATGAGGCTATAAAAAAATAACTAGGAATCACACTTTGTGTAGTGCGTAATAGTAGCATTAAAAAGAATCCAGCAACAAGTCCACGATATTGTAAGAAAATGATAAAATTTTAAATTTAGCGCTATGAAGTCTTGGGTAAATCCCAAAGTAAGCTCCCATTTCTGTTATTGATATTTCCAAAATGCTATTTTCACTTAAGTTTACACTATAATATTGTATTAAGAGTTTATACGAATACCGGAGGGACATACTTATAAACACCGTATGCTTTATATCCCTCTGGAGAATACAGCAAACTTTACCAATATTATTCCGAATTGTTGTTACAAAAATATACTAACTTCGTCTATGACCCAGGCAAAAAACCAACAACGCCACGAGTCCGCCTCCGCTGTCATACTCAAATGGAAACTTCTGAGTACAAATATTGCAGCATACTTGTTTAATAATCCATGATATTCTCAAGTGACCACTTAAGAAGCTTAAACAGAGGAACTGTATAAAAGTTTTCATTGCAGGAGATGAGCCTGCAGAGAATTTCTCGTTCCATTTCCAAGTGTGAGCCTGAATATACTTTTGCAATGAAAAATTCCCATCTGCTTTTGATTTTTCAATGTCTAGACACAAGGATTGTCTAACACGAAATGAACATGCGTACCGGGGTTTGCTGGCACCCTAAAAGTATGCACTATTTTGTATGACGCAACCGATTAAGAAAAATACAAAAGGTTTTCACTGAGTGGTGTTCATTTGACAGATGCAACTATCGATGAAAATCTGGTTTAGATTTGATTCCACAACGGCAACTTCATGTTTGTCTTTCCTGAAACTTTCTACTTGTTGGCATATACGCATCACTGAAGAGATATGTACACGAGTTTGGAGGCCAATTAACGCTACTGCTTCGTGAAATTGTTGTATTGTTTCTCCACTTGTGTGGCACTGATTTTGAAAAAATATCTTTCTGGTTCATATCCAAAAATTGGGGCCCACAAAAAGAAGTAAATCTGCGTTCGATATTTTTACAGAATTTTTCATTTTCAAAGAAGTCAACTCAAAATAGCAAGTAAGGATAGAATTAATGAATCCTGCATCAACAACTAGCTGACTGAACACAGGAATATTGACATAATAATTTCGGGGAATAGTTCACATAGGGAAGCTCCATGCCATGGGCTGGCTGAAGATTGTCTGATTATGAACTAAATCTCTGTTGCCTCTTAGTTTCCTATAATTTTCTGTGAAAGGACAGTCATAAATTAACAAAAAGTGTCATCCGTACGTATTACGTTCCCTCAGTTATCTATTCACATACCTCATATTATTGTACATGATGTACTGTGGAAGATTCGCTTTTTGTTGACAAATTAAAGGTTGACAGTACACCATGCACTATCAAATGTTGTTTAAATTAGACTTACTTGACTCCTTTATGACAGGGTCCTTTTCAAATTATTGCTTACCTGCAAAGAAAAACAAATACAAGAATGAAAGAGTGAAATAAAATTTAATTAAAATTATGAGGAAAAAACAATAACGCACACACCCAAACAATTTTGTTAAACGTGCCAAACAGTAGCGCAGCTGGCAAGGACACTAAATTAAAAAGCCATTTCAGAGAAACAAGAACGAACCAAAAAGTGAACAGAGCAACGACAATCGCACAAGTGTTTAATATGACTTGTAGCAGATATTGCAGCAATTGTCGTGCATGGGAAAGAAATAAAATACTAAAACAATGCCGAGGCATGGCAGAGACACATTTGATTTTAATTAAGAAAAGCCAACACGCAGACAAAAACCCACAAACACTTGCACACACACACAAGCACGTGTTCGTACGCAGCAAGCAAATGCTCGGCAAATAAATTAACTGTGGACAGGTTTCGACAAGCCAAACCACTGTGTGAGTGAATGAGTGCACTCAGTTGGAGGCAGGCGTCCATGAAAGCTGTAAAGAAAAAACTGCAAATTTGGCACTGAAACACACACATACAAAACATACACACCCGCACACAAGCGACTAAATAGTAAAAGGAGTTAACATAGAAGTCTGTGTAGTCTGCTTTCAGGCGTTATTGAAAATCCAACCAACAAATACAAATGATCCTCTGGGAAAATGTGTAGCGGGGCAGTCAAGTGCGGAGAGGAAATAACGGAAATAAAAATAGAACAAAAAAACTATTTCCAATTACAACAGTTAAAAAGGGACAAAAGGAAATAGAAATGACAACGAAAATGAAGACAAATCGAATTGAGCGGAGACAAAGGAGCTTCTGCTGCGCTGCCGTTGCTGCAATAAAGCACACACGAAATTGCAAAGGTGTGCGAGAGCATGTGCATGAATTTTATTGAACCACCCCCCTATACAACAGAATCTTGTGCTGTTTTTGTTTTAGTGGGTGCTTTGCTTGCTCGTTTGTTGTTTTGATTAGTGGCAGGTGCGGTAGGTACGGTAGGTGCGGCACACAAAGTACTAATTCAGTAGTTGAACAGTTTGCAGCATCAGCAACAAACAGCAGCAGCAGCAGAAAGCCCTGCCAACTACGAGCGAGCTTGGCATTGAATACTAAAAAAATCTTCCGCCAAGAAGCAGCAAGCAAAAGGATGCTCTGTGCGGGGTTAAATAGACAAATAACAGCAGTAATAGTTGCAGCAGTGGTAGGACAAGACGAAGCAGATACCAAACACGGACACAATGTAGCATTTATTGTCTGTGTCTAACTGTAGCCGAGGATGTGCCAGCAGCGGCGTTTACTTTAATTTGAGCTGAAGTCGTTGCTGCTTGCTGGCGAGTTGGCATGTAAATAATGGTTAAATGAAGTGATGGGTAACACGTAAAGGCGTAAAATGAAAATGAGAATTATAGCGAAAGCATAGTGAGTAGGCAGCATGAACGAGTAATAAAAGGGGAGCCATTTCAGTAAGTCAGGTTGGGTTGCAACGAAAGCGGACTTCGGTTGACCAAGGTCACACTTAAATGCAGTAATAAATATGTCCCCAATTCGCCGCTCAACTCTTAAGCAAACTGTTTCGAGAATTTGATAGGGATTCTTTTTATTGTCTTATGAGAGTCGAAACTTGAGATATTGACTGTTTATAAGATAATATAGCACAAGTCTGGTGTATACTGTTAAGTGTTGGTTGTTAAGAACACCAAAGGAATCATAACAAAAAGTGAGCAGTAATTTTTCACAGAAAATCAGCCAATTATTACTCAAAATTAATTTTGAACTGAAATTTCTGACTGTTGTTTTATGTTATATTAGAAGTTGCCTTGGACCCTAATAGGACAATTATGGTAGCACGTTGTACTGATACCGAACACGCACTTAGATCCAAAAAGGACAATCATGGTAACACGTGGTAGTGATACCGAATACGCTCTTAGATCCAAGGAGGACACTTATGGTGACATATGGTGGTGATACCGAATTCCGTGCTTCGGCTTTAAACCTTCATGATGTTATGATAACACAAAGCTTGCTAGCTGTATCTAAACAGCTTGGATCGCTCCCATTTCAGAGTACTAAAATTCACCTCTAGTATAAGCTCCATTTAGGGTACTACAAAAAACCCCCTCTGTGAATTTGAACTAAACATGATTGGCTTTATTAGTGTGATTATTTGATATTATCACTTCTAGAGTTCCTAGACGTACTCTGAAAATCTTTTAAAGGCAATACAATGATAGATCAAGCCGAAACCTCCTCATTACTCAGGTAGCAAGCAACAAGGTGAAGGTCAACTCAGTGAAAGCAATGGCATTAAGAAAACCACAAATGGAAGCCAAAGGAATTAAAAAAATTAAAAGTCAGCCTTAAAATTTATATGTGCGCTTACTGCAAAATGCATTGTAGCCCGCTGCATACTTATAGGCGTCTACACAAACAGTAAAGAAAGCAGCACTTAAACGAAAAGTAGCTGAAAATTTGCCTAAAATAATTGCTTGCGTACATTTTATTTTATTTTATTGCATTTTTTCACTCTGTTTCCGTTTTATTGCTTTGTTAGGTTTTCACAGTTAACACCGCGTGCATATAAATCACGGCATACCCACCCATGGAAAAGAGTGTTGTATATTTATAGGCGTGTTTGCTAAAAACACAAGCAATGTGCGATTTTACAAATGTACTTTTCGTTTTTTCGCGCATAAAATATTGCTACACAAGCAAACGAAAATATATCTAACAGGCCAAATTGTTATCGCTTAAGCTAGTTTAAAGGAGCACGGCAAGGAGCGGAAACCGGAAAACCAAAGAAAGCGCATACAAAACTTCAACCGAAAATTGATATGAAAAATTGTGTATAAACAGGTGCGCGGAAAGTTGTGAGCAAATTGCTGCGAAAGTTTTATGCGAAGTGGTGCAACTTTTTCCAGATTACCTGAGGGAACGAGAAGTAGAGCTGAGCAAAATTTTGCAAGCAATGTAGTCAACAAATGCGAAAATAAGGCACTTTACTTCAACTGTTCAACTGCGTGAACTTGGCTGCAGTTAAGTGAACGCCCTCGCAGAGTTAGACACATGCAAATGCAGGCACCACTCCACTTAATTGCAACCACCTGCCGACTTTTTCTAAAGCATCAACCGATCAGAGCTGGTGGAGCTGCACCAACCCAGATGCACGCAGACACACTCTGGACACAAGGAAAAGAAAAATAAGAAGAAAAGGAGCCAGTAGCGAACAGAACGGAAAACGCAATTTCTGAATTTTTATTTGCCGTGGGTATGCGTGTGCATTGCACTGCATTTGTGTGTGTGTAGGTGTGTCCTCCACTACACAAACACATTAATATAAATGCAGTTCCGTTACGTCTTTGTTCTTGGTTAACAATTTTAATATTTATATACATGTTATTTTTTGTTCTTCCTCAAAAAGGAGGCACCACAAACAGGGCCTGACAATGAAACGATTTCGCTGCAGTATTACTTTCTTATACTCCTAGAACTGACAGAGAACTGTAAGAATCCTGACACATGCTTTGCAATTTATTTTGTGCATTTACGCGTGCTTCTGGTTTAATCTTGAGAGACGTGAAGGAGGCGAATGCAAGGGAAGAAATTAAAAAATGGTACGAACAGTTAAGTGGGGCGCCACCAGGCCTTGAAGAATAAATTTCATTTTGCTGTCTTTTTTCTTGAGCTTAATTAAAAGTCTCCTTCTGCGACTTCAACTAATTACACGCACTTCTTATGGGGAAGGGAAAAAAGGGGAAACGACTTTTCAGCAAGAATATAAAAAAGTGTACCTCAATTCATAATGGAACCAGAAGTGGTAATGTGAACTTTATTATAAAGTAACCTTTGTATTTAATGAATAATTTATCTGTGAAAGCTGATGCATGAGCTGACTTAGTAAAATAAGTTGGTAGCAGCTTAAACAGCTGTCAAGTTGAAGTCAAATAAAAAGAAGGACGCTTAAATTTACTTTGAAGGAGAGATAAAGTGGTGAAATATATGACTATTAATATTATTATACTTTATCATAATTATGTGTGCTAAGGTTTGGGGTAATACTAGCAAGCTAGGATTTCGGCGAGAAAAGAAAAACATTTAGAAAGAGCGTTCGAGACAATGGGCATGATCTGAAGCCGCGATCCGACGACTGTGAGATTATATTTATATTTATAAATAAAATATTAAAATACAAGGAAGGTTCATCAGGGTGCAACCACGCATTCAAGTAACTACGAGTATAAGGAAGCATCTGAAAGACAATCTTAAATCATCCCTCCTCTATATATGAGGGCCAGGAACGTATGTTTCTGCTTCTGAAGCGTGCGCTAAGATGCTGTTCAGGTTAGTTAAAAATGAATAGAGTCTTATTAACTGAAGTCCTTTCGGCGGAAGGAGCTTTTGGGGAAAATTCGAAATTAAAAGTCTGCCAATTTAAGGGGAATATTGTGAAGGTATCCATGAGTGTAAAATCATTTAGAAATTGTGATGTGACATTAGCTGAAGACAATTTGTCACAATCTTGTTAGTAAGTCAACAGCTCCTTGGTTAAGATCTGTTCTAACCGTCAAATTTTCTGCTTGCGGTTTGTTCTCATTAAAAGGAGAGACAAAATAATAGAAAAGAAAATAAAAAAGCCATCAGGAGCCAACCAAGAAATCAGATATTTGGCAGCTGTGAAATATAGAAAAAAAACTAAATGCTGCGTCAACTTTTATTACGTATTTCAGCGAAATGGACAAAAAAGTAAATAAAAGGCATCCTTGTTTTAGTACTTTTATAAAGCCACAATGCTGAATGACTGCTTTGATGTTAAGTGGCGTGAATGGCTGCCAGACCACGAAACTGCGGTCTGTCTGGTCTGCCCCTTGCAATGCCCCGCCACTGCGTATTTCACTCACTAGACGTTAACTTCTTTTATAGAGCATTTGATTTATTAACACTCTTCCTGCGAATGTGAGAAGAGCGCGTATGCTCTTTTCCCGTTTGTAAAAGTTTTTGGCAAGCATTATTCTCGCCTTTGGCAATGAACTCGTTCGCACTCTGCCGTATTTTAATAATATGTTAAAATCGAAAAGGGAATTTGCCAATTGGCTGCAGAAATGTTTCCGCACTTTGCTGCTGCTTAAGCCTTAAGTTGCGGATGCAAACTGATACGAATATGTTAATTATATGCACTTGGCATATGCCCGCATAAATGCTAAAAGAGTTGAAGAGCAAATTATTGGCCCGAAGTCAAAGTTGCAAGCAAGTTGGCGCCTCTCAACTGTCACAACTGCAAGTAGGCGGCAGCAGAGTTCTCTACACGAAATCGGCGAATGAAACTGGAATTTCTTCTAACACACTTGAAACTTTTGTTTAAATATCCACATCGCAAACATGAGCAACTTCAAAGCCCAATACAGCACACAAAATAAATAAATAATTAAATAAAAATTGCATACTCTCGTAATGCATGACATAAGCAAACCCATACTACCTCTGCACCTGCCCGCAAGCTTCTTGAAGAGCAATAAAAGTTTTTAATTTACTTTGGATTGCCACGCAAATCCCACTCCAAAACAAAGTAAATACACCGACTTCAAACAAACTGTGACCGGCCAAAGCCCACACCGCAGCGTGCCCACAGCAGGATGCGACAAGGAAACTTTTACTTGCAACTCTAGGAAGCGAAGTGTACACAAATTTGCAACTGAAACACTTAAGCTGAAAATTCCAGTCGCCCCACATTGAAATGCGGCCTTGCTGTGTGTTTACGTTTCGCCGAACTTTTCTGTTGTTTCTACTTGTTTCCCCCGAATATTATTTTAAGCCAGTTATTTGGGGTGTTTTGTGCTAAACTCCGATAAATGCAATTAAAATCAAGTTGTGAGTTTTAATAACGACTTTGTTAGTAGATCGCATTACGAAACAGTCCAAATGGGTGGGAAGGACACAGAAAACTGAAATTTTAAGCTCTATGAAAAATTGAAGCAGAACAGAGACAGCAGTTAATAAAAGTAACTTTAACTAATACGAGTAGAGCAGAGGAAAAATGTTAGTCGGAAGATGAGAAACTGAATGGGTGCATAGAATAGAGTAGCATGGTTCTATAAAAGATGTCCTGAAAATTGATTTGAAGCGAAATGATTTCAAATAATGGTCTCTAGAAAGTTTCAAAACTTCCAACTTAAGATCGAACCGGACCAGACCGACCTGCAGAGCTCGTTTCTATGAGAAGAGGCTTTCACAAAAAGTCATTGTTCACATCAAATGAAATTGAATATGGTCAAAAGAAACCCAATGGTGCTGCTTGCATTTACACAACAGTTTCAAGTACTCATCAACAGATATTACACTGTTTGGTTCTCTTACTATGGTCTCAAGAAAGTTTCAAAACTTCGAACTTAAGATCGGACCGGATCGTACCGACCTGGAAACCTCGTTTCAATAAGAAGAGGCTTTTACAAAAAGTCATTGTGCGCACCAAATGAAAATGAATATGGTCAAAAGAAACCCAATGGTGCTGCTTGCATTTACACAACAGTTTCAAGTACTCATCAACAGATATTACACTGTTTGGTTCTCTTACTATGGTCTCAAGAAAGTTTCAAAACTTCAAACTTAAGATCGGACCGGATCGTACCGACCTGGAAACTTCGTTTCAATGAGAAGAGGCTTTTACAAAAAGTCATTGTTCGCACCAAATGAAAATGAATATGGTCAAAAGAAACCCAATGGTGCTGCTTGCATTTACAAAACAGTTTCAAATACTCATCAACAGATATTACACTGTTTGGTTCTCTTACTATGGTCTCAAGAAAGTTTCAAAACTTCAAACTTAAGATCGGACCGGATCGTACCGACCTGGAAACCTCGTTTCAATGAGAAGAGGCTTTTACAAAAAGTCATTGTTCGCACCAAATGAAAATGAATATGGTCAAAAGAAACCCAATGGTGCTGCTTGCATTTACACAACAGTTTCAAGTACTCATCAACAGATATTACACTGTTTGGTTCTCTTACTGTTGCCTATGAAAATTGAGGAATTGGTTCTAGAAATCCATTTGAAGCGCTCTGACAAAATACTTGGAAACCAGAGTATCTGATATAGTAAAGTGTCCTTGTTAACATAATATACATCCTGCAAATAGATTAAATTGCTGTGAGAAATTGCTGGGCCACTGTTCAAATGTGGTCAATGTGGACAGGTTGTGTGACACCTGGTCTCAACCGTTCATCTAAAACTCCGCTCACTCCCAGTCTTTGATTTAAAAAGGGAGGTCTTTTGAATGATTAATTGTTCTAACAATACGCAATACGCATATTTTTCGTTGTGGTTAAAAATTCTGCTCTCACCACAGAGTTATAAACAACCCAAACACATATTTCACGTACTTTATACCTCTCACAATCCTCACTCCACGTGCAGCAAGGGATGTGAAAAAGGTAAAACTTGACAAATGACTTAATTTCTAAGCCCACATTGCTCCACACAAATAAACAAACACACACGTGAGTCCACATAAGCAAACATATTCGCATATGGACGCAGAGTTTGTTGTTTTTTTCGGGGGTACATGTGCAAACAGCGCTCTGCCTGCTATGAAAATAGGCCAACACAAGTGGACGCATAAACGCTTAAGCTGATTAAAAAGTTTCTGTTATTTTTTGGCTTTTTCGTTTGTTTTTCATTCGTATTCTGTTCTGTTTCAACCGGAATTATGACACAACTGTCCGGCTACGCAGACCGGCCTCGTCATCCTCGTCTTTCAATTAGTTAACAACAGCGTAACAGCTTATTCCCCATGGTGACCGCAGTGAATAATGTGTGCTCATGCTCCAAACCAAATCATTTAACGTCATGTTGAACAGATTTTCGCTTTTACGCATAAATTTTTCCGACCCACTACATAGCAAACAGCACAATTTATGTAAATCAACTGGCAGTGGAAGCAAATATCCGTACTTGTAAGTGAAGGCAACAGTGAAGGAGTACAGGACGATGAAGTTCCTTGTAGAAGATTCAATTTCATTATTGACTTAAAGCTGGCATAATATGCATCTTAATACAATTGAAAGTCTCTGCTGATTTGCATGTTGAAAACTTAAGAAAAGTCTCTGGGAAAATCTTTGGGAATTCTGCATCAAAGGGGAGAATTCTGTAGCAAAACATGCGTGGATTAAGGTTTTGTGATGGTTATTGAAACAAATGAAGACCATTAAGTAAAATATCGCTCTTTCCATAATTGAGAGTATGTTAGAGTACATCAATTGTATTGATACGCTCCATTATCATTCACTTAAAGCTGAGGGTGTGTGATGTTGAAGTACAAGGAAGGTGTCCTTAAACTGTTTAAGTTGATATATATTTGTTCAAAGGCGATATTGGTCAGTTCTACTGTGTTCTGTATTCAAATAAAGTTGAAAGGAATCAGCAATGCTTTTAAGTTATGCATACGAAGAATCGTATAAGTTATTGAGAAAATCTGTGGAGCTAAATAAAATTAGTTAAGAAACACCTGTTCTACGGAGCACCAAGATTGTGTAGAACATAAGCATTAGAAATCTAGGACACTTTGTTTTGAGTTTGAGAATTCATGTGTCGATGGGTAATCAAAGGGCGAAATGTGAAAGCCTTTCATTTAGCATATCCTTCTCAAGCTAGTACAACATCCTTTTCATAACTAACATCAGTTATTTACCTTGACATACCAGTTGTTTCATATATGTACGTTGAACCTTCCCAGGAAATATTTTGTCTTGTTTCACATAGATACAGAAAGAAAGGCACATAAGGATTGACGCATTGTTTCCTTCCTCTTCAAAGCAACACCACAAAAGTCAATTAAATCATGGTTACATTTGTGAGATTCTCACAAGAGAAGTCCTGTAATTTCACGGTATACTGCACACTCACCAAAGAAACATGGGCTTGCAATATTTGTGGGTCTCAGGTTGCGTTGTTGCATTGCAGCACAATCTTTTTAGTCCTCTTTTTCTCTACCTCAGTGGTATCAATTGTGGTATCCACTTCAGCTGAGTTAAGGTGATGAATCGAAAAATACAAAAACTGGGTGAGAAGAGCGAATGTGATAGATAAACAGAGGAATTCCGCGTCATCTAAAATGTACCTTTCCACTCAACGGACTTTCGACAAATGATGAAATGTTCCCATAACTTGTGTTCCTTGAAACATGTTCATTTCAGTCGGAATAAGAAATAGTTATAAAATTTAAAGCGCTTTACCTCCTTTGCGAAGACGAAGCTGACGTATCTTGCGAGTGGAAGCCATTATTCTGCAAATAAAACGATCAAGTGAGAATAATATGTCCAGATATTGGAAGCATTTGTTGTACCACCAGCAATGCTAGGAAAAATTGTACCTCGCTGTGTGCGACTCCAAGAGAGAAACTAAATGCATTCAGCAAGCATTCCTTTCTTGACTTCTACTCTGCAATTCTTTCAGGGAAAAGTTCACACTGTTTAAAAAAAAAGCTAAGTTTGTCTACAATTAAGACCGCAGTTATCCAAGAAATGAACGCAAACTTTGTTATGCTGTCATTTTATGGTTAATCATTGCTTTCAAAGAGCCTTTAAAGACTCACAGGCTACCTGACAAGCCATCAAATACCTTCACCACTAAAACCAAAACTGGTCGTAAGCCTTAAAGACCCGAATTTCGGAGACTATTAGTCGAAGTTCATTATACCTGCAAACTGATTTGCTCATAGCCAAACATAATTCAAATGAACTCAATTAAATTACTCTGGGCGCAATCGAAATAGTTTTAGAAATTAAACGCTTTGTTCTCCAAACAGGCACTCCTGGTTCATTTCCGACTAAAAAGGCCTGCTTGATGCTTTACTGCAACCTTTTATTACTTTACCGCATGGCTTTACTCTGGCCTTTAAGGTGAATTAATAAAAGATCGCATTACCAAGGCATGACATGGCTTGTAATTTCAATACAGCAAAATATCCTTTCAAGTTGCCTCCTTCTTTCTGCCACAAATGCCTAGTGATGGGCTGCAGCTATACGCTTCTACAGCAGGAGCAGCAGTTAATTAAAATGCAATTTTCATAATACCCAAATCCTGACGCAGACTCGCCGGCAACGTTTGCATACCTGCGTAGATGTCGCTTGCTTGTCGGAGCCTTTATTTATGTACACAGTCCTAATTGAAAATGTCGGACGGAAATTGCCGGAAAGTCTGGCGCAATGTGTTTTTACAATATTTAAATCTTTCATTAGAGCACTTCAGCACTCCAAGAAAGTGCACATAAACACAAAAACACACACACACACAAACAGAGGAATGCTGGTATGCTGTTAGGACGCCGTAATTTACAGCTACAGTTAGTCTTGCGTGAAACGTCAAATGCAGCATGCAGCATGCACACTATTCAAAGGAATTTTGTATTTTATTATTAACCAAAAGTAAAGAAAATGTTCAAAATGAAAATTGGAGTTGATTTACTGAGGTACGGAGTAGGGAGATGCGCTCTGCAATACTATGCCATCCAGTCTTTTGTTGGGCGGCTGCAGAAAGACACGCTCCTAGTACTCTTCCGAAGTTGTCGGAGCTGGCATCCCTGCAGCGCAGGCGGAGGCCGGTCTCAGCACTGGCTCATAATTCATGCTACACATTCTCTACGCAAAACTATGCGACTCTAGACAAATGCCTGGCTGCGCCGTAGCTTGCTTGGTTATAGAATGCTCCACAGCGCAGCCAATGCTCTGAGCAAGCTAGCTCTGAAATTAGCCAAATGTGGTTATTGTTTTTGTCATGTTGTTGTTGTTGGTGTAATTGTAATACGCTCCAATTGGCAACAATAAAACGCAGAAATATGGCATCAGAGCGGGGGCAGACCAGAGCAGAGCAGAGTCGAGCGCTAGCCGAGCAGAGTAGAGCATATTTTGTTGCGGCTTTGGTTAGAAATGGCGTGCCATGCAATGGTTCACTAACTTCCACCACCAAAATGGCAAACGTGTCATTTGCACATTTCGTGAAATAATCTGCTGGGAGGATTATTAAAAATAATATAAATGGTGTTCCCGTCTGGGGGGAGGGGACAAATGTGTTGTGGGTGGTGATACATATAAATTGCACAAATAGAGCGGATGACAACTTCAGCGATCAGCGCTGGAATTAATCATAGGACGTGGAATTGCGGTCAAAAATTTTCCAATATTAACATATTTATGAAAATTAAAACAACTCTATCCGAGTCGGAAGCCTCACTAGCTAGTACTCACTCCCCTAAACCCTTGCAGTCATAATTAATTAGGGTGTAAGATAAAATAATAATAATAATAATATTGCCATTTAATGAACTGCAAAAGTTTGTGCATCCTTTGTATATCTAGCGATACATTCCCTCAACGAACGAGTCAACTCTGACGCACAAGCAGATCCTTTCTATCTTAAAGTAAGGCATACCCAATTTTAATGCCACTTTACAAACTTTAAATTCTTTTTACACTCGAGTCATGGAAAAAGCGTGTAAATGAAATGTCATGGACTGATGTTGCGAAAATAGTGCTGCCAAGTTGTTTAAAACAAACCTGTTATCATTTCCGTCGCTCAGCGCCGATTCAACCACCACAGCAAGGCAGCCAATGCCAAGATAAATGGACTGAGAGTGCTGTGGCTTCGTATAATGCTGTGGTCCCACGGTAATCAGTGCGCTCCGGTACACGGCAAACTTTTCCCATCGCTTGCAGTTATGAGCGGCGGTAATGGAGAGTCAAGATATGCGTTCAGATATGCATCACATCAAGCACGTCAAAAGTTGTTTAATGAACAACACACAATAGAGTAACGTAAACCGACAACAACAATTGAAGTGAATTATGTGACACACGCAAGAAAAACATAGCGGAGGAGGAGTGTCTCTGCAAAATGATACACAAATACAGATATAAAAAAAGGACAACAAAAAACGACGTATTTCATTTTTAATTTATTTGCCTGGTCCCGATGCTGAAGTCCCCAGTTTTGTCCAAATAAATGCAATAATTTTCCGAAGAGGCAAAGAAAGCATCAGAAGCATGCCCAGCAGGGGCACTGACAGTGTCGGTGACGGTGGCGGGGGTTAGCAGAAGATTGAGCAGACCCTCTCAAATAATAATAAAAACGTAAATGGCTTAAGTTGCTGCAAAACATCCTGTTTTGTTGGGTGTGTGTGTGTGGAAAATAATAACATTGCACACAAGGACATTGACGCATACGACATACCACGTCCCTCCCCTCACCCACACATACAGCAATTGTATTACAGTGTGCTGTGCTGCAAGTAATCTGCGCCAAGAAATATTGGCCAAGCGCTGCGTTTACGAACTTTTTCTAAACTTGCTTGCTTTGATTGTTTTGCTTTTGTACTCATTTTCATTGTTGTTGTCCTTTAAGTGCCTTTAAAAGTGAAAAATGGTGTAAGCCAAACGGAGACACAGAGAGAGAAACGTCGAGAAATAAAGGGAGAAGAAAGATCAGCCCAGCGGTATTGTGCATTTTCTTGAAAATAACTTCCACTTGAGCTCAATTGAGTGGTTTTTGTTCTCAAGCGTTGGTGTAGAATAATAATTTCTTTGGCTGAGGTCGTGTGAAAGCGAATATTATCAAAGGGACGAAAAAAAATGAGAAAAACAACTTTAAAAGAAATTGTGAAACAAAACAAAATATGAAGAAAACGTTGCAGATATAATAATTGCAAAATGAAATAGTCGCGCAGAAAGAGAAGAAAGCGCCAGACAGAGGCGCTGCTGGTGCGTGGGCAGTCCCGCTGGTGTTAATGTTTAAACAATTTTCACAGCTCCGCATTGAATACAGCTATAAAAGTTCGCTTAGCTAAGTATTTGTTAAACGCTTTTTTAATTTATTATATAAAGGCGCAAACTTGCGAAAGGACACTGCAAAATGGCGGCCACTTGGAGCTTTGTGTCCACTTAAACTCACTTGGCAGCGGCGTTGTTTATATTCTGATCAGGTAACACAATAAATGCAAAATTTAATTTTCTAAGTTTGCGGTAGCAGTGGGAATACTCAGGACAATGGTGCCTGAATGAACATCAAAACGTTTGTGTAGTTTAATGTAATAAGTTTTATTTCAGTTAAATAGAGTCGGAACCATTGTCATCTGGTACAGATCTCATATTAGAATCTATTCACTGTAGGTGATCTATTTACTGGCTTTGTTGAAACGGTATTTATTTGGTCCCGAAGTCCTTCTTCTTTTATACTGCAGGTATTGAACGGAAATGCCGCTTTTGTCCTGCTAATTAATAATGCTTAATGCTGTTTCCCTCAAGTCAAATCTCTTATGATGTTTAAGATATTAAGAATTACAACGATGTTAACGATCTTCAGTCCGACTTAAATATCTTTTCTGAATAATACAATACGAAACTATCCAAGCTCTAATAAAACTCAATTGCGCCTTTGACGTCTTGGATACCATATTTTTTAAAAAACCCTTTTAAACTCATCCTAACTTTCTCAATAAATCAAAGAGGCTCAAGAATCAACGAGGCTTCAGCCGATTAAACTCTGAACAAACGGTTTGCATGTGCCCAACGTAGAGGCGTATATCTCCCATTTCCAGCTGCTGTTCAAGTTAAAGCGCTACGCTCCTAAATCAACCAAAATCGATTTGATATCTAGAGAGTCTCCTCGGAGCAATAAAAACGGATAAAGAGGAATTCTTTCTGTATTGTTTCTATGTTTCTTTGTTGATTTGTTTTGGTGCAAAATTTTGTTGTGCTACAGTGCAAATATTGCTTCCGCTTAACAAGCGGAAAATAAAAACTTTTGCTCGCAGGTACAACGCAAAAGTACGCACACCGTAAGCAAATGCAATGCCATGAGTATATATTATAAAATAACAATAACAACAGGAACGCAAAAAGCAGCACACGACATGGCGTCAGTTTTATAGCATTTCAAACGAAATCGCAAAGGAGCGAAGCATGCAAGAGGCTAGCAACAAAACTTAAGGTTTTCTTCAATGCACCAGAGACGCAAGCACAGCAGCAACAATGAAATGCAGTCAAGAAAAAAGATAAATAGCAATGAAATTGTGAAGCAGAATTTCGCAGGACAACAGCGAATGTCTGCACAAGATTTCATTGCTTTGTGCCGAGCGTGTATTGATTGCCTTTTCTTGGATAGTTTGGCTGTACACTGTAATGAACACAAACAACAGCTGAAGCAGGATGTGGGAAGCCAGAGGGGAGCAACATGAAAACTTTTTCTATTTGTTGTTGGTTTTTTTTTATTGGTTTCAGGTATTTGGCCAAATAAAATATCCTGGAAAATGTCAATTGACAAAAGTAGTCTTGAGATTTTAAATTTATGGGACAGTTTAACTGAGGAGCAGTAGGAGCAGCAGCAGTAGGAGCAGCAGCCGAAGTCTTATTGATATTCTTAAATAATTTATGATATTGGCTTTTTATACAAGTGGTTGCTTCCTAAGGGACAGCAAGAGGAGGAGGCTCAAGTGTACGTGCAGAGTTAGTGGTAATCTGAACCAGGGTTAACGGAAATGGGCGCACGACGCTAGAGGGAACTTAAGCTAGTTGAGATGAGTAACTAGTTTAGAGGGAAGCTGGAAAGGATACTCGCAAAACTTACACAATGGTACTACGAATAAAGCAGCTAAAACGGTGACAGTATTTCCTGTAATTGATTAAAAATCGAAATAAATTGCATTTATGCAATGCTTCTAATTAAATAATGCACTCCACTCAAAAGGGAGTGTTCGGTAAGGATTTATGCACATTCAAAAGTTCGCCGATATTCCATTGATCAAAAAGTTTGCTCTAAGTTCTGTGCAAGACTTTCCTTGCACTTTATCAAATTCGTTTAACGAAATTATGACAAATGTGCCCAAGTGGCAGCAAAACACTTTCACGACTTTTCGGGGCGTGCTGGGGCATTATGTTGTAAGGAGTAAATTAGCCTGCCTTCAAATGCCGCGTGGCTGATAAAAGCAACGCAAGAACTTCAGCGAGATGCGCGCAATAAATCAGGTACGAAGGTGAAAATACGCTCGAATAGAATCTTTTGCCAACTTCGTCACGTAGCTTTAAGCTACAGAGCACAAAGGTAGCTGCTGCACAGGAGAGTGAAACGACGACGCAAGTGAGTTACAAAATAAACGCATCAGACACGTAGACAAGTAGCAAGTTAAATTGTCAAAAGCAAACAATTTCCATAATTTGTTTTTAACTCTTCAGCGGAGCAGGCGTCTGAGTTATGTTGCTATGCATGTAAAACTTGCTCCCCTGCATCCTATGAAAGCACGAACAATGTCTTTGTCATATTTGCTTAATTTCGAAATTAGACGAAAGCGGCGGCAACCCAAACTGACAATTTGTGCTGCCACTCCAGCTCTTTGCCCCGATTGCAGTTAGTAATGAAATTCCGCTGATTCCACATTAATTCGCTGCTATTGACAGAGTGGCGACAGCATACTCAAAGCGCGAAAGTGTCAAGCAAATACCAAAAAACAATTAAATTAAATGAAGTTGTTTTTTGTAAATTGCCAAACCAGGTCTTGGACCAACAGAAATGAACAGAGTTGAAATGAAAACCTTTTTAATCAAGAACCAAAGTGGCGTCTTGAGGGGAGTAAGTTTATAAAACAATGAAACTAATTGTTGAAGATGATGTACGAAAAAATTAGAGAAAATATTTGTTCAGTATGAGTGGGAGTGGGAAATTGAACGCTATTCTGAAATTAGAATTTAGAAAGCGGAATTAATCACACCACTACAATAGAAATAATACGCAGCATTGCCTTCGTTTATGTATTTATTTCTTAAATTAGTGTTGTATAAATTGAGATTTCAAATAGGGCAACACATGCAACAAGGAGCCACCTCCTTAGAATAATGCAGCCATAATTCATGTAAACACAACAACAATGAGGAATATACGTGTAATGAACAACTGTGGATTTTTCAATTACCAATTCCCAAGCTAAACATGGTAAATGGTCAAGAACAAAATAAGGACTTTCATGAAGTAAACCAGGATGATTAAAGATAATCCTTCAACATATTGTTAGCATGTTAGCGTTGAGGGGAATATTGTTTAGTAGTTTTCATGGATGCTTATGGAAGCAGCATTTTATAGGGGAGAATTACTGCAGGCTAATACGAAAAAACTCCAAAACCTTCATATTTTCATATTTCACCACTTTTCTATAGTTATTTATGCTTGTTTTTAAATTACTACGTGTGGAGCCAATCCGCATGAAAAAAATCGAACAAAAGAAAGTTGGTTGTATTTTTGGGAAAGAATTTACAAAACAAACGCACACTAAATATTTTACTACTAGCACAAAAAAGTGCTACTGAATATGCAGATGCTACAATGAAATACGAGTATATAGCTCCGATATGGGTAACACTTCAACTAAAGACCCTATACTATAAAAATAGGTCACACATACAGCACAAAGAGTTTGTGATCAACTTGAAAGCATTGTGGTTATAATTTATAATAATTGAAACATATTCAACACAATCAAGGTCAAAGTTTACATACGAGTATTAGAAATACAACATAGATTGTATCTGCGGATTGTCATTTGTATGATGGAGGCTCGTCTTTTATATCAACTGTGTTTGAGGCATTGCGGCACTGAGGTATGAAAATCATATGATTTCCAAAGGTTTATAAAAAATATGGGTAAATCCGAAAAAATGTATACCAATGACAGCATTTTAGAGTTGTTAAAACCACATATATTTCTTAATGGAATAATGGACTATATATTTAACCTTCAAAATATATAAAGCATAATCTTTTCCGGTGATCCATTTATGAATGGCAGGTCTATACCTACACCTACCTCGTGTTTATATTTGTTTTTCTAAAATATATGTTTTTTAGATGTTCATAAAAATGGTAAGAACCAACATATTTGTCTTCCGTGCTATTATAAACTTAAAATCTATTCAATTATCTACAATTAAAAGTAAAAAACGCCGCCGTAGGTCATGCAGAAGATATAAATAATAGTAAGTAAAGATGGGCACACGGTATATAACGTCCGAAACGAAAAACAAGGTTTTTTAAATTTAACTGCTTTAATTTTTGTTTTTTCTTCAATCGAATTACGTTCGTAAAGAGAGCCAATAGTGCGCTTAAAATATATATATATATATATATATATATATATATATATATATATATATATATATATATATATATATATATATATATACATATATATATATATATATATATATATATATATATATATTTATATATATATATATATATATATATATATATATATATATTTTTTTTTTTTTTTTTTTTTTTCATAGCATTTTACACAAATATATGAATGACAAAGTGTGTAACGTCCGCAACGGAATGAATTTTTTCTAAAATTATATTTATTGAATACTGAGATGCATTGAGGTTAGTCTGCTGTTCTAGTGCCAGTACCATATATTTATTGTATACTGGCATGCATTGAAGTAAAGGCCCAAGCAGATAGAAAGCCTCGCTACTTGGCCTTAAGTCAGCTGTTCTAGTGCCATATTGATCTGCCTTATATCAATCAAAATTGCATTTACCGTTTGAATTAGAATTGACGCTTTGTCAAATTTCGTGAGTGGATCGTTATTACTAATATTGTTTCATAAACATAAAAATGACTTCAACTTCAGAAAGGTCAATAAAATTGCGTAATAATTTAAAAAATAATGAACATCGAATGATGTTGCACAAAAGTAAAGACGCTGAAAGAAAGCGAGCTTATCGGGAAAAAATTAAGGAACGTGTAAAGAGCAACCCATCTCTTGCTAAAAAAATTAAACTTGACAATAGACAACGTGGGGCGAATTTCAGAGAGAGGCAGAAAATGAAAGCAACAACAAAACTACCGGCTAGCGGCTCTTATAAATGCGCGCAGACTTTGGCTAAAGCTGTGAAAAAAGTGGAGCGCGCGTTACCCAAAGGCATTGATAAGAAATGTGCAGTTCTGGAGGTGGTCGTACAAAAATATATGAAACAAAGGAATATTAATGGGGAGCCGCATAAAAATATTGATGATGATGATGATGTCAACCTAATCAGAGAAATGTATAATCGTGACGACATTTCGGTGCAATCTGCTGGCAGGAAATCGACGTTATTAGCTGGAGCTGATAAAATACCTATGGCTAAGAGGTTTATGATAGTCACAGTGAATGAAGCGTTTGAACTTTTCAAAGCGGAATTTCCGCATAAGAATATTTCCCGAACGATGTTTTATGAAAATCGACCCAGAACAATAGAATTAAATGCAAATCTACCACATAATATGTGCGTATGCCAATACCACGCTAACATAGCTTTCTTGTTAGAAAGCCTTCATGGAAAAATTCCTGTATTTCCGTCGAACTTTGCACAATTTTTAAAACAAACTTGCTGTCATGTTGAAAATGAAATGTGTATGTCAAATGAGTGCAATAGTTGCGTAAAAGACATACAGGATGCGCTAGTTCCAATAATATATATTAATCGGCTGGATGATAATGTAAAATGGAAACAATGGAGAATGGTCAATAACCGGATGATGATAAGCAGCACTGAAGGGCCATTAAACGATTTAATATTTGAATTAAACTGTCAATTCCCAGCTTTTAAACTGCACACTTTTATAAAACGTTCGCAGCAAAGTTACTTTGAGGATTCCAAAAATCAAATTCTACCAAATGATCTGGTTTTGCAAATAGATTTTGCTGAAAACTATAGACTTATATCTCAAAATGAGGTTCAATCAGCTCATTTTAGTTATACACAAGTAACTTTGTTTACTTGCGTAGCATGGTTCAATAACTGTACCAAGTCATTTTGTATTGTAAGTGATGAACTCTGTCACGATAAGAACTCTGTTTATTGTTTTGTTAAAATAATAATACATCAAATTAAAAAGCTCCATTCAATCAATAGAATAAAAGTATTTTCCGATGGCTGTGGAAGTCAATTTAAAAACAAATTTATTCTAAGGAGCATTCCACAATTCGTAAAAGAATTTGATGTGAATTGTTTTGAATGGAATTTTTTTGCTACATCTCACGGTAAAGGTGCAGTGGACGGAGTAGGAGCTGTTGTAAAGCGGAAAGTTTGGCAACTGGTACGATCTCAAACTCTTATTTTAAAAGATGCTCGGGACTTTCACATGCTAGCAAAAGCGAATTTAAATGGTATTTTCTTAATATATGTTTCTCAAAATGACATTAAAACTACAACACAAGATATATCCCAAAACTGGTTAAATGTAAAAAATATTCCTGGTGTGAAATCAAATCATTATTTTGTGGGCCATTCTAATGATCCCACCATTGAAATGGCACGTACAGCAGTGTCTATAAAATACAAAATTAAATAAAATTTTCCAAAGAATGTTCAAGTAAATGAATATTGTTATTTTATTTACATAAATAAGATAGTACGAACAAGTAGGAACGATCATAATTATGAATTATGAAGATCGTCTTAGAATTTCATGACGATCAAGAATATATATACTTTATGGGGTCGCAGATAAGTATTTCGATGTGTTACGTACGGAATGACAAAATGAACATACCCTCCATACTAGTTATGTGGAGGGTATAAAAAGTGTAACGTCCGCAACAGACCAATTTCAAATTTTTAGATGAACCAATAAATTTATAACTCTCATTAAAGCTGTTTTAAAATCCTTAAATATTCCTCTTTCTTTTATGTAATTCGATTTTTCTGGTAACTATCCAATATTTGCTAAAATAAATGCAAATGCACGTTGATATCCAAAACTACTTCCGTTTTTTCTAACGTCCGCAACGGAACTTTCGGCACGAATATTGCTTTCGTCAAAAACAGTTAAGCAAATAATTAAATGTCATGTCAAAGAACTCTCAATTAACTGTTGTTTCATGAAGGTCATATGAAAATATCGCATTCATAACGCAAACGGGGTTAATATTAGCAAAACATACTTGCGTACGAATGTAACGTCCGTAACGCAGGATTTACCCATATGTGTCTGTTCTTTCAAATATCAAAAAAGTGCTTCCTGGGAGGAATCTTTCAACTATCGGTAGGAACGAAATTTTCACGAAGAATCAACTGAATGTAGAAAAATAGGAAAAGGTGGAAACAAGAAGCAATCTGAAGTTAATATCCTGATGTCCACACGAGCCACAGGGGTAGCTTCATCATAATGAGCAGACATCAAAAAGTGTTTCACAAGCTTCTAATAAATCTGCCTCTTCCCAGCTGTCTCATTTGCCTTCGGTCATAGCAAAATTGTTACCACCGTAAACTCTAACAACATCTCCAATCAAATCCAATTTGTGTCCAATTGCAATTTTTGCACTTAGTTTGGTTGAATAAAATATTTTATTTAGTATAGAATTAACAGACAGAAATTATACTCTATACAGAATGTGATTTTGTAGGTGGTCCTACTACTAAATTTGCTGTAGATTGGGCAACACTGGGCCCATGGCTCGTGCATAATAATAATAATTTAGTTTTCCTAGTTTGTCCCATAGCTACCTAAAAGCTCTCTTGTGCCATACTACATTTGTCATTAATAATCCATGTGATCACAACTGTCCGATCTACTATGCCCTATACGTTTAGTGCCGGCATTTCTTCCGTAATGCGATAGCATTTCGTCCGTTTGGTGATGTCAGAGCGTCACATTAAAGTCATCAGGTCCTTTTCTACCTAGATGTTCCTTGTCTAAAGAAAGGAAGTAGTTGAAAGTCAGCTCTTTCATTTGAGAATGTTCAAAACAGGAGCATTCTTTATTTCTTCCAGAGTTAGCTGGTCGCGATGGAATATGTTCATTTTAGTTCTTGCCAACAAAATGCAGTTGCATAGTATGTGTTCTGTATCATCAAATGTATAATCGTGACGACATTTCGGTGCAATCTGCTGGCAGGAAATCGACGTTATTAGTCAGGTGGTATTTCAGGTAGTAATGACATGATAGAAAACCTACTGTTTTCCCTGTCTGCTTTGCACATATTACGCAGTTTTTTATTGTACGTGAATGGCCTTACCAGTCACTGGCTTGGCGAATTCACTTATTATAATTCTGTATATATTTTTACTTATTCTAATTCTTTATATAGGCCCTCTATGGCCCAGTGGTAATCATGCTAGACTCACACTCAGAGGCTCAAATCCTGCCCCGGGCTTGGTCTCAAAAATGCTTCGTTCTATAAAAACCTTCGAAAGCCTCAGTAGCTAGTGCTCATTCCCCGAAACCCTTTCAGTCATAATTAATTATGGTGTAAGATATAATAATAATAATAATAATAATAATAATAATAATAATAATATTTTTAGTACTCTCGTGCGCATTCTTCTAATTTATTTTATACGGTATTTTTCATACAATTACGCTTTCTATTAAATCCTTAATATGTCTCTCCACTTTCCATGCTGCTTGCTATTAAAGTCTTTGAATGAACTATATTCGCATTCCTATTCGACTGCTGCGGGGATTCTTATTGTGATGGCACTGCATCAATCGAGATTTATGCGTACTCAGAGCACCAACACAATTGTGCGTAGTTTTGCTCCAGTTCCGTTTACGTTCAATCGATGAAGGTCGAGCGCATTTGTCGATTTCACTCGTCGCAATTCCTAAGCCAATTTTTCTTTGTCATTTTTTATGGTTGCTACTTTTATTGCTATCATCCTCTAGTTTCGCGGAGTACATTACACAAGTGTGTGTCTCAACCGTTGGTGTTTTGCAGCGAAAAGCGTATCCTTTACAGGAGAATTGGAATTCATTACAATTTGTTTGATTGATTGATTGATTGACTAGAGCTCAAAAATTTCCTTTGAGCTTTCAAATGAATTCAAATTCCATCTGAGTGCACTAAATCTCTCACAGCTACCGTTCCCCCTTTTCAATATCATACTCCTTCGCTTTCTCTGTCTAGCGAGGCGGTAAAATTCCGCTTAATTCCAATTAATGCTGTAATGCAATACGCAAATTTTCATTGTGCATTTTGCGTAAAGAACAAAAGCGATTGTATTGATTCCACCCACACAAACAGACATAAATACATGCATGCACGCGTAAATGAATGCAGAGAGATATCCCTTAAACAAGCTTTAACATTGAATAAATATGCCGTGGCATGAGCGAAAGTTTATTTTTGCATTTGTGTCGGTTTACGGCGTGGTTTATTGCCGTTTATGGGCCGCTGTAGAAGTGTGAACAACTTTATTATCTGCGCTTTAGCATATTTCTGAGATTGCATTTTAATGAAGCACCTGCAAGTAGGCAAAAGTTTACAGCGCTGCATAAGAAAAGAAGAATAATTAACGTTGAATGCATGTGTGTGTATCTGTGTGTGTGGGACATAAGCTGCAGGAACTTCCCTCAGTCAGCTGCCGTCTGGAGTAGAGCGGCCAAAAATGCATGAAGTTCTAAGAAAGTTGCGGATATTTTAATTAGAAGAAGAAAAATTTAATTAAGCACATTTCTCTCCATTCCATTGCAACACTTGCGGCACAGCACTGCAGTATAAAACATACACAGTTGTAGCTCTTGAAAGTAGGTCACAGCCGAGTACCTGAACTGCCTACCGAAAGAAAAAACGCACAAGTGTTGTTGCTGCCGCCGCCAATGCTGGTGCTGAATTCTTGCAACCCAACCCAAATTAAACATGTATTTTCGTGGGCATTTCATTAAAATCTGACCTTAAAAACAATTCAGGCATAATTCACAAGCAGCAATAAACAAAAACGAATGAGCAGAAGAAGCATTGGCTAAAGTCAGCCTTAATTGATGGAGCCAACTGACTCACTCACTCAGTCACTGACTGAGTGGCTGCCGAACTAAGCCAATACACACACTCACACAAACAATGCCCGGCAGCCGAGCCACGGACAATGCAATTCGTTGAAAGTTGAGATTAAAAATTAAACAAGGCAACACAAACAGCTGCCGATGGGTTCTCGAATGCCTTTGTAAATGCTGCTAATGTAGCCATTAAGGCGCGCAATTATCTGACGTTGTTATCTAAGCCCACCTACGCTCATGCGGTGGTAAGGCCAACCTTTTAAGCGTTGTGTGCTGAAAATGGGTTCTTGTTTATTTTTCTTTCCTTTAAATCCAGCTCATACCATCAGTCCTTGAGTCAGCTGTGTGTTCATTTGCTGAGTGAAATGGTCAAAACACGTTGCTTTGTCATTGATAGAGGTCAGAATTCCGTGTCGGCGTTTATTAGTGACACCTGTCACAAGCAAAATTTGCTGGATTTTGAGTTAATAAGCCTCCAAGGTGCATGAAATATGGCCTCGGGTAATTTCGAGTGACAGTCCCGACAGCTTATTAAATGACACAGAATTGTGCTTTTGTTTTAATAATGTTGTCGATTTTTTTCCACAACCAAATAGCAAAAACCCCCTTATCAAGTTGAAGTGCTCGGAGTATTTCAATATCACAGAGCGTCAGGATTTATGGTGCAAATTTGAGAAAAACAGCAGTAGTACAGAAGTGAAATGCTCGGCTTAGATAGAGTCATCATTTCAATTGAATTTGCAAGCAGCGACTGGGGAAAAGTAGCACATGAAATCGAAAGTCCATAAAAAATGTGCTTCATAAGAGTGACTTATTGTCATTGAGTGAGTGATAAGCATGTATCAGCAGAGAGATTGGATGCGAAAAGACAGCATCAATTTTGCACAATCATTTTATAAAGCATTTCAAAGCAAATGCGATATGCATTTGCAAGTAATCCTTTGAAATGATGGTGTTCTAACGAACAAAAAACTTCACAGGATAAAAGAAGAATATTGAGTTCAATAAATCGTAGAGCAGTACTGAATTGCAAATACAATCACGGACAAAACATGAGGAAAACGAAAAAAATATCTGATGTTGCATTTAAAGATTTAGAAAATTATAGATTAAGGAATGTTTGGAAAACTGATGGAGTTATGCAGGCTTCTTACCACCTCAACACCTCAGCTACTGGAGATAATGTAAATGGGAATGTACCGAACTTTCTCCGCACTGCTGCTGCCATCATTTATTTATATTTTTTAAGTTTGCGGTAATTTGGAAATTAGAAGTGCAGAAAAGAATATTGGACTCTTTGTCCTCGTTCTTAATTGCCTCGATTATCATTAAAAAGATGTCAATCTAAGGGTGGTTCTCTATGAATCTTCTTTATATTGGATGATTTTAGCTGTATAAGAAAAATTGCATCTTATTGTTCCACGCGGTAACTGAAAGCGATTACCACTTCAGAATGATGATTTTTTTATGACTTTAACAGGTTGTTCCATCCACCAAAATTATCGAAGAGTCTAACCAGATTGTTTGGTTTTTAATCATCTTTTGTACCCTTCATAAAACGTTGGTTTTATTACACCGATTGTGTACGTGTTCAGTTCAATAACGAGAAGCGAAATGGTGAACCTGCAAGTGCCATCCTAACCTCCAAGTGCTCAAAACTCAAGTAGTAACACACGAATGAATGATCCTTGTATTTTATATTTCCCCTACAATCTATCGTAAAGGAAGTAATCTAAATTAATAGATATCTGCCTATAGAAAACTTGATGAATGCCATTTTTTTTTTATAAAACCCGACAAACGTTTATGTAGTCTATTACAATATAATGTTCCAACGAAAAAGTAGGCTAATGCAATGTGAAGTGGTTCCATTGAACTTTTCAGTTCACCACAGTTCAGAGATAAAATTAACCATCACAAATTAAAAGACAGCATACTTTTAGGCTGCATCATTATTGTATTACAACCTTTATCAATGTTCTGTTTGTTTCAGTGAATTGCGATGGTAAATAGTCTTATTTTAATCAAATATTGTAAAATTTTATTTAACAGCAGACACATGTGAAATGATGCAACTATTTATATTGGAGAGCTAGACTCAATGAAAGCGTTTGTAATACGAAAGACAAGTATTAGCACAGACGATTTTTAACATTTCTTGAAGTGATGGCAGAGTTACCTCTTCATTAGCTAATTAATAGCACAACACTACAATCACATCAGCCTAATGACTTCAGTGCCAGTGGTACGCGACGTAAAAATAAACCAATTCATTTGTTGCCTTTGCTCGTGGCAACACACCTGTGTAAGCGCACAAAGCAAACAAACTCTCTCACACAAAACCATACATACAAACACTCACCCATACACACACATACACACACACAGACTCACAGTATGAATACAAAGCATAAATTTCGCTGGCGTGCTATAATCCCCAAAGTATGAAAAATAAATAACAAAGCTCGCTGCATAACTTCGCACCTGAGTAATTTGTGTACGTGTGTGTGTCTGTGAATAGGGTAGAGTGCGCTTCCTTGTGAACTTGTGTGTGAAAGTAAACGCGCGCAAATGTGTACTTAGTGGTGTGATTGCCGCTGTGGCTGCTGAGACGTTGTTGGGGTCGGTACAAGTGGAGTACATGATTAGCATTTAATATGCCGGCATTAATTATGCTTGCAAGGCTTTGTTTTTTTCACCATAACGCCACCCACACAAGTCCTAAGGGGATTATTATTACTCGTATAGTAGGTATGTGCATATCAATTCTTTATATTCGTGTGCAAATAATAAAATTTAATACGAAGACTCTTAATGAGGCGCAGCAGAATGGAAGTTAATAACTCAAGCTAGTCATGTGCTCATTGTGGGCTTTTTAGCCGTGTATCCTGTTCGCTTCAGCATATTAGCATGGATTAAATGTACCAAAGTCTTTAGTACATTTTCTCTGGATTGAAGAAAAAATCATATATTTAAATAGAACTCACTGTCCTAAGGATAAGTAAGAACAATGTTCGAAGACGATATAACATCAGAAAAATGTTTATGCTCTGCCGCTTCTTGATTGCTGTATCAAAATTCCAAGCATTAGTGTGTGTGTAAACAAGAATTTCTCCAACTACAACCGACCTTATTGACAGGGTTTGAGAGACAACAAGTCAGGAGCACATGTGCAAAAACTATTACAGGACACCCGCTGTCATTTTGAAAGCTCCTGCATCAACGCTTTAATTAATTTTAAGAAAGAATTTGAGGAAGCAATAAAAGGGATTTTTAAACGAATTTTCTGTGGTTTCAAATTGAATTCACAACTACGCCAACAATCAAATAATGAGTGTTTTGTTAGAAACAAAGAGCAGAGAATTACAACAGCGGGTAACGAAGCGTATGAGTGACAATTAAGCACTTAAGATATAATTTATATGGAAACTATGAATCTAGCTTAACAATAATATAGGTTCATATAATAAAATATATTATTATTTTTATTATATCTTACACCATAATTAGTAGCAGTTATGAGTGCAAGGTGTGTGGGGAATGAGTACTAGCTACTGAGGCTTTCGACTCGAAGAGAAAAGGATTTTAGAGAAAGCATTTTGGAGACCGCGACCCTCGGGGTGTGATTCTAGCATGCTTACCACTAGACCACAGATATCGTATGATGCTTCGTTTATTGAGATAGAAATATTATTAAATATGACCAGCACAAAAAACTGACGGTTAAAAAAGTACAAACTAAGTATTGTGGGGTTACTTAAATGAATGACTGGTCACTGATATTCATTACGTCTTTCGAACATCGATATTGACCATTTTGGTAGTATATAGTATTTTACTATGTATATATTAGATCATGACTGTCATGATCACTGTATACAAAAATGTAAAAAGTCTTCATTATTCCAATATAGTCACTTGTCAATTTATTTACTTTTCACACAATCACAATTGCATTTTGTGTTCTCACTTTGTATTTTGTCGGTTTGGTTTGATATAAACTTTTAACATAGAACCCTGGTCTCAGATTGTGTGGATTAACATTTTCAGAGTACCCTCGACTACTGCTTTCCCAATTTCTTTTCTGCAGCTAGCTTCATTGCATGTGTCTTTTTTAGAATGTTGCGCATTTCCTCCTTAATCAAACCGATTCTGATTTCAAATTTTGTTGCCTGACGTAAATGACGTAATTTCAGAGCAGTTAATAAGGCTGCTAGGATACGCTCTTCCAAACCGTTGACACGTTGTTCCAATTGTTTAAACTGTTCCAAAATTTTGAAATCCAAGTCATGTCCGGAAAGCCCTTCAGTTAAGGGTGCGTCCCCTGTGGCGTCGTCCCCGTTTGGTGTAATTGTTGGTGGACTGTCCTGCTTGAGTTCTGTTTGACTATCATCATGCTCTGCTTCAGAATCGTTGCCAGATGACGACGCGTCACAATTGGAACTACTGCTAACAATGCTGGTCGTCGATGGTGGGTCATTGAATGCGTGCAGCGCAATAATGATATCTGCCGTCAACGGGATAAGGCGTTGTTTTTTACCGCTCATATTTTAAATAGTTTCACTAATAATTTTTTTTTTCTTCTTGTCCAAAAATTTATTCAAAGTTTATTTTTTTTTTTTTTTTTATATGAAGCAAATATAATGAGAATGAAATTAAATGCCTCAGTATTGGGCGACGAAAAATGTATTTAAAAACATTTCCAAAAGTAATTTGCTACAGTAGCAGCAGAGTAGAGCCTCATACAATTTTTATTCACAATTTTCGACTGTTTGTTTTTGACATAAATTCGTTCCTCCTTTTACTCCCCAAAAAAATACTTCCACAAAAAAATATAATTTTTATTTGGCATATGCGTGAAAATGTGCATAATAAATCAAAAGGATTATTGACATATATCCTTGCAAATCACCGTATTAAATCACTGAATCAGGAATGGAGTTCGTGCTTGCGGAATATATAAATAGGAAAAATTGGAAGCAGTTTCTATTGAGCTTATAGGCAAAGTAATTTCAACAAAATCCCAGTCAGGAGCTTTGAAATTTCCTTTAAACAATGAAAATAATTCTAGAAAGTTGTCACTGAGCTACGTTACATTAAGTCCGTTATAGGAGGAGGCCAATGGAGGTGGCAGGCAGCAGAAAGAAGCAGCTAGATCAAGGATGTGTCTAAGGATATATTCAGTCCCATTCAGTCCACAAAAGTTTTTCACTCAGATTTGAACAGAATTCTAATAAATATGAGAGACAATTATGGAAAAGAAATAAAGTTTTGGTATTATTTTTAGTGACTTCGTGCTTTTCCATTCAGATTTGTTCAACACTAGGTATGTTTTCACCCACAGTAATTATACATTTGCCACGCAAATGTGAATTGTGTGTCACATCCTCCATCTTAACTTTTGCTTTTACGTTCCTGTTGCCGCCACCTTCGACAGTAAAAGGACATCATCTTGATTTACATGCTGGTGGCCTTTGGCTTTAGCTGCTCGCTTTACAAATAGTGTTTCCTCATAATTACAACCTTGCGTTCTTTTTAGCGTTTTCTTGCTTTAGCCTTAAAATACCTTCAAATTAACTTCAGTTCTTTATAGACTCAAAGCGTGTTGCCGGCTCCGCTAAAGTTGACAGCATTTAACGCGAGGCTGCACTTTTAAAAATCAGGCTACACACTCGAGTATTTTGCTTAATGAGCATTAAGTCCTTCACCTTAAATGCAGCTGGAACTATTTATATTTATAGCTTGTTCTTTGAGGCAGCCTATTATATTTATAGCAAATGCAAAGCTAGCGTGTCCTTTGGCAGACACTTGTTAAGAGCGGCAGAAGTTTTGCGCTTTAGTTGTCATATAAAAAGCTTTTTTATAAAGAGAAAGTGAGAGAGTGGAGGTAACATAGAAAGTTGTATAAACTTGGCATCCACTACTTTGAAATCAAGTTAATGGCTTCTTGCGCATACTATAAAAATTTAAAATTTAGAATGTTTAAGCTTTCAAAATAGCAGTTATTGCGAGTATATAATAAAAGCTAACAAGAGCTTGCACTTATGGCATTTCCGATATAAACTTTATAGGGTGTATTTCCCTGCTAAGTAGTATGAACACAGCAGCGTCTTTCAATACTGGATAATCGTTGCAGCAAGTCCTTTTCTTAGTGAAGTTTCCCATTATTTCGAAGCTCTCTGCTCGGTGCTATGTATATTTATAGCAGTGCCCATTTTATAGACAAGCTGCACTAAACTGTTATAAAAGTGCATTCTATAGCGTTTGTTAGCACATGGACTACTAAACTGGCAAGCTTTTTAGAACTTATAGAAGCTTATGATGTGTCGAAGAGTTGCTATAAACACAAGGAGGCTTGTAATGCAATATGAGAAATTAATAATAATAATCTGGTATAAGATTTCGAAAATGTATTAAAGCTCAAATGTCCTTTATAAAATAAATTTCATGAATTTGGACGAAATATGCTAACATTTTATATGACACAAGCCTAAGAAAAGTTCAATTTATGGTTAGCTGTTCAATTTTGAAGGCAGTACAGTCCTTGTTTGTAGAGTTTCGTCAACTGTTATGTTGTTAAAAGTGGATGTATGCAGATTTTATGGCATAAATAACTGTAGGTAAATGTTATCTGATTGTTTCAGAGAATCTATTCCATCTTTGTGTTAAACGAAAGTTATCATTAATCAACATATGCTGGAATTTCATGAAATAAGAATATTACGTCAAAAATAACTAAAATGCAGAATAATCCAATTATAAATAAATCTACTTTTAAATGCCTTAATACTCGTGAGCCTTTTTGGATACTAATATCGAATACCTTTGGAGGTTATTAAATGTATGCACATATTCAAAATCAAATGAATCTTAGAGGAGTCTCCCTAGATTAAAACAATCCTTTTCTATTTTCTTGTAAGTAAATAGGAACATCGTTTATGGCTCAGTGCATAACACTCTTTATATAAATACGAGTATAATCTTGACTGCTCCAATATTGTAGGTTCCTTTTCTTCCGTTGAAGGCATTACTAAGGACTTTTATATGAAAAGTGTTACCAAAATACATCTCTTCGTCACATCTGTTCTTAGCAAAAAATTCGCGAAATGAAGCTCTCTCTGTCAAGATAATAATGTGTACAAAAGTTCTGGAGATCATAAGCCACAAAATCATACGCTCACAGCAGAATTCTAAAAGTTTTAGTGGTAAAAGTACGAGTTAGAAGAATGGTTCAATGAATCCCAAAACCACGCTAAGATGCTGTTTTGTGAAAGGAGGCAATTCGTGAGGTAAAGGACAAGGATGAATTAAGTACTCAAACCATCACATGAAGGTCGCAAGACTTCTGGTTGTTTTAAAGAATACCTTAAATCCTAACTATGGCTGCGCAAGAATTTAATTAAATGGAAATCTAAAGCAGCGTTAAAAGTATAGGAGACTAGTATGGTTGCCACTAGATCACATAGTTCGAACTTCGGAGTTGAATCGTATCTTTTGTATATCTAGAAATATATAGAAATATATATATGAGGTATATAACAATACATATGCATAAATTAGTTAATAACTGAAAGAGTTCAGTGTATCTCTTCAGTTATATTGTAATTTGTTCATAATAACAAATTTAGGTACTCAGCTCTCAACATAAACGATGTCGGAGCAATTTGAAAGCTTTTCCCAAACATGCAAGCACAAGCTTGGCTATCGTCAAATTTGTTTCAGTGTAACTCGAGTTTAGATCCTCCGACATTAACACCACCCACCACAGAGCACACAGCACAGAGCACTTGAAATTTATAAAACTATTAGAAGATTCAATAAACACTTTCAGCACTTACCGCAAACGCAAAATTTTATGGGTTGCGCTGTGTTTAAGTACACCCGTTTACAACCGCCATCATGCCCCAACGAGAGTGGTGCTGGCTGGGTGAGAGGGTTTTGGTATGTTATTTTTAGGGCGTCAGTTAGTTTTTTGTTTGTTTTTTATTTTTGTCTTTTGTTTGTAGTTTTTGGCTGTTGTCAACGCTGCTTTGAATGTCAATTTTGTAATTTTTCGAGTGCTACCAGCAAAAGCAGATTCACATGATTTATTTATGCAAAATTTATGCATGAATTCATTTTTTATGAGCGCCATTAAATAATGGCAAAAGTGTAGAAAACATATTTAAATCTTGGTGGGGCGCTTTTGTTTTTAATATGCTCCACAATGTAAACTGTTAATAAAAAAAAAACGTATATTAAAAACTTTATGAAAGTGTGCGTAAATGGGGAAAAAGTGTCGTGCAACATTTGTTGCATTTAATGTGTGCAGACATTGAGGGGAGACGAAAAACCTATTAACCGATTTACATCCGATTGTGTGACTGTTAAAAGGCACTGCACTCGAAATAATATGCGCATAAAACGTGCCACTTTTTGACATTAATTCCACACAAATTGCCGCTCTCACTCACCTACCACCTCGCTGCCTTTTTACAGCGAAATAATAAATAAATCACATTACAACAACTTACGATCAATCAGAAACATAAATCCACGCCTTTTGCCAATCAACTGCATAAATAAAATTTCAAGCGTGTGCTTCAAAGTGCTCCACGCGCAACCCCAACCGCAGTCGTCCAACCGCTTCACTTCACTTCAGTCCCTGCACATCCCTCAGCAACCGCGCCGTGAAGGGCAAAGAATTCGTTCGCTTCTTTGCTACTTGAAATAAATGCGCTCGGTGTACACGCCCTTTTGCCTGGTTTATTTTTATGACAAATGTTGCACGTTAAGCGTTGCAATGTCAAAACTACACGCGCATACAAGCAACCAGACATGCACATACGAACACGTCGAAGAGTACACGCACCCCAGCAGTGAAAACGAGCAACCTCTGCAAGAAGTTCTTAGCGATGCGACTTCAATAAAACGGAAAACGAGTATATCATAAGTTGACTTACTTAAGTGGGTGTGCATCTCGTTGCATGCTATGGATCCATGGCGAGGCTGAAGGAGATTAGTATAATATGACAAGGAAACTACAAAGAAAAATAATGCATGCAATGCTGCTTCTAAAGCAGATTGTCTCTTCATTATATCCCCTACTATTTCTATGCTCTCCTCGGCGGAGTTTATGGTAAGCGATTGTAATGTGCGGAAACCAGTAAGTTTGCAAAAGGTTAGGAAGAGAGAGATTGCATTTTAAACAAACTTTGATTTTCAGGACATTTGTATGAATGGGTAAATTGTATTTCTGGAAATCCCCCGAAGTACAAAATCGTCGAATTCTCACATTATATATATGATATATGATATATCAATGTTATTTTATCGGGTATTGTTACATCATTTATAGATTTAATTAATTATTAATATTTTATTTTCAGAACAAAATTCTCGCAATCGTTTTTATATCCTTCTTGCAATATCTAACTAAGAAAGCGCTCTCCTCAATTTAGGCCCTTAATTGTTGGGCATACATTCGGTTTTCTTCGTCAGATGGGAAACTTGTTCAATGTAATTTTTCAATCGCCCAAGTATAGAAAAAAGGTTGCAAAGGACACAAAAATATTAACTACAAATAAATGGAAAACTATTAAAAAATCATTTTCAATAACAGATTCCTTCACAGCTGCTACAAATACTTGCCCAGAGATGGTGATCCACCACTCCTATGAAGAGCAGAAAATCTGCCGGCCACTTGAAGAGGATTGTATGACCACCAAATGCAAATTTCTTCAATAAAATTAGTGATCTCGCCACCCACTTTTGGTGTTAGTTTGGTTCTCTGCAGGGATGGGCACCTTGCTCTCACACACCCATACGTGCAATCACACTGGCAGGCGGTGGCACTTGAAGCACTTCTTACTGCCGCACTACACTGAAGAGTGTTCAAGATAAATGGCGCGTCTAAAATGTTGCACGTAAAAACGTGTAGAAATGGCGCGCACATTTAAAGCTCATTTTTTGGTTGTTGCTGTTTGGTTGCGGTGATGCTACTGTTATGGGGGGCAGGTGGATGGATGGTGGGCGCAGAGCGGTTGAAGCTTGGCAGCACTATTAAACCGCTTAACACACGCATACACTCTTGTCGCTTGGTGTCTGTCTTTTTGTTGGTTGGAGCTGTGTTTGCCACCTGTAATATATGCTTATGAGGCTTCGTCCTCCCACTCGGTCCGTGTGATTTTTTCCTTAAGCACTGCGCCATAAATAGCATAACGCTCGATTGAATTTTGTGATTTCTCGTATGTGAGTGTTGCATAGTAAGAGCGATTTGTAGTCACATTTGGTAACCATAAAAGTTGTTACTGCAGTGACGGTTCTTTGCCAACTGTAGTTGACTGCTCCACCCGCCACTTTTCGAACGCATACTCCTAGGCAGGGGCATGCTGATGGTGCCGATATTTCATCAATGTCTTTAAGTGTTATGTTTATGAATCGCATTTACAAGCGATAATAAAGGATTTATGTTTATGTTTGCATATTAAGGTGTAAACATGTATGCCCCAGAAGTGGTGATGTTGTTTTAGCTGCATGTGTAACGGGAGGAGCTAAGTGGAGTGCATATCAAGTGGGAATGTGAGTCATGTAAGTAGTATTAAATACTCGTATGTATAGGAAGAAAAACTAGTACGGTCGTATGCAGGAATTTACTTTCTAGTCAAATATTCTATCAACGGGCATGATTTTAGAGATCTGTAAGCAATCATTTCTCTTGGATAAGCGACAAAAATTCGAACGCCAATCTTGCAGGAAAAAATTGAGTCGCAGTGATATTTCCGTAGTTATAAATTGTTTTTCGCACTTATATGAAATGAAGCTTCTGTCAGCAGTCATCATAAGAGAAGCTGTTGTGAGATCACAGGAGAGATAATATGCATTTTCTATTACAAGCTCATAAATAACTAAGTAAAATTCATTTTACGCATGTACGGTGGCTCAGTCTATCATAAGGGCCAAAAAGACCCGCTGTGATACAGCTTGATCTATTCTGCTCCCAAAACCACTTCCGAAATACTGAAACCATTTCGAACTGCGTATAATATTAGAAGATTATGGATAAAGTGCTCCGAAGGAAGGCTAAGGACGATCACTTTGACAGGGATTAGAGGAATATTTCTTCCTTATATATATCAGTTTGCAGTTTCCGAGATGGAGATTTGAAGGAAAAATGTATTTTTTATAAAAACACACCACCTTCGCCTAGTAAAAGTTGTATTCCAAATGAAATTTTGTAGAAATAACCATGATGTCAAACAACCACTGTTTAAAAAATCCTGATAATCTATCAAAATAAAATTCTCATCCAATATATTGGTACAATATATACTCGGATATATGTGTTTTCCTGCACTGACACTAAAAAAATTGTAATTGCTTTTAAAGTCCCTACAAAGAGCGAAGAAAAATGTGTTGATGGTATGATTAAAAGTGGCCCCAAAGTGCCTGCAAATAATTGCACTATCTGCAGTTGAACAAAATTTATTTGCGTCAATTGAATAGGGAAAAAAACAAGCTGAAAACAACCCAGCACTTTTCGTATGAAATGGGCTGGCAACATGCAGACACACACATTAGTAGGATAAGGGATGTACTTCGTACACATCCACATCCACAGCACTGCGGACAGTGGTCGCTGTCCACTTGCCAGCCAAACAACCCCACCAGCCGATCAGAGCATTCCATTCCATGCCATTCACCAGCAACGCTCGGCGGGAGCACCTTCTATTGTTACGCCATTTCAAATTTGTCTGCATGCTACTCTGCTCGCACATACTGCAAGGGCAGCGGTGAGGCGACAGCATAAATAGGTGAAAATGCTTTACACATTTTTAAAGCTGATTTGTACTATTTTTGCCCATTTCGGTAGCCCAATTTTACATGACAAAAACCCATTTTGGCCGCTTACTGAGTTGGTTACAGCGACACACACTCTGATAGGGAGACAACCACAGTCGCACCTACAAGCACACGTATAGAAATGCTTAAGCGTCAAATTGCAGCATACTACGGCGAAGGTAGGCATGGTTGGCCATTAGCAAATAAAAAACTGGGCGGTATAGAAATTTTCTTAGCAGCTCTTTTTGCATAACAATTTCCGTTTCAAGTGTCACGTTTGCTGAATGCTGTAAGTGTGTGTTGGAATGCGTGTGTATGTGTGTGTCTGCAAGTGTGAAAATTGCTCAAATAACTTAACACAAATGAATGTCAATTTAAGCACATTTTTGTGTCAAGTGTTGTCAGCTTCATGCATTTTCAATTGCAAAGTTGTCAGATGCTCGGCACACAGCCCCGCGCACGCATGCAGCTACACAAAAGTTCTCACCCATGCACACACACACATACACACATTCTCAAACAGGCATTTGTACAGATTCCTTTGGATTTTTGGTGAGATTTGCTTTAATTTTTTTCGTGTTTTGCTTTGTCTGACGTCGTATGTGGAATTTTTATAAGGTTTTTTGGGTACAGCAGCAAGAAGAACTGTGAACAAAAAATGCTCGGAGAACAGTTTCCCTCACTGAATTCAGCTGGCAAATTGAATTCGGCAAATAAGATTGACGCTCAGTAAAAACTTGTGCATATTGCAAATGCAGCTAGAGCGGATGTGATTAGCAAGCTACAGAAGAGCCCAAATTGGCTGTCAATGCACTCCATGAATTTGATACGGTTTTGCAACTAGCACTGACGGTAGGCTCGATGTTTGAATAGTGATGGAAGAACCATTGGGAAACTCCTATAAAAATACTTGACAAAACAATGATTCTTATTCATGGCTAGAATAAAATTGTAGCGTTGCGAATATGTAGATTTTTGAGAATGACTTGAAGACCAGAGAAACTAAGGGATCATTAGGCAAGAACTTCTTTGGAATAATCTTATAAGTCCTCCCTCAATAAAAAATATGCACTCAGAAGATAACATGTGTCTATAAACTTTATGCACAGTTTTATGGATCATGGAGTGTGAAAAAATTCAATTAGTATACACAAACACCACAAAAGGAAGGTGAGTCTTTAACAAAAATGTAAGAAAAAGTTATTCGAAAACAAAAGACTGGATCCAATTATACAAGGCAATCACAATTATACAACAAAATTAGAAACTAATCTATGGTAAGTTCGGTAAGTTGCTGGGTAGGGGATAGAGGGAGTTTCAATATATCATCTATTTTGAAATACAGACAGGATAAAGCGAATCAAAAATGAGAATCTCCAGCAAGGATATAAATGAGATTATTCTCCTTTGGTAATTTATTATTCTTACAAATTATGAAACACAAAAGAAGAGATTGATTGGAGTTGATAGAAAATTTTAAGAATTCTCAAAGAATTTGATTCGAACAACCTACAAAAACGAGGTGTCAAATTACAGAAAAAGGATGACAATAAAAATTGCGGTTGAACCATTTAATTGTCATTCTCTAACTGGTTATACCGAGCGGTTATGATGACAACCGTTTAATAGGGCTGTCCAAGATTACAACGACAGAAATAGAGTAGAGTAGACAGCTTATCCATCTGTTCACATTTTATGAATACACATTGATAAAATTTGTATATTCCTCACATATTTCTTCAAAGCAGGTCGGCAGCTGTAGAATCTTGAAATAGATTCAATGAAATTTACAATATATTACAACAGAATTTGAAACTGATCGGAACTAAACTCTTTGGTCGTAAACCCTATCAAGATAAAGGTTTCTCTTAATCATATTGATGAAATAGACTTGAGTTGCTTACACACTTGCTTGCTTTGGGGATGCGGAAAAGCAATATAATATACGAGTATATAAAATAAACCTAATGTGGACCACACATATATATACATTATATACATATACGTAAAAATCACTAATGGGAAATCACGAGACGGATTTCATGCTCTTTGGTTTTTGTTTAGAAAGTGTTTTCTTTCTTCCAACAAACACACAATACTTATCATAAGCATATCGCTTACCACATCTGATACAAGGATCTGAGATATATACTGACATGGTAACATAATGTGGTGACCACATAACTCAGCACATAACGAAAATCCATGAATGAAATATCTCATTATTTGTATTTTGCAATCTATAATTCAAACACCATTGCCACTGCATTGCGGAACGAGCCATCACACTCAGCTCCCACAGAATAGCATTGGCTTAACAGGAACAGCATCTTTCGCTCATAACTTCTTCTCGAAGTATTTTGTTTTAGCAAAAGTTTAACTAACTTAAAATGGATTTGGAAATGTCATGGAATTCCAGCTCCACAAGAGCACACGTCTGGTATATGCTCACATAAGAAGAGCACAAGTTTGACATATAAAATTTCATACGTAAGAAAGTTTTGCCACTTCTGTGAAGACTTTCATGATACTCGTAGTTGAAAACGTTTGTCGCCAATAAAAGAATTTAATCTAGAAAATAAAAGCACTTTTATGTTATACAAAACCGCACATAAATGTAGGCAGACAACAAAGCTACACACCCACACATCCACACATCCACACACCCACACACAAACACACACACACATAAGATAAAAAACACTTGTTGTAAACAGTCCATTTGAACTGAGTGTTAGAAAATAGAAAAATCCAAATATAGATAAACCCCAAACAATTGCATTTTATGAACGACACCGAAAGACCCGAGTGAGGGGACCACATTGTGGCCCGCAGCACAATGACAGCATCACTCTGTCGCCTCAGCGGCCCTAAAGGAGTAAAAGCAAACCGGGGGCTTTTGCGTTATTGAAGGCCCACAGCGGCGAGCAGGTAAGTGCTGTGCAAACTTTGCGAAGAACTCAAAGATTTCGAGGAGAAATTAAAAAAATAAAAACTTGAAAAAAGCACGGTAACGAAAACGAAAAATCCCTCCTGACGATAATCGAATGTCATGCAGCGTGCTAAGCGCCAAAGCGGAGCAAGAAGGTTACATTTACACACACACACACTCACACTCGCATGGAGGTATTTCAAATGAATGTTTTCTGTTTGGCTGGGTTTTCCAGTTTTGTGCGGGTGCTGCTGGGCGTTCTTTTGTTGTTCTGCGTGGTACATGTAGCTCAGTCGCTGCCACAGTTCCCGACATAGTGTATGAAAACTCTCTGCCACAACTGTTCGTATTTGTTGTCCTCAGATTTTTTTGTTGTCAGCGCAGTTGTTGTTGTTGCTATTTTGGCATATTATAAAACAATTTGTTGCCCTAACACCTGACCGCACCACTTCAGTTGTTCGTACGCGCACATTGGAGATTTCTTTTAAATGGCTCTTCAGGCGGAATTTGCCAAGGATTACTTTTTATTTGTTTTCGGTACCAATATTCGAAAGGACTCTGCTGTGCTCGTGCTGCTCTGTTGTGTGCTTGCTGAAGTAGAACACTCTTTTAAGGAGAGAACAACGGAAACAAAAGTAAAACAAAGCAGCAGTCAATTGGGTTAAAAATTGGTTTGAATTAAACAATTGCAATTTGCTTCTTCTTTTGTTTGTATTGTTATTATTGTTGTGATTGTTGTTGTGATTTTTGTTTTGGTTGTTGTTGTAAAAGTCTGGCTAACAAAGTCAACGATGGAATAATGGAATTGTTAAGTGGTAGCAATAATAATGAAAATTATTTCATGTTTGGCAATTTAATTGTAGTAGAGTCGCTTGAAAGTTTCGAAGTTTCGAAGTTACTTTATTAGCCATAAAATTGGTTCAGCAAACTCGTTTCCATTGCGGACGTTATTTATTAAGGACGTACGTAAATGAAGTATTTATTTGGCTAATTGAAACACTTTTCTTTGGTCTGAGCCCTGTGCTCATTTAAGACGGTTGATTATTGACATTTAAGAACTTTAAACACTGATTACTGTCTGGACTGCACGGCGTTGGTAGGTCTTAATAGGTAGATCGGAATCTTCTTTCTATCTATAAATCAATTGAAGTCTCTTATTTTTTGTTTTATTGTTTGGCATTCTGTTATTCATCAACCTTGAATACAGTGAAATTTTACATAAATACTAAATTATACAAAAAGGAGCTGAAGAGTATTGGCCACAGTTCGGACTTCTGATCCCAAAGCGCTTCCAGATTCTAAAAAAAAGCCATCTATTTTTGAGTAATGTTATGCGAATTCTCCCTGGAACACCTATGAACTGCTTATAGCTTGGTAAAGTAAGACCAGCAATGCACTTTTCTTTGATACTGTAAGAATTATATGAAGAAAATTTTATATGTGAGCGGGTTTAAAGACCCCACAAATTTATGCATAGTTTTGTCGAAAATCGGACCACCGAAAGGGCTACTTTTGTAGAAGATAAGGTGGCTAGCAACCAGCTCTCATACCAATCTCTTTACAGTACTATTTCCCACTCTAAGTTTGGCGCTTTCGTTAATCTGTAAAGTTGTAACGTTAATATAAATAAACAATCCTAACGTCATAGATATGCAGGTGTGTGTTTAATTCCTGGCTTCTTCTTTCCTCCAATACCTTTTGACTGTAGTCTCATAAGTAATTATATCGACTATATTATTGAAAAGAGAATAGAACAACTTATTTTATATGAAAGTACTGAAAATAAATCTATGTGAAGAACTTTGACTCCAAAGTTAAGTCATAAGAAAATTTTTAAATGAACTTCCAGTTACACAATTTCCAGTTCGGTGCTTGCCTCTCCCTCTCTTCTTGCTGGCTTTCTTTTCGTTGGGTTCAAATATAGTCACAAATGCAAACAAGTTAAAAATGGTTTTCAACAAAAAAGAATTAAAAATAAATTTCCAAATAAATCCTCATACTTCATTTCCTTTTGTATGGTTTAATTTCGGAAGTTTGTGCACATTTAAAACACATTTGTGGATGGGGGTGAGTCAACGGCATGCTGTGCACAAAAGACGCAAGCGGACGCAGACAAATGCAGTGCAGGCAAAGGAAAATTTATATTCTCACTTGCACTGCACACAGTCAAGATACGGATTCAGGATTCAGATTCAATTAAAACAAAAATTTGTTTGTGGTTTTCGTAGTTTTTACCTAAACATGAGCAGCAATTATTTCTGGGAGAATTTCGAGCAGACTTTTGCACTGTTATTATTGCTTACTTTTGAGAGATTCAAATTAAAATTTCAGAGAAGCTTTATAAGATTAAATTGCATTCTACGAGAGGAATTTTTATCAAAATGTGTATGAAGGAACTCGTTATCGTCCTTGCAGGTATGAAAACAAATGAAAATCAAATGCAGCAGGGCTGGTTAGAATGCCCCAGGTGAAGGTGTTTCTTGGGCTCAATATACACAAAGATGCAGCTACAAATCCATTGTGGGCAAGGCCTGATTGTATTGATGAGAAAGTATTGCAGAAACAAAAACGTGTGAACACAATGTATTCAAGATGCTCAATGCATCCTAAAGTGTTGTACTTTTATGGCGGGTAAAAGGGCTTCTGATAGATAGATTTGCAAATATTGGAGGCCTAAGGTACTTTTAGTGGGGTCCTATTTGTTTCACCTGATATCAAGCTACTTGGTTAGTCGTTAGTACTTTTCTTGTATTGACCAACTGAATTATTTTGGCGAAAACTCACATCTAGCTGGGTTTAGTATGGAGACCTACTATTAGATGAAAAAGCCGGAGAACTCTTTGGTAGTAAACCGGAGCAAATAATCAGAAATTATGCCTCAAAACATATTTCGAGGCAGAGGAGCATTCAGCAGTCGGATGCTTATAGTTTGACTGGTTTAAAACAATCTCTTAAATAACCTGGTGTAAATTTGCCCAGAATAGAACCACCAATTTCCATTTATGACTATTACAAAAATCAAAAGTCCGGCAAAACTCAGTAACACAAGTTTGTAATGATTGGGCAAGAACCATTGTCATACCAATTTTTAGTTTGTGTTCTGATAAAATTTGCTGAGAGGACTCTTTGCGAAAATGATGCTGTCTCTTCACAGTATCATCCCAGGCTTTATCGGACCAGATATTGGTGTAATTTAAATGAGAATCATAACGTCTTGAGTACGCAACTATCTCAATGGATTTCATGTGGAGCTTATTCAAGAACTCTGGTCTAAATAAAAAGCGTCACATCATTCGAACTAAATCCGACTATTATCAGATACAATCATGAGACTGAATAACCCATACTTATATTCAGTGAAAACACGAACTCCACTTTAAGCCTGCTACGTTTCTCTTCCCGGACTAACGAATGCTTTTTCCATAGCCGGTCGGTTTCCATGTGAATTGAGATTAGATTCATGATAAAATGATATTATTCACAAGGATCGCTCGAAACGATGCATAAAATAATCATAAATATTTCACAATGAAATGTGGGGAAACAGAAGAAGTGAGGAATAAAATAAAATTGGTCAATTTTTTACCTTAAACAATTGAAAATCCACAAACAACTGTCATGTATGCAATCACTTCGAGTAACTTTGAGTAAACAATGTTGCACATGCATTTTCATTGTGGACAATGTGGCAAAAGTGTACAGGGGATCTCCTCAGATCACAATTCAAGTGGCTTAAAATATTCTCTTCGTTGTACGCAATTAATCCAAAACTTCTAACCAAATGCACTGTCTTTCACATATTTTCCCTTTTCCACTGTCTCTCTAATTAATCTAATCCCAACTTATTCTCATAAAATGGAAGGAGTACAAAGCCAATCTATTTGAGATGATGGATGAGGGAGAAGTCTGTTGAGCTGCTTTCAGCTCAGTCCTCAATGAAATTTTCAACCAATTTGATGGACATGCTTGGCACAGATATTAAAAGAATGAGTGGGGGGGGATAGTAAAGGGTTTAAACAGAGATTAAAGGAAGCAAGTGAAAAGTTTAAATCCGCAGCAACATGCCATAATGCAACGGAATGAAGGCAAGACAGCGGAGGGCCGCTAACAAGAATGCAATAAAAAGTTGACGTACAAAAGAAGAAAAAAAAGAACGCACCAAGCCAAAGAACGCAAAAACAAAAAGAAACAAAAAAAAATACCCGCAAAATTGGAAATATCTGAGTTCAAAAAGATAACAGACAAAATTATAGAACACTTTTGGAGGACCTTCTAAAGGAGAATAACATTGGTTGCCCTTTGCATCAATCATGCAGCAACGACTTCATATGCAGCAGTTGCAGCCTGTGTGATTTTATGAATTTTCGCTAGTTTGGCATAGCAGTGAAGGAGGACTTTAAAAATTTCTCAGAAAAAATTGAAGTACTTTAATAAAAATAAAAAATTTTAAATTATAAAATTCGCTACTTATCCCAACCGCTCCTTCAGTTAAGCACTGCAATGAAAACTTTGAACACTTTTACTTTTTATGTCATACATCAAAAGTTAATAATTCCACGCGGCTCCTGCTGCTGGCCAACTGCTGTCGCACAACTTATCCACAACCCAGGGCAATATCCTCGCTCTTCAGCAACGGCAGGAGTAGCATAGTTATCCACTTAACTGGCGAAAGCCAACACAAAAACTTAAAAACTGTGCTACGCAAAAAGCAGCTCATTTTAATTATGAGTACGCATACACCACCCTACACAAGTCACCCTACAAACAAGCCAACTATAGAATGAAATGTGTTCGCAGTATGCAAAACTTAATAACAAAGCAGTTACCACCAACACACTGAAAATGGCGAACACATACACACACACTGCTACTGCATATGTGTGGAGATGTGTGTTAAATATGCATGATCCTGCTCAGCTACATCCATGCAAATGCTATTTTAGTGTGTGGTTAGTATGTGTGGCACAAATAACGGGCAAAAGAAGCACCAACAGCACAGCGGCAATTCTTGTTGTTTTGTTCTGTGCGTTGTGCTGGTGTCTTTCTGCTTATTATGACATATTCTCAAAGTGAACGTCCCATTTCAAGCATGCACTTTTCTCCTTTTTTCCCTTTTCCTAAAGTGGTTCCTTTAAACGGGGCTCTTGCTGCCACTATTGCCCTCCTATGTCTGCTCATGCTGCACTCAAGCCTCGTCTTTAGTATTCAAACGCACTTGACTCGTCGTCTCGTTTTTAAGTACTTTCTGCCGAAATGGCAAATTTTGTCAACTTGCGCAAATTACTTTCTTGAGCATTCTTCTAAAGTGTACTTAATTTGAATTTCAAAAAAAATGAAGAGAAAGAAGAATGGAATTTTATGATGTTTGGTTGGTTTCTTGGAGTGTTTGTGCCCATGTGTAAGCACAGGCGATAGGGAGAAACATTATAGTACCAGGCGAGTTAAAATTTGAAAAAATTTAATGAATACTAAGTCACTTTTGAGGGTTCCAAAGTACTCAGTGGAATGTGACAATATCAATAGGACTACTAACTTAGGGAGGTAGGTAGGTAGGTAGGTAGGTAGGTAAAGCGGCCGCCCGAAGGGTTTACTTAAGCCATCATTGACCACTTGTGGTAGCGCATGCGACATCAGGTTCCATCCCTTTCAAAGTTCCAGCCATTTGCAGGTTTTCATAAAGCATTAGCTCCATCTAATCTTTTTATTTGAAATATCTCCCAAAGAGTCCGGAAAGTGGTCGCCAAGGAAAGTGCGCCCCCTACTGGACAATACTGGGCACGTGCCTAACAGGTATTCAATGGAGGCCTTAACGTAGCTATGAAAACCATTGCGTCTGGTCTTGGAGTTTGCTGCAGAAGTGTGTCGTGTCGTGTTATCGGTACTAGTCCTGCTGGTATTGCAGAATATACGTAAACTTTTTCTATGTATAGATGGATCCAAGATTTAAATTTCTGGAATTGTAACTCACAGATATAGAAGAGTGAAGTAATGGATTCTCTCCTTGGTTGAACATATATTAGCAGCTCCTCTGGGTAATATAAGAGTTTTTGAAGCAATCTATGCTTCTTTGATAGTTGTCAAAAACACTGCAGTGGTTGGGCAAGCGAATTCTTATTCCAATTCCACTCTTCCGTCTAGCATGGAACTGTTATGGTGAAGTTAATAATGTCATTAGAAATTAAGTTGACATTATCAAGAATTGGAATAAATTCGAGAAGTAGTTTAGTAAAGTCTTTAGTAGAAATAGTGTGACAAATGTTTCGCCGTTTGACCGAAAATATGGAGGCATGTTCTTGTCTAGTGCAGTTCATGCAAACGGCAGACATGTAACGTCGTTGAACTATGCGTGAAAGGATGCCTTTCCTACCTTATGTATTGGACAAATAGTTTTTAAAAGAAGATGGTGTTATAGCCGCGGGATTTCGCCACTCGAAGGTGTTAGAACTCCGCTCCCTTTCCTATTCCAGATGAGGCGCCAGATTTAGTGACATACTATCTCGGGACTGGTAGATAGGTTTCTGCGAATTTTATGCTTTCTGGGAAAGGGAAGCCACTATTCTACTCACCGAGGTGGTAGTTTAGTTAAATCTGCATAAGGCCTCTTAGAAAAATGGGCTCTATCTGAGAAATTATTTAGAAAACCGCCAAAGCCAAGTGAAAGTACACAACTTCTTCATATTAAATCTTCCACAAATAATTTAATTTCAAACCTTCATAAGGAATTGATACATAACTCCAACCTCGATCTCTCCCACACCTTTGTATAAATATATAAACTGCTGACAAATCAAAGCAAACAAGGCGTAACAATTGGAGCTGCATATACCACCAAACTGAAACTAATCTAATGAAACACACTCCTATCATTTGGTTTATGTATTACGAAGACATTCGGTCAGCTTTAAAATATTCAGACTGACTCTCACAGCATGGGTTCCCGTCAAAATTTCCGCTTCCAGTAATTTAAAATTTTATTTCAGTATTCCGTAAAATTTCTAGCCGCATTTACTGCGCCGCACCCCTTCGCATTTTAACCTCTTAATAATTAATTAAAATTTCAATTTGATGTGTCCAGAACAGGTATAGACCGACTCCACCAACTTTGCTGCTACTCTCGCTGCTCCATTTAGAAACTCCCTTCGGTAATATTGCAAACTAAAAAAAGAACCCAACTCTATTGTGCTTCGCGTAATGCACCTCAGAGCAGTGCTTTAAATATTCCAAAGCAATTTACTCTTTTACACATTTAGACGAAAGTTATTTTTTAATTTGCAAATTTACAAATTTGAGTGAGCGAACCAGGCGCGCACACAATTTCTCCGCTTCCGGCATTTCACAGGAGTTAACGTTAAAGCTTAGGATCGCATTTTCACACCATGAAGCTCTGTGAACGGCAGCGCGCGGATTACTTGAAAGTGTGAGTCTAAGTAATTTTTAATCCTTTTTGTGTACTCTTTGAGCGCCACTTCATTTAGTCGACACTTGTTGACATGCTTTTCGGGCTGATCCAGATTTTCCGAATTCTCGGCTCGTGACTTTCGCATTTGGGTTCCGATGTTCCCGAACAATATTGCCAAATTAAATTAACCAAACGAAGGGATTCAACCAAGTTAACCAGTCAGAGCGTAATTATCCTCTTTTAATTAACTTTAAATTAATGTAAACATAACACCCACACCCACACACACACACACTCACGCAAAGGGAGAATAGAGAAAACACTGAAAAGAACTGATAACTGACCCAAATTAGGGCAACATGCTTTCAATTAGCTTTGGCACAAGTTGAAATATTGAGTGTTTTTTTTGTTGTGTTGCGTTGTGTTGGTCCCACCCTAACTAAAATAATAATTCATACCATTTATTACGCTCTCGTATTCGGCTACACTAATGCAACTTTGTTGTCGTTGCTGAGTGGCGCGGCAGCGAGGAGGGTGCCATTATTGCTGATTAACATAAACGTGCCCTCAGTTTGAAATTAGCAAACAATGTCGCACAAATGTTTACTTCGGGGTTATAAAGGACAACGACTCGACGAGTGCTTGTGTTTCATGGGGGTTGGCGTTGACTTTCTGCGTAAATAAAGTCTTAAAATTTTATAGCGCCACTTGTCTGAAAACGCATGCTAAACGTATTTACAGCGCTTTTATTCGGATCATTTGTTGGAGGTGGCATTTCAAGTATTACGGGGATCCTTTAAATTCACAGACACTGCCTAACAGGAGCTTTGTTAGAACAGCACGAAGTTAGAGTTAAGGACATGATGCACCCCTAATCGAAATATGACCATGGTAGTGAAATAGGAAAATTAAGTAATTACCATTCCAATCAATAAATCTCTGTCAGGATTGCTTAATAGTAACAAATACTGGTGAATGCATTACCCTAGTAATTTAACAATATATTTTTGTATGAAAGGCTAAAAGAAAAAGAAGAAAATATCAGTTGGGTTGAGCAACTTGCAGATACATTTGGAAATGGTGAATACTTAAAATATTCAGAGAACGAAACTTGTACAATCAAAAATCCCCAGTCAATTACCAATGAAACTGTCTTAATAAAAAAAAAATACTAAAACAAAAACATGTAACACACTCATGATCTATGAACAAGGACTCACACCAGATTCTCGAAAAAATAAAATAAAATTAAAAAAATAAAAAATATATATATAAATATATATATATATATATAAAGCAAACAAAAATATATATATATAAATATATATATATAAAGCAAACAAAAAAAAACAAATATATATATATATATATATATATATATATATATATATATATATATATATATATATATATATATATATATATATATATATATATATATATATATGAAAATTAGACATATCTATGCAATATAATAAATAAATGCATCATGTGGAAAGGAAACCACGAAAAAAATAAGGACTTCCTTATTAAAACACCAATAATATAAAGGACCCAACTGCTATGTGCAAATCAATAGGAAATTATTACATGTACAATTCGAGTCCGAACTGCGTCTCCCGTCTGGAGGAAGAAGAGAAAGGCATAGAGCATTTTCTGTGCTCTGACTCTAAAATGCACCTCCTCATTCTGGCAAAGGTTTTCCTCCCAGAGAAGGTGTATTTTAGCGTCAGATGTTTTGGGAATAGACAACGTACTTTCCATATCTCTGCACAGACTTCTGAGATTCACAAAAGAGTTAAAGAAGTTTAAAAAAGTATAAAACCCTTTCCGAAGTCCTCTATATCCCCCTTCCCCCAAATATTTCCAGGCTTATAGCACAATGGTCATCAATTTCTGAGTGCCTGGAGACCTCCTTCTTCGGTGGTTCTCTGGCCTACCCCACTTTTATTCTATTTCTATTCGACCTCATAGATTTATACAACCATATATGACAGTTCAATATATTGAGATATGTGACTCTGAGGTCAAAGAGGGGATGAAGGATTAAGTTGTTAATCAAGTAGAAAAATGAACCTGAATACTAATCATAAAAATAATAATTTTGCAATGAAAACTGCAAAAAACCCCTACACAGGAAGCACATAAAACAATATTTAAAACTTGTGATTTTTGTTATAAGAGGTAAAAAGAGCTTCCAGCTGCTCATCCATGGTTCAAAGTAACTGCACAAAGTTCATATTTCATGAACTTTATATAACGACGCATGGAACGATGCTCCAAATTGCAGTTACAGATAAAACTGTGTTAAATATGTCTGCTGCAGGCTTTTATTAAAAACACAGTTATGACTTTTATGCTTCATTTAAGGTCAAAACGAGTTCTATACAAGCGCTGTAAATCTGCAAACTTTTATTACCAAACTCATGGCAGGAAATGTGAAAGGGTGGTAACACTCTCACTGGATTATTTATTAGTACGATTATCATGTGAGGACAGACCAAGGTGCCACACGTGAACCGTGTGTGACTTTTCGAAATTGGGTTTCAAATTCAACAGCGAGACACACCCGCATCAATTCAAGCAGTAAAGACATATATTTTTTGTAGAATTAAAATTAAATTTTGCACGTAAGTTTGATCTTTAAAAATAATTCGAAAACTTAAAGTTCACAATTAAATTTGCAAGCATTGCACATGACATCAGAAACGTACAAAGGGCATGGATGGATAAAGTTTTAAACTCCATTACAGAAGACGAAGCACGAGCAGCAATATTTGAACTCTTTTGATGCTGTTGTGCATTTCCTGTCAGTGAGAATAGATTTAAGCGATAAATGTAAAAATAAACTACAATAAGGAACATGAAAGTTTTAATCAAAACATTTCCGGCAACGAAACTTAAATCGGATCAGACTTTATTAAATTAAAAACAAAAACAAAAGCACAAAAAAAAAGAAACGAGTAAAACGAAAGGAAAAACGCATACCAAGTTAAAAGTTAAAAGAATTAAAAAGAGCATGTAAAGAGGCAAACGGAAAGAGGAATGAGTACTGAAAGGGTGCCTGCTGCGAGGGCAGAATAATAAAAAAATAACTAAATAAATAATTAAAGCATAAAACAAAAATTTTGCTGGACCCAACTGGCAGTCAAATGCTGGCTGGTTACCAGTTACAGCACACGCAGTAGGAAAATATACGCATAAACACACACAACCAGCAGGCCAGGGCGGGCTGCTGTTGCAGCAGCAATAACAACAACTATAACAGCGAAGCGCTACAACAAACAAAACTGTGCCCAGTAGCCGCAGGCGCTGCTTCTTCCCAAAACAAAAACTGAGGCGGACGAACTTTGCTCATTTCCGCTGGAAAGTTTTCGCAAACAAGGTCAGGACATAATGGCGGGCGGTGGACAACAACACGGTCTGGTCCGTGCTGGCGACGCACGTGACGTACGCATACGTGACGCAAAAGGATATTCAACTTAGGTTAATGTTCCATCAGGCATGTCCCAGCTACAGCTGCTGTTGCTGGGCTTGTTAGTTTACCCACTGACATACAGTCGCACACAAGCATAACTGTCCGGTGCACAAGTATGGGATTGTTAGCAAATTGACAACAAACAAGGAGGAAATGAAATGCTTCATCAACTGACATTGTGAAATGTTTGAAAACGTTTGATGTGAGGGCACCTGGAAGCGGACAAACGCATTTACAAAGCACTAGGTTAACAAACACAGAAAACAATGCCCTCTGCACACACACACACACACACAAAGATAGCCATCATAATACACAGAGAGGGAGAGACAATGGCACTTTGTGCGGTTGATTTAAGGGTCGCTCGCACATTTTTCAACTTATTGCACAATAAAATCGCGCTGCTTATTTATGACAAAAGTTTAATGAATTACTCACGAAATAAATCATAAACAGCAAAAGCAAAATAAAATTTAATTGCACTAAGCGAAATTTCTTTCCGCTCACTTCCCGTCTCCCTCCCACTCAGTGTGTCTGTGTGAATGGATGAGTGGCGGTTTTTATGTTTTTATGTGGCTTTTGACCTGAATCAGCAAGCAGAGCATTTGTGACCACTCCGCGGTTGCTGCGGATGACTTGTTGTTCGGTCCGCTTTAAACCGCTTTTTGGGCACATTTCTGGTGACTCTAACATTTTATTTCGCTTTTCTTTTATTTTGTTTTATTTCTTTCACTTTGTTTAATTTTTTGTTCTTACATTTATTTTTTATTTCAACTTTCTTTTGTTCTTTTGTAAGTGGCTAATTTACAGAATTTCATTTCGTTTCGTTTTCATTGTTTTGGCCAAGAGCGTTTTCTCTCTAGCGCAAGGTGGGCAGGCAGTCAGGCAGTCAGTCAGGACATCGCCTCGTCTTGTGTATAAGCAAACAGTCGCCCGTTGAAATTTTGGCATTGTGCATGGCAGTTTTGAGGACCACTAGCAGCGTAAAGGGCGCTTTACTGTCGAGTGGAGTGTTGTCCTCTTGCAGCAAGTGTTTAAGTGTTTACGGTCAAAACATTAACAAGTGTGCAGCCGAAACGAAACGAAAGTAAGACAAGGCCAAAGTAAGCAGGTAACGAGCAAGACAGAAAAAAGCAATCTTAAAATTACACTGCCTGCAGCAACGAAAAGTGTTCATTATTAAATTTGCTAATTGAAATATCGTGGAATGAAAAGTCAATTTGTTGCTTGATATGAACTACATTTGCAAGTAAAATGCTCTATTGGCAGAGGCCGATGAGGAGGCAGATAGGCTTTTCCGCTAGAGTAAATCGGGCATCAAATTGAATGACTTATTTTTGCGGGAACATTACTGTGATGGATACAAGAAACTGTGTTCAGATGGTCACGCAACCACCAAAATATCACTGGATTAGGTCAGATCAACCGTCTTATATAAGCATTAATATTAAGTTGTCATATGTGGCTGAGAAGAACTTCACACAATACACAATCAAGTTTTAATTCTAATATTACTAGTAAACTATTTTTTAGCTTACAAATATATCAACTTGATATAGATTAATACCCAACTAACTGGGAATTTGTGGGATCAGACAAGTGGAATTGTTTATAGTCCAGACAGAAAACTGGAATTCGTCCAACGAGATATGCCAATTAAATGCAATGTAAAAATGTCTCGGCTTAACTCAACTACCTCGCCATTCTTGGAGATATCATTACACACTATACCTATCGTAAATTTCGGTTCTTCATAGTGACATCCTGGAATACTATCAGCATATTGAGTGGGAGGCACATTTGTCTCTTACTGAACCCTTGGAAACTTATGATTCGCCATTAGAATATAATAGAAGTGGATTAGGTATCCAAGCACTCAGGCGTTGATGCGAACGTGCTGTAATATTAATGTCGACTTTATACTAAAGACTCTACCTCACTGCTGTACTCAACCTTGAACTAATTAGACGTGCCTCATATCAATTTGAGGTGTAAATCTGAAAAGCCAATCACATAACACCCTGCTCTTCTGTTATTAACAAAAATATGAGAATTTTTGAATTAAAATCCTTTAAATTGCCACATGCCACATGATTGCCAACAGCAAATTTTGTATATAAAAATCTGCTCCACCAACTGTTTTCCAATCAACAAAATAAAAGTCATTATTGCTTTTGTATTGGGAAATGTTCATTCGTTTAATTAAAATTTGATATCATTGGCGCCAATTCCTTTGACACATTTTTAATTCGCATATGCAGGCACAACATGCAACACAACAACCAAATGCACGTGAATAAAAAAAGAGAGAGACCAAAAGCAATTGAAAATTAAAACGTGTGCAGCCAAAAGTCAAAAGCAACAATTGCCGCGCAGCACAATTTTTAGGAAAATTTTAGCATTAGTGACATTCGAAAAAACAAATTAAAATAAAATATAAATTAAATTTATTCAAATTAGCCCGCGAGTGCAGAGCTGTGCACAATTTAATTGGGAATGCAGTTGGTGCACAGAAATATGAAAATAAATTAAATCTGCGAAACTGTACTCCGGGATATTTTCAGGTAATATTTGACTTTTGCTCCAACTGATTTTGGAATATGGCTCGAACTAGGCAACACAGGTGGGCTAAAAGGCGGAACTGCAGGAAATGAGGGTAGAAATATGATGCCAAAAGGGAGGAAACAATGCAAGTGATTAACTCTCAGGAAACAGTTGATGAAATCAAATGTATTGGAATTATGAGTAGGCAGAGTTCCCGAAACCACAAAACAGGCAATTGATGTATCAAAATGTTACGTTGGCCAGTGGGTGAAAACAGAATGAGGTTAGTTAATTAATAAACCTTAAAAATTCTGTCTGCATATCTATTAAACAATATTTCTTGTACTAAAATAGCCAAGTTTTAGAAGACAAGTAATAAAATAGTATATCAAAAGACAACTAACTACTGTTGAAGGATGCTCCTTTATAGGCAACTATATTGAGCATAATAGCATATCTCCTAATATCACTTTTATTTGCTAAGATAGAAAAAAAGAAGGGATTTCCACAGACTTTATTGCTGGGGTTGCCATTTAGTCTCAGGTTGAAACACTTTGGAGAGGAGTGCCTTCCCGAGGAAGAACTTTATAAAGTTAGTGTCATGGTTTAAACAATATCTAACAGACAATAAGGCACTAATACACATATAATAAGGCACTAATACACGCATGTGTCTAGTCTTTATAATAAGGCAATAGCACGCCTTGCTCCCCGAGCCAGGACTACACACACCTCTTCCAGCAAACTTAATTTAACCTCCCCAAGAGTTACAAATACTCACTTAAAATTTCTGAAAGACACTTGAAAGTCACTGGAAAATAATTAAAATTACTGAAAGTGAAATATAATGAAAATTACTGCAGAAACTGGTAGCTATTGGAAATTAATGGAAAACTACAAGTATGAGAGTTATTCAATGTAACTGAAAGTTGCCGGAAGTTGCTGAACATTAAAGCTATTAAAAACCCTTGAAGTAATTGATGAGTGGTGTGTTCTTACGAGTGTGATGCACGACATCCTAGCAAAATAAATGGGCTTCCTATCAAATGAAAATTATATTTAGTATACGGCGATTTTTGAGTTTTGCCAGGTAGTGCCTCATTGATTCAAAAAGTTAGTTATTATTGAAAAAAGCGGTTTCCAATCACCAATGTCCTCAATCTGTTCTCTTAGCAGAGTCGCAGGATTTATGAGCACAGCTATGGAAAGCTATCAGTCCAACAATAGTTAAGAAAGAAGCGACATTTAATACCATAAAGTAACGCTCACCAAGAGGACTGCTTAGAGGTGAACTAAAATGAAGGTAAAATTCATTAACCAAACTTTATGGATATAAAAATAGCCATCAACGCAGCCAGGGGGTGTTTTATAATCATTTTAAATATTGACTCATTATACTACCTAATGATGCGGGTCAGTTTAAAGGTATCAGCACTACTGATATATCTCCCTGGATATTATATTTAAAACAGCTGCTACGAGTATTACAGAGGTAAAGATTTCAGAGCAGTTGGGAAGACACAAACTACTGAGACGGCAGCTCTCAAGGTATAATGAGTCTGCCCAATTATCTTCCAATAAGAAAGCAGCGCTGCTCTGTGATAGATTACATCCTCTTCAAATAAAGCCAATTAGTGGTCCAAAAGTAGTCCAGGTCCTAATTTAAAGAACTTTCCCTTTAAACACTGACATTGATGCGGATTTTGTATTTCCAACAATCAATAAGCCTCATTTATTAAATTGGCCGAAAAATGAGGCGTGTGCTTTAGTGGTGCGTGGGTTTACCAAAACACAAATTGGCAGAGCACTTTACTGATGCCCGGTTGCACAGTTCGGTAATTGATTATGCCAAACTTGTTTGCTCGTGCGGTTGGAAAATTACATCGACCTGTTTTTATGACACACAAAATTTCAAAATTAAATATATAAGTATGCAAAGCCGCAACAATTAAATTAGCAGGGCATTTTGCCACTGATGCTGCCGTTGACTATGGCATGTTGCATTCAAAATATTTGCTTTGCTGTTGTCATGCAGTGAAATGTTGCCTTCATAACTTCGTAATTGATATTCGGAGGGAACACATTGCAATTGGGAGGATATACCCGTAAAAGTGGAGATAGGTGATATCTTCAGGCACAAACAATTAGAAATTAAATTTGCGCATATTTTTAAATACCAAAAATGTTCAGCTGAGCTCTTTTTGATGTTTTTGTGTTAAGCTCTCTTGTCGTTTTGGGGAGACAAATATTGCAAAACAACAAAAGCGATGAATGCATGCGAAAAAATTTTACTAATGAGTGCGGATATTTTTCACTGAAATATGTTGCCGCATTTTTGCAACGAGCACGAAAATGAATATGGCAAAATGATATTTTGCTGACTTTATTAATTAAAAGTTTTGCATGCCGAATGCACTCGCATTTCGTGCGGTATTAATTAACCGTCAGCATGCGGCGCGCTAAAAAAACACAAAAATAATCATACTTATCTGGTATGCAGGGACACGGATTTTAGTTTCAGTCAAACACAGAGAAAAAATGTTCTTACCTGAAAAACAAAAGAGAAAAATATTAATGAAAACAATGGAAACATTTTCGAAATTACGGTATCAAACAGTTGCATGAAAAGGATAATCTTTTAGCAAGGATTCGTTTTTAAAGTCACTATTTATTGGGTTACGTAGGCAAAAAACTACATATTCGTATGATAATAGAACAATGAATAAGTCTACGTATGATAACATCAGAGGAATTTGACGGCCTGGAAAAAGTTTTTTTTACTCCTTCCATATAGAAAGGCTGATGGAACAAATGGAAGCATAGCAATTCCTATGTGCCTAATTCCCGATTTTTATAGAATATGAGAAAATTAAGTTTGGCGACAAAGCTGAAATGAAGATGGTCCTCTGTTCAAATCAACTATGGGTAGTTCGGGGAAATTTCTAATTTCTTGTTCTTTGTTTCATTCAAGAAAAGAAATTAGTGTAATCTTCATGTCAGCACTGAATATAGTCGCGGATTTAGAGAAACACGGACATGATATCTGAAGAAAACAAGAAAAAAAGACCTTAAACTTGGTACGTATATTTTCCTGCAGGATTCTTCATTTATTATTTTATTTCATAGGGAACATTAATAGAATGAATGGAATGGAATTTTCAGTCACTGTGTTTCTAAAGTGACACTGAAGGCCCTGTTTCGACATATTTCTACCTTAGGATACAAATTAGTTATTATTAAATGCTTGGGATGACAGCGTATATATTAGTATGAAATAAGGACGATAGTCTCTCTATCTCATATGATACTGTGACTGTCTAAATACAATTCAGAGAAAGATCAGCGTAATTTCAACAAAGTATGAAACTATATATTCTGAATATAGTGGTAGGACAATAAGTTTTTGTTAATAATTCAATCACTAGATTATATAAATTTATACTAAATCCTTTTAATTTGATCGAAGAGCTTATGAACTTTAGCTTTCGTTTATGATTACATATTCTGTCCATTCTGCTTTCAAGTCACAACTCAACTGATCCATCATTTAACGCCGATATTTATAGACGAAAATTGTTTTTCAGAATGCTCCCGAAATTATAAGAAAAGTTTTTGTAGAATCGTCGTTAATACCTCATAGGATAAGAAAAAGTGACATATAACTATCATTTTATCAATGGCTTATATCGTCAGTGAGAATGAAATAGCAACAATGGCACTTATCTTTCATGAATGTTTATTTCGGCACTGAAATGTCTATTTCGTCACTGAAATGTCAATTCCGTCACTGAAATGTCTATTTCGTCACTGAAATGTCTATTTCGTCACAATACATACAATTCCAGTACTAATAGAATTTACACTCACTTTACCAAGGAAATTAGATTCACATATTTGAAGCTAAACTAGGATCCTAATGGTAGGATTTGGTAGGTTCTCTTTATGAAACCGAGTTGCAATCAAATCCAAACGCAATAGTCAACTTTATACATTCAAATGGAAAGGAAAATGTAGATACTAAATAATTTCTATTTTTTATTAACATTACAAAATAATGGTTGCAAGGGTTTGGGAGAATGAGTACTAGCAACTATGTCCTTCGACTCGTAGAAGAAAATATTTAGAGAACCATTGGGAGACCTTGTTCTGGGCGTATTTATAATCCAAGCCGTCCAGCACAGTGTCTAACAAGAACCTCCTAATAGACACTACACATTTGGCGTAGTTCGCAATTATACAATTAAATTCATTAAGAAAGCACATATTTTTAGGGTAGAAAGAGTATGTAAACTTTTAGGGTGTCACAGTTCCGCAGTCAAGTTGACGAAGGACATTGGAATTTAGAGTGCACCGTCGACACTTTTACATTCAGTAGTTCAGTTGGCTTAACCAACTGACACCAATCAACAGGTTCGTAACTGGAACACCAGAAAATTCAATACTTAGACTGTAAGTGTTCTTTGTAAATAGTCTATAAGAATTATGATTTTAAGAATAAAGTATCTTGGTGGTTTTAACTAAAAACAGTAATGTGATGTTTTTTATACTAAAAGTGAGGGTTTCCATTTTACATATAAGTTTGTATGTTCTTTTGGTTTAAAATTTAGTTGATTGATTTTACTGCAAAGTTAGCATTCTTTTATCGGAATCGAATCAGAAAGAATTCAGGGGATGTAGAAACAACCGTATTGATCATTTCCAATTAAAAAAGTTCCAGTCAGTCGAACTTTATGAGCGGATCGGCTCCATTATTCAACCTGTAACATACTTTCGCCCAAATAAACTTCCGCCCTTTGAGGCAAGTGCGGCAGGCAATGCACAAACACGCACACACCCATATACGAGAACATTGGAATTATTGCAACAATTCCAGCTAACACAACAACACATTTCCGCTTAAATAGGGCAATCAAAAAATCCCACAAAGCAACAGAAACAAAAGAAAAGAGAAAAATAAAAGCACAGCACAGCTGAAGTTGACGGCGCAAAATCACATGGAAACAAGATGGCGCAGCAGGGCAGGATTTGCTAAATAAAAAAAATTTTAAATTTGCAGAATCGAATAAAAAAGGAAGCATGGAAAAAATTAAACCAAAAACAATTGCAAATCCAAGCGCTGTAAAACTTTTCTCATATTTTACTCATAATTAAGTAAATTTGTTTACGCTTGGATACGGTTGTGGCTGGCGTCTTCTTGTTCTTGACTGACTGAGGCAGGAAATATGCACCGCGAGTGGGACCACAAAACGAATAGAAACAAAAAGAGTGTGTGTGAGAGAGAGAGGGAGCTATGAGAAAGCAAACGTTATGGGTAAAGTAGAACACGCCGACTACATTTTGCATTTTACTTATACAGTCGTCTTAATTTGATTTCTAAGATGCAGGAAGCGTAATAAAAACAGCAACAACAAACACACAACAACAATAACAAGCATTAAAGGAGACTGCCTTGTGGTGGTCTTGTCAGACACCCTACAGCACTTGCCCAATATAGAGTCAGCAGACATTACTTGGGCTTCCGTTGAACAATTTTGACTATGAAGAGATTCACACCTACCAGATTAGCCTCATTTTTGGAACTGCACCTTACCAGAAGAACGTCGGAAAGCTTCTTAGAAAATAGACACAAAACATATAAAAGATAGCACATCAAAATGAACTTTGATCCTGCATCCTAAAAAAAGAAAATTTAATCTTGTTAAATGCTCCCTGAACGCTTTCATGTGACGTGGCAAGGTATGTGGCGGAGTTATAAGAGAAAAGCAGACATCAGACATCAGAAGAGAGAGAGAGAGAGAGAAAGAGCGAGAGATAGAGAGAGAGAGAGAGGGAGAGAGTGGACCATGAGACGCAGAGCCCCATTTTAATTCAGATTTAAATGTTGTCACCAGTGGAAACTCGTAGATAGACACCAAGAATCCTTAACATGCAGTTGATGACGAGTGCTTATAACCGAGTTCAAGACGGGTCGGAAGGAAATCAGAGGCATATCATAACATTCAATTACAGTAGCTCAAATATTACAAAGCTAAAGGAAAAACAGAATGAGGATGGTAGACAAGACATCCGTATTATACGAGTATATAGTTATATATATTTATGTATAAATCTCATCTTACACCATCCTTCTCAGTAGCACCTCAACTCACCGCGTATAGCGTATCGAAGTGTATGCAATAATTTATGATTTGCTACATTCAGTGCAAAATTATGAAAATCTACTTAAAAACAAATGCCCGCCTCCTACAGTGCCACACATCCGCGCCGCCACAACACTTGATGCCCGCACGCCGCTGGGTTGCCTGCGCATTTGCTTCTGCTTTTGCTGTTGGCAGCAGTTTAACTTGTCTCCCTCTGGCTTTGAAAGTGATGCCTCTTGCGTGGAAAGCAACACGAAAGCCAAGAAGTTTGCGTTGTTGTCCTTGTGCTGCTGTGCACGAAGTTTCTTGCTGGCATGTCACATGCTCCTCTCACTGCAGCCTCGACTTTTTTCCTCCGTATTCGATTTTTTGTTGTTGTAGCATTTCGTCCTAACATTTTGTTACTTTTCTGTTTCCTTGGTGTGTATTATGCACACAGTTATCTCTGCCGACTGCGTCATTTTCCGCTCATCATTCATGTTGCCTTGATTCAAATTGCAAACTTGGCCATAATTCAGTCAAACTCTTGGCAAATTGCACTGGCGTTGTTTTGACGTAGGTACGTACTCATTTAGGAGTTGTGCCTGTGCTCTGCCATCTACTCTCCTTGACTTTTTTGTGTCTTTGTATTTCCCTATTCTCGTCCTGTTTCTTTTTCGCTGTGTTGCATTATGAAATTACTTAGTTAATTATAAACTTGCTCCACATTTTTCTCCGGCGTCACATTTGGCAACTCTTCGTATTGCTGTTATTTTAATTATGGCAATTAGCATTTGAATGAATTTAAATTGTACGTAATTAGCTTTTATGACTCTTGTTATTTCCATAAGTTCCCGAGCCAGCAAACAAAAAATGTAAATGTTATTCTTGTGCATTTATAAAGTGTTCCAACTGAAATGTGGGCAATTAGAAATTAGTTGAATTAGGAAAAACAATCTTACTGCAGCATTTGGTTGGCACATAAACTGGTATTAGCAAAGACCAGAAAGTGCCAGTCGCATGTAGAACTATGTCGAACAATGCCGCAAACTAGAGGAACAAGGCTGGTACACAAAGTTCGGAGATTTTAATTCCAATTGCTGTCGGACAGAAAACTCAAACAAAACTGGGAACGTTGGGTTAAGAAAGGTCAAGAAATATACCAAACTGCTATCGGATATCTGTTCTAAAAGCTGCTAAGAGAAACCACAAAATATAAGCCAATAAAAATTATGATAGTTCGAAGCGAAGTTATAGTGATATCCATTCCATTTCCTTAAGAGATATTGGAGGATTGGAGGAATAGTACACTGATATAGTTTAGCCACCATCCATTGCAATGTACGCATCAATGCATTAATTAGATGTAAACCAGGAACCAATTTATAAGAGAGCCAAGAAAATCTGTAGCGAAGAACGACAAAGAACACTTTTTATAGCGCTTGCTATAAATGGAGTGGACCACTCCCAGCCAAAGGCAAAGGAATGAAGAGTATACTAGAGGGTAAGGATAATGTAAGTATATAGTGCAGTAGGACTGCTTAACAATTGCAGGTATTTTTTTTGTTTGCATTATAAAAAGTGTTAATGAAAAATAAGAACTGGACTTGTTCATTCATCTTCAAGATTTGACACCTTTCGAATATCGTCGTCTGTTTACTCCTTATGATTGCTTTGAAAGCCAATATAGTTCGAGTTATAGGTTGCATAGAACCAGCATTACTGGAAAGAGTTGTGAAAAATTGGTCTTACAGCATGAGCTCCGTTCTAGATATGAATGCAATCATCTTTAAACTTAAAGGCCGAACTTGATATTACAACCTCCCGTAATACAAAATAATCTATTTTCATGTATTTAAAAAAATTTTAAATGTAAGAATCAAGTTATTTTCTGAAAGATACCCTTTGATATTATAATCCTTCTAATGTAGGGAGCTGTCAGCAACACATTTGAATGAACCCAAAATGGGAAAAGGTATATAGACAAAAAGAACTGAGGAATAAAGAGCAAAAGAACTGAGGAATTTGGCAGTGAGTTAGCCACCGAAAGGCACAGTAAACAACGAAATAGTAATACAGTGACTTTGAAGAAGATAAAGTAAAATGGGTACAGGGAATCTGTTGGGTGTAAGAGACAGGATTATCCACTACTGTGCAATCAGTTCCGCATATTATAGGAAGAATCGCTACTCAAAATGCAATATATCTTGTGTTTAAAACAAGAATGTTGTAAGAACTCTTCTCCAACTACATTCTTTCGATTAAGTAATGGAATTCATCGGATAAGCTGTCAATATGACATTACAGTCACTCGCAATATATTTTGTGTGGAACACTAGATTGTTGTAAGAACTTATCTCCCACTACAATAAAATAGTGTTCTCAGCATTCCAGAAGGTAAGCTGTCAAGATGAGACTTCGGTCACACTTCGCTTCTTGGATAATACAGATTACTGTTTTGCTGAATGCTGAAAAAATCGTATCTGTTAAACTCTCTTCTCAAAAACCTAACACACTAAATGTCCCGTACAAGACATTATGGCAATATGCCAGATAAGGAAACACCGGAGTACGTGCTCAAACGAATAGAAAACCTTAAGTGACCATCAGCATAGAGTGCGCCTTCTCTCTATGTGGCCGCCTTGCATAAAACTCACCTCAGTGGAAAAGGAGCGAACATCTTATCTTCTCCATTTGTGGGGGGGGGGGTCCGGGAATGCAGCAAGTGGTCTCCTTCATGGACGAATGTATTCCATATACGAGTCTCGACTGCTTTGATGCCTGACGATTAGTCAAAGCAATACAAAGGCTACGCCATTTTGTACAGAACAGAGATACCGCCTTAACGAGCTTAAAATGCACACGCACACGCACACCACAACCATCCAAGCGAGATCATGGAAGCGATTTAATGTGTGCCTGCGTATGTGTGTGACTGAGGGCTGCACTTGACACACGCTGCAAATGCAGCCAACCACATACATTTATGCATTTTATAAATGCTGCATAAAAATAACAAGTCAAAATTACGAGCACGAGTATATGACGTAAAGCGTAAGAGATACAAAAGGCAACGGGAAATGTTCGGTTCAATGAACAGAAAAATTTGAAGCATACGAGCAGTATGCGTACAGGAGAGAGTGAAAGCGACAGCGACAGTGAGAGAGAGCGAGACGCAGTGACAAGCGCAAATATCTGAAATTGGAAACGCTGCAAATGTCGAGAACGCTGAAAGCAGTGCATTGGAGTCATTTTTCGTTTATTTGGTAGTGAAGTTGGAATGAAAATGAATTTTTTATATTGAAATAGAAAATCAAACTAAATGCAAGTAATTTCAGCCAAATTGAAATTTAAACTAAAGAAACAGGAGCACTGACGCAGCAGCTATTGCGGGAGTGAGTAAAAACTGTGTGCGAAATGTAAGAATTGCAGCTAATAAACAAGAAGATTTTGATTTGATTTGATTTGAATTTTGTTCGTTTCCTTTTCTCTAGTCAAATGTTTATTGAAGTGGTGGAACTCCCACGAAAGAATCTCTGATGCTCTATTTGTAAAAGCTGTTTTCAGCTGGTACTCAAAGTCAAACAAATATTGTACATAATTTACAATAAAAATGTTTATTAAAAAAAACTCTACAAGTGCAAAAGAACAACTTCCTTCCGTTGGGATCGATGCTGAATGCATTTTTTCGAGAGTAAAATATGATAAAACGGATGAAATTCGTGCGATTGTGATTTCATTTTTGACAGGTGGCATCTTATATCAGATAGTTCTGATGTCCATAAAGTTTGTGTGTTTTTTGTATAATGGAAATAAGAGAAAATCCATTAAAAATAACTAAAGAATACAACTCAGTTGATACTTTGCGCCGTCGCATAGAATGCTTCACAATGACTTCAGTGTGATCCCAGAAAAGAAAGTTGCCCAGAATATCCCAATAAAATCTTAGTAATACGCTCGGTTAATGTGGATAGCTAAGAGGGTTATTTATAATCTCAGAAGGCAGAGAATTTCATATCCTTCAAAAATATTTGGCCATCACAAGTTGTCAGCAAGATGGGTGAAGTATAGACATAATCATATTGAAGTAGTTTTTTTGCGATATTTCAGATACAGATACTTCAACATACACTAGAAAAAAAGAAGGATCCAATGGCAGAAAACGAAGAGATTCATACTAAAAAAAAGTCTGCATATCAGGAATTCAAAAACTTTCGAAAATTTGAAAAAAATTTAAAAGGTGTTTTTCACGTTTCTTTTTAACAGAAATAACTTTCTTCGGTGAGATTATTTAAGCCGTGTATACAGCAGAATAAATTGATGCTTTGGAAGCCACTATTACACCAGTTATGGGCGACCAGTTCGTAGGAATATAGTCGAAAATTTTAGTTCTATTAAGTGGAAATCTTCGTTCACTGACTTTTTTATACAGGTTGGTAGATAAAAATATTAACAAACAAAAATTAAAGACTGCCATAAAACTTCAATGACTGCAACTATATTAAATTCTGTTGTTGTTGAAGCATTCCTTCAAAATGTGTTTAGCAACAAAATAACACATGTAAAAGAAAAAAAACTCTTGAATACTTCTTCATACTCCTTTTCTGGCCATATTTAGGCACTTATAAAAAACATGTGGCAAACAAGCAAATGCCGAACAACACGACCATGCAGCATGCGCTCGCATTCGCATAATGCTCCTTAAAAACAAGTTTAGGAGTTATTTTGCTCTTCTTTTTAATTTGTTTTATTCTGCTCCCAACCAACACTTAAATTTTTGCAATTTTCAACTGCAACTCAGCAACACTTCAAGTACTTCATACACACACACACATATATGTAAACCATTAAAACACACACACACTCAAAAAACACTACACACACACGCAAACAAATTTGCTTGTCTTTGCTTTTTTACATTTTATACAAACAATTTTGAAGAAAAAACATAAACATGAGCAAAACTGTTGGCAAGAATTATTTTCGCTTTTCATTGTGCAATTGTGTGCGTTCAGCATGATATACTTGCAATGGTGTATGTAAGTGCGTTTATGAATGTGTGTGAGTGTGCTGGAATAGTAACAACTCACAAGAGCTAATAAATAAAACAGAACATTGTGGCAGCAGCATTGAATAAAAATTTTTTCTGATAATAAAAAGCGAGAAAATTCAAGGAAATATTTTAATGCAATGTCGAACAGCAAGAAATGGCATTCCTATAAATAAGAAAAGTGGAAAAGAAAATAGATAAAATTGCAGTTTGCAGGGGCAAATTATAAAAGCATAATATTGAACAAGCTGAGCAGTTGCAGCATAGCAGAATGGAAAAACGAAAGTGAACGCATGGATGTATCGTTGATAGAGGGGAACAGAGGGAACAGCAAATGGTGCACATATCACACTAAGCTAAAATAGCAACAAAGACTTATCTCAGAATCCTATTAGCTTTTCATAGTGCATAATTAAATCAGTTTATTGTTATTAAAGCCATTCCATTGGAATTAAACCTAAATTCAAGTATAAACTTAGTGGTATTATTCAAGTCTTAACTCGGGCCTACTCAACTTTGGTCACTGCGTATCATCCCTCTACGATCGCTAACTTCCTCCGGCCTCATTGAAAAACGTAAGCACAGCTGCAGTTTTTACCTAGATCGCGTACTTTGAACGTTATGTACGAGTTGTACCAACTATTTAGCAGCTGTTCCATTCTTAGTAGGTCAAAATTCATTTGATAGACTTTACCCACATCTAATGGCAAATGTTATGAAAATAAGTTGCTTATAGTTCCAACACTAGATTCTGGTAAATATGCCATAATAAGCAGTCTAAGTTATTTTAAATGTGTTTATTTTAACCGCAAATTGCTCCTTCCACATGGAATAAAATATCATCATTAATGACCTCCTTGAGCCATACTTTCATTTCAGCTGCATTAATACGAAAATGAAAAGATTTGTTGAATAGCCGCTTTGCACAAAAATTCACTTCCAGTTGCACTGCTTCCTAAAGTGCTTAATTAAATTACATTTCCATGTTGGATGAAGACAACCGTTAAAAAAAACCGTGGTCAACAAGACAGGAAAACATACATTCAACTCCAGTGCATGGCTTGCAATACAAGCTTGTAAGGATAGTTGCAGGAAACTAAGAATTGAATGCTCTCGCTCGATACACCAAAAAAGAACGCTGAGCGAGGAAGTGGCGCAGAAAAAATTTTGAAATTAATGAAGTATAATGAAAAGTAATTACTCAACTATTCTAAAAGCAATCCAAAGCTAGCTGATCAGATAGTTACACAAAATTGCCTGTTGAAAGTAAAAACAGTGCAAAAGTATTAAAAAATGACGGCAGTTACTCATGCTTAAAGATACAATAGAAATCAATTCAACAAAATTTCATAGTAGCATTTAAAGCAATTTGAATGCCCTCGCAATCAATCTTCCGCACATCAAGCAACTTCGAAGCTTCAAAGTCAAATTTAAAACATTTTCCACAATATAAGGCAAGCGAATCCCTAAGCCTCAACTCAAAGCGCCAAGCACTGTTTCAGAAGTTTTGTAAAACTGCAACAACAAAGCTCACACACTCGTACATGCTCGGTATGCTTTTCGCTGCATTTTCAAGTTGCACGACCCAATTAAAGCCAACGTTCACTTTGTAACCTTTAGTTAGGTATTTTTTGTTTGGTGTTTTTTTTCTGTAACTTTTGAGCTTTCAGTGCTGCCAAAGGATCTACTTAAATGAGGGCTCCTTCCTAATCGGTGCATTTTGCCATCGCGCAAATGAAACATGATTTAAGTAACCGCCCACATCCGCCCACAACGGCATAAAGCGTCGAGCATTTGTGTACAGTTTTTACCATGCACTTTGCCACTCATGCACACACATGCAAATACACACAAAAACACAGACTCACACAGAGCCTCTCGGATTCATATACGACGTGCAGCACTGTTGCAAAAATGCCTTTCAATCAGGCTTAAAAATTCTGCATGTCAAATCAATTTAAAAAGCGGGCAAAATCAAATGCTCGCTTTCCGTTTACCGCGCCTTATTTGCGCGGTGGCATTACCAACATGCACCAGCCACATCGACTGTTCGCTGTCATCCTGCCAATCCTTCGCTACAAACATAGTACTTTGATCCAATATAATGAATGCTCACGAAGAAATAAATATATTCACAGAAATAAACTTACTTTTATATATGCTATACTTGCAAAAATATATGCTCAGAAATTATACTTGCGGTAAGAAATAGGATATAGAGAAATTTTTTTGATGGTATTGCCATATTATTTTAACAATTTATTGTCTTTTAATTACCAAAAAAAATCTACTCATCTAAAACACTTTGTGGTCCTTTGGTCCCTCGCGAAGAGAACCTTAAGAATTACATACTATAAAACACCCCTCGTCCTTAGTACAAAAATTGATGCATACTTTTAGGGATAATAGGAAATTTTCCTTCACAAACACCGAACATTCTTCTTTAAGCTTAAACAATTAAATTTGTTCGACTTTGAGTGTCTGCACTGCGCTCACCTATATTTGCATATAATTGAAGCGAAAAAAAGCATAAATGACTTTTCACTAGCGACAGAGCACTGTGTCTGCCCACAAATTTTTCACTGCAACGGAATTGCACCTGTATGGTGGCTGTGTGCTCTGTGTTTTTGTATGAGCCGATCAGATCTGAGCTGCATTTACCGCTGCGTCTGCCTGACAGTTGTGTCTAACATGTCTGGTGCATCGCGTTCGTTTGGCAATTGATGAGTGAACAGCAAAAGCGCACGCGATATTCATTGTCGTCGCTACTCTAATATTACGCTGTGGCAGCAGCATAGGCAGCATCAGTGGGAGCATCAGCACTGCATCATTAGGTATGCAAAAACGACGACGCCATGTGTACCAAAAAGGCATTAAATCTGAGTATCGCGTGTGTGTGGGTGCGGGTGTGTGACTTAGTGTGCGTGCGGGTGGAAATGAAAATTATAGAAAGGCGTGTTTCGCTTGGCTGCATGACATTTTTCTAATGCGGTAAGACGACGAGCGCTGTTTTTTGGCGGTGCTTGCTGCAAACGCGATATGCTGCCTGCTCAGCCTTCATTGGCATTCAAGTGCTACGGTGCCTTCTTTCTTTCTTCCTTGATTTCAAAGCTATTTAAAACTGACAACTTGGCATGCACTGCTCCGATGTGCTGTGCTCTGATCCGCTCCGCGTTTATTAGAAATGCATGCAAAGTTTTTGCAAGTGCAATTGGAAGTTTCTAATCTCATTTGCAGTAGAAACAGGAAATTCAACAAAATTGAAAAGAATATAAAATTCGTTTAATATTAGCATTCAGCCAACATCTCGAGGATAATTATTTCGACCTTTGCCTTTGGCAGTACCACGAATGCCTAGTTAACAAGTCCTGTAGATACTCTCACTACTTGACTTCATCGACCAAACGGCATACAATTATTGAGCTATCCTCCAGCTTGAACTGTCCCAGAGTCACAGAAATGTCAAATCATGTCTCCTGAAGGCTTTTAAACATTATTTCAGAAACTAATGGCAAACTCGCGAAGGACGGCAGGCAACCATATAAAAACTTACTTGATAAAAATAGAGAAAATAAGCAATTGAATGATAGAAATAAGATGAATGTCATGAAGAAGTAATCGATGATTTAATGAGGAAATATATGATAGCTACTGCGAAGCCTCACTGAGAAGAAAATGTCGTCACTTTTTACAGGTTCCTGCATTTTATCATCGTATATCACAATATACTGCTGCAGGACACTGATCAGACACAAACCAGGGCTCGCGAGGTAGAAGAAACATCATTGATTGAAAAGTTATTATGAATTATTATCTCTCAGCCAACTCTGTCCAGCTACTTTAGCTGTGGCGGGAAGTAGATCGTCTTTTAAAATTTCTATTGCACGTCCATCCACTTCAAGTTTCATGTACCGTAAACACATTTATTCACATACAAATTTGAGGCGTTGACTTAATGACTGACGCTAAGAAATGCAAAAGTACAAGTAATCAATATTTAGTGCAATAAAGTTAAAAGAAGAAACTGTTCAAGGGTTGATTGCATTAAAAACGCTATAAAAATGTATGTGCACAGCTTGCTGAGCAGTAAGGAGGCAAAGTTGATAATTTCAACTTGCTCGACATCTATGTTGTACGCTTCCATAAAGAGACAGAGAGTGAGAGTATACATAAAAGTTACTCGTACTTGGATGGATGGTGAAACTCTTGAAATCTACTCAGGTTACTATATAGTATATTCATAACTGCTCAAGGACATACAATTGTACTTGGGTATATGTGCTTTACACTTTCCTTATTTTAATCTAATGGGATCAAGGGAGTTTCCTGTTCGTATATCAGATCAAAGATCACAAAAAGGGTATGTGCGAACTCAGTTTGTATTAAAAGTCCCTAGGCCTCATTTCCTGTAGAACTCTTGCAAGCCACTATTTTGTGAATTATTTTCAAAGGTTCGCTTAAGGAGCCGCCTAAGGTAATGAAGATGAATTGTGCCATATGGAAGACTGGTATCAAGCAGCTTATGACTCCGTATCTGCCTGAACCTTCTTCGGATAAATCAATGATATTAAGCTGTAATAGTTATGCAAAGCGCCAGATATTGTGATTCTTCTTTTATGTTGCCCTTCCCAGCATAGAGCCATAGATATAGTCCGTAATCTAGTCTATCGAATATACAGAATTCAAATTTATTGGCAATCAAAGGGATTGGATGAATGTGATCCAACGTTGGCAGTAGCATGCTTCATGATGTTCGGCCTTGAGATAGTTTCTCGGTAAGTTAGATAAACACAACTCAACCTGTCTTAATATCTCTCTTGTGCAGAAGTGACCACAATGATAATGGTATAATCAGCGCCTGTAGCGGACAAACTCAGATTAAGAATTTGAATGCGATTTAATCAACTGACCACTGTGGCAACCACAGAGGCATCTAGGTATCATCCACTTTTTTTGCACTTGCCTTGGTTTTAGGTGTTACAAGAGAAACAGATTTGTTTAAATTGCTGTTAGGAGACCCTCCTTGAGCTGAATTAAGTATTCCTATTCATTTTCAGTACTTTCTGGCCTACAATACTTTCTGGTCCACAATGCAGTCTCGTCCCTTTCATAAACCCCTTCCGCTTGTAAGGCCAAGCGTATTAGCGTCTCTGGAGCATTAACTTAATCAATATCCCAATACTTCACTTACGCACAATTGAGTTCCATTGATCAGATTTCGCATATTTCTACTTTCTTGCTTTTAATTTTCTCTTTTCTTTAAGCAAATTTTTCGCTGCTTTTTATAGCAAATAAAGCTGCAAATTTATTTGCTTAACTAGCCAAGCGTGTAAATGCGTTTCTGGTTATCTACACTTTTTGGTGTTGTTGTTTCTGTTTTTCACAAGTAATTTTCATTTCTTACTTTTGTAATTTTACTACTCCATTTACGCCGTTTGCTTGTCGTCAGGAAGTTTGCCGGAGTTGCAGGAAATTGCTTTCTTAACTCGTAACAACATTCGTTCGCAATTATTAAAATTCATGCTCCAAGTTGAGTGTTTTTTGTTGAAAATATCCGAAAACAAAAACCAAAAACAAAAACTAAAAAAAAGGACGAACTTTTAAGTTTTCCGAAGGTTAATTGGACTAAGCATAGAGCAACGGATAGTAGAGCAGCTTAATTTACACCTGCCCTAATTGAACTGTAAGCGAGTGAGAATGACTTTTGTTTGTTAGTTTCTGACTTGGATGGGGCTAGCTTTCGGTTTAGTTTTTGCCGGTCATTGTTCTACGCAAAAGCATGAAAAAAGGACATACGAAAAAGACTGCTGGACGAGAGACCTGCATTAAAACCACTGCAACCAAAGCACAGCTCAGTAGATCCGAAAATTATGCGAAAGACCGGAAATATAAACGTCAAAGGAAAACACAGAAATGAGACCAACTACGGATGAGTTCCGAGTCAATTTAATTAGTTAAATGTGTAGGTAGGGAATATGCGGTGCAGTGTGGCATGACAACACATTTTAAACACAACTCAGTGCATATAGTCTTGTGAGTGATGATGGGAATCATAAGATTTTTGATTAAAATATTCTATGAAATGTAAGAGTGTTATATGCAATTTATAAATAACATTAATTAATTAACTGTTAAAATCAAATTCACTTAATGACCACTCTTGGCAGTCTTAAGGAGTGGGACAGGATTCCCTCTTTTCTTGACTACCTCTGCTGACATAATTATTTAACAGGAGCAAAGTTCAAGTACTTGGGCCAAGCCTCATTGTAGAATGATAGTTTATACGTGCACCCGCATACATAAATATCATTGAATGTAATTATTTAGATGATTAAAAACCCCAAAGCTGCTTAAACATGACTCAAATAGGTGATTAATCACATAAAGGGGCAATGTGGTTGAAAATGAGAGAAAGAAGAAACAGTTGGAAACCTTCATCAGTGAAAATTTTCGTTTACAAGAAATTTCAGCTCCTTTAAAGCTAACAAAGAACACCAAATATGAATGCTCATACATACATATGCGCTCTTATATGAGATTAGTTCATAAATAAATCAAAATTAATGTTGACTTAAATTTGGTGTTTCAAAATTTCAGCGCACATATAAATCCCGTAACAGATGTGCACCACATGAGCAAGTAATGCAAATGAAGCGCAGCACTTCAGACCAAATACCTCAATATAGAACAATTTATGTGCGCGCTACTGTTTTAATCGTAATTTGAAACTACCCTACACACACACACACGCGCGCACTTAAACATATACGCAAACTTTCAAACGCACAGTAAAACAAACACAAACAGACAAAGTAGAAATGCATTTGTCTATTTGTCTTGGCAGTTAGCAGACACATCCTGCAGAATAAAATCAGTTAGCGTTGAGTTGCTCTAAATGCGAACTGACAGGAGCAACAACAACAGCAACGAGAACAACAACAACACCAACAAAATGCTAACAACCAACATGGTCAACATGGTAATCTGTCAGTTTAATTAATTTCCAAAAGGGATTTACAACCCAATGCAAATACTCTCAAAAAAAGGACAAAAAAAGAAACGGAACAACACAAATAAAAAGAAAATAAGTACCAACTGTTGGGCTTTGAATGTGCACAAGTGTGTACATGTGTCCATGTATGAATGTGTCCATGTGTGTGTGTACGCTAAATTAAAAACGTTTTCGTCCAACTGCAACGCCAAGTAATGAATTTAGCTGAACTAGTGAAAGCGTGTTTCGCACAAATTGTAAAAACTACAGAAATAAAAATAAATAAAAAAAACGAAATAATCAAAAGAAAATAGCAGCGTCACTGGTATAAAAGAATAGAATGTCTAAATTAAAAAACTGCGCAATACAATTTGAAAATACTCGTACAAAATCGAATGCAAAAAGAGAAGTTTTTTTTTATCCCTAAAAGTGATTTGCCTTAGCGGGGAGACCTGCCACAGCGTTTGGAAATTGCCTGCAAAAGTATTGCAATTTTAACGTTTATCCACACTGTACCAAATGACCTCAGATGCTATCCTGCCTAGCACCCGATGTGTTTGGCGTGCTTGTGGGGAATAAGAGCACCAAACAACGCATTATCTAAATGAGTGTTGCACTGTTGGAAGTACACAGTTCAAACGCATGAAGGACTACCAATTCTCAGAGATAATGTTCGATCTTAAATGCTTATTATTTGTACTTTATATGCTTAAACTATATAATAATTACAATTATAATATACGAATATTAATTATACATTAATATACGAATAACGAAAATTTATTATAATATACGAATAATTATAAAAAAGCATTAGCGTCATAGGCTTCCATGTTTAAACTGAACTTATTAATTTCTGTCAAATTATTGTAGGACAAACCTTCGACAACCGTAGCTCATAAACACTCAGCTCATTCACGAAGTTCACCGCCAGTTCCGTTCAAAATAAAGGACCATTGCGGATCGCCTCATTGAGCCCTTATTCTTTCCTCTGGCAAAAGTGCTGAGGTGTTAAGCACTGAGTTAACAGCTCCCAAAGCCTTTTAAATTTAGTCTGACAAAACTTTGACCGCTTGGGGCGTATACTTTACATTTAAATAGCTTGGCATAACGTAAAATTAGAATAATAACAAAAAAAGGGCCAACAATTACAACAATGCATTCACACAAACACACGCACACAACCACACATATGTAAAGTGTGTAAAATACTTTGGCACACCAAATGCACCAAATCGTATTTCCATTTCTAACAATTCAAACGTTTGCTCCTCACTCCATACCACCCGTCCAGCCCCCTACCCCGTCGATCAAACCACATATGTATGCCACATTCAACAGTCAAACCGATGAAAAACAAAATAAAAAAAGAAACACTCACAGAGAAAAAAGAGTATAAAGCGCTCGAACATTTTTGTGCCGGAAACTTTATTTAAAATATCCGAAAACTAAACTCTCTCGCATATATCAGTAGCACATAAATCCAAAGCTCACGAGCATGCTTAGATGTGTTTGCATGTGTGTGTGTAAGAGAGGGTGAATGGGGCTGTGTTAATAAGTATGTGTGTGCGCACATAAGCTGCAGGCGCATTAGAAAAATTATGACCCTAGCAGATACGCCACCAAAAAAAGGGAAAAAGGGGCAGAAAATGTGGGGGCTGGTAGAAGCAAGTTCATGGGGTAAGGGCGGCGTGCAATAAATGTGATAATGTGGGTGTGGCCAATGCAACATCAACTAGAAAGTATTAAAATCAAAAAGCACTAAATCACACACACACACACACACTCACAAAGGACAGTAAAGTAGTTTTTTTAATTTTACGAGCAAATCCAACCACTGCCAAGCAATTTTGTATGCCAGCAGCGGAGGGGCAGCAAAAGAGTAGTTGGAGATGGAGGAGGAGGGGGAGAAGGCGGAGGAGTTGTTGGCAGTAAAAATTGAGACATTGAAAAATTTATGCAAATTTATGTGTTGATAAATTGAAACTTAAATTAGCCAGGAAAAATAAGAAGAACAGACACGGTGCGAGGGAAAGAGGCAAAGGGCGATCCCAGTGACCGAACCACACAAAAAGTTGCACTGCAAGTTGACTGCACTCGGGAGCGATAATACATCCTATTGCTGGCAAGTGAGACGGTGCAGTGGTCGTGTGGTAGTGGTGGTAGTGGCAGTATAAAAATGTCAAGACAGCGATATCGTTGTCATTAATCATTGGCCAAAGGTAATCTTCGTGAAGCGAGTGCATTTTCTTGCTTGGAGCTGCCAGTACTACCACTGCTACTGCTGCATGCGACAAAAATTGCGCCTCAATTGTGTCCAATGCCCTTAAACTTCGAGGGTCTTGCTTTGCAATCGCTTTGTAAGGAGAGCGACGAACGATTTAAACAAGTCTTCGTTTTGTCGCTTGGGTTTATATTTTCATTTTTTTTTTCGGTTTCAAATACTTACTTAAATTAAGCGGCGAGTGCAGCACAGTTGTGTGTGTTAGTGGTGCCGCAAGCGTTGCTCACATTTGACTCTTGACATTCTATGCTCTAAGAGCAGAATGAAATAAATAGATGCTGCTAAATACGATCTACCCAAGCATAAACAAATAGTGTAAAGCTTAGCAGCAGAAATGCGGGAAGGCGGAGCTTTGTGCTTATTTTTAAAAACAAAGCTTTTAAGTTAAGCAAATAATGCATTGCACACTTTTATGCAGCACTGAGGGGAGCCCGTCGACAAATAATTTGTCAAAGTCAGCGACGAGTCTTATGAAAGTAAAATGGTGAGGTACTGGCTTGCCAAACCAGCAATCGAACATGCCAACCATGCTTTGTCTGCTGTGGGCAGACTGCGAGTACGCTGACACCCTTACAGCTGACACCCCTACAGCTAGCTGCTCATTAATGGCCCAGACCAGTCCTAGCCAGATCATCCTTCCCAGCCCCAACAAGGAACTCTTGCCTTTTGGCTGCCCCTCCTTTGCTTCGCCGGAAAGCGACGAGACAAACGCACGTTTTTGCTAAATTGCCGCTGCGGCGTGCTCATGTTTAACTTTGTGCAGTTTCCTCTAAGCAGCAATTTGTCTTGCTGCTAATTATTAACATTTTTCTTTTTTCAGCACTGCCACAATTGCAAATTTTGCCCCGCCAGGCGCACAAGTCACTTGCCATCTTCAAGACAATTAAGAACTTTACAGGTATGCAGTACCGAGGTAGGTAGCAACACTGAGGTGCAGACTGTTTACAAAATCCTCTTCAATTTCTCACTGTGTTGTTGTTATGGTCGGTCTAGTCCTGTCGCCCTGCTGCTCTTTGGCATCGCACTCACACTCACACTCACACTGTGCCACCGTCACTAAATGAATGCACCGCATTCCCACTACTACGTAAATCTACTGCTAGTAATTTATTCTGCTTTGATAGGAACGAGATGCAAAGCGGCCGCTCTAAATGTGCCAGAATTATAAATCACAGCTGCACACGAGATACAAGATACAGTCCGGGCAGATACGGTGCGCTTATGCAACGGTGCCAGCAGTGGCCGCAGAACGGCAGTTGTGCAGCTTAAGTTTTGCTAAAATGAAGCAAGAACTATTAAGTTGAAAACAACTCAGCAAGAGAGTGGGGGAAATTCTTGGTCTGAATAGCAAATGCAAACTAAATAAGTGGGGTTTAATAAACGGCAGAAATTTATGAATTGCTGGTTCAGTTGCTTCATAAAACAAATCCATACAAAAGCGTCCATTAATCCGCCATTTTTACTGTCACCACTACACATGCCAAATAAGCACTGGACCAGCGTCGTCGTCATTGTCATTGACAGCGTGGTCGACGCCTTTGTCTGGTAGCTTTTTAATGATTCTGCAAACGACTTTGGCTGGCCTTGTACGCACATACGAGTACATATGTAGGTGTCCTTTCTATTTGTTGTCGCTGAGGCAAGAATATGGGCGAATTGTATGCTGATTGCTTTCAGATAAACACATATTTCACTATACCATAGACACGCATACCACTGCAGAGCACTGTCTTTTTGCTGTATGCTCTCAAATTGCTTTCGTTCGATTTTCCATAAATATGCTTTCTATTAATATTTAAGTTTCTTATTTGTTTTACGCCCAACTCCGCTCGATGGCTCTGATAAATTTCTGTTTGTTTTTGCTAATGCATGGAAAACGCTTTCCTATTCGAACATAAAATCAATTTCAGCCACAACAAAGAGACAAAAAAAAACACGGTTTTGATTAAACTATATAACAACAAGAAAAAACGAGTGACAGAACGAGTGCTATTCCTACTTTTACCATGTGCAAACACAAATTATGAGTTGTGAAGGAAAATGTATCATACTTTAAATCACGCCATTAATCAGCGAATCAAGGGGGCGCTAAATTCAAAGATCGACGACAATGCTGCTATTTATACAAAATGAAAATATGTGATTTTATGTTAACAGCTTTTAGGCGCTTACGCAAAAAAAGAAGCAATTGTCGGAGGCGCAAAATTATGTTAATGGCCAGAAATTCGAAAAGGAGAATGTGGATGAGGAGATGTGCAAGCAGAGTCCAATTGGCATTGTTCGGCTGTTAATCATTCGAAATGTTTGCTGTAAACTATTTTCTCCTCCATCACATCAACAACAGCACTAACTTTCGAAGCTTTAGCAGGGGTTCGGTTTATTCCCCTGTGTGTGTATTTTTCAACAGTTGAGGGGCATTATGTGTATATTTCGAATATTATGTGTAAATACATTTTCTCCGGTTTCAAAGACTTAACAGAGTTGCCGTAAGCGAATTTCCCGTCTTCCACTTAACAGAATGTTAGGCGGTTAACATATTCGGATTTCAAAATCGTGCCCCTTAATTGAGCTGGATACATTTAACAGAATAAATTATATGAATAAAACTATATCTCCCGCCTAGTCCAGAAAAGATCTTAGGCCAAATATAAGAATACATGCTTGATTGTTGTTGATGTAATAGTGCTCGCAGGTACATGCGAAATGCAGACTTATATGTTAAATTGCTCTATTTTGTGAATCACATACTGATATGAAAGTAGAAAACTCTTCTATAGCATTAACTGATTGCACTGGATTTGAATTCCAGCTCGTATATAATCATAACAAGTGCATTGTACAAAAAATCATTGTTAACATAACTAAAGGTGTGCAGAATTCTCGTATATATTAACAGCATCACAGCAACACCTCCTGCCAAACATATTTAAGAATTCGAATATTTAGCAGTAACATATACGAGAGGATTGCTCTCCTCTGAATGTCGGTGAGCTTCTTATTCGAATACCATTCCTCAGATAAGTATCCCATTCGTATCCCATGGGGAAATTTAAGTTCGAATATTTAAAATGTGGCTGATTGTAACCAAAGTCTAGTTCTGAAACCATATTCGACACATAATTAATTGTGATGTACATTATTAAACAAAATTAGGCAAACATTTCGACGGATACTCCAGCTGCACAATGGCTTTGACTTAAAATATAATCAGAAACACTTGTAAATCGAAAAGAATAAAAAAAACATTATGTATTGAATCAGATTGGTTAAGACAATCTATTTATAGTAGTAATGAATATCATACTTATAAAGTGGATTGTCAATTCCAATTAAATACAGTAGTGTTACTTCGACTTTATAAAAAATATATAAGAACACATCACACACTTGACCTTAATCAATTTACTGCCACAACGAGCCTTAAACAGGCCTAGATGAGTCTAAGGACAGCCACTTAACCTACTCAATTTATATGTGCTTTGAACTATATACAGGTCCACTATGAGATCCTACATTTTAAGTAAACAGAGAGATAGTTGAAATACATTTTCAGAAAAATGGTTTCACGTCCTTAACAAGACAATTACAGTAACAGTACCGCAGGGGTTAACAGTCTGTAAAGTAAATATTCTCTTTCCTCAGAGCAGCATAACAGAATATTAAACAACAGTCCAATTTGAATTTCGATTTCTGTCTTGTGTGCGAGTCTCCTCATTCGAATCAGATACAAATAGTTAACAGCATGTAAAATTTGCAAAATGCATAATTCTCCTTTGAGCGAAAAACGGAAAATTATGTTGAGGAGGAAAAACGATTCGACACGATTTTATCCGTGGGTTAAACGATATAACACGATTTTATAGACTTGCTTTATTGCGTGTGGATACTGAGAGAACAATTGGAACATGAATGAACTACGCAGATTAAAATTCACTTATTTTATGAATGAAAATAGAAGAGGAGGAGGAATAGTAAACATCAAATACAAGGACATTATCGAAGATGATGCACATTTGCCGTAGTAGCACTTCGTCTCAATTGGCAGGACAAAAAAAAGTGTTTAAGAGCACTTAAATGAAAAAATTTTAATTATACAAGAAAAATATTAAGATTAAGGATTTGACAGGATATTAACTGAAAAGATTTAAATTACAAAAGAAAAACTTCAAGCAATAAATTTTTGCAGCTCTATATCGAATTTACGGTAGCTTCCCTAAGCTTGATAATTTATTGTAGAATATAATACTAATTCAATTTTATGAAGATAATCACATAATGTACAATGGCATGACAGGAGACTACTTAGATTTTTAACAAAACTGATAAAATGTCAACTGTCTTGGTTGTTTATACTCAAGTTTATGTTATGTTGGGCAATAAACTACAGCCTAAAATAGCTTTTGTGGTCCTTTGTACATTCCTTCCATACATATTTTTGTTTGATAACCAACCCTCTCACCGTTTGATTTCTGATTAGCTATTTTAAGGATTTCAATTCAATTTCTAGTAACACCCAAACTGAGACCAAGACAGATTCATTACTAGGCAGAATTGAAAGCCACATAAAACAATCAAATTCAAAGTAGCCCGATAAGCTACTAAAGTACTGAACAAATTGAAATTGAGCAGAATGTGAGTGAGGAGGGCTAAAATAATTCATTAGATGAAAGCAGGACGCAAATGAACAGTTTTACAACCCACGCGGTTATGGATAGAAAATGAACAGACCGACCGACCACTGGCTGATATGTCATTGACAAAAGAAGAACTCAAGGAGCACCACAGCCAACACCACCGGGGGTTGGGTGGGGCATTGTAAGGCAGCCATATGTCAACTTGAGCTAAAGCACATTTTAATGAATAATTACCACTCCGCTACACTCGTTCTCTTTCTACCTTCCAAGACAACAATTTATAGCCGCTCGACAAGTAAAAAAAATTATGTTGCATCTATTAAAAATTTCCATAGGATTTTTAATAGCACGGCACCCCACAAAAAACATTTTATTAGTCTACATAAAGGCTATTAAAAAACAAGCCATGATAATACCAACCATCAAAGTCAGGCTATTATTGAAAATTCTTGCAAATTGTTTTCAACGGAATTCGATTATGAAAACTGCTACAACAAAATTGCAATAAATTAAAAATCAATAAAAAAATAATCCCAAAAATAAGGATATTTAGGCACTTAAAAGCTGCTATAGATGTGTGTGGACATGAAAATCCGCGTGGAATGCCACTCATTCGGGCAGCAACAACACGTGCAAGGAGGGACAATTTTAGTTGCTGTTTTTGTTTACACACACGTCAAAACGTATGCCACACAAATAAACTAAAATAAAATGCAGCGATAGCAGACAGCACTTCACTTTATTAAAAAATAAAAGGATACACATTGAAATAGAATGCGAGGAAGTGCCATAGCGACACGCACGCTTGCATTACATTTTGTTGAGCAGACAAAATGCAGCAAGCAACTTTGTGTTAATGCTCAATACGCACGAATACGTGCATGGGTGCATATGACTGAGGGAGAGTGTGTGAATCTGTGTGTGTGTGCTCAAATGCACGAAACAGCCAAGAAAGCTTGTCGCAATGACTGCCGCTTGACTTGAAATATTTAAGCTTCCTCTTTTGTTGACATCCGTTTTCTGCGCACACACCAACGGGAATTGGCATATAACCATATCCCCTTTGCCAATAAATATTTTTGCTTTCTTATGTGCACTGCTTCTGTTGCTATTATTTTTTACGCTGCTTATACATGATACAAAAACAGCAACAACAGCAACAAAAGCAATAACCAACACTTAAATTGATCTGTCGTTAAAAAGTGCTCCTTTCACATCGCCACAGCAATCGTTCTGCACTGTGCTATTGTTTTTGTTTAAATATTGCTGATTGTCACTTTTCTACCAGTACACAGAGGCGGCAGCAAGTGGAGTTGCTGCTTGTCTGTTGCCGAACAGAAACGCTATATAAAACATTTCACAAATTGGCTGCATTAATGCAGGGCCAATTGATTTCCAGTATGTGATACGAGTGAACGATTGCACGAAGGGCATAAAATGGTGGAGTGTCAGTAAGTAGCAGACCAAAATGCTTGTAAGAGGCTATGCCTGCAATTAACGTAAAACAAAACTACTTTTTTTGTGAATTTGACACAGTAAGCTGCGAAATGGAACGCCTACTGCGGTCGCGCGAATTGCTGGAACTAAGCAAAAGTCACACGATTAGTCAAAGCTGATTTTATGTGGTTAAAGAAAATTTTATCGTTACGTTAAGAGTGCGTGAAGTTATTGATAGAATCGAGTCCGAAATGTGCCACTAAGACATGGAGGACGCCCACCATGTGTCACTAGGCGGACATTATTTCCCCAATAATATGGCCCAGATTATGTTCAAAATAAACAAATAACTTGTGAATATCTGAAACACTTCTCATTGAATTTGCCTTTACATCCTACCGAAAGAGAATCAGAAACAAGAGTTTATATTCATATTAGCTCAATTTATATATAAATCTTTTGTTTGTTTGTATTTCCGTGTTATCTTGGTTTCACTTCAGTGTCCTGGGACACGAAATTCCCAGTAAAACTATTATGGACAATTCGATGCTTTATTGGCCTAAGCACTTATGCGTATGATAACTTTAGGATCAGAAGGATTTCCTGTTACTTGCAAACATCTGTTCACTGACAGACAATTGACGATTATGTCGCTTGACCAATGAACACTTCCATATTCTATACGAATATTATTTATATAAGGAGAAAATACCGATGTAAATTTGTGAAAGGATATATTATAAAATCCATTTTCAGTTACTTACAACAATCCTAATCAAAAGCTTATTTAATTTTTATGTCATATTTAAACATATTTCAAATAAAATATAAGAGAAAGAGTAGTTAATGGACAGAATGACATTAATAACTGACGTTAAACTTGCAAAAATGGTGACCAATTATAATGCACCCTGAAAGTAGGCTACAAATTTGTGTAAAGTAGTTATGTTTGAACGATGTGAACTGGAAAATTCCAGTGTTTCAGTTTATATTTAATTATTAAATATCCATCATGGCATCTCGAGCTGTAACATGGCATATGTCTATAGGGGAAAAAACCACCACGTTTAATGATATAATCCTTCCAAAGGAGTATGGAGAGCAGACACTTATATTTCATAATTAGATAACTCATCCTACAACTTTGCTTAAACCAGAATAGAAATAGATCTAATATATTTTAAATTACAAAGCTTGACTTGGTCGCTACGTTTCGGTTTAATTCTATTTAATGACACTTTGTCTAAGGTTGCCTAGCAGCGTTGCTAAGATGAGCAAAACATTTTATTATGTAAGATGTTTGCAATCAGTAGAATAAGCCCAACAATAACAATAAATGATGCTACTTAAAAAAGCAGAAATTAATGTTTCCTTTGTCGTTGCCGTTAGCAAATAATTTAAACACCCAACCGAAGAAATATGTATGAGTGGGACACTTTATTAATTATGTAAATTTTAAAAACGGTTGCGCTTAAACAGAAATTCCCAAACTCAATACAACTGATCACTTATTGAAAAAAGCGTTGGAGTCAACCCAGCTGAGTACACGAATTCAAACCAATCCCAAGGCAGTTGAATGTATGTCCGGCGGACATTAGTCAGGTGCCTTAAGGCATAAGCATTCGTTCAAATGTCGAGTGGGTGGCATGTTTAACAAATTGCACAGGGAGCATGTTCTTGTAAATTTCTAAATGACAACTGCCACTGTCACTGCGACAACATGAACAAAAGCAGCAATTTTAAATGCATAAAAAAGTTACCAAAGAGATGTTCACAATTATGACCAGTAAACTGTAAAAAAAGCAGAAAAAACAGTTTGCAGCTACTCAAATTTCAATTTGATTAATGGCGAATCAAACGCCTTAAATTGCCTGCTCGGCTTATTTATATTCATTGGCTGCCGGAATTGATTGAAAAATTCAATCAATTCCTGCTATTCAACACGCAATATAACTAAATCTCCACACACCAGAGTGGAGCGGAGCAGAGCACTTTGACAGTGTAAACAGATCGATCATGTTTCACTTATTTAAGCGACAACAGCACTTGAGTGCATGACGGCATGTGGACAAATGTTAGCAATTTACTTTAATCAAGGCAAAGTAACAAGTAAAAATGGGGGAGTTGAAGTTTATTAAATTATTGCCAGGCAAGTTTGCTGTCTACACAGGGGGCGTATGAGTGATGTCTATGGTAGTGCAATAACCGTGCGTTTTTATGATACTTTATGCGAGAGTGTAAACTTTTACGCTTTCATGCTGACTTAATATGCAGGCAATTCGCTATGATACATGATTATCAGCAGTAGCAGCATCGGAAGCAGAAGTAGCAGCATCGGTAGCAGAAGTAGCAGCATCGGTAGCAGAAGTAGCAACAGTAGCAGCACGTGGCTCACGAAAGAACGAGTGCAGTCCGTGGAATCCTCTTAAATGCTTCATGGCGGTACTTTAAAGTACAACGCCATAAAGCGTGAACAGAGAAAACAACACAACAGATGTTGTTGGGGTTTATGCCATGAATTGCGGTATAAGCGTCATTAAGAGCTCGTAAGCAAATGATTTAAAAGGCTTTCAGTATATTGTTTTTTTTTGTCTTCTTTTCTGTTTGCTTTGCTTTAAATTTCCCGACTCTGTTATGTTTGTTTTTGACATTACAAGTGAATTTGAGAGTACAAGAAGTTCAAAGAACACCAAAACAACTATTTTGTGTGCAGTCCCTTGAGCTGTGCACATACGAATTGGTTTTTACGCATGCCAGACAAAGGCTGCACAAGTAGCTCAAAGCTAAATGGTAATAAAATAAATTTAACGCCATATAAATCTATAACCCTACAAAACTCGTAAACAGCACAGTAAATGCGAGTATGATACGTTTATGGCAGTAAGCTATGAAAAAACAACAACAGCAACAACAACATGCTGCAGTAATAGCTTCAACAACACCAAAAATAACAACAACAATATTTTTATGAGCAAATTTTTATGAGTACTTATTTCCGCCCTAGAAATTAGGAAGTTCTTACTTCATACGAAGCAACAACATACATACATAATAACTTTTTTGGCAGGATGCTTTTTTCCTTATTTTTTGTTGTTCTTACTGTAGTTGTTGTTGTTGTTGTTTGTATTTGTTTTCTTGCTGTGTTTATTAAAATTTATGATGTGTGTAGTAATTGCTGTATGATGAGCAGCAAATGCATACAAATTTGTTGAGAGAAAATTTGTGAAGCATACTTTCAGGGCTATGCAAAAAGCTGATATGCTGGCAAGTTAAAGGTGGGAAGGTTAAAGTGGAGGCTGGCTGCAAATTAAAGTCAGGCATAATTTTATGCCTGATAAAATACGCAACCATTTTATTTAAAATAAAATGAAACACAGTGCCTAAAACCATGCGATGACTTCGACAGACAAGCAGATCGATTTTACCGTCAGTACTATGGAGGGAATTGGGACTATACAGAGCATACTGCATTTAGGCAGTTCAAATATGTCGCTTGTCTGTATTTGTAAAACATTTTAGAAATTTGTAGTTTTTCATATACTTGTAAACAGATCAACAGCCCAAAAGTACTTTAAATAAATTGTCTTTTAACTATTTAGTTCACACTTAACACTACCCACATAAGTTTTGTTATCACTTGAGCAGCATCATTTTAGGGGATTTAAAACTTAACATTAGTGCTTGAATTATATGACCGAAAATATGCATGTGCTAGTAGAGAGAAACAAAGCCCATAAGCCCCAAAGTATGCCTCACAAAAAACACTGCACGTATTGCAGATAACAACGAAAGACTTTTGTAACACAAAACTAAAACAAAAAAAATGAAAAACCGGACTTTATGATAGGGAGAAACAGCTGTGATTTGTAAGCCGTACAACATGCTCGTAAATGCACTGAACTGAGGGAAGAGTTTTGGGTACAGAGCAAAAAGGCAAAAATATGTGCAATCTGTAAAGTTTGGGTTTAATAGTTTTCAGGGAACTAAAAATGAGACAAGAGCAAAGCAGACGAAGTATTTTGCATGACGGCAACAGGATAGTAAACAACAGATTAAACTGATTAGTTACCAGAAGGCTGAAGTAAGTAGTTCTTACATAAATTCCAATAAAATCCTATTGAACTGAGAAGGATTGCCGTCCTAGTCACATTACCAACTATAAAACTTACAAATTTTGTTGTCTACTCTGCAATTGATTAAACTGTTTTTTTCAATGTCTGCGCAAAGATTTCCAACACAATTTTAAATTCTCTTTATCCCATCTAGCCAGGCAAATATATTAAAACCTAACTAAACAATCCATTAAAAATTAGTTTAGATGTGAAACGAGCACTGCTACAAAAAGTAAGCAATAATTCATAATTTGGCAAAGTACTTCAAAGCGACATCCACAAACATCTCACAGACTAGGGCGCAACTTTTCTGTTTTTCGCAACTCTTTCCCATACTTTTTTCCCTTACTCTTTTAGTTGTATAAATTCTGTCATTATTACAGACGAATATCCTACCTATGCCTACAAAAAGGTCAAATATGATTTTAACGACATTATTTATGGACGATCTTTAGAATTTCTTTCAGCACAACGCAAATAAATCAATTGTTGGGTTCATTTGTGTTCACATACACCAGACAGGGCACAGGAACAGTCACGGACACAGGCACAGACACACTGTGGTTCATAACGAAGCCATTTATGCTCACTGAAAACAAACATTTATATGTGCCCTAGTCGTATATGAAGCAAATCATAAACTGCTGCTTAACAGTCATCAATAATATTTGTAGTGTTTAGTTTGCTACAACCACAACAACAACACCAGACGACAATAACCAACTTTGTTGTTGTTTGTGTTGTTCGCCTTTTTTTTTGGCATTTGGCTACAATTTAAATATGCCATACATACATTTATATGCGCCTGCCGCACAACAGCATTGTTGTGTTTTTGTGTAAAAATATAGCATACATTTGGGCACATCGCATGCGGGTCTGCGGCTGCTGCTGAGGATGTATGTCATTGTTATTCAGAAAGGACCCAAGCTGTTACAACAACACCACCCACCCACCACCAGCACCACTATCAGTGCCACCACCACTTGTAACTATACAAACATTACAACCACAACATCAGCAATCCTACCCGAAAAGCATGCTACGAAAAATGTTTGCAAAGTGTAGGAAAATTGAGAAATGTGAGAGCCCGAAAAAAATGGAATACCAATTCAATTTGAAAACTCCGTTTTTCCATTTTTTCACGTTGTTGTTGAGCCTTTGCGTTTAATTTTCTCTTTGACAACTGGTTTTGATTGCCTTTGCAATCTTCCCTACTTTTGCTGTGCATTTAATTGCGAAACTATCTGCAGGCAAAAAAATAATGGAAATCGAATACGATTCCGACTGCAGCAGCATTTAAGCTCATGTCGCTTGGCATTAATTGCTACTTTTTATACATTATTTTCCTTGCCTTTTTTCGTTTGATTTTGTTGAAAAATTTTTTCAGTGTCGACGGATAATCAAAAAAAACAATTTTCTCCCAATTGGAACAAATGAATGGCGCAAAGAAAAACAATACAAAAACATACGTACGCACATAGAAAACAAAACAAAACTCACTCCACACGCGAAGCACGCTCCCTGCTTTTCAATTGCTGTGATTAAACGTTATCTGCAATAAAACTTTGTGTCTGAATGAGTTTGTGTGTGTGGAAGGCTTGGCACTGCATATGCGAGTGTGTAATACGGTTTTTTAATCAACCGCCTGCATTTCAAGGACACTTCCAACTGCGAACAGCACTGCGCTGAAAAGCGAAAGTAATTTTTCGAATTTTTTTCCACTTCATTCTCTGGCAGCCAGCGACGACAAAGGCTTAATTAGCGCAGCGATTTGGATTGCGATTGGATCCGATAGCGCGGCGTTTGCTGGCGAGTGGATTTATAGAAAGAAATGTTGGAATGGCACCAACTGGAGGCGTGTAAAGTTTAGCGGAATAGAATAGAAATCGGATATAAAAACGTACAAACACGGATTTTCCTGCAGTGGTGTAAATTTCAGTTGGCAAACGATCCCAAGGCAGAGGAGGCACAAATCAATGGAGTTCCACTGCACAAGTCACAAAATTGGCTTAGTTATCAGAGTATCGCACTAAGCCAGTAGCCAATTACGGGCAGAATAATGTCCTTATGTATTTAGTGCTGAATGGTGTATTTAGTGGTGCTATTGTCGAGGATAAAATGATAACGATTAAAGGAGCAGTGTACCTATGCGCTTTAAAATGTTGTAATTAAATGTGGTAGGTCTGCTGATGATGATACGAGAGGAGTTTCAATGCTGTGAAATTGTAGGCAATATTGCCAGGTTGCTGATTAATTAGTACTGATTAATATAAGTCCAAATTATTTAGAGCCTTACTAAATGCACCCCACAATTTGAACAGAGTTCGAATAAGTGTGTGAACTATCTTATGCGATGAATCTGTAATCCATGGGATTATGTGAAATTTGATTCTGAAATTAATTAGTTATGTTGCGGAGAGGAGAGATTTGCAGGCATATCAACGCCACACAGTGGGCCCATTGTTTGCCTTCTGAGATACAATCCGAAGCAAATTAAACCGACTCATGTATTCGTGTATTTCAAGACAATAGAACCGCAGCACTCATACAAAAGTGATAATGTGCCATCCATGGCTCCAATCGGTATAGAAGGGTATCAAGAATTCTTACCTAGACTGTAAATACTTATAAGAAATTTTAATTTGAATAGAAAAAAAAAAACAAATTCCGTTAATTGAATTTAAAAGTATGTGAGACTTGAAAAGAAGACATTTAACATTTTGACTGCATACTGGAAAACACTTTCAAACATTTCCTCCGCCGACTATTGCCAGTGTAAACAGACGTTGATAGGAGGCATCGGCGACACTCTTTAAAGCGCAGTTGCTGGATTGTGAGCAGCTTTCTAACAAACTTTTTAAACATAATTTGTGTAAGAGAATTTTCAACGCAATATATTGAAAAAGTTTGAAATAAGTCTTCAAAGTTTGTGACACATTGAGACAGGGAAGAACTTTGCCATACCCGTATGCAAAACACACCCATACGCACCAACACATCGACGCATAAGCAGGCAGACATAAATTCTCCACACATCTTTCACACATTAAATAAAGTTGACAAAAATGTTGTGCCAAGAATCTCTCTCGCCCGCATAGCATGCAGAACAAGTTAACAGGATGCAGGGTTGCAGGGATGCAGCAGGACACATGCAAAACAACGGCAACAAACTGCGTGCACGCGCAACTCGTAAGGATATTGATTAAGTTAAGCTGGTGTATGATGTATTTTACACATATTTCTAAGCGTACGGGAATGCGTGCGAACGTGTGTGTGGGTGTGTGTGTGTGTGTGTGTGTGTGGCTGGAAGTATGTGTTTTTTATTTGGTTACAAATTTGATAAAATAAACTTGCATGTTTTATTTTGTCACTGTCAGCGACACCATAGAAGCGAGTATGCAAAATGTTTGCTGCCACAATTTGTAACTTGTAAAATTCAATTTCGGCTGAGAGCGTCAACGTCCCGCACGCTTCCATATCAGAGCTCAGCTCAATCACTTGCAGTGGCAGAAGCGGTGGCAGTGGCAGTGGCAACGCAGTGCAAGGCAAACCTTAAAGAAAAATTATGCAATTTTCGCAGCAAATGGCGGCGCATTTATTTTGCTGAGTTTCTGTGTGTGTGTGTGTGTATGCCACATCAAGGCAGGAGGAGTGGTAATTTTGTTTGATGTGCAAGTGTTTCGAAATTTTTGGCGTCTAATGAAAGTGTGTGTTGTGAGCGAGCAAATTGCATGCATATTCATAACCAGTACCAACCAACCAGCCCCCCTTCAGTAGACCGAACGTAAACTGAGCAAGTGAGCATCTACTTCCCAGTCAGGATATGGACGGTACAGGTAGCAAGCTGCAATATGCAAACACAAGCTTAAAACTTGTGTAGTCCGGATGAAGCTCACATTGGTAGCTATTTTTAAAGTTCGATTATTTATGCAGCGAAGAGTAAATTTAAATTTGTACTTCCATTTGCCACTTTGTTGCAAACTGCATTAACCCCTGCGACCTTACTACAAAATGCATATCCCACAATAATACACACACATACAGGCGCACACACAAAGAGACTCCCTTGAAACTGTATTTAGCATGTTAAACGCGCTTAAAAATTGATACTGTACTCAATTACACCCACAGAGATATGTTGGTTTGGAGTGCTAAACAAAAGTCAATCAAAGATTCCAGTTTATTTGGCAGATTTTGCTGAGCAGTGCAGAAATTCAATTGACGTAGTTTTCCTGTGTGCAGGCATATTTTAAAGCATATAACTAACATTTTGCTGTTGAGCGTAATGAATGCAAAATGCAAATTAAAAGAAAACATTTTGCTGAAAATGTTTGCTTAACGCAAAGTGCTTGTTTACCAATTTCGTGCACTGGAATATATTCGAACCAGCACTACAACAACAACAAACGGATTGCAGCCGCCGTGACCACTACCACTAATAGGCGCGCCATGCCCAAAATACTACAAACAGTTTAAAAACACGAAATTGTATTGGAAATTGTGTCGAAAATACTTGAAAAATGAAACCGATTGAAAATGAGCTTTTACACTCATAGAAACCCAAACATGCACATAAACTCCAGGCGCATGTACCCAACAGAAAATTGGAATGATTTGTTTCCTCGCATATCTGGGACAATAAACGCCAGTTAGAGAGTCGAAAGTATAAACTTTGCGTGTCGGTAATACAAAATAGAAAAAAATAATATACATTTACCTACTAAAATTTACATAATATTTATATTAATCATTCCAAAATAGTTCCCAATGAAAACACACTTATGAAATTGTTGTTATAGATGACCAAAATTTTATCCTTAAACTGCACCTCATTTTTGCTTCGTATAGAAAGCGGCGAAAGCCAATGCAGTTTCCCTGTACCCTCTACGAGGTGACTATTTTTGTTAGGTTTTATTTTGAAGTTCTCCTAGGACATTCTTATTAAAAGATTCCACATTTATACACATTCAACTTTACCATAAAAAGAGTGGGCTACCTGACATGTGGATAATGAATAACGTTACGAATGACTTGTCATGTACATTGTCAGTACCTGTTAGCTCTGATTTTTAACAATTTTCGTCTAATTTGTAATATGTAAATATAAAAAAATAACAGAAACCACACAAATGAAATCAATTTGGAGAACGTTACAATGCATCGAGTTCACTGCCGGGTGGCAACAGGAGTATAAAGCTAGTTTAAAATGAAAATGACGCCGGCAAGTCAATTTGCCTGTGGCTGTTGCGTGTGTTAGCTAAGAATGCAGAAGCGCCACTGTGTAAATACATGCAACAAATAAAATGAAATTGCAAAATGAGATTGAAATGTCAGCAAGCACCGCATACACTGACACTAACACACACACACACACCCAACCACACACAATGAGAGCGCATTGACAAATGCCACACACTTTTCCGCCATACTTGTTTGACAAAGCTGTGTGACGTGTTATTTGCGTGATGTCAACATGTTGCGGCAACATGACGCTTATTATGTATTTGCACGAAGCAAGCGATGGCAGCCGCCACGTCAGTCGCTGTCAACACAAGCAAATAAACGTGCTAGGAAATTGCTTTGTTAGGTTTTTTATATGTGAATGGTTTAAGTCGCTTTTGTGCTTTGGCTTTCGTTTTAATGGGCTCCTCCTTTGACTTGTCTACGGCTTTGTGGCTTACACCTGCCGCCTTCCTGCTTGCCCGTCTTTCAACTCGTTGGCTACTCCTGCAATTGTTAACACTTTTTACTTTTATTTATTCGGTTACCTTCTCCGACTATTCTCTCTCATACCCCGTTTCTCTCTGAGAAATCGCATCATGGTTTCGAATGCTATGTTAAAAAGGTTTTTGCTTTCCCGTTCTGTTTTTGACATTCTTTTCATGAAAATTTTTAACTCCTTTTTGTTGGCATTCTGTATATTTTTTTTTTTGGTTTTTAGTTTCACCTTCGCTTTGTGCTGCTGAAGTTAAATGTTTGAAAATGTAATTTTCTTCAAAAGAAAAAAGCATTTTTCATTTATATGTAAATGAAACTTAATTTGTGTTTTTAATTTGGTGTCCATTTTCTGAGTGGTATTTTAAGAAATTCGTAAAAAACTATTTTTAAAAGTAACTGGAGTACAACATCAGCTCAGCTCTAGTTGTATAAATTAAACAAAATTACCAAAGGAGAAAAAGTCATGAATGTAAATTCGATAGCAGTAGAAGCCCTTAAATGCTGCTCATGATATAGTTAACTTTGGAGATTTTTGTGGCTCAAATTGCATTAGGATGGTAGCAGTGGAAGGGGTTGAACTTTGGATACTTGACTGGAAGCATGCGTATAATAGTATACGTAATTTTGTTAGAAGCAAATAACGAAATAGAAACTTGTTAAAAACGCATATTATCTCATGCCCCTAAGCTCAGTAGTTATTTAGTTTCTTTATTAGTATTGTTACAATTATTAGTTTAAGGCAAGTCAGGTAATCCAAAAACCCTTTGCATTTTATTAAAATTGTTTGATTCGAGTGCAAATTTATGACAATGTTTCCCCTTTTCAAAACTTCACATTAATTTCTAACCACTGAATTTGCTACCACTGAAGCAGATAATTTGCAATTGAACTCCCCTCCCGAACAGCTCAAACCACCTCTTATTGTAGTAATTTTCGGCTTTCAAGATCATTCCAGCGCGTTCTGTGGCCTTAGGCAAATATACCCATAGCCACGAAAGACACATCACCCTTATTTATTCTTGCTTCACGGTAGCATTGACAGTTTATAGTATGAGAATCGTATGTGTGAAAGGGGAAAATGATCATTATTGACTTATAGTATTATCGCGAACGATACATGAACAGATATAATAATAATTTGAGTATAATTTATGAATTATTCATAATAATCAAATGGTTTTTTCAATTGTTAATATTTCATATAGAGAAAGACCCAGAACATCATCAGTACTTAGTGGCGGTTCATGTTGTTAATATTTCATATAGAGAAGGACCCAGAACATCAATACGTAGTGGCGGTTCATGTTAATCAGTAAAAGGGCTGATGTCGAGTTAGACAGATTCAGGATATCATTAACCAAGTTCATATATCAACCGAAGCCCACACAACTAAAGTGTCTCTGAGAGTTAAACCATAACGTAATACTAAACACATTTATAAGCATGTTTGTACTATATCTGAATCCAATATGAAGGTGCTCGTGGCAGCTGAAAAGTTACGCCCGCTAAGATAAGTTTCGCTCCAAAAACTTTGTATCATTATCACAAATTTTGCTCATAAATATTGTATAGATCTCGAGTTATAGTACGTCAATAGCAGTAGATATGTCTCGAGTTGAGCTAACCCACTCAATTTTGGTTTGGCTTAATACTAGTATTTTGTCCCATCATGAGAAATTTTTCGTTTATTTCGGTCTGTCTAGTTATTCATATTTTAATCATGGACATGGCATTGAGATTAGGTTTATCATAATTTACAAAATTAATAATACCAGATTCTTATTTCTCTGAATAAGCTCCTTTGCATAAGACTACTGAGAGGACACTGTCTGTGCTCCCAGTGAAATCAACCTACTCCGAAATCGGAAAATATTTGAAGCAAAAAGTATTGTGGTCGTATGTTGCTCCTTCAATTGAATCCTGCACTTGGAGAAGCCATAGAAACAATTGAAATTTTCCCTCTCTTCATCCAACAATTTCCGTGCATGTGCAAATTGCAGTGGCATATTTCACAGTCCATTGAAAAAACAACAACAAACTGACAACATGCGTCAAAACAGTGGTAGCCATGTCCACAAAAAACTTTGTTTTTTCGCTCACAGATACCCAGCACATTCCTCGCTATCACGGAATGGTGCAGCACTTGTTTGCAACGTCCCACCCACAATTTTTTTTCTTAGCCTAGTTTTGCATAAATTTACAATCGTACCAACGGAAAATCTACTAACCTGAATTGGGTTGTCCGTTGCTGTTCGGGCGTGCCGATGGTGCGCCATCACGTGCTTCCACTTCCAGAGCGTACGCGCCTTTTTTCTCACGATCGAAAACGGTTTTGGTGAATATTTCGCCGCTTTGTAAATTAATTTCGAAGAATTCTTTGCCTTCGTTACGCGGTGAATCCACAATGTAGTAATAGACCTAAGGGAAAAGAAAAAAGAAAAACAAAAGGAAACGGGAAGAGAAGAGACGGTAAAGTTTTAGTAGAGCTGTGGTGTAGAGTAATGGACGAATATGTAAATTAAACGTTCAACACTCGCAAGTAGGGCGCACTTTTTATACTATAAATTTCTGTATTTTATTTGCAATGCAACACGCGTAGGGAAGGACCAGAGAGGTAAGAAGAACCACTCCACAAGCACATTCTAATAAGCATTAAATTTCAAAGTAGAGGTGTGAAGCTGTGAGAGTATATCTATTATTATATTAATTAGGGCTCACACCACCAGCGCCAGGCAATCAGTTGGCCAACATGCTCAGCTAATCACAGCGTATAGGAAGGTGGTTTATGTCAAGCAAACCCTGAACTTGGTGAAATTATCTTAATTAGCATTAAACTAAGAGCAGCATAATTATAACGTAAGCAGCTGGTTTCGGTATGTGAACCCCAACTCCGCCAAGTAACACTGAATTAAACGAGAAATAGTGTGAGGCAGCAAGGATATCGCAAAATTAACACAAAACTTGCAAACCTCAACGGTAGAACCTCACAAAAAATTGTATTTAAGTGACGCAAACACTGTCCAGACAATTGCTCTCTACATTGACCCTAATTCTTTGCCGAGTGCGACAAAACCATAAAAAAAATGTAAAATTATATAAAAATTATAATCCGTAAAGCGTAAATCACACTGGCGCACAGTCGGAAAGGAATGAAAACTCTAATTAGTGCGGACATTTCTCAACATCGAAAATAACTTTTTTCTCAAGGAAGAAACTGCACAGCGATTGTTTTTTTGCTCCTTTTTCCCTACAATTTACAAAAATTATGCCAGAATACGCTTAGAGTGAGCTTAGCAGTAAAATGAACAAAGGACAAAGTGAATAAGTAACCCGCAGCATCGCAATCGCAGCAGTACGCAAAGCGAAGGGAAAAATACAAAGAAAGAAAACGGTGCAAAAAGCAAAGAACTTTACTTGAATTATTAAAAGGCGTAATACCTTTTGACATTTATTAGCAGAGAAAGAGAAAACGTACAAAAATCTGCTTAAAGTATTTTTTGAAAATAAAAAAACAAATTAAAAAAAGCTCGCCAAAAAACCCGCGAAAGGACAGGAAAAAACACAGACGTCGTATGTACTCTTAGGCTACGAGGCGAGGGAAATCCTGACAACAAACAACTGAAACGCGTGGTCATTGCGCGCGCGGTTAAGCCACTTAAGGCTACATTAGCGTGCTGCGAGCTGCGAGCCGAGAGCTGCGAGTGCTTCTAATTTGTTTGCAGCATTTTTAATTACGTTTTGTTTGCGCCTCGTACTTTTTCACACAATTTTTACCCCCTTCCTACTTTACATAGTTTTCCACACTTTCTCTTTAATTTTGTGTTGCTTTGCTTGTAAAGCCCAAGCTCTCGTTTTTTAATCCTAAATCCTGCCGTCATTTTTTGCCTTTATTTTTTAAATAAATTCAACTTTTTTTTGCATCTTTTTTGCTCCCCAAGTGATTTAGACATTTATTTGAGAAATTAATGCACCAAGCAGCGGTGCAGAGAGAATACAAATTTATGCTAGTTTCGCAAGGTTGGTACAAATATCCGTTAAGGATATTGCGGTGTGGAAATGGTATTTTAATTTTCGCTGCATATATTTGCATGCTACAAGAATTTATCATAGTCCTCTCAAGATTGTACCCCATATTGAAGTCTGCATTGCCCGAAGCTTAATCAAGGTATACTTAAAGAAAGCATTAGTTTTGTTATCACGTGGTTTAGTTAAATAAAGGGCGTTAATAGTGACACATTGGTTGATGTAAAAAAGCCGTTAGTTTCCGAAAAATCTGTTTTCAACATTTCTACTTTTGCCCTCAAAAGTATGCTAAGAAAAATACTGTCTTTAATATCTGCCAAAATAATTATCTGGAGGAATTTCATTATTCGTATTAATTAATTCAAGGGTTCACATATAAGCTAAGGATGGAAACAGATTTTTAATTTTTCAGTATTCTTCACGAATATTGAAAAGATTAATTTTTAAATATAAAAAAACTAGTGTAAAGATGATGCAGGCACTTTATTTCAAACTGTGGATAATCAGATCTGAGATAATAAAGAAATTACTGTCCTTTCAATAAAAAAATGAACTTCAAGCAAGATCTATAAAGATTTTTGTTGGTATTTTGAAGGTCGCAATAAAATACGTGAAACAACAGCTTTTAATCAGACCGGGGCAAGTTCAGAATTCGACAGGACAACTACGCTGTTCTCCAGACTTCGTCTCCCTTTGGCTATAAAATGCTAACATACTTTAAAACATGCCTCTGTGTAAAGGATACTGCATCAACTGAAGGGGAGCTACCACCGTAGTTGGGGATATTAGAATACTTCTATAAGAAAGTCTTGTACAGTGTTGGAAAAATTTATCTGTAGTGATTGCAATGAAGTTGTTGAACTATATCTTAAAAATATGAATAAATTTCAACCAATGGATGTATTACCTTATTGGTAGGTCATGGACTTTTTGAACGATAACTCGGAGCTTATTTTGAATAAATTTCAATTTGGTTTTTGCTATTATATACATACCTGGTTATTTGGGAATGTGCCATCTTTGTCGATTGCATTCACTTGTGTCACTTTCGTGCCGATGGGTTCGCCTTCCAGCACTGTTTCCTGTTCGCGTTCGGTGAATAACGGTATTTCGTCATTAACATCCTCGAGCATTATGTAAACGGTCGCTTCCGAAGCCAATTGTTGGGCGCCATTGTTCTGTTTGCAAGCGAGTGAAGTGGGGAATTTGGCGTAAATAAAAGAAAATAAAATAAAATGAGAGAGATTTAAAAAATATGCTCAGGAAAATTTGTATATATATTTAAGTATTTTATTTGCATTTTACTGCAGTTTTTTTTTATGTTTTTTTTTTAATTCAGTGCGATTTACATTTTAATTGCTCCCTGTTGAAAGACAGATTTGCTTTTTATGCCAAGTGGGCGGGTGTATTTGACTTTATTGCGGCTGTTTCAGTTGATTGGCTGTGTTATTCCCTCAGAAAAAAGGTACATAGCAACCGCAGTTAGTACCAGGATTGAAATGCAAATAATGGAATTGGGACTCTGAATACCATGAGCTAATTGTACACTTATGGCAGTCACGCATCCAAGAGCCGAATCACATATTTATGGACATTTATGATATTACCCCCAACAAATAAAAATCAGGAAACCCAATTCAAATGTTGTATGTAGACTCATAATACCCACAACCACCGAACAATATATGAGCCATTGTCATGCCAGCAGCAAAAGAGCGAAACCAAAGTAAACAGCAATTGCAAAAATAAAAAATCGTATAACAAAATTTGACAATGTTCTTAAAAAAAAAAAAGAAAAAACGAATAAAAAATATTCCGAAAAGCACACAAAACCGTTTTCCAGCTCAGTTAATTTTTGGTTGTTTTTGAAATTTTGTTGTATGAATATTTCCTAACACAGAAACAGAAGCAAATAAAAATTTAAATACAAAAAAAAAAAAAAATTATATATATATATATATATATATATACTCGTATATATATATAAACTGTTTCTAAATTTGTTTATTTTTATTTTAATTAAATTTTTTTGTTGTTTATTTTCTATATATGCGAACGTGTGGCCACAACGCAAATTTCAATTGTTTACTGTGACTTAATTGCAGAAATATGTCAAACCAACTACAGCAGCACACACTGCCATGCAGTAGCAGAGCTCCATGGATTGAGCAGGGGGAATGGGGTGTGGACTGCCCGGATGTGTGCCATTTCGTGTGAGTTTTGATGAAATTCTCTAAAAATTGGTTTGAACGCTGCTTTTTGTTGGTATTTCTGCAGACGTTGCACTGCACCGAAACGCATGCAGTACGGTTTACTATGAGAATCCTTTTTTTTTTGTGGCGCACTGACAAATTCTGTTTAATTTTATGCCATTTTTCTCCAAAAAACATTTTTTTGTTGTCTGATTTGTTGCGTAGGAAATGTTTGTGTGGGGAATTTGGCGCTCATTGGTGTGGTTTCGGTGCTGGTTTTCGAGGACACTTTTTAGGTGTACTTTTTGTGCTGCAGGCTTACATATACACCCATCCAAATAGACGCTAAATGGCGTAGTCGTTTATATATTAGCTGCATTTTGAAATATGATTTTTGGGGGAACTTTGTGTACAATTAGACAATTAGCATCATTTTTTTGTCTGTTTTAGTTTCAATTTATTTATTTATTATTATTTATTTTTCTCTTGAATCCCTGACAACGTGCCTGGCATGCCCAAACATATTTAAGAAATGGGTAAACAGTTTATATGCACATAAATAACAATGCAGACATTGTGTCTATGTTAAATGTCATTAAAGCAAATAAATTTAGGTTTGATAAAATGAGCCAAATACATTCGCATATACGAGTATGTGTACAAAACCAACGCTAATACGATAACAAAGCGTGCAACAAAAACGACACGAAAAAATGCGTAATAAATAAAATAACCATTCAATATTTATGACAACAACAAAAATAAAAGCAGGACAAAAACAAAAACCCAGGAAATAAGGAGAAAAAATGGCAAAATAAAACAGAAAAACGGCAAATGTTATGATTTTGACAAGTACACATAATGAAAATGGCCAATTGGTGCAAATGTGGCACACGCCTGCAAGTATGCTACAACACAGAAACTGTCATAGCGCCGCTGTTCACGATTTCGCCTTTATCTGGGCACGTACAACGCCGCTATGAGCGCATAAACAATTTGGTGAAACTGACCCCAGTGTCTGGTTCCGCTGCGACCACACACTAAGTAGCGCCATGGTAATTAACTAATTATCCTGTGCGGTGTTGTTGTGTGCGTTTGAAGTGAGGCAATGCACCACTCATTTTTTTTTATCGATATTGTTTTATTTTATTATTATTTCGTTTATCAGTGGCGTTGTGTTATTATTTAATATTTATTAACTCAAGTGCGAATGTTTCGCTCTGCGTGTCGCAATAAAACAAAACACGCCCACTCAAACGCACACCACCACAGCGTCACATACATAGATAGAAGCTGTTTGATAAGGGTTTTAATGAATTTACGGCTTTGCGGTTTTAATATAATTTAAACGGTTTTTTCGCTTTTATTGTTCATATTTAGTAGCATTGATATTTGAGATATTCCACACAAAGCAGTAAAATATGCATATTAATTATAGCTAGACAAATTTTTGTTGATGAATCTCCCGAAAAATCCCAGGAATTGGAATTTCAATGCAATTTTTTGTGTTTTATTTGTTTTATTTGCTACTTTATAATAATTAAGCAGTTTAAATTAAAACTACCGGAACCGGTTAGCTACGAGGGTGGGTCAATAACCTCAAACCCAACATTTTGCTTGTCAAGAAGCTTCTTTCAAAAGAACTCATCCTAATTTTCTGACTGATCTGTCAAATGGTTTTGCTGTGACAGCCATTTGAAGCAGGCGCCTAAGAGCATTTTCGTAAAATGGAAAAAGTGAATTTCGTGTGCTTATTAAACATTATTTTGTGCGCGAAAAAACCATCAAGCAAACCAAACAAAGGCTTGCAAAGTATTATGGGAACTTTTCACCATCGATTGGAACCATCCACCTATTGAGTTACTCAATTTCGGTTCGGTCACCACTGCAGAAATGGTCGATAAAATCCACGGTATGATATTGGACGATCGGAGAGTGAAGCTGCGGGAACTTAAAGAGGTTGCTGGCTTATAACACGGATCAGTAATTTCAATTTTACATAAATATTTGGATATGAAACAGCTATCCGCGATATGGACGCCGATCACTCAATAAATCAGAAACTTCAGACTTTGTAATTCATTATGAAAATGTCCTTTAGTGATTTAGCTCAAGAACTTTTAATAAGGACACCACGTGAATGCAGCCGCTACAACTATACGTAATCTTCCGAATATGTGGCAGTCTCGATTCCATAAGTTAAGTCAAGCATTACGTGTATTTTTTTAAATTATATGATACTAAATTAATTGCTACATTCTTTGGAATTCCTATCGAGGGAAGAAGAACTCTAAAAACTTTATTGTCAAAAAACGGAATTGTTCGGTTTGTAGTTGCAAATGAAATTAATGTTTGAATTAAATTTTTATCATCGCCTCACTGCCAACGTAAAAAGGACGTTTCTGTGACAAACGTCGACGATTTGATTACTGGATTTTCAGATCACACACTGCAAGCTCAGTGAAATGCAATAAAATGCCTCAATCCGTTTATACGGCAACGGAAGAGCAGCCGTTGTTCCACATATGCCACTACCGACCCGAGCCAGCCGAGACATTTGCATGCGGAAAACGGAAAACATTCTGCGTAGAAGTGTTGTCAGCTCAACTTGAAACAATTAAAACTTTTCCAATAAAATAATTACACAACGCATATTAAAGCGACACAAGAAAGTCAAATACGAGGACATTTGGCAAAACTTTCGAGCAAAACTTAATACAGCAAAATGTGCAGCAGAAATTTATTTTTCAAGAATAAATATTCTTAAATATGCAAATCTGATGCAGTTTGCAGTTTTGCTCCGTGCCACATTTTACTCTTTATTTTTGCGGCATTTGCTTAAATTTTAAATTTACATACGTACTATATAAGGAGAATATGGGAAAGTTGGCACTTACCTCCACGCGTATGGTTAGGTTGTACTCCTTTATGCTCTCGTAGTCCAGCGGATGATTGACTTTTATGTCCGCCCAAGTGTCCCCGTTGTCCGGTCTTTGTTGCAGATAGAATGTGTGGAATTTGTTCGTTTGCGCCGTCGACCCAGGCATTAGGCGATAAAATACCGTCGGATTGCCTTCGATGCCCGAACTGCGCACGTGGAAACACGCATCGTATAAAACGTAGAGCGAACCGGGCGGGGTGGAAAATGTGGAAAACGACATATTAATAAATTTGTTGTGGTAAAATGAGAAAAATTTTTCATTTTGCTCAGTTGTAAAATGCAGAAGAAATTTGAGATGAAAAATGACAAAGTTTCCCTTTTTCATTTTTTCATATTTTTCCTACTCGGTTTACTACAAGAATTTTGCGCCCAATTGTTGAAAATTAAAATTTATGTAATGATAAAATTTTGGCAAAAATCAAAAATTCTTGTCATTTTTCACTCAAAAAATACTGCATACTGAATAGTGATTAATTTTTAAAATTAGTTGTACGATAAAATAAAATATATTTGAAAGTATTTTCATTAAATTACTATCAAAGGAAATTAATTCAAAACTATGCAATAAAATGCAAATTGTAGAAATATTCAGCGACAGTCACAAAAATTAAATATTCACAAAGGAACGGTATTTTATATATTTATAGAGGAGTGTTTATATTTAAAATAGTTCTTGTTTTATTAATAAAACTTTGTATGACTCTGTACAATTGGTAGTCTCTCATTCATTGTCCTTTGGGCTCCGGTATGCTAACACTTGATTTGCTGCTTATTGATGAAGCTGCCGGGAAATTGGGGCAACATTATGAGCATTGAGTATGCAGTTTAAAGATAGTTAAGAGAAGAAGAAAAATAAAATAAAAATAAAAAGATATAATATTGATCTTGTACAAATGGGAGGATATCGCAGATCTGCCGCAATACTTGTTTGTTGTCCACTGAGTTCACAGTGCAAGTGAATTCTCTCCTCTACCATATCAATCTAGTACATCTTTAAGTTTAATGCTGGTGTAGCCGTCTTTGCCAGAATGATGTTTTGGGAATTGTCAAAATACATTCCTTATCCCTGGATAGATTTCAGAGATTCTTAAAAGTGTCAAAGAAGTTCCCTATCACAATCCTCTATCTCCCATCTCCCTCATCCACCAAATAGTTCCAGGGTTATAGTACAATGGGCATCAATGCTTGAGTGCTTAGATATCTGCTTCTACAGCGGTTGTTCTGCCTAACATACTTCTATTCTATTCTATTCTATGGTGTAGTCAACATTTATTGGAAGGCCCACAGAGTTTCCTACGCTCATAGTTACATCAGAGTTAGCATCACTGCTTCTGTAGGCATCTGGTAACTTACAAACATACTTCTATTCTATTCTATTCTATGGTGTAGTCAACATTTATTGGAAGGCCCACAGAGTTTCCTACGCTCATAGTTACATCAGAGTTAGCATCACTGCTTCTGTAGGGATCTGGTAACTTACAAACTGGCAGTCTCCGAGTATTTTATTGAGGCATTTATAGTTCATATTCCTAATCTGCAGCGTAACACAAATAAATGAGCCCGGGGTACTGCCGGGGTAGTAAAATATGAAACTAATTCTGAGACTGTTGTGAAAGGAACTGATAAAGTAATTCCTATGCAAAGGCTGATATTCGCATTTCAAATGAAAAAGTGGACACAAGTGTCGGGAATCTCCTCTCAAGGATTGTGACAAACTTTTCACTTGCATAAAAAATTCACAAATAACTTAAAAGAGTGTAACTGGTAGTGAACAAGTATTTCTGTACAAACTGTAACTAATTATCATCATCAATTGTAGCAAAGGTTTTAAATTCAACTGAAAAATAGCCATGTACGAGTATACTCGTGTACACCACCTTTCAACTAGGGCTCCAAAGCATGACAATGTCAACGAAAATAATTGCTGATGTGAACCAAGTATTGTAGAAGACAGTCTAAATTCTCAAAGGACATCGTGTATCACAATAAATACCGCCACTACCCTCGCTAGTCACAACATTCCTCCCCATTTGGTCTTAATTGCCAAAATACTGCCTTGTTTTTCAACATTTTTAAATATTTCTATGTGCGGCAAACGTACATAAACTAATTTAATAGCCTACGTTTGCAAAATAAGGTCGAATGGCTCAATTTGACACAGGGGATTCTGTGCACTGATATACGTAGCGGAATTAAGAGTGACCCCAATCCACAAAATGAACAAATTACTCGCTGGTTAATTCATTCGGTTAATTTAGTGAGCGAATTTACAAAATTCAGCTGCAAGACCAACAAGTAAGGTACGAATAAAGTAATATTAATTACTATGGCCGCAATTCATGCCATTTTCATACCGGCACACATGCTGGCGGCCCACTGTGCTTAATCAGTATTTAAATGAATTTTGGGTGTCTTTGAGCACAGACAGGAAAAGACGGTGAGCATAAATTAAAGTGACTTAAGGAGAACGGCAAAAAATGTATGAGTGTATTGCCTTCCTGGTGAAAGACGCATCACAGCGAAAGGTGGGTTTAAAATGACCTGAAGGATTAGTGCTGAATAACGAGTCATAGCAATTTAATCTGCTAGAAAGGAGGCGAGTGAAACTAAGAACAAGTCTTGGGTAGACTTTTAAACACAAAGTAATTGCACCGATTGCTGGGATTATAATGAATGAGCTTAACTTCAATTTGTACCAGGTTGGGTGAGATTAGCGCACCTCTATTTAAAACGAATCATATTTGTCCATCATAGAAGCCCTTGTACCTATATAATAGCTGAACAGATTATAATCTATTATAATTTTTTATTATTTTTAATAATTATTAAACTACATGAAAAGAGCATCTCATTCTCGGTGGTAAGTGGTAAGTTGCATGGTCAATATTTACCCAAGATATCATATGACGTGAGAGGTTTGGAGTGTTCCGGCAGTTCAAAAATTGGGTAATTTAGGCACAGGACTGCGCTACGTACTGGATTCCAAGTGGAATCTAATCAGTTTTTTCACGGACTCTCTAATCTTCAGATGCCTTTTCTTTTTTATTATCCCCCAACGTTTTGGGAATGGATAATGTACATTCCTTATTCCTGGACATACTTCAGAGATTCATAAAAGAGTCAAAGAAGTTTGAATATGTGTAACTTCCTTTCCAAAATCCTCTATCTCCCCATTCCCCTAAATATCTTTCCAGGCTTGCAGTACAATGGGCATCAATGCCTGAGTGCTTGGAGACCTCCTTCTACGGCGGATCTCCGGCCTAACCCACTTCTATCTATCCCTGATAGACAAACATTTAATAAAAGTAAAGCAATAATTGTAGCAACGTGGACCTACCATAACCACGCAATCTGATCACGCCACCATTGGCCCAGAGAAAGTCTGGGTACTGTTCAGCTGTGGAACAATACTAAATGTTTTTATTGACCCAGTGTTAAGTTAGTCCAAAGCCGGGCCTTTTTTCGTTTGAAGGTTTGAACCTTTCTATTTCCTCCATTTCACTACAGCTTCTGCAGTAGTCTGTAGTTAGACTGTATAAGAGTCTGTATAATAGGTCTATATAATAGTCTGTATAATAGCTTAATTAACATGAAGAGAATGGCAGTTTAAACGGGAACCTTGTGGAGGGAGTGAGCTCCTAGTGCCACTGTACTGTATAGTAAGGACACTAACTTGGTTTAAGTATGAGTTATTCTTATTACTAAAACACTGTCATAGACTCAGAAGTTCGACTTGAGTTTTAGTTCGCTTCAATATTAACACAAATTTCATTTATATTTAGAAAAAATTTAGAACTATTTGAATTTTCTTTAGTTAGCTAAACCGCATACAATATTTCTACAAATTGCCTTAAAATGTTAAATTTTAATACAAATTAAATAACAGAACAAAAACAAACAAAACAAAATTAATTTAAAGAATGCTTAAATCAACAAAATTATTCATTTTTTCACTTTCCTTGAAAGAGAATAGACGAAAAAACAGAAAAGTCCTCGTAAGAAAAGTTTAAATTAATTTAAGAATTCCTTTAAATATTTAAAAGAAATTTCTGCATGCGACATAACAAAATACAAAAATGATTTATGACGCATTTATTTTCTTTTTATTTTTTTCATAGGTTTAATATTTAATTATAATGTCAGGTGCGCAAAAAATAAGTCGTAAAGTGGCACATACCGTAAAAGTATGTTGCTGTGCACAACAGAAACAAAGAAAAACGCCAATAAAGAAAAACACCGAGTTTACACATTGAAAAATAGAGAATATAGAATAGAGAGAAGAGACAGAGAGGAAAAGGGGAACATTTCAAATGAAGAGAAGAAAAATCAAAACAAAAAACGTATAAAAAAATGCACATTAAATGGCATCAAAAAGCTAATTGCCATTTAAATGTCAAATGGACGAATGGGGAACGGGCCGGGATAACACTAAATAAATGAGTGGTAATGAAGTGTGTACAAAAAGGCATAAAATAAATTAAAAGGGGGGTGGCAGCAGTTTCGAGTGATAGTCCCGCCAAATAACACCATAATTTTTTTTCTTCGTACGCTGCTGCCAACGGAACACAATCAAAAAAATTAAATATGTGTGAGAATAAGGATTCGATTTTCCAAAGGAATAGGGCAGAGGTTGGAGAGTCAAGAGGAAATAAGGTGGGAGCAATTTTGCGGATAATTTTTTTTCTATATGTTGTTGAAATGTAGTCATGAAAAATGCGCGTGTGTAAAGTGTGAATAAAAATTTATTTGATTTTTTTTAGGGTGTTGTCAAATTAAATTTTAAAAATATATTTATGTATATGTAAAAATTTTTTTTTTAGTTAAAGTTGTTCTATTCAATTTTCAAGCCAATTGCAGTGTTGTTTAGGTTGGGAGCCTACTTTTTTATATGAAAATGCACATGATTTTCTAATGTTGCTGATAAGTTGAACGTAATTTCGTTGTATGAGGAGGTAATGCATTAACTTTTAAAGAGGGGGACAAGAGTAGTTTTTGTTGTGTGTGTCAAATGATAGTACCTCTTTGCTTAAACTAAACTCAGTGATTGCTACTTTCTTGTTAAAAATACAATTTAGTTTTAATTCTATAAATATGTATGCAGCAAGGAAGTTAAGGAGAGAAGAAAATATGTTCCTGCTTCCAAACGAAAGCAAGGGAATAGTAAAGAATGTGAGCACATGACCAGATGTCGCTGATATATATGGGACTCAATTGATATTATACAAAGAATATATTTTGTAAGAAGGGTGAAGTTTGCTCCTTAATTTTAAGTCGAATTTTTGTGTGGCGGATGCGATAGTATAATTTTGATTCTATTCAAGAGAGGAAAACTTTTTAAAGTACCTCTCGTTCTTATTTAATATCAACTTGTGGCATAATATAAATATAATATAATCAGTTGATATCTTTGCTGGTGTGTTCAAATCACGGATATGGTAAAAGATGTTACCTCCCAGCGCCGAACAGTACAATCCATCCATCCCAGTTAAAATTCGTAAGCAGTGACCTGCACACTTTTGAAATTAAATATTCATTTCACATTAAGAGAAATATATAACGTACGTTTTCAGTGATATGTATATATCATCAAACAACTTCAAAAGATTTCCCTTGCTACGACATGCCTGCCTCACTCACTTCTTCTCATCACACAGAGAAGAGTTAAAGGGCATACGAGGCGGTTGAAATCTAAATAAGTGGAATGAGACAAACACAGATGGATATACTCTGTTTTTATATTGGTAGAGACCAAGGTATGCCACAATTCCCATTTTACCACTGCACTTTTTACATATTCCATAGGCTTTAGTCCCTCTGGTTCTCAATGCATCCTTCATATATACATACATCATATAAGCTTACTAGATAGCAGCATCACTTGGCTGTATGTGCACAATTAATATCTTCTGCCTTCAACTTTTTCTCTTTAACCTCCTTGCTATGTAGTATAAAGTGTGGCCTACTGGCTGCATATGCTCTCTACTTAAAAACTGAACTTAACTAATAAAAAAAAAGAATAATTTTTTTACAATAAACTTATAAAAATGCCAATTGCTTAAATATAAATGTATTTTAATTAACTTAAATATTTATTATCCTGAAATGCTGCTGTCAAAGGATTCACTAATCAGCACCTACAGCACTATTCTGCAGGTACCGCTTTACATTTAATTTGCTTCACATTCTCTGCTACCAACGCACACAAGCACACACAAATACACATCTGCCTAGCCTTGATACTCATGTAAATTTAGTGAATCATACTTTTCGAAAGTGCATAAATTCATAGGTGAAAGACAACGTCCACAATGAACACAAATTGTAGTGCAAACATTTTCAATTTTAATCTCGGCATAGCTGCACATCCACCCACACCCACACCCACACCTATATCCACTTACATTCACATGTACAATCAGAATGTTACTACAGACTCCCATCTCCACGTTTAGGGTCTATGTCAGCATGTTTGCGTGGAATTTGGCTTAAAGCATATGACCCTCTTTCGAGCTGTAGCCTTCTTTGGCTGGGGCACACGTTTGCAGTTCAAAATGACACGAAAACATGAAAAATCACATACGAATGAGCCCATTAAGAGTGGGAACAGTGGAGTGTATTAAAAAACAAAAAATATGTTTGCCTAAAAACGATTGATGTCAATTTCAAAAGACTTCAATTCGGAGTGGATTAAAAAGAATCTTAAAAGTTTTCTTCTCAGGAGCTTCGGTACAGGAGACCGAGTGGCAGAACTTTACTTAAGATCGATTATTTCCGCACCTCCTAATATTAAAACTAAAAATATTCTATGCAATCAGTTTGCTGGGATTGTGCTGCATGGAAATTTGCATATGTTAAGCGAAGTCTAAAATTCCAAGGCACGACTACACCTACTCTTAGGCCAAGGAAGCAAGAACCACAAAAATGGAAAAATCCTCCTCTGTATGTCGGTACATTGAGGTTGTTGTCGTTGTGGAGCTTTGTGGGGGAAAATCTTGTAAATTGTGCCCAACTGAAAATGCAACACAGAGTATGCTGGTACACAAACGCACACACACACACAAACATGGCGAAAATCCATGCATAAATGCATTACAAACATAAGTAAATGTAACCACAATAAACCGACACACACACACACACACACACACTCATATACACATAGAAATATAACTACAACAACAGCTCACCTCCTGCACACAAATAATAATAACAGCATTTGTGTGTAAGTTGTTGTTATTGTTGTTACGTCCCGTGTGTTTGTTTTTGTTCTACTGTGGCTGTTGTCGCCAGAATTGAAGATACCGCAAACTCATAAACACTCTCTGAAGCAACCACACACACACACATACACACATATACACAGTCACCATCGGCGAACAATGCAGCACATTTGCAGCATGTACGTAGTAAAAGCAAGAATACAAAAATGAGAAAAAAAACTGAAAATGAAATAAATTTTTAAAATATATCATATCCTTAAATTATTATCCTACAGATCTACGTACCTAGGTACCACCTAACGACTAAGCTATGAATTTTTGTGTGTGTGCTAACGCCACCTTCAACACATCACGCAAACACGCACACACACACATACTTACTCACAAACACGCATCTGTAAACACACTTGTTCTTGTGTGGCTGTGCTGCTGAATGCAATCTTCTTTTTTCTAACACTCATTCACCGGTGGCATGTGTGTGAGCGCCCATAAGTATGCTTCTGTGTCAAACAACAAATGTAGTTACGCGGGCGCATTATCTGTCGCTACTACAATTACTGTGCTGTTACACTTATCAGATAGATACCCGGCACAGCAGCAACAAATGCACACATGTATCTACATCTGCACCTGTACACGGAGCGGAAGTGCGGCCGCAAATTTAAAATTCTCTTTTCCCACGTCCGCGCTTCTTGCGATTTGTGTTAAAATGTGTTACAACAACCATTCTTTTCCTCTGCTCGTTTGCCATTTTATTTATGCGAGTGTGTGCTTGTGTGTGTGCGTGTGTTTACGTTGCATTATTTTTACTTAACTTGCTTTGCTTTGCTTTCATTCTTTTGTACTTATGTATAAATATATATATTCGAGTATGTATGGCTAGCATACAGCTATGTATGTATTTACCAGTATATATGTACCCTACGCATTACATACGCGTTTATATAAAGTGCTGGGACAAGATAATTGCATAAATGTAACGTAACGTAAGGTAAGGTAACGGTTCAAATAACTAAACATAAGAATTTTGGGTTAAAATAGCAGGAAAAAGTATTAAAGCAAAAATTACAACAAAAAAAGATTCTAGTAGCAATTTTGGTTTCCTTTGCGTGGCATGCCACCACATGTGATCATACACACACGCTTAGACTACGGTGCTGATTTAAGTGCTGCTGTGCTAGTTGCGTAGATGTACACTCAACAAAATTCACTGCAAATTACTTCTAATTACTGCGTGCACACAAACGCTGCTACGCTCTGAAATAACAACGAAAGAGTCCTTCGATTGCAGTTCCTGTTTCTCCTTTATATGCGTTTAGTTTTGTCGAAGGCAGTAGCAAAAATTGCAACGTAAATATAAAGAGCAAATTACTCCGATTAATGAGTGAACTCCCAGTCCAGTCAGCACAATGGAATTCTGCCGATTCAGTCATAAACTAAGGAGAAAGCAGTCTGTTTGTATACGGAATAAATGCTCCTCCCCTTGATTCAAACATCAATTCCCAAAACATTCATACTCGACGCAACGAAACGGGAGGAGTAAAATTTGGCACTCCACAGAACGTTTGACAGTTATTTCTGTTTCTTTAAGATTAAAAAACCGAAAGTTTGAAATGGGAAAGTTAGGAAAAATTAAAAACATTGTTGATAAAATAATCAATATGCCAAAAGTACGCTTGGATAGAGATAGGGAGGGCGTTCAATTGAATGTCAGGACAACGAAATTTTATCCTTTAATAAATACACAATTGAATATATTTGTGAAAACCGTCGGTTCATTCCTTTCATGATCCAGTATTCGTCCAGCAGCTACAGTGCAAAAGATGCAGGCGAGTATTCCAGGATACAATATATTTCTTTTATGAATATCCTTTCTTCTTTGAGATCTTAATATATTATAAAACACGTTCTAGACCCGAGTCCTTGGTAAATATACCGAAATTAATTTTACTGTTTTGTTGTTGGGTGGGAGGGATTAAATTCAGAATGCTGCACCATTTTTCAGATTGCTAGTCTAAAGAGAGAGTTCTCGAAGAAAGGGAAGCTCAGATTCAAACTGAATTTCAAACGTTAAAGTGCAACGCAATGCAATAAGATTTGCAAATGTTTGCTCATGAGGCTTGCTCTATTATAATTGAGTGTTCAGAGGGCAAGGCTCCCAGAGTCACCAACAATGGAACTCTTAAAAACTTCCTTAAAACTTAGAGATCATAAGGTTTCAAATTTGGCTCCCACATTGAATGACCAGAAGGAAATTGCAAATTCTTCTGACCAATAAATTGAACTTAGCCGTTCCATTTACAAATTTCATATGGAATTTTAGAAGTCCCTCTGCGTGATGCATCCAGAGCATCCAAGAAGCCCAACTAAGACCAGCAAGGGACAGAAGCTGCTATTGGAAAAGGCGCAAACGGTACCTGGCATAAATTCGTCTCCCATTTCTATTTAGCTTATCTGGTTAACTATCTTCCAAACCAGGCTCACACACACACACTCATTTATTGGGCGTCTGTTTCCAACTTTACGAACAATATGAAATTACCGCCTTGTTGGCCATTCTGTCGTCTTTCTCTCTACACACAAAGACCAAAATGGGCAGTTCAGTGTGCAGGCACAAATTTCCAGGCATTACATTCTGCATTGTACTTGTATGCTTGCATATCAAGTACCCTGGGGCTCTTTTGTTACCAAAACTAAAGGAGCAAAAAACAAATGAAAAAACACAATGATGGCTGGCAGCAAACTATGCCAACGTCATTTAGCCGCATGTCACATGAGAAAATAATATCCAACGGATATCGCTTTATTGAACTGTCACAAGAATTTTATCAAGAGCTGTGGAAGACGCAGAATATGACAGCAGCGACAGTTGTGACATCGTAAAAAAGGAATAAAACAAATTGAAGCTTAAATACAGCCCCAAGCACATTGTGTAATTGCATATTTCGTTCAGTGTACATCCTAAAAAAGAAAAAAATTGGAATACGAGTACATTTTGTAATTACCTATGACTATATTAGACATAATTTTGCACCCTTACTGTGCCAGATACGAGTACTTGTATGAGGAAAATAAGAAAAACAACACAAAAACTGCATTTGTGCTCATTTAACATGCAAATACTGTGAGTGAGGTAAACACCTCCGAGCCAAATACAAGCGAGCAAATTTATTTTTCACATAAAAGTAACTCCCAGCCGCGTGGGCCCAGCCAGTCGCAGCGACTACGCACGTACAACAGCAGCCGGTGGCTAATGCAAGAGTGCCACATGCAGCATTATCACCTCCAATTGACTCAGCGAGCCGGCGAGTGAGCTTTAATTGCGTGCATGGCACTCTCACTGGCAAGATTAAAAAACCTTTCGACCAGCGCTGCTTCAGTGCTGCTGTGCTGTGCTGCTGTGCTGTACTCTGATGTGTTGTGCTTTTTATATACATACTTGGAAGGAAAAAATTGCTGCATACTTTTAGGTAATTCACAACTCACTGCCAACTAAAACTACGAGTGTACGCGTATTTTATGAATGGAGTTGCGGTGGTTGCAATTGTTAATTATGAGTGCATAAAGAGGTGGGCGGCTGGGTTCAGGCACACAACCTGCAGGTGTGTGCTATTAGCACTACATTCACTGCTGCGTTGTGCATTTACAATTTTTCAGTGTTAATAAGTGCAAAAAAATAAAAAAAACGGTTCAAACATAAAAACAACTCATAAGGATTTAAAAGTGTTTTTAATAGTGTTGTTGTTGTGCAGATGATGATTACAATGACTGTGCTGAATGAAAGTGCTGGCTAGAGGAGACGGAATAAGGATTAACTAAAAGGAGCTTATTAAGCGACGGTATTAAAGTGTTCATTTAATGCATCTTTTCAATATAACTACGGATTATAAAAGCAGGAAAGTCTTTCAAACTTGCGCTGGAGTGCAGTTGCCCCTCAACTTACACGTCAGGTATAAACTTAGTATAATTAAAAGTTTTGTTAAGCGCATCTGTCAACTATTGTCCGCTGAAGTCGTTTCAAGGCAACTACAGTCATGTAGAAGCGTGGGAAAAAGTGAAGCAAGGGGTTCGGTTATGCAAATTTGACCTACTTAGGCACCACTGGACTGGAACGGTGGAAAAAACTAGGGTTTCGAGTATTAAACCACAGCCACGCTTTTGAGCACAATTGCTGCATTTATTAAATTGTATGACAACATAAGGGCTGGTTATTAGGAAAGTTAAAGGCTTGGTGATATTTCAACAGTCATTTTCGACAGAAGATTGGTTTAAGTCGATTAATGAAAAATTTCTTTTTATTCGATTGATGAGGTTGCAATATCCTACCACTGACATACTGACTGAATATCAGATACAATATGGAAATGGTAACTTCGTCGAGCTTTATATTTAGGAGTAGCGTATATCCCTGCTTTGGATATTGAAGCGTCCTAAACGAGTGTCATTTGAAGCATATCTACTTACTTAGGAAATCGGGAAGTTAATACACTTTCATAGTAACCGAGGTTCGGTATGTATAATCATCAGCAGGAAAATGAGAACGTTCACAGATGTTAACAACTCATTCCCTAGGCTCTAATATGGCGAACTATTTATGAACTTCACGTTTTTCATTCCCAGTTTTTAAACTAAATTTGGAAAGCTAGTTTGAGAAGACTCCTAATTCCAAGTGAAAATTACTTCGTAGATTAGGTCCCACGTTCAATGTTCGTTCGCCCATAAGTGTGCTTCAATACTAAATAATTACGAAAATAATCGGCACAATAAACTAAAGTTCCGTCTGTATTCTGTGCATTTGAATGAACATTTATGAATGGATTTCAGGGGCTTTGGGAGTAATATTACAGGGAGATGTGAGGTTGATTTTAAACAGGACTCAGTGCATTTAACATTTAAACAACATTCATTATATAGCATTAAGGAAACACAATTAGGTAATAAAGTAATTATATATAATATAAAGTCACTAGCATAATCTTTTATTTATATATATGTATATATCTGTAAGAATATAGCGTCAGAAAACATTCAAAATGAATACTTAAGGAAACGAAATAAACTTAAAAGACCAAAATGAAAAGACTTACAATTAACATGTTAAAACTAAGTAAATCTTAAATGAAAAAAAACACTTTTCATTGGTTGCTTGCTTTGCTAAATGGAACCGACCTGGCTTTGATCGAGACGACTTTGCCGCCAACTGGCATATTTTCCTTGACATAAATTGGCCCGTAGACGGTATTATCCCACACGGGTGGATTGTTGGCGCGATCGACAACATCGATTTGCACCTCAACGGTACGGGAGAGCGGCGGATAGCCTTTGTCTTGGGCCATTGCCTCTAATTTGTACGTTTCACGCTGTTGGTTGGCAATTTTGTTCGTTTGTGTGTTTATATCAAATTCGATGCGTATTCAAATCGAATTGCAAAAAATTCAGTTATTCAGTTTTGTTGTTGTTCGTTTGTGGTTTATACAAAATCAAGCGTTGCAACAATACGTTGAAATTTATTTGAATATATATAAAAAAATAAAGCAAAAAACAAAATTATGTGTTTTTTTTTAATTTTATATAGTTAAATGTATAATTTAAATTATTTCGGTTTAGAAATTTAAATTTTAATATGAAACGAAAGAAAAATTTAAAAAAATAAGAATTAAATAAGAACCCAACACCAGTAAAAATGGGAGAGAAAAGTGCCTGCTTTTATACTCAGTTCTGCATTTGGTTTTAAGCATATATTTTAAATAGTTTAAATTTAATAAAGAAATGAAAATTTTCTTTTAATAAACCAGAATGATACTCTAAATATTAATTGTTGCTCTCAAAAATATATTTCTTTGTTTGTGTTATAGGCAGTGCAAATTATTGTTTTATTCATTCAACTTCGGTTGTAAGTCTCGATCCTAGCCTTTGAATTTTGTAACTTATCATATTAAATTAAGATTTTAAAAAATAAGATGGCACTTAACTAGAGCTTAAACATAATCGTATAAAAATAAACGAAAAATTTAAGAATATAAACATATGCGCAAAGGATGTCGATAAATACCGAAGGCCGTTTAGACAGCTCAAATTGGCAGTCGATCGATTATAACATCATATCGATTATAATATTAAACCAATCGATTGTAATATTAAATATCGATTATAATATTAAACATATCGATTATAATATTAAACCAATGCATTTACAGATTTATCGATTTTGGTGTTTATCGATTTTTTAGTTGATAAATTTCTGAGTTGATCGCTTTTTGAATTGATCGATACCTCATATGGAAACTAAGTGGACACTGATATTGCCATCATTGACTGTGTTTGGAAAAACACTTACAAGCAAGCACATATTTTACGTGAATGTCCTCAATATAAAACACGAAATCCTGCAGAATACAAAAATTAATAAAAAAGAAAGTAAATTCCTTGAATTAACTTCAGGTCACCACAATGGATCTAATTTCAGGTACTGATGTATAAGAGATCTTCTAATAATAATTGTAATATATAACATAACCTAAGGAGGATATGATCCTTGATTAGGTTTGTCCAGTTAGACTCGTAGTCATAGTCATTGCACTACTTTTTACTTGTTTTTCATATATACGAGTATGTTTAAATTCAACAGACTTTTGCGACTTAATGATATCCAATTCTTAAATGTCCACAAGGATATTCAGTACTCATGACGGCGGCTTATTATTGAGCGATGCATGGCTAGTCCTTATTCACTAAAATTAAAGGAATGTCTAATATACGACAATAGTAAATGACAAAAGTATGCAATAATAATCTGTTTTAATAAAACATCCTAAAACTAGATCCAATAGATCTGTGTTTTAATAAAACATCCTAAACTAGATTTAATAGATCTGTGTTTTAATAAAAAAATCTAAAACTAGATCCAATAAATCTGTAATTTAATAGAACATTTTAAACTGGACAAGGATTGTAAGTGTTTCAATGATATATCCTGAAAATTGGCAAAAATCGTATGTGAAAGCTTTACATATCTAAGCGAAAATCACTGACACTTGTAGAAATAATTATTATTGTCCATTGCATGATATGAACATAATTCTACCTAATGGTGGAAGGCAGATTAGCTCATATTAATTGTATATGGCCAGAAACAGTCCTAGGAATTTAATGTGTTTAGAAGGACTGGCGTATCAAAGATATCCTTTGCAATGTTTATATTTTTTGCATATAAATTAATTTATAACTTTTAACTACCTATTAAATAATTAAAATAAAGCAATTAAAGTTTAGCAATTAAAGCGAATTTAATTACCAAAACAAAATGATTTTCCTAATTTACAAAGGCACAAAATTTGAAAATTATATGCTTACACTAAAAGAAGAGCATAATAATGAAAATTTTACTTAACGACCAACTAAAAATTAAGGATTTGTGCAATTTATATTTATTTATAGTTTTAGTTATATTTATGTAAATAGCATTTGATGTATTTGTAATATAAATGGTTTAATTTGTACAATTTTTCAACTTTAGCAATTGTTTTTTAACATTTTTCTTATTGTTTTTGTAGCAATTACCTGTGGTTCATATTTCCTAGTGAAAGAGTGAAGGCCTTAAAGGAAAACTGCAACCTCGCAAATGTAGTAAAAACGAAAGTATATTTTAGGGCGTGCAGGCAACCCAAACCAATACCAACACCAACACCAATACCTCTGCCAGTGTGGTCACGTTAGCCTAAAGCTTCACACTCGGCATGTATGGCGGAATGACGATCGCGTATGTGTCTGTTTGTCACTGATAACTTTCTTTAAGTGTAATTGTTGTGGACCGGGGGCGGGTGGTGAATTTAGGTTAAAGCATGTTTTCTTGATTTTTTATAGAATGTTTTTTTGTCTTTTTTATTGCTCGCTTAGCGTAAAACGAAATGTTGAGGTAAAGGATGAAATCCAATTTCAAATGGAGTTTATTGGCTGGGAGTGTGTGAGATTAAATAAGTTTGAACATTTTAGCCAAAATTCAAAAAGATATATTTTTGATTTCCTTTAAATTGTTGCCATTGCGCGTCTTGCGAGAAATTTTGCAAGTTCGCAGTGGCGAGTTTTTAAAGTTCACAAAAAACGAGAAGAGCACGAAAAAATTTTGTTGACTTAGCAAAGACACGAACACCATCACCAACAGCACGACTACTACAATCACCGCGCCAGGATACAAATACACCATGCAGGACACGAAAAAATATCCTTCTGTGTGGTTGGTGATTTCAGCGTTCGTGGGTGCACATAAAAGGTTTGCCACCTCGATGCGGGTAAACACAAAAATATGCCCGCATCGACACATATGTTACGTCTATGTTAAGTTAACATTCATGTTAAGTGTTGTTATGTTAAAAAAATACCAGAAAGTTAGTTTTGTTTTGAGTTAAAAGTACGTAAAAGCTTTGTAAAAGAGTTGATAGCGTAAATGTTAAGTTTTAAAGTAGTTAGGGAGGAGTGGCATAGACTAGAAATACAAACCTTGCCTTAACCGATGTTACAACCGTACCCACAGTGACATTTTCGCGTATGTGTATTGGCCCGTAAACACTCCTATCCCAAATTGGTGGCTTATTATTTCTATCGACGACATCTAACTCAACATCGACATCGGCGTACGACGGCGGGTCGCCCCGATCCGAGGCACGCACCCGCAAACGGTAGCGGTCTCGCTGCAGTGCCGTCAACATTAATGCCCAAACAAATGTAATGTTAAAGAGTACATGTACGCGATGGTTTGTGTCAATGTTTTTCGGTTCGTGTATGAAATTAAGTTATTTGGCATATGATTTCGTTTGATACGGTGATGGCAATTCGTAGACGACAGGACGCGATTTTTAACATTTTTGTAAATATTTTTTTTTTTTTGTATTATTAAAAAGTAAAGTAAAAGAAAATTAATTTTTAAATTAATCGAAATGAAATAAGAGTAAAAATATACACAACAGAAATTAGTAAATGTCAAAAACTACCAAAAATAATATTTAAAGTTATTGTTTTTTTTTAAGTAGGAATGGAGTTTTGTTAAAGGACTTAAAGGATTATTTTTATATTAGCTTTACACAAAGTTTAAAATTTAAGTTTATTTTCAGAATTTTTGGCGAGACTTTCTAGCACAGACTTAGAATTAGGAGCAGAAACCCTCTAGTATAGCGCATTAAATTTCGCACATTACAGTAATAATATTTACGGTACAATAGCAACGGAATACGTAGGACCAAGGAGCAAAAAATTTCGGAAGCTACTATATTTGATTCTACAAATTTCTTTAATTGGAATTAAATTAATTGGAACAATTCAAATCACTTTGAGACTGTTTCTTATGGAAAATATGAAAAGTAACTGGCTTTGGATATATAATCATCTAAGTTAAAGTTGAAGCTATTACCAAGTCCCCATAGAACTGTTGCACAATTGGAAAATCGTGCTTCTACTTCTAATAACCGTATCTTATTCTTGGTAGGTTGTAAGAAGTCAATTCCATTTGCATAATAATTATAATTTGTGCAGCAACAAGGGTAGTGCATATAGTGTTGAACCTCCAACTCACCAATAGTTTGTTATATTGATAGAGAAGAATCCTAGTACATACTAAATTTCTCATTTATTTATCCAGCCTGCTCTCTCGGAGAGCAATACGAGTACTAACTATATGAGTAATAATTTTCCTCTGCAATTCTTACATTGAAGACCATAGTATAAATTAAATCAGAGTATGAGTTGCAGGGGCTTTTATATCGCATACCCCTGGTAGCTACTTGGAGAGAAAAGTACATTCCTAAAGACGTTAGGATTTCCACTGACAGTTCGTCTGTCAAAGTATAAAGATTCACTACGCTGGGAATGAAATAAAAATTCGTTCGAGGCTTGCTATGCTACTCAAAGAAGTCTCTCTATATAGAATTTTTAAGCGGCTCTTGCAAATTTGACACTGGTTCTTCTAGAGCCACTTCCAAATTTGACACTGTGTCTTCTAGAGCCACTTACAAATTTGACTCTGGGTCTTCTCAATCCATATCTACACCATTTTGGTTGCTCTCAGATAATTATACTGTAAACTAAAGGCACTTGAGCCGCAGGAAACAATCAAACTATTTTAATTTGAAAATGATGCCGTTAATTTCAGCTGTGAACCAACAAATAAATAAATTAAAATTTGAGTTTGAGTTTCAAATACAGTAAAATTTCGCCATTGTTATGATGTAAATGCGCTGAAATCCATAATGAAAGTGCATTTATTTTAATTTTCGATTGCTGCATTAATATCGTTAAAACTTTTCAATCAACTTTTAATTGCATTGTGAGCGTAAATACAGTTTGTGGTGGCACGCTGCCTTTTCAATTTTTTATGTCAATATGAATTTCAATATTTTGGCAAACTTTTTCTACTATAACTGCAGTCAACCATCGCTACTACTGTACCGTAAAACGACATTACTCTAATGCAAACTCCGCAATTGACATTGACTGTTTTTATATGCTGGCTGCCGGCTAAGTAGCATTTTGATTAAGAAGGACATGAGTGGACATTCATGGTTAGCATACGAATTATGAATTAGGTGAATGTGCACGTTAGGCCGAATCAGCGGGTAGAAAAACAACATTTATGCAAGAAAATTTGTACGAACGCACATTTTGTTTACTTGATTTGGTTTGCTGTTGAGTGCAAGCAACTTGAACTGTACTTACTGGATAGCAGCCCTTTTGGGGACAATTGTTTGTTTGATTGTTGGACGGAAATTGTTTGTTTGTATATGAAATAAAGAAAGATTTTTTTCAGTGTACTTAACTCTGCCTGTGGGTATATAAAGTTTGTAAATTTAAAATAAACAAAATCATAAACAATTTAAATAAATACTGTAAAAGGTGCAGTTAAAATAAAATTTAAAATAAAATGGTTTTTATTTTTATTAAATTACCTAAACTAAAAAAAAAAGTAATTCGTGAGAATTTTAAGCTGCTCAAAGTTGAATTCAAACGTTCCACTATGACTTAAAGCTACAGATATACAAGGTGGGCATATTGTATGCATGCGTGTCCCTACAACAGGACGCCACGGCTCTGTGTGCAAAAAACAAAAATGGGAGACCTTCAAAATGCAATATTAGTCTCGACAAAAAGCAAATTCTGTGTACTCCTTTTTGTATACTTAAATTAAGAGAGAGGATTATGGGTGGATGTGGGATATTTATTTATATTTTTTTTCGGGATTATTTCATAGGATTTTTTTGATGAAAAAAATGTTTAAAATGTAACAAAATCAACAAAAATATTGACAAAAAGGAAAAAATTTACATTTGTTCTATTAAAAATAGTGTATGAGTGTTGATGTTGCTGGCCATCCATCACGTGTACAAAAAACGTTTTGAAAAAATCGTAACGATGCTCAAAAATTGCATTCATCGTCGCTCCTTTTGTTCACTTTTTAGTTGTTATTTTGTCATATTATGTGGAAAAAAACACATTCAGTTCCGCACTAATTGCCATCATCCTGTTTCTATTTTGGCGCACATATGAAAATGTCACACTTGCGTGATTCAGTTTCGGGGGTTAGTATAATGCACAACTAAAATCGCTAATGTAGTATAAACCCTGCCAAAAAGCCTTGAAGCGGTTTGTAATTTATTTTTACATATTTTTTTGTTTGTATCAATTTTCATTGCTATTTTTGTGCTATACGAGCGCATTTCGCAAAAGCAGAATTTGCAAATGTTTTAAGCCTAAGGATCTGCAAAAATCGCACACCATGTCACCATTTAGCATGAGAAAAAATGTTAAAAATCAATTTTTATTCATGTTTCGTTACATATTTTTCTTTTTTTTTTTTGTTGCAGCCAATTCGGTAGGAATATAAATTTCAATTGAATCAATTTCTTTCTTTATTTGTGTTATTTTTTCAGGAATTATATTATTAGGTTTTTGTTTGCTATAAACTAAACAAAAATGGAAAGAAATAATGTCGAATTCGTTTTAAATTATCACAAAAATAATTGTTTCCTTCTCGATGAGCTGTTTGATAATTGAGGCTACATGAAAATATAAAATAGCCTCAGCTACTTTTAGAGGAGTCTTTACTGCATGAAGGCTCTACGATGGTTTGCAGTAAGCATTGAGCGGCATTTTCCATAATACAACAAAATGTTAGTACTCCCTTTTGACACTTGAGTCATCATTTATCTTTGAGAAATTTGCATGCGTCGTTGACAAATTGTTTTAGAACGGTATCAACGCTTGCACCCAAGTAGTAAGAATTTGTCACATTAATTCTCCAAGGACATTTAGAGTATTACTCAATGTTTACACCGTCAGAAATCATCTGCAATGATGAAGCGAATGTTTTTCAAATGGCTTATAAGAAAACTTGAAATACTTGGGAGAGAAATTCAAAGGAATGTTTCGGGTCCTCCAGTGACGAAACGCGGTGACTTAAACGAATATTTGGCTAAAAAAGGCAGTCCTTATGTCATTTACCACTAAGCTAAAACAAACCTCTTCTGTACTTCTAGTGTGTACTGCCTTCGATTATGAGGCTAATTTGGATATTCACTTGGTTTTACGAAATTGTAACATAAAACAAAATTTACGACGAAAGAATTATGACAGTGTTCATGAGCGAACATAAATATCGTTATTAGAATATTCGATATACCATTCACTCTAAGTCTTTAACCCATCAGTGATTACTGATTTGTGATCTGTATTACTATGAGATATAAACAATGATACTATCTCGTTAGCCTTAATCGACAAATTTCTGGTATATTCGATAATATTCTTGAGAAAAGAGTTCAACTATAAATTGGAAATGCGGAACCGCAGAGAGTTCAGTTGTGAATTGAAGTCAACAGCGGTAAGAAGAAAAGTTTAATTGAATTTTGTCAACTATTCTAAAGTGCACTACAGTTAAATTAGTAGTATTTATTTTTATTAAAGTGCATTCATTGACACAATCCAGTCATGGAACTATCTATTGGCAGTAAACTTATTTTCGTGATAATAATATCAGCTCAGAAGAACACTTCCAACTGTAGAAGGGGCAACAGTGAAAGTGCAATTTATTTCGTTTTATTAAATTGAAGATTGCTTAACCATAATTATTTCAAAATGACTGCATGGGTTTCAGGAATGAGTTCTTACTTATTTTCGTGATTATAATATCAGCTCAGAAGAACACTTGTTGTAGAAGGTACAACAGTGAAAATGAAAGTTGTTTCTTTATATTAAATTGCACGGGTTTCAGGAATGAGTACTAGCTACTGATGCTTTAGACTCGTAGAGAAACAGATTTTTTAGCAAGAATCACTGTTGAGACTAAGCCCGGGCAGGGAGGAACCTGCGACCCTCTGGGTGTGAGTCCAGCATGCTCACTACTAGACCACAGAGGGCGGTTTGAAGTCTTTTGAACTTAAATTACCTTAATTATCAAACAGCTAGCATCACTCTATGACTAAATAATTCTATTAAAGTTTTAATTTTAATTTATGTTTAATTGTTTTCTTCAGTATATCAAAAAAATTTGCACTGCTTCTTAAATTATTAGGCGTCTATTTTTTCATTTAGTATATATTTAACTTTTTCTTTACCTATTAAGCTACCAAATGAAAATATCCAAATTAAAGTTTATAATAAGGAAAAGCGAATTTTGAGAAAAGCAAAATAGAAGAAATAAACCGCAAAACTACTAAAAAAAAACTCTTTTTTTATTTATATCAACTGAAAATGGTGCACTGAAGTAACTGAACAGTCAACTCAACGTTAAAGAATTAACAAAATACATTTTTTTATAAAAAATATCGCGAATTCGTTTTAAGGAAAACCATGAAACGAAAATGAAATAAATTAAAATCCTAACAAACCTGCTATAATATGGGCAGCCATTTTCTGTAGTCTTTTTCTTAACTATTAAGGTCCTTAATTATTTATTTAGTTATAATTTAATTTTTTAAATTTGAAAGTCTCCTCTAAAACACTCACACTTTTTTTACATTTCTTTTTTACATGCACACTTTTATTCGAATAAGCTGAAGTCTTCAAGTAAGCGGGACTTACTTCTCTCTGTGGTTAGTAGTAATTTCAACTAAAAAATTGTTAAATTAAAATCGATTTCTTATTTTTTTAACTAATGCTTGGTTAGTATAAAACTCTAAAGGGGGGTTTTCATAAAGGTAAAAATAAAAAACAAACTAAAATTCAAAATGAAAATGAAAATCAACCGAAAATACTTAAAATTGTTTGTATAGAAATTTTGGCAAGCGAACACTTACGTCAAGCGGCTTCTTCAACACAATCCAACCGGACTCAGCTTGTATGTCGAAGTACTCCAAGTCGTTGGGATTGAAGGGTGCACTTAGGCTGTACACAATGGCGCCGTTGTTGTCAGCATCCTCATCGGAGGCGGACACACGCAAAATGTTGGTGCCAATGCTTGCGTCTTGTTTCACATTTTCCACGTATTTCTGTAGAAGGAAATTTAAATAAATTTTTGTTTAATATAAACAAATTAATTTTCAACTCCAAGTTATATTTTCTAACTTCTACTTTACAGAAGTTTGGAGAAAATAGAAAAGTTTTTATGCATAATTGGCTTATAAGCTTCCTTACCTGTCGATCGAACAGCGGGGGATTGTCATTTACGTCCGTGATTTCCACAGTGAAGGAGCAAACACCTTCCAGACTAGGTTCACCCTGATCGGTGGCTTTGACGGTGACCGAAACGAATTTGCCATCATCACCTTCGCGGTCGAACACTTTGTTTGTGGAGACCTCGCCGGTTTCTTCGTCCACCGTGAATTTGGTGCCCTTCTGATTCGGTTGCTGTACTATGGAGTATTTGACCTGAAATGCGAAAAAATATTCGTAGATAATGAGGTCTCAAGGCAGATCATTAGTACGTCTCAATAATACGGTCTAAACGTAGATTATTAGTATGCAGAAAACCATTGCAAAATGTGAATTAGGGACACTACTGGAAAACCTCGGTAAGAAAGATTGCATATGCTTTTTGAGAGCAGACTCTTGATTACAATTATATAGAACTTCAAAAAAAGTAAACCAAGTCATTCACAAAATTATTGAAGAGACCATAAAATAAAGAACTCAAGCTAAAAATAGAACGTGAGAAATTTAAACCTTGTGCAGACTCTATTCATAATCTAAAAACATAGAATAGCCAAAATATTTCATTGATCTCCCTTCTAAATTAAATGAAAGTCTACAGACTGTGCAGAGTATGAAAGCGTCAGAATGTAGAGAGGAACAGTCAAAGCTGACTGAAATATATAACTAAAACAGATCTCCCTTCTAAATTAAATGAAAGTCTACAGACTGTGCAGATTACGAAAACAGTCGGAATGTAGAGTGGAAAAAACAAAGGTGTCTGAAATATATAACTAAAATTAACCGTCTTGAAAGAAACCCCCTTCCCAATTCCATCGTCTAGGAAACGATAATAAAGCACCACAAAATTTAAGCAGAAATGTTTTACTCAATTCTTTTTTGTACTTGCGAAAGCAACCTTCCGAATCGACCGTAGTCAACTTTTACAGTAGCGACCAAGGTGTATTTATCAATATGGAACAAAACCTTCGCTTCGATTAAAAACAGTAGCATTGGTGGGCATGAATTTGGCTGCCAATTGAACATTCAACATGACAAGCGTATTTTCCAATATGCCACTGTGCTGAATTTTACAATGCATTCATGGGCAAAAAAATATTGCCGAAAAAAGCGCTGTTAAATAAAGCAGCGTCGACATTTTTCAAATTTGAATAGTTTCGGCAGCAATATTAAAAATCAAATTAACAACTTTGAAACATTTTTTGCTGTTGTAGGGCGTCAAAATAAAATTATGTACTAAAGTGGAAATTGTGCGCGCCATTGCAACACAATAAAAGCGCTCCATGGCAGGGGCGGCAAAACTGGAGCAAAACTTTTCAATTTTTTTCCCTTGCTGTTTTTCGCCATTTGATTTTCGATTTTCATGAACTTTGCACCCCCAGAACTCGTAATTGAAATTCAAATTCGTGTATTGAATTGCTTCGTTATTGCGCCTGAGGCTAGGCTAGGCAGCAACCGCTTTGTGCTCAATTCGTGTAGTGGGGGAGATTTCACTGTACAACTGTCAAGTGCAAGCAAAGGTCGAGCGCTTGCTACAATAAATGCTCTCGGGAGCAAAACTTTGTACAAATTAATTTCAAGAATTTTATCTCAAGACTGAAAATACAGCACGTACGCAAAGCAAGTGTTTGAAAAGTTTCAATTATAAAAATAAGAAAAAATATTAGCAAAAATTCCATCTGAAAGTGACGCACCCCTCATAAATGAGCTGGAAACTTTACGCCTTACTTTTTATTAATATGCCGAACACTTAATGAAGAGCGCATTAAAATAGCAATGCTGCATGTTTCGGTTGCATGCCGCAGCTGCACAGCTCCACAGCTCCACAGCTCCACTGCTCCACAGCTGTCAGCTGCCAAAGTTCAACTTCATTTAAAGTTCCCTGGGTCTTAATGAGTCCAATAAAACTTAATTAAAACGTTAAAAGTGCACCAAAGCACATATATGAGCGTGCATGAGTCAGGTCCCCGCATGCTCCGTCGAGGAGCTGGGAGCCTCGATGCCATTAAACATTTTATATCAATGACACTATCACTTGTGCAGTTACGTCAGTACCGCCACAAGTCCTTCAAATACTTTTTGGTGAACACTTTACCACTGCGTGCCAAGAGATTGTGAAAGAAATTACCAGCTTTAGGTTATAAAATCACTAACGCCCAGTGGAATGCCTTAAAAAGGACAAAGTTTTGTCAATAAAGGTAGAAAAGAGGATACTCGTGCAAATCTGATATTGGTCAGTAGGAAAGCTCGCTCAAATATTCAATCTGCCAACAAATGAGATTCTTCTCGCATCGCAGGTGTAAACGGGTCATGCATTGGAGTTACTTTCATTGACAAATCAGGACACAAACTTGCTAGATAAAACTCTTATTCATACTTATTCCTGTGGTAGTGGCGAAAAGCACCATTCTATAATGCAAGTCGAGCAAAACTGCATCATTATGAATATTGCTATGCTGTGGATAGGGACTCGATGAAAACGGATTCACGGGTGAAATATTTAAAAGAGCACTGATACGAAGCCTTTCTGATCAAGTCGGATTTTTGACAAAAAGTAAATAGCATTTGATAGTTTTTATATCTTGCATACCTTATTAAAAGTGACGAAATTGCAATGAAGGACATTTTCTAGCAAAGGTTTTTGTTGGCCAGGGTTCAAACCCTTGAATTCAAAGAAAGGGGTGTCTCTTCTCTTTACCGCTAAATGTTTCTAAAAGTTCGTAACTTTCACATTCTAAAGAATGTCAAATCCAATTTTTAATCACTCCATTCAATGGCTTCTGTGCGTTGGGACCACCTAAGACGAATTCGGGACTGTTTTTTGTGAAAATCTCGTTCCACTTGCGCAGAAGTAAGATGATCATCTCAGAATTTTCTGGTCAAGAGAATAGCTACACAACAATATTGAATATGAGGTTTCATTTTCTTCCAAACAGAGGTTTCTTTTCCTTCTAAACAGAGTCTGCAGTCCATCTGAGTACACACATACACTTAAGCTTAAAATAGCCGGCGTTTGTGGAAATTTCTGTTGTTAACCGGCGGACCATAATCGGTTGAAAATATTCTCTAAAGCAGCACAGCTAGTACTGAAGAAAGATTCCAGATCCAAGGACTTCATAACCCGCATAATTATTGTCATAAATTGAGAGCAGTCTTTGCTTAAAGTTGTCAATGAAAATGTTCCTTTTATTTATGTATTGTTACTTCCTTTATCTGTGAAACATCTGCTCTGTGATTGCCCAGGTCTTCCGAGGAGGCGAGCCAGTTATATGGGCTCGGACTTCTTGGAAGAATTACAAGAACTAGCAGAGCTGAAACTAATTGATATTCGCAACTTCACAAAAGCTTCTGACTGGTTTAGGATCACGGGAAGCTGAGGGTGTTTTGAGGGATAGGGGAGGGGGGTGGCCTCCCCCTAAAAACAGGTATCGCAATGGGCCACCGAGTGAAACTGTCGTAACCCGCAAGCTAGCTGGTTAATCTAACCTAATCTGCTTCCTTTAGAAGGGAGTCTAGACTGAATCATAACAAAGTTATGCCATATATTTACGTTAACCAAATTTGATTGATATTTAGACCCGTACTTGGTCTAATCCTGGGCTTCAATCACACCATTCTTGATCGAATAATTTAAAGAGTAAAACTGATTGTTTGAATATAATTTGAAAAATACAAATAGCGTGTTAGGTGACGGGCTCCACCATTCATGGTGACATGATGGTGTTTTCATATAAACAAGGGAAATGCAAAATAGCACAATAATTTAGGAATATTCTGGGTGAAAGATGAGAAAGAGTCTGGTACCTTTGGAAGTCCTTACTAGAGGGTGTTAAGACAACTTATAAGAAATGGATTGGTAGTGGGGAATACGAACTATAAAAGTAAAGGAATTAAAAACAATGATCTAGCTATTAGTGTGACCACCTGATTCCATAATCCTATTCACGGCTATAGCCATCATTTATATCTCTAGGACCTAACAAATATTGATTACATCCACTCACCTGTCCATTAACGCCCTTATCCTCATCAGTGGCAACCACCTTAATCACGGGACTACCGTTCGGTGCACCCTCCTCCACTTTGGGGTAATAGGTGCCGCAATCTTTGAACACTGGTTTGTTGTCATTCACATCGGTGATGAATACCACCACCACTGCGGTGGATGTGTGTATCGTCTGGTCACCGTTCACACAGCAAGATCCGTCATCCATTGCGGTCACGTTCAGTTCGTATTTATCGCGATCCAAAGAAATGGCCTTACTGTGCAAGCGGATCACACCCGTAATCTCCTCAATGACGAATTGTCCGGATGATGTGCCGCCGCCCACAAAACCGAAACGCACATTGTCGCCATCTTTGTCAGAGGCGACTACAGTGGTCACCAGCGTGTTGGGTCCGGCATTCTCATCTACATTTGGAGTGTATACTTGTTGCGAAAATTTCGGCTCTTCGTCGTTCTTGTTTTTTGTGTAGACGCGAACAGTGGCAGCACCCGACTTGGAGGGTTCACCTTTATCTTTCGCGGTGACAATGAATTCGTAGTAGGCATTGTTGTTGTCCGCATCGAGTTGTTTGTTATTCACAATGATACCATTCCCATCGACGGCGAAATGATCATCGGAGACTAAGTATTCAATTTCGGCATTGGCGCCTGAATCGGAATCCATGGCTTTGACACGTAGAATGCTCGTGCCGAGGGGTATGTCCTCGTCCACATTGTGTGCCTGGTAGTCGGGCAGCTCGAATTTCGGTGCATTATCGTTGACATCGGTGACACGTATCGTAAGCTGTAAACGGACAAGCAGAGAAAGAGAAAAAGAAAGAGATATAGAAATTTGTCCTTTCTGCAATTCAATTACTGGGGATTGGAGCATTAATTCGGGCAACACAACTGTTTTTTTTTTATTTAATCCCAATTAATGCACCAATCATCCAATGCGCTTCGTCGCCTCTACTCTGCACCTTACTGTGGACAGCAATAAAGTGCACACAATCCTCGCCTCGAACGAAGCAAACAGTAAACCCAAAAGCGACTTAGGAGCGATTTGCCACCAGTTTCTTCACTTGCCACTTCTGCACAACAACTCACCTCAACTGATGTGGAAAAGCCACCCGAATCCTCGGTGGCCGTTACTATCAACGAATAGACATGTGGCTGTCGTAAATCTTCAAAATCCAATTCCTTAGCCAGCTTGACGATGCCCGACGATGGTCCAATATTAAAAGTGCCAGCGCCTTGTCCTTGCGCCTTCAGCGTGTAGCGTATCTCACGATCTGCAAAGGATTTCGCCTTAACCGAGATGATGCTGCAAATAGAAAAACAAAACAAAAACAATCACTAAGTGGGGGAATAGTTGAGCTAGTGAGGTGGGCGGTGGGAGAAATTGGGAGAGTGGGAACCACACACCACAAAAAGATAGTGCAGTGGTGAGTCGGGTGGAACTAGCAAGACACATGTACCAGTCTTGAAATATGTACAAATATCGTTTGAGAATGGTTGAAGTTGTGCTGCTGCTGCTTCGCTGTGGCTTGGTAGGAATGTGTATGAAAGTGTGAGAGTGTTTGTTTGTGCGTGTGCACAAAATGACTTTCGACATTTTGTTTTGCTGTGGTTTGCTTTTGGCATTTCAATGAGCTCTCTTTTAGCGCTTTGCATAAGTTTATTGGAGTATAATTTACATATTTGGCCTGCATGATGTTTGGCTCTATGCAAGGACATTCCAGTGTTTGCTTGTGTGCATAGCAAATGTTAAGGATGCCAATATCACAAATCTCGAACTATTGCAATTTGATTGTATTATTATTAAACCAATATTAAGCTGATATTTATATACGCAGAAGTGAGACTTTGTTTACACATGTACAAAGGACTTGCATGCCATACACAAACACGTGTTGAAACATTTAAAGAGCTTTGCACTATATTAAGTTTTAATATTGCCAGCAATTTCACATCAAATCTGTAAATAAAGTTTCAATATTTCCAGGAATTTCACATCAAATGAAGTCATTCCGTCAACTGATATGATGTGAGTATTAACGGAACAATTTTTTATTAATCAAAGCGACAGCGGTGAAGTAAAATTTAATAAAGTTAATAAAAATATTTTCGGTTTTGAGTGCCATTACGGAATTGCTGTGCCGGAATGCGACAAGAAAAAAAAGGTTATTCAATTTTTAAATGTAATTGAAAAGGATTTTTTTTATCCTCTCAGTGATAAATTACAATTTCATTGAACAGTTTTTTATTTTGTTACAACTCTGTTAATTATTGAAATATGAACAGATTTTAACTGCGGGTTAAATCCCATTGCAACAATGCTGCGAGCCTTCAAACCAATTTAATGTCCTTAATTTTTAAATATATTAACTTAATGTATGTTATCACACTTACTCTGAGTCCTTTTTCTGGTTTTCTGGTATTTCGGCCTCATAGCTGGGCATGTAAAACTGCGGCGCTCGCTTGCCACCCACAATGGACAGGCGTTCCTCTGGCGTGCTCTGAAAGCGACGATCGTCAACCTTGCCATTCTGATCTTCTGCCTTCACATACAGCACATACTCCATGTCCAGCTGGAAGAGATCAGTGCCGCGTGTACGCACCACGCCCGAACGTTCGTCAACCTCGAAGCGGCCGCCTGTGCGATCGCGCACTATGAAATAATGGATGTTGTGATCGGTGTCGGGATCTCGCGCCTGCAACGTAAACACGGGCGTATTTGGCGGTGCATTGAGTTGCACCACCGCCTGCATTGGCAACGGACGGTTTATGAAGTACGGTGGCTCATCGTTCACATCCTTCACGTGTATGATCACGCGTTGATTGTCGGTGTATTTGAGACCGGCTGCGCATAGAAGAGAGAAAAGAGAAATTAAGTTAATATATTGCGTCATTTTCAGTAAAAAACATAAAAACGTCTGCCACAAAATAATCTACTCTAAGCAAATTTACGACTCCCAGAAGAGTTACGCTCACACTTGCATGAAGATAATAAGCCTCGCATGTATGCTCTGTGACTATTACTGTGCCTGTGTTTTTGCGTCTGTGTTTTTTCATGTTTCACTTAATGCCGCCAAGGACATTGTCTGCTTGCTTCAGAAAACGAAAGAAGCTCATGTGGAAGCACAGAAAACAGCCACAATTTATGTCAGCGGAATTATCATACAACTCTCTCAAATAAGCAGCACAATAAACACTTGTGGCGTATCCTTAGAAAGGCTTCGCAACGTTTCCCAACTTGATTTAATATAAAATGGAATATGATTAGAAGATTATTTTCAGAACCGGGCGCCCCTTTTGTGCATGCATGTTATTTTGATAATATTTATGTTTAAAATTTTTAAATAAACTGAAAAGGATATTAGAATGGGTTTGCATATAAATGGTGGGTTGAAGAGAATTTGATTCTAACTTATTTTTAAAGACAATTCGCGAGTTCTGAGGGAAGGTCTAGGAAAATATGCATCAACGTTTGTAGAAGGGACTATCACACAATTACCTTAATATAATCGCAGAAAATCACGAGCACAGCTACGCACTGATTTCAGTCAAAGTTCGTGGTGGTAAATATTCCTCGGATAATGCTAGCAAGATCATGATCGTAGCCAACTGATATAGCTCCATTTTCTTTCCTCCGCGGAGTAAACTGTCGAGTATAATCGATCAGAAGAAGAGAAAGCTGCACCCGAAGACACCTCATTTTAGTAGAAAAAAGTTCTGACTTCTAGAGATTCCACAGATTTAAAATTGTACTTCTAATCGGCAAAGATATTATCCAATTACTGACAGAGCTGAAGCCTGTGAGTAGCTCTTTTAATTGACTTTATTTCTCTATAATTGAAAGCATCTTCTATGCCAATGGAGGCGAAAAGAAAAGCATTCCAAGAACCTGGGGGGCTCTTCGATATAAGTTGCCAAAGCGTTAAGAACAGATTCAGTAGATTTGCCCGGTTCATAAGCAGGTATGATCTCACTCATACTGCAGATTAATTCTTAGCAATTCTTTACGGATCTCTGGGTTATGGTAGACACCAAACTGAAAAGGTGCAAAAACTTAATATCTGATTCGAGCTATTTTCCTAACTCATCAAGTCGAAAAATTTAACAATTGATATCAAATTCTTTCCCACCTTTGGCATGTATTGAAACATTTGCATAACGTTTGAAAAATTGCCAGAAACTGTCTTGCAAGCAAAAGATTCAGGTAGATAAGGAACGATGAAGCCAAATTAAAACTTTCACAGGGTCAGAAAAATACTATCCATGCCAATTTTATAAAGTTTAATCTTGATGGTGGTGACAGCGTCAATAAAGTGGTTACTTTTATAGTGTTGGCACATTTGCAGTCCTTCTCTCATAAGCAAATTTATATGAAAAGAAAACGCTGAACTTATTACACCAAAAAAATAAGAAGCTTCAAATTATGTGATTTATGATACAAATTATTTTGCAAAAATATCAGTTCCAACAAAGTCTGCCTTCAAAAGTTTGTACTAATTTGACTTAAGTGGTTTGCTGGAAATGTCAAGCAGATCAGCACTTCAAAGCGAGAAGAGATAAAAGCTTTTTACCAAAAAAGTACAAATTGCGGCAAACTTCGAAAAATACGTTACATGTATGGCAGCTTCGTCCCTGACCCTCATCCTTTCAACGCTTTGCAGTGTCACTAAAAAGTTGATTTGATTTGCAGTTGCTCACTACAGCATTTTTTCACATTGACAGCGCAGGCCCCAGCAAATGAATGCAAGAGCAAATTTTTACACGCGTCCTGTTGGCACATTAATTACGAAGTACTTAAAAGCCCTTTGCATGTATAGCGCGCGCATGCATTTAAATGACACTCATTTGGTTACTACTAATTGCAAATGTCGTGGCGGTGAAATAGTAAATTATCATCACGTACCTGCATTAAAAAAGCAAAGAAAGAAGCAACCCTCTTTCAGTGAATGTGCATTGCTGACATTAATATCCTTTTTCCGGACAAGTGCAATTTGAAAGAGCGCCGCTCGCATTGCATACCAAATATTAAACTCCACAAGCGTTCAGTTTCACTAAAGCCATTAAAATGAAATGAATTAGAAAAATACTAGCAATAACTGCCAGACACACCCACCCACTGACACAGTGGAGACGACTACAATTCTTAAGATGGAATAAGCAACCCTTTGGGGCGAATAATCTACACCACTGTGCTCTGACTCAAAGTGAACCCCAAAACATAAAATCAATAACTTCGCAACGTACTCGTAATATAAGAGCCGCTGCGTTGTCTGCTTCGGAATATGCCAATACCTTGCTAGTGATGGTGCAGCGTAGCATATCCTTAAATCCTGCTGATTACATGTGAACAATGCAATAAGACAGACGATTTATTGGTAAACGCACGCGTATAAGAGGCGTGTGTAAGTGAAATTGAAGTGTTGCCGAAGGGAGCACCACTTATGTAAAGCCAGCAGGATAAGCTGCAGAGCCAGCACACAATGTGAGTACATATATTGAAAAAAGGAGGAAAATATATGAAGTGGGAAGCCAGTTTACAGCAAGGTAAAGTTCCACTTGGCATAACAAAATAGCACTGTGATAACTTTCTTCCTGCTTCCTTGCCGTCCGCTTATACTCGACTCCCCCGTATGCACATATGAAGAGCTCACGTAAAGTTTTGTGAAGCGGCATAAACGTCAGCGAGCAAAGGGGCGCGAGTGAGTGTGCTAAAAGAGGTACGAAGGGACTTCAGGTGTGGCAAAAAGTTTGCAATTAGTTTTACCGACTCGAAAGCGTTGAAATCATTTCATTGCACTTGCCTGCTGCAGGACACGGTCATATGAAAAGGTGAGCTGGAGCTATTAAAATGGTTCTGGGCTTAGACCCACGAGCATTCGCCTCACTCACACTCACGCACACAGCCGTAGCCAGGCAAGTGAGGTAAACAAAAGACAGCAACAACAAAATCACAATATTTTTAATTTCTTTTGTTTGCGTCTTTTGCTTGATTGCAATTGCAATTACAAAGCTGTGAGTGGATGGCATGGATACATATATGCGAGTGTAAACTCAGCGTAATCCTGGCAAGGATTTCCGTTGCTTCTGCTTGCCTGCATGCGTGCTGCTGCTGCCTCTACTGCCATGTGTCTGCTGCATTGTAAATTGTTAAAACATGTTCTGGAGCATTTGTGTATTTCCGTTTTGGCTGTTTTTGCCTTTTTTTTTATAAATTTATATATAAAAATTTCTTTTTTCATTCCGTACTTATTTATATGTGTATTTATATTTTATTTTTAATGTTTCATCTTTGCCGTATTTGCTGATGTTGCATTCAAGTGAGTTCCTTTGTATGCATGCAACAAGGATATAAGCTTTCAACTGCAGATTGATTTTGCGCAAAGGCAACGCCAGGAGTGCGGGCAAAGTGAAGCAGACGTGCACCGGGTGTGTAGCATCTGTAGCAGAGTGTGTGTGAAGTTGCAAGGAGAAAGTTTTATTTGCCCTGTAATGTTGCTTCATCAGGAAACGCAAATAAAAGCAGCGCTGAAGAAATACTTTTCACAAACAATTTGTACGAGCAGCACAGCTCTGCAACATTGCAGCGATGTGATGATGTTGGCTGTTCTTGAGCTGTTTGAGCGTGCGGTGGCAATCCACAACTCAGCACTGGGTACTCCACAGCTTCTTATTTTCCACCCTTCTTCCTTTCGTGTGTTGCTTGGTATTTGCAACACTGGAGTTATGCTCGGCGTACTTTAAAATGTTGTTTGTTTGTTTCTTTGTTTGTTTTTCTTTCAAAGAGTGAGAATGTGGATTGTATATTAAAGTAGCAGAATATATGAGCAAACTTTAAGAGCAAGTTGTGCAAGCATATAATTGGCTGCTACATTGTGTGCCCGTTTATCTTTATTGTTGCAGTTATCGTTGGTAGTGTATGGTTTTGGCGAGATTCAGCCTACTGCGACCTCACTCCGCCTCCCTGTGTTATATTTAACTTTCTGGTTATTCAGTTGTTCGTCGGTTAAGATATAATATTTTACCGCTATTTTTATATTGTTGTGAATACTTCGACTCGATCATGCTCCGTTTATTTTAATAACACATCCGAGGAATTTACCTACTTTTCTATTCACCCTTTCATTAAAATTTTCCATATAATTAAAAAAATGATTAGCTCTTTCAGGGATTGTTTTCTTTTCATTTGCCTTCCATTTACTCGAATTGAATTGATTATGCTACAGTGCCACGCCTTTACTACTACATTTAGCTTCAGAGAACATGTTGAAATCGTCAAACTGATTGTTGCAGTACTTCATAGTATGCAATTCTGGTTGTAAACTGAACGTGTTTCGAAATATATTCATAAAAGGAGTACAATATAACCCTTATCTACTGAGTTCAGAATTGTATTCACAGAACCACAGAATTTATAATCTTGTATACCAAAAGTATCCAAAATGTCAGTTCAAGAACCTTTCCTTACCTTTTCCTATCATAAACATAATACACACACTAAAACTATAAAGCAAGACATTGGTATATGAAACCAGAGATCCTTGTAAGCCGATGTCGAGAAATTGGAAGTGGAGGGACCCAACGCTTAACAAGATTAAATATTCATGTTCCCGAAGAGTATCTTAATGAAAGCTATGGGTACTTAAGATCTTTATTGACCTCTTCCTGCTTAATGAAAGCTATGGGTGATTTAAGGTCTTTATTGACCTCTTCCTGATATAATTACAACAGGTACTTAAAAGAAAGAAACTTATGTCGTATGACTGGCTGCTGTTTTTAATTGTTGTTGTTACATTTTAGTGTCGTATTTGACACTACATATACAAATTTCCTGCGTAATTGTGTCCTTATGTTGGAAAGACTTGGTAAATAGGGAATACGTTATAATTATACCAGGAATAGTAAGAGGACATGACGTGCAAGAAATGAAGAAAGCGTCATACAGCGGAAGCAGAAATAACTTTCACCCACTGATCCGCCCACCACAATACGAAAGAAGGACGTTGTTAGGTACAAGGAAGACTCACCAGAATCGGACTTAAGATCAATCAGCTGAGCCGCCATATAAGATGTACATTAGTAGTAAATAAACCTGTGTAGGTGAATAATATTAATGTCTGTTAGACAGAAGAAATGATTACATAATGTACTGAAGGGGAAAGATATACATCATAAACATAAATCTACTACCAATAAGAGAGGGTAAAGTTAGATACTCTATCAGATTATGCTCACGATCATCAAATGCGTATATAAAGACTTCTAAAACCTAAGTACATATAGCACTTCAAAGTAGTGACAGAGAAAATCTTCAAACTCCACATTGGCAAATTTTTAGTTCATCTATTCAGGCAATATACAAAATCCTTTCAAGTAATTTCGAATGCTTATTATGCTTCTAAAATATTTAAGCTCTGCTCAGTGGCAAAATATCTAAAATAATACGTTATAAGTGCATAATAACAACAAAAACAACTGACTGAGTGATGCTTAAGCACCTCAATTACATGTCAAACTCCAGCCAGTCAGCCACCATCGAGTCAGCTCGTACCACCCGCCTGTGCATCCGCATTCCAAATGTCAGTGAAAATATTTTGTGTATTATAATTTTACCCCAAAAAATCTGCTATTTACTTATTAAAATTTTCATCACGTCTTCTTGTCAGCATATTCTGCATTTGAAATTTCAGCATGAAACTGTCAAAAACAAACAGAAACCTATGAAAACGAAAACCTTGAAGGATAGAACCGCCGCATACATCTGCCGAACAGCGGGAACAGAGCGCGGGAAAGTTTCGTTTAACCTGTACCGCACAAACGAAGGCAAAGGCTAAGGCAAAACACAAACACATACACACTTTTACGGTAGAAACACGCACGCAGCGCACACACACACGTACAGCTGACTGACGCTAACCACCAAAGGAAAAGACATGAAATTACGTGCGACGGAGACATGCACGAGGAGTAAGCACCCGACAGTGACTCTTGGCTGACAGCTGAAAAATAGCTTTATGTCTTCTTTTATGAGAGTTCCTGTGCTACAACAACAACAACAAATTGCAGAAAAAATACAAAATAAAAACGTGAAACAGGGCTTGAGTCGAAACAACACAACAAAATGTCCGTTTGATTGTGTGTGTGGACGAATCTGTCTTACGGTCTGTCTGTGTTTGTTGTGAGCTTAATGCTCGCTGTGACAAAAGATTGTCTACTTTTAGGGGTGCTTATCACTGTTGACTTTGCCAAGTCGCCTCACACCTAAGCAAGAATCGCAAAAAGAGTATGAATAAAAAATGGAAATAAAAAACTTTGTATGTAATCTGAAGCAAGTGCAAATTATTCTTTTGTATTTCCATTGTCTTTTGTATTTATTTCCACTTCTTTTACTTTAAAATGTTCCCCTTTTTCCAATTTTGACTTTGCTAAAATCCATCTTAGCGCATTGTCAATGGTTGTGTTGTTTACTTTTTGTCTCTTACGAGAATGTGCCCTTGCGACTGCATATCCTGGCAACCATGCAGTGGGGAAACCTACCTATCAATGATGTTCTGAAGTGGAACTCAAGCAAACAATGCAGCCTCGTCAGTTATTACTGCTGCTGTGGTGCTGACTGCTCGAGGCTAAAAGTGTCATACGCTTGGGTGATGAAGACTTCGGCGTGATATTCTTCAGCAATCAACGCTTTGCTTTGATTGAGTGTGCTTAGCCATGGAGCTCTATTTCATCAATCACTTTTCTCTTAGCACTCTTCGAATTCTCAACTAAGCGTTTGAATATCAGTTTTCAAATAAATTTACAAGGAAATACACAAAATTGCAACAAATGTGAAAAGTACGAATTTGCTACGTTTAAAAGGGTATGGTAAAATATTGCCCTGGTATCAATAAGGATATTAAACAATTTTATTACTTTCCAGAACTTTATGCAGCAATAACAATAACACTCAACCTCCTGGCCCCAAACTGAAGCTAAGCTGTTAGCTTTTATTTCTCATTTTACTGCTGCGATTTCAGCGCTCCTCGTTGGTGCTGCACTTGCACATCGTATCCTTCGCCATTTTATTTGGAAAACAATTGATATAAAGTACCATCAAAAGGTAAAATTTTACACCCCCACAGATCTTGATTACAATGCAGTCAAGTGAGTGTGATTTTGCGACGAGCAGGGGAGAATTCCGAATGAATGACTTCATTTCTGAGGGAAGTGGGTGAGCGGGTGCTGTCAGTATTCCATTTCATCTAGACCGCTCGTCGCAAGTGAGTTGAGCTCAGGATTTAAGAGCGCTTTGGATACTGCGCCACCTTAGTTAGTGTGCATTAAAAATTCAACACTGCTGCAAGCGACCGGTTTGTAATCTTTCCTGTCTGAATGGCTTAAGAAAGATTGATAAACGCTTCGCTGTCCGCTTCCACTTGGCTTAGCGCACTTTCGCAAATTAATATCACGTGCAGGACGAGGTACGTGTGAATGTGCAAACGACAATGCATCAACGGAATGAAAACTAGTTTCATTAGCATGACGCTTTCCTTTTGCACACAATAGTATGCAAGGATATCTCTGCTCCCTCCCTCCCACTACTACATCAATTAATGTCAGCAAATTAATTTAATTAATATTAAATTTGTTGTACGGCACTGCACTGAAATTTGCGAGGATTTATTATGCACTCTAAAAAATTATGCATGTGTGGGTACGCCAAATTACTGTATTTCCTTCAGGCATGTGTGAGCCATAAAAATGTGTCAACCTGCTCGCGTCACAGCCAGTCAGGCAGGCAAGTATGCGGTACAAACCAAGAGGCACCCAGCTGCGCAGAAACGCAAATAGTTGCGCTCCAAAGCCATAAGTCACTGACACCAGGCGGTCTAAGAATGGTGTTGGGGCGCGGCTCTGGCACCACACCGCAGCAGCGTCAAGTGTATTAACACCTTGCCAGACTTCAAGCGTAGCAGCCAACAACGGTAACAATGGCAGCGCAGCCAGTGGCAGCAAACCTGCTACCAGAGCCTGAAGCCCAGCACACCATGCCATACAGCAATCGCGCTTTAATGGGAATCGTATATCGTAAAATCATGCGACATCCAACGCACAGTAGTGAAAACAAATAGTAAAGCAGCCAGACACACGCTCGTTTGTGTCCACGAGATATGCGCACTTCCTCCTGCTGGAGGTGCTGCCAATTGTGCAGATGCACAGCAGCAGATAACGCCGCTTCTGTGGCAATAAAGACATTCACTTTACCTGATATCGAATTGCAATGCAAGCTGACTGGGTTTGGCTTGGCTTGGCTTAGCTAAGGTTGAGTTGGCTAGAGTCGAGTCGACTAGAGTCGACTTGGAAATTTGCTCGCTCAGGTTGAAAAGAAAAAGTGCCATATGAGTGAGTGTAAGCCTAAGTGGAGAGGAGATAGTGGAATGTGATATTCCTGCTAGGTAATAAAATATTTTGCTAATTGTTGTTGCTGCTGCTGCTGCTGCTGGAGTGGCCATTGTTGTTGTAAAGGGTGTTGTTGTATTACGAAGAGGATTATTCCAGTTCAACAATTTTATGGTAGTTCTTTGTCACATTTGCTTTGTGCATTTTAAATGCTGTCAGGTTAGCCAAGCTCTCGAGATAAGGCAATGCACATTTTTGCTCAGACGGAATGGAGTACAAATGTCCTGTCAAGATAGGAAACACCAATAAGCATAAAGTCTGTGTACGAGTGGTTCCAGTATTAATTCAGTTTTCATTGTAGTTCTTTAATGTGTCTTACATGTGGAGCAAAAATTCGTAGGGTTTCAAAGATAATAAAGTAACAGCCTGTGGAATGGCAAAGGTTTTCAGATTGTTTCTAATGATAGTAGGTTTTCTCGGATCTAACAAATTCACTATATATTGGTGGATACAAAGGAAACATACTCTTTTACAAGGATACTCATAAATACGCTATACGCGAACTAAACTTCTTATTTTTGCAAACAGTCGCAGGACTCGACGTATGAATGTATTTCTTCTGAAACTATTCATTGCCTATAATAAAATAAGCTCGAAAAGCTGATACTACCTAGAAATTGAATCGATTGATCTGTGATTGAATAATTATACAAGTAAAAAGGTTTTTTGCGTGGAATTATCTAATAACATTATTCCTGAGCCTATTCCCTCGCGAAACTAACACAATCTCTGCAGAAGCGTTTCAAGCGTTGAAAGATTGAATAATTCTTACTTCTCCTTAAGATTGGGAGTCACATATTGACAACAATGTGTCTTTCATCTGTAAAAATCTTCAAGATTCATGTATTCAATGACCCTATTACTGTGTAAAAAACCAAGGCTACTGCTATATTTATGCATTCAGCCGAAAAAGTCCAAATACGCGATCTTTCCAATCTCCAATTTGGTGATATTCTTGCTTGATGACCAATTTAAAGCCAGCTACTGCAGATCATTGAACATTTAATTGCCGCTCATAAATGCGAATTTAATTGCCTGCCATAAATCTGAAGGCAGTTAAAATGCGTGAATCCAATTTGCAGTGTGTGGATAAAGTTTAGCAAATTACCCACTGGCAACACTTCAGTTCCTCGCACACCGAGCGAGTGTCCCAACTTCACGCACAACTTTCCGTTCCGTTCGAGTGCATGAGCGAATTTGCACTAAAATCTGCTGAGTAGGCATCAGTAAAAGTGCGGCTAATGCAAGAGGCCCAGACACATAAACAACGCACCCAGGTCCAATTTAGTCACCAATTTAAAGCGATAATTCAATATTGCAATTTATGCCGCCTTCGCTCGCTGCAAGTTTCCACATTAATTGAAATTTACGACTAAAATTGCCCCATTATCGCTGGCAGGCAAAATAAGTTTCGCTTTTGCGTTTCAGAGCGGAGAAAATTGAATCCTGAGGACAATGCACTCTCACCGCCTGTCAACGTGCAAATACGAAGAACAGCACTCGTCTACATCTGCAAAAGCAAGCAACAAATCTATTCGTTCCGGAGCAGATGGTGAGGACATATAGTGCCCACCTGCTACGCGCGACTACTGCCGCGATGCTTATCAGCAGCAGACCGTGCTTAATCCTTCCTTTGGTGGCTTACGGCGCAAACGGCGATCACCTCGCAGAGCACAATAATTAAATTTCGGATTTTAATATAGCGGAAATGGATGCAATTTCCAGAACAATTCCTCAGAAATTGGCAACAATTTAAAATTCATTAAGTGCAATTTTTTTAATTTCATTTAAAGTACATCTTGTCGCATCGAGTGACATTTTATAGCAATCAGCTGCAACGACAACTACGCGCAGCACAACAACAACAACAATAATAGCAGCAGCAATCTATCACAATGGATTTGCAGAGCAGGCGACACTTCAAAAACTGCCAACCAGCAAGCAAGCAGTGCAATGAAGCGCAAATGAAGTGATATTGTGCTTGTAGGCTCACATGCTGCATGCTGCATGCAGCAGACTGCATAACTGGGTCACGCAAATACCAGCAACGCACAAAAAAGAAAAAATAAAAAAAATAGTAAAGCCAAAGAAAGGGCAAAAATGTGAAATAAATTCGTAGTAATGCAAAATAGAAGAGTTGGCGAATATTCTCGCATAAATTATTCCATAAAAATGCAAACGCAAGATAGTGAAACTTACAGCAGCAGGGCCGGAAGGGGGGAGGGGTTCTACGTAGAAAGATAGAGGAAAAACACTTTCATAACTTTCAAAGTTTTGAGGAGGAAGGCATAAAAATGACAGCGCTGTTACAAACGGAATTTTGAAGAAAATTAAAAAGGAAATGACTGCAACTTGACGCAGTGATCGTCTAGAAATGTCAGCAAGTGACGTCAGACTTACGATTAATAACTGGAAGAATACATGAAATATAATAAAATAAGTTTCATACTTAAATCAATAAATTTATACACATTTGAAACCATGATAAAAGAAGTCTGCAATAAGAGAAACTTCAGCTTCACATACAAAGTATCCTGGTCTATATATATAATATATTAATTTTATTGTAGTAGTTTGCCCAATGGCCGATATTGCGACCTAAAAGATCTTTTATGTTATTCTATATTTTAACATGTGTGATCCAGGTGATCACAACTGCCTGATATACTATATCCGATTGGTTTGGTACCGGAATTTTTCAGTAATGCCATAGCATTTCGTCCGTTTGGTGATGTCAAAGCATCCCAATTTAAGTCATCAGGTCCTTTTTTATACTTATACGAGTATGTTTCTGTTCTGGTCCACATACATTCAGCAATAAAATCGATGGAATCAAAACCAAATGGAGATGGTTCTGCAAACGTAAGATGATGGGACCCTCCCTTAATTCCCAATACTACAATCATAATAAATCCAAATAGACACGCAGGATAACATCACCAATAAGAAACAAACTATTAAAATCCCTCCCAACATTGTTTTATTAACTTTTGTCTAATTCGTATAAAGAGTGGGTTAACGATTCTGTGGAAGCAACTCAATTGAATAGCTGTCTTTTCCAATTGAATGAAACAATAAAGTTTGCTAAAAATTGTTCCCACTGGAAAATTGTCCTTGGGATTTTTATGACGCCTTCCTCTGTCTAAAAATGTGATATTTGAGGTTGCATGCGAAAAGAGAAATGTTTCAAAATATTTGCGGAAATTTCTGGAACAAAGTAAGTAGATTGATTATGTAAGATCTGGGGGAAAGAAGAAGTGGGCAACAACATACGCAAGGCAGAGGCACCCAATTTATAGCTCTTCGGATGGAACTACTCAGGAGAAAATAGAGATACCAAGTTCTAACAGAGCTAGAAAAAGTCTGTATGTGAGACAAGTTTTATTATTAGTTTCATCCAACCATCATGTATCTCCTTAATGTCGATACTATACAGGTTGTGCCTGTGATCAACATATCCTGTTATCAAACCAGGAAACACAATTCTCTAAATAATTCACGCTGGTGAAAGAAAAGTTCCTCTTTCTTTATTAAATCAACGATTTATATTTTTTTATAACTTATAATTAACTTTTTTTCACATATCCAAAGATTTACGATTTATACCTCAAGCTGGATAAAGAAGGGCTCTGGTATATATTTTTTATATGGAAGGACTTAAAATATGTTTTATAATTACTAATCAAAATTGTTTAATACCAATTTATAGCCCAAAAGATTTACGAATTATACTCTAGAAATTATTACTTTCAAATAACTCAAGCATAATGGCACCATGTAAGCCCCCGCCGCATGTCTTCTAAACAAACGTTATACTCCAATAAGCAATTCTCATATGGCAATATTAGAGAGGTTTATTAAATATTCAATTTTATTGTCCTTCCAGCAAGCAGCTGCGTCTATGTGAGGACGTGTGAAGTATGGAAAGTGAGCGAAAATAAACGCCTAGTAACAAGTTGTGACTTGCACGCCAAGTTCGCAGATATGAATAGCATTGCCGAATATATGAGTGTGTGGGAGTGTGTAAATATCCTTGCCATGCTGATGAGCAGCAGAAATAGGCGGTTACAGTATCAACACTCAAGTGTTGGGTGGCGTCTGTCGTCAACCTGCGCCGTCGACTGACCTTGTTTAGAGGGAACAGATGCACGCTCATCACTCTTGCTGTGTGTTTATTCAGTTGGAATTGAATTTCAGTTAATTAAATATTGTTTAAATAATCATTTTTGTAATTCACAATTGATTTTAAAATAAAAATTGAAAATTATTTAAAAAAGTGGTAAAAAAAATTATTAATATTGAATTTTTTCTTTTTAATTTTCCATTTCAAATAATTTATTACATATTTATAAGCCGATAGCACATAATCTCCGGAGTCGTTTGCACACTCACGCTTACCGTATTCGCCCGCATAGTTTTAATTTAATTTTTTGTTTTAATTTATTTAATTAATTTTTTTGTTTGTTTATTTTATTAAATTTTGGTTGCGTTTTGCCGATAAGGGTTATCGAGCATGCTGACATTTAAGGACTGTTTTTTATGGTCATTGCAATAAAAACCAGCGCAAATTCGCGATTTTTAATTGAGGTTTAATTGTGGATTTGTTCAGTGTAGCAAATTTTATCTCATGCACATGTTTTTTGTTGCACTTGTATCGATAATTTTTTGTTGGTGTTTGTTTAAAGGTTGTAATAAAATGTGTAAGTTTAAGAGCAATGATGCCATTACTAATTACAATGATACATTTACTAATGATATATTTTGATACTGAGAAGGGGAACATTAAAAATACTCTTATTTTTCGTACTGTTCATTATTACTCTTAAGTCATTTCATCATATTTCTAGGTATTTAAATATGTCCAATTATCTTAATTCAGACGAAATTTAGCCCCGAATCAGAACCGGCGCTCCGTATCATCAAGAATGTGGATTTTAGTCAGGTGATACTACAGGTAGTAATGACCTGATAGAAAACCTACTATTTTCCCCATCTGCTTTGCACATATTGCGCAGTTTTTCATTGTGGGTGAATGGCCTAACCAATCTTTTGGCTTGACAAAGTTCCACTATCCCTTCCCAGCGTGACATTCTGAGACTATGTTCCCAGCTATCTACCCTGGATTTAGCCTCCGCCCAGTTGATACCACAGTATGGCTCCGGACCTATGAGGCTTGCTGCGGAACCGACCCTAGCTAGTTCGTCAGCAATTTCGTTGCCTTCGACCCCCGAGTGACCAGGGAGCCAGCAAATTGCAACCTAATTTGTATATTAGGAGTAAGTCGCATTGCAGATACTACTCTGATCTATATCGATTCCATGTATACCGATAATACCCTGGTCTGAACTTTGATATATATATTTTTCCAACTGAACTTACAACAATATTACAAAGTTCATTTTAAACAAATAGTACAAATCCCCAACAATATTTGTGTAAATTTTCTGCTGTTCATTGTTCATTCAAATTAAAATTTGCGGTTCGCATAAAATACAATTGAACTTTGAGTAATTCGACTCGATAATATAGTGAAGGACAATAAAGCCCTGTCCACAGAGCCATGTATCAGTCTAATGCACAAATAAATTAATTTCAAATGTGCTTCACTTGTTAACAATGCGAACAAATTTCACACATTATCATTAGAGGCGAAAATTTAATTTACATTTTCGAGCAATTGTTAATAAAAATGACGCGTTTCATTTTTTATTTTCACTCTTTTTTAGCCGCACTAACGAAAAATAAACAATTTACGCTTTATATGCATAAGCTGCAAGCGGTGCTATCAACAAATCCCTACACAGTGTGCGCTTTTACACGGAGCTTTACACACAAACGCGCACACATGCGCATACACGGACGAACACAAGCAAACAAATTGCCATAACAAAAAAAAGAGAGGGGGTAAAAAGTGGCAGACAAAAACAAATTTAAAACTAGGCGCCGCTGGCACTTGTCCACATGTTGTCGCTATTGTTGTCATTGTTGTTGTTTTTATCATTATTGTTGTTGTCATTACAGGAGCTGTTGAAGTTGTTGTTTGGCCGTTGTTAGTGCGGTCGGGTCAGTTCCAGTCAAGGTAGTCAGGCAGGCACTGAGCCAGTCACACTTAAATTGTGTTTGCAGTAGTTAGGTTCACACCCCATGCGCTGAGAGTCATTAAAATGCACAACTTACTAGCGCACACACAAACACAAACACGCACACTCACGCAAACACTCTCTGTCATATGACCACAAACACATGCAAACATACTAACTCACACATGTACATAAACATTTTGAACACTTGGAAAAAAATGCCCGCCAAATTGTACGTGAACTGCAACAGGATGCGTGCGGCTGGTGGCTAGTGTGGTCTCCAAGTGTGAACGGGAGTGTGTGCGCTCAAATTGCGCCATTGTTGTGTGTGTGGTGCGAGTTTTGTTGACTGTGCATTTCCGTGCAGAGTTTGTTGGCATTTTGCATTTTTTATGTCAAATTTACTTAGCTAAAGTAAGCTTGCCCGAATTGCATTAAAAATCAGTTTTTAATGTGTGTGCTCTGCTGTTGTACCGGAAAATGCAATCAATATCCTGGAGCCAGTCATTTAAAGCAACGCTTAAAGCAGTAAACGCAGACGTGACCGTACGCATAGCTAAGTATATATAAGTCCTGGTAGCAATGACCACAAATTGGCCTAATTAAACGCAAGGATTAAAATTAAAGTAGCTCGCTCCCACGTTGCACGCAGTTATTTCACTACTCACAAATGCGTGGTAGCTGGCAGCAAGTGTTTCTTTTGGGGATCATAAACTTTCTGAACCCTGCCGATGTGAAACATGCTTTTTGTTCTTGAAATATTCCTTTCTAAATTAGCATATTTCTTTCAACCTTTTTAATCCTTTAATCTCCACAAAATGTTGCAGCAAAAATAAACAAGCATAAAACCCATCCGGTTGGAATTACGACACGCAACATAAAACCCATTGAAAAGCAAATACGAGCCATGCTCGCTGCCAAAAGGAAGCGAGCACGCGCCGTGGCAGCGCGGTATTCACATGAAACTTAAGTTACGCATACGCCGCGTTGGCCCTAATGTACTTCTTCCATTTGTATAATTTTTTGTCTGTGTTTCCGCAAAAAAAAACAAACAAAAACAAGTTTGTTGGGAAAGGTTGTTGCGGGCAAGCGGGGAGAGGTGAATTTTTGGCAGTTTCATTACGCAAAATCAACATTTAGAAAAGATAAGGGAGCTTTACTGGGGTGGATTCTTTACTTGGCGGTGCTTTAATACTTTTTGCTTTCTTATTTGTTTTATTTTACATTTTTGTGTTGTTCTTGTATTGTGTGCCAGCAAGCCAAACCGAGAGAATCGCGGTAGGCATGGCAGGCACCCTGCTGCTTTGACCATGATAGTTTAAATGGAAACGGCTACGCTAAGAGCCACCACTTTACGAAGAGCTTTGCAGGCTCAGCCAGACCGAAACAAACCAGAAGAGAGCAGACCAGACCGAAGCCTTGGTTTGAGTGAAAATGTAAATTTGTGTTGGTCAGTGTAAATTGCGGTCATTTTTCTTATGCCACGCAACGTTATGAAATGCAAATGTGGATGGCACAACAACGGGCAAATGGTGGCGTACAGGCATATGAAGCAAACTGCCCAGACTAGGCTTGTGCTTGCGTTCTTCTGGTGTTATGCTGTTCCGTCCTCTGCTCGTCTGGCAATCTGGCGGTATTGTATTGTACGTAGTAATAAACGCAATTTGTTTTATGAATTATTACTGCGCCACGAACAATGCACAAGAACCGTTAACGGCGAACGCGAAACGGAGTCCAAAGGATGTCGGAAATACAAGGCACACGGAAAAAACGCTACAGAAACTAAGAGGAACAAAAATCTTAAAGGATTATAATTTATGCTGGCAGCGTGAAATTAATGAGCTCTGTTAAATATAATAAAAGCGTGTTAGAAAATTCGAAAATATTGTAATAATATGTATAAATTACATAAATTTTTGGCATTTTCTGCAGTATTTCATTAAGAGTTTTATGTAGAGCGCCTGAGCATATGCTCCTAAATTTTCAGAATTGTTAGAATATAATAAATTAGAGCGGATCAAAGAAAATCATTGTTTTCTTTAGCACAATATTTCATTCGTTATTAAAATATACTTAAATATATGCTAAGAGAGCTGAAAGGCTTGGTAGGCTGGACCTGCTCCTATATTATCAAAATTAATTATTATATGATTTTCATTAATTCAAAATATACGCCAGAAGAACTTAAAGCTGATTTTCAAAAATTCAAAATAATGGGCGATTAATTCAAATGGATGGAGATTAATTCAAATGGATGAAGTTACGATATATTCTATATAATAAACAGCACCTCTGTATAATATGCGCCGGTGATCGTTTTACCCTTTTGAAGGTAATCGATGTGAACGACACTGCGTGGATCCCAAAAAACTGTCGCCGTGACCCTGTTGGCTGACAGACCCATCTAGGCTTTCTCCAACTTCGCAGGAGAAGTCCACTGTTTTGAATGATTTCTGGTGCGGTTACGAAATGGCCGAAAAACTCATTCGTATTGCGTTGAACATCGCCACAAGACTATTTTGAAGTTGGCAAATGATTGCGTTTGTGTTCTATAGTAAGTAAACCGATATAGCGGTTACCTTTTTCATATCCAAATATATATGGAAAATTGAAGTCACTGATCCATGTGATAATTCTGTAGCCTCTTGAAGTTCGCGCACCTTTACTCGCCGATGGCCCAATATCATACCTTGGATTTTATCGACTATTTCTGGAGTGGTGACCTCAATTGTTCAGCCAAAACATTTGGCGTTACTTCTGCGGGTATGACCGCACCGAAATAGAGTAAGCCAGTGGTGAATGGTTCCAATCGATGGTGAAGAGTCCCCATTATACTTTTCAAGCATCTGTTTGGTTTGCGTGATAGTTATTTCGCGCACAAAGTAATCACACTTTAATTTTTTACATTTTTACGAAAATGCTCTATTTACAGATCAGTCAGAATATTAAGGTGCGTTCTTCTGAAAGATGCTTCTTGACAATCAAAGTGTTGGATTTGAGGCGGCAAAGCCATCTGTCGTATTTTTTAGGCACCTATTGAACCACCCTTGTAATTCAATTTAAAAAAAAAATGAAATTTGTGATGCTTTTAAAATAAGATTTAATTTTCAGCGGTGCCCTTCAAAGTATGCTATAAAAAAATCCATATCTTAAAATAATTTGGAAAAAACAGGATATTGAAAAAACAGGATAATGGAAAATAAAGGTGCAATTTGTAATATATTTAAAAACGCATTTTTTTCTACAAAGCCCTAAAATTTATGCGACAAAAATAAACAATTTATATTAAAGAAAACTATATATGTATATCCAGCATGCAGTATCTAAATATGGGTCTTTCCAAATATACTTTAAAATTGGCTAGTTTTATACTCAAAACCAACGAACAAATATTTATTCAATTTCATAATTTCAAAGTTAAAAACATTTTGGAGCAGGCTCTTAAAGACTTGCTTTACAATTTTCGAATTTTTGCCTTCAATGAATTTTCCGTACTATTTGCTTTGAAACCAAAATTTTTCACCTGAACATATGCTTTAATTTTTTTTAAATTTGCACGAAATATGCCAAAATAATAAGTAAGTATAAAATAAATAAGCGTCCACAAATGAGTAAAAAAAAAAATGTGCCTTAAATAAAAAATGCTCACTTCGCGCCAGTTAGTAATGAAAAATGGAGTCTGTACAGCTGATTTTCCGCACTACTTGCCTCTTACATCCATACTATAAATGGAATGTTAAAAAAGCGCCTAGAAGCATGCAACTTGCTGAAAACACTTTTTTTAACTTTTCGCTTGAGTTTTAATATTTTTTATTTATAAAAAAAAAACAGCACATTTTTTAATAATAAACACAAAAATTCTACAACCACAATGCAGAAAAAAATCCTGTAAATATTCGACTGCATTTGCAAACGCTGAAGTTCATGAATTATGAGGCACTCTGCTCGCCTTGTATATTCGTTTGTTAGTTAGCTGTGCGGATGTTGTTGTTGTTTAAAATATTTTCCATTTACATAGCCGTGAAATTAAGCCTGCCGGGTAAACAGCAGCAGCAGCAGCACCACCACCAACAACAACAACAATAACAGCAGAGCAGCAGCCGCACTAACTAACTCGGACTACACTGGCTGCAAGTAGAACGAGCGGGAGTTGACGCTGCTTGTTTATTGTGAGGCAAGTTCATTGCCTCTGCTCCTTTTAGCAGCTAGTCTCATTGCTGTGAAAGAGTTAATTATTAAAAAAAATAAGCGAAAAATGTTGTGGCAGTGGCAAGTGCACTTAGCGCAAAAAGCTGCGTGAAATTGCTAAAATTTTAGTGCTTTCCGGTGGCCGCTCAACCGACCTAAGTGGAATTAAGTTTGTTGCCACACAGATTTCCAATAGCATTTCTTGGCGCCGCACCTCAGGTGAGAGGAGGGGTTCTCCAATGCAATTAATGAAGAATAATAATTGATTGTTTGCACAGGGAAATCACAACAAAATCAATTAAGGGCAGCTGCGCCACTGCAAACATAGCAAATTCATTTAATATGTCATTCAATTTATGTGCAGCGGCATACGTTTACTATATTAAAAGCGTATTAAAATCGTATTAAACTACAATTCGATTGCAATAAAATCGAACTTGATTGTCGTTAAGCATGCTTTGCTGGCTGGCTGGCTGGCTGGCTGGCTGACTGGTGGGATATGGCCTCAATCGCAGCTCAATGGGTAAACAAAGCCAGCGCAATTTGCAGTTTGTGGCAATTTGGCATACCCATTAAATACACAATACTACAATAAAACACACGCACACTCACTCACCCGGAGACACATACATACATATGCGTAACAAGCCAAAATACTCAGGCATTTGCTCCTTTATAGACCACCACCACCACTAACACAGCAGTACGAGCAATTTGTGAAAGTCGCTTTTGTAACAAGCCCAAATCGCTTGTAGCCACGAGCCACATTAGTGAGCATGTATGTATCTCTGCCGATGCTTGTCTAACTAATTATTGTACAATACTTGTATTTGCCACATGGCTCTGAGAGTGCGTGAGTCTGTGTTTGCATGGACAGTGAAGCGTGTTTAAGTGTTCCAACTAATGTCATGTCCCGACCGGCCAGTGGAACTTACCTTAACAACAAGATTATCCTTTATAATTCGGTCTCATGTCTACATGTTCGTACGGTGAATTGTGTAAGGAATTGTAGAGCATTTAACTGTGAGCAGCAAGTCTGACCAGTTTCCTATGAAAACAACGTCAAAGATGCTAAATCCCTGCTTTCTAAAAGCTTGTGCGAACACCCACTTTTAAGCTGCAAATATATTCTATTAAAAGTTCGTATGCCATACTCAAACTAACAGAAATCCGATTTGGGATGTCAGCTCTAATAAAATAAGCGAGTAAACCTGCACTCGATAAGTTAAGGGGCATCACTAAACTTTGTTCAAAGTACGCCCCTTGCTGGCTGGAGAATGCAACGAAGCTATTATTATCCGCATATCTTCAAATCAAATATTTTGATACTTGTATAGGATTACATCAACAAACCGTAGCAAAAGTAAAGTCACTATTTTTAACTATTTGGGTTTGCTTCGGGGACTAAACGACTTGGAATTGTGGTGCCAAGTGTTAATAAACTATGAGCGCAACATCTCAAGTACCACTTCGACAGTCACATAGATATCTCGAAAATGATCCCAGAGGTACTCGAAATCCCATATTCAGAATGAAAATATATATATTTCATGTACAAATTTAGTCAACAATTCATTTCGTGGAACATGTCCAAAAACATAACATCACCATATTCTGAAAATTAAACTCTACCATCAAGCCGGTATGGACATGGCATAACTTTGCTTTCGAGTTATTAGAGTTGAGAATGTGTAATGGCAAACATATACAATATCCCTGGCATGTACGATTGGCGTGTAGCTGCATGTGTAAAGAGCTAAAAACATAATCAATTGTGATACGACACACACCAAGGAACACTGACCGCCTTGTTAGACTAATGCAGAAACATCATTTCGGATTAGTCTGAAAACTTATTGAGTAAATACAAAAAGTTAATTCACTGCTGCAATATGGTCAAGTTTTCTATGACCACTTTTGTTATTGGAGTCTCTATAGTATTGCTTGCAATAAGTCCTTTCATCGTCAAGTTCCTGAACATTAGGACATCCCTGCAAAATTTATATATTGATTAGCTCAGTAAATTAAATTTCTGCTGGACGCACAAGCTACTCCTTTTTTGCTCTGAAGTTCCGGTGGAAACGTAACTGAACAGCGGAAACATCAACAATCAAAACAACAAATTGTGAAAGTATCTTGGCATATTAAAATCTTACAAACCGCTGGAGCAGAAATTAAGGAAATAAATTAAAAATCACTTCACACGAGCGAAAAATAACTCATGGAAAAAATATACTCGCATCACCCGCCCCACTTCAGCTGACATGAGCCGTGTATATGAATGTGTGTGTGTGTGTGTGTCGTGTGAAATTCCTTTTTAATTCTTGACAACCATTGTCCGTCCTTCGGTCGTGTTCACGTTGTTCGTGGTGCATATAAATTTATAACAATGTGACGATGTTGTTGATAACATTGTGTTCTTGTGAATATTGTGTTCGCAAATTAAACTCTCACTGAGCACCAAATGAAGCGCGAAAATTCCTTGTGTGCGTTGCATAAAATTTCAGAAATTGTTTCAACATTTTTAAACCAATATGCGTTATATGAATGAAGGATTATAACTTCTCTCAATCAATTCATTATGAGCGGGAAAAATTTCGAAAAACTTGTGGACAGAAGCGATCTGGAAGACTGCAATCATTCTTATAAATTTCCGCAGCACCTGCTAAAATGGTGGTAGTTAAAATGGGCCTTCAACAGTGATTGGTTACCAGCACCACTATTCTAATAATAAAAATGAAATTTAGTAATAGAAACGCAATTCAGTACAAAAACCGGCTGAAATTATTCATACTCATTTCCGTTAACGTATCTCGCTTTCTGTCAACCTCAAACCAGACATTCCAGATTACAAACACCAACTAGAAAAAGCTACATGAGACAGCTGGGAAAGCCGATTGCATAAAACCGAACTACATATAATTTTGTTGATGAAAAAATGATAAAACTTTGTAGTTATACACATTTTTTCCATACCAATATGCTGAAAGAAGGCTCCTACCATTACTACCACCTCTATTTGCACCACTTTTTAACCGGAGCTCTCTGTACATTTACCAACCGCAGAGACCTCTTCCAAATAATCATTAAGTATTTTCCACCGCACAGCCCGAGGAAATATTGCATAACTAGCATGAACACAGATGCCTGCATCCCAAAGCACAGCACAGATAGGCGAAAAAAGAACTAGAAGCACACATCTCCTATAACGGCGCAATAATTCATTCATATTTGAACATTCACAGCAGTTGTTGCCAGTCAGTTGTCTCGTTCTCCATTCCAAAATGGAAATAAAAGTTTCTTCCGAAATAATATCGCCACGAATGGACCCTTCTCGATGAACTACTACTGCAGCACATCCTTCTAAGTAATATTTAAATTGTGCCTCGCACAGTATTTTCAGAATTCATTCTTTCAGGCTCTAAATTATTCAAATTATTGCTTCCTGCCGCGCAAAATCCACAAATGCTCTTAGGGAAAAATTCCGCCGTGGCACATCCACTGTCGCCAATCTTGCAAAGTTCGTCTGCCTTATAATTTTTATTACATTCTACGATTTTCCACCACGTTTGCAATAAAAAGTTTTGTTTGAAAAAATGTTTGCAAAAAAAAAACAACCACAACAAAACCAAATAGGCAAAAAAGGGTGGGAAAAGGGTAAAAAAATTAAAACTTTTAAATGCGCTTAAACTGAATGAAAACTGCAAAATATGCGAAAACAAAAAATAAACTTTTCCCTGCTGCACGCCACTCAACTCACAGACGCTGAGCCAAAAAAAAAACAGGTTGGGGTGGAACACACACATCCACAAAGAGGCAAGAAAAAACAGAACTAAAACTGCCACTTCGGCTGTTGCAACTTCACAACAACAAAAACAACAACTGCGCTTGCAACAGCAACAACAACAAAGTTGAGACAGAAATTGCAATTTAAGCACAAAACAATTTTCTTTATGCTCTGCCAAGCAAAGTGCAATTTGCACGTGTACTCATAGGCTTTGTAACAAGAGTCGCAGCTGAGCGCAAGCGGAGCGAACTGGAGCGGTGGGAGCGAAAGTCGGAAAATAGCAGCATCTGCAGTTATCCTGTTTGTCCCTTAGTGTGCTTAATACGCTCGGCGAGGCGGGCAGGCAGACACCAGGCGGGGAAGCAGGAAATTAAAGAAAATTACTTTGTTACTTTTGCCTGCTCGCTGCTTGACATTCTGTCATTTTAGCGCAAATCTTCAAATAAAAAATCCTCGCGAACAGAAAGCGGACAGATAAAAATCCATTTAAATGCAAATAACATTTTATGAAATTCTCCTGCACGGTTTTAATTACAAGTGCGCCAATTGTGAGCGCTGCACTTTGCTACTTTCAATTATTGCCCCGACTCGCAATGTGTCGCGTGCCCTTTGTTGGAGTAGCCTGGCAAAAAATCGCATGGCTCAATTATGGACATCATCAGCAACTGCAACAAATGTCACGTTCGGCAATTTTGTTGAATCAACAGTGAAATGATTGGAAGCCGGCGGCTGCCACTGAAATTGTACACATGTGTGGTAGTGGAAATCAATCATGAGGGCCGAGTGCATATGCGAAAGGGATATGCTGCAATTTGCACTTCATCATTCCGAAGCAGTGCTGTTTTGATGAAGTGTGTGTGCGTGTGGCTGTGGGTGTGTGGGTATGATTGATTTTTATTACCATTCTCAGGATATGCGATAATTGGCGAATCAAGATTTGTTAGTGCAGACAGGATTTCCAGTCATATCTTTTACAATATAATCACTTCAGGATTTATCTGAAACTTTAGGCAGAAACCATTTAAGCAGTGTTTACTTTGTGAGGCAATATCAAATTATATTGGAGGGGTGCTGCTCAGAGAAGGCACTTTAGATGACCAAAAAGGAGATGGTGTGCATACTAAATTTTTAACAAATGCATAGGCACTCAGATTTAAGGCCTTGATGAACTTCAATATTATTCCAGGGTCAGAATAAGTTCATATACCAGACGTATGCATAACATCCTCTTTCAAATGGTTCGGTTTACTCCTAGCGCAGCATCACTCGATATCTCTATGCAACCACGTCTTCTCCGCTCGTTGACAGGATTCAGTTTTATAATCACCTTACTTAGTACGGTACTAATGGCATAATGCCGACTCATTATACTTCTCTGTAGGTATTGTTAATCTGAGTTGACTGGTCAATTTTCAGTTCCCATACTCTAATGTTGAGATAAAGCATCATAACAGTTGAGATAATGTAACCTGAAGCCCAGAATTATTAGCAGGCGACACACACTTTTTTTGTTAACTCAGAGTTTTTGTTAGCTTCAAATCTAGCAACTGTGTCTTTATTTGTTTTCGTCTGTTTTTCGAGGATACCCGATTAATGAAGACTCGATAAATAACAAAAGAAGAACAAGGTCTTTCAGGAAAAATAAATAAACACACCGTTCTGATCAAATCCCCGACACACAATTCTGTAGGTGAAATATGCAGCCAATGACAAGTAATAATTCCTTTTGATATTCATGCCGTAAAGCACGATTTTTCATTCAGCGTCGTTACAGTTTGGACACACAAGTGTATCAGAATTGTGAGACCAGTTTTACGAATGAAATTATTACTTCTTCATGCCCTCCGGTCAGTACTTCTTATTTTCTAGGAAAATACACTCTTTGAGGGTAGTTACTTGAAGGCTACATTGTCATTAATTAGTTTGAAGAGCTCCGAGAGGCCCTTCGTCGGTCATATGCAGAAATGTCACCTCTGCAGTGATTGCCATGGAACCAGTATCCGCTATCTTTACCTTTACATGCTCCTTAATTTGCCCTTTGGGGTTTTCCACCAATAAGTAAATGTTGATAACCCGATCATGGCTTGACCAACCAATCGATCCTCGGATCTAATTTCCGAATTTCAGTATATAAGTGTTGGCAATTATACTCCGATATTTCCCTTCTATAGGCGTTAGCATGACTTAAATATGAGATCGTAGAGAATCATTGTTCAAAGATCACTCCTAGATATTAAAGCTCGTCATAGAAAAATGGGGATATTGTCAAATTATTATTGAGGAGGATTTTTTAATAGTTAGAATAATGTTCAATCATAGTTTTTGTAGATGTAAGGTGATAAAACCCCGGTTTCGTAACCAGAACGAAAACTGGTCTTATAGAGGAGGTCTTATAAATATAGTCACAGTCCAATGAACAGAGAAAATGTACAGTTTTACGTTTGTTGTCCTGGTAACTTTGCATCGAGGACCCTGGTATATTTCGCAGTTCTATTCTCAAATCTCTACGAGACTATTTAAGCTGGTGTTTTATTTAATGTGTGATTCTTAATAATACCAACAAGGATGACGCTCAGCAGGATGGTGCGGCGGTGTTGATGAACAGAAAAGAACTTAATACTGAACACCGTCACGCCATTCCTCGAAAATACTGCAATAAAGATTTGTGACAAGAGTCTGACTGACAAAGATTTTACGGACATGTTACTAAGGATTGGAATTTCGTATTATCAGACTTCATGTGAATCTATTATAAATGTCATTGTTTTTGATTCCCATGCAATCAGAATAGTCTCAGTGGAATACCGAATATAAACCTGAAATCCCACAGCGTCAGAAAGATCTTCATTGGCAGTTGTAATTATGAGTCTCAGTGGAAAAGCTGCACAATTGAAACTAGTTTAACGAATTTAGTTATCAGTTTCAGGTCGCCAGGTCGCATACTTTCAAGAACATCTTCTCCCATAAGACAAATAATGAAAAGTCGTAAGTTTTTTCAAATATCAAAACCAAAATTTATGGGGTGGAGAAACACAAATATCAGGAATGATTTACTGTAATGAAAGGACATCTGTTTTTCATACTCAAGCTTGCAAATAGCACTCATGTGGAAATGTACTTCCACCAGGCACATTGGGAATACCAACGAAATTAAATGGCTTACTCAGTGCCATCATTCCAAGGCACTGCTCACTTGATTGAGAAAAATAAATAATTTATCAAAAGACACAAACAAAAAACAGTTGGCCATTTGAAAATGCTACCTACCTTAAAGGCAATGGCAATGAATCTTTGAGTAACCGCAAAAAAACAAGCGGAATGAAATTCCTTAAAAATAAATTGAAATGCGGCAAGGCGTATACGAACCATTCAAACAACCACTTCGTGCAGGTTCAACAAACCAGACGCCAACGGGACGAGCAGGATGCGCCACGACTATGAAAGCAATGTCTGCAAAAACTAACTCACAAAAAACTCAAACAACGCAAACAAAATCGCTACGAAAATCGGACCCACAAACAGCAATAACACCAACAACCACATGTCACCAAGAGACGACGAAGAGTAAAGAACCGAACGATGCATAGAAAAGGTAGCAGGAAATGCTATCAGGAATACAAGTTGTGGAAAGATGGACAAGCACATTGGAATTACCGCAATGTACACAAAATAAGGGGGATATACTGAAAACGGAGGCGAGCTCATTGCCTAACTAAACAAAAAAAATTGAAACGCAAGACCTGGACCAGCACATGCCCCTAACGCCCAGTGGCTGGCAAGGCAAACTACGCAACATGCAGTCCCAAAGCTGAAGCAAGTAAGGCTACTGTTGTCATGGCAGCCGCCGCCGCAGCCACCATCACTAGAAAATGCCGCAGACTACATTGCCAAAAAATCACTTCAGTGAGCGAGCGCGCATAGCGAATTACAGCGCCTGCATATAAAATTGAACACAATGGCGACGAGCATAAATAATGGCGCCCATTTACAACAGACCAAACAAGGCCCAAGTACAATCTGCAGGCGACAAAGGACCACAGCCAGCCAACTGCAGTAAGCAAGGTTGTGGCGGACGGTGCGAGCCAGCAGGACAAGGGATGCGTACAAATTTCTGCTACGAATGTGACAAAGTGCAGAGCAAATGAGCAAAGCGAAAATGTCGTTGCATAGTTTTGGGCATGCTGAGGGGAAACATGCTGAACTAACGCATTTTAGGCATTACGACGCTAACAGGCATGGAGTCAAAGCAGCACAAAGAGGGCAATAAGTGCAACTGTTGCTGCAGGAAGCAATGCCTGAGGGGAGGATGAATTTTTGAGGGGGATTTTCGGAAAATGTTCAGAATTTTTAAATCGGGTCTTGCAAGTTGGAAGAAAAAATATGAGAAAACTGAACAAATTAATTTTTTACTATATTACTTAACTAACATTACGATCAACAAATGAGGAAAAGCTGCTGAACACCAACCAATTAATTAGAGAAAAATCACAAAAAAAGATCTTTAGATGAAATTGTCTGCTCAAACACAAATCAACCTCAAAAATCAGCCAATCAAACTACAATTACTGACCTGCTTTTCGTCTAGGATAACAATTAGGCAAGAAGCAGGAGAAAGGAACTTGTAGTCTCTCAATATACAATTGAAATGTGAAAGTTTAACAACAACACAAAACCGAAAATTCACAAAATCAAATTTTACTGAGAAAGCAAAGCAAATCGAAAGCCTGAGCAACAGTAACAGCAACAAATTTAAACAGCAACAACAGGAAAAGGCAACAGTCAGCAATTAGGATTAGAACAAACAATCAAATTGACTGTCAAAATGTTGAAAATCTACGAGTATTTGCATTTTTAATTTGGGTTAAGATTACTGTTGTACACTTGAAATTCACACATACGCAGCTACACAAACAAACTCACCTACACACACACACAGGTGCACATCCAGGCACATACACATGGACGCACATACAACGACTGCAACCATATACAGATGCGGGCTACAGCCATTTATTTCTCAATTGTGACCCGATTGGAAACGTCTGGTTACACTCTAGAAAACCTATTCGTAGTACAGCTGTATAAGCAATCAGAGCAGCAGCTTAAACCTAAAATAATCGCCCACACCGCTGACATATCACTTAATTACTCATTGCGGTCTGCACTTGCAAACGTAAGTATGTAATGACTTGGCATTTTACGGAGCAACCCAGATTTTTCCAAGCCGGCATTCTCCAGTATACACCAGATAAGTGCTGTCGCCAGTACGAGTACCAACGCAATATCCTAGAAAGGTTACCACACACATGGCACACACACTCAGAGGTAGGCAACACACTCAAACGAAATGGCAGCAAATGCAGTTGTAAAAAGTATGCAGTCACTGGTGGAACATGCACGAGTACGAGGAGCAAAGAAGGATATGCCAGCCCAGCAAAGAGCATTTAACATGCGCCTAAACTAGCAGTAAATTTAGGACAAACTACTCACAGGCAGCAGCAACGGCGACAGCAAAAACGACAACAACATCAACCAGTCCATGTATAAAGCGCACAGCGTGTGATTTACTGAATATAACTACAACAATTCAAGCAACAACAACAACACCAAGAGCAACAACAATAACAACTGCTCGCACTACTACGTTTATTGCTATAGTGTGAAATTTTGTAGTACACGAACACGGAATGCACTCATCCATGGGTGCATTCGAGCATGTTTCTTAATGTCTCGCACTCAAACAAATGTGCACACTCTCGTGCCAGAGGGAGAGGGGAAATAATTGTTATTTTCTTTTTAATATTAAAAAAAAGTTTTCCATTTCTAATTAAAGAAACACAAAAACACCGAGTGTTGTGAAACAAATGTACTCACATTAGAGCAAAAACTTAAAGGAAAGGTAATTTTTGGTGTGTTGACAAAGTTTTTCAATCTAAAATACACGAGTTTTCATTAAAGTACGAATTAAAGAAATTTCAATAGGATAACTCCCATCACTTTTTCTTAATACAGTCTAAACAATATAAAAAGATCTCGCCAGACCGGAATGTATACAGAAGAAAATGAGATATATCCAGAAAAGAAGAAAGCTGTCCTGAAACTGACAAGTTAAAGAAGTTAAATAAGCTTAAGTTAGTCAAATGAACCAAACCAGTTCGTAGCAAATTAAACGTGTCGAAAACATTTAACACGACATAAAACCAGTTCAGGATTGTGTCAGAAAGGATTCTATGGGAAATCTGTCAAACTAATCTTAATTAACTTTGTGTGGAAGGTGGTGTTTAAGAAAACTTTAAACTAGTTAAATGGAGTCAACATAACATAAAGCTCTTGTATTGGTGAGCTAGTATAAAATGGATATATCTGGGCTTAATCTCTGCTTTGGTATTAGGCAACACGATATTTTAGAGTAACTCACTACAAATTCGAATGCAATCATAATCATAAAAGGGATCAATGTGTACACGAATTTGTGTGAAGCTTTTAACGTATGCTTGTGTGCTGACTGTATCTAAGAATGAATACACTTTAAGAAGTCTCCTAACTAAAGTAGTTTTCTTTAAGCTTTCAAATGCTGAATATTTAATAAACAAAGTTTGCCGGCTCCTTATTACAATCTTCTATTGTGATCCTCTCCTGCTGTTTACAATTCTAAAGGGTTTTTCAAAAAAAAGCTACAAAAGTAAATCGATAGTGACAGCAAACGACGCCATATTTTTTCCCGCTCTTTTGACATTTCTCTTCAGTAAGGTTTGCCATTTCATCATGCAAAGATATACCAACCAACAACGAGTCGAAATTATTAAAATTTACTACCGAAATTCGGAGTCAGTCGCCTCAACTTTAAGAGCGCTACGTCCAATTTATGGTCGTCACAATTGTCCTAGCAGATCAACAATTGAGCGTCTAGTGGAAAAATTTGCATACACAGGCACAGTACAAAATGTTCCCGTGCCAGTGAGACAAAGAAGTGTCCGTAGTGTCTAGAATATTGCTGCCGCTGAGGCTTCAGTTCAAGAAAGCCCAAATGTGTCTCTCACATGTCGTTCTCAAGAGTTGGGCATCTCTGTGACGTTGTTGTGGCGAATTTTGAGAAAAGATCTTGGCCTACATCCTTACAAGATCAAATTGACGCAAGAACTGAAGCCGCTTGACCACCATAAGCGTCGTAGGTTCGTGAATTGAGCTGAGCAACAACTTGAAAATGATTCGGATTTTCATCGGAAAATCATCTTCAGCGATGAGTCTCATTTCTGGCTGAATGGCTTCGTCAATAAGCAAAATATGCGTTATTGGTTAGACAGCAATCCACACGTACTCCATTAGTCATCATTGCATCCCGAAAAAATTACGGTTTCGTGCGGTTTATGGGCCGGCGGCGTCATTGGGCCGTACTTCTTCCGTGATGATCAAGACCGGCACATTACTGTGAATGCGAATCGCTACCGTTCAATGATAACCGAATATTTTTGGCCCCAATTGGATAATATGGACTTGGAGGACATGTGGTTCCAACAGGACGGCGCCACAAGCCACACAGCGAATGCCACAATCAATTTACTGCAAACCAAGTTTGGTGAACGTGTTATCTCACGATTTGACGCCGTTAGATTATTTCCTGTGGGGCTACGTCAAGTCTATGGTCTATGCCAACAAGCCAGCGACGATTGATGAACTTCGTACGAATATCGAAAGTGAAATTGCAGCAGTATCGGCCGATTTATGCTTGAAAACCGTTGAAAATTGGGTTCAGCGTCTGGACTTCTGCAAGCGTGCCCGTGGTGGCCATACAAAAGAAATCGAGTTCCATACATAATGGCATCGAACATACTTTCACAGGAATAAAGAATTTCATTGATATCTAAAACCGGTTTTATTTTATTTAAAAACATTTGTAGCGCTCTTATTGAAAAACCCGATACATCAGCAACGGACCATTAGCGAAGAATGTGTACCTACGAAAACGTACTAATTGGAAGCTTTCACGGTGATGCAGCTTGTACAATCTGATACAAAAAGGTATATTCTAAGAAGCTATTAATGCCGTCAGCGTAATCTAATGCTTGGTACTGATTTAGTAACTATGAATATTATCTGAGTCAGAGTAGTGTCGCTGAGTGAGATTATTGATAAATTATTGTCCAAGTGAGAGAATTATCGAAGCTGTCCCAGCTGCGGACTAGTTTCTGCAGAAAACAAGTGCACTAGTGTGTGCTAGTCTCACAACCGAAATATCGACCAAAACCAACTTTTATATAATACCCTTACTTTTATTTTAGAACGCAATATATAGAAATATATGTATAGTGGATTATACTCTATAAAACAAGTGATTTGAACTAAACAGACAGAGGGACATATACAGACAGGAGGGAAATAGACAGACAGGAGGGAAATAAACAGACAGGACCTAAAAAATGACACTGATTAAGATTTGATCTACATATTCATTACTCTTATAACTCGTTTCAGGTGTTGCAAATACACACATTTACAAAGACGTCAAAAGAGGCTACCCATGGACAAGTAAAGCATGATGTTGAGTGGCGCTATCCATACAAAATATCCGACAGCTCAGTAATGTTTCCTTCACTCCGATTCAAATCTCCTTCATGTCCGATGTTACATCTCTACCAAATACTCGTATATGTTTCTGTCCTAAGTCCCTGTTGGAAATATGGCATCGGTTTGGTCACATCCACCGTAATTGAGAAAACAATAAGTATATCACTTTATATAACTCCTTTTTTCTATTGGATAATACATTTAACCGATTATCTGGAGACATATTTATATAACACTCATAACTTTCCATTTTCATAGAAGTCTCATTTCGATCTGATACTGAAAAAACCTGAGCTAATGTTTGATGCAGTTTCTACAGTGACTTAGTTGTCGCTTTAGCCAATAAATGAACTTTCTCTAAATGTTTCGAAAACCAAAAGAGATAAGAGTACACTGAAGAAGGACTACACTATAACGATACAAGGTAATAATACAAAACGCTTTCCTTTTATTGGCTTCTTATTTATACCTCTAAAACTAGTGGTGATGGAACAAAGGCGAAATGTGTTTTCAGCAGAGTTACCAAAGTGTTTAGCAATTTGCAGTTTGTTTTCGAACAACTTCCCAACTTTTCAAACACCCCATGTATAAAATTGTATACAAACTACACTCAAAGAACAACTCTAAACAAAAAGTTCGGTTGTGTTGCAGTTGCCAACTTTAAATTTAGATACAGCCAAAAAGGACGCAGCAGTGGTACATCCAAATATCCTTTTCGTCATTCCGCAGTCTATTCTCGTTGATGCTTAAATTTGTAATTAATTTTATTATAAAATAAACTTGGTCTTCCGGCAATGAGTCTGGTGTACAACGTAGCCTTAACTGTAAATACCTTCATATCGCCTACAATTGTATTCAACATCTACACTCTTCCCCTTATTGGGGCACATTTCTCTGGTAGAAATTCAGCTATTTATAGAACAAATTTATAAAATTAATAATGAAGAATTTTTGGAAATTTTCATAAGTAATGCGAAATGTTATTTAAACCGGTTACGTACAAATATACAAAGCCGCAAGTCATGGCGTGCCCGGGCATTGTTCCTCATTGTTAAATGTTATTGCTGTTTTGGGTGTGTTGGTAGGTTAAACGGGGTGATTTGATGTGTAATTTGAAAGTAGTTCCCAACCACACTCACTCAACTGCAAATGCCCCCCAGAGCTACATTGGCGCCTCTTAAGTGCTGTAGCGAGGAGCACAGACATGAAAATAAACCATCCGGCAGGTAGATGCTAGTAAAATTATGGATCTAAGGAATGAAATGCGCATTTCTAACAGAATGAAATTCTGTGTGGCGGTTATTAACATTAGTACCCGATTCGTTATGTTTGTGGTATGAAGGGTGTTACATGCGGATGTGGGTTTTTCTCTAACTGAGCGTGCTACTCTCCTTTGAATCATTTTCAGTAGTAGACAGAAGCTGTTGGAGCAATCTGAGGGTGGATGAAGATAGGTTCGTGACTAAATTTGAGAACAAATAATGTAAAAAAGCAGTCAAAGACACAAACAAACAAAAAAGAACAAAAAAAGCCTTAAGGTAACAGTTGAGAGTAAGAATTAGGGAACCCAACAGCTGAAAATTTCGAATTTACTGATATATGCAACAGGATGAATTCCAACAAAAGTCCATTTCAATAAGTAGACTAATTTCACTGACATAAACTTATACTACAAGGACTAATATTTGCAGGCAAGCACTGAGATCTGTTAATGTTTTCAATAGAATCTTTGATAATCTCAGAAGAATCTAAATAAGTCAAACCGCTGAAGAAAATTCTCGTAATAATACGGTGCGAATACATCAGGTAAGAACAGGTAAAATCACAAAGGGTAATTCAGAAACAATATCAAAATATAGAACCACTCTTCTCTTCTATATCACTAAGACTAGATGGGTAAACATTTTTGTGGAATAAACAATTCCAGGATTGCTATTTGCCCGCTAATCCTCATACAACTATGCCCACATTATCGCCATCTACCACTATACTCCGATTACGACATACGAACCTTGCACATATAGGAATCAGAACCTACTTGTGACTACTTTTGACTTAACGCCCCATTAACAATCGCTCACATTCTTTTATATTACCTTCCCACTAAACACATCCCACTCTCCATTTTGAGTAATCAAAACCGTTGAAAACTGCTTCAAGATAGAATTGATGATCATAATATTAATATGATGTTAGGTTCACTTTATTGACGACCCTATCAGAGTCCTTTCATTAATAAATTGCTACTTAACACTGGAGTGGGAATCTAATCAAATATAACTTGTTATACCATAATTAGTCCGAAAATTCATGGTATCATTATGATGAGCTGGTAACGATGGTAACACGGCAGACATGGGGTGATACTGTCCGAGTACTACAGCTTCAAACAGCTCCACGAGGGTGCAAAGTTTCTACTAGGAAAGCACTGATCTATTCCATTCTTATTCTTGAGATTAATGCATTTTATTACAATTAAACCCAGGTAGAACTACTGAAAAACAATGTGAGTGTCGTTATAACACGAAGACACTAATTGCTACTTAAATATTCCAATAAAAAGCACCTGAATTTTACAGAAACCAACTGCATCGAACAGCAAAAAAGTTGTATATAAAACAAAGTCTCATGAGAATCCACGACGAAGATAAAAACTGAAATACTCGGATGAATTTGCCTCCCAGGAAAACAAATTGCATCTGAAGACACAGGTTTGGCTAAATTTGCTGCATTTCTTTTGCAATTGCCGGCGACGAGTAATAAAAATAATTCTCTCAAATAAATTTGTCCACAAAAACGGAAGCAAAATGTCCTGAAGCGAAAACGAGAGAAAAACTTTGCAACGTTTCATTGAGAAACTTTAAAATTGTTTTATTTATTTGTTTGTTGTGCACCAATTTCAATTAAATAAAAAACGCAAAAAATAAACAACAAACACACACACAGTGGCACATAAAAACCAAAGACAACAAACGAAAAACAAGCTTATTAAAAATGCATGCAAGCGCCTTTTTCCTATGCCAAGTAAAGCAGAGCAGAGCAGAGCGAGTCAGCCAGCCAGGCAGCGGGCATGGCATAAACACAGAGTATAATAAAATCCACAAAATATTGCTGCCAGCTATGCATGTCCTTTTTTCCTTTCATAGCCGCTCAAACGTACTCGGCGTATGTGTGACTGTGTGCGAGTGTGCATAAAGCGTAATGCATGGAAATATTTTAGCTCAGGCGATATGCGCTGCTGAGGAGATGAAGAATTTCCCTCAAGCAACTCTAGATAGGAGAGCAAAGTGAGGGGGAGGAGAGTCTGCAGCACACCAGAATGGAGAGGGATGCTTGAAGTCGTAGTAGTTGTAGTAGAAGTAGTAATAGTAGCAGCAGTGATGCTGGTGGTGGTGTTGTTACTGATAATGGTGGGCGATAGTGGAGGTCCTTTTTTCGTCACGGCACCTTCACTCTCCTCCATTGCTTTTTTTTACTCACTGCTTTGTGTTATGCTAAATGCCTTCATTGTTTTTCGTGCGTTTTTTCATGAGTGTAAAGGAATTTTTTGTTCTTTCTTATGCTGCATAAATTTCTAAACGACATGTTAGAAAAACAGTGAAGCGAACATTGTCGAAAGAAGGAAAGTTGCTAAAACAAACAAATACACGGACGCACACATACAAGTGTGTAATGAAAACAAATGCAAATGAGTGTGTGTGTGTGTGTGTGCAAAAGGAAAAAGCAGCCCTTCCTTAAAAGCAGCAAAACATGAAAACGCGCAGTTCGCGAACAGAAAGCAAAAATCTACAAGGAGCAAGTGTACTGATACCCTGAGAGAAAGAGAGAAAAAGAGGGAGAGAAATGAGAGAGAGAGGGAAATGATGAGAGGATGAAAAGTCAGTGACGGAAAATTTACTAGAATATCGGCAAAGGACATTTCACACTCTCCTCTCTTTGTTTTTTCAAAATCCCACTCACTGTATTTTGTTGGGGTCTTAATTCACTATTCAGAAACATGTGTTTTCCAGAGCAATACTCTCCTTCATATATCCTGCAAAACAAGGCGTTCCAATTTGATTTCGTTTCAGTCTAGTTCAATTCCACTTCTCTTCGTTTCGTTCCAGTTGTTTATCCTTTGCAATTCGCTGCGATTCGTGGTGAATTGATATAAACAAACAGGATTGCAGCCACCATTTCCACCACTCTCTCACCTTCTCTTTTTCCTGTCGTTGCATACACAAATAAATAAATAAGGATTGAAAAATCTCTGCTGTGTGTGCTTGTCAAATATTGTACTGGCAAACGTTGCGAGGGCTACGAGGGGGTGATTGCAAACCACTTCTGCACAACGTAGAATTTTAAATGAATGAAATTCACTGCTGAAGAGTGCCGTGAAGAGCGTATTGAGTATAACAATAGAGGCGCGCGTATAGCTCGTAGCAAGAATATTTAAATGCCATTCCTAATGAGGTTGTAGCGCAATATTTATTGACTAACAATGTACTTCACATGAAGTAATCATCAGTAGTAAATGCATCAAATGACAATTATGTTATGCATAATAACAGTTTTTAGCTTCGAGTTGCGGCGAATAGAGAAATAGTTTATGGAAATGTGTGCGGAATGGCTGGTACCGCACGAAGGACATCATAATTCAACTAGTTACGTGAAGAATAATGAACATATATTATAATGGAATCAAGAAGCATAGTGAAAATGGGCAGAGAGGTTCTAAGTTGTTTCATATTGTAATCTAAGTAATTTCATATTCTAATCTAAGTTGTTTCAGATATCATCTGTTGTTGTATCTAAAATTACTGCATGTTTACTTTAAAATAAAGTGTTATTTAGATAGTTATTCTAGCTCGATCCTAGGAAGAAAGAGTCGAAGCTGGTTACAGAAATATAGAAAAAATTAACTAACTACGTTAATGTGTAAAGATTTTCACATAACTATATCATTATTATTTAAGTCATTTTCTTTATAAAATTAAGGTTCTCCATATTAAATACGGTGGTTTGGGGAAGGTATTTTTATCCCCTTCAGTTGTCAGCAACACTCCGACAACCTTTTCAAAAGTAACAAGAATAAAAGTGGAATATATTGTGAATCGGAGGACGCCTGTGCTTCATTTAGAAAACATCTTGGAAGAAAGATATCAATTACTATATTTCGGTTGAGATGCTAGCAAGGAAATCATGCAGTGATATCAAGGATTCTTGATATATACGCTCAATATAAGTAGGGCAGGCAACAATCTGACAGGCAATATTAGTGTTGATGAATCGAGATTTCTAACAATTCAATTAATGGAAAGAGTAAACATTTACGTTCATTGGACAACGTGAGCCAGAAGAGTTCACATTTTTAAAATACTCCACGGAATATTTGAATATGCAGAAGGCATGCGAATGCTCTGATGACACAAATAAAGATGGTAAAACGGGACTATCGAGCGTATGAAAGCAAGCTCAGGTCTAAACTTTACGGTGTCTTTGAAGACAATGAAAAATTCATATTTAAACAGAAACAAATCTTACAAAAGGCAAAATATGACATACTAGAAATAACAGGGAAAAACTATGAAAAACAGGGGAATGTGTTCCAGGAAAAAAATTAGAAAATAAGAAAGATAAATTTCTGCAGCTTAGATTTAGAAATCTTACCGAGTCTGTTTGAAAATTATCATAATTTAAATCTTTGCTAAAGCTGGAATCAGCTGGAACCGTATACCAACATGGTCACCAGATTCGCGATCAGGGAATCGTGCCCTCTTTCTACGCTTTTGTCACTGTTTGCTTTATTTCTCACTCAAAAAGTCACTTATGCTCTCCATTGAAGCAGTACTTGGTGCTCGGCATGAGCAATTATCACCACTAGTTTCCGCTGTTGCTGCAAGCATTTGAGTGGGACACTTAAAAACGTTCAGCTTCAACGCCTTTCCATGGCAGCATCGGCGAAAACTCATACGCGTTAATAGTGGCAGCTGATAGAGTCAACAATTATTACTATTATTGCACAAAATTGTTTTATTTATTTTTATTGTCGGACAACCCAATTTTACTTCGCTTATTTATGTGGCGACGCTCTGCATATGCACGCCTCTTTAACTACAAATTGGCAACAATTTATAACGACAATCGCGGCCTGTGTGAAGGGAGCATTTGCACTGCACTCCGCGCTCCACCATACAACAAATAGCTGCATATTTATATTAAAACAACAAATATTAATTTTCCTTTCGCTGCCGTTTAATTGCCGTTTGCATTTAATAAACAATTTAAATTTTGCTTTTGCATTACGAGTAACTGCGCCCTAACCCCAACGATGGCACTGCAAGCGCGGTCGGACTCACTCATGCCGCCGACTAGCGGCGACCTACAAACAATGCAGCAGCGTACAAAACGGTTAATTTTCGAACAAATATGCAGCAAAATGCTGCTGCAACAGCACAACAACAACCTAGCAGCAAATACAAGAAAAAAATGTCCAACCACACATGTTAATCCGGCAATTAGTGATGCCACTGCGCAACAGTAGGAAACACATGCGGCTACTCTCGTAATAGTGTGCGTGTGTGTGTGTCGGGGTATGTGGGTGCAGTGGTGTGTTGGTGGTGGTGGTGGTTGCCTGTGTGTATGTCTGCCAATTGGTTGCACAATTATAATTTTTTTTCAAAAAATTTTAATGTCATGAACTTGTCTGTCAAATTGCTGGCTGGACGCTTGCTCCCAAAGCTGATGATGCTGTCAAAGTTGGCTGGGTGAGCGGCTAGCTGGCGGGTTGTCGGGGTTGGGGTGCTACGTACCACATGTTGTATGCACATTGTCCCATTGCAACATGCGCGAGGAGTTGTTATTTTCAACTTTGTTGATTGTTTTCTTGTTGCTGCCGAAGACTTTTTATCCGCCATTGTTGCTGCTGTTGAGGGCATTGCTTTTACTTGGTTCTGGTGGATTTTTATGTTTATGTTTGTGTGTGTGTGCGTGTGTCATCTCCACATTTTGTATTCAAATATTTGTCTTCGTGTTTGTGCATATGGAATTCGTGCATGTTCAAAGTGTTGGTTTAGTTGTTTACTCTTTTAATTTTTACTTCTTTGCTGCATTTGTTTCATATTTGTTCAATGCTTGCACCGTCCCTTCGGATTAATAATGGGTTGGCATTGTTTGTTTTGTCATTGTGTTAAAACCTTGTACTGGCATTGTACTGGCTTGTAATGGTCCTTGGAACATTTTATAAAAAAAACTAAAAGTACAAAAGTCCTGTTTAGAATAAAACCAATTTGTCTGTAGCGCAAATATGAAAAACGTTCCAAACACGATCGAATCAAGCAACAATACTTTCTATTCAAATGCCATCCAAAGACACAGCCAGGGTTTCTAGGAAGATTTTCCTCTCAGAACAATGTCTTTATTTATCCCATCTCTATAGTAATTTATTTCTATGAATCGTCTCTTCTTCACTTTCTGTTGTATAGTACCTCCTTCCGCTTCCTGTACCTTACCCTCTCTCTCTTTTTATCTTCTTTCAATTCCATCTATTATACCTAACTCTCATATTTCTTGAAATATTTTCTTATGTCATCCCCAACTCTCTTTTTTCCTGCATATATACTTCAGTATATTTTTTCTTGTTCCTATCCTTTCGATTTACTTGCTCGTGTAGTTTTTTTTGTGCATCTCTTCGCCACAGTGTCAGTTTGTCGGTCTTTGCTTTCCTCTGTCTCTAGTTTGCTAGGTCTATCATTTTCGTGATTTTTCTTCATTTCTCCTTCTTAGTCGATCTCTTCTAATTCTGATTTAAATTTTCATCTATTACTATTCTACTTCAGGTATATGTACCCATCATTTCCTCTGCCTGTCCATTTTTTTCTATAAATTTTCCTTTTTCTATCTGTCCTCTTTTTTATTGGTGTATTTCTGTTTACCTCCTTTTTTGTTAAATTTTTGTATTTGCTCTTGTATATATTCAAGTTGTTATTCATTACTTTTGATTTCTAACAATTACTTTTACTTTCGCATATTCTCTTTTTTTGGATCTGTGTTTCACCCAGTCTGCATATCTGTACGTCTATACTTAACCTGATTCATCTGCCCTGGATCTCTTTGTTTCTTGGTTCATTTTATTTCCAGTTCCTGCTTTGCTTGGTTCCTCCTTTGCTTGGTTCCTTCTTTTCTCAGTTCCTCCTATTCTCAGTTCCTCCTATTCTCGGTTCCTCATATTCTCGGTTCCTCCTATTCTCGGTTCCTCCTATTCTCAGTTCCTCCTATTCTCGGTTCCTCCTATTCTCGGTTCCTTCTATTCTCGGTTCCTCCTATTCTCGGTTCCTCCTATTCTCGGTTCATTATATTCTCGGTTCATTGTATTCTCGGTTCTCCTATTTTTGGTTCTTCTATTTTTGGTTCCTCCTATTTTCGATTCCGTCAATTCTCAGGTGTCTTGCATTCTAGGTTTCTATTATTCTCGATCTATATTGCCAATCTGTTCATTCATTCATTCTTCTCTGAATATGCATTTCTAGCTATTTTTTTCTGTCATTGTCTCTGCATATTTTTCCCACCGTCTTTTCTACTATCGGTCTATTATATTACATACTCGTATATATCATGACCTCTTTCAACTCTGCATTTTAATCTGTTAATACCCTTCGTTCTCTTTTGCTTTATATAGTTTTTCTTCTCTGTATCTACCCAGAGTCTCCTCTTCCCTAAATTTTACTGTCCTAGCTCTATATTTTTCTGGGTTTCTGAATTTGTCTCTTTTTGATTCCCCCAACAAAAACATTCTTGAAAGGAGAACAATCACATTATATTAAAGGAAATAAATAAGTTTTTACCACTCTTGACAAACAGAATACCAGACTTTAAATCTCAAGGTTATTACTGTATGAGTATAGTTCTATCGAATATGGTGTGAATGCTTTACTGTGAAACAGGCCTTCAAATATTTGCACTGAATCAAACCGCAGAACTTTCTGAAGATAACAAGAAATTGTATAGGAAACTCCTGAAATTTTGCAGTGCCTCGACAAATATTCCATATCGAGTCCTTCTGTTAAGTGAAAGACAAAACAGAAATCGGGAAATTGACAGAGAAAGACAATTAGAAGGAGAGAGCGTGAAGAGATAGCACAAAGAAGAGAAAGGGAATAAATATTACTGTGAATGTGTTTTAGTAGGGCTCCAAAGGGAACAAATTCTAGCGACCCTTTTCCTTACAGGTATAAAATCAGTTTTTAATTTATGTTTTAAATCAGCACAACGTGGATACAAATTCCTACCCGTATATACCACAAAAGCACCTGCAAACCGTTAAGCAATTTGTTGTGGCTCCTTTGTGCATGGAGAAGGGAGGAAATGTGCCTAGAAATGGATGCAAGGTGTGCAAATATACAAATTTCCAGAGGAGTTAATTGTGTGCAATGAGCGGCCACGTGCGCGCGGACATAGAATCCAGTGAAAAGTTAATAGCCAGCGGGCAAAATGAATTCGTGCGAACTCAGCAGCTTTGCAACAGTTGCGGTTTCAGTGGTTTATTCCCCATTTATTTATCTCATGTCAGCTGAAATGCCACTGCGGAAAAAAGGAAACCAATTTTTATATAACTTTTTAATTATTCTTTATGCAAATGTGTGCAATTGATTTGCCATTCACGACTTGGTTTGGTGGTTTTGTCGCTGAATTGATGAAGTGAGAAAATTTTAATTAATATTGTTCAGTCATGGGGCCTCCACTGCACATCCTGTCTGGATGCACAGTCAATACATGCATAGCAATTATTTAGCCATTTAAATGAATAATTACGATAATGTGCGCATATATATTGCAATCAGATGCAACGAGGCCGATAAAACACGAGCACGTAATTAAAAATACCCACCGCATCCGCTCACAACCCCGGAAACCATACAAAAATCAAATTGGTCCGCAAATTGCCTTCACTGGACACAATTCATTTAGATACGAGAATCAAGGCAGATATGAAGAGGAGACGCCTAAATAGAATACAGTAATACTTCCTCTCTCATCAACAATTTCTCCTGCTACATTAGCAGTTCACCTACTTGCAGACTACAATATAATATTTATGAATTCTCACTCACCGTTGTGTCCTGTGTTTGTAATGATGACCCAGAAGTCGATAGTTTTTTCAGGTCCCAGCTCTTCGTAGTCCCACTTCTTCTTGACACGCACTGCGCCATTCGTCTCCACCGTTACCCAAGGATTGTCGTCGCGTATCTTAAACGTTTCCTTGTCCGTTTCCTTTTCCAATTGGAAGACTGATTTTCCTTCGGTATCACCGTCCGCCTCCGTGAATTCGATGCGTTTTGTAGGGCGTACCGCGCGCGTTACCCTACGTTTCTCCCGATGATGCGAATGTTCATTAACAGCGTCGTGTTCGAGATGTTGCATTATGAAGGACACTGGTTCCGGCGCTAAGAATTCCAGCAACACTTTGGCGGGCTTGGCGCTCACTAAAGTGGGATAACGTAAATCATGCGCCTCCACCTCCACCAAAAGTTCGTTTGACTGCGGTTCGCCGGCTAACATAATCTCACCGGTCTGCGGAACAATGATGACAATATTGCTCGGTGCGGTCAGGCGATAGGCGAGTTTATCACCATCCGCATCTGTGGCTTCGACTTTGCCAAGTATGCTGAAACGTTTCCATGACACACTCGACGAGTTACCCTCCAGATTTGTCGCCTTCTGTCCGGCAATGGCAAATTTATAATCGTTGGACTTAAAAATGGGACGGTTGTCATTCTCATCCAGTACGGCCACTTGTATCTTGGACACCGTTTTGTCCAGCTCATCCAAATCGGACGCCTGCACTGAGAGATCATAGTGAGCCTTCTTCTCGCGATCCAGCGGACGATTAGTTACCAGCCACACGCCCGACTCATCATCATCGTCGATTAGTAGCGTCGTGGCGCTCAACTGGGCGTTTTTGTGAGTCTTGCGACTTTGCAGCGCAAATGCCTGCTCCGCATTACCATCTATAATAGTGTAGCGCACTTTCTTAGGAGCCAGGTCAGTGTCGGGCACCATACCGCTGAACGCCTGCATGAGCGGCACGCCTCGCACTCGTGTGCCAGCCGGACGATTCTCGCGCACCTCTCCGCTGGCGTCCAACATGGAGCCGGGGAAGTGTAACATGTCACTGCGGTGCATGACGAACAGTTGCAAATTGTGAGTGTTGGTGGCGTTGGGCGTCTCCTCCACGACCACCAGATTCACCGGACGATTGACTAAGGGCGAAATGTCAGAGGTGGTCATTACCACACCGTCCTCGAGCACGGTGAAGTACTTGGAATAGTCGCCGGCCAGCATGTGGTATGCACCCTGCACCGAACTGCGGCGCCTACTGCCGTCCTCACTCACGGGCACGGTTTTGAATTTCTTAATGCTAAAACCGGGATAAGTATCGTGCGGTAGGACTAGGGACATGTCACCACTGCCTCTGGTCAAAATGTGCGCCCCATTGGCAACCGAGATGCCTGGCTGTGGAGGCGTGTCAGTGGTGCCGCGGCAGCTTTCCAATTGACAAAACAAAAGCAACGCGTATGAGATGAAGGCGAGTTCGCGACCGAACGACGAATTGACTCGAAAAGACGGCGACGAACACGACCACCGTAGCGGGTTTAACGGAGCATAGAAAGATTTACGACGATTTCGCGCGATGTTGTTGGGGTCCTTTAGTTGTGGGGGCCCCCGTGGCGCGGATAAACAACGTGCCGCCATGTCGGATGGCACGTGTTTGACTTCAATGTACTCACTGACGGTTTTTAATCTTCAACACGTAAATTCACTGTCGGTATTAAACACTTTCAATTAAAATTTAAACGATTTTTTATATAGTTTCGTGGAATCAAGCCACTGTATATTCAAAACATGTTTCTTTAAGTTTTGTGACACTTTTGGGGGAGCAACGCTGCAAAGAGAGAATAGAAAAATATCAAATTAGTCCAGGAGCTCAGTAGAGAAACGATCAAAATTAAATGAACATAATCATTCACATAAATAGACCCAGAGGGTGTTTTGAGGCAACATTACGTATGTATATGTCTAGTAATGTGTTTCCATATAATGATGATAATGCTTTTGAAATATATGTACATAAATAAATAAGAAAGCAAATTGGATTCGATATATATTCAAACCATTCTGGTTTGAACAATGATTGATTTGCTGACATTCAAGCTGACAGATAGTTGCATTGACACTAATTGCTAACGCCCCCGATAGCGTACCGATAATTCTGGGTGGTTACCATAACCAAAATTCGATCCAATCTGTGTTTCCCTAAAAAATTCGATGTAATTTTATCGATTCTGTTTTTCTAATGTGAATATATTTGGAAACTAATTTGTTCCAGTAAAAATTTAGCTCATACGTATGTAGCTGCTTTCATATAGTGCCATATCGATGGGCAACTTTTATGTCAACTGGCGTCAAAATGGTCATATGTGAGATACATACATATTCACTCAACTCATAGGCTGTCATTTCACAAACACTTTGAAGCTACGTGTATAAAACAGAGGCAGTGCACTTAAACAATTATATTTCGATTTTCTCATATACTCGCAGGTAAGTGGAAAATAAAAGTGGCATCGTTATACTTAAAGCGACGAATTAAGGACAATTAAGGCAGTAACAGTTCATTCAATCACACCTACACTCCTACTGCCTCGCCGCCTAATCAATAAAAAGAAATGCCATTACACAATTTTCCCAAATATGACAACAGCAACAACAGCCACAAAACAACAACAACACCAACAGCAGAAACAATAAAACTATAAATACCAATAAATACCAAATTCGATTGCTTCGATTGGCGCTTATTGTGGGCAAATGTCAAACATGTCATAATAATTAATGTGAAATTAAAACGTCATTAGTATTCATTGAAATGCTGGCATTGATCTGCCCTGCCGTGCCCCTGCCTAATGATATACCCACCACTACTACGGCCAGCAACTAGACCAGCTCCTCTACCCTGCTGCTGCGAGTATCACTGCGAGCTGGCGTATCCTCTCCCGAAACCAATAAAGTGAAATTCACGAAAGCATCTGTCAAAACTGCAAAAGTCATTTGAATATTTGGCAGCAATCAACGAAAACGAAGCGGCAGCGGCAGCAACGGCAGCGACAGGGGCAGCACGTGTTTACCACGTTGCGAACAGTTTCTCAAATTCGAATGCAAATTGTATTTGCATCCGTCCGAAATTTCCATTAAGTGCTTGGGAAATTGACAGTTAATAAATTTGCTTCGAGACCTGCCCAGCCAACTCAGTCGCGCCGGTTTCGTTTCATTTCAGTGTCTTCGACAAAGCCTCCGCCCGCCTGCTGCTTGCTCTGGCTATTGTCGTTGTTGTTGGTGTGAAATTGTTTTTGAAAAATTTTCATAAAATTCATGGCATTGTTGTTGAAATTGTCACATTTGTGCCGCTCAGCTGGTGGCCGCATGTTAAATCGATTTTAAATGAGCTTGTAAACAGCAATTTTTCGTTTCTTTTTTTGGAATTTTTTTTGGTATTTTTTTTATTTTTAGTTTTACAATTTTCACATATTTTTGATTTTTCTATTTGATGCTTGCCGCGTGCTTGTTAGCAAAAGCTTTGGTACTCCGAAGTAAATCCAATTGACTTTTGTGTTCCTCTCTCCAGTTCTTTGCAGCGTTTAATTGCACCCACACTGATTGCATCTGAGTTCGTTTTGCATAACAATGCCTAATTAGACATAAATTATGGCCCAGGTCAGGTTCGCTGATTAAAAAGATCGTAAAATTGGTTGTTTACAATGTTAATCTCTGCTCGAACAAAGTTAATCTCTGCTCGCCAAGTTGTGGGAGTTTTCATTGTAATGAAATGCATAGCACGACGTCATTCAATTGCAGTGCAGGGAGTGTGTGGCAACAATTGATTGGTTCCACTGGGTATCATTAAACCAATAACAACAAATTTATTTGATTTGGATTAGTTGAAGCGGTTCTTTATCATATTCGTAGTTCAGTGGGGATTAGATACCGGAGGAATCATGCAATACAAGACATTTACATGTAATGAGAACAATTTGTATCTTGTTAGGTTTCAGTAAGTTTACAGTAGGTTTAAAGCGTTATCCAAAGCCGATATAAATAAAGATAATTTAGAGCTACAAGTGGTATTCATCCCCAAAAGAAGCCGTAGTCACTCAATAATCTTAAGTAACATATCGTTGAGTCAATGTCAGAATATTCCAATTTCAGGTTGATACCAACTTCGATTGAAAACTTCAAATACACCAGAAGTTGTAGACTAAAACGTGCGATACTATTAAAGACATAAAACTAACTAGAACGCTTAAAATTCCTAACTACTAAAATACATAACACCATGGCGGCGGCGGATTTCTTTGATGATAAGCAAACGACGAGCCGTACTCACAGAATACTCGGGTTGAAAGTTGCAAATCCCAAGAGCTGGCAGAGGGCTCAAATTATGATTTTTGTGAACAGCAAAGCGTGAAGGGCGAAGTTAAAACAAGGCCTGCAAACTGAGAAGTCTTCAAGCCAAAATTCTATGATGCAGTTTTAAACATTTGTTGTAAAAATAACCGCAAGAGCTCAAAAGATGTAAACTACCAAGAACTAGACCTCGCCGGAATAGGCTATTGCATTGCATGTCCGTGTGTAATACTCATTTATGTATTCAAATATGATGTCTATTGCGGTATGATTGCGCTATATAATACTCTTGAAAATGTATACCTAAGAGAAGAACATTTCTTATTGAAGGTTCCATTTCCAGTTGAACGGAACACCATTTACAATAGGTATCCAATAATTTTCTGTGACAATGGAAGTTAGTCTTCCACAAGCCCAGCTTTTTTACTCACTTAACTAGCTTCACCACGGTATCATTACTTATGCCAGCAAAAGCTTAGGAGAGTCCGTACTAACTGATGACTTGCAGAGAAAAACAAGGTAAAGAAAAACAGCATTGATTCAACTGGAACACTGAACTCTCACTTCAATAAATGGAGATCGATGTAAAAATTGAGAAACATATTGGGCCATTAACACCAAATTACTATAATAAGCCCCAATGAAAACGGCTCCTGAGTGGTCACTTGAGTTCAGAATGCTCGACGAAGTATAAAATACATAGATAGAAGTGGCGTAGGCCGGACAACCGTCGAAGTAGCAGGTATCCAAGCACTCAGCCATTGATGCCGATACACACACCGATACATACACAGAGTAACATATGTATATAAGAAAGGAGACAAAAAGACACCTCCTTAAAACTAAGGATATAAGCAATATACAATAAGAAAATATGTGTAGCCACCCTCTGTGGTCTAGTGGTAAGCACACCCTGAGGGTCGCAAGTTCAAATCCTGCCACGTTCTTGGTCTCGAAAATGCTTCTTTCTATAAACAAAATCCTTTTCTCTTCGAGTCGAAAGCCTCTGTAGCTAGTACTCATTCCTCCAACAACACCTTGCACTCATAATTAATTATGGTGTAAGATATAATAATAAGAATAATAATAATAAAGAAAATACGTAGATAATGGCGAAATTAGAAATGTGGATATTTGCCCAATTTATTTTGAAAAAGTCATACAAGGATAACAGTGGAACAAAACTGAGTCCGAGCTTATGTTTCCTGTACATATCGGAAAAAGCTGGTCTGTTGATTTCTCAGCCTACAGTTTTATCCGACAATTACTCAAGTTGACAAATTCTGTAGCTGGAACTTGCCAATGCACAAACGCGGGTACAGCCAGTGCAGATGCCACATTTGTCGGCATACAAATGTGCTATCGATCATAAATCAAATTCTGAAATTGGAAGTCAACGTAATAAGAAATTCTTACATATTAAATAAGCTAATCAGCATAAATTTTGAATGAATAATTTATGCGAAGACGTCGTCGTAAAATAATAGAAAAAACAAAATCAAAACAAAAAAGAAAACAACATCAAGCCAACAATAACGGCATGGCAAGGGGGGAAACACCTGCTTTGACTTTCAAAGCGATTCATTTTTTATGTTTCTTTTTATTAATTTTTAATAAATAGGCTAATATCAATAAAAAGCGGCAGAATATTGAGCAGCTTTTGTTTTAAAGAAAGACCCGAACAAACAACGAATTTATTTTATTAGGCAGTTGTGATTAATTTTGAAACGCAACTTTTTAATGCATTTTTACACTTTGGGAAACACGAAAGAGAGACACCAACAATAATAACAGAAAATTTAATTTGAAAAGTTTGTGCAATGCTACTAAAGGCACGCGGAGAATGGTGCAGTGTGGAGTGGAGTATGGAGTGCGGGGCCGTTGAAGGGCAACTGAAATTTATGTTCAAATTCCACTTGATTTATGGCTTACAAGATAAGAGAGAGACTAATATCTCTGAAGAATGCACAAGTTCCAACCAAATGTGAGCGTATCTGCATCTGCAGCAGCAGCAGCAGCATCTGTGTGCGAGTATCTGCGATGAAAGTGAAGTTGATGGTGGCACAGACAGACACGCACACATAAGCCACGCCAAAGAGCCCAGCCAGCAACTCTCCAATGAACAACACTTATGTAGGTAAATAAACTATCTGCCGATGGCATACTCTGATAGGTATGCAAATGTGTCTGTCGCCAGTGATTGGTAACAAATACGTATCTTTGTTCCAGCGATTGCCCAGACAGATAAGTCAATTAAAGCTGAATTGGTAGCTGTATTTAATTAGTGAAAATATTTGATAAGAATCTTAAAAGTTGGTAATTTGTAATTAAGATTTTGTCTCTGCGGGTGATAGGCAACAAGGTGACAAGTGATATGTTCGCTTGTTGTGTTTCTCGAAACTGTCACTTTCCTTTGACGTGTTCATAGAAACAAGAAACAAAAGAAATTTAATACATATTTAAATATTTAATTAGAGTTTAGCAAAGGGAGCGAAATTTAAAGTTGTGAAAAAAGCCAATAAAAGTAAACTGAGACGCGTATAAAAATATGAAAAGATTAAGCGATTGATAAGCATCCGATAAGACTCGATTCATATTTAGACAAAAACAAAATATCGATTGATAAATACCCGAGAAAACTTGATGAATATTTAGACAAAAATAGAAGATCGATTGATAAATACCCGATAAAACCTGATTAATCTATATACAAAAAGAGAAGATCAATACCAGATAAAACTCCATTAATATTTAGATAAAAACAAAATATCGATTGATAAATACCCGATAGAACTTGATGAATATTTAGACAAAACTAGAATATCAATTGATAAATACCTTATAAAACTCAACATTTAGACATAAACAAAAGATCGATTGATAAATACGCGATAAAACTTGTTTAATATTTACATAAAAACAAAAGATCGATTGATAAATACCCGAAAATAACTGCGCAAAGGTGAAGAAAAGGCGTTGATAAATAAATAAAAATATTAACTATGGAAAAAATCCTAGAAAACCGGGCAAATACAAAGAAAAAGCTGGAAAAAACAAAAAAATATATCCACATATCCAAAACCTTATTTTTTCTTTGCACTTATTTGTAATTTTTTATTAGTAAAATTATTTTCAATTAACAGTTAAAATGAATAGTTTCATTAACTTATATATTTATTTTGTTAATTGGTTTCTAATTTTTTATTCCATTTTAAAACATTTTAAATTTATTGTGAGATAGTAAATGAAAATTTAGACGTGTATGGATGCCAATCAATCAAAAGTTGATACCACAAATTGCACAGGAAGTAAATCCAAATATACCCAAGCAAAGACAAAAATGAGTAAGTAGTTAATTCTTGGCTCCAATAATGCTTTAAAGTTTTTTTTCCAAGATTTCCTTGAACACAAGAGATGAAATCAAACGCAAAATAAACACATTTCTCTTCATAAACTTTTAGATATGATTTTACCTCTTCAGAACATAGTTCAGGAGTCGCCTGGGACAAGTTTGAAATATTACATTGAGAAATATTATTCTCCAAAGAATTGTGTTCGTTTAAGAAACTTATCAAGCGCTCCTCGTCCTGCTGCACACTGATGCATTCCAACAAATACGAGTAAGCACGCAGGGAGTATTAAAGTGACATTTTGAGAAGAAACTTTTGCAATTTATCATTTTTATAGCAGTAGAGTCAACTGCTAAGCACTCTTCACATCTCCCTTTCGTGCGTCTCTGAAATCTTTGTTCCATAACACACACACCCATACTTACACACACACACACGCACACACACATACTTACACATACACACATTCACGCACAGTTGGTCGCTCACGAATTTACCAAATACCCAGCTGTTCCCACCGACATTGCATAAAAGTGCACCGCTGTGCTTGGAGAAAGTTTCTTGAGAATTTTTCGCATGCTTCATTAAAGATTCTGTGCAACTAACTCAACTTTTTACATTAGTGTAAAGATAATAAAAAAAGATTGGCCTAAATTGGGTAGAAAATGGCACCTCCAAAATAACTCCACACACACCCACACAAAAAGCAAACGCTAATTTGCCGTAATTACACTTGACTTTTTATCACACAAAATTTCGTACAATGGAAAAGTTTGGAATTGCATTAAAAATAATTACGCATCGACGAGTGTAATGGAAAGTGGAAAGGGAGAAAATAGCGGCGAACTTATCGTGTCAAGGACGAACGTAGGAAATTATTCACTCCTTTTCTTTTTACCGTACAATTTTCTTTTTACTTGACAAAGAAAAAGCCAACTCGCATGTTCAACATTTTGTGCAGCGCCAAAGGACCTCACACAGTCAGTCAGAGTCAGAAACAGTCGGTCAGGGTGGCACAGACACAGGCCAAGCACAGTAGTTCCAGCCCTTACCCTCCGCCGACTTACACACATGTGCCCTTGAAATTATAATTTTTCTGTGCAGTTGCCGCCGCTGTGTGAACGAGTGAGTGTGAGTGATTTGGTTCACTTCTGCTTTGCAATCCATGGTATTATAATTACATAAACTAACTGCGAACTGGGCTCTGCAGTGTGGCTTAACAGCTCATTGGTTTACGGGTATGTGAGTGGCATGCGTTCGCTTTCCATTCACCCCTGGTCGCAGTCATGGCACTGCCGCTGTCATTAAAAACAAGGGTGATAATGCCACGCAATGCGATCGCTTTTTTATGAGGCAACAGAACAGCCAAGAAAAGCAATTTTTCAACAGCTGCTTTGATGTGTGTGTCGGCTTGATTCACCATCCCAGTCGGACACACATAAAATACAAGTAGTTGAGGAGAATGCCAAAAAAGATGTGAAATCGTATTCTCACAATGAAATATTGCAACGTTTACTATTCGGAACTATCGACATGAGAGACTGGAGCATCTGATGCATCATATACTCAAAATATCCCAATTCGCACCAAAAGAAGCGCGTTCATCTTAGCTTAGCTATCTTCATATGTCAACATGGTGACATTCTAGAGCACCGCTGAAGTTCGCATTGTAATGTACAAGTTGCTCAGTGTTTAACAACATTCTCAAAATGAGCTTGCCCAGTTTCCGACAGGGACACGTTGCACAATTATAACAAAGGGAATTGTTTAGTTTTTCCCTATACTTACTTCCTGTGCCTAATTATAACGTTGGTAAAATTAGGACGTCATTCCCACTAATTTCAATTAAGGGCATAGAAAAATTTGTCCCTATTAAAAAAAACAAAACATTTTTAAATAAATTTTCGAATACATTGGAGGGTTATTTTTGCTACATGAAAAAAAGTAATTCTAGCATAAAAACACTAATGAATATCGCTCGACATATCAGAACAAAAACCACGCAAGTGCCAGCTCAAAGTTCAAAATAAGGGCACGTTATTAATGATGAGAACACTATTTGTCAAGTCTGGACACATATTTCGTCATGGAGGTACTCAAAAGAAAAAAAAAAATTTCAAGTAACAAAGTGCTCTAAAACGCCAAGTAAGGCATGCAAGGTGTGAAGAATGTAGTCGTGAATTACAACAGCGAAATTTCAGTTCTATCACGAATTGCGGAACACTTTCTCTGTGATGTATTATAATAGTTATATAGACAGGGAAGATTGTTACCCGAGTTACTCGTTGTCAAACTAACAACGAAGTCGCTCCTTGCTTCTATAAAGTGGACAGCCCCAGCAGCCTGTTTCTGCTGTGACAAACCATAAAAATCATACTTAACAGCACAGTTGCACTTTGCTAAGTCGTATAAGCGAACCTTTCATAGCTTGTTAATAAAAAGCGATTTCGTTAAGTTAGTTATTGAGGTAAATTTCTACAAATTTCCAAATAAGTCACATTAAGCGAGCTCAGGGTGAGGAATCGAAGAAGACTAAGGGAATAACATGTTCATAAGCGATAAACTTAAGTCACCTTAGATGAAAGTATCCCTAAAGAACTTAATTTTACAAAATTTCAAGACGAAAAAATTAGAGATCGAAAACTTTCGCCTAGTTATGCATACCGGCCACAAGGAGAAACCCGGTGAGATCAAAAAATATATGCCATGGCCAAAAGTTATAAGAACAAGTATAGCAATAAAAAACCTTTTACGATCTGTTATTTCAATATATACACGAAATTATTATATATGACGACACCTATGAGCAGAGCAATTCATAATGTTCGATTGACTAATGACCTTAAGCCGATTTTATGTTATTTTATTGAATATTAATTATTGAAATTAAATTGCTAAGCTCCAAATAAAGTTGTTTGCAACACACACACATATACATGCATTTACGCATACATATATATTCTAACACACACACAGACACACACTTTTACACGACGGCAGACTGTTTTATTGTTTAATTGCCGCTTTTGTTTCGCAGTTCATAAAATAGGCTTTTTAATGACCTTAATCCTATTACAAATGCATGGCGACGTTAGAGGGGGGACGAATTCTCCAAGTTTTTTGAACTTTTTGTGTGATTATTATTTGTTTATGAAACAGTTGGTCATGTAAAATGGTTTCATGCATGACATTTTTTGTAGAATCCATAATTATACCCTACATATTCCAAACGGATTGGATGGGGAATAATCAATTTGTGTCGCGTTTTGTTTGTACATCCAAAATACGGTCTGGCAGTTGTGACCATAAACAAATACCCTAGATAAGCATGACCAGAGAACACAGAGAAAGGAAACTTTAACGTCAAACGGCAAAGCAGCGAAATAAAGCAGACGGACGTTGTACACGAATCAACTCAAAATCGTGGTGAATCCACTCAGAATCGTGGTGAATCCCCTCAAAATCGTGGTGTGTCCGCTACGGACGCTGGCAGCGAAAAAGACTTTCCTTTCTTTGTGTTCTCTGAGCATGACTTCCTAACTCCATTTTGATAGCAATATGCGTCTGTGGGAACAAAATTGAGATATTGATTGGAATTGAGAAAGAAATATATCCGAGGCTTTACGTAGTAAAGACAATATGCAGCTTGGCATATTAGAATATCCTTTACGGCGTTGAGTTGTGACATTGTTCTAGACAAGTAACGTTTATTTGTGTGCGTGTATTCATTCAATATAAGACAAATCGTCATCCTCGAACACTATTTCCAAAATTCATTGAACTCGAGATCCATATAAAATTCGATGTATACAAGTACCAGAGTCCTGAAAGAGACATTTATAGTTGATAATGGGCAAGTGGTAGTTTTATTCAGTATATGAATACAATGCAATTAAAATATGAATACAATATCACAAAATATCGTGGGAAAAGAAGAAAAACTCATATAACGATTATAAAAAACCAGATACCAGAATATTATACTCAAAGGACTTCAAACTTCGTTTCAAAAAATAAATTTTTATTAAACTCTGAAAATAAATTTCACTTAATTAACATAAAACCAAGTTCAATGAACTGTCAATAATGTTGAAAGGCAGCACATCCTCTCTCAACTATGAAAAAAAAATCTAATTCGAAAAAACCGACGCGTATCAAATGTCTCCTTTTATTCTGATAAATACCTGAGAGAAAACAACACCTTCTTCACACCTTTTGTGAACCCACACAGTGAATTGCTTTATTGAATACACATTAAAATAAAATTGGGAAACAATTTTCCTCTTTAGTTCGTGCAGTGCCAATTCGGATTTTAGTGGTGGTTTCGACAGCGAGGGACAGCACAGCGCGTGGCAGACGTAACCAACTATCAGGTAGAAAAATGCTAACGCACAAGCATCCTTTTCCGAACAGGCAATCAGTTAGACACATCAACGCAAAGCGCACCTGGATTCATTCAAGCCCTCACCTCACTCAGTGGCTCATTCAATCGTCACACTGCAATAGAGCTGAAGAGCTACAGAGTGCCTCGAAACCGCTGTCAAAACACGCCACGCGGGACAGTGCTGCTTTGGTATTGTAGTTAGCGGGCGCTCTGACGCTGAGTCAGTCGTTCCAAAACGTTGGACATGAAAAATAAATCGTTTTATTTGTTAGCAAAAGGATGTGCTCTGCGGTTGTGTTTACGGGTTGTGAAGAACGGAAAAGCAAATACGAATGCTTAAAGAGTGACGCTTGAGTGACGTTAACACTGTTGGATATTTTCAAACGGCGGGGGTCCAGAGCGGTAGTTACAGTGTCTACTTTTTTGATTGGGCTTTTGTTCGCTCGATGATTAATTGATTTATTAGCTTGTTTGTGCCGGAAATTTTCCTTAAGGCTTGTTCGACTCTCGAATTTCAGCTCGGAACGGAGCAGAGGGATATTCTGTTGCCACTTTCGCTGCCGTTGACGATACAAAATTTGAACATCGCATGCTCTGTAGAAATATTTGAAATTTTTCATAAAATATTTGCATGCAAAACGCAATGTCTGAGCAGCGGGCACAGCAGCAGCAGCAGAAGAAGAATGTGGCAAGTGCACGACGTGCTGCATAATACCCCATAATTCGTCAAAAGAGTAGCAAATTACTCAATCGTGCTGGCACAGCACATTTGCAGCAATAGCAACCGCACCAGGCCACATTTTTTGCAGCACTTTGGTAGCTAAGCAGAGCAGAGAAGACCGGAGTCGATCTAAATAAAGGGCAGAGGCCACAAACTAAACGTTGGACTACGTTAATGGCTGTAATTACACAGATAAGCGGCAAAAACATGTGTATTGGTAAAAAAACAGGGAAAAAAGGGATGCAAAATGTCAGTTCAACTCATTTTAATCGAAATTTTAATTAAAAAATGGTACCTTGGTCAACACCTCCTCCACCACCGCCTGAAGAACGCCGACGATAGTGCGGTTGTTCCTGGAATTTTAAAATTATATTTTCCCTTCTTTCCATTATCGGGTTATTTTGTGCACGCGTGAGTTATCAAAAGCACCAGCCGCCGACGCTGCAGGGCCGGCTCCGACAGCTTCAACACCTGACGTAAAATGGTTCAAACCACAGCAGAGGGCGCCACGCCAAAAATCCTCTTTTTGCTTTGCTTGCCAAAAAAAAATGTATATAATAATGCAGTGCTGTGTGCAAGAAAAAACTGCGAACGCACTTAATTGCACAGTGCCAAGGCTGCCAGGCAGTCAGTAGTGGCGAGCAGAGCCAAGACAAGTCAAGCCGTTTACGCTAAATACACACAGTGGCCATGTTAACACATAATTTGTAGCTACCGCCTTTCAGTGCTCAACAAAAACAACTACAAATACAGCCAACAAGAACTACAAAATACTCGTAAACAAGGTATCAGGTTGCTTCGTGTCTCTGAACGTCCTCAAAGAAAACTGCTGCCGGACAGTCTTCTCCGCCTGCTTTGTCTGTCTGGGTGTGTTAGGGATGTACAAACATTCGTTATACGATTAATCGGCTACGCAAGCCACTTTTAGTGTCGAGCTACAGAGCGCGTAAGGAAGTTATGGGAACAGCATTTCCTATGCTCAGACTACGGAAATCCATTTTGGGTTTATATATGATAAATTAGTCGCAATAAAATGAAAAAGTGTTCATGAGTCTCCCATTGGAAACCGTGACCTCTCTCATTTTAAATTCAGCAGTGTAAGTACGGTTCGTATTGGATCGATAAGAATTGGTACATGCAGTGTCAGTCTCTCAACAGGAAAACTTAGGAAAATTCTGATGATTATGGCCACATTGGTCACTCTGATAACACCGTTGAAGGTTCATTCAATGTTTTCAGTCATTCTATGATTCACATTTCTAACAATTTCCACAATATCGATCTGAAGAAAGAATATCAAGGCCCCTTCTTTTCCAAGCTTGACCATAATTTTTGGGTGATTTCGCAGATAATATCTTCCACATACTCAGAAGTTAAATGAATATAAAAATCAAACTATGGATTTTAGATAAAACAGGTCCGCCGCATCATTCAGTTTATGGTATATATTATATTTTTATATGTATTTTATATTCCTTGAACATTCATGAATTCCTATTAGTTACATTCCTTTCAAATAAAAATGTGGAAGAAGCTGCAAACAATAAAAATATCAGCGCTATTCACGGAAAGGACACAATTTCTTAGTATTCGGTAATAGAATTCGTGCGGAGTTGAGGCATCTCTAGTCTGCTCCGCCTGCTTTATTCTTGTTGCCAGTTTTCTTCTGATGCTAAAAGACCAATACAAAAAAAGAAGAAAAAACCTAGCTAAAGATGCTGCTGAACTTAACCGCCGTCATCGATTCGAATGCAAATATTTGCGCTGCAGTATGGCGTGAGCGAAGTGTTGCAAGGGACCTAACCGAGCCGAAAAAGCGCTGTGTGCGTCGTTGTGCACTTTTAATGACTTTATTTATTGGTCAGGGAACTTGGCTGCGCCTGGCGTTTCATTGTTTTTTTCGTTAGGCATTGTTGTTGCCAATGTCTTTGCGGGTCTTGTTTGGTTGTTGGAATTCAGGCGTGCTCGTGCTGAATACTCGTATTTAAAACTGATGCATCATGCTGTAATGTTGCGTGTATAATTTTTTGTCCTTAAAATCTCTCTTCGCTAGTATTATTTTGAGCCAATATTTTTATTATTATTTTTCAAGTGCTGACATGATAAATGACCCATCATCATAAGCGTTCAATGTTCAATGGAGTTTAAATTAAAAATCCCCTCGATTTATATGCTTTCTACTCTGCTTTTGTTCTCATGGCTGCGACTATAATTGAGATTATGATTGGAAACTTTTAAGCGGTGCGTTACAATTTCATTTTGAGTAAGCGAAGTCGCTGAATTTCTGTGCTGGTTAACAGCAATTCACACAATCAAGTAATGTCTTTATGCCAAATATTATTTGGAAATATTGCAATTAATTCTAACTTAGACTGTTGTAGGGTTGTGAGTTAGTGGCCTTCTAGTGTGCTTTCCTATTTTCTAAGTGAATATAAATTTCGAAAAAAGACTTCATCTCAAATTATGTGGTGTGTTTGAAATTTCTGCGGACAATTCAAAGAATTCCCACATTCTGATTCTCCTTCAACATGGTTCGACGTGTGAATTGGAGGTGCGTTGTTGCGCGGTTGTATCACAATGGACCCATGGTGGTCTGAGTGAGCTGGTCCTTAGACCGGCTGCCACGTTAACCTAACCTAACCTAACATATCCTTCACCATGTTCGACTGACAACACCCTTGATGAGGTGAAGGATGTGGTGGCAGATATCCGTCACTCAAAAAACCTACTTACTCATACTTATTTAAACATAATTATAGAGACCATTGTCTATGAAAAAAGAGATGTTTGCCACTGTTAGTCTCAATAGCTTTGTGCATAAACACTATATAGGAGGTTTCGCACTACCCAATGAATAAGACTCACGACCATCATAAAGTGGCCTATAATGCCCAGAACAGCTTAAAGATAAGTAATTGAAGAACAACAGCCGATAACAGGACATCTCTGGATCAAGGTACATCAACCACAAGTGGACAACTTTGTAAAGAGCGGAAAGTGAGTCGTTCTGGATAGGACTACACGAGAATTTTCTAGAGCTGGGAGTTAATGTCTGTTGGTTAATGGTGTCATCAATTATCATCCCTATTATCAGTATATTATTTAATTTCAATACATGCTGGAGTTACATAAGGAATCATGCAAATTTGTCTCGTACAAGAATATTCGTTCGGAAATCCAGACATATAAATATTTCACAGATTACAGTTAATTTTTCAAACAACAACTTGTATACCAGTCGAACGAACACTTAGTAAAGTTTTGTGTTATTTGCATTGTTGTTGCTACAGGCAAAAGTTCAAATATTTGCTAGCGAAATGAATGCAAACCCTGACACTCGTAGTTGGACAAAAACAGAAATATAAATGTTGGCACACTGCCCAAAACAATACGTAAATACACGATATATGAATACAGGCAGACGCGAGAACTGTGCACTTGCAGCTGCTGAGCGCAGGAAAAATCTGCCCATTCCAAGAGAGCATTGAACCTTTCATCAAATCGAAGTATTGTGAACTAGAACTCTTCTTAAAGGAAGGAAGGAAGTCAGGCTGGCAGCAGCACCAGCAGCTACAATAGCACCAGTGAAGTGACCGAAATACGCAAAAAGTTCATTCAACTCATAGCAGTGTTTGCAATGTTCGCTGGTATTAGTGGTGTTATTGATGGTGGTGGTGGTACAACCACAACCGCACCACAGGCCGTTCTTCTAATGCACATGCATTGTTTTGCCATAGCATCAAGGTTAATAATACAAGTGTTTGCATTTGTTGCTGTGCTGTGCGGCTGCCGATGTGCGCGATTTTGGGCACAAGAACGTGCCAAATGAGGCATGAGACAGTTAAGTGGCTTAAATAATGCTTTACGCGCATGTAGCGCTAATTTAATTGAAAAATCGCCCGACTACACCGACCCCAACTCACCCCAACGCGAGCAGGGCAGGTCCGTTAACACGAAAAGAAAGAAAAATGCTGCGCTGACACGCACTCAGACAAGCAAAACGCTTAAACACGATTTTCCTCAAGTTTGCAAAAGTCCGCTCAGTATTGCAGTACACTAACGCCACACCACCCTCTGTGCCGCTTTCCACTTTTCCACCCTAACTGGAATGATTTTTATTTATATCCATACACTTGGCTTCGCAGTTATTTTGTCAATGATTTTTGCTTCTTCGCCCCCCTCCCCAACACTACCGTCGTCCTCGATGGTACTTTTATCATAGTTCAATTGGAAATATTTCATGCCGTACGACAAAAGGATGCAGCACATTGTCAAGGAAGCCGTTATGCGGCTGTATGTGTCCTACACATTTCGCACACATGTCCGTACTAAACCAATACTAGTGCGCACACATAAGCATATTGTCTGTGTATGTGTCTGTGACTCATATGCACCGGCAAAGAGGGCAATCACCCGACAACGAGCATCAACGCTTCTTTGCCTGGCTATGCTGGTTTCCTTCTGAATTTTTTCCGTTTTCGTTTTTGTTTTCGTTGTTGTAGTTGCCTTTTTAGGAGCACTTTTCCGCATAAGGCTGCAATTTGTATTGATTTTTATGACTATCTGACTACTGTGAATGGCGCGCCAGGGAGAACTGCATTTTCTGCAGCAAATGGATGCGGCTTTTCCCTTTGAATATGTTTTGCGCATTTGTTTATTCAAAAAGGCGGCAGGCGGCGAGCGGCAAAATTTGCGATGTATTCAGTTTTGTTGTGTTGTAACTGCGCGTATTGTTTACAATGCATTGCAAATTGCAATGCGCGGTGGCAGTGCTAAAATTGCACTTTCAATTGGACCGGCAGCTGAGTTTTGAGTTTTTGTTTTTTCTGTTTTCTTTTAACACTTCCGAAGAGGGTGGTAGCAATGCCGAAAGCAATTGTTGCATTTTCTATGACTAATCGTTAACTCACATCTTCCTCGCATACTGCAAATCGTCCACACTATCACTTAGCCTCAAAGCTTTGTTCCACATAAATTCCGCTGGTAATTAAGACAATTAAATTTTATGAGCTGCAATAATAATTAAATGCCTTTTTATCTTAAGCTGCAGCGCAAGAGCCTCGTTTCATACGCCCCGACTGGTTGCAGTGTTGAATGCTGGAATTAAAAGTGTACCCAGCAGAGAAGAAGATAAACAGTGTTAGAGATGAGACTTCTTATAAAGCTATATAAATCATACAAGAATATTAGAAATGATGCCAGCTCAGAGATGTTCTCTTTATTTATATCCGAAAGTATGATAGAAACGTGTGATTTTTTCTTAAAACTAATATTTGATAGAACTCATCTTCTCTCTGAGATTTGATCACTGTGTATAGTCTGCATTATGATTAGAATAAAACCAATATTGTGGGCAGTCTGCATTATGATTAGAATAAAGAAAACCAATATTGTGGACAATTTAATATGACGAAGTATTTGATACGAAGTTCATAGCGTCGAAAATGCTACGATTTCAAAAGATATTAGAGTAAAGTCTGCGAAATCAGGCCTGTGAGACTTCCGAATTCGAATAAGAGTGGGCTAAGTTGATACTGAGACAGAGTTCGATTTTTATACCAGAAAAGAAACCATTAATTTGGAATTTCTTTTCTTAATATAACGCAGATTCTTTTTAAAGTTAAATGCATAACTTTTAAGATGCTCTCCTCTAACTATCTGATTCTCGCTATAACTTTGAGTCCTTAATGGTGGATTTAATGTCCTTTTCTCTGATATGACATTGATACCAAGGGGTGGGTGTTCTCTAAAAGGAGCATATTAACTCTTCATATGCCAAGAATACACCAAAAACACAGCTACGAAATTGTTATAGAGAGAAAATTGCTTGGATATGGTTTGAAAAGCAAACCGCTAAATTACGATCCTGTCTAATTCCCTGCAGGGTCGAACTTATATATGCACACGCGCTAAAACCGCTGAAGTTGTGTAAGCGCGCACGTTTAATTACTAAAGATTTGCTGCATATAAATCCGCATGCAACCGACCATGATGTCCGCTTCGAGCCCCTTCCCATCACAGCAACCCAACGACTGACCGAATATTCATTCGTTCATATATAGATCGGCCTTTCCAATTGCCAATCGTCTGCAAATGAAGACTGAAATGCACGCAATATGATTAAATCATTTGCTTCGTCTGACTCCCTGCCCACAGCTGTTAATGCCACAAATGCTGGTCGAGCTGCTGCTACCACTGCTGCTGGCATTGTGGGTGTGCTCGTCCGCAATAAGCAAATAATGTTCAACGCATTATATCGGTGGATCCGTGTGATTGCGAGAGTGGGTTTTCTGCTGGCACATGTGCGTTTTCAGATTCAATATGCTAGTCCCACCCAATTGCAGACCACATCCTCGCGACATCTGAGTGTGTGCATTTTGAAATTTAAATAAATTATAAATACATTTATACACGTCCATTTCAGCTAATCTCACTGAAAGTTTAGTTTAAAGTGGCAGAAATATATTTCTTTCCTCTCTGAGTTTCATTTCATTTGCTTTCTCACATGAATTTCTGCAAGTGGCACTTCGCTCGACGAGTATCGCGGGGAGTACTCGAATTAAATTGAATTGCCTTGGCGTGGCGTGGCGTGGTCGGAGATGCTGGTACTTGCGCTGAGCGCTCGAGACGTGGTCGGTCAAGTGATTTGAATATGTGGGAACAAAATTAAAGTAAATATTCATGTTTGTGTTCAATGCAACCCTTCTGAAATGCACAATTTTGTCATATAATTTAGTCAAGGTTTGCTTTAGTTTCCGTTTCGCTAGAAATTTCATAGCACAAACTCTCTTAAGCCGCCGTTACAAAATTTAAAGCTTCTATTTTTCAGAATACTCTCAACCAGAACTTCAAATTAATATAATTTTCTCTGTAAGGCTGAGGATTCTTTCTAACACCAAATTTTGCCACAATTTATTTAACTACAACAACGACTTTTTAGACGAAATACACAAGTCAAAATAACAGTTCAGATTTTTTTGTAGTTTCTTAAATTTCTGAACTTATTGCTTAGAACTCACTCTAAGAACACAAAAACGTTTCATTGATATGTTCTGCAAACTAATATACTATTCTTCCAGTCATAGTTCCACGCTGAAATCCAACCCAATGTTTATACCCCAATACTTATTTTTAGATCTTCATCACATTCGTGTCGAGGTCCCTAACTACACAGTTGTTGGTTTGAAGTGCTATAAAATTGTTCACATTGTTGTTATTTCTGGTGTGAATAAAGGTGATAATAATTATTAAAATGCCTCCTGATACATACATGCTTATCAAGCAAACTATAATGTCCTCGCAGAAGCCCCTTCTCTTTCTTTCTTTTCTACTTAAAGAAAGCTCTTCACTGCAGACATTGATTTACGCGGCATGTACCCACCTCTAGAAGAGGAGTTTTAATGCAGCACATGTCAACACCTCCTCAGGTAACTAACTTACTCACTGGACTGTCTCAGGCGGCTAGTCCAGCGGCTCCGTCTACACTTCGTACAATTTAAATTCATATAAAAAGGTAATTTGTATTTTATTGAAAAAAATAATAACCATAATTTTACTAACTACGTGTACGATAATCCCAGCAATTTGTTGCCAATAATATCAGCAAATTACATTGAAGCTCAAATAGAGACGCGCTCAGATACAACAAGAAAAGCAACAAAAACAAGAACACAAAAAAGACGCCACCACAAACTGTGGGAATTTTGCGCGCTATCTTAGCAAGTTTTTTGTTACCACTTTTTTACCCACACTCGATAACTTCTTTGTGCCTTTTTAGCTGTTGGGCGCACACACAAAAACACAAACACACATACACAAACACTCATAACTAACTGGTAGAAATATAAGTCAATATATAATTGACTTGTGAATGGGTAACCGCATTTTTCATATTTTACCCGTACCCAGTTCCAGATTGTGTGCCAGCCAGCGCAGTGCCAATTTAGTCCACACAGAGCGATACGCAGAGCCGGGCTGACAAGGCTGTTGGTGTTGGTGGTGTCTCATGCAGCATTTGCAGCGAGTGCAGTGCGGCTTTAATGAAACATTCTGCCCTGTTTAACTTATTGTGGCTGGCATAGAAGCGACTGAGTGCGCTACATTTGCACCGCGGCTGCAGCAGGCATCACTGGCATTACCTGTGCACATGGCGGTTTGGGGTGATACCAGTTTGGGAGTGAAAAAAAAACGGCGCATTCACTTCCCAAACAGCAGGGAAAAAAGTTATTGAAAATTGTAAACAAATAAACAAAAAGAACAGAAAGAAATATCAACAAAAGGGTTTTTTTGTTGTTATCGATTTCTTTGCATTGCGGTTGATGTGAATGCACATTGCTGCCTTTCTTATAGTTCCTCTTATTCGTGTTGTTGTGGCAGTGGTTTGGTGGTGGTGGCTTATTTTAGTGCTGCTGCTGTTTGTGCTGTGGAATGTGTTGCACTCGTTTTTATCGCTGCAGCTCGCTGTGAGTGCGCGCATTCAGCAAAATAGTGCAAAGTAGGAGCGCGCAGTGCCATATGCGTTGCCGCGGTACCACCGCCGTTGGTACACAATGAAGCCTTATTGTGTGCGCATTCACTGCAACCGAGTTCACTTGTTCCGTTGCTCTTTTACTGCGGTAGGTTTGCTGCACAAACAGCGCACCAAAACAACAATAAAAAGTCCGCTGCTACGTTTATCGTGTGCATTGGGAAACAAACGTCACTGCCATCAGGAAGTGTGGAGTTTTTGGCAGGCAAGCAGGCTGGCTGGCACATCCTGGGTTGGCTAGTTGCCCTGCTGCTATTATTGGGAGCAGCAAGGGGGCGAAATGTGTTACTTGGCTTTGCATATTTATGAAAGCCAATTAGGCGTGACAGCACTGGCTCAACGGCATGGGACCTTTAAAAAGTGTGCAGGCTCTGAACTGATTATCATCAAATTTAGCATGAAAAGTCCAGGTAAACTTCAGCTACCAATTTTGTGTATGCATATATGCAGAACTGCTAATATACCGATTAATCTGATATAATATTGGCAATCTTTCGCAGTTGGGGTCAGAGTAAAGCTTCCGTTCTTGCTTCATTAAATATATTTAGTTAAGCCTTATTATATATACATTGATTATTTTGAAATTTTCATGGACTTACAAAAACAAAACGTAGCTAAGATTAAACGGTTTCGCTTATATAAGTTAGGGTCGTCTGGAGCGATTGATTATGGTTTCAATACAGAAAAACAGTTTGTTCTTTTAAAAATATAACTGGATAGTTGTTGTCAGTGCTTTCATTTTTATAGAAAGCAGGAATTAAACAACATTATTTTTTTGGCAAACAAGCAATTCTGGTGGTGAATTAAACCCGATCCTGTTACGTGTTTACCTAATCTTATCCATTTTTGATTCGACAACTTAGGTACTCACTTGTGAAAGGATCAACCCAGTCACTAATATCTAGTTTATTTAGTTTGTTTGTTTGCAAAAGTTCTTACTACACACACAAACCATCATCAATCTCACATGGCATTCTAATTCAAATTTAAGGAATCAAAAACGAACCCTCTCCAACTGTTTAAGGATAAGGTTTGAGACAGTAATATCCGATAAAATTGGTTTGTATTTCTCAAAATTTCAAAATATCTTAAGGCGAATCGAAGGCGCTATTTTCATTCCTGAAACTTGAACTCATATCTAATATAAATTGGAACAGAAAGTTCAAAAAGCATGCTACGTCGACTCAGGAAGAATCCTTATGTCCCCTCACGAAAAATTCAAATTCATATACAGAATGTCAAATTCGCCCCTGTATATACTAACGTCATTACTGCATTAAACTATGACAATAGAGATAGGAGGAGTACACATAGATTTATCAATTATTCCGCCAATTACGAGCTCCAACCAAACAATGAAAACTACTAAGAAAGCAGCAATCTTTGTGCCAGAACTCGAACTCGTCGTACACGAGTTAAGAAAACTGAATTTGTTGGAGCAGCAGCAGCAGCAGAAGTTAAAAAGATCAAAGTAACAGCCATCAGGGCAGCCTTGACAAAATGACTACAACTAACTACAAAGCTGGAAATATAGTCACAATGTTGTAAGCGTATGCGTGGGTCCTTGAGTATAAAAGCACAAATATATGTAAAAGTATGTGTAAGCATTGTCCCACGTTCCCAAATCAGTTGCGCCGCAGAATTCCGCTACTCAAGCGTAAAATCAAAAGTCAAGCTAAAAAAATAAATAAAAAATACGAGCATAGAAAGAAACATCAAAGGCAATCATCATGGTTCATGTTTATTTGCTTTTTACCATTTCAGCTTATAAACAATTTCCTTTTTACAATTTTATTTCCATTTTCCTCTTTTAGCTTCAAATAATATTGCACGCCGAGACATCTTCAGCTTCATTCGAACAAATAAACTGACTCCGACGTAACTTCGAGCTTGACCAATTCTTAAACGCAGGTTGCCAGCGGCTCTTCATGCCGCGAAGTAAAATTAGTGTCAAAGTGGGAGGCAGAGTTGGAAAAATCCACAGAATTGCAAGCACGTGCGAGGTTGATTAGATTAAGTTGAAAGACAAGCGAAATTATTGGAATTAGACAAGTTGAGAGACAAGAAAAATGTTGGCATCCTTTCACATTTACTTTTGAACTTAATCCAAACCTAAGTTCAACTTATTTGCCCTATCAGGACGGTAGCTTTACCACCACACTTCCTTTAGTTTCATTGTATCGCAAATGATTCCGCGAAGTGCTATCAAATGTCCTTTTGTCTGACGCAAATAGCTCCCCATCTTAAAATCCTTTCTTATAAAATAAAGACTGCATTTCTTCAGCCTAGTGTGGAAGGTAGGGGACCCGTTCTGTTTTTTCTGTAAAGGATGAAAGAAAATATTTTCCAATTTCAACTCTCAGAGTATTCCAGGTAGTCTAGAACAAAATGTTGAATACGATAAGACTTTTACTTTGATGGAATACTTTTTAGGGTATATGCTCCTGAACGGATTCTCATCGGATTTCGCAAACTAGGTCAGCACCCTTATCGAATGAATTAGTACTGGATTGAAAGATCACGGACCTCCCACCACACTCAGTCGGTGGGAGCAGAGTACTTCACTTTATCATAGTTCCAATCCAACTGTTCATCAAATAAGGCTATAGGTATTTATTCGATCCTGCCAAATATTCTCAGTGAACACCCCTAATATCACTTGGCACAGAACAGAAAAAGGAACGTATACTCGTATGGACACTATTAGTAGACACAATACGAAACTGATTATGAGGGTATCCTGAAATAGGGTGGCATTTAAATTATGAATTGATATCTGCAAATATCCGAGTCAACTGTACTTTTTACCCCAGCTACGAGTATTGTGATAGTAAAGCAAATAAAACATAAATAATATTTAAAGTGTTGTCGATTTCACGAAATTCAGTCGCTTGACCGCAACAGAGACTCCAGGCTCACTTATCTGACCGAGCAATTTTATGCGGTTTCGGCGTGCGTATGTTCGGGTGGGGAATGTGTCACCGGCACACATGTGACTCGTTTGACTTCTCCGCTACGCAATTGTGGTGCCTGCGGTGTGGCGATTTTAAGGAGCTTAGCAGTCACATAAGTTGGGCATTTAGTTTGTGGTTTTTCAAATTTGCTCAGTTCATGTCTCCAGCTTGTATTGTGTGTAATACTGGCAGAGTGTTCATCTTTTGGTCGGCCAAGTTTTGGTCCACTCAAGTGACATGAATCAAAGAGATTGAAATTGAGCGGAAGCTGCTACATTATTAATTGGAGACTGCGGAAGCATAGTTAAAATCCAACTTTCAGGGTTAGGTACATTTGAGATGAAGGAAAGCAAGTTTCAGGTGAATTTGTCACACATGGAATGAGCAAAATAATGAATTTAGATTATGTTCATATATGTGAAAAGCCCAAATGTTCACTTGTCGATGGCGAATTGGACACTAAGGATTAGCAATATCCACATTTGTCCACATATAAAAAGTTCTGCTTCTAAGATTGATTTTTGTTTATAGAGAATTCTCACTTTTGTAACAAAAACTTTCATAGTTAGTTTTAGTCCTGAGAGAAACCAAATTATCACAGAGATACTACCATAATTCAGTCGAATGTACTTATTACCAGCTTTCAAATAATTTGCAGTCCCAGAGCATTGTAATGTGAATAAGAAAGCAGAATAATAACAAGAAATAAAGCAAATAATGAACCTGCCAAATCCTTAAGTTAAAAAATCACAGTTAAAAAGATCAAACACTAGAAGACTAATTCAAAAATCCAATGGGCAATAAGCGACTGCCCGACCGATATAACAAGCCCTATTCAAAATTAAAACTGTAGCAGAGTTTTTTCGCCGAGTCAAGACTAAATTTAGTAAGAAAGTTAATCCATAGAAGAAAGCTTAATGGGTTAATTTTTTTAAAAAAAGAGCGAAATCACGCCGCTTTCTCTTTGAGTATGGAAATATAATTATTTAGTTGACTTAGAAGAAATAAATCAACAATATGTCAATTAAAGAAGCTTGAAAACTTATGCAATTTGATTCACCAGACAGTGGTTTACATGACGTTGAATAAAATTATCTTGTAGAGCAGAATCTACGCAATACACAACAAACTTATATAGTTACTTGAGCTATGCTGTAGAAGGAATTTTTGGAGAAATGAAAATTACTACGAGCACTCCAGATATTGAAGGAACCAACAGTTAATCCAATAATGCCAATTGTGGTACAGTAGTAAATAATTGTCGACTTCAATGTATTGATGAAATACTTAAAATCCCGTATTGGCTATAAACAAATATGTAGCTATAAACAAAGTTATTATTGGAGGCCTCTACACACCAGGCGTCCTGAAGTCACATCTATTTGATTGAGGGATTGTTCAAGGATTGTACCTATTGAGTATCATGTTCCATATCTTATGTGAATGGAAGTACAACTTCTAGATAGACGACTGTGGCTATGATGATCATAGACTATTCACATTTAAAACGTTCACTAGACAAGTTTATAGTAAGTTGAATGTAACTTAGTTGCAAGGTATCCGCCAAAACTGATACAGAACAAAATCCCTTAAACTCCTCATTAACTTATTCGAACACCAAAATTTACGGATCAGGTAATTTTATAGGAATAAAAATAAAATTAGTGTAATGAGGTTAGCATTACAGGTACGGGGAAAACTATGTGCTAAACAAAGCCATCACTGTCGGTATTTGGGAAATTTTTAACATAGAAAACCAAACGCAAACCCGAAAACTTAAACAATAATGCACACTTGCTAAATCCACGGTTCAGCGCACAAAAACACAAACTCAAAAAATCTAATTTTTAGAATTAATACTACACCACCACACAGGCTGAAAACAACGGCAACAACAATAACAATAAAAAGGACTACAAAAGCAAAGCGCGTAAAACGAACGAAACAGAAACAAGAAAAAAGTACGAGTAGACAGACGGCAGTGGAATGAGAAGAAAACAAAGACGAGTCAAATAGGGAAGAGAGAGGCCAAAATACCCCTACCGCTTCATAATATTGAAAGTGAGTTGTGGGTGGTGGGTGGAGTGAGGTGGGTAGGCGACTGTATGGCACAAGTGTAGCAGGAAGAAACAAACAAACAAAAAAAATAGCTCTTGCACACAAACGCCTGCAAATGCGTAACAGAAACCACCCCTAGCAGCGGCAGTAGTACCACATTTGCCATGGTGTTAGTGCACAATTTTGCACTACACCAACTCACACATTAGCACACAGGCTCACGAACACATGCTCGCCTGCGCCGACAGACGGACGGACGTACGTACGTTCAGTGGAAATACGAAACCAGTGCTGCCAATGCAGAGCACATTTTTGCCTGATAAGAAGAAATCGATCGATTTTTCCCGCTGTGTACGTTGATATGGCGTAGTAGCATGAAAGGCAGCAGCAGCAATGAGGCAGCGAGTGTTGCAGAAGTCTACCACTGGTTCTGCTGCAGAAGCCCGTGTACGTATTCGTGTGCGTGAGTGCGGCCATGTGTATGTATATGTCTAAGGTGTGTTAACCTCAGAGCAAAAGCACAGAGTTTTTTCTTTTAATTAAGTGCCGTCTTTCCGCAGTTTTCCGAAATTTCAAACTATTTCGAATCGAAAGGACATTCATTTAAAATGCAGTCTTCAGGATTCTGGCTGTAAGCATTTTAAGCCCGCTGCACTGGTTTCTATTGTTTTGTGTAGTGAGTGAGCTGGTGCCACCCGTTCGTCCGTACACTCTTGAGCCGCCTGTCTATACTTTGCTTTTACGCTGTCGCTGGCATGTAGCAAAATTTTTCTCGTCTTCGAATTACCTTTTTTATTTTCTTTTCCCTTGCTTACTGCTGCTTAAGTATTTTTTGATATTAGGGCTTACTTTTTTACATACATGCAATGAATATCCTTTCCTGTTTTACGGCCGAGTAGAACAGCTAATCCAAATTATTGATTTTTGTTGGCTTTTAATCCAAGCACAGGAAGTGTTATTTCGCTTTTTGTTACACTTAAGCACACTGGGATTTACTTCCCTTACGTTAAATTTCCAAAATCAAACTCTAAACTTCACCCGAAATGTGAATTTTGCAAAGACAAACAAAACAAAACTTATCAAAACAATTTTGCTATTAAATATTTATATAATTTTTTTGCTGAATTTTTTTCGCTCACTTCATTGCGCAAATTGCTGAACAATTTCCAGTGCAATTTTACCACACTTTTTCACATAATTTCTTTGTATTTTCACTGCATAGAGCAAAAAAATGTGCCCATTTTTCCTTACACTACTCAACCATACAACAACGTACCGCCGACTTGTATAACAGTCGTCCTGACTCTAGCAACGCAATCGACACAATGACAGCAAATGCGCGAGAGAATTGTGGAAAAATCCTGCGTCTCAGTGTATTGTGTCGGCGGCGACAGAGACGGAGTAGGTGACGTTTAATTTCCACCGACAATTTCCACCACCAAAAGCAAGGGAAAACTTTAAAGCATTCTCCAGTAGTCTGCAGACTGCTACTAGCAGAGAGCACAAAACAGCGAGAGTGCATGAAGGAGAGAGAGAGAAAAATCGTAGCTAAGTGGAAACATGTAGAAAAAGTGCCGTTAACTGCAAACGTTTGAAAAATATTTGAGGAAAATTTTGACTCCCGCTCCTTCTGAGAGCACTCTCCCGCTCTGGTCGTGTTTGCGCTGCAATCTAAAATCACAGCGTGTACGAAATTTTAATTTGCTTTACGCTCAACGTTGTAGGCATATATCCTGTCCGCCTGTACAACCGCAGACGGAACTGCTGTTTCGTGTATGATTATAATTGTATGCTAGTGTGTTTCTGTGGGGACGTGTGTGTTTGCGTGTGTATTAGTGTAATATCCTGAATTTTCATGAGCTTCCTTTACAGTCGTTCTGCGTTGAGTTTCCTTTTAGGACGCTTTCTTTCATTTCAGCGTTTCTTATTAGCATTTTTCCATGGTACGCTTCTACTGCCACAGAGGCTTGATGTGTTCTTCCTACTTTTTAACAATTTACAGGGTGGTTTATTGTCAATTTTCAACTTATGGGAATGCAAGCAACGCATTTATTTTTACTCATATTCAAACAATTATTTTTATAAATAATTACTAAACATTTATTAAGCCAAGTAAACAGGGAAGTGGTGAGATGTACAGTGGTGAGATGTACTGTGGTTGGTATATAATGAGAGCAGAGTAACGATACTTTAGCGCTTTCAATAGCCGCCGAAAAGTGTGCTAGTGATGTATTCTTTAATCATCGAAGTAATTACAGTAAACGCAGTAATGCAAAGCACTCAAGTTACTCCAATCAATTTTAAACGCGAGCAACACTGGACAGGAGATTTTATAATCAATTTATTAAACCTTTTTTCATTCGTCTGAAGCACTAGTCAGGCTTTTCAAATGGTAAGTTTGGTTTAGGGCACAACATACCAACTCATAGGTGTCCGCATAAGAAGGCATGTTAATATGCTTGCGGAAGAAGTTCTAGCAGCTTTCCTGGTGGAGATGGAAATAGTTACTCAAAGTTAAACAGTGCTCAAATCAGACTTCCTATGGCAGCAGGGAGCAGAGAGATCTTACCTAGATACTGAACAATATAAGAAAATATAATAATATAAATCACAAATAAGAAGAATCACAATGCAAATAACAAAAGGAAAATACTCATGAGTGTACCGCTCCTAAGAATAACGAGTGTACCTTACACTTTACACTACTTGTCCTTTTAATGCCATTTAATAACAAAGAGAGATGGAGAGATATGCATCATTATTATACTATTCAGCTTGGACAGTTTAGTAACATGAAAGAGAGAAACGAAATTTTGGATTCGATAAAACTGTTTCACTACGACTGTAAAACCTTTTAATGGCAGGATAACTTCCTTTCTAATTGATGTTCTAGCTAAACACAAAAGAAAGGGAAAAGTGCAATTTACTTACTCAATTACGAATGAATTTCTATTGAACTTTCCGCTATTTAAACACTATATAACACTATTTCCATTTGAACACTATATTTACACTATTACCTCTCCACTGTTACCCTAATTTTATTCAAAGGTAGTAACAAAATACATGTGGGAATATTTATTAAATTGAGAAAATTGTAAATGAAAGTGTCACTATCGTTGTGCTCTCATACAACCTATTCAACGATTTATGGAGTCTTCAAATAACAGCCAAATAGGACTATCCGGCCTTCAGGCTGAGCATGTTCCAATCACTATATACAAAAGGAAACTGGGAATCTTTTCCGCTGAAGTAACATCCTGAATATATTTAAATTGCTGCTTTCAAAACTCTTTTCTACAGCTTCTATAATGATTTATAATAGCAGTGCTTTAAGAGACCTTACCTTTAATCTGGAAACAATAGAAAAGTATGAACAAGGTCCAATATTGTTGTAAGTAGGTTCTTAATTCATTTGAGACTCTGAAACCGTTCACTGAGGTTAGAACAAGAGTTAAATCACTCCATGTAAAACACAAAACTCTGACTACACCCTGTAAAGCAACTGTTATTTGAAACCGTAAAAACGTATTTCAAAATGAACAAGTGTAATGCCGAACAACAACAACGAAACGTAACGAAATAATTTGAAAATGGGAAAACAAGTGCAGAAGAAGTAAAAAAGAGGCACCAAAAATCCACTGAGGCAGAGCAACGTAGCTGCCGATGCGAATCAGAAATTTCATTTTCTAAAACTGACACGAATACACACTTACGCACACAAACACACACATATATACAGAGCAGATACATAGACACACACACACACATATATTTGTAGAGAGGACTCCATTTACCGTTATGCTTGTTTGCGTTTCAATACTCCTCCACACTTGTCGCTGGCAAACTGAAAGACTATCAAAAATACGAGCGCCATACGCACGCAAACGCAAGCGACAACGCGAAACGAGGACACGCCAAGAGGGAATAAATAAATTGCAGCACAAAAGGCAAATGTCAAATAGGCAACACTTCCAGCAACGCGTTTGAAAGTGCCGCTTTAGTCGAGTAAACGGACCGCACGTATCGAAAGCGCACAGGACTCTGAATTGACAACGCCGAACTGGCAAAAAGGATACGAGCAAGGCTGGTAAATATTGGCGAGTGGTGGGTATGCAATGACAATGAAACGCAGCGAAACTTGCAGCAGAGCAACCAACCTTGTGGGAGGCTGGGAGGGTGGCAAGCATGAAACGCAATGATAATATGAATGAAATGTGCCTAAACAAATGCAGTGGAGTCAGGAGCAGAGGAAGGTATGGAAATGAAATATAATTTCACAGTTCCGAATTGAAGTTGGAGCTGCCGCGCAGCAGGAAATTCAATTCAAATGCAACATGAGAGCGAGCAATAGAAACATTTAGGGAAGTGAAACAGTAGCAGCAGCGCCGCAAGTTGACGGAGTCACTTTGTCAGATCCTTAGAGGCGGCGGCAGAAAAGTGCTTTCTTCGAAGAAAGTGCTTCAGCTTCCATGTGCATTTACTATGTACTCGTGTGTCTGTAGGTGTAAGTGGCAGCAGAGTGCGCAAAGCACTACACTTATGTACGAGCGAGTACGTGTAATTTGAAAGCAAAAGGACTTACAGTCCTTACAGTAAATGCTTGGCAACCAACATTAACTTTCGCGTACGTGACGGCGTGAGCAATATCAGAGCCCAGCACCAGCGAAGGCTGCCAAACCCAACCCAACCCTACCCAACCAAACCAAGCCAAGCCAAGCCAAGCAGCCAACAGTGTTGTGCAAGTACCCTGCGCACCCTAAGTACGAGCGGCACAATAATGACATTTAGTAGTAAGTTCCCTTTCCTGTATATCCTTTCTTTTTTTGAACACCGTTCGCAGGGTTGAACTGCAGCGTAATGAAGATAAATGGTAGGTGGAAGGTGCCTTCCTTTGTGTATTTATGTGCAGTTGTAATGGCGTGAATTATTCTTGCACAGGTTACAACGCGTTGGTCCACAATGATTGCTACTTATTTATTTGTGTTTGTATGCGTGCGTGCATGCGTACCGGCGCATGTGTGTGTTTTTGGCTTGTTTGTTTATGCATGCTCAGGAGTCGCCCTTTTTCCCATGCATACGCCAAAGTAAGCAGCGCAGTGTGCTGCCGGTTGCTACTGGCGCTATTATTTTCAATTGTTTTGCATGCGCCTGCCTGCCTGCCTTGCCCTGGAAATGAAAAGAATTTCTATTCAGCCGAGCGTGTTGTTTATATTATTCAGGAGGGGAGAACAATCAACAAATTCATGTGTGTATTTTGTTTTTTGTAAAGTGGAATTTCTGAAATTCCAGCATTCTATCTGCAGCATTGACAAGTAAATTAGCAACACGGCGGAGCAATTGTCATCATAGCAGGCCATTAGCATGTTAAGAAGTTCATCATTAATTGCAGGCGAATGCAAGATAAGCTGCTAAGAAAATGTTTTTTTTTTTATTATTTACAACATGTTGCAGCAACAATGTTTACAAGTATGAATATACACCAACAAAGGTTGCAAGTATGTTTATACACTATTTTGAAATTCAGGCTTTTACATCATACGAATGGTACAAAGAGTTTAAAGCAGCAGAACTGTGGTTGATGATTTGCCTCATTCCGGTCATCCACCCACCTCTGTGACTGACGTAACATCGCAAAAGTTAAGAAAATTGTACTCGAGAAGGTCAACGTGTGAGGATCAGGGAGTTGGCAGCCCATATTGGTGTCTGGCTATGGTGGGTGTAGAGCATCATCCAGGATGTTTTGAGGATGCGACGAGTTGCGGTTTGAGCCGAGAGAGCTGAATTTTTGGCAAAAAAACCTCATTTCGATTGTTCAAGAAATACTTTCTTTGGGCCAAAATGTTATCGAAGGCATAGTTACCGGTGACGCGACATAGGTCTATGAATATGACGGAATGGAGCTTATCAGACGAGCCAAAACCCAAAAAACTACTACAAAATAAAGGTTTTGTTGACAGTTTTCTTTGATTGCACTGGTGTGGTTCAGTCCGAATTCCTTCGGCCAGGCTAAACTGTAAATAAGTAGTGGCCGCCGAAACTCAATCACACTACCAACACTACGAAACTCTGGGCATCTTTTGGTAACAATTATCTTACTAACCAGTTAGGTTTCTTAAGGTAATATTCGGTAATAATAAATATAAATATATAATAAAGGTAATATTTTACAAATAATTTCTTCTTACAACCGTCTTTAGATATACGAGTATTAACCACTTTCGATTTTCGAAACGAGTTACTCACTACACAAAAAAAGTAATTAAATCGCTAAGTTCGTGTTTTATTAAAAGTTCTGTGTATTATGCAAATATAAGATAAACTCTTATTCAATGGAATGAAACAAAAATTTGGTTTGGCAGCTCAGTTCCAAGTCGTTAAGTCATATAAATAAATAAATCACAACTCGTTAAAAGTAGCGACTTCGCTAAAATTCGTTGCCATAATCTCATACTAAATTGTACAGCACCGATATTTCGATAGTGAAATAACGAATGGTAATGAGCACATAAATACTCTGTAGGTCTGTAGGTCTGTAGGTAGTCCAACAGCGCCAAAAACTTGTTCAATGGTGTCACGAAAATTCGCGTTCTCAAATTCGGATATATTAGTATTATTCTTCAAGTTAATGGTCCCTATAAAAATCATAATAGAAGTGCATAATTGTAAAGTGAAAGACGATTGATGAAAGATGGTGTTTTTGCTCTTGATGTTCTCTGACGCTTCAAATCATGTCCAAATAGAATATTATTAATTATGAATCCAATTATGCATATAATTGGCTTGATGATTAGAGATTAAAATCCATATCGTTAATATCCAATATGTTGGAATCCAATTTGAAATATTTCTGGAATTTGGTTTAGGTGTATATTTACTTAGGTTGAGAAGTCATTAGTATACCGCATTGTAGTGCTATGTTTACAAGAATAAAAGGAAATAAGTATGAGAAATGGCATACAACATGTACATAAGTTGAGAACTATTCCAAAATTTTTGGGACTTATTTCGTATTTCGCCTTTAGACAAGTATTTCACATTCATTTTATTTTGGGACTTATTTCAATGGTTTGTAAATGAATCATTCCTCCACAGTGGTACGAGTATTTTATTGAAACTTAAAATTTTTTTTTCAATCGAAAATAAGTAAATTTTCTCGATTTTTCAATTGTTTTCATTTTAAACATGATGATAAACTTGGCGACTAATTCAGTTGTGACTTTTTATTGGGATTCAATCTGTAAAAATTATGGGAAAGGCACAGGAATATATGTATGTTCTGAGTCATTTCACTGATACCGATTTCGTTTGCCTCTTAGTTTTCCGTGTCCAATTCATCTCATATTTAACTCTGGGATATATATCCTTTTATTTCGAACTAGCTTTATGGTTGATTTCACTGGGAATATGTTGGATTTGTTCCATTCAAGAATTTTAAATGAAACAGTCGTAGCGAGCGGAACGAATGTTCCATCTACAGAAATCACATGTGATTCAGAATATATTTGTTTATTTTTAAATGCTCGCATTTCTGAGAACACTTCCTTTGCCCTTAATTTCCATTTCCCTGTAATTGTTAAGAGCTGTAAACTGGTCAGTTCTCAAGTGATTTAAAGAGCAGTTTAAGTGCTATAAAATACAAAAATTACAAAGCCATATCCGTACGGGGCCTACCCTGGGAGTTATATTCGTGAGACGGTTAACAGCAAAAGGAACAGAGGGAGAACGAGAGCGAGGAAGTGCGTTGCGCACGCGTTGTGGTATTTTGTCCATGCTCGCACTTCATATACGAAATCGTAATTATGGGCACCATCCTTGCTGCATGTTATGTGCCCTAATAAGAGAACACCAACAACAACAACTATGGTATGAAAAGGCTGGAATATAAAATGTTAAAAATGCAACAAGGCACAGTTGCGCACATATTGCACACACATGTTTGTTTATCTTCCGTGCAACACAATCGAGGTATTTATATTTCATTTCACTTTTTTCTTCTGGTTTTTTGTGTGTTTGTTTGTTTGTTTGTTGGTTTGTGACCCTCACTTGTGGTGCCTTATGCTTAAAACAACAACAACAATAGCAAACCATTTAAAAAGATCGCATAACCCAACCCAACCCTGGCAGCATGCAGCACAGGCTGTGCAGCACACATGGGCATGAAGACTGCGCCTCAGTTGTATAATGCGAGTATTGACGACTGGGACGAACGCACAGACGGACAGACAAACAGAGAGACAGCATACCTGCCAAGCCCTCATAAAAGGTTCAATTTTCCTTTGTTTTTATTAAATAAAATGTTGACCTTTCATTTCGCCTGGTTACGATGTGTGCTGTTGTTGCTTTCTGTCGTACATACACCGCAAGCAATTTTGGTCAATGGACTGTTTTTCGTCACTCTTTTCACTCCCTGGCGTAATTATATATCATTATAATTTATTATTTCAACTTAATCGTCTGTGCGACTTATCCCTCCCTAAATAATGCAGCCGTGCCATGCCCTGCACGCCACCATGCATTCGGATGCATATTCACATTGTGTTGCGTCACTCTTTCATAATTAGTTTTCAACAACGGAACGTGAAATGGGCAATTGTCAAAATAATACTGACGAGACGAGGGTAGTGAAGCGGGGAATATCTCCTTTATCGTTTCATTATTGATATCAGCAGCAGCGACTATTTAGCCATGATGTTACGCTTCCATTTTCGTTTTGTCTTCGCGTCTCGGCTTTCAGTTTTCACTTTGATCCAGCAGTTGATGAGCGGAGATTTATGGTTTTCCAATGAAGTGGAACATCTGCCGCTGTCAGCATCAGTGGGAATTTTATGCCGCAAAATATCCAAACCAAACAAAAACAAACCATGTATCATTCTTTTGCTCCTCTCAGTTGTGATTAGTTTGATGGCTTTGACGGTTTATCTGTCAACGCAGCCATCGACGCGACAAATGAGCGTGAGTAAAAAATGAATTCCTGATATTCCACGCAATCCTCAGCTTATGTTTCACAAGACAAAATCGATCTGACAGTTGATGATAAATTTGATAATACGCGACTTCACAATGTGTGATGATCAGATCAGAAAGCCGCCAGGAATGAGAGCCCTAATCAAAACAAACTGCGGCAAAATGCTTCAAACAGTTTGATTTATGTATCTTTGAAGAGTGTATAATCTCTAGAACGGCTCTCAAAGTGATATTTATTTAATACCCGTATTGTCAGTCAATGTTTCACTCAGCTGTTGTAGCACAATTGAAAATTGCTTCACCAGGGATATTTTAAGTTTCCCAAACTCTACAAATTGTTTACAGATAAAGGCAACAGGCGAAGATTTAGCTCTCCTGAATATAGAAAGAAGGAAGGGGGCTTCTATAATGAAACATAAAAACAACAGAACGGAAACTGTAGAAGGCAGTTACACATCTTCCCAGTTAAAACTTCAATCATATTTATTTTTGTACACAAACAAATGATCCTCCCTCGCTCTCATTTACATATACGATGTTTGATGTAAGATACATATCTTTGTTTCAATGTTTTCATGTTTGCAAAGAAACTGGAAACACATTTCCTTGTGTTCTCTCTCAGTCTTCCTTGTGCAACTGGCATCAGATTTTATTAGAAGAAGGAGATCCAAACAGCAAACACAATTTGAAAAAGTTCACCAATTGATTTGTCTGTATTTCTAATCTGAGAACATTTGTGCGTATTCAAATTCTTCGGGCGTGAAAAAGAGGATACGCAGTAGAAAATGTACCAAACCCCAGAGGAGTGATTGATGAATTTTTAAATTGGAAAGGTAAATTCATGGTGTTGAAATGCATTTACCGCTCCTACCCTCTCCCTTAATCTTTAATCCTTACGAATTCATATCACTTGAATAGAACTGAATGTTTTATCGTGCTCTTCTGGCATTAATGAATGATTTATCGTGCGCACACATTAATGAGTTGATTGTGCTAAGCAACTTTTGCCACAACTTAGAATTTTAACAAATGAGGAGACATAAGGTAAGCAAGTACAGCAGAAGTTGAAAAGAAAACTACCCAAGCATTAAAGTCCCCACGGTGTTAGCTGTGATGTGTTTAGCTGCCTTCAGAATGAGGAATTTGCTGTGTGCATGCTCGCCGTATACAAGGAAAGCAACTACATAGTTCATTGAATTGTCACACAATCCTCGCCTGCAACAGTGACCCCGTGACATTGGTTTTCCTAGAGCAATAGACAAGTCTGAGCATTCTACTGGCTGCTTATCAAACTCCCCTCGTGAACATTGCACTTTTGAGCGGAATACTGTGCATATCCTTCATGTACAACAACCGTTGAGAGGGCAAAGCAAACCGGATTTTTAAAACCAACCCAGCAAACATAATATAAGCTAGAGTCTCAAGGCAACAAAAACTCTTCAACCTCTTTGGTTCTGTATAACCACAAAGGGACAATAAATTATTAACTACGATACGTCCGCGTCGGTTGGCACAAAAGTACAACGACAGCAGCGGAGTAGGACGTGGCGGAGTAACTTCTTCAACACCAATAAAGCATTTCAATTTCTCTACTGTGGTATGACCACGGACTTTGTGGTCTATTAGCATCCTTTGGAAATTGCAATCAATAATTTATAAACTACATAATTTTCTCTTCTATACATAACTCATTAATGAATTGCACTTCATTTGCGAACGTATCAAAAGATAGAACTGTAGCATCACTTAAGTTAATTTCTTTCAAGTACTCTTTTTTGTCTAGCTGAATGAATACTCCTCTTATCCTGCCGTTTCACCCGTCAGCTCCCCTCTTTGGGGGCTTATTACAGTTAACACTTTTGTTTTGTAGTTGTTGTTGTTGTTGTTGTTTTTGGTGTTGTAGTCACACAAAGAGTGTTCTGTAGAAGTTTTATACAATACAGTGAAGCTGTTTCTGCTGCTGCTGTTGCTGCCACTTCTGCTCGCAGCTTCCTCTTCGGTGCAGTTATTGTACACTACCGGGGCGCGCTAACGTCTGACGTCTGCTTAATTTCTTGAAACAATAAAGTTTCAATTTTTTTTCCTCTTTTCGTTACAAATTCTGTTCAAGAATTTACAGAAAATGTTGCACAAGTTTTCTTCAGTTTCTGTTTGTTGTGCATTAAGCTGTACAAGTTTCCTTGCTGCAACCGTATTGTGGGAAGCTTGGAAGTTTCTCAGATTAGAAGGAGATAGTGTTTAAATATAATTGGCTTTTGAGGGATAATTTAGTGTACACATTAATAAAGAAATAAATAGAACAAGTAATAAAAACGACAAGAAACCATTCATACACGGAAAGACGCATAAGAAACAAGGACAAAACGAAATAAACACCCCAGGACTGAAAGCTCCAAAACACTACCACAAGCCAATTTAATTAAACTGGAGATAGAGACGACATGCAGGGTAGTTTGGTACAAAATATAAAGAATATAATATGATGTGAGGAAATGTAATGGCATACAATAATAACAGCGCAGAAGCGAAAAGACTTGATGATAGTATAATTAAAATGGCAGAATAGAACAGATCATACTTAATAGTTAAGTGCAAAAAATAAAAATAAAACAAAGAATAAATGAGGCCAGAAAGAAATGGAATATTATTAACAGGACGAAAATGTACCACGAAATAATATGGTTGAATATAGACAAATCATAATGGAATGAAGTAATACCATTGAATAAACAAAAGCATTCTACCTGTGACATCAAAAGTCCTGAATTGTGCTGAGCGACTTGCATGTGAAGTAGTAGAGACAACAAACCCATATAATTAAAAGGCAGGGTAATTGTTGACAATTATAATAAAGGAATGTTGACAAATTTGTGGACATTTTCAGTACCATATTCATATTATAAGGAAACAAAAACAGACCAGCATAGAAAATCAAACGGAGATATTACCACCCATACACCCAGGTATAACACCAATTGGCTTAAGGATTCGTTAGTGTGACTACACCTGAGCAATAATCTCAAAAAAACGCTAACCCAACAATAGTGATAATCCAGGTAGAATAGAAGAATATAGTGCTGTGGAAAATGTCTACATATCTGGTAGACAGGACTGATCACCGATATGTAGATCTAAATGATCGTATGAATATAAAAAAGAGAAACTATCTAGAAACTAAAAAAAACTAGGATAAGATCACTAGAGAATCACGAAAGGAACTGGAAGGGGGGCATAACTGAAACAGAAACCAGGCCCAGTATAAAAGACGGAATTCACTGCGACGATGCACACAGCCCCTAAAAAATTTCCAAATAAATATCACTTCACCAAGTAAACAGGAGGACAGTGACGAGATCAAACCGCTTATGAGGTATAAAGAAGTCAAGGTTGTAGCACTCTATCGGAAATAGTGCGTTTAGAAGCTGACATTAAGCACACAATTTATAATGCGTGCCCTGGATTAAATAACATCTGGACTAAACTATATCTGTAAAAATGGATTTTTGGCCGCTGAGAGAAAGAAAGGATTGAATGTGAAAGTTTCTAAAAAGGTCAGCCTGACAGAATATGCGATCTGGAGAAGGCAGCTGCAAATTGCCTGTCAATACAAGTTACACAGAAAAAGTAAGATACAAGATGAGCAAAGAGGATCGCGATGTTACCCCATCCTCCATATCAAAAAATTGTGAATGATTATCGTACAAAGCCTCTAATTTCGGTAGAAGGATCATGGACTGGGGAATCTTACAGAAAAGCTTCACATAGCTGGATGCAACACGAGAGCCATACCAGAATATAATTGTTATAATCTAACGACAACTCATCTATAAAAGCGGGGGTTCCATAGACACCTAGGATTCATAGTATCGTTACATAGGATTATATTTCATAATCATTATTATCATTCCTTACATTCAAGCTATCCTGACATTAAATTGTCTATAACCACATATATTAGTACTCTTGAATACACCTTCTATCTATATCGTTCTTGTTCCAATCGATATTTTTTATTACTCCACAATATCTGCAAAATGAAGAACAGAATCTTAGCGATGAAGATAGCTGAATGGTGCAGAATTGTCTAATTTCAAACTTAAGATGTCTTAAGTAATAGAAATATGATAGGTTTGTGTGTAATGATGCCACTTCTGGAACTGCTGCTGCTCAAAACTTAATCTTAATTAGTGGAAGTCCTTGGAAAAACCAACAAAAAAAACACACAACCTGAAGAAGAAAACTTGAAACTTGCACAAATTCTGTTAGAGAGACGAATACGCAACCTGTTTACCGTCAACAGGCACACCACCGCTTTCCACCACAACAGTTGGTTGCGGTTGCCTCTGCTGCTGTTGGTGCTGCTGCTACTACTGGTGTGGTGGCAAAAGTGGAGCACGTTCAAAATTACTTAAAATTTTTGAAATCTTATTTGAAGTGCATACCCAGAAAATGCTTCAAATTTTCCCAACACACCCACAGACACGTACGATCCCCGCCAACGATGGAGCGAGAGAGCGCACATTTAAAGTGCGGGTGGCATAAACTGAAGGAGCAAAGTACTCGTAAGTGAAAAATAAACTGAAGGCAGTTGCGAGCAGCAGCAACAGAGGCAATAGTACCAGGCATGCTTAAAGTGGTGGCGTGCGAGAGGAATGAGTGTAACTTAAATGCCTGCCGCAGCAGAGGAAAACTTCTTAATAGATTTTCGCCACTAAACTTCTAAAAATTTTTGCATTTTCAATGAAAACTTTGGCCAACAATGCCAGATGAAATTGATTTTCCTTACACCACTTGGCTGGTTGCTTCTTCTCTGTGTTCACGGTTTAACAGCAGCAGACAAAATGGATTTCGAACTGATGCGGCTCTGATGTACTTGTGCACCACTTTATGCAGCACTTGTTAAGCTGGCTTATTGCTGTTTTCCTTGTTTTTGTCTTTGTTGTTGTTGTTGTGTATCGTTAATGCCATTTTAACTTTTGCATCTGCCAAAATGTTGTCTGCTTGTATGCATGTGTTCGTGCTTATTTGCGAGTAATTTTGAACTCTCGAAACTTCCTCTTCCTCCCAAGCGCACGCTGCAGCAGGATGTTCGCCGGAAGCAGAAAAATGAGGGGTGTGGCTGGTATATATAGATGAAAATTTTGAGTAGGAGACAGCAGTTTTCTCTGGGACAATGTACAAAAACCCATCAATAATAAGCAGCCAATGATTCCACCAACTACAACAACCTCATAAAGCAAAGGAAGTTCGTAGCAAACATCGTTGGCTTAAGTTGCAGCAGCTGAGCGCACGTGCCAGAAAAAGTTTATTAAAATTTTAATTTATTTATTTATTTACTCAGTTTATATTGATAGCTTTAAGTAAATGTTGGCTGAAGGCATATTCCGGCCAGTTCGCTGCAGTTTATTTGTGAATTCGCTTTTGCACTACAGTTGAAACTTTTCCTTTGGTTAACTCTGACATTTTCCTCATTTTATTCCCATGACCTTCGACGTTGCTTTTCGCAAATTTGCATTTGAACTCTCATTCAATTATTATGAATTTTTCATTTGGCTCAATGCTTCAATTACGGTTCGTAACATACTCGTCTGAGTCACTTGGAATTGTGAATGCAAGCATGATGTTTATGTTGACCTTTCCTCAATCCTCTTTTGATTATTTCATTATATTTATTTTCAAGTTTTAATAAATTTTTTCTAAGGACTCATCAGTGAAGCGTTATTTATATGTTCAAAGAGAAGGAATAAAAGGGTCTTGTCCTAGAATGGCATTCAGAGTGCATTGTTTAGCTCTCAGATTTCTTCTGAATTATCATGGCGCGTTAACGTAAGCGGTATTATTTGCTTAAGACTTACTTCATGCATTTATACCAAGCTTTAAGGAGAATCTTTTTGTTCGACCTCTCAATCGGTATCTGCGACGAGTTCCGATTGAGTAATATACTTGTGTAAGGTGTGAATTGTATTTTACTGTCTCTCCAGCCGCCCTCTGTGGTCTAAGTGGTAAGAATGATAAGACACACACTCAGAGGGTCGCAAGTTCAAATCCTGCATCGGGCTTGATGCCAAAAATGCTTCTTTCTAAAAAATCGTGTTCTCTTCGAGTCGAAAGCCTTAGTAGCTAGTACTCGTTCCCCAACCCCTTGCAGTCATAATTAATTATGGTGATGTGAATAATAATAATGTCTCTCCGATCTTTCCATTATTTACCTCTCTATAATCTATATTTCCATTATCTACATCTCTATTATTTTTCTCTCCACTGACTATCTCTTAATTATCTATCTCTCCATTATCTAGCTATTCATTCTGTCTCCCCCCTTATCTATCTCTCCCTTCTCCATCTTTCCCATGTCTATTTCTGCCTTCTCTATCTCTCCCTTCTCTATGTCTACCTTCTCTATTTCTCCCTTCTCCATCTCTCCCTTCTCTTTCTCTCCCTTCTCTATCTCTCCCCTCTCTATCTCTCCCTTCTCTTTCCCTCCCTTCTCTTTCTCTGCCTTCTCTTTCTCTCCCTTCTCTATCTCTCCCTTCCATATCTCCCTTCCATATCTCCCTTCCATATCTCCCTTCCATATCTCTCCCTTCCCTATCTCTCCCTTCCCTATCTCTCCCTTCTCTATCTCTCCCCTCTCTATCTCTCCCTTCTCTTTCCCTCCCTTCTCTTTCTCTGCCTTCTCTTTCTCTCCCTTCTCTATCTCTCCCTTCCATATCTCCCTTCCATATCTCCCTTCCATATCTCCCTTCCATATCTCCCTTCCCTATCTCTCCCTTATTTCCGTTCTCTCTAGTTTCTATCTCTCTCCCTTCTCTAGCTCCATTGTTTCTCTACAATCTGCCACTCCCTTCTCTTTCCGGGGGTTGGGGGATCATTATATTCTGGAGAGTTCTCTTCTCATCTGCTGTACCTAAACTAGTTGTAAATGCTTCTGGGTTTTTGAATAGTCTAAAATTCAAACATGTTTCAAACCCATCAAGGGCACAATTTTTCAAACCCCGCAACATCGTGACAAACACGGCCGAAGTGTCTCTTTTCTCTCTCATCAATACTTTCTGAATGCACTCACTTCTCCAAACACTCTCTAAATTTCAGCATCCAGCATTGAAACGTATGCCCTTGAAATCGCTCATGGAATTGTTAGCAATTTGAAGCGCTCCTTTATGGATTAGGACCTCAAATGTACGTGCAATTCAATTATCCTGAGCGGTTTAACGGGTTCGCCAATTGTTCACACTCTATTGGATTAAATTCCACTCATTTTTAATAATTTTTGGACGTCTGTTTTCGTACATTATTTTTGATAATTCAGCATTTCATTTCAATAAATGTCAGCAGAGCTGCCAGAACTACAGTTAAAAGCGGCAACAGACCTTCCAGTCACATTATGAGTGTTCATGATTTTTATCGTTATTGTTTTTAATGTATATAATAAACAATATACGCCCAGACCCACAAAAGGCGAGTCAGCATTTTCAGGACGGCTCGAGGAAATGCGTAAACAGCACCGCGAAAACACACACACAAACGCAGACGCATAAATTATCAACCACAATTTCCGACATTAAAAGCAGACTTGCAAATTTTTTCCTTCGTCGACTTTGACTCTATTTGAAATTTATTAGCGTGTTAAATGATTTTTAAATCTGTTTACGGCCAATTCCGCTGTACGCTACGCTTTGAGTGATGATAATATATTATTTATCAGAGTTGTACGAAATGAAATGTGGATTTCATTGAGCATAACACGCCGAACTAAATAACTGTGTGATTTATTGTGTAATTTAATTATAAATTATATTTGACAAAGGTTCGGAGCATTATGGCCACCAGGGCGGGTATTTACTAATAACCAAAGAATGCAGAGACTTTTTTAGCACGCACAAATATCAAGTGAAGTTCATTAAAATATATTTTAGCTCGAAACGAAAGTTCCAAATATAACCTTTTTCTCCCTAAATAAGCCAAAGGACTTCTATAGAATGAAGGAAACACAATCAACATGGGAAGCGAATAGCATCAAAGAACAATTGAGACGATGTGGTTTAAATGAAGGACCAACTCTGCAAATATAAACCAAAAAAAAAAAATAAACTCTCACATTTACACTGAACAGGAAAGGAAAAATATAAAGCAACAAATGGTACGAAAAATCTTCTGTAATAATAAAAAATACAGTGTGAGATGAAGAAAACCCTTCGAGAGACGGTAAAAGAGCACTCCATATGATGAAGTAGCTTATGAAGCATCCATTACAATCGAACAGCATACAAAAAGACTTTGAATTGTAGATGGGACGATTTGGTATCTTGTAAGATACATACATAGATGGAGAGATGGCAAGTGATATCCAAGTTACTGCAGTCTCTTTGGGCCTAGTTACGGTTGAGAATCATCTCTAAATAGTGAATTAATCATACCCATTCAGAAACGATGGAGACTTTCGTGTCATTCTGATGATGACCTTGAATATATATTATAAATCTTAGTTATATGCTAACAATTTGTTATAATGGTCCTATACAGATACATACCTCCAGAGCCACAAAATGTATTTATATAGCTCTCGAATTATACTAATGGATACACGTGAGTAAAAATAAATCGTCTGCTCAGACAATTATGGATATTCTTAACACAGTAGACCCTTAACACAGTAGACCCTTGCAACTTAAGACTCATAGATAATGATTCTCCTTATTTACATACAGAAAAATGCTCTCTTGCTCAGATATTTTTGTTTTTGGCACTCAAGTTTCCTTATAGTCATAAATATACAGAAGCTTTGCAAATGCAAAATAAACATAATCAATGGTAACAAAGCCTTTAACTACTAAAGAGCAGTCCCTTGAGGTACAGCGGTAACGGCAACTCCCATCAGCAGAACAGCGTCTGGATAGGACGTCAGTCTGGCTAGTGACGTCAGCAGCATCACAAGGAACACTCGCTAAATTGAGGCCAGATACGCGCAAGAGTGCACAATAAGGAGTAACGAAAAGGATACACACAGAAATAGGTCAAAATATGCATGCTTTCAAATTATGTGAACGCCCCAAGCTTCGCATATCCATGTGTAATTGGTGTAAGAATATGCAAGCTGCATGCAGCAATTCCTGGTAGAATAAACTGACCCGCTGAAGCGCATTTCAACGCCACTTGCAGCTTAGAAAATTCCTATCAAATTTAAAATTACAATCTGCTGCAGTGGGCAAAAATCGGCGAGGAAAGAGATTTTCCATAAATTAATGGAGCTCTCCGATCCGCGCCATTCGAAACACTTTTGCGCTCGTAAGTAAATATTTTAAAGTGCGCACATCGTGCTTTGAAAGATTTATTGGCGTTAATTTTTCACTTTTTATTATTTCACGCTTTCTGCAGAATTTTTTCAATTACTCACTGCGATTTTAGTGGCAGTTAAATTGGAAAGGAATTGTAATTACTCACTTTTGGCTAAGGTTGCTTGAAATTGGCATATTTGAAGTGCTGTTTATGCAGCGCAGCTAAGTAGAGATGCATTTCTGAAGCATTTGCCGCCAGCCACACACATTTTAAATGGAATTTAAGGTTAAGTGGTGAACGGCAGTTTATGACAGGTCAAAAGGTTGTGAAAATTTAATGAAACTGTGGAGGTCGTTTTGCTTCTAAAAGGAATTATCATTGGGGGCAACATAATCAGGTGTTGACTAATACTGATGATGACTGAAGAGTTCTAACTTCAATGACTGGGAAAGCTTGGTACTAAGACATATTGAAGGCTGTTCTGTCTTATTTTAGAGTACCATTGAAAACCAAGTAACGCGAATTGTGTAATACTGTGAAACCCTCCAATTCAGAGTCATTGGAAAAATCTCCCACAAAAGTAAAATATTTCTAAAAATAGTCTTCTGTCCCAGTAGTATAACTTGTAACTGCCTCTCCATTGCCATTGGGAAGCAACTTAGAGAACAAACAATGAGGGAGAACAATCAAGAAACCAATTAATAAATCACAAAAGTGACTGCGTAAGTACAACAAATTAAATTTGATGTCAAAATCTGTGGTTATATATATATATAAAAACTGAAGCAGGGCTCTACTCGAATTAATCGACCTTCTAAGTGCAAGCATATACCGTCTGGCGTAGAAGAATACCGACATATTCAGATTAATCAAAGAGACAAAAAAAAAGTGGCAGCAGAACCCTACGACACAGCCTCAGCATATGCGGTGTCCCCTGAAAATGCTGTGCTCTTGCATTAGTTTCAACAAAACGCAATCAAGAACTCATTTCCGGTGGAGACAAACACAGCCGTACCAACAACTAAACCAGGAGAAAAACGACTACAACCAATTCCAGCACAATATGACTTTTGTTTCGTAGCATTTGTGCGGAGTGCGCACAAATGTCATTAAGTTATTAAGAGCAGTATTTGCAACAGCGTACAAAAAAGGACACAAAGAGCAGCAGGCAAGCCGGCAAGCAGTGGAGCAGAAAGTTTCCATAAAAACCAAGCGAAAAAAGCTTCAGTTGAGTTGAGAGTTTTTAAATAAATAAATGAAAGTTAATATGTGCAGAAAAAAATTAATGGGAATTTATGTAAAATGGACTGATGTGGCTGGTAGTAGTGCCATGGTTGGGTCCAATAACTCAACAGCTTGAAGGGAAAACATTTAAATGAAATATATGCCTGAATAATTTATTTTTTTATGAACTAACCCTGAACAAAACTATTCTTATGATTGCACACAAGCTTCCTGGGCAGATCTACCACTTAAGAACTTAATGTCTGCTAGAAATTGGAGTGAATTTATATTCAAATCGGACTGGACTGGTTGACAGTATTCCATTACCAAGAAGGCGGTATAAACGATAACACCGTTTGTGAAGCTAGTATCGTGATTCACTCACGCTTCCTTTTCACTTGTGATACTGTAGGTAAAATGTTTGTAAGAATTAAATCCTTAATGAGTAAGCTCCGTCGGTTTTTTTAAATTTCCTGACTCAGATCTGCTTTTTATTATTTTTTATTACAAGTATTTTATAGTACAGACTCCCGCTGTAGTAGTGTTGGTATAGTGAAAATATGAATGTTCAGTAGACTAATGTCTAGTATAGCCAAAAATACATACATTGAAGAAAGTGAACTATGTATTCTGTAAGTAATTTCTTCTTTCATCCTATATTGCTGTACCTTAGCAATGTGATTTGATGAATACTCGTACCTCAGTATGGAAAAAATTAATGTCCAAGTACAAGTTGCCACAGGTGCTTCAAAACAGTCATATGTTGTTAGCCTTCCGCAACACTGAGATGTAAGCGCTGATGCAATCAAAATAACTCTATGACTTCATGAGTCAGCTTCAGTGTAGATCCTCTAATCTCAGGTGGATTCCCATTTCCTTTTGTGTATAATACGAGGGCGGATTGAAATTGAAGCTACCTAAGTAGGAAAAAAACATTTTTTTTTTTTCAAAAACCATTTATTTCTCAACATAGTCTCCTTTTACTTCGACACACTTAGGAAGACGATATTCCAACTTTTTTATACCATCTGAATAATACGATTTCGGGAACCCCTCAAAATACGCGTTAGTTTCGGTAATCACTTCTTCGTTTGAGATGAATCTTCTTCCTGCGAGCCATTTTTTCAAGTTTGGAAACAGGAAAAAGTCACTAGGAGCTAAATCTGGACTAAAGGTGGATGATTAACCAATTCGAAGTGTATTTTACGTAATCTTAACATCGTATCTAATTCTGTGTGAACCGGTGCGTTGCCTTGAAGAAAGAGCAGTTTTTTCTTCTTTAAATGTGGTCGTTTTTCCTTGATTGCATCAATCAATTGATCCAATAATGCACGATAATACTTTCCTGTGATTGTGGATCCTTTTTCAAGATAATCGATGAGCAATATTCCGTGTGCATCCCAAAATACAGTGGCCATAACCTTGCCAGCCAATTTCACTGCCTTCGCCTTCTTCGGAGCACTTCCACCAGCTTCCACCCATTGTTTCGATTGATTTTTGGTTTCAGGTGTGTAGTGGTGGACCCACGTTTCGTCAACAGTTATTAATCGACGCCAAAAATCAACAGGATTACGCTTTATCGTGTCCAAACACCGCTGTGAAGTGGTCTGTCGAACTCGTTTTTGTTCGACACTGAGCAAACGCGGCACCCATCTTGCCGATAGCTTTTTCATATGCAAATGTTCATGCAAAATGTTGAACACACGTTCATATGATATGTTTACCATTTCAACAATCTCACGCAACTTGACTCGGCGATCATTCATGACGATATCGAGGATTTTCTTGATATTTTCTTCAGTAACCACCTCTTTTGGCCTTCCTGTTGATGTATTGTTGCAGTGCTTGTTCGGCCGCGTTTAAATTCAGCAATCCAATATTTTACCATGTAATCTGTCGGACCAGACTCACCGTAATGTTTATCGAGCTTTTCTTTTGTCTCTTTCGCCGTTTTCCCTTTCAAATAATAGTGTTTAATCACTGCACGAAATTCGCTTTTTTCCATTTTTCAAGAAACACAAAAGTTGCTTACTTCAAACGACTACAACAAATAAACTAATCGATGAATTTGGGTGAAATTTTAACAGCTGACGTTTGACAGATCGCAATTTCTAAAAAAAGAAAAGTGTTTGTGCTGCCATCTAGCGCTAGGTAACTTCAATATCAATCCGCCCTCGTGATATCTCTGCGTTAACTCGTTCGATGGCACCTGGAAGACATACAACTTGTGGACAGTACTTATACCATTCCACTAAGTATACGGTCCGAATCTGTTTGATTCAGGCTTTTCTTGTAACTATCCATCTCTATCCAAATCATCAGTCTTAAAAAAATAACGTTCAATCAAGTTTAAATTCGTCTTATCCTGTGTCTGTTATTGATCCAGTATTAAAGGGATGTGAGATGATAGCATGGTACTAGGCATATTCTTTCCAATACAGCTTTATTCATAAATATCTAATATTATCATATCATCAATTGTCATCGCCTACGAATGTCGTACTCAGAATTCATTCATACTAAAACTTGCGAATTGATCGAAATTTTAATAAACTAAAAATGTCCAAGATTGCGTAAACTAAGAAAGTTCAGGCACCACGGAATCAATGGCAGGTAGTTGATCATATACAAATTTGGACCTCATACAATTTCGGTAACCCTCGAAAATGAATCACCTATTTACTTCCCAGAACTTCTACCCCTTTACAAATATATACTCCCATCAATAAAGAGAAGAAGGATAGGAAAATATTGAATAACCCTTAAACGATTGCTGCAGAATAATTAAAAAATAATTGAAAAACGAAATCCAAATCGCTGCTAGAGCACTGTGTCCAAAATAGTGCATCAGTGTTGCATTAAAGCTTCTAGCATGCCACACCATCCGGTTTCATAAATTTGGCTTAATCAAATTTGAAGGACATACCGGCAGGGGAAACGAGTAGAAACTTTTAATTGAGTTAGTAGGGCAAAAAAGTGGGAGACAACAAACCAACCAACGAACCGAAATAACAAAAGTGGAAAACTGCCGTTGTTACTTTGTGCCGCAATTTATGTGTGAATACTTGACACGTGATGGTGATGCATGACATTTTAATGGAAAGCGTGAAAAATGCGCTATGGCAAGCAGGCCACTTTTTTGCAGTTACTGTCACAACACCAACAACAACAAAAAGGAATACACTGTGTGCATAGGCAAACGAGCGCCATTGAGAGGCAAATAGTAAATGCCAAATGCTGACACAGCTTCTCGCTAATTAACTATTTTAAAATTTCACAGGCAATTCGCTTCAATGTCATATTACACCATTTCACACAATCGATCGATTCAACTGTTGAACTAGAGGCAAAAAATGTTCAAACGCTTCAGTGAAGTGGCGAACAAAATTCAAAACGATTACACCAATCAGCGATAAAGTGAGCAATTTCATTTATCTCTGATATCTTCGGACATAAAAATTAAACAATAAATAAAGTTGGAAGTCACCAAACAAAAGCAGAGCCTAAATAAATCGCATTAAGGTAACACCAAAAAAGAAGGCAAAAATATTTCCAAAATCAATAAATGTCCGCAGGAAACAAAATGAATGAACAGACAAAAAACAGTCCGAAAAAATACTGCAAAGAAATAAATCTGTGTATTGAATTCAATAAATGCGAACATTGCAGGGGAAGTTGTGGCCACAACTGAAGGATCCGTGAGAGTGCTGAATACCTAGCAGCAAAATAAAAGCACAAATTTTAAATTGGAAAAAGTCATTCAAGAGAAAAATGAAAAAGAAGAGACTAGGAAGTACATCAATAGACCTTTACAAGTCATGAAGAGGCCATCCGAATAGCAGATTCAGTTCAGACTTAATCTAAATGTCAATAGCAATGAGGCTTAAAAAGGCAATCGAAAGACGATGCTGGGGAATATAAGTCTTTGGGTCGAGTATGGGAGATGTACCTCCGATATTAACTGTTGAAACTTTGAGTGATGCCAAGCTCTTCTTCTGCTTAATTAAAGTGCAGTAATGCCACGATTCTCCGCATTTCACTACAGTCCAAGAAGATTTAGAAGAAGAGTTATGAGGTACTTGGATGATAGACATCCTGTTTATGAACATGTGAGGTCGTCTTCGGACTCTACTCGCAATAAAGTCCATACTTGAAATCAGATTATTGCATTTGAATAGCGATATAAATTGGTTCTATAACAGTGAGATATGAACAATGTTTTTATAGTTCACAATTTTTGAATCGGGTTTGCAAAGATAAGGGAAAAGTACAAATATGAGAATGTTTTTTTAGAGGCATTAGCCTTCAGTTAAGCTGTTGCCGCCGATTGTTCGCTCTATACGTTTACTAATTTATAATTGAAATATGTTTTAGAGGAGATCCTAGACATATGGTAATTCTATTATTGATGACTTTTCAGCATAGCTCCTCATTACCACGCTCTTCTTGAAATCTCTATTATCACATTCTCCTCTAAGGGCCTGTTTTCACACTCATTTTCTTGGGGTTGTTAGAAAGTTTAATTTATAATAACAATTTCTTTCAGTACTCACAACTCCACGGCACTTGTTTTTCATTTATTCTGGATCTTTCATTTGATATGCACCGGCCGCTTCGCCTCAAGTGTTAATTAATGCCGCATTAACGGAATTGATTATCTAAATTAAGGCAATTAAATTTAATTTCCATGCATTATCAAATATGCTACGGTTCTTCTGTTTATATGCTTTTATCTCAGTTGTTTCGTTTTACAGTTTTTGAATTTTTTTTATTTTTTATGCCCCTCACACCCTAAACCACTTTACATACACTCTCGCGTACTCTACAGTTTTGTACAAACGGCTTTAAAGCGTCATGTAAATTGAAAGTGAAATTAATTGTGGGATTAATGGCGTTCGTTGTGCGCTGTTGCTGTCTGATCGAATGCGGGACTTGTGGGAGATATGCCGCCACACCACTGACTCAAGCAGGCAGACAGCCGACACTCTCCAACCATCCTAGACAATGCTGCACACTTTTGGCTTTAAAAAGTTTTGCTCGCCTTTACACGTCGTCCCCACATTTGTTTGATTTATTTTGAGTTCTTTCTTTTAATGTAGCACGATTTCATTTCATTCTATTTTGTATTGTTTTCTTTTTGTATATGGAGTTGTATTGTTTTTGTCCTTTGTAAGGAAGTCTGCTGATGCTGAATGAAATTGAAATTTATCATTATTGAAAGCTACCAACTTTTGGAGAAGGTAGTTTCTGAAAAGGTGGTGGCAAATGAGGTGATGGAGTGATGGAATGAAAAGTCACAAGTGAAGCGTTGCTGGAATTTAAGGAATCCAAACAAGCTTTGCCGGTAATCCTTGAACAAATTCAAATAAATTTAAAATCTTCGAAATGAGGAATTTAAGACCATGACGGAAAGCGAAAATGGAACGAAAATACTCGGAACAAATTCAGATATTTTTTTAGTAATTTATTTTGAAGCAGAGGATTTCAGGAGCAAATCTACAATTAAATTTACGTCAGCACATTTTTACGCCACCAAATGCAAAATGGGAGTTTATTTGTATACTCTTTAAATATTCATATAGCTAAGGTATAGATGCGGAGGATATAGCAGAACACTTTCTGTGATACTGTCCAGCGTTATCGGAAAGGAGAACCACTTTCCTGGGCGAATTTTCACTGAATTCCCTGGAAGATACTGCAAATAAAAAGAAAATGGCTTCTTCAAAAGCTACAAATGGCTGTACTTTTGGAAGAGAGTGGGACTGGCGTAACAAAGGTCCAATTCAGGGCCTAAGTGTGCTTTTGGCAGCCGCTCAACCTCCCTACCTACCTTCTCTGATACTAACTATGCTATTATATCTCTACCCGGAGAGCATTTCTTCACAACCTCTAATGGGAAGCATTTAATGGGTTTCATGTTAATAGGGAGACTTAATAGAATCATAAGGAAGGAATCTTCTTAATAATAGGTCCATCTTGGTAGAATGGTTTCCTACTCCACACATCAACTAATAAAGATAATGATAAGTTCTACCACTAACGCCGTGCCCTGTAACTGTGTTCTTGTACCAGATTACCACCTTAATTACTGGAGAAATATTTATATTTGAGTTAATTTTCGACGGATCAAATAAAAACTAAATACTGTCCCTTGAATAAATCAACTGGAACCTTTTTGAGGTCTTGGTCTCTGTCCACGTTAATACTTCCTAAGAAAGCTCATCCTCTCTGGCCACATTTGCTCAAAATGCTTGAGGTCCACATTTAAAATTAGCTTCAATATTGCAACTTGCGAACGCATATGCTCGCATTCAACCCGAGACTGCGAACATTTTTTGAATAGTTTTGCTATGAAAATACAAATTCAATGAAAACGCTGCACTGACAAAAATAATTCAGAAAGTTTTTAAATCAATTTAAAAGCATTGCAAATAAATTTAACCCCATTGAATAGGGAATCGTAGCGTTTCATATCGAAATGCAGCGAACGCAAGGAATACAAGGACACAGTAAAGGGAGTAAGAATACACTCATTAAACACCAGCATGGAAAGAATTTTTCAAGGCTTTGAGTCGTATCAGTTTCACGCAGTCCTCAGACACCGAGCGAGAAAGCAAAGTGTGCTAAAAAATGTGTGTGCAGTGAGCGGGACGATGTGTGGGTGAATGCAAAAAATTGCAATTTAATTTCGACCACAAACGTCACAAAGTGAGAATAAACTTTGTCCTTTAAAATGCAACTGTACCATGATTGAAACGAAATCGATGAGTTGAACTATTTATTGGTAAATGTGGCAATATTTGCCCAACGGCTGGAAGGGGGAGGGTGGAGGAGGAAGCGGCAGAACGTGCTCGGAAGTGGTGGATATCTAATGGCATTGCGGCCAACAACACATTTATCTGCTCCAACTTCAACTCAGCTGCAGGATATTTAATTTTGAACAGGGATAAAGCACACCGGATAAGGAGCTCGAGTTGGACGCGAGTGCTACACTAGCGTAAGATGTGGCAGTGTTTGTTTATCAACGATTGTGATCCTACGGCAAGCAATGAATTATTAAAATCGAGCGGTATTGATGGGGGTTGAACTGGCTGTTTTGCCGCAGGGGCAGCTTGCAGTGGCATCCAACTGGCGATAGGTAAGAAGTATGGCTCTAATGCTTCAGCAGCATCTGCTTGCTCTGTGTGCTTGTATTGATTTAGTATTTAAACTTTGAGATGTAAAATCGAGAGTAAATTTTGGTGCCAAACTAACGACCAGGTAAGTGGTGTGTATATGTGTGCGTGTATGTTTGCGTCAGTGTGTGTGTGTGTGTGGAGCAAATGAATTGGAAACCCCAGCTGTTACGTTTGAGCAGGTCAAATGATAGTAGAGGAGCCGGCTTAAAGCAACTGAATTTTTAATTAATGCCACAAGTTCATTTCAACTCTCAATTCTGCCCTATCTGAGCTGATTTGTATCTGGTTTGCGTATTTCATGAGGTACTTTTAAGAAGCACTTCCGTTGCTATCTATTTATGAGCACACAGTGTCCATATTGTCGTTCCACCGGCCGATGCTGCTAAAACCACAAATCTAGCCAGAAGCCAGTCAGTCATGTTGTTGCATTCTGCATGTTTAGTTGCTGTGTAAACGGAGAACATGATTTGCCATGGTTATATTGCTCGTATGTTTGCGGTTTTTATGCAGCGTGGGAGTGTGCATCTGTGCATATCTCTCGTATACTCGTATATGTGTGCGAGTGCAATATTGTTTCTCTTGGACTGGAGGTAACCAGATTTGCACTGCCACCCGAAATGCCATTATGCACTAAGACTTTAATGAATGAAATGTGACCATTGTTGAGCAGGCGAGCGGCAAAAAAGTGGTTAAAAAGAGCAGTCGCATAACCAAACAGCAGGAGACATGGTCAGCCGTACAGGAACAATGGAGCTAAATGTGGCGAAAGAAGAGACGAAGGTAGCAAAAACTTGATTCAGTATCGTATCCAGTAGCAGCAAAAACTTTGAAAACAAAATTAAAGGAAGCAAGGCAGGAGGTGAACAAGCACTCAAAATTCAGCCGGTGATGCAACGCTTGATTGACAAATGACAAACTGAGAGTGAAACTAACATCGTTTGTGTTTCACACACTCTAAAAAACAGGTTGATGAAAGTCGGTAATTTCCTAATCCTAAAATCAATATTTCATTGGTTTAAAAATGACTGCGAACCAAAACTGTTGTAGGGAAGTTAAGAAATAGGGTTGAAATTTATGAATCAAATAATGATCATTAAATTTCTGTACTTAATTCAGAGACCCCATTACTGAAATGTTTTGGGTGTAGGCAGCTAAAATCTGTTATCATACGAAAAGAGCAACTAACTAACCCAGCGTCGACTGTGAGTGTTGACTTTTTGCTAGCAGCCTGTGATTTTTCTATTTTCCTTTCCATTTTTTAAAGTTTGGCAGAAGCATCGTGTTGGTGTGAGCGTGTATGGGTGTGTATGTGTGTGAACGAGCATATGAGCATACTGGGCTCTTTTTGTGCACACATGCATGCATGCATTCCAAAAAGCACTAACATAAGTTATCATCATCAACCTTGACATAATATCTTTTTGAAGCATCTTAAATTAGCATCTTTAAAGGAATGTTCCACTCACTCTTCGTCACTTTTATTTACAGCCGTGCTTTGCTGTGCTGCGCTTTGTTATTTTGTTACATTGTTGTTGTGGCTCAAGGACCATTCCTCACTGCCATATTTTTTACTAGGATTTGGTTAAATTTCCTTTATACTTATTTTTTATACTTTTTTGGAATTGTTTTCGACATCGTCCTCTTGCGGCCCTTTGTGTATTGTGTATGGATGTATGTGTGTGTATTTTATTTTGCGTCTTCTTTTCCTACGACCTCTCCTTAAAGCAAAGATAAATTCCACCTTTCAGCAATACATCAATCCCAGCGGTACCTTGCGAAAAGCACTACGAGCGTATTTATTTGGGATCATTATTGGCCACAGCGCTTTCCGGACTTGCAGCAGAAGACGGGGAGTGACTTTGGGGACTTTGTTTTGCTGCCAGCGTGAAGATTGATACTTTGTGGCCTGTGTCAAGAGTTGAGGAAAATATAACGCCACAATCAGGCGGGCAAAAAAGCAACGTTGAAGTAAGATTATTAAGCCAAGATAGTGACCTTGACCAAGGCAGTTTCACAGAAAAACGTTTTGTTACTAAATTTTGTACAGTCCGTTTTAGAGTTTGGGGAATCGTGTGCCTATGGGAGATAAGGGAAGGCAAAATTGCATTCTTTGTTGTGCATCAAAGCGTTTACTGACAATTTTTTCTGTTGAGCGAATGTCTAAGTGACTGAGTGTTGGTGACGAAATTTACTGTAATAAAATTACGAGATTATCTGCTCGCAGTCTTCAGTGGTTAGATTAGTCTCTGTGAATGAATTGTATTGGAAAACTATTTATTTCCTAACTGTGTAAGACAATTTTTGTATTACTTGTTCAAGGATTTCAGGCTAAGCAATTTTAACCACCACATCCTTGCTACACTGGGGCATCAGGCGTTATCTTTCCATATCTGCCAGTCCTGTCAATCATTCTAATCAATTTCAAGCAAGTGTTAAAAGCACCATAGCACAGTTTTCCCAAATCAACAAATTACATAATATCCGCCCAACCACTCGCTCTTATTATGCAACCGAACCCGCCACAGTGCGGGGCTTACTCCCCTCGCCCCTCATACAAATATTAACATAATTAGGTATATAAACAAATGCTAATTTTTCTTGAAAAAACACTTGAAGCGACGTCTTCATGCGGAACTCAGGCGAAACGTGTGCGTTACAGTTATGAGCCAACTGCCATTTTTTGGGGGTCCTTGGCGAATTCGGGTACTTATATGAGCATCGTGTTTGTTCCTGTGTGTTTCTCGGAACAAGCAGCGAACATGAGTACGCTTTTGCACTGACGCATCTCGTGTGCTTGGGAGGTTGTAGGAGCACCCAATTTAATATTTCAGCACACAAAGCAAAAGGGAAAATTATGAACGAAGAGAAGCCGAAAAACTCGAGTCAAAATTCACAAAGTATTTGCCGTCATGCCGTAGCTATATCAGCAGCATCATTATCATTATTTCTTATTACGTTAGTGTAACGTTGCGAACGAATGCTGGAAGGCACACAGAGACCCCGACAGACACTCCTTCCAAAAACATGAAAACAAACACAAATACTGACACTCATTCACATGCCCACATCTTGCAATAAATGTTCGAAGGACGCCGGGACTGGGTTATCGCCTTTAAAAAAAAAAAAAAAATTCATTTGCAAAAACAGCAAAAGTTAACATAATACGAACTACAATGGGAGAGTTCTTTGTGTGAGTAATGGCAAACGGCAGTATACCCTACAGAAGGAACACAAACATTTTTGGAAGAGACTCGCACAAAAATTCTCATTTCTGGTAAGTTTATGATAGCTCACTGAATCGTATTCATTATTATTTTTACTTTAAGCCCTTTACTAGGACTCTACTCTTGTACTTTCAAGCATCCCAATTTTGCTCGAAGACAAGTACTGATGGATTAAAAAAATATGTGGGTAGTGACATTGAAATGATTCTGATTAAGTAAACTTTTATGGCTCATAAATCAAGTTGGAAGTTCCCAAGTTGATTTCAAAGATATTCAAAATATGGGTACGAAGACTATGCCTAACTCCCTTGACACAAGTTCTGTGATAGATAAGAATACAAATTTTAAAAATGATTGTTGTAGGAGAGTTCTTATTGAGAGATCCAAGAAGGTACTAGCAGAAGTAGCCACAGTGACCAGCTAATATGATATCATAGCGTACTTTTTCACTACTTTGGAATTTATCCAGTGAAGCACGAGGACAAGAACTTTTACTAGCAACAGCACAGCTCAATATCCTGATAAATTTCTGGGCTGAAAAATTACACTATCAGACTAAATCTACACTTCCTACGAGATATGTTGTAGAGTACCCTTACTCGTACAGGAAAGACAAACAGGACAAGATATTTACACAAAGCAAATAAAGAGCTAATGTTGCGGTGGTGTTTATACAAAGAATACACGAAGTTGCCTTAATTTCACATAATTGACATCAAATAAAAGAATTTTAAATAATTCATCAACCCTCGTAAAGTTCTGCCGCATGGTGGGTTCACAATTCTTTAGTCCAGTCCAGTATATGTATTCTCTTTATGGATTCTCTGTAGGCCACACACCAAGCAAAGCCGTGGTGGTTAGTTTTGCGACGTGGTGCTTTGTCACTCTATAATAATAAATATATTTTAATAGTAAAATTATAATTATATATCTACTATGAATGAAATTATAATTGCCTGGATTATCAGCTTCATCCTTTCTTAATATTAGGTGCCATTAGGAAAGATGATTGATTTTGAACTTAATTAAGAGTGAGTTAAGAAGGATATTGAGTTGTTTGTTTTCAGTACTAAATCTCATCTAAAACATAATTTACGAGTATGTCATTTTAAAGATATATTATAATGATATAAGGAGAAACAAATGAATACTCTTCCCGATAAGAGTTTTGAAATTAAAATTGTGGACCAAGATCCGAAAGAGTAATAGGGAAAACTTACAATTGAGAAATTAAGCGCAAATTATAATTAGAAGCATTCGGTGATTTAAATTTCGAAATTTAGATTAAAATGCAAATTTATTAACTTCAATATAACGGAATAGATGCCATTTCCAACAAGAGCCTTGATTATACACTTAGATGTCAATATTTGTTGATTCTGTTTCTATGATTACAATAAATCAAGTAATGGCAACGACGACAACGACTGAAGCCGTGTTAAGGCAAAATACATGATTTCTGGGCAACAGTTCCGCAGCATCAACAAACATTTTTACATGCTAAGAAAAGCGGAATAAGATTACAATAATTTAAGTGATTTTCTCTCCACTTTCCCACTCTTTGTCCGTTAGAGAATGTGATGAGGCGTTCTGTCAATGTCGTTTATCTTTGAAGTGAAGTGTTGGCACTGCTTGTGAATTGTCTGTTCAGACACAATTATGGTAACTACAACAACCAAGGACTTTTCTGTAAACTGACTAGCAATTGAAAGAAAATTTTAAAAGCTATATAAATAAATATATGACTTATTTATATATAAACATATTCCTTGAATAGTTCGCAACTATTAAAATTTTAAAGAAAACATACAAATAAATAAAAAATTATCACAACAACGAATATAAACATAAACAATTACATTTTAAAAATGTGTTTTTTTTTCGATATTCCAAGGGGAGAAATGCAAAGTGAGCCTCTCTCCAGCATTCATTACTTTGTATACTCATAATTTGATTTTGATTATTCTACAGAATGTTTATTTATATTTAAAATTATTGATTGATGTATAAAGTATTTTCATTGTAAATAATTTCGTTTTATTTTTGGGATTTCATTTCATGATGAATGAATGATGCGTTCGTTTGTTTTTCTTTCTTTTCTCCCTCCGGTTTTTTGTTGTGAAGTATTCGAAAACGGAAATTACTGAAAACACTCGCAGCAGCAACATTAATAGCTGAAAGCATGGAAGCTTCATCACTAACTGCAACAGCGAAAAGAAGCAGCACAATCTGCGTTTGAATATTTCAATCCAATCAAAAAGCGTTTGGAATAAACGCCTTAATATAGGCGGGTAAATTTAAGTAAGCATGCGAGTATTTAAGCGAATTTGTGTGTTATTTAATTCGATTATTTTGATATATTTCCATTAACTTGAAACTGACGTGTATTTCATTTCGCCACAAACCAGAATTCGTGCAATGTCAGCAAATAAAATTCGAAAGATACTTCACGAAAATGTCAACGCAGCGTGAAATGCGTCGTGATGAATAAAATAATTATGTAGAAATATGAACGCATAAACTAAATCTAAACACTAAAAGCCCATTTACGTAAGCTGTCAGCGTTGCCACATTAAATTAAAGTGGTACGTTAATTTATAGAGGAGCCAACTCAATAACTGTCAACATAAATTAACGGACGTTTAATGGCAAAAATTGTTACTTCGTTTATGTGGCAAATGCATGCCAAACAATTTCAACCAATGACGTAAATTTTCGCAACCACATAAAAAAATAGGATGGAATAAAAGTGAAGGAAATACTCGTATATGTGGAGAGATGCGGTTTAGGATACTCGTAGAAAAGAACAGATTTCATATGGAGCCCAATAACTCCCTTACTATATGATTACGTTATTACGTAGTTACAACCAAATCTTATTTACTTTCATCACAGTGCTTCGAACTTAGAGAATGTTTTGCATTTTCTTTTAATTTTTGTTGTACAATGTGAATAAAACTGAGATAATTGCCACTTAGTTCTCGAACCACGTGGGTTTAGAAGACCCAAAATTATCATCATAAGAGAGGCCTCTAGTTGCCGTACATACATTGATTATTTCCCAATCTTCGTATCATATCAATTCTCACCACATAAAAGTAAAGCTAGATTCACTTATGTGGAGGAGTGTGCTTTGCCGGAAAATATGAACACATAGCTTCAGATGAAGGTTTGTTATACATGTTCGACAAAAATCATCAGGTAATGGAATCTATCCGTGAACTAAGCTGTAGTTGACGAAAATTAGTCATGCTCATTAGGGTGGGGCGATTAGTATGGAAGGAAAAAAATCTTAATGGGCGCTTCGCGTTTCTGATTCTTGGGATTGTACTGAGCAAAAAAGTCCACTAGACCATACGTCTACGGTGAAAATCGAGCTTCCAGATTTTGACTTGCAGTTTTTTCTCAGACTTTATTTTTTTGAAAAATTTGCAAATTTTCTTGGGCTCATATTTCGTAAAGTATTTGAAATTTTGACTTATTTTCAAAGAAAATAAAAGTTGTAGCTATTGTCTCTGGCTACAATTTCTCTGAACATATTACTTAGAAAAAACTTCGTTTTCATGGTCGAAAAGTCGAAAATGTAGAAAATTCACCACTTTTTGTCACGTTTTTTTGGATATTTTGGCCTAGAACAGCCAAACCATTGAGATTTTCGATCCAATACTAAGACAAAAATTGTAGCCAAGACAATAGTTAAGAACTCTAGTACATCGCAAAAGCATTGGAACGCTCCTTCAAGCAGTTTTGGCCTTGTGAAAGTTGCTCATAGCGCAAAATCATAAAAATGTTCTATTTCCTATTTTTTTTCACTTTTTTTATCCAAAAATATGTTTTTTTTTTGTTTTGTTCAATATTTATTTTGAAATTTATGAGAAATTCATTTAAAGTACAAAGTAATTGTATTGGTAGAGACAAGGTATGAATCAAGAAGAAAGCAATTATTGTTTTAAACGATTTCACATCAAAAATTCCAATTCAGGTGTATTTTTCATTCAAAGATTGCCTTCCAAATCTTTTCGAGATTCCATACGCATTGCTCATATATAAAACAATTTCTAAATATCACCGTTGAATCACAAAACTCAATTCAAAAATTCAAATATAATGCTATTAGAGGAGAATATATCAATTATTATCCTTTTATTGGCGAATTCCTTGAATGAGAATATTCTCTCTCCAACTTCTTCCTCTTTCATTCTCAATCTGTGAGAATTTTTAAGGAAGGGATAGAGAGGTGGTAGCACCCCGTATAAAATGAGAACCAAAGTCTAAAAAGAACTAAAATACTTATTTGAGACAAGTTTATTTCCTTTTACCAACAAAAACTTCAAAACTGCTGTTATGGATATATGCGATGACGGAAGACCAGCCATCTTATGGATAATTAGTGTCGGCCTCTGAAGTAATTTTATATCGTGTTATCTGCTAAATAGTAATTTTCGAAATAGACTTTTTCTAAATACTCTCTTTCTTCTTTTCGTAATAGTCTATAACGAAATGAGAGATCATTCGTTCTGGAAAGTAGGTAAACAATAGTTAGGTCTCAAAAAAGTATTACAAGACTATGTGTGAAGTCTTTAACACTGAACTGAATATAGTGGAAGAGTACTGTATAGAGTGTAAGAAAAAGAAGACCGAAAGAGTATATAGACTAATGTTACAAAAGCTTCGTGAAAATATGCGGTCAATCTTCGGAACGTGTTTTCCTTATTTAATATAACATGAACTTTGTTTCACGATCTTGGCCGGCAAAAGATAATGATTATTAACGTTTTTTAATTTTAAACGATTAAAAGTGCACTCTCTGATAGAGATCACTTTTTCAGAGGTCAATTGAGGAAAATTGGGTGGTTTTTTTCACGATGTAGAGTCAAAATCGTTTTATTTTTTACCAGGACAAATCCAAATCCTACATTTATTGAGAGTGCGAGTACGTAATTACCTCCCGAAAAAGCAGACTGCAGATTAAAACTTGGGATGATTGAAATGGTTTGTTTAAAGAAAAGTTTAATTGAAATCATTTGCATCATCAAGAAAACAGAAGTAAGAGAAAGCGGCAAAACACAATTAAAAATACTGGTAATTTGAGCCGAATATAACCCGCAGCAAATAAATTAAAAATTTGATTAACTTCAGCTGAGTTCAGCAGCGCCAACCATCCGCATTAGACGCATTAATTGCCGCCATTACTCGTGGCAGTGCGCCGCCGAACTCCATAATTAATAACCGTCAAGAGAGTTTAAAATGTTTAACAAATGTTTCGGCAAGTAATTTTGGGCGTGTTGACTAAGCGCAAATATTGATTTACGCTGAAAGATCAGAGCGGTCAATATGAGTTTTAAAAGGGCGTGCTATTTCTGTCGTTGTTGTTGATGTTGTTGTTGTTGTTGTTGTGGTTTGTGTTTTCCCTTTTATTGTCCGCTTTGCATTTGAAACATTTATCAAAAGCATAAATCACTTAAATGCTTTCGTTTATTGTGGATACAAGTTGAAAGGGTAAGGAAGGAGGAGACGACAGGCGAGTGTGAGTCCTAGCAGAGAGCACACCAGTGCCAAAGGAAATCTGTGGGTGAGTTCAGCGAAAAATGCTCGCATGCGACTGAGTCAATTTGTTAGTGTGTGCAGTTTTTATAGTGTTATGGTTGGGAAAATTATGATGTGCAGGGAACACGCACTGATTCTGAAACTGCAGGCGACGTCTGTCGGTGTGTGTGTTTGAGTGTGTGTAATCAGGGAAAGGGCTTTCAGTGCCCCACCCAAACCGAGAACATTTTTATTAAAGGGTTGTCTTCATTTCGATATTGCTCTACAGCTGGATTTACGAAGAACGGGCGTGTCCTTTGCAAATTAATTCGTAAACAAAATGTTTATAAACTGGAACAGGTATAAAAAAAGAAAGCTTAACCTTTTATGATTGTTGGAAAAGTTAAAACCTAAGTAATCAAAATGTCCCGGGAACTCCCCATTTTAGAGGCAGGTAAGTAAGTAAGGTAGTTTATAAGCTAAGCGAAACACATTTAAAGACCGACAAAGTTGCGACGAAAGTATCAGCAAGACAGGTTAAGGAAAAGTTAGAACGCAGAGAGCTACAAATTTTGAAAATGGAACAACTGTAATCAAAGGTTTGATAATAGTCTGAAGTCGGCGCAAAAAAATTGTTAATTTGATCTATATCAGTTCTTCTCAACGAACAAAAATACCAAGGTAACATGATTACAATAGATCAGATTTATACCCGCCCAGATTAAGATTATGTAATTGAAGGAAAATTCACAGAAAAACCAATACGGAGTGACAGCATGTTAAGCAAAATGATGGGACAAGGAATGCTCACCACTAATCTTGTTTGAAATATACTAAAACTAAATTAGTAAGTTATTACCGGACAAATATGGTCAAATTAAACGAACATTTTTGCTTTCGTATAAGAATTTAAATATAATTACAAACTTTTCCTAATAAATGCATCCCTTGCAGGTCAAGCGAATGTATCCTAAATCAACATCAAGCCAACTAATTACCAATTAAACAAATTGTCAAATTCGCTAATACGGTTTCATTACTGAATTATCTGCAATTGCAAATTTAAATAGTCTGCTTTAATATATTGTGTGTTGGACAGTTTCACAGTTGAAATTAAATTAAAGATAGTAGAGTGACAATTCAATATTTCCAGAACAAGGATATCAACCAAAATAAAATTAACATTTGTATAGCAATATTAAAACGATTGAGCCATAGGAACTCCAGCTATGAGGTACAAGCAGTAACAGGAATATCAAAAAAATGCTATGAAAATTCGTCAATCTAATAGTTTTAATCGCTGGATTGTCTCAAACAATAGCCTTCGCTTGGTCATTTATCTTCAGTAAATATAATTTAACAGCAATTCTCTCTTAAAATATAATTACTCGAGTTTGGCAAGTTCACCTTTTCACTTTCAAAACACTCTTTATCTCTGCTACTTTTATGTTCCAACAGAACTGAACTGTCCACCTGTATGTTCTGTCCACCTCTTCCGTACATTGTCGAGATCATTTCAACACATTCCAAAATGTTGACCTTGTGTCTGAAAAAATATCTTAATTGATGAGTAATCCTTCTCATTTGTATGCCTTTTGGCTTAATGCGTTCGTTTCATTAAAGACCGGGTTAAGATCTTTTACCGTGTACCCAAAGCAACTTTATTCACATTTCTTACTTCTTTTCCTCGGTAGATTCTCTAGCAGAGCTTCTGCACATTTAAATAAAAATGTGAGTTACATTTGAATTTGTGTTTGTGGCATGTTGAATTCGAAACTAAAGATTTTCTCTTTGCCTTGTTCGCACACCGTTATGTATGCCACATTAATTAATTCTCAATTGACTACGTATCAGCTAATTAATTTTTTAACAAAATAACGCATACCATTAATCAACTTCCAATTGCTGTGCTACTCTCTGGCATAACTACGGCCGAGAGTGAGTGCGTGCATCTCAAAACCGGAATACGAAGATTAGGACTGACGACCGACTGTGTGCCCCACTGCCCTAAACCTGCTACACGTAGCTAAACATGGGTCACAAATGCTCAGCACAGCTAGGAGCCGTGGGGCAAAATGGTGCGCTCCGTTAGCAAACGTCATCGTCATCATCATCAACATCAACATCAACATAATCATTGTAGTCATCAATCGATATGCGTTCAATATGCAGAGCGGTATGCTTCAGTCCGTATGTGTCTGTTCAACTGTCGTGTCAGTCTGACCGTTTGAGCGCAGCTCTAATTGTCTGTCAGTTTAGCTATCTGTGCACGGTTGCATGTGTGTGTGTGTCCACTGGTATCGCTGTGCTACAGTTTGAATCACGCTACTCACAGCCAAACCCAAAAACTAACAACGTCATCGCCACCTCCAGCCACGACAGGCATTCAGGCAGCCCACAATGGCAATAATGACGCGACAGACACGCTGCTACCGCCACACTTTCGTGCCACACAGCCACAGCCACATCCACACAATTTCTGTTCTCTTTAATTAATTAACAATTAATAAATGGTGTATACGATGTGTTGCCAACATTGCACACACCATTGACGGCTCCCGACGCCGCTGCCGTTGCCGCTGCCGTGGCCCCTACTATGGCCTTTATTGCCCCATTTTACTTTGTATGAAAGCGTTAACCACAGAAGTTCAAACACACGAAATTGTTCGATGTGTGCTTTGCTTGGCTTTGTCTCGTGTACGTATTTAATTTCAAATAAAAAAAATTCTAATTTTCAGCTGACTGACCAAAGAAAAAATAACACACACTGCCGCAGTGGAAGTAAAGTGTGGGCAGCGGAAAGGGGGTGGGGACCAATCAACTGGACACGTTAGCCATTTGCGTGTTTTTGTTTACAGGTGCCGCCGCTGGCTCATCAAAACTCACCAATGTAGCCGCATCACGACAGTTCGCACACTCACTCGCACGCACACAACTTCACTTCCCTCCGCCGACACAGACGATCCAGTTCCACAACTGGAACTCCAACTCCTTCGGCTAGTCGCGTTGCGGCTTGGGTTTGTTTTGCTTTGTGTTATTATTGAAATTAAATTACCCTTAATTGAATCGAAATGGTCAATAAAATCGCATGGATACATGTCTTTGCTCTTCGCCGTTTGACGGTCTCGCACCGGCTCGGCGACTGTGCTGCGTTGTGCCGTGATTTGATATGTTTGCGTAGCAAATAATCATTTAAAATATTTTTAAATTTCATTAATTTTTATTAGCTGAATTTATTTGATCGCTTAATGTGACAATTTGTTATTATTTTTTTTTTATTCATTTTTGTTGGTTAATTTTATCTTTGTTTTTCCTTTTGTTTGCTAGTAGCATAACGAATGATATGAGCCGAGAACTAATGACGCGAAGTGTTAAAACAAAAGAGCTCTGAAAGAGGCATTTCAACACCTCTTTAAGAAGATTTTAGCGGCAAACACAACAACAATTCGCGGTTGGTTTGCTCAATAACATGATTCAAACACTCCTTCCTCAACAGCTTCTTTCTGTCTTTTATTTTATTGTAACATTTTTGACAGCTTTCTTCCCCCTTATCTGTGGCTGGGTCTGTGAGTCCCTCTTTACTATGAGAAATTTTTAATCTGTATATATTTTTAGACAATTTTGTTTGGTGTTGAAGACTCTGCTGATTACTGCAACGTCCTCCTCTTTGATGTGGAATCGTGTTCGTTGATCTCTTGATCTCTTTTTGCTTATATGTCAGATAATTTTCAATTTTTGAAGTGTAGAATAAAATAAGTGATAAATTATTCGATTATTAAATCAATTGGAGAGTTGGAGTTTTGCCTTCTGAGATAAGAAATCGAGGCACTTATTCTGTTAAGACCGAGGAGCTATCAAATATTGTAAAATTCAAGTCGACTATAATTTATTTCTCTGTTTTTGGTATTGTTGGGCCTCACTCAACTAAGAAACAAGCACATTTTGCCATTCAAGTCGACTTTCATATATTATTTCTCTTGTTTTTGGCAAAGATTGGTTTATAAGTTGAAAAGATGATCCAAAAATATATAAATTATATTGAAGAAAAAGTCAGATCAGAAGTGAAAATTCGATTAAAGAATCGGAAGAAGTTCATATACCGAAAAATCAATTAAGACAGATTATAATAGGGGAAGAGATATATCAATTATTGTACAATAATATGGATAAGATATGTTTATTTGCTGATGGCCGACATAATTAAAAGTAAAAAAAAGAGTGAAATCAGCGTTGAAAATTAAATATTGGTTAAAGAATCAGAAAAATACCAAACAATCCATATAGAAATATATATATATAACCTAAAAAGATAAATGAGTTAAAAATAGGAGAAATATAAGATCAAAAGTGGAAAGCTTTAATAACAATAGAGGGTATATAATAATACAACAATATATCTGTTCTACAGCAACTAGGAATTATTAAACAATTTCCCAGTTCAAATGTCTTTTAATTTTAGTTCACATCTCCAACTTTTTATAGATCGTAAAACCAAAAATATGTTTTCCAAAAGGGCAACTCCCACAAATTTAATAATGAGGCCTCTTGAAGTAATTAATGTATCTCACTAATCGGACCTGAAAGAGGGAGTAATGAGGCGTAGACTTCCACTCGGGCTAAATAAATCTTTTAGATATATTTCTTGATGTCTCTGAGGGGCCATTATCGAAATAGATCGGGCACTAGTTAATACAGAATTAATATGAAAGGTAAAAGATGAAAAAATTCAATTTCTTAATTCCTGAAATCAACCACACATTTCGTGGAAGAATAGAAAATCCATACAATCTCCCGAAACATATACGTATACATATATATTTATTTATATATGCAAAGAGCCGTATCAAGCACTGTTCAATAGAAAAGAAAGCTAAGAATAGTTCGTAGTTTCGTAGCTATGTGGACTTGCGTCTACTTGACTCACTAATCTAGAATATCTTAAATAAATGCAATTTCTACAAAATAGAAAAAACAGAAAACGCATACTTAATTAAATCGGTTGATCTTGTGGACGCTCTCACAATTTTATCAACTTGTCTCATGAACTTAATTTTCATTATTCGTATAAAATAGAAAAAGAAAACCTGCTTGATTACCATTTCGAGCATTAAAGCCACATCGATTAAGTTTTCAAGTTTTTTTGCCTTACCTTCTTATTGGAGCGGGCAGGCAGGCAGGCAGCAGCATTTTCCCACACAACCGCAGCTTAGCGAACTGACACGAGAGCAAGAACTAAAAGTGTAACATGCCGGCATGTAAACACGAAATTGCGCCAACTCGTACGAAACCTTTTCCATGTCGTTTAAGCTAATTAACAAGAAAATCCTCTTTTTATTTTTTGCTCGCCCCAATAATGCAATTTTACAATGCATGTTACAAAAACCTAATTGATCGATTTCTGAGCCGCACTACAATACAGAGACGAAGAACAGAAAAAAGTTGTACTCTGGAACATGGCATGGAACGGAGAACTATATGAGCGCTGGGTCGGCACAAAGCAAAACATACCACAGATAACGCATCCAGCCGGGCCGGCCAGTTGTCATTAAGGTAGATTGTAATGACATTTCTCATTTGTTAAAGCCAAAGTGAGGATCATTAAAGATCAGCATCACCGTGAAAGACCGTCGGAGATGTGTTTCCACTTTCAGTATTATTATGAATGCCAAACAAAGCCAAAACATGTTGACAAATACACAAACAAATAAATACTGGCTGGGATAAATGCTCAAGTAAAACAAAAAAAGCAGTTTTACAGAATTAAAGCGAATTTTGTGCATAAAGATCAAGCGAGCAGAGCGGCGGTACTCAAAGGATGCGACCAGAGTTGACACTGCACGGAGCGGACTTAAAGCTTCAGTTCCAAAGTGTTGAGGTACACAGATGAAATTATGTTCCAAGACTATTCAAATCGAAACTGTTGAGGTGCATTTAAGAATGAATGTTTAAACTTCTAGGGACTGAGAGGTGAGGAGGTAGGAGCTGGTTGGAGAAGGCACCACATGTCTGTTGACGTTCAGGACATTGAAAGCTCTGTCTACGTTTTCAAGCATTGGTACTAAAGGGCGAGAGACATTGATATAATGAAAATGAATGACTAAGTGAACTTTTCCTTATAATATTGCAGTATTTCACACATCTGGTACTTGGGACAATTCAATATTCCGACACAGGCATGAAGTATTTGTACAAAAACTATCCGCTGATCATTCCTAAAGGGTGTCGACCGATTGAATCTGACAGTTAAGCGTGAGTGAGGGTATCACTTATCCAAACACACTTTATTTTCTACGTCCCATGTAAAAATATATTAAACTAAAAATCGTATTGATAAAATATAAGTAGATGCATAATTCATTTTTGATGGAACTATCTTCGTTATATCCTTTTTGGATTGAGCAATACCGATACCCACGAAAAGATAGTATCGCTGAATTTTGATTACTATGACAGAAAGCTATCAATACCGATGTTAGTTTACCCACTGGGATATAAATATACAGCTATATACCACGGCGGAAGGAACGATTATATCCCACCTTCTAACAAATGTTCTCAATTGATATAACACCGAAAAGAGAATCTGCTTCAAAAGAAAGGGGTAGTATACAATTTGTATGATTGTTTGAACATATTAGCAGACATTTCCAACATGATTCTATGCTTAATCTGTCAGCGTTTACTCTGACCGCCGCCATAGACTGAGAAGCGCTCGAGTGTTAGTTGGAAGTGCAGAAGAAGCGCACTTGCAACAAGTTTCAAGCATCATTACATCACGAGTGCGCATATTTTTAGTTGTAGCATTTTTATTTGTACGCTGATCGTCAGGCAGACCACGGACAGACTAACAGTCAGACAGACAGAGAGCGGCGGAGAGACACAGATGCGCCAGCCGTCGCTACATGGATGGATAGTTTAAAGATGGATCGACATAAACGAACGTTTTGGAGTGCTTTCGGTCAGACGTGTGCAGCAGAGCACTGATGGCAAAAATGTGTACGCAATTCCAACAAGCTGGGAAGAGAATCAGCAGCGTTTAAACATCGATCGCGGTTGGAACAAAAAAGAGCAGCATAGTTTTGTGTTTAAGAAAATTATCTGCACAAATTTGGCGATGTTCAGATCGATCAGCGGCAACAACAACATCCTAACTAACTATGCGGGAATGTTTTCTAGATTTGTTTCTACGCCATACTTAGGCATAGAGTCAGTGAAACCTGTCAATCGCTTGAGTGGGACTTGACTAGATGCGTTTGGCCACGAGAATCGTAATGGGTTTAAATGATTTCAATTTAACTGTAAGACAACTCTGGCTTGGCTTATCCCAGAACTACTCGCAATCGTAGTACTTAATATAAATTAAAATAAATGCATAAATCTGACTGAGCAAAGTTTCAACTTTCCCAGGAGCGACCAACACCAACCTCAAAGGCAATTCCCCCACTTTTGCTGTAATTCAGAGAAAAAAATTATACCAACGTAATTGCCAATATCCCATCAGCCATAAAAGGTCATCCATCCATACATCTACTGCAGTGCGCGCAATGCAAAGTATCTGCTGGATGCAGCTGTGTGCCCTGTTGCCACAGCGCTGCAGTGCTACAGCGAAACAGAAGACGTCGACGGCGACGACATATCGCCATCGTAATTGTCAGAAGATTTATTTGCACTCCCACTGCTAAAGTGAATGGGGAACAATACAGCAACAAAATTCGCACACAATTCGCTTTAATACCCGTGCACATTACTCAATTTGAGGGACGTCGGCTGCTCCCCTCAGCCCCTACACACCACCAATAACATCACCGCCGACACTGACTCTGACTCTGAGTGCAATTGTTGCTCATGCTAAGTAAGAAAACGCTGGCGAGTTACAACAAAGAACATGCCACATCGTGATCCAGCGCTGGGGCACAGCAATTCTCACGAAAAATTTTAGTCAATTGCGTCAAGCAGTTCCGGGGGAAATCTCGCAGCAAAGGACAGGAAAGTGGGAAGCAGCATGGAAGTCGCTAAAGAGGAAATGTAATCATTTATTAATGGACTCGTATTTAGATGCTGAAATTGGCATAATTTTCAGAGATAAGCAACCCTAGAGTGGTGGAGCTCAGGTCAAGGTAATGTGAAAAAAACGAACTTGGTGACTATGATGGTAGGAGGACTAGGTTGTGTTGTGTACTTGCCATACTTATCACATAGAGTCGATAACCCATATTTAAGTATAATGCCACCGACCAGTGGAACCTTAGTACAAGCAAGAAAGGGAGTGGAAAAAGTTCTTCCATATGTTTGACGGGCACATTCTTCACGGCTTGATATGTCATAGAAGAGGCTCTTATTATGAGTCAGCAATTAAGTTGAACGGGATCTTCAGAAGAAAGTGGGGTTTGGTATCGCGCACTGAAAAGCTTTTATATAAGAATCAAAGAAATATTTTGAATATTCTCCCCTAAGCCTCAAAAACTTCTCTTGCTTCTGCCTGGAAGCGATCATCCGGGAGATCCTCAAAACACTCTTTTGCCGTGAGGCCGTAATTATTAGACCGATATCGATTCTCGTCCTGGAAAATTTTGAGTTTCTGAAACAGAGAATATTGCAGAACTGAAATATTTCCCAACTTGGAAAAATATGAAAAGAATAAATTCTTCAATGGAAAACTCAGTCGATGCTGACGACGTCAAGGAAAACTCTGGAGAAGTTTCCGTAGTGGCAGTAGAAAATATCTCCAAAGTGCTGAAAGTTGCCTCAATTAGAAAATGCAAAATTCCAAATTGTAATGCAATAGTTACAAACGAATCTGCATGAAATTATTACTGGGAACCTCCAAAAGGAGACAAAAATGGCTGAACTATTCAACGATAGGTTAACAGAAGCTTCCCTCAAAAAAATGCACGCCTTTGTTGTATAAAGCGCAGTTTACTCTGGTGTTCATGGCAAAAAACCCACCACAATCATTACCGACTTTCCAGTTGCCTGTGCAGGATCCACTTCTCGCGTGGCAGTGGGAACACCTTCCAGCGTGTAATTACCAAGCCAAAGAAGCTCAATTCGGCGTTTGGATTGCACTTGAGACTAGAAATGCCAGGCATTTGTTTACGAACTCTCTAAAAAAAAATGTAACAAGCACAATAGCGTAGCCGTGTCGCCCACAGGGCAGTCGTGTCAAAGCAGAAGCAACAGCAGCAACAAAGAATTAGGCAAATTCAAGGAGTCGAAATTATGAGAAAAAATCGAAGGAAAATCCCCCGATACACTTGAAGTTTAAATGACTGGAACAGTTGGCTTTAGGGGCGCCATTCCCGTTTATTTGTTTTTTATTGGAGTACGTTTTGCATTTTGCGCGCTTCAGCCGCGACCAAAAATAGTCAATAAACTCAAATACTAGCACCATGTGCCACCACAACGGGTTAAGAACAAAAAGGCCACACACTTGTCGCAAGCGTCATCGCATTGCCTGATGCCAGCAGCCCGCTAAGCACACTCGAGCACACTTGGAACGCTGCAAAGAAGGAGGAAGACACAATAACAGAGCCGCCACGGAACAAGCCGAACAAAAGCTGTGCGGATGCTGCTGCTCATGTTTATGATTAATGCAATTGCCGCAATTTGTTTTTACTATTATTACGAAAATTTGCGGCAGCATCGGCAGCTAGCGGAGGAGGCACGTCGACCGCCAAATAAAACATTTTATGATGTTTGCATTGACTGCCAGTGAAGTCGCAGCAATGCCGGAATGCAGCTTCGTGTGCAGAATGCTTAACTAAACGCTGGCGAATTTCGGGGAAGCCAACAAGCAACTGAATTGCAAGCAGTTACTGAACTGGGAGAGGAGAAATCGTGCCGGGCCAAAATGACGCTACAACCAACCCAACCGCTCGAAGAAGAGGTGCAAGATAAATGCGACCGTGCCCAGCTCCTCAGCTGCAGTCAATGTTTATCGTTGTCTCTTTCTTATCAGTGGTGTAGACACGGAGGTGGCTGGAGGGTGCAAAGCCCCTATTGATAATCTGTGTGTCGGCAATGTTACTGATCCAGTGGTGCTCTACTGAAAGTGTGAATCAAAAAAATTTTTTGGTTTATTTTGAATTAAAAGTAGGAAGACACAGAAGACAAAAATATAATCTATAGAGGAGAGAATAAAGTAATTGTATTAATGTGCCAATTATATAGTGAGTGAGAGAAATTTTCACTCCACTGTTGATCCGATTTCTCCAAAGAAGAAACCAATCGCATTACTTTTAATGCATGTATTGTCCAATTAGTTTTATCCCAATCAATAAAGAGAGACAGAGATTTAAGGGATTAGTGAAAAGAACTTAAGTTCCCAATGTACTAATAGAATAATTTTGGATCTGCTTGACAAATATGGTTGAACCAGACGTACAACAAATGACAGTACCGTTGGAGAGATAAAAAAAAGTAGCAAACAAAACACTCACATCATGAGTCTTGGGATTACCTGAATTCAAGAGGCAATAAATTTGAGCAGTGGATAGTTTCCAATTCCGCATCAGAATTCTCATTTGATACGTGGTACAAAATCTGACACTACAATGCAATAAAAAAGAATACTGTTGTCTGCGGAATATGCTGAGGATATTCCCCATCAATCGTATCTCCAAAGAAGAAGTTTCTAAGAGCACGAATCAGGAACCGTGGTGCCCCGTAATACGACAATGAAAATTACAGTATATTACATACAACGATTATAGATAGCATTGAAAAATATACTTTTCAATGGAATCCGATATTCCATCAGGCATATGTGAGAGTCCCCAGTTATCCAATAAAGCGAAGGACTCATGAACACGGAGCCAGAGAAATGTTCACGACATGGGCATAAAGTTTTCAATACAAATCCGAAGATGATAACTTCAAGAGGAGACAAGACTTGAAGATCAGAAATCTGTAAAAATGATAAAAACAGTAATTCTGCTCATCCTTCCAGACATACTAAGGATCAATGTATACAATTTTTAATTTGTTTGCCAATGATGAAAGTTCGGTTTCTAAAGGAAACTATATTATTGTATATTATATAATTTATACAAATTTTGAACCATGATATTTTATGGCGAAACCTCCTCATGGAAATATATGCAACCGATTTTGTAGGTGGCTTGCAACCGCCCAATGAGAGTTGTCGGTATAATAGGGCGACAATTCATACAAAACTGTTGAATGACTATTCCCACTATTTTTGCTGCGGTGCATACAATACTTACATTATATCATTCCAATAATAATCGGAGAAGGTGATTTTAATATGCAGGCTTTGCACTTATGAACCATGAACCATCCCCAGGTCTCACATATAATTTACGTGTGTATAATTTTGTTTAAAAATGTCAACCAAAAGATATTTTTCGCAGCTTATATAATTGCAAACCCCTTCCCTAATAATATCCAATGTCCACCACTGCTGTTGTTACCCGAATACGAATATGCCGTATGAAGTTGTATGTGATGCGGCAGGGTCGTGACGTGCCGATTGCTGTAAGAAAAAGCGTTAAGCGCAATAAAACTGTACAAAGTGGTGTGCTAAATGTCATGTGGAAAGCAAGTTCATAAATATTGACAAAGTTGTGGCAGTAGACGGAGGATCAGAAAAAGCAACAGCGACAGCAGCAGCAGCAGAGCATCAGTAGAAGAAGAAGGTAAAGGCATTTTATGGCCATGTACCGAGACGCAAACAATTGGCGTAAATTTTGGCGCATACTCGTATTTCTTGACATTCACGGAATTCTTTGCTAGAAGTAGCGCAGAAAATTTCTCAGCGGCAGCCAGCTATCAGCCGCATTAAAGTGTGCAATAAATTGTAGGCTATCACCACAGCAGCACACAACAACACTTTAAGCAGCAGCAGCAATTTCTGTTCCCACAGATGCGACACTGTAGGGACGCAACTATGCTAGAATGCAATATTAGATACCTTTTGAGTTCAAGTAAAAGATAAAACTCCTCCGGTCTAAATGGAACATGACTTAAGAAATGTCGAAAAAACGATTGTATAACTAAAAACTCTGCAAAGGTTTCGCCAGCAAACAGCAGCTTCGGCGAGGTTAGGGATGACAAAAATGAGTTGTGTTGCATTGTGTTACGTTACGTTACTATTTACTCGTTACCACCGAAATTCCGACACATCCAATGCCAGGTTATTGGTTCAACAGTACAAAATTGTTGTTGACATTTGCTTCCTACCACAAATTAGGAAAAAAAGGAATAACAATACTATGTCATTGTCACTTAATGTGGACATAAGAGCTTCAAACTTAGAGATCTGTTAAAATGACGTAGAGAGAGAAAATGGATCCGTCAGAAATTTTAATTGGTTCCTAGCACTGCTCCTTCAATATATAATATGATAATTTCTTATAACTTACTCAAGGTAGTAACAAAACCATTTTCATGAACATCATTCTAGCAGAGTTCAAGGAAACTCATAGTTTTCAAGCGTCAACTCCTCATTTAGTTATATGAGCAGATCTCGATTTTTTTCAACAATTTTGATTGCTAGATCCTCTTTAGTTTAGAATGGCATTGAATATCACGAATAGCTCGAATTCTTCAAGGAATCAATGGCCAAGTCAGAGTCAAGCTGATCTTAAAAAGTACTTTCTTTTCCAGAGTACGTTAAGAGGGCTACAGGGTAACGAATACCATGTTCCGATAACCATAAACACAAGTACCGAAAAGTAACGACGACATTTGCCACCACTATGCGGCATGTACCCATCGCACAAGTGAACGAGTTTCAGCGACGTTGCGACAAATGGCGCAGACATAAGTACAGGAGCAAGAAGAATGTCCGGAAGAAGGGGCACGAAATATTCGTAGCAGTGAGCAACTTGGCTTCAGTCGAGTCGAGTTGACTTTTGCCTTTGTATGCCATGCTGGATGCTTGCATGCAATTATGTCGCACTGTTAGATGGCAGCGCTCTCCACGTTGAACGCAGCAGGAAACGCGCTCAATTCGCACACATTCATAACCGTGTTGCCCGCAGCAGCAGCTCAGTTGCGTCCATAGAAAGACCATGCCAGACCAGACCATCCACATAAGCGGCGCAGAGTGACAAGTGCATGTCAACAGCCGACACTGCAAAAAGGCCTCCAATCGAAATGAGTAATTGCCGCCATTGTCACTTGTTGCACCTCGCTTGTTCCCTGTGCTACAGCTTTATTTATTGAATTGTCTCGGTGTGTTTGAGTGTGTGGAGATTGCTGATTGTATCACAAAATCAGATGCGAGCACACGTTTGAGTTGGCAGCAGCGCAATGTTTGGTCCTGCTCTGAGGACGCCCTTGTCGAACGCTTTGAAGGTTTAGAATATTAGCTGCCATGGCCCAAACGTCGTCGCATATGATGGATGAATAGCGCGGTGTCGCTTACGAGCCACAACGGCAGAGGCGGTGCAAGGGACTACCAGCTACTTAGTACCAAGCTTAGTAACTTAGTACTTAGTAACTGCTCCACAAGTACATACTGGCAAACGAAGCTTGTTAATTTTCAATATGAATCAAAATGGTGCTGGGTGTCTCAAAATCCCAAGGATTGTATATCATTCAGTAAACAAGTTGTCTAAATAAGCCTGCAGTTTAGGAGGATGTGGGAAAGTACCTACGGATACATGTTTTATAGGTTAAGGACACTTTTTGTATCAAAATATTTGTCAAGATAAGTTACAAGTGGAAAATTTGAGACGAATTCTAAACATAAAGGAAAAGGTAGCATATACGTATCTGTATAATTCCATAAAGGACTACAATAGTACCGCATCAAAATTATATCATGGAGTCTAAAATCAGGACAGAATATGGTTTTATAGCAGATTCCTCGACCAAATTTACTTTTTGTGACGTTGGCAACGCTCACACTGTTAACTTACTTAATAATGAATAATTTCTAGTGACACTCAAAAGGTCGCGGTTCAAATCCTGCCCGGGCTTGGTCTCAAAAATGCTTATTTTAAAAAAATCTTTTTCTCTTCGAGTCGAAGGCCTCAGTAGCTAGCACTCATTTACCCCAACCCTTGCAACCATGATTAAATATGTAGTAAGATATAATAATAAAAATAATAATAATCAAATTTCTGGTGACGAAAATCAGCTTCATAGAACGCTTCAATGTTCTCTTTTTAATAAGTATTGTTAACCCACATTCGTTAGTTGAGGAAAGACCCGAAGCTAACAGTGATTGGCTCAGGAATGTGAGTTTTGTGTTTCGCTTGGATTCATTAAAATACTATTATAAATACCCAACTTTGGGTGAAATACTAAAATTGGAAGAGAGTGGACTCATTTTCGATGATTAGTGAGACAGTTGCTAGGAAATTATTCCCCCTTTAAGAGGAATTGGCAATGAAAGTATATTATATTCCTTTCTGATGTAGGTATATTAAACTATTTACCCCACTTTTTCGTTAGTAGTTCCCTAGTATCGCACACTTTTGAATATATCGACGAATTATTGAGAAAACATAGAAGTTGAACCCATTATAAGATAACTAGATATCGATTGGGTCTGAAAGATTGTTGGCTTCTTTTCCGGGTTATTTAAAATTTGATATGTAAAGTTGCTCTCGAAAGTTTCAGTCTCAGGAACAGTACAGAACCACTCTACGTTGTTGATTTATGAGGGCATCATTACATCATTCTTAAAGTGTCAGTGTTTTCACCGTCTTTTGTCACTGCTACGAAGCTGTGTTTTGTCGTTATTTCTACTAAATCTATATCCCTATTTTTGTTTCACATCCACTTTTAATAATTTTGTGGATATATTTTAATATAGCCACCCCTTGTATGAGGTGTGATCAAAAAATAACAGTTATTTTCATCTTTTCGTGAGTTACGTATGTTCGATGTTCGCATTTTTTTCTGTTATATTGGTACACATGTCTGTTATATATGTTGGCAATACCAACCATTTTGGATTGTCAGTTTGTTTTTGATAGATAAAAAGGTTAGTCGTGTTTTGGTGTGCTCTTCGATTTTGTACTATTCGAAAAAATGGATCAAAGAAACTGTTTCAGTTTTGTGTAAAAAATGAAATTAAATGCGCAAGGACATTTGAAATGTTGACTGTGGCCTTTGGCGAGTCTACTATGAGCAGAACACAAGTTCAATTGTGGTATAACCGGTTTAAGGAAGGCCGAGAAGATGTCAATGACGATGCTCGTCCTGGTCGCCCGAGCACGTCAACAACCGATGAAAACATTGACGCAGTGAAGAAAATGATTTTGGATAATCGTCGAATCACTATCAGAGAGGTTGCTGATGATATTGGCATATCGTTCGGCTCATGCCAAGCAATTTTTACGGATGTTTTAGGCATGAAACGTGCAGCAGCGAAGATTGTTCCAAAATTGCTAAATTTTGAGCAAAAACAACGTCGCATGGACATCGCTCAACAGCTGTTTTTGGCCAAAAACAAAACCGTTATCATGCCTCAACCACAGTATTCACCGGACTTGGCCCCCGCTGACTTTTTGCTCTTTCCAAAACTGAAGACACCGATGAAAGGAAAGCGTTTTGCTATGATTGAGGAGATAAAAGAAAAATCGAAACAGGAGCTGTTGGCGATACCAAAAAAAGCGTTTCAGAAGTGTTTCGAGGATTGGAAAAAACGCTGGCATAAGTGTATTATATCTGAGGGGAATTACTTTGAAGGGGACAAGATAGTTGTTGATGAATAAATAAATACTTTATTTTTTGATCACACCTCGTATAATAGATTTGCCTCTTCCAGAATTAAAGATTAGTGTATTTTTGGTCAGTCTTCGTAAGATTCTAATAACATTCCAAAAGGTTTTCTTTTATTCCAATTTGAATTCTAATTACATCGTAGGAAATACGTGTGAAGGAAGAATGCATGATATTCAATTCGATTAGAATTTTTATTTGAAGCAGTTTATAGAAAGAAACCCTATAAATACTACTCATCCGCCTAGTGACAATAATTTCCAGTAAGTGTAGACATTAATTTGAAGTAAGTTCACACTGGAAGGAAAATATTTGAGGTTCCATACTGAGAAAAAGACAGTTCAATTGTGTCTATTGGGTCAGATTAGTTGAGCCGATGATTTTAAGCTACATGAGGTAGTCAGGCGAATCCGATTACAAGGAACATTGTAAGATCCTGTTTATAGACCACTGGAGAGTGCAAATAAATTCATTAAAAAGAAAAAAGAAATACGTATGAAAAATGTATAATTTTATCCAGTTAGTCACTTAAATTTGTATAACATTGAATAAATACTGAAAAAGTATAATGAAATCTATACAAATTTTACAATAACAATATAAAAATATTTTATTTAAGTTCTCCTTTATGATCCCCAAGGGATATTTTATCTAAAGCATGCTAGACTCCCACTCAGAGGGTCAGGTTCAAATCCTGTCCCGGGCTTGGTCTCAAAAATCCTTCTTTGTAAAAACATTTTTCTCTTCCAGTCAAGAGCCTCAATAGTTAGTACTCATGCCCCAACCAATCCCTTGCAGTTAACCCCTCTAATTCCAAAATATCTCTTACTGTGAAATTTCTGCTAGAACGAAATTCCTGGAAACATCTAAGCAAAATGCATTCCTAAAAATTCAACGAAATAAGTACATATAATAAAGTAAACAAATGGGACGCCTCTTATGTGTTTATATAGTTTAGTGACCGCGGTCAAGTCAAGTGCTCGTACCTTGAAACACATGCTGGGCGCATGCTGGCAAAATGTTAAAATTGCCCATAAATATGAGCGTGCCCGGAGGTGCACAGGGCCGCCAAGACCGGCCAGCGGATCACAGCAAAGTCGATGCAGATAATCCGGCAAATGATGAAGCAAATTGCTGCAGCTCTAGATAAATATCGGCATAAATAATGAAGTGGGAGCGATTACGGCGAGAGGCACACACGGCACACAACCTGGACGCACAGCGCAGCGCAATGCTATAAAAATAATTATGGTAATTTTATTTAATTTTTCTTTTCACTTTTCAGGCATTTTTTTCTTCTTATTTTTTATATTTATTTGGCTTTTCGCTTTTCAAATGCCCCCTTTTCACTTAAAACTGTGTGTGTCGTTGTTATTGTTGTTTTGGTTGGAAAAAATAATTTGCAACCAGCGACGAGGGTGAATCACATGTGTGGAAATGACAGGGAAATGCACTCCGTTGCTGCGTTGGGGTTGGAGCTGAGGCCTCGCGTTACAAGTGACTAAAAATAACTTTGGAAAAAAAAATTGAAATTCTGTTGAAACTGTTAAACGGCAACCGGCAATAAACACACGCGCGCCATATGCAAAATTTACTTTACACCGGCAACAGGGACGCTCACGAGGGGGAGCAGCAGGAGCAGCGCCCAAAATAACTTCAAATATTTTCTTCCTTTTTCCAACTTATTCAAGTATGAAATGCAATTGCAGTGCTGCAGGAATTTTTTAGTATTTTTTATTTTTTGTTCAGTGCTCAGCTCGGATGCAACTGCGCGCGTTTATAATTAGAAATACACACACACAATTTCCGCTATTTCTCTATTTTCAAAACAAGCTTCTGCAAGATCCAAACACGAAATATGCACCGTACGAGATAGTACAACAAGACTCGAACTCACAAGCGAAATAAGTCTTCACTTTACGATTGTTTACAATCAACTGATCGTGCAGCGAAAGCGACACAGCAGCCGCGCACGTGTTGGCTCCAAAAGAGAGCTGGTTTTGGCGGAACATGGTGAGATATAAGGCACCATACATGGGTTTCGTTCGATTAAAGTGGTATAGGCATTTTGCTAAGTTGGTTTCGTTCTATAAAAGTGCTGACGGTTTAATTTATATATCACTTGAAGTAACGTTTCTAGTTCTGGCAGATTTTTGGGTTAGTTTCCCAGGAAAACGCAGAAAAGCAAAAATTGTAAGATATAAAAAAGGAAAAGTGGCATATACAACAATCCAACCAGTGTATCAGATTTAATTAAATATTATTTAAAATTATATACATATATATATATATATATATATATATATATATATATATATATATATATATATATATATATACATATATATATATATATATATATATATATATATATATATATATATATATATATAGGGTAAAAGATATGACTGACTGCCAATTATTGAATATAGAATAAAGAAATAGGGGCAGAGAGTACAGATTTTTAATTGAATACTATTTATTAGGATATACCGCGTTACACACTCTGTTCTAAACACGACATCAAGCTACGAAACTGAATGTTCTGTAAATGAGGTATGCAAAGAAAGCTTCAATATGAAAATTTCTGATATCAGACATACAAATTCATTTTAATTTCGAAGCTAGTGTACTCACAATCTATAAAAACTAGTGTACTCCTACTAAAAGAGTAAGTACCTTTCAAATGAGTTAATTTATAAATGAGTTTATTATATATAGAACAACACATAAAATTATGAACATATCTCTGCCTGTTAGCTCGAAACAAATTAGCTTCTTCCGTTCACCCAGAAGCTCTCATAAAAAGGCTTTATTTTTCGCTGATTCCAACGGTTATAGTTTATATTTATTTTTTTACCTTTCACATAAACCTTTATAATAAAAAAAAATATTTATAAAACTTTTGTTCTGTGTATAAGCATTATGAGATATTTTTTTTAACCATTTATACGGTTTTTTAAAAATCGCAAACATAAGCCACACTTCTCCACCTAATATGTTAAAATGTTGTTCTTATTGTTCTAATAAGGAAACTGAAAATCCATTCAGTGGACCAATCTCAATATAAATGAAGTTTTATAAACTATATTTGAAGATCTCTGATGTATTTGCGTGTTTGTTAATTAGAGACCAGCTAAAAATATTTGAATCTAACATTTCATAAAAATTTTGCTCACAACTTATTTACCCATTTGTTTTGTTTCATATGTTTCTGTTATATTTTAAATACATTTATACTAAGTATTAACGATTAACCTATCATATCCGCCTCTCATTTTATTTCTTCCACCTTATTTTGTGTGCCATATATAAGTATTTGTTTCCATGAGAGACCCGCTCCAGATTACGATTACGGTATTTTGTGGTGGCATTGCCATCCATTCCAATGCAGATATTCAAAGAATACATCGCCAGTTGAATTTGAATTATTACTGATATATTGGAGTTGCCAAGAAACTGGGATTTTCTGTTGGCGACATCTGAGTTATAGAGAAAATTGTTAAGTTATTCAGAATTACGGATGTGTATATGAATTCTAAATTATTTGTGTGGTGTGTAGAAGAGCATTGTTTTTTGGAAGGAGTCACGACAATATCCATAATAGACTTATTGAATTGTGGTGCCACGGTGGTTAGTTTCCTACAGGACCAAATCTGGTACCAAATCCTGGTACCAAATCCTAAATATATGCAGCTGTGCCCGTTTGTTGCATACTGGAGGGTGATGGAAGGAGATGTATGTATGTAATTTAATTTAGTAGACATATTTAGGATATTCCCATAATTTTCAGAAGACTTCGGTATATTCTCTGAATTCTTAAGAATATGGATTTATGGTTTCGAACATTTTCTAAGCCTTCTGATGAGACTGACATACCACATACTAAATATTTCGATCCCACCTAGATTCATATTTATCCATTCGAGTCTTGTAGTCACTGTTTATACCTTAAAATTTTACAAGTTACTACAGATTAATTAGGTATAATAAGTATCCTAAGTAGACATACTAACGAAACTACTAGAATGTATAATTTTTGATACTGCCGGACTAAGCTTTTTTACAAAGTCTTCATCGGTTGAAATCGTTCTGTGCCTACTTTCAAAATGCTCATCATCATTCCTTTCTAATTTCCATAATTTTTAATTATATTGAATTGTTTAAACCTGCCCAGCTGCAGAATTGCACAGCATTCTTCAGCGACGGGCCAAACTACGAACACTTAGTTGCCAAACGAGCGTGCATCTCCGCCAGCAGTTCTTCTAACACACCCAATCAGCTACCAATTAATTTCAATTACCAAACTTAAAATTCCGTATGCATGTGTGTAGGTGAGTTGTGCTGACCACCACCGCTGGATATGCGTATGGATTTGCAGAATGTGCGTGCAGCAAGTTCTGGTCTGTTTATCCATAAAACCGCGCTGAGCTGACATATGTATCGCTTCGGTCGGTCAGCTCCGCTGTCTACATGGACTCTTCGGTCATGTGTGCGGTCGTTGGGATGTTTTTGGTAGCATGCCGCATATTTCGCTTGGTGTTGTTTTGGCGAGTGTCAGCGGAACGCACGCATTTCAAGTGGCTCTGCTTTTAAGGTGCCAAGGAATTAAAACTCCTGTAAAATGTGTGTGTGGTTTTTTTGTTGAGTTCCTCAAATTTTCGTTTAAAAAGCAGCTCACACCTCCCTCAGGTACACACATTTCATCAACTAAACAGCAAGTCAAGTTTGTGCTGAACTTGGATCATTTATGCTGATACTCTGGCCGAGGCGGTGCGTTTGCCTTGACACGCCTTGTGCTCCAGCAGTCACCTGTGTGCCTTGTGTAGTTCAGCAAGGCTTGAAGGGGTCCGTTTACGCGAGCATATTCATCATTTGTGCAATGGGAGGCACCTGTTGACGGCATTTATCACGTAGTTTTAGCGCGCTTAATGCGCATTGGAACAGAACAGAGTAATTCTCTTCAGTTTTCTTTGTTTTCATTTTGAGTTCGTGAGTATTAAATAATGAACTTTATTCCCCAAGCAGAGCATGTTATATCTTTCGTGGGTTTACCTTTGCAGATATGAATTTACGTTCTGTTGAAATTTCAAATATTATAGCCACATGTATATAAAAGTTCTCAGAAGCATTTCTTGTGATTCTAGGAAATTTCTTCTGATTTTTCAGAGTGGATTCTATATAAATAAGTTTATTATGCAAAGTGTATGATAAATTGCCCCGGACTCCATGGATTAACCGCAGTACCCCAATACCTTAAACGAGAGGGTACTTATACATACATATATCGTATTTGGCATTACTTCTTCCGTTCATCATTCACACAAACATTTGTTTGTAAAGCACAGAGTAAGATTTTACCAAATCATGTCAAAGGTATCCATTCTTCTCAGATGCACCTGCTAGGATCATGCAGACTTCTCCCAAGTGAGAGGTAATCAGACACTTTACCTTCCAAATATTTTACTGTTGGGTTACTTGCATTTGCACACTGCCCACCTCATGTTTACATTTTAATTACAGGGTTGCCAACTCTCACACAATACATTTTTTGTACGAAATAATCATTTTCAAGTAAGAAGCAATTTGTTCTACGTATATATAAAATTTAAATAAACAGCAAAAATAAAGATTGCATTTATACTTATCAATGATTTCGTGTGAAATTCAATTGATTTGTTATATAAAAAGTAGTTGTTAGTAAATTATTTAGGGACACACAAAGTTGGCAACCCTTGACAGACTATACTCTTGGACAGTTACGTCATCTAACGGGAAATGTTGCGCATGCCGTAATCTTTATTTCTATCATCCTTGCTTGTTAATATAATAATTCCACTGTTCTGAGAAGCTCTGTTTATAGAGAGTATTGAAACCTTCTACAAAAATATTTTATTACGTTCCTCTTCATGAAGAAAATTAACCTCAAATGTATATGTATGTACAAAGGGCTCGGAATATTCAAGAGAAACATAGATTGGTGTTAGTGTTCTTCAAATTATAAAAAATTATGTTCCGATACGGAAAAGTGTAGAAAATAATAGGAAGTGGTGATAACAGATTTTCATGGTGCTTGTGTGCTAAAATTTCTGTTCGAAGCGCTGGTGTCCTTTCATAATTGTTTAGCTTTTAAGAACTGAACATGGAAGGTGCGTGAGAAAGCTATTTGACCCTTTCGCATTTGAGGAAGTCCAGAATCTCGTTAGCACTCGCTCTTATTACGTTGTATTCCAGGAGAAACTTCCCTCACCATACATAGTGTAATTATACTATGGACAGCTCGGATACCTGTTGCCACTAACTTTATTTTCAACTCTCGCTGCTAACAAACTCAGGAGGTAATTGTAAATAAAGCTCTGCCATTCCAAACTGCTGTGGTTGTAAATGTAAAAAGCATCGTGATTTATTGACACTTCAGATAATGAAATTTACCGATCTATCTTACTACATGACCTGGTAGAGTAATGCCATTATGTCTCATTACTGACAGCTGGAATGTGTAAGAAAAACTGAGAGTGAGAGGAAAAGTCAACAAATGGATTTTCAACTTTATTATTTTTTCCTATACCTAACTTTAATCACGTAAGTAGGAGATTTTGTGCGACATAATCCAACTACAGCATCGCTGTATTCACCAGATCAGTCCGCATGATCAAAAATACTATATCTCACAGTAATATTCCCCTTCCGAACATACATACAAAGCTGTATGACGTCGTTCAAGTCAAAGTCATTTGAAATATCATCGAAAAAGCGCTTAAACTATTGTAACGCATTTGCTAAAAGTTTCATTCACACAAATATAGAAATTGTTAAAGAAGATTTATAATTTCTGATAAAACGTGTTAACCACTTTATCGGAAAATTAAAATTTTTTATGATAAAAGATAAAATAAAATACCCAGACCCAACGTCAAAAGTACTTAAACGGAAAGTTAACAAGAGGAAAGTAAGTAGTAAAGAAGTGATAAAGAAGTCAAAACATAAAAGAAAAGTTGTTAAATTGTTAAACCGAAAGCATGACAAACGCAATAACAGCGGCAATTTAACACCTAAAATAAAAAGGAAAATTAAAAAGAAAACAAAGAAAAAATATAAAAAATCACACAAAATCGCTCCGAAGCAGTATGATGAAAAATTACTACCAAAATACCAGACATCTCTCTAATAAGTACGCAATTAGTGGACGAAAGGGCGCTTCATTACTGAGCATCGTTGTTTTTGTAAATTTTAATTTTGACGTTATTTGTTGTTGTTAACAAACACAACTACAACAACAAATAAACCACATTAACACCGTTGTTGCTGATGCAGCCAGCCTCACGTGGCCTCACGCAGCCTTACTCATTAGGGCGTCGTACTTTCAGCGCAATGGGGGGCGGCACAGTCAATCAAGTCAGCCCTGGTCAGCAGTGGCAACCATTGCACACATTGTGTTATCTCTGGCGGTGCGTGTAAAAAGGCAACAACGACAATGGAGGAAAAAAGAAATTTTTAATAAATCGTTTTTACTGATTAAACGCCATGATTATAGAAGATAGGTGGTTTAAGCTTGGAGCGGCTCCCATGTTACATCATGTTTCCGACGTCAAAATAAGCATTCACAACAAACAACGCAACATGGTGGCACAATAAAAGCGATCTAATATTTTTCATGTTATTTTGTCACAGGAAAGGAACAGCAATAACGCACACTTTTTGATAAGAGTATACTTTGCTTTTGTCCTTACAGTATCCTTGGCAGTGAGACATAACAATAAGGAATATAAATATCATATGAACAATAATGGTAGAAAAATAGTTAGTTATAGTAATAGCAGTAATTTAGGATAATAATATAAAGTAAGATCATTGAGCAAAAGCCGAAGCATCTTATCGACGATGGAAAAACACTGAACTAAATCGAAGAAGGATCAAAAACATTGACTATTTAAATTTACACTTCAGATGGCAGCTCAGGGGCTATCAAAGAGCACTGAGTGAGCTAGACCTTTTCTGAAATTATACTTCACATATAATGTTTATACATATTTGCCTCCAATTGCTCGAATATAATCACTTCGAGGATACTCCATATGAGAAAATTTTAATTTGTGTCTTCTCTTAGAAGGCAGGCTCAGAAAATAGTATATTATTATTATTAGTCCTTTATCAATTAAGTCAAAATTTGATACTAAAAATTAGTGGGTGATGAAAATAGCAGCAAAACTATGGTCCTCAAACATTGCTATGGAGACACGGAATGTGAACTATGAATATCAAAGTTCGGATTACCTGAGGTTGATGATGGAAAATTGGAGATAAGATAAATGAATGTATTAAATGAAATTTCATGTGAAGAAATATTTGAAATTTTGGATGATATTTCATTACTTGAGGCTATGAATTTTTAATTTTCTTCTAATGCGGTTCCACGTCATAATATAGGAGAGCCCAAAATGTGGAATAACTCTTTGAACAATTTTTAATCTTTATATTCTGTGATTAGGTTAGGTTAGATTGGAGTGACAGCGAGAAGCACATTTAGGCACAAATAGTGGCTCATTGTGATACCACGGAATAGGGCACTGCACACGCACTGACCACCCAAGCCGAGTATATTTACCGCTTAGAAGGTGAGCGCCTGTGCAGCACCTTTTCTGAGATTTTGCGTATATATTTCTTTGCAGATATGAATGAAATGAATATATTTGGTTGATTTTTTTTTAATTAAAATTTTTCCTTGGTTTACAAATAATATTTCTTTGGGTGTTCAATTACTTCATACAAAATTTCCACATCTACTCCTACTTCACCTTCTTATATTTTGCCATGATTTTAAACAAGTTCATAAAAGAAATTTGGAAATTTATTTACATACTCGAATGAAGGAATAGCGACGGGAGTCAAGCCGCTACAGTCGCCCATCGAGAACCTATTAAAAGAAATTAGAATTGCTCATTACCGGCACATTTCTACACGGAAATTTATGAATTTATTCAAATAACTAACAACATCTACCAGAGTCATGGGAGAAGGCAGGCGCAGCTGCACAGTGGTGGCTGATCATGGGAATAGATTATGCATCTGCATTTATTTGGGCATGGAGCCGCAGCCACGATTGACCTTCGCCACTCCGGCTCATAATTCTAACGCTTGGCTTTAGACTGCGTGTGACAATTGACAATCGGCATTGCTACTCATGCCGCCATCGTGTAATTTCCCATCAGATTGAACACTTTCCACTCAACTCACGGTTTACCTGTTGTGACACCAATCGATGTGCAATTTGTGAAGAAATTGATTGATGGCTTTTCACTACGTGTGGCCGGATACTGGTCCATACCCGCACATGTGTGCGTAAAGTAAAATATTTAATTGCCACTTGTTTAAATTTTAATTGATTGGTTGTTTGGTGACTATGCCTCCGCTAACCGGTATAAACGGTCGCTTAACGGTTGCTCAAATTCGGAAAACAATAAATCATAAAAATTATTTAACAAAATATATTTTCATTTTTTCTATAAATTTGTAAGCAGACCATAAAGAAATTTTCCTCAATGTTGTCAAAATTATACAAATGATTGTTCCTCTGTGCCATGTCTTCATTTTAGTTTCCGACAGTGTCAGGCCACAACTGGTTGGAAAGCATCAAAGAGGTTGTTGAAACACTTCTTCTCCCGCTGGAAATCATAGAAATCAAATGAAATGAAATACAAAATCTTACCAGCTGCAAGCAAATAACGATAGGTGGTTCCAAACTACAGTCATGTGAATCGTAAAAGCGATATAGAGACTATCAAATTGAAGAAATTTGTCTTAGTTAAGGACAAACTGGAGTGTATTTAATGAATTTTTTGTATGCTATGAATACAACCATATAAAAACTGCTCGATCACAATATGGAAGCAAAGATTCTCAAACATATTGGCAGCTAAACAACCACATATTCAATTCAAATCGATCCTGGAGTCACTCGTAATTAAACAAGTTTGGCTGCCAGGACATTGGAGACCAGAAAGCATGTAAACAAGCACAAAATCACTGCAGCATAATTTATATAGTTTGTTCAACAAGAGAGAAACGTCTGTAACTTGGAAAGTATAAACTAATTTATTGACTTCTATTTATTTTTAAATTATTATAGCATCGAGAATACCTGAGCATCTTCTTGATATACTTTCAACTAGTTTTCAGCATACTCGTACTCCTTGGAAAGGGAACCCCATATTACTTTTATTCTTCAGCAGAACTGTTTCAGAGGCTTTCCTGCACGCCACGTGTCCCATACACATCTATATGGTTGTCATCTGGAGACTGTGAGGGCCAATCCATTGTGAAGACGTAATTTTGATCCTTCTCATCGCGGCAGAGGCGACTCCAATGCTTTGAATCATTGTCTCTTTGGAGAACACAATTTTTATTACTGGGTCCAAACATATTCTCGGCTGATTTCAAAAGGCCACGGTTGTATAATTTCCCCATGAATTCTGTATCTAAATTTTCTGTGAAGAGAATATTTTTAAAGTTGTCTTCAATATGGAATTGTCAATGGGATGGGAATATGGAATGGGAATGGGAATTGTCAGTTCAGAGGCATGTTAAATTAATGAGAACACACAAAAAAGCACAAACAACTATTTGGTTGGGAAGTGGGATAAAATCCTGTTCAGCGCAAGGTTCGGAACGTATTACTTCTATATAGTTTTGTCTCCGAGATGAAAAGGATCTTGCTTGCTTTACTATGGGAAGCTTTTCAAACGACTGGAGTGAGTTGCCTATTTCCTAAAAGAGTTAATATATGGGTCGGTTTATAAGCTGCGGTTTATACGTTTTAAAAACCGTATGTTATGTATGTTATGTATGGCGATATTTACTTGATCATGATGAATAAATTATTTTTCCCAACATATGCATAGATTCGATGAAAATATAGGTTCAAAACGATGATACTAGGTGACCATCGGTCTCTAACATCATGAGTTTTCATATCGGTTGTTAGTTTATCTCCTCTGAAGTAACTCACATTTTAGACTGAAAAACTCAGCAACAATTATTACTTTGGAACCCAATATTACTGGAAATATTGGTTGAAAAGTTAACTTCAGAAAAAACTGAGGTATGGATGAAATCTTCTCTTAACAATGACATAAAGTCTTCGTTCCAATAAAGAGGAAAGTTTGTTTAAAATGAACTATTCTCAGTTGAAAGTCGTATCACGCTTAACAGGACATTACTAAATGTAGTCGTAGTCAACTAAAATACGAGAATTGAAGACTTGACCAGAAGAGAAAGGTAGACTAAACTGGGAACCACATTGGATAATAATGAAATTGGTGTACATGAAACCATGAGAAGCTAGGCTTGTGTTTTTTCTTTCTGCCTTCGCATTACACTAGGGGTCACAGCTGTCGAAAATGAGTTCATCAGGTCCTTTCTAGACATTCAAGCTTTAATCTGCATTTATTAAGTTGGAATCCCATTGAGGAAGTTACCACAAACTAGAACAAGTGAGAGTGGTACTCTGAAAAGTATTTTGGTTACTGTTCACCCTACTAATTCCTTGTATTTTAAGTTGGAAAACTAAAAACCTAAAGCATACGCGTATTTGAAGTTCCTCTGATTTCATTCTGATTTTAGTCTTTGTGATTTTAATCCCAATAAATCGATTTTGTGTGCGTATAGATTGGACACTGCTATTATCCAGGGCTCTCCCAAATCTACCAGCTTTGCCCAAAAGAACAATTAGAGGGAAAAAGCAGCAAAAATTTAACAAAACTAGAATTTTTTCCTCTTTTTTGGAAATTTCAATAGAGCTTAAGCCATAAAAAGTGTGTGAATTGGAAACTTTCCGATGATGAGGATAAACTAACTTGCATTTGTGGCTTACGATTATGAGCAGATTAAGACACATTCTATACTACTATATTTAAATGTGATTTATGCGCTGCGTTATAACTCAGTTGGCCTCGCACAAATGAATGATTAAGTTATAAAAATCTTGGCTCATTTTATTAGATTGTAAAGTAGTGGCATAAGCTCCTTAAAGCCCAATAACAATGTGAACGAAAATGATTTATCTGTGAATTCCCACTCCACAATAATCCAATAATTCAAGAAGCAATTCGTTCAATGCTAATTTTATGCTGCACTTCAAAGCCACAGTTCCAGCACACAGAATTCACAAATCCAAAACGAAGCGAACAAAATAAAGAAATTTCGCTTTTAGTAAATATTTAAAAAGCCAAAAAAAAAAGAAGAAAAAACACAAGAGCGAGTGAGGCATATTTACAAATCCATTGAAAATTCAATAGACTCGAACGACTACGGCGACTGCGGCTGGGACTGAGACTGAGACTACTGGGACTGGAACTGAATAAATGCATTTTGATTGCTTCGGCGAGATTAACATAAATAAGTACTACGAGTGGATAAGGCGATTTTTTGTGAATCTCAAACACGGGAACAAGGGAAGATGGGAGACTTAAAGCGGCTTTTACGAGCATATGCGAGATCCGTTGGTATGCGATTGGAGTCGATTGGATTGCTTGGGATTGGATTGGATTGGATTGGCTGGCCTGCGTCAAAGTTGACTTGGCGTGTCCAAGTTTGGCCAAAAATGTGTCAACGTGATAATGAGCAAACGCTTAGATTCATATCCAGCGATATGAGGTGAGTCTTTAGTGCATTTGCTTCATGGAATTTTAATTAAATGTAGTCGAGTCGTGTTAAAGTCGCATTAAATTTCGATATTTATGTGTACGCACATAAAGTTGTCTAATTATTAAGATAAGTCGGAGAGGGCGGATCTGCTTCTAGAGATTAGATATATGAAACTATTTTGTTAACCCCATTTGTCGATAATTATGGCCTATGGCGATGGAAAGAAGGTTGGCCAGGCACATATTTCGATAGCAGAGTGCTTCGGAGTTGTCGAAAGCACTTAAATTATTCATTCTCTCTTTCGTGCTTGTTGACAATTTTTATTCATTTGAGACAGCGACAGAGCAATCTTTTCGGAAGGGATATTTTAGTCGAGCATCTGGTAAACCCTTCCAAATCACTTATAACAGTTATTGATAAGAACAGTTATTGTTATTGTGACAATAGCAGTTATTTCAACAATGGTTACCAATATTTCAATAATTTCATTGGCTGCGATTCCCTCAAATTTAATCAACGCAGTAGATTAAAAAATGCTTCAGTAAAAATGTCATCCTCTTCGTGGCTCAAAGTGCGCATTAGTGCAGCTCCTTTGTGGTTGTGCGCATATGAAAGTGGTGCAAGAATTTTAATGTGCTCTTTTATGTCTGAACCATGGGGAGAAGTGTACGGGTAGAGTTGGTTAATCAGCACTGTTTTTATTTCTATTTGCATTCCATCCCATCCCATTCAATTCAATTCAATTGAATGCAAAACGGTAGCTTCCGGTAGCACTGTTCAACAAACGCAAAAAGAAAAGGCTTAAAAATCCATAGCATCACCGCACCAGTTGCGTAAGCTGCGCTCGACTTCCGCCCATCTGAAGCGCACTTGTACCCGGTTGCTGTGCTATCCAACGTCTTTTGTTTGTACTCGTATTCATCATCAAATGAGCGTAGCGCATGCGCGCAACCCATAAACAAGAAGCCAATGAAATATCATGACCCTATTCGGAGCCGCTCTATTGACGGTACCCATGCATGCTGTATTCGATATCTCTCGATCAGCTCCAATTATGCCGCATGGGTTGCTTTCGCATTGCATTCGCTTTTGTTATCATTCGCATTCTTTTGTGTGCTTCGTTTTCGTGTGCATTCTTTTTCCAAACTGGTTCGTTCGGTGTGCTCTTGGAGTACGTAGTACGTATTTCCATGGCAAAGTGTCTCTTTGGGTCATTTAGTTTAATGTCCGTGGCTGGCTCAAGATCTGTTCCACTGATTACGCCCAGCCCGTTTGCTATGTGAACTTCATATCAATGTTATTGCCATTCCCTTTAACTGGGCTGTGGCAACGTGACGTATGCGAAGATCAAAACAGAAATTGTAGCACATGGGAGCAGGTATGACAAGAGAATCGACTGGCGAAGTTGGTGTCATTAGTTGTACTCAAAGGCAGCATCTGAATATAACTAAATTTCATATTCATTTAACCCATATAAGCTGCAAGTGGATTGAAGGTTGACGAGCTTGTTGCAAAAACTTCTCATATAGATAGTAGACCATCGGTAAAAGGCAAATACATATTTGGAAAGACTCAGTATAGTATGCTTTATAGTATGCAATTCGGCGAGCATGTATAAGGGTACTATACGATTTCTGGTAAAGAAGTCGAATAATTCTATCAGACCACAGTTAAGTATTAGTAAATGATACTGTGGGAAGTGGTAATATAACCCTTCCCTAAAACCACATCGTGCAGAGGTATTCAAGAATATTTGGGGGCTTTGCCTGTATGAATTCGCCCAGATTAACTTATATAATAATCATTTTCATAATTATAATCTCAACATAAGACAAAACTAATGATCTGTCCAATTTTATTTAGTATCTTTAGGAAGTTACCCACAACTTACTCATTGCAATTTGATACTTATAGAGCTTAAGTTGAAGTTCAGGTTATATATCTTAAACGCAACAAGTTCTAATGTAATTTGTTGCATATGTATATAAATGTGAATGTTGGGAGATTTCCTATATACTAATTCATGGAAATCGAACGTTATTGGTTTCTGATGTCGATATTTCACTCCGATCAAATAAGTTCTCGTCTATCACACAAATCTAGAATCATTCTATACGAGTACATCTGATTTTTCACAGTAAATACGCAAGTACAAGATTTAATAAGATATAGCCGAAATCGGATTGCTTCCTTTACTTATTATAAATTTTAGATGTATTGATTTCGCTCTTCCAATCTGTGGCGAAAATTACCATCCACCACACTCCATCAGTTAATGTTCTTGCCTTCTTTTTCATGACTCTATGTAGAATACCTGCACAAGACTCTTTGAAGACTGCCTGAATCTCTGGTAGAACATTCATCGAACACTAAAATCTCCTTATTCAGTTGATCTGCCAGAAGTGACGCTTTGATTGTTAGTGAAATTGACTATAGCAACAGTATTCGATTCTTTTTCATTGGCACCATCAGCTTATGGAATTCTTATCCAAGGTGACTCCTTGTTGTGTAATTTAAGATAGCTGCTAGACTTAATGTAAGAGGTCATTGACCCCACATGTACAATTATTTAATTGAAATAAATAATAATAATAATATGTTTTTTTGTGGAAGTGTGTTCTATTCATTTCAACATTTATTTCCGCTTTTCGATGAAAGATGCCGCTACCAGACCTTTGTAGTGGAACGTGTTTGAGTATGTGAAGCTCCAACGTTGGATTTTTTGACGAAAGATGCCGCTCCGTAAGTTGAAATTTCACCAACAATGAACTGTGGAACCAAGTGGAACAAACTATCTGTGTGTATCGTAGATAACAGCGACTTTGCAGAATTTACAATTGTATAACAGTGACTGTTAAGTAATTTACAGAAACAGAATGTTAAATCAGAAACATAAACAGAAACATAAATGATAGAGACATCCAATTTCCCTCTGTTAAGCTTGTATACAAAAATCGCAGGGAGGAAAACTTTTTGGAATGAAAGATACAAAGTTGGCACAACTTGTTTGGATACACGAAGTGTTTCTAATCAATGTTTAGTTGCTCTACATATTTGTATAAAACAATTAATTTAATGCAATGCATAAATGCAGAAATATAAATGGATATTATCTATGCTTCTGCAATTGATTTGATTGATGAAATTTTTGGGTGATTGTGGAAACGTGGTAATTTTTCAAATTTAAGCCCGGTTCAAGATAAAAAATATGATGTGATAAAAAATTGCATTTCCCCCAATAACGGCTCGTTCCTTCAATATATAAAATAAACCAATCCGACCAGAAAGATCTGAGCTAGTGTACAAAAAGCGGATTTGGGAGAGACCTTGTTAATATTTTACTCGTATGACTGCATTGACAGTACATGCCAGTATCCGGAGAGATATCGGCAACATTCCAGTTGTAGTTACGAATAGATATTGATGTTTCAATTCTTCAATGTGTGTAAATTCAAGGCTCTGTTAGGCGACAAAAGCCAATAAGATATGATAGACTGAAAAATCGAGGAGGCCACTTATTCCCTATGGGCACTCCACATATCCCTAATGGACAGCGCTCTTATTCCCAAGGGATCCTCAGTACCCATTTAGAGCAGTTTCGGTGTAACTTGAATCAGTGAGACTATTTGCTTAGCGTGTCTTCACTAAAGTAACTCCGCGTAGAATATTTAAATTCTTAAAATAGTTCCTGCTGAACCTAATAAAAGCAATTTTGCAATTATAGGATCTGTATGTGGATAGGTCAATAAACCAATTTTGGAAATGATTCAATAAAAAGTTCCGTTGCAATCAGGTGGTTTAAACAAATTTGGATTTTTATGAAATTAATTATAAACCACAATATACAAATTTTGAGCTGTGCAATCGAAATTTTTCAGTAGTTACACAGTGGAATTGTAAGTAACATTTCCACTCGTACCCATGTACCACAGCCCCCAAGTCAGTAGTACCCATGATTCCAAGGATTTCAGCCTCGAATGAATCATTAATTGGTGTAAGGTAGTACAATTTTATTAATTTTTATATATTGTACATTATTCCATATTTACTCAATATTTTACGTTTTCTACCTATTCTACATGGTCTCAAAACAGAAGTTGGCTGACAGATATGCACGTGTTGTTTTCATATCCATACACATCCTTTTTTAATATTATAATATTCCTTAATAGAAATATTTTATATAATTTAATTTTGCATATTTCACATTCTAATATGCGACCACATGGGAATGTGTGCAAATCCAAGCTACTCAAATGCATACGTTAAGCGTCATTACTCTTTGGGCTTCATTTATGTGTATAGCATTTGCATTTGGTCGCTTCAGTGTCCATGTCAGTGGACTTGAGTAAGGAGCAGAAAGCGGAATGAAAACAATGAAATGGTAAATAAAGTCCTGCCAAATTGCAGTGAGATCAAATTACCAGCATAACGCAGAGTAATAAACTCAGAGCAATAATAAACTGACTAATTAACAAAGACTGGAACAGGAATTTGACTAATTTCATTTTTCAATAAAATTGTCAGCGAATGCCATCTAATTATAGAGCATAAATTCCTTGCGTCCTATCAGCTTGCAAGCACCATCATCCGTTCGGCACATCATCCTTCCTCCTTTGAAGCGAAAAGTTTGAGTTATTAAAAATGAATTTTAAATTTAATTGAATTAAGTCACAAATGCTGTCAATTATGTGCCATAACTGCTGAGCTCGTGGAAACGTGGAAACGTTGAAATTGTGTTGAAAAAATAATCAGCAATAATAATAAAATATTGTAAATTAATGAACAAATAAATAAATAAATGTTTAATTGTTTGGAAACATAAAAAATGCATTTTAGTTATGTTTTCATTAACAATCAATTCGGGAACCCATTTACTGAGCATTGACAAAAAAAAAAACGAGGACGCATAAAAACTGCCAAATGAACAGAAGCGCAGGCAGGACAATTAGCGGTATGGTTTGACTGCTGAGAGGGATGGCTAATTGAATTAACAATTATCTAAATTACCGCAGTTATGAGTTAGATTTATGCGCAGTGCTCGCACAATTTGTATCGCTTTCGATTCGTTGCTGTTTTTTTTTTTTTTGCACATTCCAACTGGGGTCATTTATTTCCATTTATTTCAATTTATATTCCAAAAGCAATTTGTTATCCTTGTGGCAGGTGAAATCGTTAAATGTTGGTTTTCATGCTGCACTAAATTGACTAATTTACATCGTTTTACTTAAATATTTCATAAATTTAAATGTTGGAAGAAGTAAAATTTAAAATTATTGAGCTATGAAAATCCTATTTCCTTACTTCGCTAAGTGAGTTGTTTCAAAATATTATATATATATTTATTATATATGTATTTGTGCTGGGTAGGAGATGCCTGAATAATATTCCAATAGCATCTAGCATGGTTCTTTGAAAGTTGAACTCATTTTACTGAGAGTCGTTAAATTCTATTACGAAACGATGTCTTTGGTCTTCTACTTCCCAGAAGATTTTGATGTGATCCAAAGGTCATCGGTAGCTTTTAATAGACACATTTAAAATTATGTGTTATCGCTAATGCAATAAGTCATTAGTGATATCAAATTCATAATGTTGAGGTACTATGAGACATGAACGCTGGAAACATTATTCGAATTAATATACACAGTTTTCTTACATACGAGAAAAATCCGGAGAGGAGACCTTTTACCTGTTCAACTATTAAAAACCGGCATAGATCGACAAAGTAGTGCAGTTGTGAATTGAAAGCACCAGTGATAAGTACCTACATAGTACAACATTTTAAAACATGATAAATTGAGGTAGTAAATGTGTTTAATTTATGTAGAGTCCCCACATTTATCAAGAGGATAGAGCTTTGAACCTGTGATGGGGTAAAATAGATCGTAAGGTCGCTGTGCTTTAAATCTAATACACAATAATTAATAATCAATGTAGAACCCCGCGTATTTGATGAATACAATAGTCTTTAATCAAGTTCCTCCTTAACTGATTAAAAATTGTCATGAGAAATAATGTCATTTTTAAACAAAGTGCGAAAATCTTGCACGCCTTGAGAAATGGTTACAAGGCACAATAAATATTCCAAAGGATCATGATTTGCTAATATAATTTAGCTAACAACACCATCCACGATTATATATATATATATATATATATATATATAAACTAAATGGTAATCTCCACAATCCTAAAGTAAAAAGCATTCTCTTAAATATACTGATCCTGCATTCAATAAATGAACAATTGTGGAGCAGTTGCGTGATGCGTGTGGGTCATTCATTACATTGCTTCCAATTGCCTTATTTATGTTAATTGTAGCGTCTTTCATACCGTGGTCTACGTTTTTAATACTATGTAGATCTCTCTAATCCAAATTTTCATTCAAGAATGTAATGCTTAAAAGTGTAGCGTTAAGTGTAGGATAACGAGTCTATCTTGCCCACTTTGAATTCTTTGACTGGCGTCAGAGAAGGCTTCTTGATTGTTACTCAGAATTGACACACTACACAGAGAAATATGCGGATATCTAGCAGAAAATGCAGAACAATATTCAAGGTATTTTCCAGTTGTCACCCACAATTGAGGATTGGAATAGAAAGTATCGGAGCGCATAGATTCTGACTTCAGAATCGCCACAATTAAAATAAAAATCCAATCTTTAATTTATTACAATAACACGAGAAGCAATTTTTCGATTGGAAGCACAAATGTCGAAGTAGTCACTAAATTAATCTGCTTAGGAAGCTTGAATGTCTCAAATGGAGACGCGAAATATGACGTAACTAAGCTAACAAGGTTGACTGAATAGACGGTCTTTAGCGATATCAGACGAATGTCCATTTAGGACTTTTGGAAATAGAGATCATTGAATTAGGGGTTCCTTTTTTTGCTAGCCGTATAATTGGAGCGATTCTCAGGGTTGATACTTCTATTTAGTCCCTCAAACCAGGGAGCCCCCATATTTTAAACGTGCTGTAGCGATTAATGGACAGATACATATGAGATGCTCCAAGGTTTCTTTGGAGTCTGTTTCCCCATATTTCCTACATCCATCATTTCTTGCCAGCCTCATCTTTTTCGCATATACTGCCGTTAGCAGTGGCAGATATTTTCTCACACCTCAACAAAACCAGAAGAACATGCTGTTCAGACCAACTGAAAGCAGTTTATGAGTATCCTTTAATCAAGTGTCAAAGCGCTGATTCTTTGTACTTATGATACTAGGATAATGAATGAATCATTTCTGAGCTACCCTGAGAATGTGGACTTGCATACTGCAAATGGGGCCAAGTAGCTCTGGCAGGATGCGGGTTGGATTCGATTCATGAAAGCAAATTTCCTAAAAGGCCGCCACGATTTGGATTGAAATCTAGAAAGAAGTCGAAAAATAATCTTGAATTGAACCTTAGAGAAAAACATCCAAAGTCCGGTTTGCAGGAGGGAATTTAAATTCATGACGACACACGGCAATAGATGGAGACGTATCTCACAGAGGTCGTATGCAAACCAGTATTAGCAGCTATGATATAATAATGGATTTACCTACAACGGTTTAGTTTCCATCAAACTTCCTGAAATCTATTTATAATTTAAGTCGGAAGGGGAGATAAACAATATATTCCTTTTCCTTATGGTGTAAATATGTCACATAGGAGACTATATTCACAATTTAACTTGGTTATATCGGAGGACTTTTAGTCACTGCAGTTGTGTGAACAGACTTCAATATAATTAAAATTGCACTTACCACTGTCAGAAAAGTGACAGGACTGTGAAATAAAATTAATTAAATAATTGAATGCAATTTTCTAGTGTGTTGGTTTTTGGCATTACTGACGGCTTAATTGATGGCTTAATATTGATACTGATATTGGAATAAAGTGCGTTATAGCGCGTGACCAACTCGGCAAACACGTTGCGGCAGCTGCCCGCGTAGTGCGCAGTGATAAAACTGCATACAAGAAGTGAGAAATGAACAAACTAAATTGAAATAATTGGAGGCGAGAATACGCACGCGTGTATGTCATTTTGTACTTGTTTCTGTTGTTGTTGATTTGACCGTTATCAGTGTTGTTTTGGTTGTAGTTGTTGTTGTTGTTGCTGTAGCAGTGTGCGTGTGAGCTTTCTTTATTGTGGTTGTGCTGACAGCTGAATGAAACGTAATTCAATGGTCCAAAAACATTTGCAAATTTAACAAAGTCAATTGGGGAGAAGGACATGGCCGTGCGGATGTATTTGCACGGATGTGAACACGGACGCGGATATAGACACGGATGTGCTGGTGTTGGCGGTTGGTTGCTGGCCGCGTGGTCGGTGGTTGATGGCTGGCTTCTCTGCTTGTGCGGTGCGGTGCGGTGCTGCAGTTTCCTTTTTCTCTCTTTTTGGCAATAATGACGCCAAATGCATTTTTTTATATGTACGCCTGTAGAGGTGTGCGCTTGATTTTGTGTGAGTAGGTGTTTGTGTGTTAGGGTGTGTGTGTGCGCGAATTGTGAAGTTGATGGCAAATGAGCTCCATTTATATGCCAAAGCACTCAAATAAAAACTTTGCTAAATTTTATATTTGTGGAAAAATTTTAACTTAAATTGTTCGAATAAGAACTAAAAAAAACGTACGAAAAAACAAATGGGAAAAATATTTGAAAATAGCTGCACTGGTATTCTATGCTAGTTTAAATTGGACAAATTGAAACAGGCGGCTACAATTGCAGCAGAAACCACAAACACGCCAAATAATAATAATAATAATAATAAAAATTTTAATTAAAACGCTTTAAATTGAAGAGCGAAAAAGAAGAAAAACTGCACAAAATTCCAAACGAAATCGCCGCATTTTTTTATTTAATTTTTTCTTCGATTCTTTCGAATTTTTTTTCAATTGTGAGCGTTGTTGATTTTTTATATTTAAATTGTAACTCCTATTCAAAGCATGTCGGACCATTGACAGGTTCTTAGCCATGGCAGCGCCTAATACACCTTGACACCACCCCCACCCCCACCCAGTGGAGCGACTTATTTCCTCATAAAAAACTTTGCACATAGCTTAAATCCTTCCCAGGCTTCCCACAGCTCCTTGTGAATTGTTCGCATGCTATTCGAAACTTTTGCCTGAAGTTAAGAGTGTGGTGGTGCGGTTTGGGCTGATGTGGCTCTGTGTGTGCCTGTGCCAGACAACTGTTCGTTCCCACCTCAAGAAGCCGGCAGCAGACGAGTCAACTTTATCAAAGTTTTCGTAATTATTTTAAAGCTTATTTTAAATTAGCGCCCCTCACAAGTGCGCCACACACATACACACACACTCGCACTTGGTAGTGCGCAGTGCCCATAATTATGCTGTGTGCTTCACTCTTTAAGTAGCAAGTTTCCTTTTGTAATAAACGTTCACGCTTGCGCTCGCAGCTGCTGGCGTTTTGCATTAATTGGCATGCCGTCATTTGGCAAAGCGGCTATTTTAATTGGTGGCAATAGCTGCAGTGGCTACGTAATTAGCCACACTCTTCAGACTTGACCTATTTCAGAACACAGTGGACACTTTTTTATATTTCTCAATAATTTTAGTGCGTATTGAAGGACTTTAGAGCAGAATAAAGAGTGCTTCAGAAGAAAATAGCAGAGAAATTTAGTGCTTCCGCTTGGAAAGGTGTGCTCGCTATATTTTGTAGTTGAGACTTTAGTATGCCCCGGAGCAGTCTCTGGCATTATTAATGAAGGGCACAAACACTCGAATATACTTAATAGGTAGGATAGTTTGGATATTACCACTTAATTTTGTAGCCGTTAACATGTGGTGATAAATATTGCTTCCCAAAAGTATGCTTACTCTGATCATGCTGGGAACTTTCCTATTAGATCCATTAGCATATACGAGTATTTTGTTGGGAAGCGTCACAACCAAGTCTTAGTAAAGTATTTTCGAAAAGAAATTTAATCGAATACGAGTCGAAATAATTCCAATTCATCGCGTTTGTCACTGAACTGCAAACATGCAATGCCACTGATAAAATTGGAAATCAGATCGTTAGTGTCCGAGTTTTATAAGCTTGATATACGATCGTATATTTCTGGTGATTTCTTTACTCACTTACTGGCTTCATATACACTTTCTCATGTAAATCCCTTCTCTCAACCTAAACGCTTAGTAGTGCTTTGACTTTTTTATCCAATCTACTGACAAACCGTACCTTAAGCTTTGGGTAATTGAATCCTGATAAATTTTTTTGAATCGGTTTGATAGCGGCTTTGTATAAAACCTCTTTGTGTTCTAACGGAAGGCAGGACAAATTTATGCAGCAAAAAATAAAATTTTAAGTATGTTAATTTGATCTGCTTTTGTTTGGCTTCTATATGTTTGCGCCAAGTCAGCCTTCTGTTGAAATGTATTCCAAGATAGGTGCTTCAACGAATGCAGGTGACGTTATTAACTTTCAATACCGCGGGCCTACCTTGACGTAGTGTAAACGTGACAGGCTTGCTTTTGGTTTCATTTACGCTAATGCGCTAGTTACCGAGGCAGGTTTCAATCCTTCGCAGATGTCGACTTAGGCTAGCTGATGTGTGAAAGCTTAGTATCGCAGTGTAGTCATCAGGAGTACAGATTTTTGTGTTTTTATCCGTTGGTATATCTGCCGGAAACAAATGATACAATACGGGCCCAGGAACACTACCTTGGGACACACCAGATTCAATGCTGTGTTCGATGTGGATTCGTTGCACTTCAGTAACAGTTTTCTGTATCAAATGTAGGAATGTGAAAATCCACAGGAAGCATTTGTTTCAACTTTTACAGGAGTTCATCGTGCCAAACCTTATCGAATGCCTGCGCTACGTCTAAGAATATGGCAGAACAGAACTGCTTAGACTCAAAGGCATTGCGTATTTCTTTGGTGATTCGGTGCACTTGCTCAATAGTTCCATGTTTTCCCCGATTGACAAATTGGCGACTTGGGATCAAGTTGTCAACACACGGGGCGGTATATTGTTCCCAAATATTTCTTCTTACAGCTTGGAAAGTATGGACAAAACACTGATATGGGGATAGGTGTATGAAGTGGGATAGGTGGGTTCTTTATTCAGCTTGCAATTAATTTTGATTACGAATACTTTCCAAAGGTTTGAGAAGGATCCTACGCGAAGAACTGCATTAAACAAGTTGAATTATGATTAATTCAGTTCGATATATATTATGATTAGTCTCTATGTTTATATTCTACTAGCCTTAAAAGAAAGAAGCTGATACGATATCTCTCCGATTGTTATGCGACTCTTAAATATGACTACTTAAATCAGGTATTTGAATGTCCAAAAACAAATATCATAAAATGCCACGAAAAGTATCAGTTTATCATTCTTATTTTCAATATAGAGTTTTTTATATTTTTAGTGTAAGTATTGTCGATTTTAAATGGATATAAGAAAGAGAACTCAGTCGGAGAATTTACTGCCATTTATTTTAGTCCTAGGTCCTCAAAGTTACTGGCGGGATCGAGGGGGCCTCGCGAGTCACTCTCCTTGTAGCTGCTGTATTTCGCCTATATTGGTGAATTTGGACTATATATGATTGACCAATCTCACTAACTAAATGGCGATTAATGAGTTAAACAATTTAAAGCACAAATTCTCAGTTTATTTAATTCGGAAGTGAACAGAAAATAATTTCTACTCCCATATCACGCGATGCCAGTTTGCACGTTTTATATTTGCCCAAAGCGAAAACCGCAAAAAATGTTTACAAATGTTTTGTTTATTAAGTAAATAGAAAAATTTCGCTACCTAACAAAAACAATTCTTTGAATATACAGTGACGTAGGTGGTTAAGGTGCAAAAAATTATAAAATCAGCTATAATGAACACATACCATAAAAATATGGTTTCAAAGGATCGATAATGTTCCATGAAGTAGCTGACAGTTTATTTTCATGTTGGCTTTATCCTCTGCGACATTGTGGATGAAAGGTTGTCTGTCTTCTTAGTTAATTATTTATTCCTTGACACAATTCATCTAATCCATCAATCAGTCTTACTTATTCAGGCTGGTTTATTATAAATTCGCTCGATATTTATATATTGCTCAATTTTTATTTATCATCTTTTGGTTACGATGAAAAAAGCTACGGAAATTTGACTCTATTCCACACAAAGTACCAGTTTTTATGTTCGTTTGCTCTCATGACGAAGTACTGAATACAATTAATTTGTTTCTATAGAAATGGTGGAGTGGATACTTCAACATTTTCACCATACAGGAATTGTGGTTATATATACAGAGTTATGTATTTTTTCAAAACAATGCGTTTTCAACATGGTTCATGCCTTGAGATTGTTTTTAATTAGTATATGTCCTGAGGAGGTATTCTTCTGCGTTGACTACATGAATCTGATAAGTAAAGTTAATGTTTTGTGCTTCTCCAATATTATTTTATTATGATCATCATCAAATGGATAGCTGAGGAGAATATAGAAAACCTGAAGACCTTCTATACTCTCTCAGTACTCACGTTTAGGGAAGACTCATAACCAAACTACACACAGTTCAAGTGAAAAGCCCAATTACCAATCACAGCAAATCATTGTTTAAAAATGTGAATGTTAAATATGATGAACCCATAATCAGCTTAAAGGTGCAAAGCTGATTATGGGTCGCTTTCAACACTTCTGTCCTCTTCTCGACGGGTACTATTTGCCTACAGAATGTGCTGTGTTCAACTAATGAGCCGATTTGTAAATGATTTTATATTCCGTCACTGTTTGCACACACAAATGGCCTAAAAATATGCAAACTAGTTTTAATTTAAGCGTATTTACAGGCTGCAACAGTGTTTTTTGGCATGTTGTTAATTGCCTATGTAAACAGTACAGAACATTGAGCACTGCGCCGGACATGCAACTAAAATAACAAGTCAACAATTGAAATTAGCTAATAACGAGTGCAAAGTACATAACAAATGATCCACATTTGGTGTTGTGGGAGGACGGCCAACGCGAGGCAGAATAAAACAAAAATATGTGCTGGAAAATTAAGCTACAGCGTCCAGAGTTGAGTGTATTGTGGCTTAGTTCTGATTAGCTCTTAAATACTCTATTTTGAGGTAGACGGAAAGAATTAATATACAGTACGACAAGGGCCGGCAGTCAGTTTATATGTGGCCGGATTAGCTGGGAGACGTATGTAATTGGATGTATGCCAGCCCAATTAAAAAGTATGCTTACGAGCACAAATGATTGCTGGTTATGGCACATGCGATGCCTTCTGACCTGTTTACTTGAACTAGATTGAATTTCGAAATCATTTCAACACGTACGCATGTTATTTCAATTCGAAAATATTTAGCAATTAGATGCCTTACTATGCATGCATTAAATGCATTATTTGGCATTGATTACTAGCGCGCCAACATTCGCAGGACTCCACGGCTTGTCCAATAATAATGGAAAGCAATAACATTTTACAGCAATAAAATATCCTCGTAAGCATACAAATTACAACACAATAAAAGCCGACCACATGCAGAGCTAGCACACGAGTGTTAGAAATTGCAAATTATCAACACAGAGCCGGAAAAATATGCAGTACGAGCATTAGAGGCCGAGGCATTTTGGAAAGCACCCAGTAGGAAAAGTGTTTAGGCAGTGCTGCCAATGTTTACACAAGAATTTTATGTAAGTAATTTGAGTGCTAATAGTCAAGTGTTCGATTCTTAAAGGTTCACCACGGTCTCCAATCACAGAGAGGGACACTGAATGGAGTAAAATTCTCGAAGAGGAATTTTAACTGCCATCCCACATCAAAACAACAGCTGGAGTTGAAGAAGCGATTAGTTCGAAGAGACTTTCTGTATCTCTATAACTATTTTTATAATAATTATTATCAAAGGAAAATCAAAACCCTAAACACTTAGAGGCACAAGAGTTTCAGACCATTCTTCAACTTTATTCTTGAAGTTTAATAGTTAAAATGGTGGCATTCAGAACCTTATTTCTAGAAACGAAGATGCTGACTTTTGGAAATGGAAGTGCCGATTAAAAGCCATTTACGAACTACTTGTTTTAAAAATTTCTTATATTGATCTAATCTACTCTATCTCCTATTCACAAGCGATTTACCGATCGAACAAAACCATATTACCGCAACATTCGCTGACGATACGGCACTCATAGCTACTGGTGGCACAGAGGAAATCTCAGTAGAGAAACTCCAACGTGCCGTAAATTCAATATTTAATTGGACAAAGAAATGGCGCATTAAAATAAATAACACAAAATCGGTCCACATCGACTTTACGAATAAAAAGGTTAGACATTACCCGCTATATATAGACGGAATAGAAGTACCATACTCAAATAACGCTAAGTATTTGGGTATGACACTAGACGTAAAGCTCCGATGGTGTGCACATGTGAAAAAGAAAAGAGAAGAACTCGAAATAAAGTATAAAAATATGTACTGGTTAATTGGCAGATCATCTACGCTTTCTACATATAATAAGCTTTTGTTATATAATCAAATCTTGAAACCTGTATGGAGTTACGGTATTCAACTTTGGGGATGCACCACACAAACCAATATTAAACGAATACAAAAATTTCAAAACAAAGTTCTACGGAACATAGTCAATGCACCCTGGTACGTACGAATGTCAGACCTCCACAGAGATCTTGGCGTGAAGACGGTACACAACGAAATTACTAAAGTCGCAATCTTACATTACGAACGACTTCAACACCACATAAACGAAGAGGCATCGAAACTCTCCGAACTAAACAAAACGGAACGACGTCTTAAGAGAACGAAGCCGAGAGACCTCACAAACTAGTAGCACCAATGCGGTGTGAATTATCCAGCAGAATATAATGAATAAACTTAAATTGCTCGTTAGTTTTTGAATGTATAAATTAGTTGCAATATTATAAACGCTGTAAATGTACGTATAATTATAACGTTTAAATAAAAAAAAAAAAAAATAAAATAAAAAATTAAAAATATTGATCTAATCATCATCAATTTATAATAATAAGTTCTACAACGTTTGTGCTGACATTATCTACACTATTCTCCTCTTTCTTCTGCATATAGTCTGGAACATAGTTTGCTCCTGGACTTGGTAAGAGTTCATTTCAACACATCCTTTTTGGGTGCTGTCTTTGCCTTTTGTCCAAAACTAATTTGGTTTAAGTAATTTTTCACCCACATTTTATCGAATATTCCAATGGCAGGTCCTTAATATCATATTAGTTGTATTCTCATGTATCTTATTATGTTTTATTGTTCATTTCCAGCATCGAGAGCGTCAGTGAAATGAACTATAAAGAGCCCACATTGCAACCGTAACTAGAAAAACTATTTCTCTCTGTATTTTGCATCGAACATAAGTCCTTATCTGGTATTCGAATTCCTATCATAAAGTTTCAATGCTCCTATCATAGATATCGGGTTTTTATACAGAAATTATGCTTTATGTTTTATTTTGTTCCACAAAGTTGCCGGTATTGGAACTGAGAATTATTTCAAGGTTGTTGACAGTTTTCACTGCTTCGAAATGCAGATTATTGATTACGAGTTCTGTTTTAATTTATTAATCATCAATTTAGTTCAATTTCATCTGACAGCAATTCAAGTTCATTGCTGAAATATTTTCAATAAATTTCTGATATTAAGCAACACAATAAGAATCTAATCTGGTATGTCTTGAAATTGTATTCTGTCTATAAATTTATAAAACTATACAATTCAATTCATTTATTTAAATTTACCGAATCAATTTCTTAAATGTATTGACTTCAGTGCCGAAAATGTTCTATTCGAATCTTGAAATAAAGCAATTGGAATGTTGATATTCAAAAATTAAAATTTGTCGAAGTCAGCAATTAAAATTGGAAACTTGTATGAAAATTGCTGATTTTTTGGAGCAATGACAGTAGTTGAAAGTCCTCAATTTCTGCTTGACATGAGCCCATTTTTGTTCCCTACAGGGTGTTGCCCCTATTTACGACTAATTGCAAAAATTACACAAACTGTCTGGCGCAAATTTCGCAGTTGGTCGGCACGCATTTCGTTTATTAATTTGCAAGCATTTTGTAGCATTTCATGTAGCTGCGATTTACTGAATGCGATGTGGTGAAGCTTTTTTCCACCTAATCAGCACCCTGGCCTCCTGTGCCCAAAAGTATGCAATCAACATGAGTTGATGTAAATTTATTATTGCTTGCTGCAGGTATTTACTGCAAAACATTGTATATAAATTTGTAGATGATTTTCACATTCGCTCGGAATGAAACAGTCCTCTCCTAACCACTGACTTAGAGTGGTGGTGGCTGCTGTGGTTTTATTGGCATTTTAGTTGTGTTTCGAGGCTTCTCTTTCGTTGCATTTGTCAACGAAACTTTTGCTGCACACAATAGGCTGTGCCAATACTTTAGCCATTAAAATTGAACTTTAATTTTACGTTTTGATTTTTTTATTGCCGCTATTGCCGCCCCATTGATTCCACACATTTCGCTTATTAAAAATGCATAAATTTAAGTTGCGCATATAAATTTTGAAAACGCATATTTCAACAGTGATATAAATTCAGGAAGTATGCCGCATATCCTGCTGAGTTTTTGTTACATGCACACCCGGAATGGATGGCATTGGCTTGGCTTTGTTTTGCCTTTGGCGGAATTCCTGTGGCGGCGGCAATTTATTTCATATATATAAAGAACAGGCAGTCGAGGGGGAGGAGGAATGCCACAATTTATACTTTTTATATTAATGCAAAGCAAAAAATGAATAGATTACCTTTTAGCATTTATTTAGTTCGATATTGAATTGTGAAAATCGAGCTAAAATGCCCAATTTAAAAGATATGGGAAATTTATGGCCTTCGCTATATTATCACACTATCGCAGATGCAAGGTTAGCGGATGAGATATGAGCTCTTTTAATAACATCAGTTTAAGTCGGATTTCTATGCAATGTTTTCCACTGACCAATATTAAACTATGAAATAGTTTTCTGGGAAATCATAGTCAGGAGTAGCGGAATTCCGCATTGAATTTTAATTTCATTATTGAGATTATACTCTCACACTATTGGCTGTCAGCCCTTAACATATCCGCTTATGTAGTCCCCTGCGGTACCAGATTTGTAAAAGGTTGGCAGATACTTTACTAACTTCAAGTTAGGAGTGCACAACTATATCCAATTTTATTTTCATTTGCGGCACAGTCATGATTGTGGCGAGCAAATGTAGGATTAAGAAACAGACAAGGGTAGTTCAATTGACTTTGATCTCTTTTTGTTTTCTTGTTTTCATTTCTCATAATCAGCGTTTCCGGTTCTCACTCTGTGTCTGTCTGCAGATTGCGAGAATCTAGAGAAGACTATGTGTCTTATCTAGATTGTGGCCAACCAGCTCCTGAATTATATATGCTAAGTTCTACTCCTAAATATTTCTGGATTCTTTGAGGTATGAGAGGAATCCACTCATATTAATTAAATTATGGAGATATTCTCTTTTAATATTACATAACTGTGCAAGTCAATGACTTAAAGGAATCAAGTTCTATATGTTTTGTATACGTCATGTCATACAAATGCCCCTGAAATGTCCTCTCAACAACTGTGTTAGGTGATCAGATGACATGGGGTTGATAGATGAGAAATTAGTTTTACAAAGAAGGAATTAACAGTCCCCCTCCTGTATATAACCTGAGTAGTTTAAACCACTAACCGAGATAAATTCTTACTGCAGGATCATAATGGGAGTCTTAAAACGGTCGATTAAAATTCTAAATGTATATGCAAAACTCAGCATAGAGAACCTATGCAGGACACTGTGCCCTTTTGACTACATTACAATGGTGTTTAAAACTATATGGATAGAGAACCATATACTTATCTTATTACAAGGAGTTCGGGGTCATACTTACCAAAGGCATCTGTAAAATATTTGGGGTATGGAAGCAGAAGGGGATAAAACTGTACACTAAGATCGCTGTAGAACCAGAGTATTATCGTCAGCTTCCACTTTTACGTTTATTGCAGAATCTCTTTTGTTCTTAGAAAATTTTTGATGTTTGGTTTTAATTGTCCGAAAATGTCACTATCGGGACTGTCTATCTGTTACCTATTAGTTCCAAAACTGTAACCTATTAGTTCCAAAGCTCTTTTATAATTCCTCATCCACTGGATACATTGAAATTTTCAGAAGGTTTTAGTCCCAGTGAGAAGTTCTCTAAATAGCCCAAAACAAATCTCTACGAAATATCTTCTTAGAATACTGTTGCTAAGAATGGTTCAAAGGCGTGGTAATTTTTGTTTATTCATCACGAAATCCTGTCCACTTCTGGTATATAATATATTTATTTTATAATCCCACTTTGATATTTGTTTTAATGGCAAATAAGAAAAGTGGATGAAAAACAGAGATTAAAAAGTCCTCCCTTGGTGTTCCTATGTTTGTTTCTTACAAAACTCAATTAAACTCAACTATAGTGCCAGAAATCTGATGGTTAATCCCATGTAAATCGACCAGATTGAAACATTAACCTAGTCAAAAGCTTTAATCCCATTTTAATCTCCTAATGTAAACATGGCACGAAGAAATCGAACAATGGAAGCACCACCAATGGAAATGTTGCTCTTCCCTACCTTGTACAAATTTGCATGCTGCTGCTCTACGTTGCCTTCTGTCCACATTTGCATAAAATTTGCAAAAAGGGATTTCCAGCAGTCTGAGTGATAGAAGCCAATAAAGTTTCTAAAATACTTGAGCGTGCAAATCGTATCTTCGTCTTTTCATAGGTTACAGCTCGTTGGCTCTGGCAGCTTGGAGTCGCTGCTGACAACACTTTTGACCTTTGGCTTTGTTGACTTTACGTGCGAACATTTTTATTCTTATTTTTCGTTCTTATTCATTTTATTATATTTTTTTGTATTTCTGTTGACACAACAGAATTGTGACTGAACCAACAGGGCACTCCTGACACTGTGTTTACGTTGATTATTACAAGGCTCATTAAACGCTCTGGAATTAATTTCATGCTCCGAACTGCCGCTCTGTTTGGCTCGAAGATGGAAGCTGACGATGCTGCAAAATTAGCTATGCATGCAAATTTTGTCAATATAAAAACCAATACACCATTTTTTGTTGTTTTGTTTGAATTTTTTCCTTTTAATTATTTAAAATGATTTTTTATGTCATTATGTATTTTTAAAAAAATTAATGTCCTTAACGCTATCTAACAAACCATTAACTAATTATGTTTATTTTGACTAATAAATGCAGGAATTTGTAAATTAATTATTAATTAATTTCATGTGTTTTTTTCATTTGTTTTAATTATTATTAAAGTCAATTTAATTATGCTAATAGTTTCATTATTAGTATTATTATTAAATCCTTTTATTTTTGTGTTCTTTTGATTTTGATGTTGTTGTTTTATTAAATATGTTTTTATTATTATTTAAAATTACATAATTGTTTAACTATTTACATGAATTATTTACAATAATTTCAGTTCAGCCTTGTTAGTTGCATTTCCGCCCCCTCGCCCAGTTAATGCATTTCTTTTCGGGTGGCTTTCAGTTGGGAAATTGCAAGTGTTCGATTCTCATGCCCCACACAGCCGCCTGCTTGATCGCTCTGTATGAAAGTGTTCGGAGATAATGCTTTGAACTGCTGCGCGCATTCATTGCAATGTCGCCTCAGTTTTTGTGTTCTAGTTGTTGGTGTTGTTGTTGTAGTTGTAGTTTTTGTCAACTATGAATGCTTGTGGCGTTGTATTTGCGGAGCGTAAATTTTATTGTTTTGGCCTTAATTGCCCTGACAAGCGAACGCTCGCCTCCTTTCGCAACGCTTTGCAAGGCACTGCGCACTGCTGGTGTGGGTGTTGTCATTGTTGTTTTTTTGTTTTTGTTCTATCGCCATGAAATTTTTAATATGTTGAAAAAAAAAACTTTTTGCTGACATAGTAGAATCAACGAATTTTTTACAGGGTATTTGTGTGCTGGTCGGCGGCGTCTGACATGCTCGCTGGATTCGTTCCTTGTTTTTTAAACTAATTTTATAATACAGTATTCTCCTCTTCTTCGCCGTCAGCGCCGTCAGCGCCCTCGGCGCCATTCGCTTTGTTTTTCGCCTTATCGTACACGTACATGGCGGCCAAGGCGTTGAAACGTGGCCCCCAGCTTTCCAAGTACTTGAAGTCTTGATTCTCATCATCGGTGCCTGCGAACGAAAACACATTTCGAGAAATAATTTTAGGCACTTATTTTCCTTTCGCAGAATAATTTCCGTTAAGCAACTTACCCGATGCCAATGAGCTGAGCGATTCGGCTATGCTGCCACTCCCCTCAAACGTGAAATTCCGCAAATCATCGAAAGGCGGCGCATTTGGATCTTTGTCGAAGCGCTTCTTGCGCTCCTCCATTAAAAATGCCACATTCAATTCTTGACCAGGCAGCAGCGTCATTACCGGATCTATATCAAATAATTTCAGTACAAATAAATAAAAACAAAAAGGACAATAGATCAAATACAAGAGAAAACAAGCAGAAGAATAGAAAATAATAGAAAGCACAGAATGAATGGCTACGAGAAAACAAACACAATTGTATCAAAGGAAAACCGCATTTCATTTTAAATCTGGCAATTTTCTACGTGCCAGCGCGCTGGTGCAGCAGTAGCAGCCGCCGGCTGCCACACCATGTGCATACTTACATATTATTGGCATCTTGCAGGCGGCGATATCAGGCGGCATTGTGCCGCCCGCGCCGATGGGAATTTGCAGTGGCGTTATGTCGAAAGCCGTCATATCGTCCTCGCCGCCGCCCTCGTCGTCATAACTAATGACGGTCTCGCGCACATCCTTCTCGGGGCCGGCACGTTTCTTCTTCGTTGTCTTGCGTTTGCGGCTGTACAAAACGAAAACGAGCGCCAGTACTGCGGGAAATGCAACAAAAACAGGAGAGAGAAAAAAAAAACAAAAAATGAGTGAAGGGAGTAACAGCACGGTCCAAATTAGACAGGGACATGCTATGAGTATTTCTGCTATTGTGCGCATCTCTCCTTGCAGAGATTTTTAATTAGAATCGCTTAAGGAGTGGCGCGTTGGTACAAAAGTGCGTAATGAGGATACGAAATAATTGCCCAGAAGCACATCAATGGAGCAGCGAAGACTCTTAATATAAACACAATAATAATGCTTCTATAGGGTATCATACGAAAATGTACGTGAAAGGAAAATTTAGAATCTTAATGAAGTTATTTCCCCAGCCATGTAAAAAGGTTTTTTTATATGCAGGATATTGAAGTCATGAAACTTCCGTCAATTTCCACTGCCGTACTCTTAGAGTAATTTAATGAAGTTACTTGTATGGATTTTCTTGCAGGACAGCTCCAAAACCCTTCAAATTTGCCAATAGGGCCTTACTGCGTTTAGTTCACATTGTAGTTGCTCTCTGTGCGAATACTCTACCCTAATTACCCATCTACATATCGAGTCTCTCTTCTCACAGCCACGCACACCTAAGCTGTACCGACCAATACTTGAGGAAATGAGTACACGAGCTATACAACTTCTGCCCCTTGCCCTAGAATACGCCGTCTCCTTTCAGCATAGGATTCCAAAACCTCACAAGAGATGTATTACAATTTCATATCTTTCTACAATTTATGTGAAGCAGTTTCAAACTTCTCTCGAAACAAAATTTATGAACGAACACGCGCAACTCGAATCAGGATTGTGGAGTAAATTTTAAGTCGTGAGGTCAATGGCTTGCTAGTACAATCGAAGTTGGAGTTGGAAAACTTTTGAAAGCTCACTTTCCGTAAAGTTATGTATTAACGATGACGAACAGTGGAACCAAATTCTTCTGGGCCTGCCGTTCTTTTCATTCAGTTTTCTGAACTAGCTCTATATGTGCGCCTATGTCTTTATAAAAAGCTTACAAATAGATAATGTTGAACTACAATTTGTGCTGGAGACGGTTGTGTATATGTTCGAAACTTCACTTATAGAAGTTGAAGTTGGAGCCTTTATCTTACGATTCTGCACCCCTATTTCTGTCTTACGAACTACTAGTAACAGCAGTTCTCAACTAAGACTAAACTGTTTAAGGATGCTACTATCGTGGTCTACGCTTGTTATTTATCAAATTTCAGTATGAATGTCCATGGAACACAATGGCTGAATATATTTGAATTAAGAGTATCATCTTTAAGGATATTCTAGAGCTAAGATAACATTTAATAGGGATAAAGAAAGGGCCGCTAAGATTATATGTTTGAAATCCCAGAATGTGGTTAGTTAATTGTTCTGGAATGGACTATTAGAAGTTAGTTTTATAGAGTATCTTCAATGGATCCACTGTGTAGACTTGGGCCGGATTGATAGCCCTCTACTTAATAGTTCAGTTTATCCTCATATAAAAAAATGTGGAACTATAGAAACAAATTCAAACGTTATGCTGGAGGAGAATGTGACAATAAAAGAGAGAGCAAGATATTGGAAGGGACTTTCCGTAGACACTGACTTTCAATCTAGTGGCTAATTATGTGTCCTACCATGGAATGCCAATAATGGGTACATATGAGCGAATTGGAAAGTTTTCATCCTTTACAATAGTTACTTTCTTCATAAGGCAGTATTTATTACTGCCAGCTCTTAAGCAGAGCTTTGGTTATTTGATTTTAGATAAGCCAAGAAAAGATGGCGAAAGGTTCGCATTGGGGTAATAACGAGAGTGGAAGTTCATTCCTTAGTCATTAATCATATATTAATATAAATAGATACGCTTTATATTAGAAGCTAAGCCTGAAGCACTGAATGAGCGGACTGAGGGAGAACTGTGCATGTTTTTTATGCAACTCTCCACTCATTCTTCATCGTCTATCACAATTCTTGTTAACTTTAATTACACTTCGCTACTTTTTCGGCAGCACTTTTACTGCCTTTTCAACTTACTGCAATTGTTGTTGCTGCACTGCGAGATCCCCTAAAGAAAGTAGAGTTCCATGCAAATGTGTTTGAAGTAGTTGTGTTCTGTTTGAAATATTCAAATTTATGCTACCACAACTACAACAGCAACAGGAATAACAGGAACAACAACGCAACGAAGTCAGAATGATATCTCATTAACAGCACAATCCAAATTTACTGCGACGCACACAAAAAAAGAAGTTAGTTAACTGAACTGTTAGGGTGTTATGATTGCGGTAATGATGTTAACATTTATAACTAACAATTTCGCTGAGTATCGTTAGTGGTGTGCACTTTTGCGCATTAATAAATGAAAGTTATATTTATGAGTTGGTGGGTGTATGTGTGTAATTCCACTGCTCAACTTATGGCCAGCTGCCCCTCGCTCCCTCGTACTATCATACAACAACCAAACAGTCTTGGCTCAAGTCCAAAACTTTGTCGTTTGTCGTCGGTTGTTGATGTGCCAGGGCGTGTCTGAGGCATGGAAGTGGGGCGCAGGGGTACGAAGACGTATTGCCGCAAACTTTTGTCACAAGTGCAGTGTACTAACAACGAAAACTTGCTTCAACTTTGCAGACGGGCGCGTGTGTATTCGTAAGGACGCAGATTCCTAGAAGGAGGGGTGTGAAATTTGCGACTACGAAAAGTTTATGGGTGAGTGAGAGAATGACTGGTGCATTAATGCTGTTGTGTTATTGTTTTGAAGCATCGGTAATGGGCATTGTTCGGCGAAACTTAATTGAGAACTAACAAAACCAATTCGTGTAAATTGTTGCCAAAATGGCGAAGAAATTTTATGTAATGATTTGCTTCAAACTTTTCTCGACTATTTTCGAATATTGCGAAACTTTTGTTTCAGTTCAAAAAGAAATAACACCAATTGTAGTTACGATATCTATATTCGTTTGTATCTGTGTAGTATGTTCGTAGACCTAGCTGATGACTTTAATAACAGGCCCACCCATATTGGTTTTTGAGAGTAAAGCACTCTGGAGTGCAATTATATCTATTGAAGGATTAGATATGTGACATGTCGGTGGTGTCTGGACTGAACATATTGAACTGGATTAACAGAACAATCAAAACTCTGGAAGTGGAATACCTGGAAGGGACATTGGTAAATATTGATATTGTTTACTTTTTCATCATCCCAAACTATTCTAAACTCATGAGCTCGCATCAAAATAAATTATCATCTTTAACAATCTTACTGTGAAATATTCACATAAGCCCACATTGTTGAGATCATAGGAAATGCCGTCTCTGAATTAAAAAAGAGCCTTCGTGGATCTCGCTATTTCAGTCTAAACCAGAAACTTCCTAACGAATTTTGTTTTCTGTTTTATATTTCTAACTCTTATTTTATTTCTACCCCGTCAACTGTTTATTGAACTCATTTTGATTTTAGTTCCAATTGAATGAAATAATTCTTTAAATTCTTAAGAATTTTTAGCTGGCTGGTATTAGGAAATTGGTCTGGGTATTGTTATAGTAATTATAGAATTCAGCTTTTACGCTCTTTTAGTTCCCAAATTAATTTTCAATTTACAAAAATTATCCCGGTTTCTGGCACTGAGCCCGGCACCCCTGGTCTGTCAACACTCCATTTAAATTGTCATCTTGGATTACTCAGCTTGACTTTTCAATGGAGAGTTTCCTTTGTGCTGCAAAAGTTTTTGTTTTCATGTTTTCTTCTCGCCGATTATTCACTTTTCACCTCGGATATTGCAATATTCGGTTGTCAAGGCAGCCTTGACGATTAGAACCCATTTTTCCCCTGAACATTTAATTGCCTTCATTAAATGTAAATGGCGCTTTGTATTTTCCTCCTTATTCCCCGCCTAGTTCTTGAAAATTTTTATCACAGTATTTTTATTTTTTTTATTTTATTTTTTATTTTTATTTGAATTTTTTTGTTCGTTTCTTTTTTTTATGTTTTGATAGACTCCTTCCTTACAAAGCGGGGTATTTAGGTGTTTTCCCTTCTGTGTGTATTGTGCTCCTTGTTATTCTTTTGTTGTTGTTGTTGCTTAAGCTACATCCCGTCAGTTTTTTGCCATTAAGAGTTGGCAATTTTTTTGTTTGTTTGTAAATTTCACTAAATTACAGTTCACTGAATTTAGAACGTGCACCACAACAACAACAACAACAAATGCGAGTAAATAAAGCAAACAAATGCGAACGATTATTCTTTTTGTATCTGTTCCTTTCGTGGGCATTTCTTTTAGAGGGTCTGACTCCGTTAGTGTCTGTTAATATATATGCGAGGGTTGCGTGAGAATGTATGTATGTATGTGCATCCTTTTAAGTTGAATTTTCACTTAATAAAACTTGACAAAAGACACAACACAAACCGACTGGTGCGCCTGGGCATTGTAGGGGCCAGTGAAATTTTGCTTGTGTCTTTAATTTTTCGGGATGGGCACCGTAAGTAGCCGCTTTGTGGATTGGCGGTTGCATAATTAGGAGAGCGCGCCCGCAATCTAATTAGCTTAAAAGTTTTAAAAAATTATTTCCTCGCAGAGCCCAAAATATGCAAATACATGCGCGGAAATGTTTGCCAATTGCAAACGAGAAATTGAAATTTGTTTAGGTTGGAGTTTGTGTTGGGCTGGCGACTTGATTGGCGGTTGAATTGCCCCATTTTGATTTATCGTCATAAAAGCAAAGGCACCGGGTCGAAGTTAGTGGGGGAGAATGGCGGATGTATTCGTAGATATTGACAGCAACTTTTGTAAATTATTTTACAGTTTTCTTACCGAGTTAACTTTTCAAGACTTTTAATTGAATTTCTTGGAAAATGGAAAAATTGTTTTTAATCATTTCAGTGAATTTGAGCAGCATACTGAGCGAACTTCGTAAACAAGGACTTTATTTCTCGGGTTCAATGTACATGAAATTCTGTAAAAATAAATGAAGTGTGCACATTGTATGCAGGAATAGTCAACAAACGTCTTAAACAATCATTCAATTATACCAAAAGACTCCCATCTAGAGTCTCAATTCTGGACCAAGGGTAGTATCGGAGAAGCGCAGTAAAAAGCAGTAAGAGGTTATTGGCAGCAAGTCTTCGTTATTACGCTCTGTGGCAACGAACTAATCAAAATAGATCAAGCACAGTTCAACATTACAAGAATAGATTAGCAAATCGGCAGTTACTCTACTACATGACTTAAACCAAACCTCATAGACACACCAACCAAATATATGTGAGATGAATGAAAATATGAAGATGAATCCAATATCATTGCGATATTAACATGAAATCCTTATTCAAGAATTTTTTCATGGAAGTCAGTTTATTGCCAAATATTTGAACAACTGACTGTGTCAAGTAACACACAAATCTTCGTTTGATAGGTTTAATAAAGGGAGTCTCATTGAACAGTAATTCTCCAAACATGTGTTGAAATCGAAAATAACACTTTTTCTTTCAAACCGCGAGTAGTTCTCTTTGCATATCTATGTATATCTGTTTAGTACACTTCCTAAATCGCTATCAGGCCTTTGAGGTTTAGCGTAACCATTAGGTAGGTTAGGGAGGTGGTTTTAATGAGTAAAAATCTCACACTCTTGGGTAGTCCGTACCCCCTCGTGTCTTTTTGAAGATTTCCCCTCCCTTCGGAAAAAAACTTTGATTTAATAACACATTTTCATACGCTTTCAATTTTATTATTGCTGATTTCGTTGTCCAATTGAATTGAACCATATCAGCAAGTGCCCTTTTCATTTAAAAGTATTTTGGCTGCTTTCGAGTTCATTTTACGGTATTCCAGAACAAAGTGTAATGGTGCATCATCGGTTAATCATTGTTTATCCTTGATAATATGAGTGAAAGATACAACATCACGACTGACTTCTACCATGAGAGAGAACGAAGATGTGACAACCGCGAATGTCGAATTTTCTAGGTATAATTTCAATGCGTAGTTCACAATCGAAATTAAATGTCTATTCAGGTTTAATCATGAATATTGAAGAGACTTTTGCGTCACCCTATTTTTATGGTATTGAAGGGCTACGAAATTCGATATAAAAGTAGTTTGGCATATAAATCGAGTACCTTTTTTCACAGTGACAGAAATATATTTGGGTTTAAAAATGTCTGAAATTACCAATGTTCATGTTAACAATGATTGATCTAATTAAGCTTCGAGTGTGCATGATGGAAAAGAGCTCCAAAATAAACCAATTGTATAAAAGTTGGCTTCTGGTCCTACTCTTATATCGTGGACCTGACATATATTCAAATCTATCTATATTCCTACTAGATTAAAGGGAAAATAATATTACTACTGATTATCAATGTTCTTATCGTTGATCGTTGACCTAACATAGGCAGTTCACATTTAAAAATTTCTATATTAATCGCATTTGCACTTCTCTCCGCTTTGCTCTTTATTCTAATCATCTATAGCAGCCCAACAGAAACGCATCCTTATTCATAAGTACACACTATTAATATGCATTGGAACTATTTCAATATAACATAATGCTTTGATGACTTCAAAGAAGCTTTGCAATGATTTTATATCCATGGTGGAGTGTACTTGTATGCAAATTGCAAAATCAATAAATCCGTAATCTCTGGTTTCGGTCGAGCACTGCAATGCATGAGAGATTAGGAGACCACGGTCGCAAATGCATTTCAATTAATTGAATTATATGAATATTTAAGCCTTTAATGCCAACTAAAATCAATTAAAATAAGTGCAAAACCAACAACAACCACAACAAAAACAACGGCCACCAAAATCCCTTGAAAATGTTTAAACATAAGTTGAAAACAAAAGCACTGAAAATGGCAGCAGCTGCCGTTGTTGATATTGCCAAAAAACGCAAATTGTTTTTACATGTAAGCACGCGGCTATAAAACAAATGTGCGCCTATAAGCAGCTTAAAATGAGTGAAGGGGCAAAATACACACATCCACACACACACGAGCGCACACAAAAGAAGCACGCGTAAATGCATTAGTGGTATATTTACACAGCATAAACATTTTCCAAAAATATATATTCATGGGTATCGGCTGTAGTGCGGCTATATGTGTGTGTGTATGTGTATAGGGTGTGATGTACAAACCGTGCTATGCGTCCTTGTCGCCCTATTTACTTACTCAGTATTATAATTAAGCAGACGAATATGGCGCCCAACGCTCCCATGCTCAATTTCAGACGTTGGCCTTCCTGCACAAGTTCACAATTTTCGCCCCAATAACCCTCCGGGCAGATGCAGCGATAACGCAGGCGTGGCTCCAGATTAATGCAAGTGGCACCATTCAGGCAAGGCAAATCCAGGCATTCATTACGATCGACACAGCCTTTGGTGTCGGCCGACATGATGCGTCCCTCGCTGCAGCTGTAATTAAGAATTAATTTTGTATTTTCTTTTTTGTATTTGCTGCCATAGCAGCGACGCAACAAAAAGTAAAATTAAATAAAACTGGAGTAAGCAAAATTGATAAAAAGCGAAATGTAAAAATAAAGCCAGTAGTGACGTCAGCTGGCAACCGCAAAAGGCTGCAGAAGAAAAAAGTGAGATGTACAAAAAAGTGTCACTCACTCGGCAAATCATACAAAAAATTTATTATCTCTGCCACGAAAAGCATTGTTGCAACTTTGTGCACGCTGCATTTACAGCCGGATGCGGGGTTCACTTCCTTTCTTATTTTGTGGTTCTTCGGTTTTTCCTGTGGCTTTCTTGCAGCTGATGAGGTTTACGCGTTAAGCAGTGTAGCGAAAAAAGCGTAGAATTAAATGCGAACACTGCCAATGCGAGCGCAATGTGCCACAGAGACGAGCGGTACAGGCAACGCAGTACCACAGCCAGAAAACAACGCCAAATTAAGGCAAATGTAATGAACACTAAATTACGCCAACGCCAAAATGTTAGTACCAATGGCAAAATTATGTGGGCCAAAGTTGACTCCACACAGTCGCTAACTTGGGATTCGCAGTGTTAATCTGGGTAGTCATATTTCGTTGGGTGTAGAACCATCCGCAGCAAGTAATGAACAGAAGTCGACTGAGCGCAAATAGCAAGCTTCTGAATGAAAAATGGTTTTAATTGCGGTAGTTGCGGCACCAGTAGCAGCAACACAGACAAAGGTCCTAAAGTTACGATCATACAAATAAGGAAACAAAAAAGAAGACTAAAAAAAGAAGATTAGAAAAAACCAGCTCTACAAAATTTAATTTAAGCTACATCAACAAATATTGCAACTTCATTTCGCACACACACACACACACTCACACAAATAGTAACACATCCACACGTAATAGTTCCACAATTACAGTGGCAGTCAGTTTTAATTTGCTGCTACGCTTCTCTTTTTTTAATTTTGCCCAGCGACCTACTCCACAATTTCATTGTTGCCAATTGAGGGAGAGGCAAACAGACAAACAAACAGTCAAACACACGGTTGGAGACACCCTCTTCTTGGCATTTGCTTACGAGCATGTGATCATATATGAGTGTGTGTGCGTGTGTTGGTTGGTGTGTTGCATGAAGCCGGTCCAACCGTAGTGCAGCCAATTGTATGACAGTAGAGTTAAATCAAAGAAACAATTTTGCCATGTTCGGAGCGTGCCCATGTGGCAGCTCAGCTTACAAAGCGTAGAACAAAATATTCCAGATCATTAGTCTTGTGGCTTCCATTGCCTCCTACTTCCACCAATCCAACCAGAGCAACCCAGTATGATGGCATTTATGCGAGTACGCGTATGTAAGTGGGATTGTGCGAAGCGGTATGCAATTTAAGTTGCTTTGTTTGCTCCCTTGTTTGCTCGGGAGTCGGTTGGGTGCGTTGCAAATTATTTTCTTAGCTGCATAATTCAACTTTTCCACACACTCGTGCACCATTCTATTGGCTTTACACATTCCATGATATAGCTGTGCGTATTTCGGTTTCACACATGTAGAATTTAATTAGTAATCATGCGGCTTTGTGCTGCAGCTGCAATTTAAGCTTCTCTCTCAATTTGTAATTAATGTGAAATTCTTTCATTAAGAGCAGACGGTAAGAGGGTCCCGGAAAAACGGTGTTTGCAGGATGCCAAACAGCGTCTCCTCTTGCATTGAGCATAATTATCAAGCTGACTTTCTTTCAGTGGAAACACTGCTACTAATTTGCACATTTAAATGACATGCATGAAATATGCATCATACGCCCCGTATGAAAGTGACTGCATGTGGGCCGCGGTTGAACCCCTTAAATCAATTTTAAAAAAATGTTCTGTAGACAGCAGCAACACTCACGCGAAGTACTTCACTGTAATAAACGGATATTCTTTGTGAATTGAAAAAACATTACACAATCCTTCAATTCATATTATGCAAATTATGCGATGTAGAATTACCAAAATTAGCAACGTTTTTGTTTGTAGTTTAGTCTTATAAGAGACACTGAATCCTACCACATGAATACCACCTCATCACACATAAACCACTCTAAGCATATTAAAACATGATCAGAGTGAAAAATGAAATTGGGTAGAATACAATCACAAAAAAAATTTCAAGAAGTAGATTCACATACACACGTGTCTTGTTCTACAAGCATTGCGCAAAATGGGTGGCTCGAATTAAATTTACACAAAATGGGAAATTAACTTATTTCATTTTTACTGCAGAGTAATTACTTTCATCTATTTTAGAATGATGGGTTCTTTACCACATATTTGGAAGATGACAGTAAAAAGAAATTTTCTTTTTATCTAAAAAAATTTTACAATTGGAAAATTACAATCCATTGGAAAGAAATTGTTTCTACTACTGAGAAATTGGAGGCACAAGCAAATACAATTCAATAAAATAAAAGGCAGTTGGAAGTAAGACACCAAATAATCAATGAATGAATTTTTTTTATATTTTCTGGATTAAACCACACTAATTCTGCATTCAGTAATGATATTATAACATCTGGATTTAAGACTTCTCGTATATGGTAGAGAATAAGGGCGCTGGTGTTTCTTGGCAGCAGAAATCCATTGAAGCGAGAACGGATTTGACCCACTCAGAAACTAATTTCGCATGTTAGGAGAATGTGGCATGTCTTCAGTACAAATCAGAAATATCGTAGTGTATACATAAATTTGGCCATGAATAACTCGTCTGGCAGGATATGAAATGGATGCCAATGGTGCTGCTGTATGACTTGCAAAATAGTACTCGTAGTGTGTTTGCAATTTCTACAAATCACATGTGAATACTTAATCTAGTCAGAAGGCTCCCATTCACTTTCCTTTGGATCTGCAATGGATCCGGAGCACGAAAATATTTCACTTAATGTAATTTTTTCATGCAAGTATGCATTTCTATGCGGTGCCATCAAACAGCCTGGCAAACACAACCGAAACCTCAAAATTAAAAATCAAAAGCAGGATTAAAGAATAAGAGAAAGAGAGAAAAGAGGAGCTTCAGCAGCAAATCATATTTCATACTTACGTGCATTCATATTCGTTCCATAAATCAACACAATCGAAGGGATCCGGACAGATAACGTTCGAGCATGGACGATTCGAGGGGCAATTACGCTCCAGATTTCTGGCCATTGTTGCCTGGCCCCATTGTGTGCCATTCATGGAGGGTGGCAGTGGCAAATGTTTACCATCGAGTCTGCAAACGAAACGCATTAGAAGCAAACAAAAAAAAAACCAAAGAAAGGAGAAGAAAAATTGAAAGAGAGTATCGAAATTAGAAAAAGGAACAAACAACACGTCAAAGCGATTAATGGCTACTGTGGTGGAGTGAGCAGCTTAAAGGATATAAAGCATAAATCTGCGTATACGAGCATGTGAGTGGGGAAAAGTATGCAGCGATGCCTTGCGACTGAAAATGCGGGTAATCACAAGGAAGCTTTGCATAGTAGTGGTGCCAAATATGGTTTCTTTCTTAATATTTACTGCGTCTCGATGCTTTCAGTATAAGTACTCGTTACTTAGCACTTATTACTATGTGCTCGTTAGCCCTTGGTCGTTATTCCTTCCCTAGTCTTCGTTACAAAGAAATGTGTCATCAATGAGTAATGATCTCTCGCCATTAGAATGGCATGAACAACGAACCTAACTTAATTAGTGCTCTGATTGATAACAGCCAATATTATCGAGAGATCAGTGTTTAGTTATTGTCACTAACGAGTACTCGTGCTGCTCTAAGGAAATATGTGTGCGGTAAAGAAAAATGTTATCTTACTGAGTACGAGTATGTTATGTATGTATGAACGATAAATAACGTCGACATAAACGGAAGTAACGAATATAATAATTCCTTTTTTTGACACTAACGAGTACTCGTAGTTCTGTAATAATGTGTTCGTTAAAAAAACGTTACCTTATTGCGTACGAATATCTTCCAGGAAGAAATTCATAACCAATGTTCCCAATGTAACGAATACTATAAACGAATGTAACGAATATACTAAATGAATGTAACGAATATACTAAACAAATACTTCGCGTTTCTTTTGTTTGGAGAATAACGAGTACTTATACTGTAGTAATTAATTGACTCGAATACAAACTTTCCTCAGAGCAATAAGTAATTTATTTACCCGTACTCGTTACTTCGTTTATTTTGCGGGAGTAACGAGCACTTCGGCAATTAATCGTCACTCGTGTTGCTTATTCAAGCGAATGTGCTGCCGTTTTGTTGTAGGAAGGCTCAAACAATGCGGTTGTTTGTAGATGGTTTTCGTGTTGCTTTTCAGTATTATGAGCAACCGTTTGCCTGCATATACCCCAGTACCGTTCCTTTCAGCCGCAAGCTTGCTTTCGGCAAACAGCTTTGTTTGCAATGCGTAATGATTGCATTGCATGATTAATTTCACTCACCTGATGTCATCCAAGCAGCTCCTTTGAAAGTCCGACTGCACTTCAAAGGTTTTAACGCCCGTATATTCCGCTTTGCCCCCAGCATAGACACCCTCCTGTTTGTCGATGGACAGCCACTGATGGCCTAAGTAATTAAATGTTTCATTATACCGACGACCCTCCCCGCCATCCAACTCCAGTATGGCCCCCGAGCCGAAACGACTGGCGCGCACAACATGCCACTGACCATCGTTGACGACGACAGCGCTCAGCAGCAAGTATTGTTCTTCTGCACGCAAGGAATTCAAATTAAAGCGAAACTGCAGGCAGCCACGTTTGATTTCGAGTATGGCATACTCCCGCTGATGCTGGTCACTGACGCGAAAAAGCTCGCCCTGCGGCTCACGCGTACGGAATCGCAATTGCAGCTGGGTGCTAAAGCGGTCGGGTTCGAAGCTGAGCGCGAACTTCACATAACTTTGTTGCTTGAAAGTGGTCGGTATGGTGGGTATGTTGCAGGTGGGCCCCGTCCAGCCAGGCTGGCATTGGCATTTGGCTTGCACGAGATCGGCGGCGCAATTGCCCTGCTCCCAGCAACGGGCAGTGTGTTCGGTCTTCAGACAGACCTCATCGGTTTGCGGACAGGCGGGATAACTGTTGCGGGCGAGCGCCGGAAACGCAAGGTCGTAGTGCTGCGAATTGTGCACCAAATTCCGTATGCAGCCGTCGAAGCCTTTCGATGTGAATGCGTACTGCCAGTGGTAGAGGGTTTGGTCGAAGTACTGGCGATAGAGGCCGCCCAACTGCAGCGGCACGTTGAGATTGAGTGCTTCATCGAAGGGCGGTATTTGGCCACGAGCCTGGCAGGAGTTATCGTCGAATTCGGGCGAAGTGCCGTCCTCCAATTCGAAGATTTCCGCGGTGCGGCAAAAGTCCACCACCAAGCGGATATTCTCGCTATCCCAGAACACATCCAGTCGGTGCCAGAAGCCGTCATCCAGCGTCTTTTTGGTCTTGACGCGCAACTCCAATGTGCCGGAACCGAAGTCAATGAGCAACCGCGGATAACCCTGCTCCAGCTCAATTGTGATGAAATCAGCTCGCACCAACTCATGCTGTTTGGGCGGGGCTATGGGACCATTGTACAGAATCAAACCGTCCGCTTCTCGTGTGGTGAACTCCAGACTTAAGTGGGACTGCTCGCACAGTTGCAGCGCTGGATACCAGGCCCAACCGTTGCCGCGGAAGCTGCGAGTTGACTGCTGGCAGCGTGGTCCATTGTAGCCCACCGGACAAGCTACGCACTTTGGTCCACTGCGCGCATCCACACAACGGCCGCCGTTGTAGCAGTGATGCGAGCGACACGTTTCCTCTTTGCTAAAGTTCCTCGCCTTGCAGCTGCACTCGGCACTGATGTCCAGGCGCACCCCCACCAGAGCAGTCTTATTCGCATTCACTGTAAATGGCACTTTATTAATGTCCACGCGATTCGTGCAGGAGCCCTCGCAGTACTTCCCCTCTTGCAGGCACTCATCGATACCCACCATGCTGATGTTCAGCCCTACATCCTTTTCGATCTCCTCTCGGTGCATCAGCACGATACCATTGAGGCGCACGGCTTTGAAGTAGGGCTGCTGTGGGGCGGAGCGGGCGGCGAAATGTACGTCGGTGAGCAGTGGGTACTCTGATTTCAGCTGCACACTGAACACATCTACATTGTCGCGATCTGTGTAGAGCAGCTCGGCGAGTTTCTCGCGAAAACGCTCCAATTTGGAACGCGTCAGTTTGTGTTGCGTGTAGTCCCAGATGCGTATGAAGTCCTCATCACTGATGCCTGATAAACGCATCGACCCCGCCTGCTGCACCGCCTCCTGCAGGATGTCGCGCACCACCACTGTTATGTTCGCCGGCACATCCACCTGTCCTTGTTCTCGATCGTAGACTTTGAATCGCAACTGATAGCGTCCGCGTCGCGTCCCAGCACGCATCGTCACAATGCCTGTGTCTGTATCGAGCTTGAAGCGCTGATGCTCCTGCGCCTCCCAGTAGTACTTCTTATCCGGCACATCCCAATCGTCCAGGTCGTGCACGTAGACGCGACCAATTTGCGTATCATGCGATTGTCCTTGGTAATTGTAGACGAGCACTTCCTTGCTGCCTGGCAGCATTTTATTATCGTTTACATCGCCGATGATGACAGTTATCGTGCTGGTGCTAGTCATCGCCGGGGAGCCGTTGTCCTTAATTTCGATGGGGATGTGGTAAGCTTTCTGCTGTTCACGGTCGAAGGGGCGTAGCGACGAAAGGATGGCAATGCCGTTGCCATTGTCACCTCCTGTGGTAGGGAGACCAGAGCGTCACAGGATTGGCGGTGAGTGGGTAGAGTTGAGTTAATTTCATTGATTGCCGAACGTATTCAAGTGGGTTTTCATTTTTTTCGGTTTTTGACGTTGATTGTTGGTGTTGTTGTTGTTGTTGTGTTTGTTGTGAATATTGTTGCCGCATGGAAAGAAATGAAATAAAGAGTGGCAAAAGTAAACATTATAAAAATGGTAGTATTTACGCTGCCTGCAACTGGAATTCGGGGCGAAGTGTTTGCATTGTAATTGATTAAATTATGTGAAATGATTTCAGTGGAAGTCAATACGTATTTTTTTCGTTTTGTTTTTCGAAGTTAAGCACTTGGAGCACGTAGCCCTAAGTACTTCGGGAAGGAAGTGGGCCAAATGAAATTGTGTTTTGCAGTTGAGCTGCTGTCATTTGGTGCGATGCGATTGACAGCGCTGCAGCACAGTTTGCGTTTGATACGAAAATAATTGGAACTGAAGCAAAAAATTGTTGAAACAATTACGTTTAAGAGATTTCTGGAGTATGGTCAGAGGAAGTGCTCTAAATATAAACGAGCTGATTGGTATTTTTGCTTAAAGCATTTTGACATCATGGCGAAAATAACAAGAGATGAGCAGAAAAGCGTTACTATGTAAATGGTGGCATATTTTAAGAACAAAGCTAAAATTTATCCTTGCGGATCTCGAAATAGATAAAACTTTTATGAAAGAAATATTGATGGAATGCAGTAGTTAACTTAGAAAGAATTCTCAGAAGTTTCTGGAGATCTTTTAGAATCTACCTTACCTCGATTGCTCAGAGGAAATTATTGTAACTCTGATGAAGGTTAGTGAAATTTGTTAGCTGCGCTTACTGATAAGATTTTTGAACTACGTTAAATTCTGACACAAATTCTTTAATTAATTTTGTATTCTGAGAATCATCGGGACGCTTATTAGTTCCAACACTATCTCAAAACTTCAGTTCAACTCGAAGCTTTTTAATGGGAAAAGTTCGAGAACTTTTTAACCTAGACATCCTGCAGAATCTTGAAAGCAGTTTGAAGTTGAAGGACTTTATTAACACTAACTTGTCTAAGATATTGTTAGCATCGATGGCGTTGACTGTCACGCACACAAAGGGCATTTACATTTCTTTAATTATTTCTTGAAAAGTTCTTGACTTACTCTAAGTAAATTATCTTTTATATCGTTACTTCATAGGTCCTACTTCATAGGTTCAGTATAATTTTGTGTAATAAGGACTGTAATAATTTAAATTAGTAGTATACTTTGGTGCCTGCGAAGTTCTTTGGCCTTCATTAGGATCCTGGGAATTTTTTCAAAGGCATTCACTTTAATTTTGCTTGAGGATTCGATAAAATTTGGTGGCATTTCCAGAGAGGACATCAGAATTTTTAGATTTGAGCCTGAGAACGCTTTTGAGGTACATTGAGCTCATTCAGTATCTCATAGATTATGTGAAATTTGAAGGAATTTCCACAAAGGTTCTTGGGAAGTTTACTGCTTATATCGTCCTTGGTTGTTGCTTTGAAGATTTGAAAGAGTTTGGCGGAGTCCCGATAGAAAATGTTCAAAAATTTTAAATTTAGTTCCTGAAATTTTCGTCGACCTCCATCGGTCTCTATGATATCTCACAGATTGGATTCAAAAGAACTGAAGTTTCTGAGAAGGTCAATAAAAACTTTTGTAGTAGTTTGTAGATTCGTTGGAATTTTGAGGACTTCTACTAGAGTATTGCTCAGAATTTTTAAGTGCAGCTCCGGAGACTTTCTTGGCCCACATTGGTCTCAAATGTACCTAGTAAGATTGTAGTTGAAATTTAGGTGAAATTTCGATAGAAGCTTCAAATTTTTGGATTTAGTTTTTGAGAAATTAATGGGCATATTCCAACATTTTTAGTCATTGGAAGCTTCAGTAGAATGTGGTGTAATTGTCAATAGCAAAGATTAAAATGCTATCCCTAGTTCCACAGGATCTTCTCAATCTGAATAACTCTCTAAGTACACCTTTTAAATTTATTAGCTTTTTTGTATATTCTGATAAGGGTCATTTAAGTTTTTTCCCCCAGTTTCTGATTGCTTTCTGCAATATTACTTTTACCTTCGAACTGCTAAGATACTTACTTTAACTTTTCCTTAGTTTTCTCTCCTACCTCAACATATTTATCAGTACAGGAAATTTTCGGCACGTTTCGAAGTTGTGAAACTTTGCAAGAGGAAATCGATAAGGAGCGCTGCGTTGATGTGCCATGAAGTTAAGAGTATTTTTTCCAAAAAATCCAACTTTCAAGTGCACACATTGCTTTCGCATTTCTGGCAGTTATTTGTGTAATGGTTTTGGCCACATTCGGAATTTGTGGAATTACTCCACCACGAAGAATTTCCTCGAAATTCAAATTCCTCTGAATAACTGAAAAAGTGGAATCTCAATTAGGATGCATTTTTGCTGCTTGCTTTGAATTCCATTTAATATATTGAGACACTATTCTAAACTTCACCAGCACACAAAGTCGGGATGAAGCCAGAGATTATGGCAATTGAGACCTAAATAACAACCGCAAGGAAGCGACACTCGCTCCGTAGATGTCTCTGTCAGGGAAATGCACTTTCATTTAGTGATAAATGGCATCATTGCACATTCATCACTTAATGCAAGTGACAGCATGAATTTCACATCAAACACAAGAGCAGAGTCTGAGGAGTGAAGTGTTTAGAGACTGCGAGAGTGGTGGTGGTGGTGGCGGAAAGGAATTTGAATGGCAATTCGTTTGAAGTGCGAAATGTGAATTGCAATGTTGCCTCACATTAAATTCGTATTAAATGTCTTAATTTTTGTATTAAGTGACGAATGTTTTCGACAGCGCCACTTTGGATCACAGCAACTAAATAAAGTGGAATTCAGACAAGAGAGTGTTTAGTGAGGTAGTTCAGATGAAGGTAAATTTTTCCAACAATTGCTTAATACTATTTGCATTGCTTGTACTTACGTCTGTCGGCGTCGATCTGGAAACCCGCACGAATCACATCGCTAGCCAAAGGATCCAGGCGGAAAGTGAATGGCGCCCCATTGCCTCGAGCCCGATCGTCAGCATCTTTTGCGTATATTTCGATAATTTTAAGCGGCGACACGTTTTCCGACAACACGGGTCGATAGTCTTTGAGAAACACCGGTGCATTGTCGTTGACATCCTTGACGACCACCGTCAAAGTGGCAGTGGCCGTGCGGGGCACACTGCCATCATCTACCGCCAGTATTTGCACATAGTGCCGATCCATTGTCTCGCGGTCGAGTGGACGTTGTATGCTGATGGCTCCTTTGGGACTAATGGCAAATTGTCGTAGCTTGTTGGAGGCGCGCACAATCTTGTAGCTGACTTTACTGTGACCGCCCTGATCGGCGTCGGTGGCCTTAAAATGCTCGAGTACAGTGCCCACTTTGATATCCTCATATATAGCCACCTCGATGTGGTCGCGATCAAAGTGCGGCACATTGTCGTTGATATCGCGCAGTTTGACCACCACCCACGAGTAAGCCACGTGATATTTATCGCTATCACTGTCCTCGCCCTTATCGTTTACTTGTATGCGAAAGCGAAAACCGCTGCTTTGCAACGGATCCTCGTAGTCGAGCGGTTGTGTAATCTTCAAGGAACCAGTACCGTCGCTATGTCGCACCATGACGAACTTTTCCGCTCCGAAGCCGCTATTCGGCACTACCTTATACTGGAATGTGTTTGTCTCGTCTTCGTCCTGTACGGTTACTGTGAGTATTGGCGTTTCAGGTATCACAGTGCCATTCGTCTCATCGACCTCAGTGAGCCATTCGTCCTTCGTGAATTGCGGTGGCATGTCATTCAAGTCTTTGACTCTAATCGAAGCGGTACCAGTACCTTCATTGTCATAGATTTAGGCAATAATTTAAAATTCTGTATGTGTCTGCTTACGGAGTGGAAGTTCGTGTGAAAAACTTACCTTTTAAGCCGCCACCATCCATGGCCACCACCTGAATCGAATAGTCCGGTGTGCGCTCACGATCCAAACAACAGACGGCGGTCTTAATCACACCCGTCTCTGGTTCGATTTCAAATATGGCCGCACCGGTCTCCTCCTCAATCACATTCTTCTCAATCGAATAGATGAGTTTCGCATTCGTGCTCTCATTGGGATCATCGTAATCAATGGCAGACATTGTCATTACCGTCATGCCAGCCGTGCCATTTTCAGTTATGTTGCCGTAGTAAATGCCCTGCGGAAATTGCGGTGCATTGTCGTTGATATCCTTTAGATTCACTTGTATGTCAGCGTAGCCGACAAGTCCTTCGCCGCCCTCATCCTGGGCGAACACAGTGAAACGCCATTGCGGTCGTCCATGGGGCTGATCACGGTCGAGTGGCTGCAAATGGGATTAAAGTGGAGAGCAGAGTGAATGAAATGCTGAAATGAATTAGTAGTAGTCGCAGTAGACACAGAAGCTGCAGCAGCGCAGCGTGTAAGCTGATATGCTCTGTGGGCATGAAGAAGTGACAGCAAGAGGAATTTCTTTGCTTTTATCTGCGATGTGCGTATGTACGCCTGAATGTGTGCGTGATAATTTATAACGCACGACCAAGTATGCTGGCTGCTTTCAGAGTTAGTAAATAGTGCAAATTAAATTTCTTGAAATTGTTTTTATGAATTTATGTCTTCAATCCTTTTGTGTCTAGGAGTATAAGGACACTCACTTGCTGCCATGTGTGCTATTCATATGTAAACGGACGGAAATACTGCTAACAACTTCCGCCATTTTTGTACATGGTAAATTTAAATTTTAAATAAACGGCAGAATTTCGGCATAAATCGGAGACTCTAATGGCACACAAGTGGAGAAGCTTTTGCTAAAAAGTCCTTGCAACTGCCAATATTCTACTACCAGCCATACTTGCTGCACATTCCGAGAGAGAAGTTTGACTGCAGCAGTTTTTAATAACATTTTATCAAATTTGATGTACGTACATACATTTTTATACACCCAAACACCCAATTGGAAATCTTTTCGTAAGTGTCCGCAATGTCGGGTATATCTGACAGATTTAATGTACCTGGGATACATCTATATAGTTTTTGAAGAAGATTGTAATTAATATGATATGTATTGAACTAGTAATTAAACTCTACTAAACTTCTTTCATAATGTTTTTAATTATTGTGCAACTGACTAGAATGTTCCCCAATTTCGTTACTATATCATATGAATCGTTACTACAGAACATTGAGTAACTCTAATCTTTTCAAATAAAATCATTCATATTTAGTATTGCACAATAATTATTGTAACGAAGAGTTTAAATGGAGTCGGTTATTCTAAAACCCCGGATGAAAAGGTTCTACCAGTCATTCAACCTAGTCCACATAGCGGACTAGTCGATAATTGACATCAATGGCTTAATACGCTAGTTCTGTTTGGTTCGAGACTTAGACGAACGAATGAGATCTTGTGGTATCACTGTGAGCCATATTCGTCTAAATTGGCTCTCTCAAGGGGTCGGCCACTACTACCTACCTACCTACCTAGTTTCTGTATTGACTTCCAAATCCCTTACACGAATAAATAAATAAATCAATCAAATTTAGTATTACTAGCTTGATTGTCGAACATGCTTAACAAAATGTATGAAAAATTGCGATTAGTAAAAAATAGTACATTGAATAGGAGATTGAAACGCGGTTAAAACCCACTTAATTCTTAATAAATGATCAACAAGTTCAGTTATACAAAAAAGGACGTCACTACGAAATTATCATCAATAGTTCAATACATATAAATATCTTCGAGCAAATTTAAATTCATTTGTGAATGGCACATTGATGGCATTTCCAACTGGGTTTAACTTAGTAAGTGTGTAGTGCCGCACATACTTGTTAAATGGATGGTTTTGAACTGGTGCAGGAATTGTCAATGCCGGCTGTGATGTTGCTGCTGCCGCTGCTGTGACTTGCCATTTGTTAGCTGCAAATGTGACAAGTTTCAGTTTGCCTGCCACACTGCAGTGACGCCTGCTCTGCTGACGGCCTGCCCGACTGCCTGACTGCCTGCCTGCTTCTGTGCTCGCTTTGTTATATGTGGCCGCATTGTTTCCCTGTCTGTCAGCTGTCTTTAATTTTTTTTGCTTTGCTTCTGTTTGCTGCTAACATTCATTTAATATATTTGCCTACTTGTCACTTGGCGTGTTTTATTCAAATTTTCTACTTTTCAGTCATGTGCATGCAAATAAATCACAAATTAAACAACGTTTGTCATGCAGCATGTGTGAATCAGTATGTGAACAAGTTTCCACTAGTTCACTTGGACACAACACTACACATGTATGGGTGAAAGTGTGCACGAGTATAGAAGTATGTTTGGGTGTGAAACTACATCAACCAATACCGAGTTTAGCAGCTCCAGAGTGCAAATGGATTTAGTCGGCCTGTGTTATAAATTTAGTATAAACTGGAACTAAAAGTTGGCAAATATTTACGTGCATTTTTTATTATGTTAGGAATGACACTATGACAGATTAGTTGAGTGAAGTTATTTAGGACATTGGGGACACACCTCTCAAGTTTTTCACCAAAAATAACCTTGAGGCGCAGATGTGGAAGTATTTCAATCATTATTAAATTATATGAATTGCTGTTGAGTAATTTGGCACCAGACTCATAAACTCAACAAAAATTGAGCAATTATTATGATTGATAGATGATCCCCTTTTAAAATTTAACTGGATTGACAAATTGTTCATGGTTTAATTCTCTCTCTAGGTTAATTTTCGTAGAAGAATTTTGTACAGGAAAATTGTAAAAAATGTCCTTTTATTTTTCAAGTGTAAAAAAGGGAGTATGGTGGCTTCTGACAGACCTAATATAGCTTATAATCATATCTATGGAATATATATAAGGAAAAAAATCGAACCAATATTGGATGTAATCAAAAGATATTAGGGTAGCTAAAACTTTTTTCTATTCCATTCTCTCAAGAGCACTAATGAGACACTGAGCTTGACTCGGTCAGGTCTCCGCATTGTTACTGGATTTGGAATGGGTATTGTAGAGAAATGAAATACCCAAATAATATAAGGATCACTCAAAATATCCTATGGAGGTAGTGTAACGAACAGGAGGAAACAGCTGAACATCTGCTTTATCACTGTAATAGTCTCCTATGGACATACAAAAAATATTACTGACAGCAACACATAAGTCTGTATTTTATTCGATAATACTGACCATAAGTTCTCTTATGAGGCACATGTCTCTTGCAAAAAGTCAATCCCTTTACAACAGTTCTAAACGGAAAAATGTTTCAAATGTTTAATTTTAAGTGGAATTAAATTATATATACAAATGTTTCCCATAAAAGTGAAGTAAGTAATTTTCAGTACAATCTTGTTTAATATTTACTCCTACTGAGTATCCTGCAGACTCAGCATTTGTGCCTCTTAGTAAAGAGGTAAAGAGACCACACTACTAATAATATCACTAGATCCCTGATGACTTATAACTTCAGCCAGACAGAGGCCACCATTTTTATTCTAATTCGTGTTTACTCATTTATACTACTATTGGGTCACAGTAGATATCCTCCGACATATTTTCTCTACAACTCAGTTTCTTACTAAGCGTTCACAGAACTGTAGAGGCGTGAAGGACTATAAAATGTCGCAAAGCAATTCGAATGGCACATTTTCTTTCATACGCAATAGAATCAATTTTTAGATGCACTCCATTAGGCATTAATTTGCAAGATATCTGCAACAATTAGTAATAAACGTAAATAAATTTTAATATGCTTGTGTATATGGGTGTGTATGTGTTCTACTAACTATTCTAATGCAGATGTCATTCGCATGTGTTGCAATGGCAACAAACACAATTGCAACCAACCTCATTGTAACGCCATCCGCAATCGCATAGGCCTCAACTCTCTGTGAGGGTGTGTGAGCGTGTGGGAATGCTGCATATTACTTCCAATTAATTTGCATATGGCAGTTTGGTCTGATGCCGTGTCTGCAATGGTGCGGTAGTTTGGGGTCGCAGGACTTGGTGCCATTGTGTTCAGCTGAACCGAACGACGGCGATTTGGTAGCAGACACGTCGGCATATCTGTAGTAAAAAAGTGAACTGAGCAAATGGAAATTGGGATCTTCGGCCCATATCGTTGAGTTCTGTCGATTGGATGGTTGGAATTTCATACGAAATGCTTTAGCAATGAATTCTATTGCAGCATTAAGAGTGGAGCCATATAAAAACCAGGACTGCACTGTTTGCGAGAGCGAGGGAAATTTCATTTATTGCAAATTTTTCGCATACTGGTGCATATGTGTCAAACTTTAACAACTGGCAGCAGTATGGCGCAGCTGCCACCCTCTCCGCCTCGTGCGGAGACTTGTCAGCACTGTCAATGCGGTGCAGCAGCGTATTGTGTTGTCTCTTGACTTGTTAATAGCAATCAGTACTGTTGGGCTGTGTTGTTATTGCAGCTGTTCAGGCATGAAAATGGGGCAACTAAACACAAGCCATGTGCACACACACAAGCAGATGCATAGAGAAACTGTAGCACGACATCACGCCAAACGGCACTGCAACTTCAATAACTGCGCCCAACAACTCGCTGTGGCAACAATTTCTATGCTCTATTTTTGATATTTTTTGCATTTTGCAAATATTAACGACAATCAAAATGGCGGCCAAAAGAAATTGTAAACAAAAACAGTGCCGCATGTGATTGTTTACTTGTGTTTGTTTATTTATACGTTCACTGGTGCCCCAGTGCGCTGCTGACAGTTTGACATCTGATTGCGGTTGTGCTCAGTTGACATAAAACATAAATAACTGCAGGAAAAATATTAAAAAGCACATGGTTCTTAAATAATAATACATGAAACGCAAGCCGGCAAAAATCCCTGCCGCATGAACTGAGCAGTTAAACGTCCCTTATGCATGCCGCTGGGATATTAATCGAAACAATTCAAATTGTGGCCAATATAAAACACAAACGAGCTCTTATAGTTGAAGTTGTTCAACTTGGCATTGTATTACTTTGTGGTGTCAAATGCATTATCCTTATGCCAGTTCAATAAGTAGACAAGCGAAAAATACTATGGAAATTGCACTTAAACCTGCGTACTGGCTTCATCAATTTATTCGTGAAGGATCCCAACAATTAGAGTACATGAAATAACCAGAAGAGATCGCTGTGTCCCCGGGAAGTTATACTGTGCCTTCAAGGAGATATTCTCATTAACAGAGTTTGCAAATGGGCAATATATACAAATAGGAATACGATATATTGTGACATAATGTTTTTAGTCAACATGAGGAAACACAGAATTGAAGTTAGGAATGTTATGTCCAATATGTGTACAAGTATCGACGTGCTGGAAATTCACTCCCATTAATACCATGGAACATTAGTAACACTACAGTCTAGCTTTGAAACAACCTTATCATATGGCTCTTTGTTTAGAATAGTTGCCAAATTTTATCACTCCAGTATTGAAATAAGAATTTTGTTTAACGAAAAGTAAAAATCTTCAAAAATAAATCCTAAACTACTCTGAGATATTTCTTGAATTTTCTATAAACAAAACAAATAACAAAAACCAAAAATAAAACATGGATTAGATCGGATTTACTTAAGCCATTCATTGCTTATCGAAATTATTTATATTTGTTTTACGCTCGACTATTTCTATGCTGCTTTTGCTTTCACTAAATATTTCGACTTTAACTGTAAGCGGTCGGAACTAGCTACATACTTTATGTGGATTATGAGCTAGTCACAACAAACCTGCCAATAACAGACTTTACGCGTACGCTCCACACGCATTTCTGACACTCTCCTCCAGCTGTAAGGCAATATATCCTACTCTCAACTACGAACTGGCTCCCAGTCGTTGTTTTACAACATACCCGTACATCATTTCCCACATAAATTAAAAAGCTCCAATAAATTTCAACAATCGTTTTACAAAAATGTCCGCTACCGCTTACCTTAAGTACAAAAATATCGCCTGTGGTGCGATTTATATCGAATTTACTATTTGCTGGAGTGTCAGGGTCGATGCCCTGACCGGTGAGGAAATATACAATATTCATTGGTCTATCTACATCGCCATCGACGGCAGTAACCTGCAAAGAGAAACAGAGAAAGAGAGAGAGAGAGAAAAAAAGAAGAAATAAATGCCCATAAATTATACGAGTACGCATCGCCTTGCGAACAAAAAGGATAACAAGGATTTCAAAGTTATTAAATATGTTCCAGCTACAGTTGCAGCACTATAAATTTATGACAAAAATTAATAATAAAAATTACATACTTACACACACGCATACAATTGCGTTGAAAACTTGCAGCTGCACAAAAATAACAACAACCACAACAGCAAGAAAGCCAACAACAAAGCATTCGAATAATATTTCATGCCTTTGCTCGTTTACTGCCGCTTTTGCGTTTATTTACGTAAACTCGTGACAATGGCAAATAAATTCAGCGGCACACATTTTGGCATTTAAACGCGTTAAGGGCACAGTTTGCAACATTTGCACAAGCAACACAAACTCAAACACACACCCACCCACACTCACAACAAAGTGGATTTTTGATTTGCAGCAAATTAAAAAGTATTTAATGCTGGCGGGTGGGAAGTTGTGTCAGTGGGGCAGCTCTGAGGCTTAGCGGTTAGCGCGCCATTGTGTGGCATGCACTTTTACTGCATGCAGCGCTTGCTGTGCGACCGTTTTATTTATTTATTCACTTAAAACGTATTTCCTGTTACTACACTGCACCACTGGGCAGCTGTGCAGCAACGGGACGTGCAAATAAATATAATAAAACTATGCGCGTATTAATGCACATTTTTATTTGATGCCACAATGCCACATGCACGCCCATAAACACACTTGCACACTCCCGCTCGCACACACACACACAAACACACACATTCTGCTATAACTTATTTATGGCCAGAGTGTGAAGCGTGTGCGTGCGGCGTGCCGCATTGCTTTGGTTAACGTGCTGTTCCCGCTGCGGCGTTTATTATAACAAATGCATGCAGTGTGCTATTTTCTGTTGCTGTGTGTGTTGTTTTGTTTACAGCGAAGTTGCATTGTTTAACCTCTGCTTAATGTAAATTTATTTATGCATTTGACACAAAAAAGCGTCGTTTTTTTATAAGTATTTGTTAATTTCATTTTTTAACTTAAGCGCAACTTATTCAATCGTAAATGATAAAACGTGCTATTGTTAAGTTTGCTTGTTGGTGTTCATGTTCATCATGAGGACAGGTATTTCCAAACAAAGCAAACAAAAAAATGGGATTTTTTTAATCATATTTTTCTTTTAATTATAGTTCAATGATTCCATACTTCCGTTCGGAATACAGTGTAAACTGAAGCCTGTCAACTTATAGCTGGGTGGACCTGTCACTGTGGATCCCCAATACGCTCAGTACGGAGGAGACCCGAGCCAAAGACACTTTGTGAATTAGCAGCTGTGCTTCACCGGCTCTCATGCGTTTAAGGCTTATCCTTGCATAAGTTGGGTAGGCACTTAGAAGATGCGGTAAGTTTTTCTATACTCTAAAGACAATCCGTTATGGTCTCTATGCTGATTTGTAAAGATTGTGATTCAGTCATAAAAACTTCGAATTTTAAAAAAGCCAACATTAAATTTCATTGCTTTATAAATAAGTGATTTTTATGATTTATAGTTTTAAATTCAAATTTTACATAATCTATTTGAATTTTCCCATCCTAGATGCTTTTATGCAAGGAGAGGCCCTGTAGGTTAAAGGACAATACGCTTTGATTGGGTACGAGTTGAAATATTGAAGATATTACAGGCAAGGACGTGGATTTTACTACACCTTCTATGCCCATTGATTCAATGTCCATTGATTCAATGTCCATTGATTCAATGCCCGCAAATCCTATAACAGAATGGCGGTACTGCATAAAAATTCAAGAGGCTCACTTATGGTTGGATCGACCGACTGAGCCAGGTAGGCAGTGTTGTCGTATTTTCACTGATGGCTCCAAAACACATTGGGTCGGGCTCTGAAGTTTTCGTGGAAATCAACAGTGCTCAGTTGTATTACGCCCTTTTTTGTCGCTATTCTCAGCTGCTTCTGTTTTTCTGGCGGATTTTTATTCGATCCTAAGGGCGATTGACTACGTGGTGGAAAGCAGATGGCGTAGTATTTGTGTGTCAATAACAGGTGCTGGATTTTTTTGAGAGTGTCTGCCACCTAAAAAGTTCTTCAAAATGTTTGCAACTTTTAATGAAATGGGTGTGGAAAAATGCGAACAAGTGGACAAACTTATAAGAACTGACATAAACGGGAAAGACGGTACTACCCTATGTACCCAAACAAAAGTAAAACTTGACGAAACAAGGACATGAATGAACATCTAAGAAAATTAAACGACAGTCAGTCTTTAAACTACTCTCGCAAAATACATATCGTTCTACGATATAACATCGTGTATTGTTAAATAGAGAAATGTAATAAATAAATAGAAAATTTAGTTGTTTTAAAATAAATACATAATTACATTTAAAAGGGTTACATTATTTTTATGTAAATGTACACTATTTAATTTCATTCTATTATGATTTTTACTATTTATTTAGCAAATATTTTATTAATACACACCTGCAGTACACGTTTGGGCAGGTTGCGATCGTCTTCTTCGGTGATTTGTGTGCGATATGTTTGACGATCGAAAACCGGTGGATTATCGTTGACATCGCGCACATTTATGACGACAGTGGTGTAATTAGTTTTGCGACTGCGTGTGGCCTCCAAACGCAGCTCGTACTGAAATTTGATCAATTAAAAAAGCATAATTAAACGATTTTAAATGGAATTAAGAGTAAAAGTAAAAGGATTTTGTACAGAAACAAAGGAGAAAATATTACGCCCGTCTATGATAGTATCAGAATAGTTAGTATTAAATCCTTAATTTTCCAGCAGTATTCCAAAAGGTAACTTTAAGTTATGCTATTGTCAAAGTTTGAGGAATTCTAAGATACTAAGATATCCTGCGTCAGAGAAATTTATACAAATTTTCTTTCAATTGGCTGTGAAACATTCTTCTACACTTTTCTCTTTACTTTTTCCAGTTAACCGAAACTAGTGCAATTTCCTTTTACCGAATTTTTTCTCTGTTTAGATATTTTTATGTCACCAACCACACGTAGACGTACATCAATGTGAAAAGCATGTCATGCGTTGCACGCCCGAGTTCACTTGCATTTTAGCGTAGCTGTTGCAAATTCGCAGCTGCTCCTGTTTTCCCTTACAGCTTCTTTGCTTCTAATTTCGCCCTGTCTCCACTCTATTCTAACCAGCCATAAAATTGTTTGTTACATTTTCTACAGCCATTTCCTTTTTATGTAAATGCACAGAAAAAGGCAGCAATGCACACGAAAAATGTACCAAGTACTCGTATAATTTATGCAAGCAAAAAAAATCCTAAATCTACAAAGATGAGGATGGAAATTCCAACGAACTGGAAAGTGTAAAGTTACTCAAGGAGCAGGACAGACGCACAGAACCAACAAAATGTCCGTCTTCAATACTTTACGTGTACGCTTCTGTCGACTACTTGCCAGTAGTATGTATGGGTGTGGTTTCGGATGCAGTTGCTCGGGTGTGTGTTTGGATTGTATTTCTATGCATTATGTGCATAAACAATATTGAAGATGTACTCGCTTTTCCAGCAGCTTTGCTTGACTTAGCCACCAGTCATTTGAAAAATGCTACACGCTGTGATGGAATCAATCCTTTCGATGGAGAAAAATATTAGCTGAACACTTTCACTAGAGAGGAAGCATTGATAAGCATCTAATTCAATTTATTGGAACCACAGAGTGTGGTTGACTAAATTTGAAGTTGGTATCTCGGCAGAATTGCGAAAATACGTTGGACAACTTTAAAGACCTTGAATGAAGTAATAAGGAAAGTAGGAAAACTTAAAAGAACTGTTTGAATCGGATATGCATTTTTTTTGAGGAGAGAGTAAGTATTGGTAAGAGAGTACTTTGGTTATTGGAATGTCAAGGAGAGATGTACGTTCAATTCCTAGATTATTCAGCTTGGATTAACGGGTATAAGCTGTGATTATTGAAAGGACTGCATTAATAATATTACAATTTCCTGTTATGACGGAGCAATCAGTAAAAATAGTTTGTTGGGCATGACTATTTAACTTTAAACAACCAAAACTTTGCCGAAGTTCTGTTAGACTCGTTCTTCGCTTACTGAAATTATATTCGTTGTACAGGAGATTTATATTGTGACCAAAAATGAGTCCTCCTGTTGAAAGCAGCTTTGCTTCCTTACACTGTCTCGTTACTAATCGAACATCCCACTCAGTTTCATTAATTACACTAATTGCATTTGCCCCAATTTTCACAGCGCAATAATATCAAACTATTTTAACTGAAAGGGGGGTGTTTACAATTTACTCACTACCCGGAGCATTTACTCGTAATGATGACAGAGTGCTCCACCAACCCATTTTTATTGCTGTGCTATTTATACAATAATTTCAAAATTATCAATTCTGCTTTTCACTTACCCTTGGTCTGGTTTCATAATCCAATGGATTTGCCACATAAATGACGCCTGTTGTGTTTTGTACGCCGAAGGCATTGCCTATGTTACCGCCTGTGATCTGGTATCGAATACTCGACGCTGCAAATAGAAGCAAAACAAAAAACAAAAAGCAAATTAGTGGAATTTGAAGTGACATCACGATAAATTTTGAAAGAATATTTATGCTAATAAGCATTGTGCGGCTTGAAGTGTCATTGAAGCATCGTTCGGTCTGTCGCTCATAGAGCTCAATAATCATTAAAAGAAACGTTGCTATTGCGTATTTTCTTTTATACAGTCTCCTTAGACGAGTACATCTCATTGCAATATTTCTAATTAAATTCGCCAGTGAATGCTACTTGGAGTTCTCTAACTCAAGTTTGCTTGTTGTGCTTTTCGCCATTGCTCTGCCAGATAGATCCTTAAGTACTCGAGTACTCTCTAATCTCCTATAACAGAAAATTGTTTTAATGAGAAAGCAGTTTCCACGCAGCGTACGCCAGAATGATGAATGCGCCGGTTAAGCGCTCGAAGAGATAACAAGATATTTCTGCTTTCATTTGAAGTAAGTTCAAAGTAAACAAAATACTAATTGGAACCAGGATTTGCTTAATAATACAGCAAATGCTTTCAATACATAACTGGAGAACTCTGAAAAGGAAAATCATTGGAAAACATATTCAAAAGAAATTTATACAAATTATTTTTCGCCTCTGCTGGGAGGCAGTATAAAAGAAGCGATTAAAATAAAATCAATTTACCAATGCCACAAGAAGACAGAATGTTCTTTTGCTCCATAAATTCAACGAGTGGGTGAAGGTGAGTGTACATTTTGACATAGAAGATATTAATGGGTCATAAATCATAACAAAGTCTAAGCGGCCTCAACTGATGATTTATCAATATTTAGATTAATACTTGAAGCAAAGGAAACAATGGGGATTTATGTGATCGGTGAGCAGTGGAAAGGAACATGAAGGTCATGGAACTATTCTCTAAATAAGCACTTAACGGAATCAAATTGCAAAGCACACCTACAGCATTATAAAATATTGTTTTCTTCCGCCGTGGAAATCATAGTTAATGATACGGTTGGTTCATAGCGGGTTTCTTCTTTTATACAATTATGAATTTTTCCAAAGTATCCAGGATACAGCTCACTTTCTCGGCCTCTATAGCTCAGTAGTAAGAGCCTAGTCTGTTAAAATAGAGACCCAGGTTATAAATTCATACACACTTAGTTTACACATTACTTGAACCTTTTTATTTTGCTGTCGAGAGCCTCCAAACTTAATTCGTAGTAGGAAGGACACTTTACTCTACACCCATGACTAATCATTCTAAGGTTGCGTGAATGCCTATAATGCATTATCTTTGCCCCGCAATCTGGAAAGTCATGGCTTGGATGGATGGAGGCTAAAGAGTACAAGACGCCAAACTAGAATGTTAGTTCAATAGTATCCAAATGAGGGTTGAAATAGCACCCGAAAAACACATTAAATCAAGTAGAGTAAAATCTGATTTACAATTGGGGTCCAAATCATCTCGCTGCTCTTACCTAATAGCTGAGTTTTTAACGGCTTCAAACGCAGGAGGCCATTCAAATTTCCCTAAATACCAGGGAAAGGTCTCCCGAAGCCAATCCAAACCAAGTCGAGTGTGATGGTATTCATCCAGCTCACTCAACTGTAACGACAATCTCTCAAGATACTCCTTGCGAAAGTACAACCCCGGTAGGGGGCAGAACTTATCGAAACACTGAGACTAAAAATCTTCGGCTAATGGCAATATATTAGGAACATGTAACCTCATAAAGAGCTAGGCTTCATAAAGAGCCTCTACAGTTAAACTATGGCTTTCCACAAAGGATCAAATTGGTCGAAGTGCACTACAGCTAATGATAATAATATTTGTTTATTTATTTTATTTATTTATTTACAAAAGAAGGATAAAAATCAATTCTTATCATACGAAATAATAATATTATATGTGGGTTAATTAAGATATTCTATGTGTAAAAATGTATGTAACATATTCCAAAATAGATGATAGTTTAATTCAAACAAGGAATTCGTACCATAAATGGGGTTAATCTCTACATGCATAAATTATTGCATAAGTGAGTCCTGGCCTGTTTATCCGCCTGTGTTGTCAGAAAATATGGGCACAGAACGGATGAACTACACTGTGATCCGAATGAGTGCTTTTCATTATTGGATCACTAAAAGCAGAAGTGAGTTATTTCTCGTAATTAAAGGCAATATAACATCCTTTCAACACAATTACCTGGGCACATTCCCCACTGCGTTGATCTATGAAGCAAGAAATTCTTCCGTGATTATTTCTCATTTTTATCCTCAGTATTGTAAAAAAGAGAACATTGTTATACTAATTCTGTGGAAAAGGTTCATATATAACTCTGTGGAAAAGGCTCGTATGCTACTAAATTCTTGCAGCAGTCAATAAAGGATTACCGTTGGTGTGCAGAGATTGTGTAAAGGGCGTTAATATCTGAGTAAACTATACACCAATACGTGGAAAGAGTGATTCCATCTTTTCTGCCCAACTAAACTTAAAGTTAAAGTATCAAAAGGAGTTATAGTAGTCAATAAACTAACTCACACATGCACATTATTGTTAACCGCATCGCTGCATACATTATTACAGCCTACAGTCGGTGTCACTCACCCACAGCCTTACTTACTTAGATGATTGAACCAGCGAAAACATTTGCAAAAATTACTCCATGAATTAATAAGTCAATTCCAGAGTAGTACCAGGAAGTTTAATACACTCAACAAAAAGGAGCAATTCTTTTTGGAAAATTCCTTGAGTGACGCTATGGAATAATTTTTAAGGCATGAATAAAGCGTGCCCACGGCCATGCACAGTGAAAGGTGTAATGGCGCGTGTGAACTCCACCATCGTGCGGTTTGGAAAAGGTTGCTTGAAGGCGGTGATTTATTAGGCCAAGAGTTTCGCAATTTCATCATTGATGATAGCAATTTGTCAACAAGATTGATTATTGATCTGATGAAACACACTTGAAAGTGTTCTGTTTAGGGTTACGATTGCATTTAGGCATATGGAATAATTAAATGTACACATTAAGGCGCCCGTCACTACTGACATACACCCTCAATTAGGCGGACATCTCTTTTTGCTGGAAAATCAATACGCCCACACATTGTGCTGTGCTGTGCTCTGCTTATCTTGAACTTTTTTTACCTTTAGTAGGGCTGTGGATTTGGTTTTAAAGCCCGGACTGCAAAGCTCAGTAAAATCAAACACGCGGGAGTATTAGTGAATTATTTATAGGGAATTATTCCAAATAAATCAGAGAGCGAATTGAAGCTGCTTTTGAAGTACGACTGCGGAAGCTGACTTTAAGTGGTTTCGGATGTTATCCAGTTCTTCAGATGCACATTTTTCTTAATAATTGTAGTAGTTTTTAATTGTACTAAACATCCAAGAAACAAATTGAACAGTTATGATATTTATATAATAAAAGTGGCACGGATATTTTCAATATTTTGACAAAAACTCCTAGTGTTGACATCTGGGTTTATACAACATTTGCCTATACTCAGTTAATGAAGTTATTATTATTATTATTATACCTTACATCATAATGAATTACGTCTTGAAGGGTTGAAAACGATGCTTATACGAGTATATCAAAATCACATAATTATAAATAACATTTTATAAGAAAAGTAATCACAGATAGACAGAAAAACTAAATTTCACTCAGGAAGTAATTCTGATCCCTATAATTCTGTATAAAAACCCCACTTCCACATGTACTAATGAAGTCTATCTCTTCCTTTTTTGGATTTAGTGCATTGAAATGATGTTTTTTTTGTAGTAATAATCGGATAATAAGTAAAATGCTGCCATATTACTGCTTCAAGGACATCCCAAAAATTTGGTTTCACTACGCAGTGTTTTAAAAGTTCCAGCAAAGGACTTGAAAATTCCATTAACATAAATTCATTACTTTTAATGTGCCAAGGTACGAGTAATTGGATAAACAAAGCACAAAGCAACAATAAGCGAGGCCTTGGAGCTATTAAGGCACACAAACGAATCCAGACACAGATGGAGTTGCAGGCATACATCCAGTTACTCACACAACATAGGCATACACAAATGTCCTTGTTATTTACTTAATAGAGCAGTCGAAAACTTTTAAAGGGGTCAACAATTCAACAAAAGCAGTTGCTACTAAATTTTAATGGGCGTGTGTGAGAGTGATTTGTGCTTTCAAGTGTTTGCGTGAGTGTGGCACGCTTGTGTGAGTGCATTAGCGTGTTCAAGGAAAATGTATTATCCTTCACATCAGCAGCAAGCAAAGCAACTTTTTTCCACTCGCTTTTTCTGCTGGCAGCTCACTAATTTCGTTTCTACGAGTACGTCGCTTGCATATGAGTACTTTAATGTCCTTTTTTTTCTAGCAGCTCAATTAAAAATGTCTAAAAAAGCGGAAAAAATAGCGTCTGCCATGTTTGCACACATGCCTCCACCCACTCACACACACCCACACGCACATGCAGTCTAACGTTCGCACACGATGTTTGTTTTTAATATTTACAAAATGTGTTGAAGCTGCTTTAACCTTGTCTGCCATTTTGACGACGCTCTTTTGCTCCTTGCCACCAATTTATGCGTTATTTGCACTTTTCCTCTGAGGACAGGAATGTGTGTGTTCAGTTGCAGGGCCGTGTTTATTTTGTGACGGTTCAAGGTGAAGAGAAAATGCGGGTGTTTTCGAAGGACAATTTAATTTCTTATTCCACAATCGCTGGAAAAATTTAATTCAATAACCGACGCAGTAGTATAATAAGTAATAATTTGAACTTAACGTTTACAGATTGAATACGATGTCAAATATTTGTATGTAGCATCGTAACTATTACCTAAAAAATCATTTTTGTTGGGCCCCAAGCAGCCTGTTGCTGAATCTAGCCCTGTACTAACGCTGCCAAAAACACAACACGAATTCTATTTAAATTAATCGCGTACCTTTGCACTTTCTAAAATTACTGTTAATGATTATAAATTAATATGTAGCGAGCAGAAGAAAGTGGATAGCGTTAACACACTCCCGCACGCACACAGACGTACTCAGAGGGGACCAGGGATTGTGTTTCTTCATCTTGATGACTTACGCTTGCGTGCCGATGCGTGTGCGAGTGCGTTTAATTTGAACGCGCTCTGTGGCAAGCGCTTTACACGCTGGCTGACGCTTCATATCTGATGGCTGATGGCTCTTGGCTGTTGTCGCTGGTACGCTGTTGTTGTCGTTGTAGTTGTTGTTGTTGCATTTGTTGCTATACACACTTCCTTCCACATGCTTGCTCGCTCATTACTTCATGTTATTTTATCTTGACAAATGGCGTATATCATAATGACTGCGCGCTCGTAAGCGTATGTGCTGCCATGTGTGTGTGGGGGATGTACATATATGCATGTGTGCGTGTGTGTGGGATATACATGATATTTAAGTAGATTTAAACGGTTTTCTATGTGTCTCCCTTTAAGCTCTCTCATAAATAATTTTTCGCTCATAAATTTCAGATGCTAAACAGAAAATTTTCCATGAGTATTCGCAGTGTTTTTGTTTGGTTTTTTCCCCTACTTTTGTTGTTGTTGTTACATTATTACGCTTCAAATTTGCGAGGATTTTCATGCAATTTATTTTACTGTTACTACTTTTTTCCACATTTCGATTTTTATAGACTCACTGGCGGCATCTTTATACATTTGTGTATGAATTCATTTGATTCCGTATTGAACGATTTTGTGCAAATAATTGTCTATTTTTAGATGAATATGACTAAAGACGGCGTAGTCAGCCGGTTGAAAATGGGCCTCTTCGTACAATAGCGTCAATTTATTTGGACATCATGTAGCATTAAAAGACAGTGGTTCAGATTCCAGTTGCGCTTAAATTTGATTGTCAGCAGTTTTGGCATTAATGAACAATGTGCCAAAGAAGGATAAAAATCGATCACAAGGCTAAAGCTGTGTGCCAGGCTGATGATTTCATTCGTTTCAAGTTCATTACAGTTCAGTCTTTCAAGGCTGCACATTGAATACGGGTGGATTATGGTTAGTGTACCTTGAGATATAACTGATATAATAAGGACAAGTATATACTTGCATACTCATCATAGGACGTGGCTACTATAGCATCGATATATGAAATTACGTTACGACAGAGCTTTAGAATCTTTGTTTTGGAATTGCAGAACTAACTCTCTCCTGAACAGAAATGAATGAAGGAATGATATCATACCGTGAATCAATGCTATATTTTAAACTCAATCTACTTTATTAGGCAAATCATTAAGGACTTCAGTTAACATGACAGATTCGGGATATGACTGAAAAAGAGCTCAGGAAAATCCATTGAAAATAATCGATCATTGGTTCAAAGAATATATCTTCATAATTAATCATCGAATTTTATATAAACTGATTTCTTACGAATATTACAAATATTTAAGGATATGCTCTAAATGCTAAAAATATTCAAGAACATTGTTTATAGTCACCGAATTATAAATTGAAATCACTGCATTTGGATTTATAAATTTTTTCCCATTGACCTTACTAACAATCAATTTTAGTTTCTGCTGGATAAAATCCTTAAGACATCAAATTAATTGCGTCCGTGATACAATTTAAGGCGTTCTTCAATAGTTTCTCATATTCCACAATAGGACGGCTTTGTAGACTTCGTATCTTGCTCTCGATGACTCAATCTGGTACTGAACTAGATTCCCCTTCATAAAACTGTTACTAACAAAGCACTGAGCGATTAACTAGCATGATGTCATTCAGAGGAGGTTGCCAGCAAGTCCTTTACCTGCACCAGTCGTGAACTTTACCATAAGCGGCTGGATTGAATCAACCTATAAGCTGAGATGGCGGCATCAGTCCTATTGCTGATAATCGCAATTCCGAAAAGATGGTGAGGACAAACTGATTTTGAAGGAATAGAACAAGTGCAAAGCAAAATTGTTCCATCAGAAGAGCCGAAAGTATTATATGCCCCCAATGAAGCAGGTATTATCAGAGATATTGAATGTCGGCCTTTTACTGCCATGCAAATACTCGTAACTGAGTTTAAACACAAAAATGAAATATTTGATTACTTCATATAATACCAACCGTCGATATTCAAGCATTATATTAAAACGATTTGATTTAAATTAAACTTACAAAACGATCGAAATAAATGAAGCGTTATTTCCTATGTTTTTATGTGAGCAGATCTGCGTAAATCCTTGCTATACTTTTCAAAGAGGACCTTAACTGCACAATAAACTGTCCTGGTAATTATGCACCTAAATCATAACAATTCCGCGCATTGTAATCAGTGCTACCAGCACAAAAACTACAAAAGGTTCAGCTGGGAGCCAAAAGTGGCAAAACCAAGCGACCATCCCAATCAGAGCGGCACAGCAATCAGAGCATAGTATATGTAAATTGCTGCTTTGAATTTTAATTCCGCTCTCTCCTTACCGGCTTAATCCCTACGCCTGGAATTAATTTGCATATAATTCTGCCAATGTGGTCGTACATTTGCATTTGAACCGTTTTTTTAGTGCCAGCATTGTGTACAGTTTCAGTTTACCTCATTTTATGAATATATAATGGTAGGAAGAAGAGGACATGCGAAGCTTACTCTGCTAATAAAAGAATATTTAAAGAATTACGCAATTGGTGGATACATTCAAAGAGAGCACAGTCTTTAGGCTCCGATCTGTTTAACCGATTGTCATTGGAAAGTGTGCATTAGGTTAAATTGGTGGGTGGTGCATGTACCTAGAATATGGTTGAGATGGGCCTGCCGAACACGGAAACTGACACAAATTCGCTCAAGGCAGGACATATATTGCAATTAAATAGTCTGGGTACTACAGAATATGGTTTTCCAAATACTTAGATTAGTTTTATGTTGATAGTCATAAGGAAGAAATGCTTAAAGTATAAGAAGCCAAGCTTCATAATTATAAAAAGCCAATGAATTAAAACAAATTTTTGTATGCTCAAATCAGACCGTGTTAAATTGTTAGGTATTCGCAATTAAGTCAACACGCATTTAAAGTCCTTGTTGCAGTGTCAATGAATTGGGTCTAAGTCCAATCAAAATATCATTTTTCGCACAAAAGGAGTAGCACTTACATAGTGTCCCTTCAAGCTTGCAAAGAAAAAATAGAAATAAATCTGGCATATAAGGTTATCTATCTTACACCATAATTAATTATGACTGCAAGGGATTGGGGAATGAGCACTAGCTACTGAGGCTTTCGACTTGAAAGAAGCATTTTGAGACCAAGCCATGGGGAGGAGTTGAACCTGCGAGCCTCTGATTGTGAGTCTAAATAAGGAATTCTGAAGTGTCGTGTGGAAAATGTCGAAAGCAAGCTCCGATTTTCAAATTATAATCTCTTCAAACAATCTTTAGAAACAAATCTAGACTAGAGAATACCTTACGGACAAGGTATTACGATGTTCTGAAGGCGAATCTGCGATTTTTATACGACGATCAATTAAAAATCTAGCGATCAACTGCAAATAGGCTTCAAATAGAATACAAAAATTTGATGACAATCCGTCAAAAATATTTGGGACTACACCTTTGGAGGTTTAATGTCTTCAAACACTTAATTAATTTTTACGTCTGAATAAACAATTCTCATTAGCCCCTGACTTCAGTTTCATGTAAATATATTGAAATGCCTTGTATTTCATGTGCTTCCGGTTCAGTATGCAGCACCTCATATTTGTCGCTGTATTTGTACTGGAATGCAATGTATTAATTATGGAAAAGGATACTGATAAGATATAGTGAAAACATGTCAATGGATTTCGCATAGTTAAATACACATTGCAGATATTGTGAAGCAGAAACTATGTGACTATTCATGAAATGTGAACAAAAATTATTTTCGAATTAGAAACGTTAAATTTCAACTACATTTGCAACTTGCTTTGCTATTTCTCTACTCTGTATATGATGGTAATGCTAATGCTAAAAGCCATAAGCTGATGCTTTAAGCCATCAGTAAAGTTGCTGTTGCTCTAATGTTGTGCCGCATACATAAGTTATGAATCATCAAAGAGGCTACGAGTATTCAGTTGTTACTAACGGATAAAATTGTTAAATGTCCTGGAATAGTCTTAAACGCATAGTTCAGCTATAAAAAGCTGGTATGGAAATTCAACTGTTTCTCAATTGCCTTTTCAAAATGGTGAAAAAAAAATTAAATATTTCAAACTGATGAACTTTTTTTAGAGTCCTTCAGCTGTATTGTTCAGTATCAGAAGAAAGATATACTCGTAATTGAGACTGGGTTCTCTACGTCATTATATCAATTAAATATAACATTTATCAGATGTGTTACTGGCTTCATATTCATGATGCATAGAGATGCTGAATGATCAAGAAGAGTATTTTATCTCAAACTGTCATTGAACCATTTTGAAATCCGGGAGCATGCATCGTCTAAGAACTTATTATTATTAGTTATAATTCATGATTAAATATATGACTTTATAAGGACCTTTTTTGTATAATGTATAAAGTATATCCTTCACACATATCGGTGGTAATGGGTGATGTGGCTATTTCAGTAATACCATCACCAGTTAATATATACATAACACACCTCTAACGTATACTCCTGGATCTAACTTTGTTTTGCAGATCATTTGAGAATATTTTAAGTTTGATAGTTTGTATCAATACTGATCTTCTGAAAGGTGTAGGTCAGAAATCAAAATGAATCAACCGATTCAGTTATCTGGTACTTATCGCTAATCGATGTAGATCTCTGGTACCAGTTTATTTTTAATTCCTCTGACTTTAGAGAAGGATGATTTCAAACGCAGTAGAGAGGTGTTGCATGATTAAGTAAATTAACTTTAGGAAAATGCAGTAGACTTGTTGATGATATCGGAGAAGTTTTCCAGTCCCTATCTTAAATTTCAAGATTTGCCAATTTACCTAAGGACATTATAATAGATCAAAATTGCTGCTTGACCACTCTTAATTTGGACATAAGATTTTTAAAAGAGAAGAGGGCTTTCCTATATGTACTAAGTAGTTTTTGTTACAAACAATTTTATTATGTTCAGAGTCTCAAGCGTTCTTCATTTATTGACATTCTTTCTATTCACTTTTGTTAACTGGGGCCCGTTTGACCAATCGCTTTTCTCCCCCTTCCCAATTTTACACAATTTATTGCTAACTTTAGCTTTATATGAAATATCTAAACCCCATTGTAAAGCTAAATTATGAATTTAATTTGGAAAGATACAAAATATTGAGCTGGAATTGGTCGATGATGAAGAACCTTCACTAACTGTCCATCCACGGACATATTTTGTATTTTCGGCATGTTTTGTGGTTAATTGCAGCAATTTATTGCATTATATTCACATCCCTCTCCCAGCACTGTACAAATTAATGACTACCTATAATCATTTTGTATTTCTGTATCTGGGTAGCCGTAGCTAAGCTCTGGGAGCAATCAACTCTCACCCACGTTTCATCCTCTAACCAATGAATTTGTGATTAATGACACGCGCCCACAAAATAAATGATTTTTGATTTTCAATTTCCGCTCTTCCAGTGAGCTGAGCACAACAGAAGCAATTGTAGTATGGAGTGTAGAAAAATATGCTGCTACTTACAGTCATTGTGATCCTTGGCGTTGACAGTGAGTACCGTTGTCTGCAAATCGGCATTCTCGTCGATTTCAGTCTCGTACAGGAATCTATCGAAATATGGTGGTGAATCGTTTTTATCAGCGATACCGATGCGCACAAATTTTGTAACTGTAAAGCAGAAAAGATAATGAGATAATAATAAAACAGGATATCCAGGATAATAGTAATAATTGCGGCAATTACACATAAATTGACAAACAGTTTGACAGCGAAATATGCTGGAGCCCTAAATCAAATTGGCCACCGCACAAATTACGCCAACTTATATTGTGGTAAATAGCAATAATTTATTTGAAAAAAGAAAAAGATTAATAATAATAATAAATTTTTCGTGGTGGGAATATTAAATTTTATTTGAAATAATTGCATTTTCAACTCGGAATATGTTCAGCGTAGCCGTTTCTTGCGAGTGGAGCAGAGGAAGTAACTTTTTTATAGTTCTTTTGTGGCGGAGACGTGTTTGGAAAGTTTTGCACGAGGCACTGTTGCCATTTTAAGTGAAAAACAAATTTTAATACCACCCAGACACATGGAAGACTGCTCAGAGACACACATGGCGCCTACATATGCAGCGGTAATAATCCTTTTTTGTTTCAATTTGGTGCATTTCACTTAGACGCCACTCATTCATTCACTCATTCACTAACAACAAAGCCAAGCAGCTGAGTAGCGGCAGAGAAAAACACTGAAAATACTCGTAAATTTAAGCGGCAGCGGTGAAGAAGTTTTCATACAGTTACGTTATAAGCACATGCAACTTAAGCTGCTGCTTCTTCAGGCCATTTATGCGGCCGCATATGGGAGCATATGTGCACGTACGAGGATGTGTGTTTGACTGTGTGTACGTGCAGACGAGGATGTGCGAAAAAATAACAGACATTTCATTTGCATGGTTCGGCGTACGTACTCGTAGCACAAGAGGGAAGCTGCAACTAAGTGTTGCTCTGAAACTACGTAATGCAGAAATTCCTCTTCTTTCCTTTGCTTTGACACTGCTTCTCGCTGCTGCAGAGCAAACTTTGTTATGGTTTGTACACGACTCCTGCTCAAGAAAATATGTTATAATATCAATAAAAATATTGTTGCAAATTGTTTATTTATCCTTTGTAAAAACATTGTGGAAAGCCATTCAATCACGGTTACAGCGAATAATACCATTCTTGGCAGGGTAAGTAGGGTGACTGCTGTGTGCTTGTGTATCGAGGGACATGTAAATAAGGGCAAATTTTGCAGGGATTTGCTTGCTAAGTACGCGTTGGATATGTGTAACAGCCACTAAAGAGGCATTTGATCAAAGTGTCTGTTGAATTATTTGCCATATATCCGGCAAATATCCGATACACCTTGCATGTAGTTGAAGGTGAAGTGCTTGAGTTATTTGATTGTAAGTTGTTATGCTTGATATTCAAATATTCTTAGATTTTGAGTTGAACTGCTCGTATGACTTGAACATTTTTTAAGGTACTCTGGTAAATGGAGACACTTTTTGGTGTGAAGGACCAAACTTCATTTGAAGCTGTTGGGAGACTGGCCACAAATAACGGGATGAAGTGGTGTAAACTGGGTACAATGCAATATAAATCTATTTCTTGCTGGTAAGCATAAAGTTTTCTCTCTTTCTGCAAACTCTCTTGCAAACTAATGTATATCCTGCTATAGTCAGTTATGAGCTATCAAAAACACATAATTTCAGAGAAGATCTACAGATACAGCCCATTAGAGTCGACGGGCCTATTTCTACGCATTCCTACTCCCTCTCAGATAGAATCTACCTAAATTTTCAAATATTAACATTGGAAACGAAGCCCTTCGTTTTTTCGATTCTTTTAGAACAGTAGCGTAATTTTAGCAAATATTTTAAATGGTAATAATTTGGAGATATATTCAACTGAGCTTTCGTTTATTTTAATGTACATAGGTACTTGCGGAAACTTTTAGAGTCCAAAATGTTCCCTTATTAAATTTTAACCAAATTTCAGCTTCCTGTCATGCCTACTGCAACACTCCTACAACAATCAAGCCCTCATTTTCGTAGCCCATTTTAATTGAATTTTACTAAAACTCCGCTGATCGAAAATGCTACGCATTTGCGTACACTTGAAAAAATATTTGTTTATGTGCTAAGAGTTTTGGCAATTTTTTTCATTTTTATCTTCTGCCCGCAAGTGTATCTGGGGCGATTGAGCTCAGCCTTTGCTGCAGCTAAAAAAATTAAGCTCACATTTGCTATTAATTTAGCCAGCATTCACCATTTACGCCATATTATTTTTGTAGCATTTGTGGCACATAATTAATTGCATGCGTGCCTGTGTGGGCGGTGCGAGCATGAATTGCAGCATTGGATTGCATTTGGTATTAATTGCGATATAAACGCAGAGAAACACACTCCCAAACAGACGCGTACATGCCTACACAAATATGCTGCCTGCTGCTTAATTAATATGCTTTGTGCTTCCTTGCGCGCTTTTGAGCTCATTTGAAATGTGGCACCTTATGCTAAAGCACGAATGTTTGTATTTCGCACATATTTGCGTTGGCAAATTAATGTGCTGCCAACCGACACACACACAAACACATGCTCACTCATACATACGCCCAAACCCAAATGCTCAAAAGCACTCATACATAGAGAGCAAAGCTTTAGCGTTGCGGCTCGAATTGGAGCAATAGAGCAGTGCAACATTTACTGTAATTTATATTAAGTAATTTTATTTTAAACCATTTATTTGCACATTTGTTGTAATTAAATGCAAATTGGAAAATGGCACTGCGGGGCGTATGAGGTACTTATGCGAATTTTAATTGCTGCTAATTTAGATGCATTAATTAAGTAAGTTTTTTTGCCTCGTTAACAGTGGGTGCAAAGGTACTTGTTACACTTTCAGCGCTCTTCTATGCTGTGCCCTCTTTTCCCAGGAATTTGGAGCGCCGTAGGTCTTGAAAAAATGTTGCAAGTACGGCGAGAAAACGGCTTTATTTATATTGCTGCCGGCGCTACCGGCACCCACACACACCCAAGCTAGCTCTCAGATTTCTACTTTTTTTTACTGGCACACAGCATGAAATGGGGTTATCGCTGCTGGGCGCTTTGTAGTCCTGTTGTCAACAATCAATACGCAAGCAGCCAAGTAAGTGCAGTTAGTGCAACAGTAACAATTGATAAAAGCCCAACAGGCAGTAGCAAGAACGCGAGAGGAATACAGAAAGAAGAATGAAAAATGCATACTATGTACAAAGGTATTGAATTGATGGTAGATTATTTTCGAAAGTATTTTTTCATTTAATATCGCACCAGTTGAGTTGCGCTGTACCCTGTTGGGGTAAGGAAAAATGTATACAAAAATTTGTGTAGGTTTAAACAACAAATAAAGGAAAAGCTCATAGTTCACCGGAACTTTATACACTTACACACAAGAGCGCGAACAAACTGAAATTCAATTGCAAAATCCTTTTTGACATAAAGTTAAATAAACAAGGAAACAAAAATAAAAAATTAAATAAAAGGACGATAAAAAACTGTGTTCATTTGTATACTTTTTTATATATATTTAAATTTTTATTTGGCTCTTTTGTCGCGCAGTTCAAAAGTTTGACTTTGTTTGCTTGAACAGAATAAACACGGCTCAAAGTACTTGAAGAGCCTCCCACCTTGGCGGGCCTGCAAATTGAATTTTCACTTTCATTTCATTAAAAAATATGCTAAGCAGGGGTCAGGGGCGCAAGTAAAACAATAACAACAAAAAACCAGCCACACGCGCCAATTACGCGAGCCTGCCATAAAAAGGACACCGTTCGTGCACCTCTTGGCATATCCTTTTTTGTACACTTGCAAATGCAGCGAAAATTACGGAAATGTCAAAATTATTCTACGGTTTACTTACGCCGCCTCCTAAAAGCGTTGCCGTGTGCGCATCCTGTTGCTGTGTGTGTTTGTGCATGAGTGTATGTGTGTGTGAGTAGATGTTCTGCTTTGCTTATGTGTGCTATTTGCTAACCAAACTTGCGCCACTTTTGATGCCTCTCTGTTGTTACATTTTAGTCATAAAATAAAAAATGCAAAAAATGAAACACAAAAAAAAAACAAAAGTTGTTGAATAAAAGTTTGCCTGTAAATGTCAAAAATGTTAACAAAATGTGGAATGATACTGATGAGCGCAGAAACCAGAACGGCATTGAGCATGGGAGCCTGAGCGTGAGCCTGATGACAACCATAAACGGAAGTGCAAATACCAAAGGAAGAACAACAGCAAAGTCGAGGGAAAGGAAGCCGCGTAAAACAAAAGACACGCAAAAATGTGTGCTGTTTGTCATTTTGTAAAATTTGGGTTAATATTTTGTTCTTATTTTTACTCGTACCATATTTTTCTGTGACTGACTGTGGCTGAGTTTGACTGTGTGTGTCGCAGAGAGTCTGTGGGCTGTGGGAGTAGCAGCTGAGAATGTGTTACACAAATACCACAGCAACAAAGTGGAAAGAAACAACCAAATAGAAATGTGGCAGCATCTTATCGAGTGTCAGCGATGACGTCCCAGTGGGAAAATTCCTTGTAAATCGTTTTTGATGACAAAGTCCGCTGAGTCTTCTTAAGCGTCACGACAGAAGATTGTACGAAGAGAATATTGAAATATGTTTCACATAGTCAGATGGCAAAAGTGTCTTATGCTTTGATCAGACAAAAGTGGTTCTCTATTGCCAGTTTAAGGATTTCTGTACACAATAAAATATGCTATTTAATCATCTGTAAAATTTCGAGGATATTGTGATATAAATAAATTTGTTGAGTACTTCAATAGTCTGGGGTTGCAACAGAGATGGAAGCTCCGCTACGAGGTTTCTTGCAGTAGAGAATTATTTTATGTAGTTTTCAAATAATGTGTGGCACATTTCGGCATGTGATTTACTTCATGAAAATTTATTTCTAGCCCTGCAGTGATGATGGTTTATCAGTATAAACACATTCTTTTGCGTGACACCACAGACAGAAGTACAGAGGTATAAACTCCGACGATTTAGTAGCCAGTTGTCATCGCCAGATTTTAACATTATGCGATATTCGAACTTTTTGTGTGATAGAGTCATTGTTATATAGGTTAAGTATGGAAATCCATAGGCTTCCCCAAACTTTACTGTGGTTATTATTATGGGTCCTTTTCTCAAACATTTACCTTCGACAGTTACAATTTATGAAATTTGTTTTATAAAAAAACTTTATAAATATGCTATGCAAATTATTGAGAAACCATCCTGAAGCATCGCTTGGTTATAAAAAGTTGCTGAAATGGATTTGCTTGAAATATGCATAAATCCTTTTCCGACCGGGGTTTCTTGGGATATTTTCTTCGGTGTATGTTTTTGCGTGCGTGTATGTGTGTGCTATTAAAAAGTAATCAAAAACCACACCCTTTAAATAATTAAATATCGTATTTAATTCATATTTCATTAAACCAGAAAGTTGTAAAAATAAATGTCAGCGTAAAGTTTTTATTGCTTCAGCAAACTTTCCAAGAAGTGGAATTGTTTCTTGCGGTTGCAAAGTAATTTGCTGCATTTGCTTACTGGCATGCTTTTCCGCAAACATTACATTGTACGTATATGCGTATATGGAAGTTTCGAATTTGGGACAAAGGAGAACAAGCGTTTGAGGAAGTTTTCTCATCAGCTTTTGAGGTTTCTGACTTAAGAAAATTCCTTAATACTCAAAACCACGTTCAAAATTTTGTTACAATGAACTGGTTGCATATGATATAATCTTTTGATAAATAAGAATCAGAACCTGGCTGAAAGAGTTGACGTCATATGCAAAGATGTAAATAATTGTGATGTTTAAGGAATACATCTACGCAAGCGCTAAAAATGTAAAAGATGTAGTATGAAGTTAGAGAATAATATTTATCATGATTATGAAATGAAGATCCTTAGATATGTAGTTTATTTATATAAAGAGTCTAAAGATCAACACCGATTTAGTTGTACATAATTATTCCATACAAAATCAGAGGAATTAATTAACTCAAGAACTATTAACAGAAGTTTTCGAATTTATAACTGAGGCCTGTATCATGAAAAAGGATGGAAGAATGGTAGTTAAAATTATAATACACCATATTGTTCGAAGCTATTGTTGTGTATAGAAAGAGTGGAATCAATTCTGCGTCTTCTTTGTATTTTCTTTGATATATGAAGTAAAATTGATTGAAGAATAGAAAGAATAAAATTTGTTTATCAATCGATTCGAATCTACGACTCCAATCTATATACAACAAAAAGTTAGCCTGCATATCAATCCGAAATGTTCATTAAGGATTTGTAGTGAAAAATTATGATCTGAAAATTTCAGTGCTCTTTGTTTTCATCTTTCACTTCAGGAAATTAATTTCAAATGCAAATAATGTCGGCAATTCAATTGAATTCCCGGTACTCATAATTTCTTGCTTATATTTTTAAAAATATCTTGAAGTTATCATATTGAAGAGTGACTGTAAAGCTACCGATATACCCAGTGACATATTGCCTTGACACACATTTTTGATGACCTCTTCCATATCTCGATATCACATCGATTTCTCCTACTGTTTCATAATGCCATTTGCTCAAAAGTCTTCCAATACTTTTCTTCCCTTACGCTAGTTATAGGCGGCTGACTTACCCGCTCCAGCTTATAGAAAAGGTAAAGGTCGCATATAAATCTAAGAAATTTATAATCGTCTGCAGCAGATGCATTCCTAACCATCAATATTTGAGGGGCTCCCAAAGTAGTTATAGCTTCATAAATCCTAACAACTGAATATACTAGAGAACACTGAAGAGTGGATTCTCTTTGATCATATAATACAGAATGGAGTGGCGAATTGCTTCATCACCTTAAAAAGTTAATGACTGTAATGGGTTCTCTTCAACATTAAGATAAGCTCAAATCTATTGCACTCATATATAGAACCGTTTTTATACTTACCAGCATCTATGTAGTTTGTGGTGTCAGTCATGTGGGTTCCTTATAAATTGGGGCCTAGGTAATTACCACTGAAATTTTCATATCTAACTGTAAGTATAACAAACAGGTGTTGTGCCGCTTGATTTATATGGTAAGGTAAAGTGAAACCTCGTCTCCTTCCTTCCTTTGTTAAATGTGTCAAATTGAAAGCTAGATCATTAACGAAACATGAGTGAACGATTTGACCACAAAGTAAGTCATGACTCGTTGCCTATATAATGCTTTGAACATTTTCAAGAACTAGTACTGATGGTTTTAAGAGTTTCTTGGGGCTCTAGTCATACTAATACTGGGGTGATTACTCCTCAAAATTATGTAGACTTCATTTGAAAGTCTTATTTTCAATAGTGTAGTTGAATATGTTATTTTAAACACTTAGCATTGTAATCGATTTCAATTTATGATCTTGCATTAATGGCAATTTAAAATTTTCGTTCATTTATTTGTTGGTTCTTCTCTTTTAGTATGATAACTTCAACTGTATCCTAGTTAGGTCAGGTAGCTTGCGAATTACGCAAGTTGCACTCGGAGGCTCATTGGCCCGTTATTATACCTGTTTTGAGAGAGCAAAGACTCCCCTCTCCTTTGAAAACCCTCAGCTTCTCGTGATCTTAAACGAACCAGAAGCTTTTGTGAAGTTGAGAATATCATTTAGTTTCAGCTCGGCTACTTCTTGTATTTCTCCAAAGAAGGCCGCCCCCATATGCTTGATTCATCTTCTCTGAAGACCCGGGCAATTACATAGCAGACTTTTCATCGATTCCTCCTTCTCACCTCCACGACTCCTATAATAATCTCTGAAAGGAGCACCGCACCTGGCTGCCATACGCCCTATGATCCAGTGCCCCGTTCGAACCATTATCACAGTTATCAGCGATAATTGTTTACATTTTCTTTGTAATTATTTTCTTTCTAATTAAAATTAAGAAATCTTCACTTTCTACTCTCCGAGGTACTTAATAGTCCTATGAAAGTGAATTATTCAAAATATATTAGAATACTTATAAATCGTGGTGGGAAGCTAAACACTTTTCAAGATGTTCCTTAAATTAGAGTGGGGATATGACTTCGGGAGTTATACTTTCTACTCTGTAGTCCAGTTATACTTTCTAATCTGTAGTCCAGTTATACTTTCTAATCTATATTCCACTGTATGGCATTACGATCACACCCAGAATAAAGGGGGAGTTCTTATCAAGATCAGGCACAATAATTTTTCAACAATTTGAATGATCCTCATAATTATGGCCTCAGATCTACTAGTTACGAAAGAATGGTATCATTATATAAAATTCTTTATAGAATGAAAGAATGGTTAAGTATATTTAAAATCCTTTATAGAAAGGCATTGAATGACCCACCTCGAATTTGTAGTAACTCAAAAAAATCAAATAAATAAATTGAATAAATTTAAATTATACACTAACAATGAACAGAACTGAATTTTCAACCAATATCGGTTTCCCTTGCACTGTGTTGATTGTGGAAATAAGTCCTGAATAAAATATTCTTCAAACGCATCCTGCCAAAGAGTATTAAACCAATTTCCAGTATTAAAGTGAAGATTACATCGCTTAAGTGCATTTCGAAAACTGTGCCGGAAATTGATTGAAATGCGAAATTGGCTTAAAAGCAGAGAATTTCGCTTGCGGCCAGCAACGGAGCTTTGAATATTGAAAGTAAAGCAGTTGGCGATTAAATTCATTGAGAATTTATATATCAGATCTTTTTCGCATGTTTTCCGTGCTGAAAGCCCGTTGCGTTGTGTCATTAATTTTAATGTAAAATTTCAATTAGTCGGAGATAGTGTGAATTCTCATCAGAAGCAGTGACCTTTAAATCAACGAACCGGCAAAGGCAAACATTTTAATTAAGCCTAAAAGGCTTTTAGACCTCTCAAACATGTACCGCACGTTGATCAAAATTAATGTTTTCTGTGTAATTAAAAAGCGTCGCGAATGGATTAAACTTAAAAGCAGACTTAACCGAAGTGACGACAAAAAAGGAGAAGAGAAGAGGCAAAGGCAAAAAACAGAAATGCGCTTGATGAGCTTTGGTAACCATTTAAATTGTCATAACGAACCTGTTTGACAAATCCTCAAAGTGAAGTGGATGACAAAAAGTAGGAATTATGTATTCAAAAATGCCCAGCTAAAAGGGTGCGCTTCAGAAAAAGGGAATGCATAAATGTAAATATGCGGGATTCACCGCTCGAGGGTCCATCTCAGCGTTAGTTCAACGCTTACTCATAAATTGCAAATGAATGCGGTCGCAACGTTTTCGTTAATTCGTGTGTATGAAGCAGAACCGCGATATTTATACTCATATCCTTATTTTTGCATGCATACATTTCTTATTCCACCGTCAGACAAGATTTGCCGCTGGTGTTTCCAAAACAGTCTTCTTACTTCTTGGGAGGATTGGCAGCAATCTGGGTTCTAATGGGACCTACAAACGAGAACCACAACTAGTTAAGGGGCGAAGAATATGATTAGTTTTCAGTCTCGAACTCAGCGTTACAATGAGGCCAGAGCTGTTACCTTGAAACCGTTTTAATCATGCACCGAGCAGTTCAATGTTGAGAGACCCAATAAAAATTACTCATTATTTCTTAAAATATTTTCATACATATTTTCATTTACGAGTTGTTAATTATTATTGCAATTTGCTGAAACGTTGCTGTGTGCTTAACACGACTGCGTGTCTTTATGAAGAAAAAAAGATTATCCCTGTTAATTAAAAATGTTTTTCTTCCTTTGTAAAATACAAAAATATTATTAATACTCATTTGTAAGGTCTTTTCCACTTTTTGCCGTACCCATTATACAGTGGGTCGGGGGTGGTTTTCGGATACAAAATTGTGAGAGCGGCTGCTTTTGATATTTTGCTCACGTTAACACCAGAACCCCGCCCCGCATGTTTTTAAAGTTCCCCCAGTGTATTACAAATTAAAGGTAGTGCATGGATCTGGGAGGACTACGAGAAGAGTACGAATACACGCAGCACAGTAACAAAAATTAATAACACAACTTTGCATGCGTACTAAATTAAAAAATAACGTATTCGGCATCTGGTGAGTATTTATACATGAGTACATGACAATTTACTGAAATGCACGGTGTACCGTTTCTCCAGAGCCCGCGGACTACGCAGGCGAACTTTCTGGCTGCTGGCTGCTACACGCAGTGTGCGGAATCTTCAGAGCGGAAATTTGCATTGCAAACGTTGTACATCACGTTTGGCAAGACAAGTTGACGGATTTATAAGCCGCAATTGACACGTGACAGCCAAACATATTTTAAACCTTTTTTTCTCTTTTCTTCTCTTTGACTTTTGACTTCTGCTTTCTCCACAGGCGCACGCAAGTCATTAGCTGTAAATTTATTGCTGAGTTGGAGCAGCGAGAAGTGTTTTAATTGCCCTGAAATATTCGGCAAAAGTCTTGCCAATTAAGCTCTTTCCCCAGTGGAACCGAAAGTTGTTATATTACATAGAGAAGTCAAGCCAAGTAAGCATTTGCTTATCATAAATGTCGATATTACCATGTAGCCATGAGGCTTTTTCTTTCGGAGATTTAAGCAAACTTACTCAAATGCAACTTTATCCTTGAATAACACCACTTTATAAGGTGTGTCTGAGAAGCGGTGGTACGGCAAAATAGGGAAGCTCTAATCGTATTGATGAGATCTAAACTAGTCAAAAGACACGTGTTCCTTTCATTTATGTAACTGTTGACTTCGTTTAATAAAACTTCAATGTCGGGCCAACATTAATACTCGTATATAATATTATAACCGCAATCAATCGTAACTTACGTGTGTGCCATACTAGAATCTAAGCAATATGTGGGTAGTATATACACCTATGGCCTACTATTGGCCTGATATCAACTATATAGTTACAATCAGACCAACTATATTTCTGCTGCCGCGTCCACTTTCAGGAAGTATGCAACAATACGAAAAACGACCCTAGAAATATTTATATGAAGTATTGTGGTTATTGGATCCAATATAGCCATGGCTTAACTTGGATGCATATTTTATCTTATGGAAAGGGCGAAGGTGATTTGAACCAACTTCAGCCTTCTTTTGTAGCTATTCTAATATATTTAGAATAATAAGATCAGGATAAAATTTGTATACAAATTTAGTATACAGAACAACAAAGGCCTCGGCATTCTTTAGAATTCGCTATCCACAAAACAGGCTACTAAGAAGTGTTCCCTTGAACAAAATAATCCTATACAAAGTGGGCGTATTGTGTGTCCGATTTTCATCAAACTTTAAATTGGTTAAACTCGGTTCTAAATAAAATTGCATTAAAATAATATTCTTGGCTCTTAAGACTTAAACTTTTGTAATAAGTAGGTATGAGTTGAACCTCAGCATTATTATTCAATTTCATTACAGTATATTTTCTAATTCTTGGCCTGTGGTCTATACAAGAAGTCAGGACAGTCAGACTGATGACTAAATCGACTTAGGAATTGAAGCTGAGCAATTATAAAATATAAAATTATATACAAGTATATAAAAGTATAAGTCAAGACATATTTTTATATTGCGTAGTACTCATATTACAGGATAATATCCTTAATTTTAAGAAATATTGAAGCTTTTTGTACAAAAATATTTGGAAGAATATTTTTTAAATATTTAAATTATCAAATCCAGAATACAAAATCCAGTTGAGTAAATTAAAGAAGAATTTTGTCCCAAAAGACAACGATTTAAGTTATCATATAAACATAGCACCATGATAATTGCTGGTTTCCTCATAACTAGTTTTCTTGTACCTTTCTTAAAACCATTCCGAAAAGTAAAAAACAAATTCTTGACATGTTTTTATTGCAGACCCCCATCATCTGTGCTTATAATTACTCTAAACTCATTGACTTCAAAACCGATTATTGCCTATTTCAGTCCGGTTAACCTATATTTATCGTCGGTCAATTGGTGCTTGTGAACCTTTGAAGTATTTTTAATGAATTTAAGACCACAATGTATCTTTTTATATATTCTGATCACATTGTAACCGAAATTTTTGCACTCAATTTGAGAATGTCTTTTAGTAGAGGTCGAAGAAACTTTGCATATTTACAATGCTTGTTTCTATCCAGTATTCAAATGGTATAATTTTTATTGCACACATCTGAAACTGGTTTTCTGTGTCATAAAATAATAAAATTTACATATCTAGGCGCATTGCAACATGAGTAAAATATATTAAATCGACGTGTATGTAAGGGTAAAATTGTTTATTTATCTAAAATAAAATTTCAATTTATGCAACACACACGCAAAGACCATAAACTTCGCTCCGATTCACTCCACTCCACTGCACTGTACTTCAGTTTATCAGCACATAAACCAATTTTGGGTTGTTGCTTAGGATAATCATAAAATTGAAAATTTATTACAAGTTGAAAGTCAAGACCTAAAAACTGTGGGTGGAGGAGTTTGCTCGCGCTACTCTGAAAATAAGATGCAATATTCCTTTTAGCATGGGAAATAATCACTCAAAGTCTGCATACACGGTATGAAAAGCTTCTGCTTGCTGCAACAACTCTAGAGTGTGTTTTCTACTGCAAAGGATATTTTCGCATGTGCGTTGTCATAAATCAATAAACAAAATAAGAAGCTGGCCTGGATAATGGGAGCCGAAGAGACAGAAAACAGAGAGAGATTAAGAGGATTACAATGTAATTTTAATGATTTAGAAAATATGTAAATTTTGAAATATTTACATACATTGTGGCTGACCAAATTATGGAAATAGCATACAACAAGCAGAATGGCCTGGAATGGCAAATGCGTTGCAAATTTGTGTATTTTTGGTTGTCCTTAAATAAATATCTTGGCCTGACATATGCAGGAGTTGTGTGTGTATACGAATCTCTGACATATTCTAATATGGCCTAAAAGGGAAGAAATACACATTTTCAAGGGTTTGGCATTATTAAATTTCAATCAAACTTCACTTTGCAGATAAGAGTATAAACTTTGTCGGCCATAAGTCCTTTATGAAGAGCTGAGTTACTCAAACACTGGGGGCGGAAGGCAGGGAGTGCTGTCAAAATAACGAAATGTAGTTGTTTTTGGAGTTAAGGACCGAAATCTAAGAATACTGTCTAAGAGAGTTTAGCATTAAATGTCTTTCAGGTCTACTATCCATACTCCATACAAAATATAATGTTATTTACTGATGTGAGTAAATCGTTATGTCTCAGAAAGAAACGGTTTATAGTTGGTGTTCTGTTGCTTTCTGAGACATAATATGTGCTAAGTGGTAACTTAAGCTTAGACATAATATGTGACAAGTGGCGTGTCCGAAATAGCTAGAAGATCTGCCAAAATGTTTTTAATAGTCCTCCTTCTGACAGTTATTACGGTGGCATAACCACATTCGGACCTACAACATGCACTTGTCTGTGAACAAATTCATTGAATAACACTTTTCATTAATTACCGATAGTTTAGGCTTCAAATTCTTAAAAGTTGGTGGACTACTGACAATAACTTAAATAAAATCTGTCACTTGAAGTCCAGACCAAGTGATCATTTATATATAGCTTCATAATGAATTTTCTCATACCGAAAACATCAACGAAACAGCTGAAATATTATAATAAAAAAAAAAATTACTTACAAACTTTGGGCAGTGGCTGCCATTAAGGACGAAAAAATACCATTTTTACTTTTTTGCTAAGAAATATAAATTTTCAGTTTTTCGTTTGCGGCATTTGCGGTGCCAAATGTGAGCTACTTACCCAAGTAGGTGCTATTTGTCAAAACCCAAAAGATTTTTAATGGATCCACCATAACTACGCCTACAGCAGTGTGGCAACAGATTTGCTTCAATTGTTGCTTTGTTTCGGCAACAGCAATAGCAACAATTGCCGTTAGTCAATGGCAGCAGTGCGTATAAATCAAGCACAGCAACAACGACAACAGAAATGTGCGAATAATTAATTTGCAAATGTATCTGACGGAAACAGTTGTATTTCCAGCACTTATCCGTTGTTGATGAGCCTGGCTTAGTTCTCGCCTTTGTTGCTGTCCTTGTCTTTGTTGTTGTCTTTGTTGTTGTCTTTGCTGCTGCTGCTGTTGTTTGCCTCTTTGTTGTAGTAGTAGTAGTTGTTGTTGTTTTTCTGCTGATAATTGTTGTCTTGAGTATTTAAAACAATTTGCAAATGGCTCTCGTTGTAGTTGTGAATGGGGCCGTTTTTCTTGTTGCTTTTGTAGTGGGTCTGCTTCTGCCCTTGCTCTCGATGGTTTACTGTGTTCACTACGTTCTTTTTGTTGTTGTGGTTGTTGTTGTAGTTCGTGTTGTTGTTGTTTAAATTTGCAAGTTAAACACAAATCAAGGCGATGCAAGATTTTCATAGTAGAAGAGTTTTCCTTCGCTTGTTTTCGTTAGACTTGAGCTGCACTTTTTACATTTTATGTTCTTTTATTTAAATTTTTTAATTGTTTTGTTTATTTTTCGCAATTTTCTTTGTAAACACGCAGTATACAAAGTACACAACCGGCAATTATAACAAGCACAGCTGTTCTACTTTCCTTCTGCATTGTTCTCATTTACACAATTTTTTGGTTTGTTTGTTGTTTAAATTGGTTTTTATTATTCTAAAATATTGTGAATTTGCGGCTGCTTTTATGCATTGTTATATTCAGTAATTTGTTTTGTAATTGATTTATTGGCTCTTTTATGACCAATCATCGGCGATGGTCTAGAGTAATTGAAAATTTAGTTTTCGATATATGCGTAAAATACTTGGAAATGTGTCAAAAGTGTCAGGAACAAAGTTCAACCGCTTGCTCCTTTATTCATAGTTCCATATTAAAACTTTTCAAATATTTACTCATTTTAAATAACTCTAACAATGCGGACATTATTGCAGTCGCAAACTTTGCTCCACAATTGATTGAATTGATGGTACTGAAGGAGCAGCAACTGTGATGCTGTGACACGTGCTCATTGTTGGCAGGAATTCCAAAGAGAAATTGTGTATAAAAATATGTGCATAAAACCTAAAAGAACCTTATTTGGGAATCGTGTTAAAATGATGTCAATTATTCGTAGAAACATGCCTTTGAAAATCCTACATTTGTGGCAGGACATGAAAGTCTGCATGCTTTGAGGGTAAATATGAAACTTCGACCACAGTGACGGAAAGTGTCTTGCTTAGGGCATAACTAAAATTCAGTGATTTTAAATACACGAGTTGCATTGCAATTCAACTTTTGAAGATATGAAAAGCAACATATGTTTTCAGACTATGTGAATGTCAGGGGAAAGTATTTAAGATGATGCGCTGCTCAGGGCTGACAATAACCCAACACTTGTTAGTATTAATAAAAGGTAAGAAATATATGCGTGTTGGGAACAGCATCTGTCTGGAATAATAAACAGGTCGTTGATACAGAAGCAAAGGAGCATTCCTACTTACAATTGAATGGCCACATAGTTTAAGTTTTGCATTTACTTATAATGTATTTGTAAGGATCTAACATATTCCTCAGTACTCGTACCTCTCAAAAAAGTGATGCAGACTGACTATGGGAGGTTGGCCGCGATACGCGAATTTACTCTCAGAACCTTCGGACATAGTTCAATAGGTACGAGAAGCGTAGTTAATACGGACTAACTGGCTCCGCTTTTTGATTGGGAGAGAATGTTCTGGACTATAATCGAAAGAGGGGCGGCGTAAAGGTATGAAACCTAGCCAAGGGTCCTTAAACTTCTAAACAGACGGCTCCAAAATGAAGTGTACTTATTTATTTATTATTTTATTTGGACCGACAAGATTAAAGGCAAAATGGTGGTGAGGTAAGATAAAAATATGAATATTGTTAAAAAAAAAAATAAATATTTTTATAACTCAAAAAAAAGTAAATAATATAAAATTATAAAATAGCTAAAAAATTATTTAAAAAAAAAAATAGATGGTAAGGAAACTCCTTCGATTTCCTCCGAAAAGTTGCACTAGTTCCAAGTTCCTCACCTACTTGTTCATATATAGAAGCTTATTCTGATAAATTCATTATACATATGTTTCCTTTTAGCTTTGATATTGAAATTGATCAACCCTTTTACACTTATGCTCCATGTAGTTTACGCTTCGAGAGCGGGCCAACATGGCCTTCCCAACACTAACTACTCTTCCGCTAATTTTAAATAGTTCTCCTGTGCACAACCCCCCGCGATGTGAGTACAATGAAGCCGCTCGCCCGCAACTACTTTTCCAACACTTGCCATTTGGCACTTTTGTTTTGAGCCCGCCGCCGCGCACGTACACGTTTATTTACTCACACTTCCGGCGTAGAGTACCTACAGTTTTAGTAGTTTATGCAACGCTTCCGCCGGAAGGCATCTTTTGAGAAAATTGCAACTGTAAGCGTCTTAGCAGCAGTGCCGCGACTTGAGCTCGCTCGCTTTGTTTTGCTTTGTAATGGTTGTCGGAAAGGAACGCTCTTAAGAAGAAAGCGCTTAATGGAAGCAACTTTAACTGAACTAAACAAAAAACATCAAAGAAAAACAACCAACTAACGGGATAAGTGAAGTCACACATACACAAACTCACACACACACACACAAACAAGAGTTCACTTAAAGCTAGCAAAAGTTCCCTTCAGTTTCTTCATAGACGTATTCTTTTTTTGGGTTTTTCCTTGCAAGCAGACATTTACATAAAATAATTTTTTGCATTGCAGCAATTTTCTAGTCGAGCAATTATTGAAATTTTCTTGCTGCATTTGTTTTTCAACGGGTTTTCATGTTTAAATTGCTGCTTCCAACTGTGACAGTTTGTTTTGGTCTGTTCATGAGCACACACTCATAGATGCACACGTCCTGGTACACATATACTGAAGCAAGTACTTTAAGGATTCCAGTCACCATTGCAAGGGTTTAAAGGGACAGTTTGCTCTTTTCGAGTATTTATTCTAGTTTGGACGAATGTGACCGAACTTAATTTAATTGCACAACGTTCTGTCATAAATTTTGGAGAGCAAAGGAAGGACGGAATGGTATAAATAGTAGCTATGCTGAAAGTGTGTCATCACCAACATTTCAGCACACAACATGCGCATCTAATTACACAAATAATTTGCCACAAGAGCCCTTCCCCCACCTCCAAAGGAATTTTGTTGCACAAAAAACGTCAGAAGCCACTCAAAGACGAAAAAATTATAATAAATAAATAAAAATTATAAAAAGAATAAACCAAAAATAATATATAAAAAAATACCCAAGTCATTGTGCGCGAGTCTCTAAAAAGTGCTGCAATTTTTCTTTTCTATGCCAGCCATGTCGCAATATTTGTCGCGAGTTCGAGTTTACACAGTCGAGAGCAAAGCAACACAGCGGGCTGCTTGAGCCAGTGTGTGTGTGTGTGTGTAGGGGCGGTGCGAATGCATGAATGTGTGTGAGGGTTTGTGTGCTGTGGAGGAGTGCGCATTTTAAATGAGTCTGTGCGCAAGTGACCTACTTCGGCAGCAGGAGGGCACTACAAATATGCTCAGCGGCAGTAGGAAAAAATGCTGTTCTTGGATTTGTAGCAGTTGTAGCAGAAACAACAACAGCAATCACTGCTACTACTGCTGTATTACCAGTTTTAGCAGTCAGCGCCGCTGTAACAAAAGCCAGCAAAGGCGTGCAGCAGCAAAGTGCCAAATTTACCAGTGGCGTGGGAGTGGCGAGAAGGAGTGCGTCCGTATCATACACGAGTGCATACTTCTCTATGCATGCCTGTTGACAAAGTCTCTTTTATGCTGCACTGATTTTAGCTCTTTTGTTGTAGCTTCTTCTGCTGCCTCTGTGCTTGTTGTTGTTGTTGTAGATGCAAAAGTATTTTAACTTTATTTTTGGGAAATTTTTCTTCGTTCTTCGCATTCCTTCAGCATTGAAAAGCACGCAAATTCCATTACGCTCATAGTCGAGCATTTTTAAAACCTTTTCAATAAAAAACATTTTATGAAAATAAACTAAATAAATAAAGTGGAAAAAGAAAAAAAAAGACGCATACATGAAGTGCATTTTTCCATTTGAAAGGAACTGACTCCCCCGCACCACTTGCTCTTATTTGTGACAAATGCATCAGCATAAATATCCGCAAGGCGAAGAATTTCCCAGTACTCGAATTGCACTGGCCGCATTAGCTCAGCTAAATTGAGTTTGCATTTAAGTAGCGCACTCAGTCGTGTGCAAATGTGAACGATAATTGGCCCTTATTGCCACTTACGTCCAAAGCAAAACATTCCTCAGTTGATTAACAGCAAAGCAAAATTAGCGAAAATTAGTTCCGCTCCGCAAATCGTTCACTGCGGCAATTGGTCTGCGTCGGTGTGACATGCCAAATTTATCAGTGTGAATGGGCCATAAAGCCTACTAACAACAACTTAATACAGCAACTTAATACGGAAGGCATAAGACCAGGCATACATAAATGACAACTACAACAACAACAATAGTGAAATGAATAGCAGCTGAGGCGGCAACTCTTACAAAGACGGCAATCATCATGACAGCTTATAAATGAAACTACTTTGCTATGCCTAATGTCTTCCTTCGTCCAGCCAGAGAATGAGGGGCGTGACTGGCGTCAGCAGCATTGCCACCTGCACTACGCAAGTGGGCTGTCATGTATACCCATATATGTGGACTTATAAGATTTGCCGCTGATGCCGCTTGAATGTCACAAATGAATTGATGGCCCGGCATCAGTGTGCAACTTTAAATCATTTCTTTGGGCATTCTTTATATACAACACAAGGTCAGGGCATTTACCCATGTTACACTATAGTAAGGTAACATAAAACATAATTTATTTATTAATTCAGAAAAGACACCGTTCAATTTCGAAGGCAGAAATTTAAATGGCAAGAAATACGAAATTTGCAACACTGTTGTAGTTGAGGGGAAATATTACAGATGTGTTTCAAAGGACTTTCGAAGGCATTTAATTTTGATTACAATTTTGTATAGTGTTGGTTAAGTAAGCACATAGGTCTTTGTTAATTTTCAAATTGGAAAGAATGAGTTTTTATCGGACTCCTATAATGTGATATGTATATTGAATACATATGTCAAATCAACACACGACTCTGCTCCACTACAATTTCGCCAGAATATTGAATTAAAATTTAAATCAATCAAACAAATCTTCTCGAGAATCTTGCTCATACTCTGACGGATCTCGAAACGCTATATTGGAACCGACTTCAGGTCATTCCTGCTAGACTTATTTTTGGTTATGTGGTACCTAAAAAAACATTCCTTTGATAGATCGTTGCTATTCTTACTTGATAATAAGTGAATGTAAAATGGAAAATGTAGTATTAGGGTAGAAGTATTTCTCACTGTAAGGCCTTTTCTATCCCTTTCTAAATACGGTAAACAGAAGGTTTCAAACAGAAGACTTCCATCAGCTATTTTTGGGATTTTAGTAAATTACACGCTGGCGCTTCCTTCAACGTATTCATATAATTCATTGTCATATATTGGATATATACGAGTACTTGAGTTACATGAAATTGTTCATTGTACTGATTTAGAGGTAAGTGTGACTTTAGAAAATTATCTATTTTGTTCTCTTTATGTTGGAAATCCTGTTTGCAATAATTCATGAAAACAATTATCGTACAAATCATTCCTTGATATGAAACTATACTGAAAGGATACAATTTTCTATACCGTGGTGCAGCCTCATGTGTAGAGCAGAGGAAAGTGTGCATGGAAAGCATACATTTTCTGTAATTAGCCTAATTTTATTACTTTCAACAGAGAATTTCTTGGGTCACACCTATTAAATACAAATTGAGAAACTTCTCTAGTCATGTATGTCATTTGGAATGAATGTTTTCCATTGCTGTAAAATAGAGTTTTGCCAAAAACAAATTGAGTTGTATTTGTATGATTACAACATCCCAACTCGTTTACCATTTGTTGAGTGTGGGGAAAAGGAAAAATGTGCAGTTCCTTACAGAAAACTAACATTGCCAATGGTAGCGGGTATAGGGCAAATATTTGCCAGATATAAATATCAGAATTACTAAAGTAAACAAGAAGCCATACAAAAATAAACAGCCCAAAGAAGAACAAATACAAAGAGTGAGATGGGAGGAGGTGATGACCAAACCATGTTTCCTAGAATTAAGTTAGTGTGACTTTTGTACACTGATTTTATGCATGTATGAAGATTGTGAGTAGGCATCCCAACAACAAATTGAGCAGCTTCTGTTGACGCCAGTACTGATTGTAGCCGCTGATGATACAAAATACATAAGTGACGGTTAGATATGAGTGGGAATACATATTAGCAATGCCAGAGCCCTCGTTACTACTACCAATCATCTGCAATGGTCTGGCACACCCATTCCTATGTTTCAGAATACTAATTTTAAATAACCGGATGCTAATTCTAGAAGAATTGAACCATCCAGTATGGAGTAACTACAATGAGTCTATAAGATTTCCAAAATAAAATATATTATACTGCAGCTATGAAGAGTCAAATTATAACATATCCGAGATTAAAAAACTATTTCGAAAAATCGTTGCGATAGAATACGATATCGTTATTTCAGTATTTATTGTATATAAAACCTGGTGAAGCAAAATCTCTCATTTATTAAATTAACAATATTTCACTGATCATTTATATAGAAAGTTAATGATAACCACTAGAAAGCAGGTGCCGATTTTCTCCAAATATTGCACTATTATTAACCGGAAAAGTTTGTCATAATGTATACAGAACCATAACTTAACGGGTAGAGAGCCTGTAGTTTCTGAGCAAGGGGTTGTTAGTGATCCAAACTTGACTTCATCACAAGCGAGTCAATTAATGAAAGGAAGCACTTTCTCTCTATTGTGTTGGATGGGAGCAAAGTTTGTATCAATAAAAATTACAGATCAGAATTGATTCTTTTTATTTTGAATTTTTGCAACTCATCCCGTGGCTTCCTTGTGAAATTTAAATTAAACACAGGAATGAGTTGTGATAAAACAAAGTTAAAAGTCGTCTTTGGTGTTCCAAATGCTGACACTAGAGTTGACGAGTCATTTGTAGTATTATATCTGGAAGATACGCGTAATGACAAGGAATTGGTGACAACAATTTTTGTTGACAATCATGTACCATTGTTGCTGGCGTGCTCTATAATAAGTCATCTGCAGAGTGTGGAAGCACGTGGCAGTTGCTTAGTCACCACATGAGATGCGAGTTAACGCCTTAAAGCAGACAAAGCCCGAAAAAGTTTGCAAAAATTGCAGTCCTAACTGTCGTTGGCTTGTCAGCGAAACTTCAGCATGAACCTTGTTCTATGACGTTTCAAATTATTTGAGACAACCCGCTGACAATTTTCTGCTGGGTTACATGTGTTTGCTTTGGCAGTGTGCGTGTATTTGTTTTACATTTGAACACGCATTCTCGCTGAATGTCCGAACTTTTCGTTTGTTGGGTGTTTTTATTGCCGCTATAGTAAGGCTCCGTGTTTGTGTGTGCGTTGTGTGTGTGGCAGACTTAATGCCAATGTGTGATGTGTATTAGTGTAGCAACTGTTACCGATTGTTTATTGTGTGTGGTTACTCTGAAACTCCATACTGCTTCAGCATCATTCTCACACTTAACAACATCATCATTTCCAGTTACAACCGCATCGAACGCAAGCTACCAGCCGCCCATGCTGCTACTTGAGGCAGGCACAGCTGCTGCTCGTTCGCAGGGTTCGTACCTTTTCGTCCTTCACACTCACTCACACCTTTCGTCCCTCTTGGCTTTATTATTTGATCAGCATTTCATTTAGTTTCTATTACGTTGCAACGTTAAAAGAAAAATAAATAAAATATAAACGATTTATTTACGAGCATTTGATTTATTTGGTTTTTTTTGTCCTTTTTGTATTTTTTATCATGATGTTGCATGCAGCAACTGAACCAGCCAGAAAAAAGGCATGCTGTGTGTCACTTGTCGAGCGATGTTGGTATGAATTTGATTTATTCGCCGTTTCTGGCAGTTTTTGATGAGCATGAGCCAAAATACAACATAAATTCATTTAAAACAGCCACATTTGACATGCAAGTCCGTTGAGTGCTGCAGCCAGCAAAAAGCCGTCGTTCGGAAAGCTTTATCGCATACACGACTACGGTGACAATGCGCAAAGCGAGAATCAACCGCTTTATAAAAACAAAACAAACACAAAAAACATAAATAAATATAAAATCTGTCATTGAGCATTTACAACAGTTATTCGCCCTTCTCACGTTATCGGACAACATCCTTACTTTCAGAGGCTCTCCTCCTATTAATATTACCTTTCAAACAAAATTTATTGAAAGCTGACCGTATGCATGAAACCTTTCAGAATCGGAGTCTTCTGAATTAAAGAACACGCTTGGTTCAAAGGACTTAATTTTAAATTATTATAAATATCTTTTTATTGTCAGTTTCCTTTGGGGCATTTGTACTACCAGGACGTTATATTTTGAAGGCAAAGAACATTGTCCTTCTGGTAATTATTCAGGGAGTTTCTATTCTGTCAGTAGATTTCTGGCGCTTACTCTGTCTCCAGAAAAGACAATGAAGTGACTTCCTGTTGGAAATCTCTAGTCTTAGGAACTGTGTTGTTTAAACGTAAGATACCTATTGACAGAGCATTAAGAAAATTATATAACTCTTCATCGATAAAGTCGTGAATGGTGTGTGAGAAATCAGCCTCAACTCTTCCGTAGATATTGTGAGTTCTAATTTACACTTTAAATCGCTCAGAATTAAATTTATAGGCAAATTTGGTATCCAGAACCTGAACATTCTTAAATATCCTCCTTACATCGAACACTACCTCCCTAAGAAGTGTTCTCTTGAACAAAATAAGCCTACAGAAAGTGGGCGTATTGTGTGCTCGACGTTGGTGTCACTTTTTCACAGTGTTGAAACTCACTAGTCGGTAAATTGATTCTTGGTTTAGGTTGTTGGTTTGTTGATAGATTATTTCGTTGCGAATATATTAGAAGAGATGTTTTTAGTGAATTCATTAGATTTCTTTAATGGTGAGTACATGATCCAAATGTGATTAAGATTGTCTGATTTATATATAGTAAAACTATAATATTTAGTTTCCAATCACATGAAAGAATCATTCAAACACTTCGTCGTTTTTTCTAACCAACCCTCTTAGCTTGCTACAAATAAGAGATGAAATCCAAAGCAAGATTGTTACTACGGTGTTTTGTTCCAAGGAAACCTTTTAATGATTAATGCTTTGTTATTAGTCACAATCGCGGACATGAACATGTGTAAAATATTAATGGGTATACTTATATATTTCTCTAATTTATATATTGCTGAAAAATCCGATACCTTTCGATTTTTCTTTCTCTATGAGTAATTTCTAATACGCAACTTTAAGGACTAATTTTTGTTGGAAATTTTTCTGTACTAAGTGTGGCAGCAGTCCCTGATGCGGTACCTTTTCTAGGGAACAAATCTTTCCTCAGCATTTTATGTGGTTGAGTTGTGAAAACTTTCAATGAAACATTGTAGATTGAATAGTTAATAATTTGTCTTATTGTGGGGAAAAGAATAAGGAGAAAAAACCAGAGACCAGGCAAAGAGACAAACGTACATTCAGCCAGCACCTATTCTTCCATAGAATACATTTATTTTTCCCCTAACAAAAGTGCTTCGTCATTAGTTGATGAAATTCATACCATAGTCCTTCCTCGCCACTTGATAGAAGCCTGAAAGCAGTTTTAAAATTTAGAAGATTGTAGCAACTTCATGAAGGACTTGAAAATTCTTTCCCCGCAAATAACCCAATTTTCGAATAAATTGTAGCTACAACTGCACCAGAGCACGTGGTTCATTCTTCTGTGCTGAAGTTAGCTGAACTCCAATTACCAAATGTGTTAATTAGTCAGTAATGCGATGGCTGCAGAGATATGTCGTCCGCAACAGGACGAGGTGGCAATAAAACTTTTAATAATTTCATCAGAACTTTTCAATTACATGCAGTCCAGAGACCTGCTTCTTCGTATTTTAGTAAATAGGAGTGTGTGCTTCTTTTTATCAAAGTAAGATAAAAAACGAGAAGAAAAAGATGACAACGGCCACAAAGTAGGGAAAGTTGGAAAAAGTTTCATTCCTTGGGTGAAGGAAAGGAATGTGGTGGACTGTCACCCCTCCACAAAGCAACATCGCAACATCTCACGTTAACGCATGCAGTCGCATAAAGTGTTCAGTTTGTGTCGGTTCACTTGATTGATGACAGTTTAAGAACTACAAACGCTGAACTTCCTAGAGCGAAACTTTCTTTTTCCGTTGTTGAAGGTGCCGAAAGGGATTCGGAAATTGAGTGTGTGGAGCAGGAATTGTTTTGATTTTTTCCAAAGGAAACATGTCCTTTTTTTGTTTTTTTTGTTTGTATCTTGTTTTGATTTTTTTGCACCAATGCAGCGTTAAACTGGCGTCAGTGTAATGGGGGCAGACGGAGGCGAAATGCTGTTAGTGTGTAGGTGGCTGGAATGATAATTTATGACAATTTTTATGAAATTTATGCGTGACACACGCTTATGAATTTCAATTGCTCTGTGCTCCCGCGTTTTTCTTTGACTCCGTTGCTGTGTGCCGAACGCGCGTACCGATAAGTAACCCTAAACGTTGATTCTGGATTGGTGGGGGTGGGAGGGGCGTTGTTAGTGCTGCTGCCAACATTTGTGCCACTCTTTATCAATTTCCCACCAACTGCGCTTTTGTCGCTGGTAATCTTCATAAAAGTGAAACTTTTCGTCTTTCTTTTTGGGCTTTCTTCTTTCTTTCGTCTTTTTTGTTCCGTTACGAGCGTTATATTTTCTCGCTTATGCCGCCCCCTCTGCATAAATATTCCTAAATTGGTGACACTTATAAACATTGAAGTTTGTGTGCGCCGGGGTGTGGGATTTGGGAGTGTGTCAGGATCGCACTTCACGCTTCTGTTTCTGACTTGCAGAAAGTTATCAAAGTTTTTTCCGACTACATTTTGTTTGTGTGTTTTTTCCTTTCCTTTCCTTTCGTTTCGATACATTTCTTTTTATGTTTATTTTTATGGCAGTTATTATGAATATATATGCATGCGTTGCCTGAATGTGTGTGTGCGCCATTCACATTTTGGTAGTTTATTTTCTGGTGCGTGCCTAGTTTCGTAGCAGCTCCATTTTTAACGCCTAGTAAAATGTTTTTCTCCCAATGAAAAATCAAAATATCAGTTTATAAACACATTCCTCTGCCCGCCGTTTCAGTCGGTCCATTTTGGCTCATCGCTAATATTTCCGGATGCGGGGTGCGCTTATTTCGATTCTATTAAATAAATACAAATACAATAAAAACATTTTTGCCCATGTCAATGTTAACATGGTTGTTCGGTTGTTTGGTTGTTCGGTTGTTTGGTTGTGTTTTGTTTGTTTTTCTTTTCCTTCCAAATAAATGCCAAATGGCTTTATGCGAGAACTATTTGAATATATTTGAAATTTTGTTATTTAAATTGGGAATGAGGCGCGGGGCTGGGCCTATTTTTGAAAGGTGTTAAAATTTAAACAGAGATTTGCATAGTTGAACGCTTTTGGTAGATAAGGAATTGTGCGGTTTCGGTTTAATTTTGCTGCAGCAGTTTTCCATTTTCAATAAAGAGGATTTAATATTCTGAATTTGGCAACGTGTGAGAAAACTTTTGGTTTATTTAAACAAATTTTTTGGTTTTTTTCTGGTTTCTGAAAGGAATAATGCCATTTATTTGAGGATTAGGATATATTGAGATTATAAGCATGGCAGCCCTCAGATACTGCATATATAAATATACTATAGTGAAAATCAACTAATAGAACGAATCCAATCTGGGTGTGATCAGGTATAGTGAGTGATTTGGTGAGGTGTTGTTTAGGTCACAATGAAAACGAAGCTTTTTAAGGCCAAGTATTGTGTATCTTGTACGAGCAGTATATTAAGAAGTCGATAGAGATGTCATTATCTGCGTAGTACGGTTATTGAGTCTCAGTACAGTTTTATTTATGGGCAGGCTGGTTAACTAGACACTATCTTCCCAACACAACTTGTGGTAGCTCTGAGGTTTACATACTCAGGGAGACTGGGGAAGTCTGATAAGTAACATGTACAAAGCTGTTACTTAGTGCAAGAATTAGATTAGCATTATCGCTCAGTTAATCGTAGGTAGTTCACTTAAAAAACTAGACCCAGCTCCGTCAATCATTAAATAATCATATCTAGACCTAGAGGACTTCTTTGAAAGAAGGTATAAAAACTTTTGGTCAGGAATTATTACAGTAAATATTTTTCATACACGTCCGTTTCGGTATACTCGTATATGAAAGAGGGATCGAGATATCACTAACTTCGACCAGGTTAGGTTATACTGGATGACCGAATGGGCTGCGCCCACTTGGTAAGTCTTTGATGATAGCAAATCAGACCTGGAGCTCAAAACAAAGAGAACCGAAATATGAAATCAAATTGAATAAAAGCCGGTACACCAAGGTAGTCAGTCTCTTTCTTTGTCGTGGCAGCGACCGGACAACATCAGCAGCAACGTACACAGAGTCCCCTTGACTGTTGAGAGATATTCATAGTGTAAGTAATTGCGAGTGTTTGCACAGCCTACACAGTTACGGCAAAATTTTCACGGTATAGAGTGACCCGTATGTGACACAAGGACAAGAGAAACATCGCCGTAATTTGAGAATACGAGGTAATAAGTGAGTTATGGCGTAATAAGTAACAAATATAACAAAAAACTGAATTGGATATAAATTTATTAATTAAAGAAGAAATCTTGTATCTCAAAGAAACAAAAATTTTTCCTATGCATCCTGGAAGACTGAGTCTTACCCCGTCCAGTAGGTTACAGTGGTTGGTCTAATGTTTCCATGACATGTTGCCCATGTACATTTCCTACATTCATCATTATATGGTAATCCCTTGGTAAATATTATTGAAAAATTATACAAGTTCAAATATATTTCTTTTTTACGAGAGACCTCCTTCTACAGGCAGTAGTGTATGTACCCATACAGCCAGCGACTCAACAGAGACACTCGGATATATACTGACATTAAGAATCTGATCGGACTGTATTTTTAAAAAATTCCACTTCACCAAATCTTCGTTCTTGCAAAGAGCAGACTTGCATTATAATGAATCATGTCTATTAGCGTAAGTAACATCAACTAAAAATTTACTCGAAGAGATATAAAGACGAATTTCGAAACAATGAACGATTCCATGCGACAAATTAGCTTGCTTGCCGCTTGACTAGGGATGCTCGATGGAATTCTATAGTTTATTATTAATGTAAAATTTTGTCTTTGCTTTAAAAATATGAATTTAAACTGTGTTTATGCAGTTTTCTCTTCTCTATGAATCGCTCACTATTCTACGAAGCGTGATTTTGTTCATGGCATTCCTACTTTCGTGGGAAGAGAGAAATGCTGCAACGAATTTAAACAGAAACCGCAAAATTTCGAATCTACCGAAAGTGTTCAACTATGCAAATCTCTTTTTAAATCTTAACACCTTCCTTGTGGGGTCAGACCAAGCACTCAGAATTCAAATAACGAAAATTTGAAATATTGTATATTTGTATTCAAATAATTTACACAATTTTGTTTTGCTTCTCTTAATTTTTGTTTTTAGTGTTTGTGCTGGGAGCCGAAACCTGCGTTAAAGCTTGTCGCAACGACATTAAATGCGAAATGCTTACAAGACGCTTGTACCCTGCACTGCAGCAACAATTGCTTGTGTTTCAAGTGATTTTTTGAATGCTTTTGCTTCAGTACTTCTTTCTTCTGATAAACTTAAAAAAAATAGTTTTTATTTGTACCGGCTAACGAAGTTAAGGACAGCTGCAGAGCGAGTTGTATAGAAGCAAAACGAAATGGAAGTTCAGATTGAGATTAAAAGTAATCACATCAGAGAGAGAGAGAGAGAGAAAAAATTGTGCTTGTGATAATTGTGGCAATATTTTATAAATTTTCTGCTCATTTTTTCATGTGAATTCCACTTTCAGCCGAATCGCAGTGCTCTCTGCACAATTGAATGGAGTATTTTTAACTTAACAAAGTTAAATTTGGAAAATCTGAAAGGAAATAAAAACGAACTAAAGATAAAATGAGAAGTTGGAAAGTGCAGCAATTGCACAAAAGTTTTCAAATGGAACAAAAGAAATTAATTTTTTTATAGCGAGAAAAATAGATGGACTGATAGATACAGAGAGAATGTGTTGGAGAGAGGGACGGAGGGAAAGGACGAAACAGAAAAACTGTAATAATATTAAAGAATTATGTGCTTTATCGTAAAATAATCACTTTAATTGCATTACTTTGAGCCGCAGTATGAAACTAGTGAATTGAGTTACGAATACATTCTCAAACAAACACACACACACATACACTAACATATACCATCGCACACATTCAGAGAGAAAGAAGTGTGGATATGCGAGCTATATCGCTAATGCAAAGAAATGTTAACTTTTGACCTGATTTTTTTGCTCTTTTACTACTTTTTGTTATTACGAAACTTTGGAGTTTTATGCTACCATTGTGTTTGTTGTTGTTGTAGTCGTTCGTCTTCTGGTTGTTGTTTCTTTACCCTACTTTATAATTCTAAACTAACGATGAACGTAATATAACACAGTGTAATGCGCAAACACTCAAACAAAAGCGGATTAAATCTGGATGCATGTGCGGTTGTAAATGTGTGAGTGCGTGCACATAGCTGAGCCTTAGAGAAGTAACAAGAACCAAGCCACACACGCAAACACACACACATGCACACACGCATCCGTACACAAGCCAGCATTCAAACATACGCCTTCAATCACAGCAAAGTGAAAAGTATGAAAGAAGTGGATTTCTTATTCAAGTGCGCATTCGTCCTTGTGCGCCATGCCAACAGAATAGTCCAAGAACAAAAAATTAAATAAAACAAAGGCAACAACAACAACAACCAGGACAAGAACATCACTAAAACGTATTAGCGTGCGCTGAGTCGTCCTGATGGTGCTTATGTGTTACGCGTTGCGCTTAGCTGCACTTTTGTGGCCGTCCCTTGGGTGGCATAGACGAGCATGACAGCAGCGAGAGGAATGCCTGCCCGACTAGGCAGACTGGCAGGCAGGAAGGCGCATGAAGTGGCAGCAGAATGTATAAAAAACTTGTGAAAGTTACGTTCGGTGGAGAAGAATCGCCCCAAACGTAATGCGCCCGCTTTCATAATTAAATTCATAAGGATTAATTTGCTAACATTTATTTTGATATTACGTATACGCCATCAGCGCCGTAAGTGGCTTCGCGTGGCACGGCTTGTCGTCCGCGGCGTGTGCGAGTGACGAAGTGTGCTGTAAAGATGCTGTGTGAAAAAGCTTGTGGGAGGAGCGACAGTCGCAGCGGAAAAGGGAATCTAGCTGAACATTTTTAAACTTAATTAAAACTGAGCACAAGAAAAACTATGAAAAAAAGAAAATAAATAAAAAATGAAATTAGAAAAAGTGCACAAGTAGCTAAGACGAAAAACGGAAATGAGTGGAAAATTTATTTAATATGAGACCATTACAAATTTTTTTCAACATTTTTTGTTGTTTGTTTTATTAAAAAAGTCTCGCACAATGGGGAACAATTTAATTGTTTCAGGAAAAAGTGTGTCTGTTTGGCTAATGAAAGTTTGTAAGTTTCGGTGCTCCGTTTAATGAAGATGAATTAAGGATATATTAGAAGGGACGAATTTAATTGATTGAGTCGCATACAATTTGGCGTAATTTGTAAACGCGGAAACATCCATCAAGTAAGGGAGAAACATGTACCATCACATTGTCTGCTCAGAATACAATTTAATCATTTCGATGGGGTTTATTTTTCAGTACAAAATGTGTTCAATTAGGAAAAGGCAAAAGGAGATTCTGAAAGCAGCTGCAATTCTTCCACCATATCATACACAGACCTTATCACAGATAAGAAAGCAAAGGAAGCGTAAGTATATGAAGCTACATTTAACATGGACTGTAGCCTAAGAACAATAGAGTCGGAATTGTTAACATGCAAAATAATAACTTAATTACTATCTTACAATGAAAGAGAAGTATTTGTTGCGAGGGCCTTCAGCCCGGACCGTGTTTATATTGAATGTGAAAACTGAGATGTGGGAACTAGCTATATTTTCTTTATGTGTGACATGAAGAACTAGATCCAGTTTGACTTGTTCCAAGCCAAGAAAAGGCAAAGAATAAATATTTTTTGCAATACATTCAGAATAATATAGTTGTATTTGGATGAAATTTGAGACTGATAAGAATGATTCGCTACTACCAATGAACAGCTATATAATTAATTTAAAAGCTAATACGTCCAACGTTGTTATTACTGGAATTGTTTCCAGAATTCTGCAAGTGTGTGCTTGATATCTATCAAATAAAATTTTATACTTTTAAAGACACTTTAAGTGGAATTTGGAAAAAGATAAAGAGAAAGATGTAGTCCCTTATTGTCGCCAGTATGAGATTACGTTGAGGTAGTAGGCGTAGATGTGTAACGTATATAGATAGTCTCATTAGAAGCTCTTTTGTATGGTCTGACAAAATTAAAATAACTGAAATAAACTATAAAACAAAATGTCCATATAAAAGTAAATAAATTCAAATAAGACATATAGATTAGTCAAAAATTACTAATACGCCCCGGTGACCTTATTATGGCTCCACACGAACTGTCCTCACCTGCTTTGCCTAATTGTAATGCATATTTAAAATGTTATTCTTGCATTTGCGACTCTTTGGATAACGTAATATGAAATGCGCTTTGCATGCTTTTGTAATTTTGTACCTCTTACTATAAATTGTCGCATAAATTATTTGTTAGTCGTCTTTAATGATATGCACACAATGGTTGCCTGCGCTGACACAGCCGCACATGTGTTTGCAACGAGCTAATAATAAATAAATTCAAAGTGACCGAAATTGCCGAAATTTATATGCGGCCACAATCAAAATTAGTACGCCACCATTGCCCAATAGCGCCGGGGCAATATTTTCGCACACACTTTTGTTTGTGAAATTATCGCAGCCATGCAAATATGTAATTGAATCAATTGAATATGGCCACAAGTTAAAATAATTGCCATTTATTTTCTGTGTGTGACTGTGTCGACTTTGGCAAATATGCGCAATAATATTTTTAATAAAACATAATTAATTGCCAATTTGTTGTGGAAACTGCGCATTTTTTTGAAAGAAAAACATTCCTCAGTTAAAATAGAAACCAATTTAATGGAATTGAACTGAATGAAATTGTCAGCGTCCAACTTCAATTGAGCCAATTCAAAACAGACAAAATTTCGCTGTTTTTCAGAATGTTTTAAGGACACATTCAGAAATTTCATTTTAATTTATTTGCAAGAATAAACGAAATCAAGTCCATGAGATTTGAGAAACATTTGCAGGTTTAATAAATGTGTGTGTGAAGGAGATTTAATGTTTGATGTCAGGTTGTTTTAAATGGAAATTTAATTCCATGGAAATCTCTGATGTGCAGGTGAAAATATCTGCAAAGGATAATTAAATGACAGAAACGACATTCAAAGCTGAAGACTGAAATTAAATTATTAAACAGAAAATGCAAATTCAGAATTGATATCCTGCCATTGTATATTGAAATTTCCGACTCCTTTGAGTCCCTTTTCAGTTATTCGTAGGTTTATGCACAAGAGAAAAATATGTTGGAAATAATTTCTTTTATGAATTGTGATGGATCCATGTGGCATAAAATATTTCAGTTATCAGTTTTTGAATGGCTAACATAGGCTTCAATTTATACACTTTTAATGATTGTGGAAGATACTGTACAACATTATCTTTTGACAGGTATTATTCTATTCAATTATTCTTACACTTTTTTCCGGTTTAGTTTTTGTTTAAGACTTCCACAAATATCATAAATTTCATTTTTATTTCCTTAATATAATTTTTGATTGAAACACTTACAATATAATCATATGGCAGTACAACGTGACTGGATGTGACTGACTACAAATAGTGTCCTCAGTGAATAGTTCATAATGGGTACCTGCCCTAAGAACTTTCTTCTTATATTTTATACAAATTAATGCATTGAAGCAAATTGGTGTCATGGGCAAGTTGATAAATTATTGTGGCCTTCGATCCGGAGGCGTATCTGAGTGTTATTAATGCAAAAAGTTCTCTATTGGCGATTGCCTATTATCGTAGAACATTTCTAAGTATCCAAAGTCTATTTCGCTAATGGCGACTGTTATTGTAGTATGATGATGATTGATAGGGTGAAAGCCTCATTCGAATGATACTGCAATATTTCAATGCCAAAGTGGAGGGTGTTGGGCTGCCTTTTAGTAACTTTCCAGCACATTTTCTAGACAAAGTTCTGCTATTTTCATTATGAATGTGGCTACTTATTTCGTGTAATGTTTGTATTAATTAAATGATCATTTCCGCGCGATTTCCAAAGGATTTCCAGTCAAAGATGCGGACTAAAGTGAGCAATTTTTCCTACACTAGTTTACAAATTTCGATGTGCACCATTAGAAAATCTAGATTCCAATATTTCTGAGTTATTGCAGTCTGAGTTGTTAGTGATTAATCTTGTATATGTTCGGTTCAGTGTTGCGTATTAATAATTGAATTCAACAAATATATCAAGTTAGTTCACTCATCAACTGTTTACTGTCCTTTGACCAATAGCAGTCAAGCCATATTTGATAGTATCCACAACACCACAATATCAAAATATACCAAAACGACCCTAGATTTTTTAATGGCAAATTCGTTTTAAAGAGGATGAAATATTTTGGAAAATGATATTAGTACTTTGTGGCAAAATCAAAAGCTAATTCGCAGTTATTTACTCTTTATGTACACCCAAAAGGATCAGGACAGCCATAAGGTCAGCAGATGCATTCTAGTAAATGGTATGGGCTAGCATGGAGTATTATATTAGGGATTTTTAAGTGACTTGAGAAGTCTTCAAGTATTTCTGTGTGGAACTAGTTCATACGTCTTCATTAGTATTAAAAATTTGAGACCGATGTGCAAGTAACTTAATTCTTTGTAAAATCTGATAAAGGAATAGTTGTTTTTGAGGCAGCAAAGTCTGTAAAAGAGAGGCTGTGAAAAAAGTATTGTGTAATAATTTATTAACTTTGTACTATTTAACTTTGACCTTGTGATTTATAGTCCTATTTGCAAACTATCAAGGGTCCATTACAACACGATCCAATGAATAATGGCAAGAAATACTTTTACTTAAACCTACAGTGAATTCTATGGAGGAATATTAGCAAATGGTCTGATTTTTAAAGAGACCAGATGGAGTAAGAATGCTGTGTACTAATCGAGATTATTCTAAGAAAATTTATATGAACGTTAACTCCGGACATTCAGTGGAAATACCTATTCATTACTTTTTTCAATATATTAACATGAAGATTCTACTTGAATGTATTTTTCTCATTAATCTGTGGAAAGAAATAACAGAATAAGTTAAAAGCACCACCAAAGTAAGGCTTCCTTATCACTTTAAGTGTATTTCAGGCGCTTAAAGCAGTTTGCAAGTTTCTCGTATATATTCTGACAGAAGAATGAGTCAATTTGCATGTTGGCCAATGGAAGTGCTTGTTTTAGAAAGTACTGCTTTAATGCCAACTCGAGACACCGCGAGTAACAAGCATGCTACCTAATTTCTCTTACTTCATACTTCACAACAAATGAAAAAAATCCCCTCAGTCATATTTAAAATAAATTTTCGCTTTTGTTTAACTTTGCACTCCAGCTTAAGTGAAATGAAAATTAAGCGAATACTTAAGAAAATAATTTATTTGTGGCTTAGAGGGACCACCTAAGCTGCACATATCTCTTGAACTGTGGCTCAGTCAGTTGTGTGTGGGGCATTCAATTTTAAATGCGAATCGCCGCAGCAACTGCAACCGCCACAGCACAAGTTGTCCGGAGCCCGCACCCCTAACTACGATCTCTACTTCGCTGTCCGCTTGCCTGCTGGAATTATACGCTTCACACGATATTTTATCCTTAAAAAAGCGTTTGCTGTGTGGTTGACGGTGCTTGAAGCGCACAAGGACCTCGGTTCGCGTTTGCTTTCGCATTTTGCGTTAATCTTCGTAATTAGCTTTTAAGCTAATTTGCTGTTGGCGTTAAAATGATTTTTTTTATCTGCGTGGATGGTCGTTCGTTTTGATGTAACCACTCCTGCTGCCACTATTCTGCTCTTGTGCTGCTTGTTTATGTAGTTGTTGTTTTTGCAGTCGTTGTAGTTGTTGTAGTTGAAAGTAGATTGTTATTAATGTAATTATGAGTACAGAATTATTGAAGCGCAACGCTAATTTCTTTATTACCAGCAACAGCACCGGTTCCAGAGAAGATTTGTTTGGCTCACTGCAGAGGTTGCCGCCGCTGATGTGCGAAAGCATCACCCTGACTAGTCGGGTTTCTTTTGTTTCGCTGATTGCCGTTGTTGTTGCAAATTGTAATGTGAGTTTCGTAATTAGCGGTCTTCAGCATGCAATTAACATTGATTTCATTCAGTGAGTTTAAGTTAATTAGGGAGAATTTTCGGTGAACTAAATTTGTATCCTTAGATTAGCATAATTTACCGAAAGGAAGTCAATTTGTGAACACCCGCAGGAAGTTTAAAAGCAAATATTCATACAAAATCTTTTCGATAGGGTACATGAAAATTTTGTGAAATGTAAATTTATGAAGCTTCTAGCGAGGAACAATAGAAATTTTATTCATATATCCTCAAGGGATTTACTGTTATCTACTTTATCAATCAACTTCTACATAGTGCAATTAGAATATATAATTTTTCACATATGCATATGCAAATGAGTTTCACAGTGCAAAAGGGACTCATTTTGATTGTGAAGGACTAGGAAATGACCCCATAAAGCACAACGTATCCATCAGAGCGTTGTATATTTCAGAAAGTGGAATAAATGCAAACTATTTTCTTTGAATACTGCAAATAAACTTTCTTCTTGCCTAATTTATTGCTCCCTTAGTACCATAGCTGCTCTTTCTGTGACATTTTAAAACTTGACTCTTGCTCATTATTCAGATTAAATTCTTTTAAAAGTAGTTTTCCAGTTGTCCCAAAACAACAACCGAAATGTTCTTAATGAGAAACTTTATTAATGCTCGCCAGCAAACAGACAAACACTGCAATGAAATGGCTTAATAAAATGTCAGCGACATTGAAGCGAATGCAGTAAAAAGCAAGGAGACAGATTTAATTTAAGTGGCATTTCATTGCCAGCGGAAGTTGCGAACAAGCGCAGCCAATACGGACAAACAACCTAAAATGGGCAGCAGCCAAAGGACCAACAACAGCACTGGTACGTGCGGCTGCTTAACACACATAAAAAGGACAACGTGCTGCAAGTGAGCGTGCACAAATTGGCACACGTTGCGATTTCTGCTTTGCTTTTAAACTATCAAAAGGCAACTTAAACCGAAGCCCCACCGAGGCAGCAGAATTGCTGCCCTTAGCGGCATTCGGTGTGCGTGCGTACAACATTTAAACATCTTTTCAGACTTCTCTGTCGATTTGTTGCCAACAACATTTTTCTCTTCTTCCCTTACACCTGGTTTGTGCAGTCCTTTTGCTCCGCTTCAGTTGAGCTGCATTTGAAATCGTATCCGTTTTGCATTTGCGTTGCACTTTAACGCGTTTTTTTCACAGTTGCACAAATCGTTATCACACCAAATCTGTTCGTTAGTATCCTCGTGCATGTCTTGTTCTCGTGTGGCAAACTTTCGATTGTACGTACCCTGTACGATGAACTTTGTTGGTTGCTGTGTTGCAAATCGCAGATAAATAAACTTTTTGGATGCAGAAATTGAACTGAGATTTTTCTTGCGTGACTTTCCGCAGAAATTGCAACACTTTTCTTCGACTTTCCTTTCATTTGTTTTATTTTCCTTGCTAGTTCGCCGAATTTATTAGCTTTTCTGCTAGTTTCTTGCTGGCAACTGCGAAATATTTGTCTAAGCATGTGTGAATTGTCTGCATTTGAGTTTTCTGCTGATTTCTGCAAATATTGCTTTTTATAAGTTTATTAGCAGCAAACATTTCTCCTCACGTTCTTTTGGTGAAGAGTTTAATACACAACCGTGCAATGGGTGGCAAATAGACTGATACAAAAGTGTGGTCACGCAAAATATGGCATATTATTGGGGAAAACATAAGGTAAATGTTTATAGGCAATGATGGTCCACATGAGTGGTCGGCTGAAGTTGTTTGCTTACGCAAGACTGCTAAAGTAACTTTAGTGGCGAAGCATGTGCTGAAGCCATTTGCAATCAATGCCCAATCCAATTGATAGGTATATATTTAGCATTCAGGGACCATGTGTGAGCATGTATGTATATCACAACCAAAGAGGGACGAAGTGGATTATTGGTTAATGAAAATAGTGCCCAATTAATTATATTTGCTGATTGTTTGTGACGTGGTAATAGGCAGAAATTACAATAATTAAGGAGTATTAATTCCTAGTAACACAACGATAGGTTTTCAAGGAATAGTCACTAGTACGTAAGGTCTTCAACTCCACTTGGAAGAAATGTTTAGAATTCAGGCAAGTAGATGCCACTAATCAGCATTGAGCGTTTGAATTATGAGTCAACTCAATATGAATGATGTTCAATTGGAAAAACTAAAATTAAAATTGAACCAATTAAACCAAATTAAAAGGACGCTTCATAAAACAATCGAATAAATTACATAATGGAGCCATAAATATAATTTTTTAATAAAATAGTTAAATGGGAATAATATTATAACTCCAAGTAAGAGGACAATTTGTATTGCTGTTTAAGGACCTCATTGCACAGTGTTCATAAGGTCTATTATGCCCCCATCAAGGATTCAGAGTTCCTCTGCAAGCTCTAACTGCTAGATATATCTAAGTAAGAGTTTTGGGTTCAAAGACGTCATATCTTTAGCACGTGTGCTAATAAAAATAGCTAAGAGACACTAGAGAGAATGTATGAAGATATCATGTCCAAGCGACTACCGCTCGCGGAGGGTGACTGCTTTAAATTTTGTATGTAATAATATTTATAATTAAATCAATTATGTGTTTATTTATATAACAAAGTATATAACAATTCTCTCAATCTATTATTTATGTGTTTAAATAAATGTTGAGAAGGTACACATTACTATCTCCTTAAGTGCTCCTTATTTTTCAAAAGATACTGATTTGTATTGCTTTAATGATGCTGTCAACTTCAAGAATCATGGAAATCAAATACATTCAGTTCCCAATTTTATTTATGCATTTTACAGAGATTTATGCTACCAGCGAGAGAATTGAAGATTTTATTCCTGAATCTATTTCTAGTTGAGATAATGTAACCATTAAAGAAAGAAATACCGCCTTACTTAGAACCTTACCTAAGACTTGGTTAAAGTTATGTTTGGAACTTGAGCTAACGAAATACTCTTAGCGAACAGGAACTGTAAAATTGTCAACTGTAGATGATCTGGTTGATAAATTTGTGCGAGGTAGCAAAGAAAAGATTAGGAGGAAACACTTATCACTTCATACAACTACATTATATATATCCAGAAACTCCATCCCATCCTTTAAATTTGAATCAACGATACTGTTTGTAAATAAGCGCAGAGTTATTATTATCTTGAAGCTATAATTTCACAAATCATGAAGATTCTATCCACGATTGTTTTCATGTTAAGTTACGCTATCATTAACTCAACTTTATTCTTAAGAATATTTTCATATCATCTGCATATCAAAGGATATGTGAGTAGGCAAGTTTTTGAATATGTGCGTGAAGAAACAATAAAAATAGCAATGAGTAATGACAAATTAATGACTTGGGAAATGCTACTATCCAAAATGCGTTATCAATGCCCACATAGAAATATTGATTTGACGGTATAGGGCGTAGTTCTAGCTGAGAATTTAAGAATACAACTCGATTGGAGCATGTTTCTTTGTTTAAATATAGTTGAAAATAGGGATAAGTTGTTGTGTGGTGCTATTATGTTCTTGTATTGATACACAATAGAGCACTTGATGGTAAAACTCATTTATTTTAGGAACATTTTAGGATTGATTCTTTCTATATAAATTTAAACTTGAACCTGTCGATATCGACTTTCCCACGGAATGATTGAATTTATGCCGTTTTTACAGGTTGAATTATTGTGAGAATATATTTTTTGTAATGCCAAATTTAAGTTCTTACGGGAACAACTGGAACATCGACTTAAAGAAAGGCTTCCTTATTCTGCACAATTTCGATCACCGCAGAGATTTCTTTCATTATAATATTAATTGATATGTGAGCTATTGAGAAGAATTTTTATATTATACCACAATTTAATAATGGCAATGGAATCATTGAAAATAACTTCAAGCGGGATTAGAGAAAAATATATGTTCAATGCTGCGTGTATAGTGCGAATTTTGAAAATTGTTTTGCATTATACAGTATTTTATTAGGAAACCTGATTGTGTAAGTATGGAAGTAAGTAAAGATTGTGTGAAAGAAATCGCTAACATTAACTTGTCAATATCATCAAATATGTTTTGATCTACTCTTGACTTTATTAAGGAAACTCCGTATGCACACAATCATTTAGGACCAATTTTGTATGGCGACAAATTTCACAATTTCCCAACCAATTGAAGTACTCGTAATAGCAATTATAATACATTTTTACGATCCTCTAAGCGTGATCAGACCATATTCATATCCTCTAAGCGTGATTAGAACATATTAAATTTATAGAACACTCTTTTGAAAGCTTAAAAATATCTTGTCAATTACCTGAGGTCGACCGAAAAATGACGTTTAATTAATTTATTAAGACTAATCTATCTAATACTTTGGTACATAACTCACTTCTCTGGTGACGCCTGTCTCAATATTTTCTAATTTTGATAAATTGAGCACTCTTGCCTAAGACAATTTTATATACTGTGGCTCTGAAGTGTTAATCCTAACAACTTTTCTTTCAATACAAACTGCTTCTTCCGAATTTCTCGTGTTAATATCCTATGTCTATGTCACAGGTTAATGTTGGACTTGGAAAAGCAATGTGGACACTCTGCTGTCTTCTCTGCGAAAAGCCATTAAGTATTTAAGCAGGAATGGTACGAGAGCCTAATTAAGCCATGACTAGGGAAACACAACTTGATTACTTTTGCATAAATTTTAATTAAGATTAATTAATTTATTTATGGGAACAATATCAATGCCAACGAGCAGAAGCTTGAGTGACAGAGAGTGGTTCAACATTTCCAATAATACTTGAAATGCTGGAGTAGTTTCAGCAGAAAAAGTGTCAGTAAAACTGTGCATATTACAGCAACTCTTGCTGCGTTCAACTACACAATTATTTATTTACAAACACTTCAAGCAAGTGGAAAATATTTTGATTCAAATTGATTTCACACAGTCCTTCAATATGGTGATCAAACATAGGACACTCTCTGCTGAGGTCTGTAAGGATCTTAAAGGCCATTCCGCAGAATTTACAAAACGATTTTGAAATTCCATGCAATTGAAGGGAATCAATCTCTGTTGAAGTCTGTAAGGATCTTAAAAGGAATTTCACAGAATTTACAAAACGATGTTGAAGTTCCATAAAATTTAAGAAGTTAAAGTTCCACTCACAGACACCACAGTTCAGAGTCCTTTGTGCAACTTTGTTACGCACTCATAAAGGAATAGCATAAATCCACATATTTACACACTCCGGCCACATTTTGAAGTTGACTTTAATTAATTACGACACTTGTAACCACAGCAAAGTGAGCAGCGGACGACTGCTGCCTATGCCTGCCGCTGAAGATAACGACGATAATCAATTTCAATAAGACTTCGTTGTGCAAATTGAAAGCGAGCCGCCGCGGTTAATTAGAAATTAATAAGGCGTTCTTAAATGATGTTTGACTTTTGTTTCGAGTGGGCACAAAAAATCAATTCCAATCAAATCAAATCAAATCATGCCGCTATTAATTACAAGAGCTGCCTTGGTAGAGGGCCTCACTTTGTATATTGTACTGTGTTCTGCGGTATCAATCAGTTGTGACACTATTTGAGCGTACAGCAAATTATGGACAAGCAACGCTTGTGGCATTTCATTACACATGAACATAACCATATGTGGGTGTTTGTGTGTATATTTATATGTTTTGTGTAAATTTGTGTGCCTGCGAATTTCAGTTGATCATTAATCATAATCGCATGTGTGTGTGCCTGATTGGCCGCAAGTAATAAACTGAACTGCTAAAAACAAACACTTCACAGGCTGCAGAACGCAACACATCACAGATATTAATATAAATGACAGATTGATGTGACAGTGACACTGCCAACGACAGTGCGTTCATAATGACGGAATGGAATTTAGTTGCAGTTGATATTGGGGGAGGTCAAAATTTGACACAATTGATTTAATATATGCAAGTGGCAGCTTCAGCCACAAAATGCGACATGTATCCTGAATGCCCCGAACCAAGTTTTGCACTGATTTTGCCGCTCAGCATGTAAGCAGTGGTTTATGTGACAAGTGGGAATTAAGCGCGCAACCATAAATTTTTATGATCATTTCTTCGCTGTCAGGCTGCACCGCGGTTGTAATTTTTATGACACTTTTGAAAATTGAAAACTTTTTGCACAACATTTCCAAATATATTAGCGTCACTCTGCAGATTTGCACATTACACTCACACTGGATTCAACTAGAAGAACATTTTGCTACGTGTGCATTTTTTATAATTTTTTGTTTGTTTATTTATTTTTATTTCTTTTAATATTCCATTTGATTTAATATTTTTAAAATTTATTTTTTGTTTTGTTGTTAGAATTTGAATTTCTCAGGTATCTCTTCGACACTTTCGGAACGCTGCGCTATTTGCATACGTGAACGCCTCAAAAAAAATTTTTTTTGTATAGTTGAAATTTGCTTTTGTAACCGCTTCAAGTGAAATTTTATCCGCTTTTATATGGAACGCGCGCTTTACCGTCGACAATTCATATCGAACTGATGCTAAGCGAAGTTGAGCTTAACTCTGGCAGGATGCTGCACTCTGATATGATAAGAAGCAGTAGCAGCAGCAGCCGCAGTCAGTTCACTTCCGCTTTAGCAGCGCCACTTACAGCTTCCCTCCACAGATTTTTGGCAACTCTTAAACGGTTGATGCTAGAAGAGCTCTCTTTCCATCTACCAGTCTGCAAGGATACTCGGTGTAGTTTACACTTTACAGCAACCCAAGAGCAGCCTGAATTACATGTGTTTGCAGCATGGCTGCTGCGGAGCAGAAGAAGAGAAGCACCGGAGCTCTCTCTGCCTCTGTTACGCGTCCAAATGTTAAGAGTGCTGTTAACCGTCTTTAATTCTGAGTTATTCATAAATTTTCTCTTACTTTTGGTTTATCTGCAGAAGTCGGTGCTAATTGCAAATGATGCAAACCTTAAGCAAATTCAATCAACAAGTACAAAAAACGCAAACTAAGTAAGGAAATTTGTGTCACATTTCATTTATACTCATATATAACTTCCAGCGAGCTCCTTCAATTGATGCCTGAAGGGATGTGTCTCAGTGATGCCTTGGGTGTGCGTACATTTATATGACTGTAGTTCCAAAGCGTTAATTTAGTAATTCCAGCAACGTCGTGTTAACTACTGCACACTCGCGTTCAATTGCCAACGGGCTTTTGGGGTTAATTTGTACTTTATTGGAATGTGTCAAGAGCTCAAGTTTAAGCTAAAGTGCATGATTTATAGACGGTGTGTATTGTGTATTGTGTGAGGGAGCAAATTGAAACTACTAGATAAACAACATATTCATGTTTACCTTCACAGCACAGCAATCATGCACAGCATCCTAGTATGGGACAGAATATACCCTAAGGCGAACATAGTAGCAATCCTGAGTGAAGGAGCAGCGTATTTGATTGAATATTATCGAAAATAAGTGAATTGAAACATGAGAAACTCATACTAAGAAGGACTGGAGAATGCTGTAGGTTCTGTACCAGAAGCATCGCTTTAGGGAAACTACCAGAAACACTTTAATAAGCCTAAAAAACCCTGGTTTAAAATGTAAGATAGGTAAATTACTTTATAATGTCTTGAAGGATCTGTAAAAGGATTAAATTTGCAGTCTACAAATAAAAAATTCTGTGCATTTTCAGTTGTTCTTTTGACTAGCTTCGACTTCCTTCATAAATATGTGCTCTTTTTCAAGAGCAAATTCCAAATGCTGTTAGCGAATGTTTCTGCACGGAAATTTAGTAAAGAGACTTTTTTCTATGAAATCTCAAAACATTTCTCACAAGTTTGTAATATTTTTCCCAAACTTACATAAAAAATGTTAACTCACAAAACTGTTCACGCTCTTCAGAGCAGCTCTGCTAACACATTTGAAACAGTCTTTGCAGGAATTGCCTCTTAAATTGATGCTATCCTTGTGTAGCATCTGCACGTAGTTTGCCGCACAGCGCAAGCTAAAATTTGTGTGTTGTGCTCTGTTCAACTCCACAGAATGCCGAAATTGTACGCTGTTACAAATATGGGTCATGTCTGCGCATTGCTAAGTGCTACACGCGTTTCACAAGCAATTAAAACAACAAATTTACAAAAACACAAGGGAAGTGGAAAAGGCGCACACACCCCCATATGCAGTGTACGCAAACATACCAGCAAACTTAGTGAGGGTGCGCGTTTGCATATTTGAACGATTGCCGGAAACAGCGTGGGACATTTTGAAGCTACCAAAAAAGGGACGCTCAGCATAAAACAAAGGCAAAAGTTCATGTTGCAATGCACATAATTGTTTTTGTAAGCTTCGAAACACACACGCTATACTCACGCTCGCGCACATGCATAAAGGAAAACAAAAACATGCACTAACAACAACACACACACGCATACGCATACTATTATGCAGCTGCCTACGCTGTGTTAACTGTCAAAGTTGAGACTTTTAGTACCCGTCCGTTGTGCCTGGCAACCAGCGTGTGTGCATCTTAAATTTTTAAACAAATTTTCTGTTTTTACACACAAAGAAAAAACGACAATTCCATTCTGCCACTGCCCTTACCTGAGCTCTGCGAAATGCTACAATTGCGAGCAGGAGGATGTTTCTCTGCCTAGGCTTTTTGTAGTTATTTAATGTGCCATTTGTGTAGTCTACTCACACAATTTGAGGCGTGTACCGTATTTGTATAAATGTGTGGAAGGTAGGGGCGATCATATATAACTATTTTATTATTCAGTGTCAGTTTCTAAGTCTTATTCCGACTATTTTTCAAAGGGGTAAGCTCCCTGGATTCAGTCATGTATGCCTATCAATGAGGACGCCTTCATATTTTGAAAGAGACATAGACCTAAAAAGCACATGTTGTAATTCTGTATGAAGATGAGGTCCAATCAATTATTAATACATTTGGAATCAACTTTCCAATATTATATATGAAGAAACTGAGACTATCTCGATGGACAACAGAGTTCTTTCAAGGATTACAAGAGTTATTGTGACAAAAAAACCACTACATTGTTCACGAGACAATATATATGTTCATAGTTGGTGTGCGTGTAGTGGGAAAAAGAGCTTTATTATATGATGATGAGGTTCTAAAAATGTTTTCATTTCGATTTTAATTCAAATTTTCTTTTACAACACTACTATTTAGAAACCGACTTATGTTACGTAGAGAATTATATACTTCATTTAATGTAACCGCCTCGTTCAGCTGAGGTTGTGTGGTGCTTTCTTCCCACATATCCGTAAGGAATATACATAAAATAATATTTATAATGAAATTTCACAATAACTTAGTACGCATTCCCAAGCTGTCTTCTACTTAAAAACACCGAATTGAATACACACACCATTTCTTTAAAAGCAGTTCCATAGGAAGACGTCTTCCTCATACTGAATTACTATTTTGTGGCTTGCAGCTTCATAGTGTATTTCGTCTCAAATTGCAAAAGGTATTTGCTGAAAGTTGCTCCAAAATCATTTTCTAAGCTATTGCTACTTCACACATTTCGTTTTATTCACTTAAATAAACTCTGTAAAGCATTACAGTTACTCCTTAGTTCTCTTAACAACCATTGAAGGAATTATTCTATTTTAACTAATGAATAAAATAAGTGAAAATAAGGCTGACAAAAAGCACAACTTGTGAGATAACTTATTTACAGGAAGTGCTTAGCTTTAAGCACGGAATTCCAAGAAGTAGTTCCTTGAGTTGCTTCAAATACAAAATGTTCTTTTCAGTGGATAGAATGAAATGTTAGATGATTAGTTCGTAGGTAATGCAGACATTTCCGCAGCAATAGCAGTCTGTGTATTAAATGCTTTCTCCTGATGTAAAATGATGAGCCTCCACAGAAGATTGTGAGAAATAATACTGAAGAGGTGTGGAGATCAGGAAACAAAGCATTTAGAAGTATTGCTCATAATTTATATAAATGAATGTTTCATTACTGCTCGAAATGTAAGTAGCCAGGAATTTATTAGGATTGTGCTTCCGCTCTGGTTTTATTTGTAGTAAGTAATTATTGAATTATGAACTTTCGATCTATTTCAGCAAATAAGAACATATTTTTACTTTTAAAGAAGTAATATTTTAATGCATGACGTCTTCTTTGAACATGTATGGCTATAGAAGTAGACTCCATGTTTATTTAATCACACCAGTAAATTTACTTTCAGTATGGGCTCACAAAATGTCAAGGTAATTCGGTTTTAATAATCCTTTCTCTATTCCATTTTAAAATGTGAATTGATTAGGACAAAATTAAGTATGATAAAACACAATTTTACATCTAATACAAGATATCATTTAAAAATACATTCTTCGGGTCCTTCTAACTACATTATGAAATATATTTCCCTTGAAACGTGAACTTAAGCATTAAAAATATATGTATAGAGAAGCTTTATTGAAGCGGCCAAGACCGATCATCGGTTGTAGCGTCATCAAACAATAAGTAAAGGGAATAAACAACTAGCTTTGTGTAGATTGGCGATATTGCTTTAGAAGGCAGCTTATCTTGGAATCCGAGAAATGATGTTTCTAATGATTGCTAAAGCTTGTTTAGTGTTTGTTTAGTTAGGTGCTTGATAGTTATTCTGTTTCAAAATACACATTTCACCTTGAAAAAACTATTCAATTATATACGTAAGTACGATTATTGAAAAAAAGACTCGACAATATAATAAACTAAAAAATCGTAAATACATACAAACTGATTCATAAAATAAAGCCCCAAACTTGGACATAAATATGCATCTCCCATGATTTGTATGATACCTAAGCACTTAGCCACATTCGATCGTTCTACATATGTAGCCATTATCGTAAATATTTCAAATATTGTTGTTGTTTTCAGTTGTTATGCCCAACTTTTGTGGGGCAATTGAAGCTCAGCAAATGCAGTCACTACTGCTAAGCTAAGCTAATTCAAATTAGATCAGAGACTTCTACAAAAGTTTGCAAGATGTTGTATTTGAACTGTGTATTCTAGTACTAATAAATATATATAATCACTTCCTTTCCCTTGGCCATAGGAATACTGCTGATTTACCCGATATTCTGGGTTAAAACACTACATAGTCATAATATCAAGCACCTTCCTTTCCCCGATGTACAATTTTCTTTCAGTTAAAATATTAGCTCTCCTTAATATAAGCTAAACACACACGATTAAATGCTACGATATCCAAATTGCATTGAAATATTATTTTTAAGCATATAAGATGGCGTTCAATATCTTACCAAGCTTTGGGAAAGAATTATCCTTGACTTACCTAGAAAGAAAGAATAAAAATTGGTTATTAAATATGCAAATTTTTTGAATTGAAAGGCAATAGTGTAATTTCGCATATCATAAATCATAGACAATTGTTAGTGTGCCTTAATTTAGAGCTTAATTTAGTCAGTCTTAAGCTTCCTCTCTATATACCCCATAAGGGATAAAAATACTTGTGAATAAATTTAATCTAATGCAAAAGTTTAAAAAAATAACAATCAAATTTGGCTGCAAGGGAATTGAAAAATGGCGACTTTTGCCTAATTTAAGAAATTTGAAGCAATTTTTATGGTTTCATTTCGACCCTTTGTCCTTTGGTAACTGTAAGGATCAAAGAATGCGTAACTTTATGTTACCAGCTGCAGTTATTGGCATATCTAGACCCACCTGCAGCTGGGTTATTGTGAGCAGTGTGCAGTTCCTTCCATTCGTAATTGAAATTATAATTTATACAATGACCACAAAATGAATTGGAACAGTATTCCAAGAGTCAGTGAACGCAAATAGCAATTTAAGTGAATACTGATGCTCCAGAATGCATATCAATCAACCACTTTTTACTTACCATCGTCACATAAGTATTCGACTCTCGATAACAAATGCGGACTGTTATAGACCCACCATCGCTGTGGCCAACTCGGATACCAGTTGATAAACGGCAACATCATTCCGTACTGGAAAGCAATAGTATTAGCAGCCTATAGAGTGCCGCTGAAAGTTCTAATAAAACTTATTCGAATGACGAATCACTTTATTGACCATTCACTGGACGCTGCTAAACTTTCGTATATTTTACTCTCAAATTGGCGTTGTTAGTGTAATGAATAAAACGAAAGAGAGGAAATAACGACGAATGATATTGGTACGACACAGAGTACATGCCGCATAAAGCTAACAAGCGCAGCAATAACGGCAGAGTGCAGCACAACCAGCTCACTCGTAAAACAAGTCCACCACTTTGCTCAAACACAAATCAATGTGATCAACAACAAAACACGTTCGCAGTTGTCGGCATGCGAAATGGCAACAGGATACGTTCGCATTTTGCACAATTTCCTTAAATATTTCCTGCAGCAATTACCTCGGTAAAAGCTGAAACAGCAATAGAAAAATATGCCCAAATAGACTTAAATGCAGCCGCAAAGCATTTTCTCTTACATATATCACAATTACGCGCTGCACTGGCAGCAGATGCTGCGGCGTAAATGCACAACTGCACTGCTAAATTTATGCTTACTAAAGCTGTTGCCAGTCTGTGTGGTCGTCTGCCCCGCTGTCCCGTTGTCCACTGGTTGCCAGCATCGCTGTGGCTCATCATAATGGCCCAGCCTCACAAAGTGAAATTTACGAAGTGCATTTTGTGAATTTCCGATCGGAGCGACAACGGTGCAAAAGACGCGACATGAACGACTCGGCACAGTTGCATGTAGCAACCGGTAACGGAATCTGCAATTCGGGTCATCAGGAAATGCAGCTAATTCTTTGTCAGTGGCTGGAGCAGCGTAAGGAAACCGCTCTGCCGAGCTGTCTCTCCGCCTTGCCTGTCTCCCGGTCTTCCTGTCGGTCGGCCAGTGGGTCCGTCTACGAGGATGCCAGGCAGCATGTGGCATTTCTGTTTGTAACTAACCACAAAAGAGCGAGCTTGACTGGGGCTGCTTCTATCTACCAGTAAGTGTGCGTTTGCGTGTTTTTGCTTGTGTGTGTGTGTGTGCAAGTATGTGTAAGTGTTGTGTTGTGCTTTTAGTGCGGCCCACTCTATTTCCGGCTGCTAGTTTCGGACACTAAATTGCATTCATTTCCGTTGATTTATACGCTGACTCGTTGGGAAAGCATTTTCGCTGTTGGCTTTCGTGTATGGAGCAAGTGTCTTTGATGGGTACACCACATCTTAATATGTTGCAGCTTGAGTTGTGCTGCAACAAAGTAATAAAACTAACAACAACATCCCAGCAAGCAGCCCAGCAGTAAGTGGCATTCATGGCAGCCAAATAGGCAACAACAACAAACTTTACTGCAAAGCAATTGAGCAATGGCAACTTTTGCCATTAACTTTGTGCGCAATTTAAGAAATTTGAAGCAGTCTTCATGATTTTACTTCGCTCTTTGTCCTCTGGCAGCTGCAAGGATCAACGGCTACATAATTTGGTGCCTCCCCGCTGCAGTCATTAGTAGTCAGAATTGCTGTTGCCTTTGGTATTGACGCAGCTAGTGCAATGTGAATATCCTTGCAATCGTAATTCGACTCATAATTTATACAATGACCACATAATTGAATTGGAACAGAATTGCAAAAGTCAGCAAATGCAAATAGCAAATTGAATGAATGCCGATGCTGCAGAACGCATACAAATCAACCAATTTTTACTTGCCACCGCCACAAAAGTGTTCGACAGTCGATAGCAGACACGGACTGTTGTAGACTCACCATCGCCGTGTCCAATGTGGACTCCATTTGAAAAATGGAAAATGAGCAGCCATCATTGAGTACTGGCAAGCAGCAGTATCAGCAGTAGTAGCAGTATTCAGAGTGCCGCTGACAGTTCAATGCGTGCAATGATGTGATATTTTCAACGTCTTGCACACGTTTTTTCGGAGCAACTTAAGCAACCGCAGACAGCCAAAACCCCATGCAACTAGCACAGTGGCACGGAGACGCCCCCCATAGCTGCTGGTGTTGATGGTGCTGTTCATAAAACCGAAACAAAAAGTTTGCACATGAAAAGTCGTTTAGATTTCAAATGCAGCTCAAGTCTATAAGTTTCAGCAGCACCAGTAGAGAGAGTGGTGCTAAAAGCTGTACACGCAACTAGGGAAAAGTGGCAACGGCAAATAAAATCAATTTCAACATGAACTGCAGTTGAGTGCCGTTTATGAGCAGCGCTCTTGGAGGCGAATAAGAAATGCATAAAACACCAAATACAGCTACGATGGTAACTGCAAAATTGCAATGCATACCTACTGGCAAATCAGACCAATCGACACCACCAGCAACCGACAAGAGTGTGGCGGCAGCCATGTACCAGCATCCTCAGCAGTCAACAAATCCTGCGAACGCTGCTCAAAGTTGCCACAAACCGTCAGCAACATGCATGAAAGACAGAAATCGCAAATAAATGCAAAATTGTATCGGCTTTGTTGCCATGGTTGATTTGGTATCTTGCTGTTTTGGCAGCTGACGCTGATATTGCGTTGCCGCCACATGTTGTGGGGGCCTTAGTTAGCATGGTCAACGCTGTATGCGCCTGGATGCAGCTCTGCAGCAGCACTGCGATAGCATGCCTTTTATCCAAGGAATCGAGGGAAAAACGAGCACCCATTTCGCGTGTGCTGTGCAAATCTTATGCAAAGTTGTGTGTGCTCTGGCGAAATGCTTCTTTTCGGTGGATGTGGCTTTATGAGTTTTTATTCGAGCGCTCATATCTCGGTACGGGATTTATTTGCTTTTGATATTGCCACATTTCGCAATCAAATTCTGAGTAAGACGCACGCACGCAAAAGTTTTCACATAAAAAATGCGCAATATCCGAGTAAAGTCGTAAGACCAAAGGGAGTTGGTTGTAGCAGATATGCATACAATTATTAGAAAGCAGCTCCAATTCGTTGGTGAGCAACAACGAAACCAATGCATGAGTCACTACTGAGTAGTGACAGTAAGTAGAGGAGGGTTTGTGCAGACTCATGGTTGGTTGTACCCTTTATGTATGTACATTGGTATCAAAGCAACTAATCATAGTGAGACAAGAAATGGAAGCATCCTTAATGCCTCAGTTAGTTAAAGTAAGTTTGGAAAATAAATTTGACTATATTATAAAACTTTCTGTGGAAATAAGTCAACATGAAGCTTATTCGAAGGAATAAAGTGAAGCGGAAATAAGTCTGAAAAGAGTCGAATTATGACCACAAATTAAAAGTGGATTTGGCTCTGACTAATTGGACCAATTTCACAATGAATTTCGCAACTGACTTAATCCCCAATTTCAGGATTTATGTTTCCGCGAATAGAAAATTTCCGAAGTACAGAGAGAAAGTTCTGTGTTTATGTTTGGACCTATTATCAGGGAATAATTTAAACACAACAGCACGTGGAATTAACCAGCGTTATTAGGGAAATTACTGGTAAATCATCATTTTCAGCATTCTCAGAAAAAAAGACAAGTCAAAGAATAAACATAAATAAGAAGAAAACATAATAATGGAAAACAAAACTTGTGTAGGTGGAGTGTCCACTGCATCCCGGAAATTTAATCTTTGTCTTAGTTGTTGGGAAGGAAGTCGGCATAAGATTCTGCTGTTTCATCTGCAAGAGTATACGGGGAACATTTCATTACATGGGCAATTTATTGGGGAATGATCACTGACTCCTTGTGGACAGATTTGCTTCATATGAATCCAAATAAATTCTTCCACAAGCCACATTGCTAAAACAAATTAATTGCAATATTGTGTGCAAAGTTTCCTGGACTCTAAATATGAATTTCATAATGCATTTATATTAGTTGCCAGCCAATATGTTGTAATTATATATTTGTTTAAATTCTAGAGGGGGTCTGTGGAAATAAGCCAAGCACAATTCATTAAAAAAAGATGAAAATAAGACGTGACTTTGCGACTGCGATGTCTTTATGCCAAAATTGTAGCATTATCTTCGCCCTGGAATGTGCATTGGCTAGCGAAGACGAGTTCAACTCAAACAGCATAACATACTTTGTATAAACAGAATACAACACAAAATGGATGCTCATATTTGGCTTATTACAATTTGGGGGTTGCGGCCCGTTATCTCTTAATATAAGCGGAGATTATTGGTCATGTATAAATGTTATGTTTCTTCACTGAGCAGAAACGATCAAAAATTGAAATAACTCAATTAAAGCATTCTATAAATATTGTGATTATTTATGTTTGAAATGTCTTGTCCCCATTTTTCCTTACTCATTGTTCATTGTAAAAGTATTTAGTATAAAATTACACACATTTATTGAAGAACCTTGACGACATCAAACATTTGCAGACACTCACGAAAGAATTTTTCCAACACTTGAAAATACATTTGTTATACTTCGAAGAACGCAGACAACAAAAAGTTCGGTAACACTCCGTGCTTAATTTTCAGCACGTAATCGGGATTGTGTTTTGCATCAAAATTAGATTTATTTCGTAAAAAGAAATGTGCTATTATTCATTTGATTGTTAAGCTGAAAGCGCTGCTTCCATCACGCCGAAACAGCACATATTTAACTTACAAAGTAAAAAGTAAAAGAACATTAAATTCCGCATTACTCATACGCCCCGTTAAACGCGTACACTGACTCGTGTACGCATATCACTTGCAAATCACATGCAACGTACTCGTAAGTCAATTGTAATCATGTGTTACACGCGTTGCTTACATGCACTACCAGCTCCGCGCAGCACCCTTTGAGCGCCTTAAGCGTAATATAAATAAACAATTCTCAGTACAAATTTGAAAGCGACCGAGCCAAAGTTGAAGACAATGCGCAGCAAAGGCAAAATGAAAGAAAATAAGAAATATGTGTAAGAAGTTGACATTAATCGTTTGTCACTTACAGCAAAGATTGCTGCTTTGCCGTTTGCCGCTTGCTGCCTGCTGTTTACACCCACTTTTTCTGCGCCTCATTATTGCTAAGTGCACAAGACTTTTTGGCAACATAATTTAGACTTAAGTGTTTCAGTTGCTTGCTTGCTGTTGTTGTTTCTGTTATCTTCCTTAAGCCACATTTTATTATTGTGTTTTGTATTTTGTTACATTTTGTTACATTTTTCTACCTTGAAACTTCTTTTTCACTTTTCTCAACTTTTGGCGCTTTGCTTGGGAATTTGGAATTTTTTGTCGGCAGGGAGGATATTTGTCGCTTGCCTTTTGGTGTATCGGTATTGCCTTATTTCTGCTTTGGCTTCCGTTTATATCGTTGCCAATGCGTTTAGATGGGGTGAGCACGTGTAAGTGAATATTAAATGTTTGAACTCAGAAGTTCTGTGAAACGTCTGCAATTTTGCGGTTGTTGCTTTTGCGGTCGGTTACGGTGAACGGTATTTAAGTACCTCGTAAATTGCTTAAGCATTGTTATTGTCATATAATTGCAGTTGAATTGTTAGAGGGAAAGCAAAGGAGGTGAGGAAAAGGCAAACTTGAATATTTCAACAATAAATTACGTCTCACTCTAAGCAACTGAAAGTGCAACTGCATCTCGTGCAAACAAAATCCATTATAAAACTTTTAATCTTTTACGCCGTTTACTGATCATCTTTTAAGAGCTCAGCAGTTCTGGAGCTAAGCAGCTCAGCGTCTTCCGCAGCCACAAGCAAATAGCAGAGGAAAGGACCTTCGGCACCTGCATAAAACATTTCAATGTGTATGCATTTGCAAGGATGTCTACGTCTTTCGTCGCGTTTACTGCAGAAGGTGTTGACTTAACAGCTTTGCTAGGTACTTGCCTGGATGTCTGCTGCCACCCTCTCTGCCTGTCCTGCAGCATCTCTCACAGGCGCCGTATGCACAAAAGTGATTTTCATCTATCAAGCATTTTCAAATATTTATAAAACTTTTTAGCTTTTCGGTTTCCCTATGGTTTTTTTATGTTTTAGCAGTTTAATTCAATCTAAGCCATCATCCTAGTCACCCGCACTGAGGTGTTTCTCACATGAATGCAAAATCTGTGCAAATACATGGACGTTAACTTGCTCCTTTTCAGCCATGTGACCTAAATGGATCCACCGCTTTAATTGCCGCCCCAAAGTACTTTACTTGCTTTAGCATATGTTGGTCTAATAGGGGCACAGAGCGCATAAAGCATGCAAGTGTATCTGTGACCCTCATTTATAATGCGCTTAGTTGTTGTTGTGTGGACTTCTCTTCAGCAATTAGCTCTGGCCAACGGTCTGGACATGTGGTTGTGGGGATTTTGTTTGCATATTGTTTTACGATGGTTATTGTTGCCATTGCTTGGGAGGGGGTGGGGCAGCATTGTGTGGGCAAATGTAATTAATTGCTTAATATTTCACGGTTTAATGGGTGTAATTGGGTGGCGTGTGACTCATAAGCCGCAGCAATTGTTTGCTTTGGTTGCTTGATGTAAATGGTGTGCCGCAGACTGAGAGGTAATACACGCTTTATGTGTTCATAATAATATGGTTATAGGAAGTGGGAATATAGGAATCTATATTGATGTGTGATTCGTGTAACCAACAACCTGAGTTATGCTATAAATTTTACAGATTTATATTTAGATTGATGAAATATATCAATACAATGGTGAGAATGAGTATTTTCGAAGTTGTGGAGATTAGATTAATTATCTACTTACTATATAGTACGCAATTCTATTGTATTCTATATAATTGTAATGAAGTATTGGAACAAGTTTTCTTTTAAATTTTAATTTGAAAATACAACAAAATTATATCACTGCCTGAAAGAACAAACTTTTAACACTTCCTCATACAACAAGTACTCAGTCTTACTCATAGTTAGAACAAACATTTGGCGTGTCCATATACCTGAATGAAAGATTTTGTCATCTGGTGGTACTCAAGCTTACTGTGGACTTTAAAGAAATATCTTCCAAACCATTTTCACTGGGACCAGCAAAGTATTTCGCTGAATACACGATACATCAGTGTCCATCAAATAGTTTTTTACCTTCCCATCTGATACTCCTATAGTAGAAAATTTTCCTGCTGCCACTATGATATCTAATTGCAATAAAAGCATTTATTAACGCAACTAAATAATAAAAAAATAAGGTAGTGGTTCACATTTATTGCATATACTTGAATATGTTCCTTCCCATCTGTGTTAAATCACCTAGCTGCTTACCTCTTAAATAGTAAGATCTATATTTGATAGATAGTTACTAATTATTTGATTGGAGCAAGAAATTTTTAGGTCTCAATACATTGGGATCATCCAGAATCAGTCCATTTGGATAGTTTAGTGCCGTCTTACATTTGTATTTTTCCTATGCTTTTAGTGGGGCGAAATCAAAATTGATCCATTTTGTATACCACCAATTCAGTGAATTGCCACTGCAACCAGGCAAGATGAAACCATAGCAACGGTGGCATTTGACTTATTTTCAAGTTTTGATTTCTGGTTTAGTTCTCCTGTCTTCTCTTCCAATGCATTTTCTTGCAATATTCCAACAATATTTAACAAGAATTTTTTATGTCTCTGTTCACACTTTACTTCATTGTCCATTTATTTTCCCAATACCTGTCTGACTTAATTTTGATTGTGAAAAATTCAATTTCCTCTCAGACATTTCGAAGCAGTTGCCACATTTCTTATCACATGGTTTCACATCTTTCAACATTTTATTACACAAGGAGTGCTTCAAAAATTTAACCAATTTCCACCACCACTCCACAAAGCAAGCAATACTTTGAGCTACAAGTATGAAGTCATCATCATAAAATGCTGGAATAAGCAGTGTGTGTGATTTAAGCATACCGAGCCTCCCGAGAACAGCTGCCAGGGATCAGGTAAGAGGCAAGTTTACTTTTTGTAGCTTTTTGGTAAAATTTCATTATCCTAAGAGCCATTAAATCCTTTACTTTCTGCCGCCTAAATGAAGGAAAGTCTGCACTTGCCTTTGTCTTATTTTATTTTCGGCATTAAACTTAATCGCTTTATCAAATTAATATACATATATACATAGGTATATAATATATATATATATATATATATATATATATATATATATATATATATATATATATATATACTCGTATATATATATATATATATATATATATATATATATATATATATATATATATTTACGTATATATTTATACTCTCTGCTTTTATATATAAATTAGCATTTTCACACTCGAATGATTTCTATGAGGCAACCTTTTCTTTAATTTTTTCATAAAATTTTTTGGTGCTACTTTAGTGGAGTGGGGTGCAATGAATTTATGTATAATGTGTACCGGAGCAGAAGTCAGTGTCAATGGACAATGTGAGATTCTTAGAGGCAATATAAAATGCTCTCACTGATATTGCCAAAAGGTAGAATATTTCATTTAAGTTCTAATTATTTGTTGCACACTATGAAAATAAAATTCTCTAAAGGTAAAATAGAATTCAAGTTTGCCCTCAAAATAGTTGCTTGACATATAATTCCATAATTTCTCAGCAATTTATTTGAAATCCAATTCTCTTTCAGTCGAATTATAGTTTGTTCACCTTTCATTGCTAATTTCTATGAAGAATTTATTCAAAATTGACCTTTTGGCATACGATGGAAAGCTGCAAGTTTGTTCAGTATTATATCACACAAAGGACATATGAATATGCTTCAAAAAAACTTGAAAATTGTCTTTCAAAGTTCTTCATTCAAATCAACTCAAACGAACATTCTCTCCTTGTTGTGGGTTCACAATACTTGCTTGTGCTATTGCTGACATATGAATGGCACATCTGTTCCACACAATCATATCAGTATGTGTGTGAAAGAATTCATATTGGACTGCATTGCATTTGTGTACAATTTTTAATTAAAAAGGTGTTTAAGCATAAAAGAAAATATTTAATTTCGAACTGAAAGTCAACCAGATACGTGCCATGACCAGGCATGACCTGACATACCACCAGAAGAGCAACTTCGTTGAGATCAAAGTCTCTCAGTACTGAAACCACAAACCCCAGCCACCACTTCTGAGGTAGTAAGCCCGTTGGAATCTGTTAGAATCTGTTGAAATACCAAAGGTATTACAATCCACTTCACTCGTAACGGCACAGGAGGTAGCAGAAAACGAGGCAGCTGCTCAGCAGTTTCCAGTAATTTCAACTGTTCCTTAAGTAAATGATTTGGCCACCCACCCACCAAAACTCGAACTAATGCTACAAAAGCCAATACAAGCAGTTTGCTGTGTAAGCTGACAGCAGCAGCGGCAACAGCATTCGCTCCGCACAACATGTTCATTAAAAGACACTAAAAAGGATATGTCAGCAGAGAAATTGTTTTGCATGATGCCTTCAGCAGACACACACGGAGCAAAAAGCGATAAAGCAAAGACTAAGCAATGAACAGAAAAATGCTACAAAAAGCAAATGAAATAATTGCATTCTGCAATTGCAGCTGGCAAACAAAAACCGACGAAAAAATGTGGCAAAATAAAGAAACGAAAGAAAAGCCTGGATTGCGGTGGCAATAAGCAGCTTAAAGTGCACAATGCTTTATGCTTTAAGCTCTGAACTTATGGAATGATATTAATTTAAAGGAATTATTCCGTTTACCAACAGTATCAGCAGCAACAAAGACACCATTCACGGATGACATTCTGATGGTGGACGCTTTACGGTACTAGTGCACAATTTTTTTTTTCAAGCCACACGTACTCCTTAGATTTATGTGGAAAATAAGACGAATATGTACATATTTGTCACAAACTCTAGCACATCCCTTCACAACTTACACGAACACCAACAAATACTTATTGACATATAAACGAAGAGGAGAAAACGGAACAATTTAACAAAATGAAACAGGATCAGGGGCAAGTAGAATCGGAAACACTGAAAGGCACACACCCACAAAGCTCTGAAATTTATGATGCGCCTTCAACACAATGCTGCACATTATCCCAGTGACCCAAATATACAAACGTCGAAGATCAGCGCAGTCGAAGAAAGTGAATAAATATTGCATGCATGAGAATGGAAAGGAAGGATGCGTTTCCCTGCCGAGTAAGCCCAGGCGGAAAATCAGTCGCCAATGCCCAATTTCGGCAGTGGTCATTGTGATATTTTAAGTGATATGATACGAAAGTATGTTGTCCTTAGTGAGTGTTAATGTTAAGGATATCGGCCAAATATAAGAATTTTTGAACGCTTTAAACTATTGAGGAACGGAGGCATGTGTTCTTGCCTTAGGTACGTAAGGCTGTTTCTATTGTCAGCACAAAAGGCACTGAAGGGAGAATGAGTTGCTGCTCGCGGCGCTGAATTAAAATTTGAATGGAGCTACAGAACAAGGCTATAAGAGTGTATTGGTGGGAACGCGTCAAGGTGGTTGTGTCCTGGAAACCATTCTAATTGAAACCCACTTGCTAAATGACGAAAAATTAGGCACATGATTCGCCGAACTATTTTCGAAATACATAACCTATTTAATGAACGATTTTAATGGCGGGGGAATACTCGAAGACCTGCTCATTATATTTTTTATAAAGTTGATAAAATGTTGAGCCTTAGACATACTCAATTTCAATACATCGCTTTCATCCAGCTCAGCCCACCGAAGCAGATAGAAGTGTTGCAGTATGAGTATGGCTTATAAAGTCGCAGAGTTATTGCACCCAGCTCTCTCTGTGTTTCCGCCTGGGTTCAACCTGGCGTGCATGCGCATAATTGATGCAACGCGCTTTTCTGGCATCAGTTGCTGAAGCAAAGCATTAATATGTACGCGCGTGTGTGTCCTTATTGTCGCATGTGTTCGCTTGGGTGCTGTACAAACTTTTCTATATTTCATGCAACTTGTCACTTGGAGTGCAACAAACGCAAGGCAAACGCATTTGGGAGTTGCTAAAATGCATGTTTGCATTTACTTCGATGTGGTCTCCGTGTGTATGTGTGTGTGTTTGTGTGTTTTTGTGTGACTGTGTATGTTTGTTTGTTCCTTGTTGGCGCTAGGAAGAGCAGCTTGCCCACTTTGAAGCTCCACACACATTGCGGAGGATATTTACTGGTTAATGGGACATGTTTACCATCTTCACTGGGCAGTGAGCCAGTGGAACGGAAGTTGTGACATCCTTAAGTCTTTTTTAATGGAAATGCCATCCAGTTTAAGGATTCTTTTTTTATTATTAATACTCGAATATTAAAGTGAAACTTTTGGAGCAAAACTTAAAAAGTATTATAGGAATCATAGGTCAGAGCAGCGATTATATCTTATCTAGGTCGGTTGGTGAGTAGCGTTTTAACATTGTTTAGTATTGACCTGTCGTATCTTCACTGCCTAAATTTCCTACTAAGTGCCCGAAGCATTTGTTAATTTCTGCAGTTATATTTCATCAATTTCAGCAACAGCCACTCGCACACAACCAACCGCTCCAATTCTGCGCACTATTTAGCAGTATCAGCGGCAGCAGTGGCTTTAGTCAACTCATTGCTGTGTCCCAACTACATAACATGTTGCCGCATATCCTGGCGGCCGCTGCTGTGTTGTGCTGTCGACATTTCAGCATAACAATTCATTTCTTGTCTCGTAATTTTCTCATTTCATTCATCTTTGTTTCTTGTTGAGTTATTGCAGTACGAGTATCTGCCGCTCCTGCTCATGCTCATGCCCATGCTGTCAGTTGCTGTCCTGGCTGCTGTGTGATGTCTTAGTGCGTTAGTGCGTTCGTTGTATGCACATATCAGCCACATATCAATGTAGCTCCTTCCTCTGCTTGTCGCTGTTGGTTGATGTTCTGTTGTTGTGTGTGGATCAGTGCCGTCAAATAAATCGAGAGCAAATACTTTCAACACTCACACCAGCTTGTTCAGAATAGTTTGTCATGTTTATGTGGAAGTGTTCTGCTTGAGTAGCAGTTAGCGTGTGTGTGTGTTAGTAAGTTAGATACGAGTGGTAACTTTATTACTGTTTGCAGGAATACACATGTGAGTGCTTTCGACCTCGACACTATTATCGCCTATAATTAATGGTGTAAATAAATTTTTAATGCAATAATAACTAATTCTCATGGCTGATTTCTGTGGTTCTTGTTGGGGATGTGTGCTTAATGTATGTGTCGCATTTTCCATTACTCAGCACTCAATGCTTTTAAATCATTCTATTTTATTTTTGTATGAGTGTAGTTCTCATAGAAGCCTGTCGAACACCCTTCCTCATCTGTTCTTTCCAGTTACTTCCGTTTGCAGTTATTTGCATTGCTATGCGTGCCTGTGTTTATGTATGAATGTCAATCAAAGTTGTGATGCATTGTGTCGTGAATTATTGAGTGCTACTGTCATTGCCAGCGTATTGATTGCGCCTTGGTTGCGGCATTCTTTGTTTTGTAGCACGCGTTTATGGACAAAAATTTACTGCAATAAAATATGAAAAATGTGCTTCTAATTGCTTGGTTGTTGGCCTCGAATTGGTAATTGAAAACTATGCTATTGTAAAGCCTATGTGGGTAATAAATTTATTCCTATGTGAAGGTCACATTGCGGTATTGGCGGTTTGTGCAAATTATTTGGCACTTGGAAATTTATTGATGTACAGGGAAAAATATTTCAATAAATTGAACTATTTTACAGTTTTCGAACATATAACTTATAGTTTCTTAACTACAGCAACTTAGTCATGTTTCATACAAAAATATTCCATTGGTCAAGAAAATTATCAGTGTTTGAATTTCAAATAATTCATTCTTCCTCCTCTGCAATTTATTACCTTTGAGGTGAAGTCTCAATGCTTACTTATTTTAGGTTGGGTTAAATCGCTGTCCTAAGACTCACTTAGGCCTGTTCAAGGCCCATTGTGGCCACTAGAGCTTTTTCCCCCCACACCTAATCTAACCTACTTATTTTGGGTCGATAGGAGTGTATCTCAGTGTCATGTCATCAATATTTGAATGTTTGTTATCCCTCACAGCAGGCCAAATAAGCAGCCCCGTATGCTACCGTAACTATAATTTGCTTTTTATTATTCGTTCAGACTTTAGAATAATGGTTAATTCCTGCTTTAAGTACTAAATTTGAATATGCTCAAAATTTAATTCAGCATCCTTGGCACACGTGATCTACTCAGTTTAACCCGCGTATCTGAGGAGGTCTCTCATGGTTGTAATTCAACTTCGCCTAAAATTGTATTGCAATTAACAACTCCTATAATATTATATTTTATAAATACGAATATAAGACCATTGTGAATATAGTTTACATTTATGAAACCCAGTAGGTGTGCTAGAAGTAGACTTTCTTTGAGTTTAATTTATTGAGAGGTTGATAATTCATAATTTACTCTTGCTTTCCAAATGCTTATAACATAATTTCAGCGCAACTGCTTAATTGATATTCCACATGACTTATGAGAACTCCTCAAGCAACTGTTTTCGCTCACACTTGCGGATAAGTCGGAGTCATTCAGACATATCCTTTGTGTCCTATGTGTGGCACTTCGCATCTTATTAGTTATGAGTCGTTCATATTGTAATAAGTTATATTAGTATATTAACTTCCCTACATACCAAAATGACTCCCAAGCGACACTCTCACACCAAATTAATGTTGTTGGTAGGTGTAACCCGTGTCGCATATGTACTCCTTCATATTTACAACTTTAGTTCTAAATGTTAAGACAATGATTTAACAATTTGAGCTTTTTCATATAAAGAGGTACGAGTCTCATTCTAGTAAAATTAAATTTTTTTTCGTGAATGGTGGACCAAAAGGTTCCAGTGCCTTAGTCAATAAACGGCACTCTGTTCTCTGTTCTCGGCATTATCATATAGTTCGATTTTATAGTTTTTGGATGAGAACATTTTTGTCGTTTTGCACTACTTTCGAAGTGATTGCGGCTATTCGGACTTTTGCCTTTGAATAATATTTAACGGGTTTTTTAGGTTTTAAGGTATTTTCAAGATTATCTACATATACATAGGTAGATATACATACCTAGATTCATATACATATATATACACAAATACATTTACATATACATATACATATACATAAACTTACATGTATATTTTCACCCCTTTAATGCCAATAGGAGCTATTGTCCAGTAGAAATATATCCAGATATAAATACCCTCCATTATTGGCAACATCATGAGCCGAAGTGTAGCAGGTCATTGGAAGTTTACAAACTGCAGCCAATGTTACATTCTTTAAAATCCCCAATTTTCCTTAACGTTGTTTTTCTATATTTTTTCTGATAACTAAATACAATGGCGCTTTGAGACTTCCAATGTATTTTGCTGTAGATGGCGAGTAACTTTAACTTTTTCTCATATAAATGCTGGCTTAATGGCAGCTAGTTTCCAAAGCTCAGGTGAGCGCAGTGCGAGTAGTTTGCATTAATTGCTTGAGGCTATTTTTGCTCCAAATATGCATATGAGTATCTACAAGTATACAAATCTGTTACACTTTAATTGGCTGATCCAGCAAACTGCACAAAGTTCTCTGCCGCCCCTCCGAAACAAATTTACTCATTGCTTTGCAATTTTGTCCATAATGTTAGCAAAGTCCCCAAAGTTTATGGTTGGCCAAAGGCTGCGTGTTATTCCAGCAGTTATTCATATATGTATAATATAGATTCCATAAACACACTCATACACATACAAAATTATCCGCATTTGCACATCCGCTCGCACATCCTGTGATCCACAGTGCCGTGTTTTATGGAATGGGACATTTTAATTTTTAATTAAAATTAAAATTTAAACCGATTTGGCTATCCTCGTATGTTGGCAGAAATTTTAAACCCTCGCAAATTGCTAAAAGAGTAAAATACACAAAATCTGGTGTCCTTGTTGCGAATAATTTATGCTGATAAACAAATACCCGCACAGCGTATACGCAATATCAACAACGGGAACAGGGACAACGATAAAAGCAACAAAAACAACAGAAACAAGCGCAACGAAATTTTTGGTGGTTAAAATGTTTATCAAAGTGAAACGCAAACAGGATTTGTGCGTTTGAATGAAATGTATGAAGTCTGAAGTCGACGCAGATTTCGGGAAATGAAAATTGAAATAAATTGTTGGTGGTGGTGGAAGTTGGAAAAGGTCCTTCGGTAGCTTATAACAGAGATGACTGAAGCTTAACGTCGTATCTAGGGAATATGCTGAGGAAACATCCTGTAAAAATCAGGATTAGTTCAATGGGTCTGCGTTGATCATATCAATCAAAAAACAGGAAATGGAACGGAAATTGCGGGCACATCATTAAAGGAGCTCTATTTTCAATTAACACTGACGTTAAACGCATGAAAGAGCACTGTTTGATATGTTTAGTTGAGTATTGTTAAAATAGACAATCCAACGAAAGGACAGGAAGGAAACTAAAGCAAGATATAAGAGAGAATTGTTTAATGAAATCATGAGACTCAGGCATGAGATTCTAACTAAAAATCTGTGATATTACTATCAATTTTATTAAGGGGGTGAAAAGAATTGTGTAGAAAATATTGTGCCACCCCAGAATATTTTGCTTAACATTTATTTCATTTAAGCATCGTATTAATTAAATGTTCCACCTTGAAACAAGCAATTAAAAAGTAAAATAATTCGCACCACGTGGTCACTTTTCTTCACCTAATTGTGTTAAAAGCCACCTTGAAAGCGCCGCCGAGTGCATGAATCATGAATGACTGGCTTAATTAATTGCAAATAGTTGCGGAAATGTTGGCTTCAGCATTCCCCGCGCATGCCTTCACACAATGGCATCCGTCAACCAAAGCTCACGCGCTATTCTTTAATAATTTGCGAGCTGCACGCTGCGCACTTCTCGCCGAAACTGACTAAAGTCAAGCGTAAAAGTATTTCAAAGTTTGCGGCATTTTACTTTCAGAACTTTACTACGCCAAACATCATTAAGGAGCAGAACTGCGAACTACTTGGAGTGCGAAAATTTGCATAACAGCGCTTCTTACTTACTCACTTAGCCTGACTTCAGTAGCGTTCAGTTCGGTTCGATTCAGTTCGGTTCAGTGGGGTCCAGTTCGGTTCAGTGGGGTTCCATGAGGGTTCAGGGGAATCAGTGGGGTTCAGTGGGGATCAGTCTATTTCCAACGTGACACATGCCAAGCAGTGGCTGTGAAATCTGTGAAATGCATACGCGCCACTTTAAGGCAGTGCGAATGACTCGTAAATGCGGGGTTGGGCAACTAGTGGAGCAGCGATAAGAAAAGCAGCAGGATTTATGTGAAATGTGTGTGTCAAAATGTCACGAAACGAGCGAAACTTTTGTACGGCAGTGTTGGCCTGGTGGCGGAGAAGAAGGATTTGCAGCACTCTAGTAATGCCATAAATATTATTAAGTTGATACTTCAAATTTCGACCTATGTTATTTTCATGACCAGGTTTTTATGATGTGTCAAATTGAGATAACAAAATTGTTAACAAACTCCTTGGACTCGAAGTCGAACTCGAACCGAAGATTTTATCACTAAGAAAAAGAATAAAACAATCGCCACAGTTTGTCAAAGTGACACTTTAATTAAAGTAGTCAATGGAACATTCCAGCAAAAGGTGTCCTTTGCTGCTGCTGGCAGTCACTTTAGTCTGCTCTACTCCAATCGACGCAAAGCCACTTCTTAGGTTCGAACTAACAAGTGTCAAACAATTTATATTCGGACACCATCTGCTTCCAGATTAACAATTGAGTTGGGCATACAAGGGCTGAGTAGGTGTGTCCGTGCCATTGTTTGCGTGGGTTGTGCTTCACTAAATTGTCAATTTATTACTACATAGGCAAAAGAAGCCACGAAGCTCTTTGAGTGGGCTCGGGCCATTAAGCGCCGCAGAAGTTATCCGAAAGTAAGTCTTGAAAGAGCACGCCAATAAATTCACCGTGTATTTTTACAGCACTTAAGACCAGGCACCGAAGGGACTGCAGAGTCCTTGTGTAAAACTCAAAGAGTCGCTGGATTTGTGACGAGTGCAGGAAACTCTGACAGTTGCTCAGTCACAAAGTTTCAGCAACACTAAAACTGCACTCATTTAATTGTTTGTAAACTATTGGCCGCGGTTTGTTTGCTAACCACACAATTGCTGCTTTGGCTCTGAAAGTGCCTTCTCCAACAGTGGCTTGGGGAAGCCATTATGCGCGTAGTCCTCCTACCATGCGAGAGTTGTTGGTTACAGGAGGAGGGGTGGTTGCACCTTAGCCCTGAAGTCTCTTGCTCTGCAGTTGTTAACTTATTTGCTCATTTTGCTACATTTGAATACTTTCCCTAGCTTTGTGGAAGCGTTTCTTTCTTCTTTGAATGCTGCTGCTTTTGGCTCCCTTGTAATGACTTCACTGCCATCGCCATTGTACTACAAATGGAGTGTCATGCTGCACTTTTTACTTTCTACGAGTTCTTTGTGCTGGCGGCAAGAAGAGTAAAGTTGTGTTGTTTGCTCGTAAAAAAATGTTGTATTGTCATTTGGGAGGTTAAAGATTTACTTAATGCAATTCTGAACTAGTCACTCAACGTAAAATGCTCGGAGGTAAACTGTTTGCTAAATGAAGGGAAATTTTTCATTTGGTGGTGCCAAAATGAGATGCACAAAGGAGTGGACCAATCAAGGTAACTAGCTGAAAACTTAGATGAAAGTACTGACTCTGTTCTAGTGCAAGTATAGATTGTTCCTAAATTATAGCTTTGAGCTATGAAATATCCTGGCAAATGTTTTAAGCATTCTGGACTGGTTTTACTATATATATTTACTACGTATATTTAATTAAACTCATTTGTTCCGAAGTGTTCATAATATAAGAAAATTATCTAGCAGCTTCCCCAGAGAGTTATTGGAATTTACAGATATACTTAAAAGAAGAGGTACCAAAATACTAAAGCAGACCAAAATATGAGCTTTGATGAACTACCGGATTGATTTCAATTAACAGAGTCAGTTCACAGCCCTATGAGTAGACCACTGAGGGCGAAATTATTATTGTATTCAATGGGTTATTCAAAAAAGACGAAACAAAAATGAATGAGGGATACTTTAATATAATGCAAGGCTGCATCTACGGGAATACCAATTTTTCTATGATCAAAGCCTACTCCCTTTACAAATAAGATCCCAGAATCCACTTTAAACTAACAAAATATATGCTGCTAACCTCAAATTATGCATATTTTCTTCTAAGTTGTAGATCCTTGAATGATGGCCAAGAAAAATTATAATTATTGAGAATTGTAGAGAAAAAACATTGCAAAGGATCTTTGTTTGAATGAGTGCAAATCCGAAGAGACAGGGATTACTAGGTTCAAGACTCTGCGGCTATGGTGGCTAAGGCGTTCTCAGGCATATGACAAACTATGCCACCACTAATGTGTTTGTTACTCGTTCCTGGACTAAATGGGAAAGGTTATTATTATCTTCGTTGTGATGACCCAATGATGGAACCTTTAATATTTTCCAAACGGTAACTAGTGGGCAGTTACAAACCTTGTACCTATTACTCAACTATGAATCTAAATAAGGTTGTGATCTGCATATTTTTGTAATAAGTCAAAAATTAGTGTTCCATAGCTTGAATCTAAAGCTTAAAGTTCTAATCCTGTTCCACTTCGAGATGTGTCGAAGGAATCCTTTATTATTTTTTATAGTAAATGTGGTTGGTATAAAGAAAAAGCTGAAATATTATCTTTGGACGGAGAGATGCTGAAAATTACTAATTAACTTGTTGTTGAGGCTTAATAGAGATGAATTGAAGGAAAGAATGTTCGTTTCCAAATGCTTAGGTACCCTTCTTGCACTAACTACAGTGAGTTATTGGGGTGTTGAATAAATATATGCATCAGTCAACAAGAACTGAAAAAGTACTCAGAAAGATGATACAAATCTTTGATAATAATAGTTATAATTATGAGCATGACTTGGATCCCACAATGCACTATTAAGTGAAGCATCCGAATTAAATAGAGAGCAGTTATGTAAGTAGAGACAGTTCCTAAACCACTCTAGGGTGCAATTTAAGCTTAATACTGAACCTCACAGACCGTCTTAGTATTTCTGATATGACGGACATGTGTCAAATATCTTGAGGCTATTTAGAGTGGCAGCGAACAAAGCAATTTGCAGTCCTTTGCATTTAGAAAGTATTGTTTACAGTCTGAAACTTTAAACTTTGAAAGCATGCCATTATTTCTGGAAATTGGCTACTTCCCTTTCAATTAGGACCACTCATAGAAGCAGCAAATGCCAAACAAATGCGCTTAACGCAGTCTTGACGATGACTTGGGAATTCGCTGGCATATTGTTGCACGCTTATCGCGGCATGGCGTCCGTACAGGTAAGAAATTTTAATTAACTTTCAGCTCAAAGTGAAACTTAAATTCAAACTTAAACTGAATCCACAACTTTACAGAAGCTGCCAGACAGTTTAAATTATGTGGCAAGCAGCAACAGCACAGGCAGCAGCATTAGCCAGCGAACAAGCCGCTTAGCCGCATACCCGCAAGTAATCAAACCCAACTGTAAGCAGTCAGGGCAGATAGTTGGGTAAGTTTTATAAGTTGCGCCCTGCCATGCCCCCTGTGCTCGGGTGGCAATACGCTGGCATAGCTGCCGCTCGTGGTCTCGCATTTTGGCGTGTGAAAGCTGATGAGTATAATTAATTTCTTGGAAAGTATGTGGTAGGTATGTACGAGTACAACACCCTGCATAGGGATGTGGTGGAAGCTTTGCGTTAGATTGCGGCATGCGGTCTGTAGGGTTGGGCGCCACCTCACGCGAACTCTGCCACCAAGCCAACTTTTCTATTTAATTAATTTAATTTTTGTTTAACTGCTGCGGCGAACCTGGGCACGCAGCACGGAGTTGTGCAACAGCTCTTAAGGAATTTCATTGGCAATAAAATTGAAAATGTGGCTGCTTTGGCTAGAGCGGATTTTTTGTGTTATTGACAGGTGGAGAAGTTAAGTTTGGAATGCTGCCGGATTAAAACTACGCGTAAACGCAGCCACTTTGGGATATGCTAGTAAATGCCAGCGAACGATTATAATTGACATGCGCACTCCACACACTGCACACTAAGTACTCCCCTGGGCCCTGGCGCCAAAGCAGTGAAAAAATCGTTGCTATTTTGAGCTGTGGGAAAATGCGCCTTGAAATATTTTCTCTGCGGTTTAGATTAAAGCCCACATGGACGAACCACTACAATGGCAATAAAGCATTTTACACAGTTTGTTGCGTTTCTACTCAACGGGAAAAACTCCGCATACAATTGGCTACATATTGACGTAAATGTGTGTGCACAACTGCGTAATGCGTATGTGTGCGTGTAGGCTGTGACTTAAACACTTCAAATTCTGAACAGAGGGCGCGCCCTCTCGCTACAAGCTCAAGGGGCAGAGGCCAATGCGTACGTTAGTTTACAAACGAGCACGTGTCACCGCATGGCGAAATTTGCCCAGAGCCCTGGACACGGATCCTGACACCGCCGCCGTCAACGCCAAACACAAGTAAACCAATGCTACCACCTCCTTTGTTAGTTGCCATGTGTAAAATAACCATGCATAAAGCATGCACACCCGTCCCAGTAGGAAACAGCTGAACTTGTTTGCTGGCTGGACAGAAGGAGGGACGTTTAAGTACGGACAGAACAGTAACCACAGAACTTACCTGGAAACCCAATATTGAAGAAAGAGTCAGAAAGGTCAACATTGCTTTGTACACATGTAAAAAAGCGGTCGGAATCAGGTGGGGGCTATCCCCACGAATTATGCACTGGCTATACATTTCGGTGGTCAGACCCATATTGCTATATGGCCAGCCACTCAGAAATAAAGCTATTTGAAGCTTCTGAGCAAGGTCCAAAGAACGGCTTTTTTATGCATCTCTGGTGCCTTAAGGACCACGCCTACTAAAGCTTTAGAAGTAATACTCAACCTACCTACATTAGAGCTGGTAGGGAAACAAGTGGCCGCTACATCAGCACTAAGGCTGAAATGTGCGGCGTTATGGCATGATCGCCTGATTGGTCACTCGACTATTGCGCATACCTGGAGTAGTAATCTCAACTTCGATAGGCACTTCCAGATATATATTCCGTCTAGAAGAGAGTGGCAAACACCAATGCCATGGAGAAGGGGGGAACTTAATTTTTACACTGACGGATCCAAACTTGACGATAGAGTCGGTTTTGGAGTTTTCTCACAAGAATTGGGACTGGAACTTTCTTTCCGTCTCCCCAACCACTGCAGTGTTTATCAAGCAGAGGTCCTAGCCATAAAGGAGGAAGCCGTCTACTTAAATAGACATGCCGAAACAAAAAATATTATAAATATCTACTCGGATAGCCAGGCGGCCATCTTGTCAATGAATTCGGTGGCACTGAAATCAAAGGTTGCTCAGGATTGTCGAGCAGCCCTAAATGATATCAGTACCGTTTTCAAGGTACGCCTTATATGGGTTCCGGGGCATAGGGATATTGCGGGAAACTATAGGGCTGATGACTTAGCCAGACGGGGTACCAACCTTCCTTTAGGCACGGACAGATGTGAGATTGGAATAGCAATTGCCACCTGTAAACTGATGCTGATGGATAGGGTCGTGCGTGAGACCAATGGGTCTTGGGCACAAGAAGGCACTTGCTTAACGACTAGGCTAATGTGGCCGGAACTTAATAAAAGGAAAACTAGAGACTTGCTTGCCCTGCCGAGAGAGAATATCTCTAAGGTCGTGGCTTGTATAACTGGTCACTGGCTTTTCGGCAGACATGCTCTCAGGCTGGGAGTATTCTCTCATGAATACTGCAGAAGCTGTGGGGATGAGGAGGAGGAGGAGACTGTGGAACATCTCTTCTGTAGTTGCCCCGCTCTGGCTAGAAGCAGAGCGGTCTCTTTAGGCAAATACGCTTTTAGCTCTCTTACAGAGGTGTCTAGCGCGAAGGTCAAACAAATCCTGCGCTTTATTAGGGCTTCGAAATGGTTCGACGAGTGAATCGGAGGTGCGTTGTGGCGCGGTGGTATCACAATGGACCCATGGTGGTCTAAGTGAGCTGGTCCTTGGACTGGCTGCCACATTAACCTAACCTAACCTAACCACAGATGGAAAACTAAGTCCAGATAAGGAGTAATACAAATTCAGCATGATTATTTTTGCTTACAATATTGAACATTATGCGTATATGTCTTGCAGCGTGTATCTTCAAAAGTCAGATACATTGTAACTATGGTCCTTCACAGTCTATTTAAGTTTATTACGACGAAAATGCTGCCGCATCCTGAAAAACTTTGGAGGGGATATTAACGTTCGTGTCTGGCATTCGTCGTATTTTCCCATTGGGTGCATTGTAGTTCGCTGTGTACATGTGCCGTCACCCAGCACCAGCACCAACACTAACACTCGCTCAAATGGCGTCGGAGTAATGCAATAAATAAACAAGCGCTGGCACAGTCAGGGCAGCCACTTCACTCGCAGCCAGCCGCAAATGCAGATCGTATACGCTTTCTAATATTTCGTCGCCATTTTTTTACACCCCTTGGCTGTGTATGGGTGTGTGCCATACTGACTATTTGCATGTTCATGCCTCTGTGTGTTAGTGTGTGACTGTGTCCTTTAGATTTTTCATTTTAGATGTTGCCGCGCTTCGTTCTTGTGCTGGTTTGGTTGCGCTACTCGTATCCCATTTTATTTGGTTTTCCTTTTGTTTTTTGTTTTTGTTTTTGCATTTGAAATGAAGCAACAATCATAAAATAATTTTTGTTGTTGGGTTGTTGTTGTTGTTGTAGCTGCAGTTGTTATTGGTGGCGGATTCCGGCTGGTGTTGTTCGTGTAGTGATTTGTATACGCTTCCGCAGTTTGCACTCACCAAGCACAGATACACGCTAATGTCATAATAGCGGCGGTATGTGGCGCTGAATGTGCTTAAATATGTATGTGAGTTTGTGTATTGTGTGCATGGGAATAAGTATGTGGAATATGCAAATTTGCTTGGTTTGAATTTGTCGCCCAATACGAGATTTCAGTTACAGATAAACTTGTTTCGTGTAAAAATTTGTATACAAAAAAATAGTCGGAAAATATTTGGAAAAAAGAAAATGGTGCAGAAAATTGGAAAAATTTCTATTGAAAATTTTTATGTGCTTTTCTATTCAATTTTTTCGTTTACGGTTTTTGTGTAATGCAATTGGACAAGTTGGATGCTTGTGAGCAAAGGAAAGAAACTGCATATGAGGACCAGAAGAATTACTTTAATGGTGAAGGAAGTGTCACCGATAACGCGAGTATTATTGTATTTTGCAATTATGTTCCGAAATTACTTATTACGGCAGATAAAGAAAGTTTCTTTTGACCGTTTTTGACATTCAAATTGCAATGATGCCAGGAAATTGTTAATTGTACACCTTCAAAGACTTCCAGTAGAAGGGTACTAAATATATACCAGTATGGCAGGTTTGTACTGCAGGCATTGAAAACTTATTTTGGAGGAGTCCCTTGCAGAATATGTTAGTCAATTGTTGCAGGACTAAAGCAATTATAACGATTTTTTCATTTTGTGATTAAGAAATTGAGCTCAACATTTTTATGAATTGGTTAACTAATTGGACATATAGAAAGTGACCTTTTATATTAATATATACACTTTCTTGTCTTATTTATTAGTACTGTCCATTTGCACAACTAATATGATCGACACTGAGAAACAGTTCCTAACATTCGCCACTTTCAAAGTATGTTAACGGGAGATATCGTGATTAGTGTGGGAATCCATTATCAATCCAATGCACTGTCAAGTAACTTATATGAAGTGGAATAGTACAATTGATGGTGATTATGATCACACAACTTCACTATGTTAGGTTATACAACATTATAGGCTTTAAGGGATTACTCATGAAACGATATAAACATCAATTTCCCAAGAGATTTTATAAGGACTTTATAAGTATGTGGGGCAAAGTTTGGAAAAAATCAGCAAGCATCTGTTTAACTTTCGGATAATTACAAGGATAGTCAACTTAATATAACTCACAACTGAAATTCTCAATGAAAATATATAAATGACCCACATTCCAACGAGATAGGACTGCATTCATAGCAAGCGAGCAAAGCACGAGCAGCTATTAACCTCGATGGAAATACAGAGTTTCCATGTGAATCCGTCGATCAGAACTTGCTCTTTAAATGTTACAAAAATAGTTTTCCAAGCTTATAAACTGTAAATCTTGTAAAATGTTCTACTGAAATCTCAAGTTAATTGTTTTAGTCTTTCTTCCTCCTAATGGTACTATACTAAACTTCTGTGTCTCTTTAAGTATGATGCCATCCTGTCACTTATAATTCATTTTACAGCTATCATTCATAAACCATTCCCCGGGATTCATAGCTATTTCATTAGAGCAGACAAATTGTGAAAATTCGCATTTTCCTAAGTAGCCCCAAGTTAGACTAATGCGTATTTCTTTCCCATTTTCTTCATCGCTGCATGCACTAAATATTAAAAGTCAAAGCGAGCAAAGCACTTTATTTGTTGTGATTAATTCATAAATGGTAGGAGATTGGTGTGGCAAGGACATACAAAAATATATTTTATAGCATAGTTGTTCCTTAAGAGAATTTTTTGAATTTTCCACACTCTTCCTTTTTTTGTTTAAGAGCTGTTTCAAGGAAGCATTTATTGAGAGCACAATCTCTTAACTTTTTATTTTGAATGGGAGGGAAGTGAGAGCTTTTCTATGTTGTGCTGTATGGCACAACGTGCTATGATGTCCGTTTGGTGGAACTTAAATTATTTTTTATTATATAATTTACTATAAACTTCAAAGCTAATTATATTTTCAATGTTTTTCATATATACCTATAATTCACCATAAAAATCTATTATACTTCCAAGCTGTGTCAAAGCTTCCAGGTACAGGATGATGGCTGTATAACACTTTCTTCTTGTATAGCTCACAAAACTTTTTATAACATCCTATAATATCCTTTTATAGTAGGAAACTTTTCCAGGAGTGTACTAAAGTATACAATTTTTCTCGTAGCTGTCAAACATTTTATGCAAAAAGCTTTATAGTATTCTCCATTGAACCATAATTATAATTTTCGACCAGTATTTGCTATAAAGGCTTCGCCTGCTTAAGATATAATTTACTACAATTAAATAAAATGTAAAATTTTGTGAAATTTCAAATGAAAATGGTTCCATAAAAGGGAACTTCGAAAAGTGGTATAAAAAAAGACTTCATGGTGATATAAGAGAAAGGCTTTTTATGGCTACAACGAATACCCTGTAAGAACCGAAGCTGTGCTTTACCATGATAACATATTTATACCCAGTTTGCACATTTTCGTTTCGTTAAGTTATTGCCCTATATAAAGGACTAAAAAATGTTATCAATACATTTTGGAGACTTATTTAGCTATAAAAGAATATACACTGTAACCAGGATAATAAAATACTCCTGTTATCAGCCGTCATTGGAATGTTTTGCACAGAAATCTGGCTAAGGAGCACCAATAGAAGTCCTTTTTAAATGGCTAGTTTCAATTTTCATATACCAGCATTCTGTAAAAGGACACGCATAAACGATAATGGTAGCAGTAATTTTATATGAAGCGATTACCGGATTTTCGGGTGATTACAGTACTTCGAGTCGGGGGCATGCTACTACATATTGAATTCATCAATTTGTGGGGTGTAATACTATCGCGAGGAGGGCGCAGACACGTACAATTTGTTTTACTGTCCAATGACTATAATCTTTGGCCATCGTTTAGTGTACATTACAAGTTGCTTGTGAAGCGATTTATTTTGAGTTTCACACCGCCCAGAATGACTTCAGCGGCATATTTAAATACTCTCACTAGACCGGAAGCACAGTTTGGCAATTCGCATTGTTAGCTAGCAGTTTTTCTGATTGTTAGATGCTTGTTATAAGACTTTCTTTTGACTTTTATGCAAGCTATGATTTTGTGTGGTGCAATTCTTTACTCTACCCTGACAATAATGATTTTAGCTGCTCAACTGGAAAAGTTCGTACATTAGTTGAATATATTGAAGGATCTGTAAATGGATCCAATAAAAATTGCAAATACCACGCAATGAACATCATTGTATGAGCGAATGTTAGCAGAAGACTATTCCAAACCGAAATTTGTTCCATATGCATTTAAGGAGGTTTTGCAGGGTCAAAGTACCGCAGTCTGGATTTTAGATGCTTTCCACTTAGAGTAAAGAAAAGAAACAGGCAAGATAAACTGAAAGAATGACGGGCAAAACTGCAGTCTTTCAAGTTTCAGTTAAACTTAGCTACTTGTTGGACCTATCCAGTTATATAAGATTAGAACCCTCGCTTCATAGCAGGTCTACTGAAACCATTGAAGTTTATTAGGATTACCTTGGTGCCCCTCATCAATACTCCGAAAGAGTCAGTGCTTGAAATAACGAGAAGGAATCTGTGAATATAATTATCAACCAGATTAAATTGACCATCAAAAAGATAGCCTCGCCGATTATATGCTCTTGTTGAAGAGAACAGAGCTCATAAACAAGCGATGCAATGCACCAATTCTCTTCATGCAACTACCTCTCAACTGTTCAATATGGTTTGTAAGTCGAGTCCTTTTTCACAGGAGATCTTACTAGCCACTCCTCAGTTGTTTCCTGATAAAGAGATTTATCCTCTGGTGAAATGTGCAAACTTTCAGTTTCGAGGGGCAAAATCTTCCTCGAAATCTGGCATATATCTCCTGTTATTCCCCTGGAGTCTGATCTTCGACCATTATTCTATGGAACAATGTTTGGAATGTCAACAAAGGTGTTCAAATATATGAATTCTCCAATGTTATTTGTAAAGAGTTGATTGTCTGTCAAGTTAAGACAACAAAGGTAGAGATTTAATTGTTCTGCTGTCTCTTGATAAGTGGCAGTGAATGACCAAGTTATATGTAATTGGCAAGCGCGATAGAGTCCTGATGGCTGCCTGTCAGTGAAAGTGTTATACAATATTTCAGTTATATCAGCGGTGTGTGTAATTCCAACTACATCTTGAAAGACACTGAAATAATGTGATGAGGAAATTGCTATATTTAAATCCACTCAAAATCTTCAGAATTAATTCCTATCTCAACTTTTTATCAAAGGTTAAGACATTGATTTGAAAAGAATTATGAGTTGCTTCCGATAAAAACAGGGATTGGATAAAGCGAAATGAACATTGTCTAAAACAATTTGGCGAATCGCGAATTACATACGGCACCCGAGGCAGATACAGGGATGAAGATTAGGTTATCAAAGCAGTGGGGGTGGTAAGGGATAACTACAATGCGATATATATACACTTTTTCCAATGTTAGAAAAAGCCCATCGTTTTCTTTCAGATCGTGCAATCGGTCTTTCAACTAGTATTTGAGACCACCATCCAAAAGATACGAAAAATTAAGGTTTAATTTGAAGGATCGTGCTTACTTTTGTTAATACGACTGGTACCTTAAAATGTCTACCCATTCCTTCCAAAACAAAAAAAACATATTTTCTGAATAATATAACCTTATATTTCATTACGCAATACAACTGTTCGTTTCAGTCCAAGGAATGTAAAGTTTTGCAACTACTCCGGAAGAATTTCCAGCAATGCCCTGATAAATGATAATTAATGGCTTAGTTCACAATCAATAATGCATGCCGGAATTTGAGAGACTTACTTTGAAATATATCCTGAACTCAAAGAAACAACTTATTAAAAATGCACGGTATCTTATCCGGGACTTGCATCCGATATCCTTACACTGCAATACTAGCGCGACTGTTTCCAGGGCCATGCAGCCTACTTAAAAATAAAATAGATAACGGGCTTGATAGCATAATGATAACTTTGAACCGGCACACAAGCTGAGGAACGAAGTGGAACTAAGTCAAACAGAGTATAAATGTACCTACGCATACACAGACACAGAGTAGGATTGTTTGATCCTGTCTTCCTTGGCTGCAGTTCCGTGTAAATCTCGTGCAATTTCCACACATGAACGTGTTACTATTATGAGTGAGTGGCAGCGTAGTTGCAGATTGAAATGCATGTGGTTCATGTGAGTGTACGTGTGAGTGTCGGATTGTGTGAACCCGTGTAAATGGAGCGCTTTACTAGTGTCAACATGGCAACCAAAATGTAATTGTTGCGGTTTTTTTAAGAATCTCATTATCCGCTTTAATGCAAACTGCACGCACACCCGCCCACGTGCATCGTCAGCCGCATCCGCACACACAGATCCAGACACACTCAGGCAAACAAAGAGAAATGCATACAACAAATACACAGTTACACAGATAAATCATGGCATACATTTAGTCTTTGCCATTGGGATTATACGACAATGCTTCCTGAGTAGGACTGAGCAAGTGTGTGTGAGGGGGTGTGGAACTCTGTGTGATTGCGTTTGTGTGCATTTTATATAAGCCCAGAACTTCGTGGTCTACATAAAAGCCAAGTGAGCTGAATGAAATGTGGTGAGCCTAAAAAAGCAAAAGCGGAAAAAAACAGGAGAAAAAAATCCTCAATTGTTGTAAAATAACTGAAATGCATTCTTATGTAATTGTGTGCAAATCGCATGTGAGTAAGTATGTGTTTGTTTGGATGTGTGTGTGTGTGTGTGTGTGTGTTTGTGTGTTCATGTGCAGTTGACAGTGACCAACAAAAGGGAAACCACTTCATTATAAACTCAAACAGACTACATTTTAATTTATAAAAGGATCCTTGTTGTTTTTGTAAAAATTAAATTTGTTTTTCGTTCGCATATTTTTATTAAAATGAAAAATGAGAATTTGCAGTCCACCCGAACCCCAGCCAAAGATAAAGCGAGATCACATATAATAAAGTTTTAACTCTTAAAAATTTATGTTACAATTTAGACACTCCCAATCGCTTGTAATACTTCTTGCAGCTGCCACTGGCATATGGAAGAGCTTACGACGCTTATTTATACGAGAGTGCAGAGCAAATCAGTGCAATTTATAACAACTTATCGATGTCATCAATCACCATACACCACACACACACACATATATATTTATACAAGGATGTCTCTATGCACGGAATACTGCCATTGGCATATATCCTACGAATGTGAAGACGCTCGGAGTGGCAACTCTATTAGAGTGCTATAATAGAGAGCTTCAAAGGAAGATGCGGCAAAAGTTGAAGCTGATAAATTTGTATTAATGCGTTTGTGTAACTAGGCGTCAGTGAATGTGGTTGCGGGTTTTCATGATAGTGAGTATGTGTGTGTGTGTGTGTGTGTGTGTGTGTGTGTTTGTGGTGCATAAATGCTTAGTTAAAGCTTCTCATTTTAATATATATAACTACTTGCTTTATTTAAAGCTGTTATCAAAATTATGTCCGTTACGCAATGGTTGAATTATTTTCTCAAAGGATGGGGTCCTGCTGGAAAATGTCTGAGCAGACAAGTACACGCCAAGAAAAATTTACTATTATAATCACTAAAATCTGTACAAAAAAAACATAAATAAACTATAATTTATGCCTAAAAGTTTTTAAGGGGAATCATTCCACCTCAAAGTTAAATAAAATTAGACGGACTTTGAGATACCGTATAATCCAGCACAAATTATTAAACTATGTCCATAGAAAAAATGTGGGAGTTGGTGTCGAATAATCTGGGGAGCGTTAATCCTAAAAGAGCTAAATACTTAATTAACATATCTCGTAGTAAACTGAGAACAGTCATTACATACATTTTAAGGGGATACTGTAGACTCTACTATCATATGAATAAGTTGGGTCTATCTTCAGATGCCATCTGTAGATTCTGTGGAGAAAGTGACGAGACGGCACTGCACCTGACCATAGACTGTGACACAGGTGTTTTGGTGAGTATATCTTAGATGTGATCTCTTAATTTGATGCCTCCAAAATATATGAATTCCTTTCGGAAATTAACCTGAGAGAACATCTATAGATGAGTCTCTCCTCATCTTTTGAATAAATAAGGGCATTACGATAGATCTTTCAGGTCGCGGTGTATGACACCCTGAAATAAATCTAATATAATCTAAATGTTATTGAATGAGGGCGTTATAGGATCATAATAGCTAAATGTGAATCCTTACTGTTTTTAAAAGCAGTTTTCATATTCCAGAATTCTATAGTAAGGTAGGCGTGCCATTAGATGCATTATTCTTACATTGATGTATAAGATTCACACTTCTATATGGTACCATTATAACACATAATGTTGATATACCTCGTATTGCTCGTAGCTCAATGGAGGGCGTGTAATTGGAATTAAACCATTTTAAGTAATATTTTACATGGACACTGCTCCATCTTACAAAATATCATTGATAAATCTTATATAAAGGTGTAAATATGTATGTATAGTGGGCGTAGTAGTAAGAGCAAATGTACATCACTACCATATTTTATATTTATATCATCAATAGGAACTTCGCTGGTATGTTTTAAGGAAGAGTATCGAGAGTTCCGTATATGGGATCTACGAATCGGCTTTGACCTATCTCACCCATTTCAGTTGAAATCATAGTTATTCCCCGTCCATTAGTAGTAGATCCTAAACCGCAAAGAGCTATTTATAATAACCATAACCATTCATAAATATTGGAATATCCTTTTCACTCATGGACTTTGTGCTGGAGTGTGTAGGAATAATTTTGACGGTGGCTGATATCGATCAAAAGGACTGACTTCCTAATAGTTGAAAGATTTGTGACTGGAAAGCAAAAGTGATACGCTTCTTATAGAAGGAATCTGAAGGTAGTTAAAACTGTTATAAAGTTGTTAAACTCTCTAATAAATAAATCATGTTAAGGCTTAGACAATTGTTTAGAAATGCAATTGCTTCGAAATAAATTATCAGCAAGTGGTCGAACTATTAACAAAACTTATTCAAGCTTTTATTTATTTATATACCAAATAAATACTCAAATTATTTCCAACTGGGTGGCCAACTGCTTCAGCCTCACACACTACTTGGACAACGAGAACACGGTTACATTTAATTAAATTAATGAACTTACACACATTTCCTGGCGAGAGAATTCGTTGGAGAATATTATTTAGAGTAGCCTTATTTGATATGTATCCTGTTATTTATAAGTATATTTGTTTCACTCAGTTGTTTGGTTTGTGAGAAGCGAGAACAATTCTTATAGGGGCGGTCAGTACACCAGTATTTCTGCTTGGCAGAGAACATGTGTTCTACTAATAAAGGACTTAATATGCATAATAATTCAGACACCATCACTCCTTTCAGGCCATCGCCTGAGTGCGGCATCCGATTACGATGTCGAAGCTTTGCTGGTGGTATTTGTACTGCCACAGCGAGAATGTGTGCCATTGGTAATAGATTAAATGGTACGGATTCATAATCAATAATTGAGTACTCTGCGAATTTGCTTACAGTAGGTTGGTCCTTAAAGGGAGTGTTTGCATATAAATAACTGAAATAAACGATTTTCTTTATAAGAAGCAAACATTTGTGTATAAATATTCCTATTGTTTAGTATTGCTTTGAATATTTTAACAGGTGTTTAATTCGATCAGTGAGCAAATTGTCAAAACAAAGGCTTATGACGCATTATCAGACTGAGTGCTTTACATTTTGTATTCACTTGGCGATGGAAGCCATTTACTTGGGCCTAATGAAGTTAGAGGACAGTGGATCATAGATTATTTGACCTGAGTACTTAATGGTTGATTTATATTTCGATATTTTAAGTATTCCAGTTATTTACAGACGAAGGTATTCCTTAAATTGCTTAAAACAATTTAAATTCTCAGAGTTGGTTAATGAGAATCTTCTGGTTCCCCCAAAGAAAACTTTGTTTCAGCTCACCTTTCTTAAGATGGATTGATCTGTGTGGTAATATGGGACTACGATTTGTGTCCATTCAATCTGTTAAGCTAAACGTAGGCGATGTATTTTATGGAGTTTTCTACTTAACCAATGCCTTCGTGTTATAATCACAGAATATCAACTCTGAAACTAGCTTATAAGATTTTCTGTGAATATGATTACAAAGAAGCATTGATCTTTTGCCCTTTATATCAGTTGGAACAATAACTTCAATCTGTGATAGACTTTTCTGCAGTAGAACCCGTTATTTGGCTGTATTTGAGACTGGAGTATGTCCTACAGACAAGTTTGTGTAGGTAAAACTTTATGTTTCCTGAAGTAGAGTACCACATAAGTTCATTTGAGATCTCTGATACATAATTACAGAGTAGGCATAAGGGGTAAAATAATTATATACCTTAGAGATACTGGAGGAAGTTGTAGATATAATAACTTCAACCAGTCTCATTGTTAGTGCACTCAACTGGCTTCGATGAGTTACGGTATTTCAATCTTCGACTTTATGGACCTATATGTTTGTATATGATCCCAAGAAGACACTTTATTCTTGCATTCATTTTCTCATTAGAAGGAGAAAGAGAAGCTGTCTACTGTTATTCCAGAGATTATGGCAACAGAACACTTGCACATATATTTTGCTCTAACTCACTTTTTCTCATAGACTCTCCGAACTCCAAGTTTCCAAAAGAATATTTTAATTAATGCGCCTAAATTCGGAAGTCGCCTTAAATTAATTTTAATTTTAAAGCAAAATATATCTGAGGCAATTAGTCTGTGTTTCCACTCCGTTGACAACTCCAGAACTGGGAAGGTCCCCGTCTTTCCCACAAAGGTTTTCAAACATGCCGCTCTAGAAAAAACATTTTTGTTTTTTTAATTAACCACTTAAAAAGCATGCTTCAGAATTTTAAAGAAAATTTACGCCACTTGGGAAAGTTTCGAAACAAACTGCCAGAAACTTGACCACCTTAAAAACGAGAAGCAGAAGTAAAAATAAAAGCAAAAAGGGAAAATATTAAGGAGCATTCCGTCGTGATTTTAAGAAGATAAACAAAAGTGGAAGGAGTGGCAGCAATAAGAAAAATGTTGCTGGGGGTGTGGGAACATTTTCTAAAAATTTTTTCAAAAGAAAATGTTGTAGCAACTCTTGGGAAAAGTATTGAAATGCTTGAGTTGTACTGAGAAAAAAATGTGTTTAAGAGGACTGATAAGTGAGTAAAGGATTATGCATTCTCCTCTGAGTTACTCTGGGTGGCTTTACATGTGTACATTTTGCTTGTTGCTTGTGTTTGTGAATTATACCAGACTTGAAGCAACAGTCACACCCCCAACAGTTCTACAAGTAGGTAGAATAATGTCCTTGTGCTCTTTCCCTTAGTTCAAGAAGCTTCTTTAAGATTTGAAAATGTGTTCTTAGGTCATTCCAGCTCTGCTTCTACATCCAGTTTTAACATTTCCACATACTTTTCGTAGTGAATCGTGCACTATAGGCAGGGTTTTAGAACTGTGTTTTCTGTGCACTGCAGCACGCAACTAAACTTCGGTCACACCACATTTGTTAACTGAATTGCTCACATATTTCCATCACATCGCAATGGATATCGAAAGTACGCATGTCCACTTACCAATTAAAAGAAGTTTCCAAATATGCATTTGAATGTTGAGTGATGTTGAGTCCATTCAAAACTTAAAAATTTCCACTTCGTCGAACCTTCAAAGTTGTGCAGTTAACTGTAATTAGTTTTCAACTTCAGCGTCATCACGAACAACAGCAGCAACAACTTCATCAGTGGCGCTCTTGGCAGTTCTAGTTGCACTTGCAGCAGCTGCGATAGTGGCAATCGTTGCAGTTGCAGTAAAAGTGTCATCAATTTACGCTGCAGCAAATCAAGTTAATTGCAGCATCAAAGGCAGACAGCGACTGGCAGTGTAGGACGAGGAGTACGAGCCGGAGCACGACGGAAAAGTGTTTATAGAAATATTTTTCAATAGTTGCTTGATGACTGCAATTATACTTCTTTGAAGTGCGCCTTCAATGCACTGGCTGGCTGGCACAAACTTTTTTTTCCCAAAGGAGCAGCCTTTTTTTTTTAGTAGCTGCAAAGAAAAAATTAAAAAGATTACAAAATTATTATTAAATGGATTTCATTTTCTAAATGGATTTTAATTGACATATTTAGTTGAAAGGGTTGTTGAGTAGCCGGAGTGGCAGTTGCAGGCTGGGAACAATTTAAGATGCCGGCGGCAGCTTTTAGTACAGCTTAACAAGAGGAATAGCTTTTGAAACAAACCTCTCGATTAAAAAATTAAACTCATTTAATAAAATTGAGCTTAGGATGTATCTGAATGGTTCACTCCTAAATTGATCTTCCCTTCCACAAAAATATACAGAAAAAAATTTGGAATTTGGGTTGTGCAGACTCCTCGCCTTAAAATAAAATAGGCTTGTGAGTTAATGTTGACCATTTTAACCACCAAAATAAGGACGTAACTTGTAGGGACTTCTTTTTCACATTGCATAATTGCAAAAAAAGGTGAAAGTGGAAGCTCAAGTTTACCACTTAATCTAACATTGTAATTGGACAAATTTTGTTGTTGTATTTTGTATATATCCAGATCCATGTATATGGCGGGAGTGCCACATCATTTATATAAAATATTGTCTTATAAATGATTCAGTTCAGCACTTCCAATTTTCTACTCTCTTTTACACAGAGACTAACAATGAAGAAATCTCAACAATGGTAATAGGTATGAGGGATGGTCAATAAGACCTTTAAAATTTAAACAGATGATGTTGCTACCTCAAACTCAACACTTTGCTTGTCAAGAAGAATTTTTCGAAGGGAAGCATCCTAATGTTCGGACTGATCTTTCACACATTTTTGTTGTGGAAGCCATTTGAAATATAGCATCCTACGAGCATTTTCGTAAATGAAAGAAGTGAATTTCGTGTGCTCGTTAAACACAATTTTGTGTGCAAAGAAACCATCACGCATACCAAACAAAAGCTTGAAAACTATTATGGGGACTTTCCACCACCGATTGGTACCACCCACACACTGGTTTACACAATTTCGGTGCGGTCGTACCAGCACAAGTGACGAGGAATGTTCTCGTTCCCCAATTGAGGTCACCAGAAATGGTCGATAAAATCCACGGTATGGTACTGAACGATCAAGAAATGAAGGTGCGCAAACTTGAAGAAGCTACTGGCTTATCACATGGATCGGTGATTTCATGTTTGCATATATATTTGGCAATGAAAAAGCCACCTGCAAGATGAGTAAACGCGAAGCTCACAATTGACAACAAACGCACTCGTTTGACAACCTCGAAGGAGTGTTTGGGGATGTTCATTCGCAATCCGTATTAGTTTTTACGCCTTTTCGTAACCGTGAACAAAAGAGGGATGCATCACAAGACACCAGGGGCCAAGCAATAGTAGAGAAACTGGTCTTGTCCAGGTGAATCGAAGCTGAAGAAAGCCAGCGTGGGTGTGTCGGGCAACAAGGGTATGACGACAGTTTTTTGGAATGTGCGCGGTGGTCATTCACATCGATTACCCTGAAAACAATCATACAGAGGTGTTGGTTCGATTTGAGGATGATTCAAAGCAGAAACGACCGCATTTGGCGAGAGAAAAAAGTATCTTTTAACAGGACCACGCACCGACGTAGAAGACCGCAGTTGCAGTGGCAATATTTCATGAATTAGATTATGAATTGTTCCATCATCCTGCATATTTAGCCCCTTCAGACTATTTCCTTAAAAGAGCGAAGAGGCTAAGCCAATTTCCAAATATGAAGAAAAGGCTAAGCGGCAAGAGATTTGGGTCGAAATGGTCATCGATGAAACAAACACCTATTTTGAGGGCCTCGGGAAATTATTATTTTGAGACCATCAAAAAATTGTAGAAAGGTGGGATGGAGAGTATCGAGCTTAAAGGAGACTATGTTGAAAAATAAAACTTTTTTTTCTGAAAAGAGTGTAATTTGTTCAAATTTTCTAGGACTTATTGACCCACCCTCATATTATTATTGAAATAAAAGAAAAAAATTCCTCAATTTAGTCTTGAAAGTTGTGGACATTGAGTCTTGAAAGTTGTGGACATGTAAGATGAGGGTTTTGTTTGCCTAAATGGTTCCATGTACTTTATATAGCATTATAAAGCTACATACTAAAATGCATCCTTATATTATCCTTTACTCCTGTCAGAATGGACTTTAATCCCGTAATATATGCATTCAACTTGAAGCTATAAACAAACATTTTAATCATATTAAAAACTTTGTTCCATTGTTCGCTGTCGAAATCAATTTTTTCCTATAATTAACGTTCTTAACAAACGAATTGCGGCCATATCAGAACTTTTTTGTTTATCTCCCTTGTGCTAAATGTGCAAATTACTGTAAATTTAAAGTTTTAGTAAACTAATTGCAACAACGATAAACCAAAATAGTTCGCACTCTGCATCGCTGCCATCACAGCCGCCCACTCCACGGATCCGCTACAATTAATTCACTCATTATGTAACATTTTGGCAGCCTCGTTGCTTTCTGAGGCCTGCACCGGAATGTGTTTTTGGTGGTATTAAATTTCAGCCACACACATTTGCCTCATTAGCGCCAGAGAACTTTTTAAGGATACTTCAAAAATTTGCAAAAATAAAAACGAAAAGAAGGAAAGTAATTGCGAAAATTTGTAACAATAATCTTTTTCTTAAGATTTTCAAGACTAGTCATCAAAAGAAGAGAGGAAAGACAGCAATGTTTATCCACAAAAAAGCATGCCACTATTCAATAGCTTTTGAGTTTCATAACAGGATCATCTAGGAACACAGCTATCAATTCAGTATAAAACAAAGGAAAAAAACTCAGTTTCGTAGGGAAGGAGTGGTTGACGTACTAAAGTTCCTTAGGTGAAACATATTCGATTGATACGAGTAAACATAGTAAATAGAAAAAGGTTATTCTTCTTTTTCATTACACTCAAATATTGAAATTCACTGTACTCACATCCTGATAAACGAAAGATTTCCGCAATTTGAAGAGGATGTCGATTCTTTGCTCAGATTCAGTTTTCATTTCGTGTATATTAATTCAGCAATACGAAAACAGTGCTGGATAATTTGCAGGTGGTCTCCAAGGTATTTAACTATCATCTATGGATGGATTTGGGTGAACGGGACCAATATGTAGAGTCGTTGGTAATGATTGAAGGCATAACAATGGTGATGATGGGCATGTCTGCCATTTAAAGAAGAGTTACTCAAACTGTACCTTGCCTGACTATAACTTTTGTTTCACATCACTTTGCACTTTATTATAAATTTTCAATTAAAGGAAACTTCCCAAGGAATATTCGGTAGAAAGATTTGAGGATAACTTCCTTATAGAATACCTGTTCCATGTGTGAAAAAACAGAGCTTTCTGCTGTCATTTCAAAAGGACCTCTTTGTGATACCAGTTATGCTGCATACTTCTTTCACTTTAGCACTATGATTCTCCTGAAGATCGCACATGTATTTAGGCCTGCTCCATGTGTGAAAGAATAAAGATTTCTGCTGTCATTTCAAAAGGACCTCTTTGTGATACCAGCTATGCTGCACTAATCTTCTATGTTTCTCGCGAAGATCGCACATGTAATTAGGAGTTGGCTCTCTCTCATCTAAGACAGGTTTATTTCATCTTATAAGTCACATTTCACAATGTTTGACAAATAGCTTATGAGTATTAAACACCATGTGGCCTCATTTGTAGGACATGCATTGTGTAAAATACCTGCATACAATTACACAGGATGTGAAAACACATTTATGAGTAACACATATTTACATTGTAAGATTACTGCGAATGCCTCAATGTAGGACATTTACTACCTAATATAAAATACTTTGTGCATAGGACTTTTTAACAAAAGATAAGAACATACAATTATCCTTTATATATTCACTTCCTTGCCCATGCTCTCAAACACACACCCATAATCCATGCAAACGCTCTTCAATATATACCATCCCGCCGGTACCCTCTCTTGTTGACGCACACTATTACATTTGTACAAATTGCTTAATTATGGCCATAAACAATTGCAGCGGAGAGTTGTGTGTAAATAAATATAAAGCTCTACAAGGAAAGAACCATAATGGTAGAATGCTAGGCAACAAATCCCCCATTATCTCTAAAAAGCAACCAGACCAAACAAACAAGTCCTGCTGCAGGCACAGCCGGAGCAGGAGCCGGAGTTAAGCTGCGCATCGAAACGCGGCCACACCACAGTAACAGTTTCAAAGGAGCGAAATGATTTTCCATAAGGTACGCTTCCAAACGGCGTTTGCGGAACTTCGTAGAATATGTTGCCGGGTGTAATAATGGGTGGGCCAAGCAGGCAACTAGCAGTACGCAAAGGCAAAAGGGTATTGGGGAAGGAGTGTGTTAAACAACGCATCAAGCCATTCGGTGCAAATATGTGACTACTGTGAGCAGGTTAGAAAAAGAACTATTCTGTTAGTGGTCTGGGTTTATGTGTGTGTGTGTGTGTGCTACATATGTATGTGTGCTTAAGCATGTATGCGTTCGTGTGTGTAAAGGCGATGAAAGCATCTTTAGTCATTGTTTCATACACCAAGTGGGGTTTTGGGTTTTTTCACTGCTCTTTCTTCTATTTCAACTGAAACAATGCGCAAATTTTTGCGCTCTACTAAACGAATTAAATGGAAATGTACAACGCGGAACAAGCTCAGTGGCGGAGCGAGTGGAGCAAGGGAGCCACACAAAAAGGATGCAGCAAATGGGAGCTAGGGAAACAGTAATCTTTCATACTTCAATGCTATTGTCATATGCCACACAAAAGCGGAGCAACAACAACGCTGAAATAGAAACACAGAAAGCAAAACGGTAACGCACAAGTGGGCAACGGCGCGGAAGAGGGCGCGCCGCTATGCGAAAATATTTGCGCTTGCCGCTTTGCACAGACGGCGCAAACTAAGCGTGCCGTCAGCGAGCTAGCACTCTGGTTGGAAGTGAGACGGATGTGCAGACAGACGGACGGACGGATGGACTCACAGATGGGCTGTGCTCAATGGCACAGCAGTTGAGCAGTCTAAGCTGCGACATTAAAAGTTGTGGCACGCTGTAATGTGTCACTTTACCAGTCTGCAGTCAGTCAGTCATTCAGTCAACCAGTCAGGCCAGCGTTAATGACTTGCTCTGCTTTTAAATTAAAAACGCTGGCATAAATTCGGTGGAGTGATTTTTAATTTCAAAATTTCCATCAAACCTAAGGGCAAAATTCTGTTGCGACCTTGAGCGCCTGTCACAGTTGAACACGATTTGCTTTGGCAATTAAGTAATAAAAAATTTTCTCAATGTACGGAAAATACTGCTCAGATATGCCTGCAGTATCAGCCCACGCATTCCTTGACAGTAGAAATAAAAAGTCCCAGCAAATTCTTACATAAAAGCAGCAGCTCCAGGAGGAACATACTCGAATATGCACAGCTGAATCATCAGAAGAAGATAATTCTCTCGCTTTGTCGCTTTAAAAAAGAAGGATAATAATGTTTAAAAATTGTGCTAATATGAAATTTCGATTCAAGGAGGAATAAACTCTGCCAAAGTTTCCTTAGACCAGAGACCCATCTTAGAAAGAGTTCTGAAATTACTCAGGAAAGTGTGGCCTATTGTGCTTAAAGTGTGGAGATAGGGGAAAGAGAAAAGAGGGTGATACAGGAGTTGCGTAAGGAGGAAGTTACAAACACGTGTTCAAATTTTTTTTACACCTTTATAAATCTCAGAAGTCTATCGACGGATAAGTAATGACATCCTCCAAAAATTTTAGTTTTGTTTTGGTATATATTATACGAGTGGATGGGAATCTATTAATTTTTTATATATGAGTTACACCCACTACGATGGGTAGAGTGTTTTTAAAAGGGTCTTCTTTGAGCTTGCTAGAAGCTCCGATTAAAGAGAAAATAACATAGACATCAAATTAAATTTCTTAATATAAACATTCTTAATATATATGCAATCAGTGTTTGCAGATCATTTCACGAATATAGCCACCGAGTCTAGTATTCATTCCGCGAGAACAATTTTCCACCTAAGTCAACGTCGTTGGCCGTCAAAGCTACAATTTTTGCAACAACAGCAACGTGTGATTCTATAGAAAATAGTCCACAGGAGTCAAAACGTATGATCTGGGAGCCCCAGGACAGGTGCAACAAAAAAAAAAAATGTGATTTGAACAATTCAATGACTGCAGTCGGCGTATCGCAAGTAACGCCAGACTGTTAGAACCACATATCGTTCCATTTAGAACTAAATTCATTGAGGATGGTTTCTTATATACCACTATTAACAGACAGTTGGACTCCGATTGTAGTAGTGAAGCACTAAGTTGGCTCAACTGACACAGAAGGGCTCTTATAGAAGTATTCGCTTCAATTCATTGAGTCGGCTTCTGCTTCAGTAGTTCCTTCGCTTACCCAAACCACAATTTCTTGCGTTGTTCTAATGCCAGATAACTTCATACTCAAAATTTTTCAATCCAAATCAGATGCATTTCGAGTTTTTTCCATCAACATTTGCTCCTGTTATTTCGTGCAAGTCTCCAACAATGATTACAAACTTTTCGAGTGTAAATGGATTTAATTTATTTCAATCGAAATCAATAAAAATTCAATGGAATTAATTTGGGTTTATCTTTTATTATTTGTTCTTGTGTTGATTTTATTGCTAATGTTTTAGCTGTAAGCGTTGCTGCCGTCCGCTCCCTGCCGTACAGTGCGGACTCATTTTTGCCAAACGCAGAATTTATTTTTGCCGCTGCTTATTCAGTTCACCATGCAATAATAATACAATTGAGCAATAACCGCTGACAATCTGCCACAATAGCCAACCGCAACAACAAATCCAATTTCAGTCGACCAGAAGAAAAACAGAGAAACGACAATTTGCGCGCACAGTGTCAGTGGTGGCTCCAGCCATGGTCTGGGATGGGTCCGTGCGGTGGCTGCAGTTCCAGCATGGCGCACATAATAAATGCAATGATCCATTTACTTGCGGATGTGTGTAATAATACAGCTAAAAAGAATTGCATTAACCGCAATACTGAATTGGGTGCAACCACATACTCTCACACATACTCACGCATACAGCTGCAGTTAAAGGGTTTTATTTGTTTAAGTAAAACGCACGTTTACTTGAGAAAAGTACGCAATTGTCAGCGTTGGAAGTCCACATTTCAATTTTTTCCTCCGTCCTTTTGTCTCTCCGCAATCTTTTTTATTGAATTAACGTTCGTGTGGTATGTGAGTGGTTTCATGTGCGTATGTGTGCTGGTGTGTGTGTGTGTGTGTGTGTGGTGTTCGTTGATGGCAACAGCTGTCATAATGTATGCGTCGAAAAAGTAACAATCACCGTACAATCCAACCAACCAACCAACCAACCAACCAACCAACCAACCAAGCAACCAGCCAATCACCCAAACACATCCATACCCGTACATGTGCACCATGTCTGCATGTGTATGTGTGGCTGCGTTCGCTTTTGTGTGGACGAGGTCAGCAGCTCCGGAGCGACTACCAACACCCACTGACTTGCGGCAAAAAGTGCTACGAATTTTCACTCAGCACTTTCATTGGGAATTCCATTTTAGTGCCAAATTGTTTGAAATGATGAAATGTGGTCATGCGGATGCGAACGGATGCGCTAAAATTCGCTTAGATCTACGCACGTATGCCTCAATTGATGACGCCATGAATTCGAACATATGCTGTGGTGTGGCAGCTCTGTGCGGTGTGTGTGGGTGCGTCGGTCAAATAAAATAGTTTTCTCTTAAATTCATGAAATTGTCGCCGCTTGGGCGTGAATTGGCCACAAAGCTCTGACGGAATAAAAGTCAATGAGCCCTGATGAGCACTTCACTCAAATATGGTATTGAGGAAGGCAAACAGAATTTTATGAGCGCTCTTAAAGACTTTTCAGATGGACCATAAATGACGAGCAGAGTGCAGTGAAAAGGCTGAGGGTGGGTACAGCGCCAGCAGATAAGAGTACTTGAGATTTAATGGAAATGGCTTCTAAAGCTATCTCGAGGAAGCTCTGCTTTTCCCCATTCCATTCAGGGTTTTGTTATCGTTTTTTGTTTCGTATATTAATTGACTCTCCATTAGATTTCCTTCTTATACGCATACTCTTAGGTCACATAACACTAGCAGCTGCATATAGACATACTCATACCATAGTGTACGGGTTTGAGTATGTCTATATACCATTGCATACAGCTTCTACAGCTACTACCCTTTAAACATTTAGTCTATTATTTATAATGTACCAGACGTGACTACCAATATTGCAGAATTTTCTCTATAGTTCGACCACACTTTTTCTGTAATTTCCGCTTCTGTACATCTTTACAACATATTTTGCAATACTCAGTGGATGCTATCATACCCTTGCTCAGCAGCAGACCATCTTTGTTACTATCAATTGACAAATACAAAACGGATCTCGTCAAACATATCCATGTACTGTTTGACTTCCTCACTACCATATTTGATTGAAGGCTTCATTAAGGCTCACTGAATTTTATTCCATCTTCTTGTAATCTAAAACTAATTGCTTTATTCCTAGATTTCGATGACTATAGCGATATATTAGCTCAGCAAATTCAAGTAAGGTAATGTTTGAAGAAGAGAAGCCACAACTTTCGATTGAGGGAACTATCTAACATAAATCAATCCATAATATCATGTTGACAAATTGAAGTCTGAAGATCAGAGGTATTGCTTGTGTACCTCAATTGAATGGGTACAAAATACATTCCGGACATACGAGTATTTGGCATTAAACAAGTTACAAGTAGCAACGGCGAGTGTCGCCTTTACTGCCTGTATACCACAAGCTGAATTGTGTGACTCTCTCGAAGTAATCCAAGTTTATCAGAATGAGTTTATAAGTAAACAGCAGAACTGCAAAATCAGTCAAAAGAGTTCCTTTATTCTTGGGTTGCCCAAAATAGGCGCAGGTGCCACCAATGACTGGAAAGTTCTCTATATCAGTTTTTGAGACTTTCATCTGATATTATCTACATAGGCTGTTTAGGCAGTTTCGGAGCAGAAATGAAGAGAAAATTGCTTCAGCTCCATAAATACCTCTACTAGCTACGATATAAGGCTTTTCTATTCAGAATTGTGACCCCAGTTATGAATTTTTCAAAACACCCTATCCTGTATCGTCTTTAGATTTTTCTAGAATCATTGTCCTTGACATGATTTCGTCCGTCATATAAAAAGGCTCTTATTAATATGCTGAGAGCAGTACTTTATTCGTTCTTAAGCGCTTTCACCTGCTGTTACTCTTTTATCGTGAAACTTACCTTACGAATATTTGCTTTGATTCTGCTCGCATTAGTGGGGAAGCAATTCTCACTTAAATCGGTTGCTTTAGAGTAATTATCCTAACCGGTACTTTATTTATTGATACCACGCTTACAGTTAATTGCCTCCCAACTTGTGAACGTGTCCAATTTCCCCACAATAACTTGGCAGCATTCTGAATTCATTAAACCCCTCATTACGTGCGAATATTAACTGAAAAGCAAACTACCGCAAACGCAATTCGCAAATCGCTTGCATAGTCTGACCGCGTGCTGAGGCAGCCACCAATGAGTGAACGAAGCGCCCAGCTCGGAAGCTAAATCAAAAATGAAATCACGAAAATTTGTCAAACTGAACTGCGGCAGAAGCAAATAAGTCAACTAAGTGTCAATTGTCCGCGTTTACCTCTCACCAGCGCATAGAGCGGCACGTCACAGCAGAGCGTGGGCACAAATTTTCGTGTTAAAAATCAAGCAAATCGCACACAGACACACAGGACATACGCACACACGCAGCCACACTTAACGCGCCCAAACGGAAATGCACATTAAAATAGTCAGCAAGGAAATAAATGAGTTTATTTGCAGTTCCCATGCGAATGCAAGCCTTGGCAGGAGCACATGTGTGCACATACCTCTGAGTGCTTGTGTGTGGGAGTGTGCGTGTGTCTGGCTGTTTGCGGTATGCGTGTGTGTGTATTGGAGTGAGAGCAATTCACTCTGTGATTTTGTGATTAACGCGAGGTCACATGCTCAAAAATACAGGCGTGGTTGTGTGTGCGTGCGTGGGGCAGCCTAAAATTCTACAATGCCACCGCCACCAGAGCGACCAACGCAGCCGGAGACAACGAGCACCCAACCCAGCAGCCAAACGGCGACACAGGCCGACAGATGGCGGTGGCGGCCGCCATGTTGTTTTATGACGTACGAACGTGACAATAATGCGCCGGACCATAAAACTATTGTGGACATAAGGATTAATGATATTTACATAATTTGTTCGGGTGCTCGTGTGTCCGTGGCTCGTGTGCCTGCGTGCAGCTGTGTGAGCGAGTGTGGCGTGCGCACCAAAACCAATCGCATACATAAAGCGACATGATTGAGCGTCCAATTTGTTGTTGGCTCACAAACCGCACATCCAGTGTGCGAAATTCGCCCGATGACAGTGTGCGTCGGTCAATATCGCTGGCCAGCTCATCCGTCCGCGCTTTCGTTCGCTGGCATTGTAAGGAATGGCAGTTTCAAAATTGTGGCATTGCTACAGTTCCATGCCACTTAACGTTGCTCGTTTTTGTTGATCTGTTGTTATTTTGTTGTGTTGTTGTTGTTGGCCGTAGTTGGTTGATTGGTTGACTGGTTGGCTCGTTTGGAAACACTCACAGCAGCACTTTAAATACGAAATGAGTGGAACACAACGACTTTGCTTTTGTGTATAAATTCTCTTTTCCGTTGAGCAACACAAAAACGCTTTAATTAAAAGTTGCACATTTGTTCTTAGTTTGCAAGAGTTTCTATGGCATTTCCACAATATTTGTTCCTTCCTTTAAAATTATTCCTTCCGAAAGCCAACAAAATAAATTTAAAATTATAATAATGATTTAAGGATAAACGATTTGGCACTGGTAGCCACTCATTAATCCTCACATAAACACTTGTAAGTAAAGTAATCAGGGAAGCTAAACCCAATTTCTTTATTGAAGGTTGGCTTCAAAGCTCCTTGTTTTGTTAGTAAGTCTGCAATTAAAATACATGCGCAAAATTCAGGATATCTTTATTTTCTAAGTACAAAATTCGAGTGAGAAAATGCGGTTAAGAAATTGTCCTAACAATTTATACCTCTCTTACTCGAGTCTTTACCGCTGGATTGAGTAATAATCGAACAATCGCTTGGTTAAATTAGAATAATTAGCTTTATTTAATTACTGCAATGCACACTCTTAGTCTTAGGCTTAAAGTGTACTTTAATACAAGTTTGCACTTTACTTCTTTATTTATTTAATCACTTTATTACTATTATTGTTACTATCACGATGTACACACTGGTATGATCACTGTTCAATTGCCTCGACTTCACTTGTATGGCGGTTTGTATACTTCTCATGCTCAGCTGAACCAGAACACTACAGTATATTCAATACACTTCGAAAGAACTATCGTAGAAGAGGATCCCTCCTCACATGTGCCAGAGCATCCCTCCACACATGTGCCAGAGCATGCCTCCACGCATGTGCCAGAGCATCCCTCCATAAATGTGCCAGAGCATGCCTCCACGTTGTGTATTTGTGGTGAAAACGAAGAATAAAGTATACCCTAAAAGTATGCAACCATTTATGTTTCAAAATATTTTGATGGAAATTCTTCTCTAATCGCCCTACTCGCACTCGGAGCACTCGGAGCAATTACAACATTGTACAGTTTAATCATCAGATCAATCGATCCATCTGTGATTGTCTAATTTCGAAGTATTTGAAGTGTTGTGAAGATGGAAAATTCGACTAAGCATACTTTCCGCAGATGCAGGAAGCAGCATCACAACATATACACACAACTACGAATATTTAGTATATGAGCCCTGAACTCCAAATCATTGAATACATGATCTAGTATATTAAACAGAAGACACCTCAATCAATATATAAAAGAACCCACAACTTTAGAAACAATAAATGCCGGTGAAGCAACTAAACACCGGATCCGAATGTCAGAAAAATATAACTAAAGATTTCTCAACGGTTCTCGCACAACAACAGTATGTGAGTTGCCATGTGTGGTCATCATGAAAAATCAAGTATTTTTAGCAGAGATTCTGTAAAATATCCTTTGGTGGAAAAACCAAGGACATTTATTTTCTCTTTCCTGACAGGATTTTTTGGTGGGAGGTACTATTTATATATTAATTCAGCTAAAATACATCAAAGGCGCATCGTGCTATAAAAATTCAGAATGTTTTAGGATAATCCTTCTAGTTTTATTAGTCGGGATATTTCCAATTCTGTAAGAAACCTTTGAGCTTTGCCATATCATACATTTACCGAGTAGCAATTAGTGATGGCTGCACATATTGCAATACTAGGATAGCTGACAATTAATAGATGACAATTGAATCCCAAGATGTTATCCCCTTTCATTGCAGTATGGACGATAACATATATGACTCTGACCACTCTGAATTTTGATCAAAAACCGAAAAGTCTTTCAGCTCTTGTGTGGAAATTCCTCCAAAAAACGGGTGTCTTTAATACCCACCTCTTAAATGATGTTCCTCAATTATCTCACCTACAGAACCATATGGAAATGAAAGTTTTCGTAATCAATTTGATTGTATATACAAGATTTGAGAATATACAAGATTCCTCTCACTTATCGAGTTCCTTTCAGTCTTTGAAAAAAATAAAAAATATACTTTTTGGGTCCGAAAGGAATGGCTTGAGTATGTTTTGGGATTGTTTTGTATTCCCGTTTTAGTTGCTCAAACTGAAATATCTGTGTGGCCATAGACAGATTATTGCTTTACCATCATCCATAGCATGAAAGAGCTGCTTTTGTTTATAGTAAGCATAACGAGTTGAATGGAATAGTTCAAAACTCTTAGTGCCCACAACATGGAAAAAATGGTATTTATAACAGATTCACATGATGTCTGATATACCAAGAACTATTCGAAATTCCACTTCCTAATAACAGGTTTGTAAATTCTTTCGTCACAGACAGTTTCTTGGCAAAGCCCAGCATTGCAGTAATTACGAGGAATGGCGTGCTATTGTTCCACTACTGATACATTGAATTTTATTGCAATTCATGCCAAGTCCCACATCTTTGTTACCATCTGCCTGAACTTCTGTTCATCAACACTCCCACTTTGTCAGTTTTTCGCATTATTTGCCTAAACTTTATTACAGAGAAGGCAATAAACGTCTTTTCTAATGTTCCAATGTTACACTCCATCAAATTAAAATAGAAATATAATTTTGGTATAATGCCACTTGCGTGTTGACCTAAAATTAATAATTCACCACTAAACCATCCTGCTGCGCGTCTTCCTTCCCCTCTCTTAATGAACCGGCATTAACTCAGCGCTGATTTTCCCGTACTTAGAACTGCTGTTGTTGCTGTAACTATTGCTGTAGGGGCTATTTCTGTTGTTGGTATTGTTAAAGAGCACACATTAAATAAAACACCAGCTTAATTACGTTTTCTTGTGCGCTCCTTGTCTATGGGTGTGATTGCGAGCAGGCACACTCGCCTGAATGTGTGTTTGTGTCTCCGTTAGTTGAAGTGAAATGTATGCTTGACCTGCGTAATAACGGTAATAAGCGCCACACGCGCGCACTTCTGCCACAGCAGCAAGTAGCAAGAAGCAAGAAACTACAGTTAAGCACCACAATTAATTAAGACCAGCTCTGTACAACAACAACAACAATAACAATAATCATTATAATAGCAACAACGAGCAGGAACAACAATAATCATAATAAATAAAAGTTATGAGTGAAATCCAGTGCAGTGTTCGGCAATACTAAATTACTAAAGCAGAAGCAGCACCTGTGGGGGAACACACACAGGCACGACAATAAACAGCAAATGCCCAAACACACACACACAAAGTCACGCGCCCTAACACACACACACACACACAAACAAGCACAGGAGCACTTATGGATAGTGTGCTGTATTTTATGAAGTAGCAACAACCCTGTAGCCAAGGTTTGTAAATGATTCTAACGAATTCTAATGAAGGATGAGCTTGGGGCCATTATCATAGGTCTCTTATAGAACCAAGCGATTAGGCTCATCGAACAGATTTTGTTCTTTAGGTAGACAAAAAATCGGGCATGTGAGCTTAGGTTAACGTGTCAGCAGAATGCTTGGTTTTAATTGGAAATGCGCCAACTCAGGTTGGGTACAACTCAAGTTGGGCGATTGGAGTAGTAAGTCGACCGATGCTGTTCGCACACATCAGTATTTCTCGTCGAGCCTCGTTCCCTTTCATGCTTAAATGTATACCAGCGAATATAATAAAGAATTTATCAAAGATTTGTGCACTCGCTGATTTTATAGTAACAGAATTACTAGTCAATGACTCACGCTCTGACATGTCATGCATGCCATCCTTAACTACTTTAATGAGACGTATAGCAAGGCTAGTGTAGTAATATGAATACATATTCATATTTATTATTTATATAAATATAAATTCTATTCAACAACTTAAGTGCTGAAATGCCACAGATGCAAATGACCCCTACAATAACACATTACAACATGCAATTTATATATAATTTACAACAATTTTGAAGTTGTTATTATTGATGCCGAGCTGAAGGCCCTGGCAGCTAGTGCTCCCATTACAATGTAAAATAATAATTGAGTTATTGTTTTTCAAGTAATAATAATAATAATATTATTGATGCCTTCGACTGTGGCAGTTCATGCACGTAGTAATTACATGCATTGTCGCTGTAATGAACGTTTAAAATATCGCTAATATAGTTCAGAAATATTTAGTATTACATGCTTAAGTCACACTCAATGACGAAGCATTGATATATATTTTATACACTAGCCTGCAATAGCTCTTCGCTTTTCATCAAACCCTAAGTCCCCACTCTGCCAACCATTTTGCTACTAGCACGAACAGCAATGCCTTTTGTTGCGTGCCTTATTCAATCGAAGTATAAATTAATCTTTAACGTGTCGAACAACACTTACACTCGGATGTGTTTGCGTATACTCTCTTTGCGTGTGTGAGTTTAATATATAAAATATTAATTTCAGTTTCAATGGTATAAAAAGCCGCACTTTACAAATCAACTTGTCGCCTTCCGTCAAAGCATCCAGTCCTTCAGACCGCGGGCATAATTAAATTTCTGATGCATGTGCGTGTTTGGGTGTGTGCGCGGTGTTTCTGCATATTACACTGCTTATGGGGACATACTTGCGTGTGCGTGGCTTTGTGTGTGCGTGGAATTGTTCTCCCGCAGCGTTCTCATTATTAAAGTCAACAATTACATGCACTTTTTACTGCTCAGCGCTGCTCAGCCATTGTACCTACTTCACTTGCTTTTTCCCTCAATTACACGCCACATTGTGTTTTTTTATTTCACTGCTGTCGTTGTTGTTGTTATTGGCGGCGGTACTATTGTTGTTGTTGTTGTTGTGGCGCTTGTCGCTTCCGCTCAGTTTAAGTTGTTGTTATTGTTAAAGTTTCATGTTTTTATAGCGCCGCACGCTACTTTATTAACACTTTTGGTAAATTTATCAAACCATTGGAATTGCGCCATTTTGCATTACACTTTGCGCCATTCATGGCCGCCATTCATGCCGTTTACGCCATTTTACCGCATTTAAGTCCATGATGGCTTTTTGAATTTTTCATTTCGTTCACAAAGAAGCCACTTTAATTGCCATTGTCGTGTAATTTCCAGCGATATTAGCGCACTTCTTGTCTGACGCTTAAAATGTGTACAAGAGAGAGTGTGCGTGAGTGGGGGTGTGAGTGCGTGAGTGGGGGTGTGCGTGTGTTTGAGGTGATGTGGGTGTAATTTTTGTGTCTGCCAGGCCATAATATTGTCCTGTGTGTTAACATTATTGTGTATTTAATTGCATTAAATATGCAGGAGAATAATTATCCCGGCTTTTTTTGTTGTTCATATTTTTTTTTGTATTTAAAATATTGCGGTAATTTTAAATTTTACACAATAAAATTGCTTTTGTTCATGTTCCTGTGCCCATTGTTTTATTTCAATTGTGTCCGAGCGTATTGAAAACTAATTAAGACATCAGTAAGTTATTGTTTGTAGCATATCGCCTGCCTCATGTGAACTGATTAGTCAAATGTTAAATGTTCGGTACTGTGTCAAGCCAAATTGTCACAAATTCCGCATGAAGGGCGAGGGATTGTGATTGGACGCATCAAAACATGCCTCCAACACAATAATTACGTTTGGTGTAGTTTACTAATTGGGGAAAAATAAAGCAGATGATTTGAATTGCATTATAAATGAATATCAATGAAATTTCAATCATCAGGTAGACTGCGTTTGCAGAACAACGAAAATATATAATTTTGAATGTTTTCCTATATTGCAATTGGAAATCTTGGAGAGAAATTCATTCTTGGGGGCGATTTCAATGCCAAACATACTAATTTGGGCTCGCGTCTGATTACGACTAAAGGGCAGGCACCTCTCAAAGCCCTACAACAATCTGGTTGTGAAGCGTTATCGATGAGTAAGCCTACGTATTGCCAAGCTAACCAGAATAAAATACCGGACCTTATTGATATATATCAAAAAGTTATATGATAATTGAAGATGGCGTTGATATGAATTCAGACCACTCTTCAGTCTATGTAACAATTAGCAGAAATACAGTCTTAAGGGAGCAACCGCATATTCTCGTGGACACGCGCATAAACTGGAAATCTTTCGAAAATACGATCAGTAACGCTCCATCAAAGATAAATACTCCCATTGAAAACTATGAACAACTAGAGGAAGATGGTATCAAATTCAGCCAAACTGTACAAAATGCATACTGAAAAATACTCCTGCCTTAAAGGTCTCATATGCAGGTTGTATCCAAATGAAATGAAGCAAATGTTCTTCACGAAACGCAGACTTCACAGAAGGTGGCAGATGACTAGGTCTCCAGCGGACAAAATCAAGCTAAATAAAGTCAATAAAAATCTTACGATTGCAATAAGAAAGCATAAAAGGGTTTTTACACAGTTTATCATGCGATAAGAATTCAAAATATTCGCTCTGGAAAGCAACCAAATCGTTTAAGGGCCCTATGGCGCAATCCGCTCCCTTAACGCTCAATTCTGGATGGGCCAAATGTAATTCAGAAAAAGCCCATGCCTTTGCAGAGCATCTCAAAAATACTTCTTCAGCCAGTGACTACGATATCGATAGCTCTCATCTACTACATACCGTGAACATGGATCCAGAACAAAGCATTCTATCTGTCTCTTCTCATGATATCTAAAATTTTATAAGATCATACAAACAAAGCGCCAGGCTTCGAGTTACTTAAAGCTGAAATTCTGAAAAATCTACCATACAAAGGCATCTGTATCCTGACAGAAATCATGAATGAGTGTTTGAAGCTAGAATATGTTCCCACCTTCTGGAAAGTGCCTGAAGTTATAATGATAGCTAAGCCTGGAAAGCCTCCTAATGAAGTTTCTTCGTACAGATCAATTTCAACACGTAAATTTCATTCGAAGATCTTGGAAAAATGTTTTTAAAGCGACTAATAAAGAAATTTCTTTACAAAGCATCAATTTGGTTTCAGAACCAAACACTCCACTATTGAACAAGTGCATCGAACTCTCAACATAATTGATAATGCTCTAGAAAAAGAGAGGTTTGCTCTGCAGTGTTCCTAGATGAGTTTCAGGCTTTTGACAAGGTCTGGCATGAAGGCCTTATTCATAAGCTTCGAAATCAACTGCCAAATCAATATTGCGATTCCCTCAAATCATATTTATCAAACTTCTCCATTGATCAGAAATATTCTTATTCTAATCTAATAGATATAAAAGCTGGAGTGCCCCAAGGAAACGTCCTAGGACCTATGGTGTTCCTCCTGTATACAAACGATGTTCTCTCTATTGCAAATTGTGAAATTGCAACTTTTGCCGACTGCTTTTCACCGGCACTGATATAAAAGCCTCTACTGAAGTACTACAATCTGCTGTAAGTAATCTCTATAGCTGGACGAAACTATGGCGACTCAAACGGAACAGCGCCAAATCGATTCACGTTGACTTCACAAACGGCTCGAGATACCTCATGCCAATACTGCAAATTATCTAGGAATGACATTGGATTCAGAAGTCCGATGGAAAGTACACGTAAGAAAGAAAAAGGACGAGTAAGAAATTAAGTTTAAAAGTCATTCAGTCTTATCGACATACAATAAACTTCTTATATATTAGCAAATCCTTCGATCTGAATGCACGTATGGTATACAGTTGTGGGGCTGCATCAAAAAAAATAATATGATGATGACACAAAGATTCCAAAATAAGGAATTGAGATTCCTTGTGAATGCGCCTTGGGACGTGCGCAACAGAAATCTGCACCGTGATTTAACTGTAGAAACAGTAAGAGTGGTTGCCGAAGCTTTCATTGTAGCACACGCAGATAAATAAAACAGCAAATAAAGAAGCTGCTCAAATCGCCAATACTTCAGATACAGTGCGGCGACTAAAAAGGACGAAACCCGATGACCTCGTTAGGTAACTCAAATAAAAAGGGCCATGTTAGGAACTGGTTCTGGTTTGAATTTATATATTAAAATAAAAATGTTTGTTAGTTTTTATACATCTTTACTAGTTGCATTATGAAGGAATATTTCTATATAAGTTTCTTTTTAAGAGTAATTAAACAAAGTCCAAACAAATTGGGTTTTTGACGTGTAAAAACTTTAAATAAATCAATGGGCATTTAAAAGAACGTGTGACTACTTGCACTTGATTTACCTCTGTTACTGTCAACCCGGCATACAATTAAAGGCAATCAACCAGCCAAGCGTACAACTAAACTTTCACTTCCTAACCGCAATTTAATGCAAACAATTTAAATATCCCTGCAATGAAATTAAATATTAGAAATCTCCGGGAGAGTATACCTTAAAATTAAAAACCTCAACTTAAATAACATTTAATTTCAGCTTGCCACACTCTTTTGCCTCCGCTTCCCTCGCCGTCATATTCCTTCTTCTCATTTCCCTCACTTCCTTTCAACTCAGCTGTCAACAGTTACGCAATGAATCACGAGTAATAAAATAATCAATATTGGTCAATTAAATATTCACCTCATTCACTTTGTTACTCAATTAATTGAAAAGTCCTTTTCGAGTACACTCAAGCAAGCGGAATCCTTTTACCGAAGTGCTGCTACACTGCCACACAGCTACACTGGTACACTGGTACAGCTGCAAGCAATTCTCTGTATAAAAGAGACAGAGAAAAAGAGAAGTTAAGTAATTGTTTAAATACGGTTCGAGTATTGCTGTAAGGTAAGCGTGCTTGAAATAAGGACATTGAAAGTACTTAAGTTCGTAGCAATGAGGATGCTTCACTTAACGAAAGCGCCCTGACAAAGACTTAGAAAATAATGTGTTTTCTGCATACATTTGGCTAATATGCAAATGTTATTCCAATGAGTTGATTAAAGTGACTTTATTACATTTATTGAAATGGTTGACATTATTTGAAGTGCCTGATGTGCCATTTGAACGCCACCAGCATTACAACTGCTTGCGTTCAATTTGTGTAATTAGTGCCCTGCCACTGAGATAATTGGTCGTAATGTACGAGACGAACTTGCAGCAAAGGCAAACAACGCTTTTGGCTGAATTTGAGTAATAAACAAGGAAAGTAGCTGCCATTATTTCAAAATGAACTAGCAACAGCACCCAAACACCGGAAGCAGACAAGCGCAAACAGCTCTGCACAGTCGCAGGAATAGGAGGAACAGGCGCAACTTGTGCTGTTGCTAACTGCAAACATAGACAAAGGCCTGGGCCTGCCGGGGTCCGTGTGCCCAACGGACGTTGGTTGCCAAGAAGTTGCACCGACTCATTTTCCACTTATTTAACAACTACGCGTGGCAGCAGAACTTTTCATCATACACTCGCCTGCCTTCCATTTCGCAGAGGCGGTTGTTTGAAGTTTGGAGTAGCATGCAACTGAAATTGATTGGCCACTTCAAATTGATTTCAAATGAAGGCAGCAGTTTCTGGAAATTATTTTCCGTTGCACCGGCGGTGGCTGCAGATGGCGTAGTGGCAAACGGCAAGTCAAGTTTGTCGACTTCGACAGGCCAGTGCAGTAATCAGCAGCAACGGGGTAAGGCAGGTCGCTGCAGCCGCCACTCCTCTACCCTCTCTTACGATCGCTCCGAAACCATCGTTTGCCTGGCTTTTTAAAATTCAATTCATTTCATTTTTGTTGATTTTTTTTCTTCCAGCAATTTAAATTGCTGCACACTCACATTTGCCAGCAATAATGCCATTCTGACAGCAGAAGTAGAGGCAGTAGCAACCGAAGTCGAAGTAGGAGCATCGACAGCATCAACAAATGCAGCAGATGCACTTGTGTATGCACTCCATCCTGCATCGGCCTGTTGAGTGACCCAGTCCGCATTCCTGGCTTGCCTTATGTGCAACAATTCCTTCGATTTTGTTGTTATTTGCTGCATCTGTAATTATGCTGCATACGAGTGCCGCATTTCTCAATTTTGAAAAATTTCATCAGGCCTCTTGCAGCTTAAGCACTGCACTGAAGAATTTGTTGCATTTATATGAAGTATAATGAAGTTTCCGTACGCTTGCAATGCCACGTACAAAAGACGGTAATGAATTTATATTATCTCTGCAGTGAAGAGTCAACAAAAGCGAAGTAGAGGCGACACAAGTGGAGAATGGAAATTGCATTATGTGTGACATCAGTTCAATGAGTTGCAAGAGGAAATCGTGTAGGGGAGGGGCTTCGAAGAGAATGGCATAAATGCATGACAGCAATTCGATCGAATGCCACTGCATTGCTCGCAGACAATTATCAACATAAGAAGCATCAATCACACAGTCATAAACCGATACTTGGCATACAGTTTAGAGCAGCGAAAGGACTTCCATTATGACAGAAAAGGAACGTTTTCAGACAATTGTGAAGATTAGCTGTGGCATCCAGTTGGAGTTTCTGAGAGTGCGAATGAAAATATTATAGTGGTGCAAAATGGAACTAAATGAAACCCCTTGTTCGTCAAATTTATATAATGGATAAGGTTAAGGGATGGCTTGATTAACTGTTGCTTTTCAAGTCGAGGAATAATGGCTGTAAGTGAAGTCATGTTGATCTGTTATTGCACAGAGCTCTGAGAGATTCTAAACGCCTTATCAGTGGGACTTATGTAGCCTGTTTCTATCTTCATAGAATTTGGTGAATTATTGTACGAATTCAACTGGAAAGTAGCTAAAAGTGCCTATGAGGTCACAGTAAAATATGCGTAAGTTGACAGTTTGACCAACGAATGTGCAACTTTCCTAGAGGACTCAAACCTCTTAAAAAATTCTATTTTATTTATTCTAATTCTATATTTTCATTATCAAATATGCCTTTCAAATTGATTTAAGCTTTATTACCACACTCCAACTAGCAAGGCCTATTGGAGACTACGCATGAGCCACTACTTAAGGAGTCCTTGTGGCTTTTGACTACTCCTCACAGCAGCCCCGGCAAAGAGTTTCAGAATCCTCTCCTCTTTGCATAAAGCAAGCAGTTGATCATGATTTCAACCGCTACCCAGAGGTACGCCTATGCTACTTTTATATTTATGTTGCAACGCTTTTTCGAACTTGCAGCACTTGCACTTAGCTGCGTGAAGCATGCACAATCTTAATTACAAACAGCTGGCGTGGCATATTGGCCCGCCGCCAGCAACTGAACTACTCATTTGCTTATGCAAGCATAAATTAAATGGGATTATATCGCAAGGCTGCTTGTTTTCCATATTTATGCCAAGATTTTTATAAACAAATAAATCGTGCAATGATCTGTGACTACCAACTTCAATGCTGACTTTGTTTGCCTGCCAGTGTCTAGACTTGGCCGCAGTCAATAAATTCCCAATAGGAGTACAACAAGTTTATGGCCTTTTGCCTACAGACAGACAAATTGTGAGAAGCGCCAACTTTTAATTATATTAAAAGCAACTACGAAAACACTGCTAAGGGAACACTACACGGAAAATGATGTAAGAAATGTGCATACATGAATAATTTGGCTGCCGAAGAGCAGAACACCAAAATAACTGCTCAAAATTCAAGCCAGAGTATTCAATGCGAAGAGCCACTCGCATAATAAAATGGCAACGATGCGCAATGATAACAAGAGGAACAACAACAACAATAAACAGAACCACGCCAACAAGCATGCACACTGCTGTGGCAATCAAATCGAATTGAATTGCATGCAAATTTCTCAAACATTTCCATTTGTGATAGAAAATAAACAGGCAAAGTAATCGTCCTTCGAATTCGGAGAAGTAGGAAGAAAATGGAAAATAAAGCCAAACAATTTCCAAGTACTGCACAAATGTGAACCTCGCATCGGCATCCTTGGCCTGCCTTGCGGATGCTGATGCCGATGCCTGGCTTAAGAAGAAAGTTGCAAGTTTGATTTGGAGAGAACTTGTGTAACAAGAGCGTATAACACAGCACAATGGGAAGTCAGAAGTCAGCGCTGCACGAAATGAGCGGTAAGAACTCATGAATTTTAAGATGAAATTGTCCGAATAAACAGCAAAGTCAAAAAGTGTGAGCGGCAAAGCGAGGAAACCCGAAATGAAATAAAATGGAACTGCATGAAAGGAAAGAAAAACTTTGGCAAGGAAAAGCGCAATCCAAGTGGAAGGAGCAGCAACAGCAGCAGGCATACGAGCAACAAAAGTTGTAGGAATTCGATAAGGCGGCAGGCAGCAAACGGAAATTTAAGCAGCCTTGATATAAACAGAAAAACTTGTTTAAACTTTATGATAGTGTACTGCACCAGTTTCCGTGCACTTGTGCCAGTATAATGCATGCGTACATATGATTTTCTGCGGCTGTGTGAGCGGGCCCTCACATCTCTATGCACGCGTACAGCCAACCGCCAAAGTCGCGCGCTGGCCCGCTCGAAACCAAAAGTTGTGGCAATGCATTTGGCAGGTTTATTATTAACCTATGCAGCAAATGCGGCTTGTGCCATATAAGCCGCATGTCGTGCAGCATTTTTAGCATATGAAAGAGTGCCAAAAAGGATAGAGAGGGCGAATAGAGGATGCCTGCTTATAACAAGCAGAGGCAGCAGCACACCTTATTCCCCGAAAATATGTTGTTAGCGAAAGTTGGCCAAACAAAGTTTTTATTCCCCCGCATTTTCATGTCGGCACGGCACGGTTCTGCAGCTTACATTTTGTTTGCAAATACCGAAATGGCTCACAAACTATACTACCTTATTCCCACTTCCTTCCACGTTGCTGCCTCGTCCTGCTCCGTTTGGACAGAAAGTTAAAAAGTTTTCCATATACATACGAGTATAATTCAAATTTAAACGCAAGTTTCATTGCGTCAAAATTTATTTGTATACTCGCATGTGAAAATACTTTCGCAATGTTCAAGAAGTATGTGTGGGCTGCACACTTTCGCATACACTTGTTTGCTTGTTTGGTATGTAAGTGTCCTTCGGTGTGGAAAATCTTCGTCTCTACAAGTTTCTAAATTGAAAAGTGCTTTTAAAAATTTTATAACACAAAATCTGTTAGTCCGTACATGATTTTTATGATAAAAATGTCATCAGTCGGTAAAGTGAAGTTGAAGTTGTGCAAAGTATTTGTACGCGGTGGAGAGAAGGATGAAGACTGTGCTGTTCTGAAATGGCATAGCTGAGAAGTGACATGTATGCCTGTTCCACAGACAAACTATTTGACATTGTATTTTCTTGCCTTTTGATTTGAAATTCGTTGTGACTACAATAATCAAAGCACAGACGAATATTTCCTTTGCAAGCATTTAAAAAAGGATATAAAGGATATGCTCTTTGTCAATTGACAAGTCCGGCAGTTGCTTACACTTAAGCTGCCAATTAGTATTTATGGAAAAGTAATTGTACAAAATTCACAGAGCCTGAATAAATGAAAAATTTATTGGCATAAAATCAATCAAAGCCCGATGAGACGGACATATTTGCCGGAAAAAGAGCTTATATCTTCGATTATATAAAATGGGATCAGCAGAAACGAAGAGTCGTGTACATTCTGGAATTTATAAATAGTAAAACTATGGACAGACAAGAAATTTGTAGATGGCTTAGAAGAATAATTACTGAGACAGAAATTTTAGAAGGATGTCCAATCAAATTCCATTTAAGCTTACTCAAAATAACTCTAGCCAAGGCTGGGGAGTGGGAAGACTTAAGGATTATATACTGAAAAGAGTAATTCATTGCAAAATTTGAACAAAGGAATATTAGGATTAGTTTTCTCACTCCTTCCAATGGAAATAAAGGTGCCTTTTACACTACCGAGATACAACGAAATGAAAGACAGACCACATTTGCGTGGAGATGGCACAATCGGTTGGACTCATATATTTGTAAGCAGAGATTATGTTGATGTGAACGCAAATACTGTCTTATCTATCAGAAGGGGAACTGGCACTGCGCAGATAGCTTCAAAACCCACTACACTCTGGGTTAAGGTATCAACCATTCTTATTCAAATCACTGTTTCTGTCGGTGGCAGTCCAAACTAAATTGTGTTCAAAAAAGTATAAACCTAGAGGACTTTGAAGCTTTAATCTGAGACTCATAGTTTTGGAAATTAATTTACTGATTCTTGTGATATTACGGAAAGTACTGTATTACCTCCCGCAACTACCAGGTTATGCATTAAGTCGCGTCAAACCTCAGGAGATTGGCAAACACAACAGCAAAGAAATACGAGGCTAATCACCAGTGTCACAATGTTTCCAAATAACAACAAAAGACAAAACATTATCCTTAACTAAACAAGATACTTCACGATTCCGAAGTGTTAGTACCTTCAGCAAAGATTGTCTCTGCCCTGACAATAAAATTTGTCTCATCCCTTAACCACTCTGCCCGCTTTCCTTCCTCGTCGAGTTCAGTTTCCCATTCTCACTTGCCATGCAATAACTTCAAATCAAAACTTGTGAATAGCTTTAATGACATTTAACAAGTCAATCAAGGCGGAGCACGTAGCTGTGTGATGTAAATGCAAAACAGCAAACCAAATAAATATATTGTAAAGCCAATAAGGCATTCAGGCAATCCGGTATTCAAGCATTCAGGCACTCAGGCAGCCTGGCAGGTTGGCTGATGTGGCAGGAGGTCGGGCTACTTGTTGTGTATCCATTTGCATTGTGAGAACCCAATTTATTGACAATCAAAAGAAAATCTAATTTACACAGAAATACCTCAACGTAGCAGGCAGAAGAAAGTAAATTCTCCAGTAAAGGACAGCAGAAAGGATCTCACAAAAAGGATGCACTACCATACAAAAACAGTGTGAGGTTGCATGAGCACACCAGCAACGCCCAAAGGGATACAATTTGCTTCACGTACGTATACATAGTTGCCACTTTAAAATGAAATACTCGCATTGAAGCGAAGAGGAGTGTATCAGCAGGGAGTGGCTCGGCAGCAGCACAGCAATCTTATTTGCCGTTCATCGGTATGGCAGTGTTTAAGGAAGTGACTGAGTGGCAAGACTAGTTCAGAAGCTAACTCCAACCTGGTCGAAACAAAGCGACAACTGACATTTTGATTGCACTTTAGTGGGCTGCTCACATCGAGTCCGGCTTGTTTTAATGTGCCTCTTTTTATGTTTACGTGCTTTATTTTTTAGTTCATTGTTGTACTACTGACACTCGAGAAGACTCCTGGAGAGTTCATCTTACCACTTGATCAGTGTATATGGCAGGAAGTCTTTTATTCTGCTCAGAGCCTCTGTGGCAGTGAGAGGACACTCAAATTAAATACTTAAGCATACACTGTAGTCGCACACTTAGTTGATATTGTTTAAAGTGTACTACAGTAACGCATCCTCGGCGTGGGTGTGTGTGTGTGTGCAAGCTACACTTGCTTTTATGTAATTGTATAAATTTACATGCTTTGCTTTATATGCTACAAAGTAGTGCAGTGCTGCCGTCTGATTGTGACTTTGAATAGGCACTTCACTTGATCCTTTTACTTATGGCCACAAATAAAATTCAATCAACTGGGACTCGCACCTTGTGGGCGTTTCTACACAGAGTTCAAAACGTTGAATTCCGATAGGAAGTGTGTAATGAATCGTTACTAACGAGAATAATTTCTAATACTTGTTTGAATCACAGCAGTGATTGCTGCCAAGTATTCTCATTTCACAGTAAAATTGTAGTTTAAACGAGTATAGAAGACTGAAGTCGGGTTAGACCGACTTCGAAGTACCCTTTACCCTTACATGAGCGTGCGAATTAAACAATGGTAATGTCTTATACAGATTTCTTCATTAGGAGCATATCTAAAATTATTATTAAAATTATAATTTTCCGTAGAGTAATTTTCCGTAGAGTACCCTGGTAAAAGGTATGGAAATATTCTATTGCTTTTTCATATATATTTCACATTGCAATAGTCAGAGCAGTCAACTCAGGACCTAACTCAGTAATACTTTGAGAACATTCTAAAAGCAGTCCCTACAAAATCCATATCCAAAATTATGAAGCAGCTAATTCATAATAGTTAAGGTTTCAGAGTATTAAAGTCGTGCTTTCTTCTCTGTGTATATATCCTACTGCTGTGCACAATTTTAGTGAAGATGTCCTGACTTCTTTAACAAACATGGTGCACTAGAATCCCCACTATCAGGATCAGTAGGATAATGTTCCTGCTCGATATTATGAGACTTCAACCAATATTATTAGTTCATCACTGGACATTCGAATAAGTCGTTAATGGAATAAGCATATGACAAAAACTGATTGTTTTATTGTACGAACATCCTGAAAAGGGTGTGTACGCGTGGAGTTAGTCTAATGAAGCAAAGGCTGATTTACGTTCACATCACAAATTGTAAATAGACCTCAAGAATACGGCGGAATAATATCTAAGAAAGTGGAAGGACTTCGAGTGCACGTAATTATGAATAATTTAAAATAAGCCTCTCTTCCATGTCTATGAGAAATTTAAACTCAGTCCAAGTATGGATTAAGTCAGGTTAAGTTTCGGTTTAAGTAGCTTTCAAACGCACAGATCCTTTGCCAGAAGAGACACCCAGGCTATGCCCAGGTCTGTTGTGATAAAAGTGAGGAGATAAATGTATCCTTTCCTAGAATATTAGTGGAGCCTTAATCCAGACATTTTCAAGGTAGGACCAAAAGCCACCAAATCTTCCATATTGATCGATTTGATCCAGGTTATTAAAGAGAGGTTCCAAGCAAGGGTTTATTAGTCTTGTATCGCTCATACCCACATAAAGTAAAGGCACCAGTTTTAAACAATTGGAAGCCAAGGATATTTCTAATTATAGTCGTTTATTTTGGTACCAGTTGTCTACATATTTTTCATATTTTATTTACGCCCTTGGAGATGATTCCGTATCTGATGTTACAAAAATTGTCATGGATAAGAGAAAGCATGTATGAAATGATGGCGTGGAATCCATTCAGATACTAAAAATAAAATACATCAAACGAAATAAAATTAGACCCAGTTCGAAACAAAAATAGTTCTCCTTTCCAATTCAAACACAGACAATTTGAAATTTTCGTAAATATTTTGTCATATCATGTGAACACCTGAACTTTCATTGTTGACGCATTCTTCCATCAATCTTGCCTGGAATTCGATAGCTCTATGTGGAATTTATTGCTTGCAATGAGAACCTTTTCCCTACTCAAACTCAGAACGACACACTTTCCTAATCATCCGTCAAATGCTCGATTGGTTTTCAATCTGGACTTTGCGGATGGGTGGATAATAAAAGTGTCTAGCTAAAAACGAACCAGTTCAGTGGATGCGATGCACATGTGTGCGAGTTTATGGTGGCTTTGAACCAGCAATCATGCACGTTCGCTTTCGTGTCACCAGGTTTTGTGTAGCTGAACTTTGTCAGGCGACTTTGGAGAGACGAGTAACCATCCAGCCCACACCAATCAACTTGGAGGACATTTTCTGTGATTCCTCCACTTTCGCATAATTCTGTATCTTATGCTATGAAATTTGTTTTCCACTTCATAAGGTAAGAGTACATATGTGAAACATTTTTAATTATTAATATTTATATCCCTGAGTCGATATTTCATATCCTTCTGAAATGCTTAAATCAATCGTCGCAAATGTAAACTTTTGCATTTATTTGATTGCAATCATTTTAAACCAGCACAAAAGTTCGAAAACGATTCCAAATGATTGCTTAAAATGCAAGCAAATATTTGTTTTATACAGGCAGACACACACACACACACACACTGGCTCAAAAAACACACATACACCCACACACTCGCATTCACCACAGCACGTTCACTGAAATACATGGCTATGAGTACTGTGGTCTACTTATGTGGGAGCGACCCATGTTATCGGGCTTTATTAACGAAGATATAAAAGCGATAAAAATATCAACAAAACAACAAAAGCGACAACACAATGAAAATAATAATAAACACAACAACAATGGCAACAATAATACGAGTAGTATGTGCAGACAACAACCGCTCTGACAATGGCAACAATAAACTCCAGCCAGAACAATTCTCGAACAATGTCAGCTGTTTTGTTATCTTACCTCAGCAATTAAAAAATTTCAAAAAAGAACTTAACGAAAAAAATGCTATAAAAAATAAAAGGAAAAAATCACGGCACATGTGTGTGTGCATGTGTGTGCATGTGTGTGTGGGTCGGTGGGTGTGTTGTTTTGTTATTTGAACATTTAATACATACACCTACGCGCTGCTATTCATTGAATATGATGTATTGATATGCGAGTGTGTGGGTGTATGTGAGTGGGAGGCAGGATAACGCCATTTTTCATTCGCTTTGTGTATGGTAAATTGTTGTTTGGTTGTCTGCGAACGGATGTCGTCATTTTTCATGAGCTGTGGTACCATTTAGGGTGAGATAGTTTCGTCAGTTGTCACTCAGCAATCTATTCCACGGGGACACTCTTCTGAAGTCTTCATAAATATTGACAACCGCTAACAATGTGGGTCCACTCTATGCCAATTGTTGTGGAAGCAAGCGTCTTACTTAGCAGTGTAACGGAAGAGAGATGTGACTGAAATTTATGGTGGCGATGAAGATGCTTGTGAAGGCGAATTTAATGGATATAATAAAACGCTAACCAGGACATAAGAGAGGCTAAGCTTAAAATAAATTTTTAGATATTTTATATGATTATTGAGTAATGCGCCTAGGCCGATTAAGCCAAAGCGATATATGGGATATATTTATGCTATGCAAACAAAATAAATATCAGGGATAAGTACAAAAGAAGCTTGTAAATAAAATGTTTGCTTTTGGCACAAAGCGTGCACAAGAGCCGCTCAGCTGAAACTGAAGCTTTGGAAGTATTCCAATTACTTCAAACGAACTTTCAAGGAGATGTGATTTCGGAGCCCTATTATGATTATTCAAAGATCGAAACATAAAAATTAAGCAAAATATTACGTATGAAACTTAGGAAGGATCATTAAAAAATTGACTGTTTCAAAGCACACAAAAATTTTATATCGGTGAATATCGCCTTCTTGTATTCATATCACTGTGTAGAGTACCAGTTTTTCAAATCAAGGAGCTTTAAGGACATAATTTCACCTTAAGGAAAGATAGTAGTAATGGGTTTTCTTTACAACATTATACTTGTTTTATATTTTAACTGAATTTAAATTAAAAAAATCTTACCAAGATCCTTGAATTGTTCAACTTGGCTCCATTTCGACAGAATTATATCGACATCGTCGTCAAAATGGGTGATTGTAATTGGAAAGTTGTAGCAACAAATGGAAAATGAATCCAGAGGAAGTAGCAGTGAATTTATATGGATCACAAGTATAACATCAGTTCAATTCCAGTGAAAGTCTCAGACAAAAACCATATTTTCAATTTGAAAAGTGGTACAGCAGCAGGAGCAGATGAAAAATTTGTCAAATTACAAAAAACGCTAATTTAATATGATTTCAACAGAATGTTTATGAATCTTGTAGGTACAATTATCTTTAAAACTTTCCAAAGCTAGACATGAATCCTCTTCAGTTTTAGACCCCAACAAATAAGATGTATTTTCATTAAAAAAAACCTTCATCTGAGAAAATAAAGCATATTTTTATAGAAGTGATTATTTGCATCTTGTTCAATATCCTTGAAAAACCCCTTCGAAATGATGATATTCTAAAGCATGACATATTCCATGCTCTATGCGTTGATATGAAACATAAGGATACAGTTAATATGCCTTAACCTTCCATCATATGCTTCGATTGTTGGTATCATACCGATGCTGTGTCCCCAATTGTAGCACAAGACCGCTATCCAATGATTTTTAACAAATCAGCATATCAACCCCCCTTCCAATTGTCTCTTGTAGGCTTCTACGTTACCATAAAGGTCACAGCTAATGTAGAATTCAACCATCCTTGCCATCTAGGGTACCAAACCAACCGTTATTAATGTTTTAATTAAATAGCCGCATGCATGGGAAACCCAGAAGGACATTTGATTACAATTAGGCACAGTTTGTGGGCCGTGGCCATGACAAAGATATGGTTTAGAAATATTCTAACCGTATTTAAATGGAGTCTTGTAACCCTGCCATCTTCTCTGGGAATGAAAGAAGAAGGCAGGCGTTGCTGTTGCATACATTTTGAATTTGATTGAGACGAATGTGATAACCGAAAGAGGAGAGCATTTGTTCTGGAAGCATGTTGGTTGTGGTTGTATTGCCTTTCCAACTATGATGGTAATTCTGAGACCGTGCCTGAAAGCATTGCATGTGTGAGTTGGCGTAATCAAAGCCTACGAAAACCACGAAGCAATCGTATGAACAGCTCTTGAGCAGCTTGTTTGCCGCAACACCAAACCCATGAAATATAACCTGTTCAAGGAGTTGATTAGTGGAACCACCAGTTGGATTCGCACTCAACGTAATTACATTGATTCCGAATTTGTAACTCTCTGTTGTGTGCGTTTAGTTATACCCTACCTGCCAAATGCAGAGATTCGCCTCCAAAAGTTTCAAATTGAAAATTATTTCCAAAACTGACAAGTCAAAACAGCCTCCGTTAGTACACAACCCTGGCGAGGATATTATTCGCAGAAACTGTTTACGAAAATTTAATGAGAAAATGTTGTGCATAACTGAAACTTCACTTTCACTGCGACATTCAGCACGGTCGGTCCCCTTCTTGGTTGTTGGCATTTAAGTAGCGTATCCTTGCCACAGCATAATCTTCCCTCTCAGTCGCGTTAGAGCGCAACATTTTGCCACACGAATTAATCACAAAAGAGCGTTGAAATCCTGGAAAAACCACGGCATACGAATACGGCATAAATAACGTGATATGCCAGTGCGGACGACACCGAAACTCGCAGCGCTCGTGGACATGTACACAAAAATAATGCTGCATATGCACAGGCGTGGGAGGAGGGTATTAAGTGTATCTGCGTGTGTATATGTGTGTGCTATGCTGGCGATATTTCAAGTAGCACCGCTGCCAGTCTTAACATAAACCAAACCTGAAAGCGTGACTATTTGATGGGCGTATCGCCCTCCTCCTCTGGGTGTATGAGTGTAGTCGAAAATCACCACACTTGTGGAGATCCTTTTTTCAAGCGGCGAATGCCAACAATTGCGGCAGTGCCAGTGCCAGTGGCAGTGGAAGCGTCAGTGTCAGTGTCGTAGTTGCACTCATTAAGTATGCGCATACGTATCCAGGTGCAACTTCAGCAAAGCTGAGCATTCTTGTGTGCATGTGAAGGCATGCAGCAATGCACGTAGGTGTGTGCGCACCAATGCAGCTGTTCTACCCTATATGGATGCTTGTGTGAGTACGAATATGTGTGTGTGTTGGCATTAGTAGCAAGTACAAGAAAAGTCTTTTGCCGCCAAGTCTAATCCCGGCGTAAATTTAATTAATTTATGGCGGCAGCATTAATGTTTATGTGTCGGTGTTATTTATGCGTCCGTGTGTGTTAGTATGTGTGCGTGTGTGAATTTTAAAATCACTTCGCTGCTGCTGTCAGTGGTTGGCAGTGTTGCCTGGCTCAGGTATTAAGCAGCATTCATACACCTGTTTATTTGAGTTTGTGTAGCGAGCTTGCTTTTCTTTCCTGTTGCCTACTGTTGCCTCCTGCTGCTACCCTCAAACCAGCACGGCATGGTTACGCTGCGGCTGGTATTACCGCATTAAGCGCCTTAATTTCTAATACACATGCGCGCACGCTTAACATGATTTAAATATAATTAACGCTAATCGCATCAGAACCGCACATGTGGCAAGCAGGTGGGGGGGAAACGAAGACCCTTTCTGTATTTAATTTAAATTTATTCTTGTAACAAAAAATTTCGGAAAAAAGTTCATCCCCTTGCAAAGCAATTTTACAAAATTTTGCAGAGAGAAAAATTTCATTTTTCCTTTTTAGGGAGATTTGAGGGCTGGAAGACTCCAGCAACATCAAGCAGAGCGATGACAGCAACAGCAACAACGACAACGGTGATGACAACAATTTCCGGTCAGCTCCTTATTGCCTTGCCATGTGGCAGGTTTTTGCGTACTTTCTGTGCATTTGGCTCCGCTTTGAGCGGCACAAATGCAAAATTTAATATTCTTTGACTGCAAAGAAAAAGTTTCTGGGTGGTTTTTTTTCATTCTGTTGCTTCTGTTGCTGCAGAGCGAATGCCCTTTTTCTTTGAGCGTGATCTTAAAATATGAATACACACAACCGCATGCACACAATTTTGTACTGAACAATTTCATCTTTTTGTTCTTTTCGTCATAATCTGACGACAGCTGACGACGGATGTGACAGATTCAACAGTTTGCAGCACCATCTTTACTCAGAATCCCTTACATATTATTAAAAAGCGGGCTTCTGGTTTGCCGGAGGTGGAGGGTAGTATACGATACATCACTCGTGGAGCTGATATTACGTTTAAATTGAATGAAAAAAAATCTGCTTTAATTGTTGCTGAATTTCCGAATAAAGATAGAAAATAAGGACACATATCTTCAGAACTTCTGGAGAAAAACCTGTTTAGTCTTTCTCAGTGTCTTCAGTAGCATTAGTGGGGGTTTCTATATCGTTTTCCGAGAGACAGAATATAGACCGAGAGATAAGTAGGCATCCAGAAGGAAACATGAATTGCTGAGTTGTTGGTATCATACCGATGATTTATCCCCAATTGTAGTACAAGACCGTTATCCAATAATAGAGATAAACACTACTAAAAGTGCATCAGTGATAAGTGATTAATAAAATGTGCATCAGAAAGAAGTCATTCAGTGAAAAGTCAGTAGTAAAAAACCATACAAATATATCGTAACCACCGTGAAATGTACAAAGACATGTGTCTTTTAGTGACCTTTCTAATACTGGACTTTCTTCTGAATTGTTTGGAACGACTTCGAAACTAATCGAAATAATTAAGTATCATATGCAGCACGACGATAGAGATGAGTTGCGACTTGAAAAGCTGCTTGAAAAGCTGATTAACATAAAAATTCGATTTATTAATCTGTGCTTAAATAAAATTGCTTTAAACAAAGGTCGTATATCAAGTCATTATTTTAGAATAGCATATTCCAATGATTGAACAAAACTAATTTTCTTAACAGACAAGTAGAAGGGATATTAGCTTAACAATACTACGCTAGATGGTGGTGACTAAGATGAATGCACTCAATCCTCAGCGAAATGTTTAATAATAAGAAGGTAGTAATAGACTCTCTATAAATGATCTCTGTACACATAATTCATTCATGTTTATATCATATCAATACACTTTTTGCAGGTGTACTGTTTTTCTGGTACTTGCTCAGCTGTCACATCCCAATAAACTGTAGTAAAGACTAGAGCAGTCCCTCGTTGCAGCATCCTCAGGTATTTCCATAAGCCTTAGGAATGCACTTATTCTCTACGCATTATTATGAATCAGAACATTTATAGAAAAATGCACCTAGTTTCCTTTGATGAATGCCACTACGATTGACGCACTGCTTGATGCAAACATGCACCGAAAATCCCTACTGCCCACTAGTAAGAGAAGACTTACCTACTAATCCTCTTCTTCAAAGGCACTCACTCACATTAATCAACTATTTGGAACATCATCAAATCATTCCCGCATTTATAGTATTAAACAATGTCAAGAATTTTAGTCATGAGTATGTCCACAAAGCGAACTTATGCAAAATAAATTCACTTTTCAAATACTTCAACTAACACGCCGCTTGCCGCATGCCAGTTGCAACATGTGTAAACGTCACTGGCATTTACTCAACGAGTATTTTTGCTTTCTTGAAATGCCATTAAATAATTATGGACCATTGAATCAATTAAAACTTTTCGTGTGACTACGAGTACTAGGAGAAAAGTTGTGATGACCCAGGCCGAAATACATACTCCCACATACATATGCACACATACATACTCATACATGCTCATCACTGCAAAATCAGTGTAAAGAGATGCCGCAACAAAAAGAAAACAATTTGCAGCAGTTTATCAGACAAAATATTGACGAAATTAGCAGGACGCCGGCGGTCGGGAAGCAGTCGGTGCGGCAGGAAAACGGAACTGAGCAGACCCAGCAACTCTTGAAAGGAAGTTACAGACGGAAGAGGAATAAAAGCCGCAGCAGTTATTAGACCAGTTTATATGGACAAATTAAGCCGAAGCGTTGCCAGTGCTCTGAAGCGTTGCGAGAGCGAGACGAGCGGCAGCATATCATATGTATGGGCAGCAGGAGCAGCAATGGCAGGAAAACTTTTTGCTCAGCAAAGACACAAATAACGGCAAAAAACAGGAAGCAGGAAGCAACACCAGCGGCAAAAGTTTTCCTTGCCGTTCCCTGCCGTACCCTGCCTGACCTGGCATTGCTCGGTTATGGTTGCTTGGCTTGTTGAAAGAAATAAAAATGAAAGTTTATTGGAAAGTTTATTTGAGCGTAATAATGTGTGTGAAAGAGGCTCTTAAGTGTCTGAGCATGCATATGTAAATACGGGTAACGATGCGAGGGTGTGTGTCTTTTTGAGTGTTGTTTGTGTGTATGTATGTGTGCGTGCGTGTGTGAATGCCCTGAAAGCAGTGAACTTGCTGATTTGCTTACATGCCTCGCAATTGTCAGTGAAAACGTTACAGCCGCACGCTTGTTGACCTACTCTCCTGCCAAGTGGAAAAAAGGAACTCAAATGAATTTTTGGCCAATTTGTTGTGTGTGCTTTGCGGATTTTTTCAGCTCTTTTGAGAGAACTTTTCAAAAGTTATCAAATTGAATTTAACTTGAAAATTAATTCTTTATACAGAATTCTGCATGCCACAATATCGAAATAAATGCATAACCGTTCCAAGGTCGACACAAATCTGACAGATACACTCATAACTCAGACAAATTAGAGCGTGTTCCCAGAGTGCGCATTTACGTAAAGCATTAAATTATCGCTTAGTAGCAGCAACCGCCTCCCGCCCCCCGCTTGGCGGACCATAAAATTGAGAACACCATTTTCAAAACAATTACAATTTGCAAATTCCCTTGCGAAAGTTTAAAGCCACCAAATCCCCACTCACCGTCAAACACACACACACCCTAGCTCATAAAAATGCACACACACATGCACGCACTCATACATCAGGCGAGTATCAATTTCCGGCGGATTTATCGCAACTTTGCTGCATTGAGCGCTCACCACCACGGTTGCCAGTTCACTTGCTCACTCGCTCCCTCATTCACAGGCTGCAGTCACATGAGCCAAGCGATAAATTTCCAGCGTAGTCCTTGAGCAGCAGCTGAGGCACATCATAAATACACTCGTAGTCCAGGCGCTCCGCTAGCATGGCGCTTGTAGTGTAGTGTTTCTATTAACTCTTCTGGTGATTCCGTTGTTGTTCCGTCATTGTATTTTTATTTTTATTTTTTTGAATTTTTGGCCAATGCCGGCTTGGTTGCCGGTCGCAAGTGTGCCAAGTGGCATTGCTACATTTGCATTCGCTTGCACTGCCTTCATTGCGGTGCTTCTTGTTGTTGTGGTTCGTGTTGTTGTTGGTGCATCTGTTTTTGCTCTTGTGCAGTTTGTGTAATCCTTTTCGAAACAAGAATAATGTCACTGTAGCTGTCAATTGTTTGCTCAGCAGCTCAGGGCAACTGCTGAGGACTTTAAGGGACATTAAGCGCTGGCGCACATTTTTCCCATATTTTTCTTTGTTGTATTTCACAGTGGCAGGTATGACAAAATGTTTGAAATAATGGCGGAAAATGAGTAAGGAGAAGAAGCAAGGGAAATTCCATGAAGTTGAAAAATTGTTTCGCGCTTATTGAGAAAGTGTTTATTGTAGGTCTAGCAGTGATGGAAATTGTATGAGTATAATTTTCACGGAAGTAAAAGGCAGGAAGGATAATAATATTGAGTACTGGGGTGACTGGCACCACACTTTATTTTAAACAAAAACCACGTGTTTCTAGTTTTGTAGAAAAAGAATTCAATGTATTTAGTATATCGTTGTATGTGTTGTATATCGTTTGATGTTAAGAACAAGAATGAAACTACTGAGAGAGTGCAATTATGACAAAAGGTCCAAAGAAGACAAAAGAAGGTTGCCATGTAATTATAAATAAACAATTATTCAACACTTTGTGGTACTAATTACCTTCGTTCTCAATACTACTGGTGGATGGCAAGGATATTCTGGAAATAGTATCAGATTTATCACTCGCTGGCAGATTAAATTACTTCAGGAAGTCACCCAGAAAGAATGGTTTTGGTTAAGTAGGGTCTAATTTTTTTCATTTTTTTATTCAACTAACACAATAAAAGTTTAATTTGATTTGTGGTTGATTGACTCAACATTAATCCAAGAAAAAACTTTACTCGTTTTTGAGACTGTCCAAATGTGATCAGAAGAGTAGCGTAGTCATCAAATATAAATCAGCGTAGAAAAGATATGTGCAATCGAGAACTCGTTTGCTGATAAGGAAATTTTTGTTGTTATAAAGGAGTCCGTGTTTTCCTTGACTATATGGAACTCGTATGCGCACCTCTCGCACAAGATAGGCGGGGCTTGATTTCGAATTTTTCAGTAATCCATTTAGTTTCAGATATTTTGGACTTGGATACGATCTTATTACACTCAAAAAAAAAGGTGACATTACATTGTAGACCTACTTCTATTATCTCACCATTAAACCCATATGTTGTTTGTCAACTATACAATTCTTCTACTGAGTAGAGCAGAAGTTTCGATTACGCTTCAGTTTTATATAAATATAATCTTGAAGATTGACCAAGTTCCATTAAAATATAGAAACATCACAGCATTTTTTCAATCTAAACTGTAGATAACATTATCGAAAGTCCCAGTGTCCTTCTCTTAGCTGAGTCTACCCACGAAATATAGACTGGGACAAATACTGTTCAGACATCCACGCTCCTAGTCTCATTTCGCGATTCATTAACAACTGGTTCCCACGTACTTAAGGGTCTAGCATGCGGATATTTAAGTATAGCCTTTCATTTATTGGAGATGACTAATTTTTTAGTTCGTAGTCCATAGCAAGAGAGTGACTTGTCATAACAGCCGAAACCGATTCACAATTGTACTCTTGAAATTAAAGTGTTATCGTAATCAGTACTTTCAGATTTTAATCGCTTTGAAACAATAAGTAACTTGAGTGAAGTCAGTACTCGTACTTGAAATGCTGGAATACTTTAAAATCATCTTCATTTATTCAAGGAATTTTAAGTACTTCAACTTAATTGAACTCCAGGATATGTCTTCAGGTTATTTTCATTGTGTTTCAATAACTTCAACTGAGTGGACTAATGCAGATACTGGCAAATGCAAAACATTTCGTTTGCCATGACTACATGCAAACAACTGCTGTTGCACTGCGCTCAATGTGGATATCGACTAACACGTATCCACGTTCCTTCCCCTCGCAAACCCAGAATGAGCCAACGAGTACAATAATTTGTGTTAATGAATTCAATTGACTTACTACCACAAATGATTGCATTCTTCTACGAGTACAGCTCTTGTTTGGAATACTCCGCAAATTAATTTCCTCCACTTATGCAGCTCCACCGCTCGATTACATGAAATACGTGTGCAGATCAGCATTAAAAACATAATCCGAAATTTAATTTTAAATGAATGGTCTTCATTTCACAAGCAAATCATTAACTTTCGAAGCAGCAGCAGCACAGAGCACATAACGTACGAGAACACTCGGTTGCGACGAAGCAGCATGGCGATAATAAAAGGACACTCAAACATAAACCACAATAGCACATGTGGGATCAACTGAACTCGGTTGAATTGAAAATGTGTGCGCTGAGGCTGCGGCCAAGCCGAAGAGTTGCACGCTGAAGGAACACAAGCGCTGCTCTCAGATTATCAGCTGCAAAATGCAATTGCAATCCAAGCATACGAATGTGTGAATGTGTGACGTCACACACGTGCCACCAGCTCCTACACAATAATTTCATGTGCATTTGGCTTTCGCATGGTCGGTTACTTTTACGTGGCGTTTGTTGTACTGGGATTAGATGGGGTAGGTAAGCAGGATAATGCCGGCAGCTATGGCAATTTCGGCATTAAGAAAATTAAACAAAAGCAATGAGTGCAGATTTCAAGGATTCGCTTGCACAGCCAGGAATTCTTGTTGCTTGTTATTTTCGGCATTTGCATCATTTTTTCTATTTTCTGTTTTTCGGTTGTGGTGCAAAATTTTAGTTTAACCCCTTGGCAAATGCTAAATGAGAGCAGAAATTTTATGGAACATTTATTTGCCACACCACACTGCTCCCTCCCAGCGTCTCTGCCACCCACACACACCCAAAGAGAAAGAACAAAAGCCACAAATGAACCCCACTCAAGCAGTCAGTGCCCGCCCGCTCCCTTTGGCCCTATTATTAGTGAATTTCTGCCATGATGCCAACTGAAACCCACGCCAACACAGCAACAAATCTGGGGAGTCTGGCTGAGTGTTTGGCCAAGTTGCCGGAGCGCAAATAAAATGCCATGAAATATTTCCGAGCACAAAATACAACATTTTATTTTCGGTCTAATTGGAGTCGGTGGGCTTAAAGTTGCCAAAATTAAACCCAAAAGCAAACGAGACACCAACACACTCGCTCATGGTGCACCTTTGCTACCACAAATAGACTACTTGCAACAAAAATATTGAACGAATTCTAAATTTTAATTGAAAGTATTGTTCGGAGTTCCGTTCAAACAAATTTATGGGAAAACATTTTGAAAAACAAGCAAAATTTTCACAATTTTTACGTTCATTTGTTTATTTATTTATGCAGTTTTTTATTTATATTTTTTGTGTTTAAAGCAAGTTTCAATTTAAGTTTAGAATTTTAGTGCAAAATAGTTTGGATAATTTTTGCGATAATTCCGTTGGTGCCGCCGCTTCATTGTGGCAATTAAAAACACCATGTACCATTGACACCGCTCGCCATCAGCAGTGTCGATTGGAGTGCGCAAACTGGAATGCAGCCAAGCCCAACCAAAATTTACTGTATTAACCTACTCAACGGAGCCAGTATCCGTCGTGCCACAGAAAATTATTGGCTAACCACAGAGCTGTTGGCCAAATCAAGCGGCAGACAGTTTTCAATTGCGGTTGCTGGTGTTGAGGGGGGCTCGGTGCGTATGATTGGAGAAGATAAAACAGGCGAAACATAATTGTATCAAATGAAACACATGAAAATTGTGGATTTACATGGAACATTGATAGCACGAAAAGCCACAAGGAAGTTAAGATACGATAGAAACTGCCTAAATGGAAAAAGCTGCCCAACACAGTTATGCGATCGCATGCTTAAGAGAGAACCAAGTACAAGCTGGTTCTAAATAATTGAACCAGTCATTATAAGCCCAGAAATCTCATATGTCCTTAATGACGGTAAATGAGTCTTTGAATTGACTGATAACATAAAAAGCGAATTCGTTTCTCAGGAACTCCAAGTATTGGAAACAGTGCCAGAGAGAAATATTGATGGATCTCTCAGGTACAGTTTAGTGACGGGTCAAAACTGAACAGAAGTTCTAGGGTTGCTGGTATTTAGATGTTGAAATTTCCAGCGGAATGTTTTGCTACAAGAGTGTGCTACAAAGAAAGACTATTCGACAACAAAGCACTCCCTAAAAGGGTATAAATTAAAGATGTTCCATCATCTCATCAATCATCATGTTCAGTCATTAGAACTAGAAGAAATCTCACGGTTATATTTCATTGTTGATGTGCATTAAGTTTGTGGATTACTTGACGACGTGTAAACCTATTTCATTTATACAGGAGTTCTCTTATTGTGAAAAGTTACAGAGAGAAATTGGAGAGAAATGGGAGAGATATTATTTGATCCTTTAGGTACGATTTAGTGATGAGTCAAAACTGGAGAGAGGTTCTAATGGTTGCTGGTATTTAAATGTTTATACCTCCAGCGGAATATTTTGCTACAGAAATAACTAAGCACGCCCTGAAGGGATATACTTTTTTCTTTATAGGGTAAAAATCTACATTGTGAATTAAATCGTGGGAACAACAAGAAAATTACTGTAACTTGAATGCGAAAACTGTATTCCAGACTATGACGGAATGCACTACTTTTACTTTTACTTTTTAGTATATGGAACTAACCATCTTAAAAGCCCTTAACCCTTTTGTCGGATTCTGGTTAATCCGGATTAATGAAAGTGATAACGGAACTGCGTGTTGCATTGCTTGGGAATACTTACGTTTTAAAACGCAAATTGCAGCAACTCTTAAACCTATTAAAGCGTCCTAAAAGGGACTCTTATCTGTAGTTTAAGTTGAAGATGGAGAAACGCACCTGACTGATGGGTAGTCGAAAAGGAATATTTATAGAATTAAGCTGTGAATATCTATAATAACCAATGCATTATTCCGTTTTTGGTTCTTGTGAAATTTTCCCTAGTCTAGATTCAAAGACAAAGTTCAGTGCAAAGTTTGACAGAGATAATGAAGGTGGACTTATCGGATCTCCTCAGTTTCATCTGGAAAACCAAATGGTTTAATAGGGATGATACTTCCAATGTATAGGGAAATAGAGGGTAAGGACGAGTATGCCTCCTCTTGGAAATTTCGAAGGCTGTCACAATGGGCATAGATGTCTCCGAGTAGAAGTGCGGATACCATATCCGCACACGCCATCGCGCCTAACCTAACCTTAGTGGAAAAAATTATTAATAAATTAAAGAAGTGATCGAGGATCATGAAAAATTCAAATATATGCAAGGCATTGAGAGGCAGGAATATCTTTGGATCAACTGTCTTTATTTAAAAATAAAAGGCCATTTTGAAGAATAAGTGCTAGTTATAATAATTTATCACTGACAAAGGATATGAAAATATTATTATTATTATTATTATTATTATCTCTTACGCCATAATTAATTATGAGTGCAAGGTGTGGGGGAATGAGTACTAGCTACAGAAGGCTTTCGACTCGAAGAGAAAAAGATTTTATAGAAAGAAGCATTTTGGAGAACAAGCCCGTGGCAGGATTTGAACCTGCAACCCTCGGGGTGTGAGTCTAGCATGCTTACCACTGGACCACAGAGGCCGGCTATGAAAATATATCAAATGGCTGTATACGAGAATTTCTCATTTTATTGTACAGGAAGTGGCTGTAAGCTAGGACCAAAATCTGGAGCAGTATTGGCCCATTAACGAAGTAAAAGACGAATGTATGATATGAAAAACACTTGTATCTGTATAATCTGTGCCTAGATTTTAATTTGAACATATTGACGTGAATTGCATTTCTTTCTAGAGGCCCTTTCAAATATATGAAGAACATTATTTTTACTGGAAATCTTCCCTCCCTTTCGTTTTATGAAGTTAATTTTACTGAGTACAACTAGAAAAATGCTCTTAATAACGACCTTTGACTAACTTAGAATCGCCAATAATACATATGCCTAAATATGGAATAGTCTCATGTGCCTGAGAAGCCTTCAGCAATTAAGGAGCAATTTTACATTGTTGGATATATAAACTAATTTCTAAAGGATATTGCAGAGAGGGCTTTTCAATTAAGGCTCTAGTTTTGCAAATCGAAGATACCATATCCATGTTCCTTATTTTCACAACGTAGGTAAATTTCCATTCATTTGATTTCCCAAAGGACCTGCTGTATTTTTTACTTTCTCAATTCCTCATTTTTAATAAATTGATCTTAAAAAGAAAAGGAAATAAATTTTTAATACAATTTTTTTTAATATATATGAAAAAATACTCGTATACATACGAGTATGATAAAATCCAATAAAAAAATATGGCAAAATAGCAATATGCAGTCCCTATGCTGGTGACACTCAATGACCCTACGTAAAGAGTACAAATAGCACAAAGACCGAAACATTCATAAAGGACTCTTAATCAATGTGAACTAAAAATTGAATTTCCATTCCTTTTTATGGCTGCACCGAGAGCCAGCCACAGAAATTTGTTACAACATTTTCCACAATTTTAAATAAATTTCAACACTGCTCCCTCTCCGACACGCATACATACACACCGGCACACACACACTCGCACACTCAGCCAGATATATACACACCCACTCAAACAACCAACGGTGGTAATACCCTAAACAGTCGCCATATCGTTGCAGTTTAAAGTTGCCAATATTGCTGTCGTTGCGATTTTGTTCAATTTGCTGCATTTACGGGCGATTACTTATATTTTTGTATGATCTCCGTGCATGCACTACGTGCGCATGAGGCAGGCAGCGTCCTGTATCGGTCGACACAGCATGAAAATCATTTCCAAAATGTTGTCCGAACATTTTATGCGCATAAATGGCGGTCAATAGCAACAGAATGTGAAATCGCATAAATCGCAGGATATGCTCGATATTTGCTCTGCTTAAACGGTTTTTCCGTGGGGGTGGAGTGCAAAAACACATTTTCCATTTTCCTGCGAGTGCTTCTTTTTTTCTTTGATTTATTTTAATTATGAGCGCGCCTTTTTCCACAACATTTATTTATTTTTTGTATTTAAGCTTTTGCCACATTTTAAAAACTGACTTGCAAATGAACCGATTTATTACGCTTTAAATAAATTATTGAAGGCATCAATCATGCTTAGTGCTGCATGATTTAATGAAGCCAAAAGAAACGCCTTTTTATAGTTTTTACTAAAAGTTTTTAAATCAAGCCATTGGCGTTAATGAAAGCGAACAGTTTGGTCCTTGACTCCTTCTACTATTACCAGCTGAGTATTTCATCTGAAGCTTGGCACACCTACTGCTTGTTTTCTAAACATGGCTGGTTATGATTTGAATCCCTCTGCTGTATCTTTGTGGAGTTTAGCAACCTTGCTACTGTGATTTAAGAGCTTACGTTGTTTGTCCTTGGAGGAGTTTTTTCTAACACTTGTTAATTGATTTTTATCTCTTGAAGTTGTGATATATACGAAACCATGGGTGCAGGGGTGTCATAGGCCCTATTGCAATTGTGCCACTTTGTGGTGAATTTAGCTTAGGTTTGGTTACCAGTTGTTTTTTAAGTTATGCACCTTCTGAATTTTCATATGCAAGAGATGGAAAGAAAACAGTGAAAAGGATAAACGTTGCATTGTTTTCAATACATAAGATGCAACACTAGAGTGGAGAGTTCCTATCATTTTATAGTGGGCGGTACGAAAACCTTAAATAAAGAAAACGTATTTAATCAATAACTTTGGAGACAAATCGAACTGTCCTCCCCTCAGAGTTATATTCCATTGAAGCGATTTCCAGGTAAGTAATATACAATGAGATTGCCGGAACTCTAAAATTCCTTATTTTCATGAAGGTAATTCAGAATTCCTAATTCCAATATCAAGAAGTAATTTAGCATACCTAATTCCAGAGTCAGGTTGAGTTAATAAATAATATTTGTTCTTCTATATGTCTCAATGAACCAGTTACAGAGAAGTTGTAAACCTGTACTACCTTGTACTAATTTACCGATTGGTGCCAAGCAGGGTTAATTTCAAAGTGCCCACAATTTCACTCTTACTCAGATTGTCAATCATAACGAATCAAATCTTAAGTTGAATCACAGCAAGGATTACGTAATCATTGCCAAACCATTGGAAAAGGATTGCTGAAGTTTTAATGAACTCTTTGAACAATTTTCATTGTCATTGCCAGTGATATATTTGCATCAATTAACTCAAAGTCATATTCCAAGATGCTGAACTCTGCAACGAAATCTTAATAAAGCCAAATTCCAAATTAGGATACTCAGAAAATATTCTGAAGAAAAGTTTGTCCTTCTGTATTGTGGTGAAGGAAGTGTGGAATGGTCGCACGATTTATACAAACCCATATGTATTTCTGCATTTATATGGTGGAATGGAATTGATTTGTAAGCCACTTCAAATGCTGCATGTCGCTTCAGCATGGCAACAAATTCTAATTAATGATTCGAGTGATGTCAGAGACGAGATCATAAGCTGACAACTACTCGAAGAAGTCGCACAAAATAAATGACTCGCATACATTTTCCACGCTTAGCTTAGTCAAAATCAAGCAAAAAGACATTAAGTAAAGTGTACCACAGCCCATTAACCGCTTGTCTCCTAACCAGGAGCAACTTGCAACAAAGTGAGTGAGTGTGTGTGTTTCATCCTGTGCGATCTTGAGCTGCTTGGCCGTAACTTCATAAAAGTAACTTAGCCATATAACAACAAATCATTAATAAGAGCACACACATACTTGCCCAGAATCGCACACATACACCTCGCAGCTCCACATTCCACGTTTTTACACACGCACACACAATCAGTCAAGTTGCGAAAACACAAAGAAATGAAATAAATTAACTTAATTATACGGAGTGAAAAATAAAGAAAATAGTGACTCAAAGGGGAGGAGCAAGTGGCGCTATTTACTCGCATAATGTCGGATGATATTTATGCGTCAACTTTTTTATTACGCATTGCCGGGAGTGCGTGAAATTAATCATAAGAGTCGCAAGTTGTTAAGCACAAAAATTATCTGGGCTCATTGCCAGGCTGCACAGTTGTGGAAACTTCCCACAAATGTGCGCTTGCATTTGTGTATATGTGTTTTTCTGTGAGTGTGTGTGTCTGTGTCTTACCTCAAAACGGTTGAGGTTGAGTTGCTCCTTATGTCGCTCTGCTGGTGGGATTCAGTCGTTAGCTCAGGTATGCTTATCCTTCGCCGTGCTGACTAACTTACCCACCAAATAGACACACACACAGGTATACAAATGACTCAAAGCGGAACATTGCATATGCAATTAGGATGCTTTCACTCTTGAGGGAATATATCCTGCTGCCGGAGGGCCACATGGTGTGAGCAGTCGTTTGTGGGTTTCACCTACGAACTATGAGCGCACTCGAATCAACTTGTTTGCAGTTTCGCCACAAATGCAAATGATTTAAATTATGAAATTAGAGGAATTCACATCTCCAGAGTGAGTACGCCAAAGCATAGTATTCATGAAAAGTTTACATTGCGATACCTGCGGTAACGTTGGTATATTCTCTCTCTGAAAAACCTTTCACAAATGTACATATAACTGATTTTATTAAATTCTTTGGCTCTAAGGTAAAAGGTTAAACCCGGAAGGCTCCTCGCATACCATTTCCTGCTTGTACATTCAAAATGACTCTCTACAGGAGTCCAGCTTTCAAAGTGGATGTTTTTTACACGGATATAAAATAACCAACTGCATATTCGTACATTTATGATGGTGCCAGTTATATAAATAATGAAACAGCGTCCAAAAAAACTGTCATATTTGCTTCGTTGGATCTGGGTCGAAGCGTAATAAAAGCATTTTTATTTTCCATCCATCTACTGTACAAGTTGGCACGGTTGGTTGTGATTACGATGCATTTTGCTCCTCCGTTAACTGCTGAGAGCAAATCACCTGCATGTCTACGCGACACCCCTACGAAGGCTAACATCGCCGCAGCCATCTCACGTGTGGTGGTCGAATTCCGTGGCATAATGGGATACAACTTACACGGCGTTGTGAAAACTGATCACTGAGCGACTGAAGTTGCCTGGTCGCGCATTTAAAACTTCACGGAAATATAAAGTTCGCGGTTCAATTACAAAGTACTTATCTAAGTACACAGAATTAAGCAAGTTATGCTGCAGTGTGCTGCAACTAATTTCGACACTTCTTTCTATTTGCCACATGCTCTTCAAGGACCTCTTCAAGGCCGTCTCGTCTTAATACTTTCCAACACTAGTAACTTTATAATAAAATATTGCAGCAGCTTAAAAGAATTGAATTTATAGCACCTAAAAAATATGCCTAGAAAAACCTAATTTATAGTAAGTTTGCTGGCGAGCGAGTCATGCACTCAGACACACACATCCACGCAAGGAATTATTTATGATTTTTCATTAAAAATGCGGCTGCTGCCACTTTTGGGCCCTGAATGGCAATTTCAGATGACACAGTGTGTATGTGTGTGTGTGTGTAGTGGTGTATTTGTGCAGTGGTGTTTGTGTTTTATGTCATGGATTAACCAGTTTTGTTGCTGTTGCCGCAGTTCTTTATGTCGCTCATGTTTGCATGCGCTCTGTGTTGTGTCAATAGCCCCGAATCTACCCTGCCGACCAGAACTCTTTTCAAAAGCGCTTTTCAGTTGGCATTTGTCTGTTGCATTGCATAAATGCATTTTGGCAACTTCCTCGTTGCACTGCGGAACCATTCTTTTATGCTCAAATTTTTTCCCTTGTTCCAATTTTTGTGGGCGTGTGTGTGTGCGTGCTCGCCTACAAATTTAATTTCCATCCATCATGCGAAATTGGCAACATTTTGCATACATCCCTCTACGTGCGGTTTTATTATTTGTCTTATTTACAGAAAGCTGACAAAAAGCGTGAAATTTTTTGCGGTTATCGTGGTGTGTATATTGTTGAATATTTCATCCACCAGGATCTGGTTATATTTATTTTATATTTCCGCAATGCGCAGGATGTGACAGGTGTGAGAAATCCTTTTATCTTTATATAGTACTTTAAACATGTGTAAACTGTCTCGTAGATTTTATGACTGCTGATCTGGTTAATAATAGAGTGCCATTGATGTTTGAGACACAATGATAATTTTGGCCATTCTTATACTGCTTAATACATGCAGAGGCGGGCTGGGGATTGTTGTCGGAGATGTTAGATTGATGTGGAGCCTTTAGATCATGCTTAGCAGCAGAGCTGGAAAGCCAGGTAAGAATAAATGCCCTAGTGCACGGAACCCTGGTGGATATGAAGATACCCTTCGAGACTCTAATAAATAGGTTTAGCTTTTGGAGACCCGTGATTGGACAGCATATAAACGTGATGCATTTAATAGTTGGCAAACATTTTTACCAAACCTAGGAATTGAGATTGCGTAGAGACACAACGATGCTAGCTTAAGTATGCTCCGCGGAGTAGTAAGGCGCAATATACACAACTACATATAAAAAAAGAATTTTGAAATCAAAAAGCATTACTGACAGGATAGCTCTTTACAAGCTCTATAAACATATCATATTTGAAATGCTCATGTTACATTCAGTACAACAAGTTGTTAAAATGTTGACAAATTTACTCAAACTTATATTCAATTTCCCACATTCGAATGTTGTAAAAGACTTGTTTTGCATTTTCTCATAAACTGTATGCATGTAAAGAACTTTCAGCCCTATTAAAGAGGAGTACTACAAGAGTATATAACAAAGCTATAATGACCATGAATTGTAGCTTTATAAAAGAAGAATATTTGACAGTGCTTCGGCTCAAAAGATTCGAAGGATCATAAGGACTCTTAGTGCTTTATACATTGTAATTAAAGCATCATACCTATAAAATTGCCAGAGTGTTACTTCAATACGTTTGTGGTTGGAACTAGCTCCGTAATTTCCCACTAGTTTGAACAGTGGCAGTTCAATCTTGGTTAGAAGATAATCGTCCCGAAAACAAGCTTAATATAAAATGTAAAATGTAGAAAATCTCGTAAGAGGACCACATTGTGATACTCAGGTGTAAGTAAGTCACTAACTCAACCCCAAGTAAGTTCTTAAGCGTTTTTGTGCTTAAGCAAAGCTTACTTAAAAATATCTGCTTTTGTGGCCAATGTCATCTACACTCACAGTTCACACAATAGAAGCCTTAAACCGATTCCTAGTTGTTCGTCTTACTGAATAGCTGGAGCAGCTTTACTCAAAATGTTCAAAACCAATAAATTTGCTCACCCATTCAGCAAAGCCATAACTCTAGACTTTGTTCGCTTTAAGGAACTTGTGCGTAATTTGAAGACTTCCACAACTGGCACTCGAAATGGCACAGATTCACAGCACTTTCGCCTGAGCACCACTAAACTTATTTCCAGCTACTTGCTACCTACTTTTCCGCTGGCTACACGCTTTCGTGCTCAGCAGTCGCCGGTCGCCAGTGAGTCCAATGTACAATTTTATTTTTATTTATATATTTACTTTCCTATTTGAAAGCTTTAAATTTTTTGGCAAACATTTTGCTCTTCAAGTGCTCTTCCCTATATATATATATATATATATATATATATATATATTTGCACACAATTATAAACCGTCCGACCATCGCTCCACTTCCAGCCTGCCGTGCTCCTTTCATTTTTTATGCCACTTGCGACGGCGGCGAACAAACCGACCCAGCAATTTTATTGCCATTTTATTGCAGATTTGTCATAATTCTTTTCATGTTTTTATGTTTATGTTTATGTTGTTGTTGTACTTGTTGTTGCAGTTGTTGTTGTAGTTGTTGTCATTATTATTCTTTCAGCAGAGCGCTGCAACTTAATAAATTCATATTCCCATAAATTTAACGCAATTTGAAATGATTTCCAACATCGTTTTTACGGTTTTCAAATTCAGGCGACGCAAAGGACGCACAGGACGAGCATCAGCACCGGCACTAGCACCAGCAACAGCACGAGTCTGACGTTAGTTGTCAACGCGCGCCGGTACCAGCGCTGCCACATAATTTCATTATGCTTGCTGATGAAGCGCAATTATTGCATTTTTACATAGCATTTTAGTTGTTTTATGCTTTCTCCAGGCCCCCTTCCCCTCTCCCGTGGGCACTTACTTCAATTATTTGCATAAATCCTACTCTTGTGGCTCGCACGTGGCTGTTTCTGTGTGTGTGTGTGCAATCACGCGTCTGTGTATAATGCATGTAAAATGGAAATTGCTCATACGCCAGCCAGCCCCACCCATTCCCATCCCCCGAACCGCAACCAATAATGGAATAACATTAAATATGCAAATGTCTTTTGATGCATTTCGTCTGACAGCGCATTTTTTATGACAGCGGATTTTCGCTACAATTTGCATACAGTGAGACTGATGCGCATTTCGCATCATCCTTCGCCCCTTTTCACTTCAGCAACATTGATTTTCTTCGATTACACACAAGTCGTTGCATGAGTGTGGATGTGTGAGTAGCAGCTCACACTCATGCATGTTTGTGTGCGTTACTCTGCTGTTGCATTCGTATTTTTCTTAATTGTGCAACGGAGTCGTACTTGCGTGGAGTTTGCTGCCTGCACACAGTTCGCATTACGCTTTTTAATTAAAATCCTGTATGGGCCACCGCGAATACCCTCGTCACAGCCGACTGTGTGCATTTCGCATTGAAATTCTGCGCATTTGCGTAAATAACGAAAATCAAATTCCAACTTGCCTTAATTGAAATTGTGGTAAGATATCCTTAGACGTACTCGTATTCATGACATCGATGAGGAATTTGCATTGCTTATGATTGCATTTGCATTCGAATATACTAATATAATTTTGATATGCAGCATTTGTGTTATGCAAATAAAGCGCGAATTCGAAGAATAGCATTTCGATTAATTTTCCGGCTTTTGTAGCATTCAGTCAGGAATCATTTAAGTCATATTCGGAATAGTTTCAGGCAAATTCCTGCAAGAATTCCTCACGCACTTATAAGTCACCAAGGAGAGCAAGCTGGCACACTGACACAGGGATATGAGTAAATTCATTCAAAAAGTGACGTAGAAGAAGAATATGTTTATATATGTGAACACAATTGGCACACCTCCTTTTTTACGCATTTAACCTAGTTAGATAGTACAAAGTGTACGCAGAGCTTAAAAACATCACACTGACATATCCAAATATGGCATGTCTAAGACTCTCCTGCTTTTTTGGCCTCTTCTGAATTATAAACAGTCTTCCATCTTATCCTTAACTTTAAGCTGGGATCTGCTCTACGTGGTAAGGTAAGTGCGGCAAATTATTAATCGTCACTCTGGCAAACTTCTGCGGGCAGCTGAATGATACTTCTTCGCCTATTTAAATGCTGGGGAAAAATTAGCAATTAGACTAATATTAGAGTGTAGGCAGTAACAAGTGGCACGGTACGAGCATTCCAAAGGGTTCCAGGATCGCTTATATTCTGTTATTTTTGTGAAAAAATCTTGGTAGCGTATTGATGAATTATTCAAGGAAGTCACAATATTGTTTGACAGATAGTTCTACAGGCTTGAAGATGGGGTGATTTAAATACAGAAGCTTATGCTGATGCCAAGATTATTATTTTATTGATATTTATCTCGGAATTCTTAATCCATTCGGTATCATAATTTGAATCGGAAAGAAATGCTGCTTTGGAATGAATAATCTGTCTTAAATTGGTCTAATGATCGATCACATTTTAACTTCTCAGATTACGGTCAAAATAAGGAATAAGAAATCAGCTCATCATATCCATATTATATATAGGAAAGTCTCTTTACTTGCTGTTCATATACTAAAGTATTATAAAATATATATTTAATATACTATATTTATGAGAGCCCCCAGTGACACGATGTTTTATGTAGATTTTAAGCCCGCTCAACCTGCTTTGAATCTCATACTGGAAAGTTATTATTATTTAAACCTGCGACCCTCGGGGAGTGATACTGGAAAGTTAAAAAACACGAAATTAAAAAATCGACTTTATTGCAAGTTTTATGGAAAACGACGCCACCCGCCCCACTACTTGAGAAGCAATAAAACAATAAAAACACTGCAGTGGCAATTTTCAGAACGCATCTCTCCCAGTCTCATAAGATTCGGATGACCTTCAATCGATGACTTTGCACAGACACACTATGAAAAGAACTGAAGCTCACGCATCAATTTTCATCTTTGATCGAAGAGTGTCTCGTTTAATATTTAATTTGAATTCTAAAGCTGATCTGAATTGGTTTTTATATGACCGTGCACCGTCATACTAAAACAATAATAGATGAGCTGAGAGAGAACTTAAGAAACGTAAAGAAAGATTTCGTAACTTGTTGTAACCGTAATTATCATCGCCGTATCCACTACAGCTGAAATCCTATTTGTAGTGCCCCAATTTTCCACTCCGTAAGCAGGTATCATCTTCCACATACGTGAAGTATGCAATTGTATATAATTTTAAATGCGCCAATATATCAGGAGATCGCATAACACATTTCTCATTGCCATCTGTCCGCCACGCCTTTCGCTAATATATCCGCAACGAATTTCTCATAACCGTTCTGCTCACAGTCGCGTGTAGTCGAACACGTACGTAATATTTAAGAGCAACATGTTTATTAAAAATACTCGTAACAGCAAATGCCGAAAGAGTCGGCGAATTTATGGCAGCTATGTTGCCACATAAAGCAACAGCGGCAGAGACAGCGGCAGTGCCAGCACTGGCTCCAGCCACAACAATGGCAACAGCAGCGGCGCTGCCGTCGCGCTCGTGCAGAGAAACGTCCTCGCAGGCACTTCAATTAATTAATTGCCATTTCTGCTGAAGTAGCGACAAAAGTGCATGTGCAACAATAACACCGACGGAGCACATGTAGCAAATGTTGCATGCAGCTGAAAGCGTGCATGGATTGTGCTATTTCACTGGCACTGCTGGTGTTGGGGCATGTTTTGGTGGCAGCCTTTAAAATACGGCTAGACGTGTCCTTGTCGCTGTTGTTGTTGTTGTTGTTGTTGTTGTTTTAGTTTGGAGTTGCTCTTGTCGGGCCTGCAGTTGTTGGCGTTGTTGCATCACTTGCCTTTGCCGCCGCTGTGGTTGTTGCTGCTGTTGTTGTTGTTCAGTACGTGTTTACTTCACTCCGCGTTTACATAGTCCGGGCTGGCGCGGAAATGACTCGCCATATTGTGTGCAAATGTGCATACACGGTTGGGCGAGTGTGTGGAGACGTGCGAGACTCTTGTGTCTGCAAGTGTGTATGTATGTATGTGCGTGAGTATGTGTTTGGCGTAATACACTGCCACAGACATGCGACTGGCATATTTAATGACGCATTTCTATTGTGCAAACTCGCTGCTGCAAGCGTTTGTGCCGCTCCTGCGTGTCCTGGCAATGAGAAATGGTGCTGCGCGCAATCAGCGTAAGCATCGTGGCAGGAATGCTGCGCTGATATTGCATCATCAAATAAGTTTATCTATTAACAAACATGAGTCTTGAAAAATTGCTGCTGTTTCATGGTTTATCCTATTTCCTTTTTTATTTTAATTTTATTTAATTGCTGCCACGCTGCTGCGCTGTCATTAAATCTAAATGCAGCACACTGCAAGTGTCATAAATTAGGGGCTAATTAGCCAAAAATTTGTCCCCGTTGAATTTATGCTCATTAAATGCGGCAGGCCTCACACAAGCCCACCCCAGTGGCTGCTCCCTGCCCAACCATTAAACCAGCTGCCTTTCACCTTTCGTCACGCGCTCTCACCGCTCCGTCTCCCCCACCCCGCGGCTCCTATAGAAACAATTGCCATTTTAGAAAATTTTATGATGTCAGCCATAAAATTAAGTGACATCCAAACTGTGATTAATTGCCGTACAAGCGTCAAGCGACCTCAGCATTGTCATTAAACATTTTTCGCTGACGACACCGAACGGCACCGTACGACACTGGCAGCGACAATCTGCTGCGCAACTGGCAATAAAGTTGCTAGGACACGGCGAGGGAAGCTGTGCAAATGGGATGCGTGTATGTGTGTGTGTGTGTGTAAGTGCTTGGATCGGTATATATGCAGTCGCAAATTTGCAGGTCACAGTGTGGCAACAGTGGCCTTAAAGTAGCAACATACCAACGTGTCACGACAGTGGAGGCAGGGGGTTTCTGGCAACATAATTCTGCGGCTGTGAGTCACTCATAATTGCATTGGGATTTCATAAATTTTCGAAAAATTTCATATATTTTTTAATCAGTTCTGTATATTTTTTAGAACAGAACACTTTATTATCATTATTTTATTTCTTTAATGGAAAACTTCTTCAGAAATTGTTTAAATGTGAAACCACACTTTTGTGTGTGTGCGTGAAAATTTTCAATGGATTTCCGTTCTGAATTTCTGCGCTTCACATGCCTGTCGTGCAATTTCACGCTTTTAATTAACAAGCTTTTAATTTATTACTCATTATACCAGTAAATTTTAATGTGTTTTTGTATAAATTAAAGCTAAATTGCAATAATTTTCCATATACTCGTAACGGATTTTAAGCCACGCATCATTCGCCTCCAGCATCGCGAGTGCGTACATGTGGCAGCGCGTACCTGACGAAAGGCAGAAACAGGCGCCAACTTGATTCATGACGGCGCTTGGTATGTTGTGCACCGTGAATCAAGTTGGCAGTTGATGCGTCTGAACGCGAATGCGCTTCTAAATTAAGCTGTGATGGTTTAATTGCAGCACATTTTCGGTGCCTACCTCCATATACAGTTTCTTAAAGGAATACTTCACATACTCATACAAATATTTCACATACTCATAAATAAGTCGAGATTATGGAGGCATAAAGCACTGGTAGCCACAAAACCTCAACATTTTAGTTGAATGATCTCATAAGGAAATATTCTATCAAATACTCTTAATGACAGTACAGAAAAGGAGTATATTCCAATTCCCAACTGATTGTAAGAGTATTATTAATCGACTTAAACTAACACAATTCAGATATATGTCTGATTCTTATACGAGTATGTTGCGAGCTACGCTGGAAATCACAAACCTACGCAGTAAATATAAACATAAAGGGAAATGATACTAGCGCTTAAGTTTCGATCTATGTTGAGTTGATGTACTAACAAAAAATTTTCAGAATCTTTCAATCTTATTGAATCTTATTGAAGTGCACCAGGGGTATGAATCCTGATATATTTCCTATATATGGAAGTACTATTCTACATACAAAATGAACAACATCTCAATGTTGAATAGTGTCAGATAATGCACTCACATTAACATTTTTCAAGTAATCAAGCAGAATCTTTTGGATTAATTCAATTAGTTCAATATGGCAATCAGATCACGATATTCACACAGTGAAGGTGGGTCTCATATACTAATTTTAATTGATCACAGTCTGTCTTTACAAATCGCTTGCATAGAAAATTAATATAAAGGATTAAAGGAACTTATTTCAATACCTCCATACTGCTGAGAAGAGCATCCTATAATTTGCAACAAAACTTACAAACAAATTTCTTTACACATAAAACAAACAGGTTGAAATTGCCCAACTTCAAAATGTTTGTAGAATACCACAGAATAAATGAGGCCAGTGCCAAACAAATATACTGCAAAACTATGAAATAAATTGTCGACTTCATCAGCATTGTTGCCTGAATAGTCTATAAAGAAATATTATAGTAAACACGGAAATTATCCTTAAAATAGTCTGCTTTAGCACAGCCTCCTAAAGTTTACTTTCGTGGCGTATTGTTTAGTAAAATTCAACTGGTGTTATTACAGTGTGGAAATGAATTTATTTAAACCAAATATCTTCCATTACTGTCGACAATGTTTGCCATTTTTCGAGTAGAGCCATGATGCCATCGGTGAAGAGAACTTCTGTGATTAACTGAATCAAATGGTTTTCTCAAGATTCTTTTGAAAGCAGCTTAATTCCATTGAGAGATATCTGCAGAGATAGGAACAAGCGGTAGTCAGAGGGTTCTATGTCTGGACTATACGGTGGATGCCCCAAAACTACCCAAAGAAGCTCTCGCAATTTTTGACGGGTCAGCAAGGAAGTGTGTAGTCGGGCGTTGTTGATTATGGAAAACAACACCTTTACTATTGTTCGAATTCGGGCCGTTTGCTTTCAATTGCCTGGCGTAATCTCTCTAGTTGTTCACAGTAGAACTCAGAATCAATCTTCTGACCTCCTTAAAGTAGGTTATGGAGGACAATTCCCTCGTAGTCCCAGCACACACACAGCATGACCTTTTGCGGCATCAATCCTGGCTTCACAAATGCTTGTGATGGCTCACCATCCCTTATCTACGATCTTTGAAGCTTCCGGTTGCCGTACGTGATCCATTTTTCATCACCGGTTATAAGCCAAACAACAAATTGTTGGTTCATGTATTAAAAGTAAGTGATCAATATAGTTCACAACGATCAATCCTGGCTTCGCAAACGCTTGTGATGGCTCACCATCCCTTATCTACGATCTTTCAAGCTTCCGATTGTCGTACGTGACCCATTTTTCATCACCGATTATGAGCCAAAGAACATCAGAGATTTCATTAGTTTCTCGGCAAGTTCTCTGTCCAAATGTAAATTTGCCTATTAGAAGCAAGCATTGAGAAAGTATCGCAAAATCACGAAACAGAACAAACAATTTTGAATATTTGAAGTAGTTAAATAAGGCAAGCAAGCAACAAACTATTATTCAGCAATAAGTTACAACAACTCTAACCAAACTGCAAAGTGAAGTTGTGTTTAGAATACTATAATATGCTTTTAGGTTCTTTTGTGCTCCAATATCGTTACGTGCAGATTGCAATCGAATGGAATTTATCCATAATATCCTTCATATACCCAGATATATAACTAAATACAATCAAAAAAGCAAAAAAGGAAGTTGCTTCTATCAGATAATTATTAGGGTATCTCATATTAGGGTCTAATATAAATTACCAAACCATGTCCTTATCGTCCTTACATACGGTATCTTAATAGGTATAATACAAATAGTTTTAACTTGACTTACACTTAAACATCTGAAAATATTGATTCTTGTAATTACCTGAAATGAGAAAACATGAAATAATGATATTAATATTTTTAATAATGACAATAATAGCAATAATAATAAGTACATATATGACAATAATAGTAATAATAAATATAAATGGTCAATTGGAAGAAGCAAAGAGAATAAATAACCACAATTCCTTAACGGAATATTTTCTCTATTAAGTGCTGAAAGCTTCTTCATGTTTGTCCTGAAAGAATTTCAACTATAAAACAGAGAGATCAGACCCATTTATCAAATTTCCATAAAGGAACGTCACAAAACTGGGTTAGGACCCAAGATTGGTTACTTACCATCTGGGATTAACAGTATACGCCCAAAAGCGTCGAAAATTTAGTATGTCAAACTGAAGATTTGATAGAGAAAAGAGTTATGATGGGAGTAAAACCATAATGACATAAATTAGCTGAACCCTTGTCTATTTGAGGTCATTATGAATATTGTTCCCTTACGCAGCGCTGTGGCTTTGTGGTATTTATGTACATTGACCCCTGATTACAGATCAGATCTGAGATGAACTTATCTTTTCTTGAGCTGTTCAAGCTTGGAGGAGAATTGAATGCCTACATTGGCCAAATATGAAGTAGCAGGAGCAGAACGCTCCATACAATGGACTCTTTGTTCCGTTTTGCAGAATCGTAGAATAGTCCGATAGCACCACAAGCACTTACTATGATTATTAATTGTGTCCCTTGTGTCCAGGCAGCTGATAAGCCACTCATTGTCTTAGCACGTCGGCATAAGTGTTCTATTCACTATATATTCCACAGATCCACACATTTTTATTGACTTTTTTTCCCCCCTCCTGCATTACTTTTTTTGTTGAAGCCCTCATTGCCCGCAATTTCATTCAAATATTCAGAATAATTTGACCGTGCTTTAGCAATTCATCGCACACCCTACGTTGAATCCTTGCACTATTTGCCATATTTACGCCATTTATCAACACAAATTCTTCTGAATCATATCTGAAATTCTTAACAATTCACGCCTGATTTGCTCTGCACTCTGCAGATTTAGTATTGTTCCATTAATCATGGCTACCCCAACAGTCGCACTGAGCAGCCAGCTTCCCCGAAACAGAGGAGTGAGTAACTGCCAGTTTGTGATTTCATATTTCACACGCCAGCCAAAATTGCCACCGACTGCCATATTTTTATTTTCTTGCAACATTTCAGAGGGTTACTCTTACATTCATGCTTCAATTGCAGCACCCACCGACAACACCAGCAGTATGGAGACCAGCTCTGTTTGGATTAGGTTAGCTGAGAATAATTTTATTTACAATTTCCCTAATGAAGAAAATTTTATTCCATAATGATTTACTCCACTTTTCCCGACTTGTCTAGTCTATCTTCTTCCTTGACCCCTTTTTTCTCACCAGAGACATGAAGGGTGGCGAAATTAGTTGCAACTGTTAAAATTGTTGCAAGCGTTTATTAATCAAACAGACGTATTTATTGTGCAGCCTTTCCCAGGCGAACTTCCCTACGCTTCAATGCAAAAGTAAACAACTCTCAACCATGCCAACCGGCCAACATCCCATTCACTGCTTCACTCTTTCATTCAACCGTTCATCCATCCATCCATCCATCGAAATGAGACAGCAGTGCTTCGCGGCGGAAGATTTACAACCGAAGCTGCTAATTTTTCTTTTATTTCGCCTTTTAGCTTTTTGTTTCGAATCAACCAAAGCAACCGCATTGACCGCACGGTGCGCTGGCGGACGGTAGCGCTGTTCACTTAACAACTCTAAGCCCGCTGCTTGCAAGTCCCCTCCACAGCACTGCACAGCAATGCTCCTTCCGACGCTTTTAATCGCTGGCAGCATCATCATTTATATTGTCTTAAAAAATGCACAATTAAAAGCACAAAATATTGCACAATACTTATGCGGTAGGTGGGAAGGCGGGGCAGGGTTGCATCAGGGATGATGGAAAAACTTTCAAACAAAAGTAGTTAGCGAAGGGAGGAGCATACTCACACCGCTGCAGCTGAGGTAGCTGAGCATTGAACATCGAGTTCTTGTTGTGCCTGCGCCGTTGTCCTTTTTTGCTTTGGCTGTGGCTGCGGCTAAGGCTGAAGCTGCCGCTACCGCTCCATTCTCCTCAAAATTATAAATGGCGATTTCAGTTTCAAATTGCTGCCGTTTCATTTTCACGGTTGTCGCTGCTACAGCAACTGTCACTGCCACCGCCACTGCCACTGCCGCTGCTGCCAGCGATGTTTTAATTAAAACTGCATCTGCAACTGCAACTGCTTTGCCATTTGTCAAGGCATTTGCTGTGCTGTTTTTCTTGCTGCTTAACTGCTCGAAAGTATTTAATTGCATTGTGAAAGTAGAAGACTCACTTCCAATTGCAATTAAAGCATTCATTTATTCATCAGGGCTACTGACACCGCGACTCCTGTACGCACTCCGCACGGGTATTTGTCAAGAAATTTATGACAGTTTGTGCACAATTTCGAAAGGAGCTGGCAAAGGATTTATGGCTCTTTCCGTTCATGATGGATATCAATCTCTTAAATTTGTTTTTAAGTGCTCACCTTGGTAACGCGTATATTACAGAAATACCAGGACACAATACAAAATCATTGTTCACTGTTTCACTTATTGCTAATCTGAGCTTGCTTAAGAGTCTCGACTGACAGCTTTTACGGATTTGGTGTACTCCACTCCCACCTGGGTGGATGGCTTCTGTCTGTGACACTGCATTTTACAGCTGCACTTTTACGTCATCATCAACTCAACTTTTCTCAGTCTGTCTTGGCGTCAGCAAGAAAATATGTAACAGAGAGAGAACACCAATCTCTTCCACACTAATTCAGTTTTTTATAGGAATCTTCCCAAATGATTCACAGGGTATATTTAATTGTTAATTGAAATTAATAAGTTGGAAGTGTTCAGGATAAACTGATGTATTCAATTAAACTTTGTTAAATATTTCCTAAGCAAATAAAAATAACATTTTTTAAGCCATGATTGTGAAAAACTAAAATCGGACACTTTTTATCAAATAGTTACTTCAACTTAACCCCTCTTAAGAACAGTTCAGTTGGGACTGCAACAAACGGATGAATGATAGCAGTGGCCTCTGGAAAACTTTCTTAATCATTGGCGAAACTAAAATACCCTAAATCGCTTGGAAACATAAAAATCGCAAAAGGAGTACTGAGAATCCAATTCAAGCTGCTTCGAATCGAAGGCAAAGTGGTTCATTTGGATTGCATTTTATGTGCTTTTTCACTCCTTTTCGTTTTTAGTGAGTTCTCAAAAACGAAAACGTTTTAGAGCTCCGCACTAAGCCAACGCTCCACAATTACAAAAATTACACATTTGCAAAAATTGCTTAAAATGCACTTAAGAAATAAATGAAACGTAGACAACTTCAGCCAAGTAGTTGGTACTTCCTACCCCAAAGGATGGAGTGATATAAAGCAGCGCCCGTGCAGAGGCTAAATTGCGGGTGCTGACTGGTTGAGGGGTGTGTCGAAAGGGAGCGCAGCTGTAGGCGTTGCAGCCGAAAATGCACCAGTCTAGAGCCAGTTGCAAAAGTTGAGCGGGTTTCTTTGAAAGGCAAGTGAACAAATGAAGAGTGAAGGCGGCTTTTAAGCACACAGCAGACACATATGTGTATAGAAACACACCCACACCCACACACAAATAAAGTCAACCAGTCTCAGCACAAATTAAAAGTAAACTTTCTACTTAAAAGCAAAGTTCCTTAATGCAAATATCAGTTGTAGCTCCCATTTGAATAAGTTGGTAGCGAAGAAAGAGAGTGATATAAATTGCAGCAAGTGGGAAAAATTAAAAGATTTTCAAACTGCAAAAGTTCATTCAGGTGCTAATGAAGCGGAGCGTTGTGGGGGCGCACTCAAACGGGTGCTACGATGTAGCACCCGGAGACGACTTATCCTGCCTGCAAAAGTCCCATTACTTTAATCAAAAGTTTCTCCCATTTTTCCTGGCTCCTATTTGCTTGGGCATTTCTCACATTTCGCATTTCACAAACTCATCAACTCGCATTCATCATCAACGCTCGCCGGGTAAAGTAGTCATATTTGCGTCGAAGTCATAATAAAAGATTAAAGAAGCAGAGCAAAACGTCAAGAAACGGAAAGAAGCTGAAGCAAAGTTCAATTTAAAAAAAAAAAATGTCTGCTCATAAAAAGGAAAACAAAGCATAGATACCTCATAAACACACACACACACACACACACTTAGAGAGAATCCACGCATACCAACACCCACAGCACACACGCACATTGGACGAGTATTTGCAACGATTGTAATCCTTTGTATCCTGCGAATAGTTTTACAACGCATGCTTAAAGGGCGGCGCGCAATTTGTCGGTGGGAAATTAGAATTTCTTTCCTTGCCATTCCGCTACCCCCGCCGTCCACTCTTCATTTCCTGCTTTCTTTGTTTGAATAGCGCTGCCACCATAAAGCCAGGCAAAAGAGTTTCCTTCGACATTGTGCGAGCGAGTGCGTTGCCGGAATTTATGATGAGCCTTTATTGGATTTGCAGAGCATACTTAGAACCCTTCTCCAGCGGAGCAACGGTATTACTTGGTATTATGAGCGTATATGAAGTGAAGAGCTGTCAGCTGTTGCATGCAGCACACATTTGTTCAGTGTATGAGCCACATGTAAGAAGATTAACTTAAAATGTAAGCAAGGATATGCAAATTGACATGAAAGTTTATAAAAAATTCACACAACTGTTCAGTGAGTCAAAAGCTCGAAGCGCATTTACACTTCAACTCATACTAGGGCGCTGATGGCCGAATAGATGGAATGCCATTCCCCACTGACGAGATTTTTGGTTAGAAAGTGGCAAAAATGGAAGCAGTAAAATATTCGAAAAGCATCATTTGGCTTAGGAGTTCTGCGCAATTACTTGACGATGTGAGCATGTTTGTGTGCAAATTGATTTGTGACGTCATCCGTTGAACTATAAAAACAACAGTAAATTAGGGTAGAGTGACTAGAGAGGAAACTAAATCGTTATTAGAATGCAAATTTGATATTAAATAACTACATTCCTGCTTTTAAAGTACAAACGAATAACTCTTAAACTACGAGTATTCCGATTTTCCTCAATAGAATACTGATTAAATCCATCAATCTAATCCATTAAATCTCTTTTCATCAGCGACAGGACTATCTGTGTTGCAGTATACAAACTGACAAGGTGACATAGATTCCTGCTTCTATGGAAGAATTATAAAAATATCCTCAAATATATACACTCCTATATGAGTCTCTGTATGTTCTTTGTAGTAATTTCATTAAAATATATTTGTGTCAAGGTTTTATGTGCTAAGGACTCAAGGATCTACGATCATCTAGATGTGGAACCTCGAACACATCTTAGGATGGCATACCTAGTGAAGATCACATACATTTTACTAGTCAGATATACGTGCATTTATATTAAGAGCTTCGACAAATATAAAAAGGATGTACTGCTTACCTCACAGCACACCATAACTTATGTATAGACAGAATCTTCTTCATTTTCTAGAACTTTATTTTATATTCATATACTTATAACATAAAAAATTGGACTCCCTTGCATTTAAGTTACTCATACGCCTCACATAAAATTCAGCACTGCAAACTCCACACAGAGATGCACAACTAACAAATTTCACTTTTAAAATCAAATCCAATTTGAACTCAACTCGTTTTGGAAGTCGCCGAAACGTCGTGTACGTGTTTGGAAATTCTCAGCAAGCATTCGGAACGGATTCGATATGCAAGTGGCCTTTATTTGCGAATATTTTAGAAAAAATACTCGGGCGGCTGCACAAAAAATGTAACTCAATAAAACAAAACGCAAGCAGCGAAGAACACAAGTCAGTTAAGAGTTAGACAAACTACGCCACACGGACAGCCGCACACACACACACACTCACTCCCATACACCCATAGACACACCGCCAGTTGAAGTAAAAAGTTGCCGCATTCCCTCATGTGTAAAACAAATCACATCACTCGTAAAAATAAAGAGGAGAAGTGGCGCCACCACGACCCCCGACAGAGACTTGAAAATCCTTTCACACAAATGTCTTGCTTAGGCGAGTGTGTGGTGTGGCGTACAACTGGAGTATGTGTGTGTGTGTGAGCGTGACTTCTTGTAAGGTTGTATTCGTAAGCAGGCGAGTTCTTAAGCTTTTGTTTGTCTGGTGGAAACGTAATAAAATAAAAAAAGAAAAATATCGCAGCAGCGAACCAAACAAGGAAAGGATTTTTAACTTAGACAAAACAAGGAATAAAAATTTGTGTGCGTATTTGCACGTAGGACATACATGTAAATCACTCTCGCACACGCAGAGACTAACATGGGTACCTCCTACAGTTGTTGTTGTTGTTGATGTTGTTGCTGCTGTAGTTTTCTTTCAACTAGAATCTTATTTCGAAAGTTGCTTAAGGAAAATTTTCGACTCCTTTGTAAGCGCGAACAGAGGATTTCCCGCTAACACTGAATTCTGCTGCATGCGAAATCAGCTTTGCTTGGATTTCTTGGTATGTTTTCCCTCAAGTGCTTTCCATTTTCTATACTTATTTGTGCTCTCCTTTAACTCGTTTCTTTTTTAGAATTTTTTTTCCTTGTGGTTTACCCCCCCCCCCCCCTGAAACTGTTGAATAAGGTGAAACGGAGAAAATAAAGTGTAAAGGGTAAACACGTTCGGTATATGTATACACTTGGGTTCAATTGAGCTGCCACAAATTGCGTGTAGCATGTGTGCATGTGTGGTTGTGTGCTTTTGGCACATTTGCGCTCTGTGTACACAGTTCCGAAGCTGCAGAAAGTTTAAAATATTTGACGTGTGTCGTGTGCCGGGTGTATTGTTCATCTTCTGCTGCTGCTGCTACTGCTGCTGTTCGTAGCGCCGGCAGCAGTCATGTGAGGTGTTAAGTTGCTCCTTAAAAAAATGGGTATTAGGGTATTGTACGTAAGTGTGGGCATACACGTTCTGACATCGAAGAGAAGGATTAGTGGATTGAAAATGGATTTTAAATGTCTGGGTGCGTGTATAAACGTCAACTCAGGCTGCCAACTTCAAAAAAAAGCACTGCGTTTTTTCTTTATTCCCTGTTTAAATTCACTTCATAAAGCCCTGGCTCAGTAATTGCATTTCTCGCATCAATCGCACGTAATTACTTTTTAATTCTGGCAGCGTTCGTAAGGATATTTTTAAACAAACGTACACTCCTTCCCTCGACACCGGAGGCGTCTGAGTAACGAAAAACTTATGTTTTTAACTGGTCAACAGAGTGTGCATGCAGCCGGTATGCACCACAGCAAAACCATTGTGCGGACACTATACGCATGTAATTCGAGAAACACAAACGACCACTCCTACCTCCCACCTCCACCCACACACCCACTCATGTACATATTGACATTTGTGTCAATCGATCTGTCATTTTAATTAATTTTGCTTTTCGGGTTTGCTTACACGCAACGCTTGAGCGTGTCTCTCATTGTGTGTGCTTGTCTGTACACATGCGTGTGCGTGCTTATGTGTGAGTTTGTGTGTCTCCTGTCTGCCTGCCTGCATATATTTGCATTGCATTTATAGTGTCGCTTATATATATATATGTGTGTTCATTTGCGTGTGTAAGCACCAATTTGCATATTTGCGTACATGGCTTGGTTAGGCAGGAGGCTCATAATTGGCACCACTTCATTGATGGAGCATGGTCGGCAACGTATTTAATAATATTGTGCAATTATTCTATTGCTGTGGAGATCTGCGCAATTAAAGTGGTTTGTTAATATCAATTATAGCCAAAAGTAGTGAGGTAAGTTTCAGCTCCGTCTCTCTGTACCCTTCTGTCGAAATCTAAAGGACCAGCAGCATCATTTACTGAACCCAAAGTAAAGTAAAGTTGGGATTCTGATATTTCATAAGTGCCCTGCTACAGGTAAATTCATAGTTGTTGCGACATACGCCTTGGATATGCACAGTTGAATCAGTTACAAGCTCTCATAGCTAGTGTTATGATTTTCATCTCACGCAGCGCTAATACTGCGAGTTCTCTGGGAGCTATATTACTTAAAGACTTAATAGGGAAGTTTTATAGAAAATGTTACAGTGATACTGACTGCGTCGAGCAGGATCAATTCCCCCGTGAGGGATTTGTTTTTGTATTATGATTCAAGTGGGGTTAATTGTAATTGTAAACGTAATTGTGTTAGGCTCCTATTGAATTAAGGACTGATTATTGAGTCCATTTTTAATTTTCCAATGATTCTTTCTCTACGGTGAAACTTTTATGGTCTCTCGGAATTTAAGGCCTTGATAATATTCATTACATTATCTCAGAATAATATCCTCATATATCCTTATACATCACGTAAAGCAATATGTTGAGTCTACATCTCCAAACAACTGAAAGAAAAAGAGGCGATATGTATGCATTTGGAACCGCATAGCATTGAGCAGTCAAAGGTGAAGCTTATGTATCGATGGAAGTATCTCCATTGGTCACTATACCTGCAGGAGATACTATTGAATACCTGTAATTTCCATGGGATCTTGTAGTGTATGGTAAAATAAGTCAATGCCACATTTATAACCACAGCAACTGACTAGATCTATATCCACCTATGTACTATCAACGAGCACCTAAATTAGGAAGTTGTGTCACAGGTGAAGTTGGTTCTCCACTCCTCCACCACCTATTGCGGATAATTCAATTTGATGATAATAATTAAAAAATAGTGACAGTTAAAATAGAGTACAGCAATATTTTATAAAAATAAATCAATTCTATATAGTGTATACACCAAGGCATCTTCGTGTAGCTTATATGTGCTCTACCACAGACTCGCATGTGCTTTTAGTACCGTAAGTTAATTCAGCGTAGTAGTTACGAAAACCAAACTAATTTTATCCTTCACAAAAAAAAAAAATAAAATAAAATTGCTATGTTTCACATAAGTTTAAACTTGAGGAAGAAGTCTGTAAGCGTATTTACTCCCTCGAATCTGCAAGTCCATGTTCTAATTGCAATTCCAACTTGTCAACTTAGGTCTGAAAAAAATCCACATATATGAAGTAACACCCTGAGAGATTCTTAATAATTGCGCTCTGTGTGCCTCTCCCAACTTTTACAGACTTTGCAGTGTTAATGGAACCTTTCTTCGGGCTCCAAAAGCGAGCCGCCAAAGTGTTAAAAAGAAATGACTTGGCATGCTATTTGCTACTTAGTTAAACGCTGAATGGCTTTTGTGCGGCAATTACTCAGCCCCAATAAAGCAGAAAAAGGAGGGGGAAATAAAGTGCACACTTTGCTGTTCCTCTCTGAAATTATCTTTTGTTGTCATTTGTTTTGTCAGCCCAGCAATTTCCGTGCGACGAATAAAAGAAAAAATGCCGCACAAATCAATTTTTTGTTCTCCCTGTGATAAAAAACTTGCTTCCATTAATCCATAATAAATATAAAAAATAACACACCCTCCCCCCATACACACAAACAAAGAGGCACCCAGCATTTTTGTCTGCCTTTTGGGTACGCATCTTGTTTTCTTTTCCATTTTTTAATAACGAAATAATGCTCAGCTCTTAAGCCATGACGTGCAGTTTTTTCGGGCTCCGCCATTGTGGGAGCCGAAAATTTAATTTGAGTCAACACACGCCCGCCTTGAGATATAATAAATGAATTAAATACGCCAAAATGTTGCAAATGGAAATAAAATAAAGGTATGGAAACAATTGAGCCGGGACAGCAAAACCACTGTCACTTTTGTACATTGATTGTAGTATGCAAAGCACACACCAAAAAGGCAGAAAGAATATCCCCAAAATGGGGGTTGGAAGTACGATCAGAAAGGTAAACATTTTCTGGCGCTTTATTGGCTTGTGAATAGAACTGCCGTCTTGCGAGTGGAGAGATGGGAAAGTGAATTAAACGTAAATTAAACGTAACGTAAACTGAGTTACCTGCTAGCTAAGTGGGGGAAGCAACACGAATAGACGACGTATCCATTTCCCTTTGCTTGGGCGCATTTAAGCAGGGCGCGATTGATACGGCTGAGGTTCAAAATTCTTCTCCAAGCGAATTCTACGATTTTTAAGTAATTGGAGTATGCGGCGTATACATATCCACGACGAATAAAAAATACCATTACTCTAGGTTTTTAATTGGTATAATCCAGAACATCCAAAAATGTTTAAATAACTCCTCCGAATTGTTCACGAGTGACTTTTCCTGTGCCAGAAACTGATAATTAAGCAAATGGTTTGAAAATTTCATTCGTGACGCACTTAACTACTGTGGTGGGATGGAGTATTATAATTTTTCATTGTGTATTGAGTGGTTTTTTCGCGCTCCGGTGATACTGAAAGACATACTAAATGGCTCCGCAATGTTATCAATCACCATGTGCAGCATTCCCTTATAGCACCAGTTTCTGCTGAATTTCCTCCTCGTTTATTCTAAAGTTTTGACGAAGCATTTTGCGTCTATACGTCATACTTAAGTTGCTAATTCATTCTGTTGCATCATTGATACTTGATCAAAGCAGAATATCTTCTTTGTGTCATATAGAAATGTATGTAGTACCCCCCTATGTGAGTTCATTGCACTCCAACACACAAATAAATTTCGTCATGCATGAAAGTGTGTAAGAGTATCAAAGTCAGTATCACTCACTACATTCTTAGACTCGAATAGAAAGCTGAGATTGAAGGAGTCATTAGAGCGAGAATCAAACCTGACAATCCAATCCAACGGAATCACTCTATTTTCCTGAGTTAACCAAATATTTCGGGACTTAGATGTTTGACTATGCTTTTTAAGGATCTGCTGAAGTTTACAGCATTGCTCTCACATACAATACAATTCTCGTACAATAAATGGCGGAAGCTTCCTTATAGATATACGGAGAAATGTATTTCATGGATTCATAGGATTAAATTTGGTGATAAGCGCCCAAATGGAATGAATAGTTACAACAAAGATTTCATGAAACTATGGTTGGCTTTATGAGATAAAAAACCGAGGAAGATGCCAAAAACATTTTATAAAATAGAATAAACTTGCGAGCCTTTAAGCAATTGAATGGAATAGAATATGAAATTAGTCGTCAATCTCTGTGAAATTTTTATTAAAATTAAGGGTTGTCTTTCCGAAGAATATTAAATCTGTCAATTAAACATCTCCACCCAAATGTACCCAAGCGCCAATACTTTACAGTTGATCTATGCTCCTCTCCCCTACAGTTATCTTATTATATTAATATAAGGGTTTTTCGAAAGAAAGACATTTTGCTCCATCTTAATCGCAACCATATATGAAGTCTTAGCTTATTAATGATCATTCGAATAAATCACTGACCTTTGTACCCCAAATAACTTTCCATTTCTCTGTTAGGAGGGTACCTGGAGTAGGGCGCTATGAGGTGACACCATTCTAGTTCATTCAAGAAGAGCCCAAAATGACTAGTGATAAGTTTATTTGAGATAAATTGACAATTCCCTGCTATCAGGTTTACGTTGCTTAGGTTAAACTCTCTTACTACTACTAGTGCACCTCAAGCTTGATTTTTAAGCACCCTCAAGGACCCCAAAAGAGTCCCTTCAATCTTCTTTCAGTTAAAATGTGCTAAGTTAGTGAGATTTCCTTAGTCTCCATCAGTCTTCCTAGATCTGTTTTTCAAAGCTCTCTGGTTGGTTTCCTTCTGAGTATCTTACCCGAAAAGAGGACTTTAGACATAGCTCAGCGAGCCAAATTTCCTCATTTGGTGTTTTACCCCATCGCTATTTTTTTGTATTCTGAGTTACTCTGTTGTGAGTTTACGCCACTCACCCTGAACTGCTGATATGTGAGCGTTGAATTCAAATTTAGCTATATCCCGGACACACCCATTTTGTAAATTGAGCCCGCGGGTACTGCCCTTAATGGGCATTCGAATGAAACGCTTTGTTGCATGCCACTTTCTTTACTTATTTAGCTATTATGACTTCAATATGCAAATAAAAACGAAGGGAATAAATAGGAAAACAAGTTATGAGAAAATGTTTTTAATAAAACAAATAAAAATCTGCCTCTAATGGTCAAAACTTTGATAAAGGTCAATTCGAATTTTATATATGCGCTATTAAAAACAGAGCAGAGCAATCCAAAATTTCGTCTATAAACAAGGAACGCTTATCATCATCATTGCCTTTTTCGGTTTTGTATCTTTTTTCGTTGTTTTTTCTATTCTTTGCTTATTTGTATTTATTTTTTCCTGACTAGAACCGAAGAAAGGAATCTGCCCACCCTCTTCTACAAGCAGACAAAAACAACAGCAACAAATCCAACTAAATAGAAGATTATTTTTGTGTTTTTTGCTGTCCTGTCGAAAAGAAAAACTAGAGAAAAATATGCAAATTAAGAAGATACTGAGAAAATTGAAAGCTCTCCGAACAGTGGGGACGGCTCCCGACACCAGTTGGAATAGCATAGCAGGAGCCAGTTAGCCGCCTACGCTGGCTGAGGTGAACTTAACTGTCGAAGTGTATTACGAAGGTTTATTGGTCTAATGCCCGAAATACGAAATTGTTGGCTTTCAAATGGGAAATCATTAATCTTTGCCCGAGTACAACGAAACCATCAGCGCCCACAAAAACAACACTAACAACAGCACGGTGCTAAGGATGCCGAGGATGTTAAGTGTATAAATTCAGGGCTTTCTGCTTGCTGCGTTACTCTTCAGGAAGTTTATGCTTACTCAGCTTAGGATAAGAAGGTGAGTTGACTCAAGTGTCAGGCCGATGGGTAAGTATTGCTTTCGGTATGTATATGAGTGTGTATTTGTTTATGTGTGTGGGAGAATGTCCATTTGAAAAATAAGCGCCCAGCAATTGGAGTGAGTCCAGCTCATGACAGCCATTGAAGGTAATTTGCATTTGTATCACAGAATCCTGGCAAGTGAATGGAGGCCAGTGGGGGGTGGCAAATCCGGCTTAATTAGAAATTAGCATCAACAACAGCAACAAAAGCGGCCGTAGTTGAAAAATATGCTTAAATATTTTAATTATAACGCATTTATTAAGTGTTTATCTGAAAATTTTCATCTTAATTCGCATCTGAAGTGCTCAAAACAGTTTTTCGACGGCAATTAAAATTTCGTAACTACGCGGCGGGGCGCACGTAAAGCACGCTGTCAACTTGTCTATTATGTTAATCGGCAGTTATTTGCAAATTTGCGCTACAGCCCGCCCCCGGAACACCCTCTACACTGTCGTTTAGTGGGGACGCCGTCTTTTGCGCCGTTGGTCACGTTTGCTCAAGCTCAGCATTTGGCTGACTTTTGCTGACAGCGCTCCTGGAGACGTATCTATTTGAAGTTGTTTTTGCAATTGCTGCCGCTGCTACTGCCGCCTTGGCCATTGTTGTTGTATTTCATTTAAATGACATTTTAATTAATGTCAACATTTGCCACTGCCACTGCCACTGTGCCTATTGCAGCTCAAGCTGTCAACTCAGCATCAAAGAGCAGAAAAATTCAAATTTTCCGTTGACTTTTGCGTTTGCATTTTTTGCTTACCTTTTTGTTATTGTACTTGGTTTTTTTGTGTGTTTGGTTGATGTTGGTTTTGTTTTTTCTACTCTTATCACTTCGAGAACATCTCTTGTCACCTTAGTTTGCTGAAAATAATGCTGAGCTGGACACTTTGGTGACACTCGCTCTCTTGTTTCCTTATTTCCTTCTTAGGGCCCATTTCTACTTTTGTCTAATAAATGGGCTCATTTTACAGCATCGTTTCTCATGGCTCATCACTTCATACCTTTTTCCTACGGAATGAGCGGCAATAAGTTTGGAAAATTGTATTGTCCTATTTAGGGGGGAGGAACATATGCTGATAGCACAGCAAAAAGGAATTGTAAAGTTTCAATTCTCTTAATACTAAGCTCAGTATCATGGTTGTATAAAAGTTTAAGACTAGTGGGGGAGGCGAAAAGCAGAATCGACTGGCTGGGGAATACCCTACATGAGGAGAAAGTGTGACATACTACTCGTATGTAGATAAAAGTTTGTGTCCGAATAAAATAACTAGAATCCTAAAAATGAAACTTGTTGGCTCCCTTATGAGGGCACACTGTAGATGCATATTTAGAAAGGAGCGTGATAGGTTGGATATTCTGCCCACATGCATGTGGCATAGAAATTAGGGCAATTACCTGTTGCCTACTTTTCTTCGTACTGCTTTAAAGTTCTGTCGGATTTCATCTCAGTTTTGATGACGGGAATCAATTTATGAATGTGATAAAATTAAGTTCATGGAACACAGAAGATATATTCCGCTTATTACATATCTGTATAATTTTATACGTTCAATTGAAGCGAAGCTAACAGCATGCAAAACTAGTTTTTGATAGTGTCGATATTTTCTATGTGTCAGACTTTCTTATCCACCATATTTTTTACATAGACATATTAAATATTTGCTAAAACAGTATCCTTGTGAGCATTATAAGAAAAAATTATCTGAGAGACAAATCTATCACATCGATGTTTCACCGACAAGTAATTAAACCAATATATAAGCCACTGTTCAAAGAAAATTCAAGTGAATTTGAAAAGTTGACATATCACGATGTCTGTTAAACTATGTTCAGAAGTTATCGTTCCTCTTATTGATCTCAGTAAAAGCAATTTCGAAAGGTATCCTATGGAGAAGATGATCTGTACTGCCGTCTGCCCTCTCTACAGACGTAATCACTGAATAAATAACGAGATGGACCTAAGACAAATTGAACTACTGTGATATAGAGTAGGATATATTTACTGGGACTGAGGTTGGATATAAGAGGCATAAGAATTTGCACCACAAATCAAATGGCATTTACTGTTCGATCAAATCCTATTTCCAGACAGATTCTTTTCAACATTTGCTATGAATATCATTCCAGAACTGGTTCGAAGGGTATTCCAAAATATCAATGCACAACACTTTAAAATTGATCAATGTTTCTGGATCGTAAATGGATCCATCCACCCAATAATCCATGATACAGTGGTACAAAAACGACATCCCTTGTACAAGTGGACACATGTGGATATTGATTTGTCACATGTCGATATTAAATTGTCACATGTGGTAGCGTAGCACCACAAATGAATATTAAGAAATTATAATATAATGTTTCCAACATTTGGTCAGTCAGGTAATGACATAATTTCGAAATATGTGCGAGCCATACTCCACATACAATTCTTTGCATGCATTTGGAGTCTTCATCTTATGCTCATACTCGTATTTAGCTTACAATTCCTTAAAGTCTGTATTAAATATGGGCGTTCCGGCCAGGGAAATTGCATTACAAAAGCCACTCTCTCTATGGAGAAATATCTGTAGTATGTGCTTTTATGTTGGAAATATAGGGCTGTATCTAGACCTGATTCTTGATGATTCCTCCGTTTAATACTTCTGTTGAAGCCCACAGTTTTCAGCGGAAATATTGTGGAACTATTTGATCTAAACTTTGTTCGCTCTTCCTCTATTGAGATAGTGTGAACAAATCACATTTGCCGCTTCGGATCAGCTCTTAAATTGGGTAAGTAAATGAAGTTTAGCTACCATATAAGCTGACATATTTTCTGTATACATTTGACTATCCTCTACAGACGCCACAATTTACGCTACATTCCCATAATATGCTCTACAACCGAATAATTTCGCAAATTTGTTAAACAGTTTTCTTCGTGGTGGTAGTAACACCGAAACTGCTGAAAGCTTTATAATCTTTAGCAAGCGTATTCATTGAATGAAACATCACTTGACACCGATATCTTAGTGAAGGAAACAAACAAAGTTTCACAAATTCATACAAAATTCAAAAGTGTGGCAATAAAATAATAATTTTTATTCCGAATAAAGAGCGAAGAAAAATGAATTTCATTAAAATTATTATGTGACCTTTGCTAAGTCCCGAAGTCATTGCTGGACTCTTAACAAGTTCCCCCAAGGAATTCCCGTTCGTCTGACCCCCACACTCAATAGCACCCACACTCAATACGCTAAAGGCTATAAAATTTAAAATTTATGTGCATTTAAGCCGAAAATGACATTAAACGATAAACCAACAACGGCAAATAGAGTAAAAGCAGCAAAAATGTTTGCCAAAGCAAATCAAATGGAAAATTTCATGAAAACTCAAACACCAAGTCAAAATAAGGCGACTGAAGGAGCGACTGTAAAAATGTGCGCTGGCGGAAAATTTTTGAGTTTTCCCAGCTTTTTTTCAATTTGAATTTTATCTCGTTTTTTTTTTGGCATATTTACTTTGTAGCTAGAACACTGAATCCATCGGATACATCTGCGAAATGAGTTCCATGAGCGCGTAATTACGTCGCTTCCTTCGAACGCTTCGCTGGCTAAAGTAACTTCAAATGTTGCCTGACGGTCTGAGGGACTGAGTGCCTCAGTGACTCAGGCGAGTGAGTGAGTGAGTGAGTGACTGAACGGCTGCTTGGCTGGCAGGCTAAGTGAGGATGTGACGGTATGTGGGAGCTACAAAGCAAACAACCAGCAACAAAAACAACAACAATAACAAGTTTTACTGAAAGATAAACAACAACAACAACAACAACAACATCAGCATTCAGAACAAATATGCAAAATCCTCAATAAATAAAACAAGAACAGCAACACCAACAGCAGCCAGCAAGGCATGGAGTCAGGCAATATATTTAAGCAAAAGTTTCGCTTTGCAAGGCGGCGCGAAATTCCGCATGAAGCTGTATCTCCGTTTAAGGAGGCAGCGTGGAACATGTGCACCCACACAGCATTCCAGCTGTTTGTTTGTAATTACACACGGCTATAAGCGATAATCTTTAATGGTATCTGAAAGGCATTTTGTTCACATATTTTTCAATGTATATTCAATAGCAATAGAATTGTGAGACCATTTGAGGGATATTTGCCCTTGCAGCCAGACTTTGTTTATGGAGTTGAAACTTTTCGGGGTCTATTAAAAATAGCAACATAACTTAAATGGTCAAGGTAGTTGTTCCTATCATTCCGGATCTCAAAACAATTGGTATCAAAATCCCGAAAGAATTTTGCATGAGAGTATTTAATGTCGATAAAGAGAAGAGGTTCCTCTCCACTTGTGATTTAGCATACCAAAACTTTTTCAATTTATTTGTGAAATTAATTGCAACTTTGTTGTGCTTCAGACTGCACACTACAGCTTTCAAGTCACAATTGAACTTAAGTGGCATGCCTCTTTAACAATAATTTATTTCATCCGATGTCGAAGTCATTCCATTACATTGCATAAGTAAAAGCACTCCTGGCAAAAAGATAATATCTTTGAAGACTCATCACTACCTCCTCATAGTATGAAAGAAAGAGACAACATCATGACTTTGCGAAAGATTAGCTGAAGTGAAGGTCAACCTATATTACGAGTCTACAGAAATCTCAGTATAATACTTCTATAGGGTATAATACTTATAGAGGAAATAAACCATACCTTAAATTAGCACAGAACATGTTCTCGTCACTCAAGGTCAAGGTAAATATCAAGAGGTCTTAGGAAGCTTTTTTTATATTTCTGTTCTAATTCTATTGAGTTTATCTATCCACTTCTGTCCTCTATTTTTGTCCTCCAACTATATCCCATTTTTTAGCTCTGAATTTGTGTACGCTTCTCCGAGTGTTCTCAGTCCTGCCATTTATTCGACTCCCCTCTTTATTCCAGTACATCAATATCTCATATGTGATATAATGGAATGATATATAATCCTTAAATGATCGCACCTCTTGCGGTATAGAATTGTGCCATATAAACAACCTCAAGTCTATGTGTTGTACGAGTATGATTACAGTCAGGCTCAGAGCAAACTGCTAAGTTTAGCACCGTAGCGTGTATTGAATTGAAATCTGGTTGCACCACCCAGTGGAGGTATTCCCAATATGGAAGCACTATATCACCCTAGTAGGTGTGGTAATTAGGATACAGTCAGTTAACGCTGGCACCTGCCTCGGAGAATTCATTATGTGTACTTACCGCAGCATACAAGTATACGCCCAGCTTGAAATCACAGTTGCGGCTCCTGAGCCCTCAGCCTTGCCATACTGAGGACTGTCGCACTAAATCAACTCCGATTTGAGGACTGCTTAACGACCACTTCAAGTACAAAGAAATGTAAAATGCTTCGTTGGTGGAGACTGTCAGGAGCTTTGTTACGTTTCGCTCGTAAGTGCACGACACAAATCCTTAACTGGATTTTGCGGTTGTGGCTTTGAGTGATTTGAGAATGGATTGTGTCAGTTGTCAGCATCAGTTGGCATTAGCTCAAGCATTGCTGCAGAACATTGCCATGCCAACCCAGAGCACAGCTGTGCAAATGATGGGCACACTAAAATCTAACATGGCTTTGGCAGTCAGGCAGACAATGGACTGAGGGCGATTTAGTGCAGCCTGCTGCCAATAATAACAATTTTTCAATGGTTAATGCGCAGAGGCGTGGTTCTAATGTCAAAGCCAGCAACAAGTTTATTGCATGTAATTCTTCTCGAGCAGAGCAGGTCATTTCTGCTACTGAAATGGTGAAGGAAAATATGCTTAGGAATTTAATAGAAACCTGACCGTCGGCATGGTAAGCTCTGCCAAGAATTCAGCTTAAGTGCGGTCGCTTCCAGAGCAGCAGTGTCAGTGTATTAAAGGAGCTATCATTTTCATGGTTGCTGCGGCGCTTGCCAAAATGGGAGAAACTGTAAACCGCATTTAACACTTAACCTCAAATGACTATCCACAGCTTCCGTTTGCAGTTCCTGTCGGAAAGAAGGCCACACACACACGCACACACGACAGCAGCGAGTTCTGGGGCAAAGGCACTAGTATAAGAGAGAAAAAATTTGCTGGCAAGGCTGTGGTCGAACGCAAGTGTCAACTGTCTCTTCAAAAACACGCCGTAATATTTCATAAACGTTGGGAAGGGCAGGACATGGAGCAATAAGAATTGCACAATTTCCAAGACAGAGTCCAAATGCAACATGAAAAAGTCATTTGAAGGAGCAGTTGGCAGTTGCTGCTTGCCAGTCGCCAGTCACCACCTTCGAGTTGCTTAGCAGAGGACACGGAAATGTAAATGTACAAGTAAATGGAATAAAGTGCATAAAAAGCAAATGTGAAGGCAGCAAGGCAAGCACAGTAATGCAAACAAATCGCCTGATTATATCCTTGACGACGAAGACGACGACGACGGCGATGACGCTGCAGAGATGCTAAGTTTCTTAGCCGCTTGAATGGCTGGCTGGCTGACTGGTGGATGGCTATGCCAGCCAGCGAGCCAGCATGAGTTGGCAAATCCGTGGCATTGCTCAAGCAAATCCCAGGCAAACTACGTGCAGAGTAACACTTGTAAAAGGCGGTAGTCATGTTCATGAATATCCTTAACTGATTACATGCAACAGAGGACGGCACCGACAACAAAAACAACACCAGCAAGCAAGCAATGAGTGCCAAAACATGAACAACAAAAGCAACATAACCGGAAGCAGCTGAAGCTGAAGCTGTAGCAGCAGAGCCCTCAGCAGTGGCAAATGGTGTTGAGCTCTTGTCATCCAAGTTGTTGTGCTTCTGCTTGTGTTTGTTGTTGTTGTGGCCTTGCTGGTGCGTGTGTTTGTTGTAGATTGAGGCATAATAAAATGAAAGCAACAACTTTCAACTTTGTAAGGTTTTTGCTTCAGCGTAAATGTTGCTAAAGCGCTCTCAAGGGCAGTTTTCGTTGTCTTTTTCTTCGTTTTGCTCTGCTTTGTTCTGTTTTGCATTTCATTGGATATAAACATTTTGCTTGTTACTAATAAAATGTCCTTTTATTATATCCTTATTTGTTGTGCTGGAATCGTTTTTTTTTTTGTTTTTTTGTATTTTTTTGCTTTGTTTGTAATCAAATCGTATGAAAATTACTTGTTGTTTATGCTTTTAAGGACATTGCCAGTACGTGTATGCGACTTTTCCATTTCTGTGTGACTTTATATGTTTATGCATGTGTATGTGAGATTGTGTGGCTATGTGTGCATGTATGTGCAGCATTGTCTGCAATATTTCTAAAACATTTGCTACAATTTCTTTATAATTGAGGTGTGCATTCTTGTTTGCGCCAGTGTAACTTCTGGTTTTACGACTGTAGTCCTTCCTTTATTTACATTATCCGTTTAACTTCTTTTAGCATTCTGCAGTCTGCTGCCATTTTCTTGTTGCCAAGTGTATGCAGATATCATATAAAGACACGTTTGCCAATTATTCTAGAAAAACATGGCATTTCAATTCCTTGTTCCCAGCACTCCAGGGAGTATTGAAAATTATTTTTAGATTATATTCAGTGTAATCGCCTTGGTTCACGCTGTTAGAGTTCTTCGAGACGTCTTCAGGAAGTATGCAGTTGAATAAGCAGCGAAGGATAATAACAGCAGCTTGTAACTCTCAGTTACTTGCAGCCACCCCTTTTTATGAATGCAAGCTTAAAAACTATACAAATCATTCGATTATTGTTCTTTGAATTGAGTGCAGTATCTCCTGAATTAAGGGATTTGAAGTCACTTGAGACATTTGTAATCAATGTAATGTGTTTCGCAGTTGAAGTCATTAAAGTCATATCATTAGAATTCTTAAGTGTTTTCTGAAGTGATCTCAATGGATTGGAATTCAAAATGTTATTCGTAAATCAATTGAACTTCTAGAAATCATTTGAAGTCGTGCATTGTCCTAATACGAATACCATCAATTATTTGCAAGGATTGCATCTAATATAAGTCATCTGTCGAATTTGAAGATATTTGAAGATATTTGAAGTTCTTGAATCCAGTTGAAGTGATTGTTGATATTTCAGAAAAAATTTACTTTAGTCGCCTTAACTTAACAGCAACTTACTTTGTTTAATATTAATGCAGAGTCTTTGTCCTACTGCAAATTCAGTATTGCAGTGGTCTGCTTTACTTAGACTGCTAATTGCAAGACTACTCTATACAGCGTTTTTCTTTCTTGACTGTTACGAATACTACTGCAAGAAGTTGCTTTTCCTGTTTGCTGTTTGCGGCAAAGTTCTGCGTACCTTGCTGCTCTTTAAAACTAAGTAACTCTTTGAGCTTCACTGCCAAGCTGTTGAGACTTCCTTTTAATGTTGTTGCAATGTTTTCATATTCAGTTAACATACCTTAGCATACAGCAAAAGAAGCTCTCAACTGTATTCCTACTTCTACCCCCTCTACATCAGCATGCTGTCTCTTCCGGATGCATAACAATTTTTCACCGAGTAAATTATTTTCGCATATAATTCAAAAATACATAAAGCAGCTCTTCAAAAGTCAGAAGTGCACCCACCAACTCTTGCACCACTCCGCAAATATTTGTCTGCAATTCTCATCAGGTGCCCTCTTAATGACCGACCACTTAATCATTGCATGAAACACAACCCAAATGGCTGAGTACACGATTAAAAATAATAAATAAAATGCCGGTGAGCAATAAATAAAAATTGTTTATTATTCCGACGCATGTTACAAGCCGAAGTCAGCACAAGTCAGCAGACAGGGTCAAATTATGCAGCCGTAGAAACGATTAATGCAACATTGGCATTCGCATTGCGCTCTGCTGCGTGAAATGCAAATTATTTTGTTTAAATGAAGACAAAAAAGTTTATTTAAAAAATATGTTTACACGGCAAAGCAAAAACAACTGCGCTAAATGTAATGGATGTGAATTTACACGCAATGTTCTCATTTATTATGCCGCCACCTCACAAATGGGAGCGTACAATAGCTTCAGCAGGAGTTGTAGGAGTGGCGGGAGTAGCAGAGGCAGCAGCAGGCTCCAGTTTCATGCAATAACAAACCGTTAACAATTATATACAGAATGTCCTTTTTTAAATATGTATTTTTTTTTTAAATGCAATCACAACATCTCGCTGGGAAAGAATGAAGTGATGTTCATAGTTCCACACCTGATTGTTTGCCGCAATCAAATATCAATTCTGCTCAATGGAGCGTACTTTGAAGCATTAAAATTAATTTTTTTAAACTCAACAATTTCAGTTAATAAAAAATGAAAAAGAAATAAAATAAAATGGCGCAACTGATGTCAGCCAGGATAGAGTAAATCGGAGTCAGAATGTGTTGCAGCATGTCAGTTGGAATGCACACACAAATCATACCAGCAGAAAATGAGCGCTCACACTTTAGCAACTTATTCAGTGCACGAGTAAATAGCCGGAGTGATGGGTGGGGTTTTTGTGTGAGTCACATACACAGGCAGATAGAGCCACATTAATTTATTATATTTTCATTTACTTCTTTTCTTGTGTGTTGTTAGATTTGTGTTACTCCACTCCACTCCATCTCCGTCTCTCTCTCTCTGTGTTTCTCTTCATGACTGACTTCCCCCTGCGCCTATTCCTTGGAAAGTGATAAATTGCTTTGGTTTGAAGAGGCATTAACCACGTTTATGATATTTAAGCACAGCGAACCAAATCCCAATTAATTTTCTTCAGATGTAAACACGTAAGCCACGTAGCTTTAGTAGTGAATAAGTTGCTTTAGTTGTGTGCGGCTGCTCCAGTCCCATCAATGTCAGTTGCGTGAAAGAACGTGGACTTGACTGTCACCGTCATAATGATTCATCAACTAATATTATGAGCACATCTCAGTAGGTACTTTTGCATTGGTTATAATGACAAACCCCTCACATTCTTAAGTGTTGTCCTACTCAGACGCCAGTGGCGTGCCTGTTGAAGACTGAACTAAGGTCCTTTTTGCTTCTTCATTGTCTCCACAGAATTATCAAATAATTTGTTTTTCAATGTGGTGTTTAGTACATCCAAAGGCATAGTTTAAGTGTCACAGTACATGAAGACAATTTTGAAATGTTTTGACAACGGTCGTTTTTTGGGCATCAATTGCTTGCACACGTAAGTTTACTCTGAGAAATATGACAAGGAAAATTTTTGTCAATAGTGCCCACAAGCGACAAGAAGGGTTCCGGGATTAAGTACAGGCTAACGCTGTTAAATGATTTGAAGTTTTTTAAAGTATTTCAACGTATTTAACTGTCTGTTAATTGTTATTGTTATTATATCTTGCAACATAAGTAATTATGCCTCCAAGGGGTTGGGGGAATGGAACTAAGGCCTTCCACTAGAACATAAAAAGAGAAAATCAATTTTTGACATCATGACTGGGGCGGGATTTGAACCCACGACGTGTGAGTCTGGCATGCTTATAATACAATGGACATCAATGCCTGGGTACTTGGAGACCCACTTCTTCGGCGGTTCTTCGGCCTACCCCCGCACAGAGCATTTTCCCTGCGCTTGTCTTGCCTTTGACAGAATGAGGGGGCGCATATTAGGGTCAAATGTTTTGGGAATGGGCAACTTATATTCCTTATTCCTGGACAGACTACTGAGATACTTAAAAGAGTCAAACAAGTTTGGAAAGGTGTAACTTCCCATTCACAATTCTCTATCTCCCCCTTCCACCAAATATTTCCAGGCTTATAGTACAATGGAGATCAATGCCTGAGTGCTTGGCGACGTACCTCTTCGGCTGTTCTCCGACCTATTCCCTGCTATCTACCTATCTATCTATGAATCTATCAATCTATATATCTAGTAGAACATTCTAGTTATGCATACACTTGTTATACAGCGTCGTACCCAACGTATCTTTTTAACAATTGTCTTCTACATTACTATAATCTTCCGATCACTAAAAGCGGCTCTAAGAAAAAGCTGACTTTCGGTGGTAGCATAAGGAACCTTTCAGGTCTTAATCAGTTTCCCTTAGGACTAGGTTCAAAGTAGAAGATCTTCAATTTATGAATAGATCTGATCTCCTGATACTGGTGTAAGGTTAGATATTAGTTGTTTTATTTGCAGTTCTAAGACATAATCTCGAAAATAAAAAGTCCTGTAATGTAGGTATGTATAAAATAGGACTTGCCACAATAGAGAAGACACAGTCACAGTCTATAATCCTGACTCAAGCTTCACAGTATTTTCCCATTCTCTCTACACAAGATCCAATATGCACAACGAGATGTGTGTAGTGTGTAAACAGCCCCACCCACAAAAGCCCACACACTTTGAAACACCAAAGGCTCCTCCCGCTGCGGAGACTGCCAACAGCGTCGATATTCCGCGTATTAATCAAATGGAATACGAATTTTTGATAATGAAGTTTTTATTTTGTGTGAAGATGCGAATTTGCAATTTGCAATTTCTCGCATGATAGAGTCCTGCCAGTGAATAAAAATACATTAAAAAGGAACAACTTTTTTAAAAATTTAATAAAAATACATTTCCTGACTTGCCGCGGCGTGAAGAGCATAATTTAATTTTTATAAAAAATATGTCGACATAATAAATTTTAATGTCGGGACTGTTTTTATTACAATGCAATCATTTTTTTAAAGATTCAATTACGCTCTTTACGCGTTTATCACGCAATTCGGGCCCGAAGCGAGCATCGAAACAATAAAAATAAAAATGGAAATGGAAATGAAAATAAAAAACAAGAACAAAAATTAATAAATTAATAAATGCGACACATAATGCAAATAATTGATTATGACTTTGATGGAATGCGTTTATTACACGCCTACAAATTGTAGGAAAGCAATTTATTTTGTATGCTTTTATCGTTGGTTTCGTGTTGTTGTTGTTGTCGTCGTTGTTGCTTTTTATTTATATTTTTGGCATTTGATTGCAATAAAGTCATCAATTGCGGCATTAACGCATGAACGGAATTGTTTTAAATTAAAAGCGTTTTCCATGAATTTACCGGCATTACGGAAATTGATACGAGCTGCCTGACGGCTTAAGTGCGACGCGTCAGCCGCACGCATGACAAATTTGCGTGATTGCAGCTGCTGAGGACTTTTGTGGGCGTCGGATTTGGATGCTTGGGGCACTTTGTGCCAGACCAGTTTATTTTTGCATTTAAGCAATTAAATCAAGTTGACAAAAGCCAGTGAAGTAGTTGGTAGGTTGGTCATAGGAAATACGTGATACCCTACAATAGGAAATGTGCTTCCACATAAATAAAGTGGACATGTTAATTGAACCACGAAGATCTGACTCACATATACATTATTATTAATCAATGCGCTTTGAAGACCATTTGTTAATATATTATGGACTTCAATTTGAAGATAGGTGTGGGTTTTTATATACTCGTATGACGGTTATAATAAGTGCAAATTCTTATACTCCGACTTTGAACTGTACTAGATGAGAATGCTAAGCTGTGAAATACATATTTCTAGCCACCCTCCATGGTATTGTGCTAAGCATGCCACAGTCACAATTTTGAGGGTCGTGGGTACGAATTCTGCTCCGGGCGTGGTCTTAAAAATGCTTCTATATAAATGTTACTCTCTACAAGTGGCAGGCATTCGTTTCTAGTACTCACTCCACTAACTCCTTGCAGACATAATTAGTTATGGTGCAAGAAGTAATAACAAAATTTTTCTGACTGTTGGTGAAGTACACATTGGACTCCATCCAACTCCGTAGGGACAAAACTCAGAAAATTGATAATGCAAAAATATATTTACTCTCACTGTAGTGATCATGATTTAGTTGTCTATGCTGAAATAGGGAGGGTGATTAATAAGTACCTGTGTTTGAGGTTAGGTGCACCAATCAAATCATTATCCTCTAATGCCATCCTTCTAACTATGACTGCCATTGAGTATTTTGTTTTTAACAGCTGTTGTATGTGAGCAACTTGGAGTTTTTTACTTATAGAGAAAGTGCCGTCCTGGTTGGTGATGAATTTCTTGTTCTCAGATGCGAAAATATGTGAGATGATGAAAGAAAATTTAGGTACCGCATATGGTATTACCAGTAAAAGAGGTGGCTGTATCGGTTTCCTGATTTAGTTCAATATCAGTCCCATTGAGAGAAAAAGTACTCCAAAGTCACACGAACATCTCTTTACTTTTTCAATATATCACGCAAATTTCTTTCCATACCGCCAGTTGCAGGTCGACTATTTAAAGTACTTGACTCGTAACTTTCCACACGAAGCACACAATCCGTTGTGAAGATCATTTTCATTTGAATGGGTACGTTCAAGAACAAAACTGAACATCAAAAACTCCAGCATTGATTACAGAGAGGTCTTTGCATGAGACGAAGTTATTGTACAAGTATTTTGGAGACTTTGGACTGGAGGTGACATGTCATCGAAAGTACTCTAAGAGGCAGCGAATGGCATCTGCTATGGGAAAACATTATGTGACTTTTGATGGATGGAATAAAAGAGTTTTCTTTCAAACACATGCGAATGGATCTCCATCCAATGCCAGCCCATGGGCCGAAGCGTTCATGAACTTGCATAAATAATTTTGAGGTCTAATTTCACTTGTCCAACAAAATTCTGTCTATCCGCACTACACTCGAAAAGTTTGCGTCAGAGAGTAAAACAGTCGCAATTCGTCATGAAAACAAAAATTAATATTTTGTCACCGATCCGCAAAGCATGGCAATGCGAATTATGAATTTCTATAAATAGTAGAAACATATCCAGTTCAGTTCTTCTGATGGCCAAAGAAACCATGGGATGAACCGTTTATTGTAAAATTTTCAGTAATCTCTGATTCCGGCTGTTGTACCTTTCATCAAACTTGACTGACGGAACATGGTATTTAAAATATAGCTGCATCTGATGTTACTCTTCATACCCATCCAGTGCTCCTTCAATTACAGGCTTATGTACAATCTCTAAAACTATTGCACTTAATTATATTGTACCATATTTAGCAATGTGGGTCACTGCTCAAGCAGGTTACGCGATCGTCACTGGCAGTACTAAGCGTTACACTCCAACCCAGCTGCTTAATGTGCACCATAAAATAGTCATAATGAATGAAAGGGTAAGTTTCCATTTTAATCTACTTTCCGAGCATCATCATTCCTTTAAATATCCAGTTGACAGAACATATAAGAAAATATGCTCAATTGCTGACACAACCGTTTCATAATTGCTGCTCTTCTCCGCTCGAGTGTCAAGGAGGCAATTATTTAGCTAAAGCTTGGCATAAAGTGCTTAAAATTTCAACACAATTTAATATGATCCTTTTTACTTAACTTTCAATCAATCATTGCTGGCTTAGCGCACACATTATTAGCATGCAGCGTTGCTACTGATTTCTCATTTCACTGCTACTGCTGTGGGTGAGGGTGATGTTGCCGCTGTTGCTGCCACATACATAAACACATTATCTACCAATTTACTAACAGCCTGCTTAGGCGGTCTACACACACACCGTCACTCTTACACACATCATCACACACACATACACATAGACACCGTGCACACTTAGCATTTTCATCATTGTCAGGCATTTGAAGCGCGCCTAAATATGCTTAAGGTGGATTAGGCGGATTACGTGGCAGCAAATAAACACGGCAACACGCTGCAAAACGTGAACAACTGTAACTGTAAAATTGCACAACGGAGCGGAGAAGTGAGCGAAAAGGGCAACGGAACGCAGCACTACACACAGAGCCACTGAAGCCTCTATTATCCCCGGCACCACAGCGCAATAAAAACGCATAAAAAAGGAATGTTTTCGAAACGAGGAAGCACTAAGTGCCTAAAATCCTGGCTCTGCCGTTGCTGCCCCTGCTGGTGCTTTTTTTCTGCCTTATTGAAACGTTTTTGCGCTAGGGGCAGGCGGCGTTTTTTTCTATGACATAGGCAAATGCTGATTGCGAGTGTTGCCACACAACATTTTCATTGTGAATTCGGAATAAATGCAAAGCGTCCTGCTCAAACGCACACACACACACACACACACACATGCAAATCGGATGCAGCCCACTTTGTGTTCCCTTCTACCAACCCACACGTTCCCATAAAAGTTAATAGTACGTAATGCGGTAAGGCTAGGAGGTAATGTGGTTGGGGTAGGAGGTAATGTGGTGAGTTCTATACCCATTTTTTTTTTACCTTCAGATTATTCGCAACGAATACAGGAACTCAGCGAAGCAGTTGAAAACTTAAATTGACGCTACGCTAATTTTTATATAATTTCCCAAAGTGAGTGGGGTTTTACTTTCAATTTTTAACTGAAAAATGAATTTCTTCCACACTTTTTAAACGCAATTTGCCAACAATGCATTTTCCGAAAGTTGCCCACATGATGTTGGTCCACAGTATGAGCCGAACCCAGCTCCCCGAACATTGAGCGTTGAACAGTTTTTGAAACTGTTCAATACTGTTGTTATGATGAACTTGTGAGAAATCCTGTTTAACCGGATTAAAAAGAAGGCGTTGAAAGTACCATTAAAAATTTGTGAACAACCCAAAGCGGCATTTTCCAACTACTTTCCTTCGTCAAAGTCCATTCACTGGCATGGTGACATTTTTATAATTATTTATTATTATTATTGTTATATCTTACACAATAATTAATTATGACTGCAAGGGTTAAGAGGAATGAGCACTAGCTACTGAGGTCTTCGACTCGGAGAGAAACGATTTTTAAGAAAGAAGCGTTTTTGAGCCCAAACCCGGGGCAGGATTTGTACCTGCGATCCTCTGACTGTGAGCCTAGCCTGCTTACCAATATACCACAGAGGGCGGTATGGTTAAAATTTTAATGAAGCTTCTGCTTATTTAATGCAGCACGCCCCAATTTTTCTTTCCCAACGCTCCATTTACAGACCATTGAAACTTCTTCATATCTCTAATTCTCTATGTTATCTACGTAGGTGTGGCTCCTGTACCCTATTAGTTGGTTACATTATCCTGTTAACTCGTTGTCATTTGAAGCACAGATTTGCCATTTTCAATAAATAATTTTTTAAATATTCTTTCTTGGGTGTTGTTTTTTGTACCCAAGCCTTTTATAAATTTCGAGGGACTCTCATCTCAGGCACAAATTGTTATCACTAATTGTTATCAGAAATTGGTATCGCTTCCTCTCTAAGATTCAAAATTCTGGTTATCTTTATGCTGAAGTGTTACAAGTGTAGTTTAAATTATTTTTCTGGGATCAGCATTACCTGTACCTATTATTATAGTGGATCTAAGAGCACCCATACTTATATCTCTCATATGCTTTGTTCAAAACCAACATTCAGAACACCATCAATATCTGGAACCTCAACAGTATATATTTAAATTTAATTTCTAAGAATAAGTCTCCAGTTATTGTCTCCAAATATTTCTTTCACATATAATCAAATATCACTTCTGTTATGGTGCCCGAATTCACTAAGACCGATTCTTTACTTTCTCCCCCGTTATTTTCAAATTTAATAGTTTCCAGTTTAAACATCATGGATAGCCTGTAACAAGCTGTTTGGAACAAATACTATAATTTCTCTTTCCAACAGTTGCCTGTAGAGTTAATGAGGTATTTTGCTAGATCACATGATCGAAAGTTTCGATTCGGAACAGACATCCAAAAATTAAAGAGTTCTAAGATTGATATTTTCTCATGCCTACAAAATTTTCTCAAAGATTTCCCTCTGCATCATTTCTAGGGGTCTATAAAATCATAATATCATTCATTATACTCAAACTTTTCTTATATATTACTATTGATGCTTTGGTATAATTTTCTGTATTTTATCTTCATTCTTTCTGTGTCAGCGGAGTGTAATCAAGATAGAAGAGGATCAATGTTCCGCACAAATAGATTTTTGTGTATCTTTAATAGTTTAGATAATATTCAAGCTTCTGTATCTCCTCTAAGTCTTAGGGTAAGGCAGTCTTTCCAGTGTTTTCGGTTTTTATTGGCCGAGGTAGGTAAGTAGGTATAGCGGTCGCCAGCAGGGCGCGATTGAGCCATAATTGGCCCCTAGTGATACCGCATGAGACACAAGTTCCAAATCCTTTCAAAGGTCCAGCCATTTGCAGCTTTTAATGAAGCAGTTGATAGAGCTTATACTCTTATTTCAAATATCTCCCAAAGGGGTCCAGAAAGTGGTCACCCAGGAAAGTGCGCCTCCTTGTGGACAGCGCTGGACACGTACATAGCAGGTGTTCAATGGACTCTTGCTCCTCCTCGTACATACAACTCCTGCAGAAGTCGTTAGAGACAAACCCCAGCCTACTACCATGAGTTCATTTGTCTAACATTATACGCAGTTATTTCTTAGAGTAGAATTTATACAGAAATCTTTCTAGATATATTATTTCCAACCACACACTTACTGGATTTATAGTTATGGTAAGGGAATGAACCTACTCCTTTATAGGGAATTTACCTTGCGGATTTTCTCTGTGCCATAGCATCGCTCCTCCGCCTCATAGAGGTTAACCTATGGCGAGTACCAATTCCATAATTTTATACTCTCCGCTGCAGTATCACACATATTTCTACAATCATATGCTCGCCCCTCGTTTGTACCTTTGATTGTGCTTCCAAACGGTTATCTCCACTTCATTTGAAAGTCTCTCTTTACAGTGCATTTCCAAGTTACTTCCATCAGTCAAATTGAAATTAAGCAGCAAAATCGTGCAAACATTTTCAAAGCATGGTACTTTCATTTCAATGCTCGCAGTCACATATAGGATTAATTTCTGACTGTTCACATCTGCCATTCTGTTATGCATGAACTTTCCGCGAATGGAAATGACAGTCACTAAAATGAAATATCGCCACCACAGGCGTATTATACTAGCAAAATTGCAATTAAGTCCGATGGTAAAATAAAAATATGGCAACGCCACAAACAACGTCGAAAATGGTGCGCCCAAAGGTAGCATATAATATGATGAGCGCTGCGAAAAAAGTTCGCAATTTCCCCACACTATTCCCGCTGGCCCGCTCCCTTTCTGCAACACTTCACAGAAGCTTATATTGCGTTTCGTAGTATGCCTAAAATGAAAATGCAGAGCTCACATCAACGGTTGGCTGCCTGTGTCACTGTATCTATCAGTGGCATTGGTGGTTTGTGTTATTGCTGTTGTCCCTGGCATAGTCGGTGTTGTTGTGTTATTGTTGCTGCCAGTTTTAGTTGTTGTTGGTTAGGAGCCTATCAACCATCAACACTGAACATTAAATTGAACATTAATAACAGAACTAATCTACCCAATTAGTGCATAAATTGCCAAACGGAACGGAGCACCTCTCACCGCAACTGTGGCACTTCATACAACACAAGAATAATCATGCGTGTTTGCGGCATGAATGAGCTCATAAGCCATCAAATATGCGCCCGCCAATATGCTTCGAGTGTCCTTGTGGCGCACAATATTAAATTCTAATGGGATATCAATGATAACAGAATTTTGGCTCTAGTTGCCGTTGTCGTTGTCGTTGCCGTTGTCATGCTCGTTGTCATTGTTGTTGCCTCTCTGTCGTTGCTACGCCTGTAGTTGTGCAGTTGTTTTTGGCGCTGTGGTCTATTACTTGGTAATTCCACTCTATTTGGAGCACTGATCTTGAAAGCGCCTGTTGAAATTTATTGGCATTGCAATAATTGTGAGCGCATTAATAGCTTCGACGTTCGCTGTAAGCAAAATATTTTTATTCTTGGCTAATTTAGTACAACTTGAGTGCTGTTGAGGTTGCCTTATTGGGGTACCTATCAGCAACACAAAGTTAGTTGCTGTGGTAACGAAATGGCCACTTGAGGCTCATGGAACAGTCTGCTGAGCAACTCTCATAAATTGCTGGCGGTGTTATCTCTGTACACTTCAGCATATTGCTATTGTGTAAGTTCGAATATATGTGATTTAAATTTGATGATTATAAAAATTATCCACATAGGAAAGAACTTGACTGCAGTCGCCGGAATTGCTTTGAATTTTAGCTGTATCAGCATGAGGAGGCCTACAAAACAGTGAAGCTCATAACTCATAAGGGTCGTTTCGAGGAGAATATCTAAAAATGCTGAATGCCCACTTCACGGTGTGCAGCTCAAAATGATAATTTTTAATGACAATTAAACATTTCTGCATAGTTAAACATTTTGTTATGAAAATTTGTTTCTGGTGCAATTACTGGATTGCGTCAAGTAAGACAAAGTCCTTTAGTTTATTATTTATTAGGTTAATTTATTAGCTATTCACCTTGAAATATTGATCGAGTTTAATTTTATACAAATCTAACAAAGTTTGCATATACTTCAAAGTTAATTATTATGACCTTTGATTTCAATTCACAACTGGACTGCTCTATTCGTCGACTTTTTATAGTAGAACTCCATAACTCCTTCCTACAATATTCTCAAATATACGAGGAGATTTCCAAATAAGCAAACGAGATAGCATCATTTTTATTCCTATGATGAGATTAGGTTTATTTAAGGGTGTTATACTCCGCGTCCTGAAAGAGCTGTTGTGATGCCCTTATTTATACAGTTCTTCTGTCAGGTTAATTTACGAATTATCATGTATTTTGGAGGAATCAAGTTGAGGAATCTTGCTTATATCTAAGATATTGTCTCCAAAATACCTGTGCCTTTTATATGCCAAAGATCCGCAATCTGTGATCAGGTGCATTGAGGTTTCGTCACTTTCTCCATAGAATCTACAGATAGCATCTGAAGATAGACCCAACTTATTGCTCCCGTTTTGACACAGAAAAATTCCAATCTTAATAATTACTGTTCTTATTCGGCTATTGTCTTATTCCATTACCGTTGGATGAGGCATCAAATAACTAGTTCCAAGAGCCGATTTTATATGGTAAGCATGCTAGACTCACACCCCGAGGGTCGCAGCTTCAAATCCTGCCACGAGCTTGGTCTCCAAAATGCTTCTTTCTATAAAATCCTTTTCTCTTTGAATCGAAGGCCTCTGTAGCAAGTAATTATACCCCCAACACCTAGCACTCATAATTAATTATGGTGTAAGATATAATAATAATAATAATAATAATAAATATATTTGCAAAATTGTGAAAACGTCCTCCTTTGTGAGTAGAGAAAAAAAGAGGAACTTTCCACAATTTTGAAGCGCCAAATTAGAACCATTAATCTCCTAAACAGAAAGTATTATCGAGCATTACCCCAGACCTATGGAAATATCCTTTATTTATTACATAATTTATATTACATCTCAAGTACATCCAAAGTCATTATGTGAACTTTTACGATTTCCTGAAGTATACCCCCATATTAAACTTAGCAATTACAAGGACCTATGCAATTGTCAACACTTGTACTATTCGCAATATAACCCACCTTTTCGCCAGTGTACAAGTAAAGGTTTGATTAATCTCTTTAATGGCCTTCAGTAATCACTCAAGGTCAGTATCCTTCATTGGCTTTTGCTGTAGTCATTTTTATCATTAATCAGTGATCCGTTAGTAATGATTACAGAAAAACTGACATTTTGTGAAGAAAAGATTCGTACAAAGCGCAAACGCTTAACAATTAATTCCACATTCAAAGAATTGATTCTTGAAAAATGAAAATAACTGCTTTAAGTAATGATTCATGCCTTCAACCAATACCAGTGTGACAAACCCACTCTCACAGAATTGTAGACAAAGCCGTAAATGCACCACCCACCCCATCCATCTCAACACACTCACTCGCCAAGCTCTTGACTTGCTTCCATTCCATTTTGTCCATTTCCGGCTATTTTCAAAAATTTCCTATTCCAATATCCTTGCTTTCATTTTTTCCTTTTCAACTTTGAAGCGTCCGTTTCGGGTCGCTTTGCCGCTTGCTGCTTCACAGCACTTTTTTTGTTTCGTTGTATTTTCTTCAATTTATTGTTATGGCCTCTTATTTTACACTTATGGCTGCATAAAATTCACTCTTCTGCCAGCCCCGCTGAATGCGAGTATGAGTGATAAAACCAGGCAGATCCTTGCACGGTATAAGGCGAGTGGGGTTTTTGGGCAGTGTAAGACCGGGTGCCTATCTGTCGTTACGGACTTGACTGCATATGCTTTTAGCCACTGGAAATGTCTCACAATTTTTCTTCAAGCCCCAACTGACTACTGCACTGCACTTTGTGATATTTACGTTCATATCCGAGTAGTCGTATGTTCGCTCTTTGTTCACTTTTCCCGCTCATCAGTCGCACATGCAAACACACACGGCCAACTCGTTGCAGTCTGCGCTGCTGTCATCGTTTTCAGTGGCTTTTCTCTTTGCTACCTGCCTTTGTATTCTTGCCTTTTAATGACGCTATCGCTTTCAAAGCCAATTTGCACCTAACCTAGTGGCATCGTTTAAGCTTTTATGATTATGACTGCGCATGAAGTGCAGTGGGACTGTGCCACTCTGCCAATGACTGTAGTTGGATGGAACTAGGACTAAAGGCAGACCGTGTGATTTCTACCACATATGTACGTGCATGGTTCTGACTTGCCAATACATTAAGTGCTACGTTGAAAAGTGCAAAACGATAAGCTTTGCATTTATTAACTCTATGAGGGAGAGTAACTCAGTAGCGAAGCGCAGAGTGCTTACACCACAGGAAAAATGTACGTACAAGTAAATATACGCCAGCCATGAAGAAGAGCCAAAATCTCAGACACTCATACTGAATAACACTGCCGAATGAGTCTCCTTTGCAACTTACACTAAAAGCAATTTACCATTACTTTTAATATACCTACAAATTAGTGATGTCGTGTTGTCATTTTAGTTTTGTCCGGCACAGTTTATCGCCTGATCTCCTTGCAAAATATTGTTTCAATCCCGACACCATGGCGGTACACTCCGGCTATGTGTGTGCTCCTTAATACCTTTCAGCACTAATTTCGCAGATAATAGCACATGCTTGTGTGGACTCGTATCAACTGTGTTGAAATTTTATCACAAACTCATTTACACAACTACACACAGACACACACTCAAAGGCAAATGATGACCTCCCCCCTTTGCAACCGTTGCAGCCCTAAGCTAACATGAAACACAAATATTGATCATTGAGATTGGGTAAGTTTTCCCAACAATACCAACTGTCGTCATTTTCAAATTGAACATAAACACTCTCCCACAGATTCACACACATACGGAGGCATGCATGAAGTTGCATACACACACAAAACCAGACACACACACATATACAGAAACTAACTACGAATAATTTGCAAATAACTTAGCTGGGTTTTGCAGCGCCATCAGGAACCTTAAAATGACATATTTAGACCAGTTCCAACACAGATATGAACACTCTCCCTCTTGTACATGCCCAGCTACGAATCTTTCTTTTTTAACTCAATTTATATTTTTTTAAATATTTCAATTAACATGTTTTGAAAAATATTTAAGCTGAGCACGCACTGAATCCTTTTTTCCATAATAGAAAACAATTTGCAGATAGCTTTAAATGTGAGGCAGACCGCAGAAAGATAGTATTCGAGATTCGAAGGATTGTGTACCGTGCCAGATATGAATTGTGTTGGCAGTAACTAGGGGATAGAATTGGTGAACACCGGTGAAGGAGATTTCCAAGCTCTCAGGGAAGTTATGGTCATTGTACAAACTTTGTACTAGCTGCAACTAAGTTTGACATAATTTCAATCAACCAATGTTTAATTGTGTCACAAATAACCCATGAATGAATCCAGTGTTGTAGGGTCTAGTGTAGGGCATCACACCTCTATTGCCACTCTTCATTTATATTTATCCTTTTATATGCTTGGTTTTAGTATTGTTGAGTGTACGAATAATCGCTGCCTCTCTTGTGGCGAATTTTATCAACCTCCAAATCTCTTCCACATACATATTTACTGCCTCATAGGATATGGAGTGGAGCACAATGCCAGTCTGCGGGTCTTTATTAGTTCTCCGATAAAAGTCTAATAATTTCTGCCAGTACCTACTTAGTATCAGTTGGCTTAAGTCCGTCTTGGGCCATATCCCCGATTGTGGATATATTGCTGGCCTTGTGCTTTAGTGTTTCCACCAAAACGGATATCAAAGATTCATGGTTGCTTGTCGAATCTCATTAACACACTCTCAGTTTTTTTTAATATGATATGTAAGTTACTTCGCCGAAGAATGGGTTGAAGGATTGTTTGGCCAAAATTAGAAAGCTATCATGCCAGCACTATAAAAATCATAAATCACTTCATAAATTAGTTATCAAACAATTTCAATGATCAATTTTCTCTAGAAAGTCTGGGAATATTTTGAAGGAGAGTTTTTAGAGAATTACATTGAAGAAGTTCAGGGAAAGAATTTCTTAGAGTATTGACTTTAGTGCAATGAAATATGTTATATTCTGACTCATCAGGGCATGGGCAAACTACACAGTTTCCGACTTCAATTCCTCTTAGTTTGATCAGACTCTTATTGAAGAAAGCATGTCCAGTTTCCATCTTCAATTCCTCTTAGTTTGTTCAGAGTCTTATTGCAGAAAGCATGTCCTGATAGAATAATTAATTTGCTTGATTTCCTTGACACTAAATACCCGTTTTTGAAATCGAGGATTATTTAAAATATCTCACTATAGCCTCACTATCTGCAACTGAGGCTTAACAATTTGAAGAGCCTCATTATTATTATTATTACATTTTCTAAGCTAGTTCTTCTATGGCTCTGTCACCTACCTTAGATATGTTACCTACAGCTTTCCGCTGGACGGTTGTTAGTATTTCAAAGTGTTTTACATCCCATAGCAGTGGCCTCACCACAGTATCACTATCTTTGTGATGTCCTAGTACTTAAAGCGTCCTTTAAGCTTATGTACAAACATATATTTTATTGCTCACTGTATTTAAAGTGGAAAATTCTGGACTTACATCACTTTGTATTTAACTTCGGAGAAGCGATTATAAATAATTCTCCCAAGGGCCGCTCCACCTACATCCAGGATACACAGGCGTTGATACAACAAAGGTACCTCAAATGGGTTTTCGCCTTTAGGTGTTCCTTAATTAATTGTATATGTTTTGATTTATTTGACTCTCGTCTTAGCAAGGATAAATTTCAATGGAATACTACGAGATCGTTAGACTTACGCAGTCAAACCCAATGCGAGTCATGCTGCTACTCACTCGGAAGCATTTCCATTATATGAAACTGCATTTTAGACAAATTGTATTTCATGCGAGGACATTTCTTTTAATATACCAGAAAAGACACACCCAGTGCCAAGAATGATAAAATATTATTTATCATTCTTGCTCAGTGCGTTGTTTGCCTGAAATGAACAAACCAGTTGAACGCATTTAAATTAACATTTTTACAAAGCGCGCAATGTACTTATTTAAATTTATTACAATGCCGTTTGTAGTGTGCGTGCACGCAGGCATATCCATGCCATACTCGTACCTGACTGTTAGTTATTAGTTAAGGGAATAAGTTTCGCTGGAGATTGCACTGAGAAAGTTTTGCAGCAACAATTGGCGCAATGGCTTTGCACAAATTTGGTAGAAATTAGAATTGGGAAATGAAGTTTTTGCTGGGCGACTTCTTAAGTACAATCATTGAAGCGATGGGAGGGGAATAGCCCACTACCCACACGTAATTCTAACGGCATCTGTACAGCAAAGTTCATAAACTACAGACATTTGCGTATCTTGTCGGAAATAGTTGGCATAGCATGGCGAGAGTACTTTTGCGCTAGTTCTGCGCGAGTTCTCGTATATGCAAAAGGCAAGTCAACATGGTTGGTTCTGCACTTTGTTTGTTAGCACTTGCAAGTGCCCTTCAATCAGGGTGCTTCTGGTGCGGGTATCTGAGTACGTTCAGTGGGGTTTTCTTGAAGCTGGCAAAAGTTTTGTGGGACAACTGTACGCGTATACCAATTGAAGATATGTGAAATTTCAATTCGTAATTCCTGTGTGGATCATAGAAGTTAAAGTAAGCGGAGTCAATATAAAACAATTTCAGTTGTTAGTGGAGTTCGCATTACGAGTACTCATCTAGGTATTCAATATCGATTGCATATAAAATGTCAGTTAAGTAAGTCCTTTTGCTCTCAGTTAGCATATAGTGATAGGAAGAGATAAGATAATGAGTATATATTATAATGAATATATAGGGTCTCAAACCTACCGTAACCCTTTCAGTTCAAAATACGTCCTTGTTTTACTGAAGAAGCTAGTACATGATGAGAAAACATACAACAGAAAATATTGTACGATTATTGAATGAAAAGAAGTGTCACCAGAAACATGAATAAATAGTTTAATAAAACAAAATTCAGTGATACAAGCTTGATATGTTTATCCATGCAATAATTTAATGCATATTTAAATAAGCCTATTAAAGTCAGACTAGGACAGTCAGGTGTAAATACTCTTGTGCCAATGTCTGCCAATCATCATTCCCTTTGATCTAATATACGGAATCAGTAATTCCACAAATTTGTCAACTTTCATTTGGATTTGCATGGGCTCAGTTTACATAAATCCAATTTCATTAATTTCAGCTCTCCCTTCCTCCCCCTCTCTCTCTGCCCCTGTCTCACCACACTTCCCCATCAGTCTTTTTATGTTGGAGCTGTTTGGCAAACCCAACCTCGCGGGCTGTCAGCACTTAAATGTTCCCTTTAATATGGGCTTTTACAAATTTTGAAACGTTTATTAAATTATTTCGTTCAATCTGTCAAGCTGCGGGAACGATATGGTAAGATTTTTTTCCTCTTTTTGTTTGTAGACTCATGTCACGATTTTTTTGTGTAAGCCCGATGACTGCTGGGATTTTATCAATATAATTTTTTTTTTGTGTCACATTTGCGGTTTTTTTTCATTGCTTCATGGATTTTGATAGCTTTACTTATTGCCGGATTATTTTTCTATAATATTTTGATACATAGCTCAAGCTTCAACATTATTCAACATGTAATTGAATATCAATTTACGTAGAAATGATATGAAATATTCCTTAGTAGGGAGCCAATGATATCACTCTATTCCCTTGGGTGGAAATATGAACGCTCATAACTTGCTGAGGAAATGAACATGGAAATTCTGGTTTGACGCTGTTGTTATTAAAGGAGTTCTATAAAAACAGTATTCAGAAATGAATTAAAAGAAGGAGACCTTCTATAATGACCTGTCCCAAACTCAGATGGTCCTCTCCAAAAACACGCTTAACTTTATATATCAGAAAAATCGTGTCCGAACTGCATACTAGCCAACTTGGCAGTTCATTCAGAGTTAGAATTATTATTAGATTAGTACTGAGAGCAAACCTCCTCAAAATTTCCAGAGTTGTTAAATACAGTACACAACAAAAACACAGTTAAACCACCACCCAAGAAGAATTGTGAGTTATTTCTACATATTCCTTAAACCAAAAAATTATACCTCCCAAAGCTCTGTTGTATTAAACAAAGACTCACATACTGCAGTCCATACAAAAACACTGAATCGTCTAATAATTCGACTGTTATCCTCACTATGCATTAAGGTAGATTCTGTATATTTTACCACTAACATAGCTTTAATTTCCTCTGCACTTCCGTAATCATTACTCACAAAGAACTCCATAAGAGTGAACTATTGACTTAATTACTTTTAAAAGCAAAATCTAGCTCGCAATTAATTGCTGCAATAAATCGTCTCTCAACTGTCTCATTAATCCCTCATTTGCTCACCTCTGTTGCCCATACCGGCCACATACGCGTACTCAAAGCAAACCGTTCAATCAAAACTCAACTCGCCAATTACGAGTATCCTGCCACACTGCCCGTTGGACACCGTCAATTGCAGCTGCGTTTTGATGAGATCACGTGCAGCTCATGAAAATTGCAGCAGAACAATATTGGAAATTGTTATCGTAGCAAGTAGTGCCGAACAAAACGTACAGAAGGAGCAAATTATAACTCCGTCAGAAGTTTATGAAGAGGAAACTGAAACCGAAACGAGGAAGACGCAGACGTAGCAGAATCTATCCAAATGGGATATCCTGCAAATCATTGCAACTATGTTCGGAGTGTCACGCGTTCGAATTTTTTATCCAATAACCAGAAACTTTGCTTGTACTACGCGCATTCGCAGCTGGGGAATTTCCTGCATTTAAGAAGTTTTTTTTTCCAATTTCATTTTAATTTACTACTTTGTTGCTGGCGCACAGAATTGCGTCTTGCGTCGCAGTCTGCTTTGCTGGAACGCGCTCATTTGTAGTTATCATTTATAGCATCATTTTTTCTTCCTGCATGATTATTAAATTTTTTCACTTCCTTGTTTCCTGCTTTCTTTTTCTTCTTACTTGACGTCATTTTAATTAAAATTGTTCGTTCAGCTCTGTGACAGTCAGTCTAACTTCACTATCAGCAGCTACCAAAGTGTATGCGTATATGGCCGTAGGGACTGTGTGAGTTGACTACTATGATCCTCAATGAATAGAAGATGCTTTACGAACGCCTTAAAAAAGGAGGAGGTGGTTTAGAGTAGAGTGAACACAGCTGCAAAGATGCTGGAATGAGTCGAAAAATTAGTCTGTTCTCCTTTTCCATACAGACATCGGAATCACTATTGGGATGCATTGGAGAGTATTTTTATTGACTTTCTGGAACATCCTTTCATTGGAGGGTATTATATGAATTCATTAGTCCTTTCTTTCTATCATTGCTACAGGCATGCACTGAAGGTTTCACTTGTATTGTACTTCAGTCCATTTATGGTAGTCTATAGAAAGAGATTCATCTGAGTGAATAATCTCAAGTTTGCTTCAGACTGTAAGTATCTCCTATCATAACTGATAACTATCTTACTCCAGATCACCCCCATTTAAATTACACATCATCTAAGTTTCGTTTACTGATTTAAATTTCTTTATTATTTATGGGATCCCTTTCAGGATTAGGTTCCGCATCATTTCTCTGAAGATGCAATAATATTTTCTGAACAAAGATGTTCCAAGTATACTTTTGATTAGCCAAAAAGCCAGGTTTTTCATTTGATTCTATGCTGATGTATCCTTTAACCGATTAACAACTTTGATTACGGATGATAGCCAACTTTAACAATACATTAATCCAAGCGAAAATAGCTGACTTGGTTCTCTTGAATATCCTTTATTTGCTTGGTAAATTAAAACCACTGATATAGAACTACAGCTAAAGTTGCATCTATCTGGGTGTCGTCTAGCACTGCTAATGAAATATGATAGGTACGGCAAATCAGGTGCAGTATAACTTATTGTTGATATTCAAGTAGCCATGTCTTCCTTAGCGCCTATAAGATGAATTCTGCCGATGGCATATCATTGGTACCAGTACAAATGCCCAACATTATTTATAATAAGTCCTGTGTAATATTCTAGATAACTGTCGTTCCTGATGAGAGCTCTGTTACAGTGACATTGAGGGCACACATTCCAGACGATATGTGGTTTGTTGTGTCATTGATAAATGATACAATTCCACATAAAGTGTGGTGCTGTTAATATCATTATGAGCTGCCATGTGATTCAGGGAATCCTGGCGACTTGGCGCTATATATATCAGCCCCCTAGCAGGCCATTCGAAAGTGTCAAGCTCTAAAACCGAAAAATTGTATGAAAATGACAGCTCTGACTTTCGTATGCTTCCCACAATTTCCTTAACATCGCTCCCATCATCGCTGACAACCGCTCTTCTTTCACGGCTGGGATGGATTTTTAATTTCATGCGACAGCCCGCTGCAATTAAAGTTGTAGTGTGTGATAGTTTACGACTATGACGATCATCTCTCCAGCAATTCCATGCAGCTTCTACGCCATACAATATTCATTATTTTTATGACCGCTCGTTATTCAGCGGTGCCATTAAACGCAGTCGCCCCAATCTATGATAATGACGCTTAAAATGTGCGCAAATTGAATTCAATGAAGATGACCGCCGACCTACCCAATCCAATCCAGACGAGACCTACTCAGCTCAGCTCAGCGCCAGCTCAGCCCCAGCGACCGAGTTCAAGATTTTAATTTGCTGCTTCTTGCTTCATCAACCCCAGCCGCCGCGCCGCATGCAACTCGCATGTGCCTGCGCTGCTATTACAGCGAGCAGTAAAAACTTATGTGCGGATGGTAAATACGAAAGAACTTTCCACGCTTTCCGCACTTTGTGCGCTGTAATGAAATACTTGCAGCGAGCGGCGAAGGAGTGGAAAAAATACAAAAATAAATAGAGAAAAAATTAAAAATGTAATAGCGTGAAATGCAATTTTAAAATTGATCTCTTCGGAATTTTGTCTGTCTTTATTTCAGCAACTCTCAACCATTTCCGGCGCTTGTCCACCACATGCAAGTATATTGCTTTGTGTGGGCTGGAGTGGGCGACAACGCAGTTGCTTCCATTCGCCTCTGTCAGTATTTTGTTGGTTTTTCCTATTTTTCCAGTATGGTTCCCGCTCACATTTCATGTATTTGCTTCGTGAAATTGTACAAGTGAGTCTTGTATTCTTTGACCGGTTTCCGTCCACTCATGCAGCCCAACTGGTCAGAGCTCAGGCTAATATGCTCACGGATATTTGTAATAAATTTTGCTCTACGCCACACTGTCATGAATTATGTGTGCATGTGTAGCCTTTGATATGTTGATGTGGATGAAAGATTTTGTTTCCATTTTGTGCACATTTCAGTTTATGCTTGCTTCGTAGAGGGTCTAATGGCTCGCCCCTTGCTCGTTGAGTGAAAACTGTATGGCACCGAATGTAGCAGATTACATGCCATTATGCTGGAGTTATTTAATTTAAGTGGTCGGAGCTTTAGCAAAAATTCTTGCAAATAAGACAAAAGGAGTATTTGTTAAAGGAAGATCCTTAAACTTAAAGAATATTGAAACAAATTTCCTCTTATTGGTGTAGTTTAGATTGGGCAACAATAAATGGAGAAATATTCAGACTAGTTAACTAGATGAGAACAGCTCATTTAAGCGGATTTGCAGTATTTAAAGGATTACAATAGCTAAAGAAATCGAAGCTGTTAGGATATCGTTTTAAAAACATTACTCAGAGTAGACCAAATCGCTGAAACTGTGTAACGATGAGACTTAAAAACGTTACCTCAAATTAAGTAGAATTTTCGGTGTCCAGCTCACAGATTTATGTGCCCAACAATTAACATATAAAAGATCTGACCATCGCTTAGCTCATGCTTGTTTGATATTTCACACCAAAGCTTTGCATTGGAAATGTTTCATGTTGGCTTTTCCTTTATAATAAAGAAGAGCTGCCTCAATGTTGCACTAACTGCATAATTTCACTTTATATTTTCGGACTTGTACTCGTATATGAAGTTTATTCAGACTTCTGGCCTAGAGTAGGAATCTCCACAAAATGTTTACCATCATACAAATAAGAAATTCCTCTCCATCAGTATACCAAACTCTATAATTGCTCATTAAATGGACATTAGAAATAATAACAGTTTACTTTTATACCTGCCAACATTGCAAATACAGAATGTGTATATGTGACTTGTCTGTCCCTACATTGTTTTCTCCCAGATGGATTTCCAACCATTTGGAATTGGAACGGACTGATCCGCTGTTCTGTATCACGAGAGCTGTGATCGCTTTAAATCTAGGAAGGACAAATGAGCTGTAAGCCATCTACTATGCTGGTATTACAAATAACAAATCAAATGGAGTCACAATCAGAGATCTCAAATATAGAATAAACATGTCCTTAAAATCATATATAACTCTAGTTAAATATCTTTGCTGATCCATGACTTTAATAAATAATTAGTTCCTAAGATCCTCGAGGGCCATAAGGGTGTTGTCTGACTTTAGCTAGGAAAATCTAAGCATGGATATCAGTCTTCAGTACACAGCTATTTATTTATTTATTACTATTTATATAATAATATAATAATATATAATATAACTAAAGCAAATGGAGTACTGGCTGCCAGGCCCTCCATCATGACTACACACCACGAATACCACACATAAAGGGTACTTGACATCCCAGATTACGACTCTTATGGAACAAGTTACAATGAGCCAGTTTCAACGGGTTCAACACAAAATCCTGCACAAGTCCTTAGAAAAATGTTTATCAGTGCTCTTTTCAAACAGCAGCAAATTCCGTCCTTAATTAGCATGCAACGGCAGAGCTTAAAAGAAGAGAAACGACCATCAAGACAAGATAACTTGGATTGCAACAAATTTGAGCCAGATAAGCTCAGCTGTGGGTGGTCTAATAGCTTGGCTAATTTCAAAGAAAACACAATACTTAAGAAAATACACGAAAAAGCTCTGTGACAAACATTTGGTCTATGCTGCTACAGTACAGAACAAAGCGGCACATTTCACAGCACGTTCCAGGCTAACAAATCACGCAAATTCTGCTCATAACCCGAACATGTAAACAGAATCCCACACACACGCACGCATCAGCACGCGCCTATAAAGTCGCAAATAGTCGTGCATACGCGCTTAAGTGTAAGCAAAATATTTCACCGAAATATTTCACATGTAAACAGGGTGCGCGGAAGGTCGGACACACAACTGGCAGCAGCTGTAACCATGGTTGAAAGTGTGTGCCTCTCTCACTCAACAATTCAGAGGTGTCTGCATTTGTGTGTGTGAGATTTGTGCGTATTACTCACGTTCATGCAAACCGGAAATTTTCCATATCTCCTGTCTCCTGGCACCTTCAGTGCACCAGGCAGTGTTATCCTGATGCACAGTGAAGCGAATGCAATTGCCTCGCACTGCCGCACACTTCGCGGATTGGGAAAGTTTCTGTGTGCCAGTTATGTAGCCACTACTCCAGCGTGGCCAGAATAGAAGCAGATGCGCCGGCAAATCCGCTTTGTGGTAAGTGGGAAGCGGAAATCTCCACTCAGGCTGGCAATTGAATTCAATTAAAAATCTCGCGCTCAGTGCGATTTTTGAGGGCTGTGCGTGAAAAATTAAACGCTGCAACCGCCTGAAGAGGCGGTTGGCGTGAAAAAGAGCTGTGGAAGTGTATTTCTGTGTATGTGTGTGTGTGTTTTATGGCTATGCAAGTTTGACAAGAAGAGTGCGAAATTTGTAGCGAAACTTCTTACAAACTTTCCTCGCCAACTTTTTACTATGAAATTAGAGCAAATTCACGTACACACGCACACTGTGCTGCGAACGTAGGCTCTGGAATGCGCGCATCATTTTAAATTATTAATGAAACTTTTCCGTTGAGCACTCTATGCGCACGCTGATAATTAACAAAATGCTTTAGCGCCGCTCTTTTTTGTTTACTTTAAGTTGTGCCGCTTGGGGATATTCGCAAATATTTTAACTGGCATTACACCTACACACACGCACACAGCCGCTGGTACTCACACACCGACGAACACACACACCACGCACTCGCTTATGCACAGACGAGAGATAAGTTTACAACATGTTGCGCAAACAGCATTGTTTACATTTGCATATGTGGTCGGGGGAAGGATGTGATTTTGTGTTTGAAGTATCCTTTCCGACGACATGTTTTTCGTTTACACCTCACTGCAAGGAGGCTCTCCATTGATTATGACATGATATTAAATATAATAACATAATTAAAATTTAATAATGGGTAAGTTGTTAATTACATTTCGCAGAAGGGTGGAGAGTTGGACCCAAGAGCTGTGCTAATTTTTCACAGTTTCTCTTCCTTAACTGTAGCAAGAGCGATAAAGATGAAGACAAAAATATGAAATTTTATAATTGGACTTATTTAAAGGTGGCAAAATGATAAGGGTTCTTTCGATTTGTGGCTGCTTTGGTCCAATTATTTAAGGTGGGACTTAATATCGTAAATTTATCAAAGCACTTTAGATTAACCTGTTACTTAGGATACTATGGCAAAGGACAGTAGAACAAGTAGTCCGACTAATAGAACGTTTAGAGCTAAATGAACTTCGGACCAGAAATAAAGAAACAGGCGAATGAATTTGAGGACTATTTCTTGTCATTTGTCACCTCATCAAGTGGAAGTTTCATTCCCAACACTGAACTTTAACAAACAGTCCAATGCATAACACTCATAGGCGTGTAATCGTTCTACACAAATGACAACTTCTGCAGATGGTATTTTGGCAGAATTAATGTCAGAATCGAGTCTAAATAATATGCAATAATGAGGCCCATTTTCACCTCATTGGATGCGTGAATAAGCTAAAGTTGGGATTTGGGGTGAGAAAAATTCACGCTGTATGCATTTTAAGTTTCACTCAATTTTATTACCACAGGAGTTGGAAGAGCTCCAAAAGAAAGTTTCCAGAAGACGTGTTGAACCCATGAAACTGTGTTTCAACTTGTATAGTAAGATAGTTAGCTGGACTTTTCATTTCATAATTTGGTGATTTAAATTATTATGATATAAATCCGATACGCTTTCATTTGTGAGGTTCTGCGGATTACTGGTATAGACACTAAAATGTCCTAGGGTTTCTAAAACATTCCAGTAACTAAAGTGTGAATAGATATTGAAATATACATATACGAGTATGTTCGTATTTGGACTCATGCATTTATTCGAAGAAGCGCACAAATCTTCAAAGGATTCTTCATTTTGTACGGTTCTTTTGAATACAGTGATTAAACCAAGGACAAGTATGGAAGTCACGAAATAAGGTTCATGAAACCAGTGAATAAAATGTTGATAAATTTTTATAAGAATCTGCTGATAAATCAATCAAATTTTCCATTCATCAGACAAGGATTGACACCGGAACTATGTTTATAAATTCCTCAAATGTATTTCCTAAATTAGTGTTCAGTTAACTTTTGTGTAGCAAACTTTTTTCGGTAACTACGAAGCTGACTAATGGCTAAATGTATATGTAAATAAAAAGAGCTCCGATGGAGACTGCAATCATTAAGCAATTCAAAAGATATCTTCACATCTAGAAGAATGCTTTCTTTAGTATATCCTGGGCTAATGGCATCATTGACCCTTTTTGTTTAGAACTGAAGCAGTTCATTCCTTATAAATAAAAGCGTCCGGTAAAAAGCAAGAATTAGGGTCTCTCACTTCCTGAAGCTCAAGAATGGTTTATGGGGACAACCTTTGATCTCAACAAACTGTCAATTTATTGAAGGAACAATTAAATGATGGCCTTATGAACAAGGATGTCAATTTATTGGAAGAACAATTAAATGATGACCTTATGAACAAATAAGTCAATCTTTTGAAGGAACAATTCAATGATGACCTTATTAACAAATATGTCAATTGACTGGCATGAACGTGTTATTTGAGACCTCTGTATGAACAAATAAGTCAATCTTTTGAAGGAACAATTCAATGATGACCTTATTAACAAATATGGCAATTGACTGGCATGAACGTGTTATTTGAGACCTCTGTATAATTTCTTGTGGGCATATCTCAGGTCTCTGTTGGGTTTATACTGAAACGATTAACGCTTTGTTAGTCAATATTGAATATTACGCACATTACAGGCCATGCATGACCCTAGCTACTAAAAGAAGTGGTAAAACATTCAAGCTCTCAACTGGCCTTTGAAGGAAGTGACTGCGTCCCAAAGTCCCAATTAAAAATAGCTTAGAATTATGCACCTAATAAACGAAAATATTTAGCGATAATTCTTCATATATTCTATAGCAATTCACAAATTACTTAAAAACTCTCTACACCCATCATTGCTAACCTCTAAGATAAATCTCTGTTAAAATATCCCAAATAAAAATACGAGTTTCACATGAAAATACGATTATTCCGCCAATAAAGACATCTAACTTAATATCAACAGAATTCCAACTTCAAAGAGAATTGCACATTTTCTTAAAACATCGTTCACAATTTGCGTACAAAATCTTGTTAAGGTTTATTCTATTTTAATTTATATTTTAATTAATTCCTCATTACACTCACCTCACTTTGAAATGAAGAACGCCGCAGACAGTTTGACAACGAACAGAAAACAAATCCACAAATTCGCCCTAATGCGTAGCGGGAGTACGCTTGAATTTACGCATTTATTTGTAGTTATAATATCTAATTAAGAGCTCCGCGCACTGCTGCAGTTATGTATATATGTGTGTGTGTGTGTGCGAGCGAATGTGTGCGTACACATGCACACACACACAGATCAAAAGAAACAAGCAAAGCACTTTTAATTATGCCAAAAGCACGCTACGCGTTACTAATTTGCCAACACTTACGGCAACAAGAGGCGCGCCGAGCTTGTTGCTGAGGAGCAAATATGCTTATGCTGCCGCTTTGTACCTTTCTGCAGGCGGCGGTTATGAGCGAGGACGGGGTGGCGCACACACACTCAAATTACTGTGAAATTGTTGCGGTTCTATTAAAGTACGAGTGCTGTAAGAAGAAATTGCAAAGATGCTTATCCTGTTGTATGAGAATTTAATCCAAAGTTGCGAATTGTTTACTTCAAAATTTTTATAACGAAATTAATTTCAATTTATTTTATTATATATTTTGTTTTCGTCAGAATTAACTCTTTTTAATTACATGCACTTTAATTTTTGTTAATTTTAATTGGATTATTTTTTAACATATTTTAATCCAGATTTTTATGCGGTTTAAATCCTGTATTTAAATTTTTTAAGGGACTTTCACATAATTTTGTCAGGCATTAAAATTAATTGCAAAATAAACTCTTTCAAATATGAAATTTGAGGAGGACACTATTTCATTTAATTTTTATTTTCTTACTACATTTTTTTTTTTTTATGAATCCAAATTTTCTCACATTATTTTAACAATTTTCGAATTTTTCCCTTTTGTTTTTTCTATCTAAATTTTTTTCTTATACAATGTTTTTCTGAAATTTTTGTATATTCTTTTTATTTTCATTTATTTTCACTTTTGTTTTTTCTATTTTTAATTTATTTTATATTAATTCTTTTTCTGTTATTTTTTTATCATTCTTTTCATTTTAATTTTTTTCTCTTTTATATAATATTTAAATTATAAATAATGATTTTTATTAATCTTTTCACTGTTGTGTTATTATGTTTACTCTCGTTTTGCTTCTACTTTTTGTTTTTATTTAATTTACTAAATTTCTTCCGTGTGTGTTTTTACTTATTTATTCTTTCCTCTCATTTTATTTTGTTTTCATTTAAATTTTTCTTGTTTTGTTTGTAATATTTTTTTATTATTGAAATCTTTTCGTTTGTATTATTTAATTTATTTTTATCCAATTTTGATTCTTTTGCATTTTTTGTAGTGAAACTTTTTTTGTTATTTATTATTCATTATTACTATTTATTATTATTTTTTCCGCTTGTTTTTTGTTTGTTGTTTGTTTTGTTTTTCCTCTGCTTTTTTTTCGTATTACAATTTCATTAATTTCACTCTGTTGCAGCCCCTTAGATTATAAATTAATCCCTTTTAATTGATTCCCTATTATTGAATTTATCTGTTAAACAGTTTTAATATTTATCAAATAAAAATTTAATTTTACTGAATACACTCAATATTATTTTATCATTCTTTACTGTCGCATTCAGCCTTCAGTGTTTTAATTAAATTTAAGTTTCTCTTTAAGATTCGTTTTGCTTCATGTTGCTTTATTTGCACACACTTTATTCTTAATCCTTAAATGCTTTAATATCCATTTATATCCCTTCTGGCAAGTATCTCAAGGAAACAATTGTGGTAAATACATTTGCAAATATGTCAAACCCACTCACTTCAACACTTCTTTGAATGGGAAATTTAATGCAATCGCCTCCTTTTGTTTTCACTACAATTTTTATGTATTTATGTGGCCTCCGGGTGGCATGAATTCATGAATCCTTAAATGCTTGGATTCACAGAAATATGCCGGATTTAATTCGAGGCTTTCCGAAATTATCGTTTTAGCATTTCCTTCCACCACACACAATGAGTTTCATTTAGGCTTTAAGCTTTAAAATTCTAATTAACTTTTTTAACCACATTTCAATTGGCATTGTTTTAAAAATATCACTTTCACATTCAGCCCAGCACACGCGTTCATTAAATTTAAGCCCAGTCACGTGCGTTTGACCCTTTGCTCGGTTTCAAGTACGCTTTGTCTGCTATCGTGAAATGTGCTTATCGCTTATCACTCAAGTTCAGGCAAGTTTTGGCATTGTTCTGCTCTTGTTGTTGCTAATGCTGTTACGCATTTAGTTGTTGTTCCCTGCTCGCTTAATTAACTCAGCCATTAACAAGCATAATGCAAAAGAAAACTGCCTCACTTTGACTTATACGTATACTTATACCTATTTGTGTTGGCACTCAAAGGACAACAAAACACCCAAACACAAAAGCCAGCAACACTCATACGCACTGATGTCCTTTATTGGTACTCGTACTGCGAATACAGCTACTGCTGGTGTTGCTGGAATTTCTTCTGCTGTGCTGCACAATACCAGCATCAACAACCACCGCTCGACAATATCCTGTCAACTGAATTGTGATTTTATCTTTGACTCCGTTACGCACTTCGACCTAAGATAACATCGTCGTGGCTGCTTCAATTCAACACGCGACTGTGCCGGTTTGCATGTAAATTAAAAATTGAAATTCCGCCTTTAATTTTAAGACACGGCGCGCACCCAAAAAAAAAACAATTAAACCGCATAAGCGGCAAATCTATGCAAATGCTGTGGCCGCCAGTCGACGGAATCAAGAAAGGGTTTTTTGATTTAATCCTTGCTTGTTACTCCACACGCTGTACCGGAATTTGTACTGCTTTGTTGTTTTCCTCTTGATCCCTTTTTGTTTTGGTTTTGTTTTCTTTCACTTTTTGTGGGTGGAATACGCGCGCGCTTTTGTTTGCATACGTTGTGCACACTTTTAGCATCGCCAGTTGACTGACGGGATGCTGCGGCATCGCGTTTCATGCTGCAAATTCCAGCAGTGCTGCGTGCCGCTGTAGCTACCATTGTTCCTGTTATTAACATTGCCGCTAAGGACTTCTGCTAAAGTTGAGCGCTGTGTGGCAGTTTGGCGCCAGTGCTGTTCGGCTGTTTGTGGATGCCATGCGGCAGGCGCAGGCGCGTGAATTTAGTTCGAAACGGAGCAGCGCAGTGTCAACAACAGAGCAGACCAAGAACAGAACAGAGCACGTGCTTTCTTTTCTGCTGTTCAATAAATAAACATCCTCGATGTGTCGATTGTGGGCCTGCAGCAAGTTCGAATTTGAAAACTATGCCAGAATAACAGAAAACACAAACTACATTTACGACTGTGTATAAGTGGGTAAATGGGTGAGTGTGCTTGTGTGAGTGTGTGTTTGTGTGAGTGTGTGTTTGTGTGAGTGGGTTTGTGTGAGTGGGTTTGTGTGAGTGTGTTTGTGTGAGTGTGTTTGTGTCAGTGAATTTGTGTGAGTGTGTGTTTTTTGCGTTTGTTTTTGGTTTCTTAACTTTCTAAGAATTTTGGGCTGTGATGCTTTTTGTTCTTTGTTTCTGGTGTTTTTGGAATTCTTTGACTCATTTTTGGCTTACTTTTTACTGCTGGTAAGGCTGCATGCAGCAGCAGAAACAGTGACAGCAGCAGCAGCTGCTGCTAATGTTGTTGTAGGTTAGTAATTTATGCCAATTTTCGAAATAACATTAGAGCCCTTTTCTGCACACACTCATACGCTGGCATTCGTTGTTGTTTGCCCACTCGCTGGGCAGGAATGCTTGCCAGGGCACCCTGTCACGGCACCCACTCTCACACGCACTCCACCACACACACACACACACATCTACATCCAGCATGCGTTTCTCTGTTGACTGCCTGCGCCCCTGAAAGTATGCTACCCTCTGCAACATAAATGATTCATGCTGGGCCGTTATTAAAGACACATGTTTACGCCCGTTCAGTTTCGTCTACTTTAATTTTTTCCATTAAATTATGGGTCAATGTAATTTTTCCTCTACAATTTCAACTGCGTTTGTTTGTGTTCGTATGGTTGGCTGACTGGATGGGCGTGTGATTGGGTTGAACCCGTGCGAGTCTGTGCGAATGGGTTAATTTGAGTGACAGCTGCGGATTTATTTGGCCGGAATTATATGCGAAAACAGTGTGGCAGTGGGAAAGGCTCCTTTAAGCGCTCACCCGACATGAATTTAATGACCAATTTTGTTTGTTTATTTTGGCTTTTCCCTTTTTTAATGTTTAGAAAACTGCTCATAGCTTGCAGCAAACAAATAGCAAAAGCGAGTTATAATGTCAATCATTTAATATAAAGGCCTGTCTGGAAAATGTAATGAAAATTGTTTCGCAACACCAGCTTCAAACTACGTGGGGATTTTTCTTTTGGTTGAGGGTCTTTTGAAGCAATTTAGTTTTATTTGCTTTGAATTACTGGAAATAATTCTAGTTGAAGTTTCGCAGTCAAGCACAGTCTTGATTAGTGTTGTGTTTACATTGCATGATGAAGTGTCATACAGAAATTGAGTGAATTCATACATTCGGCAATTGGTGGTGGATGGTGAAGAGCGTTCTTATGACAAGGAAAGCTAATAAAAAACGATCTATTATTCTGGTTGTCTAACTTCGGGCCACTAAAATTTAATATTTTGTAAACACTCGTAAAATGTGAAAACTTTTCACGAAACTGTTCACTTAATTTGCTCTCAATTGATTGAATTGATTGCAAAATTTGCTTTTAGCTGGTAATATGACTCTCTTCTGGTAATCTCACTCGGTAGTATTCTAGTGTCACAACATCACGTTTGGATAATTTGCAAAGCTAAAAAGAATAAATGAAGTTGAAGGACTGTTCTGCATCCCACCATTGGACTAAACTGTCTATTACTATGCCTCTACACGAATATTAAGGATGAATCGACACAACTCTCGTTAGCAGCAATTGCTTCTCTAAACAAATCATAATTCAAATTTGAGAACAGTGGAGGATAGTGGATATCTCGATGATGGACTAACTGGTTCATGTAAGGCATGAACCAGTTAGTCCATCACGAATCGACACTCTCGTCAACCGCGATTACTTCCATTAACAAATCATAATTCAAATTTGATACTAGTTCAGGACAGTGAATACGTCGTTGATGAACTGACTGTTTCATGTAAGACACCAGATGAATCGACACAACTCTCGTGAGCTACGATTTCTTCCCTTAATAAATCATAACTCAAATTTGAGACTAGTTCAGGACGGTGAATACGTCGATGATGGACTGACTGTTTCATGTAAGACACCAGATGAATCGACACTCTCGTCAACCGCGATTACTTCCATTAACAAATCATAATTCAAATTTGATACTAGTTCAGGACAGTGAATACGTCGATGATGGACTGACTGTTTTATGTAAGACACCAGATGAATCGACACAACTCTCGTGAGCTACGATTTCTTTCCTTAACATATCATAATTCCATTTTGATACTAGTGTAGGACAGTGGATATGTCGATGATGGTCTGACTGTTTTATGTAAGGCACCAGATGAATCGACACTCTCGTCAACCGCGATTACTTCCATTAACAAATCATAATTCAAATTTGATACTAGTTCAGGACAGTGAATACGTCGATGATGGACTGACTGTTTCATGTAAGACACCAGATGAATCGACACAACTCTCGTGAGCTACGATTTCTTCCCTTAATAAATCATAACTCAAATTTGAGACTAGTTCAGGACGGTGAATACGTCGATGATGGACTGACTGTTTCATGTAAGACACCAGATGAATCGACACTCTCGTCAACCGCGATTACTTCCATTAACAAATCATAATTCAAATTTGATACTAGTTCAGGACAGTGAATACGTCGATGATGGACTGACTGTTTCATGTAAGACACCAGATGAATCGACACAACTCTCGTGAGCTACGATTTCTTCCCTTAATAAATCATAACTCAAATTTGAGACTAGTTCAGGACGGTGAATACGTCGATGATGGACTGACTGTTTCATGTAAGACACCAGATGAATCGACACAACTCTCGTGAGCTACGATTTCTTCCCTTAATAAATAATAACTCAAATTTGCAGGATAGTGGATATATGGATGATTCATGTAAGGCACCATGATTTTTAGAAATAACCCCATTCATTTATACATTCCACATGAAAATTCACTACTGGTGATGAAGATTTGATTGCTCATTCTATTGACAATAGTAGCTTCAGTATAACCGGAGCTCTTCCTAAATCCCTTGAACAGCTCTGCTAAATCGTTACTTTATCTATGATTATATTGCTCTCATATGGTAAACAATGCTCAATGGCATATATAAGAGAAACTGTATCATTGACACTTGATGTACTCCTCTTGATGAAAAATAAAAAACTTCTTGTGACACATTGCAACCCTTCTCGAAGTACCTTCGCAATTAGATTGTCCAGTCAACTACCAAAAGAAAATTATGTCACCAACTGCTGCATAAAAACAATTATTTCGACATATCTAAATGTAAGACGAGTATAACCAACATCATTCCACTTTCCAAACCTGTACGAATGTCTTTCAAAAGTTTTAGAAAAGTTTTCTTGAGCATTTTTGTTTTGCTCAAAAACTCCGGTTGGTTTTTAGTGGTGAACTTATTACTATTGTAACATGTTTTGATCAGTTGTTTGAGAGACTTTGATTTCATTTCCGCGGAGGGCTAAGACAATGTTGACTTCTACAGTTTGCTCACTGGCAGGAAACGAGGTTGTTATTATTAATGAAAAAGGGCTGAAGTTGAATGAAAAATAATTGGGAGAAATATTTTGATGAAGTCGGGGTGCGCACATATTGGCAACAGTTTCATGTTCAAGTACAAATGAAATTAATTCATGACTCTAAATAGGACCATGTGTATAGAAATATTTTGATAAGTTCATAATGTTTCATAATGTTTGCAGACTTCTATTGCAAACTCAATGTATTCAATCACTCTCTTCCAAAACAGAAATTGATACATCAGTGACCGATAATAAGCAAAAGATGTGGACTTTGTTCAATATAGATCCACAGATTCTTCACATTGACTGCGTTCTAGGAACCTTCACAGTCAGAAGTTAGCCGCATTGCAACAATTTCAATATAAAGAATAAAATTCTAGTATGGACTACTTTATTACTATACTGCTGTCTCCATACAATGGAGTAACGCTGGATGCATTGCTATACCTATGCATATTTCTGTACTAAGAGCGTACCGAAACATCAAAATACTGAATGAAAATGAAAGCGTCGATTTCTCTTAGTCAACATACAAATTACAAGCAATCCGATATACAAAAAATGAATCGGACTCAATATTCCAACCAGCTTTGAAGCAGGAGCAGATGCATCATTTAATTGCATAAGAATAACAGCACGAAGGACCAACATGAAATTTAATGCCTACGCAGCAAATTATTTCGCATATTCCGTAATGAAAATGAATAACAAAAGAGTAGAAAATTTATACTACATAATAACTGCGGACCAGAGAAAACGAGAAAGAGAAAGAGAGAGAGCGGACCAGCAGGAGTAAACGCTGGCATCATTAGAGTTCAAAAAGTTTTCGATATCAATTTATTGAGATGATTATTAACATTGTTAAAAGGACACCACACCACCACAGGATGCAGTTGAGCACGCTGAGCCTGACAATGACGGAGATGATTATGACGCCGATGCCGATAATGATGATGGTGATGGCAGGAAAAACTAAAGTTTGAGTTAGTACAACGCAGCAGGGCCTGGCAAACTCTGAAAATCCGGCAAAGAAAAATGCAGTTAAATTGTTAAGAAAAAACTAGCACAAAAAAAAACAACGGTTTAAACTGATAGCAGAACAAAAGCATAGGAAGAAAACTTGTTAAAACCATTTAGCATGCAAACGAGGCAAAAGGACACGAAAATTGTTTGCAAAAATTGACGGCAAACTTCGGTAAAAAGTATCATGGCAGGAAGTTTTAAAACTTTAAGGAACAGCAACGACATCAGCGCAGCATCGCTGGCAGCTGAAACGTAAGCAAAAATTGAAAAGTTTAAGTGCAGTAAAGCTGCATGTTAACTGCAGCTAACAAGTCCCTCAATGCGCAGCGTAACTACCACTTCCTTAACAACAACAATAAGAGCCAGGCTACGTATACATTTGCATTCAAGTGTTGCTTTTTTCACTTACGGTTTCTTCCTCTATTTGTATGTGGCGTAACACACACCCTCACCCACACCCACACAAAGAGTCCTTTCAGCAGATGCGGTCGCCGCTGGCACTATGGCCTACGCTGCAATTGCCGCAATGACGCTTAATGCAAAGACAAATGCAGTCACAGTGCCATGTGCATATGCAGCGGGAACTAAAACATACAAATAAAGAAAAGCATAGGAGTATATATACAAAGTTTAGAAAAGTGGGTGTGTGGCTTGCAGCAAGGGTTCGAAGTGAAACTTCTGGATTGTCAGCTGAGAAAGAAGTATGTATATACTCGTAATCCTCGTAACTATGCGTAGATTAGTATAAGAAAAACTTTCGGTGTAACGTACATTGCATGCAGGTGTCAGTCAAGAATCACCTCGTATTAATTATGATGAAGTTTCACAGATATACGTAAGTTGCATAAACATACTTCAGTATATTGTCCACAATAATGACGTATTTATAAAATTTCATCATGTCATGATAAGCACTCTAAAGGACTACAGTAGATAAGAACATATCTGCGTCAATAGTTCAATGATCGGCCGCTATATATATTGCTGGAATAATGCGACTTACGGGTACTATATCGCTGAATATAAACTGGACTTTCTCCTGACAATATAGTCTAATAACTTACGGTATGCATTTTCATTAGATTGGGATACATCAAGGGCACTCTTTAAAGGTATTCTAAGATTCTCGATAAACTCATCTATATGCTTCAGGAATCATATTTCTGATATCAATTTCTGATCACCACACCTAATAGAGCAGGTTAAGAGGTGGGGGAGTACTCTTCAACTGTGTTGACTTCTATACCGATGGCTTTGGACGTGGTGGAAGATTAGTAGAGGAATCTTATTGCAAAGCAATGGGTGGGAGAATTTCGTGCTGATTCTCCACCAAAGCTGCCTATTTCACTTGTTTCACTTAATGACAATCAAGGAAACTATAGTGTGGCTCAAAAGAGTATCCGGGATCCGAAACTGATTTCTAGAATCTATTCAGACAAATCAAGCAACAAAGGATATCTAACATCAGCCTCCTCTACTTCCAATGCGGAAGAAGACTGCAGAACAGTTCTGAATTTCACTAATATGGAGGAAGCAAAACAGAGCAAGTGATGAAAAGGCTGATGAGTTACCTACAAAATATGAAGCATACCCGCATCTGATAAGGGTATATGAAATCCTTTGAGAATCCTAAACATATGAAAGCCAATCTCAGAAGTCATCACGAAAATAAATTTAAGGTGAGAGTTTTCAAAATAATGAGACTGATATGTCATAAACTTTAAAAACCTCGATCGAAAGGACTCCTTTTAGGCTGGCACAGCATAGAAATTATTGTGTAGGTCATAACCAGGCACTTCCAGTTTCGAAATTATACAAAAGTTGCAGTTATAAAGAAGATTTAACATTTCCTCTGCGACCATTATTCATCCACACCACCTCAATGATTCTCTTTCATTGTCAGTATATTAAGTCAGCTAAGATTGGCAGTCACTTTTAATCTAGACCGACTTTCCCTAAATGTCGCTTCACCTGAAAACAATCACAAACGATTATATGGCAAATGCTTCACTTTTTCGTTCTCAATGAACCTGCGCTACCGCACCGCCAACAGTTTCCCTTCAATAACCTTATGGAAATAACAACAACATGAAGTTCTATATGCGTGTGTGCAGTTCATGCTTGATATCCTTACAACATGATGCACACACATTCTCACCCAGCTGACAGCGGAGCATTTGTCATTGTCGCGCTCTGCACTTGCACTCTCGCTGACTGCACTTGGCTGTCGGCTGTGTTGGTGGCTGGCAGGATCAAGCACTGCTGGTGGGTACATGTGTAAATGTCCTGCGGCATACATCAAGTATAAAGAGAAAAAATAAATATGCATGCTAGTGGGACGTACATTGAAGGGTGCTGCGGTGCAGTCTAAGGGGTAGTAATTTACATTGGTCTGGTGTGCCGCAGCTGCCAAGTGACACTAATTGTGAGTCAAGTGGCTGCTAAGGCATTACCAAGCTTCATATTTCCACCGTCCTAAACACTCCAACTTCAACTTAATCGCCTGGCTCTCCACTGGAATTTATGGCACTTAAATTTTAAATGCAAAACAGCAAAAACACATTTTCTACATAAATTCCCTATGAAAACAAGATGAACACAAATTTATGCTTATGCTAAAACTTTCAATATAACGAATTGAAAATCATTCGCACCCCCATCTTCCACCGCCCACCATCATACAATGAAATACCTATACTGTAAGCAGAAAAATCAAAGCAGGTAGCAAGCGAGGCAGTTATGCAAATTAAAAAATACCATTTTAACTTTAATTCTTATCAAAGAAACTCCAGAACAAAGCAGGATGTACAGCGAAAAGAAAAACAAACAGCAAAGAAAAAAGAACAGAACTAGCTGAAAAAAGAACTTAAGGGCCAGATTAAAATATTCTGGGCAGTAGGACTTTGTTTTTTATTAGAAACAAAGATGTTCATTGGAAGACTGGCGCTGTTGCTGACTGCTTCCTCTCCAACAGCAGCGGTAGCGGCTCTCCACACACCGCATCCCAGCGAACTTAAATGATAAAAAATTACAGAGGTAAATAAAATGGCATGCCGTGAAGCATGGAGGCAGGGGCAGCGTGAAAGTGGGTTGAAGTGCCGAGCAAGCCGGAGTTCCGCAGGTGGCCCTCCCCAAGTATTTATAACGATGATGATGATGATGATAGCCGTAAGAGAGGTGCTTAAATTATTACGGTGCATGTTAATAGCACAACTCAAACAGTGCTAACAACAGCAACAAACACAGATGAAAACAATAACAGGAAAACACAAAAAAGGGAAGAGAAAGCTAAGGATATTTACACTACTTACAAGGAATCTTTTTGGGCTCTTATCGATTTCTTCTTTTTATGCGTCCTCCTTTGTTTTAATGACGATTCCTGGCTTTGTTTTCCTGCAATTTTTATGTTTTTTTTTCAGTTGTTTTGTTTTTCAATTCAGCGTTTGGGGAGTTTCCCCGCTCGTTCATTGCTCCGTTAATCCTTGGCAAGGCGAACGCAACGAACGCAGTCCAAACATTAAATCGTCTAGATAATGGCTTAAAATATTCAATTAGTTTATGGCATTCATGGCCAAAATATTTGTTTGCTTCTTCAACTCGCCTTTGTTTTCCTTGAGCTGCCTTTGTTTTATCGCTTTTAATGTGCGTCAGTTGCCTCGTAGAATTTTTACTTTATCGCAGTTGTTGTGCTGTGCCGTACCGTGCCGTGCCGTGCTGTAGCCCCCGTTGGCTTATGTTCGAGGTGGAAGCAGAAACACACTGAATTTTTTTTAATTGCTTATAAAGCAAACAACAGAACAAAAATATCCACAAGCCAGTGGCGAGTAAGAAAAAAAGGAGCACACAAAAAACTTGCAAAAAATCAGTACAGCAAAATTTGCCGAAAAAGTTTCGGAATTTGTTGCAAAGGCGAAAGAAAGAGTTGCCGAGCGAAAAAATTGTTTAGCTATAATTCAAAATTTAACTTATGTAGCAATATTTAACGCAGAGTGAATCCGTGGACTCGTACTTCATGGGATTTTTTCAGATTTACCAGTACAGTTCGCATGCTGGGTGGTTGAAGGTGGGCGTGGAAGTGCAACACAACAAATTTATGACTGCGGCTGAGCACACTGAAGGATTTATCTTAGTGCCGCTCTGTTATCTGATTTATTATCATGCCGTTCAAAGTGCTGCCTGCAGCGATAGACCAACTCCTCCTCTACAGGTGGCGAAGTTGTGCGGCTGTCTTGTAGTAAGTGAAAGCAAACATTGAATTGGAACCTTTTATAGGCACGTATGAAGCACACGCACTGATAAGAAGAGGTCGTTGAAATCACGCGTGTCATACGAAGTCTGTGGTGGCAGATGTGGAGGCGGAAGTGGTGCCACAAATATGTACAAAATTACCTAAAGTAAGTTGTTTGATAGTATAGCTCTCATAGCTCTTCCAACTATTCCAAGTGGAACATCATCGTACAAAATTATTAAGCGGTGTAGGGTAGATTACAAGCGTTCCAGGACCCTGCCAACCTGTCGCTTGAATTGAACTGGCCTTAACTAAACAAGCAGTGTACATCGGCATACTGCTTAATATAGGGATCGTGAAAGTAACAAGACGCTGAAGTACACAACTGTTCAGAGGCATAGCTGTTAATTATTATTATTCACACTCACCAACTTCTCCAGATATTTATATGTGCATAGGTAGTGGCATATTTTGCCCTCAAAGCTTATCACGCAAGCTCAGAATTCTCCAATGATTTACAAAGGCGGAAAGCGAAACGTTGCAGGTATTTGAACAATAGTAAAGAGCCTTCATCTTGCTGGCACCTTATGTATGGTAAATTCGTGGTTATCCTTTCTGTTGCTACCTATGTGTCTGTACGCCATCAAGCTCCTGTGATATATCAATGAAATCTTCACAAAAGGCAAAATTTCTAGGCGATTTCTAATAGGAATTACTCTTATGAATTATATGAGCTGGGGGAAGGTAGGTTTTGTAAAACAGAATGGTATATTAATAGAATATACTCATCATCTACAGCAATTACCTATGACTTAAGAGGGGGTGAGAAGTACTGTGAAAATACGAGAAATTCAACACTCAAACAAAATTCTTGTAACATGAGTTACCAAGTATATCCTAGCTTCCATATACATAAATTATTCAAAGGATTTACCCATCTAATAGATCTCTGTCAGTGTATTCTCGATTAGTGAAATTGTTAATTTATCGTCAATTTTAACAAACGTGGTGAAAGCTGACCACCAAGATGATCCAACTTACAATGTTGGCCTTGCTTAGTTTAACAAGAAACAGCTTTATTGCTGGGAGGTGGTTAAATCGACTCAAGGATCTACCACATGACTCCGATATAAGACAGCAGGGCTTTGATTACTTTCATATTCACATTGCTTTAAGCTCACGCTAGCCTGATGTAAGATGAACCATTGACTAATGGAGAGTAAATCTCGATGATTTAAATATGTTTCCATTAATCTGTTATTATAGAAAGGATTTTAGTATGGCGTAAACATGGCTTCAGTTATTATGTCTGGGCGAGTCAATTTTGATAAACATTATAGACTCATTTATGCAGTACCCCATGAATTTAATATGAATTCAGTCAATAGGAATATTTGACTGGGAAGTATATCGAAAATGAACTGAACTGTGGCTTTAACATTAAAAGTTCTCCATTAATTCTCCACTATTTTAGGGTCATCTTTTCTTAACAAATCTTCATCTAATTTTATATATTCTGAAAATTAAATTCTCACATATACGATGGTGGTAAAACAAAAAAATATACTCGTATAATGCTGAGAGGAAACCACATTAGGAGTTAAATTGAGTTTTGTTTATAAGAAAAATAGATTTCTTGCCTATGCCGTTTATTTTCAGCCCATACTCGTAGCACTTAATATACATATATTACATTTTCTACATGCTATGTAATTATTTACATGTAGACAATTTTGCACACGTCCTAAGTAACGTTCACACATATTTACCACACATATTACCTGACAGGAACACATCTCGCTGCAGTACAAGTTGATAAAATATTTGATATGTCCAAACCTAACCTTGATTTTTTTACTATGAGTTTTATAGAAACACTCCCTCAGCAGGAGGTTGCATACTGCGGCGTCCATGTATCCAAGTGTGAACCCTGCGCAGCGAGGGTAAATTAAGTGTCAATTCACTGGCCTATCTCGACACTGAAGGTAATTGCCCACATTGTTAAGCGCTCTAACGCGCCCAACAGGACCGCCGGTGCCGTCCCCAACAGCAGCTAATTAGAGCCTCCGCATTATTAGCCTCCTCCTCCCCTTCCGCACTGTCGTTGCCCTAATACACTGCCACACTTTTTTATTTCGATTTTATTACATTTTCGTTATTTGTTTTTCCTGCTTTCTGCTGCCTTTTGTTTTGTTTTCTGTTGCAATTTTATTTGCTTTTGTCGCCTTGTGTGCTGAACGAAATTCGCTGCCATTTTATCATTTCAACTTGGCACAAACGCAAAGCTCTCAGAGGAAAACCAACAAAAAGTATGGGGGAAAAAATAGCGCAAACGCGTTTACTTTACTTACACTTGAGCGAATTGTTGCGCATTTACGGCGCTGCCGCCGCGCCTTCCCAGCGGCACGGTGCAAGCCCTGCCTTCCCCCTGCAGTGCATCTTAAATTTACTCTGCGACCGAGTACGAGTAAATGAGCTGAGGCTGCAGTTGTTCGGGGGATGTGCATTTGGGTGTATTAGCTGAGTGAATGTGCATGTGGAGTGGGGAGATTGCTTTGGCTCATTGCGTCGCACGCTGATGCAGCATAAAGCACGGCAGCCAGAACAACAACAACAATAACAACAGCAACAGAAGCAGAAGCAATAGCAGCACTATCGGCAACACAGGAGCAAAATGCGCGTCTCAATTTGTGCTTTTTATTTGACGCGTATTTGCTGCTTTTTGCTGCTCCATACAGTTGCAGCAAAATTTGATTAAATTTATAGCAATCTTTTTTTTCCAACTTCACAAGCAAAACGTTAAAAAACGCTTTCCTGTTGGCTTCTGCTTTGAAAACAATTGCGTCATAATGACGCCTTTGACACGCCTTTTGTGGCCCTGCCACTTGCCCTGCTTTCTTAACCTTTCCTTTGTGCTTTGTTGCTGGCGTTGTTGTTGGTGTTGCTGTTGGTGTTGCTGCTGTTGTGCCTTATCCATTTAGCAGCCATTTAGACCTTGTTTGCGTTTGCAAGGACCTCCGCACTTCAATGGCTCGGTGCGTTATCAACTGAAGCGCAAATTGTAACACAACCGCCGCAGTCAGGCCCCTCACTGTGTATTAGGGGAGCAAAAATCTATACAACAACAACACTTCAGTGGCCTTTTCACAAACGCACAGCAACTTAACACTTTCCGTTTTTTGCCGTTTTGCATATTTACGCGTTGACCACTTTAGTGACTCCTTTGTCCCTGTAAAATAAGTTAATCTCCTCAGATCTGCTGCGCTTTTGCTCAGGCCGCTCGCATTTTTACGCCCTTTGCAGCTACGCTTTTGCAATTTTGTTTTTATTTTGTTTACCACTGAAAGTGCCTTTTATATTTATTTGTTTGCGTGCGTACCCCCTCAGCGCCCCGTGACCATTGGAAGTAAACTTGCTAACGGAATTAGCGTGCGCACCAGCACAGCTGCTCCTAGCGTTGTCCTTTTGCAGGCTGCTGGTGCTGCTCCTGTGATTCCTTGTGCCGGTTCATTTTTTGTTCGCCTTTTATTATTCTTTTTTTGCTCTCTTGTTTTCTTATGGTCCTTTTTCTACTTTACGGCGCTCTCCGCGTTTTTTGCTGTTTTTAATTTCCTGCATGTACAGCGTCAGCAGGACAATCTAAAATGGTAGTAGTATTTTAACTACTGACACGCATTCTGGCAGGATATCTGCAATCTAAATGTCCGCTTGGCAGATCGTTCGCGCCCGTTCGTGCCTGTGTCCGCATCCGTGTCCATGTTCATATCTTTTTGCCTGCTAGGCTGCCCTGCCCTGCCTTGCCCTAACCAGCCTGCCTGTCTTATTGCACAACTGATTGTTGGTTTAAGCTGTGGACTTAACAGTCGTCAGTGCGCTATACCGGCACATGGTATGCGAATACAGACGCCTCATTCGCCGCGTCTGAGCTAGTGACTGGCACTGCGTCCAGCGCGTATGTGCGGCGCACTGTTTTATGCCCGCATTTTTAAATGTGATGAAAACCGTATTTTATGCCCCACACAGAGACCGATAGCAAAACTAGTTAGTTGGCCATTATGCACAATGGAAGTTGGGTGTTCGGCTCAGAAGTGGGCAATGCAGGTTCACTTTTTGTCTGCTATGTTATGAAGTTTAATCTAATGTTTGTATAAATTTCATCCCTAATTTGGTAATGTTTTATTTAACAGACCCTTCTCCTTTTCTATACTTCATATAATCAGTAATATAAATAGAACCTCATATATCCTCCAACCCATTTTCTCCGCAGGCCACTCAGTTGCTTTTTATGCTAATGCTCCCCAGTACCTTCCATAAAGCACAATTTGAAAAATTGCTATGATTGTATGCTTGACCCTCAGTTCACCTACACCTGGTAACAATGTCTCAACACTCATCAATTGTAATGCAGATCCAAATAAATGGAAGCATGTGTAAATGTAACCACACAGCTCAATCGTGGTGAAATGACTTGCTTCTGTGTATGGAAATTTGAAGGAAATTTTAAGGAAAAACTTCACCGCATCATTAAAAGGATATGTGGATGACAGACCAAAAATTCTGAATCGGAAATATTTATGCTTTTATATCCAAAATGCAAGCATCATGTTGAGGATGGAACTAAGCCTTGTCCACTGTATTCTTGAATTAAATATACTTCTAAAATGGGAAGCAATGCTTTGAATTTCTAAGAAACTTAACAGCTCGTACCCGAAACTGAATGCATCCCTTAAAGCATTAGAGGCAAAGGAGAGCCTAGTTCGATACCAGAAGGATTTGAATGAAGTCCACGCAAATTCCAAGCATACTGAAAAGAGACTTATAGTTAAGATGGAATCTGAACACTAAATGAAAGAGGCTCTGTAGAGATACAAGCAGGAGGAAGCAACTGTGTAGAGGCACTTCCCGTTGCTTAAAATTATAGTCCCACAGACGTAAAAGAGCATCTAAGCAAGTGTCAAACGGAAAGCAATTACGGGCGTATCCAGGATGGCTGTGTGGTAGAGAAGGGACATAAACGAAACTCAAAATGAACTGGTGAATAAAAGAGTGGAGAATATAACTTGACCAAATAATGATGTATAATAATAACTTATTCGAACTAGCCCGCTTAGTTACTCTCATAATGCTCCACAGAGACAGCTATAACAATTCAAATTGCCTCCAGAAGGCATTCAATGGGGACCTGAATTCCAATCCGAGAAGACTTGAAGGATAGTGCAGCGAAAATAACTAAATTTGCTTTTAAACTTACTTTGAGATGCACTTTAAAGGTTATTAGAATAATTCTGATTTTATTGAAAAAATGAAAAAGAGACCTTAAAGGAAAACCAGAATATTTGCCCACTTGTTAAGGACATGTTTAACCAAAAATTGAGTATAGTATGTATAATTTAGTTATTGCCCTCTTCATAGTACTGCTTTTTATTTTGATACTGAGTACTCGAACGAGGGTATTTTTACCGGGATAGACTTCGATGACTCAACCTATTGGCTAACTTGTTGGGAGCGGTTGTTCGTCGTGTACTAGTACTGCACCAGCAGATCTCAAATTTTGCTTTTACTGATGCCATTTAGTGCGACTCCGTAAAGTGATGAAGAGCTCATTTTCCCATCAATGGCTTTTTTTGTTTTTTATATTTATATTTCAAAATATCTTAGAGGCGTACTATAATCGACCCCTAGGACAGCTTCGAAATACACCAGAGTAACTTCATATGAATTCGAAGAAATAAAGAAGAAAGTTATAATGGACAATAATGTCACAGAGTGAACACAACACTCTCTCAGAGATGGGGGGGAAATTAGTCCAAATGTCCTCAAATGTCCTGAAGATCCAAAATTAAGTGACGTCAATGAGTGATATGTAATTCGCCGGAGTGTATTCAAAGCTTCTTTTCTGCGACTCGAAAAGTAAACCAAATAAACTTCAAATCGATGGTAAGGGAATAAAAGAGCTAAGTAGATTAAAAGGATGATCTAAACAGGTGTTTTGAAGAAAGCATAGTGTCTACCAAAGGCTTCACTAACACATAAAATTTATTTGAAGCGTAACACTGAACAAAGCTTGAAGGAAATTTCATAAGTATGTAAGAATTCATAATCAAAAACCATTAAATTAACTACACTCAGATACTCCTGAATGGGTGTGTGAATTATCGATGTACTTCTTAAGTTTTGTTCCACACGATGGATAGGAGATTTAATATCCTTCATCGGGCAGATCCCAGTGTAGAGAATGGGTATTTTACCTATATTCATCCGCTGTCCTCGTCTCTTTTATGTGTTATCTTTAAACATTGCTGCGTAATTAACTGCTGTGACTGTAGCGTGTTTGGGTTTGCCCACCTCTGCGTAATTTATTATTGGTGCATTTAAGTACCCTACTTAATGACGTTTGCGCACCAAGCACAAAAAGCACACAGCAACAGCAGCATTCGAAAATAACCATGATAATAATGATAAAATTATAGAAAAGTTAACAATACACAATAATTCCGAGCATAATGTGGAAAATTACGAGGCTCTCTCCCAGCTTCATGTGCCTGCATTAAAGCTGTCTTTACGCAGCTAAGTCGTTGGCAGAGCGTAAACGGACGCTTACTCATATAACTCTGAAGCATAAAACTGCAAAGCACTTTGATGAAACACGATACAAACAGCAGCGTCCAGTTCGTAGCTGTTCTGGACTCTGTTAGTCAGTGTTGGTCTGCACTGCTCCACGCTACCGTAATTTCAAGTTACGATATTTTAAAATTTATTTCATTCAGAGCACAGCAAGGACATGCTGTATGCGGATATTCATGATATTCGCCCGGCAGCCATGATAAAACATTTTTATTTCTATTGATTTAGAATGAGTCATAACATGAATGAAGTGGCAATAGTCGCCAATGCTGAACAAAATGGAGATTTTATTTGCTTCTACTGTGGGTCCTTTTTGTCAGATTTTGAAGGGTGAGGAAAGTTGCGTCCAGATACAGCCTCAACCTCCAATCTATACTCCCAATTTTCTACTGTTAACATCCTTTAAGAGATTTCCAATAGCGTGTTCTGGCTCCATTTCAGCAAACACCCACTGTAGTGTGCCACTTCCATCAAAAGCACCGGCAGCAGCAAGTAAATTTACTACACTGACAAAAACAACGACAACAACACTAGGCAATTTGCGACCACAAAAATAAAACCAAGCAAAAAAATCGGACAACCAAAAAAACGCCAGCAGAAAATTTCAAATTAACAGAAATTAAATCTGCTTCTGTGTGCGTGTGCATGTGCATCTATTTGCGGGTGTGGATGGGTGTGGGTGGATGCGGGTTGGTGTCGGTGTACATGTGCAAAGGAAAACTAAAATTAACAACAACAACAGACAAACAAACAAATTGGTAAAAAAGATCCAACAGGGAAAACAGGCACAGAAAAAATTAGACAAGCAACAGAGTACAGGATCCGGTGCGAGAGCAGGATGCGTAGAGAGCAACTAATTTGCTTTACGCAATAAAAGTCCCTTTGACCACATTACTACATCAAATCAGCTGCTGAAATTCCCACTCGACAATAATGCTCGTAAAAAAGCAGCACGAACATGAAAGTAGCAGTTCATTTGCGTTTAATGATGTCAGCTCAGGAGAACGACTTTCCCAGGCTCTGCAGCAAATGCAAGAACGTGGAAGGAATGTACAAGGTCAGTTCCTGATTTCAAAGGATGTGCAAAGACGGTCAGAGTGGGACAAAATCTAGCGTTGGTAATGTTCTACCTCAATGATGAAATACAACGCAAGGTTTTTAGTAAATGGGTTCCTACGTATTGGTCAGAGTTGGTGTCTCATAAAACTGTTTTCTCTGTTTCAATTTACCTCACTCAATGATGTATTCATATATAGCTCTGTAATTACGTCAATATACTTACTTGTCTGCCTAGAGATAGAGTGTCCAAAGTGGGTCTGGCGATGGTAGTAAGAGTTCTATTAATTCGTAAATTAGTTCATATGCGAAAAAGTGAGAGCAGACTTTGTGATTCTATTCTTGCTTTATGATTGATTCTATCCTTAATGATTCACAGTTGATGGATAGTTATATACTGTAAGTAAAGAAGGCTTATATCTATCCTAGTTTCTTCTTGAAGTTTGAATTATGTTCATCAGCATAAGCACCTATACACCTTAACACCTTAAATGCTTAGTAAGAGCATTCCAGATAATTTACACGGCTGATATGCACAAATCTTTAAGCACCTGAAAGGAAGAAATAACTTAATTCTGATTATAAATGAACTTAATTCTGAAAGTTTTCATCGCATATCCAGCTTTTTGACAGACAGCCAGATAGAGCAAAATCGTCTGTTCATGACTCATCATCAACCAAATAATTGTATTCTGATCTTGTATTCTACAAGTACATAATCGCCAGTTGCGTCCTAGAAGGTGCCCAACTTTAAGATTCCCAAAAAACCTAAGCTGTATCAGTGAATGCTGACGTACGAGTAGTAAAACTTCATTACAGATTGTGGAAGTCAGAGAATCCTTTGAAAGTTGTAGAAAGGGTCAAAGTATCCTTTGAAAGTTGTGTAACTATTGTTCAGTTCGTGAATATATATATCTGATGGTTGCTACCCGGTGCGAAAGTCACCATAATATGTCTCTAAATTCGGAGTGTGACATGTTACAGCGAGATTTTCTCCCACCATGTCCCTCCGGATAGTGGGTAGAAATCGCGAGCAAACGTTTATGGCAGTCCGCAGCCATCTATTATCATTTCTGTCGCCGATCAGTCCATAGTTATCTTTTGATGTCTCGTCGCTGGACTCCACTTTATTTTCAGCCAGTGAGGGAGCCACACTACACTTCCATTGTGACCACTTATACTTGATTTACGACCATCAATAGAGCCGCATCATAAACACTTTGATTTCAACCGCCCACGGAAACCACTTTTACTTTCGACTTCAACCTCCGAGGGAATCCAAAAAGATATTTTCGTTCCGACTTCTTATGAACTATCGACCGAAACAACTATTCTTTCCATTATACTTCATCTTTCCGCAATCATCAATAAATATTGCATTATATCAATCGTTAGTGACAGATCTTTAAACATCGTCATATATTCGTTGAAGAATATTCCTCTATCATCTCTTTCCCATATCGACCAAATCCTCGTTACGGTAACATATAAACTGATACGATTTGTCAGGAGTTCCTTTGATACTGAGTGAACACTGTAAATTTCCGCTTAGTGTGATGGATTCCAACAATTATTCGTTTATCGACATACTCCCATGACTTGCTTTCATGTAATTACCAAAGCCTAAATTATAATTTAATAAACCCAAATACAATGGACTTTTCCCATCTGTAGATCTAGTCTACATATATCTTTTCGTAGCCAACTGCTAAGATTGATGAGATTTCACGGTCACTGATTGAAGACTGAATGCATGTACTCATTTAGGTAAGCCCAGAGATCTGAAATTACACTTCCTCGTTTAGTGAACAAAAGTTTCCACTGAATGGCGAATTCAACTTCCAGAATTAGTTGCGGTGAGTGCAGATGACATCTGACAATACCACCAAACTTTTTTTAATTTTGTTGTCACAAAAGTAATTGAACAAAAACTGAAGAACTGTTTAAATAAAAACCGGGCTATTAAAGGAAAAGAAAAACTTTTTACACTCAACGTTCCCCGAAGTAGGGCAGACGCAGATATTTTACATTACTCGTATCAAACTAAATTTGGTGGAAAATCGCATAACATTTCAAGGCGTCATCAACGCGTTACGCGCCCCCATTTCATACACACCCACACAACGCCACATCGCTCGGCAACGCACTCGCCCACCAGCGCAATTTTTACTGCCACTGCTGAACTTTTCTCACAGCTCATCATTCAATTTTTATGTCTCTAAATTAAATGGCGTAATTCCCCAAAAACACTTTGGCCACAAAGCGAAGGAAACCAGTAAAAAAAAGTAAAAATACGCACACAACAACAACAACAACAGCAGCAGCAGCAATAACAACGAACGTTAGAAAGAAGCTGCTAACAACTTCACTTTGTTATGCAAATGACTTGTGCAGCTCGACAGGGAGCGTTCAGTGCGCTGCCTCAGCCTTAGCCGCACTTCGCAGCCCACAATCAGTACTCAGCTGCCACAGTCTTAGCTGCCAGATTTTAGCTTCGGTCACAGTTGCTGTTCCAGTTGGCGCTCAAGCGGAAGCGGTAGTTAACATCTAGGGCCAGACCACAGCGGATCAGGCCCGGCCAAACCAGACCAGACCAGACCACCGCAGCAGTGGGCGACGGTGTAAAGTAAATGCGTGCCAGTTGTTGCTGCTGCTTCTGCTGCGATTGCTATTACTGTTATTGCTGTTGGTCGTGTTGTTGTTGTTGGTTGTTGCTGATGTTGTTGTGATTGTTGTAAATATCATTAACGTGATTTTAAAGTTGACTCGTAAAATAACGAAATGGCGGCAAGTAAAATCTGCTCTTTAGTAGAATTTTCGGCATTTGGCTGCCTTCCTGAGGTGTTTTATTGCACTTAAAAAGTGTGTCGACCACGTTGGCGAGGGGGTGGGACGTGTACTTTTATGACTACCTGCCCGCTCGCCTGTGGTTACATTACAGGTTTAGAATGCGCCGCTTATTTTGTACTGCTCAGACACAACCGCTGGAGAGAGCTTATGGTGATTTAATGACACTGTTTAAATCAATTTAATGGCACAAATTTTATGTTTATTTGAAATTGTTGTAAAAGGGACGAACATCCTAAATGAAAGGCTTTAAATATTTTAAACTTCATTTAGTAAAAACAACCTTAAACACAAGGAAGGTCAAGTTTGGTCAGAAAATTTATTGAATACTATCAACGACACAGATTTACGAATCGAGAATTATATATAGGACACTTCCTGAAGACTATAATTGCAGCTTCCTAGAGACTTAAAAGAGAAAAACTAATGTAGACTCATAAGGCGCCCAAACTAAACAGAAGCGCTTTAAAATAGTGCTGTGGTCATGCCATGAACTCTACCTGCTTATCAACGGCCCAGAGTTACGAACTGAGAATTATATAAAGGACACTTCCTGAAGACTATAATTGCAGCTTTCCAGAGACTTAAAAGAGAATAAGTAGTGTAGGCGCATAAAGATCCCAACCTAAACAGGAGAGCTTTAAAATAGTACTGTGGTTCTGCCTTGAGGTCTACCTGCTTATCAACTGCCCAGATTTACGAACTGAGAACCTTCCCGAAGACTATAATTGCAGCTTCCCTGAGGCTAAAGAGAGAAAAGACAATATAGAAAATTTAATATAGATAAGGCCCTCAATTTAAGCAAGAGAGCATTCAAGAGTTGATGTGGATCTGCCGTGATCTCGTTAGCACCTCCAGCTGGCAGATAAAATTTCTTTTGCCTGCATAATCAGCTGATTCGACCGAATGTGTCTACAATGATTTCCTGCGTTACTGCTTAAATAGTCGTAAAAAGGCAGTTCGCTTCAATTTATTTTTTTTGTCAGAAACTGTTTATTACACTCGAATCTAGTGGTATCCTTGAGTTGAGCATGCAACTAGCTGTTAATATACTAGCCAACGCCGGCACTCCCAGCTCCGCCCTTCATACTTCTGCTATCTGCTGCTCGTATTTGCACATGCTGCGCCAAATACACTTGAAATTAGTGCAGCACGTGCCTGTGGGAGCTGCTGTTCAAATGTTGCTCTTATCCTTTTATGCAAATTCAACACTATTTGCAAAGCAAATATAAGTAGTGCAAATGGGAGGTATCAAGATTGTTAAAGCAGTTGCGAGTACCTACGAGTACATAAACTGCATTGCAAATTTTAGCACTCTCCTATTCATTTTCTCTCTAACTTCGGCTACAGTAAAAGTAAAAGTGTAACAGTTGTGGAGCTGCTTCTGTTGCTACATAAATTCTACCAAAACAATATTTCACAGGACTTTTAAACAGTCTCACACCGCAGAAAACATAAAGTATTCAAATTACAAAAGAGTGCGTCTTTCTCGGACTCACGTCTACATTAGAGGCTTCATTATTGCTAACTTTATATAAGACGAAACGAAAAATTGTGTCGTTATTTGTAAAATATATAAATAAAGCGTTGCTGGTGATTCGCACAATTTAACCTTTAAAGTTTCTTGGCTTCCCCTGACTGATACGAGCATATGTCAATTTTACAGAAATAGACAGGACTCTTGACACCTACTACAGCTCCTATTTGTTGGCTGCGTTGATATATCAGTCAGATATCGATAGAATAATATGGGCACATGGAAATGAGAATGGACCACGAGATGTGTGAATAGTGGCAGGGACACTTTTCCTCGTAAATCATTGCATTGACAGCATTTGAAATGTAGGCGAAGTATGCGTAGAGTATCAGGAAGAGCACTACTTCAACCTTCAAATGAATTCACAAGAGACATCGATATTTCCCCAATTTTTATATATATCCTGGTTTATTAAATTCCTGAGTTTGCCATATGAAAAAAGCAATCATACGAGCTTGCCTGGAATGTGATGGCCAAGAGTCTGCTTCTGTACGTCTATTGTTTTTCTGTTGCTGCAGCTATTCTTCTATATTCTGGAGTTCTACAAGTAGCTGGTGAGTTCATTTGTTAAGTGGACAGAACTAACTTAAATCGATATAAGCATATACGAGCAGCGGAAGTGGTGACCTACAATCTCGAGGCGCGCATTCTCTCGCAGGATGCCGGCATCACAGAGCGTCTTCAAGTATGCTCGCAAGTGTGCCACTTTTAATCCGGCGTACAAAAGAAATTCCCAACGATTGTGCGGAGTTAATGCAGCATGTTAAATTTTAAGAAGATTTCTGCATTTTAGATGCAATATGGATTTACGGGATTTGCCAGACACCCACCCACTCGTTGAGAAGGCAACCCCCCATGTTGCACGAACATGACAGCAATGTTTCATTTCTCCTGTTTTATGTCCTTGTAACAAGTGAATGCAACTTAACAAAAAGCTTGGAATAAAATACTCTAACACAAGGTTTAATTTTAAAATTCAAGCGGTAAAGGCATCAAAGACGTCAACAGCGGCATTGAATAATGCACACACACACATACGCCCACGATCGCTCCTGTCTGAGCGGAAGTGGCACTTTGAGTACTGTGCATAAGCATAAAATAATAAATGTCAAACAAAGGGAATGGCAAGAAAGTCAGCATACGACAGCAACAGCGGCAACAAGAAAGGCGAAAGCATTGCACAATAAAAGCAGCAAAACTGTGCAATTGCTTAAGAAACTAGCTTCCGCACAGAATGCTGACAGGACATGGTAGCTATGCGAAAAATTCGCTGCAAGCGTATGAAGGCGGTGGCGTCAGCGGAATCAATAAAAAGTTATGCACTTGATAAGACTCTAATGTGAGTGGGCGGTTGTTAAGCCTTTAAACCGGTGACAGCCAACGCAATTGACATCGTATCCTGCGGCCTTTCAAAACAGTACACTCTCTCTCACACACACACAGACAACCACACCACACCAGCTCAATTAACCTTTCAGCTGGTGCTTGTGTTAAATTTGACTACAATTTTTCCATTTCATGTGTGGGTGACAGCATTAAATAAAGGAGGGACAGCTGTCCACCCACCCGCTCTGCCCACTATCGCTCGCATTACCATTTGGGTATGTGACCCTTCGCAAAGCGCATGAAATTATTTTTATGTCAACGTCAAATGACAAAAGGCTTTGATTTAGTACGCCACGCCGCCAAAGTCATTAAATTTAACACAAAAGCTGCTTTGAACTGTTAAACAAGCGCGAAATTTATGGCCCATCCTTGCTATCGCCGTTCCACAATGCGTCCTTTTTTCTCTGTTCCCCCGTTTTTTTCAATACTCGTCGCATCGACTTGACTGCGCGTAAGTGTGAAGGAGTAAAGCAAAACGCATTGCAGGCTCACTGGCCGGCCAGTGAGTAAGTAACTATATACATACGCGCAGTTAATAAAATGCACGCAATAACATAAAAATTCACACACTCACACAACCGCACCGCACAGTAGTACGTCGAACTTGCCGCACTCTAAACACATAAAGAAGAATAACGCGCAAGGACACACACATACACTCGGATATACTCCTACAGTGATGAATGAGGCACAGTGGTGACAGCAATGGAAGTTGCTGAGAAATTGTTGAAGAGAAACTGAAAAAGGTGATTGGTATATCAATGGTCATCTTTCACTCTATAAATATTGATGCAGGTTGATTGGGCGGCGACTTCTAGAATAGCAATAAGAACCGGCTCTGTAAATACTTTGACGAAAATTGTGCTATTGCGAAGGTGAATATAACGCATCCTTATTGCTTATTTCCAGTCATTTTTGGCATTGAATCGCATCCTGAGACAATTTGCATTCAGGAAGAAAAATGTTATAACATTTTTTTTCGTTGAATGAATGGAGAGATTATAATCATTCCAATGGATACTGTGTAGGGAGTAAATGGCATCCAAGAGCGAAATGTAGGCAGCATTTGAGCGTCGTTTCCATCGATCTTAGCACTATCTTAGCAGACGTAACCGCAGATGACGAGTTTACAGAAGTATTCTTATTATTGAAACAGAAGTGCAAGGTATCGATCTAAAGTTTGCTTCAGTCTTTCTCTTTATGCTGTCATTCTAATGATCATTGAAATTGTGAGGGATAGTTTGAAACACTTTCTGAATGGGCTTCTGCGTAAGAGAGGCAACGAATCTGCATATATGATATTGACATGATATAGAATTTTCATGAGTACACCTGAATAGACGTAATACAATAATCTTTCATGAGTAAACATGAATAAATTTTGAACAGTTAAAATATATCCAGAAGCATTATTTGTTGATCTGTTCTCTTTGTCTCTTATAACACGAATCGTTAGTAATAAATCATAAGTGATCTTATCTCCAACTCTAATATTATGAACCCAAAATATGCCAAAAATATATAAATAAATAGAATCCAGAGTGTCATCAGGATTCCCGTGGCATTTATTTCACCGTTACTGTGATCCAAGTTGAATTATTTTATCCAAATATTTAACTAAAATAAATATATCCATAAAATTTTAAGCTTTACTTACTTGAATAAGCCATAAAGTTGGAAATGGAAGTCTTCCAATCATTGTCCGATCAACTAACTTTGGCGCTGGTTCTGCCACTTGCGTTCCACTGTGCTAAAATTGCCAAGGAAATGTGCATTTCAATGAAATTTTCTGCAAATAGAATGTTTTATTATATTTCCACTCTTTCCATCTCTCAATCCCGCACAATCATGTGCTTGGCGACGCATTGTATTGTGGCCAAATGTATATAAATGGATCTATATATTTATATGTATTTATATACCCTTAATATACAGAGAGATCCGAAGCGAAATAAAAGAATGTGAAGTCAATTCCACGTTTTATTGATCCTAAAAAAAACGTATGTTTAAATCAGCTGTGAAGAGGATACATTTAAAAAAGGTATGTCGGAAGAGCGCCTTTGCTTCTAACATATTATTCAATCGAGTTCAATATGTGATGACCCGATAGTGCGTCTCAAAGTTAGTTGGTTAAATGAACCAAATAATGGCACTCCTCGAAGTTGAGAAACGGCCTCTTTGACTGCCAACACCATCGTTCAATCCACTTTGGAAGAAAGAGAAGACAAAAGATTTCTTCTTTTCAGCTGATGATTTTCTGCCTGCAACGATTCTACATACTTTGTAAATATATCAGAGTTGCTGACTGGATTTATTATATAGTGAACAGATAGTTCCCCAAGAATTGACCTAGTATAGTCGCAGAGAATAAGTGAAAATTTAGTAAAATATTTATTTGTGAGTGGTTTGAAAACTCTGGTCATGTCGACTGGCATGAGAAAGAATTGTTTACTTTGGTCGATTTCGGAGTATGATAAAATAACATTTTGGAATTATTCTATGCGATGATACCTGTGCTCATTCATCTTATGATCGACCCTCGCTGCTCTCAAGCTCAGGAGTTAATGGTAAACAAAGTAGACACACAATATAGACCTCTGCTCTTACACCTTTGAATTTCAGATTTAGAACACGAAAATCTGTTTTATCGCTCTCTCTAGCTCCCGCAACCGAGTAGAACAATTCAAGTATAAAAAGATGCTACGAGTACCTCGCACTCGCCACCATTAACAAACTAACGAGTAACGAGTTAAAATTCGTAAAGGACGAAGCACTCCTTTAAAAATAAAAGTTTTTTCTCACAGACACTCTCACCAATTCGCTCGCTGCGCCCTCTTCCATTGGCCACACCGGTTGAATTTGCTATTAGTGCAAACATGAAAGTGTGTGGGCACACGTTTATGGATATGTACGTGGCTGTATGTGTGTGTGTGTGTGTGTGTGTGTGTGTGTAGCGGTAAGGCAACTATTTGATCAGATGTGGTCATTTTGTTGCCTCGTTGGTGTTATGCTCCGTTATAGTTCTCATTGCAATATTGCGAGTATATTATATTTCGCTTTTGTTAGCCAGAGTCCTGTTGTATACATGTATGTGTTTTGTTGGGAGTTTCTGTACATATAGAGTTGTGTGAGTGTGTCCGTGAGTCTGTATGAGTGTGTGTGTTTGTGTGTACCGCAACTATCGTATAAAACAATATTTATGCTCTGTCACTGAGCGTATTTCGTGCACTTTTTTGGCTGCGTATGTGCCCGTTGAACAAACGTATACATGAGTAGGTCCGCGTTCGACTGTGTGTGTGTGTTTGCGAGTGACTGCGCCTGTGTCTGTGGTGTGTTAAAAAAATAATAATGCTGAAAACGGATATCAAAGTGCGATTTATTTTTATTAGTTTCGGATGTCAATGTGCGGAAAATTGAGATATTAGAAAATATTATACACTCGTGGTTCTATTAGCGCTGGGGCAATTATTGTGTTGCATTTCTCTTTCGCTTCCTGCTGTTTCCTCTGAGTGTCCTTGTTTATGTGTGCGCCTAATTTGTGTTTTGGTGTTTGTTCAGTTGTGTTTTATTCAATGTGCGGTCTCTGTTATCGCTCTAAGTGATTTAGTAGCTCCTTGTCATTAGAATTTCTCCGCTTTTTGTTGTAGTGATAATAAATACCACTAATTACGGGTACGTATAAATTCCGGAGCTTGTTTAGGATGCATGTGTGCGTGCATATATGAATGTGTGCGAGCGTTAATAGGCCAGATTGAGTACTGCAAATCAGAACGTATTAATTATAGTGTTAGAAATTATGTATAAATCTCACGGGGATGCATGCAAACAATCGCCGAATAAAAGTACAAATTGGGTGGAAGTGGAAGTATCCCAGGAGGTATTCTAGTTGTGGCTTTTTCGTATTTAATATACAGAACTTAAGACCTTTATAATATTTATGGACAAATTGACATATAATGTCATATGCCTGAAATTGGACTGATTCGATAAAGCATACATCTCCATTTTATCTAAAGAACTCTTCAGGATTCAATGAAAATTACCCCAGCTGGGCTTCACTAATAATATAAGAAATAAATTTGATAGAAAGGTTTTCGATATTTACATTAGTATTTGTGCCAAAAATGGGCATAATAACTTCACTGTCACGCCCATATATTTCACCCATTTTCATAACTGTTGTCCTATATAAGATTCATCAAAGGAATTTCCTTTCGCGGACTGCTGTGACACTACAAAAGACTAGGGATATATATATGAAGGGTATCTCCAATGTGCTCCCCAAACTTTTTGTGTACATTTTGAGGCAGCATTGTTGGAGTATACAAGTTAACCCCATATATTCTATTAAAATACTATGGGTTAGTGCCACCCGGCTGCGCTATTGTAGCGTATGAGAATTCGGCGAAAGCACTTCTTCCAACTGTACATTTTAAAGTTTCATTGATAGACAAGCAACAATCAAAGAAGCACCGGCTCCAAAGTTGCTTACAACTGTCACTGAGCCTTTGGTGAACTGGCAAAACTCCTCTCGATTCCCCATTCCTGAGTGCAGGGAGACGGTGTTACTCTGCAGAAAGGCAATGCGGAATATTTGGCAAGCTCTGACACCACTTTGCCATGCTCCTAAATTTCATACTATGCAGTTTACAAAATACTCAAAGAAACCAACCATCATGCGAGCGTGCCAAAAGTGACTTGATAAGCCATGTTCCAAAGCTAACTATAGCCTACATTGGATCAGAAATGATCAACACAATATCTTCCATAAGGAGAGCTCCAGTAGTACTCGTACATTTTTTTTTTACCTTTTCAATATGATAAGAACATATGCCAATTGACTTACGGTGGCCTCTCTTAATATTCATAGAATCTGTCTCAGTTAAGTGGAGGAAGGAGCAGTCATTCAATTAATCTACCATTGGCCAGTTTAAGGCCGACTCCCCAGATCCGCTTTAGGGTATTTCGCTGTCAGTGAACTGATTGATCTGCAATACACCCATATTAGGGGGTTAGTTCACATGCACCTCTACAAGGTTTCAATACCAAACAACTGAGAAGGTAACTGGAATGTAAAGTATCTGGACTGAAAAGGAACTGGGAGGTCACAATGGACCTTATATTGACTGGATTACTTAGCTTAGACTTACTCAGTGCAATGACAAATAAATTTTAAAATCGTTTGTAAGCTCCTATTTCTTTATGGTTGAAGTGGTCTTCGTCTCAACTCTATATTTTTTTGGGACTAGCTTCCCATATCCCTGTAGATGCGAGTACCCTGTATTTTCTATATTGCTGACTATTTTTAGATACCATATATGTATATATCCCCATATATATTTTATTGTATTCCACTTTATTTAACTTTCATTCAGCTTCATTATTTTGTGTCGCTATTCCGGACTTGGTTCACCTTCAGGCTGCTGGCAGCTTTCACAAAGCCCGCGTGGATGATGGCCTTTCATTTTCATTCAATGCAATTTTCGCTCCTTTGTTAGCATCTTTTGAGCTTTTTCAGATTTCGCAATTATGTGTGCCCGGAACAAGCTTTAACTACGGCACGCGATTGCTTAATCATCAATTTCCACAATTAATTTGCATTTTCCGCCAACCCCACACGCTGTGCCAATGCGCTTATTGCAATCCCAGCATCTTAACACAGAAACTCTTTTAAATGTTGAATGTCGGTTTACACTGCTTTTTAATAAGTGTTCAATTTACAATTTCCTTAAGCGGCTTTTGTACGCTCAATGGAATTCTGCTCAACTTGTCACTACCATTAGCGGAGTTCCGCTACGGGTCGACTGTGCTCTGCATGCCCTCCACCGGTACCGCCCATTCCAACCAATGCACACCGATTCCACCGACTCAACTGCTTCTGTGTGTACACGTAAATGTGGCACGGCATTTGGCGTGAAAAGCGGGAACTACACGGAAAGACTCTGACTTTACCTGTGCGCCAGTGGACTGGCTGTCGGCTGCGTTCTTGTTTTGCTGATCTCGAAAATGTTTGCGTACCACGTACTTGGCACGGTGGAGTGCCGCTTAACACAACCGTACCTGATGGTGAACTCGCTCAGGACACACACACCGACGAGGTCCAATTGTACAAATGTGTTTGTGCAAAAAATGCATTAAAACGGCGCAATCGGAAAAGCGTAAACAACAATGCAAGCAGCAACAACAACAAAGCCAGCAACTGCAGCGGAAGCAACAACACCAGTGACGACAAAATTGCTTACTGCATGCGTCCATATGCGTGAGCGCTGGCGTCTGAGGCTGCTCCCGTGTCCCTGTCCGTGTCCATGTCCGTGAGCGAGTGTATTTGCGGTACTGCTGGGTGTGCTCAGTTGGCTGGCGTTGCCATAAATTTCCGCACTGTTTTGGGCCAACAAAGAATATGGCAGCTGCACACAGCGCGCATAGTTCATTCAGCATAAGTGACACGAATTTATGGCCGTGTCACAATATTTGGAAGTTTGCTGTTTTTCTTGACTTTCCATTTGGGTCCTCAGCTCCTGTTTACTCATAAAAATTGCCTAACTGCAGTTTGCGAGCAGACAGCAGTGAAATTTGCAAGTGCTGTGTGCGTGTGTGTGTGTGTGTGTGTGTGTGTGTGTGTGTGTGTGTGTGTGTGGCGTGTCAAAATGTTCTGTGGAAATTAGGTACATTCAGGCAATCGCATTAAATGTTCATATGCCAGGGTGAGGAGGCAATTAATTATTCAGTGGGTGGACCAGCAAAAGTCAAACAGCATTTGGCTCCCACTCAATTTGCATTTCCTTAGAGTTGGCCTGCGGGGCTGTTGATTTAAAATAAAGTTGTGGCATTGCTTGGAAGGCTCTGGAGTGAGCGACTTCGCCATTTAGTTGAGTGAGCCAAGAAGGCTACGCTGAAGTAGAGCCACAAGATGCAGAATACTGGAAGGTGGAAGAAGGTGGTGCAGTTTAGAATGATAATTTTTAGCAAGCAGAAAATTATGATGAACGAGGCCCAGCTGAAAAGTTTCGGAATGAATCGTAATAATTCGAATGTCAAAAAGGATATCATTTGTCGACTTATTCTTCTTTAAGTTGCGTACATCTCCCTTATCTTTGCTCCAGTGTTTGGATTCCTACCAGAACCAATTATCCGAGTGATTATGAAAATGGCAATTTGAGGCGTTACACACAACGTTATAGTGAACTCAAAATCCGGCTTATCAGCACAGAATAGACGATATTTCCTGAACTTTATTGTCATTATATAGCTTGGAAGAGCTTGCATATATAAATGGATAAACGGCATAATAGAATAATTTCAACTCAGAGTTGAGAATGAAACTGATCAGGTTCCCCTATAGGATAGGTTAGGTTAGTTTATCGTGGCAACCGGTCCACAGACCAAATCACTCAAACCACAGTAAGCCTATAACCATTCAATACTTCCTTCCAACACTTCCTTTAAACAATTCCTTCGAACACTTCCTTTGAACACTTCCTTTGAAGACTTCCTTTGAATACTTTCTTTGAACACCTTATAATATCATATTGAAAATCACACCTGCTAAGGTACTTCAATCTATGAAATGGAGAATCAGAGTTCATAGAATAAAGCTACTGCAAATTTAGCCCATTTCATATCTACACTCCGAGGGATCCCCTCATTAAGTCCCATTTGCCCCTGTAACTTGTTCATAAAATCAGTTAAAATTTAACGTGATTCCATTCGCAAAAATTTTAAACTTTCATTTCATAAAAATAAGCAGAGCAAATATTATGAGAATAAAATAAAGCGCAAAATAACAGGAAATGAAATACCTAAGCGCAAGCGGCAGTAGCGGAATTGCCAAGGATGCAAAAAAATAACAAAAGTTTGCATATGCGGCATGCAAGTCACTTACAGCCAAAGCGCAACTGTGAATGCCCTTGCATGTGTTTCTCTGTGTAAAAGCTGCAAGGAAGGACGCACAAGGAAACTGGGTGGTATTAGCCACACAATCCTCACGCACGGATGCAGTATAGCAAAGTTGCTGCCAAGGGCGGAAGGAAGTTAGAAGAGATACCGAAGGCTTTACTACTGAAGAGGCAAACAACGCAATTGTGGTAGGAGGGTGAGCGATAGTGGTGGCGATGCACAAGTTTTCTCAGTTCTATGCTAGCTTGTGTGCTAGTTGTTGGTGTTACTGTTGTTGTTGTTGTTGTTGTTGTTGTTGTTTTTGTGCGTTTGTATTACGCTCAAAACCGCTCAAGCGCAAACAAATTAACTTAATTATGAGGAAAAATATGAGAAAACTTTTCGCTTAAATGTTAAAGTATTTTACACTCACTGCATCATCAACAACAAGAAGCACCACCAGCGGCAGCCACAACAGTAGCAGGAGCAGTCGAAATAGCAACAGCAACTACAACTACAACAACATATTGTTACTGTCGTCATTGTGTGGCTGTGTTGTTGTCCTGCGAAAAAAAGAATCATGAAACCAGAGTCAAGGAGAGAAGGACTTAAAACATTTGTGCATTCAAAAAGATCAACAAAAGGGACCAGAATATCAACAATACAAAAATAGAGAGAAAAAATTGTTGCAGCAAAATGAAATGGCAACCCTGGCAAACATTTATTATGTAGGCAGACAGAGGCACAGGGACAAGCTCTCCAACTCATGTCGTAAGTCTTCTAATATTATTATTTGTTGTTTTATTCTGGCAGCTGATTTTTGTTCCTGTTGCTTTTGTTGTTGTGGTTGTTTTCCGCTGCTTTGGCGTTTTCATTTCGTGTTTGGTCTTTCTTTCTCCCTTCGAAATGCCAGCATGGATGGAATTTTAAAATTAGCACAGAATTGTTGGAGAATGTATTCTAATGAAGCACTGTGATTTATATTTGCCCTTGCAAAGTTCATCTCCACACCACTTGGCCTCCACTCCGATTCACTCCACACCACTTCACTCCACTCAATTCAACTTAACCCGACTTCACAAAAGTTTTGTGGTTAATTATTCATAAAATTGTTTAGTAGCATTTGGCTTTTGTAATGCAAATCATATTCGCAACTTGGTGGAAAGCTGTTTTTTTTTTGTCCATTCCTCTAATTTCGTATCCTTTTGGTTTTTCAAGTTTAAATGAAAGCATGTCTTCTGCGTCTGCAGCTGGTATCCATCATTTAGGGTCATTATTTTTGCTAGTCGTACATGAAGGCTTCGAGACTTACTCGTGCTTCTGCCAGCAATGGTGAGTGGGGTTTGTAAGTTTTGAATTAGAATATCTAAGCAGTTTAGTATCTGCTTCTTTGATTCAAGAGATGATCTGCAACTGGTGCTATTATTAGGAGCAGTTGCCTTTAAGTTATTCGGACTTATCTTATTGACTTTTTGAAGTTCTAGATAAGTTTGAAACAAAAAAATTAAAGGAAAATAATGGAAAAGGGAGGATCAGAAAAAAGTTGCCACTTTCAGCAGATTAGTACTTTTTCTCCTCTCTACTCTCTACAACAATATCTAAAGTACACAGTCAATTCTTTATCCGTGATATACGTCATCCATCTGTAAAGGGAATCAAAAGAAAAACAAGGAGCAAGGATTGCTGAACATTATCACCGACTACCTCTCAATACAAGTACTCATATTGCTCTTGGATATATGGAAGATCTAGTATTACAGCCGTATAGCTTAGACTGGACTAATATATAACTGACTAATGGAGAATTTCGTACTGCAACAAGTGAAAATATTGTGACAGGGGGCAATCATTTCTTGTCTTCCCAACTAGCATTCTGATTTCTTATCCTTTAATGTGTTGCATTAATTTTTGGCAATATTGCTCGGCTAGAAATATGGACTAAGCAACAAGAAGTTCAATGAAAACAATGTTGCCACGAGTACGTTTACAATATATTCTTGACATAAATTTTGTCCTAAGCCGAAAGAGTTTCCGAAAGTGTTAAAGAGTTTCCGTCACCAACCTCCGTTGATTACCAGAACCGCATTGTAATGCTCTTCCTTGAGAATTTCGGTCCAAGTGATGTTATGTTCACAATTTGGTAGTTACGTACATGACGGAACTATACTCTAAGCAACCTGTGGGCGACATATTTTTACGACCACACCCACTATGAACTTGATAATATTTTCTTTCTTACAACTGTTTTAAGTATCCAATTCCAATTTCATATTTTCCGAGTCATTTTTACCGACAGCTTTATTTTGTTCTTCCACACCTTCTCATAATTCTCTTAGAATATTTAGTCGTTTGCTCTGACACATAACTTCGCTTTCCCACTTCAAGTTGTATCTGTATTTCTGAAAAAATTCACACCAAAGGATTTATCCATTGTCTGCTGAGTAAACTCCTGAAAGACGGAGTTGATAGTCACTCCACAATCCCTGCTCACTGTACACTCCCATCCAGACTCTTAAATGCCAGGAGCGCTGAAGTGCAATAAATTACAATGTGTGAGAGTCAAGTATGTACAGCAGCCAGTTGCATCGTTCCATGGTGAATGTGCGTAGCATCTACAAAGAGTATCAGAGTCAGAGTGTTTTATTATCAATTTTATTAGCTCACGGAATGAATTTAATTTATCTGTTGGGTTTTGTGGAATATGAATACTTTGCCAGAGATATTGTGAAATCGCTCATGCACACATAAGAGGAGGGAGGTAAATTAGTAATCGCACTATACTAAAATTTATTACCAAGTTTATCCGTAAATGGTTTGGATTTATTTCTAAATTTAACTGTTTGAAGATTTATCAAAAGCTAGCCCCCCCCCCCCCCCCCTTCATTCTGATTCTGCAAGATTTTCGAAAGGCAATTTAAATTTACAAAGATTAGTTTTACGGCCATCTTTGGAAATTCTCCTAAGACTTTATCTGTTTAACCGAACCAAAGGAAACTTAAGTGGAAAATACTGACTAATGTAAATGATCCTTCCGAGTATGCGCTCTGATGTTATAACATCCGTGAAATAAAATGAGATAGTTGTGTTACTCGTAATCTTATTCTTATTCCGAACAATCAATTGAACTAGTCTATTCTTCTATTGTCTCGACAAATCATCCTACAGTACAGTCACATATTTACCACAGTATCATAGTGAAAGTCGAAGGTCCTACAGTAATCCATGGAAAATCCTCTGTTGCTTTTTAGACCTTCATATCAGGTTTTAAACTGTGAGAACAGGGCAGAACTACAATTCATTGTGTCTCTATAAGACTAAGAATAATTGATATGTATTTATTTTCACCAACATATTGAAGTTAAACAGGTAGAATGGATGATATTCCAGAGGACCAGTTCCAGATTATTAGGAGGTGTATTCAATTGACAAGAAGATACCAACACTTTTCCTTAAGTGAAAGGACAAAGTACACCAATACACATGGAGGAATGTTTTTCAAGCACCCCAACAAATTGTTTGCATTACAAGTTAACAGACATATTTCATAGTGTCCTCATGCTGCAACTCTACTTCAGTGTCCACCACATAAATAATTTTCTGTCTTGTACTAATAACTAAATTTGATTTGTCTACATACTCTGCGACAAAGTCACGCAAACTTTTTAACTCATAAGTTAATGAAGTCTCGTGGTGGCACTTTGAAAAGATTCTTTGTATACGACACCATTTGTTTCTTTCCCTTCAGTTCAAGACTCTTCGCTTTGGCCATCTCAACTTCAGTACTTTGCTGTGCTCCACTATAACTTAAGTAGTTCAGCGCGGCGTCTATCTGCACAGAGCAAAATGATGTACAAACGTCTGCTGGGAAAGAACTAATAACGCCCTCTTCCGCACACTCTTTTCTTACTTAACTTAACACTCGTATCACGCTTACTCATTGGCAGTGGCCTTCGATGGCCTTAACAAACAACATCCACAATTATTGTCAACTTTTGTTGAGGTTATTTGCAATATAATCGAACTTTTTCCATCTCTGAATGAGCCAATACAATAAACAATTTCCGCACAGTTTACCAGAAACAATGAAATTATGCATAATTAGGAGCAGAGAAGCCCCCGAACAAAGTGGCAGAGATTGCTAAAACACTGTTCGGTAATTACATGCCCACACATACATGCGTACCTACATGCACACACAAACACACGCAAACCCTACCATACCCGTACACATGTGCCCAAATGTATGTGTATTTATTATGAAAATACGTGCTTGGAATTAGTTTCAGCGATTTACTCCATATAAATTTTGTGTTGAACTGTTATGGAATACAATATTAAAATGAATTCAAGTAAGGAATCTCAGTTGTTTACGCTCATATGGTCCTTGGTATTATAGCAGTGGAGTGGGCACGTTTAAGCAGCTTTAAAAATGCCACAAAATATCACAATCAGAGCTGAAATTAAGTAGGCTGAAATTTCTGGCTACTGGCGCATCAAATATTTGCCGAACTTTTTAATGCTACCAATTCACTTACAACCAGAACAACTGTTAAGATAATAGTCATCAATAATTTCATTATCTTTAATATAAAAATACATCTGAACCATCAGAAGTATCGTGATAATCAGTCAATTTTTTATCACCATCATTCCCACTCATTAAAAATTTCGTGTTATATAAATAGCTTATTTTGTTGATCATGAAATCCCTATTCCCTATCCCTGTATATCCTATCTTTAATCCTGTGTGTTTAAAATTTGTGTAAATCGGGTGCACATTCTTCTTTTAACATTGCTTAACAAAGTTTATTTGTTCAAACCAAAGTTGGGATCTCTGTCCTAATGATTAATCCAGAATTTGGACAGCATTAATTTTACTGTCAATATCGAAATAAAAGGATATATGAAATAAAAAATATTATGATAAAATTACACCCAATATGAGCTGTACTACTCTTTAAAGGGAAAGGATTAGATTAGTTTTTTTAAGGGCGTTTGTTATACACCGTGACCTGAAAAATCTATTGTGATCCCCTATTTATTTAAAATTTAAAGATAATCTTATCTATAAATCTCCTGTCAGGTTAATTTCCGACAGGATTTTATGTATTTTGAAGGAATCAAGGACATGTACAACTAGGGCAGAGGATAAGTGATATCAGTGAACAAGTAGAGACACTAACATTTTATAATGATTGAGTACGACTGAGTGCACAATGCGCCGAAAGGAGTGGGAACAAAAGAACAGCAAAGTATGCATTATCGGTTCAAAATATGGGTACTCTTTCAAAGGAGGCGTTGACTGGGCACCTTCAGTGGAAATGATGAGTATAATTTCAAATAAGAGTATGGAACATCTTCCTATACAATTCCTCATACTTATTGAAATGGAGAACTGGACGTTGGGATATTTAATAATAACAACGAAGAGCCTCTTGTAATAGCTCAATAGGACTACAACTCCCCTAAGAAATGAATGATACATATGCCAAAGGTGTATAAAGGAACCAATGCCGAAGACGTTGACGTTTAAGGTATACTGCAACTCTCTATTTATAATCTTATTAGGTCACACTAGCCACGCTTTCTCAAGCCATCTAATGAGCTCCAGAGAATTCATCTGTCGTACTACCTCATACTTGTATCTTTGTATTACATTCAGTATCAGCCACACGTGTTGATGTTCCTTTGTCCTCTCCAACGGGATTTGTGAAATAATCCTCTGCTGTAAAAGTACTCGTATTCGTACATAAATGTTTAACTACGATTATCTCAGAAGCAGACCGTCCCTCTGCGGTAGCGCATCCTTAACTGTAAACACGCCATTCAATCCATTTATTCCCTAATATGTATACCCCAAGCTGGCTGCTCCAATTGCATTAATATCTGATATCAAACCTCTTTGGGCACCGAAGCTGACCAGGACGGGCCCAGCACTAAGCTGCGGTTTAGCTTTAACACGGCCATTGAGACCTTTTGGACTGCATGTGACATTACGATTTAGCACTATAAAAATGCTCGTTACGATTCGACCCCACCACATTGTTTTACACTGAAAACATATACACGCACACATACACACTCAAACACACACACACACACACATGCAAGCAATATATATAAATTTCACACTATTTTAAGGGTGCCACTGGCTGTGGAACTAAGCACTGCTTTTCAATTCAGTTTGATTTTTTGTCTTGTTGCTACTGATTTTTTGCTGTTGTTGTATTTGTTTGCTAAATTGATGCGCCGCCATTTCGAACATGTTGGAAGAACAGTAAATTTTCGTTTATTGCCCGTTATTTTTGTATTGTTTTTTATGAATTTTGAACAGAGAGCTCTGCTAAGCACACCAACCTACTCTACACAAGCATTGTACAACTTTGAACCAACCGACAATTCCATTGGGATTGGCAGAGTGGGAGTTTCAGGGAGGAAGAGTTTTGACGCTGGTTGGAGTACAAAAGCCATATCGGCTCAACAAGCTACGCGAGGGGAACGGGGTGAGTGCAGCTTGTACGAGTACATTTCCGCTTTCGATTTGGGATTTGAGTTGTAGGTAGCAAAAGCACATTGTGCACATTTCCCTTTTTGTGCCATTTCATTCAATGTTCCCACATTTTTTCGTTCGAATTTCCAAGGATTACGATTGTGTTGTTCTTGTAATTGGAGTGCATGTGTTACATTTGTTAGTCTAATCACAGTACACGTTTTACCCTAGTAATACGCTAAAATTCTATTAACCGAAAATGCCAGTATACGCACCGACATCGGCACCACACCACACGATTCCGCACCCCAAGCCAATTGCTTCATAGCTGTGAGTATGCTGTACGGCTCGTCGCTGGTGGACTTCTGGCACAGCAGAATTTGGTGTGAAGTTTTCTGAAGCTTGCGTGTGTGTACGGATGTGCGTGATGTGTAAATTGCATGCGATTGCTGCGTAACACTAGCAGCGGCAAAACACACAACAACAACAAACACAGCAACAGCATATATTACCAGTGCATGTGTACATTGTTGGCCGCTCGCTTTGTTGTTCTTGCTGCTGCTGCTGCTGCTGTGCTCGCATGTTGCCAATTTGGGTGTTAATCCAAAATCCCAGCATCAAGCGCTGCCCCTGTGAATTGCGTTTAGAAGCCTTAGCTCTGGCTCTGGGTCTGGCATGGTAGGTGCTGCACTCCTCTACTCTGCACTCCTCTGCTCTGAACGCCCCTGCTCTGCTCCTTGTGCCAGAGTGGTGTTCTAGTTGGATGTTCCGTTGTTGCTCTGCGTTGGTGAAACGCCAATATTGGCGTTGATATGCCTCAGTTTGTTATCGAATTTGTGTGAATTTTGCTGCTTTTTATTTATTTATTTCCCTTTTTTCAGTTCAGCATTTGCTGCAATAACTACTCCCACTTTTACTTACCAATTTTGTTGCGGTTGCTGCGGTTGGCATACATTTTAGCAGCCGGTCGAGCCGCCTTCTAAAAATTTACTCCCCCTTTTATCGTTTTGCGTAGTGGTCGGTCGCCTGCATGTGAACTAAATAAATGTAAATTGGACTATCAAATTTCATTTAGAATGGGCAGCTTTTAATTGCCTTAATTGATTTTTGCGGCACTCATTCATTTAGTTTATGGACGTCGAAGCCTTCTCCGGGACCGCAACACCGGAAGGTGTTATTGTAAATAATTCATAAAATTGTTTATATTATATTTTAGTGTTCACGGCATGAAAATACCGCAATCAGACACACCTAGTGTGGATTTTGGTGCACTCTTTTCGAGTGAAAGTCTGCTAAATGCAGTAGTCTATTATGTAAACAGGCATTCAAATCCTTTCCTAAGCTCACAGCTACACACGTTTCTCTTCATGTTGGTTCGACCCTTGTATTCAAATACTTGATACTTTTTTCTCATGATCCTCGCTTATTGGAACAAACACGAAACGTAATGTAGAAATGAGTTTTAGTCATATAGATTAGATTAGATTAGATTAGATTAGATTTATTTAATGACCTGAAAAATCTATTGTGATGCCCTATTTATTTAGAATATGAGTCTCATCTATAGAGCTTCTGTCAGGTTAATTTGCGACAGGAATTCATATATTTTGGAGGAATCAAGTTGGGAGATCTTGCTTATATATAAGATATATTCCTCAAAACACCTGTGTCTTTTGTGTGCCAAAAGTACGCAGTCTGTGATCAGGTGCAATGAGATTCGGCACTTTCTCCACAAAATCTACAGACGGCATATTCTTATCATATTCATATGATAGTTGAGTCTACAGTGTCCGCTGGATTGGTCTTACCATCATGGTATACATCCAGCCAATGAATTTTGGGTCACATTCCCAAGAAATCTTTACCAGCAAGCTTCTGCATATCATTAAGACAGTTGTAGCCCTCTTGATGGTTGCTGTCAGGTGAGCCTTCCACAATAACTTTTTGTAGAAAATGACTCCGCGGTATTTAGTCTGAGTGCTAATATCGACCATCGTACCACTTATAAGTATATGGTTCGCATTTGGTAGGGATCTTTTTCTAATAAAAGCCACAATGTTGGTCTTCGACGCATTGATTTGCAATCCTGTTGCCATGCGCCCTTCACTAGCTGCTAATAAGCCCCTCTGGATTAAGGCTGGATTCAATAAATGCGCTTCAATTCAAATGTTGAGTTGCGTTATCTTCACATTTTTTTTGGAAATAATGTAAATTACAATGGAGTTATGGAATGGAATTATTTTGGAAATAATGTAAATTACAATGGAGGTCAAAGACCAAACCAAAGACGTATTGAATGCCTCACAATATGAACAACACCACTGGAACCCAACCTGATTGTCACATATTTGGCATTTATCGCTCGTCTCACTAGCAAATAACATCCTATGAAAGTCGCTAACAGCACCTTGGAAAGTTTTGTCGTGGCATATTCATCAGGACTCCGGTTCTGCACACAATCAACACAGCAATTAACTAAGCTATTTATTCAATGAAATGTAATGTAAACGCTTTATCAGCACTCATATATAAACTTTGTGTGATTAGTCATAAAAGCCTCTTAAATTCCTTTCACATGCTCTCGTAAATTATTCACTGGATCTAAAAAGTGCTCATTAGAAATGTTGCCACAGGTAAAGTAAACATATTTAAAGAAGTGTTTCGTAACTTTATCGCAATACAGAATTTCATGATAAAATCAAATGTTATTAGGTACACATGCACACATGCACACATACACACATCCTCACAAGCAGACACAAGGATACAAATACGAAGAGTGACACTCACGTACCATACATAAACACTTTGCTCAGGCAGCACACCCAAACTAATTTAATAATGATGGAAGCATTTTAAATGCTTCACTGGCAGAGATGAAAACAGAGAGACAGAGGTACTGAAGTGATAGTCGTACACACTCAATAAATTTGTGGAATTATGTACGACGAAATTATTTGAGAGAATTTTCATTAATTTCACAAGAAGGTTCTGGCATAAATTAATTATGACAAAACTGTTTAAGCAAAGCGCACAATTCGCCTTTTTCTCTGGCAACTGTTCAATAATGCTCAAACACTTTCAGCACAAAACAGCAACGAAAACTCACTGAATAAAATTCACAATTTTCAATACAAAATATTTTTTCGTATGAGTTTTTTCTTTGAGAAGCAATGACATTTATCTCTGGGATTTTTCTTGACACTTTCAAGTGACATTTCTATTCAGTAAACTTGGACTAATCATCATAGATTGAGACCGGAATAAAGTTTACAAAGCGTAGAACATTATTTCCAAAGTTACTGTTCACTAAGAGAATTTTTTTCAGTATGAATGGTAGGTAGGTTAGGCAGCCGCATCATCTCGAAAACAGTGATGCCACTTAGACCACCAGTTGGGTGAGTTGTGAGCCGCGGGTGGAGGGTCTGTCTACGCTCCTCCCTCCAGATTGAACCAACCTGAGACTTTATTAAAGCGTAGAAGGTTATTAACACCTGATTGGTGTAGATTATCTATACTTGTTATGAAGTGAGATCCTAGTAAATGTTCCCTATTGCTAGCAAAAGCTGGACATGCTCAGAAGAGATGCTGGACCTTTTTCCAATTCCTCCTCGTTTCTGCAGCAGCGAACGATCATGTTTATAAACTCCCATTCTTCTGACTTGATTTCCTATTAGACAAGGTCCCGTGAGGGCTCCTATTAGAGTCCTAATTTGCAGTATGAGTGGTACAAAGAATTAAAAATTGTCTAACAGTTCATAATTCGCCTCATGACAGTTCTCCAAAAATGGCTACAACTGAAGAAAACATTGATAAAGTGAAGCAATTGGTACTTGAAAACCGTCATTTTTGAGAAAGAGAGTTAGCATGGATAGTAAATATCTCTCACGAATCAGTTCATACCATATTAGTTGATGTTTTAGACACGAGTCGCGTTCCAGGAAAACTTGTTCCAAAAGATTTTAATTTATTGAAAAAAGTGCAGCGAAAATCTGTTGCTGAGGATATGTGTGCTCGAGTCGCCAGTGATCCTACATTCATGCAACGCATCCTAACTGTTGAGGAAACATGGGTTTACGCGTACGAGATGCAAACAAGTGAACAGTGAGCGGAATGGAGGATAAAAGAAGAGCCGAAGCCGAAAAAACCACTTCGAAGTCGGTCAAAAATCAAGGTCATGTTCACTATTTTGTTCGATTATTGTGGTATGATAGATTTTTAATTCCTTCCGCTAGGTGAAATAGTGAATAAGGAATATTATTAGGCAGTTATGAAGCAATGAAGCGTTTGTCTTAAGATGCCAGATTTATGGGATGACAACAGTTGGTTTTTTCATCACGATAATGCACCATCACACAAGGAATGAATTTTTGACTGAAAACTCAACTAATATCATCGAACAACCTCCGTATTCCCCAGATTTGGCTCCGTGTGACTTTTTCCGGTTTCCAAAGCTGAAATTGCCAATTCGTGGAATAAGTTTTGAGTCGATCGAAGTCATAAGAATTCGAAGAAGGAACTAAAGGCCATTCTGCTGGCATCTCCCTGTGTGGATGATGGGATCACTCGTTGGCATAAGTGTATTGCTTCAGAAGGAGCCTACTTTGAAGGCGACAAAATACATTTTGATGGTATTGTTAATGAATTCCTGATCAATATTCGGCAGAAAGTATAATCAGTCATTTATTTTTTGAATTCTTGAAGCCATTGATGATGAAGATGCTATCAATTCATTGAATGAACAATACGATGATAATGTTATCTCCATAATTGAGCATATTTCATTAAGATTATTTCCTTAGACATGTGCAGAAAGAAATCATATCGTATGATGCCAGTGTAAAAAGCGGGTCATATGGTGGATTTTTCTGGATTTCATATTGTTTCTTGAATTGCTTGAGCAGTCTCCTCACTCCAAATATGACAGGTCAGTTGGATCATATTAGCAACCATGCCAGAAAAGATGAAGCCATCTCTAAACAAAAATTGTTCTATAAAAATTGTTAATCTGACTTTGGAAATATTTTGGAGAATTTTAAATATTGTCCCACATCCTTAAATCCTCCATGATAATTTGGGCAATTTTCGAATAGAAATTTCACTTCGAAGGTTCATAAATACCCTTAATAAAAAATATTAGTACTATTAAAGAATATAACTCAGTAAATAACTCTCTCTCCGTATATTTGGTAATGGAACTCAACAACTTGCTCGCTGTTATTTTCTTGGCAAGATGCACTTTTGATATCGGATAAACTTGTTTGAAAATTTGGTGCAAATTGTCTCCCATTTTAGACCGAATCACTTCCAGTTTCTAACCACAATTGAAGATATTTGGCTTTATTTCTTTTCACTGCAGTTACCAAAATTTTTTAATATTTTATTTTAATATTTATTTTATTTATGGAGAAAATAAACTAAATTGTTATTTTAGCGAGACTAGCGCAAGAAATCCAGAAATGCCAACTGATTATGACAACACAAGAGTGTTTCTTTGGGAACCACCCCCACCGCTCCCAGCCCAATGTCGCATAGTTATGAAGGAAACCAAATGTAAAAATATTCAATTCGAACTGAATTCTTTTCGAATTTGCCTTCGCACACCCCACAACAACAACAACACATTAGATTGCAGCACGCTGCCGCTCCTTCGCTGCCAGATGAATTCGTGGCACTTAAGTTCATTTTTGTGGAAACAAAACAAACAAACAAACAACAGCAACCAAACGATATTTTGTTCATGATATTTTTCTATTTTTGTTTGTTTATTTTTTATTTCTTTATTTTTTGGGATGTTTTCCGAAAGCAGTGTAATTAAATTTCCATGTAATCGCTGCCGCAGTCCGCCGTCTCCCCACAGCAGTGTCACCACATAACCATAACCATCATCAACATGCTTAGCAGCGCAATTATTGTATGTTGCCGCCGCTGCTGCTGCCGCCGCCGCCGCCGCCGCTGCCTAAGTACTACTCACTCGTGTTGCAGGCTCATAAATTTCCTTCTGCTACTCGCATTATAGCGCAGCGACGGATCCACAGACGGAGGTACAGATAGTGAGAGGGAGAAGATGGATGGACAGGCGGACTATCTTGCCCTCAAGCAGGAAATGCGTCGTCCAATTTGAAAACACAATTTTTTTGGCTTTAATCCAACAGTTTTGCGCGCAATGATTTTTAATTACGAGTATCTTTTGTTTGTATACTTGTATGATTGTCTATGGGTATTTGTATATATGTGTGTGTGTCTGTCTGTGAGTGTGTGTGTGTGTTTGGGTTTGTGCATTCTCGTTTAATTCGCGTACATTTGCCAAAAGCGAAAACGACGCCATGACAAAAATATTTGCAAATAAAGTGACTGCAATGTAGCGGAAATGGGCTGCGCGGCGCTCGCTCACGCGAATGAATGGCAAACAAAAAGGAATCAAACAGGAAAAAAGGACTGCAACTTCAGCATTCCGCATGCAGCAATTTGCAATTTGTGCCTCTTTTGTACACAGAGATTTTCTTAAATGCGCCTGACATTTTTTTTTGTGTATTTGTTTGTCCCTTCTATTTTTTGCTCTGCTCCATGAATGAATAATTTTATAATCTTATTAGCGAGAGATAGCGTGGCATTGAGCAAAGTGCGCAGGATGCGCCACGCTGAAGGAAGGAGTGGGCTAGATTTGTGGCGCCACTGGCAATGATTTAATTTAAAGGACATTTAGCGCTGTTGGAGCCAAGCAATTACAGCACATTTAATGCAATTTTATAATGTGTTACGAGCATTTAATATTAATTATTGAGTATTAAATCACTTGCAACTGCTTTATTTATTATGAAGAAGACTTAGCAGGAAGTTAAAGACATCACAGAAGGGCGTCTTATCACTGGGACCTTACATTTTCATAGGAACTTTCACTTGCAGTCGGATTATTTATTATGCAGAAGACTAAGCACGAAGTTTAGGACAACACAGGATGGAGCCATGTCATTGGGGCACTATATTTTCCTTGAAATTACTGATTTGCAAATAAATTCTATATAGTTTTATCAGCTTATGTCTGAAGTAATTTGGTTGTGTGACCAATTCTCAATTAAACCCCAAAGGAAGTCATCTAAGCTTGCAATTTAAGCTTCATTGATTCTACAACTATTCCCTCTGAACACTGAACTTAACAAAAATACTCTTTTTCCATACTTTAAAATGAAAAATTCTTGAATCAGAGCCTGGGTGATTAATAGTTATAATGTCCAAAGAAATGCTCAAAGCTTTCAATGCCAGGATCTTTTCTACTGCATTACTATAATTTATTCTTTAATTATACTTTGAGACTTTAAATTGCAGCACGTTGCTTTCTCGTCTCAAATGTTGGCGTAAATGAGCTGCAGGAAAATTATTGCCGCACTTTGACTCATTTGCAATCAGCATCAGCTCCAATCATAATTGCTAAACTCCTTTAGAACTCATTTCTAACAATATTGACAATTTTATCAAATTAGAAAATTATTTACGCAACATAAAATAATTCACAATTACTTACGTCTTCGAGATAAAAAGCAAATGAAGCGCAACGAAACGTCTGAAGTGGCATTAGCCTGTGGCAAACCACTCAACCATTGACAGCAACAACAGTAACAACGGGCAGGACAACAACAGTGGGGCCACCAGAGCCAACTGCTGATTGCCTAAGAGCACTTTTCACGGATAGGTACACCAACACAAACAAACAAGCGAACAAACGAAAACTAACCAGCCGACAAATACGTACAGAAACACAGACAGACGGACACAGATACTGGTGGCACTCGTGATTAAGCACGGCAACATTTATTTACGTAAAAGCAACATTCAAAGTATTCTCAGGACAAAACAGAAAGACCTGAAAAAACGGCATATTCTCAAAGGAACCGAAATAGCAGCAGCAGTAGCAATAGCCGAAGTAGCAGCGATACATCCTTCAGATCAGTGAATTGCCAGCACTATGCCAAAATGAACTAATGATTGGTGTACTGGCATGCAGAATAAAGTGAAATGGTCTGCGCTGCCACTCCCACGTCCCATGGCGACCCCTATTCGGCTGCAATGACAGTGAAATCGACTGTGAATTTCCAGGGACCCACCGCTGCGAGATTGAAATGTGCCCTGCTGCCGATGTGCCGTTGTTGCCGCTGTTGCTGTTGCTGCCTGGGGAGAGTCAATAAGCGCCAAATTAGGATGAGGCGCGTGAATCGCAGCAGCCGAAATCAAACCAAACCAAACCGAACCAAAGCAAACTAACCTAAGCAACCGAAAATGTCAGATAAAGTAAATGAACAAAATGGCGAACAAAGAGTGGTGCCGCCACCATTCATTCTCATGGAGGTGCACTCTAAGCACATTAACTGAAAACACAAACTGGACCGGTCCAATTGGTAGGCATGCATTGAAAGGTTTAAGCAGCGAATTAGCAACGAAAACGAAAACAAATACAAAAACAACAGAAACACCGAAAGCAAAGCAGTTAAGTTGACAAAGTAATAATGCTGAGTAGCCGAATAAATGAAGCGTGCTTTTGGGCGCACATTCATTAGCATAAGGCGGACAGGCATACAAGCGCCCACATATATGAAGTGAAGTATACGAATGTAAGACCCACGTAGATAGAGCCAACAACAGTCAAAGTGAGAGAGAAAGAGAAGTTTGGAATTAAGGGAAAGATAAAGAGAGATAAAGAGAGAGAGAGGGAGAGAGGGAGAGAGAGAGAGTGGGAGAGAGAGACAGGGAGACAGGGAGACAGGGAGAGAGGAAGAAAGTGCTGCTGAGTTCTCTGTAGACGATTTATCTGCTTAATTGGCTGCCAATACTGCTAGTCGTGAATAGATCAACAGTGAGGCAAATTCAAGGATATACTGGGATTCAATAGAAATATGGCCCATTATATTTGAACAGTTAAAATGTCAATACGGGTATCCAAATATGAGTACAACTCTTAAGACACTGGCTTGGGAGATTAAGGGTAACATCACTGACTGCTTAAGTACTAAAGCTGTATCTAAATCGATCTGCACATAAAGGGCGGGACTTATCTCTTGTATGCGACTCAGTTTCAGAATGAATTCTCTTTGTAAATAGCAACGCCTCCTACGCTAATAAGCAGAATACTACTTAGAATTTGTGGTGACTTTGTGCGAGAGCACATTTTGAGGTATGAATTGGTACAATTACCATTACAAATGGTATTTTAAAGACTCATAGTACAATGATATGTTAGCACAGATAGAATGTCTCCATGGTTCATAAAATGATCCATCACTACACTCGTAATAGACTGGAAGCCATGATGTTAGTGAAGCAATGATGTTAGATGGATATTGAGCATTAATACACTAAGGACAAGTACCAATTCATTCATTATATTTAATGGCTCAGAAATTATCTACCCATCTGGCGAAATGGATCTTCCTAAATGAACACATATCATACTAACAAAAAGAAGCATGGTTGAGACATGGACTGGTCGCTTCAAGAAGTATACGTTAAGTCCATGTTTCCCGGAAGGTTGCCAACAATGGTAACAAATTTTCTGGCTATATTGATATTTCAATATGAAAAAATTTCTATTGTTTAGGCACACTATTAAGATTTTATCTAGGCATCTAAATAGCTCAATTTTTTACGAGAATTAATCCCAACTCGTTAAGATAACGACAGTATTCATCGTTCAACCCCATCCACGATTGTGAAATTAGTATGCTTACCCTGAAACCACAGAGGCCGGAACTGGTACAAATAATGGAATAGTCTCCTTATATGCTGAGATTATCAGTTACTGACTCTTATTTATGTTCTCCATAAACTGAACGGAGGATTTTTCATCTCTATGGTCAGGCTCGAAAACAATGTGCCAATTTCTTTCAGACCTAGTTCAGATTGATACGGATATGTTCGGACTATGAGAATAAACTAATTAATTTTCACAATTTCTTAATCAGGCTCTAAGTCCTTGTATAAGTACTCTTAGAATTGTGGCCAAATATTCGAGATACACGTGTTGGAATTTGTACGACATTATTCCACATAATCTTTGAAAGTTTCTGATGCGTTTAATCACATGAAATGTGTTTCAAACGCCCATTCAGTTTAATTGAAGAGCGCAGCTGCGATTTGCCTACTTTGAAGTGTCATTTATTGCAGCTTGGTGCTTGTAATGTTGGCAGCATGTGTCATACTCACATACACATTCAATTACACACAGCATCCATAGGAACATCTATTTATAAATGTTGAAAACGCTGTTTATGATGGTAATCATGATGAAGATGCTCAAGTTGCGTGTACTCATTTGCGACAGCACACACGCGTGCGGGAATATGCAAATGCTAAATGCTCATGTCGAACAAACCAACTACAATGCCAATTACCACCACAATAACAGGAACAGCCACAGCAAAAACAACAACAACAACAATAAAACCCAAACAAAAACAATGCAATTGCAGAGCGTGTGATTTTTATGGTGTTTTTAAACACTTCAGTTTTGCTGAACACGAGAAAACCATGCTCAGAAATGACAAAAACTGACGACAGGTGTAAATTATACACACGCAAGGAGACTCTACAGAACGGCACTTAAACTTGAAAACATTTGCATAGAATAAATTGTAAATTAAATTTTACACAAAAGCGCGAAAGTTTTTTAATAAATATTTTGTGAGCCAACGTTGCGGCAACTTTCGCCATTTGAACGCTAAAATTTTATTAACCACAAAAATATGCTTAAAAAGCGAACAGCCGCCAACTCAAATTGCGAAGCGGGGACTTCCTGACATCCCCCCTCTCTCTGCAACTCTCACTCTCTCTCCTTGAAATTCGCTCAGGTTTGCTTTTTAATAAATTTACACACTAACAAACTTTTTCCTTTTGTGGAATTAGTAGTGTGGCCCACCATTCCCGGACTAGCTGCCTGCCATCTCTCCGGGAGCTCGTTGCGCGTTCTAAACAATTTGCTGGAAAAGTGTTTGCGCACAAATTGAGAGAAAAAGTCCCAAGTACTAACTGCAAATTAGCAGGAAAAGTTTTTTTTTTGCCAGATGTAGCTGTGCAATTGTTGAGAGGAATCAACAACAGCAGCCGTTTCAGCCGCAGCAGCAGCAGCGGCAATGGCGGAAACAGCCGCCGCCTCAGCTAACCCATATTCATTCTCACGAAGCTTTAAATTTTAATTATCGCCAATTAAACTAATTGACGATAAAATGCAGCACACTAACACAAATGCACGCAATCACACACACCCGCGCAGAGACTCACACACAAACCGCCGCCGCTCCGAAGGAACTCTCGCTTCCGCCAGTGATTTTTGTCTGCTGCGCGCACTTTCACCTCTGTCGCAGCTCCTCTGCTCAGCTCCAGTGGCAGCATAGGGCAATGCAGTGCTGCCGCTACTACTGCTCCAGTCGTTCCGCGTCCTATTCCATCGACTCGTACTCCCGTCGCTGTTGGCTTTTCTTGCCACGAACGAAATTCGCCGGAAGGCAAACAAATTCGAATTGTGTGCGCAAAAGTTAAATGCTATTTCATTTAGCTGTGCATGCTTTTGTGTGTGTGGCTGTAGGTGTGCATGTGTGAGTGTGTGCCCCTTTTATGTGTGCGCAATGGCGTTATAATTAAAGACACTCGTTTAAAAACTCATTCGTGCAATGCGTGTACGGAAAATAAATTTTCCACAAATTTTTTCAAAAGTACTTAAAATGGCATAATCGTAAAAATGTTGGGGATTTATGTCCCGCTCCTGCTTCTTTTTTGCACTTCTCTGGCGGTGTTTTGTATGGTTTTAGCCGAAGTTTTGCACATTTTGTGGCACTTGCTAATGTTGGATATTAGTCATAGAGATTTATTAATTTATAGTACAGCTTTTAAAGAAGCCTTTAAGCAATTTATGCGCACATATTATCAGGAGGCAACAGCTTAATTGCTTGGAAGCAGTTGGCACCTTAGCAAAAGCTTATTGCCTTCATTTCGGCGCAATTTCATAGGCAAGTGGTGTAGAGGAATACCTCTATCATTGCCTCTAGGACCAACTCTAGCAACACTACAGTGCGATTTCCTGTTACAAACTTTCAACATCTTTGGGCACTAACGCAAGAATTAATTTGAAATACTTTGCGAAAGTGAATAAACCGAATATATATATGTAAATAAAACCTCCATAATCAATTACGAGTACTGACTCCATTAGAAATCGTCGTTAATTCTTATAATATCAACAGCTATTATAACTATACTGTACTGTAGAGTTCCTTTAAACCTTGAATACAGTTTCATTTTTAACTGATTAAAAATCTGTTTGTGCAGTTTGGGTTCACTGGAAATCGCATTGAAATCTCTATTTTAATCAATAAATCAGTAAAAGCTTCAGAGACTCGTAGAAACATGCATACAATAAGGAGAAATCCACGGAGGGAGCGCTTCATAATCCTGTATCAAAGATAGAGAAAGCTCAATATTCCAAGGAAATTTCTTTATGTGCATTCTTAGATGTCGGAGGTATCTTTGATAATACTGGTTACCGCTCTATAGAGAAGGCTATGCTCTGCAAGGATATCGATAAACCAACTGTTGCTCAGTTTAAACTGAGAAAGAGCAGAAGAATGAGTTCACCTCTGGGCAACGAATCCGTATTAGTCAAGGCAATGAAAGGCTGTCCCCAAGGTGGTGTATTGTCACCCCTTCTATGGTATTTAGTTATTAACAATTTCTTAGTCAAATTAAAAGGGTTTGGCTTCGAAGCAAGTGGATATATTGACGATATTGCTGCAAATAAAATACCCAGAGAAGGATAAAGTGGGTAAGTGCCTCCATTACTCACTCCTCCATATTCCCGTACCTTGGCACTCATACAAGAGTAATAATTATATTGCGTGGATACTTTCTTCACTGCCATAGACAGAACTAATATATTTTATGAGTGGTCTTACGAAGGAATCGGGATAATTTCGTGTGGTAATTTCCTTAACGTTCTAGTCCTGCTTCTCTTTAAGGTTCGTTTGTAAACATAAAACCGCTAAAGTGCTTTTCAGTCCACTTAATAATTTCCCATATATTTTTATTAACAGTGCTCTATTCTGTGGTTGCATTTTAGGAGTAATCAAAAGACATATTTCTGCTTTCCGAAGGCTGGAGTACATTCATAAAAATGTTTACTCTATTGAAACACTGTTGGATAATTCGGGGACAAAACAAATTTTCAACTAGTTCGGTTACCAATTACAGGCTCCGATTGCCTTTTAATTGTACCCCAAAGAAATATTAGAAAATATTCACATTTACTGGGAACGTATTTAAATTTGATGTGTATGCATAAAAAGCCGAAAATGTAAATTTCAATTTTATGCAACAATACCCATTTCCTTGAAACATTGCCATGTTAATATTAAAACATCAAAAGTGTCTCAATTTGAATAGAACACATGTTACCAGAGCGCATATTAAAATATTCACATGCTGACAGAAAACAGTTCCCCGCTGTTGTGCCCTTCCTGCGTTATGTTCACGCAATGCCATGTCACATCGGAGCACTACACACCCGGCCATGCTAGGCCTCGCCACGCCACACAACTGAACTCAACTCAACTCGACTCAATCAAAATGAAGCACTTAATTTCAAGAGCGCTTACACAACTGATGCTTAAAATGAAGCTCAAAGGATGTGCAGGAAACGCCAAATCAAAAGGAAACATCAAGAAACGATTCAAAGGCAAAGGCAGCTTTTATGCGTGCATAGGTCTCTGTGCATGTGTGTGGTTGTATGAGTGGGAGGGTGAGTGCCTGATGTGAAATTTAAAAGCAAACAAACTAAAAAAGGAAAAAAATTTAAACACATTTGTATGCAAAGGACACAAAGAGATCAGAAAAAGAAGCAGCTAGCAAATGTACACCTTACGTTGTCAGCTAATCAATAAGTTGCCTCAGGTGGTAGCCGCATTGGCAGCAGCAGCTGCTTTCAGCTGTTGATGATTTGCCCTGCACACTCGCATATATCCACCCACACCCCCGACGGCGCTCAATTGACATCAACAACAATTGCAACAAGCGTATCAATACAACGACACAAACTCGCACACACACAAACACACAAATATGAAGACATTAACACACACGCCCTCATATGCGCTGAGGTTGTAGTACGCCGCTAAATGAAATTGAAGCTATTTGAGCTGTCAATAAAGCTACTTTTATGCCGCTTTGTAGCTCATTTTCAAGGCAACTGCTCCTGGTCCTCTCCCTTGACACGTCTCTGAAAGCGATATAAAATAAATATTTCTTTCTATTGACAACATGCGCACAAAATGTGTATAAAAAATACTCGTAATACCAAAGGAGAAGAAAATTCAAAAGATCACAGCTAATGCGTTTAATGCTATTAAAAATGTTAAAACAGCGCCTCCTGCAGACCCCGCCTTCCTTTTTTAATTTTTTTTTTTTATGTTCACGCTGCTGGAAGTGGCAACCATTGACAATGGCTGTGAAGTGTGTGGAAGCATGTGCACGTGTGCGAGTGTGTGGTGGTGTGAGTGCATGTGTGAATTGGGTTTAAACGGCAATTGACAGCATGTTTGAGTGCGTGCACGTCAATCACGACAATGCCAACACCACACCAACAACAACACCAACAGCAGGAGCATCACCAGCACCAGCAGCAGCAGATACACCAACAATATTGATAACAACAATAAACAAAGTAAAAGCAACAACAACAAAGCCACTGAAAGTGTTGCTGAAAATGAGACCAAGCTGACGATGGATAATGATATCAAGTATGCACAGCGCTGATGATACTCATACGCCCCGTGCGCCGCTCCACTTGGCGTGACGTGGTGAGACCTCGCTTGACATTGTCTGTGTTCTTGTTGTTGTTCTTGCTGTGGCATATTAGTCGTAAGCAGTGGGTTGCATTAAGCGTAAAATTGCCGTTAATGTGTTTAATATTGGAGATATAATAAAATTAAAAATCGTTTATTTTCAAATTTCACAAATTTTCAAAGCTGCCGAGACGGAAACAACGTACCCCTGCCAACACGCGTACGTGTCCTTCACTAAACTGAGGATTCACAATTTGAATTCTATCAATTATTTATGCATTACAGCGTCTAATAAATACTTAATTAATACAAGAAAACAGTCTGCCAACATGAACAAAAACGGACAAAATCAAAACAACGCCAAGGCAAAAGTGAGGCAAAATGATGTGGGAGGGCGGAGAAAGGCAACGAAAATCAATCGATCGTTTGTCTGGCAATTTATCTTGGCTGTTAGTATTGCCAACAGACGTGTTCAATTACACCGAATGAGTGTATAAAGTGAAATTCAGTGCCGGAGCAAGTGTGCAGGGCGTCTAAGGAGGCCGAAGGTGAGGTGGAAAAATCAAATTTGTCTGATGTTATAAACGAATTTAATGTACTTTACGTGCCACTCATGCCAAGAAGTCACCAGCAGCACAGCTTTAAGTCTTATCGCTTGTAAAAGTTAATAATATAATTCAAATATTTATACAAACTTTTTCCTTTATCGAATTTCGTCCATAACAACGAATGTCGAACAGAACACCGAGGCAGAGTGGGAGGATTTTGCATGTGTTTTGTTGCTGTTCTGTAAATTTCAGCTTGATTTCAAAGTTGCTTCGTCGAGGGGGAACATATTTATGTTAAAACAAATATTGAAAATAAATTATTGAAATATGATTTTGAAATATTACTGGGTGAAGGTGGAAAACAATATGAAAGGACTGGATAATAAGTGAGTTAAAGGTCGAGAATATGTTTACAGCAATTCCAAAGTTGAAGTCTGGCAACTTTAGCAGTCTGTTCAACAAGATAGAAACGATGATCATTCATAATTAAAAAGTACATGCAACAATCTCTACGACTCCAATGTCATATCAGCTCAGTATTGAGCGATGCTTTATTGAGAGAGGCCGTCGAACGAAGTGTACTCGTAGAAGCTCACATTGTATAGTGATCTGGGGCTATTTTCATACTGGCAACTCTCGAACTTTTGCTTATTTGGAAATCAGCATTTCGTGTATTAATGAAACAAAAGTTTTTAAGAGGAAAACTCAGCCTTAAACGAAACTTAACAAATGAGGAGTCTAAACAGTCGTATGGAATGATTGAAATATGATAGACTGAAGTGCCTTATAGTCGAACAAGCACCGCTGAAGCCGAAACCCCATTCATTTAACTTTCTGCATCACAAATATAGATTCCACTGTCCTCCCAATGCGACTTATAATACTAAGTCCTTCTTTCCGTCCAATTGGACCTACCACAAAGGTTCCTCTGAATGTTCTTGTTCACCAGTTAAATTGAAGTTAATTCAATTGTCATGGAATTATCAGATTAAATTATATATAACAGCTTGTTTTATATAGTCCACTGTACTGAAATTATGCACTTCCAATTCTACTCAGTGACCTTGCCAGTAATTTCCACACCAAAGCCTTACAATGGAATTAATCCTTTAATATAATAATGCAACCTCGCTCATTTGAACAGACTGCATCAGCTCAATTAATCATTGCATATAATATCTCCGTGCACTCTGATTGAATATGACACAAAGTGTGCCGTAAAGCCCTTTAGAAGCATCGATACTAGTCCGTATTAATGCTTATCGTGCAAAGAGCATGCAACAGTTTTGCGTAAATAATTTACGAGTATGTTAATGGCAGCATTAAACCGCAAACTTAACAACTTAAAGGCACTCCACTATATGAACACTACACAATGCAACAAGCTCATTAAAATCCAGTGCGTATGATTAACACTTAATGCTAAAAGCAAAGAAGCAGCAGTCTCGCTCGCTCCCTATCTGTGTGTGTATCCGAAGCGCGTGCAGGCGATAACCGCAGAACTAAATTTCAATTAAAACCAACATAACAACAACAAGAACGGGCAAAAGAGCTGCGTGGGCGGCGTGGGGAGCGGAAACAACGCGCTGAGCACAATTTGGATTTACGATATTAACATGTAATTATGGCAACAGCAACAATAGCTACAACAGAAACAGGCATCACCACACACACACACACTTGCTCTCACGCACAGACAGATACACAAGCATAATAGTAAATCTGCTTAATTATAAAAGCTTAAACACGCTACCTGTGAAGATGCAAACAGTAACCCCAAATATTAAAGAACCACCACCGCATTAATTGAAATTCCACATAAAGTAAATTAAAATACAACAAACACAGCAGCGAGAATAACAACGAAAGCACCCTAGTGGAAAATTGGAGAGGATTAGTTTCTGGAGAGCCAGTTGAGTATGAGTTTACCCACTTCAGAAACCACTATCATCACAGAGAGAGGGATTTTCAGAGAGCGAACAATAATCCGGAATTGGAAACTTGTTCTGAAGAGAATAGACAGACGAAATTAGGAAATGTTATGATGGTTCAGATTAGAATCCGGCTGCCAGCTTTAGATGTTCAAATCGTATATAAAAGGCACCACTTCGCGGAATAACTCGAACTTCGAATCAATTGATAGCTACATGAATCATATGAAAAGTTTTATATCCACGACTCTTAGATACATAAGGATACTAAATAGTTCGACGAGCTATTTCATGTACCCTGAGAGCGGCTTTATTGCCTCTTGTTCTCAGCTTCATCACACTCCATCTCTTGAAGAGCTTTCTGACTCTATTATATCTGATGAAGACACTGCAAACTAACCTTATCATGTGATAAAAGCTGTTTGTACTGAAATCACAGATTTGTATTGGAAGGCATCTCAGTTTCACATCGAGCATGAGTTTTCTTGACCTTACCCTTCATCGTCCCTTAGGTAAACCAATGTTTTCTTTATCGCTGTGGTTTTTCAAGCTAATTCATCTACTAATTGTCCGCATCTTCATTTTGCAGTATGCTGATACCTATATAACAATGCAGATAGTTCTATTGTGTCATTCTTCTAGATTATTCAGGTATATTTTGCAATTGAAGGCTAAATTGAAGATTGGGCAGACTGAATATAATGAACTCATAATGAACCTTTATTATCTGAATAAGGATTCCCTCGAATATACCATAATTTGAATACCAAATTTTTTCTACCTTGAATTTCTTTCCACTCCTACCATTGTTGAATAGTCCAATCTGACTCTCAATTTCTGACTCTGGGTTTTTCTCGGAGTCAAATCTCCCTCCCTCCCATCTATAGAGCCCTTAAATAATTTATTTCAGATGTCGCAGTTTCTTCAATCGGGTATGAAATTGATCGATTTTTCAAAGAAAATTGTGATGTGATATATTCTGGAATCCCCAGAAGATGAATTTTTTAGGTTTAATGAAGAATTCCCTCAACCATTCTGATAGATCTCAATATAATGGTTTATCACGCTGCACATTTTGTGTCAATAATGGCCGAAGGTATTAGCTGAAGTATACTTGAGATATTTTACACAAAGCAATCGAAACATGATATGGCAAAAAAAACCACCAAAAGGGTATCGAAATATCTTCCCCAGATTATTCCAAACTCCCTCTATTAGTCTACATTGAGTACAAATACAAATTTCTCTCTTTGTTAACGTCCCTCCTCCTATCGAAAAACCATTTGTTTCCCAATCTTCTGCAGTTCTGTATTCATTATGTTCACAGAGTAAATAAACTTGACCTCTTCTCAAAGAACATTCCTATCTCAACAGCAAGTCAAATGAACAATGAATGCATCAAACTCTGGACTTACTCATTTCCTGTATTTCCTGCTGGGCATCAGGAGGAACAGAAGCAATATTTGCAGAAAATACGTAGTGATTAGTGAGTGAGAGAACACACAAACATATGCACACCGCCTCGCATGAACACGGCCGCTCACACCTTGAAATACACATTTCAACATCCGCTCATCAGAGCACGCAGACACACACACTTCTGAGAGACCGACAGGTTGCGTGTTACTTCGTGTGTGTTTATGTATGTATGTGCGGCTTTATTTGAGGGTGTTTGAGTGTGTGTGTGCGAGCGTGTGTGATGTGGGCGCTAGCAACACTTTGTGGAATTCAATAAAAATTCTAATGGGATTCTGATGATAATCTTATGGCTCAAACCTACAACAACTACAACAGCACAACTGTAATAATACTGACGTGTTCGCAAACACACACACACACATACACCCCTATACACCGGAATACACATATGCACAATATATATATATACAAATGCACACATATGCACATAAACACACATGGCAGTTAAGAATATTTGCTCGGTTTTATTTTCTTGTTTTCAACTTTTCCAGTTTTTTGCTCGCTTTGCTGGTAGTTTGCGGCTTTGGCATTGCACTTCAGAAGTGAAACACAGCAGCTACAACACCACCACCAACAACAGCAACAACAACATCCCAGCTTCGTTAACATTACTTCTATAGCACATCTTTTTACATGCCTATAGCTCCACCTCCTTTGGAATTTTATTCCTTTTTGTCTTTGTTTTTGCTCTTTTTTCTCCTGCTGCCTTTGTTGTTATTGCATTAGTTTGACGTTAATCGCGTTTAGCGTATTTACCGCTTGGTTTGTTGCTTTGGACTTGGCATTTTGTTATGTCCTGTTGTTGTTGCTGTAGTTGTGCCTGATGTGATTGTTGTTGCATTAGTATTGACATTCGCTTAGCTTTGGCATTTGCTTGACAGACATTTGAGCCCGTTTTGCCATTTCCACACATATGACTGCTGTGTCAATAAGTTTTATGTAGGCCATTAAGTTGAGTCTGGTGAATTTAAAAGCGAGTGGACAACTTGGGAAATTGTGAGGTATTAAATTACATTTTACTGGGCGCATACGTAATAGGCACATCACTAAAAGCTTATGAATATCTCTGTAAATGAGTGTATTGAAATGTACATTGTAGGGTTGTTGGCACAAATTCCCAACGAGAGGTGAGTTAATGGTCAAACTATAGTGCCACTCTGATATGTTGAATAATGATACTGTCGGGCTCAGATGCTTTCTTCTCAGTTCCTCGTTGTCCATTCATGTTTTTCAATTTGCTTTATAAATTGGAGCTATAAAGAAGTGAGTTGCTATGATGAATATGTTCTCAACACGTGTGTAAAGGATTTTCGTTTGAGAGGAAGGTATTTACAGTTCTTAAATCTCCCCAAAATTCACTAATCCGAGTCTCTGACTCCCAACAAGCTTTTCATATGAGAGTTTTGTGTGGACTCTGCTCGAAGCTTTTCATTATTGAACCAGTTGGTGTTAAACAATACTTTTAAGTTTATGAGATACAATGATCCTCATGAAGTTATTATAACAAATCCATAAAAATATTTTGAAGCTTTGTTCCTTCAAACGACATTATAATCTTAGAGAAACTGCACACACAATTAATTTATTGACAGAAATTTAAATGGCGAGAGTTTCATTTGCCTCACTTGAAACGTTCACTTCAGGCTGCCACATACCCAAACAAAAACTGAAGTCTTTAACTCCTTGAAGGTGAGACCTCACCACAATTCAAGATAGCGAAACGCAGCACACATGTCAACAATTTCGCCAACAGGCCGAAGGCTGAATTGTTCGCCTCCAGAAAGTAATTGACAAAGCAGCAAAAAGAAAACGCAGCAATCCTAAGAATTTTTTCTCGCAACCAGCCCAGGCAAATTCAATCGACGACCATGACAAACTTTTGCAATTAAAGTTTTCGGAGTAAAAAAGTAATTAACCAAACCCAAAAACAAGACGCAGCAAAAAAGCACAACAAAAGAACAAAAACAAAAATATAACAGCAAAAAAGTAACACAAAAAAACAAATTAAGGACATGACTAAAGCTCGCCCCATTGACACATTTTGCCACATTTCCACATTTGTGCCGAGCGTGGGCGGGCGTCCTATGAAGTTTATTGAATATAAATTAATAATACAATTAATTACTTTAGTTGGTGCTTAACACGAGCTAGGCACAATACCCCCACAGCCAGGCAGCATCGGAGGCACTTGTCACCAACCGTGTTAATGGCAGCGCTGCGCCTCCCTAGAGTGACATAACTTTTTCTTATCGTTCTTGAACTGAACCTCTCCTTCTACGGCAATTAACCATAGAATGGGAGAAATGAAGCTGCCTGCAATATTTCAATATTCATCTCACCCGCGCGTTTATTATTGATAACCTGTCATGTGGCTCGGATATATTGTTCGGTGATTGAACCATGACCTTGTAAATTGATTGCGCAACCCTAATTAGTTGAGATTGATTTACATGAGCGAAGAAGCTCAATTAGTCGAAATCCTTTGACGAAAACCTTTGGTTTGAAAACGATGCATACTTTGTCAAAGGCCATTAATGGCAATAATGAAAGCACAGCAATATTGTAAAGTTGTACCTATGTAAATTTACTAACACCTCACTGGAACAGCTTCATCTTCTTCTTAGATGGCCTGGCCACATAATCTGTGATCACATCCCGTTATGGGGCTAGGACCGACTTCAAAAACTTGCTCCAGGCGCCTGTACTCTGCAGGCGTCTTCTCCAATTAGTCCAAGCGCGGTTAGGGCTTCTGCGGCCTGGCCAATCCATCGAAGGCATGGTCTCCCTCAGCCTCGTCATCCATCGACTTTGTCTTTAATAGGCATCTTTAAAACATATGCTTCAACCGGCATTGTCTAAATCTTCTCATAGAGTTCCTTTCATAGTTAATTGTAAATATAAAATTCTGCCACCACAAATACAAATTCTGCTCTCTAAAGAAGCTTTACTGGTATAACATAAGTAGCTTCTGAAACTATTATTATAATGCTGCTATCTTTATATGTTCCAACTCTAGTATACTTTGTGGTATGTAGTATACTACATAAATTTCGTTGTTGAAGCCTGTATAGTATGTCCTTTATATGGGATTTGCTACGCTCACAGCCCTTGTTCCGCTCCGAACCATATGTCTTCAATCAATCTCCCTAATATATTAAGACATTAGTGATAAGATGATGTTATCTATTTCTGTTAGAGTAAAGCTATTAAGGATGAAGCTACTAACAGACAATATTCTCCTAGATTGTCAAGAATTCTGAAACAAAGAGCTCGCCTACAACATCAACAATTAAAATCACTCCACTCGGTATTCATCTCTCCAAGGTCCAAACGTATATTTTTAACAAGTCAAAACAGAGCAACCTAATTCCCAGTTAAACTTGATCCTGTATTTTGCTTAGAAGGACTGAAGTTGCACTCCCGTGCACTCAGCTATTTCTTTATTTTTCTTGAGATAAATATTCCAGACTTTCTGTATTCAAATATCATGAAATGCGCAAATTCAGCCTCATTTTCGACACGACATGACAAGCAGACAAAAATGCTTTCGTCACCTCACGCATCGAGAAATTAATTAATATTCCAGGGAGCATGGTAGTTCCACAAATTATCACAGCTTGGCTTAGTCAATTAAAATTCTTAATTGACAAAGATTTTAATTAAAAGAGCTCACATAAAGCACACACACACACTTACATTCATATGTCAGGGCGCACGTTTGGCTTTACTGCATTTAATTTTCAATGAAAACAGAAAAATAATCGCAAAGGAAACAACAGTAAAAGTGGTGGTGGTGGCGATGGAGGTGGAGTTGCTGGCGGAGGAGCACCACAAAAGCACATCTGCCGAAATGACGAATTCATAGAAATTCTTTGATTAAATGCATTGTTTTACTTGTATGTGGAAATGGATGTGTGCCTGTATGAGTGTGTGCGTGTGTGTGTGTGTGTGGGTGGAGTGCTTTGCAAATGTGAAGACGCATGCTGCATGTGAAATTATGCAATATGTGGCTGTCAGCGCCACAAGAGCGCCACCACAGCCATCACTGCCACCAACTCCAGCTGCGGTTCGTACTTGAAATGCAAATGCTGATGAAACGTTTGGAAGGATTCGTGCGTATGTTTGTTGCTGCACTAAACAGAAGCGAATTAAAAATTTTTAGAAATGGAAAATGCAAATTAAAATGGAAACGGCCAAGGTAAAAGTTAAAAGCTCTCTCGTTCTCTCTGCAGTGTGGATGAATTCAATTTATGCTGAAAGTGGTGGAGTCATTTGAATATTTAAGCTGTGAGTAAAATTACGGAATTACTCAGTACGATAACCAGCATGTGAATCAGGAGCAGTTGCAAGAGCGAGGTGAGTGGAAAATAATGTTCAAATTCGATTGGTATGGCAGGAAATCCTTCTCATTAAGGGTACCACCAATAAGTAATACTTCTAAGGATGAAAGCAGTGCGAAGCAATGAGAAAGCTGAATTGGGAACGGGGCTGGAAATATGGCATAAACGATGAGACAACAATATTGCTATCACTTTCGTAACAATTGCCTGATTTGCACAAATGTTTGACATGTTTTGGAATGATCTCGCATACGAATAGCACGAATTGAAGAACTTGCAGCTGTATTATATAGTTCAGTTGTGACTTCGAAGTTGCTTTGGAAGTAATAGACTTGTAGATTTATTGTATTTAATTGAACTAATTATTTCTTGTATTTAGTTCAACTAATGTCATTAATCACAAATTAGACAGCAAGTGATTTTACTATACTTGACACAGTCCGGTGATCCGAACTATTAGCATGAATTAATTTTTATAAAAATATTGTAGTTTTTGATATTGCAACTATGAGAGTTTTCGAAAACTTTATAGAGCTTACATGTAGGCACCATAAGAAAGTAGAATAAACCCATGTACTTTATAAGGAACTAATATTTCCAGTTCCGTTATTAGTTTCCTTTACATCTTAAATAGAAGTCTGCATAGTTCTTCTAACTGGATGCTCCTTTTCCGTTACTCACTGTGAAAATGCTATTATTAATTGCCAATCACATGACTCTCTCCCGCCCACCATTCCTCGGGTTACTTGTTGCAACCTTTCACAACACCAGCTAAATTAATATTGATTACATTCAACTGACCACACAAACTTTTTCGATTTACATTAGTAATCATTGCGACCAACACCCAAAAAGGAAGAGCTGCAAATCACACAAAAGGAAGGAAAACTTAATGCGGGCTCAAGGAATATGCCAACTGCTACACAAATTTCCCAGCAGCATAGACAAAACTTTGACTGCAAGCAAAGTTCTGTTCATCAAGCCACCAACCTACCAACCCAAACTGAGCTGCTTGGTTTGAAACAAGCTGAGCTGCCATCATGTTCGGTTGACTTTTCGTGTGTCCCTTTGGCATTTAAAGGATATTAACACATTTCCTGCCTCGCATGCATGCCACCATGTTTGTTTACACACACACACAAATTGTTTTGTTGTCTGCAACATGAGACCGCAGTAAGTGAGTCTTGTTTAAGTGAAATTATAAGATGGGGACTGCTGCACACGGGGCGTATGAGTAACTTAAGCATCTAAATTTGGAATGTCAACATTTAGTGTGGCATTAGCATTCATATCTATTACAAGCCCATTCAAGTATGGTGATTTTTTATTATTATTATATTGAAGTGAAGATTTTATTTCAACAATACACCTGAGCCAAGACGCAGGCCCCAACATCACCAAAAATTTCAATTTAAATATCCAATTACTAATTTATTCGCTGATGCAAATTTAAACTGAAAACTAAAATCGTTCACACACACATAGAAAGGCCCTCCGCCTGACACACACACATGCATACTACACTGCCGAAAAGGGATACGGAAGGAACCCTTGCGGCTGCTGGGTGGGCGGCTAATGAAATTTCACAATTTACATAAGAAAGTAGCAAAACGGAAGACCAGACAAAATTCCTATAAAAATAAAATTTTCTTTATTTCATATTATTTGGTTTTTGTGTTTTTTTATATATTATTTTTATATTTTTTATTTTTTTTAGTTTTGTTTCTTTTTTTGTGGGTATTTTTTATGCCAAAGTCACAGCAGAAAACCACAGAAAACTAATTTCCCAAAGGGGAGGCAAACGACGGCAGACATACAACACATCCACAAGAACAAGTAGAAACGTGGCTAGCAACAACAACAACACCAGCAGCAGCAAACAACTACAACTACAACAAAAACAAATAGCATTATGCGTATGTGCAGAAGAGCAAAGCCAACATTGATTGTGTTTAGAGCGGAGTGCGTCAGACTGTTAACACAACCGGAAGGAAGCTAGTGTGTGCGAGCGTGTATGTGTGTGTGTTTGTTGAGTTATTGTCAACTCGCAACTTATACATAGAAACACTTTATTTATGCGTGTCTGCAGATGTGAGTGAGTGTGCGTGTGTGTGGGGGTTCGTGTACGTGGATGTGTAAAGTATATTCCTGTCAACGCCCGCATGCGTAACACAAAAGGAAATAAATTCGCCTCAATTCGTCACTTTGGCGTTTTGCTTGTGGTGCAGCACAATGGCGCTGGGCACTGAGCTCTGAGCCGGTTTTGTGTGGTGTCTGAAAGGACCTTTTCTTCTCCGCTGAGCTGTGGTGTACTGCGGCGCTCTGCAATACACTCCTACTTATAATAATGTTTTTCACTTAAGTGACACTTACGGTTCGCTTTCCGTTTCCGCTCTCCCTGCTCAGTGGCGTGCTTGTTACGCATAATTGTTGCTTTTCTCTGCCTTCCTTTTCGCTGCTTTTGCATTCTTTTATACCTTTTTTGTTATTCTTTTATTATTTTTGTTTTTGTTCCCTTTTATTTTTTCACTTTTATGAGCTCTGCTTTAAGTGGCTACTTGAGTGGTTCGTCTGCGTCTACACGCGAGGTAATAATTCCTGATGAAATTTACTTGTAGCTAATAAACCATCTTAAAGCCGATTTCCACGCACTCCTCCCTGTGCTCGGCCCCCCATGATATGATTATTTTTTTAATTTTTTTCTTGCGTGCATTATTTTTTATGGAATTTTGTTACTTCATTACTTTTGTGGTATTTTTTTATATTTACTCGGGGAGCATTTTGAATTAGGGACCCAGAAAAGTTGTTCATCATTTATGCCACAAATGATTCATGGTGTGACCTTTTTCTTCCTTTCTTTTTTGGTGAGGTTATGGTAGACTTTTTGTAAGTTTGCCTATAAATTTTTTATTAAAATCTCAACGTAGGGAAATGTGAGAGTGTGCAGGAGTGGCTTCGTATGAAAAAGTCTGTTACAATGTTCTCTTTTTTGCAGTATCCGCACCATGATTAGGGACAGTGTATGTTTTACTGAGACTGCAGGGATTAATATAGTTAAGGTTTCTTCCTGTCCTGGACTGTTGGGAACTGCTGAAGTATTTTGCATAATATCCTTGGGCATTTATCACTGTGAAGGACAGTTTAGTTAAGCTGTGTTTAAGCCTGATTCATGTTCACGTATCAGCACTCAGTAGGTTACAGACATAGCAAAGCATATTTCAGCAGAACAATTAACACCTTCTGCCCTAATGGAAGAAAAACGTAACACTGTAGTCTTCTCCAAAATGATTTCAATTACTCTGTGAAAAGCAACAGGTTGATTGGCCGTGTTTCGAAATTTTAACTAATTATGAGATTATCAGCATGGATTTCCATACTGATGGGTCTATGTAATATTCTTGTAAATCGTTCTTCATATTTTAAGGATAGTTTTTAAGGTCTATATATAGCAGTAGTCATTCTGAGTAAATCTCTATACACAACTATACCAGATTTCGGTGTAAAAATTCGACATAAAATAATTGAAGTTGTAGCAATTTTCACCACCTGAGGGCCCTTTAAGGTGGATCGAATGACTTACCAAAGGGAAAAGGACTAAGCGATACATTTCTGTCATTATCCTGTCGTCGTCTTAAATATTCATCTTCATATATTTGTACAAATTTATGGTTTTTGGTTGACTTCCTACATTGAAGTGATAATTGGGAGGATACTTTAATATAACGCAGCACTTTCCCCTCATTTCTAATTTAATTACTCCCATTTTCATCGTGCATTCAACAGTTTATTGACCGAAGTATTTAAGAGCCATTGAAGTTACATTTTTAATCGAATTTTCTATTGTTTTCTATACATGTTTGCCTTGTCTGTAGTTTACCCTAACAGAGCCCCTAACATAGCTCGCTTTTAAATAAGGCTCAGTCAGAGTATTTGGTAACAGGACTCTGCTTGGGAGGAGCTTGTATAGAAGTAAACTTTTGTACACTACTACCTAGGTGTGTTGCTAAAAGGACTCTCCATGGGAGAAGCTTCTAAAGGTCTAAAGTCATGTACCCTATTAACTAGGTAGGTTGCTAACAGGACTCTGCTTGGGAGGAGCTTCTAAAGAACTAAATTTTTATGCACTACTAAGTAACTGTAGGATTAGAATTCTGTCCCCATTAGAGACGAATTTGTGTAATATCCAAATGCGAGCTTTGCAAATTATACAAGGTCAGTTATCAATATATTTCCAATGCTAAACTAAAACATTATCTTCCCATGTCAGTATTCATTCTACATTTGCTGAAGACGTTCTTGGCAAGTGTGAAATGTCTATTTCCCAAGTTTCGATCATAGTTGTGAACTCACACCAACATATCTACATATATATTCATTCTTTCGAAAGGTATACTAAACTTTTATACTGGCTGAAGGTCTTAATTAACTTTTGTTGTCATTTAATATTATTTTCTTTGGCTCATTTTGTTGAAACAGCAGTTCATTGATCTTTTAAATCGTTCGCTAGATTAAACAGAAGCTACCCTTGAAACGCAACAGGTTGTACCATAAATGAGCCTCATTTATTTAGCTTCTTGTTTATGACTCCCCTATATTTCAACATTAAACTAACCTCTGCGTCATAAATTTGTAAAATTCACTTTTGAAAATCTTCCAAAAAAATTTATACAGGATATTTTAAATTGCTAATTTTTCCAACTACTTAAATCACTTTATGACCGTTATCGCGTATATCTACAATAAAAACAACCAAGGCAGAGGAGTGGCAGCATAAGTAGAACACGAACAACAAGAACAACAAACAACTTAACAATATCAATCGAGAATATATGCCACATAAATTTTGTGGCGCAAAACCGTTTTCCCATAAAGTACTAAATAAATTTTCTGCTTCAAATAATATTAAGACCTCCGCCTCTAGCAGCTCCCGCTTTGCCTGCGCTTCCTCAGTTCTGTAGCCATGTACGAGTACAAGTGCGGACATACACACAGAGCAGCAGCCCAACAACCCAAGCATTAGCAACAGCAACAGCAATGGCCGCTGAGCAACAACAGCACCACACAGCGAATCAATCGACCAAACTCACTTGGCATGATTGTGTTTATGGAATTTGTTTGCATCATTGCCATTACCCGCGCACATTCCGAGCAGCATTTCATTTCCATTCGATGTGATGCGATACGAAACGATTCCGTTCCTCGCCCTGCCAAGCCATTCATTTCGATTTCAGATGCTTCAAATTTGGCTCCTACTCCGAGATTTGTTTGCGAACGGTCGCGTATGTGTGGAGCGAGGGCTGCGAAAGGACGTGCCAATTGTGCCAAAGAAATCCTCGCGAATGTTTATGGTAAATTAAACTTTGCTCTATAAAATTATGATGGAAGTGTGCATACACACACACATACATATACAATCACATTCATGAAACGCAAATTCTATACGCATTCTTTCATTGTGTGTACACGCCACATGTGGCAACTCCCACCCAGCCCAGCTGTTCACTTTGATCCTGCGGCGCATTCCAGCCGCAGTGCTTAGCCGCTGCCTTATCACTTTGGCGTGTGGATACGCAATTTGCGTTTATTTCTTTATATTCTACCCCTATATCTGTACTTTTTGGGGGCAGATCCATCCTGCGCATGAGATTAAACATCAGTTTGCGTATTTGTCTGCCGCTCGTTTTCATTTTTCTCAAGGACAGGCGTGCCTGCTCTTGCTTTCTTCTGATTTTACATTTGTTTATGCAGTATTTACGACTCGGATATGGATTTTATTTTTATTACACAGTTACTCTGCATATCAATATGATAATAAATTTTTCCCGCAACTCTTCTGAGCCCCGAGAAAGGGTTGAGCCCTCACAGTTAGTGGCGTAACATTTACTTGCCCCTCAGGCATGATTGATTTTTTTAGATGTTTTGCTGGAGAGTGCCTTCCAGAAGGCTGTAAACAGAAATGGGTCTTCTGGCAACTGCTCAACGGCTTGCTTGGGGGCATAGTTCAGTTCTATAGAAATATTGTCGGGTACAGTTACACATTTGGAAGGTCTTGTCAGTGATTTAGTCAGCGATGATTATAATATGACTTCTTTGAAGTTGCTTGAATGAGAAATGTGAGATGATTCTACGTTTGCACCATTGTGATGCACTCAAAGCGTTTATAAAAATGTTCATTTCTTTATCAAAATGGTATTTAGTCTGATTCCATACGCATTCCATGCACTCCTTCGTACAGGACTTCTCCTCGCCGCTGTCGGCGTAGAGACATTTGACAACTGGGTTAATCGCAGCGCACTGCTTTAGATATGCCACACAATAAGCTGCCAGAGATGAAGCATAACTGCTGTTAGAGCTGAAGTGGATTATGCAAAGAATATGCAAGAAAGTACTTCAGCACGCATAACTATTCAAATGTAATAAAAGGGATTCCTTCCCATCACGTATTTTTTTGTTGGCAACGTTTCAACACACAAAGGACGCAGTAGCTACAGCAAATTTATGTTTGCCTAACTCGATAAATCTTTAAATTTAACTAAGAAAGGGTTCTTTTTTAAACACATTTTTCTTTTTTGCACTAATCCACATGCACTAAATTCTTGAGCACTTTGATGAGCATTTACAAGGATTTTAAACACTTCATATATCAAAGGTTAAGTAATGCCAGCAATTCAACTCAAGCTGTTTACTACTTAGAATCCTGACACACATTAACATAATGAGAAAGAGAGAGGGAAAGGGAAAGCTTGGGGAAACCTAATGATACAGCAATGAATTCTGCCTGGATGTGTGGAAAGATTGATTGATTGTTTGATTGAATAATTGATTGATTGTTTTTCTCTTTCTTTTGGGTTAGGCGCACGTCTGCAACGCAACGAAGGCGGCAGTATAAACAATATTCATATTGACCCGCCGCTGCTAAGCACACTCCGGCAGACAGGCGTCGGCAGCTGTAAGAAAGCTACCCGGTAAGGTAAACAGCCTCGAGCACGTGCGTGTGCTAAACCTTTTGTGGCAAGGTAGTTTATTATTTCAGTGAAATTTGTGTAGGAGTAACGTGAAATATGTGCGTAGAGCTAAACATAAGCATGGATTACCTGCTTCCAATTTTCCTGCGATTTAGCAGCGAAGGACATTAAAATAGTTTTTTCTGCCCCTTATGGAGCTTTACAGAAAGTGCTAGACAAGTATATAGAAGGACCATTAGCGATGCTGTAAATTAAGGTAAAGCCTTCGATCTACCCAAACACTTTCCTGATAGGGGGATCTGTCAAACAGTTCATTATTTGTGCGTTTAAAAGTTTGTCTAAGAGGAAAATTCGGAAAGGGTCAATTGCAGCGGTTGTGATAAGCACATATTCAATGTGATGAATGAAAGAAGGTTGGCAGCTTCTGTAATCTCTACTATCGAATGCATTGTCGGATATTGTGAATCTGACCCACATTCTTACAAGTACGGAATCCAATGGGAAAAATTGAGACACCTTTAAAGGATTTATATATGAATTATTAATACAATAGGAAAAGGATCGTTTCATATTTGCATTTGGATCTGTGAGAACACTGCTGCACAAGGAATCCCACTACCGTCCGTCTTCAAGTTGTATAATTTGTATATATGTGTGTTAATGTGAGTCAGTCTGCTCGTGTGTGTGTGTGTTTGTGTAAGTGAGTCAGTTTGCTCTGCTTTGTATTCTGACATGCGACCTCTTTTGTAGCCGAAAAAGGATTTACGTGTTTGTTTCCCCCCTCAAGAAGGCCATAATGAATGTGAACTACTCAAACAATTCTAAAGTGTTCACATATGTCTGTAAGTGGATGTGTCTGTGGCTATGTGTGTGTGTGTGTGTTTAATAGCAATGTAGCTACTAAGCATTTAAAGTACGTTTAAAAGGCAATAAAGATAGACAATTTCTTTATTAGTCCAGTTAAAGCTGCGAACTGACACATTTAGGGACATTTGTTATGATGAAAAGAGCGCATGATTTTGAGTGGGCATGCATATTAATTAATATATGACGGGTTTATATTACCATTGAGTCTGTGGAATTATCTGAGACTTTTTTGCTGTAGTGAAGAAGCTGCTAGAATGTGGACAAATTTCTTCAAATGTCCTGCAGCAATCTAATAATAATTCCTCATATTGTTTAACTTGATACTTTGCCTGATACTTCTGCTAATATAGACATTATTTTAGTGCTCATATGTATGTAGGAGTGCGTGTTTTTATTCTGAACAGTGTTCTTAAATTAGAGTTCCAGAATAAGCTTTGTTAGAAATGTCGCGGTGGTAGTATGAGAGAAATTATGTGCAAGCATTAAGCGAGTAAACTGATATTTCCAATGTTGGTTAAACCTTCCAAGCTCAAAGTTTGTGCGACATATTAAGGAATGCCAAGTACGAGTATATATAGATTTTCTAAAGCTTATCAATATAATTAATTGATCCGATTTAAGTGTGAAGGAACAATCATTCAACCACAGAACAAATTATGCCAGTGACTATGGAGATAAAAAAGTACTCATGGAAGAGAAATATGGTTGGACTGGAAGTATTGACGAATTCTACCATGAAGCATTAAGGACCTATGCACAAGTTGAAAGTAAAAAAGGGAAATTTTTCACTCTTGCCTTAATAACTCTTCTGCGGGTTCCACAATATTAAGAAGTGAACTCAGAGTACTAAATGAAGCCTTCTAAAACCAGCATGGTTACTCTAAGTACATCCCTAAATCCGTTGCGATTATTGTTACCTTAATTGAATGCCAGGCTGCAGTGTCATGAAACAACTCATAAATTGGAACTCTGTAATCCCGATAAATCCGCTTAGGATCAGTCAATAAAAGATAGTTTTAAAATCACACTTAAAAAAGTAAAAGCAATTACTGAAGAACTTATACGCTAAATATCGGCATATAGCTTTCCATTTTGCGAATGAAGACTCTGCAGGGATGACTGCATTTGAATGATTGCGAAATGGAACTGGAATGAATCCATTAATGCAATCGCTTGTTGAAGCCTACATAGGCCACATGCAAATACCAATCTATGCAAACCTTAAACCCATTCAGATAAACACGTGAATATATTTGTACACTTTTATTTATGTCCCTAACAACAACACCAACAACCAGCAACCAACAATTGCGGTGAAATCAAAATGCAAATTTATTCATGGTCAATTTCTGCAAACAAGCAAATTAAATTTTTGTGCCGCTTCTCGCCCATAACACTCCAGAGATGCTGCACGACAAGCGACAAGCTCCCAGCGCCCAGCTTCCAGCTCCACAGTCTGCAACCGCATGCCGCAAACCGCAGTCGCCGCAGCATCTTTTATCAATGCCAATAATTCAAAGAATTTTTATCTACACCCAATTTAAGTTGACTTCTTTCTGGCGGACCGACCGGCAGCAGGCACAACCAAAGCGCACAACGAGCGAAACATTTCCAATCGCACAAAAAGCATTCGTCGTCGCTGTTCTAAACGAAAAATATTAGTCTAACTATTTTGCATGAATTTACACAAGTGTAAAAAAAAGAATGAAAGACAAACAAACACACAATCACACAGAAAAAATGCAAAACTAAAAAAAAAGGAAAAAGAATAAAAATAAAATTGGGGAAAAAAATTAAAGCCCAGCCTCGCGCCAGAGCAGAGCCAGCGACAGCGACTGGAGCGCCCGCCGATAACAGTCAGCTTGGCGACGAATGGTCGGTCAGAGCACAGAGGGACAAAGAGGCAGGCGGTGCGCCCAGCAGACCGGCAGTGGCATTTGGGCCACTCGTGCCGGTTAACTTCTCGCCAGAGACTTGAAAATTTTTAACACAAATTTTTCTTTCCTCTGCTTCGTACTTTGTCCTTCTTCTTCCTTTCCTTTAGTTCCCGTAATTTTTTTTCTTTTTGTTGCTTTTTTGTTTTTTTTTTTCTTTGCTTAATTTATTTTCGCACACCATTTCGCGTATTACGTATACAAATTTTTCTCTGTTTGCTTTCGCTGTGACTTTTTGTTGTTTTTGTGTTGTTTTTGTTTCACGCTTAAACCCAAAAATTCGTTGTTCTTTATGCCAAGTTTTATTTATGCAAATTTCATTTCCGGCCTAAACACTTTTTGCTCATGTGTTTTGCTACGAGGATAGCGCCGCCACGCTTATCCAGGCTGCTTTACACGTGCCACTTTGCATTGCATACTTTGTGGCGTTCGTTCACAACACCATCCAAATGAAAGCGAGCAACTGTATTTGGAACTTTGTCATGCCAGCTGCTGAGATTGAGTCTATTTCTGTGGCACATTTGTGCAGTTTGTGCCACTGTGCACGTGTGTGTGTGTGTGTGTGTGTGTGTGTGTGTGTGGATACGGAAATTTGCTTCATTTGCTGCAAGTAAAGAATTTTAACTGCCGAATTTGCCGTTTGCCGTTTGCCGGTGTGCCGTTAACCCCCACAGCCACCCCTCAAGTTCAGTCATATCGGTCGCACTTGTGCTACTTTTCTAGTCATTTTCACCTAACCCAGTGGCATCGTTTATGCTACTCCTACTCCTTCTCTGCTCACCTCTTTCCACATTTTTTGCTGCTTGATTTTTATGTGCAGCACTCATAAAGCTTAAAAATGGAGGAAATGACAATTTCATTTTGCGCTGCTCTGCGCTATCTTCCTTTGGCGACATTTTTTTCAATTTTTTAAAATTTTTTCCTTTTGTGCTTTGCTTTGTTTTGCACCAGGGCTTAAATAGCTGCGCTTGCCGTGGATGAAGAATGTTACAACAGCAGCAACAAAGGAACCGAAAAAACAGTGACCCCGCTGGAGGAGAGGAGGCGTTATCAGCGCGGTGCCAATGAGTACAGTTCGCCGGCGTAGGCAATGGTTAAACAATTTGTATTTGGATTTGTATTGTGAGTGCGAAGGGTGTTTGTATGAGTGGTGTATGTTTGTGTGAGGATGTGTGTGAATTATTGTATACTTTAATGTATGCATACATGTGTACGAGTGTGTGTATTCCGTTGTAATTGTTCACAAAGATTACAAATATAAACAAGTGTTGCCGCTTGTTGTTTGCATACGAAGCCACTACTGTCGGAGTCGCTGCCACTATTAGCGGCACCGCAAATGGGGTCACGCCCACAAGCGATTAACAGGAATTCCAGCTTACAATTCCTCATGCATATATACATATTTTTGAGGCTGCAGCCGGCTCAAAGGCAACTGATATTGCAGAGGGCACAGCTGAATTGTTACGAAATTTTTTCTTCCTTTCACATTTGCACGTTTGCCCTTTCCCCTTTGTTTGTTCATTTCGTCGTTTTTTGTGGAATTTTCATAATATTTTTTTTGTCGTTCGGCGTTTCGTATAAAAATGCATCTTGCGAGCAACTCTGACTCTGAGTTCATTTGCGGGAGAGTTTGTTGGTTCAGCGGAAAAGCAAACAAAACAATTTTGGCCAAATTCTTTTGGCAATTTTTTTGGTAAATTCAAGCAATCGAAACTAACCTAATATATTGTGCTTTTAACAAAGACTGAGTGTGTTGTTATATGTAGGCTCGTGGACTGTAGTAGCAAAACTTTAACTGTGAGATCGCCGCTCCGAATACTATCAAGAGCAAAATCTTTAAAAGCTTATTTTCACTTCTTTTTTTTAAGGAATTGAAAGTTTTCTTCTATTTAGTTTCTCTCTCCAAAATGAGGATTGGTTGAATTTTGTTAAGTATGCTTCTCTGTGTTTAGTACATTATTAACAGAACTTAATGGGACTAATCTAATCGATTTGAGAATGATAGTTTCTTTGTTTGGAGTCTCAGTCCAACATGCCAAACCCTAAAATAAGCCTGAACAACATCAAATGGAGAGTTATATAAAAGCACATTGGAATTCAAGAAATACCTCAATTATTAGTTGAGAGGTGAAGGGACAACAAAAAGGACTTCAGAGATAAAGACGCAATCTCCAACGATTATCCTGGTAGTCAGCATTTTTGTTTACTTAAAATTACAGTACAAGTAAGACTCGAAAACTTCTTCTCTGATCGATGATATTCTCGCTACTTGACCACACAAGTCCTTGACAAAATGGTACAATACAACAAAAAATTACAGCATACTTTCAGGATGATCCACTTAAGTGTAGTACACCATGGGGAGTATTTTCGCTTTTGCTGATAAAGTGTCTTCGGGCAGATGTGAATTAATTGCAATTTAAATTTAATTCTGTATAAAAATTGAACAGTTTATTGCATTTAAGATATATTTAATTGTATGTGAATTAAATCGCACCTCCAAAAGCAATTTTAAACACTCCTTGAGGTTTTTTAATCACATCTACAGACAGAAAATGGCTCCAATTTCAGCAACTCCAATAATGGCTTTTTAATGGCTTTCGCTTTCGGTTTTCCATTCTCTCGCTCCTCTTATTTTTTATTAAACTTCCGCTTACGCTTGAATGAATTAAATGAATTTTTCATAAGGAAGTATATTTGCTCGAGTGTTGTAGGTGCATTCATATGAATTGAAATACGGGAAGCCTTTTAAATTCCAAGCACAAAAACTGAGCACAAACACGAGTACAGACACGAGCACTTACTTAAGTAAATGCCTAATATATCCTTCCAATATCTGCAACTTTTTTTGTTTAAATAACATTACCCTTTAATATTTCTCAATCAATAGAAGAACTCTCCATCAATATAATTCTCCAGAAGTTCTGAAAAGTGGTATGTCCTGGTTTTACCTCAATAGTTGTATTCTAATATATGAAAAGATAGCTTAATAATACTCCTTTATATTACCATTGGAGATATTCTGTTTATATTAAAATTGAGTTATAGACTCAATAAAACAACGAGTAATATATATCTATCTGCTTAGCATTTGAAGATATCCAATAATCTCACATCTGTGAGGCAGCCAATCATCATCACTTATCAATCTTATCTCTGTTTCTTTTGGAAAAAATTCTTCTGTGTTTCATGAAGAAATTATTCTGTCAGTTAGCGGACGAAAAGAGACAAATCCTTAAAGCAGTTGTGTGCGTCGTGAATGTAGTGAACGACTTGGTTTTTATTATTTTTGGATACACTTTTATTATTAATGAGGAAGTGATTAGAACTGTTCACTGAAAACACTGGGATTTCCTCTGCTTAGAATAAATAGTATCACCATCCCAATAAAGCTAAATCTATTGCGGAATTATAATGGCCTTACCATTGAACTGTTGCAGTAACTTTTGCTAAATTGCTGCACCTGTAAAGAAGAACTGAAGGATATACACAGGAGTAGCCACAAAACAATGTCACGAGGTCTACACATAAGTTCATTTATAAAGACTATGGTAAGGATTCTACAGTCAGTCAGGATAAATATATTATTTGAAAATATTAATAAACATCTAAATACACTTAATTTTATATATCCACCTTAATTAAAAGTTCATTCATGTCACCAAAACAAGCCAATCACGCAGACTACAAATCTAAACAATGGTATTATATCCTTTTAATATGAAATGCCGAATCCACATGTTCGAATGTTGGAGTACTCGTATCTGAAGACCACCAAGAAAAAATCCTGTTACTAGCAGCTGAAAAGGAGCAAGTTTAACAGGAATCAAGGAGCAATAATTAACAGTGAGGAGAAAATCATATTCGATCTGAAAGGCTTAGCATATTATTCGAACATTATCAGTATGCGGGACTTTTCCCCAAGGAAAGGAGCCAACATTGTCACTAAGGGGAAAGTTGTGGCAGTCGTTGGGGAACAGTATGGAGTATTTTCGAATTTTGAACAGAGTGCTGCAATTTGCTATAAGCAAAGGAAGAAGTAATTCTTCGGATTCAGGAGAAAGTCTACTGTAGGAACTTTTCACATTTTTCTCCAAGTGTTGGCAAACATCCTATGAGGACATATGCTGCTAGTTTCTATAACTAGACTATAACGTGACAGTAATCAAGTGAGATAAGTAAGCACATAAAACTTAAAGTAATGATTCAGTTAAGATTGCTTACATTTGTTCATACCTAAGTTAATTGCTTTATATATTCAAGTCAATTTCGATATATGCTAGTAGAGTCAGATTAAAGTTACAGGACTATGGATCCTGATGTATAATCTATTTATCAACACCATTAAAAACTCTTTAAAGCTTTATTTTAACTAAGAAGTATTATTATAGGTAAATAAAGTGATAGAAGTTTTCTACCAAATACATACCAAAAATCTGTCTATAATACACCAGCAACAAAATGGCAGCACATTAGTCCATAGTTAAAAGAAGCGATTGAAAGAGCTAACTGCCTACATACATGTATATAGATAAAGGGAGCTTATAGCTCTCATCACATTTGACGTCGGATAGTTGTTCGCCTCATTCTCTCTCTAAAAAAAAAAATGCATATTCTGAGTTAGTAAACAGTAGACTAGACTCTCATTCGCAACATAAATTGGAAATAGAGTTCAATAATGCCATGCGGTATTTGTATCCCTTGCGAAGATTTGATAGTTTATCAGCTTGGAACTTGGAAATGTATTCTTGGTTGCAATCTTGTTGCTTACTTGTCGCGGAAGCCACAAACACCTTGATGTTTACTTGAAGGCTCGAAACTATTTCCTTCTGCGTAAATTATTGCACTCTAAGACTCCAAGATATCCCTACGATAAACTGTAGTTCAGTCAATCTGCTAAATGTGAAGCTTTGGTCCTGAGCTTCACTGTCTCATCTCATACGACAAATTTTCTGTTCAGTTATATTCACAGGGATTTGAGCATTGAAGTTGTATAAACAAAATTTGGTAACTTTTTTAGCACTAGACCCCAATACAAACTAAAACATATCTGCCACTCTCTCCCTCTTTCCCTCTCTCTCTCTGGATCTCTCTCTCTCTGTCTCTCTGTCAGTGATCATAAAACTCGAACCTAGTCATAAATTATAATTATGCTCGACACAAGACAACCGAAAAGTCAGTTACTGGTACGTATGTAAATTTCAATGCTTAGCACATGAATCGATTGTGTCCTTTGTCGATGTGGCGAAGCGCAGAAGCAAAAAGGGACGAAAAGGAAAGCGGAAATCAATATATGCGTAATGAACGCTGCTATTGCCACTTCATCACTGAACATCCGCAACGCATTTTTCAACTTCAATTCGAACGGAAAATCTGAGCCAACTGATAAAGAAGGAGACTGTCTGCTGTTTCCTTCTGCTAAGGCAGTCAAAATGTCAATTTCACATATGCCACACAATTTACATACACGCATATACTCACACTCTCACACAACCACATACGATATTGACACATAAACGCATACACGTGCCAGTGCACTGCACAGTGAGCAGCATAAAAAACAATTGAAATGTAAAATATTTTGCACCTTCGAATACGATTTCAGTGAAAATGAAATTTAGCGCTGATTGCGCGCTCAAGAAAGCTGTGTCGGTGGTTGGGGGGCTGAGCTCGGGTGTTGGGTGCGCTTTGTCCTTTGTAGCCGTTGCTTTGTTATCGGCAAGAATTTTTGTTTTGCTCTGTTAAATTTGGAAATTTGTATGCCGGCAATGGCAGGAGGGGGTGCGAATGAACAAACGCATTGCGTAACGGCGCTGTCAATAAATTGACATCAATTGGGCGCGCATATAAAAACGGTTCAAAAGCGTGCATGCGAGTGTGTTTGGCTGTCTGTGAGTCAGTGAGCGTCTGACTGTGTTTTGCTGCAGAGGGTATGGCAAAAATTCCGCAATAAATTTGGTAGTAGAAAAGAAGCACATTTTTACTTTTACTTTTCCGTTGCTTTTATGTAGTGTGAAGTGTGGATGCGTGATAGAGTGAGGGCCTTGAGCAAGTGTGCGATAATTTACAATTGATTTGAGAGCTGTTAAAATGTGCGAAAGGTATGTGCATAAAATTATGCGAGCTATGCACAAAAAAAATATGAATGAAAATATGAAAGGCAGTCGGAATGTGGGACGTATGAGTGACATAGAATGTGTGAATTTTTTGCTGCAGTCGCCTGACTCTTTGCAGTTTATTTTACGCTTGCATGCACAGCCAAGAAATAAATGAAATTATAAAAGTTACTCATATGCCACCAATGATGTTGAGTTTCTTTTAAAATAGGATTCTGCAACTTTTTATAGCCATTCTACCACTCTCCCCTTGCAGTGTTATTGTGCCTCATTGTATTAAATGTTTTAATATTACATTTAATATTTTCCTGCGCTCAAGCACATTATCCTCTTTTTGGCAGTTTCATATTTTTATGCTGTGAGCGAGTATGTTTGGCCAAATTCTTGCGCCTTTGCCAGAAATTATGAAAAAAGACTACACCAAGAAATTCGGTAGCAAACAACAACAATTTTTTATACTCATAACAATTCGACTTATACTCATACAAAAGACACATCCAAAAGTATTAACAACTACATTTGCATCTTTTAGAGATAAAAAAAAATCGTTTCTTCTTTGCTAGCAACCTAAAAAGCGCTCAGTAGCTTGGCCATTTATATGGCGGCTGCTGCCTCTGCTGCTGCTGGCTCTGCTTCGGAGGTTGTTACTGACTTTTGTTGCCTATTGCCGCAGAAAAAACGCCAAGCAAAAATTGGTAGACGGGAAAAAGTGGCATCAACACACAACAATAACAACAGCAGCGGCAACAAAAAATCTGACATAAATACCAAAAATAACAGGGAACCAAGGATTATCGCCTGGTCCCAGTTGAGCTTTCCTTGTGGGGCTCGTCGTGTTCAGTTCCACAGAATTCCAGTCTATTTTTCCTCCGCTCTCTGGTTTTTTCCTTGTTCATTTTTGTACACTTTTTCATTTGCTCCTGCACAATAAGGGCCGCAATACGGCCGAGTTTGTGTATACTCGCTTGCTCGTATGTATGTGCATATGAATAATAACATTGTTGGAGCAGTTTTTGTGGTTGTTGTTGTTGCTGCTGTTTGTAAAGAAGGTTTTGCTGCATACACTAAGGCGGCAATTTATTATGATTATTGTTATTGCATACATTTAGGCGCTCAATTGGACATAAAGCCATACACACTTAAATAGAAATTGATGTATGAACGCTGCTCGGCCAGAGTGCGGTGCATATTGTATTTATATATCTATATATATATTGAATAGGAAAATCAGTTTTAATTTGAATTTCAGATTCTAAATTCAAATTTTTAAATATAATTGCAAAATAAAGATTTTTTAAATAACTTTTACTTTTCTCGTAGTTTCGAATGCTTTTTTTAAATACATGTTCATAAAAATATCAAAAAAAATTTAAAATAAAATTTGTTAACGAAAATCATTTTTTTTCTCTCCTCACAATTTCGAATGCTTTCTTTAAAAGAAATCTTCATCAAGAAAATCAAACACTCCTACCCTAGCGCACACACACAGACACACTCATCGGTAGTCACTTCCACCCATTATCGTGACCTTTTCCCTTACAAAGCAACTCACCCGCCATTGCATTGCTTGGGGTTCATGAATACAAAATCCAGCCTCACACATGTCAGGCGCAACAACAATTTGTACTCTACCAGTCCAGCGCAGCAAACCAGAACTTAGCACAGTTCAGCCGCGCTATCCGCCTGTCTTCCTCCCCCCACGCCAGCAAGCATTGTGTGAGTTAAGCACTTGACCGAGAAAAAAATGCCAACTAGTTCGTCAACATGATGAAAAACGTCTTCCTCTCTCCCCTCGGAACAGAAAACATATCGTGCACTGCTCTTAGAGCCTCGAAAATCTTCTCATAACATTGACAAATGCTCAAAAAAAATACGGACATAGAAGCATGTTAAAAAAATACACATACCCCCGGTGGGAAATCAATTACGAAGTCTTCCAAACGGGACTCGAAAAAATCTTGTTCCAAAACTCAATTTAAGTCTGCTCGCAGTCATATTGATCCAACAATTCTGACTCATTTCGTTTAAACTATATTTTAACATACCAATTTCTCATTCAAAGCAAGTTTCAGGACTTCTGTTTCATCCAGAGATGTTTCGTGGAGACTAGGATCCACCCTTGTTGAGTAATGGGGATTCACATATTTGCACAGAAGGCTCATAAATATAAACAGAGGAAAGTGGAGATGCTCAAAGTGCGGGTCTCTTTATCCTTTCGGTGCCACACAATTACAGGATCCCGACACACAGTTGGAGGGACAAGCCAGATTTTAAGGTGGACTTGGCCAAACATGAAGAGCAGAATATAGAAAAAAGATTGTGGCACTGGAAATTTGGAATTGGAAATATTCTTGCACGATATACTTAGCTATGCTAAGCGAGGTGGAAATCGTTCAAACACTCAGGCCGCAATGTGAACTCAGTAGTGTGAGATTCCTACCGACTAAAACTGCGTCCTTGGTAGTCACTCCCACAGGACCATTTCTAGGTATTACTTCTCGTGAGGGGAGCAGTGGTATGCTGGGTAGACCTCTTCTAAATGGCGCACACTTTCTGTAATACTTCTCTGGAACTTCTGTATCTATTATATTATTCTAAGTTCATGTGTTGTATGCATAGATCAATTTTGGTTAGTGTCCTGATGTGACTAAGATATGTGAAATTAGCAATTAGTAGTTGGCCTACCAATGGATACAAATTTCCTTTTCCATGTCGGACCGCTTTTAGATTTTCCTACTAGGCTGTTAGCCATACGGACACCCACTGATGTTTGGCAGACATTATGTGCGCATTAAGGACCCTCATGTTAGCTTTGCTTTTTAGTTTTATTTGCAAGAAAAATTAAAATTCGTCCTTTCTGCTCCTGCTGCCACGGGCCTGTATTAAGTAGTTTTTTAGTAGTACTTCAGCTGTGCAGATACATGCGTTTAACTGCGACATGCACTAATACACTTATTTGGCAGTAATCTTCCATGTATGTGCCTCGGTATATGCGGGTGTGTGTGTTGTGGCGTGTGAGTGGCAGCGTATTGTTCTGCTGTCGCCACATGTCCTTGACATCTTTTAAGGAATCTTCCAAGTTTTACGATTTTCTGACGCTTTTCATATGCTGCGGCTATGTTAGCCTTTGTTTGTACAGTTAATGGATTTATATACTCCACAAAAAATGTTAGTACTCCAAGGACATTCTGTTATATCTTGAAAGCATTTTCTGTATTTTTTGGGGGGTTTTTAGTATTCCAAAATTTCGTTTTGTCTTGCTTTACATTTTCTTAATGGTAGCTAAACAGCGCGGAAGTTTCTGCCTTATTGAATACCACTCCCACACAAATGTAGCGCTTCAGCTGTTAGTGCATCAGTGCGCTGACTGGGTCTGTTTATGCAAACGCTCGAACAAATGCTTTACTCAATCCGAACAAAGCCAATTCAAACTTTGCTTAATAAAGCACTAATTCAATTATTGAAGTCAATTCGCTGCGCATGTTTCCAAAGATGAATCCTACCAAAAGAGCATCTAGCTGTGTGTTTTATTTTTATTTTATACCAACAACAAGGACAATACAGCAACAACATACAAAGGAAACGTACCTGAAAAATTCCAAAAGCTAGCGTGCAAACAACAAAAGCAGCAAATTTTAAATTTGCTTACGGTGCTCAATGAATAAAAGTGCATGTGCACATCCGCTCACACAAACACGCACACATAAACACAAGCGCATACACACAGCGAGTGCCACAGACACAGACACTGCACATGTAACACAAACAATCATGCATACAAATTGTTCATACAAACACACACGCCGCTGCCTGCAAGCGAGATAAGAACCACACCGCAAATCAGCAAAAATAAAAAGAAAGCGGATACGCTGAATTTGTCGCGATTTTTACAAAAGCAGATGTCAGTAAAAAGTGCGGCAAAAAAAAAGGATATAGCCCCACCACTGCAAGAAAGAAAGAAATGTATGCAAATTTGTGCAGAAATTGAAAATCACTCCACGTAAAGCTCACAAATTGAGATATTTCCGGTATTTGCCAAGTTTCATTGGAATTGGCTGCGACAGTGCAGTGCGCCACAATCCCGGCTGCAGTTCCTTCGTTGCCCTGCTTCGTAGCGTTCCTTTGCGTATGCGTTGGCGTATATATCGCTGTCAATATGCTGGTTGCATGCATGCACTATTCCACCTGGGATGGCTGGCAGAGTTTCGTTCGGAATGCTCACCAGAACTTTGACAGCAGCTAGAATCAATCGAGACATGTCCTTGTGTGCATAGTGTGATGTCTGTATGTCTATCTGTCTGCCTAACTGAACGAATCAAGGCTATTTGGATCAGTGCTAACAAAGTTGTTTACTTAGTCTGTTACTTGTTTCTGCTGTAAATATCCTCCACATCATTATGCAGTGCAACAAAGTCCTGGAGTACTTAAGAGTCATTAGTTCGGATACATATGAAATGTTGACCCTTCGGAATGTGATACTGTTCGGTGGTCCTGTAGAGGTCGACTAATGTTCATTTTGAGGGAGCAGTTACTTCTGGGGAAACTACTCTGTTCTATTTCTACTGTGAAACGAACGATGCATATGACAGTCATGAGACATAAGCCTGTAACTATAGAAAAACTGCAAAAGGTTTACCTCATAAGATTACTGATTCTTCCAGAGCAAAGTTGTGTGAGGTAAATTTTTACATCATCGTTCGTATACTCGATTCGATTATACAGTTAAACTGCTGGCGGAAACTAATCACTTCATCCTTGAAACACTTATTCCTCTCTAATACTTCATTTTGATATAAATCTAGCTATCTCTTTGGTAGAATTATCTACAAGATTTTTCTGTTGTGATCATTACCAAGGAATCAGACCATAGCAGTGATCTAATATATTTTCTGTTGTCTCTTCCCCTTCACTATACTCGTATATCTTTCACATTTCTTCCTGGCCACTATCGATTATGTGGGAATATGAATGTGGAAGTATGGCAACTTTCTCTCCAAAGATATCGAAAAGAGAAACATAGTCAACTCAGTTAATAGCCAACCAAACTTAATTTCATGACATCATGCAATTTCTGTTAAAACTATCACAAACTTCTTATAAGGACCACCAAAGGAGCAGTGAGTAATTATGTGTAGTATGAGTGCACTTCAAACAAAATTAACTATAGTTAATTCCGATACCGTGTTCAACTGAATAGATTGCATTTGTTGAATGTGAAAAATGTTTCATTGAAATTATGACCGCAACATCATTCAAATCATATATACCACAGTCCATGCTATTGTTCTCTAATTAATGCTAATCCCAATAAATCATTAGTGATCGACCACTACTGATATTATCTCTTTTTCTCATCCTTTGAGACATAAACAATGAACAACTGTTCTTGGAAATAACTAGCAATATTGTCTAATGTGCAAACAATTGTCTCTTTATCCACAAGAGAAATTTATAGCTGCTTCTTAGCAGATGTCCGATCTAAGCTACTTTAAAGAGTCAGTTAGAGTCAGTAAGACAACAAGTAATGTTAGTACAATGTCATAAGCTATTATAGCAATTCTTTAATATAAAACTGGTCTGGGTGCCAGTTCATAGAAACATAGGGGCAATTGCAAAGGTGATGAGCTTGCTATGGAAGGTACAACGATACTCCCGGATAAAGTGCCTGTGCCAATGCCTTTAGCTATATGCAAATTGCTAATAGATATGCACACTCTCGAAGTTGCAAATGTCCGATGGAGAAAGTTCCACCTGACCACAGGGGAATCGCGGCCGTACTAAACTGCTGTTGAAATTATTATTATTTTTATTATATCTTCCACCGTAATCAATTATGGGTGCAAGGTGTTGGGGGAATGAGTACTAGCTACAGAGGCCTTTGACTCGAAGAGAAAAGGCTTTTATAGAAAGAAGCATTTTGGAGACCAAGCCCGTGGCAGGATTTGAACCTGTGGCCCTCGGGGTGTGAGCCAAGCAGAAATTTAATAAGCAGGTCGTAAGAAATGCGATATGGGGTACTGACGAGTCATTGATTAATTGGTAGACATACGAGTATACGGGGGGTACCACAGTATGACTTTTGTAGGAGCTGTCAAGATATCGAAGAGGAGGAAACCGTGGAACACCTCCTGTGTGGATGCATGGATCTATACAGAAATTGGTTTTTCAAGCTGGGATTCGCTTTTCTTGCCAGTGTTAAGCAGATTTCTCGGCTAACGCTAACGAAATTTGCTACCATTATCACATCTACGAGATAGTTTAAAAAGGATCTAGAGGTGTAAAGGAAGAGCTCCAGTGGTACCACATTGGGCCTTAAACAGGCCAAATAGACCTTTAACCAAACTTAACCTAATATGCACAAAATTTCGGAATATAGAAATCGACTGCTATTCAGTTGTGAATTCAAAGCTGTACTGTTTGCGCACTGAAACTGAAACTTATTGCATTGAATGGAAATTGTATAACTATGTCTCAAGTGAATTGCCGTTCTATTAAACTACCTCCTTTCTAAAGGCAAATTGTCAAATAACCATTTTGGTGTGACTTGACACAATCCAGTGTAGTGCACAATTGGCATAAACTCATTTTCATTACAGCATATCATACGTATTATTATACATTAATGAAATGTTCCTAATAAAAATTCGAGTTATGCCTTTTCAGTTATCAATTCCGTCACAAAGTGTGATATGTGGAATGACAATAATTACGTAGTTTTTTTATATATTAAAATTAATATTATTGAGAACGAAATAATTTTTAAAGTAAATGGAATATAAAAATTGCATGCAATTATGTTTTACAAAACAAAGCAAAAAACTTAAATTGGTAATAATTTTATTTAATTATCTAAATCTGCATACGCACAGACACACACACACACACACGCGCGCTCTCTGAAATGTACGGAAATTATGAATTACATTAAATTAAAAGCTTAATGAAGCAATTATTGAATTTTTTGCAGCCGTTTTTGTTGTTGTTTCTCTTTTTATGTTGTTATTATTTTGTTTTGTTCTCATATAACATTATGATAATTGTTTTCCACTCAGTGAAGTGCAAATAATTGCAATTCAATCACACACACACATACACGCACATGCACACTCAACGCACACATGAAGTCTTTATATGTATGCGTGTGGGCTTTGTGAGTATGAGCGTAGTAATACACTTAAAATTTATGAAATAAGCTCATGCAAATTATTATTACATTTGTTATACTGAAATTGTTTAATCGAATGCACAAATAACAACAACAACAACAATAACAACGATTGTTATAATAATAATACCCTCGGCACGAACACCCCTACCACCACCACCACCGCCGCTACTATAACAAATTCCAAATATCCAATGAGGCATTTCAACAATGTGGCTGTGTGATTTAATGCATACGCACACACACACACACACACACACGCACATTAATACGCACATACGTGGACACAATCATGAACCAGTACTCAATTATTAGCGCAGTGAATATGAGCGCAATTTACAAGCAGGACTTTTACTTGACATACTTAATTATATAGTTATGCTATTCGTTTTATGTCCTGGTATGTTTTTGAATTATTCCAGCTATTCTTGCTTTTCAATCACAATCCGAATTAATTCATTTTCTTCCAGGAAAAGTGTGCCAGCAATTCTGGCGAGTTAACAACAGCCGAGAGCGGATTTAATAGAGCATTAAACCTCAACGAATTTAAGTGACTTTCTTCACTTTCATCAAATCATCTTGAGGGATATGGGTGCAGTCTCAAAGTCTGAGCAAACAGTCTTTGCTGGTTTCTCAATATTTAAAAACTTAAGTGTACTTAAATGATTTACAGCTGCTTTAAACCGCTCAAGGACTTAAAGTATGGAAATTGGGAGTGATGCCCGGACCTCAAATAGGAAAATTAAAAGTGGTGCTTGATTTTTCTAAACAGAAGTGCTGTTTTGGGAATAATTTTTTAAAGATTGCAATCCTTTTAACTGCTTTCATCAGGCTCATTTACTCCAACGATTGGATTCTTCTACGTCACTGTTCCTTTTACTACTCTATCCTATATTCCAACTCCCATCTTTTAACCAACTGTTCAGTATTTAAGCATACTTGAAAGTTATACTCCTCTTTCTGGCCCTCCTACACATTTAAAATGCTTCAAAGCGCAATTGGGTCACGGAATTATATCAACAGGCAGCAAAATTAGCCAACGGGACTGATTGTTGTTGCTCTGGGGCATCCTTCTGCAAGAGCTGCACATCTTCCCAAGCAATGAATCACACACTATTATTATATTTCCGTGTGATTAACCCACTCTCAGTTAACGGGAGATACATCACAGCCCCCATCACCTTTTCCAACGCTCTGATTAACACGTGATGCCAATCTAATTACAACGGAAATTCCTTGCAACCCCCCCCCCCCCACTTTCTTATTAATTATTTCATTAGGGAATTTGCATCAATTTTTGACTCGACTCCATGTGCTCGTATATCCTCCAAGTGCTCGTATATCCTCATTTATGTTAATAAATATTTTTGTTCAGGAGAATTCAAAATGTTCACAAATTGAAATTATTCCAGCGTGAAATTTTCGTGCACAATTTGAATAATTTAATTCAATTTAATTTACGTAATTGCCGAAATTATGCAAATAATGTGTTGCATTGTTGTATTGATTATGGGAAGTTGGCTGGAAATTGTCTGTGTTGGTGTGTACCCTCTTGTAATTGCCAGTATGTGTTTGTGTGTGCTTGCAAGTTTGTGTGTGTTTTATGTGTATGTGTGTGCGTACTTATGCATCTGAAACCAGGGAAACAAAACCTATTAAAAGAGACCACATGCGTAAATGTGATAGAGCTGATTTACATTTGAAACTGTGGTGAATGCTCGTAAAATGCAAAAGGGACAACGGGTCAATTAGTTGAGAAAGGATTGTATTACATCCCCAGGATTCTTCAATTTATGATTTTTTACTTTCTCAGTTTTCTTCAGATTATGATGAAGACAAATATGACAGGGGTGGGTAATTACGGGCTTAGTCCTTGCAGGCTCATCGTTTCATGGTTTCTATATGCGACCTGAATTTAGTGTTAGTAGCAAATTTAGCTCTCTTTTCGTAAGAGGTTCGAAGGTCAACCATGGTTTGAGGGACAAGTGTAAAGGTCAGATAAAAACAGGCGCTGTGTTTTAGGATTATCTGGTTTCATATAGTACTATAATACTGTGGCATAATTCTATTTACATCATTAATGACTGGAACATGCTGAGATAATCCTTCGAGATATACCATAATTTGTAAATTGACCAATAATAATTGTCCTTGAAGGGTACTGGCTTGTTTTCTGTCGTAAGATTTTCTAACTAAGTGGATTTCCTTGTGACTTTAGTGCAGTATGAGTCGAAAATACCTTCTGGAAAACCAAATTTTTAGCTCTGTAACCTGCTAGGAAAAGGGAACATTTTGTCCAGCCAAATTTTACTGAATCCCACTGAACACAATTCTCAATACAAACCCTACATTTTTTAAGCTTTTTTAGTCCTTTTTCATACCCATGTTATAAACAAAATATATTGTTGTTTGTGGGCAACGTAATGAAGCTGGAATATCTAAGAATATTTTGGTGATATTACCCAACAATTAACATCCTTCAATGCAATCCTTTGATGCAGCTAGAAGAAGACTGCTTCCTACCGTCTTCCTATTCATATCACAAAAGTGTCCGAACTCCACTTTAACCATCAGAGCCAGTCACTAGGAGACACCAATTAATATGGCCTTAGCCACACAAGTATATCTTAAAATACGAGTATTTTCCAGCAAAAAGCCACAAAAAGGACAGGCCGCAGGGGGCTAAGATCAGAGCAGCAAGTGACCACGACCACCCTGACATATAAAACAAAGGCGACGGTTGTTATAAAATGCATTTTAAAGGCATGTCACACAACACTATCAGTAAGACATACAACCCGACACACACACACAGGCACATGGACCCAACAACTCAAATGAAAATTAATTAAATTATTACATCTTTGACGCACTGAAATTAAATACCAACCTAACAGGTCGGACTAACATAGACAGCGAGTTAGTGACAAGTCAGCAGCTGAATTTCACAGAAGACAGGAGCCACACAGGAGCCACATAGAACGACTGTCAGCACTGCAACAAAGGACACCGCTGTTGGAGTAGAAAGAAAAAGCGAGGAGGATATTTGTAATTTAAAAAAAGCGCACAAATGAATGCGACAACAACCACAACACTGGCAATAATAGCAACAACAATAGCCACCATAACAGCAGCTTCCAAATGGTAACAACAATACGCAAAAGTTTTTGCTGCAGCTGCCGAACGATGGTGCTGTCGCTGTCGCTGTTGCTGCCGCTTATGTTGTGCTTTTAATTTTCAGCTAGAGCGGATGTTGCTGCTTTCATGTTTTTGGGCAGCTGCTGCCAACTGCTGCACATTTCCTCCGCAATGCCCCGCTAACTGCGGCAGTTTGCGGTAATTTGTGCGTTGCATTTGCCGCTGCCACTCCGGTTAGCTGTTGCATGCAGCGGAAATTTTGTGTAATCTTGTTACATAATTATTGAACGATACTCTTGTGGCTGCTGTTTGCGTGTTATTTTCATTTTGCTGGAGCAGCAGCATCAGCGACAGGAGCAGCAGGATTTCTGTCATTACTTTTCTCTTTGATGCTGCTGCTGCTACTGCTTGTGTACCATGTCTGTGGTAAGCATTACACAAACGGCTGAGGTGCTCTTTAATGGACATATGAGAGGGAAGGATACGCTATGATGATGTCCTGCTGTCGCTGTTCATGCAGTCACGTATGGAACCACATCATATGCGCCAAGGTTTATGTCATGTGTGACGAAAATAGAGCAATAGTGGCGGTGTCCAGTAGTAAATTGAGTCATACCAACTACTGCTGCACTGTCGGCAAGGACGAAAATGTTCTTCCATAAAAACCACAACCAATCAATTATGATCAAAAGCAAAGCTGACCTATCCGATCCTTGTCTCATCTCGTTGTGATTTCTATATGTTGTGTTGGTAAAGGTGAAGCCCTGAGTTCAACTTTTGGCTCATAGAAGGCTTTGATGTCAGAACTTTTGCACGAAATTGGTAAATAAAACAAACAAGCTGTGAGGTCGCATATTTCGGTGAATATAACAATTGTCAGACATATCTTAGGTAAATTGGATGTCATGTCCCCTAGACAGACCAGCCTGCGACTGCAGAAATCTTATCAGCCAGAAATGGTATATGCACCAATCGATTCTGATGATAAGCTGCTAATGACCACCTCATACTTATCTGACTTTTAACCTGATTGGGGCCAACATCGCTGTCAGGTAGCTGTGACTTATTAGTTATTCTTATTAGGGCTTCAAAAATATAAAGAGTAACTGTTTTTCTGAAGCAAACCTTTAAACAATCGACATACAATAAATGGAGCAATTACAATAACTGTGGCCTTATTGGAGATCGTCTTCGGTAATTCGATCTATGATTTCAGACTGTGTAGGAGATTAAGCATTTTAAAAGCCTCTATTAGAGATTGTATTTGAACACTGTTGCCAACATTATAGTTCACGCATTGTATGTTACTACTATAATATATTCTCTCCTAAAAGTCCTTATTTAGGAGATTTTTCTGAGCATACTGAGACTTCATTATGCATAGAAAAAACTGCAATATCTCCTAGAAGTCTCTAATTTAACAACATTGCCTTGTTGATTAATAGAGTAACTTTAGTCCTCTTTCACAGTTGCAAATCATGCTGCTAAATGTCATCGTTAGTGAAGCATAGCAGGATACTTGTGTGATGTTACACACATTTTTTACGTAATATGCAAGCTGCTCTGAGGATAATTATAGCCACTCGTTTAAAGGACTTTTCTTTGTACATTTGTGCAGTGGTTTAAAGTACCGTCCCCAGTTAAGTCCCAACAGTTGCTGGCACATTTAAATTTCACATGCCAACTACCGTCGGATCACGTGATGTGCTGTCTGCGCTTACAGCTATTGCAGCGAGCATACAGGATAGTTAAGGACCGGGCAATCGAGCACCTTATGTCACACACAGTCACGCTCGTTAAGCAATCAATCGTGCAATGGAAAGCCACACATTCAGAGACAGAGCCACACGTGAACATCCTCGCTCGCTTGCACATGCATAGCTACAGCTTTGATAACATGTTTATTACCTGCTGCTATTATTTGCCAACGTTGAAATGCACTTTTGGCATCTTTGCCAAGCTGCTACGGGGGCTGCTCCCGCCACTCCTGCTGCTAGTAGTACCTGTACGCCTGCTGCAGTGCTGCTGGAAGCAATCAGTCGCAGTGCAATGCGTTAATCTGTGTCCCAGTTTGATGTAATAACTGTACGTTCGTGTTGTTGCCGTTGTTGTTATTGTTACTGTAGCTACTCTTATTGCAGTTGCAAGCAGCTGCACAAGCTTGTCACATTTGACAGATTTCGTCCTTTGAATCGTTTTGTGCGGCGACAGATACAAGCGGAATATGTGGAACAGCTGCCAAATTCACATTGCAGGTGCAATGCGCTTGCATTGCCACAGGTCGCAAGTGCGGAAACTTGCTTTTGCATTGAAATGTTTCGGCGTGCACAAATTGGCAATATGCTCATTTGCAGTAAGCGCAGTCAGTATTGCAGGAAATCAATTTTGCTTGACAGTAGCTCTAACGCTGGACTTCAAATCCTGCTCTGCTTATCAACTGCAGCAATTTCCCGAGACTCAATTTAAATATTGAAATATCCACAGAAGTCCATTGGCAGGCTGCGCGAACACGTTTTTTGCTGGAGGCAATTTTCAACTTTGATGCAATGAGCGCCATTTCTTGCAGCTGCGCTTGATGACACACGCAGTAATCGCACACAATTTATTATGTTGAGTTAAACCGCATTTTGTTTTTTTTTTTTGTACTATGCAAATTCTGCAAATGCGGCACAAATTTAGCTGCCAACACATGCAAACACACACACTCACGCACATACACATCCTCCCCTTCCAGCACGTGCGACTGTGCCTGAGCGAAGAAAGCCCCGAAAAGTATGCTGCCATTATTCTTGCATTAAAGCGTGCTGCGCTCACTCGCTCCTGGCAACGTGATTTTTAAGGCATACTAAACGATAAAGCGCAGCCGTTCATTGGACGACTCAGCACTCCGGAGACATGGGACATGAGGTTCTGCAAAAATGGAGCACAGGACACTGAACACGGCACACGGGACAGGAGTGTATTGAAAGGCACGCTAGCTGCTTGGCTGGCTACACATTTCGCACATAATTTTCAACAACTGTAAACCTTCCAGAGAAATTTCGCTTCCACACAAAAGAAAAGAGCAAAAATCTTAGAGTTGCATTCTTTAAATTTTTCTCTAGCTGAAAAATTTTCGGTCTGTGGCCCATAAAGAATTTCTGAACGGGTGCGTGCACATTTCACATTTCCATGCCTTACTGGCACCTATATAAGAAACAAAAAGGAAAAACGTTGAAACTTGCCTAAATTTGAATACCTACTCACAGAAAAAAGGGCTTTATTTTAAATGCTCCAACATTTCCTGTGCCGGCAGCAGCAGCGCAGCCTTTAAAATGAATGTTTGCCCGAGCCCAGGAAAGTTTTTACAACTCTACCAACTTTTTGGTGGAAAAGTTTGCAATACTCACTCCAGTTTTGATGCTGCCAGCGGCGCAAAGCCATTGATCAATAAGTCTTGCTCACTTTTGTCATGTGCTCGGCCATTGTTGGTGAATTGTGAGTTACTTTCTGTACATTGAAAGTACTGCAGGCAGGGGGCAGCCAAGTATATGTGGTTCGCGGTTAGTTAAAAGAGAGATGGATACACACATTAATATCGCCGTCCAGCAATGATGCTGCAACGTTAGTTTGTATGCCAATGATCATAATTTGTAGAGCACTGAAAGCCAATCCAAACTTTTTTCTTAAAATAAACTTAATTTAATAAAAAGTCAGTTAAAAAGTTGGAACATAGCAGAGTGATACAGAAACTATCACAGTTCGTTATACTGAATTGACATTTGTGGTTGCAGAAAGCTACAAAGATAGAACAATAAAGCTATTCACCGCATCATTCTATACAACGAAGCGAACTGAATCAAATCGCCCTAAAAGTATGCTATGATTTTCTGTCTTGTTTGCAATATTTCTGGGATATAAAATGTGAACACACCTGTCATGAAAACAGGAAACTTTGAGAATGCTCTGTTTAGACCTTTGATGCCGGTATGAAAGTTTATTTTCCTTCACAAAATAATAGCGTAAATCTCATACAGTGAAGCTATCCTTATAACATAATGTCGAAATCGGATTCTTGAGACTTAAAAACTCCTACAAAGCTTGCTTATATTTCATTGGATACATCCTCACTGTTGCTTTGATGTGCGACTATTGAAAGTGCAGTATAATCCGTCAATAAGAGGGACATAAAATTGTCCTCAGCCTCACTGTAGTAGTTCTGTCACTTTGTTCAAAATTTATGTTTATAGCTATTTAATTGAGCTTAAATTTGTATCTAATTCTATTGAAATCTAAAATTGTTTATGGGGTAGCTTAAAAAATCATCCCAATTAGTAAGGCAAATGGCAAGCACGGTTTAAGCACATATTTCACTTGCTCCCTAGGATAAGGTAAACTTCGGCTGCACACAGCACCACCGCCGCACAGTTGGCGTCCCATGCTCATGCATCATGAGTGACAAATACCTGTCGTACATTTTAAGCAAGCAGCAGAGTGCCTTAACTAACAATGGGCACAACTTTTGACGCCCGTCCGAGTGATGTGTAGCACACCATGTCCCATGGTTGTCTGCCCACACGCTGGGCATGCAAAATGGCGCTTATGCCGCTGCTGTTGCTGCTTGTAAGTTGAGTAGTAATGTCCAACAGGCATGATAAATTTACATTTAATGAATAAAATTCAAATTTATGCTTAACAAACTTACTGACGCTCTGACTGACTGAGTGACTGTCTGAATCCTGCACAGTGGATGCGGCGACGGAAGTAAGAAACAAAGCAGATTTATTTAAAATACGAACTTTTGATGTGAATAGGTAGATGCATATAAAGTGAAGACAATCGTGGCTTTTTCTTAGAAAACTTGGTTTCAAAAACCTGCAGTGGAGGACTCTGTCATTCAGTTATTGCCTAAAATTATTAGCAATAAATTCAGGATCTGATATGAAGATTCCACAAGCACAATTCAATTACTGAAGCCTTGGCATTTGCTGAGTTCTGGTATGCACTGGTATGAAACTACAAAATGATTCACTGTAATATCGTGCCTCTACACCAATCACAGCCGGTTCCTTTAGTAATTCCACTGCAGAGAATCATTCAGGTGATCTTACGGAAACGAAACATTTTAGTGAGTGGAGTTAAATAGTTCCAACCTTATGAGCACTTCGTAATGTTGATATTGCTACACACTATAATCTGAATATCAATTGTGAATGGTCACTTGTCGTATTGCCCTTTCTGCACAAATCAATAATATCTGAAAAGCTGGGGTCCCATGTAGTATGGTTTAGATGAATTAGCTTATTGCTACCACAGTATTCGAAAAAAACCTCCCTTTACTAGTAACGAATCAGATCCAGGACAAAAAATGAGAAGGTTAAAGGACTTGCTTTCGAGTATATACACAATTTGCACGTAAATTAGTTTTGCTAATAGTTCGATCACTGGATTATGTCAATCAATTCATGAGATTTACTTTTGGTTCAACGTCCCTCTACTTTGCTTCATGATGCCTTGTTTGTTGTGGCATCCTTTTGAGATAACTTGGTATAAAATTTTAAGGTTCTGAATAGTCTCTCAGCTCTTTTTTATATTTGTTCATATCATTCTACTTTGCTTTAAAGATATTGTTAGACCTATTTGAGTTTGAAACTGATAGGAGCTGCTTGGTGACTTTCTGAGTGTTTGGATGTTTCAAAGATTAGCTTTGACTTTAATCCTTTTGATCGAGCAGTTTTAATCAGAAAATTCTACAATAAATATGGTAGATTCATAGTGTAAGGAAATGATAGCCTTGTGAGTTATTTACCCCAGTGTATTATTGTAGTTATATTGAAGCTGACTGTGTAGCAAATTGGGGCGTCAGCTTTTATCCAAGTCAGAAATTGTTCATTAATCTTTCGAAGGATTGTAGTTTTCTTCCATTTGAATAGTAATCTGCATTCATTAATGAAAATGACGAGGAAGAAGATCACTGAAGTCCTATGACTTCTTTGGTTGTTTGTTGTCATTATAATTAAATGAGCTGGAAATGCCACTAGCAAGACGCAATATTGCTCAGAAGGAGGGTGGCTTTTTTCAGTTGACCTTAAAAGCCGAATTCCAGATCTTTCTCAGACTAAGAGTAGCCACGACCAAATAGGTGTGATAGTGCTACGACCTCAATCTTTTGAAAGTATTCAATCTTCCTTCTGATTTGCCATAAGAATATTTTCTAGCTTATAATAGCAATTTGTCCCACTGTGTAATATATATGCATGCATCGTGAAGAACAAAAAATATTTTATGCAATAACTTTTTGCATGTATTTTTAAGTTTGTCCGCACTTTTGCTGCATGACAACCATTTTGTTGTTTTGTTATCCTTTATGTTGTTGTTGTAGTCACTTGTATTTTCATTTTTGACATTTGTTTGCCAGCATATATGCACGCATGTAGGTGTGTAGGGGGACGTGTCACCGGATCTGTGCAAAATGGGTGTGTCTGATGTTTGTGTTTATCTGTGTGTGTGTGTGTGTGTGTATGGGACCGAGAGAGAGAGCGTATTTTTCATAAGTTTACTTTGCATTTTTAATACGCTGTGTGGAAATTGTAAAACTTTTGCATGCGGTTGTAGATTTATATTAATCAAAAAATTGCCAGCTTCAGTTGACCATGTCATGATTCTACGTATAAGTGGGTGAGTGTGTGAGAGTTTTTTAACATATACATATGCAAAGTGATAACATGTATTACTGCCGACGCTTTTGTGGGGCGACAGCCGCGGGGCACACTTGAAAAGTTGGCATTCAAAGCTCACAATGGCAGCAATTTTGCGCTGCTGGCTGACAAAGGTGACAAGGACCTTTCCGGCTGTTTTATAATTGAAGCGAGCATTTTCGAAACATTTCCAAAGTGTTTTCATTTCATTTCGAAACTTAACTCCAATTGTGTTGCAAATATTTTAACCTCCGACCCATGCTGTCATTCGTGGGAATCGTACACATTGTGCTCCTGCGCTTGGAGTGTGCAATCAATTACATTTATCTGTGATGAAATCAAGCGTAAGATAGCATTTGTATAAATTAAATTCGGTCTGCAATATATTCACATTCATACGCTTCTTAGCTGTAACCGTATGTGTGCACTCTCGCAAACGGTCGTGGTCGTGGGCGTGGATGTGAATGGGAATGTGCGTGTGTGCGTATGTTTATTTTCAAATTTATCATTTGCTGCCAATGACAACACAAGGACACAATATTTTCCTGCTAAGCGACTAACGCCATACACAAATAACAACCACAACAACGGGAGTAGAACTGGCAAAGACCAAATCAACAGCAAAGCTAACAACAACGAAACACAACAACCACCGCCAAGTAGCAAGAGTACAACGATAACTATAAATAAACAAGCATATCGCAGAGACACACGCGCACACAACAAAGTCACGCAAAACTATCGATGACAACTTCATGGAGATAAACGGTTTAAGGGATACATACACTCGCGAGGAAAGTTAGTTAAAGTACTGAGTGTAAGTCACACAAAAAATCCGAAAGTTTTCATTCCCTGTGACAGTTAAACCGAGTGGAAAATTACGGTATGACTTTGAATGGATCTGTATATAGTTTGCAGTCTAGTTGACGAGGAGATACAGTTAGGAACACAAGCTTCTGAGCAAGGTCCAAAGAACGGCTTTTTTATGCATCTCTGGTGCCTTAAGGACCACGCCTACTAAAGCTTTAGAAGTAATACTCAACCTACCTACATTAGAGCTGGTAGGGAAACAAGTGGCCGCTACATCAGCACTAAGGCTGAAATGTGCGGCGTTATGGCATGATCGCCTGATTGGTCACTCGACTATTGCGCATACCTGGAGTAGTAATCTCAACTTCGATAGGCACTTCCAGATATATATTCCGTCTAGAAGAGAGTGGCAAACACAAATGCCATGGAGAAGGGGGGGAACTTAATTTCTACACTGACGGATCCAAACTTGACGATAGAGTCGGTTTTGGAGTTTTCTCACAAGAATTGGGACTGGAACTTTCTTTCCGTCTCCCCGACCACTGCAGTGTTTATCAAGCAGAGGTCCTAGCCATAAAGGAGGTAGCCGTCTACTTAAATAGACATGCCGTAACAAGAAATATTATAAATATCTACTCGGATAGCCAGGCGGCCATCTTGTCAATGAATTCGGTGGCACTGAAATCAAAGGTTGCTCAGGACTGCCGAGCAGCCCTAAATGATATCAGTACCGCTTTCAAGGTACGCCTTATATGGGTTCCGGGGCATAGGGATATTGCGGGAAACTGTAGGGCTGATGACTTAGCCAGACGGGGTACCAACCTTCCTTTAGGCATGGACAGATGTGAGATTGCAATACCTATTGCCACCTGTAAACTGATGCTGTAGGATAGGGTCGTGCGTGAGACCAATGGGTCTTGGGCACAAGAGGGCACTTGCTTAACGACTAGGCTAATGTGGCCGGAACTTAATAGTAGGAAAACTAGAGACATGCTTGCCCTGCTGAGAGAAAATATCTCTAAGGTCGTGGCTTGTATAACTGGTCACAGGCTTTTCGGCAGACATGCTCTCAGGCTGGGAGTATTCTCTCATGAATACCGCAGAAGCTGTGGGGATGAGGAGGAGGAGGAGACTGTGGAACATCTCTTCTGTAGTTGCCCCGCTCTGGCTAGAAGCAGAGCGGGCTCTTTAGGCAAATACGCCTTTAGCTCTCTTACAGAGGTGTCTAGCGCGAAGGTCAAACAAATCCTGCGCTTTATTAGGGCTTCGAAATGGTTCAACGAGTGAATCGGAGGTGCGTTGTGGCGCGGTGGTATCACAATGGACCCATGGTGGTCTGAGTGAGCTGGTCCTTGAACTGGCTGCCACATTAACGTAACCTAACCTAGGAACACAACAGGTATGTAAGGGTTTGTCCCAACTACTTCTAAGAAAAGCCTCTTTAGGTTAATGTTAGGAAGACCTAATATTAAATTTAAAACAAATTTAAAAGGAGTTGGATTCACCGCAAAATCAACATTAACCCTAAAGAAGCTATAACTTTCTAACTCTGGAACCCAAGAAGTATCTTATCAAGGCCTTATGTGATGCACAACAGTATGTATACTATATATATTTATTCAGATCTGTATACGGATGATAATTAAGCACGCTGGTCTCTACTGATCTTGAGCTTTAATCATCAGAATTAGTTTGGGAATTGCAGAAACTTCTTTGCAAATCTGAGAGATATTATTTTAAACATCCTTAACTGCCCATTTTCAACGAGTATAAGGAAACAATGAGTTTACAACAACAAGCAAGGGAAGCAACAACACCAACAACACAGCATTGGAAAAAACGAATCATAATAAATTGTGAATTGTCTTAATTTGTAAAATGTGATGAGGCTTGCCGAACAATTTGTACAGATCTGCCTACAAATACATTTTGCAATAATAGTAACAACAGCAACAACAACAATCGCAATGGTTACAGCCACAACAATAATAGTAATAATAACAACTGTGATGTTGCTATTGTTATTGTTATGACTATTGATGTATTTGTTGTTGTCGTTCTCGTTGTTGTTATGATTGTTTTCATTGTCGTTGTCGTGTGTGAATACAGTTAAACAAGGATTTAGCTCTCGTAAACACGCACACGAAAACATCCAACAAACACAGCCATATAAACATATGTGTATGTGAATACATGACATCCCGGCAGTAATAATTTGAAATTCATGAGGTATTGTCAGCATAGTGTTAGCAGTGTTAAGGGTTGACTTTTGCTGCTATAACACTCCAAGTCAGCACTGACTATCCGCACAGGATCCAATCTTATTCATGTTTCTTTCAGCTGCCTGCGAGGTCAATTCAACAGAACTAAACAATACATTAAATTGTCATTCCATCCATTCAAATTAAATTGCGTAAAAAGTAGGCGTGGTGCTATACGAAATAGTTCCGTAGTTTTGTGATCACTTTGAACTGATTACTTTTCTTCTCAGTGCCCCGGCAGAAAAGATGACTGCCCCATACTTAAAGCGACTTTTTATGGATCTATTAATATTGTGGAGTGCACGTTACTTTTAATGGATAGAACTATAGGTAACATTAAGAATTGGTCCCTCAAATTGCCCGTATAAGCTTAATTACGCGACTATAATTATATTTTAACCTCGAAGATTGCTATTTCGAGAGAATTTACAATTCTGCACCTTATATTTTTGTATGGCGAATTTCTCTCCGATATTTCCTGCGTTTATATTAAATGGATGAATAGATATAGGGTTGAATGAATGCCACAGTTACCGGACCGCATGACTCTAAGTTTTCCAGACCAGACAGAAATTTCGTAGTACCCAGAAATCAGGTGGTCTATATCGTAGTTGAATATTGCGTCAAAAGTACTTGGCACCTTTACTCAACTGGGTCGAAATAAGCGTTGTTTTTATAGGAACCAGTTCCCATTTTCCCTGCTGGGTACAGTTCACTTACAGACACTCACATCCATGCCTATGTGTGGGTATAAATTGGTTCTGTATTGTTTTTGCCATGTTTTATTTGCCAATTTGCTTCGTTTTGATTTGAGTTTTGTTAATTAAAATTTGTTAATGCATCAATGGCCAAAACTGCGGAATAATACTCATGCGCTCAGTCATAAATTCCAATAAACACACATACCCATGCACATGCATACACTCACTTCACGAAGCACACATATACCAAATTATTGACGGCAGTTTTGTAAAACTATAAGCACCAACATCATCATGATCATCATCCTCATCGTCATCATCGTCATAGCCGTCATCATCCTAGCAGCACGGCACATAAATTTTCCATTTTCATTGGATGTGTTTCTAATATTTTATTAAGCGTAAATTTTGTGGAAGCTTCTGATGAGGGTACTTTCACCAGTCGTGCTCATTTAGGTTTATGTAATTTAAACAGGATAATTGTGACAGCTTTGTTGCCATAGTTGTTGTTATGCGATAATTACGCTGCCAACCCATTTAGCGCTGGAGATCTTAAATGCTGCTAGCTTAGCTACGAGTAGCTCAGCCAGCTACAAAGGCAGCTGCAACTGAGCGTAGAATTGGTACACTTCTGCAATTATGTTACGCTTGAAATGCCAAATCCTTCGCCTCCACTCACAAGCTCACACACAGCCACAGATACGCATCAAAGCTTAGTGTCCTCCGTAGTAGTATGTACGCATATAGATATGTATATAAATATGTATGGGAGTGTTTACGCCAATATTCACTCACTCATTCAGTCAGTCACTATGTCGTTTTTGTTGTTGTTGTTGTTGCTGTTGTCCTTGTTGGCATTGTGATTTTTTGCAATCTGTTCACTGCTGTTGGGGCTTCGCTTTGCGTAATTGATTATTTCGCCTCAATCCCTGCTACCACAGTCATATCGTCCTGTGTACGAGTACATCTGCCGTGCGGCCCTGCATACAAGCGTCCTGTCTGTCCCTACGTATTCGTGTCACTGTGCTGCTTTTGCATTTGTTTTCATTCATTCAGTCGTTCCGTTCATTCATTTATACGTTCGCGCTTCTGTGTCATGTCTTCCCTTCCCGGTTCCACGGCTCTGGCGCTCCTCGTTCGCTGGGTTTGTTTGTTTGGCTGTTTGTTTGCTTGCTTGCTTGTTGACGGCGTTGCCTTTGTTATGGCAACTTATTTTGCGGCTAATTTATTTCTTGCTTAGACAATAAATTTTTTTATTTTACACAAACGCACACACTCATACTCAACTACGCAGCCACATTCACGCATTCGCGAATGTGTGTGTGTGTGTGTGTGGCTATATGTGTAAATCACAACTTGTCATTTGTTTAAATTTGGTGCCATTCTCATTTGTTCTCAATTCGATGCCTTGACAGATGTCCTTCCTGGGTATAATGCTCGGAAAATATGTTAATTTAAGAGCTGTTGAAATTTGTAGAACCCCTCAGCACAACATAATTAACGATGGAATTAAAGAGTGAAACTTTCGAATGGGGTTGTTTGAATTGGCTTATGTGACCCTCTGGGCAGGAACACGCTTTGTTGTGTTTCATAGTATTCACAGTGATATTTCACTTAAATAGTCGAATTTGTTATGGAAGAGTTGTGTTCATCGTTGGCATTTGGAGGGAACCAGGAACAATCACATTCTTCTTGTGGAAAATTAACTTCATTTAGTTCTCTGCTTTAAGTAAGTAAGTAACTGTCATATAGTAGCATCCTTAGTCCAACCTGCGTCCTGTCTGGAGAATGAAGAGGACGGCACAGATTATTTTTGCCTTTGCCAGAATGAGGAGGCAGATGTTTTGGGAATGGACAACGTAGATTCCTTATTCCTGGATAGAGATTCTGAGATTCAGAAAAGAGTCAAAGAAGTTTGAAAAGGTTTCCAAAAATCCTCTGACTCCCCCATCCCCCAAATATTTCCAGGCTTAGGTATAGTACAATGGGCATCTATGCCTGAGAGAACTACTACCTGCTTGGAGAACTACTAAGCCCATAATAGCACTTGTATGCAAGTTAATCAATAAAAAGTGTAGCATTCCAGAATTTGGTTGGGGCAATTATCGAAAGACTTCTCGATCCATTTAGTACCTTGCCTTCACTTGAGAAAATTATATGAATGTTCCAAATTATTGCACAGATTTGATGAAATTTTGTGCAACTGGAATAGCACACGATTCAATACATCAAAGCATCGATGCAAAAAGTACTTGATATAGAAACGGAAATATCGATGCCCACTAGAATCCTCACTAGGCTCATTAGTAGTGACGCTAACTTACAAACTATACTGATCGAACATCTTAAAACTAAAGCTTTGTTCAGGACAAAACGTACAGTCCCCACCCCCACCCACAATGATCACATAAAGTTCGTCCACACACAAATTTCCCGAATTAGTTCCTGCTGTAAACTGATCCACTCCTTTATTATGAACTATTGGTCAGGACTAAAATCACGGTGGCCTTCTTTACCCACCTCCTTTTGAAGGTGCTTAATTCGAATGTGAAGTGTCCATTGTCCATGGTCTTCGTGATGGATTATTAACTATCGAGCAGGACTAAAATCACAGTATCCTCCTTTTCCTACCTTCTTTTGGAAGTGCTTAATTCCAATGTGAAGTGGTGCATTATCCGTGGCCTTCGGCGTCGCCGTTACAGCGATGTATGACAGATTTTTGAGTGTAATTGCTCTCTTGGCACAACTCCGTGTTGTTGCGCTTTCCGTGCAAATTTTCAACTGCACTCGAACTTATGAAATTGCCAGGCGTGCTGGAAATATTAAAATTTAACTCAAATTATGCACCTTTGCAGCACCTTCTCCAGGCGTGCCGCATAAATTGCTGATTGTGCTGCAACGTGACATAACGTGTGCAAATAGCATAAAGAAAGCGACAACAACAACACCAACAGCAGCGCCACGAACAACAACAACAACAGCAACACCAACAAGGAACACAAACAACAACAGCCGCAAATAAACGCAAAGCAATAAAAAAATTGCTGCAAAACAAATGCAATTTATTTTCGCAAAAGACTTTCGCACAGAACTTTATCACGTAACCACGTTCCCACACACCCCTCCCCGCTCTCCAACAGGAAGCCGGAAGCTGTGTGCATAGAAAACGACGCATTGCTTTTGACATATTCAACACAAATAAAAATTTGCGCCAGATAAAAGAGACTTCTTCACTATTTATAGAAATGCGCAAGGAGCAGGAAAAAAGGATTAGACATGTTTTTAAATTAACCCAGAGCACAAATAAGGTGGCCGCTGCTGCCAAAGTGGTTCCCCCAGAGCGCTTGCCAGGCTTGTGCGGCACGTTCGGCTGCGCAGCAAAACAAAACGAAACTTTGTGCTACCAAATTAAATTTATGTTTATAAAGTCAAAATGGCCACTTCGAAATTGATATGCAAATACGGCGTAGGCACAATGCTTTGTTGTGTGTGTGGCTGTGTACCTGGATATATGAGTGGGGTTTTTTGTAATACGAGTGGATGCCACACATGGCCGCCAGCATACAATGGCGGAGTGGTTATTCAATTTGCTCATCATTTTTGACACAGAGCTTAAATGCAGCAGGGAAGCATATTGATTTCAAGGTTTCCGTGTGCGAGCCACTTCACGGAACGACCTAGTTAAGGACGTAATAAAAGAACTTGTTGATAGGGGTTTGCGTGATAAGAAAGGCTTCACTATCCGCTACTATCAACCAGGAAGACAAAGCGAAGATGGTTGGGGCAAGACAAATTTTACTGCGACCTGGCTAAAAGAACGGAGCAAGAACGGTAACTGAACCTTTGATTACTTGGCATGTTTACTCTTTTTTTATACCTTCAAGTAATTACAAAAGGGTTCAGTTTCTATTTAATAGCTATCTTTTAACTCATTCTTGTCTTCGGAAGTTTGCTTTTGCATTTAAGAGTCTTCCTCCTTCGTCTTTTGTGTGTCTTCTCTCAGATGTGTAGTTTATACCCCGTCTGACAGGGTGTATATTCAGAGTGGTTGGTGCCATTGAAAGAAGTTTGTTCTTTTTTTGTTACGAGTATTTGCAGATTAATCCGCATAATTAACAAAAAAGCATACGTTTGGGATGAATGAACCGCAATTTGCTTAGTTCTGCGCTAATTACGTCTTCTCTTTAGTCCAAAATTCCTTTGCAGTGGAGTTAGTGGTAAGTTTACTCATCTCAGCAAAGGAAGTTTTTTCAATAAACGCACAAAAATCTGCAGATTTCCTTATAATAGAACGTTTACTCTTATTACTTATCTTTGGTGCAAATAGGTATCAATCTGTTATAAGCAGAATAAATCATTGGTGGAGGATTCAAGAAATAAGCATTAAAATTTAAACTTAGATTCATACAAGGAGAAACTTCCGTTGCAACTTGCCTCTCCGACTTACCCCTTCGGTTACCATAATGTCAGAAGTTCTTCAAGTTTTCGGAAGAGGAAAATGAGCTGCAGCTTAGCTACTCGTATAAGGAGAATTGCCATTACTCATCCGTAAATCTAGGCTTTGGTATCTCCAGCATCTAGACGGGAGTATAACAAGCTACGAAAGATATGATCACTTATCATATTAATTAACTCACTATATTCGTATATACGAGTAGTAATAACATTTTAAAAATGATATATAAAATATATAGTTAACACCTTCACAAAGGACTATTACATATTGTTGTGAAAATTAGTTTATAGTTAATAGTTTAATCACTGGATTGTATCAACTAATATAAAAGACTCTGTTTCATTACTTGAACTTGTTTTTTTGAAGTTCCTTCAATCAACCGCACTTCTGTTAAGCAAAGTCCTAGTATGATTCGTGTGCTTTAATCTACGAGGAGTTTTATATATGGCAAATGAAAAGTTCTGTGCTGTTGGTAATACAAACATGCTCTAAGTCAGTATGCATGCTGGTTCCAATCACCATTGCCTATAATGAAACAAGTTGAACGAACAGTCTGTCCATTTTAAACTCTCCTACACCTTCTGTAAGGAGCTCCTCCGAACATGCCTTTAGTATCTTACAAAAAGAAATTGTTTGTTGTTTTTGAAATTGTCTTTTCCTCAACCTCTTCCAAGGTAATTTTACCAACATTTGTGTGTGTATCTATATGTGAGAGTGTTCCGATTGCTTGTAGAGCACACTTTGACAACCGCACTGACAAAATAAACAACTTTTTAATTTTGTTTTGCTTTGTTTTGTGTTTGAAACAACTTTCAAGTTGATGTTTTATGCTGACAGCATTAATTAGTACCGCATATGCACGTGTGTGTGTGTGTGTGTGTGTGTGTGTGTGTGGAAATGTGTGCGCCAAATTGCGTGAGTATGAGTCTGCGTGTGTACAAGTGTATGGACTTGAGTTTAAAGTGTTTACAGTAATTACTCATAAATTAACAAGCACCCACCCAAAACTTAACATTACAAAACTTTGATAATTCAATTGCATGTGTAATTTGAATTTAATTTGTTTAACATTTGTGGGGCGTGGTAATGAAGAAGGTGGCGTCGGAGTCGGGGTCGGTGACAGCGATGGTGGGCTGCGGCTGTGGCTGTGGCGCTGGCACTGACAATGTCGGTTACGCTGGTATTAGCGTCAAGAGGGCTGTACGTGCGTGCAGCATGTTGACATGTTGATTAATGAATGCCGCCTGTGCAGAGTTGCTTACTGCTGCCTTCGCCTAATATTGACGTTTTGTGTCTAATTACAAGCCGCTAATAATGCTGTGGATTTGAAATTAATTAAAGTCCCAACATTGAAGGCACATTTGCATGTGTATGGTTACATTTGCACAAAGCTCTGCGGATCATATATAGCTGCGGATTAAATTAAACCCCTTTCTAAGCTATTGAACATTATTGGTCGCCTTGGCATAGACCACAATAAATAGCACGTAAATGTGAACGTAATTTAAGTATCCAAAGTTTATGATTAGAAGGCGGAACGTCTGTGAAGAGCCTTTAAAGCCATATTTATCACATGTGGCAGCGAAGTTGACCGAAGTTTTCATCCTTTAATTGCCTGAAATGGCTTAGGGAATAAATATACGGCAAATTAATTGACGCGAAGTGCACTTACGTGATATACTCATGCATACGACATAGTGCCATTAACTGCAAAGGATTCCTAATCACTGCAAATTGGATTAACCGAAAGGACGATTCGACTGGCAAAGGTCGGATTTGCGATACACTGAAAGCGCTCAAGTTGTGGCTGTATATTGGGGTCTAAGCACATTTAAATTAGTTAAGTGCCTAATAACCCATCACTAAATTGCGTTCTATATGGCATAATTATCAATAATACACATTCAAACCGTAGCAAATGGCAGTAAAGTATTCGATATAATTCCCAAATTAATTCGATACCGGGGCGTATGAGTAACATTTCCCAAACACTGCAAATCATTACACAACTTACCATTAAACGCTTTAATTACTGTATAAATGATATACAAATATTGCCATGGAAAGAACTTTTATTGAAATACGCTTTTAGGAAAACTCCAAATTAAATTCTAGTCTGCACACAAACTGCGGCAATTGCCCGGGCGTCAATTCAACCCGTACACACGCCATAGTTACAGTCCTTCGCCGTTTGTTGCCGCCATTTAGTGTATATGAGCACAGTCAAACAGCATAATTAAGAGCAAATAATATTAAAATTATAATGTACGGGAGTGTATGTCTCTGTGTGTGTGTGTGTACATGCGCTTGTAATCCGTTGTATGCTATTGAAACAAGCTCATAAAGCATAGACGCACATTTCCATGCGCTGCGGCTACGCTCGAGACTCTATTCGCAGCAGTGTGTAAACAGAGTCGGTTCAAATGGAACGACATTTAAATTTACATCACGTTAACATTTTCAAAAACAATTAAAATTTGTTGTGTCTGTGTGAGTTTGGAGTGTGGCTGTGTGTGTGCATGTGTGCATATGCGGCATATTTGCGTTAAATGATTCAGAGTTTATATTTATTTTGCATTAGCTCGGTTTACATTCATTTTAGAAATGTTAAATTATAATTTAAAACTTGTTTGCAATTCCTCTACTGAACTAATGGTCCACCATAGTTTCACCTGCTGCTGCTGCTGCTGACGGATTGTGTTGGTGTACGCAGGACCGTTGCTAAGCTGCTTTATACCAGAAGCGTAGTGAATGTAAGTAACCCATGATTTTGGTAAATGCAAACACACACTCTGTTAGGTTTAAGAGAGTGACCCGTCAGCGTGAAAATCCTTCCGAAATTTAACAGAAACCAAGAGTATGAAATTCTAGTTTTCTTTAAAACTAATATAAATGTCGATGTTAGAGTACAAGCCTAAAAGTATGCTAAATAAATTTGTGCAGTTAATCATATCTGAATAAACTGGGCTGGAGTAATTATAAGAGAGAGAGAGAGAGAGAGAGAGAGAGAAGTAGATAGAAGAGTTTCGTTACCTTTCAAGAATAGGTATTTAGAATGATTGAGAGTACGCGAGTTACCAATGCATTTTCAGATTACTTAGAAATTTTGACAACCAAATACAAGCTTTATTTTTTAAATTATTCTGAGATTTATCAAACAATTTCCCCAATCAAACACTAAAAACATTTACTTTTAATAATCCTAACTGTATCCTTAAAAGGCAGAATGTTTCTTAATTTCATGTGGAATATGATTAATTTTGATTATTAGCCACATTTTCAGCTCCTTCACACTTTAAAGAGCCAGCGAATTTAGAGCAATTCCCGGCATTTGTTGAACCGTTTTTGTTAATTATGACAAATTGAAGAATTTATACAGTTTCTCTCTGCGATACATAAATTTACCAAAATGTTGTTATAATTGAACTGATATTAATTTCCAAATTGGGAACCTGTGGGTGAAAAGCCAACCCATCTTCCTACTTTCCGCAGTGATTGCTCTCACACTTCTCCATACAAGCAGAAATAAATGCGAGTCATTAACAGGACCTGCTGGGGTTTCGATAGTTTTGATTTCAGGCATACTCAAAAATGTTGCTGACATAAATAACAACCTCATTGCTGTTTATTTGCCGCTATGTTGGTAGTTGTTGTTCTTGCTATTACTGTTGTTATCGTTGTTTTAATTGGTGTTGTGCTCATAGCTATTATTTTCAATAATAAACATTGTTGTTGGTGATTGTGTGGCAAATTTGCGTTGAAATTTTGTGATTTGAACGTTTTGTAGGCATTAGTTCCCAAGTACATAAAATTTGTAATTTCTTGCCAATTCTAATCTCACAGCTCCCATATGAGTCTGGTCAACAACGCATATCCTTGTTTAATCCTTACATAAATATATATAATTGCTTATAGGTAAAATGTGATTCCGAAAATACACAACTGGGAAATGGTGCAATTTGTGATTTCGTGAGGTTGAGTGCAGAATCAAAAATAATCTAATACTTACTCAGTTTCTATATGTGAAGGTCCTTTATGGAATTGCTAATGCTGTATGTTTTACTTATAAGTGATTTTGTCTTCCTATCATATATAGTACTAAAATAATATCGTACGGTACAGATACATTCATGAGTCTCTATGGTACGTATTAAGATACCTAGAGTATGCTCCAATTTTAATACTAGTTCTCATACAAATATATAACCAATTTCTATAAAACGGGTATGGAAATAGCGGACCGTACTTTCAGGTTCATCATGAAAAACCTGATGAAAAATAGCTGGTACTTTTTAAGGCACATAAAAGTAAATTTATTCCTAGTTCTCTTACAACCATACACCCAATTTCTATGTAATTGGTGTGGAAATATTATAGCATACTTTCAGGTTCATCCTATAAATTCCTGAAGAATTTTTTATATGTTTAAAGGACTAAAAGTATGCTCTAAGTTTGATACCAATTCTCATATATAAATAAACTGAGTTTGTATGGAATTGGTATGGAAATAGTGGAGCATACTTTCAGGGTTATCATAAAAATTCCTGTGCTTTTTAAATTTATTATTCTTTTTTCATAAAATATGAACGATTATGCAAGGGCTTTACAAAATTGTTACTAGGAACTAAAGCTTTCAACTCTAACAGGAGAAAATATATGGAAACAAGCACTTCGAGAGCATGACCTGCGAGGGATTCGACCCTTAGTCCACGCAGATTGCCAAGAATCTATTCACAGTACGTCTCCGGTGATAATAGTAATGCACAAAGATGTCCCCGATATGCCAACTGAAAATATAACCACTGAAAATTACCACTTGCGAATTTATTATACCACTTCTCCAAAGGACCTGCATTTCATTAAAACCATCCTAATTATAAAACAATTGGATAGCACTCTTACTACATACTCTGATGTTACCAACTAATATTTGCCGAATACATACAGGCCAAAATAAACCCATCCTTAGGCGAAGTTACCAACAACACAACAAGAATTTATAATAGCAAAGCAGTCTCTGGTAAGTTCAACGAACCCATTTTGTTAATTAAGGCAAATTGAAAAGTTTACACAATTTCTCTCCGAGTTAACAACGCACTCAGGGAGAAGTAAATCTGGCCGAATTGTTGTTCTACTCGTAATTAAGCTCGTATTAACCTACGCAATGAGGCCCCTCTGGCGCCATCCACACTCCTTTGCTACTTTCCGCAGTGATTGCTCTCACACATCCCCATACAAGCAGAAATAAATGCGAGTCATTAACAGGACCTGCTGGGGTTTTGATAGTTTTCATTCCAGGGTCTGTCAAAAATGTTGTTGGCCTAAATAACAACCTCATTGCTGTTTATATGCCGCTATTTAAGTAGTTGTTGTTGCTATTGTTGTTGTAGTTATAGCTGTTATTTTCAATAATAAACATTGTTGTTGGTGATTGTGTGGCAAGTTTGCGTTGAAATTTTGTGATTTGTATGGTTTGTAGGCATTAATTTCCTAGTGAACAAAATTTCTAATTTGCCAATTCCCAACACGCAGCTCCCACATGAGTTTGGCCAGCACACATCCTTGCTTAATCCTTATGCGAGTGTACATAGTTGCAATATGGAGCTGGTCACTGATATGTTTGAGTGTGTGTTTGTGCAGTGGCAATTATTGTCTTGTGCATTATTGTGTAGGTGTCGGTTGTTGTTGCTATTGTTGTTGGTATTGTTGTTGTTATTATTATTATTGTTGCTGTTGTTGGTATTATCCTCTTGCATTGTTAATGGAAGGAGATTTATAATGCCACACAGGCGGGCAGCAGCTTTTCTGCTCTTCTTGTTGACTTGAAGATTAGATTTTGATTTTTCAATTAGAGCAAAGCTTTGAAATTTGTAAGGCAAATATATGTGGAAGCAGGCTTAAACGTCTGTGGGTGTTTTTTTTTTTTAAGAAAGCCTGCTATGATGCCAGTTAATTTTGTGCATATTTATTTGTTTCAATTTATACGAGATTAAGGATTTATGAGGCAACAATCTAGGTAAGCAGATAAGTGTGCCTGAACGTGGTTGGGGTGCATCGACCTAGGAATTAATTTTGAAAGTGGATAAACTGGAGAAGTTCACATTGCACAGCAGGCTGAAGTGAAGAACGTGAGAATAAATGAATGGTTCAAACGGAGTGGAATGAATTTTTGGGTATTTTTATGCTGTCAGAATTTACCAAGTGAAGTCGCCTTTAAACTGTCCACTATCTGGCATCTTGAACACCAAAGCACACTTCGCTTCTTCAGTACAATAGCAATTGTCATGAGTGATATGGAAGACGTGATCTGCACTGGAGTATTTGCACAGTTTTTATCATAATGATGAAGGGATGATGAGTTGAACCTATTTTTTTAAAGATCTTTTTTTACTGAAATTCCTCCAGAATTCATCCAGCAAGTTCGTTTGAAGTTTACAAAAGATAATTATCATCCATTGAAAAGCCAAGCTCAGAACGCAAAAGGAGAAAAAGTCAATACAAAATCTAAAGAGCTCTCTTCTCGTGCAGCTGTGAGGACAGCATCGATATGTGATACCCTAATCTAAAAAGTTGCTGCATGCATGAAATTTTTTATAAAGATTTTGAACGTTAATTATGACGTCATTAAAGAGCAGAGTTATGAATTGGTACAAAAAAGGGCAATTTATTTTTTTATAGAAGTTTGTTTTACTTTGAAAATATTTCTTCTACTCATTATTCATTCTCTTCTTATTTTGAACTTGACTCTTCACTTTAATTGTACCAATTTGTTACTTTCCTTCATTACTTTCAAGACATTAAATAACGATCTGTCGGTGAAATCACAAAATCGCATTTACCACTAAATCACTAATTCGCATTTCACTCTGAAATTTGTGAAAATTGGCAATACTGATTGCTTTCCTCTTTTTACTCTCAATCTGACTTTACTCTCTTGAAGTCAGTCGCTGATATTATTGTAAGAATACCATGGTACAAACTCAATACAAAATATCTAGTGCATACTTTTAGGCTTCATTGTTAAGTTGAAACATTGTATTGTACTGTTGCCAGTTTGTATTTTGCGATATTAGTAATGCATGCATTGTGAAGCACCAAAATTGCTCATTTAAAGGCTTATTCACACCTCCCCACACACACACACACTTATTACTACTCGTATAGTTATTAAAGTAGATTTCGCAGGTTTCATTATTCCGTGTGCAAAATTGAAATCTGATCTTTAAAATTTCGCACATTTGCAACTGCAAAGAATTCCCACAACGTGGAACTTATGAGCGCGACAAGGCAAATGCATTTCAAATTCAATGCAGCTATGTATGTGTGAACTAATTTTGAGCTGCCATTTGACACGTCAATGCATACTCACACTCACACACACACACAGACACAGACAGGAGCGCACTCCCAGAGCTGCAGTGCAATGCGATGCAATTCAATAGAAAAAGGCTCGGCTCAGTGCGTTTGGCGTTTGCCATTTTCGGAAATGCATGCAAGTTTTATTCAATAATTCGCTGACATTGCTCTGCTTACACTCAAATGTATATGTTAGTAAGAAGTGTCAAGATGGCTCTCTTTATCTTCCGATTAAATGTATTGTTACGAAATTGCCCTCTTGACAATTTACTCTAACTCTCTGTACTCGGATTCGTACCACTGGATCGTGTAGTAATCAAACAATCGCTGGTTAAATTAAAATAACTAACTTTATTTAATTATTGCTATTTACACATTTAATATAAGGCTTAAAGTTTACTTTGTTACAATTTGAACTGTTATTTATTATTAGTCACTTTATTTAATAATTAATTTCATCACTTTACAAAATCACAATGACAAATATTACTGCTTCGATTTGAATGCACGATGTACACACTGTTACGATCTCTGTTCGAATGTCTTCGACTTTGCACAGTCTTGTGCTTTTATAGTTTCGAATGGTTGAGGTAGAAACTTCTACAATACACTAGAAGTTTCTGGATCTTTCTAGAACTTTATACACACCTCAGGAAGTTCTCACTTTCGAGATAATTCGTTACACCACAATCTCTACAACGAAAGAAGCTTTTATTCGAATAGATTGTGTCTTGACTAATAACACACAGGGTGGTGCACTCATTCTCAAACTTCTGATGGGATCCTAAAAGTATGCAATCAGGTTTCAGTATATTATAATTTGTTTTGTTTTGCTTATAAGTTTTTGGAATGTTTGAACGCAGTTAACTGAAATTGATATGATTTAACTCAATTATGTTAGTCTTTGATGTATCCCGAATATCTTTTGCAATAAAATTATATAAAACAAGGTACACTTGAGGTTGTTTAATAATATCACGGCTTTCTATTTCCCATATTCAAACGATATATTTAAGGAATACAGTCAGTAAGTCGTATCAGAACTTTGTAAGGTCTCTCAATATCATATCGCCGACACATAAATAAATCATTCAATCACATTAATAAGTTATATTAATTCATTATATACATAAATAAATCAGAATAGTTCGGACAACTCGCCAAATTTCCACTTATGTCTAGTTACTTTTTCGTATAGACTCTTCTACACGATTCAGGAACACATTTCTTCTAATCTATTCTAATCTACTCTTGCAGTGCAGTCAAGTAATTATGTGGACATCCGTTCAATGCTCATTGCAGGAGCTGCAAGGAACACACAAGACTCTGAAGCAGTTATACACTTTCTTTGTGATTGCCCATCCCTCGTTCGCCTGGGACTCAAATATTTCGGAAGTCCTTTAGACTCTTCTCTGGAAGCCCTTTTGAAGAGACTCTGGGGCATTGCTCTAGATTATAACTTTCAGACCTAACCAAATTTTTAGACAACTCCGCGCGGCTGGTTGTGATCTCATAATCCAGCACCATCTTTAGGCTCGCTAGAATATGCCATCAAAGCGGCGCTCTTGCTAATTGGGGCGACCAGAGGGCTGACACCCATTTTTACCACCTACCAAGTAATCTTTATTTACAGGATCTGGTATGTGCTCTTGCCTCTTCATATTCCCCTTTCCTCTTCATAATCCTCCCTCCGCCCTAAACCCATAGACTGACATTCAAATTTCAAACGAGCATAATAAGAGACTAATTTCAGTATGACTGCAGGAATGACTGCATTCGTACCAGCTCTGAATGGATCCTAGTAATCGGCTTAACAAGTTTTCCAAGATTCCCGTTCACTTTAAACTAATGCGAAGCATAAATCTTGTTCAATTTCATTTACTATTTCTCTACTCACATTTTTCTGTGGCTGTAGGTGGGGCTCTCGCTTGGTTGGACTTGTCTCTTCTGACCCCATTTTAATTCCCGCAAATTAACACGGCCAAAACCGAAATTTATTGTATTTATCTGCTGGTTTGAAATTCACTATTTCGTGTTTTGCGCATCTGATTTACGCGTGGACACAATTTAAATCCTATTTTCTACTCCCAACTATGCGTGTAGGTGTGTGTCTGTATGACTGTGTGTGTGTGTGCGTGTGTATGTGGATGCGTTTTAATAATTTGTCGCCCTAAAAAGTAAAAATGGGAATTATTAATTATGACAAGTGGCGTGTTCGTGTGTGTAAAATTGGGCATTCATGTCATGCGCCCGGCCACTCACTCAGCAGACCGCTCAGTGGGGAATTAGTGGTGACAGGAGCGTGCACAGCCGCGGGTCACCTTTATTGCTTTATGTGAGTGTGTATTAGTGTGTGCGCGCGTGGTTTGATGCTTCCATTTGGGCGGTTCGAGTGCGATAACGCTTAATTTGACACACCACCGAACTAAAATCGTATCAAAATAATAATAATAATTGTAATTATAATCATTAAGCGACCGGGGCGGGGCGGACTCGCCGCGGTAGTCGGGTTGAGCCGCAAACCGCTAATGACGTCATTAAGTGGACATCCGCTGAATATGAAATGTCACTTGCAATCAGCGTTTCAGATTGTAAATTTAGAAAATTTGTATTGCCGCGTTTGTTGTTGTAATTGTTGTAATTGTTGTATTTGCCCATGGTTTTCCTGGCTGCCAGAGGGAAGATTTTGCTTTCATTTTGACTGATGGAGATATTTTAGGTTTTTCGTCAGAAATGAAATTTTGAGCAGAGAAAGAGCTTGAAAATTAGTTTAAATAAGAATATAAATTTGATTTTTTGCCGTAGTTCATCTCTGATTTAAGGGTTAAGCCTTCTATATAGACAGGAGAGCATGTTTTATAGAACTGTTGTCTAATTAACATAATGAAAATGGTTCAGTTTCCCATATACTCGGACGATTTTCCGGCTGAAGAGCGAGGAATTGTGATTCTTGCTCTATCTGACATTGGAGGCGACGATTATGAGTGATCCTTACCCAACGAATGGTATTGCAAGCGGGGACATAACATACAAAATTTCCATCTGGGTGTTTTACATTTATGCTCCCTGCGCCTGAGAGTGGGGTTGCAATTGAGCAGGTTGTCCGCCTCTTATGCTAATAAGGCAATTATAGAAAACAAATTTCAATGGTTTTTTGTTAATAAATACCACATATAATGATTTATTTGCCCATAGTTACAGAAGTATATATTTACAGCAGTGTTTCCCAATCTTTTTTCATACCTAGCAAGCAAAATTATATTCTTTTAAAGACGCCTTCAAATGTTCGCCCTATCGTTACGAGTGTCTATGTGAGATCCAGAAAGTGTCCACAGTTTTCCAACATAGCTTTCATAACTTTATACTAAACCCTAAAATACCTTATACAGTTATTATACAGTCAACCAAGCGGTGGTTTATATTGATTGCTTATTAAGAAAGTGAAATAAATAAAAAGGAAATACGTCATGACGGCTCCATTGCCAATTAAAATTAGAATAATAATGGATCTAATTTTAAAGTAAAACATGTTCAAACATTCTTTAAATGTATTAAATTAACTTTTGTATTAAATTAACTTAATCTTCCAGTAATTTTAATAAATTTAAAGCTAAATCTTCAAACAAGGATTTTGCATAACTAGACACCATGCAAGGGTCATCCTGTTACCAATAAACTCATTCTCGTAATAGAATAATAGACAGAGACATGAGACATAGAAAATAAGTTATCAATATTTATATAAAGGTAACTAATGTTACACGAAAGTAATAATTCCTTTCAGTCTGAAGAACAGAAATATTTTGAATTCATTATACTCAAATAGATATATGGATCATCAGGCCCCAGACAGAGTTCTCTCTGAAGACTCAACTGAAAATATCAATGACAAATAGAATTAAGTAATGTGGGCCTACGGATATTATCCTGAGGAACACCAGCTGTAGTTAGTCTATAACTATTTAAAGTAAAATTTGATTCTAACCTCAACAGCAGTTTTTAATTATCAGAAAAACATGAAATTTTTGGTGATATTGAAATACTCTGCTTACAAATAACATATTGAAACATGATTGCATACTTTTAGGATCCCATCTGGAGTTTGAGAATAAGTGAACCACCCTGTGTGTGTATATAAGTCAAGACACGATCTATAAAAGCTTACTCAAGAACACCCTGTCGATGGTGGAGAATTCTCCAGTATGTTCTCGAAAAGTTTACACAAGAACACCCTGTAGAAGTGTATATAAGAATCTAGAATAATCCAGAAACTTCTTGAATAGCGTAGAATTTTCTACTTCAACCATTTGAAAGCTATAAAAGCCACCACACTATTAAAGTGAGACGCAGTAGAGCAGAGATCGTGCATTTAATTCGAAGCATCAGTATTTGTAATTGTGATTTTGTAAAGTGATGAGATTCATTATTGAATAAAGTGCAAATTTGATTAAAGGAAACTTTAAGCCTAATACTAAGTGTGTAAATATCAATAATTAAATAAAGTTAGTTATTTAATTTAACCAGCGATTGTTTGATTACTACACGATCCAGTGGCAAGAATCCGAGTACAGAGAATTAGAGTAAATTGTCAGGAGGGCAATTTCGTAACAGAATAAATTCTCAAGAGGGCAATTTCGTAACAATATTCATACTTTTCTTATAACAACCTGTGCATACCCCCTAAAACAGACACGCATATCATGTGACTATAAACAGGTAATCAATTCACACCAATGAATAGAAGCATTCTCCATTGCATACTTTTAGGGATGATGCTTTCTAAGAAATAAAGGGAATTTTTCTACGCGGTTTGTAACCAGGATTTCAAAGCTTCTCAGTTTAGACAAAAACGCATGTGACATAACACAAATCTCTTTGCCTACTTCAGACAAGTCCACACGATGATTTCCAAATATTTTGTGACAACATGCCATTACATGCAGTTATTTCTAATATTGTGAAACGATTCAGGTCGCAGAAATTCAGCAAATCAGAACTCAATATTTACTAATTGATAGCAAAACGTAATAAAATACTAAATTTTACTAATAGATTCATTTCTTATATTATAGTAAATGTTTGTAATAGATTTATTTATTTCCATACGTATATAAATTGACATCAGCATCAGTATATTTTTTTAAAGCCAAATCCATTTTAGAACTGCCAATTGACACCTTTTCGAGACAATGCCCGTCAGGTAGCATCTAATCAAAAATAATAAACGGTTAAGTTCATTTCTGCATTTTTCAATAGACAAATATAGATGTTTAAAATGTTTGGATATTAGTGAACACGATTTTGGGAGTCATATAATTGGTGCATCGCGTATATTGCATAACTTTATAATTCTGTTGTCAGTCATACTTTTATGCAATTCTCAGTGATTGATTATCAGGCAGACTGCTGCAAATTTAAGTATAAATTGCCCTATTCTACACGATACTATTGGTGCCTAAATCCTTCTTAACTAAATCTACATCGGAATTGAAGCTAGGTTAATTTCCATTCCAGATTCACTCCCTACTTAAAAACTTGAGGGAATTTACTAAAAAATCAAGACTGCTCGACAAACGATCCTCCTCTTTTGAGGCAAAGAAAATTGTCTTATTTTTTCGTTTTTCTTGTGATCAGCGAGTTCCCGCATTTAAAAAAGCATATGCAGTGTATTTTGTCATAAGATAACCTTCTTTTATGATCTAAAATCTCACTCAATATATGTTTTTATTTTGCCTTCCGCAATTCTATTAAATGTTTAACTTTCAAATATATATACATATCTATCTTTGCTCAATAAACGAATAATTTTTGAAATTAAACAACCTGAAATCTGCTATCACTTGTATTCAAAAGAATTTCACGGTAATTCGTTTCTTAACTATTTTTTTTTGTGTTATTTAAATCTTTATTATAATTAAAATTCTACCAAAATATATAACGGCACTGGCTGCCAGGGCTATCGCAGAGAACACAGAGAAGCGACACTTAAACGACAAATTTTCTGACGTTTAAAAAAATATCTTTGTTTATCATTAGTTGGCAATCTATATAGGTTTGTTTATCATTGGTTCTGAAGAAAATCAGACATACTACTACAGTTTTGGGTATGTGTAAGTGTGCGCAAAGCGTGAGACGTTTAAGTGTCGCGTCTATGTGGTCTCTGGCTATCGGCTTATTAAGTATTTTATTTTAAGTGCTATATTTAAGTGCTCGGCCCACGGTGTAGTCGCCATGCCTGGATCTATTACAAGAAAAGTCATGACAATCGCGCTGTCAAAATTTTAACCATAAACAAAAGCAAAACAACGACGCGCAACAAATATTTAAAAATTTTGTTTATTTTATAAAAGTTTTACAATTAAAATACTATTTACTTAATTAACGATAATTCGGTGAACACAGCATCGTTTTATGACAAGAATGAAAAGTTATGCGAGCGAATAAAGTTGGACTTGCAATTTTAGTATTTGAAGGAAATTGCACTGAGGCAACAAGAAAACAACTGGAATGAACGCCGGAAGCAGATTTACATAAAATCTTCTCTAATTGTGTTACAATATTAATTATTCATTTTGTGCTTATTTCGAGAGTTGCCAAATTAATAACCAAGTAGTCTGAGTGCCGGTGTAGCTAAAATTTGTGATAGCAGCTGTAAATTCTTTCCGGTTATCAAAACCAATCAACCCTCGTTTATTGTTGGATTTGTCCGTGGATTTACTCCACAATTTGTGATCTTGTAATTTTACATAAATAACTCTGGCTCTACAACATCTCTTCACATATTAAAATGTTTGTAAGTACCGAAATTGAACTTTGATTGTTTTATCTAAGAAGATTTCTGTCTGGATATGTGACAATTTAACATGTTGCTAGGGCTGTGTCGCTTATGCTAATTTGGTGATTAGCTCTCATTGTCCAAAATCACAACTTGTGTTGACTACTCTAATATATTGTATATGTTTTATTTTAAATTAACACTCGAATTCATTTTAAATTTTATAACTTTAACATTTCAGTATAAAATGCTTTAAATTTTGTGTAAGGCGCATTCAGAGTGAATTGAAGGTTGTCGCGACTGCGAAGGAGCTCAAACATTTTATCATTTAATATTCGTCATCCAACTATAAACTTCGGTAAGTTTCCTGCATTAAATCAAAGATTAAGGGAATTATAAAGATTATCCGCTCAACACAACAAAATTGTAAACAAATTTTGGTCTTAAGTGTATCAAAAATCATGATTTGTTACTTGGATTATTGCGTGTAAGATTATTTAAATTTACTTATAAAATGTGGATGCATTTAGTTATGTAACTGCCAAACACAAGGGTTGAATTCCTTCGTACAAACTGAAACCTTATTTATGTTAACAAACTTAATTACTACTAGAAAAATGACTTAATGCTATGCTTTGCCTGGTCGCTGCAACGGAATGTGCCAATGTGGTAGTTGGCCTCTGCTGGGAACGATCAAGCAGAATTATGCAGGCGCTACGTCAGCATTTTGTAGCTGCTGCATGTATGCTGTAGAAAGTTAGATTTTAGCCTGAATGCAGTTTGCTACGCTAGCATTTTGTAGCAAATGCATTCGTTGGAGAAGATTGCATTTTATTTTAGAGCGCCACATAGGACTATATACGTATATGTATATAGAGATTGGAACAGCTACAACAACAAAGCAATGTAGCTCGAAGTTTTACTTTAGAGACTATAAATTGAATGTGTTATGAGACTATTTCTCGATAGAGTTACATATTTAGTTAATAAACTACCTGTGACCATGGCAGCCTTTTCTCAATTTCATAAATCTTTCAAATGGCCATAGCTGAATTCAATCGTATAGGAAGTTCTTTGGGGTGGCAGATCTTTATAATACTTGAACTTTTCACATACTAAATACATTTTTTTAATATATCTTTTTACATTATTACAGAAATTATTGATAATTCTACATACAAACTAAGTAGTGCCTCAAGGAATACAGAGACACAAAGTGGTAAAATGGTGGCCACCAGAAACCAAAAACGAAGACTAACTGTAGAAACTAAAGATAATGAGGTATTATCGAAGAGGCCCCGCCTTGACGATACAGTACTTCTCCAGTTGAAAGATGAATCTGTGCCGGATTGCTGCGATGAAAGGCGCAATGATTGTGAAACTATTGAATATGAAAATACGGTTCCTTATCGTTTACTTGGACAAATGTATCAATTAGATCTGTCGGTACTTTGCTTACTTAGAAAGGTGACGTATTCACATAAGTATCCTTCATTGTCGGTAGCGTTTGAAAATTCTGCAACCGATAATTCTAGTAATATTATGCTTCGCTATGAAAATAAGACTGTTTGTATAGAAACGGAAATTGTGGACAAGCATTCTAACGACAATGATATCAGTTATACTGGCTTATTTACGAATGCAACAAGAAGTTTTTATATAAATAACTTGCTGAATAATTTTATTAAACACAAAATTTCGGAATTATATGATGAACCAAGTTTTCTAGAATACCTCGTCATCTACACTAATGCAGATATGGGTCTCACGGAAGAAAAGAAACTCAAAGAAGAGCAAAACAAAACTTTTTATCCTTTTCAAATTGCCGACTTTGATATGGAAGAAAGTGATATTTTAAAAGACTTGTTGTTTACAAATAATAATACAAATGAACGACATTGCTATAAATTTGCGCAAGACGTAACAACAAGTGAAGAACTTGCGAAACGATTGCAAATTTCACCCGATTTTGAGAACGTATTGAAAGAAATGAAGTTATCTCAAAAAGAAATAAAGCGAGAGTTCATAAATAAACTGGTATTTGCAGTTAACCAGCCTAGTAGGGAGGATCTGCACGTCATTGTTACAAATGAGATAGAAGGAAGTGGCGTAGGTCTATTTTATAAAGACTTACAAGCAAGAATGTTAGACGCGTCAATATCTTCAGTGAAGCATAAGAAACTGAGAAACGGCACTTCTGGACTTTTCTATAATTTAAATTTATTTATTCTCTTCTTGCATGAGATGTTTTCAAATGGAAATATGATCTCCATAAAGCCCAAAACAACAAACGAGGGTAAACCTAATGGCATTGCTATTCAATACAAGAATACAATTACTTGCGTTTCAACTCATACTGCAGATAGCAGTATTAATTATGAGGATTTATTCCGTTCCAGGGAACCGGGAGAGCAGCATACTTTGAATAAGTATTTTTCTCTTTTTGTTGACGAATTCAAAAACAACATAAAATATTTTATTATATTTACGAATGCAGATCTAGATCTTACAGAAGGAAAATTGTTAACAGAGGAAGGAAACATAGATTCCGATCCTTTAAAATTTTATAACATAAATATTAAAAAAAACAAGTATAACATTCTAAGAGATTGTTCGTGGATCAATGAGAACGGTCTCTATAGATTTTCGCGTAAAGGTACAATCAGAAGACAGCTTTTAAGTCTCTTGGAGCTTCCTCCCTCACTGCAAAAGAAAAATGGAAGAGCAAAGTATTCTGGGGAGTACACAAAAGAAATAAAAGAGAAATTTTTAAATAAGCTCATATTTGCAGTCAATCAACCAGATAGGGTAGACCTTACCAGAGTGATTACATACTCAATAGTAAAACAAGAAGGGTGTACTCAAGTTCCCTATAATTACGAGGAATTATTTGAAGTAGCCCTACGTTGGTTAGAATCTCATAAATCAAGCCCCATAACAAAAGAAATAATGGAATCGTTGTTGAGAGACATACAAAATAACAGCCATAAGGTATTGGAATATAATAATGTTGATGAAGTAGTCAATTTTGCTCACAGCATAGTCGGCAAGAAGCCTGGTTTAAATCAGTTCATAGAGTTTTTGACAATCGGAGAAGGAAAACTATGTATGATGATTCTGAAAATAAATGGTGTAAAGCTCTCCAATATGTCGACTATTTTAAGTGGAGCAGGAGCTAAAGCTTCCCAAGCTTTTAAAGAACTGTATAATTTATGGTTTGATGTGAAAGGAAATAAAAGCCTTTATTTGAAAACTTTAGACAGGGAAGGAATAAATCTGTCCAGCATCTTAAGAGGAGCGGGAGCTAAATCTGCAAAAGCGTTTCAAAATTTATTCCATCTTTGGTTTAATGCAAAAGGAACAAAAACAAAATATTTAAAAATTCTTGAAAAAGAAGGCATAAAACTATCAAATATTTCCAGTATGCTTTCTGGAGCCGGATCGAAAGCTCCCGGTGCTTTCAAAAGCTTATATGATCTATGGTTTGATCCCAAAGGAAATAAAAGTCAATACTTGATCAGTCTAGAAAAACAAGAAATAGTTATGTCTAATATTTCCAGTATTATATCTGGTGCTGGATCTAAAGCATCCAAAGCTTTTAAGGAATTATACGATATTTGGTTTGATTTGAGTGGAAATACAACACAATATTTGAAAACTCTACAAATTGAGGAAGTAAATATATCTAACATATCCAGTATTTTATGCCGAGCGGGTTCTAAAGCTCCCGATGCTTTTAAAGACCTGTATGGCCTTTGGTTTGATGTGAACGACAAAAAAACACCATATCTGTTACTTCTGGAAAAAAGAGGAATTAAGTTATCTAATATTTCTAGTATTTTAAGTGGTGCTGGAGCCAAAGCGCCCAGAGCTTTTAAAGAATTATATGATCTTTGGTTTGATCAGGAAGGACATGCAACACAATATTTAAAATCTCTAGAAGAAGAGCAAATAAGTGTAGTTACTATATCGAATATGTTAAATGGAGTTGGAGCCAATGCTGCCAGAGCTTTTACAGACTTATATGATTTATGGTTTGATGTGAAAGGAAATAAAACACCATACTTAGCAACACTAGAAAATGAAGGAGTAAAGCTAATTACCATCGCCAGTATTTTACAAAGAACAAAAACTAATGCTACAAAAGCTTTCAAAGATTTATACGACTTGTGGTTTACTCGCAAGAGGAATAAAACGCAATTTTTAAAAACTCTAGAGCAAGTAGGAATAAGTCTACGATACATTGCTAGTATTTTATGTGGGGCTGGCTCTAAAGCTCCAAAAGCTTTTAAAGAGTTATATAGCCTTTGGTTTAACATCAAAGGCAAGAAAACACAATGCCTAAAAGTTTTAGAAAGAGAAAATATAAATTTCATTGTCATATCCAGCATTTTCAATGGAGTAGGATCCGGAGCTGCAAAAGCTTTCAAGAACTTATATGATTTATGGTTTGATGCAGAAGGAAATAAAACGCTCTATCTAATAAAGTTCGAAGCAGAAGGCATACAGATAGCCAATTTAGCCAGTATATTACATCGAGCCAGAACGGATGCTGCAAAATCTTTTCTAGATTTATATAATCTATGGTTTGATAGGAAAGGAAATAAAACACAATACTTAAGGGGACTAGAAAAGGAAGGAGTAATGCTTACCAATATTTTCAGTGTGTTAAGTGCAGCAGGAGCGAAAGGTCCAAAAACTTTTACAGCTTTGTATGATTCATGGTTTGATGATAAAGGATGTAAAAAACAATGTGTAACAACTCTAGAAAAACGGAAAATCAATCTATCCAACATTTCCATTATTTTAAGTGGAGCGGGATTTAAAGCTCCGAAAACTTTTAAGGACTTGTATGAGCTTTGGTTTGATGAGAAGGGAAGTGAAACAATCTATTTAAATACTTTGGAGAATGAGGGAGTAAATCTACTTATTATTTGCAGTATTTTAAGTAAGGCAGGAGCGAAAGCTCCAAATACTTTTACAGATTTATATGATTCATGGTTTGATGCGAAGGGAAACAAAACAAAAAATGTAAAAAACTTGGAAAAAGAAAATGTATTTCTCTCTACTATATGTGGTATTTTAAATGGATCTGGACATAAAGCTCCCACAGTTTTTACAGACTTATATAATTTCTGGTTCGATGAAAATGGAAATAAAACACCATATTTAAAAGCTTTAGAAGAAGACGGAATAAACCTATTATCTATTTCCAGAACTTTACAAGGAGCAGGTGCTTCTGCAGTAAAATCGTTTAATGACTTGCACGATCTTAGAATGTGAAAGGAAATAAAATACATTAATTTGATACTAACGTACGGGAATGAATGAAGGAATCTTATAACAATAGTTTATTGTAGCCTCCTTAAACAGAGTGCCGATTGCAGTTCCCATTAGGTGAATTTTTAAGCAAAATGTTGCATGTATTTGTCACGTACGAATGTTCTGGACAATTGCTCCCGGCCACATACACTGACACTTGATGAAGGTATTTAAGGTTTATGCAAATGAATTGGTTCACTGCGAGGCACGCCTTCTTATGCTGCATCCGCTCCCACATATTTTCCACAACTTCTCGCATTGGTAAACTCTGCTTTAAGGTCGGCTTCTAGAGGTGTCTCTGATATTAGCCTTATGAACAAATGGGTATGAAATTTGGATTAGGGCTCATTTCATAGGTCTTTTTGATCGGGCCCTAGAATCCTCCAAGAATCCCTGTAAGTTTGCTATTCTGATTTTAGAGACGAAGCTTCGTTATCTACATATTTATATTTGTATTTGTATTTATTATTATAATTATTATATTGCATTCATTTTATATTTGATATAAGAATAAAAATCATATTGTTACGTCGATTGACACAAAAATGTTGAAGTCATTTAATTTGGTAGGGGTAAGTAAGTCTTTTAAGTTGAATAAAGCCAATTGTAAGCAAGGTAGTAGGAAAAAACTTATCATTCTATATGGAGGGCTCACTGCTATACCGAACCAAGTCATGAAAAATAAAAAATGCCGAAACTAGTGCCAATGTCCCCGCATATATTTAAATTATTTTTATTTTAAATTAATATCATTAGTTAATTTTGAATATAAACTTTTAAATTTTTTTTTGGTAGACCAAAATATTCCTTCCAGAAATTAATGGCAGTGCATTTACTTTACCTCTAAATATCTTCGAATTATGTTTTTATAATTTAGTTCGGTATAGCTGTGAGCCCTCCATATGTAAGTGGTTTGAACAAGATTGGTTCAAAGCCTTAATATATGTGTCTTGTCAGAAATGAATACCAGAGGAAAGGAACAATCAATACTAAAGATGAAAAGACACTCTCGTCATAAAATATATTTATTCATGACTAAACAAAATTCAATAATCCATTATCACCAACGCAGCCCCGGATAGTAGGACTGTGTCCGATGTTTCATTGGTAGGCACTTCCAATTGACATAGCAATTTCTCCCGGCTTGCATTCGTATATAATGGTAACTTTCCATCCATGTTTGTATCCGTGGATACCCTGGACGGGTTCTTATCCAGCGCGTTGATGGGACGTTCTAAGAATGTGATTTCAAATTGCGGTGTTTTCTCCTCGTTCTTTTGACTGTCCGCTGAAGTTGAAATAACCAATTTTCCATTATTGTAAACCCCGCCATCAATCTGGAAATACATGTGATGTGGAAATAAATAAATTCATCTAAGCATAAACTTTCTTTGTTACTAAAAATGTGGATCTCCACTATAATACCACTTTTAGTCAGTTGAGCGTTGACCTTTCTTCGGCTGTAAGTATGTTTATCCCTCTTTCATAGTATTAATTTTAAAAATAGTTTACCAAATCAGATCTGACCATACGTAACGGGAGCATATCTACTCTTGAATTTCAAAGTTGAGAGTCTATGATTGATCACTGTAAACCTGAACTCAACAGTTGAGGAGGCAATATACAGAGAAACAATTGGTTACTGTATGGTACAACTAATAAACAGTAGGTGCCTCTTTTAAACTGTTCCCAAACTGCTAACTGAGAGATAAAGACAAATATACCATCACCTTGGATTGCTTCCATTGTTTCTCTGACTTTACATTACTCGTATTTATGTTTTATGTCATCGAGCTTTATTGGTTTTGAACTATTTACAGCTCATTCAAAATACATATTCTTCAACTAAACTTAAGTGGTGTCTCTGAATTTAGCGTTATGTATCGCTTAGAAATGTGTGGGAGTGAAACTAAAGTACGACTAATTGCTTGGATAATGCATACGAGTATGCAGCGAGACTATTCTTGATTGCTATGACCAGGTAAAACTTACGAAAATTTTAATAGAGGTGCATATAAAGAGTTATAGGAACTGGCTTACATAATAGTACTACTCCCGCTTGCATGATTTAGGGTTTGAGAATTGCGAAGAAATTTGTAAACAAATAAAAATTTGTTTGTTAGAGCCGAAAAAATCAATTCCTCCAAAATATTAGATTATTATTAACATAGTTGAGATTTGCACTAATATTATAATGTCGAAAAATACAAAAATTTATCTCAAATATTCAAGTTATAAAGATTTCATTGCATTTCGAATTTCTCGCGCAGCCCTCGATTTGTTCTTTCATTAGATGTGAACCTTGATTGGGAAATTGTTATAATTGTAACCCTGCGCTATTTCTAAAACGCTCTTGCACACATCTATTACAATTCATATCTCTGCATCTATTACAATAAACGTCAAGGTAAATACGCTGTCAAAATGTCAATCAAAAATAAAGTGAAAAAAAGACGGGCACCCAAATTTTCGAAAATTTGATGTTTTTTATAAAAGATTCCCACTTAAGGTAATTAATAACGGAAGAAATCAAGGAGGAGCAAACAAATCAAATTGTGGAGCATCATTTTATGGCAAAAATGGGAAAGGTGAGTGAAGAAATAGCGTCGGAAGTTTACTTCAAAATTTTAACAAACAGAATTAAAGCGGCAGGAAGACGCGTTAACTGAAATCCTCACGAATTCTAATAATCTCTGTATAAGGATCCATAATTAACTTTTTACTTACTTTTAGTGGTGCCAGCAGTACGACCACGCAGTGTGAGTGGGAGTAGTGCTCCTGGCCAGTGATGGTCACGGTGTGTGATACAAGCTGTAAGTCCTTGCACGATTTTCCCAACTTACGAGAATTTATCAATTTCAAGCAAGACAGAAACGTTTCGCAATTAAATATGCTGACGAAATTTACGCTCTCTGTAAATTCCAAGTGCAACTCTGAACGATAGCGCGTCTCGGCTGCCTGTGCACGCACAATCAAGCCTCTAATATAGTCTACTGCGGTCTGAGGACCCGTCCATAATTTGCGCCAGTTTAGTGGTACCTAAGTAAAAGGTCAACTTGCAGGAGTAAGTGGTAATATACAGCAGATGCATGGGTATATTACTTGATTCTCTGTTAAAGTCTCCAACAGTTCTGCATCTATATTGGCCTTCAGCATTCCCCGCGACTCCTTCAGCCAATTGTGAACAAGAGAAAGTGTGTTGTGCACTTCTTGAAAACATTTCACAGCAATTTTCAATTCAGAAATTACAAAGACAGCCCAGGGATTTGTATCATGAGCAGTTTCTTGCATTTCTTTGGCCGTTTCAGTCACTGAGCATTTCTGAAAGAATGATTGTCAAATGAAATTGTAACGAAGTAGATAAAGCTTCGATACGCACCCCGGCTAATTTACGCCATAGTGTTAATATAGGTTTAATTTGGTGTTCCAATTTATTTTCCAACTTCGATTGGTCACCAATGTCCACCGAATTCGTCTCCTTTGCTCTCTTATAGTGGGCCGTGCGGAGTTCCTTTATAATTTGCTTGGAATATTCGATGGCTCGACTTATATTTGAGTGCTTGGACAGTTTAAACGTTTCAGGTTCATCTACATCCGAAAATTTATCAATGGCGTTCAAGTAATCTGATATTTGTGTGGTCGTAGGTACTATTATTTTCAACTGTAGTGGACACCAGCGACTGCTCAACACATCACTGTGACAAAATTCCAGCAAATAACGTTTCAACACTTGCAAATCGCGCTGGTTATTTATGCGCCCACCAAAAGCTACATTCTCGCACAAGCGCTGCATTATTTTCCAGTCACAGCGTCCGCTGGCGGTCATAGCATCTAGCCAGAGGAGCACGTCCAAAGCAGCTTTCACATCGGTTTCGCCGAATTCGTAGTATTTCGACCAACCTTGTGGTATGTATTTACGCCGCTCCTGCAATACGGCTGTGGCAATGAACAGCACAATGCGCATTTTTACTAGTTTAGCTTCTTTGAGCATAGTTCGCTGGCCTGCCACCGCATAGTTTTGTATCATGCGGCGCACCTTCTGTTTCAGGCCGCTTGGAAATTCATAGAGTACTTTGACGAACTTGTACATGGCGGCCTCACTGAACCCGACGGTAGACTCACAAATTAGCCACAAGCGAAACTCATCCACCTTCTTCATGAACTCCAAATCTCTTTCCAATTCGGCCAACCAGTTCGGTACTAAATGTACATTCTTTATGCATATCCACTTACCTGCGTCTGCGGCTTGTTTAATGGCTTCCAGAGCACGTCGCTCCATGCCTTTGCCAATGGACAACTCAGTGTATTTGTCCTTGCCTATTTTTCGCAAGGCCACACTCTTGATTTCAGTAGCCGGATCATTTTCGGCTTGCGTGATGATCAGAATGGGTTTATCGCTGGTGCTCTCCTCCACTAATTGTTCCACTGTGGGCTGCACAATGGAGTCTGGTGATATTCCCAGTATTTCTGTGGCTGCCAGTCGCAGTTGCTTTGTAATAAGATCGGGACGAAAGATTTGCACGATTAGGACACGTTGAAATGGTGCGGTTATGTCGCCTACAATGGAATGTCACCGTTTTACTTTACTTCACTGCTCTCTCCTCCAGAAAATTTTAGAGGCACTTACCTGGTATGTCCTCTGCTTGCTGCTCTATAAAATTACGCCAAGCAAAGTCCTTCTGCAACTGCAATTGCTGCTCCAAGTTGGGTGCGTGAGCTAACAATAATTGCAACTTCACAGCTGCTTCCTTGCTAATGTAATTGGGCCACTGACTTTGGCCCAGACTACTGCTGCCAATGCTCGCATCTGCGCTGGACATGAAATTTGAAACAAACAATTCCCATTCCTCCACTTGGATGCGGTCAGGGTAAGCGTTTTTGCAAACGAACAAAGCCAGGGTCAAATGACTAAAACGCGGCGTGGAGCGGGCCAAATATTGAAAAGTGGATCGCACGAGTTCCTCGTAGATTTTACTCTCATCTTTCGCACTTCTGCATTCTAGTGACTCCAACGAATGCAGAAAGAGTTTGATAAAAATAAGCGCCGATATCTCGTAGGAGGCGATTAGGCCCATGTAGAAATGGGAGGCTCTGAGACAAAGAGCCCTCAGCTCCGTAAATTGCGCCAGTAATGTTTCCTTCACCAGAGCGCTCTCCTTCAGTGACTTGTCTATGAAACTGCTGCTCTCCTTCACTTCATTGAGTGTCTCCAGCAGTTTCTCATTTTTGAGTATATCTCCTTGAGCCGTTGACAGTTCTTCCAGCAACTTGTCTTCTAATTCTATGCGTTGCTTTAATAGCACGCCCTCATTTTTCAGTAGATCGATGCGTTTCTGCTCCAATTCTGGCTGTTTGAGGACCACTGCCTTGGACATCAGTTGGTCGCATAGTCCTACTGCTGTGACTGTGAAGGGTATGCAGCTCACATAAGCCTGACTCTCCGCTGGGATGCTGAGTTTGTTGGTTTTGGTGAAGAGAATCAACTGGAATTGGTCATGCAGATCCACCATTTTGGTGCCCACTTCAACTTGTCGCTTGTTGAATTTTACAAAGATTCTTCCCGCTATCAACTGCAACAATGGTGGACGCAATTCCTGGCAATCATGCACTATGAGAATTTTACCAAAACGCACTGCCAGTTCCAGGGCATAGGCCAGTCGGTCGTTGTTTTGTGTGGTGATGTCGCACGCTTTGCCTTTTGTGCGCAGATACTCTTCCAGCCAGTTAATGGCCGTTTGGGTGGGGTCCAACACTAGCGGTATAGGAAAACTGCCGTAGGGCAGCTCGAGCATTTGTCTCAGCAGAGCAGCATTCTCGATAATCTGAGCATCGCGCGCCAAGCCCATGCTCTCCCAAATGATCTGCTCCTGTTCGGTGAGGAGGCTTTTACGTATGTCAAACGGTTGCTGCAGTTGGAGGTCTCTTGTGAGCAGCCCCATAGCTGCACTGCAATATAAAATTTCGCTTCACTACCATTGCTATTTGGAAACAGTTTTAATATACTTACACTCGATGCTCCAGAGACAAATGGGAATAGTAATTCACTGCCAATGCGATTAGCAGCGATTTGGTGTCCAGAGTTTTGTGCGACAATTTGTACTCATCCAACTGCAAGCTCCACGTGTGAAACTCGGCGCTTAGCTTCTCAACCAATACTTCTGCGGCCGTCAACGTGCCTCTAGCCTCTTCCAACTTCAGTTCGAGTACAGCTGCTTCCTGGGTGTATGCATTAAGTTTGGCCGACAATTGCTTGACACGATTGTCCACATCATCCAGGCCGGTTATCAGCGACTGCATCTCATTCTCAGCCACATCCAAATTATGCTGCAACTCGTTCTGTTCCCGTTCTAGTGGCTTGATGCTTTGTATGACCTTCGAGTAGCGGACGCTGGCCTTAACCCATGTCGCTAATGGTGCGGCTGCCGCAGAAGCCCGCTTCGCATTTTTCATCTCGAACGAATCGGCTTTGGTCGCTAGTAACTTTTCGACGGCTTCACAATTTTCTGGGTTTATTCTGGCGGGATCCAGCGAGCGGATGTCTTCCTTGACGCCACGCTTGGCCAGGAATGTTTTCATGCTGTTCCATGAGGTGTCGCGTATGCCCATTAAACGCAACACGCCTTCGAGTATGTCGCGTATAGCTTCGGGAGGGGCGCGTAGAGATCTTATTTCCGATAGGGCTTCCGACTTTATTTGTCCCACTGCTGCGCTGGCCTCTTTTAGTATGGGTTCCACTTCGCTGAGTTCCTGTTGTATTTCCTTTTGACGCTCCTTTAAGTTCTCGCTGCTCACCTGAGCTTGTTTCTTCAATTCGAGCATATTCGATTTTTGATCATTGGCATTACGCATGGTGGCCGAGATCATTTCCAAGGCATCATTGGCCAGTTTACGTTTTTCGGCCAGTGCCTCCTCCTGCTTGACAGCATTCGATTTTAGTGTATCGACAACGGAGTGTGCTGAGGCCAGTCTGTCTACGCCATGCTGGACAGAATATGGAGGAAATGAAGAGTTAGTGTGTTTGATGAAAGTATGCCACCCTATTCTGAATAAAATTTAAGGATAACCTTTTCTTCCTCTCATATATTCAATCCGGGAAGAAAAGTCCTCTTTTCAATTTATCAGACCAGAAAAAATTATTGCATATATTTAGGCGCTTACTTGTAACTTTTCCAAGCGTTTATCGATGTCCTGCGAAAAATTACAGTATATGAAGTAGTACGAACGTATCAGTTGGTAAAATCTCTGTGGTGCTTGTAAAGGCAACAAACTGTCCAGCACATCTGAGAAGTACGACGTGACGGGCACTTTCCCCTTGCCGCCCATTGACTCGCTGAGCATTTCGATGAATTTCTTCGGCAACATTGACTGAGTCTCCAACGATGCTGGTCGCACATATAGCATTTCCATATTACGATGCAGTGCGGGAAATTTATTAAAATATTCATTGACCTTTGTACTCAGTGGATCCAGCGATACAACCAAATGAAGATTCTGTTTAGCTCCTAACGACGAAATGAATCGGAATAGATAAATACAACGAGTACAATACGAGAGTGGATCAGTTATAAAATTACTTTTCATAAAATATGAGCCAATAGAATCCTGATACCCCTCCAGTTGGGCGGCGTGCTTCAGTGAGCTGGATACCGAATCCAAATCGTCCCCAAATAAATCCAAAATTTCGCTGCCTTCCAGAATAGCTTCGATGGGTTTCATGATGTCCGGCACAAAGCTGATCCAACAATGATCAATCAAGAAACAGATGCATTGGTCTTCCAAAGCAGCGCTCTGCATAGCCTGGGAAGTTCATTAAAAAACAGAGTGAGGCGTACTTTCAGCTGTTTAAAGTTCTAGATAACAGTTTATTTAGCCTCCGCCTTTACCAGTTTCAACTCATTGTAGAAGTCCAACAGTCCATAAGCGCTGCCTCCTTGCACCACCTGCACTTTGGCCTGCTGCATTGTGGCCGCTGCATACAAGGCGTGCAACTGCCTGCCCCCAGGCTGCCCTAACAGCATTAAATGCGTATCGTTGCGCGCCAAAATGCGTGCCACCTTCGCCGTCTGCTCGAGCAGCTCCTTGGTAATTGGTTCATCAATAATAAAACTTTCGCTATCTGTGCAAATCAAATGGAATTGGTCCTTGTTTAGAGCCGATCTGACAGTTGGATACTAAAAGTACTTACTGCATATAGTTATGTGCTTTTGTACCTCATCCAGCCATTCATCGTGCTGCAGTGCATGTAAAGAGCCATTGTCCTTGCTAGCCTTTGGCACGAAATATACTTTCTGAAATTTTTTGAGCAAATCCTGTAATAGTGCGGATCATTGGGCAGGGTAGCGTCAGCACTTACCTCCTTGCCGGCAAACTTACGCAGAGTGTGCTTAAGAATTGCCTCGAATTTCTCCACATCGGCCTCGTTGGCCAAACGATCCTTAAAAGTGGACAGCAACTCACAGTGGAGAGCCTGAAATTTCACACATTTGCCGCATTAACTTTGAATGGGGGTGGGTTTGAAGGGACTTACTTCATTGAAGCTGTCTCCCGGATAGTATTTTAGGTCGGCTAAAATTTTCATTATAAATTTCGGACTGAACTGGTAGTGAGCATGTCCTTGCGCTGCTGGCGTAAATGTCTCTTGCAACTGCAATCGAATTGGAATGCAAAAAACATGCAAACAACAACGAAATTGCACTCACCTTATTGAAGAACTCCATTAAGCCCTCGACCACATATTGCACATTCGGTGTGGGGATCGTGCCCTTGAAATGACCCCCAACTCCACCTGAGCTACCTGCACCAATGCCCAACAGCAGCGGCTCCAACCGGCTCTGCACTATGCTGAGCATGTCCGACGCCGTTGGATAACTTACACGTAAGAATTGATTTATGGCCAGAAAGCGTGGCGAAATTTTCAGCAAACTGGCATTGGCTGCTGTCTGGGCCTGGGCTGCTGCCGTTGAGTGTTGCTGCGAAATGGAACCACATATTTGCAAACCACTCACATTAATCCATTCCAAATTGTCGGCATAGAAGCCCTGCCGCTGCACTAGTTGCAGCAATAATTCAACTATCTCGCTGGCGCCCCACGCATCCAAATAGCAGAGATCCACGTTCTTCAAATAGAGCACGACCCGCGCTTGCTTCGGTTTATACTCGCGTCCCCGCAGCCCGCTGACAGTGACACAGTTCTACAAGTATATGGATATGCATATGTGTGTGAGTGTGTGGGTGTTTGGGTGTGTGTGAGTGGTGTGCGACGGAGTTGGAAATCAGCTGGAAATGTACGCAATTGCAGTGCATTTACTTCTACTCACTTGCTTCATACAGTGCACCACGTAGGCAGGCGTCAATTGTGTGGAGCAATTTATCATGACCAATTCGTAGCCGGAGTGCTCCTGCAGAGCATGCTGCAAAATCAGGGTTTTAGCAGCGCCAGCTGGGCCGACCAGCAGAAAGGGGGTGGTGGTCGGCGCGTCCAGCAGCGAGTGCAGCGTGCTTAGATAGGACTTAATCGCAGCTGTTTGTATTAATTGTGTCTCATTGCCTGTGCCACTGCCGCCGCCCCCACTGCTGCGATAGAGGCTGCCCGCGTCCGTCTCGTAGAATTCAATTGCACCCCTCTCCGCGCTGAAATACGCAAATTCTGCGCGATTTGCGTTCCCCACATAAATATTGGCCCGTTGGAATACTAGATTCGCCAGCTCGTTGTGCCGGTCTGTGGGCATGAAACCAAACAGGGCGCGACATAGCGCCGCGCAGAATTCGTCCCGCGTTTGTGCGCCTCGTTGCTGCAACTGCAGCAGCAGAGCGCGTTGCAGCGTGGCGCCGCCACTCAATGCGGGCAGCGAGCTGTAAATGGATTGATTTGTAGCCTTCCTATTTGATTCATTGTACTGCCTTGGCAAATGCACTCACTGTAAATACTCCTTCTCTAGCCAGTCGGCAACCAGTTGGAAAATCTCCTCAATGTAGCTCTGCAGCAGATCGCCGAACTCTTCTTTGGCTAAGATGGTGTCTAAGATTTGCTGTTGCGGAAAGTCCTCATGACTGCAAAGAATTTTCGAGTTCACCAGTAATTGAAGCTGCTCTTAATGGGCATACTTACTTCATATTGACAATGCCCATGCGGGAAATTGTGGCCGGTGAAGCATGACGCACATCATCGCTCTCGAATATGAAGTTTACATTGTTGCCGAATTGTATGCGCCAACCAGAAGGCAGGGTCAGTAGTCTGAAAAAAAGAAAAATGAGTCGGTTGTTTATAGATCGGCATCAGTAGTTCTCTGGATTGGTTGGGAGGATCATCTTTGTATTCGCTCGCAAGGCTGTCCCTGTCGAGATGTCGCCCCAACTGATTCAAGGAAGTGTTCAAGTTTCAGAATCAATGTTCGTTGATACACTATACAAATATATTTTTGAATTCTATTCAAAACACAAATTGGGCCGCTTAAGATGTGCCTCCCATGCATCGTTTTGTGCTTTCCGTAATCCTATTTTTGCTTCTCTCTCTAATATTTTATCACATTTCTCTTTCAGCTGACCCCAGAAGAAGAAGCTCGCAACAAGATGTTGATGCGTGAACGTGATCGGGAACGCAAACGCGTGAAACGCATGAATCCCGAGTACCGTCGCATGGAGCAGGAGCGTGATCGTGATCGCAAAAAGGCGAGACGTGCGAATGAGGCGTTTCGGCAGCTGGAAAAACTCCGCGATAAAATACGTAAGGAACGCAAAAAGGGCATCATTGTGGACGATACAATGCAACCGGAATTTGTGACAATACCGCCAGTGCCTGTGGAGCCGGAAGTAATTATTTCGGATAGTTTGCCACTCGGTGAACACCAGCTAAATAATCGAGGTCGGGCTAGTACCGGCACTAATACAACGTTAAGTATGCCAACTGTTCACTCGACCATTAACAGCACCACGATTGCCACCACAACAGTTACGAGTGTTGCTGTGCCCGCTGGCACCAGCATAGTTACACCCGCTCACATGACTCAAATTAACAAAGGACTGCTATATTCACCACACAACTTTCCGCATCATCCACTGCCCATCGCTGGTGTGACACTGATGCCGCAACTGTGCCATCCCATACTGCACCAGAATCTGAGCAGCGCACTATATCCACCCAATGGTATTAAACAGGAGTTCAATGAGGTGCCCACATCGACCACAGCTGGCAGCAGTGGACCGCCACCACTGGGTCCAGGAGCGCCCGGAAATACCAGCAACGGCAGCAATGGCAGTGGCAGCGGCAATGGCGAGGAACAAGAAATCGCACTCATTGAACCGGAAATCATACTGCAGACCTCCACGGACATAATATCGGCGCCACACCACTTTCACAATCATGCACACACGCATCATTTGCATCAGCAGCAGTGCACCATGTTTCAGCATATGACGCCGCAAGCGCACATGTCGCATATGCGGGCGCATGTGCCGCTGCCACCACCACCGCCCGCAACGCACGCTCTCCAGCAGCAGCTGCAACAACATCAACAACAACAACAACAACAACAACAACAACAGCAGCAGCAGCAACAGCAGCAACAACAGCAACAACAGCAACAGCAACAACAGCAACAACAGCAGCAGCAACAACAGCAGCAACAACAGCAGCAACAACAACAAATGCAACAGCACTACGCCTCTGATAAAGCTTCTTAATGTCGTCTTGAACCCACGAAGTGGAGTTATACGATGCAATTTTATTCTTTTTAACTTAGCTGTAAGTCTACGTCTAAGCTCCATCACACACACACACACACTCATGCATCCACAAATCGATCCACACACACACACACATATATATATATATATATATATATATATATATATATAAATTCAGTAGGAAACTCACTCGTATAAGTGCAATTATGCCATGCATTTCCATGACCCTTCATTTTTTCGTACGGCTGCTACTCACCCTGCTTCTCTACATTGACCATAATAAACCACTGAAGTGGGCGTACCCTTTGTAAGTACATGATTATAGTATATACAAAGGGGACGTCTACTTTTCCAGCCCTTCTAAATTAGCCATATGGTCTGAGTGAGTGAGTTGGTCCGTAGACTGACTGCCACAAAAACCTAACTTAAACCTAACCTAAATTAGCCATATTTCGACAACTTATTGACATTACGATTATTTACTATAATTAAGGCGTGGCTTAACTTGTTTCAGTTGATTGTTATATTTTACTTTCGTGCATGTCTTCACTTGTGAAACCATATTTTAAAGTGTTAATTTTTAAGAACTTTTTAAACTTATTTTTGAATTGATTCCCTCACGAGGAGTTTCACTGGATTGCTCTTGAACACTCTACAATGCAATATTGTACGCATTAATCATTAAGTTATCTATTTTAGTCGTTAATGTTAGAGATATGCTGATATATATTATATAACTTTACATTTTTTATAGCATTTTCAAGAATATGCAATTAAGTAAATTGCCACAAACGAATTTACAACAAGAAATTTGTAAAAAATTTATTAAAAAAACAACACAAACAAAACGAAAGTTGATTTTTTCCAAATCTCATGGGAGTACATTCTAAAATTTATGATTCCTTCAGAAGGATCTTCCATATACATTCATACTGGAATCCGTAAAGAAGCTCGGTAACGGATTGCACCGAGTGTAGGAGAATTTATCCAACTACCTACTATTGTGGGAGGTCAAAGTGCGTTCTAAGACCGTCGAGCCAACAATGATGATGACCACCATAAAAACTCTTAAACTTGTTAGTGATCCAATGCACCATTGGCACGATACTAGAATTAAAACTTTCTTCACTGAGGGGTCCAAAACTGAAAAGGGATCTGGGGCTGGCTGGCGTCTGAATGAAAATATCAGATACCTGGATAGACTTCTGAGATTCCTTAAATAGTGAAATAAGTTTGAAAATGTGTAACTTCCCTCTCCAATCCTCTATCGCCTATTCGCCTATATTCGCTGGATTATCAGAACCAAGACCCCGGCAGAAGCGTTAATTTTATTTCTGAATACCAGTGTACTGAGTGGTGTTTTATGACCCCTACAGTGGGTTAATAAATTGCATAAGATCATTGAGGAAGCGTTTTGCTCTGAACTTATGGCACTTATTCATTACATGGCATTCTTTGAAGTCGATCCGTGAATTCGTCACCAAACTTCTGGAAATTATCACTTGCATACTTCAGAATCGCCCCAACCTGGATGCTGAATCAAAACAATTTCCGGAAAATTGGCTTCTCTTAAACTTTTGATTGTGAAAGGGAAAACTAGAAAACGTTCTATTCAGCATCGAGTGCCTGATTATCTCCAACAAACAGGACATTTGCGCACAAAAGTGTACTAGTCTTGCTTACTTTTGGCCAAGCATACAATTCCAATTAATTTTGATTGCTCTGTAACTAGATTTGTACTCACTTGTTGTCGTCCAGCACCGAATTCAATGCCTCAATCCACTCCGGGTCGATGCTGCCGTCGCACACTATCCACGAGCGTATGTGTGCGGGCTCCGCATTAACGATTACAGCGGTGTTTGTCAACACACCATCGCACCACTGACGCGTGTCAGGATCAAGACGTCCCAGCAGCTGCACTCGATTCATTGACTTTGGACTGATGGTGTGCAGCCGTATTTGTGTTGAATTTGTGGCGGTTGGCGATGACAATGACGCTGATGCTGACGCTGTTAGCGCCTGCCGGAGCAATGCTATTATGGTGGATTTGCCACAACCCGGCGGCCCCACCACCACCACTCCCATGCGCTTCATGAGCTGCTCGCGCAATTGCAGCGCTTTGTCGATTTGCATGTCATTCGGACAGAGGCCGAGTGGCACAAAGGCGTTGGCAAGTGCCTGGTGTAGTGCTGATTTGTGTTTAGCGTTAGTTTCAATTTCTGGAAATACGTTCTGCAGCAACATATCAAAGCGTGCCACATCAGGCAGCGCCAATTTGGACATTGTCGAAGCGCGTAGACTCTGCACAACGATGCACATTTCCTGTGTTTGGCTACCATCGCCAGTGCCGGTTGCATTGCTGCCGAGGCGCTCACGCAGTCCCTCGCCGCAGGCCAATAAAACGGTCTTCAGTTCGCGCAGTCCCCAGTCGTAGTGGCGTTGCTGCGACAGCATTTTCGCACACAAATCGAACAGTTCAACGATGCGTTCAGCAATTTCGGTGGCCTGCTGAAATCCTTCGACGAACAGCATGACTCGCGATATTTCGTTCGGTTCCGGCTGCTGCATCACAATCGGACGAAACAGTGCTTGTATATTGCCTGGCAATTTTTGGCGGCCACCATATTCGGCACCAGCAGGATTTAGTGTGACGAAAATACCGCAATGATGGTTGAGTTTTATCTGAAAGTGATGGAAAGCGGGCGGTGATGATAGTAAGAGCAGTAAGTATGTGAGGCATGGTATAAGTCCATATTGGCACAATACCCTGAACTGTTGTATGTAGCTACTTTAGAGTCTAAAATACCACGCCTAGAGAGGGAGAAGTTCAATGAATAGCTGACTGAACCTTTAAGGTACTATTTTAAAGCGGCGGAGGAAACGGATTCATCGGGAATATTCCTTTAGATATTTGGTCCCTGATTTTATTGGGGTCCCACAAAAATGTGAATATTCCTATTGTAGTAGCGCTGTCCTTGCGCTGACTATCACTATCCCAATTAACCGAACTTTTTAGTCAGTGCTTGAACGGCGCCACACCGTGGTATCACAATGGGCTATTATGCGTGCTCAAGTGTGCTTTTGGCAAACTAGGCGGCCACTCCTACCTACCTACCTACCTACCTACCTACCTACCTACCTACCTACCTATTGTAGTCCTTTTCAATATTCCTATTCGAATAGATAAATATAGAGGCAAAAAATCTGCAGAGGAGTATTCTCTGTGTGGCTGAGGATAATTTATATCAAATTTGTTTGTATAATTACTAAAATAGTTGTGTACCCTACGTATATCATTGGTCCAGAGTCCTGTCTAAAACTCCTGCTTAACCAGGCCAAACTCGTTCGCTAGAAACGTGGTCAACCACATTCTCTCCAAAATTGTCCTACTATGAAATCATGATTAGGTTCACACAACTTTGAAGAATAAAATGAAGCTAAAGAATATCGCTCAGTACAATGGACGTTCTTAAACCCCAACTCCGGTACACTCTAATTTCATATTCCCCTTAAAGGCATACCAAATTTGTTTCTCTTGAAAACTCAACGGATCACTTATAAACTATTCTAGGATTTTTCTTTTTGATGTGGAGTTTTTGTTCCAGTTTAACTCTTACTTCAGATTCAACCACTTTCGTGTCTGCCTACGTTTGTTGCAAGTATTTTGCATAGTGGTCTCCCCCACCCACCTACCAGATGCCGTTTCCTTATCGGCATTTTAAAAATACCTCTGTAAAGGTTTTCTTGTTATCCTTCGCAGCTGTTATCCTGTGATTTGCATACTCCTCTGAGGCTTAATGCGGCCATTAACTTAATGCAACGCAATTAAAACTTGAAGAAAGTAATTAAATCGCTTTACTATAATCCACTGCAGATACTTACACTCCTCTCGGCAATCTGCACCACGTCGGCCTTATCCTTTAAAGCGCTTTGTATCGGTTGAATTAACATTGAAATGGCCGAAAGTGTTGCCTCCTGCAGCCGATTGAACTCATCAAAACAACCCCAGGCGCCGCACCGTGCCAGTCCAGTTAAAATTAAACCCATTGATTCGGTGTCCACGTTCTGGCAGCCGAGGTAACGCATTTCCGTACAGAAAGAGAGCGAGAGCATGAGAGAGGTGTGGAGGAGGAGGAGGAGGAGAGAAAGAATTGAAAAGCAACTGTCCGCACACATCCTTTTCGGATTACATCGTCGACTTACCTCATCGCAATTGAATACCAAAACTAATCGCCCCAACATCGCTCCTAAGGCCTTCACACATTCCGTCTTGCCTGTGCCGGCGGGGCCGAACGGATTGCCGCCCAAGCCCATGTGCATCGCTTGCGTCAGTATGAGATAACATTTGTGCGTGAGGCTGGTGTTCACCAGCTTGTTGGGATTACCGAGGAACTCGTATGAATATTCAAACTCAGCGTACACCATGCGTATGGTAATTAGTTGGCCGCTATCGCCGGCCAAGTAGAACTTCAGCTGGCACAGCCAATGCCAGTCGGTGACGTGCATCACGTTCTGCTGTATGAGCTCCTCGACTATGGTGATGTAGTGCACCAAATCGAAGAGCAGAGCGCGCAGTTTGAGTTGCAGCAGTGCTTCCTTTGTCTCGTTTTTAAGCTTAGCATATTGCGCTACTTCTGCGTTCAGGGATGGGAGTAGCTTTTGCAGCGACATGGACAAAATTGATTTCTCGGTTTGCTTGGTGAAGTGTATGGCGCGCGTGGTGGAGAGCACTTGAATGGGATATTTGTTCAGTATGTGCGCCTCGAAATTGCTAGCGGCGATGTTGCAGCAATCGTAGATGAGTTCCCTCAGGGTGTTTTGTATGGAGGTGACTAGGTTGTTAAGCCACACCTGTAACAACACGTGACCGCAGTTAGCAGAGAGTAAATATTGCCCCAAATAGTAAAACGAACCTCAATGGCGCCCGTCATCTCCACTGGTTTCTTCAGAGACAAAGTGTCTCCCTCGGCACTGTGTACGGATTGTATGGTGTACAGAGTGCCTGCACCGCTGGAGCCCTGCACTATGCCCAAACTATGACAGCCGGGAAAGAGTTTTTTGATGTGCTTTTGTATAATGTCCGCATCTTTCGAGGCTTGTCCCATAATCTCCAATAAGTCGTCATCGCCGAGAAAGTAAAAGCGTGGAAAAGAGTTACGTTTTTCCTGAGGGTACACAACAAAAACTGAAACGCAAATCTTTGGAGGGAGGAGAAGACCGAACTCACCATAATATAGGACATTAAATTGTTCTGGCAGCGAGCCAACTGAGCCTCCAACGAACTGACAATGGTCGTGATATTGTTTATCTTCAGCAGTGATATCACGCGAGCATCCATTTGTATTTCGCGCATTATGTAACGGAAATCTTTGTCAATGCGCTTAAACAGAGCCTCTTCATTTTTGAGGGTACCGGCGCCGAACACAGGCTCCAAGTAAACCCAACTAAACGGAGAAAATAAGCCATAATTTCAATTGTTTTTGTGTATATACCTCGATTTACCGTCTCTGTGATTGACTCAAACTGGTCAGGAGTGTGTCCAATGTATTCAAACGATGTTCCCATAAGCCCGCCTGATCCGAGAACGCATCAAAGGCGGCTGAGTTCTTGGCTGATTGCAGCAACGATTGATTATCGCCGATCTTATTCAGCACATCCTGATAGTCTTTGATGAGTGGCACGGCATTTCCCACGGAATCAGCATGGTTGATAAGTTTCAAGTTGGCCGTGATTGACCATTGATCCAACTCGGTTAAAGCTTGACGCACAATCTGCTCGGAGGCAGCTTGCTTGACTATATTTGAGATTTCTGGGCCGGCTTTCTGCAGGGCATTGTGGTCTTCCAAAATGTCTCGCAAAACTATGCTGTGCATCGCTTTCACCTCGGATTTTTGTAGAAGCATAAAAATTCTGGTCCAGTGGCGCTCGTTCAGTCCATCCGACTGTAATTGCTGCAGAACTGGCAGGGCCGCTTGCAGACGCTCCACGCTCTGACGTATGCGTTTTGAGGGTAGGTCTAGCGATGCGTGTACAGAACCCTCCCACTTACTGATGAATTCTGTGAGCACATACGGACGCCTGCGATATATAGCCCATTCCTCCTTAATTATCGTATCCAGTTCGGTGAGGTAATTGTCGTAGACTTCCCACTGGTTCGACTGTGATAGCATTTTCTGTTCGATTTCCACAAATGTTTGAAGAAACTCTGCAGGAAATTCCATGTTGAACTTGGCACACTCTTCTAGTAGTTGTGTCTTCTTTGTTTGTATTTGCTGCCAATGTTCCTGCCGCTCTTTGAACAGTTCCAATGTGGCCGTCTCATTAGCTTCCAGTTCCGCTATGGTAGATTCCCAACGCAAGAAAAACTTGTCCGCTTCATTGCGTAAATTTTGTATTTGCGACAGAGCCTGATCCTTAATCATATCAACCTGACGCTGCAATATGACTGCATGATTCTCAATGAGAGGATGAAGCTTCTCCCACTGCAAGAGTATGCTGGTCAGCGACGAAACACGTTCTTTGCACCAGCCTGCGAGGCAGGTGTCCTTCCCTTTGACTAACTTCAGAGTCTCAGAGACCTGAAAAATGAATAGACATAGTTGAAGTCGATGAAGAAGGCCGTCACAACACAAACCTTTGGCAACTCCGAGCGCATCTTCTCATATTTCATGCTGGAGTCCGTAATCGACGCCTCGTCCATGGGCACATTCTGCAGAAACTGCAGGGAATTTTGCAGGAACTCTTGTATGATCGATATATCATTGAGTATAGATGTGCGCAGACTGTTGGACAGAGCCTCCCAGTAGCGCCGACTGATAAACTCAATATCCGAGCGCAAGGGTAAAATGTTAATGACAAAGCAATCTAAGGCCTCCTCAGTACTGAAAAAGACTTAGTGATATATGAGATCCTCTGGCGGCCATTTCAGACTCACTTTTGCAGCTTGGCTATTTTTTGGCTGAAATTCTTGCACGCTCTGAAATTACGATCCCAATCTTCAGCAGCATTCAAATGTATGCTACAAAGCTCCTCCACATCAACACAGCCCAATGCCACCCAGGGAGTCCATAGCTGCTTAAATGTCTCCAGCTTCTCAAACAGCTCATCGGCCTTCTTAAACAGGGGACCAAAGTGGGGACGATTTATTTCCACCATCACTTTGAAGAGCTCAGTGCTCTTGTCGGACAGGCCGCGAAAACTGCACGGACGCTCAATAAAGCGTCGCAGTTGGGTGTAATATTTTTCACGAATTTCCTCTTCCGGTGGACGGAAACAGAGTTGACGTTGCCTATGACAACCAAGGAAAATGTCAGAAGCAGCTAAGTTAGAAAGTGATTTCTTTTGTACCGAAATACCAGATCTATATGTATATCGGGCAATTTGTTGTTCATGTCTACCAGACCAACTATATACTGGTATTCCAGCACTTTGTAGAGTTGGTGATCCCAGTGCAATTTGAATGCGTCCAAATTGGTAAACCCCTGACGCTCCAGTGTGGCCATAATTTCACGCAGGTGACGCATTTCATCCTTCCACACTTGATTTTGCGTGAGCAGATCAGTGTTCATTAGTTTCACCACCTGCGATAAAACTTGAATGGCATACAAATCTACCCTCATCAGGATCATCATTCAATGCGAACTCACCGTTCTTTTGACTTGTTCATGATAGCCCACCAGTAGGGTGTTATCAGCGGAAAGCTTCGACACAGCAGTCTGAAGCATAGTGACATAGTGCTGCACTGATTCCTCGTCATTCCAAGCCACTGTCTCACTCTGCACTAACTTCGACAATTCAACAGCATTCTTGAGCATAATGGGACGCTGACATGGGATCATTCGGTCACCGATTGTGTTGTGAAATGTGGCGATTTGCTGCAGACGTCGCGCATAGCACATGAACTTGGAGGCATGTGTCGCCGATGAGCGCAGCTCCAGCGGCACATTATAGCCTAGATTCTCAAATTCGCGCACATCTTGACAGAAGGTCACCAGCTTGGGATTGAATGTGACGCGCATCAGTTGACGTCCTTCTTTCTCGAATTTCACCACAGATTGATCCTCGCGTAGTCTAGAGAAATGTCAATTAGTCAATTTACGAGTATATTCCGCAGCTCTGCAAATTTACTTTAGTTCTCCACTTTTGACAGCGGTCGAACATTGACCACACCATATTTCAAAGTTGGTGCGCAGCAAGGACTCGGTTTCCTCTTTGATTTCTTGAACTGCTTTATTGATTTTATCGTAGCCCTCACGTCCGCTGATCAAATGACTGACCTTCTCGATTTCTTGTATCTGTTTAAAGAGACAAAGTAATCAAATTCCAATGGAACAATGGCTCCAGATGTCCGGCAACTTCACCTGATATTGCACAATTTTCAACCATCTGCATTCATTGCATATGACCGAAAGGTGGCCCGTATCGGGTTCCATGTTCGTGTCGGACATCGCTTTGCGCAAATCCTGCAACAATATTTGCAGAGACTGTAAAAATTGCTCCCGCTCTATGGTCAACAGCTCCAAAACAGTGGGCCTTTGTATGAGTGTCTCATATTTGGAGAATATGAAGATCACCTGTCGTGGATTGCTCAGGTGATTGTGCAGTTGTGCCTTTAAGGCCGTGGCAATGCGTTCGTCGATGGGCAGCAAAAATTCCTCGAAATATTGCAGAGCCTTATTCCATTTTGACTGACCCACCGTAGTAGTATCGAAAATATTGATAGCTGTCAGGAACACAGAATGAAAACTTGAGTGTTCGTTTTAAGGAAATGTTGGCAGTCGTTACCATTGAATGGAGAGTTGGTGTATAACATATCCCTAACCTCCTCCTCATGCAACAGGGTAGCAATTTGTTTGTAAAGATTTTTGATGGTGCGAATCTCGTACAAACGCTCTTTAAAAAGTTTGGCACGTTTCGGCGTATGCGGTTCACCCACCCAAGGATGTTGTACGTAATTCGGCCAGAACAGGCGCGTCAACGAATCACACAGCTGCAACCAAGAGTCAATCGTATCCATGCATTGGCTCATCAAACTATTGACATGGTGGGAATTTAAGTTCCAGACATCCTCGGCGAGCAGTTGCTCGATGCACACTTCCAAGAGGCGATTGCCTGCAATTTTTCATATAATTATATATGAATGAAATAATTTTATAGTACAGAGGATGTGTGTGAGATAGAAACTATCTGTTATATAAGGAGTTTCCGGATACAAGGTGATTTTTAGGGACCTCAAATAATTTTTATTATATACAATTGCTATTTAGGGTATGATTTCAGAGCTTACTGGACTAATCTGCACTGCAATATAGGAAGGAAGTTCTGGAATAATAGCCCACATACAATGTGAACTATATTCATTAAGAGTGTTTGACTTCAGATTATTGTACTGAAATGTTTGCTCGTAGTATACGAACATTCTAACCAGACGAGGTGGCATTTCTCCTGCATAATTTTTAATGAAGAAGTTGTTCTTTCCAGTAGGATAACCACAAATATCTTCAAACCCCATTTTTTAAAGTTTATCAATCGTCTCAGTCATCCAGACTACCAGTCATCCTATATGAATATTCAGTCCTTCTGTCGATGTGTTACGCGTATCATCTGGTTTTCCAATACGCAGACTCCCACAATCACCAAAATTTCAATATTTACTTGTGGATTCTTGTTGAATCCAGAATCACAATTTAAGTGATTTATTGCAATACATTCCCTAGAAACTCTGTGGACAGTTGGTACATTCACCGCAGTTGGTATCCTTATCGCATTATATTGTACTATGTTGCCCTGATATATTTACCATGGTATGTTTGTTATGGTATATTTGCCTTGGTATGTTCACCGCAATCATGTTTTGTGTGGTTTTTTGACACTCACCCTGTTTTGTTCTGCCTAAAGGAATACTCGTATGCATACCTATAATATCCAAAATATCCGCCATCCGATTTTGTGGATACTGATAAGGCAATCGCCACAGTTCATCCAAGTTGTTGTGCGCATGATCCAGGAACTCTTCAATGCTGCTGCTATGGTTGCTGTTGTCAATGGAACTGTATGGAAAATGGAAGACTTATTATCTGATCCCACGATTTATTGTTGGATTAATGCCTACCTCAATTGCTTGTCGATATTCTCAAGCACTCCTATAAACACTTGCGACATTTCACGATCTATTCTGGAGCTGGTTTTCTGATTCAACTTTTGTTTCCAATACTTCATTTCATCCTTGACGGACGCAAGGCCTGCACAAATTAAAATGGAAGCTATAAACTGATATGCCATGCACTTAATATCAATAATTCAAGATATTGGTGCCATAGTTCATAGTCGTAAACTACTCTCTACCCACACGTGTAAACAACACCCCCACCCACTCTCTCACACACCATGATACTTTAATTTTCACAAAGTCCTGATCTAAAGTTAAAAGTGTACACTAACTCAACATACCACTTTGTGGCAGACCCAAACTTGAGCCGAGGGAAACATGCAAAGTCTCCAGTAAACCGCTTAATTCGGCGCTGTATTCGGTTTTCTGCAATGAGAAACAAAAGCAAAAATATAAATAAAAAGAGGAAACCAAATAAGATTAAAGCGATAAACGATGCAGAGACGGAACAACTGAATTTGCGAGTCTGTAACTTAGCAACAAATACGTTGATGGTAAATGTAATGACTGAAGGGCAAAGGGCAACATGTCGTGTCGTCACATGCAACTAAGTAAACATGGAATAATTAATGCTAACCGAGAGTGCCACACGTACCCTGGACTCCTTTGCCTGCGGTGAGAATACACGCGAAACGGAATTGTAAATGGATTTAACCAGACCGCCCTCCAATGTTAGCATGCCGAGCGGTTGTGGGTCCAATGATGCAGCACCTCTATGGCCACTGCCAGTGCCATTCCCATCGACACTCCCCACATGTGGTACCTTGTAGAAGAGCAAACACACCTCCTCGTTTGGTATGCGATGATGAAATTTAATTTTGCCTTCGCTTTTATTATGCACAGCTGAGATTACGGTGAGTTCATCATTCTCCAGAAATTCTAATATAGCTGCAGTATGCTCATCCAGCTCCAGTGGAGACACACTGGCCGCAAAATATTCTACTGTAAATATTAGAAAAAAAAAGTTAAAACTATAAAAAAAATTGCCAAGTGGAAGTTGAAGGTAAATGAAATGTGTTTGCAATGCGAAAATTGCGTTGAATTTTTAATGGGCGAAGGGCAGCCACTCCGCCCCACCTACCAACCTACCCGATGTGTTTAAGATGAATTTCGTTTTATTGGACATTTTCCTGCTAATTTAAAGTTTCCTTTAGTAATTTTTCTGTAATTTGGTTCAATTGGTGAAAGTTTTTCCACGTTTGTGTGACTCGAAAATTGTTCACTTCTGTTTTGTTGTGCCCATTGTCCTTGTTGCCAAGGATAAAATTTTTGCTATGGTTATTTAACAATGGCATTTTGTCAGCTGTTTTTCACTTGACAGCAGTTTGTTTACACTTGTTGTTATTGTTGTGGGTGTTCTTCGTTGCTGTTGTTGTTGTTGTTGTTGTTGTTTTACACAAATTTACATGTGTTCGCTGCCGGTGGAGTCTGTTTATATAGGCAGTAAACACACCACTTTGTTTATTTTTGTGCCTACTCCATTTCAGGCCAATGTAAATTTATTTTGTGCTGTCACTGTTGGCACACAAAGGTTGTGAGGGCAGGTATTTATGTACACCTACTCATATGGTCCCAGATGCATCGCTATTTCTGACTTATTTCACTTCTCTCTTTGGGAGTTATTTTATGTGTGTGGATAGGAAACTATATCCTTTCTATTGGGAGTATGCCAAATCTCTCCGTTGGATACCTTGAAATTATTCACAGAACCATTATTGCTCTCAAAATTTCTAAGTGTGCCTTTGAAGTTCATTTTGAACAGGTGAGAATTGAAGAAAAATAGCAGTAGCAGGAACTTAAACACTCAGTATCCCCGTGCAAACTGTCAGAAGAACTTGGTATATCAACAATAAAACATTAAAGGAACGTGTCAAGAAGAGAGTAAAGAAACAGGAAGAGCACACAGGACATGCCTTTCTTGTACCCACCCATAGAGCAGTTACTCTCTCAGGCTATGCAAGTAAGAACGGTGAGGAGGTACATTAATATAGATCTGGGTGCCAGGTCATAGAAACATAGAAGACAGTTGCAAATATGATGTGCTCACGTACAACTTTGACTATCGTCTCAGATAAAGTGCCTGTACCAATTCCTTTAGCTACATGCAAATTGATAATAGATGGATACACTCTCGTAGTTGAAAATGAACGCTGGAGAAAGTTCCATCTGGCCAGAGTGGAACCGCGACCGTACTAAACTATTGTTGAATAGGCAGGACGTAAAAAAAGCGATAGGGATACTGGCGGGTCATCGTTTAATTGGTAGACATGCAAGTAGACTGGGGGTACCATATTACGACTTTTGTAGGAGCTGTCAAGATACTGAAGACGAGGAAACTCTGGAACACCTCCTATGCGAATGCAAGTCTTTATACAGAGAAAAGTTTGGATTCGTTTTTCTTGACTGTATTGAGGAGGTTTCTCCGCTGAAGCTAAAGAAATTTGCTACCTTTATCAAATGAACAGGATGGTTTAAAGAGGATTTGGAGGTGTAAATGGAAAACTCAAGTGGTGCCTAAATGGGCCTTAAAGAGGCCTAAGTTAGTCTAAGGACAACCACTTAACCTTACCTTCTTCTCTGCGGTGTTCGAAACTCTCAACCGCTTCGCAACTTACCAGGTAAACGCCTGTGATAGCGCTGCTCAAAAAGGAGATACATTTTTATGTAGTACAATGTCAACATTATATTCTGAACAAAACAAAATAATTGTATAAATATAAAGTGGAAATTAATCTATGAATTTTTAACGAATGAAACACACAACTCTCCCTTAGGATTTTACCTAGTAATTATTTTCCTTTGGCTTGGAACTCATTCAAGTATGGCAATTCTGCATATATGTGTGGATGTGTGTGTGTGTGTGCTTTGTTTACGATGCATTTCTGAGCGAAAACTGAACGTTAAATTATATGAGGGCAGTTAGAGAAGGAGCACCAGCATGTAGGATAAATACTAGTCCGACGAACTGATGTAATTTGGAATAGGTTGCTTCGATGCAGCGATTTTAACCAGTGATACCTTCCTTCCACTTAAGTGTCTTTTTATTATTTACAAAAAGCATCTAAAAGTTCAAACAAATCATAAAAGTTCTGTTTCAAAATATATCAGTTTATGTCCTATACCTGTTTAAGTGTTCCCTTCACCCAGATACTCGAATAATGTGATTTTCAAGCTTGTTTGGCCTGAAGAATTATAATTTTTGTGCCCTCATCTCACTAGCATGAGTATCCTGTTCTCTTCACATTCATTTTTATTTTTAGGAAAATCAGTTAATGGCTCGATCACTGGATTTTATTAAGTGATTCAAATTTGTTTGATAATATATACTTTAGTCATGGTGAACAAAACTTAGTCACATTCTATCAAGTTCTGTTTTACTTCTATAAAACTATTATCGCTTTTGCTTCGAAGTTGCAACTGAATAACACTGTCACGACATACCCCTTTTTGCTGCGGATATGAGAAATTAATGCTTTTGAGAGTCTTTTACAATTTTTGCATACGCCTGAAAGTATGCTGCAAGCGTTATGTACCAAACGGTAATGGAATTTATATGAAAAGCTCAGCACCGTTTCCGGCTTCTAAAAAAGCACCAAGCAAGCTCTGTTTTCCCACAAGACATTATAAATTGAACAAATCTCTGAAACGTCATTTTAGTTAAATTTGATACACCACTTGAAACGTTAACGTTATACGATGAAAGGCTCTGAAATATGTATATCAGTATATTATATTTCATCTTATTATCTGAAATATAGACGTAAACAACCGTATCCCTCTAACTCTCCGTATACTTAACTAAATTATGTGTGCCCGAGAAATGTTGATGAAACTTCTCATCAGGTAATTTAAAGTTGCAGATTTCAAGAGAGTTTGTCCTTCAGTACTTTAGAGTTTATTTTTATTTCTATCATTTACTTTATTTACAAAACAACAAACTTCACTTTTGAATGTGAGTCATTTGAATAGCAGGAAACAAACATTTAACGTGACGCACGGTAATGTTACATCCTAAAAGTAGACTACGATTTGATACTATATCTTTCAACCAACCATACCCCATCAAGCCACTTCTACACTGAATATTTATCGCCTGTTACACGTTACGGTCCTTCGTTTCGTTTTCCTAAAGATGTCAAACAACACTTGTTAGCTGCATTTTGAGTGAATTTTATTATTTGACTTAACTTTTGACTTGTTTGGCAGGCAACACAATTTTCCACTCTCGTTGAAATTAAATAAAAATAAATGCCGCAGCTCAATTCCAGGCTAAAGGAAAAAAAGAAACAGGCCGAGTTGCCACTGACTCTAGTGTAGTTGCAGTTCCGCCCGCATTTTGCGGTTGCACCGAGTGCTGCAAGTTGAAAGGAACTCTGGCAATTAAAACCGTTTTTTTTCGCTGATATTCTCGCAATTTTGTTTGCTTGTTTTTGTTTTAGTTGCGCATGTGGCGTTAAATGGAACTCGAGTTTAACTTTTTCTATTTTTGTTGATGTTGGTGTGGACAATTGCATTAAAAGTGGTTGTTGTCGTATTCAAGTATCTCTAACAATTTAACGGTGGAAAAAACTGCAACACATAAATGTAAATTCGCAGCAAAAGCGAGCAGCACCTGCGACCCCAACATCCTCAACGACCCTTATTCAAAATGCTTCTCGCATTACAAAAATCGAAAAGGCTTCCAAATTTGCATGGCATTGCTTTTGGTGGTGGTAGGGAGAATATTGCGGGCAAGTACGGTGTGTGGATCGGCGCATTGTTGTTCTTAATAAAAGCTAAAAGGCTCTTTTTATGGGTCATTTGAAACTTTTCAACTTTGTCGCTCTAATTAAACTATCCGCCGAAGCATTCACATGTAATCTAATGACGCAATCATCCCCCTTTCTGTTCAAGTTCCTTGCCCACACTGCTGTCTATTCTTTTTGCCTTGTGCCAGTGCTATTAAAAATCGTTTTTGTACTGCAATACAATAAAGTGCTCATAGTTCGCCCAGTTCACATCCTGGCAACTCTTTCACCGGTTTGGCAAGTGTGTCAACACATATTCTTACTGGCTCCTCTTCCTCCTGCTAATTCCTGTGTAGCTGGGTAGCCATTAAAAGGCTTCGCATAGTTGCCATATGCGTTACGATATTTCCTGCGTAATTGCTGCATGCAGCAGCAGAGCAATTGTGTTAGTGCTGCTTGAATTTTATTATTATCTGTGCACGAACCCCATCTAAGTAGATAGTGGTGCTGTTGGGCGGTTGGATGGGATGGGTTGGAGCGTTTTTAAGTGAATTTGGTTTCACGTAAATTGAATATTACCGCGATTTATGGAGGCTGTGTTTGCCTATTTTGAGGCTTTCAAAGATTGCTTATTAATGGTAATGAAAGCACAAAAAGGACTAAAGTGCTCCATTTTTGCGCTTCTACGGAACAAGTTAAGGAAATGCTCTAGTAATGGCATGGAAGGATTGGCATTTTACTTCGGAAAACATGTTCGTTCAATGCAGCTAAACGTGTTCAGAAAACAGACAAGTAATAAAACCAGTTTAGTCCAAAATTCTAAGCTTTTAAATATTGAAGACTTAATTGGCATAAAGCTTCCGTGATCGTAATTATAGAGGGGACGATGGTTTTTTGCTAAAATCTCGTTTCAAGTTAAACCCATTTAATTGGTACTGAATAGGCTAATGTAGGTAACTCCAACATTTGTATGACTAAGGGACTATTAGCCTCTTGCAAGTAATGGAGAAGATAACGAACAATCCAATAGGGACCGTAACATAAGATGGAGTTCACTGCCAAGAAACACTCCAATAGTACTCTGAGAGGGACCGTGTTGCAGCCAAATCCATCATTTGAAAATTAATAATCCGAGATAATTAAAGCTGTATCATGGAAGCACAAGATTCATTCTGATATTGAACATATCGTTTGAGGCAACTACAGTCTGAAAGACTAAAGCAGTGACGTAGTCCGCTCGCTATAAAGCGTTTCTCTACTTCTAAGGGTTGAAAGTTTAAAGGGATCTAAACAATTTTTCGCATCCTCCAAGTTGTAAGCGGGAACTTATTGAACAAGTTTGATTCCAACACCGTGATCAGCTTGCTAAAGATTTTCCATCTTTTTGTACTCTTGATCCCTCAAATTGTAACTGAGAACTCATCGAACAAGTTTCCTGATTCCAACACCATAATTCGCTCGCTAAAGATTTTCCCTCGATGCTTCCCGATTTCTAGTCTTGATCTAAAGGAATTCTACTAATCCTTCAAATTGTAACCGAGAACTTATCGAACAAGTTTCCTGTATTAATTAGTAATGAACTGAGACAATGCCGGTTCACGTCTTGCACTATTCCCAGCTATAATGTTTGTTCTGTCCACCATGTTCAGGTGTTCATTACGGGTACGCAGGAGCTATCTCCGCCCTGGTAGCAGGCAGCAACTTGATTCTAAGCACGAATTTAATCAAATTAGTTTCATTAGTTTCATGCGATAAGTTGAGCTACGCATCCGTTTAGATGAACACGCCACGTGTATCTACAAATGCGCTATTTATATATACAAATGGGAACATTCGAAATGCAATTAAGCGGCCCGAAGCGAACGCCAACTTAACATATTTGTTGGCTGCCTGCAACACAACCAGGCAACGTACAATTCAAGAACATTTCGTAAGCCTTGGGTAAAGTTTACTAAAAAAGGCCGCAAAAATGATGTTCTGCTCGCTTAAGCGCCTACAAATATGCAATGAAATGGACAAAACTAAATAAAGACGTCCGTTGGACCTGGCAGCAGCGGGGGCGGCATGCCAGAAAGTTCACAACATTTAAACGCAATTAATTGAATTGTACAGGCGTGCTAAGAGCGTCCATTGACATGTCCTTTTTCCACAAGAATTGCTTTGGCGTAAAGTGAATGCCTTCTGTGCGGCCCGTTGTATGTATGCGTGTGTTGCTTACGTTTAATAGCCTACCAATTGGCAGCAGCAGGCGCCGGGCGAGTGTTGAGCAGTAAGATTGCTACGTGACTTTTTTCCCATTTTTCTACGTTCGTTGGCGTTGGGTTCTGTGTGTTTGCGCCTAAATGCAGGCAAGGATTTTTGTATTTATGAGCAATAAATGTGCACAATTTTTCTCTTTTTTGCTTTCATTTCTCTCTCCCTCTCTTTCCATTTCCATTTCTGCTTCTAATATTTTCATTTTGACATTTATGAAGGAAATTTCTGTCCTAATAAGATTTTATGCTTATTTATGAGATTTGTTGGATTAACGAAATTTGATGTTTGAAGTTGCAGTTATGCAAAAAGATGAAAGCAACGTATTTTTAAATTTTTATTTCTGGAAGTATGGGAAATAATTGTAGTAAAATTTAAGAAATAGGAAATATTTAATATTGAAGGTGTATACTCTGTATAGGGGTGTAGGTGCATACTCTGTATAGGGGAGTAGATGTATACTCTTAAGTTTAACATCTTACTCTGCGAGAGATACGGAGTTTTCCATACTTGTCTAAGAGTTACCTGGTTTTATTTAGTTAGCTTGAAATGTCCGAGTGGAAGCCCCTACTCTGTATCTTCCGTTTACTGGCTACCAGCATGACTGCATCTTCGAGCTCTGGATTCGAAATTTCTCAGGATTGTCGACGTTTAGGCAAGAGGTCCTAGTTTCGCTGAAGTTTCGTTTTAAGCCGACAGATACAGATTGGCATAAGGGAATCAATTTTGCCTGCCTAGTTAAAGATAGGAGTCCCTGAAGACTCCAGATACTTAATGGTCTGATTTAGATTTTTACATTACAGAATACTCCTTTTTAATATAGACTTAGGAAACCTGTACAAAAACTTCTACTGGTAGTATATCCTCTTTATCCTACACTGTTTTTATAGTCCAATATATTTGTGGTATACTCTCTTTGTAGTACACTCTCATTGTAGTATATTCTTATTGTAGTATATTATTTTTGTAGTGCACTCTATTTGTGGTATACTCTCTTTGTGGTATACCCTATTTGTGGTATTATCTCCTTATAGTAAACTCTATTTATGGTACACTCTGTTTATGGTATACTCTCTTTGTAGTAAGCTCTATTTGTATACTCTTTTTGCACTAAATGTTCTCGTGCAGTATACGAGACATTCCTTCACAATCACCTCCGGGCTGTTGACACAATATTTATGAGAGCAATGAATTGGTTCCTTTCTTGTGACCCTGTGGAAGTGTGTCGAGTATCCTGCTGTGCAATATACGAGCAATAAAGCAGTTCACTAGGCAGAGCAATGTAACTCCACTTCAATTCTTCCATTGAGTTATTTCCCTTCTATCTAATATTCTCACGATCACTTCTTCTCCTCTTTCACTCTCGGAGAACTCGCTGCACGACAATTTTTTAATAAGTGGCAATAGAATTTTAAAGCATTTTTGGGGTCTGCTAATGACAATCACGCTGTCTATACCTCGGGAATTTGTTCTTCTCCAGAAATTATATCACTACGAAGAAATCTCGAATGAATTTAGAAACAAAATAGTTGCGATCACCATATTCTGCGTAGCTGCAGAATAAATATTGAGTCTCCAGAGCTGGAGTTGCAGGTCTTATTAGTTCCCAGTTTATGGCTCCCAGTGGTTTTCCAGAGGTTGTATTGTTGTTATTCAGACAGTTTATTTCAAGTTTGATATAAATATACACGCGCACTACCCCGCTATTCATTTAATACTGGGACTAAGAGCATTGCAGTCCTTCTTTCACAACTCAAAGCACTATAACTATCGTCCTTGATAGACCAAAAGTTCCTAACCTGATTTCACACTTTCATGGAATTCAGAGAATTGGATAATTTCTTCAGTTTAAACCAGGAAAGGCGTTTTACAAACCATTTTCACTAATTCTGAGTAAGTTGTCATTTACATGGAGTTTTTTCGGTAAATTGTTTATTGACGAACATAATTAATCTACGACTTTTTTGTTACTTTCTTCGCTGTCCTTGGCAACAATTCAATTAATAATTTTTTTATTTATTTTTGTGTGCTTTTTTTAAACCGCATCACTTCTATAAATTATTATTTCTACTTTGTTGGAATAAATGCCGTTATTATTGAAATAAAACATATTTTTTCTGTGAACTCGTTCGCTGCGTAACCAATATTGCACAACTTTGCGGTTAAGCGTGCGAACGCTGTGCCGCGCATTCAGTGGAAACGTGTTAAAGGACGACAACACAAACAAACAAACAAGGATCAATTGAGTGCGGGAGCCAAATGACGCCGTTGGTGGACACATTATAAGCAAGTATGCCAGTGAGCGAGTGTAAATTGCTTTTATGTTTATGTTTGCATTTAAATTTTCTCTGTTTACCAAATTACACCCAAAGAGAATGTTTCGTAAACAGTGTGTTAAGTACTTGTATGTCAAGTTCACGAATCTCCTTATCTATGAGGCATTTTGTGGAATGAAGTTTAAGTTGATTCGGGAAATACCTTTTCCATTCCATTTATAGTTATGAAGATAGCACTGAGACTTCGCGGTGCAATTGAATACATAGTTTTTATTTCAACGAACTTCAATTATTTTGTTAAATATAATCTTTAAATAGAGGAACACCGCGGAATCATCGACTAAATAAAATTGGATAGATATGTCTTTTTCAGTTGTTTGATTGATTTCTTATCTAGAATATGGCTAACCACAATATGGCTGTTCCGCGATATATATGTGCATATTCTTTCATCGGTATTCTTATTTAACGATAGTGTCTTACTTAGATTGTCCGGTAATGAAAGCATTCATAGCGAACATTCAAGTATTCTGCATCATCAACATCATCGTCAATTAGATTACGTTAAAATTCGTTTCAATAAATTTAGGTTGAGACCTTTTTATACTACTCTTAGTGATCCCAGAAATAGTCAGCAGTCTCCGTGACTTTCTGAGGTCCAATATCATCATCACATGATATTCAATTACATTAACTTTCGTTCTATGATAATTTTCTGAGAGTTAGTTTGTTGATCATCAGCATTGGGCGAATTGCAGTGTAGACTTTTATTTATAGTTCTGAAATCCACAGCTCAGTTTTGTCTTCATTTGGAATACTGTTCCATGACCCCACTTTCTCTCTTCAAAGAGTTAACCTAGCAGTGTTTGTAGAATAAAAAACGTTTAGTATGAGCTTTGTTGTTAAAGATGATAACATATACGAGAGTGGGCTGCAAAGTAATGGGCTTAGCCAATAGGCTTGGGGAGTGAACGACCGAATGAACTAATTGATCTATCTCACTGAATTGAACTAACTGAACTAGTTCAGATCACTTGCTGAGCTGATATACGAGTACATATACATAAAGTTTAGGATGAGCGAGTATTTTCAGAGTACAGGCTCTTCCTATCATCTGTTATGAATGAACGAACGAACGAAAGAGAAAATTGAGTAAGTGAGCAATTGACATGTTTTAATAATCAACATGCTGAGCTCAGCTGACCTAACTGAACATCTGAACCAGAGTATACTGAGTAAAGAAACTTAAACGTCAAACGGCAAAGCAGCGAAATAAAGCAGACGGACGTTGTACATGAATCTACTGAAAATCGTGGTGAATCCACTCAAAATCGTGGTGTGTCTGCTTCGGTCGCTGGCAGCGAAAAAGACTTTCTTTTCTCTGTATTCTCTGATATACACAAAGTTTAGGATGAGCGAGTATTTTGAGAGTACAGGCTCTTCCTGCCATCTGTTATGAACGAATGAACGATTGAAAGAGAAAATTGAGTAAGTGTGCAATTGACATGTTTTAATAATCAACATGCTGAGCTCAGCTGAGCTAACTGAACAACTGAACTATGTGAACGAGTTCAATATGCTTAGTGAACGAGAATGAGTGGATGAGTCAGCTGAACGAGCAAGTCCTACTCTTCTAGCCAATAGATTTTGAAGGCCTTGACAAATCGTATTATGGGAAAATCAACATAATTTTTTCATAAATGTAATGTTTTCGTCTGAGGCCTTGCAGGCTTCTCGTAACATAAGATTTGTTTTTTTGGAACTTGAAAACTTCCTCTAGATCACTATTTTCACAGTCGTATTCTCATAGAGCTGCATTTTAAACCTCTCCTGACCCATCTTCCAAATTTCAGCTGATATTACCAACATTTTCTGTTCTGTGTTTTACACTTAATACTTAATTTGTTTGAGGCAGTTGTTGTTGTTGTTGTTATAGTTGTTTTTCGTCCACTGTTTGTTAATGTTGTAATTTACAATTAATTGAACTTTTTCCTCGTTTTTTGCGCTTTTGTAATTTTTGGTTTGCACATAACCATAAAGCAAAGTATTCGGCTTAATTGTGAAAGGCTTTACCGGTAATTAAATGCAGGAAAATGTGTAAAAATTGAAATTCCAATAATTAAAATAATGACCTGCTAATTAAATATTATTTACTGTAAATCCGTTTCACAAAGTGCGCCTTTGTGTGTGCTCGTACGCACTTTCTTTGATTGTGTTCAATTTGGTTGATGTTTGTGTTGCCTTCGCTCGTAAGTCTTCGTAATAATAATAATAATAATAACAACAACAATCAACGCAATTTTACTTTTATATCCTTTGCGCAAATGTTTTTTACGCTTACATAAACGCCATTTGCACAACGATATTTTACGCGCCTAAAAGTATGCGTAAACAAATAAAATGTTACTCAAACACATCAAAGACAGATTTACCAACAAAGGCACAGACACAAACACACACGTACACTAAACTCACTCATATTTGCGCTGACGCTTATGGGTATTGTCAATCGTTTATGCACATGATAACACAATGCCGCCAACACCACCGTAAAAGCACACACACACACACACACACACTCACTTGTCTGTTCGACATAAAGACAAAGGATACTTTGACGTTCACCAGCGGCAACGAAGACACACAAGCAACAAAGGGGGCCATTTAGCACAAACAGAAAGCAATAAACCATAATTTTTCTGCGTTTTTCTCATTCATTTGCTTGTAATCGCAGGCAATAAAAACCAAATCGCAACTACAGAAAAAAAACAGAAAGAAATATAACAAGGAGCAGGGTTGCCAGGGTTTAGTTCAGTTACCTTTTGAAATTTCCAATATGGATTCCCGGATTCAGTGTCCGGAAGTCACATCGTTTCCGATACTCGTAACTGTGGGGACGTAAATTTGTTTATGAGGTTTGAAATTAAATTGTGGAGGCAACAAATTATTCAGAATTCTAACGGAAATTCAGATTCCGTGGTGCTAACGTATTGCTCGTTTTGATCGAATAAACATGTTGTGACTGAATAAACATGTTCAATGGCGAGCTCCATTATATAATGTCCTTTTTGCAGCTCCCACTATACTTACGCAACTCTTTCCCACTTAGCTCCGCTTGCCTCGTATGGGAACATTAAGAATGTCCCCGTCATCTCTTCGCACGAAAGTTGAACCTCCTCCCGCTTATTATTCAAAAGTGAAATTATCTTTATGAGTCACTTTAAAAGCATGGAACCTTCTTCCCAATAGGTCCAGTTTATTGCTCGCTATATTTACTTGTCCGCTGGCAACTCTAAATTTCTTCCATCCCAGGACTAGTGAGGGACTATTCTCATAGTTTATTCTCTGATTACTAAAAAATCAAACAAAAACAAATAAATAGCTGTCGTATCGATGAAACCCAGCGGCATAAGCAACAGCAACAACAACAATGACAAGAATATATATGCACGATTATGTAGCATACATTTAGGCCGTTGTCAACATATCTCAATATTTTATGTGTTGCCATTTTATGGGCTCTGCTGCCACTGAAGCTCTTTCCTCCCTTTAAATATTTTCAGCACAGTAGTTTTTTTTTTTTGCTAGTTTTAGTAGGGTGGTTCTTTTTGTTGTTGTTCTATTCTATTAACTTGCACAGCAGTGCAATTGACCTGTTAGTAGATTTGTGGAGCTTTTATGAGATTTCTCTGGTTTTTCTGCTGCGGTGTTCTGGATGTGAAAGTGCGAATAGTGAGTGAGCAGTGTCCATTTTATGAGCTCTGCATGTCCTTACATAATAATTTACTAGTAGCAGCTTTATGCAGTAGTCGTAAAGCTGTGATTTCTATAGAAGAAACAAGGTTGGGGTGATGAGGTGTTATTTGAAGGCGCTGTCAGGTAACTGTGTTGCTCATGGGTGGCTCTAGTATGGTATACTCACGTAGTTCTGGCTACGATTTTATTCTATTTAAATTTTGGTTCAGTTTATTTTGGAAGTGCCTGTTTCAGGTGTGGAGTTTGTAGTGTTTAGATTGCTTGTGCTTAGCAGAAAGATAAGGATATTTGTATCCCAACCATTTTGCAGTTTACTTATAAATTTAGTGACTATTTTTCAGACACTGCAATTTTAATTTTATGAAATGAAAACGATGATTTTTAATATCTGACTCTCAGTAACTTACTTACTAAATTTAAGAAACTGATTTTGTACATTTCAAGACTTAAATGACTAGTTTTCAGTAATTCAATTGCTGATTTATAGGAGTTGAATAACTAGTTTTCAGTTTATTGAAGACCAGTAAATGACTCTAATTTCGGTATTTGTATCGAAGCAATTACTTAACTTAAGTAGCTGATTTTATGCATTTCAGTACTTTCATGACAAGTTTTCAGTAGCTCAATTGCTGATTTTGAGGAGTTGAATAACTATTTTTTAGTTTATTGATGACCATTAACTAAATCAATAATTTCAGCAATTCCTTCGTAAAATTTGCTGAAAATGAGACTAAATTTATGTATTTAAAACATTTAGGAACTAGTTTTGAGTTTCAGATTATCAACTGTTGAGTTTCTGGAGCGTAGCGCCTATTTTGCAGCAATAAAATTACTCATTTTCAGAAACTAAATTACTTTATTTAAGAATGCACACCACTAAGAGGTGAAATAATCCTAGGACCGCTTAGGAGTTATGAGAATGTGAGCCTGTCGTAGAGAATCTGATTATAAACCCTGCTTCTGAAGATAAGTGACTGATTTTTTCTTTCTATTATAACTGTCCTTTATTTTTGCAATAACTCTGAGAAATCAAGTACTAAAACTCTTAAACTAACTTTGTAATTGACAGTACTCAAATTACTGAATCGCAGTAACTCGAATTTCTGAGTCTTAACAAACAACTTCCTTAACTGTGTCGATGGAATTGTTAATACTCTTCTCCATTGAAGTAGTTGAACTTCCTTCTAATTTTCAGCAATGGAATGTGTGAAAGGAGTTACTTTTTTCCTTGCTAAACCCAAGCAATTGGGTGTCTTAATTTCAGCAATTGTGTTTGTGAACTGGATTAACTGCGGTACGAAACCTCCACCACCCAGTTACGGAAAAAGGCAACAATTTTAAGCAATGGAATATCTAACTTTCAGTGGACAATTGCTAACTTTCAGCAATTCGTTTCGAAATACCGCTGCTGCTGCACTTTCTCTCATTTCGAATTCAAAATGAATGTTCAGTCGGGGAACTTATGTTTCAATTTTATTTATGGCGTAACACCAACACAAATTCGAAATAAAAAGCTGGAGAGATGAAAAAATTGTCGCAAAACTTACGACAGCAAATTTATGCACGAAGAACGGACAACGGAGAACAGTTGCTGACAATGGCACGAGTCTTTTTTTTGTATGTTTCGCTCCGGCACAGACAACCGAACGACCAAAGAAATTAACCGAAAAAAGTGTGGAAAAGGCAGCCAACAACAACAATAATAAAACACCATGATCTACGAACTGGACACAGAATGACACATGAATGCAACTTTTACTGCCTGCCGCTTGCAACAATTGCCGCTCTAACAAAGCAATGAACTTGCAACGAGGCATAAATAAAATTCAACTGCAACAGCGGCGGCGGCAATGACAACAAAATAACGCACATACAATTGCAGGCAGAAGGAGAGTCGTACACAAACTCTACTGGAGAGGCAACATATGGTAGAGTGCCGACGACTGTTGGATGGTGGGGGGGGGGGGGGGAAGACACACAAACACACACACACACATAGATAAAGGAAAACTAAAAGTTAAAAAGCCATTAGCAGCATTTTTGGCTACTCTAACACAATTGTTATTTTAATTTTTTCGTTTGTGTTCGCTTTTTGTTCTCGTCAGTAATGCTGCTCAGCCTGGCTTCTGTTGCAGCAGTCATTTTTGTTGCTGCTACTATTGCTATTGTGCTTATCCTTTGCAGCTCGTTAGTTGCATTGTTTGAATTGTGTTCATTGACGCCGCTATAAATTTTTAAGAATGTGTAAAAGAGAAAGGAAGCAGCAATTTAGTGCAAACTGTTGAAAATTGTGTAACAAGGACAATGCTTCGAAGGACAATATGCCCGGCTGTTCGGCGGATGTCGCTTTTTACATGCGCAAATTCATAATTGATCGTTTCGAGGAACTTGTCAAAATTTCTCTATGGCAGTTGAAATATTTTTATTTTACTTTTTTTGTGTGTGTTTTTTGTAAATATTTTCCACTTTATTTTTGGCAGTTTCTGTTTCACTTAAATGCAGTCAGTTTAATTGAAAAACTATGTATATTTAAATGCAAATAGCTTTTACTTTAGTTGTTAGTTATTTGCGCCATTTGGTTTGGCAGCAGCTGTTGCCATCGTTGCTGCTGTGGTCATTTTTTGGATTTCAGTTCCATGCTTGCAACTTTAATTACTGCGCTGAAATATGAAACCGCAACCAACTGAAAATTTGTTAATTCAACAGTGACTGAAATTCTACGCACGCACCTCCCAGTAGGAATGGTCTCAGTGGAAATAGCCGCTCAGTGGGAAAAGTCAGGCGTCGGAATAGCTGCAATTATATTGTTTCGCCATCGAGGGGCAGAAGAACGGTTTCCATCCGCGCTTTGTTCATTGTTCTTTTTGTAAGGAAGGGCAATGCACTCTGACTGCTCGTGGAATGCCTCCTATCAGATAAATCCATTGGGTTCCCCGGTTAAGTTCAAAAACAAGGCTGATTCAATAGGGTGTACCTGAGTGTTGAAATCAAACCACCTGCTCAATTGCTTGGTAACACAGTGAGTGTCTTAACTTTCTTAACTGTGATAGGAATAGTTTTTATTAAATTGGTTTTTATTATATTAAATAATATATTTTTTGATTTTTATCAAACATTTTTAGTTTAGTTTTTTTATTGATGTTTTTAAATATTTTTAATTTTTTTTTAAATAACAAATACAATTATTTTTTAATAAAATAAATATCCAAAAATTGTAAAATATTTAATTAATTGTTTTAAATTGTTTTCTTCTAAATTTAAAGGACTTTTAATGAATTCACACAATTGAAGAAGGAATATCAGTCACAATTCAGATTCGAACTAGAAGAAACTATTTTTTTTAAAACTTTTTTCAATTTTTTTAATTAATGCAGCACGTTTTGTCTGTGGAAACTGGAGCAATGGCAAAAAGTACGCAAAGAACCGGTTCTCTACAATCTCCGAACAATAGCAGAATATGCCCTGTCTATATTTTCAGACAATTTTTGGATAGTAAACAAACTTCTTATTGGTTTTTTCACAGACAGAGAGACAGAGTCTGTCTTTAAAATATTTACTAATTATATTCTAGCGCTATACAGTGTTAGTCACAGTTATTTATTCATAAAATATTTACAGAGCGTGTATAAACAATATGAAGTTCTATGAAAACTGTTGCTATCAGCCCAGTTGAAACTAAACTAGTCAATTGGTTGTTTTCAAAATTTAAAGTGACTAATTGTTTGTTTCATACCCAGAATTAATTAGAATGCGTACCAAATACATCCACACACTAAGAATAGTGCTAATAGTGCCTGCACTTACCAACAACACCATTACCGACCTTCTGACTTGGGACAGTTCAGCTACACTGCCACGATATTATCAGAGCCACAAGAGTGCCACTGAATACGAGTACGTAACAGGACAGCGATTATAGCGTAAATGACCTCCAGTAAACTGCAGCAGAGTTCTCGTTTGCAGCGCTAAACAGAGCACAGCCAGCGAAACCGAAAATTCCATAAGACCATCAACGGGAGCCGAAAAAGATGTACTTCGATGGAAGCCAAAAGGAAACCACTCGTAAGTGGAATAACATGGCAATATGCTGTGTCAGTGAAAGCACACAGTAACGCACAAGCAGCACGCAAAACAATAGCAATAATAATAGAAAATACACTAATAAAACTAGCTTGCATACCGTAGGGTGTAATAAGCAATAAATGCGACAATTTACGCACGCACAAAGTGCGCCATCTGGACGAGATAATAGCTTAAAATGTAATGCAAACTACTTACCAGGAGGGGGAAGCGAAGGACGACACCTGAGTAAATCTTTAATGGCATATTTGAGATTTGAATCAGGTGCTTTAAAATACTCGTATTCGAGAATGTGGCCACATGCAAATAAATGTCTGCAATGGCATCCTTAATGCATAAAAAATGTATAACATGAGCTTCAGTGATACTGGGTTCGGTCGAACAGTTTATCAGCTCTGTAAATGTTTATGGCTTTATATGGTGTATAAATATCATATCAGTATAATTAAGTTTCGTGATGGTGAACCACAGTGGAGAAATTAGAATGAGCAGGTTCGGACTTGATATTCATGCAAGTGTAGGTTGTTAAAATGACACTCTTATATTAAAATCGGATATGTTTAAGTACGTGAGGAGGGTCCAGAATGGTGTGTCTCTATGAATCCTAAGAAAACTGCATTAACACTCTAAATCGAAGAAGTTTGCCGTCCTCTGCTTAAAGTTTATGTAAAAACGTTGTCATCACCAATGAAGTGAAATATGTATATTCAGTCTAGGCTGTAAACTTGGAAGCTTGGAAGCTTGCAATAGATCGCTTAGTTGATATACTAAACACATATTCCTCTTGGACTTGTAAGTGAAATATCTTAGGTTGATTGTAGACAGTAAATTACCTTGGAACCTTGCAATAGAGCGCTTAGTTGATATACTCATACACATAGTGAAATATCTTAGGTTCAGCCTGAACAGTAAATTAGCTTGCAACACTGAAATAGATCGCATTCACATACTCTATTGGACTTGTATATGGCTACCCAGAGCATCGATCTTAGAATGATGCTTAGAATCTACAGATGTATTGGTCGATTCATAATGTTGTATGCACATCTGGAGGAAGTTCAAAAACTCGTTGCTTGTGACTGTACAAGTTGGGTACAATTCCTGTGTCTGCTCATAATCTTAGTGCAGGAGTGTTATGGCTGAAAGGGAGTGGATCAATCACAATTAAGTGTGGTACAGTTTGGAATGCGTAATGGGTGTGCACGGGTTCCTCAGTGCCGAATTGTCTCTTGAGTGTATTCACTGCATAACTCTGATGCATACACACAAATGCATCCATTTGCCCAACGGATAAAGTCGTCTCGCCAAATGTTATTCTAGAAATGCATGAGGGGTTGGGTTTGCCTTATATCAGATGTGGAATTTAGATGATATTATATAAATACAATGATTGGAACTATTGAACGAATAGTACCTTCACTTCAGTACAATTAATTTGGAGTTCTGAAAAATATAAACACAAATGAACGAGTTATTGTTAGGGTACGCTTCTGAAACTAAAAAAACTGGTACTGGTCCTGCATCTTCCGTAAAAGGGTATTGAAAAACAATATAATATGCTCCCAAAAGGATACAGTGCCTAACATTAGGATGAATGGAAACTATTCCTCTGGATTATTCCGTTTGATTTTGCAATTGCCCAAACTATTTTCAATTCCAAACAGCAACGTTGCAGGAACACTTTAAATTGAAAGTTTGCCAAAAGTTACAACAATTTAAAATTACGTTCAATCTGCTGACTGTGAGCATTTCATTTACTCTGCCGGCATTTGCTGCACAAGAATACCCCCGCGTGTGCTTATAATAAAAGATAAACTGGAAAAAGAAAAAAATTACACAGAAAAAAAGAAAGAAAAACAAAAGAGAAAGGAATATCGTTTACGATTAACGTCGGTTGATAATCATTGTGAAGTGTGCTTCAGTTGTCAACAGCATCATGAATGACAGTTGGTCGGGCACAGTTGCTCTCCGAGTAGTAGTACAATCTCATAATGCCGCAGCACAATATTATCACTTCATCCATTCACTACTGTTGTCGATGTTGAATTTTCCCTTTTGTATTGTTTCGACTTCCCCCGGATTGTTGCTAGCAATTTTAATATCAGCAGCTTTTGTGCCAACATCGAGAATGGAAAACCCCCACAAAAAAAAAAAATCGGTAAAACTAAAAGCAAAAACAAGATGAAAAAATATAAATTTATAGAGAAAGAGTGTGAAAAACAATGAGTAATCGGAGACGACGACACGGAGCATTGTTTGCGGATGCGGAAGTCGGTATAATGAGGTTCTGTTGTGGCGCTGATTGTAGTTCTATTGTTGCGTGACACTGCGCACATTTGCATAATTTTAGGTGCAACCAATGCTGAGGTTCTCCTAGCAGCGCCAAGTGGATTGGATTTGCTGCGCGGTGTACGTGTGTGTGTGTGTGTGTGAGTGTGTGTCTGTTGAAACTAAGCGAATTTATTTTAATGGAATGCCTAAAGACGAACCTTTGCTTCAATTTGACAAATACCGTTCATCATTTCTTTTGCATGCCCAAAAGCAGGCAACACATAAAGTCCCATAAAAATGCCCGTTAAAAGTTTCTCTTAGACAAGTCAATAAAACTTAGCAGATTTGTTGTTCTACAGCAAACAAATTGCCACAATCTGCTCAAGAACAGAAAAGTTCATTTATATTGTTACGCGTAATTTAAGATATTTCTTTTTATGTAGCCTACTCTTAGGCTGTTTGGAAGCATATGCATTACATTTTTTTCTACGTTCAACCGAAAGTTTTTCTAAATTAAGCAAATTATAATACTTAAGGGATTTCTACGAACAACACAGAAAAAATCACTTTCGCAAACAAAACTCGTACGTACTGGAGTGTTCATGGTAAATTGAGTATGTCCTTTATATCCTTTTTCCCTTCTTTGCTACTTATAACTGTAGCAAGCTTTCTAATTCTTTTTGTTTTCTCATTTCTAAGGCAATACTTTCTTCACTTTCTCGCTTCCTGAGCTTATTTAGCCGCTGCTGCTGCACTTGAGCCTTTCCGCCGGAGTCAAATCAAGTGTCTAAAGCGTTGACCCTACTCATGCAGAAAAAGGACCACAAGCCGCCCAGATAGCACCAGTTGGTGGGTGGGTTAGATAGCGGCGGTCATTTATTGAGTGTTGGCTGCAATTATATAAAGTTTTGCTTTTTCTTTTCATTTTAATTTTATTGTTGTTTCTTTTGTTGTAAGTGTTGTTGTTTTCTTTGTTTGTTCCAGTAGTCGGTTGGCCTGAGGCAAACCCTTTTTGACAGCTTCAACTTGAATTAATTTGAAAAGAGTTAATTTACTGAAAGGACGATTAAAATCACAGCCCGTACTTCATTTTAAACTCCACAAACGGGCCAAATATCGACGCAGATAGACAATGAAAGAGAACTGTCAACATAATTCGACAATCGCAGAGGTCCCAGATACGTAACCTGCAAGATGGAACAATTGCGGGCTTTTGACAAAACAATTTCCGCTTTTGTTGATTGTGTAAGTGGCAGCAGCAAATGGCAAAAGGAGGTGTTCATATCCTGATAAGGAAATAAAATAATAAATTAAAAGGAAATTAATTGCGAAAAAAGCGAAGTGAAAAGGGAAATACTTGCATTAAGATTTTAGAGCTCTAGAAGTCTATTGAAGAACATGTTTATTAACAAGTCTTATATCAGAGAGTGTAAAGAAGCGACACTCTTCTTCCACGAAAACTTTCTTAAGTAGGTGTGTCCTTTGTTCTTAGAATTTCAAAGTTCTAATCGTCAACAGTGACGTGTTGTCCAAGACGCTGGCACTCTTTTTGTGTGGACAGCAGATACTTGGTTTTGTCCTCGTTCTCCGCTGAACGCATTAGCCTTGCATCTCTCTCCAAAACGGAAAACGCAGCACTCACAGAGCATCTGCTGTGGCCAATGTAGTAGCACGACACTAGTATCTGTACAAATTAACTCTGCTGCACGAGCGCTTCAGCGTTATATTGAAGAAGACGCACGATAAGGAATCAATTTGACTAAATTCTCCCTCAGTTACCAACGGATCGGACAGGTCCTTTCGGATCTTCAATGAATTGGTGGTGGTACTTAGCGTCATTTTGCCGCATTAGCTTAACAGGAGCGCCAAATTCAGAAATGGCGGCGTACAGCTGACTCCTTTCGATGCTGTCGAAGGCGGCTTTGAAGTCGTAAAGATGGTATATGTCGATTTCTCTCGCTAGGGCTTTCCCCAGGGATTGCTGTAGCGAGAAGATTTAGTCAATGGTACCTTTGCCAGCTCTGAAGCCACACTGATAAGGCCCAATCAGTTCGTTGGCGATGGGTTTCACTCTTTCAAAGAGTACGCTTGTATGCGATGGTCAGAAAGCTAATCCCGCGGTAGTTGGTACAGACTACCGGCTCATCCTTCTTGTGGATTTTGCAGCCTAAGTGTGCTCTGCCAGTTCCTGGGCATGCATTCTTCTGACCTGATCCTTTACATGAGCTGGTGCATGCATCATGTAAGCTCATTGGAGGCAGTCTTTAAATGCTATGCCATCGGCTTCCGCGACTTTCTTGTTCTTGAGCCGCTTGATAACTAACAAGACCTCGTCGTAGTCATTTAACAATATTTCTTTTTATTCCATATTATATAAAAAACAACACATTGAAATAAAATTCTGTCTTGTGTACAAAACACCCCACAGACAACACACTCGCCGAAAATTAACACATCCGTTTGTGTCCTCTTTGGTTTTGAGATTCAACGATCTCAACAAACCGTGGGAACGTAACAACACAAAAGATTATCATTCAATAATCAAACAATCTCGAAGGAAGCAACTGCTGTGAAATTTCATAGCCTTCCTGCAGAAACTTTTTGCTTGTTATTTACAACGACGCACTCTGTACAGAAAGTGGTTGAAACTGTAATGGATTCAATTCGCTATTACCAGCAAAAGCAAATTTCCGCATTATACCAAGAAACGACCCTCCTACGCTATGCAAAGAAACTACTTAACTTTATATAAGTTTGGAAAATTGCACTAACAAAGAAAAGTGCGGCAAGTGTTAAAATTTTATGCACACACACCAACTAAAAAATAAAACCGAGAAAGAGCACGGAAAAAGTCACATGCAAGCTACGAAAAAAAAATATGAAATGGTGCCGAAATGCAACTAAACCAAACCAAACCAAACTGAACCGAACTAAACCGCAGCGCAGCGCACCGAGCCAACAAAAACTGCAGTAAGCGAAAAGTGTAGTAAAATTTGTGCACGCCTTGCGGCTTCGAATTTGTATTAACTTCGCTGCGAAAAATGTAATAAAAGCCAACACCGCACCCAACGCAATGCATAAGTGAGAAATCGAAAATTTCACAGTCCCGCACAAGTCCCACACATGGCCACCACCTCACACCCATTCCGCACTGCCCGCTGTCTATCGAGCGGCCCACGCCGCTGTGCTCATACTCGTACATTGTTATGCAGGCGACACTTACCGCAAATGTCGGAACGCTTAGCCAAATTTTACGAAAAATCCAAACTTTTCCGCACACTTTTTCAATCTGCCGCATTGGAAGCGGAACTTTCGCATTTGCTGGCGTTGTTGTTTGGCATCGCTTTCAATCCTGTCGATTGAAAAACAACTTCCAAATTCCATTTAAAGTCTGCCGAAAGTCTGTGAGCATACCTACTTTTAACCCCAGTCCGGGGTTTTTCTCTGCATTTTTACTTTTAAATTGGTGCAATCAAATAACAAAAACAAACTTCGGCCTAAAACAAAAAAAACAAAAAAAAGGGCAAATCCGACCACATTCACCCTGAAGAAGCTGAACCAAAAAACACATATAAATCGGAGAGTAGGGTGCAGAGAATTTGATGCGAATGTTCAGAGAATGTCTGCGCAGATAATACGGAAAGTCTGTGAAATGCCCTTTCAAGTTGTCATCAGGGAATATTTTTTAAAGCTGACAAAAATAAGCGGAATTTTTGCATGTATCTTTTAAGGACTTCATTACGTTTATAACAAGATGCGTTGAGACCGATGTGGAAGTTAAAACTAGCAACATCTGTCCTTGGGATTGGTTTAATAGTTTACTTTGGAGACTCTGCTGAATAAAAATATTCGGCGACCAAGGTTCGTTTCGAGACTTCCAGATTTAATGTAAGGGACTACAAACAATTATCAAACGAATCAGTCATGTGGTCTATTAAAAGCATCCTGGAATTCATCGTAAACTGAAAGCAGTGTACTTGGAGAGATTATTACCAGAAGGTTATGTAGTTTAGTGCTTAAGTGCAGTGGCCAATCGTCCATTTTAGCATTCATGAGTAAACATGGAAAACGTTACTGTCAAATTAAGTCTAGAACCTTCGATATGCGCTGCTGTTGCTATCTGTTTCTCTCCAGTGTGATATGTTGTTTTATATTATGGTATGCTGCGTATTGTGCATTCGAAGGCATAAGAGGAGGACGTTTTCAAGGAAGAACAATATGTGGATGCGAAGTGGTAGTTTTCAACCATGGCTTTGAATCGCTTTGAATTGGAATCGAACTCCAGTGAATCACCCCGCAAAATAATGGTCAGCGTCCATGTTTCTATCCTAAAAAGTAAGGCGGCTACGATGAGAGATGTGTAAGTTGCAAATTTCGTATGTCGAGAAGGTGATATACGACTCAGTTGGCTTCCGATTTCCAAGTTTTACCTGCTAGAACGAGTGAGCCTCCTCTTGATCTTTAGAGTGAGCTTAGTCCAGAGTCTTCAAGTTACAGTTTTTCGAAATACCGGGGAATCTGTTTGTTGCCACCAGGCACTTCGTCTTATCCTTCGATGTGATCCAATGGTAATATCGACTTTTATGGCACGGAAATGCTTACCTTGCTCAATGTATTTGCTAGTATGCTGGTAAGCTGTGGATGGTAAAATGCTACCTCCAGTTGCTATGCCAAAACCAACGAGTCAAATTTCTAAAGAGTATTTTTATTAAATACTCAGCGCAGACAATCTGCATATCTGCATCCGCAACTTTGTTGTTGTTGGTATGAAGGGTACTACAACAAATAATACACTTTCGAAGATTTTCTCTGGAGTTTAAAGTATATGCTTGAATTCAACCGCACCACAACAAGGTCAGCATACAATTCAGTTATAAATTCCAGTGACTAATACTCTAAAAATGTCTGAGTTATATTTTTATCCTGCGAAAGAAGTGTCTCACGCGTCATGAATATGTATTTCAAAGTATCACCATTGTCCTTCCCAGCCCCCTGAAGGTACCATCAAGTCACACCACGGGAAATTAGAGCTTAATTTGAGATTGCAAAAGAATGACATATGTCAGAATGATTGCAGAGAGATGGACATCCGACCAAGACAATTTTTGCGGTAACGCGTATCGATGCTGCTGCTGTTGTATGCTTGACTGCTTTCAAACTACAAGTTCAAGGACATAGTTTCTGTGTATATAATCAAGTTCTGATACGTGATTGGGAGCATACAATATTCAAAAGACAATTCCAGCGGCAACTCCGAAAAGCAGCTGTCACAATTGTCAGCCAACCGACCTGTGACAAACCGTCAATGGCACTTGGCACTTTGTTTCCACTCAATGGAGCAACCCTCGACACTTGTGCCATGGATTTAGATTATGAACGAGCAAAATTCCGCTGACGCTCGAATGCACAAAGTGACATGTGGAGCAGAGTGACACTTGCGCTGAAGTGTTGCGATGAATGTGTGCGCAAAGCCACCAAATTTAAGCGTGAATAAGTGAAGAGACCTTGCGGCGGCAGAATATGAGAATAAAATTTAAAATAAAAACGAAAATATTGAAACAAAATACTAAAATAAAAATCAAAATTATTTTCAGAGAAAACTAAAATTTAATTTCAACACAGATGCTGAAGCAGTAGGAGTGACATCTGGGGTTGGCGCTATAAATGCAAATGCAGATATGGAAAGGAGCCGCAGTCATGGGAATCATTATGTGCGAATTTGTTCCGCCATTTCCGCCCTTTCCTTCGCTTTTTGCGGGTTTGAATTCTTTTGTTTTTTTTTTTTCTTAATTTGCATATGTCTGCACATTGCCGTCTTGCAACTGCTGATGATGCTGCTGCTCGACGGTTTCGTATGCATTTTTAGTACACACGCTCGCACTCATGAGCCCGCCTGCCTTCCTTCCAACTTCAAGAAATCTTCTAAAAAATTAATGCAACATTTTTACAGGGATGCGTTTTTGTAGCATCAGCGCCACATTCCCAAGGATTCAAGCGCTATGCAAATGTTATGTAACACCCCACATGAGTGCAATTCACTCATAAATGGGCGTGGCACCTTGCAAATGATATCATTATTGCAACCGCAGCGTCGCATGCACGCGAAAGAACACCACAGTCAAGTGCCGACGACGACTGAGAGCAGATCAAAGTTATCAACATAAAGGGGCGGTTGGAGGCAGACCACAGAGCCAGCAGCAGATGCCAGAGGTGCCGGCAGCAACGTAAAAAACAAAAAAAGGAGGGTAAAAAAAATTAAATGATTGCATGGTTACGTGAAGGGGAGCGCGGTAAGAAAAATAATTTCAAGCATTTGCAGACAATTTCCCAATGCACATTGCCATGGAAGTAGATAAGGTTACACACTTGTATCCACACTCTCTCTCTCACACACACACACTCACATATATACTAACGTCCTGCTGCCAGGCAAAACCCAGACTCAAATCTGCGCCACATTTACTCCATCGAGTCCTGTTATTCTGTTGCATGTACGTCATGCATGCGCTTCATTTGCTGCAACTTCATCCATTTCAAATCCCATTTAAATAAGCTTAAGTGAGTGTATAAGACCCGTTTGCGATCCATTCACCCGTTGTCATAGACGAGTAGTTTCCTTTTTATCTGCTGATTTACCAGCAGTCTCACTTCGTTGTCACATTCGGTCAGTGGCAACGTATTTGCACCCCACTGACTTTCAGTGGGCGCAACGCATTCCATACGATTCATGTTTATTTTTCTACTTACCAACAGTTCAGCAGATATCCTGTGCCGCCACATCCTGTAAATAGTGGCTTCGGGTATTTATTTGCTTTGTTTTCGTTTGGTTCGTGGCATTCATAAAAAAAATAAACAGCACATTTCATCATTTCACTTTGATGCCACCAGATTGATGCTAACACTGCACAGCTGCTGCATCGGATTTACTTTTGCTAGAAAAACACACACACATAACCGCACACACACACACAGTCAGAATGTCACTGTAAGTCAATACAAAAATGTCGCTATAGCATTTTCGCTACTGAATTTTCTCTACCGCCCCTCCCCTCCCCTTCCGGCCTATGTTTACTTTTGTGATTCTTTAAAATGCAGTAAAAATGCAAAACAGCAAAAGCAGCAGAAACACCATGAATTACTTTTCAGTTGTAAATGATGTGAGACAGACCTATAAATGCCAACATTGCGAAGTGAGGACTTGCAGCATATGTCTGGGCGCGCTGATTTATGCTCGCATTGTGTGCCTTTTAAATTAATGTCGCTGTGTTCACACACCAACACACCAGTAAATCATTAAAAAATGTTCCAGTAAATCATTAATAATTGTTGTTGCGCACTTTTTGCTGAACCTCAGCTAGGCTGAGGCTGGGCTCCTTTACCGCCTTTCTAGTCCTGTTGGCGTGTATTTGTTTAAAAAAAATTGTTTTCCCTTTTTTTTCGTAATTTTTCGAAGTGTTTTAATCGAATTTCATGCGCAACTTCTTCTGAGCTGAATTTAATAAGAATAATAAATAAACAACGTTAAAGATGCTTTAAGAACGTAGCTCTATGATGATGAATCACCCGCCTACTCACTCAGTATTTGCATTTAATTTTTGTGTATTTCATCAGCTTATAACTGATCAACGGGTTGAAATACAAATGAAACACTTTTTAATATGAAAGAAAAACTTTCCACAAGTCTGTGAGTAAAGAGGGTCCTGCTGTTCAAACCACCATTCCTCAAAGGCACAAAAATTATGTTGTATAAACTCATATGACTCTGTCTATGTGTAGGAGTTTCCATACCTACTTCCAGTTAAGTATTCGGATATATTGCGGACAATACTGAAATAAACGTGTGGTAATTAAAAATCAAAGAATCAGAAATAGGCGCTAATGTGAATCCTTTATGTGACATTTACGAGTATCATCAAACTCATTTGAGTAATATCTGTATTTCTAATTGGAAGTAATGGTGGAAGTAGGTGTGGCCCACCAATTTGTACCCATGATCGCCAGTTTGGTTATCAACATAAATCATTTGAGGACCCATCTTATCAGAATAGTTTGAAGCTGAGTCTTGTTTGTTTTTTTAAGTAGGGAAGTGATGGTGGGTGTAGGTGTGTCCCACCAAGTAACACCTATGATCAGTATGGTTATCAAGAAAAGTCATTTGATGACCCATTTCATCAGATTGGTTTGAAGGTTTTTTATATATCTTAAGCGAGTTGAACGTGGCTTCCTCTTATATAGCTAGCATCTCAATGGACCATAATACAACTTATTTCGAAATCACATGAGCCACATTCTTTCCATAATAGATGGGCAAGGCAGACCAGCCCCCTTGCATACATATTTAGTCACTGTGGTATTGACACGAAACATTTGATAGCTAATTCATCAAAATCCTTTCAGCGCTTTTAATGGTTCTTCGTAAAGTTGGAGTGGAAGCGGTGTGCACAGACTCGTACATAACGATTTCCACGTTACCTATGAAAACTACACATTTGTTGAAGAGTTGTTCAATGGTAAATTATCATATACTATACGATACTATATAATTTATATATACATATATACAGATATGAATATATTTCAACTGAATAGAAAGTCCTCTGCAAGCGATTCCAACTGAATAGAAAGTCCTCTCCAGCGATTCAAACTGAGTAGAACATCCTCTTCCAATACACCAGTGCATCTTTCATGTTTCCCTATTGCTTTCCCATGTGTCTCTTAAACTGTAAGGTAGCATTTAAATTTAACTTTTGTGGAATAAAATAAAGTTGCTTCAAATGATTGGTGTATTTATATTTCACACAGAATTACAAGATCTGACATAGCCAAGTCCATGTGGTTTTCGAGAAGTTTGCACACTATCGTTGGATATTGACTCCGCAGGTTCCATTTGTATGTCATGGTATTTATTTCTTTACAAATCGCGGTTTTCTTTGGTTGCCCAACCCAGTCAATGCGGACAAAATGGTACTGGTAATATACACTTGGAACGATTGAGCAGTACCGCTAATGTCGTGCTTGCACTCTGAATCATGTTGAGTTGTGGATCAAGCTAAATATTTATTTGTTTAACTTTCAGATTCATAATGCCAATGAACAAGTGCCTTCCCATATACCTTCCTCATTACTAGATGAGTAATCTGGCTGCTTACAGAGAAAATGGAAGATGGCTGGACTATCTTCACATTGCATTCTAGTCGGAAACATTTTCTCAAACAGTTTAGGAAAGTGTTGGAACTGTTCTTGAATCAAAAAGTATGGGGCCAAATTAGCGAACAAAATTTCTGCCAATTCATTGCAAAAATGTATTCAGCAGAAATTGAAGCAAATTTCACGAGAAAAAACATTAAAAGTGTCTGCATTGTTTCTAATACATAAAAAATTAACTTTTTATAAGATCGAACCTACGTAAATGCAATGATGAGCTTCGTATTTTACGTGAAACAGATCTTGAATTGTAAATATCGTTGATAACACTTCATTGTTTGCTTCATTTCTATTTCCGACAGATACTAACTACACTTTAGTTAGGTTACTAAGTACGTGTTTGTTAAATGAATGATAAATGTTTAATATACGTCAGTAAGTTCTATTGTTCAAATTGTACAAGAATGAGTTGACTGCGTATCCAATGTTTGTTTTTCTATTGTTCTAAATGAACCATAATTGAATTGACGCAGTTAGCGAGAGACAAAAATTGTATAAAAACGGTACGATTCCGTACAATTTCAACAGTTACAATTTTAAAGTCGAGTGTTGAAACATTTTCGTAAAAGTTTTAACAATTTAGTGAAGACAGTAAAGGACAAAATGTTCAAGCAAATAATGGGTCTTGCTGGGTAAGGACACTAACGCAAGAGCATTTATAACAATTACTCGCATAAATTTAAATTTTGAAGTAATCAAATTAGTGAAGAAGCAGTTAAATGGATTCACGGCGCATCCTTCATCTAGGTTTTTTAAGTCAGTCAGGACTATTTTTGTTTGAATCGGTAGTGGCGGTTAGAAAAAAAAATAAATTCCTAGATAATTCTTGAATTCACAGTGAAGCATCTAGGATATATCTTATTTTTGCTTTTTTAGCAGTTCTGATCTCTGAACTCCTTCTTATTATTTTCGTGCACATTAATTCAGTATTTCGGGATAATCGCGCATAATTTTAAAAATATGATAATACATTTTTCTGTCTCCGTTGCACCTTATTAACAGTTTCGTCCTAGTGTCATTGTCGCTAATGCCAGTGGCACTTGCTAATTTTACTTGCGACAGTGAAACCTTCACACCCAAATATGACTTGCAAACCGCAGAGGTAAGTTTATATTTTTCACATTTAATTTACATGTGAAACAATTTTACACATTTTCCTGCCTTGTTCCATTTTAGTTGTCTGACCGCTGGTACGTGCAAGCCACAAGTCATGCTATTCTGGATTCTCTAAATTGCGATACTGTAGACTTTAGTGAAGGAGATGGCGGGAAATTGAATCTGGCATACACGTCCTATAAAAAATCGTAAGATTTCAGTCCATCACACACGCGTTTCTGCGCGGATTTTCGTATCTGACCTTGTAAAATAAACTTTTTATCTACAGGGATAAAACACCGTTTGTTATTATCGGTTCTATTTCACCTACCACAGACCCAGAACGTCGAGATGTTATTTTCTACACTAACCCACGTAAGCAGAAACTTTTTAATACCGCAAGGTTTCTCTTCAAATATAAACCAGCTTCCAAGCTGCTGAAGAAAACTAATTGTAATTATCATTATACTTAAATGGGAATTATTCGGAACTTTGAGTAGAGAGTTACGTACACTCAGGCCCATTGAGCAATATCGTTAATGTCGTGCTTTAGTAGATTGTTCCATCTATATAAACTTACACAGTACACAGTGGCGAACTCGGTAGACGCACGCACAATTCATCATGAAACCCTGCTGATCGGTACAGAGAGTTATATATCCAAATCTTTTGATATATGTCACAGTTCTTATATATCTTCAGTTATGAGTTTATTTCAACTATTTCTATTTTTCTGAAGGCATACTTGTAGAACTCTAGATTTTAGAACACAATGACGGATTTCTTCCTTCACATTCCTCCAGAACCACGTTTAATTTTTTTTTTTAACTCCAGAAATAATTCGAATACGATATAATTTTATGCTTATATACATATACATATATATACATATGTATATATATATTTTTTTTTTGTTTTTGTTCTCCAAAATGCTTCTTTCTATAAAATCATTTTCTCTTCGAGTCGAAAGCCTCTGTAGCTAATACTCATTCCCCCAACACCTTGCGCTCGTAATTAATTATTGTATAAGGTATAATAATAATAATAATATTTTTTGTTGTTGTCTTGTTCCAGCACTGACTGCTGATTACATAGTTTTAGGCGTAAAGTACGACGAGTTCCTTATCGATTACTTATGCGGTGAAGATGAGGAGAGCAGTGAGTATATTTTTGAATATTACCTGATATTGAAAATATTTATATTCAATTCGAAAACTGCAATATAATCTTTTTTCAAAACTTTTCAGGAAGCTTCACTATTAAGACACGAAACCCCGTTATGGACCAGGAACTTAAAAATGTTTTAATTACTATGTTGAAAGTCCAAAACTTCAACGCAGACTTGTTGATTTGGGCTGAACCAGATTGTTGGTCGGCCCTGTAAACGAATATTTATTTGGTAGAAGACCCTTCGCATACTTATTGAAATCAATGGATATACATACCGAAATCAATGTATAAATAAGGAAAATAAGTTAAATAAAGCGATAGTTATTTTACCAGAAGATCCTTATAAACCTGCTATATAAGTTGGCATACACGTACGTGTAGTAACAAAAGCTGGGAAGAATTTTCTATTTTATATTTTATCATTTTTTAAGAGAACCACACAATTTTGGTGCTTATTACAACAATTTGTGTTGACTTGAAGTTGCTTTTTATACTATACGTCAATGGTATGAAAAGAGCGACTACGCATTCGCATCGAACTATTGTGTTTCCGACTTCAAGTCAGAGAATCTACCGGCTACGTAAACACAAACAAGAAAAGTGGATAAAACGTGAAACTATTCAGTTTGTGAGAAGAGTGGTGGGAGAGACGGTGACGTTACCCTTAAATAAAGAAACGCTGACTTATAACGTCGAACGTGGCCTCGCAAAATATATATATAGAATATATTTCGGTCAGCGGTGTGGCCGATGAAAGGGAACTAATCTGACAGGTGGCAATCTTTTATATTCTGTAAAACGCTTGATTATCTTCTATTGTTCGAGTTCTATCAGGCTTGGAAAGTCCCTGAAATATCACCAAATACTTTCCTTTATTGCATTGAGGAAATCGGTGCATTCATTCTATTATCATCTATAATCTTTCAGGTAAAATATGTATGCAAGAAAACTTAGCTGAATTATCTATCAAAGAGTTGGAGGCCCTATTCTATTTTCTTACCATCACTATTTTGGATTCTGTGGAAAGTTAGCAGTTAAATTCTAAGTGTGAAAGTTATCCGACTTTGAGCTAATCATTGAGTTATTCAATCTCCACAATTAGTATTATTATTGGCTGTAATGTACTTTGATCTTTCGTGCGTAGGCATAGTTAAAACAATCCTTGACCAGACGTAATGTGACTATCAAGGCTTGGCTTGCCTTTAAGCCCCCTGACTGTCGGATAGTATATGTCTCTAGGGCATAGATTTCAGCCTGGAAGATTGTTGCTTAATCTCAACTATAAATACAGCCCAAGTCTCGTTTGCTATTTGATGTCTTTCATGAGGTATTTAAACAGAAGGAAGTGGCAAATATGAATGTGAAAATCATCCTGATACAGAATATATTCACATTTCCATACTTGCCGCTGCACAGATTTGCCCAGACGAGTATGTGAGGTTGTTAAGGATATTAATACTAAAAAAAGATTCATTGTGTTTGAGGCTTTTGACATCACACCACAAAAAAATGTATGCGCCTAAAAGCATGTTTACTTTTTAATGATGTGGAGTCGTGTTATACGATTTCCACACACTTTTTTTTATCAATAATTCTGAAAATGAAAGCTTATTAAACACATAAATTCAAATTTTTGTGATTTTGCGCTACCTTTTTACACAATCAAAAAATCATATTTCCATTAGACCATTATTAAATTCGCCCCTCCTCCGTCTCGCCGACAATAAGCAAAGAAAAAAGGTAAACTTTGGCGACTTTAATGTGTGTTTGCATTTGTCATACACACAGCCATTTAAATTTACATAAATATAATATTTTTTCAGAACGTGTCCTTAAAGTGGGCACAAACAGTATAAAAAAGTGAAAAATTTGCGACGCGCCGCAAAATATGCTAAATTTTTTATGTCTCTTAAATAAATTTCAGACGCAAAATGGGACATTTATTTATTTTGTTGGTGTTGAATTTTTAAAATACTCCCATGATTATATGAAAATTTAAGTAATGAATTAAGTAATGAAAATTTAAGTAATGTCGCTAAAGCAAACATTTAAACACTTCGTCGGAGTACTCTTTAAATAAATTAGTGTCAAGATAATGGATTGGTTAGCGTACGGATACATTGGCTCCTTGACAATGACCTTGTGAAAATTAAACATTTTCATTGAAGTGAATATCAGCAGGTGTCTGAAGGCATCTAAAAAGATATTGGCGTTAAATGCCTGTTACTTATTAGTAGCACTGATGAGGGAGGAAAGCGATGAAGAAGACATACAAAGAACTATTGTTATACGACTACTTCTTCAAATCTTTTCAATTGTGGAACTTACTGCAATGGATGCGACAAAACCAAAATGGTGTAAGCGGATCACAGTCTATTTGTGCGGCGGAAGCAGGGAATAACTCCTCACATCCCTAAAATATAGTTTATGAAAGGAGGGATTTTACATTTAAACTTTGGCTTCTAAGGCAGGAAAACGACAGAAGCATTTCTATAGTTAAAGCCACGCAGTCGGCCGACAGTTTGTGCAGGGTGAATAAGGCAAAGATGTTGGGCTCTATGCCGTAATTGCTTATCTCTGCAACTGCTGCGTGGGGGACCTCCTCTCTGTCCCGTAACTGCCAGGCTGTCGGTAGTGCGCCTTTTACCTCCCAGTGGTGGCTGCTGGTAACAGGATCCTGTCTAGGTCATGTCTCTGGTAGGATCCTGGCTACATTTAGTTGGGCGAGGAGACTAAATTCTTTAAAATCTCCAATCCGAAGGTGAAACAGCATATTCCGATCTAATATGCGGATTTGGAGCGTCCAGGCGGGTAAGCTATGATAGAACAGTAGCCAAACCTAGGGCAGTTGTAATATTATATACTGATATAAAATTTTTGCCATTTACAGAATTCATGGATGACGACACTGCAGCCGTGATAATAGAGGCTCAGCTGGAAGGTAGTAGGATAGAGGTTGTTTTGGCCTCGGCCTATTTTCCTGGCGACTCGGAGGAAGTCTCTCCCACTTCACGAAGGAAACTGGTGAGGACTGGTAAGGACCACAGGAAGATCCTCATCATTGGCTGTAATGCAAATGCCCACAACACAATATGAGGCAGCACGGATACAAATAAGAGAGGTGAGTCACTTCTAAACTATTTAATAACTACCAACTTATCGATAGCAAATAAGGGGGACGAACCAACCTTTGTTACTTCGGCTAGAAGGGAGGTTTTAGATCTTACCTTGACCACGAACAGAGCAATGGGCATGGTAGGGGGATGAAGGGTCTCGGAAGAGGCTTCAATGTCTGACCACAGACAAATTCTATTCAATCTAAGGGGACGCGAGAAGAGCATTGTGCTCTATCGAAGCCCCAAAACGACTTACTGGGGAAGATCCCCCGAGTGTCTAGCGGCGAAACTGGCAGAACACAGAATAGATATAGTCAACACAGAGGATATGGAGGGGGCGGTAGCGGTCATGATTGACCAGATGGTATCCTCATTTCAGGAGTGCGGCCCATTAAGGATGAAGTCCTCAAATAAGAGGCTTCCCTGGTGGAATTCATTCTTGAATAAACTGCGGTGCACAGCTAGGAAAGAATTTAATAAGGCCAAAAGACGAACGGCTGGGAGAGCTATAGGAGTGCTTTGACGACCTATAATAGGGAGTTAAGATAAAGCTCTGGAACAGCTTAGGGGGTCTGAGATTCCTGTGCAAGCAGAAATATTTAAATTGGCCTTATCACTGATACTAAATGAACTGAGGTTACTATGCGGTGCGTTGATGGGTCACTTTCCCTACAATGAGCACCTGCACAGAATGGGCCTCGCTGACACCAAATTATGTCGATTTTGCCTAAAAGATGATGAGTCTATGGGGCGTCTAATGGCCAGTTGCCCGGCCCTTGCACGAACAAGCGTAAAGCACCTCGGCAAACATTTTCTCGGAGATGACGACCTGATGCAAACAGAACAGACTGGCCCGATTCAATTCCTGAGCACAGTAATTAGTAATTGAATGAGTGGGCTGACACAATATATCTCTGTGATCACAGTGCCTAAGGCCGATGGCCCAACTCTTAACATTTCATTACAGTGCATAGTTAAAGCCAGCGAGGAGCCATGTCTTGTTTAAAACACTTAAATACACATTATACTTGATCGAATGAACTCATTCGTGATCAAATAACTTCTCATTAAAAAAACAACTTAATAAAGGGTTATTTAGTGTTTAGTTTGGAATTCGACTCACCTCATGAGTGAAGTGTTTGGACAATGCGTCGCGATAGCCGTACGGCAATATTGGAACGAAATATCATAACCCAAAGTGAACATATTGGGGTCCAACATTCCTCGAGAGAAGGCAACTTAAGGGATTCAGAAATATATAGATGAATGTTAACATTGCAATACTTGTACAGTACAGTACAGTACAGTTTATGTGAAGTACTCCGAGTTTAACAATATAATTACTTTAACCAACATTATATCTCAAGAACTAATTAGAATTTAGTCCAGAGGTCAGAATGTTTGACTGAATAAATGAGAGTAGTTCTATCTCGACACTTTCCAGACGTAATCGGGCTCTGATGTTCATTATTTATATTTATGTTATGAATATGGAAATTAGATAGCAAAGATTTACTATATAGTTGGTTGAAGCCGTCCAGATACAGCTCCTTTAATAATGTAAAAGATCTCTGAGTGTCAGAATAGTCCATTGACGGGAGGTATAAGAATATAGGCATCCATATTTTGTGAAAGGACTATTTTTATTTCATCCATGTTAATATTGCTGCCCTAAAATATTTTAAAGATTCCTTAATGATGTTCCAAGTTCATTTCATTTGTTCGTATATCGTTAGTGCTGAACTTTTTAAATGGAAAATAGTAACAATTTTAGAACTTTAAACTTTGTTGTTTAGAAATTTGGTGAAGTGACTCTTATATTGGAATCTGTACGAGCAATTTAGAGTCGAAAGTAAAATGTCCGCTAACTTTTCCAGTGTATTACTAAACAAATTGTGAGGGGCGCTCATGGAAATATGCTCCAGAACAACTCCACAATGACCGCTTTTGTCATGTTCACCCTAAATTGTTCATGGTATTTGTTTGAACAACAAAACTCCTTTCAAATCGAAATAACAAAGTTTCAAACTCATCATCATCATAATCGGGATCATTTGATAATGGAAAACAACAAAAAGAAAAAATAACAAAAAATGGAGATGTAAATTATTTACAAGTACAATCCTGGGAACAAAGGAAACAAAATTAAACGAAGGAAGAATGTTGGAAAAAGTTGTGTCAATAGAGATAAAAGTCAAAGAGAGACAGACGCGCGAAAAACTTTGTCCCTGCCACCAGCGCTAACAGGGAAAAGTTCAGCGAACACAGTGCACGTTGTACGGGAAGCCCGAAGGAAACAGGAGCTGCTCGCCAGTGTTGCCATTGCATTGAACGAGGCGTTGGAGTGTCTAGCGTGGCTGGCAAGTCAAAGTAACGACAACGTTGACAATGTTTCTTTTATTGATGCTTATTGTTGTTGTTGTCCCTAATGCTGCTGTTGTTGTTGTTGTTGTTGTTCACTTTATTTTATTGCCTGCAAAGACAATTGCGGCGCTTCGGTGTGGCTGTGGTAGTGGGTGGGTTCGGCTTGGCATGGGAGGTCCGCTGTTTGGTTAGTCGGCAGCTTGTGTCTACGAGCTTGAATGTTTGCTAAGTGGGAACTTTAAGAGGTGTTTCCCAATTGTTGGAGGTATACATAATTGTGCATTGACGCGCTTATTTAGGGTAATTTTCAAGTGATTTATGTGTGCAAAATGTTTTATATCTCTTGTTCTAGGCAATTTTTTTGTTTTATTGGAATTATTGTTTTAGGGCGGGCGAATTTAGATTATTTTCAGCTATTTTATATAAGAGATCCGCTAAATGGGATTTCAAAGTTAACACTGCTGGATAAATAGAAGGGGGAAAAACTTTAAGGACAGTGGATAAAGCATTTATATATATAATTTTTATTTTTTTTTGGGAGGTTCTAAAAACTAAACTATTTTTGTGAAACAGCTCTGGAAGTTGGGTTTGAATTTGCTCCGTTTTCTTTATGGATTGTTTGCAACATTATTCGGAGAAGGCGTTCTGAAAATTGTGAAGATCGTAAGCAGTTACCCTGATTCTTTTTATGTGTCAAACTTCTGAAATAGGTTCGTACAAATCTCGTAGATTAGTACTTCGAACAAAAAGGAAAAACTTCACATTATATTAATTAAGGATACTATTTGTTTATACCTTTGTGCTCCATTTTGAACGCAGTTACTCTTCTGTTAGAGTTTTCTTTTAGAAGCCGTCGCACAGACTGAATCTATGAAATATCTTTTGAGTCAAGCAAATTGAGTTCGTCAATAGTCGCGCTGATTTTAGTATTCACTCGCAACAGAAATAGTTTTAAGAATCGTCTGTAGTTAACTTTTACTGCCATTTGATATATGTACGGGTTCAGTTTATAGTTTTAGAACTTAAATCGGTTGAGTGTCTATTCATTTGTTGTTATTTCATGGTGGTCCCCAGATATGTAAATGTTTATGAACAGTAAAAAAGTTATTGATGCTTTGTGTTATCCATACTAGCTAGAAACTAGCTACTTACTTACTTATTTCTAAACTTACGAGTATTTCAGTTCGAATCAATGTTCAATCCCACCAAACCCTCAGTACTCAACCGCCTTTCTACATATCATTAAATAAACTTTCAGTTTTCATCTCCAGATATATTTGCAGACTTTTGCTTTCACCATGGAGTCATCAACATTTATACAGCAAATGGAGTGAAGTGAACAACTATTTACGTTTTGTTTGTCCTACAAAGAAGGCGAAGGCAGCCCTTAATAAACATTTCCTGCCTTTCCTTCCCCTCGCATACACACTCAGACACAGTCTCGTATGCATACGTTCATTCTCACATTGTCGTCGCTTTGCTGTTTCAATGAAGCACTCAATTATTAGTTAATCGCAGCCTTTTAGCATACAAAAGCATTTAATTGCCAGCGTTAATATTGGCACAACGTCCTGACTCAGTGTCATGAATTGTTGACTTAATTAAGCGAGTAATGGACACTTAATGGCTGTGATAGACCCGTGATGTAAATGCCAATCAGCGGACGTCTGTGTCTCCCTTTGGCTACTTAGCGAACATGTGTGTCAATATTTCTTGATAACTGAGCCAATTTGTAGTCAATCAAATGTCTGGTAAATGGGTTAAGGTGTCACATTTCTCAATGATTTTGCAGCTGTTACATGCATCCTTCGAGAAGATGTAAATGCTTATGCGTGTGTGTGTGTGTGTTTGCTTGTATGAGTTATGCACTTATTGGACATGCCTATCAATTAGTGACTCGTCAGCTAGTTCACCATTTTCACTGGATACATTTTCTGCTCCATTCTGAATCCAAATTTTCAAGCACCTTCAATTGCAACAGAACATTGAATTGCGTGAAATTTATTCTCGTCATTACTCATTTGCTCTGCTGCTTTTCCTTGCCAAGGAGACGTACGTAAACGCGTCACTTAGCGTTTGTGTAGGCAAATAATGATGATAAATACGCCATAATGAGCAAATTCGCTTAGGATTCAATTGTTTGAATTCAATTTTCTTGTTTTGTTTTTATTTTCGTTGTTTCCGTTTTCGATTCCTCCGGCAAGTTCGTTCCGTAGGCAAATTGAATTTATTAAATTGCTTACACAGCTCAATTTTAATGGCAGTTGATTTGATTTGATACGATTTGATTTGTTTTTCTTCTGTTTTATTTTGCCTTTTTTGTGCTATGAGCGTAAAAGTGTAATGAAAGTTGTTTACATAAGCCTCTGTGACGGAGCTAGGATGGCAGGAGTGAGTGAGTGATTGACAAATGCGAGAACTAATCTTTGACATTTAACTTTCGGCATTAACGTATTTAAAATTTATATATATTAGTACTCGTAGTGGAAGTCTTTCGGAGCCTTTGCAAAACAAAAAAGTTAACATCATGACGAAGTAAATGGTGTGGAATTGGTACTGTTTTTTTTATTGATAATGAAAACGTGGATAGGAAAATATTTTTGTACAGATGGTTGACCAACTAAGCTCCGTTGAGTGACCCACATTCAAGAGGTTCAAGTATGGATTGTGTTTGAGCATAAATCAGAGCCCACGGGGTAAATTTTGTATCACATTTAGTCTTTATAAACTATACTATTAACATAATTCTAGAGAAAAGTCACGAAACTGTAAACTAGGAAACTCATTGAATAATTTTTTTAATCACTCTTCCAGAGATCTTTGCATGCAATGGCGGGAATTTATGGTAGGATATATTACCATATTTTTGAAGGTCTTTATCTTAGCAGTGCATAATCTAACGAAAAAGCCATTTCAATTATCATGAGCTAATATGAAGAAATGTTATCATTAAATTACAACTATTTCGACCTCGCTCTTATAGGTTATTAATAAAAAGTATCTCTCTTTCTCTTAGTTCCTGTCGTCCCTTGTGAGGCATAAGGCCTCCATTAAACGCTTCCATCGGCTACGTTCCTACGCGATGACTTTTATTTCTTTGAAATATTTACCGATAAATTGAATCCCCTTTTCAAGCGGCCTCTTCCATGTGGACCTAGGCTGTCCTTTCTTTCTACTATCTTGCGTGTTCCATTCGAGGGCTTGTCTGCATAATTCTGGGGGATATTTGCATAGGATATGACTGACCCATGCGTAGTTGTTTACATTTTACCCAGAGCACTGCGTTGGTGATTGTTATGGGCCACTAGATGCGTAATATGCGCCGCAGGGATTTGTTGATGAAAATTTTGCAATTTGCTTTCTTGAAAGTCCGTCATGAGCCAAGTTTCACAATCATTCCAAAGAACCGATTTGACGTTGAGTTGAAAATGCGCAACTTTATATGTTGGAGAAGTGAAGAAGAGTCCCATATTTTGTTTAGTTGAACCAACGTACCGCGAGCTTTTGTGATTATATTTTGTATCTGCTGCACCTCTATCCACAGAGATAACGCTTCCTAGGTAAATTAAGTTCTTGACACTTTGAATACTGATATTTTTTGCGTTAAAAGTGCTACTCAAATCTGCTACGCTTACTTTCAGAGATTTAGTTTTTTTGGCATTAATCTTTAATCCAGTTTTTTAGATGCTTCCACCAAGTCGTCGATCTGCTTCTGCATGGTTTGATGACATTAAGCAGATGTCATCTGCGTAATCGAAATCTTCCAGATGGTCATTGAAGTTCCAATGTATGCCCCTGTGACAAATATCAACAGATCTGATAAGGATATCAATGAGGAAAATTAGAAACAGCACTGGTGAGAATAAACAACCTTTCTGAACGCCGGATAGAGGGTCAAAAGCGGAAGGCAAGTTACTATTATGCAGAACCCTGCATTTGAATCCCTCATATTGGACTGATAATCTTCGGTGCAGGGGTCCCAGATGGACTACAAGATGGAAGAGAAGATGTAATACTGTCCTCCATTCAACTGATTGTTCCACAATTATTCTTAACGTGCTAATTTGATCGATGCAGGAACGGTTTATAATAAAAATTTTGGAAATAATAATAAAACTTATAGAACCTTAAAAAATGCTCCACTTCTAAAGAGAACGACTCTCAGACAACGTCATAAATAGATTTCAACTTCTTGCAGTTATTCGAAAACCAAGCCTATATTAACCAACGGTAAAGCCTTCAAAGTTGTATTTAAGTTTTGGTTCTTGCAATTCTAACTCTACAGAAACCTTTACCCATTTATTCTTTTAACCAATATTACAAAAGGATCTTCACTGGCACACACTACACCGCAAGAGCCACAAAATAAATTTACTTGGAAGCAGTTACCGCAAACCAAAGCAACTAAGCTGCTACTGTGTTGTTCGTTTTTCCCTTTGCTTAACCTAGAAAGGAGCTGTCGACGGCAAGTGAGCTGCCCCAACCGACACCAACACCCAGGCACACACCCCCACCCACATCCACACCTACGCCCATACCCATGTCCCTGCCACATGCTTAAATTGTTGTTATATACGAGTAGCTTTTTAATGCTCGAAAGTATGCAAAAGAAAAATTGTTGAAATATTTTTTGTCTCTCCCACAACATCACACAAAGCAACAAAATCGACGACTACAACAACACTGACTAAACTAGAAGAAACAACCACAACAACAACAACAACAACACCCGCAAAAGATACTAACTGTACTCTTTTTTGGCGTAACTATTTCGAAGGCAAACAAGAACGCCACTGAACCGAACTGAACTACACTAAACTGTTGGTATCTGGGGGGATCTGGCAAAACTGGGGGAGCTGCGGCGGATTCAACCAGCCAACCCACCCACAGATATGCACTTTGTGCAGCACATGGCGTTATGTATAAATCATATGTCATATGCGGTTTGGTAAATTTGTTTTATAAATGGCGTGCATATTTTCGTCTGCAATGAGCGCGGAGGGTGCTGTCAGAATGTGTTTCGGGGTGCAATACAAAAATAAAACTATAGCAATGCAGAGCCAGTTAAGGAACTTTTTGAGGATATTGTTATCTGTGCGTGTGTATGTGGTTGTTTTTCATCAGACTGTGTCTGTCTGTCTGATGCTTTGCTTTAGCTCTTATTCCTTTTATGTGTTCCACTGGCAGGTGGCTTTGTTTGTTTCTTCATAATCCCCTATTATGATGAAATGATAAAGTTGGAATTTGCTTGAATTACTTCAGTGTGAGTTGGTGGTGGGAAGACTAAGCTAAAGCAAATTTTGTGAAATAATTTGTGTACATCTTTTGCGGCTTCAGATAAAATGAACTGTGTGCTATCATTCTGTGAAGGATAACAGACGAGTATATCGTTTCACACCGTAAAAGTGGGCTGCTTCTATTCATTGTGATGTGAGATATGTGATGATATTGGCATTCGCGACTGTTTCAAATTATGTAATTAGACCACATAAAATTAACACATATTTTTAGAGCTCAGGAACATATAAATCCAGCATTCCCTTTACCTTTAGATGAGAAATGTCAATTTTAAATATACAATGTTAGTAACAAAGCAAAGTGAATAAACAAGGTGTGGGGAGATGCTAGAAATATTTCAAGTTCCGTCTCCACACCGTAATTGGATTTCTGAAGTATAAAATGCCATAATAGACACCCATAACGAAGCGAACCACATACCGACACATACGTACACCATATACTGCAAACTTTACCGGGAACTTTGGTGGAGAAGTGTAACTTAATTTTTGCCATCATTGAGGAAGATACTAGGAGCCGTTTAAATGCCCGGTTAGTGGACAAATTTCAGAGCAAAATACTGTTTTGACCACATTAGGTTAGCTTAGGTTATGTTAAGTGTTTGTCCTTAGGCTGACTTGGGCGTGTTCAAGGCCCATTGTGGCACCACTGGAGATTTTCCTTTACGCCTCTAGTTCCTCTTGAAACCATCCTGTGGATTCGATAAAGGTAGCCACTTTCGTTAGCGTCAGCGGAGAAAACTCCTCAATACTGTCTAGAAAAGCGAATCCAAACGGGAAAAACCTTTTTCTGTATAGAACCATGCATTCACACAAGAGGTGTTCCACGGTTTCCTCTTCATTTCGTCGATATCTTGACAGCTCCTACAAAAGTCATAATGTGGTACCTTGCATGTTTACCAATTAAACAATGACTCGTCAGTACCCCTATCCCATTTTTACGTCCTGCCTATTAAATATCAACAGTAGTTTAGTTCGGCCGCGGTTCTACTCTGGCCAAGTTTGCCTACTTATTAGTCAAGACGGTATCTGTCTCCATCGGACATTTGCAACTTCGAGAGTGTGCCCATCTTATAGACATTTGCATATAGCTAAAGGCATTGGCACAGGCACTTTATCCGGGAGGATAGCTAACGTTGTACATTCCCTAAGAAGCTCATCAGGATTGCAATTGCCTTCTATGTTTCAATGACCCGGTACCGAAATCAGGTTAATTTCAACGTATTGCGATAATTGGTCTAATAATTTAGGGCATGGTAGTCCCGATTTTGCCGAGTGCCTTACTGACTCTAACGATTTTGAACCACTCTAAGGTATCTTCTTGTGAGATTTGTAGTTATCATTAAGGAAGAGTTTTGGGAAGAAAACATTTTAATTTATCCTATCTTTAGGTAATCTACGATGCACCAATGAGAAGTTACAGCCATTTGATATTTTGTTAGTGTCATACCACTGTATATTTTTCAATCAGAGCTACCAGGATCTAGACTTATAAATAATATTTTAGTTGAAAATATAGTGCATACATAATTTGTTGCCATGATTTAGAGTAGTTGCAGGGACTTTTAGAAATATCACTCATAGTGCGAAAGCAAACCATGCAAAACACATGCCACACACATGCCAGTTATCCTAGTGAGTTATTCAGATGATTGCCTTGGCTTTGCTCTGCCGTGGCTTGCTACATGATCCCGAAAAATTATTCACTCCATACAAGAATGTGATTTTTTATGGACTCTCCAACTCGAATGTTCCGCAAACTTGTGATTTAGATAATCAAGATATATGGAATTCATCAACTTCAGCACAATTCAAAAGGCATAAAGAAATGCCACATAATGGGGTATGAGAGTAGTTTGGACTATTCTCCGACTGGAACACCGCATATTATTTGGGGATCCTGGCATTCGAAGTGGTAAATTTTTTAGAGCGATGGGATCTACTCGTGTAACGTGGTCCGCTAAGAAGCTCTTTTAGCTTAAATTGTAAAGTTCAATTCAAGTATTCAAAACATTATAAAGAAAATTCCTTAACAACTTGTTGAGAAGTTTATTTTAGATTTTTCCTTGGATCCCAGGTTGTTAAATTTCAAGCATCCTTGGGGTATTCGCATCTCATTTAATTAAAACATAGCTCAGTTAACAAAATTTAATTAAAGGCAATATCAACTTCAATACTGGTTGCATAAGTACCCTAAAGTATGCAATTATATCAAAACTTTAGCAATAACGACACTGTGTCAACGAAACCTTCAATGATTATAATATTTTCCCTTTGCAAATAAGTGCCGAGCCTCGCACCCCATCCACTGCTTTATAATGAAACAAATAGCATATGACATTTTCAATATTTCGTCGCATTTGAATTCACACAAAAGCCACTCGAGCCGAGTGTATCCATCAAGTAGATTCCGCACAATTTACTTGCGTCAGTGCAACACCCCAAAAATGCGGCCGCAAAAACTTATGCCACAAACACACCGTGCAGCATGTGTGTGGCAAATGAAAAATTGTGGCCACAGGAATTGCCTGAATACATACACACACACACAGACCCGCGCTGGTTTTCGGTTTAAAATGATTGCTCAACTCATTACGGGAAAAATGATATTGTTACGAACGATTTCACATCAAACGAAAAATTCATTGTCAGCTTTTCGGCTGCTGTAGAAGCATGTGTGTGTGCGTGTGTGTGCATGTGTGCGATCGTATTATATAATTTGCTCATATTTCAAACAAATTTGCCGCATATTTTTGTATAAAATTTATTCAAGCGCATAAAGCCGCTGTAGCAGCAAAAGTGGACCTATTTATGAGTGTGTGTGCATGTTTTATGTAGCTGCCTAAAATTATGCTACCTCAAATAAGCCCAGTTTCTAATGCATTACACAAAACAAAAGAAATAACGCATTTACTAGCAAATCGAGTATAAGCACCACCGTAGGTAGCAGTCAAAGGACGCACTTACCTTGACCTAAAATCGGTCTCCCTTGGCAAATATTGTAATTTTGTAAACATAAATTTAGTTTTTGTATATTGTTTTCCTTGTATTTGCAAGCAATTATTTAACTAACGTATTCAGCTCGGGAGTTTGAGCAAAGACACACGGGCAAAATGCAGAACGCAACTGCAACAATGGAGGAAGTCTTTTGTGGTGCCGTTGTCATCAACAGGTAAGTTATGCTAATGCAATGCCTGAACCACAAAAGGGAAATTGAGAAAATCAGCATCAGTGCATAATTGCTGGCTTGCAGTTTATATGCAAACTCTTTGTAGCTGCTGCAGTGAAGATTTCATTCGAAGGTTATTCCCTCAAAGGAGTAGGAACTGAAAGTAGTGCACTGCATTTCAATTTCTTTGAGGTTTTAAACTGCTCAATGGGAACGTCAGCTAATCTCTGCTGAATATAACTTTTCTATTGATCTTGGTATTCTATGATACAGAATGATTTGACAATCGTTAATTCTGCTCTTATCTCTCGGAAGTTAGTGGTATTATAATGGTATTAAGACTTAATAAGACACTTACTTATGAGATCTTTTCATATGGATGATTTCAATATGAAAGAAGTGCCTCTTAAAAGTAGGCGGTCATTTCAAGTCTTATATGAAAAAGTTTCAAATATTGAACTGAAACACAATATATAAATATACATTGCAAGTAAAATATATTTAAATATTAAAGAAAACAGAAAACAGGCTAAAAATATTTTGCAAATAGAGAACGGAATGCATTAGACAAAAGGGTCAACCAATTTAAAATGACTTCCACCAGAAGACAGAAGCTTATCACAATATCAATACACAAACCTACCAAGATCCAAGGAATCAATAATATAGAAGGTACATACCAACTGCCAAAAATGACATATTTAAACAATGGAAACATTTGTTTTCTCAACTGCTGAAAACACCAAACAGTAAAAGTGAAGATATCCCAGTCACTCAGCAGAAAATATCTCCGAGGAACCAAGTCTAGAAGATACTCTATGCCTGCTCGCAGAATATCAATGAGTCATTATTTTCGAATTGTTAATATTTCATTCTACACCATATCCTAACTGACAAAATGTTCTGCCATTACCATGAATAAGAGCAAGTTTTGTCGAACTACAACTTCAAGCACAAATCATGAAACTTAATCCTTATAGGAAAGATAACAACTTTAAAGGAGGTAAGAGAGGTGGTGAAGCTTTACTTATATGGGTTAGATTATTTCCATGTAAAGAGTCTCGACAGTCTGTGAAAAGATCTTCGGTCATTAGTTGGGCTAATCACGGGGCATAATCCATGGGGCCACCTTATGGCACCATCGAGAGTCCGAACTACGTTTCCTGTCTGGAGGAAGCACAGGACGGCACAAAGCATTTTCTCTGCGCTTGTTGAGGCTTTGCCAGAATGAGGAGGCGTATATTAGGGTCAGATGTTTTGGGAATGGATAACGAACATTCGTTATCCCTGGACAGACTTCTGAGATTCATAAAAAAGTCAAAGAAGTTTTAAAACGTATAACTTCCCTTTCGCAATCCTCTATCTCCCTTTTTCCCTGAATATTTCCAGGCTTTGATGCCTAAGTGCTTGGAGACTTCCTTCTTCGGCGGTTTTCTGTTTTTAAAAGCGACACTCAACAAGTCTATACTGAAAGTTTAGTTCCCAAATACAGTGAGAAATACCGATTTCCAACTAAAGCGGGTCACGCCACAGGTAACGCAAGCCCACCTACGCAGTATGTCACCACTGCATAGACGCAAACTATGAATGGTGACGTTTTATTTTTGATCACTCTAGGAGTAAACACCAAAAATGACTGCCTACTTTTAGGGTGCATTGGTGGCATTCCATTTTCGCCATTGCGGCCTTTCGAGACGTTTTCCAGAATGAAGGTGCAAAATAACAGAGTTGGATTTGAAAGGCAATCAATTAAAGACGCTCCGTAATTTCCGCAAAAATGTGAAGCAAAACCGCACGCTAATTAGTAACCCCCTCACTCTCTTTCGCTTGCTCCCTCATCATCAGACCTTCTTTTCCAAAACATTAGTTGCCTACTTTCACCAGTGCATTGAATGTGGTTAAACGTAATTGCGGCAACGGGCTTTGACATAGTTAATTAACATTCACAGGCGCTGGTGTCAGCAGTTGCCAAACTCCCTGCCTGCCACATACGCGCCGCTCCGCTCATATAAATTCAAATTTACTTGAATTCCGGTAATAGAATTAATATGCATATGCAAGAGTATTAGTGCTGCTAACACTGCTGCAATTAGCAGTGGCATAAAATTCACGCGGCTCAATACGGTTTCTGTGTTGATTAAAGGATTGTGTGTGCGGTATTTGCATTTGGGTAACCAATAAAATGCTACACACACGTCCTCGTACTCGTTCACGCAGAGGGACGCCAACATGGATGGTGCTGCTGTACTGTGTACTCAATGACCACCACACACACACACGCACCGACCATGTGTGCGATTGGTTACATTTTGTGTATATTTAACAATCAAACCATTGACAGTGTTGAAAGTGATGCGGCAGTGCGAAACAAATTAACTTTGTAGCAATTCTGGTTAATTTTGCGTTTGTTTGCACTCCTCAAATAACCTTTCATCTATTACTTCTGATGGCACCCAATTAAAACGTACAGAACGGATCAGCACTGAGGGAGAGTAGAACAACTTACAATGAAAAGTGCACAGTTCGAAGAAGCGAACTCAATTCACACCCACAGCTAATAAATTTGAATGGAGGCATAGCTAAGAAAGCCATGATTTTCTTTTACAATATTAATGAAAGATAATTTGTTATAATTTTTAACAAGGACTCGATAACGAATAACATTAAAATTGAATTCTTTGAATTGGAAAACGGAGGTGTATTGAATTCCAATATTTGTGTCTCTCGTTTCAACAAAAATTACTTTTTCCTTTGAAGAAAAGGAAACCATAGAGCCACTTCCTCTGCGTTTGTGCGGCTCTGTCTAGAGAAAGACGGAAAACACTGGGTAAACCGATGTTCCAAAACATGGGAGAGGGGAAATTCTTGCCTTAATAAAGCTCTCGACCTGGCTATAAGCTTCAGCAAAGAAAGAACAACAGCATATCTTTGCAACCAAACAAGAGAGTGGTATCAAAAGGGCGGTCCTGCGCTAATGGGATGAGGCATCAACGACGCTGTAACCAACCAGAAATTAAGGTGATTTGGAATAGTGAATATTTCCTTCAGAAAAAAACGAGCAAATTACCTGGTCTGTAGATAGTTTGTGGGTTCGTTCTTCATACGATTTACACGCTCTTATTCACTGGAAGATAGTCGTAACCAAGGTATAAATTCTTCCCTATTTGCCAACACCGCAAAGCGGAGAATCGATTATTGGAGAACTCTAACAGAAAAATTGATGACCCATCCACAATGCCAGAAGTGGTATTCATATTAATTTTAGTATGCTCGTAGTGATCCTCAAAACTTAAGAGTCAACCCGAGTATATGAGGAATAGAATTGAGCTACTCCATTTGGTGGTTAATATAAAGGGTGTTTTTTAACGTGATAGGAAAACAAGAAAAGAAAACGAAAAATTAATCTATAATTAAAATGTTTATAATACAAAATTAGTTTCTCTCATTATGGAATATGATTTCACTGATATGGCTAACACGCCTGTTCCATTTTTCCAAGAAACTGGCGTTGTATATGGCCAGCGAAGATCGTCATGCTGGCAGCCAAATTGTCAATCACCTCTGTAGTATTAATACGAGTATAAACCCGTAACTTCAAAGCGTCAATCCTCTCTGTAGTATGAATATATACCCATGACGTCAAAGTGTCAATCATCTCTCTAGTATTAACAGAAACCCGTTTCTTACTGTAACTCCACAAGAAATACTCAGGATGTGTTACATTGTAAGATCTTAGAGATTAATGAGTATGTAGATTTTTCTGAACCACCTTCTTGCCAGTCTCTCGACATTACAACTCATTAAAGAATTAACGTGTTTATTAATGTTTTTGTAACATATGCTTTGATCAAGGTTTGGGCAGCTCTCTGTCGATCGCAATGTGACCTCCGACTTCATTTTTGAAGATATAAGCTTCCATTGGTTCGATGCAAATGAGTGTAAATAGTTTTTCTTTTAAATAGTGGATTGTCTTAAACCACTTATAGATTAGTCTGACTCTATATACGCTAATTGTATTTAAAAACAGACCCGTTAAGCCAGCCCGAAATGAGCCCCAGGAGCGAACAGAAGTTCCCAATTACAGACTTGTTTAAGTTTTGCGAATAGAAGTGATTTTTTAAGTAAATGTCCACAATTTGCTAATATTGGCAGGACCTCAAATTGTCCATGTTCATCATGATGCTGCCATTTGTCAAAGTACTCAAATACCAACGGTACTTTGCTAACATATAGCTTACTTTTCTTGGGCACCTGTCGATGGTTCCAATTATACAAAAAGAAAAATAACGAACTGTATGCAAGGAATCATTGCATTGCCGTTAAATTTTCTTCTAGATTGGAACTACATAGGTAAATTCTGTGAGATCATTGAGTCGTAGCAATATGACAATGCACTTCTACTCCACCTCCATTCGTCCTTCGTGCATAGTTTGCCGTTATATTGCATTTTCCTTTCTCATATTTGAAGTGTCAATGGAAACCACATTTTTTTATAATATCAAAAGTGTGTGAATATGTTAAATGCTCCAAAATATCATCAAGAATAAGCATGAATAAGTTTCCCATGCGGCTTTATCTGAACACTCTCATTCACATGTATATACACACACACACACATACACCTTCATGTACCCATTCGCATTCATAAACCCACACACCGGCATCACTGAAATATGACACATTTTATGCGAGTTTTCATATTTTCCACTCGTATTTCAATTACGGAAATTTTTATTGCATCGACGGTGTGAGTGGCGAGGAGAATGGAATTTTATTCCAGCTGTGGCTGAAAGAAACTGCGGAGGCGGTGTGCGAGACGGCAGTGTTAATGAAATTTACGAGCATTTCAAAATGTGTTTAAATTCAGTTTTAAATTGCTTCACTTCCGTTTGCTAAAAACGAATAAAAACACGAGAATAATCTTGTTTAATCAGGCGCATGCCATTGGCACCCGCAATCGCCTAAAAGTATGCTTCAAATGCAATTTGTAGCATTTTAATTATGCACACAATTTATCGCATACAAAACAATCTCGGGCAGGAAATTTTATTTTAATGAAATTAAATTGAAATTCCGGCACTGTTTCAAATCGATGCAGTTAAATGAGGCGATGGGAGCAAAGATACGCGCGACCAGAGGCTGGGCGGCCAGCACTGCCCCACCGCTGCCCCAACACTGCAACAATGCTCGGCTTGATTGCAGCAATTGTTCATTGGCATGTTCTGTTGTTGTGTCCATGTCCAATTCGTGGCACTTGTTGGCATCGGAATTTGCTGCTAAACAAGCGAAATTCAATTTGCGCGTCTATTCAGAGCCACTTCCGTGCAATTTTTTGGCATTTCTGGTTGGACTCCGCTATTTCAACGACTGATGTTCATTGTCAAGGCTGAACTTTTTTTTTTGTTATGTGAAAATTAAATTTGTTTATAGAAATAAATTATTGAAAATTTGTCACTTCATTTATTATTATTTAACCACTTCAGAATCACTGAAGTTATCAGCGTGAACATGTCAAAGCTTATAATAGAGGGAGTCACTTAAATTAAACTCGTATGTGCGCTCAATTTTTAATACAGTGCTATCTCCAAAACGATTGGAATGTTTAAGAACTGCAGGCTTTGTCTCTATTCTTATCCTGGGCCTCATAACCCTGGTAGAATAAGGCAGTTTTGAACAGGAGCACCTAAAGAATGACTCTAAGCTAGTTTTTCTCAAGGTGAGTCCTGTTTCTCGAAGATTAACTTCTATTATATATATATTCATGATATCGCGAATACCTTTCACTCATATGAGAACACCTTCTATTGATATAAATTGGATCAAATTCTCTACTGAAGCTTTGATATTCTGATGGCGCGCATTCTTAATCCGGAATGTAGTCGTGTACCATTGCAATATATCGTACCTAACATTGCATTTTTCAATAGTTTTCTACACATGGAATTCACTTTCCTAAAACCCTTTTCCTTTATTCCTTGCAACACCACCTCATTTGGCATTCATTCCAATTAAAATACAATTTTAGACTTATTCTTTAAGTTCCTTGGTATGACCATTAATAAATCGCTCTCCAGCTGACCGTGTTACATCAATAATTTGCATATAAATTGCTCCTATAAAATATGAGAAAAGCAACAACAACAACAAGCGCTAGCACAGTGCCATAAAGAAAAGCTGCAAAATGAAGATTTAAATGTCTAAAAAAGAGGAGCACGTCCCAAATGGGAATCATTACACCAACACCAAATCAGAGCAGCTAACCTTGCACAATTTGTTGCCAATGCTCAGCCGCGGTAGGGGCAACGGCGACGGCGACGGCGACGCCGAAGATGCAAATACATGCGAGTTGGTATGTGCGATTGCAGGGGGCAGAGGACGCAAACCTGCTGCCGCACTCATACATATTCGTTATTGGAGGACGGTAGGCAAAGTAGCTACCAGATGCGTTTCAAATATCCACGCACACATACAAACACACACACACATAGAGGCACTCATACACATTTACACACGAGGCAAAGGTTCGTTCTGGAAGATTAACAGGCAATAAATGCCATGAATCTTCAGCTAAATTGAAGGCAATAAATTTTAATGGATACAAGTGCCTCAGTGGCAAGGCAATAGGGCATCCGAACACCATCCGGGCCACTAACCAGCCAGAGCGGAAGGATGAGCACAGCTTAGTGGAACTAATAATTTCTTCAGTGCTGCTGATTTGTACGTAGTCAGATACACATACCTCTGTTTCGGTGCTGCTTCTGAGCCGACCCGAACGGTTCGGAGCAATTGACCAATTGTGGAAATGCCAATAATAGCAATGGCAGAGGTTGAACTATTTTATTGTATTACTCGGTGCCGTCGCTGTGAGTGGCCACTGTCCATTGGTCACATAATGTCAATCAATGTATTTGACAGCAGCCACAACAACATTAGCAGCATCTGCATTGACATTTAGCCACAATAGCTGAAGTTGAAGCTGTCGCAAAACAATTACAAAGAAACTCAAGCACGGAATTTCGGTTCGCATTTGACTCGGTGGTCCATTATGATGGGCTCTGTTAATTTGTCCTTGCAGTTGTCATGGGGTTTTGCCTTCTAATTATCTCACTTGAGAATGAGAATGATGTGTGCTTGTGTCAGTGTTCGAGGGAGGCGTTGAATTGCTTGTTGAAACATGCTTATAAGCTGTAATTTACAAATGCCAAGGATGCGCACTGTTCCAAGCATGTGAATTCTGGAGACTCTTACGCGTGCCACCACCGCTAGCTACAGCACTTACAACGCGCCACGAACCTTTTGTGGCTTGTTGCTGTGTTTGTTGTTTGCCTCTGGTGCCCGGACAACCCTCATAATTTCATTTGGGCAATTATCCTTTTTCGTAACTCCTTCAAGGGTAGTAAGCACATTCGGCCCATGACAAAGAAATTGAAATAATTTAACAAATTTAATGCACAAAGGCGAGGAAAAGACGAAGTGGTTTGTTTATGCGAACGACCACGTCATTGGCAGGATTTGGCTTCTGACCCAAACAATTTTTCCAGCACATTTTTGTGTGCAATTTTACGCAAGGTGTGGTGTGCTTTGCCAGACTGTGGGAATAAGGTAAGCGGATACCACAAGGAAGTAGTCCTGAAAATTGAGAACAACATATGCTGGCCATTAGGTTGGGTTTGTGGGTATTATATTCACAGGTGTATATCGATATTTTACGGATATTTTATTGTGTGAAAGCAATGAAGGAGAATTCTAAAATTCCCAGTCAAATTAGTAGCCACGTTCGTAAAATTTCCAACCAAATTTAAATGGAAATGAAATAAAAGGAAGCAGATGTGGTAATGTTTGAAGGGCTCAAAATGTGTATAGGGAAGTTAACCTTCACAAAACTAGTAGCTGTCTAGTTAGTCAGCGAACTTGGCTCTAAAAGTCACCAAATCTTTCTTCGTTTTGTATGAGAAACTATATTCTCAGGCGACAAAGGAGTCCTCTATAGCTCCATACACTTTCAAAAGTGATGCAGTAGTTTAAATGACACCTCATGCAGAGTAAGTGCTTGTCTGACGTGGAGGCTTCACAGGGTATCACATATACATTTTCTGACATAATTACAAGGATTAGTCTAAGTCTCTATTAAGGAGAAGTTGAGGATCTTGGAAATCAATTCCCTTGAAAGAATTCTGCGCGAACTCTTTGCATTTGTGGTCAGCAAACATTCAGTCATTAATATCCTTAGAATGCTATAAGAACACTTAAGGAACATTTCTATAATTATCCGCCACAGCAGTTGAATGCACACGTCCAAGAGAACCCGCAAATCCACAGTTGCGTGTCATAATTATTGACGAATTCAACTTTATACCGGTAGCAGAGGACTACAAAGGACCCAACTCTACCGCAAAAGCATATTTTAAGCGACAAGTGCGATACAATGTAATGGAAGGCATGAAAGTAATGCTTTTATTGATGTCAGTACTGATGATTGTGTACTATATGCTGATGATTCTATATTTTATAGAAAAGTAGAATGGTGAAATTTTGCTAGTCACAAGTTCGTTCCTACTGGCACACGAAAGCAGTATATTTCCATGTGAAGTAAAAGCAATCAATCAGGAATTTATGTGCCACCTCAACTGGGAAGAAGGTAACCGCAACTTTGACTGACCTTCGAATTATAAATAAACTGCCATCATTTATGATTGATAAAGAGCTCATCTTGGTTTAAAATTGAAAAGAGGGATTAGCAGGTAGTTCCACATGATATGACAAAGGTCTTCTAAGCATTGCTGTTAAAGCCTGAAGCCACTTCTGAGCTTATCATTATTGTCGAAACCCTATTAATTACACTTCACCCAAAGAGCTCTATATACCACCTCTTTCAATGTAGAATTAAAACCGCACTCGTTTCATAAATGAATGCACCTTTCAGAGCGCCATTTAACTTTGATCCTTGCAAGAACTAACCACAGCCGCCACCGTCATCACCACCACATCACCAGCATCATCACCAAGCTACCGCCGCACCAATGCACCACGTCATTATTTCTTATTGTGCGTGATTATTTAACCCACTGTGTGCTCTGTGTAAATAATGCTTAACCCTGGGAGTCGTGTAGCGGCAAAGCCGCTGGACAAATGCACAAAGCGCGCAGCACACACGGTTGAAGTGAGCCCACAACGCAATTATTCACTCCCCTACGGACAGACACACACGGACTCGCGGGAACACATGCAAATAGCGCGCATTCATCCAACTAAAGCCGAGCGAGAGCAAACATTAATGCGCAATTTAAAAATGCGCGAATAGAAAAGTTTTAATGCCATTTGGCGCGCACACATCCTCCTGTCCTCTCCACCTCCCTCCACTTCTCTCTTAATACCTCATTCAGTATCGTGCAAGTGGAAGTGCAAGTGCAAGTTCGGAGCTAAGTGGAGCACGGGCTGACGCACTCCGTACTCGGCTTTGTACGTAAATAAATAAATACATTTTATTTGCATATTTATTTTCCGCGCGTACGTGTGAATTCTCGCAATCGCCCGCTCCCTCCGAGTGGTGGTGTTAAGGATTTACTCGTAGTTGCACTTGTGTGGCGCTCTTTTAATGTGGCTGTAAGTAAGTGTGTGTGGCAATAGTTTTTATGATGGTTTCGCCTATTATGCTGGCTTATTGTTCATGTTCTTGTTTATGTTTATGCTCATGTTTATTAAAAGCTCTTTTAATACGCTAATTGTGAGCACTTCCGCGTACACTTTGCATACTTCTAGGCGTCTATGGACATAGTGTGCTTTGCTAATTCGGTGCGCGCCATCATCGTGTTACGACTGTTGATGGCCGCCGTTTAGTAGTTCGTACGTCATTAATCCACTGCAGAGTGAACGGAATGCAGTTTACAAGTAACGCTTTTATAGCGTTTTTATGTGGGTCATATTCCGAAAAGGGAGAATACAGCTTTAGATTTGTAACTGCCTGGAAATGAAACGCATGTAAGGCATATCAAACAAATAAAGTTTAATGGAGTACAGAGTGAGTTTCTGCACCATTCTTGAAACTATTGTAACTACTTTAGAATAGTCACAGATGACCGGAAACAAGTGCTTAGAGTCGAATGATGGGTCTCTGATGAGATATTCCGAAGAGATTAGAAACATCGAAGATTTACTAAATAATTTTCCCATTGATCTCAAAGCCAATATTTTGCCAACACGGAGAACGCAAGCGAAACACTATTTTCTAGCACTTTTTCTTAGTAGTTCATTTTAAATAGACACTTTTACGATATAGAAAAGATGACTTCTTTCAAAATCTCCTCCCATCACGGCTATCAGGTAAACGGAGGAAGACATCAATAGTAGTTTATCCATAACAAGGACATCTTTCGGACAATTTGATCCATTATACTAATTCTATGAAATTAAATTTAAAATCAAAATTTGGCCTTCATCAACAATTGCCTAATTAGAAGAAGAATATTTTGACCAAACGGTACCAGCGAAGATGTGCGAAAAGGGCCAGAAGAAGAGGTCAAGATTAAACCATAACGGATAATGACATAGAAATTGATCTTGCACACGCTCAGAAAGTCACAACCACATATTACAAAATACTCGCATGATTGGAAAAGTAAGCAGACGTCTCGGACGGCCAGAAAACACCCTGAGCCCTAAAATATTTGAGGATCTCTAAGTATAAAAAAAGCAGTAGCAAATCATAAAAGACGCAAATGTCAAGTGGAAGCTTTGTTGCTCCCAAGAAAAGTAAACTGGAGGAACTGAGAATAAAATACAAATTGCCACAGATGAAAACCTTCGAATGTCTTCTCACCCGACCCTATTATAGCGCAGACTTCAAGAATTAGGAAAAGTATTTCTTGTTCGAAGCGAAACCTCAAAAGTGGAACCTATAAAAAGTGCACTAGAACTGGTGAAGTTTATCCAAATCCTCTCTTCTAGCTAACATATTCTACCCTCAATCAGCCAAGAAGTAAATACCGCCACCAGAACATATCCAACATACTGAAAATTGCTTGCTATCAGTATGTTTATTTATGGAGCTATTCTTCATAGCACTTAGCAACTGGGAAGCCATTTAGTTAAACTCCAACCAGGATAATCATGTTCACATTATTTATGTGTAATATTTTCATTATTTATGTAAGCATTAAATACACACGCTCATTGAGGGAAACAAATGCCACTTACAGCACATTATAGAGGAAAATTAGTGCAAAGTAAACCGACAGCACAGCCAGCTGAAGTAACTTAAAGGCAAAGCAGAGCAAATGTATGCACGCAAATATGCCCCCACAAGTGCCCACCCAGTTGGAAACGTCTGCAGAGGTACTTTACATCACCAATCTCACATCCAATAAACAGGATCTAAAGGAAGGCTTTACAACTTGCCAATTCATTCATTTTATTTGCTTTCCTGAAACGAAGTAATGAAATTAAAGTAAGAGTCTTGTTGAGAGCAAAGAAGATTAAAATTAGAAGAAACCGATCATGCGTAGAAAACTGAAGAATCCAAGATAGACGACGGACTTTATTCGAGACCTTATAGGGTTATATATATATATATATATATATATATATATGGTCCTGTGGCTCCCCGGGGGAGCAAAGGGCCGCTTATTATAGGGCTATGATGAACAAATTCTTGTATGATAATGTGTTGACGTTAACAGGATTGAGCTTCGCCTCAGATGATGTGTAAATAGTTGGAACAAAAAGCAGGATATTCAAACTAAACTAATTGAAATACAAATATTACGGACAAAGGTTTAAAGAATCATATCTTGAAAATGGTTTAGATTGGATAAAGGACGCATCCATTTCTCATATAAGCCTCTCGATATGTCATTAAAGTGCCTTACCCATGATTCCAATGAACCGTAAATTGGAGATGCTGCGATTTCTTAAAATCAGTTAATGACAGTTATACGAGTATATGTGGGAGGAGCGATGGTCTTATATATGAATACTTTTATGTAACTGTAGGGATCTCTCCCATGATGCAATGCATACGAGTATATCAGGTAGCTTTTGTATATCTCTAACAAATGTAAAAAATTACACCCCATGGTCATGAATCCTTCCCTTCAGGAATTTACCTTTATGAAGAATATGTATGCTTACAGCTGCCATGCCTCCTTTTGAACATTATATTAAATCACCCATTTTCCCATATGTTTTTCAATGGTTATCAATATTCAAAATGAATATCAAAAGCGTGTTTGCGCAGAGTCTCCGGGGTCTAGGGGTAAGCATGCTACTCTCATAGAATGGGAGATGCAGGTTCGAATCCCTTCCAGAGTATCTTTTCGAAGCACTTATCTCCAAGCACTTTACTATTATCCCAAATACTTGCAGACATTATTCATTATAGTGTAAGGTGTAAAAAATAAATAATAAACGAAAGCTTGTTAGGAATATTCCCTCCTTATAATGCTTCATACTTCCTTTGACCTTCGTATAGTCAACGATGGCTTTCCAATAAGGCACTCACCTGCTGCGCATTCCTACTGCTCATACTTGCAGGCAGTATTCACAGTGCACATGCTTAAGTGTCTTGCAGGGAAAAACAAAGTACTCGCAGTCAAAAGGGTTGGTGAGGCCGCATCACGTACGCTTACGCTGACGCTGACATACAGCATCCTAATGTAACGTAATGTAATGCGGCGCATTCGGGCGACGCCAGCACGTATTAGTGTAGCTTTAATTATTTGCGCCATACTTAATGATAGCACTAACAGTGAATATGACGGAAGGAAGTAGGAAATAGGACGATGAAGCAGTGCAACATTAGCGCCAGTGGCTGCAGGAGAACGTGGAGACAGCATATGTACAATGCGCAAGGATCTTTGTTGAAGTTGTGTGTGTGGGTGTGTTGAATGTGTGGGAGAGTACGCGCGTGTATGGAGCAAAAAGTTTTAAACTAATAAATGCATATTTAATGCGCTGGCTACACTTTTGTTTAGAAGACGTCAGGGTTTTGTTTTGATGCAAGAAGCAAGGATTCCTAATAGGAACCATATACCCACCCCAACGTACTCGCTTGGAAGTACTCGTATGTGTGTGCATCTGTGATCGTCAGTTTGCAAGGCAGCAAACTTTCTAAAATGTCTCTTTGTCTTAATTTATATGAAATGTGTTGAAAGACCTGTGGAAGTTTCTTCCACTGCGTCCTTAGCTGCAGCGAGTTGTGTGCACACTTCTTAAAGTGCCCTTTGTGGGGGAGCACAGTTTATGTTTATTCGCAGCCATTTGGGAATTAACATTTCAGTTCTCCAGTTCAATTACTCAAGTACTTAAACTGTTGCAGTAATTAATAAAGCTCAAATAACAATTTGGACCACATTTATGTGGAGCCACGCAATACGCATTCACAAAATTGCTGGGAAGCCAGTGATCCATTCGTTTGTCATATGCTTCTTGCACACAATCGACACTTGTGTAGCCACACGCACACATGCACACACCTACGAATAAGCGTTATTTACAGTTATATTCACGTGTTTCGTATATGATTGTGAACAACTGTTGTTACACTGAAGCACAGCATAAATGAACGATTTGCTCACACTTCGGCGCATTTAATTGCTTCAGTTAAGTTCGTTTGATGGCATCGTTATTTATATATTTATAAATATATATATTAATATATTATATATTAACTTTTTTAATTTTAATTTCCTTTTTCATTTTGTTTTTGTTTTTATTATCCCCAATTTCATTTCAGGTAATTTCATTCGTTACATGTAACATCAGGACGTATGATTAGGACTATTACGAGGATACATTTCCTTTGACAGTGTTTACCTTCGCCATATTAACAAAAATGTATGCAATTGCCTAGAATTACAGTAAGCAGCTTCAGTTATGCCCACAGAACATCCTCACATGTATACAAATATTGCTACTTAAGTTTTGAAGCTTGTTTGATTGATGAATTATATCCCTGTTAGAATTCAAGGACATGCTCTCAAGACTTAATATCTTAAAAAATGTATTTTTACTTTGCTTTGTGAAACGTTGCCAAAGAAAGTCAATACTTTAAGCTATATAATAATCAAGAGAGAATTTTCTGGTCCTAATTGTTTATAAATAAACAGACTCGAAAACATTCTTCACAGAATTAAATTAGTTAATATAAATTTGTTACTGTAATACAATAATATTCTAAAAACCATACCGGATCAAAAAATAATGTGTTCAATAACGGATGATATGATCCAAAACGACATCTTGATCGTAGTTTTGATATTATTATCTCAGATCGTGATAAAGGGGACATTGGAGGACCTTGGGTCAATTCTAGAGGTCTAGAATGGTTCACAGACGGGTCAAAAAGAAACACTGGAGTCGGTTAGCGATGAGCAAAATTTCACTGCCGGTGATTTTTTCACTGTTATTTAAAAATCGCTGGTAGCAACTGTTATTGAATATACAAAGTAACAGCGATTTGATCAAAAGAGTGATTTTTTAACAGTCCGTTCTTTTTTCACAGTGATTGAAAATCGCTTCTTTTAATAAAAGCGTGAAATAACAGGGGCGATTGATTTCACGCTTTGATAGAAATCACTGTTTCTGTGGAATTTTTTAAGTGAATACAGAGAGACAGAGAATGATATTATATGAATTTTGGCTACACTCATGCACACTTACACATTTAACATTAAAGAAAGTTTATGTCTATATAAATCAACAGAGAGGGACAGTTTGCTACTATTTCAGGAGTCATTTCAAACTACACCGAAAAAGAACATACTGTAAAATATCAGTTTATTTCTTGACTGCTGTTACTTTTAATGCATGAATTTTATACAAAGGGAAATTTTTCATTTGAATTTTTTTAGATAATTAATGAAATTTTGAATTTAATTATACAGGGTAGCTGACAAGAATGGAATTTGTCAATGGTCTTATACATTTTGTAGTTGTTATTATAAAATTTATTTGATTGAATAAGTAAATTTCGTATATTGGCATTATAGAAATTGAACACATTATGATATACTCGTACATTCGAAGGTAAAACTAATCAATTAAACGATTAGTGCATTGCTAGTGACATATCTCAATCAATACTTACAAGTAGTCGTTTTAATATCTTATCGTCTAATAATTAAATTATTATATTAAGCTGGACAAATACATTTTATTATTAATAATCTAATATTTATAAATAATAAAAAATATTGATAAATAAAGTTTAAGTACAGTATTTAAAGTTACAATTTAAACATAATAACATTTTTACTACGGAAGATGCCAATGTGCAAAGATTTTCTTGCGCTACTATCGAAACATTTGGATACTTTGTTTTATTGTTCCGCCACCATAATAAAGGATAGGAATTTCGCGGAATTAAGTCATTTTCCAAATATCTATCAACTTCTCTATTATCTATGCGCAAATGTTAAAATATAAACCGATACGTATGAATATTCAAACTTTGGATAAATTGTCACTCTCTCCAACAATGGGATAATTTAACAGCTACAACTACATATGTACATACATAAATCTACTTAACTAACATGATAAAAACAGTGATTGATATATTCATTCGTTACCAAAGTAATGAAATAACAACTCGCTGTTATTTCACGCTTTTATTAAAAGTAGCGATTTTCAATCACTGGTGGATTACAGCTGTATGTTAAAATTCGCGCATTTTGCTGTTAATTTGCATATTTGATAACAGTTTGCTTGACTGCATACATACATATGTATATGTATGAATACAATGGAAACAGCGATCGCAGTCACTGTTTAAAATCACGGTGATTGAAAAATAGCAATCACTGGTAACGGCGACACTCAAAAATCACTGGATCGTTCATCACTAGAGTCGGTGCAAGAATACTTGGATCCAATACCAAAATCTCAGACCCAATGGGCAGGTGGCCTAGCGTCTTTCAGGCTGAAACTCAAAAAATTTCTATCTGCGCAGCGGATAAATCTGAAAAGAGGCATTAAGGGCACGCATATAGCTGTCTTTTCAGATAGTCAAGCTGCATCACAAGCATTATCTTCATACTCTATGGAATCGAAACTGGTGGAAGAATTGTTCAATTACCTACACTCTTTAGCTACAATAAATAAGGTTGGAATTTGCTGGGTCCCGGGTCATATAGGGATCGAAGCCAACTAAATTGCTGGTTAGAGCTGGTTCCGCAGCAACTCTCAGGTCCAGAGCCATATCAACTGAATCAATATTATTACCATAAAACAACGTTTAATTAATCTTCGAATGTGTATCAATAAATTACCATATAAGAGAAGAATGTTCTGAGACTGCAGCAACACCAGAAACTATCGATACAGAAACATAATGTCGCCAATAATTCCCACACTTTGACTGAGACAAAAAGAAAGTAAGGATCCAGATGATCAAAATAAGGCAAGTACAGAGTATTAATAAAATTGTAGTTTAGTTCTTCAGACATGTGGGACCTATAGACGCGTTGCTACTAGAAGATCGTCATGCTGTCACTGCTTGCTACCTGGATGTGCTTCCAAAGATATCTGAAAGATGTAAAAGAAAAACAATATATTTTTATTGTATAAGGAGTCTGCTTTTTGATCTACGTATTCAATACTTAAAGTGGTGCACAGATGGACATTTATGCATCCAGAAAAATCGGCTAATTGACTACATTGTAACTTGAACTGTGTCCTTTGGCCTACTTATGAAATCAGTGAGGGTGTAGGACGTTCCAATGAAAGAGCCCTCACTCTTGGTTGTATAAATTTTACCCTGACCTCCACACTGAGTCACATCTGATTTACTCAGTTGGTCGCTTTGTGAGTGTCAGCGTGAAACCAAATTCTGCGCAAAGGAAGCGGCAGTTAATTAAATTGGGTTCGTTTGTAATTAAAATTAACTTGAATTATATTCCATTTAATTGTTAAATAAATAATTTAAGGGATTGCGCAGCATTGCTGTGGTGAAGTTTAACAACTTTTAATGTCTTAAATTGCTATTTTCCTTTTATTAAAAATAATGAAAATTTATAAATGAAATTAATTAGTCAGTTGATTTATAGTTGCTATCTTTGGCAAATGAAGTAGGTGCATCTGATCAAAGTAAAGGCGCCTGTGCGCAATTACAGAAAACTGTGGTAGTGATGGAACTCCAGTGGAAATTAATTATACTGAATATTGAAAGGAGCGAAAACATGAGTTTACTCTGACCGGAATTTCATGAAATGGTAATCAGTAATAAAGTTTTAATTCACTTTTGATTGGCGAATTAAAAGCGAAGTTGATTAATCACTGTTTTGTAGGAAATCAGTGACTGGAATTTCAGTTGAATACAGTTAATTCGGAAGTCGATTCGAAGAGCTCTCTTTTTTGAATAACTGAAGGATTCATCCTCCAGTTAACACTCTTTCAGATCTCAGCTAATCGATAAACATTTCTATTTCACCACACTGAAACCTCTTCTCCTCTTATGACAAAACTCCAATATAAGTCAAAAAATTCTGAACTCTTCTCATGAAGGTGTTGGTCACATTAGTTTATGAGACACACAGAAACTAAAATATCTTATCATCTCCTCCCTGTTTTTTGTGGAGAAGACTTCACCAATGATACCAACTTACTCCAGCTTAGTAAACTGCTAAAATTTTCAGCCTGGCAGGCAATTCCAACAAGTAGAGAAGTCGTAAATGCTGCCAGAAGGCGTTCATTATTGGAGTCACAAACACAGCTCATCCGTAATTATTCACACACTCACGCACTCACTCACTCGTACGAGCAGAGAGACGCACGCACACTTATGCATATTTACACGGCACAGTAAAGCAAAGCAAAGCAAGGATGCACTAATCAGAGCTCATTCTTAAGAGCGTCCTTTGCGTCAGTTTCCTGTCTGTGCTGTTGGGTACTCGTATGTGAATGTATGTGTACGATATATGCACGATTGTGTGCGTTTACGTATTTACCGCAACAGAAACGCTGCATACCTCTGATTAATCTATGCGGAATGCAAGCAATAAATTTGATTTTCAATGCAACAGATTTGACATTTACTAATTGCGTGATTATGCGGTGTTTTTCTTCCTGCGGTTGCAGCTCTTTTTACTTTGCCGTTGTTGTCGTGGTGCTTTTAATTGCTGTTGTTGCTCTACACATTGGCACTGTTGCAGTATGCATATGTATGCGGCACTGTATCTAAGATTATATTATTATGCGAGCATGGAAGCTCAGTGAACACCCTCTGCAGAAGTATGAAAAGCTGTTGGGACGTCCTTCGCACAGCTTCATAATTTTTGTGTGTTTCTACTGCTCTGCTCTGCTTTTACTAATTGCATTTGGGTATCAAGTGAGCTCGGTTTCCCCTTTTTTCGGGTATTTCACACATTTCCTGCCCTCGTCGTCGGAGCGTGCATATTCATTGTTTACATTAAGTCAAATTCAAGTGTTACGCGCACGAGCAAACTTTAGTGTCATTGAATAAAATCGCGTCTCTACCGATGCGGGCAACTCGACATACGTGGTCCCATTTTGATATGATGTTGGTGAAGTTGGACCAATCGAAAGCAATTGTCACAATTCCTGAGTGGTGATTTGGGTCCCAAGGAAGAGTGAGTTCCTCTCAAATGGATTGTCAAGGATTGTCAGAGTAATTGAGGAAAGATGCATTTTTATATGATGTGAAAATATATTTGCATTACTTGCTTTTACGATGAGGTAAGTTTGCTGAGTGTTTGTGGTGTCTGCAAGGAAGGGAATATATTATAATTATAAAGAATGATAAACAAGGTTTCACAATAGTAAAAGTTATCATTAAAGAAACTTCTATTGGAAAGCCCTGGAGGCGATTAAATCTAACTGAAACTTATATTGGTAGATAGCTTTGACTTTTACTAAGATTTGGAGGCGATCGAGTTAAAGATTTAAATTATATTGCTAGAATTCAATGTTACAAATACCAATTTTAAGAATGAAGGAAGGGATTATAAGTGAAATAGTGTTTTGGGTAGTATGAGCATCATTAGTGGATAATAGTTTGATCAGTTTGAATGAAGGCTAGAAAGGGCGTCTTATTTGTGGCTTAAATTATTAAATTTCCTTATTAAAACACAGCTAGGGGAGTATGGGTATACTGGAAAGCCCGGAGACAACCTTAGGTCCCTGAAATCGTTTTCTCAAGTTACATCTGTAGGTTAGGTAGGAGTGGCCGCCTAGTTTGCCAAAAGCACACTTGAGCAAACATAATGGCCCATTGTGATACCACGCTGATATCGATGCAAATCAGAACAGAATAACTTGCAGACAGATCTGTGACAAACTTTAAAATTCTTCTACCGTATCAGGAGAGTCTATGAACTACTCACGAAGTTCCAGGATTCCCTCACTCTTCTCCTGACATATGTTCTTTAAACAACTTACTATAAGGATTTCTCTTATATACCTGGGGTCACTTTTCGATACTAGAAGGTGACTATGCAATTTGCACCCATTCTCGGAGATGACCTTTTTCTGTATTTGCTCTGCTGTGGAAGCTTTTCTCACAGATTTTGTGTTGAAACACAAGCATCCATACACAGCGTTTAAATAGCTCAAAGCGCAGTTAAACTTAACAATTATGAAGCATTCAGCAAAAAAGCACCAGGAAGTGGTGGTCAAAGTCACTTAAGCTATGGTAACATTTTTAATTTCTCTTGCAAACAATTTAAATGCCTTCGCGAACCGTCAAATACCAAAAAGACCAGGCAAAGAAGAAAATCCACTTAATTACACCGTTCTCCCTTTGCTTATTAATGAAATGACTTCATTTTGAAATTGCTGCCATTTCGTTATAATTTAGTTGTGCTTTTTATTGTTTGTTATTATTGTTGTTGCAGTTTTTGCTTGTCATTCATGGCGGCTGGATGGGAAAATGCCCCTCACAAACTGTCACGGAGTTGGCATTTGTGCTCGGTACGCTGTCACTCACGCACACAGAAAGGCGGCGGCTGTTGTCTTTCCTTTAACTTATTAAAGTGTCCATTGTAATGGAAATAGTGAAACTTGCAACAACTTCTTACTCAATTATAATAAAAGTTCTCAAATATTTCACTTAGTAGTTGTTTACTTTGCACTCTGTCCATTTGCCTGTGGAACGCAGAAGTTGACTGGGAATCGGAATACAGCTACGTGCCCATCCCAATGGCGTAATTAAAAGTAATTTTTCAATGCGGTTCGCTGTTCTTTTTAATGTGGAAACTTTGCAATTCTGATGCGTTGTATTGGAGCTTTAGTTCATTAGATTCGGATTGTAATATTGAAAGAGAGATTTCACATAATTGCTCTTAGTGTTTTGAAGTTTACTGAGTTTGTACTTCTTTAGTAGCAGTGTTAATAATATGAGTGAGAGAAAATAGTATAAATTAATACAATTAAATATTCACATGTTTGAATATCGTATGATTTCGCCTACAAGAAAAATTCAAGAGCTTTGAGGACTCTTTTAATGATAATCATAATCATCATTTAGCATTACAGCCCGGGGTGGGCTTTAGCTGCTTTAGTAATCTGCTTCCATTCAACACGATCTAGAGCCACTAGATAGATAGATAGATATATTTAAGGGTGCGACCTGAAAGATCTATTGTGATGCCCTTATTTATTTGAAAGATGAGGATAGTCTCATCTATAAATCTTCTGTCAGGTTAATTTCCGACTTCTCTGTCCATTTAAAATGACTGTGATGATTCTTAATTTACTCCGAGGCATATTTATTAAGTCCTTAGCTCTTTTAGGATTAAAATCTCCCAGAAGAGTTTTGGACTGTCTTAATCCCGGAAGAGTTTTCCAGGTTTGACATCTGTACACTTCTTCAGCAGACCTCCAATGGTGTGGGATGATAGTCCACAGAAGGGTTCAGAGCAGTTGAAGTGAGAAGCCGCAGCCTTCCTAGCTAAGCTATCAGCTTTCTCATTTCCCACTACTCCTATGTGGCCTGGTACCCACATTAGAGATAACTTGTTCATAGTGCCTAGGGAGTTTAGCTTCCCAATACAGTCCCACACAAGTTTAGACCTCACTAAGGGTGATCTAGAGCCACTAACTTCCACTTTTTCACTCCAACTTTTTTCAGGCCTTTAGAGACGCCAACCAACCAGCTTGTTTTCGGCCTCCCACGATGCCTTACGCTTGCTGGATTGTGGTCCAACAACTTACTCTTTTAATGCAGTTTATAAATGAAATTCTGATCGTTTGAATCCGTAAAATACTATTTATAGATTTACTTCTTTGAAGATTTCAGGAATTGATGAACATTTCTATCATCAATCCAAAGAACGCGAACCTGGCGATCATGACTATCATGAGCGTTCAATATGAAGTCTCATTGAGGTAGCATTGAAGTCTCATTGAAGTTGTTCTCTTGTGTGATGGTTATAAAATTACTTTGCTTCGGCCACTCCTTAAAAATAGGTTCTCTAAATTAATATATGACTCCTGGTCACACTCAAGAAGTGAGCTGCGTAACTCCTACTTATGACTGAAATAGATTTATTCTCAAACATACATTTTCTTTTCAGAGTTTGGAGATTTTCAAGTATGAATATACTATTATCTTTCTTTATTGTGGAACCCTTTGTATGCTATGCCTACAGACTATGCTATGCTACTTGCAGATAATATTCTTCTCTTCTTCTACTCGTGGAATATTTACGTACCTCGAATAAATAATATCCCTACAATATATTCATATTAATATCTTCAATGAAGTGTCCTGATACACAGAGTCCTACAATATAGCTCAAGTAACTCGTACTAGGATTTTTGACAACTAATTAACTATGCAGGTAGTCTTGACAACCTGACTCCCATATCACAAACAGAAATGTTTGCTACTGACCTCTGAGAAATAATCATACATTTATTTGTAAGGACAGGAGACAGAACTATCCCAAGTCAAACTCTCTTGTGACCCTGTGAGCTCTTGCACAATTAATTCATAAGCCAACCGAAAAACCTTAAAACAACTAACGACCATTAATTTACTAATACTTCATTGTATTTCTATTTATTGTGGAAATAACAGTAATGAACCTGCTGACCAATAACCGAATACAGGCAGTCAATTGCATTTCAAAGGCTGTAAACTCTTCTATAGCGTCTTGAGGAAAATTTCAAACATATGACATTCAAATATATGTTGACAAGCAGAACATTATTTGATGTAACTGTAATCGTAAGACTGGAAATAAGTTGGCTTCCAAAATATTCCTTTGAGGTTACGACACTCTTTCCGAAGCTAAAATAGTGTAATGAAAGAGACAGGAGTCTGACAAGACGTTATCTGGATCTTCCAGTTTCTCCTATCAAGAAGAGAATATCGCTATTAATTTCCTAGCAGACTAATTTCAGCAATTCCAGCACTGAAAAAAACAAGCACAATTCTTCCTCTTTACCATCAAATTTAGTCCTTTGAACATAGTTCTGTCTGTCCGCACAAATCACATTTATCGGAGAATACGAATCAGCCAAGATTACTGCTCCCTCACCAGGTGAAAGAACCATAATTTGTAATTAACTAAACTGCTAAGTTTCTGCTTCTATACAGCTCGATCCGCCTCTTTAGTGTTACTTGCACATAACCTCACACTTTTCTGCGGATTGCCGTCGGAGTAGTTGATTCAATTAAGATTACTGTTAAAAATTGTTGCTTGATTTCATGTTTGTTGGTAAACAGCAATTCCAATGTGTGAATTGGTTGCGCCAGTTGGCGAGATGGCGGCCAGTTTTCCACTCCGCAGTGGGGAATTTCCTCACTTTGGACGCTTCTAATTTTCTGCTTAAAATGTAATTACATATTTTTAGCAATTACGGGCTGCCTGCTGCAGGTCGACAGTTCCACTTGCAGTCTCCGTTGCAGTTCCAGCTGCAGTCCCAATCCCAGTGCCAGTGGCATGCAGCCTGTCTTTAATTGTGGCTTCGCTTAGAGCGCAGTACAGAGTGCGCCTGTACACGGTTTGCTACTTCATAGACTGAACATAGAACATGGAGAGGGGAAGGAGGTGCATAGTGGCACTGGACTGATTCCCGCCGCATGGTCGCTTTTTCAATTGCTTAGGTCAGCGAATTTCTTCTCGGCTTAGTATTCACTTACAAATTAATTGTGTTTTTTTGCACATTTCTACTGGCAATTTTCTTTGAGGGTCTGCTCTTTTCTTTAAACAGGAGAAATTAATTTAATTCTAGCCTTTGCGCCTAGTTCTTGACTACTGTAATTTGTCCTGGAGTTGGGATTACACGTGTTGGGAAGCTTGCGTGTTAGCCGTAGGAGAATTGATGGAGTGCGTGAGTGGAAGCTTTGTTAAATGCAACAAATTATTTCAATTAAATTAATTGGCAACGCAATTTACTCATGCAAAGTTGGAATAGTGAAGTGAGAGCTTAAGTACCGAAATTTTGTAGTTTATAAGCGAAACATAAGTATGTCCAAAGAGACCATGATTACATAACTAACTCAAGTATTTACCTGAAAAAATGTAATTTCGATAATTTCCCTAAAAACCCTCGGAGTTATTTTCCAAATTAAATTGTAATGTGTTAAAGCCAATTTCACCATGCGAAAAGCATCCTTTTGAACTCATCTTCATAGAAATGAAACTTATAATTGGAATTTAAATGTTGGGAGAAGTTATCAGACAGCTGAGCTTGAAGTAGGATTTCACTTTCAAGTTAAGTGCAACGGCCAAGTATGGGTGTGGGTATGGGTATGGGCTATATGGTTATGTGTCTTCTAGGTTTGCGGAGTTGTCCTCAACCGGAAGGAAGTGTGACACTGCAAAAATGCCACTAGAGTCAAAAATTTGTTTTAATACTTTTAAATAGTTTTCAAATCTGAAACTACCAGGCTTCTTTTCATTCAGTTTTCTTCACCTGGTTTCTCAGATTAGTATCTTAAAGACAAGTTCTGATGCCCTCCTTTCTTGTTCGTGTATTATCAAAAGAGGCAGTAGACTAGAAACCGAGGTTTCCCTCTGGGACGCTCTCTAAACTGATATTTTAATTTTCTTTGAAGAAGTGATTTTCTGCAATAAATAATTGTTTAAAACCCCATTTGCATAGTCATGGATTCAATAGTAAATATGCATCTGCAGCATTTTAGATCAGACTGAATGGGTTTGTGAATTAATCTACTGACGAGGTACACGATTTATATTAGAAAATTATAAATAATTCACTGTGGAGTAAAGTAGCTTGTGGGGAATGCGAGAATTTAACCCGACCTAACTAAAGAAATTATTTTATTTTTCGATCGATTGAGGTTATTACGAGTAGCAATGGACACTTCAAAAAATCAACTGATTACCAGTGGGCCAAAGACATTCCTTATGTTACTGCTTACTCCATGCTGCTTTGCTGGAAAATCTTAGCTCCTTCCCAAGTGGCTTTGCTGTGATATTTTCATTCTCATTCTTTTTCTATTATTTATAACTTTTAACTTGCCTTATGCGGCACGAAAAGTTCATAGATTTCAATATTATACTAACTTTTTATTTTGGGTCTTCCTGAACTGTTCCGTTGAACATGAAATACGTAAAACACATATTCTATCCTTTGTATCAAAGTAGCAAGTCACAAGGAGACTACGATAACTCAGTGATAAATGAAACAATCCTAGACAGATAATTCTAAAGAGTATGATGAAAAGGCATTTAGGTCCAATTCGCTTATTTTTTCCATGAACGCGATACACGTTTGTATTCCGCTGTCTTCATTAAATAGAATTCTGTTATTGCTAAACCGGTCTTTTTGGTCCAAAACGTTCTGGAAAGCATCTAATAAGTTTCGGTAATATCCACCATTAATCGTTTTATTATTCTAGAAGCAGTCGATGGTGAATCCCATACAACTGTCGCCATTATATATCGCCATGATTTGCCCACTATAGCCTTCTTTAGCACTGATTCACCTGAAGAAATCTACTGCACCGACTACTCCTTGGTGACTGGTGTATAATGATTCCTTGATTCATTCACAGTGTTAAGCCTCGTTTTAACATCTCTAAACAAGTCTTTCACAATCGATTTTAGATATTTATATTATATATAGTATAAACTTCACCCCTAGAAATTCTCGCATACAAATTCATTACTTTAGTTTTATAAAATATCACAAATCTTTGTAAAAGAGTTCCGTCAAGTTATCTCAAAATTAGTATTTCTGTAATTCAGTTGACAAATAGTCGTCCAGACATCGTGGCTAATAAGTTAATAATGTGAAGTATTTCATCATGAAGTATTTCATAATTTAATTATCCTGTCTTACAGAGCACACATTAAAATCCCATTGACAACATGAGATGCAAAAGAGGAAGCATAGATTAAAAATGTTTGCCCGTATGCAAAGCCATTATGAAGCGAAGTGAATTTGTCTTACAAGCTTAACTGATTGGAGAGTAAATGAGGAGCATCCTCCTGCATAATAAAAGGTGAACCGGCAAACTGGTTCAAGCAGAAAGAAGCAGCTGCACAATTGCTGCAAGCACGGCCACTGCAGCATCCAGCATTAAAAATGGCTTGGCATAAATAATTACAACGCGCTGAGCGCCTCTTCACAGCTGGACGGGATGAGGCCTCAAAAAGGCGTACGTAGTGCAATGTTTTCGAGTTGCTTGGCTGGACCGGTTGGTTGGTTGGCTGGTTTGCTGGTCACAGCGTTGCAACAAATGGGTTGAATGAGGATGCTGCCACTGCTGCTGCAACAGCGGATGTGCCTCCTTTGGCGTTGCACGCTGCTGTAATAGCACGTTTGCATGCATATGATGGCGCGGCCTTAAGGTGCAAAAAATGCGGCAGGTGAGCTGCCGGTGAGGTGTCGTTGAGGTGCCGGTGCTGGGCTGGGGCACGGGAAGCGTGCAGCAGTCTTCATAAAAGGAAAATGCTGGTTGCGACTGACAAAATTGCAATTCCTGTGCGTGCGACTCGGCATTTAATGAATGGGCTGCTGTGAATGCCTGCAAAGTAGTTGAATTATTATTGATTCTCTTGGATTTTTGTGTTCATTGTAGGGCCTGGGCTGGAGCAGCCACGCGTAGGGAGTACGACTGTGTCTTATCAGTATCTTGGCAAGCAGCATCATTGGAGTACTCGTACGCTGGCTGGACGTGGCGTATCGCTTGCAGGTGCTGCCGTATTTCTGCTACTTGCAACTCGAAAGAAATTGCCAACGAAACCGATTTCAATGCAGAATCTGGGCAAGACCCCTCAGGAAATCAAATCAAATCATGGACATTTAATTTGAAAACACTCCATAATTGCCTCCACCATCTTCACTTTATATTAATTGTAATTTGTTTTCCTGCTAAAATGCATATTAAATTGCCTTTTTAAACACTCTGTCCCTGACATTGAATCCCCGGCTGTAAGTGCCTGGCACTTAAGCAGGAAGCATGTACGACTTGAAGTGCTCAGTGAGTGCATTACTTCTACGCTGCATGTCCTCTTCATCGAAGGGGCTTTGCGCGTATAATGTGCTGTAACGCAATCCCAGTGCTACTACTCAAAGACAGTGCTGGCAAGTTTAGACCAGACCGTCGTTCGTGTGCAGCTCTTCAGCATGACGTGCCGTATCTGTTTCATCGCACCGACAAACCGCGCAGGGCAGTAATGAATCAAAGGAAAGTAACAAAAATAAATAAAAAATAAGAAAGTCAGTAAGGCAGTCGGAAGTGTTGTGCGGTCGACTGCGAGATGCCCTACGGAGTAGAGGAAAGGAGTCTAAGCCATGTCCATATAAATGAAGTTGTAACACATGCTAAGTTCACAGTCACTCTTCTAGTTTTTACCACTTGTGCGCTCATAATTCAGAGTTTAGTTTATATTGTATTAAGCATTGAGGAATTTCATCATTATAAAGTTGAAACATTCATAAGAAATATTGTAAAGCTTTATATATGTTTTATGGCATTTGTTGTTGTTTGTGTTAATTGACTTGTTACGAGTAAGGTGATTGTTTCTACATAAAACCGAAAGGTTTGAAGCTTTATAAAATTAGCTTCATAAGGGCATTATGAGAGAAGTTGCAACCAGTGTAACTGTATAACTGCAATAGCATTCTTTTAATGTATATGAATATATTCTATATAACAACCAGATTTCAGACCATAACATCTTCATTCATTACCAAATCAGCGATATTCGCAATTATATCTGACAAAACCATATATTCAAAGCATAGCAAAAATACATTGATCCAGTATTATTCTATTTGTGTGTGCCTGGCACTGTTTTAACACCTTTGTACAGCACGAAACTTCGTTGCCTGTTTGCAACTTTAGTCAGTGATAATGGCGTTGAAGTAATATCATTATAGCGACACTATAAGTCAATATAAATATACAATTCTGTTGGTAGGTCTCTCTTGGCATCACTCTTGCACAGAGGAGAATCTATCCTGTTTCTCTTGGAATGATTTCCAAATTCCTCTATAAATACCTATGAAGCCTTCTTTCGAGCGGCTTAAAAACATTTACAGTAAATTATTTATTTATAATGATTTTATATAACAATATATTTATTATATACGAGAAGCACTGAGTTCTAGGCCTTCAACCGTGGCGGAAATTAAAGTCCCTTCTTTTCGGGTGTAGCGTACAGAACATTTGAAAGTCGCCTGAGAATGATAAACACTACTCACATATGCTAGTGCAACAAGGGCTTCACATGCACCCTACACCACAAACCTTCCTGCTCGCTCCACTGGGAACATAACAAGATAATTGCAATAAAAGCACGCAGTATAATTGAGGAGAACTTGAGACGGCGGGGCAAGAGTTTAGAGGGAGAGCGGAAGTGCCGCTGCGAAGTACGCGTAGTTGAGCTGTAAATTTCACCGACGCGAAGGAAATGTTGCACGCAGCATTCGGCTGAAGTTAGTTGGCTGCTTTTGTGATTGAAGCATGCAACGTGAAATCAGAGAACTGGCACTGCCAGAAGCGCAGTTTCTGCTTAGCTGCAAATTGCGTATGCGAAACTGATTTTGGCAGTAATTGAAAACCAAAAACTTCTAAGCGTAAATGGCAGTATGTTGTGTGCCAGTGAGCATGAGTGTGTGGGTCGGTGAGTTCCTGCCAGTGAGCCTTTCACATTTGTACGGCTTTAATGCGAAAGAATATATTTTATTATAGCTGACATTTAATAGTTCGTTTAATTTGCCCACTGGCCTGCAGCCCACCCCCTTATGCGGCTTTTCCTTTTTATCGTTCGCATCGTTACCTCATTAATTATATCCTTGCCGCGCTTATCATTTACGTCACGGCATAAACGTTATTTAAGCCCCTTTCGTTGCGCAAGTGTTAATAAAAATCGTCATAAATATTATATACTTGATTTTTTTTATATCTACATATTTGTGCTTTTGTTTTTGTTGCTACAGTCGCTTCTGTTTTTGCGGTCGTTTGTCCATGTCACTTGAAAATGTACAAAATAATTCGTTTTGGCTGGCATGCAGAGCTGGCGGGAACAGCAAACTTCATTTATGTACGAGTATTATCCTTAACCAGTCCCTTTTTGCTCTCGTTCTCTGGTTCTATTTCGCAGTGGCTGCGTTAGTGAACTGCGGCTTGTATCTTCGTTTTTGTTCACTGACTACAGCCGGTCTCAATACGTCCGCTGCCAGCATGTAACCATATTTTGTGGCAAATTTATGCTCTTGATGGTCCTGGATACTTCGGTTTTTTCTGGCTCTCTACAGATTTTTAGCTACTTTTTGCTGCTCAACCAGAGGAATGAAACTCATGTCAATGTGAAAGTAGTAGTGGTGACAAACTTTTCAATTTTTTTACTTAATTTAGATATGGTTCACAAATCCAAAGACTCTCCATGTAATGAGTGTGGTTGTGTGGTGGCTGGAGGTGCTTCAAAGTTGCTGGACATAGTCGTATGCTATCAACTGATATAATAATAAATTGTATATTAATACTGTGATTAGCCGCAAATTGTCTTCTTTCAAAAGGCAGGAATATGCTAGGGAATGGAATCGAACAGATTGCGAGTGTTATGGCGATGTAGAAGATTGCCACGTCTGAATATGATAATTATATATAATCACACTTCTCTTATGATTCTGAATGGAATCGTACATAATGTGATTGATATGGCGATGTAGAAGGTTACCACGTCTCACTATGGTTATTAAATGTGTTCACACTTCTATTATTCTCAAGTGGGAGTGGGTACGGTGATGTCATCGTTGCTATATGAGTGAAATATATTTTTACCTTGCGTTCTATTTTATAATGCCTCTTTACTTCCTGATGTCCTATTTGAGCTGTTGGTAATTGTATACATTATGTGGTGACTACCTTTCATTCTCTGCAATTCCTTTTAAGTGTCATCTTCTTGATATTAAGGGGTCAGTGTATTTCTGTTCTGTAGTCGTTTGAACTTTACTTCTGTCTATGAACGTTTCTTTCGGTCTTTTAAAGTCTTTACTCATCCTCAGCTTTTTTCCCCCATACTCTTTGCTTTTGTATAACAAGTTGAGCATTTTCTTCTTGTCACTGAACGTTGTCTTTCTGTCTCTGGTTACCCTCTTTTCATCCCACTGATTTTGTTTGTTTCAAGCTGTATTAGAAAAAATTCCTCAAAATATCGCTCCTCAAAATATCGGTCCCCAAAATATCGGTCCTCAAAATATCGCTCCTCAAAATATCGCTCCTCAAAATATCGGTATATATATATTTTTGAAAACATGCTAGTAAGTGTATATTTCGTAGTATGTGTAATTCTTCGTGATCTATGATAGTAATGAAACTAAGTTGAATTCACGCGGAAAGTGCCTCTTTATGTTTATAGTGGTGATATCGGTGAACATTTATCTTCCCAACTCTTATCTCTTATCTCTTATTCTCCTCATCTTCCAATGGTCTGTCCATTTTCTTTATGTAACCACGGTGCACTCGTTTAGCTGTTGTATTTCTGTAAGCTAAGAGTAGTTTTGATATCTGAATCTCTTTATTTCTATCTCAATGTGTCTTTATTTACTGTTGCTATCGTTACTAATTTAACTCTTACGAAAGTGATTTACTCCATTTCGAACTCATTATCTCTTCCGCAGTTCCTCTGTTTAGTTCTTCAAGTGTTTTGATTCATTCTTTTCGATCACATCGGCTATTCCACAGATTTTTCTTTGCTTTCCATCTCTTGGTTTTTCTTTTGTCTGACTGACTGTTTTTCTTGTTTTTATCCCATCTGCACTTCATAATTTAATTTGCTTTGAACAATTTTTTTAATACTTTTTCCAGATCTAATCCTATGAATTATTATTATTATACCTTTCACCATAAATAATTTAGTCTGCAAGTGGTTGGTGGAATGAGTACTTGCAACTAAGGCCTTTGACTGGAAGAGAAAAAGATTTCGAAATAAGCATTTTTGATCTTATTATGTAGTTTTTCTTTATGACTAACAGAGGTATTCTGAAGAAGAATCGTAGACTGACTGAGTTGACCAATATACCGAAATTAAGAAAAGAGTTAGCAAGGGAACACGGATTAACAAACATCAATACATCAATTTCATGAATCTGCCGAAGCCCAGACCACCCTTTTCGTGCTGTTAACAGTCGAAACAGTTTATTGCAACGGCACCCAATTAATTTCATATTCACAGCACTTTCACTCTCTCCCTTTATTTCCCTCTTCCTGCCATGATTGTATAAAAAAAATATGCCTAAAATTGTTGGAAACCTCTCCTTAGTGGGCCAAAGCCGATTCCCAATTATTGTAAGCACATAAAGTTTAATAATTGCAGAAGTTTGAACCCACACAAAAGACAAACGGAAACACGAGCATGGATAAACTCCCATAAATTGTAAATAGAAATACGGTTTACTCAGCAAACGAAATGTTCATATTTTGGTCAATTGTGTGGGTGAAACGAATATGAAAAATAAATAACAACAACAACAAAAACAACTGCAAGTACAAAAGTACATTTACAAACAGAGGAGCAAACAAACAGGCTTTCATGTGTGTGACTAGAACGCTTGCTTTGCCATGCAAGCACTGTCAGAAAAGACACGGCAAATGTGTAATAATTCACAGCTCAGAATTCTTTATTACTATTATCACTATAAGAGTCGGATCGAACATTATGTCCATTGTAGTGTCTGAAAAGCATAATGTATATATATACACACAAACGCCAACACCATACGCGGCGTAGGCACATGCAATGTGAGCGGAGACCCACCGTAAGTACATCGAACTCTCACATAAGAATGTTTACGTTATGAAGCGGGAACAGCGCGCACGTTTTTGATTACGTTGCATTCTAATGTTCGATGCCCTCGAACGAATGTACGCTGGCATTGACCGTGATACTTTCCGCTGACATTGCAAAAGCACTCTTTATGTATTAAGAACCATATTATATACTAAGTCTTAGCACATAAGAAATTAAAAGTATAAATAGCAATAAGATTTTATCAATAAATCAGATTCGATCTGGAAACCAAACCTTTCGTTTCTCATTCGCCGATTGAAATTGTGCGCAAGCTCTCGCGCCACTAAATAATACTTTGAGACCATCTTTACATAGCGATCATATATTTCGCTTCATTCACTAATATTTGGCTGTACTCACGTAGTCGCCGATTGAAATTGTGCGCTAGCTCTCGCGCCGCTAAATTAATTAATTGAGCCCATCTTTACATGGCGATCCTGCCATCTTTACACCATATTGCCCCTACATAAAATCTTTTCCCATCTGTTTATATTTCTCCCTTCACTACAAAGTCGTAGTTTTAGTTGTCGAATAAGTTAACCTACGACTAGAGAGATCGCAATTCGGTATTCCTATTGCCACATGTAAGCTCTTAGTAAATACAATATCCTTAGGAACAGCGGGCAGGCGTTGGTCTGAACTTTCAGGATGTAAAATAGCTAGACAAACCTGGCCAGAGATAAATGTCAAGCGCTCTAAGGACCTACTGGTTCGAAATAGACAAAGCATAGGTCCCGTGATTAGCGTCTTAACGGGACACTGGACTCTAGGCACACACGGGTGTAGGCTGGGGATCGCCTCTAATGACTTCTGCAGGAGTTGCATGGACGAGGAGGAGGAAGAGTCTACTGCTCACCTGTTGTGCACGTGTCCAGCTTTTGTCCAGAAGGAGGAGCACTTTCCTAGGCGACTACTTTTTGGACTCCTTGTGAGATATCTCAAAAAAAGATTAGCTCCATCAACTGCTTCATTAAAAGCTCCAAATGGCTGGACCTTTGAAAGGGATGTGACCTGCTGTCCCATGCGGTATCACAAAGGGTGAATGTTGGCCTAAGTGCGCCCTTTTCGGGTGGCCGCTTTACCTACCTACCTAACCTACGACTTCGAGAGTAGCATGCCATTCGTTGCTTATCACAATAGTATTAAATTGGCTTAGACACTATGAAGTTGCATGAGGTCAATCGTTATTTTCCTTTCTTTGTGTATCTATTGGAATAGTTAGCTTTATATTAATCATACCCTTTGGTCTATTACAAGTTCAGTCTTCGTTACCAGTTTTTGTACAGAAAATTCACTTTAAAATTGTTTTTTTGTGCTCACTGAAATATCGTTTCTTTTCGGACAGACCCCACTGCCAGCAAACCTACGATTCGTGTTAGTGGCAATGTATTCAAGCATCTTCCGGTCACTTTGTTATTTTTTCCACAGCATATATCATAAAACTGTAAAAGTCAAGTGAACAGTGGAGAGGCAAGAGCGCAAAACGAAACTGCTAAATAGAGCTAAAACTACAACTACCACTGTCAGAACAACGACAACAAGAACAACCAAACGCCAAAGAAGCCACCGGAAGTTGCACAGACAGACACAGGCCGGCGAGGCACGCAGCTCGCCAGCGAGCGAGCGTATATGGACGATGGACAGTGGACAGTGGACTGTGGTCATTGGTGTAGTTGGGCTTAGCTGGGCTGCTTGCGTGTTTGGGACAGTTGACCGTCCATGCCTGAGTGCTGGCAGCGGAACGCGTGACTGCTGCTACTGAAGTCGGTGGTCGTTATTAGCAAGCACCAAAGCGCCTTTGGAACTGCCGCTGTTAGTCCACTTTAAAGCAGCGGCAGCACTTGTCAATTGATGTGCTTTGCATATAAATTGAAATGGCAGAGGAAGAGGCAGAAAGAAAGGGATGACAGTCATAGAAGTGGCAAATGTAATATGATTTTTTTCAATACTTTTTATGCTGCTGTTGTGCCCTACATGCGGTTGCGGTTGCCCCGGTGGGTCGTCGGTCTTGGGGTGCGTATGGGCGACATTCAATCGATTAGATTACGCTCACTCTTGAGGCTTGCAGTGGCTGTGTCGGGCTGTGTTGTTGCTGGTCCTGCTGTTGGATCTGCTTCTGCCGCTGATGATGACTGTCGTTGATGTATTGATGTGCGCGCCTTCTTGTGGGAGTAGTTACTAGGTTCGTGTGACGCGTGTCAAAAGCAGCGGCCGCAGTGTCGTGTGCCGCTTGCCATTTGTGTGCACCACGCTCGGTGTTTGCTCCATCGGCAGTTTCGCTGTTTGGCTGTTTGTTTTTGGTGTTTGCACTCGTACCCGGAACGCGCGCCGATGTGGTCACTGACTTGACATGCTGTTTCCGCAAGTTGTAGATCATCTTTTGTCCGCCGTCGCTGCTGATAATGATTGATTAATTGACAAAGGCACGCCGTAATAGTTGTGAATTATGGCCCGCAACTGTGCGAAATTTGCATACGCTAGTGCCGCATTTGTTGCCAGCAAAGTGGCATTTCTGTGTGCCCGTGTGTGTGTGTGTGTGCGCGTACTTTGTAGTTCATTGTGTTAGTTTGCTGCACGCACTGCACACACACGAATTTTGTTTCCGCAATTCGCATTACAAAACCGAAGTTTAATTAATTCATTAATTCTGCCTTACATTTCGCTTTAATTGTAACACTGCATTTGCTGTTGTTGTTGTTGTTGTTGGCGCTGTGAATTATTGTCATGGAGTTTGCTGCTCTCATTGTAGTTGTTGCAGTTGCTGATGGTGTTGTTGGTCACATTTGTATAATGTCGCACAATTACTTAATAATTATATAGACATTATGAATTAATGCTCCTTTGCCGCAGAGCACAGCACAGCTGCATTTTCAGTTTGTTCAGCATGTAAATAATGTGGACCAAAGTGCACCCACCGACAAGGGGAGGTGACACATAATTCTTTGATTTAAATAATTTGCTTTTGTTGCTTTGTTCAGTTATACTGTAATAATGGCAACAATTGTTGTCATTAGTGGCTCTTGGAAAGAGTTTTCAATTAGATCAACACAATGAGCTGAGGTGAATTCGCAGAATGGGGAGGAATTTGTATACATACAGGTGATGTATTCAAATATATCTCCAGTTGCTACCACTTTCCAATCATTAACAGCAATTGGCTATAATTCTCTGTTATTATTAGACAACAATCTATTTATTAATCAATGCAGACATTTTGAACACCAAATCTAATATAAAGTTATGAAAATTAAATTGTGCTGATAGTTCGCATAGTTTGATTGGTAATTATGCTTTAATGCTAATAGAATAGAATAAGTATAGTGGGGTAGACCGGAGAACTGCCGAAGAGGGAGGACTCCAATCCCACAAGCAGTGATGCCCATTGTACTCTAAGGCTGGATATATTGAAGGGGGAGGGGAGAGATTGAGGATTTTGAAAAAAGTTACACCTTTTCAAACTTCTTAGACTATTTTATTAATTTCAGAAGTCTGTCCAGGGATAAGGAATGTACATTGTCCATTTCCAATACATCTGACCCTAATATGTGCCTCCCCATTATGTCAAAGGCAGGAGAAAATGATGTTTGCCTTCATGTTCTCCCTGCAGACAGGACACGCAGTTCGGATCCTCGATGTTGCCAAGGCCACCATATAAGGGCCCCATGGATTATGGGCGTGATTAGCCCCAGCAACGATCAAAGATCTTTCCTTCGTAACGTTAGAAGGAAATCTGCAGCTCTCTCCTTTAGGCTCTCTAGGAATCACTTGGTTGTTTTGCAAGCAACTGAATTGCACCATCGGTCCTTGTGAATATATTTGTTTTATATTACCGGTTCATTTTCGTCTACCGTAAACAAGTGCCTGAGCTTTCCTTGTATATATGTATTAGCTTCTGCTGTATGATTATTTTTAATACCCAACCTTACTCGATAAGTATACGAACCGAACAGTACTGGTGACATTCTCATATTAATTTGCTCTAATTTAATAGAACTGCGGATAGCAATTGAATGATGAGCCTGACTACATTGCCCTCAATTTCTGCTGTGATGACTATTCAGAAAGAATAAATTCCACTTTCACAGACCATGAGATACAATATCAAATAAGCATAGACACAGAGAAAGATTCGACCACTGCAGCCACTCGTTGCACTTTGATGGTGGCTCTCCTTTTCGTATCCCGAGGAAATAAAAATAATTTCATAACTTGCTTAAGCAACAGAAATCAAAACGAGAATAAATCTAACAAAATTTAAGTTGTGCTTGTGTACATAAATAACTGGCCCCAGGATAAATAAGGATTAGCACAAGTCAGCAAGCATTTTAGGGCTGTGGCAAAAGGGAACATCATAAATTGAAATGAAATTGCAAGAACAGCATCGGCAGCAGTGAGGGACGAACGACTCGCAGGGAAATGTGCAGCAGAATTCCACAGCACACGAATGCTATATGCAGCCAAAGAAAAACATATCCTAAAGCCAATAAATTAAGGCGATGCGAATGTGGATGCACTTCAAGAGTATCCGGTTTCCAATTGGTAAAGTAGGCGTCATGTGGTCAATAAGCAGCAATTGGCTAAGCGCTCCCCTCACCCATCGCAGAGCTCCCAACAATCGCAACGGAACAGCTGATAGTCTATCTTGTTGCTGTTGTTGTTGTTGGTGTGGCAGTGGGAGTGTGGGAGAGCAAATTGTGCCAAAGAGCGTGGAGTTTCCATGCGCAGCTGCGCTGAGCGCTCTCTTTGACATAACATCGCAAACATAGCACGCCAAAAGACATCGTATGTGGAGCATTGTGTCAGGCGGCGGGTCAAAGGTGCTGAGGCTGGGGGTGAACGCGCGTGTGTGGGAGTGGGCTTGCTACCACTCATTCACAGTAAGCAGCGCATTGCTCAGTTCGAGTTGACTTGGCTTAGTTTGGTTTGGTTTGGTTTTGAACGTCGGCATCATCAACACTTCCTCACTTGTGCCTCTCATTTTTTTTCAATTGGAGTTTTCACTGCTGCCGCTTTTGTTGTCGTTGTTGTTCGTGTGTTTGTTGTGCTGGGTGTAGAATTTATTGCGGTAGGTCGGGCATTTTAGGTTCGTTGGGGTTCACTGGTAAAACTGCATATGCCTGTGTGCTGTGCGTACGAATGTTGTTCAGTGGCTTAGTTGTTCTTTTTGTTGTTGTTGGCGGCAAATGTTTACGACGCTGATGCTGTTGAATTTAATGCGCTTCAAATTAACGTAAATTTGCTAAACTTTACTTTTAGTTGAGTGAATATGCCTGCATCTGGTTTCGAAAGTTTATATGGCTCTAGTTCCTGGTTGGGTGGAAACGATCAGTCAGATGGGAATGGCAGGAGGCAATATTTGAGACATGTTGGTGTCCGAATATGCTGGTTGCAGTTTTTCAGCCATTAATGGAAGTTCAAATATGCTCTAAAAAAGAAGCGGAAAGCATTTAAATATTTTATTGGGAGGTGCCGTCTTTGATTCTATTTAATATATATTTTTGATTATATATTTGGTTCCATCATATATAAATATATTTATGTATAAAATAAAATATATCGAGTCAGGCTGCACTGAAGCCCCTAGAAAACGCGTTAACTACTTGAAAATTTGTCCAAGAATGTAAGTCAAGTCTCAACTCCATGGAATTTTTTTGAACTTATTTGGGATCCGGGACACTGTGGTGCTGAATGAGTTACCTGATGAATTGGCAAACAGTGGATCTGCCGATGGAAGTGTAGCATTAGGGTTATTCATTGAATCAAGAGCCATGTGAATAATATTCACAGTTTTAGTTACCTGCAAAACAACTAAGTGTTTCCTAGAAACCTCAAATTTCCTTCTAACATTCCGAAGGAAAGATCTTCGATCATTGGTTGTGGTAATCACAGGGCATACTTCATGGGGCCATCATATGGCGACCATAGCTTTCATCGAGAATTCGAACTGCGACTCCTGTCTGGAGGAAGATTAAGACGGCATAGAGCATTTTCTCTGTGCTTGTCCGGCATTTGCCAGAATAAGGAGGCGTATATTAGGGTCAGATGTTTTGGGATGGATAACAAATATTCCTTATCCCTTCTGAGGCTTCTGAGATTCATGAAAGAGTCAAAGGAGTTTGGAAAGGTGTAACTTCCTTTCCAAAATCCTCTATCTCCCTCTTCCCCAAGATATTTTTCCAGGCTTATAGTACAATAGGCATCAATGCCTGAGTGCTAGGAGACTTCTGGCTCTCCAGGCCTACCCCACTTTTATCTATCTATCTATCTATACCTTGCACCATTATTAATAATGTCTGCAAGGGCTTTGGGGAATGAGTACTAGAAACTCGAAGAGAAAAAGGTTTAAAAGGAACCTTTGTTCAGACCATGCCCGGAGCAAGATTCAAACCACCACGACCCCTCAAGTGTGAGTCTATCATGCTTACTAATAGACTACGGATGTCGGATATTTTTATTTTATTTTTATTTATTTCATTAAAATTAATTACATTTAAACTTATTACTAATTATATATATTAATTTGGTAAAAAATGTTAAAAATATTTCCACATTATAGTATATAAAATTTCAAATGTAATGAACAAGAAGGTAGAATTTGATGAATAAATTTGATATATTGAGATATATTATAAGTTATGAATTGATTGAGATATATTATAAGATATTAATTTAATAAGCTACGTGCTACTCGTATAACTATACAAAAACACCCAAACCACTGACTCTACCCTCTATTTTGAGTGTAATAATTCAGAAGCAGTGTAATACCGTGTTCAGTTTCCCAATTTATTATACAGGTTTTTGTTGTGTTGCTTTACTGCTTTTATACAGCGACTACCTTTCCCCTTTCTGGTTCACAGCATAACAATCGCACAGTATCCCAATGCTGGCTTAAACATATTTTAATCCTCACTTTTCCATATTTGAATGGAACTCGTTCGCAGCTTTCATGTATTTATAGTTCAGTAAAATTACTTTGAACCGAAATGTTCTTTTGTTTCAGTTTCAATTTTAATTTTAATGCATGTGAGTAATTGAATTGCATACTTGAATTTCCTTTTGTTGGCCAAATAAATGCGGTCTAATAAGACGAAGAGAGCTCAAAGGAATTTCCTCGGTCGCTAATATAAGAACAAAGAGAGTTAAATGCGAAATGTTTACCAACTTCTTTCGAGTCGCTTCATACGAGTCGCGTGCAAACGAACGCCGCACGAACGAGCCGACAAACGCCGGAGTTGGTTGCATAGAACGGTTGCGTGCGGTTCGATGCTGTTCGGTTGGGCCAACAACATCCGCCAGAACCGAGCTGCAATATTCTTAACGTGTAGTTTCATTTATCAACAGCTTCACGGTTAATAGCGGGCTCAGTACTTAACGTCAATTCATGGAAAGTGCGTGGTACGAACTGAGAGCGCAGTGCATTTCGTGTGCTGTTAACGGGTTTTTCGAATGTTGTGTTGTTTACAAAAGTTATCCGAGGAACAGCGTCAAAGCAACGATTTGTCGGCACGTTTGTTGTGAGAGCGTTTAAATTAAAAATAAATAAATAAACAAAATAAGTTTTTCAACTGAATTAACACAATTGAAGCCTGCCGCTGCTCTTAAGCCGTATTAACATGCACCACATTAACTTAAGCCCGGTTAACTGAATCCTGCGGTCTGTTATTAAAAAGCCACAATTTCCACCGCATATGTTTGTGCACATAAACGCGCTTTAACCAACTCCAGTTCAACTTTTTATGATCCTTTTCAACAATACGCGTACCTTGAGCAGTACCTGCTCCACGGATCCGATGCGTGCGTTGGTACTTGGCCAGTGGGTCATGTGACTCGCTCAAGCAAAAAGAAGTTCACACAGTCGAGCATTATTTGATTATTTATGCATGTAAAAACTTTGCCAAAAACAAAGCAATAACCGCCAGTTCGGCCATTCGCACAGGATACTGCGCTCATTCTGGCTCAGACAGTTTTGTTCTGCAATATTCGTAATTTCTCAAAGAGCTTGCCGCAAAGTTGCACAAGGCCAGCAGCGTGAGTTTTTTCTGCCACTTCCGGTGGATTGCAACAATTCTTACATACGCAGAAATTCATTCAGTGACTGTGATTTGTGTGTCAAAAGTGGTTCCAGCGACGCAAAATTGCGAAACTTTTTGCATTAAAAGTGAAACGGAAAGTGAAAGTGTCGCCAGACAAGTCTTCCGAGTCAAAGCAGCAGACGTAAGTACAGCAAATTGCTATTCAGATATGTTTTATTTCTATGCTAGGAGTCTTAAAGCTTAGCAACAATCAGTAACCAACTATAACTCAAACAATTGCTATTGGCGCTGTCTAAAAAGTGCATGCAACCTTCAAAATTTCCTGTGAAGGTGTCAGTTTCCTGGCTTGTTTCCATTTAAATTTTTTTATATCATTTTCAAATTGGCTTACCTGATGAAATTATATGCTCAATCTTACTGCCATTTTACTGCTGCTTAATTCTTATTTACCCCAATCGCAGCGTTAAGGGTCAAAGGGTGAGCAACGTAGCACGAACCCCCCAGGATCTTGATTTCCTATTTATCCCGTAGTTAACTGTATTGAATGAATATTTATAGATTTTGCATTATGCCACGCATATTAACGGTGCGAGTTTAGGTATAGAATTTCCTGTGAGCCCTTTGCACGGAGTCGTACTTAAATATGCTGCAACAGTCCTTTTCCTGTGCTTCGCTGGGTATTAAATTCATAAACTCACTTACCCAACTTTATGGGGCCGCTTCCTATAAATTGATTTACCTGTCTATGACGTGATAACTGACAACTTTAATGGATGAATCGAATACATAAGCGGAAATTTGAATTTGAAATGAAGTACCACCGGATTCCACATACGCACTTTAAGCTTTGGTTGATACTAAATGAATTTTAATTTAAACTACTTTGAAGGTGGAGTAAAGTGAAGAAAGAGTGTTTAAAGTAAACTCAGATTCTAAAACATGCCACACTGGGTAATGCTTTAAGTTTTGACTTAAGCAAGTATAATTGGGGATGTTTGGTTAACGCTACCGTAGTTTGCTTGGGGAACTCCGTGAAGTGGTGCCCTACTATAATAGCAATACGTGCCTTCCGCACTTTTAAACAAAATCCACATTTAGCAGTCGCCCATGATTTATCGTTATGCGAAGCACAACATTTCGCTCCGTGGGTTCTAGCACCAGGGTTTCTTTTCTTCACTATCCCTACTCAAATGCATTCTCTCCACTATCCCTACTCTAATGCATGGTTTCGAAGATACTGTAAGGAGCGAGCCAAATGTAAAGATTTCTGATTCATGGCCGCCAAAAATTATATTTTGAAATTGTGAAAGCAATTCCCTATTGTGTACCATAGTTTCCATAGTTTCGGGATGTCTAGAACCATGCTTGGCGTAGCCAACGTTACTATGCGATTGAAGTCTTCGGTCTCGATTTGATATCTCAATTGAGTTTCAATAATAAAGACTTCTTATCAGATATATTTTTGGGCAATCAAGGATTCTTTCCTAACAGTTACATTATCAAATTCCAACTTGCCTTATCCAAATATTGATAAAATATCAGCCTCTGAACATTTTCGATATAGAATCACTAAATAAGTCTCGTTATAAATTCAGTGAAGTTTTGGGGATGGTGAAAATAAACTCTGCTCTGTACAAAGAGGATACTAATAATAAGGATAATATCTAAAAAAAATCTGAGATTAATTTTTTAATAATTCTAACTTTGGATAGTTTGGCATGTCCTTTTTTTATTTGCGAAAAAGTCGTTGCTTTTCAGTCAATATTATCTATATTTTTGGTAGTAATTTGTTAAGCCAGAAATAAAGGTATTCTTGGCTTTTTGTGGCTTAGGCCGCCTTTCATCTTGTAATAATCAAATGACTTGTAAAATTCTCCTCATCCTTATAATGATGAAGATACTTTTCTTGTGTTTAGGAATTTGCATTTAGGATCTTAGCCAGATTGAAATAGTTTCTTTGAATTCTCCTAAGTGCGATTTCGAAAAATACGTCTTAAAGTGAGGCAGCTTGCACAGCTTTAAGAAAATATATATATAAAATAAGTTATATAATCTATTGTACAGCTGGGGAAATCGTCGTGGTAAGCTAGTGGCAATACTCATACTCGGGTGGTCATTGGTTTGAATCCTGCTCCGGGCACGGATTCTTCTTTCTAAATCTTTTTCTCTTCGAGTCGAAGGCACCAATCACTTGCAGACATGATTAATTAGGTTAATTAGATTAATTAAAGGTATAATAATAAAAAAATATAATATAAATTACAAATATTATAATATAATTATTAATATAATTAAAATATAATTTTAATTAAAAATATTTGTTATTAAAATGAACATTGTAAAACACTTGGGCACATATCAGAATATGGTTCGGGTAATAACTGATGACTAAAGATAATGCGAAAGGGATGACTTCTGCTTGAGCACGCGGAAACTATCCTGCATTCCCTCTGCAGTTGTCCTATGCTCACTAAGTTTCTGAAAAATCACCTGGGACACTCTCTCTTTATGTGTGTAATTTGTTTCTTAAAATTAATATTAAGTATAATTTGGTGAGAGTACTACAAACCTTCTGGGGTTTCTATTAGCTTAAACTTAATCGTATTAAACAACCAAATTTCCAACGAATCCATACTTCGACCAATAAGACACTAAATTTTAAGGCTTAAAACAACTTTTGTTATTATTTTTCAATAGCATTTCGATTTCGCCGCTCGTAGGTGATTGTAATTATCTATTGAGTATAATTGTTATTATCCCTCTGCAATTGCTTTATACAAGAATTTCTTATTAACAAATTACTACAAGATTCGTCTGCTCTAGCACTGATCATATGGTATCACTTGAGACCTTGTTAAAAACGATGTTTGTTTCGTATCCAATATTACTCGTAACAGATTTGTGACTTATTTTTTGTGTATGGCAGTATCTCTTTCACACCGGCATCAGGAACTTCTCATCCCTAGAATGAAGTTACGGGAGCTTCTCAGTGTTTAAAACTCAAGTCGCGGCCTTAGCACATCATGCCCATCTACTTAATTTCAGTTTGTTGTAACGAGGGCAGGGCAAAACCAACATTATTCTCCATCAATTATGCCCTAAATAGAGACTGAGCGAGCACAACGAAGAGAACGCCATTTAATCTATTTAGCCGAATCGCATAAGTTTCAACGCAATTCCTTTCACAGCGTTCTCACTTCATTATTATTCCCACACTAAAATTTACTTTTTAATTAATATTCGCCCACTCATTGCACTCTCTCTGGGGTTCGACAAGTGCCCGCCGTAGTGTGTAATTTTATAATCAACGAAGCTGAAAATATCTGAATTTGCGCTTGCATGCATGTCAGTCGGACTGGCTGCGGGTATGGTGGACGGGAAATGTATTGCTTCCAATGACGTCATTGGTAGGAAAAGTCGCAAAAATTTTGGGGTGCTCGTCTGAGAGGGACTTCAAATTCGTAAGCACCCTTGTGCAGTAAATTGCAAACATACAAAAATTATGCTGTAAAAACACTACTCAGCTATAAGGACACTCAGTGAAATAGTCTGCCCCTGCCCTGCCATGCACCAAAAACTCACACGCACACAATTAAAGAAGTTTTTAATTATTTCAGGGAATTTTTTTTTTGTCGCTCAAAAACTGGTTGCAGAAATTCAGTTGAACTGGACATAAGAAAGTCAAGCATGAACACATTTCACATTGGGTTAGCCGTGCGGAAAGGGGGGAATTTGAATCGAAAAGTGGACAAACGACTGGCTGTGACGTTTCTGGCACTGACATGCGTCAGGATGGAATCATTGGACATTGCCATCATTCCACTTTATGCGAGAGTTGAGAATTTAAATTTATGCTTAACGTGTTGCGGAAATTTCGCAATGTGGTCGGGTGGCTCTGTCAATGCATTGAATGCCACATCAAATCCTTAATTCCCACTGACGTTTCAAGCAATTTCAGAACAACTCTCTCTGCACTGAAGCAGTTGTGCGAGTATTTAAGTCGTCTGGTAAACAGTGCTTAGAGTAGTGCTTAGAAATGCCAACAAATGAGCACAAGTGGTGAAGTGCTCCTAAAGAGGTTTTCAAAGAATAAAATATGTCAGGTAGTATATTATATATTCTATATATGACAGCTTTAGTCCTGGCTTTGCTATCATGTATTTCAGTTTTTAAACACATCTGATTAGTTGTCCTGTTGTGATCTTTGCATATCCGAGACTTCCTTTAGTGACACTGTCACTGTGTTCGTAGGATAATGTTTCTCTTTGTATGCACAACTTTTTGAAAAGAAATTTTCATGGATGGAAACTATTTATGAAACCTGATCAGTCTCGTTGCTCAAAGTTAGAATAGGAGGTAATCCATTAAAAGCAAAGAAGTGTGCAAGTGTACGATAAATATAGTAGGTAGATAGGTAGATACTCGAACCTAAGACAGACTTAGGCCATACACTGTCTTATTGTGATACAAATAAAATAAAAACAACTGAAACTATAATCAGTCTCATAAAGTGGAATGGTATTTTAAAGAAAGAAAGTTATGCTGTGGGATTTAAGAGGAAAGTGCTCTCACAATTGCATTTAAAAAAATTGTCATTCATATCATAAGAAAATTTTTAAATATAACTTCGGTAATTGTACAAAAATTGGTTCCTTTGTCTTTAAAGGAAAACGTTTCGAACTCGCTGTCTCTACCCTTTGAATTTCGTGTCTTTTGACAAATGTGTCCACTCCTGCATTCGTCTTGTTAATACATCTCTATCTAGTTTCAACAGAAGACAATCAATGCATTCATCATCATAGCTTGTGTGACTAAACTCAGCGCTACTTCCACTGCCAGGGAGGAATCAACCGTTTTCTTCTACTTCATTTACAGAAAGTGGCAATGGCTCTGATTTTTTACTTGTGTTTCGAGCCACGAAGGCGTGTTCAACTGTGCATACACCGACGACCTATTTCATTAAACAAACAGAACAGTCAATTAAGTTGTCCTTCGGTGCTCTGCAGATCATTGGGTTTGCACAAATTGTTTGCATAAGAATGACATTTTTATTTCTGTGAATAAAAAGTTTTATATTGGAGGTACAGGAAACGAAAAGGATAATAAATACAATTGAAGAGTGTTTGTGGTGTATTGCCGTAGTGACATACTGAAATTAGCTAATCTTCTACATAAACACAAATAGGAGTCTACTGATGGCCTGGAAAATTGCCCACTCACAGTCAGCACACTGGCTTAATGGCCATGTTAGTGGTCCATAAGTACTCAGTCACAGTCATCAACACATCATTTTCATATCTCCTTCCTTGATTGTGTGGTCTAGAGAAGTGCAGGAAGCACCTGTCGCCCATAGAGTATCATGAATTGCTGCAATGTCATATTTGTAGATTCACATGTCGAGTTTTCAAATTTCGACACTGGCGGTAAATTCTTGCAATGATTGCGAACAGATTCATCACGTTAACTGATGGCGCGCCACTCGTGATGCTTTGTCAAACGTTTGTCAAAGTGAGGAATCCATTAATGAATTCCCAAATGGATATTGAAAGTCATATCATCCTTGTTGACAACGAGAGGACCCCCACGGCTCTTTGCATTTCCCAAGTTTGCACACAAAGCGACTGCAAATAGAAACTTCCGAAAGAGTTCACTAAACAAACACTCGAAATTTTAACTGAAAATAGAAACGAAACACTTCTCGGAGTTGTGTAAAATCGCCGCTGAGCGGATTTTGCTCGCATGAATTCGCTTTTGATAAACTTTAATTTGCTTATGGCCGCTGATATTTTCACAACAATGGTGTCCTTTTGTGGAGCGTCCTCGTACATATTTTTCCCTTCTATTTATTTGCTGTTTGTTCAGTTTCTTTTGTTTTAAGTTTTTGCGTTTGCTGTCAATTTATTTGCACTTATTCGGATGCAGAAAAACTGTGTTTGAAATATTCAAAAAGAGTGTTTTTGTATTGCACCCACACAAAGCGCACAAAAAGGATATTAATACGCATTAAGGTTTTCAATTGTACAGGGCCCAGTTTTGAACAGTTTAACGAAATATGTGCGAGAGTGATTCAACGCGCTCAGAGCTGAAAAAATATTTCTTTCATTTTAATATTTATTTAATTTTTTTTAGCTTTGTTTTATTTGTGGTATTTTTATTTAATTTCATCGCACTTTGTTGCATTGATTTCGGTTCTGTTTGTTTTTATTTTATTTATGCCAAACTGCTTTTAATGGATTGCCTTTCATCCTAATATTTTATGTTTTAAATATACGCTATATAATTCATAAGTAATCATGCATATTCACTCAACTATAGTTGCTTTAAAAAAGAAGGCATATTCAATCGGAGTAGCTTCAATAACTTTGTGGAGAATGTTCGTATTCGAATCACACTTTTTCGCTATGATTAAGTTCTTAAAAATTATTTAAAAATCTTCAATTTATTGAAAAATATCATCGAGAATAAAGTTTTCCATTGGAAATAATTATAAATTATAAATTTTCTTTTAGTTGGTATTTATCTTAATATTATTCTGTATCATATTTTCTGAGAGTGTGAGAACAATTTAAAAATCAATCAAAATAAAATGCTGTTTGCTCTGGGAAAAAGTATGTGGCGTTTTTTTTAAAGAAAATTCGACTGGTTTTTTTATAGTGTGGAAATGAATTTATTTCAACCCAATATGGTCCGATATTATCGACAATGTTTTGCCATTTTTCGGATAGAGCCATGATGCCATCGTTGAAGAACTTTTGGATTTCTCGTTGAAACACTGCATCAAGTGCTTTTCACAGGATTCTTTTCAAAGCAGTTTAATTGCATTGAGAGAGTTCTGCAGAGATCAGAACAAGTGATATAATATTAAATTCAAATTTAACTTCATGTCGTTAGGACAGCTTAAAAAGGTTATTACCTTAATGTCCTAAGATCAATTTGTAGAGATAAATAAATAAATAAATAAAATAAATGAAATATACATTCATTTTAAAAAGTTAAATATTTTAAGACGTGATGAATCAGGTTCCTTGAGCAAGTCCTTATCTATAATATTCGGGTGAGAGTGTGATTTTATTTTGTGGGCTCTTTTGAACTGAATGATTTCTTCTTGAACAGTTGGAATGTTTAATCCCGTATATAGTCTATGATTTTTAAAGTACCGCTTCTCTTTGTTTATTGCACGTAGTATTTTAGATTGAAATCATTGAATCAATTCTATATTTGAAATTCTGGCGGAGTCTTAGAGTTGAATGGCGTAGGTCCAATGGCCATTTTTGGGTTTAATAACCACTTTGTATAGAAGAATTTTATTTTCCATACTCAATTTTGACCTGCTGTTTAGGAAAGTATTTGACTGTAGCTTTAGTTGTAGTTTTTTGACCTTGATGTGCCTTCGCCAGGTGAGTCATCTACCTAAATGTATGCCAAGATACTTCACATCGCTTGCTTGTGGGATCATTACACCATTTAGGGATAGGTTAGGTTAGGTTGCGAAGGCGCACATCCACTCGGAGACATCTATGTCCATTGTGACTGCCTTCAAAAATGCCAAGAGGAGGTATACTCGTCCTTACCCTCGATTTAGAGATAAAGGAGGCATGTTTCATGTTTTAATCCAAAAGTTATGAAAACACTATTCGAATCGTTTGATTTACATTTATAAAATAGGCTTCTTATGGTATTTATAAAGCTTCCAGCACTGCCAGGGAGTAGTGTGAGAGTAGAATAAAGAGGTAACAGACATTTAAAATATAGGATCATGAGTATATATATAACTTTGCAGGGCTTTGGGGTGCGGTCTTCCAGTGCTTCGAGCTAAACCTTAAAGTTTCACGTAAAAATATAAAGTTTCAAGTACTATTCAATTAGCTTCCCAAGGGTTTATAGTGCTTTATGTATGAAGTATTAAGCATTGTAACTATCAAGCGTTGGAAATGTTATTTTATGGCCTTAACTATGCACAAAGGTTCACTGCTTTCAATAGCTTTTCAATTTGGCATTATAGACAAAGCAACAGGGAATCACCTCCGACCTATAACTCAAATTGCATTTGATAGCTTCGTTTTGTCAATATTTCATGTCTTTATTTGAAAAACGTTGGGCGTGGATCTTAGAAATTTTCTATTGGCCCTGTTTGCAAACATGTTGAACCCGAATATGTTTATATAACAACAAAGAAAGTCTTGATTTCAGCTCAACCTTTTTAAAATGATTACTTCTAACGAAGACTGAACCCATGTTCAGTTTTTATCCTTACAGATTTTAATTTATTTCCATTGTTTATAATTCAATTTGTGCATTATCATTGTTTGGGTGCATTGTTTTTGTGAGTTTACAAACATACATGTAAAAACTTCTTGAGGCAAAATAAACCGACCGGCCCAGCTCCGATGCTGTATAATTTTTCAGCTGTCAAACATTCCACAACATTTCAATTCCTTTTATTTACAATGATTAATTACAAACGTGACGTGCAATAATTTGCATACGGCACATTTCTGGAACAACGCTCAGAACAGCACAAACTATCCTCCACCACCAGGGTGTAAACCAATCCCTTGACACCCAAGTGAGCTCCTCAAAAAATATGATTTATGAATTACACGACATGAGTGGGTTTGTTACGGGCCATCGTTGCCGCCTGTGGACAACATTGTCAGCAGCATTTTCAACATGTTCAGAAACAAATCCAAGTAATGCCGGAACATGACAGGCAACCAGAGAAGGAAGAAATTGAGAGCAAAACGAAAAAAGGGGGCAAAATCAAAGGGACGAAATTCTCATAAATTTATAATGCAAAAACCTTGATTTCTTTCATAAATATTTGTGAAATGTCATCAAGTGCGCACCCACAGCATCACTCAAAAACAGGCCACAATGAACGCTGGCAGTCCGCTGAGGTGTCTAAAGTTAATGGGAATTGACAGTCGCACGAAGAAAAGGCAGAAAGAAGCAGAAATGTGCGCAACACCGGAAAATAAACACTTCGTCCTTCGGCGTCATCCTACGAGTACCATGGTAGCGGTCTTCTTTCCCACAAGTACTTGCGCTTTCTTGCTACAAGTACTTGCCCGCTTTTTACCCCCGCCTAAAGCTACCCTTCATAATAGCAAGAACACCTTGTTTCGCGCGAGAGTTTATACACAAAATTATGGCAAAAAGATTGATGATAATAAAAAAAGAAAGCGGAAGAAAAAGTAATACGAAAGTGTCCTGCTAAACATGCATGCCCCCAGTGTTGATGAGCTGCGGTTGCAGAGGACATTGGCGCGCGTCGCACGACCCTTGCATGCCGGCCTTGTCTAAATTTTCACACAGACTTTCTACGCATTTACTCCAGGTCTGACTGGCGGCTGTGGCGCACTTGGGCTGCTCTGCTCTGTGCTCTTCCGCAGCAGTAAAAATCCTCATTTTCTTTTTAATTCGACATTTGCGTTTTTGTTGCTTTTGATGACTTTTGGAGCGTAAGTCTTTTGTCGCTTTGCTAATTGTACGCCAAATCTTTTATTTACGGCATTTACTACTGCCGGCTGGCATGTGTTTGCCGTACCTCAGAGGGAGAATGCTCGCTCCTCTCGCAATTTAAATGCGAGTACTTGTTGTCGTAAGTTTTTTGTTTGGAATTAGTAGCGTAAATATTTACACATCGGTGAGCTTCTTTCCCCCCTGTTGAGCAGGCTGCATAGCGGAGTGCGCTCATGATTTAATTAATTATGGAATTTTATTCCTAATGGCACAGCCACAGTCGTAGCCGCAGGCAGCTCCAGCCAAGGCGCATTATTACTCGTGTATCGACAGAGTTTTACCAGCCTCGTAGCACATTAATTATGATGTTTTTCTTTTTTCATTTACCTTTTCATATGCCAGTGTATGAAAAGGAAAGTTTCATGTATGAATGCTGAATGTCAGCATGTGAAGTTGAAACTTTTTCTGCTGCTGCTGCTGCTGCTGCTGCTGCTGCTGCTGCTGCTTCTGTAGGTTGGGGTTTCGGCTTGCGCACATTTCACTTGAAAAGTTGGTTTGCAAGTGTGTGCATTATTAAACCGAACATTACAACCAGTTAAAGCAAAGCCAGGTGCAGTTCTCCCACAACCTTTGGCATGGCTGGTGTGTCCTTGAAATGATTTACCCCAGCTGCACTCGGTTGACAAATGGCTGCATGGGCATCAGGTGAAAATTACCGCAATGAATCGTGAAAGCTTTAAAAAACAACACTACAGAAAAACTTCAATTTTATATGGCAAATACCTTGGCCTTAACAAAGAATTGTGCCCTGATTATTCCAGGGGGTTTATCTAGCTATAGATACATCGTCCTTGTTGGAAAACTTTTGTTGGCCTTGGTTTAAACTTTCTGTGATCTGCTGCATTGCCGTCGTTGTATTGACTGGCCTTGTTGTAACTTTTCCCTGAAACACACTACGCAATTGTAGAATCTGCAATGCTGTTATATGGGAATCCCTAGATATCTGTAGAAATGCATTACATAAATTTATTGCAAATAAGGCTAGGTTTATAGAGAGAAGTAAACTTGAGAGTCCTGTGAAGGATATGATGGCCAGCTATATCGATGTAGGAGTTGTACTCATTTGAGTACCTCCAAAGTAAAGCCAGGTACACATTGAAAACTTCTTTATAACTTTTATAAATAACAAAATGACGAATATGAAAGAAAAGATACAAATTAGAGATGAAGGAAAGAGAGAGTAATAATACAAATTAGAGAGGAATCACAAATTGTTTGAAAATAATACAAGTGAGGTCCTTATTTAATTCAAATAAGAAAATTCACACTGAATTCTTCTGTTTTGATAACATTCAATTATCGAAACACACAAGGAAATCATCGATCAATTGTCTAGTATCAAAACGAAAAAATCGAATTCTGTTATTTGTATCGCTAAGTCTCAAAATATGGTTCTTCATAGAAATGTCCTTAATTTGTAATCTGGCACATCACCATTCACACTGCATTCTTGTAAGTTTGGTTGACAAAGTACTTAGAATGTTATGTGGGAAACTTTATGAACTTTTAACCTCCTCTTGTGTCAGGTAAGGTCATATTTGGTTGAGCCCACCCATGTGGCGACACACATTCCAAAGTTTCATGGTTGACTCAGTATAAAACTTCTGTGCAGAAACTGGCAATATGTTTTGCTTCACTCTGAACCTTGATCTCATTAGCGGACCATTTTGCTAGAAGTCACTCTTAGTAGATTCGTATTGTATTGAATGGTGTTGGAGTTATATCCAGGGACCAGATTTGATCTCATTGCTGGTCAGGGTATATAGTCAGGTCTCAGTATTATACACTCCCATACATAGACATTTCATTCACACAATTTTCCTTGCTCTGTAAGTCGATCTTCTTCGTTACTTAGTTTTCGACTACCACCCTCAATAGGGAACTGTTCATAAGTAAAAACACAAATTTGCCATACGAAATTTAAATAATTTTCCATTTATTTTTAATACCATTGACGTTTCTCTCCAAGATGAATGACTGCAGAAAAATTTTAAAAATATTGAATACTGCTCTCAAATAATTACTTAAATTTCGTCTGAAACAGACCCATTTTTATTAATAATAATAAAAGCCTCTCAACAAATTTTCGCTTGAATTGCGTGTGGCCTTTTGGGGCAGTTTGCCAGTGGCTTCTCACAAACGGATGCTCCAACTACGAAGTCAAATGCCTCAGAGTGTTTGGAGTGTGCGGCCGGAGTCTGGAGGAGGAGAGTGTAATTTCATTTAATGCATATATAAATACAAACACATAAATAACAACCAGAACAGTGAATAAAGTTCCACATAATCGTATACACAGGAATAAAAATCACACATGCAAACTCTTCAAGGCGTGTTTAAATATGTATATATGTGTTCCTGTGTATGTGGCTATGTTTGTGTGTGTGATTGCTCATACATTCGCAGCTCATTTTGTAGCAATAATGAAAGGAATTTATACGTATTCCCATTTTATTATGTACAAAGGAGTTTATAAGTACCCGGGCATTTGGGACTGGGGTGGCATTTATGTCGAAAATGTAAACATTGCGACGATGACTGCGACGCACTTATCACACAGTCGCTCCTGCCGAAGAGATAGGCTGCTGAAGTGTAAAGGCTCGGTTTTTATGATTTCAGCCTGCACAGAGCACCGAAGCGTTAATAGACTTACTGCAGTGCTTGGGTGGGACAGGGCTGCAAAGGGACTTTGCTGCTGTTGAATTTTTTATTACGCACATGTAAACATAAATTTAATAATTGCGTGCGTCAAAATTTAAGCCACAAATTTGCTTCGGTAGTCCGAGTGTCAGTAAAGAAACGGAAACCACTCAGTAAAATGCGATTGCTTCATTATATCATCAATGAAATTTTTTGTGATTTAGTATAAGCGCTAAAGAGGTTAATGTGGTCAATTGCCTAAGATCGTGAATGCAGCCATAGTCTGCATTATTTTGTGTACAATTATCTAATTCAGTATTAACTGACTTTTTAGTTTAAGAATGATTTCTACGTGTTCTGTCCCTTCACCAGAAGATTTCTTATACCCAGGTAGTTCAACATTGTCATGACACATAATTTCGTAACTATTCTGTTTGCCTGTTTGCGATAATATGTTTCTTTCGAGCTAATAGATTATTTCAGTTATTCATTTATCATTTTGGTAAGGGGTTCTGAATTAAGTTCAGTTGCCGCTCACTACATTATCAATGAGATAATGATTGGTTTTGTGTCTCATATGAAGTCGATTCCCGTTCTATCGGAAATTATCCCACTTTATCATCGGTGATGCTTCACGCTTTTATATTCCTTAACAAATCGGATTTTTATACGGTCGTTAATTGCGTCCTTATATCATTGAAGCTTATTCCTTATTGTATATCGGAATTCTGCATATTAAGTCGATTCCTCTTATCATATTTGGCTAGTTATGCTGTAATTAGTGGCAGTTTTTGAATTACCTCATATTTTATTTGTTAGCGGTTGATCACTGATTATTATTCATATATATTTAGATGCAGGACGTAGCATACAAATGAGTAACAGGATATATTCGGGGACAATTATGTTCCGTACTCATAATATTAACAATGCACTGAAAATTTCTTGTTCAATGTAAAGGATAATCAAGTGAATGTTTTGTATAGTACGAGAATATTACCTATATAACCTCAGAGAGTGTAGTGAATTTTAATACTTATTATTATTATTAATGAATTTTTTTACTACTCAAATTTTTTTGCGGCCGGATATGAGGTAGAATATAAGTAAGCCTCAAACTGTGATGGCAATCCTAATGGAACTGTGGGAAATGCTTCATATACTCTTCTTCTTATTATTATTATTATCATATTATAATAATTATGAGTGCAAGGTGTTGGGGAAATGAGTACTAGCTACAGAGGCTTTCGACTCGAAGAGAAAAAGATTTTATAGAAAGAAGCATTTTGGAGACCAAGCCCGTGGCAGGATTTGAACCTGCGACCCCCGGGGTGTGAGTGTAGCATGTTTACCACTAGACCACAGAGGGTGGCTTTCATACCATATACTCTTCTACTTCTTCTCTATTAACAATCCACAAATTAAACTCAAAGTGGTCGATTAAATGATAATCAGATTGTATCATATCCTTTTTTAAATCAAAGGAAACTTTTCAAAAGAAAGCTTAGTTGAAAATTCTCGCTTCTTTTCTGTCACACTTTACTATTGTTCCAGCTTTCAACTTCATTTTATCTTCATTTATTTTTGACATATTTGTGTTTGTTGTTATAATAAACTCGCCAAGCATTCAGTGACGTTGACACGTTTGTTATCCTGGCTGTAATAAAAGAATTAAAAATTTATAAAGTTTTAGAAAGGAGGGAAAAGTTTGCTCAATCCTTCTTAGTTTTGTTTACTGAGTATAAAAAGTCAGAACTTTTTCACACAGGAAATAGAATTTGATGTACTTCTTCATTTCCACACAGGAAAAAACTTTATAATAGTTTTATTTTGATAAAATTGTAAATAATTTTATGAATAAATAAATGTCAAAATGAAAATGACACTGAGGAAACAACTGGGTAATCAGCGCTTATTTAGATCTTGGTTGGACACTTTCGGATTTCCGTTTCAATTTGATATACAAATCCGATCCCTTCCCTTTGTTCACATGAATGTGAATGAAATACATGACATTTTTCTGCAGATAAATTTTAGTCCTTCGGTTTTTATGTTTCGTTTTCCTTTTGCTAAATGTAAATTTAAGAGATAAGTTAATAATAATACTAATAAAGTTAATAAAAATCTATTTCGTTGAATTCTATGCAGTGTAAGTAAAGGAGTTCGTAAAGGAGTTCGATTTATTTTTGGAATATTTATTAAGTTGATCTTCCGTCCTAGAAATGTCTGTTTCGCTATTAATAATTTCTAATTTGTTTCGTTCCTTTCACTCAATTTAAAGCACACTACCTTCAATTGAAGTGAAAACATACAAATTGAGGAAATATAAGAAAGGAACAAATATAAATATTGGTTTGCTCTTCACACAGGTGGGCCCACGATATCTTTGAAATACCCACAATTATTATAATTTAATTTACTTCAGCATTCAAATACCCACAATTATTAGAATTTAATTTACTTCAACATTAAAAGTGATTTCACAGCATTTAATACGAAGATTTCAGTGTAGTCAATTAAGAGTGAAAGGAGCCTTTACATAACAAAAGTATGGAAACCAGCCTTCCTTTCCACCCAAATAGGATAGTTAATTTTATAGTTGCGAGACATGGTTAGCTACTGAACCTTCTGAGGAATAGATTCCGTGCCTAAGGCACACACAAACATTTTTGGACACATAAAATAACAAATACCGACACAGACACTTATCACTAATGATATCAACTTGCGAATATGGGAGTGAATTGCCCACAGGCGGATATCATGTGAAGGGGATGAATGAAGAAATATGTACAGGAGTTGGGGAAGACAAGGATACTGCATATGATTACATTGAAATTATAGTTTTCATTTGATTCCTGTGGGAGCTCAAGAATATATTGTAAGTACGATTTATTGTTGTGAGAAACATGAAGCCAGCAGACATAATCAGGTGTCCCTCCAATTAAGCAGTAGTGCAGAATTTGTACTTATTTAGTTTATTTATTTCACATATTTTTTAAAGCTGTTCTAAATATAATCCTCAATTGTTTGCCATACCAAAGGAGTAAATTCAACTCCAAGGTGGCAATCGGTACTTTAAGCCATTAAGAGTATATTAACTCCAACTGTGTTACGTACATTTATATATATTTATTATTTCCCATCAATTGAGCTACCCCCCACATAACCGAAATTTTATACAGGAATATATATGTCTCCTAAGAGAAAAGCTATTCTTCAGGAAAGTGTTCTAAATTTAGATGAAAAATATTATTGTTTGTTTAAAAGTAACAGCTTTGCTTTTAGATAAAATATTTGGCAATGGGGAATATCCTCTGAAGTTGGTTTCAAGTGATAAACGAAAACCATTTAATATATTACGATAAAGTTTTCATTCAAACGCTGGTTTCTAGTCACGGGAAAACGACTTAAGGAGCTGTAGAGTTATACTTCTATTAATCAAAGTGTTAATTATATTGATGACTTGTATTTCCATATCATAGTTACAAATGCAACCACTGTATTGCTGTGCCAGAGTTTGAGACTCAAAGTTACTTAGTTTCTTGCTATTCTGGCTATTATAGGTACCAAAATTAAAGTGTCCTATACAAGGTTCAGGTTATTATAAAAAACGTGTCTAATTTAGTAGATTATGTTAGAAAACACTTCAACAAATACAATGTTTGTTGGTTGTCAATATAACAATCAAATGAGTTTGTCGCAGGATCTAATTCAATAGATCAATTAATATTTTAGTTCCCATAGTTAAAAGTCGTCAACAATTTAATATACAAGTCATACAATTCGCCTCTGTGTTATCTTTAAGCTCCGACTTAACCTTGCGGGTCAACACATTGCTATCATGTCTGACAGCCAAGCAGCTATAAAAGCACTCAATTCCTACGAGATTCATTGTAAACTATGGGAAAGCTTAGAACTTGTAAATAAGTTACGAAGCTTCAACAAACTTTCCATAATATGGGTCCCAGGATACACTGGGATCCTTGGAAACGACAAAGAGGATAGTATTGCCAGGATTGGAGCAGCCAAACCATTTATTGGACCGGAACCATTCTTTGGCTAAGGAGCAAACAGCATAAAAGATAACTTAAAACAGGAGGAAAAATCGAGAAGATCACATTACTAGGCCTCACTTCCAAAACTTAGACAATATCAGCCCATGATTGGAGAGTATAACCCAAAACGTGTATCTCAATGTCTACAGTTGAGTAAAAATAATTTAAGAACCTTGATAGGCTATCTCATAGGCCACTTTCATATAAGAAGCCACCTCATGAAACTGGGACTCTCACCAATAAGCACGTGAAAATTTGAAACAAGAAACGCCAGAGCACTTTCTAATGAATTCCGAAGTGTTAGTTCGCAGTAGGCAGAAATATCTGGGGCATTACTGGCCCGAGGGCAGAGCTATTAGAGGAATGCACCCCAACTCAGTGCTAAGTTCCTGAAGAACTGTTGGACTAATAGAAGACCCTTCATATACATTACATACCATTCATATATATCATATACCTTAGTAGGTATATGATGTAGGACTACAATATATCAAATTGGTTGAGGTACATTTTCCCCCTTTCTTTCACTCTTTCATTGAAATATATAAGTAATAAAAGAAACGCAAAGAAAGGGGTAAAAATATCTAAACTAAGGATATGAATATATAGGCATGTATATAATGTCCTACTTCTAACTGAACATGTGCTCTACTCATAATTTCTCCAGAAACAAGTTTAAATTTTAACTCCCAAGTCAGCTTTCTGCCTGCTCTGATATCACATACATGGCAGAGAAGTCTTTAAATATATGAAAAGTCAAAAGGCTCGTAACAACAACAACAACCTAACTATTCTTGCCGTTTTAAAAAAGGACAATAAATTGCTGGTATAGAAAGGCACTTTCTTCTAAAAAAACATGAGTGTAACTCAAACATTTTTCACAATTTTTGCATGTGATTCCTACTCGGTTCATATCCACTTTTATGTTACTATAAATTGAGCCACCACTACCAAGTTCATTTGATGCACGTTGTGAAACAAGAATCACATGCAAGTGGTTGAATATGATGTTGTTTTATAATGAGTTACTTTAATTTTAGAATTGATACTTTGGAATTGGCTGAATTTTCGTATAACATCAGTTGAATGCCACTTCCTGAGACAATGACACCATCGAGCGATTTCCCCAGGAATAACGATTAATTAATGTTTTCCCAGTATTAATTTCTTTAACAAATTATTATTCCGCTTACTAATTTTGAAAAGGAGTATCCAAGCATTTCTGCAATATTAAATTTTCCGCAAAATTTCAACCAGTCTCCAGCGTAGCAGCAGCACGAAAGCGCACAAAAGTCAAATGAACTGGAAACGCAATTTCGCTACGCTTGATTTGTGTTTTCCCACAATTTGCGTATGAGTGACAATGTAGACGAAGAAAGAAGAAAAAGAGCGTAAAGAATAATAATAATAAAATTATGAATATTCTTGGTAATATGATACTGTAGGATACATCATATTTGCTTTATGCGTACTGCTACGTGAGCGAGTGAGGGCATGTGTGCGCCTGTGTGTGCGCTGGTATTGACGAGTAAGTATATTTGACAAATCATTGAACGAAATTGACAAATTCACAATAACAAATAAATATTTTATGTTCCAAACAAATACACACACACATACTCACAAAGAGAGACTCATGAATTTAAATGCAAACATGCCAAGGACAGTTCGTGGGTGGCAGCCAGGAGGCTTGTGGCGGGTAGGAGTCAGGCGAATGTCGGCGTGCATGCCGAACCTCAGCATAGGGGCATACGACCCCATTTATCACTTTGTCAGCGACAACGACGTTCTTCTCACTGTCTGCAGCGGTTTGCTTTTCATCTTCTCTGTGTGTGTTTGCGGCGCTTTGACAGTTATCATCACTTGAGGCGCACGCAAATCGCAAACATCGTCAAAAATACAAAGTAACAAACAAATAAACAAAGGCAACGAACGACGTGTGAGCGAATGGACGGTCACACCCGCGCGACTCGGCGTTCGCACTATCATAAAACAGTAGCAACAACAACAATTACAACAACACAACTGTGACATCAATTTACGCATCTATCAGCGTCACAATCGCACACTTCGAAAGGATTTCAATTCATTTTACGAGCATTTGTTTTTCTTTCTTCGGTGGTGTTGTTGTTGTTGTTGTTGTTGGTGGTGGTAGTGGTGGTGGCGGTAGTGGAGTGTTGACAGCCACATTTTTCACACACACCGCGCAGACACATTTTTGTAGACTCAATCACACATTTGCACAAATATGTTTGGCATTTCAATAACATCACTTTAAATATTTTTGAATTTTTATTTGATTTGAAAGGGCGAATGATCTGTTGCCGGTTTGAATTTGGCCTAAATTGATTGTGCTGTTATTGCGGGAGACTGCTACCTTTCCATTTAGCTATTACGCTGAGTTTGCTCTTTAATATTTTTTAATGATTTTGTTAGTTTCAAATGATGGATCCAAGCTACAGGGATGGGTGGTAGGTGGTGTATTCTCAGATGAGCTGGACATTAACGTGCCCTTTAGATTTCCCGACCCTTGCAGCGTTTTTCAGACTGAGGGTTATAGAGAAAGCACTGCCTTGGCCCCAGAAGAAGATATCTGGGCAAGATGTTAACATTAATGTATCCTTTAGACTTCCCGACCATTGCAGCGCTTTTCAGGTTGCGGATTATAGAGGAAAGGCTGCCTTGGCTCCAGAAGAAGCAATCTGGGCAAGATATTTGCATCCTCTCTAACAGCCAAGCCGCTTTTCGCTCCCTTGATTCGGCTATTATTACATCAGAACTCGCTGAGAGCTGCCGCATATCTTTAGACGAGATATCAGAGCATCTGATCTGCGTTCCCGGCCACAGGGATATTCCAGGGAACTATAAATCGGATAAACTTGATGATGCTCTGATACTGTGTTTATCACCACGGGAACAGTTTTGTTCCAAGCGGGAACATTCATCCACTGTCTGAATGATTTCTATATATATTTTATAACTAAGGAATTAACAAAAAATTCTCCCGCAGTGAGCATGTTCATAATCATAAGCAGGACATAAGTAAAAAGGCATGAGTGTCGTGTGGAAGTGTTCACTCTATGGAATTCAAAATAAGTCGTTATACCAAAGTCTGGGAAACCGAAGGAGGATATAACGTTCTACAGACCCATTAGTTTGCTGCCCAACGCTTCCAAAGTGCTCGAAAAACTTCTCCTCTATAAACTAGTACCCATTTTTGATGAAAAACACTTAATGCCTAACCATCAGTTTGGGTTTAGAACACAGCACGCTACCACGGCACAGGTACATTGAGCCCACAAGGAAATTAGAGAAGCATTCGAATGGAAAATGAATTATACTGACGCATTTCTGGACACCTGCCAAGTTTTTGATATAGTCTGGTACCCTGGATTACTTTACAAACTAAAGGAAGTTTCGCCTCGTACTGTATCCTGAAATTCTATTTTGTAGTTAGACTTTTCATTATCAACTTTAACGACGAGATCACAAAATTATATACAATTAAATCCGGCGGCCCACAAGGAAGCGTTCTAGTACAGCTGAGCTGCTAACAATTGCAGATGTGTCAGCTGCTACCTTTGCTGATGATACATTGACTATGGTAACTCATCCCAACCATTTGGCAGCATCGGCTGAAATACCATTAAGCCTGTACCATATAGAAGCAAGGCTACAAAAGTGGAGAATAAAAGCAAATGCGACCAGGTCTACTAACATTCACACTCAGAAAGAACACATGTCCTCGTGTACTTTTTAACAACGAGGAACTACCACAGTTAACAAATTCAAAGTACTTTGGTATTCATTTAGGTCGTGGAATGATCTGGAAGAAGCATATCTTTGAAATATCTAATATAAACCAAATGGATTTAAAACTAAACTCGTTGAACTACTTTATGAGTCGCAACTCCCAGTTTTAAATTGAGAATAAACTTCTTCGAAGATGATTCTGCTCTTATAACCGCTGGAAAAACAGAACTTGTATCAACAAACGCACTCCAAGTCCAGGTAAACGACATGGCCTCTTGGACAAAAATGAGACGCATCAAAAACAACTAGACCAAATCCATCCATGTCGACTTCACCAACAGAATAATATAACACCTACCATTACATGTTTACGATGAACAAGTACCATATTCAAATCAAGCAAAATATCCTGCTATTACACTTGATCTAAAGCTTCGTAAAATGAAAAAGGAAGAGCTAACCATATGATACCGAAGTATGTACTGGCTAATGGGTAGGAAATCTGAGCTATCCATACGCAACAAAATTACATTCTACAACCAAGTACTAAAACCGATATGGATGCATGGTGCGTAGTTTTGGAGTTGTGCCAGCAAAAGCCACAAACACAATCCAAAGATTCCAGAAAAAAGTTTTAAGGTGCATTGTTAATGCGCCTTGGTTCATACGGAACACTGACCTTCATCGCGATCTAGGAATTGATCCAATCAATGCAACAATTCAGAAAATGAGGAAAATGCCACAAAGAAAAGCTGAGGAACCATGTCAATCGAAAAGTTTGCAGCACCAGTACTTTGCAAAGTAGAATATTACATAGAAAAGGACGAATGCTTGCTATTGATTATAAATATTGAGTTGGCTTTCTTATTTGCTCAAACTTTTTCAGTATTTGTGCGAAGACCTTTTTGGGTATAAAAATTAAGTTCCTCTTCCTTTTTTATTAAAATTTGTTCCAATTATTATTATTTAATTATTGTGTATAAATATTGTATATCTCTTCTTTTTTATTACGAATTTTAAATCTGCATTGATTTTGTGAAACCAAATCAAAATAAAGGTTTATTTAGTATTATTTTTAGCTGCTGGATTACAGCAATTAATTTAATTTGACTGATGCAATGAAATATCTCTTTATCTGATTTGCATGTATTTTTGAGCATAATTTGTATTATCAGATCTTCGTCAGATTAGTATGGATATGTATTATTATATAATACGATTGCGTCACACTTCCGCAAATCGATTCTGGAAATATTTGAACTTCATGACAGAACTTTCTTGTGTCTTGTGCAAAGCAAAGCCACACTTCCACTTCATGCAGATTTTCTTCCGTACGTGCTAATCATGTTTTCTTCTTGCATATAAATTGCTCCGAAATTGGTTTCCATTCTGGAAATAATTTTGTATTTCCGATTCCGGTAGTCAAACTATTTTGTTTGCTTTCAATTTATTTATAACCGAAAAAAATCCATCAACTTACGGCATTGTTTTACGACATTTATTTTTTGACAAACAATCTTTTTATGGATGGATATGGTGAATTTTACGAGCGCTCAGTAATAATTGGGAAACTTTAAAGGTGGAAAAGGAGGTAGAATCAATTAAATTTATATTGCCCGCAGAGCGGAAACGGGTGCTGCTTTCGGTTGCTTCGGTAGGATAGTAGGCGGGGCTTTGTACACGCTGCTTCGTTACTGCTTGGAGGTGATGTAATAAATGAAATATTATAAATTTAGAATTTATTTAAGGCGGAGCGTCATAAAAGAGATGGAATGGAAAAATAGCTGATAAAATAAAATATAATAATAATAAAAAGATAATACATAGAAAATTTATAAATAAAACAAAAAAATGGAATTGAAATTTTTTTTTTTTAGTTAGTTTAATATAATACATGGTGATGGTAGCGCAGAAACTCGGCAAATCAGGGAATCGGATTGGACCATTGACCTTAAAAATTTGCTTTAATTTGAAAGTTTCTTTGAACCCAATTTTATTATTTTTATTACTATTATTTGAAAAACAATAACTTAATTATGAACCCAATTTTAAATACAGACTTCATATTATAATTTTTAAGACGTGAAGACAATTTTATATGGAAGTGGAATACTTTGTCGAGTAATGGAAACAAACGGACCTACCTTTATTCAGCAGTTTCTAGATTTCTTTTTTGTGAATATAAAGAACTCAAAGCGAGACTAGTTGAAAATCGCTATTATACCTTATATTAAAAAAGTACCCTGAATTCGTTAATAAAACTAAAACGATTCAATTCTTTATTTATATTTATTTTATTCCCTTCAAAGTAATCTGCATGGTAGTCAATTCACATATTCAGACGCTTCTTCCAATCGTCAAAACACTTTTCACACTTCAGGACGATTTTGGAATCGCCTTCAGATCCTTCTGCGAATTCTCGTTTACTTACTGCCTCAATCGTCTTGAAACGCTTTACGCGAAGTGGCAACTTGAGTCGAAGGAACACGAAAAAGTCACACGGGGCCATGTCAGGTGAATGCGGACCTTGTGCATCGTTATTAATGTTCTCTTTAGTAAAATAATCGCGTACAAGCTAAGATGGTGAGCCGGTGCATTGTCGTGGTGCACACACCACGGGTTGTTTCTCCACAAGTTCCATCCTCTTGGGACGAACTTTCTCCCTCAAACATTTTCAGTACGCTCAGATAATACTCCTTATGTACTATTTGGCCTGGCGGAGGGAATTCGAGTAGGACCACTCCACGGGAATCAAAGAAAACAGTCAACAAAACTTTGATTTAGGATCGACTTTCTCGTAGTTTTTTGGGTTTCGGCTCGACTGAGAAGCACCATTCGTTTCAATGTCATATTCAAGACCCATGTCTTGCCATGTCAAGTAATGGTGCCTTTAATAAAATTTTGGCCCAAAGAAAACATATCTTTAGCGATAGCAACGTAGATACGGTTTTTACCAAAAATTAAAACAGCCGCCCTTCAACTCGTCCCCAAAACATCGTGCATAACACTCTGTACCGACCCGAGCGAGACACCAATATCGGCTGATATCTCCCTAACTATTTTCTAGTACAATTTTCTTAACTTTATCGATGTTTTTAGTCATTGAGGCAGATGGACGACCAATGACTGACTAATGATAAAAAGTAGCTTCTGAAGTTGTATGAAAATTGACAGTGATAAGGAAAGGGTGTTTTTGTATACAAGAAAAGCATATAACATTAAAATCAATCATTGATTCTCAGCAGTGAAAGATGTCTTAGGCAACTGGACAACTGTGTTTCCACAATTATGTCGAAATGTAACTGGAATTTATATTTATTTATCGCTAACAATTGGTCTGTCAACGTTATCGAATTCGTTTTAAATATTAAGCCAATTAATCCAAGGAAAATATTGCATAACTCATGTGTATGCAATAATCAGCATCATTTTCCTATATTACAATTTATTAAAGTATGTTATCTATATTTTTGATAGATGCCTATTATCCCATAAATCTATGTAATTAATATTTTCGCTTCATTTCGTGGTTGTATTTATATCATTTTAAATTGAAAGGACATAAATGGCGTATGATAATATTAATAAATTGATACAAATATATAAAATATGCTAAAATGGTCCTAAGCTAACACCTAAATGTGCTCGAATGGTGTAAAACACCTGTTGTTAGGTTAGGCTTTCGTGGCAGCCAGTCTACGGACCAACTCACTCAGACCACTATGGGTCAATTGCGATACCACCGCGCACAACACTGCACCTCTGCCTCACTCATGAAACCATTTCGAAACCCTAATAAAGCGCAGGATTTTTTTGACCATCGGCGGACACTTTCGTAGGAGAGCTGAAAAAAAAACACCTGCCTGCATCCTCATTTGAAGTGTGAAATCTACTAAAAATAACCTCTCTTTGGAGAACTTACGAAAATGTTGCTATGCGATGAATAAACTCCCCATTAATAATGGAGTCCTTTCTATAGTTCTCTGATGGTTATTCGCACTTTGTCCGCAATTCCACTTCAAATACACCAGAACAATTTTAAGTGTTCTGGTGGCTTGGCAACTTGTTAAGGTTTTGTTTCATCTGTGTTCCATTTCGTTGCTTTTAGCATTTGGCGTCAGTTTCTAACAGATATCCTGTGAAGCAATTGTTATACAGCATGTCTTCGCTTCGTCGTACTTTTGCTATGAATTATTGAAAACGCATGTGAACTTAAATCGATACGGCAGCGTATTCTGTGAGATGTCTTCCTAGTCAATAGAGCCGAATTGCTCATTTTCTAAATGGTTTCTACCAAATATGTCTTGGTTCACATTCAGAACTGAGCTCTGCAGGAATTGCACAAACAAACTTGATAGGGTGCGGCCGCGAGTTATGTGGACAACTTTGAGTATGCATTCAAAGCTGTTGGAGCTGGTGGCCACACTTACTCGCAGATAAATGGATTTCGTAGCAAATTTATTAAACCCATTTATACTGATTCAATGCACACTCATATGCAGGGGTGGCCCGGAAATTGTGCACTTTTGAGTGTGCATTTAGCAAAGTTTGAAAATTACTTCGCATACTTAAACTTGGCAAAATGACCCAATACCGCAACTTAAGCCAGACAGCTTAGCGCTACTTACAGCTCTAATTTTATGTCCTTGTGGCAAACTTTAAGCAGCAATTGCAACTGCAGCCTTTGCTGTTAACGGCCAAAACGCAAATGAAAAACGTAAAAAGTGAACAGTGAACGGAAATAAGGGGAAAAGTTACTTGCAGCATAACTCAATTTACTAATTGCTATCAGAGTGATGGCAACAACCATCAAGTGTCATTTCGGTGAGAGGGGCACTCATTTAAAATTTCTCACGAACTCTTTGCCAACTGCACAAAAATTCAACTATTGAATGCATCCATCGACGGGTAATTTGCAGTCGTGCAACTGTGCAAATAGTTTGCAGCTAGGCAGGAATATCGTCGCTGCGCCAGTAACTCCGTACTTGGAGTGGTGAGGTTGGTGTGGATGCGGCACTTAGTGGCTTTTTTCTTTGTAGGTAGAAACTTTTGCTAACTTAGACTCTGGTTTTACTGCGGGATATAAATGTTTTTGCACTCGCTCTAATGGCAGTATTCGCTCTTCTTTGTTTTGGCTGCCGTGCGGCTCATTCCCCGCATTGTTACTCGCAAATAGGGGGCTATGCGAGGCAAGTGGCATTTTATCCTTTACACTGAGTTATTAGCGCGCATATCATCCCTCATGCGACTAAGTGTTGCCTTTTGGTTCACTCTTACAGTGCAGCACTTTTATGGATGCCCCTTTTACAATGTAGCTACTCGCAGCAATTCGTGGGACAGGGAAGATAAATCACTGTTTTATCCTCAAACAAACGGCAGCAGTTAAACTTGTACAGCTTTGTGGCAACCTAGTATCTGTTAAGAGAAGTGGTGCAAACGCTTATGATTATAATGAAAGTTGCAGTTACAACAGTTTGTCGAACATGGCACCCTTTGGGGCTTAAAGTGTGGTGCCATGAGACGAGTATCTCCAAAGTTTCCGCACGCATTTATAAGGGGTAACGTAGTAAGTATCGTAGTAACGCAGTAAGTATCGACGCAACTAAACTATGGGACTGAACGAAACAATTTGTGACCCGATTGTATTCGTATATTTATATTGTAGTGGAAAAAGGAATCCATGTTATATTTTTATTATATAATCCTTCCCTGTGCTGTCCTTACCCTGACTATCACCATCTTTAAGTAAGAAAATTTTAGTCAGTGTTTTAATGGCGCCACTCCATGGTATCACAACGAACCATTCGGTGTGCTCAAGTGTGCTTTTGGTAAACTAAGCTGCCACTCCTACCTACCTACTTATATAGTCCTACGGAGTCTATTGGTACTATGCTAGTCTTGTAGACTGGGGATCGTGGCTTTCATTTTATAAAATTTATTATAATTATGTTTGGTATTTTCATTATATTGGTAACATTTTTTGCCTCAGGACTTTAAAAAGATATTTAAAAGAGGTGACAACTTAAAGTTAAGTCCTGGACAAAGAAAATGCTATGTGGCATTTTCAAAATTTCATATTTAAGGCTTTAGGTAAGTGGATTCTCATGTGAATGGTCCTGAAACAAGGCTCTAATCCAAGAAGTGGGGACGAGGATATCGTGCTAGTAAAACACTGTTGATACCTTTGTGAAGCTTTTTACTAAAAAGGATGCTAACTTGATCTAATCTAGAATTCGTGGCAGCATTGATAATTTCTCTAGCCTTATTATTTCCAAAATGATTTTACTTAATTCTGAATTTATATAATTCTTTTAATATCAGTGTGTCAGTCAATGGATTTAATGTATATCCCCAAGGCCGGCTTCTGTATTATACTGGTAAACTTAATAGTCTCACAGCCGTGTGGTCACGGGTGCGAATCCTGCCCACAGCATGGTCTTCAAATGGTTATGACTAAAATATGTTTTCCTTCGAGTCGAAAGCCTTAGGTGCTAGGACGCATTGCCTCAAACTCTTTACAGATATAATTAATGATGATTTAAGTCACATTAATATAAATTTATATCCTTTTATTTGTAGTGAAATATCATTGAAACTGCCCATTGGCCCTTCTAATTGTTCTTTCACATTTCGGAGTGATAAATTGCTTTAATATAACTTCATATACCAGTCAAATTAGGGGAAATATTATATTATAATGGACAAGGACTAAACTAGAGAAAGAGTATAAGTAAGTTTACTGGATGCACCAATGTCTTTAAGAACTACACTTATAAATCCTTTGGGAGTTGAACGATAACACCCTAAAAAAGGGTATGCATTATTGCAATGAAAAACAAGAAAAGGAACTAAGAGTCGTCCAAGGAAGAAGTGTGATTATTGTTTTACATAAAACCCTTTTATTATATATTCTATTATATATTTTCTTTTATATCTTATTATATTTTTTTAATTATGAAATAATGTTAATAATCAAAAGAAAATTCAGAACGAAATTAAATACTCTGAAAATAGTTCATTCCATTTTACGCAACTTTCTTTGGAACATAATTTGAAAAACCTTTGTAATATTTTGTTTCTATGCATCTTTGTAATTTTTCCCTCAAATTTATCTACTGTCCTCATCAATTAATTGAATCGTTGCTACTGTTCACTTATCTCATATTGGTAGGACAGTGAAGGGTCTCAAGATCAGAGCTCTCCACATCAGCGAGCAAATAGTAAAGTTTTCTGATAAGTTTAATTGCATTGCATGCCCAACTGCGACAAGGTCAGCAAATATATTTCATTCCAAAAGTACTTCAGTGCAAGATGCACGAGAAAGCCATCCTGGAAGGAGATATATACCATGCCTCTTGCTGTAAAAGCATATCCGTGTTTCATTCGAAACGACTGAAATGTGGCCCAAAACAAATGCGAACTAACAGAACTGCACACAGCCAGCACACCCACACCCACACCCAACACACACGTTCACATTACACACAAATACTCTAAACTAACACCAAAAACACATTTCACCTGCACCTGAAGTGGCGAGACCTGGAGTGGTAAGATGAGGTGGCTGGGATCGGATAGGATTGTATTGGATTGGAGCAGTGTTTCGGTATTTTTCCGCTTACTTAAATGTGCACAATGGCTGTGCTCTGCTCCTATATTGCTGGCATTTCCACAACTTAGCGCTAAGATGGAGTTGCGGTATTTGCACAACGCCGTACGGTCCAAAGGCGAACGAACGAAGTGCCTCTTGGATGGGTCACAAATCTAATTTGAAGAAAATAAAATGAAAATTCTAAAAGTAAAATACGAGATTATTTGAAATCGAAGTGCTCTGCAGGAATGGAAGTGTGAAGGATAACCACGTTTACAAAGCGATTTTCTCAAAGTCTTTTGGTCGGATTTCAGGTTTTATGATTTTTCGCACAATTTCTCTTTGCTTTGTCCTTTTTATTTTTCTATTTGCTGCTGTTGTTGTTCTTGTTGATGTTGTTGTTCTTTCACATGCTACACGTTAATCTACTTACACAGATTAAAATGTGTACTTAAGCCGCAAGAATAACAACAAACACCGCCACACTGCAGGAGTACATTAAAATAATAATGCGGATTGTTAGGAGCCTGCGTCCTGCGCTGAGAATTTTCTAAAGTTTTAAATTAACGCACGTACGCACACCGTTTTGTTGTTGTAGTTCTTTCACTTTCTGCTGTTGTTGTTGTTGTTATGACTTTGGTTTTTTTCGTTTAGATGTGGTGCCAAACAAAAGTAGACCTTTTAATCCCATTTGTGCTCACCTTCTCGACGACCCACATACGGAAAAACCTTTTACCGTTAACACTTTTCTTGCCAGCGGCCCAGAGCACACACAGCCCCACTCCACACACTCACACATACAAAACCGCTCACAGTCATATTCGAATTTCAAGAAACACACCTGCATAAACTTTCAGTGAAGTCGGTTGGTGCGGCCTCCTTATTTTGCGGTGCACTTGTGAATTATGCTCTAAGCGCTTTAGTGCTCCACCAGCCACGCCAGGCAAACTCTGGCTGTTCGACGACGCATTTGAGTGTAAGTATGTGTGTGTGTGTGGGTGGGCATGCAGCTATTAAACTCATCGTAAGTGCATTGGGAGCCTGGGAGCTCGGCGCTGGGAGCACTGGTGTCCTGCTTAGTTTTAATTATATTTTAATGTATTCCTTTTTAAGTTGTGGCATATAAATTTCACATTTGGGGAATTGAAATGCACCCATTCTCGGTTTGCGGCGAAGGGATTACGAGTGACATTGACCTACTTTCAGTTGCGAATGGGTTTCTGTGGCTGGTGACACACACACATAAAAGGGAAATTCGACCTTTATAAAATTAAATATTCTCTTTAACTTGTTATAATCTCATTTAGCAGTGATTTTAACTATTACAACATACTTTGAGATATTAAGAGAGGGTTCGGGATGACCATATCAGCTACAGATTAGAGAAATTACATGTATTTTCTGAAAATCTGCGGTCTATCCTTGTAATGGCATTCATACTCAGTAGATAGGAAACAAATTGTGGAACCTTTCAATTATTAAATGTTCCGCACTCTATTATTTGACCCCCTTTTCCCCACACTCTGGTGGAAAATTTTATGTGTTGTGAATAGAAGGCTCAGAATGAGTGGTATGCCTAGGAGGGATACCTGTTAGCGGATTAAAAACTTTTTATATGAGAATGCACAGGGATACGTGAAGAATGTCAAGGAGCGGTGAAAAGAAAACTGCACTCGTAGTTCAAATTTGAAGCGAAAGCTGCTTTGAGAAACTAGGCTCGACAGATTCATAGTAGGAGTATATACCAGAGGTTTAATCAGTTCATATTCCATATTAACTCTCTGCTAAGTCACTAAATACAGACTTTCTACAAGAAATGCGTTACTATTTTACACTTCTCTGAAGCAACTGTACCAATTTGGTACCAAGGAACAAGGAAAGTGCAGAGAAGGGCATTGTTATCAGAAATAGTTAAACCTATCATTTTCCCCCCTAATACCATGTTATTAAATCTAAGTATTTGCTTGAAATATTCGCAATGTGTAAATTTGATTAGGGTAATTTGCGGTTAATATCGTGTATATTCCTTTGCCCACCACCCTCCATATTCTACCCACGGCAAACTTCGCAGCAGCATTGAACCGTTGACATTCAGTACAGGTTCGTGTAACGCTGTGCCCCCGCCAGTCATTTATGTATAATTAATATGCAGCGCAATGTCACAAAACCACAAGAATGGCAAGAACAACAACAACAATACTAACAACAACTATTATAACAGAAACAACATCAACAACAACAAGAAAAACAACGATAATAAAACAACAGAAACACAAATTATACTAATAAATTAGACGTTTACGGAATACATAAAATTTAAGAAACAGCGGGGCAAGGAAGGAAGGAAGCAAGGTGAACATGTCGAGCGGAATGTGTCGAGGAAGTGGGAGCATGGAACGCACACAGTCACACACACATAGTCAAAGAGCTACTCATACTAAAGGAGATATTCGCAAGAACTTTTTTGTGCGAAGTCAACAGCTCCGCGTTTTTATATTTGAAGCATTTGCAGAAGGAACGTTTGGGTGCATGTGCCAAGTTTGGAATTCCAGAAGTCGCTGTTTGTTTTTGTTTGCGTACATGTTGGCACTAGGAGGGACAGATTTCTTATTAGGCACCACTGCAGAGGCAAACAAATTACAGTCAATTTACATAATCACGCGTTTATTTTCCAAATGGAATCAAACAATTATTTCCACCACATATTTTGTTGTTCTTAAATGTTAAATGTGACATAATAATGCCATTGCCATTATGGATCGTACCGGTCAAGCGCTCAATCTCTGCTGTCCTAGAACCCACCAAAGTGACGTTCTCTAATATTGTAGTTATAAAGGCATCTTTTTATAAATACAGAAATATTCAGATAATCTCTGCTACTAAATCTGAACTGCTCTACCTTTCACTTCTTCAGTGAGTCCGTGATTCCACAGTACAGGATTGTAGCAATCAGTTTCATTTGATGGCCACTTTCACTTCATTCCTATGCTGGTAAAAGCAACACAGTATTGATATGTACCTAACGACTTTTCCAACCTGTCTACCACAGCTCGCCATCATTTTACTGCTCAGAGATTTCTTGGCAGGATATTTTACTTCATGCCAAGGTTTCCTTTGCTGCATTTCGAAACTTCTTCTGGTCAATATTTCGATCAGCGGTCATAAACTTTTATTTGTCTCTAATTGCAATTCCACCATCCCCCATTCATTTTAATCCACTTTCCTTGATCACTTGTGTCGTTGTTCTTGTACGCCGCATAAGTTCGAAGCATAAATTCCAGATTCGTGGTTGCATTTAACCAAATGCCAATTTCCTCAGTTGCCAAAACAAATTTAATTAATGAATGGAAACGAAATAAACGGCTTGCGTGCATCTCTGTTTCTTCCTTCCACTTTCTTTGTTTCCATTTTGTGCATATTTTGTTTATGCTCCTTGGCACTTTGCTCGCATTCACACACACACACACACACATACATACACTCTCACTTCTCTACATGTCATTTGAAAGTTGCCTTAGCTGACCTCAATTTCCTGTTTGCTCCGTTTTGGCACAGTTTTGACTTGGAAAAAGTTTTGAATTTTAGTTTTCTATTTCCTTAGTCCTTTTTTTTGTTTAGATTGTGTTCCATTGAAGGCCGATAATTCAAGGAAGCGAAAATTGTAATTTATGTTGAGCTACTTGAAATATTTCCCCACAAGGCTGTGTAATCAGACGACTCGCAGTTCAAATATGGACACACGAGACGATTTTTTCCTTTCTCTTTGCACACTTTCGCACACAATTTAATTTTTGCACAGTCCCAGCCACCCACGCTGCCCTGCCCCTTCCTGTAAAACACTGAACAGCTTTTCTTGTGCAAAGCAGCAAATTGAATATAAATCTATCAAATTTGGCATCGTTATCCTTGTCCACATGCCGCACCTTCTTCAGCACTTCACACACAAATCCATGCAGCTGCGTTGGCAGAGGGGAGGTTCCAGTATACAAGGTGCATCATAAATACTCGGATTGGAAGAACGTTTTTTTATTTAATGAAAGCTTTTTGATTTGCCTTTCACCATTATTCTAAATTAAAAATTCCGAGGAATCCCATGTAGAAATTTGAGTGTTTGGACAGAAGGAAAGAATGGTCGGTAATTTTGGTTTTAACAAATTATTTTTCTATTATTTTTGGATTTATCGGTAAACCAAGTTATTTATTTAAACATTTTTGTTCAATATTTTTATATTATATATTTTATATTTAAAATATTTTTATATTTTGGTGTGGTAAAAGATTAAAACAATGCTTTTTTTTGTATAATATTTCTTTCTTTAATTTAGAATCTGCTCTTAAAGAGAAAAAGGACTTAGCTTTGTTTCATGATTATGCTGTTGCTACACTACTTTGATTATATTTTTGTGTGGATCAAATAACATTGACACTGTGAGGAGGAGGCTCACTTCGAGAGGGATATGATGAATAATTTGTAACTTCGGAGCAATAATTCCTTATAATTCTTTAAAATATTAAATTCTACATACGACATATTTCAATTAATATTACTCAGTGCCAAACCTATATAACTATATAACTCTATTGCGCTTTATTAGGGCTTCGAAATGGTTCGACGAGTGAATCGGAGGTGCGTTGTGGCGCGGTGGTATCACAATGGACCCATGATGGTCTGAGTGAGCTGGTCCTTAGCCAGCTGCCACGTTAACCTAACCTAACCTAAGCTGGCTTAATCTTTATCAGACTGGATTACCGAAGGATATTATAAATGATTTGTAGCGTTGGAACAATTAACTCAAAAACTGCAAGGCTCGGAAATCTTTAAGACATTAAATCATTTCAGCCAATCTTTGCTCAATACTACTTTGTCAAGTCTGGATAACCCACTATTTAAGCAATCTTGGGACTTTCGGCATATTTCTCCATAGAATTTTTAGAATATATAAGACTTGAAAGCTTCTGTGGAGACTGTGGAAAATGAGGTAAACTTTATACTTTTTTGGCGGGGTTGACAGTCACAACATAATGGTCTGATCATCCAAATATATAATTTTATGATCCGTTCACCTTTGAATTGATAGGAAAAGTCGAACAGAGATAAATAAATGCTGGCTATAAGTGGTAAAACTGTATACACATTTGCAGCTAATATTTTCAGCAGTGGACATGAAATATCTCCTGCCTATTGTTAACTGTGAAATTCCAGATAACTCCCAGTAAGGAGTTAAACAAAATATTGAAAAATCGTGTACCCAAACAAAGTCTTGGACTTCAAAGCTTAAAAGGTAAAAAAAAATTACTAACGATTTACTAAAGGGTTCTTAGAATAGAGTATTCTCGCTTAAATACGATAATTTTAGTTTTAAATATATTCCCTTAAAGGAGCTGAACTTACCGAAACCTGCTAAACCGCCACACGGATATCCCTGCATACAGGCCAATAAGTCTATGTTAATTATATTAAAAATGTCGGTAAAGGTGTTTAGAGGACCTTTCCTTCCAATGGTCGAGTAAGGTATTGGTATACGATATATATCTAGATAGTAACGCACCAGCGTGCGAAACTATATGATATATTTTAGAGTATCACAGAAGTTATTTCTAAAGAAACTTTCCAAGTTTGTTATGCAATCACATTCATCAATCTGTGGCTGTTTGCTTCTGCAGTGAAATGGTTGCAACTGTGAAGAAAGGATTGGTAGTCTTACTTGCAATAGCATGGATATACTGAAAGGGGCGAAACTTCCTGAATTAGGTACCCATTCGTCTATGGTCTTCGGTAACATCGTATTCCAACAGCACATGGATAGACATTTTTGTTGTAAATATTCATGGCTATAATCTTGGGTTTTATTCAGCTTGAGTGTCACACATTTTTTGTTGGTCCATATTTTTCGATTTCTTCTTCAATCAGGATTCTAAATATATTGGTCTTATATGCAATATCTGCAAGAGCCACGAGAATATGTAATCCAAAACTAGAGATCTACCAAGTAACTTGGCATATACCAGATATAGAAAAGAGTCCTTTCAATACTTGAATAAATGTAAACAAAAATTTTTTTAATGTCATCCTCACTTATGATGAAATTGGGAAAGTGAGCCAGCGAAACAATTATTTTCCTTGTTATTCTAATTCACTTTCTTATTATTAATAGTATATAAATAATATAATATTTGCACTGATACTGACATTTTTATATTTGGAAACTAAGCATAAGAGTTCGCTGCTGGAGATCTGTGACATTCGCATGTATTATTCTGGTCTTTGTTACCAATCAACATTACACCTCCGTTCGAGTTTTAGTTTCTTCAACCATTTACCGCCAAGTAATGCAGTCCACATCTCTTTTTATTAAATTGAATGCTTTTTAGCAAATTTAGTATAAGATCATCGGTCTATTTACATATTCGCGGCGCCCCTATGTGCCTGATTTTTAGTGTAGTAGCAATTTTAGTTGTTTGTATTGATTCATATAAACAGTTTATATTAAATGCTGTGACTATCTTTAGTTAAATATGATTCTCCCGATTAATAGTCTGAGTAGCTGCCATTTTTGTCGTGTTTTTACATGATCTATTATTATATATTTATTATTTATATTAGATTATATTTCCAACTCTTCTTGCATCGAACGTTTTTACAAGTAGTTTTCAAAGAACAATTATTGAGATCTTCAGGACGTGTCAGTGTATAGATTTCAGAGTTATACTATGTGATGTATTTTTTCGATATCCTTACTTCAATTTCATGGATGCAGTTAAAATCGTTAACCATTATTCTCAAGTCGAATTTGACCTTGAACACACTCGTGTGCACGTTTATTACCAAAGAAGAAACCAACATATTCATAACTGGATACAACCAGAAAACTTAGCAGTGATATTCGAGTCACTCTTCTTGGCATCTCTGGCAAATTTTCACATCGATTTATAATAGAGCACACTCAGCACTTAATCATAGCAGAGTATCCTGAACACTTTCCACGTTGTTTGTGAATGTAACCACCTTGTATGCCAACTACCTTGCTCTCATCGAAGTATGCACTCAGCGTATAAAATCCATGATGTCCTGCGATGTGTGTGTGAGTTAATAACTAAACCCTTTACTCATCTCTGGTCCAATACTCATTCGTATGCAGGCCAATCTTCACACGCAGTGTACATGCTTTTGTACACTTTTCAGCAGCACACACTCAGTGGGTGAGCTGTAAACACTTCCACCATTCATTGGATTCATTCACAGTAACTGACATTATCAGATAATTTAATTTAGTATTGACAGGCGAACTTGATATATTGGAATTTTTTAATCAAGCGCCCAGTTTCGCACCCATTTCAAAATCGTTTGCAGCAGGAAGGGAGAGGCAGCGGGTATAAAAAAGAGAAAAACAAAAAAGCATTGATGGCTTTTAGGCGCTGAAAAGAGGAGACGCAAGGTAACGGAGACGACACTTTAATATTTACAAATTTTTTTAAATGAAACAATAAATCAGTGTTTTTTTCGGTGCTTTTGTTTTCTATTTGTAAAGTGTCCACTTGAAATGCGTGTGTTTGTTTTTGTGTTTTTTTTTTGGCGTTTGTTTAATTTTGAGAAAAAATTCGTCACACTTTTTTGGTTTTTTTTGTGCTTTTTGAGAATTTATGCAATTCCATGCTTAAGCGCCGAAATGTATGCATATGCAAATTTTCGAGGACTCGTGTTGAATTTGAATTCAATCGCTGGACCAAATGTATGCGTGTGTATGTGTGCGTGTATGCTTACGGATATCCACACTCGTATTTGGGAGCAGACGTGCTTGTGTGCCTATTTACCTGAATTTTCAGAAGTGCATCTGCGTGTGTGTGTGCGCGTCTGTTTGTGTTGTTATTTGTGAAGCGAAATTGAACGCGAATTTGAATTTTCGATTTTTGCATCTGAGTTTGTGGGCGAATTTCGGATTTTGTGATTTATTTCTGGGTTGTTGGGAATGAGGGTGCAGCCTCGGTGGCTTAATTACGAAAAGATAATTACTCTTACGTGCATAATGATGAGATTAAAAGCGACGTGCAAATATAATTCAGAATATTATTTACGCTGAAACTGGAATAATGAATGAGTTTTAATTCTCGATTGTGGAAATTATGAGTGGATAATATTTGGATCGTCGGTTAAGTGCGAACAAGTAACTGCGAATGGGACCCTAAATTGGGTCATATGAGGGAGAGCACAATACTGTTAATAGGAGAGTTATTATTACTTATTAGAGCTGAGATATTCAAAATATGTTACAGGCCAGAATGGTAAAGTAGGTACGATAATTTGTTCGTTATATCATGATGTGCGTAATATGTGCAAAGCAGACATAAGGAAAATAGTAGATTTTCTATGAGGTCATTACTATCTGTAATATCACCTGAGTAAAATCCACATTCTCACTCAATTTCTCTCACATTAATTTCTTATTCCTAAACAGTTCACTACAAGCATTCTTTAAGTCTTTCCATATGTTTCTTATTCTGTCTCTCTCTCTCTCTCCCTCTCTCTATCTCTTTGCTGCTCCATACTGCTCTATGCTAACCTTTCATATTCTTTTGCTTTGCATAATCAATTCCCAGCGTGAATATGCATGAAATATTTAACCCAGTTCAGCGCAAGTTTAAACAGTTGCATTTGCTTTCATTGTTAGAGGGGCAAATTGCATTTCGAACTCTTGCGTTTAATATTCTACCTTGCTACCCATTGATATCCTGCTCTAGTGAACTTTCATTAAAATCCACTTAACCCACTTGATCCCACTTGACCCGGCGTAGTTGTCCGGCTTGAGTGCTCTTTTGAATTGTGCACCGCAGCGTCGTTATTCATTTTTTCCGCGCACCACTGTATCTAGAAACTTTTCGAGGACTCTTTAATTAAATTGTAAACTGAAGCGGGCGCTGATAGGCGGACGCTGTTGACTTTCTCTCGGTTGATTGGTGAGTTTAGCAAAAGTTCAGCAAGAGGTTGAAACTTTGCACACCCGGTAAAGTCTTATGAAAGTGAAGTTTACTGCAATATGAGTTGATTTTTATGTGGAGTCAGGACTGCACAGCAGCGAAGGTGTGGACATAACTTCGCTTTGAAGCACACCCAGGCAAGTTCAACGGCGTAGAAATGTTGAGTTTAATATTATGCAGAGTTTATTAGGGAATATGTTAAGCAAATGATAATAGGAAGCGTATTACGTGTGTAGATTATGGGAATAAATTGATTGTAGACTTAAATGGTGTACAGCAGGAATGTGGCTTTCTTCTCAACATACGAAAGGAGGGCACCACATGATGAATACATAGGAAATGCACCAAATTGGGGATTTCGGTTGAGAATGTGTTTACCGAAATGAATATGCAAAGAAGGATTCTTTGTCGTCCAGTTAGGACCACAGCCCTTAACATTGGTGCTACAAAAAACCAGGGATCATGACTAAGGAGCGGACCGTTGCAATTGACTGTTCAATTCGAAAAAAGTAGAGAAAGTTATACAATGCTGTGTGGGGTCTCTAAGACTACGTGTGGATTTTCGGAACCCCTGCAGTTTTTTCTTCATTATGAAAATTAACTTCATCCAAAAATAATGTCTTGAAACCAAAATCGTCGTCCACATCCAACCGGGTAGCGATATTGTGTTGGATGGCATCTTTTCTTCAGCTCTTGCTTATGTTCTAAGCAAATAATCTGGAATCTATGACATGACAGTGTGACCGATTGTTCCGTTTGGTCAAATCGCTGTATTAGGTTACAATTGCTTCCTCATTCAGTATATTCTCCAGATTTAGACTCCCAGCGACAATTTCCTGTTTTCAAATATGAAAAAATGGTTGGGCGTAAGAGATTTGGGTCGAATGAAGAGATCATCGATGGAAGAAACGAATTTTGAGGGCCTCAAGAATTTGGAAGGCATCAACAAATTGGAGAAACGTTGGATGAAGAGTAACGAGCAAAAAGGAGACTATGTTGAAAAATAAAACGATTTTTCGCCGAATAAAGTGTTCCTTATTTCCATTTTCAGGGACGTAATGGTCCACCATCGTAACAAAAAATTGCCAAATTAACGATTTTGTCCTTAAAAATAAGCAAAGCAAAACTTAAAAACGAAGAGATTAAATTATGTGGTATGAGTAACAAGAAGAAGGACACTATTCCAGAGAGCTGCTTAAAATTTAAAAAATTTGCTTTTATCTCAAATGAGAACCTGTCTGTGACCTGCTCTAAGCAAGCCTCATATAACGCATTTATCAAAGCATTTTGGAAATATTTCATCCATGTATCTCGCCATCGAACTTCGTTATTTGGACAATTTTTTTACAATTTTTTCACAATTTTTTCACATTTCGCGCCTAAACCAATTTCCAATCGTTTTGACTTCGTGTTTTTAACATTTTGTGTTTATGTTGTTTTTATCAGCGATTTTTCGACTGATCGTTGACTTTCCTAGCTGCCTGCCTGCCCTTCTGCCCGCCTGCTTGCCTGCCTGCTCTCCTGCCTGCAACTCGTATCAATTTGCCCGACAACTATGAAAATTCTGTGATGGCAAATATTGCAGCCGCTTTTTAAAAATTGCCAAAATGCAGTTTTAGTCAAACTTTGGCTATTTGGCTGCCACTTGCGCCACTTTGCCTGCTCGCTCCCTTATGCATTGTCCTGCAACGCGCTGTCGCCGTTTCTAATATGCCCGTTGTCTTTGCCATGACAGTATCTGCGCCCGGCCCGTTTGTTAGTTTTCAGATATTTCTGATGGTAACATATTGTGCCCGAGGCCGTTGGAATGGGTGCCGAGGGTGAGGCGCAACTTGTTTGTGTATTTTACAATTCACATTTTGTTGAATTCATTTTAGTTTTTTAATTTTTATTTTCCTCTGAAACTTTTGAGCATGAGAAGAAAAATTTTTTATCTCTGAGTTTTTTCCAAGTCCTCTTCTCTGCACACACTCTGCTCACACAAAGAGTTGACAGCTTTCTTTTTTGATGGTCTTGCACTCCCTTCCATCTTTTCCTGTTTGTGTACAATTTTCTTTCCAATTGCAAACGGCAAACGGCAAAAGTTGCCGTCGTCTGCTCGTCCCGCTCGTATTACTTTCGGTTTGGCTGCAGTTGGAGCAGGCGAAGTTTCCTTAAATGGCGACACTAATGGCCAAAATTGAAATGGAATTTGTTTTTGCAAATGCTCACTTTCGCTTCTTTGCACAAGTATGTTGAATATCCCTGTAATTTGCGCAAGTTCAACATATGCGTAGGGATAATGTCGTCATCAGAGTTTTCTGTTTGCCGCTTAAAGCGGGATGCAGCAGTTAGTGTGACGTGCGTGCGAGGGTGGCTGAGTCGGGGGGTCAGAAGGCAGCCGGCGAGGTAAACACATTTAATGGAAAACAACCGAAATGTCAGAGTTTTCATCATATTCAGGTGCAAATATGTGGAAAAGTTTAAAACTCGCTTAAAAGCTTTGTTGACAAAAGATTGTGCAAAGTTGTGCGAAACGTCTTTTTCTTTTTTCTTCCGACTGTTGATAAGAATTCAGATTCTCTCGTTCCGGAAAAAGTGGCTGCACATTGCAACGATTCTGCCTGACATGCGTCACAGAAATGCTCCTTGTCCTCCTTCCTGACGTGTCAGTCACTCAGAAAAGAAAGCAAAACTTCTAAAATCATCGAAGCCAAACTTTTGCTCTCTTTTTTGAAGGAAGGATGCGATTGAATATATTCACTTTGTCCTAAGATAATATTTTTGATTACAAATAACATTATTTTGTTTGTATTTTTGTTTTTGCTTTCATTTCTTTTCCTTTGCATTTTATATTTTTTTTATTTCTTTTGTTTGGTTTAACTTTTTATTTTGTTTTTATGGTTTTGTTTTTACACATGCACAAAATTCCTTTGCCATGATTTTTAGGAAAGATTTCGGTATTTTGTTGCTTTACGGTAATTATTGCCAATGTCACATAACTCCAGATACATATGGGGAATTCCAATTTACTACCTTTAGGTATATACTAAATGACTGATATTGTGAACCAAATTACATTTCCTTTTTATAAAAATGGATTATCAAAAGGAGCTGTTTTGTTCTTCAAGTTAAACAAAAATCCTGGCCCCAAAAATAAAATTATTATTCTCTGAATGGACTGGAAAAAATTATCTTTAAATATTTAAGACGGAGTTTTCGTTTACAATGTCATGGCTCCATTATAAATATATGTTCGTTCCATTATAAAGACATGCTCCAATATATACTCCTTGCTTCCAGTATTAGTGTCATATGAGAGAACCGGGCTACATCACTAGTGACTAAGTTGTATGACTTCTACATTTACTTGGACAAACTACACACAAATTTTGTATTAGGGAAATGTTCATGACGTTCAGAAGAAGGCGTGGGTATGAATATATATATTTTTCATCACCCGAACTTCCTTAGCCGATTTATCACATTCTATCTGTGCGGCTATTCTTTTCAAGAACAAACAATGAAAAGCGAAATTACGCTTGAATTTTATATTAGAATGATGTTCAGCAAATAGATGGATATGTATAAATTTAGGGGTAGTACGGATCACAAATACATTCACATTTCGTGCGCATACATTGTTGAAAAACTTCCTCTTATAATACCAATAAATATCAAAGACACACTAGGAAATTCTTATTCCAGCGAGAACTATTTCACAAAAGCTCAAAAATTCAACTTAAAGAGAATAAAGATAATTGTTGTATCCTCCTGGGTCTCCTTAAATGATACAGCAGCTTCACTAACAAGGAACCACCTAATGAATTTAGGCTTTACCAATGGCATGGGCATATTCCAACTGCTGTAAATGGGTAGTGTAACATCAGAACAAATCCTATATGGATGTCACGCGATAGGAAGACTCTAATTCTAAAAGGCTTCTTAAGCCCAAGAAAGAGTTAAAATTTATAAAAAGCCTCCGACTGTTCGGTTATCCAAAGGTGAGTAGAACAAGTTTAATTCCATTCGCGATCCCTAAGAAGCGTTCGTTGTAACAATTATGAGTTTACATCATAACAAAGATGAATGTTAAACTAAGAATTTTGAAGTGAAGTCCGTAGTAAAATAGTAATATAAAGGAACCCAGCGTGAAATGAAGAAAAGTTGAAAACAATTGAAAATTATCGAAGTAGGACACTGGAAAATGAAATGAACTGAACAATTCTATAAGATACCGAGTAGCCACAGTCGCATTCTGGGTGGTAGAGGTTCATTCTCACAGACTCTCGGACATAATTCTTAACAATTTTCATATATTTAATATAATGGAGGTTTATTGTGATTTGTTTTATTATTTATAAATAAAATTTTATTAATTATTTGATATAATTATAATATTGCTAATCGATTCTCGACCTCCGGTTGAAATTTAATCAATTTGCTTTTTTAGCGAGTTCAAGGTCCAAAAATAAAAATTATTTTTATTTTCATTTAATTAAAAAGTTGCCAATATTTCGGTTTCCTCCGGAAATATTATAATTATAATTATATAAGAACGATGCTAAAGAGGTAATAATGAGACACAGTACTTTAGAGTGTGGCAGACTCAGACAGTACAAGAACAGACTTGGCTCCGTGAATTCACCACCTGCAGTCACTTGTCTTGATGGACAAACGTCATAGATGAAGTCCCAGGTTCTATTCCTGGGAGGATTCATAGTTGGTGTACTGTTGATTTCTGAGTCACAATAACTACTTGCTTAAAATTGCCTTTCATTGAAGGATCTGAGGACAAGTGGCGTGTCCGAAATAGCTATAAGACCTGCCAAATTGTTTTCAATAATTCTCCTTCTGACAATTATTATGGTGGCATAACCACATTTGTACCTACAGTGCGCACTTATCTGTTAATAGATGCGCATAGAAATACATTCCTATAATTATATTAAAATTTGAAAATTAACTAATATGCAGACAATGTTCAGAGTTGGGCTGAACAAATACAGAACTATAAAAAGATCTGATCGTACTCAACCTTATACAATTTCCTGTACAGAATTTTTAGTAATGAAATACTAACAAAGTAATATCGTGTTCTTGAGTCCCTGAAGGAGAAGGAATTGAGGAGTTTAAAGAAACATTTACCAATAATTCTGATCTATAACAAAGAAAACGCAGTCGAACGTAAATTTGCGCTGCGTTGCCCTTAATTTATCACTTAACGAGCCAACATAATTTCAAATACCTAAAATAACCAACAATACTCGTAACAATGAAATAAACGGCGAGGCATTAAAAACAAAGGAATATGTGCAATAATAAAATATTGCGTGCAATAAAAACGTGAAGAGGTGCTCGTAAATTGTATTCAGTGAACTGAGCAAAAATACGAAACCATTCAATGCGGAAATATTAAAAAAGTAACAAGCAAAAAAAAAAGGAGGATTAAATGCTAACCATAAAGACGAGAACTACTCGTGTTGCCGTATAAATGTTCTCACACATAAGCTCAGATATCACTCACACATGAGGATAATTACACCACATGCGATTTGGATATTTATTTTGGTATCTTTATTCACTTTGCGTTTTTATTCCCGTGCTCTTTAATTTCGTCCTTTATACTCGTAGTATTTCATTATTTCCTGTTATTGCTGGCAGGCATGCAGAGAATCACCTCATGAGCGTGTAAGCACGGGAGCGTGTGTGTGTTGGTGTGTGGAACTATGCCACGTTTTAATGAGTGAGTCATCAATGCAAATGTGGAGCATGACACTGCTTGGTATTTAATGCGTTCCCACTCGCACACAGACACCAATAACAGACAACAAACAACACAGCCGCAACAACCATTTACACTGAATTCAGAACATGCAAGAAAAAGGACTAAGTACGCAGCTCAAGGAGCAAACAATCAACAATCAAACATTGCTTGAACTGTGGTGTTGTCTGCCCCGCTTCCGAACTCATTTGCCGTGACTCTGTTTTGTGTGCTTATTAACCAAAAAATATTCTCATTTAGCTGGTGCTCAAGGACGCCTCAGGATAAAAAGCGACTTAAATGAGCAACTTCTCGCAACAAACAAAAGGAAACAGAAGAAAAGTTAAAAAAAGCGGTGTATGAATAAACAACAACAACAACAATAGCGGGGTTGTGGGAGTGGCCGTAGCTGCCTTTTCGCTTAATGACAGTGTCTTTGCTTTGTTGTTACTTTTGTGGTTGTTGTTGTTGTTGCGATGAAAATATATTCTAATGTAGAATTTTGTCCGCCTCCAAATATCACCCGGTTTCCCGTTGATTTCCTGCTCGTATTTCCTTACCGGAATCTTATTTCCGTTTTTCTATTGCGCTCGTGTGCCATGGGGAGGTTTGCCCAATGGATGAGTGAATGAATGAATCAGTGTCAGTGTGTCTGTGCCTCTGCTGCATTAGTGTCTGTGTAGGTGCGCGTTCAGCACGTCAGCCATGAAATTGTTTACTTTAGTGGCTGTTTTTAAGTCTCCGCTCGTTCGTAGTACACTGGTTTTTAACTACGTAGTCCGTCCTTGGCGTAGTGCGGGTGCTTGTAATCAATCTGGCCTAGTTGGGCGACTCTGGGTCAGTGTCAGTGCCAATCATTGTGGATGAGCCACCCACATATTTGTCCGAAGCTTCGACGCTTGTGTTTTCCTACATTTAATTAAATTATATCGTCTCTGTGCAGTAATTTCCTCGGTCGATGTCACACTTGCCGCTTTCATATTTGGGCCATTCTGTCATTTGGTCTTACTCTCCTCATATACATACTCACACACACGAACATCTATGGAGAAACGACCTTCGTGCCTTTCGCATAAGCCACTTATGCTGTTTGAACTGATTCCCTTCCGTTCGTTCGCTTTCTCCATCTTTCTGCTGCTCTTACCAAGAGTGCTGTATACTTTTTTCTGCCTCTGCTCTGGGCTAACATTACTACCATATTCATTCACATCATATCCGCATTATCTATGCAAATTAGTAGCATAATGTGGAATACATACACTCTGCTCCTGCCTGAGGAGCATACGGACACACACACAACTACCCGCAAAAACACACACGTGCTGCTGTATTATGCTGAAGTATTCACAAAGGATATTGCCATAAAGTCGACTCTTATGAGTATATCTGCTCTGTGCCTTCTGATACACTTTTGTTCAGTTGTGTGTTGCTACTGGCATTATTGTTATTACTGGTAGTTTGTAGCGCGGCGTTTGTTGGTGGGTTCTTTGTAAAATCTTTTATTTTAATAAAAAATGTTATTTTTCGTCCCCTTTTAATTACTCCCTTTCTCGGCAACACGCAATTGTAGAATATTTCTACTATTTACATAGTCAAATTAGACTTGTGGGGGCCATAAATTACTTCTCATTGCTGCAAATTCATCTGCAGGATTTGGAATTAATGTTCTTTACTTGCTCAGAGTAGAAAGGTGTCCTTGATGGCCTGCACTGAAGTGAAAGTGTTATAAAATTAACTCTCTTTAAAGTATTATTTTAGACATGAACGAATTGAGATCATCTGTTCAATCGTCTCACCTAGAAATAAACAATGACCGATGAGATCATTTCCAGTCCCATGACTGACAACTTTTGGGCGTCTATTGAAGATAATGTGATCCGCATCTAAACCAACAAAATTAAAAGGAATGGTTATACATACATATATACTTCATGAAACCCTCAGCCTATTATTTTCAAGATGACTGCTCGCCTCTCTCGAGAATTTAAAGGGGAAATAACATTTTCCCACACATTCTCTCATCGGTCAGACTTTTATGGAAAAAAGTGTGTCTTTATATCAAGTACACTTTTATAGGCCAGTTATCTAAGCTGTTCATATCTATGATCCTTCGAACAATGCAAGTTATCAATAGGCGAGCATGCATGCCGCAAATGGGGGCTATCATACAACAAATTGGTTATACACACAGTACTACAAAGCTTGGGTGTACACTTTCCTTATCGCCAGCCTCTTTGAAATGTACCAACAACTGCGGATAATTTGTGATCCTGCTTATTGTGATACTCTTTTGAAACTTTCATGTACCATATTCGTTAAAATACCACACAAAATTCAACTCAACCCTATCGCTTTTTTCTCCTAATATCAGGATACGCATCCAGTGACTTCTCATATGCCTACTTCGAGCTACAAACTTACTATCGTAGGCGTTCAAGTAGCCTGCATATATTTCTCATGATAATTACCCACTCTCGGGATGAGGCATACTCGCCCCGCAAGTGAATGTGGGGGGCCAATTGGTAGCTGGGTTTTTCGTTATATGGCATAGCCATTGTGTATGTGTGTGTGTAAGCATGCATGTTTAATGTGCCACATTCATTACATGCAAATAGCATATCCTGCCACAGACAATGTTGGGAGTTCATCATTTACACTAGTTACATGGAATTCGGTTTTTTGTGGTTGAGTGAATAGAGACTACAATATTCTGTGTGTGCCCCTACACCTAAATACTCAAATGAATTACCATACATATTTATGGAGAAGGAGCATTCTAAGCCACATCATGACCTTGCTGTTATCTTTAGGGAGGTGGACCCTATTTTAAATATCACCGCAGTCTTGCTTGAAGTGGACACCAGAGCTCCACGTCTCAAACTCTCCTCCAATTTGTTTACTATTTTCAATATTGCTTCGAATTGAAAAAGTTATAATTCAAGGAATCTGAACCTTGGGGGCTGTGTCAACCTCAAGGATATTGAAAACTTGCCCGCAGATGAGCATGTCAATCCATTTCTCACAGTATTTGGCATATATCTGTATTTATATATATATCTATATTTTTAGTTGCCAACACATTTTCAAATCTTGTGTAGGGTGATTCATGCATCGCTAATACCGCTACACGCTATTCAAAAGCAGTCGTTCTGCTTTAACGTTTTTAATGTCATAATGCTGGGTATCATCTCATTTGGTTTACTCGCATGATTCTGTGGTAGTCAGCCACTTATTTAGTAACTCTACGCTGAAGGATATGCTGGCGTGGCTGCTTGTCTGCTGCATTTGTATGGGTGCATGTGTGTACTTTGTGCCTCTGCTGGGTGCGTATGTGCGCGCCTCTCCCTTTCATTTCTCCATTAAGCATTATTTTAATTAGCATTTCGAATCTCTTCTGTGTTGGCGGTTTTGCCTCTCGAGTGACATTGGGTGCCTGATGGCTTGCTGCCATGCTGGCTGGTTGGCTCGTTGGCCCTAATTAAATTATTATCCTGCTTAATTGTGTGCAGGAATTTGACAGATTCTTGATTAATGCTGACAACTCCGGTACAGGCACTAAATTTTTGAAATTTATTAAACATCATTGTTTCGGCATAAATATTTATTTAGCAATAACATTTATGGGCAACATGCTTGTAGCCGGGATTAAATGGCTGTGCGGGCAGATTAACGTCAGTCGCAGTAACCATCCTGTCGGGCAAATTAAACTTCCATTAAGCTGAGATTTTTAAAATAATTAATTAAGTTTCCATTAAAATGTTATTTCATAATTCTGTTTAGTTTAATGTGGTTTTACTAAATTGACTTCAACACTTTTCCATTCAATTACAGAACCAATTACTCAAAAACAAGTAAGAGCGTGGATTTGGCCATTCAGTTAAAGTCGCACTCATTTAAGTGGTAAGTCAAAGGATAAAACGAAAATTATTTTTTAATGTGGAATGTCAAATGGAGGATTATGTAAAAATTATGTGGGAGCAGTTGGCGAAAATGATATTTATCAGAAATATAGAGAAGAGATTTCAGATCTGAAAATCATTTAAACTTATATGTGAATATAGAGCCCTACGTATACGTAACTCAATCGACCATACGCAACTCATATACGTAACTTGTAGCAACCCCATATACGTATCTCATTCGATCTTAACGTCAACACAGTGAGCATTGGACCTTGGTTTTAAACCTTTAAAGACAAAATCATTTTCTTCACAAATCCGGTGGGATCTGCTCTAGCATCAGGCATAGTTTACTCATGTATTGTTGTTGTTATATCCAAAATTGTTGACTATAGTCTGTTTACTCCTGTATCAATAAATTGTGTTTTATGGTGGTAACTAATATCGAAGTCCAAAAATTTACATTGGATATAAAAAACTCGATTTTTTCTTAAATCAAGCTCCTGGAAATTGTAGTTCTTTGCAGAATATTAGTATTGTGATGAAATGGTCGTTTAAGCATAAATAAAAGTTCCTATTGGTATATCCTTCTTCATAATGGTAGGTGTCTATTGTATTTAGTCCATTATACTTTGGTCTGCTTTTATCATACTAAGCCTAAAATACTTTAATGCTTTTTTGCACTGATGATGCATCCTCACATATAGTCGGGAACAGTCTTGAAACAGAATATGGAATATGACAGATAGAACAATATTGAGTACAGATCAGAAGTGTTTTAGAAGCAAAAGAAACATTTGATAAACTGTTATATTAAATTTCTCAAGTGAATCCCTGCTGAAATAAGCGAATTTTATTAAAGCAAATAACAGTTTTTCTATTAATTGTCACAATCCAGTGATGGAACTATTAGGAAAAGGTAATTTGCGTCACAATCGTATCAGCTAGTAAAAAATTCGGTTGAATTATAGAGAGAATTACCACAAAATATTTATATATAAAATATGTATTATTGTGAAGATATTCAACTGCGAGTATATTCTTATATGAAAAGTCATTGAAAGTCAACCTTAGATTGATTGATATTACTCCACAGAATACAATTAAGAACAGTGATCAATGATATTATTAGGCTCCATCCATTGCAACTCTTTCGAGACAAATGAGACACACAATTTCCTCAAATAACTAAAAGACTGCCATTAAAAATGAAGCCAGTTTGCTTCTCCCATAGACTACCCTTTACCCATTTCACAAAACCAGTCTTTGAATTATGTTTGGAGGGGATAAGTTGTTCCTAGCAGAAGCTTAGAGCATATGAGGTAAAGAAATATGTTGTATAGATTGAGAACAGAGAGGAATTTGGTCTTTCACATCACTATCATCTTAAAACCAATTCGCAATAACAGTCTGGGAATTATGTTTGGAGAGAATAAATTTTGTCAAGCATAAGTTTAGAGTATCCGTCGCTCCATATGAGATAAAAACTTATATCGTATAGATTGAGAACAAGGAGCACTTTGGTCTTCGATAGCGTTGCAATTTTTAGACCATTGAATGCTTTATTATGTTACTGGCTGGCTGGCTGCATGGTAGCCACTGCTTCATCTGGGCATGCCTACTCTGCTAGCAAGGATACCTTTCTTAAACAATTATTTTAGCAAGGATACGTTTCTTAGACAGTTAATTTATTCCGATGGTGGTTTTAAGAAATTTAAGAATGAAGAACCTCTCTTACTGGTCGGTGGGGATGTAAAAAACTTTTCCAATCACCAACTAACTTTGAAGTTTTTATATGGAAACCAAAGATCCGTTTTCTATGGAGTTTGCTTTCACTCTGTATCACACCGCTTACAAAATATAGTACAAAACTAAAACTGGTGAATCCCAGATAATTTTGAATTCATATTTGAAGAAAGATATCAGTTTTAAAGATGCATACACATAATATTCGTATTACTTTCACTGCCATTTACTTATGTTTCCATTTACATCTGTTTTCATTACATCTGTTTCCATTTACTCCATGTTTAAGCTTCTGATCTTCAGTCTCCGGGTTATCTTTTTCCATTTACTCCATGTTTAAGCTTCTGATCTTCAGTCTCCGGGTTATCTTTTTACACATAGTTTGATTTAAACATTGTGTGCCTGTGAATACATTATATTCTGCGCTTCTACGGAGTTTCTATGTTATTCTGTGAAGAGCTTTGGGATAACCTTCTTTTGGATTATGTTGTCTGAACAGGAATTCCCTTATCTTCGGTATATTTACATAGAATATTTTTTACTGTTCACATGTTTACTAATAATAAACTATTGCTTCACTGTATGCTGCCTAATTACGTTAGGGGAAATCCTCTTTTCAGTAACCATTGACAAATTAACTTAAAGGCAATGAGGGCAAAGCAAGCTAATTCAAATAAACAAATCGAATTAATTAAGGCGGAATGATATTCTATCTGAGTCAATCCATCAAAACCCGTTGGCAATGTGCATAAAAAATTAATACGCCCGAATATTAACTTACTCAGATTAATACGAGCATGAACAGCCACAGTGGGAGCGACACGAGTAATGTGTGCAAACATTTGTCACACTCAGCCAAATACACACAAGAGCCCAAAACACACCGACACATTGACACACACATACACATATAAATACGACTATATATAAAGCATTTATACACATATAAATATATAGCAGCAATCATCATGAGAATTTCATAAAATGTCACATCTATCAACCCGGCAGCAACCTCAGCCGCTCCAGCATCACCAAGGATTGGAAAAACTCGCACAGAATCTGAAAATGCCAAATGTGCGTTTGTCACTTTCAATTCACACACAAATAATGCTTGATTCCAATGCAAATTTATGTTTTAAATAGGGCAAAAATTGAGGCGATTTGTCAAATTGACAGTTGTGGCAATTTGTGCAACGAAATTCAAGGCAGGACAATGCAACAAAGGACTCAGATCCAGGCGAATGATTGCTTTGAAATTTTTGAGATTATTGTTAAAATTAAAAATTTATTGAATAAATTTGTTTCAGATTAGAAAGTCACATGCACAGAGGAGAATATGCCCGGCAGCAGCGTATCCAATTTAAATAGATTATCTTTGTTGACCCACACTGCACAGTGTCCTGGCAGCCATATTTCCCCCCTCGCACACACAATCACAGAGATTTGACATTTTGTGTTGCAGGCATTGACAAATTTATAGTCAAAATATTTTTGTCAAAAATGTTGGCAAGTGAAGAGTGTAAAGTATAATTTGGATTCTAACACACAAACTAACGCAGGAACACACACGCACACACATGGACTGTCACATATTCTGGGTACGCCCATACCCACCTCTTATTATCCTATTAAACTGAAGCCGCTCGGATTTTATTGTTGTTGCCTATTGATATGGAAATTCAGCACATTGCCAGCCGCAATTAAAGTCGCATGGAAATCTGGTAATAGAAAAGTTTCAATTTGGTCGATTCGGGAGGTGGCGTGATCACAAAATCCGATTACATTGTCCTCCGTATTGAGTTATGTTGTGCCATTTATTTCAATGAGCCAGACACAGTGATTCAGCTGGTGGCTTCGCTGCTTCGCCTGGTTGGCTATAAAGACGGATTTTATGTTCAAATTGCAAATTTTGTTTGGAATAGTTCGTCGTTGATACTCGAAATGTATGGAAATATAAATAAAGGACAGATATGAGTACTTGGTGGAGTAGTTGTGTCGCTTTCGCTTATAAGGTGAATTATATTGGTTTATAGCCAAATTATGGCTTTCTCTTTAAGTGTGCTTTATCAAATTCTTTACTCCTTCAGCGGGACAATAAAATATTTACTCCTTTAGCGGGAGGCAGTAAAATATTCATTATTATTGGTGAGTATGTGGGTTTGACAGACTTTTCTTTTGTATATATTATGAGTGCATGAACACATCTCTTCGGTTTCTAATGAATCTTAGTATTCTCTGACTGGGCTCAGGTAGATATCAGTTTTCAAAACTTGTTTTTGCGACACTGCAAATACTTATCACTTGCTGAGTCCATTTAGCCAAGTCCGTCAGTCTGTTCTCACTTCTTGCTCGGCCCAAGAACGAAAGGAGATGTTGAGCTCAAATTTTCTACGAAGATGAAGTTCATATATAATTATAAATGCCTTGAAATAGTTCTTTTTAAATATTTCTCTCTTCGAGTCGAAGGTCTTAGTTTCTAGTATTTATTCTCCCAAAGCAGTGCTGTAAGTTATAATATCAATAGCATTATCATAGAACTAATTTTCAGGAACCCCAAAGCTTTGAAAGCTATGTTAGCCTTGATTTCAAGAAAGTTCCTCTATGAACCTGTTGGCTATTTACACCAAAATAGTAAATTTTATAGTCTATAAAGAGAGAGAAACTCGCCATTCAAGGCTAACTATTGTTCTTTATGTTGTTAATACCAAAACATCAGTGTCCTGATCATTATAGTTCCCATAGTTCAAGTCAATATTTTAGCTCAGTTTCATTGTAAGAACTCAAACAGTTTGGTACAAAAGCGGACTGAATTAAGCAACTCTAGAATTGAGGCTACTACAAGACACTGACGCCTTCTTCTGTGCATTACAAACATTTGCACAAAGGATTCGATTAGAATATAAAACAAAAATAGCATCAACAAAACAAACTTCGGTTTGGCACAATGGTCGCTAAAACTAAAATGAATATTTGCACATTAAGGACTTTCTCTACTAATATATAAATGGGGCAAATTCCTCAGAAACTAATAGCTATGCCGCAAATCAATGCAAGCTTCACCATAATAATCTAGTCTTTCTCTTTGGTTCGATTTTAAGATAATATGCAGTAGCAAAAGATATTCAAGCAGAGGTTCTAGCGTTAAAGGAGGTCTACTTAAGTAGACACGCCGTAACAAAAACCTTTATAAATATCTACTCGGATGGCCAGGCGGGCATCAAGTCATTGAACTCAGTGGCACTGAAATCAAAGGATGACTAAGACTGCCGGGCAGCCTTAAATGATATCAGCACCGTTTTCAGGGTAGGCTTAATTTATGTTCCGGGACATAGGGATATTGAAGGGAACTATAGGGTTGATGAGCTAGCCAGACTGAATACCTACTTTCCCTGTGTACGGGCAGATGCGAGGTTGGAATACCAATTGCCACCTGTAAACTAATGTTGAGGGATAGCGTCGTGTATTAGGCCAATAGGTCGTAGGCAGACGAAGGCACTTGCTTAACGATTGGGCTAAGGTGTCCGGAACTTGATAGGAAAAAATCGAGAGACTTGCTTGGCATGTCAAAAGAAGATATCTCTAAGGTCGTGGCTTGTAGAGCTGGTCATTGGATATTCGGCAGGCATGCTCTCAGGTTAGGAGTATACTCTCATGAATACTGTAAAGGCTGTGGGGTTGAAGAGGAGGAGAAGACTGTGGATCATCTCTTCTGTAGGCGTTACCCTCTAGCTAGAAGCAGAGCGAGCTCTTTAGGCAAATAGTCTTTTAGTTCTCTCTCGGAGTGTCCGGCACGAAGGTCAAACATATCCTCCGCTTTATTAGGGCTTCGAAATGGTTTCCGAGTAAAGTAGAGGTGCAGTGTGTCGCGGTGGTATCGCAATAGAGTGAGTTGGTCTGCAGACTGACTGCCACGAAATCCTAACCTAACCCAGCTTAGATATTGCGTATAAAAAAATCGCAATGTGAAAAGGTAATTTAATGTTAATCCCAGTTGAAGTCAGAAATCCAAGCCTGCCTATGCCCCAGTAATATGTTGAGAAGGACTACAAGGAAAGTTTCTTATAGCAATGACTTTACACTCTTCAGAACTTAGTGCAGGGAGGTTTGCTAACAAATGCATCGAGATATCAGTGTCTCCAGTTTAGTTTATAAACTGAATTCCATAACTGTGTCGTGTCGTATTGTGTCGCTCTATGAAGCAAACTGGCATTCACTCATAACATGTGTCAAAACCTCCTGAATTTGATGGCAACATTTTAATAGTAATTGAACTATTCTGTTTTCGATTATATAGAAGAAAGGCAATAACTTTACTTGACACTACATGTAAAAGGCAGACTGACTACATTATACACAAAATAGGAGCTGACTTTGCATGACTTCACTTTGTATGACACTGCAGCTCAAATCTCGAAATATTTCTATTCCACAAGTGTATCAATTCGAGCGGTAAAGTATTGATAGATATATTGTAATACCTCTTTGCTCACTCCGCTTTGAATTGAACAATTTGCTTATGGGCTAGAGGGAACGTTTAGGAAGTAGCCACATCATCCCAATAGTGGGTGTGGGGTGAGCCTTAGCTCTCTTTGTTTTGAATTTTGTGTCATTGGGTGACAAGTAATTGAACTATGATCTGCGAACCCCACAGAAGGCTTCGTAGCCAATGCAGGACAACTGACAAGTTTCTTGTCTGCCTGCTCAGCAGTTTCTCTGCCATAATGGCGTTATTCTCAACTACGACTAAGGATTCCGTTATGCAGGATTGTCAAGTTTCGTTGGTTATTAGCTTAGTTTAGAATTCATTTTACCACTGCTGCTCTGCCGACTGCTTGTAGCGATTGTTTTTACAGCAATTAATTTTATGAATTATAAATTTAAGAAATGCTCTGATTAATAAGATATTTAAGCAATCCCAACCAGAACACTTGCCTGCAGTTCTAAACCTTTTTTAAAATTTTATTTCAAGTGAGGGCAGTTAAAAGCAGAACAGAAGTGGCGGCAATTTGCCAGCTGGAGTGGCCGCCACTTCTGGTGGAGCTGCGCAGGCGTATGAGTTAAACGCCGTCGGGAAATGTTTGCATTTTACATTTTTAAAGCATTTTAATTAAGTAATTCAGGATTTTGTTTAATTTTTTTTACAGAAGAGGCGATTACAAAGAGATAATTTTTTACAACCACGACGAAGAACGCAGCAGCGTAATGGTCGTTATCCCTTTTTTGTGCTATTTCATTTTAGGTTTATATTGCATTATTTTTTGTGTTCATTTCCGCTGTTTTTGTAGTCGCACCCAGCGCCGCGGCGGGTACAATGCGTTTGTGTACCTTTGGCATTAACGACGCTTAATTACACTGCAATTTACTTTTGAATTGTTTGCTGAGAGGATGTTGCCATGTATTTGTTGCCGCAGGTGCAGAAGTGGAGCAAAAAGCGAGTACTTTTCGCAGCTTTTCTATCTTTCGAAAATTCATTGCAGCCCGTTAGCTGCGGAATGCACTCCCATTGCATGTGCAGCGTCATTAAATTTATTGAAGTTTTCTTCACATTTATTTAAACGAATTTCACCAAATTCCCACCATGCTTCTTCTTTTATGTCTTCTGCTTATTTCCGTTTATATCCAATAAGGAACTCGTTTTATTTAATTTGAATTTGTGAATTGCTCAACAGTTGCGCTTTTGCTTGCATTGAGCTTTGCTGCTATTGCAGCAGCCACTTCAGAAATCATTCTGCCACTTTCATGCTACACCCGCTTTCTTTTCATACACGCCCAGACGCACACTGTCGCCCCCCTCGGTGGCTCTGAAACTGCTCAGCGATTCCTGTACATTTTCCTTCATTTCTGTTTAATGAACAAAATTGAATTACACACTGAATAACTGTGTATGTGTGTGTGAGTCTGGTGTGTGACTGTGTGCTCAGTAGGCACTCTTGCAGTCAGGGAGTCAGTCAGCCAGTCACGGCGTTTGCTTTCTGCTCAGCTCTCGCAAATTTTTCTTTACAATCAAGTAGAAGAGGCAGCAGTAAGAGCCACATCTGAAGCGCCATCCTTGTGCAATTTTATCATCATTCACATCATCATCACCAGCGTCTACTCTACGAGCACCGTCCCCCTTACTTTTTCTTCTCTTCAGCCACGTCTTCGTCCACAGCTTGATTGGGTGTATGGCTCATCGCAACGTGTCACATTAGAAGTGCAGAAGCAACAGCATTTCTCAAGCATCCTTTGTGGTGTGGCATGACGTTAGGCATATGCTGAAGCTCTGTCTCCCTGCTCAACCACCCATTTGGCTGTTCCTGGTTCTTTTGAGTGTCGCTTGTCTTACTCCGAACTTATTCATAATTTAGTAAATTAATGAAGTTTATCAGAGGAAGAAAGGAAAAGGAATGCAGTCTGTGTAGAGCGCTAAACTGAGTTGGGCTGAGACAAAATAGGTCGCCTCTGAGGTCTTTGGCATGCATTGAGCGCGGGTTCATAGTGATGTGAAGTTTTAATTTTTATTTGTGTAGCGCGGAACGAAATGCCTTCAATGGCTTTACGTGCGTGCTTTGCTCTTCCTTTGATGGGGATTATAGAATGATTTGCTATCTAGAAAAGAGTCCATTAATGTATGCAGCAAATTGGCAGATCAAAAGGCAAAGGAAATGTGGGACTAATTTTGAAATTTAAGTTGCGAAAAATAATGATAGCAGTTTAATGAAACTGTTCAGTTTTGTCAGATTTATTGTTCTTTCTCTCCACATCAAACGCTGTTCTTTAATATCCTTTCAGGCGCTTTACTATAGGTTAATCTTTTACGATATTTGCCAGGTCATCTCTTGACTTCAATTGAAGCTAAACTGAAATGGCACAGGAGCATTTGAATGCCACCACTAATCTGGCACAAATTCCCTCACGTAATGCTCTCGAACAATGGACACATAACTGAATTTTGTGAAGTATTGTTCTGTGGTATCCTTCAAGCGGCTGCTACAGATGAAGCAGGCGATGCATTTGCATGCTGTGCATTTGCAATTCAAGGTAAAATCATCAGCATAATCCGCAATTAAAAAGATTATCCATTTATTTAACATTTTGTTAGAGTAATCGGGTAAAGAGGAGACGAAACTGAATTCTCTCAAATGAAGTTGTTTTTGAATTGTTACAATATTTGTCATTGAACAGTACAAGTGGAATCCTGCAGAGGACAAACAAGAATCGGTTATAAAATTTTGACCTCCTTGCAAAATGTTTTAATATTAAACTAATGCATGGGATATTCTCAATCATAGGAACTATCTTTGAAGTTCAGTTTAAAACGTGTTTAAATGTAATTAGCGGTCGCCGTAAAGGGCATACTTACGCCATAATTGAACATTTGTGATACCACATAAGACACAAGACCTTTCAAAGATCAAATCATTTGCAGCTTTTTATGAAGCAGTTGATGGTGCATATATTCCTATTTGAAATATCTCCCAAAGAGTCGAGAAAGTAGTCATCTAGAAAAGTGCGTATCCTCGTGGACAGCGCTGGGCACGTCCATAGCAAGTGTTCAATGGACTCTTGCTCCTCCTCGTCCAAGCAACTCCTGAAGAAGTCGTTAGAAGCAATCGACAACCTACTACTTTGAGCACCCAGGGTTCAATGTTCCGTGAGAACACTTACTACGGGACCTGTACTTTGTCTTTTTAGAGATAATAAATCTTTTCAGCGCTTGACATTTAGGGCAGGTTAGTGTAGCTATTTTGCATCCTGTACCTTTAGACCAGCGCCTTCCCACTGTGCCTGAGGATATTGTGTTAATTGAAACCTTAAATGTGGCTATAGGAACACCGAGGTTTGACCGAGCTGGCTGAATCGTACCCTCTCGGGCGAGTTCATCCGCTTTACTGTTCCCTAGAATATCCCTGTGGCAGGGAACCCAGCTCAGATTCAGACGAGTCTGCTTAGCTATCTCTGTTTAAAACTAGGAAATTAATAACTTTGTGACCTTTGTTGTTGTTTGGATGTTGTTTTTCTGCGTTATAGAGTTCCCCAGGTACGTATTATTCAATATATTTGTTTGATAATGTTTGGATGAGGAAGGAGAAGTTGTGCAATTCCTCTACTGCCTGCTCCTACATAATCAATTTTATGATTGTATGAAACAGTTCTTCATATATGTAATACAAGTAATGTATTATAGTATCAGAGGTGCAATGACTAGTTGTATGGTCACGCCCACATACTAAATTTGAGGTGTTCTTTCATACCGCTTCAGTCAAATATCAAAGCAGTTATTGGCGACTTTCGTTGTTGAGTAGCTTCAAGATAAAGCACCCCTGAGGTGTTCTTTCACATTTTTGTATACGAACCCATATATCAATGGCATTCAAGATGGAAGACTCCCTGCAACGCAGTTACCATTTTCTCTGTTCTGCATAATAGAATATTTTAGTTTAGGTGCAAAGTGCTCCTTCGTTGTCTGGCCACATTTCGTGATGTTGGCTCTAAAATTCTTTGAATACTTGCACAGCGTTTGTTGAAAAGGCGGAACAACGAAATTTTGGACTGAAGTCGAATAAATTTCGTCATGTCACACGCCAACTGGCATGGCATGCACTGCGCCAAGTTGTCAAAACTTTTCACTGTCCCCACCTCGAGAGGAAGTGACTTTCCCTTTCGTGTGCGAGTGCACTTGTGAGCGGCATTTTGGCAGCGGGCGCAACAATAACAGCAAAAGTGGCAGCGGCAGCGGCTGAGGCCACCTTCCACATTAGTATAAATTACATTTAATATTGGTTAATTTGCAGAAATAACAAACGGCGCGGCGGTGGAAATGCATACCGCCCGGCGACGCGCTGACCTGAATTACTTTTTAAATTTGTGCTCACAAATTGCGCACGCTTTTTGCAGCTCCACAGCAATGCAACACAGCATTTTTGTTAGTTGGTTTTTTGAATTTTTTCGCTGTTTTTTGTGAAGTTCTTTTGTGAGGGGCACCAAAAAAATGTTAAGTACTTTTAAATTAGTTAAAAAGTTGCACTCCTAAACTGTGCGAGTGCTAAAACTGCACCAGTACCGACTATGGAAATTGTCGAAATGCATGCAAAAGGCACTCACACATAAACAAGCATTCACACACACGCACACACACTCACTCACGTGTGCACCACTTAGCAGCGCTACTCAATGCCTTGATTTGAAACTTTTTCCAGTGACTGCCCGCGTTGGGGTTTCAGTTTCGTTTCATTCGGGCACTACGTGTGTTTGCCGAGCATAATGGATTTCAGCAAAAGTTTGCACTGACCCAGAGGAGGCGTAACGGGAGTTGTATAAAAGCAATATTTATGAGTGGGCTGAAGTATACTTGACTTAAGGTTAATCTTTGCTTGTGATGAAGAACATATTCCACCCACGATATCATATCCTTATGCCAACCGTATGAAACAAAGATCAGTTTGACATGCAATTTTGAGAGTAGTCGACATTGATCGTAGACTTGAGTAGTGGGTGTGGAAATCGGAAGCATACTTGTGTATTAGAGTATTATTGCCATAAGTATATCTCAAGAACCAACATATATGTTCAACTGATATCCAGAGATGGGATTCACATTGATTTGGGCAAAAATTCGTCGACCGTATTCTCTACATCCAGAGAAATAGGAGGTTGTTGCAAATACGATTTCATATTCATGGGAATATTTGTAGACCAATTCATTCGGTTGCTGCAAGGAACTCCTTCTCTGAAACGTCGGTTGAATTGTATATTTTAAGAGCAACAAAAATAGAGATTACATTGAACTTTGATCTCGGTTGATCTAGAGTATCGCACAATTGTTCCTTCTTTTTAGAGACCAGAGGCGCTCGTATAATTTAAAGAAGATTTGTTATAAGTACAACAGAATCAAATCTAATGAGAGTCTAATCAGAATATCACACTGGAATCAAATCCGAAGTGCAGTGTGAATTTAAAGGATCCATTTGAAAACTTTACTTTGAATACCGTCCATATCGTTGTCTGAATCTCAAACCAAAGTGGACTTTCGAGTTATCAACTCTTTCGTACGATGCATAATTCCGAACAAAGACAATTGATACATTTGAATATTCCATAATTCTCTCTCTCTCTCTCTTTAAGTCTCTGAGATTTGAGAATAGCCTTTCTCAAGCACCAACTCTCTTAATATTAAGGACTTGGCTTGGACTTCGTCATTCTATAATTCGTTTAAAGGCACTCATTTTGGGCACTCTCCAAATAAGTCACTCAATTAAAGTCACGTACTTATTGATGGAGTTTAGTAGAGCTAAACAATTGTTTATAAAAGATGGGTCTGCATAGAAAAGTCTTTAAACTAGACATCTTTATCCGTGTATACTCTACGTTTATACCACCGCAAGGGCTTCCAAGTGTGCTTTTTGGGTATCGATAGCTATGTCTGACTCTGAGAAGAAGGCGTGGCAATATTTAAGTCACATATTCTTAGGTGTAGCGCATTTTCAACAGTCACAACGACCGCTTCCAACAATTGTTTAGTAGTTTTTACTTTGTTCCACCTGTGCTTGGTGGTTTGTTGCTTCGCTTCCTGCTTTGTGGTTGCACCCGGCACACATGTATTTGACTGAGTGAGTATGGGTATGTGTGTGTGTGTGTGTGTGAGTGTGTGTTCTGCTCACAGCTTGACAATTAGTCAAAACAAGCTAAAGTTATGCAGTCGAAATTGTATTGTGCCCCAACCCTTGTTTGCAATTTTAGTTGCTGCTTTTTGTTGTTCTTTCTCGCATGTTTTTCTATTAATTGTTTTTGTTGTTGGTGTTGTTGTTGTTGTTGTTGTTGTCGTCGTTGTTGTCGTAGTTGTTTCACCTACTGCTTGGCTGCACACGGTTGCACGTTGCACCGCATGCGGTGAGTGAGTGAGTGACTCGTACGTTCTCTGCGCTTTTGCCACTTTTTGTCGATGATTATCTGCCACTATGGCCAACGTTTGGTGGCTTCAATGATTGTTGTGGTCAGTGCAGTGGTGGAATTGATGCTCCCGTAGTGGGTGTAAATATTAATTTCATTTGCAATTTAAAACTCTGGTATTTCATTGACATGCTCGCAGGTGTACACCTGGAAAAATGTGTTCGTAGCTCTAAACTGCATTTTAAAAATGTTTCTGTGGCAGAATCACTCTGGGAGCTTGTGTTTAGGATTGGTTACTTCGGTGTGGGTTCGTGTGGTTTGTGTGATACAAACTTTCCGGTTGAAGACTCATGTGTTATTGTTTATCTCTAGAGTACTCAACGATAGATGCTGTTTATAGTTGACAACTCACATGCACGAAAGAAGATATCATTGTTCACAGTCAACTGAGACAATTGTGAAGTTCGCTAAACGAGGTCCCAGCGTGACGCAGGTGTGTGGTACACCTGACACGGGCGGCAAGTTGTGAAGAGCGTAGATGTGTTTTATTCTAAGAACTCAAATCAAATAAGCATATTCTGATCTACGGAAATACGATATATTCTATATATGTGCAATGAATTCCCGGCCGGTTATAGTTCCCGCGTAGGCAGCTCACATTTGAGTGTATATGAAACCCGGCTTACTGCATCTGCCCGCCACAACATCTGTGAGACCCCTCACCGCACTCTAAAAAGCGATAACAATTTTCTGGGCAGTACTTCTCTTTCTCCTTCTGCTGTTATACAAATATTTAGACAGCCATCAGGTAGAAGCGTTATAGGATTTCAGGAGAGTTTCATTTCAGACACCCAGTTCAGTCCATTAGCACCCAGCTGCATACTTAATCGATCAGTACAGCAGGCAACTGAACCGCCTGATCATCACAAAAGTGAGTTCTTTGACTTACTTAATAGTTAAGCCACTTCAACCTCATTATATTTATGTTTTTTTCAACAACTTTGCAATATTGTAACAGGATCAAAATAACTCTTCCCCTTCATTAAAAAATCATTGAAGAATTGTATATCAATAAAGAAGATTTTTTGATGAAGTCTTTTGATCAATTTTTGATAAATTTACTATGATAAATTCGAGTAATATTTTTCACAAATTACATTAACTGCTCAATGATAAATCCTTTGGCATCCTATTCTCAAAGAAAGGCTGAATAATCATCTCTCAACCCAGAAGCCTCCGCACTTTGCAACCCTTGGCAAAAAAGAAGATTACATAGTTTCAAATCTAGCGATCTTGCCAGATAAAATCAGTACTGTTCTGTAGCTTAGAATATATATTTGTTATTCAAAGCAGAGTGGTTCTTAAATAAATAAAAAAAATCCTGTTCATAAACAAAACCAATTTCAGGGCTTCTCTTCCAACCACCTTCTTCAACTTCTTCGAATTTGAATCACCAGTTTCATTCCTTTTAAGTTTATTTTGCTTTTGCTTGTTTAGGAATCTATTTGAGGACCCAATTTACATTTGTATCTAAAAATCTTTTCAAAAATATGTTTCCTTTAAAACATTCCATGCAATCTTGAGGACATTTATGCTCACGCCTTGTTAGTCAGGCCAACACAAGTGCAACTCAAAGTTGTTCCCCGTGTGAAAATTATCTTTCATCGCCATTTACTTCATTAAATTGTTACGTTCAGTCCAATTGAGAATTGCCTTTTAATCGTTCGTACTTTGCCACCGTAAACGGTGCCACGCACTCCTTATGGATACTTCCTGTCTCTTTACGTTCGAGCACCTAATTGCGTTGATGTCTATGGTGTTTGTATATATATCAATGCTTAACAATTTCCTCGCTCATATTTTCCTTAATCCACTCCATCTGCCCCACGACACTTGAGACAATTCAATTATGTCGCAATTATTTAGCCGCAAGCAACCCGTCGACTTGTGTGACAATTCAGTGCGCCACAGCAGATATTAAATGTCGCTCGGTTGCCCTTTCGCCCTCTCCCTCGGCTGAAGGTCGAACAAAAGAAAACAGCAATATAATTCTTTACCACAACATCCGCTCAGCAGGATTTCATTGTCTTCCCCCAAGCCGCAAGCGGCATATCCGTTATTTATTTGCTACAAATTAGACTCGACAGGCTGTGCGGGACAAGTTAACTGTTAAGTAAACTCGAGTCGCACGCAGCCAGTCCCCAACCAACCAACCAACCAGCCAACCAGTCAGCCAACCAGCAACCGACCAACGAACCAAGTCAAGTCAAGTGTCAGCAAAAATGAAATTTCCCCGCCGCAAACTTCCGCAGCACTTTTACCGGCAGTGACGTCGACCGGGGCTGTACGAGTAGCTGGGGTGTTAATGCAGAGCGCAGCATACAGTTCGGCTCAGTTACCAGTTCCAGTTACACACTTGTGAGTCGTACAAAGAATTGTGGTCGGGAATCGCTTTTCACTATTTGCCACACGCTGCTGTTGTTCACCGCGTCGCGTCGCCAGTTCTGACGCAGATAATTTGTTCGTTTTTGCTTCGAATTTCACTGCTTCCGCACACGTTTCCGTTCCGTTCCTTCTGAGCAACTTCTGCAAAAACCAACAACAAAAGGAAAACGCCAACGAAAATGAAAATGAAAGCGATAAAAGAGTTGCAGGCAATTTTGCAACTTGCCACATCGCACAAAATGCACCAAAACAACAAAAAGTTGCACGAAATTAAAATTAAATGCCCACAAGCGTTTGAACGTCACTTCCGGCTTAGCAGTGGGGCAGTTATTTTGCCACACTTGTTGTTGTTGTTAGTGCCGCAGCTGTTTTTGGTACATGAGCGAGGCGCTGCATCCGACTGCATCGATTGCAGTTTATTAGTGACGCAGAGGGCGCTTCACATGTCCAGGTGAGGCCTCTGCCAATTAAATGTGAGTGTAACATGTTGTCTGAGCATTCCGAGTCTGCTACTGCAGCTCCTCCCCCTCCTCTGGCTGTTTGGCTGCAGCTTCGCATCGTGGGCTGTTCCGCTGACACTCGCATCCGTCAAATCACTTCCGTTGTTTTGTTAATTTGTTACCTTCGTTTACAGGTCCCCTCTGTGATTGTTGCTGGTTTTTTGTTTGTGCTTTACACTTGTACCGCCACTGCTGGGATTTCAGGTGAGTGGGTGTGGCATTATCATTGGCATTGTTTGCAACATCGCTTGTCTGCAATTCCAGCACAATTTTGCGCTGGCAGTTGAAATTTGGCGAAACACCGTTTTAATGGACCGGTTCACGTCATTTGGGATTTATGGACTCTGTTCGCCGGAGTTCAGTTGACTTTAAACTCACGCGGCGTGAAATTAAAGCGCACTTACCTGAATTTAGTAGTTAATTAGTTTGAGTTATGAGAGTCGCCGAGTTAAACTTTGTGAGCTGCGCAAATGTTTTTAATCAGTTGGAGCGACATTTTTATTAGGGATATGCATAAAAAATGAATCCTCTGCAGAGGTTTTCATCTTTATTTATGGGACGTTTTAAGCGCAATTTTTCAACTAATTTTCGACTATTCAGGATTTTAGAAGGACACTCGCATAGCAGAAGGCAGTGTGATCGAAAAACTACCGTATTTTTTATATTTTCAATGATTCTTTAATATAATCCTTTAGAAACAGAAGAAGAAAACTAGGCACTCCTTCAAAAGGTTTTTGATTTTAGTTTTTTGGGCAATATTTGAGGTTATGCTTAAAGCAATGCCAAGAGCACGAAATAGAAGGAGACCATGAGACTTATCGATATAAGCAAAATTCGATAATAAAGAATATAGAATTTTCTCTAATATGCAACTGCCAAGAACTAACCGCAAATAATCCAAGCTAAACTCTTATTAGTGATATCACTGTAAGATAGAATGCCGATTCGGGTGACAAACCCATCAGATTACTTTCTAATCAAAGGAAAAATATGATCGAAACATCGCACTTCTTCCATTTTTATCAGAAAAATAATCATCAAAGAAGAGGATAGTTGAAGCAGTTCATCCTTTCCATTCTTGATCACAAAATATTTTATTTGTTTTTACTAAACACTTCCGTCAAACTGATTTTTGTATTATCGGCAAACCTATTTAGAATCACCCATAATCTATGAAGTTGTCTTCCAAACATAGAAAATATGAGAAATATTCCATTCCCAACTTGAATAACCCAGATTTGTCTATTTTCCTAGAAGCCCTGAACATCCAAATTTATTTTCTTTCCAAACAGGAGCGTGTCAGCTGTTTAGCAGCCAGGCAATTCTTCCTAACTTGACTTGAGAAATATTTGAAACCAAGAGATCGTTGCTGAATTCTAGGTTAGGTTAGGTTAAACTGGCTGGTCGTGAAGGCTACACATAGACCTGCAAGGTTCTTTACAGAGCCAGATGGATATCCGTTTAAGAGTTGTAGTATAAATCGTTACACAGAGATGCTGAGTTCTAATAGTAATATAAAAACAAGTTCATGGCAAGACAATACCATGGATTCCCTCTCACTGGTAATGCAATGTGTAAGACAGCTCGTATGCTTCCGACCTGGCTAAATTTATACAACAACAACATATTTATCTTCCTTAAAGTCATAAAATGCACCACGGTTTTATCTTTCTCGTCGGTTGTTCCCAAATACAAAGGCAACTATCGAAAAATCCGCACCATTCTGAAACACCCGCTCCCTTTCACCATTCTTGTTATCCATTTGGAACTTCATTTTAACGGAAAGATTAATTAAGTCGATAACAAAGTTTTCAGCTGAGGAGGCAACCAACCGTGCGTAAAAAGATGGTGCATAAAACTATTTAATGTCCAGCCAGCCAGTCAGCGAGTCCACTCAGCCAGTGGGTGTGTAAATGGTGTTAGTGAAATTGCATTACAACCGAAGTTTTATGCAAGAAGTGAAACTAGGAAACGAAAAATAAAATAAAACTGCGATGAAAATTGCTTTAAGGCAAGCTGGAAGGATAACAACAACAACAACGTAGGCAACTAATTATTTGCTTATGCATATTTATTATTTTTGCAGTTAATTTCCCTACAAAGACGAGGAATTTATGAAATTCTCAGAAGCAGAATTCGAATGTAGTCATCTTATTAAAATAGCCTTATCAGCAGCAGCTGCAAGAGTCAGATTAGAGAGGCTCTATTAGAGTGCATACAATCGTTTGTAAAGAGCGCGTTTGTTCAAGTGTGATAGAATTTTCGATCCAAAAAATGCGACAAAGAATCAAATTGTGAACAAGCCGGAACATTATCTTATTATGGAACATTATCCTAAGAGAAGCACCAAAGAGCGTGGTGCTTAGAGGGCCTCAAGGAGTATTCTTGAGTGCAGTAATATGGCTCCATATTTGTACCGTTTGTGCGCTATAGCACAATCGTTTGTCTTTCATATTGTGGGAACCTCAATTTCTGTCTATTTTTTTGAAGGAAAAACATTACAGAAAAATCCTTCATCACTTCTTGAGGTTCAAAACACAAAAATTCCACAATAGGTTTAGTACACGTACCATCCCACAAAATGTGGAATGGAAGTAGTTCTTGCAAATATACACTTACTACGAGGACAGTTATCGACGCTACTGTTTTCTTGCCACTGTAGTAGCATCTAAGAATGCTCAGACAGACCCTATTATAGGGGGATTGGGCTGCAACTGGTACGGGGGCATTATTATATTGTATCTCTCAGTGATAACTTGCGGAAAATTTCCAGAGCTCCACTGACAATACCGAGAACAAAACACAGAACTAGACCACAATTATTGTGGGACCAAATAAGGACAATAACAAGAACAAGCAACAAGAAAAGCAGCAGCAACAAACGTCTCAGCAACTGACTGAAAACACTTGGAGCACATATCAGCAGCTTTTGAGGAGACAGCAACTCAAGCAGCACGGGCGTCACAATTTATTATATTCGACATTAGTAGCACCTTTGTCTGTGGAGCACAAGCAATAGCTGCTTAGGAAGCCATGAGATTTATCGGTGGGAGTCTCTTCATCACTCAATAGTGTCCTTTTAAACTCGATTTCATATCACACAAATTATCAACATTTATCAAACCACGCTCATATTTCAATTGATTTTCGTCTCCCTAAAAAATTGATAAACATCCGCGCAAGCCTCCTGTGAATGTGTCATATATTTGCTTAGTAATCCTTTGAGACTCATGCCAATATCAGAGCCCCAAAACTGTTTGAAATTCAGGCATTGCGGCACTGGACTACGTTGGACTTCCTGGGTAGATATTCATATACTCGTATTGCTATTGAAATACTTCACATTAAAGCATTCATAATGGTATCATGAAATGGAGCGAAAATGTCTGAGGCGGTCGCAGTGGCCACTAATAAACACGAGAATAAATTAATCGAGCTTAATAAAAATAAAATTTAATTTACTGAAAAGAGCTGAAATGATTGCGTTTATTTTGACTACCAACAGAGGCAACCCTGAAATAGTTCCGGGGCATGTTTAAGCAGCCAACGGCAAGGCACGGGCCAGGACACGCTCGCCAACATTGCATGCAGTACTGAAATAATGACGGCCACGATGAGTACGGGCAGCAGAAATTGGGCTCTTGTTATGCAAAATAGGGAAACTGAGAAGCACTCTTGAAGCTCACACAGAAAGGAGTACGAGTAAACAAACAAATAAGTTAAAAATATCCAAATGGCTGCGAATATGGCAGCCCACTGACACATACTGACACTTACACACTTCGCACACTTCAACCGGAAAGTCAGCTTCATTAACCAGACAAAAACAATTATCATAAATACAGGCTGCCAGGCGAGGAGAAACTGAGGCCGAGACTCGAGAGGGTAACACGGAAATCTAGGGCAAAAGCTGCTAAAAATTTATGACGTTCATAAATTTTAATGTGAAGCTGCAACTTTTGCTATCGGTGGGCCTGCAAACGTGAGCCTCATGTTGATGATACTGTCCCTGAAGCTGTTGATGTGTCTGCTGATGCTGTTGTTGCTGTTACTGATGCTGCTGCTTGTGGTGCTTCTGATGCCACCTCTAGGGCTTGGATGCCTGAGTGTCAACGGTGGATTTTTCTTAAGCTCAGACTCTACAAAAAGTACAAACCTAAGACTAATCGGTGAGATAACAATACCGAGAGCAAAATACAGAACTACACCGCAATTATTTTGGGACCAAACAAGGACAATAACAGCAACAAGAATAGCAGCAGCAACAAACGTCTCAGCAACTGACTGAAAACACTTGGAGCACATGTCAGCAGCTGTTGAGGAGACAGCAACTCAAGCAGCACGAGCGACGTGCATACTTGTACATGGGCTTGGTGGGCTGAGTGCGCTGCTGGGCGCTCGAGGCACACGACAGGGAAAAACTGCGCTGCAGCCGTATTCATTTTTCACACAGCGCGTGGTTACAAGTGACAAGTGTGGATTTTTCGTCTGCCATCGTGGCAGCCATCTGCTCAGCGTTGTGTGCGTGTGTGTGCGAGCGCGTTCGTATTTGTGCTCCTGCTATTCGTGCTCGTATTTCCTCACGTTTCTAAAAACACAAAAGCTGCTCGTCTTACCGCATGGGGGCGTGTGCTTGTTGTCACTCATTGCTGGCTTTGATTGACGCTTACATTTTTTTTGCTCCACTAACGAAGCAGTGTATGCCACTCCTTGCGTGTTTTAAATATGGAAAAACTGTGCATTTTTGTTTTGCTGTGTTAATACTTGGCAATCTCGGGCGAAATTGTAAACAATCTAATCTAATTTGTCTTGATTAATTACGGTTTGTAAAGCAAATTTACGAAGTCAACAAGTTTACTGCTGGCTGTGCGCTCACTCCTCCAGGCTGCCAGCAACGCACAAGCGAGCACAAAAGGAAGGAAGAACAATACTCGTAAATATGCGTGAAGTAATCGTATGCTGTAAAGAAAGCACACAAAGTTTAATAATTTGCAGCATACTTTCAGGCTTGGCTGCAAGAGCATTTGCATGAGAATGTGTGTTTTAACAGGAGCTGAGGTTCCTGGCTGCATATGCATGCATTATGCATTTCATATTCGTTGATGTTGCTCAGTGTTAGTTAGCCCCAAATTTTCCCTTGACACAAATGCACAACAAAGTATGCTAATGCAATCATTTCATCGCAAAATAAGCTGCGAGCTACGAAATACGTGACGGGCTGCAAAAGTTTACAAGAATTGCCAGAAAATGAAAATTGTAAATTATCTCCTTGCTGCATTGCACCGAGTGCGATCAGGATTACTTTCACCGAGAGCTGCATTTGGAGCCTAAACACTCGCGCAGCCACTCACTCAACCATGAAATTACACTTTCGTTAATAAAATGTACGTACTCGTCATAAGACCCACGCGCGCTCAGCTCAAAAGCATATTTCTCCACACTTCCACTCACACAACCGCATTTTCACTTTCAAGTATGTGTGTGCTTGGCTTTAAGCCTCACGAGCACTTTGCTAAAGCAAACATTTTTTTAACCCAGCAGCGTGCCTGTCATGCCCAAAATTTTGGGCAAACAACATTTTGCTTCCACATTTCTATTGCGTGGAACAAGCAAATATCTAACACAGTGGGGATGTATGTGCGTGTGTGCATTTGTGTTCAACGCTGCCTTGCTACGCTAGAAATTGGAGCGCAAAGCAGAGGAAATGAAATGATGAACATGAAAACTGGCACAGTGAACTCTGCTCTTCAAGCAGGAATCGAGTTTGCATACGAGTCAAGTGTCAAATTACCAAATTACGCAAATTCATTTCCAATTTAGCCTCATTTCCGCTATGGCTAAAAATACGCGCGCACGTGTGGCGCAAATGAGCAAAATATGATGCTACAATTTTCCGCTGATGATTTGCACGCGACTATGACACAACGGATGATATTCTGCCAGTAATGATTTTCTTTGCTTTTGTTTGCTTTTGTTCTATCTACTCTATGTAATCCTGGCGGAAGGATTTCTGTGTTTAAAGGGAATTCTCTTTAATTGCCGATATATTCTTAGTAGAGTTAATTACTTAGGAGGGTAGTGTTTTGTATGAGTTACCTACTTAGATGGCCTGTCCACAGAATATGTGATGACAACCCTCTACCGAATTAGGACTGACCTCAGAAACTTCCGTCGGTCGAAATTTAACTGAGGTAGCAAAGTTAAGGGAAATATGAAAACATGTTATTGATTCCTACTTGTATCTACCAACATGTTCCAGACGAATTCCATCAGCAAAGAAATCTTTTTTATTGACATTTGTCAACGAATCCAGCATCTTGCTCTGCAAAGCTGTTGTGCTTATTTGCGTTCGGTAAATGTTTGCATCACTCTAAAGAAGTCGTGTGTGATTAGGACACGTTACTGGCTGACCATTCTGTCTCCAGCTATTTCTAAAATATAAATAAATAATTACCAGATTAAAATCTGTATTCAAAATCGTATCCAGATCAAACGTTTGATATTACAGAGTTCCCAATATGATAAGATGCTATTCTAAGGAGAAAGAGCAGAGCAAAGGTGCCATCTTATATATATTCCTCATAGTATTGTGTAGATTTGGTCATCAATATCCCTGTGTCTACCTCTACTACTTATGTAGAGGACAGTCATAGGTAGGTAGGTCGGAGTGGCCGCCCAGTTTGCCAAAATCACACTTGAGCACACATAATGGCCCATTGTGATACCACGGTGCACAGTCATATTAGAAAGAGATATAGTCCTGACATTTTATACGAAATTGAATCTTATGAACTGAAAAATGTTAGTTCAAATCAGATATTAGATATGCCCAATTTGTATGTGGAATATTTATTACGGACAATATATATCTCAACAGCCAAGAAAATCATCACCAAAGAATGTTAGATTGTTGGTTCCTGTGATGAAAAAATTATTGGGTATTAATATAGCATAACTAGGAAGTATGCCCACATACTTAATCCACCCCTTATATATTGTACATATTTGCTTTCGGTAAATGTTTGAAGCACTCCAAAGAAAGCGTGTGTGGCTTGGCCATGTGATAGGCGGATTATCCTGTTATTTCTAAAATTGAGCCAAACGATTCACATTCCATTGAAATCAAATAAGCAGATAATTTTCACAGAATTGCGAATGTTCAATTAATAATTTTTACCTTTTCTATTTCAGGTCAGAACCACTGGAACGGTAAGAATTAATGTACAATGTTTACAAAATTGGCGCTAATTAAGTGTGAAGAATTTAATCAGGACTACGCTAATATGAGTGAAATTAATTAAAGATTCTGGAGTTCTACTTATCAGCATAAAGATGTATGCATATTGCTTCCTTTGAAAACCCTCCTTAAATAGTGGGAATGAAAAGCTGTGAAACATTTGAAAGCCCTCCTTAAATAGTGGGAATGAAAAGCTGTGAAACATTTGAGAGCCTTCTTCAAACAGTGAACATTGAATAGCTGCCAAGTAGAATTGTATGCGAAAATTTAACTGTGTCTTAGATCCCTTTTGAGTCTTAAATTGACGTTTACTGATATCATTGGATGAATGAATGAATGAATGAAATAAAGAGGGAAAATGTACCTCGACCAATTTGATCTATTGTACTCCTCCTGCATGTACCTATTAAAGGTCTTCTATTAGTCCAACAGTTCTAAGGGAGCTTAGTACTGAGTTCAGGTTCATTGCTCTAATGTCTCTGCCCTCGGGCCAGTAATGCCGTATCATTCGATGATTTCTTATCCTGTGATATATATATATATATATATATATATATATATATATATATATATATCATCAATGATTCATCAATCATATCCTCAATGATTCATCAATCATATCCTCAATGATTCATCAATCATATATATATCATCAATGATTTATCAATCATATCCATGATTTCCCCTTATGTATGTTCCTGTCAACAATTCTAGTATACTCGTACTGGTGTAGAACATAACTGGAACTCATGGTACCCCATTCAGTGATCACCCATTATGATATTCCATTATGATATTCCATATTGATATCCTATATTGTTATTCTTTTTTGTGAAACATTGCCACAGAAAGCAAAATGACTTATATCAGAGTATCAATCATATCTATGCATTTTTTGTTTTAATCGAAACCAATGGAATCCGTAGCTTCTTGTGTGCAATTTACAAACGGGTCTATTATGAGGTACCATATTAGGCTTAATACAATTGACTGTTCATTTAGGAGGATTGCATAGCGTTATGAGTATGAGTTAAAATTAATAAATATGCATATAGAATTAGAAAGAATAAGCACTATTCAGCTAATGTTCTTAGCATGACAATTGTACACAGATTTTTTGGTTTATATTCCTAATATTGGCAGCCAACCTGTGTGATCCGAGCTAGTAAGCCTTTCTGAGTCCTTCACTTTTTACACTAAATTTAAAAGTGTAGAATATTTTCAGTACCAATGTACAGTGTTACAGCTCCGGGCGAGGTTTTGCTTCAACAATCTTCATTCTAAAATAAGACTATCGAAGACTTCTAATTCTAACTCTGTACTAGCCGTGTATAGCGTAGTCCGGTCCGAGGGAATTCCACCACAAAAGCTGCTTTTCTGCTTAAATTTCAGAACGTCACATGAACTTGAAGAAATCCACCAGCATCCATCTTGAGGAATAATTAAAATTAATGACTTCGAATCATGTGCTTTCCATACAAGAATCAAGCATGGAATCAAATTTACATTTTTCTACTCCAACATGGCAGGCGAGTGAATTAAAAGTTTTATTGCTGTTGCATTTTTGCCTTTGCTTCAGTGAAAATTAAAACTTTTAATTACACGTACTTCCAGCAACTGCTCAACTCCTCAACTAGCCCCGACTAACCCCATGCGCGGCCAGTGAGTTTCATGTTTACTATGCCACTCGGCCGTGGCAAAAACAACATGCAAATAAATTCCTGCAATTAGTGACACTTCGGGAAAAATAAAACGAATTAAATTCCTTCCGCAGAGTTCGTGTTTTCTAATTTGTTAGATTGCATTTTTATGGCCGCAACTGCTGCCATAAATTTCAATAAACTCGATTTTATTGTTTCTGGTCTGTGTCAATGCGCCGCGCTAACTGCATAAATTTAATTTGCTAAATTTTCGCCCTTCTTCCGCCCTACCTCCGTGCCACTAGTTTTTCCGGTTCCTATTTTTTGTTTTTGGTCGGTGGGAATTTGTAGCAACTGCAACTGGCAGCCGCTTTCGCCAACTCATTTCGCACAAGTGAGCGATTATACTTTTAGGCGCTATGGCAGAAAAGGCTGTTTTTGCTTGATTAAGTTGCAAAATGACGCGAGCAAAAACCGAGCAACTCAAACACACAAAAATATGAAAAATGATAAAAAGAAGAAATGAGAACTGGGAAGAATTACTTTTTACACGTTATTGAAACAAGCGGCAAATGTGTCGGTTGAAAAGCACGAATTTGCATTGAGCGCGTGCTGCAAGCTGCGTGCGGGAAAACACCTGCCTCATAAATTTATATGGAAAAAGTTTTCAGTTGGGTTTTTTTCTGCTCCGTGCGCCGTTTGTTTTATTTCGATTTTTATGAGTTCACTTGTTTCTGTTAAATTAAAAAGTTTTTGTTTGCCGAGAATTTACCTATAAACGTATAAAATAATAAAAGGAAATCAAATAAAAATTGCATACTTTGAGGCTGCAGGTGGTTTACTTCTGCAGTGAAGCAGCAATATTTTTTGTGGCTTGGTTTCCATGTGTTATCCTCGCTCTTATCCCAGCGCAAATTTTTTTCTTAATAGCATTCTTTCAGACTCTTTGCAAGGATTAAATTCAATTATTTTGAAACCACTTTCGAAAAATGATGGCAAAATGTGGTTTGCTCTCAATGCCACAGACTCTCTGTGTGAACTCATTGGGATGAAGTTTAGTTAGCTGAAGCTTTTAAGCATCTTATAAAGTGTGGTATCATAATCGTATGATGAAATAAGTGAACAGGAATGAGTAAAAGTCTTAAATAGACCAGAGATCTGCAGTAAGTTTAATCAAGAATATTTTTGAGGCACCTGGATATATGCTGCACATTGCCTGCCAATTCCTGCCAAATTCATGAGCAGTTGGTATGAAAGGTGCTTAGCATAATGCAACAATGAGCATCGTCACAGTAAAACTCTGGTATCCAATCCTCTAATCTAGTTCATCATTCGCATGTTAAACCTCAATCTCTTCAGTACTCATTGACCATACTACTCGATGGGCCAAAGATCTGCAGTGAGTTTAATCAAGAATATTTTTAAGGGGCCTAGAAACATGCTGCGCATTGCCTACCAATTCCTCCCAAATTAATGAGCATTTGGTATGGAAGCCACGTAGCGTAAAGCAACATTGAACATCGTCACTGTAAATCTCTGGTACCCAATCCTCGAATCTAGTTCATCATTCGAATGTTCAACCTGAAAAGTGCTCATTGACCACACTACTCAATGGGCCAGAGATCTGCAGTGACTTTAATCAAGAATATTTTTGAGGCACCTGGATATGTGCTGCATATTGCCTACCAATTACTGCCAAATTCATGAGCAGTTTGTAAGTGAAGTGCTTAGCACATTTTCACGCGCAGTATTGAGCATACTCACCATAGGGACCCAATACTTTAATCTAGTTGATCATTAGAGTTGATCAAGAGATTAGTGGTCAGTGAGGTTCAGGCATAACATCATTGACCACACTACTGAATGAACAAGAGATCTACATAGAGCTTAAACGGGAATATTTTTGAGGCACCTGCATATATTTGCAAAACATTGAATATCTCTGGTACCCAATCCTCTAATATAGAATATCACTCACATGTTAATCTTGAAACCCTTCAATGTTCATTGACCACACTACACAATTGTCATATCCTTCATTACAACAGAAACCGAAATCTGGTGGCACCTATGATAAAATTCCCATAATGTGGAAAATGTTCCTTAACTTCTGTGCAGAAAGTGGCTTCCACTCAGAGAACTCTTCTGCAGACCTCTCCCACTTTCATGGGTAGTGCCACCACTCCCCAGCTAATTTGGCTCATGGCCAATATCGAACACTTTTAACACAATTTCAGGCTTACAAATTATTTATTGCGGTATAATTTTGGGCGCAGATCAATTTCATTAAAACAACTTATACCCCAGACTGCCGTTTGGGCCGTTACTTAACCGTAGCAATTTGCCACAAGTTTAATAAGTTTGTTCAATTTGGCGTTATTTGCATACTTTTAGGCTCATGCTCTCTAAATAACCAATTTCAATTGTGCGCGCGCCATTTTCCTGTCTCCTCTCTGCTTTATTCACCCCACCACACAAAATATTTAAGTCATGAGCGCCGGCTTTGTATGATTTTTTTATGGTATGAGTACGAGTATTTTGTTTTTCTAGTCCCCCGCCACGCTGTTCTGGAACACTTGCGCCCAAAGTTTACTTTTCACAACAGTGGAATAAGAAATTGTTGCCCTTTTGCATGCAATGTTTTCTTTTCGATTTTTTTTCGGATATTTCTGTTTCTCTTTGCCTTTGCGGTGCTGCTGTTCGGCGCTTTATTGAAAAGGGTTTTTGCTGCATACACAAATTAAATCTCGGAAATGTTCAATTGTCGTTGTAAATACAGCAAAATTGACGAGAATTCAATTGTATTACACAATGGCAGGGAATTTTTTGTTGATTTCTACATTCTTCTCTTCTATTCCTATTCTAATTTTATTGAAACGTGCTTTTTGCTTATTCAGCGTTACGTTTGAGAAATGCTTTTTATATGTATATTTGTTGATTTCTTTCCTTTTTTTTGTCTTTTCCTCTTACGCAAATGTGTGTAACGCAGCATATGCATTGACAAGAAGCATGCCATTAGTCGTATTTCGATTATTTTTATCGAGAGAATTGAAGTTGCAAATCGTATTTGCTTTTTCTTTTATTAGATCCTGCCAAGCACTTCACCAGCCGCTTTGCACAAACTTGAAGTGGAAACTCCTTTCTTAAAGTTTCGCTGTGGCATAACTTCAGGCGAATTGTAGTAGTGCCGCAGGATGTTAAATTCTCCCACTTTTTTCTTCGAGTATACTTTATACCAAAATGAATGAAAATGTTTTCTTGTTGAAGGAAGTATGAATTCAACAATTGCTTAGGCAGTCAGAGAGGAGGGGCAAACTAATTTTGAATTTTTTGTAGCTCGAGGAAAATACTGTGACTAATTTATGAAGCCATCTGACAATTTTCTCACAAACAGCCAATAAAAAGAGGACAAAATATTGCATATCCTTGAGTGCCTGCAATAGTTGTTTAGGTATTTATTAAAACTTCTCCAATTGAAGTGTTCACAGTTTATTATTTCTACGAATTTGTATGGACATTTTCAGCATACAGCAAGGGTGTAGTTAAGGAACTATTTGAGTTATCGGTACAAAATTTTGAGAAAGTTAACAAAATGTTTGAGAGCCAGGTCAGGCAACTTGGTCGATGCCTACTTGGGGTCATTTGTATTTGAAGAAACATAAATTATAGTTGAAGGAATATAAATTGATTATTAAAGTAGGTTGATGTATGTGGGACGTTCTCAGCCCTATCATGACAATAGTTGTGGCAAAATGAACACAATACTGATGACCATAATTGCTGGAAATCGATGTAAGTAATATTGCCCTGTATCGATTGTAGATAAGGATTGTATCTGAGTGGTTTGGATAATGTCTTTCCAGTAAAATTGAAAGATGCCGCACAACTTCGTGTGTGAAACATTCAATTGAGACAAGAACTAAACAGCGATACTTAAAGGAGACAAAAGAGTCCGATCTAACGAACTTAGTGTACATAATATATATAAATATATCCACCAATAGAGATTCTTAAATATGTTTAAAACACAAAATAAGTCATTGAAGGATTAACAGCAGTCAACACAACCGCAATTTTACAGCAATTGTAACTGGTTTTATAGCAATATGTAAGAAAAGAAAATTTAAAAAAACTTTGCCTATAATTTGTGGATACATTCCAACCCTCATGTATCTCTTGAAACACTTCTATATTCAGTTACAAACTGGAGCGATTCACTGCCTCTCTTCTCTTCTTTCTCTTTAATTTTTGTATGACTTTCTCATCTTCAATTGCAACCGTTTTCTCCTTAATTTTTGTGTGACTTTGTCATCTTCAATTGCAGGCTCATACAATTTGCTCACTTAATCCATATTTGATAGCATCCTTTTATGCACGTTTATAATTAAGCGTGCAGCATTTTTCTTTGGTAATTAGTCGTAACCTCACGGAGCATTTTTATAGCTACTGTCCCTAATTATGCTTATGCGAGTACACAATTTCCATATGCAGGTTTTACGATTTTTAAATTACGCTCATACAAATGCATAGAATTTTGTATTTTACAGCGCCCAAAAGTATGCTACCGATTGTGGTTGTCAGCACCTGCAGCATGTGTTGTAGTTTTTATACGCTTACGTGCGGCTGTTTGGAAATTTTTGCGTAACAAAATTATCGTCGTAATTATGCGTTATTTTGCCATTACCCAAATTTATGTTAATCCTTTATTTGTGCGCAAATACTGCGGCATTCTCGTGCAGTCATAAATGCTAAGCGCTGCTCTAAAGAATGTACAAATAAAAGTTTACGAGCGCAAATGAAATTTCTGAAATTACTTGCGGAGCCGCATATGGAGGAGCTCTCAACTGGCTGAAAGAATATGAGACAAGTGTAAAGAGTTTAGCGCAAATGCGCCAAGATTGAGGAAAATTATCTAAGGATAACAAAGAGAGGTGTTTACATTGCAGAAATTTAGTCTTATGGGACCATGGATGTGCTCATGCAGAGTAAGCAGTTTTGAAGGGAGGGGGGCTTAACCGAAAAAGAAGAAACAGGGCTTCCAAGGCTCACTCACTCCAGCCACAAGAAGTTGACCCTTGCGAACTCAGAGGGGCATTGCCTCAAAAACGTACTTGTCATTATTCAGGAAGCATTTATTAAAAGTCAAGTGAGAAGTTAACGGTGGAGCGGCTGTGAAAATGGCTGAAAGCATGACTTGCTGTCTGATTTTTAGCCACTCATCGCTCGATGATTACGGCTTTTATTAGCAATTAATATTTGCTCACAGCAGTGATATCAGTGAATGGTTTCTTTATACAGAACTTTGTAAGTCTTTAAAGAAAGTTATCCTTCTCCTACTCCAGTACGTTCCGTTTCAAGTCCTGCGGCTGGTTTACCTTGTGCGATATCAATTTTCAAATTAAAAAATAACAAAACAAGTGAAATAAAATTAAATAACAAACACAAACCCGAATCGTCTGAGCAGACAATATCGTAAAACGAAGAGAAAACAAGCAGGCATAAAAATACCACAAATTGATTGAGATATTGGGCGAGAGCAAAGGATATTGGCAGCCCAAGCCGACTGCCACTCATATCGGCCACGGCCAAACAAACATGGAAATGATTTTATAGCAAATGTCAAGCACTACAGCAGTGGCAAGGGAGTGCTTGTTTAAACAGCGGCTAAAGGTTAACTGGAAATTCAAGGGGTTGACTTAACAGAAAGCACTGCGCATAAAAATAACGTAGCCTAACTGCAGGCGCAAAGCGCTGAGTGTGTGTCAAAAAGCAATGAAATGGAATACTCTTTTTTATATGATTCTTGCAGAATACTAAAGCGAAATGGATGAAGCATCTTTGACCAGAGGCGTCGCATTTTTTATGTGACACCGAACAAAATATTTTATTTTATTATTGTAATTTTTGTGCTGTGCTCTGGCAGGACTCTGATACTCCATAAACAACACTTTCATATGTTTTTTGTTGACTTACTCGAACTAGCCTGTTCCTTCACTTCTGGCAAATGATGTGGCTTATATCAAATATGCCACGTTTTAGTCATAAAACATGCAGAGTCCTTTAAGTTACTCTAGATGCCAATAATATATGAATGCGCCTAGAAATATGCTCAGCTGCTGGAAATTAAATTAGGACTAAATCGGTGCAAAATATTCGGATATTAGAACGCGCTCTCACACATAAAGCCACAAATTGACAGCCTCAATGTGCCTAAAGTGTGCTCATTATGTATGCCATGTATGTGTGACAAATTGGCCCGAGGCAAACTCTGTGCAGGGCGCGTATGATGTAAGTAATATGTTTGGTAAGTTGCCTCCTCCTTCTAACCCGAAGCACATTTGTTTCATATTAGCAAAAGAAACGGACACTTCCATTCGTACACCCACACCTACACACGCCCCCTTTTATAACCGCACACAACCACACTCAGTCACATGTTTGTGATGCATAACCTAAAATCGAGCACACCAAAGAAAAGTGTTACAAATTTATGAGATTTCTTACATTTCAGAAGTAGCTCTGCTACATTTCTTTTCGTTTTTGTGTGATTGCTGCTTTTTGTAGCCAAGCAGCCAGCAGCAAAATATTTCCTTTCATACAATCACACAAATAAACAAACTCACACAGAAAAAGAACAGTAGGAGAAAAAGGTCAAAAAGCGCTAAAGGACATGCTCCTCGACAGCACACAAAAATATGAAACTCACCAAAATGGAAATAATGTCGCTCATCTTTTATTAATTTTTGCTAAACACACGCATCCTTAAGGAAACATTTACGATTTGCCTCGCAGCAGTTCAACTGCAGTCAGCGTAATTTCAGTTTAAAGGCGTAATTGGTGAGCATTCGTTTGAAGTAGGCTGAGCAATTTTTAAAGCATACGAGCAAGAGGGAACATTTTACTCATCCTTTGCCTCTCACCACTAAATCAACGATGATTCCTTCAGCATTCTTTAATTCTGTCCTATATTTTGTCTTTAATTTAATGCGCTGTCATCGACAGCGACCCTCTTTCCTTCAAGCAGCTTAATTCCTTGCTTCTTTGAGATAACCCCGATTTACGGCCACATTACTGGTTATATTAGTCATATCGCCCACTGCCATTCAACGGACCTTTTGACATCAAGTGGCTAATCAGGGCAATAAAAGCTAATTTCACTAATGGCATAATAGCATAACGGAGTAGGTGGTGTCATTGATTTGATCAGACTGAGCCGGAGACGGAGCGGGAATGTGACTGTCCATCGAAGTGTTTAATATGGTATTAGCATATCATTGGCTCACTTGCCCCCTGCTACCCTCTCACACAATCTTCACTGCCGTTTGACATGTCAGCTAAGCCGGCTATTGTAGGATTTATACTCAAAGCAAAACATTGGCAAATCTGCTTATGGTAGACAGCAGCAAATGGGACACATCAACCAATCGGTTGCCTTAAAGCTGCCCCGGTTGACCCCATTGCAGCTCCAGACATTTGTTGATGTTCGTATTGCTTTGTGTGTTTATTTCAATTATTTCTCTCCTTTCTCGGTTTTTCCATTATTTTCTCTTTGAGTGTGTTCACTGTGTTTAATATTTAAAATTCACTGATCCGCAAAAAGGTCAAAGAATGTAGAAAATATGACTCCAGTCGAAGAGCTTCGTAATTTATGCTTATCCACTCTGCAGCGGCGTATATTTTCAAGCGAAATGGAAACCATTTGCCTGCATTATGAGCATTCGGCCTCCAAGTTGATTTAATGATTTTTAATATACTCGTACTTTCATGTTGCTCAGCAGTATATTAAAGGATGTGCAACATCCTTTGAAATACTATTAAAGTAAACATGAAATATATACTTCAAAAGCCTTAACTTTGGTTGAATAAATAGTCATCGAAAAAGCAGAATTTTGCTACTAATCCAAAAGAATTTTGTTTTAGACTCTCAGTTATGTTCGAATGGGAGACTTTTGAGCATGGAAGTGGCTATTTCTCATATGCTGTTTAATTTAATGTAATTTTTGTAGCAAAATTCAGTCGGTCAGTTCTGAATATACTACTTCACAGACAGTTGCCCCAGCGCAATAAAATTGAGTCTCTGGTTGATACTAAATTGGCCCCAAGTGGCCCCTGTTTAGATCCTGGTGTATGATGTACTAAAACTATTCGTCAACTTTTCATTGCTAGACGTATGTAGATCGACTTCTGTTGATTGTTATTGTGAAGCAAAGGCCTAGTGGAAACTGTAGTTTCCAGTTAGCAGAGCATGGCAAATTGGCTTTATTCAAGGGAATTCACATAATGAAGGTATTTTCTTCTTCACCTTTACAATCCATATTTGTAGCTTTAGTCACTTTGTCATTGGTTTTGAAGAGAAATTCTTGTTCCATGGGCCTTGTTCGATGAATCTGAATTAGAAAAACATTATAGGTCAACCAACTTTCAATAGTCCGCATATGTGTTGGGTGGATTTCATTTGAGTCGAAAGATTTAAATAAGTGTACTTGAACTCTGACAGCTTCATCCTTAACCAAAGCGGGACCAATGTTGGTAAACACTTCAGAAATGCGATGCTGCAAATAAATAATAAAAAAAAAATAAATTCTTCTGAAAAGTGTGACTTAATGAGAACAATAAAAACTACTTGAATACAGAGAAGGATCAATTACTTCGTATATTGGTGCATGGTGTATTTATTGGAAAGAAAGAAGATGCAAGGTTCTTACAATTGTGGCCTTTATGGCATATTTACTATTCTTGGTAGTTGTAGTTTGAGATATTTTAAACATTTTGGTGCCCTTAGTTTAATATTCGAATGTGCCAACTCACTTTCATTGTGTAATGTAAGAGATGAGGCGATTATATCCTATATTCCATATACTGTCTAAGAAATTGAGGGTCCATATTATTGAAAATATTGAAGGGATGAATGTCATTCCTTAGGAATTGGCATGTCGAGAAGTATGTACCGTTCAAACAGATCCCGTGTATGGTGTCAACATGAATCCTTTAAAACTAATATCATCAACATCAGTTGATAGATGGAAGATATAAGTGGTATAGGAGGAAGAGCCGCAGAAGAAGGAGGTCTCCAAGCACTCAGGCACCTATATCCATTGTACTATAAGCCTGACAATATTCACAGGAAGAGGGAGACAGAGGATTGTGAAACGGAAGTTATAACTTTTCAAACTTTTTTTACTCTTTTATGAATCACAGAAGTCTGTCCAGGGATAAGAAATGTACGTTGTCCATTCCCAAAACAGGTGACTCTAATATGCGTCTCGTTCTGGCAAAGGACCGAGAAAATACTCTTTGCCTTCATGTTCTTCCTCCAGACATGACACGCAGTTCGGATTTTCGATGATGCCTATGGTCACCATATAATTAGGCACCCCGACTGCCGCTATAAATGTTGACTTCTTGGATAAAACAAACATTGATCGATAACAGGATCTCACACAGTTTAGGCTGCAATTCGACCAATTTTATTTTTCAACTCAACTACTCTCTGAGGATTCTTTTCGTGCTTTTTCACGTTAAAAGGTACGAACTGTTCCTGAACCGTTCCCTCTGAATCTTAACCGAATTCAACTTATTTCTAAAAGTCTGTAAACGTCCGTGCGTCACTTCCATTGAAATGCGTCTGGAGATGTTTTTCATAATCCAACAAAATTTGTGTACGTCATTAAAAAGTGAGTGGCAGAAAAGTTTTTATTCTTGGCGTGCCGCTGTAGAGTCTGTGGTCTACTTAAGACACCTTTTCACCTACCCAGCCCGCTGCGAAGAGGGCACTCAGGCTATAATTTCCAACTTGTCCACGGCATCAAACCTCACCAGAAGCAAAACTTTCTAAGCAGCTCAGCCGCTCAGCAGCCAGCAGCGTAATTAAATGCCACAAACTATTTCCATTAAAAAGCACTTCTACGCACAGGTCACACTCTCGCTCACTGAGCTGGAATGAGGCACTTCTCCACATACTCGCACATAAATAAAAAGCAAACAAAAAAGAAAGAAAGAACTTTCAAATGCATCAAAGTGGCAACTGTGCAGTTAAACTGTCAACTTTGTCAACGCAAAAACTGTAAAATTTTTGCGAATATTTCTGACCTAAATAAAATTATTATAATCTTTTCTCTTTTTTTGTGTAAGTTGTTCTACAACAAAGAAAACTGCCGCTCAGCACACATAGTTGGCGAGTGCATGCACAGGCACAAACAATTTTAGTCCTGAAAAGGAGCCAATATTGTTGAGTGGCAAAAAGTGCGGAAAATTTGTGGCGTACGTGTAAGGAGCCTTGTGGTGTGCTGAGCGGCTGCAGAGTGTAAGCAAAAGTGTCACATGAGATTAAAGTAAAAGTGCATTTGATGTTAAGAGTGCAATGAGGGCATAATTATGCGATCTACTACACTAGCAGCGCAAAACAAAGCGACGAGAGTGCGAAGCCTGGCATCAGCGCCCCTACAAATTGCACGCAAACGCGAACAAAGCGAATTTCTTTGTGCCTGTGCGAGTGAAGTTTTTACGAGTGCTTCTGGTTGCCAAAGAGTTTGATGATGATGATGAAGGCAGCACTAGCAGCAGCAACAGCAGCAACAAATGCAGCAGTAACAGCAGCAGCAGCAACAGCAGTAGGGGCAACAAAAGTTGTTTAAGTCAAGTGCATATAATTAAGGCAAGAAATGCTTTTATGGCTTGTGTAGTGCTGGCGCAGTAATTTTTTGTGGATTTATTAAAAGGCAACAAGGATCTATTAAATTATGTGCGGTATATTAAAGGATGAAAGGAACTGTGTGTGATTATGTGAAGCAGTCTCTTGTAATTAATACCAAAGGAGGCTTCATAATAGGTCTTTACTTTGAGTTAAGTTTTTGAGATGCACTGAGGAAAATTTGTGGTAAAAACTTTAGATTATTTTAATTAATATTTGGTTTATGGTTTTTAATCTGGCTGAGTGTTGACTTGGATTGGCGTTGAACAACCACAACGTGCAGGTCTGTTACAACAGACGGAAATTTCTGATGAAGCCACTTTTGGGTTATCAGAGTTTATTGAGTTGTGTAATTTTGCGCTTTCAATGGGGTTATAATTAAATTTATGAGAATGTTCTTTTGATTGTGATTTCATATTACTAGTATTATTCCCTTCCGTTTCGTCCACCAATTAGAATTTTAGATTTGCAAGATTTGTACACTGATTGTTAGACTAATTTGGAAAGTTCCAAAAATAATTTAGCATTTAATAAATAAATAAAATAAAAGTTAGCTTCCAGGATTAATAATTTCTTCAGAAAAAGAAAGCTGCAGTACGAATTGTTCCCCCTATTAGCGCTAAAAGAATCAGTTTCACATATATCCTTGCACTTGCAAAGATCTTCCATAGATGCCAGAATCCCCTGTGCTTACGGTTGCATTCATATTTGTAATATTTTGTACACTGCCAATACAGAAGCAAGTCATGGCATACTCAAAGCACAGTCTTTCAGGCATACCCTCAAATATGTCTTAACGGACTTATTTGTATCTTTCATTAATCAATATTAGATATTATTACTATTGTAATATCTTACACCATAATTAATGTTTGGCTTTGAGCGAATAAATATTAGCCATGAAGAGATTCGTTTCAAAGGAAAATTATATGGAAAAGGACTATATAAAAACTATATTGGAAGACTATCTCCTTTTGCGAAAAAACTCAGATGAGCATCAGGAAATCAGCTTAAAGCATGAAACTTACTTATATTGACAAGCGAATTGGTTAAGCAATTCTCCTTTTTCTATTCAGAGCAACAATTGAGTGCCAATCGTAGCCATATACACACGTTAATACATACGAATACACATCCCGGCAGTGTAAGTAGCTGTTTCGAAACTAACCCAAATTAATTGGTTCATACTACGTCATTACATTACATCACATTATTAGTGATGACCCAATTTACCTTCAATGGATTGAAATTAAAGATTGAAAAGGCATGTTTGATACGATTTCCATATTGAAAAGCAAAATTACACGAAGAGAGCTGATTCCTCCATTGTACTCGGTGTAGAAACTATTTAGAATTACCACTTTTTCTTTGCTTTAAACATGGAAGAAATGAGGACTCTGACATTTGAGCGCCGATGACGCGGAAAAAGATGTGTCTTCATAAAAAATTAGAATTACATATTTTACGATTTTATAAGCTTGAATTATGCTCGTCTTTGGCTGAGGATTTTGCAAGACGACTGTCTCTCTATTTCGCCACAGAAAGATTCCCAGGCATTCATTTTCGCTTTCCTGATAGCAGCCTTCAAGACCCTAACATCATCCTTATATACCGTCCAAGAGTCGAAATATTATAGAGAAGTGGGGTAGGCCGGAGAGCCGTCGAAGAAGGAGGTCTCTAAGCTCTCAGGCAATAGTGTCCATTATACATAGCTAAACCATTGCTTGGGGCATAAATTTCCCACCAAATATTATCCATCGGGCAAATACTCTTATCGAGCAACTACTTACCTGCAAAATTCGGTTCTTGAATGGATTGTATCATTATTTTGCACCAAGACTGCATTTCATCCTTTATAGGTGTTTCCTTCTCCTCTGTACCTTCAAGGAAAGGGGATTTAGCTCATTAAATGTTGTCCAATTTCTTCAAAAGCATAAACCATTACAACAACTGAGTCCTATCTGCAACCCTAGACACTTTAGATACGAAGTCATCACAACAAAATTTTACATATAAATAATATAATTAATACATATAATATTATTATTATTAAACATTAACTTAATATTAAAAATTTTAAGCTAATGTGTATTTATATAGCTTTGGCAACTTGGGCCTTAAGCTTGTCTTAGAGGCAGGTTACTTTTTGGAGTCTAGTGTGGAGTGTTATATTGTGCTTACAAGTTTTTTTTTACAGAAGAATCTCCTAGCATAATATAGTATAATTCCGTAAACTCCTCATTCTGACTCAGAAACTGGTAAATTGAGAAGAGATTTGGAAGTTAGAATATTGTTTTACAGTCAAAATGGATGCAGTTTTGATCCTGCCAGTCTCTTCAATACATTGGATCAAATACACGAATTGTGAATTATAAATGTATATCCAGGGAATGAAGCTATGACCTTTTTAAATGCATTCCTTTTTTAGTATATGCTGTATAAATTATAAAGATAGCTCTATAAGCACTTAACGACTTCATTATATAAGTCTAAGAATTGCCAAACCACATTTGTGGGAATTTATTTTATGCTTAAAGTAAAGAACTTCTATTGTATTTTATTGTGTGAGTTAACTTGATCCTTGGAACTATTTAAGTTTTAATACTATATCTTGTTAGGGAAACTTTATAAGGTTGTTCGTAATAGGGATGTGTCGATATTTGCAGGTTAAAGAAGAAGTTATCCTTTTATAATTTCTACAAGCTCTATTAAACCTTTGTAAGCTCAGCAATAAAGTTATGCATGCAAGCTCTCTAACAACTTTATATATTAAATATTATTACAAATTGCTTTAGTTCTATACAAAAATTGAAGTCTCCTTGAATCTAAGGGTGCAAATCTTTATAAGTCCCTTAAATGGCTACAAACACACATCAAGAGAGCTTTAAAAGAGTCTGTTCAACATATTTAAACTACGAGTATAAAATGGAGCATTTTAAAGCTATTGAAGTTCGGTTACGTTGGTTGACCCTGGCTGGCCGTGAAAGTCACACATAGACCTGCAAGGTCCTTTGCGGTGCCAGGTGGATATCAATTTAAGAGTCGTAATATGGAGTTGTAAAAAGACCCTTTAAGGCTATTGAAACTTCTTAAGATAGATTTTCTACTCGAAATTCGTTATGGCTAGGAACCAGTATCTAATTTTCCTGCATGGATACAAGTACATTCCTTATCTTACCTTATGGTACAAACATTCTACATACGTGTTTTTGGGTACATATGTTCGTCTTCCTGTATAGTCCGGTCGGACTTGAAGGTAGCTCTGTACACCTACCAATGACCAATTCACACATGCTCGTATGTGTTTTCGCATGTAAGTGTCCATTTCGCCCAACTATGTACATTTAATTCCACTAAAAGAGTGCGGAAAATTCCACAAATTCTTTGAATGCGCTCAAACACACTCGCATACTCACACATCCATATAAATGTACATGTAATCCCAGTCGTAGATGTAAAGCTCGCACATAAAAGTCCTTATTTTATAACTTTATCATTCGCAGCTGATAACATTGTTTGCTGTCCTGAATGCGTATGCAGCTGTTCGCTTCTGAAAATGTTGGTCCGTGTGTGTTACTGCGCAGAGTATTCTTTCTCTATATTCCCCGAGAGTCCTCACAGTACTTTTACAGTGTAATTTAATATTTTTGCTTTAAAATGTTTTCACTGCTGTTGACAGTGTTCTTTAAATTCAATTCCATTTACTTTAATCTGCTCTTCCGTCACTCTAGCCTGCCTTCCCACTTTCCCTGCTCATCCCTTTACTGTCGGTCTGCTTGGCAAACGTTGCACACCTGAAATTTATTATTATACGATTTAGATTTCAATTACATTTTAGTGTAGCGTGTTGCAAGGAAAAGTGGCTGCTGCAGCAATTTTCTGCACACACACAAGCGCAGCACACACAGCTGCAACCATAAAGTGACAAACACACCCACATTTACGCATTAAATTTCACCACAATATTTATTTTATATTATAATATTGACCAATTCTCTAAAATGTTGAAAAGCGTCTTGCGAAGTGAACTCCGGTAGGGATGACTGGAAATTGAGGTTAATTGCGATTTAGTTTAGTTTAGGAGCAGTTCAGGCAACCTCAAATTTGTAATTTCAATCGAGATTCATTCATCAAAGTTCAGGTGCGTAATCAGAGGAAACTTAGTTCAATGTGAAACCACATTACTCTAGAGTATATAAAGTTATTTAGAGCAGTTGTTAAACGGTTCATGGCTCTAATATACAAATGAGCTGAGTCACCACCAAGTAATATCATAGTTCACTTTTCTTTTCAGTAAATGGCCTTGATACTCAGTAACAATTATGGATATTATGGATAGTAAGAATATTGGATATCGTAAAGCTTTTGTATTATTCATGAGAATCACGCAGCGTAGTGCTTGCAAGAGTTTGATTATAAATGTTTCTTTAGCTTCTTCATAAGCAAGAGTTAAGTTTGTTCATTCGGGTTTTAGTCAGATATTTCTCATACAAAAGCTGTCATAGGAATTTTAAGGCGTGAATTATGGAAAGGGTGATGCAGGCAATTCTACCATATTTCAGGAATCATGGTAGTATTACAATTCGGCATGTGGATATCATTTCTGTGGAATTCCAGCATTGCTATTAAAAGCAAACGTGGAGCAAACCTTATGGGTAGAGTTGCATCTCTATGAAACAGATACAAAAGTACCATGAATAGCTCATCGAAAATTGTTTCAGTAGCAGAAACATTGCAGTTACGTCTCATCTGATGCTTAGAGTGGCGCATCAGGATCATTTCGAATGAATTAATTGAACAGAATATTCAGTGATATATTGAAAATGAATAATAAAGTAACAACGAGAATGATTTAAGAAAATTACTATAATATAAAAGATCGGGAATTGATCGAGCTGTTCCGTATTTACTTAATTATGGGCTAACATTTTCCGAACATTCGAAAGTACTTCCATCTCTAGAAGTAGTGTCTGTTTATTCTACAATTCGAAGGTAGCTCTGGTGGTGAGGAAATTGATTGGCAGATTCACTTGATTTCCTAGAAAATGTTGGGCACATAACGTTATCTGGGAAACCACAAATGGTGCATGCATATTTATGCTCCTCAAAGGGTCTTTGGAACGAACAACTCTAAACAAGAACATGCCATATTTCAGATTAATTATTGTCTCAACTGTCTTAAACAATTTGATGCCAATAAACAATACAAAATTAGATCATACGAAATTAGGTCAATACAAAATTAGGTTGTACACAAGAAGAGTGATGTGGGCTTTAAATGGAATTCCTTCCACTAGAATAGGAGTTGAAATTCATTTACATATCTACAGCAGAGGAAGCTGAGGAGATATAATGAAGGTTGAAACTTTTTGATGATGCTCCACTCTGAATATAAAACAAATTTCCCTCAGGCAGACTATGGCTTTGATGGTATATTTGGGCTCCACAATTTGATATTGAAAACGCGATAGTTTGGCGAGTGAAAAAGCTAAGATTTGGGTGGTATTACAATGGACCTTTCTCTGCCAAGGCTACTATCGTAGGAAAAAATCTAGAAAGACGGTGTACACTAGAGACACACAGTAGGATTATTGTTATTGTATCTCATACCACAATTAATTATGATTCCAAGTGTTTAGAAAACTGAGCACTAATTACTGTGGCCTTCGAAGAGAATATATTTTTTAGAAAGAAGCTTTTTTGTGGCCAAGATAGGGACAGGATTTGAGCCTGCCACCTTCTGAGCATGAGTCTAGCATGCTTACCACTTAGCCACACAGTAGTAAATGCATTCTATAATATAATATATTTTCGATAAACCAGATTCTCTCAGCAGCCAAATTTTAATCCTAATCTGAGCTCAGACAAGGTATACTGAATTCTGATAGTCCTGAACGAAGCAACAATATGTAGTCAAATTAGATCTTATCCGGACTATGACTACATTAGTTTAACTAAATCTAATTCGGAATGTGAATACATAATATTAAATACTAAATAAAGAGTTGAATTAAATTTCAGAAAGGGAAACATCTTTCCTTCAAATCAACGCGGATTTTATGAGCAGTTTTTCTGTGTTGTAAAGAAGTAATTTTTGTAATTCATTAAGTCCGGAAGGCTCAATGAAAGGATTCTTCAGTACTCATTATGCTCATTATTTAATCGTACTTCTGAAAGAAGGCATTTTTCATTCACAAAGAAGTAGCCTCAACTTTCGCTATAAATTAAGAATTAAATTCAAATTTGTAAATTAACTTTTAATAATTTCGCATATTTCTGCGACATAATCAGCATTTCAATGGAGCAAGGCCGAATTTCTGCAAATAATACAGAGACACAGTAACACACAGCAACACACAGCAACACACTGACACGCACACAACTTAGCAAACACGCACACAGAGTCATTGAAAAGTTTTACCCAAATACGTGCACACAATGAGCACTACTTTCATACCACACCGCCCCCGTTGCGGGGAAGCGACGTTACGGAACAACAAAGCCCAAACATTTATTTATGGCAGTCATTTGTAGAGCGAGTTCTCATTGTGGTAGTAAACGCAATTGTATTGAGTTGAGTTGAGTTTAGTTTGTTTAAAAAGTTGTTCCCTTTGATTGTGTTCCTACAATTGTCGTTGTAACAGTTGCCTGAGTGTGTGCGTGGGTGTGCTTGAGGAAAAGGAAAAACATTCTTCTTTGCTGTAATTTGTAAATATAAATGTATATTATGGCTGCTTTGTATGGGTGTATGTGTGCGCGTGGGTGTGTAATGCCAAAGACACAAGAAAAACTACACACGGACAAAAATTTACGTGAACGGTAGCGGAACAGACAAAGTTGAAGCGGCAGCAGCAGCAGCAACGAGCTGCGACACGATCAGAAGGAAGTGAATTGTGTAAATTTAGAGCAACGACGACAAACGATAAATTTTATTTGAGCATAGTTAAAAAGTTTAGCATACATCAAGGCTGCATACCAAGTCAGCACCAGCAGCGTAGTCGATTGGAGTGGGAGTATATGACCGAGAGTTCCTAACTGTAGTGGCAAATGTATAATTTTCTATGTCATTTTCAAGTTTCATAAATTTAAACTTTCAATTGGCGAAAAACACGCACACAACGACCCAAATTCTGCCAAAAAAGCGCACAAAATTTCTCACAATTTCAATTGAATCCGACAGTAATAAAGTTTTTGCACTATTATCCTTAAAGCCATGTAAACGAAAGTCCTATTCATTTTGACTATCTGCAATTTTGCAAGAGAGAAAATTGCGTTGTACAACTTAAATGCATTTTAATTAAAAAAAATCACTCACATACTTAATCCCCACAGACTCCGGCACACACGCATACTCCCACATACACACACCCATACAAATGCACTTACACTGGCATTCAGCAGCAACAGCTCCACTGCGCAAAAGGGCAGCTCTCCAGTGCGCCAAAGGACACAAAAATGTTAAATACCAGTGTTAATAGTTTCAATTTATGAAACTAACATCATAACGACAATGCTTGGAGCCAGCACAGCTTATGAACAACTCCCACAAGGACAGGGAGTCAACAGTTTAAACTGCGATTCCAGCTCCCCATGCAGTGGCAGCGAACGGTTCTTGGAAAACAGCATGAATGCGTGCTTTACGAGTGTGCAAAAAACTGTACAAGTATGACAAGCGTAGCTGGGGCGTATCAGTATAAAAGGTTGGACAAGTTGTGTGCCACAAATGCCATATACATATATAATCGGCTATAGCGAACCATGCAGAGGGTGAGAGTGTAAAGGATTGTCCATTGAAAAATAACAGAATTTTAGGATTACATAAAACTCTAAGCGGCATTGAAGTTAATACCTTTTACGGGTGCGATGGATGCGCGTAAACGTGCGGGTGCGGGTGCGCGGAGCGGCTGTTGTGATAGCTTTCCTGATGGTGTCCTGCAAGACACATACGTGAGTAGCTGTGTGTCTGCGTTTATGTTCGCATAGATTGGTTTTGACATGAGTATTTTCATAAGCTTCCGCTCGGGCTGCTTACGACTTTTGTCATTTATTTTATCTTCACGGTGGCAGCAGCGAGCGAGCCTTTATTCCGCTAATAAATGTATACGAATTAGTCATAATGGAACAGCGTTTTTCCACCTCATTGTACACGAATCGGAAAGCTTAATTGATATCATTTATTAGATATGTGGTCGTATAGACGAAGCGTTCTGGTTGGGTGTCTGCTTTCCAGATAAGTCCTTCTCTCTCATATTATTTTACATATTTCAATGGTATGCATTCGGGGATGTCGCAAGACCAATTGACACAGGATCTGAAAATAACATTTAATAATGTCATTAAAATTTTGAACTCACACGAAGTCGTCAGTAATTGAGTTGGGAATACTACACGGAAGTGGAAGTGATTATTATCCAGCATTGTGAGGAATGAAACACTCTGCTGGGAATCATAGGAGAGCAACATAAATTATTCATGAATGGGAAAGTGCTGTGCAGCCTTATACTCCTATATTCTAGTGGCAGGGGAACCAGCTAGTAGGCAGTGGAGATGCCTGGCGGTAGTTGTCATATTCAGACCCCGTTTGCTATGAACAGTTGTAAATATAGATTAAAGTAGGAAGTATTCATTTTATTGAAAATGGAGGCTATTATCAGTTATTGTTAATTTTAAGCTTTAGTTTCTTATAATAATAACAGCTTAAGATACCAGGTGTATAAGCTTAAATCCGCTGTTTGCTCATAGATGGCGTTAGTGACCTTATTTAGCTACCATAGAAACGTCATACTTTTTTTGTGTGAGTTCGACACTTGCTTACATCAATCATTGCACACCATCAATGATTTCCTATAACAACATACATTTTCCCTTGCGTAATCATGCCTAATTTTGTGCCACAAAAAGAGCACATGCGGGAAGCTCTACTTTTTTGCTTTAATTTGAAAAAATCGTCTGCCGAATCGCATCGAATGCTTGTGGATAGTGACAGTGCGTTATCGGAAACAACTTGCAGATACTGGTTTCGTCGGTTTGAAGACGGCCATTTTGACCTGAGTGGCAAGAAGCGTGAAAATCGACCCAGAAAATTGGAGGACCATGAATTACAGGCTCTTTTGGATGAGGACGATACCCAATCGAAGAAATGCTTGCCGAGCAGTTAGGTGTTACTCAACCAGCCATTTCCATGCATTTACGTGCCATGGGAAAGGTTAAAAAAAATAGGAAAATGGGTACCCCATGAATTGAACGATAGGCTGATGGAGCGACGCCAAAACACATGTGAAATATTGCTTGCTAGACAAAAAAGAAAGTCGTTCCTGCATCTTGTGGTTACTGGCGATGAAAAGTGGATATACTTTGAGAATACTAAACGAAGAAAATCATGGGTCGATCCCTGCCAACCATCAACTTCTGCCCCAAGACCAAATCGATTTGGACGCAAGACGATGCTGTGCGTTTGGTGGGATCAGCAAGGTGTCGTCTACTATGAACTGTTGAAACCTGGTGAAACTGTCAATGCTCACCGCTACCACCAACAACTAATCAAATTGCCAGGTTATGAACAAAGACATGAGAAGCTGATTTTTCTCCACGACAATGCCCCATCACACAAATCAAAAATGGTCCAAAACTACTTGGAGACACTCAACTGGGAGGTGCTACCTCATCCCGCTTATTCACCAGACCTGGTCCCTTCCGATTATCATCTGTTTTCATCGATGGGTCACGCGCTCGGAGAACAGCACTTCGATTCGTACGAAGACGTCGGAAAATGGCTTGACGAGTGGTTTGTCTCGAAAGGTGAAAAATTCTTTTGGCGTGGTATACACAAATTGCCCGAGAGATGGGAAAAATGTATAGCTAGCGAGGGCAAATACTTTGAATAAATTATTTCTTTGCTTTCTACAAAAAAAAGTGTTTTTTTGACGAAAAAACAGCTTATACACCTGGTAAATAAAAAAATAAATAAGTTTTTATTATTATTATTATATTTTTCCTTACACCATAATTAATTATGAGTGCAAGATGTTGGGGGAATGAGTACTAGCTATAGAGGCTTTCGACTCGAAGAGAAAAAGATTTTATAGAAAGAAGCATTTTGGAGACAAGCCCGTGGCAGGATTTGAACCTACGACCCTCGGGGTGTTTTTATAAACAGTTCCTCAATTATTTTTCAGTAATTCTGCCAGCTATTGAGGACCATTGTCTCTGAATTCTGATACTCAAAACCATTAAGCGGCTTTTGTTCTACCACTTTTCAATGATTGGGTGCTTATCATCATCATAAGAAATTTTAGGTAGAACATGATAAAATGTTGCTGAAGGTTTTGAAGTCCACCGTTTTCTGAATGTAATGGCTTAATAAATTATTCATTCATTTGTTTTATTCAGAGAAAATCCAAATCAATCAAGGAACGAATGTATTCCTCAGAACTGCATTCTTTATAAAATCAACTATAAAAGATTCGAGTTAAAAAGAAATGCCACTCCTTTCTCTAAAAATAATATTATAAACGGCGTCATTTTTGGCATCATCTTAGTCATCATCTACTGAGTATAGTAAGTTGATATGTCGCTTGATCCTTGTAACGGATATTCTAAGGTTTTTTTTCGTAGTTCTCCTCCATTGAGTTCAGAATTAATACCAATTTCGTTGGAATAGCGTCTTCCATATGCATTGCATTACATTTTAATGTCGGTTTTATGACATCGCTCAAGGCCCATTAATATTCCATACTCATAATTAATACAAATAGAGCTTTCAGAGTAAGTTTCACTCGAATATTGTGAATACTTTATCATCAATAATAGTCAGGATGCATGCTTCCAAGCCACTCAACAGGACGGGAAAAAATTAAACACCTTTTTATGCCCGTCCATATATTTGAGTATGAGTATGAGTTCGGTAATAGGAGATATTTTAGGGTACGCAAAATCTCCCATTGACAGCATCTACCCACGCCTTTATGCCCAGATATACATTGTTGGAGGGTTTGATGTTGGCTTCTAAGTCGACGAAGTTTTATAGCTTTTAATTCGATGTTGTTAGCAGTGTCGATGTGTCCCAAATGTTGCGACTCTTCACTTCTTGAGTCGAAGCTCTTCATCTTGTTTTCGTTCAGAACAAATCTCCCGATAGCCCTGGCAACTAATGTTATTTTGATTTATAATTTGTAATTATAATTAAACTTAATAATAAATAAAAACACAAATTTAAGCTGACGCGATCCCCAAACGAGCGAAGAGTAACTGTGTCTATATCCAAACAAACGATGTTCAAATCATCTGCTTATGGGAGAAACAGGACACTTTTTAAAAGATTGTGCCTATTGGACGCAGTTCGAAACTCGGTTCCATTCCTTCACCAGCCAGATGAAGAAATCCTTTATAAAGGATAAATTTATCCCAACCTTGTTTGATACAACTATGAAACGCGACACAGAAATAGTTCCAGTTTTCAATAACCAACGTTAGAAAATTTAGTGAAGGACTAAAAGTTCTCTCTCTCTCTCTCTCTATCTCTCTCTATCTCTCAATCTCTCTTTCTCTCTCTCTCTCTCTCTCTCTCTCTCTCTCTCTGAATGGAATGGCGAGAGAAACTGAACTCTTTATGTGACTGAATGCCAAACTTTCACTCATCACATGTTACACATTAGATCAGCGACAATTTTCATATGCAAATACTATGCTGGTACTCTTCTAATGCGGCTACAATGTTTGTATATATTTCAATATACCACACCCATCAAGTCAAGTTTTCCTGTGGTGCTCTGACTACAAGTACCAAATATTGAGGCAGATATGGTTCTAAATAAGCTAAAATCAAAATTATACTTCTTACTCCTAATACATTTCTTTGTAGATTCCATCTGAAGTTGAACTTGATGTCCAAAGATGATTTATGTTCATATCATTACATGTTCCATTTACTTCCAAGCTACTTTTTCCCAAAGAATATCTTCACTCCGTACGACTAAAGTCTTCTCTCACATTTCTAGCTGCGAGTACCTTCACATTTTTTTTTGCTTAATCATGGACACTTTTGCTGCTTCGTCAGCGAATTGCAGTTGAAGGCCTTCACTTACTTCGCACAATGTATTCCCATACAAATCTATTTAGAGCGAGTACTTCACAGCATATTTATCAGTAGTGTGCTGCCTTTTACCCCGCAACACGGGGCGGCAAGTTGAAAGCTTTAAGAATGCATGCAGTATTCTTGACTATCAAAAGAACAACATCACTGAAAAAGTACGAGTAGGTAAGAGCAGTTATGGCAGCACACTGTGTGGCCGCAAATAAATGTGCTCGCAGGGACAGCACCGCCATCAACTACTGTGGAGAGCTGCAACAACCACAGGGCAAAACATACATCAGCATACAGAAAAAAATCTGTGCGTAGTCTTTAAATGTTTCAAATTGCCGACCAGGGATTTGCGGGGTATTTGCTCGAGATAAGTCGCTGTAGTTGGCTTATCTAAAAGTTGTTTTTGTTGTTGTTGATTTAGCTTGTTTTTGCGAGTTGGTTTTGTGTTTATTTCTGAGCCTATTTTTCAAAGATTTAAATTGTGCCATGGGAAACGCAAACTAAGCCTGAGAGCTGATAAAAAATTGGCAGTTATTATTTTAAAAATACAAATTAGCGGTAGCCACGAGAAGCCTCTTAATTGCTCTTCTTTTCGAGCGCTATTTTTAAGGCTTTACACGTTTAATTGCATTAAAGCATGCTTTCAAACAGAGGAAAAGAACGAAAAATGTTGGCAGCAAATTTGAAAATCTTTTGTAGACGAAGAATAAAATATGGGAAAAAATCCTGCCACTTTACTTCTTGGCTTCCCGTTTTAAATTATTTAAACAATTAAATAAAGAGGCTGGGAAGGAAATATTACCTCCATTAATTTAATTGTATGTGTCTAATTTAAGGGATGAGTGGATTGAATAATGAGTGAGTGGATGATGGAGTATGTTACAAATTAGCTCCTTTATGTTTTTAATCAATGTATGGAAAATTAAATGGTGTAATAATAGGCACATCTATTTCCCTCTATATACCTCTATTTCCCTCCAATGTCTTGAATTTTATTTGGTTGCTTTACAGGCCAATGCAAACTGAGGTATCACTTGAACAAGTTCGGTTTTTCCGACACTGATGTCTATCGATTTTGTGAATTGGATTTTGAAGGTTCAGAACACATTATCTGGGAATTTCATGCACTTGGCAGACAAAGGCTTCATCACTGAGGCGTTGTTGTTATGTCTGCATATAAAACTTTGGAATTGCAAAAACCACAGACTGTGGAAATTTCATAAAAAGCCCAAGTATCTGGGGTTAACCGTAAAGCCTTGTACCAAGGATCTCTTTTGGTCGCAGTGCTTCTTGTGTGCTTCTAATAATAATTAATATTGTCTCTATGAAGAATTTATCATAAATTTCATGGTTTCAGTTTCCGTTTTCATACAATTTTTCCCTTACGGTACCGTAGGTTTTAAATATAACTCCAAGGATATGTATTCAGAGTCATATCATGAAACGCTACACATGATTCTGGGAGTTCGCTGGCAATCTGCTGAAGCTGTTAAATTTTTACCTGTACCCGTTTGGCGGGTATTATAAGAAAAAGTATACCGCCTGCATAAGAAAACATCGTATATGCATATTGAAATATTCCTTTTAAAATAACAACAAACAAATTTGTCAAAAAATGGCATTTTCACAGTAGTTGGCAATGAAAGCTTCCCCCTAAATACCAATTTGTATATTTATAGCTATAACTTTTTGCCAGTGATGAACCTCAATTGATTCTTATAGAGGGGGAATTTATAGTTTCAGCCCTGAATCGGCTCAGTTAACTGTGTCAATTATGAATACAAACATTGACACATTCTGTACTCGCCCATGTCCTGCCTGTCGACTGTTCGTATGTAAAGGGTTTTTCTAAAGAAATGCTACAAAAGTAAATCAATAGTGACATCAAACAACGCCATATTTTTTCTCGCTCTTTTGACATTTCTCTTCAGTAAGGTTTGCCATTTCATCATGCAAAGATATACGAGCCAACAACGAGTCGAAATTATTAAAATTTACTACCGAAATTCGGAGTCAGTCGCCTCAACTTTAAGAGCGCTACGTCCAATTTATGATGAGGCTCATTTCTGGCTGAATGGCTTCGTCAATAAGCAAAATATGCGTTATTGGTTAGACAGCAATCCACACGTACTCCATGAGTCATCATTGCATCCCGAACAAATTACGGTTTGGTGCGGTTTATGGGCCGGCGGCGTCATTGGGCCGTACTTCTTCCGTGATGATCAAGACCGGCACATTACTGTGAATGCGAATCGTTACCGTTCAATGAATAATAGAAAAGAAACAGAGCTCTGGGTGCCAGGATTTTCAGTTCTAAATCTACTGCTAGTTATACAGCTTACTTACAAAACAGTGTTTACAATGTGTACTACTCATATTTCATGGCTTAAGGAACCGACAGGGAATTAAAAGTGGTTGTGGTAAAATTAATTAGAACACAAACTTATTCCCACCTAAATCTTCTGCACACCGATACACAATAAGTTCAACTTAAGAACATTTTAACGAAGGTATGCACGTTAAAAGGTCGGCAAAAAGGCACACTTAGGCCATTATTGATCCTTTGTTATATCGCTTGAGACACAGGTCACATTCCCTTTCAGAAGCCCAGCCATTTGGAGCTGTGTATGAAGCAGTTGACGGAGCTTATTTTCTTATATGGAATGTCTCCCAGAGAGTCCAGAAAGTAGTCACCCATGCACGGTATATTCTTTTGGATAACGGTGACACGTACATATCAGGTGTTCGATATAATCTTGCTCCTCCTCCCATGCAATTCGTGCAGTAATAATTTGAGGCAATTCGAAAACTTCTACCATGAGTATCAAGGGTCCAGTGTCCGATTAAGGCACTTATGACGGTACCTATAATTTGTCCATTTAGTTAACGAAACTCAACTCAACTTTCCAAGCTACACTCAGAAAAAGGATTTCATAGAAATTTTACCGTTTTTTTTTATTGAAGCCGGACTTTTTTGACAGAAATGATTAGGAGTAAAATGGGAACAAATGCAATTAGTCCCTACAGACCATGATGGCGAAGGTGTAAACCATATTGTAAGGGTGTCTTATAAGTAGAATTTTAGTGATTTTATAGTCTGAAAGATTTTGTAGAAATTTTCTTATACAACTAATTATTGATGGGTGACAAGGCATCAAAACAGATCAATTACAGTCTGGTAACTATAAATATTCACTATAACTGAGACTTTCATATCGATATAGACATAAAGCATTGTAAATAGTTCTATTATTCCATTCGACTTTCGGCCAAACAAAGAGTATGAGTTTCTCATAAGCAACAATTTTTGGGTAGGTTATAAAACACCTTCAACCCTTTGCTTATGATGCAATATAATTAAGAACATATTTTATTGTGATTGATTCCAGATTTATAGACTGTTTGACTATTGCAGTCACAAACACGACGTCTTCAATCAATTGTAGCCTGCAGGCACTTGCTCAATAGTTCAATTTATTATAACCGGGGTAATAAAATTTTCGATTTTTGCCCACGTCATGAGACCATTTATTTAATTTCCCAGACATTCTTTTCATACCAATTTAAAGTAATCTCATTCAAAACGCTCTTCTGAAATATTGGCCAAACCCAAGCCACAAATCAAATGAAAATCTCCTGCATTACTCGGGCCACCAACACACTCGCATGCCTCAGGCAAATCCTGCAAAATGATTTTTAAACAATATTCTCCACAAAACTTGGCAGCAAAAAAATTAAAAAGTGGCAAATATAAAAAAATCTGTAAAATACTCATAATAAATTGCAAACACATGTCAGTGTGTGTGTGTAACGAGCGTGTCTCCCCGCGCAAGGGAGTTAGCGTGTGTGTGTGTGTGCTACTCTAATATGCAAACAATGTTGCAAACTATTTCAACTATGCGTACGCTTGCTGGGAGCCGAGGTATTTGTCAACCAATTTCAAGGAATCCCTTTTCCATTGGAATTGCGAGCGTACTCCTGAACAGGTTTGCGACGTTTTACAATTTTATGTTTTTGTTTTGTTGTTGTTGTTGTTTCACTCTGCTTTTCTTGACTGTCGTGCATTCTGTTGCATTGCTGTGCGTGTTTTTTGATTTTAATGCTGGAATTTGTTGCAGTTTTCGAGTGATATCGGGAATTTGTAAATACGCGCGCTCCACTGAAAGACGAACTTTGGTGACATTTATGAGGATTCTTGACCTTATTCAATTTTAAATTGCCAGCATGAAAGCTGCTTCGATTCTGCTAAGAACACTATCAGAGCCCACTAGTCCTTTGCTCTATGGCATTAAGCAGATCTTAATTAATCTAATTTCAAAAGGTCAACGCAGTGGTTTATTCGTACTTACAATATTGGAGACCCCCTTCCTCTTGCTAATTGTTCTACTATCTACCTCAGTATCAATTTGAATATTATTTGATTGTCTTCTCTCAGTCCTGGTGCAATCCATTCGTATTTCATTGCCCCGCATTCCTCATCATTTACTTAATTCGGTCTTAATGTACGTACAACATATCCTAATCGCTTCAATCACGTTTGCAAAGATTTGCCCCATTAATTTGACCCAATTAACTTTCCGTACGGTTGAACGATTAATTACTTTTGCCCCTTAATTGACTCGGTTATCCTTTTAGTGCGGTCTTTGCTTTCACGTCGTTGGCAATGTAATTACAAATTTATTTCTATTAATTGTCTTAGTTCTCTTCGTTGTTCCTCCGTGCCAGTGCATCCTTTTGCTCAATTACATTAGCGTGTCATTATTCAAATTTCATTCGCATTTTCGATTGCGACTGTCAGGAGTTCGTATACATTTTTCTTGTCACATTTCGCTTAATTTATCATTTTAAACTCCAAGCAATAATTAATGGCGCGCCCACCGCTAACCCACTAACACACTAGCACCCGCGTATAGAGCAAGGATTGCTAAGTTGACACGTACCACGAAATCGTTTTAACATTTTTCGCAATTTCGCCCTCTCCGCTGTTGCATAAATTTATCAATTGAAAATATATCTCCTGCCCTCCATCTGTGTTTATAGCTGCAAAGAACTGACCTCAACGCAGCGTGTTTCTGTGGGCGATTGCGGTGGTGGTGGGGAATGGCATAAGGGGTTCTCCAAAAAGGGATACATTGCGCTCTGTGCGTACGCTAAGCTAATTTATCAATTCAGCGCACAACGTTTTATAAAATATTATTTTCTTTCTCTCCACGTTCGCTGTGGTTGTGCGCTTTTATTAACCATTGACTGTCAGTGGAAAGTCCTGGCAGGGATTTATTTATGTGCGTTTGATTGAAGGAATTTGCTTGTGGCGAGTTATGTTATTTATGATGGAAAAGTGGGGCGAACAGGGAGCTGATAATTTATGTTGCTCTTTTATGCTTCTTTAAATGTGACAAGTTCGATTGAGCAGGTGACTGGGGGGAGTGGCACTAGCAGAGCAGTTTGCTGTAAGTGTGGACAAACCGAAGAAAGTGTAGAAGAATATAAAAGTGTGTATAAATTATTAAAATGATGTATCTGTTTAATTAAATGTGAATAGCACCAACTGAGGCAGAGTTCATATCAAAAGGACGACCAATGTTCTCGCATATTTCGTCAGAATGCAAATTTTAATAAACGAAATACTTCCACTCCTTTTCGCAACGCAAATATTGAATTCTTATTTCTGGCAATGATAACGTGAGACTGCTTGACATTCCTTCGAACATACTTTTTCGCCATTTTTGCATTGCTCTCACCCTTTGCCAGCGCAGCCTGTCACTGCGGAAATGATGAAGTGTGCCAGGACCATGGACTCAACTGTCAATAGAAGGAATGCGAGCGAATTTTATAACCGACAAAGCAAGTGAATGATGAATTAATTCCCGTAAAATTCTTTCTCTCATTTGATGTATCACAGGGTTTGTGGTTGAGGGATTCCGGTTGGCAGCGCACGACGCACAATGCACAACCCGCAGCCACCGCCGACAAATGGTGTTAATTAATGTCAAAAGGATTTGTATTAGAAGGAAATTTAATTTGAATAGATTATTTCATAAATGTGCATTGTGTTTATGTTATTTGATTATGCTTTTGTTGTCATTAAGTCAAACAGATTGCATTGAGTATGACCCGTAAAGTATGCAACAAAATTCTTTAGATTCAATGTTGTGCGTGTGGAAACCCTCTCTGGACTTAAGCAATTCTTCAACTTTGTTATTTGTAAATTATTATTAGTAACTTGGCAGTGGTAATGATCACTTTCTCGAGCTATTCTTCACAATCATATAATTATTTCAGAATACTATATTCCGATTATCTGCAATATATAATAATAATAAGTAATAATTTAATTAATAGAAATACCTTTTAGCCTATGTTTTTCTATGCTTTCTTTGTCCGAGATGAATGGGTTTTTTAATTCGTTAGCCTCAAAAGAGCAGTACTCTCTAAAGTGTGGTAGAGCAGCTTATGTATTTGTATACATTAGAAGATTACGGTTAGCGTCTGAAGGCACATTTTATGATATGTTCACATTTCGTTCGTGGAAATTATAAAAGAAAAATGGGTAAATAAGGCTGAAGTCGGGTTAAACCGGCCTTTGCCCTTATATGTGTGTACAAAGTAAACCACGGCGATCAAAAATATATGCAGATATCATCTACAGAAGCTTACCTAGGGTAATTTCCGTTAGGGTACGTTGAGATGATTTTAATAAAGGGAGGCGTCGATTTCGCCCGATCGATGTCATTTCTTGTATATGGCTTTCCAGCGTCAATATTCACATAAAATTTCGTCCAAAAATGTTGTATAGGTCGTAAGTTATAAGAATGTGTCAATAGTGGGTGTGGCTCCGTAAATAATGCCCATATTTTGTATGGTGTTTAATGGTAACATCCTCAATCTTCCTGTGAAATTTCAATGATGAATCCTTCGACACTAATAATGATTTTTAGTTAATTGTGGGAGTGGTAATAGCAGAATGATCTCGATATTTCGCACACACACTAATATAGACCCACTGTATACTTCACTCTATTTTTATTCATTTACCATCAAATCGAGCAGAGCTGGGCTTAATGATTATCTTGGCAACTGGATGACAAAACCTCTGCCGTCGGAACCCAAACTCTGCCGCTACCTTAAACTTTACTTACCTTGAACAATCTGTTAATCGAAGCAACCTTTGGTTTCAAATTTATTTGAGTCGAGCGATTTCGATTCAGAGAAAATTTAAAACATTTCTCATAACAAAAATTTTCCAATAAATAATTATTTATTGAGAAATTTTTATTATGAGAAATGTTTTAATTTTTCAATAAATAATTATTTATTGAGAAACTTTTGTTATGATAGTACTATAATATATTATTGTTATGATATATTATAATACATCGTAATTTTCAAGAATATTTTTGTGAATATTTTATCTAATTTTTCGCAACCATTTCCTGCTTCCAGATATCGCCATCCAGATAACAATGAACGATCTTGCTGGGTTTCTTAGAGGGGACAAGATGGAAAATCTCAAATTTTCATTGGCAAAGGAATTTAACCAGCTCAACACATGGGGAAAAAGAAAAATAGATATTACCTATCCAGATATGAATGAAAGAAGAACTTGCTGGCCGCTAGGGTTTCTAGAGGGGACGTGATGGAATTTGTATCCTGTAAATTTCGAAATTTCATTTGTAATGGAAATTTACCAGTTGAACATATGGAAAAATAAAAAAATAGCAAACAGATAAAATGTAAAATACTTTTGAGCAGGAAAAGGAATGGAGTTGCACAGGATAACATAAAAAGAAACAAAAATTTTTATCAGAAATTCTTGAAAGAATGTCCCGTGCGAGAAATCTGTTAAATTTGTTCCGCTTTTCTTGGCAGGGTCTTTAGATGGCAGATTTTATTGTTTATTTTAATTCAGATGAAATTCAACGAAGACAAATTCTGAATGCATTAGGAAATACCTCATAGTTTTCACTAGTCTGAATGTTTCCAATACTATAAGAAACCTTGGAGCTCGGCCATATTTAATGTGATATTTTTACAGAATAGCAATAATTCTCAATTAACCTGCATAATCATGCTAAAAGGGAATTTGTGGGGAGACACCAATGTGATCCTCAAATATGGTTATGGAAAGTATGGAAACAAAAAATGCCTATCCGGGAAAGGAATGGCTTCTCTATTTGCTGGTATTAAATTCGTAGTCTCCGTATCATATTTTATTCATATGGAAATTTTGTTCTGTTTTATGGCTCTTGCAATTCTTATGTGTAGTTTCAATAAAATATCTGCAATAGTAAATATAATGTACACACAGGCGGGTATTGCACAACCGACCGATGAAATGGCGTTGATCAAACATGTGCTTTAAGGCAAAAGATATAAGCAGTGAGGAATATCTCATTCTATAACCAGTAATAAGTTCAAGGAACCGGATGAAGGGAAGAGTCGATCTCTAAATGAGTCAGAATCATGAATTAAGAGTTTTTCATGACGAAAGTTGTTTTACTCCTAATTTTATATTCATATAATTTACAAAAGAAATTTTTTGTAATTTTAATTTTTTAAATTAATCAATATTGTTCTCTTTTGTGAGCACAATTCCAATTTATTATGGCTTATGTACAGTTTTTATTTAGTGAATTGTACGAGTTGAAGTTCCTAAGGGATCATGTCAGATGTGCTTTTCGGGAAATATCCGAATAATATTTTATTTTATCTGTCTGAAATATATATGCTCAGATACAATGAGCCAAAAGTTCTTGAGTTTTTTAAATAATTATATAATATCTTTAATATACAATGTTGTATTTTTCTTCCAGTGTGTTGTCTCGTCCCGCAGTCTATTCAAGAAGTCGTGAACAATTTCATCCAAAGAGGTGGAGATAATTTAGTGCTCTTAAAAAGGTACATTTCCAATTTATACTCTTATGCTATTTTTCAAGGAAAATAACAGAGTCAGCTAAAATTGTTAGATAAAGCAGCTAAAGTGCTTTGCTTATTGAAGTCCTTGGTTATTGTTAATTTGGTTTTTTATTTAACGTAGTTCTACTTTTAGCTGATACAGTAATGAGAATTCGTTTCAGTATATTTTTTATAGATCTTAACGAATCTTTACAAAGTATATATTTGTCATAATTAGTGCTTCCTCTATATATACCGAAGTCATATATTGTCTCAGTACTTTAGACACCCTAAAAATGCTTTTCAATGCAGGCCTTTCTCTAGCTCTCAGTTTTGTTGATATATTTCAAGTTACTTAGCCACTTCTTACAAATTCATTGCCTACTTTTAGGGTACGCAGATTTCTTGAAATTGTTAATCGAAGCTCTGAGAGCATGTGGAACTTTATAATTTTCCTTTGCGTATATACCAGTTTCATCACTGTGAAAGCTTCTGTCATCGTCAAATGATAATACAAAATTGTGTTTATGCCTATTTTCTTGCCACTCCCATTAACCGAAGTTTGTAAGGCTTCTTTCTGTCCATTAATATATTAACACATTCAACAACTTTTCTCGGTGAGTGTATGCATTCAGAATGAAGCAGTAAGTAGGTAAAACCCTGGACAAAAACTGCCATCCTTAAAACTGTAGAAATTAAATTAAAAGAAAATAATGAAGAGTGATAAATGTGCGTACGCTGTCGGCTCACACAACCACACACACACGCACACTTTCACACACATTCACGCGAACAGGAACTCAGACAGACAAATGCTTCCAACTCTCGTTTGCGGTTAAGTTGTACATTTTTAACAAAGTGAGTGCTCCACACTCCCACAGACAGCATTCTTCCCCAGCAGCACCCAGTTGACATACCGCCATGGCATATGCTGCCGCTTGCTCTCCCCCCTTATATATCAAAAGTTTCCTGTTTTTTGTTGGTGTTTTTTCCACATTTTTTGCGGTCCTTAAAGATGTTCTCATTGCTGGCTGCTGCGCTTAATGAACACCGGAAACAATTAGCGACGTGTCGTAATGTAGCAAGGAAAGAAATCTAAAGCGTTGTTGTTGTTGGTGGATGCTGTTTAAATAAGCAGAAGATTGTTAGAGGAAGGCACGCGGAAGACATGGTCGGATAGAATCCCTGGAAAAGATGAACGATAGAACCCAAAGAAAATTCCTGGGGATTTGGTTAATTAGAAGTGCCATTTTAAGCGGGTTATAGCAAAATATTTCTGCGGCTACAAAAAGAATTATTGCCACATAAACACTTTAGAATTAAAAGGATCCCGCCTTAGGAGGGCCTTTGTTTTGAACGAGAAAGCATTCGCATCACTGAAAGTGATCGATACAGGAGTGGAGATGAGAAAATAAAACAAACTCTGCCATTAGCAAACACAACCAAGGAGGAAGGAAGGAAGCGACTTAAAATCACCTGAACTCAGTTGCTGAAGTAGCTTCCAGTTTCCTGCAGTCATTTCAGAAATTCTCGTACTGCACTTCAGTTTAAATCCTTGCCATATGCAAGCAAAGAGGAAATCGATATAATCTGTCAGGCTGTCACGTTATGAAGTCCGTCTTATGACAGACAATTAAAAGGGTCGCTGTAATTTCGAAATTCCAATAAAGAAGTGATTAAACTTTCTTTTCTTTTTACTCTTTTCTGGCTGTGCAGCGAGCAGCGGATAACTGCCACAAAAGGCATTTCACTGCGGCAGTTGGTATTGAGTACTCGTATACAAAGAAGGACTTAACCAGAGCGAACACATACATATATAAGTACGCACTCATCTTAATTGCAATACTTGCGAAGTATTTATGCTCTGCATACTCGCGTGTCAGCTTTGCTAGGGAAAAATTTTTCCTTTCATATCTTAATTATACTTCATCACTCGATTGGCAGCTCGTTGTCAAGTTGGTCCTTCACGTCGCCTTCGAGCCGCACTCTCACTGCGTTTAACACATTTCCGTGTGTACTTTTCAGTTTTTCCCCTACTTTGTCTTCAGCAATTTAAAATATTCGCCAGAGCAAACGGTGAAAAGTTTACGATATCATTGCTAATCAAAGCAACTGCTCCGTGCAGTGCGGCGTCATACGGCGAGGTGGCAGTAAATAGCGCACAATATGGTTACAAGTTAAGACGAGTCCTCCGCGTACTTTTGCTGTCAGTGTAGCGCGCACTGCTCAGCATAATTAAAAGCAGAACTTTCTTCTTTGTACGGTTTGGCAGGGATGAACGTAAAGTTTCCTGGCACGCTGCTGGCTTATGTCTCCCTCACCGCGTGGACAGTTTCGAGTTTCAGTTTTTTTTCTTTACTTGTTTTTTTGCGTGTCTCATTGCGTGGTAATGGAAACGGGCGCTGCTGGAGCCCTCATTAAATATGCGTTGTGCAGGGAGAATAAGGTGCGGCGTACTTTCAAACTTAAATTTAAAGCAGAGGACAAATATAAATCAACTTTGCCGGTTGAGGTTTTTATCACTGCCGCCGCCGCTGCCACACTAATTAAAAGATTAGCTCGGAAGAAATGTTTGCGGCGGATGTGAACTGAAACGGAAATTTTGTGTGCACAGCGTATTCAAATTCCAATTGCAAGCTTATCTTATTTATGCATAATCATTTATTAATTAGTGGAAACGTGTAATTAGCTAGTCGTCAAAAGTTTGAAAGGGGATAATGCCATTTGTATGCATGCTTGAGCCAGCGTTTTAATTCAAACCCGCACTGCTTTTCGGATTCAACACTCCTCAGCTGCAGTTGTCCAATCGGAAAGCCTATTCTTAAAAAACATTAATTAGGATTAATTCTGCTCCAACAAACACAGCTACAAGTATCTGCGTTGCAGTCATACACAGCATTTTATATTCATGAAACTGTGACAAGGGCAAAATAATCTTATTCAGAGACAAGACTCTGTGCTGGGCTCTAAATGAGACGGTGAGAAGTTTCCTTAGGGCAAATGCATATACACATATTCATAACTGCCATGCCTCCTCAGGCAAATACAAAAAGGGATGAGGCGGACTTGTCAAATTCGAACAAAGTACTCATATTATAATACAAATAATAGTACTCATATTGAAGGATATGTTGACGAATCAAGAGCCAAACATTCCTTCACAGACAGAATATTGATAAATCGGAATAGATTCATTTGCTAGTATGATATTCAGAAGTTTCAAGCAATCTTTTCACAGTCCAAGGTAACTGAGTATTATAAAGAAGATTGTCCGGCGATTTCGATGACTATACAATGCAAATAAAGGACAAACTGATAATAGAGCACAATAACTCACAGCCCTTTAAGCACCTAACGGTAGTAAGCAACATACTTAAATCTGATGCTGCACTGCCTCCAAAGTTTGTGCAATGTAAAGTAACATCTTTAGTAGGTCCTTTAACGGAAATGACCAAGTGAACATGGTGAGGAAGTCCAATTAGGTGTCAACATATGTCTTGAAGCCTACATTATGTTAAAGCCAATAGAGCGTTTTTCCAATAAGAAACCATTTGGTCAAGCATGGTAAATAATGATCATACCGTTCTTTGAGAGTTTGTTTGTGTAAAATAGTGCACTAACTTTTCATGTCCAAATCTACGTTGACGGCATTATACAAACTACACACAACATTATGTTTTTCTCTTTCAAAACATGAAGCCAATCTTGTTGATGAAATCTGAGTGGAAAGTGAAAGGATCGATTGAATTTACTACTGCAAATTATATTATAATGATGAAGTATCCTAAGGTCTAAGGAAAACCTAGTCAGGATCTTCTGCATCTCTAGATCTAGATCTACTGAGAAGTACGAAAATTATATTCTAATCATGAAGTATCCTAAAGTGTAAGGAAAACCTAGTCAGGATCTTCTGCATCTCAGATCTAGATCTACTGAGAAGTATGAAAATTATATTCTAATCATGTAGTATACTAAAGTTCAAGGAAAACCTAGTCAGGATCTTCTGCATCTCTAGATCTAGATCTACTGAGAAGTATGAAAATTATATTCTAATCATGAAGTATCCTAAAGTGTAAGGAAAACCTAGTCAGGATCTTCTGCATCTCAGATCTAGATCTACTGAGAAGTATGAAAATTATATTCTAATCATGTAGTATACTAAAGTTCAAGGAAAACCTAGTCAGGATCTTCTGCATCTCTAGATCTAGATCTACTGAGAAGTACGAAAATTATATTCTAACCATGTAGTATCCTAAGGTTCAAGGAAAACCTAGTCAGCATCTTCTACACATCGATCTTTATCAACACAAAATTTACGTGCATAGGCCTCTGGATTGTGATGCATAATTATTCTCACTTAAAACTAGCATTAACTGAATTGGCATACAGTTGCTCCAACCACTTCGAGCTGGATCCATCATAGTACCAGTATGTGTGCTGAAACTGAAGCGTCTACTTTAAGTAATCGTGTTCGTATTTCGTGGAGAGGCTATAAAAGTGAAAATTTGTAAATTTACACGATTAGATTTCGCCAATTTTGTATCCAATATTCCTGCTGTAAACTGCCTTTAGACTTTCAACCCAGTGCAATTTTCTATGTACGAAGTTTTATGAAAATAGTCACGTGCGCTCCAGAAACTAATTTTATCAATAAATGCGCCGCTACGGACGCTTCAATGTAGAACTAAAAAGTCAGGTTACAACACGTGCTGCACCACACTGCGTCGGGGCTGCACTGGCTGGTTGGTTGGTTGGTGTTGCGGCTTTGCTGCATACTTGCTTCCAAACACTCACACTATCAAAACCACACACACACACACAAGTGGATTGTGAAAAAGATGCTTTGTGGTTGTTACTACCGCTAAACCGCGCTCTACTCCAGTCCGCATCTGCTTGGAATCATCCCCACACGAACACAATTCAAGTACGCTTTAATGCACACGGCAAGCTGAATTTTAAGCCGCCACAGCCAATGCGGTATTGTGAATGTGTTTGTAACTTTGTAAAGCAAAAAAAAAATGAAAAATTCTGAAGTGGTAGTGGTGAGTGTGTGGTTGCAAAAAAGTGTTGCCACATCGCATGGCTTAGCCTGCCGGGCACACACACACGGACATGAAGGCCCACAATAGGTTTGCTTGGAAAAAGTAATGCTTGATGCACGAGTGGCGTTGCTTGCATTTTAAGTGAAGGCGTGTTTTTGCGGGTGTGGCCAAAGGTGTACTAAGGCCACAAATTTGACCAACGAGCATTTGTAAGGCGAACATGTGTTTAAGCAATTATTGTATACGTGAGCAGGGCAAAGCGGAAATGGAGGTGGCCACACGGAAACTGAAATGTAGGCTGCAATTGATAATAGCGGCATATATTTTAAAAGCAATTCCTTTTAAAAAAAGTTGCTGTAAAATAGAAACACTTAAAAGGGTTATTGTGATAAAATTATGACTTCCAGCCACATGCCAGCAAACATGGGTTAGGAATGATGATACAAGGATAACCGAAGAAATATTCTTAGATTTGGGAACTGCCGTAGATGCTTACTTAGTTTATTCTTCTCTCTGTGCCTTTCAGTAATTCCAGTGAAAATCATCATAAATTTCTTCCATGCAATCCTCGAATATTTACACACGTGCACCCTTAACAGGTGCATAGAATCACACACATACATTCACATCCCCACTGACGCACACCTGCCCAAATATTGCATATGGAATATTTAATTCATTATTTTAATTTTTGAAACAAAGCTTGCAAAGCTGTCTAATAGCCACATCAGTAAGCGAAGTCACATTTAGCCCTGCTGCCACTCCGCTCTGCTCATCATTAAAATTCATGAACACATTTATGGGAAAATTTGCCAGAACCACTCTTTGCTCGTTCCAATCTGCCGGGGAATATGCCGAAACAAGCAACACTTGAACGCAAGTGTTGCCAACAATGCTTTGAGCTTTCCATTTTTCCCCGCCCACCTTTTTTTGGTAAAGTAAGTGTTTCAAAAAATTGATAAATTACTTTTACGCTTGAGGAATTATTGAAAATAAATTTGATGTATTTTGTGATCGGGGTTTAAAGTGGGCCAAAATGCAGCACGTTTGCAAGTTGCAAAGTTGGCGTGTTTGTGGAGATTTGGTTGGTAATAACACCGGTGCTTAAAATTGCCCTAATTTTTGTTGTTTTTCAATGAAAATTTATGGGCGTAAACGTGATTTACTGTCAAGGACAAATCCAACTATTACAATCGACCAAAACTGAAAGTTGAGCATGCAAATGAAACATTTGATATTTATTATTTTAATTTTTTCCATTGCAATCATATACAAGTGTATTGACGTATGTAAATTAGCTTTGCAACTTTCAATTTGGCTTAATAGGCCCCAAAACCAGCTTGGGTAGTCATTAACAATTGGGTGAGAGCGGTGAACTTTAAAAACTGCTATAATTGGAAAAAGCAGTCTGACATGTTGGTGAAACCGGCACAGTAAGCTTAACTAGTACATCATTATCTACGTGGTTCCATTCTTAGTCAGCTTATTTTATACGGCAGCAAAACATTTGATCGATTGAAAGGTGATTATTAGTTATTTAGCTCTTTTCATGCTTATTCAGGAAAACTTATTCAGGAAAATTTAACGTCATTGAATTTCTCGCACGGGACATTCTTTCAAGACTTTCTGATACAAATTCTTGATGTTTTTATGTTATCCTGCGAAACCCCAGACCTTTTCTACTTGTCCTGGAAACAAGTATTTTAAAGCATTTTATCTGTTTGCTATTTTTTTATTTTTCCATGTGTTGAATTGGTATATTTCCATTACAAATGAAATTTCGAAATTTACAGGATACAAATTCCATCACGTCCCCTCTAGAAACCCAGCAAGTTCTTTCATTCATATCTGGATAGGTAATATCTATTTTTCTTTTTCCCCATGTGTTGAGCTGGTTAAATTCCTTTGCCAATGAAAATTTGAGATTTTCCATCTTGTCCCCTCTAAGAAACCCAGCAAGTTCGTTCATTGTCATCTGGATGGCGATATCTGGAAGCAGGAAATGGTTGCGAAAAATTAGATAAAATATTCACAAAAATATTCTTGAATATTACGATGTATTATAATATATCATAACAATAATATATTATAGTACTATCATAACAAAAATTTCTCAATAAATAATTATTTATTGAAAAATTAAAACATTTCTCATAATAAAAATTTCTCAATAAATAATTATTTATTGGAAAATTTTTGTTATGAGAAATGTTTTAAATTTTCTCTGAATCGAAATCGCTCGACTCAAATAAATTTGAAACCAAAGGTTGCTTCGATTAACAGATTGTTCAAGGTAAGTAAAGTTGAAGGTAGCAGCAGAGTTTGGGTTCCGACGGCAGAGGTTTTGTCATCCAGTTGCCAAGATAATCATTCAGCCCAGCTCTGCTCGATTTGATGGTAAATGAATAAAAATAGAGTGAAGTATACAGTGGGTCTATACTAGTGTGTGTGCGAAATATCGAGATCATTCCTGCTATTACCACTCCCACAATTAACTAAAAATCATTATTAGTGTCGAAGGATTCATCATTGAAATTTCACAGGAAGATTGAGGATGTTACCATTAAACACCATACAAAATATGGGCATTATTTACGGAGCCACACCCACTATTGACACATTCATATAACCTGCCACCTACAAACAATTTTTGGACGGAATTTTTTGTGAATACGTATATTGACGCTGGAAAGCCATATACAAGAAATGACATAGATCGGGCGAAATCGACGCCTCCCTTTATTATAATCATCTCAACGTACCCTAACGAAATTGACCCTAGGTACGCTCCTCCGGATGATATCTGCATAAAATGTTCATCGCCGTGGTTTACCTTGTAGACACATGTGAGGGTAAAGGGTATTTCGAAGTCCCTCTTACCCGACTTCAGCCTTCTTTATTATTAATTCCATGACATTTGACACAATAAAACTATACTTATGCTAACAAAGTTAACTAAAAGACATAATTATAAAAGAGTCAAATATCGCTCCTAGTCGGAGCATAGGGCGGTCACAAAAGCTCTCCAACGGTTTCTATCAGCAGCCAGGTGTCTTATTTCGTTCCAGGTGGCTCTGTGGTGACTTTCGGCGTGGATAGTGCGTACCCATGTTTGTCGTGGGCGTCCTGCTTTCCGACTACCATGTGGGTTCCATTGAAAGGCCATCTTTGCAATGTTGGTGTCTTCTCTACGCAGAATGTGCCCTATCTAGTTCCACTTGCGTCTTTACTTGTTATTAATGTGATTGGAAAGTGTTTCCTGGTCGGGTTTCTTCACACATCCCCTTAATATATATCAGATGAAGAATTATTTAAATCAGTTGGGGGATCATACAGCTATTTTGTACCAATCACGGCCGTCTTCAGAGACCTTTCAACTAATTTGTTCAGTAGATACTATGCATATGATAAGAGTACGCCAAGTGTATCCCTTCCTAGGATGGACCTGTCTAGTTAAATATTAATATTATATTATAATGAGAGCAGGTCAGTTTCATTATAATATTATTAAATGATACATTGGACTCATAATGAATCACAATCCCAATATAATTTGTAAAGATAACTGACAAGAATCCAAATCAAAAGCTGCATTATTATTTTAGTTGAATGTGGTTTGATCGAGTGAATACCACGGAAGCATACCAAAGATGTGCAAAGTCTGTAATTCTTAGTACATATTCATCATTCCTCCCGTCATTCTTTGTTTGAAATTAAAGTGCATTTCTTTTAAAGAGGAATGCGTGTAGTGTGAGCTTCACTAGCAAAAAAATTGTATATGAACTTCACTTAATAGTTTACCTTTGACAGGTGGCAGCCACACAGTAAATTGTAAATTGAGCTATTCCTGGTTCAGTTGAGTGTTAGGGAGTATGCAAAAATATTCATTCATCATTCTTAATCTCTGCTTTGAAAGTTGAAGAAGAAGTATTTTGGTAGGAGTGCATTGCAAACCAAATAAAACCTGTTCAACTTTAGGGAGATAATTTTAAGGGAATGAATGAAATAGTAGTCGCAGGAGATATCCAAACTAAACTTATGGCACTGAGATGGTGTTTTAGTACAGAGAAGGAAGTGTTACTTAGTAGCAGAAGAGAATTGTTAATAGTAATCCTAAAAACCCATGTTCGCAACTAAGGCAGCTTTATTGAAAAATTCTTCTGTTAAATAGTGACCAAATTTTGCAATCCTAGGCAGTTGTATTAATAAATTCTTCTGACAAGCAGTGCCTCAATTCTTGAAAGCTCTCAGTTCATCAGCTTCTTATCATACAATGAAGAGGCTTGTATGATTTTCCACATCCAACTTCCTTAAATTTTGAGCAAAATTACCTTAAATGTGTCCAAATTCCACACTCATACATGCAAAGACACCTGTAACTTAAGTGTTAGTTTAAACTATATTTCAATTTAGAATTCTCGCAAAATGTTTATTTAAAAAACGGTCCTCACACGGACCTGTGTAATTGCCATACCAAAGTCCAAGTTTGCCGTCTCCACAAACTCGTCCACGCACGTGTTTCAAAGCAAATCAAACCGTACTCAACCGACATGTCGTTCCACCCAGCTGTCATGTTCGTTGCTGGCATTCTCGTGTTGACTTTGGTGCAACGTTTTCCACACATTTTCACACACAATTTCCATTTTCCGATTTTCCGTAGTTTAACCCGAAACGCAAACATATTCGTACACTGGAGCGTGACTGGGAAAAGCAAACTTAATAGAAAAAAGGACGACCCGGCTGAATGAAAATGAAAAATGTGATAAGGCAAGAGTAAAGGTGTTGAAATTGAAACAACAATAGGCTTAGATAGGAGAATATACCATCATAGAAAAGAAAAGGGGATAGAAACCATAATACCCGCAAAAGCAGTGCTCATCAAAGGATTCACAATGATTCCAGTCATAGTGTGACTTTGAAAATGAGGTGTAAATACACGCAAAATGCGACCATATACAAATTTATGTGGCAAGAATAGGAAAAAGTTGTACAACGCACAACAACAAGAACAATAGCAGTAGAAGTGGCGACAGCAGCACCAACAACAAAAATAGAAGCTGCAAAGGCGCCGAAAAATTCGGTTCGCTTGTGGCAGGCAGGAAATGTAGTACTACGGGGTGAGTAGCCACTCGAATTACCTCACACGTAAGAAAAGTGATTGGTACAAAGCAAACAGACAGCCAGGTACACACGCACACGCACACACAGACACAACACGCTCCCATTCGTATCTGCGTTCGGATTTCATCAGTTTAGTCCGTTAACCATGGTTAAAATCACTTAATACCACAAACTGGCTGTCGCCATCAATGTCGCCTCTTTCTGCCATCGCACTAGTACACTCATATGTCGAAGTGTGTGTGTGTGTGTGTGTGTGTGTGCGCGCGAGGATTTCAGCCTTTCAGTGAACGTACGTGTATTCGCACAGCTGACTGCACCTTGCAAGTGAGTGTCAATCTGGAAGCGTCAGTTACCGTAACGGGTGCTCTTTGTTGGCCCTGGTTTGAGCTTTGTCCAATTGCACGTATCGCTTGACTTTTTGCTTTTGACTTGAAGCATCTCCTCCCTTCACCACTCACTGTTGTGCCTTTCGCTACGTTGAGCGGCTGTCTGTCATATTTGACTGATTTTGCATAAAGGATAAATAAAGTGAAATCCAAGCACGAGGAAATGACTGCGACGAGGCACACTTGAAAAATAATATCGCAGTGCTGAAATATTAAATTCTTTTTATGCGTATATTCTTTTAAAGCAGTCGCAGGAACTGAGAAGCTGCTAACTCAGCCAGGCCAGAGACAGGCGTGAGTGGCAGCCAGTGCTGAAGTTGATCTTATTGTATCATCATTCAGTTAGAAGAAAGGCCGTGGATGAAAAATATTCATAAATTAACGACTTAATGAGGGCTGTGCAGTCCAAAGAGCTGGAGTAGATGATAGAATGTTGGATATAATGAGGTTTTTTGGAAGACTTTGTGCGGGAATTTTGTAAAGGAAACTTGGAAGCATGAATTTGTATACATATTTGTATCAACCTGAGAAGTTAAGGGGTGTAGCAAAGGGCAGAAGGAAGGAAGTGAAAGAACCAAAGGCAACTTAACTTGTTTATGATTATCAACAGCTTGGAGCAAGTTTTTTATACTAGTATATGATAAGAAACCCAAGAACAAAACTGTCCCTCGAGCAGTATCGACGACGAATTGAGATATTTGGGATGTCCCACGACAATGTTTGCCATTGGTCGAGATCTAAGACAGCAAACAGACCTTGGTTTATCTACAACAAAACCAATTGTTTTCAAATTGCCAACAATACGTCAAATGGCGATAGTTTCAACCGCCCACATAAGCTTGAATAATTTTCTCATTTATTAATCGCATTTTAGACTGGTGTCACTCGTTAAGAGTGCGACGATAAAATCATGAGTTAGATTGGGCGAAATGCTGCATTTTTAGCCAATATACACAGATCTCGATTGTGGCCGTATTGCCCTCAATGAGTTTCTATGTAAAACAGCTATTCTTTGTAAAAGTGTGTCCACTTCAGACTGAGTGTCTTTACATTTAGATTGCGGTATCCCTGCGAATTGTTGGGGTCTCAATACAAATTATATTATGTGGACACTTCCAGATCATGAAGCAGTGGAAGTAGGATCCATAACAAGCTCAAAAAACAAGAGTAAGATAAGGGTACAAAAATGCATAAGGGTTCAAAAATATATAAAAAGATTCCAATGTGCTACGGTAAAGACTTCACCGAGTGATGAAACTTAGTTATATGAACATCTTATGGATCATTTCCACCTTTAAGAATGACTCACAGCTCACAAGGTCGCAGCACCAATCAATTGACCGCTTTCCACCTACCATAATGGCTCAAGTTCTTAATATATGTGTAGAGTATAAACGCATCGCAGACGCAGAGAGGTTGCAACAATTATATCCATGAAAAAAACAAACGGGAATTGTCCTTCTTTCATAACTGACATTCTGATACGAAGAATTTCCCTTTATTTAAATGGTGAGAATGGTGAATTGCTGGAATAAGCATGTCCTGATACCTTGCGATATCTTCTGCTTCTTAAAAATTAAGGATCAGTTGTTTGGGAAAAGACTCGCAATAACTTTTTGGATCATACGAAAAGGTGATTTTATATATGTGTTCTTTAGACATAGAGCAAAACCAATTGCTTACTTGCTTTCAAAGGATAGACAAGTGTAGCGAACCTGTTGAAGGAACCTTTGAAGATTGATTGAGTGTAATGTGTGACGAATAGACGTGTTTGTTTTGGCTGGCGGTTGCGTCGCGTAGTTTCAGTGTACTGTTTTGTTGTTGATCACGGGTTATCTTGGAAATTGGAGAGCCGGAATTGTTTGATTGGTGGAATTGTTTTTATTCTTAAAGTGATTGTTTGTTTTTTAATAAGACTTTCAACTTGAATGTTTTGTGGTTTGAAAGCAATGCCTACCACTCGAAAAGCCGCGCCCAAAAAATTGACGTCCGTCTCTTCGCCGCAGTATTTGACTCCTACTCAAATACATGAAAAACTTGGTGATTCACCACTACCACGAAATTGGTTACAGCTGCTTGAAGAGAAGCTTCAACTGCAGCAGGAGTGCATTGTTAAGCAGGTGACTCAAAGCATAACTGAAGCTGTCAAACTAGCTGAAGAGAGAGTTATGCAGAGAATGAGTGAGTTATCTGGTGAGCTAATCAATGTCAGGTCTGCTGTGGCAAAAATGGAGAAGCGGGTTGCTGTTGTGGAGGAGATGGATGCTGATAATCGGGCTCTTGGACGTGAGGTAGCCACGTTGCGTGATAAAGTGGCCAAATTTGAGAACGATGCGGTATCCTCTGATTTGATTATCAATGGTATTCCCCATGCTGCAGCTGAAAATGTGTCTGCTATTTTCTCACAAGTTTGCAAAGCGGTTAATGTCAGTACTCCACTAGTGAGAGAGGCATTCCGTCTGAGAAGTAAGGGAAACCTGAGCAAAACCACTACAGCTCCGATTTTGGTGAAACTCCACTCGGCACGTGATAGAAGTCAGTTGCTCAAGCACATTGCTGGCTTCCGCAAGTCCAGTAAAAGGCCGCTGTTGCTAAATGATATTGGGGTTCAGGGTGACAGCTCGTTTTATATACATGAGAGTCTAACGATTAACAATCGTGAAATATTGCGTCGGGCCAATGAGCTCAAAAGACAAAAACTTCTAGTGTCAGCGTTTACAATTCGGGGCCGAGTCTTTGTGAGAGCCGATCCGAATGCTGAAGCAATAGTAGTGAGTAGCAGAGAGAGCGTAGATGCAGTTGCCGGCAGAAGCTATACTGGAGCATAAAACTCAACTTTTACTTGATTATTTTAATTTATTATTCTATTTAATGTATTATTCTATTTATTTTATTTTAATTTATTATTCTATATTACTCTCAACTTCACTATTTAGTTTCTTCTTTATTTTTATTGAAGTGTTTAATTGCACATTTACATATATTAATAGCTTAAATGCTCTCTCTCTATATGCCTTGTGCTCGACTATTTTTTTAAGTAATTTCCTCTTCTCTACTATCTGCTTCTTCTATTACTGTAGTGCTTATTGTTGTGTTGCTGATATGTATTTTTATACTAATTATGGGTGATGAAGTTTCTGCCTCCAGTGACGTTCATAAAACATTGATTGGCGTTTTATGCAGCCAGCACTCTGGATTAAACATTGTACATTTTAATGCGAGGAATCTAAGTGATTCTAAGATGGATTATGTTAGACACTGCTTTGAGAATTCATCTGTTGATGTAATTTGTGTATCCGAAACCTGGTTGCATGAAGGTATAGGTGACTCTTGCCTGAATATAGGTAATTACAAGCTTTTTCGAAACGATAGATTAGACAAAAAAGGCGGGGGTGTGGCAATATATTGTAAAAGTAATTTAAGAGTGAATTTGTTGAATATGTCTGGAGGCTCAGATGTGGAATTTCTAAATGTTGAAATTTATGACAATAGCACAAAAGTTTTTCTGTCGTGTGTATATAATCCTTATCGTTACTGCTGTTTGGATCCGTTCTTTGCTACTTTGTCAAATTGTGTAATCGATTATGATCATTTTATTGTGTGTGGTGATTTCAATATAAACATGTTATGTAAGGACAGTCTTGCCAAGCAATTCATTTGTAAAATTTCTGAAGTTGGACTGCAAGTGCTGAATACCAGTATGCCAACACGCTTTGCAGATAATGCTTCTCCAAGTTTGTTGGATGTTTTTCTGGTTTCGGATATTTCTTCAGTTATGATCTTTGACCAATTATCGTTTATATCCGACCACGATCTAATTTTTTGTTCAGTGAATGTAAATCTAAACCCAGTGGTTGCTGAAAATTCTTTTTCCTTTCGAGACTATAAATCAATTAATCTTGATTCTTTGTTTAATGACCTGTCACTTATTAATTGGTCTGAATGTAGGCTGTTTAGCTCTGTGAATGAAAAGCTGGATTCTTTAATGTACAGAATTGGTGCCTTGTTTGACTTGCATGTTCCACTTGTTACTCGTTCTGTCACTAACAGCAGTTGTCCCTGGTTTACGAAGAATGCCCAATTGGCTATTAAAAAACGGCATAGAACATACAATCAGTGGAAAAGAAATCCAACTGCATCTAGATGGGAAGAGCACAAACGAGCTAGAAATGATGCAAATTCTACTATTAAATTGGCTAAGCGCAGATTTTTCATGTCCAAACTATGTTTGGCACGACCTTCCAAGCAGCTGTGGAATAATTTGAGACAAGCTGGGGTATGCAATGGGAAATATGAAGATTGTCGGATTGATCCGGGTATTCTGAATGACTATTTTGGTAGTAGTTCAGTGTCTGCTGATGATATGTCTGCTGTAGTTGCGAGGGACTGTGTTTCTGAATGCCCATTTGTGTTTGAGTTTATTTCTGTGGGTGAAGATGATGTTGCTCGCTGTGTCAACAAGATAAAGTCAAATGCTGTCGGAGAAGATGGAATTCCTATTAAATTTATTAAACTTATTTTGCCTTTCATTCTAAGCCCGTTGACCCATATAATTAACCATTGTTTAACGAGCTCCTGCTTCCCCAGTATTTGGAAAATAGCGACGATTATCCCTATAGCTAAAAAGTCCAATGCTAATGTACCGTCTGATTTCCGTCCTGTAAGTTTGTTGTCGGCTTTATCAAAGGTATGTGAATCTCTCATGGCTGAGCAAATCTCAGAGCACGTCAGAAAATTTGACCTTATTTCCCCACTCCAATCTGGTTTTCGGCCTGGACACAGCTGCTCCACTGCTGTTGTTAAAATATTGGATGACATCAGAGAGTCATTTGATATGAGACATTTGACCTTGCTTTGTCTGTTAGATTTCTCTAAAGCATTCGATTCTGTAGATCACTCATTACTATGTGAAAAGCTACGGTTAAATTTTGGTTTTTCCAGCTCGGCGGTCCGTATGTTAAATAGTTACTTGGTTGGAAGGTCTCAAAGGGTTAGGGTGGGAAAGAATGTGTCTGCGTTCAGTAATTCAACCTGTGGGGTGCCTCAGGGGTCAGTGCTTGGTCCACTTTTGTTTACACTGTTCATAGATGACATTTTCAGTAAGTGTCGTCATGTTACCATGCATGCATATGCTGATGACCTTCAATTGTATTTGTCCAGACCTATTGGTCCCATTGATGATTTATGTGCTAGGGTAAACGAAGACTTGATCATAATAGCAGAATGGGCTATAGCTAATAGGCTGAAGCTCAACTCCCAAAAATCATATGTCCTCCCGATTTCCAAGTCTGGTTACCCTTCCTCTGATATACCGACAATTTCACTAAATGATACAAAACTTAAATTTGTTGGAAAAGTAAAAAACCTTGGATACCACATTAACTCCGTACTATCCTGTGAGGATCACATAAATTCAGTGGTGAGTAAGGTATACTATACCTTACGGAATTTGAGGAGGACTGCATCATTTGTGCCTGCTGAGACCAGAAGGAGGTTGGTGCTTCAGCTTATTGTGCCGATCATGACTTACTCAGAGGTTGTTTATGGTAAACTTGACTCGGGTTCCAGGCATAAGTTGCAGGTGGCATTCAATAATGCTACAAGATATGTATATGGTTTAAGAAAGTTTGACCATATCAGTAAGTTTTGCAATCAGGTCCTTGGTTGCAATATTTTTATTTATATGGATGCTAGAAATTGCATATTTCTACATAACTTAATATACACGCGAACACCTAATTATTTGTTTGTAAAGTTGAAGTTTTGTAAATCGAGGAGAAATATGAACCTCTTAGTCCCTAATTACAAGTATTTAAACTCGAATAGACTATTTTTTATGAACGCCATCAGGTTGTGGAATTCGTTGCCTTTGGCAATTAGGAGTATATCAAGTAAGCACAACTTTAAGCAAGCAGTTTTTCACTACTTCTCTTAATGCAATTTTTTTTTTTTTTTTTTCTCTTTTCTGCTTTTCTAATTTTTGTTTCCTTTTTGTTTATTCATTGTTTTTCTGATCTGACTTTTCCTTATTTCAGAAAAATTATTTATTTTTAAAGTTAATTATTTATTTATTCAATTATTTATATGTTTAATTATTTATTTATCTGATCTTAACTTATTTATTTGTCTGATCTAATAATTTAGTTTAATTTAACTTACATTCTTAGTCTTATTTTAAGTAATTTTTGTTATATATAATTCATTGTTATTCGGATACTTCTTGACGCATTTAAAAGACCCTGTCTTATATGTGAACGCTTTAAAATAAATTTAAAGAAATTTGATAAATATATGTGGGAATGGGATATTGATAGGTGGCAACGCTAAGCAGTTGAACGAAAGAACGAACGGACATAGGACGAACGAACCAGCGAACAGACGGTGTACGAAGTATCCATCAGTAAGTGTATGATTGTCCGCCAAAGAAGGCATAGAGTCGACAAACTCTCCCGTAGTCTAAGTATACTGTGTACTAATTATATTAAATAAACGGGAATACAATTGCCCAATAAACCGTCTTTTCCTACATATATTGTAAATAACTTTCATTATCTACAAAGTTGGTTTTCCTTATCAGGCACATTAATCTTCGGAATTACCTTTCGCATCATTGTACAAATTAATTTAACCCCTCTCTTCATCAATATTGAAAGTTCCGTTTTCACATTACCTCATCCAAAATGGGAACAATCTACAATTGTGACAGGATCTTTTAAAAGTGAAAATGAAGAATTATGGATTGAATTTGACGTTTCTCACTTTTGAAAAGCTGTATTCTTCCTGATTTATCCTTCGGTTATCAAATTCATAGTCTTAAAAGGTCATTTTGTATGGCGTGGAACACTCATCCTCATCCTGAACATACTGCAATCTCAAACATCACGATATAATGAATCCATCGAGTATATATATCAATATTCCATCTGTTGGTGTAGTGTGTCTTGAATGTGTTTTTACCTACCACTCCTTCATTTTCTCTGTTTTTGTATGGATTTTCATAATTAACGGGAAGCCTAACATAAGGATTTTACTAAAATTGCTCTGAAGGAAGTTTTCCATTGAGCAGAATTAACCTATTATAAACAGAGGTAAGCTAATACAATTTGTAAATACTGCTTCAGCACAAATCTACTTGAAGTAGATTCCGATTAAAGGCAATGATACAAATGAAGCACTGAATTTGTGGTCTTTAACAATGTCCAAAGGCAAAAATGTAACGCAATCCTAAACTACGAGTACAAAGAAACAAAAGAACACAAAACAGCAGCAGAGTAATTACAATTTTATCGTGAAGAGCACAAACAGAACACAACAATTACAAATGAAGCAGCAGACTCACACACACAAGCACACGCCCCCTCAGGCACAGGATTATGTACGAATACAACCCAAAACCCTTAAGCATGCTTTAAGGCGCTTAAGTGGCTGGCACAAAGCGGACGGAAGTAAAGCCACATTAGGCAACTGCAGCGCCGTAGAAAGTTACTTTGTTTGATTTATCATATTCAATTACACACGTCCTGATCGTCGGAGTAGAGTCAGCCGCGCCGCCACTACCACAGCCGCAGTCGCAGCGGCATCGGCAATAGCAACGGAGGCACGGGTAATTTAACACTTTTGTTTCAAATGTTCATCATCATCATTTGCGTTGCCGAAAGTGCGCTCAGCCACGCACAAAATTTACTTAAATACCGAACTGCTGAAAGCTGATATCGAGCCTACTTCCTGTCGCTGTCCTTTTTTTGTTGCTATTGCTGTTCCTGCTGCTGTTTTGTGCCTGCAACGCATGCAAACGAAATGGCTCGGCGTGTGTTGTTGATAAAGTTTTCAATGCCTAATGGGCTTTAATTTGACTTAACTCACACAACAGCCTGCCTGAATGCCTGAATGCCTGTCTGCCTTGCTGTCTGTTCAGCCATTCAGCTGACAGTCACTCTCTCTCTCTCCGCAGCCTTGTTCGGTGTATGTGCGTGGCTGTCTTCCCGCCTGGCCTTGGCCTTTTGTAGTGGTTGCTTTCTGGGGGAATTTGCCTTTTGCGAAGTTAAGCTTGAATTTGGCTTCTTTTTTCTTTTGGTCGGTTTCATTCCTTTGGAATGAAAAATGATTTTACAATGGGTGCGTATGCGATTTAGAGTGGAGGGCGAAAAGTTAATTTAAAATTCCTTTGGCTGCTTTAATGACTTCAACGGAAATACGGAGTGAATGCTTTTGATTTGCTACAGACAGAATACACGTACTGTTTCGATACCCCCAGATTAACATAAACAATTTTATGTACTTTTTAATGTTTCGAGCTCTCATATCGCACGAATGAAAGGCGGTTTCTGGAAAGGAATGTTTTAATTTGCATTTAAATGCCATTTGCAAATCTCGACTCAAGGGCAGCCATTGTTTGAAATACAAAGTTTCACAAAGAAAGAAAACAGACCGACCCAAAGCCACCAACTGGTCACAATTAATGGAGCTGTAGCAGTGGTGCAACCCTTTGCATCATTTGTTATAATATATTTACGCGATCTGTATGAGCACTATTTTCAAGGATATGACTTACATTCATATTAGAAACATTCTCCAACTTAGATTATAATCTACATTCGTATAATTTGCTGACTCCCTGTACAAATATTACATCCATTAATCTTAATGGTATAATCACTAATCATTTGGCAAACTTGGAGTCCCTACTTTAAGGCTCATTTGACAAAAATCATTTATTTGAGGCACACTCGAATCACACTCCACAAGGATAGTGAAGGAGTTAACGTTGGTTCCTCTATATACAAAAATATCCCTCTTTCCCTCTTGAGGGCTTACTAAGAACGTATCCACAAGGTCACTAATATAGTTTCTTTCCCCTCCAGTGTATGTTCGTAGGAGATTTGAATAAGCCTCACATACTTTAAGCTGACAGAAAACACTTTAATGTCCCTGTCAAAGTCCTTGTAATCAAATTTTCATTATTTTATGAACTTTCCTAATGCTCTGTGTCTTGGATTGCTAAGTTGTTCAGGGCAATCTGGTGGATTAAAGAATTGTTTAGCTCTTCCATTATATTATTACTCTTAAATCTGAGAAAGTAGCCACCACCACAGACTTCACGAATTTCTCTTATTGTAGTGGCACTTCTCCGAAATAATTCACCACGTTTAACTCAAAGACACAGCAGACTCCTGCTCGTAGCTAACAGGCAGCAGATATCGATTACTTTCCAACCCAATGTTTCTTTTCAGTGTGTCTTTCATTCAGAACGCAGTTTGAAATTATTGCTGAGCAGAACATTCCTCCGACCATTTGAAAAGTATGTAAAAACAATATAAATTGCATTTGCAAAGACCGCCGCATTCCCATGGAATTTGCACCAATTCAATGCCTTCTTTGGCAGCACATCTCAGAGTTATAAAATTGTTTTATTAGCTTAGTTGTTGTGGGCTTGTGGCGACAATTAAATTGCCAAACTGCGCACCTGCTGCATAAATTAATTAACTTTATAGACAGCTTAGTCTGGTTTATTGCTGTCACTCCGTTCGGTTGGAATTTTCAGCTTGGCCTTTAAGAGAATGGCTTCTATGCAGCAGGATTGAGGCATAAGAAAACAATCCTCTATGAGGTCGCTTGGCAACTGTGGAGCATCAAAAAGGTTGCTAAATCTGGCATTCAGCTTTGAACAAATTTAAATTGCCTCTGTCTTCTTCAAACAAACAATTTTTAAAATATTCCCCCAAATTTTTTCTCTTTAAATATTCCTCTCTCGGCTTAAATATACCTCTATCTCCAAATTGGCCACTACAAACCCCATTAGAACCTTTTTTCCCTTTACTCCCAATTCATAGATAAATTCTATCAGTTGTTTCGAAGCGGATAGTAATATAATGTTCAAGGCTTATATTTGATTTCTCCCTGACTTAAATTGAATTCCCGATCAGTTCCTTCTGCCGTATCTCATTGAGAGGTTGGTTAAGAATCAGAGGTCTTCTTCTGTTTCTCAGTTCTTTTTGAGATTTCAAACAAATACCTTCTTTTCTAATACCAATCCTTAATGGCAGCACGTTTCTGGCCAAAGATAGGTAAAGGGATTTCTTACCCAAAATAGAATTATCTCCAAAAGGATACTAACCCTGAACCCCGAAAGTCTTAATACTCTAGTGAGGTGTCTGACAGGACACTGCTGCCTAAAGTATCACCTAAACAAGATAGTCCTATCAGACATTTCTGACTGCAGATTCTGTGGACATAACTCTGAAACATCAGAACACATTCTGTGTGAGTGTCCAATGATCAAAAGTAAGAGATAAAAATTTCTAGAGGAGTCCATCACAGACCTTGCCACAATTTGGAAACTTCAACCTTCCAAAGTGCTCCAATTTATAAAAAGCTTAAGGTTACAGTGAATCATAGGAGTTAGCAGTGAATCATAGGAGTTAGGTCCTTAGGGGCCGCGGTGCTAGTACTCCCTGAAATATTAATCGAATTCTAAACACTGCTCTTATGCATTTATGTATATACTATGACCCATGGTACTTTGGTTCCCGTTCACTCCGAGGCTTTTTAAACGTTCTTTGTTTTTCATTACTTCAGACAAATTCTGGAATTTTTGTCCAGTTGTTTTGTTTTCTTTTATTATTTTAATACGGCAAAGTCATCCGATCAGCAGAATCAGAAGAAAGGACAACAAAAGAGAATCAACCAAATCCACCATAATTAAGGGCAAAGAATCAACAAAACCAGCAGAATCAGAAGAAAGGACTACAAAAGAGAATCAACCAAGTCCACCGGACTCAAGAGCAATGAATCAATAAGACCAGCAGAATCAGAAGAAAGGATAACGAACTAGAATCAATCAAGTCCATCGGAGTTAAGAGCAAATAATCAACAAGACCAGCATAATCAGAAGAAAGGATAACGAACTAGAATCAATCAAGTCCAACGGAGTTAAGAGCAAAGAATCAACAAGACCAGAAGAATCAGAAGAAAGGACAACAAAAGAGAATCAACCAAATCCACCATAATTAAGGGCAAAGAATCAACAAAACCAGCAGAATCAGAAGAAAGGACTACAAAAGAGAATCAACCAAGTCCACCGGACTCAAGAGCAATGAATCAATAAGACCAGCAGAATCAGAAGAAAGGATAACGAACTAGAATCAATCAAGTCCATCGGAGTTAAGAGCAAAGAATCAACAAGACCAGCAGAATCAGAAGAAAGGATAACGAACTAGAATCAAACAAGTCCATCGGAGTTAAGAGCAAAGAATCAACAAGACCAGAAGAATCAGAAGAAAGGACAACAAAAGAGAATCAACCAAGTCCACCATAATTAAGGGCAAAGAATCAGCAAAACCAGCAGAATCAGAAGAAAGGACTACAAAAGAGAATCAACTAAATCCACCATAATTAAGGGCAAAGAATCAACAAAACCAGCAGAATCAGAAGAAAGGACTACAAAAGAGAATCAACCAAGTCCACCATAATTAAGGGCAAAGAATCAACAAAACCAGCAGAATCAGAAAAAAGGATAACGAACTAGAATCAATCAAGTCCATCGGAGTTAAGAGCAATGAATCAACAAGACCAGCAGAATCAGAAGAAAGGATAACGAACTAGAATCAATCAAGTCCATCGGAGTTAAGAGCAAAGAATCAACAAGACCAGCAGAATCAGAAGAAAGGAACACAAAATTGGGCATTCAAATAAAATAAAATAAGTAAAATATTTTAATACGATCCATTATTTCTGTTGATGTCTCCTGGCAATCCGATGAGCCTACCCAGTAAATTTGAGTCCGTACAATATAGTTAAGTTACTAAGTTACATTACTCTAGTTGAAGCTTCTACAGCATCCTGTACAAAAGGAACTCTTTCAGCAATTACTTTCAGTATTAACTTCAGACTGAAATGATTTAAGACACTGCCGCAATTTTCCTTTGCATTTTGGCCCGACAATTGTTTAATTTGCACAAGCATTCATGTAGGAGCCGCTCAAACATGCTGCCTCGAAGTTTTTACTTCAGCGCTGTTGACCTTAGAGCAAGTTTGGTACTTTCTCTTCCGAGTGCCTCCTCACAAAGGAGCGCGGCAATGCATCTCGAAAAAGTTGAAATCGGAAAAAACGCACTCTTTTCACAAATTTAAATTGCGGACTGTGCAACGCTTTTCTGGCGGTTTTGAGGGCAAGTGGACACTCCCGGTCACCCGCCGCCAACCGCCAACCGTCAGCCCCACACTCGACTGCGAGCGTACGTGCAATGTCAATGCGAATGCATAAATAAGCCACAACATCGGCGCAGTTAGTTATTGTTGCAAAAAGTTCACGTATGCGTGGCAGTGTCCTTGTGTCTGTGTGTGTGTGATGTTGCCTGTGAATTTCAGAAGGTGCGCCTGGAGTGCTATAAAAGCAGCTTACAGCAAACGCAGCCAGGTCAAAAGCATCCAGTTGGGTTTTTACTACCGCTCACGTGTGAACGTGTGCTAGTTAGTCCTTTATTTAGTTGTATGTGTGAAAGTAGGTTGAAATTTTTATTACTTTACAGACGTGCCTGCACAAAGTGCGCATAAACGTTACAAAAAACTATTTTCAGTTGAATTAAATATCATTTTCATAAAAAAAGGATGTGTTTGAATGTGTTCCGGCCGCAGGCGAATGCAATGAAATTTATGAATACGAAAGCGTTCGCTGTCCATTACGGTAGCACGCGTCCCTTGGTTCGTCCGTCCACACGGCTTACTGTCTGAGGTGGAAATCAGTTTGTGCAGCACTTCAACGTGCCTGAGACTGCCTGTGGTGCAAGTGAAAAATTGCTACTTTTGTGGGGATTTTCATGTGCTTGTTGTGCTTCCATTACACTTGCTAATAAGTGCATCAATTTTGGGGATTTGTGGCAGCCGAGATTAAGACACTTGACATGCATTCTTTTTCAAATATAGGTGGCAATAAAATTCCACAGATATTTTTGGAAGCATTTTAATTTGAAGGGTTTAGTTGTGTTCCTGGTTTCTGCCAGGAGAATGTGAGTTAAGTAAGCAGGCAAGGAGCAACCTAGCAAGCGGCCACTTTATCTATAGTGATCTCTGAACTCAATATCTAAAAGAGGTTCACTCTTAAATGTATGAACAAACAACTCCTTTTTTTTGTCTCTAAGGATTCTTCAATGTAAATGTAAAATTCTTCAGAATAATTTATTAATTTGAAGCCGCATGAACTCTGCCCAAAATAAACTTGATATTTACTGATATTATCAATAGGAATAAAAGCGAGAAGCAGAGTAGAGCTTCTGTTAAATACAAATATAAATAAACTTGGGCCGGCCCCAGTGTCTAGCGCCAAGCATGCTAGACTCACACTCAGGGGTCATGGGTTCAAATCCTACCCGGGGAATAGTCAGAAAAATGTTTCTTTAAAATATTTTTCAGTTCGAGCCGGAGGCCTTAGTTGCTAGTACTCATTACCCCAATCCATTGCATTTGTTAACTTGAAGTGGATTTTAGAGGAAACTACACAGTCGACAACAGCTGAACCTGTTGCTCGTTGGTATAAAGGAATATTTTATTTGACTTATTGATTCGATTGTACAATCAGTTTCTTATTTTATAACCTCCTTAAATTATAAATTGTATGATTAAATTCTTGGTTGAGTATGTAAAATTGAGTAAGGAGTTGTGGTACCCGCTTTTTAAGCCAGAAATCTTCCCTAAGTTTGGGAGAAAATGAAATGAGTTTTCCGTCAAATTTAAAGTAAAATAAGGAGCGGGAAATTCAATTAATTTAATGAAAAAACGAATCACCCCAAAAAACGAAATTGATTGAAATAAAACCATTGTCCCCGTACCAGGATGATTGTATGCCCCTGTGCAACTGTTACGGCGGTCGACATACTTCAATATAGCCATGATCAGTTTGCACTCTGTAAAATAAAGGTATAATTGAGTCAACTATTATAAATTCATCCACCCAACAGTTTAGTGGAGTTTCTCTTTGTCTTCGTCACATTATCTTCAATAACTTTGTTCAAAATCTTCAATTGAGTCTGACTCTTCTCCCAACGATAGTCCCAACATATACGAGAATACTCTGTTTAATACGAGTACGTTTGCTCATTTGACTTTATGGAGCCTACAAATAATGCTTATTTTAGATCTTTACTAAATTGATTAATGTCTTCAGGAGGTTGTGTGATTGGATGCATTGAAGGCTATATTGAAACAAATACTGCCCAAATGCTGAAACTAAAACTTACTTCAGAATAACTAGGTTTTCCTTTGTACTGAGAAGGCAAATTACCGTGTAGCCGAATCCTTGTTAGTATGAGCATCAGAACTGATTATTGACTAATATTACAAAATAGATTGGAGTACGATGCTTACCATTTCGAGCCTTCTCTGTGGGAAATCATGTTTGATTTTATGTCTACAGCTCTCTCTTGTTTTATTATACATTTTCTCAGAAACACCTTCTTTGTGAAACCAAAGAATTGAACGTAGTAAAACTTGTTCAACAACATTTTTCACCACTTCAATCTGTTTGAGGAAGTTGAACATGGTTTACATGATGACAAGAATTTCATAGAGAACAAAATATATTTTATAATAGGACCTAAAATACTTTTATCCTTAGCAATGCTCTAAACAGGGTCTAAGGGTTGCTAATCACAGTGATAACAGCGACCTCAATGCAAACTCTTTGAATGAAATCACATCGAATTTTTACGACATAACTCAGATTTTGAAGTGTGGCTTTTTGTTTTCCTTTTGGCTCACTCTATTCTAAGCGTTCCTGACTTTATTGACATTTCAGGAGCAATTTAAAGCATAAACCATACTATAGCTTCCCACACATAATGGTTTAGAATATAAACCACACTACTCAAATATATTTCAACCGCTAAGATAGGACTAGCATCATAACCATTTTCCATCTTCCTTTTTAAGATATTTCCTTCTGGGCTACGTAGCAGGAGTATGACTTCCTTCGTACCACTTCTTTTCTGAAGTTGTACTTCATAAGTTTATCCCCGCATTAGCACAACTCCTTTCCAATTCCTGATAAGTTCGTTTCATACTTCCCACCACCACCGCCAGTCTCACTTCCTTTACCACACCAATTGAAAGCAAATTCAAAAGGCATCCAATTAGTAGCCTGCAATGAGCCCTGCAGTCCCTTTGAGGCTTACAGTGGTGCAATTCGAAAAGCAGAAAACCAAATAAGTACGTTATTTAAAACTTATTAAAAATTCCCGCCGACATACCGACATACAACATTTTAATTTCCATTTTGTTTCTTGATCTTTGCAGATGCTCTTTAAATGGTTTGTTCTCTGCCTCTGGGCCATGCCCGTGTTAACCGGCACCGGCAGAAAATGCCCGGCAGAATGCTCGTGCAGCGTAGACGAGCTGAATCGTTATCAGGCACTCTGCATAAAAGGTAAGCGCGCATAAAAGAAAGGCGCAAAAGTGGAGCGAGGCACAGCGGCGCCTCTTCCACCAGTGCAAGGTGCAAATGTGCCAATGTGCCAGCGAGCGTTTGTGCAGTGGGAAGGCACGTACAAATTAGAGGAAATGAGTAGAGCGGCGTCGTTGAATGAGGTAAATGGGAGAAGTGGTGTGCACGTGGGTAGCTAAAGTGTTTGCGTTGCGGAAATGCAGCAAGTTTAGTGTAATAATTTTATGTAAAACGGTACTCAAGCGACATTTAAATGCGCATTTTTTCGGATAAGGCGCACGTAGCGTATGAGGTACATTTGGGAAAACTGCGTTCAGCTCGAAAGTTTTGCATTTATACTCCATTTTTCACGAGAGTTCTCATGCCATTCGTTTTTCAAATTTCATTTCACTACGAATGAGAGTGAGAGCGGAGCAAGGGGCTGTGTTTTAATTAAAATCTCTTCCTAAAATATCGCAAAATGGCATTGTGCGAAAGTTTTTAGAAGGAAAAAAACCAGAGGTGATGGAACTCTTACAAAACGATTTTAATTATCTACGCACACAGTTGGAGAAGCACAACGAAAACGTACCACTGAACTAGTGTACCAGTGTGGTAGTCCTCCTGAATGCAATTAAGTGAACTTAGAGCTTTTTTACAGTTGCCACTTGGCTCATATTGCAAAAGTCGTTCCGTTAAACACCTTCAAAATTCGAGGAATTGAATAAAAATGTAAATTCTTAGCTTAGATATGGTGTAGTAATATGAGGAGTAGTTCATCTTTAACGTAATACATGAGGAGCACTTCTCCTTTACCGACATTAATTGAAGATATTGATGTGAAAGAATTGAGAAATGACCATGGGCTGTGAGGAGGATATACTTAAAAGGAGTATAGATATATAGAGTGGTGTTGGAATCTTAGAAATATCATTTTTTTAACTTGCGTGGAAGTGAATTTCAAGATCTAAAGAAGGTAAGTAATATTCACAAAGAAATCAATATTCTAGATTGATGAAGTTCTGTTATGAGTGGTGTTGCGAAGATTTCCCTGACATACGGAAATAAATCCTTTTACCTATATTTTATATTCCATATTCAGATAGATCTAGGTTTGGTATAAAGATATATTCATCATTATTCTTGGATGGCAGCTGCATATATCAGACGAGCCTTTTTCATATGAAATACGCTACTACTAGTCTAGCAGAATATGAATAAAGTAGGTTTTTTTAGCATCCTTTTCTTGACTCAGGCGACAAGAATCATTGCAGACATATCATCTGCGATCATTGCCTATAAATGTGTGCACTGTTTGTATATCATGGAAAGATTTTCATCTCTGATGACAGCTTCAGTTTGCAATATAGACGCCAACTTAACTAGTGTCATAAGCCAAAGGAATTCAAGCCTCAAATATCAGCACTCGTAAAACTGTTGCACTGGTGGAACCCATAAGTGTACCATAAACATGTGGCCGGTGCAATGATATATTCATTATTTTTCCAAGCATTCAGCCCTTTTTTAAATAAATTGTACCTTCAGAAGAGCAGAACTCATTCTGATATTTGGAGTACTTGTTCAGTTTGAAATATGATAAACTCAGCTCAGTTGTATATTTTAGATTACAGGAATTGAAGTCTTCAGTCAACGGTAGTTTAAAACTGACAAGACAACCCTCTCTCCTAACTTTCAGATCAATTGATTCCCATAGCCCCAATTGTCCCCAATAATCTGGTCGGTCTCCCTCTTAACCCATATAAAAAATGGAGGAATTGAATGGATGGCAAACGTAAACTCCTTTCAAAAAAGTTGCTGTACGAGTAAATATTCGGAATAACATTCCTATAACAAAAGCACCTGCTTGACAGACCTTTCTCATTACTCTGTAAAGCTCTCCTTATCAATAGAATTTATAAAGAAACTAGCACCCAATTTCTTACCCCCAACATAATTCAAGATCACAAATTAATGTCAGTTTTTGCACCTAGTCTCAAAAATTGCTCCCGTTTATTTGTGTAAATTATTTCAATTTCCATTTTGGAAACTTTTTAAAATTTGTTCTTAGCTATTTTTCATTTTTGGTAAATTATATTCCCTTCCCCGTTCTTTACCCCCAGACATCCCTTATTCCACGCAAAGTTGAAATTACTTTTTGCGATTCTATTCGTTGCAATTGCGAATCGCCGTGTCGGCAGCATTGCTTGGTTCACCATTTTCTTTGGCTGCACACTGTTTGTCTTAGCCGCCCACTTCCCCAACTACTTGCGGAAATTAATAACGCTAAACTATCCTTCTGCGTCCACTTCCACGTTCTCTTGCTCTCTTCTCACACGTAGATTGTGGGCCGTCTTGGGGAGTCGTCTACGGCGACTGTGGCGGAGATACTCGTTCCATTTGCACAGTCCTGAACCGTAATGGAAACAATGTTGGCAATTCGCATTGTCGCCATTTATGTTGTTGTCTTTCTGGTTTGTTTGTGTGCTCGAATGGTTCAATGTGCGCTCCTCTGAAAGCCGGCGCTAAGAGCACTTGGCATTTGTTTACAAATTGAATTTTGCGCATATTGTGTGCGGCCCATATTGCATTTTAATTGGTTTCAATAGCTCCGCAACCAACCATTCTTCACTTTCAATGTTAACTTAAAATAAATATAAAACGCAATATATTGAAAAAAGGGTAAAATACACTTAAAAAAATGCTCATATAATAAGAACTTCAAACAAACGGAATGTTTTAGAGGCGAGGGACACTAACAGATCACTAAGACACTTGTGATATCTTAGTGATCTGTTTTTGTTACATTCTCTCTCTATGTCCTTGGCACTATATCTCCCACTACCTCTCTGAATATTGTTATTTTTTTGGCACTATCTCAGATTGATGAACTGATGATTAATGTAAAGACACTGTCGCATAACTTTCCAACTAAAGTAAATAAGAAGCCAACAACAGATTGGGCAATGATGGGTACAAGTGAGCGGGTTGCACACTCAGCACACTTTGTTATTTCTCAGTCGCCACCTTGTTCTTTCTTTTACCTTAAGCCTCCTTCTATCATTATCTGCCTCTCTATCTCTCCCTCTCTTTCTCTCTCTGATTGATCAACAGGTAGCAGTGGTTACAGGAATTCTTGAGAGCTGTAAAAGACAGCATTATTTGAAGTTCGAGTTAATGAGTGTGTTTTAATTGCTGCTTTCATTGAAGTTTGCTTGCTAAAAGGAACAACTTGAAGGACTTTAAATTTGGACTTATTCAGTGCAATGCAATTGGACACAATATTTGATGTTCTTCAAGCATAAGTTTTAATTCCTTCTTTAGCTGCTTCTTAATTCCGAGACTATTGGCAACATTTAATAATCAAAAGTGGCCCAGTAAAAAAGTCGCTTGTTTTTTAATTGAACTATATTGAAAACAAGCTCTGCAGTTCTGCGTCGTTAGCTCGATTCTCAGTGTCCTTCGCGCATTTTAATATCCTTGCTTTCAATTTGTATAATTTTAGTAGCGCAATTTTAAACATGAAATCCCTTGAGTACATTCCTGCGAAAAACATAAAGCGGAATAAATTATATTAAGGACTCTGTAAATAGAACAGCAATGTCCTTTTTTGCTCTGCGCACAAACACGAGAATAGCAGCCCAGGCTGAACGCGCCGAGCAGCATCATGGCATGAAATTATAAATTTGAACAAAATAACAACAGCATCAAAATACTGCAGTCTGCGTTAATCTCTTGAATTTTTATGCAAATCTCCCGGTTTCATTGTTGCGCAACCGGTGCACGAAACACGCACCAGCACTGCTGGCATAAAGGCGAAATATCCGTACGCGAAGTGCTATGATTTTTAACATTACGCGCGGTGATGCTGCGCATAAAGCTGGCAAATAAAACTGGGCAAATGCTGCCGAATTAAATATGCAAAAGGATAACATGGCAGCGCATAGCAGGCGAGTGGGGGAACGACATTGCTGCATTGTTTAAATGCCATATATGGGAATTGTTGTGGCGAAGGGAGTGAGTGGGGCGGATGCCAGGCGTCTGGTGTGGCGCTCATGATGATGCATCGTCGAGTGCAATCTGCTAAGAGTGCGCACGCGAAACAATGTGTCGTCTGATGCTATTCCTGCTATTGTCGTTGTTGCCATTGCTGTTGTTGTTGTTACTGTTGATGCCGCAGCTCCATTTATTGTGCGCTAGTGCGGGGAAAGATTACGACAAATAAGCGGAGCGGCGAATGGGAGGAGATAAATATATTGCCATAATTTATGTAAGAAAAACAAGCGCAAAATGTAAACAATACGAACATTAATCATTTTAACATTAACTGCGTGGTGAACCGAATGCCACTGTACCCAGATATCAATCGTAGCACTAACAGCTGCAGCTGACTCGAGGGTCGTTGCAATGTGACCTCAACGAGATGGTGCAGTACCTTAAGAGTAAGCTGTGATGAGTTGCAGACCACGGAGACCTACCGGAGAACTAGGTTATGTGTTCAGATAAGGAGGCGAGGAAGCGATTAGTCTTTCACTATGGAATTAGGTAGTTTAGCGGGAAGCTGACAAAAGTGGTTCAGTGGATTAATATTAGCAATATGATCAAAATAGACAACAGAATAAAATATATATTTCAGAGTTTGGAGGTTTGTAGTCATGGGATGTATATTTGGGGCTCTGAATTGGTTCAGAAACAATGGCGAAGCAATCATATACTGCAGACATTGTAAGGATTAGTGGGAGCAAGAGAACATTCTTAATCTTTAGTGATCCTAATCCCACCAAAGGGAATATCAGATAAGCTACTTTCGCTAAGCAGGGCAGACTTACCGATTTCATCTGGGTACTTTACAGGCCACTGCAACCTGAGGTTTCACCTAAAAAATGTGGGTTGAAACGCACAATAGATCTCGTTTGCTCGCAGTGCTTCTTGGCCTCTAATAATAATAATATTTCTTAATCTTTTAAGTGTGGCTTTAAACTTTTCAACAAAATCTAAATGGACTTAGAGAGGGCCACATTTTGATTATTTATGATATCGACAGTCTGGTGGGGGACCGCGTCTCTACAGTCTAGTGGGGGACCACGTCTCTAAAATTTAATTCAAACTCATATTTGGTGACAATTGCGTGTATTTGGATGCCACAAGAGGTATTATAGTATCGTACATTATGTGCTGGTATAACTTAAAACTACGAAAATTAAGTCCTTGCAACCTATTTACAAATATCATCACTTTTGACGATATTCCTAGCAAACTAAGGCATAGTTTCATTTATAATTACTGAAATACATTTGAAATCATTTCAAAATTACACCCCCGAAGAGTGTGCTAAGCTAATACTTATATATATATTGTTCGATAGTGATGCTTTCTGTTAGCAAAAACGGGCAAACATGATAATGTCGAATATCCTGAGGACTGCTATTGTCAGTTGAATATTTTTGAAAAGTCACTTAGCTACTAAGTAGTTTATTGAAATCCTGAAATTATACTACTTTGAGTGAAATGCTTCAACCACAAGAAATCGTAACGAAATAACTTTCTAACCAGGCTCCCATGTGTGGTTTCTGCAAATGTCAACTGAGAATTTGTAAGAAAGATAGTTGAAGTAGCAGAAGCGCCACTTCGAATTGATAACCTTCATTTTCGTCACCCGCTCTACACTTACTCGTATAAATACATTGAACCCACTGCATACGCGTGTGCTCACATAATTCACAAGTGACAAGACTTTTGAATGCTCGAGAATAAAACGTTTAACCTTCGAAGATTTATTGTCAACCGCATGCCCTGAATCAGATCGTGTGGAAAATTTGTACTCGCCCCTCCATATTAAAATGTTTCCTTTGCTTTGCATACTTTCAGGTGGATTGTCTTCGTTTCCTGCACATCAATTGGACACTGATGTGAAAATCATTATCATAAAAGGACCACGTAACCTCATAAGAGTTGGCAAGATTTTCCCCCAATTTCCACAGCTGGAAGTGCTGCGCATCACGGATTCCGGCATACCCGCCATTGGACCCGAATCGTTCTGGGGACTGCAATACTTGCGCATTTTAGGTGAGTGTAAAGAAAGACAAACATAAAAAAGGGATAACAAAGCACGCATCCGCACGCATGCACGGTGTAACACAAAAGCAATCAATCAAAAATGGCAATCCGAAGATAAATAATGCAAAAAAAAAACAACCAAAAATAAAAGAATATAAATAAAATAAAATCAATTTTACTTGACACTATAAAAAAATCGCATAAAAATGCTATAATTCCATCCGCAAAAAGGGATAAGCGCAAATGAATTTTTATGTAGTGACAGCGATTTACAAGGATTCAATTTTACTCAACCGAAAAAGGTAGTTAAAAACACCAACAAAAACAACAACAAAAACAACAACAGAAACAGAAACAAGAACGATGACGACAACAAATGCAAAGGCGACTGAACGCAGACACGCAAATTCCGCACACGACGGACGACCACACGCGTTAATATCGTAAATTTTTTCGAAAACACAAGCAAAACAAACCAGCACACAAACAATCAAACCACCAACAACAACAAAACACAGCAGAACAGAACAGAACAACAACGGACGCAACAAAAGAATCTGAATGCGCGATTGTCAATAAAATGAAATGAATGCATAAACAAAGGAAAATAAAAATTGTTAACGAAGCAACAACAGCAGCAAAAACAATACGTGGACCCACCGAACGAGCGCTACTTTAAAACTTCAGCCAGATGCCAGCGCCCTGGTGCGCCCTTGCATCGGCCTTCAGCACCCTCTCCGCTGTAGTCAGCGCGCAATTTTTAACGTAAATTTTATCTCTTCATTAAAACAAACAAAAAAAGTGAAGTCAAAAGTCAGTGAGCAAATAAAGAAATAAAAATAAAATACAATATAAAAACCAAAGCACAACAAAGCGAAAATAATAAAAAAAAAATTGAACGCAAAATGGAGATATACCCGCATAAAATGGCGTTGCTTGTGGCGCATCCTTTTTGTTGTTATTGCTGCTTGCGCGCTTTTAATAGAATTTAAACTGATTATAAGACGGGAACGGGAAGCAGCAAACGGGAAATAACTGAAGCAGAAACTACATAAATTCAAGTTGGCCGATACCTTCATCTACTTAAGTGCATAAACTTAAGGGGCTTCTTTGTCATATTAAAGGATATAATTAGATACTAGGATAAGAGAGTGCACACTGCAAGCCATTCAGTCGGTAGAGTTTATCCCGATAAGTACTCGTATCGTTGAGTTGTTACAAGAGCTTCACAAAATCCTATTAATCTGGTTGGTTTAGTATATACAGGGTGATTTTTAAGTGTGATAGGACTTGTAAGTTAATCGAAGAACAATTAACAATTTGATCCATAATTGTATATATACATAAATAGGAATTTCAAAACTATTAAATATAAGTGTGGTAACTTGGGATGTTTCCCACGAAGTTTCGATTTCCTATAATTTCTTATAGTAATTCTGAACGAATGGAAGTCGACGTTTCCACTACATTTTCTAGTAATGCCGGTATTATTCAAGGAATGCCTGGAGTAACCTTCCAAAGCGATAATTTTTCTTATTTTCTCAGTACAATCCTGTGACCTGAGAAATGATCATGAGGTATTAAAATACACGATCTTGGGCACCAGCGATAGTCCAATTATCGAAATCATCTTGTCGTCAAACTGTGAATTCAATAAAGCCGATCACTGGTCATCGTTGTTTCACGATCGGAAGGGTCTCATATCCGACTCCTGTTTTTAGGGCATGTTATTTCAATGATTCTTTAAAAATCTTTTTCTCTGGAAGTCGAAGGCCTTAGTTGCTAGCACGCATTCCCCCAACCGATTGTAGATATAATTAATTATGCTGCAAGGTATAATAATAATAAATAAATACTCAATTTCGCAAACTCTTTCACACAGAATTAGTTATGGTGTACATTATAATATTAATAATAAGTTTACCTTGCCCAACTTTTGAACTTAGAAGTCTTGTTATCTATTATCGAAGACATATCCATCAAAACATGTGGTATTTATATTAAAAATCCTTCTGTTACATCCCTATTGCTAATAGCGTGAGTTATTACTCTGTCCTCTCATGATATTCACATGGGGCGTATACGTATTATTAATTGTACCATATGAATGCTTCTGCAGTTGCTGGTACTAGTTAAAGCACTTACTCGTAGCTATGCCTCTAAAGATAATTTTCTATAGTATGAAAGTACCTCTAATTTGTCCCGTATATAAATGATCATCGGTGTATTTCGTTAGTCCGTATCAAAAGGGGAGTTTCTATATAAACAGCTTGGATTCTTAAGCCTCGACCACGGCTTAGCAATAGTTCCTGTTATATTCCATAGCAGACATGGATGTATGAAGCGAAAAATTATCCATAAACTGAGAGAGCTCAACAAAATATCTAGAACCATTCCAATGATTTTTATATATTTATTATATATTTTATGTATATTTTTATACTTTATCTCTTCAAAAATGACCAATTAATGTTCACTTATTTCAGCATCTTTACGAGTATTTCTCCAACAAGTTTATTTTAATTGCATTTAATATCAACATCGACACGAATATCAACCAAGTAAGCAAATTGTTAACAAATATATTTTTCCCATCTTCTTTTCGATTCAACATGGACTCCTGTTCCCAATTATGCACCGACTGACCCACTTCGAAATTTATTGCCAACAATGTTGCTACTGCTTCGCTGATTATTGCTCGAAAATTGGAATACATTGTCACCTGTGTGCGCGGGTAACACCACCTGCATTGCCGCCACACTTGCACGGAATCACCATGCTCGCATCGCAGACCTCTCCAAGAACAACATAACGAATATCACCGAAAACAATTTTCGCGGACAGGATAATTTGCATGAATTGGATTTATCGAAGAATAAAATTTTAAACATGGCCAGCTCCGTGTTCCGTCATTTAACGGTAAGTCTCCTTGGCCAAGCGGTGAAATATCAAAGCCAATATAAATTCAATTTGGACATAATTTCAACTTAATAGTTCCGCTTCAGTGGTGTCCATTACAGATCGGAGTGAAAAGTGCTGCAGAATGCATAAATATAAAATGCCAATAAAGAAAATGTGAAAATTTTATTTGTTACGACACTTTTTACAACTCCTGCTGCTGCTGCTACTGCTCCTGTGCAGAACTTTATTCACAATTTGCTAGGAGCGTATTTCCGCTGTAATCCGTTGCAGCACACGCGACGCTGGCTCGGAATGCTGCCAACTTCTTCTCAGCTTCGCTTGTCATAAATTTTGAGAGTTTTTTAAGCTTCTCCCATATACACGCAAGAAGCTAGTTTAGTGTGTTGCTCCACGTCTCCTTTATTTATGAATGGAAAAACAAAAGCTGCAGCTTAGCCAGCAGTAGCACTGTTTCATACCCACACTCATCCACATAAATGTGTGAGTATGTGTGTGTGTGTGTGTGTGTGTCTATAATTTGAGTTTAATCTTTTGAGCAGTTTAGTTTTTATCTGCTCTTTCAAATGTCGTTTATTTTTTATTAAATTGCAACGGATTTGCTAACTCCAACAATATTTTCCACAGAGTCTGCTCTGTTCCCGCTGTGTCCGGCAATTGAATTCTTGAGCCCAGCATTTCAAAAGCTGGAATGATTTAAACAGAATTTTTCATTTCATTTGAAGTTTGGATTCACCTACCAGAACATGATGGACAGACTTAAGTCGTCCGTGGCAGAGAGTGTAATTCATTCCTTCCGGCTTCGGCACTCGCAATTCTTTCAGATTTCTATGAAAATACTCCAGTGTCTGTTTTGTGGCTTCAAATAAAATTTACCTATTGTTGACCACGGCATGTTAAGCTCTCAATGGAGAAATACTTTTATATCATGTTCATGGAGAGTTTTTTCTATTACCATTTAAATTTCATTCTCTCATTCTTTCTGCAGAACTTGCGTCGTCTTAATTTAGCTGATAATTCAATTGTTGAATTGCTGCAGAGGAATTTTTTCATGCTCAATCGTCTCAAGTATCTTGATTTAAGCGGTAATCCTTTGCAGGATTTGCCGCCGGATGTATTTCGCGATACGCCGGTAAGTAGGCGCGCAAAGCACAAAGCCAACCTAGAGCGGCGCCTTTTGTGTTGGCACGCACAAAAGGCGCTTAAGTGCACATTTCACTGGCAGTGCCGCTTACTTTTATAATGTGTTTTTTATTTCTTGTTAAAGGATTTGAAGGTTTTCAAGTGCCGCAATTGTCAATTGAAGAAAATCAATCCACAAGTGTACAATTTGTTGCCGCAATTGACTGAATTGGATTTGGGACGCAATGAGGTAAACCATAAGAATACAACCGTTGATATATTATGTTACTACTTATAGACACGCCTTCCCAAATATGATGGTGTAAGATTCTGGGTGACGGTTTTTATTTATGATAATTGGGAAAGCTTGATAGGAGGCCATCTGAGGGTGGAATATAATAATTAAGCAAATATCATTTCAGTTGATATCTGTATTCAATGGAGGCATGCAACAGTATTCTAAGTGTTCATCCAATATTTAAAAGTACATTTTCTTATTACATTGTTTAATACAAAATATCCAAAAATATTCCAAGATTAATTTTGAATACTGTACTGGACTCATCTATATGAATTTTAATAAATCACAAAGCTTCCAAAATATCCTAGAAAGAAGTGAGAACAAATACAGCCGGCGTACAGATGTGGTAGCAAATATTCCAGTCTCACAGTCCGGGGCGCGGTTTGTAATTCTGCCAGGATACGGTCTCGAAATGTTTCTTTTGATATATTTTCTCTTCGAAGGATTTAGTTGCCAGTTCTCACTCCCCAAACACATACAGATGATATTAATGATCTAGGTAGATTGAAGTGGGGTAGGCCGGAAGGCCGCCGAAGAAGGAAGTCCCCAAGCACTCAGGCATTGATGCTCATTGTACTGTTTATTATGATCTAATATTATATATTGATGTTATTATGATATAGTGATATATAATAATATTAATAATAAAATCGTGACAGGAGCTGACAATTTCTTATTTAACTGGACCCTTCAATCCCAAACAAATACGTACTAGCGGGGCAGCTTGCATCTATTTCCCCACTCTCTTTTTCCATTTTTATTCTTAATTATATACGAGTATATATTTTCTTTTGGTTTTGTTAAAAAACTATTTTAAAAAAATAACTCCAAAACTTCTGCTTCACAGTTTAAATTCCTCGACAAGGACGAATTTCGTGATGTCAAACGCCTGACTAAAGTGCTGCTGGATGGCAATCAATTATCTGTGGTCGTGGATGAACTATTTCGCATGCAGAAAAGTCTTAATCACTTGGGTAAGGCGAAGCCAGAAATGCGACTGTTTGGCAAATGTCGCGCGAAACTGTGCGCCGCAACCACGTTTTCAGTTGGATTTTTTATAATTCTTCCATTTTGGTTTATCATTTTTTTTCCGACGGGTTTGTGAACCTTTCCTATCTGCCTTTCAGATTTGTCGTACAACCGTTTAGCGAAAGTTCCGAACGACTCGTTTCAGCATTTGTGTAATCTGACTTTTTTGGATTTGTCCTACAATAAACTGGTGCGATTGGAGCCACAATCTGTGCGACGCTTGAGCAATTTGCGCACGTTGAATATCAGCGGCAATGTTCTGATGGATTTGCACGAGATCCGGGACACTTTCGAGGTTAGTTTCATGCCAATCCATATTGTTCTTTTATTTAATTGTTAACATTTTCGTGTATTGCAATTGAGTTGAGGTCAGTAATTGAGAGGTACGATGTTGATATTGATTATTAGAAGTGGTTTGGAGTGGAAATTTCAATAATTGATAGGATCATTTTTTAACTATTAACTTTAGGGTGACAGCAAAAAAAACAGAAAGAGATTTAGAAAACTAGCCAACAAAGCATCCTAAACAGCTTTCTTGAATTAATAGTAGATGATGTTTTATGTGGATGAGCTATATGTGACAATTATGTGAGGAACTTTATATGATGGATCGAATATTTTGTTGATCAGGTATCGATTACTATTATTAGAGGTACTGGGAACAAACGAGATCTCTAGTGTAGGGCCTTACGTTTAACCCAAGATGTTTAGGCTTTTCATGAATTTAGCACAGTCTGGGGTTTGCTATTCCAAAGTTTATATAGAGACATAACAACAGCGACTAAATGGTGAAGCCTTTGTTTGCCCAGTGCAGGACGTTCGCAGAGAATGTGTTCTGAGACTTCAATATCTATTTCACAGAATCAACAGACATCTGAGTCGGAAAAACCCAACTTTTTTAGGGGATACCTCAGGTTGCAGTGGCCTGTAAAGTAACCAGATAAAATCCATAAGTCCATAAGTAAGCTTAGCGAAATTAGTTTATCTAATATTCCCTTTGCTGGGATTAGGAAATGTTATTGTTGAGATTGACCTGCGCTACTAAGCCAGTGGTGGCAAATTTAATTTCTTACCATTTCTTGATAACTTTGTGTGTATGGCTTCTTGAGAGCCTAAAGAAGCGCTCAGATCGAATCAAGGGCATGGTTCACAGCAGTTCTCTGATTTGTTACTCCACTTTGAATGTTTGTTACTCTGCTTTGGAGGTTTGTTATTCAGCTTTATGAAAGATTCTCAATCACTATTTAACCCACTGAAAGCTTAACATGATTGAGAATAAGTTTCATACAAAAGAAGAAACAAACGAATCAACATCTGATTCGCCTACTTCGATTTATTATTTTTTGAATAAGCTAGATTTTGTGTGTCGTTTTGCTAGATAATCAGCCATTTCGTTGCCCTCGAGTCCTTCGTGTCCAGTAATCCACCCTACTTCAAACGGTGTTAATATATCAAGTATCGATATTACCATGCAGAATATATGATTATTCATTACGTTTGCGAAATTAAACTTATTCCTAATGTATACATAAGTTCATTCCTAGCTAGACAGATAGAATGCAAAACGTCAGTTCCCTGTTATGAGCTTAATGATACCTTACTATATATTCGGGTATGATATTCCCCAACTAGAGCAGAATTTGAATTTTCAAATGACAATCAACACGTTACTCTTGCTCAGTGTGCACCTAATATTTGACTGTTTCTAAAACAAAATGTCAGTTGCCTCTAACGCGTTTTTGAAATGACAAGTTCGACATTGCTGCGAGTATCCCACTTTATGTGTAAACCAGGAGCTGCTTACATCGCATGTTGTATTCACCATCTTCCATTATGGTCACTAGATTCTCACTTTCATGTCCTCGTACGGCTTTGATTACTCTGCTCAACCCTTTCCTATGCTCTAACAATTTGCTGCAATTGTGACTTCAAATCACGGAATGCGCCCCCCAACTCATGCTCAGTGTAGTAGATACCGAATATTAAAACCATTCCCATTCAATTGATATCCATTTTATAGCCCACTGGCTCTCAAACTGAAATTTACACCCTCTGCATTGTGTCTGGGACCCCTGCATTGTTGCTCACATCATCTGCTGGCATTTAATTTTGCCAATTTCGTGGTTACCCTCACAATTGCTTTTACTTGCTCTTTTAATATCAATAAAAACTTTACCGCACAAATAAATTTTCAAATAAAATGTAAATTGTGAAATGTTATTTTATTTTATTTTTATCCGTATTCGTATTTTTATTTTCATCTTTATTGTATGTGGCTTGATGCGACTCCTGCTGCTGCAGCTCATACCGCACCTGACGCACCTCGCCATTGCCGACATGGGAGTGCTGCCGGTGGGGCTGCTGGTGCCGTTCAAGCAGCTGCGTTATTTGAACATATCCGGCAATCATTTGGACAATATGTCTTTGCAAGTAATCGATCCGTGCCGGGAGTTGGAGGTAAGTACGAGCTACAGAGAAGGGGGGTGGTGAGGAGAGTGGAGTGAAGTACTCCGGCTACTGTTGTTTTGTGTTAAGCAATAAAATGCAATATGTGCTCGCTTTAAAACCAACAACAATAACAACTACAACAACAACAGCACCTAATACTACCGCTATAAAAGTAATCATGGCTAATACAATAACAAAAAGCACAACAACTGCAACAAGAACAGCAACAACAAGAACAACAACAACAATGTATGCAGTGCGGAGGAGGAAATCAGTTTTAATCCAAAATGTTACAAATTGTTATAAATAAGGGAGCAAATAATAATAACAACAACAACAACAACAGCAACAGAAATAGTAGTCGCAACAGCAACAACTCACTGCTGCTCCATTAGACCAATAACATCAGCAACAATAACAACTACAACAACAACAACAAACAACAACAATAAACATGAGCACAAGTAACCGTGTCACTGGCAGCAGCTGTTGTTGTCGTCGACATCGTCCTCTCAGTATTGTTGTCGTTGCTGTTTTATTGTTGTTGCCATTGTTGCTGTATCTATTGTTATTGTTGTTGTTGTTGTTGTTGTTGCTATTATTGTTAACATTGTATTTGTGTGAGTGCTGATAACTTTTTGGCCAATTGCAAATATTTCTCTTTGCCATACTCAACAACACAAAACTGACAAATAAAAATGTTGTCAACATGGGTGCAAAAAGAAAAAACTATACTAACAAGTACAACAACAATTGCCACAACAACAAGAGCAACACAAAAATTATTGTAGCATAGAATAACGTAAGGAAAACTAACGAAATGGACACGGGTGTATGCATGTGTAAGTGGGCTGTGTGCGACGGAGTGTGGCTGTGTATGTGTGCTGTCCTCTGCTCTATGCTGGTAGTAGCGCAGGAGTTTGTTGGTTTGCTAGTTATGTTTGTATGTGTGTGTGTGTGGCTTGTTAGCAAGCAATAAATTGTTCATTTGCTGCTAATAACAAACCAAAAATATTGCACGCTTGGAGGGGTAAACTAAACTCTCACACACACACACACAGTTTCAAACACAGCCCACCATCCTTTGGTATACTTGATAGTGTGGCGGTGGGTGTGCATTTTTACCGTCTGCGCAATAGTATTCGAGTACTCGTAGTGCACTTGCAATTTGATGCTGCACACATCCTCCGGTTTGGTAAATGGGAATTTTATTGCTTTTGCAGCACTTCAATTTAATTGAATTTAAAAACGTCGTCTTCTTTGGGGCAGTGTGGCTCCTCCGTCTATGGTCTTGCCATAGTTTGGGTTCATAAATCTGAGCCTTCTTTGTATATGTGTGTGCATGTTCGATCATAGCGAAGGCAACAAACAGTATTTATGACCAAAGAGAAAAATGCTCGGTTTAACAGAGGTGGGGGTTGGGGGCAGGCTTCAAACGGCTCTCCAAACATTAGACTAACATTTATTTTCAGTGTAGTTGCCAACGAATGACAAATGACTTTCCCGATTAATTGGTTTGGCTATTTGTGGTCCGTTCCGTTTGCTCTGCAGCAGATTTCTCAAACCGAAAGCAAACGGAAGATTTTGTGCACATATTTAATTCGGAACTTTTATGTGGAATTTTTAATTGGTAGAAAATTAAGGAATGCATGAGTGCCTATTAATTAGTGACCGCAGTCTGAAATGTGCTCATTCTGTGTCTTAGGAGACGTGCTGGCCTTTCGTAAAACATATTTAATCAAGACGAGGTGCATAGCTTCCAGTTTGCAAGGTTTGCGAATGCTCCAAAGCCGCAATAAAAATTTAAAGTTGTGCGCCAGCACTGGACATCCATGAAATGTGTGGCAGTGAGTTGGTAAGACCAACGTACATTCAACCTAAAACAAAAACCGAAAACTATTAACAAAGAAGGTCATCAGAAGCACAGACGACAAAGCAATTAACCTACAAACCGAGTTTTTCTGATGCTTCACAAAAAGGTAATAGTTGAGTGCTATGAGTTTATTATCAGGAATTTCTTTCAATTCCTGTCATTTGTGTGGTTACTTTGAATATGTTTGGTGCAGTCGTAAAAAGTAAAGAAGATATCCAATATATAATCGAAAGTATAGTGAATAACTCGTAAGTCGTCACGTAAGCCTCTTATCCAACTAAGTTAACCATAGATGCTTTTAGAATCTTCTCCGCATGCTAAGTTGTTCACAGACTAGTCGTCCTGCCCTTAAATTGAAGGATAGCTTATAAATAATGTTGTGGAAACTTTCCAACCAAAATAATTCTGAGTTGTTGTGGATGCGCGATGTGCTTTTCTCGGCATATCGAGAACAGTGATGCATGAAGCGAATATATTGTACAATTTCACAGAGTCGACAATCTATGACTGCAAAGCAACATGCGTTAGGAAGTCAGCCTTACTTTTGGTGGCATAAAACAGCATATTCATGGGTGTTTGTGACGTTGCAAGAAATACTAAAAAAGAACAATTTTTGATCTCTGGTCGATTCTCAGAACCTCGCTGGTCTCTATTAATTTTTTGCCGTCGATTTGTTGTGCATGAATGAAATTAACATAGGAAAGAGTCGAATTAATGATTCTGAAGAGGCGAATTAATGATTCTGAAGAGTCGAATTAATGATTCTGAAGAGGCGAATTAATGATTCTGAAGAGTCGAATTAATGATTCTGAAGAGTCGAATTAATGATTCTGAAGAGTCGAATTAATGATTCTGAAGAGTTGAATTATTGATTATGCAGGATTCAATTTTGTCCGCTGCTGATATCCTACATTAAATGTTTTTGTTCTACTGCGCATCCCCACTCTAGTACTTGGGAGTCGAACCCATATCATTATTATTGGTGGTACGAGGGTAATTCTCAATTAATATGTGAAATAGGAAGGTGGTAAAAGGTGGTAATATACATTTCAGGAGCAACCGAGATTATTTTATATATTCGAGTACAAAAAAAGTTTAGAAACTGCTTTCAAGAAATTATAATTTTTCGTTCAGTTTCGAAGTAAATTTCCATTTCAGCAAAAATTATAAAAAAAATATTTCAGAAAAGTATATTCAAAATTTGTTTAATGGAAGAAGCTTTTCCACCGCTTCACACAAACAAAAACATAAATTCATCAAAATGACGAGAACGAGTTTCTGAGGGTAGTGTCTGCACCTGCCGCAGCTCATGACAACTCCGTAATCGATGTCTGGATTTATGTGGCACCTGTCATGTCATATCAGAAGTGGGCATGAGTTTTCTGTTTGGATTTCTCCTGGGTTCGTTATATGAAAATATTTAATTAGATTAAAGGGATTCGAAAGGAAGTTGTAGGAACACAAAGTGCTAAACTTAAACAACTTTTTGAGTTTACTTTGTTAGCATAAGTATAGTTTTATTGTGTCAAATGTCATGGAATTAATAATAATTATCTTAAACAGTAATAAATTATGGCTACATGGGGTTGGGGAATGAGTACTGGCAAAGTAAGGCCTTCGACTAGAAGAGAAAAACATTCAGAAAGAAGCATTTTTGAGACCATCCCCGGGGCAGGATTGGAACCCACGACCCCACGAGTGGGAGTCTTGAATGCTTACCACTAGACCACAGATGGCAGTGACGAATATAACTAGATTTACTTTTACTTGCAGATAGGTATATTCTTCACAAGGCTTTCACGACAAAGAAGTGAAACAATTAATCTTCGACTTATAAGTTACGAACATGAAATAGGAGAAAATATGACCGCCTAATGAACTTAGCTGGTGTTATCTACGAGTATATCTGTCAGGAAATATGTGCAGAGAATAATATTGTTAGTTCCAATCCATTTAGTTTCAGAAGTGCCGGGAGATGTCACGTCATATTTCTATGTCCACAGATATGTCCAGCAATGAAATCCGGCATATTCTAGCTCACTGATACAATTATTTTCTTATATACACTTCAGCTGGAAATTTATATACCTTTAATTAAATTTTGCATAAGAAAAACAGCCTTTATTATTGAGTAGGGGATTTATATGTACCGCGACTTTACGATCTATTGTACCCCCATCTGAGGTTCAAAGTGCATCTTTGAGCCGTATCTTCTAGATAAACGTGATGACAAGTTTTGGCTCCATAGGTTTCACATCACTAGCAGAGCCTTGGAAGAATCCCAAGTATTCCCTGTGGGTGTCCATGAGAGCCGGGCATTGTGTCCGCACATGCAAGAACGTCTCCTCTTCCTCCATACAGAATTTGCAGGAGCCGCCCCCATCCTCACCATATTTGAGTTCAATTCACAGTGTCCTGTGAGTAGACCTATCATCATCCTAAAATTATTCTTAGAGAGATTGATTGAAAACAGCCTTTAAGAAGAAATACAAATGTGGGCGTTAATTAATATTTGTGATGATTTTATGAACTGTTTTTATTCATTTCTTTTTCTTGCCACATTTAATAATTGAATAAAGAAAACGTCAAAGTTTACACAATGCTCCAACGTTAAGAAAAAGTTCATTTAATACACCTTAAACACACACACAGAGAACAATCCAAAACAGAGACAGAAGAGCTCCATTGTGCACCTTTGCTGCCGCAGTGAAAGATGTGTGGCCTTATATTCGTGCTGCATGTGCTGGGTAAGCCTCAGGATTACACATTTAATGGAGAGCAAAATATTTTTTAAGTAAATAACAGCTGAGAAAGTAGTTGTGGGTAGGGAAGAGCAACCGGTGCTAGAGCCTCCAGGATAAAGCACACGTAGCCAAATCCATTTGCAACACACAGTACACACTTTTGCACAGTAGTCGGCACACTCGTACATATATCCTTGCTAACCTAGTAGATTGCTGTTTTAATTGTTTTTCTTTATCTTTTCTCTGTGTCTCCTGTTTTCTTTTCTCCATTTTTGTTTTTTCACATGTGTCTGCGCTCACGCCGCCCACCTGTGCACCTGCCTACGCGACCTTCGAATTGCGCCCGCACTAACAACAATCATTGCGCATACTTACAACAAACTCGAACGATGTCGGAAAAGTTTCTGGATTTATCGCGAAATCAATTATACGGCATCAACGAGGACACGGCGCTGAGAATACAGGGCATCCGCAACGTGCGGCTGGATAACAATCCGCTTATATGCGACGAGTGTCACATGGGCAAATTGATAAATGTCGTGCGACATGTAAGTGCAACTGCGGCCGCGCGCGGCAACTGCGAAGTGACAAGGACATTTGCAGGAATGTCTGCGAGCTCAGTCGCTCTCGTTCTTCATTATTTTTGTAACTAATTGCAATGCGCCGCTTGAGAGTGCAAACGGCTCCAGCGCCAGCTCCGGCTGTTGCGATTGATTGCTGCACATCCTTGCATTACTCGCACATTTGTTTTTGTTTTCTTGTTTCATGTTGATTTTTTTTGTTTTGTCATTCTTACATTTTATTGCAGGCATAAATTTGGCATTGTGGCAGGATTTGCATTTGCCGCATTTGCATGCAAATGTAAATTTTGCATAGAGTCAAGCAAAAAATGAAAAGAAAATCACAAAAATAATGAATGCAAACGTGGTTGTCATTTTGTCGCCGTACAAATTTTCCAATTATTTTCGGAATAATATTTTTGTCCTTTTTGTTTTCTGTTATCGGATATCATATTTCAGCTGCAGTGGAAATGGGAGACATATCCAATTTGCTTCTTGCCAAAGAGCTTGCGTGGTGCCGAAATAACCGATTTGGATGTTGGCGGCTTGGATTCATGCTTGGAATACTTAACCGATGAAGAGCAGAATGCCGCAAGCACATCGCATAATTTTCTTGAGCGTGGTAAGTGCAGAGGAACAACTTTCTTTCACACAGGAAAAATTTGCAGAAATTGTAATTGCATCAAATCAATTGGATTTGAAGGTGGTTCTGTGTTAATTACTGAATTAACCCAATTGCGTAGAGTCAGTAAATGCCTTTCAAAGTAAAGAGATGCCAGATTAACATAACTCTATGCTCTCGTGGAATAATCGCATCAACAACGTTATCCAGAAGCTTTAAGATTCTAATATAATTTATTAAACCAACCCCAGAAGTAGAACTCATCTACTACTTTCTGGCGTATTTTTCTTCAATGAATCATCAGTCAGCTGACGGTAATAGGACTGAATTATGATCAACGGAAGACTGGTGCCTTGGCTAATGCACATCTGATGATATGACTGTCAGACCCTTGCGTTTAATTTCCGTACTTCACTTTGGGTACCTAGAACAACAAAGACCGTGGTTCGGGTCTTCAAAACCTTACAGCAATCAATGAATGATGCTATTTTTCTCTATATAATTCAGTTTTCATATGGGAACTAATGCTCTACAGGTTGGAAAAGTATTATAAGATGCCTCCCACTTCTGTGGTGGTTAATTCTGATGGCCACGACAAGGTCGATAGTGGAAGCAGGTACGAGTTAAGGCGAACATATACTTAAGATTAGACTAAACAAAAGGAAACTGAAGGTTTGATAAGTAAAATGAATTAACAAGTTGATAGAGATTGATATGGGTTGACCTCTTATACGACTTATTTTGTATTGACTATCAGCCTCATCCATGCAATCTTTGTTTGTTGGCTCAGTTTCACAACCGTCTCAAATGTAAAACAATACTAAATTTCCTATTTATTTTGATTAGATCAGATTTATTGAAGGGTGTTATACACCGCGATCTAAAAGAAATGTTGTGATGCCCTATTTATTTAATAAATATGAGGATAATCCCATCTATGGTTCTGCTGTCAGGTTTATGTCCGACGTTTTTATATTCATGTATTCTGGAGAAATCAAGTTAAGGGATCTTGCTCATATCTAATATATATTCTTTAAAACACCTGAGTCTTTTGTGTGCCAAATGTCCTCAGTATGTGATCAGGTGCAGTGAGGTTTCTTCCCTTTCTCCACTTAATCTACTGATGGCATAAATTCCACTTAGTCATGTGATAGTTGAGTCTACTGTATCCGCTTAAAACTCGTTTGATGATTCTTAATTTACTCCGAGGCAATTTTATTGACTCTTCGGCTTCTTTAGGATTAAAGTCCCTCAGAAGAACTGTGGACTGACTTAATCCAGATTTGTTTTCTGTTTGCATCTTGACTCTTCGGCTTCTTTAAGATTAAAGTCCCTCAGAAGAACTGTGGACTGTCTTAATCCCGGAAAATGTTCCCAGGTTTTGACTTTTCATTGCATCTGTGCACTTCTTCAGCAGACCCTCCAATGGTGTTCGAGGACAGTCCTATTTATTTAGACAGAGTTTTACAACATCTAATTTTATTTATTTTTTCAATAAAACACGCCTACGAGTTTCTTTTGCAATGGATAAATCTTTCCTTGCATTGACAATATCATTGCAATGTCCCCACCAAACAATCTTTCGCTCCGAATGCAAATTTTCTATGACTTTTCACACATAACGGACTGATTCTCGGGAGCAGATTACGTTTGTCGTCCTTCAAGGGGATATAAGTTCGAGGAAAGCTGTCATAAAAGTGTCCTTTCATATAATCCCACAAAGGAAAGTCTGACCTTGAGCGGTAAATCTTGAAATTAATCAGCAATTGACCTTTCCTATGAAATTTTTTCTTGTTCTAATCTTGTCTGCTAAAAGCATATGCTCTCCAAAACAACAGTTTTCCAATTACATCCACAAAATTACTGTTATGATATGTCTGCAACAAATACCATTATCTGTAGTCTTCTCTGTTCATTTTGAAAGAAATCCGCCTCAAGCTCTGCTCCAGCCAATAGCAGTGACTTTCTCAACGACACCTCTTAGCTAACTTGATGATGTTCAAGCCCCAGTTACTTTTAGACACTGCCACCGAAGGGATAAAAACATTCATCGGAGATGCAATTTTGGTAACACTTTTGTACAGTTTCCAAGGTTTCAGGTGTAATTCAACGATCCACTAAAAGGTATTCTTTAATCGAGCGGTAAATTAACATATATTCACAAAAATATTCCACAAATGGCAAAACTCTAAAATTTGTAACACGAGTTGGATGGCCTTGTTGTTGCCTGTTGCTGTCATTCAGCCCAACCTCAAATTGGACTTTCTTTGGCCCATTGGCTCACCTTTTATTTACTTAATTTGAACCTGGTCAGTTAGTCTGCTATTTCGATATAATTATTGAGACGCCAAACGAGTAGAAAGAAAGAAAATGTACTAATCCTTGTGCAGATGCCAACATGATAGGTATCAAGTTTTTCGCTTCACTATCATGGACATAACGGAAGGAAAGATATAATCTACAAATATCCTTTCGTCATACTCATATGAAACAACATTTTAGCAGCTTTTTTGGATTTTAATTCCATCACAAAATTCCATAATCACGTCACAATTTTCTTGCTCATTTTAGAGAGATTACATTTTTGTAATCCTCATTGGAGAAGAAATTCATTGACGTCCGTGTATAATTTAATCGGCTAAAAGGATTAGCTCTGCAATGTCCTTGAGAAAAAGCTTCCAGCTTAATTATAACCAATTTTTGTGTTTACTTAATAATTAATTTCTGCGGTATTTACAGGAAATTCAATTTAAACATGGCACACATATTTACTTTAACACTTATGCCCACATGCACTCACACACATATACACCAACACAAACTCACACACAGAAACACACAAACGCACTCTCTCATTCCCATTTCCACTCATACTTGCTGCAATATAATATTTACTATCTTTTTCGTTCTGTCTCGCCTGCAGGTGGCCTCAATACTCTTGCCATTTTGGGTGGAATTATATTCGTGTTGATTGCCATCATTATCCTGGCGATGTTTGTTTGCTTTTCCAAGCACCGCGCACGTTACTATACGCGTGAGGATCGCCTCAATGACAGTGAGTACCAAAGCGTAAATGAAAATTTTACAGGCAAGAATGAAGAAGGCGTATTGCAATAATACGAGGTAATCAGAAACAGCGGAGCAAATATCCTTAAATTATTTGGGTGCACTGCGGTAACTTTTGGCCGAACGAGGGAATCCTTTTTTCGCATAAAATACAATAACAAGTAAATTAAAATCATGCAAACGCGTAAATTAAAATTGGCCTGGCAAAAATTAATTTACATCCTTATTTACGAGTAATTGCGAGTAAGTGAACCTCTTCAAACGCAACCCCGTCGAACCAGCTGCGCGAAGCAAACGAGTTTAAGGCCAGAAAAAATCAAGTTAACTGAAAGTAAATCCGACAAGAATGCAACAAAAGCGCGTTTGTTCGGCTTAAACCTTAAACCCTTTGGGCATTAGGCCAAAAACTTGACGGTATGAAGCGGGCGCCAGCAGGATGTGGGAATGGACGACGCGAAAAAGGAAGAGCGCAAAAATGAAGCAGAAAAGGGGGCGAAATGCGCTGAAAGCAAACAGGAAACGGATATGAAAAATTTTGCACTTAATTAATCAGCACAAATGCCGGGAATGAGGAAAAGAAAAAATTATAAAAAAGCCACTTAGCGAGGAAAGTGGAAAACAGCAGCATAAAAAGGAAGACGACTTCTTTATTAGGCAATTTATACAGAACAATTTAATTTATATACGAGTATATACATTTTTTTCTCCAAACTTTAAAACAATTCAAACTTTGCGCTTGCTGCTGCTGCTGGTTTGCGGTAGCAGAGATTTATGCGCTTATGACGAGAATGAAGCAAGGGAGCATATTTTTTGTGGAGTCATAACAGTTCATCATGCGGGGGTCGTCCTTACAGCATGCTGGGAACTTTGCTGGTGGACGTATATCAAATTAGTTGTTAACAGTGAACCTCAATCATAGTATGAGTATGAAGCCCAAAGAACTGGTGATACAACACTCTGCCATAAATGGAGATTTAAATAGTAGAAATGGTTAAATTGGGTCAAAGCACTAAATGAATATATTCAAACTTACGTGGACTAACAAATGTTTTAGTATTGTATCATTAAAAAAGCAAAAGTCCGCTTGGACAATCTACGAGATACCCTACACCTTAACTGTACTATGAATATACACCAGAAGAATGTGATCCACTGATACATATTTATAACTGAATATGAAACAAGAATTCGTTGATAGAACGTTTCGTTCATATTATGCAATTCTACATAATGGGGGCAAGGAACTTGATATACTACGCTCTCATTTCTCATTTCTCACTGAGTCAACTGGTATCGGTATTATATATGGTCCTATGGCTCCGCGGGGGAGCAAAGGGTCGCAACAAGGTTCCTCCATTTCCCTCTGTCATGCGCCAACCTCTTGATTTCGCTCCAGGTTTTGTTGGTTTTGAATACGTCAGCTTCCAGACTCCGGTATCGGTATTAGCCTTAATATAAACATTTAATCAGCCCATCATCAATTGGTCCGAAGCAGTGGTAGTTCAGCATAAGGTTTCCATAGTTACATATATGGGAGATAGGAATATCCTCTGTCAGATTGGGTTCACATAGTTATATAGATGTGTCTGCTATACTTTTAGTAAAGTTTCCTTAATATATCTGTAACAGTATGGAAAGAATTGGCTACTAATGGACAGAAGGATGAACAAAATCGTATTCTCCTAGAAAATGATGACATTCTATTATGAGTGTATATATATATATATATATACTTAGCCACCTGGTACACGTCCTTTTAGATGTTAAAAACACAGCTCCACCTCACAAAATTACCATACAGTCCTTTTCCCATTTTAAGGGTGAAGAGTATAATTACACAGTTTTGGAGAGCAGATACATATATAGGAGGAGGGTTGAGGAGTGACATGATAATCCAAAATGTAGAATAATAACGATCATGTTTCAAAGCGACCGGGATTGCACTTGTCAGCTGAGTTAGGGAATAATTGACATGTATTCAATTGAATAATTATTCTGTATGTTTTGGCAGCAACAACAATGAAATTCTTTGTGAGAACTCAGGCAGCAGGAGACTGTGCCCACTGTCCACAAACATAAAACTTACTATAGCGCTAAAGAGATGTCAGGAGTGTCGATTACAATAGCATTATTTTCGCCCTCCCATTTGTCAGCAACGTTTTTGGAATGATGTACTCGTATGCCCTTTTGTTGTATACAATTTAGTGTAGAGGACTTTTGCAAAGAATGGTTCAACTGGAATTATGAGTGACACCTTTGCAGGAGTGATATTCGACACCAGTGGCCCCAATTAGAATAGCTGATATTTATAACTAATCTTTTAAAATACAACTTATAAACATCCTTCATTTACACCATTCTTAAACATTGAGTAAACTGGTTTAGTGGGGTCACAACAAATAGATCAACACTGGTGTGTGAATTTTATTGGTGCTCCTCCATAAATGAAGAATCACTGCGCCGCACATTTTGTGGTTACCGGTTAATGGTCGTCCTGGTTCATTCTCAAAGAAGAGAGAACCAATCCCCATACCGCACCAAAATACACATTCGCATTCTATTGATGCAATGGGCACTGAGAACTCTTGCACATATTGGCTTCCCCTTAAAATTTGTCAAAGCCTTTTAACAGCGAAACGTCAATGGTGTCAATGGTCTCACGGCTTCAGATCTGGTGTTAACCGTTGGGTGGGTAAATGGGTGGAAGCGAATTACTTATGAAAGCAGGTAAATTGAAAGATATGGGCTCTTAGTCACACTTTCCCTAAGGTTGGCGTTTAAGCAACCATTACAGTGGCGAACTGGCAGCATTGTCTCCACTACTGAGGCGGCTACTTGTAGCTGGACGATCAACACTTCACTCAAACTACGAAGCCTACGCCGAATTTAAACAAAATGTTATGTTGATGATAAGTTCAACCAAGTTTTTTAAACTTGGTGCGATTGTTTACATTTCTGGGCTCATTTCAATGTTTGTGAAAAAATCACTCCAAAAGATCTGCACATTTGCCCAGTCAGAAAATGCTAATGTCCCTATGGGAAAATCCTATACCGCCTGGTTATATATAAAATAGTAGAATAAACATTAAAATCAAAATATTGTACAGAAATTCGTATCTAATATCCACACTTATTCCATAAAATTTGTCCTTGAATGACGTATTGAATGTATTTAATAGTAGCAGAACATCGATAATCATTATAGTGGCAAGTTCTCATTTAGAAATACTCCATCCTTATTTCTCCTACAAATTAAATTTAAGCCTCAACAGATTTATTTATTTGAACTGATTAGTAAATATTTGTACTTTGGCCAAAATAGTTCTCTTTAAATGTTCTTTCCTTGTTGTATATTTTAAATTAACCCAGAGAATCCTTTTCAAATTTATTTATTTCCGATACCGTTGCTCCTTTTTCCGTTTACGAGCAGGAAGCGGATCAATTCCTTTGGCCAGTGCCAAAATGCAGCCACAGTGGAGCGCTTTCAGCACTTATCCCTTTTCTTGGGTGAGCCTTTTTCCAATAGAATTCAGCCAATGGCAAACGGAAGAAAACTTTCGAGAACTTTGGAAAATCCGCAGCGAAAACATTTCCACAGGCAATTAAACAAAAATGCAAAAAAGAAAAAAAAAACAAGAGAAAACAGATAAAGACGCAAATGGAAAGGGCCAACAAAAACAGCGGAAAAAGTGCAAAAAGTAGTAAACAAGAAATATTGGAAAGGATGCGCGCATTGAAAGTACTTTTCGGTATTTGTTGTGGCGCACAAACTCTTCATTACAATTCCTGTGATAAATATGCTCCTTCAACCACACCGACACACACATACACACACAAACATACACACACACACATACCCACGGACAGACATTTAAACCCACACAAATATAAAAAAGAGTGCTTTAAAAAATTCTCTCACTTGCTACATTTATCTTTATTCCCGCAGGCGAAGGCAAATGTTTGGAGAAGAATTCGGAAGCATCCACAACCAACGCCAACGGCAACGGGACTACCAAAACGAACAATGGCAGTGGCGGCAGTAGCAGTGGTTGTGGTGGAGGCGGTGGCGGTGCCACTGCCGGTGGAGACGACGGCGAGGGTAACAACGAAATAAATTTTAAATTTCCCAATGATGTGCGCGTTTGTACAATTGATGAGCTCGTATTGCCGCCGGCACCGCCACCGCCCACTAAGGAGCCGCCCACCTTAGGCGGCATCATGTACAGCGCCTCCCCTGCCAACGGACGCAGCACCGCCACTGCCTTGGCAGCTGTGGCCGCCGCTGCTACTGTAATACCGCCAGGAGCGCCATCTGCAACATCATCGGTGATGCCAGCGACGCCCGCGCGTACACCGCTGCCGGCGGACGCTGTTGTTGTTGTGCTGCCGCCGCCTCCCAATGCCACTGCTGTCGGCCAGGCTGAGCGCAGGCAGCAGCAGTTGCTGCATTTGGCCACTATGGAACCGCTGGTCAGTGTTAACTGACCCCGGGGTATCATCGGGTATGCCACCGCCGCCACCGCAGACGACGCCAACACAACAACAGCAACATCATCACTGACAAGCACATAAGTCACGCAGTCAGCTTAAGTAACCGTAATGAAAGCAGCAATTGCCACTTCAAGGCTAACATCAGCACCAGCAGCAGTTAAAACGAAAGCAAATATCCTTCGTCCTTGGCGTTTATTGTAAATTGAAGGCAAATATTTACTTTCGCTGCAGTCGATGGCGGCAACGGCGGCGGCGGTGGCGGCGTCGTTTGCATTGAGTTCGCTAAATGAACGTGAACGTTGGACTCATTTGCCATGCAGACTCGGAGGGCTTGGGCACCAGTGAAATTTCAGCTTGACGAGTATTCATAATGGGAGCAAGGAGAGGAAGTAAATGTTTGCCTTAACTGAGAAAAAGAGAGAGTTCAGAAGAGGCTTTCAGTGCTTGAATCGCTAGCTTCATATATTTTCTTCCAATTTAAAATTTCATTTTAATATATTTGAAATGTGCCCAAGTGCAGAAACAGCAAACGCGCACGTCCCATTAAAAAGTATTTTCCGTTGATTAAATTCCTCTGCAATTGCACTCCGTCACCGCTAGTTTTTATTTATATTTAGTTTCGCATTTTTAACTTATCCTCATATGTTTAGTTTTAAGCTGGACGGAAATTCCAGGCGTCTACTTAAACCGCACGAACAGAGATAAAATTAAGCAACAACCCCACTCCCGGCATAAATCAAATGCTGCCAGACTAGCGGACTGCACTTAAGAATGACGTATTTTTTCAAGCTGTCACTGTATTGGCATTTAATGCGATTGGTATAAGGAGCACAGTATGCGCATGAAGTATTCGTACACATCCCCACATAAATAGCCGAAAGCCAATTTTGTTCGAATTTTATTATCCAACGTATTTAAAGCCACAGCAATCCTGTACTCCAACACAGCCAACTGCATTCACACGAATCTATTTGCGCAGCCATGCACCACCCCACCCACACATCCAACCACACTTGTGTACATGTGCCCAACCGCAGTCTAAACTACTACTCATGCATTATTCAGTGGCAAACAATCTTCTTTTGCCATTCGTTTTTTGTTTTGTGCTCCGCGAGTGTAATTGAGCCATTTCAATTGATTTAAGACAGGATATTACGCGATTAAGTGTTGCGCTTCAGTTCCTTTTGCACTTTGATGTAAATGAAAAACAGTGCAAGGAAGTAGAAGCAAGTTTTGGCGGTTTCGTGTTGCACCGTACCAGCACGGCAATGTCACTACCACATTCCTAGTTTGTGTCCATAACTCTGTCAGTGATTTTGATTAATTGATTTGGATGAAGAACAGGTTCACTCATACAACGATGCCTGAGGCAATATCGAATGCATGTGCGTCTCTCAAAATATCAGTGAGGTAACTTCGAGCCATTCACATTTCCCTGCAACCTTTACAGAGGGGAAACATCAGAGAAGCTTGGTTATTGTGGAGTAGTGCGTTAAATCTGGTTATCCCACAAAATGATGTAAGAAAAGTAACTTTTTAAAGTTGGAAAAGAGAATGAGCTTAATATATGAAAATTTAAGCCCGAGGATCGCAGGCTTGGTCTCCAAAATGCCTCTTTCTATAAAATCCTTTCTCTTCGAGTCGAAAGCCTCTGTAGTTAGTATTCATTCCCCCAACATCTTGCACTCATAATTAATTATGGTGTAAGATATAATAATAATAATAATGAAAATTTAAACTTGGTTTATTCCGCAATGGAACATTTTACTTTGTTTCATTAATATTCATTGAAACTCTTTCTCGGGGTCCCTACGAATATGGCTTTAAGACTTCATTTTTTTAACAGTATTCCTTTCATTTCAAAATATTTATCCATTTCAAAATATTGTGCAGTAATCCGCTTTATCAGACAATAATTGCATTTGTTACCCCCTGCCAGCCTGGCTCAAGTCAATGTTTACAAATTTAACTTTCAGTGTAGGCTTCTCTACTCTAATTTTTAGTTTTATAAGGATGCCGTGCTTTTTTCTTCCTAATTAAGTTATATTTCTTCCAAAACCTACTTCAAAGTTAACACAAAGGTTTAATCAAGGCCTAAGTGTGCCTTTTGGCAGCCGCTCAACCTACTATCAAACTTACAAAACGGGTATAATTTTTTGACTGAAACAAATATTCTTCCTAGTCTACTCTCCCTATATAGGAACATCATCTACATATACTGTTAACTACACAGCTTCACTCGTAGTTTCATTGTTGCAATTCTGATAATTATTTCCAATTCACTGCTGCTGTGTTCAAATTAAGTAGGCACATATTTTGAATAGGGTACCCAGACGGCATTCAAGAATGGACTGCGTATAATTTCACTGCAATACTATATAGGACTGCTAATATAAAACCGGCTTGCTTTGTGCTACTTCCTTACCAATACAGCATTCGAGTAGTCTTTTTTTATTCAAAAATATCATAATACAACAGCGCTCGAAAGTATGCAACACTTTAATTTATAGCATAACTGCAACTTTGTCCCAATTCTGTCGACTTTTTTGAGTGGCTGGCTTCGTGCAGCGTTCGCCTGGGAAAGGACTGAAGCTTCTCTGACATTAACACAGGACTTTTTGATTTATATTACATCCTTCTAGGTTTTTACCAAATTAGGCACACATTCAAAATGTGATATTCAAAGTAAAATGTGTAAATACTCAACAAAAGTAAATTTAAACATAATAAAATTATATATACATAAATTAAACCCGCGCGTTCAAATACAAATTAAATTTGTATGGAATTTGTAAATGATAAATGAATGAAAAACAATAACACAAATATTTATATAAATTTTAAGTACTCGAGACTAGTTGTAAGTTGCATTAAGGTATGAAGAATTATATTTAGTAAAGCGTAGCTAGGTTAAAAATTTACCCGTTTAAGTGAAACGCGTGTTTAGTGTACGGATTTAGCAGTAATGAAAAGTATTACAAATGAACTCAATACTAACAAAATGTGTTTTAAATGTTTCATATTTATATTGACATATTACTCTATATCAACATGTTAATTTGATCCTTCATACTATATCTATTTTTTGATAAATCACATGCATATTCATTTTATTTAATTTATTAATATATTAAGAATAATTTCGTAAATTTTAAACATTTAATTCTTTTTTACATACAAATAAAATTGAATACATTATTATTTAATCAATTATTGTTTACCCCCTCACATACATTTTTAACATTGCAGGACACCAGCTGCAATTTTTAACATACTCGTAAATTCAAATTTACATTTTAAGCCGAATACGAATGATAACACAAAATGTAAAATTCAGTAAATAAATAGCAATAAAAATATATAAATTAAAAATTATATTCACTTTTTTGTATATTTTCAACGTGGGCATGAATCAGAATTCATAAATCAAATTTCCGTTATGGGTCTCTGAGTTAAGCAAAAAATATAGCCTCAATTTATGATTATTCAACTTTAACATCAGGCGATCAAATATGCGACTCTGACAGGTGAAAAGAGGGCAGGGCATACTGAGGAGGTGAACTTAAGTCCAGTCAAATGCTGTCATTCTTTCTTTTTTCATAACTAATAACTCTGATATGGTTGAATATGGAGTAAGGCCGGTGTTCTCTTCATACCAACAATATTGCAAAGGCAAAAATAGAATCAGGGCAATATTCAGTTAGACTTGAATATCAATTAAGGTATATTCAGACATTTCAGTGACGGTATCTACTCATCTGTGATGTGTCTATGTGGAGTAGAGAGTATTCACATTTTTAGTGATTTCTTGGAATTAAAGTCAACCAAACAAAACCGAAAGAGCAGGAAACCTCCCAAAAGTCCGGAAAAGTATTGTAAATTATTGAAATAATTATTAGATACAGAAGATCATTTTAACAAAGCCCATGTTTAAAGGCGCCTGATATACAGATTGGTCACAGACACATGAAGGAGCAGCAGGATAGGTTTTTAATAAGGCGCTACATATGGATATATCGATTAGCTTAGCAGACTGGATTTGCATATTTCATGCACGTATCTCTACAGGCCTAAATCTGAATTAGATTAAGTGGATATGGAATGGACTGATATTCAGAGTATGGATCACGGATGCACCCGGCAACCACCAATGCCTTCTCGTTTATCTCAGTAATTATATATAAGTTAGTTATATATAAGTTGCCGCACATCTATGCAAGAATTGGTGCAAGTATTCAGTCAGAGACTTTGTTGAGTACCGTGTCCTACCGATTCTCGGTCCTAACGATTCTCGGTCCTTACGATTCTCGGTAAGTATATGATAAATAAACCTCCACACCCTGACGTAAATTCATACAAGAAGAGTATGAATTCTGCAGAAGCTGTGAATATGTATTATACGGACAAAAGTTTCTCGCAAAATTAATTCAAAGGTAGAACAATTCGGCGAGTGAAGCAAAAGGACGAGATATGGTAGTCTCAGAATAAATCTGACATGGCTAGTTCTCCCTTCGTCAAGGTGGCAGGTTGAGCATTCCAAACTTTCCAAATGTTTATAAGGTGGCATAAGGATCAGAAATTTGTGTCTATTGTGATTTCTTTTATTGCGCTTGGTATATCGCTTATTTCTCCGGTATCTCATTTTTACCAATTTGTGTATTTTATAAAATTAATTTCAGAATTTAAAACAAATATTGATGTGATAATGTGTGGTAGGAAACTCACCCGGCCAATTAGACGCTTCGCCAGTTCACTACGAATATGGACTCGTATACGATCCCAACCAGAATACCTTTTCATTTGCATATTAAAATTAAATCATATCCTTACTAAGCAAGGCACATAAGAGAGAAAGCTCGGCACAAAAGGACAAACAGGGAAATTGCTAGCAAAGCAAGAAATCAATTATGACCTTCATTTAGCTTAGATTTCATAATTTTTTATGTTATGAATGCCGCTACAATAAATACTCAGTAATATCCCTAATGAAGAGGAATGATGAAACTACACAAGAAAGAAATGGAAATAATCCAATTCTTTAATAAAACGTTTGCATTTATTTAGCAGCACCAAGAACGCAATTATCATTAGTTGTCCCCATCAAATACTAGAAACTTTGAGAGCAACGAACACAGATGCCGTACTCCCCGCTAACCACAATTAAATGTGTCACACCAACACATGCGGACAGTCACACACTCTTTCCACACATATAGAATTACAGTTTGTTTTAAATTAAATGCCAAAATGAAATGCTCGCTAACAATTGGTGTGCACAACGTCGGCACATTCGTACTTGACATACTTGATGAAGGGGCTGCATGATTGGAGTGGTCACAGTACTGCAACAACAACAAAAACTGCAGCAACAACAGCCACTATGACAGCAACAACAGCACGGCCGTTGCGAAGCGCCTTCCACACACTCGTATAGAGGCACGAAGCCAAAGGACGCTGTCAGCACGTAACTCAAGCGACGCGAGGCAAAGCAAATATCTTCCACGATTTGTGCCGTTCTGCCTTCTGCTGCTTTAGCTGCCACTGCACGCCGCTTCGTCTTGCCGGCAGTGAATGCTAAGAATATTTGCGGTTTACTTGATGCACGTTGCAACTGCCAGTTACGTGCGGTTTGTCTTTAAGACGCAACGCAGCGGAAACGGAAGTAATTTCCGCAGTCGAAGTAGAAAATGGGCAAGCACTGATGCAGCTTCCTGCCGCCCGCAGCAACACCAGATACTACTCCCATATATGAGCATGTGTGAGTGTTAGCATGTGAGTGCCTGATTCAACGCGGCATCTGTGGCAATTGTGTATGGCTGGTTAGCTACGCGCCGTACAGTGGTCAATGAGTGGAAAAGTAGTTTTTCTTATGATAGTTTCTAAATGTGTGCTACCAATTCAAATATTTCATTCAAATTAACATAAGGATTCTTAAACTAAATACGTTAAAGCAAGGTATTTATTCCGTCACTACTTTCGTGTACTGTAAAAGCCGGCACTTGAAACTAAATCTTCACAGTGAACAGTTTGAAGAGATGGTCAAGTAATGAATAAAGTGTTTTGAAGAGTTCTCACATGCATTTCCAAAAGTATCAACATTCTGTGAACTATTTCAAATCGTTACATCACACTCCTTGGAATTCTTTGAAATTTTTAGTATGGATGAGATTGAAATGCAAAGTATTATGAACAGAATGTTTCACTTGCTTCTAATTTCTGGCTTCGACTGCAGTATCTAATGCAACAGCCATAAATATAATAGGAAATTGATGTTAGGAATGTCAATAAAAGCTCCATAAATATCACTATAAATCAGTTCACGAGAAATGGGTAATAGACCCAAACCAAACGTAAGTGCTGAGTTAGTACAACAAAGAAAATTGTATGTTCTCGATAGAAAATCCCACCTAAAAAAATATCACCAATGATAACACAACAACAGTATGCAACTCCTACCCGGATTCTTGGGGTCTTAATTCCAAAAAATAAGCATGAATCTACCAATGAATGATTCTGGCAAGTATACCATATGATTATTAGATCTCGTAAGATAAAATTTATTAGCATTTGTATCAACTAACTCAAAATACAAATGTTAAAATACCTACTTATAGCATGAATAATAAGAACAACTCCTACAAATAGGCATGGAAGTAAAATTTTTGCATATACCCATGCAGAGAGTAAGAGTAAACTAAGGTAAGACAGTAAGAGTAAACTAAGGCACACAGAAATTACGAATTCTTAGAAGGCCGGAGACCATATAACGCATCTTTAGATTAAAAATTTGATGACTTCCCTACCAGATATGAGCCAATAAAGTGATCAAAAAACCCTGTTCCGAGTCCAGAGAAAATCGATCCAATTACATCCAAACTTGAATCAAAATTGATCTGATTAAATGAAGACACCCAGAGGACGTTTATTCAGAACATCGGTTAGTGGAGGAGCATACGTGATTTGAATACATAACGAAGGAACCTTCATTACTTCTGAACAGAGTGCATCTAGGAATATTCTGTAGCATATCAATCGGATGCCATCATTGTAAATACTTTCTAAAAAGTTATAATTACAGATAACAAGTCAAAAATTACGTAGTCGAATTAGATTGAAGTGGGGTAAGCCGGACAGCTACCAAAGAAGGAGGTCTCCAAGCATTCAGGCATTGATGCATATTGTACTATATGCAGTCGGGTTAGACCGACTTCGGTATAATCTTTACCCTTACATATGCGTGAGAACTAAACCATGACTATGTACATAAAATTCCTTATGTGGAAAGGGTCCGTCAAAAGTCACCATGGGTTTAAAAATTTAATGACTTTTTCGTTTATATATTTGTTTATTTTTCAGATTATAAAATATACAAAATGGAAATTTTTACACTAAGTATGGAATATAATGTCACTTAAATGACCCCGTTTTCAGCTTCGCAATGATGGACCCGTTTTAGAGCATTTTCCATAACATCTTTCAAAATTTGTGGCTGTAGCGCTCGAATTTCTGCAAAAATGTTGGCCTCATGCTTCTCCACATAAAATTTCTTCCATACATCTCTGAAAGATCTTAAGTTAAGAATACGTTTTAAGAGTGGGCGTATCATATAAAGCCTACATTTTGCATATTGTCTAGTAGGATCATATCTAGATAGCTGCCAAGTCAGTGGCTGTACCATCGATTGGACCGAACTTATATTCATTTGAGAAGATGTGCCTAGAGTTGCATATATGAGAGGTAAGTGTGGTCGTTGTTCAAAAGGGGTTCATATAGCTATCAGGATCTTCTTTAAGGTTCAGGACAAACCTTTCTAAAGTTTCCTTAGATATATCTAACGGTGTGGAAAAAGTTGGGCACAGACGGAGAAAATTTCTCAGAAATGTATTGTTATAATTTGCGTATACTCGTATACTCATATGTCCATATCTACCACGCCTTCTTTTGGTAGTTGTGAAGCAGCTCAACTGCTCAAATTCAGTACACATACTCTTGTTTCCTTTCTTAAGAGAAAAGAGGACACAAATTCAGCATCTCATATACAGGGAGAAGAAATCATAGACCACACGTACATACTAGTTTCATATCCACAAGCAAAAATCGGCGTCTAGCGGGTTAGCTTGTTGACACAAGGATAACCAAATCGTCAAACTCCATCGCTTTCCAGAGCACTGTATTTTCATGTTAATGCCCTCTAACAAATTGATTTTGTTGCAATTAAGTTGGTAATTTATAAAATATCAATAAAAGTTACTAAAACATCATTTACGTGTTTTGTTTTCCATTTTTCCAATGGAGTTGCACCACAGTGCGCCGCATTTATGCAACTCGAGCGCCGTTCTTTTAAGATTCGCATTCATTTTCAATAAACTTTTAATGTGATCGTGAGTGCTTTGCTAGTAGCAGTTTTGACCGTGGTCACTCGGCAGGCGAGCACTCTCACCACTGCCCCTCCCCACTCTACAACCCACTTTTCAATTCTCTGTATTTACAGTAATTGACCATTTCCTTGCTTTGGTCGTTTGTGGCATGTTTATCACGTTCAATTTTTTTGGGTTTTTTTTTATGTTCTATACTCTACACACAAAGAGTCGCAGGGCATACTAACTACCTTTCACATGTTTGTGACACCAAATGGAAAGTGGGGCAAGTATAGTAATATAGGAGTATATATGTTGTTTAGCATCAATAGTCTTTGACTATAACCGACTGGCTATGCTCCTACTGAGATTTTGCGCAAGGCAGTTGGTCAGATGGCCGATATAACAGAGGTCATGCCCTTTTCGCTAATAAGTCATCTGATAACATCATCTCGTATAACATTGTCCCAATTCACCTGAAGATAAAATTTGCTTTCAAGATTTAAACATATCATATAAGTCACTGTATACTAAGACACAATATAACATTGCCACGCCCATCATTAAGGAAATTCACTCTAAATTCATAAAATAATAATATTGCACAGTGCCTTGCCTAAGATTTATATATTCTGATTAAATATTATACGGAGAGCGTATAATTTTTGAGAAAACTATTAGATTAATATAGAAGAATATATCAAAAGCCTTCAGAAGTGAGGGGTTTGGGAGGGGGTATCCGATTCGTTAGACGCACTTCTTCTAAGAAACATAGTAATATTGCCCAAAGTAAAAAGTCGGTTCGTTTTTATTCGGGAGGATTCCAGCCCCCAAAAGTTGACCTTCTGAATGCACGCCTATCGCAGGTGCTTGGAGAGTGAAATTTTCAATAGCACACAAGAGCAACGCCTAACAATGCTTATCATTCTGAAGATCCATGTATGAATTGACCATGGAATATCATGAGTTTATTTTACATTATTGCATAACACAAGCCTTCTCTCATATATAGATCCCTAATACTGCCAGTAGTAATAAGACGACTTGCATTTTACACAAAATACCTTCCCAACAACGACACTGTTGTTCTGCTTTTGCCCACACTCACTTGGAGTCTCACGACTTTTCCACTCCTCCATAGTGTAGGGCATCTCATGGTCGTTCTCAATCGCCTGCAGTCTCCTTGACTACTTTTATAAATTATTTTTGGTCCACTTTTGGTCGCCTCAACTGCACGATTGTCGATTGCAGTGTGGAGAGTATCGAATTTATATACGAGTTGTTCAGTGTTGCCTTTGCTGCAAGTTGTTCTAAATCCTTGCAAATGCGTTTCTGTACGTGCTTTCATTTATTTGCAAGTTTGTGGCCGTGTTCGTGTGCTTTCAGTTTGTATTTAATTTTTAATATGATTCGTTTCTTTTCGTTGTGGTTTCATGTGGTTCCATTGCTTCTTCTATTTTATGTGCGATCTGTAATCTGCTCGTGCTGCTGCCATTGCTGTCATATTTGCCAGCGGCACAACCTGTTACTACGGCAAATGGCTTGGACTGCGTGTGTACATGGGAGTGTGTGGTAGGGTTGCTTAATACCCTGTAAGAGAATTTTTAATAGCTTTTGTTACGTTTTCTATCGTGGTTCCTTCTTAAGTGATTTCTCTCTAATGGTGTTTTAATTGCTTGGGTTGTGCCACAGTGGCAAAATTCGTCCTTTTTGCGTTGTAAAAAGCTGGATTCAGCCTCATGTGTCCAGCTGCCACAAGACCTGTGTCCAGCTGCCACAAGACCTGCCCCTTTTATTGAACATCATCGCCAATCAGTTTCAATGCTAGAGTGGCAAGTGAGTGAAGCAGTCCTTTCCAACCACGTTCTTTGTGTGTCAATTGCTGGTCATGACATGGAAAGTAGATAATAAACTTTAGCACTCAAGATCTATTGTTCAGCTTTCCCGGTAATTAGAAGGTCGGTAAGTGTACATAATAGTGCATGTGCATGCCTTGTCGCTGTATATACAATCACGCCCTCTTACTCACTGTTAATCTGCCATACAATATGCCTTTAAAGTTGCCGCACCCCCTGCCACAATTTTGCCACAACAATTTGCAAGCACTACATATGATTTTGTGGCATTATGAGCTTCCGTAAGCCTTTGGCACATCCGAACGCATCTCATTTATGAATACGCATATATATTTATGATCGAGGTAATATTGCCACGTGGTTGGTCTGTTAGACCCAATTTTTATACAAAATCCATCTCAGAAATCAAAATGATTACTGCCCTAAGTTTTTAAAGTTTGGATATTGAACGAGCTGTTGAGGTCTCCTTAAAAACGAAGCACGTTTTTTTGGAATCAAAAAAGAAGAACCTACTTTGTCCTTTAAACTAAATTAGCAGGTATCTCACAATAAACCCACTAAAGACATCAAGAACCACGTCCAAAACAATTTTTCTGGTTGAGTCCGTGGTTAAAATATATCATAAATAAATCTTCTTAAATGAAAAAATAACTGAACAAAGACTGGATATCAAAATGAAATTTTTAATTACTTGAGTTGAATTCCTCTTCCTAAATATTCAATACTATTATTAAAGGAAAGGCCCTTGCACTCCGACCTCAGAGACCTATTGTGCCTTCTTCATGAATTCAGAGTATTTCTCTGAGTGCAGTTTCCTCGATAAATTTTAGAAATTAATATCAAAAACTAAGATGCCATTTTTTTCCAGATATACTCTAGAAGGCATTGCTCCACTCCTGAAAAATATGCTTAAAATTTTATTCACAATATCTGCGATAACCATCACACCGTTTACCTTGGAGGCCAATAATATTTCTAACTGGTAGCTACATAAATTATCCATCAATATACCTACGCTTGTAGTCGGTCTCACCAGACTGCAGCCCTTTTTGCTGCCTCCATTTATTGTCTGTTAAATATTGAAACGCTTTAGAAAAGAACAATTATTTGGCGCTTGTTTGATTTGCGCTACAAACTTCAATTGATTGCCCTGCCCAATGCAATTACTAAATGTATCCGGTCCCAGCGCACACTCACACAAACACACACACAAGCATTTGTGCACCCTACACATCCGAGTGCACTGACAAATTTATAAGTTTCCTCCTAAAGCCGCACAACACTCGCATACTCATACGTACGAGCTCCCAAGGCTAGGCAAACAACGTCCATTAGTAATGTGAGCAAAGCGAGAAGGTCATAATTACGAACAACATGTCTCAGACGTGGAACACCTTATTAGACACGTTATGCTCGCTACCAAAGCAAAGTAGCATGTTCCATTGTTGCAGTACTCGTACAACCGAGTCGAACCACTGGCCACAATAGCTGAGTACTAAAAGCATGTAAGAACATTTTGCTGAAAATGGGTTTGTGTGCGATTGCGGCAGTCACTGAGTGTCTGTATGTGTGTATTTGTGTGTTTGTTTGTATGTGTATGTGGATTGTACAATGAAGTAAGCTAAAATGCGCCGCAATTGAATATAGGGCAAATAGTTTTGTAGCTGGCTCTAATGGATGCCCCACATGGACAGCCAGCGACGGCGGTAGTTGAGCTCGGCTGTAAGTGTGAGTGAGGAAAGCTGATATCCTTTAAATGCTAAGTATTTACGTATACAATTCAAGGTCAAAGCAATGATAGACTCGTAAGTGACTAGTGTCAAATGGTAGTAATTTGTAATGCTAGGAGCTGAGTCGTTTAAGTGGAGGCGTAATGCGGTTAACACAATAAAAGCAGCCCTGCAGCTGCTTCACATATCAGTGAATGGGGAGTGGAATGAGTGTGCAGTTAGTGGAGTAGAGAAACTCATGATGGAGATAAAATGAACATATGCTTGAAATTAAATAAGTTCACAGCATTTGATTGTATCGTAGCTTCAATGTATCTTGGATCAAGTCGGTAGAGGAAATGCCGTTGAAATGTTTACTTAGACATGTGGGGTATACAAGTATTACCTGCACAGCGACAGGTCCTTCATATGCATAGCACACCGGTCTCAGGTTCACTTTTAAACTTCAACGGGGACCATAGTGTTCATAGCTCCTTTGGCGATATTCTGCGTTATATAGTGAAACCTTGCTCTTTGCATTTTTTTCGAAATTACGCGCTAATGTGCCATTTACTTATTTTAGTATCACATTTTTCCGCCATGCGTATATGAAAAAAAATACCTCAAGTGATGAAAAAATCAACACATTCTCTCGAATAATCATAAAAAAGAACCATAAAATTTCTTACGAGTTTATCGGAGCAATATTGCGCATTTTTCAGTAATCAGACCCATGCACACGTTCAGAGCACATCATATTCGATTAATGTTTATAAATAAAATCTCCAACTGCGGCTGACTGCGTCGCCTTAACGAGGCACAAGGTGAATGGCAGCTAAGAGGAAGCAAATGAAAGCGTTCGCTGCTTGCCTTGTCGTCTGCTTGGCAGTAGCAGCAGTTGCATTTAACTGAAGCAGCATCTGACAGCAATGGAAATGGCATGTTCCCAGTGTGACGCTCGTAGCTTCTAGTATGCATGCAAGCTGGATTTCCTTGTAGGTTTAAGCAGAAGGATATGCCGCTATATGAGAGTAAATCAGTGTTCGTTTCTCGCTATTGGTATCAGGGGGCGCACTCGTATAAGAAAATCATATCAAGAATCGATAAGAAGTAGAAAAGCGCCGCTGTCGAAGCTATTAAAGTAGTTGCCAGTTTTAAAGAACTTTCATAATTTTGTTACCGAAAACTAAACTGATCCCTAAAAGTATGCAAAGCATTTTGAATGAACATTAATATTGTGAAGCAGTATGAGAGCATTTATTCACGATTGAGAGGATGATTGAGATTCAGGAGAATAATCAATATTTGAGCCAAATCCAGTGAAGGAATTCGATTTTTCTTATTAGCTCAGAGGTATGGATGCACACTCTTTGCTCTGGCGACATAGAATTGCTTTGTATGAAGACCCAAAGTAGCGTTTTCTTCGCATACATGACAGTTGATTTGAAGAGGGTTACTAAATATTGAAAGATCTTCCCTGAAGGCGGTGAGTCTTTCAATTTTTTGTTATGGAGAATATATATCAGAAAATTAATTTCTTAATAGTAGATAATAATTATAATAAACTTTTTGAAGGCTTCTTGCTGGCTACACAAAAATTGTATAAAATCTCTATAACAACATTGTATAGCCATTTGGAATGATTGTGCAATTTCTTATCAATCTTTATGATGAAAAACGGCGACAAACGTTGAGAGCTGGTATAAACTCGCTTCGAACACTTCTCATTCTCTATTGTAAGAAAAGTTTGCTGACTTGTTATTCTTTTCATTCCCCACGCCTCTTTTATCAACGACACACCATGTAAACCAATTGCATGTTTGGTTTGCAGGCACAATTTGTGTGTTATTATTTTAAAAGTAGAGTCGATATTTTATCATAGTTGCTTCTCAGGAAGTAACCTGCCTCATGTACATAGAAGAATTGGTTTTATTATTCTTATTATTATAATTAGCATCATATTGAATTATGTCTGCAAGAGGTTGCGAGATTGAGTACTAGGAACTAAGGCCTTCGATTCGAAGAGAAAATGATTTAGAAGGAAACATTTGTCAGACCGTTCCCGGGGCACGATTAGAATTGGTTTCATTCATCAATATTTATTGTTATTATTTTTATTATTATTATTATTATACCTTATACCATAATTAATTATGAGTGCAAGGTGTTGGGAGAATGAGTACTAGTTACAGAGGCTTCGACTCGAAGAGAAAAAGATTTTGTAGAAAGAAGCATTTTGGAGGCCAAGCCCGTGGCAGGGTTTGAACCTGCGACCCTCGGGGTGTATTTATTGCTATATGTTCACTGTGATTAAGATATCTTTGAGCTTCAGGCTACAGAAGCCATGCAGCTGGATGACTGTGAAGGATACTTTCTAAGTGACCTACTCTGAAAGCTGTTGAATTTGAATAAGAGAATGAATGGAACATGTAAATAAGACGCATGTAGTAAAAAATAATATTCATCAACTAAATCCTAACTGAATAATCAACACATTTCATCCCATGTAAAATGGATTTGCGGCAGTATTCTTTAGGAAAATTAAGCTCAGAATGAAATTTAAACTCTTGTTGAAATTTTGCTTCAGAAACGAAATTCTTCCTTAGAATACAGCAGCATGCAACTCTTACGGCTTTCAAGTGCTTCGCTGTTATTGAATTGCCACACAAAAGTATTCAGGAATAACTCGATTAAAACATTGCCTTAGTTGTTTTCTTATTTAAATTTATATTAATGCGTCTCAGAAGCAGCTTGGAAATGTGTAAAAGGGAAAGAAACTTCAGAGAGCTATTGATCTTTTCGTCTTGTATATTAATAATTGCATTATTCCTTTTCACTTTTAAACAAATTAATTAATAAGTAAGAGTGTTGATTTAAACTAATTTTTCATTTAGCATTACTAATTGAAATTTAATATAACTTCAATTCCTGCATTTCCATTGCTACAACAACACTTCGTTCGAATCGACATCAAGCAAACTAAGCAGCAGCCAAGTGGCACAGAATTGATGTTGCAATCGGAAATGTGGAAAAGAATGGCAAAGCACACGAGAATCGCAAATCGCTTTTCAAACATGCAATCTGCATAAGCAGAATACTCGTATATTTGTTAATATTTTTTCCTCTTTCACTTTGCCGTGGCATCAAATTTTTTGCGATTGGAAATCCATTCTAAAGCTCAATGGCGGTGGCTGCGGCTGTGGCAGCCGCACTCTCTGGCACACCAAACCCACAAAACATGTCTGTATAAATTCAAATGTTTTTCAACGTATAAATTAGAAAAGAATAGCAACGCATCGCATAGCATTGCCGGCGACTGAGTCATTTATGCGAAGCGCCGAGCAGTGCAGCGCTGCATGCAACATGGCCGCACACAATACGACGAGCACAATACTGCAAAACTTGTACTTGTACTTTCGAGATTCATGACTCTTGCTAAGCACAGGCAAATAAATTGCTTGCATTTTCTTGCGCACACTCGCTTGTGCAGCCATTTTTCTTCGGCTACGAAAATCCAAAATCCAAGCCCACCTCCCGCACGAATGGAAAAGGTTTTCTGGCTGGAGATTGGATTGTGCATTTTTCACAAAAACCAAGCTCAGACAAATTGTGTGTGTGTGATGGCTGGGCAGGCAGAGCTTCTGTTGCGTGTACTCTCTCCAAAGGGTTGGCAAATGTTTTGGAAGGATTTGAGAATTTATGATTTGTTTGATTTTAAGTCTGAACGGTTTACAAGAGCACACAAAGTGTATGAATGCGAGTGGTTTACTTACAATGCTGCGCTTAATGCGACTCGACTTACACAGGAGCACACAAACATCTTCTTCCGTAATGCCCCAGCTGAGCAGTTAAATCCACCTGAACCATTTGTTGATGAGATTATGATGAGTAACAAAGAAGAAAGAGATAATGTCAATAGCAGCTTAAAATCAGCATCTCTTTTATTTCAGTTACAATTAATTGCTAATTCGCACTCAATCCAAAGTCGACATTCACACATCCGTCTGCACACTCTCAACAACAAAAAAACTCACAAAATCTTTGCACACACGTAAATGCATGTGCCGGATTAGCAATGCGGCGGTGAATACGACGACTTTGTGTTGACTTCGAGAGCGCTGTATGAGTGCTACATTGCTAAAAGGATTTGCCGCCAAACTAAATCCAAACATGTGCAAAGAATATTTGAAAAAATTCAGCGGGCGAACACTCCGCTCCCTTTGCCAATTTGCCTTGCGATTAAGGCAACATACAGTGAAATCTCCTCGCAAAAAAGTTAAAAAATAATTGTTTGTTTTTGAAGGATAGGTCACGTATAAATAAATTAATGTGATAATATGATAGTTCAGATATATATAAATAAATATTTAGTTCAAGGGAAGTGCCCTTAAATTGCATGTTATTTGAGGTACTATCTTCACTCCCGCACTTTTTAGTTTTTTCCCTGACATTCTGGGTATTTCATGTGTATCAAATTGGTAATCCAGTGCATCATTAACAAGGTTATGTGATGTAAAATCCACTGCAGTATTCACGATTAACCTTGAGTAAAAACATTTCTCGATTACTATAAATGACTCTTCAGAGAGCTATGAATTTGATTTCTGTTCTACTCAAAATATTAAGTATCGTGGCCAGGAACAGGAGTGATTTTACATGAGTCTGTGCTTAGTCTACTGTTAATTGTTGCTGAATTTGACAGGAGGGAAGTTGATAGATTCACTGTGAAGTTTCATCACTGTTCAAATTGTGCTTACAGCAAGGAGATTCATTAGGATAATCTTATACAATTGATGCTCTCATAAGGAACTGATAAAATAAGTCTCAATACAGCTATTTAGATCAGTGACACATGATATAGTAATGATGCTACATATGTCAAGAAAATGTACTTAGTTCTGGAGGATGTTATATAGGACTTTTAATCTACAAAGGAAATTTATGAATTAGCTATTGTAGTGATAAACGTATATTAGAGTTAAAGGCAAAACATTATGTACATTTCTTACGAACTCAAAAAATGTATAGTCGGGCAACTGTGTTTGAATTAGAAGCCAATAATTCACACTTTTAACATAAACCTATTCAAGGCTACACAAGAGTCTAAAATTTGACACGCTGAGCCATATTAATCAAGATTTCCCTACCCTACCCTACTCCAATTCATTGAGTTATGAATGTTATCCGTTAGGAGAGTATACTAATATAATTACACCATAAGGACACCTTCCAGGGTCTAGTGGTAGCTGCGCTAGACTTACACTTTGGGGGTCATGGTTTCGAATCCTATCCCGAGCATGGTTTTAAATATCTTCTTTCTAAATCTGTTTCACTTCGAGTTGAAGACCTTAGAGTCTAGTATTCATTCCCCGAACCCCTTGCAGCCATTATCAATTATAGCGCCCAGGTATAATACAAAAATATTAAAGCCATTTCTTATATTAGGTTAGATAGGAGTGGCCGCCCAGTTTGCCAAAAGCACACTTTTTTTCTTATATTGCACTGCTTACATATTTGCCCTTCATTAACACCGAACGCAGTACTGTGGGGCGCAAAGTAGCGCATTGCTTGTACGGATTTCTCCTGTGATTCTATTGAGACAGCCCTTCAGGGCCGGAAACGTTTGACACACTGGCTTATTTGTTGATTTAAGGCTCTGTGCGCGAATTCAAATTGAAAATGGTGGCAACAAAGTGGCATGAATACTGCAAAAGCCGTGAGAGCAAAAATCGACGCTCGCTTGTAAAAATGGGGTTTACTACTGGCATTTAGGTTGATGCATCCCCACAGAAATAAAGTGCAGGATTGCATGCATGTGTGAAAATGCAAGTCACCAGCCAACCGACAGACCAAATGTCGCACATGTCGAGGGGCAGCACAGGCGGCTCAAGTGTGAGCTTGCAACATGTCTCTGGGAATTGGGGAAAAATTTCATGCCAAAAGTTAAATGCTGAAAATTGCAAAATTAGCTGCAATAAATTCCGGGGCTCCGCTCCCGTTGCCGATGTGAGCTAAGAATACCCTTTCTCGCTGAGAAATCAGAATTCCTTGGTAATAGGGGCGCTATTTCCTTGCGCCCAATTTAGTCCTCTTAAAAAGCCCCATGGGTGCAGTCATAAACTTTTAAAAACGCATAAATTTCACAACACGCCGCGCAGCCACTCCGCTTCCCCCTTGCTGCAGAAATTTTCGATACATTTGTATTTGAATGCTCGCCGTCTTCAACTGTGGGTCTGTGCCTGTATGAGAGTGTGTCTGTGAGTGTGGCTTCATGTGCGTGCGTCCGTGCTTCTTGTCTTTATAAGTTCTGTGTTTTTGTTTGTTTGTTTTTATTTTCAGGCTTTAATATTTTTATGGCCATTATTATTTTGCTACTTGCTTCATAATTTTATTGTTCCAATTGTTAAAAGTTTTCTGTGGCTCAACCAGTGGGGCGTAACCTGTGGCCCCGTTGCGCTGAATTGTATAGAGCGAAGTTGGCGCCTCTGAGCCTGTGAGCCTGTGAGCCTATTGCGCGTTGCTCCCCTTTGGTGCATAAAGTAAAGTTTTCTCGTAAAGCGCTTAACTTATCGACATTTAAATATCCTTTTGCTCGGTGTGGGCGTTTGCATGTTTGTGTTAATGAGAAACTTGGGGAAAATACTAAGGAGAAAGTACTTCCAACTAAAGTTTATGTGGCACTGCAAGAAGCAATTGAAATTTATATTTCTTTGAAAGAAAGTAACGATTGGTAAGTATCAGTATAACAGCATAAATATGAGGGTATATTTGGTTAGGTTAACAAAATAAATATGTAGGCGGGCACTTAATCTGTATCTGTTTGAATGATATATTGGACAGACTGAAAGGCAAAGGAGTTCATGGCCGCAATCGCAATTAAACCACAGAAGAGATGTTCAGTTCAGTTTTTATGAAATCACAGAAACAGCGCAGCCACAATCACATATTTTTTCACATGTTAGTTAAACTGCTACAATACTTTTTACATCATAGTGAAAACCACCAATCAAGGCGAAAGTTTCATTATACCGATCTTGAGACTAGAGAATCCTAAGAGAAGTTTTAAACCCATGCAGATAAGGATAATGTGAGAGTTAAACAATGACGATATTGAGACATGAGAATGAAACTAAACATATCACTCTATAGCAACTTTGTATTAATGTTGCAGAATTCAGCTTTTAAATGGGCGTGGCAATGAGTATATTATGCACACATGCAGCACCAAATTTCATACTCGTAAAATTCGCCACTCTGTTGAATGTCATTGAACAGTCTTGTGTAGATCAGAGAACACAGAGAAACGAAAGTCTTTTTCGCTGCCAGCGTCCGTAGCGGACACACCGCGATTTTGAGTGGATTCACCACGATTCTGAGTGGATTCACCACGATTCTGAGTGGATTCACCACGATTTTGAGTGGATTCGTATACAACGTCCGTCTGCTTTATTTCGCTGCTTTGCCGTTTGATGTTTAAGTTTCTTTTCTCCGTGTTCTCTGGTGTAGATGTCCAGTTATAACCGTTAGAGTAGGCTTGGCGTTTGAGTCACGCTACCCAGCTTTAGTGGTCTATAGTGACTTATTGTGGAAAATATCGCTCATAATTCTTATATAGGTCTCCAATGGGAAATCGTGTAAATTATGGGGCCTGTTATTTGCACTAACTGCACTTCTAAAGGTCTTTACTGTTATACATATCTTATTTTCATATCATTATTAGGATTCTAGGTATGGTCATTTGAAGAGTTATTGGGAGTGGTTTATATGAGAGTTGGGCATATTTTTTTTATCAAATATCGCCCATTCCTAGCATAATAAAAAGCCGATAGACATTTTAAAAAGTTTATTCACAATGCAAGTTTGCAAACACTTATTTTTTCCTTATAGACTAAGAGCATGAATACGAGAATGAAATCTTCCTAAAGGCCTTGTACGATGTTTCCTTTAATAAGCAAATTTCTCAAAATATGCATAATAATGAACACTTAGCGAAAGGTCTACCGGAGTGCACTGAAAAACATAAAAGTATGACTGAGAAAAGAGACCATAGTAAACGATACAAATGAAACCATCAAAATAAAATGCTGAAACACTCCTACTCTCTTTATATATATCTACAATATGCTAATAACCTTGGAGTATGACATAATTCTGAAAATGATAAACCACACAGCAACCCAGCTTTTTATATATTAGGATGATTTTTATGTTTTGTAGATACCAAATTTACTACCGTCCTTAATTCAAATTTATTGAACCACTTCATGATGCTCGACTAGAAATTGGTTTCACTAATCTTTGTGAAGAAACTGAATAGCAAATGAATGCCAAAAATATATATTCGCGCAGAAATTACTTCCCTTATTATTGGTAAAAAGACTTGCTTACAGGGTTTTCCAAAAAGGTCCAATAGATATTTAAGTTTTCTATTCGGTATATTTGAAAATATATTTCTCTATCTTCTAAATATGCGTCCTAAGCAAGACTTGGCAAGTTATCATGGAAATGTACGCAATTTTCAATAAAAATTTCCTTCTATTAAAAGAAAATTTCCTTTTGGTTTATAAGAAATGTTATCCAACTGAGCCCACTATCCAGAGTATGGTTGGAAAATTCGCAGCAACCACCTCTTTAGTGGATACACCAACTTACTCTTTCGTATGTATGTTGACCCAGTGGCAATGACGACGAGTCAACTAAGTTCTGCATGACTCCATTTTCCACGCTAGGACCGCATGAGCAGATTGTCTTATGCGTCTGAAATATACCAATTGCAATTAGGTTAATATTAATTATGTTCTTAATCAATTACAGTTTTTAAAAGGCACCTTGTACCATTATACCTTATTGCCATTATTTTCCTCACACAATCACCATTTCACAATAGTCATGCCATACAAAGTACTCGTATAAACCAAGAAGTTGAAAAGTTTTCAAGAAACTTTAATAAAAAAAATCAATCTGCCGAGACTGATGTTGTATCAAGGGCAGTCTTAAACAGTTCCCTCAAAAATTTCATGGAATTTAATTGAACCCGCAACTTTATTCAATGCAAAACTTTAAGCGAATCGCACTGTGAACGATCCTTATTCCCTTTACTATTAGTGTCAAATTAGATGTTGTGAACTTTTCTAAATCAATTTTATAGATTTAAAGTTTTGCTGTGGTTTTTTTGCTCTCGCATCAGCATCAGACATAAACAACAGATCCAACTGTGCCGGCCAACAGCAACATGCCGTGCACCAGTCAAGCGCACCAGGGCCACCAAAGTCAAAGGAAACGATTATTACCCCAGCGACGCATATTAGAAAGTTTGCTTTACGCACTCCATGGGTCCTTTGTCATTGTGAGCGTCGCAACTTTCCTCCCATTATGACAGCAGTGGGAAAAAGAACTTTTCTGCTGGCATTGGCAAAGCGGCTTTGCAGATTTATTCCCCCCGACACAAGCTCAGCTACAGACGGAGCAGAGCAGCGGGTCGTAGCACAGTGCATAAAACAACATTATTGGCATAAAGCCTTAAAATGGGTGCTTAGCAGTACTTGCTTTCCTTTCTTACCGACTTTATTTACTTGTGTTTAAGTTGTGAAGTTCCAAGCGCTCCTGTGCCACTTTGGACGCTATTAAGTGGGAACTGGGGAGTAGGCGGGCAGGCGATTTTAATAATAAGCACCCGTGGTGTTCAATTAAATCGTAATTTAATGTTTACACGAAATTACTGCTCAGCGGTGAGGAATTATTGTATTCTGAGTGCGGCCAAAAAGCAAACAAAAAATTTCATTGTGTACGAATTCTGCCACAAAAGTTGATAAATGAAGTAGGCGTCAGAACCAATTACCACCACACTGGCCAACGAAAATATAATTTACCCTAGGAAAACATGTGCCCTTACCAACAACAACAACAACAACGACGACGACGACAGCAACAACAGCATAACAACAACAACAATAACTTAACCGTAAACAAAGCAGAAAGCGGATATTGCATAAACAACAGGAGTGTCCTGTCATTGGCGTCAAATTGAGCACACCGTCGACACACAAGCACACATTTACGGCCACATATGCAAGGACATGTTTACATGCATGAGGGCCGGTAGTACTTTACGATAGTGTCAAAAACTACAACCACTCGAATGTGGTGGCGTACAACTCCAACGTACAAGCGCATTCACGAATACATCAATAACAAGGAGCTCAGGGGAAATTAATAGCAAAATCCATGACACGGTGGGTAAATATGCTCAGATGCCGATATGAGGAAATATGACCTGGTACCAATATTGCAGACGTGTTCGGGTTACTGAGCAACCATAAAAGCACGCAAAAGCAAATGCTAAAAAAAATTAAATGTCTATATTAGCAAAAAACAGCAGAAATTGATATTTGGGGGTACTCCTATGATTGGCGCCCTCGAATATGGTGCCCTCGATGTTTCAAGTAGGAACAAATAGATTCACCTGTGGTACTCCTATGATTGGTACCCTCGATGTTTCAATTAAGTATAAAAATATTCACTAAATGAGATTATGTTTCATTTGAAAATTAGTGCCTATGCTTGTACATAATTAATACGATCTAATTTTACAACTTTCACTCCTAGCAAGGACAGTTCCTATCACAACCGCAAATGATTTATATAGAAAACTTATATTGAAAACATTCCAAAAATTCACTAAGTGCTTAAAAGTAGAGATTCTTATATTGAAAATAATCAAAAAATTCACTAAGTGATTAAAAGTAGAGATAATTAGCTCAAATCAAACTAGTTAAGACTATTTTTACATGACGCCATGGAGCTCAATGATAATATCAACACCAAGGAAAAGCACTGCAACAGGGAAAATACAGTTCAAAACGTGGAAAGGATTCAAAGTTACTGAACAAACATACAACAATTTTAATTAAACAATCAACCACAACAACAATGTATTAGATTGGGGACAAACATGCACTAAAGGTGTGACTTGATTGAGGTTTGGTACTGTGATATTCCACACATGATCCGAGTTTCTAAAGGAAAATGATGCTAAAAGTGTTTATAAAAACAACGCACCTGCAAACGGATTGTAAAAGCATGTGATATCTAAATGACTCTGAAGAGTGAACTTCTATTTAAAACTATGAATAGCCATCATAACCATTCAAATCAACCTTCTGCAAATTCTATTCTATTTTGCAGAACATGAATACCGACATTATGAAGGAAATTATTCATAATTATTTTCGAGCCAAACTAAAAATAAGTTTTCTTATAATTTCCAAAAAAACTTCTCTAAGAGCTTAGCAGAAATGCAGACTTGTATCTAATTAATTGGCCAATTGGAGTTACGGAGAACTTGTTGAAATTGTTTTTACGATATATAACAACAGAAGCCAATATAGGCGATCATTTTGGTATTCCAACATATATATTGCCAATGAGTGCGCTTCTGTATGCAAAAAGAGTATTACGAAATAATCCATAACTCAGATGCCACAGAGGCAAGGAATGATCTGGTGAAGGCTGTATATATCTATAACGATATTTTTGGATTAAGTCTCCAACTTTTGCCCATTAAGCATCTGCTCGTTCATAAAGTGGCCCTAGCTTTCTTAATGGTATTATTTACGTGACTATTACAAAGCAATTTATCATCGAGTGTGATACCGAGGTATTTTCCTCCTTTTGAATGATATTCTTCCCCAAAAATGGTTGGCTCTCTGAAGTTTTTCTTTTGCTTTTCGTGGTGAAGATTACTATACATATCTTATTATAGTTAACTGTTAGTTCCACCCTCCTACACCAGTTTAATATAAGATTCAAAGCCCACTGGAGTAAATCTGAGATCGTATCTTCAAAGTTACCTATGATAAGAACGAAACTATCGTCGGCATAACCCTGTAGCCATTTTTGCTCAGTAGGCCCGGAACCTCGTCAACATCTAAAGACTACAATAGCGGCGACAATACTCCAACCTTTTGCCGCGCGAACCCTCTCCTCTGTAGCGCCTAAAGTAGATTTGATGTTATTTTTTTCTGAGAACATTGTTTCTACATGTACTCGTACATGTTATAGAAACATGCTTAAGATTGCCCTATTTATATTGGCGAAATCGGTATTACCGAAAGCTCCTTGAATATCAAGAAAACACCCAACAGCATATTCTTTGTTATCAAGTACGTATTCAATAATTTGCATGAGATTCTGAATAGCATGGATAGTTGATTTTCCCGCTTGATATGCATATTGATTGCTATGTAATGGCTTTCGAGTAAGATAGCTCTCTCCTATATGCCTATCAACTACTGTCTCCATTGTTTTTAGGAGAAATTAAGTAAAGGTAATTGGTCTGTATGACTTTGGGAAGTTGGCTGGTTTACTATCCATCTTCGGTATATACTCGTATAGAACGATCACTTCTCTCCATACAAAGCTGGTCCGAAGGATATTGATTACACATTATATAAGTGAGCCCATTTTGTAAGAGTGCTGAAATTATTCTTACTAAGCTTTATTCATATTATGACCAAATCTTCAAGTCCAGAAATATGAAAAACATTACGTTGAAATTATTTGTGATTCATTAAAAGTGTCTTCAGAATATTCGATCTTCATTGATATTGTAATCTCGTTGTCCTTAAAGATAAGCCGTTAGTCATGTTGTTTACTGCTGTGATAATATGAGGCATAAACAATGTTGTTATGGCACTAAAGAACGATATTCCCCTATAGACAAGAATATTATGGAAAACAGAGCGTTACTATAGAAAAGGCATAGTGAAACAATAATCGTTTAGTCGTAAATCAAAAGCAGCAAAGAAAAAAGTTATATAGAGTACTAGAGAAAGCATGTTAAAGTAAAAGTAAGTAAACCATGGTACTAAACTAGTCTTTGTGAACTATTCAAGTGAATAGCCATTAATTTAAAGTACAATAATAAAAGATGTTGTTTTACTTAACACAATCCGGTGATTGCAGCTGAAAACTTATTTTCGTAGCACAGTCATAGCGGAAGGACTCTCCCACTTAATTCCTCATGTTGCACCAGAAATACAATAATAATTCAGTTAATTCTACTATCGTTGGAGTCCACATGGCATTGAATGGCATTCGTGACTGGACCTTCCTCTTCTGATAAGTTCTCTTTAAACGATATTTTAAATTATTGTCTAGTTAACTAATTTTTACCGACTTTCATATAGAATTCTACGACAGATTATATTGAATAATCTAAACAAAATTCCAATGAAATATTTTTCATGTGAAAACCCACAAAATTCAGCTCATAGCATAGAACAACTTTCCCTTCGCTTCTGAGGAAAAGGCATTTTAAAATGCTTATGGAAACAAAGCAATAATCGAACGATATCATCATCGCAGCAAGGTCGTGCAATGAAAACAATTTTTTTTTATTTGCTATTGAGCCCCACATCGATGTTGCTCCATACTTTCCGGACCATTTGTTGCCATTTTGCTAGTTTGCACATCGTCAATGCGGCTCGTGTGTACTCAAGCAGGACATTTTTCAACGAAAATTTTTAACATTTTGTTGCCGCATGCAAAACATGCGCTGCTGTTGACTCCTGACGGCAACAGGAAGGTCTCCGCAAAAGGAGCTGAGCTGCTGTTGTTGCTGCTTCTGGTGTTTGCTGCCACTTTAGCGTCAAGTTGTTGCTGCAATTTTACGGTATATTGGCAGGCGCACAAGCGAGCAAGTGCAATACTTAACAAGCAAATACGACGAGGATGTCAATAGCAGCATCTACAGCAACAGCAACAGCAGCAACAGCAACAACAACAAAACTATCAACAAGAACAATTGACAGGCCTAAACAAGATACGAGTGCAAACAGGGTAAGGCATCGGTTTCTTTATTTTGTATTTTCAAATTTATATGCGAGTTTTTAGAGGGCCGCTTGTTTATCAATGAATTTCTGCTGGAAGCAGAATTGTAAATTCGCCTAAAAATATGCAATCTCGTGTACAATTTAACAGCATAAACGGTTGTTAGTACAGCATAAACTTACACATCGAAAGCTCTGATGTTGTGAGGCTACCACTTTGTTATGGTTGTAGCTGTAATTGTTGTAGGTGTGGTTGTTACTGCTGCACTTGGAGTTGCTGGTAGTGGACTCTTTTCCTTCCAATGCAGTTACTCGGTGCAGCCAATTTGCCCTCGAAGCCAAAACAATGTGCGGCTTATCGATTTTCAAGTTGCTTCTAAGCAGTGTGCGGCTCAGAGCGGCGGAGCAGGGGGCTTGCTACGCACAAAGGCAATCAAAAGCATTGCTCAAGTGTCACTGGCAAAATATTTTGCCATGTCCTGCAACACACAACAAAAGAAGTTTTGGCCCAAATCTACTCCAGTGCAATGCAGATTTCGTTGCTTTTGTAGGGTTTGGTTTGCAGTGCATTGCTGTGGCTTGTTGCAAGCCACCTTTCCAGGGTAAAAGCAGGCCCATTTTTAGATCCTTGTAAAAGGTTGTAGTGCGTTTTGTGTGCAAAGACAATATTGGTGGAAATTTCAAGGGATTTTATTGTTTTTCTTTGCTTTCAGCCGCACTGTTACCGCAGCATTTTTGCCACAGCTCTACTACAGAATCACACGAAAATAGGTCGGCTGCATTTCCCTGCAGCAGTTGCAAGTTGCGCACTGAGACTGAGATTTGATAATAAAAGTTTCTCAACAAATTCCGCAGGTAATGCAGCAAAAAATTGCAAAATACATTAACGCTCGGCTGCGTCTCAAGCTCGCAGAATTGCTACAATCAAAGCTAACAACACAATTTCCGCACAGAACGCCACCGGGACGCGCAAGAGGCCACCATAAAAAGGCGAATTGGCACATGAATATGGCATGGCGCGCACACAGAGCCGTAAAGGAAAAACTAAATAAATTTAGTCATGGCTACTTTTGCCACTGCAAAATGCCGTTTCCACATTCTTGCCGTCGCTCCGACCTGGCAAGCACTCGGCACAAGAAGTGCAGCTCTCAACTGGCAAATGCGATTTGCAGTTCACAAATTATTAAATTTACTATTTGTGCAGCCGAAAACTGAAGTAGACGGGGACGCACTGCAGCTCACGTTTCGGCTCACGGCTGCTTTGCGAGACAGCAAATGTTAACAGGCCATTGTAGTAAAACAGGAACTCGAATAAAATCCAAATGCCAACCAACATTTCTGGGTCGGCAAATAAATTTAATAACTTACACTTAAACTTCAACTAACTGCGCGTACATGTTAACGGCTGCAGTACATTTGTTAGTGTGGGCGTTAGTGCACGGGAGGCCCAACGGCACACAGAATCACATGAAAAATGTTTCCGGCACAGTGTGGCCAAAGTTTTTTCAATTAAGCCCTCTTTAACTGCGGCGAGCAATAGAAAAATCCCCATAGTACGAGTAAGACCTGAAGAAATGTGGCCCAGCCAGGCCCACAACATTATGCATATTAGCCACACAAGCGGGCTACTTAACAGAGTCAATGAACATAATAATTATCACAGACACACACAGCCACATATACACTGATACACACCCACACTGATAAACTCCCGCAAAGCAACTCACACTGGCCATAAAAAAATATGCACAAAGTTGTGCTCTCAACTTTTCACTGACTGCGCGAGCTCGTTAATACACTTGTCGTATGCTGTGCCAGGGTGTGTGCCTGCAAAATGGATATGCATGCATGTGTTGGCTGTGGGTATGTGTGTATGTGTACTCTGTATGTGTGTGTGCGGCCGGGCTGATTGAGGCCAACGGAGACCAACAAAACTGACAATGAGGCTAATAATGGCAAAAAACTTTCCCTTATTGTGGGTGATTGTTTTGAATAATGTGGCAAGTGTGGCGGTGGTCATGTAAATGGGAGGGCTTTACTTTTTTAATAGCTTAAATGTGTGTGCGGCTGTGTGGGTGGGAAGTTAGTACCTGTTAAGCAAAAACTTTTTATTGCATCAATTTATTGAAAAATAAATCAACACGTACAGTGGGAAGATTGTTTTTCTTTTCAATGGACCGGTGTAACTATAAATTATAATTTTTTACTGCGTGGGGTTTGCGAACGGACGCAAAACAAGTTTAATTCATAAAATCAATCAGACTCGTGCAAGGAAGTTTGCCCGGGTAGGCAGGAAGGATACTTAAGCATAAATTATCTCGAATGCTTCATCAACTAAGTGGAAAGTACAACTTAGTTGTGAATGGAGTTATAAAACGTTGAACAAAGAGTACAATTTCCTTGTATAGTTAGAGCGGTTACTAAGCAGAGAGAGGTAAATTTATGATATTTCATGAGAATTGAAGAGGAATCTATGAAGATGAGAGGGGGACAGGTTTATTATAAATTTATAAGAGGAATCACCCAACGATTTTGTAATATGGAATTGATTCGAAGGAACCAAAATTATCAGCACAGCATTCAGGATTAAAATGATTCTCCGATTGAACTTCTCAGAACTCAGGACCTTTAGGAACAATGTCGAATTCAGTAAAGATCAAGTGAATAATATTCAACATTATCTCTATGATTATATATCCAGGAATGCTTACTGCGATTTGCACGTTATAAAATCATATGGAATGAGTCTGTTAGGTTGTCGGCCGGAATGTCCCTCAGTATATCCTGCATTCAGTTTGAAAGATAAAAGTCGCACGGCGAATATTGGAAGTCGTTGACAGTTAAAACGCAATTTTTATTCCAAAAATCGGTCACAAGTGTCTTTCGATGAGATGGCGCATTATTGTGCGACAAACGACAGCTTCCTTCTGCGGAATATTCCGACCGAATACGACGAATACGATGCACCAAACGATTCAAAACGGCAGATGGAGTTATACATTAACGGTTTGATCCGATGGAATAAACTCTTTGTGGATAATGTCATTGGAACCGTAAAAGAAAATCAACATTGTCTTCAGTTTAGACTTCTCGAAACGAGATTTTTCGGCTTTTATCTCTTTTCGGGCCTTTCAGTCGGCACTTTAGCGCTTCTTTTCGGGATCATATTGGAAAGGCCATGTCTAAACACTAGTCCCAAAGTTGTAAATGAAGTTTTTCTCCTTCTTGGACTACTTGATGATATCCTTCGAATGTTGAATTCTGAGCAATTTTTGGTCGTCAGTCATCTTGTGCGGAACAAACCGTATTAACACTTTTCGGTAGCCCAAATGTGCGGTCAAAATGCGATAAATTGATGCTTTTAAAATAGTCAATTCCACGAATTTCAATGAAGATTTTTACTGAACTTTGATAAATTCACGCACGGCTTTGATGGAATCTGCGTGATAACGGATTTCAGCTGGCCAACCTGTTGCTCATCATTTATGTCCTCACGACCGGTTTTAAACCACTCCATGAACCCTGCTACGAGATAAACAATCATCACTGTACTTGTATGTAAATATGTACTCGTATATATAATATCATGTATTCACTGGGGAAGAAATAGGTACGATATCGAATCAAAATAGTTGGAACTTGAAGATAATGGCAGTTTAGATTGAACTGGAAAGCAAATTAGTTTGTTGATGCAACCGTTTTAAAATAAATACAGATTCCAAAATACGTTCCATGGGTAGAGGAAAGTCTCATCGTTAATGAAAGCTGCTGTGCCCACCCTGATACTCATGTGATGACACTGATTCTCATAAGGATGTGTAGGAATAGTCTTGTCGTTCCATGGCGAAGAGAGTTTTGTAAGTGCGCTGATATATCTCCCAATTATATGGACTTGAGGTGTATGAATTGTCCTTGACCGAGTACTGAATCAAAATTCATAACAAAATTCAATTTTTAAAGAGTAGAAAAGGCAAACCACGATGTTGCACAATTCAGCAGAGCAAATTACTATTAAATATATAAATTAGAAAATGTAATATTTGTGCTTTACCGCACATATCTCTTTAATTGAGTACGCGATAACTTCGGTAACATTTCCCACTATATCAGCCAGTTTTGAGGCAAGCGACGCATTTACCTTTGGCAAAGTATTGATTTCGGTTTTCTATTTTAAGCTCTAATCCCGACAGGCGTTCAACATCGCATACGCGACGGATGGCATTATTAAATCCAATTGACTAGGCTCGACAAAGTGGTGGCGAATGTCATTAACACAATATCGCTGTGGCTTGCCCACAATGACCTTGACAAGTGCTCAGGGCGGTCATAAAGCGTACGCGTCACGTTGAGTCACCGACTTTGAAGCACTCAACCAAAGCATTAAGAAAATTTATGCCAAGCACTCACATGAAAACATTTCAATTCAGTCATCGCAGAAAAATCAATAATTTGAACAGAACGAAGCCTTAGAAATTAAAATTCGAAATAAGCAGAACTGCTCAGGCTCTAATTAAATAAGCGCCACTCAAGGTATAAAGAGCGTGTTGCCTGTCGCCACCAGTTCAGAGTCTCGGAAAACGCGTTGTAAACCAGAAGCCCGAAAAACGCGCCGGCATACAAAAGCGGCGTACAGAGTCTCAAGCCAAGTGTAGTGATAAGTTTTCAAGTCAAGCTTGGCAACTTGCAGTTGTCCTGGGCACACACGACACAAAGGATACTTAAGTTTGTGATAGTTTCTGTGTGATATTTTTTTCTCGTGTGCCAAATAACTGAACAAGGCCTTCAAAATGGTTGTCAACTTTAAAGTCTTTAAGAAAGTGTCACCGAACAACATGGTGACCCTGTACATGAACAGGCGTGAATTTGTCGATTCGGTGACCATCGTGGAGCCCATCGGTAGGTTAATTGTGCTCAATCTCTGTCTCTTAACTGATTGCGCAAGCATTCAGCCAACCAGCGCTTAACTCAATTAAGAGGGTGATTGATGCCTGAAACGACATTAAGCACTCCAAATCTACTGGCGTGAAGTGCCATTTACCACTTGAACTTGCCTCTTGCTTGTTATTAATAAATTGCTTAAGTGGCTCTGATAATTAAAAGGGCTTCAGCAGCGAGATTTGCTCCTTGAGCTGGCTCACAACGCACAATTAAACTTTAGACTGCCCCTCTATGCTCAATTAACAAATTTCTCTCCTCCCCCTCCACATTTCTTAGATGGCATCGTGGTTCTCGACAGCGAGTACGTGCGTGCCAATCGCAAAATCTTCGTGCAGCTCATCTGTCATTTCCGCTACGGCCGCGAGGATGACGAAATGATTGGCTTGCGTTTCCAGAAGGAGCTTACGCTGGCCTCGGTGCTAGTGCATCCGGAGCAAAAGGAGGACATTCAGCTGTCCAAAATGCAGGAGCGTCTACTCAAGAAGCTCGGTCCCCATGCATTCCCGTTCGTAATGGAAATGCCGCCCAGCTCACCTGCTTCCATTATGCTGCAGCAGAAGGCCAATGACGAGTCGCAACCTTGTGGAGTTCAGTACTTCGTGAAGGTGTTTGCGGGCGACAGCGAATGCGATCGCTCCCATCGTCGCAGCACCATCAATCTGGGCATACGCAAGGTGCAGTATGCACCCACCAAGCAAGGCATTCAGCCATGCACGGTGGTGCGCAAGGATTTCCTACTGTCGCCGGGCGAACTGGAGCTGGAAGTTACACTGGACAAGCAGCTGTACCATCATGGCGAAAAGATTGCCATGAACATTTGCGTGCGCAACAACTCGAACAAGGTGGTGAAGAAGGTTAAGGCAATGGTGCAGCAGGGCGTCGACGTGGTACTCTTCCAGAACGGACAATTCCGCAATACCATCGCTTTCGTGGAGTCGAGCGAGGGTTGCCCCTTGAATCCGGGCTCCAGCTTGCAGAAGGTAATGTACTTGGTGCCGAACCTGGCGGCCAATTGCGATCGCGCTGGCATTGCAGTCGAGGGTGATGTCAAACGCAAGGAGACCTCACTGGCTTCCACCACTCTGTAATAACAAAACAATTTGATGCCAATGAAATATTTATGTAAAATAGTTCATTCCACAGCATTGCTAGTCCAGATGCACGTGACGCCTTTGGCATTATTGTGTCCTATGCAGTTAAGGTCAAACTATTCCTCGGTGCTTTGGGAGGTGAATTGTGCGCTGAATTGCCATTTATACTAATGCATCCAAAGGTGGGTATATAAATTATATATTCGACTGTCGGTTATGTTCATGTTTACATGACCACACACAACAATTCATTATTAACAAGCTAATAACTATTTTTCATTTACTATAAACATCAGCACAAATTCATTTATGTTCAACTTTATTATATTCTCCCACTTCCAGCCGAGCCGCAAAGCCCTTCAGGCTACCGAGAGCCAGGATGATGTCTAAGATGTGCATCATCGAAGCAGTGCTTTGCTGCCTTTCTATTTACCTTGTATAAACGTAATCGCTGATGTTGCTGCACTGTTCTTGACAACATCCTTCTTTGTGCACTGTGCTCTGAACAATTACTGTGTCATATTCGATCCGAAGTCTTAGTCTTGATGTTGATAAACCACGTTACTTATATTTATGAATAATATCTTGAAAATGTTATTGAAAATCTCTTAGTGTGTAAATATAGATGCAAATGTATTTTGTAATTGTATTTTGTGCTTATTATTAAATGAAATGCATTGTGCAAAGATAAATATTTATAAATTTATTATTTTATTACCTTTTGTTTAAATACAATTAGGGCCAAGTTGGCGAGTAGAGTAGGAAAGGTTTTTGTGATTATGGAAGTAAACATATTCAGACACTTTGTTGCAAGTCATTTTGGTGGGCAACACTTGCCCATAATCCTTTGTGATATAGTCATATACAAGTATATGGGTCCCTCCAACAAATCTAGCAGTTATTAGCTTTCCTCTCTCTTTATATATGCAAAACAAGGACTCTCTTATTTGATCTGTTTTTATGACAAAACCACTTCAACGAGTCTCACGCGGCTTTCTTATACTGAAGCAAATATTATCTGACCTTAGCCACCCTCTGTGGTCTTGTGGTAAGCATGCTAGACTCGCACCCCGAGGGTCGCAGGTTCAAATCCTGCCACGGGCTTGGTCTCCAAATGCTTCTTTCTATAAAAAAATGTTTTTCTCTTCGAGTCGAAAGCCTCTGTAGCTAGTACTCATTCCCCCAACACCTTACACTCATAATTAATTATGGTGTAAGGTATAATAATAATAATAATAATAATAATTATCTGACCTTATTTTAAACCATGTTTTCTTTGGTTGTGATATTGAAAGTAGGGGTCCCCTGGCACTTCTATCTTCGTAGATATTTAAAGTAAAACAATAATTTTTGGTATGAAAACATGAGTTAACAGTCTTTAATTATTTGTGAAAAAGCGGGCATTCCTGAGTACTGTGTCTTTCATATAAACAAATTGCTAATATGACAAATCTTGAAGTCTTTTAAAAGTGTAGGAATTAATTTGAAGTCGGTACTGTTAATTATCAAAACCAAGTAATACTTGACATAGAATTTCCGATAAAACCACAGCATATAGAAGAGGCATACAGGAGAATATATTGAAAGATTTGAACATATCCAACCTTAGTTTGAACTCTTTGCGAACGTTGTAAGTCCCCAACGAATATCCTTTTATAGCTTATTTAATTCAATCAACTCCTTGGAGCCATCAGGACACTTGTATAGGGTGTTTTAGGGAGTTGCTTTGATATATTAAGATTAATATAATAAACACCATTTGCGCAATAAACACTACTTTAATAGAATTTTACAAACAAAAGGATATATTTTAAATTTATACTAAAAGTCAAAGAGCTTTCACTCATACTCATACATAGGCAGAAGTTGGTTGGCTTAAAGCCTTCCATGCTCGTCATAGTGACAAAATTAATTAGAGACACTTAAACTGCAGCATGCGTAAATGTGGCGGCGAATGAAACTTGACAACCACTTCGCTTGTGGAACAGCTTTTGTGCCAAAATTAACGCAAAATGGCTAAATTGGAACAAACACGAAATAAGCGCATTACGTAGCCACTGAGTAAGTCAGACATAGAAACTTCCAAGTGTGCGGTGCACTCGTGATTTAATTGGTTTCTTGTGGCTATGAAAGCAAAGAAGAACAGTTCTTTCTGCGCAAGCATTTCGCTTTGAATAGGCAAATTTGATAAAAACAAAAATAGAATTCTAAAGAAATACATTTTCTAATTGGGAAAATATGAAGTGCCTTTGCCTTCGCTCTGGCCAACTAACTTTATTTGCGAACTACCAATTACCACAAAATGCCCATCGAGCAAAGCAACCTCACTTTCCCATTTATGAGCGGGGCTGCTTACCACACTCGGCTTTCATTCACAAATCAAGATTTTCGTTCTGAATCGAAATTTATGCCAGTTGCCAATATTCCAGCAATTCATGTCAGGCGCAGCAAACCGGGAGCGGAGGTCCAGCGGCACTGACAGGAAACACAATTTTTCCGGCTACGTTGCTGCCTGTGCGGCAAATGAAAGCAACGATGCCATTGTGCTGTATGAAAGGAATAAACACATTATGGTCAATGCCGTACGTTGAAACCAATAAAATGTGGCATGAGCATGATTTCTGAGATCCTAAGCTCAATGGTTAGGTGTATCTACCCGAAGGAATGGACACCAACGGGGTGCGAAGGTGACTTCAACTGACCTCTTACTGACGAATCTCACTTAATATGCATATTTAGTGCTTTGTGGGAAATGTTATTCATGCGAGTTACTCTATTCTGCTTAACTTTGCAGGATATTGACGATTGGCAGTAATTAATTCACTCCTTTCACAATATATCAACTGGCCTCCATGTCAGCTAAATTCAGAATTTCAGAGGGATTTCAAGTGATTAATGGGAATCATTATCAACTAAAGGATATTTTTATTTGAATTAGTTGACTCTTCGTTTGACACTAAAACTAAATATAAATAGGGTAATATCGGAGCCTGGGCTTAATGGATCCCAAAATAATATTGAGGAGAACGAAGAAGCAAAAAGCGTGGTGTTGCGGATATCTTAAGACCGTAATGGCGATACACAGAAGAATACTTCGAAAGTAAATACATCAGGTTTAAAACCTTCGTACCCGGCATCTTGCTCATGTAGCGACAAAAGACCTTAATAGTACCTTAAGTAAGAAGAATATATCATATACGAAGCTAACGCACGATTCAAACAAATCCACAAAAATATTCAAGCAGTAGGAAATATTTTAAAAGGAAACGTTAAATTAAAAGAGAAGCAAAGATGTCTAATTTCTGAATATATTTTATAGTTTTATGGTGGATAGTTATGATGGCCAGTACCACTTAAACAAAAAGAGAATTACAATACCTGATCATGCGAATATGAGAAGAAAACTTTGCCATTTGTCCAAACAAAGATAATACTCTTGGACGCATGTGTATGTTGGAGGAGTAAGACTACCGATACTTTTGCTGGAGTACCCCTTTCACATCCTGAACACTTACAGACCCATATCGAGCCTGTTAAATTCTGAACGCCTTGCAGTATGATCCAATGAAAATCACCATTACTCCATAGTAAATTCATCAAGCTTAAAACCTTCGTACCCTTCAGTTTGCTCATCTAGTGAGAAAAGACGTTAAAGATCCTTAAGTAATGTGCTTCTAAAAACATTAAATCGAATAAAGTTTTGCTGGAATCAGCTCCTACTAGGATCAGATGGAAAAGAGGATTATAAATTATCAAATTGTGAAATAATTTATATTCCTAAATAGCCCCAATTTCCCAAAGACGTCGGTCAATACTTATATTTCCTAATATTAGATTCCGGCCAGAAATATTTTCGAAAAGCCTAATCAAAACATCTCCTAAAATTCATCCATTTGAGTCCTTTGGTGTGTCTGTCTCTCTGTTAGGAATATATGCCAAACACTAACTTTGAAATTCACATTTTTCTTATTATTATTGTGTGTAGCATGGAATTATTGCCTAGACTCGGCAAACATCGAACAAATATCAAACAAATGTGTGTGCTTTACGGACTTCACTATTTGCCCAATTCAAAACTAGAAGAGCCGATTGCAGTTACTGTCACAGCCATGTGTCCTACCAAGCACTCCGACCCATGAGCCCGAACTGCAATGACAACCTTGCAAGTACTTATCTGAAAAGTTCGACATGCGAGTACATATCTGCAAGATACTCCTGCCAAACAGGGCGGCAGGAGATTACAGAAGCCAAAGGCTGGGAACTTACACGCTTTTATGGGCGCTCACATATGGCAGAACTGCGTAAGTCCGCACTTAATGCACGCCTACAAGTGTAAATAGTTACACAATTTGCTTGTTGTGATTGCGGTCTGACAACGCTGCTCACCAACACCAGCTCATACTCACGAGTTCAACGCACACACGCACACATATACGCATACACATGCACACATGCGCACACACACAGAGACACAGAGGACAAGTGGTAGTTGACAGGCACTTTGTAGGCAACATTATTGCCAACATTATTGGCCACACCACAGACAGCAACGGCTTCAGGGTCGGACAGGTGCGCGGGGTTGCCTGCTTTCTACGGTTAAATGCCGTGATAATGAAGCGACCGTTCGAGGGCGCGTAGCTCACCCCGCAGCGTTCGGGGGTATTTTGATTTCAGAACATTCTGCACTAATTTCAATTTCAAGTTGATTCGGATTGTTTGGCGTGTGCTGAGATTTCGGTCATTGTGAAGTGCCAATAGACGAGGGCGCCGTTGAGGTGTTTAATTGTAATTAGTAATTTCGGTGCGGTCAAGTGTTTCAGGCACATTAATTGCGAACTTATTGTTAGCGTTAATTGAAGGGCCCTGTAGCAGGTCATTGTGTCCTTAATCAGTGGCAAATTTCGTTGCCTTTGGGATGCTGTGGTTTCTGCGGCAGGTCGTGGAGTGTGGAAAGGATACGAATAGCGTTATTCAATTAGCACAGAAGCAAAGGAGTTTTTATTGCCCCATGGAAATAAATTTCAATAAAATAAAAAGTAGTTTTGTATCGTGTTGTGCTACAGTGGGTAATTAAATTCATAGAAAGCCGGCCACCAACATGTGAATGACATTTAGTACTCATATATTGGGAATCATGGATAAAATTTGTATATGGATGCACTTCTACCTATGCTATAACAACGCAACAATCCAACGATAAATTCTTGAATGACCGCAATTATATAAATACAGGCTTTTGGATAATCCACCGATATCGGTGCGCCTTACCGGCTTCGATATTCAGGCTCTTTCATCTATTATTCGATATGGAATCCCACACATTTCTGAATAGGTTTGTCAAGTGAATTAATCAATCATTTAATATATAGCATGGTGAAATCTGCCTAAAACTATTTTAGAGCCAACTTTGAATGTGGATGAAAACATATTTGCCTCTATTTATCGAACAAGTTTTCTCATATATCAAATTTATAAGGACCTTGAATGTTTCACTCAGACACAATTTGTGTTTATTTTTCATGGATAATTGCTTAAAAGCGAGTAATTTAGTACCCTCTGGCAAAATATGTGTGTTTAGTCTCAACGGTACCCCTGTTACTGTAAGCAAATTGGCAAATCAGAAACCATTTCCTTAGTTCCACAGTATAACCTGAGCAGTTATGAACAAGTCGTCTTCAATTCTGCCAAGCAAGATAGGGGCTCATTTCCCATAGAATACTGCGAGTTAACCAAGTCTACCGTAGTCATACCTTAATTTCTTTTTGTAAATACGTCCTGGAAATGCTTTCTGCATACTTCTGTGATATATTTTGGAGTTCAAATGATTGAAGTTCTATAAGATTTTATAAGTACATCCTGGAGATGTCTTTAGCATACTTTTGAAATATATCTTCGGGTTCAAATGATTCTTTTCAATTAGTTTTCATTTTCTCTGATCAATTATATTTCATGCTTCTTTTCCTGTCATTTTTGTTGCCTGTTTTTTCGCCAAAATTGTAGACTGGTATCGCGTATTTTGCCACTTGGTCTGGAAGTGTGTTTCGAAAACTCCAAATATGACTCCAAATATGAGACTCTATTTGACTATGTTGGAGAGTTGGCTAGGGATACCTCTGATTTTAACTTCGATTTCAATACAATATCAATTTTTTTAATTTTCTGTGTATCAGGCATCCAAAAAGTATTTCAGGTTTCCAAGTTCTCTTTGATTGTATAGCGATCACATTTGAAATACATTTAGCTAAAACCCGCCTGGTCAATACTTCTGCTATTTAGACACCCAAATCACACCTTCCCGCAACATCCACATCAATTTATTTTTATCAGCATTATGGTGACTATATTTGATACATTTTTTATGGTCTGATAATCCTCTCCATTAATTTCTTTTAAATTCTCCAAGTACTAACGAATCATTCATCATTCCATACTGCAATAGAAAAGTTTTCTTACCGCCTTATAGAGCTCTGCATACCTCACTTAAAAGGAGCTCTGAGGAGAAAATGTTAATTTTGCAGTAAAGTAACTTTCCTCAATCATAGCAGGTACAATGATTCTAGAGCCATGCCTACAATTCAAGCATTATTCGTGAATCAACATTCTAAGTAGCGAAACTTTGGGTTCTTTATTTCTCACTTGCGGTGAGAGAAATTTAAAGCTTGGCCTTGAATAAATTAATAATGAGAATAAATAAGTAAGATAATGAAGTATTAAAACATAAAACTAAAATCCTTTATTATTACATACAAATAGTTTTCATTGTCGACCAATTTCTGACTCGATATTTTACGACGTAGAATACAATTGTAATAAAGTGGTTCAGCAACCCCATTGACATAACAATATATGAAACCCCAAACAAACCTGAAACTAATGACTCATGTAAATAAAGAAAGGTCGGTAATCATGAAAACAAATTAATAAATACTCGAAAATGCATGTAATTCAAACTCGTAAATAATAGTAAAGTAAATAGTAATATAATTGTTTAAACGATAATCGTTTCAAGTACGCTTCCACGTTTGCCCCACCTCATACAAACATTCTCGGAAGTATATACAGATACTCGTATACAAATAATTCTTAATCTATATCCACATTTCGCGACTGATACCAACAGTAAGCAAAACAAGTAGGGAAGACTGCATACGGGTCATATGGACTATGAAATACCCTATTATATTTTGGGAGAATATGACACAAAAGGGTAAAAAATAAAGAGAGTTTTGAGTGTTAAACTTTGCCTATAGTCCCAATCTGATGATTACATTTATAGCACCTTTGTGACCATATCATAATATTGTATAGTGAATTTTGAGATACGACTATTCCGCCCATATTTAATAGAAATATTTGTACTCGAATATGGTTATTAATTTCCAAAATTTGAATTCTAATTCTCATAGGGATCTGTAAATCTGTATATATAGAAAAAATGTGGACATAGCACAGGATATGTCCCATATATATCTTCCAAAGAATTTTAAAGTATTACTAATTTACTGCTGATCATTTATTTATTATTAATTTCATTGATAAAGCTTATATCAACCTTCAATTTCCAATTGTGACATTTTAGAGCCTGGTAATCAGTAATTCAGACAATGTTTTCTCTGGACCTAATCTGAGATGGGGATATTACTAATAATAAATCTCATTATGTCATAAACATGAATTGGGGACTTTGTAAATAAGTTCTCAACAGATAATTTTGTGACACTTGTTCCTTGCCCCATTTGGTACAATGCTGTATAATGATATAAGAAAAGTCTGTTGTAAATATTGTCAAAATGGTTTCGAAGAAAGGTGTCTACACACTGACCTAGGAACATGCCTAAATCGACGATATTCCCGAATGTATGCAAATAGTTATGATAAACTCATACCAGTCACTCTTCTCTGAAGTAACAAACTGTTCTTCACATCTCAAAAGCCCCACAAGTATGTGTAGTGCACGAATATATTCGCAAAAATTAAATTGCCACATCCAAAGAGCTCTCGATTAATCCAGATACCGCAATCCGCACGCAGCCGATTAGATTAGGCTTCGATTACTCAATTACTGTGAATGCATTACAAAAGCAAACAACGCGCCAAAGGCGGCCTTTCAGCTGCACTCAGTGGCAGCGACTGACCCTTATCAGTGGGTAGCTGACCAGTAAGCTTCCTGTTGTTGCTGTGTTTCGTTTTTGTTGTTGTACGTGTGAAGGCATAAAACACTTTAATATTTTTGGTTCTGCGTTACCAGGCGATAATGAGAACAATTGAGGGCAATTTCGTGGCTTATCTGCGGCGGCATTGCTACCTTTTCGAATTTATTCGAGTTTCTTAGGAGTGCAAACGCGGTACTCACCAGTACCTCAGGTCAATCAAGACGCGATCGCTCAAGCAACTCCATTGCAGTGCGGATATTTCGTTGAGCAGTTGCAAGGATGTGCTGTCGCTGCTGCGGTGTAACCCAACAAAAAGTGTGGGTATTCGGCTTTGGCCTTTTGTTCATTGCTTCTGGTTTGGTGGCAATTATCTGGTGGCCACCATGGATAACGGAAATGATCTACAAAGTAAGTGTGAGAGAGCGCTGAATGTCAGGTGTATACACGAATTTGTTTGTAGGGATTGCCACTGTCACCGTGTTCACGCACCTATGACAAATGGGCGGCCACACCTTTGCCTATTTACAACTACATGTACCTATTCAACTGGACCAATTCGGAGGAGGTGCGCACACCCGGTGTCAAACCGCACTTTGAGCAGGTGGGTCCTTATGTCTTCCGCGAGGAGAAAACCAAGGAGGACATCACGTGGCACAGCAATAAAACGGTCACATTTTACGGGCAGCGCTATTGGTTCTTTGAGCCAGAAATGTCAGGAGGCACCTTGGATGATCTAATCACATGCCCGCACCTGCCGTCAATAGTGAGTCGCATTACATCGGGAGAGAATATTCAATTGTGTTTCTTTGCTTCCAGGCTGCCTCCAATGCTATACGTAACGCCTCCAGAGTTGTCAAACTGTTTTTCAACAATGCTCTGAACAAGAACGGCGGAGCACTGTACCAAACGCACACCGCTAACGAGTGGCTATTCGAGGGATTCTTCGATGAGTTCCTGGACTATGCCATGAAATTGAACAACTCAATGACCGGCAATATAGAAACAAATGAATTCGCTTGGTTCCTTAATCGCAATGGCTCCAAAGACTTTGAGGGTGCCTTCACCATACACACGGGTCAAGGCGATCTCCATGAGATGGGCGAAATCAAGTTTTGGAATGGCGTCAACCACACCGGCTTCTATGAAGGCGAATGTGGACGTGTAAATGGCAGCACTGCAGATTTGTGGGTGCCCCGACGTGCTCCAGAAGAGTACATCACTGTCTTCATAACAGACACGTGCCGTATAATCAATTTAGTGCCTACAGGGGAGAAGGTGGTGCTGGAAGGTGTCGAGGGCATGAAATATGCGACCAGAGAAGATACCTTTGATAACGGGCAACTGAATCCTGATATGAAGTGCTACTGTCCTATCGAAAATCAACCCGACAATTGTCAGCTCCCCGGTGTCACGGATCTAGGACCGTGTGCCGATGGTGCTCCGATGGTAATGTCGCACGCACATTTTCTTCACGCCGACCCCAGTTATGCTAATACTACAACTGGCATGAAACCAGTGCTCGAGCGCGACAGCTTCTTTATTACCATGGAACCGAAACTGGGCATCCCACTGCAGGTGAACGCAGTTATACAGATAAGTTTGCATATACGAAAAGACAACGACATCACGTAGGGATTATTTTTGTATGATATCAAAGATCAAAATTAGTGAATGTTTTCTTTATAGTGTCCTGAGGAATATCCCCGATTTTTATGCACCACTTTTCATTACCGCGAACAAAGCCAAAATTAACAAAGAACTGGCCAAGGAAGTTAAGGTAAATCTGAGCTCTTAAACCGTTTTCTGTAGAATCCTCTTTTCAATTAATTTTCTTTCAGCTCGCTCTGAACTTGACGAGTATAGGGCGCAATATTGGCATTGGCTTCCTATGCTTAGGAGTCGTACTCATCATCATTGGAATTGTTCTCACAATGACACGCAACTGGCGTGGACAAAAAAAGCTCTCCGACTACGATGACAAACATGAGAACTAAAGGGAAAAAGTTTTGTTAGGAAATGTGATTAATTTTATTTTACTTACGATATTTTTCTTATTGGAAAATAAAATTGTGTAAAATTATGTGAAGAAAACTTAAAAGAAAGTTGTATAAAGAGACCGAGAATAAATGACAGTATCAGATCGCGTGAAATCAGTTGGAAGCGGAAACTTCTGTTAACGTAGTCGTGGTACATTACCTCTTAGAACACATCTCTAAGCCTGTTCACATATACTTGAGGCATTACAAGCATTCCGCGGACAACAAACTCAGGGAACGTAGTTTCACATTGCCCTACAAAAAATATCATCTGCAAATAAGGCCACCTAATTGCCAGAGTTTCTTTCAACGAATAGGGACTGTCAGATGAGATTGCGCTATTTGGCGGTCGATACGTCATTGGAAATTTCCTCGCAGTATGACCTCTGACTTAATAAAAATGCGGTTTAGGATATACTTGACAGTAAGCTATATCTTTGGTCTATAGAGGAATAAGTTGAAGAGGGGGATCAACTCATCCATCAGTCGACGAACACACCCCCGATGCAAATGGATCATTAAATACTTCCATAAAACCTTACTTTAAAGCCGTTCTGGTTGTACTGAGTTGACAGCTTGAAAGACTTGCAGTACAGTATCGGCAACACATAGAAAGGACAAATTGACACACACATATCCTATACGGTTGAGAAGAACATATCAGTATCTTAGTAATGCTCCTCAATACGCTCTACGACAGCAGAAACCTCTGTAGCTTTCCTACGTATGAAGGACTGTGTGACATCCTACATCAGCAACAGCTTTGCAGATTGTTACCACAGGGCACCACCAAAATTACACTGTAAATAAGAGATTTTATAGCTGACTTTGTCTCACTCACAAATGTCTCACTTAACATTCGTACTCTGCTACATATTAAACTCGGTCTGCTCAGATCAACCACTCGAAATTATCATCAGAATCATAACCGATTAATAGCCTCGCATCGTACCTTCTGATCGAATTTATGATCAACGACTTTTATTATCGAGACTACTTCGACAATTCTAGACAATAATTTTATAGATTAAATATTCAACAGAAATATCGTTGTGCCTTAATATTCATAATACAGAAATTATCAACTAAATTATTGTAGAATTATATTTTATCTTCTTATTAATTTGATTAGTTTATTGGCTCTACTTATATGACTCTATAGAGTCTTTCTATTCAAATGTTTTTACGGAGCTCGAGTAATAAATGTTTCTTTCTCTTATTTTTTTTCTCGAATATTATAAAGGTATTCACTCTATAAGCCTGCATTCATAACAAAAAGACAATCGCTTCTTCGTCAATCGTTGAGCTTTGGATTTCTTTGACTTCAGCTTCTATCCTTTCTAGTAAAAGGGGATCATTCATACAGCCCAGCTCTAAAAATCGTTACCTCTTTGATATCCATAAAATAATTGCACTCAATTCGAGCGGTGCTTCTTTTTATAACATTGCATTTCTTCAATAAGATATCGATTTTCCCTTAATCTGCATTCATAAGGACCGATTCTTGGTCGCTATCACGATTTAAAAACAAACCAAGGTTAATGCTCATATCTCTAGGGGTGTGGAAAAAAGTGGCCGCAGATGGAGAGATGGACAGGCAGACGGACAGACAAAATCAAAATTGCTCATATATCTGAATATAAAAGTCCACTCCTACCACGCCTCCTTCTGGTTGTTGAAATACAGCTCAAAGGCAGAAACTTAGAATACCCTTTTTTAAGGAAACCGGTGTACAAAAATATTTATTTGTATATCACTTTTGTCGCTACTGCTGACTTGGTAACTTTTGTTGATAAGGGGGGATGTCTACACAGTTATGTCGGAGTTTCGTACCCCCACGAAGCTTATCAGGCTTTGTAGGATGACATTGAGCGGCTTACAACGCTCAGTTCAGGTATCATCGAGCCTCTCCGAACCAAAACTTTACTGAACGAGGTTTCAGATAAGGTGACCCCTTATCATATGTCCTCTTCAATCTGCTCCTTGAGAAAGTACTGCAGAAATCTGGTAATTGAACTGGCACAATTTTTTATAAAAGCTTGCTGATCCTCTTTTATTCTGATGATATTATTATCATGTACCTCTGGCTTTTGGGGCTAAAAACAGTAAAGTAGTAAAGTGGCTCTGACTCTAAATGAGGGTAAAATTAAGTATATGCTGTCAACATGTGAGCAATCGCAGCGGCATGGAACAACAATCGCATTTGGCACTTATACTTTCAACAGATTCAAGGAGTTTAGTTATCTTGGCGTCGCCGTTAACAGCAGTAAGAATGTCACCCTGGAGATCAAGCGAAGAATCACTCTTGCAAATCGGTGTTACTATTGGCTCCGTAAGCAATAGTAGAGGCCTTTCGCGATGTTCACAAATTACACACTACAAGATGCTCATCCTACCAGTGCTTCTTTACGGGGCGTAAATATTGGTCAAGACGCAGTCAGCTGTAGCTGCTCTTTGAGTGTTCGAGAGAAAAGTACTGCTTAAGATCTTCGCATCGCGGGTTGAATAAAACTTTCGTATCAGAATTCACCATGAGCTTTATGAGCTCAATATGGTAAAACGGATTATCACTATGCAACTCCGCTGGCTGGGTCATGTCGTTAGAATGGATGAAGATACTTCAACCAGAAAGGTGTTCGGTGCGAGAATTGAAGGTGGAAGACAAAGAAGACGATCGAGAGTCCGGTGCAAAGATGAGGTGGAATGACACCTATTTAGACTTGGTGTACGAAATCAGAGACTGCGCAAGTTTAGCAAAGACACTTGGAAGTCTTTGATTGGCAAGGCTGTAATCCGGTAACCGGTTGTCATGTTTATCTTAGAAGAAGAAGTGTGCAGAACAAATCGTATTGAGTAAAGTAAAATGAATCCTGGAAATTTGATAGTTCTACGATATACGTGTATCTGGGTTTGAAGAACCCTTTGTACTTTTGTCGATTGATATTTTGAAGTGTCGATATTTTTGTATCGATACTTTAACTTTCGAACTATAGCATAGAAATAAGCATAGAAAATGTATGGATACATTTTCTTACGTTGTTCACATCAATATGAAAGTCCCTGATATAAGACAGATTTTATTAATTCCAGTTATAGCGTCGAACTCTTAACCCTTTTTTAATATTTGTAGATAAAAGAGTGGCTTATCTCTTCAACATTGTTAATCAGGCACATGCAGTCGAATAATTAACTCATAACTACGCATACTCCAATAAACATCTAAATTTGGCTTCAATATTGAAATGTTCAAAAAGCAATAAAATAAACACAAAAATTCATTCACTGAGTGATTAAGAAATTTCATTTCAGATATGATTCAATCTAATCGAAGCGCCAAAAAGCACTCTGCACTCAAAAGAGTACATCCAACAGTTCAACTACAGAGGCGAGCATTTCAGTCTCGAGGGTTGAGAGATGTGCTGTAGTTGCTGCAGTGTCCGCCAGCAAAAAGCTTGGGTTTTCGTCATAGGCTCCCTGCTGACCGTAACAGGCATTGTGTTAATAACAGCCTGGCCCAGTTTAGCGGACAAATTCATAAACTCGGTAAAGAGGGGGTGTCAAGGCGTTCTATTGCAATTCATACTAAAATCCACCACGTCTTCATAGAAACTTCCACTGACGCCCACATCATACGTCTATGGCAAGTGGCAGGTGACTCCCGTGCCCACTTATCTAACCTTCCACTTGTACAATTGGACCAATCCGCACGAGGTGAACAATCCCCATGTGAAGCCGCATTTTCAGGAATTTGGGCCATATGCATTTCGTGAAATTAAGGTGAAAGAGGATATCGTGTGGCACAATGCGAACAGCACCGTCACCTATTTTGGACGTCGCACCTGGTATTTTGCCCCAGAACGGTCGAACGGCACGCTGCAGGATATGATCACATCACCCCACCTGCCAACGGTGGTAAGTTACTTGCAACACCTCATTCTTATTTAACCTACTTTAATGTACTTCATTGTAATTAAATATGGTTGACAGACTGGAGCAAAGAATTCCCGGGATTCACACAAGGTAATTAGGAAAATAGCCAACTTCTTCCTGAACCGTGAAGGAGGTCGCTTGGTCGCCACTCACACAGTCATTGAATGGCTATTTGATGGTTTCTACGATGATATTTCCGATTTTGTAGAGCGTTTGCACTCGCCGCTCTTCCCCATCTACACCAATCAGTTCGGCTGGTTTTATGGTCGCAATAATTCCAAGGAGGCTGAAGGCACCTACACCATACACACTGGCAAAGGAGATCTGACGCAAATGGGTGAACTTAAAATGTGGAATGGCAGTGCGACTACGGGCTACTGGGAGGGGCAGTGTGGTAAGGTGAATGGCAGCACCGGCGAGCTCTGGGCCCCTGGCAGAAGTTGGCAAGAGTCTGTTTCCATTTTCTTGGCCGATACTGGACGCTATATAAATTTATTTCCGCAAAAGAATGTCAGTTATCGTGGGGTCACAGGTCGGCTCTACACTTCCACTGATCAGACATTCGACAACGGTTACATCGCTGAGGACACCAAGTGTTTCTGCGTAAAGGGACACGTCTGTCCGGCAAACGGAGCGTTTGACTACTCGATGGCGGCGAACAGTGCACCCGTCTTTATGTCACATCCGCATTTCTATCTGGCTGATCCGTTGTATTTGGAGAATACGACCGGCTTGCAGCCTACTGCGCAGGAGCACGGCATATATGCGTTAATAGAGCCAAAACTGGGCGTTCCCCTCGAAATGAATGGTCAAGCCCAGGTTAGCTTGCTCGTCGAACAGGATGATTATATTGAGTAAGTGGGATATGAAGAATGTTTGCCTTATTTGTGTACCAAGTGAAGATGATTGAGTAAATAGAGTTAATAAAGGGAAAGGATAGATGACTGGTCATGTGCTTATAAACAAAAGTCATCTCTATTCCTGTAGGAACATACAAAATATCCCTAATATTGTAACTGAGGGATTATTGACAGTATTTCAAGTTGTCTCTAACTGAAGTCCTTTTCCCACTTGGAATATGCTAAAATTTTCAATATTTGCTTTCTCACACCCATAAATTTCTCTCTATTCTTCTTTCAGTCTCCTTCGTGATGTAGCCCATAATTTCTATGCACCTCTCTTTACCCTACAATTGAAAGCTGAAGTCAATGATGATATATTACGCTTCCTTAAGGTACTCGCGCAACCAAACTGATATCATTATGGAAGAATAATGATTGAAATTTCTCTCTTCCTGCTCACAGCTCGCGCTAAATGCACCCGCCATAGGTCAGTACATTGGCATCGCCTGCACCGCGCTCGGCGTTATCATGTTGGCAGTGGGTGTATGGCTGACGAAGACGCACAAGTGGCGCGGCGATACACAAAAATAGGGCGGAGCCTCAACACAATCAGTACCGCCCTCCAACGGCATGACGAACTCCCTAGCAGCAGATGCTCGCAGGACTGTCAAATTAGCACGTTAAATTTTGTTAAAATTTTAAATAAGATTTTGTGTAAAACCCCAGATTAGAGCCGAAACAAGGCTCCAGATAAGAGTTGCCGTGTGCGGAGAGTTCATTTTTGATATTTTTGTTATGCAAACAATTTCATAAATAAATGTCTTTAGTGTGTGGTAAATACTGCATTTCATAGTTGAGCAGAAAATGCCAACACGTAAGACCCTTACGTCATGCCTCTATTGTAGGTGTTGACTATGTACGTAAACAATCTCACGAAGAAAGCAAGTATGAGAATTTTTGAATCGTTTCGCCGGTAAGGCTAACAAACATAAACCACTACAACTTAACCCAGTGACGTAGCCAGTTGTTAACTAGGCAAATGTGGACTCAAATGTAAAGGATTTTCCATTAGTTATGATTGGCCTTGTGAGATGTTTTGAGACTCTTATGCCTTAAGACAACCCTATTATGACCTCTGAATATTACATTTTTTATGAAAATTGCTAATAAAAAATTACTGACCAGGCCTGATTAGTACAGTCACTTTAAGGAGTATTCGCGATTACCTGCTATATGGAATGCAGAGCCTGGTAAATGAGTCATCAATGACTGAAAATTTATATAATGGATCACAGTGCCACTATAAAACACTGAACGTAATGTAGGCAGGGCAACTCCACAGCCAAGCCTATTATTGAAGAACATGCTAAGATTAATATCTGCATCTTTTTGGTACAAAATTGGAAGGGAGTACTGCATTATAAATATGGTCGTAATACAGCAACTGCTGCGACCATTACCTACATCCACCATTTACTGCCTTCACCATTTACTACCTTATCAATAAAGAGTTTGTTAGTTTCGCTAATGGTACCATCACGGGATTGTGTTAAGAAATTCCAAAAATTTGTTTGATTATTTAGGTAGAAGTAGCTTTATTAGCAGGAATTGACTTAATCTAAGTTAATAGTTAATAAATTTTAGTTTAAGTTCCCCTTTCATATTTCTTTCACACTCTCATCGCTTCACTACCGCAAGTGCACACTCCGGTCTCGGCAGCTCCTTTCTATTCATTTCATCTAACTCCGAGGTTATTCCCACTCATTCCAGAATTAAGTAAATTAGTGCAAAAGAGATGCTTTTATTTATAACTTATTTTTTATGAGATTTTACCAAAGGCTTTTCAATAATTACTTTTCAGTCATCACCCATTATCAGGTTTAATTATATATGCTGAAAGGACTGTTTCATCACAATATTCAGTACTAAATATGATATCATTTCTGTAGGACAACCAATTCATTGTTAGATGAATAGGTACAATTCGGGTATAGGAGATCCCGCAATCGTTCCTATCTAACGACTTCCTTCCTTAGTGCTACCAAATGAAATGATCCCGCAATCGTTCCCATCTAACGACTTCCTTCCTTAGTGCTACCAAATGAAATGAACCCGCAATCGTTCCTATCTAACGACTTCCTTCCTTAGTGCTGCCAAATGAAATGATCCCGCAATCGTTCCTATCTAACGACTTCCTTCCTTAGTGCTACCAAATGAAATGATCCCGCAATCGTTCCCATCTAACGACTTCCTTCCTTAGTGCTACCAAATGAAATGAACCCGCAATCGTTCCTATCTAACGACTTCCTTCCTTAGTGCTGCCAAATGAAATGATCCCGCAATCGTTCCCATCTAACGACTTTCTTCCTTAGTGCTACCAAATGAAATGATCCCGCAATCGTTCCCATCTAACGACTTCCTTCCTTAGTGCTGCCAAATGAAATGATCCCACAATCGTTCTCATCTGACGACTCCCTTCCTTAGTGCTGCCAAATAAAATCTTAGTAATAATTTATCTTTCTTCATTCCGAACATGGAGGTGACCCTCTTTTTGGCACATGTGGGCAGTAAGCGAGTTAGATTCTTGGATAGTATTGACGATAATATGGTATCTTTTTACTCTCCGCCTACTGTGTTATTTGCCAGGATTTGTATTTGATGGATGAACTCATCGATTGTTGGGTATCCAAAAAAGACAGGTAATAATTGTAAGCATTGGTTGGGGAGGGAAATGAACCTTCTCCTGGTAATCTCTAGACGACGAGTTTCTTATATTAAAAAAAACAATAAAAATTAAACAATTAAACATTATTTTATAAAATCTTAATGATTAGATGCGACGAGGCAAGCTGCCGGTTTGATATCCTTCACTCTAGTCACCAATAAAAATATAACCCCAATATGTTCTGAAATACTCAATTTGGAGTCACTTATTTCGGTCATACGCTATAGTACAAAAGTAGGTACGACTATACTTCAAAAGTATATCCTTGTTGTGAACAATACTCATAAATATAAAACTATATCAAAATTGCTGCAGTTATGTGGACTTTCCGTTCGTAACTTCTAAATAAAAATGTCGGCGCTAAGCAGAAATGGTTAGACAAACAAGACTCACGTATTTCGGGACTTACACAATCACAGAACCTGCCATGCTACACCATTCTAGCCAATAATCTGTGCCGCTTAACTTAAAAAGTGATTTTGACCCACATACACCAAACTATCTATTATGCTCCAGTTCAAAGGCGCTCCAACGCCTACTCTCCCTTATGTTATTAGCTACACCACTGTATTTCTCACCGCACTTTTCACAGTACCGCGTTGAAATTATCGCTAAGTATAACCTTTCAAACTGCAAAATTTATTAATATGTTAATAATTTTGCTGTGCGCTTTTCACATAAACGAATATGCCAGCACTAATATGCATGCAAGTACACCTGAGACTCCACCCAGCACCGCCTTAGCAATTCCCGTTACCAGCTTGGAAAATTCCTCAGCTGAATTTGAATAAATGTGAATTTATATGCGTCAGACACGCAATCTTTCGTTTTGAGCGAGCGTTCTTTTTCTTATTTTTTGCAACATTATATTTTAAAAAACAAAAATTAAATCAAGTACGTTATGTTTTGAGTAATGGCATAATACCCGCACGTGTGTGGCAGTGTGTGTGATTGCACTGGAACCTTCAAAGTAAATGGAGGCTTAAAATGTATTATTTTCGTATTAAGTTAAACTTAAATATTAAAATGAAATATTGCCAATTAAATAAATCAAAATCCATTTCATGGAATGATATTTAACCTTTGGCATTTAATAAAATTGAAAAAACAATGTAAATTAATATAGAGGCAGCATTAAGGACTTGAAAGCCCTTTACAAATGCTAAGTGACAGGATATTATATGGAATATTTTTGGTATATATTATAGATATAAATAGATATCAATCTTATAGATAAATATTACAGATATGCATTAGATTTTTATGTAAGATAACCGACTTTTATGTCCTTTTTGTATGCTTTGGAAGCATGGAAAATTTGCATCCATGTCCATAACCACAACAAGGTAGATGAGCTCCTTGAGAGCCATCTAATTTGTACACTGAGGTGGAAACGGCTTCATAATTCATAATAAGTCCCTGCTTTTGGCAAACTTGGCGGCCACTCCTACCTACCTTCCCTGAACTGTGTTTAAAAGTAGCCCAACTGAAGCTTCTTCCCTCGTTAGCCATGACCTAAACTGGAAATAGCTGCGAATTTTACTCCTCAACTATTGGTTTCATGCAAGTTCAGCGTCAGTTCGGTACACTTCTTCTTCTCATGTAGAGAGTACTTAGCATCAATTTTTAAAATATATCATAAATCATATCGCTAATGTCACAGCCTTATTTTACACTCATGGGAACATGCTGTATTACAAATGATTGACATTCACATTAACCGTCCAAACTGAGCCTTTAATTTCCGATAGCGAACGAGGCAAGCACAGAGAAGATTCAAGATTGTTTCTAAATTCTTGCTATTGCCACCAGTTCACAACCAAAAAGGAACAAAATAGCAACTTCCATTAACCGTTGAAGACTTTTTATCCTTGCAAACTTTAAACATTGACAAGTTGTGTCCCGAACTTTAAGCAGAAACTCAAAATTATTTCAGCATTTAGAGAGATCCTTGCAATTCAGCTTCTGTCATAATCGAGAAATCTAGCATATCAGCATTTAGAGAGCAAGATTCCCCGGTAATTATGACAAAAGCTTAATTGCAAGGATCCCTCTTTAATGCTGATATGATATTCCATCCATAGAGTTAATGCTCAAAGGTCGGGACACAATTTGCACATCGAAAAAATTATTTTCATGTAAACAACTTTTTACGTATTGAATTATTTCATATTCCATCGAGTATTTCATATTCCATTCGAGTAAACCCAGACAAAATATTCCAATAAAACAGTCGGATCCTCTGAAGTTCTGAGGAAGTATTCCGCAATATATGAAACTTATTATTATTATTATTATTATTATTATTATACCATAATTAATTATGAGTACAAGATGTTGGGGGAATGAGTACTAGCTACAGAGGCTCGAAGAGAAAAAGATTTTATAGAAAGAAGCATTTTGGAGACCAAGCCCGTGGCAGGATTAGAACCTGTGACTCTCGGGGAGTGAGTCGAGCATGCTTTCCAATAGACCACAGAGGGCGGCTATATATTTGAAACTTAAAATTGCTTACTGCCTGAGAACAGCACCTATTGCTTTCTATAAAACAGTTCGGATCCTCTGAAGTTCTGAGGAGGTATTCCTCATAATCTTGCTTAGTGAATGAAAACAGCACTAATTTCTTCCTATAAAACAGTTCGGATCCTCTGAAGTTCTGAGAAGTATTCCTCAAAATTGTTCACTTAAAATTGCTTTCTGCATGAAAACAGCACTCATTTCTTCCTATAACAGAGTTCCGTTTCTCTCAAATTATGAGGAAGTATTCGTCTTATTCTTCAACTTACAATTCTTTACTGCATGACAACAGCCCCCATTTCTTCGTATAAAACACTTCGGACCCCCTAAACTTCGGATTAAGTATTCGTCATAATTTTGCTTACTGCATGACAAAAGCATCCATTTCTTCCAAGACCACTGCACCCCATCACTAAAAAGTCACACACTAAAAATATGTCCTCGCGGGCATTTGAAAATATCACTCACCCCCAACTGTCCTTTAGTTCAAGAATGGTTGCGAAAAAACAAATATGCAGCCCAATTTTAATGTAGTGCACATACAATGTAAAAGCAACCAGTGGAAGGGGTGGGAGGAAGTTCCGTGACCCAGTCATAAATTTAACATATTCAATCTGTTTGTTGCGGTGTTGCAACTCATTCCCGTCCCCGCTCGAACATAGCAATCACTCTGAATGCGGATATGTTATATATGTTTGTGTGTGTGTGTGCGTGTGTGTCCATTTGTGTGCCTGTGTGAGTGCAATTTTGTTGCTGCATTTGTTTGCATTGTGTTACTTTCATCCAGTTAGCATGTTTTTATTTTTGTACCCCTTCTCGTTGCTTTTTATCTGCTGTGTCATAAATAAATTCAGTCCTTGTTGTTGTTGTTACTGTCACTGTTGTTGTATGCGCCTTGGTGTTTGTTGTATGAGTGTGCTTTGCTGCTACTCCCGCTGCAGTTTTAAATTAGCTTCACATACGAATCTGATATAATCGAAAAATTTAAATTTTCATTATTAATGCATTTCCTCTGTGTTGACCACACTCGACAATTTTTACTGGCCGAAATGGTGTTCAAACTTCAATTATTCATGTGCATGTATGTATGGGTTTGTGTGTGTGTTTGTATGTGTATCCATGACTGGATATTTGCATGTGCATATGTATGAATATACAGGTGATGATTTTGCTTTACTGCTTCCATTTGGCTTGCCTGCACCTGCATGCACACTCGTATTGTAATAAACCTCTTCAAAGGATGCAATAAAAAATTTTCTTTCTTAGATTTATCTTCGTATTTGGCATAAAGTGAGTCCAAGGACGGATTTAATTGATGTCGTCAGTAGGATATTAAATAGAAACTACTGAATAGAGAAGAGTTAAGGGATGTAAGCCTTTTAAAGTAGTAAATTGCTGAGAATAATTTAACTCCAGCTTTCAAGGCATATATTTGATACCCTTATAATTAATATTTAAGCCAGGGAAACAATAATGCTTCAGAAACTCAGTTAACAATGGGAAAATGTCCTCAAAATTCATTTACAATTCTAATAATGAGGCATTCTCTTGCAGCATGAAGATATCTTTGAGGAGCAAAGCTGGTTATTATTAAAATTTTTTGGATGTCTTTATTTGAATAAAATATTTGAAGAGCGAGTTAGACAAGAAACGCAATGTCAGTGGAAGTCCTTACAGCCGAGAATTGTTTTCATGTAATTTACAAATGCATAATAGCGGAGCAACTCATTTGGATTGTAGTGAGACTAGGCCAGAGATTGTTTCGGAATGGTTTAGTATTTGAATAACATCGCTCAAACAAGGTACTTATTTCGCTCATGACTTTTCTACACCTAATTTTACATGAAGAATATTTACTTCCTTATTTATTTATTACACCTTACAAACCTTTGCTTACATAATGAATTATGTCTGCAAAGATTCGCGAAAATGACTACTAGCAAAGAGCCCTTTCGGCTTGAAGAGAAAAAGTTCTAGAAAAAGCATTTCGAGACTTCGACAAGATTCGAACCCAAGACCAGCGTGGAAGACTAATATCCTTACTAAACTAGACTACTATGATAGGAAAGTTTCATACATGTTCAACTGAAATGTTTTCAGTGTCCGCAATTTTCAAGTAGCACTGAAAAGTCTGAGCTCGGCCTTGGTAAGGTCTTAACTTGTAGGAGACTGTACTGGGAAACTGAACCCCCTAGGCTTGTATTGGGAACTTCCTAGGCAGGAAACTGATCTCCCTAAGCAGTATCAACAAGCTATCTAAACTGTGGCTACCCGGTCACATAAGACTTGAGAAAAATGAGCAGGCTTGGCAAGGATGGCTCCGACCTCTTAGTTAAACGGCCCTGAACCCTTCTGTGGACTATCAACCAACACCACTGGAGGTCTGCTGAAGAAGTGCACAGATACAAAAAGAACACAAAGCTGGATCCAGGCAGTCCAAAGCTCTTCTGGGGGACTTTAATTCTAAAAGAGCTAAAGACATAAACATGCCTCGGACTAAATTCAAAATCATCGCAGGCGTTTTAAGCGAACACAGTGGACTCAACCATCATATGAATAAGTTGGGTTTATCTTCAGATGCCATCTGCAGCTTCTGTGGAGAAAGGGACGAAACCTCACTGCACCTGATCACAGACTGCGGACATTTGGCAGACAAAAGACACAGGAGTTTTGGAGTATATATCTTAGATATGAACAAGATCCCTCAACTTGAATCCTCCAAAATACATAAATTCTTGTCAGAAATGAATATGACAGAAGATCCATTGATGCGACTATTGTCATATTTTTAATAAATGGGGGCATCACAATAGATCTTTCAGTTCGCGGGGTGTAACGCGGCTCAATGAATCCAATCTATTCCGCAATTCTAATGGAGCTTCGCCAGCATTCTTCCAAGATTAGCATTTGTGAAAGATTACTCAAAATCTCATCAGTAGGAGCGGTGGTTATTAAAGATATTAAGTCACGATTCACTTCATTAACTTGATATCCCGCATGCCACTCCTCTATGATTTCCTCACACTTTTTCTTATTGAAATATACACTAATAATTCACAAAGAATTTGAAGATTTTTAGTGGCGCCTCCAGTTGTCAAACACGGCTGCATATAAACAGGATATACAGATAGAAATTGCTGAATATATGGCCATGGAAGGAGCCAGATACACATTGGTAGATTGCTGATCCCTTCAAAAATAACTATTCAATATATTTGATAAATTTCAAAAATGGAATATATTAAAACAATACCTCAGTCCCACATTTTATTTTATGTAGGCAAATTTTAAAGCTCTCTGTTTACTACTCGACGCACCGCAGCTGCGCGCAGGGTCCATTAATAAATTATTCATAAAAATTAAATATCAGCAACGCAAATGTCAGCAATGACAGATAAATGTGAAATATTTTTGATATGCCCTGACACTGCACAACAATGCAAAAAGGGCAACAATTACAACAACCGCAATACTAAAGGTTGACAATTGAAATGAAAACGATTTTTAAATTTAAATCATAAAATTTCATTTAAATAAAAACGGTTCATTTGGCCTCACAGATGACATGCAACTTCCGAGTTTAAATGCAATTAATTTCAGTGCAGCTTACTGCTTGCCGTCGCACGCCACCTGTGGCAATGTTATTGCAATTGACAGTTTCATTATACCAAGAATATTACAGTTTATGCACCAACAATGCTGCTCGGGGTTGGGCGCAGCGGAGATCCGTTGATAGTCTCCAGCTATCGGAAAAAGAGAGCAAACCGCCGACTCGACAGCGTCGACGACGATGACAAAAGCAGAATCACGCTGCCAAGCGGGTGATTTATGCGCCACCACTCACCGGGGGGCGTTGCTGCGGAAGCAGAAATTTCAAGATGCGTGCTGCATTTTCTCCCACAAAAAAAACAAAAAAAAAACGCAAATAAAAAATAAACTAGGAGCGAACAGAGAAGGATGTCAGCTGCATTTCACAAAGCTTTTTGGGTACACCACCCACCAAGCGTATCATTACCATAAACAGCGTTGGCATAGCACAAAGCCGGAAGTAAGCCGCCATTTTTTGTGCGTGTGCAGCTGGCAACTGGCAGCCAGCGGCGGTTTCGGGTGCTTGTTTACCTCTTTATTCTTTGTGTGCAGTTTTATAAGCACTCAAGAACAGCGTCACAAACTCAGACGTTCCGAACATATCAGTTAGCAAATGTTTTTAGCTGGCAACAACTGAGTGTACCCTCCGCATATGCATGCCTCTGGTTATGATAAGCAGCTGCAATTGAAGTTTATAGTTTTCTGCAAGCAAAGATAGTAAATAGTTTAAATAAATATATGGTATGGCCAACCTACCTTTAACAAGCTTGGCTTAATCTAATCCACTTGAAGGAGAAAACAATTAAACTTGTAAGAATTATAGTTTATTAGATAAGAAACTGTCGAACATCTGGCTGCCTTAAACTTTTAAATTGCTGTTGTTAAACAGAGCAATCATAGAGCACAAATTGGTAAAAACAGAGTTATCAATATTGCTACAAGTATCATCATAATCGTAATATAGTAAATTAACTATAATAATCGTAATATAGAATCTTCAATACCGTAAATATTTCCGTAAGTCCTTTGAGCTTGTGAGGGCATGCAGTAAACGCTTCATATTCATATACAAATAAGCCGAAAACTTGTTAAACTCTTTTTATGAATTCAACTTCGAGAGCGGGTTCCTTCATGAATTTATGAAGTTTTAAACAAAAAGTAAAGCTAAATAATCGAGTAAAGTTTTCAGTCTTACTTTATACAATTCATTGATCGAACTATATATATTTTTCGTATCAAAAAAATAGACACATTCTTTACCTACTGGAAAAGGAAGTATACTGGGACCAACAGTGTATCTTCTCTATTAAACAAGCATATCAAAATCAACAAATTCCATGCTTGGGTACAAGCAGTAAATTTTGCATATCCAGGGGCAGAGAAGACACTTACTTTTCAATATACGGGTTTATAAGGAATAGAACGAGAAATCCATGAAAGGTTTTAGTTATAAGTAGAAACATTATGAATGAGATCGAGAGAACCTGTTTTGTATGTAAATTATTTTGCTTGTAGCAAGGAATGAAAGCTTTCAACCACGTTGAATGAAAGCTCTGGAACCCCGTCAAGTATATATTGTTACGAAATCAACACGCCATCTGATTGGTTGATAGTTTTAGGGTTAGCGTCATTTTCAGCCCCTAAAAATACGTCACTGCGTTCAAAGGCTAGTGGAAGTTTTAGTATACAAGAAGTATATAAGCGACTACACAATTGACATCGAGATGAGTGAACAAGTGAAAGTGGCAAAGTGAACATCGTTGGCACCAAGAAGTGAAAAGTGATTATAGACGAATTCTAAGAATGGGAGCAAGAAGAGTGATCGTCGTATTGGCAAGTTCAGTTAACAAGTGACAATAGAAGAGTGAACACCTTATAGGCGGCAAGCGGTTGACAAGTGATCATAGCTAAATCCTTAGAGTAGCAGCAGTGGTTGAAAAGTGGTAGTGGCAAAGCGGACATCGCAGTTCAGCATTGATCGTCGCAGAGCGGACATCTTGCAGTTGAAGGATGTATATAGAAAAATGGTGGTGCAACAACTGACTTACTGAAGCAAACGTTAGCGAAGACGAAGGGTGAGAACCGAGCAATAGAATTAAAGGCAATAGTAAGTTGGACGAATACTAATAAAGCCAATTGTTCCAACCGAAGAATGAATTGTTTGCTTATTACCCAATCCAGCGATACGGATCCAAGCATTGAGCTTGGTATAAATTGTCTGAAAGGCAATAACGTAACAATATGATTTAACCTTCCTGAAACCAACGTTAAGTATTATGTTGGGAGGTTATTGGAGCGTAGCTGTTCCATCTTTCTGTTGGATGGTCTTTCGTCCTTTACACTGAAAGGTATGCTTTGCATTGCTCGCCCACTCGATTATGTATGATATGAATAATATAGTATATTAGCTACTATATTTCTTCTCATTTGCTGCTGTTATCATGCATGTGTACTGATCAATATTAGGTGTCCCGTAGGATACTGAATTGAAGGTTAGTAGATATGGGACAAGTATTTAGGTTTGTGCCCACACTTGTCAGGGCAACATAAATTAAAGTTTAAGAGCTTCAGTATTCATCCCACCGAAACTATTCTGATAAATAGCTTATCAAGGTCTGCAGATTATGTGCATTTAATCGATGTTCAGCTGCTAAGATTAGACAACGCTTCCAAGCACTCACGCCATATCAATATTGTATTCATTCCCTTCTATAATTTAGTGGCCGAGTATAAAATAAAGATTACAATATAAATAATTGCTTTATAATCGCCAAATCGTTCAAACGATTTGTGTGTCAATATTTCATTTGGAACCAATGGGAGATAAGCTTATTTTCTTCCAAGAAAGTAATGCAAGCATATTCATTTCCTTATACTATACACAGCTTTATAGTCCCCTTCAGCCTTTCATTATACTCTCCATAGCCCTGGAGCTCTCTTGTAGCTCTATTTCGGATATTGTTCAGATGTTCGGGTATTGAGCAGAGTATCAAATTTGTTCGTATTGGAGCTGGTTGGATTGTGTTTTATTTTATATACACCCATACATCTTTATACGGCTAGATACGTTCCAAAAATATTGGCCGTAATGTGAAATGCCGCATAACGAATCACTTTTTTACAGAATTCCATACCAAAGAGTACGAAAAATATCTACAATTAATTGCTTCTTTCCATTTATTAAAAAAACAATATTTTCAAATACATTACAAACAAGAGCAGTATCGCAAAAGCGATTTTTCACAATAAAGTAGCAAAAATTTAAGTTGCGTTACCGGGTTTGACTCAAACGGGGATTCCCAGAAATTTGTTTTCCAATTTTTGACCGTATAATGAAAATTTTTTGGCCGCAAATTTAAACTGAGACATAATTGTGAAAGGCCGTTAGATCGAAAAACCGTATAACGAGTGTCCATATAAAGAGGTATGGGTGTAGAAAATAATGGATACGGCTTTTTTATTATTCTGGATTCGACGAATTTATTTCAATATGCAATATTTTAGTACAAACTCCAAAAACTTCTTTAGAACATATCTTTTGATTTTTGATATCGGATCTTTTGTTACTTTTGTGGAGAGCATCATTAATCATCACCAATACAAATCAATTCAAAAGATGATTGATTATTTTATGTTCGGTTCTGAAAAAAATTGTTTCGAATGTGGCAAGTAAATAGCTTTGTACTGAGTATTAAACCACAGCGGCACAAATCGATCGCTCACCTTCCGCTTACTGAAACATTACCTCAACAAAGCGAAGTTGAGATACTCTTGGGAGAATGAAAGAGTCTGACAGGAAGCTTGTTTGTCAGTTTGCCATCAACTGTCAATATATGACAGTTGATGGCAAACTTCTTCTTGAAAGCAGTGTATGTAAGAAGCTGTTTGAAATTGTGCAGCACAGAAGTTTGTTTCCAAACGAAGTAAAAAACACATCTTTGCATCCTTGCAGTCATCGCATAATTCATGTCCATCAGTCACACCATCAGTTGAAACCCTGCCCAAACTATGTATTCTATCACTCACTTCCACACTTCAAATGAGCTTTAAAAAACCAAATCAATTCCGTTTACAGAGGCATTCCAAATTAAAATGTAATAAAGGCCGTTGTGTTGTTTCAACTGCACCGTACTTCCGCACTTCAATTTCCGTACTTCCATTTCCGAATAAATGTCAACACTTTTATATCAGTCCTAGTTGTTTAATTATTTTTACTTTACTACACTAATTTCGTTTATTTCAACAGCACCCCAAGTCACATTCCCGACGACTCCCACAATCACTGATGCAAATTCTATGCATTTATTTTGCAAATATCAACAACGGAACTGTGCATTTAGTTACAATATTTGCACACAAATGCTTCTATTTTGTCTGTGCGTAAATAACTCTGCTGGGCCTGCTTTGTTTCGTTGCCATTGTTTGCCAATGAAATGTTCATGAAATGCGAAAATGTCGCATGTAAAATAATTTTTATCAATTTTCAATATTTTCACAGTTTCTGTGCACGATGGAAACAAAAGGCATGCAAGCATCTTCCGAGCAAACATTGAATAGAAAAATACATTTCTTCAAATACTCGTAGCATCCGGGTATGAAGTGCGTAACTTCAACATGTAAATGGCAGCCAGTCTGAGTCCACTCCGGAGTGTTTACGGTGCACAGAAATTTCAATAAATATATTCCTGCTATAAATATTTGTTGGAAAGAATGATAAAAATTTCTGAATTTCGCAAACTCAGTTGCAAAAGTCAAGAATAAGAGCACAAACAGGAGATCCTCTAAAAAAAACAACAACAATTGAGTAAGAGCAATGCAGTAAATATGAAGAGAAATATTGCAGCACAAAAGCATGCTCAGCCGATGCAATTTGTGCTCTGCAGATGAAATACTCGTAGTCAGCAAAGGACAGGAACAGTCACCCAGTCACCGGACCAACACTGGGGCTATTGTAACAAGCGTCTGAAATTAAGTCCATCATCCACGATTTTAGTTTTCACCACAATTGGGGACATCTTCTGGAGTGAAAGAATAGCATTTTAAGCAATATCTTTCAATTCCAGGATTCTACATTGCTGACTGCTTGGCAGTCTTGTCCTAGCTACAGCATCACAAAATATGTGGTCTACTGTTCCATCTCCTTCGTCGCACTTTCTACAGATAAGCTCTCTGAATCTGTCCATGTCTGAAAGATGTTTCCTTGTGTTATAGTCTTCTCTCAGTACGCAGTCTTATGTCTTATTTGATACATGATAATTTGTGGGGATATAAAGTAGTGATCAAATCAAATACGCTACATATAATATAGAGTCCCCAGTACGCCCTTCCTACGGCGAAAGGGCAAGAAGCGATACAGAAAAAGGAACTGCATTTGCAAATCTCTTTTCCCTAATGATATTAGTCTCCCCCCCAATGCCATCCCAAGCATTGCAGATATCTCGATCAAGAAAAAAGAGCTCACGAACGTTATCAAGGATATCCATTCCAAAAATTCTCCAAAACGAGATTTGATTACAGATCTAATGATAAAAGAGCTTCCAACAACAGCAGAAATGGATCTCCTTCATATATTTAATGCGATAATTCGCACTGGCTATTTTCCTCAGTCATGGAAAATTTCTCAAATTACCATGATTCCCAAACCTGGTAAAGATACTACAAATATCTCATCTTACAGACCAATTAGCTTACTATATATTTTCTCAAAGCCCTTTGATAGTAAAGCGTGTAAGAAATACCACTGAGATGAAAAATGTCATACCAGACCATCAGGTTGGCTTCCGTGAAAAACACAGTACTGTCGAACAAGCTCTCCGTATTGTAAGCATCATTCAAAATGCTTACGAGGAAAAACAATTATCTTCGAGAGTATTCCTCGACATCTCGCAGGCGTTTGACAAAGTGTATCATGCAGGGATTCTGTCGGAACTCAAAAGAATCCTACCCCTCAATATGTAGACGCTTCTGGAAAGCTATCTCTCAGCTCGACAATTTGTGGAGAAGTAAAAAGGTCTCATTTCCACTGAATACCCAATGAATGCTGGTGTACCCCAAGGCAGTTTTTTTTCTTTTATCGAGCTTTAAGCCAATTAGTCAGTGTGGAACATCAACCCACTAAAACCTCCTCACTGTCGCGGCGGGGAACCCTCCCGGGACCGCATGTGTGATTACGTCGGGAGACGCAAGGCAGTGTACTGGGCCCTTTGCTCTACACACTATACACTGCTGACTGACGGCAATGCTGCCCTTAACTTTTACCGATGATACAGCCATACTATGTTTCCACTCAGTGCCGGAAATGGCATCAAGGCTCATCAAGGACAGGTAAATACCCTACAATAGTGGCTTGACTCCTGGAGAATAAAAGTCAATGAAACCAAATGCCTTCATATCATATTCACTCTATGCAAGAGTACTTGCCCCCTGTAACGATCAACTCTTAGCCTACTTCTGAAACAAAGTAAAGTAACACCCACATACTTCTGAAACAATGTACCTTGGAATATACCTCGATCGCAGACTTACCTGGACGAAGCACATAAGCGCCAAAGTCACCCAAAGCCGACTCAAAGTAAATGAACTGGGATGGCTCCTAAATCTGCAGTCCAAGCTCGAACTAGACTTTGAAGAACTCCTCTATAAGACAACAATTAAACCCTTGTGGACATATATTATCCAACTCTGGGGTACCGCATCACCGTTAAATGTGGAGAAACTCTAAAAATCAGGTTAAAAAATGCTGCGAATGTTTATTACCGCCCCTTGCTACATAAAAAACTCAAACATCCACAGAGATTTACACATGCCGAGTTTAACTGAAGAGATCTCAAAATTGTCTAAAAGCTACTTAGCTAAGCCAGAAGAGCATCCCAATGCTTTAGGGAGACAACTACTGCTAAATTAAGGTTACATTCGACTGACGATGAAGCAGGTACAGCGCTGAATATCCAATTATATTTTAAGTTTTTTGCGCCATTACTATTTAGATTCCAAGGCGGATTCCAAGGCGGATTCCAAGCGGATATTATTACATATGAAGAGTCTTCGATTTGGTTTGAAAACTTTATACTTAAGCCATCAGGGAAAGTTGAAAAAACTTCTGATATTTATGCTTGGGTTATATACACTATATACTATTGTCAATTGTCGCACACCTTTCCATATTTATATTCTCTTTCTTCTATGATTATATTACTATTTTCTGCCCGGTATTGCGTGTACTTACAATATTTCTTCCCAGTTATGAACACCATTTTCACATTTACCAATATTGTCCAAGGCACTAAACGCATTTCTTCTTACCTTATTATTCTTTTGTCAATATAATTTTTGAATTAATTATGAATATTGCGTCGCTCATGGACTTATGTTTTATTTATTTACTTTTCGTCCTTGCGATTCTTTTCATATTTATGGCAATTTCCTTCAGTACCGCTTCAGTCATCCAGCCTGGAAATTCTGCTAAGCCACTTTCACCCCCACTGCTTATATGCGCAGGGCTAAGAATAATTCAAGGAACGAATGTGACTACAGAAAATGCGAGGTCTCCCACTGAGACATTCACGTGCAAAGATGTTGCATGCATCTCCCCCGTGAGCAAATGCAGATTTTAGAATTGTAGTTTCTGTTGTCGCAAGCAACTTCATGTATCTCCTCATTTATTTGAATTACTATTTTGATTATTCAGTCGTCCTGTCAAATGTATTCATGTAAAAGGATAAGCAAAAAGGAGTTAAATCAGTACGCCATTTATCAGGACAACACAATTGCATGCATATTTCCTGCGCTTTCAGCAGCAAACAATTGTTGCTGATAATCTACTTTTTCTATATTTCCATATCCACACGTGTATAAAAAAGCACAATATTAAAATTTATTGCATTGTGACTCACACACACACACACACGCACACACACAACCAACACTGGCGGCACTTCCTGTTGCCTGCACACAACAAATTATGTTGTGCCTTTTTGCAATCAGCACTGCCAATGAATGCAGGTGTGTGCTTGTGTGTTTATGTGTCAAAGTAGGAAATTATGTGCCACTTCCCTCTTAAAGCATTGCACCTTGGCTGGCGCTGCGGCTGCAACTCCTACGCTGAGCTGAGGAGGGTTCGTTTACTTGCGTTTGAGCCATTTTTGAATTGCAACCTTTTCATGCACTCCTCCGTACAGTTTTTTTCTTTGTTCAAAATAAAAGAAAAACACCGGAAAATATGTTTTACTATTTTCAATTTGGATGGCGACATGACGACATACTTTATTACAAAATGGCATGCTCGAAGGAGATTGCCAAGGAACAAGAACAAAATAGAAATGGAATTACAACATTGCAGGTTTTTGTTCTGCGCCTCGAGTGTATTCGGGATTGTGTGGGGAAATATCATGGCAACAAGATGGCAAAGTAACTTAAGAGATTGTGCTGGTAAATTGGATAAGGAATTCAAAGGAGAGTGAGAGATCTATTATAGCAGTAGGCAGCTATCAAGTATCAGACAATAATCTTGGAATATAATTCCAAAGAAGTCTACTTAAATGACAAAATTGCCGGCAGCGTAGTGCAAATTCTTTAAATACGTTCTCAATATCAGGCAGAGCAGAATGGAATCCCACTTTAATGTGTTGTTGATATCTTCAAAACGTGCTGAAAGTAGTGCAAATTCTTTAAATACGTTCTCAATATCAGGCAGAGCAGAATGGAATCCCACTTTAATGTGTTGTTGATATCTTCAAAACGTGCTGAAAGTAGTGCAAATTCTTTAAATACGTTCTTAATATCAGGCAGAGCAGAAAAAACCCACTTTAACTCCTTTGGTTTGCCGCCTGCCCTGTCAGTTACGAGCAACATTCAATGCGAAACTAAAGAACCATTCAAGCAATTTACACTTGCAAGGATATTTTTTGCTGTCAAGCAGCTTGAACACGCGTACGACCACTCGTAGCAGCTCCTTTACCTTTTTATTACTTCGCAACAGCAGAGGAAACAAAATGTGCTCGTGCGAATCTGCCGTAAAAAGTACTCCTTCACGTGCTGCACCGTCCTGTGGCAATTGCATGTGCCGCTACTTGCCTCATGACTCTGTCTGTGACATTTTTGTAGCTGTTTGCTTTGCTGCTGTTTTTTAGTGTTGTTCATGGTGTGTTGCTTTGTGTAGTTTGCTTCTTAACTCAAACGGTTTTCCTTAAGCTGCCCGCACTTCCTTCACGCAACCTCGGCGCGTACCTTCCTTCACTTCAATTACCTTTACCGTCACTCTCTTTTACTACCAGGACCAGTAGCGACAGCCACATTTTGTTATTGTTATTGGAGTTGCTGTTGGTGCTGCTGTTCTTCTTGCTATTGTTGTTGTTGTTGTTGTTGTTGTTGTGGTTATCAAAACCGCTTTTCCGTTGAGTATTCACTTTGGTCATAAATTTGGAAAACTTAACGCAAATGTTGCATTTTCGCTTTCTTTCTTTTTATAAAAGCAAATATGCAAAATGCCATAAAATTATAATCTTCAGAGGAACAACAATAACAACAACAACCACAATAGGTACACCAACCACTAAAACTATGGCCATATACTTGGTGGGTTGCAGTAGTCCTTGAGCGTGTTTTGTTGTTGTTGTTGTTGTTGTTGTTGTTGTTGTTGTTGTTGTTGGTGCCTGTACAGGTTTCTGCTTATAATATGAAAATATTTCCTTGTTAAGCAGCGTTGCAGTTACGTGAAATTGCTCAAAAGGTTGAACGGTTTCACATAGAAAAATCTTGATAATTCCAATCACGTGACGGTTGTATTCGAAAATTTTGTTAAACATGCGATTTTCTTATTATTTTGTCGTTTGTTATTTCACGCAATTTTTTTAAACTTAACATGTTGACATGCACTTTGCAGGAATTCACAAAAAAGCTGTTCATAAAAATATCCTACTTAGATTTATTGGCAACTTAATTAAATGCAGTCATTCCAGGATGCAATTTATAACAATACCAAAAGGTAACGTTCCATTAGAAGACTTTGAAAATGCTGAAGATGCAGATCCATTGTTTAATTAGGGAACTCAAGTAAAGAGATATTGAAGTCATCGGCACTTCCGTGCAATAATTCCCGCCGCAAGCTTCGGATTTCAGGGTTTTCGTTCTATTAATTGGTACACTGAACTTAGTCTAGAAGAAGATATTGTAGGAAGAGGAGAACAACATGCCTATAACACACATCGATCTGCTGATTTTCGTCTGTGGATTGAAATGAGAAGTAATCTGAAGTAAAGTGAAATGTTCAGGGTAGTAATCTCGATTTGCATGCTAGATATCAGTCCACACCAAGGAAGTAATATTCTCATGAATTTCATAATCACAGAAAGAGATCGAAGAGCTCACTACAGTAAACGTAAGCAACTCTGATATTTTTGATGATATTATGGGAACTAAGTGCTTTCGGATGAGAATAAATCTGGAAACAGCCAATATGGAATGATCGTTTATAGAATAAATTAATATACCAAAGTCTCCTATGAATTAGTCCAGAGACACCGACATAGATTTTTTGAATACTCTCCATGACTTACCGCTAACAGCTTAGTAGCAAATAAGTCCCTAATAGCACTTCACTGCATGATTTATAAAGATTATACGCTGATAATGTAAGTAGTCGTGGTAGTTCTGTTTGATTAGTAAAGATAGATAGATCGAAACCCTTTTATTTCGGAACAATAGTCTCTGAAATCATATGGAAACAGAAGTTGAATGACGTCGATCTACCAAATAAGAGACATGTTTGTATGTATATATAGTTAAAAAAAAGCTTCAGTTGGATGTTTGTTAAGCACCTTTAATAAACTAATGGATTTATAAATGGCATAATATTAGTGCCTTTTTAGTACTCGTCACTATGTTCCAAATATGGAAACAGCAAATTGAATCACAGCAGTTTTAATTCTCCATCCTAAATCAACGGCCTATATCGACATACACTATAACAGGCTGGAAAAAATCATTCAAATATTTTCAGAGGACACACGAAAGATTAAAATATCATTAGTGGTAAGCATGCTAGACTCACACCGCGAGGGTCGGAGGTTCAAATCCTGCCACGTGCTTGGTTTCCAAACTACTTCTTTCTATAAAATGATTTTCTCTTCGAGGCGAAAGCCTCCGTAGCTAGTAATTATTCCCCCAACACCTTGCACTCATAATTAATTATGGTTTAAGATATAATACGAGTAACAGTTAAATATCATATCTGCAGTAATTAAGTATATAAAGAAATATTTAAGATGAAAACTCCAGAGACATTCTCCCCTCATATTTGGTGCAGCCTTTTTCTCTGGAGAGCCATAAGCACAATTACCTACCCTGATTGAAATGATCTTGGTTTTTGGGTTAGGGAGTCTCAGTCTTTTTACATTTGACTTGTCATGTTCTTGTAATGGGATGTAAGGCAAATATATGTGAATCCTGCAGTTAGGCGTGACATGTAGGCCATTCGATATGAAGTTTTATATACTCTTCTGTTACTACTGGTATACATACGAGTGCCTAGATATATTGGTCTGCAAGAACTGGCATTTTGTTCTTATGTTTTACTTAGTCTTATTTTCATCCTATAGTCCCATATTACCACTAGATGCTTTATCGGGTAAGGCAGATCCGAGTCATTAGAAATTAATTCGCCATCTGTATCCATGAATCTCATTAGCATGGAATTGAAGTTTCAGTTTAGAACCTTCAATTAACTTAGCATAACTTCCAGAGGAAGTAATTCCGACACCGAAGCTTTTATAAACGTTAACATAAGTAATCGCATCCCATCCTCAAGATATTATCTAGATGATTGAGAACTGGGAGTCATGATATGTTTAAGACTTTGGATATTCCTGTGTCAGAGGTTGGGCATGCAACTATAATCATCAACAGCAATAGAGCTCCACTAAAGCAAATAATACTAATTACAATGAGGATGATAATAATTAAGAAATGAATATGACACAAAATGTGTTTTATACCGATGATAACAATAACGAAATATCGGAATGAAACAGACAAACATAAATAAGCAAGACACGATACTTGCATGAACACCACACCTGACTGCAGTCCACCGTGAAGGCCTAACTAACAATCTTATGTCATTCGGACATTCAAATAAGTGATGATGCATTCATGGAGTGAAGTATTGTCGGGAGGTTTGTGTCTCGTGTCACAGGGGGAGATTGCATTTGTTACTTGATTAGAAGCCAGCGATCTAGACAAGATGCCTGAGATCGTAAAAATTAAAAAATTGCATATGCTTGTTAAGAGAGCTGAAATAAACATTATAAATACGAATTCTCTCAGTCTAAAACTAGGCATCACTCTATTAAGGCTCTTTCCGAAAATCTTGAATGATATTTAAAATCTCTGAAAATCTTGAATGATATTCAAACTGTCTGAATTTCTTTAATGATTTATTCCAATGAATACGAACACAAATTCCACTCAGACTAATTAGCTTGGCAATGGAAATATAACCAAGTTAAATGAAAGTACAGTAAATAATAGAACTGAGTTGTTTCGGAAATAAAGTTTGAGACAAACGGGGAAAGATATTAGAATTCGGTAGAAAAAATTATCTTAAACCACTGCTAATAGAAAACAGCTATAAACGAATTTCAAGTAGTCCAACAAATTTAGTCCTAATGAATACAAATATCGGAAAGAATACTCCTACTGTATCCAGAAAGATACCTTGTTGAGCATCTTCCTTTATCGCTGTGGTTGATGGCACTTCAGGCAATTTGAACACTAATTTCATGTATTTATGAGGAATTTATAATCCTAAATATTATATTATCAAATAATTAGGATCATTCTGAGATGATTTGGGATCATTTTTGATGATTTGATGAGGATTAGGAATATTCTGAGGTGATTTCCGTACTCAAAATCAGGAACAAGAATTCAGCCCATTCCATCGAATGCCACTCGGCGGTGATCGCACATCATCGAGAGCTTCACATATTCTCTAATTACCTCTCAAGTCATTCTCTTTGGTGAAGCTTTCCATAATTGCATATTCAAATGCTTTCCTGTAAGCTAAATGCAGCATTTAATAACACAGCTTTCGAAACGGAAACGGAAACGCATTCTAACAGGGCAGCAAAAAGGCGTACACAAAAAGTTCTGCTTGCAGCTGAACAAAACAGAACATAAAATAACAATACCAACGGCAAAGCGAACAAATTGCAAAACGGAAGCTTCAACACAGCGCTGCAATTAATTACGCGCGCATACAAACACATCCTTCGCGCTGCTGCAGCTATGATCCTTTTAATTTAATACCGACACAAAGGCATTACGGTATTAACTATTTAAAGCGAGGAGCATTGCGGCAGCATCGCCAACAAAAACAAGAACAATTGCTGCAGCACCGCGAGCGCTGTTTCAAATTGCAGTTGCCGCACTTTTTAAATTGATAAAAATTTCACAAGTTTGCGGGGTAAATATGAGAATTGATTCACAGGCGGACGGGCGCGGAAGCGCGTCAACGTATCAATAATGGCGCCTTGTCGTTTATGCTGCACGCACTTAATTACGCCACGTGTTGTGCGTCGTTTAAAAAAATTACAACGGAATCGGAAACCGGACGCGGATGCGGATGTGAAATTTGTGAAAATGATTGAAATTGCAAAATGCCAGCAGGCGAGCGCGCCAGCGACCGACCAACCAACCAGCCAACTGGACCAGTAAGAAGCGGGATTAAATTGCAGCTGGCAGAGAGCTGCCTCGACCCAGTCGCAGAGCAACGCTCAAAGCCTGCAGGCACAGATAAGCGACATTGCACGGTAAATAGCGGCGTTTCGGGTGGAAAAAAGCGTCACGCGACGCTGAGGTCAGCTGTGGTGAATACGAGTACGAGCATGAAGTGCGAAAATCATGGTATGCGTGTGTGTGTGGCAGGTGCGTACATTACAGCAAAAAGCCGGAAGGAAGTGAGGAAGGAAGCAGAAGAAGCAGCAAATATTTAAAGCATTGTTTTTCTATAATTTTGTTTCTTAAATGGAAACTCGCACACATTTTTATACGGTAGTGGTGAGCATATCCTGCTCGATATTCTTGCCATTGTGTGCGAAATTGAATTTCCATCGATGCCACCACTTAAGCAGCCAAATTGCTTTTCAAACATACAGGAAAATTGAAAATGTACACTGCAGCATATGTGCAGCACGCTCTCAAACACAAACTCACACTCTCCCACATCCCTGCATCCATGGACACACACACATAGACAGCTGCTTTGACTGCTCCGTCTGATGTGACTGCACTGCAGCACATGTGCGGCATCCTTCTATGGTTATAACTTTATTTTCCTTTGCTCTCATCTTTCCGAATCAGCTTACTACAATTTACACACTTTAAGTATATGTAATAGTGGCATTCCCTACAGGACATTTACGTGTATGCGGATGTGAGCGAGTGTCTCACTCTTTTTCTCACTTGACTCACTTTGCTGCTGCTAATGTTTCTATTTCAAAGAGATTGTTTTTCACAGCTTTAGCGTCGCCATTGTCATATCTAGAGTCAGTGGCTCTACCCTATTCCTTTTCCTATAGTCTTGTTTTCATTTCAATTGGGCCACATTTCATTCGTTGCCTGCTGCAGCACTACACTACAGGCATACAGCAGACACACTCATAGAGGCATGTCCTTTGAGCAGCAACGCGGCTGCAGTTTGCTACTTTCTTTGGCACACATGGGTGAATGCTTTCGGCGAAAGTGCTTTCCTTGGGCCTGCATATAGAATTATGCTCACATTCCGTGCCTGCGCCAGGATGAAACGCAATGATGTCATGTGCTTATTTCTGCACTTAAGTGTAGAATTTTAGATTTGCTCACTTTAAAGTGTATGCAAATTTTTGCAAATTTATTAAAGTAAACTACGTCCTGTGGGTGATGAAGGATGAGCCAGCACTGAGCTCTAACGTGTGTGAAATATGGTCAAGGATTGAACTAAAGTGGCATTGGTAAAGAGGTGGCTTTTTGAAAGTGTCTGAATATTAAATTAAAAAAGCCGACAAAATGTCTCGTTACATAGAAGTGGCTCAGCCAAACGGCGCTCAAAGTATTACGACAGGAGCTAGGCAGTTCCTTCTTCAGAAGCAGAGTATTGAACCCATTTACAGTTTACTAAGGACTAATCTACACGTCGAACATGAGCTAGGGAGTTCCTTCTTCAGAAGCAGAGTATTGAAACCATTTACAGTTTACTAAGGACTAATCTGCACATCGAACATGAGCTAGGCAGTTCCTTCTTCAGAAGCAGAGTATTGAAACCATTTACAGTTACCTAAGGACTAATCTACACGTCGAACATCTGTCGATTTTATATCAACCAGTGAAGGTAAGGAATGAGGAACTGGAAAGAGATACTCACTACAGCATCTTCCTCAGACATCCAAAGTGGGCATTTGAAGCATAATGGCATTTGGCCCTCTAAGATAGCAGCTTCATCACTTTTTGATGCTTGTTTTTGCCACTTCTACTGATTTAGGCTGCAAGTACTCGTATATTCATCTGAACCATCTTCGGTTTACTCGACTGAAGATTATTTCTCTGTTTCTTTCTCTGAGTGTCAGTTTGGTAGTTTCAAATAATATTCGACAGGACTATTCGAGATTAAACGATGGCAAAATTGTGTCAATTGAAGAAGACTCACTCACTTTCTGTGGAATATGGCTGGGTCCAGGCAACCGAAGAAAATGAATTATTATGCTCGTTGAGAGCTGCACGTCGATCGCAGCATACTGCTCGTATTGATATATTAATAGGCAGTAGTGTGCATTGGGTCCTTACAAGTATGAGTGCATTGCATCAGACTCTCAATCAGAACCATTATTGTGAAGCACACGCAAGTCAGATATTTAAGCTTCAGCAGCTAAAAGGAGACTACGAATTTAATAGCCACAAATAGCGAAGCCATTCCTTTCGAACGGACACAAAAAGTCAATTTATAAAATAGCGTTTCAACGCCTGGAAAGATCTCGATAGGAATTTTCGGTAGGGGCAGCATAGGTTCTTTTGTCCAGTTGTCCATATAATCAATTATTATTCAACCTTTTTAAGTTACAAAATTGCTTCTAAATAATAACATAAAAGTAAACAAATGAATTAATAGTAAGATTTTGAATCCCAGGGAATCAGAATAGTCTCAGTGGAATATCGATTATACACCTGAAATTCCACCGTGTCAGAAGGATATTCGTTGGCAGTTCTAATTCTGAGTCTCAGTGGAATATTGTTTATAAACCTTAGATTCCATTTAGTCAGAAGATTGCGCAAGTCCCAACAAGGTCAGTAAATATCATAAACTCGTGATTCAGTCAGCAGAGTCTTCCTAATCGACGTGGTCTCGTTGCGTGCTGGAGTCAGAAAAGGCTTCTGGATTAGACAGCCGCTGTATTATTATTATTGTTATCTTCTTTCAATTGATCATGGAGATAGTTAAAATGGTATTTGAATCTATTCTGTACAGTGTCATCTCCAAAGATTTCACGCCGGTATGCAAATGAATGTAGAAAATGCAATTTGCTTCCGCTTGCTTCTTCTAAGTCAGTTGTAACTTTATGAACCTGTACTCTGGATAAGTAAATTGGAGCTTATATATAGAATTAGTACTTAATAGAATCATAAATTTGTATGCAACCTCCTCAGGAATTTAACTTTAAACATTAAATGCAGTATAAACTCTTGCACAATTCACTGCCGGATTATTTATGAAGAGCCATTTCATGCAAAAAAGGATAACATGTGAAATAAACGCCGAATTCGGGTACACAAGTAAATCCAGTTACACGATGCAACTTTTATGGCACACATGCAAAACCGCGCGGCAACTGTGGCTAAAGAGATGCAGCAGGCGACTGTGGTATGTGTGAGTGTGGTGTGTGGGGTACATCCAACCAATGAAACTGCAACCCAAATGGAAGGATGCAAATGTAAGGACATATGATGAAATATGTTGTTGCAAGCCTGTAAAATTGTGTAACTAAACAAAACCCGGCCATTCCACCACACACACACACACACACGGACACACACACACACACACACACACAGATCCACAGAAACTCGACAACACACCCATAAATGCAGAGTCATAAACGTGAACGCATATTAAAACAACAAAGCAAAAGCGAAAGCTGCACCAGCATCCAATACGCCAACAACAACAAGAGGGGCAACACGACAAGCGTAACCTACTTTATAAGCGCGTTTTATTTATGTGGCGCTGCAACATCGACAACTTGAAGTGAGTGCCAACCATGATGGTTGCATTTTTAATATCAACACGAGAGCTGGAAAAAAGGATATAAACCCTTTATTAGATTCACACAGATCCCAAAGATGCATCTACACACACACACACACAAACACCCTAATATTGCCCTAGAATTGACCAAATTATACAAACTCACACACACACTCTCTACCGAAGGACAAGCAAATATTGCGCTTTTAGCAACCTAACTTTTAATAATGTTTTTTATTACCCGCAGGAGAGACCGCAAATGGAATTTTGAAGATGGGTAAAAAATCATGGGAAATTGTTACTGATTTGGACTATGTTTGCTTTGATTCTTGACCCAGTTTTCATACATTTAAAGCAATCGTGAAAGTACTGTGACCGTGATCTGTACTCTCATCAGAAACAATGCCGCATATTGATGCTTGGGAGAAACGCTTATGTTGTGGGCTTATATGATCCTTTATGTATGCAAATTAGTTCCTATTGTAAGTCGGAGAGTCATGGATGCCACTATTGAAGCTGACAGAAATTCCATAGTCAGATAACCCACGTAAACAGCTGGATTATCATGATGGAGACAGATTTTCCTCGTAAATCATTTTGTCTTCAATTTATGAATGAGATCGGATAAAGAAATGGTATTGTCCCAATCAGCGTTCACCGCTCCAAAACTGTCAGTAGTGTAGTGATCACAGGATCAGCGCATTTCAGGAAAGAAACCACAACATTTGCTAACGCTTTAATCTTCACTTTGCTTGTTCATTGCTAATTTGAGAATACCCACTGCTCTGTGAGCTGAATACTTTTACACCCAATCCAGATATCGTCTCCAGACATTTTGTGGAAAACTAGTTTTGATTGTCCTTGGTTGCATTTTTTATGCATTTCATTGATCTATTTAAATCGCTGATGCTTATGACCTTTAATCTAATTGTGAGAAATGCGCCGGAAGTACAGCTTTCATTCTCCAACAGAGTATTGTTTTTGATACTATCCCAAGCATGATTCCAAATCCTTATAAGACCATATATAGAGATATTAACTTTTGGTAAATGATCGAACCGCAAAACTTAAGTAGCTAAATGAAGCTTACCAAAGATGCACACTCCCAAGGACAACCAAGCGCAGCTACTAAACACAAATTCGCACTCAGCCGTATAGCGGGGGATACGAGAATGTGCAAATACCCAAACACATAAATAGAAAACATATGCGCCACGCCATAACACAGGCTTCGTACTCCCCAAACAAAGTCGTGCACATTTATACGATTTGCGTGCTTGTGTGTAACTTTGTTGTTAGTGCTCGTAGCTTACAAACTGCAATCTGCGAACAGCAGGTTTGCTTAGGCCAAGTTTACATGATAAAATTTCAACCAAATTTGTTGATGCTTTCTCTGCAAACTTCAAATTGAACAACAGTTCGAAGAGGGAATGTGAGAGAAAGTGATTCCCGTCACACACACTTCTGAATGCTATTTGGTAGATCAATAAAGAATCTGAGCAGGATTTGCGGCACTCTAAAGGGCAAATGTGCTCTCCGGGGAAGAATTGTGTACTGCTTAAAGTAGATAAATAAGAGTATGTTAATAAGGTTCACTATTGAATCCATATTTGTGTGAACAGGATAATTGTAGATTACAGTCTAAGTTTTAGGAACAGTTCATTATAAGAGTTTTGTATTCAACCTCCTCGATTAAAGCCAGCCCAAAATTCGATTTTTTATTCATCGTTATATTATCTTTTTTATGTGTATATGGGGGGGTTTTTGGGGTCGAGAATTCATTTCTGATCTTTATTTTTACTTATGACCACCGCCAGAGGGCGTTTCATGCATATTTTAACTATTTTTCGTCTATTTTCCGAGAAAAATTACAAGTTTTTCGGTAAAATTGATTGAAAAGTGGGAGACTCGAAAATCGAGATAGACCTATGGTTCCTTCACCAAAGTCGCTTAGAATTGTCCATAGAATCATCCTAGGGGCTGGCTTTGAAATTGGCCCACCCTAATATATATATATATATATATATATATATATATATATATATATATATATATATATATATATATATATATATTAGGGTGGGCCAATTTCAAAGCCAGCCCCTAGGATGATTCTATGGACAATTCTAAGCGACTTTGGTGAAGGAACCATAGGTCTATCTCGATTTTCGAGTCTCCCACTTTTCAATCAATTTTACCGAAAAACTTGTAATTTTTCTCGGAAAATAGACGAAAAATAGTTAAAATATGCATGAAACGCCCTCTGGCGGTGGTCATAAGTAAAAATAAAGATCAGAAATGAATTCTCGACCCCAAAAACCCCCCCATATACACATAAAAAAGATAATATAACGATGAATAAAAAATCGAATTTTGGGCTGGCTTTAATCGAATTTTTCGGCTCCATACAAATTGGCCCGCCCTAATATATAGATATATATATATATATATATATATATATATATATATATATATATATTAATATACGGGTAAATATATATGCATCAGAGACCTGGAAGAGTCTAGTCTTTATAGCATTTCAATATATTCTATAATGATTTCGACAAGAAATGGGATCTGAATAACCGTTACACTCACATTACACGTGGAGTATGCGAGATACCGCGATTTTACTATAGCGTTCTCTTATATAAATCGATATAAAAATACAATAATATATCCTTATATTCCATATTAGTCTATGAATATGAGACAATATACAGGCATCCTTTTATCAGAAGGCGCTATTACCTTGAGGCATCAAGTACGAATCATCAGTGATGTTAAATTTTTCCATGACGTCAATCACTGATACTGCTCTCTTTCATTGCCGATCGCTGCTCTCTTTCATTTGCTATGAACTTGTGATCGATTTTAGTCCTGAGAAGTCCAGAATGGTATCGAAAGAGGAAACTAGCTGTAAATGGAATAGATCAGTTGTGAACTAACAATTGTTGTGGAAAGTGTCATTAAGGAAGAATACTAAATATTTTGAAACTGTTGGATTATACCAAACAGACCGAGCTATTACTAAATTTCATAATTATTAAAAGGACCTGGGACTAAATTTAATTATAATAACAAGAACTTTTGTATTATGTGGTCAAATGTTGGGGTCCGTTCTTGTTAGTACTAAAATAAACTCATTTGACTAGAAATACTTTGATATTTTCTGCAGTAGCTCTGAGAGTTCATTGCTCCTTGATACCACATCTGACAACTGATGATTGACAAATGACAAATGATTATTTAGAAGGATCAGTTGTCAGCCAATTGAGAAAAATATGTACGTTGTTAGTTTAATCACATTCGTTTCGCTACTACTTTCAACTGTACACATTAAGTTATCAGCGGAATTCTACTGTGATAATTACAGCAACGATCCCCATTTACCATTCCTTAGAATACGCCAGTGTGTTTGGGGTCCACGATCCAGCTGTTATTCCATTGATTTTGAGGCAGTCCAACAGCATGAGTAAAACAACAGAACACACTTCAATCAAAGCATTTTCGGTGTGAAGCTTTCTTATGTAAGCACATCCTTAGCAGGAAATTTCAGTTACTTATACACCAAGGAGAACAATAGAAAATGTTTGTAAATTTTATATTTCATATTTTCGCAGCGCGTTGCCTGCCTTTACGCTGCATGGCCCTACCTCCCCACCACCATTGTTGGTGCTATTGTTAGTAGCGACATGCCACTTGCATGTTGCATATGAGCACTCATACGGGTATCTGTGTGTTGCATTTCACGATGCTGTCTTAAATTGTGTTGGGCTTTTGGTGTAGAACTGATCTGACAGCATATTCATATACACACGCACACAAAAGGACACTTATACACACTCCCGGAGTCACAGTTGGTCGAGGTTTAAAAATGCAATTTCAACGACCGCATTGTTCAACTTAGCTGAGTGTCATGCACAGCAGTTTCGCCAAAGAGATAACAAAATTCACTTCAATTTTGTAAAATTTCATAAATTGACTTAAACAAAATTATAATTTAATTAAAAGGAACCGAAACATTTTCATTGCATATTTTTGGGAGTTATTCGGAACAAGTCGAACAGAGCCTGCATAGTGAGGTAGGGTCACATTCATAACTGTAATTAATGCAACGGCCATAACCACACAACAACAACAACAACAAATAAATTGAAGAGTGCCGCCGAAGTTGGCTGCTGGCAGCGGGAGGCGGGCTGCATTACAAGGCGCAGCTGTGCTCCTTTGCTCAGCATAATTACTACAAACTGGAACGCGCGAGTCTTCCGTTGTTAACAACACTCTCTCACACACAAACATACCCGTAGTCCGCCAGCAAATGCGCACATGCTCAAATGGTTGGGAACAAGTAAATTACTATCAAACTCAACTAATTGCAAATGTGGCAAAAGGGACACTTCCCGCATATTGTGCATTCGGAAATGATTTCGCAATTTTTGTACACACACTCTCTCTCGCACACTTAATTATTTACTTTCCTATGTTTGTGGATGTGTGGGCACGAGTGTTTCTCTGCTGCGCGTGCATAATCATTTTTGTACGTGCTGATTTTTGGTTCATGTTTTTAGAAATTTAATTTCGAATGCCACAAGCAAAACGAATGCCTCGACTGCCACGACTGCCACGACTGCCACTGCCACTGCAAGTCTGCAATTTTAATTTCGTTGCGCAACAGTTTCAAGCATTTTCGCTGAAATTGTTCTTTTTAGTGACTGGTTTGCTTGCTAACTTTCCTGGCTGCTTGCCAATGTATTAGTGTCTAGCTTAGCGGTTTCGCCATTACGCACTCTCACACACACACTCGCACGCATACGTCCAAACGCTCATACACTGATACACTTTAATGTTGATGTGTACGAGTATAAACATTTTGCTCATTAAATGCGTGTGCATGAGTGCGTGCATGGTAGCGAGTGTGTGGAAAAGGGAAGCTGATTCGGCTTTCGCAATGAATGAAAGTGGCCCAAATTGAAAATTCGTACACGAAATGTTTATTAATTCTTTTTGAATTCAGTGCTCGTGGCACAATTCAACCAACTTTTCATATTTGCAACGCAGTTTCATTACGCACTTCCAACGCCAGGAGTGCAAATAAGTGCGACATTGCCACCATTAATTGGTTAAAGGGGCAGTGTACTCGACACCTTTGCATTTTAGGAGCACTTTAATTAGCTAATATTAAAGGACTGAAAATTATTTTCTTTATTAAAATTAGTTTCATTAATTTTTGCTCCGAAACTTCGTACTGACAGTTCACTACATAAAAGGACCTCTTAATTGTTTACTTTATAAATTGTGGATATCCAAAACAAAGAGGATATAGAAGATAATTGTGGATTCCCATATAAGAAGCAGAATATTAACAAAAATTATTTGAAATAAAATTATTATTTCTTCCACTATATTTAATTATGACTGCAAGGGGTTGGGCCAATGAGTACTAGCTACTGAGGCTTTCGAATCGAAGAGAAAACGATAATTTTTAGAAAGAAGCATTTCTGAGACCAAGCCCGGGACAGGACTTGAACCTACAACCCTCTGAGTATGAATATGGCATGCTTACCACTGGACCATCCAGAAGGCTGCTATTTAAAACATAAAACAACAACTTATGTGCAAAAAACAGAGAGGTGGCAAATCAAGGATTCTCAACTATGTACTCATTTGTCTCCTTTCTGTTATATTGCAGCTAAAACAAACACCCAAACTACACACAAATCAAAGCAGTTCAATCAGTTCAGTTATGGCGTTCAGATCACTCACTCGCTTGTATGCTTCCCACAATGTGAAGCTGAAACAGAATCTTCGGTGCATCTCTACTTTTGGTCTGAACGAGGAGCACCCTTAGTTTGGACTTGTTACTTCTCTCTGAGTCCTTGTGTGTACCTGTTTACTCATAAAAGCCGAAATGATGTTGTGGAAACTTGTAAAACTACGAGTACACTGCCAAAGAAGTGAATGTTTTTCCAAGACTTAAGAATAGGACTCTAATGAAATATTTCCCTTACATAAAAGAAATGGTTTTCATACGATAACGAAATGGCAGTTTCACTTATTCAAAAAGCCCATAAAGTGTTCAGGAAACCCGTGAGTCACACTCAGATGAACAGCAACTTGAATTAAGTAGAAACAAAGGACGAACTGGCAAATAGTTCGAAACTGAAAATAGTAGAGCCAACTGAGTATAGTCCTGTAAAACGATTGAATATATTCCTGGAAGGTGAGAAAAAGTGAGAGAATCGGAAACAAATAGTTCACAAATTAAGAAATACAAAGTAAAGAGTTTTCACTGGCACTGAAATTGAGTATTCCAATGGATTTTATCTGCAACTTTGGAATCCATCGGAAATTTCCCCTTAAACGATAATTATAGGCTAGAACATAACTCATGGCTGAAGCATAAGCAAGGACAACCGTTCATCAGGGAACCAATAGAGTCTTATGAACAAATGCTTCATTTTCCTGCTCACTACATTCTTCTTTATATCCTATCAACCTACGTGCTTCTATATATAGTTTATATATATATATATATATATATATATATATATATATATATATATATATATATATATATATATATATATATATATATATATATATATATATATATATATATATATATATATATGTTGTGTACCTATCTTATACACCTGCTCCCCCGTGGAGCCATAGTACCATATATATATATATACCTATCTTCGAGTATATCTAACAGTCAGTGTCATAAACCTTAATCCAATCAGCAATTATGTTTGAAACGTTTTAAAAAACTCTAATCACGGAATAACTTATAATTCCACATGATGCTTTATTTAAATGCCTAAAAACTGATATACGGAAGCAGACCAAAATTGTTATAATCCTGTTTTATCCAACCTGGGTTTATTCATACCACTGAACTGTATACAATCCGAAGACTACCGACCAACAGAGGGAAGAATAAATTCCCTTCTTAAACAACAACCTTTACTAGTCTCTGCAACTTTATTGCAAGTGAAAAAATGGGCTTGGGTTAGGTTAGATTAGTCTGGCCGGCCGTGAAGGCCATACATAGATCTACAGGGTCCTTTGCGGTGCCAGATGGATATCCATTTAAGAGCTATAGTATAAATCATTGAACATGGAGACGCTCTTAGCAAATCTAAAAAGATAAACCATTCTTCAAACCAGGGGTCTCCCAGATGTGATAAGCGCGTTTTAGATATTGCGGGGCATAGGCATAGTAGATTCTCAAGAGTTTCTCTTGTGCCTTGCTCCCCACATTTCCTGCATTCATTATTGTTTGTGAGTCCCATCCTTTTAGTCTTAAATTAAGTAATATCACAATGTATTCCACGGATCAAAGTATGACTCCCCGGGGGATGAAACTTGAACCTATCCTAATCTTTGCTCAACCTTTCCAATGTTGCTCATAATTTCCAGTTATTTTATTTCTACACATTTACTGCAAATCGATATCAACTCATCAGCATACTACATAACACTTAAAGAGGAATATTAAGGACACCAAAACGCGCCCAAAAAAATTCCTGAAAATGAAGCTTCCAAACCCCACTTCCGTTGACAGGTGGAAACATAAAATTTAAATATAAATTCAGAGCAGAAGAGAAAGTGAACTAGTTATGCTGCTATGCTGAAAATATATAACGATAACAAAAGATGTTTATACCAAGAAGCCTTACACATATTCCGCCTATAAAGTGCCCAAATGATGTTGATTTGAAGTCGCAATAGTTCAACTCTTTAATAAGTATTCTCCTCTTAAAGTCAACACTTTCGTCATTGTGTCAAAGTGTATTCCGCCGTGTAAGAGTCTCCAGCGAATCAGCATGTCGGGAGCGTGCCTTAACACTTACTGAAATTTCAATAAAATCTCAACGCAAAATGAATTATTTAACTGCGCAGCAAAAAGCTTACAAAACTGTCAACATAACACAAGACAATAGAAGCGAACGCACCAAAAGGACATTCAACCGAAAACGCCAGCACACTTAAACACACACACACATACATAAAGAGGGGATGCCATATACTAAAAACAGCACGAACAAGAACAAACGGAGATATAATCTAGTGTTTGTCAACGCGACACAACGCTAGGCAACGGATGAAATGATGATCCTTGAAGGAAAATACGGAATTAGTATGCAAGTCAAGCAGCAGATTAGGACACCAAAGTTTCCCGTTTACGGTCGCGGCGGTCACAATATTTGCCAACGACCAGAGAATGTATAAAAGGGCATTTGTTGACTTTCCTTCAGTACAGGATTTCTCTATTTCATCAGCCAGTGCATAATAAAATTATAACCGAAATGAATATCTCAATATAGGAGCGGCAGGGAAAAATTGTTAATGCAACATTTTTAAACAAGCAAATTTCAGTAAAATTAAAGAGGAACTTCTGAACGAGTGAAGTGGTTTATACTATCGCAGCCAGTTATAAAAACATGCAAAAACATTCTAACTTAATATTCATTAATAAAATTCTTATCGCAAACTATTTCCGCTGTGTTGCATGCTCACCACAGACGCGCCGCAACCAAGCCGGGGAATGGCCGAGATAAGCGCTGGAGAAGAAAAAAAGGACCGACTTAATAGCGCACAAAAGCCTCAAACATTTTAATATTCAAAACAAACAAATTCAGCCGAGCACTAAAGCGAGCCATGTAATCCAATATAAGTAGCCGCATTTAAGTGACTAACCGGAGAGATCTCGTCTCTCGTCTACAACGGTGTCGTAGTCAGTGGAAGAGCCCAATGCGAATGGCGTTTGAAGTGGCACACAGACAAACGGAGCTCACGACTGAAACGTACCAAGGCAGTTGATGGGATACTTTTGAGTAGGGTGAGTAAAATAAATTAAAAAGGCTGAAGCGAAACTTGCTGAATACACTTACGGAAGATGTGGAAGGATGTTGTGCAATTACAATGGAAAGCTACGTGTAATGGGCAATTTGTAATAATGGTAACTGGTTGGAACCACGGCATAAACTATCTCTAGGCAAATGTGGAAATGCATTCAAGTGTTTTAATCCCTGATTCTCATATTTGCGAGGCGGCTTCATTTCTATCAATAAACCTAAATGGAAGCTGTGAATGTCCCTAGAATGGAGCGATAGTTCTGTCGAATGGCATTTCTCGGTGGCAGTGTCGATACTACTCAAGTTCAGAAGCTTTCATATAAATGCTTATAGGATCCTTGAAAGGAGCAGATCTGTTAGAAATTTTAGCAAGAAATGCTCCTAGAATTTTCTCTAACAAGAACTCAAGAAGATTTTGAAGAACTCAATAATTTGAGCGTTCCCAGTTGCAGTGCTATGCTCCTTTCATATTGTCCTGATTCAATTTCCCAAAGCAATCCACAATTTCGTTTAAATATACCTACTAGCAACCACAAGGTACTGTATCACCTCATAAATAGCAAGAAATATGAACACTGACAGCACGCATCACCCGGAATCGAATTGGGGAGAATCAAAATTGTTCGGTCCAAAAAACTAGCAAATCTGAGCTACAACTAAGCCTCAATCTCGAGCACATGAATATCGATTTGCGAGGACTCAGGTAAACCAAGCAACTTCTGGTAAGTTATAGAAGAAAATCAAATTATAACCGGCAATTCCACTGTGAGCGAAGACAAACATGTTTCTTACATTGGGAATACGAAATTAATTCTTTGTGTCATGCACGATAAATTGGAAAAACTTTTTGGTTCGTGTGGAACTGGACGCTAGCACTGGACAGAGCACAATTTCCTCAATGATAAATGCTCCCATTGTGAGCGCTGAGATAAGCTGCTTACTGCGTTGTTGGCCATATGCGACATCAATTCCTACACAGACACTTACTCATATTTCTGATTCGCTTCGGCAGAATGCAGCAAATTCTCGTAGCTCCAACCACACGGGGGTGAGCTGAATTAAGCACACTCGTAGAACAAAATCGCAGCTGCTCAGCAATGCAATCATTCGGAGTGGATTTTTGAAATGGTGCCAATTATAAGGACGCACAAAAGCTGCTCGGCTCCTGCGAAATTTATTGTTTAATGCATGCAAATAAAATAATTGATTTTAAATGCGCACAGTTAAGTTCTTTGCCTTAGAAGTGCCAATTAGGATTCGAATTTATATTTGAATTTCAATGGCCTGGGAATTTATTGAATTGGGCTTTGTGTACTTTTGATTTGCCTTGCCAAAGAAGCCAAACAATTTAGTTCAGATAAATTGCAAGCTCCGATTTACTTAAGCTGGAAAACTTTTCACTTTCTACCTGCAGAGAATATTTTTGCATATGTAGGGGAATACTTTGGTGTTTATGAGTGTGTTTGTTGAGTGTGTTTATGTGTGTGTGTGTGTACGCACGTACAAATCTAAAACTTTGAAATCACTCGTGTGTATCACTTGTTCTGCTTAGTTGTATGTTGTTTGATGCATCCCTGCAGGAAAATTTACTATGTAGAGACGATTAGATTTGACAGTTAGACAGATTATAATGATCTTCATTCATTAAGATCGCTAGCTATGTGATTGAAATCTGTGGAACTAAGAACTCCAGTGGAGTTTGATATCTATTATTATTATTATTAGGGCTATGACCTCATCATGATCACGAGCCTTCTGATTAAAGTCTGTGGAACCAAGATATGCAGCGGAGTTTGATATTTATTATTATTATTCTTATGACTATGACCTTCAAAAGACCCTCCTGATGGAAGTCAGAGCAATTTTTGTTCGAACTTTCTTTCGAGCTCGAAGTCTATGGTTATGAATTCTGCTTCGACTGGTTTCAATAGCTTCATCATTGATATATGCCACACTGACCTTAGTTTCAGTCACTGGGTAAACAGCATTCCTTTCATCATTTCATTTTTAAACTCAGTCATCATTGATATTTTTTTTTTTTCCATAATTGGAACGGAGGTGGAAATCTTCAAAAGACACTGGTAACATTACGGCACCAGTAGTGTGGGATTCTTACCCACTAAAACCACCTCCATCGCAGCCTCCCCCCGCGGGACCGCCGCAAGGTAATACTTCTCCGGGGGGTAGTATGGTCAGCGGACCCCTCCTAGCTATTTTCCATTGCTCGTCTTCGCCACTCCTGGTGGCGGAGGTCTTTCATAATAGCGGCGGTGGTGTCACACACCGCAGCCCATTTCTCCGGGCTCTCGAGCATATGCTGCACTATGTTGTCGGGCACCACGGGCTCTCCACATACTCCTTGTAGTGCCACTCTAGCACTTTCATAACGTGGGCAATAGAAGAAGACATGTTTGGGATCTTCTATCTCTGTACCTCCACAGTTTGCACAGTAGGGAGATTCCTCCAAGTGGAATCTGTGCAGGTATGCCCGAAAACCTCCGTGGCCTGTCAGCAATTGTGTGACGTAGAAATTCACCTCACCATGCGACCTGCTTACCCATTGCTGAATGTTGGGGATCAGCCTTCTTGTCCAGCGGCCATTTGTAGAAGTATCCCACTGGGCTTGCCACTCTTGAAGGGTCTTCCGCTTTCCAATAGTCATCATTGATATAAGCTCAAGAAAACGACTCAGTCATAATTGATATAAGCTCAGGAAAGCGTAGTTTTATTTTCAGTACTATGCTCCTTTCAAATTCAAGCGTTTCTCCAGAATATGATATCATGGTACACACACTGTTCACTTACTGATGAAGGAATCGGGGCAGGTGTATTTGAGCCGGGGAAAAGATACTCGGAAGTGCTAGGCAAGAACACAAGCATCTTTCAAGTGTGCGTATACTCCAACCTAGAACGTAACTATCGGAACAAAAGATATACTGATAGCCAGACTATCAACTCTCACCAGGTGACATCAAAACTGGTGATGATAGAGTGTATTGATAAGCTGAACATATAATCAGATGTCGATCCTATGGATACCAGATAACACCAGAGCAGCTTCTAATGCGCTGCGAAGCCTTAGCTCGCAGTAGGAAGAAACATCTGGGGCATTACTGGCCCGAGGACAGAGACATTAGAACAATGAACCCCAATTCAATTCCTTAGAACTGTTGGACTAATAGAAGACCTTTAATAGGTACATGCAGGAGGAGTACAATCGATCAAATTGGTCGAGATACATTTTCCCTCTTTATTTTCATTCATTCAAACATTCATGTGGGTACCAGGCTACGTGGGAATTTCTGGTAACGAAGTGGTAGACAAACTTGGAAGGAAGGGAGCAGCTGCTCCACTTGTCGGCCCAGAAACATTTTGTGATTTAGGTAAGAGCAACTTCTCGTCAGTCATTAAGGAAGTCGAAGACAGACACAGAAGAGGATACTGGGACAATTTACTAGGGCTATCACAATCAAAATCGCTTATAGGCCTATAACCTAAAACGTTTCACAGATTGTATGGAATTAAATAAGAATAATCTAAGAATCATTAGAGGAATTCTAACAGGGCACTGTAAGTTGGATTATCACCTAGCAAAAGTGGTATTTTACTTTAATGAGGTTTGCCGGTTTAGCAGGGAAGGAGATTGAGACCCCGAAACACGTGCTGGGATTATGGCCAGCACTAATGCATAAACGAAAGAATCATTTGGGTAATCATCTAATACCGAATGAAGAAAGAAGACTCAAGAAAATAGGCTTAATTCTAAAATTTATCGAGGAAATTGGAGTCAGGGAGTCTGAATCCATGAAGGGGCCACAATAGATCTCCAAGGGCGGTGTGCAAGAACCCCTCCCTTAATAATCATAAAAGGCGTAAATCATCGATAAACTTCCATATTCCATCATCACAAGTTTCCACAAAGATTTCAATTTCTTCCCACACATTTCTTCAACTCTCCTGTAGAATATGTAAACATGTTTCACAATATGCTGCAACTTGTTGTAGAGACCAATAACTTCCGGAATAGATTGACCGAGGAAGTAGATTATGAGCAAAATTTCTTATATTCATATTTGGATGATATCAATGATTCACCCCATACATTCGTTTATTAGTCTTGTGGGTCATAGTGTGGAGCTTAAATGCGGGAAGTCTCCTTTGATACATTTCCCACTTTATAATCTGTAATTTATGCTTCTATCATCACAAATTCTTGAGGAATTATCATCCGACTCCTCAATGCTTTCAAACTAGCACCCAGTTAGTTAAGTTTACCATCTAATACCAGGATGACAGCACTTTCAAATTTCTCTGCCGGGCGGCGCATCTGCCTGGGTGTGAATTTGTTTATGGACAACACCAACTTCGGAATGAAATTGCGTGACTGTTCGTCGGTGGTTGAATTGTAAACGGCAACAAGGACAATTTCTCAAGAGATTTGTTCCGAAATGAAACTTCGCATTTATTATTGGTAAGCTGGAAAGAATAAAGCAGCAGGCAAAAAAACTGCTTTTGCTGCTGTTTGCAAATTGTTTATTATAATTTTAAACATAAAGAGGAAAAATGGAAGCAAAACAAGCTGTAGTTGTATGAATACAACCATGATGCCGTTCTCGGCAGTACAAGATTAATGACTGCACTGTTCGCAGTAGACGAAAGCACATATTTCAACGTTCCTGGCGAAGACATGGCAAGGCTCACATATGTGAGGCCACGCTGACAGTTTGGTTAATGGTTGGAATAACTTTTAAAAATGTAGCATCAGCATTAGAAAAAAAGCCTTTGAACACGCACTGCAGCGTCAAATGCAGTGCTGTGTTGCAGTTCTCTGTGTGTGCCTACAACTCGGGGCTGCACGCTAGTTGAAATGTGACTCCTTCGCATTGCACACGGGCCGACACACGCAGCAAGCATGAATTAGTACCTCCGCCATTGTTGCACATCCGTTCATAGATTTCCGTTCCACTCGGCAATAAGCATAATTTACAGGAAAAACGTCTTAACTCGGCTGCAGTGTACAGCAAAAACGTACACGACAACAGCGGCATGAGTTACGAGCATAGCTGACGCATGTAAATGGCAATTTAATGAGCGCATTGACAGTTCTGCTGCGCTGTGCTGAGCTGTGCTGCGGTGTCGTGTGGGTTTGTGCAAAAACGGAAATGGTGTGTGAATTGCAAGCCAGCTGAAAGATTTATGCATGTGCCGCAGCAAGTGCATCTGCAGCGAAATGCTCACATTTAACAATCCACTAAAAATGCACTCTTCGCAATGCTACTCCTGTCTTGGCAATATTTGCATGAGTCGCCCTGAAGCACGCTCTGAAGTATGCATATTTATTGAAGCATGAAACTGTTTTTGTATTTCAGTCAAATATATTAAAATTTATTGGGTTTCAATTTCATGATTCATGGTAAACATAAAAACAAGGGCCATAAAAACAGAAGTCTTCAAAAATGGTGCGCAATTCCGCCACTGGAAAACTGATGCTGCCTTAAGTGGCAATTTCTTTGAGCATTTCTCGCCAGAATTATGCAAAAAGCTTTTTAAATTGCACTTAAAAAATATTAAACAATATGTAGAAAATGTAAAAATAATTTACAAGATGTAAATTTTAATGTAGAATTGGTCAATTCATATGAGAGTAGAGTCGAAAATGTAAAAAGTTTACCAAGATGTCATTTTTGATGTAGAATTAATCAATTTACATGAGAGTAGAGTAAAAAAATATAAAAAAATTACCAGATGTAAATTTTGATGCAGAATTGATCAATTCATATGAGAGTAGAGAAGAAAATGTAAACAAAATTTACAAGATGTAAATTTTGATGTAGAATTGATCAATTTAAATGAGAGTAGAGTAGAAATGTAAAAAATTTGCAAAATGTAAATCGTGATGTAGAATTGATCAATTTATATGAGAGTAGAGTAGAATATATAAAAAAATTTACCAAGATGTCATTTTTGATGTAGAATTGATGAATTTACATGAGAGTAGAGTAGAAAATGTAAAAAATTTACCAAATGTAAATTTTGATGATCAATTTATTTGAGACTAGAGTAGAAAATGTAAAAAATTTACAAGATGTAAATTTTGATGTAGAATTGATCAATTTGAAAGTAGAGCAATAAATGTAACAACTTTACCAAATGTAGATCGTGATGTAGAATTGATCAATTTATATGAGAGTAGAGTAGAAAAAGTAAAAAATTTACCAAGACGTCATATTTGATGTCGAATTGATCAATTTATATGAGACTAGAGTAGAAAATGCCAAAAATTTTCGAGATCAATTTATATGAGAGTAGAGTAGAAAATGTAAAACATTTACCAGATGTCAATTTTGATGTAGAATTGGTCAATTTATATGAGACTAGAGTAGAAAATGTAAAAAATTTACAAGACCAATTTATATGAGAGAAGAGTAGAAAATATAAAAAAATTTACCATATGAAAAACGTGATGTAGAATTGATCAGTTTACATGAGAGTAGAGTTTCAGTTTGCTTATATTATTATAATTATTATATCTTGCTTCTTCTTCTGTGATGCTGCTACAACCAAAGATCGTCCTTGGCCGCTTCAGTAAAGATTCGCCAGTCACCTCTGCTATATGCCGAGTGGTACCAGTTGGCAAGGCCAAGCGCAGACAAGGTCCCCAGCACCTGGTCTTTCCAACGGAGAGTAGGTCGTCTTCTTCGGCGCGTTCCACCACAGTGTGTCGAAAAATACACTTTCTTAGTCGGAGCGCTCTCTTCCATTTACTCAACATGACGAAGCCAGCGGAGCCGCTGTATTTTTATGCATTTGACTATGTCAGTATCGGCATACAGCTCATACAACTCATCGTTCCATCCTTTTAGATATACGTCCTCCACGATTATTGGCCATAGATCTCGCGACGTATCTTGCTCCCGAGCGCCACGCGTCATTGGTGGTCATTGTCGACGTCTCAGCGCCATACATTAAGACAGGAAGTATGAGGGACTTATAGAGCGTTATTTTCAGTCGTCAGAGAAATGCCTAATGAGCTCATAAAAGTACCTGTTGGAAAGAGTTATTCTTCAGCAGGATCTGCACAAACAGGATCTGAAAAAGAGAACGCATGTTATATTATTTTTCGGCTATTTTTGTAAGGAAATGTGAATGAAGCGAACACATCACTACGTAAGAGATGGATTTTGCATTCACACAAATGGTTTATTGATTTGTTTGCTTGTTGTAAACACAATCAGAAGAGGTCAAGGGGAGGAAAGTATCCTCAAATGTATGTAGTATTATATGCAAGCACTACAATATGCGTTTATTGTAGTTAGCTTCCAGTGTTGATTGTTGAATTTGAATTTTGTGCTTTATTATTACTGAGAATTGTTGTTCGGAAAAGGAAGTCATTATCCAAAAGGTGACCAAAAATTTCATTAAATTTGAATTCGGCAAAAATGAAATCCAAACCACCAACAGGACCGCCCACAAAATCCGAAAACGACGCAGTGCCGGAGCAAAATTTCAGCCGCCAAATTCAAACTCAAAAATAAATGTCCCCACGAGCAGGCAGTCCTAAACGGTAAATACACAAAATTAGCAGAGCACATTTTATGACGTTACGTGCGCAAAAATCACACACACACACACATACGTAGACGCCTCCTACAATGGCGTTGCGGAATTACATTAGTGCCATGTTAGAATAGAGTTTGACTGCTTTCTGTTCAGACTGCTGTGAGCAGGGGTTCGTCCAGGGGTGGGTGGGTGTGTGTGAGTGTTCTGTGTGTGTGTGAGTGTTCTGTGTGTGTGTGTGAGTGTTCTGTGTGTGTGTGTGAGGCATTGGAACGTGCTCTGTGAACACTTAAAATGGAAATGAATAATTTAAACTCGTTGGCAGTGCGCGCATATTAAGCGAAAAATTTCCGAATTTCTGCACTAATCGCATTTACTGCTTTGATTGCAATTGATACGGAAATTGGCGCAATTTCGCTATCGAAACGCAACAGTTCCATTGTGGTGGCAACTGCAGGATTTCGGCATATTTCGCCATTGTTTGCAGTTGCGTTCGCTTTCATGAGCAGGCTTTTTAACACTATTCGCATGCTTATAGGTCAGGAACGGAAAGCGTATTGCAGTACTCTGTGCAAGGTTAAAGTTGCTGAGTTGTTGAATGCTATTGTTCGAGTGCACTAAAAGTATACGATTACAGATGAACTGAGAAATTGCGTTCTACTTTCAGAATGGTTTTGTGTAAATCCAGAACGCATTCATGTGTCTGCTCTGGACAATAGCGAGCTTACCACTAAACGCAGCAGTTTCCACAATAGATGGGCAAGCTTCAAAGCGCAGTTGATTATTGGTATATCATTGGAGATACGCAGCTACGGAATACTATTGAGTAGTATCCTTTAATGTAAAGAATGCCTTCAACGGTGTTAGTTGGATTCATATTCCAGTAGCTCATGCACATTTTGCGGTAGTATGATATGCAATAGAAACAATGAAGATTAACACTTCTCAGTCACTGAAGGTTTTCTTCAAGCAACAGTATTGGAAGGCCTGATTTGGAACATTATGCACGACCGTCTTGTTATGGATACGAAACCAGAAATAAGCAATGGGATATATCGATGATAAATCGTCGTAATTACTGCAAAGCTTGTTGAAGAGGTTGTCCACATAGCAGAACAAAGAACGGAAACGAGTCATGAATGTAGGACCTATTCTCTTAGAACCACAGGAAAAAATTATACATGAATGCATTCAACATAGTTCGCATGCATTCATGTAAGTCTAAGACGAGCTCGAATCGAACTAAACCCATTACCAGCTGGACAACTGGAAAATACAGAGCAAGTTTTATACGAATTCCTAGGGCCCGAATGATAGAAACGTCCTCAATTGATTAAAGCTAATTCTCGATAATCAATTATGTTAAATGCATGAGAAAAAAACTGAACCGCAATCACCAATACAACAAAAACTATGGTGGAATATCTGAGATGACCGACGAGCCACTATAGAAGAAATTTGAGACGCACATTATGGGAACAGCTAAATGTGACATAGGATATGAACAACTTCTTCCAATTTTTGCACAAAGCAAAGTAAAACTTTGAATGCAACAAGAATTAAACTCGAGGTCATTAATCCACGCTCATGCAATCCTCAAAACTATGAATATGTAGAACATCAACAACGAAAGCAAGGGAGCTATCAAAGAGCTAATAGCTATATAGTGTTTACAACTGAAGCGGTCAACGACAACAACACTCCGTACAGATGCACTTAGGTAACAACCAGGACACATATGTCAGCGGCTGGAACCACATCAAAGAGACAACAATAACTACACTGCCTTAGGAACATAGTGCTAAATGCAAAGCCTTCAATCTGTTCACCAACAGCTCGAAAATGGGCAGACTGTGTTGGAGCTAGCATATACTGCCCTGAACTAGATATCAGACAGCTATTCAGGCTCCCCGATTACTGTAGTATCTTTCAGTTGGAAGTGTTTGTTGCTAGGAAAGCCGCAGAGCTCCCCTGCATACCAGAAACTATGAACTCCACAACTGATTTCCCCATACATAGGCAGTCTGCGATTAAAGCTATGACTTCCTGCTGCATATCATCCAGAAATGTTCTTCAATGCTAGACATCAATAGGTGAACTAGCAGCCAACCGGAGGTCTGGGTGCGAGGCTACAAGAACATCGAGAGAAACGAGAGAGCGAACGATATTGCTAAAAGCGGAATCCAACTACCAAATGAGCATCGAACTGAAGCCTCTACAAATGATTTAGAGCAGTGTTGAGTATGCCATGATGAGGAAAACGGAAGCAAGGATGTAAGATAGCAGGCTCATGTATAAATCGTACGGTACTCAGCCAACCAAATTCACACTGACATTCCCAAAAAAGAAGAGCAGAATGATTGGAGGCATACTGGCATGTCACTGTCTAAAGGCGATACACACTCAAAGGTTGACACTCATAAATAACTACGAAAATGGGCAGCAGGAAACAAGGAAACCGTTTGGAGCGTCTCCTGGGCCTATATGCCGCAATCTCAAAAACGCGCCTGACACACCTGGGCACCCCTTGGGTGGAGGGACTGGACTAGGTCTCAGCAAAAATTCTAAAATTTCAGTAAGGGCGTCTTACTTTTTGATGAAACCATATTGCGACTCTTATATGGAGATCCATCTGTTACCGCAAAGGGCCTTGTAGATCTATGTGTGACCAGACTGTGTAACCTAACCAAACCCAGGAATATATTCTACCGGCAATAGTTATCAACATTTATTTACTAAATTGTTTAACAAGAGTTCAGCAAATTCACTTTGCATGTGTCACTCCCTGATCGCTTCTGATACCAAACGAAAAGATGCATCTCATTGTTACTTATTTCACTTGCTTTTGAAGTGATTCCAACACATTCCATGACTAAGTCCTTTAGTGCAAAAGAGGTATCAACATTTATGACTTGTAGTTTGTGACTCACTGCTTCTGACTTATTGCGTAGGATGTGTCATTAATAAGACTTCCTCATTGGCTCATCAATAATGACCTCCCTTTGATAAACTTTCCCATAAATTCTCTCTGGCCTCCCATTCAATTCGCTAACAAGCATTTAACATAAATTCATATTAGTTGTGAATGAGCAAAGGACTATTTCGTCGCAATAAGCTTCGACCCGGCTTACATTTTCAATACAGTTTGCCCAGGCAATTCTGCCTCCGATTTGTGGCCTTCATTCTGTTAGTTGGGACTCCTGATGCACTTCGGTCTCTTGTCAATGCGAAGGGTTTCTCTCTTAGTAGTTGTTTCTCTCATGTCTTCTGAATCTTACTACACCACAGGATTATTTAGAAGTCTTATTCTGAAGTTGCCTCCTCTAAATTTCCTTCCTGTAGTTCCGTTTTTAAAGAGCACTCGCAACTTTTTATATGTAAAATATTCTTAAAGGTGCCACCTTCAAATGCGGCTGCCATAAAACTTAATACCGCCAATAATGCTGCTATTATTACTATTATGCCTAACTTTGCTACCATTTCGCCACCACTGTGCCCAGTGCCACGCTGTGCAGATACCGAAACACTGCGTCAATGCTATTCCTGCACGCAAATAATCATAATCACTCCACAGACAATCGTTAAAATAAGTGTTAAGGAAGCGGCGCTAAAGTTACGAAAGCAGCGAGCGGTCGGTAGGCACAGACGTAAGCGTTGGCGTAGGCGTAAGCGTCAGCATTAGCGTAAGCTTTGGCATAGGCGTAAGCGTAGGCGCAGATAACAGTCAGTTTGAACAGATAAGACCATAAAGACAACGACAAGTGCAATAAACAAAGGAACTTTTGCCACACTCGCACAGCGTCACGCAGAGCGCGGTGGGGGAATTATTGTACAACAGTTTAGTTCCACAAAGACTTCACTATCTACAGCCGCAGCGTAGTAATAAGGGCGGCGTGGGAAAGCGTGAGCAAATACACACACACACAAGCATACACCGACTCAGACGCAGCTCCACTCGAAGTCCCGGCAGTGCTCCAAAGGCACTTAAAGTATTTCCCGCCGTATCTGATCTGGTCGCTGGCTGCAATTTGCCTTTGTTTAGGCTGCCAGCTCGCCACCGCCGGTTGGTAGGCCTGCCTGCACTGCTGGCTGTGCAAATTTCCTACGCCAGGCAGTACACACTTCGGCGGGCGCTAACTGCTCTCTAAGGACGTGATTTATGCGATTCGCGATAACAAAAGCTTTTTGTCTTCTCAACCGTAATTGTTCTGAGATATTTTACTTTCCTCTGTTCGTTGGTTTTCCAGCCTTGCTCTGTGTTGCTTTCAGGCCGCCAGTTCTCTTCTATTACGCGGGTATTATTCAAATGTTGCGAATTCAATTAAAAGCAACAGCAAACGACACACAACAACAAATAGCAAACAGCTACAACAATAACATTAACAACAATCAGTTTTATTAATTACTTATGTAAATGTGTCTCGCTGTACGCGTAGTTTTGCGTCAGTTTTCATAGACCAATTTTAGGCTTTTCCAGCGACATTGTCCTTGGCACTTAAGTGTGCACGCTAATATCGGCACTTCATGTTAAATGGCGCGCAATATTAGAAAACATTCAGTTTCAGTTGCCAACTTGGCAGATTTTCTCACAAATTAAATTTAAAGACGCCGCTTTCATCTACGCCAATATCACTGATTTACATGCATTTGTGTGGATGTCTGTGTATGCGTAAGTTTCCTCATTTTTTAATAGTCTGCCATTTTGCGCCGTTCCCTCGCTGTCAGTTCGTTGTTCAACACGTTGACATACGCTGCGTTGTTGGCAATTATCAAAAGTTTGCAACAGCGTGAAATGTGAAAAACAATGCCGCGGCTGCGTTGAGCTGAAGTGCGCCTCCAACTTCAGGGACGACATACTCTCTACACTCGCTTGCCAGCATGCCCAGCATATGCTGCGTTGTCGTTGGCAATAACAGCGGGAGGAGATTTTTAATTGGCATTGACAACAGCAGCGCCGCGAGGTACGTCTGTAGTTGTTTCCGCTCCATGAATTAACGCCGATTAAATGCATGCAAATTTATACTGGGACCCAGCGCCAGCCCCGCATCATTCATAAGGCGTGCAGATACGTGTAAGTTAATTTCGCATTGAAGTGCGGCCTTGTCTGATTACAAGCTCATAACGAGCTTGCCACTTCATTCAGCCTGAGGAAGCACATATCTGAGCAGCGTAATGAGATGCAGCAAAACTTTTCCTGCAAAGTAGCCATGGAAAATTAAGAGGGCGGCATGCGATTTTCTGTGCTGAAGGCAATTACTGCCACATTCGCTGACTCTTGATTTCGCTATATTTCCAAAATATATTTGCTTTTCTACAAGTTAACATAAACATAATTGGAATTTTGAAATCCCACTTCATAGAACACAGAAAATAAAAACAGCACAGATAAAAGGCATCAATGATTCGCCACTTTTTCAATGATAATTATTCTGATAAGCACTTATATAGGTAGGCAGGTAGGTTGGGCGATCGGCAAAAAGGCACACTTAGGCCATGATTGATCCTGTGTTATAACGCATAAGACAAAAGACCCCAATCCCTTTCAAAAGTCCAGCCATTTGGAGCTTTCTTATGAAGCTGTTGATGGAGCTTACTTTCTAGTTTAGAATGTGTCCCAGAGAGTCCAGAAAATAGTCACCCAGGAAAGTGTAATTCCGTTTGGACAGCGCTGGACACGTAAAGGCAAACCCTTATCTTTATACTAAAGCTAAATTCTTGGCCATAACATTAAATTATATGCGTTTTATTTCTGCTTGAAAATCACACTTCTAAAAAAACACCCTTTACATAGCAGGTGATCAAGTATTTATATAAAACCACTGAAATTTTGGATTGACTTTCTACTCAAGGCATCAGTACGAGTGCATAACTAGAATCTATTAACCTCTAAAGCTACATCATTCCATGGAGTCCTTTAAAACAGTATAAATTTTTGATCGAAGTGGCTTTTCATCACACCACTAACTTGGGTAATCCAGTACGTAATCACTTAGGATTCTTAGATGCGATAGGGGTAAGACCAACCGATCGGATATGCAGTATTTCTCAACCTTTTCTACTTTTACTAACGTCATCGGCAATAAGTTTGAGTACAATGGATTCAGATTGTAGGAATATCCTTCTATTACCATTACTTAAAAAGGGCAAGCAAATCTCTCAAAAATTTAGGCCGAGGAGTTGTAGTGGATTTCCCGCGTCCTGGGACACGACCTCCAATGGCTATGAACATTGACAAAATCAAGAAGCTGGTTCTTGTCTTTTGATTCTTAGAGATATCCTTCAAATCCTTTCTCTTAAGTTCATTCACAACTTTATAACTGATATAACTGATTTGGCATGAAATCCCTAGCCTCATGACTGATCCGAAAGAGCTCAATTTTGTCCAAAGAGAGTATCGAAAGCAGGGCGTTGAAGAGATGATTTACGATACTTGTACGAACCCCACCTTCATGAAGCCCATCATAGGTGGCGAGGAGACTTGGGTTTACGAATACGATATGCAACAAGCGAACAATATACGAAAGGGCGCCTCGAAAATGAGCTGAAACCAAAAAAAAACTGCATCAAAGTCGCTCGAAAATGAAGGTCATGTGGTGTGGTGGACACCCGAATTCTTTACAAAGGGACAAGCAGTGAATAGGAAACACTCTCTAGGCGTCATGAGGGGTTTGAGCGAGAATATATGCCGAAAGCCGCTAGATTTGTGGAAGAGCAATTCATGGAGTTTGCACCATAATAACACACCATCGGGCAGAGCCATCGCTGTGTTGCTATGCAGATACCTCTTTGATGAACGGATTCAGCTCTAACACGCTCACAAGCGTGTGTACTCACGTGAGAGTTGAGATTTTGTGTATTCAAAGTATACATAGATTCACTGCTTAGCTAGTGACATGAAAGGATTCAGCTCTAACACGCTCACAGGAGTACACGACATCAGAAAACTGAGATTTGGTGTATGGAAAGATTCACTGCTTAGCTAGTGGCATAAAAGGATTCAGCTCTAACACGCTCACAGGAGTACACGACATCAGAAAACTGAGATTTGGTGTATGGAAAGATTCACTGCTTAGCTAGTGGCATGATTGTAACTCTCTATAATAACAGAATTCCAAAATTTCTTCAGAATTCTTTGAAATAGCCACAACCTTAGCAAAATTTACAGTTCAAAAACCAAATCAAAAAGTTCACTGTAAGATGTATTTTTCCATAATGGGTCTAAGTGTGCATTCCAGCAGATGAATTGTGTCCTAGAAAGGCACTCAAACATAAACCGTGGGTTCATCGTCTCTTTGTGGAGCAGAGTGGATGCAGTATTATACTTAACTATTATCATAGACAGTTCCCAAAAACCAAAGAACCGTTTAACGAATTCTATATATTTACTACTTGACACTTCTTACACCCAAAGTAAATACTACAAATAATCCTTCACAGTGTATTTGAGCAAGGTTACATTTCTGCTTGAAAAATTAAAACAAATACCAATTAAAATTATACTCAAATAGCTCCTCCGAACCACTTACAAACACACTCACACATCCGCACAGCACCTGACTTCCACAAAGTTGAAAACTTTTGCAAATTTAAAAGCATTTAAGCAACGTTTACTCCCCCGATCTGGCCACTCTCAATCCCCCACACTCTCTCCAGAATAGCAGAAATCCTTACTAAAATCTATTAAATCCCTACCGAAAGGAAACAATGACGACCAGCACTATACGTACAAGCACAATGTCAACATGCAACGTGGTGCGTTTGGCGTTCGGCGTGAGGACTCACAAGCGCGCTGAAGAAGCAGCCGCCGAAGGGTCGCTACCAGCAGGAAGCAGGCAACAGCAGCAGTGGCAGCTACGGCAGCAGCAACAGCAGCAGTGGCAGCAATTGTTAGAATGCAAATTTCATTAAGAGTCAGTGTAAATGGAAATGTTCGCGCGCAATTACAAAGTATCAGGGGAACTGAAACTGCGACCATGTTAAAATCATAGCGTAGCAATTGCGAGTGCGGAGGGGGGCGTGCACTGAAGCCTGTGAGAAACTTTTCTATATTTTTGTGCGAATAACGATTTTTCAAAATAAACAAAAAATCTCAGCGTATTCCATGCTGAATAAATTTTTTCAAAAGAAAAACGAAAAAATCATAGCTTAAATTTCCACTAAACTGGGATTTAAAATGGGATTTACAAAGCTGAAACACAATGGGGGATGAATTGAGAGATACGCTGGGAGATTGTGCGCATAGTGTGACGTTGGCGAAGACAATGACGGCGCCGGTGATGCTGATTCTGATTCTGATGAGTGCAGCAGTGATGCTGATAACTTTTGCTCTACTCCTCTGAAATGCTCTTGCAAATGTGTACGTGGAGGGTACTTTAGCCGCTGGAGTGGCATCTCAACATCATGCGTATAAGCCGCGTGCTTCTACCCAGCAGAAAATATGAAGCCAGCTGGCTGAGAATTCTCACTACAAGACCAGATTTTATAGTCAACTGATTTGAGTACTTCTGTTGACTAATATAGTAAAAATTTGTGTGATTTGGATGATTTCCTATAAATTGTGCCCATGAATGGAGCTAAATATTTACTACAAAGTTGAGAAACTCTTGCTCCTACATTAAACCAGTCTTGGCTAGATTAATATAGAGTAAATGCAAGTACTATATATATCAAATTGTCTTGAGTCTATAGTCATCTATAAAATTGTTACGATATACAAGTATGTTCCTTGAAAAGTATAAACCAAACGCATCTAAGAGTCATATAAATATAAACCAAAATTTTATGACCCAAGTTTACCAATTTGGATTGAGAAAATACCCGTATGCTAAGAAACACGAACTGTTCCAGGTAACTGAAAAAGGAACACGTTCAGGTTGACATATCACTTAGATCTGATAGAGTCTTCTTAATATATGAGGTATTCCACAGGAAACAAAATGTATATATGGTCGAAACAGCTTTTCATCATACCGCTAGCTTAGGGAATGCAGTACGAAATCAATTCGGATTCATAGATGCGATAGGGGTAAGACCAAGCGACCAGTTTGAGGATCGTCCACAGACACATCAACGAACTAAAATCGCATAGTCACATCGGAGAAGATTACAGATCACTAAAGATAGTTGGCATGGGAAACAACTTAATAAGATGGAAATGAGAAACACTGCCGTCAAATTGAAAACGTTTACAGAAAATAGTTGAAGAAGCTAAAGCCAAGGCAATGTGTAACACTAATATATAATCTCGATAACTTATTCCCATTATACCAGAGTAAACCTATAAAACTTTCAGATGATGTTGATAACCTCCAATCGAAGTATGCCTTATATCAGTGTACATAATGATCTGAATATATAAACAGATCGCGGATATTAGGAGCAGGAGGTATCAGGATCGTGCTTTCATAAATTTCAATCAATATTTATTAATTTCCCATATCGTTTAAATTTTTAGTCATACTCAGCTCTCGCCCATTAGACTCTATTTAATTTCTGAACCAAACAATAGATCCAGAACCACACAATAGATCCGAATCCTATTAAGGAACAATTTTCAAACAGTCTCATATGGGAAATTCAAATATTATTATATTAACATATATTATTCAGTGGAGAGTTTATCTTTTAATGTTTTGGAATCACATTTTCAATTTAAAATCAATTTTCAATATTCATAAACTGATGATATAAAAATAGTTTGGAATAAGGACACTCATGGCCTTCACAGCCGGCCAGTGTAATATTTATCATAATATTTATTTCATAATATTTATTTCATTCGTATTTGTAAAGTGGTGAAATTGGTGCTGACAACTCCAATTTTCCTTATATTAAACCTACACTGGAGAGCGGATTCTTTCAAGGAGAACTTGGGAAATTTAGTTTTGAAGTTAGCCTTAGATATCATAGAAAGGATATTCAGTATCTATTTCCCCATAACCAATTTCACATTTCTCGTTCAATTCAATTAATCGACTCAAAGTTCCATTCATAAGGAACGGTACATGGTTTTTTCTTCCGATTTTACATATTGATGGTACATTGAAACATATCACCAAATCGTTCATTACAAAATGTTATGTTTCGTCTTTCAAAAACTTTCGTAAAAATCTAAAAAAAATTGCGGAAATTTCAACTCTTTTACAAGAACATATTCAAACCTTATTTCTTAGCCTATTATGATGCTTTGTGGGTGTATAGGAAACAATTTGGTATCCGATTCTTTTATGTTTTCCCAGATATATAACCTACAAGAGTCTCTTCAATAGCACTTGATATAACTTATTGCTGTGATATTGTGATAAAGGTGGAAAACATATTAATGTCTTTTTTGTGGTATCAACTCAGATGTATCGTAGGGCATAAGGTAACTCGGTTGTTCGGGGCACTATATTTATTCATATTATATATTCTATATTCTATTCATAATGATGATTTTTCTGCAAAATAACATATGAGTTTTCTTCATCATTTACTTGGGAATCCAATGTTCAATCCAATATTCAAGGAAACTTCAAAAATAGCACAAAGATTGTGAGTAAGTAGTGGGACATAGAACAACAAATGTTTCCTCAATTCTTGACCGTTCACTGAATGAGAGAAATCCAAAATGTGGAACCCTTGTTATTACACCTTTCATTGATTTCATATCTAAATTCCCTTTTTTTATTTTATATATTTTAAATTTTTCTAAATTATCATGGGATGGAGAATATTTATTAACCAAGCAAATTGAATGAAACTAAATTGGAATATATGAAACCAGCTTACGAAACATGATCCCTGACATCGACTGCTCTATAAATTATACTATTGTGCTGGAATCCAGCAACAAAACCTCATATATGGATCCTTAAATTATTTTGATAAGACTGTTACTAGTGCAAATTGTAATCTGACATACAGAAAATGAAAAAAGAAAATGGCAAGGGGCTCAATATCCGGCATATTTATAATCTTAATATAGATTCCAGCATCTCTTACAGCTCTCTTCCTATAAGATAATATGTTTACAAAGAAGTTTCCTCTGTTATCCAAATGTCGTTTAGTGGGTTGATAGGTTGCCAAATACAACCACTGAAGCCAACATATAATATGAGACTAGGTGACATTGCTATCATTTCTTTTGCCACAGGCTCCTAACTACTGCAACTGTTACTAATACTACTACAGCTACTGTGTATACGGATTGTGGTTGTCTGGAGACATAGTCACCGAGGGTAAAGGTACCCTATATCGTTCTTCTTGTTGTCGTTGTTAGAGTCTCTATTACCTTCGTTCACTTTTGAGCTGGTGCTCCCTCGTCAAACCATTTACTGAGGCCTCTGATCGGGTGTTGTAATAGGTGAATCGGCTGCACAGAGAACCTGCACACTTCATTAAATCTTCATATCCTCACTTTTAGTACTAGCACTGTGAATCATGCTAATGACAGTCTATCACATCTCTTTAATTAGTGATACAATCAATTGTCAGGATTTCTTAGCAAAAGTCAAATAATTGTTGCCGGGTACTTGAAGTTATATTTGTGTGTATTTGTTTTTTAAACTTTGCTATCCCTGCAGTTGCTCAGTAGATGAGTGTTGGTGTTGTTGTTTAATAATGTTGTGCTTGTTTCTTGGTTTTTCGCATCCAGCAACCAGAACAGCACGATATAAATCGCATTAAATGGATCATACTTTGCATGTGAAATGAGTGCGCGCATTTTGCCGCCATCGCAGCTGCACGCCCCCAAGAGAAGCTGCACACAGTTGAGCGTAAAATGCAGAGCATTTTAAATGCGGGCAATCCAAATTTAAATGATTTATACAGGTGAATTTGATGAATGGCGACAAGATAAGACACTTAGAGGTGGTTAGAGGGAACTTAAGAAGGGTATTTCGAAAGAAAATGAGCAGTTTTCGGAGCGGAGAAGAGGGGAAATGATTGAATACAAGTACACTTTAAATATATAAAGAAAACTGGACAAAGGGGGTCACAGAAGAAAGTTGGAGAATGCGTTAATTCTACAAAAAACAATTCTGAACAAACCTTCCGAAGCCATTATTATTACTGTTAAGGTGGATCCTGCACTCCGACCTTCGATATTCCAAAGCCCTAATGAAATAAAACTGCCTTAACATAAATTTTAAATCAATATGAAATTGCAAAATAATTATTAAAATAAATAAATTTAATTATTTACTTTTTGTTAGCAATAAATTTGTCTCAAATTTATAGCAAATTTATAATAATTCATCTTTCATGAAGTTCTGAAACAAATTGCACGTGTGTATAATCTCACGCAGCTGCATGTGTGTATGTGTGTGTTTGGTGTAATGCCATGGCCATATTTTAAACGCCATTTTGGAAGTGTGTGTGTGTGTGAGTACAATGTATTCAAATATCCCTGAGCTATTTAAACGTTTAGGAAGCTTAGATTCGGTTACATAAATGCAGTCAATACAAAAACGCATGCCGCAGCCAGAGAATTACGGCGCCACAAACATTGACAACGTGCGGCAGGAACACACACACACACACACACATGCAAATATATGTAGAACATCCTTGTACAAAACTCTCACACACACATACACACTTAAAAGCAGCAAAAACAATACTTAAGCGTTGTAATATGCTTGTAAGGCACAAACTGCAAAGATTTATGCTGGCATAAATCTAAACACCTGCCCGCCACGTCCCACCCACAAGCGTGCACATCCCCACACGCACATGGGAAGCGCCTTGTTTTTGTAGCAATTCACGCTTGAATATTATTTACACAGAAATTTCAGAAATTTGCATTAAAATTTTTAGTTAAGTGGCAATCCTTTTAGGGCTTTATCAGGAGCTAAGTACGCTTGGAGCTATGAAAGGCACGGTGTTTCAAATTTATCAACTTGTTCTCTCAAATTTTCGTAGATTTTCTGTATGTGTGTGTGTGTGCGTGAGTGTGTTTATGTAAAAGAAGTTGATTTTAATACGGAAGTAAATTGAAGCAGTCAAATTTCAATCGTGCAATACTAAATTTCAATGAAGTACGCACACATTAAAGTCTTGTGAGAATTAAATTTATGTCTTTTTCTCCAATAGATTGAAGTACTCGTATGTAGTGCAGGAAGGTGAGAATGGCTCTTCACTCGTGATGAAATGAGTTTCAGGCTATTAAAAAGCTTTTGACAACTGCTGGGAACGCCCTCTAATAAGACTTGTCATATACAGTCTTACATCGTGGGCAGAATCACACTAAACTGCTCAAACGGGCCGAAACTGGGACTGATAAGTAAAAGGGTGGACGTCCTTCAGAGTGGTACTTATAAATATATTATAACTGTAAACATATTGTAACGAAATAGCGACTAAGAATTCGTATTATCAACATTATATTCAAATTATATCTGGTATATTTTCTCACAGTAAAAACACCTTCTATTATGAATTGTCAACATTCGGTAATCCTTGAGAATGAAGCAACATTTTAAGAACTAAGAAACTAAGTTATTCTTCGACAGCAGGTAAATGATCCCCTACCAAAAAATTTGTAGATTAATTCCGCTCCATGCAAAGTGTCCAGTTAACAGAATGTACAATTTCAACTCTTCCTAATTCCTTTGGTTATCATGACAGAACACAAACACGACAATAGAACTGAACCTTTTTAGTATTATGAAAATGTTAGCATCCATAAGTCCCGAAATATATTTCAAATAGTTGTATATGATTACACTGATAGATTAGTCCAATAGTGGAATGTGGTGGAAACACATTTTCAGAAAGTGTCCTTTATGTTCACTGAATTAACAATTCTACTTCCAGCTGCAGATATCTCTGATGTTACTTTCAGTACACTAAAGATTACTGCTTCGCAAGTTTATTATTTTATATACCATAATGAAGCCATGTGAGACAAGATAACAGCAGCACAACGAGATGCCAAACTACTCTGACAGCAGAAACAGCAGAAGGCTTTTCACCAATCCTTACTGAGTCTATTGATCAGAGGGAAATGGTAAATAGTACTTGTCCTCTCTCTGCAAGGTGTTCGACCTTCACCAGAAATCCAAGTTGATGGTTTTCTGCAAAAAAGTGTAGTCTGATGGGTTAGTGCCTTAGAGTAATATTTATATATACATATAATGTCTTCTGATAGACATTGTCAACGGATGAATGATACTTTTCCAAATATCAAAAGACTGAGAACTGAAAACAACATAATCAAATCAAGCAGCCCCCATAGATGGGGACCAAATATAAATAAATTTGAAAATCTGATCTTCACAGTCGAACATATATCGAAACCACCACTTATAAAAAGAGTTCACGGATTACCAAAGCATCAGTTGAGAAAAGGAATTTATTACATTGAGAGAATCTTGAGCTCACCTTCGAATTCGTTCACAATGGTGTATTGTAGTGTACATGCAAGTGTACAAACAACTATTAAACATACAAATATATAAACAAATATATTTATATTATTATTAAACCTTGCACTATAATTAATTATGAGTGCAAGTGTTGGGGGAATGAGTACTAGCTACAGAGGCTTCCGACTCGAAAAGAAAAAGATTTTATAGAAAGAAGCATTTTGGAGAACTAGCCCGTAGCAGGATTTGAACCTGCGGAGTGTGGGTCTCGCCTGCTTACCACTAGACCACAGTGGGCGGCTAAACAAATAAAAAATATATAAACATATACTAAAAAATATATTTGTCAAGCCACTGCCTTAGAATAGCTGAATGGGCAATTTCGCCCAAATTCGATTTTCAATCATAATTTTGTGCGCGGCAGTCAGAATTGTGCAGCATAAGCAAAACCGCTTTTGGCCTTGCTTAGTGCACTGCCCTGGCCTCGAACGCAGCAAAGTGTCTGTTTGCATTTTTGAGCTCTGCTCGTTGACCGCGAGAAATCTCATGTATGTGTGTATGTGCCATGGTTCTATATCTGTTTGTAAGTGGCTTGACAAGGTATATTCAATATATGTTTATATTATTTATATTTGTTTATATATTTTTATGTTTAATAGTTGTGTGTACATTTGTATACACACTACACCGTACTCTTTAAGAGACAATTTTATGAAATATAATTTGAGAAACAAAATATTACAGTTAAATGTATAAATTGTGTTTCCTTATGTTTTACACCTTCAGATAAATTTTACAGTTAAAGAATTTCTTATTTAACTATTTGAAAATATGATTGTTGAACCGGCCACGGGCTTGGTCTCCAAAATGCTTCTTTCTAAAAAATCCTTTTCTCTTCGAGTCGAAAGCCTCTGTAGCAAGTACTCTTTCCCCCAACACCTTGCACTCATAATTAATTATGGTGTAAGATATAATAATAATAATAATAATAATAATAATAATAATAATAATGATTGTTGAATTTTTACAACGTTTGTGTTTCAACATTTTCTTACTTAACTATCGTTATTGGAGTGTATAGGTTACGCTGGCATAAAGCCACGCATAGACCGATAGGTCCCTAGCGATACCAGATGGAGTCTGACCTTTATGGAGATTTCCAGTAGACATCTCGTAGGATGTCAACGCTTTTTGCGAATTTATGCAGTGCTGTCAGCTCCATTCCTGAGATGTCTTCCAATCTCCCATATTGTGGGGCTCCTAAGCATTTTAAGCGCGTTTTTGATAACGCAGGACACATGCAAAGGAGATGTTCTAGAGTTTCCCTTACTCAAACCTCCTTACATGTATTATTATATTGGAATGTACAGCTTGATATTTTCTAATGAATAGTTTTATTTTTTCCTCTATAGTTAATTACTACATTTACTCCTATTATATCCTCTATTTAAATGGTCCTAGATACGGTGCATCTATTTTTTTCTTAGCATTATTTTATATTCAAATTAATTGTCCTATTTTTATCTTGACATGCCTGGCTAATGAATCTGTCTTATACTTCATATGTATTTAAGTTACTTCTACAAGTTTTCTAGCTCTATCTAATGCTGATTTTAACCTAGTTCTTAACTCATTATAGTAGTCATTATAATTGTAAATTGGTGAATTGTCGTTAATGGCGTCTGTAGGGAGAGGCGGGAGTTTGCAGTAAACTCTCTGATACGAACTATAATTTGTATCGACATGTGGAGTCGTATTATACGCGGATGTGTAATGCGGGATCCACTCATGCCACTGATTTTCATTCATAAAGTTTAACAGAAATTCATTTAAGACTCTAAGATTGCGTTCGACAGTGCCCAATGTTTCATGGTGATATGGTGTAGACTCTACACTATAGAGCATACTTGATTTATTTTTAGTTTAGCTATTAAAAACTTTATTAAAAAGGAGACTAAACTATTATATCAACGATAATGTATAATAATATAAATAATAACATATACGTGTGCGATAATATATAATGTGTAAAATAATATATTGATGTTTGAAATGCGTTTTCAACAAATAATGACCTTCCGGTAAAGAAAGAAAGTGGTCCCATAGTGATATGAGTGAGTTGGTTTGTAGACTGACTGTCACGAAAACCCAACCTAAACTAACCTGCATACATATGATTATACTTTCTTTATTCAAGCAAACTTTTGTTCAGTTTGAATGTTATAATAAAATTTTAGTTTATAACTCTATTTAACATACAGAATTTATGGTAAGTAGAACAGAGATCAACAGTTAGTAACACAATAGACCTAAGACTTAAATGATGTATTCTAACAGCCACATCCAACCAACCAACTAGCACACCTAAGCATACCGAATTTCTTATCAGTAAACTAATTATTCAAACCATTGATGTGGGTTGTCTATGGGATCTGCATATCTACATGAATAAGAAAGGATCTTCTTGATCTTCAGTCGTAGTATTTTGGCATCTCGTTGTGTCATTGTCCTCTTGTTGTCTTCTTGTCGTGACTTCAATCATTCCCCAAGCTTTTCTGCGGAGAAATTCGATGCTTAAAATGGAGACGGTATACCTAGTTCCTAGTAACTTTTATGATGCAGCTGCGTTGCACTTTATGCAGCAGGTGTTGTTGTGGGCTTCTCCTTACTATATTCAACTTATGCTGTAACATGCGGTTAACTCTGTGTGTTGCTATGTCCACATAAATTGTATTAGCTCGTGACGTATACTTAGCACCACCTCCACAATTGCATTAGAAAGCCCACTTCCGCCAGGTGCTAAGTGCGTATTAGTATTGCTGTAATGTGGTTTTGTTGTTGCACATACTCCGCGTATGTGGTCAGCAGTTTCCTGTTGCGAGTTTATTCTCTGTTTTTTCGACTTGAGTCTGGAGTTTTGGAATTGTGCTAATTTGTTCACTGCTGGGATCAATCATTACGCAAATATTTCACATGTTGTAACCGGATTTTGGATGGGAACAATTAGGCAAATGATTTATTTCTCACAAGTTTTGCATTCGCCATATAATATTATTATCTTTTTTTAACTTATGAGTAATTGCAAAATTGACTTTAATTATTCAATCTGTTTCATTTTAGCACTTACGGCACTTTGCTCCCCGTGGAACCATAGAAATCAATTATTATGTCAACACTTGGCATACAAATGAAGTTTATTAAGTTCTTTTGAGTTAAAAATATATACTGCTCTTTTACTTCTTAACACATTTTCGTACTATGCCATTCAGTGAAAAGCTCAGTGTATAAAACATTGTAGACCCCTTCTAAATGAGTAAGTTACACGTTTAGCTACTCCGAAATCAGAAATGCAATATAAAACCCACAACAGCAGTCATACCCGTGCTCATGTAACACACTCATATGCAGTCATGAATGCACGCCGCTTCCGCAACGGATGAAAGAGAGTGTGAAGGCACACAATTGCCATGCCGTGGCACTTTCTATCATTGTCTCTGCGCACAATGTAGCTGCAAACTTTTATATCGCTGCATGACACTTTGAACTCGTGTAACTTTTATTTGTTGTCTGCTGCTTTTACACGCCAAACACAACTCACACACATGCACACACAAGCAACACTCTTACAAACACACGCAACACTCTAACAAACACACGCAACACTCTAACAAACACACGCAACACTCATCCGCTAACTTCACTGAAAGTAGCAACAGTGACAGCGGAAAGCAACAACAACGGAACAATAATGCACGCTTAATTTCAAATGTGACGGGTTTAGCGGTAAGTGTCGGTAACGCAGTGCGAATTGGCTGTCAGTGTAATTACGCAAGTGCATGCGTTAATGTCAAAGTGTGCGTATTTGTGTGAGCAGTGAAGTTTTTGCGCTTCTATAGTCATGTCAACACTCGGAATGCTAAGTACTTTATTTACTCGTGCTGTTATACTTCTGCGGTGCATGTGCATGCGTGTGTGAGTGTATGTGTGAGGGTGTGTGTGGGAGCATGTTGAGTGCTAATTGCGCGCTTTCATATTTTAAGTAGAGATATTAATTGCTTCCTTGGAATAAGTGAGAGCAGGGTTTAATTAGAAATACATAACTAAATGTGCAGTCACGGAATTAGATGGAAGGAAGTGGTCTGTGACTTCAAGCACCTAAAAATATGCTTGTATGTTTATGGAGGAAAATTGTGAGGAATTCTGCGAAGCGGTATATTAAGAATTTGGAAAAATAAGTGGTTATATGTTTCATTCGAAGGCTTTGCGAAATTTGTAATTAAAGTGACAATAAAAATTATATTTTCAGATATTTTCAGCCACAAAAGACTCTTACCAATGGATTTAGACACGCCTACTCCATAAAGAATATGCTGATAAATGGGCAAAACGGGTTATAGTGGCATCAGTACATACAACCACTGATTGGAACCCTAAAGAGGTCACAAAATTCCTAAAAAAGGAATCGATAAAAACTCATAGGGTATATTTAGGAAAAATGATACAAAATGCACAACACAAACAAACTATCTATTAAGGACTGCCTCAAGTTCTACCATTATCCTACTTTAACTCGTACCGACTTAACTAAATTTTGTAAAATTACGCCTCGATCGTGGCAAACTCACACATAAACATCAACTGGACAAAAATATCCTGGACACTTTCCCATACTGTAGCTTTAACTCCCCCAATTCCATCCAACAAATTCTCACTAATTGCCCATATTTCAACACTAAAAGAAGTCAATTATATGAAAATAATAACACATTAACATATTTAATGAGCCAATGTAGAGACCATAACACCTTTTCTCAAATTTATACCTTGGCATTTAGCATTCTTAACTCGAATTTAAAATCCTTTGTTTTTCTACTGCACACTTTAAATTAGCTGAAGGCCATAGGAGCCCATCTCTATTACACTTAACTTATAATTTTAATTATAATTTAAGTTTTGTAAATCAATTTTTTTTGTTTACTTAGATGAAGCACAATCAACACCAAATCCATCCAAGAGGGGCTTTTCTTCATTTTATTAAAATAAGACCAAATGTCTCTGTTCTCTGCACTACTAAGTTAATGCAATTTAATATACAAAGTCCGAGTGGACAAGTAGACTCTTCTGCTGCCCTCTTCAAGGTACGAAATATGTGTTTATGTGCTCACAATTGTGCTCCTTTCCTAGATATAAAGAAGAGAAAAACATTGAACCAAAAATCCTGTCAAATTGTTTACTCAAACAGCCAGAAAACGCAGTTGGTACTGCTCTCCAGCAAGTCTGCCAATTGAACAACTTATTCGAGAGTGCTCCATCAAATTTTCAATGCCACAGTTAAAATGATGAATGCGAGTATCTAACTACCGAGCTGCCAACTTCCAGAAACCACTCCTCTCTGCAACCAGGAGTACTCATGTTCCGCGGATAATTCCCAATTCATGCATGTATTCATATACGCTTAAGCTCGTTTAAACTCCATTTGTCAATTTGAGCTGTCACCTTGTTCCTAAGCAAATAAAAAGTCTTAAATTTCGCCCGCTCGCACCGTCAACGCTTGGCAATGGCAATAAATAAAATATTTGAAATCTTGTTTTGCATCGATAAACTTTCCAACATTGCAGAGCAGCGCCAGTCGAAGCAAAAACAAAACGAAACAGTGAGCTAAAAAACTTGCACCGAAATGAAAACAAAAAATCCACACCAACACACTCAGTCACACACACACACACACTCATAAGCATTCTAACACTATTCCACATGCATGTGCATAAATGATAAATGCAACGCTGTCGGCTTCTATCAACTTCAATGCAACAGCAGCTGAAGTAGCGCCGGAAACCGGAAACATTCGCACTCGCACAGAGAGCGTCTGGCAGCCGGAGCAGCAGCATAGAAAAACAGCAGCGGCAAATACGTCATGTCAAATGCTTGAGCTGCATGCAAACTACTTTAAAAAGTCAAAATCTATTTGGTTCGTTTGCTGGTGGCAACGCAAGCGGTTAATGGCTGCGCAGGGGAAGGGGCGGGGTTGGCAATTGCAATGCAGCTGCAGCCGCAGTAGCCCGGCAACCGACACCGGCGCTAGTGTGGCACACAGACGGATGCTCGTAACTAAGTTTGCAGAAGCATCAAACTGGCGAAACTTTCTATCCATCGAACTGCATCTTCCGAGATTTTCTCTGCTTATTTTATTTTATTTCTCGATTTTGGTCTTGATTTTTTCTTCACTTTTTTCAAATACGGATTCCGTTCGTTGGCGTATGATACGGGTATGGGAGCGTAAGGTTGAGTGTGTTTGTAACTGGGAGAGTGTGGGTGTCAGTGTGTGTGTGTGTGTGTAGTTCCGGTCAATGCTCTTTGCTCTTTAAGTTGTTTTTGTTGTTGCCCTTTATGTCAACATCTTCCATCCACAACTTGTGTGTTTGTGTTGCTGTTTGTTTGCTTTTCATTTTGTCTTTCTATATTGAGGGAGATCGAGAGCGCTTCATTTTAATTGCTTCCGTACACACCCACCCTAATTGACCCTTAGATAAATTTTTACACTTCCTTTAACTGCAGGGCAAGTTTTAATGTGAAATTGTTTAAATCAAGAATAGTGTTCAATATGAAGACGAAGAGATATTTTCACTTTAAAGGTAGACAGAAAGCACGGTGAGGAGTGACGCAGAAATTGTTTTCACTCCACAAAGCTGGCAAAATATTGCAATTTATGAGGCAAATGCGAAGTCGTCAACACGAAAATTCTACAGAGCTTTAAAAAATTTTACACATAACTGAATTTCCATAAATAAATACCCGTATTTTCGTTTGAGTCAGAAAGCATGTCCTTGTTTTGAGTCATTTGCAGAGTACTCTTATATATTTTTTGAGGTGGTGTCAAACTCATTATTTTAATTTTTAAAATTTTGCCCAGTATATAGCTTGGAAGCCCAGTATGGAAGCTTATTTCACGTCTGTAGGGAATTTAGAGCTGAAAATTATTACATGCAGTTATAAATTACTAAGTTACAAAACAATGACCACAGCTGAAACAGGAAGGTAGGAGAAGAACTGCAGATAGGCAGACAAATTTGTATAGATACCTCAGAGGATCTCAGGCTGAATATACTCGTAAACAACTTCAGCCTTAAGTAGAGCTGAGCAATTGGTGTTTGGTCCACTCGCAGATATCTTTGTTGAAGACAAAAATCATAAACGTAGAACCTTAAGGACGATCCCCACCGTCTAGAGCCTCTTTACTCATAAAATATGGTTTAATTTTTATTCTTCCAAAGAGCAGCTCCCGCCTCTTTCTGCGATTTCGTAATTTACAATCTCAGTCCATCAAAACCATTGTCAATAGTTCCTGTTTTAAAAAAAGTAATATAGCTACGACCATTTGTTTAAGCTCATCGTGCAAATTGGTGAATAGTGTAAAGTAATGTTTCTTTTTTCTCATATTTTCATTTATTTAAATACAAATTGTCCAACAGAACAGTCAGTATTACAATATTATATTTAATTAGGAACATATTGTTAGGAAATCCCCTTTCTGACAATTTCTACCAAGCTCAATATTTGGATTCGTATCACTGGATAGGCAACCAATTCCCTCTTCGGTTGGAACAATTGGCTTTATTAGTATTCGTTCAACTCACTATTGGCTTTAAAAGTTTGCTCGCTTCTCACACTTCGTCTTCGCTAACGTTTGCTTCAGTTAGTCAGTTGTTTCACCACAATGTTTTACTTACATCTGCTTCAACTGGTAGTTTCTAACACGATGTCCGCTCTGCGACTATCATTTCTTAACTCTCGTTGCTAATCCGACGTCCGCTCTCCGACGATCACTCTCAACTGCCCGTTGCTAAAACGATGTCCGCTCTGCGACTATCATTTCTTAACTCTCGTTGCTAATCCGACGTCCGCTCTCCGACGATCACTCTCAACTGCCCGTTGGTAAAACGATGTCCGCTCTGCGACGATCATTTCTTAACTCTCGTTGCTAATCCGACGTCCGCTCTCCGACGATCACTCTCAACTGCCCGTTGGTAAAACGATGCCCTCCCTAGGACGATCACTTGTTAACTCTCTTTGCTAACACAACGCTCACACTGCTTGCTGCCACTCACTCTCAGGCTATGATCACTTTACCACTGTCACTGGTTAACTGATCTGCTACTACGATGCTCAGTTTCGGCTACGCTCACTGTTTCACTGCTGCTGCTATTACGATGTGCACTGGGTTACTTTCACTTGTTCACTCACCTATTGTCACTTGTGCAGTCCCTCTAGCACACGAGAACCTCAACCAGCCTTCGAACGCAGCTTCGCATGCCTTCTCGCGTGTGCACTTTTAGGGGTTGAAATAGACGCTCACCCTAAAAATATCAACCAATCAGATGGCGTATCGATTTCGTAACAATATGTAAGAAGTCTTAATAGCATCCATTATAATAAAGAAAAAAATAAAAATTTGGCGGTTGGCAATCTTAATCATTTAATTTGTTCCAAGTAGATTTGTTTACATCAATTTTTGAATATGATATCTCTCAAATGGCCGCCTCTGGCGTTGATGGCGTATTGTGCCCTTTTTGCAGCATTTTCGCCAACATTTCGGCCGGAATAGCGGCTATTTCTTCACGAATGTTGTCCTTGAGCTCTTCTACGGTCCTTGGCTTGTTAACGTAAACCTTTGACTTCAAATATCCCCACAAGAAGAAGTCAGGCGGCGTCAAATCGGGCGAACGCGGTGGCCAGTCCAAATCACCACTTTTCGACATCAAACGGCCCGGAAACAAATTCTTCAGAAAATCGATTGTTATGCGACTTGTGTGCGGTGGAGCGCCGTCTTGTTGAAACCAGAACTGCCTCATACGCTTTCGACGAATAATTGGCATCACAAAATTGGTCATCATGTCGCGATAACGCTCCTGGTTGATGGTAACAGCATGGCCATTTTCATTTTGGAAGAAAAACGGCCCAATGACCGTTTTCGCACTAACGCCGCACCAAACTGTGACTTTTTCGTCATGAAGAGGCACTTCTTGAATCTCCTGAGGATTTTCAGTGGCGTAAATACGGCAATTTTGCTTATTTACGGTCCCATTCAATGTGAAATGGGCTTCATCGGACATGATAATTTTGTTCCAAAATTGCTCGTCATCTTCGGCCATTTCGATGACTCTTTGGGCCCATTCCAATCGACGAGGCTTGTCCGCAGGCAACAATCTTTGCGTCAATTGAATTTTGTACGGGAACAAATGCAAATCAACGCGAATAATCCGTTGTAAAGTGGACCGAGCCATGCCCAACTGCTGAGAACGGCGTTTTTGGGATGTTCTTGGGGACCTCTCAACACTGGCTCGTACGGCAGCGATATTCTCGGCCGATCGCCTTGGTCGACTTTTATTTGGCCTCTTCGGATTAGAAAGAGCCTCACCAGTCGAAAATTTTTCGTATAAACGCTTAATGGTGTTCTTAGAAGGTGAAGGGAATGGTGTTCTTCAAACGCGGTATGTCATTAAGCGATCTGACATCCCTGTCAAAAGTTATGGCGTTGCCAGATGGGTCCGTCGAATTTGGGCAACCATGTATATGCAGCATATTTAACATAGTTAGACTTCATATGCATTGATTTCATGGCTGTTTTCATTTAATTTAATCATAGTGAGTAAATCTGTCCAGTGGTGCACATCTTTGTACCCGCGAATGCTGGTATCGCTGTTTATCAATTCTTCCGCCAGGTTATTCGGAGGGACTCTAAGCCGTTTGCGAAATACGTAGCTGCATTTCTTGATTTCATTTTATCATATACTTTTGTGACATTTAGATCGTGATGTATGATATCATTTTTGGCGTACCTTGGAGCATTAGCATACACTTTTGATTGGAATCGTTGAGATGTCCAGATTTGACTTGGATGTTGATCCCCAAATTTGAATACCATAACTCATATGAGTTTTAGTATTACATACTGTATATTAAAGGATTTTTTGTCTAGTGACAGTTCCGACCTGCGACCAATTAGCCAGAACAATGTCCTAATCCATAGTCAATGTTGTTTCCGTTTAGAGAAGATGTGACAGCGCCACGTACGGCTAGGATCCAGATGCACGCCAAGGTATTTCGCATGGTCTCATATGTGGCAATTGGTAGTTATTTTGTGTCACAGACAAGAACCAGCATATAGGGTAAAAGTAGTTTTTTTGCACTGATTTTTTACATTTGGTTTTATTAGCGACTTGTCTGGCGTCAAGTTCACTTCGAATCTATCTCAGGGTCTTTGTGGAAAGTCATTAAAATATTACCATCTGCTAAAGTTTCGGTGTATGTGATCCTATTCAGAATCATATCAGCCATGAATAGAGTGCAGGTCCTAAAACACTTCCTTGTGGAACACCAGCTTCCATTTACTGAAGGGTAGTTATGTCGCTGTTAACTTTAACATTGAAGTGTCTGCATTCTAAATAGGACTTTAATGTGGTATTTAATATCAGTGATTTCTCTTAACACAACTTCCTTAAACAATTTAAATTGCATACATACATACATAAGTGGCACTACCACCGCATGTCGGTTTTGGCCGAGTCCAGAAAAGCGCGCCAGCTGGTTCTGTCCTGTGCTCGCTGGCGCCAGTTAGAGATGCCCAAGCTTGACAGGTCCTGCATAATTTGGTCTCTCCAACAGAGATGTGGTCTTCCTCTTCCTCGCCTTCCACCCTGGGGTGCAGTCTCGTAGGTCTGCCTTGCCGGAGCTTCTTCGTTCATACGCGAAACATGTCCAAGCCAGCGCAGCCGGTGTATTTTTATGCGCTTCACTATGTCCATGTCCTTGTATAGCTCATACAGCTCGTTGTTCCAACGAATACGGTACTCATCGCCCACGCGAAGAGGACCGAAGATCTTACGGAGTATTTTTCTTTCGAACGTCTTCAATGCATTCTCATCGTTATTCGTCAACGTCCAAGATTCTGCGCCATACATCAGGAAGGGGGTGATGAGTGCCCTGTAGAGCGAAAGTTTGGTCTGTCGAGAGAGGACCCTTCTTTTCAATTGCATACTGAGCCCATAGTAGCACCTGTTGGCAAGATCCGTTTGATCTCCAGGCTGACATCGTTTTTCGCCTTGATGCTGGTACCAAGATAAACAAAGTCCTTCACCACTTCAAATGTGCGGTCGCCAACAGTGACGTTTTGTCCAAGACGCAAGGACTCTTTGTTTGTTGACAGAAGATACTTTGTCTTGTCCTCTAGACTGGAGTACGCCGAACATACGGCACGGGTGTTGTGGCCAACGATGTCGATGTCGTCGGAGCTGGTGGTGGCGCTCAACGTCATACTACATAGCAATTCCTATCGGTGCTATCGAAAGCAGCCTTAAAATCGACGAATAGGTGGTGTGTGTCGATATTCTTTTCATGGGTCTACTCCAGGATTTGCCGTACTATGAAGATCTGGTCAATGGTGGACTTACCAGGTCTGAAGCCACACTGACAGGGTCAATTTAAATTAGTCAATGAAAATAGAAAGTTTGCCCAACAATCAAAATGACTATCCATGCTACACACCGATCCATTTAAACTTTACACTCTACTATTTAAACTGTCTACACAGTTTTACAACTATAACCCAATTACTTGATCCAACATGCAATAGACCCTCAACTGTTTATTTCCATGTAAGTTCAAATATTACTCCAGATTAATTGTAAGCGTATTCAATTTGAATTCATGATTTAACCACGCTATTATATTCCTGCCAATAATACTATTCTATACTCCAAACATCAGCACCAAAGCATCTTCATTCAGAAAGAAACGCCAACCGTACTCGCCGGCAGTTGGTCGCCATTATACTCGTACCCATCCACACGCCGATAAATCCCATTTGCACATACTGTGTCCATCATTAGCTCCCAATTGAAACGGAAATGTTGCACGTGTTATTGTGGACGTATAAATGGAGAGCTTAGCAGTTGCTTAATAAGCCAACGCATCCAAGCAAGCCGAGAAACTCGAAAGCTGCTTACGAATAATTATGGGCATTTCAAATGAAGCAGCGGCCATGAAAGCATTGAATAAAATACCGCACCGCACCGCCCCATCCCCAAAACACAGACCAACGCCCATAATGCGCAGCCAAATAAATCAGCGAAATTGCACGAGTGTGTGCCGAGCAATTAAATTAATTAAAATATTTTAGCAAAAATACCAAAATGCAGCCTCGCTGTATTGGCAACTCGCAGCAGAAGATTTAATGCCGCATGCAAAGCGCAGTTGATAAAATGTTGCAAGTGAAACATCAAATTTAAATTTAATTAAAATCACGCATAAATTATTTGCTCTCGGAAGCGTGTAGTTGTGGGTGTGTTTGCTGCTATTTGCTTGTTTGCTCTGTTGTTGCCACATTTGCTGCTGCTGCTATTGCTGCTATTGCTGCTGCTGCTATTGTTGTTAGTAAGTGCCACATTTGACCATTATTATTAAATATGCCTTATAAACTGGCACAATTTGGGTAGATTAGGTTTGGTTGGGTTGAGCCGGCTTAGCTAAATGATGATCTTCATAAACCAATATGCCAGAATGCCAGTATGCCAGTCCTCCTGCTCCACCCCCCTTCCTCTTGTACCACATGTGCACATTAAGCGAATTTTCTTTACCACTCACACGCATAATTATATGCAAATATTGAAATTCTCTGACCGCATGCTTTCAACCACAACATAAATGCACTGGCAATATTGCTACTGTACAACACCACCGCACATAGCGACCATGACCGCCCCCACCCCCACTTAATAACCACAAAACTTTGCTGCCCCGCTTGTAGAATTATTATTACGAGTATTATTGCCCCATTTCTCATTCTGAATTTGGTTTATCATTCGCATTCTGCGGCAGTATCTGGTGGTCCATGCTTTACTGCATTAGAGGTATGGAATACGGAGAGGAGGTACTGGTGGTATGCACTAAGCTGTGAAACATCATGATTCTAAGTATGTACATATGAGTATGTATCAGTGTAGTTCACAGCTCCCGTAGCTGATAATCCTGCTGCAATGTGGCTGATGAGTTGATTATTGGGGAATTCTGTGTTGTATGCAACAATTGCATTTTGAATTCATGGCACTCATGGTTTCTTAGCCTGCCAATTGTGGTTTCTGTATGTGGTTGTGGCTTCATTATTAGCCGAATGATTTGTATTCCAAAAACATAAAAAATATTGGCACAGTTTACGTTCATAGCGATTAACTGTGAAAGTTTTGTCCAAAAAGCGCATTTCTGTCTAAAGAAGGCTTCTGTGGGGTGGAATCGGCTGCTAATGTTGGACTTGTTTGTTGTTTATACCAGGCAAGGAAGCAATGTGAGTGTGATTGTTTAAGTTAAAGTTTTTGATTGGTTGCTAACATGCCTTTCCAACAATGAGAATGATTTGGATAGCTTGCTATGTCTGACAATGCTCATTATGGAGGAGAACTATCGCACTTTTTTTTGAGCAGCTGAAGAGGTTTGATTTCCGTAAGGCATTGAATGCTGACTTCCAAGCTGTCAATTGTCTCCGATTTATCAACATGAATCTGTGAAGCCCCTCGGGAAATAACGATCATCTCTCAAATCGAAAGATCTTGTAGGCCAATGGACAAGGCCATTTCTCGAAATCAACTTCTTGCCGATTTGTGAGTTCAATAAAGCAATGGTCCGCCGTCCACTGTTTCTGAAGTAGCCCTCCGCCCTCTTTTATATATTGACCATGAATCATGGTCTGATAATGATCACCATTATTTTATGTGCGAACTCCAACTTCCTTTTGTAGAAATAAGCTCATTTGATGCCAGAGCAGGTAATCTGTGGATGTAGTGGGCTATCTTCATTCACTTCTGGATAGGTGTCAAGGTATTTCTGAAGGGAATTGAAGTAAAGTACCTCAAAATTAAATCAAACAAGTGTCTTTGAATTGCCAGAAACAACTATTAGACAAAAGTAAATTCACGTAGCCACTTCAAACAGATCTGCCGCTTCCTTTTATACTTATTCGAAATGAAAATGTAGTAGAGACAGAGGTGTTGAAATCGTTGAACTGCACATATCCACAAGCAGCTTTAATCCTCTCCCCATCTTAATGTGCTTTGTGTGCCATTGCGAACCGCAGAAACGTAACGATAAATAGGTGTAAATAGGCATAATAGAATTGCAAATGGAATTACGCACTTAATACTCTGAAATGAGGCACATTTAAGACGACATGAAGCCGCAGAAGGAGCGATTGCAGCGGCAACAAAAGCACTTCACACACGCCGACAGGAGGTCAACAACAACAAAAATGGGAAACAAACAAACGAAAACAAACGAAAAAAGGAGCACAAATCCTGCTTAAATGCTAAAAAAATCACAACAACAGCTGCAAGAAGAAGAGGAATATGGTGAGAGTCTTATCCAACAACAACAACAACAACAGCAGCAACAACAACCACAGAGACGAGTAACAGCAAAGTGAAATTGAAGTCAACATGATAAAGTGCTTTTAATTTTACTTCTATGCATGTGTTGTTATTGCTTTCGCCTTTGTTGTTGGTTTTGTTGCTGTTGCTGTTGACTTGGCAGTGATTTCTCCCCAACTGTGTCAGGGAAATAAAGAAAGCGTATGCTTGCTCATGGAAGCCTCCGAAAAGCAGAAGCAAGAAAAGCTGCTGAAAAAAGTAAAACAATTTAGGCATGCAGTGGTGAGCCGCTTGGGGAAAGGGGCTCAGCATAAGCCGCAAAAGGTTGGCAACACTGCACACGCACACACATGGAAACACTTTCGCTGCCATCACTGTGCGTATATGCAAAGTAATGAAAAAGCGGTTTCTAAATATGCCAGTCAGCCTGCGAGCCCGTGAGGCAGCCAGCGCCGCTCTGAGAGATGGCATCGTCTTCATCTGGTTGTACTTTGGGTGCTGGATTCCGTCTGCGCCACGGCAACCAACCGAAGAGGCAGCCAGCTAAAGTTGTATTTATGATGTGTGCGTTTATTTGGCGCGACGATGCTGCTGGAACCACTGGAGCTACCGCCGTTGCTGCCTGCTGTCAAATGGAATATGATGTCAAATTCATATTAGAGGCAGGAGCGGTTTGCATTTTCCACGTATTCCTTCCATACAAGTCATTTTTTCCTGCCTTCATTTCAGTTAGCGTAATGTGTGTGTATGTATGTGTGTAAAGAGCAAAAAGTGACAGCGCGCCAAACGTGGTTGTCACACCCATACAAGCACACACACACATACTCAACCGCTTCGTAGGGTAATTCATACAATATACGAGTAGGCAAGTGAGTTAAGTGGCTGTGTACGAAGTGCGAATGTACTTCCGTGCATGAGCACGTCTTGTGTACGTGTGTGTGTGCATGGTTGTGTGTGTGTGCATTTGTGTTTGTCTGCCCGATTTACATTAGGAATATTACCCAAATGTCGCTGGCACATTAACTTTAAATTTCTTTTCGTGGAAAGTAATCCTTTTAATGGTTTCTTTCGGCTTCGTTTTATATTTCCGCTTTTGGCGCTATTTCGTAGGAGGGTTCTCACAACGGGACATGCCTGCTTTCCACACTCTGCCATTTTATGATATATTATTATGTGCTATATGCCTGAAATTAGATTTTATGAGCTGCTTACCAAGCAGCACATTTAAATTTAGTCAAAACGAAGAATACGTCTCATCCTCATGCTACACACAAGATTCTGTAAGCAGCTAAAATAGACTAAGTTGCTGGGGGTGCGAAGTGATAACTTAACCCCAGTGTGTGAGAGTGGTTTTAAGGACTCAAATTTATGTTCACCTGAAGGGCTTTATTATTACCAGTATTATAAAGAAGATCACACGGAGAACTACTCATAACCCTGGACTGAGTTTTAATGAATATGATTGTGAATTAGTTAACTAGATGCTCACTTATTCCATATTCAACACCCTGGCAACCGTAACACCATATTGTTGAAGGTAAAATATCTCTAAAATAGATTTTGATTAACCTACAAATTTTGTGAAATAGAGCAAAAATTGTATGTAACTGGGTGCCAAACCAACAAATGTTTCATTTCTTTTCTTAAGTCGCTTATTAAAGATAATGGGGAAGACCAAATGTTCCACAAAAGACGATACGGCGTCTTTCACTGACAGGTCCTTGTATATCGTTACTATGTATGTATTCATTCAAGTTAACTTGTACCTTTAATTATGTATGTGTATGTTAAAATACAACCCTTTAGTTAAGGGAAGACAGTGAAGTCACAACAAATTGACTAATTAATTTGTTGTTGTAGATTGTCAATAAGAATAAGTTGATTACTACGGCCATTCCAATTGTTGTTATATCCTATCCAGAATAAAAGTTACTGAAGGTTCTTAGTGTGGTACCACAACGAGCCATTGTATGTGCTTAAGTGTGCTTTTGCGTAGAAGGCTGCCACTCCTACCTACCTACCTACTAGGGAAAATGTTAGCCACCAGCTCACCCTGGGATATATTGAAGTATCAATCACCACTCAAGTTTATGATTTATTTGATATATTACACATGTCAGTTGGAATAGGGAACCTTTATATAAAAGCTTTCTTCATATACTCTGCAACCCAACGTTCTTCCTATATTCTGTTTGTAGTCCATAATCATACTGATATATAAAAATAATGGAGAATATACACATTCTGCACAAGAGGACCATAGAGTCATACTTTGTATACTCCCGGTAAGAATAACGTTTCCAAAGGTGATTGTTTTTAAATTTTTAGGAGTTAGTTAAAACTTGGCATCTACATCTCCCAGAACTGCAACGCTGTATTGTTCCTGGTTAATTAATCTGAGCAAAGTATTGACTTCCATCTGGAAGGTTTTGGAAAAGTTCACTGAAACCCTTCGGTTTGAACTGTTTATGCATAACTGCCTGTCTTGTTAAACTGCTCAGACTAATTCCAGCTGCAATATTTATGCATTTGCACGGTTCATTCTTGTAACGCAGCCAAATCAAAATACGTCATAAGTCACAATTAGCTACCCAAACTGAGCTACGATTTACCGCATTTCAATAAACTAGTTCAATGACTGAGTGCTTGCAGACCTCCTTCTTCGGCGGCTCTACGGCCTACCCCACTTCTAAACTACGATTCAAAACCCCCGCTATAGAATAATACTGTTTAATGAGATACTGTTTTTCAAGGTATTCCTGTACAAACTTTCTCAATCCCGCTTCAGATTTTTTATGCAAAAAAACGTTGCATACTTTTGGGTATGATTGATGATATTTTTGAACTAATTGAAAATTCCTTTAAAAAAACCCGACACGAATATTAAATTCGATTAAATTTTATGAGTTTTGTTTATGAATATTTTAAGAATTCTGTAGTTATGAGAAAAATTAAATTCAAGCTTTTCAGTGAGGATGGCAAAACGGAATTTGTAATGTTTGTGTGAATTCTCATCTTGAATTGGCGTTACTATATTTGTGATGGTTCCAACAAAATTTGGATACATTTTGGTAACTTCCTTGCTCCTGCGATTCCAAAGACCAAACTATGTAGCTAAAAGTATATCCTATTCAGCATGATTGAAAGTATTTAATGCGAACTTATTGTTTTTTTATTTAATTTTTGTCGGAACAGTCTAGTAAGCGCAGCACTCAGACAAAGTATATATCCATTGTATTGCACTTAAGGTTCCCGTTTACTCTGCTTTAAATCTACCCGACCTCCGAAGAAATATAAGTAGATCTTGTGGTGCCAAGAAGCCAAGTTGGTTACTCCTCAGCACATCAGTGCCAAAAATCCCAAACCTGATTCGAGCAAAGGCAGGGGAGACGTAAAGAAAATGGTCCGCCGTCTCAATTTAAATTACAGTTGAAGTTGGAATCATATTTGATCAACTTTAATAGTAGGATACGGTTACGAAATTTTAAACAGTCCGCTTCGACACCACCCCCCTGGAGGTAATTAAGTTTAACATACAACCATTTAATAGCAAATTGGTAGCAAATTTCATAGTCTTATTTACCCAATTAATCGCGTTTCTAGTTCCCACTTTCATGTCATTTGCGCTTCTCTGTTCGATTGAATGCTTGTTTTCGTTTAGTCGCCATGTCTGGATATTATCTTATTTTGTTGCCACATGAGCTCAAATGATATTCGACTAACGCCGTTGTAATTAATTTATAACTTACCCTTAAGCACTTAATCCACTCCGGACATGGCCATTGTGTGACACTTATCATCTGTCAAGAGTTGAGCAGCAATTGTGCGCGTTGGCATACTCTGTGTGATTGACTTAATGCTGTCACTGAGTCAGTGTTAGTCCCAGTGATAGTCTCTAATGCCGTCCATTCAGTTTGATAATGAATTAAGCAATGAGCATTATTAATTAATATTATTACGAAAGTCGTTTCATGTTTTATTGTATGTGTGAATGTGTATGCTAGAGTGTTGTGATCCAGTTCTGGAGGCTAAATATGTTGGGATTGTTTTATGTGTGTGTGTGTGCGTTTGTGTATTATGTGGGTCACGATTAAATGTTTGACTATAAATAGCGCAAAATCGACTGCTTTTCATGAAGTAGCAATTCCTTTCAACCATGTTGATTTACTCCTGTCTGTCTGTATTTTTGTGCGTGTATTAAATTTGTATTTAGTGGTTGAATTGTGTGAAACATATTCGGCAACAATGGCATGAAATTGTCTTCCAATTAAGATGAATTGTCTTTTCACATACATTTAATTAAATTCTCTCTCAGGCGCTGCAACTCGCACGCTCAGCAATTAACCAAAATTCATTACGCATTTTAATGATTGCATAATTATTTCATTTCCACATTAGAAATTTATGGCATCACTAATATCCGACATAATTAATGTTTGTTTTATAAACACACCCGCTCTCACACATTCACATTCCCACGCGCATCCGTCGCAGCCATCGAGTACGGAGTCACAAGTGGAATTTTAAATATTTTAATTGTTAAAACATGCTTTAATTGACATTCCACATGTGCATAAATTACTGGCACTCCAACAAAAACCGAACGCAAACACAATAACAACAATAAAACACAACAAAAGTGGAATTATGTGTCTAATCGCATGTTTTATTGTTCAAATAATTACAATTAATAAACGCCCAGATGTATTTCACTTATTTTGAGGTCGTGTGCATGTGCGTGTGCGTGTGGGTGTGGGTGGCATTTGAGCACGGCCAAAAACAAAATGGCGCATTAATTCCACATGATTTCTAACAGCGTATCGGAATGCTGATGGATAAACTATTCGGCTCTTAAATTCGTGGCCGCAAATATTACTAATTCAATTAAGCTGCAACGCTAAACTCACTCCAGCGAATGTGCGAGTACTCCGCGGAAATACATCATATAAGTTTGTTGAGTATGGAAGATGAATTGAGAAATTACACTGAGAAAAATATGCGGTTTTTATTTAAATTATATGTTAATGAAATATTATAACTTGCAGCGTATTTTCACACAATATGGTTTCGTCTTGTGAGGAGTAAAATCTTCGGTGGAAATTTTGGCCCACACTACAGGTGACAGAGTCGCTATGCAGCTATATCCACACACACACATCACGGACAATAGACCCGAACATTTGCATCAAGGAAACGCCCACAATTACAAACCCAAGTAACTGCATTAGAAATTTAACGAAAAACTACATACATTGTAACCAATTAGCGCAGCAGTGGCGGGAGCACAGATCACCAGCAGAATATTAGACCAGTTGGAATAATAGCAATTACAACAAAAGCGACCACCACTGCCAACGATCTTGCTAACCAGCGCTACGCTTGCGAAGAGAGAAAAAAACACAGCGACGAAGAATACAACAAATACCTGCAGAACAAGAGAAGGTGAGTGCACGAACTCAAGCGGTGGAATTTGCCGAGGACGCTCGCTCGGTAAATTTTACACTAACAACACGCAGCAACGAGAGCACAGCACAAGAGGGACAACGACAGAGCGACCACCACGCCAACAGCCAACATGTACAAAGCAGAAGGAGAAATGAGAAAGAATATGCTGGCTTCAAGTTGAATTTAATATAATAATATTTAACAACGGCAACCCTACAGGATTTCGGACAGCGCTGCTTACAGCCAACAATACTGCAGGCAACCCAGAAACCGCTGGAGTGAGGTGGTTGACAGACAGGAGTTGAAGGTGGCCCAAAGGTAAAATGTTACAATAACAACAATCTTGGCCACAACAACAACAAGCGATGCGACTAGCAGAAAGCGAGGCCGGCCAACGGAAGTAAAGTTACACAACGGTGGCCCGCCAATGACAACATGCACCAGCCGCTGTGACCAGTTGGGCTATATAAACCATGTGGCCCAAGCAGTAGGTTTCTTCGTCGATCTCCAACATCCTGACTAGCAACAGCTCTACGCCACACAAAGTACAATACGAACACAGAAAGCTTAGTGAGAACATCTGGTTTTTAATCGTTTTTTCGCTAAGCCATACACAGACAGAGACTATAGGGACTCAGTGAGAACATCTGGTTTTTAATCGTTTTCTCACTGAGACACATACGCCACCGAGACTTAGGGACTTATTGGGAACCTCTGGTTTTTAATCGTTTTCTCACTAAGTCATACGCCTTACAGAGACCATAGGAACTCAGTGAGAGTATCTGGTTTTTAATCGTTCTATCAATGAATCACTGAGACACACACTTACCGGGACGTAGAGACATGAAAACAAGTACACCTTGGAAAGATTTATTTGCATAAATATAGAATTAAGAAAGTAGATATGTTTTGAGTTAGGACTAACAACAGTCCACAATCAGTATTCTGAATAAACACACTGAAACTAATCTAACTCTCAGGATGTTTATATTTTTCTGTATACGACCCCTGGAAGCCGCTGAGTTTACCCCAGCTATAAAAAGAGTCGTTACAGTCTTCAAACAAGAAACAAAATTACAACAAATCATTTGACAGTAATTTGAAGGATCTGCTTAAGGAAGACTAAGAGATGAGTATGATATGTGCCAACAATGTCTTCTTTGTCTTCCAGACTACTCAAAAAGTTAAAAAAATTGTTATAAATTTACATAATTTATCAATCTATCAATTTCCTGTGTGAAATTTAAGTTAATACATTCTGAGAGATTCATTATTAAATTAAATTAAAAAATAAGCCCTGAGCAAAGCAAGAAAAGACAAAAGAAGCAGACAATTAAACAATCAAAATGTGAAAATAATAAATAATAAGAAAATTGCTGAGTTGGAACCCGATCCTCACGCAAAATCCATTTAATAATCAAGAAAGACTCGGAAGCAAATATTTCTACTCAAACAGACATAATCAGAATAGATCACGAAGAAATGAACCTAAATGGAGCTGGAAACCCTCGCAGCTAATGCTCCTAAATTTGACTAGAGAATAAGAATTCATTCTTATTTTTCACTTTGTAAACAAATAAATAATCTGGATTATAAAACTTTCAAATTCCAGGGATATCCCAAAACAGCATCTAATAAAATATGCTACACAAACATTGGAATAGACTCGATCAATGCATAAGAGCAAAAAAATCAGAGAAAATAAATTTATTCACATTAATTACATATCAATGGAGCTTCACCTTAATTCTGATCGTTCTCCTGAATTCTGGATGGTTCCTCAACATAAGGTATATACAGGTATACTTAAGTTAAGTTTTAATATGGCTAAAAGATAGAAATTCCAATTGATTAAATCAAGCTGTTGACGACCATCGTACCTAGTCCATAGCTCTCTTACTGTGTTGTCTGCGAAAGTTGCTGTCATGGAGTGATGATCTTCTGTTGTCGGAATGTCTACTGCAATCTTCCTTGGGACACACTTTTATACCCAGTAAGGGAGAGCATTGGTCATCATTATATTTAACATTGAAGGAAGGATCAGTTCAGGGCCTATATAAAGACGCGAACCTTAGTGTGCGTTATAAAGGTAAAAATAGTGCCAACTTTAATATAAACAGAGGCGTTAGGCAGGGGTGCGTTCGGTCACCACTGTTGTTTATAGTGGTCTTGGATGATGTCCTTAGGCGTACTAATGCGGAGACGAATGAGGGGTTGCAGTGGAGATTAAACCGAAAGCTCAGCGATTTGGACTACGCTGATGACATCTGTTTCATGACGCACACGTTAGCAGACGTCTCGTCAAGAATACGCCAACTAGCCGTAAACGCTCATGCAGTTGGCCTCAAAATTAACTTCTCCAAATGTAAACTTTTGTGACTGCAAACTGCAAATACATCTCCACTCACTGAACTGAAAAATGACAACTCCACCATCAATATTGAGGACGTTGACAGCTTCTGCTACATTGGTAGCTACATAACAAAATATGGGGGTGCAACAACGGATGTGGCAGCACGCATAAACAGAGCACGGTCTGCATTCCGAAATTTAGATCGAATTTGGCGTTCTCATGTGATATCGCTGCGCACAAAAATACGAATATTTAACACCAGCATAAAACCTTTTTTGTTGTATGGGTCTGAAACCTGGTTGGTCTCAGAACAAATAACTCGACAACTTCAAACTTTTGCCAACAAATGTCTACGAATAATCTGCCGCATTTTCTGCCCGTCAACGATCATGAAGGAAGACCTGTGGCGCCTCACCAATAGCGAGCCTATTGACACTGAAATTAAAAGACGCAAGTGGAACTAGATAGGGCACATTCTGCGTAGAGAAGACACAAAGGTGGAAAGGTAGTCGGAAAGCAGGACGCCCACGACAAACATGGGTACGCACTATCCACGCCGAAAGTCACCACAGAGCCACCTGGAACGAAATAAGACACCTGGCTGCTGATAGAAACCGTTGGAGAGCTTTTCTGTCCGCCCTTTGCTCCGACTAGGAGCGATATTTGACTCCTTTTTATTGTGTCTTTTAGTTAACTTTGTTAGCATATAGTTTAATTGTGTCAAATGTCATGGAATTAATAATAATAAGGATCAGTTAGGTTAATTTCCATAATTAGCTAGGTTTCCAGTGGGCGCATATCTCACATCACTAACCACTGCTCAATTCTTGTCCTTTTTTAGTTTATGGAAAAATGCCAGAATTATATCTTTCCCCAGGAAACGCTCAGTTTGCGAACTTAATGAATTTATACCATTAAGTATCCTGAGCTCTTATCTAAGATAATTTAGACTCTTATGACTAAAGATGTCTCAATTTAATCTTCTTCAGTCTGGACTGTGTGTACTAAGATACTAAAATGTAAATGGAAGAGATGAGTATGATCTATTCCAAGAGTATCTTCTTTGTTTTCCAGACTTCTTACAAGCTCCTCATATTATCCATCATCATTTTCTCTGCAACACAATAGGAAATTACTTTCCTTTCAGTAGTCAAACGTTGAAATCAGTGGGAAGTTACCTAGAAAATTAAAATTTATAATCTGCTCATAAAAATATCCTTCATCCTGATGACAGTTCCTGAAATTGTTCCCAATCAACAACTTTACATTCAAAATTGCTAAATCGTTCACAAACCACCTTTTGAAGAGCGAATTTTGATCCCTGTATAGCATTTATTTAAACAGTTTTGCTGGCCGATTGCTACTCACGACTAAGGATATAATCTGGCCACATTCTGTGTATATTGGTTGGTCATATTCTGTCCAGTGTAATTTTGAACAATATTATACTATTAACCTAACGAAATGTTTCTATTTTCTTGTTGATATTGCTTCTACGAAAGAGTGGAGTCATATTTGACACACTTAATTAAAAGTGTCAGGCGAATATTAAAGGACGCATATTAAGGCTTAAAAATTATGGTACTAAATCGCTGCTATCCCAGTAACCAGTTTGCTTAGCTCGAAATTCATTGGTAAAGGAGCAGGGAAAGCACTGAAAGTCATTACATATAAATAACGTTATCTATTAATAAAAGTATTAAGTACTTGATATTATTTTTAAATGATGTTTTAGGAAGAGTTAAGCAAGCAAGAGACCATAGTTGAGATACCCTATAAAGCCACAAAACTATATTTAAGCCGAAAACTAAAAGTTAGTTTCAACTAATGAAAATGTGTTTTCGATCATTATTTCAATAATGTTAGATGCAGATAAAGATGCAGGGATCGAGATGTAAATTTATTGATCCTGACTACGAAATTATATGAATATCAGGTAAAATCATTGAGTACATACTGCTAGGACCCCTTTACAAAGTCTGTCATAAAAACTAATCTAGGAATTCTATAAAATTAGATGCAGATAAAGATGCAGGGATCGAGATGTAAATTTATTGATCCTGACTATACGAAATTAAATGATTATCAGGTAAAATCGTTAAGTCCTGCAATGTCCCGTTTGCAAAGTCTGTGACATTTTGTGGATTTAAAGACAAATCTAGGAATTCTATAAAGTAATCTGTTCTCATAGACGAACGCTGACAACCAAAACCACAGCTACCCTATTCTTACATATCCAATACTATGGCGTCACTCAATATGGTCAATATCGGAATTATAGTATGGCGTCACCATAAAAGGAGGCCATCTATGAGCTGAGGTCGCCTGCATGGCTCTGCTATGACCCAAATGACTTCACAATCGCCCACACTTCCCCGACACTTCATTTCGATAACTAAGTTAGCATGTATACATCTCAGCCACTTGATTGTAGGGTATCAATTGATAAATATATGCCGCTTATATTTCAGTTTCCGATGCCGCATCCGGCTGGTGCCACCGAAAACTCCAGTTCAAAATGCAACTTGCGCACGCTGTCCTTCTGTTTGAATTTATAGCAGTGATTAAAAAATGTCATTACCCGGCTATAATTTTCCGGCGCTGCATGCACTCATGATGCCGAAAACGCGGCACGGCGCGGCCGCGGCGCACAGTCGTCTCTGCTGGCTGCCCGTAATAGCCGCCATAACTAGAAGAACATAATTTACGATCTGAGCGCTGTCTAAACGAAAAATTAAGTTCACTTTAATTTCGCTGCATTGTTGGAAGCCAACAGCGACGAAAAAACCCGAAACCGCCAAAAATCACATAAATTAAATGCGCATTTTTTGACCCTCACACTCCATTTCAAAGGGTGCCTGCAGTCAGAGAGCACACCAAAACATGACCCACACACACGCACACACACACACACACACACACGCCGCACAGCTGCAGTTGCGGTCACTGTGTGCAATGGCGCGGCTGGACGGTTGCTAACCATATTTGCCGGGTTCTAATATCGGTTTGTTTACAATTTAATTTGAGCGCTTGCCTGAAATATGAGCGCGGCCTTGTTCAATATTTACAAATGTAAATTATTCACACTAATTTCCACTCATAAATTAAATACTTAAAAGCCTAAATTAATCAATTAGGGAACAGTTTCCAAATATACATTTAAATATTCAATGCATTGTCACACGAACTATGTCAATATCGCAGCTAAGGCACTTAAGTCGACTCAGTTAATGTGAAAGTAAACAATAGTGGAAATGAAGTGGTATGCTAACAATACTTCCTCAGATTTCAACAACACTTCCATCGTTCATATTTGCCAGCAGCTGCAGTTTAATTGACTAGAAAAATTTTATAATTATAAGTATGTAAGATCATATCATGTCCGCCCTATGCTCCGACTAGGAGCGATATTTGACTAATTTTTATTATGTCTTTTAGTTAACTTTGTTAGCATAAGTATAGTTTTATTGTGTCAAATGTCGTGTAATTAATAATAATAAGATCATATCAAACCATATCATAGCATGCCATACCATATCCGATCATATCAGACCATATCATAGCATGTCAGACCACATCCGATCATATCAAAGCATATCAGACCATATCAGACCATATCCGATCATATCATAGCATTTCAAATCATATCAGACCATACAAGGTTTCTTTAAGTAGTATTTCTTTAAGGATCATATAACGTTGTACACTGGCATGATCATAGCTGCCTTTTTTAACCTAATTTGACAGCATTTCGTTTGATGCCTCCTAAGACGTGAGTCTATATGAGAACAGTTGCGGAGTTTGCTTAAACTTCAAAAAGGTTCAAGTGTCGCTGTAATTTATTTTATGCTGGCAGCGTGTGATTTTTAAGATGAATAAAATAGAATGGTATAGTTTACTCTGTCACAGAGAGGATTTGGAGTGGATGGAGTGAATAACAAGAAGCAAATTTTTGGCAGTCAATTTTAAACACATTAAAGATGGACTGACTAAGTTAAAAAGGGATTGATTGATGTACAATTCAAGGGAAGGCAATTTTCGATCTAGGAATACGGCGAAATGTTCTGTATCTGTTTTGATATACCAGAAAGCATGTGAAACATGGGGAAGCTAAATAAAGGCGTACTCCACATGTCTGTATACTGATTTTATAATATATTTATAATTAACGTGCTCTTAATTCCACTAACAAAAAAAGGACACTAGGTAAAAACATTCTCCATCGAAATTGGAGATACTCTAACAAGTGACTGCAATGACTTGTCCATTCCTTCTAATACTAAAGTTCACACTGGAGGAATATCCTTTCCAAAAGAGATCGGACAATATCATAAACGTTCGAATATGTCCATATTGCAGGATGATTGTAAAGTTCGACATCTCCCCACTACTGCTGTAAAGCATAATATGTTTATATTTCTTGTTTCTCTTTTTTTACTGCTATTCCGGCAATTCTTATGTCTTTAGCGGTGCAGTTGTTCAAAAAAGGTACTTCTTGGTATAGCTTTTTAAGACATAAATAAATTTGTGATCTGTCAAAGAGGGGAAGAAGGGAGGGAAGAATGGGTAGATTATAAATTATGACCAACAGAAGCACTAGCTACCATAGCTATAGGCTTGTATATATTTGTATATACTCAGAACCACAACAATTACCTACCTCTTATGAATCACAATTCTTCAAGTTCACACATGAACTGGAAATGTACCGAATCAGAACAGTCTAACAAAAATATCGAAATTGTATTGACCAATGATGGCATTATTGGGGCTCATATATAGGTTGATTTATACAAGGTTCATAGATCAACCCGCTGTAGTCATCCACATAAGTCAACGAATCATACCAGTAATAAACCACTTCGAATAATCGATATCATAACAATGTGTGTTTTATTTATGGTGAATTTCAATTTTGCTTCACCGTGTCCTTCATAGGTGTCCTAACTGAGCACTGGACCCTGGGTGCTCATGCTAGAAGGTTGAGAATTGCTTCAAACTTTTGCTTCAGACTTTTGCAGGAGTTGCATAGATGAGGAGAAGCAAGAGTCCATCGATAAACTACGTGTCCAGCCCTTTCCATAAGGAGATAAAATTGGTTGACTACTTTCTGGACTCTATTCCAAAGATGAAAATAAGCTCCTTCAATTACTTCATAAAAACCTACAAATGGCTGGGCTTTTGAAAGAGAATGGGAATTGTGTCTCATGCGGTATCACAAAGGGCCAATAATGGCCTTAGTGCGCTTTTTTGGCGACCGCTCAACCTACCTATCCACTACTACTACTACTACAAAGCGTGAAAAGCCAAAAACAGTGCGTACACTGCTGTGGCAGAAAGTGTGCGTGAAGCGCCATCATCATCAATTCACCGTCGTTCTCAACAATTGAACATTTCGGAGACATCATTGAGACGAATTTTGCATAAAGGCCTTGGTATGACGCCATACAATGTCCAATTGGTTCAGGAGTTGAAGCCAACTGACCATCCAACGCGTTTTCGCTTCGCTAAGTGGGCCTGCGATCGACTTACAGAAGATGCCGATTTTGCCAAAAAAAAATCATCTTTTCAGATGAAGCTCATTTAGATCTTGGCGGGTATGTAAACAAGCAAAATTGTCGCATTTGGGGCACAGAAAACCCGCACGCATACATTCAAAAGCCGATGCACCCAAAACGAGTCACTGTTTGGGCGGATTTTGGTCCAGAGGCATAATTGGGCCATTTTTCTTCGAAAATGAGCAAGGAGTGGCCGTTACAGTCACTGGCGATCGTTATCGGACCATGTTGAACGAATTTTTGTTCACAAAAATTGAAGAGGAGGATATTGGCAACATTTGGTTTCAACAGGACGGCGCTACGTGCCACACAGCCGAAGCTGCACTCGATGTTTTGCGCCCTGTTTTTGAAGATCGCATTATCAGCCGCAGAGCTGATGTCGTTTGGCCACCTCGGAGCTGCGATTTGACACCGTTGGACTATTATTTGTGGGGTGCTCTCAAAGATATGTGTTACGCTGACATGCCAGAGACAATTGACGCTTTAAAGGACAATATTCGTAAAGCCATTGGTGAAATACAGCTGCACACAATCGATAATGTGCTTAAAAATTGGACCTACCGTGTAGGCTACTGCATGGCCAGCCGAGGCAGCCATTTGAATGAAATTATTTTCCATTATTAACCGGAAGGATTGCACTTTCAAATAAAAAAAGAAATTTGAGAAAATATCCAGTAGTTTTTTTTTAGAGAATTTTCAAAAAAATAAAAGTTATTTGGCGGACCCGTTAGTAAAGAAGTACCTTCAAGGAAAGCAATTATATAATAAGCCGCAGAATTCCTAATAGATAATTGTTCGAAGTATACTAAGAAGCATGTCAGCGATACGACTTGCGGAACATAGAAGTGACCAGCGGCTGATCTATAAGGTAACCCTCATACTCAAATCTCCTCCTATATTTTATTATTATAGATTTGTGACTGAATAATTCTTCAAAGTACTTTATCCAGTCGAAGCATTTACAGAACTCAGACCTACAGAGAACACAATATTGTCTCTGGATATTTCGCAGATCCGTTTCGATAATCTTCAGAGTAAAAATATAGCAACGATCATATTACATGGTGCATTACCAGCGTGGTCACTTTAAATTTCCCTATTACTGGTGGTCGATCAACGAATGAAGAATCCCATTGAAACAGTAGGCATATCCAATTGATCAATAATTGCCACAAGATATTTCGCAGACTCTTTTTGATAATCTTCATAGTAAAAATATAAGGACGATTATATTATCTGTTCACATTACTTGACAGGTCACTTTAAATTTCCCCTACCACTGGTGCTCGATCCATCAGGAGAAGAAGGTTGCCTTTGGGATAGTACAAATGTCCAATTGATCAATCAAAATGAGTGGAAATTGTTAACAGAACAAAATTTTTAACACCAGAAACCAATCCCGTCGCCTCTTAAGATGATTCTGCATCCTCTATTGATTAGAAACAATTGCAGCTTTAATTGACATGTCGACTCATTTTCTTATTGACTTGTGGGAGTGCAAAATCTAAACAAGCAACTCCACAAATCACTCATAAACGTTCCAGTGTAGGATGGAACCAATGGCTGATCTACGCTAGGAATGTGGATGGACAAAAACGACTATTGACGAAACTCAAAGTGAGTTTTAGCGCTAAAAACCTGCGGAGGCGTATTAAATTCGTAAATAAACAGAACAAAAGTTGCCAGAGTTGCCAACATTTCTGCGGTTTATGATTCGTACAATTAGCAAAAAAACCAAAAGTCATAAAAAATTGTTTCAAACATCATTTAATAAACAACTGTGAGCGTTTGGACGAAATGGTTTCATTAAATGTGTATAAAAATGATTGCAAATAAAATGTGCGTATGATGGAAAATGCCGAATAAGCGTCGAAATGCATACGCCTCAAATGTACAGAAGGCAATCCTTGCAACCGATGCGAATAAATAGAATGAAATATCGAAAACCGCTTAAAATGAAAATATTTCAAATTGAATTGCAGCGGGAAAATTCTGTTGTAGGATGAAATTTCACAAAATGCACGCACAAATTTCCATTAAAAACATTATTCTAACATAAATAACGAAAATTCATACGGATAATAGAGATAGCAGAGCACTCTGCCGTTGGATACTTATACGCACACACATGCATGCATGACTACATGCCTGCGTGGCTTTGGGAAATTGCGTATAAAATGCGTGCTTGTTGCGTAACCTTTTACATGCAGTTGGCAGAGTGCGGACCCCATGCAGAGCAATGAAGTAGACGCATAGAGTAATACTACTCTATGGTAGACGACCAACTGACTAACCGCTACACTAAGAAAATTTTGGTTCTTAAAGTTCCTGAAGTACATTCATATGAATACTACTCGTAGGGAACTATGAGTACTACCCGTAAGCTGCTTCCTTAGGGAAGGGATAATTCTTGGGTAAGAGGAACAAAGTCCTCAAGGAATTTTTGTGTCAGTTAAAGAATTAGTCATTGACTGTATGGATTAACCTAAACTAAACGAAACTTGGGCCTTTAAAATTTTTTATAACACACAAATACCCGAATATAGTAATAGAAGAGTCTCTATATATACTCGTATGTACTATATAAGGACATTTGTCTTTCATCCAGACTGTAAAGGTAGTATCTGGATCTCCTCATGCCATAAGTGTGTCTTCTGGCCGTGCCCTTGACAGCCACTTAAACTCAAAAGATGTCAGGTCAGAATACTGCTCAGTCCTTTGTACTAATTATTATATGGTTTATATAGAAAGTCTGAACAAAAATGCATTGAGCCAATGAACTTTTCTTTACAACGAATTTGAAGGAGTTTTTCCCATTGACATTCAACTGTTTAATTTAAATTAAGTGCATTTTTAGTTGAGTGTACCATTGGACGAAGTGCAGCCAACACGGGGGCATATGCATAGGCAGTAAGGTTAGGAAAATAGTCAACCAAAAACAGAGCGTAATGGAGTGAAACACAGTTGCACATGTATATGAGTAATTTGGTGGGTGCTGTCGTTGGTAGCTTATTGGGAAGATGAGGGTATAGATTTACTCAGCCCGAGAGTACCATGACCCAAAATCCCTCCCACACATGCTGCCGCTGCAGTGGTGCTTGTGCGGGTATTACAATATTTTAGGTCCATATCTTTCAAACATATTCGAGGACTCCATGCCGGCCTGATTAGTGTTTTCAATAATAATTTATTAAATTTATGGCGTTGCTGCTGCATATGCATGTGAGTGCGGGCGAGTAAGTGTATGTGTGTTTGTGTGTTTATATGTGTATGAGTAGTAGTAGGAGTGGCCGTAAAGACTGCTTCCAAAATTCAATTAAAATCAATTAGTTTTATATCCAAAGATAAATTAAAGCCGAAATTGTGCGTATTTGCATTTAATTGCGCATCGAAAATTAATTTTCAATGAGGCTCTAATTTAATTCCTGAAATATTTCCGTATAAATGCGGCTTGGGCGCGCTCCCACGCCGGCTCCAATCACAGTCGTGTCGGTATGTTCGCCTTTAAACACTGTCGCTGGGGCATATTTCATAATTTAATTAATTCCTAGTTTGAAATTTTCAAATATTTTATTGAGGTCGAAGTTTGGGAGGTGGTCGTGACCCTCCCAAATGCAGATTTAGCAGGTATTTAAAATTTGATTATCACACAATTTTGTTACGATGTTAAATTATTGCTAAGTCGCAACGGAAACTATTTGGGTTGGTTTTAGAGAGCAGTCTACTCAGCAGGGAAATAAATGTTTCAAAGTTTGGCAAATGAAATAAATTATACAATAGAATGGTATCCTATTTAACACTGGTTTTATTTTATTTATCATGAATTTACTTTAGAAATAGTCAACAATGCTTCAGTTACTTATTTATCACATTAGCGTAGAGATTGAATTTGATTACTGCTTCATACCTAAACTTATCTCGTTATCTCTAATCACAAAGGACAGAAATGGGCACGGTGCACCACTCTACTGATTCATACCTAAACTTATCTGAATATCTCTTGTCACAATGAAGAAAAATGGGCATGGTGCATCACTTTACTGATTCATACCTAAACTTATCTGATTATCTCTTATCACAACGAACAAAAATGGGGATGGTGCATCACTTTACTGCTTCATACCTAAACTTATCTCATTATCTCTAATCACAAAGAACAGAAATTTGCACGGTGCACCACTCTACTGCTTCATACCTAAACTTATCTGATTATCTCTTATCACAATGAAGAAAAATGGGCATGGTACATCACTTTACTGCTTCATACCTAAACTTATTTCGTTATCTCTAATCACAAAGGACAGAAATGGGCACGGTGCACCACTCTACTGATTCATACCTAAACTTATCTGATTATCTCTTATCACAATGAAGAAAAATGGGCATGGTACATCACTTTACTGCTTCATACCTAAACTTATCTCAATATCTCTTATTACAATGAAGAAAAATGGGCATGGTACATCAGTTTACTGCTTCATACCTAAACTTATTTCAATATCTCTTATCACAAAGAACAGAAATTTGCACGGTGCACCACTCTACTGCTTCATACCTAAACTTATCTCAATATCTCTTATCACAACGAACAAAAATGGGCATGGTGCATCACTTTACTGCTTCATACCTAAACTTATCTCAATATCTCTTATTACAATGAAGAAAAATGGGCATGGTACATCACTTTACTGCTTCATACCTAAACTTATCTGAATATCTCTTGTCACAATGAAGAAAAATGGGCATGGTGCATCACTTTACTGATTCATACCTAAACTTATCTGATTATCTCTTATCACAAAGAACAAAAATGGGCATGGTACATCACTTTATTGCTTCATACCTAAACTTATCTCGTTATCTCTAATCACAAAGGACAGAAATGGGCACGGTGCACCACTCTACTGATTCATACCTAAACTTATCTGATTATCTCTTATCACAATGAAGAAAAATGGGCATGGTACATCACTTTACTGCTTCATACCTAAACTTATTTCGTTATCTCTAATCACAAAGGACAGAAATGGGCACGGTGCACCACTCTACTGATTCATACCTAAACTTATCTGATTATCTCTTATCACAATGAAGAAAAATGGGCATGGTACATCACTTTACTGCTTCATACCTAAACTTATCTCAATATCTCTTATTACAATGAAGAAAAATGGGCATGGTACATCAGTTTACTGCTTCATACCTAAACTTATTTCAATATCTCTTATCACAAAGAACAGAAATTTGCACGGTGCACCACTCTACTGCTTCATACCTAAACTTATCTCAATATCTCTTATCACAACGAACAAAAATGGGCATGGTGCATCACTTTACTGCTTCATACCTAAACTTATCTCAATATCTCTTATTACAATGAAGAAAAATGGGCATGGTACATCACTTTACTGCTTCATACCTAAACTTATCTCAATATCTCTTACGACAAAGGACAGAAATGGGAACGGTGCATCTTGTCACGTAAGCAAACGAGTAAATGTAGGGATTGCTTTTGGAAATCAGTAACACTATCACAGAAATATGCCTCTCACTGGCAGTAGTCTGTATTTGCAAACGATTCAATAAGTTTCAGAAACCTTGAGCAATAATTGTAGACGATTACGGCATCAGAAAACAAGGATATTATGTTTCTCTGGTAAGCCCAAGATTAAATGATAGGCTGGGCAGAGGAGTGGTTCTCACAGTTTATGCTGTGTTGATACTATGGCCTATTACAGCAAATATAGTATATATATTTACTGCAGATCTAAAGTTATGAATACATTTGAACTGTAAAATTCATACTTTCGCCTTATATACATCCCGGAAACCATGTTTGATACAAGTTTGATGCACTAAACTGTTGTGAATGGCATGAGATAAATAGAGACCATAAACAAGCAAATTATCTTATGGAAGCATAGAATGAAATTCATTACTTAGGAGCGCCTTTTCTACGCCTATTTCATTACAAGAGTCATTTAAGTATTATTTTCCTATTTAGTGCCATTTCAGTTGTACAACTTCTCCCTCAACTCCTTAGAATATAGTTTAGAACACTTTACACTAAGAGGGAAGGAGATGCTCGAATGGTACTTTAGGACTCCGCCTTGTTTTCTCTTAAATTTAGATTATTATTGAAGATTTTTGACGAGGCTATTAAATCTTTAAGTTGCTCTGTTATGCGATGAATCTAAATTACTACCAAAATGGGTCATTCTATCTTTGTTAGAAGTCCCTCAGAAGACATTTTAAATGAAGTAATTAAGCTTGCTTGTATGAGAGTTGGGTTTAAACTTGACCAGTTTTTGTCCTTGAGGTGATAGCACTCTATGAGTATGTCAAGTTTCATTAAAATATATCTAGCTTATAGCAATCCAGGCATGGTTTTTATCAACTCTGGCAGTGAGACCTATATATTCACACATCTGTATGTGCCACACTTCGTTATGGAAGCTTCAACTATTGGAACAACATTTTTCCATTGTAAGTTTAGTTCAAGCCACTCCAATGCTAACATTAGAATATATTTTGAGCCCAGCATTCCGGGCTCGGAAAGCAAACTTGTTATCATTTAAACCAGAGCACATGGCAACCCTCAACTATGTATAGACAGAAGCAGCCTTATTCGTGGAGGCAATTGAAATATGTAAACAAAAATGAGAAAACATTTCAATTCTATACTTTGTATACTATTCCATTGCTCAGAAAAATCCGAGCTCAGCACTTTTACATTAAGCTGCAAGTCCGCGAACAGAGCTGCAGCAAACAGTAACTCCAAAGTCGCGCTGAATACAAGTTCAGATCCGCCAACGAAAACAATGAACTGGTGAGAGAAACAAAAAAGAACAAAAAGTAATATTTTAGAAATGAAAATCAAAACAAAATCAAACTTTTCTTTCAAAAGGAAAACTAAGAAAGACCTTGAAAATTGCGCCGGGTGCTACAAACTGCTGCAAGCTGAGAAGATAATCGCCACAGGGAAAATTGCTGATGATGCAAAACTGGCAGTTGCAACTGCCAACGCAGCCAGTGTGCAACTCTTGGGTTTACCGGCAGTTGTGCAGCCAAGTGCCGATGAGGTCAACAAAAACGGCAAATCAATTGTCGTGGATCTCGAATTTCAGAATGGCACCGCCACAGAAGCTGCAACGACCTGGTTCCAGAATTGGTCAAGTGCCGGTATTATTTTGTGTGTGTTTTATAATGTTTTGATAGTGTTGTTGTTGCTGCTAATTGGATTCGCAAAATACAACCACAGTAAATAAAAATAATGACAAACAGAAATCTGTGTCAGCAAGAGCTCTTTGTTAATTAAGGTAAATGAACTGGTGACCAATTTAGTTCCAACAACACTCATTCAAGTAAATAAGGAGTGGAGAAGTTTGAAATATGCTCGTGCTCACTCTTTGAATTCATTGACACAAATCATTATAATCTGATATAAAACACTATCAGTAAAGTTTCCCAATGGGTGTGATTCACTACACTCACCTTAAATATCAAACAGAGATTGCACAAGCGTTTAATATGGAATTGAATTTATTTTCTAAATATATTTTAATATATTACACTATAAAACACACATTTCCACTGGCTATCTCACGTGTATACTCTTCACCTCCAAGCATATCATCGCAGCAGCTATGCACAGGTAAATGGCCACTATGAGGAATATCATGAAAGGATTTCCAGTGAAGACGAGCGTTATCAACAGCACCGAACCGAGCAATAGAACTGCCACCAGAAATCCAACCATCAGTATCGTCTGAAAGTCTCGATACCAAGCCAACTGCGCGTCTGGCGGTTGCACATGAACCACTTCCAGAGGACTGTATTCTTTTTCGTATTGTGTCTCAAATCCACTCGAAAAGTCGACGTCATCCAGTGGAGTGTTTTTCAGTTTTTCCGTATCCGATGCCATGTCGAAACTAATATTCAAATTAGCGGCTTTAAAATGTGTTTTAACGCTTCCTGACAATACTAACGCTTACCTCAATTGTTGTCTCACTTCTGGCATTGGCGCGGCGCTCGTAGCTGTTTGGCATGAGTTGCCTTTAACATTTCTATCAGAAAAGTGTCAGAAGTGTTAATGAAGGCAACAGCTACGTAAACATTGAAGTCCCAATTGGTTGCGTTATCTCTAGAGATAGAGAAACAGTGAGATTAGATATTGAGAGCAATAAATAGACGGAGATGTCAATCCAGTCCAGTGCAAAGGTACCTGCCGAAGATACAACAAATTTCAACACAAATTAACAAAAATCAAGATAGCATTTTCATTTCGAAAGATAGCATAGGCAGAGAATGACACAGGGAGAGAGGGAGAGAGGGAGAGAGGGAGAGAGGGAGAGAGGGAGAGAGGGAGCGAGGGAGCGAGGGAGAGAGGGAGAGAGGGAGAGAGGGAGAGAGGGAGAGAGGGAGAAAGAGAGAGAAAAAGCTAGATACATTAGTTTCACATACACATTTGAGGCCTGTGCAAAACGTTGGTAATTCAATACCACAGATAACACATAACTAGATATCCGACATAACCAGTTAATCGACAGACGATCGTAGTTTGTAGAAGTTTGATTTGCAGCTTTTTGTGGAACGCTCTGCTCGCTCGGATGTGTTTTAGTATACATGCAAACATTACTATCAGTGCGTGGGTATGTGCCAAAGAAAGCTCATTTCAGGCTTTTAAGGCAATATTTCAGGCTTTTAAGGCAGGTTTTCTGGATAACTTGCTCAATGGGGGGATACTCGATTTCGGTAAAGGATGATTTACTAAATTGATGTGAAGTCAAAATGACAGATTACTAATTATATGGCACGATATTTTTATGCTATTTCTTAATAGAAATAACTGCAATTTGCATCATATCAAATTAGTCCCATGCCGAACTCTCTTCATAGCTCATTTAGTAAACTTACACATAGAGTACTTCAAATTCGATTATGCCGAATGTAAAACTTTTAATATGTTACGATTTTGGTGTTCTCTTGGTAATTGAAACTGAACACACTGCAACCAAGTTATCGAATTTTAGTGTATCGATTTTCAATCGTAATTTTGCGGTTTCTCTTTATTTGTTTACCTGTTCTGCTGAACACTTGCATCCCAGCAGTGAATGCAGCTGGGATTGTTTACTATCCTACATAGAAAAATGCATGGATTAACAGAGTGCCGCGCCCAGGTGAAGTTGTGAGTTTGAAAATATATATTTTTATAATTTAGACGTAGGCTATAAAGGGGACGACGACAAGACAAATAGCTAAAAAAAAAAAAAAAAAAAGGAAATCCCCCCTGAAGTAATACCGAAACAGTCTACCGGGGCGGACAAAAAAATTCCCAAAGAGAGGAGGTGTTTTTAGTCGGTAACCATGGAGGAGTCCGACACACCAGCATGGTGACGATCTTGCTGACGGTGCATAAAGCATTTTCACCTGACCTCAACGCAAAAAAAAAAAATTTATAAATAAATAAATAAATTTTTATATTACAAACAATCAAATCGGAAGAACGGTGGCGTATCTCCATATGGAAAATCGGAAGGCTCATGTGCAAATGCAATACTCAGCCAACCAAGTCTATACTGGCACACCAGAAAATGAATTGCAGAATGATTGTAGGCAAACTGGCAGGTCACTGGTTGACGGTGGGACACGCTAAAAGGATGGGACTTACAAATATAGGCGATTGTAGGAAATGTAAGGAATATAGCACAAGTGAAACTTTAGAGCATATTCTGTGCCTATGCCACGCAATCTGAAAAACTCACCTGACACACCTGAGAGCTCTCTAGAATGAGGCACTGGGTATAGTTTCAGGATGGTTTTGATAGTTTAGGGATGGTTTCCCTCTCTAAATTCGCTAAGGGCGTCTCTATTTTTACTCCATATTACGACTCTTAAATGGATATCCATCTGGCACTGCAAAGAAACTTGCAGGTGTATGTGTGACCTTCACGGCCAGTCAGTGTAACCTAACCTAGGTTTAGATTTTCGTGGTAGTCATTATTACATTAATCATTGAAAGGCAGATTAAGATATAATGTAGCACAGTGGAGCAAAATCATGCATTTCCAGTTGCTATTACATGGAAGTATGCGGCTATGAGCAGGTTTGACATGACTATATCATTACATATATTGTCACAAAATCCTTATACTAGGTTAGGCTAGGTTTTCGTGGCAGTCAGGCAACAGACGAAGTCACTCAGACCACTTTGGGTCCATTGCGATATCACCGCGTAACACTGCACCTCTGCTTTGACTCGTCAAACCCTTTCGAAGCCCTAATAAAGCGCAGGATTTGTTGGACCTTCTGACCTAATCTAATCTAAGTCGGTAATGCCTTACTTTACTATGTATAATAGTAATGCAGCATATAATCGAAGATCTGAAATTTAAATTAAAACATACAGAGAAAGAACACTCGCTTACTGGTTATAATCAATTTCAAACACAATCTCATTGATAAGCCACAACAAATTCACTGCGGGGATGGTACACACTGGAATACAAACCTATTTGGCTGAGTGTGCGGGTCTTTTGCGGGAGTTCATGTGTTTACTCGCCGTAATAAAGTCGTACTCAGAAAATTTATACAAAACTGTTTGTTTATCACAAGTTTGTGATAATTTTACCCGCTCTGAATTCGGTTTCATTTCTGCTTTAATAGATTTATAAACACAGAAATGTGATCGATTCATCAATGGCATCTGTGAATTCATCGCCGTGTCTTGGTCTATTCCGCAACTTATGTGCACACTCTTCAGATATTTTGTAATATTATACACATTATACTATAATTTTATCTGCCAGCATAAAATTGTTTTGCATTGCCTCAAAGTTGAAAAAAGTTCAAGAAGAATTTCAAATTAGTGAAATGTTTCTTGTGATGGAAAAAGAAAATTTAAATTTTCCACACATACACGCGCAAATCTCTGCAATTCACCGTAATTGCCTGGAAAAGTTTCTTGAAGATTCATCTCACACTTTCCATTCACATGTTCCCAAACTGACACTTCGTCTTCATCAACTTTTATGATGGTCGTTTATAATCTGCCTTCAGTCTTGCCTCCCCTCTGCTAGCGCTGCCAACCCATTTCCGTACGTCATATGTTATAATATGATTTTAAGGAATTTATAATCCATTATAAATAAAATGGATTATTCATAGAAAGGCAGATTAAGAAATTCATATCGCACAGTGGAGCAAAATCATGTATTTCCAGTTGCCATTGCAAGGAAGTATGCGGCTATGAGCAGATTTGAAATGACTATATCATTATACGAGTATATACTGCCACAAAATCCTTATACTAGGTAGGTTTTCGTGGCAGTCAGTCAACAGACGAAGTCTCTCAGATCACTTTGGGTCCTTTGCGATACCACCGCGCAATACTGCACCTTTACCTCTTTCATGAAATCAATTCCAGCCCTAAATTGCCGGATGTGTACGACCTTCCGGACACTTCCGTTAGAGAGCTGAAGGCATGTTTGCCTATAGAGCCCGCTATGCTTTTAACTAGAGTCGGGCACCTACAAAATAGATGTTCCACAGTGTCCTCCTCATCTTTATCCTCACAGCTTCTGTAGTATTTATGAAAGAATACTCCCAGCCTGAGAGCATAGCCAATGACCTGTTATACAAATCATAACCTTAGAGATATCTTCTCTCGACAGGGCAAGCAAGTCTCTAGATTTCCTTCTATTAAGCTCCGGCCACATTAGCCTGGTCGTTAAAAAAGTGCCCTCGTCTGCCCAAGACCAATTGGCTTTACGCCCGACGCTATCCTTCAACATCAGTTTACAGGAGGCAATTGGTATTCCAACCTCGCACCTGTCCGTACACAAAGGAAAGTTGGTACTACGTCTGGCTAGCTCATCTGCCCTACAGTTCCTCTCAATATCCCTAGATCCCGGAAGAGATATTAGGCGTACCCGGGAAAACGGTACTGATATCGTTTAGGACTGCCACGCTCTCCTGGGCAACCATTGATTTCAGTGCTACCGAGTTCATTGACTTGACGCCTGCCTGGCTATCCGAGTAGATATTTGTATTGGTTTTTGTCAAGGTAGTACTTAAGTAGACGGCTACCTCCTTGATGGCTAGGACCTCTGCTTGATAAATACTGCAATGGTCAGAGAGATGGAAGGAAAGTTCCAGTACCAGTTCTTTTGAGATAACTACAAAGCCGACTCTATCGTCAAGCTTGAATCCCTCAGTGTAGAATTTCAGTTACCCCTTCTCCATGTCATGGGTGTTTTCCACTCCCTTCTAGACGGAATATATGTCTTGCCTATCAAAGTTGAGGTTAGATAGAGAGTGGTTCATATGTTGGATACAACTACTTCAGGTACCCACGATAGTCCGGTGGCCAGTCCGTCGATGATTCCATAATGCCGTGGATCTCAGCCTTAGCTCTGCTGAGGCGGGCACTTGTTCCCCTGTGTAGGTACGTTGAATATCTAATGCTTTAGTTGGGGTGGTCCTTAAAGCACCAGAAATGCACAGAAAAGTGTTTCTATGATTGCGGCATACAAAAATCTGTAATGCAGAGTTATGAAATAAAAATTTAACTCGGCACTATCCAGTGATTCGAACAATTAGCAAATCTAAAGTTTCTTGGCAGTACACTTTAAAGAACACACAAATCATGAAATATATCGTAGATAGCCAGGTAGCTACCATCCATAATATTACAGAAAGGATTAGAGATGCATTTTTAAACTTGTTACCGAACATTTTTGATACTAAAATGAAAAATGTTCCGTAACAAGTTTAAAAATTCATCTCTATTCCTTTCTATATCATTATAGATGGTATCTACCTGGCAATCTACGATATATATCATTATTTGTGTGATATTTAAAGTAACTTGCACCCAAATGGAACTTTGCCACCAACTGGTTTAAGTGACTTTCAATATCTCCTTGTGTATTGTAGAGTTCGAGTTTCCTTCGAAGACATCGAAGCTTGCGTGAAATTCATTATTGTCCTTCACCAAAACATTTGTTCTTGGTGGGAGTACTGCTAATACCAGGAGTCTTACTAGGAAACATTGTACTCATTCTCCAGCTTTGCGACGGATCTTTATACATGGACTCTTATGAATAATTTATAATTTTTTTCAGTTCAATTTTTTTGGTTAGTTTAAATTCCAATCTAATCTCGCAGTTTCCGTCTCATAAATCTTCAAGACACTTTTAATTATACTTAAACTTGATGTTGTTGTAGTTGCTGCTGGTGGGTTTTTATAGAGCCCAATGTTAGCCATCACTTCAGAAATGAACGCAATCGGAATTCAAAGCATGGTCGCTGATTCGTGCGTCCGCCCTTCATCAGCAGAGCGGGGCAGCGCACTTTCGCTCGTGTAAGCCAAGCAGAAAAGTTTTCCCATCAAAAGTTTTGGTTTCGATTCGTTTGGCAGTCCGCACGCCTGCTGCTCGCCAGCGCGGTGCGTTCGCATTGCACCACAATGCGATTTCCGCATTCAGGGGTACCAGCAGCACACCGGCGCTAAGCGTGCCACGCGGTTGCTGGCAAACAGCGCGACACCACAGCGTCCAGGTGTGAGTGAACCAAGCGCCAGTGCGAGAATTAAATGAGAATTTTATTTGCCAAAAATATGCTGCAAATATTTGAGTTATTAATTGGTAGCTTAAATGAGGATTAGGAAAATACTAACGCAATAATTAAATTGGCTGTAAGCGGATTGGCACTGATCCACAGCCTAGGCTCATAACTGCGTGTGCTTTAATGAAATTATTTGCTGTTAAATGATGTGTTTGGAGAGTATTAACGCTGGAGCTAAGCAAGGGATTGGAATTGGGGCAACACAGCCATGTTGGCTGTGGTTGTGGCAAATATCCGTCATTTAGAAGTTAAGCTCATTGGAACTATGCAAAGTTGTCGTGGGAATAATGGGTGAACTCGTACCTTATGCCGCTCAGGGCGTTACAGGTAGAAATGTTCTCGTATTCAAATGAAAGCGACTGTCAAGGGCAACATTTACCTTGATGGAGGATTGGATTGTTTATTGGAATTAAATTATTAAGTATAATTATAAATTGTTTGGAGGAAATTTTTAGAGGTTTTTTTTTTATTCTACTTGAAATGGTTCACTCTTTGTGTGCTGTGTTGCTTAGAATAGAATAGAATATAATAGAATATAATAGAATAGAATGGAATAGAATAGAATATAATAGAAATAGGGTAGGGCGGAGAACCGCCGAAGAAGGAGGTCTCCAAGCAAGAAGCAGAAGAAGGAGGTCTCAGGTCCATTGCCTCGAAAACTATTTGGGGGTAGGGGAAGATGGAGGATTTTGGGAAGGAAGTTATGTAACTTTTTATTCCAAACTTCTTTGACTCTTTTATGGTTATCAGAAGTCCGTCCAGGCATAAGGATCTTTGTTGCTTATTTCTTTTTTTCTAAAGTTTTTTCAGGGTGCAACCCTGAGTAATTGATTCACTCCTGAGTGAAGGGTGTGATTGATTTTACGTAAGTTTTGCGTGATTTGGTAAAAATGTGACCTTTTCTCTTCGCCCCGCAAATTGGTTCTTTTTTTCAATTAATGACAAGGACCCTCTTAGGTGGTTGGGGTGTAATTCTCTCTAAAATGGTCGACTTAAGATTGTTATCTTGTGAGACATTATGCTGAATTAATCGGTTCGGATTAATTTTTATAAAGTATTTATAAGGAACATTTTTCTACATCAGACAGAACATTGTGTTGTGTGGATCATTCGTCATGATTTCTGCTTTGAGGATGATTTAAATATAAGCCTGGGTAAACTGGACTGAAATAGGATTTGCCAAGAAAACTACACAACTACTATAGCTGTGCTAAGAAACCAAAACAACGTGCTGTGCTAAGAAACGCAAACATTTCTGGAGGAAATTCTTGTAAATTCCGTTTAATTCAACATTCCTGTCGCTTTATGTGGGTTAATCTGATTGTAGTGCATGAATATGATTCCTTTGCTTTCCATTCAAAAGCCATATTTCATAACCCTTCAATAATTATACACAGTTTGTTTGATATATATACCGTTAAGGTCTGAATGTGCTCTTGGTTATAGTCTTGGTAATTACTTGAAGACCTGAAATTTTTATTAAAATACTAAGTTACTATAATGAAAATGTGTCCCCTATGTCTACGAAACGCTTCTGCTAGTCAATTCCCTAGAAAAAAATACCTAAGTATTCCAGCAATTTACTCTGGTTCGATCACTCAACTACCACTTGAACAAGTTGGGTATATCTTCAGATGCCATCTGTCGATTCTGTGGAGAAAGTGACGAAACCTCACTGCACCTGATCACAGACTGCGGACCATTGGCACACAAAAGACACACGTGTTTTGGAGAATATATCTTAGATATGAGCAAGATCCCTCATCTTGATTCCTCCAAAATATATAAATTCCTGTCGGAAATTAACCTGACAGAAGATTTATAGATGGGACTATCCTCATCTTTCAAATAAATAGTGGCATCACAATAGATCTTTGAGGTCGCAGTGTATAACACCCTTAAATATATCTATCTACTCTGGTTCGAATCTGAATTGAATTAACCAGCTAAAATTGTTATTGTCTCTGTGGAAGATTTTCATTTTATTTCAATTGCATCTGTCGCTCTGTTTTTGCATCCTAAAATCCTCATCATCCTACTTTCGGGGTATCTTTTTAATTGCCTTTTGTTAAATTTACGGGAAAGTGCGTTTACTTCAACCTTCAACCTAACTATTAGAATAAAAGAATAGCCATCCTGACGAATAGCCAGGCAACAATTACGGCATTCATCTCTGACAAAGTTACATCAAAAGTGGCGATGGAGTGTCTTGAACATCCTAGGCAAAAACACCCAGGTCATGTGAAAATTTCTGATAAAGATGTGGCAGAGAAACTTCCCAGGATAGGAGCAGCCTCTCAGCTTGTAGGCACGGAACCTTTTCATGGTTTAGGAAATTGTAACTGCTCCTCATTCATTCAGAAACGAGAAGACAGACAAAGAATATCCATGTATATTTCCTGTAGAGTATCCTGAGACAATTTACCAGGGTTCTCACACTCAAAATCGCTTCTAAGCACCTATCACCTAAAATCTTTCAAAGATTGTATGGAACTAAATAAGAATAGTTTAAAAATCATTACAGGAATTCTGACAGGGCACTGTGGGCTGAATTATCACTTAACAAGACTGGGAATTTACTCTAATGGGGTTTGCCAGTTTTGCAGGGAAGAAGATGAGACCACCAAGCACATGCTGGCCAACACTAATGCACAAATGAAAGAAGCATTTGGATAATCATTTAACACAGAATGAACAAATAAGACTCAACAAAATAGGCTTACTACTAAAATTTATCGAGGTATCTGGAGGAAGGAAACTTTATCGAGAAGTACTTTGAATCCGCGAAGGGGACACAATATAACTCTAAGGTCGGCGTGCCGCTTCTCCCCTAATAATAATAGTAATAACTAAAGTTCCAGTGTACATTTAAGTATTTGCATGAAATAAAATCAGATAAATCTCTTTAATGTTTTCACTAATGTCCTAAGCACGTTCTGGAGTTTATCTGTCAAAATCCCTTCACATTTAAACGTTTTAGTGGATCCATTGCAATATTGTTCGTTATTCAATTATACCCGGTTTATTTCTCAAAACACAATGAAATTATTGGGGAACATTTTTGTTTTCTTTATCTTCACCAGTGTAACTATTCTCTACCGATTTATAAATCGAATTAATTTACGAGTAACCCAGTCTGCAGCAAATCCTTCCCTCAGACAGGCATCAAAAATAGGTCCGAAAAGTTTGCAAAATTATCTGTAACCAATGAAGACGGAGGGAAATTTTAGTGAACTCCACATCGAACAACTACAGCATCGAATCTGTATATATTAAATTATTAATGTTGAACACATTTGGCAATCTCTTGTAGAATATACTCGTACAATAAAATCCTATACAATGGAAATCCTTTTTCAGATGTTGTCTAACACACCACCAACTAACCCCAGTCTCTCGCCAAACAAGTTAATTACACAATAAAGTCTTTAAGAGCAACTTTAAACATTGAGACACGTTAATAATAATTACTCTGTTGAATAATTGAAATTAATTTCAGTCACACGCCACCCCCATATCCTTTAAGAGCAGGACCAATGCACGCAATTTGCCAGTGAATTAACCCTAAATAAATGTTGCATATTTAAAAGCGTTTTTAAGCGTTGTGCATTTGCATTGTACTCGTTTTGGAACAGAAAAGCGTACGTGCCAAAACGTAAAATGAAACCATTAAAATTCTTAGCCAAAAAAGGGCTGCAGGCCAAAAAGTGTTACCACCAACTATTTCGAAAGTTTTGCGACGAAAGAAGTCGCCGCCGCAGCCCCAATGAGGGGAGAATGTCGAAGAAAAGGCGAGCGAGCGTCTGAATGCGAATTACAACAATAATTTCGAGCAAAAAGTTTTTAAGTGAAATTTATTTTAATGGCGGATACAAACAAACACACACACACTCACACACACACTCACACATATATATATATATATATATATATACACAGCAAAGAAAACAAATTCACACACATTTACCCTAAAGTAAACCCGACGCTGTGCTCGCTCAGTCCCCGCGCAGCCTTTGTGGCATAATTTCAAGCAACAATTCTCATAATTCATAAGTGCTGATTTTATCCCAGCAGCTGAAAATGTAGGAAAGTGGTTTACTCCTTAAATAATGAAAATTCCTGCCATTTTCTACAACTAGCTTGAGTCGACAAAATCGTAGCTGACCATTTCAAAATAGCCAGAAACAAGAACGTGGCCACATCTCGTTGGTAATATACAAATTGAAGGTTTACCTTTTAGACTCCACAGATTAGACGATGAGGCTAGATAAAATAAAACGCCCAGTTGACAACACTCCCTCGCCGCAGCCACCTTCCAACTCACAACCACAAAATTTGCCATCCCCCTAGCGTCTAGCTTAAGAAGATTAATAACCGGCTGTAGGGCATAAAACTTAAATGACTTTAAAATTACAAAAGTTTGCGACAACAATTCCTTTTTCCTTTCCTACCACACCACTTTATATGCATGCGTTCTATAATTTCAAGTTTGTACTTTCAAATACTCCTGCGAACACTGGCCGGAGCAGCAGCAGAGTCTCGCACGTCCCAACCGAGCAGAATTGCATGGAAATATTAAATAAAATTATAATTAATTCAGTCTAGTAGAATGTCATGTGCTGACCAGCTCAGCCTGGCGCACACATCTTCATCCGAGAACTTGCCACAACTCTGCACACAAAGTGACTGCATGAATGAGTTAGTGTGCGGAGTGAGGAAGCCGGTGAGTTTGTCCCCAGTCGCATTCGGTGTGACTTAAGTTTGTAAATCAACTTGAGTGATGGTCCCACACTTGTATGCAAATGCTCCAAGATAGAATTATGTCCCTGTGGTTTTTAATACAGCTTTTTAATTATTTATGTATTTATTTTCCATGATTTCTTTACGATTCAAAACTATGCTACAAAAAATGCATGTGCATGGTAGAACAGCAGGAAGCGCAATATTCAAAATAAATAGTGTGGAAAGATTGTGGTGCAAGGATGTAATATTGGCCATGTGAGAATCACAGGTAATCGATGTTATCGCCTTCCTTACAAAATACTATCCCGGTGAGATGGTGAGAGTTACTGTGAAACTGAAAGACCTTATTCTGGAAGGAACTGAAAGCTGACTTTGGGTGGCAGAACCTGACTACTATCCCGGTGAGATGGTGAAAGTGCGAACGCTCAGATGAATGAAAGACCTTATTCTAGAAGGGACTGAAAGCTTGCTTTGGGTGGCAGAACCTGACTTCTATCCCGGTGAGATGGTGAAAGTTACTGCGAACGCTGAGATGAATGGAGGACTTTATTCTGGAAGGAACTGAAAGTTGACTTTGGGTGGCAGAACCTGACTACTATCCCGGTGAGATGGTGAAAGTGCGAACGCTCAGATGAATGAAAGACCTTATTCTAGAAGGGACTGAAAGTTTGCTTTGGGTGGCAGAACCTGACTACTGTCCCGGTGAGATGGTGAAAGTGCGAACGCTGAGATGAATGAAGGACTTTATTCTGGAAGGAACTGAACGTTGACTTTGGGTGGTAGAACCTGACTTCTATCCCGGTGAGATGGCGAAAGTTACTGCGAACGCTGAGATGAATGGAGGACTTTATTCTGGAAGGAACTGAAAGCTGACTTTGATTGGCAATTCTTGATGGAGATTTTATTTTGTATATTTGGAACACATATTCTGCTCATTATCCTCTGCATAGTTCTCTATTTAATAGCAAATTCGTATCTTTATCAAGTGATTGGAAAGAAACCCTGCTACGAGAAAATGCTGGACTTCGACAAAAATATGCTACGGTAATATCAACCTAAAATAGAACTCCAGCACTCAGAGATTAGGTTCTTCTTTTCTTCGGCGGCAGTCGAGGCGCCGTGTTAAGTCTGTTCTAAGTAAACATTGCAGACAATATCAACAAGGAAGAGAATAAATGTATCCAATTACACGCGTCAGGAGCATAGGTTAACTCAACGACATTGTAGACAAGATCGACAATGGGAAATACATATTTCCTCTATCGAATACGACAAACAGGACACTTCTCTCACGACTCTAGATATTATGTGGATCCAAAAACAAATTGATATGTTTATTACGTTTATCAAGTTTGTTAAATCAAACAGTCAGAAATGTAGCTGAGTAGCAGAGAGAGGGTTGTCTTTCCTTTTATTATTATTATTTTTATTAACAGGCTAAAAGAACACCGCGTCCTAAGAGATCTATTGTGCAGCCTCGTACCCAACTAAAACAGTCCTAGACTGTTTATAAATCTCGTAACTGCTGTGGGCTTAATTTTAACTAGGTGATTTGCAGATATGAACCCAGTGCCTAGGTAATTATGTCTGCGTCTTGCCACCGCTGGGCAAGTGCATAGAATGTGTTCTGCCGTTTCCTGCTCCTCTTGACAGAGTCGGCAGGAATCGTCTTCTACCACGCCTATTTTTTTCAGATAGTAATTTAGTCTACAACCTCCTGTTAGAAGTTCAGTATAGAGTTTGATGTCATTTCTGCTGAGGTTTAAAGCAGCATCTGTGTATAAGATCAATGAGTAGTTTCGACTGCCGCATGCCTTTTTGGCCTCTCCAGTAGTTCAGCAGATTTCACTTTTCCTGTTCGCATAACAAGTTATTTGGTGAAGCTACTGTTTTCCCCACAGAAGGGTTCTGGACCTATGAAGGCCGTACCTGCGCCCCTTTTTGCCAAAGAGTCCGCCATTTTGCCTTTCCTTTAAGGTGACATCTTTTATGGGTGCAAATGGAAAATGGAAAAGGAGAAACAACAATTTCATTGATGTCATCTTTCAGCTGTGATGCCCTTAGACTAAAGTGTACACGCCTATAAGCACACCTCGAATTAAGTGCAGGGTACATACCTTGAACATACAAACTAGAAATAAATTCTTTGAGTGTGTTTTTTTCGAGGCAAATTGCGCGGTAATCGCATCCTTTGATCAAATGGTATAAGTGATTATAAAATTTTCTCGCTTCTCATCTCAAAAGTGCTGAGCAATATTTCATAATCGGTAATTTTTGCACTGTTATTGAAGAATGGTAATAGCAGCAGCCCTTGATTGAGTACTGACGAAACCTGTGATTTTGAAACACTGATTTTCGGAGCAGTATAATTGCTTTTATAGAGCAAGATCACAATTGATCACACTTTCTCTCTTCAGTAAATCATTGCCGTCAACTAAGCATTAGATCGAAACACGATGTATAAATATTTATATATCATATTTGGTTGTGGCTCTTCTTTCTCTATGTTCTTCCTAAGCATTGTTGCCAGTCGAGGAAACACCCAGCTATATTATTTCAGCTTCATACTTCAGTTGCTCAAACTATTGCTGGTAGCTCTGATACCATAGACATGGGAAAATGGAGCGCCGTAAAGTAAATCATGTTGAATTAGAGGTATTCTTCTGCTTTTATGTTTTTATAGTGCCAGGAAAGCATCAATTCAAGCGTATTAGAAGTGCCAGGAACTTCGATGAATAGAGACACTGTCATACAGCAAGAATGAGAGAAGTGAGGGTCAGCAATTGAAAATATGATCACATTTTTGCAATGCTCTGGCCTGAAATCGTAGGGGGAAAATCAATGCTTTGATCCTAATATTTACACAAAGGTACCAGCAATGTCGCCTAGTTGAAGAACTGGCTTTTAAGACGTTCCTAAAATCATTAGATCCAAATTATGAACTACGTAGCGGACATTCAGTTTCAGGCACGTTTATACCAGTGTCTTTTTGAAGATTTCCACCTCCGTTCCAATATTGGAAAACCAAAAAAAAGGTACGTTTATACCAGCATTGGACAAAAAATGTAAGAGTAACGTGCTGCAAAAAGTTGAAAAGGCCAGAAAAGTGTGCAATAGAACGGACCTCAAGAAATAATGATGGATATATGGCTATCACTGCGCACCACTTAGATGAAAACATCTGTATGAAATCTGTACTGCTATAGTGTTCAATTGTTAGATTACAACAGACTGCGCATAACTTAGCTGCAGACATCAATCGTATTGTTTTTGATTGGGGCCCTACAAGCTAAGATATTGATAGCAGTATCCGCTAATAAGGCAAATATAAAATATACGTTGAATCTAAATATAAATTTGATAACTTGTAATGCTTGCCAAAGGCCACCAAAAGCAATCTGGAAGTAATCGCTGCTTTTGAAAAGGTGAAAGCCGTGGTTGGATTTTTCAAAAGTAGTCTTTGTTGAAACTGCAAAATTATCAATGAATCACATAATCCATAGAATCCCAGAATCTTTTAAAAAGGATTTCCGAGTCGCCAAAGAGATGGAATGTGGTGGAATGGTTGAAGAGGCTGTGTAAGCTTTAATTAATACAAAATTATTTAATTTTAACATAACTCTGGGAAACCATTCAAATCATTTGCGAACACATTTAGATTAGGAGATTCTGACAATATAGGGGCCATTGTACTTTTAATTGAAATTGCTGATTTGCCATAAAGAGATAATGAGAAATTCGAGGAAATTAATTAATTAATTGACATACTCGTATATGAAAAGCAGCATAAAAGTGCCTACTCAGATTCAAAAAGGCCTTCATAACTGGCTCTAAAGAAGCAATACTTTTACGCTGGAGTACATTTTTCATCCCTAGATTTAAAAATATACCTTTCCAAGTTAACAAAATTTGGAAGCACAATCTTTGCGAAAACGAAATTGTTCAAACAGCTGAAGTGAATACAGATGATTTGCTGATGCTAATGTTGTTCCTCATAGAACAGCCACATCTATGGCGATTGTTGAGGTTCTCATGTGTTAGAGCCTGGAGTCATTTTAAGGAAAATGGACCCTTCATACCTAACTTTAGTTGGGCAAAAGAAATTAAGGTTTTCATGTACATCTGCGCCCTGTGAGAGAATTGTTTAAAAGCAGGTCTAAATATTTGCAGCCAGACGAGCCTTATTTCTAAAAAAAAACCAAAACGTTTCTTCTTTAAACAGAAATGCCAAATGGGCTTTTTCTTAATTAATTGTATTTGTATTGGTTTTTCATTGAATCCGTCATTTGAATCATTCAATCCGTCATTCGAATCACAGTAAATCAGACAATCTGTAAATCTCGCACATCATAAGTTAAAATCACAGTAAATTTGAAATCACAGCCCTGATTACAAAATCACACCTTCATGCTTCACAGAATTCATTCATTAAATTTCATGTTCATTTCATTTTCTTATTATTATTATTATTATACCTTGCATTGTGATTAATTATGTCGTCAAGGGGTGGGGGGAATGAGTACTAGAGACTAATATTTAACTTTTATGAAATAATACAATTTCCATGTCAGAAAAGAAACGATACACTCGTGATTTCAAATACGTAAAAACCTCAACTATGTTATTATATAAACTCCAACAAAATCGACATGATGGCTGCCCACAAAAACTCCAATACAATTCAAATGATATAAAACAATTTGCATAACTGGGATTGATAAAGTAAATAAATTAAATCAAATAGTATAAAACAAATTGCATAACTGAGATTGATAAAGTAAATAAATTAAACTACGCCCAAATAAAACTGTTAAATGCATATTAATAAGTTTTCCGCTGAAAAGGCGTTAAACCACAGAAATATTACAATATTAAAAAAAAAACGATATTGATTTTATATTTATTTTCATAGGCAAACAAACAGATAAAAATATACATACATAAACATTAAAACATAAGCAAGCAAATGTATGTAAATATTAAAGTCAACCGAAAATTCCAGATTATTCCTGCGAACCAGACCCGTTTAAGCCTAATAATAAGTGACGCATATTGTTCCACAAATATGTGAAAAAGAAACATATTGCAAAATAAATAACATAAAAGCAAACAAATAAAAAATATCCTAGCAACCGAAAATATTTCCAAAGTGGCAGTGATACAGAAGAAATAACAGTGGAACACCGCTTCAAGGAATTAGACGTAAGAAGAGTCTGCCATGCTAATAGCAATCTGTTCTCTGACTACTATGATAATAGGAATCTGTTCTATCACTCACAAATAATGCTTTGCACATTTAACACAACAAATTCAACTGAATTAATGGGAAATTCAGGGGTGGGGCACTTATTATTGGCACTCAAAGAACACTGAGTTAATCGAGAGTTTACTGCATATGAATATGAATCGTTTAAAACTGAGCAAAAAGCAGTGAATAACTGTAAACAAGTGTAATTGAATGCAAACGTTGATTTTTTCTTTATAGCAATTCATGATTTATTTAAGTTGAATTTATTTTTTCATTTAAATATAAAAATAAATGAAAGCCCATCAAGTTTTTAATAACTGTGGCATTAAAAACTTTCACACACATTCATCCCCACACACACAAACACACACATACACACACACACTCACTCTGTCATAGGATCCAACGAACCATAAAAAATGTCATTAACTATTAACTGCCCACCTTAACCCCCTCCGGCATTGCAACGCAGCCGGCAGCATTGTAATTAACACTCTTGAAGCTCTGCGACAAACCGCCCCTGCCCAGGGTATGCTAATTATTTGGAGTCATTTCTTGCGCTGCCGTGCCCCCTCAAAATGGCGCTGCCCCGTGGCAGCAGTCACACTCATTTTGTTGTAGGAGTTGATTTCATTACAACTGCGCTTATGCTTACTTTGCGTTTAAACTCATTTCCGCACGCCTTTCACTTGGCGGCAGGCCCTACGCGCGCTACTGACAGCGGCAACTGCGAGAAAGACACCATTTAAATGAATGTCAGGCAACTCGAGAGACAGCAGCCATGCATTAAATACGAGCAACAGAGAGAAAGAGCGGGATCGAGGGAGAGAGACAGCACGAGCAGCAGTTGATTCATGGCATGCGGGTCGTTCGTTCGTTCGTTCGTTCATTCATTTCGTCAAACTCATTCATTAACATAAAAATTCTTGGAGGTCCTGGCAGTTTTGTGGCAAGTTGCATTTAAAACTGGCAAATAGCTGTGCGGGTCTCTTAAATATTTACGAGACTGCTGGTGAACCGCAGAATGCCCTACATTTCAAGCTTTCTGTGCGACTTGGCTTTTGTTTTCTGACGTTGTAAAGTGGCATTTGCTTTGCATTTAGAATAGGCGTTAAGCAGCAAAGATGTGTTCTGGTGCCGCTGTGCATTCATTTTGTCTTTAATTTCTTCCTGTGCTCAAATTTTCCCCATAAATTTTGTGGAAACCACTTCAGCAATGTTGTCGTTGTGGTTATTGAAGGTATTCGGCACGGCACGGTGGCAAAAATAGTTAAATTTGAAAAAACTTAAAATCAAGCACAATGTGCAAAAATACTCGCACCAATTTCGAATATTTCCAGTGGCTCTGACTTCATTTAAGATCCTCCATAGCGAGGTTTGGAGATAGCTTTTACTATGAGTAGGAAATGAAAATAAGTTTCCGACTGATCCACGAGTGTCCAAAAGTAATCTATCGATGTAAAAGGTGCTTGAGAAACTATCCGATCATTAAGCCTAAGAATCTATATAGGATGTACCTGGAACCTGATTCTACCAAAAGCGGGACACAAGCAAAAAAGTCGTCCACCGTTTCATCCTCCTTTCTACTAGCCTGACAAAGCGCACTGTCTGCTATGTCTATCATATCATTAGCATTTACTTAGCCGACACAAAATTACCCGTTATCAGTCCTACCAGCAGTATACAGCCTCCTACCAACAGACAAAAGAATCCTTGACCAGAAATAACAGGTAGCATCGTCTTTGTCCAGCTACTGCCTCTGAAGGCTTTCTATTCCCGATACTGTGCGTAGACAACTCAATCTCTAATAAAGGCCCTAATGCCAGATACGAGAAGAACAGGTTCCGAGCCAGTAAAACTGGTCTCAGATCCTTTATTGACAACTTTATCAGTGACTTAATTCCCATAACCTCTTCTCTTGGTATTAGCGGTGCAAGTCGGTCCATTGAAAACAAAAATGTCCTTATGTTTTTCCTTACTTATCATTTTATTTTTCGAAGAACATGCTTATTCTTCCATATACACCGACTTTTTTGAACAGAAGTGGATTCACCGCATTCCTCTTTATATTGGAGGAGCCACTCGGAGTACTATAAAAGGACTTCTTAGAAAACTATAAATTTAATTGGATTATATATCTAATGTAGTGTAAAGGGAAGCGTCTTGTGGCGAAGGCTAATAACTTGGCAATTATCAACAATGTTAGTCTGCCAATAATGATGATAGTGATACATCTAATGTCCGCCTTTCGATATTATAAGAAACACAGAACAAGTACAATTAACATCACTATAGTTCGGCTTGCTCACAGTTCCGCTCATCCGGAATTATAAATGTACTCTCACAATGTTTAAGCCTTCTTGCTTGCTACTCTAGAAGTATTTAATTTTATGGAGAGATTGTGGGCCTTAAATAAACCAGTATACAGATGGTGAGAGCAACTTTTGGTAACCTAAGCTGGTTAAAGGTGCACTGTCCCCTGAGTCAAGGAGCACACTAGCAATAGTCACTCTTACTTTCATTAGATTAAATTACAAACCAGTGAGGCTACAAGGCAATTTCAATTAATAAATGTGAACACTCCTATACATATGCACATCTATCCCGAGAAACCATAATGACCTCCTCAGTTTACTCCTTCGAAAAAATGCCAGGATATTGTTCTCATCCACAGAGACCTCAGGTGATGAAGTAGAGTGAAGACTGTTCTAAGATCGAAGCAGAAGAATTGTTTCTGAATATATTTCCTAGACGGGTTATTTTTGTGATTTCCTTATTTAAAAGAAGTGCCAAGTTACTGTTCTTCTCCAGGAAGGCCCCAGGTGACTTCCTAAGATGGAAGACAAAGTAGGAGTCTATCCCTTCTGAATCTATTACCGAGATGGGTCATTTTTGCACGTTGAATTGAAAATAATGACTGGGCAGAAGTAAAATGATATGTTGCCAAGGCACTGATAGTCGATTTCAAGCAAGGATGTCAATTTTCGCATTCAAGTTTAAGATTCTAGCGCATATATTTTCATAACATAAAGAAACAGGTTCATGTTCATTCGTTGATGCCTGCATTGGTTTCTGAGTTACGGGGACTGTAAAGCAAATAGAATGATCAAAAGCTATTCCTGGTGAAATCTGATGCAGAAATGCAATTCCTTGAGTATATAAACTTTTGGTTCAAATTAGTCTGTGAATCAAAGCAACTCCCTCCATATTCCGGTAACAATCTAATCTCTTCTTTTTACCTGCTGTTTTTTAATATATAATAGAACAAAATAATAATAAATTAAATAGAACAAAAATTAGAGATGGTCTAAATACAAGCAAAGAATAACCCCATTATGAACCGCACTCACACATTCAGGAAAACACGTTCAGGCCAAGTACAAATGGATCTTCCCACATTTTGGCGAAGAAAATACCCACCGGGTAAGGAAAAAGTCTGATTGAAAAAAGAAATGACATGAAGGGAACTGGGAGGACAAAGGACGAGTTTCTCGCAAAAAATATTAGTAAGGAAGCACACAACTGGACTGGAGAAAGTAATTGAAATGTTTTCAACAGTTATAACGGAAAGAGCTCATATCTGATCCTCGCTCATACGTCCAGATAGGCTTAAGAACTGCTATTAATAATTTATTGTCCAGGTTGACCCTTATACATATGTTTTGAACCCAATACAGTTTCACTGCTTTTAGCTTGACTTGAGTTCTCTTTGCCTCAATGTGTTTCTTCCATGTCAACTTTCTATCAAGATTAGCACCTTGATAGTAAATATTTTCTTTCTGTGGAATGTTGAGGTTGTTTAGAGATACAGAGGGGCATCATTCTCGAATCTAGAGAAGCTTCAAAGGGTGCAATCTGATATAGAGAAGCTTCAAAGGATGCAATCTACACCATTACGTAAAATCACAGCGGCTCCATGGTTTGTTAAAAATTCGAAAATCCACAAAGATTTGGAGATGCCCACAATAGAAGAGGAAATAAAAATATTCAATCAAACTGAAATATCATCCAAATAGCTTAGCAAGCGCACTATTAAGATGTATGTATAGTAAGATACTTAGAGGTAAAGATACCGTAGATCTTGAAACAATATAACAAACTAGTAAAATGCTGCAAAAACAACACTACTTCCTAGTATTGGCAAGGATAAGAGTAAATTTATAGTATTGAGCTCACAATAATTATTGTAAAAATCTAGAAAGATCCAATAAATGGAATAAGGAATAAGAAAAGGAAAAGTAATAATATTCAGGAGACAACCTTCAAAATTCCTCCTTGGTCCTCAAAGTGAGCAAAGATTTTAATAATTTTACCGGCCTACAGTCACTGACCCAGCATATTAATTGACTCTTCGAGAGTCTAAAAGTAGCTGATGGATATAATTTTCAATCATAAAATCATATTTCTGTCCACTGTTCTTCATTGAGTGCTTCCTTGGTTTGGTTTACTATTTGCTTCACTCTCACTAACAGAAGTTTCATATTTTTTTTGTGCACAAATATTTGGAGGAAATTTCGCCACAAAAAAACCGGGACCCATCAAAGTCAAACATTTACCATGAAATTATTCCATCTTCCTACTTTTCGTAATTTTTATTCTGTTCATTTTTATTGAAGTGAAAATTTGCACAAACCACGCATTGTGTGATTTATGAAAGAGAACACAGGCGCAGCTTATGAAAAATGAAAGTTTGCCGCAAGGTGACCTCAATTCGTATAAGCCAGAAATATGTGCGCGATCTTCAAGAGAAACCTCCAAAAAAGAACCAACTCTGCAGACAAATAAAAATGTTCCACTTTCGAGCAATTTAAACGGCAGACAGGAAATTTTCTTAAAGCTGCCAGCAAAGGAAGCGCAACTTAAACAGACTGGAGGCGAAACTTTAATACTTTTAAGGAAATAATTTATTTAAATTTACTCAAGCGCACTCTCATACCCGAACACTCTGATAAGCGTGCTGTGGGGGGAGGGCGTGTGGAGGGAGGTGGCGTTGAGAACTCAACACTTCGCATTGAATTTGCTTGCGAGGCAAAAGTTTTCTTCACTTTTAGTTGGAAAATATCTGCCGCACACTTTTCGACTGAGTTGCAATGCAGTGTGCGAAAAGCCAAAAATATATTTCAACAGTTGCAACAGCAAAAGCAATAACAACAGTAACAACAACAACACCAACAACCACAACAACAACAGTAAAAGCAACAGTAACAACAGCTACAGTAACAACAACAACAACACCAGTAACAACAAGAAAAGAAAACTAACAAGGGAAACGTCTTCAGATTTGAAAAGTAAATTCACCAGAACGTTTTTCATTAAGCCACTTTGCATCGGCGGGCGCAGTAAATCTACCAAAAGGGAGACCGGGGAACCCTTTGAGCTTGTTCATAAATGAAATGAAGTCGTTCCCTTGCTGGCGTTTGTGCGCGCCTGTGTGCATGTGTTGGTTTTATTTGCCATATTTGCATTTAACAAATTACAAACAGAGCCTTTGCGTGCTGTTTGTGTGCTGCACGAGTATCTCTGCCTTTTGTATACGTCTGTCCATTTGTTCGTTCAGCTTACCAGTAGTTCCACTCTTCCTCTCCGTCTTCTACGATACACTATGTGTCCGTTCTGGTTACGGTCATGTAAGTGGTTGCCTGACTAATGATATTCGTCCTTTAGCAGCAAACAAATTGAAATTATTTCTTAGCAATTACTCAGGATAAACTTCTCTCTCCGTTGCTTTCATTAGAAACTTTACGCTTCTATCTTTATCGTAGTGATCAGATTAGAACAGAGATGGAGCACAAGACGTATAGAAAGTAATTCCAAATAATGTTTGCTTCATAGCCGCTAATCAACTAAATTCGTTGGCTTTTGTTACTTTATATTGTGCCGAAATGTCCATTTCAGTATTCATGACTAAACATGAGTCTATGTTTAAAGCATATGAGCAATGAAAGCCACATTCAAATTGTATATTGAGCATTACATACACTCTGTTGTTGTTATCCTGTTGTCCCTTGTGATATAATTTATGATCGTTAATAGAAAGTCGCTTGTGATGTTGTACTTTTTTGATATGCGTTGATCCTTAAATATATTGATCTGAAATAACCACATCAGTATTCATGAGTAAATATGAATCAATGTCAAAAACATATAAAAGCCACATTCGAATTGTATATTGAACATTCCATACACTCTGTTGTTGTTATCCTGTTGCCCCTTGTGATATAATTTATGATCGTTAATTGAAACTCTGGTCATGTTCTTTTCTGACATGCTTTGATCCTTAAATGAGGGTGTCTGTTTTTTTTCCTAATAGACAATGTATTCATAAAACAACTTAGAAAGCATGGGTCACCTATAAAATGATTGAATATCAGTTCAGTTATGACTTGGAAGCAGCAGTGATAAGCAGTGATATAGAAGGAAACTAAACAGTTGAAGTCCTTCAATTTTATTAACTACTTCCTATGTAGATTGTTAATCATTGAACCTACTTTAATTAAACCAAATAATCAAATAAAGACACAATCCAGTGATTGAACTAGCAATGAACGAAACTAGCATTCATTGACACAAATCAGTGATTGAACTATTAGCAATACACTAAGCTTTGCAGCAAAATGGTTATCTCATATTCCCCCTAGAAAATGGATGCCAAGACAACGTTAGTAGGGACATCACAATAGATCTTCCAAGTCGCGGTGGATAACAAACTTTACAGTCCACCCCCGGTAATCCGACGAACATTTTTCAAGGCGGTGTCGGTTTATCGAATTTGTCGGACTATAAAGTGATATCACTGACTCCTTGTAGTCCGGCACTTTTTGAAAAGGAGTAACTTGTAATCCGACAAATTATAAAAATGGAGAGATAGAATTAATCTCTGTAAGTACATAATTGGCATATCGGATTTCAAGGGGCACCGGATTAGCCAAGACCGGATTACCGGGGGTCGACTGTAAATCTAATCTAAGGCCATGTAATACCGCTACATGCCTAGTCGCCGGAGTGTCAATCGTTGATAATATAGATTACTGCCAGACGACTAGAAAAATTCAGTGAGTCCGCCTTTCAAGACTTCTAACTTGCTTCTTCAGTTTTGATCTTAAGTTTCTGTTCAAATTATATAGTTATATATAACTATGAGTAGAAGCCATATATATAGTTATTATATATGGCTTCTGCTCATAGTTAGGCTCTCTACACTATTCTTGTTTCCTTAACCTTGGTCCTACGTAATTTCTGTTCATATTTAATTGAAAAGTGCCAGTTAAGTAGGCTTGAGTAACTCAATGAGAGTGGCTTTCTATAGCCTTGCTTGTTCAATATTGATCCTTAGTGACTTTTTTCATATTTAATAGAAATTACTAACTCAGTGAGAGTAGTTTTCTACACTACCCTTTCATGTTCAATATTGGTCCTAAATAACTTGTGTTCATATTTAATAGAAGTGAGTAACTTTTTGATCTTAAGTTTCTGTTCAAATTATATAGTTATATATAACTATGAGTAGAAGCCATATATATAGTTATTATATATGGCTTCTGCTCATAGTTAGGCTCTCTACACTATTCTTGTTTCCTTAACCTTGGTCCTACGTAATTTCTGTTCATATTTAATTGAAAAGTGCCAGTTAAGTAGGCTTGAGTAACTCAATGAGAGTGGCTTTCTATAGCCTTGCTTGTTCAATATTGATCCTTAGTGACTTTTTTCATATTTAATAGAAGTTACTAACTCAGTGAGAGTAGTTTTCTACACTACCCTTTCATGTTCAATATTGGTCCTAAATAACTTGTGTTCATATTTAATAGAAGTGAGTAACTCAGTGAGAGTAGTTTTCTACACTATCCTTGCTTGTTGCATATTGGTTGTAAATAATCTGTTCTACTATTCTTCTCCACTTTATGTGTAGTTGCCTCTAATTGACTTTTGGTATTCTCGCTTTGAATTATATATTCCTCATTATGAAAATCAACAGCTTTCCAGTCCACTGCCACAACATTCATAGACAAAAATAAATGACTACCCAAGCTTCCCTTTAACTTTGAGTATGTCCTCTGGAAATCTTTCACCACTTTACCGAAAAGACTCCAGCCTCAGTTCACACACTTGCTTAACCATGTTTACAAGTAACATAACCCTCGGACAATTGAAGCAACACCACGCAACCAAATTTGTCGATCTACTGGCCTGTAATCTGCCACAACTTCTGTGTGGAATAAAAACTCTTCACGTCCCTATCTTTCCTCTTTATCTGTCTGTGTATAAAAACTTTGTTTAAAATTCAATTTCCACAAAAATTTGAGAACAAAATAGCTTAAAGGCCTTCCTCCATTTCGTTTAAATATATACTGGAACAACATAAACTGGGTGCATGCCCCTACTATGTGTATGTGTGGGCCCTTAAGCCTCGGCTACCCCCTGCACAACCGAAATCAAGTGAAATCGCTGAAATTCCAGAGGCGAAAAAAACCATGACCATGCAAAAATACCATTTACATAAATTCACACTTTGCCAGGTTAAATGGAATCACAAAAATGCATTTAAAAATTCAATTTTAAACTATACAAAAGGCATATACAAACACAACAACAACTGTAGCAGTCGGCACAAACACCAAACAAGGACAACCAGGACACCAACTCAGCCAGAATACAGGGCATAATAAAAAAGAAACGGAGCAATTTTAAAACAAAGTTTATGAGGTAAGCAAAAGTGGCCAAGTCAAGTACGTAGAAATTGACCGAATATTTTCAATGGAGCCCAGCAAACCTGCCCAGCGACTCGTTGTGTGGGCATACTGGGATAGTGAAGAGAGCTATGATAGTGTTCAATACTAACGCATAAGAAGTGGAACTATTTTTTTAAATATAAATAGAGAGGTATATAAATATGGAGCCCTCCTTCAACAGCGGGGTCTTTCTCCATTATTGAAGTATTTTTTAGGACAATATAATTTCTGCATAAGAACTAAAGGGAATATGGGTGCGTATATGCTCCTTTATATAGATTATAAATGGATACAGAAGTGTTATATATATGTAAAACCAACACGAGAGGATTATGTGTGCATACAAGGAATCTTGTAATGACTTCATTAAAGGAAAGAGATACTCATTCAGGAGAGATGAAGAGTAAAATAACTTGCGGTCAGAGGTGCCTTGAATCAGATATTATAATTGATGGAAAACGTCTTTTTATAAAGACTGAACCAACATTACTTAGTCCAGATTTGAGCAATTGGAGGAAGGACTAATATTGTGGAAAATGTTACTGGTGATTGGCCGAAATAATATGAACCCAGAACTATTTTGTATTTAAGTGGACTATAAAAGGAATAAAATAGGGTTGCTCATAATCAGAGGTGCCGTGATTCAGATCTTATAATTGACGGCAAGCATCTCTGCAGGAAGACTGAACAAACTCTACCTAGTCCAGATTTAAGCAATTTGAAGAAGGACAAATATTGTGTAAAATTATAATTGATGATTTGTGGATGGAAAATAGACTCAGAACTGGTTTGGACTGCAAAATAGGGTTACTCATAATTGGTCCATTATATTTTCTGTAATTGTACTGCAGAACATAAAGAATTGCAGAACTTGTGACTAAGGTTAGTCTGATTTAGTTCAAATAACTCGTCATATAAAATAGTCAATTTTCTATATTAAATCTGAATCCCATGTATGTAACATGTTGTTCGATCTCCGAAGAGATGATATGTCTTTAAATTGTAGTCAACAGCTTCAACTTTCATAGAGAAAGTTCACCAAAGTTCCTCCAAGCAAGTGTTTAGATGCAGACTTTCTTTGGGTTCCTTCTTAGCTTGTCTCCTATTCCTCAAATGATAGTCAACTGATCTGGGCTGATTTGATCACGTGGAGTTTTGGTGTAATTGCCTGCCAGATTCTAGGTCCGACGTATGCTAAAAATACACCGAATAATTTAAAAAATTTTGGATAACCACCTTCTGAGTTTTTTCTCGAATCCTTACATGAATCTTAAAGCTACTCTGCGCAAACTGTCACTAGTCTGAGAAACTCAGTAGTGTACCTTGTCTGAATACAGAATACGTAACCACAATAGAGTATGTAAAGAGGGATCGTTAGTCTGACGAGGATCATCTACATTCCAATGGGTGCGTTTGTCCTATGTTCCCATGATGCAATAAGATATCAAAATTATAGTTGTTAATAACATGCCACACTTGATTGGCAAGGAAACAAGGTGACTTCATCTCATATCTGTGAATTATCAATCAATTTGATATGAGGAAGATGTCGTCTTTCTATTGAAATGACAAGTGATTCTCCAAGGAAACACTTCTGATCATCGCATCAATCTTTCCTCTGATATTTCCATCAATTTTCCTATGGCCGAAAATCCAAACCTGGGTAGAGGAGTTCACTACTCTGCAAAAAGAGGTCAAGAGACTTCATCCTAGTCTCTAAATTTCCACATGACCATCTGTAAATATACTCATGACTTTACTCCTGAAGTTTTGTATGCTATTTTCTGTTGTAGCCGGAAAAAATTCGAATAGGTCCAAGTAGAAAAAAATGCCTATTTCAAAGCCGCCAGAGATTTTTGAGTGATTAATGAAGATACGAGTTATCCTAAATTCCTGCCTTGGCAATTTTCCCAGCCTATTCTAAATGGATGCATACATTATAAGCTTCTCTCCAACTTTAGCGTTAGAAGTAAGGGATATATTTTACCTGCTGTCAATACACTTGGCAATAAAAGGAGAATGAGTCCTTGCCCGCCGTAGCCCTCAGTCAGCCAAACCTCTACACCACTTAACCACTGAATCATTGTTTCTGTAGGTAACAAAGTCCTGGTATTCATGATCGATTTGCTTATGACAAGTGTCATAATGTCCATTTATGTTTTATGTTCATCAATTTTAATAGCTCCGCCAGGATAACAACAAATTGAAACATTTCATTCATCGTAATATTCTTAATTCGCTGGAGGTTCTTTCTGCCTCAGATTCACCCTCCCTCATGATCAAGGATAACAATCCATTTGCCGTTCACAAACACCTGAAAAATCATAAGTTAGTACAAGCACCCGGTGTAGGGTGTATATGGAAGAACTGTAATGGACAGAAATCTCCGCAATTGAGATTCCTGTACACAGACAAACGTTTTGATGCTTTCAATTTTTGAAAATGTCACTCGGTGACATGTTTTAATTTATTCATGCCATTTACGAATGACTACGAATACAACTACAACAACGAGAAGAGCAATCCATAGGGACCACCGAACGTAAGGCACGACAGTTGTAAGTCTCTCTAAGTCACTGCTGCTGTTGGGCGGTCTCAGCCGCAGGACTGTGTGGGTAGACCGCACAACTGCAAAGGCCTCCAATGATATAGTGTCACAAGCTACTGCAGGGAATTTGCCTACGTCCAGTTCCTTTTTTTGCTTTTGTTTTCCAACTACGGCAACTACGAATTGGAGCAAGGATACAGGAACGAGTATAATTTTAACTTGTATGCTGCTCTCGTTTCAGAAGTTTCTATTCTCTGAACGGCGACAACAAGTGTCATTTTAAGGTTTCAATTATACAGCCCCAGGGGAAGGACGAATGCTCACAGCGCCGAAGAGAGTTGAAGGACAACAACGCTGAAGGACTCATAAATACTCCCACTTGCAGTGCCGTTCTTTTATACCAGCATTCACATTAAAATGATAAAGCACAACAAATTCAGGCAGCACAGTCAAATCAACTCGAAACAGAACAATTGAGCTGAATTGTCCGTGCAGCAATTGACGTTGTCGACTCCTTGCTTTCGTAAGGACCATCTTGTAGTTAGTTTTACATTACACACGCAAAAATGGAAATAAAACCGAGAATCAGGCAAATGTTATCACAGAACGATGCTTATTCTTAATTGAAATGGAAATACGTTATGCGTCTCAATGGAATTGCTGCCTGCCATTTGAAGTTTATCACAGCGACACTGATGACGACGGCGATGATGACGACAATGATGAGGATGATGACGATGAAGGCAATGAAGATTTTGTTGGCGCTGCCGCTCATGCTGTTGATTATTTTGATAATGTTGACTAAATTAATTTTAATGATGACAGGCATTGAAAAGTTTGAAGCTTCCTTAATATCACGAGCAGGAGTGACTGTTGACGTTGATATTATTGCACGGCATAAACAGCCTTGCATAAGTTTAAGTGTTATTTGCTGTCGCTGTAATTAGCTTCACGTTCTCGACTGTGTTTGAATGCGGGTTTTATAGTCTTTTGAGTTTTAAGTATCCTGCAGCTTTAATGATACTTATTTTATTTTTAAGTTTACTTTTATTTACGCAGTTTAAAACAAAATCTTTACACATGCATCTTTCGCAGCAATTGCAGCGTGCAGCAAGTTGATAAAGGAGTAGTTCTTAATAGGAGTTCTCAAGGAGTTATTTATATATCTTCTCATAATTAATTAAGCTTCTAAGGTTTCAGTAGAGGCAAAAACGGTCTTCAACTCGCAGAGAAAAAACAATGGTATGCCTTACTCTGAGCAGGATACCCTGTGATTGTCGAAAGGGGTCTGGATAAAGCGGCTGTGAAAAACTTGCCCGGCAACAGTGGATAAAAACAATGAATTTGGATAAATACAATACGATAAATTTAAGATGAATTCAATTCAAAGGTTGGGTTTGATACAAAGAGGAATCCTAATATAAATGAAAAAGCAAATCTCCTGATTAGCATATAGTAATACCTCTGAATGTAATAGGTGCTACACTCAAAACATCACGCTGGACATCCGAAAGGCTTTCAATAGCACAAGGAGAGACCTCATCATACAAGCACTGCAATCATTGGAGACTCCTGCATACTTAATCAAAATCATACACGAATATTTCAGGGACAGAGTACTGGAGTACGAGACAGGAGAAAGGACAAGATATCACAAGGTGATGGGTGGCGACCGGCAGGGGTCAGTACTAGGCCCAACACTATGGAATATAATGAACGATGGGGTACTTTATATCGATATGCCACAACATGCCCTTTTAGTAGGATATGCTGACTACATTTCGCTAGTCGCCACATCGCAAAGGCTTTCAACACTTGAGTTTACCTGCAATGCTGTAATTGCACGCATCCGACTCTGGCTGCTCGAACACAGCCTGCAACTCGCGGCAGAGAAAGCGGAGGCAGTGCCCATAATGCCTAGGAGAACCGCCGAATACATCACAATTAATGTAGCGAGGGTTGGGTAAAGTAACTTGGACTCGTATTTGACCAAAGATTGATCTATAAGGAACATACTAAGACAACAGCGGCAAGGTGAGCAGGGTGGTTACGGCCCTATTGCACATATTATCAAATATCGATGTAGTACGAGATCGCAAAAGGCGAATATTGTCTACGGTGGCTGAGTCGATTGCACTATAAGCGGCACAAGATGCAAGTTTCATGGCTGTTAAGCCTCTCCAGAAAGCAATGCGGATAAACGGATCTAAGGGTTGCGAGCGCATACAGAACTAAGTCGAATGAGGCTGTTGCTGTAATAGAGAGAAAGCCGCCGGTTGCAATGAGGACGGAGAGATTGGGTCAACTATATAAAACGTGAAAGACGAACGGAGGCGGTATTGGAAGAGGCCACAGAACAGATGAAGCGCAAGTGGCAAAATCGATGGGATGAGACGGACAAGGGTAGATGGACCCATAAACTGATCACTGATATCGAATTGTGGTACAAGAGTGCTTTTGCGTGCCCAGACTTCTACACCACGTAACTCATTTCAGGCGATGGGTGCTTTCGACACTATTTGAATAGATTCAATATTGTAAGAGACCCGCTGTGTGAGTGAGTGAAGATCCAGAACACATAAATTTCGCCTGCCCAAGGTTCGAAGCGTATCGGTGGATATTAGAGGCAGTGACTGGGATCCATATCACAACCACTATCATTATCGAAGCGATTACGTCATCAGCAAACACGTGGAAGACGTTCCAGAGATATGTAGAAGATGTACTAAAAGAGCTCCGTGGACTAGAAAGAATCGCCACAATTATAAACAACGGAAGTTGCATGGATGCGATAGAATAGCAGAGGCAGCTTCCCGCTCTCTACGGTTGCTCTAGGGAGCGTTTTTCGAGGGGATGAGGGTTGAAAGGAGACAATTTTAGTGGCGTAGGCCTCTTCGGAGGAGTCCCACAATACCAGCGCTGCAGGAGCCTGCTGGTCGCCTTGAGAATTTTACGTCTCCCAAATTGGAAAAGAAAAAATATCGAAAGATGAAGTACAAGATACAGGGTTATAAAGAAGTCCTTGTAAAGAGGAAAGTACTAGAACTATTTAAGTGAAGGAAACCTAGTCAACTATTTCTGAAGTGAATTGGTGATAAACTACTTTTATTAAAGCTAAAGAATATAACAAAATTTTGACCCAATCCAGAGATGAAACTTATATCAAATTTTCAATATTCGTGGGAGTATACTTTTGCACAGATTAAATAAAGAAAGTCAATAGGAACTGATTTCATTGCTATAGAAATTGTGCACTTGTTGGTCTTCAGAGCAGATTCAGTTTGTCAGCAGTGTTTGTCAATACATTTGCCAGGCTTACAAGCCTGTTGAGCTAAGTATAGCAAACTTCCAAACGAATAAAGTTTTTCACATACTTTTATAAAAGAAACATCAAACTAATTCATATATAGACTCATACGTATACTCTTTGGATTAACCATTCTTCAAACTATATGGAAATACTTTTTGCGGATATTTGCTTAGTACGTATATGAAGATCTTTGTAATGTCTTCTCATTAACTGGTAAAGGGTAATCTCTTAACAGCCTAATCTTCTCCTATGATTGTGTTATAGTTAAAATCTAATCTTGAAAAGTTACTTATCGCTTATCGTTGAATTCATAATCTAGAAAAGTTACTTATCACTGGTGGAATTGGACTTCTCCTACTGTATACGAAGTCTAAACTAGAACTGCTCTCACTTTATTCGAAGTCTAAATGAGCTTCTAGGGTCAGCACTCTTTAAAACTGTTTTTTCTGTCTTTTAATTCTTCTATCGATGGGATAATGATATCGTCCTTGTATATGACGATCCTATTAATTCTAGATCAATTCGCGGAAAATTGCGTAAATGTATGTTGAGAAAAGTGGCGGTACTTTAGAGATTCCAAAAAGGATTCCAGTATGAGTACCAAATGACGTTCTTTGAAGGGAACCTGGAAAAATCAATGCCGCAATCAAGTGTACTGTACACCTATGCACCCTGATGTCACTACAATCTGTCAATGATTATTACCATAGGAAAATGTTGTTTTGCGATATTTTCTTTACGCTTGCGATCGATACGCACCATTTTCCTCCTTCTGGGATGCCAGTACCACTGGTGATGCTAATAATAATGAGTTATTTTGGATGGTTCTCTCTTTAAAGTATGTTCAACCAGAGAGAACCGACGACAATTTATAGTTAAGGTGGACATATAACTAACTCTTTCCCACATTTTTATTATTTGTTTACATGTCTACAACGCCAATGTGATATGGTGTCGCAATGCGGCCAATGTCTAGTTGAAGATTTCCACTTCCGTTCCAATATTGCAAAAAAAAACTCAGTATTGCATTGTACTTCAGTAAGAGAAAACTTTTGGTAAAATGAATTCCGAAGAGGTATGAGGCCGTAGTTTTATACACACACCCCAAAGGACCGAAATTGTCGTAGGCTGCCGCAGCTAACACAATTAAGAGGTTGGGATTATTCGTTAGGAACTGGATTAACCGTAACGATGAAGCACTAAACGTGAACGACCTTCCGGATCGTGGGAAGTCGAGAACAACATCCATCCGCCAGGATATAGAGATTTTGAAGCTGTTCGAGCAGAAGCCATTATTCGACTTATTTTTCGATTATTCCTTGGTCATTATATGGTAAGTGCCTAGGTCCTTGATATATGGATACTTCATCAGCTAAAATGATTTTCATATATATTGGACTAGTCTTTCTCTTAGCAGGATTCCAACAGCTGATTGTATTCAATATCTCTGTCTAATGATCTCGTTTCAAATAAGACAAATGAACATCCTGTTTAAGAAATTCTTCACTGAAGTTCGTTGGATATTGGCTTTCAGGGCAATTATGATCATAGCTGGCAAAGAAGCAACGCAACAAAGTCAACAATGCGCATTGTTTTTAATTCTAATTGCAACCTAAGTTCACTTTACAAAACATACATGATTAACTCCATAATATGGCGTATCAATTACCTTTAATATTTGCCTTTCCGCTGCCAACACACAAATTACAATATAACTAATGGAAATGTTGGCGTTTCAACCAATTATTAAAATGTAATTAATAATCACAATTAAATGCACATTGAAGTGCATGCCTGAAGTGTGTACGAGTGGGTGTGTGACATTTGTGTGTGTGTTTGAGTGTGTGTGTGTGCAATTGCGTGAAAGTGTTTAAACCAAAACGCAAATTTAAACAACAATAATAACAACGCTGATGACAATTATTTTAATTAGTTTCATTTTATCACAATTAAAGCGGATTTGCATTTATGATTAAAATTATTTTTAAAGCTTTCGATACAAACACAAAACCACTTTGCTCAAATATTCCAAAAGAGGCTTTCAGGATTATGTGGCAAATATTTTGCAAAAAATATGATGGATTTTAATTTTAATCCAAGTTATTTTAATGGAAATAATAAGAAGCATTTCCTGTAATTAAAATTTTAAATACTGATTTTAATATGCTGGTAGAGTGAAAAAAGTGGGGGAATGTGTTGCGAAGAAAGTACATACAAGCCTTCAAATAAACATGAAAACCCTTTCCAGACTCCTTTCTATGGTACTCGTAACAGAAAAAGTTGTATGGATCCATGAAGGTTTACTTATAAGTCCCACATTAGCTGGGCAACCTTTCCCTCTCTTACTAATATTTTCAGCTGCGAATACTCCCCTGAACATCAGGATTCCATTTACTGGGTCTCTACAGAGTTTTTAATACCATTTACGCTGCTTTCACTTGAATCAACATCGTAAGCTGTACATCAAAATAATAAAAAGTGCTGCTGGAAAATGAAAGTTAATTTGGAAAGTGCAGCAGCACCGGCGGCAGCATCATTTGCTGCGCGTACGAGATGTGATTTTATGGCTCCGAGGAATTTTTATAAAAATTCACCAAAAACACACCCAGCCACCCAAACACGTACGTAGATACACACATATACCCATTTAAACACATCTACCCACACACACGTCGCTAGCACGCTCGCAAACAAACAACAACAGCCTTGAGTACATTAACGCGGCTGCCGCTCCACGCTTGCTGCGTGCAGGACGCCGTGCGAGCGTATCGATCTCGCTGCTCAGTGAATAATAAGCAAAATGCCTTAATTATTCACAAGTTCTATGGCTGGTGCGGGTGTTAAATGCACGCCTGATTGGAAATATTTCAACACTTGGCAAATGGAAGTAATGAAGCCATCAATCAATCAAATCATAGTGCCGGATGAGGTGGAACCCTTTTCTTGTGGGCTTTAAAATGCTCGACTTTTGCATTATTTTAAACTGAAATCTTACTCAAACTGTTGACACCGGTTTGGGAAGGGGATAAAGACTACCTAAAACTGACCGCTTTATATGCCCGCTCATATAAGACTCTCATTTTTTTTTTTTGGAACAATTTTGATGCCAACATAAAAACAGAATAGCAGCAAAAACCACTGAAATGGGTAAATCGTAAAGTTTAAGAGGTTTTCTGGTTTTCTCTTTTCTACTAAACATGGTTTTTCATTTTCATATGCTTTAGTTTTAGAACTACGGTTGCATTGCTCTGTGCACCAGAGCGTATACGCAATTTCTATTTGAATTGTATAAGCACGAGTATGTGTGCCGTCTTCCGTGTATGTGCCGTTTCCTGAAAACAATCCATTGAAAGGCATAATCCTGCAGCCATAATTAAGAGACAATGGCTTTATAAGTGGTTGATGAAGCAGCTTCCTGGATTACTTCAAATCGGACATGGTGGACAATTCACAGTATAGAAGTATACAACTAAGGGAATTGGAATAACCGGGTTCGGAATGACCTGACGGAGGGAAAATTTACCTATTGTGGTTAGCGCGTGAATTGTAGGTGAGATTGGCCACACACACCCTCACGCAAATATGGGTCATCGGTGACAGTACCAACGAAGAAGCCAAGAAATATATAAGCAGGACCCACATTATACCAAAGGAAACTGAGACTTCCTTAATGTACCTAAATGAAGTGAATGAAAATATTGCTCAGGTTTACACAGGTTCTTGGAGTAATCATTTCAGTTAATGTTTGCTTGTAAAGATGATAACTATTGAAATGAGAACACTCAAATTGACGTTGGGATTGACGGATTAGTTCAGCTTCGATTTGACGACTGCAAGAACCAGTGTGAATTACAAATACTACGAGGGAGTATACATATATAGCTCATGGATATAAATAGCTCATGGAATCCTTTATGGACATAACTATGCAGACAGATTAAGTGCACTTGCTAATGTCGCACAATTGTCCTTATGAAAATCTTCACGTCAGTTTTTCCTTCACCCACACAAATTCAATCGAGTTGCTAATCGAATTGTTACTCGGATAATAATAGCAAACTGCATATAACTAATTGCCCACATAATCACAGCCACGCCTAGCCACACACGTGCAATTGTCGGTGGCAGCACACATGAAAATATTAGCACTTAAAAACGAATCCTCAAGTTTTCGCCCGCTGAGACGTGCTCAAAACTTCCGGCATCACTGTTGTGTGCAACAAAATAAATTTCAGGTGTCGCTGTTGTGCAATTTGTTTCGTATTCTTGCTTTTTGTGTGCCAACCAACCAGCCAGGCGCGCTGCATGCATGCTGCCATGCCTCCTCCCAGCGGACGCCACAAACTTGCTCACTTCCAAAAGTAACCACACACAGACTCACACACTCTCTCGCACATACATCCTCGTTGTCGTGCTTATGATAGCTTAGATGATGGCAACTCTGCTGCTCCAAACGCTGTCCCGCCCCCGTGATGCTTCCGGTTGGTTGCACCACAAACGCTGCCTGCGGCGTGGCATCAAGGTGCGTGTGTTTAATTGGAAGCTGCAGTTGCGAACACAAATTTGCAATTGCATAATTTTCATTTACGCGAATTGGAGTTACTTACTTACTTTTGGTGCCCCTCCTTCGTCTTACTCCAGTTAATTAATTCGTAGATTTTCAGTTCTAACAATTCCTTATTTTCGCTTTTTGTTGTTAATTTCGTTGTTGTTGTCTTGTTGTTGAGTTGTTATTGTATTGCTTTACGTTTGCTTGCGAAAAGTTGCAAGTTTGCTGAATTTTGAAATGATTACTTCGAGCGAGTTGCGCGCTCGCTGCACCAACGCTGGCTTCCACTCTGTTCGGGTTTATTTACTCGCAGCTAATTCACGGTATGACGGTAATTGCGGCATGATGAAAGCGAAACGTGCTTTGTCTTAAAGGATGCTGCTCGCCAGGTATGCAAATTTGTATAGTTGTAATTAATGCTAATAGAATTGCTTCGCAAATTGAAAATACATATTGATAATGGCAACCTGAACAGGAGCGTAATTAGATTACAATTATTATTTGAGAGGCAACATCGTGAGCACTTCAAAAGAGATTTTATGATGATACTTAAGGATGCAGTACAATCCATGGAAGGGGAACTAATCAAACCAAATGCGTTTAGCTGGTATCGAGAATTGAAGTATGCGTTGCTGGCAGATCATATTAGGGTGGCGGGTAATAAAGCAGAGACTACGCAAGCAATGGAAGTGGCAACTTCGGCAGCTGTTTCACCGCAACAAGGAGGTGATACCGTGATTACAGTAAATAAATGTATCCCAGGCTTATATGAAGATGATTCGTTTAACAAATTTGGAACCTGTGCCACGGCCACTTGAGTCCATGTAATGGAACTGTGAAGGTCTTGTTGCATTAAAGTGCAACAAAAAGATCTACTTGTCTTCCGAGGATTCAGGTCGTACACCTACAGTCCTTGCCCATAATCGTATCAAAACGTATAAATAGTATCCTCCGTTGACCGTCTGTCCTTCAGGGACGAATTCTTTGTGGCTTGAACCCTTGGAAAAAGTAATCAACATTGTCTTGATTTTTTACTTTTGAAAAACAATTTTTTTGGTTTTCAGCTCTCCTTTCGACTTGCAGTCCATATTCTTACTTTTTGTATGAGGATCCTATCTAAAATACCACGTTTCATCACCAGTTACAATATTATAAGTTTCAGAGCATCGTTTGCCCAGTCCACAAAACAAATTGTATATCCGAGAACATGTACAATTAGTGACATTTCCACGCTGGCGATAGGACCTTATTTCATCAAAATTTAAAACGGAGCACTCATTGAGGTCAGTGGTGATCGTTACCGATCCAAGATCATTGCAATCATTTTTCAAACCATTCTGTTACTATAACTGTCTCATCCGCATCTATGTTGCCCACAATGATCGACTAATTGAAATCACAGTTTTCCTGACCCATGTAAAATGAAACCTTGAACCTCGATGGACATATGCCTGATAACGCAATCTAAAAGAATATCCTTCTAACCATATTTACAACAAGTTATGCCCTCGAATGTTGTTGATTTCGTCGTTCCAGCTCATACCTAGTTTTATATTTCTACTTTCCATAGTTTGCATAATGTTTTCTAGTCATATAGTAAGTACGCAGATGATATGATAACAGCCATGCCCACTTTTCAAGAGACCACTATTTACATTATTCTGAAAGTATCTTCATATCAGAGCAAAGTGGAAATAGACAGCAAACAGAGCAAACCACAATATTGATTGGAAAATTCAGAAATAATTATCAAGGAACTATTACTATAACTGTCTAATCACCGCATCTTCCCTCCAGTTAAGGAACTATAAACATTATCATTATTATAAGGGAAGCTAAGTTTTTTGTGAGAAAAATTAATGGTACGATTTTGTTAAGGCATTGAAAAACCAACTCAACAAGTTTGAAGTTTATTCCCAATATAATAATTATTTAAATGTCTTCCATAATTGAAGACAAAACCAAATGAGTCCTTGGGAAAATACTTTCTTCTCTACAGACTGGTGTGCAGAAGCTAAAAAAAGTATACATAAGTTGTATGAAATTCCTTATATATCAGTTGTAATTTCAACCGTGATTAGTTTACCTCTCAGAACATTCACATCCCATTTATTTATGAGTATAACTACATTACCTTCCCTCTTGAGTGTACTCACTGAAAACTCTCCCGCTTTATATCCTTGGGCATATTTATGCTTTAAATCATGTGTTCTCCTACCAGACAAACATATTGCATTAAATTTAATGCTATTTTCAGTGTATTTTTATTTCATTTCCCGTGTCCATGCCATCTTCATGAAATTCCGCAGAAAATTGTTCAATGCTAGCTGACGCCTGCCCACCCCCTCTCCTTGTAGTTGGTTTGTTTGTATTATCGTAGCTTTTAATACATTTATTATACGAGTATTTATGTTTAATCAACGGGAGTATAAGTTCTTAAATACACAAGATTTTAAAAATAGCTTTATTGTGGGTCGTGTTTATTTACTTAACGATTTAATGTTCAATTGGAGATGATACCCTCCGTCCGAGTATTGCTCTTATTAAAGCCCATTCAACACAGCGCGACTTTAAACACATCAATTGCTTTTGGGAATACTCGTATATTGCCTATGCTGACAGCGAGGGCGACAGTTATTTAGTTTCGCATTAGCAGCCTATTATATGCACATATATTAAACTCTCACGTACTATGTTCGGTACGTGCGTATATGCGAGGCTAGGTATGAATGCGGATACTCGAAGCAGCAGTCGTAGTTCGGTTGCTTTATGGAGGGTCGCTGTTAGCTGGGGAGTTTATGTGACTGAATTTTGTTGCTAATTTAAAATTTGTGCAAATATTTTGACAAATTTAGCTGAATCTCGAGAGTTTTGCTTTGTCTCATATACACGAGAAATTCACCATCACACAAAATCCAACAATCACTTTAAGGAGAAGGCATTAAGGTTTATGAGTTGCCAGTGCTGACACCAAACCACATACAAAATTGCAAGAGAAAGTAATATGCAGAACGGGCATTTCCAGTGTAGTAAATCCTTTCGATTTGGCAAATGCTTTCCTCATGCGTTCCGAATTGAGTTTTTCTGATGCTTCTAATTGATTGATTGTTCTTTACGACTCTGTTTAATCCTACGAATTACGTAGACCAACTGACTGACCTCAAATTTATTTAACGCATATGCAATGTGTACAGCATAAAAGCAATATCCAGCATCTCTACTAATCCCCTTAATGGTTTTTGTTCACATGTTGTTTTAGTCATTCTTCCTTGTGATTGTGTGCTGCCTTAGTAGTCTTATTCTACCAATATGACACCGAGTTAGCTTTCGGACTAACGATAAATTATTTACGAGAGAAAGGAGAAAAGTCCTCAAAATAATTTAAATCTTGGGCAAGCTTGAGAATAACTCCAATGAAGTAGGGACACAGTTCCTCAAAATAAATCGAATGTGGGTTCAGAAGCCTGCGCCAAATAAAAACAGATTCAATGAAAAAGGAACACAATTCCTCAAAATAATTTGAATGTTGGCTCAGAAACTTACCCCAATTAAGAACAGCTCCAATGAAGAGGAGACATAAAATAATCTGAGTATTAGATCAGAAGTTTGACGCAATTAAGAACAGTTCCAAAGCAAGGTTATAAAATATTAAATCTGTATTGTTATTTGCTACCGGAAAGCTATAAAACCCGTAAACTTATTGTCGTTAACGTAAGGACGAACTACAGAAGAATTTTAATGGTCTTATAGTGTTTCAGTTGAAAGTACAAAAATATACAAATATACTTTTTATCCTTTATGTTGCTTGAATATTGGGCAGATCAGTATTAGGAAAATATTGTCCATTTCCCCCATTTATATTTTCTTAGGTTAGAAAATCAAATTGTACAGAAAAGTCCTAACAGCTAAAATGTTCTGTATATTAGTTACAAGATTTTATATTTTATAATTAATTATAATAAATAAATAAATAAATAAATTGTACTAAACGATATGATAAAAAATGCCAATAGTCTGCTTTACCATCTTTAACATAAGAATGAAAACATATTCTAACCCAATATAAACATATCGCGGGGCCGCACACTTCAAAAGTGAGAAAATATCCGGCCAACGTAGCGTATGCGTAACATTTCCTTAACACTCTCGACTGACAATGCCAGTAGTGCATGTATTCGCTATGTCTGAGCTTATTTGACGAAGGTTTGCAGCTGAACTAGAAGCTTGGGAAAGCGGTGCCACACTAACAACAACTTTTAAGTGCATGCACAAACCGAATATATTGCGGAGAATTTGGGTTGCGTATACGCACTGAAGCACGGCTGAGAGAAAAATGGTATATACCAAAGTTTTATGAAAAAGCGAAAAACTTGAACTGAGCTTTAAGCTCTATCGAATGAAATCATTTTTAGAGTTGTTTTGTATAATTATTAAAAATATTTAAAGTATGAAATGAATATTTTCAAATGAATATAAATTTTTAAGTGAATTTCTACTTTTACAATAGAAAAAATGTTGACAAAATGTATGAATAAGTCAACAAAAGTAGTCGAATGAAAAAGACCCGGCAACACTGTCCACAATTCGTAAACATGGCAATTATGCTCGGCACCAGGGCCAACCACACTAGCGGCAGAATTCCAAGAACAGCTACGCTGGCCACTGCTGTGCATGCAGCGAGTGTCGTGAGCTTCATTCAATTCGTCGCAATTTTTCCGGTACAACAGACGCGAGTTTTTCCTCCTCCGAGTTGTGGTGCGTATTTTTTCACAACACAATAAACAGTTTTATATCAAAGGTGCAAGTGAGTCTATATGTACGTGTGAATGTATGCCTGAGTATGTGTGTGTGTGTGTGTTATGAGCCTTTCCGTATCTGCCGAGGGATTGTGTGTGATAAGCCACTTTATTGAATTAATTAAACATAACATTTATGATACACTAAATTAGAGAAAAGTTACTACGCAACCAACGCAACCAAAAAGCAGTTCAATCAGGTACCGAATAATTACCCACAATTTCGTTGAGTGGATAAATATGCAGAGGAAACTTTATTAAAGTGCAGTAAATTGGTGCAATAAACCGCTGAAAAAAGGGCACTTTTTGCATACAAATTAATTTCAATTAGTGTGCACTCTGCAGCAGATACATTTTTCCTCCCAGTGCGTCAATGTGAATTGTCATTTTCCTGGCTGCTCCAAACATGGATACACATTTGAATTTTTTTTTCGTTGCCTTTTTTGTGCTGCGCTGCGCTGCAAAACGTAGTAAAATTGAATGAGAGTAAGTGTGAGTGCCAGTGCGAGTGAGTGAGTGAGTGGGGGAGTATATATGCATGCTCGCGTGAATGTGTGTGTGTGTGAGTGTGTTTTGTTTTACCGGCTTTTCCAAAAGGAATAATACAAAAAGGAGTTACGCTTATACAAGACCACAGCAAAAAAAAAACTATTTAATTGAATTTCTTTCTGTTTACTTGGTTGATAGGCTTCAAATTAAGGCAAATTAATTTTAATTATATATAAAAATGAAAAGAAATTTTTAATATTTAAAATTGTATACAAAATTGGTTTATTATTTCGCTAGAACATTAAGGAAAATTCTGTATTGTATACAATATAATAATATATAATATAGTACAAACAATACATGGACCGACCCATCAATACGTTAAGTTATGAAGTAACAAACTATTTCTGGAATTGTTTATGTAAAATTATATACTAATTAAAATTATGTAATAAATGTCTACAGCTACGCTTTGCGTACTCTTTCCTATCACCTACGAGTATCCTTCCCCTTTCTATATGTTCTGCGGCATAGTTGACGAGCTTGATAGCATATCAAGGTATAAAAATGTTGAATATAAGGAAACACAAATTACAAAAACAGGAATAAATGGAGAAATGTGTTGATAGAGAGATTGAGAGAGATAAAGAGGGGAAGAGAGATACATTTGGAAAGTATGCTGTTGATTGACTTCCGAAAACGAGTAATAGAGGTACGCATTCGATAGTGGGTTAAAAATAGTCTTGTTGTAATTTGAGACTCCAAAACTGTTATGATACAAAAATTATCCTGAGCCACATTTCTGTACATTACAAACACTTATTGCCTTTTCGATGATACAACCGAACAAACATTTGAAGCCTTGTTGTGCCCTTTCCAGATAGCTACAAAAATCCAGATAGCTACTAGAATCCAGATAGCTACTAGAATCCAGATAGCTACAGTATCAAAATCCAACCTCTTTGTTTTAGAAAAAAATATCTGTTTATAAAAAATGTTTTCGGTCCTTGTAGATTAGGTTTAGATTTAGGTTTTCGGGGCAGTCAGTCTACAAACCAACTCACTCAGACAACTATGGTATTATTGCAATACTACCGCGTAACACTGCACTTCTACTTTACTCCTCAAACCATTTCAAAACCCGAATAAAGTGCAGGATTTGTTCGACCTTCGCGCCGGACACTTCCGTAAGAGAGCTGAACGCGTATTTGCCTAAAGAGCCAGCTATGCTTCTAGCCTGAGCCGGGCACCTACAGAAGAGATGTCCACAGTCTCCTCCTCCTCTTTACCCCACAGCTTTTGCAGTATTCATGAGAAAATACTCTCAATAGCCAGTGAACAGTTATATAAGCCACGACCTTAGTCTTTGTAGATTGCTTTCAATCATTTGTGGGGACCTTATAATTCAAATTATCGCATTGAAAACAGATCCGATATATCAGGGTATTGTTTTTATTTTGCTTTGGTGCGAGGCTTGTGCAAAAAAGTTCCGATGATGGAATTTTACTTCTGTGCGAAAGATATAATTCTCCGAAACCTGTTCTTAATCTCAATGAATTTCAAGTTCCAAAGATGGATTGAGTCTGGAACTTTTCTTTAGCATTTCTCTATTTCGTTGCAACCATCATTCTCACCCTTCTGATAGATACGATTGTATATTGCAGCACATCAGTCAGGCAGGCAAGAGATATGTTTATAAAGATGTGGTGTTAGATTATGTTAGGTTGTGATACTACAGAAGGGGCGCTGCACACGTACTGACCATCTTAGTCGAGTATGGTTACTACGGTGAACGCTGATGCAGCACCGGAGGCGACACGATTCTCCCGATTACGAAGTGGGGAACCAACCTGACAATTTGAGAAATTTGGCCACATCCCGAATCTTCCAGATTGCGAGCTCTGTCAGTCTGGTTAAAAAAGAAGCCCCGAAGATATGCATCCCACATCTGGCTAAGGATAGTTAGTGACACACAAGCACAGCACTGTTTCTTCTTCCTCCTTGGTCATTAAAGGGCAAACAGAGTAGTCGAGTGTTCTGTTCTCAGTGAATAGGAATTATTGCAACATGTTTATGCACTTTTTGAACAAATATCGACAATGTGTCCGACAATTTTAAAGTTCCTGAAACTACATAGATTCGAAATCACAGAACTCTATCTATATTATTTTAAAAGAACAAGGATCCTTCATTAATTGTTGTAGGAACTTTGGTTAAGAGGGCTTCTCCCTTACCCCCCCAACAAAAAGTAAGCAACCAGCATTGAATCCTGTCAAATTGATTTCCAGTCAAAGTCAACAGTCATCATGGTTCCATTAAAATTTGTTACCAACACTTTATGAGGTCTTTTGTGTTCCATATTCATTATACTAATGGTATCAGTAATGTTCCTTCAACTAATTTACATTCGCCTTTGTCACTTTCAGTGAAGTAGGGAGCAAAGGCACAAACGTAATTTATCGAATGACCCAATTCCATAAACTTCTGGAATGTCTCTAAAATGTGGACCCCTACAAGCATGTGCAGTTTTATTAATTACTCACCTAAAATAAACCATTTCTTGTATTAGCCCTTTACAAATTGAGGTTGTTTATATAATTATTTACTTACTTATTTACTACTTGATTCTTCACTGTACTCCAAACTGAGTTATCTAATAAACCATGAGTGCCAGCTCCACTGAAAATCCCTTGAAACACAATTTATTTTGGAGCCTACAAAGATAACCAGGTTTGCGTTCATAATAGCTCCCCTAACATATCATTCGAATACAGATGCAATACTCTCCTACAATAGAATCAATCTTTGAAAGGGGTTTTCTCAAATCGTTTTGGATTTGCCGTCAGTCCCCACCAACCTCGAGAAGCAATTTTACAACCAAACGAATGGTTTGTAGATCCTTATATAACCCACTGTGGAGAATATAAATAGAATCGAGTTATCGAGTTTTTTCGACGCTACTTTATTAATAACTGCGGAATGGCGTTTTTATCTGATTTTTGTGATACAACTTCACTAAAAATAAATGCAAAAGCACGACCAGAATATTAAACAGCTCAAAATTGAAAATAATCAACTAGGAGCACGGCAGCAGTCATTAAAGAAAACATGCACTGAAGAATGCTGATAACGAGATGCGAAAGATACCAGTCGATAGTTTGTACGGGCAAAATATAAACAAAATAAAAAGGAACGGGTAAAAATCAAATTGAAAAGCACACAAAATAATCACGGTGTGCACAGGCGCACTGGGACAAACGGCAACGGCAACGACAGCGACAACGACAACGGCAGCCAAATCAGGCAGAGACAGAGGCAGATGCCAGCGACCAGCCAGCAGCCAGCGACCAGATGCCAACCCGCTGCCAGTCAAGCAGCCGTCGTCTCTTCAGTTGCACAATTTCGCAAAAGCATAATCACGAATAATGAATGACGTACCGCTCCGTTTAGTTTAGCTATTCCGTTCAGTTCAGTTCAGTTGGGGTTCGGTGCAGTGCGGGGTGGTTCGGCGCTGGCGGTTCGCAGTTCGCGGTTCACTTCAGTCCAAATCGCTGCTGTCCAGCACCATCGCTGGACACATATGTAGAGACGAGCAAATTAAATTTCTTCTCAGTTCGAAACGGGAATTTACGCAGTGCGGTCGCTCGAGAGAAAGCAAACGTAGAACAAGCTCAGCTTGAATGTCTTTTTGAGGATTGTGGTGGTTGGTGTCTTTGTGCTCCGAGATTTATACAAATTTCAATTGCAATTTAAATTGAAGTTGAATTAAAAAATTTTAAATTAAAATTGGGTGTAATTGGTGCACAAAAACCTTTTTACGCGTTTGTTCGAGACGACGGTGACAGTGACGGTAACGCTGGTGTTGGTATTGGTGCTAGTGCTGGAGCTGGTGCTAGTGCTGGAGCTGGTGCTAGTGCTGACGCTGGTGCTGAGTGCTGGTTCTGGGTGCTGTTGATTTTCATTTGAAAATTGTTGATAACAAAACTATTTCAAATTCAACGGATGATATTTTCTAAGGAAGCATTAGATGGGCTGCTGAAGTGATGGGCGTGGAAACTCAACCAAATTAGCTTCAATTCTTTTTCATTTAAACAATCACAGGAGGCACAATTTTATTATTGTTTGAAATGAATTTAAATATCAATTATTTTCTATTTAGTTTATAATTTGCTGCTGTACTCCGGGGGCACTTGCATTCGAGGCAGTGTCAGTACAGCGCAAACATCACATACGCAGTTGATTTCTTTGAGTTGTCATCTCCAATTTAAGTTAATTTATCTAGCAGAGCCGAGACACAAGACACCAGATTCTAACTACACCGCACTCTGCATTGCTGTGACCTATGAACAGCCTTGTGTGTGATCAGATTTATTTCGATGCAGGGGTCAACAATGTTTTTCTCGGAGCTCAGCGAGTGCCTCAGTTTAAGCCTTTTCTTCAATTTATGCCGCAGCGGAGGCAAATTGGGAAATTGCACTGCAGATTATATCAAAGAAAATTGTTATCTTCAAATCTAATTGAATCAGCAAATGTATATGAAAAAGGTGTTGTTTATTTCCGCTTACTGCAATTGACGCTGAGCACCAATTTGCTGAGATTTGCCGTCACAACTCTGAGTTACTGCGTATTACAAATAAATTATTTCTAATTTCTAAATATATGTGGGAAAGACTTGATGGGTATTCAAGAATTGAACAATTCCAGCCTAGTTTGCTATCGCCACATTTTTTTGTTTGAATACACAGCCCGATCAGCTGCACTACTAATCATGCCTACATATGTAGATGTTCAGCGACAAACGTACCTAGGAGTTTAGACCCTGATGAGTACTAATTTTGTTAGATCCGAAGACCATACGCCTAGAAATTTAGACCAAGATGAGTACTAATTTGTGTTAGATACCTAGGAATTTAGACCAAGATGAGTACTAATTTTTGTTAGATACCTAGAAATTTAGACCAAGATGGGTACTAATTTCTGTTAGAGCCTAGGACTATGTACTTAGGAGTTCAAAAGATGATAAATTCTTGTTAGAGATGGCTTCCATAGCATTTTATAAACGTGGTAGTCTGTCATATCATAGGTCAATGGTGCTAATCCTTTGGACGCACTTTTAATTTAACAGTATAATTATGGTATAAGTGGGCAATACCCAAAATAAAAATAAGCATTCAATGGTTTTTGTTCAATAAGCCCTGTGTTACGTCATCAACACTTGACCGGCACTTAATCAGCTTTTATATGATCTTAGTACTGTGTTCTAAATTCTATTATTTTACTTTAGTACATATGTAGTATTTATTTTTATGATATGCCATGATATCCATCAGAGAATACAGAGAATAAAGTCTTTTTCGCTGCCAGCGTCCGTAGCAGACACACCACGATTTGGAGTGGATTCACCACGATTTTGAGTGGATTCACCACGATTTTGTGTGGATTCACCAAGATTTTGAGTGGATTCACCACGATTTTGAGTGGATTCACCACGATTTTGAGTGGATTCATGTACAACGTCCGTCTGCTTTATTTCGCTGCCTTACCGTTTGACGTTTAAGTTTCTTTTCTCTGTATACTCTGATATCAATACCCAAACTCCGATGATCCTTTTTCTGTTGATTAGCCTCTTGTGAATACAGTAAATTCATGAAGAGATCTCTTACTCCACTTCGCCTCTCACTTCCCTTCTATTCTTAGTTCGGTTGACTAAAAAGTGAATTATTACGTGTGCAACATACTTCATATATCAAAATTGTGGTAGATTTTACCACCAAAGAGAGGTGGATTTGAAAAAGCGTGGTAAGTTCAAAATCCAGGACTATTTCCCTCGCTGAAAATTGACAATTTTTCTGAGTAGCAGCAAATAATCTTTTATAGTGTCTCTCAGAAATTCAAATAATTCACAAACTTCCAAAAATCGTGGTAGCAATGTGGGCGTGCTTTGCTGGTGATGTGCCTGGAAGCAGGTCACAAAATACAATTTAGTGAGAGGAGAAGAAAGTGATTCTACTTGGATTCAGCTTTCTGTCGCTCTGCCACTATCTCTCCCACTCTCTCAGTCTCTCTCACTCGATCAGTCTCTCTCACTCCCTCAATGTCTCTCACTCCCTCTCTCACTACCTTTTTCTCACAATTTCTCGCTATCTCTCTCTCTTTAAAAATTTAGTAAGAGTGGTTGGTGACTATAGAAAGTGATCCCTCCGGGGTTGTAAAGATTCCCTCCCTTTCAGATAACACTCGTTCTCTCACTATCTCTCAATCCCTCTCTCACTCACTCTTGCTTCTCTCTCGCTATTATTCTCTTTATCTGTCTCACTCCTTCTTTCACTATCTCTTTCTATCTCTCTCACTATCAATTTATATTTATCTTATCCCGTACTCAATATCTCTCTCTTTCTATGTCTCTAACTATTGGTCTCTATCTCTCTCGCTCTTTGCCTCTCTCTCACTCTCTTTCACTATCTATCTCACTTTTTTAAAATTTAGTGAGAGATATTGGTGGCTATCGAAAGAGCTCCCATCTGGATTATAAGCATTTCCTCCCTTTCAGCTGTCAATCGATGTCTCACTATCTCTTGATCCTTCTTTAACTATCTATCTCACTCTCACTATATTTCTCTCTCTCCTTGTCTTCCTCCTTTTCTCACTATCTCTTTCTATCACTGTCTATATATCTCTCCCTTTCTATCTCTCTCTCACTATCTCTGTGTATCTCTCTCACAATCTCTGTGTATCTCTCTCACTATCTCTCTATATATCTCTATATTTCTCTCTCACTATAAAACTCTTTCTCGTCTCCCTCTCAATATCTCTGTATCTCGCTCTAAGTATCTGTCACTTAATATTTCTCTCACTACCTCTCTTACAATCTCTCTCGACCTCTTACTATATATATATATATATATATATGTATATATATATATATACATATATATATATATATATATATATATATATATATATATATCTTGATCTCCCTTTCTCAGTCCCTCTTTCTCTCCCTCCTTCTCTTGTCATCTCTTTCTATCTTTCACTATATCTCTCTCCTTCTATCTCTCACACTATCTCTGTATATCTCTATATTTCTCTCTCACTATAAAACTCTTTCTCGTCTCTCTCTCAATATCTCTGTATCTCTCTTTAAGTATCTGTATCTTAATATTTCTATCACTATCTCTCTTACAATCTCTCTGGCCCTCTTACTATATATGTCTCTCTTGATCTCTCTTTCTCACTCCCTCTCTCTCTCTCTCAACCTCTCTTTCTCTCTCTCCCTCTCTCGCTATCTCTTTCCATCTCTCTCACTATCTCTCTCTTTCTAACTCTCTCACTATATTTCTTACAATCTCTCTCGCTGTCTGACTTTATCACTCTTTTCTCACTCCCCCCTACCTCTCTCCATCGCTCTCTCTATCTTTCTATCTCTCTCACTATCCCTCCCTCTATATCTCTCGCTCTCTCACTCTATCTACCAACCTCTCTCCCTCCCTCGCTCTCTCTCTCTCTCTGTCTCTCTACCTCTCTCTTCAGCTATTGTTTTCATACATTGATGAAATCCATTTAAATTAATTACGCATATTAAGTTTCTCTTGAAGACACAAACGGGCATGCCTCCGAAGTGGCAAGTGGCATGCGGCACTGGGGACGCAGTCATTACGCAATCTCGCAGCTGTTGTGCTATCAAATCACACACAGAAAGCCTGCAAAATGTGTAACAAAGCCACTTTGGAACAAGTTTTCCGAAACGCAGCCGCAGTAAAAGCTGAAAGGGGCAATGCAGCAAACTGTTTTGGCATCTGTCGTGAGTCTTTTAGGTCTGGAAATGTTTGCAGAGCAAATCGAAAACAAAACGAAAGCCAACTTCATTTATGGGAAAACCGGCATTTCTGATGGATGCGATCACTGCTGACGAATTTCGTCTCTTACGGAGCGGAGTAGCGCAGCAGGCGTGCTCAGCTCTTCGGCACCGCACGTTCAGAATTTCAATGAATCCGTTTATGGTGGGCAGCGCCAATTTCGAATCGTGCTTACATAATGAAAATATAAATAAATTGAAATTACTTCTAAAGCAATCACAGTGAGATAATCAATTCAATTAATATATTTGTACTTATTTGAATGCAGATTTAGAATACAAACACACCAAGCCGCAGACTGCGACAGTGAACGATTGAAAGCCGCAGCAGTGGAGAAATGTGAGACTCGCATTGGAATTCAGATGCTCGCAGATAACCCAGCAACGCAATGAAAAGCAAGAAACTCGTTGTGCCATAAATAACAAAACGCATCCGCACAATTGCGTCCACTCACACACGAACAGAGCACATACGAGCACACACATACACCCACACACACACCTACCGCTATCAGCGATACTAAAGAGGTGCCAACTACGATAAAAAAAAAAGAAAGAATAGAAAAAAACAGACAGTCCGTGATTTTAAGTACGCTCAGCTCTACGCTGCGTCGACATGTTGTTGAGTATCCTGCGTTTAGCAGCCACAGTGCTGCTACCGCTGGCCGCATTGATCTCGGTGGTTAACGCCAGTGATCTGGCAGTCGGCATCGGGCAGATCGACCAAAGCTTGAAGAATGCCAAGTTGATCGAGAGTAGAATCATACCGGATCCGAGCTTGCTGCCCCGCGACTTCAGCGGCGATGAGAAATTGCAGCAATTGCGTCGCTTCATGGAGGACGGCTTGCCGGTGCTGGAGCTGTATGGCTATGAGCCTAAGAAGGGTAAGTTTGGGCGCTTTGATATTACTGAGAATATGATTTTATTATGGGTTCTAAACCGCATTCAATTCGCCACTCTGAAACCGCAAGTCTACGTTTACTCGTCATATGAAATTGGTGTGATATTACAACAAATCTTAACGATGTTCGCTATTAACGATTGGTCTTAGCGACTCGGAATTGAGTAGATCAGATCGATTTCTTATGGTTCGTGCATAGGAATAAATGTTTTTTTATGTAAAAATTTGAATATTAGCAGTGATACCAACTTTCTAGCAAGCATAGACTTGGCGACTACTTCCTTGGTTTTCTGGTAAACGAGTAACTCTGATGGCGAATTGGTTGCGGCTTGGAACAGTTTATAAATTGATTATTAATATCATTATTATTATATTCCACCGTAATTAATAATGACTCCAAGGGTTTAGATGAATGATTACTAGCTACTGAGGCCTTCGACTCCAAGATAAAAGATATTTTAGATAGAAGCATTTTTGAGACCGAGCCCTGGTCAGGATATGAACCTGCGACCCTCTGAGTGTGAGTTTAGAATGCATACCACTAGGCTCAATATGTAGAAGGAAAGCTATTATAGCAGACCTATAATTCGTTTGGTAATGGTTGAATTTTCTGTTCTAATCATTTGAAGTTTTAAGTATGAAAAGTTTCGTTGTGATGACGTATGATTCATGGACCAAAAGGTCGACTATTTTTATATTCGATTAAAAGTGAACAGCATATAAAAAGACACAGTCAATAAACCTTATTTCAAAGTGTTTCTTCTAATGCATATGGTTATAATATCAATTGGCTTTATATCCAAGGAGCTTAAGTCACCAGGCAAGAACTGATCTCATTATTCCGGATTGAAATATTATGACTTTGATTGAGTTATAATGCCAATTTATATATTAGCAGTTAATTTAAATATATTCTTGTCAATTTATGTAATTCTACTCATAGCCTTATCTATATATCATTTCGATTATATGGTTGGAATCATATCCGTATTCGTTATAAAAGGGCAGCACGCTTTGAGTACATGAGCCTTAAATGACTCAAGAAGGAACAGAATCGTAATGATCTCATCAACATCCACAATAAGAATATAAAATTATTGTTTATATGTCCTAAAAGTGCATATGAGGATATGTGGCAAGGATATTGTATTCTGAATGGTGCACAAAAATGAAGGACAAAGAGATTGTGTAGTGAATGGTACCCAATATGAACGTATTAATAGATGAGACTACTATTTATGGGTATCAGCTGAAGATAATTAAAGTAGCCTTATATTTGCTTATGTTTCTTCTATGCCTTATATCGAGGATATCAGGGCAGTCATGTTATCACTGACGACATCAATAGTGTGCTTCCGAATTAATGAGATTAGCCGAGATAGCCATGATTAAATGAGTTTACCATGAGATTTATGATTTTTTATACAGAAAAAGGTCTCTTATTCTTGTATATAATCTCCTTTATGCTCAACCCTCTACAACCCGCATTTTAATGAATGGCTAGCACCAAAACAGAACATTTCAATGAGACAGTTTCTTTAAAATCTGAATGCCCACAAAATGGCTTACACACTCGTATCACACTCGACTTATATTCAGGCAATCTTGTTCAAAGTAGATCGTTGATGGTTCAGTGGAAGTGTTCAAGTTCGTAAAGTTTTGTCTCGTTTACATTTTTTCCAGTCCATAAAGGTTTTTTGTTTCAAGAATCTTACTAATTGTAGAAGAAGACTCAACTTGCACATACAGGATATTCCCAATTCCCTTTTGCTTGAAAATTATATTGTGGACCATCGCATTTTCTAATAGAGAGCAAAGCTCAATCAATTTCTAGAACACATTTAATCGTACACCCTTAGTTTTCAGAAAACAACGATAACTAATGGAAGAAAAAAAGTAAGAACAAGAGCAAGAACACAAACGTGAACAATCAGCACGATTAAATTGCGAACATTTCAACACCGTAGTTGTGGATGTTCCTGTTGCTTTTGCATAGAATACCGAACACCTGCTTTCACATTATTTAGTCTACCGCCACAACAACACATTCCTCAGCTATTGTACAATAATAGATTAATTTAACAATGAATTTTCTTTCCATTGACTTCGATTCATACCCAGTCTACTATTTATACACAATTATTATTGTTGTTGTTGTTTTTTTATTCCAGTAGCCATGTCACGTAACGCAGTCAGAGTGCGAGCACTTCAGAGACTGAGTGCGACATTCCTCAAACAATGTCTTTCACGCAGATAGGTTTCTAAGCGATTTCGTCTATTTCTATACAGAAGGAAGGTACTCGTAAAAGAAGAGGCACTGAGTTATAGGGTGTTTTTTGTATTAGGTCTTTTGCCCCGACTACGATACGATTTGCCCGCAGTGACTTGGTGACCAGATCTCGGTCTTATTTTAATCTCTTCATATCTTCATCTCTAAGTCTTCTGACAGGTGGCGTTGAAAAGTCAGCTGTGAATCTGCACAGTCCATTGGACTGGTGTTCTTTGGCGTATTATAATGGATTATTCTACGCTTCAGCAACATTACCAAATCGTGGACATTCACATTGTAAATTGGTGTTCGGGTCGCCAAACGTATGTGTAATTCTTTTGTTCTGAAGATGTCTATTGATTATGATTATTACCTATCATTCCTTTGAATGAACCAAATGAAACCAGATCCAAAAGACTCTGATATAACAATATTTCACTGGCGATGAAGAGAGCACTCCCCTAACTTATATAATGAATTTTTAGCAATGCCGGTTTTTACGTTTTACTACAAAGAACGAAGAGACTAATGTTCAAGATTACGATAAACCCACAGATAGCCATTTCAGGGATCGTCTCGTTCCCTTCAAACAAATTTGCCCACAGCATATGAACTGATCTAAGGAACAAATTGTTCCGCTGACAATTTTGGCCTAAAACTACACCACTATATTTAGTGTTTGAATAGAACATCGCATTTGATTACAATCACTTCTTTCCTTCAACTAAATCGATGATGATTTGATAGTTCTGCTGAACTTTTCCTAGAACTAATTCCACAGCAAGTATGAAACGTTCTTTGTGCATTATCCAGAGGGCACTTAATTCTAATGTAATGCCATTGTTGTTGTTATAGCCTTTCGGTCACTTTATCAGTGCTCCTGAGCATATCTTTGTTGAAACTGCTTTGCACAGTCATGTGATAAGTGTCTTCTCCCGATATTTTACAGTCTTTGTTGAACAAAAGTTCTTATGATGAGTCCAAAAGAAAGCATTTGTTATAATGTTGGACCACTTTTCAAAAAGTCTCAGGTCTTCCCTTGAATTGGAATAATCGTGGCAGGTATATTTTTTATTTTCTTACATCCTTCTTTATGTTATTTGATGGAATTAAGGACTGTTGTGAGAAAAGAATATTTTTTATAAAATATTACATTATAATTGTCCTTTTAACAATAATTTGCTGCTCCTTGTTTTATGATGCAATGTAATAATAAATTTTATGATTGTAATAGTAATAATAAAAGGTTGATATTAAAACTATCGTACAAAGTTAGACCATCTGTGAAGTTCAAATAGATTAGTTCCATCATTTCATCCTTTTAACATTATTTTGCTGTTCTTTGTTTTATGGCGGAATGTAGCTTGAAGTATGTATTGAAGATTGACCCTCTAATTTATCCCTCCTTCCATCGAGGAATAGGACATGTTGTATGAATTTATGTACCATGATTATAATGATTAAAGTGGCATTCATTATAGTTCTTCTCTCTGAACAATTCAAGTTTCATCAAATCATTTGCTTTATGGTGAATGAATTGAATGAATGTTGAATTGGTGAATTTAAGATTCCTGAAACCGAACCATTCAGAGGAATATAAAATCCACCTACATTGTAAAATTGTAATATTGGATTGTAAAATATTTGATATATTAATTCGCAAGTGTGAGCTCCTCTAAAACCTCGAGCACCATGTTTTGTTATCAAGAGTTTGCAATTTTACAAGGATTATGGTGATTAGAATAACTCTTTAAAGGTTCTCTAAGCTAAAGTTCTCAGTTTATTTTATTTCCTGCCTATCATTATTTGGCCGTTGGTTCGAATAACTCTTTAAAGGTTCTCTAAGCTAAAGTTCTCAGTCTATTATATGCCCCACCTATCATTCTTCGATCTTTGATTAGAATAACTCTTTAAAGGTTTTCTAAGCTAAAGTTCTCAGTTTATTTTATTTCCTGCCTATCATTATTTGGCCGTTGGTTAGAATAACTCTTTAAAGGTCTATTATATGCCCCACCTATCATTCTTCGATCTTTGATTAGAATAACTCTTTAAAGGTTTTCTAAGCTAAAGTTCTCAGTTTATTTTATTTCCTGCCTATCATTATTTGGCCGTTGGTTAGAATAACTCTTTAAAGGTTCTCTAAGCTAAAGTTCTCAGTTTATTTTATTTCCTACCTATCATTATTAGGCCGTCGATTAGAATAACTCTTTAAAGGTTCTCTAAGCTAAAGTTCTCAGTTTATTTTATTTCCTACCTATCATTATTAGGCCGTCGATTAGAATAACTCTTTAAAGGTTCTCTAAGCTAAAGTTCTCAGTCTATTTTATGTCCCACCTATCATTCTTCGGTCTTTGATTAGAATAACTCTTTAAAGGTTCTCTTAGCTAAAGTTCTCAGTTTATTTTATTTCCTACCTATCATTATTTGGCCGTTGGTTAGAATAACTCTTTAAAGGTTCTGTAAGCTAAAGTTCTCAGTTTATTTTATTTCCTACCTATCATTATTTGGCCGTTGGTTAGAATAACTCTTTAAAGGTTCTCTAAGCTAAAGTTCTCAGTTTATTTTATTTCCTACCTATCATTATTAGGCCGTCGATTAGAATAACTCTTTAAAGGTTCTCTAAGCTAAAGTTCTCAGTCTATTTTATGTCCCACCTATCATTCTTCGGTCTTTGATTAAAATAACTCTTTAAAGGTTCTCTTAGCTAAAGTTCTCAGTTTATTTTATTTCCTACCTATCATTATTTGGCCGTTGGTTAGAATAACTCTTTAAAGGTTCTCTAAGCTAAAGTTCTCAGTCTATTTTATGCCCCACCTATCATTCTTCGATCTTTGATTAGAATAACTCTTTAAAGGTTCTCTAAGCTAAAGTTCTCAGTTTATTTTATTTCCTGCCTATCATTATTTGGCCGTTGGTTAGAATAACTCTTTAAAGGTTCTCTAAGCTAAAGTTCTCAGTTTATTTTATTTCCTACCTACCATTATTAGGCCGTCGATTAGAATAACTCTTTAAAGGTTCTCTAAGCTAAAGTTCTCAGTCTATTTTAAGTCCCACCTATCATTCTTCGGTCTTTGATTAGAATAACTCTTTAAAGGTTCTCTAAGCTAAAGTTCTCAGTTTATTTTATTTCCTACCTACCATTATTAGGCCGTCGATTAGAATAACTCTTTAAAGGTTCTCTAAGCTAAAGTTCTCAGTCTATTTTAAGTCCCACCTATCATTCTTCGGTCTTTGATTAGAATAACTCTTTAAAGGTTCTCTAAGCTAAAGTTCTCAGTTTATTTTATTTCCTGCCTATCATTATTTGGCCGTTGGTTAGAATAACTCTTTAAAGGTTCTCTTAGCTAAAGTTCTCAGTTTATTTTATTTCCTACCTATCATTATTTGGCCGTTGGTTAGAATAACTCTTTAAAGGTTCTCTAAGCTAAAGTTCTCAGTCTATTTTATGCCCCACCTATCATTCTTCGATCTTTGATTAGAATAACTCTTTAAAGGTTCTCTAAGCTAAAGTTCTCAGTTTATTTTATTTCCTGCCTATCATTATTTGGCCGTTGGTTAGAATAACTCTTTAAAGGTTCTCTAAGCTAAAGTTCTCAGTTTATTTTATTTCCTACCTACCATTATTAGGCCGTCGATTAGAATAACTCTTTAAAGGTTCTCTAAGCTAAAGTTCTCAGTTTATTTTATTTCCTACCTATCATTATTTGGCCGTTGGTTAGAATAACTCTTTAAAGGTTCTGTAAGCTAAAGTTCTCAGTTTATTTTATTTCCTACCTATCATTATTTGGCCGTTGGTTAGAATAACTCTTTAAAGGTTCTCTAAGCTAAAGTTCTCAGTTTATTTTATTTCCTACCTATCATTATTAGGCCGTCGATTAGAATAACTCTTTAAAGGTTCTCTAAGCTAAAGTTCTCAGTCTATTTTATGTCCCACCTATCATTCTTCGGTCTTTGATTAAAATAACTCTTTAAAGGTTCTCTTAGCTAAAGTTCTCAGTTTATTTTATTTCCTACCTATCATTATTTGGCCGTTGGTTAGAATAACTCTTTAAAGGTTCTCTAAGCTAAAGTTCTCAGTCTATTTTATGCCCCACCTATCATTCTTCGATCTTTGATTAGAATAACTCTTTAAAGGTTCTCTAAGCTAAAGTTCTCAGTTTATTTTATTTCCTGCCTATCATTATTTGGCCGTTGGTTAGAATAACTCTTTAAAGGTTCTCTAAGCTAAAGTTCTCAGTTTATTTTATTTCCTACCTACCATTATTAGGCCGTCGATTAGAATAACTCTTTAAAGGTTCTCTAAGCTAAAGTTCTCAGTCTATTTTAAGTCCCACCTATCATTCTTCGGTCTTTGATTAGAATAACTCTTTAAAGGTTCTCTAAGCTAAAGTTCTCAGTTTATTTTATTTCCTGCCTATCATTATTTGGCCGTTGGTTAGAATAACTCTTTAAAGGTTCTCTTAGCTAAAGTTCTCAGTTTATTTTATTTCCTACCTATCATTATTTGGCCGTTGGTTAGAATAACTCTTTAAAGGTTCTCTAAGCTAAAGTTCTCAGTCTATTTTATGCCCCACCTATCATTCTTCGATCTTTGATTAGAATAACTCTTTAAAGGTTCTCTAAGCTAAAGTTCTCAGTTTATTTTATTTCCTGCCTATCATTATTTGGCCGTTGGTTAGAATAACTCTTTAAAGGTTCTCTAAGCTAAAGTTCTCAGTTTATTTTATTTCCTACCTACCATTATTAGGCCGTCGATTAGAATAACTCTTTAAAGGTTCTCTAAGCTAAATTTCTCAGTTTATTTTATTTCCTACCTATCATTATTTGGCCGTTGGTTAGAATAACTCTTTAAAGGTTCTGTAAGCTAAAGTTCTCAGTTTATTTTATTTCCTACCTATCATTATTTGGCCGTTGGTTAGAATAACTCTTTAAAGGTTCTCTAAGCTAAAGTTCTCAGTTTATTTTATTTCCTACCTATCATTATTAGGCCGTCGATTAGAATAACTCTTTAAAGGTTCTCTAAGCTAAAGTTCTCAGTCTATTTTATGTCCCACCTATCATTCTTCGGTCTTTGATTAAAATAACTCTTTAAAGGTTCTCTTAGCTAAAGTTCTCAGTTTATTTTATTTCCTACCTATCATTATTTGGCCGTTGGTTAGAATAACTCTTTAAAGGTTCTCTAAGCTAAAGTTCTCAGTCTATTTTATGCCCCACCTATCATTCTTCGATCTTTGATTAGAATAACTCTTTAAAGGTTCTCTAAGCTAAAGTTCTCAGTTTATTTTATTTCCTGCCTATCATTATTTGGCCGTTGGTTAGAATAACTCTTTAAAGGTTCTCTAAGCTAAAGTTCTCAGTTTATTTTATTTCCTACCTACCATTATTAGGCCGTCGATTAGAATAACTCTTTAAAGGTTCTCTAAGCTAAAGTTCTCAGTCTATTTTAAGTCCCACCTATCATTCTTCGGTCTTTGATTAGAATAACTCTTTAAAGGTTCTCTAAGCTAAAGTTCTCAGTTTATTTTATTTCCTGCCTATCATTATTTGGCCGTTGGTTAGAATAACTCTTTAAAGGTTCTCTTAGCTAAAGTTCTCAGTTTATTTTATTTCCTACCTATCATTATTTGGCCGTTGGTTAGAATAACTCTTTAAAGGTTCTCTAAGCTAAAGTTCTCAGTCTATTTTATGCCCCACCTATCATTCTTCGATCTTTGATTAGAATAACTCTTTAAAGGTTCTCTTAGCTAAAGTTCTCAGTTTATTTTATTTCCTACCTATCATTATTTGGCCGTTGGTTAGAATAACTCTTTAAAGGTTCTCTAAGCTAAAGTTCTCAGTCTATTTTATGCCCCACCTATCATTCTTCGATCTTTGATTAGAATAACTCTTTAAAGGTTCTCTAAGCTAAAGTTCTCAGTTTATTTTATTTCCTACCTACCATTATTAGGCCGTCGATTAGAATAACTCTTTAAAGGTTCTCTAAGCTAAAGTTCTCAGTCTATTTTAAGTCCCACCTATCATTCTTCGGTCTTTGATTAGAATAACTCTTTAAAGGTTCTGTAAGCTAAAGTTCTCAGTTTATTTTATTTCCTACCTATCATTATTTGGCCGTTGGTTAGAATAACTCTTTAAAGGTTCTCTAAGCTAAAGTTCTCAGTTTATTTTATTTCCTACCTATCATTATTAGGCCGTCGATTAGAATAACTCTTTAAAGGTTCTCTAAGCTAAAGTTCTCAGTCTATTTTATGTCCCACCTATCATTCTTCGGTCTTTGATTAAAATAACTCTTTAAAGGTTCTCTTAGCTAAAGTTCTCAGTTTATTTTATTTCCTACCTATCATTATTTGGCCGTTGGTTAGAATAACTCTTTAAAGGTTCTCTAAGCTAAAGTTCTCAGTCTATTTTATGCCCCACCTATCATTCTTCGATCTTTGATTAGAATAACTCTTTAAAGGTTCTCTAAGCTAAAGTTCTCAGTTTATTTTATTTCCTGCCTATCATTATTTGGCCGTTGGTTAGAATAACTCTTTAAAGGTTCTCTAAGCTAAAGTTCTCAGTTTATTTTATTTCCTACCTACCATTATTAGGCCGTCGATTAGAATAACTCTTTAAAGGTTCTCTAAGCTAAAGTTCTCAGTCTATTTTAAGTCCCACCTATCATTCTTCGGTCTTTGATTAGAATAACTCTTTAAAGGTTCTCTAAGCTAAAGTTCTCAGTTTATTTTATTTCCTGCCTATCATTATTTGGCCGTTGGTTAGAATAACTCTTTAAAGGTTCTCTTAGCTAAAGTTCTCAGTTTATTTTATTTCCTACCTATCATTATTTGGCCGTTGGTTAGAATAACTCTTTAAAGGTTCTCTAAGCTAAAGTTCTCAGTCTATTTTATGCCCCACCTATCATTCTTCGATCTTTGATTAGAATAACTCTTTAAAGGTTCTCTAAGCTAAAGTTCTCAGTTTATTTTATTTCCTGCCTATCATTATTTGGCCGTTGGTTAGAATAACTCTTTAAAGGTTCTCTAAGCTAAAGTTCTCAGTTTATTTTATTTCCTACCTACCATTATTAGGCCGTCGATTAGAATAACTCTTTAAAGGTTCTCCAAGTTAAAGTTCTCAGTGTATTTTATTGCCTGTCTCTCATTCTGCGGCCGTTTGGTAAAAGCGACAATGTGATGACATAACAAATAACTTTCGAATAGAGTCAGTCATATGCGTGCAGAATAGAAATTTAAAGAGTTAATCTCATAAACAAGACACTCCCCCCGCGCTCCCCCGCCAAACTACCCACTATAGTGAGGAATATTTCAACTAGAACACTCCTACAATTCACGAACATGCCCAGCATGACAATTAAATAATTACCAGAATTACAATGTTCGGATTGCATATGTCGCATGTGTAGCAGGGCCATGGCTATGAGTGCTGGAATACCAGTTATACAGCTGGGGAGAGAATTCTGGAAACCTTGAACTCAAAATAAGTGTCATCGAAATGTGCACTTGTCACGAGTTTTTAGTGGTATTAGTTCAGGGAAATTTTAGTGGACACGCCTCACGGGGCGCAGGAGTTAAGCACAGAAAACACTCACCCCAATTCACTGAACGCCTACATTTGCACTTACAGATACACCCTTCACGTTAATTATACCGAAAATCGATGTGCGAACGATTGAAAAGCCAAGACTGAAGGAGTTCATGTTGGAGCATCTGGTGCCGGGCAAGGCCTTCGACAGCTACGCCGACGAGGAGTCGTACGGCAACGGGAACGGGCACAAAATCGTGTTTCGCAAATTGGAGAAATCGCACAACAATTTGTGGCTGCTCAATGGCTTTCAAATTCTGCACAAGTTGCGTATAAATGAAAATTTAATTGCTATCGCAATTGATGGATATTTGGGCGACCGGAAGTCGCCATACTCGAAGCGCAACATACAGGAAACGAATAGGTACGTACGGACGGATGTGCTGGCTCTGGGGTTGAGTGTGGGTGATTGTGGGTGAGAAATGCACACAATTGCCGCTGCTGGTTGGTTGAAATGCGGCAAATTGCTTTCAAATAACCGCAACCGGGCATGTGTGCATTGGCAAAACGTGGCAACACTCTGCAGAACACACACAAACACACGCACACAGTCACACACAAAATGTATAAATTAAAACTTGGCAAACAAAAAGAAACAACATGCAAAACCTCTCAGAAAACTTGTGCAAAACTTTTGGCACTTAATAAATTTTCCTCTTTGGACTTTATCATTTGCAGTCGCTACAACGAGCCGCAGCGCTTGGAGATGCGCAACGCCACCGCCACCCATACGAAGAACGAACCCATACTGAAGGAGTCGAAGGCCAGCCCACTAATGTCCTTCCTTTCCGGCATGAAGAGTGGCACAAAAGTTTTTCAGCATTTCCTCTCGAAAAGCAACCTCACACAGATAATGGACGATGGCTCGTACACCGTTCTCATACCGGCCGATAACGCCTTCCAGCGTTGGCATCCCATCGACTGGGGCTTCTATCCGTTCAGCGTGCAGGAGTTCACCGAGACCGTGTTGCGCAACCATTTTCTGCCCACACAACGACCCCTACGCATGTCCGAGGTGAAGAATATGGATCAAATGGTCGTGCGCACAATGGGCGGCGAGAATGTGGTGTTCCGTGGACATCGTAAGTTGCAATTTTGTTCTTGTTTTTGTTTTTCATTTCATCAACCAACTGCATGCAATTTTCTTCTATATCCATTTTGAAGCCACACCGACTGTGAATAACGTGTCCATCATGTCTGATTACACGCTCTCCAACGGCAATCAAGTGTTCATCATTTCGGAGGTATTATTTGTGTCGGAAGCGGTGGTCTCCAAGCTACATCAGGTATAATCCTATTCGATTGCTTGCGCACGAAACCTTGTAAGCATTGGTTTTGGCACTTTTACAGATGCACAAGGATAAGGAAACGCCGCCATTGCTGGCTTTCCCTTGGTTCGGTGCACAGTTTCTTTCGCACTCGTTTCTGGCACTAGAACGGGATCCCAGATTTACACAAATCACAAGGTATTATTCGCTCTAACATCATCGGGCTCAAAGTTGTAACGAATTTAGCAGCGACTTTTCGGTTACCGGTGGTTTGGTGACTCTGCCCAATAGACACAAAGAGATGTCGCATCGCGCTCCGGAGTGAAAGTTTGCAGTTTTATTTGTTGGCAAATTCCCAGTACTAAGGACGACTTAAGATTTTGATACGTCGTCCACCATATTCTCTTTGCACTAGCTTTTAGAACACGATTGTCTCCAATGCACAATTTTCTCTTCTCTCAAATTACGAGGATGGACTTTGCATAAAGATATCAAAATATCTCTCTTGAATGAAACTCTCTCTTGAGTGATTATCTTACTTGAATGAACACCTCCCTTGGGTTATTATCTCTCTTGAGTAAATATCTTTCTTGAGTGAATATCTTTCTTGAGTGAATACATCATGAGTGAATTTTTCTCTTGGGTGAATTTTCCTCTTGAGTGATTTCTCTCTTGAGTGAATATCTCTCTTCAGTGATTATATCTCTTAAGTGAACATATTTCTTGAGTGAAAATCTCATGAGTGAAGTTTTCTCTTAAGTGAATATCACTCTTTAGTTATGATCTCTCTTGGGTGAACTACTCTTTTGAGTGATTATATCACCTGAGTGAATATTTCTATTGAGTGATTATCACTCCTAATTTATGATCTCCCTTGGGGGAATTACACTCTTGAGTGATTATCTCTCTTAATTGAATATCTTTCTTGAGTGAATATCTCTCTTAAGAGCATGAGTGAATACATCATGAGTGAATTTTTCTCTTGGGTGAATTTTCCTCTTGAGTGATTTCTCTCTTGAGTGAATATCTCTCTTCAGTGATTATATCTCTTAAGTGAACATATTTCTTGAGTGAAAATCTCATGAGTGAAGTTTTCTCTTAAGTGAATATCACTCTTTAGTTATGATCTCTCTTGGGTGAATTACTCTTTTGAGTGATTATATCACCTGAGTGAATATTTCTATTGAGTGATTATTACTCCTAAGTTATGATCTCCCTTGGGGGAATTACACTCTTGAGTGATTATCTCTCTTAATTGAATATCTTTCTTGAGTGAATATCTCTCTTAAGAGCATGAGTGAATACATCATGAGTGAATTTTTCTCTTGAGTGAATTTTCCTCTTGACTGATTTCTCTCTTGAGTGAATATCTCCCTTCAGTGATTATATCTCTTAAGTGAACATCTTTCTTGAGTGAATATCTCATGAGTGATTTTTTTCTCTAAAGTGAATATCACTCTTTAGTTATGATCTCTCTTGGGTGAATTACTCTCTTGAGTGATCATCTTTCCCGAGTGAATATCTCTCTTGAGTGATTATTACTCCTAAGTTATGATTCCCTTGGGTGACTTACTCTCTTGAATGATAATTTCTCCTGAGTGAATATCTCTCTTGAGTGCTTATCTCTCTTAAGTGAATATGTTTCTTGAGTGAATATCCCATGAGTGACTTTTTCTCTTGAGTGAATTTTCCTTTTGTATGATTTCTCTGCTGAGTGAATTTGTCTCTTCAGTAATTATCCCTCTTAAGTGAACAGTTTTCATATCCCATGAATAAATTTATCTCTTGAGTGCATTTTTATTTTGAGTGAATATCTCTCCTGAATGAATATTTCTCTCTTGAGTGAATATCTCTTTTGAGTGAATATCTCTCTTGAGAGCATACCTCTCTAGAGTGAATTACTCTCTTGAGTGAATATCTCTCTTAAGTGAATATCTTTCTTGAGTGAATATCTCACTAGAGTGAATTTTTCTCTTCAGTGAATATCTCTCTTGAGTGATCAGTTTCATTGCAACTCAAAACCCACTCTGAAATTTTGAGTGTAAAAAATAAAAAGCTGAAAATTCAAAACGAAAAAAAACCAATTTTTGCTTTGTGTACAACACGAAGCCTCTCTGATTTTTCACAGCTCAGAGATCCAATTTGACACTCACTCTCTTTCTCTCACTCTCTCTCTCTCTCTCTCTCTGTCTCCCACATAACCTGCTATAATGATGCTGGATTTTACTTATCACAGAGGCACCCCTAGACAAAAGTTTCGAGGGGGGTTTTCGATCTCTTAACAGCATTTATTCACAGATATCTGTTTTTATTAGTCAAAGTAGAAAGTCAGATCATCGTTTTACGGAGGGAATATTTCTTTCACCCCTGCAACTACCCGCTGAGTGATTGTCTAACTGAACAGAAGTGTTAAGTGTCAACAAAGAGTATACAGAAATAGAGATTGAATCACTCAAAATTTTGTGAAACGGAAGTGAAGGCGATTTCACAAAAATCTGTGAGCGGCAAGGGGAAGCGATATGCAATGCATGTATTTTTGTATTCTAGTAAATCCCTCGAATAAAATTTTTGCAACAATAATTTCGGTCGTCATGCGAGCTCTATTTATGTATGCTCTTTGGTGTCAGTTATTATACAATCCATTGGCCCTTTGCTCCTCCGCGGAACCACAGGAGTTAATTAGTATAATACAATCCGTAGTGAGTAACGTTCAGTAAAATGGGAAATGCATATCAGTGGTTGTAACAAAAGCTATACGTCTGTTAGAAGTGCTACAAAGTCACCGGTATCGTTCTATCACTCAATTCTAGTTCAAGGGATCTCATATACTACCGTTATCCCAGCAGCTACTTGCTGCTACTGCTGCCCCCTTCCTTGGACTCTTTTTAAGTTACAACTGTTTCCTGTTGTTGTGGTCTTTCTATTGCAGATATCTGAACAATGCCGAAATAGCGCCACACGTGTCCGGAGCCAATTTCACGTTCTTTGTGCCCGAGGATAAGGCATTTGAACGTTTGGGATTTGATAAGATACCCGATGATATCTTGGTAAGGCATTACAGAACAACAACAATTATGGCTTCATTTAACCTTTGGTGTTTGTAGGCCACGCAACGCGGTGTTAAAATGCTGCTGAATCACTTTGTACGCGGACGTCTGTACAATCGCGACCTCAGAGATAACGAAGTGTTTGAGACAATTGGCGGCGGGCATATAAAAATCACCCGCAATCCGGGCAGCAACGTGACCAGTGTGAACAACGCGCACATCACCGTGAGCGAAGTGTTTGTGTACAACTTGGGCACCATGTTCTACATTGATGACATACTCTATGCGCATCTGCTGCGCGAGCATGTGGTCAAATCGACCAGAACCAGATCGGACAGTAGCGGCGGCAGCGGCAGTGGTAATGGTGGCGCACGGTCGCCCACAACTGGCACACCTACTGATGTTGAAATTGTACCAAACGAGTTTTTTACAGAGCGTGGTGAGCACAGTGGCGGCGTCGGGGACTATGCCATACATGACGACGACTTTGAGGATGAAATTATAACGCCGAAGGCGCTGCCCGTCCAAATTTATGAATTGCCGAAATAAATCACAGGAAATGGAGAATAAGCATGATAATGATAATATTTGATGAATATGCTGTTGATATTGAGCACTATGATGATGATGATTGATGATGATGATGATGATTGATGATGATGATAAAGTGAGATGTTCTCTCTTAAGAACATATTTGAGAAGGCTTTAAGCGTTGTGTATAGTATGATTATAATTTTCCGATTTATTTACATTTTATTTAAGTTTATATTATTATTAATTAATTGTAATTTATATGAAATTTATATGAAATTTATATTGTCTCCGAATGGACGGACCGAATGGAGAAGAGCAGTTCTAGAAGTGCTAAATTTTTAAACCAAAATGAAGTGAGAAATGAAATTGGGCAGTTTGCGTAGGCGACAAAGAAGTATACTACAGAATATACCTAATACACCTAAACATACTCTTTAAACTAGCGTGCATAATAATATTTAGTAGAAATTTGAAATGTTGCTTGTAGAGTGAAATAAACGACAAAACAACCAATACCAAGTATTATGAATATTGGATACACGAGTAGCAAATGTTGTGCCTCTGTCTCTTTGGAGGGCATCTCAATACCAATCATTAAAGCGTTAGCAACTTAAATGGAGCGAAGTTAAAATTTGTAGCATTTCGACATGAATACCAAAACAAAGGAAACAAAAATTAGTATTAAACGAAAAACTTGCATTAAAAACACATATCGGCATAATTAAACACTATAAACAGCATTATTAACCTGTAGCGTGGAGATCGTGGAAAAGCCATCACCGACAACTGCAGTGCGCAGTAATACAACAAATGGATATTTACTTGTATGTAGCATTAAATTACATTAGCAATAAATAATTTTATATTAAAGCATTCCAGTATGCGATGCGATAGTTGTTAAAAATAAACACAAATAAACTAAACCACAACCCAACGCGCTCTCGTTTCTGTTTCAATCAATCCATTGAGGCAATGGATTGATTTTATATATGAGAATCATTGTTGACAGTTCATTTCATGTAAATTAAGCAACGCTCTCATGCGCAGATAGAGGATTTATAATAGCAGCCTTGTTATTGCTGTATTGTATATTGGAAAGGAAGCTGCTCGATAAAATGTCATGGAAAAGTCTACAAGGGAGAATCAATAAGTTCATAGCCTCGTATAGCTTTACTTACTGATAATATCTAGAATTATTAAGATTATTTCTCTCGAATTTATTGAAAAACAAGTTGCTAGTTTGTTTCGTTAAGTTGCTCTCTCTCTTTTTTATTGCATTTAAGAGGTGTCATAGTACATTACTATTCTTTTTCGCATCTAGTATTATTTTTATTAGTATGCCTTGCCACATAATTAACTATGTCTGGAAGGAGTTTAGAGAATGAGTTTAGCAACTAAGGCCTATTCTCTGGCACTGAGAAGGTGGCCGCAAGGCTACAAGAAGTCTACAACCACAACAATTTGCTTAAATTGGCTTGTCAGTTGGGTGAAAACAGCTGATCACTTTTGACAACCTAAAATATAATTTTAGATTTGAACAGTGAGCACTAATCGGAGTACTCTGGATTTGAATTTTTTTAGAATTGGCGATTTTTAAAGTGAGATTTAAATAAATCCTAATAAATGTAGAAAAGTAGCTTAGATTTTGCAATAGGTGTGCCCTGGAGAGATCAGTTATGAGTTTTACCTAAATCAAAAAGGGGTAACACAACAGTACAAAGAAGCTTGTATGTTTATACATATCGTAACTTAACGTCAGACCTTCTGTACAAAAGGTGTCCCGAACGGCATATTTTAGATTCATCGCAAAATCATGGCCCGCTTCGCTGCAGTGTATTCGGTCTTTTATGGATATTCATGTTTAAGGTGAATGAAAGTTAAATACACTTCGGAATATATATATGAGGATTCACTGCAGACATACTGCAATCATGAGTTATAGGATCCTCGTAATTACTTTATTAACTCTACATGGAAATATTACAATTGTTCTGGTTTTTTCCTCGCTGACTTATATATTTTGCATATTAATTATTTAACAGTACAGGTTTAAGCGGCTGGTTTTTGCAACTCAATAACAGAAAACACAGCTATAGTTTTGCTTACTCATTTACTTACGGCACTACACATTTCAGTTTTTAAAAATGGCCTTGAAAATACAGCCTTGAATCTGAACCCCTGTTTAACAAGCACGGCCACCGTTCATACTATTCTTACCTAGTTCATACAATGAGTGTGGCAACATACCGAAATTATCGAAACTAGTGCCAAGTGACAGTAGCGGTCAGCTGTCAATCTCTTTTTCCAATCTGGCAACCCTAAAAGCTACTTTTGAACGCAACTGATAATGACATTTGTAATTCTTGCAAACGATTTAGAACAAAGACATTGTGTGAATTTCGAAGAATAGTATTATTAACCATCGACAGTTTGGAACGAATCTACAAAATAGTGGCGAAATCGTTTGTTGAAAGCTAAACAAGCTATTGAATCATTTGGAACTATCTGAAGAAAACACGAAACTGACAAAATGCCGCACGGTCATTCACACGACCACGACTGTGGCCATGAAGCCGCCGATGTGGACCATGCTCTGGAAATGGGCATTGAATATAGTTTGTATAAGAAAATTGACGTGGAGAACCTTGAATGCCTCAACGAGGAAACCGATGGCAGTGGTAAAAAAGTATTCAAACCATATGAGCAGCGCTTGGATTTAACTGAGGTAAATTGACGGCGTCTGTTCAAAATAACCACTTTTGAGCTGTTATTTCTTTATATCTGCTTTTACAGTATGTTCAGAGCGATGCCGATGAGGAACTGCTGTTCAATATCCCCTTTACCGGCAACATTAAACTTAAGGGTATCATCATTTTGGGAGCCAATGATAATTCACATCCAAATAAAATGAGGCTGTAAGTATATCGATGGCATTGATTTAATCGACAATTTAATTGGGTTTCCTTTTCGTTTGTATGAAAGGTTTAAGAATCGCCCCAAAATGACATTTGAGGATGTCCGCGGTAAGGCCGATCAGGAATTTGAGATGTCTCGTGATAGTCGCGCAGAAATTGAATACGCACCAAAGTATTTGTTTAAATAAAATTCAGCTGAATATTGTTAATTTCCCCTTTATTTCTTTTTAGAATTGTAAATTTTTCATCTGTTCATCACCTATCGCTGCATTTTCCATCAAATTTTGGTGATGACAATACACGCATCTACTACATTGGCAAGTTTTAGAATACTATCGAGGACTTCATGCATTAATAAGAAAATCTTTTCTTCCAGGTCTACGTGGGGAATTCAGTGAGGCTCACTACCATGGCGTCACCATTTGCACTTACGAAGCTCGTCCAAATGTATCGGATCATAAGAATGATCTCTCCGATATAGTAAACCAAGCGGACCTTTGAAATTATGCTTTATGATTGAATTTAACTCTTGGTAGCAGCTGGGAATATGTATGAACACATTTTTTGTATAATTTTACTCATATTCATTAAAGAAAACTCTGAAACGCATTTCGTTATATTTCAATAATTTTTATTTTCAAGATAATCTATTATTATTCTTTTTATCTTTATAATTATTATCTTATTTAATTATGCTTATATAATGGGGCCTCGAATCACGTGTTTACTTATGCATTTCTTTATTAGTGTATATTTAATTTGTATTTAAATAAATTTATGTAATTTACATAGCGCGTTCTTTTGTTTAAGAATTTTGTTTCTTTGGTTTTTTTTTCATTTATTATGCATTTATTTATTGAATATTCTATTAGTAAATAAGTGTCTTTTTGTATTATTTACTTATACAAATATATATGTATATATACATATATTATAAATGGTACTATTTTTTGTTATTGGTTTATAGTAGTTGACAATTTCGTTATTTTATTGATTTCATATTTGTTAGATTTGCCTAAATATGTATATAAGAGAGAGTATGTGTATAACTCACATGTTTAAAGCACAAAAGAAGTTATTTACAAATATTGTACGTAAATAAAACTTATTTGCTATTGCGTGTTTCACATATGTTTTATGTATATACATAAATCTATGCATGCATGCGTAATTATATATGAATCTTATAGATGTGTATATATAATATATATATATATATATATATATATATATGTATATATATAATATATATATATATATATATATATATATGTATATAATATATATATAAATATGTATATATAATATATATATATATATATATAATATATATGTATATATATATATATATGTAATATATATGTATACATATATAATATATATATTTATATATAATACATTGCATTGAGTGTTAAGTAATTATGTATGTTTTTCATTAAATTTATTATTGCATTTTATATTTATCATCATGATTTCTCATTAGTGTATTTCGAAAAGAGTTTGTTTTGTTTTAGAATTGAAGTAATGATAAATTTTTGCTTATTTGGGCTAAAGTCCACATTGGCTTGATAGGTAAAATAATTGTATAGAAATTATTGATAAGAATACTAAAAGAAATTCAACTTTTTATGCTATATTAATTTTAACAATTTTTTAAATTATAGGTTTAAAACATGGGAAGAAAATGAACACAGCGCCTGCAGTTCACCAGTTTCGAACCTGAGCTATTACCCATTCCTTCAGCGGATTTGTTATGAAAAGCAGTCAAATTCAAAATCATTAAATCACTTCAATATTCTTCATGTATATGTAACATTATTGATTAAAATAAACTTAATTAAATTTTAAATAAGGGTCTTTGTGGACTAATCTAATAATCCCTATGGACTACATTTCTGAAATTTTGTGAAATGCCAACTTTGATAACTATGATACCTACCGATGCTGTTCCCTATAACAAACGAATATATTAAGAAGTGAACTTCAAATAATATATGAATGCTTTTAAAACCAATGGAAACTCAATTGAGGACGGCTGTTTGCGTATGGAAATATTGTATTAATCAATTATGTTTCACTTTCTCTCATCGCTTGCATCCTATTCTGCAATGCGAAGGCGAATTCAGCTGCCAAGGCTCTCATATTTTTTATGCGGCATACAGAAAGCAACTCTGAGGGAAGATTTCATATTCAAAAAATAACTTTCTACTAAAACTAGGGGAAAAAAGATACAATTTTAGATTAAAATGTTCTCCTTTCACTTTTGTTGTATTAGGTTAGGTTGATCTGGCTGCCAGTAAGACTCACATATACCTATTGGTCCTTAGCAGTACCAGATGGAGCTAGTCTTGTCTATTACCGTTGATAACAGCACTGAACAATGAGGTGGCAACAATCGTGGCTAAGAATGAAATCCACTTTAATTTGAAAGCATCTCTAAGAACAAGTGGAAATGACTGAATATTGTTGGCCATTAGGGACAGGTTAGTGATCAAAAGCAAAGAAGAAAGTACTTCAAAGTGCAAAAAGAAGGTACGCTATATTGCAAAGGACTAGGTGCAGGCACGTCTTTCAACCACACCTTTTCAACTGTGGTGTGATTGACTTTGGTTCACTTACTAACAGCAGAAGGCAAAGATGAACACCTGGGTAAACCAATCCTCAGTTATCCTCTCATTAAATCAATAAAGACACTGCAGCGGTTTGGTACAACCATTTAGATCTCTTAACGTAGGTGTTATACGGTCTGTGGTAATCGGTTCTACACTTGTGTTACAAACTATAAACAAAGTTACAAAAAATTTGTTAAACAGTATCCATCTTCCTACAGTGTTGTTACGAATAAATGGAACGGGGACATTGATGATTTCAAACGTTATCTATAATAAGCTCCAGTCTGTCTAAGGTCCATATAACGCATCTACTGGCCAGCAATCATCTACAATCAGGATTTGCTGACTCTCACGAACAGCAAACCTGTGAACAAGGACATCAAGAGAAAGAAGTGGAACTGGATAGGTCACACTTTGCGAAAATAAGATGACGACATGGCAAAAATGGCATTCCAGTGGAGCCCGCAAAGCAGCAGGGGCCGAGAACAATCATAGCAGAAAGGCAACATCAATCACCATGGAACGAAATAAGAAGCATTACTCGAGATAGGAGGCATTGGAAGGAGTTTGTTAGCGCCCTATGCTCCGATTAAGAGCGACATAAACTATACTCAAATATGAATTTAATATTTGGTCTGTTCGCATACAAAAAGTTTGTACAAATTATCATCATTTTTGTCTGAAAGGCCTTCGCGAACACCAAATTATTGCAATATAATTTGTGTCAATGAATAAATAATAACCTCTCGTTAAACACAAAAGCACTGCCATATCAGTAATTGGATTGAAGCCCTTTTTAATGAATTGCACTTTTATTAAGATGGCAGCACTGGCTCCCTAAAATCCAAATGTTCCTTCTTACTTCGTTCAAATTATTCACTTCAGAAGTTCGTTAAATTCGCTGTTATATTAGGTTACACTGGCAGTCTTCTTCGGAAGCTTCACTTAAACGCTGAATGGCTCGTTGCGATTAGCTATTAGATTATTCTGAAATAAAACGCCTGATTTGTTACAAAAGTTGCCTGTCGTGTCATCATTTGTCCCTGCAATTTGCATAATCATATCTCTGAAGTGTTAAAACTATTAAATAATTTATAGATTTAAAGTTTATTCATTCCTTTTCAGTGCTCTCCTTCACTGAAGACAAGTGTAAAACTTCAAGCTGGCAATTTAACATACTGGCTCACTTGGGGACTTCAATGTTAAGGGAATGTACTTTGGAATTTGTGTGTTTCTGGTTTACAATCATATTGTAATTGTTAAAATTAATTATTGACATTGAACAGTAGTTCTATAAGGAAATAAACTAGACCGTAGGATAACCTACCTTTAAGTAGAGAAGCGTCGCAAATAAACTGCATCAGTAAACTCTGAGATTATTCCCTATATAAAAGCTGAGCACTTTGCCCTCGGCGTGCTTATTTTACTCTACACAGACTGAATTCAAATGGCAGCCAAGTGAACTTCTATGCCGCAATAACAATGAAAATATGAATATAAAAACCAATTTAATACATAGAATATGAAGTATAATATAATATGCAAGTAAAATGGAGCTGAGTGGATTATAGTTAAGTTTAATTTAAGTTAGTTTTGTTATATATTGTTAAAAGGTTTTCTTTCTTTTTTTGTTGTTTTTTGTTCAAATAAAATTTGTGCTCTCGTGTTCTTTCACTTAATTGCAAGTAGATTCACTAAAAAATATTTCAATTTCAAATTGTTTTATATTTTTCTTTTCTTTGTTTTGTTTACTATTTTTGTGTTTTTGTTTTTGCTTTTAAATACGATAGTAGAGTATAAAAAATCATTTTATCGAAAGTATAAAAATCGTATTTGCCATTAGCTTATATATTCATTATATATATATTTATATATAATGTTTCTTTTATATAAATTTTGTTGTTGTTGTTGTTGTTGTTGTTGTGTGTATTCTTGTCGTCTCATTTATTCGACTTGTTTCGTTTGAATTGTTTTATAAGTAAAGGACTTTTACTAAAAATAATTTTTAATTATTATTTATTTTAGTTTTTTACGAATTTTTTCTTATTATTAATTTTTGTTTATTTTCAAATATATTTTTATCAAATATGCAAAAAAGTCTTCTTTTGGTACATAGCATTACCGTTGTGTGTGTATGTGTACATCTAAATTATTATTATAATTAATATTAATTCATTTTTATTAGTTTTTTAAGGATCTATTTTGTTATTATTATTATATAATGTTATTTTACTTTTGTTTATAGCAAAAAGCGGGTGTTTCTCTTCAAGCAGGTATTCGAATGTTACTTGGCAGGATTATCTTCTTTTTATTTTTGTTTTTCTTTTTTTACTAAATAGTTTTATAAAAGTTGATTATGTGTATGCGCATAAGTATACATATGTGAAAAAGATGCGTGTGTGTGTTTGCGTGTGTGTGTGTGTGTGTGTGTGTGGAGCGAGTGTGTGACTTCTATGTTTATTATGTATTTCTGTTGCATAGTAAGTTTGCAAAAAGGACTCATTTCGGAAAAAAAATTCACATTTAGAGCAACATTTACTTAAAAACTATGACTTAATTATTGCGATTCCTTTTTTAATTTAGTTTATCTACAAATTCATCAACCATTGAAATTTTATTAAAAATACAAAATTAACTAATTTTAATCTAATATGACAATTCAATGACATCCAATTAATTAGTAATTAAATTAATTAAAGCTTTTTTGTTCTTTACACTCGATTATTTATTTTTAAATTTTTTACGTTTCTATGCCTTGCTTATTACGAAATAATATTAAAATAGACGAAATCAAGCATATATATAAGTATGTATGTAGAAATAAATATATTTATAATTAGTCTCTTTATAATGAGAAATGGTTATGAAATTGAATGGAAATAAATGATATAAATAACTTCGTGCTTGTATTCATATGTGCAAAAATGTTCATGAAATTAAATGTTTTAAATTTGAGAATTTAAAATATAATTTGACCTCATTTAAGTTAATGTATTTCTGTAGATAGGCCCATAACGAAATTGATTACGACTATTTCCTGACATTCTCTTCTGACTGCTTTGGTTGTCGATTAGGGAATGTTGATATATCAAAAACAAAACTAATAATTATAAATTAAATACATAAAAACAAATTATTAAAGTAATATAAATAATAAAATTTTCATACACCCGCGTATACTTAAAATAATTAAAATAGTCTCATCCATGATCGAATAATTCTTAGCTTAAAAAAGTTAAAGAAAGAGGAGATTGCTGTTTGAATAAGTCGCGACATAAAAAGTTGTCATTTTTTTACAGTTGCAACCTGAGCTGTTTTCATGACTCGTTCATCGATCAAGAGAGTACTCGAATTCCCATTTAATACTGAGGTCAAAACTCCCTGATATATCTTACTGATTTGTCGATGGAAAACAAGAACATTTCCAGCAAATTTTAGTCAGAATCAGGTCCCGACAAATACAATGATGGAAGTCCGAAACACCCTTTCAAAATAGATCCACTAACAATTTTGGATAAAGGTTTCCAAAGATGGAAAGATTTTTAGAAACAGAATAGTTAATGATATTTAAAAGCATGTCATAAGTAATTTTCTGCATTAGCAAATATAGTAAATAAATATTAAATCTAATACGAAGACAAACTACCACTCTAAAATCTGACGAGTTCCCAACAGCAATGCTACTCTCCCAGGAAAAAGGAAAAAAATAGCAAATGCACTTGTTTGTTGGTGCCCCCTTCTCTTTGTTTGACACTTAGAGTCCACTTCTCAGCTGTCAAAATCAGCTGCAGTGTAATTTTAATAATGAAATAGACAGAGTTTGCAGAAATGCATTGAGTGAATATGAGAAGTCAAGATCACTTATAATGTTGATAGACTCGCTGGAATGAGGAGGGATAAAAATCATGTGATTAGAATTGTTTACCTTAACCAAAGTAAAATTTAAGTAGTTACTTTACATGAAACCATATTTGTAGCCTTTCAACTAAGTGTAAGTATGTAAGTATATTCAAGAAGTCTTGTTTATTGGGTGGTTTCTGAACAATTCATTTGTATGGGGGATAATCGGGATTTTAGTGTCACTTTTCTTTATTGGATATATTTTCCTATATGGTTGTGTCCTTTCGCTCAACTATAAATTAGTAGTGCCACTGATTGGAACTAGTCTATAGATTTGTAGTAATGAAAATTCCCAAAAATTGTGAGTTTGCATGAAAAACTAACGAATGTCTGAAGTAAGGTGTTAAAATTATCCACTTCAAATGAGGGCGACATTTTAAAGTTATAGTGAGACCATAGTTGGACTATTTTTAAACAAGCCATCAGAGTAAAGGACTATTTTTAAATGAGTATGCAAACCAAATGTTTTCTTTTTACACAAAATTCAAAAAATGAACACTTCATAAGGTACTTATGCATTCCCATTTAAAGAATTCACCTTGTCTGAGACATTCGATCAAGCTGTCACTATCATAACAACTCATTACCAGGTAAAGGGTCTGTTCAACAAGAGACCATTGTGTGTAGAAATTACATTTAATACACAACTCCCCCGTGTTAATTATATTGAAATAGTCAGAATACTACAGAAAGGTTTGCATCTCACCCCCACCATGAATTAGCTTGTGCATTCATGGCAAAGCAACAACAACAAACAGTTTTGCCAAAGCCGAAGTTACCTCATGCACCCACTCACTCACGAAGTAGTGAACAAGTTTGCTTAAAGGTGAGTTTTTCTCATGCGGTAGGTGTTGAGGTGAATTGTCTGTATGAGTGAGTGTATACGAGTGTATACGAAGTCGTTAATTTCTGTACTTAGCTCTAGTTCGGTTTGGGACCATCCCTAATGGAATCTACTCAAGGATGCCAAAGTGCTTCGTATATGGACACAATTCCACAGCCATCTTATTGAGGCCTTCCCTCTATTCCAGGTATGAGTTGAAACGTAAAATAAAATTTGTATTTGAAATGAAATTTTCTCAAATAAATATTTAAATAAATCTTAATAAATTTATATGAAAAAACCAATTTGAATAAAATTAATTTCAAATTTGTGCATATACATGTGGTAGGAAATATATATGTATGTATATATTTTTTAAAATTATTTAATGCTCTATGATTTCGAAATGTATTGTTTTTTTATTTTACTAATTTTTTATTTGGTTCTGTATTTACAAGTTATTGATGTATTTTCGCTCTAGTGACTAACAAATTTGCATTTATTTAATTTAGCTACGTTTTTGACTAAATACTAACAATTTGTTTATTTTGTAATTTTTTTTATATAATCTAAACATGAGTTACTATGAATTTTTCTAAACAAATTTCTTTATGTTTATTTAGTTTATAGTTAATTTGCTAATAAAAATGTATGCTTACGGCGTTATTAAAGTTTTCATCACATATCAAAAATGTTTATTTTATGTTTTATTTTTAATTCACTAATCTAATAAAGTTACAATTTGCTTTTAAGTTTTATCTAAAATTTTGTTTGTTGTATGATATTTTGTAAAAAATTTAAACAAACAAAAATATAATTATTATTTTAGCTAATAACGTTTTTGGTTGTTTTGTGATTTGTGACTAAGTTTCTTCATTAGCTGTTGCATTCTTATTGCTCTACGCATTTCTTTCCTTGCGTCGTTCGTTTTTAGTAATTTACTATTAAATGATTCAAAAATGATTAACATAATCAACATGATGATATATTTTCATATGATTTAACTTCAAGATAAAAATCTTATATAACATTTTAATTTAGGTTTATTACTTTTCTTCTCTATATATATTTATATAGGTATGCAAGTGTTTTTGTAAGTGTGGGCATGTAAAAGGCATTTGTTTGGTTTTGTGGTATTTTTAGTTACTTTCGAGTTTTCATCGTCTTTATTTGTTCATTTAATATTAAATGAAATATGTTTGGTTTTAAATTTGGAAGATCTGGTTATGCTTTTTAACCTACACAATACATAAATAATATATTCTAAATAATAATCATAAATATTGTAATAAAATCTATAATAAAATCATTAATAAAAACTTGTTCAAAGCAACTGTTTAGTATACGAGAAAAAATACGTTCATTGAATTCTTTCCTCACTTACCTCCGGCATGAAACAAAAGTGATCATTGATTTAGTATCCTTTTAGTATTATTACTACGAATTCTTGACAATCCACAGTCATCCTCCCACTTTGTTCAAAGTTGCGAAAGAGAGGACCAAAGTACGTAAAGTCTGCAGTGCTGGATTTCCTACTGGAATGAGCAGTGAGCCGACTTGAGAAGCAAGTGTACCCGAGCGTACGCGGACTCAATAAGTGAATCCCTGCGTTCAAAGTGTAAAGAATTTGTATTCAAGTGCATTAGAAACCGTGCTGTGGCTGTGGCCCGACGAAGTGGGTTCAAATTTAGCAGTTAATTAGCAGCAGAGCATCATGTGAGGTAACAAATTTAATAAAAAATAAAAAAAGCGTAATTTAATTTTTTTATATTTCAATTTTATTGCGTATAATAATTTTTCCCTTTTGTGTGTGATTTTTCTTATTTTTTTATTGTTTGTTTTGTAATAATTAGAATGCTTTTCCTTTAGAATATAATATTTTCTTTTAATGTTTATAACAAAATTGACAGGTGTTTAACTACAGAATATAGTTAATAAAATTATTTTTAAAAAAATCAATGATAATACCAATATGATAAGTAAATGAAAAAGTATAAAAGTACATAGAAGAGAAGGATATATTTTTTATTAAAGGACAAATTAGCAAAAAAAAAATAATAATAAAACATGAAATTTCCAACAAAACAAAATTCTTTCATTAAAAAAAACCAAATATATATATATATAATATAAAAAAAAAGTTTAATTCATAAAAAAATATTCTTAATTCATAAAAAAATTTGATCTAAAAAACAAAACTTTTTATATGACAAAAAATTATTTTTAAATAGAAAAACACAGAATATAATAAAAAAATTATTTGTAATTAAAAAAATATTTTTTAATACAGGAAAAAACATTTTAAATGGCCACAAATTATTTGTATATATAAAAAACAGTATGTGTGCATATAAAAGCATATTTGTAATTCAAAAAATATTTTGATACAGAATAAAAAAATGTTTAAATTAGAAACAAATAATTTATGTATAAAAAACAAAATATTGTCAAAGAAAAGAAATAATTTTTTTATGTCGAAAAATTATTTTTGTATATAAAAAGCAAATTCTTTATATAAAAAAATATTTTTAATTCAAAATATATTTTGATACAGTTATAAAACAACATTTTTCTAAATGACCAAAAAATATTTTTGCATATAAAAAAAGGGTGCCAAAAAAATATGTTGATATAGAGAACAAAATTTTTTAAATTAAAAAAAAATAATATAAAACAAATTAATTAATAAATAATAATTAATTAACAAAAAAAAATGTTTAAATATATTTATATTTTAAAAATATTTTGATAGAGAAATACAAATTTAAAAAAATTATATTTCCATATCAAAAACAAAATATGTACATACAAATTAATTTTAATTTAAATTAGATATTTTGATATAGGAAAAAAATTTGAAGTGACCAAAAATTTATTATATATATTATATCTATATATAAGAAAACTGTGTACATAAAAATATATTTTGAATTCCAAACTTAATAAACATAATTTTTCTTTATATATAAACAAAATATTGTCGAAGAAATAATATTTGTAATTCAAAAAATTGTTTTTATATAAAAAACAAATATTTTTATATGATCAAAAATTGTTTTGATTTGATTTGTTTAAAAAACAAAAAATTACCAAAAAAAAAATTGTCTAATATTTTTCAGTAAGAGAAATTATTCATTTGCCAAAAAAAACCCAATATTTGTAAAAAAAACAATGTTAATATAAAAACATTTTAAAATAAAACCAAACCATTTCCAAAATATTTGTTTCAAATGAAATAAAATATTGTGAAATAGAAAACCAATTTGTTTAAATAAAGAAGGTTTTTTTAAATGAAAGAAAATGTTTTTAAGTAAAAAAATACTTTTAAAATTAAATTAAATATATTCATTTTTTCGAAAATAAATATTTCTAAATAAAATATAGATATATATTTATATAAACACAAACTATTGCTGAATTAAATTTTTATATTTATATAAAAAAAAATATATAGTGAAGTAAAAGAAAAATAGTAATGTAGAAATAGTATTGATATAGAAGAAAAAATGAAAAGTAACTGGCATATAACGCGTAACAATTCCTTGCCGTTTATCATTTAAATATGTATTTTTATATATAATGTATATATATGCAATATATAAAATGTGTGTAAAACTTAACTACTCCTCTTTTTTAAATATTTTGAATAACCAAAACCCAAACTTAACAAATTAAATTTGTATTTATGTTTCGCTTCCTTTGTTAATTGTGTTTAATCCACGTAACAGTTGCTCGTTTTAATGATCATACGCAAACTTAAATAATATATAATATAATACATATGTATATATACGTTGGAAATGAAAAGTTGAAAAAAATTAGCGCATTAAAATTTTTTTATTGAATATAATTTTTCAATTTTTTTTTTCTTCATATTATATTAAGTTTTTTTATTGCAATTTTAACTTACTATACAAGCTCTCTAATAAACTTTTTTGGTGATTTTTCTCATGCGTTTTTATAATTATTAATTTTTGTATATTTTATGGTATATATTTTTGTTTCATAGCGTTTTCAATGCATTTGTTATAACAATATTTACTTTGTTGTTGGTTTTTTGAGTTAAAATTGCTTGGTTTCTTCTTCTTTTATTGCTAAAACTAAACTCGCGCGATCTTATGGAAAACTTTATATATCTATATAAATATACATATATATAAATAAACATATATATGTATATGTATATATATGTATATATGTATCATTTAGGTAAAAGTGTTCAACTTTCGTTTTGAATTTGCGTGTGGATTCCTTTTATATGCTTTTAGTTTATGTAAGTTTAAATTTTGTATTAGTTTGGGAGGCTCATAAAGTGTGATTGTATATAAGTGTGTTTGTGTGAGTGAGTGAGTGTATAAGTATGCTATTTCGTTTGTGTGTGTGTGCTTATAAAATATTATTTCTTTTTACGTCAGTTGAGTTCACTGATGGCCAAATGCTTAAAAAATGCACGAAATTAAAAAACAAACAGTTTATAATAAAACAGTTTGGAGCGAATAACTCCATACAGGGTTTTTAACTTCCAGAACATTATTGGATCTTTCCATAATTATGATATAAAATTTTCAGCTTTTTAGTGATATATTAAAATAATTTTTTGTTCTATAATAAAAGCAGAGCGGCTCAGTCCAGAGTTACTTTGTAATCCTCTCCCATACCTGAGGCTCACCAAACAAATTAGTTCAGTGGCCGAGTACTGTCGGACGTGATCGAGTAAGCTCTTTTAGTATAGATTTTGAACATAGTAAGAAGCCTTTTATCTGAAGAGTTATGCGATCACAAGTTTCGGAAATCGACCTCAAGCTGAGTAAAACAAAATCCGTGGTATTGACCGGCACTACATAGAAGTATCTTATTTTTTGTTTTATTTAAACATATAATGTAGAAAAAACAAAACATTTTATTTGCCAAATTAACAACAAAAACATATATTCTAATACAATAAACCATATATAAAAATAGATAGAAACAATTGTGTATAATTAACATTGCTTTATCCAGCAAAAAAAATTGTAAAATATAAACTCAAAAAGTCACTCAAACTTCGTACAAAAAGTACCGAGGAAGTTCTTATGCATTCCATATGGAGCCCTATGCTGAACAAAAACGGCCGGGAATCATTTTTTCTCATTTCTATGTACATGTGAATTACCCATGAAATCGTTAGGAAAATTTTGTATTAACTTTTTAAAGCTTAGACTCGATCTAGTCTATATAAAACTCAGTGGATCAAAATCAAATGCAATATTGCTTTATAATTTCAGGAAATAAAATTTAAAATAACTCAATAGTCGCCTCCATCAGAAGATCAGAAGAGCTGCAAGTCATTTGAGGGAATCAATACGAAGCTCTACCATGGACAGAGGAGCGTGGAAGAGCCAATCGCGACAACCGAAGAGAGTTGTAGACTGCCACTTGCGAGCGTTGGCAGAAACTAGCCGATCGACTCTATTCAAAACACCCACCCTAAAGCAAGCCAACGCAGTTCGATGGTATAATTGTGGCTCGCAGAATGTTCCACGAATAAGAAATTCACAGGCAAATCTGTCCAGATTGGGCCCTAAATCAGTCTGTGGAGTAAACGGCATTCTCCCGTTCGCCGCTTATGTAATGCCTAGGTACTTCAAGGTTTTGCCCCCTTTTAGGGAGAGAAGAACTGGATCATATATTAAAAATAATCCAGAGATAATGATCGATAAAACTGGAAATAGATTGAACGAATTCATGCAAACAATCAAGTCATGGTCATGAGAGGTCAAAGGTCATGAGAAAATTGGCGACCACTTCCTCTTCAGAATGAAGAAAATAGACTATACGATTCCAAAGCACTATCAATAAACCGCTTTAGTTCCAGAAATCCCGCAGGATGAGAATGGTAAGAGCACAGCTGTCTGGAGGAAGCGGAACAAACAGCATTCTACTACATGGAGGACTCAGAAATGAACGACAAAATCGGGAGCGGAATTTTCTTACTGTAAACGCCTTCGCTTCGCTTATCGGGCCGCCTACCCGACCTTTGCAGTATTTTCCAAGCTGAATTAACCCCAAACAGTCGCGTCTGCCTAAAGTGATTACGATACCCTTTAAAGAGATCATTAACTACCCTGATACCCAGTACGCAATGCAGCCGCTACTAAGTGGAATAAAAAACTCTCCTGGACAGTGGAATATCTCTCAATGAGAATTCGGAGCAGTATGGCATGCACCTATACTGGATCTCTGAGCATAGAAACATTGAGATAAATTTTGTACGACGATGAATTAGCCAGCAAGACACCGAGCTACAAAACATAAGCTCAGAGCAAGAGGCAAGGATACTACGAGCCACTTGCAAAAAGCTACTAAAAATAGAATACCTGAAGAAGCCAAATGCTAGGTAGCTACAAGAGCACGCCTGCAACAATACTTGTAAATCCCCTCACAACAAACTTTTCTTATAGTCGAAAGCTATCAACAAGGAAAACATATTGCTTGATAGCACATTCAACATATACAAAAAACAACTACCGTGTTAAAAAATACATTTTGATTGAATATAACTTATATACACATACAAACACGTAGATAATTACGTATGTGTGCTCTACTGAAACAGAAGCCCCTCACAAAACCTTCGAATATATGTTTATAAACATTTCGTATTTAGCAACATATTGCACAGCAATTGTAGCAACATCAAATGGTTTGTTTGTTAAGTATTTGTATACACGGCAATACGGACAAGGCATACATTTGTACAGATTTACGTAATCGGCTACTTAGCAGCAATGAAATGTTGCTGGCGGCGTTACCGACATAAATCATAAGTGTTGTTCAACTTAGCAATATGTTTCCTTTGTTGCTGGTGAGGGAAGGCTCTTTAAATATAAATACATATTTCAAGAATGTATCTGCATAGAATGGAGAAAAATTGATGCGATAGTTTTAATTCAGAATAGGTCCAAGTTTATGCGTCCATGAAGTATGACTACAATACAACACATGTCCTAATTTTATAGCACTTTAGGAGTGACTTCCTTACAAGAGCACAAACAGAATGGGTGGGTGACCACAAAAGAGTATAAAAAAGTATAAGAAAATCCAATATATATAAACAAAATTCAAAATATATATAAACAAAATTCAAAATATATATAAACAAAATTCCAAATATACATATAAACAAAATTCAATATATATATAAACAAAATAATGGGTGAGTGTGTGTATATATAAGCAAAAGTGTACAAATAGTTAATTTACATATACTTATATGAGCAAGGCAAAGACATTACTTTCCAGGAAAACTACATTTCCATTACTTTTAACTTATCATATCACTTGGAAGCTTAGGAAGGTGCAAAATATTCTTATCTTCCCTGTTGTTGTTGCGCATTTCACCACCAGTTTTTCCGGATTCCGTTCATTAATTGTACAAAACCGAACAATTTCGCTTATTTGAAGGCCTATAAAAAAAGGTACGAAATAGAAAAAATTGTTGATATCGCAAAATGACAGCGGCGCGTGTAGTCATAGTGTAAAAAGGAAAAAGCCTTTATAGCTGGCTGTGTTCTTGTTTTAGTTATTATTGTTATTATTAATATTATTATTGTAGTTGTTGTTGTTGTTGTTGTTATTGTGTGTGGCAAATACAAACTGGCCGCCCATTGAAGCCGGCGTACGCAGGATATTCGTCAAACCGCGTGACCATTTTTGCGCGTATGTTGCTGACGGGCAACAGCAGCGGCAGCACCAGCGGCAGCTTGGCTGCTGCTCGCACTGCTGCGCTTCTGTTGGGTCGCCGTCGCTGTGGCTGTGGCAGTAGCTGTGGCGGTGACATTGGCGGCGGCGGCAACATTTGCTGCACTACGCTTCTCCCGCCACCGATCGATGGGCGTATAGCAACACTTAAAGAAGGGGGCACGGCGTCGCGCTTCGGAAGAATTCGAACTACTGCTGCTCTTCGCCAGCGAAGCGTTCGTCAGTGCTGTCGACAACGAGATGGCAGTGAGCTCGGTTTGCACGCCGCTGCTGGTGAGGCGTGCTTGCATTTGAAAGCGTTCCATTTGCGTTCGCGTCTGCGCTGACGCTGGAGCTGGCGTAGACGTGGACGTTGGCGTTAACGCTAACGTTGACGGCGGCAGTCTGCATATGACACTCGGTGGCTCGGCTTCTTGCAAATCCAGCGAATGTCCGGACGAAGCCGATGTGGCTGAGGTGCCCGTTGTCGTGGATGGTCGAAACTCATGCGAGCTGCTCTCGACCATGGCAGTGCGATAGTTGGCGGCAAAATAATTCGTTTCCAAATAATGGCAGGATTGAAAAATGTAATCATCAAATTGCTGCAGCAAATATTGCTGTTGCTGCTGCTGCTGCTCCACACTGTCGGCGGCTATGCCGTCGCCGAGTGGATGCTGCGTGTTCGGCTGCTGATGCAACGACGCATAGCGTCGAATGCCCTTGTGCGATTGTGACGAGGGCGAGATTATCACAAGAGATGTTGCTGTGGGAGAGGGCAGCTTCTCGGCGGCGGCGGAGTCGTCAACAAAGTGTTCCGGACGCTGGCGCTGACGATGACGCGTATATGGACGCTGCTGCCGTTGCTGTTGCTGCTGTCTTTGCTTCATATCAACAATTTCTATTTCTTCTATATCACTAAAACTATTTAATTGTTTCAACAAATAATGCACATCATTTCGTTTCATTTGATTATCGTCGTTTGATGTCGCGGCCGCTGAGGTTGCGGTTACGGCAGCGGCTGCTTCTACAGTTGGTGGTTGTGGTGTCGGGATCACACGACTCTGAGCTTTTGAGGAATCAATTTTCTTTTTGTGCGAATTATACGAGACAATGTCGGGGTAGGCGAGCGCCAGGCGCTGCTGCAATGTGCTGTTCAACAGGGATGACGCGGCGTCTTGGTGCAGCAATTGCTGCTGCTGCTGCTCGGTCATGTATTGATAGCAATTGGTGGCCGGCACTGTGCTGTCGATAATTCGATTAAATTTAGCTAATGCCGTTGATGATGAACTTAACAGCGATGATGATGATGATGATGTTGTTGTTGTTGTTGTTGTTATTGTAGTAGTTGTTTTTCCTAATGTAGACGACGCTGCGATTTTACTTGCTAGTTGTTTATTAAGATGTTGAGGCACTGTTGTGACGGTTTCTACTTTCTTACCATCTTTTCTCGTTTCAGCGGCGGCGGCTGCTGCTGCTGCTACATTTCTTCTCTCACTATTATCATCATTATCAACATTTAAGGTTTCCATTACATTTAGATTTAAACGTAATTGATTTTTTAATAATAATTTTCTACTATTATTTAATAACGTATTCATATCATTAGAAATATTAGTCGTATTCGTATTGTTCGCACTAATATTAGCACTAGTAGTAGTTGTTGTAGTTGTTGTTTTTCTTACTGCTGTTGTTGTTGTTGTTGTTGCTGTTGCTGTTGTTATTGCTGCGGCTGCTTTCAATTTGGTATTAGCTAAATTTCTATTAAAAATTAATTTTCTCGACGAAATGATGTCATTATTGTCGCTCCCCCGCGATTACCGACTGTCGCGGGCGGAGCGAGGCCTTCCCTAACTGGACGTAGAAGCGATTGGCGATACCGGTGACAGCGGACTGCGCGCCGTTTCGCGCGGACACCCCGATAATGTGATCACCAATTTGCGTGAGCCCGCCTGATCACGGTGCTCGCATAACCAAACACCTTGCCACGTGCCTAGCGATAATTTACCATCGGTTATGGGGATTGTCAGTGAGCTACCAAGGAAGCAGGCTTTCACATGCGCTGGCTGCAAATGGAAACAAAAGAAAGTGGTCATACTCCATTCTATCCACGAGAATACGTTCGAGATTCATGCTTACCATATCATCGGGGCCTTCACATGAGTGCCTGTAGGGTAAGCCTTCGGGAACTATTTTATTTAACATCATTTCCATGTCGTCTCTAAAAGATTTAATTATTATAATTGTTGGTGTTAATTGAGATTCAGAGGAGCAATATGGACAAGAGAGCACTTACCTAACGTCCGGATCCCAACTTTCGTTTAACGCTAAACTCGCCGATGTGTGAAGAACTGAAAGTAAATTAGCAGTTAAATACAATTTGAATGGGTATTTTTTCAATATATTTTCTGTACTTTCAAATGGGAATTTCAGCGCTTCAGAAAGGGCCAATCCACGAGGATACAAGATATTTTATTCAGAGAGTCAAGAAAATTACATACTTCCCAAGGAATAAGTAAGAGAGTATAGTAAGAAACTGCATAGAACTGATGCTACTAAGCAAATCAGTGATCGGATTATTAGTAGGCTCCATAACTGGGCAGTGCCTTATTGGAATACATGAAAACAGAACTGGACTCCCTCATAATAACTTCTGCAGAAACTGCGTCAATAATGAGAAAAAAGAAGAGAACCAATTTTTACACAAATGTCCAGCGCTGGGAAAGAGGTGCTTCCGCTACATGGCAAAGTACTTCCTCAGCCGCCTTTCAAAGCTGGAGGAGACATTAGTACGAAGTATACTGCTATTTGCCAGAGCCAGTAAATGGTGCGTTGATGCGGGAAGTTGTGTAGGGCAGAGCTCCTAAAAGCTAAGGGATGTCTCCTTGGACAGCTACTTTAGCCAACCAATCAAGCAAAAGTAGTTCCATATCAGCGAGAACAAACTTGAATAGAATGTCCTCTTCTCACATTCAAGCCAATCCGTTTATAAAAAAGGACAATGGATATCTTTTTACTCCTTCCAAACTTCTGTATGGGAAAATAAAAAAATGAATTAAGATAATTTATTAAAAATATGAAGAGGACATCTGAGAAATTCTCGAATACCAATTGAAAATATAATTAATTAAATAGGAGTTTTCAACTGAGGTGAAGTTGGGCATTAACCTTACCAGAAGGTGTTTCTGGTGTCAGAAGATATTGGTGGCAGTAGTGAAGCACACCTCCATCTATCAAGCTATGGATATAATGTCTGAGTATTTCTCGGAAAACTTATGAACAGAATATCAGAAAGAACCTTTTAGTGCTTAAGTGAGCTTTCCCGAAGAAGGCATCCACCCGAACCCATGAACAGTATACTAAGTTTTCGAGGGTAATGATGATTGCTTAGAACAGAAACTTAAAGTACAGGGCTCGGTCTTTGGATCTCTACCGATATTAGTCTGAAGATAAAACAATTAAAATATAAAATATTAATTTAAAATTATATTAAATATGTCAAATTTGTTTTGCTTGATTTGTTTTCAGGTATTAACTCGACCGAGGCCTCAGCTGTGTTCTAAAGAGATGATCTAAAGAGAAGAGTGTAGGCAGATAACTGATTATAAGAAGTGATAATTAAACAACTTCTTCCTCATAAGAGCGATGATTAGTAGACCGTGCTTTTTGTGATGAGCACATGGATTGCCATGACGACATATACAAGACGCTCCCCGCCCATTCACTAAAGCGCTAATGTACAACACAAATGTCCTTTGCCACTGTTGACAGACAGCACTCACTGGATTCGTACGTAGCATTGAGGAGTGTTAATTGCAGTTACCCCTCCACGTGGCACCGCAACTCGTTGTGTTGTTGTGCTGCAATATGGAGGGGCAACTGCAATTAACATTCCTCTATGCTTTGGAATTTACCACTTTTACTTTTTACTACTTGAACACTTCCAAGTTGGAGTACAACCAAACGCGTATTAATAGTACAATGAGTGGGCGGCATCAGTGCCTGAGAGCTTGGAGACCTCTTTCTCCGGCCTACCCTACTTCTATTCTGCACGTACATTAAGAGATTATAATTTACAAACAAATTACAGCAAGTTGTTGGAGGTAGAAAAGGTGACACCACTGCCGGGTCAAATTTAAGTGCCACCTCCGTGGTGCCATCTAAACAGAGTACTCTACTAATCTGGTAGAATGTTACTTTATACTGTGAAGTTCATAATATGGAATCTTCGAGGGGCTCGTACTATATGGAGCAATTTATGATAATGAAATTTATTTATTTTCACCCCCTCTTGGTGTGAAATAAAATCTCCAGTAAATAAAAAAAATGGTAATACGAAGCGATCAAAATGCTTAGAAAGAAAAAGTGCAGTGAATTAGACCATAACATACGTTTTGAGGCATGAGGCAGAGGCGGTGGCACACACCGAGAGACCCAAATAAACACATCTGGCAAAAAGAAACTAAATTAAATAATTTAATTTTAATAACTTTAATAAACAACTTTTGTAAGTTAATTAAAGTTGCGCACACGAGAACACTTTCGAGTGAAGAGCCCAAACGCCACAACTGCAACAACAACAGCAACAATAGTAGTAGCAGCAGCAGCAGCAGCAGCGGCAACAGAAACAGAAACAGAAACAACGGAAGGCATACGGGGAATTTTTTAAATAAAAAAACAACCGCCGCAACAACAACAACAACAACGAAGTAGCGTATGCAGCCACAAAAAAGGTAAACAAGCGAAACAGCAAAAAAGTGCAACGATGCAACTATTTTCATACGCTTCCGCAAATGAAGCTTCAAATTAACTCCATGCACACACCAAAGCAACCGTCATACTCGGATATGCCCAGCCAGGCAATCCGTCCGTCCATCCGTCCATCAGTCAGGAAGGCAGGAAGGCAGGAAGGCAGGCAGGCAGTCACTGAAGCAGTCACTGAGGCAGTCATTGAGTCAGTCAGTCAGCCACTTTCTTTTAGTTTGTCTGCGCTTAACGAAATTGAAATCAGAATAGAAAATTAATTAAAAATAACAAATGAAATTGGGTGAGGGGGGGAGGATGATGGGGCCCTCGCCCCAAGACAACAAACGTACAAACACTACAAGCAAGCAGGGAAAACTAATCTGCCCCTAAAGGCGGCGGCGAACTTTAGAAATCAATTAAACCTTAAACAATAGTGTGCAGTCAGATCAACAGAACTGGACATTCGGGAAGGCATTTTAGCTAGAATAGGCAGCCACACGCTTCCGAGTATTAAGTGGGACGGATATAGACAGAGAGGAGAGGGGAGGCCGACGGTTGTTAGTACAGAATTTGCAAGATTGGTATTGTAAACGGTTTAAAGGATACGAGAATAGGAGGGGCATACACAATAAATCAGCAAAAGTAAAGGATATTCTCTTACATGTGCTTTTAGAAAATTCTTTGCTGCACTACACAGAATGAGTGCAGAGATAGAGAGAAGTCCTAATACTGAATTTGTATAAATTGTGACCAATGAGGCTTGAATGAAAACCATTACTAACCAATATGGGTCATATTTATGTCCATAAACCTTATACCAACAAACAAGCAAGCAAACAAGCAGAGGAAAAGGAAAAAAAGGAGAATACACAAGACAGCTCAAATGGGGTGGTAAACAAATGAAACACTATTGTGCTGTGCTACTTGCAACAGCAACAACACCAACAATAACAACAACAATAACAACCAGAATGGTGTATCTCCGGTGTGGAGACGATGATGGCGATAGTAATGGTTCGTGTAGAACAAAAACAAAAGCCACTGTCACTGACTGGAGGACTGTGCCGCTTGGAGAGGAAAAATGGCAAACACAAAAGAACAACAACAACAGAAACAACAACAAGAACAACAACAAGCGCAACAACATACAATAATAATAATAACAAGCAGCAGGCTAGGCAGGGCAGGGCAGGGCAAGCAGGGCAGGTCGGTCGGTGAGACAATCAGCACAGACAGACAAAAATAGCTGCAAGGAATATTTTGCACAGGAAAATAACAGGAAACAGCGTTGAGGGAAATAGAATAGATGAGGAATAGACATAATACATACTAAATTAACAAAGTGATTATAATGACTATAAAATACGAGGCGTACAGAACAATGGCACAGAATTTAAATGGTATGAAATAAATTATTTAAAACATGTGTTTAAAAAGAAATTAAAAGGAAATTAGAAATTAAATATACACCAACCAACCAAGCAACCAAACAGCCAACCAACCAACCAAACAACCAAACAACCAAACAACCAACTAAACAACCACACAAGAAGGTAAGAGAAAAGTGTCAATGTACAATAAACAAATCCCACTGGAGTGATGTATGAGTTTGCAGTAGCACGTAACCATGATACCGCCTGGCAGCCCCACCCACTTTACCCGCCGCAGGGCAGCTCTAAATGAGGCAACAACCAACGATTATGTCATTGTCATATATGAACGTATGAACGCATTGCAATATAATTTAAATAAATTACTCAACAGAAATGACAAAAATATTCAAATTTGTAGGCAGAACGCTACAGGCAAATTGATTATGCATTTATGAGAGCAGCGGCCGCTACGACAGCACAAACAACGTCAGCTGAATTAGACTAAACGGAACTGAACGGCCGAGCTGCATATGGACACGTGGCACACAGAAGCAATTATAGCCGCTTTGCTGTCACTGCTGATGTCGTTGTTGGTCTTACATCCCAGTCGGAAATGCTCCTATGCTCATGTGGAATGTTTATGGAGAAGTCAGAGAACTAACAAAAGGCATTTCTCATTTTGTTGGCAATCTCAAAACGAAAGCATGGTTTATATGGCCACGCACTAAAATGGTAAGCGAATTGTAGATCTTCATAATTTGGATTGGATTAATGGTCGAAAAGAGTGTTCCCACTGGAAATTTCAAAGTTGTGGTAGAAGTAGTCGTTGGAAGATATGAAGAAAATGTGTGGAAGACCTGCAATTTAGACTACTCCAGATATAAACATTTCTAGTACATGAAAGACGGTCATAGTTTCGCATGGTTTACGAAATGTGACGTGGTCTCTTGGCGTTTCTCATATTCATATTCTAAGGAATGAGACGTGGCCTCTTGGCGTTCCACCTATGCATAATTTAAGGAAGAAGACGTGGTCTGGGGTGCGGCCTGAGACTTGGTCTATGGCGTTTCTCATAGTCTACGAAATACGACGTGATCTCTTGGAGTTTTTCATATTACCAATCTAAGTAATGAGACGTGACCTCTTGGCGTTCCTCCTGGTATACGGCCTGAGACTTGGTCTTTTGGAGTTTTTCTCATAGTCCGCAAAATGTGATTGACGTTTTTTATAATTTAAGGAATTCAACATGGTCTCTTAACGTTCCTCATGGTCTACGGCCTGAGCCTTTTCTCATAGTCCGCAAAATGAGATATGGTATCTTAGCATTTCTCCTATTCATAATCTAAGAAATGAGACGAGGTCTCTTAACGTTCCTAAAGGTCTATACCACTAGAATTGAACTCTTGGCGTTCCTGATTTTTGATCTACACCCCAAGACTTAGTCTCTAGGCGTTTTTCATATTCATAATCCAAGGAAACAAACGTGGCCTCTTAACAATCCTCCGGATCTACGCCACGAGACTTTGTATCTTGCCTTTGGCTAGCCAAAAGGACTGGCGCAAGGAAACTGATTCAATACGCCTTAAACGATGTCAATGTTTAAACTGAATTTAATATTATACATCTTATTCTCTTATTCCTTTACATGCTTCTTGAATGTACTCAATTTATTCAACCAAAGAAATAAATATGAAATGTTATTTATAGGATCTAAGTACTTATTCTTACTTCTACTTGAGAAGATTCAATAAATATTTTATTAAAAAAAATTCAATAAAAAATCGAACTTATTGAGATTTCCCCATTTCTCAAAACCACAGATTTTATTCTTACTAAATTATGGATATGTACAAATTAAAAGGACTCCTCAAATTGTCGCATCTCAATCACTGAAATATCCTTAATAAATAATCAGGGAATTCTCTATAACAAATAGGAAGTATACGAAATCATGAGCTCGAAGTATACGAAATCATAAGCTAGAAGTATATGGAATCATGAGCCCATCGTACCAACTAAAGAAGAGCTTCCAAGTTCTTCAAGCAAATGACGTTCATGTAGAAAAGTAAACCTAAAAGATATACAAATGTGGACACGAAAAAAATAGACTTACGCGCATTTCCGACAGGGATGTGTTTGCACTGCTATTACTATTACTACGACTGCTACTGAAGAGCAGGGAGAGAGGAGAAAAATAAACGTTAGGCTACCACATCACTCGGGAATACACACAAACACATAATTCCCCACAGAATACTCGTTTCTCACTTCTCTGTACTCATTTCTTTTTCCATAATATTCCACGGGAAGGCTAGTGTAGCCGCTCGCTGCCTAGTAAGGATCTCCTCAAAATGTATGCGTACAACACACACACACGCACACAACACACACACGCACACAACACAAACACACACACCCACACACACACACATAGATACACGTGCACTTTTACCGTACACATGTATGCATTGTACATAACCGCACACTTGACGACTGTGGTGGCACTATAAAAGCTGCTAATGTTTTCTAAAGAGGCTTTTTATTATACAAAGTCAAACATCCTGACACATACAACACCGCACACCGACACACCGAGACAACAAACGCACACATCCGCGTAGTTGTACAGAAGGAAGCATGCAGCACGGTCCTGTCTAGCTGAGCTAATATGCGACAATAGAGCGAGTGAGGCTGGTGTTGTAAGTTGTAAATGCTGCATATGAGCATATACTTACGTATATAAATATATATTTAGATATTTGTATATATTTACATGCGTATTTTCTATATGTACATATTACATAATTCATTGTTCATCAAAGTGGCATTTACAAATTCAGGCAATATATTTTTTATAACTATTTTATGCACGGATTTTTCCAAAGCATACTTTGCGGCGCATTATGCAGTGAGATAATAACCGACTAGACAGTTTAGTTTCCCTACCATGATTATAAAATCATCATGACTGAGCGAAACAATGCAAATTAAAAGGAACAGAGGCAAACAAGCATAAGAGTAAATAGGGTTTTAGTAGATCGACCCAGATGACCCAAGCACACTTCATTAACGCCTCGTTCATATACAATGGAATCAAACATAGAATAGAGTAGAAGTGGGGTAGGCCGGAGAACCGCCGAAGAAGGAGGTCTCCAAACACCCTTGCATTGATGTGCATTGTATTATAAGCCTGGAAAGGGGGAGATAGAGGAATGTGAAAGAGAAGTTACACCTTTTCCAACTTCTTTGACTCTTTTATGAATCTCAGAAGTTTGTCCAGTGATGAAGAATGTCCGTTGTGTAAGCGGATATAGTAACATATGTAAATGTATTTATTATAAATGCTGATTATTATGAAAACGATCATTATGGACATATGTCAAACTTCTCCAGGAAGCATGTATTCGTGTAATTGGAATAGAGTATATACGAGTACATGGTAATCATGAGTTCATTATAAGCAAATGGAGGTTCGTTCATCAAGGAACTGGCAGACAATTTGATGCAACTCTTTCTACGTAAGCAAGAAATTATATAAATGGAATGGTACAAAATATGTGTGCGTGGTCAGAGGTCATTGCTAATTATGTGCAGATATTCTTTAAGCAAAAGGAGTGAATGAACAACACAAAACATATTATGAGCCCTTTGCTGCCTGCCAAACTTGAGTTAGTTACTTGGGTTGGTCGAAATCTCTGACTTCTTTCCTCATAACATCAAATGTTAGACCAATCCTTTACTGTGGGGGGGGGGGGGGGGATTGCGAAGAAAGGTTGAATAATTGGATGGTGCCATGTATAGAATTGATTAACAGATACGAAACCATTTTATTTATTTGCTGTAGAAATAATTCTACAGAATATTTTGTTTAATATTACAACTACTTTGGTTTTAAAATTACTTGTATTACTACAGTAGCCAATTCACAACTAAACTCCACCATCGATCTGCTGCTAGCTCAATAATTTCTTCAACACATCAGCACATTCTCACTGTGATGTACGGGGGAACGAATTAGCTAGTGCACTGATCTGATCTGCGGATATTCCAATAGAATCAGAGACATTTGTCAGTATAAATATAGCAGGGTCTACTGATTGAATCCAGAGCCAAGTGGATAAGATTCAGAGGAACCGATGGTATAGTTCAATTGGGCAAACCAACCAAGAACTTCCTAGAGAGTCCAAACAAGAGAGTTGTAGATTTCCTGTCAGCATTACGAAGGAAAGATCGTCGATCATCGATTGGGGTAATCACGGGGCACAATCCACTGGGTCATCATATAGCCAAAGACATCATCGAGAGCCCGAACTGCGTCTCCTGTCAGGAGGAAGAACTTGACGGCACAGAGCATTTTCTCTGCGCTTGTCCTGCGTTTGCCAGAATGAGGAGGCGCATATGAGGGTCAGACAATGGACAACGTAAATTCCTTATCCTTCAAGTGACTTCTGAGATTCATAAAAGAGTCAAAAAAGTATCAAAAGGTGTAAAGGTTTTTCCAAAATCCTCTATCTCCCCCTTCCTCTAAATATATCCAGGCTTATAGCCTGAGTGACCTTCGAGAGGTCCTTCTTCGGCGGTTCTTCGGACTAGCCTACTTCTATTGTATTCTAGCACATTCTCGAAGCTGGCACAATTGAGTATAACCGAAGAGACAACATTACTATTCCTTTAGATGTGATAAAAAGGATAACTTCATTGATGACTCATAATACGATTGTCATATTTTACCATGAATGTTTGAATTACCTTTTGTCACAATACAATTATAATCATTATATAACAACTGAACGCATCGAGCAGGTTGATTACTGCAAACCAGCGAAACAGAATAACCCACCCATAAAAGGATAAGAGCACATCTAAGGAGGTAGAAGTAGTTGAGTAAGCTTTGAATAAAGCTCAAAAATTTTAGGTCAAAATAGCGGGTCTAAAAAAATGGTTAAAATAAATAAAAACCACAAATAGGTGGACGAAAACACACTCGTAAAAAGCCAATAACTCAGAGCCGGGAAAAAAATTAGTTGTGACAAAGTGCCACGTACTCCTATTTAAGTACTGAATTGGGAGTATGACGGTGAGGAGGAGGAGGAGGAGAGAATCTCTAAACCAGGCGATTACATATTTTTAAAGATGAACTTAAAAGGCTTTGCAGAATGGCACGTCTCCGGAAGGGGGCAGGACACATGATATACTGATACTTCGAGGAGAAAAAAGATTTATAGATTGCAGCAAGATTTATATTGTACGTTAATCCAAGCGGTTAATAAATATAAAAAGAGCAAAACACTCATCAAACATTTTGCCAAAGAAAAAATACTGCAGATAGGAAGGGCGCAAAGGGGGAAACAAAAGAACAAAAGCAGAGTACAGCGCCAGCGACAGGAGCAGCAGCAGCGGCAAAGGCAGGCAATAAATAGCTACACAAAATTATAATTGCTATAATGAGCCTGCAAATCCTGCGTACCAGGCATGAATGAACTACAAGCGAGAATGGCACAAGTGGCAAGGCGCTTCCTTATTACATGCACAGAAACCCACAAACGCATACACGCATAAACATACACGCCAAGCAAGCACGCGCACACGCACACGCATACACCCAACACTTCAATGCAGGTGAATGCGAAGTGGTGAGCGAAGTACCGAAATCTCGTTGTCAAAAACGCGCAACTGTCAACGAAGTCGTCGTTGTCGTTGTCGTTGTCGACGTTGTCGCAGTTTTTATTGTCGTCGTTGAGGTTGTTGTATTTATGCTGTAACCTGACCCAAATTAAATCACCTGCTTAGTAAAGAAAAAAAAGAACCGAATAGCAAAACCAAACACACACTCACACACACACACTCACTCACACACACAGGACACAATTGTAGACAACGTACATGCCACTATTTAGGGGGGGGAATTGGGCCACATGTCAGCAGCGAAAAGACAATTCAAAGGAGAATTATTGTATTGTGCACGTACTCGTATGTAAAGTGAGTAGAGTGGAGTGGAGTGGAATGTAAGAAACCCAATCGAACTCACAAGACAGGATAATGTTAGAGTTCACAAATATGGGCTGTGCATTTGGGAGACAAGTAAATACAAACTTAACACACTTACAATTCACTTAATGCCCTTAATATCGATCACACTGCTATTAAATTGTTTGCAGCTCGATTGATTTTTAGCCTTCAATTTATTATATATACATATACACGAGTAACTGGATCGCTAATTAGACTGATTTGTTGTTGTTGTTGTGGAAAGTTAGATAAGCAACTGAAAGTGCTGTGTTGGAGTTCCTTCAGGGAGGATGAAAACTACGCTGCTCCAAATTGTCAGCCACAGCCAAGGTACGAGGGGGAATTTTATAAATCAGTGACATGGACGGGAAGTGGCACACAAAGCGGAAGTGTGAGTTTATTATTGATATTTAGAGAAGTGGCACAGAAAGCGGAAGTTCTAGATTATTATTGATATTTAGGGAAGGGGCACACAGAGCGGAAGTGCGAGTTTATTATTGATATTTAAGTTTTTATATACAAAGAGGTTTATTAGAAAATGGCACTTGTGTGTTGTAAGAATGGTACAAAGTAAGGGAGTTTCCCAGGTACCATGTTAGATGGCGCGGATAAACGTTTCCCAAACGGAACTCATATGATTTGTAAGGAGCGACAGTGCCAAAATAAACTATCATATTGCAGCTTGCCATATGTGGTTACAGATATCGCTTATCATACGCTGTGTCTGAGCTAACATGTCAATATGTTCTATCTGGGTGGCACCAGTCCCTTGAAGCATTGCATTTGGAAGTCCTATTCTACGAGTTTGCGATCTAACCAGGTCTCAGTTTTTTACCCTTACATTTACATACAACTGAGACCTGGTTAAACTGAGGCCTGGTTAAACTGAGACTGAGACCTGGTTAAACTGAGACTGAGACCTGATTAAACTGAGACTGAGACCTGGTTAAACTGAGACTGAGACCTGGTTAAACTGAGACTGAGACACTTAGTTAGTAGCCTGGCCTACTTAGGTCAAGATCGACCCATTGTGATACCACCAAAAAGTTGAGATTGAGACTCTCTGCCACCAGTGAATTTGTATTCCATCCAGTCCTTCAGGCGAAACTGAGCACACTCTTTCTGTCCACTGAACTCAGATCTTCCAGATCATGAACAAACACAGTGCCCAGTTGCCTACATCTACGCCTGGAGATGACGGGCCAGTGACACATGAGCTAAGTTACAGTCACATTCTCCTCCTCATCGTGACACCCTCTACAGAACTCTAGTACATCTTCACCTAGTCTTCTGGGGGTGAATCCCAAAAAGACAATATCCACCAAGGATGTTGATGATGGTGCTCAAAGAGGCTCTAAGGTGCGCTTGTGATTAAAGTCAGACTTACTCACACAGAAGCTATTAAAATACTTCGTGCGCCAAACTGATTTTAACCAAAGCTTAGTAAGCATAGATCTGCACTCAATATGGTGTTGGAGGTGGAACGTGGGTGCTTTTTCAAATCCACAAATAAGAAGTTTACTTTCCTTGCCTCTATACTCTTCACATCCTCATACAATATTTCAAGTAGATCTAACCGACACATTCTTGACAGGACTTGTTAACCGAGTCCGTTCGAAAATCATGTTTGCCCCAAAAACCCACAAAATATGTTTGCAAAAAGCACATGGCGCAGTAATGCTCGGAAGTATAACGTACTCCAGCACTGTTGAACATATGAAGAAGACAGCACAATTTCATTGCTTGGTCTAGTACAAAGCTCTACGAGTACTTCTCGAACCAAGTAATTTAGTTGATGAAACCTTTCTGAATGAATAGCAACGAAAACTTGAACTTCCCCAAGTCCAAGATCCAGTAATGAAAGTGTAAATCAGTACCATCGGCTGAAAAGATTATGACCAAGTTTTTGTGGCAAGACTATCTGGTAGAAAATGATTTCAGGAAGGTATTCCTCGAACCAAGTAATTTAGTTGATGAAACATTTCTGAAAGAATAGCAAGGATAACGGGGTCTTCCTCAAGCGTACTTCCAACAATGAAGATAAAATCGATACCATCGACTAAAAGGATTTTGATAAAAATTTTGTGGGAGGACTATCTGGTAGAAACCTATCATAAGAAAGTAATATACTGCTTTGCTGGTTCGATTCCATAATGAATTGAACATTGGCAAAAAAAGTATTGGTCCCCTACGACAATTCAGCAGGGGTTCTCGCTATCTCCTCTGTACTATTATCCGTATAGGAGTATATTATGAAAACCTTCAACTTAGTTAGGAATATGGATAAACAAAATATCACAGAGTGACCAAGTTGTCACTCAATTTGTACTTGAATATTATCATAGGCCTATAAAAAACTTCACTAATCAACCATAACAAATCGGAACTTAATCCAGATATATATCTACACTTATGGAGCAAAATAAACCAGCACAGAAATACAGCAAAAGGTGGAGGCTAATATAAAACTATTTCATTTCCAAAGGACCTTGCCGTACGGATACGTTGTTGTCTTGCTTCCAGCTTGACCTCAACTAGTGTTTAGTGTGAAGACGAATTGTGACGAAAAGCAAAGAAAACCGAAATTTAACCTCAGAAAAATGATAAATAAATATAGAGAACAAAAATTATACTGTGCTTAGCACAATTGGAGAATCGATTAAAATGGGCGCTAAATTCTGATTTGCCATGGAAGCTATTATTTCCCCCACTCTTGGCATGGCACTCTTATTAAATACGAGGCGGCACTAAGCTAGCATGTGAGAGCTGTGCTCACTGAACATGTGTGTATGGCGGCCTTCAATCAATCAGTCAGTCAGTCAGTCAGTCAGTCCGCCACACAATTTAGCATTCAGAATTGTCTGTTATGGTTCTTCAAAACTGTTTCCACTGTTTTCTCCACTGTATTTACGTTGGTTGTCTGCTAAATCAATAATAATTTTTTAATATGTGTGACGGTCTGTTTGTCTGTCTGACTATTTGTCTGTCTATCTGTCTGTCTGTCCGTTTGTCTGTCCGTTTGTGTGTCTGTTTGTCTGTCTGTTTGTGTCTCTGTCTGTTTGTTTGTCTGTCCGTTTATCTGTTTGTGTGTCTGTCTGTGATTTGTGCGGCTCGTTTGTGAAGGAACGAACTAGTGACAGAATTGACTTACTGGCTTACTGACTAACTGACTGAACTGTGTGTAGCATGTATTTGGGTAAAGGCTATTTCGTTGGGCAATTGAGGGCATTTCACTTAACTTTAAGAAATGTTTAAATCATTGCCCCACTCTCGCATTTTCTCTAACTTATTTATGACAATCTGCAGTTATCCTTTGTTGTAGGTCAGTGATTCTTAAACTTTTTTGTGTTTCTAGGCGCCCAGAGATAAAAGGGAGCATATTTTTGTCCGATATATTATAAAAATGTGAATATTTATGTGAGCCATGTGAGCATGTGTAGTGAAAATATTGAAGTCTTTGGGAACCGCTGCCGTAAGTGGGAGTAATTACAGAAGAAATATTGTGTATTTTCGATTTATATACAACCGAAGAAATTGCTTCAAGAAAACTTTGTGTTTAAAAACGCGGTTGGTAAATAACTTCTCCATGGAATATCCTCTGTTCCCGTTGCTTGAAATCCTTTTAAAAAATGTACAAATGCCTTTAGAGTTGAAATTGGTAAAATTGTGAAAGGACGTATTAAAAATAGATCCGTATGAGAATAGATAAATCCTGCCCCGGGCATGGTCTCAAAAATGCTTATTTCTAAATATTTTTCTCTTCCAGTCGAAGCTTTAGTTGCGGGTACTAATTCCCCCAAGCCCTAGCACATAATCAATTATGGCGGAAGGTATGATAATAATAATAATAAAAACTTTGGTAGATATAAAAAAACCGTGGAAGATAAAGAATTATGCTTTTCCAGCACTTTTTTCTGGTATCAAATTTCTTAACTTCTCTCTACTCCAGTGTCTCTGAAGGGCGTTTCATAATCGCTTCGAAGGGGGCTGGTCTAAAACCCCTACAACAGATATTCTCGTCTATTAAGTGTCTCACCGCCTCGAAACTTTGCGAAAATTTTAGAAACTCAACACCAAATCACATCCAGTAACTGGAAGACTCGCAGAGATGACAAGAGACTGAAATACAGATTGTAATATATTTCTAACATTGTAATCAAGTACTCGCCATAGTTCTCTTATTTAAATTGTGTGATTCCATGAAATCCTCTTTGGAGTGGGTTCTCTCTCCTTCAAGAGGATATTACCTCTGCCTTCCGCTGGTTTCAGTTGAATCATATCACCCTAAATACCCGAGATCTTTACACTTTCTTGATACTATTTTCCCCTTTGTATATTTGACTATATTTGTACTGGTCTGCTGGTAAGAGTTTCCCAAAAGACTTCAACATTTTGTCCGAAGGTCGTCTTAGAGGCAACGACCACTACCTTCATTGTTTGCTAGGCTTCATCTGCGCTTGTTTTTTTTTTTAATAAACAATCGAAAGTGTTCAGCGACAATTCACACACTTCTGCGTCTTGTAGCTTAGTTGTTACCTCCCTGCTACCACTTCCAACAAAACCAGATGCGCCTAAGGTAGGTGGGCTGAATTAGCTTAAAAGTAATGACTTGGTTGGGTTAGAGTTTTTTTGATGTCAGACGAGAGATGATTTCTATGTTACTAGTTATTCATGGTATCAATGAATTCCCGTATAGCCTCACATGCTTGATTTTTGGGTAACTTCGAGAAGCTTAAGCAATTTAATCCATTTTCCTACGGTCAAATCACCTTCTGCACATGAGAATAACTTATACATATATTTTTGTGATAGTTTCGTTAATGTTCCCAGATCTTTGTATAAGAAACTGTGTTCTTCCTTTTGTATCTTCTGTGCGATTTTGAATATTTTCTGGAGATTATTACATGTTTTAGTAATTGCTTACGCCACACTAATATGCTGGAGACATATCCTGAAATTGCTGTATATATCTGATTAAAAAGTCAATACTACAAATAACATATAACATATAGATACTCAACCTAATCATAGCCAGACGGCAGCTTCTTCAAAGAAACTATTTCCAGGGCAAACTCAACAAATAAAATAGTTCTGATCTACTCTAGCTTCAAGCGTGGTTACCTCATTTATATTTCTTATATGAGACCCTCTCGCCAGCTATGTATATGACACTATATACAAAAAGTTGTCTTTGGAGAACTATTATAGACATTTTCCTAGTCTCATTCTCTGCAAAGTATTTTATTCTACATAATTTGGTTAAGTTATGGAAACATGTCAAGATTACCATATTCCTTAGTGACACCTCTTAATGACTAATATCAGAGGAAAACTATTTATAGTGAAACACTCGTAATGGGTTTGTTAGCAAGCGACATGAATACTTTCTACAAATCACCCTTTGGATAAAGCACGAACAGTTACAGAAGAGCACGTGATTAAATTCAAGCACAAATTCAATACGACAAAGCATCAGTGCACAAATCAACACATCCAAACCAGAGCATCTCAGAAACGGGAGCACACCCGGAAGATTGAAGACTGCTGCGGCAAAAGGAAAGCTCCACTGGATTGTGTTTCGCAATTCCTCCAAATAAGTAGCGAAATGCCTTCCTGCGAACCCAACTCAACTGGAAGTGGAAGAGATACAACCAGCAGCACTGAGGTGGATAAGCGAACGAACGCCACTGCTACAAACACACATCCACACAAACACCCATGCACACATGCAGCCAACCCACCAAGCAACCGACGACCTCAGCTGCAGCAAGCACAACAATAATGCATGGCAGCGAGGTAACGAGGCAACGGCAACACTGCAACTGGCACGATTCATTGTGGGCCTGAATCTTTAAGTGGGTTTCAAAATGTATTTCAAATGCACTTTTACACCATAATGCTTTGTTCCAAAAAAAAAAGAAAAACGCAACAACAACGAAAATCAGATGTGAAACAATAAAAAGAACAGAAATGGCAATTGCCCTTCTTGCATACATATAGGAATTTAATAATATGGCAAGAAATATTAAATCGCAGAGTAAATAATACGAAATCGTTAATACTTACTTTGCACATGACACAATCCCACTGAAAATTGCCCCAACTCGGGCATTTGTCGGAGAATCTCCTCTGTGACTAAATGAACACCTCGATGCTGTGGTCGTAAATTGATTTTGCGCTGAAACCACGCTGAGCCAATTTGTAGGCCTGAGCCGCCGCCGCCTCCACCACCGCCAACGCCGCCGCGGTGATTCGACGATGCCATTGTGCTGTTGGACGAAGAACTGCGGATGTTGCTGTTGCGGCTCGCGCTGTTCTTAATGTTGCTGCTGGCGCCTTTGGCGTTGCTGGCGTGGTGCTGCTGCTGCTGATTGCTGCTGCTGTTACTGCGACGACTTTTGCCGCCCCGTGACGTAGCTGACGTTGCCACAACAGTACCCGAAGCCGCCACCGTCGTCGTCAGAGGTGGACTTTTGCTGGTCGTACCGTGTGCACCCTTCGAAGTCCCAATGCTACCACTAGCAGCAGCAGCAGCAACAGTCGCTGATGTTGTTGCCTTTTTCGTCGACGTCGTGGCGGTCGTTGTGGTCAACTTGCTTCGTCGTCACCCTCTTCCTCTGCTGCTTGTAGCAGTTTCCGATGTGACCAAATTACACCAGTCAAAATTAAAACCGTTTTAATATAATTTCAGTGCTTTCTCTATTATTTTATTGCGTGAGTTGCTTTTATTTTAAATTATATATGTTTTCCGTGGTTCGTGGTAGTCGCTGGAATTTGTGTATTGCTTTTGTGAAATGCTGTCCAACTAGAACTATTGCAGATATTGTCTGAACAACATGTTTCGCCTGCAATTTTTCCGAAAGCACTGAGATTCTTTATGCTGCGCACGCTTCCAGTTGCCACACTCAATTCTACTGAGGGAATCCCTGAAATCAGAAAAAAATGAAACTGTCATCAACGTGTCCAATTGAAATGTGGTTTATTTGGTAAATGGGGAAGCCCCGATTAAAAACGAAAAAACAAAAAGTATTGCGCTCCTGTTGTTTACTTTACTGTGATAAAAAATATATGGAAATTTACTAAAGTTGTATGTCCTTAAAAAAATCAATTAAGTTAATTTTGATTTTATTAAGTATAATTTTCTTTCATTCTATGCAAAATTATTCACACCACATTTTTCCAAATATGCACGCTTTAACGTACAAAAATACGTTCCAAATGCAGTTAATAATCTCATTGATAACCTTTTATGTCGAAAACTTGTATTGACAAATTTGAAAAAAGTCATAAAACAACAAATGAAACAAATCCACGCCACTATTTCGAATGGCACTATGAACATGAATGTGGTATGTGTGTGCATGTGTGTATGTGTGTGAGCTAGTGTGTCAATGTGGGTTTGTACAAGTATGCCTAGCGCCAAAGGTAACAAAAGCCACAAGGCTAGACACCATGCAAAAGAATTGGCGAGGGTAAGGAAAAAATAACTTTAAATGCTTAAGGGTGTAAGGTGTGAGGTGCGAGGCGAAGGGATGTGCTTGTGCTTCCAAAAGTGTAATGCACGTTTTATAAAAATGCACTTTGCACCACACAATTTCCCCACATTCACCGCATTTAAAACGTTGGGTAGCACGGGCAAAGAAAGCATGCAGGAAGCAATATTGTACAAGTGGAACGGTGCGCAAGTAAGCAATGCTGTTGAAATTTGCATACGTTTTAAATTTTTAATAAATTCCAAGATTCCATTCGATTTTTTTATTTCGTGTTTTTTATGATTTGTTTTTTTCTTCACTATGTCCTCATTTCTAGCTCTCTCTTTGCCGTGCGCCGCTGTCTTATTCTTTGTTTTTTGCTGTTTCCTCTGTATTTCTGTTAATGATTATAACAATGGCACAGTCACATACTTTGCTCTTTAAGGACTTCGATCGCTAAAAAGACTACTTTGCTACTCACTTCTGTGCGTTTTGCTTCTTTGCTGTTTTTGTTGGTTTTTGTTTAGGAAATGAAAAGGAGGAAAATTGGTTTGATTTGTTTATGCACCATTCTTTCGATTTAATACTTTTTATCACTATCAATAAATTTTATGGTGTGCGTGTTGCTTTTTGTTTCACAGATATAAATAAATCATATAAAATAAAGGTATGCAAGTATATTTAATAATTTATTTAACCGTTCACTCAAAATTTTTGCAAGAAACTGCAAATACACGATGACAGTTGTGCAGGGCTGCCGTTTTGTTTAAATAGGAGTAGATTTGTAAGTCCCATGTGACACAGTGGTAATTTTCACTAAATTTACACACCATTCCCAAATAAATTATTTTGATATCTGCAGTAAAAAATGTAATTTTTTCACGTTCTTCAAACACAAATTTCATTATATTATGCAAAGATGGATAATTGTTCACTCTCAAATATAAATTACATTATCCTAAACTTCTATAATTTTGTATATCTAAACACTTGATATTTTAAAAAACCCAATTTCAGCTGGTTATACATTGAGATGAAAGGATGAACACACTATAGCTTTAAAATTGATCTTTTCTGAGCAAAATGCTCTCTATAAATATATTTTATGAGCCTTTAAGAACTCTATTGCTTTGCTGGGTAGCCTGTACTTGTATATCGTCCATACACCAGTGTTATCAAGAAACAAATTTTATAAATAAGTCAAATGAGAATGTTAAAGACAAATTTACAAGACCTTTTTAGCCTCGAATTTCTTGTGATCCTAACATAAGGCCAGCAATTGAGCATACTGAAAACATAAAACAAAAAATATGACTTTCTGTTACTACTCTAATCATGTTTTCAGAACAATAAATATTTTGTTTAGTAGATTGGTCCAACTCAATGCACTTTAAAGTGGTAAAAGCCTCCCGCAGAGTTTCGCTTAGCTTTTATGCCAAAAATTATGAGAGCGGCCATTAGGGAAGTTAAAAAAGAAAATAACAAGACAAAATTTTAATTGAATAGTTTCAGATTATGATTTTTCTTTTTATGTGAGCACAAATTTTTCTTTTCCAACATACTACAGTTTAGTGTGTCCAGAGTAGATGGGTTAAAAATACTATTAAGAACTAGACAAAGCTCTGTGGGACAGCTGCGACAATGAGTTTCATTCCAACGTTTACCAGATAAACCGACAGCTGAGGGTCCATCTGGGGAGGCGTTTATCTCTTCAATGTACGATAGTCCTAGTGTACACATTGTAGTAAGATTCTGCCTCATCCTCGTATTTATAGTGGCACTGTTAGCAACTCAGTATAGTTATTTAAGTACATGATTGAAAATTATTATAAATATAGAAATAAACAACACTAGTTAACAGGTTTATTATCGAGCACCTTTCAGTTTCTATTTTAATACTTTTTTATCATGAAGAAGGTAAGCCCTGTCACAGCTGAGAGAGGGAGAGAAATTTCTTGGCATGTGAAATATTGTGTAGAGTTGCCAGATGCCACTTTTCCCCCGCAATTGTTTCAAATTACCAAAAATTAATTAGGTCGAACTCCAACTGACATTCTTCTCTTGCTTTCGCAGCGCACCAACAAACGAGCGAGTTACTTTTAACAGTATTAGAGTAACGAATAAATTTGAATTCGCCGCTGTCAACACAATGCACATACGGCGAATTCATTTGAATCAGTTTCTTACTGCTTATTATTTTGATTATTTATTGAACGTTTAAATAAATAATTTTTAACAAAAAAAAAAAAGTTACATGCAATAAATGTATTTTGATAAGTTTTGAGCATAGTACTAAGTTGATACTTTAACACAATTTGGTCGTAAGTTGTGTTCCCCATTTTCGTCTCAATGTATGACCAAAGAACATAACGTTTATGTTCTTTGGTATGATCAGCTGAAGTTGCGTTTTTAAAAATACTGTTCAAGATATAAGTTCTTAGATATTTAAATTATATAATTTTAATATATTTTAATTTATAAATATATTGTTGAGAAAATCAATTAAAAAATTTCACTTGTTTGTTTCTCATTTTCGACAAATATCTTTAATTTTTGATGTTAGTACAATATTTAAGGTCTAAGGATCGGCTTTTTGTATGTTACCATATAAACCCCTTTTGAATGCTAATCTGATACTCTTCTTGGTGGTGTGTATGACTTAACTGTTGTATTTGAATATTTTTTAATTTGTCATTAGGCTGTGCGAATGAATCTTTTATCTACTTGAAAATGGTATTTGATCTGGTATATGTTAAATACATCAAATTTTGTGTGAGTGGCATATATATTACAGCCAAGTGGTTAGCCGATATTTTAATATCTCACGACACTGTAAAAAATATGGAATTATTTCCAGAATCTTTCAGGTACTGCTAAGAAACTAAATCAAAAAATATACACAGCTTGATAAGTGAAATTTAGTAGGTCCCACAATAAATTGTATTACGCCAATCAATCTTGGGAGAAACGTCTTGTGCACATAAATATCAATAAGTGACCGGCAAAACATTATAATATATCATCAATAAACGTACAGAACTTAGTAATAACTTGAATATTGCTCAGAAAAAATGTTGTTAAGCCAATCAATCTTAAAAGCAACGTTTTGAGCTCATACATTTCGATAACTTACCGACAAAACTGTATTGTATAGTATACTAGGTTGATTGTTATTTATTTAATAAATTTTGTATGAATATATAACTATATCAAGACAAATTTTTTCCTAACAATATTTTGTATTTGAAGAAGCTGAATTATACACTGTAATAAGGCCCGCGGAAATACTATCCCCTTTTTATTGCTAACTTAAAAGAAGATACACTTTAAACAATATGGCAACATTTAATTACTCATCTCAATCAACGAAAAAAAAATTCAAATTTTTAAACTGCCGTTGTAATCAGCGGTCACACCTCCGAGGTGTTCGCCTATAGTCAAAGCGCCTACACGGCTATGTTAACGATAACTCCCCATTATCGTCTATCCACAAGTGGGTTCATGGTGATTCCTGTTCAGTTCAATGTTGAAACCCAAAATAGTTGCCAACCATTGGCCACAAATCGTCAATGTAAACACCAAGGAACTTATGTAAATTAATAAATCCGCCTTCATCGACATGACATGCAGATGCAAGTGCGCCCATATGACAAATCCACATACGTACATGCATACATGAGTCAAAGTGTGTGTGCGTGTGTTTGTGTACATACAGTTAACTGCACAATTATGGGCACATAAAAAACGTACCAAACAAAAAAATACAAAAGTTGAAACATTAATTGAAGCCTCTTACCGTAGTAGTAGTATTTTTTTGATTATTTACTGGCTGGTTCACTCATAGTTCCCCCTGAATCGAAAGCGAATCTAATGCGGAAATGGATGTGGGCGAGTGGGTTGTCGTTTCTGAAATAGTAGTGCTAACATTTCGTGGTGCAGAATTGAATGTTTCATGATTTTTGTTTTTTTCGTTTTTTACACAAAGCGAACATGCGGAAACGTGCCGAGCGAAAGAGCAAACGAAATCGAATTAATAAATTTGTATGTATGGTAGTAGGTCGGTCGGTCGGTCGGTCGAATAATTCTCGTTTGTGTCGTTACCGTTACTACTACTATTAATATTACGTTATGTTTCTCTCGTTCCGATTTTCTATTTAATTCATTCGAAAATTTTACTTTTCACACACAGAGAGTTTTCCATTCGTGTTTTTCTTTCTTTATTATTTGGTTATATTTCTTTTTTTTGCTTCTTTTTCTATATTTTTTTTTTTTGATTTTTTGTAATTTCTTCTTCCTTTACACTTTTGTTTGCCACACTACTCACTATACTCATAAAATGCGCTCACTGCTGTCGTGCAGCACCGTGTGTGCCACACACACACTCACACACATTCCACTTCCACTCTTGAACGAAACCTGCCAGCGTCGCGCCGCCCAGCCCCGCTACGCTCATCCACAAACGATTGAAGAAATCATTGAATATGATACATTGCCATGAAAATTTCATCACCACATTTCCCAATTCACTTCGTTTTTCCAGCTTACAACGTGCATTTTTCCAGTTGTTAACACTTTCCGCCAATGACGCGCACATTCATTACGATTTTTTCAATATTTTGTTGGCCTTTTAGCAATTCGCTAAGCGAGAATTTTCACAAATTTTATGTTAAAATTTTTCTTAGCTGCCTATTATGTACTCGAAAAATTTTCTGCATTCCTTGGGACGCAAGACAGACACGAGCAGCCACAGCGTGTGTTGTTTCCACCTCTTCGTTTCGTGGTGGAGTGTAAGTTGAGCGAAAATCGCACAACGAGTGAAGGATAAAAAAATATTTGAAACTGGTTAAATGTAGGATTCGTCCTTACGGCGAAACAAATGAGTGCAAAAGTGGGCGAGTCCTGTGCGGTTGCATTATTGTGAATGTGTTCGCTGTAAACGTTTCAATTCGCCGCACTGTTGTTGTTCTCCATACAAGTCCGTACAGGATAATGAATTATGGCTAAGAACCGGAAGTGCTCAACCGGAAACAGTAAAGGCGAATATATAATACACCAGAATTTTGGATAGCTTTCCACTTAATATTATTTACCCTTTGTTACTGCGCTTAGATAATTTAATTAACACCTTGAGTTGAGGTTTCCTGGGGAACTAACGCGTTGATCTCAAGTTGAACAGTTGCCAAACGGTTCAGAGCCAGCAGCCCTGAACGAGGCAAAAGAAAAGTGCGAAGAACACCACAACATCGCTCTGCATCATCAGCAGCAATGAATCAACAACAGAACGGGGCTGTACAGAACACCGTCGTCATTGACCTGATGAGGAAATGATCCCTCAACTCTGACGGAGGGTGCTTCTATTGAACGATTGGAAGATTTTCTCTCGCTGAAAATGCCTGAACTTTTGAGAGAGCGCGCACTCATGTGGTACAGGAACAACAATCGAGCGTGGCGCCACAGGAGTACATATAGGAGAGATTTTCTATAGTTCTTTCCGGCTCTGAACCGCTTGTCGTTGATCTCAAGTTGAGCAGCCCCCAAGCGGTTCAGATGCAGCAGCGCTGAATGAAGCAAAAGAACAGTGAGGACCAAGCACATGATCCGAGATGCTTACTTTGTATTGTTAGTAACTAAGAATCAGCACAACGCTCGTTTAATGTTTATGTTTGACACAAAGACGTGGAAGCTCTACACGATTTTCATTTAGAAAGCAATTTTTGCCCACCAATAAATGATCAGATTCCTGCTGAGTTAACTACAAATAAACTCTTCAAACTATTAGAGCATGCTACCACACAATGTATGATCAACAAAATACAATACAATGTATAATTCCAATGCAAAGTATACAACATAGTATACAATGTATACTGAGAGACTCAGAACCTCATGGCTTAGCAGGAATATTATATCTAAAGTAAACTAACACTTTCAACAGTTCATTTCCACCAGCACAGCCACTACATTGTGTGCTTGCTTATATCAGTTTATTTTTATTAAAATCCATTTGTTAGTAATAAATATCAGATTAAAAGAGGAACTATATAGTGGTAGCTTAATCAGTAGACTCAAGTGAAGAATATCCTGAACGCGTTTATATGACACCCAATTCTCTTTCGTCCTTTAGCTCCAGGTATGGGGATGGAAATTTCACTGATAAAATAGTTATCAAAGTGACACTTGTGGGAAATCAACTGACTCTGATTTTACACTAGAGTCCCTGATCACGGATATGGGGATTAACTTAACTGCTGTTCGTCTTGTAAACCCCATTAAGATACCAAAAAATTGGATCTGAGATAAAATATTGTTCATTAAATACATATGTTATTTTATATGCTCGGGTAGGCTATTTGTCAATAGGAAAAAACGATAAAGGGGAAGCACAGCTTAATTTTTTTATGGTTTAACCGTTAAGACATTTTTTGAAAAGGCGCCTCAAATTAGACTAAGAGAAAATAGAGACGGAACTTTTTTATCTGGATGAACTCTTCTAAAGCGAACATGATTTTCATTCAGAGAGGTGAAGAATGTATTTAGCGGACAGTTTGTATGAGAGTATATAATCAGAAATTCAAAAGGATAAAGTCTTAAGCTACTAACCTGTGCTATGAGAGGGCATGACAGTAAATATATACCGCACATATTTTGCATATCCTTGCAGACTAGTATGACCCACATTTACATATCTAGCTCTGTATCATATTTGGTCACTATATAATCAATTGGGCCGAACTTATACACTAATTTTAAATTAGGTGTGCACACTTCCATAAATGGGAGGTAGACATGGCTCCAAGCGCTTGTGTCAAATCTTTTCAAGATCCAGTTTCTCTCTACTCATACAGTGGATATTAAGATAAATAATAATGGATAATTAGCTACGAGTATATTTAAAGATGTGGAGAACGAGATACTGATATATATATATATATATATATATATATATATATATATATATATATATATATATATATATATATATGTATATATATATATATATATATATATATATATATATATATATATATATATATATATATATATTTAAGGTATACTAAGGTGATATAAAATGCTATACTAAATTTGTGCGGTTGAGCTGTTTGTAACACCCATAAGGAGGGGTGGCATCTATGGATATATATAATTATATTATGAGAATTACAAAACTGCTCAATCGCAACATCCTACTTAAGGGTACAGGAAACTAGGTTCCATAAAACTAGTTTGTAACTTTGTACAAATAATTTAGTCTTAGTATTTAGATTTTTTAGCCGAAGCCCTAAAGTATGCTAAGAAAATATGCTCGTTTTTCATGTGTGACGGGTGTAATAAGTGGCGCTAAAAACTACCATGAGTGAACTCGCTGCAGATCTCTGCTCCAATGGACGTTGGATGAGGATAAATGGCAGATTGCTTTATATAGACCTACAAAGATTGTTAAAAGTTATGAGCCTTTACTTATGAATACACCGAATTAGAATTTGTATGAAGAACAAAAATCGCGTTGAATTAGATACATATTTGGAAGAATAATTTTTAGGTTACTATGAGAACTATGCTCGTTTATTATATCAACCTCACAACTTACTGTCCTCAGTGCATAATGTGGTCCGTACCAGATATAATCTTAAATAGACAATTTTCTTAAAATACAATTATTCTAAAAGACGGAAATTGTTGTTCTCAATACGAGTTAAGGATTCAATTCAGGACTCATACTTAAGTGTTCAAAGAGCAGCTGACAATTATTCTTGACCCAAATTATTTCGATTAGATTTAAAGTAAACACACAAATTAGGTAATAAACTAATAAACATTTATTAGTTTCCTAACTCACGTACATATATTCATTTCATATCATTAAACAGCAAAGAAAACAAAAAGCAATCCAAGAAATCTAAACTTTAACATTTATCTGCTACGGTCAGACGCCGTAATCCCCCAATGGCTCATTAACCACTTTTTCAAATCCTAGCCAACTTTATGTCCGATTAGCAGACGCATCAGCGGGCAAAAACATGTCATAAAACGCGTATAAACAAAAACTCAGACGCGATGTAAAAATAGAAATGATACCACAAAGAAATATAACAAAAAAGTCAGCATTTGTACAAAAATTGCCAACATTCCGAAACCATTACTGCAGACGATCCACACCAACCAACTAACCCCAGCCATCCTCCAGTGGCGAGACGAACCAGTACGAGCGAAGGCATTTAATGAGCTCAGTTAAAGCCAAAGTAAAATAGCAAATCAAGCTGTAAATGTTTCATTACCAGTGAAAAATCATAAAGACATCTTCCCGCCGCAAACAAACTAACGCCAACTACTTGTGACCACAAGCATGTGCGGCCCCATGACCACCACACTACCACCCACCCACCCATCGTACCAAACGAAAGCGGCTACAACTGACTTCAAGTTATGTGCGAGTATGTAAAATATTTTCACAATTTCACTTTAATTTTTTCGCTAATACAAAGAAAAACAAATTAAAACAAACAGCAGGGAGTGTCATTCGCCGCCTGGCAGTGGCTCTGGCACTGGCTGCAGCTCCTCTCGTGCTTGCTTCAGCACACAAGGTTCGCGATTTGAGCAACGTCAAGTACGATACACCACACTTAGATATGTCCATTTGTATGTATGTAGGGAAGTGTGCGGCTTGCATGCTGTACCCGAGCCAGAGCGCAAGGAGCCGCGCCAATAGACAGACAAAGCAAATTACAATACACCCCATTTCATGTATACGTATGCATACATATATATATATATATATATATATGCAAAAGGATGTAAAACATTATTTTGTCGTGCTGTGTGTGGCACTCCCTGATTAAACGACCTGGTTGGTGTCACTTTATTTTCTAAGATACTAAACATTCATTCGCACATTCGCTGCTGCTTTTAACTTATGCGTTAGCCATTTTATGTTGTATTTGTAGCAGGAGTGATGATAACACAGGGTCATTACTCGATTTGGTTGATGTTATACATATGTACATATGTATTAGTAAATGCAAATAATATACACTAGAAGTTCTCATGTAATACTAGTTGACATAGTAAATGTGACTGTCTTGTTGGCATTAGTTGTAACACTTTGTTGAAGGCTCGTTGCAGATCCTACAGATAAGAAGTTTGAAGCAATCAAGCGGACAAGTGAGTCGCAATACTCTACACTCATCATACAATGGAAGTTGACATTTAATACTGGCTGGCATATGGCAACACGAGTTGTATGACGAACAAGTTGTATGAATTACAAGTTGCATGGAGACTCGTTGCAGATCGTTCACAGAAAAAGTTTGAGGCAACCAAGCGGACAAGTGACTCGCAGTACTCCTGCACTTGTCATCATGCAATGAAAGTTGACAATTAATACTGGCAACATAAGTTAGTGGTGGGCTTTTTCATTTCAAATGGAATGAATATGTTTTTTAAATATCATTTTTTAATAAAAATATGTTGTTTTTTTTAAAAATATCATTTTTGAATAAAAATATGTTATGTTTCAAATATAAATATGCATTATTTATGGTTACCTGCCGTTGTAAAACGGCTCATGATCACACATTCAAGTCACTTGAATGCAATCGTAATGTGCTAATAATACAATATCCTTTGGCCTTTTTGTGCCATACTGAATACTGAAGCCCACCATCCTAGTAAACCTACCAGAACATTGGTGAACTGAAGAACAATGAAGAAATCCAAAACATTGATGAAATGTAGAAACCATCAGTCCTTTGGAATCGTTGGGCCGTCGCGTAGAGATGATCGACCTAATATCAAAATACGATCGATTCACAATAGCGTTTATATATTTTTTGTGTGGAAATATATGAAATGATGTCCCTAAGCGTGGGACATCATTTTGTGTATACACCCTGTACACAAAAGCATAACAAAAACTTCAGCTCACTAGGTCAGCAGGCAACAGTAACCGTTAAGAATATTCAAATTTTAGTATTCCTTTGACTTTTGTATCCAATGGTTCTGCTTGACAGAAGCATTTGCTCTGCTCCATAGGATAATAGACAATAACATACCATATATATATAAAGTAGGAAGGTGGGCAGGCAGGCAGTAAGAACTTGTTGATTGATAGTGTGCGTATGTGAGTGAGTGTGATTGCAGTGTAGCAAAAAAATAGTATTAACCCGAAATCATGGATAGTGATGATAATGATATCTTCCAAATTGATGAAACCGCCTGGTTGGAGACAATTACAATAGGCGGCTTTCGAGTGTGGCACATAATCGCCTTTTGTCTTGGCATACTCCTCAGCTTAAGTAAGAGAGCGGGCAGTCAGTCTAAAGAGATTATTTCAAATGCTTTTTTTAATATATTAATTGAAATTTTTCGTGCAGTAATTATGGTCTGCTGCTGCATACGTTTCCGGATACCGCGCACCAAGCAGGAAATCGAGGCGGACTACCAGCGGAAACAAATCACAAAGAAATTTCGTGAAAAATTGCAACAAATCAAAACTTCCGAAATGGACGACATGGATTTGCAAAAGGGTAACAAAAATACACAAATTCACAAAATTCAATTGAAAAATAATTTCTAATTGCATGTAAATAATTGCCAAAGTTCGTTTTTCGTTCGCTTGAAGCAATATTCTGAATTACTCGTACTTTAACACGCTCCACATCCAGGACACTCCACTTTCCCCATACATTAAAGCACACACACTCATACACAGACATCCACATACTCCCACATCATCGTGACTATCACCTGAATGGTGTTTCTGTTACATGTGTGACTGTGTCCAACGGCGGCTGGCATGTGGAAGTAGAGCAAGTATTGAAAAGAAATGCCAGGCCAAGCCCATGTCCATGCCCTGAGTGATAAATGGATTCTCTGTTGTCCGTTAGGCAGGCAGCTACTTATTAGCTTCTTATGGGTATTTAATTTTTGCCCTTGCTCCCGCGAAGTGCCTTTCTCTGCCAGGAATGTGTTGTGTGAGGCCGCTCACGCGGGAATTTGGTATGTTTTTTGAAGTACCATCGTGGCCCGTCAATTTAGCGATTTGTGCTTCTTGCTTATCCCTCCCACTTTCCACTTGACCATATTGTCTCGCGTCATATTGTAAGTGCAAAAATTCCATGGGTGTGTATTCGAAAATTGAACTTAATTATTTAATGTCTGCCGTGGGAAGGAATCGGTTGGTTGAGATTGCATGGCACTAGTTTTCAAGTAATTGTGTTGGGTTTTGGGTATGAGGGATTTCTAGCAACTCTCGAGTCAATGCTCGTACGAATTTGCCTTTTTCACCAATGAGGTAATATTGAAATTTGTTTTTCTCAGTTATTTTATGTAGAAGTTATACAGGAGTCAGTTGACATGAATGCTGTCTCACCCATAGTAGGACTTCCTAATACTTTTCAGTATCTCTCCTTTTAAATCGAGTCGTAGAGCCTAATTACTAAAAGTCATACTGTAGCAACCTTGCTAAAACAATAAATCACAGTGTAAGACCTTAATATTTATCATAATAGTAAAAATTCTATGTAGAACTACCCAAGTTCAGTTGTGACTTGAAAAAGCAATGATATAGAAGTGCATGTGAACCTAATTAAACTGCTAAAGTAAAATAAACTTGCATGCTGCTTTCCTGAATTGTTCTTTAATTAAAGCCTAATTTATGTATAGCATATCCAGTATGCGAACTATTAGCACAGACACTGATTTTCGTAATAGAACATATTCACTCGGTCCATTATCGGTTGGCTGCTACCTGGTCCAACAGTCACCATGCTGCTTTCGTCTCTGAGTGTGGGATCGTTCGGACAAAATTTCGCATTGTTATTCAAAGTTTTGAGAGATCAGGTGGTTTCACTAGCGGTCCGCAGCCATTTTTATTTCTAAAGAGAGGTTCGTCGGTTACAGACCAGGTTGACACGGCCACTACCCCTACGTCCAGCCAGTGGGTCACAACTTCAATCAAGAAGATTTGCAAGAATCGTCTTTGAAAAGTAACTCAATTGTCCTTATTAAATAAATTGTTACATTTTGACAAGGTTGACTTTGACTCTTGCACAAGGATCCCCGCCTCCTCGAATATATAATACGGGTATATTAGAATGATATCAAGGAGGTACTTGTATTTGGAAGTTCCACTTATTGGACGAAGTATTCTTCTACGGGCAGATCCATGATTTTGTAATTGTGTATCACTGAAAATTATACTCAGTTACAATACTAAATTATTATTATATTTCAGACCTGTCCAAATTGGTTAACAACTCCGGCTAGTCGTAATTTTACCAACTATGGCATCAAAACGGCACTATTCCTAATTAAGGCGACTCGAGGCCATTTTACCTACCTACATACCTATTATTATTACAATTTAAACCATAATTATATATGTCTGCAAAGAGTTTGTAGCAATGAGTATGATCATCCAAGATTTTGGGCACGAACATTGAAAACAACATTTGCAGACCCTGGGCAGGACATTTTGAAATCCCCAATCCCACAACTGTGAAACTAGCATGCTTACCACTAGACCACTAGATCCCTGCGAATAATTTTGATACCATTATCGGTATTGATATTTAGTATTGTATTTTTTTATTCTTCCACAGCAGATGAATGTTGTTTTCTATGCTTAAATCAAGGTTAATGTACAATTATTTGTTATTGCGGGGCTTCTTCAGTAATATTTCGAATTACCTTATAATTAGTCAAACATAGCTCAGTATTACATGTTCAGAGAACACTCTCCTAGTGCCTACATTTGGAGAGGAAAGTCCATCAATTAAACCAATAAATCATATTCTTTGAAGCACTTTTTTTGTTAGGTTGTCAACAGTGATCAGATGTTTTCACCTAACAATCTGCTTTAATGAAATTGTTGTTGTTGTAGCCTTGCGAATACCATGTTAGTGCTCCCTGGTAGGTGTGATTTTCATGGCAGCTACGAAAGTGTATAACTCGAATGGATATGAACGTAAATTCGAAATTCGTTGAGTCGGCATCACTGAATTCATTTGGAACGTCAAATGGCTAGAAACGTAAATTCGAAATTTATTGGGAGCGTCACTGAATTAATTGAGAACGCCAGTTCATAGTTTTCTGTAACAACTTATGTATGTTGTTTCTGTTCTGTGGCCAAACGATAATTTTCTGTCGTTAAATTTTGTAGTTTCTGTTGCAAATGTATTGGGTTCTGTTTCTGTTGCCGTTTCTGCTTTATGTCACTCTGCACCTTAAGGCAAAAAAAGCAAGTATTGGTTAACGGAGAGAAATAAAAATAACAAAACTAATTTAATTAAATAGAAAAAACCCGTTAAACACCAAAATGCAATCGAGTAATACTATAAATATTTTTTTAAATAAAATATATTGAAATTAATCGTATGCTAAATAGTGTTACAATTGTAACAACACACCAACAGTAGAGGAGTACTGGACACTTTGCAACAAAAGCCAGATATTGCGAAAGAGTTCACAAAGTGTTCGAAAGAGGTGCCGATTTTTTGGGAGAATGTTGGCAAGGAACTTTACAGTCTTGGGTCAGCTAATAAAGATGCGAAAACCTGAAGATATGTGTACATGTTATACATATGTTATTGCCAATTACTAGAGGATTGCTTTAGCATCACTTGACAGTTTCCACTGCATTTTAAGATTCAGCATTTTACTCTGTTTCTTCCACCAACAGTACACAACTGCACATACTACGGAATCCATTTAATTAAATCACATCTCATCATCACACATTCTCACAAATATTTTACATTTGAGTCGGCTTCGAAACATCATATTTCACTTCAAAACCTGGCCACAATTTTGTCGAGTCCACTTGGATTTAGTGACAACTATTTCTTCGTATTCGTAGCTTTTCTACGATTGATTCTGTGATAGAGTCCAATATTTTCAGTTTTCTCCCCCGACTTACCCAGAAATTCCAGCCACTTTTTACTCGAACTTCTAGCAAGTAAACAGGTAGCTGAATATAATGGCTAAATAACACAAATTTGCTCATGTGACCAGATTTAAATTTCTTTGGATATCATTATTTTAACCAGTGAAGCCCACGAAGAGTAAAAATCAACCCTCTCAGCTCCCATATGAAAAGCCATCAAAATTGATTGGGCATGTTTAATGCGCTCTTTCCGTTATGTTGTTACTCGTCATACTACAGGGGGCGCCGCAAATCGAACTCGAACGAAAATTACGGTATAGTTCTATGAGGCTACGAAAAGCACAAAAGCCTTCAGGAGCAATAAACATACTCTTTTTGTTCTTTCTATTTCTTGATAAGTCAATCATACATGAATAGAAAAGCATAGATCCTAGACGAATAATTCCACGCCCCCTGTAAAATTATGAGTAACGGAACAACGGAAAGAGCGTGTCAAACATGACTAATTATATTTTGTCGGCATTTCATATGGTATCTGAGGGAGCTGATTTTTTATAGATGGGCTTCGATGATTTAAGACAATTAGACACTAAAAGTAGTACTTGTACAGGTACCAATGAAAATGAATCTGGTGGTCATCTCTCTCTCTCTCTATATATATATATTTTTATATACGAGTATATATATATATATATATATATATATATATATATATATATATATATATATATATATAAAGCCACATAAATATTATAGTTGTGGCTCAATTTCTATTCTACGGATTCTGTCGATCTTCTCCAATTGATTTTCGTTTTTGTTGCAGATTGTGTGCACTAACAAATACCCTTAAATGTGTCTGAACAACAAATCTCCTGCTCATCCCTAATTTAAACGACAATTCGAAGAACTAATTCGCTTGTTGGAAAGTTGCGTTGTCTCTAATTCAATACATCTGAGTTTAATGGTAAAAGCAGTTGCGATGAGTAGAATCCTCCAAGATCTTTACTAACTTTAAAAAGAATATAAATCACAAAATTTTCAATTGTTCATATATTTCATAACTATAAATAAAATAGCTTCTCTAAAATCCAGTTGATCCTTATTCGTCTAGGATTCGCTGGATATGGGAGCCTGCCAAAAAGGCGCCACACAACACATTCTTTTCCATAAAAGTATAGTATATAGTATATATGCAGAAAGTTCCATTCCACCTCCACCCAGGAGCCTGCCTAAAAGTGACACACAGCACATTTCTTTTCATAAAAGTGTAGTAACATTCTTATAAAGAACGCAACATTCCATCCGTGATCCGGATCCTGCCAAAAAGTCGGCAACACAACACATTTCTTTCCCAAAAAAGTATAGTTACATTCTTATAAAGAACGCTCCATTCCACCCCCACCTATTATTAATAAGAGCGCCGAAGAGTCCTCCATCTCAGTCATACACATCTACACCCACTTACTCACACTTTCATGCATGTGATAACTGTTGAAAATAACATTTCCTTACATTTGAAAGCTCTTTTCTTTCCTTTTCTTTATCTGTTCGAAATTGCACTTCATATTCTAATTGAAAAAACCTTTTACTTCTATACATATAAAACAAAATCAATCAACACAGCACTCGCTTATATAAAATTGGAAGAGTACGATGATCCTTAAACGCGTGAGCAATTTACAATATATTCTATATTTCCCTTTCATGTGGCATGTAAGTAAGCTAGAAGTAAGTACTGTTCATATAAATGCGATTGTTGCATGTGCATGATTGTTTGCTATTGCACCATTAAATAAGAATTCAAATTAATTCCCAACAGTAAACTGGTGTATGCAAGTGGTTAACGCTCCTCTTCCCGTTCATTTCAGTAATCGCACGCATTCAAGCGGACTTCGACTTCCATTCGGTGCAGAACAGCGTGGAAAACTTAACCAAGGAACCGCAACAAAATGCAAATGTTAAGTTTAAGCATCACATACAAATACCAGCTTAAGTTATAATTTAAAAAATAAACCTAATAAACAAATATGAAATTGCTTGAATGAAAGCACCGCTCCTAGAAAATTTCAAATAAAATCCATTGTAGACATTTCCATAAAAACTGGCGACACCGCGTATTTTGATTTTCATATTGCAATTGTTTATTGAGGCTTTGATACCAAATTTTCTTTGTTTGTGTGTTTGTTGGTTTTAGGCAGCTTGTTCATATGCGAGTCTAGCTAGTTTCCTGCGCTGAATTTGTTTTCCGGCTGAATTTACGCACTCCAAACTTAATGAATAATTTTAGTTAAATTTACTTTTGTTACGAGGTTATATCGAATCGCCTTTGTTTATAGTTTCTCATCCTCATTTTAAATATTTTGTTTAGTTTAGTGTAGAATTACAATTACAATTTTTGGAATACTTTTGTAATGCTTTTCTGATTTTGTTTTACGTTATACAACACCATCTTTAAAAACTTCACTTTATGCTTAAAATTTGTTGCAAATTTATCAAATTTGTTTATAATAATTAATACATTTATATAAAAACAACTAGGCATTTTCCATCCAGCAATCATTCTTTGCGTATGAATGTTCTCCCCCTAAAAAGAAAATGCACGTAAATAGATGAAGATTAGACAGAGAAAATGTGACAAGGAAAATGTGGCATGCAACAAATTTGCGAACTTACGTAATAGTTTTCTTTTCCGTATTCTTGGTTTCAGGTCTTGCACGGTTCAATACTTTAAGAAAATCTGAGGTTTTTGCTCGCATCCTGGAGTGAATGTAGGCCTTTGAACACTGTAAACAGAGAGCAGTAAATTCCGTTTAGTGGAATGAACAAATAATCGCTGTAAAGAACATTTTCAATTACCTTAATGTGATAATGTAAATAATCTCGGAACATGTGAATTAGATTAATGGTATTATCCCTCGTCTCCTTATTAGTGTGCCGGGGAAAGAGCACTGCAATAAAGGAAGACAAAATATAACAATAAAATAGACAACAGCAACAACAAATATAAACAAAATACATTTCTTAATTCAAGCAACTTAAATACATAAACTCTGAAACAAAACTTTAGTTTAGTTTTCAATACAATAAAATCATCAAATACATTGTTCAACAACTATAGTCAACTGCCATAAAATAATATTTATGCAGAATGCTGCGTATATTCATATTAGTTTGGGAGTATCTGAGAAACGAATCAAATGAGAATGATTCATCCCACTTTTAACTCCACTTCAAGGGGATCAGAAGTGGGGTCTAACATCACCAATTGTTCAAAAGCTCGAATACTCTTGATATACTCTTAGATTGCAATAGCATAGTTCTTATAAAGAATGTTTTTTTGTATCTGAAAGACGAAGCAAGCATGAATGATTCATCCCAATTTTAACTCCAAAACTGAGGGGACTGATCAAAAATAGGGAAAAGGATTTATCAAGTGTTCATACACTCGTATACTGGAATAAAATATTATTTATGCAGAATGTTGAGTGTATTGAGTTTAGTTTGGGAGTATCTGAGAGACGAATCAAATGAGAATGATTCATCCCACTTTTAACTCCACTTCAAGGGGATCAGAAGTGAGGTCTAACATCACCAATTGTTCAAAAGCTCGAATACTCTTGATATACTCTTAGATTGCAATAGCATAGTTCTTATAAAGAATGTTTTTTTGTATCTGAAAGACGAAGCAAGCATGAATGATTCATCCCAATTTTAACTCCAAAACTGAGGGGACTGATCAAAAATAGGGAAAAGGATTTATCAAGTGTTCATACACTCGTATACTGGAATAAAATATTATTTATGCAGAATGTTGAGTGTATTGAGTTTAGTTTGGGAGTATCTGAGAGACGAATCAAATGAGAATGATTCATCCCACTTTTAACTCCACTTCAAGGGGATCAGAAGTGAGGTCTAACATCACCAATTGTTCAAAAGCTCGAATACTGTTGATATACTCTTAGATTGCAATAGCATAGTTCTTATAAAGAATGTTTTTTTGAATCTGAAAGAAAAAGCAAGCATGAATGATTCATCCCAATTTTAACTCCAAACCTGAGGGGACCGATCAAAAATAGGGAAAAGGATTTATCAAGTGTTCATACACTCGTATACTGGAATAAAATATTATTTATGCAGAATGTTGAGTGTATTGAGTTTAGTTTGGGAGTATCTGAGAGACGAATCAAATGAGAATGATTCATCCCACTTTTAACTCCACTTCAAGGGGATCAGAAGTGAGGTCTAACATCACCAATTGTTCAAAAGCTCGAATACTCTTGATATACTCTTAGATTGCAATAGCATAGTTCTTATAAAGAATGTTTTTTTGTATCTGAAAGACGAAGCAAGCATGAATTATTCATCCCAATTTTAACTCCAAAACTGAGGGGACTGATCAAAAATAGGGAAAAGGATTTATCAAGTGTTCATACACTCGTATACTGGAATAAAATATTATTTATGCAGAATGTTGAGTGTATTGAGTTTAGTTTGGGAGTATCTGAGAGACGAATCAAATGAGAATGATTCATCCCACTTTTAACTCCACTTCAAGGGGATCAGAAGTGAGGTCTAACATCACCAATTGTTCAAAAGCTCGAATACTGTTCATATACTCTTAGATTGCTATAGCATAGTTCTTATAAAGAATGTTTTTTTGAATCTGAAAGAAAAAGCAAGCATGAATGATTCATCCCAATTTTAACTCCAAAACTGAGGGGACTGATCAAAAATAGGGAAAAGGATTTATCAAGTGTTCATACACTCGTATACTGGAATAAAATATTATTTATGCAGAATGTTGAGTGTATTGAGTTTAGTTTGGGAGTATCTGAGAGACGAATCAAATGAGAATGATTCATCCCACTTTTAACTCCACTTCAAGGGGATCAGAAGTGAGGTCTAACATCACCAATTGTTCAAAAGCTCGAATTCTGTTCATATACTCTTAGATGGCAATAGCATAATTCTTATACAGAATGCTTTTTGTATCTGAAAGACGAAGCAAGCATGAATGATTCATCCCAATTTTAACTCCAAAACTGAGGGGACCGATCAAAAATAGGGAAAAGGATTTATCAAGTGTTCATACACTCGTATACTGGAATAAAATAATATTTATGCAGAATGTTGAGTGTATTGAGTTTAGTTTGGGAGTATCTGAGAGACGAATCAAATGAGAATGATTCATCCCACTTTTAACTCCACTTCAAGGGGATCAGAAGTGAGGTCTAACATCACCAATTGTTCAAAAGCTCGAATTCTGTTCATATACTCTTAGATGGCAATAGCATAATTCTTATACAGAATGCTTTTTGTATCTGAAAGACGAAGCAAGCATGAATGATTCATCCCAATTTTAACTCCAAAACTGAGGGGACCGATCAAAAATAGGGGAAAGGTTTTATCAACTGTTCATACTCTCGTATACTGGAATAAAATAATATTTATGCAGAATGTTGAGTGTATTGAGTTTAGTTTGGGAGTATCTGAGAGACGAATCAAATGAGAATGATTCATCCCACTTTTAACTCCACTTCAAGGGGATCAGAAGTGAGGTCTAACATCACCAATTGTTCAAAAGCTCGAATACTGTTGATATACTCTTAGATTGCAATAGCATAGTTCTTATAAAGAATGTTTTTTTGTATCTGAAAGACGAAGCAAACATGAATGATCATCCCAATTTTAACTCCAAAACTGAGGGGTCCGATCGAAATTAGGGAAAAGGATTTATCAACTGTTCATCCACTCGTATACTGGAATAAAATAATATTTATGCAGAATGTTGAGTGTATTGAGTTTAGTTTGGGAGTATCTGAGAGACGAATCAAATGAGAATGATTCATCCCACTTTTAACTCCACTTCAAGGGGATCAGAAGTGAGGTCTAACATCACCAATTGTTCAAAAGCTCGAATACTGTTGATATACTCTTAGATTGCAATAGCATAGTTCTTATAAAGAATGTTTTTTTGAATCTGAAAGAAAAAGCAAGCATGAATGATTCATCCCAATTTTAACTCCAAACCTGAGGGGACCGATCAAAAATAGGGAAAAGGATTTATCAAGTGTTCATACACTCGTATACTGGAATAAAATATTATTTATGCAGAATGTTGAGTGTATTGAGTTTAGTTTGGGAGTATCTGAGAGACGAATCAAATGAGAATGATTCATCCCACTTTTAACTCCACTTCAAGGGGATCAGAAGTGAGGTCTAACATCACCAATTGTTCAAAAGCTCGAATACTGTTCATATACTCTTAGATTGCTATAGCATAGTTCTTATAAAGAATGTTTTTTTGAATCTGAAAGAAAAAGCAAGCATGAATGATTCATCCCAATTTTAACTCCAAAACTGAGGGGTCCGATCGAAATTAGGGAAAAGGATTTATCAAGTGTTCATCCACTCGTATACTGGAATAAAATAATATTTATGCAGAATGTTGAGTGTATTGAGTTTAGTTTGGGAGTATCTGAGAGACGAATCAAATGAGAATGATTCATCCCACTTTTAACTCCACTTCAAGGGGATCAGAAGTGAGGTCTAACATCACCAATTGTTCAAAAGCTCGAATACTGTTCATATACTCTTAGATTGCTATAGCATAGTTCTTATAAAGAATGTTTTTTTGAATCTGAAAGAAAAAGCAAGCATGAATGATTCATCCCAATTTTAACTCCAAAACTGAGGGGTCCGATCGAAATTAGGGAAAAGGATTTATCAAGTGTTCATACACTCGTATACTGGAATAAAATATTATTTATGCAGAATGTTGAGTGTATTGAGTTTAGTTTGGGAGTATCTGAGAAACGAATCAAATGAGAATGATTCATCCCACTTTTAACTCCACTTCAAGGGGATCAGAAGTGGGGTCTAACATCACCAATTGTTCAAAAGCTCGAATACTGTTCATATACTCTTAGATGGCAACAGCATAATTCTTATACAGAGTGTTTTGTATCTGAAAGACGAAGCAAACATGAATGATTCATCCCAATTTTAACTCCAAAACTGAGGAGACCGATCGAAAATAGGGAAAAGGATTTATCAAGTGTTCATACACTCGTATACTGGAATAAAATAATATTTATGCAGAATGTTGAGTGTATTGAGTTTAGTTTGGGAGTATCTGAGAGACGAATCAAATGAGAATGATTCATCCCACTTTTAACTCCACTTCAAGGGGATCAGAAGTGAGGTCTAACATCACCAATTGTTCAAAAGCTCGAATACTCTTGATATACTCTTAGATTGCAATAGCATAGTTCTTATAAAGAATGTTTTTTTGTATCTGAAAGACGAAGCAAGCATGAATGATTCATCCCAATTTTAACTCCAAAACTGAGGCGACTGATCAAAAATAGGGAAAAGGATTTATCAAGTGTTCATACACTCGTATACTGGAATAAAATATTATTTATGCAGAATGTTGAGTGTATTGAGTTTAGTTTGGGAGTATCTGAGAGACGAATCAAATGAGAATGATTCATCCCACTTTTAACTCCACTTCAAGGGGATCAGAAGTGAGGTCTAACATCACCAATTGTTCAAAAGCTCGAATACTCTTGATATACCCTTAGATTGCAATAGCATAGTTCTTATAAAGAATGTTTTTTTGAATCTGAAAGAAAAAGCAAGCATGAATGATTCATCCCAATTTTAACTCCAAAACTGAGGGGACTGATCAAAAATAGGGAAAAGGATTTATCAAGTGTTCATACACTCGTATACTGGAATAAAATATTATTTATGCAGAATGTTGAGTGTATTGAGTTTAGTTTGGGAGTATCTGAGAGACGAATCAAATGAGAATGATTCATCCCACTTTTAACTCCACTTCAAGGGGATCAGAAGTGAGGTCTAACATCACCAATTGTTCAAAAGCTCGAATACTGTTCATATACTCTTAGATTGCTATAGCATAGTTCTTATAAAGAATGTTTTTTTGAATCTGAAAGAAAAAGCAAGCATGAATGATTCATCCCAATTTTAACTCCAAAACTGAGGGGACTGATCAAAAATAGGGAAAAGGTTTTATCAACTGTTCATACACTCGTATACTGGAATAAAATAATATTTATGCAGAATGTTGAGTGTATTGAGTTTAGTTTGGGAGTATCTGAGAGACGAATCAAATGAGAATGATTCATCCCACTTTTAACTCCACTTCAAGGGGATCAGAAGTGAGGTCTAACATCACCAATTGTTCAAAAGCTCGAATACTGTTCATATACTCTTAGATTGCTATAGCATAGTTCTTATAAAGAATGTTTTTTTGAATCTGAAAGAAAAAGCAAGCATGAATGATTCATCCCAATTTTAACTCCAAAACTGAGGGGACTGATCAAAAATAGGGAAAAGGATTTATCAAGTGTTCATACACTCGTATACTGGAATAAAATATTATTTATGCAGAATGTTGAGTGTATTGAGTTTAGTTTGGGAGTATCTGAGAGACGAATCAAATGAGAATGATTCATCCCACTTTTAACTCCACTTCAAGGGGATCAGAAGTGAGGTCTAACATCACCAATTGTTCAAAAGCTCGAATTCTGTTCATATACTCTTAGATGGCAATAGCATAATTCTTATACAGAATGCTTTTTGTATCTGAAAGACGAAGCAAGCATGAATGATTCATCCCAATTTTAACTCCAAAACTGAGGGGACCGATCAAAAATAGGGGAAAGGTTTTATCAACTGTTCATACTCTCGTATACTGGAATAAAATAATATTTATGCAGAATGTTGAGTGTATTGAGTTTAGTTTGGGAGTATCTGAGAGACGAATCAAATGAGAATGATTCATCCCACTTTTAACTCCACTTCAAGGGGATCAGAAGTGAGGTCTAACATCACCAATTGTTCAAAAGCTCGAATACTGTTGATATACTCTTAGATTGCAATAGCATAGTTCTTATAAAGAATGTTTTTTTGAATCTGAAAGAAAAAGCAAGCATGAATGATTCATCCCAATTTTAACTCCAAACCTGAGGGGACCGATCAAAAATAGGGAAAAGGATTTATCAAGTGTTCATACACTCGTATACTGGAATAAAATATTATTTATGCAGAATGTTGAGTGTATTGAGTTTAGTTTGGGAGTATCTGAGAGACGAATCAAATGAGAATGATTCATCCCACTTTTAACTCCACTTCAAGGGGATCAGAAGTGAGGTCTAACATCACCAATTGTTCAAAAGCTCGAATACTCTTGATATACTCTTAGATTGCAATAGCATAGTTCTTATAAAGAATGTTTTTTTGTATCTGAAAGACGAAGCAAGCATGAATGATTCATCCCAATTTTAACTCCAAAACTGAGGGGACTGATCAAAAATAGGGAAAAGGATTTATCAAGTGTTCATACACTCGTATACTGGAATAAAATATTATTTATGCAGAATGTTGAGTGTATTGAGTTTAGTTTGGGAGTATCTGAGAGACGAATCAAATGAGAATGATTCATCCCACTTTTAACTCCACTTCAAGGGGATCAGAAGTGAGGTCTAACATCACCAATTGTTCAAAAGCTCGAATACTCTTGATATACCCTTAGATTGCAATAGCATAGTTCTTATAAAGAATGTTTTTTTGAATCTGAAAGAAAAAGCAAGCATGAATGATTCATCCCAATTTTAACTCCAAAACTGAGGGGTCCGATCGAAATTAGGGAAAAGGATTTATCAAGTGTTCATCCACTCGTATACTGGAATAAAATAATATTTATGCAGAATGTTGAGTGTATTGAGTTTAGTTTGGGAGTATCTGAGAGACGAATCAAATGAGAATGATTCATCCCACTTTTAACTCCACTTCAAGGGGATCAGAAGTGGGGTCTAACATCACCAATTGTTCAAAAGCTCGAATACTGTTCATATACTCTTAGATGACAATAGCATAATTCTTATACAGAATGTTTTTTTGTATCTGAAAGACGAAGGAAGCATGAATGATTCATCCCAATTTTAACTCCAAACCTGAGGAGACCGATCGAAAATAGGGAAAAGGATTTATCAAGTGTTCATACACTCGTATACTGGAATAAAATAATATTTATGCAGAATGTTGAGTGTATTGGGTTTAGTTTGGGAGTATGTGAGAGACAACGCAAACATGACATGCATCATCCCACTTATAACTCCAATCACGGAAAGGGAGGCAAAGTACGAGTAAATGATCAAACACTCACCAAACGTAACATATCCAATATTATCTCCAACTTTAGCGTCTGTGTTAGCTAATTCCAGAGGTGGCTCGCGATGCGTAAAGAGCACTTGTGGCGCAGTATGGGAAGCTCGACGACCTTCCCTCAACTCCTGCATAAAAAGTTTACCTATAACAACATCATCCTCATCGCGGAATATGGTGCTAAATACTACAGTAACGCGATCAGCTTTCGCTTCCACATAACTACAGCAATTAAAAGTTAAAAATAAACTGTTAGAAAATATTTAAATTCATTTCGTATATGTTGGAAGCTTACAGCGTCTCGTCGTTGCGGTAATTAATTACTGCACGTTTCTGTCCTTCCTCGCCTTGTTCTTGAAAATCGAAATACTTTTCAAAAACTGAAGCAAAGCAATTACGTTTAAGGAGGCCAACTTTCTTGGCAATTTCCTCCCAATTAGCAGGTATGTCTTCCAAGTTTATAAGTACGGATACATTGTAACCTGTATGTGCAGCGAAGAATAAAGATACAGAAAATTTCAGGAAATTAACATTTTATTCCGTTTTCTTCATTTAATTGTGAGTATTACCATCTTCAGAGTCTATTAGCAAACTTCCATATTCACGCTTCAATAACTCGTCGGCCCCGTGTTCTTGCAGCTGTTTGTAGAATTTTAATGAAATGCTTGTCTGTGAACAAAGCAAACAATTAATTAATTAAATATGAAATTAGTTTATACAGAGAATGGGTAAACAACATTTTCTACTTACTCTAACTTTAGTCTTATCGCCATTCACATTAGAAATGTGAAATAACACACCATCGAAATCCGCAATTCTCACATCAATTGATTCTGGTTTTAAACTATAATAAAAAGCAGAATTGAATTAAATTAATTTAATACAAAACAAGCACATCAAAAGAATATAAAATGTTGAATGAGTACAAACGCAATTTGCCTCATTCATTTCTACTTTTGACTGCAAGTGCAAATGAGCAGTAAAAACGCTCCGCCAGCACCATTCAATTTACAATAAACATTTTCAGAAATACATATGATAAAAACATAAACAATCACCCCAACCTCGTAGCTCTGCTTACGTGTCGATGGTATCGCATAAATTAAATTGTTTTTTCATGACTCATCTTACGTCATATATGCATATGTACATATAAATGACTATATGGGATGAACAGTAGTGTGGATAAGCACATATGAAGCTTTTAAAATGGATACAATGTGGTGAAAATGCAACGCAACCAGATCGTTAGCCGCTGCCTTAGATTAATATAGAGTGCGATGGACAGTTATTGCATTATGAACTACATTCTTCTTCCTACGTATGTATATAAACTTAGTTGACAACAACAAACATTATGTATTATCTGAGTAGCCAACTGTTATCCGCAAAATTGATAGAGAATGAAAAGTGACTATAGAAGACTGCTGTAGATCTACTATTATGTTGGTCATATAATATTTTTAAACAAACAATATGACAATATTACATACGAAACAATGTTTCTGTATATTTTGCCTGGTATATTTTATTCCTTTTTTAGGAAAATCCGCATTTAACGGCTATATCAATATTCACTCCACTTTACAAAATTTAAAATGGCCAGATTGAACAGGGTACACGCTAAACGCACATCACTCAATATACCACGACTTAATTCTGCCGCCTTTTATCCTGCAATTAGTAAATACACCAGTACATGTTGCCGCCAACGATGTGTGTGTCAACCCCCCTATTGTCTATGAAAGCAGCGCTAACATTTTAATCCTATTCAAATTACTATACGTGGAATCACCACGCTTTTTTCAGCTCTCGCTGCTATCAAACACAAAAGTTCGTTGTAAACAAAGCACACGCACAGGCAACCCCCTCCCCCACTTGAACGTATGCTGTGTCTCTGATTTTTTAACAGCACACAGACCAAATTTGTCGCTATACTTATTTGCAGCACCTGGTAGAGTAATTCCCGTATGGCTGTTTCGTTATAACGAATATTTATTTCATGAGGATGATTTGAACATAATTTTCCAAATTGAAAATATTAAAAGTATTCCCTAAATCCTAAAAATATATATGCACATAGTTTAATGCGCACACAGTTGATGGCTAATAATAAACAGTTCAATGTTTCATGTATGTAGTTAATGCATTAGTTGAACAAAAGTTAGTCATCAATAAAGTATTTTCTGTGTGTGACTTAATCAAACTTAACATCCACAGCAAATATTGTATATTTTTTGTATCGATAAGCAATTTAAAGAAAAAAAAACACCATACTAGCAAAACTTATCTGGTATTGAAAGTTGCGATAATGGTGTTTGAAGTTATGATAACAATAATAGGTGTATGGAAGTATTCGAAATTTTAATAAAAGAGTATTTACTTTATTTTTTTTAAATATATAGTGATTATATGAATTTGCCACTATGATGGATTATTGAAAATAAATTACATTTAAAATTTTTTTATAAATGCAGGTAAATTTTAGTTTCAATCAACATATGTGAAGCATACGATTTTAAAAAAAAACTGCATACAAATAACCTTTTGTGGCTTAGAAATTGAGGTTACAACTGGTTGGAGCGATTCAATGCAATTGCAACCGCTTAATTCGAGATGCATGAGTCAAACAAAGCTTCTTTTAACTAAAAAAATTTTTAAAAAAAACTGGTAAATGTGCATAAATAAATGTGCGAAATGAAAAAATTGGGAGTTGCTGTTTATGCAATATGTATTAATAATAATTGAGAAGCGGGTGGGGGCAACAACAAGAACAACAACACTGCACATAGCGAAAAACAAACTAAAAGTAGTAAACCAATCAAAAGAAAATGCACAACATGATGAACAGAACAACACCCGAAATGCTTAATGATAAAACGAGGCCAAATTGAATTAAATGTAATAAAAAAAAATCCCAACTGATAAGAAAATTAGTGTTGAACTTACCCTGCTAAAGCATTACGAAACTTAACTAAAAGCGTCTCCTCGACAATCCGATTATTGATTTCCAGTAGTATCATTTTAAGGTATTAAAAAATCCTTATTTTAAGTGTAAATGCAAATTTTGCCCGCAAAGAAAAAGCGGCTTAAAGCGTTTCTTTTAGCTTTTAGCCAGCCACTAAACTGTCAAATTTATCGGTTCAGTGATGTGTCTATGCTTTGCCCGTTGCTTCGTCACCTCTTCGTTGATTAAGTGCATGTGGTGCGGTGCGGAAACGGTGACGAAGGCGATGGTGCGGCCCCTCTTCTGAGAATAATTGAAATGTTGCTCCAGCGTATTATTTTCGCAGCACCACCAGTGACGATTTTCGATCGTTAACGTAAATTTATGTATCAATAACAATATTAAAATTAGTACAACAGCAAACGACCGCTCGTTTTTGTGCTGCTGCTGATGTCGGCTTTTTTGGCTTCAAATCAAAATTCCACCACTTCCCCTTTCTGCGCCAACGCTCTTTTTCTTTTTTTAGCTTATTACACTTTCTTTTGGGCCAACGCAAACTTTTTCGCAGCGACTCCTGTATTCAACGTACAATATTATATATTTTGGTTTGTTTCCACCTCTATTCTCTGTGACTAGTTTATGCAACGTTTTTAATTGAAGTTTTGTGAAACTAAAATTTAAAATAATATTCGCGAATTTCTTAAAAAAACATTTTTTTTACAAAAATTAGCTCTTATTTCCGCTGCATTGCGAATAGGTAGGTGCGTCGCGCTGAAATGACACAACGACGAACGTCAGTGTTCACGTGCTGCTGCGAAGTAGTAGAAAAACTACTATTTTAAAGAATTAGCTTCAAAAAACCAGGGCGCACTTATTTGGTGCGGCCTGCAAACAACTGTCAAAAACTCGACAAGTCGAAGAAGAAATGAATGATAGGACCTATGATTTAAAAGAAAGTTTTAAAATACAAAATTTAAGAGCCAAAAGGACTGAGACAACAAAATACAAAATGTTTGTTAGTTTCACTTCAAATTTTATGCCAGATTCCGAAAAAATCCAATGGAAATGGTTTGAATGTTCACAGCTACTGTATTTTACCGTTTCGTTATTGCACTGAACCGACTTCTGGTAAAAATTTGATAAAAAGTTTCCTAATTTAAACGTACGAGATCAAGTCATGAACAAAATTCATTCCTCTTATGACAAATCACATTTTTACTGAATGAATAAACTGTTGTGGTCAATAAAAAATTATTGGACATTAAGAATGATTTTTTTAAAATTATTCTGAGCCAAATTCATCGATATTAATATTAAATACCCGAATTTTTGGTTAATAAAATTTGTTTAATGTTCAATATGAATAATTCATCTCTATAAAACTGTGTAATAACATAGAAAGAAAACTTTCAAATGTGTTTTGGCTTGCAATTCCATAATTTCAGTTAGTGCTCATTAACTGAACTTTTGGGTACAAAATTTCATAACATAAAATACACGAAATAGTAATTGACTGAAATAACCAAATTTCAAGCTCAAATCACTTACTCCTCCACCTTTCCTTCCAAAAAGTAGTGCTGAGGTGAATGACTCAATTTAACGAAAGCCCCATTTGTGTTCCTTGGTGTTTCTATATAATCAAATTCTGCAAATAATTTCATATGTTCGCATCCATATTCTGCATTCTATTCTCTGTTCGCTCTTTTGTCCCGAATGTCACAACAAAGATTTAATTTTAATACTCTACATATTACTTTTATTTCAAATACGTTCTACTAAAGAGAAAATTTAAGAATATCGGAAACAGATCTATATCTATTATTTTTTCTTAAAACCTATTAAGCGCAACGAAACTCGGGTATTGTGGGTCCCATTATCCTGTATTGTTGAAATGCTGTTCCTTTTATGATTCTGTGATGTTGCTGCAGTTAGCTGGAAATAAATATTTAAATTTCAAAATCTTGTTCTTGCATATTTATTAAGGCCGGTTTACATTTGCAACAATAATGAGAAGTATATGCAAGAGTTCTGTAATGTATCACAGGGATTAACAACAGCCAACACAAACAGACAACAGATGAGAGCGAAAAAGCTATTCCGTATGTTCGGACTGAATGAACTGCTCACATAAGCGGCTTTTAACAGCTTCAAGAGACAAATATATATAAAGTGTGCTGTCGATTTGTTTGTTACTGATTAGATTGCATTAAAAAGCAGCCGCTCAATAGCAGTAGCATTGCGGAAGACTAAATTACCGTGTTTCAAAAAGTCAAACATAAACATGCTGTATACCGGCCCTTCAAGTTCTTACCTGTGTTGTGGCTTCCTAAAAGAAAAAAGAAAGCTATATGAAAAAATATTCATATGTTGATATTATATATATTTTATAAGAATTAAAAAGTTTACTTACATTATCGATATCTTCTATATCTTCATTATTAAGAGATTTTATTTGACAGTCATACAAAAATTTCAATATTTTGTCTTCCGCTTCTTGTCGTTCGTTCTCATGGAGGTCATCAAGCAGGAGTTTAGTTTTTTGTAAGATTTGCGTCTCTGAAGAGGATGGTACGGAATACAGTTCCTGCTGGTGACGCAGTTTTTGTTCTTGTAACGAACTGAGACAGTCTCGTGATTTTTGCAGGACATCTTCCATGTTGGAAATGAGAGTCTTCAGTTGTTCTTCAGTGCCACAGGGAAAAGATGTATTGTCTGTGGTGTCCGTTATTACAAACTTTTGTACATTTTCTACATTTTCTTTCTTTGGTTCATTAAGAACGAAATCCTCCAGTGACTCCAATGTGTTTTCGACATATGTATCCGCGTCATCAGGTAAATATTGTTCCTCATCATAACAATCTTGTGAGCTATCATTGTAAGTTGAATTATCTTGAGAATAAGATTCTTCTGCTACTGGCGCACTTAGTGGTGATGCACTCTCTTTTATACGTTTGTATTTATTAATAGGAAGAGGAATGCTACGGAAATAAAAGTATATTTTTGTAAATAAAATATTAATAAAAGCAAAACTCCAACCCTTTTCTATAGTGGCTTTCCAGAAACCCCAAATCGTGAAAGTATGTCCACATCACGGGTTTATTCGGATTTAATTGATAATGCCGGAATTCGCGAGCAAACCTATCCCGCAGTTGTTTCCAACGTTTGTAACATATTTCTTCTAAATTTAAAATATGTATTTATAATCAGATATATATATATATATATATATATATATATATATATATATATATATATATATATATATAAATATGTATATTTACCAGAAATATTTAAAGTTTCCGAAATGTCCAGCCATGCATCATTTTTCGCCATTAAATTCTTTGAGTCTCGAATTTGTTTCTTATCGTATAGAACTGGATGTTCTTTAACCAGGCCTATCAATTGCTGATTCAACATCAAATCATCAAGATCATTTTCATTCGATTCATCATCTGCTTGTGAGCCACCACTGCGGACTGATTTTCCTTTTCGCTCCTTGGGTTTATATGTGACAGAATGTATGGTATCACATACAGCATTACTAGGAGATCAAACATACAAGTATATATATTTGAATGATTTTTTTAATGTAATTACACATACCCATGCTTATAATGTTCCACTAAAAACATTAGATGTGGAAACAACTTCCAATATGTCGGTTCGTCTGGATTGTCCTGTATACGGCGATACTCTTTGCCAAAACGATCGCGTATGCTCTTCCAACGTGTCATGCAGGCTCGTTCTAAAGTCAAATCAATTCTTTTTTAATATACCATTAGAAGTTCCAAGCAATATTAATCAAAAAAATACCTGAAGCCTTTAGTTGTATTGACAGGGAATTCCAAGCTTTGTCCTTCATTTTAGCATTTCTTTTACCGCGAGCCTGATCTTTATCATACAGTATAGGAAATAACTGAACCAATTTTACTAATGAAAGATCGTCCAATTGTCCACTCATTTCAATAAATTTCAAAAAGTTTACTAATTTCACTAATATTAAAAATAAATTAGAAATATTTACTCATAATTTGTAATTTTTACAAAGTAAACAATAATCAATTCCAAATTTCGAACACTTCCCATCAGCTGTTTTCGACAGCAATTCACGCAGTGCTGCATTTCTTGTATTTAGTACATAAATTAATACTCTTTTATAAAAGAAGTATTTTATTTGTTAGAGCAATATTGAAAAATAATGCTGAATTGAACGAAATAAAAACCATTGAAAAGTAAATTTTTTAATCGTTTTATAGAAGAAATACCTAAATAAATTATACGAAAAAAACAAAACTTCAATTTTATTCAAATTGATGAGTTTTAATAGGGACAAATTTGGTGGCAAAAAATCATCAGGAAGAAACAGCAGTTAGTATATTATTATTTTATTAATATGCATAGTATTGGCCGTTTTATTTTCTTCTTTTCATTCAATTATAATTTTTTTTCTGCGTTGTTTTACTACACTACTGCTTATTTTTTTTAACATTTGATTCTTAAAAAAAATGGCGATTTGTTACTGAATTGAAAGCTTTGCCCTCTGCATTTGAACAACTAATTTTTGAGAGCATTAAGCAAATTAACGTTTACTATCTACTTTACCAATTTACTGCGAAGATTTTTGCTTTCAATAATACTTTACCATTAGTTTTATTAAAAATGCCTTCCAAAAATTGTATATCGCCAAAATAGTAACTCGAGGGCCTTATCAAACTACCTTTGTGCAAATTTTATCTGTAATTCAAATTAGAATTATAGGGAGTAAGGAAAAAATTCAAAATTGTTCGTTAATTTTCAAAACAGAATATGAACTGAACTGCACTAGAAAAATTTCAATGCAGCTCAGTTCATGAATTGAAAGTGAACTTTCTGCTACGCGAACTGGAAAGTGCAGATGAACTCGCGATGCGAACACGGTTCAGGGGAAAAAGTGTCAGATAATTCTTGCGACGCGAACAGACCTTATATTACTTATGACCATTCGCTAGAATTATATTTCCTGGGTAATAATGTGATCTTGGTTAAAACTTAATCAAATATTTAATATGCCGAACGAGTTGGTATGGTAATCTGGGTCATTCACACATCAACTGAGCAATTGCAGCGATTGTATGTTCTATTAGTCGTTTTAAAAAATCCATACAATATGTTCAAATATAAAATATCAAATAAATCTAACTAATTTAATATTTTTAATTTCAAATTAAACTTATAATAGAATATTAAAAATTTGGGGTTTTTTAATAAAATACGGGCAAATTATTGGATTATCAGATAGTATATGAGAACTTTTTTTATTCTGGCAACATTTTGAATATAAAAAAACATGTTGTATAAAAAAGAAAATAGCACAAAATTTCCCCTTTTTCTATTAATGTTTTAATAATATAATAATAATACAAGTAATAACAGCAATAAAATATCTACACACCAACTATTATAAATATTTTCTCGTGATAGTTTGTTATTAGAAGTATACATGTTGTATAAAAAAGAAAATAGCACAAAATTTCCCCTTTTTCTATTAATGTTTTAATAATATAATAATAATACAAGTAATAACAGCAATAAAATATCTACACACCAACTATTATAAATATTTTCTCGTGATAGTTTGTTATTAGAAGTATACCTGTTTCCTTTTGAAAGTAATTTCCTTAATTTCTCTTCCGAACCGGAAAATTCGAAATGAGACATTTATTTTGTGTAGAATAGCGATTGAAATGGGAATATATTCATTAAATTAGTTTCCATAAATTATACGTAGTTCTTGTACTTAATACGATTAATAAAAAAAAGGTCCGAAAGTGTATATTTGTGCAACACTGACACAGTCAACTTGTGGAGAGCGGTCACTTTAGCGGTCAGTTGCAGAGCAGTCGCTTTTGTTGAGTGTTGGACCTTGATCGCCGAGCGCTGAAGTTGTGAGAACGGAGGCCTTAGAAATACATTATAACGCGAAAGTGAAATCGTTAACGTAGATAAAATACTGTGGGTCACACAATGTCGCAAGCGAAAGGATCTAAAAGTGCAACGAAAGAGCAGAGCATAGTGACCAAAGGATACCTATTCGTTTATAATGCAGTGCAGGTGGTAGGATGGTGTTACATACTTTATCAACTGATCAATTACTATCTGCTGCAAGGACCACAATTTCGTGCTAATATAACGCTGTGGGACTACACACGCCTGGCTGTGATCGTGTTTCAAAATGCTGCTTTTGTTGAGATACTGAACGCTTCGTTTGGCTTGGTGAAATCCAATCCAGTTGTGACCACCTTCCAAGTACTCAGTCGTATGATGGTTGTGGTTGGTGTCGTAATGGCTACACCCACAGGCAAAATATCACCCGGACTGCCAATTGCCCTCTTCGCTTGGTCTGTGACAGAAATTATACGTTACGGCTACTATGCCTTGAACATTATTAATATTGTGCCACATTTTGTGGTCTTCCTGCGCTACACAACATTCATAGCCTTGTATCCGATTGGTGTAACAGGAGAACTGTTATGTTTCTGGTGGGCTCAAAGTTATGCCAGCACTCACTCTGTGTGGACCTTAGAGATGCCAAATAAGTGGAATGCCACGTTTTCCTACTACACATTGCTCTGGTTCTCAATGCTGCTCTACATTCCACTCTTTCCACAGCTGTACATGCACATGTTCACTCAACGTCGGAAAATCCTCGGTGGTGGTGCTGGCGCTGCCAAACCTACTCCTAAGAAATCTAATTAAGTTCACTGACTTACAGTTGACAAAAGAGTTCATTGATTGACTTTAAGTTTATGTTCATGTGGTGCAATGTAGTTTTGTACAAATTATATATAAATTATTTTGTAAATTCATTTCGAAACCTTAAATTTATGCATGAAATTAAAGCTTTGTAATTCTTCGATTTCTTCTTTGACCTTTGGTGCGATGCGCATACAATTAATGCGATCGTTTGCATTTTTAAATATATGCATTTGCATATCGCCGCGTAGCTTTCTTAACATTCGGAACTGTTTTCTCTGTGTGCGAAGTGGAGATAAGTTTCGCTTTTGCGAAAAACTGGTTGGCCGGGGTTTTAGTTTATATAGTTGTATACGCTAATTATGCATAATTTACCTATTCAATATTTGCACATTTTTTATTTATGATTGTAACTTAGAGTAAGAGTTGCTACAACAGGTTTGATGTATGAATAAAATTGATTTTACATAAAACATAAAATGTGGGTTAAATTTTTGAAAATAGGGAATCTTACATATTAGTTGAATGATAACCAACAAACCTAACAGAAAAATGACAACCGGAGTAGGGCTGGAATCTACTGTACAGAACTAGCCATCAGGCAGCCAAGGTTTTGCTGCCGGTAACGCCGAGAAACTGGCCTACACTAAAACACAAAGCACCTCCAAGGTAAACATCTACATAGATAGCCAGGCAGTGTTAAAGGTAATTACCTCATACCATATTACATCCAAAAATGTTCTAAACTGCAGGGGAGCCATAGAGAGGCTAGCCGCGAACAGATGGCTACTTATCATAACGGCATTGATGGAAACGAAATAGTAGATGAGATTGCCAAAAGCGCTATTCAGCTAGGATTTGAACAAGAAAACGACATACACAATGAAATTGAAGAAATGGAAAAACAGGGAAAGCTCACTTGAATAGCTTAACCACCTGCGGAGCTGCGAAAGTCATGTGCAAATCGTACGGAAGAAACTATTTTAGATGTACTGGCACTTCATGGGTATACTGACAGCCCTCAATTTACTAGCAGCACACGCATACAATATGGGATTCACCAATGACGACATATGCAGCGAGCCGGGTACGAAGGTGACTTCGGAACATCTGGTATGCATATGTCAATATATGGTATTATTAAGAACACGCTTCCCTTGTGACGCTGGATGACGTCTCCAGAATGGAACTTCAAGATTCGGTAAAAACATTGACTTCCTGCAAGATGCCTATTACAAATCTACATAAAGGACAAGCTCCATCTGGTACCGCCAAGGACCAATAGGTTTATGTGTGGCTAAAGGCCAGCCAGATAAAACCTTACCTAAACTAACAACAGGGGTCTAGTTCTAATCTCCGAGATAATACAAATTTGTGACTTTGAACGCAATTTGCTTGAACGTCAACAAAAACAAAAATTATGTTTATGAAATAAGAAACAATTATTTATGTTGACATCGTTTCTTAATGTTCTGCATTTGTTAATAAAAATATATTTATTCAAGATTTAATTTACAAATAAATTTTAACTCTCCGTTTTGCATTTAAAAGCTATTTCTACTTGTAAGATTTTAAACTAATGGCAAAACAAATTAAAAAAATTTATAATAGATAACAATATATAGTTCGCGATCTACATCGGAGTATAACGGATTAAGAAACTAGCTTCATTTCGTAAATATTATTGACATCACACTACTGCAACACACACACACAAGATGGGCGCTAGATCAAGAATTAATGCTGCGACCATTGAATATTTTTTAAATCGATTCCCTCTTGCACCATTTCCCACAACGGTGACATCTCACGCAAACGTTCCACATGTTTAATGCACTTATCCGCGGTGTAATCGACTTCTTCAATTGTGGTAAAGCGACCAATGCCAAATCTATTGTGCCAAACATTGAATGATAACGTAACCATTTATGAACTATTCTCAGCCTTATTACCTTATTGAACTATGCGCCAAATCCTCTTCAGCCCCAATGGCTCTTAACACATACGACGGCTCCAGAGACGCCGAAGTACATGCCGAACCACTGGACAGTGCAACATCTTTCAAAGCCATCAGCAACGATTCGCCTTCCACGTAAGCAAAAGACAAATTCAAGCAACCGCTGTATGTCTCGTCTGGATCACCGTTGCGTATAATATGGGGCAAGGCGCTTGTAATGCGATCATTCAAGCGTTTCGAAAGAAAGTCAACCCATTTCTTGTCATAATCCATTTCGTTCATAGCCAATTCACAAGCAGCTCCTAGGCCTACAACAAGAGGTGCAGGCACAGTCCCACTACGTAGACCGCGCTCCTGACCACCACCACTTTGGATAGGTTCAAGACGTACACGTGGGCGACGACGCACATACAGAGCACCGATGCCTTTCGGGCCATAAATTTTGTGTCCAGAAATAGACATTAAATCAATGTTCATTGCGTTGACATCAAGTGGGATTTTTCCAACTGCCTGAGCAGCATCAGTGTGAAAAAATACCTTCTTGGAACGGCACAGAGCACCGATATCAGAAATAGGTTGCTTAACACCTACAAATATTTGGAAATAATTTTTATTGAATTCAAAATGAAAAAGTCTGTAACACTGTTCAGTTACCAATCTCATTATTGACCGTCATTATAGATATCAGTGATGTTTCAGGTGTGATTGCCTCCTCTAGCTGTTTCATATCAATGATGCCATTTGTTTTCACGGGTAAATAAGTAACTTTGAAGCCTTCATTCTCCAATGCTCGACATGAATCCAAAACACATTTATGCTCCGTTTGTGTGGTAATAACGTGCTTCTTGTTTGAGCCATAAAATCTACATTGAAAGGACATTAATTGATAATGAAATGGTCACAGTTTTATTTTGATTATATAAAAACTTCACCTTGCCACGCCCTTAACTGCAATATTGTTCGATTCAGTAGCGCCCGAGGTAAATATAATCTCCTTCGATTCGGCACCAATTAATTTGGCCACCTGCTCACGTGCTATTTCCACCGCCTTCTCTGTTTCCCAGCCATACGCATGTGTGCGAGAGTGTGGATTGCCGTAGAAGGTCGTTAAATATGGTAACATTATATCCAGGACGCGCGGATCCTGTGAAATTGTGAGAAAACTGCATTAAAAACAGAATCGTGATTGCGGGGAAATAAACTCACCATCGGCGTAGTTGCTTGCGCATCAAGGTACAAAGGCCTGCCCACAATATTCTCACCTTTGATATTGAATTGAACTCGCTTCATGCGGAACTCTGTAAACATAGTGAGAGTAGTTACATCAAGGAATTACATAACCCCACATGCAGGTAATGGAACTGTGCATTTAGTTGTTCCTTTACACCATTGGTGCTGCACCTACCTTCTGATGGAGTTAAGGGTTGCGCCTGTACTGATAACAACCTGAGAGTCGCATGATTTGACGAATCAAAGCAATTTGCGGCGATTCTTTTCGTAACATTATGCGTAGGTCCAATTATACTCCCCGGAAATTTCCCGATCAACTGCAGCATTCTTACTATTTCGTTGAACAATTTTTTGGTAAGTACAATTGCAAACAGTCCTCAGTAAAAGAATTTACAATATTATTATTTTGATCTACGATTTCACAACCTTGCTGTGCGGCTCAATGGCTGTGTGCAGAGTGAAGAACGAGAAGTGAGCGATGAGATAACCCCCCAAGAAATTAATTTTAAATGTGCGTATGGTAACCTCAAAATCTGTTAGGGCAAATCAGGGTTGTGGAATCGGATTGTCCAAATTTCTGGTATTTAGGTGGAGTCGGTTTGTTTTCAACTCCATATATAGTATACAATATTTGTAGTATAGAAATGAATTGAAGAAATAGCATCCGTATACTCCTATTTGTGTACCTGCATATATAATTATTTAGTTTATGATAATTACACGAAATTATGGAAATGAATTGAATTTGTATTCATTTCCATTATGTTACACAATACTTCCTCCGTGTACATTAGGTAAGCTTAGATGCACTCAAGGTGTCATTATAATTTAAGTTCAAGTCAGAATCAGAGACGTGTTAGGAAAATTTTTGTTGTGGCAGTTGGGGGTGGTATTAGAGGCATTACTTGACGATTCCGCATGAATGAATTTAAAAGATGTTCCAATAAATAACCCTTTAATATAAAAAGTAAAATTGAACTTCAAACTTGAACATCATATAATGACCAGTAACATCTAATTCGTATATACAGGAACTAGTAGTAGCAAACAAAACTATATGATAAGGAAAATATATCAAGGAAGAGAATAGTGAGCTTTGATCACTGTGATTAAGACTCAGAACAAACATATTTCTGTCAAAAAGATATAAGCCAGAATACACTTTGAAAAATATTTCCTTTTTCTATCTTGTACCAATGCAAATTTATAGCCATTTAGGCTATAAAAATAAAAGAAAGCGTAATAAATAATTGAATTTAAAATTTTAAATTTCTGCCTCAGCTACAAATGTGGTGTGCATATAAAACCGAAACCGACCGGTGTGCATATTAAGCGAAACAAATGCGAAGCATTTCTCAAAGGAGCAATTAAAAATATTATTATTATATTATATTATTAATATTATCATTTTGGTTTATTACGCCTATATTAGATTTGCCATCACAAAAGTTGACATTTAAAACAATATAAATAAATTAGCTGATTATAACTCTGTCACGTCAACCTCTGATGGATACACATAAAGCTGAATTCAAGAATAGTTTACAGATTTCCTGTATTGGTGTTCAATTCGGAAATAATATATTTCCTGTCCCACCCACCCTTTATGCATTATGAAAAACGTTCATAAAAGGAGTAAGACCCTATATCTCCTACTTTATGAAGGAAGTCGGACAATTCATCTTCAATAATCGAGTATTTCTCAGTGGGACTCAACTAAAATTTGGGTTGAATAGGAACAAAAACTTTTATTTTTGGGTTGCAAATTGCGAACTAATTCAACTGCAAGTACACTTAAGTAAATTGAATTAAAAATAATTTAAGTATAGAAAAACCTAAACATAACTCGACATGAATAAGCCATTAGGTTTATTTATTACTAATTTTGTCGTTTGATGGATGTCTCCTACTGCAATTAAATGCACTCATAAGGATCTTTTGTGAAAAATAAATTAATATTTATTTTTATCATCTGGAAAACTTAAAACGAAATCATGTCGTGTCCAAACAGAAACTTTCATATACAGCTAAGCATTTCTTAAATGAAAGCCAGTGCAAATCTTCTACTCTGCACGCACCCAATTGACACAAACACATCACCACCAATGACTACATACCACAAAAGTCATTGTAGCATTGCTCTCTCCTGTTTTCTCTGCCAACAAGAGATTGCAGCAGACAGGTGAAAAAATTCGTGAATTGACTGACGACATTCGACACATTCCCTCAACACAAAATAGAAAAATTTATACATATAAAATAATTAAAAATAATTTACTACTAATAGTAAAAATGGAGTTCACAAAGTGAAGGAGATCAAATTTATCTACAGAAATCAGCCGTTCAAATAAAGTAGCAGTAAAGTTAATAAACTATTTGTAGAGAGTTTTCAGAATTTGCAAAGAGGTTGGAGGGGGAGGAAAAAATTGAGCAATAATTTTCATTGTCGGAAATCGCAACAAAGAAGGAACTCAAATTTTGGGGTGCTAAATAAAAGTGGATATTTATAAAAGGTAAAACACACAACAAAAATTGTTAGAAAGTTGATTATCGATTTTTCTTTGTTTTATTGTTTTGTCCAGTTACCACAACGACGGACTTCACATTTGATCTGTTGACCGTTTAAATTGTCACTTCCAACCGAGATGAGTGCTAAAACAAGACGTCCTGGCACAGCCAACAGCCAAACGCTGAATGAGTGCGTCCAGGTTGTGGTGCGATGTCGTCCCATGAGCAATCGAGAGCGAATTGAAGGCTCGCCTGAGGTGGTAACCGTATACCCCAATCGTGGAGTGGTGGAAATCACAAATCTGGTAGATGCCAACAAGGAACAGCGAAAGGTGTTCACCTATGATGCGGCATATGACGCTAGTGCGACACAAACTACGCTCTACAATGAGGTCACATTTCCACTAGTCAGCTCAGTGTTGGAAGGTTTCAATGGTTGCATTTTTGCGTATGGCCAGACTGGTACTGGTAAAACCTTCACCATGGAAGGTATACGTGGTAGCGATGATATGATGGGCATCATACCACGCACATTCGAACAAATTTGGCTACACATTAATCGTTCGGAGAACTTCCAGTTTCTGGTGGATGTTTCCTATTTAGAAATCTATATGGAGGAGTTGAGGGATTTGTTAAAGCCCAATTCCAAGCACTTGGAGGTGCGGGAACGAGGTTCCGGTGTGTATGTACCTAATTTGCATGCAATCAACTGCAAGAGTGTCGATGATATGCTTAATGTAATGCAGATGGGAAACAAGAATCGTACTGTTGGATTCACCAACATGAACGAGCATAGTTCGAGGTAAACTTCAAGATCATAAAATACGAAATTAGTAAATATTTTCTATGTACATTTCCTTTTAGGTCGCATGCCATTTTCATGATAAAAATCGAGATGTGCGACACTGAGACCAACGTCATAAAAGTGGGCAAACTGAATCTAATTGATTTGGCTGGCAGCGAGCGTCAATCGAAGACAGGTGCTTCGGCTGAACGTCTTAAAGAAGCCAGTAAAATAAATCTGGCGCTATCCTCACTGGGTAATGTGATCTCTGCTCTGGCTGAAAATTCCCCTCATGTTCCTTATCGCGATTCCAAACTGACTCGACTACTGCAGGATTCTTTGGGTGGCAATTCGAAAACCATAATGATAGCAAATATTGGACCATCGGCTTATAACTACAATGAAACCTTGACCACTCTGCGATACGCTTCACGTGCCAAGACCATCCAAAACCAACCGGTGAAGAATGAAGATCCTCAGGACGCTAAACTGAAGGAATATCAGGAGGAGATAGAGCGTCTGAAGCGTTTGATAGGACCCAAACAGCAGCACGTGCGCCCTGAAAAATCCGCTATCAAGAAACGCAGCAAGAAACCAAAGAAAGAGAAGTTCAATCGAGAATTGGAAGAGAGTAACGCACAAGAAGTAGAGGAAAGCGAAGAGGAGGCTGAAGCGGATAAGGAGAATGAACAGGAAGTGGCTAAATCGAGTGAGGAACTTGAACGCGAACGCGTGGAAAATGCAAAATTAGCTGCCAAATTGTCTGAGCTTGAGTCGCAGTTAGTGAGGGGTGGCAAGAATTTGCTTGACACCTATAGCGAGCGGCAGATAGAGCTGGAGAAGAAGCTTGTGGAAATTGCTGAGCGAAAAAAACGCGAGATTGAAATCCAACAGCAGCTGGAGCTGCAAGAAGAAACCACGCTGGAGATACGTGAAACTGTGACTTCGCTGGAGCAGGAAGTCGAGCTGAAGAAACGAAAATTGTCCAAATGTTATGCCAAATATTTGGCGCTCCAGCAGGAGCTCAATGACTGTAAATTTGACCACAATCAAGATTTGCGTGAGCTGGAAATGGCTCAAAATGAGTTGGTGAAGGAGCTGAAGCGACAGCTGCTGATTATTGACAATTTTGTGCCAGTCGAGGTGAAGCAACGCCTCTATACGCAAGCCAAATACGACGAGGAACAGGAGGAGTGGAAATTCTCTGCCCTGCCAATTGTAGCCGATGGAAGCTTCACCAATAAGCGTCCCGTCTCACATCCACAGAGACGTCGTCCCATTTCTGAGTACGCCCTGCAAGAGGCCAAGTCCAATTCGTCCTCAGCTTTGCGCTTCAAGAGTGAGAATATTGTCTCATATGAGCTGGAAATGCCATGTCGCACCACTCAAGAATACCGTTCACCCAAAGTGTCGGCTTCCCTACAAGCTGTGCTGGCCCAAGCAATGCAGACTGGAGACGACATTGACATTGTGGAAAATCACACTAATTCCATACGCAATCGTTTGGAAAATATTATCAACGCCAGTGCTAATTCAGCAGCAACGCACGCAAATGCCACCAATGCAGCGAGCACAAATGGCGTTGCTGCTGCCGGCACCACGCCCAGTGTGCGTAATATTAAATCTAGCCGCGGTGGCATACCCAGTTCAGCCACCATGGACTCGAATAGGCGTCCACCCACAGGCCGAGTGCCGTTGAAGAAGCCCTCTTCGGCATATCCGAAAGCAAGGGGATTGGTCAATAAATAAAACCCAAAAATCAACAATCAACTTTCAGTGCAATATTTTTAAACAATGACACGCCGCCAGCTTTTAACCATTTATTTATTATTTTCTTTTATGAAATACTAAGTCAACATAATCAAAGCGTTATACCGATTTATATAGTATAAACAACCAACTTGCAATATTAGCCGAATCAAATCAAAATAACACGACTGTTAATTAATTTAATTTTAAGCTTTAAATTTTATAACGTATTAAATTATGTTTTTATATAATTTTTTTATTAAAAATATTCTTAGCTTCTATTTAGCTATTTCCACCCTTTTAAGCTTTTAGTTGTAGTATTCGTTTGTTGATATTTTAAATGCATTTGCTTATTTTTACGATTTGGAATGCACAGTGCAATTATGTTTAAGCCACACATGCATGAAAGTGTCTCACCCATTATATTAAATAAACTTAAACCAAGAAAACGCTCGCAAACCTGGCCTTTAATTGGGATGCATCACAGTCATGAAATAAGAGGGTGAATATGACTCAGTTCCTACAATAATCGCCAATGACCTTAATGGGATGGCTTTATATGGGGATACTTCTTCAGAGATTACTAAATTTGGTATTTGTACCAAGCAAAGACGCAAGGCACTTCCTTATGGTGTGTATCACCAGGCATACAATTGTGTTGTGTATGCCGTAATAATGCTATAGTAGCTTGGTAATTTCTAATCGATGATAGTGGTACCAGAACACACTCCCAACTACTAAACTAAAATAAGGTAAATCTCTACCGCTTCTCATTAGCAGAAAGTTTGTGGTGAAGTAAATTTGGATTCACACAGTTTCCAAAATATTCTTGAGTACCACTTGATTAACTGTGACAACTGAAATATGCTTCAAGGAAGCGCAAGAGCGCAAATAAGCCCAACAGATGCAAAGACGCCCACCAGATGCAAAGACGCCCACCAGATGCAAAGACGCCCACCAGATGCAAAGACGCCCACCAGATGCAAAGACGCCCACCAGATGCAAAGACGCCCACCAGATGCAAAGATGCCCACCAGATGCGAAGAAGCTCATCAGATGCGAAGAAGCCCATCATATGCGAAGACGCCCAACATGGAAATAATCAAAACAGATGCGAAGAAACCCACCAGATGCGAAGAGCCCAACAAATGCAATGAATCACCATTCTTGTCCCCCTGTTGCCGAAATATAATTAGCGGAAGCACAAGGCATAGTTTAAAGATTAACCAATTCCCTCCAAATAAAGCAGATATGGAAAAATAGTAAAGTATTGAATTTTAAAAGCTGTTTTTGAGCTTCCTAAAGAATCGATTCTCATTTGGCTTACAGGGGAGGTTCAATAAGTGAACTCTTTGTGTACAGTGATTCGCAAGGGTGGCGAAATTCCACAGTGAACAATAATTAAACAAATTTTTCTGAGAATATCTTACAATTGGCTTAAGAGATAATTAAATTAGTGAATTTCGTCGCTCATTGCAAAATAAATAATGAAATTCTTTGAGCAGAAGTGAATATTGCCTTAATATATAAAGCGCCTAGGACACGGTCAATCTGATACGTGTGATTGGCGCAGGCAAAGTGCACGGTCATGCATGGCTGTCCATTCAAGGATTCATTTTTAGTCTGCATTTGTTCTGTTCGGATGGCAATGTCGAATCCAGACAAAGTACTTTTTGGCGATTGTAGCAGTGCATTTGAAAAGAAACAGAAATAAACACGAATTTGGTTGCAAAAGTGGCTGTTCTTTCATTATGCGGTTGCTGTAGTCTTCGCTCTTAGCACATACCATAGCGCTAGTAAGGATCGGAACAGTTCCTGACACTTATTAATAATTTTTGTTTGAACATTGTCCGCCAACTGACAAGTCCGTTTGTCTCAAATTTTTGTTTGAAATGCGTATGTTCATTATTATGGCACCAAAGAGGCGCCAGCCATCACAGAACATCGAACTGATTTGAATTTTGGCTGAAGTATCGTTAGTGTGACCCTGCACAATAACTCACTACCCCAAGTAAAGATGATTGTTAATCAAATTGACTATGTCCTGGGCACTTAAGAATAACAATTTCTTTAATAGGATGCTCCTTATATCGTGTTCATGTTCCTGCATCATGGTGGTGACTCAAATTCAAAGTTAAATTGAAAACTACAATCGACTGTTAATTTACTAAAATACCTTTTATTTGTCTAAATTATTAATACCCGTCTTCTCCACCATATCTAGCAATGTTTGCAATTTGGTGTCGAACAGCTCACAGCGAATAGGCATCTCCAGCGAGTAGAATGGATTCTTGAGCACATAATCTGAATAGAGCTCGTAGATTTTGCGCAGTAATAAATCGATGCCACTCAAACCGGTCTCGGAGACTATGATGAATTTCACACCCGTCAGCGTTTGAAAGCAGTGCAGCGTAAACGTGTCTGCTTCCAGCACTTCAATGCCGGAACTTTTCGGCTCTGGACTCAGTTGGCTGGCAATGGCGAAAAGCGGATAGAACATACTTGCTAGGAAAATCTTTTCGTTCGTTGTCATTTTTGGACGGGCGAATTTCAAATTGAGCGGATAGCTTGCTGGGGTTTCTATTAAAGTTTTTATATCGCGTCCATCTTCGAGAGTGGCACCATTCGCTGTAATACCATTAACAGACACCAGAACGTGACCAACTGGAAACAAAATAGGAACCATTTTAAGAAGACATTGTTTTTGTTGTGTGAAAACTATTTAATTATATTTACTATTAATGCCGTCTCTGCGGTTGAAAGCCACTGTCACCTTTTTGGGATCATAGTTGAGCATCACATCCAGCGGGTAGGAGAATATTTTCTCGTGTTCAATACGTGGCAGATTGCTGTCCAAGTTGAAGATGAGGCCGCCTGATTTGCTTACTATGTAAACACCGTAAATAATCATTTTGATACGTTGGTAGCAAAATATTAAGAATTTAAAACAATTTTAGAAAATAAATGTGGAATCAACGAAAACTCCAAATGGAATTTTTTTGGACATATGTCAAAACAAGTGGTGAGAGGAAACTTCACAAACAGCTGTTCGCGTTCGCTCTCGATTTTGTTGTGCTCTCTCTGAGAAACTTGATATCATGATATGTATTTGTTTTTGTTTTCATACAAATAAATGAATTGTTTAGTTTATGATTATTTGTATCAGTAAAATTTGTTTAAAGTAATTACATTTCTTAAGATAAGTAAAAGAATATATTGTTAAGTTTTGTGCAATTATCAGATTTCCACTTTTAATACAGAAAATCCAAATTGCAGGAAAAATTTGGAAACGACCTTGAACGTTTTGCCAAAGAGGTCAAGAGGCGTTCATGATTTGCTGGCAAATATAAATCAAACAAACATTTCTTGCTGAATATGAATACATTTTTATTTTATGCTCATAAATTAAAACATTTTTAATTAAACATTTGCAAATGTTAAAGATTGTTTTAAGAATGCTAGCACTCATTCAATTGAATGTGCATTTCATTTAGATACTCTAAAATAAAAGTATCTGCAACTATTTAGCTTAGATTTATAAATACAATGCCCGTTTTTATATATACGTACGTACACGCATACGTAGCTTTTTATATATATTGCAAAGCATTTGTGGCCGAACAAAATAAATGCTTATTAATTAATTTTTTGGTTTTACATTTTTCAGCAACTAAAATCTTTTACAGTAAAATATATAATTACGCGTCTAGTTGGAGTACTACACTTAAATATTAACAACTGCAATAAAATGCTCAAAATTTCGTTTAAAATTATTAGTTTCATTAATAAAATCGGCTGATTGAATTACTTAATTTAGTAATTAATCGATTTGTCAGTCCGCTCCTCCTCCGCAGGTCGTTTGCAGTAATGCGTCACTTTTACACTTAATCATTATTTTTGGAAAACGAAATTCACAAACAAACTCAAAACATAGGCGTGCAGAAGGTGACGTCGGAGGAGCCGCTTAAATGTAAAAGAGACGCACCACCGATTTGGTAATGAGTGTATCGTTGTCATAGAAACTGGTTTGAATAGTCACATTTCCATTCAGAATTTTAGCTGGCATCATTTGCGATTCGGGGGCGGCTTCAATCGTCGACTGCCACGTATTTGTTGTATTCGCACCCACATAGCCCATTTCAAAGAACCACTCCTCTAAAATTCGTCCTTTAAATAGAACCTTTTGGTCAAGGCGAAAGTTCTCCATGGATTGAGTTGTGCTAAAATTGATTTCTCGTGATACCGCTCGCAAGTCCAAAATCTTGACGGGTACCTTCGCTTCATGTTCTTCATCCGGACTTGAGAAATCCTTGTTCTCCTGCCAAATTATATCGCCTGAGTCCGCATCGCGCAGTATCATATAATTAATCTGGAAACCTTTTAGAATTTTGTCGCCAATGCTGACATCGTCCGACCCCATATCGTCTGCCAAATTATTTTCCGTAATTTTGAATTTTTTATTGCACTCACTTTGCGTAGGTTGGTTGTTGATGGAATAAACTTATCCACACCTAACAAACTATTTTTTGACACACTCACACAATTGTGCAAATATAAGTCTGTTTAATACACTAAGCACAAAAACAGCTGATTGGTGGATCAGTGTTGCATCAAAGTAAATAGAAAACAGGTCTGCTGCGGAGAAAATGAATAAAATACTATTGGCAAATCAAAATGTTAGTTTCTTTAAAAATATCCCCTTACTCTATTAATAACCATAAATATAAAAAAGAGAGCCGCCCTCTGTGGTCTAGTGGTAAGGATGCTAGACTCACACTCAGAGGACCGCAAGTTCAAATCGTCTCAAAAAAACTTATTTGAAAAAAAAAATCTTTGTAGTCGAAAGCCTCAGTAGCTATTACTCATTTCCCAACCCCTTGCAATCATAATTAATTATAGTGTAAGACATAATAATAATAATAATAAAACAGATCATACACTATTCCATTCTATACACCAAATGCACTATCTAATGTAATAGCTACCTATATAGCTATATATACATATATGTTTGGTTAAACTGGCTGACCGAATAGACCATTGAACGATACCAAATGAGTGTCCATTTAGGTCTCGCGAAAGTGGAGCTAATTAAATAGGGAGGCGATTTTAGCTGGCCTTTGAAGAGTTGCCACCTAGAAGGGTGGAACCTCTGCTAGGCCTCCAAACCAGAGAGCCCCCCAAGTACTTTAAATGAGCTGTTGCACATCGACGGATAGAATCATAGGTGCTGCGAGGTATCCTTGCAGTCTGGTTCCGTGTATTCCCTACAACCATCATTGCTTGTGAATTTCATCTTTTTAGGTTGTACAACTGTAAAAAAAAGTTATATATATATTTGATTAATCTTAAGCAATGCTAATACCACTGTTGGTATACATGTTTTGTAAAAGTACATGGGGCAACATTATATTCATATATAAATATACTTATCTCTTTCAGGGGCGCATACAGAACAAATTTTCCGGCGATTGTAGATTTTGTAAACAAAGAAATAAACAGAGTTTTCCAAATAATCTTATTATCTTCTTATCGGTTGACATTTTATATAGAACGACTGTTATTTTAATTTGGTAAAATTGTCCATTGGACGGCCAGGGTATTGATAAATATTGTGTTTGTTGTAAAGTTTTGTCTCTAGCTCGGAAGGACCACTCCTGACTGATGGTACCTTCTTTTTCAATGCACACACGTATAACATTAAGTGAACAAGACGCGGCCAATCTAATTGACAAGAATCTTGTGTACCTGTGATATACGCTCGGTCGGTACACGGTCACGCATGCCCACTAAAGCAATCATTTTTATTTAGTTTCTTTGATGTTTGGACGACAATTTCGAATGCGGACAAAGTACTTTTGGCGTTACGATCTCCAAAAAATAAATTGGAAACAAAAAGAGTTAGAAAACAAAAGTAATTTGGATGCAAGAGTGACTGTTCTTCATTATGCGATGAACGTAGTCTTGACTCGTAACATCCAACAACTCTTGTAAAGAGCGTTAACATTCCAGCAACTCAATAATAATTTTTGTTTCAACATTATCTGCCTTCTGACACAACCGTTCCCTTCCACTTTTTGTTTGAAATGCATATGTGGACATGGCGGTAAAGAGTGTCAATTATATCGGAAAATCGAACTCATTGGATTTTGGCTTAAGTTTGTTCCAAGCATTGTAAGCAGAGAACACAGAGAAGAGAAAGTCTTTTTCGTAGCGAACACATCACGATTTTGAGTGGATTCGCCACGATTCTGAGTGGATTCACCACGATTTTTAGTGGATTCGTTTAAAATGTCCGTCTGCTTTATTTCGCTGCTTTGCCGTTTGACGTTTAAGTTTCTGTTCTCTGTGTTCTCTGATTGTAAGTGCGACGCACACACAAATATTTCACCAACCCAAGTAAAGGTCCTTGTCAATCAGATTGACAGTGTTTTGGGTGCTTAAGACAACTGCCATTAAAGTTGCACAGCGGCACCTACATGTGGTGTTTGTTATTAGCTTCGCTTTATATATAAAATTCTCAAATGTTACATGAGTCTCTCTTCTCGAAAGGCGCCTATTTATTTGCGCTTAGTTATTTACGGGACGTGAGCTGATATGTGCGCGAAATATATTTTCGTTGTTGGTCGGCGGCATATATGTGTGTGTGTGTTCGGTATTTGCGCGTACATTAATTATAAAAACAACATTTTACAAAAACAATTGTAAACAAAAACATTTTGTAAATGCAGGGAATTTATTGAATAAAACCTTTGCCAACGAAAGAGGACAAATATACAACAAACAAAAATATATTTAGATTTCAATTAAAAGATAAACTGGATTTGGAAGCGGTTTAAAGCAGAGAGAAAGAAAGCAGCGAGGAGTTTGGCGATTTTTTTTGGTTTTATTCTTTTTTTTTGTATACGCTGTAATTGTTTTTGTTTCTTTTGGTTTTCTTTTGCTGTGCCTGAAGAAAAATCAAGTTAACACGCAATGTACTGGCGCTGTCTGTTGGCCTGGGCCTGGGCTACAACTACGTGCTGAGTTTTCGTGCTTGGGTGATTCAGTGTTTCAGCGGATTCAATTGATGTTCGTAAAGTTCGGTCGTTCATTCGTATATATGTGTGTTCCTGCCAGTCTACGCGATTGATTCCAGTTGGTTTCAGATCGCGCTCTGTTTGCCGAGTCGTGTCGAGTTTTTAGCAGACATTTTTTTCATACAATATTACAAACGCACTTGAGCGGCCGCTTTTGTTGGTGATGGTAATTTCAATTTTGGTTTTCTTTGTTATTTATACATAATAAAAAAAATATTTAATTGTTTATGGCATTTAAATAGTTCTCGATACTTGGTTCGGTTATGGCAATAATTTCGCTGTATTTGGGGTCCTTTTCCAGAAGTCGTGTTTCTCTCGGAGCTCGGCGAAAATTCAATTATTTTCCATATTTCGTTGCATATCTTTAGGATATTTTGAATTTCTTACTATTCGATATATGTAGATTTGGTCTCAGGGGAGAGGGGGTCGGGTCAAATAATAACTCTCAAATGTAAAATTTTAATTAGCCGCCCTTAGACTAATTAAGCATTATAATTAATGTCAGGACTGGTGATAGTAAAAGACCTTTTCGATATCCATGAAGGTATCACAATGAGGTATTTTCGTATTACGAAGGATACCCGTTTGCGACCATCGCTTACAATTATATGTATCTAAAGATTGACATTGAGGAGTATATATAGCAATCCTTTCTAATTATACAAGAACAGTTCAGAACAGAAGAACTAATCGGATTAGTAAACTCATTGTCCTTTCCATATTCAGTCTGAACGGTTCATTGGAGACATTAATTCAAAACGGGTGCTGGAGTGTCTCAGCTTAAGTGAAGCAAATTTCCGAAATTTGACCTCTCTAGTCATTGCCATCTAAAGAACACTAAAATAAATTTGTCTTAACGCCAGTGTATATTCTGCTTCTAGTCAGTCGAAACCTCGGAGCACATGTTATGCACTTCGAGGTTCCTGCTGCTAAATCTGAGTTACTTTTTATCAGGTCAGGCCTTAACGCCTTTAGGACAATTACTTGTCATCTTCCTTAGGAGGACTGGCATAAAAAAAATACCCATTACTAAAAAAAAACATCACAGTAAATTTGATTCAGCACTGAACACTTTTCCAGCATAAATCTATTAAGCTGGTATAATTCGATCAGTCTTTTTTATTATATAACTATTCTAATGATTAACCAAAGGTTGTCAGTCCATATAAATAATGCTGTGGCATTGGTTTGCATATGGATACCGTGACCTATGGGAATTAAGAGGAATCTAATGTGATAATTACAGTACATAATTGTCGAAGATGATTCTCATTGTCTGGGGCAAATCTTATTAGATATAGGCACTGATCCTGAACTCACTTTAAAATATTGAAGTGGGATTTAATATAAATGTGCTTATCACAATGGGCCTTACTGTGCCTTCTGGGCGAGTGTTTGTGCCCTTGACAGCCACTTAAAATTATATGTAAATGTGACCCAAGGATGCATTTCGACGTAACCAATGAGTCTTACATGCGTTTGGTAAATATGAACAGCTAAGCTGATATCTGAATCATCAAGATGGGCTCTAAAAATATAAATCTACCCAAGCATGCAACATAGTATCAAAAATGACTCAATATACCTTCAGTATGTATGGTAATTATATTGCTTTTAAAGGATTAACAACTGAGCAATATAGTGTTTTATTCCATTCCATCACTATTGCATTCGAATATATATTGATATATGCAGTAGAAGAGTATTTTTTGATCATATTATTTTCTTATTATTATCCATCTAATCAACTTTGTTTTTCTTTTTCAATTTCACAGCAATGGAGATTCTTATGAAATTGAAGTGTTCTCCGTCTGCTCCGGGCACACCATCACATTCCACTCTTAAAGTGGTAGACCATCATCACCAACTGCAGCAACAGCATTCTTTGGGGTCTCAAATGCGCTCTTCACCTCTCTCAAATGCTCACACACATGTCCAAAAGATGCCGCCATGTATGGAATATTCGACCACAATGGATTGTTGCGTCGGAAATCGAAATCTGAGGCATGAATCCGGTGAATTTGCAGCCATATACGATAACGCGACGGCGGTATGTTGTGATGGTGGTAACACATATGCACCTCCCATGACTTGTTGCAGTGGAGTTGGCTTCGGCATGACGCCACAACTCCCACCACCCTTAGTACCCCCGCTGTCAGCCTCATTAATGGATACGCATTTGAGTATGGAAGATTTCAATGCACCTTACGAATATCACGAACCGGAAGAGAACTTCATTTCTATTGAGGATGCAAAAATCAAGGGGCTCCTTATGAAAATCGGAGCAGAGAAGGCCAGAAGTGAGAAATCTGCCGCATTAGATTTGAGTAAACCCACAAAAACGGTGAAGCCGATGGTTTATGAAATAATAGATTTGGATGATGATGATGAGCGCGAAAAATTGAAACAGATAAAAAATCGAGAGAAAACGGGAACGACCACTCAACCACAACCAGCAGATGCGACCCATACTCATCCAAAGCTAACCACATCGCCTGACATTAGGTTAATTCCAAAATGTGCCGACATTAAAACAGAGGCGCGTACCCCGCTGCCAACGAATGCTTCCAAAGAAGAGACAATTATTGCCCAAATTGATTTACTCGACAGCAGTGATTCCGAAGCGAACGACATGGATGTAGAGGCGGATAACGAAGAGAACAGCGATGATGAAGAGTTGCCTTTGGTAGCTGCTGCCGTCAGCTGTGAGCTCGAATGTGACAATGATGACGAGGAAGAGGAGGCTGTTATTGATCATAGAGACACATCTAGCAACGACGTCGTCATCTTAGCTTCGGATGATGAGAATATTGATTTTATTGATGAGCACGAAGAAGGTCTTGAACTACGTTGGGACGATTTGGAGGAGCACAAGGAGCGTACTTTTTTTGAGTGTTACCTTTGTGGCAAGAAAGTGCAATCCAGTTATAATTTGCGTCGGCACATGATGATACACACAGGTACAGACAGCAACAAAAATCAATAATCATGGCATACTTTTGGGCGAATTACTTTTGAATTGATTGATATATAAGTTTTTTCATCCTAAATATTTGTAACTATATATTTCTCTGCAGGTGAACGACCCTTCGGCTGCGATCTGTGCGTTCGTCGCTTCCGAGAGTTTAGTGACCTGAAGAAACATAGGCGCCGCCATGCCAATGAGAATAACTTTCTTTGCATGATTTGTCGCATCAATCCTCCCACAGAACACGACGCAACGCGTTGTAATGGTTGCGATACCAGGAACGGCGCTTTAATCGCAGCACTGAATCCACAGTTATCAACTACGCCGGAAGCATCTCAAACGCCGCCACCGAAGACATCGAAGAAACCTCCCTCACGTAATTTAACACCTGCGCCTGTCAGTACACCACCCCCAACAACGACCGCAGCAGCACTTGCTCCAAAAACCACTTCTGCACCGGGGAACACATTCACAGGCGCAATCCCACCTCTGACTCCCATTAGCAATAACTCCGATGCTCAACTGTTGCTTGACAACATACCAGCAGTGCACCGGCCAGCATACAATCATCAGGGTGTGATTACAAGGAGAGAGTTTCCGTGTCCCTTGTGTCAGCGTCCCTTCGGTACGCGTCACAATCTCAAGCGTCACTTTATGATTCATACCGGCGAAAAACCGTTCAGCTGTTCCAAGTGCCGCAAACCGTTTCGTGAATACTCAACACTCAAGAAGCATATGGTGACCCATCGAAGGGATCGTTGGTACAAGTGCTTGCGCTGCCCGAAGAAATACCGCGACTACTTGGACTATATGGATCATAAAAATACGCATCCCAAAGAGGAGACTTGCTCCAGCAGCAGCAGCATGTCAGTGTCTAGTCCGAAGAAGAAGTCAAAAACCAAATACGACTATGACAGCTACTGCGATTCGAATGAGGACGACTCATCGTGTGAGGATTGGTTAGAGTGCTGTGAGTGTGGGCAGCGCTACACAGACATCGATAGCTATACGGAGCATTTGAAGGCGCACGATCCCAGCGAATTTCAGTATGAATGCTACATATGCAAGGAAACGTTTGAGGAGCGATCGGTTCTGGTGAAGCATGTAGCTGAACACGGCGATCAGGGCAGCAACCAAGATACATATGAAATTGTCAAGCGTAAAAAACGCCTAGAGAGGGAGTAATGCTTTATGCCAGCTTTACAACAGATGTTTCCAAAATTTTAATTAACAGAACAGCAGAACCGAAATAAGACAGAGAGGAAGACCGTAGCTATGCAGAATTTAGTGAACAGACCAAATCAAAATGGCCGCCAGGGGATTTGAAAATACACAAATCCAGGGTTGGCAAATTTAATACGTTAAAAAAATAACACAAAAATCATTTAATATATCATAGAAGAGACTTTCACAAAATAACGTTAATGAACCACATTCAACCGCGAACGAAGTGCTGGTGATGCATTTTAGACCGAGTCACTTAAATTAATTGCCTTTGCTACCGAAAAAAATGCAGCTGGGTATCTCAGCATACGACAGAAAGCAACGAGAAAAGAAAAATTTGTCATGCTTTGTTGCCAAAAACAATTAAACGAAAAATGAGCGATCTATTAGACAAAAGACAAATCAAAACTCAACCACCTCCTTCACTTCCTACGCAAAGCATTAAAAAGCAGAGTGAGTGCATTTGATCGAGGACAAAGTGCTCTCAATGACCGACTCGCTACAGCTGTCAAACTCGTTCGCTTCCGCTGAAAAAAGAACGAGCAACTCAGAGGAAATGACAGTTCGCACTCGTATTAAAGTTCACAAATCGTTGCTGATGCCTCCACCTCTAGAAAAAGACACATTCGAAACCACAAACAAATTTTTAAAAATTCGAATTGCCCGCTAAGGGTGATCGTGAAGTAGGATTCTGTGTGGTCACTCCCGCGATGGCTCCATGGATCGATACAGGCGCTTTAGCGCTGCTCCACATTGTATGTAGTACTTAAATTGTCGCATTTATATACATTTAAAAATAAATCCATTTAGATTTTAAGATTGTTTTATACAAAAAGCTGAGCTTTTCATAAAGAATCTCTTAAGCATTCCCTATAAACTGCCTCATTGGCTTTAACTTTTTCAATTAATATTCGCTGATTAGGCAACTATAATGAAATTTTAGTCTTAATTATAACATTTAAACAAAACACAATTGATATTCTTTGTACTTTTAAAGTATTATTGAGAGATTATGAAACGTTAATTTGTAGACATATTATTTTTAGAGCTTTTACACGATTTTATTTTAATGTTTTTGATAATATAGTTATAAATTTTACGACATTCCCTTCCAGTGCAATTTACTTTATCAACTGTTTTTTTTTATTTATACAAAGCCCCTTAGTGATTTGTATTTATTTTTTTGCTTGTGTGTGTATGAGAACTGCCTAAGCAGGTGGCTTGTGATCCTTTTTACCAATCCATTTTTTGTTTATTTTAAATGTTTTCGTTTCATTATTTTATTTTAGCTTAGCACTTAAGATACGAGTATTGTATACTTTTATTTTTATACTTGAAAAATTCTCTTCCAAACCATTGCAATTGAAAATAAAAATACCCCGCTACTTTGTTTAGAAGTAATGCTGATGTTTATTATTTTAATTTAGTATCTACGTTTTTTGTTTTTCTCCTCTATTTAATGGTACATTGAATTTAAAAATTTTTAGATAATTGTGCATCAGTTCCATTGGTTTAGACAACTTCTCCAATTGCTTGAACTCATACGTAGATAGATTGATTCAGTTATTATGAATATATTTTCATTGTTGTTTCTCGCATCGAACATAAATTCCAGAAACTGTTGCTTATTTTACTACTTCAGTTAGTTCGTTAGTAATGCTTTAAAAAGACATATTTTTGGCAAAATTGGTTTATAAATTTCTACTTAATTAACTACACAAAAGAATATTGTTGTTTTTTGATTATAAACGCCGATTACTCAAAATATTATTACCAGTATTAAGTGAGAAAGATGGCTTCAAGTTACGAGCACATAATAACAAATCAATTCAAATAAGTGCTAATAATAAATATAATAATGTGTTTGTATATTTGAGTAGTGAAATGAAATTAAGAGTACAGAAATATTCAACATATTTCAGTACAACAACAAATAACGTTTGTTTCTAAACAGCTACATTTCATATTTAGTATATTTTAATAAATTGTGCTTGACGATTCTAGAATCTATTTCAAGTCAATATTTATTACGCCTTTTTTTGAAATGTTACGAAAAATGGTGTATTAAATTAAAATAGTTTCAAGAATCTTACGCTAAATAAAGTAATTAAGCTACATAATAACCGCCTGGATGAGCGGCATACACAGGCATATGACGATAGATAAGTTGGGAAAAAAGGCAACATTACTGGCATGGTTTACTCTAGCGGAGAAGAACACTGTCGTCCTGCTGCCTTTACAGCTAATCTAATAACTTTTAAACAAATTTTATTTATGCATAACGCGTTATGCGTGCTTAATTAGGTGTAAATGATATGCCAGCAGAAATTCTATAAGAAGCTTTGATTTATATGTTTTTTAACAAAAATTCGCAAACAAGCGACTCCGCAACTTTTCAATTGTTTAACTTAAAATAGATGAAATTTACATGTTAACAACTTTCATTATACTTAAATACAAATAAAGTATATATTCATAATTTTTCAAGCAAAGTTGAGATTATAATAGATAGGGTAATCGGGTTGTGGGGCTAAACTAATTGAAACACTAAAGAAAAAAAAGTTAAGTACAGGAAAAGAAGAATAATCCATATAAACTAAATAAAAACGACTTAGGTTAACAAAGATATACTTAAAAATATGGGCCAGCTCAAAAATAAACCCACAGCAGTGTGGTTCCAAGGGGATTGCCTGTCTCATTCCCAGTTCACTGCTGGTTAAGGAAACTGTGTGAGTTGATCTCGAGAGACATGTCCTGCGAAGCAGACAAATCCTTAACAAAAATATATCTTAAAATAGTGTGCTTAACTCTAAAATATTTTAACAAAACAGCAAAACAAAAACAATATTTTGAACTGCCTCTATACAGCTACAGAGTGTGTGAGTGGGAGCCGGTGCGACCGACCACACGGTACAGTACAACACTAAATTTATAAATATTTTTTAGAACTATAATTTACAACTTGTTCTCAACAATCACACTCGCCGCCACAACAACCGTGGGCGAAGTGGTATTTGTGGCCTCATTGGCAGCGCACATAAGCGTGTCACTGCCATCCTCCTCGGCATCAGCAGTTCTGTTAGTTGCACTTGTCGTGCTGCTAATACTATCGAAATGCTCACTGCTGCTGTTGGGCAAATTGTCATGATTTACAATATATTTCTTGGCACAGCCCTGCTTATTAATAAAGAAATTCTTTTGACTCAGTGATGAGATATGGACATCATCACCGAGCAGTCTATTAAAGAAAGCGGCTGTGCTTGTTGTGGTTCTGGCACCACTGTCACAAGACGATGACTCAAGACTGATGCTAGAGCAACCGCCTATTGAGGACGTCTCGCTCTTGTTGTCATCCATAAGCGTAATTTCATCCTGTATGTCCGTGGACATCGGCTGTACTGTTGGTGTTGTTGTTCTGGGACAATGTTGTTGTGATGGCTTCTCATCGGTTTCCGAAATCGAAATGCCCTCATCGATACTGATCATCGGTTCACTGCCGCCCATCATCGACGAAGTAGTCGAGGAAGATGAGGAAGAGCAGAGCGCTGCGTTTGCTGTTGAGTCGATAGAGCCAATTCCACTGCTACTTGGCGATGCGGACATGGGTGAAGAGCATGCCGAACTGGTGGTAGTGTTGGTGTTTGTAGTACAAAGTTTCGAAATGAAGAATTTCGGGGTATTACGACCATCGTATGTTCCCGAATCCGGGCTGGGACACACCGACGATGGTGACTGACAGACGGGCGACGAGCCACGACTATGAAATGAAAGTAAGAGATAAAAGAAGTTAATTTAGACAACATCACACATAAGGACAAATCAATATGTTTAAGTTAATATTCAGAAAATGGTACGTTTTTATTATAAATCGTTTCCGGAACAACAATCGAGAATCGCATTCGTACTCATAATTACAATTCTACAAATAATCAGTGATGAACCAGGTCCCAAGGGAAAATCACTCTTCTTCTTGATCGTTTTTACGTTCGTTAATTTTAGGTTTTTTACCGATCCGATTTTTTCACATAATTGACAATCCAACTGAGAATGAAATTATTGTTGTTGTAGCCATGCGGCCAACTTGTTAGTGCTCCCTGGCTGCGACCGTACTATGAATCATCGGGCGCGGCTACTCGCTACTTTAACTCGTACGAAGCAGTCCCTTAGTAGCCGATCGTAACTGCTCGTCTTCAGATGCGCACACGACCACACACGTGCCGCTCATTTACTACCTGACAGATCCTATGCTTTGTTACGATTTCTCTAACTGAGCCGTCCTTAGCGGTCCGACAGTTTTGTAGTTAGGGTTCGATTTTCAACTTAATTACTTCTAATTAATTTGTTGACGAAATTGAAATTATGGGTTACAGAAAATATGCCTAAGTTTGCAGGAAAGCTAAAAGCATTTGCTTTTTTACCTGTTCCTAATATATTTGATAATTGTTAATTTCGGATATGGATGGTCTTCTTAATATAAGTATTTAACTGCTTACCTCTCTGTAAATATCTTCTTGGCTGGTGGCGCTGAGTAGTTCCAGTTACTGGAGGTGTTATCATCCAATTCGAATTTACGTTTAACAGGACCCAATTGTGATGGCCGCATGGCAATTGGCGACATTGAGCGTCGCGTGGCGAATGTGCGCCGTGTGGGCGAAGGTGATAAGCCGTAAGGAAGGCGCAACCCTGTGCGATGGCTAAAGGAACAATCGTGTTATTGGAGGAACTTACTTAAATATATCTGTATATACCTAGTTGGACTTGGACTGGAGCAACTGGTCACACCGGATGGCAACATCACTTGCAAGGGATTGCTAAATTCATCAGATTTGCATGACCAATTCTCAGCCACCAAAGTCAAATCCTCCCAACTTTGTGACATTTGCATCACGCTGTGCACTTCACGTTCGTGGTTCACTTCACGACTATTAATGTCGGCGCATTCCTCCTGACGCAGTTGCGATACTCGTGGCGTCAAGCAGAGTCCAGAGCCAGTAGCACCGGCTGAAACAGACACTGTAGCGGCGCCCAGTGGACTGTAACTCGCCGAATAACGACGTGCACGAGGTGCAAATATGTTAAATACAGGAGCAGGTGAAACTTCCCTGTGGACCAATTAATTTATAAATGCTTTATTTTCGGGAAAATGTTAATGATCCTCACCTTGAGGAAGGATTTGAACGTGGTATGCCAATGTGTATGTTATTGCCGAAATTGCAAATACTGCCTGTGGAACTATCCGGTTGAGGATACTGATTTTTCTTTGGAGTCTCCAATAAGTGTTCACTGACTCCACAGCCAATCCGATTACAACTGGCGATCGCAGCAGCTGCTGCTGCAGCAGAACGCGTTGTCATTGTTGCTGTACACAGTGGAGAACTGGGTAAAGTGCGTATGTGTGGCACACTGAGACACCGCTTCAATGTTTTGCATGATGTCGTTGGTACTGCGAGTCCTAACGTTCGTTCAATAGTTGGCGACAATTTTGGTATTATTGATGATTTTTCATCACACGATTCTGCTAGATTCACATCCATTGCCGTCAGATTTCCGTATGACGTTCACCTGAGGTCCGCGCTAATTTTTGTTCAATCTAATTTGTATAAAATGGTACGTTTAAAAATAAATTTCAAATTATTCCTGGGACTTTGATTCGCTCGCTTTATTAGTGCTAAGTAGTGAGGCTTGCTTATGCACAGAAACTGTCGTTGTTCTATCTGTTTTCGATTTCAGTTGTTTGTCAAATTAATGTCGCACAGCATGAGAGCGCGAGAGCGGATGTAGTTTAATGCTCTTGTTGTTAAATGATCACGCTAAAGCAATGCTCTCTCTGTTGCTGTAGGTAAACAAATGTCAAAATTGTGTTCAGTGAGACTGGGTGTCCATACAATGTCTGCGAAGAAGCAAAATATCTTCATATCAATTCTTTTGATATAGCATCCTACCTGCGCATTTTACTGTTTACTTAAAATACAAGGAAGCACCTGGCATATGAATTACTATAAACCAAAATTAAACCAAAATTTCTAATTTAGTGAAATATGTAGGTAAAAGTATGGAAAAGAATAGGGAAATATGTTAAAAAAAAATAATGTGAGCTTGTTTAAAATTTGGTCCTTTAGAATGTTAATTGGACAATATTTTTAGGTATACATGCATTTATAAATAATATTTATGCATCTAGATAATATAATTTTCAAATTCAACTGGCTGTTCCAAATTAAACCAAATGAAAACATTACTATGCCAGGACGAACTGCCTTCCTCTCGATATTCGGGGGTAAACTAAACAAAGATGGATTTTCGCATTTTGGCATTAATAAATTGATATTATATACAAATAGAACAAGTAAATTGATATTAGATATAAATAGAATAAATAAATTCATATTATATAGAAATTGCATCGATGTGATCATCTTCTTTTGCAGACGGCTGCGAGTATTATCATCTTTTATAGTCATATATAATTTTCCCAGGACTACCTAGTGATAATGGATATCCTCTATTATCTGCTGAAATTCCATAAATACCACTAAATAATTTAAATTTCATAGTAAAATTTTAAATAATTTTGTGACTTTTTTTGGCAATATCATTTAACATACATATATTGAAGGCAAATATATATGTACATACATATGTATGTATTTGCCTTCAATCACTGTGCACTTTAATAATGAAGAAAGTTATAAAAGATGAAATTTAATGAAACTTAAATCGGTAATTTCACATCCATAATTTTTTAAGATGTATATATTTTATAGACCAATGCGTTCCAATCTGTTCATTAAAGGATTCTATTAATATTCGTTATTTTGTGTTTTATTAAAGCAATAAGCGTTAAAAGTAATTTAGAATTTGAATTTTTATACTTGAATGCGAATCTTCAAAATGTGGTATTCATACAATGAACACAGCCATCGCTCACTGTCAGTTTTTACTCTCCCGAACTCAGAGAGCTAAACTAATTTTTTAATGAATGCCTTTTTTTAACTAATTTGTATAAAAAGTTTACAGCTTACACATATTTTTCTATTCCAACATATGTATGTTGATTTAATTTGAGATTAATTTTCTAATATTGCAAGTTAGTTATGATTATATTTTTACTTACCAAATTATATCCTTCGGGTGTTGTTTCGTGGTGGGTCGTTGCCTTCGCCGAAGCAAAAAATATGCATGCAAAGTACGATTTGGCACAATTTTCGAAAAGACTTTTCAGTACGTAAACTCACAGTCTTTTTTGCAAAAACTCTTGCAAAAGCTATTTAAATGTTACAATTTTACTTAATTGTAGTTTTCTTTAGAAATATTTAGAGATTTGTATACTTTTTTTGTGTTTGAAAACTGTACAATTTCAATGAAAATTTTAATGCCGTCGTGAGAATTTTGTATTCGCCCTTGTGTCAACAGTTCTCAAACTTTAAATTTGTACACAGTTGTGAAATCATTGGCCATCGACAAGAGCAGCGCAGCCGGGTTCACCGTGGAGACAAAATTTTTGATATGAAGTCTCTCATGATGACAGTGGTAAAAATGCCAGCAGAGGTTTTAACAATATTTTACTTGCTTTTATAATATAATGTTAATGTATTATTAGGTCAGATTGGTGGAAAATTGATATTCTGTTGCAGATATGCGATAGCTTCTTTTCTAGTTAGGAAGTGGTTGAAACTGTTCTAAAAGTTATTTGTATTTATTTCTCGTCCTTTTCCTCCATAATTTTTCATATCCTCACCTTGCCTTGGTGTGTAAATCAGTTCGAACACACTTGGCAATAAAAAAATGGCCGATTTGAACTCATTAAGTTTTTTTCTGTTTATCTTATACCAATTTAAATATGCGATTTTAAGTAAATAAATATAAACACATCCAGGACACACAAAAAATAAACGAACTGGCTGGGATTTGATATTAGACCACAACATTTCTGTGACATTTCAGAAAAGAGCCAAGATTTGGGGATTAAATAACACTTTGGAAAAGCTCACTTATCACTAGAATGGACTTTTAGAACTTAAGGAGACCAAATACTGTACAGTGATCAAGCCAGCCGTGCTCCTGCGCTTTTTATTAATACAATATTGGTTGAGAAACCACTCAAATAAGTTTTATGTATAGAGACATCCCACACAATGGCTCAGAAACAGAGAGACAATAATACAGCATTGATATGCTTTGGCATATTTGCCTGAACGGAATTTCTGACCTCGAAAGCAGAATGATGCGAACCTACTGACATGTATTGAGGGGATAGTGTGGCTTATATTAAATTAAGCAAGGATAAACATATATTTTAAATCGCCATGTCGGCCATTCTATATTCAGAGGAATTTTTTACAGTAGTAGAACGATGAAATGATAGTTTAGGAATAATATCAGACATAATTTGTATATTTATAAGCGGAGATTCAATAAACAGTAAATTGTTCAGACGGGTTTATGCAGCTCAATGCAATCTTCCATCGAGAACCAGGCATAGCCCGTTTAAGGCAGAGTTGCTTTGCTCTTATTAAATATTCATGTTAGAGGCACGGCCCAAATCGCTTGTAAGTTATTTGTGTGTGAACAAAACTGTGATGGAGCATTAAGCATATTGTAGAATTTGATCCTTGAGAACAATCTTTCATATTTTCTAATGCTTTGTTTATGCTGTAAGTATCGAGTCGAAATCAAAGGTCGCGAATTTAATATGGTCTTTAATGTCTAAAAACTGTTATTCCCCAAGTCAGACCCAAATGACTGCTTAACGATATTCAGTGAACGAATTGGAATGAAGTTTATCTTGTAACTTTCGAGACTTATGTGGTCTCGGCCTCAAGGAGTATTGTAATCGATAATATTACTATTTTAATTACGAATACTTGTTCATCTTTTATTATTATTGTGTCTAAACCCTTCCATTTATTGGGTTGGAAATAGTTTCAACTCGATTCGAAAGAAACTTATTTCCACTCTGAATTCAAAGAATATATAAACTATTATTTTCTTTGATTTCAAAGTGGAAATAAGAGAACACTGTTTCGAATCTACAAAAGTTCAAATATAGTCCAATCCAGCTCAAACGTAAATTGAGATTTTCTCGAGTTCTGTTCTTCAATTAGGTTCATATTTCTCAAATAGTTCAATATAGTCACAAAATTCTCTATTTAAATCTCTAAATGACGATGAAACGGGGTTAGTATTTTAGTATTTTCTCTGAAGTTTCGTGTTACGTAGTGCAGCAGGATTGGATAATCACATAAGGACTCCACCAAAGGGAATTTAGTTCCAAATGTTGGATTGCTCCGATCGGTAATTCCAAATTCCGATACTTTATCGATTGTTAAGTTGCCAGGCATATTTTTAATCGGTATCGATAAAATGATATTTCATATTTCTAAACTTGGGAACGAAATTATTTTCATAAATCACATCGAAGTTAATATTATTTTTAATGTGGTACAACTTTCGATTTCAATGAAGTCAGATGTCGATTTGGGCATTCTATTTAGTAATGTATCGTTTGTTTTACATATGTGTAATATTAGTAAAACGTAGAAACAATTTTTTAAAATTTGTGCGATACAAATGAATAAGATCCAAAAATTTTATTGTTCAGTTAATCAGTCATCGGGCCCTCCTCGAACTGTTATTGAGAGACTCCATCCAAAGATTCCAAAAATATGAACTAGGCAACAAAGATAAAATTGCAGCTGTAAGTGAGAGTGTTGCTCCAGATCCACTGGATCATTAAAGTACCAGAAGCAATTGAATCAATAACCGACGTCACAACACGAAACTTTGCAAAGAATATTTGAGAGTTGGGCTATAGATCAAATGATACTGATCCTCTTTTTTCTCCCATAATATTTTATTCAGTGATGAGACTAATTTTTGATGTTTATTTAAATGAACACGCAAAATGACAAGGATATATATAGTAAGAATATATCGGGGCAGCTTGCAGGCTAGTGGTGTCATTATATATATTTTTTTCACTAACTATATAACGCTACATGATTTCTAATTTCATTACTATAATTGAACAGATTATGTCGATTTTGTTCCTTCGACATACGAGTACGTGACGTCACTGCTTTAAGCTGATAAGCGAGTAACAATTATTTGCTTTGGTAACTTGATTCATTTAAGAATCGAACTATATATATACCGGGAAATTTAGATCATAATACAACTGAGAAGATACAGGATATACTCTCACACTGCTTTAAAAAATTGCACGAAAAAACTTGATTTCATATAAGAGGAATTAGAAAGCATGATAATGGACTTCTTGGGTACAATCATCGCTCCTTTATAATGAATAAAAGTTCCTGGGGCATTTCTTCCATTTTTCCACATCAAAGGATGAAGGAAAATCATATTTGGGCACTTTTATTAACCTTAAAACTAAGTTCATTTGAGAATTTTTCCAATGTGCCTGAAAATGGGAAACACTCTCAGGGAGCTTCAATTCTATCCCAAAAGTTGAGCTAGAAGTAACGAATGACATCGTCACTTTGATTTAACGAAACTCGTTGCAACAAGATTCGTTAAAGTAATAACGAGCAAAACGTTTGCCTGAGTACAAGCAGGACCGTTAAGTTGAATGCCCGAACCAGGGCGCGCTTATTCGGTGGTCTCTGCTTCTGGGTCTTTTTTTACGGTCTTCATTTCTTGGTTTTTTTTTTTTATCGATCAGCAGTCGAAATGAAAGCAAAATGTATTCCACCACTGTAATTTTCTGTCGTTTTGATTATTGCAAATATCATGTAAAATACCGGAAGCCTTTATTATTGTTTACATTTTTGAAATGGACCCACAAACCCTATCCAATTTTCCTGAAACGGGTCTTTAAGTGCCCAAAAGCGTTTTCAACCACATGATGGCATGAATACATTGTCTTGTCATTTTCTGACTGGTCAATGGAGAATGGGAAAGGTTTCACGACATATTTGAACGCGGAGCCTCCAATCAATAGTATTGGTACTTGGATACCTTAAATGATTTCTGAACGCTTATTAAATATGCTGTTTGTGATGTGATGTGCTTTTAGAGAAGAAAATAGAAGAATCGTTGCTTCGTCCGGGTATTCCGACATTGATGTAAGTAAATATATATCGATCAGCTGCAATAGTAATGTTGAATGCCATCCCTTGAAATTGAGAAAATCTGTTGCTTTATCCTTGGGAGGTTTGACTTCAATATGACACTCATCAAAATCACCGTAGCATTGAGAAATCCCAGACTCTCAAATCCATCAACGATCTCTTTAATATTTTCTTCTGTAGGAGGATATCCATCGGAAGCTTCATTATCCAAACCTCTACTAGTATTTCGCCCACAATGGTCCTACCAATCCAGAACCTTTTTGTTGTTGAAGATGGACTATTTTAACATTATTTGCCATTATTATACTGCAAATATTATTCATTTTGGTTTCCTGTATTTTAAATTATATCTGGATCGTTTTTTACGTTCGATAATTTTTTTAGATCTTTTAGGGATCAGCTGTTTTCACCTATTTGACAATTTAACTGATAATCTAATTTAATAAATTTGTAGTTGTTGTAGCCTTGCGGCCATCTTATTAGTGCTCTTTGATTATATGTGAGCAAGTATGGTATCGATATCATGGGCGCAGATAACATAACACAACTATATATCGAATAAGTAAAAGACAGCCAGCAACGAAAAGAAAGAACTTTTAGTTTGTGACATTTTGCGGGCAGCTCCTTTTGACACCAACGCAAATAAATGACAATTGCTCTGATCTCTACAGGCATTGTGAATCGGAAAACGATACTCGAGCGAGTACGATATCGTCGGTTTGATAACAGTATTTCGCTTCACGTAACTCGTCAGAACCTTAACAGCTAAAAGAACGAGACCAAATAAACTGTCAACTATCGAGTACTGATAATTTGATCGTTTTGAAGTTTTTATCGAATATGAGAGAGCCTTTGAAGTAAAATCGATAGGTGACCTTCTTTCGTGTATTGGTATTGGTTCAAGAGCTGGACAAGTTGGTTGTCCAAATTGTATTGTTTGCTTGTGTTTTCTTCTTACCTACAATGTGCGGCTAACCATTTGCTCTGTTTCAGATGGACTTCTTAAGACTCTGGAAAATTATAACTAATTCATGTTTATCTAATGAAGAAGCTGCTTATTCGGTTTCAGAAGTATGGTATCTCAGTTATGCCTCATCACTTTCGCTTCTTCTCAAGCTACCTTGGACTACGGACTGGTCAAACTAAAATATTTCATGGTTTATCGCCATTACGGTGCAATTTCTGTGAATGTTCTTCATCCATAGATCAATTTTACTCGTTCTTCATTCTTATATCACTTAATCGTTCTTCATTCTTATATCACTTAATCGTTATTCATTCTTATATCACTTAATCGATCTTCATTTTTATATCAGTTCATCGTTCTTCATTCATATATCACTTAATCGTTCTTCATCCATAGATCAATTACTCGTTCCTCAGCCATAGAACACTTACTTGTTCTTTATCCATAGATCACCTACTCGTTCTTCATCAATATATCACTTACTCGTTCTTCATCCATAGTTCAATCACTCATTCCTCATCCATAGATCACTTACTCGTTCTTCATCAATAAATCACTTACTTGTTCTTCAGCCATAGATCACTAACTAAACCAATAACTGATTAAGCAAATTCCTAAAGGAATCACCTGCAGATGCCAATACGGCATCTCACTCCTACTTCCCCATCTTTAATGATCTGAGCCAAATTGAAACTACAGTTTTTATTTCACACATAGAAGGATCCTAATTTATTTAATCTTAAGAGCGTTTTATTTTACACATTTTAAAGTAAACATACGAAATAATGCACTGTTTCTCTAAGCACATTGAAACTAATTTTCAATTTGACTGGTAAATTTAAATGAGTTTTCGGTCTGTCCTTCAGGGGTAACAATAAGCACGTAATACTATGCAGATCGATTTGATAACAGAGTATATGGTAAAATTGTTTCAGTAACCGAGTGGCGGCACATGAACTTCGAGTACTTACAAATTATTTAAATACAAATAATTATAATTTAATTAATTTATAGTCTTTGAAACATATTCATTGAATGAAATTTGTTAAATTTTTGGTATATTAAAAAACATAACTTTTACATATATTAAATCACAAATTATTGTATGTATATTTAGGTGTGTATTTAAATTTAACACGATTTTTTCTATGGACTCCAGTGTGTGCAGGAACAGCAGCATCCCACGCACAAGACACAAGGATATTCAAATGTTAAATGTAAGCGTAAAAACCACAACTAAAGTATTTATGATAATTATAATTATGAAGGAGAGAGAAGGTGCGGAGAGGTGCTTGAGTATGGAAGGATCTTTTTTTAGTTACAACTGATTTATCTATGACAGTTTTAATATCGGGGTTGGGGGGATGTGAGTTTGGGAGTATAGAAGGATTTTTTTCATTTACAACTGAAATATTTATGATAATTTTAATATCAGGGAGGGCAGGGATGGAGAGGTGTTTGAGTATGGAAGGATCTTTTTTAGTTACAACTGATTTATCTATGACAGTTTTAATATCGGGGTTGGGGAGGGGATGTGAGTTTGGGAGTATAGAAGGATTTTTTCCAGATACAACTGAAATATTTATGATAATTATAATATCAGGGGAGGGCAGGGGTGGAGAGGTGTTTGCGTATAGAAGGATTTTGTTCAGTTCGAACTGATTTATTTATGACAATTATAACAGCAGGGGAGGTGAGGAGAGGTATTTGAGTATAGAACGATTTTTTTTAGGTTTTTTGTATTGAAGCGAAATATTTTACAGCAATTCGAAGAAGTTTACGACTAATTAGACAAGAATAAGTGAGTAAACATAGTAATGTTTGGTTTGTATTTGTTAGTTTAGTGTATGCATGCATGTCTAATAAATATGTGAAATATATACTTTTGAGCACATTCGTTTATTATCAAAGAACATTTTGAGTTTGATTTTAAAACTGTTACTTGCAAGTATCACTTAAATACTAATTTTGTTTGTTGGATTGTTCGCTTCACTCCTCTGCTGCGTTGCCAATTTGTTGCTATACAATTTCCTGTGCAAGTTGAAGTTTTTGTTTTCTTCATTTTTACATCAATTTTCATATTTATTTGTATGGGAACAAGTTACGCAATGTAATTAAAATAAATATAAAACATATTATAAATATTTCAAGTAATAAGGACAGTTTTTGTATTCTTTTACAGAAAGAAGAAGCCTGACAAATCCATAACATACAAATACATTTACACATAATTTACATAAGAAAGTTCAGTTGAGTGGTGAGTTTTAAACATGTGGCAACACTACTACGTCTATATGGCAGCACTCGCACTTCTCCGTCGATTTCAATGCGGATTTCGTTCAACAAATATGAGCTTTAAGTATTTTATTCATAAGCCAACTAATAATCGTTTAGTTTAATGAGTTTTAGACGAGTCTGTTGAGGAGTTTTATTTCAAATAAAACGGCAAAAACTAAAAGTACGCTCTTCAAGCGCGATGTTGTTTAGCCGTCGGAGAGAGCTGGAGTGACCCAGCCGTACTTTTCGTGCGTTTTCACCAACGAACGAAATGCTTCTTCTGCGCTGCGTCTGCAATTAATAAATAAACAAATCTTTTTTAACACAAACAAAAAACCGCAATACTTAAACAATATTTTGGATTGACGCTTACTTGCTGAATTCCTTTGTAGTCTTCTTTCGCACAATGCGACCCTGGCCCTTGACCAAACTTGCAGCGAACTGCATGAGCACCGCTTCGACTGTGTAGGCGCTGGCCCAGCCGCGGGGTGTCAGCAATTCCATGCAGATGGCGCCGCCCTCCATGACGAATCCCTTCTCGATGCGCGGTTCGACTACACGCATAAACGGTGGGGCGAAGGGGAAGTTCTCCGGGAAAACCAAATGCAGGAGTATGCATGGAATGTTGAATTCTGCCATGTCTTTGGCCAGCTTTGAGTCGGGGTCAATGATGTGCAAACGTGCGTACCATTCGTAGAGGTTGTCATTGATGAGTTCCACCTGAAACGAGAAAGAATGAAAATGGAGAACACACGCCAAAAAAATACGCATTTAATTTAATTGTATTTAATTGCTTTCAGAGAGTAATGGGGAGGACTTACTGACAGACAGTGACTGGAGAGGACTGAGTGTGTTGACACAACAATAAATCATGTTGAAAGTGGCTGGCAAAGCGTTGGGATTGATTGAAACGAACTTACCGTGAAAATAGGATCCTTTTTGCTGTTCTGAATCCTCTGTATCTCCTTGTACTCCTTCATTAGTCGGCGCGCTCTGATGGTGGCGTCGGATATGGCCGCACTGCTACCGGCAGGCGATTTGCTTGTGGCCGGCGCAACTCTGCAAAATAAATCCATTTAAATTCATTAAATGCAAATGCAAATTAAAATGATAATTGTAATTAATTAAATGTTTACTTGTTGTCCTGCCGTCGCAGACGCTTGCCCGGCGACTCCGCCGTACCCGACGACGCATTTACATTTTTCGCCACCACGGCTGCTGCGGCGGCGGCTGCAGCGGCGGCTGTTTTTGCTGGGGATGCAGCATTGTTCTCGGCCGCCTCGACTTTGTCGGTGCCTTTGAATAGCTTGCGTATGGCGGCAGTGACTTTCTCTTTTGATCGGGAGGACATTTTCTCTTTGTTTGCTTTATTAGTTGGCCTGTTTGGGTGCTTTTTGTAATTGAATGCGTGTGGGTGTGGGTGTTGTCCTCGCCGTCGTTTACACGGTGGTTTCTTTCTACTACGAATCGTGGGTGAATCCTTACTATATTTTCATCACTTTAGCGGCTTTATTTCTCGTCTGTGCAAATCAGTCTTTCTTTGCTGGATTTTATTCTTCGCCTTCCTCGAGCAGTTGTTCAGGATATCTAAAATAAAGTTCAATAATTATTATTTTGGCGAAGTACGTCAGCATTGCTAATGACAAATTGTCGCTAAGGAAAGTAGAGTAACCATCGTTCATGTCCTCTAATTGCCTTTAAGTGGCCCAGCTACCCTCACCCATGAAGCGAGCCTGCCAGGCAAGTCGCAATTTCCCAGCCAATGCTATTTTAAGACACTATCTACAATTTTATCGATTCCTAAATGGAAAAATTCAATTTTAGTATTGAATTATTGCGTGTATTTATGGCGACGCAGCACTTGCACTGCTCAACGAATGTCTCGGAAATTGCTGGCGGCAGGCAACGCCGCTTTTGAACTGTTTACATTAAAAATTTAAACTAACCCAGAATGAGGACGAGTGAACATTTCGTAGTCGCTGTGCTTGGGCCAGGAAATAGAACAATTTAAAATATCTAAGTTCGATTACACCGGTCATTCAGGTAAGCGCACGGCAAAAAGGGTCCGCATACCTGGCATAGTGTGCTATTCTGCTCTAAACATGAGGCAGACAATATGTTCACAGAGCACAGGTACCAAGATACAAACAATAGGTACTGTCCTTAGAAAAGGGCACTTCAAATGTAAATCTCGGACCGTTGAGATTCGATTCAAAAGCAAAAAACAGTGTTGCTTTTAGTATAGAATGTAGCCTTTTTTGTGTTTACCCATTTTTCTCACTCGGTATTCACCGGTGGCAGTATTCACATGAGCATCCGTTACTTCAGTATTCGTTACTCAAGAAATATTGCAGTACCGAATACTGATCAAAAATAGTATTCGTTACTTTCGTAGTGCTGTCTTAACTAAAGCACCATTTTTGAATGCAAGATTTAACACAAGTGCTTTTAGCACTGTGTTAAAAGCTGCTGAAAAGAACTTTAGAGAGAGTGAAAAATATTGTATATTTGAATGGTGGCAGAGACAAATATTTTACCACCATATGCATAAATTAGCCGAGAATTATTTGGCAATTATGACTACATAAGGTCTAATGCCGCTCTCACTGTTCCGTACTCTGTACTCAATACATACGCAAATAACGATACGAAAGGAACGATACGAAAGCAACGATACGAAAGCAACTATACGAAAGTAACGAATACTGGTAATCAAAGTAACGACGACGAGAACTGCAAAGTAATCAAGACTGACATCTCTAGTATGCATCCATTTACTTTATTCGGTACTTTTTTGGTATTGTTAACTTATAAATATTTATATGTATTTATTTATTATTATAAACATTTAAAATTAAATTTGATTAATGTTAATTTCGAAATATTATTATGGTGCATAAGACTTTATTGAAAATTTAGGTATGGTAAAAAATACCAATATTATCACTTCTCGCGGTATTATGGAAAATATCACATATACATGTAATAGACCACATTTCGGTGTTTTACTTATTAACTAAAACATCCAAACTGAGCGTGAAATTCGTAAAAACTCGATTCCAATCATACTTTTGACAAATTCGCATTTTTCTAGGTAGGCAGGTAAAATGACGTGCCGTCTCAATTAGCGCCGCGAGCCTAAGGATGGTGACATCCTATGAAATGCAACCAGCCGGAGTTGTTTATAAATTTTGTTAGGTCTGAAAGCTCGAAACTAGAACAATGCCATCGACTCTCTTGAAAAGGACTTCCGAAATATATGAGTGATGAGAGATATATGATGCGAACGAGGGCTAGGCAATCACAAAGAAAGTGGTTTCTCTCTCTTGTAGGTCTTTGCAGCTTCTGCAATGAGCATTGCACGGAATTCCCACTTTTTCAGTGTGTGTGCTGATATCCCAATGACCCTTGCAGACAGCTATAAGGTTGCTAATGGTTTATTAAGAAGAAGATGGTTCGTTCTTCTTGGACAATAATTAGGCCAAGTTATTCTCAAAATGGCACATGTCGCAGTGTTTTTCCTCTTCTCATGCTCCTTGCGGAGGAAGTGATTATATATATTATATACGGTTAGGGTGACGCCCAGGACTATGTAGGAAAACACTTGGTCGGTTTCCGGCGAGAGTCTTCGTGCTCAATGTTTCTGTGTACCGCAACCCAGATGAGGGATACTGTACTACTGGTCGATAATGTGCTAAATTCCTCCTTACAGACGCCAAATAGTTTAGAGCTGATCCTTATTGCCGCTTGGTTGTCGGATTAAATTTATATGCTTTTGGTCCGCTTGCTACTCCTGTACCCTGTAAGCCTACCAAATCGGAAAGACCTCTGCTCGAAAGATACTATGGTAATTCGATAGTAGAAAATTGTGAACATATTACCGCTCCCACCCCAGATACCATCTTGTAATCGTGGTGAAAATTGGCTTACCCCCTTTTGGGAGACCCTCTTGAATCACGTGCTCTTTGTATTCATTTTCGCTGCTTTCGAAATTATAAAAATCAAATTTCAGTGTTGTTCATTAGTGCGCAAGGGATAGCATTATTGTTAAATCATCCTATACGCCGGTTAATATGGGACAAAAAGGACAACGTCACTAATGACATAATAGCATTACCGAGAGAGAGAGAGAGAGAGACCGATATAGAAACAGCAGCAGATTCTACAATGTTCTAGATGTGATACGAATACAATATTTATTCATGTTTAGACATGAATAATGAAGTAGCTATTTCGCTGCAGTATTCGTACTTAGCATGTTAATTTCAGATTTGAATAAAATTCAAATAGTGTGCCAGCCAAAAAGAACCCCTTTGAATACTATTAAAATGCCAACAATTACTCAGTAGAGAGTTAAAAAATAAGTGTTTAGATGGGGTGAGGTGGGGCGAAAGAGACTGGCACAATATAGAAAAGTTTTCTTCTTGTATACTTGCTTGTTAGCACTGCAGTGACAGTTCTAGGCGAGCTCCATCAAAGCATGAAAATCATGAAACGTGCTCAAAGTTCGCCCACACGCCATAAAAATTTGAATTTACATGCGATTCATATTAGCAATAAAGGAACCTCTGCCGCAGCGCAGTTGCCGTCGCTGCCATTGACAAATATTTGCTAGAGCTTCGCTCGTTTATACAATTGCATAAATGTTTTAATGTTTTGTGTCAATAACAAAAGGGACAAATTATTCTTTGTGGGCCCTGAAGTCTTAGAAATACCAAGCAAATATCTTTTAAGACCTTTTTTCTGTTTCGTCTGCAAAACTAATTTGCAAATAGGCTGCGAGTATCACACCAACTCATTTAAAACAGCAACCAAGCAATTTTTAACAAATCTTTGCAAGGCATTTTGCCATTAGCATATTTGCGAGTAATTTGGCTGGGATCCATTGAGATTATGTAAAAAGTTTTGGCAATTTAAATGTTTAGCCTTAGATGGAAGTACATAGTTGCAATGGTTGGCCAAAACTTCCAACCACCCTCCTGGCAGCAGAGCAGAGCAGCAGCTGCAGTGCCAGGCAGCCAGCATCAACACTCATCATCGTCCCCATTACAAAAGTTTTGCTATAAATATTTAATATGCCATGTAATGAGGAGAGTCTTCTCTACCGAATGATCAGATTATAGTCTATGTACTTTCAATAGTACTCGCACACCCTTCATCCTCCCACACCACCACTCCCTCCGTTGCTATCAAGTCCAATATGCAAATTATTATCTTTTGTACTTTAGCAAGAATGTAGACCCTAAAGCATTTTTCCAAACGTTTATTTAATGATAATGGGTCAAAACCAAACCAAACCAACAAGCAGAAAAATGAGAACAGAAAAATGTGGTCCCGCATCCACTTTGCATGTCAAGGTCAGTGTGTGTGGGGGATGAGTGCGTGGCAGGGTGTGAACTTTTCTCTTTTCCACGCTTCAGGCTATTTTGGATTGAATTTGCATAAAACACAGATTTTCCATTTTAATGGACAGCGAAGAGGGATGCTCCTGCGGCGTTTTTATTGAACGTAATTGCCAGGTTTCTTTTTGCTGCTTTATGTCAAATGCATCAATTTAGAATTTCTGAAAAAAATTCCCAGACAAGAATTTCAAATAGGACCTTCAAAAAGGTCAGCATACGTCGCAGTACGTGGACATATTTATGTACATTTGAAGCCCTGGTACTAAAAAATTCAAGAAAGTTGAATGCCATTCGTGTTTGTTTAGGTCCTGTCTTGGCGCTGGAACCCAAAGTTCCTTCTGCTATACATTATGCTGTACTTATGTACATACACGTAAATGGAGATTAAATGTGTTCACAAACACTGCGTAGTGTACCTTTGGAAGATATATGCGGCTTGGTTGGTTGCGGTGAGTGTGAACCAGACTCATTAGTCTCCGATGTTAAGAGCCACAGGATTAATTGGCCAGTGATGGCCGTTTATTACTTCAAAGGGCCGCATACGTTTATGGTAAAGCTATCATACAAAAGACCCTGGTAGTGAGACAATAGCGTTTTAGCAGGAATTTAATATCATAAAATTCCTATAAAACGAATAAATCCTTCCCGAATCATACTACAAAATGAGACATTTATAATTCTGGTCACGTTGCAAAAAGGTCACGAGCTTCTTGAAATGCGAACGATATCGAATAAATTTCTATTTAGCAACGCTCCTTAAGACGTTTTTATACGTCACCCAAGTTACTTGCTTCCAAAAAAAAAAAAATAATATGTTAAATTCCTCCTTGGGCACTTCACAACACTGGGAACATTTGTGCTCCCAGCACTGATATTTTTATATGACAAAAGGTCTATGTAGAAATCATATAACTTGTCTTCCTAGTTCCAAGTCGTTAAGTTGTATAAACCAACGATTCATTAGGAAGTAGGGAGAATTACAACTCACTCACTGGGAATTGGAGGTGGTGGGAAGGTGTTAATTTTGTCTGAGAGCAAGTACTAGAAACACTCGTTCATCTAAAGTTTAAATTGTAAACTAAACAGCGACCAATTCGCTGTTACAGTGATCAATGCATTAACAGCGTGTGGTTGATTTCACTGTTAGTTGAAGTAGTTCGTTCTGCCACTAGTTAGTTACTAACAGAAATGTTAGCTAGACACCAGCAGAGAAAAGTAAAGTGAGCCAGTGAGAAAAAGAACTCATTTATCGCCGAAAGTAGCGGTGATTAACAGCTCGCTGCTTAAATAGCAGAGTGACATAAAACGGAAGCGTTGGCCGGACATCAGAGAGAAAGAGAGCTCGTTGGTCGCCGAAATTAGCGGAGATTAAGAGATCGCTGGTTAAAATGCCACCGGTATTGATATATCGTTCATTTCTATTATTGCGAACCGAACTCGTAAAATTTTCCCAATTTTTTACATGCTTTCTAACACAAAGAATGTTTCTCCATACGAGTAAAGTGTTTCCATGGAATGGACCATTGTCTTTTCGCAGGAGAACACCATACGAAAAATACCAGTTGGCTTCTTGTAAATAGTATGGAGGCTTAACCAGTACTGCTATTTATCCAACTAGTAATTTTACTCGCTGTTTAACTAGTTACGCTTCTTTGCTGGGCACACTTACTATTTGCTGCAATTTCTCCCAATGATCTATGAAAGTGATGGAGTTGCCACCCGGAAAAATAGATGGTGCGATATTTAAATCAGACTCTTATCCATTTACGAGCATATGAAAATAAGTTTAAATATTTAATAATATTTATTATACAACGCGTAAAATCTAATTAAAATTGTAATTGATTAAATTTTAAGGGTTAATGTTGACGGGCGCTACAATTTTTTGCTAAACCTTGACAACATCTATTTTAAGATATCCGCATCTACTCTGCAAACATACGAGAAAACTTTATGAAAAACCGACCAGACTTATTCCTATTTCAGAGCAAAAAAAATCGCATTAATAAAAGCGTACACAGATGTGTGCTTTCTTTGTCCACATTTCTCACCGTTGACGTTAAATACACGAGTACTCGAAGAAACCTCCGGCAATGGTGTGGGAGGGGGGCGGTGATTGTGGTGGCACATAACAAAGAGCCACTGCCAACACACCACCGAGCACCTTATATTGCAAAAAAATGCATGTGTGTGTGAATGGGTGGAAGGAAGGCGACAAAGAAAACTCAACTGAGCAAGCGGCTTTTTCGTCATAATTCCCTCGTTTTCGCATTTACTTATTGGCTAATTGCAAATACGAACGGATCGAAGTGAAACTGTCACAAGCGGTTGACTGATGTGTCACGTTGTCTAACATGCGAGCGACTATTTTAATTGCTATGCTGCGGTATTCCACATTGCTTGGGGTTGCATCTGGGTGCGGGCGGATTGGCTCGCTTATGTATGCGTGTGGAGGGGTGCGGCTGCCATAATTACTAAATTTTATTTGGTTTAGAATTTCAATGAATGGATGATAAAATGACATGAATGATAAAGCAAAGACACAGACACAGGCATGGGAAAATTGATTTACTCATACTCTTGTAGGAATGAGTGGCATTTGAAGAGAAGGGGGGTGTTTGCATACCAAGCAGACAATAATTGAGTTTCTGACCATTTCTAAATCTGGCATGCAATTAGTTCTTATACATATTACACAGATAGTCCTGAGACTGACAGTTAGATTACTTCAGAGAGTAAAGGGGGGACGACTGTTGTGTAAAAAATCTAAGGCAGCTTCAGTGGGTCACGCAAGTAATGTGCCAATTATTACGAATGCTTGTATGAAAAAATAGTATACTTCGTAATCGAGAAATTCAGCATTAAAGAGCGATGTTTCGATTACTTTACATCACTCGGTTGTTCAACTTTTCTGCAGGGTCTCTTCTGTGTGTGTATGTTAAGGGAGACTGTGCTGAAACAAGATTCCAGAATTATGGTCATAGTCATATCGCAGCCATATCCAAGAGTATGAGTACGGCTCAAGGAAACTCCAAATGTCGGCAATGTGATGATTATGTTTATGTTGCCGAGGATGTTGATATGTTGCTGAGTATGCTGGTTTGTAGGTTGTTTGTCTGCTCCCGAAATAATACCCCAAGTTAAAATTTAATCAATATGTAACCGACAGAGGGAGGAGGAGCGTTGGGTTCATAATCGTGTAATGCACTTTCTGTGTGTTGTTGAGGAGGCGACGCACAAGACACATAATCCTATTTTATTTATGTAAATTTAGCATCATAGCAACTCGAATTTAATGTAATTTTGCTGATTGTCTTTGGTGGAAGTTTTGCATACATTTTATTTTTAAATAATATCAAAAGAGACGCTGTTTCCTTCAGTGGAATCGGGCGGTAGATAACTTTATACGGATATTTAAAACATAGATGCGAGTGAGTGTGAGTGTGTAGACTGCTGACTGAGCATTTCAGCTTTTATTGACTTAAAGAATATTGGCAAGGGGTCCTTCGCCTGACTTACGAGTAAAAAGAGCAATCTTCCGCCTCAAGCGTACAAAGAGGGAGGCAGTGATATTGATTTATCACTCAATATAATGTATTTTAAATTCTTTTAAGCAATCTTAATAAATACAACCGCAATTTACGGAGTGCATTTTGACTTGTTATTTAAATATAGTTCTCCTTCGGTGCTCTGTAAAGACTTCCACCAGTGATGAGTGTGCCCGGCGGCCTTAAGTGCGGCCGTTAATTTAGAGCGAAGTACAAAGCAATTATTTGCACCAACTGACATTGGCATTACCATTGACAGCAAGGAGTGGTCTTCGCATTCATTTCAGCATTTCTCCTGTTTCTTTTGCATTGTAGCGTGTGGCATGTGGCATGTGGCAGTGGCACGCACTCGCCCAGTCACTTTGGCTGTGAACGGAATGTGCAGTGAAAGAAAAACGAATATATCAGAAGTTACTTAAAAGTTACAAGCAAATTAAAATGTTTAATAGAACAAAGCAAAAGTGCTGAGATGCATGTGAGTGGGCGCTGGTCGCCGACGCAGTAACACAATATTGAAGGACGAGAGAACTGCCTTGTACGGAAGGCATCGGAAGAATTTAATATAAAAATCAGAAAACAAGGTTGAAGTCGAGCTAAACCGACTTCGTGATATCCTTACCCACAGATAGTGTCAGACCACGCCCATATATAAATTAAGTGGGCGTGTGAGTAAGAAATGGCTTATTGCAGCCATGTAGTAGTATACATTAACATCGCATACATGGTCCTATCGAACGTATTGTGAGAGAGAATGAAGCCCATTGTCAACAAGCTGATTGGGCCTTATCAATCTGGCTTCCACCTTGGTAAGTCCACCATTGACCAGATCTTCACAGTACAACAAATCCTGGAGACAACCCACGAAAAGAATATCGACACAAATACCACCTCTTCGTCGATTTTAAGGCTGCTTCTGATAGCACGGATAAGAACTGCCTCTAGGCTGCAATTTCTGAATTTGGTAACTCCGCTAAACTAATACGGCTATGCAGAACCTATACGGAAATCAAATCGACTTTGAAGGATACAGGTAGCATCAAGGATCCACTGAATATTGCCGCGTGGTCTGCACACCATTTCATCTGATTTCACTAACAATTTCATTAGTTCTGTCATGGCAAGTACCACATTCGTTTGAACAAAATATTGTTGTTCAGATCCTTACAGTCCTTGTTAAGCCGAACAATGTTCGCTGCATCTATGACAGAAAACGCCATTTTACAGCTCGAAGAAAGTGTGTTTCACATACGAGTATGTTCTCCGCACATTAAAAACTGTGCCAGATTCACCCGTAATGCTGATGAATTTACTCTTAAGCTTATAATCCGCAAAAGAATCCCATTATATAATGTAAAGACACTCGCAATTATAATTGATGGGGATTTTGGTGCATAGTACTTATGTAATTATTTGTTGTGAGCCGATGTGAAGCATGAGTCGAGAGTATTACAAATCCGTAGCTTTATTAGGATTAAGTTTCATGACGAACAACAAATTTCACTCGCACTTGAAACTGAAACGAATTCTGGCGCAAATACTTGCAAGGAAAGAATTCCTCTCCTTTACTTTGACGAAATGTGCTGCATCAGCGTGGCAGGGAATACACAACGAACTGAAGGACATAGATACGATTAACTCAGCAACTATTAATTGGATTTTGCAGCAAACGCAGTAAATGAAAGCGCCGATGAAGTAAGTCGACTTAGAGCAGAGTTGATTTGGTCCTGGTATTTTACTGGTAATTGAAGATAAACTCACCTTGGGCGGTGGCGAAATAATTAGAATTCCGGAGTCGTCATTCGTCTTCAATAGCTTTTTACATAACCATAGAAATGAAATTAATATTTAATCTGTATTGGCAAATTGTGATTTATATATATTATATCTAAGCCACCCTCTGTGGTCTAGTGGCAAGCATGTTAAACGAGGGTCGCAGGTTCAAATCCTGCCACGGGCTTGATATCCAAAATGCTTCTGTCTATAAAATATTTTTCTCTTCGAGTCGAAAGCCTCTGTAGGTTAGGTTAGGTTAGGTTAGTGTGGCAGCCAGTCCAAGGACCAGCTCACTCAGACCACCATGGGTCCATTGTGATATCACCGCGCCACAACGCACCTCCGATTCACTCGTCGAACCATTTCGAAGCCCTAATAAAGCGCAGGATTTGTTTGACCTTCGCGCTAGACACCTCTGTAAGAGAGCTAAGAGCGTATTTGCCTAAAGAGCTCGCTCTGCTTCTAGCCAGAGCGGGGCAACTACAGAAGAGATGTTCCATAGTCTCCTCCTTCCTCCTCAATGTGTTGGATAGAACTACTCCAGGTATGCGCAATAGGACTCCTCCCTGAGGAGTGCCTCTGCAGACCTGTCTGCTTAAGGTGTGGGAACCTAAGCTGACAGTTACCTTTCTGCTGACGAGTATCGTCTCTATCAGCGCTACCATATTAGCATCGACGCCCAGAGCTTCTAACGCTCCCGTAATGGCGTTCGCATTTATGTTGTTTAAAGCTCCTTCTATGTCAATGAACGCCGCTAGTGCGAAATCTTTCTGCTGGATGGCTTTTTCCACTATACCAATAAATACGTGCAACGCCGTCTCTGTCGATTTGCCCTTCGTGTATGCATGTTGTGCTGAGGAGATTCTACCAGTTGGTATAGCTTCCCGTAAGTGTGCATCCATCAATCTCTCCAGTGTTTTTAGGAGGAAAGACGTGAGACTGATTGGTCTGAAGTCCCTAGGATTTACATGAGAAGACCTGCCTGCCTTGGGTATGAAGGAAACCTTCGTTTCTCTCCACCTCAGCGGAATATAGCCCATGTTAAGACAGCTTCTAATTGCAGCCACAACCCAGGGCGTAATTACGTCCCGTGATTGTTGCAGTTCAGCTGGATAAATTCCATCCGGACCCGGAGATTTATATGGACCAAAGGTGTTAATGGCCCACTGAACTTTCTCGACTGTAACTATCGCATTCCCTATCTCAGAATGCCTGCCCCCAGGTGTCGGGTTATCACCCTCCACTGTGCTACTGCCTGGAAAATCCCTATCTAAGAGAAGAGCCAAAGATTCCTCGCTCGATTCACTCCACACATCACCCGGACCTTTAAGGTAGCCCAGGTTGTGTGATGTCATCGCTAGGATTCTTCTTAGTCTAGCTGCCTCTGTAGCTAGTACTCATTCCCCCAAACCTGTGCAGACATAATTAATTATGGTGTAAGGTACAATAATAATAATAATAATAATAATAATAATATGGATTATACAAATATAAAAGCCAATGAAGCAGAGAGCAAGCGTTTATTGTGGAGAATTCATAAGAGGGAAAGAACTCCTTCTCTCTTACGTATTCAAGTTAATTCAATTCAAGTTAAATTAAGGCCACTTCGAAACAAACATAAGAGCGAATATTTTTTACTGATGTCAGAAGCTGTGAACTCAACCTTAGCACTGCAAGTACTCGCGTAAGGCCTTCATAAACAATGTATTGCTAGTGATATTTTTAAAATAAAAAGAAAAGCCATTTATATCTAGTTCAACTCTAATTACTTTTGCATAATTAGCATTGGAAAAAAAACAGAGAAAAAGTAACAAGTTTGTGTCAACAAACTTCTACTGGCAGAATCGAGAAGTGCCTTTAAAAATTAATCATAATTGCTTTGGCCTAATATGAAGAAGTGCAAATAAAAAAGCACACACACACTCCAAGCATACACATACAAACACATGTACACACAAACACACACATGCATATGTGTCTATGCATGTGTTGGGATTTGCGTTTGTGCAGGGAGCAGTCAAAGCACTTGTGTCAATTCGTGATAAAAAGTTGGTTATAGTCGGTCGTGTTGACTTATACGAACACACTACATTGTGTATTCTTTTGGCTGTAATATTCCTTAAGAACCGTAAATACCGGATCAATTTGAATATGAAGTGATACAACGCCAACAGACTCCTGAATATCCTCCCTGGCCAATGCCATATAGGGGCCTAACCCCGAAAGCCCGATGCGATTCTGTTCAAATGTGACCGAAATCCATGCATTGCGAGGAGCACAAAGATATGTGGAGGACCACTTTCCGGATACCGTGGATCTGGAGTACCATTCTCCAAATTCCGTGATTCTGGAGTACTATTATCCAGATACCGTAGATATCAATTATCCACAAGCACAACCTATCCTGAGTGTGAACGGGGCGATTGGTTTACACAAAACAATCCCTGTAGGCTGTACCGAAGTAGGTACAATCGATTTTCTCAATCAACTCTCAATCAACTTCTAGCGTTGATATTCTTGAGTTTTTTCCTCCTCCTAGTAAAAATTGATAGGGTACAATAGTGTGACCCAATAGTCTCTTCGCCATTATTAACTAAATGTGAATACTTTGCGCAAGGTCATAGTGATACCCCCTAAATGATAAGTCCCTAGAAAATTGTCCCAAACATCGAGTCATAAATAGAGAGTGATAAGTAGCCATGCATATAAAACAAGTCATAAAATATTCTCTCTTTTCAAGTCATTATTAAAGGGTCACAAACATCGAGTCATAAATAGAGAGTGCTAAACAGCAAGGCATATAAAACAAGTCATAAAATATTCTGTCTCTTTTCAAGTCATTATTAAATGGTCACAAACACCGAGTCATAAATAGAGAGTTATAAACAACAAGGCATATAAATGAAGTCATAAAATATTCTGTCTCTTTTCAAATCATTATGAAATGGTCACAAACATCGAGTCATAAATAGAGAGTGATAAGTAGCCATGCATATAAAACAAGTCATAAAATATTCTCTCTTTTCAAGTCATTATTAAATGGTCACAAACATCGAGTCATAAATAGAGAGTGCTAAACAGCAAGGCATATAAAACAAGTCATAAAATATTCTGTCTCTTTTCAAGTCATTATTAAATGGTCACAAACATCGAGTCATAAATGGAGAGTGATAAACAGCAAGGCATATAAATGAAGTCATAAAATATTCTTTCTCTTTTCAAGTCATTATTAAATGGTCACAAACATCGAGTCATAAATATAGAGTGATAAATAGCAAGGCATATAAATCAAGTCTTAATATAGTCTGTTTCTATTTTGACAAATGTTTGTTAGTTAGAGTTGGTTCTGGGTTGACCTGGAAATAGTATTTCCCCTTATCGGAAAATAGATCTATATAAAATGTGAATCCTGTCCGATTTATACTAACCGATATATGACGAAATCTGATAGCATGAAAATTTCAGCTCAATACCGCTTTAAATTCTTGCCATGTAGTTTGAGGAAAATATACACATAAAGTGGGAGTCCGACTTCTGTGAAGAACGAAGTATTCTAACTAAATTTCCACAAAACAACTCTTATGAGATATTATCCTTGCACGAACAGAGTTGTAACAATTAACAATTGCTCCATTGGATAAAGAGCTATTTTTATAAGAAGTGAGTGCCGACATAGGCAGATGGTTAAATTGCCTTGGCACGTTCTGTGTTCCAACAATATTAGGATACAAACTGACACACCTTCTTGGAGGGTTCTAAACATTTGTCCACATCGATTATCCGCTGAGTGTAGTGCACGAGAAGAGACAATGAGCATTTGGGTAAATACAGCAAAGCAGTCGTCGCCAGACTATTGACTTTGTGTGCATTCTCGCTTTTCTGTACATATGTACTGACATATGTGCTAAGTATATACGTAAATGTAAATAACAATGTCAGAATATGAATATGTCAAATTTCATAAATTATGATTGATTGTATTTATCAATTTTGTAATAAAATGCTCACCCCTCCGTCACCCGCTTCACGGTAATAAAAATTAGGCAAATGTAAAGAAATCTTGTAGAGGAAAAGTATCACAAGTAATTCCGTTTGTTTGCTCCCGGATAACGTGGAAGTCAAATGAACGACTGATATGAACAATCATGGAAGAGCATAAGAGCCACATTTTAGGGTTCTACTGAATGCAGTCTACTGAATAAACCAGAGTGTAAGGGATGCTTCTGTGTAGGCACCGAGTTCGGTGTGGAACAGGCGATTTATGTGATTAGCATCTGAAATATCAGTTTCGTTTAAGCAGGACATTCACAGAGAATGTGCACAGAGGTTTCCGATTCCTGGTTGCCTAATCTACGGTAGAGGAAATTCCAATTTATAAACAAAATGTGGTCCTTATTTATACCGTTTCATATAATTGAATGACAGCCAGACTATGAAATTTAACACTTTATGAGGCTCCATGCTCCTAATAGTTTGAGGTGCTATATTAGCAGCCAAATTTGGACGAAATGCCTTCTGTAAACTGCAGGACATTCACAGAGAATGTGCATAGAGGTTTCCGGTTCTTGGTTGCATAATCTACAGATATCGGTAGAGGAAATTCCCAATTTTTTGAGATGATACCTGAGTGTGAAGTGGTCCGTCAGGTACCCGGTACCAGTAGGATTTAAAAAAATATATATTCTAAATAATGTTTCTAAATAAATGTTTGAAGAGTTTCGAAAATAATTCCAAAGAAAGACTATGAACCATTTATAAGAACTTTAAATGTTTCATTAAAATCTCTAAACTAATTCTAAACAAACTTTATGAAACCTTTATAAGATTCTCCAAATGTTTCATAAAAATATTTGAAAAGCCTCTAAAATGGTTCCAAGGAAACTCCATGAAAGCGTGAAGAAAACTTCAAATAGTTCTTAGAAATCTTTGAAGAATATATCGATAAAAACTGATCAATGAACTACAATGAAATTCCGTGACGATTATTCAACGTTGACCTAAAAAAAGCCAAAAAAAACAATTTAATTAAAAACCCGAAATTGATTTAAGTGAATGGGTGGGTAACTTTCCCTTCCCCCTCCTTATCTCTCTAAATAATTCTACAACCAGAAACCAAACGTAAGCAAATAAATTACATCGGCAGATTTAATCTCCGACATATACCGTAAATATTGAGCCAATAAATTTTATGAAAAGTGTAACAATAAACCATAAAGAAGAAGTTAGGAATGAAATATAAATTAATTAAGTAAGTAACCCATTTTGATACAAGCTGCGAGCGTGCGAAGAATGTTCAATGCAGCATCTGCCGAGCGCGCACAGTAGCCGCTGATAGGGGCGTATTTTTAAACGAACGCAGCGCAACGCCGACGTCGGTGATAACGGAGCCAGGGCGCGGGTTCAATAACCCCAGTGTACACATAGGAATCGAAGTGTAATTAAAATCGTCTTGAAATTTACGACTAAATGAAAATGTTTACAATGCGAGCGCCAAACATCAAACATCAAACGAACTATTTTCGAGCACCTTTTTCCTTCGGTGTTTTTCCACTTTTTCTGTTCGTTATTTCGAGGAAATATCTGTGCAAAACTTTCCGTGTAAACCGTTTCGAGTGGAATGCATCTGTGATTCAACTCCTTACGGTTGAGTGGGGTGTCTCCTTATCAAAAGGCTGGTACAGTACGCAGAAACTTGTGCGAAATTCTACTTGAAAGAACTGTCGCTAAGAAAATAAACTTTCCACACTCAACACTCTCAAAGGAAGAAGATGAGAATAACTTCTCAAATGCAAAATAATTAATTAAAAGGAAAAATGGAACATTTGCGAAAGTTTGCTTTGCAAGTTATGTGAAGGAGGTGCAAGTAATACTTCAGCATTGGAAACGATTTCAAAGAGAAGTGTAATCTTACACATGATAGTCGGGTTAGAATCAGATGTGGGAGCTCGAAGGAGAGAAAACCGGAAATAAATGCAGTTAGGGAATCAAATGAAGTTGCTGGAAAAGTTATGCAGTACTCTAAAGGAGACATGGGAGAGGTACGGAAAACATGGAAGCTTCGAATAAGCCCATGGTAGAAGAGTAGAATTATTTTCCGAGTATCTGAAAGCCATGGGAATCTAGAATTGATTGGTGCCCGGTAATCTTGAGAGGTCAGTTCTCTGCACCGTTTCGAGGGTTTCCCAACATTTCAATGTGATCCCATTGAATTGTGGTTATCTGAACTGCGGTTTAACTGAACTATTGTTTAATTGAACTGTACCAGAAATGTTTCTGTAACCTGGACCGCAGCAACCTATTTCAACATCCCGCCGTTCATGCCACCACTTTAATCATCAGTGCCATGTAAACACACACAGAATTAGTGGTTAAAACAAATGTATTCGCAATACCGGAATTGTCCAATAATTTCGAGATTTTTGCCAGATTTGTGCATCACGATTTTCACTTGAAAGTTTCAACTATGACCCTGAAAATTTCCACTGAACACACCTCCCTCATTTAATGCAGAGCTTTTCAAAGATTAGCAACGGAAGTGAGCAAAAATCGAAATGGTTTCAAAACATTCCATATTGGTGCCAGTGTGCAAAGAGGATAAGAAAAATTCCACAGCCGCTGATTTATGAGGAATTATCTGAGGCAGACATAAATGATTTCCTATGAGCAGCTTTAGTGGCTGTTCATTAGAATGCACAACCCCAGTCGACTTATTAATTCGCCAAAAGTTCGCAGACGAATGCAGCTTCTCTCTCTCTCTCTCTCTACACACTCTCATACAAACACACGAAAGACTGGCAGTAAAAGTTTGCCCCTCGTCGAGTGGGTCGCAGTAACCGATGCCTCGTCAATGATGGGTACTGCAGCGAGTGAGTATTGCAAAGTCTTTGCACACACACACACACACACGATATATCGGGGAAAATTCGCTTCGACTTCGCTCCAGCAGCTCAGCTCAGCACGTGCCATAAGCAGAACACATGACGAGCATTTGATTGAATTGGCTGCATTTGGTATTCAAAGCACAAAGATTTCCATGATCCCGGGATTTGTACCTATTCGTACATGCATGCCCGTATACATGTGTGTGTGTGTGTGGGTGTGTGCATTGACGTCTTATGCAATACTTGTACGAACATTCTCTTCTTCCTCTGCCAACAGAAACAGTGCGAGTACCTATTTGGCTATTTTAAGACTCTTAACATTTCTCGTTCTTAGTATAATTGGGTTGGATATACTGCCATAGCAGAGCATCCGCTCTTCCGTAAATGCACACTTTATTTGGACTGAAGGTGCTTTTATGAGGTTGTCAAGACGTGAATGCCTTTTGTGTTCATATTTTAGTATTAGGATATTTGATTTTTTTCTTACACAATTTTAATAGAAAGTTATAATTTTATAGCAATGTTTTCAGGCACTGTTGTAGAGGTTCATGGCATGATTCGATTTATTATACTTATTTAAAGGTGTTATACACCACGACCCGAAAGATCTATCGTGATGCCCTATTTATTTAGACTACCCTCATCTATAGTTCTTTTTCTGCCAGGTTAATTTCCGATAGGAATTCATGTATTTTGGAGGAATCAAGTTGAGGGATCTCATATCTAAGATATATTCTCCACAGAATCTACAGATGGGATCTGAAGATAGACACAAATGATTCATATGAAAGTTGAGTCTGCAGTATCCGCTTAAAATGCCTGTGATGATACTCAATTTCCTCCCAGGTACATTAATTAACCCTTCAGCTCTTTAAAGATTAAAGTCCTCCAGAAGAGCTTCGGACTATCTTCGTCCCAGAAGATTTTGTTTGACCTCTTATTTCATGGCATAATTTACTAATTGTTTTAATTTTTTTAATTCAATTATTTACTGAGCAGGAAGATAAAATTGAAGAAATTTTATTATATTGCCAGCATCTGAAAGCCATTGGAATCTATTTGATTACTGTTCGGAAAATATGTGGTCAGTTCTCTGCAACGTTTCAGAGTTAACCAACATTTCTATGTGGCTCCATTGAACTGCACCAGACAGAAGAAGTATGCATTTAAGCTGGTGATTATCAGATCCCTAAAACTTTTCAGTGTTTTCCCAACATTTCTATGCGACCTTATTAAACTATGATTTAATTGATTTGAATTGTACTGTGCCAGAAATGTGTTTCTTCCTTTTCCGATTGATTTCGATTGTTATATTATTTAATACTTTGTTTTATGGACCTCTGGATTGGTGTTTCAAGCGTTCATGTCTAATAATTCACTATTGTCATTGTCGTTCTTAGATACTGTTTTGTCCTTGATGTACACCATTCCATTCTTAGAATAAACCGATTCGCTTGATCTTTACCTCAATATAGAATTGGAATTACAATATTTGCAGTGGAATTACAGTATTTGCCTGTGGGCATTTTTATAGCACATTTTGGATGCAAGCAGGTCACTTTTTTTCTCCAAACTTCAATTGGTCCTGGCCTGGATATTCCATCCATGAAGTTTTCATGAATTCTCCAGGAAGAGCGTTTCAAATTGCTTGTGTTCATGTATTTATATGTTATATTTATTATTTTTCATTATATTCTTGATTATCATTTGATTTATATATTTGAGAAACACCATCTCGACTACCCCCAATAAATTTTAAAACCAATGTCCAATCTTTGAAAATTGTGTAGGGCACTAAAACTATTTAAAGAGCGAAGCTAATATCAACAATATTTACAATACTCGTATAGCAATAATAATGAGAAATGAAAGATTGTTCCATAACATTCTTGAACCCATAATGCGATTTTGGAGATTGGAGATTTTCACATAAATAGTAATTCATTCACAAATGACCTTGGACTACTGCTTCGATATACTCCATGGAGGTTTTCGTATTATTCTATGGCGGTTTAAGGACTCAATTAAATGAATTGTTTTCACTTTTTCTCTTATTAAAGCAGTTAATGACCTCCTCTCTATTAAAACAAAAAATGAAGAAATTCTGCTTTATAAAGTGATTACTTCAAGCAGACTTTTCGAAATGCCTGACTGCATGTTCACAATCAGTGAGAAAAGTCTTTATTACATAAAAATTTGTCATCTCGAGTTAATGCTCCACGCATTGCGACTTCGCAAGCAATTAACGCAGATCCTTTGCGAGCCATAACCGCAAAAACCGGCAAAAATATGAAGCAAGAAAGGCAGAAAAACTGAAATTCAAACACGTTCAGCACGTTTTTGCTGCAATATCGTGTTGTATTCGATTTATTTATAGAGAGCGCACGACTGTAGCGCAATACCGACAGGCGTTAGCAATCGACCAGACGACCAGTTCCATACAATCGCACGTAACCAGCGCCAATAGTCGCATGAAGCAGCGGCGTCAAAATCGAAGTTGGCGGCGACGTCGACGCAGGCTTTATTTTCCAGCCATCGACAACAACTGCAGCGAGTAGATTATCAATGCAGTAAGAAATGGCGACATATGTGACGAGTGAAGGAGTGAACTCCCAGCGAGTGGGAAGGAACGACATAAGCCGAGCATAATTTGTACTTAACTCCCTTGCAAATAAAAAATAACAACAAAAAGCGATAAACACTCATACGCACCTAGTGCCATTAAAACACTTAAGTCGATGCCTTGGCACACATGCTACTTCGGCACTATAATCATCATCATCATCATCATCATCATTGTCATCAAGGGGCATATTTGTTAGTTTAGCAATACTCGTAAAAAAATTAAATTGAGCGCAAAAGAAAAAAGAAAACTGAGCAAGCAAACCAAAAATGGTAAAAAGAAACCAGTTCGGTTGCAAGTGCACCCAACAAAACACAAACAAACATCCTAGCAACCAAACAGAAACTACTTGGAAGATATTTTATTTTGCATCAGACGGTGCGCCTAAACTTCATGCAGAACCATGTTGTGGATACAGAATAGGGTACACTCATACTCACACACACACATGCATATGAATATAAAGGATATTCCATTTACGTGTTTTAAATTAATTTGCAAAGTTCTTCGTTCACCCAGAAATGTAAAAATAGAATCTCGGTATGAAGTGGTTAAGGTCGTTATTACACTAATCAGGATTGACCGACGTTAACTACATTTTTATGCTGCTTTGCGCTCTTTGGATGTCGTACTCAATTCTATTTTTACACTACAAACGAAGGAGATGGTAGGATACGAAACCCTTCTCTAGTGGCAAATTATAAAACTTTTCAGAGAAGGAAATTTTGTGCTTTATAAATGCATTGAAGTAAGTTTATTTTTGTAATATAATTTATTCATAAAAAAGGGTGCCTTTAGTTTCCCACTGCTTTTAATTTTTAAATATTTTTAACGAATTCAAAAAACTGCAAAAAAACCAATGAAACAAGGAACAATTTAAAGAAAAGAAGGAAGGAAGGAAAGAAAGAGAAACTAATTTTTTATGGCTTTCTTTAAGCTGTATAAAAGCTTAGTACAAGCTGTGTAAAAAAGTTGTTTGCCCAAGTTTTATAAACACTTTATACACGTATTGTATTTAGTGAACTGAGCGGCATTATGACGGTTATATAAATATCCTGATTGAAGTCCTAGACATGGACAAGCAAAAATTAAAGACCTTTTGGAATAAGAGTTCAAATGAATAAAGCAGTGATATAAGAAAAAATACTCAATAAAATCGGAGAATTAAAAGGCATCAAAAGGGAAGGATTGCAAAATGTTGTAGGAAAACAAAGGTACCTGGGAGCATTCTAATAGTATGGAGGGTTGGTATATACAATATAATACACCAATGCCCGCTGGAAAATGTTACTAGATCGCTCGTTTATAATTAAATATAAACCGTTTACATGAGAATTAAGCCTTCCATTCTAAAAGGAGACACTCAGCTTTATTTGGAATTATAGTTTAGTACAAAAGAAATGTGACTCAGAAGAGAGGAAATACACAAAAGTACTAATCGAATAGGGAAACACAATTCACAAACAAAGAACTATAGATGATGTTCTTCTATTGAAAATCATACAAATATGGACCTGAAGTCTGGTTTATTATGGAAGAATCAATACAAAATAAAATTACGTGTTGTCCGGACCCAGACAGATGTAGCAAAAGCAATACATAGAAAAATGTAAAAGAATTCGTAATCGAATTGAGAGTATTTATAGCAAACATCAATCACTCAATGGGATTGAATACTGTCACCATTCCAAGCAGTAATCTTCTCCATCACTAGTCACACAAGAGGAAAGTTCGCAAAGAAGTTGCACATTAACGAAGAAAGTAATCAAAATCATCCTTAACTGAGTACAATACACCACCCAGTTCAGCAAGTTGTGCTGCTGTTGAAAGTTTTTACAAGAAAGAATAGCACATAAAAAGAATCCAGCGGAGAATTTCAACTGCAGCCAGTCTCAACATGGAACAATTTCATGGAAGTAGCGTAGCAAGAAAAGATACAGACAGGCAACTTCTCGTGATATCATCTTCATCAAATTGCGACTTTTATGACTTTTTATCGCTTCACTACTGGGAAACTAATGCCACACCATGCCAGACCACACCAGAACACTCTGCTTACAAAACACACAACACACACACGCACACACACACACACACAACACATCCACACAACTGAATGGAGTGGAAATTGTATACATACTTAAGTGAAAATGAGCTTGACCAACATAAGAGGACGGGTGGGCGCCCACAATGAGACCGGAGTGGGGAGCTCCTTGTGCTGAAGTGGTGGATATACTAGTCACAGTTTTCGTATGTGGCATGCGAATAAACATTACACTTTGGCATTAATAAATATGCAACCAGCACTTAAGGCAAGCGATGACGGCTCTGATGTTGATGCTGGTCATGATGATGATGATGATGATGATTATGATAATGATGATGAAAGTGTTGATATCCTTCTTGGTTTACTTACAATGCAATCAATTTGAAGCTCTTAAATGTGAGCCTTGCAGAGATTATCGTATAAAGTGCAAAAAATAAAATTAAGATAAATAAAATAAATAAAATAAAAATAACTAAAATAAATTAAATAAATATATAAAAAAATAAATAATTAAATAAATATAAATCAATAAATATAAATAAAATAAAAAAAATTTAACATAAACAAGATCAATGTAAATAAAAATATTTATATGTAAAAGAAATAAATAAATAAAACAAATATAAATTAAATAAATAAATTATTGGAAATAAAATAAATATAAGTAAAATAAATACATAAAATAAATAAATACAAATAAAATAAATATAAATTAAAAAAAATAAAATACAAATACACAAAAAATAAATTGAAATAAAATAAATAAATTAAATAGAAATCAATATAAATAAAATCAAAAAAGTTAAATCTAAATAAGATATATATATATATATATATATATATATATATAAAATAGAAAAATTATAGTAAATAAAATAAATAATTATAAATAAAAAAATAGATTAAATATTTATAAAAAAATTATTTAATAAAATAAAAAAATAAACATAAATAAAATAAAAAAATAAACATAAATAAAATAAAAAAATAAACATAAATAAAATAAAAAAATAAACATAAATAAAATAAAAAAATAAACATAAATAAAATAAATATAAATAAAATAAATAAATAGATATAAATAAAACACAAAAATTATAAAAAAATAAATCAATATAAATTGACAAAAATTAAAATAATAAATATAAATAAAATCTAAAAAAATTAAATCTAAATAAGATATGTAAATAAAATAAATAATTATATATTTATATATATATATATATATATATATATATATATATATATAAAATACAAATAAAATAAATATAAAGAATTAATAAAATAAAACAATAAACATAAATAAAATAAATACAAATAAAATAACTATAAATAAAACGAATAAATATAATTAAAGTAAATAAAAATAAATAAAAATAAATAAAAATATAAATATAAATATAAACAAAATACAAATAATAAAATTAATATAAATAAAATAAATTAATGAAATATAAATAAAATAAATAAATTATAAATAGATGCAAATTAAATAAATATAAATAAATAAAATAAATATAACTAAAATAATATAACTAGATTTAAAATAAATAAATATAAATAAAAAAAATATATATAAATTTAAAAAAATAAATAATTATAAAAAAAATAAATATAAATAAAATAAAAAAAATATAAATAAAATAATTATAAATCAAATATATATAATTAAATAAATAAATAAAATGTGTTGCAATTTTGTGGTGGTGCAATTTTTGGAACTCTCCTTAGCTCTCTTAAAATTTCCAGCTCTTGCTGATGTCAAACTAAGGAGTTGGTTGCACACACAGTTTTTCTCCATGGATCTCCCAGAGCTTCTCCACTTTCTTAGCTAATTATACTATTTACAAGAAAGAACAAACTGACCACAGATAATGACCCTGAGCAAAATATCATCATTATTCTGGTATCAGAGGCAAATCCTATCTTCAAAATAAAATAAAAATATCTTATCGAAAGGTTCTGTTTGTGATTTTTTATACAGCGCAGAGATCGCTCTGGTCCGCGGTCCCTATTTGTGTCACTGGGTAGAGTAGTTCTGCGATGCTACCCGTGCCAGTCTAAATCCACATGCCCACCTTTATTGTGGCTGTGGTAGCATTATGAGCGCATATGTTGGGAGCTTACGAAATGCCCCCACACATGTTTGCGGCATGTGCATTTGTTATCTCCCTCCCACCCCTCCTTCTTCCCCTCCGCCACATAATCCTCACGCACTGAGTGTACTTGGGCCCGGTAGCAGCTCTCAGGTTGTGTTGCCGGTAAAATTTATGCATGTGAACTACGAATATAAATGGCATGGCTTCAGGTTTGCTGTCGGTACCGCTGCGGGGCTTCCATTTATAGAAATTTCACAATTTTCTAAAAATATACAACGTCGCAAATGGGGAAAATTGTGCTGGAAAATTGGGGGGGGGGAGGTGGAATTGAAATTTCAGAAAATTGCAACACAAAAATGCAGCGAGCAACAAACCAGAACAATGAGAATAATACTCGTAAATGTAAATGCATGCACGTGGAAGCATTAATCCGATAAGTGGGTGCAGTTCCCGTCGAGCTGCACGTTTTTTGCTTTCACACACATTCAGGTGAATCACGCGTGATAACTATTGTCAGTCAGCGACTGGAATTGCTAATTTCTCGTCGGCGACATAACAAATCGACTCGCATGTGGGGTGTGGCGGAGTGGAACGATATACAAGCAGGCTCATAATTATGTATCACACCATCATTTATATATTTCAATGAGAACGTGGATCCTAACATATCCCTGAAACCGACTTGGTTTGCTTGTAATAAGAACCCCAGTGTTAATATCAATGAAGAAGTGGGAGCTATTGTAAAAGGCACCAGTTATGAGATTAGCTTCTGACACGCACCACTAGGCACGGTTTGGTTAGGGTGGAAAGGAAGCTCACCTAGTCCAAGAATTGATCCGTTGTGATACCACAGAGACATGGAACCCTTAAACTGAAACACCCCCGGGACTGAACGGAGAACCAGTGCGATTTCCTGATGAAGCGAGCGATTTTGCTTATACTTATGTAGGATATTTTATAAAGATCCTCGAGAAAAGGTGCCTCAGGAATCGAAATCTTCTTCTCTCGAGGGCAGGGCAGTAGCACATCAAGTGTGGGATGTTCTCCTCCTCGTCCGACGAACCGCAGCTGCGGCAAAAGTCATTGGAGGATAGTTTAAGTCTCTGAGCATGTCTGCCAATGACATAATGGCCTGTCCGGACTGCAACTATTGTGGTGAAGGGGTCGCGTCTCAGCTGCAGTAATTGCGTTTGTTCTATTCGGGCTGTGCGAGGACCAGGCTTCTCCGGTGATCCTGCAGGCTTGCTCCAGTTAAGTGAGAAACTTTCATTCTGTATCATGATCAGTGAGCACTCATATTTTGTGCGAGTACAACAAAAAAACTTTTCTAAGAATTGCTGAAGATCGAGAACCCATCGAAAGAAAGGGGCACCAGCTGGGTTTTGTGGCCTTGATCAGCTGGAAACTGATTTACCAAGATTTTTGCTTATTAGAATACTAAGGGCAGGGCCTATATAGTTCAAATGCTCTGGTGTTTCATATTAAGGCCCATAATTTCTTCATAATCTGTTTACTCACATCATCAGTCCTCACAATACCAATTCTGTTTGGTGGGCGGAACTCGAGTAATAAATGTAAAATAGGAAGTGGACAAGAAGCGGGCACAGAACAGAACTTAGTTTTGTTTATTTAAACCAAAAAAGGTTGAGTCGATTGCACAGAACCAACGACCAACTCTGGGCCGTCTGTTGTAGTGCTGTGAACAAACCCTGGTACGAAAATATCTTGCCAACCTTGGTCCAGACCTGAAGTCATACTGAATGTTAGACCTAGTACTGAAAGTCAAAACTAGTTCTGAGATAGTGGGGAATACATGGAAGTGGTTTATGATGTAAATCTTCCCCTTGAGTATATATGAGCTTTCTTCCATACTCCAGAACCCTTACCATATCTTCAGCTTATATGCGTATTTAGCCCAAGAAGGTAACTGTTGGCTTTAAGGCGTATGCAGTTCCAATCGACGCTTTTGCTAATGAATCAATCACATGGTTTGTTAGAAATGAGTAACGACCTCGTATGATTCCTTCCACGTTGACCTATCGCGATTATGATTTTTCTTTCTTCTCCTGAGTGACTTGCCACGTATTCAAAAGTGCCCAGAAATTTCCAATGCAGTTAACCTCTTCAACTATTTTCTAGAATCAATAATTGTTCCATAGTTCCATTGGCCACCATTTAACTATAGAAGATATTGTGCTGACCTTTTCACCCATGCTGCGGTTTCCGCCTCGCAATTGCACAACCCAGATTTGCACGAAAAATATGAATGACATCAGTGTCCGTGCCCACGTATCAATTTCCATCGATTTCGTAGAGGAAAAATTGAATTTGCGTTTGCTTTTTGAGATGAGATTCCACTCTATTTCCCCGTGAATTTCTGTAACAGCGCAGATTCGCTCCTGCAGCACAATCGCTAAATGGAAATTGATGCAGCAAATTTGATATTCGTCGCCAATTTAATTTGTCACTTGCACTTTGGCGACGATGTCAAACGATGGCATTAAATTGATATGGTTGGGAGTGGCGCTGAGGCAATCGCATTGGCACTTGCACTGGGACTGGCATCACCATCACCGTCGCCCTCGCTGCTGGTGAGAAAGCAGAGATACTCACAGCGCAATTTACGTTCGGTGGAAAATTAAAAAAGATACCAGTATGTGTGGAAAGATATATTTTTTAACGAATTTAAAAGCTGCACTTCTGCAGGTAAGGATGGAGGACATGTGTGGCCACAGCAGACAGTTCCATTTAAAAACTTTTGTAAAATGGCACTGTGATGGCTGAAACAGTTGAGAGAAAGAAAACAGACAAAAATATAAGGAACTCATGGTTTATGGATGAGTGGAAAACATAATACGAAACGTGAAAAAGGGTGCTGACGCAGATTGGGGCATTTTAAAGAAATAATTTAATTATGTGGAACTGTAAAACTGAAGAGATAATTAATAGAAATGTGTGATAGTATATGGGGAGAAACCCACGAGTGTAGGTGGCTTTTTCATGAACATCCTGATCACCATTTGATAATGAAAAAGCTATCCACAAAGGAAACGAATCCGCCTATATTTTGGATGGGATCTTTAGACTTGTGAAAGCACGACCTAAGTGGGCGTTTGTACGTTTCAAAAGCATAGATGAAACATGGACTCCAGCAATTAAAGTACACTCAGAAACATAGGAGTACACTTGGCGATCTTATAATTTTTTTAAGATAAAAAACGAGGATAATGTCACAAAAACCACGGCAATATGGTTCGCATATATCAGATATACTTTGTTGAGGTACCTGAAAATATGCTGCACACTTTACAAGGCAATTACACACGCATTTAGTATGTGATTGGTATACAAAGTAAAGCATATTTTTAGGAGCAGCAAAAAAAACCCAAAAAGTTTCATGAATGTATACACTGCACCTATTCCGCAGAGAAAAGCCTTAAATATCAGTTCCCGGCATTGCTAGAAGGTCAAAACAATTAGCATAGACAAGGCTGCCTATCAGTGAGCCCTATCATGCAACTAACCAGTTTGAAGGTTCAACTACACCTCTGCTGCCGTTTGAGGATAGACCAGAAATATTTGTGGTAATTTTAAATTATGCAACAAAGAATCGCTACAACACAATTAAATTTCAACACTTGCCCGGTGGCGGCTGCTTATGCGGAAGCTTATTAAGCGCCACGGTGCAGCGCACGTTACCACACAACGGAAAATAGGCAAACATGTATGGATGTGTGTGTGTGTGTAAATAAACGCATGCACGCACACAGAACCAAAGTCACAGCCAGCCGTAATCAGCCGCATATCTCGGCCCCATTTAGCGCAACGGACGAAACGGTGCACGCTTGAGCGGCAAAGACGAGACATGTCATGTGAATCTTGCACCTCTCTTCGTTGCGGCTCACTGCTGCCGTTGTAGCTACCGTGTTGTTGTTGTTTTTGCTGCTGTTATTGTTGTAATTGCAGCTGCATTTGTTTTTGTACGCTGCAATTTGCGGCCCATTGCAGTTCAATGAGTTTTCAACCGCACACATGCATCCCATACACAGTCGAATTCACACTTCTACACATACACACACACTATCAATCTCATGCACTCACACTCACTTTCCACACACAACCATGCCTGAAAGCCATTCATTTGTGTCCATACATAAATTACCCATCTGAGTGTATGAGTGCGCTGCAATGTGCTGCAGCTGACACTGTAATTGTTGCCGTTGTCGCTGTTGTTGTTGTTGTCTGTTGAATATTTCAACATTCAACGTTTTGTTTTTAATATTTTCAGTGAGCTTAATTATAATTTTATATAAATTAACAACGAAATGCATTAACAATAACAACAAAAGCAGCAGCAGCAACAGCAAGCACTACAAAGTTGTCCTCTCTTCCTGTTCCCAGCACGCTTCGCTTCTCTTCGCTCTCCCTTCGGTGGTCTCTCCATTGTCTGGTGTCAGTGCTCATTTGCACAGACAAAGCAAATTGAATTTGTTGTTGCTAGTTGTGTTATTATTCTTGATGCAGCGACTGAGCTGCTGCTGCTGGCGAAACTGGTAGTGTTGTTTTTGTTTTTGTTTACAAATGCGTCACCATAACTTTTGTTGCAAATTATTACACGCTGGGCCCTGGTGATAGCAGCTCTCAGTGTGTTAATGTGTAAGTATATTAATATAAAAAAATTGTTTACACACATCCTCACATACAACAACAACAACAAAAAAGGAGAAAAATTAAAATCATAAAAAGCGCATGTGAATACGTCGTGTCTGGTAATTTGCATACTGTTGCAGTCACTGTCAGTCCACTCTGCTCTGCTTTACTCCACTCACACTCCATTCACACTCACACTAACTGCACTGCACTGCACTCGATGCCGGCAGCGTTTTTGTGGTGTGTTCTGCTGGTGCGCTTTTGTTTAATTTAAATGAAATTGTTTATGTGCAATTTTCTTCCTGATTGTCTGTGTCTGATTTCCATTTGGATAATGGCGACAATTTAAATGGGCGGTATCATGTTTTATTATGACGATTCTTTGTCTGCGAACGGCAGCAGCATTTTTTAAAGTGCTTCATCAGCTGAGTGCTTTAGTGCCGTTTGGAGTCGGCCTCGCCGTCGGTGTTGCGGAATTGGAAAGCCCACTTGGAATACACATTAAAGCGCAGAGAAGCCTTGGAGGAATATGCGATTATAAACCAGTAAATAGGGGATATGGTAGTGGAGAGGAGAAAGATTAAAATTAAAATTAATTAGTTTTCATGGTTTGAGTGATTCATTATATAATTCCTATAGTTTATTGACGAACGTACTGGAGATATGAGTATCATTTATCGATTCTTCAAATCTGTTGTCTTCCTATACAATCTTTAGAGCAAGTATTTAGTTATTTTATTGTATTAATTTACAGAAAGTAAGTTTACATCAACACAATTATTTCACGATGCATGGTTGTTTAGGGAAGGCCACGGTGACAATACTTGAACGTCTTGGATTAATGTAGAACCAGTAATTATATTTTGTATATTTTATTAATGTTGTATTGTGCAATGCAACTGTCTCACAAAAGGCTTGGAAAGTGGTATTTTTGGTCAGAGAAGTGTGTTTTGGGACTCATGTAACTAAAATCGGAACATTTTCAGAATATTCCAAAAGAGTTGGCATCCTCAAAGCTAATTAAATGTAAAACAAAAGTCTAAAGGAGAAGTAAAGTCCCATACCATGACCACAATAATATTTCAAAGCAGAGAACACATCAAAAGAAGACCACTTAAATACAGGAAGTCCCACAATGATATGCATCCTAGAACATACAAAGAATGAAATGACCAGTGGACGAAAAGATCTGTAGACGAAAGTCACTGAGTTTGTGACTGAGCTTTGGTTGCTGTTTGATTGACCCATTGTTGAACTTTATTTGGTGTGTTGATGCAGGTACCGGAGATAAAGTACCGGACTGAGGCAACTTAAAAAAAACACTTTTTGTAGAGTTGAAGATATCTGCATGGATGACAACTACATTTGCATCTGGGTTCCCTATCAAATACCCAGTTTTTAGGAGACAGTTGGAGAAGATGTTGAGCCACGCATGCCACAATCAGAGTACAGAATAGCCAAGGCTCTTTCCTCTTTCGTACATTACATCGATTTTTATATAAGAGGACGAGGAAAAAAAGGAAAAAATATCATGATTAATAATCTTCTGATGACGACAACAAACTGGGATACGAGTAACATAATTATTACTAGGATTCTCCCGCCCCATTTATGAATTCGCTGAATACGCTTCAAGCAAACCGACCACGCCGATATAAATCCATCCGAAATACATAATGTATGAGAAATCTCAACTAAAAATTTCCTCCGGGAGAATAAATCATAAAAAGATTAATTTTGTTTGATTGACGCATTGTGGGCGCCACGTAATGCCGCGTCCATCAACACCAGCGTACGCAGCTCATGTTGCTCACTCACGCAGGCATCTGCTGAATTTTAACGATTTCAAATGAACTTTTATTTTTTCTGGTGACTCGTACGGCCAAATTTCTTTGTTCGCTGCTGTTGCGTGCAGAGTTGGGGCCTTTGAACTTCTTTCCGAGCTCACAAAGCCAATGCAGGTCGCTCGATTGCGTGGGTGTCCGTTGTTCGTAATTTTATTCTATTCTATTTCAGTTGTGTAGCTGATACTCTATGGCAAATGACCTGCCTCAAAAGTGGTTGCCTTTTGTGTCCAGAGTTATCGCGTCGTATTTGTCATTGTCTTCTTAATGTGCCGCACAATCGTTTACTTTCAAGTGCTTAGAGACCTGCCACCGCCAACGCACTGCCAGGGAGCGAGTGTCTTGCGTGCGCTGGTTCAGTTTCTCTCATGCCGCTCTTGAAATGGGTACATGCCACGACGCCATCTCTCCTCTGCCTCACTCCCTGTTGCCTGTCTCATTGTTGGAATAATTGTAATATGCACAATAAAAATAATTGTCAGCGCACTATTAAAATTCTACTTCTCAGCATGAGAAAATTATTATCCTACTTCTAGGCGAATGAACTCAGCAGCTCGAAACAGAATGGAGCACTAAAGTATATAACAAATAAATGCTGCCATTAGTCTTAACCGAGTTAAGCAGGCGCTACACTCATACATCTCATCAAATCTAATCACTGCGTCGCTGGGTATTAGTTTGGTGAGAAAATGTTTGAGAAAAATATGAGAAATAGAAGTAGATAAGTCCTGTTCCCTTCCTCCTTTGCAAAAATAATTCATGCTTTCTAGAAATTTGGCAGCTCTGGGCATCAATATTCTATCAATATTGATATTTTATATGAAAAAATGTAATGTCGTCAAAGCAAAAATTGGATATGGTACAGCAACGAGCTGCTGAGTCGTGTATCTAAGCGAATCAATCCCAACTCATCAAAAATAGCGAGTTCGCAGTTTTGTTGTTGTAATCCCAAACAAATTTTTATACAAAGCGAGTTGCTTTTAATACGTATTGAGCGAGTTGCGGCTGGCGAATTGAATCCGCCTTTATTACTCGTAAGCTAAGCAGAGATTATGCCACTAATTTTCTGTAACAGTTTGAGAGAAATTGGAACAGACTCAGAGTGAATAAAATCTGACAAATTACCAGTAAAGCTGCAGAGTGGCATAAAATAGAAACGGCAACAGAAACGGGAACAGAAACATAAACAGAAACGGAAAGAGAACAGAACATTACTCGTATTATTTCTGGAGTAAATACTGCTTGGGTTGCTCGTGGAGCCACGTAAACCAGAAATAGAGATAGAAACAGACTTCACAAGAAAACTATATTTCGTTTAAATAATATTAGAAATCGTCTTGCTTGAGAAAAAATTGTCAACGTGACATTGAGAGACATAATTTGGACTATGGAAACTCTAGACCAAATGACTCAGAAATAGTGTGGAAAGGAACTCCATTCATAACGATATTTACTGAACCGCCGATCTGGTACACGGTAATGAAATAAACTGGTTTGACCACTAACACTTAAAATCAGTACAGGATATCGAATTGAATGAGCTAATTCAACCACCCATTACTTCCTTATGGTCACTATTATGGTTGCGGCTTAAGTCAACATGTGTGCCGCAACCGCGGTGTTGTTCAATGGAGTCCAGCTCAGAGAACACTAAAAGTGTTTCCGAGTTGAAAGACCAAGACTATATATTTGCTTTATTCGTTCCAATTTTGTGGGCAAAGGATTTTCAAGTGGCATTGCCAGCTAAAGTGCTCTTCAAGCATTTGTCAAAGGCGCCTTATCGTCTGACAAAAACACTTTGCAAAACTCACCCCAACCAAACGTAGGGCACACAGTTAATCAGCAGCTGAGCTAAAATACGACGCAACTTTAAATATGAAACAATAGTACAAGAACACTCCGGAAAATTGTTGTAAACAAGAATGAAACAAGGAAAACACGAGAAAAAAGTCGATGATAATAAAATAGAAAACAATTTCCCTCCGACAATTCAGTAGAATAAAAGCATTTAGGGGAGAATGAAAAGCGATGAGTGGAGGAACTTTGCAAACAAAACAACTTCAAGAAAAGAACACAAAAAAGACGGTCCAACAAAAAGCAGAATGGGGGAGAAATAGCAAAACAAAGCAAGATTTCTACTTGGACTATTTTTAGGCGCATGCATTCGCAGGGAAACTGCCACATGAGTGAGATTTTAATCTGAACCCAAGCATGACGCGGAGTGTGTAATCCCAGTGCGAATGGTGTTACAAAAAACTTTGGTTGGTTAAAATGAAATATGCTTCGATTTAAGCCAGAAAAAACAACAACAAGAAAACGAAAATGAGAAATAAAGCAGAAGAAAACGCACAAAAAGGATGCTGTAATGCCGCCATCTTTGACCTTGATATGCGATGACTTCTAATGAAGGAGCGCACACACAAACGGAAGTACACAAATGCGTAAAATGCTTGTGAGTGTGGGTGCGAGTGTGTTCTTACCCAACAACAACAACAACAACAACAGAACACATACGCGCACTGGGACACACACATACAAGCCGCCACTCATACACGTGCCTTGCACACTCGCATCCTATTTATTTATATGCAGGAAAATGTGCTGTCGAGTGATAAAGGCACGTACGTCGCCTTAAAATACACAACAATGGCAACAACATGAACGCGTTTATGTATAGATAGATGCATAGATAAAACACACACATGCAAACACACGCACACACTCTCATAACCACACAGTTCCACTTATAGAGCAGTCGCACACATTCAGCATCAGCGTGTGAGCGGTCACAGGACTCACAGAACGGCAGCTATTTATGAGTATGGTTTTAGTGGGCGTTGTGATAAACCGCTCTGAGGCGCGTGTGATAGTGATGGTGGCCGAGTCTAGCTGGCATCTACAATACGAGCATATTGGCGGCATCCTTAGACCTACGAGCTCTTGCGAGAAACTAGTCAAACGTAGGACGGGGATAGCACCAACAACGACATCAACAACAGTAATTACAACAATGACAAGGGCAGCGGCGTCTTCGGAAACGGAACCACACGCCGACCCAGCCACCCAATGACGTCAATGACGGCTCCTCTGTGCCTTGAGCCGGCTTTTCCGTGCGATTTGAGCCCGCAACCATCCAAGCGCTGCGAGTATTTCCGTTGCCTTCTTCGCCGTGAATTTATTGTCTTTCTTTTTATTTGTTTTGTTAATTTCCACAAATGTCATGTTGTCGTTGATTAACATATTTGTTTTTGATTTTATGGCAGTTTTATTTGTTTACTGCTGGTTGGCGCACTTCACGCCAGTGCTGCCAGTCGGTTGCGGAGGCTTGGTGCTTGCCACAAAATGTGGGAAGCATGACCTTCGCTTTCGGTTTTGACTGGGTACTTAGCGTAAATTGCCATTCGCACTTGTGTGCATCGATTCGATTCGGTTCGTTCGTCTTATTCCCACAACGGCTGCAAATGGAGATGTGTTGATGGGCAATTCAATATAATTACATACGAGTAAGGTTCCTTGGGTGGCAATATTCGACTAGCCTGAACACCCCTGTCCAAGATATATTTTATAATGCTCCCTCGAGTGGAAATTAAATGTGTCTTGGCCTAGTCTCATATGAGTTTATATGAGTACTGCATGACGGAAACGAGTTGGAATGCCTAAGGATATAAGGATATTCGAAGCCATTCCCAAGTGGTGAATGAAATTTTAACTGTCCATGGAGTCCCAGAACGCACTGAAGGCGCAAGCAAAAGTGAGACATGAGTTGGTTGCAACTTGATTAAGTTGGCATAAGGCTGCAGTGGTACAACGAATTAAAAGTGTGTACCAGACTTCCTCGGTACGAGAACCAAGTATGTTATAAACCAAGGATCCTGCATGGAAGTGACTTACAGACATTCCTGGTCATTGGTAGGATAGCCACATTAGCACTTTTCTGGTAGCAGAAGTTTTCTTATGCTTGAACCACCTCAAAAATAGAGGCATGTAGTTTGATGCTATAAAATTACCAACAAAAATTCGAGTGCGATGTATAAAGGTGCCTTTGAGAAACTCGCGGCAGTCACAAAACATGAATCAGTTCAGAAGTTCAGATCACAACTGATTCATGACAAACCCTTCCACGCAAGAACATAAAAAGTGACGAATGTGGATCTATCATCTTGGAACAAATCCCACAAAAGAGTAGCTAGCATGCAGCTATATCAAAAATGATGGCCTCCTTATTCTTCAGCAAGGATACTGTAGTCACTTTCTGTGTAGACTAAAAAGCACAGTAAAGAAGATGCAGGCTATTCATGAAAGTGCTAACTGCTATTCATGAAAACTATGCATATTGCTATTATCCTTTATGGAATTGGTAAAATAGCCTCACCTGCAGTCTTGCTACTTCTCTGTGTTTATAAAAATATGGTCGACAATTTTTACAACGACTCATGAAAGACTTCGAACTGCAGAAGACCTCAGAGGCCCGATTTTGGAGTTGTCTAGTTTTCTGTTTTCCACACTCTGACATGGTTCTAAAGTATTGGTAAGTGCCTAAAATTCATACTTCGAAAAACAACTTTCTCCATCATTTTTGATTATGCTGCATGCTATCTACTCATGTCTCAGCTCCTTCACGAAATGCTGGCGACAGACCTTCTATTCTCCAACTGAATCCACCACATGATACCACAAACTAACAAGTTGAAGCACGTCTAAGGGCGTAAAGAAAGATACATCGCAGCTATGAGACTACAGAACTCGCATTTCAAGTTGCTCTGCCTTTGTGCAATTCACTAAAGTTGTCGACTGCTGCGGATACACACTTTGAACTCCTTTAACAATACAAATACACATCGTGAAGTGGGCCTGAAGTGCCTGCTTGCTCCACTTAAGACGCAGTCAAATGTTTTAGTTGAATTTTAAAGAGCGACAACTGAAGCTGAAATTCAAGGCGATTGTTATGCGTGACATGGTTCGGTTTAAATGGAACAAAACGTGTTGTTGTAGCTTTTTGCATTGTTTTTGTGCGCACAAAAAGGACCTCATGTAAAATTTAATTAAAAAATCATGAAATGTTTGCGACAGCCAGCTTTGCGTTGCTTATTTTTGTGAACTTTATATTAAAAAATCTCAGCGAAAAGTAAAACCAAAAATAAATGGCAATTGTTATGTGCGAACGAGAGCGTTTGGCACATTTGTAGGGGTGGGGGCAGGTTGTATTTGTATGGAAAGTGGCATACGTGACGTATGCGTGACATTTAATCGATTAAAAATTTTAACAGCGACGACAGCCGCAGCAAAGGTTGCGTGCGAGAGTTTTAGATGTGAATAGAACGGTGCAGTAGGAATTACGTATAAAAAAAGAAATTGGACATTTAAAAGTTTAAAAATGGTAAAAATTCAAAAGCGTACATTTTTTGCCTTGTGTGTGACCGGACAAAACCCACTCATACACATATACACTCACCCACACACACACAAAGAGAGAGAGACCCCAACTGACGGTCCACTACCCACCTCCTCAGGTCGTCCCACATCGAGTTCGGGTTTTGCTCGTTTGGTGCTGTTCAATTGCAAAAGTATCCACCAGCAAAACCATTTCCGCTACAAGGAGGTCATCAACAAGCTCATCAAAATACAATGAACACTTGGAAGAACAGTGGAGAGCCGTATTAAAAAAAGTCATTAGGTTTTTTGAGGATAAGAAGCAAAAAAACCAAACCAAATTACTTTAGAATGGGAGAAGAAAAAGTTGACACTTTTTGAGTGAAAATGTTGGTGGGTGGTGAGAGTGATGCGCAGCGGTGTGATGGGAATGCGTACCGGGGTGATAAGAATGCGCAGCGTAGTGTTGGGAAGAGAGCAATAAATCTCTTACATAATCATTGCTGGAGAGTTTTTCTGCTCAACGAAAAAGAGTCCATTTTTACTCTATGTACAGAAGTAATTTCCTTCATTCTGTGGCAGAAAAATAGCTGCTTTTCTGTACTGAATCTCTTTTCAATCAAATCATTTCCTTATTTCCATGCACGTGAACGCAAATCAATTGAAATTTAAGTTCAAGTTCAATAAAACTCAATAAATTTTTCTAATGCCTGCCTTGGACGCTCATTTAACATTGAAACTATCCTTCAAACACGCAAACACACAGAGGCACGAACACATAATCTCTCTCACAGACACATGCACTCTCACACTTCCCGCCATCTGTTCACTGACAGACTTTCATCCATCCATCCATCATCTACATCTCCATATGCCCGTTGTGCTGACAAATGAACGCCCTACAAGGTGCTTATCATGATGCATTACGTGACTGCGCTGCTGCTGTCGACGACGATGAGGACGACGCCGACGTCGACGCCGCAAACGACTACGCCCACGACGTTGCAGAGAGATGGCGTTCGTGAGCTCGTCCATCAAACACTCGCACAAGGTCTCACAGGTACATACCTGGTAGTCACCTTTTGTAACCTGCCCCGAAAATGAAATATGTTCACACCGAGACCTTGTGCAGCTAACGCTCCAGCTACAGTTGCAGCAGCTGCAGCTCACGGCTGGGTATACTCGTGCAAGCAGAGCAGACCAGAGTAGACCAGAGTAGAGCAGAGCAGAGCAGAGTAGAGCAGAGCAGACCAGAGCCGAACAATCGCAGCGACACTGAACGTGACCACAAGGGTCGCTTGTCGCTTGTTAACGTCAGAGTTCCCATAGTCAGTCAGCCACAGTCATCGTGCTCACACATGTGTGCAGTTGTTGTTGCTGCTGCCGTTCTTCTGCTCCTCGTTGTCGTTGTATTCACTTAGGCACTGTGATGTACGAGTATCACAACAGCGCGTTCCTTTAGTTCTTTATTATTTTCATTTATTTATTGTTATTTGTGTTTGTGTGTGTGTGTGTGTGTGTGTGCTGGGATGTTATTAAAACGCTTCAAGCCCTGCTACGTTGATGACAAGTTGTTGATTTGGTAATTGACACTAAAGTGGCGTATAGCAACCACGCATATACAACCACTCTCCCACATACACACACACAACCACACTGTCAATAGTGTTTGTGGGATGTTGTGGCGCTCCCTCGCACATCCTTGTGTGAAGGGGATGCGTTTAATTGCTGTGTGTAATTTATAATCAATATAATCAATTGCACTTGTGTGGATAATTGGCTCTTTGTCACAGGAATTTTATAAAGAAAATACACACAACACTTTATAAATATGCATTGAGTTTAATTTATGAGGCTCCACTTGACAATTGGCCGTAAACGCCCGCGAAAGCGATAAAATTGCCTACACAAATCTGTGCAGGCACGCGGGCATGCGTGTACACAGTAGCGAAGAGTGCGAATGCAGGCGCGAGTTCGAGGGCGATTGGTAACTAGATAAGATAAGGCTGAAGGACAGCAGAGACGCAGTACCCAGCAAAGGAATCCTTACAAGGCTAGAAGGGGAAGTTTGAGTTTAAGAGTATAAAGGCTCTTTCAGTGGGTATAAACGGATTTGGAATTCTCTTCATTTTCTTACCCCATATATCCTTTGAGATCAGTAGTGATATAGATACTCCCTAAGGTTTGTCATTTTATCTTGAAGACTGATAAGAGTTCCATTAGGCATAAACAAATAATGAATGAACGAGAGATTTTATGGGTGAAATGCAGGATCAGAGACGATGCCAATGAGCGATAAGAGTTTAATCCAGACAAACTCATTGATAGGGGTCGAATTTGTTATTGTTACAATGGAGTCATCAAGCCACACATTGAGAGAGGCGAGGCTTTAAATCTCCAAGCCGTATGATGTTGAGAGACGAGAACCGAATTGTTTTTGATCCATTGGCATGAAATATAAAGAGGCTACATTTGTGGATGCATATCAGACAGTGGTTGATACAATGGGGTGTGAGAAAGTATTTTGAGAAGAGGTAATGTCAATATAACGCCAATATCATCTGATGTGATGACCTTGAATCTGGCCTATGTCAATAAACTAGACACAATTCAAACGCATTTAAGAAACTAGTTGCTTGTTCACTAACACTGGATATCGAAGAGAGATCTATCTATTAAAATTCATTTAACATCCTCGGATTAAGACCGAAGCTCTGGTTTATTTGGTATTACAATGGCTTCATTACTGCCTAAGTGTTTCAGCCTCTTTGACCATGGCCTAAACTAAAATACAAAATAGTAACCTTATTAACCGCCGGAGAAGCAGGTCTCCAACCACTCGTGCATTGATGTCCATATCTTAGAGTACTCATGAACCAAACTACATTGGGCCAATGAACGCGTACTTCGATCAGATTTTCTTAACCACAAGTAACATATTATCCAATCTATACATCTATACACGAAAAACAAAACTTTCCGACGCTATCCTCAGCATTTCTCTCTGGATTTAAATACAAATTTCCCACAGCAGTAAGAAAAATTATTCATACAAAATGATTGTTTTTCGTTGATATAAACCCGTGCTCTAATTACAACTTTGGTTGAGTGCAGGCAAATGGCTTTCACACCTTCAGTCATTAGTTTAAATAAAATTGTCTCTAATTGCATTTTTAATGAGGATCGTTTTCATGCACTGATTGTGATTGAAGCAACAATATTTGATGCAAACAGAATTAACAATAAGAGTTTCTGTCTGGCTCAGGCATATAAAACAATTATACTCCTACCCCGACCCCTTGTAGTCATAATTAATTATGGTGTAAGATATAATAATAATAATAATAATATTTTATCAGTATCCATTCCTCTCTCATGGGCTCACATTAAGCTTCAGTTCATTTTTTACTTTGCACGGAAAACACCAATAAAACTTGTTGAAGATCTAAACTCAGGATGTGAAGTAGTAAGTATGCTATTCACGCTATGGTGGGTTAGCAATCCTCTCAAAGCCTGGTCCTATAATAATATTTGTTAGTAGGCCACAAATAATCTACAACTCGGCACTGATACTTGCCTGGATATACTATATTTTGATATCTAACTCGAATATCCAAGCACAATGATGGTTATCTGTGAGCACCTGTCTGTATACTATACTGGGCTGAATACTATACTGGCCTGTATACTGCGGCTCAATAAGTTCTTTGAGTATTGTCTAACATTTTTCCAACCGTTTTTTGGGAAACTAGGCCCTTTAGTATTTACATATAAAAGCTGACTCAGCGACAGACGAGCATTAATATTCGTAACTCCATTCGTAGCAGGTCAGCATTGGAAAACAGAATTTGTTGTCTTTAATTCCCATATAGAATTACATAATCCTTAAGAGCGCTTCAGATGAAAGACAGGAGCAAAACGAACGGTTTCGTTAACAACGCTGTCTTCCCTTGGGGCGTGAGTATGAAAATTTAATTTAGTAGCTTAAAACGCAAAACAAACATGACATTTACGAACTGTCTGTAGCAACATCTCAGCTTAGGTTACGTACATGGAGATGTGTACCTACTAAACTACTTTGCCTAGGAGTCTCGTTCCACTTCTGCCAACTAGTCCGCATATTCAAAGCAACACATCAATTTCATGTAAATACGCTGCTCCAACGCCACAACGCAGTTTGGCTGCGAGGCACTTTTGCCGCAGCTGTGGCAACAGCAAATTCAAGAGAAACACACACAGAGTATTTGCTCTCTGTCCGTCCACCTCCCACTTTGATACTTTTAACAACCATATTTGAATGTAAGAAGGATGCTATGCTCTGGGGCAGTACGGGTACATATGAACTGCAGTCGCATGCTAGCGAATGGACTATATGATGACTTTACAAATGCTTCCCAAAATTTTACCACTCACTTATGTCTTAATGGTGATATCTGATCCTTTGGCGGAGGCCTATAAATGAAGCTTTGGTACATATTATGGGGGATGTTATCAGTTCATAAAGTTTTGCTCCCATGAGATTTAACCCTTTTTATTGTTTTGATCCTATTATTCTGGAAAAGAATTGGCGAATCTGTGACTACAAACATTCAGGTTTACTGGAGTTAAATGCCAAAGGCTCTTGCTCTTGCTCAGTAATAAAGCATTCCATGGTTAACAGTTATATAGTTGGATTTTATTTTAAGTTGGCCATATGAGTATTGAAAAAGTAGTGACTTCAGGTGAGATAAAATGTTTGAAAAAGATATATGCAAAACCCTCAATTAGGCGAGGACTCGGGACCCTAAGAAATGGGATAATTTCTGGTAATTAAAATGGATTCAAATATGAGGATAGACAATGCTATACAACAAAGATGAATGACAAATTCTACAAGAAGGAATTGATGACTCTCTTACATGCATATCCTGAAGAAGAGACAGACGAATAAGTATGAATGTGATTCCAATTGACGATATATATCTCCTCTCTCTATCTGCATTCGCCGTTTCTCTTTTAAGAAAGAAACTATGATGAGAACCTGTGTCCTTGTACACTTCTAAAAAGGTGCTCAGAATTAATACCATCCTTGCTTTACGCATCCATCCTGAGTTACCTGGTGGAGAAGCCATTCGGAGGTGATAATATACCACTAATGACGGAAGATTCTAGAAATATCCTACATGGGATCTGCAGTCTGTAGTAATCCCCACAATGGCGCAGAAAGTGGAAGCCTGTTTACTCTTCCTCCTTATTGTCACTATCAGATAGTGACCTGTGACTACCTCCTTCCTATTCTCCATAACTAGATGAGACTTTTGGAGCCCGCCTTTTGGTCTTAAATGGGGAAAATCACATTTGTTTATATACGAGGTGTGATAAAAAAAGAACCGTTATTGTGTGATCAAAAAATAAAGTATTTATTTATTCATCAACAACTATCTTGTGCCCTTCAAAGTAATTCCCCTCAGATATAATACAGTTATGCCCGCATTTTTTTCAATCCTCGAAACACTTCTGAAACGCTTTTTTTGGTATCGCCTACAGCTCCTGTTTCGATTTTTCTTTCATCTCCTCAATCGTAGCAAAACGCTTTCCTTTCATCGGTGTCTTCAGTTTGGGAAAGAGGAAAAAGTCAGCGGGGGCCAAGTCCGGTGAATACGGTGGTTGAGGCATGATAACGGTTTTGTTTTTGGCCAAAACCAGCTGTTGAGCGATGTCCATGCGACGTTGTTTTTGCTCAAAATTTAACAATTTTGGAACAATCTTCGCTGCCGCACGTTTCATGCCTAAAACATCCGTAAAAATTGCTTGGCATGAGCCGAACGATATGCCAACATCATCAGCAACCTCTCTGATAGTGATTCGACGATTATCCAAACTCATTTTCTTCACTGCGTCAATGTTTTCATCGGTTGTTGACGTGTTCTGGCGACCAGGACGAGCATCGTCATTGACATCTTCTCGGCCTTCCTTAAACCGGTTATACCACAATTGAACTTGTGTTCTGCTCATAGTAGACTCGCCAAAGGCCACAGTCAACATTTCAAATGTCCTTGCGCACTTAATTTCATTTTTTACACAAAACTGGATACAGTTTCTTTGATCCATTTTTTTCGAATAGTACAAAATCGAAGAGCACACCAAAACACAACTATCCTTTTTATCTGTCAAAAACAAACTGACAATCCAAAATGGTAGGTATTGCCAACATATATAACAGACATGTGTACCAACATAAAAAAAAAAATGCGAACATCGAACATACGTAACTCACGAAAAGATGAAAATAACGGTTATCTTTTGATCACACCTCGTATATGTACAACTTATCACTTTTGGATTAGGCTGATGACTTCTTCCTTTGAGGATTTGCATATAGGATTACTCAGAGATGTGCGATATGGGAGGACAGCACATCATATAGTTCCTGTCTTATAAAGAGGAGAGGAATATTGTATATATGAACCAATCTCAATATATATATATATATATATATATATATATATATATATATATATATATATATATATATATATATATATATATATATATATATATATATATATATATATATATATATATATATATATATATATATATATATATATATACATATATATAATATATATATATATATATATATATATATATATATATATATATATATATATATATATATATATACATATATACCTGTGTCCTTAACGATATTATTATAATACAAAATGTTATGTTGGAAAGAAAGGAGAGGTGCATATGAACAGACATTGTAGATATAAAATCCTTTTGTGAACTGCTGATGATTTCATGCTCGAAGAGCAGTTTGCTGGTGGAACACGGTATTTTCGGGGGCCATTTATGCGACATAAATCACCAAGGAATGCGTGTTACTTATGAAATAAAGAAAAATATGTATTCTGGCTCCCACTCAGCATCAAGCGATTGGGCTGAACTATAGTCGATTAGTTAGGGTAAATAATAGACTATTGTGAACTTTGTCAATGATATTTGGTACACCAAAGTTCACAATAGCCACTTCACGGTAATATTCTCTTTACAATCTTTTATGGCAGCTTCTTCTCACGAGGAGAATGTGCACCCTGCACCTGGACAGTTTCTGCCAGCGTACCTGTTTGGCCTTCATTGATATCGAGTTGCATGTAAACCGATATGCCAACTTTTATCGGTGGAAAATAAATAAATTTGCCTGGTATCCGAAAAAATTCCACTTGCGAGCAGAAATTGTAAATCGACCTCCTCTTTGGCATGTGGAATTTTTGCAAATTCATTTAACAACAAAGAAAGGCACAAACAACACAACCATAAAATTAATAAAAACAAAATAAAAGGAAATAAACAAAAGAAAAATTATTGTTTACGCACCTTCTCAAAACTGACACGAGTAAAAAATTCGTCTGGTCGAGTTGCCGTCTGCACTGATCCCTCTGCTGCTCTACTGACTGCTGGGACTACTTGCACTGCTCAATGAACCTGCTCCCGACTGCCTCAGCTGTTTTATCCCTTCGGCACTGGAGCACCACTACGCTCCTAATTGTGTAAAATCAATGCGCCCTCCAGGGATCAAGGGTGGATGAAAGACAGCAGAGTGCCTTATCGACTGCTTTTACGCACTACTCACTTTATTTTATATTATCAATTATGAAGACAATTTTTTTTTTTGTTTGTTTTTTGCGATTACTATCAATTGTTGAGTTGCGGTTGAATTTCAAGCGAATGCCATTAACTGTATTTTGTTTTTGTTTTTTCTTATTATGCCCGTATTCCAACTAGAAGAGTGCTGTTAAAACGCAGCGACAGCAACGAAGCTCTCGTTTGTTAAAATTTGTACAAATTTATTTGTCTGATAAGCGCGACCACAAACTTATCCAACCACAACTGATTTACAAATTAAACTGAACTAAGCGGAACGAGTAGAATGTGAATTCATTTTGCTCCGGAACACATCCAAATTGGACCCAGGTTAAAAATCAAATGAAAGCTGACGTTTACGAAACCCTCACAATATTTACTCTTTGGATTGTGTATCGAATAACAAAATCCCAACGAAACAAACGAACACGGAACGACAATGAATGCGTTTATAAACGAAAGCTTTTTTCTATACTCACAGGGATCCTTGAAAAAATTGTCCAAGTGAAGTTTGTTATTTTTGGATGCAAAGAATTATTGTATTTATTTTAAATTAATACTTGTAATATTTTAAAATAAGCTGGGATCCATAAAATGCACGCATAAAGAAATATAAGCCCACTCTAGAATTACGTCCAGAGACGATGGGGCAGCTAACATATCTCCCAAAACTGTGGAACATGGAGCCCCATAAAGTCATAAAATTTATCAAAAGCCTCCTTATGGATGGTTAAATCAAGGCTTCGCCCAAAATATAAAATTGACCGAAGTGCACTATAGCCAATTATATAAATAGGATTACGTCAGTTTCCTTGGGAATCTCAATTCATCAAATTATTTCCGGATTATTTGCCGAGAATTTAACAAAATTCATAAAATTTGTATTGTGAATGTCAGGATATGGTATTGCATTTATGTATATGATACGTCCACTTTTAAGTAATTGAATTACTATATTTTCTTTTGGTTTAGACTGATCCGAGAATATAAACCAGAGCCGGTCAATTTTGTGCACACGTACTTGTGTGGAGCTTTTAAAGCATTGTTTTGTGCTCATGGAAGCTTTCACGGTGATGCAGCTGGCGCATTTATATACGAAGTTTGAATAGGTCCTCAGGTCAAACGATAGCCGAAAACAGTTATGGAAAGCAGAGGTAATCGGAAAGGAAGGCTATTTGTAAGATAGGTTGGATTGCAAATAAAATTTTTGCTTGTGGGGAATATGTAGGATATATTGTTCTGAGTTAAACAAGAGTAATTGAACAAACTGCCTGTATCTTTAGTTTTTGAGAACTTTTTAAACACCATTACTTAATTGGTCTAGTGGTAGGAATGCTAGACTCACACGCAGGGGGTCGAGGGTTCGAAACCCTCATAGTCTGGTTCTTTCTAAATATTTTTCTCTTCGAGTCGAAGGCGTTAGTTGCTAGTACTCATTCTCCCAACCCATTGAAGACAATTTATTAAGGTGCAAGGTATAATAATAATAATTAAACAATATAAATGTATGTTTTACACACGACTTGTTTCTTCGTTCTCATATTTTTGCATCATGATCTCGGTCAACTGATAAACAGTGTCATCGATGGAAGTAGGTGTTCTTCTAGTCATTTTCATCATTCTAGACTTCTCCATTATTTATGTAGAACTTACCACTAAATCACGAATTCACAGCAATTGGTTGGATATCACAAAATAAACTGTATTGTCCTGTTAGAATTCCATATATTGTCGGCCATATCTAAACCATCACTGGACGTAATTGTTTCAGTAACGTTTCTCCCGCTTGCAACAATATCCTGAGAAGCATCATATAGTCAATCAATACGAGCAATTAATAGATCGGTCCGACATTATTTGGAAACTCTTTTCTGCTCGAGTTTAAAATAAAGCAGTCAACGAACTGATGAAATGTGTTCCCCGCTTAAGCCCCTGGGATACATATTTAGTCTCCTTTCATACCTCAAACTTGTGTTACAGAATTTGAAATGTGTAACTGAGCGAAAAAAGGCAACGACAAAATGGTTCTGTGAGAGAATTGTTGCCACTTATTTCCATTTTCTCCGATTTTCAAGTGCGAACTAAAGGTCAGTTGGTCAATCGTAACGTAACTGTCAAATTCAACTGAATTTGTGTGACAATAAGAACCTGTAATAACCCTGACAGACATCAAGTATTGTTACTATGTACCGAACAAATGCTTGATGTGTCATGAAATACCAGCCAAATACTACTTGAGCTGCTATTTCATTCGATTTTTACTCGAATTTCATAGTATTCGCCTGGGGTTCTACTAAACACAGCTCACAGCTCACACCTGTCGAAATGAAAGCATAAAGTTTTCCAACGCTGCCATTTTCTGTCGTTATTATTGCAAATATTATGTAAAATACCGCAAGCCTTTTTTATGTTTACATGCTTGAAATAGAACCACAAACCCTTTCCGACTTTCCTGAAGCGGGTCTTCAAGTGCCCAAAAGTGTTTTCAACCACACGACGCTAGATTCAACATTATTAATAAAAAATTTCAAAAAAAATTATTAAATACTTTATTGAAAACTTCAATGAACAAAAATTAGCTGATGATTTTAATTTCAATTTCGAACTGCTTTTTTCTGAAATATAATTCAAATTTCTAGCTTACACTGCGGCCACACGATCAATTTCTTGCCCATCAAGTTCTCATATGTATTGTCTGTCAAAACCTGTTCAAGTTACATCAAGGAGGACTAATAAGGTGGAGTCGAAAGTTACAACTATAATTTCATTAAATTTAATTGTCAGTTGAATTCGCAATTAGATCGAAAAAGCAGATCGGTAAACAGACATAAAAAAAAAATAAATGAACAAGAAGTGATATTCCCTTGCGAATACCTAATAAATGCATCCCGACATATACAGTGCAAATGCAGAGGCCAAATTTGTTTTAACCCAGCTACCTTGTGAACTGTCACTCCCTTTAATGACCATGCATGGTGAACAACTGTTAATTGCCTTTTTGTTTTGTTTTGACAGTTGATACGGGAAAAATTAGCTCATGCATTGAAGAACTTACTGTTTGGTTACATTATGTTCAGAAGTACATCAAACCAAAATATCGACTTCCGGGGTGAAGGAAAAAGAAAAGGAATGAATCACAAAAAATAGAGCAAAAATTCGTTATATATTTATGTATATGTTTTGAATTTATTAAAGTTATTATTTTCCATTAAGTTTTTGTTTCGTTACATGCTACTGATAAATTTCCTTCAATAATTGCATTATAAAGTATTAAAAAATTTCTACTCACACAATTGCTATGTATGTAATTTTATATAAATTTCGTTTTGTTCTCTTTTGTTAATACATCATTTTGTAATTGTTCATATAAGTGTAATTCTTCAAAAATTGTCTTTATTGTTTCCATTTGCATATGTATACGGGTATCTAAGTAATATCTCTGTATCTGGTATTATCTTCTTTAACAATATATTTCTTTTTTTGTTCGAAAAAATGGCCTGGAACATGGAAGTGCGTCTAAAAATGAGCACCTCAAAATGCGCAACAATAACAAAGATACTAAGAGAAACGGACAGAGAGAGAGCTCAAAGAGTGTGACGTAAATGGCTTAGTACTGAATTGAACGAGTGAGTGATTACAAGTTAACGGTACAAATGTAACTTTACTTTAAGAGAACGAGAGAGAAACAGTATTAATGCCATATGCTTACTTGGCTACTCGTATTTATATATCAATATAAAAGTGAAGTGGAAATTTGAATGTTTTGTTTTGTTGGAACAGTGCTCTTCAAAATGTAATAAATGATTTTCTGTCGATTTCGTTTATTTTTTTTTTGTTTTTCTGCTTTTGGAGCTTACTACGCGACTTGGTAACTTACAAATACAATTCATACCGGACTACATACTAATCAACAAATAAATGTAACCCTGCTTTTGGGTCCCCATAAATAGTAAACATTGATTGCGAGTAATAAGTGAGTTCATAATTGAATTAAGAACTCCATTTTAGGGCAATTTTCATTATCGACTGAACTTTTCTTGTGTTAAATGCTCTGCTTTAATGCTTTAAAGTAGTTTAAGCTAAACGCTAAACACACTTCCAGCTCGCGTTTTCGATTATTTCTGACTTAAACATACACTAATATATCATATCAAGGCTTTGGGTATGCGTTTCATATAAATTGTTTACAATTTTAAATATTATTAATACTATTTTAATATAATGTTTGTTATAATATCATTAAGAGAAGTTGCTACTTTAGTCATATATATTGTATATGTATTAAATTGTGTGTACGTTTCCAACGGAATCTCTTTATTGCATGGAAGAATTTATGGTTTTCTTATTTTCCTCAATAAGTTCACTTTTTGAATTAATAGTAAACAGAATTAAAGTAATAAGATTATAGTTAAAAAAGAAGCACTTTGACAATACTCGGACGCTGCAAGGGAGGCGTAACAAGGTATTCCATGGGAACTTGATTGGTGCTTTTATTTTCCAGTTTGATTCCATTTCAAATCCGGTCGGAAAATTCACGATGGTGACAAAAATTGGAATCCTTGACTCTACTTTCGACTTGCAACGACACTTTTTTAAAATTAATTTTGTTAAAAATAAAACAAAAAATTCCAAAAAAGTTACTTCATTTAATTTAAATTAAAATTTTTTTCAACAATTATTTTTAATTTAAAAATACTCTCTTTTGATTTAAGTAAAACTTTTTTTTTAACAATTATTTTAATTTAAGAAAATGTAATTTTGATTTAAATAAAATTTTTTCCAACCAAATTTTTTGAATTAAAATAAATTTACAACTTTTGATTATATAAAATAATTTTTGACAACCAAAATTTTTTTAATTAAAAAAATGGACTTTGATTTAAATTAAACTTTTTTTTTTTAAAATGTGCTTTTGATTTAGAATACAAATTTTTTTAATTTAAAAAACATAATTCAACTTTTGTTCAATTATTTAAAAAAAATTTCATTTACTTGATTTAAATAAAAACTTTTTCAACTAAATTTTTTTGAATTCAAAAAAATTACCTTTTTTAATTTAAATAAAACTGGAATACAAATTTTTTTTTTATTGAAAAAAATATACTTTTGATTTAAATAAAACTTTTTTCAGCAATTTGATTTGATTTAAATAAAATTTTTTTCCAGCCAAATTTTTTTTAATTAAAAAAAATTTACTTTATTTGATTTTCAAATATTTTTTTATTTAATAAAATATACGTTCTTTTCAACAATTTATTTAAATTTACGAAAATGTAATTTTGATGTAAATAAAATAATTTTCGAAAACAATTTTTTTATTGAAAAAAATTTAAAACTTGATTTAAATAAAATTATTCTTGCAACCAATTTTTTTTAATTAAAAGAATATAATTTAATTGATTTAAATAAAATTTTTTTTAATATTTTTTAAATTTAAAAAAAATAAAAATTGTTTTTAATTTTAAAAAAAAATACTTTTGATTTAAACAATTTTTGTTCAATAATGTAATACAAAAATTCATTCGTTTGATTTAAATAAAATAATTTTTTCAACCAATTTTTTTTAATTAAAAAAAATTTACTTTGATTTAAATGAAACTATTTTAAGAATTTAAAAAAAAATGTACTTTTGATTTAAATAAAAAATATTTTTTCAAAAAATTTTTTAAAGTTAAAAAAACATACTTTTGATGTACAAAACTTTTTTCAATAATTAAAAAGAAAAATTTAGTTTGATTCAAATAATACTTTCTCAAAATTTTATTTCAACTAAAAAAGTATTTTTGATTTAAATACAAGTTTCTTCAACAATTTTTATTTTTACTAAAAATACACTATTTATAATATTAATTTTTATACTTTGATGAAAATTTGTTCATTTGATTTGTTAAATAATAATTGAATATATTTTGTTGAATTTTTTACTGTTTTATTTTAAATAAAAAAATTTTTTTTTATGGAAGAAAAATATTTGTTCTTTACAATTAATAAATAATCAATTAAAAATAAAAAAATTTGTGTTGATTTGAAAAAAGGTGTTCATAAATAATTAAACTACATTATTTACAATATTAACTTCAGATCCTTTCTGTTTATATAAAAATAATTATGTTTAATTCAATATTTAAATACATATATTTAAATTATAAAAAATATAAGAATTTTTTTAACTTTTTATCACGAATGAATAAATAAAAATAAATAAACTGTTCAAATTGTGATTTATAATTTATAAAATTTATTTTGTTATTTTTTTACAGCTTCAAATTAAATAATTTGTTGCATAAACAATTTCTCTTATTGACTTCTTTAAAATTTGGACAAAACATTATTATTATTATTATTTTTATTGGACAAAACAATTTTATTTAATTTTCAACAATGGAAATAATACAAAATTTATATATTTTTGACTTCTTTAAATTTTGAAAACAATTTTATTTATTATTTATTTAATTTAATTTATCAATAAAGGAAATAATACAATATTTTAGTTTTTGTTTTACTCTCAATGTCGGTTTTGTATAATTATAAAATTTAATTATTAATGTCATTTATTTGATTAAAAACAATTTTGAATTTTGAATTGAAAACAATTTTAAATTTTTATCAGTACACAGAATTAAATAATAAATTGGTCAAATTACAATAAAAACAAAATCAGTTTTACTAAAACGCAATTTAAATTGTTTGAAGGAATCAATTTAAATAGAAATTATATACAAAATTTTCTAGCCTACAACTAAATGCTAATTTTTAAATTTAATTATTTTTTTTTAATTAAAAATTTGACTAAACTTAAGCGAAAACATAAAAGTAGAACATAAAATCATTTGAGTTAACTCGACGCCACTCAGGAGCGCATGAAAAACAACCAAAGTTGAAATCAAATTTACTTCTTAGTCACTACAAATTCATAATACGCACGCACAAATTTAATGGATATGTGTTTTATAGTTTATCTTTATAAACGAGAGGGGCAACCCCACCCTCGCCCTCGCAGTATATAAAAAAAAAAAACTAATTTCCAATAGAATTGCTTAAATTAAAGACATGCACAAAAATCAACATCTCAATCAGTTCCTTCCGCAATTGAATTACATAGTATCTTGGTTTGCTAAAATTAGTTAATATAAATATACAATTTAATTTTATTGTTACAGTTTAATAATTTACAAATAAATACACAATTGAATTAATTTATTAAAATTAATTTATATAGAAGAACCCCCGAGAAACAACAAATATTGATATCATCAAGTCTCACAAAATTTGGTTTTGGTTTTCGTTTCGTTTTGGCGCAGTTCTCTGCTACACACGAAACTTAAAAACAATTCACCCTACAGTCAATCAAAAAAAGACCTTCTTTCTCAACATACCCTACCTACACATCAGAAATACTGGACCAATTTTAAAGTCAGCAGCGCCAAATGACAAGTGAGCACAGAGGCATGGAAGTAGCCCAATTGCACTGCATGGAAGGAGAGGCTAAGGGGAAAGGAGTTCCCACCAATTGCAATGGGAGTTTTTGTCATACACCTTCACATAAGAACTGCAAGTAGCGTTAAGACGAGGCAGGCTTGCGTAGAAGCCGTGTACGTGACCGTGTCTAACCTCAAAGTTGAGTAACCAACTCTAGAATTGCATTTTCCTAAAGTTTGACACACTGTGGACGTGTTGTACTTTACTGTGAGCTTAGGAGTGGGGTCTTTAACTTCTTCACATATGAGTCAGTTACCATCAAATGGATTTTTGTCCTTGCAATTATTCCTTCCTTTGGTGAGGCAGGCATTTACCTTCGTAGTCTAACGGTAGACACAGTCTTATGCAAAGAGCGCTTGGCTGATCTAATTAGGACCAAGTTTAATCTTGGATTTGTATCTCAATCACGCCCACCACATCGCCAAATGGCCTTTCCTTTTTGCCCATATCGCCTCGACACTAAAAACAAAGGAAATTAGCAGCTAAATTGGTCAAAATTCAAGAGCAGCTGCGAATGACACCTGACCGTACGTCTCCACTGTTCGTCGCATACCACCACCACCACCACCACCCACCCCAGCAGACACTGGCAAAGTAGCTATAAAATGATTTCAGCGGAGCGTCGCTCTTGCGCAAACAGCATTGGATCGCAGCTGAAGGCCTCCGCCGCGACTGGCGAGAATTTCGAGGTGCGCTTGATACGGCCACTGCTGGGCGCTGACGACGCAGTCGTGGTGACTACGGAGGCACCGTTGTGGCCGCAGATCGTCGTCACGGTAGTGATGGCGTTCAGCGATTGCAGTGACGAGAGCTGCTGCGAGGAAGAAGAAGTGGCAGAATTGGAGCCACCGCCACTGCCGGCCGGTGGGAATTTGGCGATTGTTGTTATGGAAGGCGTCAGTGTCGCAGTGGAGCTATCGTTACTGCCGTGCCGCTGCTGTGTCGTCTGTTGGTGCTGCTGCTGCTGCTGCAAAGAGCTCGAAGTCGACATCGCCATTGGCGATGCCGTTGGGGAGGCCGACATCATCTCGTGCAGAATGGCCGATTTGCGTATGGTTTGCTGCAGCAGCGAGTTCACATCGATCGCTGGCCACGCGACCAGCGATACACTTCGTCATAAGTAGGAATCGATTGGCGGCGAGGTGCGTTTATGGCGATGGTGTTTGCTGTAATGTTTGCAGGGTTTCCGATTGGCCACGGCAGTCGCCGTTGCCGCACTGCCAATCGCTGCTATGTTGGTTTTGGTCGCACTATGAGCGGGCGTAGGGGTGGGTGTGACCTGCGACTGCTGATTGCACGAGGAGAGCGAAAAGTACTCGGCGGATTGACTGAGCGACGAGGCGTCGTCGGCCAGCACCTGCTCCATACTACGTATTGTGACGTCCGCATCGTCGCCCAGTGGCGTGGAAACGACAGAGGAGGGATTTGTCAGCGGTGTCAACGTACTCGAATGCTGGTCGTCCACATCCGGCAGACCAACATTAGCGGCGCCCGAAGGAGTCCCCTTGGCGGATCGCATTTGGGCCTTTTCGCAGTCCTCACAACTGCAGCTGCAGTAGCAGCAACTGGACGAGTTGCACGAGCAAAAGCTTTCGCTGCTGCGACGACTGGTGCGCGCTGAACTGTCCGTGGTGGCCTCCTGCACCAGCGGTTGGGGTGGCAGAGCCATTTCCACATTTACGGCCTTATCATCGTCGTCATCTGCAGTCGATGCGGATTCGGTTGACGATGTGCCCTGGAAAGTGCAGCGATGACACTCCGCAGACACGGTGAACTCGTGCGGTGGACGATCGTCTGCGTCGAACTCTTCCAGACTGCTGCAGCTGCTCGTGCGCTGATGGTGGCAGGAATAGCTCGAGCAATGGGAATCACTGCTGCAGTAATCCCGGAGGGGAGGAATAAAGCGTTTGCGTTTGATGTTCACGCACTGGTTCTGGCCACAACCACGTGCTCCCAAGTCAAGCGGCAGATTTCGGCAGCATTTGTCCACATCACAATAAATGGCTTGAGGCGTGGTGGTGGACGACTCTTCGCCATTTCCATTTCCATTTTCAATGCGTCTCATCATTTCATCTTCCTCTTTACTGGCGTACGCATCCTCCTCTTCGTGTGAGAACCCGTCCGTTTCGATGGTTGTATTGGAGTTCCCCGAACCGCGTCTGCGCTGCTTGAAGCGGCCGTCAGCGTGCGTGGGCGCCATCAAAATTGTGGTCATATGTTCACCCGGCATTTTGTACGCAAAGTTGGAAGTGCCTGTGCTGGAGTTGTTCTCCGTCATGGTGGCCGCATCAATTTCGATGGCAATTTCCTGAAGTTTCGGCGACCCATGCCGGTTGTATGGCGTATTTAACTGTTCGTTGCTCGACTCAAAGGAAGACTTAGTATTGGAAGCTGCCAGGTGCCGAACATGCTGACTACGATGATGATGCTGATGGTGGTGGCGGTGCTGATGCTGATGATGCGGAATATGGTGGTAGCGATGGTGATGCAAGTGGCTCGCTCGCTTACGTCGTTTGCCAGGATTATCTTGCTTAGGCGGTTGCATTTCGGAGCTCGCTCCTGCGGCGATCCCACTACTCGGCGAATAATGATGGCAGTGATGCGTGATGTGGCAATGAGACATCATATCCGCTGCAATGCCGCCATCGACGACGCTGCTGGCGTGTTCCTGGCAAAAGCCCACAGCACAACAACTGCCGCCAGTGTTGCAGCAGCAGTTGCAGCAGCACATGGCCGTGTTGCTGGCGTGGTGATGGCACTCGTGCAACCCGCCGCCAAGAGCTCGCTGGCACCAACGCATGGTCGCGTCTGGCGTTTGGGTGGCGTTGTGTCGCTTTCGTGCGGCCCGATCGCGATGATGGCGCCGGCAAGTGGCGCGTCCACAGCCACCACCGCTGCCATTCACAGCCAGTGCGGGTGTTGTTCTCTGTATAATGACCACATCGAGCGCATCATCGGCCAGCGACGCTTGCATTTTGCCCACCTTGGCTTTGGTCAGGGTGTTATTGTTGTGAAACTGGAAGGCTCGGTTGTCGTGGTAGCTCTTGTAGGAGTGACTCAGGTGATGGAAGTGCTCCTCGTTCGCGTCAGCCGTGAGCAAGTGATCGTCGCCGCTGCTCGCGGTGTTTGGTTGGGATTGATTGTTGTCTGAGTTGATGTGTGCTTGTTGGTCTTGTGACTGCTGTTGTTCTTCGGGGGCAAACTGCTAATCTCCGCGGCGCAGTTCGCGTGGCTTTGAGTTTCTACGATAGATCCATACTTGCAGAAGGATAGCGATGTCCAAACTGACCTGCAATAATTACAAATGGCACATTAAGTGATTTTAGTTAAACACAAACAATTGCAAAATTTAAGGACTCATTTCATTTCAGGACACATACGACACATAAACAGCACATCAACGCCAATGCCATCCGCTGCGCATGCATAAAATATCGAATTGTGCAGATATGAATGCCACAATTCCACAATGGCATGACATGAACACATAACAACAACTCTGATAAGGACATGCAAAGGGGGAGAGTGACAGCGAAAGACAGGCGCGCGTAAATGGAAATGATTGTCAAGCATGAAATTCGATTATCATTCGCTTTGGAAATTACAATAATGAAATTGACATAAATGGTAAAATGACATGCATGCCGCATTCAATGGAAACATTAATGGATGCGTACAAATAGGAACTCATACAAGCGGAAAGACATAAACGGCATAACAAACAAACATTGGTCGTGGGGGTCAGAATTCACGGGAGTCCGTCCGGTGAAGAGCTCACCTGCAGTGTGCCGCAAATCCAAAATTGCGATGGCGCATTTCTAGCAATAAAATAACCAGTCTTAAACATATCACCGAGAGTCCACATGATCACCATGTGTATGCTCATTCCATAAGTTGATTTATTCTTGAAATTACGTATAAATTGTGGGGCTCCTGTGGGCGAAAGAAAACAACAAATCAAATCAAATCACTATTGGCATTTAAAGTGCAACCATCTTACCCAACATAGCCTCCGTGAAGACAGCGAAAAAGCCGACAGTCTCCATAAACCACTCAATTGATAACATCAGATATGTGATGGCCGCTCCGACGGCCCAAACGACAAGCATAAAATCCAAATATGACTGAAAATCACTCCAGTTCCAAAAGAACTTGAAATCGAGATCTGCAAATGTCAGCAAACAAACGAAAGAAAAATGCATCAGCACAAAAAATAAAGCTTCATCATCATTAACGCATTAGCGCAGAGGATATGTGTCCTTGTACTGCTCAAGTTGCACCATAATTTATGCCAATATGGCTCATATTCCTTAATAAGCGAAGATATAAAGTCGGCGTGTGTGTATTCGGTCGACTGCTTCAGTCTGAGTGAAAGCTGTGTGAGCATGTGTGAGTGTACGTGTTAATTTATTCAGTCTTAGCCTTCATGGTGAGGGCGTTGGTAATTGTCGAAGTTGTGTGCGCGTTAATTGAAAATGGCAATTACTTAAGATCCCCACTTCTAATCCCTCCGCACTGTGCGAGGCATACAGAAATTGTTAATTATTAATTGAATAGCAACTCATTTGTTGATTTTGCTAATGATTTGCGTCACGTTCAACGCATGAAGCAATATAAACCAATGGGATTACATGCCAACCGTACTACCACCACCAGCAGTGGACGTGTGGCATTGAGAAGCCGACCCGAAGATTTGCTTAGGAGAATTTCGTGTAGGATGCAGATAAGATTGCTAATTGAAACTGATAACCTGCTGCTTCCTACTTAACCAAGGGGAAGAAAACTTGCTGCTAATATATGTGAATGTGTTATTATTATAATTTGCACAAAAATAAAGAGGAGCACTCTGGCTTTTAGCTCTATATGAATGTAATAGCATACTTTTGGGGTTAACAGAAAAACAGCGTGTTAGTTGGGATTTGACCTGAATATTAAATTGCATATTCTTAGGCTTAAAGTACCAACAGAAGAAGCCGCATTCTATTTACTAAATATATGGGAATTAGAATAAAGCTTAAGGTGCAGAGTGGCATAAAACAGAAACGTCAAAAGAAACAGAATCCGATGGATTTGCAACAGAAACAGAATGAACACCAGAATTAGTAACAGAATATATACAGAGTTTAAGCATAGAAAACGAGCGTTTGGCGACAGAACATAAATAATTAATCTTGAGTTTTTTACTGTAGCAGAAAGTGGCAGAAAAATTAAATAATTGTTCGTGCTAGCGATATAAATGCATTTTAATAATTAAAATTTGTAGCGTGTAATAATTCTTATTTGATATGCTTTTTATTTTAACAAATGGTTAATTTTCTTTTTCAATATAGTGCAAAAGACAACTTCCGTTTCAAGACATAATTTCCGAATCTGATTTGTAACAGTATTTCTCAACAGCCAGTGAAGAATTCACGTGGGAGAAGGAAAGCTGGATAATCCCTACAAACGAAATATGCACTATTTTGCATAATTTACTTGTGAATTCAGCTACTTTCTCTGTGGCTGATGTTGGTGCATGAACAACGCGTACATAAACCGAATTAACTCCAGATATAATAATATTCTGTTCTGTTTCTGTTTCTGTTTCTGTTTTCGTTTCTTTTCTATTTCACTATGAAAGTTGCTATTTTAAATAAGCTCGGATTAATTCGGTGATACGACCTTAAGTGCAGAGGGGCATAAAGCAGAAGCGGCAACAGAAACACAATCCACTACATTTGCAACAGAAACCACAAAATTTAACGATAGAAATGAGCGTTTGGCGACAGAATAGAAACTAATAGTGACTTGTACTGGATTATACGGATATATTATTGCTGCACTGGATATATTATTGCTTGACGTTTATTTCAGACCAAGTTAGTTTAGCTATTTGACAGTAACATTTATAATTTGGGTATAATGTTTATTCATATTGACTCATGAATACTGAAATTACTATTTCGTCCCAAAATGAAAGAAGAATTTATAATTTTTATGCTATTTTCCCATGGGTCCAAAACTCCTTTCCGTTTTCTTTGTTTAGTAAATTCTTTGGAGGATCTGTATACGGATACACTCGTATGTGCAATTACTCTGAAGCCCTTCCCTACCAATTTAGGCTCACAATTTCCCTCCTCTGACAATCTTGGTTCATTCCCAATGTGTGGGTTATTAAATTAAATGCATTTTAACATTGGCATCATTGAATTAAAACATAAAAGCACTTTAAATTTCAAATTAATTACAAGCTGTGTTATTACTACAAAAAGGAAGATACAATTTAGTTGCCTACTTTTGTGCGCATCAAATACGTGAGCCAAAGTTGCCGCAATAAAAACAAAGCACTCGGGGGTGTGCTTTAGCTTTATCCATTCATTTTCATAGCCAGTGATTGAATAAATAAAACACACACGCGTGCATGTCCGCTCATTCATCGCAGAATGAATGGACAATGAACGCCCCTAACAACAAAAACATCAACAACACCAACAACAATATACTACACAAAAGGAATAATAGTGCAATATCGTACAAAAAGCAGGGCAAACAGAAATCCAACTGCGTGGTTTGGTTATGGGAGTGGCAGTTTGTCAGTTAAATTAAAGCTCCCGTAGTTCACAGTGTGCGCCGTTGTATACGTTTGCGCCTCGTATGACACTTCCTTTTGTCAGAATCAACAACAATAACAAAAAACAGCAACAGCAACAACGTCATAGCGGGAGCTGACATTTTAGAAATTTATTAATGGCATTTTCGCCAGCAAATTGCAACAACACGAAGGGTCCTGCACCTACACACATATCCACACATATACAATTATTCCGAAATTTGTACATTTGTGCTCGATGTCAACGTCAGCAACACAACACACACCATTTGAATGAGCAGCAGGAATCCCGCAACACCGCCAACCAACCAAGTGCACAATGAACTGGAGGCGAGCGGCATAAAGTGCTGATTGTCACCTCAGTGAAACAAGAGAAGCAGGATAGGCGTCAGCAACTCATTGGTGTGGGTGAGCAGCTCTTGGTTCCAAGGCAAAAATGAACCGCCCCACAATGCAAACATGTTTAATTTCCTCCGAGCACTATCGGCACTTAAGGTGGGTGGTGGGAAAATCAGCTGCCGCGTAATCCGGCTGTGATTTGAAAGACTGCACAAACAGCCTACCGTCGGTGTTATTAATACCTCATTCCCACAATGAGTCCCATAATGTGTCGCGGCAAAGGTGTGTTGGATTTTGGCGTCGAGTTGGTGCGAAATCCTTGTCATAGACTCTGCGACAGTTTCGATAATCCTAAGTAAATATTTCATGTTATTATGTATGCAACCCCACTTGTACGGGCAAATATGAAGAGACAAGGACTTGTGTATAGGGATATCCCAGGCCAGTAGTGCTGTGCGCGTTCTGTGTATACAATTGTTGTCGGAGTGCCTTTCGAGTGGCACCTTAAGAGCTGTGGCGAGATGGTGATATCATAGGAAAACATAAATATATGTTTTATTACGATCTTGTGCAGTCGTGAGGTCGATAGTTTGTTTCTAAAAATTGTGGCTACTGCTAGAACTCTCTTAGATCCTTGCTCTCAAATAAGCCGCAATCGATTTGCTACTCTCAACTCGATGATTGTTAGGTTACGTTAAGTTGGAGTGGCAGCAAGAAGCACACTTAGGCACAAATAGGGGCCCATTGTGATACCACGGATGGGGCGCTGCACACACACTGACTACCCAAGCCGAGTATAGTTACCGCTTAGACGGTGAGCTACTGAGCAGCACACATTAGCTCGATTGTATTGGATTACAACAACAAATGTATTGGACAATTTGTATTGGTTTACAATAACAAAACTTAGCGAAGACACAAATTTAATGAGTTGAATAGCGAGTGGAAAAGGTGCCAACTCCGATTGTTCATGGTTTGTGTATAGAATAAAGATTTTTCCTTATACAAATTGTCAACACATTTGTTTCCAGTGCTGCCAACTTTCTTGAAAGCAAGAACTTAGCGTTTAGTTAGTTTTTCTGTTCTAGAACCGAATACGTTTGTAGTGAATTATGCTTTAAGCTGGATTATAATTCCATTTGTGTTGTTCAAAATGTCCTTTCTTCGAACATAAAAATATCTTACCGGTTAAATAGTGCCTGGAGCGCGTACGTTTCAATACTTCCACATCGGTTGAAACAGAGCCAGCGGTATCGGTATCTGTCATTATCTTTGCGCCGTGTAGATCACCACCTGAAGTTAATAGAACAAAGAATTAAATAACAATATTTAAGTGAATTGATAAGTAAATTTAGTCTAAAATAGATTTCAGTTCAACAAAATTTCTGGGTAATTAGTTAGTTAGTTAGGCTGTCTATATGCTATATGCTCACAACGGACCCAACTGGTGGTCTTAGTGGCATCAGTGGTTATTGGTGATGCGGCTGCCCTACCTACCTACCTAAGCTGTCTATAAAGAAATCACTTAGGCTTAGTCCCATTGTGCTACCATGAGAAGCTCTGTCTCTTTTCTGCTGGGTTATTGCTTTTTAAGGATTCTACATTCCTGAAGCTGGGGGTTTGCAAGGTTTCAACCATTGTGATGGTGACTCCTGAGCAGCAAAAATTCGATCTGCTCCTATTAAATTTTAATTTTCAGCTCTCACTGGGGTTAAAAACTCATACTCACTGCCTTGCATGAGGACAGTTTCTTTGTGAGTTCAATGGAGCAGGGATAACAAAGTTGGTGTTCTCCCTTTTTGCACCACCTGTGGATACAGTGTGGACGGGCAATATTCTAGTAACCTCACTACTACAAAACCATCTCTATCTACTCTTTGATGTTCACCATTCTGTGACTTATGCTGAGATTCACTCATCTTTTCACATCGGTATGAGTCAAGGACAGAGTGCTTTGAACCAAATGGTTCCCTCTTTTTTTAATTATTTCACATTTAGCTCTTTCACCAAACTATATTTCAGACAGACAGACCATGAATGCTTCCAAATCAGTACTGGATCTATTCTTTTATTATTTTTGCAGACACTCTGAATGTGTGACTCAGATTTGTATAGAAATGTACTCACTTGACAGTGTGCGTTCCCTGCTGGATGCATTTATGCGCTTCACCTTCACACAAAGATGAATCATTAGGAACATAGTGATATTCATAACAACACTCTGGACGAGTAGAGGAAGCTCAAAGCGTTTGGAGAACCTAAAATGAAGAAGAGAATGAACACATTAAATAAATTACATAAAATGAAGCAAATAATGAACACAATTTGTAAATGACATAAAAATAGTTTCATAATAATGCTAATGGCACTGCAGGTATTTCCCATATGGAACCCTTACACCACTTAATGCTACGTTATTAAATGAATATGGGAGGTTCATTTAGAATCAATTCAATTATCCATAAAGAACATTTGCTTAATTGTGAGCTGCCTACATTAACAGCCCCTAAACCGCGTGTCAGCCAGAATTCCCATCATTGCTGAACGCAGGCTCCCTTTCTTGCTGTACAACCACCAAACCACCTCCTATAGCCAACTACCAACGAAGCGTCAATAATATATTAGAGCCTCCCCCCTTCTGGTTGTGAAAATAATGATAATAATAAAAGAACCAAATGATTTATTTGCTTCTGCTGCTCAAGTGGCGTGCGTTAACGTTGGTATTTGTTTGCTCTTTACTGTATAATCATTTATTGGCAGGTTCTTATCGGTTTAAGCCCAAGTGGGTTGTTTTGGTATCAAAATTAAACTCAATTCTAGGCGGCTGCATTGTGATGCATTCGGGAACAACGATTTATCACAGCGCTTTTCGTTATTAGCAGAGTGACTACGATAAACCATTAATAAGTGATCGGCTTTGCAGTTATTTGCACAACCGAATCAAGTTCTAAGACCAAGAAAAGTTCTGCGATTCAGTGCTTGATTGGGAATTGGAACTTTTCCCTTTTAATTAACTTCATTTATACAGGGTGTTTTTGAGGGTTTTAATTTTTGTTTCTATTCCAGTACACAGGGTGTTTTTTGAGGGTTTTGATTTTTGTTTCTATTCCAGTACACAGGGTGTTTTCGAGGGTTTTAATGTTTGTTTCTATTCCAGTAGAAAACCTAGGTTAGTAGTCTTCGTTGAGACCCAAAATCCTGATGAAGAAAGCCTTGATTAGTAGTAAGCTTTCTTAAGACCCAAATCTTTGCCCCTAAAGTAATTATGAAGAAGGTAAATACAATAAATTTAACATTAGATAATATCAGACTAAGCTATAAACAAATCAAGTTGGAATAATTCCCATTCTTTTTGGGGAAATCTTCGAATAGTCAGCAGAGAGCATGTATACGAGTATGCCTTCTATATTTTATGTTATGAAATATTTTAAATCTCACAGAGATCTAAGTGGGCTTGAAGGAAACTTAGTGCACGAAAATTACATCTCACGTGCATTGGGAGCCATCATTTTAGGATATAATGAGGTGAATGGTATTCACGACTGTTCCTCTTTACATTCTATACTATACTATTCTACGTTCCTGGTTTCTGGTTCCTGCTCCTGATTGAATAAATCACATTTTACGATGTTTTTTTCTCAGTCTTCTTTGGCAAGAGTACGGCTTGGATATTTGAGCAATGGTAACTCCCGACAACAGTTTATTCAACCTTCGTCGTTGCGGATGGCCAGTTGCAAAAGACGGGGAATGATTCTTGTCTTCTTGTGTCACGAGCAGCAATTTCGATATACTAAATATCTACGATCCGTTGCAGTAGTCCTTTCAATTATTTTACCATAGCTTTATTAAGTCATTGACTACTTCTTAAAGGCCCTCCCGAATTCATTCATGATGCAATGCATTGAAGAGTTCTTGGTACCAAATAGAAAGTAAAAGTTAAGTTCATTGCCTTTGGGAAGGAAGATTGTGAAATCTTATCACAATCCCAAGAAGACACAATTCTTAAGAACAATATAACTAATTAAGCTGGTGTCATTTTGCTTAAACAAAAGTCAGCCCCAGTTCAAATCAGTTACTTTCTCTAGTTATGAAAATCTCTGGAATAATAATAATAATCGTAATGAGCTCATTTTTGACTTGGAGCTCCCCAGGGGAGGCATCAAAAGGCATTGCTACTTAAATCCCCGCAGTTTTCAGGCCGCTTTCGTGCTCGCTGCTCTCCTCGAAACGTGCATAAACAAAGGGGATTTAAAATCCATTCCGAGGAGCGTGAGCAAAATTTAAATATTACTATTTAACAGTTGCATGCAACGAACGCTCAAGCGAAACTTTGTTGATGTTGCCGCTGCCACTGCCGTTGCCGCTGCTGTCGAGTTCACATTTCAGCAAGTTTACATAAATGTCAAGAAGTGTGTCACGTTACGCAACAAACGCGAAGGAAATCATCGAAAGATGGAAGTGTAGTGTAGGATAACAACCCCCCTTTACTCCAGTGCTTCCGGGGCAAGTATTAAAATTCCAGTACATTCGCACTTAAGGGCCTCTTTGCAGAAGTTCGCAGCTCATTTGTGTTAAAGTGGAGCAGGCAGCAAATGGGGGAAAAAATCAATTCAACTTAATCCAAGTAAACGTACTCGTGAGGAACATCAAGATTAAAACTTGACTGGTGCTAGAATGGAACGAAAGTTTCGCAAATCTCAGCGACAACAACTGGTTAAGAAGGTTTTTATTCCATAATTATATGATTGTTGTGAAATTGGCAAACATCGAAGAGGCTACGTAACGAAAGACGGGTATACCGAGGATATGAAGAGTGATTTCCAGATGATCATTAAGTTCTATCTAAGAGAATATAATGTAATTTCCTTTAGAATGGCATGGTAATCTTAGAGGATTGTGTAATAATGATGAAAAAGGTTCAAAACACCTAAAACACCTATATAAGATGATTATACAGAGTACATAATGCGAGTTTTGCAGATGATCATCAAGTTATATCTGCGGAAAACCGGAAGGAAACATTGTTGACTATTGAGAAAAGAAAATATAATGGCAGAGATGATTTAGAAATCTGTAATGTATGTAATTTCCTTTAAAGTGTTGTAAATATAGAAGAATCTACCGATGGTGTTCCTTAGGAACTATATAAGATGATTACATAGAGTATATAACTAACGAGAGTCGTCCAGATTATTATAAAGTTCAGTCTAAGGGTCCAAAAGACCTATGTAAGATGCTTATACAGAGGATATAACGGGAGTCTTCTAGATGATTATAAAATTCTATCTGCCGAATGAAACATTGTTGATAAAACGGAATATACTATGAGAGATGATTTAGAAATCCATGGAAGCATTGTTGATTTTTGATCAAAGATAATGGAATTTTCTTTAGCATTTCCTTTAATTTATTGTAAACATAGAAGAATCTAACGAGGAGTTCAAAAAGATCTAAAATACCTCTATTCGGAAATCCAGAGAATTATTTCTGAATTGCGCTATAATTTTATAATGTAAGGGTTTAGGGTTTATGATTTAATTATATTCTTCGTTTCAGTACTGAAACAACAAAAACGCTGTAACGGGAGTAATCCAGATGATCCTAAAAATCTATCTTCTGAACCCCGAGATTCATTTGTGAAGAGGGATAAAAGCGCATTTATAATTTAATAATGTTCTTCGTTTCAGTATTGAAACAACAAAAGAGCTGCACCGGGAGTAATCCAGTTGATCTTAAAAACATATTCTCTGAAGTCCCGAGATTCATTTCTGAATCGGATAAAAGCGCATTTATAATTTGATAATGTTCTTTGCTTCAATATTGAAACAACCGAAGAGGCTGCAACGAGAGTGTTCCAGTTTATTACAAAGACATGCCTTCGGGAATCCAAGGAATCATTTCTGAATAATGCTAAAATCAGATTTATAATCTAATAATGATCTTTGTTTCACCTCTTAAACAACTGAAGAGAATGTCACCAGTGTTTCCAAAAACAAAAATATGACCCGATAATAAACTGCTATGAAGGAGTCCCTGGAATCATTACGAAACTTTGTCGAAATTGCCAATTTGTAGCGAAACTATTTTTGAAGCAGAAATGTAATTCTCTGTGTTGATTTACGGCAAAATTGTAGTTTCTTTCAGGACACCTCCCCTAAACGCAATTATCTTTTATGGTCCCCACATGCCGAGCTATTTTCAGTTCTTGCCTCATTCATTGCCATAGGAGACGACCGGTGAACACCAGCAGAAGGGTGTGAAATGGAAGGGGACCGCACTCATATACTGATTATAAAATGTAACTGCTTTGCTGCCAGTGGCATAAGCAGAAGGCAAAAACTAAAACTTAAAGGAAAAAGGGAAAAAGTCATGAAAAAGAAGATCTCCTTGGACAACCTGAGCCACTCGTGCCACTGTGTAGAGTCAATACTCTACTGAAGGTCGTTCAATGTCTTCATCGCACTCGTACAAGCTGCCTGCTCCATAGTTGGAGGATTGATTTTCAAGTTTATTGGCAATGTAGTTGCATGTCTTACGCCACATAAGTGGCAAGTAGGCACAACACAGCACACACAAAAAAGAACCAGTCTATAAAGAAGAACTGTTTGTGTACGCTCAATGATACTCGTAACTAGAAAAACAGCGGCCTCTTCCACTGGGATAAGATAAACAATCTTTCGGCAAACATGATTGAAAATACCGAATTAAATGGAAATGGAAAGCATGTGCGGCGGCGGTCTTTGTGGCAAATGTTGCGAGTTTATTAATAAACTCAAAGATGGGAAAGGGAGAAGGTGCGAGTAATAAATGTGTCATCAACAGAACAGAGAAACACGTTGCCAGCGCTTAAACAATACCCAAGCGGAAAGTTCCTTTCGCTCCTGTCTCCGTACTCTAACTCTTAACATATGCTTTGATGGATGACTGCTGTGATTTCAGCAGCCACACTCGCGAAGAGATGCTCTTTTATTTTCATACAATCAACTTCATCTGCTGGCATCATCATAATAAATTATCTCTGCTGTGCTCCTCAACCCCAGAGCGCTATTTCGCTTTGTCTTATGGGGGTGTTACGTGTGAAGATTGGAATGAGGCGCTTACTTGATTCAAATTAAAACACCATTTATGGAAGAAGTGGGAATTAAGGAGGATTCTTCGATTGATGGCTATTTGGGTTTGCTAGATATGTACAGCCATTGCTTCAAAAGATTACTTCTTATATGAACCAAATACCAACAGCAAAATTTCGATTCCAAGACTATGTTTTTCCTATAAGCCAACTATTGTCTGTACTTACAAGAATGAGTCAATTTTTTATATATTAGGACTCGTAAATATTGGTTGAAATTTCAGTGTTGATTGGACTCCTCTTTCTAACACGTAAAATATTCATTTAAACCTCTAAAGAAGTTATGTCATGGTCGAAACAAGCTCCAACAAGGATTTACATATTTAGTCATCTTATATTCCAGACTTCGAAACACTTCTTACAGACATTTTCAGGTATGCCCCTCAGTAGCTTCTAAGAATTTTTTATGCTTTCAATTAAATTGGTAAATTAATCAGTGTGACTTTTCCTCTCTCAAATTAATCAATAGTAATCATTTGAGATAGCGGAATAAGTCCCACAGGATCAGCATCTGCCGGATACAGTGCTTGGTAGGAAGGCGTTCCAAGTAAAGATGCACGGGACGCTGAATTATCGTGATTCAAAATTCACAAATCCGACCTTATCCGGGGAGCCTTCTTCTTCATTCTACATTTTGTTGATTGACTGTTTGTCCTTTTGTCATTTTGTTGGTTGACTGTTTGTCCTTTTGTCATTTTGTTGGTTGACTGTTTGTCCGTTTGGAAAGAATTCCGAGAGGACAACACCGCGATATTCCAATGAAAGTCATCAGGATTTTGATATTCAAGCCACTCTCACGTGGTTTTGCTGTCATCGAAGGGCCAATCCAGAGCTTGTTGGTTGGTTAGTGTTGCATGACAAACTCATAATTCCTCATTCTTCTCATATGCGATGATGAGTTACAGGAATATACATTCCATATTGAATCCTTCAAGCTTCAACTTTATCAAATTGCCGGCGCTTTTTCAAGCAATTTCATTCTTCCGAACAAGCCGTGGGGGATGCTTCTGAACTAACATCATGCGGGCGGATTCGTAAGATATAGCCATATCCTGAACAATCTCTTTTAAGTCTGAGTAATGAGTTTCCATCATCATTTTCTAAGCTTTGTCTATATTGTTGTCAGTCGAAGATGTTGGAAGAAGCAAATACTTCAGTCACTTCTCCAGCTTCTTTGAGTGAGGCTCGACTGGAAGTAGCAAATACTTCAGTCACTTCTCCAGCTTCTTTGAGTGAGGCTCGACTGGAAGAAGCAAATACTTCAGCCACTTCTCCAGAGATTTCTGTTATTCATCCTGGTCGCTGTTTTTCTACATATTGATTCAGAGATATTTAGAATATTCGATTTATCGTTCAATATTTAGTTTTATATATATTAGGAGTCCTTGAGTCCAAGAGCTTGATGTCGAATAATCTAATCAGCAAAGGTAAATTCATTGATTCGAATTTGTGTTTACTCAGTCAACCTCTTTCTTCTTTTGTTTTTCCTAATCTTCTATTTATATATTTGCTTGTTTAAGGGTTATCATGCTTCTGGGTCTATTCTAATAGCTTCTGTATTTTTTCTCCAATTTCACAGTTTTTGGAGTAATGTTTTTATAGCCCAAATTCTCCATTGCACAAAAAATCATTGTCTCCAGTCAGAGCCTTCTTTCACGGCTTGTTTCCTCTGCTTCTAGTTTATTTCGGTGATATTTACTTTGCAATCATTTCTACTCAAAGCATTCTGCCTTTAGGGTTTCCGATTATTCCAGCATATTTACATCAATTATTTCTATCCACCTATTTCCAGCATATGTCCACCAATTATGTCTTTGTACCTATTTCCAGCATGGTTACCAATTTTTCGGGTGGTTTCATTTATCAATTTCCCCACCAAATTTTTCTCCAACACTCTTCTCTCTCTATCGCCATCAGGACGAACACTTCCTTCAAGTTTATTAAAGAGCCAAAATAATATTTAATCATGGAGCAGCACTAACGCAGCCCAGAGCAGTGTATTGTAAACATTGTTCAATTCAGCAAGGAGTAAAACTTTCCCATTTGCGGAACAAAGCCACATGCTATTCATAGTTAAGTACTTATTTGCGGAAGACTGAGCATAAATACAATGAAGAACATAAATCAATAACGCTGGCAAACAATTTGTACAAGTTCCTTACAGGTATTTATAACATGTTCTCGTATTTTTCTTGTTCCCAGGTGGCCTGGAAAACTTTACTCTGCTCAGAACGCTCAGATACAACTCGTCCTTCTTACATTGTTTTGATATTAAATTAAACATCAATTGTGTGGGAAAGTGGGTTATTTAATATTAACCGTTGATGATGATGATGATGATGGTGATGATGGTGATGATGGTGATGATGATGATGATGGTGATGATGGTGATGATGGTGATGATGATGGTGATGCACACTCTGTTCAAGAATGATGGACTGAGGGAGTAGCTAACGATGGGTTTTTACCACTTTAGAGATGGGTTCAAATGACAACTTTTCTCTAAAATTTAAACGACTCTTTGAGAAAGAATAAGGTCGGTGAGTATTGAGGGAAAAGTCTCAAAATAAATCAAAGACGTTGGACGGAACTTGTGGAAGGAAAACAATAGGAACTTTTATAGGACAATTCAGTCAGCGGTGGAGATGTCCATGATGAAAATTAAAATAACCATAATGCATCTGTTGGCCGTCGCGAAGCTTTATAAGGGGTGTATACCGTATTCTCGGTATACTTGAGAATTCCTTTAAGACACTTCAAAATCATGTTTCCAAACAGTAACATTTTAGGTCCTTAGGACAACATGTTTATAAAATAACTTCCATAATGTCCTTAAGAGCCATAATATAATTAAAAAAAACTAAATAAAAAAGTAACAGATGACGATATTTTGTACCCTGATCTAGAAAGCGAGATTTAGGATAAATTGAGAGCTTTCGTTTCAGTGTTTTCAGGGCTACTCCCCAGCCACGCTGGTACAAGATAACACTTGCTTCTGTTCCAGATTTGAATTTTGTGCTTATCTACGTCACAAGGGATATTCAATTTTAAATTGAAGGTGTAGCAGGTTGTAAAATAGCTCGAAATGACTTGACAAAAGCCTGAAGAGTTGATATTTATAAGGCAATCGTGGGAAAGGCGCGGAGAATTATAACAATGACCCACACTGAACTCTTACGAGTCATTGGAAGTCTTTTGTAGGATAGTGTACAAGCGATAATAACGAACTGTGGTCCTTTGTTACATAATACCGTGATTGTATGTGTTTATCTTTTTAACTACTTTGTCTTTTTAATTACTTTGTCTTTTTGATTACTTTGTCTTTTTGACTACTTTGTCTTTTTGATTACTTTGTCTTTTTGACTACTTTGTCTTTTTGACTTCTTTGTCTTTTTGACTACTTTGTCTTTTTGACTACCTTGTCTTTTTAACTACTTTGTCTTTTTGACTACTTTGTCTTTTTGACTACTTTGTATTTTTGATTACTTTGTCTTTTTGACTACTTTCTCTTTTTGACTACTTTGTCTTTTTGACTACTTTGTCTTTTTGACTACCTTGTCTGTTTAACTACTTTGTCTTTTTGACTACTTTGTCTTTTTGACTACTTTGTCTTTTTGACTACTTTATGTATTTTTCTCTCCAGAATGATCTCCATTTTCGCACAAAATGTCTCTGGGCGAAAATGTTCTCCTCTGTTTTCTCCCTCTTTCCAGCAGTCACTAAACTCGCCCCCCTTCAATTCTTTTGCGAGCTGCTGATCTACGTTTTCCTGCAATTTTGTTGTTGTTGTGCTTATTTGCAGACCCAAAACTCGCCTCTTACAGCGAAAAACCCACTTCAATTGCGAAAATTGCAGCATGGCGTTTATTTAGTTGCTACCCTAGTATTTCGTTTGTGGTGTTGCAACGCAAAGTTGCAGTATATCGCGACCGCAACATCAACAACGTGAAGGAAAACCATCGCAAACAATTTCAACTGCTATAAATAGTTAAAAGCAGCGCGAGGCCAGTTTCCACCATCCACACCACACACCACAAACTAGGTCAAAGTATCACTTTTCCCACTTTTGATTGGCTTCCACTATTAATAACATCACTCCTCCTATTCATTAAGATAGTGTGCTCGGGGGGTTGTCGGGGAACGCAGGAGTATGTAAATGATGAAAAACTGGCGACTAGTGATGAGACAACTTTAGTGTGGCTTTAATTATAGATTTGATAAAGGGAAGGATGTTGTTGGTAAAGAGATATTGTGCCTCCAACTGCGTATGAACAGAAATTAGGCAAGCTGTGAATTGTACCATTAAGCGGAGGAAGCGAGTATGGAGATTGGTGTGAATGGCGCTGTGCACAGTTACAGTGTGCGTGCACGGAACTGGTACACGTAAATTTCTAGCAGTGTGGTAAATCGATTCGGGCCATCAGCGCTTTGCATACACTTCCATGCTACCCACCAGCATGGTCTCGTAGTCGTTCCGTAAGGCAGGTGTTTTCTTTCAGTACAAACGCTCATACGTGCAGTTAATGCACTCACTCTGCAGGTAAAATGTTGTATCAGAAAATTTCCGGCCCACATTAGAGCTCGTAAATTTGATAAAATATCTGTGGAGAAATACGTGTTATACAGATAGCCCAGCGTAGATACGAGAGAATAATACGTTGAAAATCAATAGAAAACAAAACACAACCAAAGAAACAAACTAACAGAGCAAAAATGCTGAATGGCGCAAACATTAAATGCAAATATTCTGGCCTCAGTGAAAACACTGTTCGAGTGCGCCTTTCAACGTTTCGTTTTGTTCCGTTTTGTAGTCCGTGCTATAAAATGTGCAAATAGTTGGAAATTTGTATGAATTTATCATTTTTACGCTTTATGCAATCATTAAACACTCGTAGTAAAAACAAAAGCAGAACAGCCAAACAGAGAAGTGAAATACAAAATGTTTGTGGGAAGAGGGGGAAGGCAGGGGACGGGGCATGCTTTCGCACAAAAACTGAATGCACTTGAGCTGGATTTCTATATGCAAGGCCGTCAAATGCATTATGGAAGTTTGTGCTCATATTTGGCATAGTAGTGCCCTACAAATGGCATAAGCTACCAGCTCTAAGTACCTAAAATTATGATCATAGAATGCCAGTACCTCTTTATAAGTTCACTTTCGAAGGATTTGATTGCTGATGAGTTAGATGGATATGAATGACCTTAAATCTGTAAAACGAACACATAATTAGCGGCATCGATGTGCGACCATAGGCATCATCGAGAGTCCGACCTGAGTATCCTGTCTGGAGGAAGAACAGAATGGCAGACAGGATTTTATCTCCGCTTACCCTGCCTTTGACAGAAAGACGAGCCGCATGTTCTGGGAATGGACAACGTACATTCTTTATGCCTGGACAGACTTCTGAGATTCATAAAAGATTCAAAGAAGTTTGAAAAGGTGTAACTTCCCCTTCACAACCCTCTATCTCGCCCTTCCCCCTAATATTTCCAGGGTTATAGAACAATGGGTGCTTGGAGACCTTCGTTTTTAATGTATGGGGATTCATTTAGGAAGGGTATGCTTAGGTAATACTTAAGCCAGTTTGTCAAATAGAGTTGGGAATCGGAGGGTAGGAGCTGGAATAGAAGATATTCATTTAAGAAGGGTATGCTTAGGAATATTTAAGGCAGTCTGTCAGAGAAATTTGAAAGTCGGAGAGTAGGAGTTGGAATGGAAGGGAGTCAGGGTTGTGTTTTAAAAAATTTCAGTGATTGGACTTGAAAGTAATTCTCACGCTGATTGCTACTAAGCTCAAAGAAACGATCATTATTTAGAACAGCTGTCGGAGGGTAGGAGCTGGAATGGAAGGGACTAAGGGTTGTCTTTTAAATTTCAGTGATTGGACTTGGAAGTAATTCTCACGTTAATACTTACTAAGCTCAAAGAAAGGATCACTAATTAGAATCGCTGCTAAAATACATTAAAATATAGGAGGCTGAAGCAATGAAATAGTCAGACTTCCAGAATTCGTGGGTAGTTGGGGTTCATGTAAGGAAAGCTTATTGTCATCGATTGCTACAATTACCCTCCCCAAGGGAAACGCTAAAGGAAACCCACTGAATTCAGCTGTTTCAACTCAAATGAAATGTTGCGGAATATTTCTGTGAAAATTTGTAGCACGCTCAACACTAAAATGCAGTTGCCACATGTGAGGCCTGATCCCCCTGAAACTGTTTCTTGGAGACCATAATTAGAAACAATCTAAACAAACCCCATTGGGCGTGCTTGCAAGAGCCGCAAATTAGTGGATAATCAAAATGCCTGCCAGGCTATGTAAAGTGAAGCATGACGGTATCGTTCGAATATGAATAACTTCCCAGTGAATTTCTATGGAGAATTCGTTTGTTGACCCTCATTAACCCTAAACACAGTTCTACAACATTTATTATGGAATTAAAGAAGGGGCTGCTTAGAATTTTCGTAGAATAATCAGTTCTCTTGAATGCTTTTTCGCAGAACTCAATTAAAGTGCTGCAGAAACGAGCGGAACCCCACACAAATAGCACTAATTTAGTAGAACCACCGCGAACATAAAAAACAGACTGAAATTAATGCAAATTCAAGCAAATTCAATGAAAACATTCGCAGTAATCGCACCGAAAAGGCACTCATTCATCCAAGCTGCAGTAGGAATTAATATTTGAAGCACTCAATTCCTGTTGAATGGCGGAGAGCATTAGCGAAAAAGCCCCTATAAATCTAATTAATTATTAACGCACGCGTTGGGGGCCTCCGCCTCCTCTTGTGCGATGAGCGAATTTTATACGATTTTTATGCTTGGCCTTTGTTTAGGAAAAAGTTTTCAGCTGAAATGAAAGCAATGTTCTGGAAAATTGCTGAGAGGACACGTCAGATGTCACGAACTCGGTCTGGGCGAGTGTCCAGCAAACTTCAACATGAATTATAGACGAGTGTTGAGAAGCGTCACATGGAAAAGTTGGCAGGATTAAAGAATGGTGCTGATGAAGCTAATGATGAAGGGACTGTCTTTCTAAGCAGCATTTAATGCTGATCGATAATGACGAAGGTCTCAGTTTTAAGGCAGTCTTTAATGAACAATTGAACCTTCTCTCTTTTTATTTTAAGCGGATAATTTGCCAATTTGCCAGCACGCCCACAAACATCCCATAAACTTTTATTTTTTCACATTTCATTAATTTTCATATTCGAAAAAGGTGTCACTGGGAAATTGATGGCACCATAAATGAAACAAAAAGGGAGCATTTTGCTTAACAAAAGGCAAAAGCTGTTAATGACAAAAGCAACGCCAACATGAGACGGCAGATCTCTTTTGTACAACACAATAATCTATGCGGATGGAGCATAATATAGATAAATAATAAAGATAAACGAAGATAAGCAAAAAATTGAGGACATAAAAAGGGAAGAACAACAACATAAACGAATTCTATTTCAAAATACGCATAAAAATGGGAGAAAAAACAAAAGTAAATCTGGGTTTATGTGCAAAATGCAGCTCAACGGAAAAAGTGGCTTAGGTACATATTCAAATTGTGAGAGGCTGATAAGCAAAGGCGTCGGTGGCAAACCGCAAAAGTCAAGGACAAGGATAAAGTAAAAAGATGCTCAAGATTACATTTAGTGTGTGCTTTGTGCAAGCATCCTTCCGTGGCTAGTTTCCGTGACGATACGCAACAGGAAATTTAAATGTAGCCGAAGTTAACAAACTCAACAATAGGGAAGAACGGATAGGATCAACTGAAAAGGGTACAGCGGATACGAGGACATACCACAAGTAGAATAAGTTGTTTAAAAATAGATGTGAAATCGCTATTGTGGGGGGATATTCAACCGTGAATGCTGTTACTAAATTTATTTACTAGAAATGAAGGTTTAACTCAACTAAAGAGAATACGTTTATATGAATTTACTATGTTGAATATACCAGTTCTGGAACGTTATTAGTCAATAAGAACAATTGGAATTATGTCTGAAGTTAATAAACTCATCAAAGAGCATGGATTCAGCTGAAACTAGAATACCAACTGATAGCGAGGATGTCCTTACTATGATCTAAGCATGAAATTCTTATGTTGAAGATACCAGTTCTGGAACGTTATTAGTCAATAAGAACAATTGGAATTATGTCTGAAGTTAATAAACTCATCAAAGAGAATGGATTCAGCTGAAACTAGAATACCAACTGATAGCGAGGATGTCCTCACTCTGATCTAAGCATGAAATTCTTATGTTGAAGATACCAGTTCTGGTACGTTATAACGAAATGAGAACAATTGGAATTATGCCTGAAGTTAATGAACTCATCAAAGAGCTTGGATTCAGCTGAAACTAGGATACCAAGTTGTACCGAGAATTTCCTCACTTTGATCTAGGCATGAAACTGTTATGTTGAAGATACCAGTTCTGAAGCGTTAGTGCTCAATGAGAACAATTGGATTTATGTCTTAACCCATCATAGAGAATGGATTCAGCTGAAACTGGCATTCAATAACTACAATTAGAGAGGAAATATTACTTTGAACTATGAATGAAATTGAAGATTCCAGTTCTGGAACTTTATTACTAGACTAAAACATTAGAAATGGAGTCTGAACTTAATAAACTGAACAAAGCAGAATAGGTTCGTCGAACCGAAAATCATCACTATGATGTATATATATTTTCTTGAGTACGTTATTACTATATATTTGAATGCTGGATATGAAGGTCAAAAGTAATAAACTTAATAAAGAATAAAAATTCATTTGGTTCGGTACAATTTGTTCAAATAATGCATAAAAAATATGTTGGAGAAGAAGTGTTCCGGTTAATTCTCGAAGGGAATGTGTCAATTGACGTCTAATATCAAGAAGTATGGATACACCAGTGCTAGCAACGCTCATCTCGGAGATGCGGTAATTTTGCACAGGCTTGGCATAAGACAGTTGTGAGCTGATGGTCTCTTGAGGTTCAGTCTGTGCTTGTGGCGGCTTGAACTCTACGGTGTCCTGTGTATTGGTTTGTTTCTGTGGATACAGCTCGAAATGAGGACCCCTTATATTGAGTTAGTGTGTAAAAAATCACTAAATTGGAGATTACTCTCCTCTTCACATTTCATTTATGTCTAAAGTTAATGAACTCAGCAATGGAGAATTGGTTCAGTCATCTGAAAAAGAATGAGGGAACAATTCTACGCTGGAGATATCAATTTTGGAATGATTTGAACACCGGAAAATCAGGCAAAATTCCATAAATAGAAAGCATATTTGAGAGTTAGTGAGGAACAATCGAACAGTTTGAATCAGGCATGAAATTGCTAATTGAAAATAAATGTTCTGGAACTTTATTACCCGATGGAAGCATAGTAAATTATATGAGAAGAATATTACTCTTCAATAGAGAATTTGTTCATTCATGTGAAAAAGAATGAGGGAACAATTCTACGCTGGAGATATCAATTTTGGAATGATTTGAACACCGGAAAATCAGGCAAAATTCCATAAATAGAAAGCATATTTGAGAGTTAGTGAGGAACAATCGAACAGTTTGAATCAGGCATGATATTGCTAATTGCAAATAAATGTTCTGGAACTTTATTACTCGATGGAAGCATAGTAAATTATATAAGAAGAATATTACTCTTTAATAGAGAATTTGTTCATTCATGTGAAAAAGAGTGAGGGAACAATTCTTCGTTGGAATGATTTGAATACTGGAAAAGTCAACTAAACAGAATAAGACTATTGAGAAGTTAGTGAGGAACAATTGTTTCAATGACGTATGAAATTGCTAAATTGAAAATAAATGTTCTGGAACATTATTACTCGATGGAAGCATTATAATTTATATAAGAATTGAAAGAACTTAACTAAATAAAACCAGTTCATTGACCTAGAAATCAATTCAGGTTAAAATTAATAATACTATTAATGAAATCGTTATATTGCAGATACGTATTCCATATTCCGTCACGATTTCAGCAGTTAAAATGTAATCAAATTAAAACTACGATGGAAGAATGTTCCATTTTAAGCAAAGTTACAAATATAATTTTCTCCTCCATCCACGATCCCCCACATTGTTATTCTACCGCTGCCACCGACGTTGTCTAATTAAATAATTTTAGTACAAATTTTCAGGTCTTAATTAAGGACCCCAACTAATTAATTGCGAAACCAGGATCAACTTCACTAGTCTAAGTGAACAGCTTGCACTGCCCTGACTTGCAAAATTCCAAAAGTTTGCTTAAATTCCATTTCAGCTGGAAAGGAGGCAGAAGCATTTCACTCTTATACAGTTATATTACTCTTGCTTCCACGCACACTACACAAGCACTGCACACTCACCAGTTCCTTGCTGTGTTTGTATCCTTTTGTTTAAACCGAACTACGTGCGGAAAACAATTTGTAACGCAAAGTCGTAGTCATCAACCGTAACGGCTTCACCCCGCTCCGCTCTGCGCTGCTCTGTTCTGGCCAACTGTACTCGAAATGTGGAAACACACTTTGGAGCAGCACAAGTTTATTGAGTGGTTGGCGAGGTGGGTGCAACAAAAAAGCATATACAACACACTCCCACACACATTCGTACATAGCAGAGCATCCCCACGCAGGTGGAAGGCGTTTGTATTAGCAAATTTGCAACATTGTGGGTGGGAGTGGTTGGCTTGGCAGTTGTTTGTGAAAAAAACGAAAATTGTGCAAATTTATATTTCATCTAAAATAGCTTAATCACAACTTAAATGAATTATTTATGCCAAAGTTTGGAAAGGTCTGTTTTTGTGGTCGACGTGAAAGGGGCGGGAGAACAAAACCTGAAACATAAATGAACATTTTATAGTAAGCGTTGGCAAAGGTAACTACCAAGCAACGGGTGAACTACTGAGTGTCCATCAAACAACAAGAAAAATCTCTGTTTATAATTGAAAAGTTCAGATATTGTACTTAAAAGCAGTCCCTACTTCAGCTGCTCATTGTTTACTCACAGCAACAGGCAACCATCCTTCCTACCGACTGAAACGTATATAATCTCATTAGGACGAAGTGAACATCTACTACATTGTGAGCATACCAAGAAGAGTCTGCCAACGGAGCTAAACATGTGCATAAGGAGGAGGGTAGTGCGAAAATTTCTAAATAAATATTTTAGTTACATCTTCCTTGAAAGAGAATAAGTAGCGAAATACAAAATAAAGCCAACAAGGATGAAATACAGTATGAACGATGCTTAAAATACGAGAAAAAAAGAGGAGTATTCATGATAGGACTGAATAAGTAATGGGACCTAAAACATCAATGGGAATATCCTTGAAAATAAAGGTAGCTTAAAATCGGTGGACAAAGTTTAATCCGTCTGAAGTGAAGGAATCAGCGAGGGCGTGTCTACATGTGTCTCTGTATATGACCAACGGAAATACAAGTAGAGTATGTGACCACGTTGACGACGGCCAAATTGAAGGTATTGGATGCTAGCTTTTAAGTAGATCATACTTGACGCTCTAATCCAAACTTATGAGTATTTCCTTTGGATACCGAAAACCTCAGCCACAACAGGATATCTAAGAACCCAAGAATGCACATCTCCAGTGATGTATTTGAGTGCAATAGCCTTATAGACTATAAACTCCTCAACTGTTAAGGATGTGTCTAAGAGTAAATTCAGACTAAGGGATCTGAAACGATACACTCTCAACTATAAAATCCCCACGAACAAATGCAACTGAAACCCTCGAAGATGTGCGTCGATTGAGATCGATGTTTGCCATAAACAGAGGCCGTTGTGAACTGATTTCCTTCATTTCACTCTCATTTCGCAAAAGTTTCTTTAAGGTAGTTACCTAAAGAGTGTTGTGATCTATTGAGAGATGTCAGAGAGTTTTAGGGTTTGATCAAACATGCCTAAAAATCCAATACGTACCGCCAACTGCCTACCCTGAGTTGCTTTCCTCCACAGACTTTTAATGGAGAAAACTTTGCGGTGCGGAAAATGTGATTTTATGATTGAATTGTCCTGCCGCAGTCGCAATGTTCAGTGGGCAGAGATGACAGACTTCACTTCCCACTTAGTTCAAGTAAGGGTAAGATATAAATACATAGAACGGCTGTGAGTAACCCTCTTGATGAGATTGGGAACACCAGAGGGGAAATCGTGAAATTATTAAATGACCAGATCAACTTCTGGAAAGTCCCAATAATATAATAGGATTATACGCAGGTGTCACATACAGGTTCATCTCGATACATCAACGAAATCCTATGTATTTATAGCTTAGCTTACTTTCAGCAAGGATAAAACATAAACATATTGGGCGGCTGTGATTACCTCTGTTGATGAGATTGGAAATATCAGTTGGTACGCCACGAAGACATTCTCTTTGATTATACCAAGTTCTTCAACGTCTCAATAACATATTAGCGTTCACACAGAGGTGTCTATCACAGAGTGACCTTGGTGTATCAAATGGATTTACACCTTTTCTACCCATTCTAATCTTCTTCTATTTGCAGGTAAACTGGGGTTTGCTTTTGAGAATGTCCTACAAATGAGTGCAAAGTGATTTATTATAAAACATTATTTAGGTTGCTTCTGCTTAAATTTGCTTTGCATTTGATTTGCTATTCATAAAGGATAATTGCCAAACACTCCACCATATAATACGCCACTTATGCAGGCAGTTCGTTGGTCTGAATGGAAAGAAGCCACTGTTACTATTCCACGCGGTTATTATGCCAGAAAAAAAAACAGAAAAACTCTCCTAAGTAGGTCTGCATACAAGTAAATCAACTGCCGCCTGTCACTCTGCCTTGGCTTAAAGTGCATTTCTCTAACAAGCCCACTTGTTTGTTGTCTGTGCTCTCTTTTTCAGCGTTTTTGCATTATATTTTTACAAGCATGAATCCTTGAAGAGCACTGCATAAGTGCCTTTATGCCCGGTCTTTTGAAACGAAGAAAAATATTGTACACATGTGCTCGTATATGAAGGAAGCTTAAAATGTCCTGCATACACAAACAGAAGTAAAGCACAGTAAATGAGTAGGAAGGAATAGCAAACCATGACACTACAACTGCTTAGGCGTTAATTTGATACCATTCAAAGCGCTGACGTTACTGTTTTCGGTACAATGCCCGTGCATTATGATAAGTAGGTCAAAACAACTGCCAACAAAATGAATATCATGTAATCATAGGCGTATGAAAATCCTCAATAACACCTCGCAGGATAACAGCTGCAATCAACAATCAATCATAATCACCAGTGATTTATGCGCTCAAGTAGCGGTACGAGTATTCTAATATGCTTTCTCAGCCTGCCAAAAGTGTTGTAAGCATATCCATCCATAAATGGATCTATCAAATTCCACTTTTGCAAGCTCATGGAAAGGCACGAAAGTGGGGGACGCCGCGTTCTCCTTTGCCGCAACTGTGACCCAATTCATCGCTTTCAATTCCAGTGTGGAAGAATTTAAAAGTCACTCGCTTTGTAAAGGAAACCGAATGCGAGTGCAAGTGCTGCAAAAAGGAAGTAAAAGGAATTCGATTGCAGTACGGATGTGTGAAGCGGAGTGGATATTTCAGATCCACTTCGCTTTGAGGAAAATTATGTAAATGCATATAACCGTATAGTAGGGTGTTCATAGTCGTAAAGCCAGTTAAGGCAAGGACCGACATTTGGCACTGACACATTTTCTTGCCACTGTGTTAATTGTTTGCCAGTAATTTAACTGGTTGAAGGATTGAAGCCTTATAAATGTAGCTCGCTCAAGTAAATTGCAAAGGTAGAAAAATTTGTGCGGCTTCGCAATGTTTTTACAACGTGATTTCATTGCTTTGACGGAGTATCACATTACCAGGGGTTATTTGATTGCAACGGAATGCCAAGCACTGCAATTGCTGGAAATAACAACCTGGCACTGGACACTCAGGGTGGTGCTGGTATAGATGTTGAAAATATATCAGTCAAAAGTTCATATAGTTTAATACTTCTTTATAAACAAATCAGATACGAAAAGAAATTGAATTCTGTGAATGAATTCTATTCTTCCTTAAATTACTTTCTTTGGGCCCATTTATGTTCTGTATACAATTTCATATTTACTGCGTCTCTCTTACATATTGTAATGAAAATTACTTCTTAGTTCGATTCACTGGATTGTGTCAAGTACTTTTATTTATACATCCGACTTATCAGTGAAACAGCGAAATCACAACTGAGCTCAACTATGGATCCACTGGTTTATTATGCCCTTCGTGGAGCTGTCTTCTTATATCCGATATTTCTTAATATGATGCCTTGTTGACAACCTAGTAACAGTTCTTAGGTACATTCTCTACATTCAGAATCTTCCTATTCGGTCGTAATTCGTAAATAGAAGAGAGAATAAAATAGACTGATATCAAAAGATCCGTATAAGGATCTCCACTGTGCAACATTTTCTACTTTCTTCTCCTATTTGTTTTTAGATTTGTCGGATTTTTTGGTGACGTAAAATGTTTCAGTAGATGGAACGCTTCACACAAAGTTCTATGCATGGATGGAAGGCCTTCCATAGAATTCTGCAAAGTGTAGGATTCATAACTAAGACGATTATATATCCATAAAAGCTATATATAAATCCATATAAAACTGTGGACCGTCAGATCTAGGATCTGGCGTTTGCCAGAAACACAATTGAGAGCATTCTGTGTACGAGGCATCTGAAGGTAAGTTAATAGTAGGTGATTCTCAGAGCAGGAGGTTATTAAATAGGGTGAAAATCTTCGTCTGACCAATCAATTTCCCACTGATTGAATGAAAGTCTCCTTTTTCATATGCTGAGATGATAAACCAATTATATTCATAAAGGATAATTGCCAAACACTCCACCACATAATACGCCACTTATGCAGGCAGTTCGTTGGTCTGAATGTAAAGAAGCCACTGTTACTATTCCACGCGGTTATTATGCCAAAAAAAAAACCAGAAAAACTCTCCTAAGTAGGTCTGCACCAAGTATAGGCAAGTGTATTTACAGATATCTATGGTCAGGCAGGTTATTAACGATGCATTTGAGTTGACGGTTCTTCACCTCAATGACCTTCTAGAGAGGTCTCAGTGCTATACCACAAATCTCTCTGCATACGTTAGGGTACATTCAATTCGTATACGGTCGGTTAACCACAGCTCCTTACACAATTCTCGGCTTAAGGTATGTGCCAGAATTGCATCCTATTATAGTCTTTCAGAGGTGGCTCCTATTATACTCTTTCAGAGGTGGCTCTATAACAATTTGCAGAGCACACCCACGCACACGACCAGCATTAAAATTCCGCTGTGCTATTGTGCATCCTGGGCGCTTTTCCTCCGCTGTGATTTTTTGTTTGTTTTATTTCTGAGCTGCCTGCTGCATATACGAGTACTCGTACATCTTTCAGTTTTTATCTGTGTTTGCAGCAATGTTTCCCCATTGTTCTGGGAGAATACCGTGTGCAGTTCCATTTTATCGCTTATGGTTTCGTTGAACCGTAAATTTAAGTGTTGCGCTTGTTGGCTCGCTTTGTTTCATCGCACTGGGAGGTAATTGCATCAGGGAAACGAGATACAAAATTTCCGTTTTCCTTTATTTTTACTTTTTCGACTCTTGTGCCACATCTGATTGAATGTGTGTGTGTGTGTGTGTGTGTGTGTGTGAGTGTACTGTGTGGAAAGGTTCTTCCTATTTTTTCTTTTTGCTCGTTCAAAGGACACTTTTTCCATCTACTCGGTGACAAGTTTAACAGATTCAGAATAGAAATTGGTTCCAATGCCATGGAGGAACATATTTTACACTCGTGGTTTAACGAGCAGAAAGGATATTTTTGTTTATGTTGTCGACTACGAGTGTGTCAAGTTAGGGTAAATTCGATTTGGTCAGGATGTATGGAAATGGAGGGATGGGTTCATAGGCAGCGCTTGTGTTAAGACGGATATAGTTGAAAGCGTAGTAATAGATACGCTCTCTGCGTCAGCTCTTTGAATAAAGTGGTCTCTTTGGTGGATCACAGTGTATACAAACTTGGATTTAGTTGGTCGCTAGTAATCGTACACTAGTCCTCTGAGTCTATCATGATACTAACGACTGAATAACTCCGCATGACTGAATAACAAATTTTGCTCTACGAAATCTGCATCATGAGACAAGGAACTTTTTACGTGACAAGTGATGAGGCGATGAGAAGAACACTGTCCTGATTTGTCCCCTTTTTCTTCACAGCTTGTTACTCCTCAGGACAAGATTAGTTCCTGCCTTTTATATTTCATTGTAAATGCACAAGTGATGAGGCGCTGAGAAGAATAGTGTCAGGATTTGTCCCCAGCTTATTCACAGCTCGCTACTCCTAAGCATCAGAATAGTTTGCCGACTGTTCCTGCATTTTCTGTTTCATTGTACCCCAACTAAATTTGTTATTCTTTTACAATATCGGACTCATTCTCGTTTACTGTCTGACACAAAATTTATGAATGCGTTAATTATTTAAATTGTTGTTATTATTGAAATTAATTCGTGCCCATTAGCGTGCCCCGATAGTTCCCGGCAGTGGTTTTTGTCTGCCATGAGCTTTGCACTAATTACCCTCATCAATTTACGTTGGGATTGTCGTTGATGTTGGCGTTGTTTTCCATGTTCTCCATTTGGAGATTATTAAAAGCGCTCGGCTAAGCTTTTACAATTGATTTCAATTAAGAAATTCCAATCTCTCCGCCGTCTCGTTGGCTGTTTAGCATGCAAATCATGAGGACGGGACGTGTGACGGAATTTGTGCTAACGTGCGACAGGCGGCTCAGAATAAAATAAACAGAGTACAAATTTAGACAAGAACTGTTGCAAATTTAGGCTGTGAATACATTGAATTCTTAATGCAAAATGTTTCTAAGCAATCACGTCTTCTCTATAAACAGAATTCAAATACATTCAAAATTGTTTGGAAGCTCTCATATAAGAAAAAAAAAAACATTAAGGCTCAAGAACTTTAAGCAGGAAGCATATAAATGGGAAAATAACAATAGGAAAACTAGAAAAGAAAACACAGAAAAATCGTACATTGCGAAAAAAGGAAAAAGGCGTTCGTGTTGGAAAGAGCAAAGAGTGAGAGGGGCCATTTATAGTACTATTTTGAGGCAGGCTTCGCCTCTTAACAGCTTCTTGATTGATAATAAAATGGAGTCTGCGATCAGGGGCAGTGAGGTTTCACCACTGTCTCCACATAATCTACAGATGGCACCTGAAGATAGACACAACTTTTTCATATGATAGTTGAGGAGTCTACAGAGTCCGCTTAAAACGCCTGTGATAATTCTCAATTTACCCCGCGGCATGTTAATTAACTCTTTAGATCTTTTTGGATTAAAGTCCCCCAGAAGAGCTTTGGACTGTCTTAATCCAGGAAGATTTTTCCAGGTGCGACTTCTTTTTGCATCTGTGCACTTCTTCAGCAGACCTCCAATGGTGCTGAATGATAGTCCATAGAAGGGTTCAGGGCCGTTGAACTGAGGGGCCGCAGCCTTCCATGGTAAGATATTAGCCCTTTCCCTTTTCTCCTATGTGGTCTGGTGTCCACAGTAGAGATAGTGTTGATATTGCCCAGGGAGGTCATTCCATTAGTCCTCAATTATTCCATCACTCAATCAGACACACTTCTATCCACTACTACTGGTACCCAAAGTTAGCCCACTAATTATAGTAATTGAAGTTTATTCTTAATCAACATACGAGCAGTTATTAAGGTGACCTCCCAGGAATCTCATTCGCTTTTCACCACAAATATTGACTTACGCGTCGATCCAAATATTTTTTTGTTGATTTTCTTATAATTTTTTAATACATCCTTGACGGAAGTGTAATGGAAACTCACACAGAACCTTCTGAATTACTTGAATCGGAGTCGTAAACGATTTGCAACGATTCACAGCACCGCAGTTCGCAGTTCACCCACCGAGTTGAGCAGAGTTTACATGACAATTACTCGAGCACATCCGTGGGAGTGGCCCGCCACCATGCCAAAGGTGGCAGAGTACAAACACATTTTTATTGCTGTGGTATTTCATTTCGAAGGAATTTGAACCTGCGACATATTCAACCCAGCGAATAAGCAGCGATAATGGAGAAAAGTGCCATCAGAAGGAAATGAGTAGAAATTGAAACGACCAAATTGCTCTGAGGATGGGAAAAATTGATGATATACTCGTGTAGTGAGTGTGAGTTAATGTCCCTCAACTAAGTAGTCCCCCCTCGACTATTCTCCGCGATTTTGTCGTGTATAAAGAAGCAAAACCGCGCACACGCACACCGAAATGCGTACGATTGTACCACTGACCTTTTCCGCACTAATTCGCTTGTGTGAGGGCATGTGCTGAAGCACGACGGAATCATGGCGAAAACGTGTGCGCAGCCATACCAAGAACTGCTGAAAGGCATTCCAATTCCAACTTACGAGGGGCATGGGAAAATCGATGCAACGAAAAGTGAAGCAAAACTACGGTCTCCCTCCCGGAAGGCAGCAGAAATGTGCGACAGCAGAAATGTGCGGCAGCAGAAATGTGCGGCAGCAGAAATGTGTGAAAGCAACGGCGACTTGCAGCGCAAAGAGCTTGTACAGCAGTATGGAAATGCACACGACACAAGCTCAGTGAAAGGACTTAAAATGCAGCCACACCCCCGTCATACAAAGCTATAAGGGGGAGGGGAGGCTCCACAGGCAAACAGTGAGTAAATAAATGTTTACTCTGTCACAAGTTTTTTAAAGTTTTTAGTTCCTTTTTTTTATCAATTTGGTGTAGTGTAAAATATTTTCGTTTATGAGCTTCACACACTCCCGCACACACGCACATGGGCAACCTCTCGAAACCGTCACCTCCTTCCGCCACCCTCTCCTGATGCAATTTTCATTTACTTTCGCCGCGCTCCAATACCACGCGCACGAAACATCGCGTGTGTCTCATTTTGTGCTTTGTTTATTTAATTATGAAAAATGCTCCTTCGCACAAAGATTTTATAGTTCCATTTCGCAACGAAACATTGCGGAGCGGTCGCAGAGATAACTAACCTAACCCACGCTTCTGTGACAGACACTCCTGTTGGAAGTGCTGGTGACGGCGTTTGCTACGAATACTCTCCTTTTATATTTATTACGCTTTTAGGAAATTAAAATTAGATAAGATTTGCTTAGAATGGAAAGTTTTGAATCATCAGATTTGTGAAGGTTTATGGCCAGTGGCAGTAACTGGTACTTCCGTGTTGTGTGCGTTGCTGGGTGGCAGGCTTCTAATATCCTTTGTTTATGACACAACACTAAAAACTTTGATGATTTCAATGAAATGAGAAAGTTTATTGCTTCACACACTCAAAACTCCAAAGAAATAGACTAAACAACGAAAAATATACGAGACCATAAGGTCGAAGGAAGTAGGGTAAAAAACACTAAATCGGAATGGTGTTACTCCCAATATTTGTATACTCATCTCTGAGCAGAGCATATTCTATGATATAGTTAAAGATCATAGGAACACAGGGGTTGAATTACTCAGTGATGGCCCAAGACCTCATCTCTATAGTTTCCCCACAGAAGTAATCATACTCTACAATTCTTAATAAATTCCCATCTATGCTGGAAAGTCTCGCTTATTCCCTACCATATCATTCCTTTAAAGAAGTTTGCGGCCTTCGATTCTAACCAAGACGCTTGGGAAACTAAAGATCGACAATTTCGCGAGGCCTTGCAATGGACATCTTCACCTTTTCATGTCTCATTCAGATACCTTGCATCCTTTTGATTACCAAACTACATTAGCATCAGCATAGTCCGATAGCCTCTAATCTAGATGATGTGGACTCCAATATAATTCTAGAATATTTGTATATCCATCCAATGACAATGAAATCAAATCCTTGCCATCCCATATTGTTATCATATAAGAGATCCACACTCTATTTAACTATCTCCAGATGGCGGAACAACTAATCATCAGCCTTAGGAAAACCTCAACGATGATGTCCAATCACAATTTACCACTGGGCGATACTGAGGGAGGCTTTTGAGAAGCCATTGGGAGGCAGTATTTCAATTGATCAAGGAATGATTCAAGGAATGCTGAGACTATTACACCCACTTTATACGATTCTTGAGTATAGAGTTGGTGGTTGAGTATAGAGTTGGTGGTTGAGTATAGAGTTGGTGGTTGAGTATAGAGTTGGTGGTTGAATATAGAGTTGGTGGTTGAGTATAGAGTTGGTGGTTGAGTATAGAGTTGGTGGTTGAATATAGAGTTGGTGGTTGAGTATAGAGTTGAGGGTTGAATATAGAGTTGGTGGTTGAGTATAGAGTTGGTGGTTGAATATAGAGTTGGTGGTTGAGTATAGAGTTGAGGGTTGAGTATAGAGTTGGTGGTTGAGTATAGAGTTGGTGGTTGAATATAGAGTTGGTGGTTGAGTATAGAGTTGGTGGTTGAGAATAGAGTTGAGTACAGAGCAAGTCTAAATCTAGAAGGGGGTGGAAAGTAACCCATGTAGACTTCGCGACAGAGAAACTAGCAAAGACCCCTAAACTATCTGGGACTACAATCTATATAAGGGATCATTGAGACCCACCATAGAACCAGCCCAGTTCGGAGTATGGAATATTTCCGAAGAAGGTTGATATTTTTCTACGGAATTCAAATTCTCACTCAGAAATTGGATCTACACACACAACAATTTGTATCAGTTTTGTGCATTGCGGGAGCACCCATTTGGAAACCCATTCGAAGAATGAATGTTTCTGACACACATTAGAGGAAATATAAGAACTGTCAACAAATTAAGTAGATTCTTTAGTGCCAGAATATCATTGTTGCGGGGTTCAGGTAAACCCACAACCTCTTTATATGTTCTGTTTGAAAATTGCATCTCTCTGATATAAGATATAGTAGCACATTGATCCCACTTCCCTTAAATATATATTAATTATATAGTCTCCCAACGGCGAGCTCAGACACGCACCGGGTACAGTGGGTCCAATCACACATGAGAATAATTACGTGCCTCTTACAAATCCACAAATAAATACATGACTTTGATCTATTGGGGACTACGATCTACAAACACAACAATTGACAACAGTTGTAAATTGTCAATTTAACAATTGTGAGCTTGAACCAGAAACCGGTCTAGCATCCATTTACTTTAAATGGAGGAATCACACGCGGCCAAGAAGTGCATCACTTGCATAGTAAACCTGAATGAATGAACGGGCGCTACGTGTGGCAGCGTTGAGCACATTGTTGCCTTGCAATAAGCTACTTACAGCGATTATGACGACAGACTTGAGCGGTAGTAGAAGTGGAAACAGGCAGAGGAGAAGCGTTAAGTCGCCTGCCCGTGGTGACTAATAAGTGTGAGTGTGTGTGTTCGAGAGTGGCGGTGTTGCTTATTTGTTTGTTTGTTTTAAAAATATCGATTATGCCACACAATGGCAAAATTGACAGGAGTCGCCACGTCAATCAGTCGTGTCAAGTCCAATGCCAAATAAAGCGGTCGGTGGTTAGGTTAGTTGGTTAATGGCGACAGGCCCGGCCGGATCATTGTGGCATTGGTGCAACGGACACGACGGCAATTTGCGGTGTGCCAGCTCTCAGTGCAGAGGGGAAATAATTATGTGGCGGTTGCATGTCACCCAACCGTGGGCTGTAAAGAGTTGCAGCACTATTATTATTTCCAAGAATGTTAGAATTTTAATTATTAGCACAATTTGCGAAATGGTTTTCGGTGAGGTGGCGGGAGGCAACGGCGTTCGCTCCACACGTGAATGTTACGGCAAAGAAATGCAGCTCATGCATGAGCCTCGTGCATTCGCGAGTGTGGGGAGCGACCTTGGACGGGGCTTTTTACAGTTACTTTCAAATGCGGTATGCGTGCAGTGTTATAAATAACGCAAATAGTAATATCAACCCAGCAAGCAACAATAAAAACAACTTAACAATCAACACACACACGCACACACATATACACAAGAAGTGGTTCTAGATAGTTGTACACATGCTTGAAGAAAAGATACGGACAATTCTTGTTGTTGTTATTGTAGCTGACATCAGTTGTGTTAAGCCGAGGGCGGGGAGCTGTCTAGATTTGCTGTTATGTACACACGTAGCTGTTGAATATGTTGGTCATCGATCATGCCCTCATTTCTCCCAACTTGAACAACCAGGGTATAATCATTTATCAAAGCAGCAAAGACCCTCAAGTCGACTCGAGTGGCAATCAATTGTCGTTTATCGATTTTATAATGCATTTTCAAACAAATATTTGTACAAGGACCGGAAAAAACATTAAATTAATCAGTGAATCCACTGGGTTTTACGCGTGTATACCCTACACTCGCCTAGTCAATCCATGCTGTTTGAGTCTTCACTGTGAACATAAGACGAGTCGAGGCAAAGGGGTCAGGGAAACACGAAGGTTGCGAAAGTTGTATAAAAACCCAATTATCCTTCTGTTTAAGGCCAGAAGAGTAGTTGGGAGTAGATTAGCAGCGAATAACCAATAAGTAGTCTTCGACCAAGAGCGGCAAGCGAGGAAAGTGCGACTGAAAAGGTTGGCAAACTTTGAGAAGCGCTTATGACAAGACGAGCAAGCACCGTCTAAGGAACTGCTCCCCAGCCATACAAAGAAGTATCTTTGGACGATGACTTGTATGTCCCACGAAGCATCGTGGGACATACAAGTAAAAGAAAACTGGCACGGTATGCTCCTAAGATACACAATTTAAGATACAACCTAATATAAAATGTCTGCCTTGCCCTGGTAGCTGCAGTATTCCGTTACATCGGGTGAAAATGGCAGTCGGACTAATGCTATAGCTGCCTTCGTCCCATTAAAACCTCGGCAGATTTTCAGGTACATTTGATGTTGCGTCACCATTACGTTGGAAGTACAGGTTCATAGAGCTTCGTTCCTGACTAACTCTTATCCTGGCTCTACATGCAAGCTCCCATGAAGTATTGTGTTAACCCTCGTGAGAAGGAAAAATACTTTCGTCACAGATTTGGTATGTGAGGATTCAACCTTGCTCAGTCGTTCCGAGCAAACAATACATATAGAGAGCTCAAATCGGGAAAAAGTGGTTTAATGAAACCACTGGTAATTGTTGTTGTATGGGAGCTCTTATGGAACACACTGTGCATTGGGATCTAGCACTGAGCATTCATTTAACCACTATTTTCGCGATGTGAGCTCTCTATATGTATTGTTTGCTCAGTGATTGTACTCACTACAACATATCCCAACCTCACTGAGAACCTCTCTCCGCCCTTTTCATATTTCCTTCAAGGTGAAGATTCTCACTTCCCTCTTATTGGACTCTCAACGTTATTCCTGGGTTCAGATCCCACTTTCTCCGCCGGAGCATGCTTTCCACAATATTTCGCTACGTGCTTCCAATTCTCTTGGCTGCTTAGCATGACCTCCGCAATGATGATAATGTAAAAATCAATGCATTTGTAAACCACCCACAGTATACTCGCCTACTGGTAGTTCATGTGGCCTCACATTACGTGTGTAGCGCCGTACACAAAAAACAACACTTAATTTATATATTAACAAATATTTACTTTATTCGGCCACAATTTGTGTTCAACTACATGCATGCAAACATGTGTAAATATGTGCATATGTGGTGGTATAATTAGACTCACACACACACACACTCACACACCCATGCAGTCGAATGGCGCACAACTAAATTTGATTGTATATTTTCACTATTATTCACTTAAATTTGATAGAATATGCGACTATTTGATGAAAGAACACAAGCTAAGCCAAGTGTGCGTCCGACTCGCAGTCAGTCGCTCAGTCAGTTGTCCAGCATAATGGATAAATGCGAGGGTGCGGGGTACGATAGAGTGACAACGGAATTATAACCTGCGACCGCCAATTTTGAATAAATCGTTAAGAAAGAACCACATTGTAAATGAAGGAAATGTAGGCGAGGTTACTACGAAATGCCTGATATGAGCTCTGAATTATGGTGGCGGGCTGATAAGATTCACGCCTCCACTTGAAGCCCTGTCACAAAAACAAAAACAAACGGCGACTGATAATTTGCGATTGCTGATATGGAAACAGCTCAAATGCAGTCTACTGAGGGAATATATAAAATAGTTACAGACAAATTGTTAAAGGAGGAAAAATTGACAACGCATGATTCTCCTCCAACACATGTTGATATAACTGGGAGTTCATCAGCAGAAACTTCGCAGTGGAATATAGAAAACAACCAACATTTGACTGAGTTCTACCAAACTATGCTTTTCTCTCCTAATGGAGCACCACAAATTACCCAACCAACCACGAAACATGTATAAAGGAAACCACATTTGTAAACATAATTTGCAAGTCTTTTGAATCACTGTAATTACTGGTTGGGTGGTTCGAACAATGCCAAAAGGGGACTGAAATATACTTATAATTGACATGATTGATGGATGACATTTTTAGAATATAATTTCGGCCTTGAACTTTTGGTGAAACACTCCAAGAACACGAGAATACAAGTGACCAAAAAACAAAGCTTACAATTTCGACCAACCACAAAGGAGGGACCTCAGTGTAGCGAAGTGACAGAATGGAGGATGACAACTGCATTGAGTTGACTAACTTTCCAGCTCTGAAAAGCAACTACGCAGTGAGTGACGGGCAATTGTATTGTTCTTGACAGACAGTTCTTAGTGCTAATTAGCAGAAAATGTCATTTCCAGTAACTAAATTGGACTGAATAGACCGACATGCCGCAGCAGGTGGAGTCACTCATGTATGCATATTTTGTGTCGCAAGTAACCTGGCTTAAGTGGAGGTTAATAGTTTTAGCTGTCAGTCAATTTGATTCACTTAGTTTATTAGTTTCCCCGCAACGTGTGACATTTACAGAAATACGTTGAAGAGAGTGGAACCTTTGAACAGAGCGTGATGCATGCCATGTAACTATGTGTACTGGTGGGTTATTACGGGCTAAATTATAATAGGTATATAGCTCCAAGCTTTTTAAAGAATCTGAGTGTTAAATGTAGTGTCTTACGATCTGCTGAAGAATATTCGGATCGGAATATGGACAGGCTAGATTGAAGGAAAACGGGAGATTCCAACATCTTCTCTCAGTATAATGAAGGAAATACACTAAATTCTTGAGTGTGTGGGTTAAACCGAAGTAGAGCTTCAAACCCATCTACGTTTCCTACAATTATTGTTCGCAGCAATTGCTCATGTCATAAAGCAATTCTGCAAATGGAATGGATTGAAGTCCGAAAATTTTGACTGGAAGTCAGTAATTGGGTAGGTTCAAATTAACACAAGAACAATACTGCTCAATTTGAAGAATATTTAACTTTAGTAATTAAGGTTACAACTTTACATCCATGCAAGTAAGTGTCCGTCGCGAATGTCAAACAAGTCCTGAGCTTGGGCTTCAAAATGGTTTGACGAGTAAAAGAGTAAAAGTATAGGTGCAGTGTTACGAGGTGGTATCGCAATGGACCCATAGTGGTATGAGTGAGTGGGTCTGTAGACTGACTGCCACGAAAACTTAACCCAACTTACATCAATGCACGATTTTCATAGTTCTTTTCAACAGTTTCATTCCAGAAATCAACGAGATTGGCCATAGTTGAAACCCTCAAGTAAACTCCACACCTTGTGCTAGAAATACACAAGTCAACTTCGGTGTTTTGATAGCATATCTGGACATTCCTTTGAACACATATAACTGCTGCACGAAGTCAAAAATTCATTATCACTTCCACGCTGATTATTTACAAGTTCATTATCAATGAATCAATCAATCAAGTAGGTAAAGAAATGCCCCAATTCCACAGAAAATGACTCAAATATCCCACTCTTGGAATTGTGCGGAACCACCTTCAGCAAAATCATAAAAATAATTGACAATTCCAATAAAAACAAGGTAATATTTACATTAAAACAGCAAAAACTATTCATGAATCACGGCTTTTTCTCATACTCTACTGATATATGAAAACACACTCACTCTCACTCACACTCCGAACGGCATTTGTGTGTGTGTGTAAGTGAGCATTCTCTTTACCATTTTTATATGCAAATAAAAATTGTTAACTTTTGCAGTAATAACAATGAAAGAAAAACAATTCAAATTATGAGATCATCAACCTCAAAGCTTGCAGCAAGACTCACCTGTGGACAAGTTCCCCTGCTCTGCGCGCCCCTGCTCAAACTTTTACTTTGACAAAGTGTGCAAATGACATTATGATGATGATGACAATGATGATGATGAGGATGATGATGATGTTGATGATGTTGACGATGATGATGATTATGATGATGATGATGTTGATGATGTTGATAATCATAGCGCAAATAATTGCCGGAAGGAGCCCAATTTTGCCAAATTAATTTGCATTTATATTGAAGTGATTTAAATAGGGAAAAAACGGAGATAATGTCTGGAAGTGGGAGTGGGAGGCAGGGATAATTGCAACTGGGAAGGATAAGATTACCAAATGCATCTCTTCGAGCGAAAAAGTTAAATTCTGGGCAATTTCATTAAAAATTTCCATTCCTAAGCATCTAATTTAGCTTTAGCTTGAAGAGTGTGCGGGGGGAGGGGGGCACAAAAGTGAACAAGTTAACATTTTTCTCTGACACTTCCAGGCGCAAAAATGCCTGCGGCAATTTCGTAATTAAATTTCAGATAAGATTAAAAGCGTTGAAGCATCACAAACCGAACAAATAACAGAAAAATACAGCACAAAAAACACAAACAATTATAAAGAACAAATGAGAAAAAGTGGGGGGAAAAGGCAGAGAAAAAACTGGAAAGGAAAATGCAAATGAAATAAAGGGAAAGAAAAATTACATTACAACTATCCGCATGGAAGCATGAAGATATGAATTTAATACGGAAATTTATATATTTTTAGTTGGAAGAGTAGTCAAGTAAAATTCTAACTTTATTGGATATACTTATATACAGACAAGAACTTAAATCATGGCTATATATTTCCATATATTAACCCGACAGAGTTGAACTTAAACCATGACTACGTATTTCCGTATATTTATCGTCAGAATAGAACGTAAACCATAGCCATATATTTCCATATATTTATAGGCAGAAGTAAACGTTAACAATGACCACTTATTCTATATATTTATGGTCAGAATAGAACGTAAACCATGGCGATAAATTTCCATATATTTATAGTCAGAATATAACTTAAACCACAGCCATATATTTCCATATATTTATCGAGAGACAAGACTTTCAATCATGACCACATATTTATATACATTTTACGACAGCCAAGAACCTTGGATCACATCTTTCGATGTAATTGATTTACATACTCGCAAGAATATTGTAAAAATGATCTGTGATCCATGTAATCATAAATTGTATTTCTATCGAGTAAAAAAGACCATCGAAGGATTGAAATATTGCATTCAAGATAATTCGTAAAATTTCTCATTTCAGTTCATTGGACATTGAATTATATGCGCCTTCTGACCACCAGAGACTTTCACAAGATAGGAAAGAAGATTTATAAAGCTGGAACAATATGATTCTTGCCTTTGTAACCTGACCCCTGGTGAGGCACACTAACTTCAGTTCATTCTACTATCGAGCACCACTCTATGATGATAACTATTTGTGTTGTATAACAAGCTGCCCCTATCATAGACCAAATATGAATATCTTATCGTGAAGACAAAGTAATAGTGTGTGGGAACTGGATGCAGATATATCCACTTTATGCAATCGAAGCTTTATTCGAATCTATAACAAGCAATGACTAAAGAGGAAGCAATCTATAATAGATTGTCTTAATAATGAAAGTACTGTATGAGAACGCCAATATAGTGAGATATTGCACAAGATACATATCATTATAAAGCAGAAATAAAGGAGCATTCTCCATGATTACTCTGTAACCAAAAAAATATATAGCGATCTGCCAGAAAAGAAGGGGACTCACCTGAACTCCGTAAACAACTCTCACCAACTGGAAGAACTGCAGAATATGAGTAATAATTGCCCCTACTTCCACAGCGATATGCCGCAATCAATCGAATACCTAAAGAAAATACCGAGCAAGACTGATTTGGAGACTGATATCAAGATAAAAGTCTTCAATTTATGCAGTCAGTTACTGGAAATATTACCTATCTTGGTAGGATTACAGCAAAAGATTGGGACCCGGAGCAAAATGCTAACATTATATGCAAAACAAGAGTTAATTTCGAATAAGTACGAACAGTGCGGAAGAGCAATATCCCAGGTGGTCATTCACAAATACTTCAAGATCATAATTACCGAGCCAGATCTTTTGAAAGTGGGAAGCGTAATTTTCCTACTTAAATATATAAGAAGACGGATGTGGAAGAGGTCTCTGTCATATGCTCTGAAGATTTTCCCACATGATTAGAAGAAAAAAATAAGGAAACGTGGAATTCGTGGTTAGTCACAAACCAACCAGAAATAAACAACCACAGACAATACTTCATGTATTTAAAACAAACATCATCACAGGCGACATTGTAAAAACATCATCATTAAAACGTGAAGGATGAAAATATCAACTGAAGAGATTGACGTGGAAGACTGATACCATGGGCCTTCTTGTAAGAGTAAACAAGGGAAAAATAATCAGGACTTTTAAGATGGACGAAAAGAAGTGAACCACAACAGAGTCCTTCCGTAAACAGCAATGAACTAGTACCCTACTTACATCAGGCCATTGTGGCTTAGAGCAACTGGATAGGTTAAGGTGGTGGTAAAAAAGACGCACTCTAGGGAATGCCCAAACCATTTCGAGTCTTTTCGAGGAAACATAGATATAAATTCAGCCCTACAGAATTGTATGCTTCAAGTCTCGGGAGCCTTTTGGTGATAATTAAAGCCAAATTTTAGTTGATTTTTAGTTGATCTTGAAGAGAACCAGCAAACTACCAGAACCGTGAGTTCTTTTAGTTGGAAAAAACAATTCGGGGATTTCTAGCGTATAGAAAAAATTGATATATAGGCCTACAGAATTTTGAGTTTCAATTCCGAGATGTCAAATTTTCGGAAACGTAAGTTCTTTTTCTTTGAAAAGAACCAACAAAGTACCAGAACCGTGAGAGACTTCGGCTAGAAACAATATTTATACGGGCTTCTTCGTGTTCGGTGTTTCCATAACTTTACAAGCCCCTTTAAGAATTTGTGCAATTCATTTACTAAGGTACGCAAATTCTCTTTTGCCTGGCCTAACCTTTTATTTTCTTAACAGTTGCGTTCTGGAACTGAAATTTTGCCGTTATAGATTATAAAATGACTTTGCAATGCTTGTAATCCTTTTGTTTCTTGGGTGCAGCGATCTACAAATATTTACGATCTGTTTAAGAAATTTGTGAAATTCATTTTTAAATGTCGCTATTGTCAATTTTGCGTATACGCAACACGCACAAAAATAGCTAAATTACTCATACGCACTGTGTGGCTAAACCGGATGTGAGTCTGTTTCTTTTCTAAAAAAAAATTGCTCTCTTCAGATGCGAAAATGTTCAGTTTATTTTTATGTTAGCGCCAAATTTCGGACTACATAAAAAAATATATAGATGGAAACCTTCGAAATCGAAGTTAGTTTCTTTTTGAAGGTTTTGTTATTAAGGAAAATGTGTCTCCAACTTTCCCAGATCACTGTCTAAGTACATTTTGCATATATTTACATAGCCAGCCTATATTTACATTCATTATTCATTTATTTACATAGAGCAGTAATTAGATATAAAATAAAATCATTGTTCCTCTGGTGTGATAAGAGATCCTGTAACAAGTTGGATGAAATCTGATATGAAAGTATAAGACCACAAAACAGGATGTTGAACTCAGACTTGTAGAAGACTGTCCGTAGTTGGCTGTTATTAACCTCTACCGGAGAATTTTTTCATACTTTTTATGGGATAGTCGTATCAGGATACACTCAGGACACACTCAGAATAAGGTTGCATATTCTTACTAAGAGAACTGCACCCAGTTAACATAATAAAAAATTCAGGAGTGGACAGTGGCAGTAAAAATACAAAGAATTTAATGACTTTTATTTGCAAACATGCGTGCTGACATGCAGGCAACGGGGCAAAGGAGCATAAAATGCAATCAGGGAGCTGTCGTGCATAGGTAGGTAGGCAAGGAGGTAGGGTAGTTGGGTATCACGGAGGTAGGGAGGTGGATAGATAGGTAGGTAGGTTACGCTTGCTGTCTGGAATGCAACAAACAAATGAACAAAACGTATAACAGGTAGGTAGGGTGGTGGGAGGTAAGTAGCCAGTTAGGTGGGTAGGGAGTTAGGTAAGTATGGAGTTAGGTAGGTAGGGAGTTAGGTAAGTAGGGAGTTAGGTAAGTATGGAGTTAGGTAGGTAGGAAGTTAGGTAGGTAGGAAGTTAGGCAGATAGGGAGTTAAGTAGGTAGGAAGTTAGGCAGATAGGGAGTTAGATAGGTAGGTTATGCCTGCTGTCTTGAATGTAAGTAGTTAGATAGACAGGGACTTAGTTAGGTAGGTGTGTGGCTGCTGTTTTGTAACAAACAAACAAAACGAATAAACCACAATTGCAGTGCATATGACAGACGATAAAATACAACCAAGAAAGTCAGTTTCCCTGGAGTGAAAATTAACATATCCCCGCAAATCGCGTGACACCAACGCCCCTCACTGACTCCAACTGAAACGTGTAATACTATGGCCGCACACATTCCCACCCCACCGGAGAGTGGCAGGCGCAAATCAATTTGTAACTAACTGCTCAACAATTGTCAACCGACATTTACCCATTTGAATTCAGCGCTGAAGTGAACAACCCGATAATTCAATTATCGATTTTTCCAAACAACGCCAGCGGAGGTGGTGGTGGTGTCTGAGTCGGAGCAGCTGGAGGTGAAGGTGGACGCGGCGACGAGGCCCACAAACACTCACGCGCCGCTGTCTGCCAGTTGTCTAGAATTCAAATTTCTCATAAATGATGAATGCATGACACCATCGTGCCATGTGAGTGAGAGAGTGCGTTCGTTACCCATTAAATATTTAAAAAGGTGAATTCTCGAACTCAGGAAGTTTAAAACAAGGAACTGTAAACAACAACAATTTGCAGGCTGGAAACCTTGAGGGGTATGAAAAATAGTGCGTCGTTTGAATTGTGTTCAGTTCTATTACCCGAGCAGACGACACAAAGAATGACAATCTGGAAAGTTTCCAATTTTATAGAGGCTGAGTACAGTGAACCCCGCTTAAAGGTGGACAGCAGAACATATTTTAAAATATACTATAATAGTATGGTGATTGATTTCAATGGATGATTCAATGATTCCAATGATTCTATTTCAATAGTTTAAATATTTGTTACATATTTTAATATAAATATGCAATATTTGTTGTTAACTATTGTTACAAAAATAGAACAAAGATTATGAATATTAATTATCTAGCGAATTTGAACCCTCTTTGACAATTTCTTTTGAATGATAATTAATGGTGTGTGACTAATGCAATTAGTTCTTCCATATTGGTTTTTGGGGTTGAATGCTTTTCGTGTTATTTAGGGATAATGTATAAAAGACGCATCCATATACAATGATTCTAATTCGATATTTTGAATATTCTCATCCTTTTCAAATAGAGTGAAAGTTATCAGTATCAATTATCTTTTGAATTCCAACCCTCTTTTCCAATTTCTTTTACAATGCCCTTCATGCCCCATTTGAGGATGCGGGCATGTTTTCCTATTGCATCGCTTTATCACTAATTTAATTTACATTGTGCCTCTTTGTTAAGTAACAATGCCTTAAAGTGCAACTAATAATCCATTTGAAACTCAATGTAATGACCCAATTTCTACAACTACCAATTCGTTGTTGTGTTCTGTTTTTGTTGTATTGCAATTAGCTTAATGTCTCTGTCTGTATATTGAGTCTTCTAAGGCTTCTAAAGAGCAATTAAAACAGTTCCAAATGAGAAACACACTGTTTGCTGAAGCTTCGACTTAATCTAACCTACTCAATTTTGTAATCGGTTCCATGGTCAAAGAGAACATTTACAATTTTTGGCCTGGAGAAAGTCAGTTTGAAAGGAAATATGTCGACAATCTTAATTGAGGGTAGAGTAATTTATTAAAGGACGTTTTTAATGAAAGTCTGCAGTAATCGAAGTTGTGGACAAGGGCACACTGTAAGAGTAGATGCTATGTAGTTATGCCACTGTTCAAATTATCAGATGGAGAATTATTGAAAAACAGATAAGATGACAGATCTTATAGCTATTTTGGACACCCCACTGTCCTCATCAGAGATCTTTCAATGTAAGACAATTTTTGCTCAAGTAGATATTATGTCTTTAGTGAAACAACAGCACACCAACTATGGGCCTTCATCGGAATCAAACCCGGGCCTTTAGTTGTTACTTTTGCCCATCCAGACAACTACTCCAACTGCAGGTGGTGAATTCATTTGGCAAACTCTGACCATGTCGCGTATCAATCCACCTCACTCCATAGCGCTAATATTAAAATGAGCCCCTGATTTTTTTGACATGATCTTTCCGTGATTTTTATACGCTGAAGAATTTTATTATAGGCTGTAGTAAAAAGTAATCCATTATTTTTGGATGCAATTGAAGGCTGTATTCAGCATAGCTAGAATTATCCGATTAAGGTCAAATAAGCACCGTTCTGTTCGCTAACTTGTTGACATTTTGTATGTAATTTCATTATGCGTCTCTCATAGAAACCCCCATCCCTATTGGCAAAAAACTGGGACAGTCGATTTTCACAAGGTTTTCTTGAGGCGAATGTTTCACGAGCAAAATTATTCGCCATAGACAGGAACTATAAAGTGGATGCTTAATAACTGCCCAACCTGAGCTCCCTGAGCTTCTGGCGAGTTACTATCGATGTGTGTGGCCTGGCGTTGTCCTAATGGAACACAATTCCTATTCTATTGCGAGAAGCTGCCCGCTCCTGGGGGATTGCTTCCTTCAGACGGTCCAATTGTTGACAGTGCATAACCGAATTAAAAGTTTGGGCAGAGGGGAACAGCTCATAGTAAATGATTCCGTGTCAATCTCACCAAACACTCAGCAAAACCTACCTGGCCGTCAATCCTGACTTGGCGACCGTTTGTGCTGGCTTATCGCGATTTGACCAGACCCTTTTTGCTTGTTGTTGTAGTAAGTGACCCACTCTTCATCACCAGTCAGCATACACTTCATAAATGGGTTGATTTTCTTGCGATTCAGCAGCGATTCGCAGACGGAATTTTGGTCCATGAGCTTTTTTTGCGTTAACTCGTGTGGGACCCATACATCGAGCTTCTTTTTGTATGCAGTCTTATTCAAGTGGTTCCAAGCGGTTTTTTGTGCGTATCTTCTCCTTTCGACAATTGGCCTTCCAGAGTGTGGTGTATCTTTGACATCAAAATTACCGGAACGGAATCGACCAAACCAAAATTGCGCGTGATTGGCTATTACAGACCATAAACACTATTCACATTTTCAGCGACCTGCCTTGCCTTTTCGCCTTTATCGAAGAAAAAGTGTAAAATATGGCGTATTTTCTCTTTGCTGGTATCCATCTTTGACGCGCGCTCAAACAAAACTGAGTGAAGAAATCACAAAACCAGCTGAGAAGTTTAGAACGAACCCCTATCTTTATAACGCCATCTAGCGTAATCCGATCGGACTTATACTACGCGAGATACAGATTACGAAAGCCATCTACTGGAAAAATAATGGATATCTTTTTACTACACCTACTTTTAGATTTTATACCATACTTAATTATGACTGCAAGGGGTTGGGGAATGAGTACTCGCTACTGAGGCGTTCGGCTCGAAGAGAACACGATTTTTTAGAAAGAAGCCTATTTGAGACCGAGCCCGGGGCAGGTTTTGAACCTGGGACCCTCTGAGTATGAGTCTAGCATGCTTATCACAGAGGGTGGCTGGAGCGTTCATAGCTATCAATAAGTGCCTGGACAATTGTAAGTGGCGAACACTGCAAATTAACGAATGTCGTTAACGAAAAATTATAATAGAAAAATGCTTAATTTCGAAGTGAGTTCGACACCGGATGATTCTCAAATTATTTTTAACTAACCCTGGAGCGCTGACAACTCAGAAACGCTGAGCAGCAAATGCCAACAGTGAAGTGAAGCAATAAAATTGGCGATTCTACATGAAAGTAAGTAAATAATAAGTAAAGGTGTACAAGTTAGGCACCGGTTGACCCTGATTAGCGATCACGTTTGACAACATAAAATATATTTAAGAAAAAATAAAATCAGCAAATATAAAACAAACAAAAAAAAGTAGGAACCATTTCGGGCACGAGAACAAAAAGCAAGCAGACCAAGCGTGAAAAGAAACTAAAAGTAAATTTTGAACGTGTCAAAATTACGCAGAATTTAGAATTCAATTCAAATACGGACAACTGTGAACGCTCTGGCGTAGGAAGAATAAAAATGCTAATTGGACGCACACACATCCGCACATAAATTGGGATAAGAACGATGACTGTGGCTGAGTCCGAAGCTGAAGCATTTGCAGCTAGTTCCGCCGACAGCACCAGATACAAATATTCAAGACACCAGCTGAGTTGAGCGTCTCGGTTGTTGACGCTTGTGAATTTCTATTTGGGCACTTTTCGCTGGACGGTTTTTCATCATTTTACAATATGAATAAATGCATGCCTCCCCCCCCCCCCAACGCCTTGTTTACGATGTTGAGTAAATATTTCAATATTTATGATGTAAGCTTATTTTCCACGACAGTGCGCGTGAATTTTTAAATTTTTTATACATATTCACTCACACTAAGTATTGATTTACAAAAGCGGCAAAAGTTCGGAGCGACACGTGCGACAAATGAATATTCATCGCGATTTATACAGCTCATCGTCAGTTGAACTTTGACGGGAGATTTTCATATGCGATAAGCAAATACCATTAATAAAAATTTACTAAATTAAACAAAAGTTTTTGTATTCTTCTGGTTTTAAATATGTACACATAAATATAGAAAAGAGTGGGAGTGACTTGCATGGCGCGCGTTGTAAGGCTTGTGATGGATATACCCAAAAACTGCAGCTTTACGAGCATTTCATAAATATTTATAATTTAATAAATATAATTTAAGCACGTTTTTAGTGAGCACCTCAACGCTTTTAGTGGCCTTATAAAGAGTTTATTACACAATGGGCTGGCATAGCAAAGTTCTTCCCACACAGCTGCTGAAATCAGTTGCTTTAAAGCCAAAAGAAATGCATATAAAAAGGAACATGCATGGTTCACATGTAACTAAGTGTGGTTTTGGAGATTGTTTGATGCTTAAAAATAAAGCCAAAACATATAAAAAGCACGCTTTATACAAAAATCACAACTAAATGTTTGTAAAAAGGCAGATAATCTTATACTAAGGAGCTGCTTTCTAGCTCAAGGCTTCCAAAGAAGTCAATATGCTGAACACCTTGCGAAAGTTCTACGATTGATTCAAACTTTCTTTATGATTACCTTCATCAAAGCCAATGATTGTACTGCAAACGTCCAACTGATCATTGTTCCATGCTTTTTATATGTAGTCACCTTAACTAGGCTTTGAGGCTTCTTTCAGTCATTGTCTGTACAAATTTATATAAAAAGGAATAGGCTTGGTTCAAATGCAACAAAGCATGGTTTTTGAAAATTTAAACATAAGGCCAAAACACATAAAAATCATGCTTTATACAAAAAATCACAAACAGATGTTTAATATAAGGAAGAAAATCATATACTAAGGAGCTGCTTTCTAACTCGAGGCTTCAAAACAAGTCAATATGTTGAACACCTTGCGAAAGTTCTTTGATTGATTCAAACTTTCTCAATGATTACTTCCATCAAAGTCAGTTATTCTATTGTAATCATAAAAACTTTGCATTGCTTCATGCTTTTTCTCCATTGCTTCGTGCTTTTTCTTCATTGTTTCATACTTATTCTTCATTGTTTCATACTTCTTCTTCCTCATTATTTCATACTTTTTCTCCATTGTTTCATACTTCTTCGTCATTATTTCATGCTTTTTTATCATTGCTTCATGCCTATTCTTCATTGTTTCATACTTCTTCTTCATTATTTCATACTTTTTCTTCATTGTTTCATACTTCTTCTTCATTGTTTCATGCTTTTTCTCTATTGTTTCATGCTTTTTCTTCATTGCTTCATGCTTTTTCTTCATTGCTTCATGCCTATTCTTCATTGTTTCATACTTCTTCTTCATTATTTCATACTTTTTCTCCATTGTTTCATACTTCGTCGTCATTGCTTCATGCTTTTTTATCATTGCTTCATGCCTATTCTTCATTGTTTCATACTTCTTCTTCATTATTTCATACTTTTTCTTCAGTGTTTCATACTTCTTCTTCATTGTTTCATGCTTTTTCTCCATTGTTTCATACTTCTTCGTCATTGTTTCATGCTTTTTTATCATTGCTTCATGGCTATTCTTCATTGTTTCATACTTCTTCTTCATTATTTCATACTTTTTCTTCATTGTTTCATACTTCTTCTTCATTGTTTCATGCTTTTTCTCTATTGTTTCATGCTTTTTCTTCATTGCTTCATGCTTTTTCTTCATTGCTTCATGCCTATTCTTGATTGTTTCATACTTCTTCTTCATTATTTCATACTTTTTCTCCATTGTTTCATACTTCTTCGTCATTGTTTCATGCTTTTTCTTCATTGCTTCATGCCTATTCTTCATTGTTTCATACTTCTTCTTCATTATTTCATACTTTTTCTCCATTGTTTCATGCTTTTTCTTCATTGCTTCATGCTTTTTCTTAATTGTTTCATGCTTTTTATAAGTATTGACCCTAAGAGTTAAGAGCTTGGAGACTTCCTTCAGTCATTATCTGTATCGCCACTGACTTCGTACTCCGCTTTACCATCGTTGTCACGTTGTTAATCACCCACCTTCCGCACCACCAGGTTAATCGCTCACATCTTTGATTGGTCCTCTACTGAAACGTAATGTCGTTCTGCATTTCTTTTGAATTCTAAACACACTCTTCCTTCTATGCATCTCAATACTCATAAATATAGGTTCATTTTAGGACCTAACCCATCTATCCGCCCATCTACATAGCTATACAGACTGATTGCAATCTTACAGATAAAAACAGTCTAGTTTAAAAGCAATTAACGTAGAGTCTGCGATCAGAGGAAGCATCCATCACAGACGATTTTTCTTTTTGCCACGCGCGTCGTCAGGCGAAAAATGTTTTCATTATTTTTATTATTTTCTTTAGAAATTAGGTATGAAAAATTTACTAGTTTACTTTGTATGAGAGAGCAAAAATGGGATGTTGTTTTACAGCTTGTGCGGAAAATTGCGAAATTTTTAAAAGTGCCTCTCTCTGTGTAGGAGCGGCAGAGGAAATGGCTTAGTTAGAACCAACCCAGCAGGCGGCCATTGCACCACCAAAAGCGAACGAAGCCATTTTCAATGTGAAATCAAATTCGAGTGTAAATGTTCTGTTTGTGTGCACAAAGATTGACGCAATGGAAACAAAAATTGGGGGAAAAACATATGTAAATGTTTGGACAGGGGGAGGAGCGAAAGGGAACGCTCACAGCGGGGAAGTGATTGAAATATTTTGGACTTTGCACGTGAAACTTGCAGTTACGTATTTATCAACACTTCTCAGAAAGCGACATACGGAAATTATATATAATAATAATATAGTATTCTAAATTTGAAATGATATCATGTTGAGGAAAAAGTCGCCTCACTCAGGAATATATGTATGTATATATGTTCATATATTGTGACGACTGACAAGACCATCATAGGCCTCACCTTCTCAAAAATAAACAAGTTCTCCCTTATGATAATGATCCTGCATATTGTGTAGGAGTGGCCTTCATATCGGAATTCTATCGCACACTTTTCAATGATTCAAAAAGTGACGTGCTGAGCAGGTTTCAAATATGGGGATTACGGAACGAGGAATTGAGTTATAAATAGGTTGAAAGAGATAACAGTAGATTCGATTAGATTTATTTAAGGGTGTTATACATTGCGACCTGAAAGATCTATTGTGATGCCCCTATTTATTTAAAAGATGAGGCTAGTTTCATCTATAGATCGTCTGTCAGGTCAATTTCCGACAGGAATTCATGAGGGATCTTCCTCATATCTAAAATATATTCCTCAAAACACCAGTGCTTTTTGAGTGCCAAAGGTCCGCAGACTGCGATCAGGGAACTTGCTAATATCTAAGATATGCTCTCCAAAACCCCTGTGAACCTCCGAAGTCTGTGATCAGGCGCAGTGAGGTTCGTCACTTTTTCCACAGACACTACAGATGACATCTGAAGATAGTCCCAACTTATTCATCTGATAGTTAAGCCTACAGAGTCCGCTTAAAACTCCTGTAATGACCTCAATATACTTCGAGGCATGTTAATTAACTCTTTAGCTCTTTTTGGATTAAAGTCCCCCAGAAGAGCTTTGGACTGTCTTAATCCCGGAATATTTTTCCAGGTTTGACTTCTTTTTGCATCTGTGCACTTCTTCAGCAGACCTCCATAATATTTACAATGGAGACACAAATATATGGAAAGAAATTAAGTAAGCCTCCAAAAGAAAGTAATGAAAAACGACTAAAATAAAAGCTAATATATCCCAAGGAGTAAACAGTCGTTTCACTATGATATCTCCCAAACCAAAAAGATCTCAAAAAAGTAAGGTGTGAAAAAGTACATAAAAAGAGATCAAGAAATAAGTCCGAATATAAAAAAATAAGTTAAAATATAAAGAAATAATTTAAAATTTAAAGAAATAAGTTCCAAATATCGTAAAGAAGAAAGTAGGAAATTAAAAAATAAATAGTTCCCAACTTTTGATGTTCATTTCCGATTCCGTATTATAAATTATTACTACCAGAGAAAAGGTCCCTGGGAGATTTTTGTGCAGAATCAGGCAGATTTGATTAACTTCCAAATCCGCAACAAAATATTTAGAGATACTTTTATTACCGTTGCTTTTTCCACACTTCGAAGTTAATTCAGGGAGCCAGGTGGTAATTTAAAAGTTGCAATTAGAGAATTTTTCCATTGACTAATGTGATTTATATCAGCAAATGTGATGAAATGTAAATAAATTAATAAGTCACTCAAATGCTATTAAGCGTAAATGTAAATGAAGGACATTTCGATATAATAACAAAGTAAAAACAGCAAAACGGCAGACAAGAGTACAGCCCAGGGAGTCCACGCAAGCAAAAGGTATGATCGGTCGGTCAGCACATGGTCGATTATGACAGAAATTAGCAGGAAAAAGTTAGTGACAAGCTAAGTAGAGCAGTCGGGGCGCCACAACAAGAACAATTAAAAAAGTGAGAGTAACAGCAATCAACAAATGCCCGTCTAATCGTATTGCTACGTAGACCAGAGTTAGCACATTTGAGTTCACACATTCAGGCAATTGCCAATCATAAATAGCATAAATTAGAAAGACCATTCCGGCATTGGCAAATCACGAATCGCTTTACAGTATTTCAAATAATTTTTCTAGATTAAAGAATGCGAATTCCGCGCCTGAAAATGTGTTCTTGAGTTGAGTTGAAAAACAAGCGCTTATCAGCCACTGTGGGCATGACCTCTGATAAAGCATGGCGTGGCATTCACTGCCTCGACTGCTCGTCACAAAGAACCAACTCTTTCAGCATGTGGAGCTTAACGCAGCTCAACTGATAAGTTGACTTTACAATCACAAGATGACTTCACTGGAATTTTAATGAAGACTGTGAAAGAAATCGAAATTTATGAGCCACTTACCAAAATAGAATTCTCAGGGAATTCGCTATTAGAAGCGCGAAGCAGACGTGCAAGGAGAAGCCATCGGCGTCCTGAGTGCTCTTGATCTCTCGATATTGTGGCACGTAGGGAATAACGCCACCGATGACCATGGCAGAGGCGGCTGCCCAGCGCACCACATGGCCAACTGTGAGGCCCAACTCGTCGCTGATGATCCAATCCATTGTGTGTGTGCAGAGATGACTTTTGTAATTTCAATTGGATACTTTTGTTAGCTTATGTTTACGTTGTTGATTTGTTCGTTTCGAAATTTGAGGGCGGATGGATATGGATATTGTTGTTGCTGTTGTTGTTGATGGTTTTTGTTCTGTTGTTGAAGGTTTTTTTTCTAATTTATGTGGTAATTATTTTGTAAAGCTTGATTTGCGCGGCTTCTTTAGCTGCTGGAAGTGATGCACGATTCTCTCATTGTTTGCGGTTGCAATTTAGAAGTTACTTCGAATTTTTAATTGACAATTTATTAATTAAAGAATTGAAGATTTGCTTGCTTAGTCCTAAATTTGAATTTTGTTGAATTTTATGTGAGCTACTCTCGAAATACTGTCACCGCAATTGAACTCAATTTGGAAAGCGTGCGGGCGAAGCGAGCGGTGTGGTTGGTTGCTGGCTGGTTTGGTTCGTTGGTGGAACCAGCATCAACGCAGATTGCAATGTTTCCGCTAGGAAATGTGCATGCAAACACGAGCAATTAAATAATTGCTTCCGGGCCCAACTGCTCAACGCTGTGGTCTGTCTGGCCGGGTCGAGTGGGGTCGGTTATGAAGGCGGTTCGTTTGGCTTAAATCACACAGAAAGTCTTCTGCTCTGACATTGTACGAATTTGAATTTTGCTTCTAATTTTGCGTAATCACAGATTTCTTGTTGTTTTATTTTTGTTTAATGAAATGCACTTGAAAAGCGTAGCGAACCGTTATAGTGGGCGTGCTGCTGTGGGCGTTCTGTTAATGAACTATGCGTGAAAACGGAAAATGGAAAGTGTTGCCTGTGCTCACGTCGCGATTTCTAAGGAAGCCACTCAAGTTGTTTATTGCCTAAATAATCGCAGTTATTGTCTTCTTTTTCAGCAGCTGATTCTGCACACTTCTACGATTTCGCAGATTTGAATCATTTGCAATTTTACGCTTTTCCACTTTTGTTTATTGAATTTTCCACGAATTGCATTCTCTCTCACGACAGCACAATATTCCGAAATGTTTCTTTTTTTTATTTATTTATTATGACTGCTTCATTTTGGCGTTATTCTCCGCTTCCATTCACTCACTCGTTTTGATACTTTTTTAGCAGTTGCCTTTATTATTTTGTTGCTGTGATTCTTTTAAGTTTGCAATTATTTTGTTTTTTATATTTTTACGAAACGATTTTATCCGTCGCCACGACCTTCTCACTACGCGCGACTTTTCCTTCTACTTCTGAATTCTGACTTCCTTCTGTCATTCATTCATTTCTTTCGCTCAAGAACAAAGCAAAACTCATAAAGAGCACAATTTTTCGTAGTGTTGCCAACACCAAAAATATTCACTTGTCACAAGAAGATTTTCTAATTGGTAAAATATTCGATTGACAACTAAAGAGCAAATATGCATAACTTTTAACTTAAACTATGACCAGAAGAAACTTCTAAACACTCATGACTTTTAATGTAAACTTTGAATTGACTTAAACTACAGTTTTCGCTGAACGAGTACTCATGTCTTTGATTTCTTGAACAAATGAATCAGCTGTTTTTCACCTTTTGTTGACTTTTCATAGCGAACCAAATTTCAATAGGTTGGCAAGTCCGAAAGTTTAAGTAAAGTCATGCATGTACGTAAACGAGTACTCATGTCTTTGATTTCATGAACAAATGAATCAGCTGTTTTTGAACTTTTGTTGACTTTTCATAGCGAACCAAATTTCAATAGGTTGGCAAGTCCGAAAGTTTAAGTAAAGTCATGCATGCACGCAAGGGCTGCTTTCTTGCAGCTTATCGGTTTCCTATCAAGAATGATAGAGAAGAAGATTACGCATTGCGCAGGTCCGTTATAATTTTCTTTCTTAGTTTGACATTTCGTCGCTGGGCTGTGACGTCAACATAGCAAAAACTACATAAGCCTCGTTTCACACAAACGGCAACGCCGCGACACGACGATGATAAATATACACTAAACTGCACAACAAAGTCCCAAAACCAAAACAATATTTAAATTTAAGGTGCCGCAGTCCGACTCTATATAAAAGTAGTCACCAAGTGTGACAAAATCATTTTCCCCAGAAACTAAAAATAGGTCTCCTCCGATCCTTTTTGTGTTTTATGTTTTAATTGGATTTCTTATACAATGGAGCGTAGATATACGTACACACACTTTGCATTAAGGCAATAATAATTCAATTTCAACTTTCTGCAGTCTCATATGTAAGTAAGTAGGTATACAAAATACACACTTTTCACCGTTGTTGTGAGTTTTGTGCAGTTTTGTGTATATATAATCGGCGTGTCGCTCCGTTTGTGTGAAACGAGGCTAATGCGGATAGGTATTTTTTTTGACGTTTCTCTTTGCAACCATGCTATTGTGAAATAGATGCGCAGAACGAAAATTTTTGGTACTCAGCTTTGCGCAATCATTGAGTCTATTATTTTTGGTTTCCTATCGCATGAGCAGAGAATACAGAGAACTGACTCTTGTTTTGCGCACACTTAGACGTGTACAAAACTGTAGTAGTGTGGCTGATTTTCTTCAGAATTCTGGTTAACCAATGATAAACAAGCCTATATAGGCAACTAATGAAAAACAAAGAGAGTTTTTTTAATACGTCAGAAAATTTGACGTTTAAGTGTCGGTTCTCTGTGGTTACTAGTCACACGCAACGAACTGCCACCCATGATTTTGTTAATTTGAGAGTTTGTTATTAAATATTACAAAAAACAGTTTACAGTTTGTAATTGAATATTACAGCAGAACAGATTTTCGAAACTTTCTACATGTACGCTGCTCTGCATTATAGTTTGCTGATGTGCTGTTTTAATTATGGTCTGTTTTATTGTAAGTTGTTACAACGGGTTTTTTTATTTTTGATTCGGTTGCATATGAAATTTATTATAATACAATCTTCATCAGTTTTTTTACATTTTCAACTTGATATTTGCATAGCAAAATTCACTTGGATGATCTTAAATTACATTTTATATAATAATACACATTTCTTATTATATGTGTTTTTCTAGGTTATACTATGTTGCGTTGCTTATATACAGATTTACTTTAACTTATCGAATAATTGTGTGGTTACTAAGCATCAAATTGGAAAAATTAACAGTAGATATGAATTGCATATAGTTGGATTTATTACTCTGTAAGCATTTGTTTTGATTATTTAAGATTTAATACTTTTGTTAAACTTTTTGATTGACTTTGAAATGCTGACGTTTGAAAGCGAGTCAGCGCCTATAGTGGAATTACTGTATAGTTTTTACTATAGTAAGAGCACTAATAAGATGTCTATGCGGCTATCACAACAACAATTTCATAAAATTAGATCTCACTCAATTTTCAATAAGATGAAACCAAAATTGTTGCTGACTGCCTAAAAAAATTAAAGTTTGTTAAGAACTTTCAAGAAGAAGAGGGCTTTTCTCTTGCGACCACCTAATTACAGCGTCCTGGCTGATACCTTCAGTAGTTTGTAGCTTTGGAATTGTGCATTTTTATTTTACCTTAAACAAATTTTGTTACTATTTATAATTTCCATATTCTATTGCAATATACTAATAAGATATTTCTGAATATTCATTTTCATAACATAATTTCCAATTTGGAAATTGGTATTTGAGTTGATAATAAATAAAATTGCATAGATCCACTTAAAACCATGGGAGAAAGAGAGACAAACATACCTCAAAGACACAACATTGAGAAGCATTGTACTTAAGCTGAGACTGCAATCATAATCAAAACGTAAGCAAAAGTGCAGGAAAAAACGCTTTCCTTATAAAAAATTGTAAATAACACTGTTCACAAGCAGATGGCGCTCTTTATTTATTTTCTTCTCTTTCTACATTCATTTTCTTAATAACTGATTTCAAATTTCGACAATCAGCTGTTTCATTTGGAGTCGTCTTCCTTGTTTGCTTTAATTCGCGTAAATCTGTTAATTCTTTATGGGAATTTTATTATTTATTTAACCAAAATGGCACAATTAATAGTTTTCCGGACATTACATAAAAACCGATTCCTGCTGCCGCTGATGCTGCAGCAACAACAACAGATGCTATTAAGTCGCTGCCAGCTACTGCGCCAACAACAGCAACGGGCGAGTAGGGAAAGTTCCCTGCAACAGTCCTCGGGAGGTCGCGATGATGTATCAACGGATGTTCGTCCACTGGGTGAGAAAATCAAGGAGAACACCAAAACCGCCAGCTACACTGCAATTATACTTGCCGGCATTGGTGTGACCGGCATAATGTTTTACGCCATCTTTCGGGAGCTCTTCTCCAGCTCCAGTCCAAATAATGTGTACTCAGATGCGTTGAAACGTGTGAAAGAGGTGAGTCGAATCTTGATTCATTCTATTTATATGTTTTAAAACTAAGAATCCTCTTGCATTATTTAGGATCCGCGGGTGTCCGATGCGATTGGCTCACCTATCAAGGGCTTTGGCGAAGAATCCCGTCGTGGGCGACGTCAGCATGTAGCTCACTCCAGCTACGAACGCAATGGAGTGCCGCACATGCGTATGCAGTTCTATGTGCAGGGTTTGCGCAACAAGGCCACAGTGCATTTAGAGGCGCGCAAGGTACGTGGTGGCTTCAGAGTATTTCCCATATGTGCAGTTAACTACCATAGCAACTGTTGATTTTTAGACTGAATCCGGGAGAATGGAATTTCGTTATCTGTTCGTGCAATTAGACCATTATCCTCACACCACAATCATTCTGGAGGATAATCGTGCTTATGACTCCCCCACAAATCGGGAACCGCAGCTGGAATACACGGGCTACAGCCAGAAATGATGCACAGGCAGAGCTTACAGCAACCATGCATACATGAGAGGAGGAGTGGACATTTACACGTTGTTGTTGAACTCAATTTATTGTATATTAGGATTGAAAAGTGATTTTTTGCCACCAGTGCGTAGTTGAGCAATAGTTCCTTCCGGAGGGACTCCAATTTATGGAATTTAAATTTTATTTATTTGATATTCATATTTGAAATAATGCATTTCGATTGTTAAATTATCTAAATTATTTTCATTCGCTCAGGCCATGGTCCAAATCTTCCGAATTTTTCTTTATGGAACTGTAAATACGCGTTTGAGCAAATAACTATTTATACTCTACATTTAAAATATTGGAAATACAATTTTTATACATATTTGTGATGCTCCTTAAGTTATTGAAGCGCATCGAGTGTTCCTGGCTACGAAAGCGGTGTCTTTATTCTAATACAATTCACTTTATGGAAGTAAAGGTTCTTTCCTTTACGAGGCGGCAATTTTTATTGGTAAATTTACTTAGGAGAGCAAGGAAACCCTTCAGGAGGAGTGGTGGCACTTCATTGAATAATAATTGATCGTTGTGTGAGTATCGCTTTTACAAGTACATGTTCTGATTCAACTTTTCATATGACTTTCAGTTACCGGTCCAAGGTGATCTTCACTGAAAGTAAGCAGCTTAGACTGTTCAGGCAATTTCATAGCGTTCAAAGTTCATTCGATTGTCATATCTCTAGTTTAGCCTTCGAGAAGCCAAACCTCAAAGATTGTACGTAAGATTGTACTTCGAAGGACCTTCCTTCCATAGGTACATTCGTATGAACAATGAATAGAATACTTTAATGGCACAGAGCAATATTAAAGGAACTGGATGTGCGCGGAATACTCGGTGTAACTCGGTGACCTACTCTTACAAAATCCCATGTCAATTGCGGGTGACTGTCACACCTAAGATCCAGTGTGAACGAAAGGAGAATTAAAGTACAGTCAGGGTTTCCAACATTATGGAAACTGCCCTGAAGATCATGAAGTCAAATACTTAATTGGATAGAAAGTTGACTTGGGAACGAGGATGTGACCTTTATTTATTTGTTTAGCAGACAGTCATGGACACAACCATACAGGGTTCGAAATGCATGGCGTACCAACTGTTCCCTGGAATGTTTGCCTTTCATGTTCTGCGGATGCTTTCCAGAACTTTTGGGATTAAAATACTAGTACTAAATTGGGATGTCACAATGGGATATTAAAGTCCTCATTCCTTGAGCAGTAGTAGCTTTGTCGACTTGTAATCGAATCCAGACACCGTGGTCATATTGAAGATTATTAATATTATATCACTTGATAACTTAATTTATGTTAAGCCATGATATTTCTTCAGAAGCATTTTTACTGTATCACGCTGAGTAGTTCAAATTATATCCAGTGTATATTCGATGATATATAATATGGATATAATGGTGAATATATGCTCTATCAACTGCTTCAAAAGCTATAAAATGGCTGGACCTTTGAAATGGGTTGGGACTTGTATCATAAAGGGTCAATTATGGCCTAAGTGTGCCTTTCTGGCTACCGCTATAGCTACCTACCTACTTACATATTCGATGATTGATCCTGACTACATCCAATCACATCTGTATGACAATTTGTCAATGTAGCTTTCATAATTTTAAGCGGAATGGAAGGCTTCGTCAGCGTTGTACACTGTCAGTTTGAAATGGAGTACCTCACTAATCTGCGTAGCTGGATGCTAATCTTACACGTATTTAATTGCGCGTATTCCACTGCATCACTGCCCTCTCCAATGGAATCACTCCCGAATATTACTAATAAAAGTGTGAGGTTTGTTGTTTAAGTCATCAGGTTCGACTCGACTAGCTTTTGCCTTCGTTTCAGCAAAAGACTTAAGGCACAAACTACACAAATAGAAGAGTCGTGCAGCGTTCTTTTGTTCGAAGGGGCGTGGTGGGCGTGAAAATTGCTACGCTATGAAAAATTTGAATGAATAGCAAAATAAAGATAAATTGTAATTTTTTTTAATGAAGTGTGCGTACATAACTTAACCGAGTGACCAATTTTTACTGTAATTCTATTCATAAATTATAAGTCTGACTCAGTTGCGTAAAATTGGTTGGAGTAAGGAGTGGCACAACTCAGGTGTTTTGGAAAATATATCTTAGATATGAGTAAGATCCCTCAACTTGATTCCTCCAAAATATATGAATTCCTGTCGGAAATTAACCTGACAGAAGATCTATAGACGGGACTATCCTCATCTTTCAATTAAATGGGGGCATCACCATAGATCTTTCAGGTCGCGGTGTATAACACGCTTAAATAAATCTAATCTAATCTGAGGAGTGGCAGAAAGCTAAAACCACTGACGTTATACGATCCACCATACTTCAAACATTAACTATTGCTTGATTTGCATAAGTTAAATTTGTTATTAATTTTATATGGGGTACCCGGACATGATTTATAAGGGATGGAGCAGTGACCTTATCTGATCGACCTAGTTTCGTGTGTATGGCATTATACTTATACACCTCAATATACTTATACACCTCAAATTTCGTCCACAAATTTTGTATAGGTCCCAGGTTTCAATCATATATCAACGGAGGGCGTGGCTGTGAAAATAACCAACCAGTTTTGTGTGGTGTTTAATGCTAGTACCCTCGGTGGAAATTTCGTTGATGAATCTTCTATGGAGACGTAGTAATGATTATTGGTTAATTGTGGGCGTGGTTAAATATAGAATGCGGCCACTAGTATGGATATAATGTATATTACTTCTAAATTTATTCCTATATCATCTATACAAGCATAGCTAGGCTATTTTTAATTTTATTCCCCAAAGTATTCCCTTACATGAAAAGTGGGCGTGTCCTTAATCTGATGAACCCCATTTCTTGCAGATGGCTTTATTGTATAAGGAACACATGCTTATTCTTGAGAAAATTTCGTACATAAATCCCTCATAGATCTTAAGCTATGAATATGTGTTAATAGTAGGCGTGGCAGTAAGTATATATCAATCACATTTTACACATTTATGTACATAACAATGAAAATGTGTCACTATACCATCACTGGACCGGAGTTATAGTCATTTTAACAAAGTGCCTACAATGGCATATATGGGAGATAGGCGTGGTATTTTTCCAAATGGGCTCACTTAGCTATTTGATTCTGTCTTAAGGTCCTGGTTATACTTTTGCGAAGTTTCATTAAGATATCTCTAAAGATGGGGGCTACTGAGAAGTCTCTAAAGATGTGGAATCTAACCACAGAAGGACAGACGGACGGGCAGACACACGGATGGGCGAACAAAATCAAAATTACTCACAAAACTGATTGTGATCATTTGTGTATATATATGTTCATACAAGCCACGCCTCCTTCTGGTTGTTGGAAAGCTAACCACACAAGGTTAGTATACCCTTTTTCCCTTTTTAAGTGTAAATTGTATAAAAAGTTTTATTCCATGCACGAATCATAAAAAATCAGACTTGGCAGCACAGTCCCAAGTCGCCAAATGCCAACTCGTTAAAATTAGCGACTTCGATAAGTTTTGTTATTCTAAATTTTAGATTCAAAATTTTAGAATCTAAAACCTTAAAAATTTCAATATAAGCGGTTATGTTGATAGTGACCCCCGCTCTTGCATTATCACTCCACCATTTGCGTGGCTGACGAAGCTGCTCTGCTGCCAGTTTCCCGTAGGAGCAGCCTCACCACACTTGAATACCTTATTAAGAGTCTTTGTTGTATATTATTTTCATTTATTTCCACTTCACATGCCATTTAATATTTAAATGCTCATAAATCTGCTGCGGACGCTGCTCCTAGTTAAGTGCGCTCCGCTTGCAGAGTGCTAATTAAGTACTTGGGGCCCTTCACGTGCAGCGCATCCAATCCGATAAAAAATTCAAGCAAAACAAGGAGGAAAGTGTACGGTTGCCTTCGCACTTTCCGCCTTGCCAGCAGCTTCCGTCTTTACTGTGCTGAGCGCATCCGTTTGGGGGCCACAAAAAACGAGACTACCAACAATAACAACGGCAGAAAAAGGGTTTAAAAATCCGAAGCATATCGATGACAACCGTGCTGACTGCGTCGGTTGCTGCTCCCAACTCTTGACGACCATGGCGAGTGTCTCGTAAGCAACACTCAAGTCAAGTAAAGAGCGTCAATTGAAGCCACGACACCAGCAGCAAGACGGCGACGACGAGTCAAGTGGTTGGATGGATGGATGGATGGATGGGTATGGGCGGTGAAGTGTGCCTGCTGGGGTCTGCTTGGGTCTCTGGCATTGCTGTTGCCTGCAGCTAATGAAAACAATCCTTTCAACTGTTATTGTTGCTCGTATTATTGCCCTCGTTGTTGTGGTTGTTGTTGTTGTTGTTCTTGTATAAACTCTGCTCAATGTTGTTATTGTTAGGCTTGAAATTAAACGAATTGTGTGCAACAAAGAGGAAATGAAAGGATTGCCCATTCTCGCGTCTCGAGTTACAAGCGCAGGCAGCATATTTTATCTTAATTTAAACGGCATGAATGAAAGTACTTTGAAGCGTTTGCCTTCCACTTCACAAGCTGACGGCTTCATATCGCCTGGAACTGGAAACAACACGCACATATTTTGTTGCTCCCTCTCTAAATGACTGTTAAACTGTTGGAAGGCTTTGAAGGCGTCTTTCGGGCTGCTCAGGGGTTTAGGAAAAGGAACCGCGTCAATATTTTTGACACAAATGAGGATTCATCAAAACAAATGACGGGGCACTTAAAAGTACGGGAAACCGCAAAACCCAATTTTGGGAATGCGTGTTAGAGAGTTTAACGGTAAAAACTCCCATCGAAACGCATGTTACGCACTTCTGGCTCACACACACACACACACATTGAGCCATGTTACACACAAATTGCAGCAAAACATTCACTCCACCTTTGTTTTGGTAGACGCCTTTTTTCCTTTTTGCTGCTTAAGTGGCATATTAAGGATAATTGTGGTGTTTCGTGGCTGGTGCCCCCCTCCCAAAAAGGTGAGAAAAGTATTATTTTTTTTATTGATAAACCGAAACAGTTGGTCCAAGAGTGGTGGAACGGTTAAATACGAAAACCGCAATGAACAAAAAATTTGAACAAAACAAATTTCGAAAAAATGCGAACATAAAAAATTAATAATAATTGAAAAAAGGTTCTTTTATAAAAAAGGATATAAGCATGTACTTCCCATGGACGACCTCGGGGCAGGAGTAGCTTATTGGCAGTGGTTGTGGTGACTGTCTGACAGATTGCTAATGTGTGAACGCTACTGGAGCGTGGAAAGTGAGTTTTGGGAAGAAACATAAAAAGCCAACAGGCCACCAAACTGAATACAGCGAGGAAGGATAATGTCCATATGCGAATATGACAGATTTATTTTCTTTATAGAAAGATTACTATTTATTTTGCATTAAAAGAGCGCATCTGAGAGATCAGTACCCTGAACAGATGTCATAACATGCACGTTCTCGAGCTATGCTATTGTAATGAAATGGTGTTTTCGGCATTTATGAATAAACATGCATAATAAAAGATTAATAAGGAACTAAATGAGAGCTCATTAGAGAATAGCCAATTAAGGGGCTTCATAAGTGAGTAGATAGTAAGGAGAGGTCCTTACTAAATAGTCACTAATGAAAAATCATTAGTAAAAGGTCGCAAACAACAAGTCATAAGCAACGAGTCAAAAGAAATGAGACATAAATAATGCCATCTCTTTGGTACTAATGTACATAATCTTAGAAGATGTTGGAATGGTCTCAAATAAACAAAAGTAAGAAGAGTATGTGCAGTTGTTATTTGAAAGTAGCAGTTATAAAATAATGCATAAGTACTCGTAATCAAGTTAAAGAAATTTCCTCAAACTGTTGGTAACCCTTTAATAAGATCATCCCATATTGTTCAGGAAAAGAGTAGTTGCAGTTGTGATTTGAGAGGAGCAATAGTAATAGCAATAATACATAAGTTATAGTAAAATAGGTGATGAACAAACCAACTAATACCATTTTAATTAGATCTTCCCATATTGTTCAGTTCTACCGAAAGAAGGCTGTGGTGATCGTCTGCAGACGACGTGGTTATCGAGGGTCTGTTGGGGATATTTGAAAGTGGACTTAGAGACCATGTTGCAAAATGGTCTGAATAGACTATCCAGATACATTCTTGGACAACCGAATAGATCCTCCTCAACTGGTGTCAGAAAATCTCCTTAATTAATCATCTTTCTCTCTCAAGCAGGACTCATTTGATATTTGTGGAAGAAATCAGACATCTTGGAGTGAATAAGGCATCATGTAAGATAGAAAGAGATATCAATTGTGATGAATATCATAATATCAGTGCCATTGTAGAGAGAGATAGATAGATGCAGAAAAATACAGAGATAGAGATAGATAGAAAAATACAGATATAGAGTAGAGAGCGATAGAAAGAGAGAGATAAAGATATAGAGAGATATATAGATATAGATATATAGATAGAGAGAGATAGAGATACGCAGAGGCAGTTATAGAGAGGGATAGAGATACGGAGAGGCAGTTATAGAGAGAGATAGAGATACAGAGAGGCAGTTATAGAGAGAGATAGAGATACAGAGAGGCAGTTATAGAGAGAGATAGAGATACAGTGAAGCAGTTATAGAGAGAGATATAGATACAGAGAGGCAGTTATAGAGAGAGATAGAGATACGCAGAGGCAGTTATAGAGAGGGATAGAGATACGGAGAGGCAGTTATAGAGAGAGATAGAGATACAGAGAGGCAGTTATAGAGAGAGATAGAGATACAGAGAGGCAGTTATAGAGAGAGATAGAGATACAATGAAGCAGTTATAGAGAGAGATAGATCGATATAGAGAGAGAGAGGTAGAGATGGAGAGATATATAGATAATTAGAGAGATAGAGAGATATACAGATAATTAGAAATATAGAGAGATATATAGATATAGATATATAGATAGAGAGAGATAGAGATACAGAGAGGCAGTTATAGAGAGAGATTGAGATACAGAGAAGCAGTTATAGAGAGGGATAGATCGATATAGAGAGAGAGAGAGAGAGAGAGGTAGAGATGGAGAGTTATACAGATAATTAGAGATATAGAGAGATAGAGAGTTATACAGATAATTAGAGATATAGAGAGATAGAGAGATATACAGATAATTAGAGATATAGAGAGATAGAGATGTATATATGCTGCAACACATGGAATACATGCGTAGAACGGAACGTGGCAATGGATCTCCAGAAGGAGTTCGCGACGCCCAAATGAGCCTTGGATCGTACTATGACAGAATGACCAATATTGACGATTGAGTAGTAATATACTCATAACGGCCTCCCGACGCACTACTTAATGGTGAAGTTCCGGGAGGAATAACCGTCGGAAAAGGGGGGGTGGGGTTTGGTTCGGTCTAAAGTCCCACACTACGGCTTCGGCCATTGACTTTAGATGCTTCCCCTCCTCAGCAAAAAAAAAAAAGAAAAAAGATGTATATAGATATATAGATAGAGAGATATAGAGAGAGATAGAGGTAGAGAGAGATAGATATGGAGGATAGATCGATATAGAGAGAGGTAGAGGTAGAGATATACTTGTATACAGATAATTAGAGATATAGAGAGATACAGAAATAGAGCGAGACAGCACCACTATTGACATAAAGCTTTAAGGAGAACGCTTGAGCAACAGTTGAACTAAAAGTTTATTTTCGTTCCACGCAATATTCCTTCCGCCACAGGATTAATAACAATAATTTCCCTCGAGTACCCTCCTTCAAAAATCCTTCTCTCCTTATCATGGCAAAATTCACAGTTTGGTTTAGTAGGCAGACCGCTTCCCATCGCAAACCACGATAACGGCTTTAAATCCAGCAAATAAACTGTTTGCGCACTCACTTGAAGCGATGCGTCTGTGAGGTTGGTCCAAAATTTATTTGAAATTTAGCGAAATTTTTTAGACAAACGGCAAAAAATAGAAAACATCCTCTTATCATGTCACATTTGCTTTTTCCGACAGCGTCCTGTGCGGGGGACGCCAGGAGTGCGAGTGTTTTATGTGTGCTCAAACAGCGCTACAAATAAAAGCAAATAGCGAAGCAGGTGCTCAGTGCGCCCGCAGCTAATACGCCAGAGTCAGGGGGGCCAGTGAGGCACACCTACAAAGTCACAAAAAAAGGAGGACATCCAGCAATGCAGGATAACAAACTGTCAAAGTTGTGCGCTCGCTCATTACACGCGCTGGTGGTCATTCCTCCGCTGTGTGCTGGTCCACGTCACTGCAGCAGGAATGCGCATGTATGTGTGTGTGTGTGTGTGTGCAGTGACTGCCCAACGGGACATCGCACTTTTTGCGCCATGGTTTTTCTGCGTTTCGTGGCGCGTTGTTGCTGGCAAAAGGGGAGTTGCTTTTTTCGACATTTTATGATTTCTTTTGGCTCTTTTTGGCGAGCGCTTTTGTTTGACAGTTGCCTGTAACAAATTTTATGATTTTTTATTTATTACTTGTTTGCGTAGCAACAACAATAAATACAAAAAATAAAATATAAACAAATAAAAACGTAACAAGCTTTTAGCAGCGACAACGGAGTCAGTGCACTCACTCGCTTCTGGCTGGGTGTGGGGCTGCCATGCACTCATGAGCAGAACAGAACAGAACAGAATGGCAAAGGACGAAAAAAGTTGTAAATTTAAAATTTATAGAAGTATAACCGCGTGTCCATATGGAGTTGTTAACTTTTTTATGAGCCCAGCTCTGTGATAATATTTACGAGCTGCTCTCGTATTTTACGCAATTTGAGTACAGAATAGGGATGCGTCTGCCGCCTCCAAGGAACCCACTTTAATAGAAGAGTTGATGGTGGCACAGCAAGGAAATGATTTTAAACTCTTGCAACGATTATAACAAAGTAGCAAATTTGTTGTGATGCAAATTACTTGAGGCAAACACTGCCAAATCATTAAGGAACTTGGTTATAGTCCTCTGCTTCTTTTCATTGTAAAGGAAAGGGTTGTTTGGAAGTGTTTACATCTACTTTAAAGAGAAGGAGGATAACAGAGAATCTGTAAAGAAAGTCGGAACAATTATTAAAATTATTTTGATACTAAATTTAATGTCATTCTGCTGTGAGAAAGACAATCAGTGTGCGTGCACACGGTGAGGTCAGATTCTAACTCAGTAAATATTTCATCGACATTCGTAACCCTTCCCGGGATCAGTGGGCAACTCTTTACTGGAAAGCCAGCTACTCAATGTTTTTGACAACCTCCTATTCCATTCTTACCTACGAATATCCTTGAACATTATCTAATATTCAACGTTATTCCTCTAAGGGTGGCGCTGTCCTTGCGCTGACTATCACCATCCCAAGTATGGGAACTTTTTAGTCAGTGCTTGAACGGCGCCAATGGGCCATTATGTGTGCTCAAGTGTGCTTTTGGCAAACTGGGCGGCCACTCCTACCTACCTACCTCTAAGGGTGTTGCTTGATTTCGGAGTATTTTCATGATGCCAAAGGATCGGTTAAGAATCAATGATCATACATACATAATTGAATGCTGGAACTTAATGGTATAGTATACTCTCTAATTTCTATCTATGCAGCACCTGAGGTAGCACGACTCCCCCGATTAAAAAATGTGGAACCATCCTGACAGTTTTATAAATTTGGCAACGTTACATCAAATCTTACAGGTTGAGAGCTCTGTCCGGCTGATTAAGACAGGAGTCCCGAAGATGTGCATTCTTCGTCTGGCTAAGGATGGACACTGACACATAAGGTGTAGCACTGTCTCTTCTTCTTCCTCAGCACCATACCCACGGCAGAAGTGGTTAAAGGGCAAACTCAGTTCAGCCGCATGCTTCCCCATCATGCAGTGCCCCGTCAGCACCGAAATCGTAGTGCTGATGGACTCGCTTCCGAGTTGAAGTAGTTGAAGCGTACGCTTCTAGACCAGCCTTGAAATACGGCAAGAGTAGTCCTCCGCCCATAGTTTGTTTGCCTCATGGAAATACCTGCGATTTGATCGCCAGTCTGGCTGTAGCGAGAGGGATGCCTATATCCAGAGAAGAATCTGTTGCTGCAACAATTCGCAAATATCTCAATTCCATATATTGGTGTGTCTAGCTGGACTAATGTTTCCAAGACACTGTTCCAATTGGCAGAGGTAAAGTCCTTTCTTTAATAGGACTATTCGAGTAGTTCTATTAATGTTGGGATCAACCATATTTGTTCTCAAAATGGTCTTCTAATTTGTTATATGCAAGGTTTCTCGGGGTGCACTAGGTAATTTTTTATCCCGGGAAGTGACTTCAAGAATTTATGTTGTCCTTCTGACTTGTCATAACTGTCCTAATGAGACACTGGATTCTGGGTACTCATGGTAGTAAGTTGGTCAAATGACTTCTGCAGGAGTTGCGTGGATGAGGAGTCCATCGAACTTCTTCATAAAAAGCTCCTAACGGGACACTGGGTTCTGGGTACTCATGGTAGTAGACTGGCGATTGCCTCCAATGACTTCTGCTGGATGACGAGGAGCAAGAGTCCATCGAACTGCTTCATAAAAGCTCCTGACGGGACACTGGATCCTGGGTACTCATGGTAGTAGGTTGGGGATTGCCTTAAATGACTTCTGTATGAGTTGAATGGATCAGGAGGAGTAAGAGTCCATCGAAGTGTTTCATAAAAAGCTCCAAATGGCTCGACTTCTGAAAGGCAAATGTGACCTGTGTCTCATGCGATATCACAAAAGGTCAATCATGGCCTAAGTGGGCCTCTTTAGCGACCGCTCAACCTACCTACCTATAACTTGTTGTAATTTGTGTAACTGATAAACTTGGAGAATTGTTTGACGTGATAGATTTGCCACAACTCCCAAAATTTCGTCGATTTTGATATTTGTGTGGGATTGAAAGAACAAAATTTAGCATAATCGTTATTTTTAACGAGTTCAGTTCTGGTCCACTTCGTCGAGTTTGTTTGGAACTTGGCAGCACAGCTTCAAAGCATTTTTTTTTTGGTTTGTGCACAGAATAAGACATTTTTCTTATAAGAATATCAATAGTGGGAGAACATTTGTTGCCAGTGCTGCCAATTTAGCTACTTTGTTGAGTTTCTTTCCAAACGAGTAATTCGGATGACGATCCGAATATTATGGATGTAAACCATTCTGATTCCCATATGAATCTGGCTATGTTCCTAATACAAATGAATGATAACCATTGTGATTACAATGAGAACTTGGCTATGTTGCTTATACTAAGGGATGATTACCACTGTAATTCTGACATGAATCTGGCTATGTTGCTAATACTAATGGATGATAATTCGATCAGACCTTTGAGAAAGGGTGAGTTTATATATTCGCCTAGCTAGTAAGGGGCATTGACAAATGAGAGGAGAGTCCTCTCTTCTTTTTCTTCAGAGCTGCAGCCGCGACAGAAGTCATTGAAGACTTAGATCTATAAGTGAGACATGATTGTTCTAAGAGGATTAACTTGATTCATTCTGCAATATTCTGTGAGAGATATGTATATACCCTCTAATGAAGGTAAGTATGGCACTATAATAATACAATCCATGAGTGCTGGAACAACCTCAACTATCGTTAAATACCCATCTATCGAATTGTCTAATTATATGCCGATCCTTTAAAAGTTTAACTTCAAAACCACTTCAAATGCTTCCCCAACAATATCAACTTTCCATTTAGCAGCAATTTTGCAAATTGACTTCATATTTTCCCAGTCCGTAATTAGCTCAAAATTAGCTTCCTGACTGCGTGCCATCCTTCCTGCCTGCCTTGCTGCGCTGCTACAAATTGCATCGTTAAGGCGTAGCAAATTTCTTTGTGTTATTTAGAAAATGAAAATTATCCTGTCACAGCCCTAACGCAGCAATATCATCATCACTAGCAGCACCATTATCAACGTCATCATCACCAACAGCGCCGTCTTCAGCACAGTCAACTAAGTAGAAGGACACCCACGCGTACACACGCCAAGCAACACCAACACCACCACCACCCCGTGGAACATTAATAAAACTCAACTGCTTTTCACAATTGCCAACGGAAATCAAAATTTGCTTGAGTAACAGAGCCACATACATACGCAGCACTACACACGCACACACACACAGTCACACACCTACACAGGCGTGCATGCTATAAAAATGGCGGCGGCAACAACTGCTTCCTGGCAGTTTGCGCTGCAGCTCTTAGTCAAAATGGCTCCCTTGTCTTTCATTAAAACTTTCGGCAAATTATCGGGTAACATATGCTTGCGGCTGGCTGACACATACTCACCCGCACCCGCACCCGCACCCCCACCCACACCCACACCCACACACCCACCCTGGGTTACCCGCCACCACCCTCACTCTCATCCGCACCCACACTGATTCGGTTGGGATGCTGATGCAGGGGGTATGTAAGAGTACTGTAGCTGAGAGCAGGTCATCATATACGGCTGAGTTTGCATCCAGTCGAGCCGTGTGCGGAAGCTGGGGTGGATTTTTTCCGTTATACTCGTATGTGAACAAGTAGCATCTTCTTTTTCGACGAGTACGGGTGGAAATATATTTTCTTATGATTTCCTCGGGGAGTAAGCGGTGAATTTCCCCTTTTCCGTGGATGATGATGCAGGGCTGCTCGCGCACACCATCAGAAGGGGTAGCCGAGCAGCTCAGAGTGGTGGCACAGAGCGGCGCAGAGAGTCAATGATTTGTTGAGTGCTCTGTTGTAGAATTTTTATGCTTTTCTTTTTTCATTTTCATACACAGGGGAATTGATTTTTGTCTTCCTTGATTGGGCCATGGAGTTTGCGCTTTTCGTAGAAAAATGTGCAAATGCAAAAATATGCGCAGGATGCAAGGGGAAAATGGCAGATAAAAGGAGTGTTGTTGCTTTTTTCTACCTCACTTTTGTGTGCAGTTTTGAAATTTATTTCAATGCAACTTCAGATTTCCTTTGCCACCTTTCTATAGCGAAATTATGAGGATCATCCTTCGGTGCCAGACACGCCATCATTATCCAAACTGCTCTGTACCTTAGCTGCACTGTATTTCAGTCGTTGCCATTAACAGTTTTCAGCATTCCGTTTAAATTTTCACTGCGGTGTTCTTGTGAAAGTTTGCCACTTCAACAGCTCCTTTGTGGCTAGCAATATTGGCACTGGCACGTATCCTTATCCACACACATATATATTTATAAATATATATATAAGGACTCAAACACACAGTCGCACACCCACATTCGGCTAATGCAAGTACACACTTGTGAATGAGCGCACCCATTTGCGGCGCTCTGCAAGGAGGCAGCAGCAGCAGCATAGCTCTGATATTGTACCAAAAAGGATAACACTCTTCTTTCTTTTTGCCTTCTCGTATATAACCGTTTGAAGTGATGCGTTTGGAATTCGAAATTGTTTGCCACTGCCAGTTGCTTGAAAGTGGCTGCTTTTTATGGCCACCCATTTTTATAAGCTTGGCAGGGAACTGCGTGTGGAAGTAGAGCGTTAAAAAACGTTGTCGAAAAAAGGATAAACCGTCGAAATATCGATTTTTGCAGCTCCGCACGCTTAAGGAATTCCAAGATGACTGAGTTTAAAGCGGCACATGCAGAGGCGAGGCGTTAACAGCTCTCAGGGTGCCACAAACTTTTTCAAGCAGAGTATTAAGAAGCAATCATGGCTAGTTATTCAAGTATATATACGAGTATATAGGTAGGTAGGAGTGGCAGCCTTCGACGCAAAAGCACACTTACGCACATACAATGGCTCGTTGTGATGAATAATAATAATAAAGTATATATTTAAGAAACATATAAGTAATATATAATATATTCCTGCAAATACTATCATATATATAGTTTCATATACTATCAGTTTCAATGACTTTGAATTGCCAGTGGCTTTCATACTAAGCTCCACGCACAGATACATAAATGTTAAGGTAAAAATTCATTGTCCACAAGAACAATATTCATTAACGTTCGTTCCATGATACCAACCAACCCGAAGAGACATGCCCCGTCTTCAGATAACTCCGAACAAATCGGCTTATTCAACAATATTTCCGGTTAAATTCTATAAATCGCACTCATGGCACACACTCGTACATGCGAGCCTTGCTCGTAATTTATTCAGTCATTACAGTGTCCAGGCCGGAATAGAGGAGCCAGACAGCAGTGCGTAGAGCACTTAATTGTTAACTCAGGCACGTAACTGAAATTCCGCTGATAAAAACTGTCAATGCAAAATGAAATCCTTGCGTATTTGCATAAGAGTACTTCACCTGCTTACATGGGCATGTGCAGCATGTGTTTGTGTGCGTGCTTCGTGTGTATGTGTCTGTGTATTTTCACGAAATCATCATAAACTTTCACACGTTTGCAAGCTGGTAGTAATTACGCTAGCTCTCTCCTCCCTTCAACTAGACACGCTCCACAGGCTCCACATCCGCACACACAGGCAGCTACTGCCAGCAGCTCCATTTCACGCCGCCGTTGCGTTGATGTAAATCTCATCGATATGCCACCATATGCGTCGCAGGATAATTTCGCGCGCCGCATACCAACACAAACACACTCACTCAGAGATAGGCAGTAATTGTATTTGGGTGAGTGTGCAGACGCCCGGGTAATTGCGTTGATCAATAAGCATAATCTTTTGGAACACCAACATACAGCACACCCAGCATATGGGCTGTGACACGTAGTTGATTACGTACGGTATGCTTGTGTGTGTGTTTGTGTAAGCATAATTACCCAGTAGGAATTCAAATCAGACCTGACAAGGTGTCCTCACTGAGATTAGTATGAGTCCTTCAAAGTTACTGAATAACCGTCGATACAGAAAGTTTTTAGAATGAAGTTAGGACGAAAAAGTCATAAAACTTTGACAAAAAGTCAACTAAATTGGGAATGCCACTTTCCGCCTCTTGAGTCCTTTTCATTCTGATTACAACAAACACCTTAAACAGCCAGTCTCGTGAGTGAATTTTCATATTACGCATGCTAGAAGGATTATCACTTCTAAGTCTATTTTGAACTCTTACCCCCATCTTGTATCTTGCAAAGTTTTAGACATTGCAGTCTTAGACTGAAAGCATACCAAGCCGAAGGCTCTGGTAGCCAGCGCTTTTTACTTTAGTGTAATAATTTTTTATAATTATTCCTCTGTTAAATAAATAAATAAATAAAAAACATATGACAAAACACATCGACTCCCTTTGTATGTGTGATGTGTGAAAAAGTATCAAATCACTGTTTACGTGTGCATTAAGAGATTTATGGTTATAATTTTTCGCTCCCCAAGTCTGAGTATGTCCTTTGTTGATCCTAAAAGGGATCCTTTATTCAACACATAAGAATGTAAAGTAATGTTCATGTAATTGGTACTTGTTGTTGTGGTTGAGCTTCCGATCTTGATGACTTTGGTCATCTCTATATTAGCTGATATGTCAAAAGGAATGTCAGGTATTGGAATATCATATTGCTCCACATGAATAGTTCAGACCTTTGGATGATGACAGGATTTACTCTCAATTTTATTAGAATCCTAAACCAAAGTAATTGACAGTGTTCACCAATTTTGTGGCGATATATGAGTAGTATTCATAATTATACATGAATAAATGTAAAAGTCTAATTATAAACGTATTATTTAAATTGTATCTAAAACATTCTCTGGTGCTGTTCTTGTTAGTTCGTCAGAGCCAAAGCCATAATTTATGAGTTACCATAAGCTTCCAACTCGCTCATACTTTGAGACATAACTGATGAGTCATTAGTGATGTCAGCTAACTATGAAACATCAGTAATGTTAGTGCTTTCGCTCTTAAAATAGGACACAAACCTCATGGTATCATACCTTAGCGATATTAGCTCTTTCGCTCTTGCTATGAAACCTAACCGCTGAGTCTTTAGTAAATGTAGCTTCTATACTCTTTCTATGAGACATAACTGATGAGTCATTAGTGATGTTAGCTCTCTCGCTCTTACTATGAGACCTAAATCATGAGTTATTAGTGATATAAGCTCTTTCGCTCTTACTATGACACATAAACCAAGAGTCATAAGTGATATTAGCTCTTCCAGTCCTACCATGAGAAAGAAACCATGAGTCCTCCATCATGTTATCGTTTTCCCACTAATGGACAATGATATGAATAGTGAATAAAGTAACAAAAACAAGATATCTAGACAGAGAGTTCAGTTGGGACTTGAAAGTGGCTCAGATGTAAAACAACTTTATTTCTAGTGCTTGTATCATCACTATAGCAGCCAATTCACAACTAAACTGATCTGATAACGTGCTTCTTAGTACACCAGGAATTCTCACTGAATCCTTGATAAAATTTCCTACCGAGTGGCCACGGGACTGCCTGGCATACACAAAGGACGCTGCGTTAATGTGCAATTGGCATGTTGGCAACAATGTCTGCGTTACCGTTAAAAGCGTTTACAATTAATTTCAATCAATACGCACTCAACGCATTTACTCACGCACAAACATGCGCAAAAACACACACACACACACATCCACACATACACATACAGAAGCATATGTACGCGTAAGTACACGTAGGCAGACCCATGTAGGCTTCAAATTTATCAAGCAAAATAAATGGCAAAGTGAGCTCTTCTGAAAATGACGGCATTTGCATGCCTCCTAGTAGTCCCCCACCCCCTGGTTGTTGGCTGATATTTAATTTCTCGTGTTGGGTGTCTTCCAGAAACTAATTTATACAAATTCATACTTTTTCATGGCAATTTGATTGTCAGCTCAGATGGAATTGTTTGCTTTGCTGTCACACATGCCGTGACATGTCAATTTAAGGACATTTAAAATATGACCCGAAGTAGTTTCCTTTGATATCACCTGTAAACATATGTAAATGACACTTTGCTAATAAACAAACCGACACTAACACCTCAGTGGTTGCAGCAAAGGATTGGAAGTAGGGAGCTGGGAGTTGGGAGCAGAACTATTACAGCACAACCAAGCGTTATGCTAGGGTGACTTGCAAGTACTACTTCTGAGTAACTGAACTACACGACGGAGTATTTCTGAAATTTGTATGTAGAATGTATAAAATGCCATGTAGAAAATGTAAAAACGGTAGAATATTCCCAGATATTTTAAGGAACCATTGGAAAATAGTGAAATTGACTATTATTGCTATAGAAGGTCACACTCGTAGGACTTGATAGACTTTTGCTACGATACCCAGAGTTATTTGTATTGATATTTTTATGCCAGGATTTACTATTTGGTATGGGAAAATAAGGATTCATATCGTTACTAATGTCAAATATCGTTACTGTTGCAAATAACTTCAATAAAGGTACAAGTAAGATCCACTGGCGTCTGTAGTGAAAATATCGAACACCAGAGAACACAGATAACACCTGAGAATAAGGATAACTAAGTATATAAGAGTCGACTGCTATGTTGATAGCCTGGGAAGTCGTAGAAGGCGGTCTGTTTTTATATTTTATGTGCTGTTCATAACTTCGCCCTTAACAGTAGAATGAGGAGGTATGCTTTAATTAGGAAGGTATTAGAATTTCCTCGTCATACATCTTTTTTCCAAGATTGATATATAGGACCTCTAGAAACGATCACCAATGACTCGTATATTGTGCTGTCAGCATCATAATCATATCTCAGTATTCTAAGAATCGAATATAGAGTGGATCGATGAAAAGAATCTTCAACCAACCTGTTATAGTACTATCAGTTCTGACCATCTGGTGCTCTGATGAGTTATTAGAGATGTTAGCTCTTTCGCTCATAATATGAGACTTAAATGATGGGTCTTTACTGCTATCAGTTCTGACCATCTGATGTTGCTTTTCCATGTGTGATTTTTGGTCATACACTTTGTCTTTTGCCTTGACTCTCCTGGTATTTTTTACAAGTCTATCCATTATTGCCAAAACATTTATAAATCCAAATTGAGTGTTGGTTTTCGTACCACCTGGGAGTTCAGTTCAAACTGTTTGCTTTTAAGGTTCAGTTGTCGATTTGGCGGTGAATTTAAGAAACCAGCTGTAGGTTTGCCAAGTATGTTTCCGGCCAGGTGAAGGCTAAGGTTGGCATGCCCTGAATTTCCTTATCGGAGTGATTGTTTTATTTTTGAATTGAAGAATCCAGCTTTCGTATGCCAACTATGTTCCATATCAGGTGTCGGCTAAGGTAGGCAGGCCCTGAATTTCCTTATCGGAGTCATCTTTTAATATTAGCATTGAAGGATCCAAATTTGTGTTTGCCAATTACATATGTTATCGATCAAGTGTCAGCTTAGGCTCGCGAGCCACTGAATTTCCTTACCGGAGTCATTGTTTTATTTTAGCTTTGAAGGGCCCAGAGTTCTGTTTGCCAACTGTGCTCCCCACCAAGTGTCGGGTGAGGCTGGCGAGCCACTGAGTTTGCTTATGTTGCATGTTGTTAAGCTTCATGCTTGGATGGCTTTATTATACAAGTATATAAATTCTTAGGCTCCAAAAATGATTCCATGAACACATCTACGGACGACCAGTACGAGGGGTCGGCGGTACTCTTCCACAGCTCTTAAATAAATCTCCACTCTTAAATAAATCTTCACTCTTCCACTCTTTCATAAATCTGTCGAAGAAGCAAATATATCTGAAGATTACTTACTTGGGTTGCTTCCCAATGTGTCTGGAGTGTTCGAGCTAAAGCGATCTTTTGTTGAGAGATGTAGAATGATATTAGGGGGATTCCCTTAAGGCACTGCAATTCGCCTATTTCAGGCTTCGTAATTTCTAGGAATTGTGTGGCTTTGATTTATAAAACTTTGTTAACTGCTGCTGTTCATACTGTATTCGATGTTGATATGCAATTGAGCGGTGTTGTCCTCATTTTAAGTTCAGAGTGAGCACATGCCTAATCACAAACTCTCCTCTAATGATTGCTTAGTCGACAATATTATTCCTGACCTCATGTTTGACTGTTCTGATCAGGCAATTCTCTCTGACTAGATTTCAGTTCTTGCAATGCATTCTCTTACTGCTGATCTCGCTGTTGAATGCGATTACCATGAATGGTTCAACCAGCTCGTGGGTTTATATTCGCAGTCCAGGATTGTTTATGGAGCAGTTGCTTAGTTTGAGGGCTCAATGAGTAAGGAATACCCCGAGTAAGGAATACTTCGCTAGTTACAGACATTTTATTGAATAAGCAGTTCTTAATTATTCATCATTCCAAAGCCATATCCTAAATCAAGGGCTGTCATGTTAAAAATTATTAATATTTTACGTACTTTATTTTTATAAAGTAAATGTGTTATTTTTTTATGATCGAAAACGGTTTTTGTTCATTTTCACTATGAACAAAAATTCGAATATATTTTGGAAATAAAAAACTCACGCAAAACTATAAAAAATATATGAAATTATATCATTTTTGACACAAAATAAAATGCACTCACTTCATGCTGCGGCGATTTTTATGGCATTCAGACACATTTACACGCTCCCACACACATACACACGCTTCACACACTCATACACACTCACACAGCCACACTCCCAAACACACACTCCGCACTTGAATGAGAATTGGAGAGTGCCTGTTTAATAGTTTACCAATTTTTACAACATTTCGCTCACATGGCCGTACAAAAACAACAACAAAAGCACATCCTGCAGCTCAAAACTGATGGAGCAACTAAGACTATAAAAATATTTATGATGAAAATGATGCATGTTGCCCTTTATGAGGCAACACTTTATTGCCACCAACACCAAAGCCACACTTAATCAAGCAACCACACACACACACACACACACACACGCCTCTTCGTCTGCCTCTGCTCTGTAGACCAGCACAGCGGGCCGCATTTTCAAGCGCAGCTCAGACCAAGTACAAATTTGAACAACAACAACAACAACAGAAGTGGGCAGAAAAACCGTTGCTTGGCGTGAACATAAGGACACTCTTATCAGCTAATTTCAAGCCGCTTGAGAAAGGAATATTAATTTCACTCATATAAATAATCATCGAAAACCGGCTGCCAATGAGAGCAGCATCAACAAGTGCGGCGCGAGGCTGAGGACCTGCCCTGCATTGCAACGTTTCGTCACTCTGGCAGCAAGTCTTGAATACCGCCGCTGCTGCTGCTGCGACTCATTTTGAGCGATTTGATACTTTCTTCTAAATCTCTCCACACTTTCTTTCAGCGCAGAACAAAAACAAAAGCGGCCTTTCAGCATTTCACTGCGCTCATATGCGTGGCTTTGGTGAATGGTGTCCAACTGTTTTTAGAGCGCCATCAAAATATTTAATAAAAATTGCTTTTAATAAATTTCCATCTTCACATATTTTGCTCGATTGTATAAAAATTGCTCTTTTGTCATATTTCAAAGAATTGAAAATTCAATTTTTAATGTTTTCCATGCTTTTATTGTGTTTAGAATCTGAACTCTGTTTGTGTGCTGTATGAGAGTGCCCCAGCAGGGAAATTGACTTTGGGTGAAATGATAGTAAAATAACTGTGCACTGATCTCTTGTAGCTGTTCTCATGGTTTATTTTTAATATTCTTAACTTGCATTTATATACACTAAACAATCGAATAGAACACAAAATGCCGAATTAGAGTTGGATTTTATATTGATTGGGGGAGCAGACATTCTGCTATTAGGTGGAGGAAATTATATTGCACTAATGGATAAGTTGGTTACGGCGAGAACCTTTTGAAAATATATACTACCAGAGTTTCTGAGGTATTTCCATACATTTTTTTACAAAATCCCAACTATACCGTACACTCAAAAAGTACTAAGAATTTGTCAATAAAACTAAACTGGTTCATTGGTTACACTTAGGCATGGTTATTCATTGATATTTACTTTAATCCCTTCAAATTAATCTCCAAGGTAATCTATACACATATGCCAACACTTCAAATGAATCTCCAAGGTAATCTATACATATATCCCAATACTCGAAACACTTTTCATACGCCGATTTTGTAATCGTCTTCAACTCCTTCTGCGTATTCTCATTTATCACCTCAATCATGTCAAAACGCTTTCTGCGAAGTGGTAACTTGAGTCGTGGGAATAGAAAAAAGTCACAAGGAGGCATGTCAGGTGCATACGGAGCTTGCGAAGCAGTATTAATGTTGTTTTAGGTCAAATAGTCCCGTACAACATGAGGTGTGTGAAGCGGTGCATTGTCGTGGTGAATAAACCACGAGTTGTTCCTCCACAATTCCGGCCTCTTGCGACGAACATTCTCCCTCAATCGTATCAGTATGCTCACATGATACTCCTTATTTGCTATTTGGCCTGACGGAAGGAATTAGGAGTAGACCACACCACGGCAATCAAAGAAAACAGCTAACAAACCCTTGATTTTGGTTCGACTTTGTTGTGGCCTCTTTGGGTTTTGGCTCGTCTGAGAAATGCCTTTCAAATGATTGTTGGTTCGTTTCGATGTTACATTCATACAACCATGTCTAGTCACCGGTAATGATGTCTTCGCCAGCATTTTAGCCTAAAGAAAGAATTTCTTTAGCAAGAGCAAAGCGATGCTGTTTTTACAAAAAATTCAGCGCTCTCGGCACAAGCCGCGCTTCAATTCATTTCATCCTTAAAACATCGTGCATAACGCTCTTCACCGATCCGAATGAGACACCAATATCGGCTGCTATCTTCTTGATGATCACACGATGATCTTCGACTACAATTTTCTTCACTTTTTGGATGTTTTCATCTGTCACAGAAGTGGATGGACGTCGAGAACGAGGCAAATCATCTACCACAGTGCTGCCAGCTTTACACTCTTTGTACCACTCTTATGCTTATGTTGACAGTATCAAGTCGCCGTAGGCTGCCGTTAACATTTTGAACGCTTCCGCACATGATATTTGCTTAGAAACACAAAATTTCAGACAGCTTCTTTGCTATACTAAATTCGATATACCGAAATCCTCAGGATACAAGACTTCTCTACAAAGCTACTATATGATAGATTGCGCTCAAAACTGATATATAAACAACTTTGTCAGATGAACCAACCTAGAAAATAGAAAATATCTTAAGCGCGGTTCATTTTATTAACAAATTTCGGATCCTTTTTGAACATAGGGAAGACTTGAAGTGTACTCAGTCATATCCCACTTCAATTGCCTTTTCCCCTAAAATAACTCGATATCTTTCCTTCTCAATACCAAAATTTTCAGTTTCCAGCATTTCACCAGGTGGTACAAATTTCCAATTTCCCTTTCAAACGATGGTCCTGCACTCTACTTTTCGAACATTACCTCGAAACCAATTTTCTTTTGCATCCACTAACAAAATTAGATTTGAGTTCTTTGGGAACTAGTTTAGAACTTCACTGCAGGGGTGTTTTTTTTATAGAGGCCTGTGATGGTGTGACGTCTCTGTGGGCTCATAAAAATAATAAATAAACAAAAGCCAAACAAAACTCGAAAATTGTTTCCCTTCTAATATTGAAATGCCACAAAATGAGTTGATTGCCATGTTTGCCAGTGGAGCAGTTGACTTTGATTTGACAGTCAGGTCATCCTGCCTGCAAATCGAGAAATGTCACAGAATTTTGTCTATTCTGATGGCTGGCACACGAATTCAGGTACTCTAGTTGGAGATTCTGCCTGGCGCTCAGTTGGGGTGTGGGTCCTGTTCACTTAGGTAGAACATTTAAATACGTAATTACTTTGTTTGGTAATCTAAACGATATTAAAAGGCATTTCTGGAGATTGACAGGAATGGAGGAATTGCGACGAATTGACAGGTGTGGGGATAACTATTTTTTGACTTAAACGATGAGGGCCTCTGAATGTCGGAACTCATTCAAATAAAATGTATGTTTAGTTTACTAAAAGGACGTTGCACTGATATTAAATTCTTGCTAAAGTGGTTTGTCGACAAGTAGGCGTGGTTATTAACCAATATGAGACCCATAACCAATATGAGACTCATAACCAATATGAGACTCATAACCAATATGAGACTCATAACCAATATGAGACTCATAACCAATATGAGACCCATAACCAAAATGAGACCCATAACCAATATGAGACCCATACTAAAACCAGGCTTCCTTCTTTAAGTTTTATTAAATAAACCGAAACCGAAACTTTTGAAAATTACAGAAATATTCTAGACCAGAGTTTTCTTATCTTCCAACGAGAAATAATTCAGAGGTGTCAAATAACACGATTTTGGTTGCCAATTGGCGGATATATCTATTGCAGGAAACTACGTTATCATCCTCAGTAAATGATTTGTATCAATGGAACGTTGCCCTCTTCATTGTGTTGAAGTTTTGGAAGTAAACATTCTCTTTATCTTTAATCTGTACCAGATTGAGGATAACATCAAGTCCTGCACAGTTTTTAAAGAACTAATATGATGCCGCCATATATAGAGCACATTCATCTGGACCTAAAAATGTCCCCTGAATTACTTGAGGACACTTTACTATGTCTTCTGCTACTTTACATAACTATTGAACCAGTGATCTAAGGTTCACCACCGGAATTAGTTAACATTATTAGTAGTATTATTATCATTATTGTTGCGGGTGAAAGAGGTGCCTTATCCTTATTATATTTGTGTTGAAAAGAAGTGATATCCCACACTTACCAATTACACTTAAAAGGTCCTTGAGATATCATTTCAACAATGATATACGCATACATTTATATATATAAACTGAATACTAGTTTGAGTGACTAAATGAAGGATTCTTTCGCAACCTGGTTTTGGCAGCTCTGGATTTGTTTGATATTCAAGGACTACAGACTCGCTGTGTTATTTTATTATTTAATCCTTGACACAAATTACCCTGCAATAATGTTAAATTCATATTTTAGTATAGTTTATGTCGCTCCTAATCGGATCATAGGGCTCAAACTAACTGCTTGCAATGCCTCCTATCTCGAGCGATGCGTCTTATCTCGTTCCACGGTGCTCGTTGTTGGTTTTGTGGCAGGTTCGTTGTGATTTTCTTCAAATAGTCCCCCACATCGTTAATTGGCAAACCTGAAATGCTTATTTATTTATGGTTAAATGTCCAATAACCTGGTAAGGACAATTGATATCATAGAATATGGTTGGCTAATTAACATTTCATGGTGTTCACTTCGAAGTGGTGTCAATTAAAAATATATTTACGCAATATTGTCTCATTCTTGGTACGCGTCGTAATGATGCATTACGAGTACTCCAACTTGATAGAATGCTAATTCGAATTTGTGAAACAGTGTACGAGTCACTGAGGCCGCAGGCTGTGAGCTCCTGGTTTATGGCTCCTCGCGAGTATGCGTGCATAGCTGTCAGGATGACGCTTCTGACAGCTGTTACCATCGAACTGAACGGCAAAGAAAAAAGCGAATGGAATTGCTTTCGAGCAGGATATTTGGTTTGCGGTGCGCTGCTACTGTTGAGTAAATATTGAAATTATAGAAAAAAGGAGCATAGTTGAACTGCTGTAATTTTCAACCCCTAATTGGCGGATGATGATGAGGACACGCTGCTACACTACTCGCAGTAGATGAGTCCGTGAATGAGTGAGCGGAAAAAGTCAGTCAGTCAACTTGTAAAGAGCAATTTAGATTATTAAAACGTAATTAGGAGGAAGCTTAATGCTCTAACAAGGCAAAGTTTTTAAACACTTCGGAGCTGCTGTTGAACTCGACTTTTTAGTCCAGGTTTTTTCATTGGTACTTTTCTGGAGAAGAGGGTCACATTTAGTAACAGTTGAGCACATGAATTAATTTGCTTTAAAAATGTTGTCAATCAATTATGCCCGTAGTTCTGTTGTGACTTATTCTGACACATTCAAGGCGGTAGGGTATGGAACGGGAAAGGGTTGCTGCAGTGGGGAGGAAGAAGGGTTGCTGCAGTGGGGCGGAAGAAGGGTTGCTGCAGTGGGGCGGAAGAAGGGTTGCTGCAGTGGGGAGGAAGAAGGGTTGCTGCAGTGGCAAGAATGAAGGGTTGCTGAGATTTCAGTCTGCTAATGAACGTATTCGTGATATTTCTATTACAAGTTTACACATATTTGCAGCAGACCTGTTCAGGAGTCACCATAGAACCTATCATAAGCCTCTAAAAATGGCTTCAGAGGACAACAAACCAATTCAATTTGAAGTTTCATTTGTACGGTGGAAAGATAATAAATTTCGCTCTGGAGGACCTTAGTAGATTTTAATTACTTGATGAATTGAGTGTTGGTGCACTGATTGCTAAGTAAGCATCGGTTTGAAGCAGTTACGAGAGCACTTGGTCTGCTGTGGAAGAGTCACCTCAGAGTGAAGACTTTCTGCAACCTCTTCAGAGTGAATAAGCACACCACATCTTCCTTGAAAGGCAGCAGCAAAAGTCTTTAGATAATGAACTTGTAAGTTGCAGGGTTTGTAAATTACTTCGCGGAAGATGTTAACATTTGGACTCATCGAGCTGCAATGAGGTGCTGGTCTTGTAGAAGAATTCGCTCTGCATTACTTATGCTCCTTTTGAAAGACTTATGGAATGTATGACGCCGGTCTAGAGGAATTGTGGCAACATATTAGTAATCTATACAAAGGCAGTATTTTCTAACCAGTATTCTAAGCAGGAGACACTTGGTTTGTCTTGTCATCTGCTTCATGACAATACAGTCCTGATTCAATTCAGTTCATTCTAGTCTTCAAAGTAAGCCAGAATCCTCACGACGTAAAAGCGGCTCATGAGAACTGCAATAACCCCGGCTGGTAATCTGATATATTTTTACTCCCCCCTCAGAATTTTCAATGAAGCTTCCACACTCCGATCACACGTTCACACGCTCGAAACCAATCACCACAACAAAGCGAGGTAATTTTATTGGGAATCTTCAGAAAATCGCTTCAAATTGCAACAAACACACAAATTGGAAACAAAAATTGCACTTGTTACATTAATTTCGGCAACTGCAGGAGTCCTCCTCGTATATGTGCCGCACAAAGTCCTCAGGGAGTTGGTTTTGTAATTACTTACACCATGCATGACATTATAAATGACATGCCAATATTGAAGGTACATAAAATCCCGTTCCGCTGCTGAGGGTGGCTTCCCTGCTTTCATGGCCGCGCACATATTTTTATGGCTTGATTTAATTCAATCAGCTGAGGGCGGTTCTTAATGACGCACCGGTTGGACTCGTACAGGCATAAAATTAATGTGGCCCTCGTATGTGTGGTTAAAGCGGAAACAATTGATATGTGGCCGTAAATTTATGAACGCTTCCCTGGTGGAGGGTGGGACGGTCGATGGCAGCAGAGCTTCTGAGGTGACAGGTTATTTTTATTACTTGTGTGAATATGTGCAAAAGTTAACGATGGGAATTTTGCTACGAGGCAACTAGAGTTGGAAAAGTTAATCAGAATTATAGATTGAAAATTAGAAGTGATGCGTTTCCTTCTGATGGGTGTGAAGGCAAATTTGATTCCTCTGATAAGAATATGTGAAATCAACGGGCATTGCGTAGTGTTAAATATACTCATAGGAAAAATGGTGAATGGTTTAATACCAGGACTTGATGCTGGGTCAAAAACCGACGAAGACTCAGTGACTTCAGTCAATATCCCTCATATATCTATCAATCTGGCTGGGTGCATTATCAGCTAGTTACAAGATTACGATGTGTGGACGGACTACTTGAAAATTTCTCTGCATTGTTTACATTCGAACTGAATACTTGGTTTTGATTACTTGACTCATATTGCTGGGGTAAGCTCAGTGGATTCCAGGAGTCGGCTACAGAAAAGTGTTGATGTAGTTAATCACACCTTATAATTAACATTTACGCATCTTTTCTTATATATTTTGGTTTGTAGTGAAGTTAAATCCTTCCAATCGACAACTTTCATTCTGGCTTGTCCTGAAATTATGTTTTATCACCGGTAATAATAGTTATCTGAGGGTTTATATTATCTTGAACTCTTTGATTTTTCTGAAGTATTGAAGTTCTCTTCATTTGAGATCCTTGTTTATGGAAACCTTAGTTTCATTTTAAATGCTTCTCAAGTCGCGGTTGTTTCTTCTTCATGTTTCCACCCATTTCGCAGTATTGCATTGTGAGAAAAATCACTCACTTCTTTTAAAAAAGCTGCTATTTAATGATCCTTCTAAACGATTATTATATCATACTCCATCTCTAACATATAACAATCGTATATATCACTCGATATTGTCGCTATAAACATGTTTCGTTATGTATTAAGTTATTTTGTCATTTGTGCCCCATTTTGAATGATGTGCCTTAGCATTGTTCTTGGTTCCAAGTACATTTTTCCCCGACCTTCCTTCGACAAGTGCTCGAAATTAGTATATTGAGTGTACGAGTAAAGTGAGCTGAGGCGACAAGTGACTGCCGGACTGAAAGGTCTCTAATATTTGGGGGCAGTGCCTTTGGCCTAAAAAGTTTCTGCATCTAAATCTCCAGGTGTGTTTCTCTGAAAACCCCACTTTTTGCGAACGTCGCTGGAATTGGGGGATTTGAGTTCTTTCACATACACACTTCCTCCAATGGCGGATTTATATTTATTTTCCTAGCGCTACTTGAACGAGTAGTCGTTAGTTTGTCTATTATAGATCCATAAGTGTGGAATTTTCTTATTATACTCTGTTGAGTGATCATGTTGGGCGAAGACTTGATATAAACTACGAAACATTTCGGCAATTGAATGGGAATTTGGGTCAAGATTAATAATTTGTACGTATTGTGCGATTATGGATCTTTCGGTGACAATTTGCCACGCCTTGTTAATGACTTGTGTCCAAAAAATGACAGCAAAATATTTGGTAGCACAGCCAACATTTTTTGGAAAACCCTTTCTAAAGAACCTGAGGAGAGTAAAGGGGTTTTGCGGGATAGCTTTGGAGATCAGTGATCTATTACTCGTTTTGGAAACTTCTTTATAGCAAAAGAACACGCAGAGAGTAAAGAACTTTTGCGGGATAGCTGTCAAGAGCATTGATAACCGTTTTGGAAAACCCTTTCTAAAGAACATGCAGAGAGTAAAGAGCTTTTATGGGACAATTTTCGAGAGCACTGATCTATTACTCGTTTTGGAAACCTCTTTATAGCAAAAGAACATACAGAGTAAAGAACTTTTGCGGGATAGCTGTCAAGAGCATTGATACCCGTTTTGGAAAGTCCTTTCTAAAGAGCATGCAGAGAGTAAAGAGCTTTTGCGGGATAGCTTTGGAGAGCAGTGATCTATTACTCATTTTGTAAAATCCTTTCTAAAGAACCTGAGGAGAGTTTCTGGATAGTTTTCGCGAGCACTGCGGTTTATTACTATGAAAGCCTGCTATAAAGCTTTTGATCTTTCATTATTATTTTCATTGCAAACTGAAAAGGTATGTGGGAGCTATTTATCGTGTGTTGTTTCTGTTCTATCGTCAAAAGCTCATTCTTTGTCGTTAAATTTCTTGTTTTATCGCCAAACGCTCATTCTTTGTCGTTAAATTTGGGAGTTTCTGTTGCAAATGTACTCGATTCTGTTTCTGTTGCCGTTTCTGCTCTATGTCAATCTGCCCCTTTCAACTGTCATAGAGACAGAGATATGGGTATGGTGTGTGCTTAATGAGGACTCTCTAGATGTTCTTGGAACTGACTAGTGTCAACAATTAGTCGCACAAAACTTCGCCTTTAGAAAGTTACCAGAAAGACTTCTTGGAAGTTGTCATTTCGTATATCTTTTAAGATGTCTGATTAGAGCCGCTGAAATTTCAATTCCCTATATATTTTAAGATGTGTGATTATAGCTGCTGAGGTTGCAATTTCCTATATCTGTTAAGATGTCTGATTATAGCTGCTGAAGTTGCAATTCCGTATATCTCTTAAGATGTCTGAATATAGCTTCTGAAATTGTCATTTCGTATATCTTTTTATCTTTTAAGATGTCTGATTATAGCTTCCGAACTTGCAATATCCTATATCTTTTAAGATGTCAGATTATAGTTGCTGAGGTTGCAATTTCCTATATCTTTTCAACTCATGATTATAGCTTCCGATTTGAATATTTATAGTTTCTTTACATTCTTAACAAAATGCATAAGTTGCTGAGCTTTTTCCTCGCTTAAGCTTTTAAGCTTGGCCGCAAAAGCTTATCTAATTTATGTAAACTTAGAATTTGTGGCTTTTGCCAACTGTGGCAACGGCATAAATTGTCGAAATTTACAATTGTGCAAGTGCGGCAGCCTACACAATGAATGGCCAGCGGTGCGTGGGAGGGAGGGAAATCAATTGAAAGTACAGCAAAACTGCAATAAATACAAAAGGCTTTCAAGCTGTTGTTGTGTTTTTTTTTCGTATTTCACTGACTGCTCGGTCACTCTGGCAAATCTAATGAAGATTTACTTTTACCAATTTCACAAGCGTTTAACTTAATGTGCATACGGATATGAGAGTGGGTCTATATGTGTGTGTGTGCGTGTGTGCTTGAGTGTGTTCGTGAGTTTTGTGCAATTTATTTGAATTTTACATTTTGCAACATGGCAGTCATGCTCAAATGTACCAAAAAACAAGCAATTATAAGTGCTGTATAAATGTCAGCTACCTACCCCGCGTTGGACCATGCCCGCCTTGGCTTGAGCGATGCTGCTCGTACATGCATGTTGAATATTCGTAGTCCAGGCCAGAGCCATCAGCCCAGCCAACATGCAGCATGTGCAACATAAAGTTCGATTTGCTGTGTTCCTGCTTGCCAGATTTATGTCCACAATTGCGGATATAAATTCTAAATACGCGCGGCACTGAACAAATTTCTATGCGCCAAACTACTCCACTGCCAGATGGTTTGTCCTCTTTTTTTGCTGCCTCACCGCCCCAATGCTATTGTTGTGGTAGTTAGTTGCAGTAATGGTGTTGGTGGCGATGGTGGTCGCAGTAGTTCCTGCTAAAAACCTCCCCAGTAATGCTTTTCAATTAGACTTGGTATTGATGCCCTCCATCTCCCTGCCTGCTACGCCTCACCACTCGCTGGCCGCAATGGCGATTCTTCTAAATTGCTTCACTGCGCAATTATTTCAATTTCAATTGTTGGCAACAGTACTGTATTGCTGGGAGTGTTGCTGTTGCTGTTTGGAGTTGCTGTTGTAGCTGCTGCAATGTAAACCGAAAATTCTCGTCGTAGTTTCATTTCAAGTCTTCAAGCCTCATAAATCAGTTGTTGTCTTTTAATCCGTTTTAATTGCTGTTGGTGTTAGTCGCACTGCTGCTGAGGCGATTAAGAGTGTCCATTCCAAGCACACACGCACACATGCACATCCATCTACACTAGCCGGACACTCACTCACTCACTCACACACGCACACATACTAATTCGTACGTTTGCGACCATTATAACTGTTGTTTTTGGGGATTTTATCTGCAATTGCTTCTGCTGCCCACTTTTATTGTCCTGTTGTTTCGTGAGGATTTACCCATACATGCAAAATGGTTTATAACTACAGCCACACCCAGCTGGAATAGTGCGAGCACCAATCTGTCTTCCAAGACGTCTACAAAACGAAGAATTGTCTTGCGAGCCTCAGCAATATATTTCTTTAGCGGGTTGTGATGGCGACTTTCGTGTGAGGCTCCGAGTAATTATGTCATGAGATTGATAATATGCATGAGAGGTGGGCTCATGGATAGTTTTGGAAGGGCTATTTATTCGGACTAAAAATGACAGAAAAATGGCAGACCATTACAAGGTTCTTTTCATTAAGGAGTTTAAGGAGCAAAATTGCTCACATTCCAGCAGACTGATAGTCAACTGAGTTTTTTGCTACTATTGTATCTTGTCTTAGCTCTGAACACCTGTGGATATTTTATAGGCATATACAACACCCGGTTTATCCTTAAACCATTTCATTTTACACCACTAATTTTCATGGGGATCTTAAAACCTCTTCTAAGAGGGGCAGTAGTAGATAACTTTTCTCACAATCTTCACACAAGTTTCATAGGTGAGAAGAACAGAAGCAAACTATCTTGCCCCGCTCTCCTCGGAATAGAGACAAATATGTGCCAGAGAGGCTTCCTTTTGGCCGCTATTTTTGATATTGCTGAGGTCAATATAATAGCTTCATCTGCTTGATCTCAATCTCACATATAGTTCGGGGAAAAAACTGAAAAGTTGAGGTTTGTTAGTATCATAATGGCTTGCTCTAACTACGCCTCTCTCGAGGAGGCCTCTTTCATTGAATCTACGTCCCAAGAGGAAGTTAAAAATTGAACGTATTCAATTCTTCGTCTTTTTTTTTATTGATAATGCGTCTGAGAGGTGGGCACATGGACAGTTTGGGAATGTCTATTTATTCGGACTAAAAACGACAGAAAAATGGCAGACCATTACAAGGTTCTTTTCATTAAGGAGTTTAAGAAGCAAAATTTTCCCTCGCTGGAATTGTTCGATATATTGAATAGATATATAGAAGTGGGTTAGGCCGGAGAAAGAGTTCTCCAAGCCCTCAGGCAAGTGATTCCCATTACATTTTAAGCCTGACGATAGGGAAAAGAGAAGAGCGGGAAGATAGAGAAAGTTTTAAAGGGAGCCGAAGTGGATTTTAATTTTGATGATAGGGAAAAGAGAAGAGGGGGAAGAGAGAGAATTTGTGACGGGAGTCGAAGTGGATTTTAATCCTGACGATAGGGGAAAGAGAAGATATCGAACATAGAGAAGTTGTGAAGGGAGTGGAAGTTCGAATTTTCCAAATTTCTTGGACTCTTTTATGAATCCCCGAAGTCTTCCCTGGGATAAGGAATGTAGCATAAGGAATGCACCATACCCATTTCCAGTACATTTGAAACTAATAAGTTACTCATCATTCTGGCAAATGCTGAACGGACATATAAGATATGATCTGTACTGACCAGTTCTTTCTCCACACAGAAGACGGAGTTCGGACTCTACTGCCTAAGCAACCATTAATAATGACCCGAGATTCGCCCGAGCATCCCCCGTGATCGAGGGTCCTTACTTCTTATTTTTACAAGGAAATCTGCTGAAATCTTGTTCGGGTTCATTCAGAAATACTTGGTTATTTTGGAGACGATTGAGTTGTACCTTCCTTTCTTGAAGATTTTATTCATAAAGTCCTTGATTGATCCTTCTAAACTCATACCATAATTGGCTCTGGTCCCCTTTGACCGACTTGGCAGCGAAATATTGTCTCTGTTATGTTAGTATTTGGGAAACCATTTTGAACATATTCATGTTTTTAATTTATGCTTTTCGTACCTACTCTTGATAGAGTTGTGTTGAAGATGACCTTCACTTTATTTGCAGCATGACTTTTGAATCATGTGTAATCGACATCGGATTCAATTACTTACATATCGGCAAAAAGTATTGGGACATGTCTTGTAATGCGTACGCATAATGCAAACCATGATTGTGAAGCTGCTTGTTCAATCCCATCATTTATAATCGAAGATTTGGTTACCTCAAAAAAACCAGAAGACTTCTGCAAAGTGTCCTGACATTGTACCTTTTAGTCTAAGAAACCATGCTATGAGTTCCTGTTGGGTTGCTTCAGCCACGAGTGGTCCCCCACACTTACACACATTCTAGTCCATATAAGCGTGTGTATTGAAGAGAGAATTTCATTTCAAGTAGCTCCTTGTCGCATCTGTTGTGGGAGTTATTGGCTTGATTTAGTGTTAGTCTTGGAGTTAGCCTCGATTCCATGAAAAAGTTTCTTTCGCTTCAAGTTTGACTTTCTTTTTGCAAACGAGAATTTGTGAAAATGCAAAAATGTATTCAAAACTTACACACACACACACACACACCCTGGCACACAAATACACACAATCACACTCAATCTCCCTCACACGTACTCATGCCCTCTTACAGCCATGTGGCAACATTTTGTCATTTTTAATGGCTTCCAAACAATTTGTACCTCACGTTGACTTTCCAAACAAGGCGCACACATATTTATGAGTACACCACTCCAACGGACTCCAACTTAAGGATGCTTCCACTCACACACACACAAAGTAACTCTACCACATATATACATGTTTGTCCTCCCATAGTCACCAACACGTATTTAAATTCAATTGCACAATTGTGCTTGGGTGCAGAGCTCGTTCCTTTTTTCCTCTTTGGCCAATAAAAGACAAATGGCCACCGCACAGCAACTTGGTTTATTGTTTCTCTCGGCGCTGCTGCTACTGGTGCTCCAACTTGCCGAACGCAAAGAATTGCCACTGCCAGCTGCCAGCTACCAGCTAATCTCCGAAATGCGTAAGAGGCAGGAGCTGGGGCTGGGCTATGTGTCTGGGCATGCATGCATGCATTCATTGCAAATTGTAAATTGGTCATTAATGATGGCGTTATTGTTGCTCTAGCCGCTGTTCCTGCTGTTCCTGCTGCTGCATGTCGCCAATGTGCAATTTGTGCTTGCTGCATAAGCTTCCAAATTGTTAAAATGCGTTTTTATTGGCTTTCTTGGGAATTGCTGGTGGCTGCGCTTTATTCTGGTGGAACTTCTCCTTGGTCACATATGTGGGAAATGGCTTTGCGTACTTGTGTGGCGTGAATCGTTTCAACTTTTTCGTTTAAGCTCGAAGGTTGACTGTTGTTGGTCTGCGGTGCGGGTTGTTTTTCTTTTGGTTTGGAATTTATACAGTGATCAGAGGATATTCTATGGTCTTCCCTAGAGTAATACTTTTTTTTATGTTGATATATTAGGGAGTTGGAGTACAAATAATCGTAGTGGATGCGCATGTAATAATTTGTTTGTACCTCAGACTTGTGTGAAGGATCCAATTCTATCTTGGTTTTGTATTTCATTCATCATCAATTATGATCTATTTACGTTAAGTTCAGCTACACTGGTTGGCCGTGTAGGTCACATATGCAAGGTCCTTTGATGGATATCTATTTAAGATCTGGAGTATAAGTTGTTGAAAAGAGAGACGCCTTTAGTGACATTTTAGAGCGAAACTATCTCTATCTTGAGACCTAGTCGAGTACCTCAAATCTTGGGGTGTGTTAGGTCCGTCACTTGTCTCTCTCCATAGGTCTACAGTTGGCTTTCTCCAGTAGACTTCGTCCACCATACCAGGATACCAAAGAGTAATATTGGTTTTGCTATGGCTATATACCACCACTGAATCAGAGAGAGAGGTACCTCAAGTGGATTCTGGCATTTTATTCAAGCGTATTGAATGTTGGTAGCCTTCTTTATCCTTTCTCCTATATTGACCTTCCAAGAAAGCTTACTATCCTCTATTACCCCTAATTATCTGTTGTGACTTTTGAGAGTTAGTATACTGTTGTTCAGCTTTGGTAGTTTCCACGGCGGGATCTTGCATTTCATATTGAAATGTAGCTAGTCCTTGTGGACGCTTTGGCCCGCTTGCGTCTCCCAATGATATGTAATATGAGCCATATGACAGATCTGATCTCAATTGTGTAAATTATTGTGAGAGTTCAGCTAGAAGAATATCAGTTATTGACAACAAACCACAAAAACTGCCACTTACCCGGTTGCATGTTCTTTTCATCCGGCCAAAATCAGACTGCACAACACCGTCTTCATATTAAATACGAGTAAAGAAGTCTGAAGTCGGGTTAGACTGACTTCGAAATATCCTTTCCATGTGAGCGCAACTTAAATCGTGACAATGCAGATTTTATTCAGATATCATCATTAGGAGCATAGAGGGCAATTATCGGTAGTGTACCCTGAGTCGATTTTAATCGACGGAGGCCTGAGCTTTATCCGGTCGTCCCCATTTCTTGGGATTGACTTTGCAGCATCCATTTACTAATTCATATAAAATTTCGCCCAAGAATAGTGTGTAGGTGGAAAGTTATAAAAATGTGTCAATAGTGGGCGTGACTGAAAGAAGCCGCCCATTTTTTTGTGTGGTGTTTAATGGTACTATCCTCAACCTTCATATAAAGTTTCGTTGATGAATCTTTTGTAGGAACCTAGTAATGATTTTTGGTTAATTGTGGGCGTGGCAGTAGTAGTATGATCCTCAACAAAATAAGTTTGAATTATAATAATAATTTAAGAATGAACGAATTAGCAGAGGCACCAGTCGGTAAATCTCACATAAACACTTGTAAGTAACGTAGTCAGGATACCTGAACCCAATTTCTGTATTCAAAGTTCCTTGTTTTTTTATGAGGTCTGCCATTAAAATACATTGCGCTAAATTAAGGATATCTTTATTTGATAACTTCTAAACTCACGTGAGAAAATCAGTGTACGAACTTATATTTTGATGGGAATTCTTCGCTAATCCACCCATTGAGCACTCGGAGTAGTTACAACATTGTACAATTTAATCATCAGATCCACCGATGCTTCTTTCATCAGTGAGTGCATAACTTCGAGAATTTCAAGTTACAACCTGTGAAGATGGAAAGTTCTACTACGCATATTTTCCGCACACACACCAAATCGCACCACTGAATATACACACAAACACGACCATTTAGCAGAGGAGCCTTCGAGTCCCATTGAGAGCGTGATCTGGTATTTTTAACAGAAGACACCTCTCAATGTATAAAGAGTACCCAGAACCATAGAGCCGCATACTTCTGACTGAATGAAATTTCAGGTTTATAATCGGTGTTCCACTGAGACCGAGAATTAGAACTGCCAACGAAGACCCTTCCGACTCAGTGGAATTTCAGGTTTATAATCGGTGTTCCACTGAGACTATTCTGATTCCATGGGACTCAAAGTTTGACCATTCATTTATTTATTTATTATTTATATTACTATTATTTTCTATCTTAGAAAGGTGGAGCAATGATTGATTATCTGGACAAGTGGACACCAAAACTTCCCTGGCGTTGGAACCAAAAATCTGTCGCCACCTTAAAATTTTCCCACTTTGAACAATCTGTAAATCGAAGCAACCTTTGATTTCAAATTTATTTCATTGAACAATTTTCCATGCAGAGAAAATTAGAAACATTTCTCAGAACAAAAATGCTTCAATAAGCAATAGATCGTAATATTCCTCATACTCATATTATTCGAAATATATTATTCTGATAATTGTTCCTAACCGTTTCCTGCTTACAGGTGGTCCTGCATCATTCAGGACCAGAAAGTTAATTTAATCAAGTTGATGAATGGGAGGATGGGTTTGACTCAATACATCAAAAAATAAAACTAAAATGTTTTAAAAAGGATAAAAGGACTATGTGGAATTCGCAGGATAACAGTAAGTCGAAACATTATTTGAGTTGCATTGTGTGGTAGTCCTAAAAAGTGGAAAAATGTCCTTCGTTTTTCTTGACAGGCTCTTCGAATATTATCCTGCCACTAGCGTCCTTTGAAGGCATGAACGAAGCAGATACCCGTTGAATTTCAATGTATGATATGTGAGATATGGTTTTTGTAAAATAAAGAACTCCAAAGACCAAAATAATTTCAATATCAACTCATCTGAGGGACCATGTCGACAAAAATGTGGAGATCAATCTGATTCTCACGCACATTATTGGAAAATATGCAAGATTTCTCGCACCATTCATGGGTCCTTCCGGCTTTTTAAAAATTGACCTTTGCTTTGGCTTTCGAAGGGAATGGCTTCAGACTATTTTCTGGTATTAAATTTGTAGTCTCCTTTTAGTTATTGATTTAACATCAATGGAATAATTCAGAGTAAAGTTTACACCGACTTCGAAATACTCTTTAGCCTTACATTAGGAGCAAATCTAGGGGAATTTTCTTCTAGTGTATGGCTATCTGATCGTCCCCATTTTGTGATTCGACTTTTGCAGCGTATACGTCACGGGACCTATGCCTTTGTATAGGTCGTATGTATGTAGTGGGCGTGGCGGTGAAAAGAACCCGCCGAGTTGTTTAATGGTAGTAGTACCCCTCAACCTTCCTAGGAAAATTCGTTGTCTATAGGAACCAAGTAATGATTTTTGCATTAATTGTGGGCGTGGCATTAGGTAGGTAGGTAAGCCGGACACCCGAAAAGGACGCACTTAGGCCAACATTTACCCTTTGTGATACCGCATGGGACAGCAGGTCCCATCCGTTTCAAAGGTCCAGCCATTTGGAGCTTTTAATGAAGCAGTTGATGGAGCTAATCTTTTTTTTTAGATATCTCCCAAGGAGTCCAAGAAGTAGTCGCCTAGTAAAGTGCGCCTCCTTCTGGACAAAGCTGGACACGTGCACAACAGGTGAGCAGTGGACTCTTCCTCCTCCCTCCTCCTCGTCCATGCAACTCCTGCAGAAGTCATTAGAGGCGATCCCCAGCCTACACCCGTGTGTGCCTAAGAGTGCAGTGTCCCGTTAGGACGCTAATCACGGGACCTATGCTTTATCTATTTAGAGCCAGTAGATCCTTAGAGCGCTTGACATTTATCTATGGCCAGGTTTGTCTAGCTATTTTACATCCTGAAAGTTCAGACCAGCGCCTGCCCGCTGTTCCTAAGGATATTGTATTTACTAAGAGCTTACATGTGGCAATAGGAATACCGAATTGCGACCTATCTGGTTCCATCGGTATGGTAGTATCCTCACGCGCAAGTTCATCTGCCTTGCAGTTCCCTGGAATATCTCTGTGACCGGGAACCCAGCACAGATGCAAACGGGTCTGCTTAGCTATCTCGTCTAAAGATTTGCGGCAGCTCTTGACGGCTTTTGAGGTGATAATAACCGAATCCAGGGAGCGCAAACGGGGCGTGGCATTAGTACCATACCATTATTTTGCATATGCACTATTATCAACCTACTGTACATTACTGCCCATAGAATCAATAAGAGCATAGAAAGGCTAATTTTAATTATAGACCCGTATCCCTGCTCTGATCAACCTCATTTTTCGTTTTATAATGTCCATATTTTGCGTCTCGTACGTTCATATATATAACTTTGCAATCCTTGTTATATTATGATATTGTTGGTAGTTGAGTTCCAGAATTTGTTTGGGCCTCGCTGATATCGTGGAGTGATTCTAACATGATGGATTAAACAGATTCTTTGTCAGTTGTCTAAACAAGGCTTGAACGTGGCTTTGATCTAGCAAGAAAATTATCAAATTGTCCATGTTTCTATGAGCGCTGAAGATTTATATTTGGAGGTTTTTTTCTTGTGACATCAGTTGGTGTTGGAAGAGAAGAATAGAAGAATGTTGTCAATAAACATTATTAAGGATCATTGGTAATCTTCCGAGTTCTTGACAACATATCCACTGATACGCAGCATACTCCCACGGGGAGTGCAGTAAAAAGGCGGAAAATATCAAGATTGCCAATTAATATTACAATGCCTACGACTGCACTCTCAACAGAACCATCATCCTTAGAATGGAAATATGTTGCCGGTCTACTGTCGTCGTCTCCAGCGAAGCTGCCACCGCCACAGCAAATTGCTTTTACAATTTCCTGACACAAGTCAACTTTTTACGCGTTTGTTCTCTTTCTGCTCCGAACAGAAGAGGATGTATACAGAGTGCCCGCCCACATATCTACACGCTGAGCGTTCCACCACCAGCCATCGACGACATGTTGAAATCTCGCCAATTTAACACTTGTCAGTTGGATTGCGCACACACGCACTCACTCGCATTTTCCTGGAGGTACGGCACACAATGCTAATCCGCATTTGTATATCATTTTCATTTCATTTGCGTTTCATTATCATTTTCCATGGCTGCATAAGCCACGAATTTATGACATTTTGATTTGCGTAAAATTTGCTTTATGCCTGCACGCATGCGTCGTCACGTGCAGCGCTGAGCTGGCGTTATGCGTGGCGCGCATCGTTATCCTGCCTGTGGATGCATTCTTTCGCCTGTCGTCTGTCCCTCCTACTGTCCTGGGCCTGGTGTGTCACATTATACGCGCTTAAAGCTGTAAGCCACACGAAAACAAACCGGATTGTCACTCCAATGCCACACCATGTCACTCCAGGCCAGACCAGACCAGACCACAGCAGACCAGCTCTGACCAAACAAGACCCAGACCTGAGCTCATTGTTGTGCCAGCAGCGCGAGGAGCCCAACGCGTGCGTAAGAGATCACAATTAAATGCACGCCAGAGGTCGCCACTCAGCAGCCAGCCTCGTTGTAGGTGCGCTTGCGTGGCCAATTAAACGAAAATATGCGCGCATGCGCAGTAAAGCAAAGTAAAAATGTACCACAAAAAAAGAACGCAAACACATCGAGAGAAATGAAAAGAATTTTTGACATTTTTATGAGTGCGAAGCGCATATTTCATACCTTTTTTGTGTGGCTCTTAAGTTTGTATTAAATGCAGTGCTGCATAAAAAGGCGCCCACGTGACCGGGCCGCTCGCCTGCCTGCCCGGCTGAATATGCGTTGATGCCTGGAGGCGCCTGCTACGTAGAATAAAGCGCACGCTGGCATATGGCAGACAGGCAGGCAGGCAGGCAGCAGTGCACCACACCACCACCGCCTGCCAAGGCGACACATTTCGTGCGAATATTATTTATACCCAACGAGAGCTGGGCAAAAATGTTTATCACACTTTGAGGCGTTCGTTGCATTGCTTTACCGCTGCTCCCTGCCCCTTCCCCCCTTCTTGCAGTTTTTGGGGATTCTGATTTGTGACTTATCGACCATAAGGCCCCATTTCACCGTGCAACGTATGCCCAAGCAACCCGAACGGACCGTAGGAGGTGTTGCGTGCTGCCGTTGTCATCTCCCGTTGCTATGCGGATCGTAAATTTAAGCAAATTTCTGACTTTATTTGTTTGTACAGCAAATTTCAACTGAATTATTGAATAATGAAACGATTTATGGTACAATTTGGAAAGTGTCAAAATAAACATGAAAATTATTAATCACAATAAAAGAGAAATTTCTGGCGAAATTGTATTCGAACAACAATAGCGGATAATTTAAAATTCATTTATTTCTGCCTCAATTTCATTTTAAGATCTTTTCTAAAATGTTGATTAAACCTTAACAGGGAAAACGGAAGAGTACGAAGGTGACTTCTCTCAGAGTGGCACTGAGGTTTAGAGATCAGGAAAAGCAGTCTGAATCACTCCAGTGGTAATGAAGGTGAAGCTTCTGAAAGCAGGAAAAGGCAGTCTCAGCCACTTTAGTGCGTTTAAAGATGAAGATTTTGAGATTGAGAAAATGAAAGGAAAGTCTGAGTCACTCCAGTGTCACTGAAGAGGAGGACTAATAAACGGATATCTGAATCACTTCAGTGTTACTCAAGATGAGGACTAGGAAACGGATGTCTGAATCACTTCAGAGGCACTGAAGATGAAGTTTTAGAGAGCAGGAAATGGGGTCTTAGTCACTCCATCGGCACTCAAGATGAAAATTTAGAACATTGTAAAGTGAAATGACACTCCGACTCAGGAAAAGGTAGTCTGAATCACCCCAGTGTATCTGAAGCCGAACATTTATAGATCAAGAAAAGAGAAAAGAGAAAAGAAATCTGAGTCCTTCAGAGGCATTAAAAATGAAGCTTTAGAGACTAGAAAAAGCAGTCTGATTCCCTCGAGTGTATCTGAGAATGAAGATAAAGAGATCAGGAAAATGGGAAGGGAAGTCTGAGTCTCTCCAGTGAAGGGAAGTCTGGAGATGAAGACTTAGAGACCAGGAAAAGGAAGTAATTTCAGTGTATTTGAAGTTGAAGATTTAGATGTCAAGAATAGGGAAAATAAGTCTTAGTCACTCCAATGGCACTGAAGATGAAGACTAGGAAACGGAAGTCCCAGTGTCATGGAAGATGATAATATAAAGACCTGGAAAAGGAAGCCTGAAACACTCCAGTGTATTTGAAGACGAACGTTTAGAGATCAAGAAAAGAGAAAAGGAATTCTCAATCAATCTTGCGACACTGAAGATTAAGATTTAAAGATCAGGAAAAGGAAATCTGAGCCACTCCAGTGACAGTGCAGATGAAGACTAAAACGGAAGTCTCAGTCATGAACGTTGAGAGATCCAGAAAAGAGAAATGAAACTCTCAATCAATCTTGCGGCACTGAAGTAATTTCAGTGTATTTGAAGTTGAAGATTTAGATGTCAAGAATAGGGAAATGAAGTCTGAGTCACTCCAATGGCACTGAAGATGAAGACTAGGAAACGGAAGTCTCAGTCTATCCAGTGTCATGGAAGATGATAATATAAAGACCCGGAAAAGGAAGTCTGAATCACTCCAGTGTATGTGAAGCTGAACGTTTTGGATCAAGAAAAGAGAAAAAAAAACTCTGTCACTCTTGCGACACTGAAGATTAAGATTTGAAGATCAGGAAAAGGAAATCTGAGTCACTCCTGTGGCACTGCCGATATAGATTTAGAAACCAAGGAAAGGGAAAAGGAAGTATAAATCACTCCAGTGCATCTGAAGATGAAGATTTAGAGGTCAGAAAAAAAGGGGAAGGGAAGGCTGAGTCCCTCAGTGTCACTGAAATTGAATGTTTAGAGACTAGGAACCGAAAGTCTAAACCACTCCAGTGGTATTTGACGAGGCAATTTGTAACATAAACAGAGTTAAGAGGGAGTCTCTGTAGATAGGCTGAGCAAGACCATGTCGGACTCACTGACTGTATACCGGAGACTTGAGGAGAGATTTTAAAAATTAATAACGTAGCTCCCCCTAATTTAGGCTCGTTTTCTCACCTACTTCAATACACGTCAACTTTCAATTTCCCTCGGACCTCAATTGAAAACCCATCTTTGAACCTAAAAAGATTTAAGAGGGAGTCTTTGAATAGTGATGTTGAGGGAGGGAATGCAGGAATTACTGACATAATATCAAAGAGAGGGCAGGCTTTAAAATGAATGACACCGTTCACCCTACTTTAGGCTCGTTTTCTTAGCTAATTCAATGTAGGTCAACTTCGAATTTTGCCTCAATTGTAAAACTGATTTTGAGTCTTTGTACTGACGTTGGAAGGGACGATATATGTACATACTTATACTAAGGTTGCTAGAGTTAGAGTAACACAAGTAGCAACATTCCAGAGGCTGTGATATATTCCAAGAGACTAATAGATTTATATATAGTCAAAGCACTACGTAATATTACCAGGCTTGAAGAGATGTCTACCGAGTTCACCAAAACTGAGACTGTATCACACCGATTTTTTGAAACTTTTCAATCGAACGCATTTAGCACGGATAATTTTTACATTTCAGTCATTTAACTTTCCCCGACAATTAGAATGGGTCTATTCAAATCCAATATCCTCGCTTTAACTTCATCCTTACTAACCCTATCACTGGACAATTTGTTCTCTGGCACCTTAAGTTAACCCCAATACACCAATCGGCAAATGCAAACCGTCAGTTGGAGCGGCGATTACCACCGTAGTTCACTCAGCTGGTTGTAAACTCTGAGACATTGCTTCATAACTCCAAAGAGGCATTGTGGGAGGCACATTAAACACTTTCCCCTTGAGATAAGCTGTATCACAGTTTATACCCAGACAATCAAACAGATGATTATTTCTGCAGCAAATCGCATTGTCACAAATCCGTTTATATACGCTTCACAAAACCCTCGCAAAAGCGCGCTCAAAAGCAAACAAATTACCACCGCCATCTAAACAGTTGTGTATTAATCCCTCCTCCATACCAAATGGTTGGACAACTGATCTACCTCCCCCTCACTCACGCACCTCTTTCAGTTACGAAAAATTTCCAAATATCCATCATCATTTGCTGTGGAAAAAAGCGCCGAGCCGCTTAGAGTCTTCCGTGGCGCATAAATTATGACAGCCAAATATGCCGGACAGCAGCGACTGCAGCGGTCACGTACGGAACAGCCTTCCGGTAGGGTGGTGGATGGTTTCGTTGGCGGAAACACTTGGCAGTGTTTGTTTATGGCTTTTATCAAGCATCCCTTGTCATAATTGTGGTAAACTGAAATTTGCTGTGCACAAAATCAATCATCTGAGCAACTGGATGAGGGTGATTTTGGTGTGTGTTTTTTTCTGAACGAGGGGCGTGCAGCATATGGCGGTAATTTGAAGTTAGCTTGGCTACCAATTATTAATGACTCCCTTTCCAATTGTTAACTTACTGAGTTAGGCAGGCTGAGAGTCGCTTTTAACCTCTTCGCCAGATACTCTTCCTTTAGAATTTCTACTGCGTTCACATTGACTTATGATATGTGCCCCCAGGGATTCTAACAATTTCAGTATTTAGTGAGCGAGTAAGTGAGAAATATGTCTGCGAGCTTACTCGGCCAGATTTCCAATAATTACTAAATTGAAGCCACATGCTCGCTCAGCTATTATTGTCGCTCTTCGATAGCTCTTTTCTGACTCCTCGAAGATGAGGATAATAAATTTTACAAATTGCCAAAACGGTGCCTCCATGTCTGCCATAAAACATTGAAGCCTTCATCATCACGGACCCAGTCGTGCAATTCCTACAACACACACACACACACACACACACACTGACAGGCTATACAGGAGACTTTGATCAGCCTAAAAAGCAGCACATCGAACAAAAAAGCACTTTACAGATCATTGATCATCATCATCATCAAAAAGGCCACTAAATTATGCTCCCAAACCCACGAAAAGTATTCACAACTGCACCGATTGTGATTCATAACAACTGGGACGAAAAAGATTGAACCCAACTAAAGTGTTATTGCTGTTGTTGTTGTTGTTGTTGTTATCGTTGTGGTAACGAAAATTACCGGAATTACTCCGACCAAAATAAGAGCGCAAAAAAGGTCGGGTCCACAGACGCCCCGAAAACACAACCAGAAAAAAATATCGTTTTCGTTTTAGTTTCCTTTGCCTTCGAACATTAACGATCGTTATGGCTCAGAGCGCTGGAAATACGAGTATTTTACCAGCTCTGATGAACAGAACGGGTGAAAAAATCAAGTGCTACCTTAATATGCCGCCCAGCCGCCAGCGCAGGCACTGAAATAAAATTCACCTAATTTTCGGATTGTTGCGTTCTATCAGCAGCGATGACGATCTGCATCGGCATCAGCAGCATCAGCAGCAACAGCAGCAGCATCAAAACAACACTGCAATAGAGCCACAATATCGGCGGCGGCGGCGGCGGCAGCACATCATCATCAACACCAGATTCATCAGAATCAGCAGCCAAGCGGTCCGTCACTCAGTCTGATTGAAACAGTTCGTTGTCGGTTGGGAACATTTCGTCGGCGCAATTATACGTGGAACCGTCCTCCATAATTACAGAGCGGCAACACATTTTCGAAGTTAACACTTTCGTAGTTGTCGGGGGAAAATACGTCAGAGCCGCGGGGCGATTTTATTGATGCATCACAATTTAATGTGAAATTGTGCGTGCTTCAGTGTGTGTGCCAATGTGTGTGCCAGTGTGTGTGCGGGGGAAGAGTCCCTGCTGAAAAATTGACTCACTTGGAACTAATATAAAGCTAGTTCGTGTTGCAATAGAACTACTTCTTATTCAGTCTTAGTGGACTGAATTAGTGACTCAATTTGACATTCGTAGGCGGTCAAGATTGATCCTGTGACTGATGACTCATACGCATTGAACTAGTTTGAAACTAGGAAGTAGTTCGTGAAAAGCCAAAATGGGAATTGAGACTGGAATGGGGCTGGAATCATATAAGAATATCTATATGTATTTATTATTATGTCCAATAATCAATGAAAAAATTCAGTAAATAGAAATTACAATCATTACATATGTACCAATATTATTTGGAATATTCCACTTCCCTGCTGTTGCTGCCGGCTTCCCCCTATTGCTATAGGGACACAATATATAGATATATAGATATTCTTATATGATAAGTCGTTTGGCATATAAAATTAGTCATCTGTCGCATTAATGATATTAGTGATGATGAGATGCCCTTCAAAGCGAGCGAATTTTATAAATGGGAGAGTTCAGTAGTGACTTGGAGCAAGTAACGATAAACGTGGAGTATTCGTAGTGAGTTAAACTTTGATTTGGTGCATTGATATTAATTTGAATTACATTTTTTAAAGGATCATAATAAAAAAAAGGGGTTTCTATTACTTCACACAATCCAGTGATCGAACTAGCTTCTTAAAACTCATTTTCGAAACACTGTTCTAATATAATTATTTATCATTATTTCCAAAGGCCATATAAGAAGCAGGGGACGGAATAATGTCATTGGGTAAGCTCCTGTTTATGATGTTCATATTTGTCCCATTTTGTCCAATGTTCCCAATTATATATAATATATATATAATGTTTCTTGGTAGTGGAATTTGAAGTAGTGTATGAAATTTTCTTCTATAATTATTCGTGAAGATAATCCATTAAAGAGCTAACTTCAAAACAGATTTCAATATGATGAGAATCCAAGATTTAGAGATCACCATAATGACAGCATATTGAAGACAATTCTAGGAGTGTTTATTAGACTGCATTTAACTGGGCTCTTTCGATTCATATGCTTATTAAAGACAATTCAAGGAGTGCTTATATTATATATAATATTACTAAGCTCTTTCGATGCATATGCTTTTTAAAGTATCTAAACATCTTGATAGAGGTTTGCTCAAGCACATTATGGATTGGGATCCATCTGCTACATGAGAATTCTACGTTTCATGATCAACGTTAAAGTTAACACTCTCAGAAAATCGAATTGTCTTAAAAAACGATTACTTTTTCTAATAAATGTCATAAAAGTCTTTCCTGTAGGGGAGTTCCTTAGCTAAACCTTCAATATATTTCTATAAAAGTGACAGTTATTAATACGATATTCCCGAAAGTCGTTTTTGGTGGCGTTTCACCCATCGTAATATATTTATCGGCCCTCAGAACGAGGCGGAATTTTGACATTTGTTTTACAAAAACAATTTCACAGTTCATATCAAAATTTAAATTCCCGGGAATTGTTCCGAAGTGCAGCATCTAATTTGCCTTAACTATGGAAACACTGGGCGGGGGACCGTTGATGCAGAAACGATAAGAACCTCTGAGCGAAATGCCAAGTCTTTACACAGGAGACAGACTTTATCTAACTAAATTTCCATCTAAGTGAGTACCACCTACTGATGTACTTTCTGTAATAAGAGCGACGTAAATTTCCCTGCTGGGATGCGGAATCCAGTGCCTATTAATATCCGCATGTGTGTGAGAGAATGATAGAATGCAGACCCGACATATAATAATTTTTATGATAAATTTTTCGTGTTAATGCCTGCGTGTTGCACAAATGTAACACGCAAGCACGCCTCGCTTGTTATACAGGGCCCCACAATCCAACACTCCTTAAAATATCCTAACTCCGCCACTGTAGTATGTGGGAACTTTTGTTCAACGTAATGTTGACAAAACGTTTTGAGCACAAAGTAGATAATTGGCATTGATTTCCAGACTAGTTCCCTGCAAGACAAGTTCACTGCAACTACCCTACCTCCGCCGCCGTTGCCAGCCCACCGTCTGAGGAACAAGTTCCGTGTATGCTGTGCTCAGCTGAACCTCGGACTGGTTAATAAAGTTTGCTGAAATATCGGCGATTATCGGTGCTACAAGTAAGTAGGTGTGATGATTATTGTTGTTCACTCCGGCATAAGCAGAACAATAAAAATCACCTCTTGCCATAATAACCATAAATATAGCAGAGAATTTATGGGCGGAGAGTATGGCACCTGATACTACCGACACGACTGTCAAGCGTCAATGCCATTTCTGACTTTATACTTGCGTTTAGTTGTTATTGCGTATTTTGGAGGTGCGCTTATCGCATAACTGTCTGCTCCGCACATTTCCACACTTTGCTTAATGCTCCGACACTCAATCGGTGTCAGATAAGTTAATGGAACCCCCAATATATACGAAGAGTGGCAGAGAGGCTTTGTTTGAAGGTGGTTTTCAACAGTTGTGCGAGGACTGGAAACATTTCATATCAGATTGTGTAGTAAACAGACGAGGAGAGAAATCGCGCTAGATCAATAAAAATTTGCTGAGTAAAAGTGAATGTGTGAGAGAGAGAGAGGAGAGACTAGATTTTTGCAAACTTCTCTATTTTGGGGTAGGTAAGTAAACAAAACTCATTCAATCAAGAATCATCAAAAGGATCGCTTTGAAGACCTCCGGGTCTTAGTATTAGAGACTTACTCGCTTAGTTTTACACAAGTTTAATCCACTTTGGGTATTGAGGTAGCTCAAACCAAGGTCGCCGATCTCCATGGAATACTACCACGATTCCATCTCAATCACGAGGTAGTTCTGGCACCTTTCGTTGACAGCTTGATTGCTTTTGCAGGTGGTTTCTGATTCTAACTGTGGAAATCTCAATATCTTTAAACTATATTCAAAAGAGATTTAATCCATTCGAGACACTGCAAAGACATATCCTGCGTCTGAAACAAATACCAAACACATTGTAGGTTAGGTAGGAGTGGCCGCCCAGTTTACCAAAAGCACACTTGAGCACACATAATGGCCCATTGTGATACCACGGTGTGGCGCAAACACATTGTAAATAAAAACAAATCTCTTTATCACCTATGATTGACCTACATACAGCATTTAGAAGATGATCTTATACGAATGTGTTTAGGAAATAATCACTTGAAATTTTTGCAGTTCCGGATAAGATTTGACCTGGTTCACAATCATTATCTATGAGGTGAGTATTTCCAGCTGCTCATTTGTGGCATTCTAGGAATATATTTAACACGGCTACGCGAATTTTTGTTGTTGATATACTCGTAAGATTAAATGTTCGGACTTAATTTTAAGTGTGCTTCGAAATCGTCGGGTCTTGAGGACTGCATCTTATCTTTTGAGCTATGTATTTTGGATTGTTGGTCTGCCCGGCCAGACGATTTTAATGAGAATTTGAAAATTATTGGTCAAATTCTGGTGGGCCTTTTTGATACTCTCAGAGGTCTGTAGCTCTTATTATCATCAGACGCATTTCTTCTATTCTACTCCCATTAAAGGTATTATTCATCAATGATCAGATTCATATATATTATTATCTTCAAGTCATACAAAAAAAGGTCGTTGAAGAGGTTTGACTCATGTTGAAATAGAACAAACAATTCTCAGTGGTCGAATAAGCACTTAGAAGTCAGCAACCCTCATTTGAAACTGTGTGCTTTACTAGTAGAGTCGATCGACTTATCAACCATGGTCCAAACGATTCGTATTCTCAGTAGCAGCATTAACTCAAATTATCTTCATGAATTCATTCGAGGAACAGAGGTGTACGAGAATTTGGTGTTATCTATCGTTTTCAGGGGTATCCCCTATCTTGATATGGTTTTCCGCAAATTAAGTGGTGTCTTTATTGTTCCTTAGAATTTCATATCAGGATTCAGTTCTGGAGTTGTATATCAGCAATCGAAGAAAACTCGTGTGACTCTCATAAAATTGAATGGAAGCAGTGACTTCACTTCATGATAAATCCCATTGCAACTTCGTTGTTTCTGCACACATTGTGGAGTTTTGGCTTGTTTGTCGATATATTGATCCTCTTCCAACCAGCCTAAAAAGAGCCTCTAGAATTACCTGCGGTAATAATAAAAATATGTGTAAAAATTGCCTCATGATCTTCCATCCATATATCTTTCAACCGTGGTTATGTACCTTGAAAACGTGATGGCAGCCAAGTAAAAGTGAAGACGCCCCTCACAGAATTTGACTGGAGGGGCCCTTTTCTATGGGTGTTAGTCCGACCCTGTAATTGATAATCCCAACTAAGCACGCTAAAATTTTCGCTGACCTTCGAATAACTGCAAAGAAGTAATCAAGAATCTTCTCTTTGGTCCAAGAAATTGGTGTGTAACGAATTATCAGTTGCCAAATTCATTCGTACGCGGGACTAAAGACAAAGTCGATTGAAGGGTCAACAGAAATAAAGACAAGGTTGCTATAAATACTACAAGCGCTGATATCTCCTCGCTTTAGTTCGGCTACAATTTCGAACAGTTGAGAAGTGAGCAGAGAGATGTTGAAATCGGGTGAGAAGTCGTAAATATCCTGTAAATTTTGAGTGGTTTTAATTCCTATTTCTCCCTCTTTGCAGTGTTTATGTGCAGTTTGCTGCTAGTGGTGCAGTATAGCCACGCCCTCAATGATGTGAGTCGCTATCAATTCGCTTCTGATTTATCGCAAGAGATACTGTTGTCGCACATTAATGAGAACGTATGCGTGTCACCGGCCTCAATACAGTCCTGTTTGACTGTGGCCTACATCGGCGCAGAGGGTGAGACTGCATCTCAGCTGCGAAGGGCTTTGTATCTGGAACAGTTTGCGAAGAAATTCGATGTCGCTGCAGACTACGCTCAGTTTCTGACACTGGCCACCAAACAGCGCGACAGCAAATTGCGAATTGCCAACCGCATCTATGTGGATGCAGCGTTCGAAGTGGTGCCCCAATTCAATGAAGTCGCGAATCGGTTCTTTGACTCCAAGGCGGAAGTGGTGAATTTCAGTCAAAGTGAACGGGCAACTAAGAAGATAAACGATTGGGTTGAAGAAGCCACACATCACAAAATCAAGGATCTTGTTAGTGGGCTGAGTGCCGACACAGCTGCAGTGCTGGTGAACGCGATACACTTTAAGGCCGATTGGCAGTACAAGTTCGATAACTACACCACTCAGAACCTCCCCTTTAAAGTAAGCGAAAGTGAGACTCTGTCAGTTCCTACAATGAGGAGAGGCGATGCACCTGTGCGTTTTGTTGAATTGCCCGAATTAGATTCGATCGCTGTAGAATTGCCCTATGAAGGAACCGACCTGAAAATGTTGATTCTGCTGCCGAACAAAGTGAATGGTTTACAAGAATTGGAACAGAAGCTGAAACCAGGAACTCTATTAGGATTACAGCAGCGACTCGTGCGCGATGAGGTTATACTGTATTTGCCTAAATTCAAAATTGAATTCGGTTTGAGTTTAGTTGAAAACTTGAAGCACGTAAATTAAAAATTTTACCTGAAATTTCACACAAAACACTTAACAAATTCATTCCAGTTGGGTCTGACCTCGCTCTTTGACAGCTCCGCCGACTTCTCCAGTTTGGTACAAAAAAATAAACCATTAGCCGTCACGGAAGTGAAGCACAAGGCCTTTATCAACGTGGATGAGTATGGTTCAGAAGCAGCGGCAGCCACATGTGAGTAGAGTTGTCCATATACGGGTATTTGAGAGATTAGTATGGTTCCAGAATATGCTCTTATAGCTTTGGTGTGAAGGAATGAACTTTAGAGATGGTGTTTAGATAATTCTTGTATGACTATGAATCATGATAGAAGTGCTTGTATAGATGGTAGATACGGGAAGATAATCGTGGAGCCCCTCATTTCCTAATATGTCGATTGTTTCACTCCCCACAATGTTCAATCAGTCAACACGTTAGTTTCGGTCGCTATATTTTTCTACTGCATCTTCTCGTTCTAAATACACTCTTTGGATACTGTTTTCTCGACTACACTGTTTCAAATTTTAGTTATAGCGGCATTCTCTCACAACGGAATGGGACTTAAGTCAAACTGAGTTATCTCTGACACAATCGGTGTTGACCTTCAAACTGATTATGAGTATCATCTGAAAGTGAATATAGGCGGATAAATAGAACGGTAAGACTTAATCATCGCAGAGAGAAAAACTGTTCAATAGTGTACCAATCTGTGTATCAGCATTTTCCTTGCTTATAGTTCCATATTCTCACTCGAATCCCAGCAGGTGACTCAAATAAGAAGAATTCCCTTTGGCAGATATCTGAGGAGTACATCAAATGAAAACATAGAATTTTACCTATTCTCGCTAACATCGCATTATTCTCCGCTAGTGATGTCTCTGTTTTTTCCGCCAGATGTGTTCATTACGAGGATAGTTTTGAATATTGAGAGGACATTCCCTGACTTGTGTCTTATACTTAAATGTCACGTGGGAATGTGTCTGCATGAGAGTTTCCTGAATCCCTGAAGCCTCTCATTTTTTACAGTTTCTGGAACAGTACCAAGATTAAAAAAGTAATTCCATGTATTTGATAGCTTCTACGGTTGCAAAATGACAGTGACAATGAGTAAACGGGACGGACGATTCAAAATCGAGGCAGTCTCCGTCAAAGCGGCACTCGTGATCCAAGCTTCAATTCTCCCTTCTCAGTGTTGTGAATAATTGTTAAATTTAATTTCATTTCGCAGATTTGGAGGTTTCCGAGATGAGTTCAGTTAGAAAGTTGAGGATCAGGACGGTACAGGTTGACCATCCATTTGTTTTTGCCATCAAGGATCAACACGGCATCTACTTCTTGGGTCATGTGGTGCGACCATAAATGGAATGAATTGCAATTGAGTTGCGGCCCTAAAAAGCAGTTTCGTTAAAATAAATATTCCAAAATGTATAAAACTGTGTCTCTATTTCGGTGGAGTCTGTTACGGTAGAAATATAAGTGACTACAAACCTGGTCTCACAAAGGTCCGTAGTGTGTCGTTATACTGGTTAGCGTGCATTGAATATTGACACGCCTCCTGGCAGGAATCAGCAATGTCTGAATTCTCGCAGAGATGAGTAAAGTTTGCCAACTTGTCACTTGCGAGTATCGGATGGAATGCTTTCAATTTGGAAAGACTTTGGGCACAATTATCGAAAATCGAGAGCTAATGTCAGGAAATCGATAAAACTTTATATAATATATAAGAGATGAGCACAAACGAGCATCCACAGAAGATATCAAGAGAGTCAAACGGCCATCAGGGCACGTAACTCTTCCCAGGTAAACATCAACTTGGCTTGGGAAAGCAGCAAAAAACTCAATTCTGTAGGGCTGCTTATCAATGTTACTATCCGATAGTTCCAGGAACTCTTTACTGGACTACACTCTTTACTGGACAGGAAGATTATTGCAGGCACTGGATTGAAACTTCTTGAAAATGAGGAGGCTAAATTTAGGCATACTCTACTAGGGGAATCAAAAGAACTTCTAAGGGGACAAATCCTAAAATTATTCAAACGACTCACCAATCTTTCCAAAAATAATTTAAGAAGAATGAATGGTCTCCTAACAGCACACCGTAAACTATCTGCATACCTGGTAAATGCACAGAACTTGGAAAACTCTTGCAGGTTCAATATGTAGAGAGACCTCCCTGCAAGCTCTAATTCAATACCCTGCACTCAAGTGTGCTCACTTGGTACTTGGTACTTGGGTACCTTCCCGGGCTCTGCTATCTATGTTAAACCGGTGAAGTCTGAACTTGTTCTTACGTATCTCCAGAAGAGAATGCTCAAAGAATGAATCTCATAAATTAAATCTCAAATGAAGTGTGGTTTTAGAGTATCCTTCCTTCTCAGTCGGATGTAGTCTTCATATCGTCATAAATTTCTGGGTAACATATTTGGGTGCTTGCCAAGTTTGGAACTATGGGATCTAACTTGTTTGATATCTTTTTGGATACCGTCGGGATATTTAAATCCTCAAGGATATTTGCATTTATAATGTAATAAGGAGCTTTGCAAATTGCGCTCAAGACTTTTGACTGAGTCCGTTGTAGTTTCTCAACATTGGATGGACATTGTGTACCCCAGAGATGGATACCGTAAGTATTTATAGGCTTTATTATACCGTTATAGTGCAATTCCTTATAATGCAATTTGAGTTTGGATTGACTATTTAGAAACCAGTTTAGTTCATTTTATCTGTGTGATGATATGTTTTGACCATGTTAATCGGCCTTCAAGGTGCATTCCTACAAATTTTATATTGGATATAGAATTATAATTTATTTGCACTGGAGCACAATTTGGGGGTTTACATAAAGTAAATGTTAGATGCACTCACTTATCTTCATTCACTTTGATTCTTCAACAGTCCGTCTAGTTCTGCAGAGGACTCAAGTGTTCTTGCAGTAGCTTGGATGCTATGTTTGGGTCCGAGTATTATAAACAAATGTTGAGGTGACGGTTTTGTTACTGGTTGGCATATCAGCAGTGTATAGCGTCTAGAGTAGAGGGACCAGCAAATTGCCTTGGGGAACCCCAGCTTGGAAGGGGTCTTCCGCTGAATTGAAACTTTTGTGCTTTATAACAAATTTTCTACACGAGAGGTAGATTACTAGTTTCATATACTTATTCAAAGGCGGTGAGCTTACTGGCATTAGTAAAAGTCCTGCATGCCAAAGTTTGTCGACTGCTTGGGTAATGACGAGGATCACAGCTGAACAATATAGATTACGTTCGACAGTTGTTTTGATGGTGCCTACAGTACGATGAACTTGTTCAACCGTGCCGTGCTTATCGCTGGTATAACATTTTTCCTTCTATGACAGTTTTAATCCTTTTTGTTATCAACTTTTCTAAGAGCTTTGCAAGAATTGACAATAAGCTTCTAGGTCAATCAGACTGCACCTTTATAGGGTCTTTACCAGGGTTGGGAATCGAAATTATTTGAGATGTTTTCCACATTTGGGGAAATGAGCGAGTGCGTGCTTTCGCATTAAACATATACAGGAGATGTAGTATGGATATTATTGGAGGTTCCGTTATCATCTACTCTGTTAATAAGTCACACCCGGAGTTTTGTTCAGGTACTCTATAATCAGAATCTTATCAACTTTACATTGGCACATCAAGTTGCTTTATTTTAACTACATTTATTATGTATTCAAATTTTCCATTCGTAGTTTTCAAATTCTACTTTACCAGAATGACAGGCTCGATCGCGGTCTTCTACGTAGGCAAGCTCAAATTAACTGTAAAAAGAAGAAAACTCCTCTGCTAATCCGCCCCTGCGTGGTTTCATTTCTTTATCAAACATTGCGAAAATTTTGTGTTGACCTTTGGCCCTCAATTGAAACCCTCAATTGAAACCGTGATCACCGCAATCGTTATATAACAAATTATCAGTAGTCAAATTGATTCGAATGGTGGCCTATTGCTATAGTAGATTGAAAGGTCAACACAAATGGACACAAAATTGCTATAAATACTGAACACGCTGGTATCTTCTTGCTTTAGTTTCGACTAAAATTTCGAGCAGTACAGAAGTTGGCTGAGAGATGTTCAAATTGGGTGAGTAGTCGTAAATATCCTGTAAATTTTAAGTGGTTTTAATTCCTATTTCTCGCTCTTTGCAGTGTTTATGTGCAGTTTGCTGCTAGTGGTGCAGTACAGCCACGCCCTCAATAATGCGAGTCGCTATAAGTTCGCTTCTGATTTATCGCAAGAGATACTGTTGTCGAAGATTAATGAGAACGTATGCGTGTCACCGGCCTCAATACAGTCCTCCTTGACTTTGGCCTACATCGGTGCGGAGGGTGAGACTGCGTCCCAGTTACGTAAGGCTTTGTATCTAGAACAATTTCCGAAGAAAGCCGATGTCGCCACGGACTACGCTCAGTTCTTGACACTGGCAACCAAACAACGTGACAACAAATTGCAAATTGCCAACCGCATCTACGTGGGTGAAGCGTTCGAAGTGTTGCCCAAATTCAATGAAGTTGCAACTAAATTTTTTGACTCCAAGGCGGAAGTGGTGAATTTCAGTGAAAGCGAGCAGTCTGCTAAGAAGATAAACGATTGGGTTGAAGAGGCTACAAGTCACAAAATCAAGGATCTCGTTAATGCAGAATCACTGACTATCGACACAGCTGCAGTGTTGGTGAACGCGATTCACTTCAAAGCTGATTGGGAGAACCAATTTGAACAGACGCAAACTAAGGACCTCCCTTTTAAAGTAAGCGAAAGTGAAACTTTGTCAGTTCCTACGCTGCGAAACAAAGACGCACCTGTGCGTTTTGCTGAACTGCTCGAATTAGATTCGATTGCTGTAGAATTACCCTATGCAGGAACCGACCTGAAAATGTTGATTCTGCTGCCGAACAAAGTGAATGGTTTACAAGAATTGGAACAGAAGCTGAAACCAGGTACTCTGTTAGGATTACAACAGCGACTCGTGAGCGAAGAGGTTGATCTGTTTTTGCCTAAGTTCAAAATTGAATTTGGATTGAGTTTAATTGACAACTTGAAGCACGTAAGTAAAGATTTGATTTGCCATTGACCTAAAATTTCACACAAAAACTTCAAAAACTCCTTCCAGTTGGGTCTGACCGCGTTATTTGACAGCTCCGCCGACTTCTCCAGCTTGGTGCACACAAATAAACAAATATACATCTCGGAAGTGAAGCACAAGGCTTTTATCAACGTGGATGAGTATGGTTCAGAAGCAGCGGCAGCTACATGTGAGTAGAGTTGTCCATATAAGGGTATTTCAGGGATCAGTATTCTGAGACCATACAACACATAATGCTACATAATGCTTACATAGCTTTGGTGTGTAGAAATGAACTTTAGAGACGATACTTGGATAATCCTCATATGACTATGATATAAGTTTTCTCGTATAGATGACGAATATAGGGAGCGAATCGTTGAACCCCTCATTTCCTCATACTTGGATTGCTTCAACTTAATGGAGAAATAATTTAGTGAGAAGTTCGATTGATTCGAAAAACAGGGAACGCTCTTTTATGCACTGGAATACTGCTTTGCAAAACTCGAACATTTCAGTTAGTGGATTGCCTTGAAATATATGAACAATCGCCACAACCACCACCAATGATGAATCATTACCAGCTTCCAACACTGACTTTCGATATTCGAACAATAATTACCTAGTTTCGAAGGAAGTAAACGGTTATTTTCTGTTACTCCTTCGTCACAACTTTGATGGCACTTAATCCATGTGCCGCATAAGACGAACAGCGCCTTCATTCTACTTATTGCTGTTCCTCAATCCCATTGAATCTGCAAGTTAATGACAATATTCTTACTTTTGTAAAGGAGTGCTCGGACCACTGTTAACTTTCGAATGATTGACATCATTCATTCTTTTCCATACAATTTGTGTGTGGTACTCGCATTTTTGTTCTGGCAAATCCCTCCTCCATATCGATGTGGAGGATATTTACTATATCCATCCGTTCATAACGTATTTTTGGAATTCAAGAAATTTTCTCTTGGTGTAACTCGCCGCATTCTAGAGATATTAAAGATCGTCGAAAATCCCTTCCGCAATCTGTGGCCAGTTTTATGTCCTTGAACATTATGTTTTGAGGTACGTCCTTTTAGGATTCCCGAATGCTTTAAGTCGTTAATTCTCATACTAATTCTGAATCCGGAGTACGAGAATTCTAAATTTCTTTTCGTTTTGCAGATCTCACACCGACTTCAAGACTCGCCAAGGAGTTCTCCAATAACAGAGAAGTGCATGTCGATCATCCGTTTGTTTTCGCTATCAAGGACGTCAATGCCATCTACTTCTTGGGTCATGTGGTGAGACCATAAAAAACAAACACCTGTAGAAAGTTTATTGTTATAAAAGAATGTCACAAATAAAAATACAACTAATTTCAAAAACTGTTTATAAATTGCAAGGGTTATTCAACAATTCAATACAAAAGCGAATTATTTTTAGGAATCACAAAGAGCTGCTGCAATGCATCCACTCAAAAAGATCGACAAAGCTTTGTGTAATTAATGTGCATTACACAAGAAATAAATGGGCGTGTCTCTTTTCAGATGCATAGCATAATCTAAACAGTTCTTCTACGTAACTGTAAGGTCCTTCCATAGAAATTCCGCCCACTTATCATTTATTGTTCTTGGCAGATTGTCCTACTTCATCGTTCTGACGTTTTTCTAAATATCCGCTGCTAATTTGGAGGGTTCATTCGCGACTAAAACTACCTCTAAGACATATTTTAGTTCCAGAGTCATTCTCTCTCAACTAAAAGTGGCGTAACTCAAACGGATTTATATCTGACACGTCCGGTATCGACCTCCAATTGATTATGATTATCATCTGAAAGTGAATATAGGCGGACAAAGATTACGGTACTAAAGCATATCATAGAGAAACACTGTTCAATAATGTACTAATTGTGTAAAACCAATCTCCATTCTTCTAGTTCCATATTCTTACTCGAATGCCAGCAGGTGGTTCAAAATTCCAGAAGAATTATCTTAAGCAGATCTCCATTGTGTACATCAAATTAAAACATAGATTTGAACGCTATTTTGAATATCATCGCATAATTCTCCGCTAGTTATGCCTCCATTATTTCCACCATATGCTCATTAAGAGGACAGTTTTGAATATTTGGACGACATTCCCTGGCTTGCGTGTTAACTTAAACGTCACTTAGAAAAGTGTATCCATGAGAGTGTCCTGAATGTCATTATTCACATTCATATTTTATTTTTATAGTATCTGAAGAATACCAGCATCAAAAAAGTAATTTTAGGTATTTGATTGCATCTACGGACGTTAAGAAATCAAGGCAGTCTCGTTCAAAGCGCCACTCATGGCCACTTCTTCTACGACCCAAGCCTTTCTCAATTTTCAATCTTGTGAATAATTTTGAAATTTTATTTCATTTTCTAGATATAAAGTTTGATAGAGACAGTGAAGTTATGAGGTCGAAGATCAGGACGATACTGGTTGATCATCCATTTGTGTTCACGATCAAGGATCAGCACGCCATCTACTTCTTGGGTCATGTGGTGAGACCATAAATTGGAGTGAATAACAATTGAATTGTTGCTTTCAAGAGCAGTTTCGCTTAAATAAAGTATCTAAAAATGTATGAAACTGTGTCTGTATTTCTGTGGAGTCTGTTACGGCGAAAAACTACACACTTGGTCTCACGAAGGAGTTTGGTCGGTCGTGAGTTTGATTAGTGTGAAATGAATACTAAAACGCCTCTTGGTAGAAGTCAGAAATTAAATTCTCTCAGAGATGCGGAAAGTTTGCCGACTTGTCTCTTCCGATTTTTCAGATTGAATGCTTGCACCACTTTGAAAATGCTTTGGACACAAATATCGAATATCGAAAGTTTATATCATGAATCAATGGAATTTTATAGAAAATATATAACAGACGAATATATGTGGGTCTTGTGAAACATTGCTCCCATCTTCACAGTTATTCTGGTTATTTAAATTTATGAGCACAAATAAGCATTCACAGAGGATATCAAGAGAGTGAAACGAAGTTGTGAACTGACGGAAAGAGCTTACCAAACGCATTACTAAGACGTACCTATAGAAAACGAATAAAAAGTAAAGTCACAAAAGATATTACCACAAAATAAATAACATGGTTAAATTCATACAAAGAGAACACTAACTCCAAGCACTGGCAAGGATATGTGCATTGGAAATTTTCCAAATTTTATTTTACCAGAGTGACTGAGTTAATCGTTGTCTTCTAAGTAGGGAACCTTAAATTCTCACTGTATTTAGAAAGTGGAAAACTACTCTGCTATTCCGCTCCTGTCGGGTTTCATTTCCTTATCAAACATTGCGAAAATTTTGTGTTGACCTTTGGCCCTCAATTGAAACCCTCAATTGAAACCGTGATCACCGCAATCGTTATATAACAAATTATCAGTAGCCAAATTGATTCGAATGGTGGCCTATTGCTATAGTAGATTGCAAGGTCAACACAAATGGACACAAAATTGCTATAAATACTGAAGACGCTGGTATATTCTTGCTTTAGTTTCGACTAAAATTTCGAGCAGTACAGAAGTTGGCAGAGAGATGTTCAAATTGGGTGAGTAGTCGTAGATATCCTGTAAAATGTTAAGTGGTTTTAATTCCTATTTCTCGCTCTTTGCAGTGTTTTTGTGCAGTTTGCTGCTAGTGGTGCAGTACAGCCACGCCCTCAATAATGCGAGTCGCTATAAGTTCGCTTGTGATTTATCGCAAGAGATACTGTTGTCGAAGATTAATGAGAACGTATGCGTGTCACCGGCCTCAATACAGTCCTGCTTGACTTTGGCCTACATCGGTGCGGAGGGTGAGACTGCGTCCCAGTTACGTAAGGCTTTGTATCTAGAACAATTTCCGAAGAAAGCCGATGTCGCTACGGATTACGCTCAGTTCTTGACACTGGCAACCAAACAACGTGACAACAAATTGCAAATTGCCAACCGCATCTACGTGGGTGAAGCGTTCGAAGTGTTGCCCAAATTCAATGAAGTCGCGAGTAAATTTTTTGACTCCAAGGCGGAAGTGGTGAATTTTAGTGAAAGCGAGCAGTCAGCTAAGAAGATAAACGATTGGGTTGAAGAGGCTACAAGTCACAAAATCAAGGATCTCGTTAATGCAGAATCACTGACTATCGACACAGCTGCAGTGTTGGTGAACGCGATTCACTTCAAAGCTGATTGGGAGAACCAATTTCAACAGACGCAAACTAAGGACCTCCCTTTTAAAGTAAGCGAAAGTGAAACTTTGTCAGTTCCTACGCTGAGAAACAAAGACGCACCTGTGCGTTTTGCTGAACTGCTCGAATTAGATTCGATTGCTGTAGAATTACCATATGCAGGAACCGACCTGAAAATGTTGATTCTGCTGCCGAACAAAGTGAATGGTTTACAAGAATTGGAACAGAAGCTGAAACCAGGTACTCTGTTAGGATTACAACAGCGACTCGTGAGCGAAGAGGTTGATCTGTTTTTGCCTAAGTTCAAAATTGAATTTGGATTGAGTTTAATTGACAACTTGAAGCACGTAAGTAAAGATTTGATTTGCCATTGACCTAAAATTTCACACAAAAACTTCAAAAACTCCTTCCAGTTGGGTCTGACCGCGTTATTTGACAGCTCCGCCGACTTCTCCAGCTTGGTGCACACAAATAAACAAATATACATCTCGGAAGTGAAGCACAAGGCTTTTATCAACGTGGATGAGTATGGTTCAGAAGCAGCGGCAGCTACATGTGAGTAGAGTTGTCCATATAAGGGTATTTCAGGGATCAGTATTCTGAGACCATACAACACATAATGCTACATAATGCTTACATAGCTTTGGTGTGTAGAAATGAACTTTAGAGACGATACTTGGATAATCCTCATATGACTATGATATAAGTTTTCTCGTATAGATGACGAATATAGGGAGCGAATCGTTGAACCCCTCATTTCCTCATACTTGGATTGCTTCAACTTAATGGAGAAATAATTTAGTGAGAAGTTCGATTGATTCGAAAAACAGGGAACGCTCTTTTATGCACTGGAATACTGCTTTGCAAAACTCGAACATTTCAGTTAGTGGATTGCCTTGAAATATATGAACAATCGCCACAACCACCACCAATGATGAATCATTACCAGCTTCCAACACTGACTTTCGATATTCGAACAATAATTACCTAGTTTCGAAGGAAGTAAACGGTTATTTTCTGTTACTCCTTCGTCACAACTTTGATGGCACTTAATCCATGTGCCGCATAAGACGAACAGCGCCTTCATTCTACTTATTGCTGTTCCTCAATCCCATTGAATCTGCAAGTTAATGACAATATTCTTACTTTTGTAAAGGAGTGCTCGGACCACTGTTAACTTTCGAATGATTGACATCATTCATTCTTTTCCATACAATTTGTGTGTGGTACTCGCATTTTTGTTCTGGCAAATCCCTCCTCCATATCGATGTGGAGGATATTTACTATATCCATCCGTTCATAACGTATTTTTGGAATTCAAGAAATTTTCTCTTGGTGTAACTCGCCGCATTCTAGAGATATTAAAGATCGTCGAAAATCCCTTCCGCAATCTGTGGCCAGTTTTATGTCCTTGAACATTATGTTTTGAGGTACGTCCTTTTAGGATTCCCGAATGCTTTAAGTCGTTAATTCTCATACTAATTCTGAATCCTGACAACAACTGACGATTAGTACGAGAATTCTAAATTTCTTTTCATATTGCAGATCTCTCACCTACTTCAAGACTCGCCAAGATTGTTTACAATAACAGAGAAGTGCATGTCGATCATCCGTTTGTTTTCGCTATCAAGGACGTCAATGCCATCTACTTCTTGGGTCATGTGGTGAGACCATAAAATACAAACACCTGTAGAAAGTTTATTGTTATAAAAGAATGTCACAAATAAAAATACAACTAATATCAAAAACTGTTTATAAATTTCCTGTTAGTAGCACTGTAAATTATATTCACACCTGGCAAATGAGGGCATTCCTTTGACAGCTTGCATATTATATATGTAGTTAGAGAGATTCCCCTCCATGTCTAGTTCAACATTCCAACATTCTCCTGGCGTTGCGAAATCTCTGAGGAGTGAACACGTTCTTACTTATCTCATTCTTCTCATTAAAATTCACTCAGAGCGGACTTATTTTGTATTGCTTAGTAAGTTCTACATTTATCTCTGTGGTGACAAGTAATACGGAGTAGCTGGGGTCGACGGGAAATAGTCCTGATACTGATATATTAAATCCCACTGTGAGAGTGGGATCGTACATTGCATTGCTTCCCAACACAGGGTAAGGTACAACCTGATTTGTAATTGTTAGAAGAAGAAAAATAAGAGCACTAGTGCAGTTGGTCTCCAGCGGGTTGTTTTGATGAATGTAACTCGCTCTCTTCCGTTAGCGCAATGCCAAAATCAAATTAGATGTTTTGGAAAGATCAACATTGCAGAGGGACTGATCGATCCAGAGTTATCGCTTGAATCACCGATATTGTAAAGAGTATAAGTACGACCGATCTTGGTAACGTAAGCAACCAAACCCGCTCCCAATCCAGACACTCTTTGCCAAATGCTAAATTACCTTTTTCAGCGAATGCGTTCTCTTGGAGCTCTCAGTACTGCCCAACAGTGTCAGCAACCAACGAGTGCAATCAGATGCAATTCATGCCAGTCTCTGACTCTAATGAACATGTTAAAAAGGAGGAAGTACTCGTACACCATATATAAAGAATTCTCCACTTTATAAAAAGAATTTACTACAAAGCCTAACTAATCCCAATACACACTGTTTGAAATACCGTAAGGAATCCAGCTAAGGGGCACTGCATCACCTTCCAATACAGGTGTTATACAAAGAGTGCCATTGAAGATGCTAAGAATTACAGTGGATGGTTTATTAAACACTGTAATATTCACAAAGACCTAGAAGTGCCAACAGTGGCAGAACAAATTCACAAACACTGCGAGGAAAGTTGTGAACTCACCCAAACAGTTCAGCAAAGGCACTACTTCGATGTAAATACAGAAAACGATTAAAAAATAAAAACAAAAGATTTTACCATAAAATAAATAAAATGGTTAAATTCCTACGAAGAGAACACGAAGTCCGTGCATTGGAGAAGATATGTTCGAAGTTTTCCAAATTTTATTTTACCAGACTGACTGGGTTAATTGTGGTCTTCTAAGTAAGGAACCTTAAATTCTCACTGCAGAAAGTGGAAAACTACTCTGCTAATCCGCCCCTGCGTGGTTTTACTTCCTTATCAAACTTTGGAAAAAATTGTGTGTTGACCTTTGACCCTTAATTAAAAAAGAAATAAGTTATGAGGCATGTCTTCCGTGGTCTCCGCAATCGGAGTGTACCGGTTTATCAGCTGCCAAATTTATTCGAATGGTGGACTAGTGATGCAGTAGATTGAAAGGTCAATAGAAAAGGAGACAAGATTGCTATAAATACTAAAGGCGCTGGTATCTTCTTGCTTTAGTTTCGACTAAAATTTCGAGCAGTACAGAAGTTGGCAGAGAGATGTTCAAATTGGGTGAGTAGTCGTAGATATCCTATAAATTTTTAGTGGTTGCACATCCTATTTCCTTGACCTTTGCAGTGTTTTTGTGCAGTTTGCTGCTAGTGGTGCAGTACAGCCACGCCCTCAATAATGCGAGTCGCTATCAATTCGCTTGTGATTTATCGCAAGAGATACTGTTGTCGAAGATTAATGAGAACGTATGCGTGTCACCGGCCTCAATACAGTCCTGTTTGACTTTGGCCTACATCGGTGCGGAGGGTGAAACTGCGTCCCAGTTACGTAAGGCTTTGTATCTAGAACAATTTCCGAAGAAAGCTGATGTCGCTACGGACTACGCTCAGTTCTTGACACTGGCAACCAAACAACGTGACAACAAATTGCAAATTGCCAACCGCATCTACGTGGGTGAAGCGTTCGAAGTGTTGCCCAAATTCAATGAAGTCGCGAGTAAATTTTTTGACTCCAAGGCGGAAGTGGTGAATTTCAGTGAAAGCGAGCAGTCAGCTAAGAAGATAAACGATTGGGTTGAAGAAGCCACAGAACACAAAATCAAGGACCTCGTTAGCGCTGGATCACTGAGTGCGGACACAGCTGCAGTGTTGGTGAATGCGATTCACTTCAAAGCTGATTGGGAGAACCAATTTAAACCGATGCAAACTAAGGACCTCCCTTTTAAAGTAAGCGAAAGTGAAACTTTGTCAGTTCCTACACTGAGAAACAAAGAGGCACCTGTGCGTTTTGCTGAGCTGCTCGAATTAGATTCGATTGCTGTAGAATTACCATATGCAGGAACCGACCTGAAAATGTTGATTCTGCTGCCGAACAAAGTGAATGGTTTACAAGAATTGGAACAGAAGCTGAAACCAGGAACTCTGTTAGGACTACAACAGCGACTCGTGAGCGAAGAGGTTGATCTCTTTTTGCCTAAGTTCAAAATTGAATTTGGATTGAGTTTAATTGACAACTTGAAACACGTAAGTAAAACATTGAATGGTCCTCGGTTGACAAAAAACTTGAATTTTTCATTCCAGTTGGGTCTGACCTCGCTTTTTGACAGCTCCGCCGACTTCTCCAGTTTGGTACAAAAAAGTAAACAATTATCTGTCTCGGAGGTGAAGCACAAGGCTTTTATCAACGTTGATGAGTATGGTTCAGAGGCAGCCGCAGCCACATGTGAGTAGAGTCTTCCATATGCTGGTATTTCAGGGCATAGTATGTTCCCAGAGTATGCTCACTTAACTTTGATGTGTAGAATCGAACTTTAGACACGATGTTTAAATAATTCTTGTATGACTTTAAACCACGAAAGTGGTCGTTCAGGATGGTGGATATAGGGCGAATACAGTTGAGCCCCTCGGTAGCTAATACGTCGACTCCTTCAATCGCCACCATGTTCAATCCTTTAACATTTTGTTTCGTTCGCTTTCTTTTGCGTCGGCCAGAAATGAAGAGGCGTTGCATATACTGACACAAAATGGATCCAGAGACTTTCGCTCTGTTTACCGCGTTCTTTGAGGCAATTCCAAGACATTTTAAATCTGTTTTGTCATCAATATTACCAAGGATAAATCAGCAACCGGCTTTGCAACACTGATTTTTGATATACAAACAAAAATTATCAGAAACAAGTCAATAATTTGTTTCTGCATGTCTGTCATAACTTTGGTGGCACTTTATCCATTTGCCACATAAAACGAACAGCGCCTCATCACACTTATACCAGTTATTCAATCGCATTGAATCTGCGAGGTATTGACAATATTCTTACTGTTGAAATGGAGTGCTTAGGACCACTCATAAATTCCTGTAGATTGACGTGATTCATACTTTTTCTTGTCAATAGTCTCATTTGGCAGATGCCTCCTTCAAATAGCTGAAGAAAGCAGTTTTGTGGATCTTTGCCATATGCTTTAGTTTAGAATTTTTTTTGGAAGACATGAAATTTTCAGGTGTTTTATGTAACTGTAAGGTCCTGTCAGAGAAATTTCGCCAAGCTATCATTATTGCTCTTGTTAAATGCTTCTACTTTATTTCTTGTACTGAAGTTATTCTAAATATACCCTGCTTATTTGAAGGCTCCTTTCTCGACTACAACCACTTATAAGGCATGTTGTAGTTCCAGAGTCATTCTCTCCCAACGAAAAGTGGCGTAAGTAAAACGGTGTTATCTCTGACATGTCCTGTATTGACCTCCAAACTGGTTATGAGTATCATGTGAAAGTGGGGCACAATAGATCGAAAGGTCGCGGTGCTTAATCCCCTGCACATAATCATCTGAAAGTGAATATAGGCGGGCAAAGAGTACGGTAAGACTAAATCATATCAAATAATAACACTGTTCAACAGGGAACCAACTGTGTGAAGCGAAACTTCCATGCTTGTGGTTTTCAAAATTCCCGAAAAATTGCCTTTTGCAGATATTTGATGCGTATATCAAATCAAAACATGAATTTCCGTCGCTGTTCTCACTAATATACCATAATTTTCCGCTACTTATGTGTCGTTTCTCCGTGAGATATGCATGAACCAATCCTTTAATTCTCTCATTTTCAACATTGTTAGTAATTATGGGGTTTATTTTCATTTTACAGATGTGCAGGTTGCCAATTACAATGCAGTTGTGAGGATGAGCATCAGGACGGTCCAGGTTGATCATCCATTCGTGTTCGCGATCAAGGATCAACACGCCATCTACTTCTTGGGCCATGTGGTGAGACCATAAATTGGAGTGAATTGCAATTGAATTGTTGCTTTTAAGAGCAGTTTCGCTTAAATAAATTATCTAAAAATATATGAAACTGTGGCTGTATTTCTGTGAAGTCTGTTATGGTGAAAATAGAAGTGACAAACATCTTGGTGTTACGAGGGACTTTAGTCGGTCGTGAATTTGATTAGTGTGAAAAGGATATTAACACGCCTCATAGCAGGAATCTGAAATGTCTGAATTCTCGCAGAGATGAGTAAAGTTTGACGACTTGTCACTTGCGAGTTTTCAGATTGAAGCCTTTCAAAACCAATCCGCATACATCCAGCCGTGACGATGCCCCTTCCCTATCTCCCTATTCCTTCATTATTTATACTCAAAAGAGTACTCCTATTTGTATCTTACTTTAACTTAACTCTTTAATTCTCAATCTGTCTGGGGTTTGCGGATGGTCCCGCTACAATCTATTTTCGCGAAGGAGCCGCAGCTTGACTTCAGTAGTTTTTTTGGTGTTTATAGCATTTACAGATATGATCAGAATCACTTTCTGAACAATTCAGATTTTATCCGTCCGTCTATCATGCGGGTCCTCCTAACACTATGGGCTGAATAAATTAATTGCCGCGCCCACTATAAAGAAATATTCATTACAAGATCTATTATGTTTATGGATCCATTTTTTGAGAAGCAGCACGTGCACATTTTAAAGCTAACTGTATCTGGGGCTGATCACAGAGGAGGACACACCCACTTTCCATATAATGAACTTTTGGACGCCACTTAAATTTCCGTGGCTATGCTAATGATATCTGAATTGGTAGCAGTATACGTTAGGTCCGTACTAGCGTGCACGCAAAGTATGAGCAGATACCACCGTCATGCCCACAATTAACATTTCTGGGGCCCCTATGGAAGACTTCTATTCCCCGTTTTGTGATGGTAAATCAGCAGCTAAATAGTGAAGCCATTTCCTTCGAACCCAATAAGTCAATTTTCTACATAGCGTTTCAAAGACCGGAAGGACCCATGAATGGTGCGAGAAATCTTGCATATTTTCCATTAACATGCGTGAGAATCAGATTGACCTCCACAACCTTTTTGTCGACATGGTCCCTCAGATGAGTTCAAAATCGAGGAAGGTAAGTAAAGCGCCCCTTATTTTAGAGGAATTTTCACCACAATCGCTGAAAAGCCTTTTTTTGAATTTTTAATAATTGAAACAATTTTTGGAAATTTTTAGTTCGTCCTTGAATTCTTTATTTTATAAAATTCTTTCATTTCCTAATCGAAATTGTAAAGTCTGTTGCCTTCAATCATGACTCGACTCCAACGATAATAATTGCAGGATAATATTAGCTGAAATAAAAAAAAATAAAAATTATCTTCCTCCGAAAGAGCCTTCCAAGAAGAAGGGAAGGTTTTTCATAGCAATGGATATTTTTTTTACAATTTTAGCTAAACATCCTTGCTCAAATACTGCTTCGACTTACTGTTATCCTGCGAAGGCCTTATAGTCCTTTTGGCCTTGTCGGCAAATGTTGCAAACATGTGTTCATATTCTGGCTTCTCTCCTCTTAATTAGGACCCAAACTCCATTCAGGACCCTTCATTATATGGATGAAGGACCACCTGTAAGCAGGAAACGGTTACGAACAATTATCAGAATAATATATTTCGAATAATATGAGTATGAGGAATATTACGATTTATTGCTTATTGAAGCATTTTTGTTCTGAGAAATGTTTCTGATTTCCTCTGCATAGAAAATTGTTCAATGAAATAAATTGGAAATCAAAGGTGGCTTCGATTTACAGATTGTTCAAAGTAGGTAAATTTTAAGGTGGCGACAGATTTTGGGTTCCAACGGCAGAGGTTTTGTTGTCCACTTGTCCAGATAATCAAGCATAGCTCCAGCTTTCTAAGATAGAAAATAATAATAATATAAATAATAAATAAATTAATTAATGGTCAAACTTTGAGTCCCATGGAATCAGAATAGTCTCAGTGGAATTTGTGGACGAAATTTTATATGAATACGTATATTGACGCTAGAAGGCCGCACACAGTCTATCAAATAAGGGCCACGCCTCCCTCCATTATAATCAACTCAGGGTATCCTACTGAATTTTATTCTAGATATGCTCCTAATGATAATATCTGAATAAAACATCGACAGTGATTAACTCCCGCGCTTATGGAAGGGCAAGGAGTTTTCGAAGTCTCTGTAAACCGACTTCAGACTTCTTTACTTATTTTTCTTCGAATCTACCTGATTTGTGAACAATCCTCAGAAGATCCTGTGTTCCTAAGGAGCCAGAGTTTGCATTACTTAGGATGTCAGTGCCAAACGGGTCAGAAGCAGGGCATGTGCACAAAAAGTGGTCAACCGTCTCATCTTCCTCTCGACAAACCTGGCAAAGTGCACTGTCTGCAATGGGTATCATTTGCTTATGCTTAGCCCATGCGAATTGACCCGTCATCAGTCCTATCAGAAGTCCCCAGTCTCCCCTAACAAGTGACAGAAGAAACCCCAGCGTTCCTTCGGAAAGCAGGTAGCATACCCTTTGGCCATCTGCTGCCTCTTACGGTCCCCCATTCACGAATCTGTGTACAGGGTATCCCGTATTTCGACCCTGGATGTGCTTTTAATATATCATTTACGATTCATTATAGGTCGACTGATGAGTATAGCAACACAAATGCTCTTAACTGTGATCCTAAAGGTCCAGATATTAATTTGGATTGTAACGAATCATGCCTACAATCTACAAATTACCAAATCTCCAGCAGCTTAAAAGATACCACATTCAAACGCGTATGCACCCTAATTGAAAAGGTTCTGAGCGAAGATGTGCAGTCACATTTCGTTCACCGACATGCCTAAAGCTTCGAGATGGGTATCATAATACTACAAAACGACTACACCCGAGTAGTAATTCTAGGACAAGCCAGGTCCACGGTTTGTCAAATGATTCATATTGCACACTAGGCCATGACGGCATGAAAACGAAGCCCCGTCGATACTGCCTCGGGGCAGTCTGTGGATATGCATATCGATAAGCGAGTTTCGAAATGTGATATGTGCCACCTGCAAAGTGCAACATCACCAGCCCGTAAATTTGGTAGCTGGCCTAGCGCAGGACGGCCTTGGCCATGCATACCCATAAACGTTGCTGGATTATTTCAAAATGGTCCATGACATATTTGCATTGACGCATTTTGGAAATAACCATTCATCACCAAAGTCAAAGAGTGGAAATAGCGCACGCTACAATCGATGTACTGAAGATAATATGCTGCTTTTAGCTCCAACCAGACGCAAATGGCTCAGACAATGAACGACAGTCTAATTGCTGATGAGTTTCAGACGTTCTGAACCGCTAATAATGTCAAATATCTAACCACCGCACCGTTTCACCTCAGCTCAAAGGGTGCACGCATCCAAGAAGGCCACTAAAGTAGAGAAAAGAACTGATTCACCCTTAACCATTCTGAGTCATCATCAGAACTGCTGCATAGTCGATACCTAAAGACTTCTTACTGCATTTATCAGAGGTACCAAGAGTTCCAAGTCGGAATCTAACTTCACTTTTCTATTACCATATGCTGTGTGTGCTGGCACTGTTCCCAGCAAGATTAACAGCATGATGTCAATATAGCGTACAGACAGATCAGGAAATGTTTCGACGTCATCGAACCCAATTGAATACCCGCAACGCATATGCTTCGGATTTTGCCCCACAAATTCAGATGTACGACACTGCTTCAGCTCATACGATGTCCACACCAGAGCAACCGAGAGCTCGCCGGTTCGGCGTTCCAATCGACTGCGATGGCATTACAAGGGACTGTCTCATAAATAAGACGGAAGGAAGTTTTTACTCTGCATGCAGCATTGCAACGTTCAGAAATTGACATATAGATTTTGATGTATTGGACACTAACCAGGACAACGATCACCTAAAGACATGAATTTTCACTTATATACTCAGCATAATAGACGCGATAGAAATGCAGACACAGATTCATTACTTTTTAGAATATTTATTTTAACGAAACTGCTTTTTGGGCCAGCAAATCAATGGAAATTCTATTAAATTGATGGTCTCACCACATGCCCCAAGAAGTAGATGCCGTGGTCGTCCTTGATAGCGAAAACAAACGGATGATCGACACGCAGTTCCCTGATATATGGGCCCTGCATCTTTTGAGCTCCTTCGAGATCTGCAATACGTAAAAAATTTAGCATTCTCATCCTTTCTTTGTTACTTTAGTTCAGTAACGCTCCAATACAATGTTAAGACTGAGACGTTAGATGCATAATTGTGACTGGTATCAAATATCGATACTAACTAATACCCATATATGGACGACTCTACTCACATGTAGCTGCCGCTGCCTCCGAACCAGTCTCATCAACACTAATGTAAACCTTATGCTTCACTTCCGAGACGTACAATTGTCTACTTTCTCGCACTAAACTGGAGAAAGCCGCAGAGCTGTCAAATAGCGAGGTCAGACCCAACTGGAATGAATTTGTTAAGTGTTTTGTATGGAATTTCTGCACAATTACAATTCAAATCCGTACTCACATGTTTCAAATTGTCAATCAAACTCAAACCGAACTCAATTTTGAATTTGGGCAAATATAAGTCCACCACATCGCTTCTAAGCCGCTGCTTTAATCCTAACAGAACAGTTGGGTTGAGCTTCTGTTCCAATTCCTGCAAACCAGTCACTTTGTTTGGCAGCAGAATCAACATTTTCAATTCGGTATCTTTATAGTTCAATTCCACAGCAATCGAATCTAATTCGGGCAACTCAGCGAAATGCACAGGTGTATTTTCGCGCTGCATCGTAGGAACTAACACACTCTCTCCTTCGTGTACTTTAAAGGCAGTGTTCTCAGTGGTCAAAGGATGGAACTTGTGTTCCCAATCAGCCTTAAAGTAAATCGCATTCACCAGAACTAAAGCAGTGGAGCTACTAAGTGATCCTGCACTAACGAGATCCTTGATTTTGTGATTTGTAGATTCTTCAACCCAATCATTTATCTTCTTAGTTGTCTGTTCACTTTGACCGAAATTCACCACATCCGCCTTGGAGTTGAAGAACCGAGTTGCGACATCATTGAATTGGGGCACGACTTCGTACTGCTCACCGACAAAGATGCGGTTGGCAATTTGCAATTTGCTGTCACGCTGTTTGGTGGCCAGAGTCAGGAATTTAGCGTAGTCCGTAGCGACATCAACTTTCTTCGGAAATTGTTCTAGATACAAAGCCTTACGTAACTGGGACGCAGTCTCACCCTCCGCGCCGATGTAGACCAAAGTCAAACAGGACTGTATTGAGGCCGGTGACACGCATACGTTCTCATTACTCTTCGACAACAGCACTTCTTGCGATATATCAGAAGCGAATTGATAGCGACTCGCATCATTGAGGGCGTGGCTGTACTGCACCACTAGCAGCAAACTGCACATAAACACTGCAAAGAGAGAGAAATAGGAATTAAAACCACTCAAAATTTACAGGATATTTACGACTTCTCACCCGATTTCAACATCTCTCAGACACTTCTTTTCTCCTCAAAAGTTTAGTAGAAACTAATCCGAGAGATACCAGTGCCTTCAGTATTTATAGCAACTTTGTCTCTATTTCTATTGACCCTTCAATCTATTCTGTCATTAGTCCAGCATGCGAGTGAATTTGGCAACTGATAATCCGCTACAGACCGATTGCGGCGACCACGGATCTCTTGCTTCATTACTTAATTCACTTTCAATTGAGGGCCAAAGGTTAGCACAAAATTTGCAATGTTTGATAACAAAAGGAAACTGCACAGGGGCGGACTAGCAGAGTAGTTTTCTACTTTCTACAGTGAATTTACGCTTCCCTACTTAGATGACCGCGATTAACCCAGGAAGAGAATTAATCATACATCATTAATCATCTGTAATGCCTCGCCCACGTTCGAACGTAGGTTACCGTTCTTGACACGCAATCGCAGAACGTCAATGGAGATCAAACCGTACTGAGCAAGAATTTTTAAATGATAATGAACGCGTCAGAATCAGAACTTCTCAAAAGTGAACAGAAGAATCGTCAGATCAGCGTGAAGAAAGATTTGAAGTCTCTACAGGAATCAGAAGTCGTTGCAAAAAATGTTACAAGGCAACAATAATTTAATAAGGATGTTCAATAATGCGATTGATCTCATGCCATCAGACAGCCATAGAATTCTTATTTGTCCTGATCAAACACCAACCATCTAACGATGAATCAGATGTTGTTGGGCTATCATAGTAGGTCATTTCGACTGAATCAGCTGCTGGGTTGGACGCCTCCCCTTCGGTTGCATGCAGAGTTGTTGGACATGCACCTAGCCAATCCACAACAACATCTAAGTCGGTAGGTATTGTTGACCGACAAAGCTCTGCATCAGAATGTATGGTGTTGAATGTAGATGCTAAATATGAAACTTTTCGAAGCCATCACAGAATCCGGAATCAGGTCATGAGACAATAGACTCTTCTGATACCAAAACGCTGTGTGGTGATAACAATAGCGTGACCTCCGTAAAATCAGGTTGCACGGTAATTTGTTCAGGCCTACATAATCTGAACATTAACGAGTAAAAAAGTGTGAAGTCGGGTTAGACCTACTTCGAAATACTTTTTACCATTCCCTATGGGTACGCGTTAAACAATGGAGATGTTTTATTTCTAAAGCAACATTAAGAGCGTATCTCAAACGTTTTCACCTCTCCACTAAACACTGAAAAAGCCATTATCCTCCTTTTCTTTTTGCTTCTCTGTGTTCTTCCCTCCTTCAAGCTTCCCGTTAGTTGTAGTAGTCGCAGTTATTCCGCCAGCTGACACTCAATCGGGGTCAACAAAATCGTCAAGGCCACAATTCGCTCTCTACCAACATTGCCCCTCTCACACATACATTCGCCCACACATTCACGCTTGCCCACAAACAAATTTAATTTTCACAGCAATTAGGAGCTTTTGGCACTTGTTAATCCACTAGTGTAGTAAAATACCCCTCCACCACAGCGATGGCTAAACCAGCCCTCCGTCAACTCCCGACAAGTATAGCAGACAACTGCTTCTACTGCGAGCGGAGTGCTTGCCCAGGAAACCCAACTAATAACCTAACTCATCTTGGTGGCCCGCAGTCATTTCTGGTGTTTCATTCTTAAAATTGAGCGCACTGGAATACACGCAAATTGTATCCATTTTTCCTATAACCACACATGGATGAAGACCGAGATTCTAATTGGCATCGTAACGGAATGAACCAAGGTTTAAATCAACATGTGTTTGTTCGGATTGAGCAATGCGTACTCGATGAAAGTGCAACTATAACTGTAACTCAGTGATTACGAACCTCCAACAACAATCCACTCACTAGATTGGAATTTTGATTCGTATCCGAACACATCACTATATCTTTATGGCCGAAATGTGTCGTCAGGTGTTGATGATCCCTGAAGACTGAGTATTTTTTCATTTTCTTTGAAAAAATTTCCATCTCAGGAGTTGAGAACATTCAATTATATACTATTACATATGGAACAGAGCCCGTTCCATTTCTAGCCACCAGATGCTTAGTGGAATTTGCCAATGTAGATGCAATCAACATTCCGTACGCATCGAGAGTTATAAAAGAGGATACTTTAGGGTTGATTTCGGCACCGGAAGATAACAATTTCCAAGTGATGTTTCAACACCTCTGAGTTGGAGAAATCAACAAATTTCGATGGGAACAAATCCTAAAATGATTCGAAGCACTTATCAATATTTACACAAATTATTTCAGAAGAATGACAGGCATGACAGCAGGAGACTTTAAATTACAAAAACAACTGCTAAATATGAGAACAACATCGAAAACTCTTGCAGGTTCGATATGTAGTTAGCGAGATTTACCTGCTGATCTAGTTCAATGACCTACACTCCTCTCTGATTGCAGAAGATTCTTGGGAACCTTTCAAAACTCTGCTGGATATGTGAATCTCTGAATTTCGAAGAAGAAGCTTGCGTCCTTGTTTGGGGGCACAATAGATCAGTGCCCATAACTTTAACAATAATTATATGCGGGATGTGAACTTTACATTTGAACTTCAAGTTTCTTTATTAAAATTCAGTTATTATGAAGTCAAACGTTCTTCGAGAAGAAAAGTACTCTGCTAATCCGCCCCTGTGTGGTTTCATTTCCTTATCAAATTCTGCACAAATTTCATGTTGACCTTTGGCCTTCAATTAAAAGCGAATTAGGTAATGAAGCATATGTTCCGTGCTCCTCATAATCGGTGTGTTGCGGATTATCAGTTGCCAAATTCACAAGCTTGGTAGACTAAAGACAGAGTAGATTTATAGGTCAACAGAAATAGAGACAAAGTAGCAATAAATACTTCAGGCACTGGCATCTCATCGCTTAAGTTTCATTTAAGATTTCGAGCAGTAAAGAAGTGAGCAGAGAGATGTTGAAATCGGGTGAGCAGTTGTGAATATCCATTATATTTTGAGAGGTTCCACGTCCTATTTCCTTTATCTTTGCAGTGTTTTTGTGCAGTTTGCTGCTAGTGGTGCAGTACAGCCACGCCCTCGGTGATGCCAGTCGCTATCAATTTGCCTGTGATTTATCCCAAGAGATACTGTTGTCAAAGATTAATAAGAACGTATGCGTGTCACCGGCCTCAATACAGTCCTGTTTGACTTTGGCCTACATCGGGGCGGAGGGTAAGACTGCATCTCAGCTCCGAATGGCTTTGTATTTGGAACAGTTTCCGAAGAAGGTTGATGTCGCTAAGGACTATGCTGATTTCCTGACACTGGCCACCAAACAGCGCGACAGCAAATTGCAAATTGCCAACCGCATCTACGTGGGAGAAGAGTACGAAGTGGTGCCCCAATTCAACGAAGTCGCGACCAGATTTTTTGACTCCAAGGCGGAAGTGGTGAATTTCGGTAAAAGTGAACAAACAACTAAGAAGATAAATACTTGGGTTGAAGAAGCCACACATCATAAAATCAAGGATCTCGTCAGTGCAGGATCACTGACTATCGACACTGCTGCGGTACTGGTGAACGCGATTTACTTCAAGGCTGAGTGGCAGAACCAGTTTAAACCGGCACAAACTAAGAACCTCCCCTTTAAAGTAAGCGAAAGTGAGACTCTGTCAGTTCCTACAATGAGACGCGTCGATGTACCCGTTGGGTTTGCTGAGGTGCCCGAATTAGATTCGACTGCTGTAGAATTGCCCTATCAAGGAACTGACCTGAAAATGTTGATTCTGTTGCCGAACAAAGTGAATGGCTTGCAAGAATTGGAACAGAAGCTAAACCAGGGAACTCTGTTAGGCTTAAAACAGCGACTAACGAACGATGTTGTCTATGTATCCTTGCCCAAATTCAAGATTGAATTCGGTTTGAGTTTGATTGAAAACTTGAAGCACGTAAGTAAAACATTGAATTGTCCTCGGTCTGAAGTTTCATTTACAAAAAGGTTAACAATTTCATTCTAGTTGGGTCTGACATCGCTCTTTGACAGCTCTGCCGACTTCTCCAGTTTGGTACACACAAATAAACAATTATACGTCTCGGAAGTGAAGCATAAGGCTTTTATCAACGTTGATGAATATGGTTCAGAGGCAGCGGCAGCGACATGTGAGTAGAGTCACCAATATACGGGTAATTTAGGGATTAGTATTTTCCAGAGTATTCTCACACAGCTTTGAGGATAGGAACTTTAGAGATGATGGTTATATAATGCACGGATGACTATGAACCATAATAGAAGTTCTTGTATAGGTGGTTGATATAGGGAGCGAATCGGAGGACAGTCTCCATTTTCCTTTAAAATGGCAAAGTCAACTGTTTTCTGTTAAAGCGCACATAATATAAATGATGGGGAGATGTGGTTAATACACCTCCTTTCGTTGTGTGAAGTGCAATGTAACTTTCCAAAGTCCTTTCTTTTAGAGTTCCTGCTTGCTTGAAGTCTTCAGGTAATGCTCAAGGAATTCCCCATGCTAAGGACAATTGGGAATCAGTGCGAGAATTATATAAAAATGCAGCGGATAAAATTGTCATATTGGCGGAGGTTGATAAAGTAAAGTGAATTTGATGAAATCGTAAAACTGTTTGGAACTACGGCTCTCCAACTGTAGGTTATATGATTAGAACTGGATTGATTATATCAATGTATTAGTACAGCAGTTCCAGGATAAAAGTCTTCCATGTATTGTTAGTGCGTTGTGGTACACCAAAAAGGAAATAGGGTTGTGATCTGTCAGGCGATAATGGTCACTATTGCATTATATATATATCTGAAATGTATGTCTCTAACGATTTATAAATGTATATTCAATTACAATTGCTTTTTTCATCCATAATATGTTTTTTTTATACATCAAAATTGGTTGTTAGTATTGATAATTTATGCTATTAACAATTATATAACTCCTTAATAATGACATATATTGCATAGGAGCCTCGCTTTACAACAACAACAGAGGTAGTATGACAATGCTAAATTTCATTTTGTATTGCAGATCTCGAAGAGACGTACAGATCAGCTCGCGAAAATGGCAGGGAAGTTCATGTTGATCATCCGTTTGTTTTCGCTATCAAGGATTACCACGCCATCTACTTCTTGGGTCATGTGGTGAGACCTTAAATGGAATGGAATTGTAATCAAGTTGCAGTTTCAGTAAAATAAATATACTAAAGCGTTATGAAAGTGTGTCTGTATTTCTGTAGCGTATGTTACGGTGAGTATATAAATGACAATATTTTGGGCCTCACGAACATATTTAGTCGATCATGATACTGTTTAGTGTGCTTTAAATATTGACTCGCCTCCTGGCAGGAATCACAAATATTTGCTTTCTCGCGTAGATGACGAAAGTTTGAAGACGTGTCACTTGCTAGTTTTCAGATTGAAACCTTTCCAATTGGAAAGCTTTGTGTACAAATATCAGATTTTAAAAGCAAATCAATAAAATTATATATAGATCATCCAATAGATGAACAGATATGGTAGGGTTGGGTGGAGCATACGCGAAGCGCAACAAATGCAGCTCACAGAACAATTGTGGTAAGCGCCGCCTCACAACAACAGTTTGAAACACCTCACGGCTCGTTTCTATTCGATCCAAGTGGATTCAAGTGTGTTGCTTCAGTTTATAATATCTAAGGGTTCAGAAAAGTCCATGCAGATCGGAATAGTCAGTGCTGTATTGTCTTCTCCAAAATCTGCTTTGGTATGCTGTGCTTTCTATCGCTCTATTTTTGCACATTCGTGGATTAGCGGGTCTATGTGTCATTTGATACAGTTGTAGCGTTCAAAGAGAACTCAAACACAATTTTGATTGATTGAGTCGCTTCATTAATTTTAGTCCTAATCAAAGCTATTATTAACAAAATACCAGGTTCCCTGCTCTGCTAGTTTTAATACTATTCTCTGCACATTTGGCTGTGGTTCGTTCCTTATTTATTACACCCTTTCCTTCTTTCCTTCTTTCTCTGACTTATCAGCATGATGTATCTCCGGAAGAGAGTACTCAGAGAAAAACTCTTCACCCTTGTTTGGGGGCACAATATATGTATGATATGATAGCAGTGCAATGTCATAATATTTTTATGTGTGATGTTATCTTTACATCTGAACTTCGCGTTGCTTTATTAAACTTTATTTATTAGGAAATCAAACGTTCCACGCGAAGTTTTTCAAATTCTACTTTCCCAGATTAACTGGGTAAATCGCGCTCTCCTAAGTAGGGAAACCTTAAATTCACTTTGGAAAGTAGCAAAGTCCTCTGCTAGTCCGCCCCTGTGTGGTTTCATTTCCTTATCAAATTCTGCACAAATTTCATGTTGACCTTTGGCCCTCAATTGAAAGCGAATTAGGTGATGAAGCATATTTTCCGTGCTCCTCATAATCGGTGTGTTGCGGATTATCAGTTGCCAAATTCACTCGCTTGTTAGACTGAAGACAGAGTAGATTTATAGGTCAACAGAAATAGAGACAAAGTAGCAATAGATACTTCAGGCACTGGTATCTCATTGCTTAAGTTTCATTTAAGATTTCGAGCAGTAAAGAAGTGAGCAGAGAGATGTTGAAATCGGGTGAGCAGTTGTGAATATCCATTATATTTTGAGAGGTTCCACGTCCTATTTCCTTTATCTTTGCAGTGTTTTTGTGCAGTTTGCTGCTAGTGGTACAGTACAGCCACGCCCTCGGTGATGCCAGTCGCTATCAATTTGCCTGTGATTTATCCCAAGAGATACTGTTGTCAAAGATTAATGAGAACGTATGCGTGTCACCGGCCTCAATACAGTCCTGTTTGACTTTGGCCTACATCGGGGCGGAGGGTAAGACTGCATCTCAGCTCCGAATGGCTTTGTATCTGGAACAGTTTCCGAAGAAGGTTGATGTCGCTAAGGACTATGCTGAATTCCTGACACTGGCCACCAAACAGCGCGACAGCAAATTGCAAATTTCCAACCGAATCTACGTGGGAGAAGAGTACGAAGTGGTGCCCCAATTCAACGAAGTCGCGACCAGATTTTTTGACTCCATGGCGGAAGTGGTGAATTTCGGTCAAAGTGAACAAACAACTAAGAAGATAAATACTTGGGTTGAAGAAGCCACACATCACAAAATCAATGATCTCGTTAGTGCAGGATCACTGACTAGCGCCACTGCTGCGGTGCTGGTGAACGCCATTTATTTCAAGGCCGAGTGGCAGAACCAGTTTAAACCGGCGCAAACTAAGAACCTCCCATTTAAAGTAAGCGAAAGTGAGACTCTGTCAGTTCCTACAATGAGACGCGTCGATGTACCCGTTGGGTTTGCTGAGGTGCCCGAATTAGATTCGACTGCTGTAGAATTGCCCTATCAAGGAACTGACCTGAAAATGTTGATTCTGTTACCGAACAAAGTGAATGGCTTGCAAGAATTGGAACAGAAGCTAAACCAGGGAACTCTGTTAGGCTTAAAACAGCGACTAACGAACGATGTTGTCTATGTATCCTTGCCCAAATTCAAGATTGAATTCGGTTTGAGTTTGATTGAAAACTTGAAGCACGTAAGTAAAACATTGAATTGTCCTCGGTCTGAAGTTTCATTTACAAAAAGGTTAACAATTTCATTCTAGTTGGGTCTGACATCGCTCTTTGACAGCTCTGCCGACTTCTCCAGTTTGGTACACACAAATAAACAATTATACGTCTCGGAAGTGAAGCATAAGGCTTTTATCAACGTTGATGAATATGGTTCAGAGGCAGCGGCAGCGACATGTGAGTAGAGTCACCAATATACGGGTAATTTAGGGATTAGTATTTTCCAGAGTATTCTCACACAGCTTTGAGGATAGGAACTTTAGAGATGATGGTTATATAATGCACGGATGACTATGAACCATAATAGAAGTTCTTGTATAGGTGGTTGATATAGGGAGCGAATCGGAGGACAGTCTCCATTTTCCTTTAAAATGGCAAAGTCAACTGTTTTCTGTTAAAGCGCACATAATATAAATGATGGGGAGATGTGGTTAATACACCTCCTTTCGTTGTGTGAAGTGCAATGTAACTTTCCAAAGTCCTTTCTTTTAGAGTTCCTGCTTGCTTGAAGTCTTCAGGTAATGCTCAAGGAATTCCCCATGCTAAGGACAATTGGGAATCAGTGCGAGAATTATATAAAAATGCAGCGGATAAAATTGTCATATTGGCGGAGGTTGATAAAGTAAAGTGAATTTGATGAAATCGTAAAACTGTTTGGAACTACGGCTCTCCAACTGTAGGTTATATGATTAGAACTGGATTGATTATATCAATGTATTAGTGCAGCAGTTCCAGGATAAAAGTCTTCCATGTATTGTTAGTGCGTCGTGGTACACCAAAAAGCAAAGAAGGTTGTGATCTGTCAGGCGATAATGGTCACTATTGCATTATATATATATCTGAAATGTATGTCTCTAACGATTTATAAATGTATATTCAATTACAATTGCTTTTTTCATCCATAATATGCTTTTTTTATACATCAAAATTGGTTGTTAGTATTGATAGTTTATGCTATTAACAATTATATAACTCCTTAATAATGACATATATTGCATAGGAGCCTCGCTTTACAACAACAACAGAGGTAGTATGACAATGCTAAATTTCATTTTGTATTGCAGATCTCGAAGAGACGTCCAGATCAGCTCGCGAAAATGGCAGGGAAGTGCATGTTGATCATCCGTTTGTTTTTGCTATCAAGGACGACCACGCCATCTACTTCTTGGGTCATGTGGTGAGACCATAAATGGAATGGAATTGAGGTGCTGTCCTAAAAAGTAGTTTCGCTAAAATAAATATTCTAAAAATGTATGAAACTGTTTCTGTATTTCTGTCGCGTCTGTTATACTGAGTATATAAATGACTATATACTTGGTCTCAAGCAGGTCTCTAGTCGATCTTGATACTTTTTAGTTCAATATTGACTCGCCTCCTGGCAGGTATCACAAATATCTGAATTCTCGCATAGTTGAGGAAGCTTTGATTTCTTTGTAGGTGGGAGTTTTCGGATTGAATGCATTCAATTTGGTACAAACATGGGATTTTGAAAAGAAGTTTCAGGATGTCGATGGAAGTGTATACGGTGTATACAGCAGGTGAATGTATGTTGGATGTTTACCTTGTTAAACATTACTCTTTATACAGTACTTCCAATTATCTACTCGCAAAAGAAGTCTCACATGTAAAAGGACCAGTTCCTCGATATCAATGCAACATTTATGCTGAAGTTCAGCTTTCGAGCTTAGACTAATTGGCACAATGCAAAACTTCGATTCTTCCAATCAGTGTACAAACTCAGTCTACACACCGTAAGTTAGAAGATAGATTTCCTCAACTTTTAAATGGAATCTGGTCGGTACTGGATCATTTAAAAATCTGCCTAATTACAGCAGTGGGAGCTTTTACTCAACTATTTATAAGTCTACACTATCTATCTCTAATTTTATACGAAAGAAGACAAACACAATTAACTCAACGCCCGCTTCAGTTCTACACTGTTAAATGGAACAAATATGCTGTGATCATCAAAGTAGGATGTCGGGACATTTGGAAGAAGCATTGTTCCATAGTGTCATCAAATGTTATTCAGCAGATTGTAAAGACACAAGGAAAGTTTTATATCTTGCCTCGGTGCATGTAATTTTAAAGATATATGCCATTTGAAGCAACCGTCCGCATGAATGACATCCATGTTAAGAATATGGCAGCATTCCAAAGTAAGTCGAAAGGAACAGCTGGGAAACTGTTGCAATTCGAGATAAGCTTTGACCTCGTTCACAACCAATCTCTCTCTTTCTCTCTCTCTGAGGCTAAGTACGTTCAGCTGCTCTTTCGATACATTCTAAAATTATCTTTAACACTACTTCATACACTCCCATTCTTGATACGAGACTACTTTGAATGGAATTCATTTTAAGCATGCTCGGAAATGTTCGTGAGGTGAAGGGAGCACCTTATCTGCCGTGTTATTTCATTTGGATTTCTCCAACAAACCTCTCAATGCCAGTGCTTTGAGGTATATAAAAAGAAGAAAGAGCAATACTTAAATTGTAATGGTACAAAAACTTCATTTCTAATTGAATATTAAACGCTGCACATCCTTCCTCTTCAGTAGGATGTGACCTTGATTTAGCAGTACTCGTCTCGCTATAGCATTGGGATGCTTTTCTCGCTTAGCTAAGTAGCTTTTAGCGATGCTGTTCTCGCTTAACTAAGTAGCTTTTAGCAAATTTTAAGATCTCCTCAGTTACACTCGGGATGTCTAAATCTCTGTGGATGTTTCAGTTTGATATGTATCAAGGGGCGGTAGTAATCATCCGCAGGATTTTTGACTGTGGTCTTTGGAGTTCCATATGGGTTTAATTATTGCCTTGTAGGGCAGTACCTTATAGTCCAGTTTGAGCTTGTTCTGCCGATTTTGGAGCCATTCCAGTTCATTTACTTAGAGTATGATTTTGGTGACTTTGGAGCTTATGTGCTTCGTCCGGGTAAGTCTGCGATCGAGGTACATTCCAAGGTATTTTGCCAAACTGATGATCTGGTATGACATTTTTCTTCTCTTTGCACATATTAACCGCTTTACTATCAATATCTCAAAGGGATTGGAGAAAATAGATCGTTGGATATGTTCGTGGGTTATTATTTTTGTATATTTCTTCTTTCAGTGGTGAAATTTTGCAATTCGAGAGAATTTGATGAATGGAATTGGGGCAGTTAAAGTTACAGAAAGTGCATTGGGAATTAGTGAGAACTAGATGAATGGAATTGGGGCAGTTAAAGTTACAGAAGGTGCAAGTATCCGGGATATTTCTGTCTAGTAGATGTTCATGTATGAGTTTTCTGTGGCCGAGGCGTAATCTTCCGAATTAAGTTGGGTCGAGTACGGTTGTGGTTGAACTTGAGGAAGTCCTTTAATGACAGATTGTTTGTGTTGTGCCTTTTGTACCACAGGAAGTTTTTTTCAACGTATTCGAGACCAGAATGAGTTAAAGCAGCTATAGTTGCAGGGACATTTATTGGCCGTCGGCTATAGATGGAGGGTCATTTACTAGTTGTCCGGCGTCATCGGGTTGTGCAATGCAATGTATTCTGTGACTGGCTTCATTACCACTGAAATGTGGTGGCTGACATGAGATAATGGGCCCTTGCGGAATTTTCCCGGAAGGCCAATTTGTGTATCAGTCCGCCCCTGTGATATTTTATTTGGTAATCAGGGCATTTTAAAATTTTGCATTCAAATTTTGCACGCTATTCAAAGAGAAATAAGTATGGACATATATATCTGTGGTCCACGCAATCTATGTACCGAATTATCAGTAGCCAAATTCATTCGTATGCGGGACTAATGACATAGTAGATTGAAAGGTCAGCAGAAATGGAGACAAAATTGCTATAAATACGGCAGGCGCTGATATCTCATCGCTTTAGTTTCGACTAAAATTTCGAGCAGTAAATACGTTGGCAGAGAGATGTTCAAATCGGGTGAGTAGTCGTAAATATCCTTTGAGTTTCCTAATCCTAGTTATTTGCCTTTGCAGTGTTTTTGTGCAGTTTGCTGCTAGTGGTGCAGTACAGCCACGCCCTTAGTGATGCCAGTCGCTTTCAATTCGCCTGCGATTTATCGCAAGAGATACTGCTGGCGAAGATTCATGAGAACGCATGCTTCTCACCGGCCTCAATACAGTCCTGTTTGACTTTGGCCTACATCGGCGCGGAGGGTGAAACTGCATCTCAGCTGCGAAAGGCTTTGTATCTGGAGCAGTTCCCGAAGAAAACAGACGTCGCTACGGACTACGCTCAGTTCCTGACACTGGCCACCAGACAGCGCGACAGCAAATTGCAAATTGCCAACCGCATCTACGTTGGCCAAGAGTTCGAAGTGGTGCCTCAATTCAATGAAGTCGCGACCAAATTTTTCGACTCCAAGACAGAAGTTTTGAATTTCAGTCAAAGTGAGCAATCGGCTAAGACGATCAATGATTGGATTGAAGAAGCCACACATCATAAAATCCAGGATGTGATTAGTGCTGCTGTGCTGAACGCCGACACAGCTGCTGTGCTGGTGAACGCGATTTACTTCAAGGCCGACTGGCAGTACAAGTTCACTAACCTCAGCACTCATGACAGTGCATTTAAAGTAGGCGAAAGTCAGAGTGTGTTAGTGCCTACAATGCAGCGCGGAAATATTCCTGCGGGTTTCGCTGAGGTGCCCGAATTAGATTCGATTGCTGTAGAATTGCCCTATGTAGGAACCGACCTGAAAATGCTGATTCTGCTGCCGAACAAAGTGAATGGCTTGCAGGAATTGGAGCAGAAGCTGAAACCGGAAGTTCTGTTAGGATTACAGCAGCGACTCGTGAACGAACAGATTGATCTGTTTTTGCCCAAATTCAAAATTGAATTCGGCTTAAGTTTAGCTGACAATTTGAAGCATGTGAGTAAACATTTTCATTGTGAAGGGGCGAAAAATTTATAAAAACATTTTAACAAATTCATTCCAGTTGGGTCTGACCTCGCTCTTTGACCGCTCTGCCGACTTTTCAAGTTTGGTACATTCAAATAAGAAATTGCACGTCTCGAAAGTAGCGCACAAGGTCTACATTAACGTTGATGAGGAAGGTTCAGAGGCAGCGGGAGTTACATGTAAGTAGAGTTGTTCAATTTGGGTATTTGAGACTAGTATTCTGCCAAAATATCCACGATCTTCGCTTTACTGGCATAGATAAGTCACAATCCCTCACCTACAAATTCTAACTGGTATCCATGTCGTATTTTATAATACAAGTGAATTATTCACTTTGACATGATGAGAGAGAATTAAACCAAGGGGCATTCTTGGAATTTCTTACAATATTATATTTTTAGTATAGAATTAGAAAAACATTTTGTTCTGTTTCCCAGGGCATTGTGGGGAACAACATGATTGTGTCGACTTTTAATTATCCAAGTTATTCTGATATGATATGATTTATTAAGACTTCATTTCCATTTTCCAGATTTGGCCACATCTACTATGAGGATCCCCGCACCAGGCAGATTAGTACGTGTCGACCATCCATTTGTGTTTGCCATCAAGGACAATCACGCCATCTACTTTTTGGGTCATGTGGTGAAACCATAAAATTGATTGATTTACACTTGAGTTGCTGTACTAAATTGGACACTCTATAATAAAAATTGAACATATCTGATAAACTGTTTCTGCTTTTCTGGCATATTTGTAATGATAAATGAATCAAGGTCCACTGCCGTGAAATATACCCAGGCTAAGAGAAGTTTGAATAGTTATTTTAAGCATGAATAATGATTTTCCATTGCAATTTCCATCACTTATACCACAAATTGTGCGAAATATGATATCAGTGTGGATTCAGCAATATAATTTGTAGTTAAAGGTAGTTTCTGGATGTTGGGCCCATTTGATGCTCTCCACTTGCTTGAAGAAACTCCTAAAGTGGAGATGTCCGACAATTTGGTAATCTCCTATTTATAAAATGCTCCAATTATATCCACAGAAGAGAGAGAAGAGAGAAGAGATAGTAAATTATTTCAAAGGAGATTAAAATTGAAGTCCTTTACAATCGTTATCTGTAAGCATTTCCAGCTGCTCATTCGAAGGTTTCTAAAATGATCAATAACACGACTTCTGTATCAATGAAATGCATATTTAGAAGTTGGCAAAATAAGTAGGGCTGGGGAATTGTTGCCATTCGGGATAAGCTTTGACCTCATTCACAACCACTCACTCTCTAAGAAGCTAAGTACGTTCAGCTGCTCTTTCGAGACATTCTAAAATTATCTATGACACGACTTTATAGATGTTCCATTCTTGATACCAGACTAAGTTGAATGTAATTAGTTTGAAACATGCTCGGAAATATTCGGGACGTGAAGTGAGCACCTTATCTGCTGCGTTATGTCATTTGGATTTCATTGAATTGTAAGTGTTTGGAAATATGTCAAAGGACTACAGAATTGTACTGCTTGGCGTGTGTGTTGATTACGAACTTAGACTTCATCTTCAGGTTGGATGGCAAACGGCTGAGAGAATTTTCGTCATTTAAGGAGCGTGCTGCATATGATAAAAGGAGGTTGCATTGGAAGAGGTGCTGCATATGAACCCAGCAGCCAAGGCTGCGTTAGAAGAGTTCTAAATTTTACTTTGCCAAACAGAATGGTTGACCCACACTCTTATAAGTAAGCTTCACTGTGAGAACAGAAGGCTGGGAGTGTGTCCCAGACCTACACTCATTATATAGTCATATTTTTGACCTCAAACGTTGTAATCAACATTACTCTATATGTTGCGACTGTTACGACAAGAGAGTGGCCCCTTTGCCCCGAAATGCCCACTGTGCGTCAGTCCGCCCCTGTGATATTTCATTTGTAATCAAACTATGCCAATATTAGCATTGACCTTTGGCACTGAATTGGAATAGGGAAAAGTTATGAAGCACGTTTTCTTTAATTTAGCAAGCGGTGTTCTCCGAATTATCAATAACTAAATTTATTCGCTTAACAGACAAATGCCATAGAAGATTGCAGAGCCAAAAAAATGGGACCAAAATTGCTATAAATACTTCCGGCGCTGGTATCTCATCGCTTTAGTTTCGACTAAATTTTCAAGCTGAAAAGAAGTGAGCGAAAATATGTTCAAATCCGGTGAGTATTCATAAATTATCTGTAAATTTTGACTGGTTTAAGTCAATATGAATGTGTCTCTGCAGTGTTTTTGTGCAGTTTGCTGCTATTGGTACAGTACAGCCACGCCCTAAATGATGGGAGTCGGTATCAGTTCGCCTGTGATTTATCTAAAGAGGTGCTTTCGGCGAAGATTAATAAGAACGCATGCATCTCACCGGCTTCCATTCAAACCTGTTTGAGTTTGGCTTATATCGGCGCTGAGGGTGAGTCTGCGTCACAGCTGCGCAAGGTTTTGCATTTGGAGCAGTTTGAAACCAAATCCGATGTTTCTGCGGACTATGCTCAATTCCTCACAGTGGCGACCAGACAGCCTAACAGCAAATTGCAAATTGCCAACCGGATCTACGTGGGTGAAGATGTCCAAGTGGTGCCTCAATTCAATGAAGTTGCGTCCACATTCTTTGACTCCAAAGCGGAAGTGGTGAATTTCGGTCAAAGTGAGCAAACGGCTAAGAAGATAAATGATTGGATTGAAGAAGCCACATATCATAAAATCCAGGATCTCATTAGTGCAGAATCACTGAGCGCCGACACAGCTGCAGTGCTGGTGAACGCGATTCACTTCAAGGCCGACTGGCTACACAAATTCGATAATTACACCACTCAGAACCTCCCCTTTCAAGTAAGCGAAAGTGAGACTCTCCCAGTTCCGACAATGACACGCGGCAATTTACCTGTTGGGTTTGCTGAGTTGCCCGAATTAGATTCGATTGCTGTAGAATTGGCCTATGAAGGTACTGACCTGAAAATGTTGATTCTGCTGCCGAACAAAGTGAATGGTTTACAGGAATTGGAGCAGAAGCTGAAACCGGAAGTTCTGTTGGGTTTAAAACAGCGATTGAGGAATGAAGCGGTTACTCTTTTTTTGCCCAAATTCAAGATTGAATTCGGTTTAAGTTTAGTTGACAATTTGAAACATGTGAGTAAAAATTTTCTTTGTTGTGAATTTGAAACGAATTCCATTAAACTCATTCCAGTTGGGTCTGACCTCGATATTTGACAGCTCCGCCGACTTCACCAGTTTGGTGCAGGCAAAGAAGCCATTGTACGTCTCGAAAGTGGAGCATAAGGTCTACATTAATGTTGATGAGAATGGATCAGAGGCAGCGGGCGCAACATGTAAGTAGAACAGTCATGGTCCGAAGATCTCTCGCTTGCATGGCAAGTCATGTGGCCAGCTCAGAGGTCTTTGAGTACTTATATTAATAACAAAAGAGTCATGAATATGCCGATTCTGATGCATTGATGTTCAACCAACTCCAAGGCCTATAGGGGGTGGTGGTGACAGCCGATATGTGTATAAATGGTAGTTATTACTCACGTACACAAATGTAGGCACGTGGATAATACTGCTATCAAAGCGTGCATACATTGAAAATTGCTCATGTCCTGCGAGTGTAGAACCGTGCGGAGTTCATTTTTCTCCGTTGATTATTGAGAATCAAACATTCATTGAGTATCCTAACTTTGTTTTTTATCTTCCAGACTTGGGTTTGATTAGCAGAACTGGACATGTGGTTCGCAGAGACGTACGTATCAACCACCCATTTGTTTTCGCTATCAAAGATGATAACGCCATCTACTTCTTGGGACATGTGGTAAAGCCATAGACTAGAAACAGCTACTATTGCGTTACTGTTCTAAGAAGGTTTATCTAAAATAAAACTCCAACAACTTTGAAAAGCTGTGTTTCCATTCGTGGCGTAGCGAAAGCGCTTAGGAATATCAGGCACTGGCATTGATCGCTGGCTTTGATTGGTTTTCGGTCATTAGAAATTTGTGTCTGTTTGCACGAGTACATCATTTATTAACGCAACACAAACAACTTTGTAGCATGGTGATAATGCTTTCTCTCACTGATGCGTGCGTCGAAAGATACACGAAATCGCCTGCATGCATGACGCCGCCACTGACTGAAGCTGACATCGAAGATGCGCAAATCGATTAATCTCCCAACTTTACGGTTTATCACTGTGAAATGACTTCATTTGACCGCGAGGCGCGTTCCGCGCTCACTGCATTTGTGCCGCTTCTAAGCTATTCAAACATCGGCTTGGCGCCACGGCCAACGATGTGCGCCACTTGCAAGCCCTCGTGTGGAAAGAGTTCCATTAAGGCGCCTAAGGAGGAGCCGTGAGTGTAGAAGTGCTGGTCATAGAATCGTGGAACTCGACGCATCATTAACAACATTTTTTGTGCTGTCTTTCTGAACTGTTGAAGGAAAAAATTGACAAATGATTTATTTCGTATTTGATTTCTGTGCTCTAACACAGATTTCTTGTCTGCCAACAGTCGGCGCTGATAGGGTCCTGTTTTCTTTTCTTTTCTCACATTATGCGTCAGTAAACAATTTGTTCCGCTCAGGATTGGTTTTTATGGGTTTCTTTGTTAATTAAGTGGATTATGACAACATCACTTGCAGTAAGATAGGATTCTACCCGAAGTTTCCACATAGTGAAGTTATATTCCGCAGGACGCTAACAAAGATCCAGATTACGTACACTGAAGTGAATACTCGTAATTTCCATTCTAATACAAAAGAATTTGTAAACAAGGGCTGATTTTTGAGAGTGTACTGAGGTGGTGTCGATCCTTTTGGGAAGAAATACTGTGTCTACAACCAGCTTTGTTCTACTCGCGTATCGAAAAGGGGATCTCTGCAGAAATGGGTTTCGATGTAGCCTATAATTACTTGAATTGCAGTCACTAGGAATGCAGTTGTCTTGGTATAACTAGAATATCTAAATTCGCTGGGTCTGTACTTGTCATGAATCTATCCATCTAGAGTTCTTACTTACTTATGTATTCACAGATTCCGTGAATCAGTTGTCATAGAAACTGTGAAGAAAAATCGTTATCAGGATAGAGCCCAACTTAATAGCGCTCGCCAGGCGCCTTGGCTTTCCGCGCGCCTTCGCCAATCCACTATTCTAAGCATGGTTAGAATTTCCTAGACTTGGTCCTACTATCGGAGGCATGGACGTCCTCTACGTCATTTAATCTCCAGTTATAAGCCTCCTTTTCGTTGTTAGAGGCCGTGCCAAGGTATATGAATTCCTTGACAACTTCAAAAGTACAGTTGTCCGCTGTAGGATGGGATCGTAAACGACCAAATATCCCTGCTTAGTGGACAGCAGATACTTCGTCTTGCCCTCGTTGACCGTCATACCCACTTTCACTGATTGTTTTTCAATGGCGGAAAATTCAGGAGTAAGATATCGCTTGCAACATCCAAGCATATACGAGCACCTGGACTCTTTAGTAGAATATAGTGCCGTTTCGATGTACATCGATCTTCCCCAGTACCCGTTTCATGATGAAATTAAAGAGGTCCCACGACAGTGGATCGCTTTGTCGGAAACCTCGAACGGTATTGAATGGTTTGCCGAGGTCACTTCCTACCTCGACAGAGCTGGTTCTTCAATCCTTCTACATAGCCTTCTCAATGTCATTCTACAGAGCCGTGTTACCTTTGCAGGAATTCAGACATGGTGGCATGTAGGCCATCTCTTAACGGGCCATCGAAAGCAGGTTTATAGGCGACCGATGATGGGTGTCTCTGTTTCGAGTGAGTTTTTGAGGGTTTGACGTAGCGTGAAGATCTATAGTGGACTCAATGGATCAATGGTGGACTTTCCAGGTGTAAAACCACACTGATAAGGCCAAATCAGTGTGTTGGAATATGGTGTTAGTCTATCACACAATACGCTAGAGTTCTAGAGTTCTATATTACTTTTAAGTTTGAGTTTTAAAAGTATGTCGGAACCATCAGTAAACGACATAGATTTAACGATTCCATCAAGGGAAGCTTCATTTCAACACTGGTTTGATTCACACTGGAATACTTCGTCTATCATAAGTAATAAGTCAGACTTGAGTCATCTAAACGAGTTCATCTTCTTCATCTTCAAACCAAAGCAGAGTATTCGAAGTATATTAAACTGCACTGTCTCCATCCATTCCCACCAGCACCACCAACATCACTAATCGAGAGAACTCATTAAACGCCCTATTAACGAGCGAGCACAGAAGACAAACATCAACTGGGACAAGCAGCAGGAGCAACCAGCAGCTTCAGCATCAAAGCGTGAAGCGCCAATGTGTTGAATGAACTGTCAGAAAAATCATTTACTTGCCACTAAAAATGTTGTCAAAGCAACAATGTTGCCAATTTTATCGCCCACACAAATGTCGAAAATTAAAGCAGAACATGATTTAGAACTGTGCGCCAGTTGCGTTTATTTACGTGGTTCATTTGTTTGAGGCCTCTTCAATTCCCGTCCATCCGTTAAGCGCACAAATTTCACGGAATTATGCGTTTTTAAATGCCGCAAAATGTTGCACACAAAATTTGCCACAAACTGATTCGTAGAATTCGATTTAATACGTTGAAAAATATTTAAATGCAAGAGTTCAAAGCGTGCGGTCTCTCGCACAAGGCTGAAGCTGTAAAATTCTTACACATTTCGTAGCAGCGAATCTGAGGAAATGTCTTCAATGGTAGGAAATTAAATAGATTTAACAATTTTATGGTCGCCACAACGAAATGCGAATGGAAAGTATGAGGAACCAGCAGACGCGTGGAATAGGCATTAATGTTCTATTGAATAACTCTATTAAAATTTTATGGCGAACGTGTTTTGAAATTCCTAAAAATTAAAATAGTCATAAAGATCGCTAAATCCGAAGCTGTGCTTGACCTCGCCTGAACCGGTCTGAACCGACTTCACCCCTTCAAAGACCTTCACACATGTTCAACGTTTTGTTTATCTAAGTTTAATGTGATTTTCTCAAATATTTTATTAATAGTCCATCAACATGAACATCAACATCGGCGACTTGGGATGTCCAAGCGGCGACCGTTGCTCAGCAATCGAAGTCAAAATCATTAGAATTGTCAACGCATAAATTAATTGCTCATAAATAACGATTATTGTATCCCGCAATCGCCAGGTTTATTGAATTTTCACTTTTTTGTTGTTGTGCGGGTCTGCCACACTCTGCCTGGAGTGGCGCAGTACAGACAATGCAGGGCGCACAGTTGCCAGGTATACAAATATTTGTTCAATTAATTCAATAACACCAACCATGAAACGAAGGGAAAACCAACAGGGAAAAATGGGATCAGAGATCCAATAGTTCTGGAAGAGTGTCTGCCAAAAAGTTCATTGTTAGGAAAATTTGTTTGTTGTTCGATCAGTGGATTGCATCGGGTAATTAACTTATTTTAATAGCTCAATTTCAAAGAGATTTGGCAAACTTAATATAATGGATTACAAAGTTTAACTTATGTTTCTAGGAAATATTCACACTGCTGCTTTCAACTCGCAACTGAACTCCCTGATCTCCATAAGTACGATTCCTTCGGTCAATTTCTTTTCCAACCTCTGAAACTTTGATTACCTCGTTCCAGGTTTACCACATGAGGAACATAAATATATCAGTTGCAATAATAGAATGTAACGGGGATGAGCTTTCGATACCCGATAAGGGATAGCCTATGTGCCATCACGTCGGAGTTCGGTATTCCTGCAAAGCTCATACAGCTAAGTAGAATGACATTGAGAAGCACGTCCAGGTCTGGGTAGATAGGAAGTGACCTCTCCGAACCATTCAATACCGTGCGAGATTTCAGACAAGGCGACCAACTAGAGTGCAACCTCTACAATTTCATCCTGGAAAGAGTACTGCGGAAGGCCGATGTATATCGGAATGTCATTATATTCTACAAAAGTCCTCAGCTATTCACAGATGCTGATGACATCGACATCAGTGGACGTTGCAAGCGAGATGTTACTGATGCATTTTCCGCCACTGAAAAAGAACCATCGAAAGTGCTTATGAAGGTGAACGAGGGGAAGACGAAGTAAAGGGTTTTCCAATAAGAGGTGTTATTTTAGTATTCAAAGAAAAATGCCATTTTTTCAGATAAATGATCGGTTGTTTATTTCATAATAAAGAGGAAGGTATGCCGTTAATAATAAAAACAACATCAGCCAAATGGCCACCACGACCACGCTTACAGGACCATATCCTTTTCATGAAATTTTCCATAACCAAATCGCAAAGTGGTCCCTATGTCCTCGATAGCCTCACGAATTCTATCTTTGAGGTCTTGAATCGACGCTGGGCTGTTGGCATAGACCTTCTCTTTCACGTGGCCCCAAAGGAAGAAGTCGCAAGGCGTTAAATCATAAGATCTCGGTGGCCAATTGTGACCACCTCTTCGAGAGATAACACGCTCCGGAAACTTTTCCCGTAAAAGAGCAATGGTTTCATTGCTTGTGTGGCACGTAGCGCCGTCTTGTTGAAAGTAAACGTTGTCCAGATCAATACCATCCAACTCCAGCCATAAAAAATCATTAATCATCTCTCGATAGCGCAATCCATTCGCCGTAACTGTTGATCCAACCTCATTTTCGAAAAAGTAAGGTCCAATGACCCCGCCGGACCATAAACCGCACCAAACAGTCACACGTTGAGGATGGAGAGGCTTCTCAACAATAACTCTTGGGTTTTCCGAGCCCCAGATGCGACAATTTTGCTTGTTGGTACGTAGCCACCGAGGTGGAAATGGGCCTCATCATTCAAGATGATTTTTCGATGGAATTCCGGATCATTTTCATGCATTTCAAGGACCCAATCAGTAAAGACACGACGTTGTTGATGATCGGCCGGCTTGAGTTCTTGTGTTAACTGAACTTTATAAGCCTTAAGACCCAAGTCTTTATGTAAAATACGGTGTAATGACGTTTGTGGAATGCCCAAATCCAAAGAACGACGAGGAATGGACAAACCTTGGTTTTCTTCAACACTTTGGGCTACAGCAGCAATATTCTCAGTTGTTCTTGAGCGACGTGCACGGGTTTTATTCTTCACATCACTAACTGGTCCCAACAGCTCCAATTTTTCCACCAATTTCTGTATTGCGGTCCGACAAGGTGCTTCACGACGACCCAAAAATGCTTTTGTTTTGCGAACTGTGACTGCAAGATTTTCACCATTTTTGTAGTGAATTTTATTATTTCAATGCGTTGTTGAAGCGTGTATCGTTCCATTTTTAGTAATGGCGTAGTTTCTACTTGTCAAATGTCAAGGAATAAAAGCTTCAAAAGTGACAGCTACCGAAATACCGGATGATTCAAAATAACACCTCTTGTTGGAAAACCCATTATATGCTGTCCAACAGTAGGGATATTTGGTCGTTTACGTCCTATGTAACAGCGGAAAACTGTACTTTGAAGTTGGCAAGGAATTCATATACCTTGGCACCGTCTTTAACATCGAAACGGACCTTAGTCTGGAGATTAAACGAAGAATCACGCTTGCAAATATGTGTTACTATGGGCTTCGTAAGCAAATGCGTAGTAGAGATCTCTCATGATCGACAAAACTGGCACTTTGTAAGCCGCTCTTCCTACTAGTGCTGCTCTATGGCTTAGAAGCATGGGTCGTGTCGCAGATTGATGCTAGCGCGCTTGAAGTGTTAGAGAGGAAAATTCCTCGTAATATCTTCGATCCAGTTTCTGTCGGTGACGACTAACGTATTCGGATGAACCACGAACTGTAGGAGCTCTACGCTGATATTGACATAGTCAGGCATAGTCAGACACTGTACAACCTTTGCGCTGTCTTGGACATGTCGTGCGTATAGACGAAGAATCTCCATCGAAAAAGGTTTTCGAAGTGGAAGCCGCTGGGCGACGACGTAGAGGATGAATATGCCTCCGATGGTAGGACCAAGTCGACAAAATCCTTAACACGTTAGGCATAATAGATTGAAGAAGGTGCGCTCAATGCAGGAGCGCCTGGCGAGCGATGTTAAGTTGGGCCCTAATCCGATAGCGGGTTGTTTTCACAGATTCTGTGATTAGATCAAATAAGTAAGTAAGTAATTTCAGAATGTGACTTAATAATTTCTCGGTATGGACATACATACTCGTAGGTCGAGTGGTAATACCATGGTGCCATGGAACCAATGATAAAATAACTTAGGTTGGTGAACAAGATTTTTCCATATTCCGACAACCCAGTGAGATTGAAGGAAACAGGGTTTTTGGTGGGTTAACATCCCACACTTTGACTTACGGTGCTTTCCATCGAAAACTTTCCAACCTCTGAACGCTCCTTTAAAGGATCGCAACCGTTGTAATAACTCTAGTTGCCTCACTTTAGTTCGTGGACAAATTTAACTGAGGACCGTTCCAACGACAATAATATATGTTTTAGAATAGAGATGAGATAGAAGTGACATTTAAAACTATTTGGAGAGCCTGACCAGAAAAGTGATGCAAACTAGAATGGAAGAAGTTTTAAATGGTATATTGCGATCTAAGAAAATGTATCGAAGTACAATAACTGGATTGTCCATATAGAGAGAGGCTTTAAGAATTTAGCACATCGTTGTAAGAACTGCGCTAGAACTCAAATGTAGAGACAGCAACTTTACTGGAACCACCTTTGATTTAGTGGTCACAAGGTGTCTGGATGGACCCATGATGGCTAACCGGAGTGACTGACGGAAATGGCTTATGCTTCTTCTGAAGCTCAGCTTTTGGAAATATACGATGTAAGGTGATTATGTTCCCATTTTGGAGAGGATTGGAGAAATTCAGCTTTGAATGCGTAATGAGATTCCTGGGGATTACTAAACTCTGCAATCAGGCAATGCAAGTATGGGCCCAGCTAGTGGGTTTTGTATGCATGCCTGCGATAGGGGGATAGGTTGAACTTCTCTGTGTCACCTTAACTAACTTAACCTAATCTTATGTGGAATGGAGTATAAACTCCTATAGAATATATGGTAAGCCTGTAGAGACATGGGTGGGCTTGCTTAACTCTTCAACCCAAGCTTTCTTAACCAAGTCTTATTTATAAAGAAGAAACTCTGGGAGACATGAAGGCATTTGAATGCTCAACTGAGACCGGTGATGACTGAAGATACTTTTTAACAGCTGACAGGTTGAAGTACCAGCAAGTAAACATATGCAAACAAAATATGGAATCAATAGCTTCTCGAGGTACTCGAACCTCTTATGTAGCGGACTTTACAACGGCCGTGATGATGGAATGATTTCCTTTTTTTCAATTCCACATAAAAATTGTATCAACACGAACATTTTCTTGTATTCTTTTTTGAATAAATAAATCTAACATATTCCAAATTAATAGCAGAAAGTGCTCCACTTGGAACGTTTCAACACACCAGAACAGCAACAACAGCAAAAACAGCAACTGCATCAACAACCAAAACAACAACGAGAGCAACTCGACAAGAAATGGGCGTTCATTAACTTGGCACTCAAGTGATCAGCGCAAAACGTTTCAGCAGCGTTCGCATGCATGCACACTCGCACAGGCAGTCAATGGAAAAGTTGCTGGCTGGGCTGGTCTGGTCTGGCCAAGCAAACCAAGCAAACCAAAGCGAAACATCAAACGCCAAAACCGGTGATACTCAGCTCCAGATCATCAGCAATAGTAACAGCAACAGCACCAGTAACAGCAACAACATTGGCGTTGGCGTCATCATCACCGTCATCAACAGCCACTGCAGCAACCGGCAATGCAGGAACGCACCATCGCAGCATCTTCATCTGGGCCTGTTCCAGGCGCTGCCGTCTTGGCCGATCGGGCGGCATTCGCTTGACTTGATATTATGATTTTTTAATAGCCCGCAATTTTCTCACCTCGCAAAGTGTGAATATTATGGTGTAATTGCATCAACGCATCAACTCCTACCAATTTTGGCTACGGGCACCACAGCAACAACAACAACAACCGCAGCAGCAGGCACGGCAACAACAACCACCACAACAACAACGCTTGAAACAGTAACAATGACTCTGACTGACTAAATGTGGTTCGTTCGTGCGGACTGATCCATGCAATTCGGTGAGTTCGGTTTCTTTTTAGCTTTTTTTTTGTTGGTGTTTTGACTGCTCAGTTTAAGCCGTTTTTTTTGCTGTTGTGATTGGGGCGGGCTGGTGCAACTCCTCACTGGCTGACTGAGTGGCTGGCTTGGTTGGCTTAGCTGGCCGCTGGATGCTGGTTTCTTTTCCATACGCTGGAGCAACGCAGAAATTATGGCTAAATGCATAATTATTTTTACTCCCTTTTTGCTGGCTCTCTGATAACGTTCGTGGCGTGTATGACGAAGATTACTGAATGGGAAGCTGGAAATGTCTTAACCCACCGGCGAAATTTGGAGATCATAAGTACTATTTTTGTTTTGTGGTTTAAACACCTTATAGATTCCAGTTTGTCTTTCTCAAGGTGGAATGGGTCTGCAACTGGAAATTATGCCTTCATATTTAATGTTGAAAAAATATCGAAACAATCCCCAAAAAGTTGGACTGAATTGGGGTTAAGAAAATGATTTCTGGTTAGTGTCGCAGTCATATTCAGTTTAGAGACAGTAATAATATTATTAACTCAGATAGGAATCAAGTACTTCAGTACGAGTATTTCAGCACCACTCTCCATCGAATCTCTGAGTTATGCTCAAGATGAGCCTTGCCTATTTCAGAACATCTACGCATTTGCTAGACGTCTTTGAAGTTGGTCTCCAACCTTAATTTGGATGGTTTCAGATGATCAGCAACTGGCAGCTGGTTCTTTTTTCTGCTCTATCATCTCAAGTTCCCAGTACACCAGACTGTATATTATGGATATAATCGATTGAAATGCCTCATTTGATAAGTTTTCTATGTCTTCTATATGAGACATATGCCATCACCACCAACATGATGTTATTACCTCAAACAACAACTGTCAATTCCTCTGGTTTCTGTTCATGATGTTCCGAAGCAGAAGGTACAGTAAGGAGTCTAGTGGAAGTGCTACTATGATTGTAGAGAAGTAAATTTCTACAAGTTTGCCTTAGTACAGAACTGCTACTATTTGAGGGAGGTTCTAGTTAACTTGTTTAAACAGTAAAACTTGCTTTACGAAAGTGGAATTGCCCTTCCAATATGCCACTGGGAATACTTCTACATAACCTTTCGATTGAGAAACCTGGTTTACGATGTAAGGTCTGACAATTTCGAGTCAATAAACGGGTGGGTGGAATCTTAAGGTCAGATAAGCAAGGACAATTTCCAAACCTGAGCTATGGGCTGAATGCAAAGATCTTTCAGTTGCGATCGAAATCAAATGAGACAATTGGAGATGGATCAGTCAAACTCTTCGCAAATCGATCTATCAGATAGATCTGTAGAAAAAAGTTCAATGAATCTGCAAAGAGAGACAGAGAGAGAGAGAGAGAGGGAGAGAGGGAGAGAGATGGAGAGAGGGAGAGAGAAAGAGGGAGAGAGAGAGGGAGAGAGAGAGGGAGAGAGAGAGAGACGGAGAGAGAGGGAGAGAGAGAGAGAGGGAGAGGGAGAGAGGGAGAGAGGGAGAGAGGGGTTCCTTCAAGACTCATTCCCGGAAAAATGAGAATGGTTTGGTGTTCCGCTTGATAAGTGATTCCAACCCACAGATTACTATTTCTAGGAAATTACAACTATCGTGGAGGATCGTATTCGGTGGTAATATTTTCCGGAGCTCTTCCGCCCTACAGGGGCGATGACAAAAGAAAAATAAACCTGATTACGTCTTTTTTATATATTAGGGAATCTTGGAGAATTTGTGTGGGATGAACTCAAAAGCTTACCTTTGAATGGAGAGCAGTCCTCTTTAATTAAGGCTCATGAAACTGGGACTCCCACCAGTAAACACGTGTAGGTTCTGCACGTATGCAGAAGAAACACCAGAGCACCTTCTAATGCACTGCGAAGCCTTAGCTCGCAATAGGAAGATATATCTGGGGCATTACTGGCCCGAGGGCAGAGACATCAGAGCAATGAACCCCAATTCAATACTAAGCCTCCTTAGAACTGTTGGAGTAATAGAAGATCTTTAATAGGTACATGCAGGAGGAGTACAATATATCAAATTGGTCGAGATACATTTTCCCTCTTTATTTCCATTCATTCATTCACACAAGGCTTTTGAAGTCAAAGACTTATCTGTGAATAGAGAGCAGTCACCTTTAATTCAGGCTTTTCTATCAATATAGTCAAAGACTTATATTTGAATGGAGAGCAGTCTTCTTTAATTCAGGATTTTCTATCATGAAATCAAAGGCTAATCTGAGAATTGAGAGCAGTCCCCTTTAATTCATGCTTTTATATCATCAAGTCAAAGACTTATCTGTGAATGGAGAGCAGTCCCCTTAATATATAATTCAGGCTTCTATATAAGAATCATTTATGAAGCCAAAGACTCATTTTTAAATTGAGAGCTGACTCCATCTCTTTAATCATGTGTGGATTTATGACATCGATGGATGTATGACAAATTTTGTAGCCATTTGCAGTCTCTCAAAAATCTTTTATCAGATCATTACAATAAAAAGATGAAAAGATGATTTGAATTTAAGAAAGTGATCCTATTGAAATCACAACTTCCCTATACACAAATCATTAAGCACCAAAGGGACTTGAGAGATTGCTTTCATTTATTTTGAATACCATTTTTGGAGCCCCACAGGAGGCGAATTGCCCACCACAACCTCTCTAGGGTTAACAGCAACGCTTATTGTATATTGTTGTGCTGCAGCAAGGAAACTAACTCCTCTTCTCATGTTCGTGGAGCTCATGTTCATGTTCTCAGCCCACTTGCATCTAAATTTGCGCTACAGTTTTAATGCATACGGCTTCGCGCGGTCTGTGTCCGATACCAATTTGATGGCATAATTTCAACAGGCCCTGCGGGTCTATTAATGCGTTCCACACCGCTAAAATGGCAAATTTAAAAACGGCCCACTTGCCGACCTAACAAATTTGCCTGCCTTGCTGCGCCTGCTTCGCCTGCTTCGCCAGGCTCGTGAGCCTGGTGTGTAGCCTCGGCGCGTCGGCTTCCTTTGGCTAGCTCTGCGACATGACAAAAATCCAAAAAAGCGAAGATTCAATTTCGCGCCTCCTGAACGTCAACAACGCTGGAGTTGACTGGCAGTCAGCGAGGCAGGCTTCTTGCCTGCCGGCTGGATCATTTTTTGTGTGTGCCTCATATTGATGGCACATAATTGTTGCCAATACGCGAGAGAGAGCGAGCGCAAGCGCATGGGTACTTCGTTATGCTTTTAGCCATAATTATGAATGCGGAATGGCAACGTCGCTGCGTCCGGGAGCTCGCAGAAGCAGAGGAAGCCAATGTCTCAGCCTGCCTTCTCTGGTGCCTGCCTTTTGCTACGCTTGATGACCCCCGGAGGTGTTAAAATTGGAAAATGCAAATGCAAAGCATAAAAATAATTTATTTAAGTGTTTTATGCATGAGTCTAGCCGGTTTTTGTGCCGCATAGCATCCGTGGCAGTGGCAGTAGAAGCTAGCATTGGCTTAGGTTTTGGTTTATTTGGTTCCTGCTTGGTTCACTTCAGTTTGGGTCTAAAGCCAGTCAAAGTGTGAGCCTGAGCCAGAGCCAAAGCCAGAGCCACTTCCCGAGTCTAAGCGAAACCTTTGGAAATGCAGAAAATTTCAAGTCCGGTAGCGCGGCAACACCGGCACATTTCAGTAATGAATGCGCACGGTAGCTGACACAGTTGTCACTCGGTGGCGCGTTGCAATTTCGCGCCACAAAGCAAGTGAAAATTTCCAGCCCAAGATTTATGCGACTCTTGCCAATTGTGTTGTTGTAATAAAGTGTGAAGTTGCCGTCTCTGAGTTGTGAATAATGCCATTCGCATCGGCTTTTTCGCAAAGAAGAAAGGATTTGCAGGCACATGTGTGGAAGCATATGTGAGTATGTGTATGTATGTGTGTGTGTGTGTGTGTGTGTGGAATGGGTAACCATTGTTTCTTGGTATATTTGCATGCGCGCCTGTCAAAACGCTGCAAAGAGAAAAGGAATAACATTTTTGACTATTATTAGCTGTCAATAGGCATGTCAGAGGTGTCTTTCTGACGGCTTTGTAGGCTGAGATTTCCAGAAAATGGGCGATTGTGAGTAGGTTTGAAAATTTAATTAAAATTTGGCTTTTATGTGCAACAACACCTGCGCTCGTTCCATTCGCCAGTTACAGAAAAGGACTGGAGTTAAGAATGTTCATAAAAGGCAACAACGCTCTCATGTCAGTGAAGAAAATTACAGAGCTTTGTTAGACGATTTCTAAAGAGTTTTAATACATCTTCAGAGATTTACTTGCAGGCGTAGAAGTGTATGGAAATAGAAATAGAAGTGGGGTAGGCCGGAGAACCGCTGAAGAAGGAGGTCTCCAACCCGTCAGGCATTGATGTAGTATAAGCTGTGGAAATATTTGGGGGAAGGGGGAGATAGAGGATTTTGAATGGGAAGTTACACGGGAAGTTCTCACACTTGTTGCTTATAAATCTCAGATGTCAGTCCAGGATATAGAATGAACATTGCCCATTCCCAAAACCTCTGACCCTTATAAGCACTTCCTCATTCTGGCAAATTCAGGACAAGCGTAGAGAAAATGTTTCCGCCTCCAGATAGGAGCCATAGTTCGGACTCTTGATGATGCCTATGGTCGCCATATGATGGTCCCATGGAGTATGCCCCGTTATTAACCCAATCAATGAGTGGACTGCTCTCCATTCAAAGATAAGTCTTTGAGTTCACCCCACACAAATTCCCCAAGATTCCCTAATATATAAAAAAAGACTTAAGATCTTTCCTTCGTAAATATATAGTTCAGTAGCGAAGGTATCGGTACAAATGAACAATAAAACTATACAATATACCCATTGATTTGAAAGAAGTGTCTGGCTCGAAGGTCAAAGAAATCCTGCTTCGAAACGGTTTCACGAGTAAAAGTGGAGGTGCACTGTTACGCGGTGGTATTGTAGTGGACCCGGAGGGTCTGAGTGAGTTGGTCCGTATACTGACTGCCACGAAAACCCAATCTAACCTAAGGATGTAGCTGAAGTGGGTGATGGTTATGTAAAAAGTACCACAGATTGAAGGAAGGAACACCACGGAAGGAAACAACTTCCTGTTGTTAAATGTTTCCCTCTCCAAGTTTTCTCAGTACTGCAGTTCTTCAAATTCTTTATCAATAAAAGCTGATTATTATGCCGAGGGAGTGTGTGCTTCTCTGCCGTTGATTTGTCGTCGGGGGAGGAGGGGTTGCTCTATTACAAATCTCAATATTCCTGATAGAATATGCTCGGAACCAGGAATTTCTCTAAAATTGAAGTAGTTCGAATTTATTTTATAGGTCGGTTGGAGGCGGAATTTTGAGTTGTTCGTGTAGGATTTCTGGAAAGTTCTGATTATTGATATTTTGGCAATATCAAATAATTAAAGATACTTTCCGGAGTCTGTTACCATTGCTTCTGTGTCTTGCAGAATAAAGGCATCAATATCACACTGCAAACATAAATGTGAGTGAATTTATTTCCTGTGTTTGTCTACACGCAAATCAACGGAGCAATCGGAGCCTTAATCACTGTTGATACTCGAATGTTATGGCATCCTACCAACCCGTTAACTTTAAATCTCAAATAAACCCTCATACACAAAGCATAGTTATGAGTTGGTTTGGCACTCTTCGTTTTAATGACCTTAAATTCACATAAAAAAGGATATTCTACGCCAACGCCGAGACTAAAACTTTCTACGCTACTTACACTAATTTACTATGCCTCGCGCATCCCTGGATATCCACAGTATACGAACAACACACACTTAGTTTAGATTATGTAATTACATGGCAACAGCAAATTAAGTGAGTTGAAAATTTAACTAAACGAGTTACGAAAAAGGGAACGACGAATCCTTTCCTAATTTCACAAAAATGAGTTTTTCACAACATTTTCGCCCGGGAAAAATGTTAATTTCCACTGAACAAACACACTCACGCACACATAATCAAACTCACAATGGGGGATTATCTGGCATCAGCAACATTTCCACACACACACACACACACACACCCACCCACAGACACACCTATACGCATGATAAAGCCCCAAAAAGCGCACTAACACTTTAACAAGTCAATGAGCGACGAACGTAAAAAAGACCAGCAAAGTTGTTGGTAATTTGCAAAGGAGCGCGTCGAAAAGTTTGTGGCTTGAAAATGTGCGCAAAAATTTCGAAAGTAACTTTTTTCAACGTGATAACCCCTTCTGCACCCGGCCGCCAACCCCCTAAAACGGATTTTTAACGACCATTTTGTGAGGGGATGCAGCTCTTTGTGTATGTATGTGTGCGTGTGTGTGTGAGGAGGGAATTTTAAATACATTGCCCTGAAGAAGAATTCTGATAAAGTTTTTGTTTTTGTTTTTTCTTCCTTTTTTGGTTTGGGTGTTTCAGTGTGTGTGGCGGTGTGGCTGTTATGTGCAAGCGGTGGGTGGGGCGCGGGTGTAAAAAAAGTTTAGAACGAAGACTTAATGGCGCCCGAGCTGCTGAAATTTATTTTATGATGAGTTTGTAAGAGCCGCCGCAGTTGAGTTTTAAAATACTAACTTTGTTTTTGTTCGCTCTGCTTCTATGGCTGCTGCCTGCGCTAAGCCTTAAGGGAGTGTAAAGGACGAAAAAAGCGAGCAAACTAAAACAGACAAGCAGAAAAAAAAACCAAAATCCGAAATTGTTCGCGTGTGCAGGGTTGTCAAAGCGTTGGCTTAACAAAAGGATTTATGTATCAACGCTTTAAAATTCATGCAGATAAAGCGCTTTTAATTGGCAGGGAGTGGCGGGGTGTGCAAATGATTTCAAACTGTTTTTAATGTTCTTTTTTCATTTTTGCGTATTTCTCAAAATTCAAAATGGGTGGAAATTATTTATCTTCACGTGCACGCGTGCATGAGTGTGTTTGCGTATGTATGTGTGTGTGTGTGAGTGAGTGTGAAAAGGATATTGGCTTGTGGGGAGTGTGTGCTTCTCTGCCGTTGATTCAGTTGCTTGCTTTGGCGTTTTGAACATTCTTTACAACACTTTCTTTGTTCCTAACTTCACAACTTCAGAGATAACGTAATCATTTATTAGAAAAAAATTATGAGAAAGGGAGAAAATTTGTAGACAATAAGAAAAAATCGATTAAGTTCGATGCTTTCTGCGACTGGCTTTACAAAGTGGGTGGATTAATCCCTCCATCACAGTCTCGCTTTCTCAGGTGGAACATTTTGCCTGGTTTTTGGGGCGAACTAAATTCTGCTTACATTTTTTAATTCAATCAAATTTCGTCATGTTTGCTATCAAGGCTCTGGCAAGTGCATCCTGAAATTGCCTTTTAACAAAAATGGCAAAAGGATCACTCAGAATGACTTCAATAAGTAATTCCTTGAGAGTTATCACAGAGAAGCTCCTATTAGGCATACCTCTCAGCACACTTTCTATGATGAACATTGATTTTTGTTGAACTTGCCTCAATGAGGAAGGACTACTATAGTCCGGCTAATTTCAGGCACTGGAAAACATGCCTAGGTTTGTAGTAGCTACAATAATAGTGGGGTAGGCCAGAGAACCGTCGCAGAAGCAGGTCTCCAAGCACTCAGGAATTGATGCCCATTGTACTACTGTTTGTAGAGGCTTACTTTTTATCCAAAATCCAAAATCCGGTTGATCTTCCATCAGATGACTAGAGACCAAAACCAGTGCATCAACAACTAGTAGAGAAATATTCCTTCCATAATCTCAGTGCACATTACGTACCCGTATCCGGATTTTTGTTTCCAATTCTTCAGGCGGATGCTCCAGACTTAAAACCTTGGTTCGGACGGCTGACGTTTTGATAGAGTTCGAACATAATTTCTGTTCCGGTACATATCGACTTCCTCGCGCTCGCACCTTTTCTGCTCTCATTTCTTCCATTTGAAAAAGGGCCCCGTTCCCATTCTCCTTTTCTGGAAATTTTCAAGCACGGCCCGCATTGCAACTGACTGCAGCGTTCGTTTCTAAGCAAGCTTTGCGAGCTTTTGCTGTAGTTGCTTCGCGAGCTTTCGCTGTAGTAGCTTCGCGAGGTTTCGCTGTAGTAGCTTCGCGAGCTTTCGCTGTAGTAGCTTCGCGGCCCTCCTGATCATACAATTGGTTTCGTGGTGGTGGGCGTCTGAAGTCAATTGCTGGGTCTGCTGCAATACTCATGGAGCCGGATATGCATGGCCAAAGTCCACCGTCATCGTCGAGTAACGAGTCAGGTTCGTGGAGCAGTTCCGAGAGACGGGCGGAACAGGCCTCGGTCGCCTGTTGTGATTTTAGAAACTTCCAGCTTTCGTTGCGTACGATATTCACACCGACAGTGGACCCAAAGATGTTTGCGTTCTTTGCGATCTTTGCGTCGAAGTCCCAGAGGATAATTTTCACGTCGTAGACCTGGCAGCGGTCATATGTGTTCTTGGGTCTCTCATGGAAATCAATCTTAGAAGCATCATCATTTCAGTGAATATTATAGTATTATACTATGTTGGAGATTAGTTGCAATGAAGGGTATTCACAGATGGACATATATACATATGTCTTATGGAATCTGAACAGTAAATCAGAGCATTTTTAATTTTAATACAGTCGAGCTTAGTTGTTCACTCTATTGAGTACACTTATATAGATTGGGTATGTTATACCGACCCCATCATTTAAATCATTCTATATAGCTCTGGTGAACGAGAAGACTTACAACGTTGCATACAACTACTTCGCCAAATTTATATAATTAAACTAAATATTGTTATGGGTCTTTGGCCCTAGTTTTATTTTAGCCCCAATATGAAAATATTGGTTTCCTCACTTTTTGTTCCTATCTTAAGAAACAGTTGTTCTGATTGTGTTAGCTTAGTGTTCCACTGACCGTACAGATCAGTCTTATTATACCGAAATTACAATGGATGTATTAAACTGTACATTGTAAAAGACGGGTGCGTCCGTTTTTTGCTTATAATGGCTTTGTGAGGGGTCTTTGCATAAGCTTCCACCACACCAATGCCAAAAAGGAGAATCGACAATATCACGGATGGTTAAAGTTTTATGAATATTTACAATAGCCAACTTAATTGCTATTTTATAAGCAGATAATTTTGAAAAAATTCTCCGGCTTGAATGAGTATCTTTGAAATACTTTCTATAGAAAGACTTTAAGCCGCTTAAGTTCATAACGTATTTCCATGCCAAATCAAATAAAGTGTTAATTTGAGAAGATGCCCTCCAGCGAACACACAAACGCACTTCGACGAAAACAGAACGTTATTTAGACGAGAAAAATACACAAATTACAACAAAATATCGATAACATGTGAAATTTATATTAGAAATGAACTGTTTAAAATCCGATCATATGTTATAAATTAGTATTTAAATTAGAATAACGCACACACACGCACCTGTATCCACGCATGAACAAAGAAAGCCCCGATTATGCGTGTATAAACAGTAAAAATGTCAAAATATTATGCCAGCAAAACGAAAACTGACACAGCGTCAGTGCCATTCAAAGCGACAGAAATATACATCGGGTAATAGCAGATCGAACTGACACCGCCAGTAACAGCAACAACAACAACAATGGCCATAACAATTTATGTCAGAAACCCTAATGAACGGATTAAATCAATTGGACAGTGGATGCGCGTATCCCTAAAATTCAATGGAATATTTACACCTCGACGGCGATAAACTATGATATTTTAATGACTCCAACAACAAATCAAATGTTTTGTATGGAAGTTACTGGTGTGCGTGTGTGTGGGGCAGCGAGTATGTAGCTGGGCATGTAAACGCATGACTTGGAAAGAGAAAGAGCAGAGGGGTGCTTTACACAACACACACATCTATGTAAGTGAGAGCTTCATTGCATGCAAATGTTAAACCTGAGACGAACACTGTGCTCGGTTCTTTTGTATGTTTGATTCTTCGTTGCATTGTGACGAGTTCGAGTTCGATTGGTATCAAAACGATTGTTAGCGCAGCTCTTAATATCAACAACAACAACAGCAACTACGATTGTGAAGATTATAATAATCAACACGTTTGTAAAGTGAACCGATATATGCGCTGCATACACGAACACACACACGCTTGCATTCATGTTCATACACGGCTCCAAGCAAGTGCGTAGAATAGTTGAAGTTAGAAAGAGATAGAAAAACGGCAATGCGATTAAAACGTAAAATCAACATTTAAAATCATGTTCGTTTAATTTCGATATTAACGATCAGGCAAAGAACAACAACAACAACAGAAACAACAACGGTAACAGCAACAACATGCATAAGGTGAAGTCGAACATCTTCAATAACACCATCGCCATCGCCATCGTCATCCCCAACAACAACAACAAGTATTATAATAATAAAACGCTTAAGTTATCAACTTGAAAATCACAACGCGCCAACGTCATGGCACATCATAAAAATCGTTTAAATATACAACAACAAGAACAATAACAACAGCAACAAGAAACATAACAAGACTAAACTAGATAAAAATCTGAGTAAACTGAGTGTACGTATGAATGAATGCCAGTCAGCCAGCCAGCTAGCAAGCAGCCAAGAAAGGCTCCAGCAAAAGTGAATTATTGTGTAAATTATATTGGCAAAAGAGAGCAAGTAACAACAACAACAACAACAACATCTGCAATAACGCGATCAGCCTGTAACACAATGGCGTAGTGTTGCCAGACTTATACTAGCAGTTCTATGATTTTTTCTCTGTGCTATCATAGAAAAAGTAAGTAAAATGAGTCCAGTCAAGAACTGGTGACTTTTGTGTTAAGAAAAAGAAATGGGAGTAGGAATTTTAGATATTGGTCTAATATAGGAATTTTAGATATTGGAATATAGGAATTTTAGATATTGGTCTAATACATTCTTCCTCTGGCAACCCTGGAGACATTAAAGCAGGAGGAAGATATTCGTCAATCCATATATACATACATATATAAGTATATGCATGTAACTAAATGTTTGTTTGTATGTCAAAATATATGAATATTTATACATATGTATATCAGTATGTAAGGGAGTTCCTGTGCTCTCTAGACAAGATCCCAGTTGGAAACTTCGCAAGCTATATCAATTTCATCTTTCGAAGCTCTGTGTAAGTCATCAAACTGTTCTTAAGAAGCTGAAAAATACGAAGATGTATCTTCGAGCTGTTCGGGATGTAACCCAAAAAACGTTCGTTGGATGTGATGGTGAGACCAATCATCACCTATGGTTCTGTAGCCTGGTCAAATAGAGTCAGAATTAAGACAGCGAAATCTGCCTTAAGTCAAGTATAATGTCTTGCCTGCCTTGTCATCTACGCACCTGTACAACGGCAGCAATGGAAGTTATACTAACTCTATTACTTGCACATCTACCACCCTTACACCTAGTAATACAAGGCTCTGCTAGGCGTGGTCTTAGTAAAATAAAAGATATTATTTCGAAAGAATCAAATTACACCCAAAAGATATGGGGTAAAAATGCACCTCAAGAATACGGTATACTAAAATCCCTTAAGGATTTTATGCCAAGAAAATTCAACTTTGTACACAAATACAGTACAAAGTTAAGTTGGAAAAATAATGGAAAGGTCTAACTGAAACGTATATAATTAGAGAAGACTCCCTCTTATGGTATACAGACAGTTCTACGATTATGGACGGAACCAAGGGAGGAGTATTTGGGTCTACAACTAACTACTGGGAACCAATTGGTTCTTTCTAATCATTTTCAAGCGGAGATTCATACTATTGAAAGATGTGCCCAGTTCAGCATTGGTAGGTAGCATCGGGGAAAGAACATCGCCATACTATCCAATAGCCAAGAAGCACTCCAAAGTTAGAGCTTGACCCTTGGTGATACCTAAATTAGTATGGAACTGTATTAGGAAACTGAACTCCTTAGGCAGAATCAACAAGCTATCTCTAATATAGGTACCATACCACATAGGAGGGAAATGAGAAGGCTGATAGATTAGCAAGGAAAGCTGATGCCTCTCAGTTGAACGGCTCTAAACTCTTCTGTGGACTATCATTCAACACCATTGGAGGTCTGCTGAAGAAGTGCACAAATGCAAAAGGAAGAAAAATCTTCCTGGATTAAGGCAGTTCAAAGCCTTTCTGGTTAACGTTAATCCTAAGGGAGCTAAAGAGTTAATAAACATGCCTCGGAGTAAATTAAGAATAGTCACAAGCCTTTGAAGCGGATACTGCAGACTTTTATATGAGTAAGTTGTGTCTATCCTCAGATGCCATCTGCAGATACTGTGGAGAAAGTGTAGAAACCTCACTGTACCTGATTGTAGACTGAGGACCTTTGGCGCACAAAAGGCACAGGTGTTTTGGAGAATATATCTTAGATATAAACAAGATCCCTTAACTTGATTCCTCCAAAATACAAGAAATCCTGTTGGAAATTATCCTGACATAAGATCTATAGATGAGACTAAGCTTTCAAATAAATAGGGGCATCACAATAGATCTTTCAGGTCACGGTTTATAACACCCATAATAATTCTAATAAATCCCATCTTCGAGTTGCTCTTTATTTTTAACTCATAGTTTAGCGCAACTTTCTTGTACCCAACTGGAAATTTTATCCAACATATCTTTTATAAAATGAGTACCGTGTAAAACCTTCCGAAACACCATATAACGACCTGAGTATGAAGTGCATGAAGGTCTATAACAAATTGGTGATTCCATACATAACATAAAGTCCGGGGCAGAATTTGAACCTGCTTCCCTCTGAGTGTGAGTCTAGCATGCTAACCAATAGACCACAGAGGGCAGGGCGGCCTATCTATTTCCTATTTCTCATTCCATAGTAGATCATTGCTTCCTTTGTATGTTGGCTGAAATTGAAATTTGTAATATCCTGGTACGTAGTATAAAGTTGTTGTTATCTACATTCTTAAGAGCAAGTGAAGTGAAGTGTCTTCTATCGGATGTAGACATCTCTCCCGTGATAACAACTGCAGATCTCGGATATCTACATATGTACCTATGTGGAAATTTAACAGGACTTTTGATTATCTACTGAGCATGAAGGATATACAGAGTCAGGCATATTGAGAAACCCTTATGACAATAATTACACAGTATGTAAAGTTAACAAATATTATACACTAAAGTAGGTCACATAGACCACAAAAGAGTGTAGCACGCGGACGTGCTTATATTGCCTACTGGGATGGTTTGTTTATGTAAACGAAAAGAAACTGTTTTATGAAATTGCCAACTTCCGTTAAAAGCGTTTGAGCGTCGCTTGAGCGCATTTCCCTCCCGTTTCATTTACAATGCCAATTATGCACAAACAATTTCTAATTACAACATGATCACCGACACGATCAATTTTGCAGCTCGCTGTTCGCTGCTGTTGTTGCTGTTGCTGCAGCTGCAGCGCTTGTCGGGTTGGTGCTGGCTGCGCTTTTCCTCTGAGTTGGTAACTCTATTACGTGGCCAACAGCGGCTCTGGCTTTGGCTACACGATCCAACTCACAGGCACACATAGAGATAGATCTGGCGGGCACGTTGGCGGACATTGGTGCGCCAACACAGTGCGTCCGCGTCCGCGACCGCGTCCGCGTCCGCGTCCGTCGCAACGCGATAATTATGTTTTTAATGTGCAGCTAATTGTGCTGCAATAATTTTTCCACTTGTTCTCGTCCGTTTTAAATATTTTAATTGCAATGTTGTTGCTTTTGTTTTTTGTGTGTTCGCTTGCAGTGCATTTGATTTTTTGCAGCTTCGCACTCCTCTCTCGAGCGTTTTTTCCGTGCAGTTTTGCTGCTTGCTCGCCAAGTCGATGGCATGCATTTTTTTCAACAGCTGTTAAATTAGTTCAACACTTCACTTGAGTGGATGACGCATGTTGCACTGGCATGCATGACATTCGACTGACAGTTGGTAATCTCTGGCATGTTGGCAATTTTGATGATGTGATCTGCAGCGATGTGAGGCGACGTCGACTGCTGCTGCAGGCAGAGCGACAGACATTCATTGTTGGCTCGCGGGCTGGCTCACTGGCTGCTTTACTGGCTCACTGGCTGCTTTACTGGCTCACTGGCTGCTTTACTGGCTCACTGGCTGGTTCACTGCCTCACTGGTTGGTTCACTGCCTCACTGGCTGCTTCACTGGCAGTCTGGCTGGGAGGCTGGCGGGCTGGGTAGGTTGGTGAGCTTGCAAGCAAAATTGTGCTTGAATTGAGAGTGTTCAGTGCTGATTGAGGAGTTGAGTGGGCTGCTGCGGGTAGGAGACATCGTTATGTAAAAGCTGATGTTTTCATTATAATGGGTGTGGTTCAGTTGTACGCCGCAAATTAACACGTTTGCAATAGCGTAAAGTTCATTTAACGGTTGAGGAGGAGGAGTTGGTGCAGCAGTCGGAGTAAGTGTAGCGGGCTTTCTCCTGATGTTACCAGGTGGCAGCGTGAGATAGTCTGCTACAGAAATAGTGAACATTTTTCAATTATTTCATTAAACTTCAACTGGCAGCAATGAAAATTGTTCAGTTTATACCACAAAAGTGCGGTTACCCACTTCTCGGACTTATGAAACGATCGTTTACCTCAATGAGTGGTAAAGTGCCCACTAAAATTTGGTGGAGGGGAGGTGTTAAATGTCTAGCGATAAGTCTAGTAACTCTGGCTACACACACGCATGAACTAATGGATTTATGAAAATGAAATAATGAGAAAGAGAAGGAAAAGGAAGGTAAAATGAAGAGCTAAAATCATTGAGTCTGGAGTATAACGAGCAAGAAAACTTCGCCTTAGAGAATGAGACTTGAATTTGCTGAATATTAAATTATGTTAGGTAATTTTTTTGAAGGTAGAGAGAAAGACAGAAACAGAGAGAGAGAGAGAGAAAAACATATTTTCCGAAAATTTATTCTGAAATCTTCGGAAAATGAGTGCAGCGTAGTTCGCATAATTATCCTATGACAATTCTTGCCGTTTTATGGCGGTATTTGGTATCACTTCTTAGTGAAAGTTTGGTGGAAGTGTCGTATTTCTCTATTCGACTTCTGAAGCTGCTATTTGTGGTGTGCGGGAAAACGGCCGGAATGCCATTACCAGTTGTTCAGAGAACTGACCTTTTAAGAAAGTTCTTTGCATCGTATATTCATTGATTGGACTCTTAGAGGAACTGCTTAAATTTTCCTCTATTTCTAAGCAAACTTGGTTGTGTTTACCAAACAATTGCTTCGGCGATTCAGGAGAAAAATATGCTGGGCTTCATCTTTACCAAATTATTTCAAAAACCATTTGATATGCTACACAGAAACCTTTGCTGCCATACTTCCATGATTAACTTTGCATGTAAGTACTTCGATCCTTTTCTGATTTGCTTAATATGATGAAGGAAATTTGAGAGCATAATCTCAGATACTTTACCAAAAATTGTTAGAACTATTTAAGAATCCTTCGTGCAGTATTTATACATACTATTCCGACTCTGTCGTCGTGTCATTAATTACTACCTTTACTTGTCCACATATGTACGTGCATTTATTTCGTGTTTTTTTCTAAAACGCAAATATTGAAAGATATTTAAAAAAAACCTGACTCAACCAGCCAATAGGGCAAAAGTAAGGAATGTCAAGCCATAAAACGCTCAACAACCAAAGCCACAAAAAACCCAAACCCAGGCGCAGCAAAGCTAACTACACAAAACTCACCAAGCATCCCAGCATCAGCATCAGCACCACCACCACCACCAGCGCCGAGCATATTTGAGCCACCTGCTGCGCCGGACATAAACCACAGTAATCAGTTAAAGAGGCACGAACTGAACTGAACAGCGCCGAAATGATGCATGCGGGGCTTATAACGATCATAACTGACACCCCAAAAGTCTCTCCCAAATTGAGAAAGGTGTGTGCCAAACAGCTTAAAAAGTCAGGCCAAGACAAAGCGTAAGTCAAACCAAAATTAATAAGCCAGTGCTACGTTTTTTGGCGCAGGATGCTCGCAAGTGGAGCGTTGCTGGAGCCGGGCATGAACCGCTCCCAAGCAACCGTATGAGGCGCAGACTGCAGAGAGCCATAAAAACTGATTAATAAAAAGCGCGGCAGGCGAGCGAACAGTCAGGTCCATCAACACTTGTGCAGGGACGGTGGAGCCAGCAAATACAATAACTACAACAACAACAACAACAACCGCAAACAACAAGCAATAACAACAACAACAAAAAGATGGCATTTTATTGGCATGGATTTTTGAAAGCGTCCTTAGCAAAACATATAAAAATGTCAAACGATCTGCGAGCGAAAATTATGAGCACTCATTAGTTAGCAAAAGGATGTGTTGTACTCGCATATGAAATATGCCATCTTCCTCGGCAGTTGTATGTGCTGGCGATCATCTTCGTCTGCCCCCCCCCTCCCTCTCCGCTGTAACTGAGTTGAGCCACAAACGAATGTGTTGACAGCGTATTAATGTGCTGCCATATTTTTCCAAATCGACTCTCGGCACTGTGGGATTGTGTGCCAGGCTGCGACTTGTTAGCCGCAATTTCCTCCGCGCACAATGTATAAACAGACAGTATGACGTCTTGTAGCGTAGAGTGGGTCTGTGGTGCACTTCTTCAGCTCAACTAATAAGGTACAACATAGCCCGGGGTTGACCGCAGAGCTCTTAAGCTGAGGTCATAAATTCAGCGCTCAGTTTGGGCAGCGCGAATGACGCTTTTGAGCTCATTTGTTCGGATTGTGTACTTTTGTGGCGATTCGTCGTGTTGTTGGTTTTGGTCTGCTTGTTCCATCGCTCACTTTTGTCTGCGGATTTTTCGTGAAATTGATTTAGTTGGAATTCTGTTAAAGTGGGCCGTAAAATATGAGCTATAAGGGTAAAGTTTATATGCAGAGCACATAAATCACAACTTGTTGATGGCCGGTTGTGGTCGATCGCAAGTTCTTATTTGCTGAAGTTCTGAAATGTTTTAAATACCAAAAGAATACAAAAAGAATGCGCCGAAACGGGCTGTTAATACAATATTGGACCTTCTGCTACATTTGTGGATGTAGGTGGATAGTGGTGGATGATCGAAATCAGGACAAAGCAAGTAGCAGCGTAGCGAATTACCTCGCAAGAGAGGAAAATATTGTATCAATCTCTGCTTTATAATTAGGGGATGTAGCGGGTGGTGCTCTTTATTGAATGGGGGTAGTCTGGGAGACTTCAGTTGGTTCTCTCTTTACCGTATTTGTTAGTTATCCCTATGTAAAATCCCCCAATAGGAAGACTAGGTGTTTTGATGCACATCTGATGCTATTTTGACACTACTTCGCTGAATGTCCTGCTAAAAAGTGTGCTCTAAAAGTCACACGAGGAATAGGCAGTTAGGAGACAGTCAAGTCCACAAGAGGCGGGAGATAGTTTATTCAACGAATTGGAAATTTGCTCACGATATTAGTCAATCTATGGTCTTAATTCCGCTCTGTACACCCTCATCTTTCTCACAGCCCGGCACTACACACAAAAATAATGTTAGTTCCTCAATTCGAAAGGATATAGAGAGTCCAAAGGATGCCGGTCTATTCCGATCAAGAAGGTCACCAATTTATTTAAGCTGAACTAACATATTTGATCCTAAACTCGAAAGGATATAGGGCGTCCAAAGGATGCCGTTCTATTGCGATCAAGAAGGTCACTAACTATTCAAGCTGAATCAATCTACTTCCAAACTTTATAAGGATACAGGCGTCCAAAGGATGCCGAATTATGCCTTTCAAGTAGGTTGTCAACTTGTTCTAGCTGAAGTAAGTTCTATCTAATGTCAGGATGTAAGGCGTCCAAAGGATGCCCATCGACTCCTAGAGAAGAGAAAGACTGCTTAGTTTCAGTGTAGTGTTACCTCGTTATATAACCCTTAGCTTAGTATCGAAAAAGCTCTCTATTATATACTTTACTAAATGCAGTCAATTACTAGCAATAATTTGTAGCAGGGCGTGGCAGTCACTAAAATAGCTCGATATGTAAATATGATGCACCACTGATCCTTCTTAGATCTCCGCTTATTTGATTGTCTGCATTTGCATGCCAAGGTTGCCGTCGTTCTTGGTATGTGGCTCAAGTGCATATACGACCAATTAAAATTGTTCGCACGTTTGTTTAATTAATTGTCAAATCGCTAAGTTGCACAAATTATTAAAATCATCTGTGAAGAAAGCACAGTAGCAAGGAGTGCCACACGGAGGCGCAACGGCTCAAAGAGTCTGCTTCTGAGAATTAATTGTAGACAAGGACTGGGAGAGCGACGAAAATGCTAATTATGATTTTTGCCTCAACATGGCGAGCGACGTCGACATATGACAGCAGCAGGCAATCGCAATCCCAACTGCAACTGCACCAGCAACACTTTGACATAAATAGCTTAGCGAACGCTAAAAGAGGCGCGGGGCATGCTGCCTTTGACAAGTCATTTGAAAATTATGACAAATAAAAATGTTGCAAAATTGCAGTTGACAAGAAATTTTGTGGCACATGAAAAGAGTGTGCCGCCCAATAAGAGTGAGTGCACTGACAAAACTGTCATCTGTCAATTTGACAGTTTAACTAGGAAATTAATAAAACGAAATCGTATGCGTGCACGCTACACTCATCCAAATGGAGTGCTCTGCTGCTCGTCTCAGTGGACTCCCTACTTTCCTGCCCACAAACTTAACACTAATCGTACGATTAATGAGACATGTTCTTCTTGATGCCATCACTGCTTTACGCGCGGCTTTCCCCTCGCCTTCCGTGTAATGCTTCCCTGTAACCACATCGGGGTCCACATCGAGTGCCTCAGGCACCACGTTTGGTGGCTACTGTGTGTGCGCTCATATATTATTTAACAGCATTGCAATTTCTTCCGCTTGCAATTCATCATTTGACATGAGCCCGAACGTGCCTGTCACACACAATACGTACGGGAATGCTCTTACTCGGCGCACTGACTGCCAGCGATCCGTGATCACCCTTGGCAACACACCACAGTACTCTGTCGATGTGCAAGAGATGGAAAGGGAAACACTTGCATATGGAGGGAGTTGTTTTGAGAAGACTTCAACAGGAATCAAGGTAGGTAGGTAGGTAAGGCGGCCACCCGAAAAGGGCGCAGTTAGGCCAACATTGACCTTTTGTGATACCGTATGGGACAACAGGTCCCATCCCTTTCAAAGGTCCAGCCATTTGGAGATTTTAATGAAGCAGTTGATGGAGCTAATCTTTATTTTTGAGATGTCTCCCAAGGAGTCCAAAAAGTAGTCGCCTAGGAAAGTGCGCCTCCTTCTGGACAAAGCTGGACACGTGCACAACAGGTGAGCAGTGCATTCTTCCAGGAATCAATGTTTTGTGCAGATTTATTTTCGTTGCTTTTTTATGCCATCTTTCAAATAGGCTTTAAATGTGCTAAAGGACCTTATTGGGTGCACATTTATGATTTCCTTAAATGATATGCTGTTCTTTGGTTTCAAGCCCAGTGTCTATTTAGCGTCAATATTCTTCTGAACAGAGACTCTCTTTATCTTGTTCCACCTATTATAATTCAGTTGCCTTTATTGAGGCCTCTCCATGGTTGGTGTTCCTCTATAGCAGCCTTGTAGCTGTTTTCCGCATCTGTTCCGGACTTATGATTTCGCGTGTCTTCCAATTCACACTCTATAAAGGATTTTCCATTGGTCTATTCGCATACATAATTTGTAGAATTACTCTGGATTACGTTGTCGTTCTTGAGATTCTTTTGTATATCTTGCTTAGATTCTTAGATGCTTTATGTAGTTCAATCTGTTCCATGAGCATTAATGCAATATTCAGGTCACAAGGCATTCCGATATTGAACTTTCTATTTAGATCTTCCACCAATAGGACTTCCTTTGGTGATATGCTTCAAGGGAAGCATGCAGTCATTATAGATCTGGCAACCTGCAATGCTTTTTCCAGAACAGCTCATTCCACTGATTTCCTATAAGTCAAGATCTCTGCGATCATTTCCTCCCTAAGAGTAGATTGCATGTCCAGGTTGCACCATTCAAAAATCTAGAATTTTTGGGACTTTTTGTTCCACTGAGACACTCCCACTACAAAACAATGTTAAATAAAAATAGGCTTCGATGCTTCTGTTGTAAAGCTCACCACTATTCCTTGTAGAACAGCCCCCGACTTGTGGCACATTTATTTACATTAGACAGAGCACTGTGCATTATCTGGAATTGGTCTGCGGCAGGCTGTGTATGATGTGTGTCGTGGTGGCAGGCAGCTCCTGAGTATTGTGTAAAAGTGATCGTACACCCGATCATTTCTTGTCAAAGAGTTTTATGCTCATTCGTTGTAATTATGGCACATTTAAATGCTGCCAACTTCATTGCGGAATGAATGCATCACAGCGTGCCATGCGAGTCCCATTCAAATGCGCAACAACAGCCATCACAGTCCCCAGTCAGTTCCAGTCAGATAAATCATTCTAAGTGCGGGCCCCAATGCCAGTGATATAGTACGGATACACACTTGTATTCCACATGCACGCATGTGTGTGTTTGAGTGCGTGAATATGTGTTTGTGTTTGAATTTTTGTCCTTGTGCAGGCTCATGTCGCTCTGATTATTTACGATTTTCGAAATAAGTGATGTGGAAAATGATTTGCGCTCCTCGAGAATTTCAAGTGGAAGTAAGCAGGCAAATAAGTAAGTGGTGTGCCATCGTTTGCGAGTGGTGTTGATGAGCTGTGCGTACGGCACGTCTGGAGGCATGGCCGTTGATGCTGCAGCGAGTGGTGTCATGGCATAATATGGTAATGCGGTACTAACGATAGACAAAGCGATTGCAATTCAATGTTCAAAAAGCGAAAGGAAAGTGGAAGCTAATTCAATTGATAGCAAGGGGATGTGTGCTTTGACTTCTTCCCGGTGTCCTAGGTTTCGGTTAATGTAATCCTACTCCAGTTGGTAATAAGTCCGAGTCATCTTATGTGGTGAGGCATCTTGCTAATAGTCCCATACTTATTAAAGCTGGTAATTACTGTGTTCCATGGTCCGGAACTCTTCGATGTAGTATGTTCGTATATAATAGCAATTTGGAATACTATTCAATTGTTGTTTATAGTAAGAGTTCTAATATTCACAAGTAATCCTAAGGTAGACATAATTTATGAACGTTCCATGAGTCCCTCGAAGTAGTGTAAGAGACCTTATATTCTCGGGTTTTCCTTAGGTAGGCTTAACTTATGAAGTTCCCATGGGTCCCTCGAAGTTGAGTAAGAGACCTAATATTTTCGGGTTTTCCTTAGGTAGGCTTAACTTATGAAGTTCCCATGAGTCCCTCGAAGTAGAGTAAGAGACCTAATATTCTCGGGTTTTCCCCTTGGATAGGCTTAAGTTATGAATTTCCCATGAGTCCCTCGAAGTAGATTAAGAGACCTAATATTTTCGGGTTTTCCTTAGGTAGGCTTAACTTATGAAATTCCCATGAGTCCCTCGAAGTAGAGTAAGAGACCTAATATACTCGGTTTTTCCCCTTGGATAGGCTTAAGTTATGAATTTCCCATGAGTCCCTCGAAGTAGAGTAAGAGACCTACTATTTTCGGGTTTTCCTTAGGTAGGCTTAACTTATGAAGTTCCCATGAGTCCCTCGAAGTAGAGTAAGAGACCTAATATTCTCGGGTTTTCCCCTTGGATAGGCTTAAGTTATGAATTTCCCATGAGTCCCTCGAAGTAGAGTAAGAGACCTAATATTTTCGGGTTTTCCTTAGGTAGGCTTAACTTATGAAGTTCCCATGAGTCCCTCGAAGTAGTGTAAGAGACCTTATATTCTCGGGTTTTCCTTAGGTAGGCTTAACTTATGAAGTTCCCATGGGTCCCTCGAAGTAGTGTAAGAGACCTTATATTCTCGGGTTTTCCTTAGGTAGGCTTAACTTATGAAGTTCCCATGGGTCCCTCGAAGTTGAGTAAGAGACCTAATATTTTCGGGTTTTCCTTAGGTAGGCTTAACTTATGAAGTTCCCATGAGTCCCTCGAAGTAGAGTAAGAGACCTAATATTCTCGGGTTTTCCCCTTGGATAGGCTTAAGTTATGAATTTCCCATGAGTCCCTCGAAGTAGAGTAAGAGACCTAATATTTTCGGGTTTTCCTTAGGTAGGCTTAACTTATGAAGTTCCCATGAGTCCCTCGAAGTAGAGTAAGAGACCTAATATACTCGGGTTTTCCCCTTGGATAGGCTTAAGTTATGAATTTCCCATGAGTCCCTCGAAGTAGAGTAAGAGACCTAATATTTTCGGGTTTTCCTTAGGTAGGCTTAACTTATGAACTTCCTACGAGTCCCTCGAGCGGTAGATAATCTCCATGTTCTCTTTTATAAACTTTCATAGATATTTTGCTTGTTTCTTTGCTTCTTAAGTCCCAAGTTGTCCCATATGTCCTGTCTACTATACAAATGTTATCTTATTCTTATCTTCCTGATGATTTAGGCATGATTGTTAATCCAGAAATGATATGAATTGACAGTGTACCTTTTTATTGTGTATAGGATCAATTCGCTCTTCGATAGGAGGTTTATCTTAATCCTAAACATGTTGTGATTGGAGAGCTTATGTTCATTTGTGGCATATTTTATTGAAAAAATTCTTATATTTTGGAACAATTCTTTACATACTGCCTGCGAGGTTCTACTCTGCCTGTGTCTGTCCCACTTTATATACTAAAGTTGTCTATATAAAGTTTATGGAGAGGGTTTTTCTAACATGTCGGAATTACTTCCCATTCTTCTTTGGAAGGTATCTTAAACAAGCCTGTATCAATTTACTATTCGACCCATTTCTGAAGAGACAACAACAAACAACAATCATCAACAATGTTACTACAGGAAGAATCGGGAGTTGATCTTCTTGAAATTTTTGGTACTTGATAGCATATGAGATCAAGGTACTTTCAAAAGAAATAGACAGAGATTCAGTCCGAGTCGGATATGAATCCATCTGATTGAATAGTATGACTCATGGAGCTCACTATTTGAGAACATACCCACAGATCTGTTTTGTGTGATGTGTCCAGAAATTAGACTGCAAAACTTAAAAGCAATAAATTATACTGCAAAACTTCCAACGATAATGATCTCATCACAGAGATAAGGGTTTGTCTAATAATTATAACAGAAAGAGCTCAAGGAGCTCACTACGGCAGTGGGCTTCGCTACTGTAATGCTTGGTTCATCATATCAATCTACCAAACTTTGAATCTAAGTCACGACTATGAATAAGCACATTATTTAATTCTTGATTATATTCATGTACTACTCTCTGACAATCGAAAACACACACACACACAGACACACACACACTCGCACACACATCTAAACACACATTTATATAAAATGTTATGCATTCGAACCACTCACTGATAAAAAAACATCATACAGAATAGCATCAAAAACAATTTAAAATCGATTAACTTGTTTCAGTTCGCTCATTCTGAAGATGATTGTGAGAGCAAACATGACAATAATGGCAACAACAACAACAACAACACGACCAACAACAAGAACAAGAACAATAAATACAACAACCTTCCCTGCATGTGTGGGGCAACAGGTTGATTTACGGCAAATTCTCACATGTCAGACGGAAATGAGCGTCGCACAAACATGAAACTTACATGAAACACCAACAACAGCAACAATAATAATGAGAACAACAACAACAAGAAGACAACCAGAAGAGATCAGCGATCAGCTAACATAGAATAACCGAATGGCACATTAACAGCGACTCCCCTCGACAACAACACAAAGACGCGCCATGCCGACAGAACGTTCAGCAGCAATAACGCCCCCTGGGAAAGTTAATAAACACAAAACAAAAAAAAGAGAGATGCCCACAAAAAACAAAGGAAAGATATGGGCGCTCAACGACAGCCAAGCAAGAAGTCGGAACGATCGTCCGTCTGAGCGTCCGTCAATGTGGACGTGCCTCCGCGGCATTGGCTGCTAGTCTTGGCACAATGTTGAAACTCCTGCTGGAGGTGAGAATATGTTTGAATCGATTGGTCTCCCCTCCTCCCCCCGCCGTCGTCTACCAACTCATGTAGGCATGCATTATTTTAATTAACTTTCCTTGGCATTGAATAAAGAAATGGTTCTTTTTCTCTCAACTTTCAATCCTTATCAAGTTGGGAGTCTGATTGAAATCTAACTTTAAAATCGCAATTTCACGCCAAACACTTAAAGCAAAAATTTAATTTATTTAGCGTTACAATTTTATAAATTGCTCATTTCCTTGTTGGCTGCTCTAGAGCGGGGGGAGATGGAAGGGTGTGCTCGTTAATCCGGCGTAACTCACTCGCGCTCTCCGTGTCAAAGGCCTGAATGCGCCCATTCATTTCAGTCAGCCGCCCAGCCCAACTATCCAGGCAGGCCGGAAGGACTCTGCGCCGAGTGCCAAGTTGTGATATTTCGCACATTTTTACCCTTCCTAGCGTCATCCGTCGGGCTGTGCAACGCCTTTGCTGTGTGGCGTACCCGTCTGCATGTTTTTGCTTTGCCGGTGGTTGCTTGTCCTCGGCTGCTGTTGCTGTTGTTGTTTGGTGTTTTGGCAACTATATTTGGAAGGGTGCACTGGTACGAGTGCTTCACCGATTCTAAAATGGTTTAAGTTGACAGTTTATTTTGTTATCTATGGTCTCATTAACGGCGCAACAATGCCAAAGTCAAAAATCGCTCATGTTGAAAATCAGTTTTTCGGGTTAACTCCCGTAAGTGTGTTGCTTGTGGTCCTTGTGTCCTGTGATGGATACGTTTGCTGCGCATATAGAATGCGGAATTGGGTTACGAGGGCTGGTAAAGCGGTCTCAAGCGGCAATAGATTCGGTGTTCAAGTATGATGAGCTGAAATTATGCAAGAACTTTAAAGATTATTGTTGGGAATGAAGAAATTGAAGCACTGGGAAACTGGCTTTATTAAAAAGATGTCACAGTTATATATAAATTGTTCCGAACATTGGTTTTTGGTTCGAATCACTGGATTGTGTTCAATATAGTTTTAATTAACTACTTAAGAAATATTTTGTATCAGTTCTGCTTGCAGCTCAAGATTGTTTAACTATTGTTTTAGTTTGCCTTTTTATGGATTTCTGCTTTCCAGTATCTTCTAGTCTATGCGACAAGGTTGTCCATTAGTACCAACGATATAGCAACATTGGGCATGACTGATAGATGAACAGGAAGGTAGAAATGCAGTGTATGATTACATTTTCTTTATTGAGTAAATCATGCATCCAATCATAGGACTTCTCTTAACTCGTCTTTATTCTTTGTCAATACATTTTGTATGTGTGCCCTTCGAATTTGTAGAACTTGATGTGAGGTTCTTCCATTATCTCTTCATTTTGGATTGATGCTCATCTGATTTTAACACTAGTTCTGCTAGAAACTCTGTGAGACAATTTCAGCTTCTGTCTCACTGACTCAAATTTATTCTCTAATTTAACCCTACTGTTTAGCTTCTATCGAAAACACTTCATCTTATATTGGTTTGTTCCAGAACTCACTCTTCTCAACGACCTCTTTATGTTCTAATATTTGCGATTCTCAATTTATTCCAAGATTACTAACATTTTGAGTTTATTGAAGGTTCCCTACGTGTTTGGTGATTATATCCTCTGACTGTCCTACAATATTATAACAAAAATCTGTTTTCTATAAATCCAACACTAGTTGAACCTCGCGTCATTGTCCCTGACTCCATCAGCCACACATCATCAACTCGCCAGATCAAAGGATAATAATAGTACCATCTGCGCCTGTGTTAGTGTCAATTCCATATGAAAAATATTTGGGTGTCTATCCCATTCCATATGACAAAGATTTGGGTGTCCACCACTATATGAGCCTACTAACATAGGAGCTCCAACTAAACAACCATTTGTTCCGACGTACCTTTGAAGATTTGTCATTAGAGCAGCTTGAAGTTCACTCGAATGTGCTGAAACAAATCATCGGATTGATTGGTGGTCAACTTTGAAAGCAAAGTTGCCGCTGGATCTAATTTTATTGAGGACGATATAGTCCGAGGACGATATAGTCCGAGGACGATATTGTCCGAGGACTATCTGTCAATAGGGAGGAGGAGTATGGGGCTACGAGTAAGAATCTTGTGTGTCCCCATTTGAGTTTTATGAACCTCCAATAGGAGTTTTCCAACAAGTCGTGGCCACAGTAAGTGCTGTAACCATCACTCGTACTTTCACTGGACACAACAACCACTCGAAAATTTCCTGGAAGCTAAAATTCCAGCATAGTGACATTCATTGGCTACCAGTATGGTGTAATCTTGTACCTTAGACATTTTCCTGTGAGGTTTTATCACTCATCGATGGCAATATGCCAGAAATTGGCCTACAATTGGAAATCGCCTCTGTGGACCCCTGCCCCTGTGGAAAGATCACTGATAAAGCCTTTCACTGTGATATTTTCGAACCTGCCAACATTTGCATATCTCAACCAGAACCATCCGCCAATAGCTCTGGTTTTAACTTTAGCACTGTCCTTGAAATTGACAATTGATCCACGTCTTCACATCGTGCACACGCGAACGCAGTTCATTGCAGAATATGTTGCACGCAACCAGGGCACAGTCAGACGTGCAGTCTTCACCCGACAACAAACTGTGTGGCTGCATATGTCGTGTCATCAGCTGGGATGGTGTCATCTCTAAGCTCCATAAATTCTTGCTCAGGCAGCATATGCTGCAGCGTAAAGTGAAGTGTTGAGACCATGTTAACTTTAAACTGCACAGAATTTGGCCTTTGTTTTTGCTTTCTGTGTTTTACAGTTAATTACGCTGCTCTCGTGTTGTGTGCAACAATGCTGCAGTTTATTTGCAACATGCCAACCAGAGGCTATAATCAGAAGGGAAGACCACCGAGTCGGCTGCAACAGGAGGCCTGTACGGTACGCCGGCTCTGGCAGATGACACACGTCTCAAGAAGCAGCAAGTCAATTGGAAAAATAAACACATTTGCTTTGAATGGCGCTCCAGGTCGTAGCGAGCCACACGCATGCAGTTAACTGCAGTGGAAGCATTCCAGAACAGGAGCGGCTGCGACTGCTTTGGAAGCTGCCGGCAGTGGGCATTTGCAATTAATGTTTAATTATTGGCGGCGTTGGCTGAATCGAACTTCAGATTATAATCGGAAGCTCAGGTCTTAGTGATGATTTCTAGCAGATGGTTCAGGGGGGGTTTCTCTACTGAGCAATACAGTAGAAGACCTTGGGTTTAAGGACTAGGGGCGTCATCTTCTCTGTCTCAGCTTGGGCGGTCATTTGGAAGTATGTTCTATGAGTTTCTCACCAATTTTTGTGTATCTGTAATGCCATCCCAGCTAGAATGGTTTCATCCTTTCTTTATACATATATTCGCTTCGTCATAGTTCCTTCTTTCCTAGCATGGATTCACTTGTGTTATTTCCCATTAAGCAAAACTTGCTCTGATGTTTCATTTTATTGCCCCTTGGTCACTCACTCTGTAGTCACTCCTTGGCTCAACAATTGTCATACCTCAGCTTATTATCCAACACTTCCTTTTGACAATTGCGCTCTGACTAATTTGTATCTGTGATTTGACAAAGTGACACAATTTCCCTGCCTATTTCCGTTTCCAGTTCAAAGTGCGCATATTTGTTGAGCAACTTTTCAAACATCCCGAAGGACACGTTTTCATTTCACACATCATTTAATATTAAAAGCGTATGTCCTTTCATTATCCTGCGTGCGTACACTTCTCCTTACTTCCCTGCTCCTTGTCACTTAATTTTAATTTATGCAATTTTTATTTTGATTCTTTTCGTTTCGTTTTGCTCCTGTTTAGTTGGCCCCCGATGGCATGATTTATGTTTTTGTTTATATGCTTAGACAGAAGCGTGAAGCATTCGTTTTCCCAAAAGGACACTTCACTTGTTTTTGCCTCTGCATTGTATGTGTGTGTGTGTTATTGTGTCGTTGTTGTTTCCTTTGTTCTTATGCTTCCACTTCGCTGGTTTTGTATGAAAATTACGAAGTGTTAACAACAAAATGCGAAAAAGAAAAATTAAAATTTTCAAATTGACATAAACGAAATGTCAACATCGGTGAGAGATCGTGAGGTCCTTGATTTGGAAATCTGGCAAGGCATATGTTTCAATTTCGCAGAGCAGGGCATTTAATTTTAATGTGTGTGACATGTGAAATAATCGTTAAAGCAGATGCGAATATCGCCGGTGATTAAGGTTAAGAACAGGACGTTCGCAAGTGACTGAAGGAAAGGAAATTACTAGGTGGGATTTGACGGTATTTTCGTCCTTGTAAAATGGTGTACTTTGTCATTTGTTGGAACTTAGAAGAAGAAAAGTGTACCTATCCGAGCAGGATTTCTTGAAGATATTCCAATACCAACTTAAACGTTCCTAGAATAAACTCATTGTCATAATTCCAGCGAAAAAGGTATTCGAAGCGATAGTCGAAGGTCGTCGGCGACGAAGAGCGAGACGGTGCCTCCGTTGGATAAACCAAGCCGAGGAAGCACTAACCACGCTTGGTGTGACTAATTGGAGAAGGCCCGCGCGAAGCAGAGGCGCCTGGCAGGAGGTGCTCAAATCAGCCGTAACCCGACTACGAGTTGTAATAACCACCTAAGAAGAAGAATTTCTGGTCAATTGAATAGGAAGTCCTATCAGTCCAGCTATTAATCCAATGCTGGAGATATATCAATCATTAGACAATTGGAAGTAAATGAGCCTCAATTAATTAGTAGAGACTGGGAATTCGATGCAGAAGTTACTGTGGGAACATTGGTTTAAATCCAAAAGTGAGGACATATTCTTGGTATGATACGAAGAAGTCAGTAGATAACGGAGAATTCTTACCCGAGACCAGTGACCATTGCCTGCATCCCTCGTAAATCCTTTAAATGAAACGATGAACCTAAAGGAGCATGTGTGTACGCAGAGAAACCTCGTTTGTATACAATTGAACCACCTCCAACAATCTTGATGAGGGGCTTCTCTATATGTAAATGAACACTTTTATCTTCTTTAGAGTTTAAAGTTTCCTTGCGTCAGAAAGACACACTACCTCCAGCAGCCGTGATGAGGGGCTTCTCTATATGTAAATGAACAATTTTGTCTTCTTTGGGGTTGAGAGTTTCCTTTCATCAGAAAGACACACTACCTCCCGCAGTCGTGATAAGGAGCTTCTCTCTATGTTAATGAACACTTTTCTCCTCTTAGGGCTTTAGAGTTACAGTGCCTCAGAAAACACACCACCTCCAACAATCTTCATGAGGGGCTTCTCTATATTTTAATGAACACTTTTCTCTTCTTTAGAGTTTAAAGATTCCTTGCATCAGGAAGACCCACTACCTCCCGCAGTCGTGATGAGGAGCTTCTCTATATGTAAATGAACACTTTTCTCCTCTTAGGGCTTTAGAGTTACCTTGCCTCAGAAAACACACCACCTCCAACAATCTTCATGAGGGGCTTCTCTATATTTTAATGAACACTTTTCTCCTCTTAGGGCTTTAGAGTTACCTTGCCTCAGAAAACACACCACCTCCAACAATCTTCATGAGGGGCTTCTCTATATTTTAATGAACACTTTTCTCTTCTTTGGGCTTTAGAGTTACCTTGCCTTAGAAACACACACCAAGTTTGGCATTTGTACTCTTCTTTGTCTCTTCTCTTCTTTTAGTTGCTTTCAACTACTCTTTCCTTAGAGTTGGAGCATTTGTTCACCCTCGCCACTAATCCTGCAGTCTTCTGGGGAACTTCTTCTTTTTTCCTTTAAGGTTTTCCCTCAGCTGGCACCTTGCATTTCCGCATGTGTGCAGATGGTGCACTTCTCAGCCTAATTTCTATTTTCCCCTTCACAACTTGCCACATTGGCCTCATCCTTTTTAGCCCACATCGTGCATTCCATTAATTATGCTCAAATATAGCTTCAAATGCAGCTTGGTGGCTTGTGGCATGTGTGGCTGCCTCCATAATTTATTCAATAAACTTGCCAACTATTGCAAATTAGTAATTTGGTTTTAATGCGTCTTCGGCGAATGAGTGAATTTGACAACACGCAAATGCCGCATTAGTCGGCACAGAGAGCGTCGTCATCAGCAGTTGCCGCAATCGTTTTTCTGCTTCCTCTCGAACTTTTTTGGATTGGTTTCTCTTTTGCCACAAAGTAAAATAAAATAAAGTTGAATTTCTGTTTTTTTTTGCTAGGGTTTTTAATGTGCAGCGCTGCTCTTGCTGCAAAATTGCCAACTTCTCCCGGCCGCCACCCTCAGCGCAGGTAATTATTAATAAACTTTGCAGCTCATTAATTAGCATTATTGTCTTTCAACATATGCGGCCCGCCGACCGGACGGAATAGGAGTATGTGTATGAGTGCGTTGCCTTTTGCGTTGTTGTTGTTGTTGTTGCTATGATAGTGTTGCTGTGATGATGTTGCTATTGTTGTTGTTGTTAGTGTGTAGGTGGGGCATTAGGGAGTTGCAATTTATAATTGCAGTTGCAGCAAATTAGTTGCAAGCTCGTAACTCATTTTAACTCATCTTCGCGGTCATTAAAAATACGAGCAACATGCCCGCTATCAATTTTCGATCTGATGATGAGTAAATTGCATGTGCGCCGATAACGCTTGCCTGGTTGGACGGGTTGGTCTGCGGGGTAGTATGCATCTGGGTGCCTGATTTTTTTGTAGCTTTTTACTTGTAACTTTTAATGTAAGCGAGTTGTGTAAAGCAAACAACGACACTAACCAACAACAGCAACAACAACTATTTTACAACAACAATTACGACTTTAAGGTGTATTGTACATGAAGCGGTAATGGCACGGTTTTTGCTAAACACGGCGTTGGTATGTGAAAACCAAAAAGTGCTCATAAGAAACCATGTGGGAATCGATTTTACATCGTCCATAAGTTGACATTACCAGTGTCATCATTCTCTCGAGTTACACCCAGTTTCTTTCATATGGAAACTATGGACTCTTTCGAAGGTGAGAGATGGAGTCGAATTGAAGACTCTATCTCTCACCGGCTTTTGCGTTATCTTCTTTCACCTTTTCTAAAACTATATTACAACTCAGAATAAGTGTTCATAATGGATATCTGAGGTACTTATACACTTTTTATATATTCATTCATTCATTACCAAACTCTCAGTACCAGTGCTTTGATGTGTTAGCGTATATAAAAAGAAGTAAGCGCAGTCCTTAAATAGTAATGGTACAAAAACTTCAATTATAATTGAATATTAAGCGCTGCACATCCTTCGTCTTCAGTAGGATGTGACCTTGATTTAGAAGTGGTCGTCTCGCTATAGCATTGGGAAGCTGTTCTCGCTTAGCAAAGTAGCTTTTAGCGATGCTGTTCTCGCTTAACTAAGTAGCTTTTAGCAAATTTTGAGATCTCTGCAGTTACACTCGGGATGTCTAAATCTCTGTGGAAGTTTGAGTGTGAAATGTACCAAGCGGCAGTAGTTATCATCCGCCGGATTTTTGACTTTGCTCTTTGGAGTTCCTCCACATATGACGGTGAAGCAGTACCACAGAGTTGGAAACCATATGTCCATATGAGTTTAATTATTGCCTTGTAGAGTAGTACCTTATAGTCCAGTTTGAGCTTGGTCTGCCGTTTTAGGAGCCATCCCATTTCATTTACTCTGGTTCTGATTTGAGTTTGGGTGACTTTGGAGCTTATGTGCTTCGTCCGGGTAAGTCTGCGATTGAGGTACATTGCAAAGTACTGTGTTTCTGAAGCCTGTGGGATAGACTTGGAGTTGATTTTCACAGGGGCACAAGTACTCCTGCATAGAGTGAAGGTGATGTGTACACATTTGGTTTCATTGAGTTTTATTCTCCAGGAGTCAAGCCATTCTTGTAGGGTATTTACATGTTCTTGTAGGGGTTTGGATGCCAGTTTCGGTTCTTAGTGGGAATTTAGTATGGCTTTATCATTGCCAAAAGTTGAGGTGACAGTATTGTTGTTAGTTGGCATGTCACCAGAGTATTGTGTGTAGAGCAAATGGCCCAGTACTCTACCTTGAGAGACACCAGCCTTGGTGCGTATTCAGTGGAAATGAAACCATTTTGCTTCACCACAAACTTTCGATTTGAGAGATAGCTTTGCAAGTGCAAGGTTTATAAATATATGGAACAGTTGTATATCACAACTGTTCCATATATAAATAAAACTGTTTCATATATAAATATATGGAACAGATCCAGTCACTCAGGAAGGTTCTTTATCACCGGATACTTAAATTCCCACACTACGCCTCCCATTCGTAAATACCCGTACTCGTAAATTAACATTTTACATGCAGTAATAAGATCAGACCATCATATGGTTGACATTAATTTACCAAATTGTGTGTGGCACGTGGACAAATTCACACATACACACACACACACACATACACACATACACACATACACACTATATACATATTCAGTACATTCTCGCTTACAAACCACAGACGAGTTGATTTGCTAATTGCTGAAAATGTCTCCAGATAATCAATGTTTGAATTCTGACATTTCTTCTGCCTTCCTCCCTTCCTTCCTTCCTGCCTTCCTTCCTTCCTGCCCACCTCGTACAAGCATATGAATGTGACACTGCAATTACGAGTGCCCTTAAGTTTTCTTGGAAGATGGGCAGGTTGACCACAATTGTAGCTAAGTGCTGTCTACGCTGCTGTGTCCAAGCAAGTGGCTTATTGCGCACCGAAGACTGACCATAATAATAGGCCACTAAGTATGGGTTTGGTTTGGGCTGCGTTGAGCTTCCGGGCAGTGTCATGACACGTCAAAATGTCTGCTCGGCAACTCCCTGCGTTCTTTATTCCTGCAGTCGTTTGACATTTTGTCAAGTGTGAGTGTTATTTTGTGGTGTGACAGGACTGAACTTACATTCCTACAAGTACACTTGTAAAAATGTTGGACAAATTAAGATTCATAAAAATAAGTGTTTGGATTGAAAGGAACTCATTTCAAATTAGCACAAGTTTTGTGTGAATCTGGAAAAAATAGACCACAATTTTATAGTAATCAGTAATTTTTTTGAAAAGTAATTTTGGAAATTGATATTGAGGCCTTTGTTGCTATTGTTGCTATCTCTATAGTTGGGTATTCATTTAGTTAATAGACTAATTTATCGAATGAATAAATAAATAAATAATAAATTTCGTGATTGTTTCATTGGATTGAAATTCAAAATCTTGTTTGATCATTTAATTTCAAAGAAAGTAGTTCAATTTGACAATAAAATGAAGAAGTTGTTGTACAAGATTCATTTTAATATCATTGTCATCGCCCTTGCTGCTTGCCAAGATGCACATCTTACTTATATATATACTTAATGCTTACCGGGTCAGTCATTTTGTCAGAATATTCTCGTAAATTACAATAGAGTCATCTTGGTGAACATAGACCAACAAAGGAGAGGATAGTCCAGAAATCTCCTAGCCACCTGCCTTTGCCTAATGAGTATACACGAGGGTGATTCGATAAGGCCCTGAAGATTGAAATAAGGAACATTCTAGACGGCAAAAAACATTTTATTTTCAATAAAATCTTCTTTTAGCTCCATACACTCCATCCAACATTTTTTGTACCCTCCAAATAGTACAATTTCTCGAGGCCCTCAAAATAGGTAGATTTTTCTTATCGATGATCTCTTCATTCGACCCAAATCTCTTACCGCCGAGTCATTTACTCATATGAGGAAATGGAAAATAGTCGCAGGGGGCTGGAATATGAATAATATGCTGGATGAGGGAACAATTTGTCACCTAATTCATGAAATTTTGCCGTTCCGACTGAGAAATTGAGAGCCGGTGCGTTCTGCTAATGGCAGAGGACTTTTTTCTCGCCAAATGCAGTCATTTTTACTTCAAATCGGCGTCGAATCGATCCAACAGTTCTGCATTATATGCGCCGGTGATAGTTTTATCCTTTTCAAGGGAATTGGTGTGTTCAAGGGAATGATTGAAGGACCGGTGAATGAATGCATGAGCGCCCATATCCAAATATACTGTCTCTATAACTTTGTTGGCCTATAGACACACCTTGGCATTCTTCGATTCACCAGGAGAAGTCCACTGTCTTGACAGTTCCTTGTTCTCCGGTGTGTTGTGATGAGTCCGTGTTTCGTCTACGGTTACGAAGCGGGTTTAATGAGCAAATTTTCTTTATTACATTTATGTAGAAGGCTCGTAGGCGTCTGCTTCACTACAAAACTATTTGACAGATCAGTCAGGAAATTAGGGTGCCTTTTCACTGAAGATTTTTCTTGACAAGCAAAATGTGGGATTGGCGGTGGAAACGTCATCTGTTGTAATTTTGAGGCACTTATTGACCCATCCTCGTACCTCACACAATTCAGTGATTCGAACTAATTTTCGTAACAATATTTTTAACAGCTCCAAACATGCGTGATGCTGTTCAGTTCACTGTGGTTCTAATTGAGAACTTGACCAAAAATTCAATTGGATTGGAACCAAGATATTTAAACCTCTGATCCTATTCACTTGAATCTTCAGCTTTTTATCAGTGTAAGAACACAGATTTCATGACCACGTGATGCTGTTCAGTTCACTGTGGTTCTAATTGAGAACTTGACCAACAATTCAATTGGATTGGAACGAAGATATTTAAACCTCTGATCCTATTCACTTGAATCTTCAGCTTTTTATCAGTGTAGGAACACAGATTTCACGACCACGTGCGGTGCTAATTCGAGGTATTAAGGTGAAAAATATAAATTTATCCCACATTTTTAAGAACTTTAAAAAAATGCAATTAAAATATTTAACATTAATTAAAGTGATTTTTGGTTTGTGCCAAAAAGCAAACAAAGAATTGGTCAAAATTTAAATAGAAATTAGTTCAAGCAGCAAAGCATAAAAATGCACATTTACAAAATACCAACTGTGCGCCCAACCGAAAGCGTTGATGTGACAACAACAACAACGCCAAGAAACACCACACCAAAACGCTTTGATCTTTAACAGGCAACAACAACAACAACAGTAGCAACAATAGCAACAACAGCAGCAGCTACAGTAGCAACAACAACAACCGCAACAGCGCACATGCAGCAAATTAAAATAAAAAGCAATTGGAAGCTTGCCCCTTCATCAGGCGCAAATCTGCAGCTTCAAAAACGCTTTGACTAATGCGAGGCGATTAAGCGTTCACCACACCCCACGCCAGACGCTTTTGGCAACGCTCAGAGTAACTAAAATGACATATGCAATATACTCGTATATTTATATATGTTTGTGTATAAAAAAGAATCAAACAGCTCAAAATGTCGCCGACGACATTTTATTTCGCCAGATTTTCCTTACCAATTTTTCATTTCAGTACAGAAATGAGACGAAAAAAAAACTAAATTGAATATAAAAGCGAAAACTTGGCAAATACGAGCGTCATTATTTTGTTGCGTCAGCGTTTGCCTGACGCGCTGGCACAATTAATCACATGCGACGACGGACGACGAATGGATGGACGGACGGCATGGCGGCAGCGCGCTCTGCCTGTCTCCGATGCCAGCAGTGTGCCTGCGTGTCTCTCCCCGCGCTTGGTCGACGTGTGACAAAAATTTCGCCTGATTTTGTCTTAATTAACGCCAAACGCTTCAATAGCGATAAAATATGTGCGCCACCAGAGCAACCGAGGCAGCCACCAGAGCTCCCACAGCTCCTGCCGCTCCTGTGTGTGTAGCTGCAAACACTTGTTCCAATTAATCGGCTTTGCACTGGCGTGCACTGCTATTTCAGTGTGATTCCTTCTCCTTCTCCTGTTCCTTTCTGCATTTTTGCTCTTCCTCTTTGCATTTCCCGCGCCCTTTGTGTCTGCTGCGCGTCGTGTTTTCGTCGCATTGCCGCATCATTCAACGCCTTGCAGCATTTGTTGCATGCATTCGTGCGGCTCGGCAGCATTCGTTTAAACTTTTGCCCCCAGTTTGTTGCATTGTGCGGTGATCTCCTCTGCTCTGCTCTGCTCTTGTGTGCATTTTGCATTGAATTTTACGCATCATTCACACATTGGCTGGCAAAAGATTTCGGCTTTAATTGGACCACACGCACATAATTTGGAGGCTTCCTTGCGGCCACACACTCAGTCCTACTTGCACATTTTTGGCTGCCATCTCTCCGCTGCAAGCGAGACTTTTGGCGTCGTTGGTGTCGTTCCAATGATTTCGTTTCGTTTTGCTGACAGCGAGCTTCTTAAGTTTCTGGCTGCCGCCCCTCCACAACGTGGCACTGTGCTGTTGTGTGGTGCGTTTGTGTGCGCAGTGTCACTGAACCTGAACCGCCCAACTTGACTGCATGCAGCAGCAGACATTCGAGATTTATCGGCAGATAAATAATTGTTGAAATTTCGTGCACGAATCATGGAAACCGGGAGTTTAGTTAAAGTGTCAATGAGGCGAAATCCTCTTAGTCACTCCTGAATTTCACAGAAGGCGACGTTCCTTTCGCTTTCAGTTGGAATTCAACACTCTTAAGTAGAGCAGTTTCAGAGGAAATTGAAACGAGAGCATCGCAGCTTGTGAAGATCTAGTGAGATTCTCCCTGTACCTATTGCTCCTGCCAAAATAATTAATTGCGTAACTTGACTAAGCACACGTGTCCTTATGGTGTCTCTTTTTATACCAAGATTTTCAATTTTACTTAACGCCGTTTAACTCGACTACTCGCAGCAGTTACGGTATTAATGGCGGCTTAGACGCACGTGCGGCCTAATCAGTCGTGCTGTTGGAAGGGGCGGAAGGACATTTAAAAAGTTTTTCGTTAGTCTTAGAACTAATTTTGGTGTTAGTTAAAGACATAGAAAAATTATTTATTGATCTTAGAGAAAATTGGCGAGTAATCTGTTGTTTTATTAATTATTATCCAAGGGATAAGATTCCGCAGAGCATCTGCACTTTTTTCTAAATAACACTTATCACTGCAGCAGATGAATCGCAATGTAGCTCTACATCCATTCGCTTGACACTTGTTATAACTGCTTATTATTTTGATTAACTTCCTTCTTTTCTAATACTCCTGCTAACAGTTTCGAACGGAATTTTTGGTAAAGATTCCTTCCAGGCAGAAATGACTCGAAGGGTATCCATCAGCAGATACTTTCATCAAAATTTACATCGACGGATCAGAAGTGAATTCAGGTGTAGGATCAGGGATTTGTTGCTCAACGCCTTCAATCAGTGAATCCATCAAACTAATGGATCACTGCAGAGTTTTTTAAGTGTAAACAGTCGCTATTCACGACGCCTTGAGTTGGTTGAGGATAAACGACATAACCGGTAAGGATATCTGCAATTTACCAGACAGCCAAGTTGCCCTAAGGGCTTTGGATGCATTCCAAATAACATCAAACAGTGTCTTAGACTGTCGCCGAATCTCTTAATGAGATGGCTAAACAATTCCATATCCATTTATGCTGGGAACCAGGTCATAGGGATACACCAGGGAACTGCAAGGCTGATCAACTTGCGAGAGACGGCACTTGTATACTCGTATGTATAGGTGTACCTCTCGCCACTTGTAAGTTTCTCATAAGGGAGACACTAATTAACTCTACCAATCAAAGGTGGAGCTGTGCGAATAGCGGGCGAAATCGCCAGGCAAACATGGCAGAGGCGAAATCTACGTTTCTCCAAGAATATCATTACACTCAATAGACTACAAATTAGGACTCAAATAGGAGCCTTCACGGGACATTCTTCTAATAGAAAATCATGCAAGAAGAATGGATGTCTATACGCATGATTTCTGTCTCAGCTGCAGGAGCGAGGAGGAACTTGGTGCAGTATCTTTTCTATACATGTCCAGCTTTTGCTCGAAATCAGGAACGTTTACTAGGATCCCACTTCATAGCAAATATAGATAATCTATACCAGCCAGGTGTGAATAACCTTCCACGCTTTCTTAAAGGCTCAGATTGGTTCAATCTGTGAGAGAAGCATAGCCACGCCCCGGACCCACGGTTCACAATGGACCCAACTGGTGGTCTAAGTGGCATCAGTGTTTTCTAGATAATGCTGCTGCCTAACCTACCTACCTACCTACTATAGCTGCATGTCGACAAATTCATTAAAGAGGGAAAGGTGTATCCTATCCGTTTGAAAGCTCGGGCCATGTTCTTTTGAGATTAGGCAGGGCATTATTTCAGTGTGTTTCCCGGATGTTTTCATTTTCTGATAAGGAAGTCAATTGGCAGCAAAGAGACGGGAATATAATTGATTCATGTATTAAGAGCAGAGATAGAACCATTGTAAAATCTTAGTGACCTGGTACTATCAGTGAAAGAAAGGCAGAAAATGGTGAGGGACTTAGGCTAGGTGAGGTTACACTGGCTGGACGTGAAGGTCACACATAGCTCTGCAAGGTCCATTGCGATGCCAGTGAGATGCCAGTGAGTTACATAGTAGTAACAACAGGACGTATCGATCAAATACGATACATATTTCATAAATCGTATTTGATACCGATAGTTTTACACATATATTTGATTGAATAAAACATTTCTTTATAATTTCAATCCTGAATTATGCAAAGTCGGAGAATAGGCATTATTGTCGAAGTGGCCTGGTTCCAAAACATGAAGGAAAATGGTGGTAACAAATATTTTTTAATCTACAAAACACATGAAAGATTGAAACCTTAGAGGGCAACCTAGATATACTCCCGGCACCCAACTTCGTGGCAATAGAGGATATAGTAAAACAAAAATTCAGGTCACTATGTCAGCAAACCATCGGTAGGGAAACAGGGAAGCCGCTGACATTGTAAATATCACGATTAAATATCCTTAATGATTAATGGACATGGGAATGGAAAACATCTCCATTGAGTTTGGTTTGTTGCCAATGACCAAAAGCGGAATCGAAACTTATTTTTGTAGTTATCTTAAAGTGTCATCAATGGGGATTTCTGGGATTTTCTTAGCAGTTCAACACACATGGGTCCATCAGTAGACACCAAAAACCAGAAATTGGGTCAGCTCAGAAGTTTCCTTCCTTACCATTTTAAATTAGAACATCATTTTTTACCTGAACACCACAGAGAACCAAATGGAATACTTGTAACTTACTGATTAGATTACCTTCTTCCATATTCCCATCCAGCTATTCACGTACGAGTATTATGCGCATCAACTTGAATGCGATGAAACCTGTACAATCCATCTTATTTGAAGACCACTATTAACATTGACCAATCGTCGGAATTATCTCTCGAAAGTCGTGAGAACCTTGACAACGGCTTCCGTCATTACCCATGGTTCGACACTATGCAGCAGCGCGGACATAATGAATTACTAATTATGTGTGGGTTGTGGCTTCTCCATTGCCTTGAGTAACCCTTTCCACATGCTTAATCTCAAGGCTGAAGTAATTTTTTGCTGTTGATACACGTATTTACTACCTCTAAGTTGTGATTGCCAACCGAGACATGGTGTCTAAGATACCTACATAACATTTGTATGTCTTGACACTGACTGATCGCCTATTAAGGCCAATTATATCATATCAATCGGCATATTACGGTAGCATGACACTTTTTCTGAAAATGGTATCATTGGGTTGGAGTTCCGTAGCTTGAATTCTCTGCCATATCAGATTAATACACGAAAGAAAGTCCTATTGCTTGATAACCCGTTTGGCTTCTAAAGGCTTGGAAGAGTCCTTCCCAATGTTGAGAGAGCATTTCAACATAATGTTATCAAATCGACTTCGGCGTTCGTTCGACCATATTCTGGAGAAGAGATCGTACCTAATTCAGCATAACTACTCCGTCTATGGTATTTTATATAAGAGAAGTGGTGTAGTTCGGAGAACCGCCGTAGAGACAGGTCTCCAAGCACTCGGGCATTGATAATCATTGTACTATAATGTCCTAAGCCACTCATCAGAAAGATTGTCAGTGCAGACCGTTGTGTTGTTTTATAATTTTTTACTGATTTTACCATCTCGTCACAACAGTTTTAGCGCCTTTGCTGCTCAATGACTTTTTGCACTCTGTGATCCTTTTCAAATCTGCACAAATCTCACCTCCAACTAAACCACGGCTCAGGTAATGACTTTTGCACTTTGTGATTCTTTTCAAATCTGGACAAATCTTGCCTCCAACTAAACCACGGCTCAGGTAATGACCATGTGCCTTCACACTTCCGTATAATTTGGTTATCATCACGTGATTTAGTTCTCATAAACAAGGCAGACGTGATTCTTAGAAAATATTCATCATATCTTAATTAGTCACGGAATGTTTGGTCCCATAACCGGACACTGTTTCCTTTGTGTCTTGTGTTGATGTCACTTAAATCAAGACTGTAATACTCTATCATTGGGGAAATTATCATAATTAACTAATAATGAAATTCAAACGTAACTATTTAATTTATGCTTGAGAAAGAGATCACTATCAGCAACTTAATAGGCATCTCTTCCAGCACAACTCTTCCAGCAACGGAAGATCCATTAATAAGCTCACCCTGAACACAACTTAACGAAACTGAACTGAACCGAACTCAACTGAACTTTTCAGGCAGCTCGTGTGCTGCTGCATGAGTCAATTTGTGTATCGTCATTTGTTAGGAACGTCAGTTGGGTCTGTCAAAAATCATAAGCCAGATCACTTGTCACTTGTCACTCGGGAGAGCGGGTGAGCGTGCATTTCAGTTTTGAAGTGTTCTTCGCAGTGCGGCTGCTGGTATTAAACATACGAGTAGCAACATGGCAACGTTTCCTTTCTCGGCTGAGAAAATTGTTGGCGAGGCCATTGAAAATGTCCCGCGAACAAAATATTTATTAATGAAGTTGTCAGTGCATGTGTCAGTGTCAGAGATTCTATTTAAAATACGATTTCTTTCTACAAAAATTTTATTGCGGCCAATATCTAACGAGCGCGAACATGCTGCATGCAACATTGTGGAAGGATTTGACAAGAGAAATGTTGTTGAAAAGTTGTTGCGGCTAATTGCGCCAATGACGCATTTTCAGGTATTCAAACTGTTGCCACAGTTGCCGACATTTTCGTGAGGTTTATCGGTAGTTCATGGACTTTAATAGGCCGCTTAATTGGTGAGTTGTAGTGATGCTTTGGGGGTAGCATAGGAGGGAGTGCGACATTGGAGTAGAAATTCGTGCAAGTGCTAAAAATGTTGTCTTTATTTTCCATTTTGCCAATCAAGTTTTCTATTCTTCGGTATATTTTCATCACATTTACTTATTTCTGAGTTAGATTGCAACTTCATGACAGAAGACGTTACTCTATCTGAATGTACGCTATAGACCCTTTTGGTAAAATGGATTGAATACCATCAGAGATAATCGCTAAGAAAGTGGGTCTGCCAACTCGTTATCTGCCATATAAACACGACGTTATCTCCCATATAGCACGTCTTATCGGACAGACTTTATTTGCTAACTTGTCCCTATGTACTATCAAGCGTACAGGCAAGGGAAGAGGCTTGGGGAAAATGAGATGGGAAAGAAGACCCTGTTGAATATGAGACCCCTTAGATTAGGACACATTTCCAGTACGCCAGCGGATTATCTCTAGCGCTCACTCCTTCACGACCAATTAAGAAAACTATCATCCGAGTCTGCAGAAGGAGTTATTTCCAATGAATATTCAAGGTCGATAAACCCTGCCCAGGTGGTTGATCAACTATTACCTACGATGCCACAGAGGCCTGATATCCAACTCTGGAGCTGCTGTTAATAAATGTGGACAATTGAATGAGCCTTTCCATTTTTTTCTTGTGTAATTGAAGAGTGGATACCGTGGAGTATTACCAAGAGCATTACATGGTATGTTTGTCTAGGCTGACACTGGAGCCTAGACAAACCTGTCCACATAATACTCCCAACATAACTTCACTGGATCTACACTTCATTACACAGGAAAAAATGGAAAGGCTCATCATCAAAATACTATCAGAGTAATGGAGCTCAGCATTGTTTAGAATATAACAAAGTTTAGAATAATAGAGTTCTGGATATAACCGACTGATTAAAGTTAATAACGCAGCAACTCTCCCAGAACTCAGTGCTTATGAACCCTCTATCAGACCGCGTATTGTCCAGAAGGTGTTTCGCTTTGTCAGATTTGCTCGGCTTGTTCAAACTCGATTCGTTAGCCTTACATTCCATTGTATGCCAAGATTTGCTGCACAATTCAATGCGTTTCTCTCTTCTGAATCTAGCACACCTTTCAATATGAGTCACTTTCAGCCTGCCCGGCTGCACAATAATCGATCATAGCCATTGAAGGCAGTCATAATTCGATAGAAAAACGTTTGTTAAGAAACAATTTTTCCAGTTGTTTACGATTATTCGGTATAAAAGGAGAAATAAGCCAGCATTATTATTCCCACTTACCACCTTCGTAGACCGTGACTGTATTGTTGGGAAGGTGTGAAAATATTTAAGACTCTTTCTCCACTCGTTTTCTCGTCGCGACGCTTGTCTACATGAAATTCTCATCTCGTACAAAACTGTTGATTGTACCGAATTATGATTAATGAGCGCTCTGTCATAAAAGTTGTCGATTGTTATATAAGCCAAGACGACTAATAAAATGAAACAAGTTGTCGTTGTCCTGTTTTGTTATTTGAGATATTTTTCTTTTTATTTCTAATTTGATTCTGCATTATTTTGTCCGTGTTTTTGTTGTTGTTCTCTTTTTGAGTTAACAATGAACAAATGAATAAGATTTTGTTGCGTCAAAATGCGTGCTAGCAACGTCTGCCACAGCGTTTGAGCGACCAGCGTTGTTCATCGTGATCAATCATATGTGGGGATATTACTGATTGGACACCTTGTAGCTCAGAGCATACGGAATGTCTGCGGGATTTGCAGAGGCACCAGCCAACAGGCAACAGCTAGGAACAAGCAGGTAGTATGAAGTCTCCAATGCGCGTAAATCTGTAATGAGACGTGGTAAAATTTTAGTATTTTGCACTATCCACAATTTGCGACAAATCTCTAACAAATCTTCTCTTGAATTCAGAGGAAGGAAATGTAAATAAATATTAAAAATAGAGGAGAAGAGATTATGCTTTCTTCTCGTGTATAGGACAATTCTACAAAATTTTTATATACTATTTTGGGAATATAATGAAAAAGTGAAATATTCGAAAGAAATTTTAACAAATTTTGACGATTCGATATATAAAAAAAGTCCTTGAAACATGTCTGAAGCAATTTAGCTGTTCCAGTCACGTTCATCAGTTTGTTTTGATACGATTTGAATACAGAAAACCCCATATGAAGAAAATTTTAGATTAAACTGTCAATCCAATATGTCGAATCAATTAAAGAGTTCGCGTCCGTTTCAGTTCGACAAAACTAATGTTCTATAAGACGATCTGGTAGTGTTGTTCGTCGCTAAATTTTTGGCCCTATTCGTGTTGGCGAAGATTGTTGGATTGGATGAACCAAGAGCTGTATGAGCTCTATGCCGACATTGATGTTATCCAGCTTATAATCATTCAGCGAATGCGCTGGCTGGGTCATTTCCATCGTATGAATGAAGAAATTCCAGCGAAAAAGGTATTTGCATCGAGAGTCGACGGACGACCATGCGTAGGGAGACCATGCCTAGGGAGACCATGCCTAGGGAGACCATGCCTAGGGAGACCATGCCTAGGAAGACCATGCCTAGGGAGACCATGCCTAGGGAGACCATGCCTAGGGAGACCATGCCTTCAAGTGACTTACCAGGGCGAAGAGGAAATAACCTTGTTTGGTATAAGTAATTGGAGAAGGCGCATGCAGAGTAGAGACGCCTGTGATCACAGATTCTGTTAAGAAAAAGATGCCCTTTCATTATTATTGCAGCATGTTCTTGAACGTTGTGCAATTAAGTTCATTAGTACGAAAGAGACAACATTATCTTTGACAGAAGAATGCTAGAAAGAGATATATTCACTGATGTAAGAAAGACAGTTTATCATTCATTACTTGATGTCCTTTCATTATTATTGCAGCATGTTCTTGAACGTTGTGCAATAAAATTCATTAGTACGAAAGGGACAACGTTATCGTTGATGCTAGAAAGAGACAAATTCTCTGATGTAACTAGAACAGTTTATCTTTCATTACTTGAGGACGCTGCCGTATGGAAGAAAGAGTTATCATCATCACTGACTTATATCATAGTCACAATAAACGCAATCATTTACTGTACTGAACTCAACTCAATATCGTTTCTTTGATTTTTTTGGTTATCCTAGACCCCCTTCACCACTTTAAACCTGACTCTGAGGCCGACATTTAATATGCCTGTCGCTTTAATTCCCTTTACTAATTAATGACACGGAACAACTCCTACAAATGGCGTGTACTATTAAGAAACTTAACCTCCATCGCCGTTTCCACAGCCCTTTCGCAATCTGCCAGAAGTCGAAGTGTTCAATTGATTGATTAAACACTTATCGCTTGTCAATCTTCATAAGACATGAATCCGCTACTAATTAAAAGTTGTGGCCTACATGGAAATACGCGTGTTCCTGCAAAATGCGAGCACCGAAAACGAAGCACCAATATGAGCAGAGAAAATGAAGGCAAAATAAAAACAAGAAGAAGGCCAAATCATGTTATCTTTCACAGTTTTTAACATGTTTATAAACAAAACCATCACGGCCACTCAGACGGCGAAGGAGTGTTGTGAGGCGTTCAAAGCAACAATCGGCTAACCGTGCAACTTCCTGACAAACACGCAGTTGCCTGCATGGAAATATGCGGCTGACTGCAACATCAACTGCAGCTTCAGCTCCAACTTCAACGAACCGTTTTAAATTGAGAAAGACCCGTGCACATAATAAAAAAGTCAACTACTGCTTAGCACAATCATTCAAGTTAAGAGACGCAAACGCCAGCGGAGCGCACTGAAGGAAAGCGAGCAGACACATCAGCAAGAGCAACAGCAGCAGCAGATCAGGCTGTCTGCCTGCCTGCCTGCCTGGCTGGCTGACTGTTGAAGCGATTGCTGACAGGCAACATGTGTCTACAGGTGTCAAGCTGTAGAAACCCATTTTGCCCCAAAGCTAAGGTCGCTCGTTCGTACGACATTGGCAGGCAGCCCAATGCACAAACTGCATTTTTCGGCCACGCACTTTGGCAACACCACGATCACCATCAGAGTAACAACACCACCAACACCACACACACAAACAACACCACCAACAACAATACGAGTAACCACAACAAAAACAAGACTGTTCTCGGCCCCCGCTCGCAGTGTGACCAGCCCGAACCGGACCGGACCCCGACGGTGTGTGCAGAATTATTGGACAAGGGCACTTGCTCTCAAGGCTGCTTGCTAAGGGCAGCTATAAAACTGCGCTGCTGCTGCATTCATATTTTATGGATCGTGTTCGCTCGAAATTGCGTTATTGTGCAGCGGTGTAAGACAACCAAATTACAGGTCGGCGCGTTTAACTTTGAGTTCGGCAGTTGCGGGAATCATGCACGGCACATGATCATATTTCGCGGGGCGGGCATCGATTGAAAGGATGCACTTTTCCGCAGCAGCTTAGCATGTTGCACTGGGGTGCGTCGAAGAATTGTTTTCGAAAGTGTTCTTTCTTAAGCGCGTATATCACAGGAACGAGGGGAATTTATTGTCATTGTGGAGTGTCACTGGCACAATTGAGTTATTTTAATCACTCGCTATTGAAGGTCGTGGCTCAGTAATTGGCATTTGGTGCAATATTTTTCAATAGAAATGAACTCCTTTGGAGGGTGTTTAAGGGCTTTCTATGGAAGAGTGTCACTAAATCCTCACCAAATGAGTTGTTGAGTCCTCCATAAAGTGATTGGTGAATAAGATAAAGTATTTGTATAAGGCAATACAAGAAGAGGAGGTTTATAAGGTGTTCACTGAGTCGCTTTGGTGTATCTAACAATGGTAGGATGGATTATCTATGCTCGAATAGTTAGTCACTTACATCTGGAAGATACCTAAAGCTGTTGCACAACATACTGTCTGATACTTTCTCATTTTTGCTACATACACATTCATTTCTAGTATCAGAATAGATCCTTCTGTCGGTGAAGCCTGGCAGCCTTCACTAACCCAACTTTGATAGTTGTAAAAATTGGAAGATATGCGAATCATGCCGCTTTTAGTTGGACCTCAGGACGTACCTCCTTCCGTTATATCGTGCCATAGCTCCGTGTTACGACCGTGGTATCATTTTGTCCTTATGTTATTGATAACATAATAATCAGTACTGATTTGAATTGTTGAGAGTTCGGGTACATTGCTTGGTAATCACTCTTTGCTATAGATTCTTTGTTTTGGTATACAAATTATAATCCATAATTATCCTACTTTCTAAGGTAGTCGCTTATACTCTGAACTCAACCCAATGCTTCTATAATCTTTCTGCTTAGCACCACAGACTGCGTATATAACCCAATCTGTTACTTGAGTTTATCTTATTTGCTTCCGTGTCCTTGCATAGACATGTTTCTCTGCATGAGAATGGGTCAGCTCTCAGATTGAGTATACCAAAATTTTCTTCAATTAAACAAGGGATTTAGTTTTTCAATCCGTAAGGATCTAATCATTTTATAAGTCTTCTCTAAGCTTCTTTCGCCACGGCTAACAATGTGACTCGCTTTGAACGTACTCACAGCTTCTTCCTAGACCACTTTAAACTATTTCCTGTTGCTTCCACTCTCAGCAAATCCCCTCCATATCCGCAAGCATAGAATAATTCAGGGTCAAACCGTTTAAACTGCATTAATTTCAAAGCGTTCGCCACTCATTTTAATTAAATTATGTGTGTAGCTGCGTTTACACCGCATTTTGTGCCTTATTACAATGGAATTTCGTGTTGGCTATGAACGCATAACACAACATCGCCAACAACAAGAACAATAACAATAACAACAGCAACAACAATAAAAAGAAATATATATCAGCAACACATTGTTACCACATCTTTAGCCATTTTCGCATGTTGGCAGCTTATAAAGCAAAAAATTCCTAAGTGCCTCATGAGGCACAAAGCTACGCTCGGTCTCTGGAGAGAGTAAGAGACAGAGTGAGAGAGGGCGAGGGAGGGGGCGAGATTTCAGCGCAGATAAGCACGCTTTTTACCAGCGACGGTCGGCCGCAAGAGTGTAAATTAACAGCAAAGCGAGTGGGCTGGGCAGCCAGACAGGCAGCCAGGCTGGCAGGCTCGAGGCAGGCGGCGGGCTGGCATGTGGGCCGATAGGTGGCCTTTATGAGTTATGGGCATTTAAAGCGCATTTCCAGCGCACTGCGGCTGTGTTTGCCACAGTCGGAGAATGCCGGAGTGGCAGAGGGTCTCGGCGTATAAAGGAAATTCCAGCAAGGACATAGTTTTTATTTGCAGTGAGTGAGCATGCTGAGGAATTTCGCCCGCCATGCTACAACGCGCAGCTCTCTGAAATGTTGCTGATAACTCATTAGCATGAAATTTAGACTATTTATGTGTTTATTATGTTTGCATGTACACATGCATGCATGAGCTTGCCTGTGTGTGTATGCGTGTTTGTGTGTGTAGTCATAATTTACACATACGTGTGGAAATTTTCATATTAATAAAAATTTTTCAAGCCATTTCCGTTGCTCAATAAAACAATTTAAACATCATTGTCGCTGACGCAGAGGCCACAAAAACACATCAACAGCATTGGACGAAGACACCTTGAGGAGCGGTCTGCAGCAGAAAGCGCGTATTATGGTCATAATAAATATTGTCGTAGTTGTTGCTGTATTTTTATAATCCTTATAAATTAATTAATTTGCCGTATCTCTTGCATATGATCGAAATGTTAATCAACCCTTGGCAGCTGCCCTAACTAATAAAACTTGTTAATTATCAGTTGCGGTGAGCGATGTGCAGTGTGGTGACGATCGTCAAGCGGCAGGACAAGGAACAAGTTAATCCCTTTTGCGTGTCACAAAGCACATGTTCGTTGCGAGGAAGGTAATAAGATGTAGAAAACTATTCCTTTGCATTTCAAGCGGATCTTGGCAGGCCCAGCAACATGTTGCCGCAACATTCGCAAATTTTCCTCTAAGTATTTATATGAATTTCAGCTAATACGTGCACCACTCACACCCAGCTGGACGCCAGCACAGCTCCAAAGACACTACCAACAGCAACAACAATAACAGGAACAACAATAACAAGAACTGCGTACAGTAACAACATCAATAATAAAAACATAAGCAATATTTTTGCTCTTACGCGCGATGCCTTCCTTGTGTATATTTCACTCTTATGCAAACAGACTCGCATACGCTTGTATAACATCGTGTTAAAAAACATGTTCGCAATTAAATGATGTCCTGCCAAGCAGGAGGAGGCTATTTTATGCAACTCTCCAGTTCAGTGCTTCACTGCCAATGCTCACACTCCAGTCTACGCCACACAACACCACACCAGTTTATGTTGCAGCATACAACAACAATTTACAAGGTTCTTGTTTTCGATTCAGTATTTTTTCGTCGTTACTTTCAACATTTAAACATGTGTACATGTTGCGTGGGGTATGACGAAACGTATGCAAACAAAGTCAATAACAACAACAACAACAACAACAACAACAACAAGAAAACAGAAAACAGCAAAAGAAAAAGAAAGACAGCAAGGGAAATATGTGTCTTCTGCTCAGGCGCAACAACATATCACCTGGCGTTAACAAAAAGGTTGCACGTAAATGACCCAAGTTATCATAAATATGTCAAAAGTTGTAAATTAAGCGCACAGCGTGATGCGGTCTAAAGCGGAGACTGTGCCTGAGACAATGTGAATGGCTGCTGCTACGCCTAAAAGTGTGCTCCGGCCAGCTCGTATGTGGTCAGAGCCGTTGTGTTGCTCTCTTATTGGCTTTGTGGCCAATTTGAATTTTTATTTATTATTGAGATTTTTGCACTTGTTTTTAAAAATTGATTTAAAACGCGTTTTTTATGCTAACAGGGCTCACATCGCGGGTGGTACACGCTTAACAAATGCAACAGTCCAAGTGTGAGCTACATTCATGTAATCTTACATTCCTATATTGAATTTTTGTTGAAGCTGAGGAATTTTAATGCTTTTTGGTGTCATATTAAACAGTTTTTTCCTTATTTTTTTAAAACTAAAAAAAAACTCTTTAAATGATTTAACTTCAAGTCTCAGCGTGTTGCTGCAACATGTTGCTGAGTCCCACATCCCTATAAATGTATGTCCCTGCTACTATTTTACTTTGCCTGCGACTCCTCAAATCCATTTGAAATTGATTTTCTGTCATCGCCTGCATTTGCTTTGGCTTTCAACTCCCGCCAAGTGTTGATGGGTGCCGCACATTATTATCAACCGAAATGACACACCGACAATCATTGTCAAAATGCTCCTGCCCCATCGCAAAGCAGTACCAGAGCCTGTGTTTCCGTTCCCCAGCTATGACAGTATACCAAAGTAATTGCCGACATGCGAATGCAATAATAAAACTATTTGTGCGCGATTTGTTTTAACTTTTTTCCTAAATTTGTATCAAGGATTAGAAAGCAGCGGCATACAAAAACTATTAAACGAAAGGAGTGAATTTGTTAATGTGTTTAACGCGCGTGCATGCACGCGTATGTGTGTTCAGTGTCATAAAATAACAAAAGCCGTGTAGAAATATGCGCTGTGTTTTAATGGGGAAAGGGGTTAAATGTGTTTATTTGTTTATGGCGCACAGCGGGAGTTCTTTTAGTTCCAACTAAAGGGTTATTAGCAAGTCGAGTTCGCCGGGCTTAGCTTTGAGTTATTGTTCGAACTAATGCGAATTTTGCATGCCAGCGCCAGTTATCGAGTTTGTTTGGTTGCGCACAAATATGCCTTTAATACGCGCTAAAAGAACCATGAAAGTGAAAGTAGGTCTTCGTTTTCTATTATAGAAGCTGAAAGTGCGGTGAAGACATCGGGTTTCTTGCGAAATTTAAACCTTTCCATATTCATCTGTATGTAGGAAGGCATTGCAACATATGAAGGAAGGTATTGCAACATGTTGCTAGGACAAAATACGAAAAAATACTGTTTCAATATTTTCACCAAAAAGCTTTTAACTAAACACGAATCTAAGGACTAAGTCTGCATACAAAATTCAAGCAGAAACAATTGTTTCAATACAGTGACCAAGGAGTCATTTAAACATTCGTGACAAAACATGAATCAAAGATACATTCATAAGGGAAGAAACAAACTTCTAGAAGCTGTGATATTGTATCATTCTTAGTACTGCTATAAGGGCATCTCCACACTTTACTACCATTATGAGTCATTAACTATGACATCTCCATACTACAATATGTATATATGCATATCAACTATAAGGCAACAGCTATTACTCATCAATGTTATTGTCTCTTGATATCGTAAATAACGATAATGTTAGCGAAAGATAGCATTCAAGCCTATTGATATCTTTTGTTCAATAAAGTTGCTGTACTGAAAAGACTTAAAAGCGGATATTATAGACAAGCAGGGCATGTGGATCGAGAGTTGTGTTCAGTTGTGAATTGGCTGCTGTAGTAATAACTCAGCACTGTAAATATACTTTAAATGTGTGACGTTGTTGTATTAAAGAAACCATTTCTACTTTCGTGGACCTTAAATTTTTCGATAAATGCTTACATATAATTTTCACAATTGAGTTATCGGAACTATGAGCGAGAACTAATTTTCATTTCTAAACAAATGCTTACATATAATTTTCACAATTCAGTTATCCGAACTATGAGCGTGAACTAATTTTCATTTCTAGACAAATGCTTACATCAAATTTTCACAATTCAGTTATCGGAACTATGAGCGTGAACTAATTTTCATATCTAGGCAAATGCTTACATATAATTTTCACAATTCAGTTATCGAAACTACGAGCGTGAACTAATTTTCATATTTAGATAAATGCTTACATGAAATTTTCACAATTCAGTTATCGGAACTATGAGCGAGAACTAATTTTCTTTTCGAAAGGACTACAAATACTTCATTAGCTTCGCTTCAGAAAGTTTACACAGATATATACGAGGACTTTGGTCACCAATGACAAAGGAAACATGTTGCTGAGTGGCGACATTAGCATTGAAACGCTTTCTAAGTGAAACCTAAAACCGGCATCATAAATATCTATTATAATTAGTTAGGAATTCGTTGAGCGAATATAGGGGCAGTGAGCATGGCTGCGTGTAGCACGGGTCTCTTATTAACCCCAGCAAAATGCTGCTTGGCCATATTGCTAAAACCTATCATTCGAATTTCTAATTCAGGTTCAACAAAGCATGAATTACACTCTGCGAATTTAGCCGCACACACATAGCAATTCTTCAGCGCGTGGAATGTTGCTCTGCATGTGTCAGTTGCGTTTTGGGAGCACCTCAGCAAATGTTGCAGCAACATGGCATCAAGTTCAGACCTATTGGCACAGGCATGTTTGTAATCACCGCTAATAAGAGTGGTTGGAAGTTAACATTTAAATTTAATTGCAGTCGACATTTGCACCACACAATTTCCGTTGCCTACACATCAACAATTGAGGCAACGAATTTTCACAGCATCGTGTACCGCCGTCAACACGGCCACCGTAAGAGTGCTCACTTGACATGTTATTTTAATAATAATCTCTTATGAAACCGCTGCCACTGCCACTGCCGCTTGAGCCTTCATTAAGCGCAATAATAAGTAGTGTCATTGTCGGTGTTTTCACCTCTACCCGCTGACATATCTCGTTGCCATTTCTTGTGGCAGCATTTTAATTGTTGGCGCGCAAAAGCCTTTTTTCCCTTGCACCAACATCACTTGAGACTGCTGCTCAAGTGTTGCCACCTGTCATAATAAGTTGAAACGGCATTTGCATTTCGCATTGCAATGCAATTAATAATCTCTCGCTACAAGTTCATAATTGCGTCAAATGTAAATTACAACCATTTCGCTTTGTGTTGTGCGCATGCGCAACCGCAACCGTGTACTCCCAGTCCGTCGAATTGTCGCTGTTGTCGACTGTTTTCTGTCTGTTTGCAATGAGAAATGTCTGTGCAATTGCAATTTTCTGGAACCAGTTTCTGCTCCGCACTCTCAAGTGTTTCTGTTGAATGCGCTTGCGAAACGGAACCACAAATTATTTTAATTTGCGTTAAATAAGCAACGAGGTGAGAAAAAATTAAGAGCTGCCGCTTGTGTTTGTCGGTCGAAGAAAGCGATATACACGTCCGACGTCCGACGTCCGCGACCGAGCATTTGCAGGTGAGGAAAACTCAATTAAAAACACTTTGGAAAATTACCGAGTCTTAGACACGAACACAGCCACAGCCACATGACCGGGTGCTGCTTTCAGGAGCTTGGGCAAAATTTGTGTGTAATTTTCTCACTTGTAGTCTAGTTTTGCATGTAATCGAGTGGCAACATTGTTGCTGAAATTACCAGAATTAATGAGGAAATTCAATTGCAGTGCAAATGAACTCAGCCCTTGTGGCTGTAAATTTGAAGGAATGAAAATGAAGGAATGTTTCATTGGTTGTCTATTGGTGCTAAATGTTTCCTTGGGTGGAGCGATTGTCAACAGAAGGAGGTTAAGAATATGGTAGTAAAACTTTAAATTTCTCTAATGTTGTATGTTAAATATAAGGATAAAGGAAGAAAAAGGCCCTGGTGTTCACTCACCATACATTTACATTGTTCACATTACGATTGACGGGACTATATTTAGATTTATTTAAGGGCGTTATACACCGAGACCTGAAAGATCTATTGTGATGCCCGCATTTATTTGAGGATAATCTCATCTATAGATCGTATGAGGATAGTCTCATCTATAGATCGTATGAGGATAGTCTCATCTACAGATCTTCTCAGGTTAATTCTGTCAGGGTAATTTCCGACAGGAATTCATATCGTTTGGAGGAAACAAGTTGAGTTACTCATATCTAAGATATATTCTCCAACACACCTGTGCCTTTTATGTGCCAAAGGTCTGCAGTATGTGATCAGGTGCAGTGAGGTTTCGTAGCTTTCTCCAGCGAATTTACAGATGTCATCTGAAGATAGACCCAACTTATTCATATGATAGTTGAGCCTACATTGTCGATTTTTATGAATAAGTTTGCCTTTTTATATTGAACAACTTTTCTCAGACATCAAGTTCGTAGAGGAGTCTTGATGGGTTGTACAGTCTCACACTTGCTATACAACATCATGTTCAGCGGGCCTGAGCAGCAACCCCGTTGATTTAGGATTTAATTGGGAAAGAGCATGTCCTGAGAGCCATCTGCAGTCCCGCAACCATGGAGGTGGATTGTACACATATTGATTTAAAAGTGATGATTTATATAAAATGCTCAGGAACTTAATGAAGATTTCACTAATTTATTTGTTCTGTCTTTTGCCTCTAATGTATATTTATATCAGATGCTCGTCATTGTTTCGGAGAGATTAGGAAAATCTTAACTCCTTTTAGGCAATACTCATATACCATGAGAGTTCTAAATTCAATCTGGCTTCACATACCACTTGATTCTTGACAGACCAACTAAGAAGTGTGCTGGATGTGTGAGAAGTACTTATCTTAAGTACGGTTTAACTGAGGTGCCGTTTTGTGGCACCTTTCAAAGTAGCCAACAAAAATCCAGTGGCATTGGAGGAGTTGCAGGTACTGATGTAAGTAAATATCGTATCTAATTGCATCTTATTCTTCTAAAGATTCGAATGTTGATAGTGTTCATTTATGTATTCACATTTTCGCTTATTTCCTTGTTCAAGGACAACAATTCTGTCGAGTGTCTGATGCCAGCTTCTTCACTTCACCAATGCTTGGTTCTTATATTTGTTCATTTTTTTTTAAGATGACTTTTTGTGTGGATCCTTATTTCGCCTTGGGTCAGTATCTAATCTCGAATGTTTGTCTGATCTTCGTTTCCCTCGTATTCCTTAATCGAATGAGTTTTACTTTAGGTTAGGCGAGGTTATCGTGGCAGCTGGTCTTGAGTTTTACCTTATCTTCCTTCATTTGGATGGTGTTTTCCCCACTCATAATCACTCTCCAACAAATTCAGTCTCCTTTCCTGTTAATGTATTTCCTTGGCGGCGTTCGCTCAGCATTCATTTTAATTCAATTTGGCACCTCATTTACCTCCTGCCTGGTGTGTACTGAGAAGTAATGGCAGTGGAGTTATAGGAGATAATTGAAATTTCCATATATAGCTGGCCTGCTGATCAATGTCTGCGTGTACCAAAGGTCGCACAATTGCCCCATTATTTGTTGCATTAAATTGTTGATTGAACAATTGTTACCAGGCAAATGTTGCCGTTCAAAATAATCACTTCATTTGCAATATAAGCGCGGGATTAATAATCGGCATTATTAGTTATATTAATGAGAGAAACAAATTAGTTAGACCCGTCCGCCAATATGACTGAGCTCTACGGGCTTGACCGATCACGATTCTTACTGCGTGCGTTTTCATTCAGGCAATTGTGTGTATGGGTTCATTTCGGGCCACATGCTGTGCCTATAAGTTCAACGCTATCTTGAATTACTGAATGAATTTCTATTTTTAACTGCCACTCACCGATAAATTAAACCATTCGTAGTCATTTTTTCCACAAATGTTGATAAATTGAAATTTATTAATTTTGTTCGTTGGTGTGATTCCATTGACTTTAATAAATCGTGGCGATTTTTCAAACGGTTTAACAATGGGCGCAGACTTTTATGTTGACACAATTTGAGATGCGAGCGCCTTGTTATGGAAATTTTCAAGCGTTTTGGGTGATCTCAAAGTGTGGGTTAGTCAGCGAGTTTTAAATAAAACACAAAAAAACAAAACAAAAACAAAAAACAAAAGAATATTCACAACTGTTTCATTCATTTTAGTGTTCAGAAATTTGTTTCAATTTTGTATTACATACTTTAAAAAAGTATTTTGTTTCCTATATCCCCCCTCCCATCATCATTATCAACCGTTAAGTAAGTGAGGGAATAAGTTCTAAATGCTCCCTTGGACCCTACCTACCTACTTACTCCGCCTTTGTGCTGGCTGCCATTGTCATGCATACACTTCAAACTCATTTGTCATCTGCAACATTTTCATTTGAATTGTCATTTTTGTTGCGCGAGTGTTTGCACCTCGTCCCGCTCTCCGGCCGCACTCCGGCCGCACAACGCCCGATTCGTTGCTTCTAACATAAGCATGCATTATTACTGTGATTCTTATTAAGCTCGGTTCTTTATCGATTACAGCTAATCGTGATTAAGTGCATTCCATTTGCGTCATTGTGACCCGCAGCCTTAGACGCACATTAGCAACATGTTGCAGACTCATGGCACGCAGCCACACAAACACACACACTCAGCTACTCACCCAGGCAGCCACAATGCAAGACAAATTAATCGATCCGCTCAATTCTGCAATAAGGCCAGGCAGCAAGCCAGCTCAGCTCGCCAGCGATTGATATCGATCTTCGACACTTCGTTTGAGATACTCACATTTGCTGCCTCATGCTACGTGGCAGCGAGTGTTGCGGGTTTTGTGTGTTCGCCTCTTTCCACGTTGTGTGCTCTTTGGTGTGTTTTCTGTTTCGGAGCTTGCTGTTAATTTTTTCCGTCTTTTGTTTCTTTTTTGTTTCATTTGTTGTTGTTGTTGCTCCCGCCTGTCTGTCTAACAGCTCAGCGATTAGCCCGAGTGTTCGAACGTGTGTGTGCTGCCTGACTTCGTCGGGTCGTTTTCTACGCTCTACAAGTCCACTTAATCTTCTATTAGCCGAGTTTGTTTCTGAGGGTGTTTATGGCAATTGAAAGGGTTTTGTGTGCCCGCTCGTGTTGGGTTATCATGACTTTGTACAAATGTAAACTTTGTTGTTGCATTGCCCCCAAAAGACGGGCCAAAAATTCTAATTCGTCATTCAGTTATCTGTTAAAAAGGGGCACGCGTCAAATCTGGTTTCAGATACCGCTCGATTCTTGACAGACCAACTAAGAAGTGTGCTTGACGTGTGAGAAGTACTTATCTTAAGTATGCCTTGACTGCGGCCTCATTTTGTGGCACCTTTCAAAGTAGTCAACGAAAATGCTGTGGCTTGGGAGGAGTTGCAGGTACTTGTGCAAGTAAAGGACTTCTTCTCTAATTGCGTCTGTTTGTTCTAAAGATGCAATTATAAAATAGATGCAATAGACACTATATTTATGGGGTTCATTTATGGTCCTGAGGTAACTTGGAAGCCACCTGATGCAATCTGTTTCATGTCGTGAAGTCTATCATTGCCATTTGTATTAAATTGGTATCAATCAAGATGAATGCTCTCTTAGTAAGCATACCTCAGAGTACAATATAATCACCTGCTTAAAACCTTTACTGCAAATGTTAACAATCAGAACTTGTGCACCAAATTTGATCTGTACTTGTAATTGGAACAAATCTAGTAAATCTAAATAATAATAACAAGTTATAAGAGGTTCCACAGGTTCTGTGGAGAAAATTCACTGCAATGCATTGCAATGGTTTGAAAATCATGAACATTTTATGGGATTATTTTCTGTTGTCTTCAGAATGGTATTCGTCTCTACCAAAGTAGTCTTTCCTATATTTTTGGAATGATTTATATTAGTGAGACAGCACCCATTTCTAATTAGATACTTATGACAAGTTCATCTGTGAACAAGTCCATGGAGTCTATTGCGCTCATAATTTAAGAAAGTGTTTTGCAAACAGCTCGGAAATTATGTTAAACAAAGGAACCTGTATTAGTTAATAAACTTAGTGTTGGATCAAAAAACATAAACATATGTTTATGTACTTTGGTCGAATATTAACGGCAACTTTGGATGATCTCAAATGCTACTCCGGAAGCACATCGTCCTTTCAGTTGCAAAGATCGGAATAGATGAGGTTAGAGTGGTAGCTTAAAGAAGCTCAACTAAGCCAAGGATTGACCCGTTGTGATACCACAGAGAACGTGTGTCCCTTAAACTGAAAAAGTCCTCCTAGACTGAAAGAGGAACCAGTGTGATTCCCTGATGAAGCGAGCAATACTGCTTTTACAAATAAACAGCTCAGCGAGATCCTCTAAAAAGGTGCCACAAGGCTCAAAATCTCCTCCTAGCAGGTCAGTAGCATATAATATGTGAGATATACTCCTCTTCGTCCGACCACCCACAGCTGAGGCAAAAGTCATTGAAGCGCAGGTTAAGCCTCTGAGCATATTTTCCCTTAAAAGAGTGGTATGGCAGGATGGAAACTGTTGTGGCGATTAAGTCGCATCCTAGATGCAGTAAGTGAGTTTTCTTTTTGGCTAAGCGAAGACCATTTCTCTTGATCCAGCCGGTTTGTTCCTCAGACCAGAGCCTGTTAGCTACAATAAAAGATGAAGGCAGCCCACTGAGCTTGTAATAATAAAGTTGTTTGGGGCTATTTTTCTACATACATTATAGGAAATATATGCGCCAGTTTCATTATCAGTGGTGCACGTGTTGTTTCTCTACGAAGCAAATCTTTTCATCATATCTAATATATACATACTTTTAATATGGCTTACAGGTAAATTGGAAGCAAATGAAAGGTCTAGAGTCTGAAAAACTATCAAAGAAAATAATATCTAATTGCTGTCATTTGTTCTAAAATTAGAAACCTTACTCTTCATGCCGAACAAATACTTATTCACCTCAGCTTACAGCCCAAAAATGCCTCATCTTCATTCAGCCTCTACTCTAATTGATGGCCTGTACAATAATTGGAACTCCAACCATCTGGATAAGTTTCCTAGGAAAGGTCGCATATGGAATTTTGATTATTCGTTTGTGTTTAAAACTTCATGACTTAGATTGTTCGAACTTTCATTGTTCATAGTAAAACTTTTATAATTTTTCTATAATCTAAGTCAGTAACGAAGAAATTATATACAATTTATTCTGAACCGCACTCTTTCCATATTTCATATAATTTCCAAGATTACAGGCCAATATTTAATAAAATATAAATAGAATATATTTTATTAAATTCGAACAAAGTGCAAAGTACAAATTGTACGTGTACGGAGATTTTAAAGTGGTGAATTAGAAGTTGACAACACAGCGAAGCGTGTGTGACCAGCGGTGATCATTACAATTACCCTGTAATTACGGGTAATAAATATAATAGGATAAAATATGTTCAAACTCAATAACGAGGTCGCTTGGTTTATTAGCTTGAGTACTTATTGAGAACTTAACAGAATTGTTCACACATGCTCCAAGTTTCCAATAGAAATATATTAGCTGGTACGAAGTTTAGAAAGTAAATGCATACCAATTTGAATAATGGTTGAATTCTGGTGGAAACTACGTATTTGGACTTTGAGTGAATACAATCAAAATTTAAACGGTCACCATTCAACGCCCCAACATGTTTTTGAGGATATAATGAATCTAATAAATACGATAACGTGAATAAGGAGACTGGAAAATTTACACCGCTACGTTGTCCAAATGGCATAAGTTGGACGGACAACCAACTCTGTTCGTGTTCAACAATTCGCAAGTTGGAAGCTGGGTTTCTCACTTGATATTGTGTTAGATCGTACAAGGAAACTGCCGTATTAGATCTCCTGATCTGAAGCGTATTAGATCTCCAATTTTCTTCTTCCGACTCTTTTTCTCTTGTTAAAATTGGTTGCGTTTTCCTTTCGGAGCATTTTGGAATGTCCCTGAATAGTATTTCACAGTTTATTTTATAACCCATTATAGACAGATTGTGTCCTTTGATGATCGGAGACAGAAAAATGTTATCTACAATTTCCTTTTCACGTTTTGTTCGGAACTGATCAATGTATATATAAAAGAAAGTAGTATACGAGTAGTAGTGGAATGAAAAACTTGGTAAATTTATAGTAGAATGATAATGTTCAGACCTACAATGACAAAAGTCTTGTAAGCTCTACCATAATTATGATAAAGTGACAACGATGGTTAAGATACAAGGTTTTAAACAAGAACACTCGGGTAACCTACTGAATAACACAGAGGCCAATAACAGATGAGTATATTAGTATACTAATTATGGACTTGAAGTACTTTAAAATGCATGATATATGCATGATATAATGTATATTATCAGCAGTGAAACAAAACTCGCCAGTATATCGCTAATGTCACAAGTTACTGAGCAACCTACTGTGATAATATGTCTTGTTAACACTCACTGCAGGAAAAACTTGCTCTGGTGATTGCCTGGCGATTTCATAGTGATTTTTGAAACTAGTTTCAGTATAGTTTGGAACTAGTTTCAGTATAGTTTGGAACTAGTTTCAGTATAGTTTGGAACTAGTTTCAGTATAGTTTGGAACTAGTTTCAGTATAGTTTGGAACTAGTTTCAGTATAGTTTGGAACTAGTTTCAGTATAGTTTGGAACTAGTTTCAGTATAGTTTGGAACTGTACTCGTATTGATTGGTAGAGCGATTGATTTTGCGATGGACAGGAAGACTACTGGCGCTCAAGCTGTTGGATCATTTTACTACATACGGGATAATAGAAGGGATGAGGGATAAGAAAATTGGAAGGAAAAATCAATAGGACAGCAGACTTTTTTAAGAATCGATAATTTGCCCCAAATTTCTTAAATTTTATTTTATTCCATGGAGAATCAAATACTCCTGAGAGATTCCTAGATCCGATATATTAGTAGATCCGATTAGAAGATCCGATATATTTAAAAAACTCTTCAACAATACAGCCACTGGTACATATATGTTCTGAAGGGCGCTATCGTTAATGATACCACCACAACTGACTATGATGTTTTATATATAATAATAAGAATATATTGAATTTGTAGCCCCCTCTGTGGTATAGTGATAAGCATGCTAAACTAATTCTCATAGGTTCGCAGATTCAAATCCTGTCCCGGGTTTGGTCTCAAAAATTGTCTTTCTAAAAAATCTTTTTCCCTTCGAGTCGAAAGTCTCAGTAATCAGTACTCATTCACCAACCCCTTGCAGAGGTCATTATTATTTAAGATATTAGCATTAAATTTGTTCCAATATAGAACTTCTGGTTTTCATAGCAAAATCATCAAATCATCATGTTGTCTCACTCACACTCACAGACTTTAAGCCCATAATATACGATTTCGATGTGGGTACACTTGTCATATGAACGATATTGTAGTCTTCTCAGCATTTCTGTACTCTGAGCCCGTTTGTAATTGTTTTAAATGAATAATTGTCTTAAATTGAACTATAAAAAGTACGGGAATAAATCTATTGTTCACTTAATATAGTACCCCGTTAATAGTTGCCACTGATAAAAGGGGGAACTGACGAACTTGTACAATAATTTTTATTATCTTGAAATGTTTCACAAATTTATGTCACAAAGTTATTACCATATTCATTCATCATCACTGAATAATTCATATTATCACTAGAAAGTTTAAAATACCCGACCAAGAGAATAGTTTTTTGTATAACTCCACTTACCCAAGTAACATGATGTCTCTTAAAGCCATTGTCCAAGTTATCCCGCCTTTTGCATTGCATTCGGAGTATGTTGGAGCAATATATGCGTAGCAGTCTTATTTATTGGCACGCTAGTAAGTTCCCCACTGTTCATATTTCAATTTTAATTCGCCAGTTCACAGTTGACAATTCTTCTGATCAGTTATTCAGAGCCGTCAGTTGTTCCTTCCATATTCATTCCAGGCTGTGTCCCAAGTTCCGCAATCCTTTTTTATTAAAGTTACTCAGATTTGAACCTAAAGTAAATGGCAGAGCTCAGACGCGCACTTATCGGAACTTGTGAAAGGTTCCTCTGACAATTTCTGCTATTGCTACGCAGAAGGAACACTTGCCACTTGCTGCGTGCCACTTGCCACTTACTACTTGGCATTTGGTACTTTGTACACACACGAATTGGACTTGCAAAAACGGGTAACACACCAACGACGAAGAGAGCGGCATGCATCTGCGAAGCAACAACAACAACTGAAATGCGAATGCAGCAGAAATGCAGGCAGAGTCGAGAAGGCGCAAAGAAAATCGCACAAAAGCGAAACCTGAGCAAAATTGCAAGTTGAAGGGAAAACTGGAAAAACTTGTTCACTTGAACTGTTTGGCAGCGTCAGGGGCGGAGGAGGAGTGGTGGAGTCAGACAGAGTTGCTGCATGCGAAAAACGCGTAATGCATAAAAAGTCAAAGCGGAGAAAAGAATTCACACCGAATTGCTATAAAAATGGGAAAAGTGCTTGGACTGCAAACCCCGTGATGGAGGGAGAAGGGAATTTACGGAATTGTGTGATTAAGGAGAGTAGGAGTGTTTGTGTGGCCTGAGCTGCGTGGAGTACGCACAAATAAAAGCTCAAACCTAGTTAGAGCTGCGAATTGGGGGCATCTGTTGCGCCACATTCACAGCGAATAGAATTGGTGGGAGTGGAGCTATTCCGTAGGCGTGGGTAGACAGTGTGTGAAGATGGGAGCCAACCAATATGACCAAGTGCCACGAACTCTCCTTCTCTCTCTCTCTCTCTCGCTTATCTGTGTCGTGCTGTTAATGGCTGTGTTGGTTTCCATACAACGCATCAACAGCAGCAAATCTTGTGCATTCTGCTGCCTGTTGCATGTGGCATGTCCATCAATTCACTATAAATGATCTACTACACAATTACACCGGCCACCAGAATTTCCGTGAAATTCAGCACCCTGCGGCATGTGGGGTCCCTCCAGTATCGTCCGTTGCCCGTTGACCGTTTCTCACACAGCAGGTGACAAGCGTCGAACAAAGCGGATCCATCAACAGCGGCGCCTAAAACGCACTTACATCACTTGTCAGGCGAATGAAGCAAAATCTTCGATGAGAAAACTCAACAATAGTCCCGTGAAGTGAAGAAACATCACAAAATATAAATCAAAACTCTACGCGGAACTGTTGCAGCAGTGGCTTGGTGTGCCTCAAACGCACACGCACCACTCGTGCAACAATTAATAACCTGGCTCTGCATTCGGTGTAATTGTTAATGATCCAAATTGCACCAGCGCCAGCGCCTGAGCCGGCCCCTTGCAATTGGGATTAATTTCGGCGTTCGTGGAAGTGATTGCGCCCAGTTGGTGCTGCCGCTGTGGTTGTGGTGGTACCATTATTTCTGGTATGTGGCTTGGTGGCTGGTTAACAAACGATTTCCTATGATCTAACATCATTTATCACAGTTCAATATACTGCTGGAGTGAGGGTTTTGATGATGTTATTAGGCCGGGGTAGGCGTACGTGGAAAAGCGGAAAATTAGTTGCTAGAGTTTGGGCAGAGTTTCTTTTGAATTTTTAGGGGATGATTAATAGACTCACGTACGAAGAGAGTATTCAGTGATAGCAGCATTCCTTTGTGACTGATTGTGCGGTTGCTACAGTGAAGGCACACACATCGAGCCCATTGGGAGGAATTCAGGCATGGCCAACACAATTGTTCTGAATATTCTGAAAAGAAGGATACAAAAACAAGTTCTTTGGATTGATAATTGGTTCGGTGAAATAAAGAGGTCACCTAAAGAACAAAACACAGTTACAATAAAGGAACCCAACTACGAGTATTAAACAACTTTAAAGCTAAGCTTTTTTGGTGGCACTTTTAATTTGAGGTAGTAAAATAAACTAAACGTGGTGAGAGTATTCAAAATTAGACCTAGTAAGATCTGTCTGCGTACCTGTCCTGACAATCTTGTTTCACAGATTCGAGGAAATATCATTCTGTGGGACTTTTACAACTTGGCCGAGTGGGGGGAATTGTTTACTTTTTGTCCTATGGAAAGAATAATAAGAATGCGATACTCTCGGATACTTAAGTTCTATACTCGTAGCATATTCTGAAGATAGTGGACTGAATATTCGTATATGATTCATGGAAAATCTTTTGAGAATACAGTAGGAAAGCCAGTAATATATAAAATATTCAATAAATTTAATTGTAGGCATGATCCATTCAGCACTTTCTATTTCCCGAATATGTTTCACTTGAGTCCTTAATTATGATTGAATCACTGCACGTCCAAGACCCAAGGTCGTCAGCCATTTTACCTACCTACCTACCCAGATTTGGCCGTTGGATTCGTAGCACGTTTTTATTCTAGTTATTATATCAGTTCTATCACTAAATCGTCATCACATAGTTCCGAAAATTAGTTTGTGTCAATAGTTCCAATCTCTGGATTCTTTCTCGCAACACAAACATGTTTATTTGAGAATTCAACTTTAGTAAAAGTACTTTAATTGCATAGCCATATATTTACCCATTATGTTGTTGACATCAACACAGTCCGGAGTCACCAAGTTCAACAACACACCTACTAATGGACTCCGGCTTGCAGTGTAGCATATTTAATTACAGTGACACTCGAAGATTCCCTGTAATTACCTGACCCAGAAGAACATTTGGAACTTTTCCAGTTTGAAATGAACAACATTACTTAGTTCAATTCAGTTCGCTTGTCCTTGAGTGTTCATTAAACTGCCGAATCCACCTTGAGACGTGCTTCCTTTCAGCACTGCTCCTGTCGCGTGTCCATAAATAAAGCAGCACGAGCCCCGATACGAGTATTTATACTAAAGTGACTCAAAACTGTACAAAAAAATGGCAATAAAGCAATTTTATTGCAGCAACAAATTAAGAACAATTAAAATAAAGTAATTTTTACAATCTTGACAACACCCGCGGATGTCAACATTTTTACTGCTCCGCTTTGTTGTGCTGTTATTGCCTTCCTTATTTGCGAAATGACAGACATCCTTCTCCATAAACGACACTTTTGCTTCAGGTCAAGAAGGCAATTGGAAGTGAGTCTGCAAATTCCCTGAACACACGCGTTCCGCCTTTATGAGCCTTTGGTAAAAATTTCACTTCATTATTGATTGCAGAACTATGCGTGTCCAGTTGTTGTCACAGGACACTGCCATACTGCAACACTGCAACAGTAATTATGATAACAATGGTCGCCCAAAAATCAAGGTAACTCGCAGGCACCACGTTTCAAACGGCAATCAGCCCAAAGGTGATTATGAATCTTCAAGGCAGTTTCCGCTGTAAAAGTAAATTATGGAAGGACGAAATGTCCTTGCTGCAGCATCGCTCAGCACACTACGAGTCTCTTTGCAGCAATAAACTAATAAAATCGATGATAATGAAGTGCCACACGCAGCTAATTGGCCGTATTGTGCACAGGTTTGTCAAGGTCAAAAGTGAAAATTCTGTCACAAGGTGTTCAGGAGCGTCTGGCAATGGGCAGAATTGGTAGACTAGCACACATATTTTGGCAGGAAGGACATGTGACAGTGCCACATTTGCAGCTTGGCTTGGTGAGGGTGGTAGGCGGCATGTTCAAAGGACTGTGTGCGGACTACGCGCATAATAAAAATAGCGTAAATAAAAGTTTGAGAATATTTCAGCGCAATTTTTGTGTTGCCGCTGCTCTCGTTTCCGTTAAATTGTTGCCTCAAATGCTGCAACTTCAAACATTGCTTTATGACTTTTTGCCTTTCCAGTTCGGTTCAGTTTCGGTTTTTTACTCTGATGTGGTTTTGGCGCATGTTGTGTTTATTTTGTCGTTCCGATTTTTAATTACTCCATTAATGCTCCGCCATAAATCGAAATAGTTTTTGTGTATAAATATTTGCTTTGTCGCTTTGCGTGTGTTTGTTGTGGTGCAATGTAATAAACATAAAAGAGCAACAATGTTTGTAAACAGTTGTAAATAGTTCCCGGCTGAAGGAATGTTCGAGATCCCCAATGCGCCACACTGTCTGAGCAGATGAACAGTGAAGGGAACTACAATTGGTACTAGCAGAAGTTTGTGTAAGTATGTGAGCTTGTGGGCAAGTAGGGTATCTCAATACTGAAAGAATTGGAATTACACGGTAAGGCAGACTTCGTTCAGGATTTGAGGAATTTGCATTATACCGTAAAAGAGTTCCTTGAGAAGAAGCTACTTAGATCACCCCAAGATGATGACATATTTCAACGCGATCTCCTCTAAATTTAATCTGACTCGTACCGCATCTTCTTCAGGAAATATATTAAAGCTGGGAACAGTGGATGATAATATTATTGGACACTGATTGATTATTGGACCTTATGTGAAAATGAAGTGAGATAGAACTATGTTTTCTTCTTGAGTGGGGATATATAGAGTAGGAAGAAACCATGCGAGACCTCCTCTATATGTAAGTAAAGATTCATGAAGGTAAAGATTCATATGAAAGTAAAGACATACATGGAGGTAAGGACATGGAGGTAAAGACTCATATGAAGGCAAAGATTCATATGAAGGTAAAGGCTCTTATGAAGGTAAAGACACACATGGAGGTAAATACTCATATGGAGGTAAAGATACACATGGAGGAAAAGTCTCATATGGAGGTAAATACTCATATGGAGGTAAAGACTCATATGGAGGTAAATACTCATTTGAAGATAAGAACTCACATGGAGGTAAAGACTCATATGGAGGTAAAGATACACATAGAGGAAAAGTCTCTTATGGAGGTAAATACTCATATGGAGGTAAATACTCACATGGAAGTAAAGACTCACATGGAAGTAAAGATTCACATGGAGGTAAAGACTCATATGGAGGTAAAGACTCATATGGAGGTAAAGATACACATGGAGGAAAAGTCTCTTATGGAGGTAAATGCTCATATGGAGGTAAAGACTCATATGGAGGTAAAGACTCATATGGAGGTAAATACTCATTTGAAGATAAGGACTCACATGGAGGGAAAGACTCGCATGGAGGTAAAGACTCACATGGAGGTAAATACTCACATGGAGGTAAAGACTCATATGAAGGAAAACACTCAAAGAAAAACCAAAAGTATTTGAATTGTCTGAAGCCAATATGCACAGCCACATCGACTCTTTTCCTAGCAATGGCAACGATATCACAAAGTGCTATTTGCGATTCAACAGAGCCTCCCCTCTAATCTAAACTTCAATAACAAAAAAAGTTGATAGCTTTGTTGTTGGTCCTCCTTCCCTCCTGTTGCAATATTTATTATAAACTACTGAAACCTTGCTACCGAAATCTCACAACCGCTTTCTATGCTGGTTAGTTTAGTTCAACAACTTGCACTGAATTATGGCTCCGCTCAATTACCATGTGAAATTACGCATGGAATATGTCGCAAAAAGCTATAATTGCTAAAATGGCACCCTACAGTGACTACCGTAGAGTAGGTGGAATGTGTTAGACAATATACTCCGCTCATATATAAGATGAAGTATAGTCAACTAACCAAGATCCTCCTGCAGGGAGAAGCCATAGGTCAGAATTTCAATGCGATTCAATTTTGGTTCGAAGGCCATTTGTATGAAGTTGTCAGTAGTGATGCTCATATATTTGTTACTGTTACAACGGAGAGGTTCACCTTCGTCACAGACCCTTCACTGAATCCTCTGTAATGTCTCCTACTACGAATTTGCTAACGTTTGCGATACTGATTTTTCTCATGCCATCATATAAACACCTGCGCAAGAGATTCTTAAAGACAGAATTTTATGTTTTCTTATGTCAAAGCTCGCCTGGACATTGGTTGAGGGTCATTTGATGTCTAGTTTTATGCATTTTAGACATTTGAGACACATAAGTCTACCTTACAGTCTTGACTCGAAATAATTTTGCTATGATTTTTTTCGCAACAAAGCACACATCGTGAATCCTTTAAGAATACAATACTTTATTGTGTGTGATATATACATATATTTTCTTTCGTCCTCAAGAATATATCGTCACAAAAACTTTTCAGCTCACCTTCGAATTCTGTCCATATCTCTTGTATACCTTCCAAGATAAAATCCGATCCTTTTCCCTTCTACATTTATATTCGGTTTGGACCGTTTGTACCGAATTGCTCCACACTTATTGCCATTTTAGTTCAGTGTAAAAAGTGCGTGGACACGCTTCACTGATTCCGAGTACGAGTACCAAGCACTCCGCTCCTTTTCCTAGTCAAATTATGCGTGCCGCAAACGACGGTAAAAAGCCACTTTGGCAAATTGGACAAAAGTGCGTAAAAAAGGGCTCACAAATGTGTAAAATTATGCGTCTAATTGGGTTATTATATAAAATTAATATAATTGCATATAGATCGCATAGAGAAAGGGAGTACCCAGAGGCCGACCACCCACAGCTCCGGCCCAGCCACACTAAAGGAGTCCATTTTTATTGCACTTGCTGTGTGTGCAACCCAGTTTCTGGCCACAATGGACGACATCGGCACATTAAATGGCGTAAACATAGTTTTGAACATTGCTTTTTTCTGCTTAAAAATACGAGTATCAACGTCACTCACACGCGTGTGTTTTACGCACACAAACACACCCACATACACACCAATAAATCTTGTAAATCTCTCTTTTACGATGTTTACTGTAATTTTTCTTCTTTTAAATATTAATAAACATGCGAGTATATTTTTACACTGCAGTTTTGACTTTGGCACATGTGGCAGAGGCAGACAGCGTGGCACACACACTTCTCCTTGCTATGCAAATATGGTGGAATATTCTTAAAGATTCATGGAATGGAAGGGTGTAGAGTGGGGAACAAAATTGTCTACGTAAATTCTTAGATTTTAGAAAATGTGGAACAGATTTCAGCTAATATGTTCTGTTGATATCCTGTTTCGGAGTTATACACATGGATTTTATTGCGCTTTCGATCGACATTAATAGCAAATTCTATTAAATTATGAAGTGAATAACTCCTATTTGTATATTTACATATATTCCTAAAGTATGTGTGGAGGTCAAATGAAGTGTGAATACAAATTAATATTATCCTTCTCTACAACTTTCAACCTTCTCTAGAAGGTGTATGGCATCTACAGAAGTCATATGAGAAATACTCAACTGTCAATGTCCACGCTTGAGTTCCTCAAAGACTGTGTTCAGTGATAACCACGAGCAATATTATTAATTGTACTCTGTTCAATGATATCAGAACATTTTTTGAGGCACGTTATCTTAGCCGATTATATTTATATTTGTTTGATCCACTCCTACGCCAGAAAAAGAGTTGTAGAAGGAAAAACCCATAAACTCTATTAACTAGGCACCAGGCCTTAAACAGGAACTGTGAGCCTTGGTATGTTTAATCTAAAACACACAGTTCAATTTTATTCAAACTTATTTTTCCAAAAGCCGACCACCGGATAAATACCGCAGGTCAACGTCAAGCAAAACAGTCCATAATCCCAACGGAATGTCAGATAAGCTACTTTGATTAAACAGGAATGACGAATTTCATCTGAGTACTTTACAGGCCACTGCCACCTGAGGTCTCGCCTAAAAATTTTGGATTTTACGGACGCTGATGTCTGTTGATTCTGTGAAATGGATATTGAATGCTCTGAGCACATTCTCCGCAAATATCCTGTACTGGGCAGACAGAGGCTTCACCACTTAGGCGGTGTTGTTATATCTTCATATAAACTTTGGATAGGAAACCCCAGACTGTGCTAAAACTCATAGAAAATCTAAACATCTAGGGCTTACTATAACGCCTTGCACAGCAGATCTCGTCTGGTCGCAGTACTTCTTGGCCTCTAACAATAATAAATAATAATTCTAAAAGCACACCTCACTACCCATCAACTGGAGGATCTATTGGAATCAGGAATAACACTCCAAAAACATACCAATTTCATTGGATTCCCATATACGCTGCGAGACACATGTTTGTCAAACAAAAATATATCTCAGGCACGGTTGGGCGGGAGGCGATGTTCAGCTGGGACCACACCCAATTCTGTGATTCATTAAAGGCGGTAAAGAAGTTGGTGCAATAAAACTCAATACAAGCAAATCATCTCTTTATACTCGTGTATTATATTCATCAATATCTTGAAGTGACAGGAATTGAGATACCTCTAAAGTTATACCTCAAGGTCCATTGTTGAGGTTGTTTCGGGGTTTGTATGAGGAAACACATAACTGCCAATTTTATCATAATTTAGTTCCTGCCTTGCAGTTGCTCCAGAGTGTCCCATTGTGCAGACTCCACAGTCCCACTAGAATACTCTGTTGCAATAGTAAGGCAGGAACTAAACTCTGATAAAATTAGCAGTTGCGTATTTCTTCAGACAGACCCTCAAACAACCTCAACAAGGGACCCGATCTCCCGACCACATTACTGACCGAATGAGAGGAAATCTCTTGTTCACCCGCGAAAAATAACACCAAATTCCACTTGCCACAAAACCGAACAACAACAAAAAGTGCAAGAATTGCCTCATATTTCCCACGTCTCAACGGCAGCGGCAGTAAAAGTGATAAGTGCGACATCACCACCATGTCGGTCTGCAGGCAGTGAGTGTGGCCCACAGTCACGTTCCAGCTGTAATGAGTTCATGGGAGAAGGTGCAGCAGAGCCACTGCAGTAGCGTTGGCGAATTCAACACTCGAAAGAACGATTTCCTGCTTTTATTTTTGCAAATTATTTTTTATGTATTCCGACAAATTTTCCCACAATTTTTATCACTTGCGCAAAGGGGAGCGAGGGTGCAGCGAGTTGAGGGAAATTGTCCGCAATGCTTTTCAGCACAGCAAAATTACGAGTATCGAAGTTGTGCCAAAAATGTTTATTGACACGTCAATTGGCGTATGTGACAAGGATGCGAGGCATTCATAATTGAACGGTGTCTGCAGCAACTGGAAAGCTGTATTGCTGCGGCGCTGGAGTGAGGGTGTGGCTGAGGGTGAGGGTGCAGTTGGCGATGGTCTCAACTTTAGTTTCGGCAACATTTGTTCCCATAAATTCTCGCCTTCGGAATTCCAATTAAAAATGCTGTAAAACAAGCGCTAAATTTGACAAAGATGTTTATATACATTTAAAGAGTGGGCGTAACACTTTTTTATGACACAAACATTGTGTGGCAGTGTGTGTGTGTGTCTTATTTGTGTGCCTGGGCTTTGCGTGTGTGATGAATTAACTGCGCTTAAGCCAAAGACAAGTTTTATTTTGGTTAAATGTTTTACGACTTTTTAAGGTTGTTGTAACAATTTGTTGTTGTGGTTGTTGTTGTACTCAGATATTAAGACATTATTAGCACAGTTAAACGATTTATGGGAAGAGGCGAGGCGGCGACGCTGGCACCAGAATAAGTCATTAATCTTTACTGATTGTTTTGCATATTTTAGCGCATTATCCACACTCACACATCCAAACACACTCTCGCACACATACGCATTTACACGAATATCATGAAAGACGAATCGCCAGAGAGGTCAGTTAAAGTCACAGCCCATCCGGTATTGGCAGTTATAATTTGTAGCGTTATGGCGGCGGTTATTCAACACCGTCAATGAATCTATTAAAACTGAAAATGGGAACTGCCTTAAAATTTGTGATCTTGTGAGGTGGACTGTGAAGTAATGAAGGTATCTCTTCGACGGTGGGGGTAATGAAGATATGGGTTAATGAAGATATCACTTGAATGCTGGGGGTGAGGCGGCTTAATGAAGATATCATTTGAATGCTCGTTCTACTAACTCCGATTTTGAAGAGGAACCTTGTCAAGGGTCACTTCCGGAACTTAATTATCCTCTCACTATTTGAAAATGAAAGAAGGATATACTAAAATTGGGGGAGTTGCAGTATTTTGGTAAAGCCAAAAATTATGCGAGGCTGGTAGAGATATACTCGTATATACTGGTATACATTCTTCATCAGCGTCATTTCCTCACTGGAGTCCCTGACCTTTTTCTACACTTTTTGTTTTCAAATCGTTACAGATATTTTAATGAAACTTTATGAAGAGTATAAGGAAAATCTTACAAACTGACACGCCCACCTCACAAATGTATAAGCATCTGCTCATAGCTCATTCCATATAAACACAGCTTTGTTCCAATTCATGGTATAATGATAAAATGTGGTATTGATTTGTATTTTCATACAATATGAAGGCTGAAAATAACTAAACCACGCCCACTAAAGTTCCACTATAAAATACTTAAGAAAATGGACGTGTTCATTTGAGATTCACGCACAGCTTCGACCATAATTGTGTAAAAGTTGGAGTATGAGAATTGTTAATCATCTCCCGAAATCATTTATTGAAGTAGGGTTTGAGGACACTCCATAATCATTTTAAAATTATTTCAAGCCAAATTTGCTGGTTTAATAAAGCTATTCGGTCAAAAATGAGCTTAGTCCCTGGAGATTCTTTTTTGTCCAATTTCGGATTCTGATTGTTTGTAGTATGTTGAATTCTTGGTAAGTATTCCGTGGACCCCGTAGTTTTCTATAATCAAATGGCAAACTTTAGGCAGTACTTTTGTCACTATAGATGTCAAAGCATGTTTCTTAGGTTTACCAGAAGTAATAATTATAATACCCGGATATACCCATTGGAACATCCTAAATCAAGAAGGCATTTTGTTAGGCCTGCATCTAGAATTATCATCACCACCTTTGATATTGGGGAATTGAGAAAATCAAGGAAACCTTTCATTGGCGTAGTTCGAATTTATATAAAGAAAGAAAGAGAGATAGATATATATAGAGAGAGAGAGAGAGTGGGGTAAAGAAATATGTAATATAAGAATGAAAGAAAATACCAAAGAAGGAGAAAAAGCAAGAAAAAAGTAGTAAGAAATAAGTAATAAGAAAGAAGAAAAAAGTGGAAAGAAGGAAAGAAACAAATAAGGATCGAAGGAACGAAAGAAACAAAGAATAAGAGAAAGAAAGAAATAAGTAAAGCTTCCTACTAAATGAATAAAGAATTAATAAAGGAACGAAAGAAACAAAGAATAAGAGAAAGAAAGAAATAAGTATAGGAGGAAGGAAATGAATAAATAATGAATAAGGGAATAATTAAAGAGGGGAAGAAAGAAAGATATAAGAAAAGAAGGAAATAAATAAAGATATAAGAAAAGAAGGATATAAAGAGACAGTGTGCGATAGAAAGATAAAGGGAGAGAAAAAGTTACAGATACTAATATAAACAGAGAGGGAAAAAGAGATAGAGAGATGGAGATATGGAGATATTGAGATATAGACATATGGAGCTGTGGAGATATGGAGAGGTGGAGATATAGAGATACGGAGATGTGGAGATATGGAGAGATAGAGATATGGAGAAATGGAGATATGGAGAGATGGAGATATGAAGAGTTGGAGATGTGGAGATATGGAGATATGGAACTATGGAGATATAAAGATACGCAGATGTGGAGATATGGAGAGATAGAGATATGGATATATGGAGAGATGGAGATATGAAGAGTTGAAGATGTGGAGATATGGAGAGATGGAGATATGGTGATATGGAGATATAGAGATATGGAGATGTAGAGTTATGGAAAGATAGTGATATGGAGATATGGAGATATAGAGAGATAGAGATATTGATATATGGAGATATGGAGAGATGGAGATATGGAGATATGGAGAGATGGAGATATGGAGATATGGAGATGTGGAGATATAGAGAGATAGAGATATGGATATATGGAGAGATGGAGATATGAAGAGTTGAAGATGTGGAGATATGGAGAGATGGAGATATGGTGATATGGAGATATAGAGACATGACGATATGGACATATGGAGAGATGGAGATATGAAGAGTTGGAGATGTGGAGATATGGAGATATGGAAATATGGAGATATGGAGATATGGAGAGATGGAGATATGGAGATATGGAGAGATGGAGATATGGAGATATGGAGATATGGAGATATGGAGATATAGAGAGATAGAGATTATGGAGATATGGACATATGGAAAGATGGTGAGTAAAAGAAAGGCACATATCATTTAATACATTTTTTCTGTAAACGAAATAATTAAAATCATCAAGGATCCCCTTTATAAATTGAAATTATCTTGAAAGTAGCCTCTATTCATAATTTTTCCATTACTCTTGTATTCCGCCCACTTTTTTTGATATAACATAATATAGCTTCAGAAGCTGAAACAAGCATTTCACGTCTCCGAATTATTTCATCTGATATTTACCACTTATACTATTCAGTGGAAGTGTTAACTGCAATTTGGAAGCTGCACTCTATTATTGTGATCACTTTCATCATTGTTACCTTCCTAAGCCCACACACTCGTATACTCTGAATTAATTATGCTGACTTTCATTTTTGCAGAGGAGTTGCACGTATATCATCTGATTTTATACTCTGTCACCCATTCAAGTAATCGAAACACTGGCAAATGGTCGACCTCAGTTGCTTCTCGGCTGAAACTATCCACTGTCGTGGTGCGCCCATGTAACCGAAACTTGTGAGATTTTATCTCTTTTTAATTTTATGACAATCTTATGAATGTCTCTATTTGTTTGCAGCTACGAACTCCCATCAAGTCTTTCATTTCATCAAAATGTTAAAAAGTCATAAAATGCTCATAAATTTATGACCGTGAACAGCTGAAATTCGATATTAATTAATTAGCGAAAATAATCGAATGCCTTCGAAGACTGAGTCTGTGTTCCGCTCCGAGAGGCTCTTGCGGCCTGTTTTATGCTTGGACCGAGCATATTTGCATATTATTAAACATTTTTTGTTTTATTTGTTGTTTTGTTCTGCTCGGTCTATTAACAAAACATTTTTAATACTTGTATAGACATAAAAAAAGAGATGTGGAACTTTAAATGAATTGTCAGCGCATTTTTTATGCGATCATAAATTTGTTCTCAATTTTTTTATGATGTGTATATAAAAATTAATAAAAAATTTAAAAAGTCATTAAAAGAAGACAAATTGGACAAAGTTTCTTACGTGGTCTTAGACTGGGACTGAGTGACGCAGGTGAATGGAGTGTGGAGGAATCATGGACCGCGCCGCCTGAGAGTGAAAGAACCAGAAATGACCACTGAAAGTTTTCTATCAGAGCCCCGAAGATATTGCGTTGACTACAGATATTTTAGTCAGCAGGTTGAGGCATTTGCAAAAAGATCTTGGACATTCAAATTGGAGAGTCAACTATCGAAGGAAGCAAGTATTGCGACTCTGCCTTCATATAGAAGTGTGGGATAGGCCAGAGAGCCGCCGAAGAGGGAGGCCACCAAGCAGTCAAGCATTGATGTCCATTGTATTGTAACCCTGGCACACCACCAAACGAACGAAATGCTATGGCATTACGGAAGAAACACCGGTACTAAACCTATAGGGCATAGTAGATCGGACAGTTGTGATCACATGGATCATTGATGACAAAAGTAGTATGACACAAAAGATATTTTAGGTCGCAGTGTCGGCCCTGGGGAAAACTGCTAAAACAAAATTATTATTATTATGAGCCTTTATTTAACTTCGCAGGAATCACGGAAGTTTTAGCCATCTCTTAGCACCAGAGTGCTCATGGTAGAGACCAGCGTTATTATTTTCGATGAATTTCACACTACTTCATTCATTTATTCGGGTTCATGTTATCCTCGTACTGGAAATATCATTACGAATTCATTCGTCATTCGTAGCGGAAATATCATTAATAAAGTTGTTGTGTACGAGTACATTAAAGAAAGGACAGTTTCATTGAAAGTGTTGATTTGAACCACGAATAATAACGAAATTTATAGTTTCTAAAACCCAATGAACTTATTATATTATTATTATAAATGACTTATTTAATTTTGGCGATCAATGCAACTGATTGGAATAATTTCAGCATGAACAGGCCAAGCTCAAAGATGATCGTGACCCATACAAATCGCTTCTTTGAGAGTTAATTGAAGTTCTCGTAGACTATCACGCCTTATGCCGAAATTAATTCATAACTTAAGTATGAGTCAGATACTGACGGCCTTGAGGAGTCATTTTGGTGCCACGTGACTTTGACTTCAGACAATTCCCAGACACTTTGACGATTTACTTTTGTTCCATTGCTATGCTATTCATAGGAAACTACTCACTCCATATGAAACTTACGAATACTCGTAAGGAACGTCCGTAATGTTGACACCTCTCGATGTATATAAAGTACTCACAAGTATAGACAATAATTGCTACCAAGCAACCAAACACCGGAGCAGCATGTTGGGAGGGCAGAAAAGGGGTTCAGATCAACAACAACACAGGGTACTGAAAGCGATGAAGGGGGCCCAAGGACAAATAGTTGCTATAACAGCAATGAGAGGAATAGCAAGATGCCGAATAGCAACATTGGGTCGAAGCAGATGTTGGAAAGCCTAACGATTCACTCACAACAACACTTCCCACAGCCCAAAGAATTAAGCTGGCCTATAAATGTAGAGAGAGTCCAATCCAGAAACTTCTTCTGAATCCAACATGCTAACAGACCACATCGATTAGAAAGACACTGCTGACTGAATCACTGATACTCGCTGGCAGGCATACTTCTGACTAACTGGAATTTATGGTTTAGAGACGTTATTCCACTGAGACCCATAATTAGAACTGCCAAAGAAGACCCTTCTGACTCAGTGGAATTTCAGGTTTATAAACGGTATTCACCTGAGACTATTCTGCTTCCATGGGACTCAATATTTGACTATTAATTTATTTATATATTATTTTTATTTTATTTAGAAGTAATATTTTAACTTAAAAAGCTGGAATAATTAATAATTAAATAAGCGAACTAATCCCAGCTGGCCAAAAATTCTCACAGCTCCTTTGCTAAGAATTATTGTTGTATTCCCACGCAAATGAATCGATTTTGAGCCCATTGGCGCTGTCGATTCGAAAGTGTCTTATATAAAATAATATAAAAAATTAGATCCTAATTAGAAAAGAACAAATATAATTTACGCCAGAAAGTTTAAACACCCTTCGATATTCCTAAAGCTATTGCCCAGTAGGAAATTATGACAAAGTCACTGATGATTCCCCTCTTACATAGCTTTCAGTGGTGTCTCAAGGCGCATTCTAAAGGAGTAAAGGAGTCAACAGCTGCCCAATCCTTTGTGAAAAATTTTGGGAAACTTGGTACTAGCAAAAAAAAGCTTCGACCCGAAGAGAAATGATTGGCAGGACTCCAGGACTACCCTACCCTGGTGGACAGGAAGGTCGCGTATATTAGAATTATATTAGAAATCCTTGATACGAGCATTTGGAGTAATTTTAGTTCAAGCTAAGCTGCCATAATCCAATTGAAGTATTAGGCCTGATATTGATTCCGGATAACGTTATTATTATTATTATTATCATTATTATTATTATTATTATTATTATTATTATTATTATTATTATTATTATTATTATTATATCTTACACCATAATTAATTATGAGTACAAGATGTTGGGGGAATGAGTACTAGCTACAGAGGCATTCGACTCGAAGAGAAAAGGATTCTTATAGAAAGAAGAATTCTGGAGACCAAGCCCGTGGCATCATGCTGCTTAAACATTTCCTACTGGGGCTTCACTCTCGCTCTGCATGCTTAAGTGTCCAAATCAGTTTACTGGCTTGACGCTTCCAAACAAAAAGCAGCAAATTCCCGCAGCACCAGCAGAAGCAGCTTTGGCAGTACGCGCCGTTTTTGTTTGTGCGGTGCGGTGCGTCTGGCGTGGGATTTGCTGAAGCATTTTGTGCTGCAATTGCTGGAATAAGTTCTTATTATTTTGACACAAGCACACACAAACGCACGCCCACATACACACACCGAGCCACACAATTACTCTCTGAGGGTAGTCCTGATTCGTTCAGAGTTCTTATGCGAGTAGGCGGTGACTGGGTGCGAAGTTGTCTGCCGGATTTTCAAATTCAATTTAAGAGGAATTAAGTGCAAAACACGCTCACTTTGAGGATTTTAGGGATTTGTGCTGAAGCGATGCGATGCGGTGCCTTGCCGGAGACTTAAGTCTCACTCTGCTTGCAATTTCATGTTTCGAAATTTTCAAATAAATTTCAACAATATTTTAATTGAATAATTTGAGATTATTTTTCATAAAATAAATCACAATAATTTTGTAAATAAACTTAACATTTGTTTTATTTCCATTTTATTTATAAATTATTAATATTTCGATTTTGAAATTAATGTGGACAGCTGGCAATTTGAACGGGCCATGCTGGCAGGTCCGCACCACACCTCGCCACTGGCCACAAATCACCACTGATGACACGCTGCAACCAAAGCGAAACCCATAATTACCGAAAAGCCAAAGACAACACAGGCACAGATATCATAAAGTGACGGAAAGGGTCCCGTCCTCGTGTCAATAATGTCAAAAGGCTTATAATTTTCATTTAGTATCCACACCACGCCGCTCCACACCGCCCCCAGAGTAGCACTTAACACAAATTATAGCAAATCTTGGCTGACCTCAGCCGGTCTCCATGCCACAGCAGAAGGGGTTGGTTGGTTGGCTGCTTGCGAGTACTTCTGCTGGTCATTCATGTCTATGTCGCTCGCCTCCTTCCCCGCTTCGTGTTGTTGCGTCTCGTCTGGTCTTGCGTTGTCTGGTCTGGTCTGGTCTGGTGCGAGTAGTGTTGCCTTGTCTTGAGCATGTCTTGAGTTTGTGGTCGAAAAATCAATTTTTGTGTGCTGGTGTGGCTGGCACAAAGCTAACAGCTCAGCAACAACAACAACAACAACACTACCAACAATAGCAGCAACAAACACAACTACTATTTTGTGGGCGTTTTAATCAATTTGCTGTTGTTGTTATTTGCTTTTTTATTTATTTATTGTTTTTTCCTGGTTGCTTGGCCTGAGCTCCGTTGTACTCGGACTCGCACTCGCTCTCGCACTCGCACCCGTACTCGTATCTTTTGTGGTCTGGTATTAAGTATCGAAAGTACCATTTTGTGGTTTAGCTCTAATTTGATATGTGTAAAGTGCTTTAATGATTTATAAACTGTACCAAAATTGATGGAGTGGATTGTTTGGGGTTGTCGATGGCAGCTGGGACTGCTCTGCTTCGCTTCGTTTGATTTTGTTAGCTTGATTGAATTGTGCAAATGTGTGTATGAGTGCGTGTGTGTGTGTGTGTCGAGTTGCAATGGTGTGATTTTGATTGAATTTGATGTGAAATGACAACATTTTGGGAATATCCGAGCGCAAGACGGAGGGATTCGTAATATAGTTGTGCACCTGACATGAACTTTTTGATAATGATGAATGATGTGCCTGGTCTGTGACTGTGCAGCGTTTAGTAAGAAGCATAGTACGTAAGTAGGGAGGTGGATGACCAGTGGCGGATTGAGGAAATTCTGCGGTAACTATTTGATCCAAAGATCATTGAATAAGAATATGCGGCAATCACGCCTCCAGTACTAAAACGCGTTGCTAGAGCATAAAAACAGCCGTTTATAAGATTCAAATGTTGATGAAAAGTATCCATAAGCAATGTTCTTTTGGATTGAAAGTTATGAAGCCAATTATATTATTATATTGTATTTGATTTTATCCTCCGATGCTTAAAGAAGAGTTAAGATGTGGCACAGTCATGCTGGGTTTAGGAGAAGAGCTTTCAAATTGTTATTGACTTTCTAATATTGAGGATCTTTCTATGCTTTGGTAAACTAAAATGTTGTTTCAGAAATTAGTTGGATCACTGGATTGTCTTCCATAATTAAAAACCCTTCTTTGATAAGATAACTTTGTTTCTGAATAGCAAAATTAAACCAGGAAAAGTGAAAGTCAACCAATCAATTCCTTAAGCCACACGTCAACAAGTTTGCCTTATTCTTATTAGATTAGATTAGATTAAAAAAAAGTGAGATCTGGTAACCTAGTTACTGCGACCTCAAATGGGCCTATTGTGACACACCCAATAAGCTACAAATCTTCTGAGATTAATATTCATTAAGCACTCAAAGATCTTCCTGCTAGATTTGTCCGCTATTTCTGGTGGTTCTAGGTAATGAGAACCTAAGGATCTGAGTCGTGTCCATATTAAACCGTTACAATGGCATAGCAAATGCTCTGCTGTTTCCTCGTCCTCGTTACTCAATCTACAATATTCAGTATGACTGATTCGCATTTTATGTAAGTGTTTCAATGCTCTACAATGGCGAGTCAAATATCCTGTGACTATGCGAATGCTACACGGCTGAGATAAAGTATATCTGTGGTTCTCTGGGGGAGCGTTCTGGTCTGAAGGTTTTAGCCACCCTAATAGCTTTAGTTTCCGCCCAATATTGGTGCGATTTTTCCTCAAGCCATTTGATAGATTTTAAGTTTGGTTGAACTCCAAAGCACCCCATAGAATGGTTCCGGTCCAGTAAAACTACGGGCAGCTCCTTTTCTAGCGAGGTCATCTGCTTCGTCGTTCCTTATGTACCCACTGTGGTCTGGAAACATTATAAGATGAACTCTGTTATTTGATGCAAGTCTTTTTTAAAGTAGGAGGCAGTACCAAACTTATTTCGATTTAGTTTCGTAGGCGTTAAGTGCCGCCTTGCTATCAGAGTGATATAAATATGACACTTATTGGTCGATCTGTCTAGTTTCCCTCCTAAGCACAATTCTATTGCATGAATCTCGGCCTGAAAAACTGAGTTACCTTTGCCCATACTGCTAAATAGAGGGTGTTCCCCAAAGAACGCAGCGTCAACTCCTTCTTCCGGTTTTAAGAAGCTTCGAAATGGTTCGACGAGTGAATCGGAGGTGCGTGTTCCGCGGTAGTATTACAATAGACCGATGGTGGTCTGAGTGAGCTGGTCCGGACCGGCTGCCCCGATAACCTAACCTAAGAAGATATTTGTCTTTTATATGATCCAATGTCGTGTTTCGGTAGTTCACAAATTCTAAATGTGTAGATACAACTTGTGTGAAATTTTATGGATCTTGGTATGGTTTTGTTGTGGGTTATCACCATTATTACGTAGTGTCTGTGTAGTAGAGATGATACATTGTACTTCTAGAGTCAAGTGGTCTTTTGGCTAATATAGCTAACAAGCCCTCCGTTGGACTTGCCTGAGTAGGTGAACGTTAATTCTGATTTCCATTAGTCTTCGACTGCATATAGTGCCTGAATATATGATTCCACTATAATTGTCTAATATAAAAATATACAAATAGTCGCTTAAGTAAATCCAACTTTTGTAGTTGAGCATCACACTCTTGGAACCGCCACTGACAGGATATGTCCATAATATGAAGACAATGTGGAATGTAGGGAAAATGTATTAGCGGCCTGTCACACGAGAAGACCCTGTTCAGATTTTTTTCTCCCTCTTTCTTTCTCGCTGACCTGATGCGAGTACTCCACGAACAAACAAAATTTAAGCTGCATTTTGGACCCACCCATAGTCGGCCTTTAACACGAAGTTCAATATGTCAAAGGTATTGAAACTTATAGAGACAATTTTACACTTAAACACACACTCACTCTCACATACAAAACGCACACTCATGCACACTCATGCACACACCAACGATCACAAACACCCACCATGAGTGGTCATCCTCATGAATTTTGCATTAAGTAATTTCACAAATTGCAATTGACCACACTCGCCGGCCGAGTAGGCTGCAGGCAGCGTTTGCCCGGTCACCTTTCAAATCAATAAAGCAAATCATCCTGAAATCAAAACATAAAAAACATCGGTTGGAAAAAAAGCACCGTTTAAATGTGTGGAAGAAAAAAATTGGTCAGCGCGTAAATATTAATTTGTGCAAATTTTCACTTTGCCGCGTTTTTACTGCCGCACTGCGTTCTGTTGCGCTGATTGCTGATTATACCCACAGGAGCACATTTCACACTTGGCTGTTTCTGCATTTCATGTGGCAGTGGTTGTGGTGGTGACGGTGGTAGTGGTGTGCTGGCCGGGCATGCCGCCGCCGCCCAATGTGCTGCGTAATGTGACAATCAAAGTTGTCATTTGCTGTAACTGTTGTTGGTGTTTTTTGATGTTTTCCAGTGGGCCCCACGTAGCACTTTGCTGCCGTACACTTGACACCGACCGCTGAAGTGTGATCAACACGTGCGGTGTTAATGGTTTCCAAGATATCGCATGCGTGTCGTCCGTTGGCAAAAAGTGGCGGCTTTGATTGGTTTAAGGTGGTAATTAACGTTGAGGGATTTGTATGAGTTGTTGCTTCGCCTCTTTGTTGGGATTTCTATACTCGTGGCTTCCATTGTGAAACCGTTAGGATGACTATGCGTGTCAAGTGATTGCTCCTGCAGTGTTGTCGATTTTTCTAATGACTTTGTTCAATCAGTTTTTATTAAAAACGATGAGACAATGTTATATAATATTTCTTTTTGTATGTTCAATTGCGAAAGTAGCGGTAAAGAGCTCACACTTGATTGATTCAAGAGTCAGATTTCCATTGCATTTTATTAATTGATATGGACTCATTGGTGTTTCTTAACATAGTCTATCATAATACTCACAAAAAAAAACGCAACTACAATCTTAGTTATAAGGACACAACACCGAAGATATGGTATTCGCTATCTGGGTAATCAGGGTTCTGGGCACAAATACCCTGCTTCCCAAATTGTAATGACTTAATTTATATTTCCAGAACGAAGTATACTCTAGCTTAGCTTTCCAGTAAACTAAAGTGAGACCTTTAATGAGACATTGCCAAAATAAGTAAAACTAGTTGACCAATTCAGAAGCAAGGAGTAATCTTTTTTTTCTTTACCCATTTAATTACTGACTCTCTCTTTGTCAAGAAATTTACAGTAATTTATCTAAGCTTATAGACTACGTATAAATATTTAGGTAATATCCTCAGCCACTATATCGAATATTTAGCACACAGCAGTCAATAAGACTTTATTAAATCAGGTCTAAGTTAGCCATCCTTTTGAGGCGCCTTGTAGAGGGAAGCTTTAATGCTCCTCCCAAGCAGATCGGGCGATTTTCCAATTCAACCGCGTAGGTTTTCACTATTTCCTTTTCAATCGTGGGTATTCTTAGGTGACGTTGGATGTTTAAGATCCTGAAGTACCCTGGGACATCAGTGATAATTCCCAGAATTTCCGATTGAAGGAATTGGAGTTTCTCGCTGTTCGCGGTGCCACATTAGTGAATCCCATATATCCACATATGCTCAACTGGTACAGGTACTGGTATAAATTAGTACCTTGTATTCTAAGGCAAGATTGGAATATTTATTTAGTAGCCAGTTCAAGTTTGGCAGCTTCAGTTTCATCTGAGCACTGTGTGAATCAATGCGTTTAGTCGAAGTAAATCATCTGTCTAAGTTGATTCCCAGGTACTTTATGTCAGAGCATTGTGGAATGTTTTAACCGTTGATGCGAATAGGAGGTCATTTGTCATTCCTTAAGGGAAATGTTAAGTAGGCACATTTTTGCTTCTTTGACCTTTATCCTCCATTTGTTAAGCCACTGTTTAATAGACAATACGTGGCTCTGTAGCCAATGCGTGGATTGAGATAGTTAGTTGTACTCAGTATGGCGGTATCATCGGCAAAGATGAATATAGCGGTATGATCGGAAGTTGGCGTATCAGCTGTAAAGAGCAAATACAGCAGTGGTCTTACCACACTGCCTTGAGTTACTGCTGATGTGATGTCAAAGTAGTCAGAAGTAGTATCAACTTGGCTTCCCATGAATTTCCTGCCTCTAAAGTAGGCTTCAAATAGTTTTCGGAATCTCTTTGGAAGAATTCCTTTAAGCTTTTTTATGAGCCCTTTGTGCCACATCTTATCAAATGCTTGCGTAATCTCTAAGAATGCAGCAGAACAGTTTCTCTTTTGTTCTAATGCTGAACTTATAACTCTTACTATGCGGTGAACTTGCTCTATTGTTCCATGTTCTTTATGGAAGCCGAACTGATATTAAGGAATTACATTGTTTTTATTAAAATTCTGGAAGACCTGCAGCTGAACTATTTTTTCGAAGATTTTAGATAAGGTAGGCAATAGACCAATGGGTTTATATGAACAAACTTGTGGTATATCCTTTCCTGGTTTCGGGATCGTTATTATTTTCGATTTGAAGATTATGCCCTGTGCGTAAAATAGCATTGAAGGCTGTCTCCAAGTGAGATACAGCTACATTAGGTAATTCTTTTGTTATGTTTGCTGTTATCTGATTCATTCCTGTTGCTTTTATAGGTTTTAAGTTTTTAATGAAGTTATTTACCTCCTTTCTTGAGGTTTTCAGGCGCTCACTGTCTCCATTACTCGGTATTTCACGAGGTTCAAACGATATAACTGGGGGATTTGGACAGAAGATCTGTAAAAAGAGAGCATTTTTCATCACCGCTTTTAGCAGAAGTGTCATTGTTACGAAATGTCATTACGAAATGGTGACTTATTTTGTATAGGTCCTTTGAACTTCCTAGCAGTATGCCACAAAGAGTGCTCATTGTCGAAATATGGCCTCAAGCTTCCAACTGATTTTTGGTGTTTCTGCTTCAATGTGTTTTTTAAGGTGCAACAAGCGAGTTCACTCTTCAATTTTGGTGGCCAATGCATTTGCCATTATCTTCTAAGACATCGCTTCTCTTTTACCAGTTTCTCGACAGCAAGTATGTGATATGACTAGTTTGGTTGAAGAATTCCAACCATAAACTTTTAAAATATCTCAGAGTCAGCACTGAAGATTACCACAATAAGCCCACAGTAATCACGCCCAAGAAACGATTACCAGTGAAGATTACTGACTTCCCTACTAATTCTGTAGTGAAATATTTGCTCTAACTAGTTTTGGTAACACCACCACAAGTTTAAGAAAACGCAGCATCCTCGTTTAATGTTGGGTCACTCCACATAAATCGGATATAACATAATCTACCCAACTTTATAGTTATGCTCTTCTATTATATCTCTAAATAATAAAACAACACACGAGCTTATGAAATAGATACCCTCCACACTTTACTCTCCAAGCTAATATCAACAGCTCTTGAATTCTTCGACACAACTCATTGTCAAATCAATCCAGAAGCAGCGAGTACAAATTGTTTATCCTCAGACAATCTGGGCATATTTTCCTACCAACTGCCCCTCATACCCAGGCCACTATCGGTGAACCTCATCTCTCAACTCTCCAATCTTGATCGGTTGGTACGAGTAATTATAAAGAAATTAACTTAATTGTAAAACAAATACGCACTTTCTAGGATAACATCTTTGGCGTAGATAATTTGGTAGTTGCGTAGGATAATTACGTTTAAGGGCGGAGAGAGGGGTTGACTGGCTGAACGGTCATCACGGCAGCAAGGTGCTGGCTGCAATTTCGGCGGGTTCACCTTTTTGCCAATCGAATGCGCAGGTGGCACAGTACTGACCATCTGAACATTTGTGTTTCCATGTGTGACACAATCGAAGGATATACTCGCTTAGAGGAATGCTGCCCAGCTGGAGGCAAATGTTTCGGGTTAATTAACTTCTAATCGTGTTGGTGGCTTATGCTAAGGGGGGAAAATAAGTTACGCTGAATTGATTTGGATAATGCATATGAAAATTAATTGAAACTTGGACTTGGAGCGTTTCAATGTGAACATATGTTGAAATTTATCAGAGTTGAGGCACATTTAGTCCCTGATGTGGTTTGTTCAGAATTAATCGGTCATTTAATATTTAGAAAGGACTTCTTTTTAATTTTGTATTTCATAATAAACGACCCCCGTGTTCAAAGAGTTCTCTTGTCTGTAAATGGTGCAGTTTGGGTATAATGTGGGCTTAGAGAATTGACAATTTAAATTGTGTAGGAGAGAAGAAGTGTCTGGAATATCAACTGGGGGCACCACAGTTCATTTGGCGATCTAATTATATAGCAAAAAATCAGATTTCAATTCTTTTTTGAGGAGTATATATTTAGTATATAAACTGCTTCCCAATATAAGGAAAAGATGACTTGCGATGACTTCAACTTAAACACCATTTCCCATCCCAGACATATGTGTTTCTCACTTGATATAATGCCTTCCCTCATCTCAGGCACTTGCTTCGCCTACGTCTCCAGCATTGACTCCCATCTAATCTTATTCAGTTTATGCATTTATCAATTGTTCCACTACGATTTTTCATTTGTACAATTTATCATTCAGTTGCAATAGTTTCTAAACCGTTGGTTCCGCAGTTCTCCTCCTCCTCTGCTCTTCAATATTAGTGTGGAAACTTTCTGTAATGAACATTTATTTATTATCAATTTTAAAAGAGTTGTTTCCCAAAATGCAATCACTTCTAGCATTCAGCTCCAGTCCACTTAAACTCTTATACAAACAACGCTCTCCCGGTCGCCTCGTCGCGGCTCCATTCATCAACACATCGTAAAAATTTGATATCTGTGAAACCGAAAGCGGTGATTAGCGTGAGCACAAATGCCCGATATTTCATTATGTGCACCGGCTTCGGGGAACGCACTTCGATGGATGTGCACAATTGTGCCCGACGATTTTTCAATTTCATCTTGAGTGACCATGAAATGAATTCGTTACCCAAAACTGTGCCGGGTCTCAAGTACGCTGCGTTGAAATGCGGCAAAAAGGCCAATGAAATCCCCCTGGAAGCCTTGCTAAGCACAAGAACAGAACGTTGCGGCAAGCAGCGGGCATGTCGGCAATTTGTTATGCCGCCGATGGATACAAAGCCGCAGCAGCAACAACAAAAACACCAACAACAAGGAACTCTAGAATACTCGTTCGTGGCGATATTGATGAATGGTGCGCAACGCTGCTGCTGGTGCGGACACAGCAGAAAATGTCACGCACTTTTGACACAGTGGAGCTGCACATGGTGGTGGTGTGTGACGCAAATGGCTTTTGTATATCCAGAAATCCAGATTCCAAGCGTACAAGCATGGTTTCAATTTTACGATGCGTTGAACGGTAGCGAGAACAATTTCGATTGGTTCGTTGGGTAAAAAAGGGACAGGCGTCCGACGGTTTTTTGTTCTGCAAGAATTCAGCGGAAGATGCTGAAAAGTGGAACGAAACTGGCACAGAAGTGCGAATGTGTGAAATTTTATATTCCAGGAGAATACTTCACTGCATAAAAAAATCAGAAAGTTTAAAAGGAGTTTTAAAAGTAGAAAGGATATTTTGTCGTGGTGCAGCATGATGGCAGACATGTTCCTCGGCGCGACATTGAATCATCTCTTGGTCGCTATACTAACAATATCCCAAGGTCACTTGTTGGTCACCAAGCATTACCAGCTCGATGGATCCCAGATATGGCAATAGGAGCTCAAAACAGTTTGGATAAGAAAAGATTCCAGTGCGATACTTTTAGGATATCTTTGTGAGTATTGAAACGTTCTTCTAAGAACCACCCCGCAAGAACCCAATCGTATTACGACAAAGGCCACAAGAGTGGGCGAGACTGAAAAACAAGTATACAGTTGGAGTAGATATCAGTACTTAACTTTCTAATATCAGACTTGATTCAGGGCTAAGCTTTGGAACGTGTATTCAGTACTGAATTGTTGAGATCTGTTCATTGTTTTATACTGAGATATTTCAGTTAGAAATTTTATATAAATGATTGAGTTTTCTTTCAGACATCTCAATACAGAGTTGAGAATTTTATGTGGCTTCATAATGAAAGTCGACACCATCACTTTCCTCCATTATCTTCATTCTTAAATTAGTCCCAGAATTCGGAAATTTGATACTAAAATTTAGAGAAGAAGTCTTCAGGAATGAATACTTTTTTCACTAGAATGCATCGATTCAAAATTGTAGGAAAATGGATAAGAAATTCCTTATTATACTTACTTACATCCGGATTGAACTCTGTTACGTGACAGGATTGAGTTCTGAAACATGACACAATTGAGTTCTAGAACTCAACATGAACATATCTTTTCTAAGGTGCTATTGTCCAAACAGAAACTATTTAGACCAAAAGTTAAAAAACAATTTTGGCTTAGGCAATGTTTCCTTCTGTAAAGTTGCTGAGTGAGATAATCCAAAAAGGTAACAACAGCAGAATCCAGTGCATTTGCAACAGAAACTGCAAAGTTTAATGACAGAAACTCAGAGTTTGGCGAATAACAGAGTTGTTTCTGTTCCGTCGCTAAATGCTCATTTTCTGTCCTTAAATTTTGTATGACTAGTTTCTGTTGCAAATGTATTGGGTTCTGTTTCTGTTGCCGTTTTTTGCTTTATGTCACGTGTGTTAAGTGAGCGTTTCTGCTTCACTTTTTATGTTTCGTCATAACGAACTTCTTCATAATTTTCTTCTTGTTTCTTAAAAGTAAACTCCAACTTATGCAAATTTATGGGGAGGTATGTTTATCGAACAACTCCGCTTTCCCTCGTACTGATTTTTCTTTCAAAGTCTGTATTAAACTATCGTGGCGAAGTACATTTAGACTGTTCCAGATATTTCTCTACTACTACTTCTACCAATTTTTTTTATTGGGATCGAAAATACTCTTGGCATATTTGTGTCTATTCCAGTTCTACAGTTTTGTGATTGGGATCGAAAATACTCTTGGCATATTTGTGTCTATTCCAATTCTACAGTTTCAACTCTGAATGAGTCTAAGGTAGGTAGGAAGCCAAGCATTTTTTTCGATTGAAATATCGTCCAAATTCCAACAAGGTACAATTTCATTGACAAGTGTTGTTTCTGTTATTCTTTTGATATAGGACAACACTCTACTTTAGTTTCAGAGAGAATGTGGTTGGAGATTTCTTCATCTACCACTCATAATCTACAAACTGAGTCTGCTTGATTCCAATTAGCTCTCTAAGAGTATTACTGACGAGGTATTGTAGGAAGTTCGACTACTTTGGGGAATATTTAAGAGATCAACATTTGTCTGCATTTAAGGTTGTTTCTATAGTTTCTCTTTGGGCCAAGTGAGGAGTCTTCTTCACACTTTTATTGCCCCATGTCTCTTCCTCTTCGGTTAATCCAAAAAAATCAAGGTCAATCCGTTTTTTTCATATTAAATAATTTTTGCATTTGCATTTTATTTGATTTCCTCTTTCACATTAAATATTTTTGTTTAATTTAGTTTTATTTTTAAATTAAATTAAGCAGCTAATTTTTAGTTTATTTACCATTCATGTTTCATGCTCAATATTGGAAACATTGCATTATTAGTTAAGCAGTTTTGGAAATGGATTTACAACTACACTAAATACACACTTTTGGGGCATGCTGCGAGCGCCTCACCAGCGAGACGAGCGCACTCCTGCCGGGCGCACTGCTCTGGTTAATACACACTGAGATACGTTTCTGAACAAGTACAACATTTTTACAATAGTTTTAAGCAGATTTTATAGTTATAAAGCCTTATCAAATAAACAAACTAAATTAAATTAAACATAATTTTAAACATTTACAAATTCACTAAAAAAGCAGGATTAATTCTTTCTAAGGAGACCACAAGCAAAACTGTACAATTAGCATTATTTTCTTCAGGATACAACTTAAAAGGATACAAATGGACAAATTTATACAAAAAATAACACTAAAATGAAAACAAATTTTACATAAATTTAATTCTTTTTAAATAAAAACTTAAAAGGGAATAAAAAAATCAACAAAACTTTTCTTTAAAATTTACAAACAATTTCGTCACTTCTGCTCGAACAATTTCGAACTTTGCTCTTAATACTGTTTTCGGCAAGGCCCGTGGGTGCTGTACTCTCCGCCCGCATGCAGTGTTGGGAGTACTCAGACCCGCTCGCCTTGCCTGCCTCTAGGAACATTCGCGCTCTTTAGTTGGGTGGACTTCTGGGGGCCGGCGGCTGTTGCGGCACTTGGTAGGGACTGAAGCGGTGAAATTGTCGCGGTCTCATGTCCGGCGATGGTGAACCGGACGACGTTGACGAGGGTGTCGATGCGGAGGGCGGTGGTGGGGGCGTGCGATTGGCCGCTGCAGCAGCCATGGATGCCGCCTGGGCTTGGGCCTGTGCCTGTGCCTGGGCTTGCGCCTGTGCCTGGGCTTGAGCAGCCGCTTGTGCTGCGGCCGCCTGTTGATTGGCACTCGCCAAAAAGCCAGCCGTAAGCTGCGGCCACTGCTGCTGGAACATGTGGAATGCGCCGAGACCTGGTGGCGGTGGCGCCTGCTGAGCATACATTTGTGGCAGCATTAGTTGCGCATACGGCGAATTGCCACCGAACATTTGCAGATGCTGGCGCGCCTTCTCGAATATCGCCATTGAGGTGGGATCGGCGCCTTGCTGAGCGGCAAATTGCTGCATCAGCGGATCCGGAAAGAGACGCAGTGGCGAACGCAGTTGCTGTTCGAGCAGCAGCGCCTCCATGGGGTCGCGATCGAAGTCGGTGAGACGCGAAGAGTCGCGGAAGCCTTTGGCAAAGGGATTCGAATCGATTTTCAGTTTGGTTATGAGCTGATTTTGGTACGCGGTCACCGCCGTGAACACCGTCTCGGGGAACACGTACGTCTTGTGGTCCAACTCGTGCAGCTCTTTGGGTGTTGTCGGTATGCTCTGGCCGTGACTGAGGCGCACCAAGTGTATGCGTGGCTGGTAGCGATGCATCGAGTTCAGCACAATCTACGAGAAGGAGGAAAAAGGGGAAATGTTTTCTGTTGTAGTTTTTTCCGAACTTTGGAGAATTTCATCGGTGTTGGCGATGATGTTTTTCTTTTTGCAAAGGTGCTCTCATGTACAAGCTGCCTTATATGGTAGAATGGGTGGCAGTACATTTCAGCACATGCGCAGCGCAAAATTTTAAATAAAAACTCTACAAAAATACCCCACAAAGTTTGTGTTGCTTATGTACGAGTACCTATTTCCTCAGTGCAAGGCGACGTCATGAATGAAAACACGTTCCGTAGGAAAAAATGCCACCCTAAAGTGTGATGCAGCCACTCGGCATACAATAAAAGAAAACAAACAAGTTTGCGAGCAGGAATTGTGGAAAGAATATGCAAAAGAGAAGTGGCGCTAAATAAGTGTGTGAAGTGGCAAATGCCGCAAATGAAATACAGACAAATTGTCTGCAGACGCACTCGTGTTAAGCACCTATTTACTGTATGTACATACTATGTATTATTTTTTATATTTATTTTCTCATGAAAATAGAACAAGAATGTCTTTAAATTCTTTTAAATTTGCGCTTGAAGCTGCGCGTATAATTGGCATGTTGCAGCAACATGTGTCTTGGGAAGGTGGTTCGCTACAGTTTAATTGCTGTAATGAATTTTGTGGATTTTTTTTAATAAAACAGCAGAAGACTCTATGAGAAAAAGATGAATCTATAACTGTGTGTTGCTGTAGTAGTAGCAACCTTTTTTATACATGTTGCTAACCAGCAATGTTGCTAGCATTATTATCAAACTCTCTGTGTGAGTCTTCAAATACCTCCCTCTTCAGCACTTCGCACTTTGAATATTTATATGTTTTTTAAGCCGCCAATATTTCTTTCAGATAAGCCGAACTTGTACCATTCCATTAATCCGCATAATACGAGTATATTGGATTTTCACATGTTTCCTCCTATAAATATGTTTCAGCCACATGTTGCCTATCACATTTATGAGTTACTCTATTTACTTGAAACGAATATTGTGGATTTGATATTCAGTTATATAGCAATATAAAAATTATTTCTCCCTTTGCTAATTTCTGTTGTTCAAACTTCAATTTATACTGGAATACTTCCCCAGCAACATGTACGCAAGCGAAACTGCCACGAACACGCTAACAGCAGTCTGGCTAAAACTGAACATGCGCTGCACTACAAATTCCAATTAATCGCTATCATAAAAAAATATTATTAATTTACTTTATTAAACGTGGCTGCAGCCTACGCCAAGATTTGTGCCACAACACAAAACAATTATCAATCATTTAACGCTGCACAGCGCTGCACCACCGACAGCATTCGCCAGTTTGGTGTTTTTGCCTCTTTGCCGTTTTCCTTTTAAATCAATGACCCCCAACTCACCTGTCCATTCTTATCCATTTCGTTATTAGTCAGTTTCACCTTTTCGAAGGAGATAACTTGTTTGCGCAACGCCTCGCAACTGAACGGACTATCTGGATGGGCATAGAGCCGTGCTGGCGGTGCCGGATCAGCCTTGCCGGCAACCAGCCAAGCTGATCTGTGATATGCATAGCGATAACGCTTCGAATCCATGGGAACGATATCTATCAGCACAGCGTAACGATCGGCAGGCTGTATTTGACGCAATGGGCCGGAGAAGCTGACGCGTACGGTGGGGAACATGCGTCTGAAAGCGAAACAAAGCAGAAGCATACGAAAAAATATTATTATTTAAATAATCAATTTAATACAAGTGTGTGGAGTGTGGTGAGTGGGTGGAGGTTGGGTGCAGAGATGTGTGTATAAATGCCTACGGGTTGTATGCAAGTAATGTTAATAAATACCATGATTGAAGTGGGTTCATTGAGTGAGTGATGAATGCTTTAAGACTGTGGCACATACGGGATTTCTATGCGAAGCTCTCTGGTGGGGACGTCAGAGTAAAAAATAGGTGAGTCTTAGATAACAGTATTAGAAGAGTGAATAGAAGTGGAGTAGGCTGGAGAACCGCCGAAGAAGTCATGTATTGATGCCCATTATACTATTGTAGGCTTGAGTCTAAGATAACAGTATATGAAACTAAGCTTAGTTCCTAGAGAACAGTGGAAGAAAGTAGTTTCAAAGGACTCAGGCATTGATGCCCATTGTACTGTTGTAAGCTTCAGTCTAAGATAACAGTATCTGAAACTAAGCTTAGTTCCTAGAGAACCGTCGAAGAAAGTAGTTTCAAAGGACTCAGGCATTGATGCCCATTGTACTGTTGTAAGCTTCAGTCTAAGATAACAGTATTAGAAACTAAGCTTAGTTCTTAGAGAACCGTCGAAGAAAGTAGTTTCAAAGGACTCACTGTTGTAAGCTTGAGTCTAAGCTAACAGTATTAGAAACTAAGCTTAGTTCCTAGCCTTGTACTAAAAGAGTGACTAAGTGACTAAGTTAAAGTCAAAGTTGAAGTTGAAAGTCGTGGGTCTTTAGAGCTTAAGTTTAGTTCCTTAGCCTTGAGGAACACTTTTGGACATTAGTTTTATGCTGACATGCTTTCTTCTGTAGATTGATTGCCACCCAAATCTCATTAGTAAATTGCAATTGAAATAGGATTCCAATTTCATAAACTTCTATAATTGAAACTATTCTTGTCTTACAATCAACTGAATTGCGTCCATTTTGAAATCCTTGTGAATCCCTAAATCCTCATATTTACGGTTTAAATGCTTTTCTTCACTTCCCTCGTCTCACCGCTCACTGCTCAGAGTGTTTGTGTTGCGACAGTTTATTGAACAAAACCTGCATACAAAATGCTTTATCCTTTGGGAGTATGTGAAGAGTCAATGAGAGAAGGACCAGCAACGGTGTCCTGCGGTTTTAATGGACTTAATACCTGCCTTTTTCCACTCAACAATGGCAACAACCAAAACAACAAACAATGACGGAGATGGTGACGGTGTCGACGACGATGACGACGACAGTAACAAGAGCGCAAAATGTAGATGACATAATAGCAAACATAGGAATTAGTTACGGGGACCGCCCTGATTGTTAGGTGTGATTTTTACAATATCATTATACGTAAATGCAGGAAGCCCTACACAGAGATACATAAACATTCACACACCACACACACACACACCCATATACATGCATTTGGTGTAGTTATGAGTGAAAAGAAGGGGATGTTTGGCTGGTCTTTTGTGATTCAAGGTGTGTGTGGTCGGTCCGGTCCGCCACTCGCTCTGTAGAAAAGTCGTCGATTTGTGTGTCATGTGAAACCATGTAAAATGGAATTTTTGGCTTCCCGCCGCTTCTCTCGGCCAGTCATGCAGTCACCCAGTCTCGCAGTTGGTAACAAACAAATAAAAATAAAAAAAACTGCAGAGCCGGGGCAAGTGTGAGTGTGGGCATTTGTTGACAACTGCTACGCCCCGCTTTTGTTGCAGCAACATGCCAAAGATTGATTGTTTGAGACATGTAGGAGCCTCGCTGGTTCCCGCTGCAGTTTGTTTGCCAATTGTGTTCCACATTTTGACACTTGTGTGTCATGCTGCATTACAGCAGAATGTGCTGACAGAGGACTCCCTGGCTAAGGGACCGCACGCATGTTGCCAATTCTGGGAACCCTTTTCTCTAACAAATTGTCTATTTCAATTTTTGCTGATATTGCAATTTTCACATTCATGTGAAGCAGGTTGTTTGGTTGGCGGGGGGAGTAACACAACAAGAAATTATTGTATATTTTTTTTGTTTTTCTTTTTTGGTTTAATTCAATTTACTACTTCTCCCCACGGCTCACGGCTTTGTTGGCTTCAATTGCTTGTGGAAGGGTTAAAGGGAACGGTTTTGAATGCTACATTAAACTCACAGCGGTATGTCCTTTAATTTACCTAGGCTCAGTGGCAGAGAAAGGATTAAAACATGTTGCCACATGCAAATGCCTTTGTTAATCTACTCACATTACAAGGCAATTTTTTATAAGCAAAACTACAACAAACTACAACGACGTCAGGCTGAGGGGCTGCCTGCAATTGCGGCTGTTAATGTAGTGGAGTGTTTATTGCCACTAACGCCGCATGTCTGCGAGGCTACTAATGCAGTATTTGCATGTTGTGCTGCATTTTCATTTATTTATTTAATGTTTTTTTAGTTTTTGTTTTTTTAATTTCTCGTACCTGCCAGTTTTAGTGATAATCATCTCTGTGCCCAGTTCATGGAAGCGATCCCATAGCTCCTTTGTCTCCAGATGACATTGCACCGGTTTCAGTTCATCGCAGTTACAGGAGCCGACAATTTTTGGTGTTTTCTGTACAGGTTCCGGTGTCAGGCGTTCATCGTTATCGGTGCCCGGCGATTGTGGTGGTGTCGAACGGCCCTGACTGCTGGCATTGCTGCTGTTCAGCTGCAATTGTGTATTGCTGTTGTTGTTGTGGCTGTTATTATTATTATTATTATTATTATTGTTGCTGCCGTTATGGTGGAGACGTCGTGCTTTGGTTGGCGGCTCCTCGGAATCACTACAATCGACCACATCGACATCAACTTCGTCTTCTATCGAAATGGGGCCTGCAATGTAGGCGGAAACATAGTAAAAATATTGCAAAACATGAACCTTTTTTCAAAATAAAGGCAACATGTGTCTAAGCAACATGTTGCCACTAGTTTTCATATGAACACTTTTTACATATTTCTTACAAATAAAACGAACAGTGATGAATAATAAAGAAAATATACTTTAAATTATTCGACATTTTGCTGAAACATGGGGAATTGTACTGAAGCAAGCAACATGTTTATAACTCTTTATTAAACTAACTAATATACATTAACTAATTTTTTCTCACACTATTTCCTTCCCCTTTCCTCACTACTTCCTTCCCCTGTTATGCTGAAGTGCTGATAACTATTTCAGCTGGTTTAACAAAATAATTGTTCTTTTTCCATATAATTTTAAAAGCTAATTCTTTTCTAATACTTTGTTGGAACAAGTTACTTCTCGTAGCGAGTTTCAAATGTTTTCTATTAATTTGACATACAACTCATTTTAATAATGCATAATTGACTTTACAATGGAATCAACAGTTGTTTTATAGTGTTTTTCGTTATCTAGTGTTAGTATTAAATCCAGTTTTGTTTGCTTTGTGAGGCATTTTTAAAGGTACTTGTGCCATTATTATTAGCTACAAACTTGAATATGAAGATAAAAATATTTGCTCGTTTTAGCAATCCAAATATTTTATTGGTCTATTGACATTTGATATTAATGAATTATGAATTAATGAAACTTTTATTGGAATCATGAAAATAACGACAATGGACACTACAAAAAAAACCAACAAATTAACAAAAAAATGTGGAATATATGAAGAAGTTTTTCAAATGGAATTTTTTGTCAGCAAATGTTGCTGAGATGAGTACATGAAGAGAGTACATGAGATGAGTACATGGAAGAGGGGCAATCCTCATCGTTGGATATCAGACACATTGTACTATGATATCTCTTAGCAACATTAAATACATTGCTTGTTGCTAATGTCTATGGCAAAGTAGAGATATTTTCTGGATAGGTATTAAATAAAGTAATTTTGTGAGCTATTCTGAAATGGAATATCTACTTTAATATGCTGATATACGATATTTTGATTCATTTTTTATAGTCTTTATATTTTAGGTATATCTGTATGTATGCATCAATTGATATAATCACTTATCAACATGTTGCTATACAGGGGCAACAAATGTATATGAAATATATACATTTGTATATGAAATATAAACATTTGTTGCCCCTACAAAATGTTGTCATAAAATTAATAATGCAATTATTAAAGCATAAATAAGTATGATGTCGTAGTTTTAGTCATAATAATTAATTTCGAATAATTTATAAATATAATTTTGTCAAACAAGTTATATAGTATTTACATTGTACATTTATAAAATACTTGTAAGTTTGTTTCCAAAAGAGAAAGTAAGTGACTGGAGCAATTCAACAACATTTTTGTAATCGTTTGGCAAACTTCAAAACATTTGGTATGCTATTTAAGAGAATTTTTGCTTAGCTAGAATTTATATCGCTTTGACAAACGAGTTCAATACCTCAGCATATATTGCCGCAACATCGTCCTCTTTATTGTAAATCTTATTTGACATTTCGGAAAATTGTTTTTTTCTCATAGTGTTACAAGAGCGTTCGTTACCCTTTTCCCCCAATGCAAAATGTTGCCGTAACATGCTTCTGTTTGATGAAAACGATTATATACATCTAGTAAAGTTGATTTCTTCCATTGTGTTTCAAACGCGTGCCGCAACATGTGTCTCTCTGTTTGGAAGATTCCTTTTGTACGGTTCTACATATTTTTTGCAAACTAAATTTGTTGTATCGCTTTTAGAAACATAATCTTCACATCATAAAATGTTGCTGCAGCATGTTGAAATATATTTGAAAGATTCTTTTCTGTTTGAGTATAAACTTTTAATCGTTTGGTGAGCGAAATTTGCATTGTGAGCGAAAATTGTATCGTCACATTATTAAATATTGCTGCAACATGTTTTTTGAAAGATTCTTTTCTGTTTGATTCTACATATTTAATAGTTTAGAAAGCGCAGCTTATTGTATCGCTCCTACAAAAGTATTCGCCACATCATAAAATGTTGCTGCAGCATGTTGGAACTAATTTGAAAGATTCTTTTCTGTTTCAGTATAAATATTTAATTTAAATTTGTTGTATCGCTCCTACAAAAGTATTCGCCACATAATCAAATGTTTCTGCAACATGTTGCAAATCATTTGAAAGATTTTCTTCTGTTTGATTCTACATTTTAATAGTTTGGAAAGCTCAGCTTATTTTATCGCTCCCACAAACGTATTCAACACATAAGAAAATGTTGCTGCAACATGCTGCAACTCATTTGAAAGATTCTTTTCTGTTTGATTCTACATATTTAATAGTTTAGAAAGCGCAGCTTATTGTATCGCTCCTACAAAAGTATTCGCCACATCATAAAATATTGCTGCAGCATGCTGGAATTTATTTGAACGAATCTTTTCTGTTTCAGTATAAATTTTTAATTTAAATTTGTTGTATCGCTCCTACAAAAGTATTCGCCACATAATCAAATGTTTCTGCAACATGTTGCAACTCATTTGAAAGATTTTCTTCTCTTTGATTCTACATTTTAATAGTTTGGAAAGCTCAGCTTATTTTATCGCTCCCACAAACGTATTCAACACATAAGAAAATGTTGCTGCAACGTGCTGCAACTCATTTGAAAGATTCTTTTCTGTTTGATTCCACATTTTTAATTGTTTGGCAAAATCAATTTATTATATCGCTCCCACGAACGTAATCGCCACCTCACAACATGTTGTTGCAACATATTCCTACTGCTTTTTATCAGTTTTTATGTATAATAATCAAGCTCTGAGAACGTATTTTTGCAATCCCTCAACACCACATCTAAATTGTGCATTTTCCCAATCGTTTTAAGTGCAAATTTTTTAAATACGATAATCACTTTGTAAATTGTGGCAATAATTGAACTGTTGTTGCTGTTGTTAATGCCATTACAACTACTGTTGTTGCTGTTGTTGCCGTTTGTGTTGTGCAGCTGTCGTATAAAATTCAATTATTTATAATTATATTTAAAGCAATGGCCAGCAATTTTCTTTGTTATACGAGTATGTCTGAACATTTAGCGTTTATTGCTGTACAAAATAATTTTGAAAAATTGCTGCTTTTTTTAATAAATGTAAGACAAGCACAACGACAACAGCAACAACAACAACAGCAGCAGCAGCAACTGTTATGTTTATAAGGTGTGAAATAAATGAAAGTGCGATTCGCAAGTCCGATGGGAGTATGCCTATGAGTATGTGTGTGCGTGTGTGTGGTTACGCGTGTGTATGAATGTGTGTGAAAGTGTTGTGTTGTTAAATGCCACACGCTTTGGCACTTTTAACAACTTTTTTCATAATTGTTGCGGAGACAATTGCCGCAACCAGCGCTGGTGCAAATTTCAAATTGCGTATCAAGTGAAAACTGAAAAATTGAATTTGACGTTCATAAATTTCGCCTACTAACTTTTCCGTCTCTCGCACTGAAAGTTGTTGAAAACTGCCCGGACAGAGACAGCAACGACAGCGCAACAACCAACGCTTAATTAGCCCAGCAACTGATGTGAGCGATTCAGGGTAAACGGACATATTGGCGCAGAAGAGTTTTTTTCAGTGATAATAATTTGAGAGAGAAGAAAATATTTGCATTTTATCAGAAGTCAGAAACAAAAGGAAAGGTGTTAAAATGCTAAATTGGCAATAACACAAAATAAAACATTCGAAACACGAAAATTGTGTCGTTTTTAATGTGGCGGCTCTCAACATTCCGGCTCTGAGGCACCACACAAGAAATATAAAAATATTTTCAAAAAACGAAATTAGAATAAGCAGAGGAGAAAAAACGTCAGCAAATGCTCGTGAAATTAATAAAATTAAGCACATTGTTGAAATGATTAGCATAATTACGGCCTATTGTCTTCGCTGGTTTATGATTGTTTAATAAAAATTATAATTCTGATTTGTTTTTTATAATTAATATCACGCTGATTCTTGGCAGTGCCGGTGTTGCCGTTCAACGCTCGCCGTCTGCACCGGTGTGCCTCGAAGTGCTCCAATAGACCCACTCGCGAGTATTTGCAGTGCTTTGCCCGCGAGATATCATGCTGCGATTTTAATAGCGGATGTAAGCAGCGGCGGCGACAGCGGCAGCGAACAGCAGCAGCAGCAGCAGCAGCGTTTGGGCGCAGTCGCCAGTGGAAATGGTGTTAAATGTAAACACTTCAAAATCCGTTTGGAAAATTTATGCACAGTGCAGAGAGAAAATATTAAAAAAGTTAACAAACAAACAAACAAAAAATAGCACTGAATTTTTTATGTTTTATGTTGAATTTTTTTATATGAAACTTTAAACTTTGAAAGTCGTTTGACAGCCGGTAACGATAGGCGTGAGAGCCGTGTTGGCAAATTTTCACCACTCCCTTCCAGCAGTCGAACTCTCTATACTAACATTACTTTGCAGGTGTTCGTGGCTTTTTTGCACCAGCAACCGCCAAGGAATCACTCTAAAAGCCATCAAGTGGTCACCTAATTAAGAGAAACATAATTGGGAATGATAGAAACGCGTTTGCGGTTTGGGCAGAATAAACTCAGCTGGAGAATGGGGCGCCGAATTTCGCTTGAGGTGTTTTTGATTGGAACACCCACTTATGCAATCCAGGTCTTTTGGACTACCGTATTGGGATTCCCACGAATCAGCAGATTCACAAGAAGTTATGTAAAGCTTATGCCATGGTGGGCATACGAGTGTGGGTGGGGGTTGAGACTAAGCCGTGGAAATAGGAGTGTGGGTGGGGGTTGAGACTAAGCCGTGGAAATAGGAGTTTGGGTGGGGGCTGACAATAAGTCGTGGAAATAGGAGTTTGGGTGGGGGCTGAGACTAAGCCGTGGAAATAGGAGTGTGGGTGGGGGTTGACTTCGAAGCAGAGAATACAGAGAAATGTCTCTTGTTTTGCGCACATTTACACATGTGCAAAACTGTGCTAGTGTGGCTGATTTTCTTCAGAACCAATGATAAGCAAACCTACCCATATAGTCAACTAATGATAAACAAAGACATTTTTTTGTCGTTTGAAAATTTGACGTTTAAGTGTCGCTTCTCTGTGTTCTCTGATTTGAAGCAGGGACTAACATTCTCAGGTGTAAGTTCGTGTCGCTCTTTCGCAGGTAGCTAATAAACTCTTCTCTTTTTCTTGCTGCTCCTTTTATTCTCAGCAACCAGGCACAAATGAGAACAACTTTGATGAAACATGGTGGACGTGAGCGTAGATTTGCTCTCAGCGATTGATCGCCACTTCTGTCAACATGGTATTCTTTTGATACAGAGAAGTATATTCATTCTATATTTCTGTAGAATTCCCATTCTATTTGATATTTATTTTAGTTTAATTAATTTAAAAACTAAAATGGAGCGTTTGAGTATTTTCTCGAATGCTGATTGTAAGCTCTTAGGTAATTCATTTCTCTTGTATTACTTTTGGCAGTCGGGGGGACTGATTTATGAGTCATTTTTATTATCACTTTACAGTTCGATAGAAACATATACTTCCAGAGATGTATAGGTTCGCTCACCAGTCACAAGGGCACAATGCTTGAAAGTGGTGATAGACTTACCAACATACATGGAGCGCCAATCTTAACGAAATGGGGCCCCGGATTCCTAACTACTCAGAAATAATTTTGAGGCTAATGTCTTCAGTCACTCATAGACGCTGTATAATGTGATCAGGTTAAGTCGAATTGGTGCCTGAACGAAAGTTACGTGTACAATTAGATATCGTAAAGTCTATTATGATACCACCAGTCAATCCATTTACATCCTCACAGCTTCTTCAAGTGTTTGCATAAGTTCCTATCGAACTGGATCTTATTAGAACTCCATAAAGTTATATTGAATAGCTTTCTATATCATCAACTCAACTTTTCGAAACATATACATTAACTTCTGGTATTACTGCAAATATTCTCAGTGATTACCAATTGACTCTGGTGGGGAAAGTATCTTTATACTGAGCTGGGAATACTTTTTAACTTTAAACGTTACTTTGAAAAGGTTTAAGATAGCTCCAAGCTATGATCTCATGATATGTTCCAAATTTTTCTAAAGAAATCAATACTATAATTCACTCATATCCAATATATCATGATACTTTTCAAAGATGTCTGAAAACGTTGACTTAAAGAAATCAATACTATCATATACTCATCTCCAATACGATATCATGACACGTTCCAAAGTTTTCCGAAGCCGTTGACTTAAAGAAATCAATACTATAATTCAGTCATATCGAATATGATATCATGATACTTTTCAAAGATTTCTAAAAACATTGACTGAAAGAAATCAATAATATCACATACTCATCTCCAACACGATATCATGATACCTTCCAAAACTTTCTGAAGCCGTTGAGTACTTAAAGAAATCAATACTAACATTTACTTATATCAATGTTCGTAAGCATCTTCATCCCTCACTAATCTACAACTTCAGTTCACATCATCATGGTATGCATACATAGCGGAGCTGCGTATATTTCTATCATCTCAAGATGCTGAGGAAGGCAATCGTAAAACTTGTTTAAGGTTTCCATACTTCAAACTCAACTTCATTTGGGGAATTGGGTCTGTTTGACTTTACAGATGATCCGGAAAGTAGATGATCTTGAATACTTCCTCTTTTTGCTTCCAATACATTGACACCTTTGCCGTCATCTGCCCTACAACTCAAAGTGATTATGTAAAGGGGCCATTATACAATTGTTCTTTACAGCACTGATTCATTATGAGTACATCCCGATTTATTTTTCAATTTTCTCTTTCCAAACTGAATTGCAGAACAGAAATAATAAAGGTAGCTCTGAGCTTCGATCACTTACAATATTTGCTTCTGTATTGAATTTAGCCCCTCACCGTAAGGTTGGTATCTATTCCATTTTCTCATATATCTCTTTATGGATATTAATAAATAGTGCGATTAATAATTAACTCTATTCTACAAAAACTCTTTTCTGGAGACATCAAGGTACATTGGCAACGTGAACTACCATAAGTTTAAGGCGTTTTTGAAAGGCCTTTTCTAACTGACAAAATCATTGCAAATAAAGAAACATAAAATACTTGCTCCAAGCTGAAGACTCCTCAGCTAATATACACCCCACTTGAACGAACTTCATGGCATCACATCAGGAACTATTTACTGATTTGTATATATCAAGTTGCTCATAATTTTGAATAATTGTTCGTCCGCTTCCGCAGCTTGATTTTAGAGTATATTATATATAATCACACAATTCTTACAAAATCAAGTTCCAGATAAATAGTACTAAGGAACTTGTTTGTCTCTAGTGTAGTTAGAAGAGATACAAATATAAATTCTTCTTAAAGCTCTTCAGATAAACAGTTTGTAAAGAAAGTGTTTTGATAAGGCAAAAAATTTATCTATTAGATTTTCTCCGTACATAATATAGTACTTCTTTATAGTTTTCATTATTTTTTTTAATTCTTTTCATTTAATTAATAATTGAATTACATTGAATATATTGAAAATAGTACAATTTAATGTAAAATTCTTGATTTATATAAAATATCCCAAATTATTTCACTCATTTATAACAAAAATAAGAGAAATCATGAAAAGTTTTTGTATTCACATTGATGGCATAATTTAAAGTAAGTTTCTTAATTTTCGAAACTGGTCTCAACTGAAAAAAATTGCAAATTCGAATGTTTATAAGATTTTCCTTAATATCTAAGCACTTTTTTGGGAATATGTTCGAAACAACTGGCAACGAAAGAGGCACATAATTTTATTCAGGCTGTGAAAGTACTTTAAAGACACATTTGAATTCGAAATTAAAGAATAGAGTAATATATCTCTAAATATTTAACCCCTTTTCCTCAATATTATGTAGTTAGGACACAATTAGTGATGATTTGTTAAATAAGTAATAATTTTTAAAATTCTACAAAGAACAATTGGAACCAATTTTTTGAGTACTGGATTAGGTGACTTTTTAAAGTTACTTCTTGTGCCATCGAACACTTTTTATTGTTATTATACAAGGATATTTCTGCTCTAGAGCAACCTTATATTGAAAATATCTGTCTGTTCTGTGATTGCCTGCTCAGATTGCACTATTTCTAGTTTTGTGTTTAATGGCACTCAATCAATTACTTTTGGCAATTCTGCGAAAAGTAAGTTTAAGCCTCGGTACTTGCCATCACTCTGAAGAGCGTAAGTCTATCAGTCTTAGCTCTAAATGTCAATATTGATAGGTAATATCTTATATCTGCATCATATATATCAATGTACAATCTTCTCCAATATCTCTCACAACAATCTCTTCCTGTCACTACTGTGTTCCTATGTTCCTAAACCCCCTTCACACAAAACTGATCTCATCTATTTTTATCCAATATTCTGTGACAAGTTACCCACTCACGCCATTTATACCCAAGTAAATTTATTTAAAAAACTTTTCTCTAACATTTTAGCACATTTTTAGCTGCCATCTAGAGTCTCATATATGCGTGCATATCCTTAATAAAACCTTAAACCGATATGTCTATTGTTACTCACTTGCACTGCGCACAGACGACTCCCGACTGGAGGCATCCTCACGCGCCATAATCGCAGCAATTGAAAAATCCGTAGCCGAGCCGGCGGCATTTTTGCTGCCAGTCGTCGTGGTCGTGGAGGCGTTATTGGGCACGGGCGGCAGCACGCCATTGCATAGATAGGGATGTGAGCCGACAAGCATGTTTGCGGTTGCTCTCTGGTAGCTGGTGGCAGTGTAAGGACGGGGAAAATGAATTTTGCGATGCTGCACACTGATCAAATCGAAAATGTTTTATAAACCCGAGCAGTAGTTTTGCTCTATTCAGCGTTTTTCTTGTGTCGATGGAGCCAAGCACTTTTTTTTATTTATTTATTAATGCACATTTTTATAATATTAAAAAATTATCTTTACTTATTTGAACGAATTGATTTATTTGCATGACTGCGTGTTTTGCATGCTTGCGCAAATTTTCTTACTTTGCCGACGTGAAGTTTGCAGTTTGTTTATCCAGCGGATACTCACAACTGACAGCAAAGCGTACTTCCAGATACACTGAACACGAACGACGAACGGACGCAGAGCACATCAAGCGGTGTGTGTGTACGCTACGAAAGGCAAACGACGACGAACTGACTACTGCAAGGAACGGCAAACAACTCAGAAGCAGCAACGGCAACGCTCGCCACACAAAGGCTCACACGTTCAAAACCAGTCAGTCAAGCAGCCAGTGGGTTAAGATACAAGTACACAAACCCACACACACACACTCACACTCGCTCACAGCACACCAACAGTTCACTGCAACAACAACGTGTGTGGTATGGGTGAAAAAGTTGGGAAAAGGCGTGTGCAGTAAGAAAGACAAATGTGTGTGCCCGTTCCATTTACATGGCATGTAAGTGTGAGTAGTATGGCGCTATGCCTCCCAACGGAAGCGTGACACGTAGCGCTGCAGTTGGAAATAAAACTCAGAAAAGTTGCTCAGCTCACAATTTCCCATTCGAATTGTTTTTTCTCCCTGCGTCGTTTGAGCGCTACGCTGCTCCGCAAGTTAGAGAGAGATGTACGGAGTAAGTGTATTTTCACGCCTGTCACTCGCTGCATCTCATATGCCGTTGTGTGTAATTGGGAGTGGGTTGAGCACAGTCGACATTTGGCTCTCAGCAAGTTTTCTTCTTCTTCTCTTGTTTGTGTGCTTGTTCTTGTTGTAGTTTTTGTTGTTTTTGCTGTTGCCCCTGTGCAGCATTGTCATAATTCATGCACAATTAAAAATGTCGGCACTGTCGGTGTGTGCCTCTTGCTCGGTCGTTCGCTCTGCCGTGGTGCTCGGTACTTTTTGTCTCATTTGTGCGTTTTTTGTTAACAAATTTTTTCGTTGCGTTCATTTATGAAGTGCAAACGTTTTGGCTGCGGTTTTTCCTAACTTTTTTCTCTTCATTTTTATGCTGTTCGGCGATACTTTTTCTGCAATTGACTTTGTGTGCTTTTTGAGTGTTTCATTGAATTCCAACACGTTCCTAGGTAGTGGGGTCTTTGTGGCATATCCTGGCGTTTTGTGTGGTAAATTGCCGTTGAGTTGCCTGGAGTGTTGAGTCATTTGCTGAAATGTTGAAATGTGTTTGTTGACTCTTTCAGCGTGCATGGGTGCATGTAACATGTGTGTGTGTGTGTTTATATTCCTGACTTTTGTTATTTGGTGTTAATTTTTTTATAAAAATAAATGCCTTTGTGATACATTTTTTATTAATGAGCAAATTTTAGTGACGATTTGAAAGTATGTCAGCATATTAAAATGCTTATCGTTTGTCATTACTTATGTTTATTGGTAGCGAAATTGAGAATTTTTACATACATTATGGCAGTACTGAGAGCTATTCACACAGGGAAATCAGAATACTCTGGCTTTGCAATGACAAATTATGTTAGCATGGTGTCAAAATATTTGGATGCCATTTTTAAGTCTCTATGTCGTTGTATATAGTCAGCTCTCACTGATGGCGTGTACGATATGTGCTCGTAATGTCAATGATTTATATCCCTGCAGAAAAGCTGGTTGGTTGCACCCACTATTCACACATACCTCTCTGTACCTACCTATGTAACTACATATCTAAGTGACAGTTTAATGACAAATTGCGGTGCCTGAAGTTGTTTGGTGCTTAAGACGTGTTCTGCGGCAAAGTTCAACAACTTAAGTATTTCAGGTTATTTATAACTACTCCTGACAGTGAAGCAGGGAGGTGAAAGCAGTCAAGTAAACAGAGCATTTGTATGGTTAACGCTTTTCGCCAACAGGAATGTAAACCTTGGAGTATTACCTGAATTTAAATAGGGAGCGGTCTTAACCAGGTTGTAGGTAGTGCGTTAGGCACCTCCTAAGTTAGTTTTTTGGCTCTTTCTGCAGCGGATGCTGTGGTTTCCGTACACTTCGACTAGGGTAGGACGAGAACAGCAGTCACTTCCCTTCCTGTGAGTTTTCAGTCTGAAATGAACTAAATGAAGTTATGCTAGAAAGAAAAGTATCATAAGTACATCTAAGCAAATATGAATAGAGATCAAAATAACTCAATCTAAGTTAAGCTGAAGGCCTAAGTCGTTATAGCTAAACATTAGCTTTAAATTTTAATTTTAAATTAGTGAATAAAATAATAATAATAATCATAAGTATAACAGAAAACCCATTTTTTCATGAGGATTAACTATGAGAGAGAATTTTATTATTACAAAAAAAATTTTACAAATTAGGAATGCATTTACTTTAAAAGAGATTCTTAATTTTTGGTATATTCTGCTTTGGACGCCAGGGATCAAAAGTATTCCCAACTTTTATCCATCTAGGTAGGTACTCCACAGGTTACCGATCACTCCCATACAAATTTAGTCACATGACACCTTCTCTACACGTATTCCCACTGCTTTTCCTGGTGCTTAAATCTGTTTGAATGAGACAATTCTTCTCAACGAACACTTTTTTTCCATCCATGGGTTTCATCTATTTGCCGAGGCAGTTTTAATTATTTTTAGAAAAAATTTTATGAACTATAATTTTTTTAAATGAGTTTTTTAGTTACGCATCATAAAAAAAATGTTCTTTGAAGCTGGAAAATTGTACGCAGCTGGGGTAACCAATCCTTGAAATGACACGTGTTGCGATTGGTAATAAAAATATGCCAAGGATACAGTTTCGTTAAGGCATCGATGACTATAAGAAATTTTCGTTTGTTGGAATACGACGTAGAGATGTTAAAGGTGTGGAAAATGTCTGAGGTAAGAAGGCCGTAATTATTCCAATCCGAAATGGAGTCAATTTAAAACTATTGTCAAACTTACCGACGGCCTTCTGGATTTTGCTGCGAATCTGAACTGATGCTTTGGAAGATTACGAAGGGATTTATCTGATTGCGCGGTAAATTATATATAATTAACTACTAAAATTCGCATAGAATGCAACACTGAAGTAGAGATTGCAATGCTTCGGAATAAAATGGAATTTGGTTTTGGTTTAAAATCACAAAAAAAGGGGTTTAGTTTATGTAAATAAGGAAATTAATATGAAGGGTCAGATAAAAATTCGATGCTGAACAATGTAAGTAGAGAATTGTAAGCAAGGGTTCCTGGAGTGGTCTGAGTGAGTTGGTTTGCAGACTGGCTGCCACCAAAACCTAAACTAAGGGTTCTTGAAGACTAGTCCCTCATCTTATTTCTATAACATTTGCTGTTTGGAAGCATAGCTTAGTAATATCCTAATCGCTTATATCAAAGTTCCATGGCCACCACTGAAATACAATTGTATTTAGCCAAACAGGATACTAAGAAGTCTTAGCAACAAAATTAGCCGCGCTATTAAACATTTAGAGAATTTATTAAGTATTTTCGTATTGTTTTATTTATTAATTAAAATATATTTATAAATTAAAGAAGTCAGGAGTATAGGCTTCAAATATTGTAAAATTGTCCAAAGAATTTGTGGGGAGTGCGTCTTCTAATAACGTCGAGCCAAAATTAGAGAATACATAATTATAGAAGATGGAGGTGAAGGATTAAGTAACTAGAACAGAAAAAGAAATGTGTAATCACAGCCAAAGAAATCCTGATACCTTAAATTTACCCAGGCTAGAAGAAAGATTTAGTATGATATTTCTGCCTTTAGACTTTCATAGAATTGTCAGGATATAAAAGTGTCAGCCTAATTGTCTTCTGGGTCTAACTGGGTGGTCACAATGCTCGCATATTGAATTTCATAATTACGGCTTAAAAATGAACGAAATAAACATTTAAAAAGATGACAGAAAAGTATGCGTGCATATCCTGGCAAAAATGCTTGTTTACATTAACTAAACTAGAAAGGCCCACTCGGGTTGATAGTGGCCAATAATAACACTCTTAAGAGAGACTCCTTTGAGTCGCGCCGACGACAATGGAGCGACCGTCAATCTGCACCTACCAAACCACTTGCAGCAAGTGGCACAGTTGTGACAATTGACAGTTCACCAATTAGCGGGGAATATTTGGATAAATGTTGTTTATTTTTCTATGCAACAGAGCAAAAATGCCGCTGGCAGGCATCCACTTAGCACACAGAGCGGGCGGAGCACTTGACTTGAGCGACCGAGCTGACGGAAGACTAACAGAGCAATAAATTATATTATCACTAGGACACCGCAGCAGTTGACTTAAATTACGAGTCCTTATTGTTGTGCTTTTGTTGTTAGCTGCCGCAATTGTCTGCCGCTCTTTGACATACGGTGATGTTGTCGCTGTCGCTGCTGCTGCTGCTGACAACGTTGGTGACGCGCTGCAACTTACTCTCAGTGGCAGGCACATTCGACTGGAAGAAAGCGCGAACACACACGTTGAAATGAGTGTCAAAGTGACATTTCACAGGCGGAGGGAGGGTGTGCATTTGACACTAGCGACGACTGTAACGGCGCACTTGAGCACCCTGGCAGGATTTGAGGTATGAGCATGTAATCAGAGTGTAAGAAGTCTCATATTACAAAAATCACACGCACTTGAATGCTGCGTCATGTAAGGACCTGACAGCCAAGGCACGCAGGCTGAACCCAGCTTTGTATGCCTGGGGTAGATTTCGTGTGTCTCTTCGGCATTAGGCAAGTAAGTGCAGTTCTTAAGGAAATCTTCGCTGATTGGCTCACTTTGGGGAAGTTGCCTTGATGTGCTTCCGTCCGGTTCTTTCCGAATTTAGTTGAGTTGAGTTGAGTTGATTTGTTGATTTTAATGAATTTGATGAACTGTCAGGAGGCTAACGTATTTTTAATTTATTTAATACGCTGCTGATTCAGGTTAATTGCGTTGACAAAGGTTGCGGATGCAACAAAGAAAGTTCTAAGTGCCTATCTGAAATATTTGAAGTAGGTTCAACGTTTAACGAAAGGTCTCTTTATTTCAGCAACAAATGGGGAAGCTATGAAAACCGCTTTAATTAGGTTGAATTAAGCAGACTTTACGCTGACGTCCTTAAAAGATCAAGAAAATATTCGAATTCATAAAAAAAGTAGAAAATAAATTTATAAATTTGTCTGTAAAATAACTTGTATTCAATAACATTTTATTATCACAGATTGGGTTATCAGTAAGCAGATTAATAAGAGCTCAGGAGTCTACAGCAATATGTTGAGTTTCCAATTTATATAATGAACTCTTCAATAAGCGGAAGTAAGGATTTCAGGAATGTTTCATTGGGCGTTTTAGGGATATGTTTTAGCAAACAAATAGTTTCTGCGCCAAAGGATATTCTATTCACTTTTCTGGGCAACTTATAATGTCTAATCCTATGTATATAGGAGTCTGGTCAGATGTCTATTTTCTGTCTAGCAATTAAGGAGTCATTTAAGATAACTCATTCTTACAAAACTCTGAAGGTTACTCTCTTGCAAATTCAGCAAACAACGTCGAAGTACTGGGAGAGATTTTAGAAATATGGGTTTAAATGCAGCCCTGTAAATTGGAAAAGTTCATCTAGAATAGGACATCATAAAGTCCGAACGCTCTGAAATGCGAACTGCCGACGGCCCCAATGGGTTCGGAGACTACGAAGGGAGTTGCCTTTTGAGGCTTTGGCTGTCAGCCAATTCAGCTTGAAGGACATACTATATTGAATGCAAATATTTAGCCTTAAAATTGTCGTTGGATTACAATTCCTAGGTTTGTGTAGGTTATGTTAGGTTAGACTGCACACACGGGTGTAGGCTGGGGATCGCCTCTAACGACTTCTGCAGGAGTTGCATGGACGAGGAGGAGGAAGAGTCCATTGCTCACCTGTTGTGCACGTGTCCAGTTTTGTCCAGAAGCAGGCGCACTTTCCTAGGCCACTACTTTTTGGACTCCTTGGGAGATATCTCAAAAAAAAGATTAGCTCCATCAACTGCTTCATTAAAAGCTCCAATGGCTGGAAGGGATGGCACCTGTTGTCTCATGCGGTATCACAAAGGGTCAATGTTGGCCTAAGTGCGCCCTTTTCGAGGGTCCGCCTTACCTACCTACCTACCTACCTACGTATCTACCTACCTACCTACCTAGGTTACACTGGCTGACCGTGAAAACCACTATTAGATCTAAAAAGCGCTTTGCGGTGCCATATGGATATCCATTGCGCTTTATATGCTTTGCGGTGCCATATGGATATCCATTTAAGTATCGTCATATAGAGTTGAGAATCCCCTTTAGCGGACGTTAAGAAGGAAACCAACCGTAGTGCTGGCACCTTGTCCAGACCCTCAAACCAGGGAATCCCAGGTGTGCCAGATGCGCTTTTGAGATTGCTTGGCATAGGCAAATAAGATATTTCCCTTGTTCCCTGCTCCGCAATCCTGCAATCATCGTTATTTGTGAGCCCCATCATTTTAGCGTATATCGCCGTTAGACAGTGACCTGTCAGTATGCCTACAATCATTCAGCAATCCTCTCTCGGGAGTACCAGTATGGATGTGGTTGGCTTTGTACATGAGCATTGATATTTAAATGTAGTAATATTCCACCTTGCTCCCACTTTCCTCATCGTGGGCTCTTCAACACATCTATTAGTCATTTGTAGAGGCATCAGTACGTTGCTTACTTGCTCATTGGGTAGTTGGATACCGCGTTTATCAATATGGTCCACGCTCTCGCTTCCTTCTATGTTATTACTATTGTTAACTACCACAAAAAATATCAGACCCAGGTACCACAATAATTTTATTCACATCTGAGATTAGTTACGTGCGGAGAAACATGAATATCGAAATGGGCGTATCTTAGTTTTAAGATGAAATTATTACAGTAAATATTTATTTCAATAAATCGATAAAGCCACAGTGTAGCGATGAAGGCAGTAATTGTTACTCATATGTTGTTGATCGTTAGTCTTTTTGCAGACTCTGAAGAATATTTCAGAATCTTTCATTGGATTCTAGTTTATCACAATTTTTGAGGTTTGAATCCCTTAAACAAGTCTCAAAATTGTCTTGCTCAGTATCACTATGGAGACTTGAAAGTTTCCTACACTATTTTAATGCTGTCAGGGATTCTCAAAATCCAGGCATTGAAACATTATTAGTCAGTTTGTATGGAAGTCAAATACTTCAACTTATGATAAAGTTTTTCTGGTTGTTTGCTTCCTTCATATGAGAGAACCCTTTTATACAATTTCGAAAATTTTTTCACAGTCCAGAAAAAGCCTCAAATATGACGAAATTAGTTTCAGAGTTATAAGAAACTACTTTATCATATAAGGAAGTAGGAAGTGGGCTTCTTCTGTTTTGGAAATTTTGTTCATATAAGAAAATACTTTATAAAAGAGGACCAAGTAACAAAATCCATCTTCGGGTACAAGAGAACGAAAGGTCGCAGTGCTTTAAATCTCCTACACAATAATAACAAAATCCATTTCATACAAAAATTATACAATTAATTTTATGTAATTTATAGTGGGAACCCCCCTTACAAGATTTTTGTGCCAGATAATTGGGATGCATTATTAAAGAGCGCATTGTCTACTTTACTTCTTGTTAACTATTTATTTTGAAAATAATTGTTGTGTTATTAAATCGTAATAATCCAGCAAGTGTTTCTCTTTGGCACAATTCAGTGACTGGAACTATAATATTAATATAAACTAATTTTCGTTCCAATTTTCTTAGTACCATAATTACCGATCCCTCCTTACTCGTAGATACTTCACTGAATTTCTGGCAACTTTTGATACCTTTCAGTTTATACTTTTTACTTTGACTAATCCTCTTAAGCCGGCAAGTTAGGCCTCCTTTTAATGGAAATATATTTTGAGCCCTGATCCTCCTTTCTTTGGAGTGTTGTATGGTGTATCCATATACAGTTATTTCCATATACCTTCTCTCTCCTAAATCGACTGAAAGCCACGCTCAAAGTGCCTGCAATTATGTAAAATGGACTCTCATAAAAATAAAAGCAATCTACACAAACTAATAACAAATAATTTCCTGCACATTGTTCGGCTCATGCTCCATGCTCCATGCTGCACGTTCCATGCCTGCAGGCAGCAGCAGCCAGCGATACTTTTCACGCCTAAACAAAATATTTAAAAATAAATTTAATTTTTTATTACAATTTACACGAAAGCTGCGCATTAAACAAAAAACAAACCAAACAATTTTAAAATGAAACTTAAAAAACGAATAAAATAAGAAATAAAGCGAAAAGCGCAACTCCAGCAAGTGCGGATCCCATGAGCGCTGCCGCATAATGGCTGCAATGGCTGCTCCCACTGCAATGGCGGCCGACTCAAGCCTCTGCGCTGCCATTGCCCACATCCATGTCCAGGTCGGCTCGTACATCGCGCAGCGAAAGCGCCGCTTACAGTGCATGCACCGCGAGTGGTGTGTGTGAAAAGTAAACATGGACATGCAACACGCAAGGCCGTCATACGAGTACAGCCACACACACCACGGCACACTCCCCTCGCTGCATCAGGCTCGCGCATCGTGTGACAATTTCATGCAATATTTTTCACTACACTGCAAATTGGATTTTTTGTGCCTCTTTAGAATAGTTGAACAAAACGAAAAAAATGCGTTTGTAATTTTGTAAAATAGTCACAAATAGTGCAGGCGGGGTCGGGCAGGGCAGGCTAAGCAGGCGGGTTGCCGGCATTTACATGCTTGCATGTATGCTGTAGTCATAAGTAGTGATGCTGCTAACTGCATGGATTCGGTTTTCTGGTAACGGGTACAAATCAACGAAGTGATGAGTGTGTAAAATGGTGAGTAGAAGCGAAGAAATCCTCACCTTCAGAGTGATTCACTACAGTTAAAAATTGCCCCTCGTTGTACTGGCTTTTTTAATTTCTTATTATATTTCGGTAACGATTTCAATTATTAACGTAACGTTCACAACTTTCATTACAAAATTTCCATTTTTCGTATTTACTGAGAAAATTTATCATTTGCATAAAGCTATTGATAATAGTACGTATCACCTCCTTCAGTCGCGATCATTATATAACCACCTGGATATAAATCTTCCTCTCTTTCCATTTATTGTTGTTACTTATTCTTACTTTGCGCTATTATTGTGAAAAATATTCCGTCTTTTATAATGAGAAATAAACTATTTTCAGCACAACATTCGTTGGAAAGCAAGAGCAAAAGCAGAGCTTTTCTGTGAGGAAATATATTTACCTTTAATATTTGCCCATATATTTGTCCAAGCTTTTAATATTTATCACAAAGGATTATATACTACAACTATATGACTTTATATAGTTCCCCATCGATACCATCACCATAAATTCTGGCCAAGTGATGTCCATAACGAGCAACGAAATGCTCATGTTCAATTATAGCATAAAATTAACGGGCAAAGAAAACTTAAGTCTAAACCACAATGAACATAAGGATCGTATTTAATAGAAACCCGTCTACGGAACAATTGAACACATCACTGAGATTCTCACGTACTAAGGAATTGTATTGCTTCAATCCTTAGTAATAGTTGCCCTTCATTATTGACGATACCTTAGTACTTAGAAGTCGATGCACCAGTAACGATTATACCCGATTATGTATTAAGTACCCGTTTAAGGCTATTTACTCCACAACTCTATTCGTGGGCCCTGGAAGAATTACTAGAATGGGCGTTGGTGTTTGTTGCTGCTGCAATTGCGCCCGTGTTCGCGAATGCACATTTTCCCTGCGTTGCATACATTGTTGTGGTTGTCTGTGGTTAAAATAATTGTTAAAGCGCCACAATAAACAAATAATAAAAGTGCCAACATAAAGGGCCCACATCTGCCTGAAAGTAGGTGTATACAACGCAAGTAGTAAAATTCTGTATAACTTCCAAAAAAAAGGTCCAGCATAGTTAAAAATAATTTTGTATATATTTATTTATATTCATTAACATTTCTACATTTATATTTACTAATATATATATTATATATTTACAAATTTAATATTCGAGGAGTTGTCACTGGCAGACACTTTTAGTTATAATTATTGTATTATTGTAATTAATTATAATAAATAAATAAATTATTATTATATTATATTTAGTTAACAGGGTAACTGCATAGCAGGCCATTCAGCAAACTGTTTTATAATTCAATTTAGATGCAGTGATAATGTGTTTATAAATAGTTGTTTATAATTCAAATGTGAAAGTTGTACATAGCAAATATATTATGAATAATTAATAAATATAATTAATTATTCACATTATATATACTTGCAAACTTTCTCAGAAGTATGACAAATGATGCACGCTTCTGAATATTATTTTCAAGAATTATTCTGGAGTGTAATGCAACCAAATCACTGAATATGAAATTAATGTAAATGAAATGACCCTAAATCGATAACCAATTTTCATGTCACACTTTATTATTTATTATAAATAAGATAATCGTCGATAGTCGTCAATTCTGTGAATATGAAGATTATTTTTGTAACGAATTTATTGACAAGACAAGTTACAACAGTAGTTGCGATTGTGTATGTGTGGTTATGCCACCGTAATATGCAAGTACTGTTGTAACTTGTCTTGTCAAAAAATTCGTTACAAAAATAATCTTCATATATAAATATTTTTTGTTTACTAAGTCATTGTCCCATTGTTGTTACTAACCAATACTCCCAAATTCACAATAATCAACTTTATTTTGTTGCTAAGCCGTTTCGTGAGCTTGTCGAAAAGTTTTACCCTCAGTGTCTGCCCACATTCCAAATAGAGTATTTATTTTCGTTCAGGATGGACCAGAAAAAAACGTTCGTGGGGGGATAGGAAATGAATATTCTATCAGGACTCACCGCCGGCATACAAGTTTAGTGCATCTCAACAGTGTTGGCGGTGAGTTCGTTCCACCACAAGAGTGGCCACGACTATGGCCTCACCCGAATTAAAGCATGTTAACAATTTCAGCTCTGAACCAAAGATATCTACAAATGTATGCGTTTTACGGCCATAAAAACTAAGCTCTAAAAGAGCTGCAGCACAGAATTTTTTGTATTATAACTCTATAGCCTGCTTAGCGCTTTCTTCCCAATTTTCCTGGTGGGATTAGCGGGATTACCGAGATACTGAAATCAATTTTTATTGGACGCAATTTTTTCAACTCAAATTTTACAATATTCCAATTAAAATAATGAAGCTGTTAAGTAGGCGTGCGACAATTGCGGCTAAAGTCATTAAAAGTATTCCACTACTGTTCGCACAGAGGTTCTCATAATCGAAGCTCTTGTCGGTATTCCAATGGGAGCAGTTTGACGCCGTATCGCCTTCAGTTGTTGTATAAATCATATCGTTTGTATGGATGTCCGCGTCAAAGAAGCACGAGAAGTAAAAACAGTACCTGCAAATGAATGAGGAGTATTAGGACCCCGACAAGTCTTTTGAGGATCGCAAAACTGTACTTATGATCTCTGCAATAATTACAGTATGCAGCGCCGCAGCCAATGCGTGAGAGGCGCTCATTCAGCATAGGCGCAAAAGGCTCGTACAGGTCTATAGATGCATACCTGCGATATTGAAGCGCATTAAATCTTAGTTTCTGCAAGCGAAAAAGGTTATTCAAGTCCGGCGAATTCACTATTTGGAATTAACCACACTTTAACGGTACTATGACGTAACTAAGCCCATGCCTATATTTAACTACCCTTAATATGTAATGTGTCTGAGATCAGAAACACAGATCCAAGGAACACTACTCAAAAACGATACTAAAGCGTTTAGAAGTCAACATCTTCGCCGCTTAACTCACCCAATTTTCTCCAATGTTTTAGTACTCGATCTAACACCCTTACATCTAGTAATACAACACTCTGCTCGGAAATCTCTTAGCAGAATAAAAATTATCTCGAGAGAATCAAATTACACTCAAAATATATGGGGTAACAATTCAACTCAGGAATATGGTATACTAAAATCTCACAAGGATTTTATCCCAAGAAAATTCAACTTTGAAGAAAGTTGTCTACGCATAAAAGTTCATCGCAATTATGCCCAAACCATTCCTGTGTACTTTTGGGAGTCGCAAACATATGTTTTTGTATTTCTTGTTTATTATATGGACACTCGAATTGTACGAGTACGTTATTTCTCTAGGTGGAAGAAAACTGATATTCTCAACGAGTGGCGCATAACTGGCTCTCCCCAGGAGCATTTTATGGGCGTTACTGAAACACATCAGAGCAAAATCAACAAAAACATTTAAATTTAACTGAATGCTATTATTTCTATATCCTAAGATAAGCTTTGACTAACCTGACCACACATTCCCTACATCTGTCCACACCCCTACATCTGCCTATATCTGCCTACATCGGGCCGATTCCGTCACACCTTCGTATTTACTTCAGTAAATTAAAAGTTTTAACGAAGTTCACTGGATCAGTCACAAGATGCCTCTCATATCTATAGGTATCAAAACGTTGCTGAATTTCATCTCTTGCTTGCATAGGCTTAGGTCCACTATTGAATAATACAAGTAGATAGACGTCCGGAAAATTAATCGTGTTGTAACAGTCGGTGTCCACATTAGCACATCGGTTGGGGAACAGTTTGGCCATGTACGCCAACTCCCAGTCCCAGATGACTTCTCGCATGCGTGCCGCCTTCGGAAATTTCTTCTTACTCTTAACCTCCTCCTCCCCACCGGCGAATGTATTTCGAAATTCGTTGAACTTCTGCAGCACAAAGCGGCGCAACGATTTCGTCATAGCCACTTCGGATATAAACGAGGCTTGGGGTATCTGCATTATAACACACGACATCCATACAAATGAGTATATAAATATAATTGAGAGTCTCTCTATCTCTTCACTTACTACGACCCGTTGCTCGCACATGAAGTGCATCTTACCATTCGGACAAATCTTTCCCGCAGTCTCGTTGGTACAGTAATCGTAGCCGTCAGTATGCAGTAAATTCACTGCTAGTGCAATAATTGTAAATGCGCAAGTCCCCCCAAGCATTCTCGGGAAATATTGTGAACGTGCACAGAACAAAAAAATAGAATACGTAAGAAGTCTACGAAATTGAAGCTTGCTTGGAAATATTTTGGAATCAATTTATTTTTCAAAGAAAAGTAGTTCTCGTAAAGTAGCTGAAAGGATTTTGCTAAATGGATTATTTATTTGTTTATTTAGTTGAGTTAGAAGTGATTCAAAGAAAGGAAACACATTCGCTGAGCACTTGCGAAATGTTTTCATACCCAACCCAGAAACTAAATTCAGCCGTTGGAGCCAACTGATATCCCTGAAAGAAAGCAGCAAATAAAACTAAAATCGAAAGCTGTAAATGAAGTGATAAGAAATGTCAACATAAAAAAAGCACCAGGCATTGACCAAATAAATGGGAAAATGATAAAAGAGTTGCCACAAATTGCACTTAAACACCTTCTTCACATTATAAATTGTATCCTGGGCACTAGCTACTTTCCAGATGATCGGATATTATCACGAATAATAATGGTTTCTAAACCTGGGAAGATCCATCAGCTGTGAGCTCTTAGCGACCCATAAGCCTTCTGCCTCTACTCTCCAAATTGTTGGAGACACTCTTGATCCAGCAACTTTCGCCTATTCTGAACTGGAAGAATGTGACACCCACTCATCAATTGGCTTTTAGAAAGAAGCATAGCACCGCAGAACAAGTGCACAGTCAAAACATTTCAGTATAAATAAATTGTTTCAGCAATTTTACTAGATGTTACCCAAACCCTTGACAAGGTGTGCCATGTTGCCCAATTGTACAAAATCCAAAACATTTTTCCCACAAATATTCATGAACTGTTTAGAAACTATTTAATTAATAGAAAGTTCACTGTGAAACACAAAATAGGTCAGTCTCTCTCAGACTCTGGTAAGAAGAAACTGTATCTTCTGCATTTTATGGGAACCACAACTACGACATGCTTTGCGACAAAGCTCTGTCTATGTCATCAGAAGTCTTAGATTATGAAGAAATTGTCACATTGTTGGAGGATCACTTTATACCAAAGCTTGATTCGAGATTCTCAAGAACTACCGGCTTCATTTACGCAAACAAAAGTGGGATGAAACATGCGCGGAATTTATGGTGGCACTACGATGGTTAGCGGCTGAATGTAATTTCTGAGTCTATTTGGACACCGCTTTCAGTAATCAGTTCGTTTTTGGTTTGCTTAATCAAAAAATTCAGAGCAGGTTACTCGAAAAGAAAGACTTGAAATGGGCTGATACAACCCAGACGGCGAGTGCATATGAAATTGCAGAAAAAGAGGGAGGCGATTATATCAGCAAATGGTGTCAGGAACTGTCAAGAAATTGCATGATAAAAAGGAATACGAAAAATCAAAGAGTGAGGTGAGAGCAAATAAATCGAATAAAGCATGGAACATTCGCAACGAAATGCGAAAACGATGCTTTCGTTGTGGCAGCACTGCACATTTGGCAGATCAATGCAAATACAAACTTGTAAGCTGTCATTTATGTAATAAAAGGGCCACATACGGAAAATGTGTTTAAAGGGAACAAAGTCATAGTACATAAAGTGGTGTCATAGTACATTGCTTTTGTTGAAATGTAATAAAAAACAGAGAGAGTGACCTAACGGAACAAAAGAGGGGTAATAATGAGACAGAGTTGATTAGAGTGTGGCAGAATTTGATCAGTCAGTTCACCACCTGCAGTTAGCCTAGTTGTCTGGATGGACAGATTACAACAGCTGTAGGCCCAGGTTCGATTCCTGGGAGGGTTCATAATTGGTGTGCTGTTGTTTTCTGAGACATAATACAAAATGCTTGGGGAAAAATTGCCTTTCATTGAAAGATCTCTGATGAGGACAAGTGGCGTGTCCGAAATAGCTATAAGATCTGCCAAAAAATGTTTCAATAATTCTTCTTCTTCTCCTGAAAAATTATTACGGTGGCGTAACCCCACATACGCGCAATTGCAACTACTGTTGTAACTTGTCTTGTCAATAAATTTGTTACAAAAATAATCTTCATAAGATAATAATATAAATTACAAAATAGGACGCAAAAAATAAGTCACAATCACCAAATCGAAATTTCCATTAAAATAGTGGTAAAATAATATCTATATAATAGTCACTTCCGATTCACCGTCCAAGCAAGTTGCTTATCAAAGACTCAAAAAACTCGCAAGGACCACGCTTACCACTTATTTTTCTATCAAAAGAAAACATATTCTATACACAAACCGCAAAAAGTGGGACTTGGCAGCACGGTTCAAAGACGCCAATACCAAGGTACAAGCGAGCCACTCTCAACTAGTTCAATTTCAGTGAATACGAGTATGTTAAGATTCTTTATAATAAAAACTTCCAGTAAAAAGTATATAGTATAATACATAGTTACAGTCTCCTGTAAATTAACCAGTAAATTAAGAGCCACGAAAATTAGTTTCAAATTCAATCACTGGATTATCTCAATACAAAACACTTTGGCTTGAATAAACAATAGTTTAACATCAAGTAATGAAATATAGAGCGCAAATATACCTCGACCAATTTGATCTATTATACTCCTCCTACATGGACCTATTAAGGGCCTTTTATTAGTCCAATAGTTTCAAGGAAACTGTGTTCGGGTTCGTTGCTATAATATCTCGGCTCTCGGGCCAGTAATGCCCCAGAAGTTTCTTCCTACTCAGTTCATTAGACGGTACTCTGGTGTTTCTTCTTAAATTATTTTTACTCATCTGTATGGATATTGAGCTTCACAAAATCAATTTTTAAAAATTGATAAAAGCCGAACACAAAAGCCAGATCCATCGTGGGTTCCTGACTATCCCTCGCATAATCAAAGAGTATTTCTCTTTCATTACGGTGCTACTTGCATGAAATATAATGAAGTGCTGTGCGGAGGCTTTGCTTCATACTCCAACTGATTGTTAATTGCTTCCCCAAGCTGTCTCTGGAATAGAGCAAACACCCATCATGCTATCGAAATGATTTATAAAATATTTCCGCTGTTTTAATATTCCACTTTTAATGACTGCTTTCCCAAAGTATCATTGTCTGTTGCTTTAGCAATGGACTTGAAGAGGAAGCAGCTTAAGTGGCACGTGTGCTGTGCTGGGAAACGAAGCACCTCGGGCGTGCATTATGCACACAAACCATGGAAGGTGGCAAAATTACATGTCTTGAGGATTACGGCGAGATTTTTTATTCATTCCCTACTTCGAAACTTCAATTGCAGTCCATTGCATCTCCTGTGCTGAAAGTATTTAATGATGTCTTTGGTTGGATGGGCTGGTGGGGTTTTGAAAAACTGCAACAAATATCAGTGGAGCCCATTCCGGCGTATGCAGCGATTTTATGCTTTGATTAATACTGAATTTGTTTGGCACTGCAATTGAGGATCTAAAGTGTATCCTGTGCAAGCAAAAAGCAGGCTGTTTATTCGATTTTCTAATTACCATTTCGGATTTGCTTGCTGTGTGCCACAGACCAAGCAACAAAACAGTTTGCAAACTGTTAGAAACATCAACGCCGCTAGCCACAGGACGCACTGAGAGCAACCTACTGAGCGTTGCAAACACCATTTGCTCAAAATTAAAAGTGTCAGCAGGGCAAAAAAAAAAGAATGTCCTTTTACTGCTCTGTGCATTGTGTGCTCGGATTGTGTCGCTTGGCATGACGCCTCTTTGTCTGTTGTTCTCGTCAAATGTCAATTGTAATCTTCCTACTCTGTGCAACTGTTGTTGTTGTTGCTGTTGTTGCTGTTGTTGTTGTTGCTGTTGTGATACTGTGGACTTGACGGTGTCATTTGTTTGGGCAAATATTAATTTTCTGTTGGCCAAATATTTGCACACAATATTTTAATTTTTGTTTGCTTGTAAACGCCTTCGTACCCGAACTGGTGAACAATGGCAGCAGGACACTGCGAAGGGGATATTTGTGTTCTTTTTTAGTTTTGTGGCAGTGTTAAAATTGGAGAAGCTGTTCGGGAATAGTGGAATCAGTAACAGTGTAAATGAAAGCATTCGTCTGTGCACAGTTTCAGATTCGAATACTATCAATTGATCGCTATGAGTGTCTGTCTCTGTTTCCGCCAATTCCTTTAGGAAAGTCCAAAAAATGTATAGGTATGGAGGGTTGCAGTTGCAGTTATCCCCTAGATCCCAAAAGTATTGTTTATCTTGCTGCGGTCTCAAAAATTGGCACAAAAATGTCATAAAACTGAATGAAGCTGAGAGTGTGTGTTTGCGGTATGTACGAGTGAGTGAGTAGCTACGAAAAAAGGATTCCTGGAATTCCGCATAAATCTTGCTAAATGCGACGCAGACATAAAACACGTGCGTGTGTGCGTGTGTGGAAATAACACACACACTCACACAAAAAGAGACAGACAACCGACCACGGGACAGTTAGTAAAACCGCAGCGCAGCCACTCATACTGCACACAATGCAACAAATGTCACACCTTTCTGTGCTACGCAACTCACGCCACATGCGGCTATAGGCGTTGCGCATCGCTGCTATGTGCGCCTTGTTGCATTTCAAAATACGCGCGAAATTGATACCCGAAAAATATTTTCAAATATTTACGTTGTTTTTTTTTTGTTCACTTTCGTTTTTGTATGTTTTTGTAATTTGACTCATTAACAAACATTTGAGAATTCGTTTGTTTGTGCGCAGGGTTTGAATTGTTTAGCCGCATAAATCACGACGCAAATGATGCGTAATTTTAAAAAATATTTTATAGACATTTATCCATACCAAACATGGTTGAGGAGACGCCTTAAATGGGTTTAAAGGACCACTAAACATAACTCTGTACTCAAGTGTTGAGTCAGTCGGGTTAATGTGCAGCAATCATAGTTTCTAGGCAAAGGCCATACTTGAGTTATGTAGGGGGCCTGTGAGTAGCTCAGAGTACAGAATTATATTCAATCAGCAGATGACCTTAGAAACGAAAATGTGTCTACAAACAGTTCTTCATTCCTCACTTACTCGTTTATAAGAAAACCATAATTTAATAGGGAATTCTCTGGCGGTTAGGGCTTTATCAGACCTCCGATTGGTCAATATTTGGTAGGAATTAAGTCAATCTACTCAACATGTGGGAGGAAACAAAGCGATATATTTCTCCATAGCGTTTTGAATTTGAAAAATTTTATCTTTTTTCCTCACATGTCCGAATCATATCAAAGACTTGGCATCGACTAAACCGCATCTATTATCCTGCATCCTCCGGGAATGGGAACTTGAAGAGTCAGAAATATTGCAAATGTTATGATGCTTCTGGAAATTTTCCTTAATTTTTGAGATAAGAATCCTTCAGGCTAAAGTTCCCTATGAGTGTTTCTAAAAGACTTGACACTGCAGAGGAGGAATCTAACGATTACGACTCAATATCCCTGAGGACTTTATTCAGAAATTAATGATGTAATCAAATATCGTAACTTCTATTCGTGTGTAAGAATTACTTTAGGGTAGTATATTTTCGTTGCTTTCGTCACTAGAAAACTCGGACACTGCGAGTTCAGACAATAGCTTGGTCTACTGTTTTTATAAAGCACCTCTCCCAGCTAACTCGGTATACTATACCGTTCAGTGGTTCTGGATTATAATTTGATCTTTTTTCCAAAAGTTTCCAATACTCCTTTTCGAATGGTATTTTTAATGTTCCTCCAATAATTGGTGGCCATGTATCGATTCCCTGATTGGCTCTGCCTCAGCCCATTCACATAGCAATTTGCTCCCCATGCTTGTTACTTTTACAATTCTCTTCAGTGCATCATTTTCGTTGAAACCTTTTGGAAATTGGAAAGCTATTAAAATTTCACTTCTGCAGGTTTATAACTGTGTAATCTGGATTCGGATAACTTGCTGCTCCGCCCCTTTTATGCAACTTAACACTAAATTTACATTTGCAGCTGCAGCTCCTTTCACTCGAACGGCTGGTGATGCTTCATCGTCACTGCTGACGGCCGTGGCAGCAACCATTTTTATGGAAGTGCTCCCATCACCACGGCCCTGTTTGTGGTTTGCCAGTGTTGCACCCATTTTTGTTTTCGGATCTTCAATGCCCTTAAATCGTACTCGTACATAATGTGGCATGCGTTTTTCTTACCGCTCAGCGTTTGTTGCATACTTAATGCGTATGCCGCAAGTTCAATTAGTCGGTAATTGTGTTAATGGTCACGCCGCATTTCTCAGAGCTTAATTTGTGGTTTGGCATACATTTTTTCCCAAGTAATGAAAGGTTCCATGCAGATGAAGCTAACAAAGTGCTGCAAAACGCTGAAAATATGCTGAAAAAATGCTTCATTGCAGGGCGGCATTTTAGGGCTGGATTGGACTCTACAATCTAATCAACCGAGAGCCCGTAAATTGTTATGAGATCTGCATAATAATGTGACTAAGACCGATGCTCTTCATGTGCATAGGAGGAGTTTCATGGAAGTGCACACTATTAAAGCATGGTCTTGTTGTGCATACTCCAAGGAAACTGTAACACTTGTAAATATATTGAAAATTCTTTTCCCATTGCTCAAATCTGTGTGGTGGAGGTTTCATTTTAACGATTATAATGCCTTCTTGCTTCAGGAATTTTCTTACAGGGATCAACAGGAACTATAACAAAATGTGTTGTACCTCTTATAATGAAATAATCCCAGTCTGGTTTCTTCAACTTAGGGACCGATCGCAATGAAAGGCATCGATTAGCATAAATTTCCCTTCCAAGTCAAGAAAGTCACAAATTTTCAAAGAAAAGTACCTTAACAAGAACTACACCAGTGAAAAAGGGTATGATGACGGTCGCCTTTAAAGGTGCACTAAGGATGTGGAATCGGGATCGGGATCAGATTTGAGACAGTTCTGTAGGCTTTTAATTCCAGTTACTCTTGACCCAATTCCACATTCATTGGTTTACAAATTCTTCCCGTTCAAAGGGCAAAGTTTGAATACCCTTCGAAGCAGTGAAAGTAAAATTCATTAGTTTTCTGCCATTCTAAAAAATGTGAATGCCACATCCTCCACTCTATACGTAATCTTTGAAGTAGCCGACCAAGCCAACTTTTATAAACATTGAAAAATGCGGTTTTGCGATGTTCGGCAAAGGTGTCAATTACAGCACTTTCGTTGCACTTTTCCGCAACCAGCGGTTAAGTCATTACTCCTACTCAAGCCGACAAGGGAATGGGCGCTCTGAAAATTGGGAAACATTTTGCAAAACCTAAAAAGCCGCCTTCGCTTTCCTGCCACTCCTGCTGCGCACGTGTTGCGCCCATCAGCTACAGGCGCTCTATAATTAAAATTTTAGGCTATCGAGAAAAACTAAATTAAGCATTTAGGTGAACATTATGCCACCAAGGGCGCTCAGGGCGGAAGGTGTGGCCTAGCAGACGAAGCCACTTTGACAACTGCAGCGGTGCAATTGTTTGTACTCAGCTGCAAGTGTAGCGAGGGTGCTGGGAAAACTCCCTTTCTTACAGCAATTTCTTAATGAATTTTCGCACCTGAAGACCGTTTTTTTTTCACCGACTCAGAACTGCGGAAATTTCACTTTCATTCGTTGCGTAAGCGTCTAATTGCGGGTGTAGCGCAATTACACTAATTACAGACTACAACTACTGGCACAGATCTTTTGTAAACTGCATTTTCGTATCACTTTAATTGACATCCCTTTGGTGATAGCCGTGTGCAGGTGTCCATTGTGGGAGTGTCCACAGTCTTAGCATATTTTTCCTATTTCATTTATGCCAGCTACTAAATTGAATATGTAATTTGTACATAAAGCGGCTTAACCGTCCGTGCCACAACAAATGTCCTTTCTGTGCTGTGGAATAATATGCACCAACTGCATGGCAAATGCCAAGCACCACGAGCACGCGCTGTGCCTAAAAAGCGAGAAAACTGCTGCCTTCAGGCATAATAAAAATCAGCTTCCTTCTGAGCTGAGCTGCAACTGCCACCACCACCACCACTACAATAGCAGCAAATCGTCCTTTTTTGTGGGTTATAAATTTCCGTTTTTGTGACAATTCCTCAACTCAACCACGGACCGCACAAAGCAGGCAGTCAAGAAGTGACACATAATGCTCTAAATTGAATTTAAATTTTTCATTTAACAGGGAAAAGATGTTGCAGCATCTGCCAAATGGCAGATCAGCCCGTCTTATGCGCTGCTCACTGGCTGTCTGCTTGTTTTGTGTCTTGATGATCCTGTTTGTCTGTCGCCGTATGCTTGTGTGCGTCTGAGGACCTCCCTGCTTACCAGCGCCAAAGGCAATAGATCATGTTTGTGTAACAATGGGCTGTAATTTGAATTTGTGACTCTGTTGTTGTGCCAACAAAGTATTAAAATTCCATTTTTTTTCTCTGTATGAGGATGCAAATAGAGGCTGAAAGGATATTGCTCTCCTCAGTTGTAGCTCCTACAGTGTGCATGTGTTTGTGTGTATGATGCTGATGCGGTTTTGATGTACAGTTCAGTATTTCAGTGCTTTCCACATTTTTTGCTCTAGTCATAAATGTGTGGCATCAATCATAATTAGAAACATGAAAAGGTAACTCACGACTGAGTGCGAGTACCAACACTGTAGTTCATTTCAATTATGAACAAGATGGCCATCAGTTTAAATCTGATGCGATTTATCTATTTTAAACTACTCGGGGGCTTATGAATAATGAGCATTTAAGAGTAACTCCTGGCGGGTGTGTGATACGAGTATATAATATCATTAGTGGTCTCGATTTGGTTGCCAATTGGCGGAAGTTAATTCAAAGGTAGCCAAAAAGGATGTCGCTAAGTCATCGACTGTATGCGGATACAGTCCTGACAATAACGAGTGTATTCGGCAGGCTCAGGAATTCTTCACAGTAAAGAATTGTGTAACCAGTCCAATGAGAAGCTGTTAAGTGAAGACAGAGAATGAGAGCAGTGATAGAAGACAGTGATTGAGGTATAATCTAACTTACACAAAGATAGCCATGGCTTCAAATCCTATGTACGCCTGACAACCCCAGACCGTCTCCAAATTAGTTACAACAACACAATTTGAAGCTGATTTTCAACTACAAACCTTTTGTAAGAGATCACTGAAAAGTCTACCAACAAAAAGTTGTTGTTAGAAGGAACCTAAAAACCCAGGGGCATTGGAGATACAATAACATACGAAGTTGGCTTGCAGGCATTTAGAAACATTCTTAACTGATGTTGTCCTTGCATGAAGCAAAGTTTCTAATTATATATCTAATTACATCCTCCTATAATTTTAAACGATCCTTCGTTCTTTTTACATACTTGGCTTGTTTACTGGATAAGGTGCAATATAATGAAAATTTAATCATTGATTAACTTCCTTTTAAGGGTTTCTTCCCAAAATAACCTTCAATAAAATAAGAAAATGAGTCGGTTATTTTCTTTACTTCATCACAAATACCGCATATGTGACAACAATGGTATCACTTGTGCTCTTCAATAGGTTAAGCAGCGCGTTGTCAGTGGTTTCAATATTCAATGTCCTTCCTAGCCACTGACATAAATAATGGCGCGCCAAACTTTGTGCGGACAGTCCAAAGAGAATGTGTGAAAGTGTTATGAATTGTGCAGCTAAGACGACGTCTTCGGTGTCAGTTTCACTCGCTCATATGGTGGTCCTAGCTGCTGCTTCCTGATCCGTTCTGCCCTTCCTTTCTTGTTGTGTGCAGGTTGACGCCTTTTCGTTACGCTTGTTGGCAAATGCGTTTCAGATTACAAAGACGCACACACATGGACACACGCGCTCATACGGTCTCATGCAAAGGTGACGTAACGCAGCTACTCGTACTTAAAGATGGCAAAGGTGCTTTCGAATGCGGCAACTGCCAACTGGCAACTGGCAACTGGCAACCGGCAACGTGTGAGGCACCACACCAGAAGCGGAAATTTGAGGCGTCAACAGTTCAAATCCGCTTAAATTGTGTGAGTGAGGCCAGCAAGGAAATTACTTCATTAAAAGGGTTTTTCCCATTCCATTTTTTGCTTTTCCCTTCCTTGGCAATGACTTTTCTAAGACTCTTCTTTTTAAAAACTATAATTTCTTTTGTATTAAAGGCTGCCCACTTTTGTGGTTTTTTGACTTTGCCACATCTTCAATTTGCGTGCGCCACTTCAACGTTGCATGTCCTGGCAGCATCTAAGGAGGTTATTTTTTTATGGTTTTTATAGTTGATCTTTTTTTGGTGTTGTTTTTTGTGTCTTTTTGTGCTCCTTGAGTGTATCTACAAAGGCGTTCAATTCATTTGCCATCTGACATTCAATTCAATAATATTCGTGTTGGTAATTTCGTACCTTATGTTGCAGCAACACGCACCACAAAACAATTCAAACGTTTAATTGCAACTCAAACTACCGTTAACGAATGAACTTTGGTCAGTCAGCAAAGAAACGGTATATTTTATTTTATAACTTCAGCCACCTCATGAAACTTCTGTCTATATAAAAGCCTGATCCTACTTATACAGAGTAGAGTGATTCCATCATATACTCGGGATATAATAGGAGTGAACTTGTAGTGCCTCAAATGACATCCATCACTTATGTGCTCGATTGTTGCTCGTCTTCTATTGATATCATTCACGCCCTATATAAGTGTTCTATTTTCTTAGTTAGTACTTCCTCGCTTGGAAGACTCCTTATATAGTAGTCATTGAGGGTTAAGTTTCCCTGTAAAGACAAGGATACAGTTACGACTAGATCGGCATCGTACCATGGATAGAGTAGATTTTAATCAGGCCAGTCGTTGATGAAACACCAGAGTAGGTTCTAGTAACACCTGCTTATATGCGAACCTTTTTAGTCAGTGCTTCAACGGCGCCACACCGTGGTATCACAATGGGCCATTATGTGTGCTCAAGTGTGCTTTTGGCAAACTGGGCGGCCACTCCTACCTACCTACCTATAGTCCGATTATACTGTAATTTTTACAGCCACTTAAACATAACTTTGTCTACTGCCCTGAAAGGGTGGCTTGCTTCAATTGAAATCCATTTCTTCATTATTTATTCTTTCTTCATTCATTATTTAGTCTTTCTTCTTCATTTAACGTAATCTTTATTCTATCTTTTTCTTTTAACTTAATCTTTACTCTTTCTCCTTCATTTATCGTAATTTTTACACTTTTTCCCTCATTTAAATACTTAAATCACACCTTCTCAATGCTTCAAAATACATTAGGCCCCTCATTGTCTTAAGCCAGATATAGTTTTGTACTAAATCATCCTCGATATTTCTATTAGTTGTTTGGGCTCCATCCATCGTCATGTTCTTTAACATCTTTTATATATAATTATATAGACTTGTTTTATGTTTACTTTCAGTATGTTTTGAAGGCGAATTAGCAAAAATTTTTACGAAGGATTCTTTTAGAACATCCCGGAAAGTGGTTGATAAAACAGAACATTTTTTTAAGCATCTGGAGATGTTTGAAGTGGATGAAGAGATGTGGATAAAACGAAAATGGGACTATTTGAAAGAACACATTCACCAAGTTATCCAATAGGAACAGTAAATTAGGTAATTTTTGAAGTTTGCCCGATGAGAACATAACCTTTTGCCAAATAAAATCATAAATTAAAAGTAAACAATTACTTCTCTCCATTTGAAGTACCAAGAAACATCACTCGATTGTGATTATAGGAGATTCTCGTTTCTTTTCGGACACCCTGCCATTTTGTATTAGTTATACGAGTATATAATTTTATTTCTCTTTTAAGTACGAGTGCAGCTCCTGGCTTGCTCTGCCAATGCCAGTTTCAGTGCCATTAGCGTAATTAGATCTTCTTCGTTGCGTCCTCGTCGTGCGGTTGATTGAATGTCCTTTTTATTTTGTATTTGGTATAATTTGATGATACCAGCCTTAATGAAACTAGCTCCACTTCAGCAGCGCATACCATGTCCTTTTGCTTTCCATACTTACTGCTACTATTGCTGAGTATTGCTTTTTTGTTTTGTGCTTCATTTGGTCGCTGTTTTATTGGAACGTGAGCAATTTGTTTACAATCAGCATAATTGCTCTGCTCGTCGCTGCAATACTTTTAATTTTTCCCAAGGGCACTTTTCTTGCATGTTTTTTATTTTTTATTTTTTTGTGTAATTTTTTGCTGCTGTTCTGTTATGTCTGCACGTATTTCTGGGCTGGTTGTTATTGCTGGCTGGTGGGGTGTGGGTAATTGGTAATTAGGTAAAATGATTAAACACTCATCGACGCTCTGTGCTAGTTACGCTTTTAATTACATTAACTTTTGTCAGAGAGCATATCGTAAATCATTTTCAGTACTAAACCACAATTTCACTTAAGATGCATTGCCCTCAATTTGGATTACAGCTGAGCCATCAGCATAATTGGCCCCTATCAATCATGTTAAGGACCACCGGCAAACAAAGAGTGAGATCCGGAGTAAGCAATTACAATACTCGTAGTGCGCCATCAATTTCATATTCAAATAAAAGTATTAATTGAAACGGAGTTTGCTGTTGTTGGTGTGGCAGACTATTCTGAGTTGAGTTGCTGTCGATCTAATGCCAAGCATTAAAGGCAGGCGCTGCAACAAAAGCCGCAAATTTCACACAAAATCAGGGCGAGCGAAATTGTCTATAATGATCGATATGATCTCTTAACAAAGAATACTGACTGCATACATGTGTATTTTCAACAGAAGTTGGCACTTTCTCTCGGGGTGGACCCATGCACACATGGCTGACTGCAACAAGCAACATGGGTGATATTCACAGATAGGTATGCCAGAGAGCAATCATATATTTGATAGTAAGGGGAGTAACTTCTAATTCCCAATATTAGAGATCATTATTAAAGTAGGTTACAAATGCGATTACGAATCCTTTTTCCAACTAAATGAAGTGATGGAGGCAACAACTTTGGTCCCCGGTAGGGGAATTAGAGTTCTATCAAGAGACGTTAGAATTGTCTGCAAGGATATATAAAGAAATCGACAGAGTTAAAGAAGTAGTGACCCCGGGACCGGTAGCGCCACGAGCCACTAGATATTGGCTGCGTTCGTATTGATGCATATATTCCTCCAACCAGGGGCGCACCCAAACAAAATATTTGAAGGGGATTTCATTGTATGAAATGCATTTATTCTCACATGTATGATTATTTCCTTCAGAGCACAAAGTACGTGCTTCTTTGAACGATGGTTCATATCCTAAAAATCCGGCATGAAAACGCCTTTGGCTCCAACTTATGTTCGTATTGATATACAATTGCTCCAACCATGTAAAATGCATGTATTCTCATATATATGGTTATTCGTTCAGAGCACAAAATAGGTTCCTCTGTTTAAGGGGGTTCTAACCCATGCCAACGATGAAGTGAACCTAGTTCGAAGTATTCCGTCGATTTGATCACATTTACAGGAAATGCCTCTTCCCTTCTCGGCTTCTCTGCTCATTGTTTCCACATTTTGGACTAAGAACCTCCAATATTCTTTGTCATTTCACGGTTTCTTCAGTTGTATGTACCCTTCAGTATGCACCCGTCTGCAAAGTGTGCAACACCCCTCTAACTTCGTTTTGCTCCGAGTGCTCTGCAGTTCTGATATTTATTGGTTAGGGAGGGCTATTGGTTTAAGCGATGTGCAGTGTGTGTTGTCACACATGTGTCAAATTTTATTGTTCCTCTGATAATGATTGATCGGCGACTGCAGTCAATGGAAGCTCCAGAGTGTTAAAGATAGAGTGGGAAACGGGGTGAGAGGCTTTGTTGGCATATGCCAAAATATGAAAATCGGAGAAATAATAAAAAATCAAATTTAGTCATAAAGTTAATTCGTTTATACACATTAAAGTTGTTTATTAGAGTTCCACAAAAAACACATTGTAACGAAAGTAAATATAACAACAACAACGATGAGAGTAGTAAACGCTTTCGTAAGTCATAAAAGAGTGAATTCCAAACGAAACCAATTAAAAAAGGATTTCCTTTGGCCATAAAACTTATGAAAATTACCATAAAATTTCTACTTAACTATCACGGCCACAAAGACAACACATCATAAATAACGGCAAATATCACAACAGCAGAAGTCACACAGTCCCACACACGCACACGCACGCAAGCTGTTAAAACATATTTCGTTGAACTTAAAATAACTTCTGCGTTTCGGAATTAATCCACTGCGACCGCAACAAATGAGATTTTCAACGATCACAGATGAACCCAAAGGAAGCTGACGGGAGGCGTCAGTTGGCACGCATAAACACACACACACCCATGTACCTCTCCGGTGTTCATATTCGTACTTTCGGTTGAGTAATGCGCACCTTATGCCGCCGCCGCTCCGTTCACAATTTTAATGACATCACAACTTTAAAGCAGGGGTGGGTGGGTGTTTGTTTATGATCTCCTCAGTGGCAGGGTGCAAACTTAGGAGTAGTTGTTCCGCTGCTGCTGTTGTTAGTTTATTAACCCCTTCCAAGCGTGCAAGGCGTGCACAAAGACAAATCAAAATATTTTGATGGCATCATTTACACGCCAAAATGAGATTAACCAAGTTTGCCTTTGATGCCGAAGGTAAAGGGGAATGTGTTGAAATGCGTATCGGCAGCAGCCTGAAAGTCCATAACTGATTTGTATATGGGTTTGAGCGAGGATTCGGCTTATAAAATCCTAAAACAGAGAAGGGAAGGAGGGAAGGAAGTGTCAAAAAAGGGCCAAACATATTTGAAAGGACAATTTGCTCACCACTCACAACCCGGGGTAGTGGCTAAAGTAATAAACTCAGAGGTGATGGAAGACAAAGGAAGATAAAAGCAGTGGACGACTGAGGAAATATGCACCAGTTTGTGAGCTGCTGGGATCCCAAGCATAGTTCTCTCGCTGGACACGGAATATTAAACAAATTGGCGTGGGAAGCGGCAGTTTTTAATAGTAAAATCTGCCATACCTCTGTGTGAAGCTACTTATGATAACCTCCCAGGGCCTGGGGGAGCAACAGTTAATGGCACGGCTTGATAAAATTAAAACAGATTGTGGAAAAAGTGCTTCAGTTAATAAAAACAGAAATAGAGATGTGTGAACAACGTTCTCCGAATCACTAGAAACCGAGAGCTAAATACCATTGAAAAGGACAAATACATCCAAATAGAGCTGCTTTTCTAAATAGCAACCGAACAGTAAAGAATAAACCACCCAGCAAAGTCTACAATTCCAAGCACAGTAGTAGTACGCTGAAATTATATTGCCATCTCTTCAGGGTTTCCACTTGACGGCAGTATTAGCACTATAAGAGTGTCTAGAGATTTTTTTGAGGGCTGCTCGGGAGTATACCAGGTTTTCGTGTCTCCTTATGTTGGAGTAACAAGTAAAGATGTATGTTTATCTATCTCAAGAGGTGGTTATTATACCCACTGAAATGTGGGACGGAAGTTTTATGACATTCAGCTTGGATTTCAGTGCTCCATAGTCCTACAGGAGTTGTAGCAGAGCTTGTAAAAATGAAACCCCCAAAAAGGTGTTCTAAAAATTAGATAAGGGAACATCAGGCAACATAATTTTACCTACCAGGGATCATATGAATATCTATAGTAGGTAAAATTATGTAACGACCAGATCAATTATGGTCTCTACTATCTAAGACTCAAAAGTTTGGCCAGTACTGTCCTCTCTATAGGGCCAACTTATTGATAATATCAATTTAGTTGAATGAAACGTTGCTTTCATCAATGTAATTCGACTTCATAAATGTTGCCCATATTTGTATGTATACGTCTGCCACTCCCTCTAACTTAATTTAAGTCTCAGTTCCCTCAACTAAAGTAATAGTTTTACCTGGTCTTCAGAGTTCAAAATGGATCGCTTCACGTAGAAATTTTCTAATACTAAACTACTCTCGACTGCTTTCAATGTTTGCCATATCAGCCCCCTCTGCTCCTGTGTGCAAGATTCTAATCACCTAACCACTCCCTTCGCCCCTTTTATAGCATTCCTACTTCATTTAAAATTCACAACACAATTTGTTTTCGTTTCCTGTTTGCTGCAGCTACTTAAAATTCTGGTAGCATCGTTTCACAACTTCCCAACTTCAAACGACAAAACGAAAAAAGGCCAAAAAAGAAAAGAGCCGAGCAAACGGATCCAAACGGAAAATGGCAACTTTGTGTGAAAAAATGGAGGAAAAATGTGCGGAAAATAAATGAAAATACTCAAAGCTCGTTCACAAGAGTGCTTACGGCATCCGCAAGGAGCTGTTGAAGTGGCAAATTTGCGCAAGCAACACCAACACCACCAACGTCAACAGCAACAGCAGCAGCAACAGCAGCGAAAACGCGCACACGGGACGCAAAAACATCACAGCAAACGCCGGGAGACAGAGAAATGAAAACTGAAACGACAGCAGCTGCAGCAGCAGCAGCAGCAAGAGTAGCTATGGTAGCAACGACCAAGAGCGCTGCTAGCTACTCGTAGCCGGAAAACATGGACGACGCCAGCAATGGACGACAATGTCGTTACTTACAACAAATACAAGCAAGTGTCAACACATACTTTCGCAGTGTGCTCAGTGTTAGTGAAAGCAGCAGAGGTGGAAGACGAAGAGCTGGATCGTGGTAGGGCACGTTGGAGTGCCACAGGGGGCTCATACACACACACACGTACCCGCACATACATATGCAGTGGAAAGGACATTGGCAGCCATATTTGCAAAATGTATACAAGGCGTTTATATGCGGATGGGTAATATAAAGTAACGCAGAAAAAGCCATAAAAAAATGAGACAAGAAAACGAGCAAATATATTCCACACAATTTAGCTGTCGATGGCAATCTTTTAGCGTTGGTGAGCGGCGCAAGAAAAAGGGTTGCCAGCTGCCCATGATTTAAGCATCATAAAAGAGACCATAAAAAAGTTGAGCGCTGAAGTAAAAATTTTCAAATTACACAAAGTAAGCCAGATTTTTTATTGCTACACCAAATTACTTGCGCCATTATGTTGCGGCCCCACTCCCACTGCAACCACCACCCAATTAACCCGAAGCTAATGAGACGGCGACTTCATCAACAGCTTTATTTGCGTTTCCAGCGTTTCGTTCATGAACTCGACACAACACAACACAACACAACACAACAAACAACGCAGAACAATAACAACGGAACTTCTCATTAATGAGATTGACAAAACATTCACCGTTACGCGTTGAACTTTCGCCATTTTGAGGCGTAATTTGCCGCTAGAAATTAAACGGTAGAAAACTTGATTTAATTACATTAGATTAGGCGAAAACAAAAACCAAACAACAACAACAACAACGGCGGTATTGCGGCACAGAATCGCAATCGTAAAAGTTCAGCCTATAAAATTAAATTCATTTACTTTTGGCTACGAGTGTATCAGAAATGGATGCTGGGGCACCACCCCGCCAGTCAACAAAGCAAGCGGCAACATCTCCATTTAGTCTTATACAAAATTAACCACACAACAACTCCAGAAGAAATTCAAACCCGCCCACACACACACACGCTGGCACATTCGCGCACGCTTTAATGATACTCAAGACATTCATTAAAACTTTCGCCAAATTATCGGATGACATATGCCGCAGGCATGGAGGCTGCCAATCAGCTAAGCAGGTAGCTCGGCAAACGAGAAATAAATGTATGATTGGGTGAAAGGATGTGCGGGCGAAGTAGTGGAAAAGGGAACCAAAAAGGAAAGTAGTTGACATTTCTGACGTGATAGGAATACGTAAATTCAGGGCAGCGTCTACGCAGCTGCGAATGCGATTGGCTTGAGTAAATGCTGCAGTCGGGAAGAAACTTTTTGGCAGTAACAGAATTTAAGCGAGAAGTACTCTGCTTGTAAATGTTGCTTAGTGAGGATATAAAACACTAGTGTAGAAGGTAAAATCGGATTAGGCCATCTAGGAAATATCCTACACAATGGAAGAATTTATCAAATCATGCCCACAGATGTTAAGTGGGCGTTGTAGTGGAGGTATGACATCATTGGACACTTGCACTTTCATACCAAATTGAATTTCTTTCTTACAAGTTGGTGTTCATATCGCCGAATTGTAGTTGAATTGCAATGTGGCAATTTGTAAATATAATAAATATATATTTGGCCTACAATCAGACAGTAAGTTAAATACTCCAATTATATGCTACTATGACCATTTTTGATTACATTGAAACTATTATCATTATTATTATAAGCTGATAACCCAGACAACTAGAGCCATTTTAATTGTAATTAATTTTAATAAAATAAAATAAATTATTATTATTTATTACACCATAATTAATTATGTCAGTACTAGCTACTGAGGACTTCGACTCGTAGAGAAAACGAGTTTTTAGAAAGAAGCATTTTAGAGACCAAGGCCGTGGCAGAAATTGAACCCGCGACCCTCTGAGTGTGAGTCTACCGTGCTTACCGCTAGACAACAGAGGGCGGCATATATACATTGATATGCGGCGTATCATTGGAGTTACCCCACCAATTTATGCTGAAAGTTTTACAATTGCATGTGATCAGTTATATAAAATTGTCAATTGCTTATATTCTTCCAGCTATCAAAATGTGGAATTGAGGGCGTGGCTTCTAAATAACCTCATCCTGGAATTGCGTGCATGTGATTATAGTGTAGATATGATTTGGTTCACAACAAATATCGTACATAATTATTGTGTCCATCTCAAGTTATAAATCTGTATGAATAGTGGAAAATGGAAGGAGATACTTATACTTATCATTGAGTCTAGTCTGACCCAGAGTCACTACAAAAATGGATTGATAAAAATGAGTGAATTTTGAACTTAACTGAGGAGTCGATATGTGCATATATGAGAGATACGAATGGTCTCTGTTCGATTGGATTCACAGAGTTATCTGGTTCTGTCTTACTGTTCAGGTTGATTGTAAGTTTCTTGAACAGATTTCTAAAACTTGCCCCCAGGTAGACGGAATGGGTATGTCCTAAATATGTATTTTTAGCATGCATCCTTAAACATAAAACATATAAATTTGTGGCAGTTTCGGCATCAATGCAACACTTTCTTTACTTCCTACGGGTCTCTGAATAAGAAACGTATACTTTACTTATATAAAAAGGCCATGTTGACAAGTTTGTGATGATCATTAAAGTTTGGATGAGGTTGGTAGTCATATTATAGATTTCTATATAAAGTTTGGCTTGACTGGTGACATACGACCTATTTATTTAACACAGAAATGTATATTTTCAGCACACACAAACATACAATTGATTATTCTTAGTTGTAGATATAAATATGTGTGATAGTGGAGTGATAACAAGCACTCCTTCAGAGTGTGATATAGTAGATTCTACACTAAGACTAAAAGTTCGTTGATAAGTCGGTGGTACGATGCTATGATTCGATATATTTAGGGTTAATACTTCACATACATCCCCAAATTTAGCATAAGGTCGGGTATAAACTAGTTGTTTTTCTAACAGATGTTATCACTCTCTTCAATAGAAGCACAGCTGATACTATAATACAAGTGAAGCAAAAGGAAGTTGATACTTGCTTTTATGTGATATTACATCCTACGAACATATGTTATCCTTTAGCTTAAGTCCTTTTCTGCATAAGTACTTGGTTTTGTTTCATGATCCCAATAATGATTGTGACAATTTGAAATCAAATATCCCAATTAGCTAGGACAAAATAAGTGAATGGTGAAGATTAAGAAATTTGACAAGGAAACTAGTTTTGTTAATAGTTCGGATTACTGAAGTTGTGTTTTACAAGTCAAGCTTATGGTGAATATTTTGTTTAAATAGTAATTAACTTTAAAAAAAATTGAAATGTTCTCTCTAAGGCAACAAGAAGAAGTCAAGACCGTATCCCTTTTATAATGCTGATATACTTTTCGCTAATGTTGTGTTCACAACTGACCTACTCCGTCGATCAGCATGAGACTTTTTATGCCTGCCAACCGCTGGTATTTCTAACAAATTCAAGCAGATTGGGCAATTCTGTCGAACTTTATTGATTCATGTGTAAAGTGAAAGTAAGTCATGTTTTATGGTCGATGACTCTGAGTGTATGATCCTTAAAAGAGAAAGGGTCAATAGCATAACCGAATATGGATATGAAAATATCAAAGTTTCTACACTTATTTTGTAAGAAAACAACTTTAACGTGTTTATTTAGAGTGGAAAGTAAGTATAAAGAATCAATAGAATACAGACAGCGGCAAAGTTTTGACAACGTCTTTGAACTACAGGCTGGAAAATATATACAAGTTGCCAGGAGGTTTTAAGCGGGCACTGCAGATTCAACTATCATATGAATAAATTGTGTCTATCTTCAGATGCCATAGATTTTGTGGAGTAAGTAACGACATCTTACTGCACCTGATCACAGACTGCGAACCTTTGCCACACAAAGGAGACAGGTGTTTTGGAGAATATATTTTAGATATAAGCAAGACTCTCAACTTGATTGCTCCAAAATACATGAATATATAAATGTGGAGAATAAACCTGACAGAAGATCTATAGATAAGACTATCCTCATCTTTGAAATAAATAGGGGCATCACAGTAGATCTTTCAGGTCGTTTGGTATAACACCCTTAAATCTAATCTAACCTAATACAGGAGGTGGTCAAAATCATTAAAATTTTTCTTACCGCATTTGTCCTCAGCTTTGTTCCCCCAGTTAGTTTACTACTTTGTCTTACCCCGAAGAATGTAGAACCCTGTAAATTTCGCTCACTGATTTCATAATTAGTTCTTTATACTAATTATAGATCAATTTTCTAAAATGAGGTCCAGTAAGACTTTCATTGCTAGTCTCCTCGTTACTGGAATCATCCTCAGTGTGATTCGTAAATTTATGTACTCGATAAGTTAAGGTTCTTTATATCTAAATAGATTATGTTTGTAGAATTGTTAAATATTTTGATTATATTGAACAAAGCAGCCAAGTAAGGGTGTCACAACGTGGCCTGACAGCTAAAAACTAATCTGTTGCATCGATAGTTCGAATAAGTGTGCTTATTTAAAGAAATAAATGCAAGTAAAAGTTAAAAGTTAAAGTAGATCCTCTCTTACTAATCACCTAATCACCTATTCAGTTAACGATGACATAAAAATGGGTTGTTTCCACAGTTCAATAAGGAGCATAGCTCTTGATAGGGGACAGTGACTTAGCGTATATTAAATATGGAATGTTTACGAATGCATCGTAACTGAGCATGTATGTGTACCGATTTCTAACATAAGAGTGACCAAATCTGAACTAGTATATGAGGAACAATAATATATGCTCTCGGCAGGGGCTGCATAAGTTAAGACAAGACCGATAAAGTTATTTGCCTTTTAAAATATCAGATCAGTTACCTTACAATAAAAACAAACTACTTAGTAAAACATTGTTAAAAATGAAACTCCCACTCCATCTAAATTGGGCACTTACGTAATATGCCTCTGTTGCCTGCTAATCTGGCCACAAGCTCTGCCTGCCCAAAGGTGTTTTTCCCCATTAGCATTTTTTAATGCAGCCCAATTTCCACAATGCGCATCACATGCTCGAGCAACTCATCAAATGACTCGGCAAAAAACTGAGAAACAATTAAAGGAATTTTCGAAACAATCTGGCAACACTTATCTGCATAATTTATGCAACATCAAACCGACAATTCTGACAGTTGTGGCATGTACGCGCAGTTTTCTGTGCGAGGAGTGCTCCGCCATTTAGTACGCTGTTGGTGTAGATGGTGACCTTTTTCTCGCGGCGTTGGGAAACGCACCACGTGGTGCCACTGAACCAGATACGCACAAATAACACAATTAAAATGTAATAAATGCGGAGCGCACACAAAATCGCCCAGAGTGCTGCGAATAATGTAATTAATAACGCAATTTGCTGGTGCCTGCGCTGTAGTTGGCTCTGCCAGGCCAGAAGCCATGTGCGCAAACAGCAGCAAAAACAATCAGCAAAATGTTCCGGAAAACAATGACAAACACTTTTTCATGCCCACTCAGCGTGCCCGCCCGCCTCAGTCAGTTCGTTAAGTGGGCTGCTGCGCTTACGCAAACGAAAGCCCACAAGATGGCTGACTGACAAGTGTTGGTGGAGGGCGATTGCGTGGTCGACTGCCTCGCCCAACACATCCATCAACATTGTTAACTGTTAATATTTAGTTTGTGCGGTTTGCATGTGGCGCAAAGGATTTGGCTTTCTTCATCGTCACTGACACATTTGGCAACTCCCTCCAGCTGCGCGCTCTTGACTGGCAAGTGACATTTTGCAGGGGAGATAGTTGCAGCATTACACCATCCTAAGCAGGCGGAGACGCAGCTGAGCATGACGTTGATACGATCGAAATGTGGAGGGAAAATTTCCCTAACGAGAGAGGCGTTCATCTGGGTCGGTGTTGGCTTTAGTTGGCTTTAGTTGGCTGCTGCTTCTAGGGACTGAGAGATCATATTGGGAAGATTACCTGATTAGGCGTTGAACTTTAATATGAAGTACTTGCAATGTGCCAGCAGTATTTCATGCCAGTGAGCAGAGTCTCTATTTCACTTAGGGATTGACACAGATATCAAATAATTTCCTGTTTATCTTGATATAAATCACACACCAAAATTGAAATGGAAATAAAGGTCGCATTTGGAAATGAAGTTTAAAGTTGAGATTGGCGGGAACTGCCTTTTTTCGATTACTTGGGCACAGATTAACTTTCAGATCTGTGTAAGCTTCGTTTGAAGGCGCATCCCATTAAGCCGTTAAGTATTTCGATATTTCTTTTTATAAAGTATGGTCTAGCGCATATTCGCCACTTTATGGTGCAGCGTACTCAGTTAATCGTTTATTTTACTTTTTCTTATGTTGATTTAAATTCAAATTGAGATTGGCCGTTCTGGGCTTCCTATATCTGAGAGGATTGCAACCTATTATTGCTTTCGATAGACCACATAAAACCCCGAAGGACCTGGCCAAGTGAAAACAGTAATTGCGAATGTGGTGTTTACTGTTGAATCGACTTTTTGGGCAGGTGTTCCTGCGAAGCATTCCTATTTAACCAGCAATAAACAATTTATTCAACGCACCGTCAGACTCTTTTTAAGAGTTTATGCCTGGGGATATTTATCGGAAAGCGGTTTTGGGACTTTGTCCCTCTCATGCAAAATTTCAATTGCATGGTGAAATTGGACTTGAGTGGCCTTCTGAAAACAGCCAAGAAGATGTTTGGACCAAATAATGAAAATTGGGTTCTACAAGAAGACAATGAGCTAAAGCTTCGGAGTGGTCTCTGCCACAAATGGATGGATCAAAAGGGCATCATCACAATGGATGGGACCTCACATTCTCCAGATGCCAACCCTAAAAAAAATGTGTGGGCCATTATGAAATGCAAGCTTTGCAGGAAAGCCTGTAAGCAATTTGGAGCAGCACTGCCGAACAATAAAAGATATGACACACCCACCCATTCCTGGGAGTATGCTGAAAAGTTAATTGAAAGTATACCAAGAAAATTGGAAGATATTCTCCACGCTGAAGGCGATTTCAGAGTGTAGCTAAGATAATTTAGCAAATGGTATTCTAACAATGAACTTTTCGCTGTTAACTCGGCGCAATTTGTGATAAAACAAGGTCTCGAAGTTTTACTTAGAATTAGTCAACGATGGTGTAATACGAGTATGACTAATTCTTTGGAGACTCCAAACCTTTCAACTTCCTTTGTCCAGATATGTATGATCGCTTACGATAAATATAAAAAAATTCTATGTATTTGTGGATAAATTCTGAATGCATAGTCTTCGCGCAGGGGTTGTGCAATGAGATAGAAAAACTCAACTATCGAAAATCTTTCAATATCTGTATTTGAACTATGATTTTAGATTAACTTGATTCTCAATATTTTCCCCGGAAGCTGTAACTAAAATCAATTCTTAATTAAAATCCTAAAAATCAAGTATTCACACCTCGATGCCACTATTATAAAGGAGTTTAGCAGTGCCTCTTCAGTTGTTTTACTTCTTTGAATACCATCTCTGATATTAAATTCAAAGGACATTTCATTTGCTTACCCTGATTATCATACCTCAACATTTAGAAGATGCTCATTATGAGAGCCAATAAGGCTTTACTTATCACCACCAATTTCAGTTCTCTCAACTACAAGGATCGGTTAAATATTATGCTTGGTTAATTTCGGAGTGGATTCCTAATTTCCACTTCAATTTCTCTTCCCAATCAACACAGCAGTTTGCTTATACTCAAACCGTACTTTTTTCGGTGTACTCCTGACATACAAATACACACACAAGCGGGCATGGCGCACACGCACACATACAGAAAAGTTTGCTCACAACAGCCATGTTGATGTTAATAATGATGATGGCCGAAAAATATCCATTAACGTTATAGCCATGGTAACGAAAGCACAGTTTTACACTTGAGCACATGACAGGCATGCAACATCAACAGGAAAGAGGCGGGAGGGACAAATATATGTGTGTGTGGGTGTGTGTCTGTTTGGGAATGATGTGAATGAGCGCTACAGACCTAGAAACCGAAAAGTGCAGAACACTTTGTGTGGCTGGTGTTCCCGTATGTACGAGTAGTCTTCCGAAAGGACATGTTTGTATGTCGGTTTGTGTGCAAGAAATCATTAACACCGAGAGTAGATTTCCACACCAGAGCATGTGTTGAATAAGCGCAGCAGCACGCATACAGTAATATTACACAGCTAAGTATGTGTGCGTGTGTGTTTGTGCGTCGGAGTGTTTGGGTTCGTTAAATTACTGTGGGTTTATGTATGCGGCTGTGAGGCACATTAACACTGTAATGTGCAAAAATGTATATGTATATAAGAGTAATATACACAAATTTATATGTAAGCGAGTGAGTGGATGTGTGTGTGTGTTCGTAGTATAAACAACATCGCTACCGAGGACAACAAGGACTCCGGGTGTTGATAATATGTGGGATGTAATTTAATGTGTAATGTTGGAGGATCACTAGGGTGCATATGTGTGTGTAAGGACACTGAAGCGTGTGTTCGGAAGCGAGACTGTGTGTGTAGATTAATTGTTATGTATTAAAGTGGAGAAAAGTGTAGGCGAACTGTAAACAGCTAACGAGGTATTTACAAGCTAAACGAAAGTGCGCTTTGCTGAATGTTGAAAGAGAAAGTGTAAAGCATAAAATTGTAGGGTGCATGTGGTAAGTAAGGACTCGTACAATGCGGGCGGATGTGTTGGGCTGCGATGATACAGACTTTCAGAGCAGAAGGGAATAAATATGTTGGACTTGTCTGCGCTGAAACAGTGAAAACAAATTAATGAAGGTGAGTGGAGAGAACAAACAAAGCTGCGTTGATGTTGTTTGAAGTCTGGTGCTGCAGAAATGAGAATAAATTCAGATGAAAGTTGGATTAATTATGGCTGATACGAAACATGATTCTGATGCTTCTGTTGCCTGTAGTCCTTACATGTTTCATATATGTTATATCCAGAGAAGGGTACTGAGAAGGGCTACAGATAATAATACCTCGATGTGACCAATCTAAAAGATTCATCGACCAAAAATTATGGGGGAGTTTTCAACAAAGAAACTCACTTTTGGTTGGAATTTTATCAATTATATTGATATTTTTATAGAACATCGAACGATCCACATTGCTCCATGGAATATTTTGCAAGGGATGACATCAAATGGCCATCATTTACAAATACACAACGCTGTCTATAGTTGCCTGGCTTCAGTTGTTGTATCGCATGTCCTTGCTAGGCTTTTAAACCTAACTTTTGATGAAGAATACATTTCATGGAGGCTTTGTCGATGCCAAAATTCTGTGAAAATCTGGGAAACTATCACTTAAAAGTACTATCTGCGGCCATACTAAATATTCGGGTGCCCTGCTTTAACAATTATGATTTATTTTTCATTCATCCCAATTTGTTCATATCCCGTTCATATATATATTATATATATTTACAATTTATTTATTTTCATTAACGCGAGACTTATGCCATTCGAAGCTCTGTCTTTCACTTAACTCAAACTTACTCGACTCAAACGTCCCACACCCTCAGGATTTAACTGAAGCAACCGCAGGCAACCAAAAAAGTGGTACATGAACTTAGCCCTGAGAAAATCCCTTCATTAAAGTTTCCTGATTTCAATGTAGATAAGATTTTTCTGTGTTATTAAAGGAAAGCAGAAAATGAGAAGAGGGGGAAAAGAAAGCCATAAAATCAACTTCCGTCTGCCATGTTCCGTTTGCCTGCCAGAACGGACCGCACTGCCAAGGCAAAAATGTGCGTTAACAAATTATTCATGAAATTCAGATGCCAAGCTTGACGGAAATGAGTTATTGGGGCTAGAAAACTTTGCCGCTTTCCTGCTGGATGCGTTTTTTCCTCTGTTTTTTGGAAGTTTTTCACATTGCCAAGCAGAGTCGACGGCATGAAAAATGTGCGTGCCAGAGCTGCGGCGGAAAAACTAGGAAACATAAAAAATACGCTTTTATGTTAGTTGAAAATTTGCAAAACCATTGCAAATGTGCGCTCTGACTGACTGACTGAGTGAGTGTGGGAGGAAGTGCTAAGAAATGATTTGAATTGTGTTGCCGAGGATGTGTGTGTGTGTATGTGTGTGCGTGAATTGCGTGAATGCTTTTAGCATGTGTTAGTTTTACGAGCTCACAGCGTGATGTTGAAGATGATGCTGATGGCTGGGGTGGACGCAAACCCTTTGAGAGCTCCAGCAACATATGAGTTATGGCGTGGCTTCTTTGCGCACAAGTTGCACTGCCAGCTCCAGCAATGCCCTTGAGTACATGTCGAAGCAGAAGGACAGGAGGAAGGGAACCAGCATAAAGCAGACATTAAATGACAGCGTAATAAAAATGAGCGAACGCGTGATCATCTTGGCCCAACATGACATTTTACAATTTTGAACTTCACTGAACCACAAAACTGAACTCTGACATCAAAGATTGGATGTTGGCGCTAAAATAAAGCATAAAAATAAAAAGTTGGAATAAAAAATGCTACATTTCTGCACATATTGACAGCACACCCCAGCGAAACAAGCTCCACTATCCACACACACATACACGCTCAGCCTCACTGCCTCATATACCCACATCAATCAGCAGCTGAAGCAGCTTCCTGCGTGCACATTTTTCAGAGCCTTTCACAGTAATCTAACACAGTCGGATAATTTATACAAATTAAATAGTCGTAGAAAAAGAGGAGAGACTATGTAGCAGCATCGGTAGGTCACATAACGAGTCACTCTGAAGGAATGGAAACACACATCGATTGATGCTGATTCGTCACATTATTCACCACAAATAAACCTATGAGTTGAGGTATGCAATCTTACGTTCAACAAATACAGTAACCTTAAATGGAGCATTCCCTTGAATTGGGATAGTAAATTGTAATTTGATTTACTAAGTATTGTGTGTTCTCTGATAGTGATCTTCTCTCTGTCATTCTAGAGCAGTAAGAGCCAAGTAAATTGATGGCAATAGTTTTGTTTTTGTTCAAGATAGTTCAGTCACCCCATATAATAGAAAAGTTTCATACATTTATGGGACCAAACTCAGTTCTTTTTTCTCTTCTTTTCCTCGGGAACACAACACAATCACATTATATCGGGAACAATATCACAAACTGATTACAAATGGATGTGTCTCTGTTACACAGAGTTACACAGACTATCAAGTCCAGAATAGCTTTGAGAAAACATTTAAATACGAATGGTCCATATTTGAGTACTTAAGGACCGAATCCCAGAAGATTTATTCAGATAAATAGGAATTGGGGTTTTTTTGGACTTGGAGCAACTTTGAGAAAACTTTTAATGCGCCAAACTTAAATTTGAGTACATAAGGACTGAACTACCGATGATCTCTGGATGTAATTTGAAGAACTTGTATCAGAAGGAGAGATGGTGCGTCTTGGGAACATTTAAACGGCTCCCAACTTCTCTAATTATGGAAAGTGACAATTACTGGGAAAATATTTCCGATCTGTTTGAGAATTGCATAATCGCTCTATATATTTTTAGAACATCATTCAAGTAATCTGTTAGTTCAAGAGGGATAACACCATTGTTTTGTACAATAAGGAAAGGAATAAACTCACCGATGACTAATAAAATTAATGTCGTGGCATGACAAGTATTATTATTATTATATCTTACACCATAATTAATTGTAACTGCAAGGGGTGGTTGGGGAATGAGTACTAGATACTGAGGCCTTCGACCCGAAGAGAAAAAGATTTTTTAGAAAGAAGCATTTTTGAGACCTATTTACGACCCTCTTAGTGTGTGTCTAGCATGCTTATCATTAAACCACAGAGGCCGGCGACAAGTAGTATTAGAGAGAACTGTTATAATAGGGCCTTCCAATCCTTCTACTTGTACTTTCAACGCATTCCTAGTATGTAATTTATTCATGAAATTGATTTGGAAATTCATCACAAGATGTTTTCTTTTAAGATATTCAGAAAATTATAAATGTTTTTATGGAAATTTTAAGCAAATTAATGAACCTGAAAAGTCGAATTTTCTTCTAAGAGATCCAAAAAACACTTTCTGATCTTATATGGAAAAAAATCATTGCATACTTTTAGGTTTCGTAATACTTCCTGAAATATTTTTCAGTGCCGGGAGTTCTGGCACTTGGTCAAGTGAGTTTGTGTTGCCTGTAAATCGAGTAATTTTGTTGAATTTTCCACCGTCAAACTTGTTTTATGTGAGCAAGCACTGTGAGTGTGTTGGTTCATTCGCCTTGCTTGCCATTTCCACCCCTGCTAATGTGCAAATAAAAATGTTAAAAGGGTCCTGTAGCACTCAATTACACGCCCTGGTGACCATTTGCTATGTGCTGTTTGTGAGTGGGTGGTGGCTGTTGCTGTGGCGTTGGGGCTGCTGTGGGCATGTATTTATGTCTGTTTGTGCATGGGTGTGTGCGTAGGAAGCAGCATGGCGTTGTTTTATGCTTATGGCGCGCGAACGGAAGTTGCCATCTTGTTGATGGCAGTTAAGGATAAGCGGCAAAAGAGCGCGCGTAATGGTGGGTGTGTGTTATTTCCCTCCCCCACCCTGATTTAAAACATTTTTCGCGCTTTCCACGGTTTTTTTTCTTGCTTGCGTACATTTTCTTTAAAAATCTGCTCATAGAGTTTAGCGAGATAAAAATGCGCAGCTGATGTGCTTCGCTTGGTTTTAGTATCCTGCTTCCTGCCGTCTTGCCATGGCTGCCCCTTTTTATTATTGCTGTGTCTTTATTTGCATTTTAGCGCAAGCGTATCTGGGCTACTTTGGGGTATTAAATCGTCAGTGTCATCGTCATCGTCATGCTCGACGTTGTTCCCGTCTCTTTTTTTTATGGGTTTTCCTAATTTGCAATTGTAAATAATTGCCTTGAAGCGGTTTTGTCATGTCGTTAGAAAATTGGGTGGCAGTGGTTGGCACTTTATTTTTCTCTTTCGTTGACAGAGCGTCGTCCTTGGCGCTGGCGGTTCCTTTTTGCATAATTTTCCCCTTCCAAAGCGTTAGTGTAAAAAATTAGAAATTTAAGATCCCACTTCAGTTCTGCGTAGTAGCAGGGTTTATTTGATGTTCTGCTTTAAGCGCACTCACACGCTCGGCGCTTGCGGTTGGAGTTGCTCCTTCTTAACATTTGCCATATGTCACTTTGGTGCGTTGCTGTTGTGTGGTCTTTGCTCGCTGCTGCGTGGCTCATTAATCTTTGCCTTCGCATAAAGGTGCACACGCCTGCACGCTCCAAGCTCGGAAAGTTCTGCGCCCAACCACACAAAGAGCGCTGCACTGCCGTGTTCCTACAACAGCCAATTCGATTCTAACGTCTTCTTTTGCCTTTGTTCAATTCAAATGATTGCTTTTGGTTTGCTGACAAATTGTCTGCGGGTGTGGCTGCAGACAAGCGTATTTGACTTGTCGACCAATTTCTCCCAACTAAATATGCGAATGTGGAGTGGAGTAGAGTGGAGTTGGGTTCTTGTCGCTCACCTCGCCTCACCCTGCCCTGCAGCGAGCACACTACCTACAACTGAATTTATAGAAATGCAAATTTTTCAGCTCCAATCGTAAAGCGGCATTTTATACAGCTCATAAACAATGCGCCTTCAACACCACCAGCCCCAGTATCCACACAGCAGAGGACCATATTAAATTAAATCAATAAATTATAATTAAATTATAACGATTTTTATGTTAATTTCGCCCGTTTTAAGCAGGCGAGAATTCGATTTGGAGCTTGGGTGTTGCCGCATACGGTGCCCCTGCAGCGTTGCCTCTTTCCAAATGGGCCTCTCATTCAAACCGTTCCAAGCACGGTGCTGGCTTCAGCCAGAGCCACACAAAGCCGTCCCGGAGTGTCTCATCGCCTGCTTCGTTGGCATTCCATAAGTCTGAGTATTTTAATTTAAATATCAATAAATTTTTAAAAAATTGTGTTAAAAGTCGTAAAAATTGTGCTTAAAAATTAGCAAAGAAAAATCTCCTTCTGGCCCGCCTCCGTCCGAGACGCTGTTCTTGTTATTTTTAAGTGGCATTAAAACATATTAAAATAATTTCGTGTTTACCAACGCTGTGCCACTTTTGGGCACGTGTGTCCACAGGGCTTAAATGAGCGCGAAGTGGTCGCTGCAATTTGTAGCAATGTTTTTTCGTCCATTTTTAACTGCGGGTTTGTGAAATTGAATGAAGGACATTTTATGTGGCTTTTAGTGTTAAAAAGGAATAGTAAGGTGTGTCGAGGCCGGGTTAAATGGACTACGAAACACCTTCACTTACTCTCTAGCAATCAATATGGGATCTTTATATATACAAGACCAATTGATTTTTCGAGTTGAATATAATCATAAACTATGGCAATCAGATACCATTCTTTGGATGAGTTGAAGGGGGGGGGGGGGGGGGGGGGTTTGAATATATATTATATATTGAATATTATATTATATATTGAATATTATATTAAAGAATCGCAGGTGCTGCAGTGAGCTACCCTGATTATCACTGGAGAAACAATTTGTCCACCAGGCGTCGTCAGCTTTTTTCGGGCCGCAGTTTGCAATTTGTGTTGGAGTTAGAAAGCTTGATTTCTAACAATACTGAGAGATGTAGTTGACCTTCCTCGGCTACTATATTCCTGCTTGCAATACTTTCATATGACAGGGAGATACTTTTGATATGACACGGAGATACTTTGATAAGACAGAGAGTGCCTTTGTGACGTCATATTTTTATTGTGTTCCTAAAGCAATTCATTGTATAATAGTATGGCTTCTGTTACAAAGCAATATTCATGCAAATCGATTTCAATAGGACACGAACAATTGGGTTGCTATGACGTGTTTTAAGCAGAGCAGTGGCCATGGAGTTCTAGGAGCAGCATCAACTCCTTCTCATGGTCATCGTCGTTTCCAATCAAAACAATCTTGCGCTCACTAGTTTCTAAAATGATATTCATAATACTTCCCTTTCCAAGCAATGCTCCCCAGTCAGTTTAGATCTGCTCACTGCCTTTTTCTCAGTGTAGATATCTGATAAATTGATTTACCACTGGTGTTATTTATGTTGTTGCTGCTATTGTAATTGCGCAAAGCTACCAACAACTCAATTATGTTAATAAGTTGCACGCCTCTTTTGCAATATTACCACTCCAAGTCACAGCGCACTCTTCCGGTACAAATTGTTTGTGTGCACACCACCATCACCACCCTCCTGGCGCTTCTCGCACACCAAACCAGCCGATTGCGAAATATTGCACAGCTTCCAACACCCACGAATGGAAGGAAGTATGCGGAAGGCGAGCATTAAACTTACACTTCCGTAAAAGTCAATTCAACACCAATTAGGGATGATCATCGCCACTTCGGGTCGCCTGCGGTGTCATTTGTTACGAGTATTTTTGCCAATTTTTCTTTCCTGCCGCTGTTCTCAGTGTTTGAGTATCTTGTCATAAATACACTCACACCCACACACAAAGCAGCTCACTTGCACAGTTAGACGAGGGTGTACCGTCGACGTGTGGCACCAGAAAACGCAAACAATGAGCAATTTATGTGCTGGCAGAAGTGTAGACTGAGGGCGTGAAGCCAGCAGGGGTGAGTTCGTAACAAGCCAACTAAATTCCAACTTGACTGGTGGGTGGCTGAGCTACAGTAACAACAAACAAACAACCAAACAACACGACAACAACCCAAATTGACTCCTGTGCCGTGCTGCTTCCTTCCGTTGCTCCTGATACAGCGTCTGCCCGCATCCCCCACCCCAGGCGAATGCTGTTGTAGAACAGGAGGGAAGTATGTTAAACATGAATTATGAATTGTTATTGAGATTGATGTTGTTGTTGTAGTTGTTGTTTGTTTTGTTACCGCTGCCGCCTGTAATTGCCTGCTTTGCGTTTAAGCTGCACCACTTACATCTACGACACAGCTTTTCCTGCCTTGTCATCCGCTCTATGCTTGCCGCCCCTTGCTGCTGTGCCTGTGTCTGCCCGCCAACCTGCCGCTCTCTATTTGCCTGGCCTTGTTTCGTAATTTTATTGAAATCATGCTGAGTAATTGGCCCCGTCGATACGCGCAGCATACTCACTCAGGCTGCGAGAGGGTGGCTTCTCGGCAGGATTAAGCGTTTTATGCGGTTAATATTTATTGCCAGCAATAAGGCGCATATTGGTGTAATTGCGTGTAGTTAGGGTTGCACTTGTTCGCTGCCATGTATCACAGAGCGTGTGTGCGTGTGCGAGTGTGTGCCGCCGAGGGTTTATGTAACTGTAAAGCTGGCGAGCGCTGCACAAAGTGGTTGTTTGCTAATTTGGGCATAATTTGTGTATGATTATTACGAGTGTATCGTTTTGGGCTTTTTGCTGTTGTTGTTGTTGTTGCTGTTGTAATGTTCTGCGGCAAGATTAATTATGTTGCAAAGTCAGATTTTTATTTTTTCCATATGTTGACATTTGGAAATTGGCAGGGAGTTCAGCGAAACACTGACAGGGAGAACATATTTTGTGGTTTCAGTTTTACAGCCCAATTCAGGGTACGAGTAATATTCCAACTACGCATCCTTACATAAGTAGCAAAGATTGTCATAAATTTCATCTTGGAGATATGCTTGGAAGTAATTTAATGACTTTAATTTGCGGAGGACCTTGCAGACATGGTGGGAGTTTAAGCTATATTTTTGCTACTGGCATTGTTGTAGTCTTATGGATAATTCCAACGAGGTGTGGTTAGATTATATTAGATTATATACAGGGTGTTATACACTGCGACATATAATACCTATTACGATGCCCCTATTCACTAAAGCGATGAGGATAGTCTCATCCAGAGATCATAACATTTATGTCAGACTCAAACTCATATATTTGGGAGGTTCAAGTTGAGGAATTTTACTCATATCCAAAATGTATTCTTCAAAACATGCATTTGAGATACCAGAGCAGTTTGTGATCAGGGTTAGTGAGGCTTTACCGCTTTCTTTTCAGAATCTACAGATGGTAGCTGCGGCTAGACACATCTTATTCATGTGGAAGTTGAGTGAACAATGTCCCCTTAAAACGTTAGTAATGACTCTTAATAAGCTGCGAGGCTTGCTTATCAGCTCTTTAGTGTTTTTAAGATTAACGCCTCTCAGAAGAGCTTTGGCTGGCCTTAATCTAGGACGATTCTCTCAGGATTGATTTCTTTTTTTCATTTACGCAATTCTTCAGCAGGCTTCCAATAGTGTTGAATGATAGTCCACAGAAGTTTTCAACACCATTAAAATGAGAAGTTGCAACTTTCTTTGGTAAGCTATCAGCCTTCTCAATTTCTTGTACTCCTCTGTATGGCCTGGTACATACCCGCAGTAGGGATAGATTGTTGACACTAACTAAGAGGTTCATTTTTCCTATAAAGTCCCTTACTAGTTTATACCCCACCAAGTGTGAGCTCAAACTTTTTACTGCTTCTTGACTATCAAATAGTATCAGAATGGTATTCCTCACGGTACTTCCTGATAATATGGATACGTATTTCAATAGCGTGAGGAACCGCTTGTAAAGTGCTTGGTTTCCAATAGTTGGTTCTAGGACCAATCACTCTTGCCACAGTTGCGTCTACAGACTTAGAACCATCTATAAGCGACTGATTACTGGAACTGAAGACTAAAGAGCTTTGGAAAACTTACTGAACCTATTCAATTTAAACAGAACACCATCGCCTAAAAGAATCAAAATATAACATCGATATAACTAACTGTATATTACCCCCGATATCGGAGCTTCGTGATAGAAATTTTGTTAGCTTTGTATATTGATATTTGTTTAATGTCCCTAGTTCTGAGTAGGGGAACAAAAACGAAGGAGCTTTAGTTCTAAATCACACAGACGAAAACAAACCTATATAATAATACCTTTTTTATGATGTGGTGTACATGCATATAACAGAGTTATACTTCTAAAATCACCTCTTGTTGCATTGAAGTTTCGCGCTCTGCAAAGTTATCCTTCTAAAATCACCTCTTGTTGCATTGGAGTTTCGGGATGTATGTGGAAACTGTTTACAAATGTTGTGAAAATGTTCAGAGTAGAATCTTTTGGGCCTGAATCTAACCATAAGTATATGAGGTTCAATGATACCAACCACCCTTACCGCAATAAAGTAAAGATATATGGCAAGATAATTTTAAACTATATTGAAATCAGTTTGCAGTACAATTTAAAGTCATCTATATTACTGATCCCAAATCAATTCTTTAGATATATCTCCATTTTTTCTCTCAGTGCATAGCTCAGTTGAAGCGCTGCTTTGTTTGTTTGACTCAATGACCTGCACAGCTCTCTATGAAGCAGATCAGGCCCATTCATATGAAGCACATAGTACGAGAGTGCCACAAAGGAAATTAAGCCGCTATGATCAATGCCTGATTATGAGCATGTGTGTGTTTGTGTGTGTGTGTGTGTGTGTGTGAATGTTGTGCTCACTCCACCATTCAACAAAAATGTCAAAATATCTCATCAAATACAATCACCAATAAAAACTCATGATAAATGTGAACATTTCGTAGCGAAACAAAGCGTAATTTTTGAAAATGCCGTAAGCCACCAGCGACGCACCGTTTCTAGCACAATGCTGGACACAAGCGCTGCAGGCAGCCACGGTCATAGCCGGCCATTGGGATGGCTAAAATATTTACTAACAAAATGTAAATCACAGCACAAATAGTTACGCCGCGATGCTGGGGTCGCATTCTAATGCAAATGACAAGTTTTTCATTCATGAAACCCTCGTCTACGAAGAAGAAAACTAGAAAAAATTCAAACGCGAGTTGGCTTCTGAATGCAAGACAATGGTAACGAGATGCCTGCAGAGGAAGAGTGTTCTGTTTAAATGCAAAAGCATGTGGATAGGTTGGAGCATATGCCAACTATGGGTGCTTCATCAGCCACGCCAATCCCACAAGCCATTCAACTCCTCTTCTTCGCTTACGCCTGTACGGGCATTGTTGGAAGTTGGTCGTCGGCCATTTAAGAGCAGAAAATTGTAATCCAAATGTATAACTTCCTTAATGACTTGTTATAAGCCACAACCAAGTCGCTGAGGCTGCGACTGTGGCTGTGCTTGATGCTGAAGCTGGGTGCGTCGCATCGTCTGCTGTGGTTATTGTGGCAGTTGTTGTTATTGCTGCAACTGCAGATGAGCCTTGTTTGCCTGCCTCTGACAACTAAACTCTCTCGGTGCATCGTAAATTCTCAGCTTATTACCAATAATTTTGAAGTGGCTTGTTAACAATTTAACACATCTTAATCGTAAAATTTGTGGTTGCAACACAAATAACAGCACCACCATCAGCAACAGCAACACCAACACCAACATTAACAGCAACAAAAACAACGCCAACAGCGACAAAATGCAACACGCCAAAATGACACTTTTGAAGGTGTGAATGCAAAAATTAAAATTTAAATTTAAATAAAATGCATAAAAAAACAAAAACAAAAATAAAAACAAACACAAAAATATCAACAACAACAAGAAAAAAGTTATAAGAAAATAATAATAAACATAAATTTAAGCTCAGCTTACAAAGCGGGGCCCTCGGAACAGGTTCCCCAGCTTAGCGACAACAAAGCGCGCAGAATTTGATAAAAATAAGAAACGATGCTTAAAAATCATATTCACATCAATTGACAGTTAATAATGATATTTTACCCACCATCAGGGCGACATGACTCCAGCTTAAGACCGAAGGCGGCAGTGGCGGTGGCGGTGGCCGTCGCGGTGACTGTGACTACGACTGTGACTGTGTCTCAGGCACCCAACCTCATCCTCCACCGCAATCTGATGCTGCTGTGGTTACTGCTACCGCTGTAGTATATGCTGCTCCACACTGAGCCCAGTCAAAGCAAACCCGACCAAGCCCAACGTCGCCGCCAAGCGCAGTGAAGGGGACCAACAAAAGACTTAAGTCATAAAGTTTATGACATTTCGCAAAAATCTGCCGAGTGTCATCAATGAAACAAATCGATTTGTATATCGATTTGACTTCTTGCCTCCGTGCCGTTGACGATGTTGACGATGATGACGATGATGACGACGACGACGACGACGACGACGACGATTGCCTCCACTGCTGTTGTTACTGCTGCTGCTCCGGCTGCTTCTTCAGTTACTGCCGTTTTATTGTCCATATTTGTGGTCGGGTGGTGTGTGCTTGGCTGTTGTCTTGTTTGTTGTTGTTGTTCTTATTATTATTGGCACTGCGTGAATTCTCGGAAGATTTTAATCTTATACTGTGTTTAGTGTGCTTAACCATATTCTCCGTTCGTCCTTACGTGCCCCCGCCACGCAACGAAGTAAGACGCTCCTCTCTGCTGTGCTGTACCGTTCAGCGTTGTGTGGCACGCATGTGGACGAGTGTGTATGTAAATGTCCTTCATCATTTGATTTGGGGTTTACGACTTTTGGTGTCTGTGATAATTTTACATTTTTAATGTGCGAAAGTTTGCATCATATTTTTCAACACGCTTCTAACCACGTGGGTTGATCGCTCTCCGCCCTGAGCGTGAATTTTATTTACATTACTTTTCTTAAAGCATGGCAGAAGAAATGTGGAGAGTTGTTTATAACAAACGAAAAGGCTCTGGAGTGGATTCTGGTACTGGATTGCATATGGAAAATTGTCGTATACAGAAGTTTCTCGTAGCTGAATATTATGTGAATATTCTCAAAGAAGGTTAAGAGAAGAATGTACACACTAATATCTTCCAAAAGTAGTCTGGATCGGTATCAAAATATATAATATATATATATATATATATATAACTTATTATACAAATGAAGATTATTAACAGATGAAACAGAGGAAAAGTGTTGTCTACAGAAGTTTTTTGTAGCAGAATATTATGCGAATATTCTCGTAGATGGTTAAGAGAAGATCCTTCAAAATTGGTCTGGATCGGTAGCAAAATATATAATACACATAATATATATGTAACTTATTATACAAATAAACAATTTATCGCTGATATAGTGGTCTCATTCATTGATAAGTGTGATCCAGAAGCCATCCAAATTATTGAACAGCGCCGTATCCTGTCGATTGAGCTGATTCTCTCTTCGCATATTATGCTTAGAGACATGTTCAGCAGCTCGCTCTTCAGTGTGTTCGGCTGCTAATGAGTGGTTAAATGGCCGATCAAAGAGTTTCTTCCAAATACTTTATTGATTTATAAAGCATTTAAAAAATATTGAAAAGTCGGTGTGGAAGAGCCGGTAGTAAAGGCAAAAATATATTCTTATAACACAATATTAAGAGTTGTTAGTAGAATATGTCCTAATATTCCAAAAGTTTATCACCAACCCAAGAGAAATTGCAATACTGATTATATTTCCAGATAGAACGAGTATTATTACTCAGGTAAACTGGGCATTGAAATTAGTACTTGTACGCAACTGTAATATTATCCATAGAAACTCTGTAGAACTTCTCACTACTTGATACAATGAAAATGACAACCAAACACTCATGAAAAAGACCAGCATTCAAATAAATCCAAAACAATTCGAAACAATACTCCAATAAAGTGAGGAGCATAAAAGTAGCGTCCATGAACAAACTAAGATTATGTTCGCAATACAAAGTGAGAGGAAGAATAGTATAACTTCCAATAGAAAATACTGTTCGAGATTGAGTAGTTAAAGCAAAAAAGTATCGAATAATATCTGCATATCGACATAAAAGTTTGGAGTATTTGCTTACATCGACACATCCGCAGTTCCTATAAAACACACCTCTCTGCTGATGGTTTAACGCTGTTTTTATTACCCTCCATTGTAGCTTAAAGCCATATTTGAGCTCGAAGCCCATGCATATCCCAGCCCTCATCTTTCTGTGCGTAAACTTCTTTTTGCTCTCATAGTAAGTGGCCACATTCACCAAACTGGCCATCATATTTGATGTCTTTTTATATCGAAGATACCAAAATGTCTCCGAAGCCATCACTGCACTGCATCAATACTCGTACCACATGCGGCCTGCATAGGCGGTCTCATTTGTATCGAACGCCATGAAATGCTTTCAACAAAGAGACTCTTAATTTTTTTTTTTTATTTTACTCTTCTTTTTTTTTTAAGGAAAAACCGAAATAATTTTTATCACCAATATCAACACGTCCAGTATTGATTTCACATCAAGCCGTGCGCTCGCACACCGGCACAAAGGTGTGACCTTTAGGAAATCGGATATAGATTCCCTTCGTTGATAACAAAAGCCAATCTAAAGCGTTGCACATGATGAATGCATGAATGGCAGAGACGGCGAGTCTCTCCGGTTTTTGTTGGCGGTGACTCACACGTTGCCGCTGCCGCTGCCAATGGCTTAATACTCATACCCAGCCCTTCTGCTGTGGGACGGTTTCTATGCTCGAAGAAGAAAGATTTGATATGATTTGTTGTTTGTTTGTTGGAGTATTGCTGTGAAAGTGTGATATTGTGACACTTTTCATTGTGGCCCAAGGATTAACATGAAATTTATGATTTAATTTTTTTGTGCCGAGTGAGAAAAGATTATTAAAGAAGGTCTCTGTGCATTTAATGACCCGAATGGCTTATTTAAACCGTCATAAAGCGTCTTTTAGCCTGTAATATTTTGTATATTTTAGCATTAATTAAACGCATCTAAAAATAGCTCGAAACCAGCTGTGAGTACCTTCTTTTCCCATTTGTCCTTTCAGGAGCTTTTTGCTGCCACGACGGATCCGTCCATTGGCAAAGTTTTTCACTTGCAAACATTTATTAAAATTTGCGAACTGTTCGCATATTTTGCCATCTTTCCAAATTGTTCGCTGCTCCTTCTGTGTGTGGCATGCGACTTTTTCTCCCTCCGCTCGCGGCATCGCCCACTGCTATCAGCATGAACACACACACATTTTGTTGTTTTCAATTTCAGTGCAGGATTAACAGGGATTTCTTTAGTTTCTGCTGTGTATACAAGAGCAACGTCGAGAAAATTGTCTTTTTCCACTTTACTGTCGACATTTTCAATTAAAAAGTATAATGCTCTGGGTTTAGTGGTGCAGTGAATAGGAAATTTTAATTAATGCCTTGGCATTAAACTCTGAAAAGCGGAAAGCAAATGAGCAGTTGAAGGAATTTAAACGAAGTGTGCAAAAATGTTGAATTCAAGCAAAAAGGCTCCAACAGAAAATCACTTGCGACAGTATTATAAAATGTGTGAAATTAAACGAATTTAAGGATAACTTTTACGTTATCCTTAAACGCTCCAGCATCAATCATTATATCAAGGTGGAGTGTACAACATTACAGAAATATAGTAGAGTTCTCAACGGTTCTGCAAACGTTTAAAAGGTGTCCTTGAATATACACAAGTATGAAGAGTTTATGTGGTTGTTAAGGATGTTCGCCACGCCATGAGTCCTGTAAGAACTGAATAGTACGAGTATCCAAATAAAATAAGGAACAATTTAGCAATGCAGTAGCTGCGCTCAGTGATTTTAACGAGATTTCTTATTTGTATTTCCATGATATCTTCTGCAGACCGTTTGCATTCAATACCTTCTCAGTGGTATTTCAGAGGTCTGCTAATAGCTTCTGGTCGATATCAGTCGATGTGTTGTTCTTGTGAAGTTGTATCACATAATCCAAGAGAACACATTACCATAGAACTCTTCCCAGAGCGAGAGGCATGTGTTCTTAAATGTTATAAAACCCTTTCACGTATATAAAAGAATGGTACGAACTGTGCAGAATGATACGAACTGCGCAGTCCCAGCACCATCTTCCGTATTCATATCTGCACAAGTAAAGTGAAAGCTCCATATCCGTGCCGTTGGTTCCTCCATTCGAATTTCAGTTCTCATTGAAGGTTAAATGATGATCACATTAAAAGAGTTGTTAAAATTCAGTACTCGTAATTATTTTCCTAGCCAGAATCATCGCAGTTGTTAACTTTCGAAACTCCGCCTCCCAAACGCAGTGAAGTAGTGGTAATTTGCAATCGCGGTCAATGCCTACCGGTGTGCTGTGAGATACTAGTATTAAAACGAGCAGCTGCCAATTAGGAACATTGAGCATCATAAATAATGAGGAAAAACTTAATTACAGAGCGGTAAGTGTTGGGCTGTAAAGTTGGCCAAGTAGCGCCATAAAAGCCGTACGCGGAGGTACTCGAGCATGTAAGTGGGTCTACACTTTCAAATTGCGTACACTGCGCCGATGCTGACAAGTGTTCGGACACCAGTTCCCGGGCATCGTTCTATTGCTCAGCCATGATTCATGCAAGCGGCCACAAATAAATTGTGACGTGCTAAAGTAATCGTCAGTTCACAGTCTGTATGCAAAGCTGTTTGCTGTCGAGTCTTTCGCGCCTGTCTGCCTGGCCGCATTCGCTGCCATAAATACCAAACACGTTAATTATTAATACGCAACTAAATCATTACATTATAAGCCAGTGTCAAATGCACAGCACGACATCGATGCCGAGCAGTCAGTTCCTTATGACCATGCAGTCAGAGCGTTTCAGTTGAATGGCGACCAACTCCGGCGCAGTGAGCAGCAAAATTGCAAATATTGGTTTTATTTCTTGCTTGATTAATCGTAAAAATGCAAACTCTAAGGATCAAGTCTAGAGTATCAGATTCATGCTGCACAAAGGAAAAGGCAAACTGTCGCCTGTGCTCCCCCGGCTCCACAACACGCCTTGCGCTTTATTAATTATGGGCGATTCATCCGTGCGCTTGCGTTTGCATGCACGGCGCGTGTCGTTATCATGCCAAGTTGGCGACCCCCCCTGAGTGTCAGCAACATAACGCCATTTAGACATAGCAACGGATTGTAGGGCTGTGCGAATCGGAGCCGTTATGCGATTATTCGTTATTCGACACAATTTCGATTATAACTATTGAATGAGCGGCACTATATTGAGTTCCATGAAAATGTGGAGGACTATAGGTAGAACTGGATATCAGTCACCTCCGAGGGATTGTGATACCTATGCGATCCTTCCATAAATCAATAGGGAGTATTTTCATCACACTCTCATTCAGCTCGCTAAAACTGAAATTTATAAGTGTGAAACAATCATATACGGTTAGGTTAGGTTAGGTAGGAGTGGCCGCCCAGTTTGCTAAAAGCACACTTGAGCATACATAATGGCCCATTGTGATACCACGATGTGGCGCCGTTCAAGCACTGACTAAAAAGTTCCCTTACTTGGGATGGTGATAGTCAGCGCAAGGACAGAGCCAGGAAAGGCACAACTCCAACGTCATGTTACTGGTTAACGGTTCAAGGAAATAATTGTCTGATATGGATTCGGAAGCACTCCAAATTATTTCAGATCTCTTTGAAATATCAGGCTTACCAAATATTTATTATACCAGGATATCAATTCATATTATATAGGCGACTTTTAGCTGTAATTCCAATAAAAACTCTGGACTTGTCACCTGAATCATCACTTTAGTGGTATTGAGACCGAGCCCAACAAATTAATCTGAGATGTGATCGTACCACAAATGGTATTTCCAACCCTGAACAGTTGCAATACTAAATTCCGAGTCCATTGCTGGGCATTTTATGACGTGCAGATTATACCAAGACTTCAGATCATCTCCCAGTGCTACTAGCAGAGCTTTAGTCCAGGTAAAGCTTGAAAATTGACTTTTGATTTTTACTTTTGCTTTGGTAGGATCAGAGACCTTTGGCTACGAATCCAGACCATCTGGAGACTTAAGATACCAAAACATAAATTGTAAAGTTTCAGGACTACTTTCATAATGTGTTGGTGACAAGGGAGCAAAGATCGGTAGAAAGACTATTTGCAGATGTTGAGTTGCAACTTTTTGACAGAACTTTGTTAAACTATTCCAATTCTCGAAACAAGTCATCAAGATCACCGGCTGTATTTTGACCCAGTGACTCAAATTACAGTTATATTGATAATAATGAAGTGTTCTATATTATTGATAATAATGAAGTGTTCTTCCCACTGGATTTTGTCTCTTTCCTTGCCTGCTGTTGAACAACGAGATGGCCGATGGCGACGGATGGGTTCTTTATCCGTCCTCATCTCCAGTTGTTTGCCAACTATTAATAATTGCACTAAAAGTGAGTTAACTTCATTATTCTTACCTTCGAGAGTACTTTCAATATTCAGTGCAGCAGCTTATGATTCATGCTTCCAAGATCAATGCTCGATAGTCTGGATGTAAAAGAGGATTTTGTAATACAAAAATCTCAACTTTTCATTACCAGATTTCTTGAATTTTCCCCTTTTTGTTCGAAGAAGGATTGGTAATAATAAAACCCATGCAATACCGCATTGTCCAAAGTGTCTTTGAACCCAAATATAGTCTCTAAGTCTCAGACCTATAAAAAGAACTGATTGGTCTAATTTTGTGAATTTTTGGTTTTTATCTTTCTTTGGTTTGCGGAGATGGTACTCGTAGCTGTGAGATTCCCTTGCTGAGAGTTCCTTTCTGTCAGATTCCCTCGTTGTGAAATTCCCTCGCTGTGAGATTCCCTCGCTGTGAGATTCCCTCGCTGTGAGATCCCTCGCTGTGAGATTCCCTCGCTGTGAGATTCCCTCTAGAGCGATCTATTTCACTTCCCTACTTAATACATACCCAGGACTCAGGTTTGTTCAAGGACTACATCAAAATAATAATGAATGAATGAATCTGCGATAGAGATAATAATATTTCTGAAGAAGAAAAGAAACAGTTTAGTGGCATCAACAACCGCGGTAGACTTTTGTTTATGGTGATACTTCTGAGAAATCAAAACAACCATGTTAAATTTAAGAGTAATCACGCTGATGATGCCAATTACACAATTCGGTATTCCTATCCGATATTCGGGAATAGTATATTCTTTACTAATTAGACATCTCTAAGATAGGGAGAGTAACGTGCTGTGTTCTCTTAAAGTTGTGAGCAAAGGAGCGTGTTCAAACCTAACAGTTGAGGCGTGAATGCCGTACTCAACAACATCGCGCCTGAGCTGGCATATTTGTACGCTTGCTGCTGGGCTGAGGCGCTGGGGGAGGTGCTGCTGGAGACTACTTAAAAAAAGCGCTGAATTATTGCTGAAATGTTAAGATGATTTATAATATTGCACGCACGGTTGGAGGGGGGCATTGATGATCACCATGATGGTTAAACACGCAATCCTTGGAAACTACTCGTATAAGGATATAACTCAAAAAGCATTCATAAAAATGCTACGAAATAAAGAACTAGATTTGTGAGAAACCACAAAACTGAGTGACCAATACTCCATCTAACATATCTATCTATCTCCTTCTCTTTCTCTCTCTTTCTCTCCCTTTGTGTAACCATTTCTCCATCTTACTCTGTGTCCTTTCTATTCGAGTTCTGACAACTTTATGAAGTGTCATAAACTTGCTATAAACTAACACACAATACCGCAACTAACAAGCCCACTTCAGACCGAACACTAAATCAAGCAAACTTTTCAAGGTGGTAAATGGCTGCAAGTCTTTCACTAACTCTTCCGGGTAATTAAGTGGCGTCTTCAGGTTTCACCACCCATTGTGTGCGGGTATCCAAGTCTAGATTTCCCCCCAAAAACATGCAGGAATAAAAAAACCAAAATATATGAAACTCAAATAAAAGGAACAAACCCGACTGAACGGACTTATGGGGAATTTTTTGTGAAAAGCCAGACAAGCGAATGCACATGCTTTCAACAACAACAACAGCAGCAGCAGCCAGTCCAGCCAGGCTGTCAGGCAGCCTGGCAGCAGCAGGCAGCAACGCAAGCTGATCCTAAGCTGGCTGGCAGACTGGTAGCCTGCAAAAGAATTCACCTAAAAGTATGATAAATTAGGAGCCAACATTATTTATGAGTCTCTCTCTCTGTATGTGTATGAGTACATGCATATATATGGGAGAGTGTACATGTGTGTGTGTGTGAGTGTTGTGGACACCATGAATACACGGTTTGCTACGCGCCTCCGTTTTGTTTGCCTCTACCACGGTTTGATATGGTTTGGTTTGATGCCACTTTTTCAGGGATTAGTTACCAAAGTTGGGCTTGGTTGGGTGCCTCTTGCTCTTATTGCCGATGTTGTTGCTGTTATTACTGATGTTGTTCAGATTTGTTCCCGTTGTTGTGGTGTTGCATGCAACCACAGCAGTGGCAAATGAAGTTGTTAGTAATTTATATGCCGATATGATCTTAAAAGTAAGAACGTGCTTTGTCCATTTGCATGTCGTGGCTGCCTGCTTAGTGCATCATTTGCGCAAACGGAGTCTCTGTCTGTGGCTGGCTTTGTCCAGAATTTCCACTCTTGCGAGCAAATACCCATTTTCGCGTGAACGGGCACTTTTTTCATTTATTCCGAGGCCTGCCTCACTTGCCTCGGTGCCTGTTCAACTTGCGGAGTTATTAAATCATTCTGCTGCAATATTCAAACTCAACACAAGCATTTCATGTTTCACTAACTTCGACATTTCCTCTGGCCCACACATGCCCACAGACAAACACGCACGAACACACACCAATGCAGGCGAACTTTTCCATCTCGCTCACTTGACTTCGGTGTAATCGTAGTATCTCCCACCTAGCAAATTGCCATCAACATCCATCCTCCACATTTCGTTTATGTGGCATGGTTTTGAGTAACGATTTGACCACGTACTGTCCATGCGGCTCTGGTGCTGACTGCTCATATTATTGTGCAGTTCCTTTCACTTGCATGTGTGTGAGTGTGAGTGTGAGTGCAAGTGTGAGTGCTCGCCTGCATGGTCGCCGTCGTCCCAACCAACCTTTGCAGTGGCTCACTTCGGCTCGTCTCGTCTCCTCTGTGTGTGGTTGGTGTCTATCGCCTCTTTTCTAGGCTCGTGTTGCCATGTGCAGACGGTGCATTTGGCTATGTTGGACGCACACAATTTATGTATATTGAGAGCTTTACACTTCGTGCTTCCTGCCCCATGAAGGGCTTGTGGCAGCGGACAGTGGGGGGTTTGAAATGCACTTAGTGTGGCATGGCACGTCTTTGGAGAGTTTTACATTTGTATTGCATTTAATTAACATGGCAGCAATTAATTGGAACAAGGCACCATTCTAAACAGCGCATGCATTCGGAGTTGTTGAAGTTCTGGGCTGGCAGTTTTTAAATGAATTAATGAAAAATTGAATGAATATATTTGGAAAGTGTGGACTTGAGAGCCGCTTCAGTTTTATTGTCGAAAGGGAGGCAACTGGGTACGAGCGTTTTCTGCATTGGAATGTGTGGTGTTGTATCAGAGCAGTACTGCTCTACAGTAACAGAACTGATATTGTTCTGCCATAAACTTTTTGTTGTAGAATGGCGATTCAACTGCATCGCTATTGATTTATGGATGTTAACAACCGCAGCCGGGTAGGAACTAAGTGTTTGACGAATGAAGCAGTGCTGTGTGAACAGATGCAGCTCAATAGCAGAACCACTGGCAGCATTCAAATCAACATCCGCAGACACGCATTCAGAGTGAGTTTGCTATTTGGTAGGAGTATGTGTAAATATAATGAGAGGAGTTCAAGAAATATTTAGTATGGCACCCCGGATATATTCGGGATGCTTGATACCCGTAGACACGAAATGGCGGAAGATGCTTGCTTGCAGGTAATTTGGCGTTAGTATTAAAATTTCAATTTCAATTATTCTCAGCAAAAGTGTTCAGACACAATGGCATTTTCTGTTTAATTACTCAACACTTTCAATACTATCACAGCTGAAATAATCCCAAAGAGCTGAAACAAAATAAGTAATCGACTTGTGGTATCACAATGGGCGTGTGCCTAGCCTAAGTGTGTGGGCTGTAGGCTGTGCATGGTCTAAGTGTATTTTCTGGCTTCGTATCAGTGCCCTTGACAGCCAGTTAAACTCACCTACACACCTAGTATCCAACTTCTACGACTTCTCTAAATGTATCCAGATACAATTTAGATGAATTGTTGGGGTGTTCACAGCTTTGACTCTTCAAAGATATGAGGATGGCTTTGTTTGTAAGTTCTATAAGCAAATTTCTTCGGCTCAACTGCAAAGCATTTCACACTAGAAATGCCCAGGACCCAAGAATCCGTTTTCCATCTGTAGGTTAAAGTCTACCATAGGAGTTCATTAGAGGAAAGTCTGGTGATGTAAGTATACACATTTTGACTATAAAGAAATATGGAAGTGTTTTATTTTCTGATCTGATTTGTTAAAGCAATTCAGTAGCTTGGCCAGGTAGGACAGGCTTATTAACTTAATGCAAGACTCACTTCAATTTATGATTTGCTTTATTATTATAATCGATTTATAATTAAACTTAGAAACTCATACGGACTGTATTCAGAGATCTTCAGTGGTATAATAATTTCATAAGATATAAGGGTATCAAAGCGTCTACTAGGGACATACCAGCTGAAACGATTCACTCATCAATCTCTCTAAGACTCATCACTCATCACTCATCTCTCTAAGAACAATCTTAGGATGATGACAGGCCTACTTACAGGACACTGTAAATTGAACTCATACGAGTATATGATGAGGATGGGGGTCGCCTCGGACGGCTCTTGTAGATTCTGTATGGAAAAAGACGAGACGTCTTTGCATGTGCTGACACAATTCCCGGCTCTCATGCATACCCGGAGCATAGTTGGATTCTTCCAAGGTTCTGCTAGTGATGTGAAACCTCTAGAGCCAAAACTTGTCATCACATTTATCCAGAAGGTAAGGTTAAAATATGTGTTTTTAACCTCTATTGAGGGGACAATAGATCGTAAGGTCCCGGCGTATTTACATCCCCTATACAATAACAATAAAGTCAATACTGTCAAGTCGCAATTTCTCGGTGGCCAGTTCTCATCACCATTGATACACCCTCTCATTACCCCATGGCATTGTCTACGGGGCCAAAAGAAATCAGGAAACATATTACTGACGAGGTTCTCGAAATCCCCCGTTACGAACAAGTGATGGTTGATAAGCTACAGTAGGAAACACCGGAACTCTAATAAATTGGAGTTTTTTCCGAACTATTTCGGTTACAAACCTTCACTCTGATAAGCATACTTTTAGTTGAATGAAGGAATCACAATCAACCAAATTTATAATGAATATGATGTGCCTAAAGTAGTGGATTGGCATACTCACCGAAAATCAAATATATGTATATGAGTGTAAGTGAAGATATTTCAAAGTTTTGTCTCTTCAGGAATTCAGTATAGATCATATATCCCTGTTAAGGTTGTATTAAATTATAGACAAGAAAAGAAGGCATTGAAAGGAATTCATTCTTGCGATGATTTCCAAGTTAAAATTGCATTCAACTTCGTTTTCCTCTATCATTGTTTTTTTTTGTTTTTTTTTGTTTTTTTTTTTTTAAGTTAATAAATTGCAAATTAATTACAAATTATCTTAATGCAGCTGTAGCATCTAAGGCCTTAAGCTAGTAGGCAACAATGTTATACAAATAAGTTGTTTGTGGTGTTATATGTCAAAGTATAGGTTTAATTTGCAAATAAAGTTTATGAAAAGTTTGATATTGGCTTGATTTATGTTTTGCAAAATTTCTTTGAGATTAGGGTTTCCCAATTCTTGGCGGATTTGACTGATTGCTTGACAGTGATAAAGAATGTGCGGAGTTGTGAAATAGTCCGAGTTGCAAAATGTACATGTTGGAAGACTGGTATTCTTGAAAAGATGTTGGTGTGTTAGCCGTGCGTGGCCAAGTCTAGGGATCGTAGTTGGGAATCGGGGAATAATTTGGTTGGGGTTTATGGATTTGTAAAAATGTGCGTATTCAGTCCAGATATGTCTAATGGTCTGAATGTAGAGGGTATCCACAGCTTTTTTTAAGTCCTTTCTATTGGTAGAGTTTGTTAACTTAAGAGGGGAAATTGTTGTTTCTTTTGCCGCGGAGTCAGCTAAAGTGTTGCCATGGATTCTAATGTGGCTGGGTGTCCATACAAGTTTGATGTTATTTTGGCTTGTAATAATTATGTCCCTGATTTGAGATATAGTGTTGTCGTTGTTGTTGACGTTTTTTATTGCTAGCAGCGTTGAGAGTGAGTCTGTGTAAATTAAAGTTTTCATTTTGCTGGATTTGGCTATGAGACTTGCTTGAAGTATTGCTTCGGCTTCGGCTGAGAAAACGGATGCATACGCTGGAAGTATAGACTTAATGATTATGTTTTTTTCGTCTACAACACTGAATCCAACGGCGTTTTCAGATTTTGATCCGTCAGTGAATAAAATGTTCCACTTTTGGTGTTGGTTGCGAATCGTTAAGAATTCTCTTGCGAATATATTGTGCTGCGTGTTTTCCTTATGGTATTTTGCTAGTTCAAGTATGATTGAATCTGTTTGAAGTGTCCACGGTGGCGCTTTTAAGGTTGGTGTGGTCTTGGAATTAAGTTTAATTTCCAATTGTTTGGCTATGGTCTTGGAATTAAGTTTAATATCCAATTGTTATCAAGGCGGAAGATGTGAAATTAGTTCAGAAATTGACTCTGATCGACTTTTAAATTATTCGTCATAAACAATCAACCAACACCCTACAATTGGCAGCTGGTGTGTTGCGTAGAAATTACTACCAACCGAGACAAGCGTTTAATATTCATAGAAACTCAAAACGCGAGTACACTTTTAAATAGACAACGCAACACGTATAAATGCGCTCCCATGCGAGTATCTACAAAATATCATTAATGAAAATTTAGTCACAAAGTGACACGTTTTTACACACACACTCATCCCCACTGCATGCGTATAAAAAGTGTGACAACGACAACGCCGCGACACGCCAAGACACGAGAACGCATCATTCATGATCACATTTACGCAAAATAATTAAACGCTTGTCAAATCACGCATCTATCACGGCCCGCCGCACAGCGGTGGAGAGCTGCCGCTCCAGGCTGTCACTCTGCGTCTAACAAGGCCTGCCAGCGGTTGATGATCAAATTGAAGGGGCCACACGCAGCCACGACACACAGCGCAGACGAATGCAGAATCAGGAGAAACAGAATCAGCAGCGGAGTCGGAGCCAGGCAGCGATAGTAAAACGACGCGTCACAATGGTGCGATAAATTTGCTCATCATTCAGAGAAGATTGTTAAGGATCGCAGACAGTTTGACTATAAATAAGCGGGCTAACTAACAAACACACACTCGCACGGACAATATTCACACTTTTAAGTACGTGAACAGTGAATGCATCAATGAAAGTGGCTGGATGCAGGTTCCCAAAGTCGGGGGTATGTGGGGACATATATTTGTAATATTTCTGATATATATGGAATTGTGTATGAGTGCATGTGTATATGTCGCGTGAGTGTCTGTGTATGTGTGTTGTGTAACGTTTCCTACTTGCCACACGCTCCCTACTTGCTAGCAGCTGATCACTCACTTACTCGAACCTCATTTGCTGCACGTAACAAGATCATTGGGCAATCATTTTGTCGTCTGCTGCTGCCACTGCCGCCACTGCTGTGGATTTGTTTTTGTTGTTGGCTGTCGCTGTTTGCTGCCCGTAAATGTTTGCGGTAAAGTGTCAACGGTAACAATGTCAACTGTCAAAATTGACATTTTTGTGGTTACATGCGTCGTTGTAAGCGTGCAGCCAAACAAGATCATCTTGTTCTGGTGTCTCTCAAGTTTGAATGAATGTGTGCGGTTGCATGCGTATATCCGAGAGACTGAGTGTGTGTGTGCGTATTGAGTTGGTGCGTGACAGCAGCTGCCCTTCTGCTGTAAATGCTCTCTTAATAGGCGCACAATTTGTGTCAAAAGCCAAAAACTCTTCCGTTTGTAATAATTTTTTTGATGCATTGCGAATTTGTGGATTGACAGGCGAAATTATCATTTGCGGTGTTTCAGTGCACTTTTTTGTCGATGGTTGTCAAAATTTCCATGATGAATGGCGCTCTTGGTAAATATTGGAAATTAAAAGGTGCCGGCCTGACACAGTGTTGAGCAAAATATGAAAGAAACGTTGTCGGGACGAAGTAGCAAGGTGGCAAGTAGAGATTATGAGAGTTATGCGACATCAGTGCCATGCTTGAGGGATCACAAGTACATTGTCTTGAGGAATTTAAAGAAGGAGTGCCTCTGTTGGTGGGTTTCCTCTAACTTCGAGAGGCACATCTAGCAAGCAAATGATGAGGACCATATGAGGATCTTTCGGTGAAGTTGAGTCAACTTGAACTAAACATCAGGAGAAGGGGATATAATTTTTTCCCACAGCATTGAAAGGAGCATTTTGTTTGGTTTGTCTTTATAGTGAAATACTTATTGTGGTGCATAGTAGTAAATCCACGTTTCGTCCTTTCTCCATTATGTTGAAAACTGTTGATGAAGTGCGCTTCTCTTGGAAGAGTTTATATACTTTGATACAATCCTCCGGCTTCGTTTTAACTTCAGTTAAATTGTACATTTTCCACTAGTTAAACATAGCTCCGAAGACCAAAAAATTCTTTAATATTCATATGACTCTATAATAGAACCATCTGTGGATTGTTCTGTAAAGTTCTTCCCTTGAGACATCCTGGTGTGAAATTAGTCTATGATCTTTTTTTAATGCAGCTACGATTAAGGAATGCGGTTTATCGCCAAACAAGTATTTTATCTATTTCAAACAATTTTAATGAGTCGGGAGTGGGAAAAAAAATATAAAAAAATAATTTATTTTCTCTTCGATGCTGCCTCCTTGAAAATTGAGAAAAAGTCACAAAATATGTTGAAGAAAGCCTCTTCGTTCATTTATTTTGCTCATCACTGTGACTCTTGCAAACTGTTCAGCCAAGTGCAAGAATAATTTCACCTTTTAATTTCCATTTTAATTAAGTGGCGGCATGTGCGTTGCCTTTGGGCCAATTTAAGTTATTATACAAGTTATTTACTTAAGCAGGCTTAATTTTGACCATTTCTACATTCACTCTTGCTGCTTAATTCCTGTGTACCTGTTTACTCCAGAAGACGCACACAAAATCATCAAACAAGTGTCATCATCAGAGGGAAGCAAACCTCCTTCTTGTTTTATCACTAGAAGCCTCGAGAGTCAAGAATAATTTGTGATCATTACCTTAGCCCGCTTCTCAATATATAGATATTCATATGAGGTCGTATGTATATACTTTTATAGACATATATATATAGATATATGTGTGTGTGCCTGACTGATTTGTGAAGAATTTCTTCCAAAAGTTTGTTGATTATTTAAATTCGACTATAAATCAAACATCAGCAATCAAAAACTCCGTTGAGTATTTACTGGTTGCCGATGAGATGAGCTCAGCTCAGAATTGGGGAGTGATGAAATATCAACACCGCAGGTGATCCCATCTCGACGGTAGTTCAGGTTAAAGCGAATTGCCTTCCTGACCTGGGAAAGCAAACGAAGACAAGTTAAACGAAAGTGCAGAAGAGCAAGCACCGTGAGGAGGGTCTAACAAATGGTTTTGACTTTGAAAATATGTGAAATTGTTACCTGCAGAAGGCGATGCAACCATATTTTGAAAATTTCGCGTCCATAATCGATGAGGTTTGTAGAAAATTCCAGAGAAAATTCAAGCATAGCGAAAAGAGAGCAAACAATTTTCTTTTGGTTTTCAAATCTAACAAGAATAAATATAATTTTATGGGGCAGAGCAGAGAGGTATTAGCCAGTAATTGAGAAGAGATAGAAAAGGGAGCAGATTACTCAACGCTGGTCTTTAAGATCTCCCTACACAAACAGAATATTCCCTCAAATTCCATATAATGAAGGGCAAATTCCATATAATGAAGATAATGTAATGCTAGCTTAGATGAGGCGAACCTTTGGTAACAGTAAATTCTAATAATGTCAACTATAATTCATGTTGCCTCAGCAGTTGTAGGCTACCAGACTATAGTTGCATGTAGCATCATAGGATGGGCAAAGAGCCTATGGGGACATATGGCCATATATCAAGGAGTGATATCATAGGTACTCGTTGTTTGACAGATGCTTTTTTGGAGTCAAAATGAGTGTGCGGCTCTGTCAATAAAACGATTTTTGATAGATCTAAGATAGTTCAATGTTCAGGATGATCTCAGGAAATATGCCTTCATGGGAATAGTCAACGGCATAACCATAAAGTATAGTTTTGATAACTCCTAAATACTCGTATATGAGTCTTATTTTATTTGTATTACCGTGATTATCAAAGCTGGAAAGAAAGACCCACTTTCACAATACTAGGGTATATTATATACCTCAATAAATTTGATACAGTATACCTCAATAAATATGAACTGCAATCGATCAGATATGGAGGAGACCACGGATCATGAATACAATATCTTCAGCTTCATGAGCGTTAAATATGATATGGCTGTCAATCGACCAAATGAGGAATGATGGAAGCCAACACCTCAACATTGTGTAGAGAGTTAAATACTTTCTTCCAGTTCATCAAGGATATGCTCCAATTGCTGGTGGTACACAGTAGTTGAAGTCTATCAAAAATCTCTTCATTTCGCCTTATTTTCTGTGATAAAATGTACTTCTACTATATCAAGTAAGGTATCAAATTAACTTGCACCTGAGTCCCCCTTCAATGGAAAAAGGATATTCAACTTCCTTATTAAAGTTTTTCAAGTGATAAATATCCTGGAAAAAATCAACAACTTCAACACACACTTTAACATTGGTTGGCGAACAGTTCAACACAGGTGGAAGGGATTTTGTAAAGAACTCCTCCTGCGACGCCGTTGACCAGCCAACCAAGAGCCCTCCCCTACATTGTTCCTACAAACCTCAGCATGTGTAAACATGCCGCTGCCTTATGCTAACAGCAACAATACGGACTGCTACAATAATAACAACAAACATTTAATTGAATTAAATTGTTTTCGCATACCAACTGCAAACGCGCAATTGGCCAATTTGTCAGCAGACCGGCGGAGGTGGTCGGAAAATGTGGCTATGGAGAAACTTCAACAATGATTCCAGCTCCGTCGAACTTGTTTACTTTCAATCACTTTCGTCACGAAGTCGTCAACAAATACAAAAATGTAAATAAATAATGCGGAGGCGCTGGAGAAGGCCGCAATTGTAACGAAATCAGTGCTACCCGCTTCGATGATGATGATGATGGGGTATGACAGCGGCTGGCGCACCGTTTTGGTGACAAATTGCGCATAATGACATTAAATTGAAAATGATTATGTGCAATTGTTGAATAAAAAAAGAAAACAATATAAAAATAAAAATAGACTAGACGCCAACAGCACTGACAGACGACATCGCTGCTTTGTTGTTTGATTTGCTGTTTGTCGCTTAAAATGGAAATTAATGGGAAACCTCTGGTGCGGAAAAATATTGGACTGAACGGCGAAGGTGTGTGCTGTGCAGGTGCGATGAATGGTGAGGGCGTGGTGCCCACTTTGTACAAACATGCGTTGTGGATTCGTAGGCTTGTATGAGCTCCAAGTTGTTCCGAAAAGCATTTTTTCAAATATATGTGAGGGCCCACGATATCAACAATTTATTTCAGGGCAGTTTTATACACTTCCGGCATAAGGCCTCTTGGGAAAATCTCAAAATAAGTAATGATCCATTTCGCAGTCGAATTTAGGAGAGCTGTGGTGAACGAGCCACTTTTCTGGATTGCTCCTTTAATTACAAGGTTTGTCTAATCATTTCAATCTTTTGGTTGACCTTCCTCCATCATCATTATCATTCACTGAGCAAACTCAAATATAGATTGGTCTCCAGGAAATTTCTCTGTCATTCGTCATAAGTCAACGATTGATATCATTATTTTTAAAACCAATTATTTCTCTACTGATTTGATCAGGAGAGAATACTGCCAACTTCTGAGGACTTTCGTGTACTTTGTCTGTTCTGTGGTCATTCTTGACATACATATTCTACATATACGTCCTAAGGGCGTTTCTCTTCATTGTCGTTTATCTGTGAAAGTGACAATCGAGCCAAGTAATTAGACAAACTCACGTATCAAGAGTCAACACTATTATCTTGTTTGTTTTTGTACCTAAATTTTGCGTTCACTTCCAGAACATGACCAAAATTATCGCCTCGCTTTAGTTTTGAAAAAAATTCTCATCAACTAAATTTTACATTGTCCCTAATACGTTTTTAATCTGGCTTGAAATCGCCAGAAATATTTTCAATTTATAATTTTCCCCATTCCATTTTCATTTACAAGTATTCACTTTTTTATTGTGTTCTGTTATTTGGCAATTATTTGAAACACAACATCCGCCAACTCAGATTTCACCGTTGAAATATCACGAAATTCTGCTGTGGCTGCTGCTGGTGTGGCTGTTGATGTTGCTGCCTCTAATGGCAACACTTATTATGCCACAATCGCTGGCGCGCCCATAAACAGAAGCTGCACTTGAGTGAGCGAGCCAAGTTGGATAGGTCGCCATGAGGCTTGCGTATCTTTGCCGCCTGCTGGCGTTGACGTTGGCGTTTTCAATGAGGTGCTTTTAGTAACCTCCTTTCCCCTCTCGATTTGATGGCACTGGCTGTGCTTCCAGCAATGATTTCTCTTCGACTAATGTTCAATTAGAGAACGCATTTTCATTAGTGTTATCGCTGGAAATTGGATTTTCAATTCAAATTTCATTCCGTTGGGGCACAAATGTAGAAGCAATTCATCGGAAAGTAGCACGTGGCCCTCAAGCATTTTCGAAAGTTAGACTCTCGAAAAGGATTTATTCAGTTAAATTATTTAGAAATTATTAGGAATACCTTTTGTAGGAGGCTCCACCAAGAGCATCCTGATGTGTTATCGAAGTAAAGCTAATCCACTTGAAGCACTTTTCAAGCGATTGGAGCAGGAAATGTAGAGAGAGATGTAGAATGAAGTAGGCTCATACTCTAGAGATTGTTGCTAAGTCAAGAATGTTCATAGGAAAATCCAAAGGGCTGAGGAAATTATAGTCACCAACTAAGGAAATTAGGAATTACCTTGCTAAGTCCACGATTTGTACTTCGACAAACTTAATATAGAAAATTTCAACAAATTCAACGAAGGCAATAAGGAACTGAAATATAAAAATAATTCAGCTATAATAATTCTTTTGCTATATTCCTTTAAGTTGGCTAAGATTAAAGGTCCTTCGGTCGTGAAAGCCGTCTAATTGATTCTAACTTGAATTCAGATTCCACAGCATCCAAATTGAAACGCATCACTTTCCCTTGACTCCTCTCTTTGCTCTTCTTACAATGTTTTCTCGATATCAGTTCCAACGTGAAGCGAAACTTTTGCAACTCTGGACATTTCTGGAGACCATATTAAATCGAAAATATGAGGACTATTGCTGGTGATTACTCAACTTAACTTATGTGTAGTATTTGGCAGAGCGACCACTTCTTTTCTGGCGTTTCAATTGCCCTTCAATGAGCACTTTAATCAGAGAAAACAGAGAAAAGAAACTCTTTTTCGCTGCCAGCATCAGTTGCGGACACACCACGATTTTGAGTGGATTCACCATGACTCTGAGTGGATTCAACACGATTTTCAGTGGATTCATGTGCAACGTCCGTCTGCTCTATTTCGCTGCTTTGCCGTTTGACGTTTAAGTTTCTTTACTCTGTATACTCTGACTTAAATGTTCCAGGCTTGTAAATGTCGAAAGAAGTTGAGATATGATAATGCAAGTAAATGCCCAAGTCTTCATAGGCAAAAATTCATGCTGTGGGCTGGACTCTTTAGTGGGAGTACTGCGGGAACGATCTAGTTACTACCATATAATTTCGAACTAGATACTACCATATAATTTGGATAAGGAAGCATTCAAGGGCCATTCTGACGAATTTGTATACCTCAAGTGAAATTTATGCTGAATAATAAATCAGGTATTCTGGATGGGAATTGTATTTTAGTGGTACTAAACACGGTCCATACACAAAAACCTCATATGTCTGCACAGAAAGAATATGTTCGGAGAAGGCTAAGATATCCACTTGGAGTAGTTTATTACTATTGGATTGCTTTCTTCTAATGGAATTTTAATCGATATCTGAAAAACGTAGGCTTATTCTTATGAATTTAACAGGGAATTAGTTGGAGACTAGCGTCAATCAATACGATGGATTACCTGGACCACCTTCACTTCCCCATAATCGCTTCTAATTTGACAGATTTACATAAGGATTAAAGCTGGCAAGCGCACCGTGATCGGGACAACCGGAATCAAACGAAACGGAATCGACAATAGGATTGACGACGATTGACAATCAACATGGAGAATAATGTATAGGAAATGACCGAATGCCCGATGGTTAAGCAAGAGCCAACGCCCGCGGTGCTGTGACCGCAAGAAAATATTTATTAGAGGAGTAAATAATTTGCATACACAAATCATGACATTGGCAGCCGTGAATGGCCAACAACAACTCAGCGAGCTCGTAAATTATTACATCATGGTTGCACTCGGAGTCAGGTTTCAAACAGTATAAAAATTATAAAAATCATTTGCCAGTACGCTCTTTGGCGCGTTGTTCGTGCACTTTTAATTAGAGAGCTCCCGTCCCCTCCCGAAAATACCACGGCCCCGGCACCTTCGGTGCTGTAATAAGTGCGCCTACCCGATTGTGTGAAGCGATTGCGCGCGATCACAGTTTGTGTGTTAAAAGTTTCAATTAATCACATAAATTGCTTGTAAATTCCCATTTAATTACTCACTCGCTCACTTATTGCCCATAAAATAGCAAAAACTCATATTTTTCTTTCTATTTTTGCGATTTAACACGTTCACATTTTCAATTAATCGCATTCACAATTTATTTATAAGTTTAATCAGACTTAAACGCTTTCATATTGCGGCGCTGGCACTTAACCTCAACTGGACCGTAATCGTGTACGAGTGGAAAAAATCATTCGCTTTGGTTGTTGTTTCTGCTCATGTTGTTGCTGCAATTTAGTAATACAGCCTCTAAAGTTGCGCAATTTTCACTGCTGCGAATTCCGAACGCTCATGCGGCTCAGTTCCACCCAAAGCGTAAGGTTCGTTGCGATTACACTTAATGAAGTGGTGATCTTAGTAATTAAGAATTAATTAAATTATTAGCGCTTTTATAGCCGCAATTAAGTTATAAAAATCTAGTTTACAACTACAAAAGTGGATTAATTGTTTTAACAGCGAGGAAACGCACGAGCAGAGCAATCTAATCTCCACTTAAGTAATTGCCAGTTATGGGCTTAAAGGTTGTCGATCGAAAGTTATCAGCGGGGCGGAAGTGATCTCAAAACATTTCAGTTGTTCAGGCTGACAATGTGTGGGGTTAGGTAAGTGCGGTAAATGGCAATGAAAGAGCAACACGAGCTATAAAGTAATATTCCTGCTGTAATGTATCATTCCTAAGTAGTTATAAGCCAATGATGGGAATAGAACCCCCCAAAATAGTGAACGAATGTGGTGGTAACCTGAACTTACGAAAATATCCTGTCCCTGACTTAATTTTCAAAATGAAAACAGACCTTATTGAGCCAGTTTATAAAATGCAGTTGATGAGGTTTGATCTGGAAGTCCAAATTTTCTCAGTAGAGAAAAAGTGGTTGATGAGGAAGTCCAATGTAGTCCAAATTTTCTCAGTAGATAAAAAATGGTTGATGAGTTTCCATCTGGAAGTCCAATTTAGTCCAAATTTTCTCAGTAGAGTTGATTAGGTTTTTGATTAGTTTCTATCTGGAAGTCCAATGTAGTGTAATATTTCTCTGGCAATTATAGATTAGCGAGACGGATTAGTGAGACGCCTTAATGGAAGGTCACTTTCTGAGATGGATTTGAAGCAGTGCCCTTCATACCCGGATGAACCATATCCCTGGGTAATACAATATAACTCTAGTTTTCCTTACGATTAACTAATTCGTGATATTCCAGCTTAGGGCGCAGAGTGACATAAAGCAGCAACCGCAACAGAGACAGAAACCAGTACTTTACCAACAGAAACTACTCGCACAAAATTTAACGACAGAAATTGAGTGTTTGGCGACGGAATTCAATTCTGTCAATTCTGTTTCTGTTGCCGTTTCTGCTTTATGTCACTTCGCACCTTAAATAGTTTGATGGGAGCTTCAGACTTTTTTTTCATACTGATTAATAAAAACCATTGGGTGACATTGGGAATCTTGGTTGATAGAGTTAGCATATAACTTAATGACCCACTTGAAAGATTTCAATATAACATCACTATCGTCAGGAGCAGATGAGATCGGTGTGGTTAAGAGTTGAAACATTAGAACGATAAATATTATTTCTAATATCGAGACATTTATTATGATCTAGAAAAAAGGCGTCAAAAGATGCCCTCATATTTGTGTACTGACCTTGCACTCTTCGGGTCGAGGGTTTCGAACTCATCCAAGGCATGGTCCCCTAATGATTTTTCTATGTTTTCTTTCACTTCGTTGGAGTTTGTTGGTCATTTGCTCACGTGTAAGTAATTATGGTGTATAAGTTGATACTTGATGTGTTTACCTATCTGGGCCTCTTGCTGAATTCTCTTGTAATTCACAGTCATTGAACTCCACACTCGCAGCGAAATCGATCACTGCGGCAGGCCCATGAATAATATGGCCATCATCAGGTCCGAATGTCGCCGCTCTCGTAGATAAAACAGTATCGCTTAGCGGCACCTTAGAAAGCTAACAACCACTTTTCACTTCCCCATAATCGCTTCTAATTTGACAGATTTACATAAGGATTAAAGCTGGCAAGCGCACGGAGAGCGGGGCAGCGGGGAATCAAACGAAACGGAATCGACAATCGGATTGACGACGATTGACAACCAACTGTCAAATGTCACTCAAGGCAGTCTTACGTTTTACGAGCAAACAACCCAGAAAGGCAACGCGTGAGCGAGCTAAGGGAAGGATTAACTGCAACAAATTGGAAACACAACACTTACGTCCATTGTTAGTAACACATCCAAACGACTTAAGTGAACGGACTAAGATGCAGAGCAAGAAAAAACGGAAAGAACAACAACAACAACAGCATCAACGGCAAAGTAAGAACTCAACAGCATAATTCAAGTGTCAATGCCGCTGTCACCAGCAGGCGAGGAAAAAACTTTGTGGAACGAGAATTGTGACAGTTGACCAGAGCTGGTGCCGCTCGCCGGCCATGCAGCCTTTAGTGAAGCCAGTGCTATTGTTGTTGTTGGTGTTGCGGCTCAATGCTGGGGGTCATTTTTCTGATTTTCGATACAAGTATCCGAACAAAAGCGACGACGTAATTCACACTTTTGTCACGGGCAGTTAAACTCTGCACATTATCGTCATCAACAACAACAACAACAACAGCACTAACAACACCATGAGCGGCAAAAGCAGAAGCAGCAACACCAAACGTCATTTGAGCGGATATTGATGACAAAATGCTGCACATTAAGTCATTCAATTTGAAAAGTCGCACATCTGTGACGATTCCCAATCCTTCGCATGGAATAGCTGTGGATAAAAAAAAGAGTTGCCCAAGAAAAAATAAAGGGACTGAAAAGGGTTTGGCAGCAAACAACTGCCAGTCACTAGTAGTCAGTTACTCATTCCGACTCAGTGTTCAGGGTCTGCGAAATTTGGGGGAGGGGGCGTGCTGCCAACTTCATTATTTACAATAGTTTGTTCGAGAGTCATTAGGCACTGAAGTTGCCATAAAGCTCGCAATGCTGTTGTCAGTTGTGGACGACGAGAGGCCTGAGTGAGTTGATTTGGATGCGCTTGATTGCTGCGACCCGAACCGAACCGATCCGAACGGCGGAAGTGTGGACGGACGCCCGGTCGCACCTTGGCGTGCCATTTGTTACAGCGAGCGACGACACTTTCCATGCTGCCCCTCGTCGCGCGAGCTGCGAGTGCCAAAGGTCAGACTGGTCAATAATTGCTCGCACAGCGTCAATATCCGCTAATATTGTCAAGTTAACGTGCCACGCCGCGCTGCTCTGTGACTCTATGCGAGCGGGTAATTTATTTTTAATTTTTATTACGCTCTTCTTTTATAGTTTATTTAACCCTTTTTTGTTTATTTGCACCCACTGTTTTGGCCTTCTTCTGTTTGTTGTTGTTGTTGTTGTTGTTATTGTTGTTTATTGATTGCTATCGCAACTGTTGAAGCGTTGCAATCATCAAAAGCAAATTAAAAGCGTTAATGATTTGTTTTATAGCGTGCAGCGGGTTAATGCGAGAGCCAAATGTGACTTCCAACGAAGCGTACGGAAGAGTTCAGCTCTTTAGAATGTGACAATTGTTCAGAAAACACTGCATTAATATTATTATGGACTCACATGTTGTATATGAAGGGAACTCAGAGGTGTCTTATGCTCTGAGCAACTACAGGGGTATCTATTCCGTATCTTCTGGTGCGAACTTTTTATTAAAAGAAGTCATTCACATTGTTCATTTTTTGGGGAGATTTTCATTTCACTCTATAATCTTAGATATATGCAAAGGAGTATCATTACAATATTGTTCCCGAGTCATCTGACAGGTCACTTATTCTCTTAGGCCAATTGTTGATTATATTTTGATGTTACGAGTAGGTAAGTAGGTAAATAGGTGCCAGGTTCCCTATTTAACACTAGTCCTGTTTTAATGTCATATCCTCGCGAGCCTCAAAATGGTGATATGTTATGGACTACAAAGCCGGAGTTGTTTATAAACTTTGTTCGGTCTGAAAGTTCTAATCTAGAGCAATGCCCCAGACCCTACACAAAAGTTGTTTAATCCCAGCGGGTTCCGCGTAATCACAAAGACAGCGGCCATCAGTTCCTCTAGCTTGTGGGTCCTTGTAGCTTCTGCAATACGCATTGAACTGAGTGGCCCTTTTTTCAGCATGCGTTCCGATATTCCAATAACTCGTAGTTGTAAGGTTGCTAATGCTGTCTTGGTTTATTAAGAAGATAATTCGACTTTCTTGCATTGTTAGGGCAGGTCATACTCGAAATGGCACATGTTGCAGTGATTTCCCACCTCTCATCCCGCCTTTGAGAGGAAGTGATTGTATACATTTCCCTTAACAATGGTTAGGGGAACGCTCACGTCCATTTATGAAAATACTTCCTCAGTTTCTAATTAGCCTCTCTGAGCCAACTCGTTGCCTTGGATGTTCCTGTATCCCGGAACCAGGCGAGAAATATTTGGCTACTAGTCGATAATGAACTGAATTCCAGGTGCCCACTAGCTTAGAGCTGCAAACATTTCCGCTTGAAAGACAGTAGATGTCAAGGATAATATGAAGGACATTATAAAAAAGTGAGAGATTCAGAAAATATTCTCCCTCCTACCTCAGATTTCCTCTTGGAACCGACGGTGAAATTTGGAGTACCCTCTTTCGCGGCAAACTCTCTCTTCCCAACAGTCATTCCTACTTGGTGGAACAGCTCACAAAATCCAGTTTGTGAACCGAGTCAGTGCTCGAGGTTATTATAACTGGTTGTACTTGCTTTGAAATGCTGCTACGATCATACCAGGTATCCCTCCGATTACCGGATTCCCTAAGTCTTAAAGCAGTTTGTACGGAAATGCAACAAGTATGAAAATCAATCGTTTAGAATCGTAGCTAGTGCAGCACAGGGGCAAGTGTGACAGCCTTCTGCAACTCCAAAGCACGCAGTTCTTGGTAGTTTGGTGAGATTGTAGCACTTTCTGAGAGTTTCCCATCAAACCAAGGACCGCCTTATGGTACATCCAGAGTACAATTTTTGTTTTAAGTTCCCATCATTTGGCAAACATCGAGCTGTCAGCATAGAATGCCCTTCTACGAGTATTATTAAAAAAACTATTTCGGGTTCCATGGTCCCTTGGTAGGCATGCTAGTGTGGGTCGCAGATGCGAATCGCACTCAGAGAATGAATGGTCTCGAATTAGTTGTTTCCATATAATTTTTTGATTTGAGTCGAAGGCTTTTAATTGTTAGAGCTCATTCTCCCAATATCCTTTCACACACAATTCATTATAATAATATGAATAAAATAATTCCAGTCTGAAATCATTTTTTTCTAAAGATTTTCGATACAAAATTTATTATGACAAATATATACATAAATAAATTCTATTGTCAAATCAAAGCAGATTGTTTTGCTCTGCAAATTTTAAACATTTCACAGGACTTCCTTCCTAGAACTTAAAAGTCCTCTCGACCACTCTCACCGCCACTCTCCTAATCTCATATCATATCTCTTGCAACGCACTAGCAGTAAATCCAATTTAAACTAAATTAGTTAAGTAACAAATCTCCAAACCAAGAGTTCGCATATAAAAAGTAAGCAGAAAATTCGGATTTCATGGCGATAATCGTGAATCGTGATTTATTTAGCGGAACAATTTGTCAGTAGAGACAACGCGTGATTGCCACAGGGCTGCTGCCGAGCTGAATGGTACTGCAAAAAGGGGTTGCTGGTGAAACTACTGCCAAGTGAATGAAGTGCGTCCAGCGCTGAGTTGTGAGTTCTTTGCACCCAACAACGCAAGCTCAATAAGTTGCAGGATAAATGAGCTCGCGCGTGTGTGTGTGTGTGTGTGTGTGAACAACCACCCTCATACACGGTCACAGAGTCAGCGAACGCCACAAACAAAAGTGCGAAATTCGCGCAACTATTTGTGAAAGTTGCGACATACAATTTTTGTTATCTCTGGTCTCATTATCATCATCAGCTCAGACATGAACATGAACAACAACAACAACAACAACAACGAGAATACAAAATCAGTGAGTGCAATTTTGCCACTGAATTCACCACTTTCCTGCACTCTGTACATGGGCAACTTTTCGACCCAAACCCCTCTGGGCCTGGTCGCGTAAAGTGTTGAACGCAGTCAAGTTGAAAATTAATTTTGTCACAGTTGCGCAACGCAAAAGAGTCATTATGATAGCGCACGGCTATGATGATGTTGCGGATGATGATTATCGTCATCATGTGATTTTGCATCGTTCGCTCTGTCAGGGGGGGAAGTGCAGTGCAGTGCAGGGCGCTAAATAGTAAGAACCGGCAATAAATAGTGTTGCCAATTGTTAAGCACACGCCCGGTGAATTGAAAAAATTCGTCAGGCTTCAGTCTTCGTGAACGAGATTTGTGGAGTGAAGCATTTAAGGGCACGTGAGACAGGATTTTAAAGGATTCGCTACGCTGGCAATTTATTGGCTTTAAATTTGAAATGCAAAATTTCCTCGGCAGCCGCATTTCCAGTTTTGGGCGTAACGTGGGAATCGGGAGCACGGAAAAAACATCAAAATTAATGCATAGAAAAATGAAACATAATTTTTATGAGGTGAGAAAATGGACGAGAATTGAAATCTCGTTAGAAACAGTAGACTAGGGACCGGCAGTGGTACAGAAAGAGATATAAAGAGAGAGAGAGAGGGAAACTGCCACATAGGAAGCTGGGCAGACCTGTGTGAACTGCAATTAGCCTCTATTGAATTAGAGTTCCTTCTGTTCTTAACAATGTTGGCTCTGCAAGTCAACCTTAAAATTTCCTTTATATCCTCCTTTGCTTACTTTTTGACAATCCTGAGAAAAACTTTGTTAGCAAACCGTGCACTTCCGAACAATAAAGTTCATCAGCTTTATTGATACTGCTGCCTTAAGGCCAACTGAGACAAAATGCTCGCTTTCGCAGTCCGCTGGTAACGTATAAATTTCAAATCATACGCCAGCGTGCACAGAGATACTTGCTATGGACCATCCACCAGCCAGTCAGTCAGCTACCCAGGCCTCCTTCTGCTTGTGCATGCTCATATTTGCGCATTTAACAAGCTGACACATCAATGTCAAATCATAATTTTTCTGTTTTTGTTGTGGGTTTTTTGCTCGGCCACAAACATCCCTCAACGCCGGCGATCTGCTTGTAGAGCAGCCACTTCTACGGGTGTGCTAAATATTTCTGGTACTGGTATTTGCCTAGGGTGCGGATATTACCTCAAAGCATTTGTAAAGTCAAACAGAGCAGTGAGAAAAAATGTCATTGTCAGCAAGTCAAAAAGTTGACAGCTAATCTAACGCCAATTATGTGGCATATATGTTTGTGTGTGTATGTGTATATCAGTGTGTGTTTGTATGTGACAACATTATGCAATACAAAAACTTCAAATACTCGTACACTAATTGAAGCTAAGCATAACACTCGGAGCCAGCACAAATCAAAGCAGTGATTGACTGACTGCCTGAACGAGTGTCAATGATACTCGTATGCGAGGTAACGTAACGGGCCGACCCGACCCAGCAACCACAGCCGTTAGGCGGAAACTGACATCTGACAGTTTTTATTCTGCTCCTATATTGCCCGTTGTTCTCCCGCTACTCTCCCCCTTCTGATTGCAACCAGAAACCACATCACACAAACTTCATAATTTGTATTTGCCTTCATTCTGCGTGGGCTTGAGAAGTAGCATAATCTCCTCCTGGCTACCCTAGTCCTGACCTGGCCACACTTAAGCCCTGCTGCTCGTAGCCACCAGAGAAACTACAGGAGCGAAAGTAAAGCGTACATCAGTGAAATTGCCGCCTCCAGTTTGACACTTGACATGCATATGAAAATTCTGACACGTCAACGCGAGGCGGTCGCTTTTTGCCGGTGCCGCCAATCGCCATGCCTCGTTAGTGAAATTGGAAACGTTTCTAATTCATTTCGATCCTGTTTGATTTGATATGCCATGGCTCTGGTTTTTTCACGCCAGAAGCACACATTGTCAATGGTCACTCGCTTGTCAGCGGTTTGATTGGCACTTTCTGTGCAGAGCAGAGCAGCGCAGCGCAGCGAGAGTGTTGCCAGTCACTCAGTCATTCCGAAAGGAAAGTTCTGTGACAAAAGTGCCGAATGCCGGCTTTGATTGGTGTTACATGCTTTTTATCATTTCTATGTTCATTTTGAACTTATGACAGCCCACTTTGTAAGCATTAAATTAGCTGCAATTGTCCGGTCGATCCGCGAGCCGGAGCCTAATGTTGAATCTCTTTGATTTGTCTTTGAAGTTGGGTTTCATTGGTGTTTAATTGCCTCTCTGTTTTGTGACAGTTCGCGAGGAGCGGCACGCTTTGATAGGATTTTCATTTGAATACTCCATAAGCGTGTTGTGGCCAGTTATCCAAGACAAATGTTTTAATTTCTGAGTCTTTTCAGTGACTATGGCTGTGATAGTCTCCGATTCTTTGTGGCGGTCGTGTACGAGACGATTTGAAAGTTTTTAAAAAAATTGTTATTTTGAAAGAGAGAGGAGGTTAGATGGAGACCCAATGGAAACCAACTAATATCAGGTCTTCGCATTGGTATCAAAGGTAATCCACTTTTTGATGTTACTCTCCCTCCAAATGACTGGGTACATATTTATCCTGCATCATTGCTAGCAAGAAGCGTTGATTGTAGAGCGTGCTCTTAAGAACTACCTCGATTACCTAGTTTATGGCTTTGTTTTGCAGTGCTTTTTCAAGGATATAAAAGTATATCACTAACTTGATGTTCACCGAACCAAGGACAATACTTCTCTTCTTCGAAATAATGATTTTGTGATATTGGGTTTAGATAGATAGATAGATACGGTGTTATATATACACTGCGATCTGAAAGATCTGTTTTGATGCCCCTATTTATTTCAAAGATGAGGATAGTCTCATCTGCAGATATTCTGTCAGGTTAATTTTCGACAGGAATTTATATATTTTGGAGGAATCAAGAGGAGGGATATTGCTCATATCTAAGATTAAGTCTCCAAAACACCTGAGTCTATTGTGTGCCAATGGTCCACAGTCTGTGATCAGTTGCAGTGAGGTTTCATCACTTTCTCCACAGAATCGACAGATGGCATCTGAACAACTTGTTCAAATGGTAGTTGAGTCTACAATGTCCGCTTAAAATGCCTGTGATGATTCTTAATTTACTCCGGGGCATATTTATTAACTCCTTAGCTCTTTTAGGATTAAAATCTCCCAGAAGAGCTTTGGACTGTATCAATCCCGGAAGAGCTTTCCAGGTCTGACTTCTTTTTGCATCTGTACACTTCTTCAGCAGACCTCCAATAGTCTTGGATGATAGTCCACAGAAGGGTTCAGGGCCGTTGAACTGACACGCCCCATCCTGGGTTTATTCCCAGAATTCACTACTTTAATATTTTGAAGACTGCTTTTCTTCACTTTCTCCTTCATTCACCCAAGTTTGAAAGTTTTATTCAAAGAGCATGCAACATTAAATCATTCCATCATCCTTCCAATTTTGATGCTGTTTTTATAGATTCCTTGAGTTAAGTGGAATCGGATCTGTGATTGGTATTACACCAGCCACTTTTCAATGTACGAATCACCCCACTTTTATTTATTGTACTTGTATCATTGAGCAGAAATTCAGACTGAAACTTTCGCACAATGATTTCATGATTTGCAGCTAATCAGCTTTATTTGCCGTCCATTTCCGTGCCTCCTCTTTTCATGAACGCCAACCTGAAATCATTTCTGGGAATTACATCATCCTGACAAGCATCATAAAAATCCGAAATAATTACGCTTGTCATAATACCATAAAACGTATTTAATTTCCACATCATACCCGGGCACACACTCGTGCACAGAATCACACAGAGAAGCACTGAACTGACAGGAATTCCTTGGCAGCCCGACTGACTGGCTGACTGGGCTGGCTGGCACAATCAACTGCGGCGCACGTTAACTGCTCTGCGCATTCCAGAAGCCAAATGAAATATCTGCACCATGTTTGCGTTTATCGCTCGCCCGACTCGCTTTCCTGGCACACAGCTCACAGCTCCTTTATGCAGATCTCCCATCTAAGAGTACGAGTACACTCCAAATGACGTACCGTAAATCCCGCAAATCGAGCAGGCGGGTGGGGGCACGGGGTCGCGCCAGTCAGCGAGTGAGCGCGCATACCACAATCAGCGACAGACCGAACGAAATCATTCATCAGTGGCAAATTTGTTGGAGGTACGAATCCATCATGGCGCGCGCATAGTGATTGTGAGTGAAAGATCGTTTGTCGCTGATCATCAGCTTAAAATCGCACAAATGATGAGCGTAAGACATGAAACCACAAGGAATAAGGAATAATAATAAAAGGAACAAAAAGGAAACAAAAATTTAGTGCCGCATTCAAGCGAAAGCTGACAACAGACACTTCGTTTCGTTGGCTGGTCTGGGGCTGGAATGGGACGGCTTGGACTGAGTTGGGGTGTGCCGGCAGATGCCGAAGAACAGAGCAACTGGCAACCACTAGAGACAGTCCGTTGAGGCTGGCCATAAACGCGTGCAACGGTTGCAAATTGGCCACTCACTGCGCTTGTTTTTCCCAACTTCTCCTGATCGGGGCTTTCTGCGGTCTTATACTGGAATTCCCCCCCACTGAGCTGCAGTGTGTGTGTTGATTTTTATCAAACTTATTGGGAAAATGCAATTTATTTTGCGGAGCTGCAGTTGGTGCCCGATTGAGCCTGGCGTACGCTTTCTGCACAGTGGCCATCAATCCGCTCAAGTCGCGCTGTGCAGAAATTCAACGAGTGCCTTTTTTGCTCCTCATTCTGTGTTCGTTTCTCCTTGTTCCACTTTTTTTCTTCTTCTGTTGACATGTGTTAGGCTTGAAATGGGTGGTCTTGCTCCGTCACTTGCCTTATTACCCAACCTACCGTCCTGCTGTGCAGCTTTCCCCCTCAGTTGCGTATGGATGCATTCGCAGCTTGGTTGGGGTCTGGGTCCTCGTTTTGGTTTTGTTCCGTTTTAGTCGCAGCGCCATAAATTTCCGTTACAGTCGCCATATTTTCGATTGATTTAAATTGGCGTCACTAACCGCACCGCTTCGCAATACGGCCGCCATATTTTATTGACCCTCGGAGTTGTGTATGTTTGGGTGGTTGTACATTTTTTTCGCGTTGCGGCGTGAATACTCGTAATTTATCAAGTTTGCTGGGGACATGTGCATTTAGCGCCAATATTGTTGCTATTTATTTTGGTGAACTCACTCGGCTTGAAACCCCCGCCTCCTTCACTCTGCTCAGACATAAATTATATGCTTACTCTGGCGAGCTAACATGACAGAATTTAAACACTCATGCGGTCAGGATTGCGTCTGGTGTGATTTGGTAATGAGCAAAATTGAATGCAGCATTTGAAATTAGCAAAGCATGAGTAAGTCACCTTCACTCCCGCCATCGGCCTCTAGCGGACTCTTTGATATGCACTGTTGACTTGTTGTTTGATTTTTCCTGCTCAAAAATCGTCTCTAGTTACTGCAATTGGTCCACATGTCGACACTGTTCCACCAAGGTCAGAAGATGGCTTAGTTTTCATCGGCTTTGCAAGAGTTTTCTTTATTATTTTGGAACAGTTCATTCTGATTCACTGGATTTGCTTCTCTTCCTAGCCTAGGAAGTCACTCTCCGGTAATCGAACTAATTTTCAATGGGGCTGTTTTATATCAGATATATTGAGACTCAAGTTATACTTAAGTGGCCTCAGTTTAATATTGTCAAGTATATCGATTTTTAGAATTTCATTGAATCCTGTCATATTTTCCCACTCCAACTATATGAATTATTATTCCGGATTCCTCTACAGTTGCTTCTTACTATGGAAAGTACGCAACCGTAAAACGTGTATCCATGATTGGAAGTAACAAAAATATGGATTGTCAGGGGAAAGTGGATGACATCCTTCAAGATTCACCCGTGTTAAAAGTGCCCTTACTTTCATTTACGTAATCATTTTGTTCCTCTGTTCATGAGCAATAAATGTAGTGTTCATTCCTTTGTGTTGATTCGTTTCTCAGTAAATATTTTTGATTCCCAGCATTACTGTGCACCTCAGTTGCTAGTGCTGCTAAGTTCTTTTATTTATATTTTAATTCATTACTCTATAAATCATGTTAAATAAATAAACAAATAAATAAAATAATCCAACAGACTCTGATTACTGTCCACATTGCCTTCAATAGCAGTATTGAAGTGGAACCACTTTAGTGTTCACCCTATAAAGTGAATGAGACATATCATTGTATGTAAAATACTATCCTCTTATTATGTTAGAGACACTCCAGGCATGCTCCTGCATAAATTGTACTCATATTTCATAACGAAGTATTCCTCATTGTTGTCTTCATACTATGCTGACATCTCTGAAGACTTAACAAAGTACTTCGAGTTTTCTGCCACTGAGTTCTGTCCAATTTTTCTCTGCCCTTCATCTCTATTTCTCACTATTATTTTTATTACTTAGTTTTTAATAAATATTTCATAAATTTATTGTTCACTTTCCGCCTCATCAATCTTTCTAAAGAAGTTCCCCAAAAAATGAGTCAAGTGATCAAAAAGCAGCGCAACTTAGAATAGTGTCGAATATAAAAAACCTAATCTAACATTCCATCAAAACAGTTAAGGAAGAAGCCAATGATTTACTGCCTCAATCAAAAGACCATCGCGAGCGATTTAAAATCGATTAACCCCTTTTTGTGGTGGGCACAACACGCCGAAACAGCAAAAGTCAGTCGCATTATACTGGAACAAGGGCACATGCAACAGGTTGTGCGGTGATTGCCGGATTGCGCCGAAGAGCACGGAACGAAAAAGGAACCTGTGCCCATTATTAAAGCATTCACTAAATACAAAAATATCAGATCAGCACAATCTATGCGGCAGGCGTTGGCAGTGACAACGGGCACTGGTGGTGGCGGTGCTGGTAATGGTGGCGGCTTAAAACAAAAGATATTTCCAACTTTGGCCGCCGACAGAACATTCAACGCAGCAAAACGCCCCCAAAAAATGCGGCTACAGAAATCTCAACCGTCAGCGCAGCAGCCACTCGTACTCGACCTACAACTCCGATTCCAAGTCGTAGTCGCACGTGAGTGTGTAGGAAAAACAGGCCATCAAAGTGATTGCGCCTCACATCACACGAAAAAGAGGTGAGAAAATTTTTGATTAGCTACCTCGGAGGCACAGTTTGGAAGACTGACAAACGAACAAGCGAACGACCGTATGCAGGAATGGAGCGACTGACGTTGGCTGCATGACTGGGATACTCAATGGACGCGAAGACATATGGAGGGGTGCTTCGGAAGTGTATCGAAGACTTAACTTAGTTTTCAATACCACTGATGAAGTTCCACATGTTGGTAGATCTGACGTTGATTTTTATGTTGTGCGGCAGGCTGAGGCGGCTACGACGTTTAGATTTTAGTGGGCAGCACCCAAGCCAGCAAGGAAGTCATTCATGCAACCAGTGGAATGTTGAGGCTGATATAACTATTAAAAATATGTTGGTGATGGGTTTAAAGGTTGGCCAGCGGCACGCACACTATGAGAACTCAAGCGGAGGAAGAGTTAGAGAGTAAGAAAGAGTTAGAGAGTAAGAGAGAGAGAGGAGCGCATGTGAGTCTCACTTAACTGGAGGATTTGTTGGAGTCGCCAGAACGCTAATAACCAGATCCATATCAGAGTGGAATATCCCTTGCAGTGCCTCATTGCACATGGCCTCACGCACCACTGCCCAGCACTGCTAGCGCTGATCTTCATTTTCATCATCACCAGCACCATCGGCATCGCCATCACTATCGCCATCACAATCACCATCACCATCACCATCGTCGTCAGTGATCTTGATTGTCGGTGTTGCAGATGAATCTCCGCTGCAGCTAGAGACCCCTACTCACGGCTAATAATAAATTCGAACGCGTGCACACGCTTTGCGACTACTTGGCATTGCGTTTGGAAGCGGCGTTATTTTTTGTGATCTTCACAATATCGCCGCTCTATAATTATCTCAAACAGAAATTAACCGTCGAAAGAGTTGAGATTGCGCCTCTTGCTTTCTTTTTTTTTCTTCATTCTTCGTGCAACTTCTTTTCCCTTCTGGTTTTTGCTCTCCAGCGTTCTGGCATGCAATCGTGGCAATCGTGGCAAATGTGGCAGCAAGCAGGCAGATCACTTGATTCTGTTGTTACTCCGCGTTTGGTCGTATTATTTTTTCTCACCTTTGGTACCAAGTTATTGAAGCTGTTATTGCTGCTGTTGCGGCCGTTGTCGTTGTTGTTGCTGGTGTTGCTGTTGCTGCTGCTGCACAAGTAATGTTTAAAGTGGAGTTGGCTAATTTATTGCTTGCTAATATCGCCAGGAAAAGATGCACAAGTGTAGATATCCACATTGACGGGCAGACGAACACGTACCTTCCCGTACCCCGGCTCACACACAGGCGCATGCGATACACACGGACACACAGGTGGGTATGTGTGAAGTCAACAGCGGGAAGTAACAATTAATTAATTAAAATATTATTTTGAGATTAGCAATTGCGGTGGTAGTGGCATTTGCGGCGGTCTCACCTTGTCTGTTGGCGGTACTTTCATAGTTTTTCCATCATTTCCTTCGTGCTTGGCGTGAACGAGGTTTCTAACGTTGCAGTTACAAAGTAAAGAAAATGAAAAGCCACTGTTTTGAAGAGCAGAAACACAAGAAGAAAAACTAAAAGGCGCTGTTAAAGGCGACCGCCTAGAAAGAAAATTGAAAAGCCGTTGATTAAAACAGGTGGTCGTCGTTTCCAACTTGTTCTGGAAGTTGATTAGGTAGAACTCCTTACTTAAATGTTTCCATATACGAAGAAAACCATTCGAAGACAGAATTTTCTGAATGACAAAGTTTTAATAAATTGCACGTATGTAAACTGTGACATTTGGACCCACCGGGAAATGAAAATGGGGACGAGTTATCTGAAAGAGGCTTAGGACTGAATAAAGAGGGCACATTATTGTTAATAATGTTAACATTCGGTAAGAAAAACAGTGTAAGAAGGAATCACCCCACAATTTACAAAATAATCAGACAAATCGAACCTTAACTAAATGGTCATCAGCCCAAAGAATTTCTATCACTTGGTTAGATTAATACGAGCATAAAGATGACTATGTAGGCGATAACCAGGAACTGTATTTTCGGAGAACACACCGAAAAATTATGTTGGCTAAAACTGTCAGCCACTTGTAACCTAAACTAACAACAACACCCCTTATAAAACTACTTTGAAGCTGCTGAAAGAGCAGTCAGATGCATTCTCAGAAGCTCAATTAAGTAGACAAGTTATAGCTGCATTAAGATAACTTGTAATTAATTTACAATTTATTAAATTAAAAAAAAGAAGAAAAAATTGAGCCTGAAAAATGTTCAGATTGCTGAGGATAGGATTAAAACTAGAAAATTGTGGCTTCCAATTAAACGCCTAATGGTATGGTATAAACTTGGGTCCTATTTCTGTAAATAGAAACATCGGCTAACTTATGGATTTTTCCATACCTTTTTAATGTGATAGAAACAATTTTCCATCCAATATAAGTAGATGCGGAAACCACAATTTAAATTATAATTAAACAAAGCTCTATCTACCAGAGCTATCGGCTTAAAGATGACTATAGGCTTAGAGATGATCTCGTCGCTCGACTATGACAGAATCTGAGGAGTCATTTCGCGGCTAAAAAACAATTTTGAACTGCTTAAGCTGTTCAAGTTCATGATCTATATTGCAGCGAGACCACTAACTAACTAGGTTCCCAGTGGGCCGTGTCCCTACTTCACGAATCGACACACCATGATTTGTTAAAATTATCATGGGAAAATCTCCGCAATGTTTCAGAAGAGATTGTGATTACAGATTAAATGATTTTAGATTGTGAGATGTATTGAAGACACTGCAGCTACCACAAGATATTCATATACAGTCTAATAAGGGAATGAATCTAGAATGCTGAACCAATATGTAGCTATATACACAATATCAGTTTTTGGTATTCCTGAATGACTAGAAATTTCACCGTTCCATTCAATACAGGACGAGGTTCGGAGAAGGTGGTTGCACGATATTTGCACTCTGATGTCGAAAATCGATCTAGTCGTGGAAGTGGCATCACTTCAAAGAGCATCCTGTTACTTACTTATTCTGATGATACCGATTTCGTTGGCTGGAATACTCCAACAAAAAAAGCATAATTGTCTCGATATTATAAAGAAAAGTGTGGAATGCGAGTTGCAATGAAAGACGACAAGATGACTTACCGAGTTTACGTCATCTTCAACAACATGACACTATTAAAAACAGCAATTTCCAGGCTGTGAAAATCTGAGTTTACTTCGGAATAACACCAACACCACCAGGAATGTAAGCTTGTAAATCAAGCGGAGTATAACACTTGCCAGAAGATGCTATTTTCGACTGAATTGGCCAGAAGAGTACCCTGTTTTGATTTAACATAAGTATAAATTTCTCATCGAATCTGTCGAGGTTTTGAAGCTGGTCATAGCTGATGAGAAGCGTTGGGAATAAGGATGCACCGATATCTTACCATATCGGCTTTAATGGTGAATACTGAATTCAAATGATTTACTTACTCTACGTGCTCAACTTCGATAGGCTCGGAGTGAATTGACTAATAATGCCGCGGCCATGTTATTCGCTTTCATAAAGTGGTTGACTACTTAAAAATTTTGGGCATTTATATAGTTAGATCAAATTGCAGGGGCAAGTGTACGCATCGAGTTCTTACTCCAAGTAACTAGTTAACTACCTCACCCCACTTCTTACGGTACACAATGACAAAGATGCTTCAGCATTTCACAGTAACATGGACATTACACTGAAAGCTTGACAAAGAGACCCGGCTAGTGTGAGTTAAGACAGTGGAGAGTGATGAACAGACAGGTAGTAAGTCATGTCGAGAGAATGAATGAGGCTGATCTAATCAAGAGTTTACTACAAAGGAACCCAGAGGATTGGAAAGCATAAGAAGATATGTTAATCCTTATTGGAAGGATTATGTTTTATCTAAATATCTAAATATATCTTTTAATCTCCCCAAGGGTCACAATTAACTCAGTGTAAAATTGATTGGCGAAACCGATCTTCGGTTGCAGTGGTCATTTATGAAAGTAAGCAATTGTTCAGTAGTGAATTCGACTGACGTCTTTCCTTATGCAGAATCTTTTGATCACTTCATAAAGGGTTTCATTTCGTTGTTACCTTTGGAATAAATTCTGTTAACATTCTCCGATTTTATTACTGAGCTGGTCTTGGTTATAAACATTTTTTGGGTACTTGCAAATTTATTCTTAACTTGTTCAGCATGGTTGGTCAGAATTGTTCTGTATTCTATTCCCACTCACGTCATTCAATGCTCACCAAGAGTATATATTTGGTAGGTAAAATAAATTAAAAATATGTTTTTCTTGTTTCGAAAGTGTTTAGTAATGAAATGTCAAATGTCCATCAAGGAAAATGACTTTTACTGCGGCATATATCAACTGACTATGAACTCCAGACGTGTACTTCTGCTGCCCACTCAACTCTGCTCTGCTCTGCTCCGCTGTGCTCCGAAACTAGATTGAATTATCAGCAAAAACAAAACGAAGTAAAGAAAAAAGCAGAGTCATTAGCAAATTACAAGTCATTACAAAGCCACAGGTAATTATAAATGAATTAACCAACAATGAAACTGCTGTCAAAAATTAGCTTCCCTTGTATATTAAATACACGGTTAGATTGAAATCTACCCCAATAAATGATGGATTACTTGAGGCTTACGAATGCGCGCACACTGCCGCGTACACACGCGCTCACGTACAACACGGCCGTCTTATCTGCCTCCGGATATCATAGCACAAATTCTCATTTTCAGGTGTTGCAGGAGTTGCACTTCATAACAGTTAATGAGACCTTAATTAAGATGTAGCCACCAACAGCAAAAACAACATATAGGACAAAAAAATTCCACCCTGGACAGCGCGTAGGTGCAGACGAGCCGTTGCCCCCGAGCTAATGCGAAACAAATTTTATTGTTTGCTCAAGATTTTTATCGACGGAAACTTGCGGTTAGGAGGCACTTTCAATTGAAAAGCCATAAAGGTAGAGCGCCGGGTAGGTGTGCAAAGTTCTGCCTGCATAAAAATCCAATTTTCAATGGCACATCCCGGAAAATCCTCTAATCCTGGCAATGGTGGTATAGAGAAAAAAAGAAAATCAATTAAAATCTCACTTTACAAGCGCTGCCGCAACATACTCGTATCCCTGCAACCGAATGGCGGCCATAAAATGCATCATTAAATTCGTTGCATGGCATTTTAATTAAATTAAAGGAAATTTACAGCCAAGTAATTCCACTAATTCACTGGCGCAATTCGCTGCAACACTTAATTGCGCCATGCTTAGACGAAAATCTCGGCAGTGTCGGGCGGCAGACTGGCTCACTTCCCAATTAGCTGCAGCACAAATCCCAACGTATCAAATTCAAAGAACGAGTAGCAGCGAAAGGCAGCAATAAAATATATTAAAAACGCTCCACTCCACGCGTAACCGGAGTTCTGGCCCGCCCCTGCAATTTGGCCTGACAATAAAAATAGCTAAAACAATGCGGTGAGCAGCCACCCGCCTGCCACACCACACATGCCTACCCCAACCCATCGCAGAGCATCCCCTACCATTCCAATCCCTGCCCACTCCACTCAGCAGAGAATGACAATGATGCCAAAACATTTGGCAGGCACGTGACTTGGTCATTACGCTGAAAGGCGGACGGAAAGGCTGGGCTGGAGTGCGTTTAGACAACTGGGAGTGTTGGAGAGACAGGTTGAGACGCAAAAGATGCAGGGCAGGTTGTTGTTGGTGGCAGGAAGGTGGCAATTGCGAAGCTGCCAGTGGTCGTCAATTTTTGAGTTGTCATTGTAGTGTAGTCCGCCAGTGACACAGCGCGATGACACGTGCTAATGCACGCTTGCCAGCGATTATCACTGATCATCATAAGCAATTTGCTTCAGTCTCTCAGTGGATATAGAGAGGCAAGCAGCAAAGTGTCCTGTTAGCTCGGCTTCTGAACAGAGCTCCTTATCTTCCTGGAAGAAATTAATTGAAAGCAAACGTGTTGGCCACACTCATAGTTTAGTTGTTTGTGATATTTGGATTAATTACAAGAATTATTATTAATCTTGACGATTTGAATACGATTCTATGATTTGGTGGTAATTAATATAACTACATATTCTGATAATAACAACAAATGTATTCTGATAAATATTATTACATTATCCTGATTAATTAAGTGAATTGGTCAAACATATTTTCGGCCTCAGAATAAACACTGCAAGTGGGATTTATGAGACAGATGCAGAACTCGAGTCGCCTCTCTTAACATTAAATGACAATTTTCAACTATTACATATTCCAAAAGACAATTTATCCACATCAAGGACAATTTTCCTTTTCATCCACTCTGTCGACGTTATGAACAGTCCAGGACCTTTATAGTCAACCAAATCTATTGAAATTTCCAAGGACTTTTCTGAATTCTTTCAATACATTAAACAATTGCAAGACAACCGGGGATTAGCCTTCAATTATGCCAACATATCTACCAAAATGTGGATATCTAGGAATAACATTAAAAAGCAAAGACGCTAAAACACCAGAAACTTCAGACACTACTACAAATATTTCTAGAATAACCAACTCGAAGAAGTTAGTCCTCCAAGCACAGCTACTGCACTTCTTTAGGTGCTGCGTATCTGTGTCCTAGTCAGTCCGTCAGTAAGTGACTACTTCGCACCTGTCGCTACCGCTTGCAGCCACTTCCTTTGCCTATTTCATGCTACAAATGAAAGGGACTGCATGTGGTTTCCTAGGAATCGGCAGACGCGTTGCCGTGTGCTTGTGCCCCAAATGATCGCTCCGAATTGGTTGCATATTTGGACGTTTGACTCGCTTAAATTAATTGTAAAAATTTATTTAACTTAAGAGACAAATTGATAAATGATCTCGCCTCTTTAAAACAAGTTGATCAGGGAAAATGGACTAAGACTAAATGCACCTGTTGACGCAAAAGGGGCACAAGTGTATAACAAAAGAAGCATATGCGAAGATCGCAGACAATAGAGTGATAAATTGAATTTGTAGCCATCAAACATTTTTCTAGATGCATACCAGAAAATTGCCCAGTTTAGAGACGTGCATTTGAAAGACAGTACTGAGAATATACAAGCAGGTTATTCATATGCAGGCTATTCACATGATTTCTGCCGCAGCTGCAGGAACGAGGAGGAGCTGGAAACGGTACAGCATCCCTTCTGTACATGTCCAGCTTTTGCCAGAAATAGGGAGCGGTTACTAGGATCCCACTTCTTAACAAGTATAGATGGTCTATGTCAGTCAGGTGTTAACAACCTTCTTCGCTTTGTAAAAGGCTCCGGGTGGTTCAATCGGGAGGGGGAAGCGTAGCCATGCCTCGCATCCGCGGTTCACAACGGACCCATCTGGTGGTCTAAGTGGCATCACTTGGTGATGCGGCTGCCCTACCTGCCTACCTACCTACCTATTCATATGCGGCAACCTCAAATGCTGAAGAATGTTTCAAGGATTAAGAAATTAAACTACTAGTAAGCCAACTTATATTATGGCAGTGATGTACACATTGCTGGGGGCAGCAGTTTCTGAAGAAGAACGAGGTCATAGTGTACAGGAATAGTATGTTATGCATGCAATGTGAATGAAACCAATTGGTTCTCGGAGGAAGCATAAAGGAATCTGCGCAAGTACCATTTACACTCACAAATTGAAAGCATTTTGATTCAACTTAGGATTTAATATATTATTAGTGAGTATACGAAATATCGTAAAGGCAGGATAAGTGAGCAGAGGACAGAAAAACGACTCAAAATGTGTGAATAAGGGAAAAGGGTAAATATTTTGTTCCCTTTCTAGTTCAAATATATGGGACAACATTCGTCTTCTGCGAGTTGGTTGATTCTTATTAAATCTATCTGACTGATAAGGCTGATTTTGTAACTGAATTCGTATAGTTGACCTGTATCTTTTGTGAGTATGAGTCTGTTTAAATCACGTGTTTGCATGATTCATATACAAAGTTTAGTTTCAATATATCATCCGACATAAATTTATGATAATTTTGAGTCTATCTGAATCATAACTCACTTTTGTAGTATACTCATAAACAGTTCTGAACTGTCGATCAAAGCTTGATACAGAAAATGTTCAGTGAATACGAATCTGTTTGAATCATGAGTATGAATCATAATGCTTTTATCTGGAGTGTTACTGAAACTATACTGCTCTGTGAATTGCCTGATTCTATGATTTAAATCACTTTTTGCGCGTATGAATCATGTGTCCTCTCTTCGAGAGCACTCAGTTATTATTCGGGCGTGGGTCAATACGTCAAACGAAATACTTTTGCTGAGTTTGAATCCATAAAAGTCAGGAGTTGATATGAATTATAGCTGACTTTATCAACGTACTAATGCAGTTCGCTGGGGCATACCTACATGATTGTGCAGACATATGTACGATTATTCTTAGGTATGCGAAATGTGTGGCAAGCGTAAACTACATGCATATAAATTAGTGTCAAAAACGGAATGCCACAATTTTCACAGCGGAAAGTATCCAATTGCAACGCCAGTTTTGCTCAGCACACTCACAACATGGGTGGGCAAAGTTTCAAATTGAATTGAATACTTCGTTCGAATATTGCTCGGTTTATTGTGCCGAAGCTACTCTGAGCACATGCAACACTTCAATATTGGAGCAGTAAATTCTGCTTCTGACAACAGACAACACCATATTTAAAACACTAATGAATGCGTCGAAATTTATGACATTTTCGTATTTTGACACAACACACAAACACACACACACCAATACACATGCACACATACCCTCCAACTAATTCTCACACTTCGGCAAGCGAACAATAAATCGTTATTTTGTTGCCATTGCTGGCGGCACACAGCGCTATTGGCTTCTTTATCGCACGCTCCACGCCCCCATCGCTCGCTCTCGTGTCTGCTTGTAGGGCTCCATATGTCGAAAATCATTGAAATGTCAAACTTAGTTGACAATTAATAAATTATGTTGCTGCTTAAATGGCGCCAAAGTACCGCACCGTTAAAATGCAGCCACAGCATGGTACGCGCTGAAGCTGCCCCCCGATGCTGATGCTGCTACTGCTGCCCCGCTGCTGCTGCTGCTGCTACTGTTGCATTTGGCGCTTATCATTAATTTTAAATGCGATCGACCCCAAAAGTTGCCTCTGGTTGTTGTTGTTGCCAATTCTAGGCAGGCTGACAGGCAGCATGTGTGGCCTTTGTGTCTTCTGGAGAGGGGGAAGTTTGGAGCTGCTACTGCACATTTGTGTGTAAAGCCACCCGGGTTTGTAGGCGGCATCTTCGGCACGTCATAATTAGCTGCGTATTTATTTCGCTTCCATAAACTAAATGTAGTCGCTTCCCCTGTACACGCCCCGGATGTGCTAATGATATGTTTTATGTTTGAAGATTTGGGAGAATTCTTTTCCAGGAAAACAAAAAAAAAAAAATATGTACTCGTATATAAAAATATCAGAAATAACGAACTCGATTTCTCAGAAGTCTTCAAATTTGTCACGCAGACTGAGTCCTGTTTAAATTCACTTTTTGGGGTATTTTTTACCTTTGGGGTATGATTTTTGCTCCACATCTTGGGACTGTTGCATTGTTCACACTTCAACATTTCAACCCCCGCAGTAACATTTGCTCGCTCTTTTTCTCTTACGAGTGTGTAGAAGGAAACGATGCAAACGGATTTCTGCTCAAGTGAAATGTCACAGCGCCAGCAGCAGCGTGTGTGATTTGCCACAAATTTGAAGCGCTTAATTGACACTCTCACTGACATCTGTGAATATAATTTTAACGTTTTTCGTTGCTCCTCGGAGTGCAGAAATTGCTCTCATGTCGCTTCAAAGTTACTGGAGTTGTTATTTGAAAGGACCTCACACACGAGTGACAGTGATGTCTTCGTGTGCCCAAATGAAAGGAAATCGGCTCATACGAGTTTTTTAATTTGGAACTTTTTTATTGGCAAATTTTTTTTATTCATTGGGAGGTTGAACCATAAGTGAAGTTAGGATTGGTCTTTGCTCTGGTAAGGTTTAAAATTGTTATATTATTTCTTCAGATGGGACAAGGCTTGTAATCCTCAATACGCATTCTCATTCTTATCTGAGGTATTGAAAATAACTAATTCAGCTGGCACCACATAGCTCTACACCACATTTCAAACGTATCCTAGAATGGGAAGCTCTAAATGAATTATCGCCAATAGTTGGATTGATCGCCACTATGAAATATTGAAGCAAATAGAGTCATGTTAACCCCATTGCCATGTCAACTTTTCACACACTTATACCCAGGATTTACCATCAAAATAATAAATAATGGCACAAAATTCGTATATCAGATATATAAGTAAATATAAGCGCAGGATATGAACTTTCAGATGCATCTTCATGATAAATTTTACAATATAAATATGTTTCTACAAAGAATCATGTTCAGTATTAAGTTCTGTGAATACAACATGGACATGTTTTAAGGAGCAAGTTTCTAAGAACGTAATCTCTTTAATTAGCTTAGGATGGGGTCTTTATTTGTGTTTTTCCATTTTAGTCCTGATACATCTATTGAGAACGCCTCCCGGTGCTTTTCTTTTAGACGCATTTATACACAGGGAAAGGGTTAACTCTGTTTGAGAGAGAGTACACTCTCTTTGAGAGGGTGAACACACTGTTTGAGAGGGTGATCACTCTGTTTGAGAGGGTGAACACTCTGTTTGAGAAGGTGAACACTCTTTTTGAGACTAAGAACACTCTGTTTGAGAAGGTGAACACTCTGTTTAAGAGGGTGGATATTTTATTTGAGGGGGTGAGCACTCTGTTCGCATCACAGGATTATATAAATCTAGCATATAGTATCGGGTTTTGACTAAGACATTTTCATTTACAAATGAAGTTTATATAATAAGAGATTCAAATCAATTTATTGGTAATAATGCTGGTGATATAGCTCTAATATTTCTGGGGTCCACTACTGAAGTATCACCTGAAGCCATGCAAAAATAATGAAAACAGTTGACAACCGAATCCAAAAAATTACATATACCATTGAATAATGTTAAATTAGTCCTCTTCGATTTGACACAAAAAGGAAATTAGACTTCATCCATAATAATTAAGAGCAAAGTACCTTACTTAAAAATAGTTAAATAATTAGGCATAATTTTGGACTATCAGTTCCCAGGGAGAAGGTTATTAAAAAGAATAAAGGATGAGTTCAATATTATATTGGAAAAATTTACTTATTTGCAGAAATTTTGTGTACTCAACAAATGACAGGCTTGCTATAGTATAAAGAAGTCATCACACCTATATGAACATATGGCTTTGAACTACGCAGATGTCCTTATTAAAGAGCATATTGCTAGTTTAACGATTGATGAAAAAGTGCTGAGATGTATGGGAGATGCTGCTTCATATATCAGAAGCACATATCTTCATGGCGGTTGCAGAGTTCACTCAGTGACCATAGTCATAAACCAGCCAACTGCTCATGTTGAAAGGGTTAGACAACATGTGAATGAAGAGACACCAAGACTAATCGATCCAGTCTGAAGAGAACGCACACTAAAGCAGATCTATAAATGTGCTTATAATGGATTTTTGTTCGACATTAAATTTTTAAATTTTTTGCTGTGCATGGAAGCAACCAGTCTACGAGTAAATTCTGAATGAAATGTGTTTCTCCATTCCAAGTACCAGCCTGGATGTCTATCCCCGGACTTTTCTCTGGACATGTCAGCAATGTCTCATACGCGGCGGACAACTACGTTCAATATTACCCTTTCAAGATGTTCTGAACATTTTCAACAAAATGGACCCCACACAGCCACCCTTTCCGTGACTGCTCAAGCAAGTTCGAGTATTTTGGCTACCTTTCAAAGTAGTGTCTCTGCATGTGTGTCTGTGCTGCTACAAAGTGTCGAGAAATGCACACAGAATTAGCACAAAGAGCCACTGTGAGTCTGCCCGCCGCCACCCAAGTGGCCAGAAGTGCCAATTCGTGAAATTCCAAATGCTGTGAATCAGCGCTCAAGTGTCGCAGAGCAGCTCCCCGTTTAGCTCTGCGAGTGTATGTGTGTGTGTGTGACTGTGTGCAAAAGAATGGCACTGACTGTTCGTTTTTTGTCTTCATGTTGATTCCCTTTGAAATGCAACTCAGCGAAATTGTTGCATCAACAACAATTGTGCTGATTGACAAGCGAATGCGCCTGAGTGTGTGTACAAGTGTGGATCTGTGGCTGTGTCAAAGGCAGCAATTGACAGCGCTGAACAGAAATTGCAATCGAGCAGCAGCGGAATGTGGCCAAAAATTTGTGAAAGCAAAAATTTGCGCAAGTTTAAATGATCAAGAAACGCTGACGCGATGGTATGACCACCAAAGCCTGAAGAATGGGGTCCACCAGAAACCAGCTCCCTTTCATTTAGCGGCCATATTTTTTTAGTTTGTGGTTTTTTTGCAATATCCTTTTTTACACAATTTTTCGCACATTCACACGCTTTTCGCTTTGGTTTCACATTAATGCGCCTCCTGCTCCTACTCCTCCACTGCCACTACCACTGTCACTACCACTGACACTGCTTGTTCGCGTAACCAGTGCCACTCTTGATACCCTGTTCTGGTCCGCATGCACTCCAGCCCATTTACCATTACCACTTAAAACCACACCAGCTTAAGCTGCTGAAATATGCCCACTGCTGTTTCCACTCTCGCAGACCCCTCCAGCGGCGCATATGTTACCAACTTCCACACACTTCCACTTCATTTTGACGGTGACGGCCTCATTTATTTGAGTGTGCTGCAATTGTTAACAAGCTACAGACAAGTTGCAACTCGACTGGTTACAAAAACAAAAGCGCCCCACAACAAGAACAAGAAAAAAGGAAGTGTTGCCAATTTGAAGGCAGCAGGAAAAAAAGCTTTCAACATGGTCTCTGGCATTTTCGCAAGCAACGCCCACCCTCAACTGGCAAGCGAAATTCATACTCCAGCATTTCCCCTCCTTCACTCGTATTTTTTTACTCCAACTCCACGGGTACTGTCTGCACTCCACTCATTTCCCCGCCGCACGAGTGCGGAATTTAGAAGTGCCGCTCTCTGCGCAACGGAGTCCTTTGCTCCGCGTTCACGCCCCGCATTGCTGCTGGCTGTGCCAAAATGGCTGCTCCGCTTCAGCTCATTTTGCGAATTGAGCCAATTTTGTTGTTCTTCCGCTATGTGGGCTTTGGAAGTTTTCTCCTCTTTTTTTGCTCGCTTCTTGGGTGCACTTCATTTGCGGAGTGAAGCTGAGTTCTGCTCTTGCTGAGCTTTTTGCAATTTCGGTGTTTCCTTTTATTTGGTTTTCGTATTTTCGCGCTGCCAAGTGTCTCCTGAACAGTTACGGATGTTTAGTGAAGGTGTCGAACTGTAGGAGTCAGTTTCTAACTTATTATTTGGCACATTTTATTTGTTTTAAATAAGTTTGAAAGGAGAACGGCGCTTGTGTATTAAAGTATAATTTTTATCAAAGAAGTGTTGGTGGCATTGTGTGGGAAGTTTGGAGTTTTTGTGAGAAGTTTGGAGTTTGTGTGAGTTTCATGGTACATGGCAGCATAGGGAATCTCATAAAGTAGATTTGAGTGTTCCTCAATGTGAACCATATGGAGGAAAGTTATAATAAAGATGTCTCCTTCGGACTTCTGCTACTTTACTTGTTCCAATGGTGCATCATGTCGCTTGGAGGCAGTCCGAGTTCAAATGAATCCAATTAGTGTTACTTGTGCTTTTCTTTTGAACAAAATTTTGTGTCCATTTTGGATTTGTTGGGCATCCATGAATTTTGTGTTGTCGTTGAATCTCCACAATTCATTCACCAGACTGATTGCCTCTCAAATAGTACTCCAGTGGGGAGTGTAATATGCGCATGAAACGACCATGAAATTAGACCCAATTTGAGTACCGAATTTTCGAAGAACTGGACTAGTTGTGCTCAAAGTATTCTATCAGTTGCATGATTTTCTTCTTTCGATCATTGGTGGATGTAGCAGCGTATCGTATTATCTACTGCACCCGCCGTACGTCGTCCTATTTCTAACGAGAGTTATTTTAAGTTATCTTTGCGATTGCGAAGACGTAATCTCGTAGAGAATTTTGACAAAAGGAATTTGAAAAGTTTTACTCCCGAATCTCCATTCTCCTGCTGGTATCTTGCTTAAGTATATAGGCACATATATATTCTCAACGGAGGATTCAATATGAATGCAATTCAAATTTGGATATTTTAAATTGGTAAAGAATAGGCAGCTGCGGAAAACATTTCATTTTCCCTTTCATCCAGGGTGAACATTAGCTTCGACGCCGGTTCCTCCCGGACATCATTCATTTGAGAGGAATTCTTTCTTAAGGAAACAAATCATCCTTTGAGTTATTTAGTTGTCTAGATCAGTGCTGCATAAATTCATTATTCCATTATTCCCTTTCAGTATTGCGTTTTCTGGCATACTGAAGGCGAGCCTTGGAAAGCTTGTTTATGCAAGCAGAGCTTTGTGCATCCTTGCTATAGATCTCTGCGCTAGCCTGCGAAAACTGTTTTCCATCAGGCTCCCGTGACTTACTTGCATTTAATTATTAGCTGCCGAATTTCTGCATAATTCTTCAAACAGGCACAGCAATTTATAAGTGTAGAAAATAAATTAATTTAAATCAATTTGAAAGTGGACACTTAAAGAATTGCGCGCAGGTATCTGTTCCGGTAAAACCAAGACGGAATATAAAACCATTCTGCTGAATGTGGTGTGTTTGAAACAATAGTTGCCACAAAAGATAATATTAGATGATATAAATAAAGTCTCGGCATCAATTCCTCTAGTTCAATAAATGGTTTTGTCAGACCTGCAGGCTTGAGTGGTACTCAGTGCGTCGGAACTATGTAGAAGTAATAGAAGTAGAATAGGCAGGACAACCGCCGAAGAAGGAGGTGGTTTCCAAGCACTCAGGCATTGATGCCCATTGTACTATCGGAACGTTGTACCTTATTATATATTTACTTGGAATAAGCAACAAAATCTGATAACAAACTACACTAAAACAATTTACACAAGAATCACAAAGAGACATCAATTTAGTTTTAGAGTTCATCTTAGTACGAAAAATGCTTGAAAACTTAACCACGCAATATAGAAATATGTTCATCCTATACATTAACAATTTGAGAGTGAATAATTTTCCACAAGAGGCAAGAGTATCAGCGATATATACACTAACTGATTCAAAAAGCCATGTTAAACACCAAAAACATCATCAAATATTGTATAGTTATCCATGGAAAAACTATCAACAAAAACATGACAATAAAAATATCAATAATCATATTTAGTGTGATATTTTAACTATCGGGAATAATTGAATAATTTTAATCACTGAAAATTTTTACTACAGAATAATAATACTAAGAGATAATTTGTTCAAAGACATCTCATGCGACTCTAAATGTCTTCAATGGCGATCAACCATGCGACGGCTCCGATTATCGTATACAGAATGTCCTCTGACTCCCGTATACAGAATGTCCTCTGACTCCCGTATACAGAATGTCCACTGTCTTAACTCGTACAAGTTAATGAACTATATGTATAGATAAGCAGAGACAACTCTTCAGGTCCTTTTATTGGGCACTTAAGCTATAATTAGGCTAATTTGATGATCAGTTCTCAATGAAATTCATTCATTTGAAGTTTCTTGTTTCTATGAAGTATGAATTGATTAGTTGTTTACTTAAAGAAGTTCTCAAAATATGTTCCAAAATCACTTCCATAAACATTTGCCTTAAATTAATCATCGCAGCAGTACAATTTATTCGAAAACCTGTGAAATCCATTGCCAGTTTATTCGACACTTTAATTCCTTCAATATATCCATGCTATCAAATAAATACATGTATGTTAATTTCTTGACAAATTCCATTAACTCAATCTGAAACACAACCATTCAGAAATAATAGATCTATTGTTCAATCAGTGACATCCGCTGGAAAACACACACGGCGAAAGACATGAAAAAAACTGAATACCAGATCCACATTGTTGTGTAGAATACTACTACCCTTATGCACTGATTCATGTAGTTAATCTAATCACCTACCACTGTGTCCATTTTAGTGGCCCATCAATAGGTCACATCATAGCCATGATCCAACATCCGTTCATTCCACAGCAATAAGGAAAGCCATCAACAATACAAAATCTCCAAATGAATTCAACATCGCCACTGCCAGCCGCAAACACGTTCATCCGGCCTCATTTAATCATAATTAAGCATTTTTCACACCTCATGAAGGCGTATTTTATAGCGACAGCAGCAAATTTTGATACACTTCTCTGCGCCACAAATTTATTATTAATATATCAGCAACGTTTCGAGGAATGTTTCAATAAATATCATTTCGCACCTTATTCAAGCGAGAAAATGTTAAAAATTCAAATTTATTTACAGTGAAACGCTTCAAAGAATTTCACAGAAAAAAAACATAATTAAATAAAATAAAATTTTGAACAAAATCTGAGAATAAATCATGTGTGAAATTTGTGCACACATTGAAGAGATTGAGATTTTAGATTTTGGATACCAGCAACACCCACACACACACACACACACACACGCACACTGATAAGCAAACACACACACATATACACACCTCCTTTGGTACATTTACTCGCTTCGGTTATAATGGAATTGCATCAATGATATTCGCAAATCAACGCATTTGAGTGTAAAATATCAAAAGTAAAATTTATTTGCCACACTCCACTCCCAGAACGATGCGGCCCCAGTTGCATGCAGCGTGTTGAAGTGTTTTAAAACGCCCAAGCAGCCAGCTTGAAATATTGATAGAAGAAATGTCAGGGCAGGGCAGAGTGGGTGGCGGCACTGCATTTGTGTCTGAGTCTCCCAAGTGGCAAAATGAAATCATTTTGTAAATGCTGCTGTTGCTGATGCTGCAGCTAAACAGCGCTGACATCTTATTACAAACTGAGAAATAAACATACGAAATGCAAAATTAAACAGCAACCAAAACAAGAACAACAAGAACAACAGTAACACTAACAACAACAACAGAGTAACAACAACGGCATGAACATAAGACACAATTAAATGCACCACCCACACAAACACTCTCGTGCAGCAGCCATCGCAGACAATGGCTGCCATGGAGGAGCATGCGATGCCCTAAAACCCGGCTCCACTTAAACCAAATGCAATTACAATTGCAGCCAAAGAGCAGACAAAGCGACGGTCGGGCAGTGGAGCGTACGGGCCGAGGGGTCGAGGGGAGCATGAATGGACGGACAGACGCAGAGACGAACCAGCCAGCAGCAAGGAGGTTGTTACAGTGCACTTTATGCAGTTGCAAATATGTTGACTGGGAAAAAGAACAGTCGAGTGAGCGGGTGTGCAAGTGGTTGATTGTGCTGGTGGAGGGGGCGAAGGGGCTGCAGTGATTTGATGTGCTTGCAGACATTTGCTATTTTTAAAGAAAATTATATGTGGCCACTGCAATGAGCTACAAATTTCTCAATTGTCAACACCAGAACAAAAAGTGACAGACTCAAGTGAAATAGCAGCAGCTCTCGTATGGATTCTTCTACTCGTAGTTGTATGTATGTGTGCGTCGACGCTTGGCATGTGTGTGTTTGCGGTTCTCTTTGTATCCAGTGGATACTTTATGCTGTGTACTCCACCAGAGCGTATGATTAATATTTTCATATGCAAAACTTTGTAGCCAGCCGTCTCGAGATTTTCCGTACGAGAATAATTGCCATAACTTACTCGTATTTTATGTTTTGTGTACGTACATATATGCTAATGTGTGTATGTGTGTGTGTTGGAATTATGCAAATGTGTATGGCAGCGTTAAGTCAACACTTGCTTTTAAGATCCCAGCAGAGATAGGAAAAAATATCTTTTAATAAGGCTTCAAGTTGCAGTTTTAGTTCAGATCGCAAATTTTGCGTTTATAGAAAGTATGTCAAAACTTAATTAACAAGGTATTTAAAATCCAATTTGATTTATCTACTCGAGTCGAAGTGGTAATTGGACAAATGCTGATTTAAGTTTGCTACCTTAGTTCCTTTGGATATCGTTTGGGGCCAGAAGAGGTTTATTTCCTCGCATTCATAGTCAAATTTAATCGGAAAATAGATCATGTACAGCAGCTGAGCATAAAAGTTGGTGTGGCATACAAAAATAAAATAGTTACGATCAGATTTTACTACAAAAACACAGATTAACATCTGAAGAGATATTTCGACAGAAAATTGTGTAAAATTTCCCCATGCAAGGCAGTGTTCCCCCTAAACTAACTTTTCTCTATACTTCACATGTCGAATTGCGTTTGATGTGTATCTTCAACTCCAGGATCATTTATTGTGCCCATATTTTATGACAGTTTTACTAAAAATTTATTAATGAAGTTGTCAATATTTGTATTTAAAATTGTATTCATTTAGGCGTGCCCCTTTCCAAGCTGGCAGCAGATAAGACTTCTCAGATAATTCACACACCAGCGTTTGGCATACAAATGATCGGACACAGTGACTACTTTAAAAATAAACATCAAAATGTGACCGAATGAAAAATGGTCCGAGTTAGCAGCATTTGACAGGAATGCATTAGTCGCAAATGCTGAGTGTGATGATAAGTTAATGACATGTGAAAATATTAAAGCAGAAACTTCAAGAAATATATTTTATAAATAATATTCCAATTTGTAAACAACAAAAATGCGTCATACCACAAGCGACCTTGTATGAGGCATATTTTTAAAGAATTGTTTAAGCAAACGAGTCCAATCCTTATTCCATAGCATATGATCTTATGAGGTCCTTCCCAGTTCAACTACTTTGAATCGCGGTGAGTATTGGAGTTGGCGTTTGATTAACTTAGCACAAAGCAACATCAACTCGAGCATAATTTCAGCATGAAAATGGCATAGTTCAGACGAAGCATTGAAGCCAAAATTCAATAGCACTTCAAATAAGCCAAATGACGATACTTAATAGGATTCCTGCTCTTCCTCTGGAAGAGTATAAATAATAGTAGCAGTCAAACGAAGACCGAAGCAATTTTCTAGCAAACAAGTGTCGAAAATATTTGATTTACTTTAACATTTTTGGCATTTCGTTGCACACTCTTCCACATTCCTGCTGCCAGTACTCGCATAAGCGCGCTCTACTTTTCTCCCGCTTGTCCCTCGTTTTACTTGCTTTCTTTTTGAAATTAATTTGCAACCCCATGAAAAATGCTGAAATATGCTACGATTTTGCCATACAATTTGGTGAAAACAAGCGAAGCCTACATCACACTTCAACACAATCAAGCGTTTTCATCGACTCTCATCCACTTAAAGCGCATTTCAATGCACTCCGTAAATGCCTGTGAGTGTTTCTCGTACTCGTGCATGCGAGTACGTGTCTGTGTGAGTGTTTTGCCGTGTTTGGGAATATTGAAAATTTGCATGTTTAAGGATATGCCTGGAATGCATGAAGCGTTGCGCTATAACCTTTCACAGCAACAGCAACACCAACCAAAGTATACACATGCCAAAGTATAAATTAAAAACTACAACATGTCGGATGTACGAACAATTTAAAGCTTATCGCCGTAATTTAAATTATACATCAAAGGATTGCCGTTGCTTTAAGGATATGCACGGAGCGTTTGTGCGGACATCAAAGATTGCGAGAATGCACTTAGCTCTGCTTAAATGTAATGTTGTGTGCTTCTATAAACACACCAATAGTTCATTTATGGCATTAGAAGAAGGTTAGATTAATTTGCCTTAAAGAGCGTATGTCGCACTTCGCTACTCTTTCTTATAAGGAGTTTACAGTGAAACCAAAGAAGCACCATTAGCGCAATATACTCCTATGTTCATATCCAAATCCAATTTGTATTCTGAACTCATATTCAGATCAAGAGTTATGTTAAAAAATTAAACAATTGAATATGTTCCCAACAGGAACATTTACTCTCGAAGGAAGGATAAGGAACAAGCAATGTCTTCGAAGTTTATGTTTAGGCTTATTCCGAAGAAAAATTTTGACTTTACTGCCGAAACGAAATGAGTCACTTTATTCGCATTGAATTAACTTCGTTTAGGAAATAAAGATGAAAGATGGGAGTATGAAAATTATATACGATAAACGCATTGCTCATTATTAATTATTGGTAAATGAAATTGTCCTTTAATATATTATATGTCCCTCTCTTGGAGCTCACAGACGTCCCCTCTTAGCCATTGTCGATACTAAATAATTTTTAATATATTTCGAACCGGGTCAAAATTATATTCGAATGCTGTACGACAATGAGTTCCAAACACAGATAATATTATTCAAATAATCTGTCTGAAGACCTATGGTATAACCGAAGTATCCAAGCAAGCGACAATGAAATCCTGCACTCTAGTCTTCTCTAACATAAGGTAGCCTTCAGCTGGCCAAGATCTCTTAATGGCTTATTTGAACTACTTCATATGTAACTAATGTTGATGGCAAACCATAAGCTGAGGCATTGTAGACAGACACCTTTTATTGGACATATTATTGCATTTAAGAATTTTTTCAGAAGCTGCGAGGGTGGGCAAGAGAACGACAATATTACTATCATATCTACGGCTGTCCGGCACCCACGAAACTATATAACTATTGTTAGGAAATTTGTTGTTCACCGGCCTTAGCTATCGGTAGGACAGGGTGTCAAAAGACCTCTGATAAGCTATCAAGTGCTTCTCTGGCTTTGACGATAAAATCTCAGATTAGGTATTTATCTCACAAGCTAAATAAAAAATAGTCGATTAAAATCCCTTATTGGCATTTTCTACTGGGATTTCGTATATCCTCTATTATTTTCATTTAAATGTTATACATAAATATACAAAGTGACCTAAATGAAGAACCAAAATAGTATTACGACGATGATGTAGCAGAGGGTCTTTAACTCTGTGAGCCCCTTTGTGGCTGTGATTCAAAGCAAACCTTCACCGGATTGTATATTTCGCTTAATCAGAAGCTCTCATAAATTCTTCTTCAAACTTCACAAAAGTCAGAACTTGACTGCAACAACTAGGATCAGTTTCGTGCCTCTTAGTCTGGACATCCCGACTAATCCAGTTGAATCGGAGAACCTGGAAATATTTCCCTATATTCCACATAAAGCCGACAAAAACTTATTCAAATTCGTGCCTTCATTTAAATAACATTTTCTAAAAATGCCTTAAACGCTTTTTTTATCAATTTACTTTCAAGGGTACCCGAGCTGCCATCGTCCTTCCTTATCTAAAACAGTACAGCGTCTTTTTTGTATCTCATCCACTGCTCACTAATCTCTCTTTGCCTTTTTTGTGCGCCTTGGTCACCATTTTTTTTATTTTCTGGGATACCTTTCTAAGGGTTGGTTCGCATTTTCCTCCTTCCAGTTGCTCCACAAATAAACAAATTTTTATCGCCTAAGAGGGTGTGAAAAAATTTGCTCAACAAAACAAATTATTTAGATAAAATTCCGCATATTTTTTGGCCATCTTCTCGCCCACAACTACTCGTGCCTTTCCTAATTTTCTGCTGGCGTTTAGTTTTGAATGTGTATGCTCGCACCTAGCTGCGAATTGCGTGTAATGGCGCGTCTGTGGACAAAGGTACACACCGGCAGCACAGGACAACGACAGGAAGAAAAAAAAACAACCACATAAATTTAAACTGTGTGGAGCGCCGTGCCTTTAAGGAACTTTTTTCTTAGCAATGCGAGCGGAGTGGAGGAGGGTGTGTATTTAGTCCACTAACTGATGTAGTTGCTACCTTTTTGGGTTTTTCAAAAATTTGTCAAAAATTTCCAGATCGGTCAATTCCGATAAGAGCGTTTATTTATGTTAGAATTTAGGCATTTAGTGGCGAGATAATTTGTGTATCGTCGCAGGGACGTGCCTTTCGCTGAGACAGGCCAATAAGTGAAAAAACATGACAGAACGACTGAGTGGAACGGGACGGGAAGTTAGTGTAGACCCAACTCTGTATATTAGACATTTTTTGCCTTGCGATGAGTCAGGTGTGTACTACATCAGCGCAGTCTTTCATAGCGAGGAAACATTGTTTAGAGTGGGCGAGTTTATCCGAACTGGCGTACAACATTTCTGTAGAACCCACGCAGTACCAGAACAACAACGCGTATGCATATGCAATGGTATCTTATCGGATGGTTCATTAATCTGTTCCTTTCAACTGAAATTTAGTTTTTCTAACCAGAATTTTATTAACTATTCATGATGTTTCTCCAAGGAGCTATGGAGCAAGCCTTAAACAGTAACTTCTGTAAGAATATATGGAACTGTTATTAAAATCACTGCCTATATATCAAGAGACTCAGCAGAGAATACCAATGATGTCTCTCTAAATAATTGCGAATCAATTTTGATTCGTTTATTTCAGTGGGTTAAATAGTGATTGAGAATCTTTCATAAGGCAGAGTAACAAACATTCAAAGCAGAGTAACAAACGTCCAAAGCAAAGTAACAAACGTCTAAAGTATCCAAGGAAGTTGGACCATATCAGCGACTACAGGATCAACTGACACGCAGAGGCATCTTAAGGATCACCAAACGGACCACAATCCAGTTTGTCTTGGATCATCGAGAACTACTGTGAACCAGGAAGTTTTTATTCTGCTGACGAACTTTGGAGTAGCTGAGCTTTACCTCGGCTCCGAAAAAGTTCGTGACACATTATATTTGATCATTTCTAAATTCAAACCTATTTCATTCTAACTTCTTGGTGTGGCCTGGGTAACAAATTGCTAGCATTGGAAGCAATATTGAAGTCGGTATAACGATAGTAATTGGCAGTTTGCTCAACCAAGATCCCACTTGAAGAGGGATATATTTGATCGTAGAACTCTATAGAATGGTACTATACCTATCTGTAATGCTATAAAACTGAAAAACACACGACAAGTACTTAAGCAGAAGTGAAAGGAAGACCAGAACATATGCAAAAGTAAAATAGGATAGAATCAAAGCCCGGTCCTTAATCGAGAAGTTCATCATAATTATAATTTCACAAATTTTAGAGACACATTTAAATAAGTGATAGCATTGCTATTCGAAGCCTTGTTATCGTGAGAAGTGAATAATCTCACCACCTGGTTGAAGTTCCCACCAGCTTCTTGTGATTCCAGCCAGTTTCTAACGCACACACCTCATACGAAAACACATTTTAAAAGATTCATAAACGCCAACTTTATTATGTACAGACAGGGCCAATCAATGCAAAATGCTCCAATGGAAGGTGGTGATTAAGTCATTTACGGCGTAGCGCTACTTCGATTACGTACGAGCGCTCCGAACTGAATCACGAAATGTGGCACATTCTCAGAGCCATCAATTAAAAATTCAAAAATGACACGGAAATATGGCTTGTCATAAAACAGACAACTTAATAGAGACATTTAAACGAAATTATTTTAAACGGTTTTTAATTAGAACGTTACGTAATTATTGGTAAGAGCCGTGGCCACCGCAAAGGACATTCCCAGCGCCACAAATTGAGTTATTATACAAGGCGAATACCTTCTTTTTAATAGTTTAATAATTACGGCAAGTGTTTGCGTTTCAATAATCCCATCACTGTTACGTATAGCCTGGTAGTGGGTGGACAAGCCTGTCTACGAATGGCAAAGTGGAGGACTTAATTAAGGAAGTTAGAGATTTTCTGGGGTAGGAGGACTTGGGCGGCAACGAAAAGTTGTCAAGCCCACTTTGAGCTATTAATTGCCAGTTACGAGTAACTTAGGAAAGGGAGTTTTCAATATACAGATATATACTGGCACCACAGCTATGGGAAGAAATGATTGGATAGTTGGAAATTAAAAGATTATTTGTATAAAAATAGGTTCGTGGAACACAATTTGCCAAATAAAACCAGTCTTCATCATCATCATTGCTGCATGCACGGTTCGGGCGAACAAAATGAAGTCAATGGAAAGAAAATATGAAATGATTGCAATATGAAGTGATTGCAATATGAAATGATTGCATTGGATTTCTGATGATTGCATTCGATTTCTGATGTTTGCATTCGATTTCTGATGATTGCATTCGATTTCTGTGGTTCGGTGATATTAGTGACAACAATCACACCTGGGAACGCAAATTAAAAGTATTGTATTTAAGAATTATTCCATTTGGTACTGCTGATTATACTTAATTTACAACGAATGCAAACAAAAGTGACAGTTCGTCACAATATTGTCCTGAATCACAGCATTGTTACAGTGAGCTTCGGTGCGTTCCCATCTTCGTTGTTACTGTAACATTTATTTAACATCGTCAGAGTCATTGTAATGGATAAATTTGATACAAAAACCAGCATTTATATTATATATTATCAGCATTTATATTCATAGTCTGTGGTTCTAGCACAAACAAAGATGAGGAGTGGAAAATCAGAACCACATTTGTGTGCAACAACTCCGTAACATATACGATTTTTCAACTGACACTAACTCTTTAGTACAAACTCTTCAAATGCAGAACCAGAAACATATTTTCTGTCATACTAAATGAGTTTTTGTGTCGAAACACTTTCCTATTTACACAGATGACAAGCAGCATGTCCGGAAAGAGATGTTAGGCTAGATTTACTTATGGTCTAAATGAAATTTAGTAGCGTTTCTGCATATATAAGTATATTCAAGTGTCAGCAGTGGCTTTTGTAGATGTAAAGTTGAGAAAAAAGTATAAGAAAATCACTTTTAGGAACCTGAAAGATGACATTATTCAGAACTTTATTCGAAGCACAGATATACAAATACAAATATTTGGGTACGATTGCGAGCCCATCCCTTTTAGAACCTTCTCGTCATATGTCTCAATTTCTATATTGTTAGTACCCCATTTTAAAAATCTTTTCAGTAAATCTGAAAAGTACCCATTCCAACACTACATCTTGGAAGCCTATTTACGTGGAGAAAGTTACTAAGTAAAAGGGCACCGCTCCATCATTTTACAGGCACCTTTCACCAAAATTGGAAACATCCTTGATAAACTCCAGAATGGTTACTGTGTTGGATGTAGAAAATTTCTGTTGGAGGAGCAATTTCATATGCTGTGGAGTTGGTATGATCTGAGCTTAGTTCCCTGGGTTTCTTACCTCAACAAGACAACAAGTCCCAATCACTTTTATGTCAATGCTTGAGACATCTGGAGAAAGTTACTAAGTAAAAGGGCACCGCTCCATCATTTTACAGGCACCTTTCATCAAAATTGGAAACATCCTTGATAAACTCCAGAATGGTTACTGTGTTGGATGTAGAAAATTTCTGTTGGAGGAGCAATTTCATATGCTGTGGAGTTGGTATGATCTGAGCTTAGTTCCCTGGGTTTCTTACCTCAACAAGACAACAAGTCCCAATCACTTTTATGTCAATGCTTGAGACATCTGGAGAAAGTTACTAAGTAAAAGGGCACCGCTCCATCATTTTACAGGCACCTTTCATCAAAATTGGAAACATTCTTGATAAACTCCAGAATGGTTACTGTGTTGGATGTAGAAAATTCCTGTGGGAGGAGCAATTTCATATGCTGTGGAGTTGGTATGATCTGAGCTTAGTTCCCTGGGTTTCTTACCTCAACAAGACAACAAGTCCCAATCACTTTTATGTCTATATATGAGTAGTATATTTTTAAAGCAGGAGTATTTCTATAGCCGGAACAATTATGTGGAGTGGAGACTACCCCAGTGAAGGATTGTGTGCTACTTGCAGTAGAACAAAAGAATGATCAATATTGTTTTGTTGTAAAGTGCGACAAGTTAAGGTCTCAGTTCAAAGAGCGTGAAGTTCGGATTACTATTGGACAGCCCAACATGCACAACCTGTTGAGCAGCCCAATATACTCATATTCACTGGAATAAAAATTTTAGCTAAACGAAATTTATTTGATATATTCTGAATCATTTAGAATTCCACTATCAATCATTAACTAAATAAATTCAATGTAATTTTTCGAACAGAAAGAACGTTGCAGAAGCTAAATATTTCAATAATATTGAATATTTCTCTGTTCTTTGTCCGGCTTATTAGACTATTAAGGAGCTACTTTCATCACAATATAAAACTAATGAGCTCTTAATTCGTTGATAATTGCTAGAGAACGCGTTCGACGTACACGTTTACAGGGTAAAACTATGTTTCTAATATTCCTTCTCACATTGAACACATTTTCAATTTAAAGGACTCTTCCTCAACGGAGCACCTCCTCACACATTCTCAATGAAGATATTACTTGTACGTCATTAAAACTTGATGACGCATGTCGCATGCACCTCTGAATAGCGAACGCAACCATTCAGCGAGTGCTTCTTAACCCTTTCGAAACTCATTTCTCAATTTCGCTCGAATAGAACTGAATACTTGAAAGTGGAAGCATGGAAACACATCAATTAATTACACCCGAGCAGTGCACACCAAGTTAGTTCCTCATTATTTTTCCAACTCGTATTGTAAAAGAAACAAATGCTGTTGTGATGTGGCATGGATGGAACCGTGGCATAAATAAACGCGCGAGTGCGTTGCATCACGTGAGTTGATTGATGTGGTGTGCGGGGCAGGCGAATTTTATTGTTTTATTGAGAACATGCTCGACTGCTGAATGGAAATGAATGCAAAGCAAATGCATGAACGGCTTTTATGTATTTATTTAAGTGTCTTTGCAGCTTTTAATTAGGGAAATTGTAAAGAGTTGCCGTAGTTTGCGGGGGAGTGCGCTTTGTTGCTATTTTTTGGACTCGCTGCCTAAGTTCGCCTACTGCAGAAATTGTTTTATATTTTTAATTATTTTTAAACATTTAACATTTTAATGGAATATTTTCAATATGAAGAACTTCACAATCTGTTTTAGATGCTTTGAGTTACTCTGCGCCAAAGAAGTGGGGCCGGGCCGCCAAATAAAACATCACCTGAAATACTTTTGAATTGTTATGTTTTTATTATATATTTCAAATGTTTCTAGTTTGTTTTTCTTTACATAAATTTATCAATCAAACTCTGATCTTGATTAAGTGTTTTTTTCGAATTTAGCCGCAGCTAAATAAATATTATTTTGAATTAAAAATTTAAGCTATAAAACTAGTTCCTTTATTAGTTTAGTTTTTAGTTGTACAGAGTTTTTGTTTTATTTTCGATTTTATTAATATTCGATTATTTAAGTCTTAAATAGCAGTAATTAATTTCATAAATATTTATACACAGTAGTAATACACACACAAAAAAAAAATATTAGGAACAAATATTTTTATAGGAAATTTCTTAATGAATTATTAATATATTGAAGTAGTTTTTCACACACACATACAAAATTATTTACACAAAATAATCCTGGCCTTAATACTGGTATTTTTTTATATAAGCATTAACAACAAAAAGGTTTTAAATTACATTTGTTTTTATTTTTGAATTTGTTTCTACACAAAAATAATTTTTTTTTTCTTTTTATTTTTAAGCGCTACTGACAAAAGTGCCACTTCGATATCAAAAAGGTAATTCTCGGCAACATTTCAAATGTTTAGCTACATGTTTAGACACAAATTTACAAATAAGTAATTCATAAAAACAAAAAATTGCACAATTCCAAAATGTTATTCATAATTTTCTTCGCCTAAGTTCTGCCCATGCCCCCACCCACAACTCAGTGCGGCGGTGGACTTCGCGTCACTGGCGAATGTTGCTGCGGCACTTGATACGGACTGAAGCGCTGGAAGTGCCTCGCTCTCATGTCCGGCGATGGTGAGCCCGACGATGTGGGTGTTGTGGCCGGCGGGGGCACTGTGTTTATGTTCGGCGGTGGTGGTGTCCGATTGGCGTTTGCTGCTGCTGCAGCGGCGGCCGCTTGAGCAGCAGCCGCTTGCTGATTGGCACTGGCGAGGAAACCGGCCGTCAACTGTGGCCACTGCTGTTGCCACATGCCGATGTTGAAGGCGCTGAGCGCGGGTGGGCGTTGATATAAGTGCGGCAGCAACATTTCCGTATACGGTGAGCGACCGAAGATTTGTAAATGTTGTCGGGCTTTTTCCAGGAAAGCCATTGAAGCAGCATCAGCATCTTGCGGCGATAGTTGCTGCATTAGAGGATCCGGGAAGAAACGTAGCGGGGAGCGCAAGTGCTGTTCGAGCAAAAACGAGTCCATGGGGTCCCTGAAAGAGAAGCTGAATATAATAAATATTCAAATTTTTAAAAGTTTGAAGCAAAATGTTGTGTAAAAGTATATTAAATATTAAGTCTCAATATAGAAACGGAATAATGAATTAATGGTATGTTTGGGTATCCTAATCAATGGTTTGTAGTTCTGAAATTAATCCTTACATTTCACCTCTGTTTTGTTCTCAGCGATATATTGCTTGTTCGAACAAAATAACTACTCACTGTGGTTTGTTGGTAGACCTTAAGGAAATTTCGCAAGCCACCAACTGCCCTCTCAAAAGATCTCTTTCCAAATAGAGGGCAATGTTTGTAATTTCCAACTTTTCCTTATATTATTCTAACTGGGACCAACTCTGTGGACAGAATACCCTACATACTTCTTTTGATTATATCTAAGAAGTAACGAAGCGACTGCAACTTGTTCTTGAAATTGGAGTTGAGACATTCCAATATTCATTCTGTTGCTGCAACATGTTGCTAACGTATTTCAAAAACACATTCGTTTCATTCTGCTAATTTTAACGTTTTGTTATGGTTTCATTGACTTCACATCAATATCATAATTACATCAACTGCTGCCAATTGAGAGCTCTAACAATAAAAGCTACTTCAACAACACGACCAGTTACGACAACAACAACAACAACAACAACAACACCATTCACTCATTATTTTCGTGTTTTCATGTACGAATGTGCTTCAAAGTTAAATATGCCGACCTGTAATTTGCAGAGCTCAGACCGCCGCCACTGCTGCCGCCACTGCTGCCGCCGCTGCTGCTGGTGTGTGCATTTAAGAGTGTTTGCGTTGTTACTGCCGACGCAACACCACAGCAGCAGCAGCAACAGCACGAACAGCAGCCAGCATTGCTCCAATGAAAGTGTCGAAAAAGGAAGGGTTCTGAATCCTTTCTGTGTGTGAAACAGTGAAATTGTTTGCTGGCAGCGAAGTGGTTCGTTCTCTCACTTTTCTGACACCTGCATTGCTGGCAATTTGCGTTGTTGCCCGAATGTCTGCCGTGGTGCAGTGTCGTTTTCGCATTTATGCGTGCGAGTGTTTGTGAGCCGCCGTGGTGTCAGCGGGCTCACGGAGCAGTGCGTGTTTAAATTTTATTATTTCTCAATTCTGTTCGTTTTTGTGTCTGCTTTTTTATAAGGAAATCTTTGGCAATTTTTGTGGCATGCGATTTTTTAACACTTTACACGCTCGAAGACGGGGTTAATTGTTGCTGAAATTATGCTTATTGTTGATTAGTTGTTGTGCAACATTTTTGATTGTGACTCTCGGGCATGATGAACTTTTTCTGACAAGCGTCGAATGCAATTAATCATTTGATTTCGCATGTCATGTGAAAGTGGCTTCGGGAGAAATTTCTTTGGTTTCAAGCTTGGATGGAAGACAAAAAGAGGAAAGTTTCGAAATGATTTATAAACGTGATGATGGAATTTTTATGATGATATAAAGACATGAAACCATACTAAAAAAGCATGAAGTGTGACCCAATTGAGGTGTACTGGAATTAAGAATACAGGAAATGAATAATGAAGAGAGCTGATTGAAAATGCTCCATGATTTGGTGCTCTGTATTTAATTAAGGATCCAGAAAATGAAGAATCATGAAGAGACTTGATTGAAAAAGCTCCATAATTATGTCTTCTGTATTTAGTTAAGCATCCAGGAAAGAAAGAGTCGTGAAAAGACTTGATTGAAAAGGCTCCATGATTAAGTTATGATTAAGTTTTCTATTTTTAGTCAAATGGAGGTTCTTTATTTCATTCGCATTTATTTGCGTTATTCTGGGACGCTTCTGAGCTACTGAGAGCATTTGTTTTATGCATTCCTATTCTTGTGCTCTAATACCATATTTTCTAAGGACTTTTGTTCTACAAAATTCTTGATTGTTCCCCTTTTTCTGTGGCAACATGCAATACTGAGTATCTTTCTTTACAGGTTTGTTTACCGCTTTGCTACCAATATTACCCTCAACAATATTTGCACTCCCCAAATTGAGCCTAATAAATTAAACCATAAATCAACACATAGTCATAAAAACAAACAAATAAGGCAACCAGAAACAAAAAATCGAACTATTCCATAAAATATGCGGATTCTCATGACAAGCGGCGGCATAGAAGTTGTATACATACCTATCAAAATCAGTCAGACGCGACGAATCACGGAATCCTTTCGCAAACGGATTCGAATCGATTTTCAATTTGGTAATCAATTGATTCTGATACGCTGTAACAGCTGTGAACACAGTCTCGGGAAAAACGAACGTTTTATGATCCATTTCCTGCAGCTCCTTGGGGGTGGTAGGAATACTCTGACCGTGACTGAGGCGGACCAAGTGTATGCGTGGTTGGTAGCGATGCATCGAATTTAACACAATCTGCGAGAGAAGCAAAGAAAATAAAAAGGGCAGTTGTTATTTTTACTTCCTAGTTGTTATTGTTGTTTTTGTTCTATTTTTCCCAGTCTCTAGGATAATAAAATTTTCATATTTTTATTTTACAACGCAGACATGCTCCTTGCAACATTTACACTTGCCTCCGCAGCCTCAAAATATGCAATGAAACATTCTACGAGCAATTTTTGATTGTCTTCCAACGGAAAAGAACCAAATTGCCACACAACAGCAATCAAGTATTCACAGCTTCTACACACATACACACACAGAGAGACAGACACACACTCCCATTTATGCGGATGATAAAAAGTGGAAGTTGCTCGTAAAAAAGTGAGAAAAAGCAGCAAACAGCCCCTTTCAAATGTAGCGACAAATGGCAAATGCTTCCCCATGTAATGCCGCTACATTCTGAAGCAAATTGCCGGCAATTTTTCATGGCATGACGACTCGAGTCATTTGCATACATATGGCAACGCTGGCAAGGTTATGCCGCAATAGCGTAGCTACGTATCAAAAATTCATACTCGCTCGCCAGCTTATGATTTCGTTGATTGTTGTGTGGCAAATGAATTTTTAATGTTGCTTAGTTGAGAGTGTTGGACTTCTAAGATGTACAATGATACAAGGGAAACCCCCCAAATTTAAATTTGACTTAAAGCAAATGTTTAGCCACATGTTGCTTTAGTGTTAATACTGATATAGCAAGTGCAACATGTGGCTGAATGGTGTTTCAAGAGAATTTTTGTGTGTGCAAAATCTTTGAGCAAACATTTAAAGAAGCATCCAAAGAGTATGATGGCAGTACTTGTTAATACAATGTTACCAACATGTTGCCGAAACATATTTTATTTTTTTCATATATTTTTATGATTAAGAGAATCTTTATAACGCATATGACTCGAATCTTTGTGGCTATAAATATATAGAGCCGTAGAAACCTCTCTCATTTCAGCACTCTAGAAACTAACAGTGTTTCGCGCAACATTCTGTGCAACAATATTTCTACAGCAATATGTCTGCTGCAATGTCAATTAGCAACGTGTTGCCACTTTTGTTATTAAACCTTTATCTTAAAAATATTAATTTCTGTTTTACAAATTCCCTCAAAACTCACCTGTCCATTCTTATCCATTTCGTTATTGGTCAATTTCACCTTCTCAAAGGACACCACCTGCTTCCTCAACGCCTCCACACTAATAGGGCTGTCTGGATGGGCATACAGCCTGGCAGGAGGCGGGGGATCAGCCTTGCCAGCCACTAGCCACGATGAACGATGGTATGCATAACGATAACGCCGAGCATCCATTGGCACAATGTCTATCAATACGGCATAACGATCGGGCGGCTGTATCTGCCGCAGTGGTCCCGAAAAACTGACGCGTACGGTGGGGAACATGCGCCTACAGTTTAGAAGAAATACAAAAAAGTGCGTTTAATAGTAACAAATGTCGTAAAATCGTTGCCACGTTATTATATTGTTTTATTTAATATTCATTAAGGTTGATGGTGCTTTTGCACTTTCAGGCATTTGAGTGGGAGCAAAGGTAAACATCTTTCGGTTTTTTGACTGCCAGGGAGGGAGTGTAAATTACGCTAATGACCAAACCCACAAAAAGAGCAAAGGCCACGGTGAGTTGCTATTAATATTTTAGCAGCTCTTTTGTTTGAGTTTCATGCTTTTCCCAGTCATAAAGGTCATAAATCGTCGGAATTGCATGTAAATGGAGTTTCCACATTAACATCACAAAATAATCATTGACGCACACACAGAAACGTGTACAGACACACGTACGGGGGGCGGTATGTATTACACTTACACATGCAAAAGCGCTTTCTGCAGTTAACGCGACAAATGTTTTATGCTCTGTGCTGTTATTTCTTTCGGTGCCTTAATTATATATTAAGCCTGAAATGTGACTAATTCACACTCACTAGGAGCACATTCACTGCCGGCCATTTTGTACACAGTGGGGCTGGTGAAAGGAGGTGGGGCGAGACGACGAAATCATGCTTACCACTGATTAATTAGTGGTGGTAATATAAAGCAGGGGCTCACCCATACGAACATTACGGGGGGGTTGTCGATGCTTTAAATGGATTTCGTCTCAGATACATTTTTATTTTGTTCAGGTACAAATTCGGTTCTCCTTTCTCGACGGGAATCCAGCTCCTGTGGAAAGTGTCTCGAAATTGGCTCAAAAATGACTGAAAGTTTAAATTTGAGGCTAATAAACTCCAAGCAACATGTTGCTAGAGCAATGTTTGGAACACGCCGCAGGACACTTACTGCAAAAAGGAAATTGCTCCCCATTAGTTGGGATTACAATAATAAAAATTAATGTGATTCTCTCTAAAACTAAGTAAGACCTGCGAGGTAATAGTTCCGCACTCTCTCACTCTATTTATTTTTTACTTTCTTTTGCTTCTCCTTAAGCTGATTCAGCTCTTCTCAAGTGTAATAGTGTTCATGCCACCGATTACAGCCCCTTCTACGAGTATATGTCACTGCCGCTACTCCCCAAAATTGTGTCTACCATAAAAATGCCCATAAAATGTGTCACAAATTAGCATACCTGCCTAACAAATTGTGCTTCCCTACACTTAACACGCTGCTTCAAACAGTGCCGCTACCGACACACACTCACACATTTACACACTAACGCACGCACTCACGCACACATTTCGAGTGTAAAAGAAAATTTATTAATTTTCACAACTTAATTAATATTTTATTGTAAAAAGTTCATAAGGTAGAACAGAAAACTGCAGCTGAACTAATAAAGAGGACATTTATCATTGGAACAACGACAACTGCAGCCAAAAATACCCAAAGCAAATGAGCCCAGCGAACAAGTTAATCCCTTTGGAAGTTCACAAACGCAAAGAATGCGCACACGGACAGCAGAACATGCAATAAAACATGTTTGATAAAGGCGCTCAAAGGCGGCTGACGGAGGCCGGAACAGCAAGGACCACAAAACAAGCAAGCGCAGCGTATTAAAACATGAAGGTGAATTAAAATAAAAGTAGAGGAAGAAATTATGAAATTAATAAAATAATAAAAAATGCCGAAGTCCACCAAAGTCCACCGCTGCACTTCTCTTATTAAACCGATAAGATCGGGTGAGCTGAACAGGTTCCACTATCATCGATTTAAGTAAGCAGCTTAACTGCCCATACTCAGGGGGACTTTAAAGTGCCTGCGGTAACGTGTTAGCAGAGTTGTGTGGAGCGGGAAGGCGAAGAACAAGTGTGTTGGCCTCTATTCGGCTAATTTATTCAATTTGTGGGTCAGTGGAACAGTCAGTCTGTTTATGGCAAAGGTGTTGAGATAATGGGAGATTTGCAAGTAGCCGAAGCGGCTTTTATTAGTGAGAAATTTATTTTAATTAGTTTGGAAACACAGAACAGTGAAGTTTAAGAGGTGCAACTGGCAACATGTTACTAGATTACTCTGTGGTTGTCTTACTTTAGTATTACAAACATTTCTGGTCTCAGTTATCAAGTCATAATTATTTGATTGGTAGTTTTTATGGTAGGTCTACTACCCATATATCACTTTTACCCTGGTCTCACAATAGAGTTAATTACTCTAAATGTGCCATCGTCTGTTGGTGAGTACCGGCAAGTTAGTGGAATGAGGTAGGTGGGTTAAATGGCTGACAACCCTCGGGTCGCCCCAATTAGCCATAGTGCCGTTTGATGCTATATCCTCGCGAGCCTAAAGATGGTGATATATTTTGATAAAATTATAACCAGCCCGAGTTGCTTACAAATTTGGTTAGGACTGAAAGTTCTATATTAGAGACATGCCCCAGACTCTCCAGAAAACGACTTCCGAAATATTTGAGTCCCAAGCGAGCGAGGGTTGGGCAATCTCAAAGAAAGTGGAGGACTGTTTCTCTGGTTTGTGGTTCTTTGGAGCTCCTGCATTGAGCATTGAATGGAATGGGTTAGTCGAATGATAATAGTGTAATGACACTCATTGAATGATAATGGTAATGAAAATTATTGAAAAGGTTCTTAAGATTGAATGTTTATAAACAAAAATCTAGAAGTAGAAGAATAGATTGGAGGTGAGTTTTTGTGGCTCTGAAAGAGGAGACAACCAGCTGAAGATGGACCATGTAAGGCTCCCAGATATGTACTTAAGTCCATATGAATTATCAAAAAGTCCTTTAAGTCTTTTGTTGGCTAGAAAAAAACTTATACATCGGCTTAAAAGAACAGAAGGGGCCTAAATCATCATAAATGTATACGAAAACATGGATTTTTGTTATCTCCCTGGAGATGTGGTATAAGATACAACTTTTAGTAGCTCACAAAATCATCTCCTCGCGACTGTGTTGTGATCTCGATGATCGATTTCTGGGATGTATAGAAAGAAGTATCCTCGTTTTTTCACTGGAATGATGTGCTTAATTTGTTGCCTCAGAATCACACAAGCAAAAAATTTCAGGACGTTGTTGGTCTATGCAAACTTCCTTCAGAAATTGGAAAACCTTGCATTGAATTATTGACACTAAAGATATCAGAAAAATCCTTCAGTTTAGTAGATGAAAGCATTACAAAATAGACGCATACCCATTAAAAACCCCTTTTCTTCTGTTTCGTCTTTGTGAATCATGTTAGTTCTTCTTTGACTGCTCTAACGCTAGAGAACACTGCTTGTGACTTGGCAGAGGTGCATTTGAAGTTTAATTGCCGGTATCCCTGTAGTAAGTTAACATGCCCCAACTTGTTTTATAACAAAATTTCCTTTGGTATAAACATCAAATACTCCTTAGCCAAGCACTAGAATTACGAGACAGACACCTTGCGAGATTTTCTCATGCAGCGGAGGAACTGTCAACACAGACGTTACTTGAAAGCAGACAGCAGGCAATTTCCGATGTTAAAGTGGCTGGAAAATACCTGATTTATGGCGGTGTGGTCGGTACCTGGCGACCGCCCGCCTAAAATGAGCCATCGCGCCGCGTCAACTTGCAACTGGTTTGTGGCCAGTGCGGCCGACGCTAGGTCAGCCGCTGCCAGCAACAACGAGTAACACGTGGTCAAAGATTTTGTCACGCTGTCAGTGGTTATGATAGCGGCCCAAGATGCTTGGCTAATTGTGGCCACCACTATTGGTGCCGGCATTGTGTGTTGCATGTAGAGGCACGCATGTATGTGTGTATGTGTCTGGTGGCTTTCTTGAGGTAGCTCAAATGTTTGTCAACATATAATTTCTCTGTGATAAACACACTCCATGTGACATTTCCCGGAAATTAGTTTAAATTTTCAGAAGCGCATGAAAAATTGCAATTTTCACGCTTTCGTAGAATAGTCGAAATATTTTTTTAAGCATTTAATAAAAGTGTTGAACAGTTTGTTGTTGGTATTTTATGCTAGAATTTAACTCTTTCACAACAATAACAACAACTTTCACTGTGTGCGTTTCGTAATTTTCCCATAAACAAACTCATAAAATCCACACTTCCAACAAAACGCAAAACGCTTTTCTTTTTTACTCCACCTCACACACTACCCAACTAAAAAAAGAAGAAAAACTAACCGAAAATAGGGTAAAAATTGAGGGAAAAACGCTCTCGCACACTATACGCCCATAAAATGTAAATGGCGAAGACTGAAATATGATTTACGAGTTTCCGTTGAATTCGTTTCTGTTCTGTTCTGCTCGCTCTGCTCTATTCTGCTCTGCTTACTTTTTACGAGCCTTAGTGCCAAGTGTTGCTAAACAAATTTATTCAAATTTTCATACCATTCCCTTTATTCTACCCTTCCGATCTGGCCCCCTGCTCCCAGCTACCACTTCTGCTATCAATGTGTGAAGCAGTAAAGCAGCAGCAGCAGCAGCACCATTTCTTCGCCTCTAAAGGAGTTGTGTTTCTTATTTGATATCGTAATATTTCCTTCTTGTTTATGTGGCTCTAGTTTTTACCAGTGGTGTTGTTGTTGCTGTCTTATTTGTTGTTGTTGTTGTTGTTGTTATTGTTGTAGGTTGGTTATTATAAGTTGCAGCTTTGGGGCATGCATTTATGACCACATTAGCAACTGCTGAATTGCTAACGTGTTAACATTAATTTCGAGCCACAAACGTTTGGACACATTTGGTTGTTGCTTTTTGTTGTTTTTGTTGTTGTTGTTATTTTATTGTTGGTCTCTTGGTTGTTCTGTAATATTCAACCGGCTGCTGTTGTTGCTGGCTTTGCTTACGAATGCGCTCAAAATATGCAGTTTAATTTGTACAAATAACAAATGGCACACAAATTTCCGAGCTTATAATTCAACACGATATCATTTCTGACAGAGTTCTTACAAGCACACAGAGTCGCACACCCACACACAAACACACACATGCACAGAAAGGAAGAAAAATGAATTATGCTCTTTTACACGAAATGTTGCTTAATTTTAATCGCAGGTACACTCACTCACTCACTCACTCACTCACTGACTGACTAACTGACTGACTCGCCGGGCATTGTTTAAGTTCATTAGCAGGCCATGTTGCTGCCCCAGTCACTGCCTCAGTGCCATGTTCTCTGCGCTGTGCCTGAGAAGAGGAGCGCGTAGATTCCTGCTCTGCGATAAGCGTTCTTTGTTAAATGCTCGCTACAATGGTGCTAATTGTGGCATGCACGGCGCTGCCATGTTCCGCATTCACGGCCTCTGCTTCTGCCCTGCCCTCCTACATGCCGCGCACCACTCCGCCACTCTAGCTGCCACCGCAAACTTTTCTTTTGCGTATAGATTACAACGCTACTCGTACAAGTACAACATTGGCGCAACATTGCATTTGGTGACAGCCACATTCGCGTTGGCGGTATCATAAATTCTCAGTCGAAATGACATGAAATAATATAAAACATTTTTAATTACAAGTGAAGTGAGTGTACACGGGCAGGCCGAGTGAATAGCAAACACGCCTTGCCCTTGTTTGTTGGTTTGTTAGTTTGTCGGTTTGTTTGTTTTCGCAATTGAGGTGGCAAAAGGCAACTTTCATTGCGGGGATTATTGATTTCCTGGTGCTGATGTTGCTGAGGGCGAGCAAACAATGTGGCAAGCTAGAAGAATTTTCAATTTGTAGTACGTTTTTTATGGACATAAAAAAAAACTATATTTGTAGTATGAGAATGTTGTCAGGCTCTGTGGAGGAGATGCCTTCTTTCAATACGTAAGTGAGAATTTAAAGTGAGAATAACACTTTTAAAAAGTGACCAGCAAAAAAGTGGGGGAAGTTCTGTGATTTCCTCTCAAATTGAAACCATAGATGGGATATATCACTATACTCATATGTATCCTATTTAGATGAGTAAGAAAGGATATTCAATAGAATTCCATGGATTGTGAGTATTTCGTGGGTTGCACATGTTGCGAGGAAATTGCAGCAACATAAAATGTTTCCCTTATTAAAATTGTATATTCTGTAAGACGGTAGGTAAATTGAATGTATCTGTACTTTACGTGACTGATTACACAGTTTATTAAGACACCAGCATGCATTTATTAGGTGTAAAAAATATCCGCAAAAACTTTACGTACCACTGAAAGACCAAAAAGAAAACTTTTTGTTAGGATGCGCTGTCTGCCGATAATGCTAATACAATCTTTAAGCTAAGGAGTATCCTCGTTGAGCATTTCATGCTCATTTTTTGCATTTTCTGTCACACTACACACACAGAGAGAGATAAGAAGGACAAGAATATGAGGAATTTACAATAGACACTTCAACATGTTGCCAAGAAATTCAGCAACAAAAAGTGTTTCCTTCTTAATATTTGGTAATTGGAATACGCATTCAAAGTCGAAAAGCATTATAAGTATAGCATTATCAGTTTTCCATTGTATAATTCCAGTATGAGCATGAAGAAAATGCATGAATAGAATGATTTAAACAACGAGTGCAGTCATATTGATCACTGAAACACACTCTCAAACACACACTTCAAATGGCAGTTATTTTTTCGTTTGCTGCCAAGATTTCATAATGTTTTTTCTTCGATTTTTGCTCACTCTCTCCACATGTCTCATGCTGTTCGCGATTGCACACAGCTCTGCCCCGTCACTCACCCAGTTAGTGAGTTTTAGTGATATTCGTTACGCATGCGCATTTGCATGTTTCTCACCCATATTAAAGGTGTTGGGTGCGCATCGTTGTACGCTCTGTGCGAGTTCAACAGCATTAACTGCGTGTAAGTGTAGCACCAGTAGCAGCAATTTACATAAATTTCTTCACTACTTTAGTACAATAATTTGCAAAATACGCTTTGAGCGGCATGGATTTTAAGTTTATGCCTCGGCTCATGAGTTGCTGTGCATCGGAGTTAGTGGAAAATATGATCTAAAATATCTGCACTAAGCACGCAGTTAAGAGTTACTTGAGGCCATTTCTTATTTCATAAATTGTGGGCGTGTTGCTTGTCACACATTGAAGTAGACGCATCTGCTGAAGGCAAAAAGTAAGGAAGGCTGTTCAAGGGGGTGTATCACAACTGGTTTGTAAAGTTTGCTTTCGAAAATTTCCACTACCACTTGAAGTACAGTATTCATACATTTTTAATTTAATTTCAGTTCGCATCTGCAGCAAATCGAATCTTGCAGCAACATGCAAGCAACAGTTTAACTTTGATTTGTTTATAATATTAACACGAAATGAGGAAGCTTTAACTTAATTAATAATAAAAAGAAAATTTAGCTGGAACACGCTGCTTACACCGATGTGCAATGCAAACCTTAAATAACTGAAAGCCTCTTATATAGTAAGATTGCATGGATAAAATTTGATGAGTCATATTTCACTCTTCCCTAAGTATATTTTGATATGTTCACAGAGTTGATATTGCACTGAAGAGGGCACCCTTCTGTATACAATGTAGACGCAGTTAATTTATGCAGATGTGAGAATCACAAATGACAACAGAGCCAGAAACAAAGGAGACATTGGAACATCTCTTATGTATAAGTCCTGCATTGTCAAGAATACGCTTAAAGTGCTTGGGAGCCCCACAATTTGCAACGCTGGAAGACGTCTCAGGAATGGAACTTCAAGCACTACTGAAATTCGTTAGGAACGTGGATATTCTTCAAGATGCCCACTTCAACTCTGCATAGAGGACTATCGCCTCTGGTACCGCTAAGGACCAATTAGTCTATGTGTGGTTTATGGCCAGCCAGATCCTAAGATAGAAAGTAACTTAAGCTATGGAGATGTCAGAGTTATAAAGTACGCTACCAATACCAATACACATTAAATTAGTCGTATAGGCTTTGTTTGAATCGCTGAAACTAGAATAGAGCGAAGGATCATTCAACACAGTTCATACAATATTCATTAGCAAAACATGTTGCACTTATTGATGTATATTTCTCCTGTTAATCTTTTATAGACTGGAATCTATACTTCCAATCTCTAATAATGTATTCCTCTCTATCCTTAGTCGTAAAATAAAAAGTAGGCCTATATTCAGAGAAACTTTTAAATTCACGTTTTATAATATTTCAGAAACATGATGCTATGGAAAGTAAACCAGTGTTTACCTTAAGAAGTATGGCTTAAATATGATCCAGTTTTCTGGATACTGACTGACAGTTGTATTAACTGCAAATGTCATACCAACTTAAGAGTACTTGCTTGATTGCAGAAAGAATTGCATATATTTCTGCAACATGTTGCTGAAAGAAACCTGTTGTATATACATTTATTTTTCTTATATATGACCCTTTTCTTATATATGACCTCTTCCAGATCATCATTTGTGATGTGTTTGCTTTATTTGTTGAAATGTTGAGTTCAAGGTTGAACAATTTGCTTCTACAGACATATAATATAATAGTGATATAAACAAGAATGTTGCTGCAACATGTGTCTAAATATATTATTTAAATAAACTGTTAAACACACTTAACAGAAACACATATTTATAGAAATGTTGGCAATCACTCACTAGCAACAAGGAAACATGTTGCTCAGTTGATTCAATCGTATGGTTTTCGTGACTACATCAACTCAGCAACATATTTTCCTTCACAGTGGTGCTCTAATAGTACATATATGTTTCTTTGTTAAGCTCAGTGGTACTCTAACAGTTCTCTACACATATGTTTTTTCGTTGACACGAATGGTAATGAGTAGGAGAACGAAGCATATGCAAGGAATACCAGTTACCTCCATACGTGCATATAATGTTTAAGCAACATGTTGCTGGAATAACACTGTAAACATTTTTCCCACTTTCTAGATTTACTTTCTATTACTTACTTTAACAATTTACAATTACATATACAAAAATGTTTCAAAACAATTTACCCTCCCACTCATTTTTTCCCACAAACAAATTCACAGCTGTTGCAGCAACATGTTGCTATACACAAAAGCACACACACTGAAAATGCAAATTGCTGTTTGATTTTCATCAAACAACCCACAGTTTGAGACTTGAAATTACTTTAACGAATGCAAACTCGTAGAAAGTCAATCAAATTATGAGAAATTGATTGGCAATGCAGTGAAATCATATCCTGTCGATGATTGTTAGCAGTAAAACCAGCGTACAACACTTGCTGTTGGTGTTTGGGTGCATTTCAACCTGTGAATGTGTGGCATGGCAGCTGCTGAAGGCATGTGGCAGAAAGGTGAGCTCAAGATGCACACACATACAAACACAAACGCACACACCTGTTCACACAAACCACACATGCACACACTTACATGCCTTACACCGTGCTTTTTGGGTTAAACTGCTTTTCATTTGCAACTCAGCGGGTCGTTTTTATTTCAGGAAGAATGAAATAAAAATTATTATTTTGCGAGACGAGGGACACATTCCAACTGAATGCGAATTTATGAAATTTCTTTACACGATTGTGCTTTGCCATGTTGCTGCTGGTGTTGTTGTTGTTGTGGCAGTACTGGTGCTGTTGCTGTTGCTGGTATTTGTTGTATTTACCTTGGCGCTAGGCTGGAAACATGCAAATCGCACATTAGCGTTTTAGTTTTGTTGGTTTTATTTTTCCCTTTCCTTTCCTTTTCACCTTTTCCGTATTTCTTTTTTGTTTATTGTGTTTTCCTTCCTATAAAAGCTTAACTCCGGCAGTTAACCCTTTGTTGGACACGTAATTGTTGCTGTTATTATTCTCGGTGTTGTTGGTGTTGTTGTAGTAATACCGCTCCGCACAGAGTGCACACTTAGGACACATTAACAAATTTACTCCTTTTCACATGTTTTATTTTTATTTCTTTTTCGCTTTCCTGTTTGCGCATTATACGAGTATGCCCAGCATGGAGGAGTGTAAAAAAAAAATGTTACAATAATAACAACTCAAACAACAACAAACGGCAACAGAAATGACACATAAATTGCATTGTAATAGTTGCAGATTGCCTCGCTAACATTGCATTCGCATGTTGTGCCTGTTGTAAAAGTGTATCCTTGCTCTGTAATTATGAAAAGTACACCGACTGTGTGTGCTGGCCCAGTGCTCGCCGCACAGGCCTACATCCATGCCCCGCACAATGAGCGGGCCTCAAAGTACACGTCGCTGCGGTAATAGTTTTGCGCGCATTTCAATTGCCCATTGTTAGTGGGCGCGTTTGTCACATATGTCATAAGCGAAATGCGTCCGATATCAATCTATGTCAGCACTTCGTTTATTTTTTGCGCTCTAATTTGTTTCAGCCAGCGGGGTTGGTAATTAAAAAGGATTAAGTGAGAACTCCCTCAGGTTGCCAAAAATGATTTTTGTGTATGGCAACATGTTGCAGAAGACAGATTTACCTGAGGTTATCAATTAAGTCTGGCAACATGTGGCAAGGATAGTTATATAGAAAATTAATTTTTAGACAATGCTCATATATACTTTCAGCCCCCCTCTGTGGTATAGTAGTAAGCATGGTACAGTAACACCCCGAGGGTCACAGGTTCAAATCCTGCCACGGGCTCGGTCTTCAAAATGTTTCTTTCTATAGAATCCTTTTCTCTTCGAGTCGAAGGCCTCTGTAGCTAGTACTCATTCCTCCAACACCTTGCACTCATAATTAATTATGGTGTAAGATATAATAATAATAATAATAATAATAATAATAATAATAATAATAATAATAATAATAATAATAATAATAATTATATATACTTTCAAAGTAAAGACCATGAGGATTAACTGACAGTTTGCTTAGGGGTCAAAAGGAATTTTACAATTTTATAAAAAAGTTGTTCTATATATATATATCCAGGATAATATCAGAAAAGTTCAATTATCAATATATAAAATTGAAAAGGAAACATGTTGCTGAGTAGTTAACTTTAGCAACATGTTTACCTTCTTGCTGGTGAAAGAATTTATAAACATATAATAGTTTTCGTATATATTTTTGTGGATATTTCTATTTGTCCAAAGTTTGATAAGGTAATGAGGTCAAAGAGTAAAAACATACATGCTACTTATGTAATTTTCTATCTGATAGAGGTTAGGATTTATATATTCATATGATATGATTGATATGATAATATAATCTGTAAGTTGAAAATTAAAGTGCTGTGTTTGGAACCATACAATGTTCTTTCTCAAAGCAAACATCTTGACAACCTTCCAACATTACGCAAGTTGAGTATATTTGCATATCTGGCAATATCACAATCTCTCCCGGTCGTCTCGAAAAGTCAACAGCTCATTGCAACATTTTGTGATGTTGCTAAAGAAGTTCTGCAACAAATGGATTTGGCAAAGTAAACATCTCATTTTGAAATATATATCTGTAGAAATGTAAAGATTCTTTCACCAGCGACATGGAAAACAGGATGCGGAGTTGACATAATCGCATGTCTGCTATGTCTAGCAACATGTTTCTCTTGTCGGCAGTGAGCGAATTTCATCGTCTTTCTATAATGTTTGTTACTGTCTGTATTGTAGAAATTCTTACAAAGGTTTGGGCTTAGGTTTAAGTGGCCGTCTAGGGTACAGGGAAGACATACTTGGAGGCCTCTTGTCACACCACAAGTTATGGTATTCTTACCAATGTTGCAGGTGTTACTCTTCTTTTTAAAATAGGGTATAGTAATTAACTTCCGATTAGCCTATCTTTAAGCATTTGAGTCTTAGTGAAAGCGCTAAGAAGCCTGCTATAAATCTTTCTAAAACCTACAAATCACATTAGAAATATTGTTGACCAAATACGATTACTCGTTTCTCTGTCTGATTTCACGAACTATCACTGACGTGTTGCTGAACAACTTGAAAACACTTTCAGTGCTTCCCCCAATCCTTACCACCTGTCCTTACAATTGCAACCAAATAAGTCTCCCAGTAATTAAACTATCAAGATGCATACCTGCCCGTCTTAGTGATGATCATCTCGGTGCCCAAGTCGTGGAACTTATCCCACAGCTCCTTTGTTTCGAGGTGGCACTGCACCGGTGCGAGCTCTTCACAGTTGCAGGAACCGACTATCTTGGGTGTTGGCTACAAATATGAATACATTTAGCATCAATGTGCCTTTGTGTGGCTTTGGGGCTTGGCTAACTTTGCGTTTTACCTGCGCTGGCTCCGGTGACAGGCGATCATCTTCTATGGTTGCAGGACTCTGGGGCGAGGCACGCCCTCGACTGCTGTTGGTGCTGCTTGTGCTCGTATTGTGGCTGCTGTTGTGGTTGTGATTATGGTTATGGTTACTGCTACTGTGGTTGTTGTTGTTATTGTTATTGTTGTTGTGATGGTTGTGTTGATGACGTTGTTTGTGATGATGATGATGATTGTGTTGCTTATTGTGATGATGTGTACGCACTGTACGAGCCGACGGCGTTTCGGAATCACTGCAATCGACCACATCAACGTCAACATCGTCATCTGCGTCCGGGTAGCGATCCACCGAAAGGGGACCTGTGCGGAAGAAACAGAAGACCAGAAGTGTTTGAGCGTTAGTTCAGTTGCGTGAATGTGAATGTAAATGTTGCTGCAACATGCAACATGCTGACAGCGAATTATAAGAAATAAATGCTTCGTGTTTTTATTATTAATGTTTTAAAATTATAGCGTTAATTAAATTTTCTATTACAATAAATTAACAAATCTGTTTTCCAATTGAATCTATGAAATATTGCATGTATGCAGTACGTGCCCCTGTTGACAATGGCAACTCACTCGCAGCCATGCCACACACACCCCCACCACCAACGCCGAAGCCCACACGAGTACAAATACGAGTACGATTGCCTGCAATTAGCCTGTCACATTTGCATTACCGGTTGTGACAGGCAGTCAACTGCACACGCTAATGATGCGCCATTTTACACACGCCCAACGAGCCGGCCCGCCGCTGTATCTAGATGCATGCGACCTAGGCGACAGTTCGCACAGATCCATGTTGCGATAGGAAATTCAATTATTTGTTTTAATATCAGTTTATGTAAATTTTATACGCACAAATGACACTCTGCCGCGATGCGGATAGGAGCGTGTACAATGCCATCCCGCACTGCTTCGTATCTAACAGATACGTTGGTTGTTTTAAACGCGAATATTGCGCAATTATCAAGTCATCAAAATTATTGTTATTGAATTCGATTTTATTTATTAATAAATTAAAAATAAGATTTTTTATCCAACTAAAATTTTCCGTTTAATCTAATTTTAACAATTATTCAAAATGTGAATGAAATATTCGAGTCTATGCAAGGAAAATAAAGGTTTCAGATTTAAAACAAGCTTCTTACAGTCCTACCTTACACTGAGCCAAAGTGGACTTTCAGCTCTTGACCAAGTCAAGGTCATGGAATCATAACATCGTCTCAAGGTTCGAAGAAAGGTGGCCTTCTACTAGATCATTTATACTTGATAAGTATGTATTTCAGCCGATCCTATCAATTCGGAAAAATCAAGCTTGGATAATACATTATCTACGAGTAACTAAACTTTGATCTTTTGTGACATCGGGCATATTTCAACAAGGGAAGCTGAGCGACTGGCAAAACATTGTTTCAACACTTTCAATGGTGGTAGTGAGCTCGGTGCAAATAAGCCCGATGTCACAGAAGATCAAAGTGTAGTTACTCGTATATAATGTATTATCCAAGCTTAATTTTTCCCTTTCGATGTCGACATTTTACTTCATTTTATGATGATAATTTCTATAGACTAGAACTGTGTTCTTTCTATCTTCCAAAATACTAATCAATCTGTAACTAGTAAGCGTTCACATATACATAACCTACTAGGAACCCCGCGTATTGCTTTATTTTTCTCTCTAATGCAATGAGTCAATAATTATGATGGTCTTAATGGCACAATTCTATAGAAATAATGATCCCAGCAATGGTGAACAGAACAGCTATAAATAAGAGTCTAAATGGAGCGAGGAGTTCAGTTGTGAATAACCTACTGCAAACCGCAATCGATCTTAAATAGTGTATGAGGGATATAAACCTTGGGTTTCCTGTTTGAATTGAGGACCGAGGTAGCATGTTCTTAAGCTTCGAAACTGTACATGCTTTCTATATCTCCAAACAGCTTCTTAGATTTCAAACAAAGGCTGGAAAGGGTCAGAAAAAGTATCGATGTTTTCTTCTATGAAATGATTGATTTCAATTCCCTCTTTGTGCTTTTATTACATTTAAAATAAACAACAATAACTACACTCCAGTTTTCAGTTCTCATGTCAAGTTTCTGACTGAATAAGTCGATAAGATGTATCGTATTTTTTTCAATCCGAAATGGTTGGTAAGGTCATGTGGGGTTGGTCTACAGAGTATTTCTCAGAGATATATATCCCTCTCTCAGAAGCTCCTACACTGTCCTCTTGATAATTATTAATTTAGAGCTTAAAATTTCAACCAGTCTTCCTTTAGGAATGTTTCCCCCACCAAAAAATGATCAATGACATGGTGGACATTATAATGAATTTATGGATCTATTTACTGTAAGGTAGAGATACCCTTTCATAGATTTTCACCAGAATTCCTGACATATTAGTAGTGGATTGTGATCGACTAAACCGTATACAAAAGAACAGACAAAAGTCATCAGAAGGAAAGAAAAGTACCCAGTGCAATTGTGGCTCAGACCTTTGTTTTTCTCTTTCCAAGAAATCCACTCGCGACTTGGGACTCCATTATGCTGAATAACTTAACTGATATTATTATCGAATGTAGCAAAAGCAATGTTGACAACGCTTCCCAAAAGAGAGCTCTATACTTATATAATAACTCCATTGTGCTGAATAACTTAACTGATATTATTATCGAATGTAGCAAAAGCAATGTTGACAACGCTTCCCAAAAGAGAGCTCTATGCTTATATAATATATGCGTAGATAGCAACAAGTGCTGAAATTGCTATCACAGATTGGTAATAAATAGTAATTAACAGACAAGAATAGTTTCAATTCACCTATGACTAGTGACATTATGGAATCCATAACATATACGCCCACAGATATATACTCCCATGTTCATTGAAGGTTTTTTAAATGAAAAGCCGTTTCAATACCCAAGGGATCAATGGACTGTACGATAAGTGTACTCGAATCGGAATGAAGCCCAGTGGTTTTTCTCTCTGTATCTTATTCACAACGCCCTCACATTTCTTCATTTTCATTGCAGCCAACAACTCAAAGTGCATTAATAAAAATTATTAAGTTAAAAAAATGCACACCAATTTCTCTAGACCCCTCCCGCAACAGCCCGACCCGAGTCCAGCAATTAATATAATTTTGTTAGCTATAATTGAAAACTATCTGCCATCTTTAGGCAGTAATTTTATAATTTTGCTCCGCGTATTACCATAACTCATGTTATTCCTTTGTCAGTGAGTTTTCTTTTCGTGTTCACATTTGCAGCGAGCGATTTTTGTTGCATGCAACGCGCCAATCTGACAGTTACAATTTTACAAATACTCCAACAATTCGCCGCACCGCATTGTATCTCAATCTCATGTGTGCCGTTTTGACTTTCAAGTGTTAAAATGTAAAGCTGCAAATGAGTCGGTTTCGTTTCAGTTTTATTTATTTATTAATTTCTGCCTTTTTTTTCTGCGGTTTCGTTTGCATTCAAGTTTTCATTCAAGTCAGCCAAGTAGAACTGTAAAAGTGATGCATAAGTAAATGCGGAGATACAAAAGCTAATTAAATGTTTTTCACACTTCAACACGGTCGAAAGGAAATGATTCATCGTGAGACAGTCAATGAAACAACATTCGTGTTTCCAGTGTCTGATTTGAATATCTGTTTCGAAGTAAAAATAAACTATCCGCATACATTAACAAACCATCCATCCATCTGCTCAATTAAATGCCTCTTTCGTAGTTGGTATTTTTATAAATGATGAAATGCATTAATAAAGCAATAAGAAGGCAAACACAACACGCCAGATTCTTGATACATGGGTTGATTGGCAAAACTCGAGTATATTCTTTTAAAATATCCACAAAATGTCGATTAATTCATCTCATGGCCATTCGGGATCAGTTGAACTCATAGCCAAGATGGCAAGAATCTCATATACTGAGTGATTATGAGTAAAAGACGAAACGCCCTACAGACTTACGAAACTTGTGATTATCAATGGCGGACTCTCTAGTGGCTGAATCTCTAGTGGCGGACTCCATACATATCAAGGAGTTTACTTCATTTAAGAGGAAAATTCATAAAATGAGCCGCATTGACTTAGAATCAATTGCTTTACCGGCTTCCAGGTTCTTCTCCATCATACTTCGAATCAAATGACATTTTTAAAGCTCTTCCAGAGTTACATTTTCGCGCATCAACCCACCAATATGTAACTGAGTGAGTCTGTTGTAGGGATCACATTATTGTCGTTAACTTAGCGACTACATCGTTAAAAGTGTTTGATAAATTCACTATGATTAAGGTTGATGTCGAGGTCATGAAGAAACTACTCAAATGTTCGCTTTACTGAGGGAAATTGCTGTAATATTTCTCTTCAACCCAGTTTATCGGTTGACAGAAAGAGTATATTGGCAGTACTTGACTATGCCTAAAAGACGATAATTGAGAGTTTCTCATAAATAATTCTAATAAAACAACTTTCTTTAAAACTAAACATAAAATATCAGCAATCCTTGTTCCGCTAATGGTGATAAGTTTGGAACAGTTGGTCTCTTAGCTCCTTTAATCATACAACACTCGTAATTCAACTAGCAATAATTGTGGTGGTGAAGTTTCAGCATCTGAATAAATTGCTGAATATTGTGAAGTGGATCTAGACCCATCGTGGCAACACAATACAGCATCACCGATTAAGGGCATATTTCATGTAGACAAAGTTCTGGAAATTCGTGAGGTACATAGGAGATAATTGCCCTCAGCAGTCTGGTAATTAATTGGAACTCAGAGAAACGAGGAATCAGTAAAAATTGGCTAGGATTTTAAAACAGAACGTTTTAAATATATAATTTTGTTAGCTCGCATTGTTAATTAAACTTAAGAATTCTGAAGAACGTCGCTAACAGAGGTCTTGTGAATTGGTGGTCCAAAAATTTAACTATGAAGTAGTAGAAGTTTCCCACTAATATACATAATCTGGAGACAAATTAAATGAAGAATGTAATCGAAGATTGTGGAATGTTTAAAGAAGAATCGAATAATTTTTGAAATTATTAGAATTCGAAGGATTTTATAAATGACAATATTGTCAATGTACATAATCAGTCACATTGATGAGTAAAAAATTAACCACGTTTATTATTCTACTCATCATATTGCGCTTTTGCATATTTGCACTTGCAGTCTTCCCAACTATAGATTGAACCAAACTGAATTCCATGAATTCCTGATTCCATTCATTATTAATTGGAGACCTTCTGATTTTCACATACTTTTAAATCTGTATAAAAAAATGAATAGGTTGACTTTATCATGTTTCGTATACATCTGTAAATTTGTACTATTAAGTCTAACAAAATTTAAAAGGACAACAGAGCTCTGAATATTTTGCTCACATAAAAAGCAGTCAGGTTATGGTTTTCGTCCAAATCGACACCGTATACAATAAATATCAACAATCTGGATGTTTCTATCGTCTCTCACACATCCCACCAAAATTTTGGTAAATTAAGTATAAAAGCATGCCTCGGAGGTGATAGGTTTGAACGAATCCAAACATGGGGTGAAATAGAAGATAACTTGGTTTCTAAGTAGCTCTGATTAGTTTCTAGTAATCTCTGCTACTTTATGTCCATTATCGGACCTCTATAAGACCATTGTTTCTTAGCTTACCTAAATAGGTTAAGGATATAGTTTAAGTGTCTGTCCGACTCGGGAACGTAAGTGATCGTCATTCCTCACGAATACACAAAAGTAAACGATTTCTTAGGTGCACAGAAACATTTTATATACGGAGTACACAGAAAATTTCGATTCGTAGATGAGATATGTAAGTGAAGTTGTTACCATTTATAAAAGCAATTTAATATTCAAAGTACGGAGCTGAAACAATGTATAATAAGGTATTTTTGGAAGAAGATTTTAAGCAGGGACCTGGTCATAACATATTTATGTAGATGATTATTAATATTATATCTTACACCATAACTAATTATGACTGCGAGGAGTTAAGAAATGAATATTAGCTATTGAGGCTTTCGATTCGAAGTGAAAGGATTTTTTTAGGAAGATTATTGAGACCAAAGCTGGGGCTGGTCTGAGTGTGAGTCTAGCATGCTTACCACAGAGGGCGGCTTAATGTAGATTAAATTTATTGATATAGATTGAATAGCATTCGGTCTTATATTGACATGTGCACAATGGATGTTTAATGTAATTATCAAATAGCAGCAGAAGCATTTACCTGATCTTATATCTATTTCGGACAAGCTACTATCCTCTTCAGAGATCCTTCAATGAAAGGAAATATGATATCTTCTTAAAGTGATAACGACTAGATGAGAGAATATTTTATGAAAAAAGAAGGATAATAATGATAAGAAGTAGTTTAGAGTGCAGTGGACTGGCACAGTGTATGAGAAGACTTAGTCGAAGGAATGAATTCACCACAGCTAGTTAGAGCAGTTGTCTGGATGGACACCCGCAAAAGCTGGGGGACCGGGTTCTATTCCTGGGAAGGGTCATAGTTAGTTTCACAGTTATAATATCTACCTAATACGGTTACTTTATTAGATATAACTACCTAATAATATTGCGTGTTCATTGAAAGACCTCTGAAGAGTACAGTGGATTGTCCGAAATAGGAATAATTCAGCAAAATGTTTTTCAACAATTCTTCATCTGATAATTACTACAGTGGCATAACTACATATCACCTAGTACAGTGTGTATATGTCAATATAAACCTGAGTATACTTCCATATCCAGAATACTTCACGATTAGTAATTTTCACACATAGATTAAATAACTATAACAATACTAAGAAACTTGTAAGCACTTATAAACGTTTTCTCTCTCTGAAAACAAAACTACATCGTGGTAATTGCAAGCAGAGGATCTGAATTTTTAAGTCGGAAATCTATAAGCACCTTGATTGGGTCCCACGGTGTGACAGGAGAAGATCACAGATATGCATTACTACTGAAATATCATAACATTTAATCAGTTAAATGTGGGCATTCAAGCAGATCTGACGATATTTTCAGTGCAATAATTTATTAATGGTTTAAATGTCGCCGTTTCCTCTCAGGCAATTTATCTTAACTAATATGATCTTATTTTATTATTATTAACAGGCTAAAAGAACACCGCGACCTAAGAGATCTATTGTGCAGCCTCGTACCCAACTAAAACAATCCTAGACTATTTATAAATCTCGTGGCTGCTGTGGGCTTAATTTTTACTAGGTGATTTGGAGATAAGATCCCACTGACTAGGTAGTTATGTCTGCGTCTTGCCACCGCTGGGCAAGTGCATAGAATATGTTCTGCTGTTTCCTGCTCCTCTTGACAGAGTCCGCAGGAATCGTCTTCTACCACGCAATATGATCTTAATAGATTTTTTTAAATTTAAGTTTCGCACTCATAAGGAATTGCTAATGAAAAAGTATGTATGGAAGAATGGGGTATAAAGCAGCTCCAGAATTCAATTGGGTTCAGAGTGCAGATTATTAAAAATTGTATTTCAGTTCTTTTCACCAAAGAGAGAAATAAATGCTTCAATGAAACCCTTAAAATAAAATACATCTATCTTTCTGGGTCAATTTTTCCCTGTGAATCACATCAATGCCTGTGAAGAATCGTGACGTAAGTTAACACAAATTAATAATTTGTTCAGATAGAAATATGTGGAAAATTAGTATTGGACATTTTACAAATGATTAAAAATAACCCCACTATTCTATATTAGAGGTGATGGAGAAAGTTCGGGAAGTGCGTTCATGTAGAAGGTAGTGAACACGAAATAAAAGGGTTTCGTTCTTTTAAAGGCTTAATTCTGGTCCATTATTCTACGTTATTATGAAGCCAGTAATAGCTGCGAATATTCTCGATCAAAAGGTGGGGATCTGGCTATGGAATATAATAAAAGAATGCCACATCATAACTAGGCAAAAACTCTTAGCTTAGCGAGTAAGAGTCCAATTATATAATATTGGGCCCAACAATATTTGTAGGCCGTGCTTCCAACTTATGAACAGATATATTGGTGCTTTATATGCGAGTAACACACTGAATTTGAAGATTTTTTCATTTCTTGAAGATTTTACGAAATCTTAAGAAGATGCTTATGTCGTTCAACTTAAGGTATCTTATATCTTCTTGGCATTTGGAGATTTAAGAAAGAACTTCCAAAAGAAGAAATAGAACTATTTAATTATTTTAACCAAATCAGCCAAGGAAGTCTATTTAGGAGTCGAACTTCTTAATTGGCAGTAAACCTAATTTGTTGGTTTCTATTGTTCCTAAGCTTAATAACAGCTATAATAACAATTATTATTATTATAGTATTTCGAAGATTTGCGGAATATAATCCTAGTATATACTCGTATGATTTGGACAAACTAATTAAAGACTTCATTACTTCTTCTGAAAATTGTTTACTAAACCTCCTAATTGTTCATTTCATCCTAAGCTTAGTCATTAGAATTTAAAAAGCATGTGTTACAGGTAAGAATGCATGTCTTTGTTTTTTTATATAGTTAGTCAGTTAAAAACTAGGATCTAAATTTCATTTCGGTATTTCCGGTACTCCCGAAATATTTGGGAACCCGAGAAGCATTTTGTGGAACTTACAACCTGGAGAGCTTTAGTTACTGTTCAAAATTCCGAAAGTCAACGTAAATTGGAGCTCTTTAAGAGTCTAGAGCCACAAAATCCATTCCCTGATGATACCTTAACTTCATTTAACTGAGTGTTTATATTACATGATCAAGTTTAACGTGTTTAAAGGTAATAAGTTATACGACTATGGAACAGGCAATCAAAGTGAAGCTCGGATGAGTGACGTAAAACGGAATTAGGTTTTATTGTTTAGCGAATTTTGAGTGTATGGTAAAGTACATTATTTATGGGCTACCCTAGGTCACATTAGTTTCCATGAATTACAATTCTTCCACTACTATCTATGCAGAGATTTATCTTATCATTTTTAGAGGTAATGCCGTTTTATCATTAAAGTCAAGTCTTAATCATTATTCTACTCTCACATAAAACTGCCATGAACTCTTTTCAAAGACTGGCTCTTTCAAGGGTTCAAATTTGGCAAATTATGCAAAACAAAAATCCTGCAAGTGGCTCAAAACTTATTTGAACGTATTTCACACATTGTGTTTGTATTGTTTCGTATGTGTGCCAGTGTGTGCGTGTGTGTGTGTGTGTGTGGACGATAAGTACATCTCATTACTCACTCAAACTCCTTTCCGATGGTTCGCGGCTCGAGGCATTTCCGCCTCGTGCCATTATCGCTGCTATTGAGAAATCCGTTGCGCCGACAAAGGAATTGTTGTTGATGAAATTTGTTGCTGCTATTGTTGTTGTTGTCGATGCTGCCAGCACTCCAGTCGGTATCAGCAGTGGGGATGCTGATGTTGCTGCTGTTGTGGGCTTTGTATGAGCGGCGGGTATTAGGCTTAAATTACCGTTACAAATTTGCTGTTGTTGTTGTTGCTGTAACTGCAGTTGTGGGTGTTGTTGCTGTTGCTGTGGCTGTGACTGTGTCTGCTGATGCTGCTGTTGATGTAGTTGTGAAGTTGTTGATTGCTGCTGTGGATGTGTGTTGCTTAAAAGCATTTTCAATTTGCAAAGTTTACTTTTTAAGCAATTTACAAGTAGAAAAAAAATTTTAATTAAAATTAAGTTTTTTATAAAGTTTTTTAAATTAACAAATTTTAAAAAAAGTCTTCCGTTTTATTTTTTTAACTTTTATTCGCACTGCAATCACAAAAACATTTTCTTAATTTACGGCTCAAAAATATTATTGTTTTTTTAAAATTTTTTTTTTTTTTGCCAAAGTTTGTTAGAATTTTACGAGCGTACAAATCTGAACAGATTTGTGTGAAAAGCGTAGAGCGGCAACACGAGCAAATCCGTTAACACGACAACGACCGCTCCATTGTCACGCTGACCATTGAATGAAGATGCCAGCCAGCAGCAGTTACCGAAATGTCAGGTGGCGCCCAGCGTCAGGCAAAACGCAAAATTCGCAAAGTCGTCAGCGAACGAGCGAACTGATTGAATGCGGGAGGGCGGGGGGCGGTGGTTGCAAGCATACTTTGTTGGCGACGAAACAGAACAGACCAGACCAAACCAAACCGTCGACCGAACAACGAGCGAACGAGTGCAATGAATGCGCAGCGCACGGAGCTCGGCGCACGGAGCACGGAGTACAGAGCGCTCAGTGTTCGCAGCTAAACATACACGACGAAACGCTTTAGAACGCAGCTGATCGATGGCAGCGACAATTGCCTGAGTGACGAGAAAACGACCAAGTCCACGTACGCGTACGACGACGACGACGGCAACGTCGACGAACGATGAGCGAAATTTGTCTTTTCAACACATGCCGGCGACGTAAGGCGGCCACACACGAAACAACAAATCAGAGGAGAAAAAAAATTATAATAATAGAGCGCTAAGCATATGCCTTTGAGCATAGTTTATTCTAAAAATACTGCTATGTATACGCTTACGTCATACGTAAGCACGCAACGTTACGTCTTATGTGTTGGCTTAAGTTAATGCACTGTGAAAATGCCGCGCTTCCTGTGCACCAAAGCAGACGCGCACAAAACCGCAGAACACTAAAAACTTGGCACAGCAAGTTTGGCTACAAAAGCGCCCGCATTAACAACTCACAAACAACGTAAACAACGTAAAGCGGAACAGAGAGAGAGCATCATCTACTCACTCAATTGCTGCAAATGTCTGCCATATGGAAAAACAACAAATTTGATTTAGCGTTTACATGCCAAACAATTGTCAAATGACAGCTGAGACAATTGGTTTTAAATTGTAGGTAAACCGCAGCGTAAAAATTGCCTTTCAATTAGGCGCTGCAGGAGCAAACGAGCCAGCTATACACGAACTGCAACTGCACTCAACTTTGCATTCCAATATACTCCTTACATTGAGTAAGTTCCAATTTGAATTTGCTACACATTCCTATACATTGGCATGAGAAGAGAGCAACACACGCCTGCAGCACCTTGGTGCGAAAGAGAACGCGTACTGTGAGAGTCGATATATTTTCCTATGTGAATATCTCACTCAAAGTTATGTGAATGCCTTCCAATTTGAAATTAAAAATGTCGTCTCCGATTTATTGTTTCACTACAAGCGATTATGCCTACTCACTCTTACTCATTGGGAAACTAACTCTCAGCCAAACATTTCCACATAAATCGTCATTTTGTTTTGCGTTTGAGGAATTGAGTGTTAGGAGGGGTGTGTTTATATGTTTGTTGGTAGTTAAGAGCGTTTATTTTGTATGGAAAGTGTTTCATTTCAACATTGTTTCTGCACAAGCAGAATTCCACCACGTTCCATTTGATGTTGGAATGAGGAGGAGTAGAGTATTTTGTTTGAAAATTGAGTGGGTTTTTCCTTATGAGTTTGCAATTTCATTAATTTGAATGCAAATTCGAAAGGGGATATTTTTAAGCTTTTTCTTATTTTTTTTAATATTAGTGGCGTTACAAATTGCCACATTTACAATTAATACTTACTTGCAAAATATGCAAATTGTCATAATCACCTTTATTATACATATTAAATGTATAGAAAAATAAAGAACTGCAGGTAACGCTTCTGCAACACGACATCGAACAATACGGGTTCGCTCTACCGTGATTGCAAATAGAGGAACACTTTTTATTTACAGATTCAGAAGAAATCATTCAAATTGTATATAGATAGATTTACAAATATGGTAAGCGATTGGTTAGAAAATGATTAGAAAAAATTTTTATTTATTGAGAAAGTGTTCCTGAATTGTTTTCAGATACAAGTTGTTGGAAGGTCGCCTCTACATATGTAAGCAATCCCTTCCATATATTATGAGGAAGAATTATTTTTTACTCGAAGTTTTATTAATATCTGTTTTGTTCATTTATTACGTATTTATTTGTGGTAACTTCAGGGCAGACATATTTGTTAGAGAGGGAGCAACCTCTCCGCTTGTAGGCCCGGAACCATTTTGTGTTTTAGGAAAGGGCAAGTACTCATTCATTCACTGGGACAATTTTCCGGGGCTATCACAATTAATATCGTTTATAGGGATCAATAAACTAAAACGTTTTAAAATTGTATGGAATTAAATAAGAATAATCTAAGAATCAGTACATGAATTCTGGCAAGGCACTGTAGGCAGAATTATCACCTAACATGGCTGGGAATTTACTCTAATGGGGTTTGCAGATTGTGCAGGGAAGTATATGATACCACGAAACACATGCCCAGGCACTAAACACAAACGAAAAAGCATTTGGGTAATCATCTAGTACCGTATGAAGAAATAAGGCTCAACAAAATAGGCTGAATACTAAAATTGATCGATCAAAATGGAGGAATACTTTGAATCTATGAATGAGGCTCAATAGATCTCTGAGGTCGGAGTGCGAAATCCCTATTAATAATAATAATAATGTAATTATGTATTTATATGCACTATTTTTATATATTTAATAATTTTTTATATGTTACATTGTGTGAAATGCATTATTGACTTTTTTCAATGTGCTTCAGGGGTAGTTACAAACTGTTCAACCATATTTACTATTTCCGGGTGGTTTCAAATTAACTGAACGACTTTTGAAGTATTTGTTAATAGAAACAAAGATTTAGAGATCAAATCGCTAGAAAAGTTGCCCATATAATTCCATAGTTAATCAGTTTTTAAATTGAGAATTCGCGTAAGTTTGGTTCGAGCTTCGACTCCGGACCAGTATCCATAATTTCCATTCAATTTCAGCTTTTCATCGATATTGCAAATAAAATCATTTTATAAAACTGGTCCAACCCTGGCTTGTGAGCATTCCGCAATTAATAAATGAAGCTCCCATGAATACATGCAAAGGCTTCTTAAATTTCTTAGCCCAATAATGGACAGATGCGAATGTGAATGAGTTGAGGAAGACAGCCTCTAAGGATCCTATTGATTTCTATCAATGGTTCAAAGCTACGTACCAGAAGGAGTAACTGGCTACGAATTCGAATTCAGTATTTCATTGGGATGATTGTATTTGAATTAGTGTTGAAGGCAAGCAAGGAAGGAAAAGTAAATGTGGTTAGCATTTCGACCGTTAAGCAGCCATTGTTGTCAACAGTCAGTAGTCTGGGGAATATTTTTGAATATTAGTCTGAAGAATATCTTTGAATATTAGTCTGAAGAATATCTTTGAACTATTTATTAAGACAACTAAGTATAAATATATGAAGTCGATTTATGGGGGAACATAAGGCTACCCAGGAAACGCATACGGTTCCAGCCTCTATATCAATTATAGTCAGCTAGTGGCATATTTAGACTACCAGCACCATTATACAACCTGAAAGCTTTCACATTTATAACAAAAGGGCATGTTGGTAGTCCGATTTTCAGCAAGCTTTGAAGAGCTTATATGATTTATACAAAATTGAATGATTGATTCTCAGGTATGTTATCTTGGAGCAAGTAGGAGCATGGAAAACGGGTGGTCGGATTATACTGATTTGACTCAGCTCATCCGATGATCAAGCCCGAAATCACATAAAATTTCACCAAAATTAGCTCATAGTCTAGTGGGTTTTTATACCCTACCATAACTATGTGTAGGGTATAAAAATGTTGCAGCATACCTTTAAATGCTTTTATTATTATAATTGTTAGTAAATTTTGATGAAGTAAAATGTGATGTAGCAGAAACTCGAAGTATTAGAAATGTGCTTCTGGGGGCCAATACTACAAAACTTGACTTTATTCGCCTCCACTTCGACTCCGCCAACTCTCTGCGGCTCCCAGACCTGCTCACTTTATATGCAATCACTCCTTCTAACATGCTCCTGTGATGTTGTGGTACTACGCCAAGTCGCATGCCACCGCTCAGTTCTGTTTTACTGCATTTAAAGCTTCTCGGGTGCGGAATTCCTCAAATTCATTTTCAATGCAACGCACTTGTCCTTAAAAAATATTACTGGCAAAATTTGTGGCCCGCCCAAGCAGTTTCCCCGAAATACCGCAAACAGAAGTAAATAATTTCCACGCACGCACACACACACACTCATGGAAACCCATTCAGAGATACAGCCGCACATGCAGGCGCAAACGCTGAATCGCATGTTGCCTAATTTACATACAACCGCATAAACTGTCAATGTGACATTACAAATTTATTACCAACTGCTACAGCAACAACAACAACAACAACAGTAGCAGCAGCAGCAGCAGTAGCAGCAGCAACAACAACTCACAGCTTTATTTACATTTACCCGCGTAGCGAGCATAAACAATTTTCCAATTTTCCGATTTTCTACATACAATTAAATTTACGCGCTCTGCTCTGCCTGGCTGCGTGGCTTCTTTTCCTCCTTCCTCCTTCCTCCTTCCTGCTTCCTTGCTACCTTCTTGTATTGCATTTATTTAATTTGGTTTTAAGTTTCCTATTTTTTTTTTTTTGGTAAAATTGAAAATTGTTACACCCCTCAATAAAAAAGAAATGCACATAATTGCTATGCTCGCACATACACCCTGTATATGCAAATATGTCTCTGCCAGCCGCGATGGCGTGTGAAAGGCAGCGCATTATAAAGGAACTAAAGTGGTTCGTTCGTTCGGGCGACTCCGTTTGGTTGGGTTGAATTGGGTTTGGTTTGGTTTGTTTTGTCGTGGAATTGTGTGCGCTGCCATCTTTTTTTCCAAAGTTTTTTCTTTGTCGTCAGCTGCGTTCGCACGTCCTCAGTTGCCCGCCAGGATGCGTTGATGTGTCACTTGGCGCGAGTGTTCGTGAGTGTGTGTATTATGAGTGAGTAGCTGAGTGTGTGTGCTTGCAGGCACTGGACAGACATACACAACAACAACAACAACAACAGCAAGCTACAAAAGGATAACAACAATAACAACAACAGGCAACCACTTAAGGGTCCTTTGAGAACCCGCGTATTTGTCGCTGAGCTGCAGCAGCACATTTGCATGCGATTCGTGGTGATGGTGGTGATGATGGTGGTCGTGGCTCAGTGTGTATTGGCGAGAATGTCCTTTGTCTCCTTGTGGCTGTTTAATTTTGTCATTGATACGTGTGTTGCTGACTGTGTGTATGTGTGCGTGTGTGTGGCGCGGTGACAATTTTTCAATGATTTGTTTCCTAATTTACATATTCCACCATATTTTTGCCTCTGCATTCTGTTTATAGCCGCAAAGTTATTTTTTTGTTTGTTTGCGGTTGACAGGATATTTTAATGAGGGTGTATTTTTCTTTTTTCATTTGTTTAATAAGTCCTTTGCGTTTGTGGTAAATACCACAATTTTGTTACAATTTTATTCCGGCACAATTTTGTACCGGGGGTGTGACTTTCTCTGGGAAATTGTGGAGGTCCTTACTTGAAAATTTTGTGTGCATTTATAAACAAATATTTTTCGTTTAATAAACTTTCAAGGATGTTCTTTTTTTAAGTGTGTTTTTCCAAATATATTTATTATTTATTTTATTATTTATTATTATATATTAGGATCAATAAAACAGAACATTAAAGTTGCTTAATTGCTAGTAAGTGTGACGAAAATGTCCTTTTTGCTAAAGTAAATGGGGAGTATACATAAATTAGGCATGAAGAATCACAATTACATTAAATAGGTCCACTGATCCCGAAGGATAATTGATGTTAATGAAATATTGGTAAATTTTATGTACCAAGTCATTGTTGAAATTGCTCCATCATTGGACAATATGAATATAATCCTGCTCCGAATGATTTTAAAGTAATGCTCAAATACATGACGAGAAGGAGCCACACATGGAGGGAGTTACAGTCTCATATTCTTTGTCTATATATATATTTTTTAGATTAAAAAATCAATTTCCTATTGCTCCTCGATCTATAAAACTCATGCTTCCATCGGTTTGATACGAAGAATCACATCTTTATATTAAGATTCTACTTCTTAAATTTCTTCTTTATATTAAAATTCTACTGAAGAGTTGATATTTTTCAAATCCTTCAAATTTAAATATATTATAATAAAAAAGTCGTATCAAATTTAAAAATTGATTTAGGAAGCAGCATGAAGCATGATTTAATCACCATGACTTTGAGACCCAGACAATCCAGATTTGGAATTTGTTAATCCAAAAATTATCCCAGTGGATCGTTATGCTAAAAGGAGTAAGTAAGAGACAACTACAGAGTTTTTATTAGACTAAAACACTAAACTAAATTCGATTAGGAATACTGTTGCATGTACCCAGAAATAATCAAAATTGCAGAGGATTCCAATTGATGTATGTAGATTCCAAATACTTTCATATGCTTGTGACAGGACCATTGGAACAACACTCTCCAAAATTGATATACTGAGATTAGCGCGTAATTGATTTATTTTTTCCCCTGTCCTTGTATATTCCATCTAAAGTTGGTATACATTGAGGAACAATAAACAACAACGCCGTCAAAGGGGTACAGAAGTATCAACCTCACAAATCGTATCCTTAGTCCATCACTGTTAATTTATGCTTATATTGTTCTTATCCTTTGCTTCGCATCTAATGATTCTAAGCGTTTCCTATACGGACCAAAAGATATTTATAAAAAATATCCAAAGTATTATACAAATTGGAACTACAGAGACTAGCGCAGAATTGATTTGATTATTTCCCCTTTGGTTGTATTTGACATCTCCAGTTGGTTTTAAGCAGCAACGAACAACAACGTTGTTATACGGGAATGGACCTCGGAAATTATATCCTTGGTTCACCACTGTAAATGTATGCTCACATAGTTCTTTTCCTTTGGTTCGCCATTAGTGATTTTAAGCGTTTTCTATAGGGATCAAAAGGTATTTATAAAAAATATCCAAAGTGTTCTGAGTGTTCCCTGAGAGCAAGTACTCGTATGCAGCTATTTGCTCTTGCTTATAGGGTGATACGAAGACGTTGAGTCCGTCTTGTTATTTGCTCAAGGTTTTTGTTTTTCTGAGGAGCAAGTTAATATTGCTTTGACCCCTTCTTCACTATAGTTCCTTTTGATATATGATGTGCTAATTTAAAAAATGTTCTGCACTATCTGGAGACAGCGGAGAAGAGAGAGAGCTGTATATTTTTCAACTCCCAATCGTGTTGAGTTTGATAAATTAGCTTCCAGTTTTTTTTTATTCTACTTTCGACATCTACTTTTTCATTATCAGATGAAATGCTCCCTATTTTTCTACTATACATTTGTTCAAATTTAAATAAAGTGATTTAGAATTGTGCACCCTACGATTAACTATTCAATCAATGGGAATCTTTTTTTGTTTCTTATAACATCGTTATACTTTCGCAAATGTCTGGAATCTTGAAAAGAATGAAGTTGCTCAGAGTTTATGAAAATGATTGGGAACAAAATCATGAGTATGGCATAATTTAGATTACGATTTATTACAAAAATTAGCCCCGGGTTTAATCAGTTCAGAGACATCCAAGGAAAGCATTCCTTTAGTAGCACAATTTCATCCGGAATGATGAGAAATTAGGAATCAAATCCGATTATTACTAGTTTAGAATAATGATAATTTTATAATATAATAATGATAATAATAGGTAGGTAGGCTTAATTGTCAACTTTCTGAGGTTCGTTGGGAATCCCCTGCTCTGTAATGGAAATACATTTCAGAATAGAAGCACAAAATAGAATGCAAGACGGTAAGAACAGAGCAATAAATGTTAGGAAAGTCGAAACGCCAATCCAGAATATCAGAAAAACTTCGACTATTGAAGGAAGATTACCCAAAGGCTCGAATTCAAGGAATAAGTCCCCACTGTCAACACAACGGAGCGAAAGGATATCAAAGGTAGGAGTTTTAGAAATTCTGTAAGGATAAGTACATTGGGAACACTGTATATTGTACACATGTTAGAGACTGTAAAGAAAGACCAATTTTTGTGTACCACTCATTCGTAGCATTCGTTTTTTTTGTTTCATTCTGGGTCTCTCCTAAGTTAGTTTGAGCATGGTCGCCTTTGGCAACTGGACAGCAATAATCATTCGCACCAGATGCAATTAAAGAAACAAATCAATAAAAAAGTGAATTGCACGCACTTAAGGAAGAGCTCCAAATTGCTGTGGTAAACAATTACACATGGCATCCTTCTCAACACAACAAAAAAAAAAAAACCAATTTTGTAAACAAGGACATGTGCCAATTTTGGCCACTGCAGCCACTTAAGTCGAAGTAGTTTTCGCACTTTCCATAGTTAAAATAGCTGCTATGAGGATGGCAACATTTGTTTAAAATTGGCTTTGATCCTTCACCGCAAACAGCAGACTCATACATACATACACATAACACACTCATAACACTCTCCCATCCGCATAGGTTTAAAATTAAAATGCCCGACAGCAGGAGATGCGCTCAGCACTCGTGCCTTTAAGAACAGCAATCAAAATAGTTTTACCGTCAACTCACAGCAGCAGCAGCACCAAGAAGCAGTGTAAGGATAATAACGACCACAAAAACAACAACAATGGGAAACGGCAACACCCGCGTTGCGTATTGTATTTTTGTCAATTTAGCAAAAGGATTTTCCACATTTGAAATTTGGAATTTGTTTATGCTTTGACAGGATTATTGCGACACGCAGTGCGAACCTTGCTTTCGCTGCTATCAAATTTTATTTCTTTGTTTGTTGTTGCTTTCGAACGAAACAAAACAACGAGGACAGCGAAAACAAACACTCGCATAAAAAACGAAAACTTACGTGCTCTAAATTGCCAATAAGCGCAATGCGCTATTATTGCATATGAACGTACATCCTTTTACCGCAAAACAAGGATATATCAATTTTATTGCCGAACGCCGCCGCCTGAGTGCAGTCAGCAGCAGGCAGGAGAGCCAGCAGGCAGCATGTGTTGCACGCCGAATGCTGCGTAGTAGTCGCATTGTAAGTAATGGCTTTGTTTTTTTACTCCTGTTTGCTTATTTGACAAGCTGCTTTATGCGTATTTTAGCTGACAGTGGAAAAGGATTAAAGGAACACGAGTGAGCAGAAACAAACAACAACGAAAATTGCGAATATCTTTTTCTTTTTGTTTTGGAAACCCATCAGGAAAAACCTCCTGTCTTAATGTTGGTAAAATCCTCGTATTAAAAAATCGTTTTTTTGTAATTGTTTTGTTTTTAATGTCCTTGACTTTTAGTTGAAGTATGGCATAATTAGCCTTCAACGTATCCTTGGGTATTTGTTGCACACTTTCAGCGTGTGTCACTGGTTTGAGCTAATGCCAACAGCTGCCTGCTGCTCTTCCACTGTTGGCATTGGTCAATTTTACATGCCTCTTTGTGTGTTTATTGTGGAATTGCCAACAAGGCCATTTCTGGCGTGAATCTAAAATTGGCAGTAATACAAGTTGGGACCCATTTCTACAGTCTCTGTTTTTATATCAGACTATCCACTGAAAGTGACAGAAGTGAATGAGGCTATGAAAGACTCTGATTCTTTGCAGTGGTCCTGAGCAACACACTGTAGGGACTGAGCTTGATGGAATTGTGGTTCTTTGCTCCCTCGCGGAACTCAACATTATTTTTGATGGAATTAAAGGATTGTGCCCTCTTTTTTAATGCAAATCATATTAAATTTTCAGGAAGAATTCTTTGAATAAAAGATTCACTATAATGAAACTATATCATTGTTAGTACAAGGGGCATCCATTTTTAAGTGCTTGCAGGCCTCCTTCTTCGGCGGCTCTCCAACCTACCCCACTTCTAACTATATCATTGTGACATCATGAATGCCTGAAGAATGCAATGATCAATGATGAAGGACATGCCGTTTGCTCAAAATGTGTTTTATCCTTCCTGATAGTTTGTTTAATAAAGAAAATATTCAGAGAGAACTATCCAGAGGGACTTTATAAGAGACTTATGAGAGCAATCTCAGAGAGGGAATATACCTAAAACGGCTATTATTATTGATGAGTATCCGAATAGCTGGATATCTCAAGATGGGTTAAAAAAAGGGCGTATTGGAAACATATCCGAGGATTTGATCAATGCGTTTCATTGCTGTGAGTTAGGAAACTCATATAATGCTTCACACATCACTGTAGGTCTCGTTTAATGATGTAGAACCAGGTCTACCCCACTCTAGGGATACTGGATCTGTCTACAACCTCATTTATATGTATTTCTAGTTTCAACGTCTAGAATTATCTGAAGATATTTGACTTTATTGAAGTAATCGAAGGCTTCAAAATAGAGGTTCTATTGCACAACTCCATAATTTTTCCTTCTTCTAATACGGTACTCCTGTTTTCTAACGATTTTCTGAGAATTATTCTTCTACACACCATTTGTGTTTCTCTGTAAAACTGGAGTGCATTTGCTTAGAGATGGGAGACCAATTTCCCTCAGGAAATGATAGAGCACAACCAATCATTCTAGCTTCATTACCTTTCAGTGAGCAGATAATCATTCCGTCAGCACTATCAACCATATACGAGATGAGACCCAAATATTGACATTGCTAGTTACAGAAATGGCTTCAAATCCATTCTCAGAGTTATGGTTTATATATTAATCATGGAGATGATCCAATCACTGACGATGGGCGCCATTGAGTGAAACCCACTTCTGTAACAAGGAAGGCAAAGAAAGTCCTTGCAATTAGTACAATCTAGAAAATTTCTAAAATATTCATTAGATTTGGCTGGTTGGTAGACATGTGGAGTTCCACCCAGCGGACTATTTCAAGACTCCAACACTAAATTATAATTTAATTAATAATTGATAATTATCGAGGTTTCTTCCTAGGTAAGTGATTCGAATAGTGGGCTGATAAGATTTTGGATATAAAGCTAGATTCATCTACCACTTATTTTCCTAAGCTTTCCGCCATTTTCATTGGGAATACGACCAGGCAAAAAGTTCGCCTTGGCAATGAACAATTACAAGAAATCCTTTTAATAATATGCCCAGGAAAATTAGAACCGGAGGATCGAAGCTGAGGTTACAGATTATTGATTGAAAATATACACTTCCATCACTCATGCTTCCGCTGCGTTATCAGACACATTTGAAAATGTGCCTCATGAAACCATCAAAGGGCACAAAATGGCCAAATACGTCATGCCTGAACATCTCCAAAGCAATGCAGCGAACACTCTGCTGCTTCGGCTCTATAATCAATTACAAGCTCTGCAAAAGCGCAATTGCCGCATGTCCCATGCGTGCTCTGCAACTTCAGCTATCGAGCGCTCATATCAAGCACAACGTTTCCTTGCATGCCCGTGTTCTGACGCATAGACAAGATCTTGCCACGCACTCCTTCCTGTTGTAGGCTGCAACGCACACTTGCTTAATTTGCCTGTATTACCGCGCCCACAAAAGCCACAACAACAACAACAACAACAACTAACTAACCGCAAGTAAATCTGCCACAGCGACGCTTCCTCGCACAACGAATTGCAGAGCGTGTGAGCGCTCTGATCCACACATTTGCAGCGTACTCCGCGCATTACCGGCCCAGCAGCCAAGCCGCACGAGGCGGGGTTGTTTTGATCATTTGCGAAAAATGCAGAAAATAAACCTCGGCCGAAAAGAACGAACAGAAAGGATTTTTTTGCTCACAATTTTAATGCGAAAATTAATCGAATCCAGTACGGCTGGGATCAGTGCACATTGCACAGAGAGCATGCGAGTACGTGGTTATTTCTGTTGTTGGTGTTGTTGCACATTTGTTACCATTGAAATTTTTGTAAACGCCTTCGCTGCTGATCCGCACTAGTTTTAGGCAGCGGCAGAGGTAGCAACAGTCGCTGGCAGACTTGAAAGCGTTGAAAACACTTTGTCGGCATCCTTCTGACTTGGTTTTGGTTGTTCTTTTGCTTGTTCCATTGCTGGCTGTTGGTGTTGGTGGTGTTGGCGGCATTTATGTATGCTGTGATCTTTAACGCTTGATCTACAGATGCGTTGATAATGACGCCGACGCTGCCGATCATAACGAAGTTGGCGCTGATGATGATGATGATAAGTATGACGTTGGTGTTGCTGATCGCACGACACGCCTTCGCCATTATGCGATATGCTGCTAAACCATTTTGATCACATGTGAAATTCTGCAGGTGCACACATTTTTAATCCTTTTTCTCTGATGATTTTTTTCCCCCCGATACGGATTTTGCTAATGTGCTCACTTTGTTCATTTGCCGGCGTGTGTGGCTCTGCCAATACGAAATTGTTTGGTGAAATTAGTTCAAACTACGATTAAGCAATTTTAATATTAGTGACGAAGGAAGCTGTGCGAAAAGTTTTTGTTCCAAGATTGAGTTTTGGCATGTGGCTGATTGGTCAAAACATTAAAAGCGCCCCATAATTATGTCCAAAAAGAACCATTTCAGTAAATGGAGAAGAGAACGAAATTTGATTTTTAAGTTCGATGGTATTAAATGAGTTAAGGGCAATCTACGCACGGATTGGTTGTTCGGGCTACTGAAACAGATGTTCAGCAGGTCCTGAGCGGCATAGTTAAATGAATCATTTCAATGATGTGACATATGCATAGTTATAATTCTGTGAAATAACTGCAGGGAAATTAAAAACATCTTTTGAACGACGAAAGGAATCGCTGTAATTTGGAATCACTGCTCTTTATAGCTCACAACCGTCGAGTTAGTCTTCTTCAAGTGGAATTTGAGAGTGATAAAATGTATCAAAATATCAAACAAAACTATTTTTGGGTAGCTAACAAAATTTCTCGCATGCGCTGAATCGTTAAAAGTGCCCATGCTGAATCACCTTCACAGAAACACCATCATACTAGCAATACAACCTTCTCAAAGAAACCCGAGAACTGGGGGGACACTTGCCGTGTTCCGATCGATGGATAAAAGCATCAATACAGTATATAAAACGGTGCGGAGAATTGTCAATCTGTACACATCTCAAGTATTTGTCAGCGTCCTTTTATTGTATACTAGTATTACATTCTCCTGGAACAGCTTCTTCGAAGCAATTTAATATCCATGAAATAGAGCATTGGAACTATGGTGTTGAAGGGTTATTTGAAGGAACCAATTCGTATCCTACATTCATAAAGCTCATCAAATTGACTAATCCTGATTTTGAATCCTGAGTTTGAAAGAATCACAAACCCACAACTTTAGAATGGAGAATGTGCAAACCAAAGAAACCAGATCGAAATCGCTCGAAAATTATAGTTGTGCCGACTGTTTTCTTTCACTATCGCTCACTCGAAGTTTATTATGAAGGAAAAACAAACACCAAAGAATATTATTGGGATATTATGAGGTGTTCGAGAGAGAAAGTTAACCCGAAAATGATTGTTTTCGGCTCCATGGATCGATTCTTACCAGCGATACATTTACCTGGATAATCAACATTTCTTTAGGATCATCACTATTCCAGCCTTACACTATTTTAAGGAAAATTATGGAAGTGCAGACAGGAGCTCGTTGGATTCTTCCCTGCGATCAATATCCAGCTTCTTTCTTACGAGGATCAACGTTCTGTTAAGATTGAACCGAAGACTCCCATTGAGGGCCTCGGATTCAATTCACTCAGTCTTAAATATGCAGGTCAGAAGTCGCTTAATGAAATGTTAAGAAAAGTTTTCAATACTCCAGTGCCGTGCAAAAAGTAAACTTCATTAACACGACGACGATTATTTTCAAGTTCACTTTTTTCATGTAAAAATACTTGCAACCATGTTCAGATTCAAGAAAAGTTGAAGGCACTTTTTCAAGTCCTCAATGAGGCGACTTATCGTCTGTTTGTCAGCTGCTTGCTGCACCACGAGTTGTATACATCTAAAGCGCATTAATGCGCTGATAAAAATCAACACCATCAGCAACACCAACACTGGCACTAATCTCGACTACAATTTGTCTGACCCAACCAAATCATTTAACACTGCTGACAATGTTGCTCCGACTGCAGCCAGTAAAAGGCCAGAGTCGACCAAGTGTCAAGTCGTAAAAAGCAGCATCACGTTCGCCGCACAATTTTGTGTGCAGGAAACAACGACAACGACAACAACAACAACCACAAAGGCGCACATAGCAACCTCTTCCAATGAAATGATCATGCCCAAGTGATAACGTGTAAAGCGCATTGCACATGCATGTACTCGGCACCCGGGCCATGAGGGCACTCATAGAGGTGTACACAATAGCGAATGATTTTTATTGTGGCACTTCCAAGGTGCATCTTGCTGCGTCTCGCTGCACTTCCATGAGCAAATTATGAAAATGAAAAATCTTGAAGCGTTATTGACACACACCAATAACACTGCACCGAGGAGAGTGGGGTAAGGAGTCAAAGAAATGTGTGTGCGCTGCAGCGCATCGACAGGCAGAAGAAATCGATTTGCTCGGAGGCTTGTGTGGCAGAAGTCAACATTTTTATTTAAGTGATCACTGCACGCTCATGTCCCCTCTGCTTCCCCTGCTCTCCTGCTGAGCAATCAAAATTTAATGCGTTTTATTGATAAAAAAAGAGAAATGAAAGATTCAACAAAAGATTTTCCACACTTTTCCTCGCTGCTGCAACAGAGCAGATTTCCCAGCAAACGAGACAAGGCAGCGTCCTTTTTTTAAGGCATCATCGCGATCGTGTTGGCGATAAGATCTGCCATTCCCATTGCTGGGTGCCTTGCGTGGCTGGAGTTGTCACTTTTGCTTTTTGTTTGTTGGCGGCCGGGGTGTAAGTAAATGTCAACTTGTTGCCGGGTCAGGCTGAGCCGGTTGCTGGTTCCTCCGCGTCTATTGTTGTCCCAGTGATGTGCCACCAAAGCGCACACAATGCTCACGATTTTGATTCGATATGCGTGCGTTCATGAGTGTGTGCGCCTGTGTTTGAGTTGGTGTTTGTGTTGTATTTGATTTTCATTGATTTTCAATACGGGGGAAAATCATGCCAACAACATTTGTGCTGCTCTCTTTGTGTGCATCCTTTGAGTGGCCAAATTACAAGGATTCCTCTAAAGCGGACATTAATCATTTGCTTTGGTTTCCTTTGTTGTTGTCTGGCTTTGTTTTTGTTAGCTCTTCTTTGGGCTGTTGCAGCGCTTGTTGAATGCTGCACAATGCCCGCAGTTAGCTGGGAAAAGGTGTGAGTTTTGACATTTTCATTGTGCCGAGCTGACAATTTTCAACCTGTTCTTAATTTAACGGAGAAAAATGACAATCTCTATTAACAAGAGAAGGAATCAAGCGTTTCATGGTGTCTCAAAAGCGCCTTTATTCAAAGAAACGCCTGCTTTGCGGCATTCGATTTGCGCTGGGTGCGTGCTTTGTGGACTACGCAACCAGACTTCTGGTAGCTTATGAGGTCAAAATGGTGAACAGATCTTTTCTGCTGCTTATGAGAGGCAATTTATTAATTTTTAATAAGCGTTGACTTGTCATTGTGTGGCGATCAGCGCAGAGCGGTTGGAGCGAGATCTTTATCAAAATGTCACTTTGTAGTTGAATAGTTTTGTGGGTGTTCGCATGTGGGTCCATTGAAGATAGTTTTCTGTAGATTGTGTGGTCTGCGTTGTGTGTTTATATTTTCTTTTGAACTCTTTTGGTATTTTTATATTTATTTTTCTGTGATTTGCATATACAAATTTCATATTTTTAATTGAAAATTATATTGAAAACAGTGTTTATTTATTTAAAGAATTTTTGTTTCCTTATATTTGTTTGTTTATTGGTGAATATGTTTAATTTTTTTTCTGTGTTAGATTGAAAAGATTTTCTGTCTTCAACAGTTCTCATAGTCTTTGAGTCTGTTTTCCCATACTCCTCTTTATATCCCACAAAAATGTTCTGGTCCTATTATTTTTGTGGAAGCTACTTCTCTGGCAAGTTTGTCTGCCTGCTCGTTAGCTTGGATCCTCACATGTCCGGGAACCAGGAAAGGCTGACGAAACTATAACATCAGCCTAAAATGTGGAATAAGGATTACTTTGTGGTTATATAAACTAGTCAGGACAATTGAATGAAGTACGAAACTACAGATAATTCAATATATTATAATTGTTTGAAACATACTTTTTCGATACCAAGTTCTCCCAATGGAGCCGAGTACAAAATTATGTTGATAGCCTTCAAATTTGAGAGGGACTCAGAGAAGAATCTGAATCAGTTGGAAACGTTTCTTACATAAAGTAAACCAAGGTTGAAAATATATAAATAAAACACATAGAGAGCATAAGGATGGGTCCCAGCAACAATGTTTTAATGTGTTTTCCATACCTCTTCAGGATTATTATCCATTTTATAACGAATAAGGAATAAATTCCGTCTTCTTTGAGGCAGTGTGTTGAAAGCTTGATGAAAACAAAGTAGAATATATCCTTAAAACTATGCTAAATCGAGTTAGAAAGTGGTCTCATGGACCCATCCATATATGAGCAAGTTTGTTTTGTATAAGAAGGTAATCATAGTACAAGTAAAGGAGTGTTAAGGAACTATAGAATCATCGTTTAAGGTAATGGTAAAATATTAGGTAATGATACGGATGACTTTAGCGTTATATAAACTACTCAGACTATTGAATATACGAAGAAAACACGATAATGCGATTTATTACAACTGTTGGAAACAGTCTTCCTGGGTAACAACTTCTCCCTATGGGGACGATTGCACAAATTATGTTGGTAAGCTTCAAATTTGAGAGGGACTCAGAGAATAATCTACGGCAATTGTAGACGTTTCCTAGGAAAGGTGATCCAAGTTTGTAAATATATGATGTAGTACATAAGCATAAGGGACCGAGCAACAGTGTTTAAGTGCCGTTTCTATACAATTTAAGGACTACTAAACATTTTATAATAATTAATGATAATTTTCATCTTTGATATACTCGTATGTGGAAAATTTCATCAAAGCAAAACTATGCTAAATGGAGTTAGAAAATGGTTTCATTGACACATCCTTATATGAGTAAGTTTCTGGCAAAATTTGTTTACGTTTGTTAAAGGCCACTGAGCAAGTACAGTGGTTTAGCTAGCTCTCTTGAAAGCCTTCACCACTTCTATATGATATATATACTATTAGTAATATATTTTCCTAATATATACGATATATTTTCGTCAGCAGTCACACGCTATTTTTCCTGCCTTCCCAAAAAACTCCCCTTTCGCTGGCTGCTTTACCACTTCAAACAGTTCGTGTGGCGCATTTTATCTTTCATCGCGGCAATACTCGCATTCCAAAATCACATTAAAAAGGCGGCCCTTGCACAATTCTCTGCGAACTCTGCGTCCATTCGCACACCGCTTCGCGTGAACAGTAATCAAACTAAGCTCAACTTTAACTGCAAATTCAACTGCCGCCTCCACTATGTTCCAGCAGGCCAGCAGCTGTGTTCTCTAATCGCTAATCGCAATAACTCTGTGTGTATTTGAGTTTTGGCGCGTAATTTTCATGTTCCCAAATTAATTGCAATATTTTTCGTTAATCTTCTTGGTAGTTGTTGTTGTTCTTGTGTTGAACAAAATAGCGTTGTGGCCGTCGTGGACCATCGTAAAAATGACGTTTACATTCATGTTTACCGCCTCAGATCGGTGCTTCTTTTGATGTGTTTCGCTTTTGCTAGTTTGGTGGCTGGTGTGGTGGGTGCTGTGACGGCTCTTGGCTGAAGCTGGGGGCCAGCATTACACTAGCTAGAGCAGAGCAGGAACGGTCGTTCTTGTGCCGTTTGATGTGGTTTGCCAGCGTATGTGTTTAGTTTTTCTCTATTTCATTAAACGAGGAGTTGAGTTTATTCGTTAATATTCCTCAAGCATTTTTTGATGTGGCTTTTTATAGGTTTGTGGTGTATTCCAATGCTGTTCGAGGCTATTGGGAATGTGGAAATCGCTGCTGAATATTCCATTTTTATGTGGCCATGGTAGACAAAACGTAATTGTTCTTATATGAAGAGTAGGCAAAGCTAATCCACCAATCTGTGAAGCGTGTTACAAGTACGTTGGTAGGCATCAGGAATGAATTTCAATCTTTCGTCATGTAATGAAAGCAGCACTTTGGATAACTTTTCCTTCTCCTTCTCTTCTTTCATTTGACGGAATACCCACTGCAGGAATACGACCGACAGCTCTATTGTAAATATCTCTTCCTGGAAAATTGTCCATTCTCTAACTAGCACTGTTTAAACATACAAAACTTGAAATTTCTATAGTCAAGAACTGTTTGTTTCTGCACAAAAACCCTGTTCTTCTTTTCTGTCTTCTACTGTAGCCTATTTAAGGGCGCTGTAATTGCAAAAAATGTTCTGCCTGACACTTGCACACTTCAAACAACTTGCAGCAGTAGTTGCCCAGAGTAGCACACAATTGGACCGACTGCTCCATTCACTCACAGTAATCAAAGTCACTTTTTTGTGTGTGACTACACTTGTTTAATGCCTAAAAGCGTGCTACGTTTCTTTCTTTATCCGCTGGACATGCAATTTACGAACTGACAGTGACATTTTTTCTACGCAATTTAGGCAGCCTCAAGTCTTGCAACGGTGCCAGACTCATTGGAGCATGGCGTGGTAATATTTTTAAGCCATTAGATTTGCAGTACTTGGACCTTTAATTGATGCGTCAACCCCACCCCAACCCCCAACTTATGGGTCAGAAAGGAGAACACTACTTTCATAGCCAAAGGCAATTTTGGTTTTTTTCCCTTTTCTTATTTACATTTTTTTAATATTAACCGCGTGGCTTTTGAAGTGTTTGGGACCTAACTTCGCTCGACAGCTGAACCAATCATACCCTCGAAGTGGCAACTTGCATTGTGTTTTCTATTGACTACAAATGTGTGTGCAAATGTTGCTACGCTTTAAAAGGATACACGCAGTCAACAATTCCGAAAGCAGTTGCCACAAAGGAGACCGAACTGCGAACGCCCATTCTCCTGCAGCTATATGAGCTGGTTTAGCAGCCATTTGCTTGCGGGCTGTTGTTGTGTCATATGTGGCAAATGGTTTTTGCGTGTTGAAATGACACTTTTGCCAAGGGACGCAGCAGTCAAATGAAATAAAGGCAAAAGTGGATAACAAAAGACACTATTCTACTCGGCTAAATTGGAATTGCGATGATAAAAAATAATGTAAAATTTTAAATATAAATATGAAGGTGCAACCTTTGCGGCTCAGTCCGCGTTCACCTATGGCCGCACCAAAATTAAGACACATGCACGTCCACATTAGTGCCATAAAACTGTCACAATGCGCCTGCCTCCGTACACCCCATACGGGTGCAGTGGTCGGCGTTATGTTTCAACTTTATGCGGTACGAGCGGCATCAATCACATTTACTGCCACTAAATGTCAAAAGTTGGGCTAAGGAAGTGATACGAGCTCCTTGCCAGCACCAGTAGCCCAAGTTAGGAGCGCCGCCGATGTTAGTATGGCTATTACTGCTGATGCAACTGCTGCTGCTGCTGCTACTACCGCGAGTGCTCTTGATTTGTGCGCGCCCACTTTGATGTTGCTGCCGCAGCCAACTGACAGCAAAGAGTTACCGGCATTAGAACTCACTGAGTCGCAAATCAAGCGGCGCAAGTGCAAATTGCGGGCCCCATTTCTTCACGCAACTAGGTTGTCTGGCGCAGGCACACCTACCGCCAAGTCGCCATCGCAGTCGCAGTCGTAGACGCAGTCGCAGCCGCGGTTGCCATAGCAGCGACTTGGCTGTCCAGTTGGACAGTGGCGGCCCGATTGTGACAGTTCGCTGTTGGACACGTTGATGTCTTTACTAGTGCGTGAAGCACCATGCTCAAGGCTGGACTGACTGCTCATCAAACTGCATTGAGCAGAGGGGGAGTGTTGGCTTCGGGTCTATTGTGTGCTCCCAAAAGTCAGCCGCGAAATTTCCAAAAAGTCATTACGTGGCAGTGCGCGATTTTTCCATGTGTGGGAATTGGTGCAATTTACCGTTGCATTTTTTGATGTTCCGTTGCGCATCAAAGGAGTTTAATTGCTGGCTTGACTCGAACGCTTTGTTTTGATTGTTGAGGAGTGAGCTGTTTTTTGGGCCGTTTGCGAGTCTGGGCTTTGTCCGCCTCGCCATTTTATGGACTCAGTTTCAGTTGGTTCTGCCAGAGCAGCTGAAGGTGCTGTGTCGCTTTCGTCTGACAGCATTTGAAGCGCACAATTAAGACTTTTTGGCCAAATGTTAATGGCAGGTTTCTGGGAAGGGAGCGTTCATTATGGGAATTCCGTCGTGTGTAGCTGGAGATTAGAGACTAGGCAAATTGCTAATTAACCGCCAGCAAGTACGGACACAATTGTAGCCATCTACAAGCCACCAAGCCGCACTGGGAGGACTCATTATAACGAAAGTCAATATCTGGCAGGGCTCTTGTCAATTTCTGATTGAAACTTCGATTATGGAGTGGCTGTTCAAAAAATCCTACATCACAACATCACATATAAAAAGAGACTTTGTGCGGAGCTTCTTAGTTGAAATCGCTTAATTGTAATTCGTATTAATATACCTCCAATTCCATAAATTGAGATTATTTTTTAGAAGTTCCTCTGTAAACTGAAATATATATTTCGTAAATATTGGCCTTATTGGCAGTTACAAATGAAACCTGAGAAGAAAGGCTCTTTCTGTAAGGATAGTTGTATATTTACTTGTTTCTATAGAATGCTTGCATATAACTTGGCAGAATAAAGCCAGAGGGGAAACTATTATTTCGTAGTATAGTCCTTTAGGCTTCCCAACCAACGCAGCATGTATCAACTGGAGGTAAGCCATCTTGGCTCAAGGAGAAAAAGATATATGGACATCTGAATTCTGTCTGAACCCCAAGCGACATTGCGCTCCCTGAATGTATGGCAATAATTACATCGAATGCCGTCAAAAGCTGTTGCAGATAGAACTCGTCTGCCTATGAGCCGGGTTGCCAACCATAGGGAGATTCTAGGGAACTGCAAAGTGGATCAACTCGCCGTAAACAGCACTACAGAACTGATTCAACTATCAAGATCCGACCTCGCTATTCCCATAGCCACATGCAATCTTCAAATAAACTCAAAATCTTTAGACATAGCGAGAAGCCGCTGGTTTGAAGGAGTAGTATGCAAAACAGCTACATAAACCTGGCCCGAAATAAATGTCAGGCGCTCTAAAAAAGTAGAGCAAAATACAGGTACCGTCACCGTACCGGACTCTGGAGACTCATGGAAGCAGATTAGGACTCCTCCGAAATGACGTTTGTAGAAGTTACTTGAAAGAGGAGCGACAAGAATGCATCGAACATTTGATCTGCACGTGTCTAGCGCTGTTCAAAAGGAGAAGTACTTGTGCGACTACTTCGTGTAGTCTCTGGGGAATACATCAGCCACAAAATTAGGTTCTATAAATAGATTCAACAAAAGCTCCAAAATGGCTGGACATATGACAGGGAATGCGACTCGTGTTTCATGCGGTGTCGCACAGGGCCAATTCAGGTATAAAGAGGCCGCTCAATCTACCAACCTATCTACATATATTTATATTTAATCATGGGTCATAAACATTTATTGTTATTGTTTATGTTCAATATTTATTAAGGCACATAATCATCAGTCAAAATATATTTGTGCGTACGACCTTGTAAACAAGTATTTCGAAAGTCCTACAAAAAGCCACTCTTAGGGAAGGATAATGCCAATGCAGTATTTAAGTAATTATATATAAGGTTGGAACAAGTGCGCTAAAGATGAAAGAGAATCCCAAGGAAAACTTAAATTAAGTAGTAATTGTGCCTTTTATTTTTAGGGCACAATTCAAAATGATGTTTCAATCATGAAAATCACGATGGAATAAGTCGTCATATAAGAAACTCATTTTGGTAGGAAAAATTTGAAACAAAAGAGTTCTTTTGAGATGATGAGCTAATAACAAAAATGGTCAGGACTCCTCTCTAGAATAATACTTTTGCCCAAAGGTAACTGACAATGTTTAAACAAAATTTGTTTAGTTTGTAAAACGGAATCACCTTCTTAGCGGAACCCTTCCCAAGTCGCAACAATCTTGGTAGCTGAGGACAGTTGTGTTATTGCTTTCAAATACTGAATGCCAACACCGTCTGGAATTGATGCAGATGTAAACCTGAAAAGCATTCTAATGTTGTAATCAAAAGTTTATATAGTAAAGCATAAACACTTTCCAATCTTTGCTTTAGACTGAAGTTCAGAGAAGGGCCTTTTAAGCATGTCCACTAATGCTGACAAGGTTTCTCCACATCCACGCTGTAATTACTCATCTTTCAAGAGCGCATCGCATTGTCAAGCACTGTCATAGCTATGCAGATATACGAGCACCAGGCTATGGTTATAATGGCCATGCTTCCAAGCCTACTCTCACGGCTGACTGGGGTCTTAAATGAGCAGAGTGGAGAGTTGCCAACTGCAACTGTAACTTTTCACCAACGACCACACAGCTTCAATAAGCGAAATACTCACACACATTCTCACACAAGTGCACGCACTCCTCACGCAGGCGTGCACACATACAGAGGTGGCTAAGGAAAATATCGCCATGCGACTTAAGCGGCTACGCCCATATAATAATAATAAATGCCACCATGTACTCGAGCCGGCCATGCACTCGTCGCGTCGCCAGAGCCTGACCGGGGTAAGCTGCAGCATAAGGCCAAGCGGAGCTGTGAGCGCTCGCTCACCAGCCCAGCGAAAACCAATCATTTCGTACATTGCCGACGACATTAAACGCAAAGAACGGTAATTAATCATGAGGTACGTCGTCGGAGGCCAACTGCAAATTGGCAGTTTGTAAGCTTAAGAACTTCAGCGGCAGTAATATCAGCCAGCGAGCTAGCGACCATCACGGAGCAGACTGCACAGGCATGCTAGAGATGTCAAGATCGTGTCCGAGGTTCCACCGGTACTCGTTATTCGAGTCGTGAGAGTGTGACCTGTAAACTGCTGGTAAGGGGTCGGAACTGTGATGTTTTGCGTTGGTATGCATACATTTTTATTAGTATTGGGTAAGCGGTATCTATCTTAGGGAAGATAAAGGCACAGCCCGCCAGTGAAACTATGCACTCGATAAAGGCATTAAAGTGGTCCGATTGAAGCTTTATAGTAAATAATGCTACAAAATTCAGAAATAATATGATTGAAGGCCTTACGAAGTTAGTTAGTAGTAGGGCTAGAAGCTATTTATATAAATATTAATATACACGATATCGAATCACTGCTAGCAAACGCTATAAAGGTTTGTAAGCCAAATAGAGGACCTCTGTACCTGTGTAAGCAATGTTAATAATTATATTATAATGTGATATAAGGAAGTATCATTATAGCTCCCTCAGTTCATAATTGTCTATAATACATTTATGAAAGCTTTATAAACTCTCATACTTGCTTTTAAACTCCATTAAAGCTTTGTAATACTTTTATAAATTTTAAATTTTCATAATGAAACACTTTGAGGCCTTTCAGTGTTCGAGTACATTTTGCCTCTTGACCTGGGCTGCTGATGCCAGTAGCGAATATGGAAACGTATACTCGTATATTTATTACTTGTACGTATTGAAGTAACGAGTAACGAACGTCTAGTGGCGAGGAGTCGAATTCTTCCTCGGGCTTGGTCTGAAATATCTTCTATCTAAATCTTCTTCTTTTCAAGTCGAAGGCATTAGTTGCTGGTACTCATTCTCCCATTACCTTCCTGACATAATTAATTATGGTGCAAGGGACTGTTATATATATAATATTAATAATAATTATAATTATATAGGCAATATTAATAAAAATAATAATAATAATAAAAACAAGGATTACGATACCCCTACGAACTTTTTGCCCTTTGTGCAAGTTTTGTTATAGATGTGTATAGCAGACTCAAGTAATGTTCTCATTGCTACATATCGCTACTCAATAATATGTGATAGGATCGTGACTCGGTAACAAGTGCAAAGTAACGAATAGGCTAGTAAAGATCACTAAAAAATATCGACCAAGAGTCAGAGTGGTAAGAATGTGCAAGTGCAAATCTCTCATAAATAAGAAAGCCAAGTTCTTGTGAGGAAGGAGCCTTCGCGACAACGAACGCCATGCAACAATGGCGGACGCCATCATGCAAGCATCTGCGGGTATGATAGCCAGCGAGCATGGTAGCGTGTGTGTGCGACACGCGATGCTAGATGCTAGCCTAGATGCACTTTGATAACAGAGCCAGTCAGCCAGTGAGCCAGTGAGCCAGAGAGTCAGCCAGTGAGCCAAGCAGCCAGGCAGCCAGGCGGGAAGACCAGCGCTGAGCTGACAGGCATGGGGGAGCGTAATTTGCGTGTTTACCTTATGTACTTGTGAAAATTATATACGAAAATGCGACAAAAGCTGCAATCAGCGAGCAACAACAAGAAAAATAGCTCAACTCGTCATAGGCACAGGCACAGAGACGGGGATGGCGATGGCAATGGCGATGGTGGTAATTGCGGCATGCATGTATGAGCCTCGTACATGTGCACATGCGACATGGCGGGCGCTAATATGCGCTGCTCCTATCAAGGGCTATAATTAGCCTCTCTTCGTGCCTGTGTGTGTGTGTGTGTGTGTGTGGCATTCCAGGGTTTATAATTTTTCACATTTTCTGTTAAATTAGTTTGTTGTTGTTTTTGTTACGTACACGTAAGCAGCGAATTGTCGCACACCTTTTGTGCAAATGTACTCGTTTTGGGCGGCTCTGCGGTATCTGCCGCCAATACCCGTGTGTGTGTCTGAGCCGGCGGTGACAGTTTCGTTGCATGCCTGCCGCTAAGGGCAACCTTGCAATTCTGCCTACTCCGAGCAGTGAGCAGTAAACACCGAGTCTGGGCGGGCAGCGGAAGGCGCTGCTAATGCGTTAGAATGACGCTCTAAACTTTAACAACTTCACGCAAGCTTCGCCGACATTCTCGCGGAGCGGAGCTCGGTTCTTTTGTTTGCCAGTTCTTCAGTTTACTGCGCCATTTTATTTTTGATTTGTGTTTTTTGTGTTGTAAAATTTCTATTTTTGCTTTTTGTGCAGTGGTGTTCTGCAATTATTTAGAACTGCTCGTACCCAGTGTATAATTAAATTTTGCGGCGTCACCGTGTGGCAATTATTGTGAAAAATGTTTGCCTTTTGATAAATCTTTTTGGCCAGCACTCCGTGTGTCGGTCGCTCCTAGGCTTGCATGTGGCAATTGTTGCACATTGCGGGCGTAAATTTGATACTGCAATTATCTGTCGCAATTTTAATGGCATGTTAATTACAACGTATCGCACTCTGTATTTACTTAAGCTGCATTGTTACTTCTCAGATGGCGATTGAGAAGTATGCGACACTGTTGCATGTTATGATAGTGAATTTGATTAGTTTCTATATTTAATTATTCACCGGAACACTCAAAAACTGCTTGTGTACATTTGCGTAGGGGTACGTTTCCTGGTAAGATGCAATAATAAAGTTTTCGAATACTCAACACAATCAATATCCTTAATTTCCGTGAAGGACTTCAATACTTCCCTGTTGAATTTTCTAGTTAAGAAACAATTCCATTGCTCCAGCGATGATTTGTATTCACTATTGAGGGATTGAAGCTTACTAAAAGTGACGATTGATATAAAGCAGAAACGGTAGAAAAATCGGAACATTTCTATTGAAAGGAATTTTCAAAAGGATAATACTAAAGTTTCAACTGCTATTCTGGTTGCTAGAGTGGCTACAAGACAATGTGCAATTAGATCTCCGTACCATGTTTTTAACATGGATCAACATCAGGAAATTGGTGAGAGTTTTCCTCAGGTTAGGTTAATACTGCTTCGTCACGTGGTTAGAATCACACACTGTTTACAATTTCAGGTCAAATTAGTTATTCCAATAGCTGAATTTTGACCAATACCAATTTGTCTTCCTTTTGTCATATCTAAAGATTTGTTATTCAGCGGATTGGGACTCAGCACCAAGCGAAATCACCAGCTCCTGAAGAGAAGTGCGATGTCTGAGATATACTTGTAATAGACGCGGATATCAGATCAAGGACAGGAAATTGCACTAGTATGTCATGACACTCGTCTTCATCGAAGAGTAATAATAACCAATTGGATTTGGTATGGTTCTTTATCCAACCAAGAGAGTACTTATCGCAATGTTCTCACTTCTCACATTGTTCCCTATCGTATGTGGTCTGATAATTATGGGAAATTCATGTATCTTTTAATATTTCAGCCAGGTTAGGACATTGCCTTTGGTGTAAAACCATTTTTAGTTGCCCAAGGAAATACCTCCATCCCTTTTTCCTCCAATTTGGAGCCATCTAGGTAAATATGCTAGGCTCTCGAAATGGATAAGCAGTGCTTATCTTAAATCCTCTGGAAATCATTGAACTGCTGAAAAATGTTAATTGCGAAAGTTGTTGAAAGAGAATAAACCAAAGTTTCTATAATTGAAAGGAAACTGATATTAATCATAATTATACGATAAATATGATCAATTTAAGTAGTGATCAAGCTTTCCATTATACTCGAAATATGATTGAAGATGTAGCTATATACGTCACTGTTAGTATTCAGTGTAATGGGTGCAATCCTCCACATCCCAATGATGATCACAGGTGTATACTCTGATCCTCCATAACATTCTCCTCCCTTTACTTGACTTTATTTTATTTCAATTTCCGCTTTGTGTTTTTTTTATTAGCGCATCTTTGTCCAGATTGATTTTAAATTTGGTATCCTTTTAGGTATGCACCACTTTAAGCATAACTCATGCATTTCCCGTATGCGAGCAAGGCTGACAGAAATCAAACCTTTCCCATAAGCTCACAATCTGTACCCAAAGCCGAATTATTTAATATAAAACTCCTACGAAAGAAAATGCCTCTCCACCTCCGTCCAGCTGTGCGGCGATTTATTTTTCCAATTACCTCGATGGCAGTTTTAATATCACAGCATACTCGTAAGCATTTTTCCACTCCACTGTTTTGCTTATTTATTTTGCTATTGCTGTTATATTATGCAACATCCTTGCAAAATTTAATCAAATCAGGTAAATTTGTCATAAAATAGTTTTTCTTTTCTTCCTTATTTTTATATATTTTTGTTTGTTTTCTTGTCTTTGTTTCGGCTATTGCTGTTTTGTTGTTGTTGTTGTTGTTGTTGTTGTTGTTGTGTGTTCTTTAACTGCAGAAAGTTGTTTCTCTCATATGTTCTTAGCAAACAAAAACTGGGAACATTCGGAAGGAAAAACTAATTTTAAAATGGATTTGCCCGTACGCAATTTAAGCACAAATGTTTTGCTTCCGCAAACGCTGCTCTCCGCTCTACAACAAGGACACACACAAATATAATACTCCCCCCTACCTCCCTGGTGACGGCCCAAGGCAAAGCATACGGAGTATAAAGAAGGCAAACAAAAGTTTTTCACATATGAAGTTCGCATGAAATTTTAAGGATACTTTTGCAAATTATGCGAAACCATTTCAGAAGTGGTCACATGTCAGTTGTTGTTGTTGTTGTTGCTATTACTGCTGCTGCTGCTGCTGCTGCTTCTGTTGACCACAATACACCCACAAAAAAGAAAGCATCATAAGGCACTCATATAATATTGACCACGTTGGCACAAAACTTGCAACTCATCCTGGCGTTGGTTTTTTCTTTTTTTCTGTTGTTGTACCTTTTATTGCACATCTCGGTTGGGCGAGCAAAAAGACACTAGTTTGCTGAAGGATGATAGAGCATGGACCTTGCATGTACGCACGTAGCATGGCTGACCGAATGCTGCCATAGCAGCCAGCAGCAGCATTAGATTCATAAACCAATAAGATTGAGCTCCCTGCAGCCCCCACTCCGAAATATGCCCGAACGAAATTTCAGTGATTTGCAAAACTTATGCTGGCTTTTTCTTGGGACTGTTCTACGTATGTCTGCATGTGTGGGTGTATGTGTATGTGATGGTCACTTTCTATGGCTGTCAGTGTGCTGCTATATCGCCTTATCTCTTAAGGATTTACATATCCACTTCAACCTTATTCGGGGTTTCCTGTGTGGGTGAGTGTGTGTTTGTGTTTCGTTTGAATTTTTTTCTGTTTTTTATAGAGCAAAACTTTTGCAACTCATGCCACTCCTATTTATGTGTATAACTGTAACTGAGGCCATGCGTTTGTGTTATCTGCAGCAAGGTTGACTCTAAAAATTGCTATAAATAAGAAATCACATTTAGTTTACCCGTCATAAAAGATAAGGACCCAAGTTTACTGTTATAACGTTTTTGAAAGTTTTATGCATTTGTAAATCGTAAGCATTTGCCGCTCGCTGTGTTCTGCCAGCGGGTGCGGGGGTGGGCATGGGTTCATTTTACATTTGCAGCGTTCGCAAATCTGATTTCAAAAGGACACTCATCATAACTCAAGAATTGGGAGTGTGTACTGCAGTTTTTTCTTACCTCCACATATGCATAAATTACGTAATCGATTCCTATTTATGTTTTTCTGTAATACTCTGTGATGCTGCAATTGACAGCGCTTCCATCATTCCAGATGTTGCTCACATATGAATTTCTAAACTGTGATCACAGCGAGTGATTGAGCGATCCTCGTCTCCGCCGCTCATCCCCCAGTTCCATAGACACGCTCGTTGACTTGTCTCGCTTGTCAAATGCTGGGATTAGCTTTTGAGAAAGAACAACAAGATCGACGGCGCTGATCTTGCCCGATCATTCGCAATGCGTCATTTGTGCCGCTTGTCATTCGTGTTCAGTTTTATTGCCATTTGCCTGTTCCGCAGCAGCAGTGCTTGACTTCTCGAGCCGTGTCAGAAGCGCTCATGTAAAAGTTAACAAATTCACGCCGATTCGCCCGCAGACCACACACAAATCACAAATCGCTATAAAAAGTTCTGAACCGGTATTCAGCGTCGGGTAACCCTGGCATGGCTTTGTCTCCTTATAAGTCTTCCACAGCAGTTGCGCCCCGTTCGCGCTCATTCGTTACGCCGCTTAATGAGGCGCGCACCGATTTTGCATAATGCCCTGCTGCTGTGGCAGCTGAATCACGAGCTTAAGTTGCCATTTGCTCCGCTGAATTTGCTGTTAATGTAGCAGTTTTTGCCATACTGAAAAAGTTGCTGATGGCATTTAGTCATATTTCGGTTTTAAAATTTCTTTTGGCTTATTTCTGCTGTCATTCTTGGCAGCTGACTTATTGCTAACAAGCTTGAGAAATATGCGCTTTAATATTGAAATTTCCAAAAAAAGTTGATGTCAATTTTAAAGCCGCTCAACTCCAGTGTCCAATTTAAAGTAACTGAACTGTTCAAGCTTCGATGTGGAAGTTGTAGGAGCTGATAGCAAGAGAGTCGGACACATGCAGAACGAGTCACCGCATTAGAGTCATGTTCATTCCCAGGTCTTTTGTTCACAGGTCTTCAGTCGACTCATTATTTTTCGTGTATCCTGATGCGGAAAGTGCTGAGGTTAGATTCGAAGTGGGTGATGGCTTTACCTGCAACACTTATACAAGAGAACCATTCAAAAATAATGTGGGTGAAGGACCTTTAATGTACTGTTTCATTGTAAATCACCACACATATTTTATAGATCCTTGGGGAGGTCAGTGTAAGCACAGTTCTTTAACTAGATTGTTGATTTTTGCCTTGCAAGTTCTTTAATATTTAATAGGCTAAAAGAGCACCGTGACCTGAGTGGTATATTGTAAAGCTGCAACTTCTTTGCGCCTCCTCCTACATACCTATTAATAGATTATGAAGACTCTGTTTATTTACGTAACTACCGATTGTGAAAAGGTTAGGACGTTATTTTATATTTTGGTTTTACCACTCTTAATCTGGACTATTAGATCCACAGGGCGTCAAATGTTAAGCAACCATTTCTTGCATTCTTTGGGTGATGAGCTAGAACTCGTCTGAATAAATAGTTTCCAAATATCCAGGGTTTCAGTTCCTTCTCTTCGAGATGGACATTTTAAGTACTAGTACCAATTTAGGGAGTTTGCCTAGTTTATCATACTTCTGTAAATGATCTTCCTAACGAGTTTTCTCATTGAATTAACTATTCATGTATGTGTCGGTGATATCTAATCGTTTACTTACGTACACCTTCATTACTGGTATTATTATTATTATTATCATATCTTAGCAGGATTTGAACCTGCGCTCCTCTAAGTCTAGCATGCTTACCAATAGACCACAGAGGGCGGCTGATTACTAGTAAAAATTCAGACTTAGGTCAAATGAATGACTGGGTTAAATAATGGAGAACACATAATCCAACAAAATCATATCCTCGGTGTAAAACCCAATTTTGTGGGGTGTTGTGGAACTCAACACGGTACTCCTGGTTACAGCTGCTTTATTTACGCTTTGTGATGAAGAATGATAGCCTTTCAGAATATCTCAGTTAAACTCTGAATTTGCAGAAAAAATTACGTGTTTAACAGTTTATTTACACCGGAATTATTCCTCTGGATATTCGTCATAATTGGCTACTTTCTTGATAAATCTGCCTCAATTCCCCTTCAATACTGACACAATTTTGCCTTCAATTCAAGCTATCCCTGTCATAAAACTACTCTTAATTGGCTATTTATAAATGAAATGAAGACTGATGCATACGCTTGCACAATAAATGTGAGATTTTCTCATAAATTCATACAAATAAATCACACATCCTTTGTTATCCTTAAGCAAAGAAATACAAAATTTGAAGAAACTCGTCTGCAGCAGCATAAAAGTTGCCACAAAGTGTTTGTTTGCTCAACAAACCGAAACGAGTTTAATTAAAGACGAAACACAGCAGGGCAGGCCAAGGATTCAGGATCTTGCAGAAGTCCTTCGAAAATTGGCAGCAAACACACAGCGAGAGTGGTGCTGTTGCCGACATATTAAGGACCAGTAGCAAATGCAACCTCTCCACATGGCGATTGCATAAAAGAAAGGTACATTCAGTCATAAAAAGAAAAGCAGAAGGACTGTTGGCATTTTGGGTGTCATAAAAAATAATTGCACACAAAAGGATAATGCCAGTGGTTGGCCTGATGCTCGAATGAAATATATATGAACACGATTGAATATTGTTAAGCAGTAGAGCGAATGAGCACCACTTCAACACCAGTTCATACATTAACTCCCGCCACAGGAGCCGCGGAGACACCTACGTTTATATCCAATTTCGAACGAAATTCAATTTGAACTACAGCTCGAAATCTTTCAACTTAATCGCGCATTAGTCAACAGCAGCCGCAGCCACAGCCACAGTCGGAGCCGCAGCCACAGTTGCAACCTCAACGCACAGGAGAACTGCTGCTGTCACACACTCGCTGCACATATGCGAGGCACCACCGCTGACTGCCATTTAATTTCTGCTTAATCACTGTCTCAGTCAGCCACGAACCAACCAACCAACCAAACAAGCCACCACCTTACATCCTTTTAATATGACAGCCAAAAAGGCTTTGGTATTTAATTCTCACATGCACGCCTGTCAAATGAAAATTTCATTAAAAATTCCAATTCCAATTCCGACGCTTTTCAATTTTTGGCCCAAACAAAGTCGAATTGAATTGGAAGAAAGAGCGACCGTAGCAGCACTGCGCAGACCTTGTGGCATTTAGACGAATTGGCTTGATTGTGAGTGCGTCAAGAATTGACAAATTGGCCTCATTTGTTTATAAGTCAAAACAACATCAAAGGCGATAAGCATCACGCGAGCCACTGCGCTGAGGTGAGCGGAGTGAGTGCGTTTGCGAAGGAGCGCGGGTGCGCAGGTATTCAGTAGGGTGCAGTGCCTGCCACTGTTTCTGTGCGTCGAGCATATCCGTATCCTCGTCACAGCGGTGGAAATTAATTCTATGCTGAGATGAGTGTTGCAGAATAACGCAGCAGTGCGTGGGTAGCGCTGAATTCGGGAATTGATTTTGAAAAAGAATTTTGTAGAAAAATGCAGATTGAATACTAACGAATTGCAGTGGGTGTTTATGTACGAATATCCTGGCAGAAAACTTTTAGACTGATTCTTCAGCATTGATGGCACCGTGTCTGTCACATAATGAACCACTTGAGTAGTAGTAGCCTAGAAATATTAACACATAATGTTTTCAGAAGAAGTCTGAGTTTGTTTTGAGTGCTCCATTGAAGTCGAATCAGTATCATTAATGGTGTCATTTATGGTTTAGATGGTTTTAATAGCACCGCTGGGCGCCGCGTTTGAGACTGCTCATATGGTCGATGAAATTTCGTTGTAAGGAAAGTTCTTCAGTGAGATATCATGTTACTGTTTATTCGTCAGCTGTTGAAAGGAAAAAGTCTGAACTTGTGGAATGGCATTATCTCGACTGGTTACAAAAATCTCAACAATTTGAGAAATAGCACTTCTAGGGAAATTTCCATACAATTTAGATATTCCAGAACCCTTGTTCTCGCACGTAGTTTAATTGGAAAGACTTCTCTTGGTGATGAATAACAGACAAACGGATCCACAAAAGCATTGTTAAGCTTTGCCCGATACCTCCCTCCATTGAAAGTGTAAGGTCGTTCTTCATTATTGTAGAAAGATTAGGATCCGAAGATATTTATGTTTCCAGATCCACAACGAAACTTTTTCGCGCGATGTCCAAAATTGAAGTCAACTTCGAGTAGGATCTTTAAAGTCCACTTAGAGAATGAACGTCTTAATGAATCTTCGTTTAATACATGCTCCAATATTAAATGCAGCCTGTAATGGCGTTGAAGATCCAAATCTATAATCAGAATTCGTCGAGTAAATCACTGTGCTGAGTTCTTTAGTATGACGAGGAATTCACTTGCTTGGAATACTCATATAGTGCATTAAATAGGGCTTCACGGCCATTTGCTCCTTAATGGACTAATAGGAATAAATATATATAATAGGGCTTGGTGGCAATATTCTAACTCGAGTAGACCTTTCGACGATGCAGAGGCTTTGGCTGGTCCTCCGGCCCAGTTGGACTCAAAATGTTCAAGAATTAACACAGTGAACATTTGATTTTTATGATTTCAGAAAGCGAAAGATAAAAGGACATGATTTTTACAATAACGTTGAAGAATTTCTCATAGTTATAGCGTTATGTAATGCCCCACAATAGATTGACAAATATTACCAGAGTGTTTACTACAGTTATAAAAAATATAAAAAATATATAGGATCATTTTTGTAGTAGATTCAGATTATATTAAAAGTGGCAAAAAGTTGGTGACCTGGCAATGCTCTGTTAATAAATTTTGAATAAATTAATAACCCTCGAAAGGCCGCTTGACAGTAGTCAGAAGTAGACAAGCACTAGAATAAAGAAACCAATGTAATGAAACCATCCCGAATGAATTGTGGAGAGATTTGGCATTTTACAAACTTGCATCTGGCATATGCCAATAACATCACAATTCGATTAATTTGAAGCTGCAAATACCATATATATACATATATAGAAATACACACGCATTATCAGTACCCTACTCTTCCTTTATACCATTAAATCCAACATTGGTCCGATTCACACCAAAATCATCGCATGCCTTTGCTGCAAGTTCGTTGCCTGAGTCTTTTGTTTTTCATATTAAACTAGATTTGAAGTGCGAAGTGAACCAATCCAGACATCGGCTTAAAACGAAACATATACTTTGTAGAGATTTCCCAAAATACACTCACATATTCATAACAAAATATTTTTCTTTCTCTATTCAAGTAAAAATTTGCGTATCAAAATGAATTAGTGGCGTTTAAAGGCAAATTAATGGCCACGCATTTATTTAAAAAGCCACACAACACCAAAACTACAACAACAAGCACAACAACAAAAGCCGCATATGTAACGAAACGGTACAAGACCTTTTCTCGAAAATTAATTGCCCAAGAGAAATGTTAGTGTTAATGTTGTGCGCTGCGTGCTAAACGGCAATCAGTCAATTTCGTCTATGGCCAAAGGGTCCCCCGCATGTGTCCGTCCACATTTTCCGCTTGTTTCTTTACGCTCACATGCCTCCGACTCCTAACAACCGACTTTGAAAAGAAAGCTCACACTCATCTTCTCAAAAAATGTGACACTCTTTGGGTGGCTGATGAGTTTTCCAGAGACACTCGTTTCGAGACCACCGGCCACCTCTGCGCTTAAGTTATGCATGCAACCAAAGCTGCTGATAAGTTGTGCATCCGCTCCTTGTAGTGCCGTAAATCTTTACAACTTAATTTACTTGCGTAGAAGCTGTTCTCCTTCGGCACAGAATGCTCCTCAATTTCATATTCCGGTTTGTTGCATGCTGCTCGAGGCACATTTTTGCAGTATTTACCGAGATCGAGACGAGGACCGAGACAATGGCAGCCTTTCGTGGCGTCAATTTAGCAAATTACTCGTAAAATGCCGCCTTATTAAAGCAGTTCGAATGGCAGCGCAAACTTTGAATACTCGTGCTTCAATGGCAGTTCCTGGCTGCCACTTGCATGGTAATTTGTTCAATGTTTGCTAAAAGTTCATTTCCTGTCTTGAGCCAACCGTACGCGTGATTTGGTGTCGCAGTAAACGCCGGTGGCTCACTGCGTATATGGGAAGCTGCAACTATTATGATCAAAGCTAATGGCAGCGATGTGTGGAACTTTTTGAATCAACCTCATCATTGCCACATTAGCATAATACTCGCACTCTTATTTGTGTTGTTGGCTGTTTTGCAGATGTATTCGTAAATAACTTCGGTTGATTATTGTTATTAGAGGAGGTTGAGTTCGAGATAAGATGCAATACTTCATTTTTGTTTGTTAGTTATTTGTGTGCTTTAGTTTTGCTTCCTACAGACTAGGGAAGGATATGCAGTACGTTACTCTACACTTACTTTCTACAGTATCGTGTAGGACTCAGAAAACCATTTGACAAGTGTGCCCATTATAGAAGAGAATTTTCCAAAGGGTTCTCAACCCTTATCGATGGCCCCGGTTTGGGTATTAGAGGGGGTTCCGCAATGATTTTGCAGAACAGTAAACTTAGTGAGCTCTTAAAAAAGGTGCACTCAACAGGAGTATGGATTTCATCAGTTTATTTTTAATCGTCTTTGCCTTTCCAACGCAATATCACGCCATTCGATCGATATCAGTTATTGTTGCTCTGAGTTGTTTGAAGGCCTTTTGTACCCCAGAATGCAACAGTTCGTTTGTTTCGGGAGATATACAGCTTAAGGTGGACTTCTACAGAAATAATATACATTTTTTAGCAACATTCTACATGACATTAATAAACTATTTGAGCCATCCTTTGTTATCACTTGAGCCATTTTTGGTTATCAGTTATAGACCGTATTGAAGATTGCCAGCATAACAACAAACACCAGAGAAAAGTATATTTCAGATGAACGCCGCTTGGTCGATCTGGTACTTTATCTTGTACGTGATTTCTAGAGTTCTCCCAATTCATCTCTAAAAGAAGAAAAATATAGTTATGGTTATGTCCTTAAATTGGTGGTTTTATTCAGTGAAATGATACTGTAATTATCACTATGTGGTGACAAATTAGAGCGTTATTCCAAATGTAAGATTCGGCATTGACTATATTTCGACCTTATGAAGTTGTCCTGGTTTACATAATGTAAAGGAGTCATATCCAATCTATCAGTAAGTGAAAAGTCAATCGAAATTGAAAATAATTTGGGAGTAATCTAATTGTAAAATATACTTGCGTTTAGTGGGCAAATCTGTATTATAGATCCTCATTATGATATGTTTTATATTGTAGTATGACATCTTCAGTATTGGTGTCGGCCATTTTCGAACCCCTTTCCGTCAAAATTCGAATGATTTCTTATGAAATACCTCACCATAAATCTTGTTCTCTTTATATGCTTGCAAATCAAAAAATTTGATCACGCCAGGACAGGTCATTTTAAGCACTTTTTGATCACTTCCGCGCTATTTCGGTATTTGCACAGCTGTGCACGAAATTAAATACGAGTAGAGCATGAAATTTGCAGTTAACATATGCAGGATGACGCTTTTTTATGCTATCTATGTTTGTCGCTTTCCTGCTGAGGAAAGTGCCGATACACGGCTCCGTGCAGCCTGCACTCGTACTTCACAAATCGATTGAGCTATATAGCCTTTCTCATATTGTTGAGGATATTTGGGGTTTCAACTGAATTCGCACAGAGGACGCGTGCTGGTCTCATGTACGCTACTTACAAAAATATTTTTCAGTTATGGTCTTATTGACGAAATATTAATCTATCCATATTCATAGTTTAATATACCGTGAATATAAATGAGACATATTCTGAGATATAAGCTGATTGACGACTCCAGACATATCTGAGTAACACTACAAAACTCTATGAATATAACAATATGGAATAACTATCTGAACTATCTATCTATATTTAAAATTCACAAACATTTTTTCATATGCAAATAAAAAACATAAGCAAAGCAGTTACACTTTGGAATGTCCCTCTGGCTCAGACACGTAGTATAACTTTATTCCTATTCTCCTTGAATGCAGAATTTATCGTAGTCGGTTTACCACGACTTGAGGCTTCTTTACAAGATTCTCGTTATTTACGACCTCCTAATGTTCGGCATCTTTTCCATGGCTGTTAATTTGGCATGTGCTGCTTCGGCGTTGTCGGTGAAATCTTTGCGTCCCCTTCAGAAACCGAGCCTACAGGCCACACAGCGTCCTGCAGGCGGCCCATAAATCATTCAGGTAAATACAAAGTAAACATGAGACACTCCTGTCGGTAGAGAAGGCACACCTAAATTATGCGCAACGCTTCTAACAAATGTCACACCTTGCATCTCATGCGGTTACCATTGAAGAAGCAGTGTTGCTGAGCAACCTAAGCGCTGCTGTAAGTTGCATCTGGGATTGAAATTTATTGTAATTTAAGTGTCACTTTTTTGTAGCGACTCTTTTAAATGCCCATCATAAAATATTCTAATTAAAATCAAACTTGCCTTCAGACCGAATAAACACGAAATAAACGACACATATCCTCATAATTAGAAGATCCACTTACAAAAATATTCAAATTCCTTTCCGTTTCATGCGCTCTGAAGCGCACTGCCTGGAGGAGGCTCATAATCCCTCTCACGTTGGTGGTGGCTGCTGCTGCTGCTGTTACGTCACTCGCTCTCAAACGGCATAATTTATGATCAACTTCACATATCATTTGACAACATAAAAATTCAGATTGTCACTCCCCTTAGTGGCCACAGCCACAGCCACAGCCAATCCCGCTAAGGCTGATCGTGTTCTAACCCCTCTGGATGTATGCTTGTGTGTCCCTGCCCTTGTGTGTCCTGATCTGTGTGCCGAGGCTCAGCATGTGCTGCATGCCTTCGCTTGTGGTTTATACCATGCGTATTTGAGGTTCTTTGTCAAATGCTGCGCTCACAACAACTCAGCTCAGGTCGGGCTTTCATTACGCATATTGTCACATTCACAGCCTGCGTGTCAAATATTTAACGAGTTACAAAGGCGCATTCATTCTGTTGGACGAGATCTGTGTGCGAGAGTGTGTGCATGTTGGTTTGTTTGTTTGCCTCCAGTTTAGCAGACAATTGCGTAAAATTCCACACAATCGGAGCATTCTTGTCCGGCTCTGATAACGTTCACATTTGTGCTCATTAACGTGAGTGCTCTGCTAGTTGCTTCCTTCCCTGTCTGCCCATGTTGTTGGCTGTGTGCACTGAGGTTTAATTGCTTTTATTTACTTTTCGCAGAATCATTTTGGGAATCATTTGTCCACTGGCATTGTTTGGCATTTGCTCAGCTTGCTAAAATGCGGCATGCACACCATTGTGCAGCGAACGAAAGGTGTTAAACTGGCAAAAATATTTGCTGAAAAGTCAAATGGACTGTGCCGGGTTTGTCCTACATCGGAATGGGTACTTGAGCAGACAGTTCGCCAGCGCTCTGCAGTCATTTTTCATGTGGTTTTTGCGGCATTGTTTGTACTTGTTTTGATAGATATGTTGTAATATTTTGTCAGCAGTGTGCGCAATTTATGACCCACCTCTCGGAGGCATTACTTTGTGGTGGTATACAAGAAAATTCGATGAATTTCGGGTTTCGCAGATCGCCGGCTGTAACTGGAGATGCCTGCTGTCCTAGCTACAGGCCAATTCAGAGCAAGTCCCTACAATTTAAACCACAATTTGGCCGAAACATGATCGAATAGTGCTGCCAGAAACTAACGTGCTCCTGCAAAATCATTCTATCCCTTAATATGTATACGCTTCTGGACATCTCTCAGATCGACCATTAGTGGTGAAGCAAAAAGGTTGCATTTCCACTAAATACGCAACCAAAGCTAGTGTACCCCAAGGTACACACAATACTCTGCTGACATGCCAACTAACTACAATACTGTCACATCAACTTTTGTAAATCTTCATATGCCTCTAAATCTCATCCATTTTTCCTCGAATATTCGTGGACTCTCGTGTAATTTTCTTTGGCTTCACACTATTTTAAAATAATTTCTCCGAAGAAAGCGTTGCATGGATTAATTTTTCCACTGATGCACTCATTAATAAATTGTTTGAGTTAATGAGCCTCAACAGGGCGGCATCCAGTCCATCCAAAGTCAATGCAGTTTATGACTACATTGCGATTGTAAACCCATTGTCCGTGTGGGATCCATGCCATTGAGCCACTTTATCTAAGTGCATGTTTACTTTAATGTTTTTGTACTTTCTTTTCAAATAGTTCAGGCCCCTTTCCGTTTTTAATTGCATATCGTGCACCTCTCCCCTTGCTACCCGCCTCGTCCTGCCGGCGGTCCCATGCATATAATTTACCACACAAATGAATTGCCAATTGCTCTAATAACCAACTGCGTCCAACGAAACAATAAAAATAATTTTTCTTTTTGTTTCTTTGACTGGCTTTTGTTTTATTGCAGCATTTGCCTGGCAAGTACGTTGCAGTGGCAGCGCATGATTATAGGTTAGTCGCACTCGAAGTCCGGGCCTTCCCTGCCGGTGCTCAATGTTGCTGGTGCTGCATTGCAACTTGCTGCAATTGCTGCGATTGTTTCGTTTCGTTTCATTTTGTTTGCAGTGCTTGCATATGCAAAAGGGGCAAATTATACACATTGCACACAGCGAGGAGCTCTTAGCACATTGCCAACTGCTCTGCTGCCATTGCCATCCGTAATGGCCGCCACAGCACAATTCGACGTCCTCCAACTCCATCGACGCTGCCGCAAATGTGCTGCAATGGGAGTTTTGGCAGGGTTTTACTTTTAATATTTCCTAATAACAACCGACATGTCGATTTTTTCCAAATGGCCGTTCTCTTTGCGGCTCGTACACGTACCTAAGTAGTAAATGCAATTGTCATTGTTTTTGTTGCTGCTGCTGTTGTTGTTTGTGTCTGTTTTAACTGGTTCCGTTTCAGTTGTTAAGTTGGCAACAGTTTGCGCGGGAACTGCGGTTAATTATAGACACGCAGATGGCAATTGGCAATAATTAACAGTTTTTCCTTTCCCGATTATATTTTAGAGTTTAGAGTTTTTAAAGAAATATTTATTCAAATGTAGACAATGGCAGAAATTTGCGCCTGAGAGCTCATAGTGAAGACAGCATGAGTGATGGCTGCATGAAGTTGCAAGCTCTCCATTCACTCGTATCCTCCTACTTCTCTACAGATAATTACAATGTGAGATTTCCGTTGCCCCAGTCCATGGGTCTCCAACTTCACATGCGTTTCGTGATGACTGTTTAATAAATGCCATTAATTACGAAACAGAAATTGCAGGTAATAAACAGAGCTAAGTTGATTCCAGAATACTTCATACTGAGTTCCATCTAACAAAATTGTTCCATGTAGACCCAACAGAACCTATGTGTAGATTCACTACTCCTCGTAACTAATGGGTTGAGTATCTGTATTAATTGAGACGGATGTATAGATGATGAAAGTACATGACTCCCACATAGGCATGCCAAAGCAAAATACTGACGATCATGGGTTTAATTTAGTGCAGAGACACTGTCACTTGAACGCCAAACAAGGTTATATTATGATATCCAGACAACTATTCAGTCCTTTTCACGGTAAATCATACTTAATATTGACACTATTTAGAGGTCCTTATGAACTGTACTAGTTTTCTGCTGTTCTTAGAATCCGGACCAGCAAAGATATTGCTAGCGAAATACTGTAACAGGTTTTCAAAATCTTACTGAAGTGTTACTATGAGAGAAAAAGAGGAATAACCTCTCCTCCTTCTACTCTAATTCCCAGCAGGTCAATTTAGAAAAGAAAATAGTGATTGAGAATCGTCATTTAACCTTATAAGAAATCGCTCCGAATGAGAACATATTCCACGAATGCATCCGCCAAACTTTAGTTGTTGCTTCCACCATTGCTCGCAGTAGTTGAATTTTCTTCTCAAGAGGCAGCACACAAATAAAGCTCAAGACATGATTGAAAGATCCAATATGAAGTCCACTTTTATGAAACATTTCAGAATGCGTGGCGAAATATGGTTTAAAACATTAACATGCAAACTACCCAAAAATTTTCGGAAAGGACCTTTCATAATCAGCTGAATCTGACAAAAAACTCCATCTCAGTCCCTCAAAGGTCATGTTGATTATTTCCTAGTCGATCCAGGTGTTCCATTTCACAGTGAAAATAGTCCACAATCAATATTATCTTTCCGTTATGAGGCGTGCAAAGTTCGCTGGAAAATACCGGATATGTGGAACAACTTTTGTGGTGCACCACAATAATCCACCGCAGTGATATTGACAGAACATTGACCAATTAACTGAAGTACAATTATAAAGGATCTAATGTATTTGTATGCAGCTTTTAATGTATGGTTTTCTGTTGATTGAACCTTTTAAAGTCACGAAGTATGTACAGTTAAGAAAGTTGAAGAGCTACATATACTCGTATGTAGTCTCTTGATATGGAGTCATTAATTTGGTTTAGCTCCTTGGAGGAAATACTCATATTTATTTCCATCAATATTTCAAAAGCCAATAATGGTTTCTCTGCCTTGTTTCGGATCAAAGTTTTTACCCAGAAAGTATTAGAGCCAATGAAAACCTATGCACCCTGTTCTAGGACCTCATGCATAAGTTCCCACAAGCCCCGTAAATACTTCCAACTCTACTTGCCTAACTCTTCTATGCACCTATATGTGACCCTAAAGGGCAGCGTCTTTCTCCTCCACTCTTTTAGCACCTATCAACATCCTGGTTCAAGACCACTCCTGTGTGGTTCTTCAGATTGTAACTCCTTGTTCGCTGTTCAAAGTGGTTGAACATCATTCCCTTCAATGAAAATGCTGCATCACTTTGCCGCATTAGGGCAAAGCGTATGCGCCTCTTACGGGAGAACATTATTGTCTATCTTCTGGTCGCTTCCTCCCCGCCACACACAACTTCATACGACGATGTTCAACTAGCTCACACCCTCCCCCTGCTCGCTTTTGTATGCCGTTGTTTATTACCATATTTTACAAAAGATTGAACACAATTTTTTCCGTTTTCTTGTCGTTTTCTATTTTTTCACCATTTTCCGAGGAGCACCTGCGACCGCTTTCAAAGCGTGATGCGCTCGTAATCCCGCCGCCGCTCCTGCAAAAAATTCGAAAATAAAAAAAGGAAAGAAAAATATAATAATAAAGTTCGCTTGTCAGTTTAGCAGCCATTTTGCGGTTCACAGTGCCACTGACAAGCAATGTACACAAAGCTCTACTTTCCGCCACTCCAGCTGCTCTACTCTGCTACCGTCGCCGCTTGCCTTTACACTCCAGCCCCGCCACCATTTCCACTTCCACCTCCACCTCTACGTGCACAATTTTTTTCGCTGCTTATGCGCAATTTTTTCCGAGACATAAACTTTTTTATGACACTCCACAGCGGATCCTTGTGATAAATCTACTTCAATTTGTTTGCTTTAGCAAGTAAACAGCGGGCGGCAGGGACATGGGCACGGGTACGGGCGGAGTGTTTTGTGGCTTATTGTGTGCATTATTTGGAGCTGAGTGAGCGTGAGTGTGGGTACGAGTGCGAGTGTGCAGTTGCTGCTTTATTAAAAGACCTTTTCAATTTCTTTTCCGATACAATTTTTTCCACAGCTCTGGTACGTGGCGACCCACCGACCGACCTCATATTGCTACAGTGGCTTAAACGCTTTAGCGCTGATTTAGCTCATTACACACCACTCCCTGAGTCGATTCACTCGGGGCCGTCGTGGGCCGCACTGGGCAGAGCCGTGTCGGGCAGTCATTTAAGGATTTGCTTTATTACAGTTTAATTAAATTTTTTCCGCCGCTGTCGTTTTCTTTTCGCTCAGCGTTTCAATTACGCAGTTAATCGTAAAAAAATCCTTGCACTGATTTGTTGCACTCAGTTGAAGCCGAACGGAGCTGAGTGGAGTGTCCGAGCATGTTTGTGCCATAAAAATCCTGGCCATTTGCCGCTTACCTCCTCGACAGAGCGTGCGTGCGTGTGGGGTGGCAAATAACTGGGTGTGTGTGTGTCGGTGTGTGGAAGAGTGTTTGTGTGCTTGGAAGCGTCTCAGGTGCGCACGTTGGCGAGTTGATCCATTTATGGCTTTCGCTTGCTACACATTTATTTTCTTTTCATGCCTGCCGACTGAAGGATACGCGCAGGACATGACCACAAATTGCTGTAAGTGTATTAATTTGCTTGAGTTGTTGTAGATTTATTGCTAAATAGTTGCATCCTTTCGTAAATGTTTATACTTTTACACTGGGTTGGGGATTTTGTTAACCGAAAGGATTTCCATTTTGTATGTAAAGGATAAGCGTGCAATTTTTACTCCTTTACAGTAGAAAAATATGTTCTGAAGTTCACAGGGAGTCCAAAAACATTTTAATTAGTTTTCCGCTTGCGCTTATAAAATATGCTTTCAATTAAGGATGCCAATAAACGTGCGGCATTAATGCGCATTAGTGTGGCTCATAAAAGGACGACGACGACGATGAAACACTGAAATAATTTACGAACAATTCAATTTGTGGAAAATATCCATTTGGGAGACAAGCCGCATTTTCTTAGCGCAAGCAGCACGAAGCAATTTCATCGCAGAAGGACCTTAAGCAACATCGACAGCAGCGGCAGAAAAAAGATCCCCAAAAAAAAATTCAGGTGAAATACTGCAAATCCCTGACCGCAGGCACGTACAACGACTTAAGCCGAAAGGAGCGAGCAATTTGCTTAAATGCGGTAAGTAAAAAGGCACACCGAATGCGTGAAGCACGCAAGCGAATGGAAACGACAGCCACCGGAAATGAAGTTTGAGATTGGGATAATTGAGGGATTATGACGGGAATTTACGTAAAGCCAATTCTAGCATTTGTAATTTATATGTGGAAACGATGAAAGGGGCGTGCGCACCCTACCCACAAAGTGGCAGAATTTATGCGAGTAAATGACGGAGGCTTTAAGCAAATACGATCGCTCGGCTAATTTGCATATTACTCCACACACAACTGTTGGGAAAATATTTATTCATTTGCACTCTACGGCCAGTCCGTTAAGCTGCGGAAGATCGCGTTAGTCAATACAAGGTGTGGTTAATACAGTTGCTTATTATACAAATATGAAACAAATGGTTCTAAAGAGATATGCGGCCATAATTAGATAATGAATATTATCGCTTTTTAGTCCCAGAGAGCAGAGCGCAGACAGATGAGCTGTGCTGGAATATTGAATGAAGATATTGTTTGGTATCCTGGATCTCATAGCAGACTGCAAAAAGCAGGTTTACAGATGATAAAGAGTTGGTAAGTGTCGCCACATGTTTCTTGTTTGCAGGCCTTGATTTGCGGTGATGCAAACAACTTGTTTGTGAAGGGTTAGGAGGTACTGAGGTTCACTGATAAAGTTTGACCAGCATAATACGATCAGCAGGATCTTCTGGAAGAGGAAATTTATTGTACGGTGTAATGGTAACTCACTTTTTATGGATGTGACATACAAACTTCAGTCTGGAAATAGTTGAAATCAGTTCTTCCGACAAAAGTCCACATGAAAATATGATCACATTCATAATTTCATACTGAATATCTTTTCTGATCTTTAAAAATATCTTTCGGGGTTTAGCCTTAAGGGGGCTTATTTGTTCCCGTAAAAATGTGACCCTTATCTAGGAATATGATGCGCTTATTCCTGCAGATTGTTACTATCTTTATCGTTCCAATTGCTGCTCATTGAAAGCATTTTTATGTACCGCGGCCAAAGTCTACAGAGCAATCCTCAAGCTAACCCAACGTAAGTTTTTATACTTTCGAAGATTCTGTTTGAGTTTCATATTTCTGCCTCTACAACAGAGCATAGATGGAGGTATGATCCAAGAACATTGGTGAAGATATTCAAGATTATCATTATCTTAGCAAGTGTTGACATATCTAGTGACATGGTAAGGAAAATTCGTACAGCAATTGTTCCTGCATTCAATATGTTGGAACTTTTACAGTCAACAAATCACTCTCATCTAATATATTCCAGAACGTGCAGATTCAGTTTTGACACAGTTTTAACCATCATACTTGATGCTGTCTGAAAAAACATCTTGTCATACCTCTAATTCCATTCTGGTTTGGATTCATTAAGATTATCGAAGTCTTAAAGGACAACTTGGGGGTCAAATTCAAAGCACTATGATCACATCAAATTCTGTTCCTTTCAGATAGAACATAATTATGTAAATGGAATGGTAAATGGAACTGTTTGTCCTGCTGATACTTCCGAAGGATTCAGGGCTAATGAAATGCCATCTTACGAATCACAATATTCATTACTATAACAGCTACAAAGAGCTTGAAAATAACCAAATTAATGGGCAGGAGTTCTGGTGCGACTTTTGGAGACAATTCAATCCTGGACTAAAGTAAAGTGGTAATTGAAAGCTACCTTATTCGTTTGAAAATGAGGTTCTATTTCTATCTTTTATAGACACTTTCTTACGGGTGAATAAAGTGATTGCATATATTCTTGATTTGAACACATTCCTTCAGGTGAATAAAGGGAGTGCATATATTCTTAATTTGAAGTTGAGGTTGCTAATATCAATATACTTTAGTTGATGGCGGACCTCCGAATATTCGAAATGGCTGCTTTCAGAACCATCTGAGTACCAACTGAGTCCTTTGAAGAGCTATCTACCGAATATGTAAACATTTGTAAACCTTCCAGTTGCATTTGAATACCCTTTTCGTAGAAATGTTGGCACTATCACTATAGCGTGTTCACAAGTCGCTTATGCTTCACTTAAGGATTTTATTCAATTTTTAATTTCTTTATGCAAATTCCTGCATTGTTTGCTTTTTGGCGTGTGTAAATCAATAATAAAGTTTTCATTCATTTTTGATATACGAGTGCGTACGGGTTGCATGTGGGCCTGTCTGGCTGCCGACTGCTGCCGCTGTCGAGTATGAGCGTGTGTGTCCGTGTCAGTTTGTGTATTCATGCAAATGAGGCGCAAAAGTCAGTACATCAGCGGCTCTGACATTGTTAATCCTTTTGTTTATACTTGAAAAACAAATAGAAACCGTTCGCTTCCTTTTAGACAAGACAACTGCGGCTTTGAGCAAATGCACAGATTTTAATTATGCTTGCAACTATTGGCAGAGAGTGTGCAAATGTGGCAGCGTCTCCGGGTTTGGCTCAAAAATTAATCAAGTAGCGCTGAGCGTACTGGCTGCGTCTGTCTGCCTGCCTGCTGCCTGCTGCCTGTCGGTGTGTCTGTCTGTCAACGCTTCTGGCAACAGCATGGCTTGGTTGAATCCTGCAACTGCAGGCGACCAATGTTCTCATTTGCATATGCACTGCAGCCAGCGGTATTCAGTGTAGTTGTTGCTGTTGTCGTTGTTGTTGTTGTTGTTGCTGTTGCTGTTCTGTTTCTTCATCAGCACGCTCTGCGGTAGCTGGAGTTGGTTTAATTTGGGATTTTGGGTGTCAAGTCGTAGACGTTGTTGGCCTTTTGTGTGCGACTGCTGCTGCAGTTCGTCAGAGCGTAAAGCAATTTGCGAAATGCAAATAAAATTGGGCATTGCTGTCGACAGTTGTGACGCACATATGCGCATGCCACGCCACATGGCGTTGTGACATTGGAGTTGCATGGTTTAAGATTTTTAAGCATTTCTCAAATGTTTTTCGATCTTTTTCCTTACGCAGATCTGCAGCTGAATTAACATTTCTTAATGAAATTCCAACTATTTTGCTAATTGTAAAATTTGTTTTATAATTTTTATTCAGAGCTGTGGTGGGAGATGGCGCAGAACTATTGAGGTATTTTATAGAAAGCGAAGAACGGTAAGAAGAGGTATATTATAGGAGAAAGCCGGAAAACAACTTGGAGGTACAATTATAAACAAATCGATTAGAGGGGGTCCACTTGTACCTACGTTTGTCAGCTCATTATCATGATTATCGCAGAAGATATCGAAACCATAATGTTTAGTTTTTGTTTATTTAGAACCACGAATTATTTTGTACGAGATAAAATTAAGTTTACTCGAACAAAATATCAAAACATGACATAATTGGATAAATTACTTTGGCAAGTAATCAATCAGGTAGCACGGACACGAATTTCAATACGGGCCATGACTTTGGATACAAAATGTGGATATTGTATAAATAAATGAGATATAGTTGTGTTTTATCAAAGCGCCAGTACGTAAGAAGTAAGATTCTTGAGCTTTCAACTAAACCTTCGGAATATTTTTGATACTTAACTACAACAAATTCAAATTTGAAGACTGCTTTACATTTAATTGAAATACATCTTTGCAGAAAATATAAACAAAAAGTAATATTTAAATAAAATCATTTTAGTGGTAAATAATGTAGAGATCAAACGGAGAATCACTTTTGCCTACTAGGTGCTACTTTCGCAATTGAAAAGCAGAACCAACTCTCGACAAACTCACGCTCTACAAGCCACTTATCATCCCCGTCCTGATATGTGGCGCAGAAGCTTGGACTTGGACGAATAATGATGAGAATGTATTGAGGACGCTCGAGAGAAAAATACTGCATAAGATCTTTCGTGCTCTTCGCGTAGATATTGAGTACCGTATTCGTTGGAGGTAGGTTATATGGCTGTCCTAAGACTCACTTAGGCCTGGTCAAGGCCCATTGTGGCCGTATTCGATGGAACAGCGAGCTGTATGAGCTACACAAGGACGTGGACATAGTGAAGCGTATAAAAATACAGCGGATGCGTTGGCTTCCACAGGTTGAAAGACGAGGGAGACGAAGACAGCATCTCCGTTGGAGAGACCAAGTTATTCACGACCTGTCGAACTTGGGAATCTCTAAGTGGTGTCAGCAAGCCCAGGACAGAACCAGCTGGACTTTTTATTTATTTTTACTACTTTTGGGTCCAGCAGATTCCACATCTTGGTCCAATTGTAAAAAACAGATACTAATATATTTGAACTAATTGCTCATGAACCGATGATTATGACTCGCTGTAATTCAGTCACACTATGACTTCATGTTTATGACATTTTACTAATTATGTTTCATTAATGACTTCTGATTAATCAATAATAATTTTGTAACAAATTTTAAAGTTTATTCATATGTAATTATGAATAACAAAATACTAATTCGTCATAAATTATAAATAAATTATTAGAAAAAATTGTAGAAAGAAGAAAGAAGAAATGTGCGAATACTATACCCAAACAGATTGGAGCCTGTAGTAATAGTCAGACTGCACTGAAGGCCCTAGAAAACACTTTAACCAATTCAATAATTGTCCAAGGATGTAAGTCAAGACTTACCTTCATCGCCAGGTTCAATTTACTTGACCTTAATTGGATCCGGGACACTGCGGTATACGGCGGAATGAACTAGCTGATGAATTGACAAACTGTCCATATCAGGAGACTTCAATGGGATCGGAGTCAGTTATCAGTATAAGTTTAGCAGGGAGTATTCGTAGGATCAAAAGGCATGTGAATAAATCGATGGTACAGTTTAGTTGCCTGCAAAACAACCAACTGCTTCCAAGAAAGTCCAAACACGAGAGTTGCAGATTTCCTTCTAACATTACGAAGGAAAGATCTTCGATCATTAGTTGGTACTAATCACGTGGTATAATCCATGGGGCCATTATATGGCATCATTGAGAGTCCAAAGTGCGTCTCCCTTCTGATGGAAGAACAGGACGGCACAGAGCATTTTCTCTGCGCTTGTCCTGCCTTTGCAATAATGAGGAGGCACATATTAGGGTCAGATGTTTTGGACACCGTACATCTTCTTATCCCTGGACAGACTTCTCAGATTCATGAAACATTCAAAGAAGTTTGAAAAGGTGTAACTTTCCTTTCACAATTCAATTTCAAGTATCTCTCCATTCCCCCAAACATTTTTAGGCTTGTAATATAATGGGCATCAATGCCGGAGTGCTTAAGACCTCCTTCTTCGGCTGTTCTCCTTCGGCCTACCCCACTTCTATCGATCTATCTATCTAACATAAATACCGACAAATATGTTTTTGAAAGTGCTTTTGTATTGTGATATTGTAACGAAAATTTGTTGCCGGTACTGTTAATAGTGCGAATCACTGGATTGGTCCATAAATGATACGAAAAAATTATTCAATAACTGATCAGCAGTGAAAGTAGTTTAATATACAATATTTTATCTGCTACAAGAATTTGATTTTCAAATCGCTCTTATCACTGCTACTTGAGAGTCACTACAAAACTCCACTGTCGATCTACATCATTCCTAATATTAGAGCTGTGCTGTCCAAACTCTTCCAATATCTTCCAGCACGTTATGCACTTTAGTTCATTAGAGATAATTTAAAAGGACTGATGACAATATTGCTTGATCGTTTGAGGAAAACAATGATCATTTATATCCAAATGGATCCAGAATGAAGAAAGCTGATTACATTTTTCCATTAAAATAATATTCTCATTAAAAAAGTACAAAAAAAAAAGAATATTCAGACACAACAAAATTGACAGCAACATTTCACACCCTTTTACGCCCCTTTTGGATATGAATCCCATTCACTATTTCACACCTTATTTATTGACCATTTTGCGCGCTTTCGGCATTTGCGCTAAATGCAGATAAAGCACAGCGAAAAGTCCAAAAACCACAACGAGAGCACCAACAACACGCTGCATGCGATGAGGCAGCAAATGCAGCGCCAGATTTTCATACGCCGATAGTGGCTGCCTGGCTAGCTGGCTCCATAGCTGCCCGGATAGCACTCGCCTCGCACTCACGCTGGCCGCCTCAACAGGCCTTCGCCAGCGAGACGACTCGCGCTGCAGCGTGCTGGATGGTTGCAGCACGGTCGGAGGCTACGTTGTGGGCCCTCAGGATTCGTAAGCGTTAATGTGAATTATTAATAAGACAAAAGGATGCCGCGCTCCAGCGTGTTTAGCAGTGTTGCCATGTTGTTGCGTTGGATGCTATGCTTTGGTTGCTGGCGTTGTTGTTGCTGCTGCCGCTGCCGCTGCTAATCAAGATTTTTTCGCAGCGCTTTTCGACTTTTGCAACTAATCAGGCGGTGAGATTTAAAAATTAGCAGCGAACCGAACCGAATGAAAACAAAAAGTGTTGCATGCAGCGACGGAGCGGCGTCGCTTGCAACGGAAAACGCGCACAAAGGCATTTCCAGTGCTCTTTCCTTCGTTGATTTAAGCTCGTTGCCGATAAGCAACACATTAAAAATCCATAAATCAATGCGATAAACATGATTTGCCGCATGCTTTATTGACTATTGTGCGGCCGGCTTGTGTGCAACAGAGCAGCGCTTCTTTTGCGTTTGGGGGCAGTCGATTTTGGCGGTGCTGTGTTCCGCAGATCTGCGGCATGCAATGTTCGCGATAATGTTGTTGGTGTTGTTGTTGTTGTGGGCATTGGAGTTGCTGTTTGGAAAATTTTACAATATTTGAAGGAAAATTAGGAGGCACGATTTCTGCCAAAGGTAAAGCTCCGCATACTTTTTGCTTAGTATTACTTTTTTCTGAAAAGTAGGTGTGCAGTAGGTAGGAAGAACGTAGGAAGCGCTGCAGCTGGGCAGCCGTATGCTTGTGGGCGAATTGTTTGCTGTGTTCAATTCGATACACTCAAATAATGAAGTCTATAAACGCTGCACAAATGAGGTCCTTCGCTTTTATGCGCTTGAATGCGGTTTATGCGCATCAGGGTAATATAAACCAGTATGACAATTTGATGTCAGACACTTTTAGCAGAAGGTCCCCATTTGTTTACTGAGGTATAAATTCATTTATCTAAATGTGAATGACACTTCCCGTAAGGATTTCTGTACAAAGATCCATGCATTTTGTTGCAAAATGACATAAGCTTTTCTTACCAGTTCATTCTAAAGTGTACTTGAATCAAATCGGAGATCATAAATTCCTTTCTCCCAAAGAACAACGTGTACACCATAGAGGTACAACTTGGCTGTTCCATAAAATCAGGGAAAATTAAAATAAACTAACTATCTAAGGTATCACTATGTATCCTTGATACCTGAAGAGTAGGCATGAGAGTTATATCAAGAGTTTGTAGAGAAAGATCGACATTATTTTTATATGTTAACATAAAATCTGGGAAACTGTGTTTTCCAGGACCAGGCGTAAGACATTGAGAACTGTCTCAGAACGCAACTGAGTCATTTGTTTGTCAAAAACCATTCCCTTAGCCCATGCTTTGTCTCACATATGATGAAATAATTTATATATTATATTTTAGATTTTGGTGTTGCTCTTCTACAAGTTTCGTTCGTGTCTTGAGAGTAGTTCTCAAGACACGAACGAAACTTGTTTTTGTTACTGCCTTATAATTGTTCCGTAATGATTCCTTTGAAGCATTCCGAGTATTGCTCAAAGTACTGTAGAACCTTCCACTTTTTTCGATCATAAATTTCCCCTAGCATAATATAAGTACTTGTGCTTTCATACCGGGTTTAGTAGGAGATATCATACCATGAACGATTCATGCTGCCATTTCTCTATTTATCACCACAATATTTCTATGGAACTGTATATCAAATACCTTCATCTGGAAGCCAAACTCTTGATTGGTCTCTTCGACTTGGTTAGTATCAATATCAATAGTTGCTTTTGAGAATACTTCCCTATGAAGAAGACTGCTTATCATGAACTCTGACGGCTCTTCATATCTCTTTTGAGTGTCGTATGGAGTCTCCTCTGTCAATTTGCGAATGACGCGTGCCACTTTTGAACTTCCCGCTAAGCATTTTTAACATTGCATTTCGAAACTTTTAAGTACCCAAACTTCCGGCTTCCGATTAAACACCAACACGTACTCCAACCAACCCAAGTTCCAACGGAAAAGCAATTTTCCTGCAACGAATTTTTGTGTGTTTGAAAGATAAGCGCTAAGGCGAAAGTGCATCCGTTTTATTAACCCCGAAAAAATGCAAAAGAAATTAAAAGAGGAGAACGCAGCAGCTAAGCGCGACCCGACCAGCAGACGCCAAACAATGTGCGCTTTTATTTTGGACGAAGGCTGCAGCATGGCATCATGGCATCATGGCACCAGGGCCGTCGGCAGCGCCGCTGAGCACTTGACGAGTGTTTTTGGCTGCGCACACTCAAGTGTTTCAACTCTTCAAATACGCTTTAGTTGAAAATAAATTGAAAACTCGTTAAAAATCCATAATCCACAAAAACAAACAACAACAGCGGTAACAGCAGCAGCAGAAGCAGCAGCTAGAGTAGCAGCAACATGTGCCACTTGTGTGTGCTACTGCTACTGCTGGTGGTGCTGGAACTAGAACTGGTTGCCAATGGACCACCATCGCTCGCTCCCTTTATGTACTGCACACACTCATAGTCCCCCCAATATCCATTCCCCCTCCAGCGACTCCACAACTCACTGAAGTAGAAATTAAGCAGACGAAGCGCAAACGTATCTTAATGACTCAATAAGTGCCCGGCGAGCGCTCGCAGCAAATGCAGCAACACCATCAGCAGCGGCGGCAGCAACACTTAAGCGGGTGTTCTGGTTTTTCAGCAGGCAATAATAACAAAGAAGCCCGATCGCCGATTTCACTTGGCCCGGAAAAATTGCCATTAATCCACCCCACTCAGTCACACACAAACACACCGATAATGACCACATACGCGGACGGGGGCATGGGGGCAAATGCTTTTTCCTCTCTGTCTGCTTAATTAATAATTTTATTGCATTTTGATGGTGGAAATTAAAAGAATGAAAGCGTTTACATTTATTTACGAGCGCGCCAACTACACACACACACACACACACACCCGTGCACTCACACATGCACTCATTCACGCACACACACATACACCCATTCACTCACACATTCAACTCTTTTGCAGCTTACTTAAGCGATCTTTTGATCGCGCTGCAATTTCATTTTTAATGATTTTCATGGTTTTTCTCTTGCATTACATTGGCGCTTATCTCCCAGATTTATCGTGTTGTCTTTTTTGTTGTTGTTGAGATTGTTTCTTGTTTCCTTTTGTTGAGTGAATTAAATTTTAATTAATTTTATCTGCCAAAGCCAAAATTCGGAAAATTGAAAATTGGCATTCTTGCTTTGATCTCCGCCTCTGTGGGCGGCGTGCTCGAGAGTGCGGTGTGCCGGAAAACGAACTTTCAAGCAAATCGACGCGTCTATAAGCGACTTGACGGCCAGCAGCGCCAAAACAAAGGCGCAACGCTTACGTGGCAATTGTGTGGCGGTTCTATTTGTTGATTAGCGAAAATCGTTAATTTTCAATTTGGTTTCAAAGAAACACGTTCAGATTTTCTGCTTCTTTAGCAATCATTTTCCATTGAATCAAAATTCTGGGAAATTATTCGTTTATAATTGGAAAAATTTAGCTTTAAAAAGATAAGGATGAGTCAATGGTAGAAAAGTTTCATAAAAATTCATAAAAATGTTTTTGGACTGATTCGAACACAGGTTTTATTATAATTATTTTTTTTATTATATCTTACGCCACAATAGTCTTACACCAAATGGCTGCAAGCTCAGCTATAAGGCTAACAGCCACACATCAATGGTTTACCAGGAACGTAGGTCATGCCTCTATCTTAAGACGCTACGAGGGTATTCCTAATTCTTTCGATTACATCTCACCAATGTATGCCTTCATTGGCATGTGCAAGATCTCCATTCTCTCCAGAGACGAATGGAAGGATGGCACCCCCCTCAATTCGCATCTACACAGATGGATCCAAGTTACAGAGTAGGGTGTATTCTCAGAAGATTTGGACATTAACATGTCCTTTAGGCTGCCCGACCACTGCAGTGTTTTTCAGGCAGAGGTCGCGGCTATAGAGGCAGCACTATCTTGGCTAAGGAAGAAGAAGGTATCTGGACTTGATATTTCCCTTTTATCCGTCAGCCAAGCAGCTTTGCGCTCCCTGGATTTGACTATTGTCATCCAAAAGCCAAGTCAAGAGCTGCCGCAAATTATTAGACAATATAGCTAAGCAGACCCGTCTGCATCTGTGCTGGGTTCCCGGCCACAGGGATATTCCAAGGAACTGTAAAGCGGATGAACCTACCCGTGAGGGTACTACCATACCGATTGAACCAGATAGGTCGAATTTAGGTATTCCTATTGGCACATGTAGGTCCTAATAAATACTCTTAGGCACAGCGGGCAGGCTCTGGTCTGAAGGTGGAGGATGCAAAACAGCTAGACAAACCTTGCCAGAGATAAATGTCAAGCGTTCAAAGGACTTAGTGTCTCTAAATAGACTAAGTATAGGTTCCGTAATTAGTGTCCTAACGGGACACTAGAGCCGGGGTACTCACGGGTGTAGGCTGCGGATTGCCTATAACGACTTCTGCAGGAGTTGCATGGACGAGGAAGAGTAAAAGTCCATTGTACACCTGTTATGTATGTGTCCAGCGTTGTCCAGGGCGACCACTTTCTGGACTCTTTGGGATATATTTCAAATAAAAAGATTATCTCCATCAGCTGTTTCATTAACAGCTCCAAATTGCTGGACTTTTTAAAGGGATAGGACCTGTTTATCTCATGCGGTATCACAAAGGGGTGAATGATAGCCTAAGTGTGCCTTTCGGCGGCCGCTTTACCTACCTACCTACACCATAATTAGTTAAGACTGCAAGGGTTTAGGGGCATGAGTACTAGCAACTGAGGCCTTCGACTAGAAGAGAACAAGATTTTATAGAAAAAAACATTTTTTAGCCAGACGGGGGGCTCGATTTGAACCTGCGACCCTCTGAGTGTGAGTCTAGCATACTCACCACTAGACCACAGAGAGCGGAAACACAGGTTTTAGTATTCCAGATTAAACCTTAGGAACTTGCAAATGTGAAAATGACTCTGAAAGATATGGACTAAGGAAGTGAGGAAGCAAAAATCGGATTCCAAGTCATTAATACATCAATAATAGCATATAATCCCATTTTTATTAGATTTGTTACTAAACTGGTTAAATCTTTTCAAGATAAGGGCTGATCCTGTACTCTTAATAATTTTCTTTCCTGAAACTCCAAGTTTGGCCAAATAATTCTTCATCGTTGAAGTAACTTAAATAAATAAAAAAATAAAAAAAATAAAAAAAACTTATTTTTCTCGCTATCCCTCTTTTTCTGGCTCTAGTTCTCTGACGATTACTCTTCCTTACACAGTCGTATTCTAACTGAGTATTAATAATTATAAAATAGAATATTGCATTATCGTCATAGCAGCATCAGAATGACTTCATAGGTTCTTCCAGCAGAGTAATTTTAAATAATTCAAATTGAGAAAATCTGGTGGTCCTTTGGTCGTCCTTGAAACTATAGGATTAATATATAAATGGAGAAAGTCTACCAACATCATCTGATATCCTATCATTATTACTTAAGCACTGTTACAAGTCCAAATATTTCCAATCAATACGAGTATGACAAATGGCATATTCAGTCCTTTGTAGTAAATAAGTCGAAGAAGCCAAAATTCCTGCACTGTCATTTCTAATGCAGTGCAAAAACAGTGGCACGAGTTTCAAGAAGAACATTCCCAATTGACTTTAAAACACTACTCTTGTCCTTTCTGTCTCTCTCTCTCTCTCTCTATCTCTATTTCTCACTCTTTATCTCTCCCGCTCTTTCTCTCTCCCTTCCAATTTCTGCATGAATTCCTCATTTGACTTCATAAAAGGCTTGAATGAATGCATTTCCCTTTAAAAGGTCCTCACTGCATCTTCCACGCACATTAATAAAACCTTTTAATAATATTTATAAATTATCATAAAATGACGGAGCAAAATGAAATTCCCCGAAAGTCCTGCAATTTTTTCATATTTGACAAATGTAAAAATATTAAATTGGCAAACAAAAAAAAAAATAAAAATCAAAGGACACGTTTTTAAGAAACGGATTTCAAGGCGGTTTTCACACCTGTTGTTGTGTGGCTGCACGCCCGCAACGCAACGGAATTTTGGCAATTGTTGAGGAGCCTGGCTTTACCGCATGCAAATTGTCAACATGAGGTCTGGCAACAGCCGGCCCCCCACTGAGCGACGCCTCTGTGTCTGTGAGCGCGGCTCAGCGCGGCTGACTTCACTTCGACTCGGTTGGCGATATTTAAAAAATATTTACAAATATTTTCGTTGGCAAATTTTGTTCGCTTTTGTTTTCCGTTTACCATAAACATTTCGATTTATGCCGCCAATTTTAACAGAACCGTTGCTGCCGCCTCTTCCACCATTGTGGCACTTTAGGGAATATTTCTTGTATTGTTTCCGCTTTTGTTGCTGCTGCTGTTCTGCAGTTATTAATGATTTTTACTACCATTATTTGGCTTTCTTTTCTTTTCATGTGTTTCCTCAAACAAATCTTGGCACTACTTGCAGTCACTGAGCATCTCTGGAGAGTGCTTGCACTATGCTGGGTTTGCCGCAGCCGCCACCGTTGCCGTCGCTGCCATTGCCACTGCCACAGCGTACTTGAATATTTGAAGCCGCCGCTAAATTATCGGAAATAACGGTTACGGTTGGCTTAAGTAGTTTGGTTGTGGAAAATATTGCCTTGTCCGTGCACAATTATTGAGGAAATTGAATCTCTGGAGTATTCAGGTTTGGCTACTGGAATTACTTCGGGCTAGTGTGAGAGAGAACATGGCAATTGGCTGTCAGTTGCTTAAGGTAAGTGGCATTAAACTTATTTAGCACTAACACAGGATGAATTTACTAACGGGAATGGAAGTAAATGAAAAGAGCAACAAAAGGATATTGTATTGTGGAATAGGAGGATGGTGAACCAACCGCTGTTTACTTGGCAATTGTGCACTTTTTTATTGCTAGACCTTAGGTGGCAAGTGTGTTCTTTTAGTAAGTAATTAATTCGATAGGTTTCCAGTTTTGTGAAATATTCCTTTAGAACTGATGGCATAGGGAGTCTATTTTCACCAACTGCCTTTCACTTAACAACTTTTGACTTTTGAACTTGTGAAATTTGGTTACGAAAACAATGCCGAAATTGACAGTAAAAAATTTGTGGTAAAAAGGAGTCCTAATTTTATTATCAGAGTTATCCTGTGTATCCATTTATCATCATATCAGTTGTCTTCATATCAGTTACCTTCATATCAGCTACCATCATATCAGTTATCTTATATATCAATTTCTTTTCATATCAATTATTTTATATACCAAACTTTTGCATTGAAGGCAATGTTCCTCCAACATATCGATTCATGGAGCTTGAACTTGAGCTAAACTCTTAGAGATATCATTGTATACACATTATACATATACTCGTATCTAAAATATCACTGCGCTGCGTATAACTGCTCTGCTAGTCACACTCTCTGTTTTCCTCGCCTCCATGCCCACGAAGGCCGGCCGGGTCACACCAATGAGCGGCACTTAACTTTCTCCCCGAGCACAATAACGAAATGTCACATTAAAGTCAAAACGATCAATTCCACTTGTTAATGTTGTGAGGTACAACAACGAAACACACACTCACAAACAAATTGCCCAAATAATTGCTGCCAATCATGGCTGGATGGTTGGACTTGGCTTGGCTTAGTCACGGTAGTGTGGCATTATTTATTGATTCGAAAAGCTCGCTCCAACCAACCGGGGTAGAATAGAAAATCATAAACAAATTTGCGCTAAAATTGACAAAATCACACACATGCGTGTCAGTTCGACATAAACTGGAACGATATCGCGCTAATTCTCCAAAATTGTTGTGCGACATTTAGTGGAGTCAATCAAGTACATGCCAATGTGGGGTGGTGTGGGCAGTCAGAGCAACTAAATTAATTGAGCGTTAATTTGGGTCAAAGCAATTTTGCCTCCGCTTAAATTTCCAATAAATGTAAAAAGAGACATTGTGAATTTTACTTGGGTGGACAATTGTCCTGCAAAAGACACTCAAAATTCAGATGAAAGGAGACTTCACTAAACTAGCAGCTCAATGGACGATTTAGGTTAGGGAGTTTGTCTTACGTCGGTTCAAGTTTTGTAAAAATATGGGATAAAAAACTACCTCACCAACATATTGGAAAGAAACGAAGTGTATCAGAATCTTTGGGTATACCAGGATGAGACATTGATATGATGATGGATGATACCACAGAACCTAGAGTTTTATTGCATATGGAAAGATTGGCTATACTCTAAGCGTCTTTAAAAGTGGAAGGAGTGAATCATTGCCAGACAGGGAAACTTTAGCTTGAAGGAAATCTTTCCCAATAAAACAAAAAGGGTTCTAAGACCTCCATGGAGAACTTTAGGGTAACTCTGGGCATTTATATTTCACACGACGAAAACAAAAAGGGTTCTAAGACCAGCATGAAGAACTTTAGGGTAACTTTGGGCTTTGATATTTCACATGTCGAATAAATCTTGTAGTGTATGGCTATTATACAGAGTGCTATTAGTGATATAGGGATGGGGAATTTCACTACAGGAAACTGCTTATTATATATTGTGACCTACTTATAAGAAAAGGATTTAAAGAATTTATCATATTCATGTAACCAGCTCGTTTTGAGTATTTTATATGTAAATGCATTGTTTTACGTAGGATATCATATGAAATTTTTTTTCTGGGATACAAACGAGTCTCAAAAACACACCATTTTGTCAATTTATGTTCATCCTGATCGCTCATCAGGGTGAAACAGTTAAGGTCATGTTCAAATCGATGTCATTTCATATAGAACCAAATAGGAATGCTTTCATTATGGTTGTACTAAACTTACTCGTATTCAATGCGCTCACCTCAGCGTATACGGTACAAGGATTTATCAAATCCATTTAAAGTATAAATCTGAGCCAATCTGTACTCTAATTATAGATATATAATTCTGAACTTCAGTCCGAACAAACCAATGGCAAGGAGCTTAGAGTTAAGTATAATGAAACCTTTAATATCCCCTCACGCCAGGACATTGATTGTCTCTTTTAAAAGTATATATATATATATCTCTTTTAAAAATAATATATACGAGTATATTCTGATTTGTTGACGGATTCTAGACCGCAGCAAGTGGAACTACTATAGAATAAAGAGCAGAATACTCTATTCAATATCACTTTTCTATAGCTTTAGAATTCAAACTTGATTCTTGGAATTGGTCTATCAAATTTGCATTGTATGCGAAAATCTTGGCAGTACCCCAGAAAAATGCTTGTGAAGCCCGCTAGTGGAATGGAGTGATATACGAGGTGTGATCAAAAAATAACAGTTATTTTCAAATTTCGTACGTTATTTCGATGTTCGTATGTTCGATGTTCGCATTTTTTTTCTGTTTGTTGGTACACATGTCTGTTATATATGTTGGCAATACCAACCATTTTGGATTGTCAGTTTGTTTTTGACAGATAAAAAGGTTAGTCGTGTTTTGGTGTGCTCTTCGATTTTGTACTATTCGAAAAAATGGTTCAAAGAAACTTTTCAGTTTTTTGTAAAAAATGAAATTATATGCGCAAGGACATTTGAAATGTTGACTGTGGCCTTTGGCGAGTCTACTATGAGCAGAACACCAGTTCAATTGTGGTATAACCAGTTTAACGAAGGCCGAGAAGATGTCAATGACGATGCTCGTCCTGGTCGCCCGAGCACGTCAACAACCGATGAAAACATTGACGCAGTGAAGAAAATCATTTTGGATAATCGTCGAATCACTATCAGAGAGGTTGCTGATGATGTTGGTATATCGTTCGGCTCATGCCAAGCAATTTTTACGGATGTTTTAGGCATGAAACGAAGATTGTTCCAAAATTGGTAAAATTTGAGCAAAAACAACGTCGCATGGACATCGCTCAGGAGCTGTTTTTGGCCAAAAACAAAACCGTTATCATGCCTCAACCACCGTATTCACCGGACTTGGCCCCCGCTGACTTTTTCCTCTTTCCAAAACTGAAGACACCGATGAAAGGAAAGCGTTTTGCTACGATTGAGGAGATAAAAGAAAAATCGAAACAGGAGCTGTTGGCGATACCGAAAAAAGCGTTTCAGAAGTGTTTCGAGGATTGGAAAAAACGCTGGCATAAGTGTATTATATCTGAGGGGAATTACTTTGAAGGGGACAAGATAGTTGTTGATCACACAATAACGGTTATTTTTTTATCACACCTCGTAGTTTAAGGACTTATCGGGCTATAAAATCCTGTGGAAAATTCTTTCATTTCAACAAATTATGCTTACGAACAGGACGAGAGAGTCGGCTGTATAAATCAAAAGACCATAAACGAGTTTCATAGACTAAGAGTTTCATAGACTAAAATGGACTCCTTGAGAGTCCAGAGTAAAAAACGAGTAATAGATCTAGAATTTGGTTATTAGACATTCGAATTTCCCCACTGTTCCCTACATTCCGATTAGTTTTTCATTTTCATATCCGCGGAATGCACTTTCTAGTCCTGAAACACTTAATTTATCATACACATTTTCAAGGATTCTAAGAAGTTAGAAGTATTTATTATCGAACCTTTGTTTTTACAATATGTCCCGTCACTTCTCTGACATCCTCGTACCATGCTGGTGCAACTTGCCTCACACGACTCTTTTTTACCACAATTAAGGCTAATTGCACAAAACAGCTTTAAAGCCATTTGACATTTACTTTAACCGCCATTTACGTAAATGTCAAAATAATTAAAGGCCTTTCGGAGGGGAGCGCGCAGCGAAACTTGTATTTTTATTTATTTTAGACAAAATTAGTATAATTATCGGAGTTAAATGCCGCATACGCATAATTATGGTGAAATTGTCAACCGAATTCGGGACATGCTCGCACATCAGAGCCGCCAAAAATGGCGGTGTCTGTGTCGCCATGTCAGTAGTAATGACAAATGCCATTTTGCGTCGCCACGCTTAAGCGTTGCCCATGTTGCCGTTGTTCACCAAATGAAATTATGAAAATAAAAACAAAAACGAAATTGAAGCCACAGAATCAGATAAACCGAGCGACAGGTTTCAGCCAAAAAATTCATCAAGATTAGCAAACAGCCAAAGACAACAAACGAAGCGCACACACACGCACGCACGCACACAATAAGCCAACAATGTGATGAATGCCCGTACGCACCATCAAATGGTGTTGATCGTGAGGCAACAACAACAACAACCACAAAAACAACAACCAAAATAATACAATTATTTTAATGATGGACTCTTTTGATGGCGATTTTAATCTTTTTAATAATATTTACAGTAGTTAAGCCAAAAACAGAACCAAAAAGAAACGCATGCGATTCCGAAACCCCAAACCTGGTATCTGCAAATTAAAATGTGCGCTTGCGCAAGCTGTCAGAAATTTTGTTAACCAAAATTTCCACCAACACGTACGCGTACATCGGGAGAAATGGTTTCATTTGGTGGCGGCAGCTACCTGAAATAATGAGCGGTGCAGCAGAGCGCACCAGAAATTGATGCCTTAGTTATGCATGCAGGAAGCCATAAAGGCGATGTGGCTTTCCTCTGCGACGACACCTGAAAAGCTCCAAAATGCATGTGACAGCAAATTTGGGCCTGAAAATGATGGGTTAAACGCAAGGCCTTCAGGCGCCAATATGGCTACTGTGGACAGTTAATGACACTTTCGGCAAATAAGTACCTCGATTTAAGTGTATGACAAAAACGAGGCGTAACAGTGTTCAACAAGAATATTTGTTATTCTTGCGCCCACATTTTCTGTCTTGCTTTTACTTTTATCCCAGTTGAAAAACTTCTCACTGAAAATGAAGAAAATTCGTATGGCGATCGATTAGGTTTGGACTATTTTGCTACTAGAAATGTATCCAAATAGAGAATTTTGAAGAAGCTGCCATTAAAATGTAGGCTTCAATTAGGTTATGAGTGGTCATCGATTTTAATAAATATGTAGGCTTCTATTGGATTATAAGTGGGCATAGTTAAAACTGCATATCCTATATGACCAATTCGGATAGAAACCCATCTTGCAAAATCCTTCTATAATATCGTACTTGACGATCATTCAAATCATTCAATTATGACACTAATACTAAACTAAGTTTAATGATATAGTTTAATAATAGTTTAATTTGATTATAATTACGTTAATCTGGCAGGCCACGGTACCAGATGAAGCTAGTCCCCTACGTGGAGTTGTAGTAGGCATCCTGAAAGATATCCAAGTTTTTAGCGAATTTCATTTGAAGTTCCATTCCTGAGACGTCTTCCAGCATCCCAAATTGTGGGACCATCAAGAACTTTAAGGGTGTTCTTGATATTGCAGGACATATGCATAAGAGTTGTTGCAAAGTCTCCTTTGTATCCGGCTCCCTGCACTTCCTACATATGTCGTCAAGGTTCTAGGACCATTGTATGCAGCTTCCAAGTTTACAGAATCTTTGCTAAAATATTTTGGTTTATTCAATTTGTGTCTAACTTCCTTCTGTAAATATTTAAAATAATATTGCAAAAAAAAAAGAATTAACAAATACTTCGACACGCCGGTGATGGAGAATGATGTCAGTGATAAAGTACTCGTATGACAGTTTCCACATTGCAATTTGTGCAATTTGCATACGAAAAGAAAAACGAGAAACTGAAAAAAATATGCAAGGAAATAAAAAAGGATTGCAACACTGGCGAAGTTTAATATAGAAAATAACTGACAGCGCCAAGACAGATGACAGCTGCTGCTGCTGCAGTTGGTGCCGCAGTTGCTGGTGGAGCTGCAGCTCAGGCAACCCGCGCAGCCAGTGCTGCTGATGCGTACGTTGATAGTAACTGCCATGCAAAATGGCAGCCAGTGGGTGGGTGGGGCTGGTGTGCCAGCAACAAAAACGGAAGCGTATAAAAAGTAAAAAATATCACGAATGGGCACACGAATGACAGAGAATGTTGTGATGAATTTATGGATGCCAAATATAAACAAAAAGAAAAATTATACAAAAATAAAAGAAAGGATCCCCACACGGTTACGGAAGACGAAGGCAAACCACTTTATGAAAAAATTTCAATTATAACAATTTGGCAGCGATGCGACCGGAGCGTGAGTGGGTATTTCAGTAGTTGGAAAATAAGCGAAAGCGAGCAGCAATAAAACAAATTTGAATAAATAAATGCCAGGTACAAGTTTGAAAAACAAACTGTCAGACATTTTTATCGGCAATTAATCGTGTTAATCAAATGCGTTGTCAGCATCATTTAAAAGGTTTGAAAGATTTCAAAACTTCGCCATGCGCTGAGCAACGGAAAACGAAGAAGAAAAACGTGAACATGCTTTTCAATAAAAAAAAAATTCAAATTAAAATAAAAATAAGTTAAGTGAAAAAAAGTGTTGTTACCAGCATTGCGTACATTCAACCACAACCAGCAACAAGCAAAGTAACAACCACAAAAACAACAACAGCAAAACCAGCAACAACCGCAATCAAATATCTCAACAATGTCTTCAAGATGTTGACTTTTTGATAAGCCCCGCACAACGGCGAGAAGAAGCTTTAAAGTAGTTTCCTTTTGAAAGATCTTATACGCCTATAAAGTACCCTACACTTGCTGCGAGCGGATACAAAATAAATATTTTCCACTGATCTATAAATATGTAGGACTTCCCAATATATGAGGCTCAAAAGCACTTCCACACCACTTACCTCTCAAGGAAGGAATCTGTTACAGAGTAAGGAGGTTGTTCTGTTGCTTTTGCTGGAGTTCACTACTAAGTGGCAAGTAGGGTTTGGTCCTCATATACATATCTGTTTATAGATCAGTGGGTTCCTGAATTTTAAGTTGTCATATATTAACTGAGAAGCGGCGACTGTGTTTCAAATAAAGAGGGTTCAAATTCAGAGAGATAATCTGACCTGGAAGACTGTGTTTCCAATGAAAGGACTCTAGTTCTGAGACGTTATCTTCGTGTAAAAATAATACGATCTGTATATCTAAATGGGATCTCTGATATGTTCAGAGATATAATCTGACCTGGGAGGGTCTGTTAACAATGAAAGGACTCTAGTTCTGAGACATTATCTTCAATGAAAAATAATATCTCTCTCTGAAATATTACTTTCTTGTGAGAGATTTTCCAAGTATCATAAAGTAGGTACCTCTGCAGTCCCCGAAATCCTTTCCTGTGACCTCTCAGCCCACAACGAGGTTCGAATGAGTGTTGATTTTCACACAGACTAGATTTCATTGAGTAGGGTGCCTCTACCCTCTTGCATACACATGTAAAGAGTTATTTTAAAATTTCACGCAACACATTTTTTGAAAGGCACGACGAAGTGGCTTGCGTTAAAAGCAGCGCACGCTGCCATCGCGCATGAAACTCAATCAATCAATGACAGTGTGGCAATGCCTCGACAACGTTTTTAGGATTTTTATTTTATTTACTTACATTTTTTCCTCTTACTTTTTTGGGGAATAATTTCCAACCAGCGTAACTGTGTGTTAAGCCTGACCGGTGTAAATGCTCATAGGTCAAATAGACTTGTAAGTGTTCAGGAATTGTTAAAAGCTAATGGCGTGAAAACTTCAATACTCTTCGGCAGCAGAAATTCTCGTGTTGTTGTAATCATGGCGCTGTCCAATGTTATTTCTACTGACTTTTTCTTTTTCGACCACAATTCAAACGTGATCAAGTATTGAGATAAGCTGCATTTTTCATTAGAAAATCATTTTGGACTCTTTACAAACTCGTGCCAAGATGTTTTGGTAACATTTCAGATTCAAACGGGCTTGTCTGATGTCTCGCGTCATGTCAACGCTTCTGATTTCAATGAAAAGTCGGCAAGCTGAGCTGCAGAGTGATGCGCTTGAAATTAAAAGAAAACTCTGGAGTGGAAAGGCATTGTGGCTGGTTTAAAGGGACAATTGCGTAGAGGGCTCGGGAAGAATATGAAGAAGAACTTAAGACTTAAGACTTGAAGACTCCAATGAGGCTTGAACTCTAAATCTAATTATGTAGCCACCCTCTCCATCCTGCATATTGTAGCTTTGAAGACGGACACTTTTTAGAGCTTAAAAAAAGCAAATCAAAATTAATCCCGTATGTTCAGCTAACATGCTTTCGGTTTCATGCTTTACAATCGGAAATAAACAGGAATAGTACTTGTATTCGTTTTAAAACGGTCTTAGCTAGTGGGAGGAGAGTGTGTAATAATTAGTAAATAAGTAATGGAAACAGTTCTTAAAATTTCTCACACCAAAAGGGCCAAGACCCAATTCCAGTGGTAAGCAAAACTAACTTATAAAATTTAAGACAGACATTGTATATAGATCAAGTCTTTATTTCTGTGAGTCCACCTGGGAAATGCAGCAACCGTGCTCCATAGTTGCTGTATTTCATAATGTACGATTTATATACCGCTCCTATATATGATCATATATTGCTTATGATGATAGGTTGGTCATATGCATCCTACCCACTGTTCTACGTGTACAAATCCCTAGAGCTATGATGATGGGTTGGTCATATGTATCCTACCAAGTGATCAGAGTGTTCTGCGTGTACAAATCCCTTGAGTCTAAGGAAGGTATTCAGCTACTCGGTGCTGTCATAAAGAATTTCGCAGCTTCACTGAGCATTGACCTGGGGCATATCTCACAATAAACCTCACACATCAAGTTGTTTAATCAATGCATGATTTCCCCCAAACTGATGGCAATGACATTCTCGCACTACTGTCAATTGAATTCACTGGTATGAAAGCTCAGAAGCAAATGACAGGGGCACAGCCTTCTCTATAGGGTACATAGTATAAGATACCACTTATTTTCCATCGACACATAGTTAAGTTTTGGCTTTCATTCGCTTACGATCTTCGAAATGAAGACCTTTGAATTGCTCCATTGGCTTCGGATAGGACAGTATTCAAATTGTTTTTGTCGAAATAGATGTGGGGCACAATATTGTCAAACGCCACAAACACTTCATCGGCAGCTGATGTTGAAACCGCTCTTTTTCCGGCTATTACCCAGCGTACCAGATTCCATTGCATCAATGTATTCGCGCCGCCTCCGTTACTTCTCTTTAAAAAGAAGCATCTAAAGGAATAAAATTGTGCATTACATTTGAAGCAAGAACTGTGGTGTGGTATTGCTGTGATGTTCAAACACACATTCTCTGTAGTAACTTCAATGTAAATATTGTGGACTCTTCCAAGACTCCACGACACTGCTCTATAGAGGTTTATTTGAATTCTAATCTAATAAGGAAATCTGATAGTTTCAGATCAAAAGTCCTGCGACACCGATAGAAAATCTTAATTCGTTTAATAAACTGTGGATAAATAAATGGAGTGGTGTTGGAATTTTGGGGCTCATTTTATGTATGACACGGTTCAATGTGTATATAAAAGTTCAAGAAACTGAATAGTCCAATTTTAACTCTTGCAAGGATTTTAATTAAAATGATGTCGAACTATAAGAATTCAAGATTTTAGATAAGGCGTCCATTCCGGTGTCCTTGAAGCTACTTGCATCTTATCTTCTCTTAAATCACTCCAACTTTGTTGGATAGTCCCTCCGTCTCTCTAGGTCCGCTTTGCTTACTCACTAGTGCCAAAAACTTCATAGTCCTGCGATAACAACTGCCATTATTTAAAGCTATGTCTCCAACCAGACTACCACACAATCATACTCCTTTGCATGCTAAATTATAGTTAAATAGTACACAAGAGTCTCATTCGCTGTAACCAGCGCAACCATTTGTGCCTTAGTGATCCTATTCGTATGTTTTCTGTTTTTTTAATGAACGTTTTATTAATTTTAATACGAGGCACTTGGCAATTAGTTTGACAAACATTCCAGCTTGTCACACATGACAGCGAACATAGCGACAGGGAGATGATTTGTGCCTTGGGGCATACGAGTATTTCTTGCCCAACATGGCATTGACAGAAGGTGTTCTGCAGCGTGCCTGATGCGCAGCGTTGTGTGCCGCATTTTTCAGATTTCTAGAGTTGAATTGTGAATTGGTTTTGGTGATCGTGTGGCAGCGCTTTAGCCGGCTCGATCGAGAGTTCCGAGAGCACTCAGATTGATGCCTTGCGCACAGTTGGACGCCGGCACATTTACTGCTGACTGCTGGCGAGATCAAGATTAATTTGAAGGGTATTTTGTTTAAGCAGCGTAAAATGCGTTTTACATTTCGTTGCTGGTGCTTTATTAACATTTATTAAAAGCGGATTTAGTTAATTAATTACGCTGCAGCCGAGGTGATGTATGGAAACTTATAAGGTTACATGGCTTGATGCAGCGTCTGTCTTGCTAATATGACATGATTAAGAGACTCATTAATATGTGGTAAACTAATATGGAGATCCGATTGTGGAAGTGGCATTTTCACAGCCTGGCATCATGTTTTTTTTCTCTTTACCCTTCTTTAGCTGTGATTTTTATAGGATCATCTTTGATGTTAATTATGAGGAAATCCAATTTTTACATGAGTGGTTTAGTTAAGTGAAATTATTCCACAAATCCGTGCATGGCAGTTGAAATCAGTTTTTATTGGATTTATTTATGAAAATCAAAGTAAATGAATAGTATTTTTGTGTCATATTATGCTGAAGATTATAGAAATGCAAGTAGTAATACGAAAAGAAGCAACTGTTACTTTATTGAAGTGGTTTGACTGATTTGAAATATTTTGAACCCAGGCTTATATCCTGGATTCATTAATTTCAGTCACTTTCAGTTGATTGAAATTGGAGCACTCTTTTAAAGTCACTTGCATCATTTCAAGTGGTTTGAAATATCCTTAGTACATTCCAAATACTTGTTAACAGATCTAGATTAGTTTTATATAAAGGTGTTATACACCGCGAACTGAAAGATATATTGTTGTCTCTATTAACAGGATTTTTATTATATTTTCTATAAGGAATTTATCAGTAACTTTGTTCAGTGTTGCATAAATATTCCTTGATAAGGGTAGATTTGATTATAATAACTGAATCGATGCGGTAAGGCAAAGTGTTCAAAGGTCAGTTACTGCCTTTTAAGATAAATGTTGAATGCACCTTCCACCTTCTAAATTAATCATTAAAAAAAAATAAGTGCAATGATTTGGTTTATCAATGAATTCTCGAATCCTCAAAACCCTGCATGCTCCTATATATATAATTGACTCAGACTGGTTTATTGATTTTAATACAACTGGAGTGATTCAATTCCATCTCAACTCTTCCCATACATTCATCTCAGCCCTTCCCATATCATTTCAACGATCTTCTGATATCTCATTATCAAGATGAAACTATGAAGAAACTTTTCTGAGCAGAGATTATTTGCCCCCGATACCCTATGCTCAAATATAATGTCCATGAAAATTAAGCGAGACAATTAAAAGATTCCGATATTTCTTTCTTATATCTTCGTCCAAATTATATTACTTTGGAGGGACTTTGTGTTCATGTTGCTGCATTCTACTTGAAGTAGCGACAGGCAGTTGCTATATTGAGCACTGATTTTGTAGACATTATTCAACTTCTATTATTCGATACAATGAGAAATATTTACTGTTGAATCATTGATAGATCTTGAGTTGTTTTTATATGTTTTTCAGTATTAACACCAAATTGCATCCATAAATAATTTCTTAGATCTCAAATTATGAAGGTGTAAGAATAGAGGTCGTGGAAGACTCTCACACACACTCTAATGTAGGCTGAATGAACTATACAAATTATCATTATAAGTATACAATTCTGTTCATTTAAATCATGTTGTCGAGAGTTGCCTATATGGGAGGTAGCTGTGTCCTGTGTCCAATTTAGTAATACCTCAATATGGTTCCATCTTCAGATCCTTACATTGCACATGCAAAGTTTCATTACGATATATCTAACAGTGTGGGAGTATACTGGTGAAGAACGAATGGAAATGCTCAAATCGAGTCAACAATTAAAAAAATGTATCAATCTTACAGGACCTGTTTTTACCACAAGAATATATTTAGTTCCTTTTGCATTTCAGATTTCACAGAGGAAAATATGTATCTAAAGGTTACGATCTCGTGGCTCTTCTCTTTAAATTTAGACAAGCTTATTCGTGAGTGTAGTTTTACAATTTTACCCTTCTTCTGGATTTCTCCTTGATACAAATTGTCATAGACTTCTATCAAGATTTCCCAAAGGATTTGCTAATGCAACATTAACGACGATTTGAAACTCTTCCCGCGTAAAATACAGGTGATTCAAATATGAACATACTTCGATCTGACGACAAATGCCAATTTTCTGTGTTGTCAGACATGCTCAGCTTCGCTATACCGTCCACTCAGGTGCAGCTACGTCACTATTTGATTAACCTTAAGCTCTTGAACAGGTCGGACATTGTTTTACAAAGAAAGATGTAGCATTAAGTGCTGCTTCTGATCACTAGCGAAAATCCTTCTATTGGTTGCTAGTGATTACTATCGAATATCTTTCATTTGCTATGTAACTACTATTGCTATGTAATTCTGTGTACGAGACCGCCAGTCAATTAGAGTCTGTTGTTGTAACACATCGTTTCTATTAGCTTCGATTTATGGGACAGTTTTTCAGCCAGTGTGTTGGACTGTGGAAATCTGATAAATGGGATTCTTTAAGTGAAAATGGTATAAACAATAATTTAAAATATTTTTCAGACATATTCCCTTCTTGTTCCTTTCCGCTTTCTTTTAACAATTATGACAAGCCAGAAAATTTTACATTTGTAAAACCACAAAAAACTGTTTTAAGATTATAAAAAGCATGAATAATGCAAACAAATACGGAACGATTGCATATTAAACAACATGTGTTGAACAAAAGCACAAGAAATGTGTTAAAAATTGACCGAAAACCGTGCTTAATTGACTTATAAGCAACGATGGTGTTTTTCTTGTTTACGCTGTGCCAAAAAGAGATGATTTTTACGTGTGAGAAGCGTGTAAAATTATCATAATGACACGCTATGTCAAACACGCCTACCCACAGCATACATTACACAACACGCCCACCAGCATTACGACTGAAGTGTGAAAACCCGCACACAGAGCAGCGGCTTAGGCAAAAGGACTCGCTGGTAGGAGGAGTAGGGAACGTAATACGAGCGCCGAATGAAATGTGTTTAATTGAGAAAATGTAGTCTAGGAGAGAGCGGAGACAGCCACGGAGGGACGCAAGGTATCAACGAAATAGTAGTAAAATTAATTGCAGCTCAAAACGCGTGAAGAAACACTGCCGGTTAGAGAGATAAAAAATCGACCACGGATCATTTGACTGACATGCGGGAATGCAGCCACATAAGCTGCACATAGCGTGGCCTCAAGTCCGCACTTCAACGAAAACTCATCCAACAAATGCTTAAGGAAAAAATAAACACTTCAGCACAGATTACAACTGTGAAAATTAAGCAGGATACATGTAATGCTACTCAAAAAGGATATGCGACTTATGCGCAGGCGATCACAAGTGAGCGGTGCATTTGGAGCATGAATGGATTAGGTGCACGTAGCAGGCAGGAAGCCAAGTGTTCTGGGATAGTGCAATCAACTGCACTTCATTTCACAGTTTCATGCTGCTTCGAGTCCCAAGGCGGCAGCAGTCAGCGACAAGTGGGCACTTGTCCTTGCATGCTCAACGGGTATAAAGGAAGAAGTACAGAAATAAATGAATTACACCAAAGAAAAAAAACACCAAACTAAATTCCGTACTTCATGCTAAACGAATAAAGGCGAACAGCCATTTTTTCTGCCTACATTCCTGCCTTCGCTTCGCTTCACCTGGGTAGGCGTTACTTTGGTAAATTATGTGCGTTCAAAAACCTGCACTGATTCGTGCGCTGAGCTTGGAAGCACAGCAAAAAAACCGAGAAAAATTGAAGCAACTAAAAAAAACACGAGAAAAAGATGCGCAAAGTTGTTAACTTCTTTTCACAGAAACTTGTTCTGCAGGCGGAAAAAAGTCGCTTGGCCAGCCAAGACGAGGCAACGCCAAACCAAACCAAACCAGACCAGACCAGACCAGATCAGACCTGGCCATAATAATGGCACTTGTGGCTAAAGAGATCTCTTCACCAGCTTCAGCAACTCTTTACCAACTTAAGTGGGCAGCCAATGTTAGCGTGAAGCCAGCGCTGGGCTTTCGTTTGAGTGGAAATTTATGCGCTTGGGTACGGCCCATTTTTCTCAATCTACTCACATTTTTTCCTCTTGCATTCTTGCAGCATGGTTCGTTGCAGGTCTGTGCTGCACTGGGCATGGCGTATATGGAAATCACAAGTAGAGAAATGCAGCTCTGCGTGTATGGAACTTTGCCGTCGGCAGCAGCGGTTAGGAAATTGTTGTGAATTTTTTGGTATGCATTTTGCGGAACGAAATTCCTGACAAGAAATTATCCTAGAAGGAAATAATTTGCAAATTTATAACATGGCACATGTTTGTCAGTAGTGTGGCAGTTTGGTGGGTGTACAGTCAAGATCGCTTGGCAATATGAATGAGCTGATTGCAATTCTATTTTGGGGGTGGTTCTGATTGCAGTTCATTCAGGCTTTCTTTTCTTCATGCGAATAGTTACAGCGAGTTTCTTACGAATGGGAGTAGGTTTTTAACTCCATGTAAAAATGTGTTTACGTGGGATTTCATATTACATTTCCAATTACAGTCACCTTTACGAGTATACCCCAATTTTCAGGCATTTGACATCAGAATCAAACCATGGTCTTATTGCCCTTCAAACACAAATAGTCAAATATCAAACTTTGTTTCACGAATTTGCCCCTACCAAAAAACTGTACTTGACTTTTACATAGTTTTATGCAGAATTTCAGTCTTAGGATAAGTTTTCGGTCAAAGTTCTTTTATTGTATTGCTCCAGTATTCGGGTCACTCTCGGAGGAAAAAGCGACTCAAATTGTATTACAAAATATTCACAGTGTTTATTTCAAATTTATAAGCACTCTACACCAGGTAGAGTTACACACTGTTTTATACACATATAAGTATAATTTTACAGTAAGTGTGAATTTTGAGTTAGTGCAATAAAAACATAAACATAGGAATTGAGATATGTAAGAACCAATTTGTGAACTTTGATTTACATATTATTACACTTGGAGAATTATTGCTTAGCCAAACTGTGGCCTCATTATATGTTTGTTTTTTGCCTTAAAGCTAAATTACACTTCAGAAATTGTCATCCAGATTAAGCTCAGAGCCCCACAATTCGATTCCATATGTCCAGATAGGTTTGAAAATGGACTTGTCAGTTATTGGTCCACTGTTAATTGCGACCAATATGCCAGAGTAGTGAGGTTATTGTCATGCCAATATGCTTCCTTTTGGTCCAGATGTGTTTCTGCCAATTAAGTCTACAGTCGATCTGCAAGCCTAGATATTTGGTATATTCGGCTTCAGGTAATGGTTAATCAAACAGATTACTGGTGGACAGCTGTTCTTCCTAAGAGGGTACGTGACTTGCACGGACTTTGTAGAAGTTGCTATGATTCCTCAGTGTTTTAGCCATTTTTCTACTGCAAGCAACTTCTCTTATAGATATCTTGACGCTGTGGTTGGGTAGCTGTCTCGTCTGCGAATGTGGATATTGTGGTATGCGTTGACAGTGGCAGGTCTGCGGTAAATAGAGTGCCCAGGACGCTGCCTTGTGGGACTCCAGATTCCACTTCATGGATAGAGGTGTAAACTTCTTTATATTTTACCATGAAATGCCTGCCCTCAAGGTAGGACTTAAGTAGCTCATTCTGAGTATATGGTAGTGCAGTTCTTAGCTTGTATAGCAGTCCTGGATGCCAGAGCTTGTCGACAGCCTGAGAAATGTCGAGATGAGCTGTAGAGCAGTATTGTTTTCCTCATTGTCTTGTAGACACGATAGACATGATTCCGTCGTGCCATATCTTTCACGGAAGTCAAATTGATGGTTCGGGACTAGAATATTTTTGTTTATAATTGGCCTCAAACTTCTTCGCAAAATTTTTTCACAAACTCGATGTCACTGATAGTAAGCTGATTAGACGGGAGAACGTACATGTTATACCGGTTTTTCTGGTTTCGGAATTAATATAATATGCTCGACTTTCCTGGCAAATATACATTTCTTAACATGGCGTTCAGCATTTGAGTAAGATACTTTAGGCCTGCCTCTTGTATATAATTCTGTTTTCTTATGAAGGGCGCAGAAAGGTTCAGAAGAAAATTTACTCAAAAAGAGTTTTAAATATTCAAATTAAGTTGCGGAACACATATTGATACCAGGCACTTATCGGTGGCAAAGTCAGCATTCTTGTGAGAAAGTGAAACAAAACTTTTTCTAAGTACTCAATAAAAGGATCACAGGGGAGAAGTTGTTAAAATAAAATCTGTAAGGTATCAAACAGATATTCCAAGGTTGAGCGCTGTCGTAGGAAAGTCATTTATTTAAGATTTCAATGAATATCAAGCAGGAAAACTTCACACGAAATGACAGTAGGAAAGTAATTTTCTCGAAATATCGACTTGATTTAAATTTAATCAAACTCGCAGATAGTTTTAATCAAGCCATTCAAGTTCATTTAGGACATATATTATATATACAAAGGTCTAAATAGGAATCAGCCATGCTCATATATGACGATTTTTCTGTGGTTTCTTTAATTTTCTAATAATCTTTCTTCATAAACCCGTATTCAAATTAACAGTTCAAATTAAATCACAACTATTGTGATATGATTATGCATTCTCAAATCAAACTGAATCCCCTTTCCCCTCCAAGCGGCTCTGACATTTGCACATACTTCTTTGTAAGTAAAAGTATTACCATTGAAAAATTTGTTGATTAAAGCCAAAATCTATTTCCAGACAATTCAAAACAACACCCACTCGAAGTGAAAAACCTTCAAAGCAATTACCACATAGCGCCCACTGCGCCTACGTGCGATACACAAATAAAATCGTCTATTTCCCCTCATTATTTGGCAGTACTCGTATTGTCAACGTTTGTTAATGTACTCGTAATCGCACATTTCGGAGCGCCGGGGACAGCGCACAATGCGCGCTTCACCAATCAAAATGCCAATAAATTTAACCTACGCAAGACCAGACCAGACCAGACCCGGCCAGGTCGTACTTACCTGTGAGTACTGCGACGTCTGTGTCTGCGACGACGAGAGTACGTGCAATCAGCTTAACTGACTTACAATAAAACCGTCATTAGTTTCGTAGAGGAAAGAACAACAAAATATTCAAAATTGTTAACTACGACACAACCAGCGACGATTGACGACTTGGAAAGTGGAGCCCAGCGCACACACACACTCAACCACACATATGCGGTGATTGTACCAACCGAGAGGGACTAATAACAGTCAATTTACGAGTTTTCAACAAAGTTCCAAAATGTCAAAATTACTAAAGCTATGGCGGGGGCAGTGCGGACCGTCTGTAGAAATAAGTGCCGCTCAGCAGCGGTTTCAAGGGGTCTGGTAAATGGGTACAAATCGATGTTCTTTATGTACGAGTATATCTGCGAAATAATTGCCGATGAAAGATACAGACAAATTTTGTATTTGTCTGATAATTGCATTTATTTTTATAAAAAATTTTAGTTTCTTTATTATTGTCGTTAAAAATTATGATCATCTTCAAGTAGTTACATTCTTCAACCGAAGATATTCACCTTCTGCCGTTCTTGATGATTCAGAGTACTTGTAACTAAGAACACAACAATATTTAGTTAATATATCTCCAACTTTGAGCAACACCTATAGATAAGTCAGCCGGTGAATTTTTTGTACTTTGCGATGCCAGTTTAAGACACTTGGGGAATATCCTATTGACTTTGCCTCAAGTCTAATTTTTTGGTTCCATGATTAGTCTTTCTTCTATGGAGAAATAATGCAGACTGATTCTTTTCCATACTCATCATATTTTTGTAGGAGATCTTCGAGTCTTCAAAATGGAAATTTTTAGAAGTCTGAAATAGAACAGATACGATTCAACGACCTTTCACCTGACAGAACACAAGTCCATCTATTTATTCCAACTCATACTTTTCTGAATGTTTATGAATTTAATACTCAGCACCACTCTTGATAACATAAGCATAGAAATGCGCTGGAATATATCAGGACATGTGGAAGATCTCTGAGAATATGTTGGGAATATTTGCCTGCCTTCCTCAGAAGTGTTCACAGAGAGTTCTGATATGTCCTTTGTCTCTAAATCAAAGGACATATCAGCTTCAACATCAACCCAGAAAAAAGAAGCATTCCTCTAAATATTTAAAGCTTACCAAGCCTGAGGACGAGTGTAAAAGGGATTTTGAGCTGTCCTTAAGATCTTCATTGTAAGTCTCAAAGTTTGCTCTCTCTCTCTTTGGTCAGCAGTCCAAGAACCAGTTTCTCACTTAGCGGCACATAAATCGAAAAATTGTTACTTATTATTACATTACTATTATAGTAGATCAAGGAATAAAGATGATTGCGTAAACTGGATTGGCAGAACTTTAGCACAGCTCAGCAGGATCAGCATCTAGTCGTATTTTTCCAGCAAGAACCCAGGCATTTCTGTCAACTTTAGCACAGCTCAGCAGGATCAGCAGCTAGTCGTATTTTTCCAGCAAGAACCCAGGCATTTCTGTCAATGTGGAACTGTTCACCTTGCATGACTGCTAAAGTTGATTGATTATTGAATCACTTTTCAACCACTTCATCAAAAATATGCCTCAATCAATCTCCAAAACCCAGCCCCATCACAAATGTCCCAAGTACATTACACTAATGATGATTACTCAAACTGGCGATATTCACAGAATTTTAAATAAACAATTTCAAAACCGGGCCCCCTGAAACAAAATTATGGAAACGCCACTGACTGACTAAAAATTACCGTTCCCCATCTGTGTGTGTGTGTGAGTGCGTGTATGTGTGTTAGAGCATAACAATTTTTTTAAGGTGTGTTTGCGCTGAAAATTGAAAATCGTGACGAGCGACTATTGAAAAAAAAATCGTTTTCTTTTTGTCGACGCTTTTTCCTTGCCGCATTTAACCAACTTTGGACTGTGCGACGTTGTTTGTCATTTTGACAGTTAATTGGCGCGTGTAGGCAGAGATAGTTGGATGGGCAGGCAGAGGAGGAGTACCTTATTTGACATTTGTGGCGATACAATAGACAAATTGTCACTTAATTGCCCGCCACTTAGTGTGGGGCTTTGGCTCGTTCGTTGTGATTGAATTGCTGGGGCGTTGGTTATGGGCACCGTTTCAGATATCAAACGAAAACCCCCTCCAACACGCTATGCGGCAGTAGTAAATTAACTGAAATGGAACATTTCGTTAGTAGGTCTGTGAGCAGGCAACTGTCTTCACAACAGCTCAATCGAAATGCACTCCAGCCATGGCAGCGTGTAAGGGAAACCAATTTCAGTTTCAGTCGGCTCGCCAAAAAGCTAATTATGCGCAAATTGCTCTGCAAATTTGCATGTAAATCAGTTTAAGCTGCACACCTCGCCGGCTGCCGCAGCGCCCAAAAACGACTCAGCAAAAAATTGTGCAATTTCCCAACGCTCGATCTGGTTTTTCTGTTTTTGCGCGGCGTTTCAACACTATCAATCAATGCAGCCGCTGCCGCTGCCACTGCCGCATCCTCGCTGCATCACTCGTACTTTCTGCCTTTCAAGCGGCGCATAAATTGCTGATGTGTTGGCTGCGCCATTCACCCCAAAACTCCAACATGAGTGCAGAAAAAAGCAGAATTAAATTATTCAACTTTATTATTACTCGTATTGGCAACACTGGCCAATAATAATGATGCTTTGGCGCGCAAGTTCAACACATTGTCTGCAAAGTGTTTGCCGCATGCAACATCAAAGTTAAATTAAATGCGCTATAATTTGGCAGAAGGCTCAAAGGATGCCGGCTGGCCGGCCGCGGACCCTGGAATGCACCACGTACGGGTTTCGGCTGTGGCATTGATTGCAGCGCTGGAAAAAATACCTTAAGAGAATTAAGTCACGCAGTTGCTTTGTGTTCATGTGGCAAATGCTGCTTCAGGAAGCCGCAGCGCAATCAACACAAATTTAGGAACTTTTATTATTTATTTTTTTTTGTGGTCAGGCGGTGCGTGCTCAAACCCCTGGCGCTATTAATGCAATTCGGCGGTGTTTTGATCGGTTCGATCAGTTCCAGAAGGATCAATACTTGTTCAAAGGAATGGCAACAGTAGCAAACTTAGAGAGAAACTCCAGCGAAAGTTTTAATATGTTTTATATTTGTGAATTCTGTAACAGAGGTTTGGAGGGGGAAGACTTATTAGTTAATTAGAGATATCCCAGGCCGACGAGCATCAAAGCCTTGAAAGATGTGACTTTATAGAATGATAAGTTTAAAACTATTTCAAATTTCTGAATCCCATAAGGTCAGGTGAGTCGTGTCCCTTGTCATTTTACTCTATGATTCAATACTTTGTAGCCAGGGTTCCCAGACTGTGGTGCTGTCCGTCTGTGGACCTCTTTCCCTTGTATTTACAACAAACTCACAAAACATTAAACTAATCATAAAAATTCAACTTCAGAACATGTCAGTTTGCACTTCCTGAGATCAGGAACCGTTTCAAATGAGGATTGCAGAAGTTGCATGTATAAGGGAGAGGAAGAGTCAATCAAACACCTGATTAGTAAGTGTCCAGCACTGTCCTGGCCGAGTACTTCTTGAACTCCCTTGGTGGCATTTCAAATAAGGCTCTATCAATGGTTTTATCATAAACCCTCAATGGCGGCGCTTTTGAGATGAAAAGGGACTTGTGTCTTATCATAAAGGGTTGTACCTCTTTTGAACTTTGTTCTGTACTAATTTATGGAATGCTTTGAAATTATCCCGAAAGCAGTAAAGATAAATGAGAAGTATATGCGACGAAATGAATATATCGATGAATCTCTAACCTGGAAGGACCATGAACGATGATTGTGTGATTCATTCAATCAAAACATGATACAAAATACATTGGGTGAATATGAATCTGTCTGAAGAGGACAAGTAGTAGTAATCAAGTGGCTCAGTTTTGAATATCCTCATGCAGTCTTCTCTTTCCGATAGCATATTAAATCACTTACAAAGAAACTGCAGTTCCTTTCCTCAAAGAATTTTCATTCCAAATGAAGGTTTGTTAGCGAAGGAATATTTGAGCATAGTCACAACTTCACCGAATCACCCACCATCAACATTTTTTGGAAGCTTCATTTCAATTTAAAAACGATTTGCATAATGAAATAAAGCAACAACAACCAAATCGGAGGCAAATGTGCCACACAAATCAACGCTTTTGGCAGCTGATGTTGTCAATTTTTATTTAAATTTTTTGTGCAACTGCTTCCACTGCAGCACGCTTGACATGTCGTTAACATTTAAAAAAATCAATTTGACTCTCACATAATTTTTGTTTCGATTGCTGTCGGAGCTGCGGTCGTTATTCTTGTGGGTTCTTTTTTATTCTTATTCCACTTATGGACGACCAACCAACTTGCCTGACAGTCTGTCTGTGTGTCGAGCAATTGATTCCGGAGTAAGAGTAAGAAATAAAATATGTAAATTGAAAAGAAATGTCACGGAAGCGATCGAAACTGTTGATTTTCTGAGACTGGACCTGAATGCTCGTACATATAAATTATTAACGCTAGGAGCTCACAGCCGAAATGGCCACCCACATGCAGTGAATGACAAATGCATGGTAATTACAATTTTTGTGCTATTTTTAGTGAGGAGCCCTCCTCAGAAGAAGCGATATGAAAATTTCGGAATGAGGTGAAATGCGGCTCCAGTTTAATGCACCTGCAACTTGAGCAGCTGAGGTGCGGGTATGGAGAAATTTAAACATATCAGCCCGATATATGAAAAGGGAACTTTAAGGGAGAAGTATGCTATGTGTTATATATGGCAATCTAAGTCGGTTCGGAAAAGAAAGATCAGCATATGATGTCAAATTTATTGGGAGAATATTTTGTTCTTATTAAAACTCTTTTAGTATATTGAACTCAGAATGTTTAATCCTACTGTCAAGTATGGTAGTCTTGATAACGACTACATTATAATTCCATTTACATATCTGATCACAAGAAACCACACTTACAGGATATAGATATTCATATCAGGACCTGTGTCATTTCTATGAAGCGAAAAAGGTCCCCATTAAAGGTCTCCAATGGGCTGGGGATAAAAGAGGTAACTGAACTGCTCACCCTCCCATAAGGTGAAGAAACGTCATACCTTTTAACTCACTTTCAGTTTTCTAAAAGCCCTCATACGTTAATATTCTGCTGGTGTAGTCAATTAGACTCCAATAAAACTCTGATGGAGAAATCTTGTTATGTTCCCGTGAGCAAACTGTGTTACATTGTCCGCAATGACCCCGACGAAGTCACTAGGCATACGTAATGTGATTCCTTAAGGGAACCCAGAAAAATCTGATGGTCGGTCATGGCACTTTTGCTCAGCAGCGATTCACACATATTCCGTATTCATAAAGAAAGAACAGAATTCCGACGAGTTGAGTGGCGCATTGTGTAAAAGCCTCGGGCTGCAAGTGTTAAAAACCATTCAAAAACATGGCACGCAAATTGTTTCTTCGCACCTTGCGTGCGTTGCGAACACTGCTGGAATATCCTCCTTGTTGCTTTTACCCAAAAGTGATGCGTGTGAGAACAGGAAGACTTTTTTTCTACGGAAATTTCAGTAGCACCGAGGATGCTACCGCATACATCACCCGAAGCTTTGTTGTGTTCCGGGTCCTAGCAACTTTCTCATGAACTGTATGCGAGATGAACTTTCCAAAGAGAAGAGGCACTCGTCAAATACTGCTTGAAAATTGTGATACAGAAGTACTTCCCTCGAATTTTAAATATTTGCTTGATTAAAAATCGGTAAAAGTGATAATAAACTTGTGATGAGCAGTTGGTGGGTTCATGCCATATTTCTATTCAAATTCGTCCTAAGATGAGTCCAATTCAGATGCAGATTCAATTGAATGAATTAATAGAAACATATTAAGTATATGTAGTACTCGAATGATGACTGGATACTCTTTCCAATGAGAAGCACTAAGAGGTGCATTGAAAGAAGTATGTCATACTGTAAAGAGCAGACAAACAATGATCGATCTCTAAAACCACTTTCTAGAGATCTGTTTATTTTGCTTAAGGTAAAAATTGGCATCCATCTATACTTAGTATATATACTATACTAGAGTCTAGTGTTCTGGAAGTTAAGCTATTACTATCCATTCTTCCACAACAGTATTTTAAAAGAACAGCCTCATATAATCAAAGATTTTTTATCGAAGGGGTTGAAACGGATTTGTCAGAAAAATCTGCTGTTTGGAGTATCAGCGCTTACCTAGTGGAACTTGGGGCTCTCTCAGCTTCTGTCTTTGTATGAACAACAAACAGTTGGGTACATCATAGAACTCCACGAAAACACATACCTTTCTTACCGGTTGAGAGCTACGAGTACTTTCACCCACAAACTTACTTAACATATTCTTCAACTGATAAGAAAAATTCAAATTTGTCTCCTCTTCTTCAATTCGTCCTCTTTGTTCTCTCAACATGAAAACATTCTTTGTATGTGCATTATCTTGGCATGGTTTGTGGGATGATTGCGATTGTTGCAATTGCAGTTGTCATATTTGTCGTTGAGATTTTCGTATTCTGCTGTTATGAACAGAATAATTGAAAGACTGCAAGATTGTTTAGTTGCTTAGTTAGTTGTGATGTCTTTGCGCTGACGGAAACCCACTTAGTTCGGTGGATCCAGTCTGAAGCCATTATAGCTCTTCTTTCTTAAAGGACAACTTATTCGATTTTTTATAATATTATCAGAGATTACCAGAAAGTCTCTGCTATTACATTGGGTATGATATATAGTGAAGTTACTCTACTATGTTATGTAAACTGACTACCTCCCTAAATTTTATATTCACTCCTCGCTGCTGTGAACTTCAGGAGATTATTGTAAACAAATTAGATCCAATAAACAACCTCTTTGCTTACACGTGAGCAAAGCTTTTGTTTAATGTGTCGTTATCCTTAGTTGCATAAACTGTGGAAGTACTTCTAATATGATCCGGCCATATTAGAGAGGTATGTTAAATTTGCATGGGTTTTAATGATTCTGTCCAACAAATCCTGCACGATGTACTCGATTGTATGTTTAATTGCACAGAGTTGGATAATCTAATATTAGCTCAATTATCATTTATGGCTGCTTCTCTCCCATTGATTCTTCTCCTGAATTGTAGTCACTTTCATAGTTACTTTCAGTCTCGAAAGAATATTCGAGCTGACTTCTCTAAGTGTGTGCTTATTCTTCAGGAGCTAGTGTAATAAAGGAAGGCAACTGGGCTCCAAAAGCCAAAAGCATGCCTAACTGGACTGTGATGTTCTGCTACGATTGCTCTCTTAAACCTTTCTGCTGATATTCTTGAGCAAATTTCATGAATAATGCAAGCGCTGAAATTGTTTTCGAAATGATTGCTCTAAATGTCAACATTAATGTCCGGAATGCAGTTGCTTTTCCATTCAATTAATTTATTATTTGAACACATTTTCTTCTTTATCTTTTGTATGAAAAAATTTATTACTACACTTTACTAATTAACACTCGCTTTACTTGATGCGCTCACTTTGCGTTGTTTTGCTGGAATTTTCTTTACGACTTTTTTCCTCATTTTCTGCTTTTTACTATTGTTATTTCTGTTGCTGATTGTTTTTGTTGCTGTTGTTGTTTTATTATTGCACTCTATCTGTCAAATTATTGTAAAAATGTGGCTTTAACATGCAATTTTCACATTTTGCGGAGAATGTGCAAATAATTTTGCTTCATAAACGAACATGAAAAGTGTACGTGAGAGCGTTTAAAAATTGTTAATAATGTTAATTGCAGTCGGCGTTGCACGTCAGCGGTGCACTGACGCTCAGACAGGCAGCACTCACTTTCTACCTGCCACAACCGCAAAAGCACGACCAGCCATGTTTGCGGTGTTCGTGTTGTTGCTCTTCCTGTTGTTGTCCCAACAGAATGAATTTGTCACTTTGACGATAAGCGCACTCTCACATGGCGTTAGTTGCGCATGCGCACCTTATTTTGTGGTGTTGAGTAAAGAAAGTTTCGCACTCTGCGGATATTTAAAGCTTTGCAGAAGTGCTACTAGAGTGTGTCTTAGTCTTCTCGATATGAACCAACAGTATAGCGTGTTTAACTTGGAATCAGTCTTTCAATTAACGACACTGTCCTCATTTTGGTGCTGCTAACTGGCTAAAGGGTAGATAAATTTACATATACATATATACTTAAATTCATATATTACTTTTTTCTTCATAGTTGTCGATAAAGCAAACGATAGTTTTGGTTCATTTGGCTACAATTGTCAGCAGATACATGATAAAAATTATACAGTCTGTGCTGTATATAGGGCATAGTTCTGTAGTTTCAAACTACTATTGGAGACAATGTGGAATGTGTTTAATAACTTGTTTTACTAGAAGAACCTATTCTGCGAAGTTAAGAACCTTCAACATGCGGGTCGGCCCTTGGTATTATCGTGCTAATATTCTATATGTGGTTTAGTTCTATAGAGTAATGATGATATAATCTTAGTTATTATCTTAATGAATGTAGTTTAAGGTACAATGTTTGACACAAGCATAAGCGCAGTTGGTACCATTAAGACAAAACATTTTGGGGGCCTCACCAGGGGACTTTGAAGTTTTCGTCTTATATTCCATGTTTTAAACTTCTCCTTCTTTGTTGGAACTACAACCGGTGATCACTCTTGGGCCTTTCTATAAAGGTTCGCCAGTCACCTCTGCTATGCGCGCGCTGGCCCGAGTTAGCAGCACTAAGTGCAGATAGGTTCCACAGTACTTGGTCGTTTCAACGGAGATCAGGTCGTCCTCTTCTGCGGATCCCACCATCGTGTGTCGAGGAATACGCTGTCTTAGCCGGAGCGTCCTCATCCATTGGCCCAACATGACAAAGTCACGGGAGCTGCTGGATTTTGATGTGCTTGACTAGCGCAGTGTAGATGTACAACTCATACAGCTCATTGTTCCATCTATACACATCTTCCACGCTTATTGGACCATAGATCTTGCGAAGTGTTTCTATCAGTGAGAAAAGTTTTGTCGACTTAGACTTGGTTTTCGCTGGTGTAGTTTGATAATTTGGCAGCAGCTCTGAGAAAATTCCTATTTTCTGATGAGTTTTACATTGTTGTGGTTTTGAGGCCGGATTAAAGGTGCAGATAAGCAAATTGTTCTGCCTGGACATTAGATTGGCGCCTTCACTTCTCCTTGATATTTCAGGGGTGATAAATCGGTTGTTAGTAAATGTTTCAGAGACTGACAGAGAGAGTGAGTCACCATCGTATACGCAATCTCGAGTGCATCCATCGATTTGACAACCATTTTGTTGTTACTTCCTTAGAACTGAATATCGTTTCTTACGAATACAGTTTCTAAATAAATAAAATACCTCCTGGAATACCAATCATCCGTTAATCCGTTCCGTGCGCCAGAAACTTAAAAGTTAATAATAAATTTAAATAATAAAAAATTACTTCACTTCTCTTGTTTTCGATGTGTCCGCTTTTCCGCTTCACCAAATCCGTGGCCAATGGACATGACAGTCAACATTCCCTGCAAGTGTAACTTTCTTTGCTGTGGCTGATTACGCCCAAGACGTCTTGACACCCAAGTTGGCTTTGTCAGCAAAGATAAAAAAAATCAAAAGGCACACAAAACCCCAACTGCTGCTTCTGGCACACAAGCGTTTCCTTGTACCTACCTACCTCAGACCGGCTCAGTGCTGCAGCGCTGCGCCTGCTCCCCACAACTTGTCAAATATTTATGACACTTAAGGAACAAGACGCGGACTCCCCGAGGTGTGAAATTGTCTTGTTATGCGCGCGTCTGCATTTAGAGAAATCCCAAAGCCAGCACCTCACAAGCGCCCAGCCCAGTGAGCGTACGACTACCTCGGGCAGTGGTGCACAGAAAGCATAAAACTAAATCGGCCAACGGACAAACCAGCAACTGTCATTTGGATGCACTGGTCACAATTGTCAGACAGACAGACAGACAGACAGGCAGGCAAGCAAACCTGACGGCTCTGCGACACCGCACGGTCCGGAGCTCACTTCAGCTCTGCTGTGCTCGTCTGTGAAGTCCCGTATTTGCATATTTTTATGATGATTTACCATTTCCGATTTATGCACTTACAACATTTGAGCTCATTGGCAGCTCCAACTGCACCTCCAACAGCAACTGCATCTGCGGGCCATCTCCTTCGCCCGCTGCGGCCTTAGCGCTGCAAATTAAGCAATTCAAATGCGGCGTGCAGAAATAAAATCACGTGACATATCAGCAATTTTTCATGCTGCACTAAATTAGCCGCGGGGCTGGGAGCCACGCAAAGGCCCCCTTTGTTTGCAGTTCAATTGGAAATTGAGAAATTGTATGGGCAGCGGCGTGTTTTTCGGATTCAGGAACAAATTGCTCACAAGTGTTGAGCTTCACACTTAACGTGCGCCTCCTGCGGTGTCCGCGCGTCCAGCCCGGCATAAAGTTGTTAAGAATTTGTGCGTGAGCGGATGCGGGTGCGTGTGCGGGTGTCTGTGTGCGTTCTGTTTGTATCTTGTTCAATGGAAAAAGTGTCAAAGCTATTAATTTGACACTTTCTGAGCGAAGGACGACACAATTTGCGTGCCATTTTGTAAGCCGCGGGTGGTGCCGGTGCTGGTGTTGGTGCCAGCGACAGTCGCGATTGTGGGGGCAGTGTATGTAAATTTTGCTAAATTCTGAAAACTTTACATGCCCATTGCGTCATTTGCCTGATTTAAAGGCACTTTGACAATGGCTTTAATAACTTACGCCCACAGCGCTGCAGCTGCCACAACGCGTACACATAAAATTTGTCAAATATGGAAAACCCTCGAACAACAAACTTCATAAAGTTGCAATCTTTGGTGATTTGCTGACGTATTTTTAGAAATGACCGCCGCAATCGGCCTCGAAATCTCGCGGTTTATTACCATGGCCAATTCTAATTGGCAGCTGAAAAAGTGCCCGCAAATTAGTGCAAATCTAATGCGTCGGCTTCCAGTATTCCCGTATCTGATGCCGTTTTTAATGCGTATTTATCAATGGTTTATAAAACACTCCCAAACTGTGATGTTAGTACAAAGTAGGGTCCCAGAGGTACGACACAAGTGTTGTATTTGAACTTGAAATAATGTATTTTTAATACATGTCTCAGACTCAGAGCTCTACTCAACAATGACCAACGAGAGTCACTTGGCATAGGTTTCCTTCCTGGTTGTTAGTCTGGGTCTCATTGTTGTTGACTTCAGTCAAAATGTTTCAAAGCTAGACTAAAAGTTGAAGCAACCTTCAAGTAAATAATGCCATACAATTTCAGAGTTCCACTGACACATTTTTTTGAGTGTAGGATTTAGTTTTCATTATAAAAATAATGACATTTTTTCCCACTTGATCATCAGAGTCGATAACAAAGAACAAATTAAATTGTTCGATTTACATTTTCAATTTGCTGCGGTTGTTTATAATATTCAGCTAAATTGAGCCTTCGTGTAGAAGGAGGCTGTGGCAGGATGTGGAGTGCTTTAGTGAAAACGATATTTCAATATTATTGTTTCTTTATTAATTACGCTGGATCAAGATATCGCTGCTTGCATACACACGGCATTTTCGCGCGTAGTTCAGTTAATTAATTTAAAGTGGTCTCGCCACATTTCCCGTTTGTCTGGAGCACCTACAATAACCACTTAACAGGTGGAAACTCGTACGCTTTGGATTCCCACCAGCGCAGTGTCGTGGATTTGAAATTAATTTATGCAAGTGATAAATCAAACTAGCGGAAGCAATAATCCCGCGCACATCCTTTTGCTGCCTGCCTGGGTTGTGTGAACGATCGTAGAGGCGCACGCATTCACACACTCACACTCGTTTCCATTTCTACTTTCATTTTCAATCGTTTGCCCTCGCTCCGATGATAACAGAGCATCAAGGAACGCAGCGAATCCTTTTGTTCTTTGCCGTCAACACTAAATACTCACGTCAGCTAATAAATCTACTTCAACTGTGGCCATGCGATCTGCGCATTCAACTCCAAAACCCCCTAATCTGAACTTCTGATCTGTGCATACCCGCAAAGTCGTGCTCCACTCAACCCTCTCCGCACTCAATTGCATTATGCTGGCGCACACACTCGGTCGGCAGCAGACCAGTTGCCGTCTAACCGAGCAGCCGCCGTTTGCGGCTACGTTTGCGTCTGCGTCAGCGTCTCCATCATCACCACCACCACCATCAACAGCGCCATCACCATCAGCACCAGCATCGCCTTCGCTGCTTTGGACCCTTTAGGTGTCAAGAGCAATAAAGTGCCGGCCTGTAATCAACGCGATCCTAAATAGGTGTACAAATTACACCAAAGTCCTTAATTATAGCAAAACCGCCGCCGCAGTTGCGCAGCGCAACGCAGCTCAGCACACAGCGCACAGCCCAGGACCAAGTCAACCGCAGCGACCACAAGAAAGGGATGCGCACTCGCTGCCGTCACGTGTCTGTGTCTACCTCCAGAAGTGGATGAAGTAGAAGTAGGAGAAACAGCGCTGAGGAATTCACAACGGTGCAACTATTACGAATTTGGCACGGAACCTACACGTACACGCTCACTCGGCGGCGGCAGTGGTGGCGGTGGCAGCCAGCCACCACAGCAGCGACGGCGGTAGAGAAGACGATCGGATCAACGGATCGACGTTCAATCGTTCATACGATCAATCACTGCAATTGGCTGAAATGCACTCGTACGAGTCAGCGACTGAGTGTGTGTGTGTGCAAGTGCGCCAGGGTACTCGTACTTGCACCGGGGCTCACTTACTAACTTACTTCATGCCCGCCGCGATCGTGCCGCAGTTGAGCTAGCAGCAGAAATTACTTTTGATCGATTTGATCGGTCGCTGCAAGATCAAAGAAAATGAGGCGAAGCACGATCGCTTGGGAGGCTTCTACGCTCTGTTTCGTTTGTGTGCTGCTGCTGCTGCACGAGGAGGACTCTGTCGAGGGGGATGTGTGCCGTGCAGCTGAGGGAAGCTTTCGTTGCTGTTGGTACGAGAGCTAAAGTGTGACGCTGTTATAACGATCGAGTGTAAATCGGTTTTGGCTGCAAGCAGATCAGTTAATAAATTTTTTTATCTAAGCTTTATTAGCGAAGAATAAATAGCAATAAAATTTGAAAGAATGCCGACTTATATAGAAGACGATTTGGGTGCAGATAAGGCAGATGGCAATGGATGTGAGGAGATCACGGTTGAGACGATGAAATAGAAACATAGTAAACAAGCCTACCAAATATTTTTAGGTCACATTCGAGCTAATCATGTACTCAAGGAACTTTATTCTGTTCGCTTTCATGATGCTTCAGCGGCTTGCAGAAATGGCATCAATTTAGTTTTCCTCCCATTTGTGTGCAATCACTCATAGACTAGCTGGCTATTTTCTTTTTCTCTCTTAACTCAAGGCTATTGCTTTGGCCGAAACTTAGTTAAACTGACATCGATGAAATATTGCCTGTTCGTCATGCTTATTCAGCATACTGGCACTTCCGTCACGTTTGTAGGTATCCCAAAAGGGAGCATAACTGGGGCCAGTTCATTAAAAATGAAAATGGATGAAAAGATATATTCTTTTGAGTAGAGATCCTCCTCGAAATGTAGAGCCAAGCAATGAAGATGATGTCAAACATTCTCAAGTGAAACAATGAGTAAGTAAAACGTCATCAACGCTAAAGATAACTACTTGTGTGCAATTGGTATTTTGTGCAGTGGTAAAGCCAAATTATGTCGCAGGTGAAGTGTTCAATAAGGCAGTTGCCTCTTATGAGTAATATAAATATAAGATGGACATTTAAAAACACACTTAACTGAGCCTGTTTCTAGCCCATGGTTTTTATTCAGCCTGAATGAGGACCCTAAAACCCTCTTCATAGATTTCTGATATATGTGAAAGTAGGACTTCAACCTGCAGTTGCTAAAAGGAAGTTGCGGCGGGATTATAGCAGAAACTTTTATAGAATACCGAATGTAAGTTTCCAGGTATGGAAGTACAGCCTGCATATTAGTTGCTTACATTGCCAGTCCTTCAATGATTCCTCTCACTAAGACGGTGTCGGAAAATAAATTTACATCCAGACCGACCTATATCGTCTGATTAACTCAGAATGAACATTTCACAAGTCGAAACAGTCCTCACCGGATGAAGATGGATCTGGTGATCAAGTAACCCCTGGCTAGCTTTGTTCTGAAAAATATCACAGTTAGTCCCTTGAGCTATGACATCGCCGTTGATCAATTCCTAAGGGCATTCTACCCCTGACATCGTACTTTTAGTTTCATAGGTCCAGTTTTTTAGATTCTTTATATTCGTAAATAAATTTGTTCTTATAATTGGGTAGGTTAGGAACAAAACTACCTTTAAGTCTGAACTTGTTAACCTCACAACAACTTGCAATGACATGCAATAACAGCCGTTCCACAATCCGTTGAACCATTTCAACATATACTGCTTGGCCAAACACATCCTAGCAGCTAGTGGGGAGATGGTGTCAGTTAATCCCCATCACAGCAGACCGCTTCACTCACATACGCAGAGCATCAAGGCCACGTTAATCTAGAATTATAGCTGGTAAACTGACATGTTAACATGATTTCAGGCACTAAAGACCTCGCCACAACATAACAACAATGAAAGCAACGTGAAGGAAGCAAAGGTAAAACGCATGCGCGTCATGTTGGCAGTTATCATTTGCGCTCATTAAGCCCGCTGAACTGCCAAAAGACGATGTGGCTTTATAATTAAATTTGCTGCGCCAGTCATGGATCAGTTTATGGATGCAGGCGGCCCGCGGTGCCGTCCACTCTCCAGATGAAACTGAAACTCCATCAGAAATGCGTGAAATTCTATGCAGAGGTTGTAATCCACACACGCATACACATACACACGCACACAACAACACCACCAACATCATACACGAGCGCAATTTCAACGCTCTTAAATTAGTTTAATTTCTGCAACTACAACTCGACAAAAAATGCACGCTGCAAAAAACGCATGCAGCAAATGCTGATTGTTTAATGTGCCACTTGCTAAATACGCGCGTCAAACACGCACGCCGTGGGACATTTGCCGCAACAGCAAAAACAGTGAAGCCAATCGAAATATTTCATTAAAGCATTTTCGCTCCGGTGTGTTTATGAGCGTCTGCTGCATGCAGCATGTAGCATGTAGCATGCAGCATGGAGCATGGAGCACGGAGCAAGCCAGCTACAGTTTCACCGCCGCCATCCTCAACTCCGCCAACATCACCAGCGGGCACCACCGCCGCCTGCCACTCACCTACTCACTCACTCACTCGCAGCTCATTCCTCATTCATAAATGCAGCATTTTTATTCAAATGCTCTGCGACTCGTGTTGATTTGCGTGAAATTTTTGCAATGCAGCGCATGCGCATACGAATTCCATGCTAGTTCTGGGCCAGCCTCGCGCGAGGGTGCCTGGTTTTTTATGATGGTGAGTGCAAGCGTCATTTGCGTTAATTAGTTTAGGGTCGCAAATTGGTTTTGCGCCCTTGTTGATGACTGCCTTAAATGAGCGCGAAAATGCTCACGTACGAGCGTGTTGCAACTAATTGTATGCTAGCGGTGCGGCCCGCCCAGCCATCCATCTTTCGACTGTGGCTTTGTTGCAAGTGTAGAGCAACGCACCAGATGCGTGGCTTAATTTTAATTGTTTTATATTTGCTTGAATTTGACTGCGAGGCTTTTGCTGTAACTGTTGAAATCATTTACGGTTGCTTGCGAGCACATTTCAACAAAGTTGATGTGAACGCGAGCTTAGCTCGGGGCTACGAGCTTCAGATGTGGTTTGAGCAATAATTTTATTGAAATAAAATATTATGAGGTGAAGAGTGACTGCAATTATTTCGGTATTCCTTATTTCAGTGAAGGTATTGCTTAGTAATTCTTGTATGCAAAAACCCAGTCGCCAAGGAATGACTTCATAAACATAGTTAAAAGCTGTGAAGGTTAGATCCACAGAGTATTTTGAGAGAAACTCTGGGAGAAAGAAAACTACAATATCTGAACTCACTCGACAAATCCATGGAAGGCATTTGATTAGAAGGAACGCCAGAAACTTAACAGCAGTCAATTGTGTAAATACTAGTAAGCGATTCTCTAAACTAACCCATTAACTCCGAGTTTTATCATAGAACTTATCGCCGATTCATCCTTCCGGTAGACTCTCACTTCTTCGAATGTTTGGAAATTGGAGGTGAGACGACCACAAATATCAGTTTCTGTGAACTATCTAAAGTAGAAGTAAGTTAGTACTGAGGCTGACAATCATTTAAACCCTCAATGAGCTACTATCCAGTATTCTCATAGTAAGGGTTTCGGCCCTATCTGTGTGCCCTCTTTCTGCATAAAGTTTCTAGTGAGGGAAATTGAAACATACATCAAGGAGGGCCGAAATTACGAAATGGCTTATACTTTATAGTGTGAAAGCAAACTCCTTAGAGACAGATATACACTAGCTTAATTCATGTGAGAGCTCATTAAAATCTATGTTAGTGCCCTTTCTAGACAGTCAATGTCCTGTCAATGACATCAAATTCAAAGCGATTATAGCATCCTTGACTAGGCGGAAACTGAACGAATCAAATACTTGTTGATCAGCGACTGAAGCCTGAGGTAATGACTTCCGAATTAGACAATTTCTCCATAAGCAAATAGCTGGTAAGAAGTCCGCCTTAATAAGTACGGCTTTCCCCATTCCTTTAGAATCTAGTCAGTGTTTGGTTTTCTGGACAAGTGTTATCAACAGCATCAACCACAATGAATTGGAAAATTTTGGAATACTAAAATCCGTGCTGAATACAGGATCTATAAGGATTATACTATCAAACCATTGGAAAATTTTACTTAATAACAAAAGATCTTCTTTTGGAAAGTGGTGGGAGTAGTTTAGCAAACGTGTGTCATATCAAGTTTAGTTAAAAATTGTGTAAAAATCACATCTCCTTAAGGAGATATCAAGTTCACAATGCAGTCAAAGGTTACTCTACCTGTTAGGTACTCCAAGAAATTCAGGATGAATTTTGGTGACTTCAATAGAAGTTGTAGTAGAGGAACCTCCCTAAAATGTCACTGTTATTGTCAGGCTTGCATCAGACGCTGAATATCCATTCTAGAGCATTTATTGCTTACTGTATTGTTATTGTAGTTGACCGATATAATTCAACATAATCAGTTCTGTGTGATTTGAACTCCAGGGATCAGGGAAAAGCTACTCATATACTACAAGGTATCAAACAAGTTGTTGGTCTAAATATATCCTTTCCCAGGCGGCCACTCCAACTTTATAGATACACTTTATTAGGCATTATTCTTAGTCTGGCATACGACAATGTAGCGGTGAGTGAGCTTTGCCGACATAACAACTAAATAATTTATCAAAATAAGATTACTTTAAAAATTAAACAAAATGAATAAATGAAACTCCCAAAATAAATCAATATACCTCATTCGACACGTCGTTCCTCAAGTCCGAAAATTATCATAAATTATCCAAACTAAAAAAAAGCATATCTTTGGAGTTGCCGGACTTCTTCAATTCATCATATTTCTTTTCGAGTTGTCAGGTCTTCACATCCACTATAAATTTGGTCTCCTATACCATACAATTTCCATATCCAGTCCATATATTGGTCTTATTTTTATACAACATTGTCTTTGGACATTTGTGCGACTATTTGCTTTCAACCCATTTATTTACCATAAAACTTATCTCACAACTTGTTGCAATGTGAACACAGCCTATAAATTACTCACCACCGTACTGAAACAACGCATATGAACAACAGTTAATGACGTACGGTTTTCAATATTCATATCAGCAAAAAACCCTTCAATATAAGCAGGCACGGTTGCCCCTAGAAATAGGCAACAACATTTTCCTTCTCCTATATATCAGCTCACATAAAGTGGGGACTGTTTTTGTTATTCGAACTTATACGCTCTTAAACAAAACATACAAACTTTCTTGGAAAAAATCAGCATATGAATATGTTTCAAAATATTGATTATGACCCTAATGGACAACTTGCCACCCTCAGTTCATACTCACATACATCCCACAGGAGTATAATTTCTTGACTTTAAAGTATGCGCCAGTAAGTGGTCACATGTCCTCCGCTCCATCCATTGCACTTTGGTTGTTTGACTACATATCTCTCCCAGCGCATTCGTTACACCAGAAGTTGTGACACCAAAACGTGATTTTATTGTTTAAAAACGCCACAGACACCCGCACACCACCACTGCACAAACTAATCAAAATTTTTAGCAATGGCACGAACGGAGTGCAACAAATTTTTAACTGCCAGTGTCTTATGTGATAGGCAACTAGGCAGCCGCTATCTAAAGAAGGCTCTCTCAGCACAGCAGCCACCACAACTCCTCACTTGCTTCCTACTCGCTGGCGTTTTATTTATGATTTTCGCAATTTCTGTATGAAGTTTCCTAAGCAAGCGTGCCCAATTGCTGAAATTTTTCTTTAACGGTAGAGCGCCGTGTCCAATAAAATCACGTGCATGGCCGGGCTAGGCCAGACCCCATAAGAGCCAACGAGCAACTGCGAATGCGAGTGCGCCAAGTGAATGTGGCCATGTGACCATAACTTATGCGAAAAGTGTTGGGAAACTCTCGGCTACCAGAAAAGAAAATCCGCGCAGCCAGCAATTGCGCCCACTGCAGTAGCTGTGAAAGTAGCGCTCGGCCTGTCAAATCTGAATTGCAACTGTCAGCAATAGCAGCGGCAACTGCAGCAGCACCGGCAGCAGCCGCAGTAGTAGTGCCAGTAGTTAGGTGGAAGCCAATGGCCTGCTGCTTTGGAGCGTAGTGGCCATTAGGAACGCTCAGGTGCCAACAATTTTATCAATTTGTTTTGCTGAATATTTTTTGGCCTAATCGCGGTTGTGGAGCCCACGTGTCTGTGTGTGAGTGAGGCAGTAAGCAAAAATTTATAAAAATATTTTGTTAAATCTCAGCTGCTGTTGTTGTGGCCGCTTCTGATGTTGTTGTCGTTGTCGTTGGGTGAAAATCAGTTAAGCGGGCAGAAAATGCATTTTCCTTTTTATCTAATTGAAAAATCGCTTTGGGTTTTAATTGATTCTCTCATGCCACTAGGCACGAAGTGAACTCTGCGTCGGTCGCGCCTAATGATGCCACGCATCTCGCATCAACATTGCAAATGCTGCTGCAATGCATTGTGTTGCTGTGGCGTTGCAAAAACAAATGGCCGCACAGCACGCACATGCAGCAACTGGCGCTCATCAGAGCCCCATACAGAAACACAAGTGGCATGAACGCCTTGGGTCATACTTACTCGCTCCATGCATTCCGCTGCTGCTCTCTCTCGTCGGCCCGTCGCGTTAAGCTGCGTGTGAAAATCGCCGTTTGGCATCATTTAAATTTAATTTTTGATTTCGGCCGCATAACGCATTTCGTAAATGTGCCTTTTAATGTTGCAAATGTTGCACATTTGCGTCTGTTTTGTGGGAACCGTGCAATCAGCGACCGGCCGCCTGACCTCCCTCTCTCCCTCTGCATCGCTTCGCTTTTCATTGTGTCGGCTTTAGCAGCTTTTTGATGCGCACACAAAACCATACCATGCCCTTTCATTCACAGTTGCTCGCAATAGCTGAATGCGCAAGAACAAACGGGGTGTGTGTATGTGTGTTGAAGATATGCGTCAACTGCAGCGGGTTGCCATGTTTCGCTCCATTTTGCCAACGAAGGTCATCTGAAGAAATTCTGAAATGGGGTTTCCTAACCTGACAAGTTATGTATTTTCATATCATTCACACTACTCGTGGCATTCATATTCTGCAGTGGGATCCTTTTAAATACTACACCCCCACGAGGAATTCATCAAATATATAAACTTTGGCATTGTAATGTTGATCCTTTAACCTTGACTTTAACAAGTCCTGGCAGGATAAACGGATATGATAGTTGTACATACTCGTATGTTATACCACTACAGAATAGCTTCTGAGTTCCTCTTGATGGCTTGTTGATAATCGTTAATATACGAGTATATGCCAATTTGGCCTGATCCGTGTTTTCCTAATCAACTAATCAGATATCCTTAGCTTAGGCGATCTAGCGGGATTCTCAAGCAGTCAACCTTTCACATTTGTATTACCTTTCTTCATTTATATCACCCAATAAATTAAAGCCCCTTCATACGTATTTACTCGAAAGAATTACCTCTGGACTCTCATAGTCCAGGAAATCTCGAAGGTTATTTTCTTTAGCACCCCACAACAGAAGCAACTATTATATAATTATCCCGGTAGAGTCACTTTGTGCGCTCTTGGGGTAATTTCTGTTTTTTTTATAAGAAAGTTCCAAACTAAAAATCATCAAACTTCAGGTTCGAAACATACATTTCCATTCCTATACTCGGTTTTCTTTCTTTCATACAGAAGGTTTCACAAAATCATGTTCATGCTTCGGCGAACACTCTTTTCCTCCACTCTGGGAGGAGTACGTATAACGCTTCTCTTATTACCACTAGTCACAATACAGGATTAAGGTAAATTTCTTCGGTTCCTTTTATTCTTGAACTTCTGAGGTTAATTTATTTATGATTATTATTTATATACCGCAGCTTAAGAAAAGTCACAATACAGGATTAAGGTAAATTTCTTCGGTTCCTTTTATTCTTGAACTTCTGAGGTTTATTTATTTATGATTATTATTTATATACCGCAGCTTAAGAAAAGTGGCCTGCATACATAAGGACTCCGATTAACACCTCTGACGGATATAATTAGTTTGTGTAATATGAAAGAGGCCCATGGAGGACAATTGATCCAAACACTGCAAGATTTATATTCCTCATTAGGAAATGTACGGCCTTGGTATATATACTCTAACGCAGTCGGTAGATTGGTGTTTTTTTAAGTACCCCACATCTCCTCTAGAAAAACGCTGAAAACGACAACTGCTGGCAACCCTGGCGCAGGCAACTGCAACAGCATTTTTCGCATATTTTGCCTGATACCCGTGACGGTCATCATCTCTCCACTCTCTCCCCAACATGGGCGCGCTTAATGCGCTTGGTAATGCCGAGCAATTTGTTGTTGCTTAATGGCCGCATTGGCAACACTGTTTTTAATGTTGTTGACGAAATTTAATTGTCGTCTAAATGATTGTAATTGCAGCAAGCAGGCTGTGAAAGCGGACCGTGCTGTCCGTGCTGCAAGATAAGCGCGCATTGGTGGCGCCGTTGCTGATGGTGCACGCTTCAGTGTTGGGCAGAGATGAATTTAAAATAATTAAACGTGATTTTGCGCGACGCCAATTTGCGAAATTGTTTAAAATTTGGAATAATTGAAAAAGCAGAAAATTGAAAACATTTTAGGGTCAAAACAGGTGCAATAGAGTTGTCGCAGTATCAAATGACCTTGGGTTGATTTGAGTGGGTCCCAGGCAAAGCAGTTTGTGGTGGCCTTGACGCATTGTAGATCGTTGATAAGCGGTGCATCCAGAGTAAGTCAAAGGAAGCATGTCAACATTACCCCAATTGAGGAATCTTCTCGCCCACCAGTTCACAAAATATTTTAAAGCCCCGCCTCTCTCCTCTGGCCAAATGATAATATATTCAATTTCGATTTCTGTTTCTGAGAAATTCCCACCACAGTCGTTTCTATCAATCCGCCTTAATGGATTGAATTAATTGTTTCAGGCTGCTTCTGTTGTTTGTCTTCCTAATGAGCAAATGCGTTTTTCTTCAGCCACGGTCTCCGAACGGCTGCAGCGACACCCTTTCGTAGGTTCCCAGCCTGAGCTCAGGTTGTCCATCATTCATCAAGCGCGCTTGCGCTGCATTATTGCACTGGCTGCTGCATACTGCATGCTGCATGCTTCGTGCTACATGCATCATGTGTGTTCGCTCAGCAGGTGACATTTTCAGGTGATGGTCCTCGAATGTTTGCTGGCTCCCATGCAAAACTCACTCATGGCGAAATCAAAGTCAACCATGCTCGCATGCCAGCCGAGCCGCCATGGGTGCGTGTGCCCGTGTGTAGTTTCCGTATCATTTTGATATGTTTTGATTAATGGTAAACGACACAAACACTTAATTTGACGCAGGCTCAGGCGCCTGCAGCAAGCTCAACACTTACTTCACTCGCATCCAACTAGCCACGCCATACGGGCTGATGATGATCGTCACTTGACAGCCACAGCAACAGAAGTATCCCTGAGATACATTCGCATAACAAATTACTCGTATCTACGCTGGTTTCTTACCATTTCTTCTTTATTCGTTTTTTGTAAATTTCTTTGCTCAAGATTAATTATTGTAATCATATCAACGCTCGGTTTCTGTTTGTTTCTTTGGCTCATTCAAACGCTTCCCTGAGTGATCAATGATCATGTGGATTTGGCCTTTTCGCTGGCACTGGCAGCACATGTGCTGCCTGCTTTTCTGCTCATAATCAAGATGCTAATTTGAAGAAGATTAATAATATATTCGTAGAGAAAACTTGTATCATTTAAGATCACATCGCACGATGTGAACTTAATCTTCGGAACAGGAAATTGTGTCTTGCAGTTTGTGTTTTAATAATTCCAATTAACAAGAAACCGAAGATTTGCCACGCGGTGCTACAAGTTGAACACGGAAAAAATAATTACAGAAATTTATCAAAGACTTTCCAAAAGTTAACAGAATCAGTACCAGGAACCAAAGTACGAGTATTCCGAGGTGCAGCACTCACCTTTTCAAAGGTTGGAAAAACTTTTTAGAATGGAAAGGCGGATTAGGAAATATTCTAGAAAAATGTGTCCAAGTGGTTGAATATAAACCAGAATAAATGAAGAATCTAATCAGAGCTTATCAGGGGGAGATAGTGGGCAGCTATGGTATAGTCAGACAATAGAAAGTCCTTTGTAGGTCCTTATAAAATTTCTAAGAAGCTTAATAATGTACTGAGTGTCTTGTCATATAGTTATTCCGAGAACCTGAATGGCAGACGAGCTCACTGGTGAAGGTAGCAACATACCTATTTACATGGAGATGGGTCTGCTTTATGTGCCTTTTGTTGAATTCCACAGGAACCCCTTAAATTAGTTTTCATTAAATGCCCAACAGTTCCCAGTTGTGACATTACCATAGAAGTCGAGTTAAAATGAGAAATTATTCCCAAAGCTGGAAACGAGTCCCTGTACTTGTGACAAGTTACTTAGTCTAAGAGTCAGGATTCGGTCTCCTGTACTTGTGACAAGTTACTTAGTCTAAGAGTCAGGATTCGGTCTCCTCTCTCAGTTACAAGGAAATGCTAAGCAATGGTCTAACCAAATAATGTTTGATTGGTATCGATGCATCTCAGCGGAATCCCGCTCCACATGACTTCTACAGAGAAACAAGAAGGATTCCTTTGCTTCCTAGACACGAGGCGCCACTAGCAAGAAGTAGGGAAGTACACTCAAGTACATTCCAGGACCTTTTTCAACACTTGGCTAACGTCCCCAATGCAGAGCTGGCTTTTAATAAAACTTTCCCAGTCATATGAAGTAATTAGAAAGGAACTCAATAGCATTCTTCAACTGTGTTGATTGGAATTTGTCGAAATTAGAATGCAGAGATATATTTTTCCAAAACTTTACTCAACTTTCCTCGGAGATTACTGAATGTAAACGGGTGTAGTACCCTGTGAGACCATATAATGAGACAGAAAGTTCAAAGTCTTAAATCAAAATCGGGAGTCCGTGTAAATTTACAAATCCAACATTACCACTTTCACCCCACATTTTTCGCATTGTTGCCCCCCCCGCCCAAAAAAAAACACATATCAAATATATCAACAACATCAACAACAACAAAAATAGCAACAAAAATGTGCGCAAAACACAACAAAAGATTAATTGAAATTTTATGAGCAACCCAGAGCGCAGACATAAACAATCAGCGAAACCTCCTTTTCCCAGCCCCAAGTTCACCGAAGGTGAATGAGTTCCACAGCGAAACCCCAGAGCAAAATTTTAAATGCTTTCAAAAGCATGCCAACGAAGAAAGATTTTAAGACAAATGGCAGAGACATTAGACAAATGGACTGGACACAGGATGAGGAGCAGCAACGTTCAGCCAACCAACCGATCACTGACCAACAGACAGGCCGCAGCCGTGCGAGTGATCCTACTGCAATCCTGCTGACGGGCCCAAAACACAAATTGATAGACTGTGAAATTATTACGGCACACACACACACACAGCCACACACACTCTCACGCGGGCTGGGCCGGGCTCTGAAATTCATTTTCAGCGCGAGTTGATCTCTTTGAGCAAATGCCTCTGAGGTTAAAATGCAAAATGAAAAGTGATAAAAGCCACAACGAAGGCAGAGTCAAATTAAAGCGCGCTAACGTGACTACAATTTGTATACAAATTTGACAGTTGCAAATTTGAAATGTCTGTCAAAATGCTGGGGTCTCGGAGTAAGACAAATCGCCAGGGAACAGTATGGAAATTGATTTAAAATGTGGCCACAAGTCGTACGTGTAGACAGCCCAGCGTCTGAGAGCTGCTTGGTATTTTTATGAGAGGCATCGTAAGAAAGGCAAGGGAATGGAGGTGCTATTATGGTAGCTATGTCAAAGGAAACTTCACAAATGTACTTCAAGTAAGTAGGTAAGTAAAGTATTCGCCTCGAAGAAGGTGTTGAAGGTGTATGAATTTCCTCAGGTTTTATATTCCAACCAGCAACTATACGATTCACAGACTAGTTGGTAAGAATCAATGGACCAAGGCCTCTTTATATGAACATAATTGTAATTCAAAGTTTTCTTTGCATACCTCAATGGATGTGAGATAACTCGACCTATCAAAATGATCCTTGTAGTTTAGCTGTGCAAGTTTATATTACAAAGCAATAGGTCTCATTCTAGACAGTTTGTTGATAGGTGCAATTATTGGAGCTTGAAATAGAAATCGGCGGCTGCGTTGTAGAATACTGGAATGGCTGCGAAGGGTTCCTTACAAGTTTGAGGCGATAGAAATTGAATCGCCCTTGCAAGACCAAAAGCGGCAGAGCTCGACAATGTCACGGATTATGCTGCTTTATGTATCTAGCATGCAGGAAATCTCCACTTTTCTCCTGTTGCCTGGTGCATGAAGTTAGGTATCGGTCAATGCAAGCCGGTCGCCATATTTCGAAAGGAAGATTTTTTATTTCGGACACTATTTATAGCTATTTCTGACACGCCACTTGTCCTCATCAGATAGATATCTTTCAATGAAAGGCCATTCTTCCCCAACTAGTATTATATCTCAGAAAGCAACAGCACGTCAACTAGGAACTCTCCCAGGAATCGAACCTGGTCCATACATATAATTTTTTTTTTACTAATATTTTCAGGCTTTTTATTCTAACTTTTGATTAAACTTCATGCTTTAATAATCTGTAAAGGGCATGTTCATTTTAGACATTCGCGGATGATCTTTAGACAATCCTTATGAGGTTTCAAGTCAGTATCATGTACTGTTATAGAGTATTTTCAATTGAGTCTGATACTTATTTTGGGATTTACCACTCATTTCCTTGGATGAAATGGAGACATACTGCAGAGCAGAAAGTTACTCTGCTGATTTTTACTTTCGAGTCCCCAGAACTTTTTGAAAGCTTCCTCTTGATAGCTTCAAAGTTGCTTGCTTCGACAACTGACCCTGGGAGCACAGTAAATTGTTAATAATATTTATCGAAAATATTTACAGGCGTGAAAAATCTTACTTGGAGGAACATATCTGTATAGCTTGACATTTTTGGATGCTACGAAGTCTATGTAAGAGATATAAAACAAATATTTTATAGGGACATAGAGGAGGACCTATACTTTCTATAGAGCCATTTTATGCAAAAAATGCACTTCTCTTCTTTAGTCCTTATTGCAGCTACCTCCTTAACTGAAAGTCGGCAATGTACAAAGCTTGAGAAGTATTGTTTAGTGAGAAGCGAAATACCCTTCTTACCTTATGAGTAGTGCTCATTATTCTTTCTTATATGACATCCATGTACTTCGAGGTACAAGGAAGTGGTTTGATATGAACATAACTTCAACTGAAGTGACTCCAACAGAAATAAAGTTAGAGATAAAAATCGAGGCTGGCCCGGTAAACCACTGTAGCAATCAAGATTAATAGATAGATTCGGTTATACCCACCCTAAACCTTTACTGCTATAGTTATTACAATATACGAGTCCTGCGGAATTATAATAGGTAAGTGCATCTTAGAAGCCAGAGGGATCCTGGATGGCAGTGATTACCTTAAACCGTCCAACAATGTTACAACATTTTCCAAATACGTTTTGTCCAAAAAGAAGTACAGAATGACTTATACCAGTGATATGCGGTACTATATTTTAGAGGTGATCCTAGACTTGTAATGGACACAAATGCAAAAAAGGTCTTAATACATTTAATTTAACAGCAATCCTCTTAATGAATAGTTAACAAAATGTATTTTATTAAAACCGTGCAACAAGTTTACATTTCACTTTTGGACTGCTTGCTATTCACAATTCAACCGCTTGCTATTCACAATTCAACCGCTTGCTATTCACTATTGGACTGCTTGCTATTCACAACTGAACTGCTGGTAATCTACTTCGCTGTTTTGTAGTCGAACTCCTCTTTCCAGACTGTTCCCGCATGTACAAGCAGGATGTCCTTTAGTGCAGAATAGTTAGCATTGTCTGTCGTTTATGTTTCTAGTATGAGAGACTCCACTAATGTCTTATATCAAAATAAATCAAAGCATTGGGGAGGAAAGGCTGGCAAAAGGAGCTCTTTTCCAATGTCACATTACATGTGAGTGATACGTTTATAATTACATTTATTGATTGTAAATCAAGAATACTGATGTGGATATGTCGGGTATATTCTCACAATATATTTATTTGCGATTATTTTTCTTCGCCCCTTTTTCTTTACTTTATGCAAATAAGTATCATGTCATCGGCTTTGTACCTTCTACTCCAAAGAAACCTTCTAATATAGCAAAAGACACGGGCACCTGAGACGTGATGTTAACTAAATTTACCACTATAATTACAATTCTTGCACTTGTTCCAATTGTAGTTGTCATTATTGTTGTTATCTGTTCACATTTGTGCAAATTTTTTCACAACACTCGTAAGAATTATCATCAGCAACATCAAAAAGACAGAAAGAGAATTAATGACAACATCAACAACAACTACAATAACAACAACTACAACAATAACAACAACAGCACCGTGTTGTGCAATTCAACACTTTGTTAGTGACTCGACTCTCTGGCTGCCTAGTAAGTCAGTTAAGCAGCCTGCCGCAAACCACGAACGACACCTGCCGTTGCCGAGATAAGCCGCGCATTAAAATTCAATTCGGTATTCAGCACCTCCGTTTATGATACTTCTGCCAGTGAGTTTGAAGGGCTTGAAAGTAATTAAGTGAAGCGGCGGGCAACGTTTTTCTCACACACACTTGATTGTTGGTTTTTATATAATATTTAAATCAGTTTTGAGGAACAGAAATCTCGTCTAATTCTAGAAATAAAGTTCAGTGAAGACATTTAAAAGGTTTCAAAAAGCATTTGCCCACACCTGACCTCCTTATGTCAGCACATATGCATGCACTAAACCAATGTTAATCCTTCAACATGCTATAGTAATAAAAAACCATTCCCTTTTTACACTTCGTGGTGCTGGTATTAATTTCTGTTGATCGCCCTTATCTTCTCCTCATTAAATACATACACACGCACACACACATATTAGGATACTTCTTACTACTCCTTGGCAGATCATAACTAAGGATACGCATTGAGAAATGACGCTTGACTTGAAACTAGCGTCGCAGCTTTTTTGCTGTGTTTTCTGGTTTTTTGTTTACCTGCCTTGCGAAATGTGCGAACTCATTTAAATTGGTTTAATTAGTTGACAATGCGTATCCGTATGCTTCTCATATCCTTCGGCAGCGCAGCTGTGCATAATTTGGCATTTTAGGGCTCAAGCGTTGACTTGTCATAATCAGGCTCTGCACTCGGACACGTTCATTTATTCATTATTTCGCTTGTAACCATGTAGTAATGTGCATGCATGTCCTTTCGAAAGTCCTTATTATTGCATTGCTGCTTAATTCAAAGCAAACCGCCAACACTTGAGCAGTTGGAATGGTTTCAGTTGTTGACACTTGTTTTAACTTGAAATGTCTGCGGTAATTGTACTTTTTGTAATTGCCTTTTCAGTACTACTGGATGCGAAAAGGGTTCCTGGTGGTGGCTGAGGCCGTGGTGGCTGATGCAGTTGTGGCTGAGGCCATGCTGGCTGAGACAGGGGAGGATGACGCGATGGTGGATCACATTCAAAATGCGTTAATGAGCATGAAATGTATGACATTTTTTCCCAATCCCCCCACAACTACGAATGTGGCTGCTTTAAGTCTTGTGAAGTAGGCAATTGTTTTGCTGCATTTTTCAGTGGTGTCCAATCTTGAGGAAGGATCAGTAACCGTGAGTTGAGAAGGACTTGTACAATACAAATGCTATTGTTAGCAGTAAGTAACGAGTTCCTTGAACTTGCCCATTACTATCACTGATATATTATTTTCAAAAACTAACTCCTTATATTCGTGATGTATGTAGCTCTCAATTTATTGTTAGAAATACATTTGCATGCATCCAAATTTCAATAAAGCTGTTAAGACAGGTAAATATAACTGGAGAATTGTGGTATGTCCACCGTTGTACATAGAAGTGTCCTTGGAAGCTTATTAATTCAATATCAAAAATATATAAATATATCCTTGGGTTCATATTTATCCTTATTGTGTGAGCTAATTTGCCTTGTTCAGATTTCCCAGAAGTCCCCTACCCTTTTCAAAAATTTACTACTGCCATCTATGGGCAGCTAGCAAAAGTAGAGTTCCTTCTTGCAATAAAATCCAATTTGGTAATTCAACTTCTCATCTAAGACACAAACCTGTGGGTTGATTTTCAAAAATTCCCTATACTCAATTCTGATATTATTTTAGACACAACCACCATTCACGATTAGTTTATTTACTGTGAATGAGCAAATAAAGCTTCTACAGCTCATGTCTATTCGACAACGGTGGTTTAAATTATGTTTTTTTAAATAATTTAGTAGAGGAATAATTATAAATAATTACTGTGGCATTGGAAGGTACTCCCTCATTCCAAATCAATTGTCACCTGCTGTGCAGCAAAATCTTGATATGGATGTGGGCCCAATTGGATTACTAGCAGGTCTGAGAGAATAACTCTGGCTGCTACGTTGAAGGATGAAACCAATAGGATTGAGCATTATATAACAGAAGAGGGTATCAAATATATCAACATTCCAGCCAGATCTCATCTTCTAGGCGGAATATGGGAAGCATCAGTAAAAAATAAAGTATTCGCTCAGTTGATTAATTCACTACTTTAGCTTGACCTATGAACACCTGCTGACAGTTGTGACTGAAATTGAAGGCTTATTGAATTCTACACCACTAACATAAATGATCACAAGTCCAAATGACTTGCGAGCACTTTGAAGCAAAAATTCTCCTCGATAATTCAATAGAAGTAGCCCGAAGTGAATTGAAGCAGTCTCAATAAACACAGCAGGTTATATCCTTCTATATAACTGGACAATCTATCAGGAGAAGATCTCGATTCATAGCAATTAATAAAATCTGGTTACAACCTGAGCATTATTGACTAAATACTAAAAATGTTGCATATTATAAAAAACCAGGAAGGAAAGGAGCGCATCTGAGATTACTTACAATGAATTTATTCACCACTTTGGATTTTCTTATGACGTCATCTGAGTTGTTGGTGCCGATGTACGAGTATATCTGAAACCAGGAAATGGGATATAGATAAATCTAATCTAGATAAATCTATGAGTGGTTTCGTAACTGTGTGCCAAACATGGGTTCATCACAACACACCCGACACCAAGGAACAGTCGATGCAGTGGACTTCTCCTGCTGAATCGAAGCCAACGAAGGCCAAGTTGGGTTTGTCGGCCAAGAAGATCATGGCGACAGTTTTTTGGTATGCGCGCGGTGCCATTCGCATCGATTACCTTGAAAAGGATTAAACGATCCCATCAGGATAATGCACCGGCCCACTAGTCCGCAGTCGCAATGGCAAAATTGCCTGAATTAGGTTACGAGTTGCCTCTTCACATGTATTATTATTTATTATTGTTATTATTTATTATTGCTATTATTTATTTTATCCTTACTGCCCATTATTATATTCATTTCCCTTATCAATCCATGAAATAAATGAGTCAGTTTAAATTTAAAGTACTGCATAATTTATTCGTAAAAAACAAAATCTTCTGTCACAAAATAATGGACTCATAAAGTTTAAATATAATTGAGTAATTCAATTAGTTTTATTTATAATTAAATTTGTTTTGAACTGGACACATAATTGTGAAAAAATTGTCTTACTCTCTGGATTCACTTTTGCGATCATACTGCACAATAAAAGGATAACTTAAAACACGATCACTTTACACTTCTCCATTATTATCAAATAAATTAACTATTTTTAATTATTTAGAAATAACTATTATTAATTATTTAAAAATAAAATACATCAAAAACGCTACTTTCCTTATGAAATATCCTTACAATGAATATGAGTAAATTTTATTGCTCATACGCCTAGAATGGAAAACTTGTATTATTGTTGTTGTAGGAGGGGAAATATTACAAAAGTATTACGTTAAACTTTGTTTTAATTGGAAAAATTTACAATTCATTTAAGTAATTAAGTACAAATTTTAATTAATTGGAACAATTGTTTATTCTATCTAAGGAGAGTAAATTAAAGCTAGGAGCTAGGATCTTAAAAATTATGTTAGGAAAATTCAATTTACAGTTATTGGGAGCAGCAGGAATCTATAAATTTACAACTATGCAGTAGAATCGTACATTAAAATAGTTCGGGCAGCTGGCCCTAAGACGAACTTAGACCTGTAACAGAGATGTAATTGTTAAGTAAATCCTTTAAAGCACTTGCTCTAATTTATTTGTTTATGTATGTGCGAGTGTGTGTGTGAGTTTGCATAGCTCGCTGAATTAGACATGCTGCTGCAGTGCTGCAATATTATTGCCCACCTGTCCCGGTGGCTGTGAGGCACCACCGGCGCCGCTGCCTTCCACCGAACCGGTTTCGGCGTCCGAGTCCTTCATGGAGCCGCCTTCCTCATCGCCGACCAAAGCACGATACTTTTTGGCGATCGCGTCCCAGTCGGCCACATTCTCGATGCGATTCTGGTTGGCTGCGGTGAAGCTGGTCTGCGATCCGAGCGGCGACAAATGCACCACGGAAAGCGCAACGGAGTCTGCGTTGGCACAGAGTAGCAGGAGCGGTATTCGGAAGAGAAAAAAGGAAATTTTGTGAGAACTGCTCTACAAAGGCTTGCAAATAGTTGTAGTGGAATTTGGAGCTAGCGCTACTGAGCCAGAGAGCCAATTTAAAAGAGTTGCAATATTCATGAAGTTAGTTGTACAGAGAGTTTGAAGCTCATTTTCTAGCTTTAGTGAGAAAAATGCAGTCTAGTCTCTTCTCGATATTGGTTCGTTTAGCTACACGTAGCTGCAAAACTCTTTGGGCGCCCCCCTCTCACAAGGCGGGGGGCGCACGCAAGTGCTATTTGCAGCGACACATACATTTCCTACCTTTCTTGATCTTCGACAGCCACTTGGCGCCGGCCTTTGTGCGCGGACTGGCCTGACGTATTCCCATCATCTGTACCAGACTTGGGCGCTTCTTTTTCTTCATGCGTGCCTATGAAGAGAGCAGCGTTTAGGCGGGCGAGCGAGCGAGCGAGCGAACGAGCGAACGAGCGAACATTGGAAAGAGTGGGAACAAGAGACAACAACAAACACAAGTATGAGTATGGGAGAGACAGACACAACATAGAGAGAGAGAGAGAGTTACAGTGAGACAGAAACAGAAACAGAAACAACAGAAAAAAGAGACAGATAGAAAATAAGTGCAGTGTTGGTAAACGAAAAAGAGTGCTTGGTGTGAGTAGACATTTAGAAAGTGCGAATGCTTTGGACGGAGGGGTGGGAACACACAACTAAAGCGTGCCAATTCGAATTGAAACGAAAAAATTGTTTTTGTTGCCATTTTGCTTAAATGGGTTGGGGAAAAGGTCAGCGATTTGAAGGTAACTGGGTGGCAATATGAATAGTTGTTTTCTTAGACGTTAGAAATTGTGTGTAAGAAAACGGGAGAGCAGCAGTTCTACGCACGCTTGATATTTTACCTTGACCTTCTCGACGATCCATATAAACCACGTGGTAACTAAATTAAGCGGAGAGGGCGCTGTTGTCGTGCGATGCATGTTGCGTATAAGCTTTGATAGGCCAAATTTCCATTCGATGTCAGATTGAGCCTTTTGTGATTCATATTTTATTTTTGTTCATTTTGTTTTGTTCGGTTGTATGCATTTGAGTGGATGGAATTTGTGCAAAGATGATCATGTATTTTGCGTAGTTCGTTTAATGAGAAATGGAAGAAAAACAAGAAGATTGATGCAATATTTTAAGCAGTTATTCAATAACTTCAAATAAAGACAAAAATGTAAAAAAACTTTACTTAATATTTCATTTTAATACATTTTTTTAGCGCTGTAAAAGAAAAATAAAATATACCCTAATATCGTTTCTGCTTCGAAGTGTAAATTATTGGTTCAAGCGACTATTTTTTTATTAAAATTCTATTTTGCATATCAACAAATTTGGAAAATTCAATTTAAAAGTTTTAACTTTACCACATTTAAGTTTGAATTACCGCAAGTTTTAGATAGATATAGTTCATAAATCTATAACACAGATTATAGCATAGATAACTTCTAACAAGTTATGCAGTACTATATAATAAAGATTCCTTAAATGATCCCCTACAATAAACCCAGTTCTTTAGTGCACATTCGTAGGCAACAATTCTCCTCATATACACATTAAGGATCGTACTTGTCATCACCAATTAAAGCTCCAGAAAGGACTAATTCTGTTCGAATTAAAATTCATAAGGATGTCCCAACTATTCCAGTTCAAGCACAAAATAAAAAGTATAAAGTTCCAATATCTTTAGGTTAGTAGAAAATAAAACAACAACAACAGTACTCATAAGGCTAGAGCTGCGCTGCACAAAGCTCCAGACTCGTGCAAGAGTTAGTTTAGCTTTCTGCTTGAGCAACTTCACTAGTCGCCATATTGCCAATGGATAAGGTTGTGTACATATATTATATTATATATCATATATATATATGAGACCAGTTTTACTGGTCCAGAACCTGTTCTTCGCATACCTTTTATTGTCATTAGGGTCACTATTAGTGATTGGGTTGCCAGTGCTCAGAATCGCGAATGGGGGCTGTAAGAGGCGGCAGATGGGCAAAGGCTGTGCTGCCTGTTACCACAGATAAAATGTCAAGGTTCCTTCTGTCAGTGGGTAGGGGAGACTGCAGACTTCTGGTAATTTTTCATGGACTAAGCATATACAAAAGATAGGCATTGCAGACAGTTCGCTTTGCCAGGCTTGTGGAGAGGAAGAAGAGACATTTGACCACTTTATTCCCCGCTTTCGCTAGAATCAGGTTCGAGGCGTTTCGCACTGATATCCTAAGTGGCTTTACCTACTTAGGGACATAGGATCTACAGAGATTTGTTCACAAATCAGGTACATTCAAAGAAAAATAAAAATGGAACGTCAAATGTAGTACAATGGATGTCAGATGGTTCTCTGTGTCCCTCGTTTGGACGTTATAGAACCACAGAAAAAATAGTTTTTTGGATAGGTCACGTTATTCTAAGCCACGATTGTTCAAACCGGGAACATCTTGTCCCTCTCTTTAATCCCCGCTTGCTATAATAGTTCTTCAAATTGAAATGTGTTACCTAAGGACATTAGAAGTAATCCGTAGTTGCTCCCTTTTAATGGTCTTCAAACATATTTAGTAATGTATGAAAAAATTATGTAAACGTTTTGTATCTGCTAGGTACATACTTATATATTTATATACAATCTTAAGCGGTAGAACTTTCTTAGTCGATTTAATATTGTCCGTCTGCCCGCCTGTGGTCTCCCTTTTTATACCCCGCCTGATTTATTGCAAAGGAACTTTGCATAAAACTAGACTGAACCTTAAGAGAGGACTAAAATTCTCTGTGAACTGAATATCGCAAAGAATAAGCCTACCTTCCATACAAATAACTCGGAAGACCCCAGTTAAAATTATGATATAGTGTTAAGTTTGTTAATAATTGAGATTTGGTTGATATACTCGTACACAGGTGAGCTCCTCTACCCAGGCTCATTTCACCCAAGATCAACTAAACGCCTACAATATGAACCAAATGTGCCTGGAAATGATCATGTTATCATATATTAAGTCATATTAATCCAATAGAGTCACTGTTGAACTCGTACAAGTACTTTATCTCCATTGGAGTAGTTTGATAAATAGGTGCAGCAAATAGGGTATCTCGGATTTGGTCCAACCCTACTAAAGTATTCTTCTCTGATTTCAATTTGCAAATTTGCAAAATTAGCTGAATCAACCCATAATAATTTTCAACGCAAAGTAGGCCCATTGTGTCCACATATCACAGCAACCAAAATTCTTAATATATGAAAAAATTTTATAAAAAATATGATTGTAAATTTTTTTGTAACAAAAAAAAAAAATATTTTCGAATACTTTTAAAAGTTTTCCAATACCCCGCTGCATAAGCTTGGAAAATTTTCATGTATAAAATTTGGAATTTCCACTTGAAGCAGAAACAATATTAGAATATATTATGAGACCATAAACTAAAACACATAAGAACGCACACATACATGCACAAAATGCTGTTAAGCATGCGCGTATACTAAGTGACTAACACATTCAAAGGTACTAAATACGGTTCTAAAATGCTTAAAACTTAAACTTAAAACTTCTTTCTTGACTTTTGTCAATACTTCAAAGCTCACACAAGCAAGCTTGGCATTTTTGCAAGCTTTGCTGAGTGGTGAACACACAGTTCAGCTTATTCTAGTTTAGCTTAGCTTAAAATTCTGAACGCATGCTTCGGCACTATTCTAAATACATACTAAACTACGAATACACAGCGAGCGTTTGTTGTCCTGAAGGTACAATTCGACTTGTATCTTCGGGAGTATTCTGTTGCGAGTTTGCTTATTGAAACCCACTGAAGTTGCAAGTCTGGGCAGTTGATGGATCTACAAAACTGCATAAAGCACTTTCGCTGGAATTGTGTGCTTTCCTACATTAAAAAGTGTTTTCGAGCGTTACAACACCTCCCGTCTATGACGAGAGCAGATTTTTACCTTGCTGGAAGCATGTCCAAAGCCTTCTAGACCTATTCTAGGGTGGGTCATAAATATTGAACGCATTTTCAATATTCACAAGTAGTGATTAATCTAAATTTTATATAATTTTAGATTAAAGGCGATTTACTTTGCAAAATTGAAAAAGGATATTCACGATTATTATTGGAGTGAGAAATAGCTTTTTCTTTTTCAACGGAAAGTACAACGAGTACAAATCGAAGTAATTTCTAAGCAAAGCTGTTAAAGACGGACACCACAAAGATTGAGGACAACCACGAACAATATCCTTGCAAGGATTGAAGGTTTGTCGACAATTATTTGAAATACAACCTAAGTGTTCCAAAAAGAATATCTTCACAATAGCTTTTGTAATATTGAAAACTGTTTTATTCAATAAAATTTTATGTATATTTGAAATGCTCTGAACTTTTATATCCCTTCCTGTAATAGATCCAGTGATTTGTAGACGGACAGACTTGCATGTAGTCTAAGTCGATCACAGAAATGTCCTTGAGATATGTTTCAGATATGTTTCAGATATGTTTGAGATATATTTGAGATATGTTTGAAATTAACTAGACTAATTTGAGTTCATGGTTCAAGACGTCTGAATGTATTCTTCAAATTAAAACACATACTATCTTATGAAATGGTAAAAGCAGATGATTTTATCATATCTACCTTTAATTCTTTCGAACATGGTTTCAAATTTTTCCCCCGGTTATACAATTCATTACTTATTCAATAATGTGATCCACGTTCTACAATGTTGGGAGGCATTAACAAATGCGCTTTGGCCGCTAATATGATTTATCGGGTTAGAACTTTGATGCACATCTTTGCGACAAGAATACTGACTTCCTCATGAAAGAACCTGCTTTTGAACTTTGAAAGCTGATTCTAGTTATGTTTGAAAGGATTCTATTATCAACTTGTGGCTATTCTATTATATCCATTATAATCGGGATTGCATCATGAACAATTACATGCTTAAACAACGAATCATAATTCACTATCGACCCCTGGAGCATTTGGAAACGGAAGCAAATTTTGGCTTAAAATCATCTTTGCTTACCAAGAACGTATTTATTTAAGGGAGCTTCAACCAATCATTTTGTTGAATCTGGAACGATCAATCCAAAACAGTATCATCAGCTGCTTTCTACATCAATATTTGATGTGGATTTGGGTCAACTTCTGCCATCTGCACCATCTTTCTTATGTGAAGTGTGAGGCAGTAATTATGAGAGAGATTCTTTAATTGAATTGGCTGATATGAACATAGACAATACATGGTTGTAGAAAGATGGTGCTATTTTGCACATGGCACAGTGGAACTATTGAGAACTAATTTCCAGTTGAAATTACTCGTACGAGTATATCGAGGAAGAGTTAGAACAGCTGGTTGTCAAGCTCATGTCCTTTGGGACTTTTCTTTTAGAGCTTCGTTCTTGGCCTACGACAATAAACCAGCAACATTCCAGTAAATTGAGCAAAATCTTATTAAAAGATTTCTGGAATTGATCCGGATTTATGTGTTGGAGTTAACCAAGAAAGTTACATGGGAACACCTGTGTAGACTACGAGTATTCAAAGCATGATATCATTTAATATAATTCAATTCACAATACAATTTAGTGTCATGCTCTGCAAAAAATTGTCTGTATTCCATTTTGAAAACCAAACACTTTTTTTAGAAGGACCCTGTATAAATAAACTAACATTAGTTTGAACTTATGTTCATTGTGCTGTCTACTTTTCAACGCACATCTACTTAGCTATATCCTCGATCATTTTTCCAGACTGAACCTAGAGTAGATCAATATCCATCGTCAACATTTTGAGGGTCACCCAAAGGTTTAGGTTTAGGCTGGAGTGGCAGCAAGAAGCACACTTAGGCACAAATAATGGCCCATTATGATACCACGGATGGAGTCACCCATACATATATAAAATGTTCCCTAATTTCCCCGGAATTATCTCATGTTATTCGGACTATTTGAAAAACCTTTCCCCCTTGTTCAACAGGACTATTCTTCACTTAGCCTACAATTCTATTTCCTGAACCGAAAGTAAATATATAAACGTTTTCTATAATAATTTTGTTTCTGAAAAAGAGCAATGTTAATTATACTTAAAAGTAAATAAAATAGATATGTAAATAGTTTATATTCAATACTTAATATTAAGAACAAAAGAATATTTAGCAATTTGTTTGGAAAACTGTTATGGAAAATACTACCTGTATCCTTTGGTAGGTGTCTGACATCATGGCAATCAGTAAATTGATGAGGACTACCACCGACACCAACATGTAAATGCCGAAGACGATTTTGAACAGGTACTCAACCCAATATGGCTGAGTGGGCGTGGCTAGATTTTTGATTTTGTCAACTTGCGTTTGCTCGGTCGTCGTCTGACCGAACACAGCGAAGAATAACAACTCAAACGAATTTATCGGATGCATGCGCACTGTGTCGTCAACAAAATTAGATACAAACGCACACACAAACACACACGCAGATGCACACACACAAATATACAGTCGATTGGGCCATTGGCCAGGCACGTTCGGACACAGTACACAGGCAAGGATAATGCAAATAAAAATATTGAACAAATAAAAACGTATACGACGCCCATTCATTGCATTGGCGTCCAATCAACAAGGACAACGGTAGTTTTTTTATGTTTATTTTTTGTGTTTTGTGTGTTTTTGTTTTTGTATTTGTTTTGGTTTTTGTTTCGTTGTCAATTGTCAATGATCAGTTCGGCAAATGAAAAGAGAAGAGAAATGCTTTCAATTAGTTGAGAGTGCAATACCAACCTGAATGCGTTGATAAGTATCCGACATCATCGCAATTAGAAGATTTATGAGAACAACCACAGACACAAGCAAATAGATGCCGAAGACGAACTTGAATAGGACCTCGGTCCATTCGGGCCGCAGGTGGCGCATTGGGTTGATGTCCACGGTAGTCGTTTGTCCAAAGACGGCAAAGAAGAGACGCTCAAATGCCAAGAAAGGCGTCATGGGTCCTAAGTATGGTTTTTAGTGTCGTTTTTCGTTTTTCGATTTTCGTTTTTGATTTTTGGTTTTTTGTTTATCGGGAATTGGAAAATTTGCCACAAGGCAAATTTGTAAAAAAATTTGAAATTAGTTTAAAATGAGTTTTGAATTTTCGGTTTTTTGCAAGTGTTTTGCACATTGTATGCAGCTGCAATTGGGCACAGGCGTAGGCGTGATTTTATTTTTAAACAAATTAACGATATTGTTATTAATGATTATAGTTGTTGTTGTTGTTGTTGCATAGAACACAAGTGAAGTGTGTATCACGTCTAAAGCAGCGCATTCCAAGTTAAAAAGGGTCTTTGAAAAGTTTGCTTGCTCTTGTGTGCAGAAAATTTGGTGTGGAAAGCAACGAAAGCTGCGCAGTTGATTCGATATCGATAAATATCCAGATAGTTCATATATGTATTTTATATACTATTTTATAATTATTTAAACATCTTTTGCGAAAACATCAACATGCACCATTCATAAATTTTACAACAATATTATAAATCAAACATAAAAATGTTAAACAGAGAAAATGAAGAGGAAACAAAGAAAAGAGCTAAAATTATAAAAATAGTTAAATAAATTAATGTTTAAGTTAATCCTTTACTTAAGTGTACGTAGAAAAAAACACCTTCCACCTTCTACTGAACTATACTGAACTACTTGATTGAGAAGTACCCGAAAAGAATTGATGCGAAAATTATGATTGCAATTAGTTCCCTCACTGGCTCAATTAGTAATTTGTTGATTGAGAAGTACCCGATAAATGTTGATATGATAATTATGATTGCTAATAGTTCGTTCACTGGATAATTTTGTTAATTTTTGATAGAGAAGTACCCAAAAAGAGTTGATAGGAAACCCATGATTGCTAATAGTTCCCTCACTGGATAATTGGGGGACAATTATTAACAAATTTTTATTAAACTAACTTTTATTAAACAAACTTTAATTATACAACAACAGGTTAAACAAATTCTACTTTTGCTTCTATATCACTTCTTATCAATGCAGCCTCTTATTCACAACTGGTCCTAATGCTGTTCTACGTTGCCGTTTTTATAGTTATATACTGGTGTCCCTGGAATATTTTCGACTAAACGCGATAGTTCTTCATTTGAGCTAACGAGAAAGCCTCATCATAGTATGATAGAAATTGACAACATCATTTATGACTAATCGATAGCCTCATCATAGTATGATAGAAATTGACAACATTACTTATGACTAATCGATAGCCTCATCATAATATGACAGAAAGAGACAACATCATTTATGACTAATCGATAGCCTCATCATAATATGACAGAAAGAGACAACATCGCTTATGACTAATCTCTAATTACACTTGACGAATACGATATAGCGAATACGATATAGCAAAAGCAACTCATATCGAATATTTAAGACTTACTTTGAATCTAACGTGCATTCATGCATTAGTAATGAATGCTGAAGTGGCTTTTTCATCACTATATATTTAACTATTCAATATAAAACACTAAATTAGATCTATAAATTATTTGAGTATTTAAATTTGAATATCCGTAGGCTTCTTAGAATCCATTGTAATAATAAATAAACCTTAATCTGGAATTTCTGGAGTCCATAAACATTTAAAGGGTTCAATCCACACTGCACACGAACTTGAAGATTTTATGGAATTTCTCATAGAAAGTTAGATTATAATTTCCCACAAATTTGAGTATCTTTAACAATACGAACATTAGAATAGAACCCTAATTATATTTCAGCCTTCCATTTTCAGTAAACACAATGCTTAATTCTATACTCATAACATAACAAAAGAATCTCTCACCGAGATTCAGAACCACCTTTGGACTTCCACAGCATTTTACATATGCTGTAATATCTCCCCAATCAAAGCCATTCCCGTAGAATACATTTTAAAATAATCCAAAGTAATGCTTGGCCAAAGATATATAATATTCTAACCACTACCAAGTCACTGACTCAAATGGAATCCAGCTTAGATAGATAGAAGCGGGATAGGCCGGAAACCCGGCGAAGAAGGAGGTCTCCAAAAATTCAGGCATTGATGCCCATTGTACCAATAGCCTTGAAATACTTGGAGGAAGAGAGAGATAGAAGATTTTGGAAAGGAAGTTACATCTTTTCAAACTTCTTTGACCCTTTTATAAATCTCAGAAGTCTGTCCAGGGATAAGGAATGTACGGTGACCATTACCAAAACATCTGACCCTAATATGGGCCTCCTCATTCTGGCAAAGACAGGACAAGCGTAGAGAAAATGCTCTGTGCCGTCCTGTGCTTCCTCCAGACAGGAGACCCAGTTCTGACTGTCGATGATGCCTATGGTCGCCCTATGATGGCCCCATAAATTATATCCCGTGATTACCCCAACCAATGATCGAAGATCTTTCCTTCGCAATGTTAGAAGGAAAACTGCCAACCTCTTGATTGGACTATCTTGGAAGCACTTGGTTGTTTTGCAGGTCACTGAACTGCACCATCGGTCCTGGTGAATATTATTCACATGGCTTTTGGTCCAGTAAATAGCCCCTGCTAAACTCATACCAATACTTGACTCTGGTTCCATTGGAGTACCGGCAGATCCACTGTTTGCAAATTCATCAGCTAGTCCATTACCCCGTTCACCACAATGTATTGACCCCATATAAGTTCAAGTAAATTCCACGTTGCGATGGAGTTAAGTCTTGACTTCCATTCTTGCAGAATTTTTGCAGTGCTTGGTGCGTCTTCTAGGGCCTTCTGTGCCGCCTGACTGTCACTACTACTCTAATCTGCTTACCGTGCCATTTCTTCTCAATTACCCATTCCACTACCTTAAATATAGCAAGCACTTCTGATCGAAATACCTTTGCAATACTTCCCATGTCGAAGACATTACTTAACTTGATCATTTCATTTCCTGGAGCCATATTCCATATTCCATCTTCGCAATTTAAAGCGAGCTTCTACCAGCCACGGCTCTGATATTTACGCTCCACAAATTGATTACCCGTGAGCAATGTTTCAATGAAGAAAGGAGTTGTTTCAGCTAGGAGAAAATATGCATTGACTTCTAGTGGACCAGTACCGAGAGCGAGACTGGCGTCATTGCGAGACATTGTCTTCAGCGAGACTATTTCCTTTCTAAGCTGTGTCATTCGCTATTTTCTCAAGTTCTTCAGCTAAATCGATGCCATTTCCATTGTAATTATTGCTCAACTTTAGGCTAAACCCATACTCACTGAAATCTGAACTAAGGGGCTTGGTAAATAGGGAGTTCAAACTACTTCTAGGGATTTACATGTGCTCCTGCTATTATGTTTCATACATCTAAGAATACTTTAATTCCCCCTCGTAGGATTTCTGGTGATATGTTCCAAGAAACAGGTGTGAATATTTACTAGAAACAAAATTAAAATCGGTGCGTGAAACGGAAAACATACTCAATCAAAACAAAATTGACAAGAGTTGTCACAGAAAGGAAATCATTAAACCATGCGAAAGAAAAATAGGAAAAAATAATATCGAAATGAGCATTCCAAGACAATTTTGCACTTTAACACGTGAACCAATTAAATTACGAAACAAACCTAATTAAAACACTTATTATCCACAACATCAAGGATGCACAAAACGGGCGGACCCGGGGAACGGGCCCACCCATCGAAAACATGCCTAAAAGAAAACAATACACAGTAAGCTTGAGTTCCTTTGGGCGACAAAGCAAAGGATACATGGGCTGTTATCTATTTATATAAAACACGACATCGAAGGCGTCACATTCAGTTAAACATAACAACAGAGGCAAAGGCCTCAACAAGGACTACAAAGAACATTTGGGCACTTACGGTCGTCTTTGTGTTTGCGACGGAAATCGCTATTGCGATTGTCAACGTAACGCTCAGAGGGCGGTGGGCGTGGTGTAGGCATGTCATCTGTGTGGGCATCAAACATAAACATAAACATGAATTGAAGTACAAGAAAGTTAAAAGTAATCGGTAAGAAAATTGGTCTGTAATTGTTCGGCATGCAATTTGAATTTTAGTTTTTGTTATTGTTTTTTCTTGAGTGTAAACACGTAAGGTAAATTTTTGTAAGGCAGATACTTATCAAGACAATTAATTATATTAACAGCTAAAAAGAATGTTCTGCCACCTCGCCAAACTAAAGAAAACCTCACGGCTCAGAGTGCACGGCAGCCTGAACTTCCGAGGCACTGCGCCCAGAATCTTTCCTTAGTCAAACGATCGGACAAGAACCAATTTCAAGAAAACGCAAAATCATACAAAGAAGCTTGAAACTGAAGGAACTCACCGTCACTAAAGTAGCCACGATTGCGGTTCTTCTTCTCGAAGTTGCGCAAGTCCTCGGGCGTGAAGTTCGCAAAAGACTGATTCAGCGCCACGATGTGCATCGAGAAGCCGAACACGAATATAGCTAAGACGGCCAAGAAGCGCGCCAGATCCTTCAGCAAGTCACCAATGATTATGGCCCAGGGACCGAATAGATGATGGAAGGACAAGAAGTCGAGTATCTGCACACAGGCGAGCAGAAATGCCAGCGCGAAGCATTGATTGCGGCAGTAGACCAGAGTGGGCCAGTACTCCTTTGAAACGAAGGCGAACGCAGTTACATGAACACCCACACCTGCCATGCCCAGCAGCAGCACTAGCAACTTTATCGATCCCAAGCCCGACTTGTCAGACGGATTTGTCAGCTCGAACAAAAGTAAGCCGCTCAACCAAATGAGCAGCCCAATTTCGTACCAGTAGGGGACCAGACTCAGACGCAGCACCGGATAGATCGGTGTAATGCCGACGATACTCAGGTGTATCATTAGGTAAATGTGCGAAGTGAGGTAGGACATGAACTTTATGATCGGCACTTTGTTGAATTTGTGGCCCATGGGGAATGTGAAGCCAATCCAGACGGGTGGGCAGAGAATGAAGGCGACTAGCAGCAGAAGGATTTTCCAGGACGCCCACGTTAGGGAACCGCGCCAGAGTTCCTGCAAGATATGACCACATAAAACTCATCCATTGAGCTGGAACTTCACACTTACCTGCAGATACCTCTGGACAACTGTGTGCGCTATCACCTCCTTCTGCTCATTCTCAATTAAGACGTCGAGGAACTCAACGTTGCGTTTGTCGGTGGCTTGCAGGATCTTCCCGGCTGAATCGGCGCCAGCGGCCAGAGCCAGCAGTTCGGTGGCCATGGCCTCGCATTGTTTGCCAGCGGCCACTAAATCTTTCGCCCGCTCTTTCTCCTACAAATACACTCATTTAATATAATAATTTCAAGTACGTAGCGTACTCCACCGTAGTCCCCCACCTTGGTCGAGAGATTGATGTAGATATTGGACAACTTGGCCGCCGTGTCTACGGGCGCTGGAGAGACCAGCACAAACTCTTGTATCGGTTTGTTGTTGTGGTTCTTCGACACCACCATCAGATTGTATACGAAGCGTTTGTCCTCCATGAGGCCGTAGGTGTCGTGCTCCTTGTTCATCAGGTAGCGTAGCACGTCATTGTGGCCCTCGGACGCGGCAAACCAGATCGCTGCGCATCCGTAATTCGTCTCGGACTTGGGCGAAGCGCCAGCCTCACACAACAGCTTCACGACGTCCAAGCGACCGGCTTTGGCAGCACAATGCAGTGGCGTCCAACCATTTCTGTCGGTTGCATTTATTTCTGCGCCCTGACCCAGCAAGATCTCCACCATCTGGATGTGGCCATGCATCGCCGCGATATGCAGGCCAGTTCTACCATGGCGATCCGTCGACTGGAGGAGTTCCGCTGAGCGACTCAGAAGCAAACCAACCACTGACATGTGTCCACCGAAGCAGGCCAAATGGAGGGGATTGTAGCCCTAGAGAGGAGAAGTCAATTATGGTGAAGTCGCAGAGGTTCAATGCAGAACTTACATTCTCTGTGGTGGCGGCATCGACTTGCACGCCCGGGGAATTCAGCAGCAGACGCACTACATTCTCGTTGCCCGAGTATGCAGCCAAATGCAGCGGCGTCATACCTGATTCCGTACCCAACTCACCAAATAACGTTTGCCCCGTTGGCGTCTCAGACTTCACCGTGGCCGGCACGCTAATCAGCAGCTCGCGCACTGTGTCCGCCTGACCGTAGTAGGCGGCCACATGCAACGGGGTCAGACCCAGTTTTTTGCTGGTTATCCGCAGGGAGTTTGTGCTTTTAAGCGCATCCAGCACTTGGCCGTGGCCATTCTGTGCGGCCAAATGCACCGCCGTGAAGCCCGCCTTGTTTTCTTCAGTGCAGGAGGCACCCGCTCGCACCAGCGCTTTCACAACGTCCGCATGGCCACCCTCGGCCGCCAATTGCAGTGGCGTAGCGTCAGTCAATTTGTTTCTAGCCGAGATCACACCAGACCGATCGAACTTCATTAGCTCCTCGATCACCTTCACCGAGCCCTGCATAGCAGCGATATGGGCACAAGTGTTGCCGTCCTTACTGGTGGCGTTCACCAGCGACGGATGCTGCTGCAGAAATAATTTGGCCACTTCAGAGTAGTTGTTCTGCGCGGCGACATGTATGGGCTTCTGGCCCAGATCGTCGGTCGCGTCTATGTTAGCCCCCAGCTCCAGCAGGAGCTGACATACCTCCATCTGTCCACTGGCCGCAGCCAGATGGAGCGGCGTTTGTTTGCGCAATGTCAAAATGTCGATGACGGCGTTGTGATCCTTGATGAGAAATTTCACCAGATGTGTAAAGCCGTTCATCGCGGCCAGATGCAGAGCCGTGCGACCGACGCGCGACTTCGAGTTGATGAATGCTTTGTTAGTCAGCAGCGCATCGCAGACGTGCAGATACCCTCGTTCGGCGGCCAAATGCAATGCAGAGCGACCTTCGGTGTCAAATACATCAACTCTGGCATGATTCGCTAAAAGGTTGTTGACGAGCTCCATGTGCCCGCGGTGGCAGGCAATCAGCAGTGGCGTCCAGCCCACTGAAGACTGCCTGTTCATGGCCTTCTGTATGTCCGTGGGATTCATGTGCGAGATCATTTCCATCAGCACATCGTTGTTGCCCGCTACAGCACAGTAGTGGAAAGCGGTCTCCAAGGCAGTCTTCGTTTGCAGAGTCACATCGGCGCCGCTCTCCAGCAACATGCGTACAATTTCCTTGTCGGACTCCGGTAACTTGACTTCGTCCTTCGTGATTTGGCAAGTGTAGTGTAGGGCGGTGGCTCCATCTTCATTGACGGAGTTGATGTAGGTGGTGGCTTTGTCCGGGCCATGCTTCTCCTTAACGGTCTCAATGAGGTGGCGCACAATTTCCGGATGGCATGAACGGCAGGCCATGTGCAGAGGAGTTTCGCCGGTCTACAAATAGGGAGAGGAAGTTATAAGCTGCATTTCTAGTAGATTAATGATGGCCTACATTGGACTTGTACAGGGGATCGCCGCCGTCTTCCAGGAGTTGCATCAGCGTGCCCAGATTGCCGTGCCGGGCGGCCACATGCACGGGCGTCAGACAATCGTCGGTAGTTAGGTTGGGACTGGCACCCGACTTCAGTAGCATCAACGCACAGCGATCGCCGTCCTTCACGCGAGCGGCAATATGCAAAGGCGTTTCATGCAGATCGCCACCACGTACGTGGACATCAGCGCCAAACCCCAGTAATGTTTCCACCACCGCCGGCTTGGCTGACTCGACGGCGATGTGCAGAGCGGTGTAATTATCCTGCGTGCGAGAAGACACAATTTTTAAAAGAGTTCAGGCACTTCGCATGCAGATACCCACATTCGTCGTTACGTCCACCTTCTCGCCCTTCTGTAGCAGAGTGTTGATAATCCCCGTATGGCCATAGGCGGCCGCCGTGTGTATGCAACGGGCGCCATCCTTGTTGGGCATGTGCAGGTACACCCCCTTCTTGAAGAGCATGGTAGCGCATTCCGCGTGACCGTTTAGCGACGCAATGTGCATCAGAGTGCTGCCATCTTTGGTGCGTTCGAAAATGCTGGCTTTGAATTTGTCCGCCAAGATTTCGATTATGTGCGCATGTCCATTCTCAGCGGCCAAATGCATCGGGGTGCGATCTGAATGAAGGGCATCAAGAAGTGAGATTTATGAGTTATTTAAGTGCACAGTAACGCAAACACGTACCCTGATTATCCGCTATCGACGCTGATGCTCGCACGCCATAGAAGTACTTGAGCAGAGCCTCATCGCCCTCGGCGGCTGCTATGTGCAACGGCGTTTGTCCTTCGCCATTCTGCGTGTCAACATTGGTGCCATAATCGACCAGGATACGCACCATATCGACGTCCCGCCGTCTGGCGGCCAAATGCAAGGCCGTGTCTCCATTTGCGGTGGTTGCCTGCGAAATGCAATTGATTAATGCGATCGCTGATAAAGCGATGCCCAAAAGCAAAGCTGGGGGTCAAAGTCTTCGTTACAAAAAATGCAAATGAGCGACGAGAAGGACACAAAAATAGCTGCGTTATAACGATGTGCGAAATGTCAACAACACACACACACCTACAGAAGTGGAAATATAAGCCTATGAACGAGTATACTAGGCAATCACGCTCCTAATCGCCTTAGCGTGAGACGAAGTTTTTGGCCTACTTTCAGAAGTTCTTGAAAAGCCGGCATTCTCTCAAGCAAAGTATGAGTGAATTTATACCGTAAAAGGAGGTGCAAGAAACCAAAAAGAGTTGCGTTGTAGTTAAAATAAGATGCCCGCCCTTGGCACTTAGGTCCAACACAGCTAATTGAAGTTGATAGATCTACAATTCACATTTATGTCAGATACACACAAATATTTCAGGTGCGACCAGATTCGCCGCATAGATATCCTCTAATGAGCAGTTACTGGCTGACCTATTTCGGGGATATAAGCACCACACTTGCGGCATTTGTTTTTAGACTGTTCTGCAGTACCTTCGCCAGCAATTGCGTGACGCCTTGTCGCATTAACTCATTGGAAAATTCAATCAACACGCAAAACTTTTGCGCAAATTTTACACTGCAAACAAGTTAAAAGTTTGTGTGAAGCTCACAGGAGAGCGCACTCAGCACTCAGCCCAGCACCAAACTGCGAAATACCCCACGTGGAAGCCCCATTGCCAAGTCACACACAATTCCCAGTAATGCCAGTTAAATTTCCAAACACCTGCAACAACTTTCGCCGGTGTTGAAGTTTTCCAATGTCATTGCTTTGGAGTCGTTTGAGTGCCTGCGTGTGTGTTTATCAGAGAACACGTGTGTATGGCTGCGTGTTGTTGTGTGTGTGAATGCATTTTTGCATTATTTCCCATACATGTACGATGGTCACTTATGCCACACACACAAATCATGCCTCATTTTAGGCTTAATTTATGCTTAAAGTACTCGTATGTTGCGAAAAACTAATAAAGCCATTTTTCTTTAGCCTTTGCTCCTTTTGACAGTTCAAGGTTGACAATAAAAAATTGTTTAAACATTTGCAACATTTTTGCGCTAGATTAATGGCCTGCAGTCATAGAAGAACTTAAAACAGGAACGAACGCCGCGCTTTAAACGCCTTGGGAAAAGTTTTTGCGGTGCTGACAATGTTTTTTTATTTTTATTTTATTTTTGGCGCTACTTTGCACTTTTTTCTAGTCAACAATGAACAAAAACTTTGTATTTAATAAGAAAGAAAAATAATGTAAGGAATTTTGTCTCTAAATTTACCTTCAGTTGGTCTGCCGTTTGTGCTGCCAGCAATTCTCTACACATCGACTGATTTCCTGCCTCGACGGCGAGCAGCAACGGAATTTTTCCTCTCTGTGAAAGTTGAAAGGAAAACGATTAAAAACAATTGCATACTTTTCAGCTGGTGACAAATGTAAATTCCCTACGCTATAAATAAAAAGTGTTGCATACTTAGAGGGACACACAAATAAGCTGAATGCAAATTTATCGCACTTCAAGAGAAAGAAACGAGTCCAGGGAGGTGTGAATGGAACAAAATATGGACGCAATACGTGAATATCATGGGCTATTTTTGTACCTCAACTGATACGAGTGTGATTTATATGTTGATAAAGGGAGGCGTAGACAAAGAGAGATTACAACTACGTATGCCTCTATTTCTATGTCAGCTGAAACACGGACTTAAGTAGCGACAGTTTGGTCATGGATCCATATTTTGTACCTCTCTGTGTGTACAAAGAAGAGCAGTTTCATACTCTAGTCTCCAATATCATTGGAGTAAATAATCAGAATAATAAGCAGAATTTTCAAATATGCGAAACACATTTCTGAAGTTAGATTTCGTGACAAGTCGAGTGGCGTTGATACAGCATTACAATCATCCACTCAAAAACATATCACTACACTGGAAATATATTCAGATTGATGAAGTTTCATTAGTTAGGCATGAAAGATGAGGAGTATTTTTGGTGTTTTACTCCAGTTGCTAAAAATGTGCAGCCAACTTTATATACAAATTAAATATATATTTGGTTTAATCTGCTATATACAATTGGCTGGCAAAGTGAAGCAGAGTTGTCTTAGAAAGATACCAGATTGATTCAGGCCTATCAATATTCAATATAAAAAACACGATTTTCAACTTAAGCTTTGCCTTAACTTCAACTTTTGTTTACGCGAATTATCATAACTGACTTATTGATCTTACTAGTACTCTTAACCCATACTCATACTCACAAACACTGAGCTGCCTGTTTGATCGTAACAGATGACTGATGAAAGTCGAAGTTTTAAGCATAAAGTCATGAGTGTTTAGGGCTTATGGCACATTTTCATAGCAACCTGGTGAGTACAAAGCTTAAAATATGTGATAAATCTCCTTAAGTATATGCAACAATTCAATACGCAGAGCTATACGTCGCTTAAGATAGTTAAGGCGCTTAAGACTTCATATGCACACGTACGCTGAGTCTATACTAACATACTCGTAGCTTACCGCGTACAACACCACAACCCTCCACATTAATTAGCTGCATGCTCAATTTAGCCAATTTATGCCGGTGGTGTTAACTACGTTTTAAACAATTCTGCTGTAAATGAATGAGTCGCCTACAAAAACCTTTCTTGCCTTTGGTAGTAAGCACAGTTTTTAGCGGCAATCACTCACATGAAGAGTGCATTTTGATTGTTGCATGGTTTTCCCCTCCCTCTCTCCCTCTCGCTAGCAACCATACCACCCTCCCTCTCTCCGTTTCCCTACAACCATGCCTCCCTCTCAATCACCCCATCTGTCTCCTCTCTCTGTCTCCCCATTTCTCTCTCTCTCTCTCTCTCTTTCTTCTTTATGCACTTAATTGCACACAACGGTGTTTGGAGGCATGCTCCTTCTTGTGAAACGTGCGTGTTCTTGTCTGTCGTTGTTACTTGGAAACTGTGAAAAACTTTTCTTGAAAGGGATTTCCATGCCTATCATGGAATGTATCCACATTTGTGTCTATGACGAGCGCCTTCGTATGGGTTGTTGGGGGAGTTTTTGCCCGACACTTACTGTTAATAGACATTTCAACAATTCATTCTTCCGTATGGTAACGACGCGCGAAGCAGAGGCCTGTTGCCGCTAACAATATTTGTTAGCCGATACGAGTATTTGCACAGTGGATGGTTTTGCAGCAGAAATGCATTTAGAAATCAATGACCGTGGGTGTAATTTATTCGCATATAGAAAAAAATTATCTGAATTCAACAAAATTCTTAGACATCTGAATCAATTGCTTCAATATTCTGTTAATCAGCCATTCATTTATTTGCTACAATGTATCACTTAAATGGGAGTATCTCTAATTAAGTATTCAAATTCTTCCTAACTAAGAACTTAATATCAAATCAGCTATTCAAATTCTTTATGCAGTTAAGAACTTTAGTTGCTGATACTTTACTATGTGAATATAAAAATTCTGGTCTGAAATTGGTTGATCCTACATTCATCCAACGCTTCATAACTGGTTATGAGACATGGATATGCAAACAAATGAACAGTCAGTGGAATGGACGACAAAAGAAGGGACGAAACCGAACAAACCACGTCGAAGTCGGTCTGTTCACAATTTTCTTCGATTATCGTGGTATGGAAAATTTTGAGTTCCTTCCGCAAGGTGAAACAGTCAATAAGGAATATTATTCGGCAGTTAAGAAGTGTTTGTGCGAGTGTATTCAACTTAGGAAGCCAGATTTATGGAAGGACAACACTTGGTTTTTGCATTACAAGAATGCACCATCACACAAGACTGTCATTGTGAATGAATTTTCACTCAAAAACTCAGCGAATATCATCGAACAGCCTCCGTATTCCCCAGATATGGCTCCATGTGATTTCTTTCTGTTTGCAAAGTTGAAATGATCCTTTTCAGGAATATGTTCTGAGTCAATCGAAGCCATACAATAAAGTTCGAAGAAGGAACTAAAGTCTGTCCCAGCATCGGCCTATAAGAAGTATATGGATGACTCGGTCAATCGTGGGCATAACTGTATTGCTTCAGAAGGAGCCTACTTTGAAGGCGATAAAATACATTTGGTTGGTTATTTTATGTTTGATTAATGAATTCCGGGTCAATATTTGACCGAATGTATACTAAAATAACTCAAATTCTTAAATTTAGTAGATTAGGTTAGGTTGGGAAGGCGTGTGCGGATACGAAGTGAAATTTAGTAAAGCATTTCAGTTTTAAGATAGAAGTTAGTTTAGGTTACACTGGCTTGCCGTGAAGGCCACACAAATACCTGTAAGGCCGTTACATAGGTAGATGGATATCCATGTAAGAGTCGTAATATGAACCTGTGAAAAGCGAGACGCACTTAGCGAACTTAAGAGTGAGTCTTAAGATAGATACAAACACAACAACTAGAAAGTAGGTACACGTTTGCTGACTTTCAGTTACAAAAACTCTCAGACTCGAGAGTCAATTTTGACATTTGAGAGAAGAAATCATACCACTGTGCCTAAAAAACATATCAATTCCCATTGTCTATGGCAATAACTCAACCCCCTTTAGACCGCTTAAGACACACACAGCAGCAGTACGAGAGCCCGGAAAGAAGTAAACTTGTGACAAATTTCAGCATTCCAGCAGCGCGGTTTACACTCCCAGCCACGATTTGCGTGTCAATAGAGAGTTCACCTCGCAGCGTGATTTAACGGAAGGGTGCACAAAAAGTGTGCTGTGTGCACGGGGGAAGGGACGACAAGCGTCGCAATGCAAGTGCTCCCACCAAAGCTTGAGGCCTAGCTACGCCGGAGTACGTATGACTTTGGGAAAGTTTCCGAGTTTCAGTAACTTTGGGCTTCTCAATTTTTGTTGTTTGTTGAATGCATTTCTAATGTCTCAAAATCGGAAATTTCATTGATTTATTTTCTTATTTTAGTACAGTCGTCTTCTGGAACATGGGGTGCCAGCACTGTTGCTGTGCTATTTCGGAGTGGCGTATTGTTGTGTTGGGGCTTCTCTGCCAGGATTTTGTTTACGTTGGCACCGAATGGCACCGTTCAGAGACTAACTGACTAACTGACTGACTGCCTGACTATTCTTACAAATATCACATAGAAAAATTTGGTGGTTTCGTACGTTGTTGTGGTGTTGTCTCCACCACAGCAACACTTGCGAGGGGCGGGGCTAATGCGACTCCGCTGCTACCTCATTTATTCAGAAAAGTTTTTGTCTGGATTTCGTTTTTTTGTGTTTCGTGTGTTTTTTTTTTATTTGGTTTTTGTGTTGTGATGTTTTTGTTTGTTGTCTTTGTGTTCATAATTTCATATTTTGGCGCGTTTTTGTATTAGCAGCGTCGCAGGATTTACAATTTTCAATGGAAAATGGAAAATTTGAACCTGAGAATAACGTTTTTTTCATTTCATACTTAAAATCAAATTAGATAACCCATATTTTTAATATTTAAAGTTAATGCAGTTCAACTGATTTTATACTTACTCCGTCTGCTTTTAGGCGTATATCCTTGCCAGCGGCTGCTAATAATGCACGTAGAATATTAGTCGCCGTACCGGTCTGTCTGCTAGACACCAAATGCACCGCGGTTTGCGAACGAGACTGCAAGTAAATTGGCATAAAATTAAAAAAAGAAGTGACTAAACTAACAATTGAAAATTTAACACTATAAATATTCGTCCTTTTCATACTATGACACCATAAAAAATGCTCCACACACTTCAATCTCCAGCAAAATCCCAGCTCTCGTTGATTATCGCAACTTGTAACCAACTTCTTGCGACTCTCGAATGCAACTGCTGGCATTCCAAATAAAGGCAATACCTATGAATGCATACCTTATATCTTTCGTCGTAAATCTAAGCTCGACAGCAGCTTTCAGAATCGTAAAACAGAGTAGAGGCACTATAACGCGGGCGGGGGGCTCAGCACTGTCTGCAGTGCGCCATGCAGGCGTCAAATTCCTTTTGTGCCAAAACTCACGCCCCCAAAGCAATTTCCAACACTCAGTAAAGCAATTCAATGTGAAACTGGGGGAACACCCCAAAATAAATACATTAGAATAGAAACAATGGAATCATTCGATAAAGTTGACTGGCATTCACACAGTTGCAATCCACACTCCTGCCTCGACCCATCCACATATATGTCTCGGTTCCATGCAAGCATACGTAATGGGGAAAGTGCTCAGTGTCTCCGCGTTATGAAGATTCGCATTTTAATGCGAATTTTAGGGTTAGATTTGCTTTCGCCATAGTTACCAAAATATTTGTTTACTTTCCCCAATTTAGCGGCGTATAAAAAGTTCATTTATACGAGTACGTAATTCTCGGAAGTTGAAGTGTACTGACAGAGTAGTTGCATATGAAGCGATTTGTGGTAGTTCGCTGAAATTGATATCGAATTGACACACTTTTCCTCTTTGCACTCGCACAGCCAACGCTTCAATGCCTGCAAGATACCATGCAAAGGTATTTAGCGGAAATTCTTAACTGAAAACTCTGATTGAGAGCCAATCATTTCATTCATATTGACATTTACGCATTCATCAGGATTTCAATATGGTGGAAATGTTTCAAATGATTTTATTTTTAGTTTTAATCAATTTAATTATTGTTTGAAGTCAAAATTAATGATTCCCTGTAAATACTCATATTTGACTTTTGAGTCTTCAGAGTACACCGCATAAAACCTATTTCGAACTGTTCCTTTTGAATGGCGAGTCTGATTTAATAAAATAAGGAATAAATTCGCGGAAATCACAAATGTAGAGGAAATGCAAGGAGCTGGGTACAAGGGGGACTTCGGAGCATCTCTTATGTATATGTCCTGCATTATCAAGAATTCCCTCAAAATGCTTGGGGCCCCACATTTTAGGATGCTGGAAGGCGTCTCATAACTTCAATCACTTCTTAAATTCGCTAAAAACGTTACCATCCTTTAAGAAGCCTACAACAGATCTACGGAGAGGACTAACTCCACATGGTACCGCTAAGGACCAATAGGTCTATGGCCAGATTAATGGAGTGGCCTAGTTACAGTGCAAGAAGAACGAATCATCTTCTTAATAAACCATTAGCAACCTTATAATTGTCTACATAGGACGCTAACAAACTGGGCTTTCCGTTCAATGCTCATTGCAGGAGCTACAAAGACCCTTAAGAGAGAGAAACAATTTGTCTACGGGGACTCGACAATGTCGAAGCATACGAGTGATACAAAGAGTTTAAAGCGGGCCGTACTGTGTTTGATGATTTGTCTTGTTCCGGTCGTCCATCCACCTCTGTGACTGATGAAAACATCGAAAAAGTTAAGAAAATTCTACTCGAAGGCCGTCGTGTGACCGTCAGGGAGATATCTGCCGATATTGGTGTCTCGCTGGGACCGGTGCAGAGCGTTATGCACGCGTTTTGGTGATGAGACGAGTTGAAGCGCGGCTTGTGTCGAGAGTGTTCAGTGGCTGAACAAATGCTTTCTTTGGACCAAAATGTTAACGAAGGCATCATTTCCGGTGACGAGACATGGATTTGTGAATATAGCATCGAAACTAGTTAGTTAACAATCATCGGAATGGCGCTTCTCAGACGAACCAAAACCCAAAGAAACCACGATCCAAAATGAAGGTTTGGTTGACTGTTTTCTTTGACTGCCATGGCGTGGTCCACTCTGAATTCGTTCCGCCAGTAAAATAGGAGTATTATGTGAGCCTACTGAAACGTTTAAGGGAGAATGCTTGTCGCAAGAGACCGGAATTGTGGAAAAACAAACCGTGGTTATTCCACTAAGACAATGCACCAGCTCACACAACTCATCTTGTACGCGACTATTTGACCAAAAACAACATTAATACCGTTCCGCAAGTTCCGTATGCACCTGACATGGCTCCGTGCGACTTTTTCCTGTTCCCACGACTCAAGTTACCACTTCACGGAGAGAGGTTTGAGATGATTGAGGCCATAAAGAAGAATTCACTGAAGGAACTGAAGCCGATACCAAAAACGGCCTCTGAAGAGTGTTTTGAAGATTGGAAGAAGCGTCGGAATATGCGTATAGATGGACCATGGAGATACCTTTGAAGGCATTAAAATGAATATCAATGAATAATGGAACTGTTTTAGTTTCATTGACAAATTCCGGGTACTTTTTGAACATAAGGTATAAAAGGAAGTAGTGAATAATTGATTATTTGCGGTAGATCATTTATAAAAGTCAATATTGTTCGATGTTATATTTACTAGTGTAATTTGAAAGTAAACTAACTTACATCTCAAATGATGCTATTAGCCAAAACCATTTTTTAAATTTAAGTAAGTTCTTGTAAGTTCTTTAGTATAAATACAGGGATTCCAGAGGATACAGGACCGCTTGTGAAGAAATCTACAACTTGATATAATGATAAGCAGCATAGCGATCACATTGCCTCTTAATATGGCTAAGATGAGTTAAAACAAGTACCATAAGAAGTTGTTCTAGTAAAAACAGATAGTCTGACACACTTTATAAACTACCCTAATACATCCTAATTGAACATCCTAATTCCTGAAACAAGTTGAAGCTATTGAAATATGGTTTCATGTACCAGAAGAGTTTATAGTATTTATGTCAATTTCGCAGCTCAAGCCAATAAATTATATTGTGCAAAGATTAATCCATTGAAGAATCCCTGTTTTAGAGATTTGAAAAATTATTCTCAAGATAGCACCTGACTTCATCAACATTGAGTGCACTAACTTTGGTAAAAGTAGAACTTACACAAGAGAACTTTAATGTCCCATAATAAAGTATTTTTTTAAGGCCACTTCGCTGCATTCACGCATGGGGATGTATACCGCCGGGAGCATTCATCAGAGAAGTGGTCGTTAATCACTGTAATTAAGTGGCCAACTGTGTCCTGTTTGGCCCACACTTATTTTTCTATTTCCAGCTTTGTTTATGGCGTTGGCTGTGAACTCAAACCTAATCCGCGGGTGTAATTAAAACATACTTTAAATAGTCTCCGCGCCTAGTTTCAGAGGAGACTTGGGTAATTAAAAAAACGAAAGCTGCAGTTGGGAACTTAAAATGACTGCATCAGTGATTCAGTCCTGAGATTAACCGCCATGAACAATTATGGAATTCTTGGTAACTCATACGCCACGGCGAAGTTATCGCCACGGCTGCAATGCTTTCATTTTCTAAAATGAAATTCTTTGTTTACCGTATGCGCGATGGTTGGAAATTCCAGCAATCACAGTTGTTAAAACATGAATTACCTCCCAACCTTGATGCAATTAATGGGTCGCGCACTTGGCACTTGCAAGTGAAAGCAACACGCCACACTCTAATAAAGCCCACCAGAAATGGCGTGCGACAGAACGAATTATGCACCATGCAGCACTCCAAGTGACAAGCTGTTGCTGCTGCTGCTTTTGCTGTTTTTGTTGTTGTTGTTGTTGTTGTTGGTTGGTTGGCGTTGCTGCTGTTACTGCTATTAGTGGAACTGCAGCTGATATCATGTGCAGCAATTTGTGTGCTTAGCTTGACCTTTAAAGAAATCTGCCAGCACGCAGGAATTTTACCTGCCTCGCATTTATAATTTCTTCATTTGTTTCTTACCGCGCAACGAGTAAAAATAAATCAAATTCGAACAAAAAAACTTAAAAAATTATTTATTATTATGCAAAATGACGCGGCTTAATGGATTTCCTACCATTAAACGCGCGCACTTGTGCAGGGAAAATGCGTCGCATATTTATACTTACGCCGCCCGTGGAGAAGGGGTCCACACCGCGCTTGGTCAGCAGCAGCTTGACGACATCCTCGCGCGAGTACATGGACGCTATGTGCAGCACGTTGTAATTATCCTGCAATGAAAGAAAGTAACGAAATTAGCTCAAACATTCGCAATCATCACAGCCATTTGCTAATTGGCTTTACTCGCATTTATGGGTCAATATCAGAAATTGAAAATGTGCTCCACATGCAACAGCAGGAAATGCTTCGCTTGCAGCGCAGTTTAAGGTGTAGCCGCGCTGCTGTACAGCACACCCACTCCGTGCGGAGTGCAACTTTCGCTTTCTCTAAGAGCAGAGCTGAAACAATATTTACTTGCTCGGCGGAAAATTTTCAATTATCGACAAACACGTACGTACACAAGTCCACCCACTCAGCAGTTAATTTGTGCTTCTTGGACGGATGCACGTGTTTGGTCATTAGGAAGCATGCAACAAATGCATCAAATTTGACCCTGACTTCTGGGAAATTATGTCGGAAAAGAGTAAAGCTGAAAAAACACTTGAGAACAATTTGTCAAAAAATATAATAAATCGTTGGCTCCTTCTCAACGTTTCGAGTCTCACGGAGGGTATGGGCACCTTCCATTTTAAGCAGCAATAAATTTGAATATGCCTTAACATGTTTTCGACTGAACGTGTGAGTTCCAGTTGAAGTTAACGCAAATATTTCATGACAGTGTCCTGCAGTGACGTCACGAAGTAAGCCCTGAATGAAAGGAAGTAAACAGTGACATGAATCCCGAATGAAATGCCAAAAATCAATACGAGTGGCGAAAGGGACTCCATAAGAACTTGGAATAGTCTTTTGCAGTTTGAAAAATTCCTCAGAAATATTATGAATACTCATAACGATTTCATACAGTTTCTTTAGAGACAATTTACTGGTTTTATAAAGCTGTGTTGCCTTTATAATACGGGCCTCAGACTTGCACATGTGTCCATAAAGGTGAAACAGAATTCCTAGGCAAAAGGAACAACCCTAAACACTGAAACTAAACACAAATCAATTAAAATGACATACAGAGGAGGTTCGTACTATACTTAATTATCCACTTTTATGCATTCACTCCCAAGAATGCACTATGATAGAGTATGCCGACTACATCAAAGCAACAGTAACCATAGTAGAGCACCAAAAAGTAACTGCAAAATACTTCATCACCTGTGAAATCGGTGAAAGAGAAGGACTATCCATAAATTCCAACAAGATTACCATGAATACATTTAGAAACACTCGACTTATGATACCCTCAGAAATATATATAAAAAACACAGGATTAATACTAAACAAGGAAGCCAAGTATCGGGTATTGTATTGAGAACTCTCCAGAGAACTTCAAGTGCATTATAGTGGCAACAGATTCACAAGCTTAAAATCTGCTACAAAGAATTCTTTCTGTTCTTGAGCTTGTTGGTATTAGTTTAATTAGTATATTCACCAAGGCCCTTTGCTCCCCCGCGGAGCCATAGGACCATATATATATATTCACCAAGGATTCTCAAGACATTGTTATACAAAAGCAACAGGACAGTTCTAACGCAATCAACTATCGCTTTGATATGAGGCAACACCAACAGAGAAATATAAAGATAGTGCAGCGAAGAGGGAGCAAGCAACCAGTGCTGCTAATATCCAAACACATTGTAGGAGAATCCTTCATATATCGTTGGAGAATCCCTTATATATTGTAAGAGAATCCTAAATATATTGTAGGAGAATACGAATACCACAGAATCCCTTATTCAAGGATTCATTTCGAAACTTAAAACTAGAAGGTTAAGGACGGGTGCACAAATGACTTGAAGCTGAACACTGAGCTGGTGCACAACAACAATTGTTTTCGAAGATCTTCCCTGACTCATTATGAAGAAAAGAGCAAATATATCCAGATTATTGAATTTTTCTCTTTGGGGAATATTTCAATTTATGGGAGAATATTTCATTTGTTGCTTTTGAATGTTTTTTTTAATATTATTTCAATGGAACCTATTTTTGCTTTTTTTTTTATAGTAGCTTATTTTATCCAATATAAACCCTTCTTTCATTTTCAGCGGGAATTACTCCAATAATGTTGTTTCATTGAGATTATTTCATGTATTTGGGAATTATTTCATTTCGAATTAGTTATTATGTGTCCCTCCCTCTCCGTGAAATAGTCAGAATTTCCACGGTTACCATTTTCCAGAGTGACGCACTCCCTTCGAGTTTCGCTGCATTTCAGTTACCCTTTACTTCAGTATGTCCCTTATCGGCAGTACTGACAATTGCGGAAATGTTTCGGTGGCACATGAATATGCGGCTTACTTCGCGAGGGAATGGCAAAGTATTAAATCGCCACCAGGACATTCTCGCCATGCTAAAAACCAGCGGACAACTAATTTGCATACAACCATTGACATGCGGGCATAAGAACACCTTTACTGCCGCTGCGAATACTCGTATTTAAATCGGACTTGCAAAAATGCAGAAATTTTTTAGCCGACAGATAATATTTCACTGCCCCATGACATATTCCACCCAACAAATAAGCGCCAAAAAATCAGAACCAAACGAGAACACCAACAGAGCACAGCTCGAGAAATAGTTCAGCACGTTTATGGCTCTGTGTAGAACAGCAAAGGTCGCCGCTGGTACTCGTACTTGCAGCAGCAGAGCGAGACCGGAAATAAAAGAACGGAAGCGCAAAATTTTCCACCTTACTCGTATTTCGGAAAACGTTTTATTTCTGCATTGCTTTGACCCAGTTCGCGACTGTGTGCCGAGGCGCTATTGGGGGCGGAGAGGGCTGAAAATTATGTGCCGTAACGGAGAGTGTACTCGTATTTTTTGCACTGAAAGTTATTGCCTACTGTTGAAAGTCGCAACACCGCTTGCGAGCGTTTCAAGAAGGTGAGGTTCAATGGCCGAAAACTATGCAAAGTACATGTGCGATTGCACTCAAAACTGTGCTGAGTGTTTCAGTGAGTTTTTCATTTTAACACCGCAATTTGAAAATTGATTTTTACCTAATCTCACTTGAAGCGATTAGCACACGAGTGGGGTGCGGAGTTCTAGCCCAATTGTATCGGGATACCAAACTTTAAGATAACTTTAATATTTCTTTATGAAAACTTGTATGAGGCAATTTGGTTGAAGGGAGGAGTATTAAAGATCTGGTAAAGTCCTTAAAGGGTGGGTAAGAGAATACTAATGGCACAAATAAGAGGTACTAATGGTGAGGTGTGACGCACGATATATTGGTCAATTTACGAGTCTCTGAATCTCTTCGAGAAGCTTCAATTAGACTATATCAGCTAAGCAAATATTCTGAAACGATGAATTCATGTGCCTCTTAGAATCGCTCCACATGGTTATATAAATGCAGAGACCAAAGTCCGTCAGACAGTTCACCACATGTCTAATACCTTTCCACGTCCGAACATATCTTCGATCAATGAGGAGGACTTGCTCAGAGAAGAAAAAATATATGAGACAATAATGGCCAGACGACAATGTCATTGGGACTCTAGAACTTATCCTGGTCTTCATTACAGTGTTTGTATTAGAAGAAAGAACTACAACATATTGTATTGTAGTATACAGTACAATCGGCATCAATATCTGAGTGCTTCGGTGGTTCAGATCACTTGAAGGGCACATAAAGTCACTTGAATAGAACGTAATATCAGGTGAGACAAAAAAAAGTGAGTTGATATTCCCATGATAACACTTAAATAGCTCATAGGGTTACTTGCGGTTAAAATAAGGGCAAAAGAGTGATGATACTGTCATTTGAAGGTGACATAAATTCAATTAAATATCCACTAAAGACACTTGAAAGTCACACAACGTCACTTTAAAGATACATATGATCCACAGCAGTTGAAAAGAATCTCAAATTATACCAATTGAAGTTTATACAAGGTGAAGAAAGTTCACAAGTTTATTTGAATATAAAATAACTTTGCTTCAAGGTCTCATAAGATCATCAGAATTCCACAGCAATGCAACTGAATCTCAAATTAGACCAATTGAAGTTTAAACAAGGTGAAGAAAGTTCACAAATTTATTTGAATATAAAATTGAAGAACACATGAAGACCACTTGAATGTGACTTAAGAATGTATCTCTACATATGGGTACTTCATGTACTCAAGCATACCCAAAGGACTTTCGATTATTTATAACCATATAAAATGATGCGAAGTTACTGTTCCTGGTTACCAGGACATTGTGTTAATGCAATGCGAACACAGTGTATACAATGAAGATGACACCTGATAGTTATTCATGGAATTCAGTTTGTGGTTGCCCGGAGTCTTCAGGTAGTGATAAAAAAGTTAGTATCCAAAGCATGGTCCTGAGATGCTTCTTTTCCTTCATTAGTTGCAAGGGCGCATTCCCCCAACCCTTTGCAGATATAATTAATTATGGTGTAGGATATAATAAACAGTTCAGCAATGATGCAATGAGGCAATTTACTGCAGGAACACGCAAGTATGTTGGTTTATATCACTCAGTACATGTCAAATAGTCATTCATAAAACTGGGTGTTTTCCCTAATTTGTTCGTGCACATCACTTTGCTGCTTCCGGTTTGTTTAGCAATTACAACGAAACACTCCCAAAGTCCTTTCGCATGCACCTACTCTACCATCAGTGGTTAATGTGACTCATGTTTCCACATACTCGGAATGGCCTATGTCCTGCCCATTAGTCATTTGAATACGCATTGTGTAAGATCCCAAAATAAATCTCGCAATTATGTGTGTAACTTCACGGGTACTACTCTGCACCCATGCTAGGTGTGACAAGGCACTGGCTAATCTCACTACTGCTCCCAAATTAAGTCGCGGGCTCTAAACTGCTTTAACAAAATGTCGCTTAAGTTGAGAGCGCTCAGCGAGCAGAACGATATTTAATTGACTGCATAGTAATTACGCCCATTGAGCGATCGTAATGATGTAAAATTATATGACTTCCGCTCGCCATAAAACCCAGGCAGGACTGCTTTTAACCAGAACCTGGCCACGACAGCACGTGCGGATACAGCAAAGGAGAATGAGCGGACGCCACTTTTAATTAAAATTGCACAATATTCCTCGCAATACTTTTCCACAAAATCACACTCTCATATGAGCACTTCACCACAAAAGGGTGTGTTTATATGTGTATGTGTGCATGTGTCTGTGTGGGTTTATTTTAATTAGGTGCACACATTTTTTTAAAGGTTAAAACATGAAGTTCCGCCAAAAAAAAAGTGCCTCATTGCCAAAAAGGCGTGCTGCAGTATTTGATTAACGGCCTTTTCACTTGCAAGCAAGGCTCGGCTGCAGGCTCTCTCACCTAAGAAGGTGCGGTTAATTTGAGGCGCTTGTCAAACAAGTACAGCAAAGGTTATTAACAAGCCGGAGGTCTGAGGCGTATAGCGGTAATTACCATATGCAACATTGCATGCGACCTTGGAGCAGAGAAATTTGTGAAAAATCATGCTTCATTGTTCTAAGCATAAGCGCCGCAAGCGGAATGTGTCGCTTAAGCCGATTGTGAAGCGACAGTCTCTGTTGCTCCTTAGCTCTGCTGATTCACTGTGGCCATTAAGGAAAGCACTCCTTCGAATTATTGTTGCCCTCTACGCTATTGCCAGTACTATGACCACCACATACCTACCCCCTCTCAAGGTTTGCATGTGCCATTTACATACTTGCCACCCGTGCACACACACCCGGGCCTGAACTGGAGTACATTTTAATTTGTCATAAAGTTTGGGAAAAACACAGAAAATGGCTGTGTGGATTTTGTTTCTTCTCCTTTGCCGGGCCGCTTCAGCGAAATGTTATTTGCTTGGGTACACTTGGAGTGGCAACAACTTTTTTTGTATTTAGGTCAAGGATTCGTATCAAATAGATTTGTACTGCTCAACGTTTTATGGATTAGAATGAAACTAATGAAAAGCGATTTTTGGGGAAAATTTGAGCTTTAAATTCAAGAAGAGTTGAACTATTTTATAAGATGAAAGTGGGGAAAATGTAAAGAGAGTACGAGTATTGGATCAGATAAGAGTGAGTTTAATGATTCTCAAAGAGTAAATGAACCTATTGATTATACTTAAAGAGCATACAAACATTAAATCCAGCGCAGAAACTATTGAGGAAACTAAATATATATATCAGTAAAGTCAGGTACTATTAGTCAGGTATGCAAGACTATAATACAATTGTCTAAAATTCCTGCTCAAAGTTGAACAAACTTCACAAAATCCTGGGTAGCCCGTTATAAAAAACGTGGATCGACATCTAGACAAGAAATACAAATTTACTAATTTTCCCAATAAGAACATATATAAGAGAATCGGATCACTGGGAAAGCTGAAAAAAGTCCGTATGAATAATTTATTATTATTAACTATTATAACTTATACCATAACTAATTATGGATGCAAGGTGTTGGGGGAATGAGTACTAGCTACAGAGGCCTTTGACTTGAAGAAAAAAGGATTTCATAGAAAGAAGCATTTTGGAGACCAAGCCCGTGGGAGGATTTGAACCTGCGACCCTCAGGGTGCGAGTCTAGCATGCTTACCTCTAGACCACAGGGCGGCTAGGAGTAATTTATAATAACATATTCATCTTGACTTCTCTGGGATGCATAAACCAGAACTGTTCGGTCAACGATTGCAAACTTTCCAATTGGAAGGCAATTTCCCCCCAGAGTTCGTTTCTTATATTAACAATTATCATAGATAAAAGAGGTGTGTGATAAAATTATGATATTATATTTTCATATCGAAACATGAATAAGTAAAATTAGTGAAGAAACATGAGCAAGTAAAATCAATGAAGACCAAGAAAGATATAAAATGATATAGGACATAAATGATAAGTCCTTGGTTATATACGGGTAAGTAATTCATAAGAAACAAGTCATGAACAACTAATCATAAATGATGATATCACTTAATTGTGACATGTGTTAGAATGAAATTAAAGAGAGCTGAAATAAGGGGAAATGATGGTGACATTATGATAGATGCGAGCAGTTCTGATTTGGAGACAGAATAGGTGGGGTATATGTGACATAGAATTAGTAGAGAAGAATGTTAAAGAAAAACATTGACGATGTTAAATGAATACAGTGATGCTGTTATATAAATACAGGTAAACATAGCTCTAGTCAATTGATATCAAATAAAACTACCAAAATTGAAGCTAAATTATGAAACAAGTGTTTTGAACTATATATAGAACTATAATCCAGTGATGGAACTATTATGGAATAATATATTTCAATTCAAACATTATCATCTGCCAAACCAATTTAAGACCAAGAAGGCCTCCAAAGCAAGACTTCTCTTCAAATAATTCAGAATCAATCAATGCGCTGTTAGAGCAACTTTAAAGTCCAGTTTAATAAACCGAAATGCACTATTTAGGTCAGAACTCAATACATCGAGTGAAAACTTGTTCTAAGCTTTGTACTGAAGTTTTTTAGAGACGGAAGTTCAATAAGGTTGAGTCGTAATAGTGGCGATCACAATCAGGGTTCCAAAGAAAGGAGCGCGAACAGAACTGCTTAGAGATATATTCAATATCAACGGAATAACGACTACATCGAGGGCATCAAAGGTCACTGGTGTGTCGACTCATGTAAGAATGACGATAAAAATCAAAGACTTTTAATGAAAAGAGCCCGAATAGAACTGCTCAGATATCTATTCAATATCAATGGAATAACAACTGCATCGAGGGCATCAAAGGTCACCGGTGTAGGGTCAAACAAAAGTGATAGGATGAACAGAATATGTTGAAATAATTCACTCATCATCAAATCAAATTTTAGTGAAAGCGTAAAACCTTCATGAGCTAAAAGCGAAACACTTGATGTCTGGGGCATCAGTGAGCATTTTAGTTATGAAGAGCATTAGGAAGGATATGAAGTTGTTTGAAAGTATCCTGAATCTGTTTAGTTACATCAGCTTAGCTTCAGCAATGATCGGCGAAATATTCCAGATCTTCATAATCCAGGAACAATATTTGCAGGAACTACAAAAATAGTGTTGTGGATTCTGCAAATGTTTATTCGGCAGAAAATGTTGTTCCTGAAAGTGGTGCTGTAGAACTAAAATCATCAATTATACAGCTTATAACACAATATTTAAGCCTTTCCTATATTATATAACCCTATGGTCTATGTTGCATCAGGATTTCTATTCATATCCAGATATGATCCAATCTTTGAAAGAACTGCAGCCTAGAAGCCTAGAGGACATGGACACCACAGACTATACGGATTGGATTCATGAACAACAGTGTTTGAATGCTAAATTTTCGATGCTAACCTTTTGTTCAGTGATGAGACTCACTTTTCGCTGAGTGGATACGCAAATCAACTAACGAAATTGGAGTAAGGAGAATCTTCAAGTCAATCAAAAAGGGCGCAATGTGGCCTGTATGGGATATTACCATATTATTCGGTCTTATTGACAGCCTCACAGTCACGGTTCGAAAAACTTATCACTCGATAATTTGGTTCATTTCTTACAATGACAGAGATCGTCGACGGATTAAGAATGAATGAAATAACTATTTTCTAAACAAATTTTAAACCCAAACTATTTTTGAATCTTGAACCAAGTTGAATACATGCAGGAAACTCATCTCTGAGTAACATTTTCCTGCCCAGTCCATCATTGCACTTCATCAAAATGTGGAAACCTAATTTAATGTTCATCATAGGATTAACCTTGAACTTGCAGCCCAAAATACCCCCACGACCAAAGCTTGAACATTTCTCCTACACCAAAGTCAAGGCAGCAGGTGTTTTAAGTCAACTACACCTGCAATGCTACAGATTCGTTATACCCTACTCTTGTTCTTAAAGTTATTGTTTACAAGTCGATCCTTCAACTTCCTTACTTCACTTCACAGTGGGCTTTGTTCAAAGCGAGATGGCTTAGAACCCCTCTCACTGCATATTTATGTGGGTCATCTCGATGAACACGATTTTAGTAATTGAGGCGGGCACTTATTATGTCATCATGTCATTAGACTCATGTTGTAAATTGGAGAGCACGTAATCGGTGAATTGTGCCGCTCGTGCCTTTCGCCACCGTGACAATGTCTGCTGAGAAATCTCAATTCAGAACCACAACCGCACAACGAAGTGGCCAAGAATCAAAGCAATTGCAAGTATTTAAATTTGTTTCATGTGCGTTTGCCCAACTTTGCGGCTGACGATAAGCAACTAAAGAGAAACCCCCAAAAATTCGCTGCTCCACTCGCACGAGAGCTCTTCCATCCCGGCGTGGCTGTGATTCGGATTCGCTACGCATTGTGACGTTGGCGGCGACGACGACAACGACAAGTGTTGCGTGTGCTTGGGCCACTTCCTAGTTACCTATTTACAGCAGTTGCCAACAATTCTTCTGGTATGTTTCGGGAGGGCAAAGCCGAATTCGGTTGACCAACTGCCTCCGCTGCAGGTGTTTGAGGTAGTACGCGCTTTTAGATTTATTCGCGCCAGTTTTATTGATTTGACACAATTTTTTTGGGCCAGTTTTTTTTTGGTTTACGCGAAAGTTTCCTTATCGCTTTTTTCTTCAGTTCTCTTCTATTTATATAATTTTCTTTATTGTTGGTTTAAGTGGGCAAAAATTAAGTTTGTGCAAATTAAGTGCGAGTGAGAGTATTTTGTTTGGTGCAAGCGTTTGTACTCTTGAGAACTTACGTTATTTCTGGCTCCAACATCAGCTCCCAGTTCAATCATGCGATCCATTATTGCAGTTTTGTTGTCCTTTGTAGCGTACATAAGCGGCGTCATGCCAGTGTTCTGCAAAGGATAAATTAAGTTTAATTAACTACTCATTTGTCTTTTAATATTCAAATCGTAGACTTCGGACTAGGCTTTTAAGATGATCCGAAAGGTTTATAAACAATATAATAAACAATTTCATTTCTATCACAATAAGAGTTATTCCTCTTTGGATACAATGGAATGCAATGTGAAAGTATAATTCACTATCCTCTGATCCCCCAATAAATATTAAAGCAATGCTTTTGGGGCCATTCTGAACATCTCGGAGTAGTTTTCAACATATGTACGTGCATATACTTTCCACACCTTCAGTTGTGTAGGACCACTCTCGTTTAAAATTCTTATAGTTTCTATTGTTCTGTACAGCTGTCGCGCTTGTTACTTCCAAGCTGATGCTGTTGTGCAAATCCAGATTAAATTATGTTGGAAAGCATAATAATCTGATTGGAAATTAAGTCGTGTATAAACTTGCTACCAGCTTTACTGGCCCGAAACCTATTCTTCCCATACCTTTTGCTTTCAGTAGGGCCTCTATGAGTGATTGGGTTGCCTATGAACAGAATTGCGCATGAGTGGCTGTAACAGGCAGCAGATGGGCAAAGACTATGCTTTGTGTTATTTGCGATAGAACGTCAAGGTTTTTTCTGTCAAGTGGTGGAAGAGACTCCAGAATTCTGGTGGGACATTTGGCGGATCATTTTGCATGGGCTACGCATATGCAAAAGATAGGCATTGCAGACAGTGCACTTTGCCAGGCTTCTGGAGAGGAATGTGACACGATGAACCACTTTTTGCGTGTGTTCCCCGCTTTTGCTAGAATCGAGTTTGAGGTGTTTGGTACTGATATCCTAAGTAGTGCACACTTTGGCTACTTATAGATACAGGATCTACTGAGGTTCGTTCACAAATTAGGTGGATTCAAAGAACAAGAAAAATGGAACGTCAAATATAGTACAATGGATGGAGTGCTATATATATACAAAGTTGTTCCGACAAAAAAATTAAAAAAATTTTTAAAAATGCCCAGCTAAAGAACTAATCCGCCCTTTCCAACATTGAAACTAAACTACGTAGAAAAACATGATAAAATTGTTTGAAAATTAGTCTGTAATGCATTCAAAAGCACTCCGTGTAATGCACCTTAATGCACCCAAGCATACAGACAGCCTTCACGAGTGATATCATGTGCGCAACAATTAAACGGCACACACTATACCTTGTTTGTCATTCTCCCACGATTTGTTTATCGTTATAAAAACAAACGAGTATCGGACTGTCCAGACAGAGCTCGACACTCGATACTCGTGCCACAAACGTCGCTCAATGCTTTCTCACGCCTTTGAGTTCGACGATATGACGGACAGTCATAAGAGGGGGCAGAACGAGAGACAGACGATCCTGTTGCACATGTCTGCCGCACTGCAGATCATGTACTCCATCTAATGCAGTATATGGTCGCAAGTAAATAGAGCACACCAATAGGGTACGTGCTCTATACTCATGAAAGAGTATGCACTACAGGCATGCGCTTTGCACTTAGGGTAGGTAAATTATATAACAGTTTAGATTCCATAAACTGTATAATAAATTAGAATAAGTTTAGTATAGCACCTTAGGTTACTTATTAAATAAAAATACAGAGGATGATCACTCTCAATCCTGCTTACAAACAGAGCACTACTTCTCTTTAATTCCTCGGTAGTTCAATAGAACTTGCCTTTCTATTTTTATAACTATCATATGAACATTTGGGCAGTCCACTGACTTGCCACATACATAGGCAGCGACCAGCATACCAATCATAACTGGTCCGGACTGACATATTATAATTCATTATATTCAATTCAGCACTCTACATTTTCTTGTCCTTTCCTGTATGGTCCTTTCAAGGATACTCCAACACAATTAGGATGGTTTTAAATTATGCGTATATAGGAATTTTTTTATGGATAGACTTTTAGACACATTTTACATGTTAAATTAGTATCAGTGGAGAATAAAAGTAACTAAGTGTTCCTGCTGGAAGCCGACTGACTCATTTGCTTAGAGATGACCGAAACTTTTTAAGGAACATTTTCCTAGCGATTTTGTACCTTTGGGTACTGCTGATTCAAAGAGTAAATATGATGAAACTTATTGTCTCTTGTTACCTGAGGTAGCCTCCAAAAATAATTTTTGATGCTAGAAACTGTAGAAGATAAATCCAAAAATTTGTATATCTTTAAAATTTCAAAGTTTGGTTGTAGTCACAGAGAATTCAATATTGGAGTTTTCTCATAGAAAGAAACTGATAGACTGGACGACTTCACTACTGCACTGTTTATCCAGTCTCGTATTGCCACAGTGCCAGGAAATCACTGGCTTGAAAATTACTGCAGAGAATCTCTCCAGTCTGACTAGTGTTGAATACCTTCTATTTGTTTGTCTGCCATGGTGTTCAGATCTCATACATTTTAATAGACTGGAACCACTCTGTTGCGTGGATAAATTCAACCTGCACCCATATAAAATGGCTTTTGGTGGATAGTTCTAAATTGCGATTTCTTTGAAACAGTTCTTACGATTCAACTTAAAAAAACCTCATCGATTATTTTGGGGTTAAAGAATCCAATACAGATTCTTAAGGTATTCTTCATCTTATACAGCATTTCTGACTTTTTTAAGATGATATTTTGAAAGCTTCCTAATACATCTGGTGGCCGGATGCCTCACAGCCTCTGCACTAGTATTGTTACTAACTTAATTTGCCACTACCATTCGTATCCTTAAAACTAATATGCACTTTATTGGCTACTAACATTCTAACTTATGAATAGAATGACCGAGTGTTAGGGTTTAAGCAATGTAAGAGCGGTCATTCGGAGTTCCTTACATGAAAAATACAATTGGTCAGTTACTGTCTTGACTGGATTTAAACATGAAATGATTTTAAATCGTGCCAAAAATTTATCCCAACTGAAATTAAATAATTCATCCAAACAAGGTAAATCATCGGCGTTCAAGATGATAAGAATACGGGGACACATCTCGGATCATAAATTCCTCAATTAAATTTACCTTCAGGCCCACTCCGAGACTCTGTTCTTGTATTCTCTCTACATAATTTTCTTCTCATATTAATTTCTTCCCATATTCCCATATTAATATAAAGTTTACTTTTAAACCATCGTTTTACATTGCTCTATTCAGTTGGCCCGATATTGCGCAAATCACAACTATCGATTTATGGTAACTTTGGTGACACAGAATATGCTGGTCTGCTCATTGTACCCCACTTGCGAAGAGATTTATTCGAGGCTGCTTTCTTCATTTCTCTCATTGTAAAAATTTATTTCAATTTTCTAAATAAATCAACAACAAAAAAACTCTCCCACCCCCAACAGTAAGTATAACAAACCGTCATTATGAGAAGAATTCTTATATCGAAAAATATAGTTTTCTCCCATGTAGACATATATCCTCATAGCCCACCAGCTCCTGACAATATTCTATGTTTCAATATGTTTTTCCGGAGATATTTCCAAATATATAGAGGGGAGCTAAAACGCGATAGCTCTTCTCTACATATTTGGAAACATCTCTCCTGTTTTATCATTCATCAAATAACTAGATAGAATTTATGTGGTCTGTGAAGTATTCCCTGCTGAGGACTCTCTCTCCCTCTCTCTCTCTTCTTCTTTCCTTCTCTGTTCCATGTCTTCTTCTAAAGAAATTCATCAATCCAGGAATCCTCTCCTGTGTGAACTAACGATAGAATTTCTATCAAAATTTGCTTTGTAAACCTTTTCAGTGCTTTTGATTTTGTATTTCCTGATTTCTCGTATCTCCACTATCCTTCACTTCCCTCCAACCTTTGCACGCGTTTTGATACTTCAATTTCCACCTCTCGTCATCTCATGCTCCTTGTGTTCTATGAGTATCTGCATATTAATAAATACCCTCCAGATATGTTGTCATATGGCACTACATGTGAATTGTCTGCCACCACTCACTTTTCAATACGAGTGCCTCCGCGATCGTCTGCGGATATTTTCGTGCAGAACCCGTTGAGGCCCATGCACCCTCTTTCAGTCGGTTGATTTGCATTTTATTACTAATTTTATGTCAATGACTTCTTTTATTTTTGTTTTATGTTAAATGTAAGCGTCGACTACATTTTTATGGTAGTATCGAAGCCACCGCAACATGCACTTGACAGGGGAGTCAGGAAGCAGCCGAGCCATGGCAGCGGAATTGCCGCCAACGCTGCTACCAAAGCACCAAAAAAAAATGTAAATAAATGTGAGGAGAAACATTTTCGTGGTATCAGTTTTCGTTTTCGGGGATTTGTTATTTTGGCAGGTAAACAACAATTTTTGTTGATAATAGAGACGCGCAGGGCGGTTCGGTTGGCATTCCACTAAATTGATTTTACAAATGGCGGAAAACTTTTTCGGAGCCAAACAGTAGGGACAAAATTTAAATAGAGCGGAAAATCCATTTCACTAACCAGAGAAGTGGAGTAGAAACTCTCAAAAGGACACTCACCACATCGTGCACGCCCAGCAGCGGCATATGATAGCCATCCTCGCCCGCATTCGCCACATACTTCTCCAGCTTCTTCAGCTCCGGCTCTATGGGCGTCCATTCGCTCTTCACGGCCAGCCCCAAGACTTTGTTCGCTGCATCGCGTATGGAAGCGCCGGCACTGGGCGGCTTTGGTGCCGGGAAGCCATCGCCATCCTTCCTGTCGCCATTGCTGGAGCTGTCGTCCTTCGGGTCGGACTCAGCCTTGCTGGCCGGTGTGGCGCGTTCACTGGCGGTCGCCGAGTCATCGGCGATTATCCCAGACGCGGCCACCGAAGATGGCGTCTTGCGACCGATGCCTGCAGCGCCTCCACGGCCGCCACGTTTGCCCGGTTGCGACATGTTCGTGCAGTTTAAAGCAGGCCCTCAATTTTCAGCTGCCACACTGCCAGAGTCCCATTTTCACAGTTCTGTGGGCGGTGTAAATTACTTCAGTTACTTCAATTAATTTCTGTTCATTTGCTTTGGTTTATTTTGCTGGTCTTTTCCGCCGCAATAGATAAAACTCCGCTGGGTGCTTCTTTTGCGGCGATTACACAACAAAGCCAGGCCACGAATTTCGATTTTTCTGCTATGCTCCGCGCGTCTGCTTTTTGCATGTGGCTGCTCGGATTCGTTGCAGGAAAATATATTTCCAAATTTATTCTATTCAGGAGCTTATTCACAATATATTTCAGCTCGCACGATGAATACCACAAATTCCTTGCTACATAGCCCAAAAGTATGCACCAATTCATTAAATTCTTCTTTACACATTTTTGTATATTCCGTTAACCATCCAAAAAAAAAAATTATCACGGTTTTTTTATTTATTTATTAACAAATAAATTGCAAAATTTGTGTTTTCTTTGGCAACAGAGACGCACACACACAAACACAAACACTCCGAGTCACACTTGCACCGTAACTTTCTTTATATTTTCTAAACACTTATTCCTCAACCGCACCACTTCGGTTGCCTGGATGTGTATTCTATTTCCCCAGTGGTGTTCTGTGCTCTGCATGTGTCAGGACCGTTATTGCGTAAACCAAAAACCAACCGTAATCCAAGAGCGTCTCCGAGCTTCTGGTTGCCGCTGCGAAAATTTCCAGAGTCTTAGCTCGCTCGAAGTTAGCCCAACTTCACTTCAGTGCACTAAGCAAATGCCGACTGAGTTCTTAAGCCATGTGACCGGAAACCGCCTTGGCAACACAACGAAACCCTGCGCGCAGTCGAAGACGCTGGCAAATTGGCGCGCTTTCTCCCCAAAACACACATGCACAGGGGCGCTGACACACACACCCCTGCATATTTGCATGTGTTGATTTTGTTTGGTGCTGGCAACGGTTTTGGCGCGAAACTCTTTTGACGTGTGCGTGCCTCGAACCAGTTTCAAATATTTTGAGACCAAACAATCGCCACAGCCGGCGAGATTACCAAAAACTAGAGAACTGCATGCAAGCTTGCTTCAAGAGCATTTATTCATCCACTTCCCTGTTTGTACAATTAAAGTTTAATATTTGTGTAATTAAATTTAGTTTACACTAGAGCCGTATATAGAAGAAAATCTGGGCCAAACTTCATTAAAAAGAGTTCCATAATTAGCAACCACCCTTCCTTTGCACCTCATACTAGAGATCAGGCTTGTCCATGGACACATTGATTATATATTTCTTTTTTACTATTATTATGTCGTGTTGTTTATTTTTGTGTGTTTGTTTATAAACAAAAACTTTTTGTTTACTTTGAACTTCGATCTCCATAAACAGCAACAATAGTTTCGTTAAATAGCTTCGCTCTCTGTAGAAGCTCTCAGCAATCTCTTCATATACTCACATACTAACAATACTCGGCTACTTACGAACCATGGTGCAATGAAAAGGTGTTGTACATACGAACATGGGCTTTTCTGCAAATATGTCATTTTTCTTCAAGTGTTATTATTATTATTATTATTATTATTATTATATCGTACACCATAATTAATTATGACTGCAAGGGGTTGCGGAATGTGGACTACCTAGTGAGACTTCGACTCGAAGAGAAAGCGATTTTTTTAGAAAGAAGCGTTTTTGACACCTAGCCCCGGAGCACGATTTAAACCTGTGACCCTCTGAGTGTGAGTCTAGCATGCTTACCCCTACAACACAGAGGGCGACTTTTTTCTTCAACTGTTGCTCTTGGTCTTAGCTTGGAAACAACAACAAAATTCAGTTATGTTTATCCTTCCAATATCATTCTACACATTTGTGGAAATTCTTAATTCTATGTGAGAGTTTTGCTGTCGGGAGGTGAGTTATCTGGGGTTACTAATTGGAAATGGGGTGCTTAAGACTGACTTCGAAAATTATTCGATTAGAAAAATCCCGGAGTCGAAGATCGTGAAGCAAGTAGGCAGTTTCCTGGGGACGCCAGGATGGCACAGAAAATTTGTGAATAAATTCGTAGATATTATTGGTTTATAACATAAGCAGAGATCAAGGATTACTGCCAGTGTTGCCACAAGGAAATTTTTTTTCCGACCAAATTTGTTTCTAAATCCTACCAAATTGGGTCAAAACCGACCAAAATTGTAACGAAAAAAAAACAATATTTAATTTATAGAAAACTTTTATTAATTAAACAAAAAATAATATAAATTCAGTATATTATTTTAATTCTTTAAAGAAAAATATATACAAAACTATATAAACAAAAAAAAACTCTTATATATACAGAGATTTTGGAGATCATATTTGTCAGTAAATCCGAGATCATTTTTAACATATTTTCAGTTCACTACAGTTTATTCGGGGTTTTAAAGTCTTTTTTAGCTGACCATACAGTATGCGGACCTTTGTTCGTGATTAATTCTTTACAAAGCATGATACTGTTAATGGTATTAATTTCAAGTTTGTTTCTTAATTTAGATTTTATAAGAGATAGACACGAAAACTTTCGTTCAGCAGCGGCTGAACTATGTGGTAGTGAAAGTAAATTAAAGACAAATTTAACTAAATTTTCAAAACAATGTTCATTCAAACCATTTTTTATAGCAGATACATTTCCAAAACATGTCTATACTTAAATCAGGAGAAAGAGATGTCTCGCTGAGGCGCAATAAATTCCACTCTGTCAATTAAATCTGGATCACATTCAACAAGACTAGAAAACTCTAAAATAAGAGGCAATATATCTAAGTTTTCCGAAGAAATTACTCTTGGGGGCGTTATTATATTTAAAAGTTTAATGTCTTCGCGCTTAAAATCAAATCGATGTTTTAATTGATCCAAAAATTCAACATAGAAATTTAAAACGTTAGACTTAAGTTCATATATTTCAGAATCAGTTAAATACGGCAAACGGGAACTTTCAGATTGAAATTCCTTATAAAATTATTAATAATGGGAAGAATATAAGATAAAAACAAAAAATAGCATTTTACTTTGCTTGTCATTTCTTCTGCTATATGCGCTGGTTTTACTCCCTGTACTTCATAATAACAGGAAATAAAATATAGTTTCAGACTGTCCCATTGTTAAATTATTCTTAAAATTACTCCCTCCAGAGATAGCCATCTCGTTTGACACACACCTAATATTTTGTGGGGCTTTACAGAGCAATAGTCTTGGAACTCCTTGAGCTCTTCAATACGTTTAGGACTATGAGAAAAATAACTGTAAATATTTCGGCAAAGACTTTCTAAAGAATTGGGCATTTGTTTGCAAGCGTAGCTTGAACAAAGGTGTAGGGAGTGGCATGTACATTTTATGTAAAAGATGTCGTTTTTGTTACATAACAAAGCTTTTAATCCGCCGACCTCTCCAGCCATGACATTAGCACCATCGGTTGCTAATCCAATTAAATTTTGCATTGGAATTGAAAATGACACAAAAAACCCCTTAATTACATTATAAATTGATATAGCATCGGCTTTTGAGATTTCAATTAAAGTCAAAAACTTATCTAGAATTCCAAAATTAGTATCAAAATAGCGCGCAACAAGCACGAGACATTTTTTTGTCGAAACGTCCGTAGTTTCATCCACAATCGAGGAAAACTTTTTTTTCTTCAGGACGGATAAAGTTTGATCACTTGCCTGCTTCCCAATTATATCTGCAATTTGAGTAGACTTTGTTCTGCCGCGTTGAATAAGTTTTGCGATTGCTGAATCAGGACAGCACTCCACCAGTAACGCTGGCAAATAATCCATTAGCAAAAATGGCAAATTGTGTGTTATACAAAACATAACTAATGCCAATTCTGCATAACGAACAAGTTTCTTCTGCGCTTGGTCATCTTCATTAAAAAAAGTCTGTATTTTTAGATTTCTTTTTTGGTTGTTGTAATTTGTCACGTGAAGCGATGCTTTTTCATGTGCCCTTAGATGAGTCAAGTGACTTGTCAAAGTCTTCGAACACGCCACACAAAATGCTGTTCCATTTTTGTTCTGCAGCCAATCGAATGAATTCTGCCACTCTTGCCTGAACTTTCGCTTTAAATTCTGCGGAATATCATTTGCATCACTGCAGGGAAATTGCACAAATAAATTACTGAGAACACATTTAATTAATAATGAATAATTACCTGCAGGAATCATCGTTGTTGTTATCTGCGGCATTTGTTTCTGTTTGCTTTTGCTGCTTTGTAATATATCTGTAATAAATATTATGAAAATCATTTCAAAACTTACAATAATTATACTTCAATACTAACTTGTCCATGTTTTTGGCTTTTTTTTACTTTCTATACATTTCTTTTATGTTCATGCGTACGTGCTATTGTTTACATTTATTAGTCTTTAAATACCGCGAACAAGCATAACACAGTTCAGAGGCCATAAGCTGTTTACGACGTCTAAGACATCAGAGTAAACGGCAAATGATTTTGTACTTTGGCCTCGTTCCATAGATGACGTCTCACAAATAGTAATGATTTTGTAAACTGTGAATATTTATAAATAAAATTATGTGCAACACATGGTAAATTATAATAAAAATGTATATTTAAAATTTTTATTCAAAAATCTACCAAAATCAGTTTGGGCCTACCATCCGACCAAAATTAAAAAATTGAAATTCGTCCGGCCAAATTTGGTAGAATTCTACCAAAACGGCAACACTGATACATCAATATAGGTATGAAACGATATTCCTTTATAAAACAGCATAGATTGATATGTCCCAGATTATACTTTTTTTCTAGAGCAATTTCGTTATAAGAAATGGACGTATTCGCAGTATAATCCATCACAAATATAATTTGAGCTAAGAATATATTTTTGTTCTGGTAATTATACAGAATTTAAGGACATAAATGGGATCAATTATTATTTCCCACTAAATTTCTTTGTTTGTTTTTAGGACCAACAAATTTTCATAAACAATTAAAGCCGCCCCGATTCTGGAACATCTTACAAAAGTACTGAAAATACTGGAACATCATATAAAAGTACCGGAACATCGTACAACAAGTATTGAAAGTACTGGAACATATTAAAAGCTACTAGTATAAAACCGGCCTCATATCATTGATGAATATTACCTTATTTCCAGAAATCACATTGGATTTAGGCCATGACAACTCCATTTGATAGAGTATATGAAAGGCTCGAAATGCTTTAGAGGACAAACAGAACGGCATGAGTCGGTAATGAATGGCAATTGGAGTTACTACACAAATGAAATATTATTAAAATGTTAATAAATCGAGTATAAATATACAGTTATAGTTGTTAGTACTCGCTCCCCCAACCCTTGCAGACTTGATTAATTATGGTGCAATGTATAATAATAATAGCATTAACATAAACATATAACAATAAAGTTCCGACATGACATGCAGCCCGAAATTTCATGGTCGGTGAAAATGGACCCTGCCTCGCACGGTATGTGGGGGCGGGGTGAGTGGCGTGGTATAATAATAATAATATACACAAGATGACCGTCATGCTCGGAGATATAATGTTGTTAATCAGAAATATTCAATACCATCACAGAAACTACCCAGCTCTAGATCAATTCAGTCTACTGTCTACGATATCTACGGTTTTTCTAGCTTTGAAACACTTGAAAGAAACAAATTACCCACACAAATATGTTCCAGTATTTTATAAAAGAGCAAATCCATACCAACAAACAAAAACAAAATATTATTTTATAGGAAAAGTTTTTCTCATTATAAAGAGAGTTGTCATGAAAATAGTTTAAATGATATTGTAATCTTCTGCACAGGCCCCTCCCTATTCATATCCGGTCAGTATAAGTGGTGGTATAGAATCAACTCAATATCTCTCTCTACACGCACACCCCCTTACATGCCACCGTGACAATATTATTTTATTCCAACTATTCTTTTGTGTCTTTACAATTGCATAAGGCACTCAAGTCGTGGCCCCGCAACGAATTCGCAAATTCTCCGCTTTGCATAAAGCTGACGACGCATTTTATTCCAGTTCTGTTCAGCACGATCGGCTTCAGATACAAGCGTTTTGATGTAGCCGAGCTTTCTGTGCAAATTGTAAATAAGCGTGTGTGATCACCTGGATGTTACGCTAATGAACCAATTTAACATAATTAAAATTTAAATACAAATTCTATTAATATTCGCAGAAGCGTGCGCAAAGGTAGAACTACGATTTACTACCGAATGGAACTCTGTCCCAGCGGCCCTGAGAAAATTGGTTCATTAATCACACCAATTTGCTTCGTTTCATGTGTATTGGTCTTTTCATTGCTTTTCATTGATATCGATGCAAGATTAGTTGCTCGTGGTTTGATGGGATTTCTAACATATCCCTAGATAATTTTACCTTTACTCCTTCTTAAGAGGCTGCAATAAAAAGGGGGATTATTAGGAGTATGGTACATATACAATAATTCGGATTTGGGTGCTGTCCCTGAACTATGAGTAAAGGTGAAAATCTCTTGGAGAAATGTTAGAAATCCCTTCAAAAAGTTTGTAAATATTGAAATTGCTTCAATTCTGATATTATTACAATTTATTTTCGCTTTCTTATATTACAGAATGTGATCTGGAGACACCAAAAGAGACTTGAACCCTTCTACAACTCAACTAAAACAATTTTTCAGAAACTTGGACCAAAAATTTTTTTAAATCTTAACTCTAATTCAATGTTACTTTTCCTTAAACAACTCCCGTAATTTGAACTTTTGCACCTTTCCCGAATTGGTCTTCGGGAACTCGTCCACGAAGCGCACATAGCGAGGTATTTTGAAGTGTGCCAAGTTGCCTTTGCAAAAATTCTTCACATCTCCCTCCGTTAGTTTTGCCGTTCCTGGTCTCAAGCGCAAAAATGCACATACTTCCTCACCCATGCGCTTATCAGGTACTCCAATCACCTGGAAATAAAAGTACAGCAATTCTCAAATGCATAAACAATCGATTCAACAAACCTGCGACTCTAAAACCTGCTCGTGGGTGTCCAGAAAGTCTTCAATTTCCTTTGGGAAAAGATTCTCTCCACCACGTATAATCATATCCTTCTTTCTGCCAATGATGCGGAAATATCCACCAAGCTCCAAAATAAACTCATCGCTAAGAAGAGAAAAACATTTAAGCACATTCACCAAGTCAGTCACAAGGACCCTGTATTCACCCTGTTTTAAGCCAGCCATCAACAGTCAAGGCCTTCCTAGTACTCTCCTCGTCTTCGAAATAGCCATTCATAGTGAAGAACCCACGCACACACAGCTCGCCCGCTTCACCCAACGCCACGGTTTCTCCCTTGTCATTTATCACCTTCGCCTCTCCATGTTCGAACAGCTTTCCGACTGTCAAGGCAGCATTATGACGTTCTTCTGAGCCATCCTGCAGCATTATGCCCGTGGTGGACTCCGATTGACCGTAGCCGATACGCATCTCCTTCAAACCGAAGACTCCCTTAACTTTGTTATGAACCTCCGGTGAACAAGCGGCGCCGCCCACCACTGCTAATTCCAGACTCTTCATTGACTTCTTCAGTTTGATTTGTTGCTCCAACATATCCACATACATGGTAGGCGTGCCAATTACATTGGTGCAGCCCTCTTTCTCGATCGCCTCCAATGTCGCCACACTATTGAAAGTTGGACTCGGCAGTACTAAAGTAGTGCCGTACTCCAGACCCGACACCAAGCAACCTAAAGCGATCGCGTGGAACATCGGCGTCGGCAGGCACAGGATCTTGTACCCGTCGTTGACTCCTATGCCGATGCCAAAGTAATGGCCCACATTCACCCAGTTGAAGTGTGTAAGCAGAGCAGCCTTCGGCACACCCGTGGTACCAGACGTAAACTGAATATTACAGGGGGATTCGGGAGAGATTTCTGGCAGCTTATAATTCAGATACGCCACATCTTTCGATCGCGTTGGTGTCTGCAACACTTGATCATAATTCAGAAACTCTCCACGTACTTTATCTGTTTTCACTAAAATGCTGCGCAATGAGGGCAACGTTTCTGAGTCTATGCGATCTGTGCCGTCCTTGAGATTCGGCAGCACCTTCTTCAAGATCTCACAGAAATTCTGTTTGCCACATTCGTCCATGGTTATCAACGTCTTCACTTTCGCTTTCCTCAGCGCGTATTCGACTTCCTGAGCTTGCAGTGCGGGATTTATGCATACCAAAGGAAATCCGCCCATTGCGGCAGCCAGCCAGCTGATGTACCACTGGACGGTGTTGGGAGCCCAAATGCCCACATGGTCGCCAACTTTCATATCCAAAGCCTGCAGTTTGACAGCCAAGATCTGAGCCTCGTTTTTAGCTTCCTCAAAGGTTAGTTTGGTGCCCTCATGGCACGAGATTATGGCCGTCCGCTTGCCAAATTTCTCGACTGCCCTCTGCAGCTGTTGACCCAAATTCCTATACGACAAGGCCTCCTGCCCGACCTGGTGAATGTAGGCACGTTTCGCGAAACTGCGTACATGAAAATAGAAAATCAAACTAAATTCTCCGCTTATATTTTACATGCGAGAACGTACCTTCTTCTCTGATTGAAAAGTTTCTTTAGACTGGATCTTAAAGGCTTATAACTGTGCGAAACGTTCGTGAGTAGTTTTGTGAAATGCATCTTTTGAACTGTGCATAAAAGATTTCCAAGTGGCAACTGAGGACAAATGATTTTAATTATTATTTCCGCGTTATTTAACGAATGGGCACAAATTGTAGGCGCGTGATTCGGCGCTTTGTGGTTACGCGTATGCACCGATCCGCAGCTGTTATTGTACTGGAATTTGTTAGCTGCTATCAGCCAAACTCGGCCAAATGGCACTGAACAAGCTTAAAAAGCTCGCGATCTCTTAGCAAACTTAACAGAGAGCGCCGCCGAAAGAGAGACAGTAGAATAGAAAATGAGACTGGACGGTGTTTTATTTTTAAGCTGCCACTGAATTTGAAACTAGGGCACAATGAACCTAATCGCGCCAACTGATTGATTAGGGGAGAGAAACTAGCGGAACAGTTATTGCATTGAGCTTTTCTTATTTGCATTTTGTCGTGAAATACGCTACACTGTAATATCATATGCACCAGAGTGATTGTGCCGTACTCCACACAGTCGATTCGGTATTCGTTCTTAACTCCTCAATTTGTAGGCAAAGACGCGGACTTAACTGACTCTTCAGGTTTAGCAATTGGTGAGCGTTTCCCTTCTTTAGCCGCTTTTCTTATGCTTCTCTTAAAATGAAGGTTTCAACTTGCGTGCTAAGCTCCTCTTTAACTTGGCTCTCTACGTCTGAAATCGGGAGACTTTAGAAGAAACTTTCTTGCCCCTTTTCCAAAAACAGCGGGTAGTAGATGATCGCTCGTAGGGTCTCCTCTCTATAGTTCGAATGTATTACTTTCGTTGTAAGGCAGTAAATCGGGTCAGGACCCCAGCAACCTGTCTCGAGCTCGAATATATTGGTTTATGTGGCAAAGTATGTAGCTCACAACTTAACATTTCTATCACACTCTACAATTGATTCCTTCCTCTTGACAGACGTTATCAGATGGGAATAAAATGAGAGCCAGATTATATATCAACAACTTTAGAAATGTTCTTGTTGCGTCCAAGGACACTCAATTCTGAAAGTTATAATATCCCTGAAGCTTATTTTGGATTCAAATGTGAAATTAAACGCCTCCTTAATCAGTGCAGTTAAGTGGAATGAACCTTCAGTATATTTTCTCCTGTCTGAACTTATTTTTCTGTTCTCCCAATTTTTGTCTCCGCCACCACTCAATTTCTTTTCGCTTCTTATGTCACAGAATGTAATCTGGACACCAAAATACATTTGAACCCTTCCACAAGTCAACTGATATGAATCATAGTCAACACGATCTTTCACAAATTGTACCAACACAATATTTTGAGGCTAAAAAAAAACCACTCTACTACCAGGAAATTTTACTTTTTCTTAAACAGCTCTAGCAATTTTAATTTCTTTATCTTTCCCATGTTAGACTTCGGAAACTTGTCCACGAAGCGCACATAGCGAGGTATTTTGGAGTATGCCAAGTTGCCTTTACAAAACGTCTTCACATCTGCCTCCGTTAGTTTTGGTGCGCCTGGTTTTAAGCGCAGAAATGCACAAACTTGTTCACCCAAGCGGTCATCGGGGACTCCAATCACCTGCAACCATAAAGAGCAGCATGCATTTAATTCGATGAACGAAATCATCATACCTGTGATTCTGCGACATGTTCGTGAGTGTCCAGAAAGTCTTCAATCTCTTTGGGGAAAAGATTCTCGCCACCACGTATAATCATTTCCTTCTTTCTACCAATAATGTGGAAGACTCCATTCTGTTGTATAATAAATTCATCGCTAAGTAAGTAAAATAACAAGGTTTATGCTCATTGACCAATTCAGTCCCAGTCACCCTGTATTCACCCTGTTTTAAGCCAGCCATCAACAGTCAAAACTTCCCTCGTACTCTTCTCATCTTCGAAATAGCCATTCATAGTGAAGAACCCACGCACACACAGCTCGCCCGGTTCGCCGAAGCCGACGGTTTCTCCCTTTTCATTTATCACCTTCGCCTCTCCATGTGAGAACACCCGCCCTACAGTGAACGCTGCCTTTGCAGGATCTTCTGTGCCATCATGCAATACTATGCCGGCGGTGGCCTCCGTTTGACCGTACCCGATAATCATTTCCTTCAAACCGAAGACTTCTTTCGATTTGGCGTAAACCACCGGCGAGCAAGCGGAACCACCTACGAAAGCCGTTTGCAGACTCTTCAACGACTTCTTCAGCTTGGCTTGCGCCTGCAACATGTCCACATATAATGTCGGCGCACCGACTACAACATTGCAGCCCTCTTCCTCGATCGCCTCCAATACCTTTGCACCATTTAAAGTGGCGCTCGACAGCACTAAAGTTGCACCGTACTCGAGGGAGAATACCATGGTACCTAAAGCGATAGCATGAAATATCGGCATCGGGAGGCACACGATCAAATGCCGGTCTTGCACATTGATGCGGACGCCAGTGAAGTGAGCTATATTCACGAAGTTGAAATGTGTCAGCACCGTAGCTTTCGGGAGACCAGTAGTGCCGGACGTGAATTGTATATTGCAGGGCGCTTCGGGGGAGATTTTCGACACCGTAGCATTCACTGCCTCAATATCTTCTGCTGACGTTGGTGTCTTCAGCAATTCGTCATAATTTATGAATTCGCACAACGGTCTTTTCATTTTCAGGACAATCCTGCGCAGTGCTGGAAACGTTTCTGAATGTAAGGGCTCTCTACCGTCCTTGAGATTTGGCAACAACTTCTTCAGGATCTCATGGAATTTCCGATCACCGCTTTCGTCCATGGTCATTAATACCTTTACCTTCGATTTTTTCAGAGTGTAAGCCATTTCTGGAGCTTCCAGGCCAGAATTAATGGATACCAAGATGAATCCGCCCATTGCGGAAGCCAGCCAGCTAATGTACAACTGGCTGGTGTTGGGCAACCATATACCCATTTGCTCGCCCATTTTCATGTCCAGACCTTTGAGCTTCACAACCAAGATCCGGGCCTGGTCTCTGGCCTCCTCGAAGCTTAGTCTTATGCATTCATGGCGCGAGATTAGAGCCGTGCGTTTGCCATATTTCTCTGCCGATAACTGCAACTGTTCACCCAAATTCCTGTACAGTAGTGGCCCTTTGCCGACCATGTGAACGTACGCCCGCTCCGCATAACTGCGTAAATAGAAAATGAAACAAAAGTATTCCACAGTAGTCTTACATGCAAGCACGTACTTTCTTCTATGACTGACAACTTTTCTCAAGGGTTTGACCGGAACGCGGCTCAATACTTTCGTTAGATGCATCTCTGTAACTGTACATAAAAATGTCGAAATGTATCTCGTAAAACATACTTCAAATTTAACTTAGTTTTGAATACTCGAATACTACGGAAAATATTATGATTGAAGCAAAGTAAGTTTGACATACCGGGAACAGCCTTGGCAGATAGGAATCCTCAGCAAATTATAAAGTTATTCGTTGCCTGTAAGCTCCAAGGGAGTAAAGAAGGTTCTTGGTATCGGGTTAACTATTATCAAGGGTCTTCAGCACGATGGACCATGATAGAAATGGAACGTAAATAAATGCTGCGATAATTCCAAGCGAAACAAGTTCATTTCGGTGTATTTCCTTGCTCTCTAATTTGCTTAATATCTAATTTTAATTTAAGGCCGTGAAGAAACATCAAAGTAACTTTATAATTAATGTTGGCCGTGTAACACTGGGCTTACTAATGCCACGAAAAGTGTGAATTTATGATGAATAAGCCTGAGATCAAGAACTCTTAAAAGCGTTGGATGTGTTCAATAAACACTTTCTGGCATGACCAGCACAATCTTATCAAAATACTCGAAGAATTCCAACGGTTTGAATGATAACTGAAATTAATTATTGATAATTGGGGCCCCTGATAGTACGATAGAGAGTGCACACCCACTTCTTAAGTATTGACCAGGGGGTATAGTGATTGCTTGAGTATCATCATGGCTGGCGGGAATGGGTGCTTACATTTAGTGGCTCTATTTTTAGTTCCATAATTCGAAACAGAGAAACAGACAAGAAACTGAGACAGCCTGTGAGGGTGCCTTGTTATATCGTCCACTGAGCAATATATGAAAAATGATTTTGATGGTCTCAATAACTATAGTAAATTATATAGTGAACCTGTGTATTTTCGTATATGTGTATTATCGGTTTCTATATTAAATTTTATATTCCTGTCCGCATTAGTCAAGTAAGTAACTTTCATATGGTCTTCCATTAGAATGAAGAACGTAGCTGGAAATATATGACTGTACTTAGTAGTGACCAATAAACCAAAATTGAAACGAGAAGTGCACGCGCCAAGCTTATCAGTGCTTCCCAACAGTAAATTAGCAGCGGTTTTCGATGGCGTACTCTTGGAATGAATGTAGCAACAATTAATGATCGCATTATATGAATTTAGAGCTGATGCTTCAATGATGACACCAAATGGAATTGAGCAGGAAAGATACGACTTCTTAAGTGTGACAGATTTCGGTGCTATGTAATGTGGAAATTCATATGAGAAAATATGCGCTCTTTTGACCCATTTGACCCATTGAGCATGCTTGCAATTTATTCTCACCGTATTATTGTAAACTTGCACTCTTAGCTTAGATCTAAAATTGTAATTGCCCTTAACTAGCCTTCGCTCAGCTGTCGTCTTATCCGTCAAATGTTGCAAATCAGCTAAACTCGTCGTCAGGGCTGCCCATAGAAAGTTGTCTACTGTCCAGTACTTAGACCCATCCACTGTGGATAATGCAATCACAAAAGTTTTACATGTGTGAGTGTGGTTTATTTACACAATACTGCTGAAGGTGCAAAGTAAGATAAAGCAGAAACAGAAACCAATTCATTTGCAACAGAAATCATGAAATTTAACGGCAAAAAATGAGTGTTTAGTAACAGACCAGAAATACTCACGAAAAGTTGTTGCCGTTCTGTCGGCAAACGCTCATTTTCTGTCGTTCAATATTGTAGTTTCTGTTGCAAATGTACTGGATAATATTTCTGTTGTGTTTGTGCCTTATGTCAGGGACATCGGAAATAAAGTTAATTAAAGATGGGTATTAAAATTACATCACACTAGACAGCAAAATCATGGCAGGAAACTCGCTTCAGTCCTATGTGGTAGTACCAGAAAGAGCTCTGTTATATTGTCCAATCGAAATAATAAAAAAACGTTTATTATAGAAGTATCATTATTCATGATTCAACTCATCAACCATGATTCAATGCACTCATGATTCAACTCATTAACCATGAATCAATACAATCATGAATTAACTCATAACTCATGATTCGTGAACTTAAAATAGAATCAAATTCAATTTTTACTTCAACATTTTGTCACAAAAAGCCGTCATCACTGCTGTAGCTTTTGCATTTTCCGTTGCATTTATAGATCCAGACGATACTACTTCATTATTCTGCCATGGTTTCCTTGTTATCAGTGCAAATTGAGGATTTTGTTCATTAATAGTTGCTCGCATGTTGCTGGTCACTTTTAAACTAAAACAAATTTTGATTGGTTTCATAAAAGTTTAGTTGAATGCTTCCATTGTAATTTAAAGTATCGAATTGTAAGATACTTATTTGATCAGTTAATCGCTGCTCTGTTGCATTTTAAACTCACTTCACAAATTATTATCACGTTTAACACGATATCTATTGTTACCTTATCAAATCTAGGGAGGAGAAGGGTAATTCTCGCCAGCTTAAGTGTCTTCATCACTAAATTGTTTATAATTCTCACTGAACACACAATTTACGTTACTGCAATTTACTCGCAATTCTAGTTAATCGCACATGCAAACTGAGAGTGCGGGCATATGAGGGCAGCGATACCCTACAATCAAGAAAACTGGTTGAATTAGTTGTGTACTTTTATTTGTAACTATAGGAAGGTATGTAGGTAGGTTGACAGGTCGCCAAAAAGGCACACTTATGCCTTGATTGACCCTTTGTGACACCGTATGACACACAAGTCCCATTCCCTTTCAGAAGTCCAGCCATTTGGAGCTTCTTATGAAGCAGTTGTTGGAGCTTATTTGCTTATTTGGAATGTCTCCCAGAGAGCCCAGGAAATAGTCACCCGGGAAAGTGTATCTGCTTTTGGACAGCGCAACTATAGGAAAAGTATTTACAATTTAATAATCAAACGATATTGTGAGACCATGTGATGGTGAGGAAGTTCGCCCTAAACGGCACTTATTGCTGCCCTTGAGAAGGACTGTGGTTCAACTTTCGCAAGATAATGCAACCCCACGGATTACTGCTAAGTAGAGAGAACTTGGTAAAGATGAAACAACTTAGCTCTTTCGAACCTCTGGGAAATGGTATACAATTCCTAAACACGAATTTGAAGGATATGAACACACGATTTTAAGGATGTCTGTGATAGAATTGGATTCTAAAATATGCCGACGCATAGATTCGAAAAGTACATGGATTCGAAAATCATGAATGTATTGAATCATGATGTATGAGTTTTATCATCAATGTATTGAATCATATTTATGAGTTGATTCATGAGTGTATTGAGTCATGATTTATAAGTTGCATCTGGACTGTACTAAATCATGATTTGTGATTTCAATCATGAATATATTGAATTCTGATTTGTGAGTTGATTCATGAGTGTATTGAGTCATGATTTATGAGTTGCATCTGGAGTGTACTAAATCATGATTTGTGATTTCAATCAAGAATGTATTGAATTCTGATTTGTGAGTTGATTCATGAGTGTATTGAATCATGATTTATGATTTGAATCATGAATATATTGAATCAAAATATACGAGTTAAATCATTAATGTATTTACTCATTATTTATGACTTAATTCATGAGTGCATTGAATCAAGATTTTCAAGTTGAATCATTAATGTATTGAATCATGATTTAAGAGTTGAATAATGATTTTTGACTTTAATCTTGAATACATTGAATCATATTTATGAATTGGTTCTTGAGTGTATTGAATCATGATTTACGAGTTGAATTATGAATGTATTGTATCAGTTTATGAGTTGAATTTTGAATGTATGGAATCATGGTTTATGAGTAGATTCATGAGTTTATGTTAGTTCAAAACTTGTTGATCCACCCTCGAATGAACCTAAGACAGGAAATTTTAGTACCTTTCAGCGAATATTGATTTCTTAATCTAATCAAATTATAAACTCCCAAGATATTTGTAATAAAATGGATCCCTCTCACTTGCTTCGATATAAGCAATCATCTGGCGATATCTCTAAAACCACATCGTAGAATTTAAACTGGTTATTTCCGTAGTGAACTACAAATTTTACATAGGAATTGAATGCAGTGGCTCTCGTGGGTAATTAAAAAAGTAAATATTTGTAAACTAGTGTTAATAACAATTGTAAAATTGTAGGAGAGTCCGTGAGAGGCGCGAGACGCATCGGATGAATTTCTGGAGAGTGTGTGATTCTTATACCAGTTCTTCTTTGTTAGTAGTGAAGTCCGATAATGCAAATAGTTGTTTTGCAAAATTTCCCAGCGAGCTTATCGGGGACTTCCAAGACGAGAGTATTGAAACCAATTGAAACAACCGCTGAAATTCGATAAGTGATGAAAATAGTCGCTCTAACGATAAGCAACAGACAAATGGAGAGAGAGAGCAATATGGGCAAGCGACATGCCTTAAGACAATCTGCGGGTACTCACTTCTACGCTGCACTGCTAGCGCCGCCAGTCAACCAGTCTGCCGGGTGGTTCAGTCAGTCGCTGTTGAGGCCGCGGGGAAACGTGATCGTCAAATCGGTCTGCGAGCAAACATTCTGTAGACTTTCTTAGCATTCATTGCATCCAGTTGCATTCGTGGAAGGGCGTTTTGTGGCTGTGAAGTATCTGCAGGTACTTCATTTGTGTGCGGAGTGGGAACTGCCCAATAACTGTAGCATTTATCAATCATTTTAATGCAAAATATGCACAATTGACAGCACGGAATTCTAAATAAGATAATTTCGTTTTTATTTTTAAACTGTGATAAGTGCTGTGCTAGAATTTTAAATTCAGTCTTTCAGACACCGCGAGTGTGTTTGTGCCGACTTCAAATTCCAAAAGATTAAAAATTCATCGAAAATGTTTAGTAAAAAGCTGCAAGCAATTTCGAAATATATCGGCAGAGAACTGCGTTGGAAGAAGGACGGAATTGCGGCTTTTCGGATTCGAGAGTAAGTTCTTTGGAGTTTGATTGGAGATTCAGTGCAGTGAGGTGTTTTATTGATGGGGGGGATTTAATATGAATATGAGTTATATTAAAAAAACAACCAGAAAATATACTCATAAGCATTTATTCTCAGCAAGCAAGCATAAGCTTCAAATATAGAAGTAGACACCTTGAATATGGTGCCCTATTCAAATACTTTGCATTTCAGTGTTAACCCAATTCAGATTCAAGGCAAGCAATTTGAATTTCCAAAGTGAACACTTTCCATTTCCAAAGTTCACTTTTAAAAGCGGGTTTAAAACAAATGCTTTGAATTTCCAAAGTGAATTCTTTAGATTTCCAGTTTAAAGCGAACGCTTTCGATTTCCAATAAGGTGTCTCAAATTGATTTTAGGGTCAAACAGTGGAAAAAATTATATTATAAACTCATTTACTAATAATAAAGATTCGAGAAGAAGATGCTTTCGCGTATTCCTCATTCGTTGTTATGGTTCATCTTAAACGCATTCGATTCACCAGACCCACCTCGTGAAATGTCCCTAGAAGGATTTCCAAAGCAAAGCCTAGCGAAATCGCTATTTCTAACGAGTTGGAAGTGCTTCGCTTACGCGATCTAACGATTTGTTAGTGTTGTTAGTGGTTTGTTCAGAGATACTGTTCGTCACATATAAATATCAATATTCTCAAACTATGGTAGCAACATTCTCGAATGCCGCCTTAACGACTTTTCTTATGCGTTTAACTTGAGTGGTGATTCAAGGACGACTCTTATAATTCTCGTCATCTTGTGATCAATAATGCATTAACATATATCTACTCGTATATACAGAGCTAGAAGGGCAATTAGGACCCAAAGAGAAATCTTGAAATCCCCATCTTGAAATCCCCATAGGAATTTCCACAATCTCAGTGAACAAATTTTTCTACTTTAGGAAAAAAATTTGAAAAAATTCCACAAGAATATTTACTGCCCAGTTCAATATTATATTGTTCATTATCTATGGAGTTATGCAGGCACATGCGACAATTCAACATTCAAACCTAAGAATATTTGGCATATGTAGGGCTCGAACTATGTGTCTACACCAAAATTTCTCATCTAGAGTGCAAGAAATTGAATCTTGCTATTTCGGTCAGAACATACTGCATGACCTCTTATGTCTGATCAAGAGTTTGGACATATATGCATATAAAAATAAACCAGAGTTAGTTTAACCCAAAATCGCAGAAAATATTCTGGTGCGAGGAGATTAAGGTTGCAACAAGTAGGTACCTGAGCTGTTGAATTCTACGAAGGTTGACTCACTTCTGTCGATTATATTGGTCATGAACCTTCTTCCATCGTACCATCATAATGACTATAGAAAGGCGCCAGTGTAAGTGGCCTCTTCAACACAAACTCAATCTCCATAGCCTTTCTATACTGTTAAACACAGAAGATCGTTGTTAGCAAAGGAGACAGACGTGCAAAACTCCTAGTGGCAAGGAGAATATTGTGTATGTGTCAGAAGGAATACACAACCGGGAAATGGAAAAAAACGGATGTGTTTTGAATCTGAAGTTCTATAATTCGTTTGGTGTTTTGAGTGAAGTAAATACAACCGAAAGTGTTGAGTGTTCCAATAGCTGGACAGCGTTGATATAGTGTTTGATCCATATTATATGTTATATGATTTGATCCATTTCTTTGCGGAAAAAACTGGTCTTTGTCTGACTAATCTCCTTGATTGCAATATAATGTGCTCTCAAACGAACAACATGAGCACAGATAATAATAAAGCAATCTGTGACGAAGGTGCATGATCATCTTTGAAGCAGTTATGTGGGATGGTTGTATGAAAAAATGAGGGCGTAGTTATTTTATTACTTTTTTCTGATATTTGAAAAGTTATACTGCGTAAGCAGGTACTGTCAAGAACCGTGTTACAAATTAGTTTATGCATATGACCCGGGTTCGCATCTACGTTGGAGTCTGAACTTGTGGTGTCTGCTATATTTGTTGACTTGCTTTGTTCTAATTTTGCGTACTAGGCGATAAGATTATTCTTGATATTTAATTTTAGATTATTATTACGAGTTGTTGTTATCTTTTTGGACTGCACAATAGTTCTCTTAAGTCACGATATTCTTTTAGCCTGTTAATATATTTTTGGTAGGTTTAAATCTTCCTTTCAGTGGTCTTTATTCCTAATTATTTTATAATTTTAAAGGGAGCTGATAATTGGCATAAACATACAAAGAAACGATCGAGGTACATAAAGAGAATACAATTCTCTCTCAGTGAAAGTACATTCTGAAGAAAAATTGATAAAAAATATGCAACCAATTCATACCAGTTCACTCCAACATGAATTTCTTGTCATATTCAAAAATTCGTTATCTGGATAATCAGCAGAATAATACGTGTTATAAAGAAACATCGCTAAAGTGACCTCAGTATTGCTTTGTCATATGCTCCATTACATTCTTAAGTCAGTACTACAAAGCAATACTGACATTTACCAGGAATCTTCATGAAACTTTGCAAAAGTATAATCAAAACATTATTAACTGATTTGGACAAACACCTCGCCTACCTCCCATAGATTTGACTATTTTCACCATTTTTTTAAATAACTCGAATCCAATTGATGAAATAGTGACGTAATTTCGTAGTTATGTAAATGGCGGGACTCTTTGAGAGCTATTTAAATTAGTATAAGCCATGCATAAGAAATGGGGACGATCTGATAAAGGCCACGCCTCCCTGCATTAAAATCAACCCAGGGTAACCTACCGAAAATATCTCTATACATGCTCATAATGATGATATATGAATAAAAGCTGCATCCTTATTGTTCTTTAGTAAGGTAAAGGGTATTTCGAAGTCGGTCTAACCCGACCTCAGACTTCATTATTCGTTTTTTATTCATATTAAATTTTAATATCATTTCAGCATTGAAAATCTTTCTCCATCTTTTCGTAATAAAATTTTACCGGCAAAGAAAAAGATTTTCAAATTAATAAACAGTTGTGTTTGGAAAAAAGCTGAAAAAGCACTTCCCAAAAGCTCCCTTAACATCTCTTATCGGAGACACCAACCAAGCAAGTTCCACATACCTTCCACACACACACAGAGTGAGCAATAATTTATTTTTCATGAATGAGCTTGTAAAAGTTAATTCCTCAGCAGAAAATAAAATATTTTATTTGTAATTAATTTGGAATTTTGTTTGCTCTTCCCGAGCATGGACTACTTTAACCGAGATCTCGATTTCCTTATCGTGATATAGTATATTCTCACATGATATAATGTGGTGAGCCGTGTTGTAGTCATTACATTCAGTGGCTGAGTATTTCTGAGGTATTTTTTGCCAAACGACCAAATTCTCATTCGAGAGTTTGTTCTCCAGAATATTTATACAGCAATGCAACAAACTCAGTAACGAGATTTATAAATAGTCTAGGACTGTTTTAGATGGGTTCCACAATAGATATCTTAGGTCGCGGTATTCTTTTAGCCTGTTAATAATAATAATAACAATAACAAACTCATCCAGAAACCAATCTTCGAATCGATTAAATGTATCCGTTGTGTTGTGTTGCGAATAGTACAAATTATTATTGTTGTATTGTATTGTATTGATATAAAGTACGGAAATATACTGTTAGATGGCGCTGGTAAATGGTTGCCTATCTGATGGTATATAACTCGTAAATGGCTGGGATATCAACGCCCATTAACACACTGTTTGCTTGGTATCCCTGTGATAGTTTATTTCTGCCTCTGTCACTCTTTCAGAACATCAACTAATTACATCGTTGCCGAGGTTATTTGTGCCTCATGATTTGTTACTGATGATTCATGGATTTCTGTTGTTAGTTATAAGAGGAAATGACTCGCTTTGTGCCTCATCTTCATAGTAATGAAATCCTTCTTTCACATTATAAAAGTTCTATGCATGCACACTCGTAAACTCCTTACGTTCACGACTACTTTCCTTCGCGTGGCAGAGTTTCGTCTGAATTGTTTGAACGTCATCCATAGCCTTGGAAGGATCAATCATTGAAATTTTAAGTTTTATTTTTATTGTTTATAGAAGGAACAACGCCACTGAACTCTCATTTGATAGTTTTTGTACAAAACTTTGAAACTTCAAAGCGAAGAAATCAATCTACGTTAATAAGTTTCAATCTGGATATTCTGCATGCTGGGTGGCTCATTAAATACCATGACTGGAAGTAGTGGAATTAACAGATAAGATTGAACTCTATTGTCGGTCTGGATATTGTACCTACACTTAGTATAGCGAATTACTTAGATACCCATAAGACCAAATTGCAAAGGAGAATTTCACTTTCCATATACACAATTATGAAGGCCATATTTAAATGATCGCTCCAGTGATATTTTGTTCATACCTTGTAGGTTCAGAGCAATATTTTGATGAGATTCCACTTTTAATTCGATTACTCTCTTTCTAGCCTATGCACACACACTACAACAGAGCAGCCACCTGGGCCCAGTTACCATCACTACATTGGTCGAGAGCCGCTCGTCCATCGCAATGTGGGCCAACAGTTGGAACGCGCCGCCTACGACTTCAACACCACCGATGCTATCGTCTCTCACCACGAAGATCGACGCTACTGCTATCGCACACTGCTCGACGAGGTTGACCGTTTGGCGGCGGGTTTTCTGAAGCTAGGCTTGGCACGTGGGGATCACGTGGGTATCTGGGGACCCAATAACCTGCAATGGTACATCACAATGTTGGGTGCAGCCAGAGCCGGCCTCACTTCGGTGGGCATCAATCCGGCTTTTCAAGCTCCCGAAGTTGAGTACTGTCTGAAGAAGGTGAATATCAAAGCGATTGTGGCGCCTGAAACGTACAGAACACAAAATTTCTACGGGATCCTGACCAGCATCTGCCCAGAATTGTCGACCAGTGAACCGGGTAAAATTAAGAGTAAAAATCTGCCAAACTTAAAAGCCGTCATCCTGGATACACGGTCTAAGTTGCGAGGTGTTCTCCGTTTTGATGATGTGTTGGACTCTTGTCCTGCTTCTGATGTTCAGAGAATTTCCACACTGCAAAAGGACATCCTTGTGGACGCACCCTGCAATGTGCAATTCACTTCGGGCACCACGGGCCAGCCGAAGGCCGCCGTCCTCTCGCACGGGAACTTTGTGAACAATGGCATGCACATCGGCAACCGCAACCAGCTGCCGGGGCAACGTATTTGCGTGCAGGTGCCGCTCTTCCATGCGTACGGCGTTGTCATCACCATTATGGCGTCCATGTGCCATGGCGCTACGTTGGTGTTGCCTGCAGCTGGTTTCAATGCGGAGGCGTCCCTGCGCGCAATTGTCGCTGAAAAGTGCACAATCATACACGGCACGCCCACAATGTACGTCGATCTGATCAGGAAGCAGCAAGAGCTTAAGCTGCCGCTTGCTGCAAAGATGGCGATCACTGGCGGGGCACCCTGCTCACCGCAGCTTTTCCTGGATATTAAGAACGTTCTGGGTCTGGAAGAGGTACGCACCGTGTTCGGCTTAACGGAAACGACGGCGGTCATCTTTCAGTCCCGGCCCGGTGATAGTGAGGAACAAATTCTGAATACTGTCGGTCATATACAGGATCACATAGAGGCCAAGGTCATCGACGAACAGGGGAATACCGTGCCATTCGGTCAACCTGGGGAACTATGTGTAAGGGGCTACTGCACAATGCTGGGATATTATGGAGATCCCGAGAAGACTGGAGAAACTATTGGAGCTGACCACTGGCTACGGACCGGGTGAGTTGAGTTTTTAAGTAAGGTTGCTTGTACTTTCAGATGGTGGAAATCCCTTCGACGTGCATGTGGGAAGAACTAAGGAATGCTTATGCAGTCCACAGCGGATCTCATTTGATACCATAATTGACTCTTTGTTTCTTTTTGTCCAACTTCAGCGATCAGTTTGTCCTGCAAGCGGACGGCTATGGACGCATTGTGGGACGCCTTAAGGATATGATCATACGTGGAGGGGAAAATATCTTCCCTAAAGAAGTCGAGGACTTCCTCAACACACATGAGCACATCCTAGAGACACATGTAAGTCCTTTCGGCAGTTGGCTTCCGAAAAATCGCTAACGATTCTGTAAACTCTTTCAGATCATTGGTGTGCCCGACGAACGCATGGGCGAGGAGCTGTGCGCCTTTGTGCGGTTGCGCGACGATGTTGAAGAAATGACTCGCGACACTCTGAAGGAATACTGCAAAGGCAAATTGGCTCATTTTAAAGTGCCGCGCTACGTGATGCCAGTGCGAGAATTCCCAAAGACCACCTCGGGGAAAATACAGAAATTCAAATTACAGGAACTGTTCAAACAGCAAAAATTGTGAAGCATTCCATCGATTTGTTTGTTGTAGTTGTAAGGATTTAAAGTGTTAAGGAATATTTATAGGAACAAATAAATAGAGAGGATGAATATTAAAGGCAGAAAGGTTTATTTAAAAATGGAATTTAGTACAAAAGATACAAGAATCGAGTATGGAATAAGCTGAGGCTCTGCTTTGTGGTCTGTATGTACCTGCCTATGTAATCATAAGTGCATTTACCGCTACCTAACGATTTTCCCCAGCTACCGGAGCATCTACCGGAGGGGCTACCGGAGCACCAACCGGAGCACCAACCGGAGCACCAACCGGAGCACCAACCGGAGGGGCTACTGGAGCACCAACAGGAGCACCTACTGGAGGGGCTACTGGAGCACCCACCGGAGCACCCACCGGAGGGGCTACTGGAGCACCCACCGGAGGGGCTACTGGAGCACCCACCGGAGGAGCTACTGGAGCACCCACCGGAGGAGCTACTGGAGCACCTACCGGAGGGGCTACTGGAGCACCCACCGGAGGAACTACCGGAGCCCCTACCGGAGGAGCTACTGGTGGATTCACCGATCCAACTGCTGGTGTCTGAGGTTGCTGTGGAATTAGTTGTTGCAAGAGAGATTGTAATGCTGGTGGAATCAACTGCTGCACTGGACCCGGCTGTGGGACTGGTTGGACACCCGATGGAGGCACTGGAACTGCTCCTGGTTGTGCGGGTATTGGCGGAAAACCCCACCATCGATTTAAAGTAGCGAAAAAGTCACCCGCTGAGTAAGAAGCACGTGAGGCAAAATCTGTGACATATCCAATGAATAAAGGTTCAGCACCGGCATTGGCGATGAACATCGACGACACTGTAAATAAATATATTTAGAATAAAAATCAATGAACAACCAATTGAATCGAACCAAAAAGCAGCGCAAGATTAGGAAGCCGCATCTTAAAGGTTGTAATTGCACCGAGATGTGGAAACTGAAGCTGCCACCGCAATTCTTCAGCTATTTATACAAATGTGGGCACAGTAGCAGCGGCAGCTCCGTCCCTAATTGCGAGTCATATGCGAATTTGCATCTGAAAGAGGGCGGCGTCATTAATGCAAGCAAACGTTCCAACAACGTTCTCGCATAAAAATTCCGTGAAACTATTCTTTTGAGTTCAATGTATACAAAAAGTCTATGAAAAGTTTCCAATTGTGCAATTTAACAGCCTGAAATATAAACGAAGATAAATAACGCTGGGGGAGGGAACGGAGCAGAGTGCAGAGTAGAATCTATACTGAATTTACGTTGGGTTATTCCCACTATGAACATCGTCCGAGAGTTTAGTTTCCCTCATCTACGTATCCAAATCATCTCAGACGATGAGTCTTTTCGTCTCAGAATTGAGTTTGTCTTCTATATTTGCGGGTGACTACAGCATAGATCTATACCAAGGATACATTCCAAACAGTTCTGGTGACAGGCGTAAATACTTGGAGAAATTAGTTGCATACCACCCGACCGCGAAACATACAGTAATCTACTCGTGCCTCGAAAGGATCAGTATAAATTATTTCTAAAGTGATTTGTTCAATTCAAAAATTGAATAGGGTCAAGACCTGAGGTTTTGTCTAGTCGTAAATCCACTTAATCGATTGTCGCTAGCTTTTCAACCCATGTCATTAAATCCATATTTTTTTACTTGTTACGAAATCGATTCACTTCCGTACTAAATTGTATCCACCAATCCGCATAAGTATATTTTGTGCCGCCGTTAAGTTGGGGGGATTCACTATATCTGATAGCAAAGCTACAAAGGAACTTTTGCACTTGACTCAGTCCAATGCCATAGCCCATAGATGCCCGAATCACCCGTTGTCTTGTCTAACACAGGATCTCAACAATCGAAAAAACATTCTACCAATTCTACTCCATTTCATTCATCATCATTTGTGAGCATCCCTATTTAACTTCCGAAGTACGTCACTAGGGTCAAAGAGAATATATGAGTAATGTAAAGAATGTGCATATCTCTCTACCAAAAAGGGCACACTTAGGCCCTGATTTACTCTTCGTGATGCCGCATGAGACGCGAGTCCCATTTCCTTTCAAAAGTCCAGCCATATGGAGCTTCTTATGAGGTATTTGATGGAACTTGTTTTCTTATTTGGAATGTCTCCCAGAGAGTCCAGAAAGTAGTCCCCCAGGGGTTTATATCCTTTTAGACAGCGCTGAACACGTACTTATCAGGTGTTCGATGCATTCTTGCTTCTCCTCAAGCATGCAACTCTTGCAGATGTCATTTCAGGCAATACCCAACCTAATACCATGAGTACCTAGGGTAGGGATGCTTATGACGGTACATTTACTTGGTATATTTAAAGATATTAGACCTTTTGAGCTCTTAACGTTTATATCAGACCAGGTTCGTCCAGCTATTTTCCATCCTGCTCCATCAGATCAGCATCCTGTCCGTTGCGCCTAAGGATATTGTGCAAATTAGTAGCTTTCTTGTAGCAATGGGAATACCGAGGTTTGACTTAGTTGACTGAATCAGAATTCAGTATTCAGATGGCCTCTCGTGCGTGTTCATCCGCTTTGCAGTTCCCTGCAATATCCTTACGATATTGATTCACTTCCGTACAAAATTGCCTCCACCAATCCACACGAGTATGTTTTTGTGTCGCCGTTCAGTTGGGGGATTCACTATATCTGATAGCAAGGCAGCAAAGGGAACCCAGCTCGGATGCAGAAGAAACTGCGTAGTTATTTCTTCTATGGATTTGCGACAGCTCTTGACGGAGTTTTATGTGATTATCGCCGAATCCAGGGAGCGCAAAGCCGCCTGATAGTCAGATATGCAAATATCTTGTCCAGATATAGTCTTCTTATTAAGCCAAGGAAGTGCTCCCTCTATAGCTGCGACCTCAGACTGACATACGCTCCAATGGTCGGGAAGTTTAAATAACACGTTAATGTACACCTCATCTGAGAAAACACCACCTCCCAACCTGGCTTCCGTTGGGAGGTTCGAATCCATCTGTGTAGATATGGATCCCTTTTACCTATGTGGGGTATCCCTGGAGGGAATGACGATCCTACAGGCATGGTGTGATGTAATGAAAAGAGTCAAGAATACCCTCAAAATGTCGTAGGATAGACCCATGTCCTACATACTTAGGATTCCATTAGTACAAAGCTTTCAGCCAAACAGCTGAATTTGCACCCGTCGTCTCGCCCAAAAGCCTAACAGGCAGATAAAGCATCACGTCTCAGGCTGCCGTTAGAGTCATTCTGATGGCTCCACTTATGAATACCTCCGCCGTTCTTTGTACCTTTGTTACCAAACTGTTGTATGTATACTTGACTGGTCGTACCACAGCTGTGTATATCCAGTAGGCTACCTTCGGTTGTAACCCCCATTTCATTCCTATGTCTCTGTTGCAAGGGCACAGAGCTGGTGGTTAGGTTAGGTTAGGTTGGGAATGCGTGTGCGGATACGAAGTATCCGCACTTCCATTCAGAGATATTTATGTTCATTGTGACTGCCTTCAAATATGCCAAGAGTAGGCATACTCGTCCTTACCCTTGATTGCCATGAACATTGGAAGTACCATCCCTACTAAACCATTTGGTTTTCCAGATGAAATTGAGAAGATCCGATAAATCCACCTTCGTTATCTCTGTCAAAGTTGTGAAGAAGCGCGACCCCAAACATTGAAGTTTCAACTGTAGTCTTGGACATTGACGTAAAAAGTGAGCTACTTGAGCCTTCCGAATGCGCCTAGCCTTCTCTTCCAGTTTACCTGATAGCTGGGAGATATTAAGAATTAAGCCTAGCTTCTCCTACATGATTGATATCTACTCCTACTATAGAGAAAATAAAGAATAGATGGGTAAAGGGTGCCACCATTCCACAGTGGTATGGCCCTCACACCAGTAATGATTGAGTGGATTATAATGGGACCCACTTTATCAGCAAATTTTTCATTGTGAAACCAGGACGAAAATGAAAAAGGAAACACTTTTGTTGTGAGTTTGAAACAATTATTTTATTTTTATTTTGTAATTTTTTATTGACTTTTATATTTATTTTTTATAGAGTTTTTAGCAAATTTGCTTTATAATTCTCTTCCCATCAAAACTGTACGTTGCAGTGGCGCAGCTGCCCCACTTTGACGGAGGGGAGCACAAAATATGCCCACTGTAGACTGAGACTCTGGGCGAAGTGTGGCGCCAGAGTTGAGCTGAGCTGAGCTGAGTTTACTTATTCGATAAGAGTACCATTTACAAGTGAGGAAGGTATCCTTTGAGGAGCTGCACACCCACACAGACTCATTTTAATTGCAATGCGATTACAAATTTCATTTACATTGTTTCTGTTGTTGTTGTCATTGTTGGTGTGTGATGGTTGTTTACATTTTTATGGTTTTGTTATTATTGTTGCTTTGTTTAGCAATAATTGAGAATTTTGCTTAGCATTATACAGGGTAATTTGCACAATTAAAATTATGTGTTTACAGTTTGTTTATATCATATATTTTCTCAGTGCATCCTGGCATGAGGAACGCACTCAAATTACAAATACAACAATTAATGAGACTAAAGATTCGAACAGCACAGTTCACTAGACGAACAAAATGGTTCAACGTTTCCATTAAAAAATACAAAAAATCATTTAAACTAACTTACTCAATATGCACACAATTAAATAATTAAAACTAGAACTGAAGAGCGTTAATTAAAGGAAAATTTTAAAAGAAAACACAAACAAAGTTAAAACTAATGCAACTAAAGCTAAAAATATATATTTTCTTTAACAAAGTGTTGCGGGAGAGGACAATTTCGAAAAGGGATACCGAGGGTGCAACAGGCGGCAAGAGTTGTTTGCTTCGAGTTGTGGACAATGGGATAGGGATCTGTTTCAGGAGTCGGCGAAGGGAGTGGGTTGGGAGTGTGGGACAAGGGAGGGAAACGCGAGGGCACAGTTGCCGCTCACCACCATCCGTAGTGGTTGGATTTAGGGGGTTATCTTACTAGAGTAGATACGTATATATGCATGTTTACATGCTCTCTCTCTGCTAACGACTATTTTAATTATTTTAAATTTGTATTTAATGCTTAATTACTACAACGCTCACAATTACACAATTACGCTTTAATGTTATTCATTTTTGTTTGTTATTTGTTTAAGACTTGGGTAAATATGTTTGGTTGTGGCCAAGAAAATACGGTAAAATACTTAAACGTGTACTTGAACATTGTTTTAGATCGTCGTCGATGGCGTATTCTGCTCCTTTGAAGGCCACACTCGCAACGCGGCAACTCCGGGCGGATGATGGCAGACGCCAGACGGCGTTTGACTCAATTTGCAATAATTTCCACGCGATTATTCATATTCAATGTAATCGCTTTTGTTTACTTTCTTCAATATATTTATTGATATTTAAGTTTCTAAACAGCATACGCGGGGCCCGTCTTAATTAACAATTTAAATGAAATTTGCTGGCTAAAATTTATAACAATTACACTGCTTTTTTCGCATATTTTGTTTGTGTAATTTTAAATTCAATATTAAAAAGAAATATATTTACATAATCAAATTTTACTCAAACCTAGCGACAAATCAAATATATATATGGGGGGGGGGGGCTGGGTTCGACTTTCTGCTCTCTACTCTTATTTGTACAGATGCGTGTTTACTTCTGCACCTAAAACTGGGCTCTGCAAAGGGTTTACTTTGGTCTCAGTCAACCTCATCCAATTTACTCCGTTGCAGCTTTTTAGGCTCACATTCTATTTCACTTTCTCTTTTGTTTTGTTATACGTTTCACCTCTCACCAGCCGGGAACAACAGAAAATTATGTTTTATTTAGACGCTTCGTGCTCTCTCAGAAACTGTCCTCATCCTCTTCATCCACATCTATATCGGCATCCTCGTCGTCGTTGTCGACTTCATGTCATACCCTTGGAGCGCTCTCGAACGCGTCCGTGTCGTCGGACCAGCTGACTTCCATGGGCGTCCCAGTAAGACTGTTGATCTTGTCGAGTAGCAGCTGCTCCTCCAACGACATGTGCGAGTTTTTCATTTGATTGAGCGACAGATTAGAACTGGTGGTGGCCGATGTCGACGCTGAGGTCGTGGTCGAGCAGACTATATCGTCGGAGGAGGCGGAACAGCCCTCGTCTTCCGAGTTGGTGCCCGAGACCATGGCTTCGCCAGCGGATTCCTGTATCTCCTGGCACTTTTTCAGCACCTTCAAATCATGCACTGATGGATGCGTGGGCAACGAACGCATCTCCAAGCGTTCGCCCGAATTCAGAGCTGACGTGTCGCAAGTGATCAATTTACGGGACGACGATGAGGACGAGCGACAAAAGAGCACCTCATCCGTGTACTCCGCCTCCTTGGTCGACTTCATGGTGGATGTGCGCGGACGCAGAACGTTGTAGGGTGAACTGGTACTCATCGGCTCTTTCCAGATGGGCGGTGCGAGTTCCTGCTTGCGTGCATTGCCAGCCGAATTCTGGCGCATCAATTTCTTGTTGCTCTTCTTTGGGGCGGACAGGCTCACAGTGGGCGCCGAGTCACTGCCTTTCACGCTCACCGACTTGGAGCGGATGCGCGCATGCGAGCGGTGTGCGAATTCGGTTACCGTTTCGCTGGAATGTTGGCGTATCACTGAGGTGGCAGACATGGACTGTGACAGGGCATGAGGGCCCGCACAGTATGGGCTGCTGCCGGCGGCATTCGCACTTAGCGAAAGATGGCGTCGAGCCGATGGGCTGCGCTCTACCGAACGAAATGAGCCCGCCCGCTTGACCATTTTCGATGCAGCCGCCTCAGGCGTTTCATCGTCCATCTCCAGCACCCACGATACGGAGTCGGTTTTCTCAATCACGCCCTTGACAAGGGGTGACGCTGGTGGTGAGACATCTTCCATGTGTATGCTCACCAAGGATGAGCCGTTGAACTGTGGTGAGCGACTGGACGCGCTGAGCGTCGAGGTATAGTGCGATTCATGGGCAGAGAGTTCCTGCAATTTGGCTTCGACTATGTGCAGCTGTTCGGACCGCTGCTTGAGCTGCCACTGCAACGCCTCATTGTCGTAGGACAGCCGAGTGCGCTTCACCGTTTCGTGATTGAAAGCCTTCTGTATGTCATCGATTTGGCGTAAAAATTCCCTGTTGAGAGAAAAAAGTGCAAAGATATGAGTAAGGATACAGGGAATGCATGGGAGGAGTAGTTGCACTTACTTTTCCTTGTCGGCTTTGATATCGAACTCCGATTGTAGCATTTCATTTTTGGACTCCAGTAGGGACAACTTCCCCTGCAGAACCACACGCTCTTCAGCATCTCGCATGAGCTCCTCGTTCTGCTTAGTCAGCTTCGAGATCTCCTTCTGCTTCAGTTCCAGCACACACCGCAAACTCTCCGCCTCACTCTGGAGGCGAGTCATCTCCGAGGCGTTGCTGGAATTGCGCGGCGAGCCCACACGCTCCAGACTCTCACTCAAGCTCTTGCGCGATGAGCGCAAGACGGCGACCTCATCCTGTGAAAGATTCAGCTTGTCCCTCAGCTCACGTTCGTTGTTCTCCTTGTGCGAGCGCAACTCCTCCAATTCCTTGGTCAACAATTTGAGACGCTCATTCAATTCGCGCTCTCGGTCGACCCCAGCCTGCATGCACGCCGTGAACGTGGCCTCGGTGCTTGTTAGTTTCTTACGCAAGTCCTGATCGGAGACATCGAGTGCTCGAAACCGCTCCTGCAGGGCACACATACGCTCCTCAACCTCCAAGAGCTGCTGCTGCTTCTGCGCGTATTTATTGTCCATCTCAAGACGGTAGCACTCCAGTGTACTTCTGTGCTCAATATCTTTGGCAGTCAATTCCACTTCAAGAGCTGTGATTTGATCTTTTGCAAGCATTTGAAACTCGGACAGATTTGCGTGAGCTAGAAGGAAGGGGGGAGGGGCGGAAAGAGAACACAACGTTATTGCCATCCGTAAGATTTAAGATAGTGCCAGCCATGATGCGGTATCACTACTAATCCACACACTCACCTCGCTCCAATTCTGCCCGATGCAATGCCTGCAGCTCCTCCTCCCGCTGTATATAGTAAGCCTCTTTGTCGCATAATTGTTCCTGCAATTGGGTGCAGGCATGTTTGGCCTCGTCCAGAGCCAGCAATGTTCTGTTCAAACTATCTTTGGCAGTGGCACTCTCTCGTTTCGCTGCAGGACAAGCAAAGGCGTCCATCTGAAAGTTGAAGAGCAATGGAAGAGTTTTAATTAATCGTCACGATAGAAAGGTTAAAAATATATCCCGAAGGATTCATACACCGAGGACAGAGAAAGTATGATGTAGCGAAGTAACCAAAGGAGCATATAAGAGGGAGGAGATCATATAGTCGAGCGAGGAACTTTACTTTCTAGAAGACATATTTTTAAACAGTGATTTTAAGGCTTTTCCATGGTTCTGTGAAATATGGTCCCGAAGTAAAAATTAGAGTAGACCTCATTTCGGTTTAAGTCAAATAGTTACCAACGCTTTGAACAATTGTTTGGGTCATTGTTTAAGATTGGTATCAATGGTGTACTTAGAAGCAATCGATTTAAGGACGTTGCATTCATGTTGCATTCTTTTGAGGATGATCCTAAATGGTATAAAATATTCTATTAAGATCTGGAATAAGGAAAGTTTTTCAAGTAACTGCATGAGCTGTTTAATAATATATTGGAGAATTCAGTATTGCATAAGTTACCCTAGAGATTCTTCAGAGATATCTTCATCTACAATGGGCATATCCGATCAGTGTACAACAAAGCTGAGTTTCATGGAATGTTTCAGAGCTATAAACATTAAACGAATCGATAGGGCGTACCCCTCGACTCACTTTTAACAAAAAGTTTACCTTCACACACAATGAGACAAGAAGTTCACAGAAACAGGACACAACAATGTAGCTTGAAAATGTGTGAACGTGGCTGACTTCAATATTTTGTTCGCTTTCACTAAATTCAAATAGGTAGAAGAAAATATGGACATATAATGTGTGCATCTCTTGGAGGATCACATGATGCACATTGTAGTTGCACAAAATCCAAACATCATTTCTAAGCAATTGCCTGACCCAAACGCTAGGATATTCAAACTGGCAAAAGGGACGCAAACATATTTAACTTCATATTTACGAGCATACAAAGAGGTATGTACGAGTATCCTTGGCCTTGCGACATCACGGCACCATCATTTCCAAATTCCGCTTTTATTGTTTTATGGCAAAAGGAAATATCTCGGCTGGCCATTTCAGCATGTCCGTCTGCACAACAGAAAAAACATCTCCATATATTTTTTTAAAATTACATTCATCATAAAACGGCCAGTGAAGAGGGCAACCTTGTAATGGAAAATTTTTGGTCCCATAAAACTGCGTTGAGGCAGGCTACGAGACACGTAGAAAAACCCGTCATAAATTTCATATACAATTTTTTTATTTAAAAATGTAAATTTAAAAAAATTATTCAAAAAATAATAAACAGATTAAAGGAACCACACAGAACCATGAACTAATTTCTCAGGCAAGCCGGTTAAAAAAATTACCCAACGATGTCGTTTCATTGCCCCTTTCCTTTTTCTCTCCCTCTGAAATTTCTCTCTCATGCCTTCAAAGTCTCCGTCTCTGTTCTTCAGACAATACTCTCACAACATAGTCATAGCTGCTTTTACTCCCCGTGGGCATATAATAAATTTGTGGTCTCCTCCGATAGAAACTTCGCAACTCGCTTTCGTCAAAGACCACAGAGAAGCGACACTTCAACGTCTCTCGTTTTGCTCCCACTCACACAAAACTGTAGTAGTGTGGCTGATTTTCTTCATAAGCAATGATAAGCAAACCTATCCATATAGGGAACTAATGATAAACAAAGGCATTTTTTTAAACGTCAGAAAATTTTACGATTAAGTTTAAGTGTCCCTTCTCTGAGTTTTCTGCTCTCATGTAGGCACCACAAGAATGATAAAATATAAAATAATCTAATCTATCATTCTTGACTATGTCATTATTTGCATCTCTTTTACTCTCATGTCGCACTTATTCTCACGCACTTCGCCATTAGATGTAGTGAGAGGCGAATGATGTTGTCGTTATACTACAGAGAATTTTCAGATACTTTCAACCAGAATCCACTGAATAGGAAAAACCTCCTCGATTACTCATAAAACCTCTCAAAAGTGTCATTTCGGTGGAACAATCAATAAAACAGTACCATGTCCATTCCTTTGAACGATTCAATTGTTCCCAAATACTTGGGCTTTTATATATTTGTTCTCTAGATTTTAATTCAGGAGGATAAGTTTCCCAGATTCCCTCACTGGTACTCTATGAATTACTCTCGATCATTAATCTTTCAAGGACCTTTCATTTGCTATTATGTTTTTCCATTTCAATTTGTCCTTTTCCACTAATATTTAAGACAACCACAACAAACAGAATGGTCTTAAATTATAAAAGTGTTATGATCGCGAATGGCAGGAAACGCCGAAATCAATAACAACTACGGAAATAGAAAACTGGGGGAAAATGAGAGAAAGTTGCTAATGGAACCACGTCTTATCTTAAACAGCGAGTTGCTCACACTTTGAAAGGAAATAAATGCAAAAGAAAAAGGATTGTGGCTACTATTCCAGGACATGTGAAAGTGATGAGTAATGCAAATTTTATTAGAACTGATATATCCGCCGTTTACAATAAAACTTCAATGTTGACAAGAAACGACGGAGATAACATTACTTTGGGTTGCTTTGTTAATATCAACTTCTATGAGAGGGAGATGCTTACCCCCACTTGATTACATTGCTATGGTAAACTGATACAATCCAGCATTATTATAAGAAATACTCGTTGACTATACGAGTATCAGAAATACTATTGAATGTAAGGAGAAGCAAGGATACAGGATAAAAAAATCAGCGTGTTTAGTTAAAAAAAAACTCAAGTCTAACTAAATGCAACCTGTTTTACTTATATCGTATGTAACCTAATATAGTATGTAACCAAATATCGTATTGAAAAAAAATATCGCATGTAAACAAATGTCGTATGTAGGCAAATATCATATGTAAACAAATATCGTGTGTTAAGAAATATCGCATGTAAACAAATATCGTATGTAAACAAATGTCGTATGTAAACAAATGTTGTATATAAACAAATATCGCATATTAATAAGTACCGCAAATGGACAAATAACTATCGAAACCAATATCATAAATAAACAAAAGCACAACTGAATAAATATCACAACTGAACAAATATCGTAAGTGGATAAATATCGTATGTCGACAAATACTGTATATTGACAAGTATCGTATGTAAACAAATATTGCAACTGAACTAATATTGCAACTGAACAAATATCGCAACTGAACAAATATCGTAAGTTGATAAATATCGTATTTCGACAAATATTGCAAATGAACAAATTTCGCAATTGAACAAAAATATTCAGTGAATAAATACCGTATGTTGACAAATATCCTATCTAAAGAAATATGGTATGTAAACAAATTTAGTATTTTAACAAATATCGTATATGGACAAATATCGCAAATGAACACAAAGTAAGTGAATAAATAAAGTATTTTGACAAATATTGCAAGTGGATAAATATCCTATCTAAACCAATATCGTATGTAAACAAATGTCGTATTTAAACCAATTTCGCATGTTAACAAATATCGTATCTAAGCCAATATCGTATTTTAACAAAGATCATATGTCAACCAATACTGCAAATACACAAATATCGCAACCGAACAAATATCGCAACCGAACAAATATCGCAACTGAATATCGTAAGTGAATAAATATCGTAAGTGACTAAATATCGTATGTTCACAAATATCGTATTTAAACAAATATGGTATATTGACAAATTTAGCGTCCTTCTTTCACGGCTTTCTTCACTCTACGTTTCACAAAAAACAAATGTAGTTTCGAACAGACTTCCAGCACATACCTTATCTATATTGTCCGCCAAGCTTAATTGACCTGCATAATCTATCGAGGAGCGTACGTCTGCGCAAGAGGAGTAGAGATACGAGTGCGGCGACCACGCGGTTATCCAATCGAAATCCATTGTTTGTGCTGAGAGTTTTTCATTGGTGAAACTGAACTGTTCAAACATTTTCCCCCACGTTTGTGTGGACTACGATGATTTGAGTTTAATTATTCCTCTTTAGGAGAACCGAATTTCAACTAAACTGGAGTTATACAGAATTTTTTCACTATTTTTAAATTTCCAAAATTTTTGTACAAAGTACTTCTGCAGCACGTGCTCAACTCTGCAACACTTTCCAGGACACTGAGTGCGCGAGCTGTCCAAAGCCAGTACTTAAAGAAAAAGGAACTGTGCAGTTATACGGTCGGTCTGCAGGTAATCTTCTGCAGGACTACCTAAATACGCTGAACATGTTAATTACCGCGTGAAGAACAGTTCTACAGAAAATTGTACAGTTCGTTTTGGTTGGGTTCACAAAGCAAACAATACGCGCGGATTTTGCCACAAGTAGGTACCAAAAACTGCGCGGACGAGTGCGCAATTGAGTACGTCTCGGGTGCATCAGTTTCTGCATATTTTAGGGATTTAATGAGAATTGAGCGTGTAGTGGTGGAGAGACGTATTTGTCTCAATAATTAACAATGTGGGATTTCCACGGATTGTTTGATCAGCAGGCCGTGTCCTTCCTTCAGCAAAGCAAATGCACTCCTGCAAATTAAAATCGTTTCTCGTACTCTTTTTAACTAAATACCCAATAAAAAAAATATTAAATAAATACCCGATAGGCGTAGCTTAGTGACATGCCACACCCACAATGTTTGGTCGACAACAATGCGAAATTTTGCAAAATATTAATTGACAGAAAAAGCAAACTGCGGCAGGAGGAGTGTCGCAACATTGCAGGGGGTTTCGTTGTTCCTTGTTGACTGTCATCTGCAGATGATCAATGGGAGTTGCTTCAAAATACTTCGCAATTTAAACTAAAGCAAATGACAGGTTTTCTCTTTAGATATACGGGGGCGCAACGCCCACTGGAAGTGCGTGACCAAGCGATCCTATTAACACTTGGTTTGATATGATTGTAAAACTCAATCATATGGAAATTTCCAGAAACTCAGGAGAGATGGAAGCGAGAGAGAGAGTGAGCGAGTATAAGATAGAGCGAAACCTTTAAGAAAATCGGAGCTTGACGAATTTCAGGCAGCCCGCGTAATCCTAATGTAAGCATTTATCTTTGAGGTATATCCTTGACTGTGAATAGATACTATAGAAATATTGCAAACCATTTGTATCGTAATTTGTGTCCTTCTGAGTCTCAGTTCGAGCTGCTTTTGTCACATACCTGTAAATTTACCATGGATGATGAATCGAAGTAGTTTTACAGCGATTATAGGCAGAGATATCTGTGTGCCCTGAAAGTAGGGAAATAATTCAAAGTGCAAAGGAAAAATTCCAGCGCCAAAGTTTCAAATATTCTACACCGCCTCAGAATAAGAGCAAAATTGAAGTTCACTCAAATTATTTATGGTGCTTAATGTGAGGACATTTCGCAAGGTTCCTTGGCAAATCATGACAATTGTCCGAAGTCATTGCTAAACCATTTTACATCTTATCACTTGAAATTGTTGTGGAAGTCAACCAATTCACAGCTAATTACAGTGAAATGAGGGCACTCGCTTAAAGCGTTGATTTCATTGTAAGAACAACGCGCGACATGCAGCTTCGAGCTAATAACTGTTGAGCTTTTGTGGCAGTTGCAAATTAATGACGCAAAAGCGACGGGTGAGGCTCCACGAGCGACATGTCAGTCAAGCGCTCAAGTCGGTCAAGGCAGTGATTAAGTGCCTACCTGTCGTCGCTGCAGTTGCAACAGCCTCACATGTCTGTCTATCACTGTCAGCATGCTGCAAGAGACATGCATTTTGAAAGTGTTGAATGTGTGAGTGAGTATGTGGAAGCGGGTTTAATCCTTCACATGCACACCACACACGAACAAAGTGAGATTTAAGGTGCATGTAAGGCCCTCGCAAATTCACAGGATTCCAAATCTAATCCTCTCTTTTTTTACTTACTGTTATTTTAAGCTGTGCGCTGTGGTTTCCATAAATCCCAGCTGAGTTGTCAAAACCCTTAAGTAAATATTTGTAATGCAAGTAAATTTTGCAGCCTGTATGTTTCCTGGCTGCTTTATTCGCATTTTACCCGTGGCTTTGAGGACTAGCGATAAGTGTACTGAATGTACTCAAATCAATTCAATGGATGAGCCACTTATAATACCAAATTTTCGAGGATATCAATAAGGACTGTAGGGATATGTATTGACGAAGACTGATGATAACTCACTACAAGTACACATCGTTAATAAACGCGTGTGACCGTAATTGATACGAAATGTAGACGTAGACAAACATTTCTTGAAGGGATATTAAACAAACACATATAATTTACAATAGCAAATTGGTCTAGACAAAAAATAGATACCTGCAGTGAGTGCATGAGAGGCATTCAAAATGTTTAAGACACTATTGGCAATACACTTGAGACAATGAAACAGGCGGGGAAGCAGTGAAAAGCAATTAAAAAAAAAGAAAAAAAGGACTAAAATGAATTTCTCATCATTATAAGAGTTAACTTGTTTGAATAGACTGCTAAGTTCAAGGGAACAGTTCGAACAATCACATACAAATTGTAATTTACTGACACGTAAAAGGTGACTAAGTCAGTTGATGGTAATATTTATATATACGTCGAGAGCATAGATAGAGAGATATTCTAAATACCACGCACAATTATTATCAAATTTATATATGAAGTTAATGAAATATTTTTTATACTATGGACCCAAACGCTTACCAAGAAGTGGTAATATTAGTTTGAGGTGCAGGGAAAAGAATCCTGTGGCCGTAACTGGAAAGAGCGGGTGCTGGATTAATGAAATTCCTTGAGTTATTGATTAAAAATTGGAGTAAGTAAAGTAACCAATAATAAGTAAAATTAGTAAGCAAGAAAGTCCCTATAGTCTCTATCAAATGAACATTGAAAAGCTGGCTCATATTTCTGAGATCCCTTTTTAGTGTGCTTTGAAGAACAATTCCCGATATTAAATATTAATATGATCATATATATTTCTCTCTGCGTCTCTCTCCGACAAACGAACTGAACCATTCATCAACTGAATCAAAGAATTAGCAAACGAAGTCTAAAGAAGTATTTCAGTTCGTAGCTTCCCACCTCTTTGTTTAGTATTGTAGCGGAACAATAGAAAGTGACGTAATCTCAGGGTGCATTTTCAAAGAAGTTTTCTTAGATCAGTCTTAGCTCGATTGCATTGTTCTAAGGCTATATTGGTTATTTAATATTCCCACACTCCTAAGACAATTCCCACTGTAATTCTGTACATTGCAGTACATCATTTTCACAGAATATTCAAAATTGTGGCTTGGGTTTTTCATTCAAATTATATGTCATCATCATTATCATCATCATCATTATCATCATCATCAGCATTGTTAATCTTCGACAAATCTTTAGAGGAAATCTTTAGTTCCATTTAACTAGCCTCGTAAAGCAAGGCAACAATATTTCAAAACAATGTTCGCAACAAGCAGCAAAGTAAGCAAGGATTTGCGCAATGTGAACAAGCAAACCGCGGAAGGATAACTAAACTGGTATAACCAAACCAGAGCTAAACTATGAGCTCGATTGATTTTGGAAGAGAGAGGCACACAAGTATATTTAATACCTTCTAAGAATATGATATAAATCATGCTGACAGCTGTCGGTATTAGTAAGAGTAGAAGGACGATATTCTCTGTTTATAATATTTAGTAAGTAGCTTACTTTGGAGTAGGCGTACTATTGCACAATTTGTTATACGGGTTTCACTGATAAGATCAAGAATCAGTTGATCAACATAGCGTAGTACCCAGACCAACATAGCGTAGTACCCAGATCAACATAGCGTAGTACCCAGATAATCAAATCTCCAAATTCCTTTGTGAAATCTATTGAACATTTCCTTATAGAGGATGTATTAGAGTGTAGCTCTACAACTGGAAGCGGTGCAACCCTGCCTCAACTTTCTTTACTGGCTTCAGTTTTATTATAATTTTTGGTGATTAAGCAAAGCATCAAAAAGATGTGTCGATAGCTTCCTGGTGAGGCGAATACATCAAAACAAGGAAATGAGATAAAAGGATATTGTGTTATTTTTAAATTCTATGATTGGTTTGTTGTATATGGCAGTATGACAGAAATATCTGGGGAAAAATGAAAAGAGCCTCTAGGTCATCATTCTTTTAGGAGTCATCATCTTCAAGTTATGTGAGTGGTTTGTTGTATAAGGAAGTATGACAGAAATATCTGGGGGAGAGCGGTAAGACTACCAATAGGTCGTGATTGTTTTAGGACTGATCATCTTCCAGTTACGTGATTGGTTTGTTCTACATGGCACTATAACAGATTGATCTGGACAAAAGAGGAAAGATCCACTAGATCATCATTTAGAACTCATGTTTAAGTTACGTGATGATTTATAATATGATTGCGCCAAGAAAGTCACCCAAAATCTTCTTGCAGATTAATGAGATTTACTGGGGAATCTTCTTTTAGTTTAAAGATTTTTACTGGAGAACTGTGACAAAAATTATATTATAGTGTAGTGAGATATTTCCAGTGTCATTCTATTATCAATAAGGGGCATTAAATGAAAACTGCCTGCAATGCTGGTGAAATCTAAGGACAATCAGGAATAGCACATTCGATCCAAAAATACTCTTCTGCGAGTAGGTACATTTACAGTAATAGTTCAACGACTCACATACTCAGCTCCCAAGGCAACCAGTAAAAATCCGTGCTGTAAAATTGAGTGCCTAATTAATCTATTAAAAGGACATAAATCTAGAAAATGCATTTAAATAAATGCAGAACAGTTTAATAAAGGAAGTGTTAACCAGCACTCCCAGTGTTCGCACATTTTACTGCATCTACAGAAGAGGCAACGAGTTCCGAGAATCATGCGAGCACATGAAAGTCCACATAAGACCCTTTTTGTGTATCAGCTGAAGCAAAAGGAGCGAGGCAAACAAGCATGCAGCACACAGCAGCTCGGATTGAAATGGCAAGGATATGTGCCACAAGACAATAAACATGAACGAGGCAGCAGCCAGTAGTGAGGAGCCAGCAGCCAGCAGTCAGGAGCCAGCAGCCAGGAGCCAGCAGATTGCCACAATCTTATAAGTCAACGCACAAAAGGAAATTGCAATTCAAATTCAAATTTGTGGACAATTGAAAAATGTGGGTTTCAGCGGCAACAACCACAGCTGTGGCAGAGCTCTGTGTTGCAAGCATTTAAACTTTAATTAATGCAAACAAAGAAAAAAGGATCAGCAAATTCTGGTGCTGCTGGTGGTGCCGGATTGAAACAATTCCACCAAATTAGCACAAATTTAAGACGGGATTTGAGCAAATTTTCCACAAAAGGAAGCAGAGCAGATGAACTAGTTTTCAAAATTATTAGAGCAGCACGAGCAGAGGCGAAGTAAGGATTTTTGAGTGCTAAGCCTCGGTTCATCCTGCTTGAGCTGCTGTGGACTACGCTGGCGCCAAGCTACTCATGAAACACTCTTTGTCCTTCAAATGGTGTTCCCTTTGTTGTTGCTGCCTTTGTTTGTTGGAATTTTCAATCAAAGCAACTACATAAGCCACGAGTGAGTACGTGATTGAATGCTGTGAGTGGGTACCTGGGCTGCAGCGGTCCTTTCGCTAATTGTTTCGCAAATTTCGTTTGAATTCGCAACAGAATTCATGCATTTGTGTCTTGTTTTGCACAGGTATAAAGTCAGACAAAGTGATTCAAATTACAACAGAACTAGTGCGCAGCTCTGTCCTTACATGTCCTTCCGGTTCCACTAACGGCACACCATTAATTCTCAACGCTCATAAATCACGTTGTTGGATTCTAAGTGCCGTGCAACAACCGCTTCCACAATGCACTGCCTACGTGCATCACTCAACGCGCCCGCCACTAATTGCGAGCCAACGACTTTCGCTACAACTACTTCAAAGGGGAACTACGCTTTTATACTCACATCGTGCACCAGATAGTGCAGCAGCACGCCCAATGCCTCCACGCCCTTGTCCTGTTGCTCCGCATGCTGCAGACGCTTTTCGAGCGCCTCGTAGTCCAAGCGACCATTGCACGAGTGCCGATTGAGCAGTTTCAACTGTTGCAACTCGGCCACGTCCAGAAATCCTGCCGTTGTGACTGTGACGGGCGGCGCCTCCTCCAGGGAGCGTTGCTGTTGTTTCTGTAGCTGCAATTTGCGCGCGGTTGGCGACTTCTGTTACGTAATAGCAAAGCAGAAGAAGATTACGTGATATTTATTTAAAATTGTACATCGTTTTTGTTCTCTCTTACCTTATCTGGCGCCGCGCTTGCGTTGCTTGTAATCTTCTTTCCATGTTGCACACCTCCGCCCAGCGACGGCGTGGAGCTCTGCGAACTGGTGCGCGAGTGTGTTAGAACGCCGCTATTGTTATTATTGTTGCTGCTACTGTTATTGTTGTTGTTGTTATGCAGAATCCCATTGCCAATTTCATTAAGCAAATCAGTGGGCGTTTCGGCTTTGCTGCCGTTTTTGGTTGACGCCGGGGTTGTAGAAATTGAGGTTTGACTTCCACTAATAACGCGATTGTGATCTGTAACGGAAAACGAATAATAAAAATGAGAATTTTCGAAAGAAGCAAAGTTTTGAGAATAAAATTTTAGATTTTCTGAAGAAGTTGATAATCAATTTGATCAACTCAACCAGAGCTGGGGAAATTTTAAAAAGTTCCATACAAAAATTTTGTATCTTATCAGGAGAGCACTCAGAGGATGTTTTGGGGATTGGAACCCATATCCAAAATATGAATATGCACTTAAGCCAGGTTGAACCCCCTCCTAAACTGTTTGCTGGTTGCGCCCCTGTCAGTGATATCAAGATTCACTCTGAATATTGATCAGCAATTTGATCAACTGACCCAGAGTTGGAGAAATTTTAGAATGTTCCATACACAAATTAAGACTCTAATCAGAAGCGCACTCAGAGTATGCTTTGGAGATTGGAGCCCCTAACCAAAATATAAATATGCATCAAGTAATAATGCCAGGACTAACCCTCTGCTAAACTGTTTGGTGGCTGCGCCCCTAAAGGATTATTTTTCAAGTCCCAAATAACCTGATTCACTGCATGCGATCCTCGCCACACAGAATATGTTGCTGCATACAATGAACTCCCCTGAAACGTGCGAGGATTCGTCTCACTGTAGATGCTTATTAAGGCACCCCTCTTAAACCAAAGATAAGCCTGTCAGTGTACAGCGAAGGCTGTTTTATTTTGTAATTGATTTATAGTCCAATCCTTGAATATAAACCACAAATGATGAACGAACGAAAATGTCACTGGAATGACTGGGCTTAAGTCCTCTGTCAATCACCTCCAATTGTGGGCAAGTTTCTAACAGGTGGAAGTAAAAACTTACCAACCCAAAGGAAACGTCTAAATTCCACATGCTGTGAATGGGGAAAATTCCACGAGTAGCCCCGTGGTGTTCGTCTCTGCCTGCATACTCAAAGCAACTTGAATATGTTCCCTTCCCTCTCCTTGGTTCAGTGTTCGCAACACCTTTTTTAGTGTGGTTTAATAACCCGACACTTGGAGCATTCGTTTGTCAGAAATGACATATTCACATTTGCATTAAATCTTAGACTTAACAACACGAGCAACCGAAACAACAACAACACCAGCAACACCAACACCAGCAACTACAATTTTAACCGCTTGTCATTTGTGACTTGGCTTGGTTAAAGAAAAATTATAAATTTATGGAGCTGCGTTTGAGGAAAGCAAAAAATATCAAATGAGGAAGACCATGTATGTTGCTAATAACAACAACAGCAATAGTAAAGAGTAGTAGCAACAATAACAACAACAACAACAACAACAACAACTAAGCCAACAAGTGAAGCAATTGCAAGTAAAAAGTTCACTAACATTTGAAATTTATTTAAATTGCCATAATTTTACGACGATTTATACAATTTCCTTACAAATGTCATGTCAACTGGTCTTATCAGCAACAGCAATAACAACAACAACAACCACGGTAACTGTTGTTGCAATTGCTGCTGTCGCATTCAACTTGTTGCAACACTCCAAGCCGCTAATACGAAAGCAGTTGATGGTGTTGGTTGCTCCCCAAGTGTTGCTGCTCTTCATGTTGGTTTTGATGGTGCTGCTGTTTGTATTATTGTTGTTGTTGTTGTTGTTATTGTTGTTGTTGGTGTTGGTGTTGTTATTGGTGCTGCGTTTTAAGTAACATGTTGCAGAGTTGAAGCAAAAAGCAACCAGTGTCTGAAAATTGCCCATAAATATTCATATCTAGCATTTAAGTCAATTACTGCGAATGCTTTCGTGGTGCTGCTCGCAGTCCGGGTCCGAGTCCGAGTTCGGGTCCGTTTTTAATGGTCAGTTCGTTTAGTTGCTACATTTACGATGACATTTGGCACTAGTGACAAATGTGTTTGTGCGAAAAGGTAACCAAGAGCAGGGCAGCAGCAGCTCTTGGCTTGCTTACCTGATGAGACTGTAATATGAAAGCAGGAAATTGAACTTACGAGTATAAGGATGACAAAAAGAGAGACTTAAAGCCATAGTGAATCTAACATTTTACTCAACCCGTCTTTAGTTACATTATAGGCAAATGTTTGGTTGCAGGATTCTCGCACCTTTTATAGGAATACAAAATTCATCTGGGAGTTATATCAGAGAGAAATAGGCAGTAAGTAAAGTGGAAACCCTACATTAGTCCTTGCTGAAATAGTTCTCTCTGAGTTATTTATCTATATCCTGTTCCTTTGTGTCAAGAAAGCCGCATTATTAGCCATGATATTCGTTTTAGGTTAGGTGTGGTTACCCTGACTAGCCGTGAAGGCCACTCATACACGTGCAAGGTCCATTACGACGCCAGATGGTTATCCATTTAAGAGTTGTAATATGGAGCTGCAAAAAGAGAGACGCCCTTAGTGAATTTTAAAAGCGACACCATTCTTATTGCTGAGACCTCATACAGTCCGTCAAACCAGGGGACTCCCAAATGGCGCAATTTTGAGATTGTGTGGCATAGTCACAAGAGATGCTCCTAAGTTTCCCTTGAGCCCTGCTCCCAACATTTCTTACAATCATCGTTGTTCGTAAGTCCCATGCTTCTAGCGTGTGCCGCCGTTAGACAGTGACCCGTTAGTAAACATACCATCATTCTGCAATGCTTTTTCGGAAGTGCCAGTATAGATTTGATTTGCTGAGTACCGTTCGATTTGCACATGAACCTCGCGATTTTGCATGTGGAGGTTCTACACCTTGTTTCCACTTTCCTCATCATGCAATATTCAACATGGTTATTGCTCGTTTGTAGAAGCATCAGTACGTGGCTTACTTGCCCATTCGGTAGTTGGATTCCGCTTTTTGCAATAGCGTCCGAGCCCTCGTTTCCTTCTATGTTCTTGTGCCCTGGTAGTGCTCTTATATCCACGAGATTTTATGGAGAGTGAACTCTGATTCAATAATGATGATAATTTACTATGATGATAATGATGATGACTATTACTGTGATGATACTGATGATGACTATTACTATGATGATAATGATGATGACTATTACTATGATGATAACGTACTATGATTGTGATGATGGAACAACAGAAGTTTCAAAAGCGCTTGAATAGTGTTAAATTGCCTGACGTTTTCTCAGATCTTCCCTCCAAAAAGGCAAAAGCAATAACAAACGAATATTATGGACACAACGTGCAGCAAAATAGTATATACAAAAACTGGGCACATTCCCACAACGACATTCTCGAAATGTTGCATGTTGCAGTGTTTTCCACCTCACCTGAACCTTGCGAAGGAAGTGATTATATATATCAGAAAACACAGAGAAAAGAGACTTAAACGTCAAACGGCAAAGCAGCGAAATAAAGCAGACGGACATTGTACACGAATCCACTAAAAATTGTGGTGAATCCACGCAGAATCGTGGTGAATCCACTCAAAATCGTGGTGTGTTCGCTTCGGACGCTGGCAGCAAAAAAGACTTTCCCTTCTCTGTGTTCTCTGATGTACGAGTATATCTCATTGGAGAACTTGTGTGGTAGGGACCTGATGTTACTACCGCTGATAAGCAAATAATTGTCTCTACTCCGGAAGGCATACACGAGATTAAAATATCTCCAGTATATGTTCCACTTCACCATTGCCTTTACATCTTTCAGGAGTTTTAACTCACTCAACCACGCCATAAGCAGTTCCTCTTCTTCATTAATTTCTTCGAAAAATTCAACCGAAAAGGTCATAAGAACCGAACGAGCCAGGTCAAACTTTTATGAGACGGAATTCAGAATTTTGTTTACGGTGGAAATCCCGAAATTACTTCTGTACACATCGAAAATCCCACCTGTTGTCTACGACTAAATGAAAGTGTTCAGATACGAGTAAAAAGAGAGGGTAATTCCCTTACCCAATGCGAATTATCAAAATTCGTGTAGGAAATGTCAATCAAGGTGAACAAAGTGCCAACGTGCCAACATGCCAAAGTGCCAATGTGCCACGCGACATCTTGGCTAATGAATGCTTTCTTCACACACATCCTTTGTGCCCACACGAGCGACCCACACACCGTGACCGTGCGAGACAAATTTGATTAGCTTGCTTTCCCCCCCAGCACCACTTACAACATGAAAAATTATTGGAAAATTTGCAAATTACTCGTGCTTCAAAAAATTCACACGCTGCCATTTCGCTGGTATTTCACTGGCATTGACGACAGGTGAGGTTAAAGGTCAGATTGAGCGTCACCTGTGTCCGCCCCCTGCTGCTGCCGTTACTGCTGTGATTTTAGTACATTGTTTATTGCAAGTGTTGCGCTGCAAGCAGTCAACCTCAGCAGCTCCGCAGTTGCAATATTGATTTTTATGGCTTGATTTGTCGCCTTTGTGCCCGTGTCCCGCCCAGCGAAGGTGTCACTTTTCCATTGACAAATTTGCCATTTGCGTACAATGTCGGTGTGAAAAACGGTGAAAATTCCTGAACGCGGGTTTTCCCAGACCCGCACTGAGATCGATAGTTGCCAGTCATGGCAGAACAGGCACAGGCACAGGCAGTTGTGAAATGAACGCGTTGGAATGGCATGAATGGATTTCGGTTGGAGTGGCATATACGAGTATCGAATAAAACAATCGAAGGGTGACCATGAAGTGTGATACGGTTTCCAGCACCTGCTGATATGTTGGCAGCGTTGACTGCGTTGTGTTGCGACTTTTGTGTTTCGCACACTCGTGGTGCACAGCAGAATTCACAAATATTTGCTTTCAATTATTCGAGAGTGAAAAAAGAAACACCCCAAGCAATTCAATCTGGCTCATAATGATAGCGGTCTTGTTGGGCCACTCGTTAACAATTGCAATAAACACTGTTGAACTGAAAAAGTTGGTGGCACGCAGACGCACAGCACAGCACAGCATGCGCCAAGCGTAAAGTTTCATGGGAGAGGTGGTTATATACACATCACTGATGGCCACGTATGAAGACAATGCAATTGTGAGCCACATATGAAGACAGTGCAGCAGACGGTCACACGTGCAGACACTGCAATAAATCTATTCAGTCACTCATTCCTAGAAGCATCCTCCTCATTCTTAAATTTCTTACTTATTCATACTAATTTTTTAATCGGAAAATAAAGCGGAGGCGGTGAATTAATACAAAGTATGAAACTTGGAATATTACTATCGTGGAAACGCTCAATACGTTTCGGAGCTATATACATAGTGCCAGTCCTTTGAAAGATAGGTAGGTAAGGCGGCCACCCGAAAAAGGCGCACTTAGGCCCTTTGTGATACCGCATGAGACAGCAGGTCCCATCCCTTTCAAAAGGTCCAGCCATTTGGAGCTTTTAATGAAGCAGTTGATGGAGCTAGTCTTTTTTTTGAGATATCTCCCAAGAAGTCCAGAATGTAGTCGCCTAGGAAAGTTCGCCTCTTTCTGGACAGCGCTGGAAAGCGTCCTTTGCAAAGTATATATTAAAAAATCAAAGAAATGAAAAATTGTATTAGAAATTTTAAGTTGGAGTCATGAAAAAATTGCGATCATCACTCTTCTGACACAAGCATCAAAATAGCTGAATAATAAAATTAATAAACACAGAAATCTACATAATAAGTTCCTTTGGTTGATTATGGTAACAATCGCAAAGATCCCAAAGTTGCTGGAAAGCAGTTGGAGTATCAGATATACACAGTTTTTAGTTGGTGCTTCCTTGCTGACTTTATCTTGTAACTGGTTGTTGTTCATATATGACTGGTTGTTGGTCGTAAAGGACTGATTAGTTGGTTGTATACGACTGATTGCTTGATCCTATTCGACTGGTTTCTTAATCTTGGTTGCATAATGAATTTATGAAAGTTTTTGCTACTTTGGAAAAGTGAATGATACACAATTATGTCGATCATGATGTCACCACCAATGTGTATACAGGCCCACAGAGCAAAACAACACCAACAAGCTTCAGTAAGCAAATGGAAAAAAAATGTGAATGGCATTTGTGCGTTTGTAGAAATTCCAAAATGTCACATTTGGCACATGGTGCGTAAGTTGATTCGAGTCGAGCGACTAAGCAAGTGGCCATATTTGCTCGGAGCGACTTAAAAAAGTAACCGGCGACTAACTCTGCCCAGATGTGGACGGCAGAACTTGTTTGAAAACTACAACTACAATTACGAAGCTAAAACAACGTGTTCATTTAAATGAAAACCAAAAATGGACCATTTCAAGTCACTGGTCAACCGAATATGACTAGAGAGAGGCACTGATATTTACATTCTTCTCTCGTATCGGAACTTGTATTCGTAATCAGCGAATATGTTTGGATACGATCGAAAGCTGCCAGAAGAGATATGCGGAAACAGAGGAAGGGCTCGCTAGAGCTTTACTGGGTACCTACCTAACTTCATTTCCATTAAGGGACTCTTGGGTGGTGTCTCTAGAACCAGTTATTTTGGTATATATTTTTAAAAAAATCGCAATTCAACGAGAGATCGTTTAAATAAAAGGACTGAAGAGCTAAAAAATAGATAAGTTTCCGTGAATTCATCCTGATAATGAAGCAGCTAACCAACTGGTAACACAACAAAAAATAGGCGATAATATAAATACCTCGAAAATAGTGAAATTTCGCTATTACATCACTCTGTATTCCATCACGGAAGACACACTGAATAAGAATTTAATAACCCTCTCACATACATGGCTTCGAATCTTCCAAGCAGGAAAAAGTTATTAAGTTAACTTTGACGAACTCTCACATATGTCAAACTAAAGACTATTGCGAACTCCATGTTTCTCATAAATAAAAGGTTCACTTTAGGAAGAGTGGAAAGGCAATAAATAAAGTATTACCTCACACTTTGTGAATGATTGTGGATCATAAATCAAATGGTCGGTAGAGTGGTGGGAAAATAAAGTCGAAGCTGGGAAAGTGGAAAGTATTCAAATACTCGTACGAAATGAGGGAATTACTAAATAAGCCAAAGGCAATGGCAAACATACAAAACATTCGATTCGAGGGCAACTATCGAGTGCTTCATTCGAATTTGCCAACTGCTGAAAATAACTAAACAAATAAGCGTAGAAGTATCTGGATACGAGATACTCCTCCATAATCTAAGCAAGATAAAGAATACTGCAGCATGGTAAAGTACTACAGTGTCACCATGTTACCCAATATAGAGGAGGAATGTGATCCGAAGGTGTCTTAGTGAAAAAAAGGTATGCAATATTGATGCCTGCGAACAAAAATAGTTCACTTTTGGTACTGGGTACTTTTGGTTCTGGGTACGTTTGACACTCGATTCTTGCACACATTACCTGAAAGCCAATGGAACAGAATATTTTGTAGGGCAACACAAATACGCAATATACCCGATTTTTATACACTAGAAATTCCAGCAGAAAGCTTACGAGACCTGCGCATTCACCTAATGATATCACCATGTGAAGTTCAGACATACTTTAGTCGAGAAGGTAAGCGATGGAAGCGTGTTTTCGATTACCTTTTTGGCGTCTCAGGTTGTTGCTGAATCAAGACTGCAACTGAATGACTTGTGCTCATGTCACATACGAGTAGAATTGATCAAAGTCCAATGCTAGAGATCGCGTCACTTTTCCACACATTCTGCTAATGAGCACATTCGCTTTAATTGCATTCAAAATACTTTCAGAGCGGTGAAAAATGTTTGCTGCTTTAATGAACCTGCACTCGTATCTGTGTGGAGGTGTCCCAATGTGTGTGTGTGTGCGTGTGTGTGACCCACAAACATATGGTTTGGTTAATGAAATAATGTACAAATAAGCAAACACCACTTCAAATCAATTTTGCAATGATATCAATTAAAAGCAACAACCAGCAACAACAACAACAATGAAATCTGTGAAGAGCGCACGCCTCGTCCGGCCGCAATTGCATTTTAATAGCGCTACTTGTGGGCGTAACGTGATGTGTGTGCATTTCTACGTTTTGTTTACAAAATTCAAGTGACTTCAAAATCATTCTCAATTTTGTGCAATTTTAAACAGAATTCTCAAAACGTTTCTGAAACACTCACTTCGAGTGCAGCGAACAAGAAATCCCGCAAAGTGCAAATTTCCTCATTGTTATGTCTACTTACGCTGAATGGGCCCAGACCAGGGAGATTACACAAGACCCGGGACCAGGCCAGCAAATCGTGCGTGTATGCCTCGGTATTATGAAGAAAAATGATCTCGCAATTAAAGCAGATTTGGAACATGTGCAACGACGAGATGGGCGTCAAATGCTGAAATTGCAACATTTTCCACAGCCACGGAATGTTGTTGTGATGTAAAACATGTCTCTGAGGTTGCATCATGCATCACTTTAATTAATTTACGCGATTAGACTAAAAAATGATTGCTGAGTGTGAGCAACGCAAGAAACGCTGCATTTAGAAGTGTGATTCAGAACTCAATCATGAGGGTGTTTAGTTCTAGAATTCATTTGAAAGTCCGAGAGAAATGTTTGTGAATTGAGGAAGAGGATGCCGACGAACAATAGAGTTGGTCAAATGGGTATGATGAATTACTTTCGTTTCAGCAAACATGCTGAAGAAGCAAAGAAACTGTGATATCGGAGTATGCTGAGATTTGTGGCACATATTTCTCTGCATTCATGTTATTACAAAATGGCATGGCAGTTCGCTGATGAGGAACCCTCAAAAATGATTCCATATAAGACGTTTGATTTGTTTATTTCTTTGAAAACTCGAGAGCCAGAGAACTCGAACATGAAATTTTAATGATAAATTGATGATTGATGTCGTTCAGTTTAGGAAACATTTGTGTGGAGAGGCTGGGATTCAACACGTAAGAAAGGACAAGTGTTGAAACTAGAAAGGAAAAAGTAGTGTTTCTTACAGTGGTCTGGGTCGTATAACTTGGGATACTTTCAAGATTTGAACAAACAAAATGTCCGCATAGTAGCAGCTGCCTTCTATTCGTTCGTCATATTTCTTTCAAATCATTCTGGAACCCTTTACGTGGTACTTAGATCATCTGGCAGTACTTTCAACAATTGTACACGGCATAACTTACAAATAAGACCTGAATCATGAATACAAAGTAAATCTCCAGTCGCAAAAAGTAGCAAAGAAGATTGGCAAAGAGTGTGGTAAGATTGCCGAAGAGTGGAAAAGATTGCCACAGAGAGCCAAAGTTTGCTAAAGAGTGGGGTAAGATTGTTAAAGAGTGGGATAAGTTTACCAAAGAGTGGAAAAGATTGCCAAAGAGTGGCAAATATTGCTTAAGAATGGGGTAAGATATTGCCTAAGAGTGGCAAAGATTGCTAAAGGGTGGGGTAAGATTGCCGAAGAGTGGAAAATATTGCTAAAGAGTGGGGTAAGATTACCGAAGAGTGGAAAAGATTCGCAAAGAGTGTGGTAAAATTGCTGAAGAGTGGAAAAGATTCCCGCAAAGAGCCAAAGTTTGCTAAAGAGTGGGGTAAGATTGTTAAAGAGTGGGGTAAGATTGCCAAAGAGTGGAAAAGATTGCTAAAGAATGGGGTAAGATTACCGAAGAGTGGCAAAGATTGCTAAAGAATGGCAAAGATTGCTAAAGAATATCAAAGATTGACAAAGAGTGGGGTAAGATTGCCAAAGAGTTCCAAAAATAGACCAAAAATAACTGGAAATTCAAGGCCGCAAATTGCTTTGAGCAAAGAAAGTCCAAAAAGCATTGGAAATGAAATTCTGGCCAGTGAAGTCGAAGAAGCCGAAATCAATTTCACTTAAAATTTGCACTTGCTGTCAAATGTGAACTGCATATCAATGCAGGAAAAGTGTCACCATCGTCTTCAAACAAACACTCCTCAGCTTGAACTTGATTGCTGCTTCTTCTCCGATTTCATTGCTCGTGGAATATTGGAATACTTGTCAAATGCACTCCGCTTGCATAGGCGCGTCGTACGTGTTAAGCGTGTTAATTTCGACACTGCACAGAAATCGTTTCCATGCTAGTGTGGTGACCGACATGCAATTGACACCAAATGGTGACAAATTTCACACTCCCAGACAGAGTGGCACACATTTCTTGGAGCACTGAATAAATTTCAGAAATTGTGGAAAATTCTTCTATTTAATTTCGTACTTTCTTTATGATTATTAAAGACTAAATTTAATAAAGGAATAATGGGAAGAGAGGCTGATTTAAATTATACCAGAAACTGGAAAATGAGTTGATTACGCAGAGTTGGTGCTATTTGTCATTCTGATATCGTACTAATTAGCTTCCGAGTTTAAATAAGGACCTCATTTAGCAATATGATGTGCGATAATTAATCACTTCAATTGATGTGCGGGGAAGAAACATTCAAAGATGTTTTCTTCATATTTAGCGCACTAGACAGATACATATAAAGAAGCAATGGTGTACGAGGCAACATATGGGAAAACTATCTCTTATTCCAATGTTATAGCAGGTCCCTCTTGTGCTCCCAGGTATTCTGGAATACAAATAATTGAGGCACTGACTCAAATCACGTTATTGAATCAAATCAAGTTACTGAATCAAATCAAGTTACTGAATCAAATCAAGTTACTGAATAAAATCAAGTTACTGACTCAAATCAAGTTATTGAATCAAATCAAGTTACTGAATCAAATCAAGTTACTGAATCAAATCAAGTTACTGAATAAAATCAAGTTACTGAATCAAATCAAGTTACTGAATCAAATCCAGTTACTGAATCAAATCAAGTATCCAGTACAAAATATAGGACCAAAGTTTCTGTGAAGGATATTTATTGAACATGATAATTACGCGTATGAATAGAGATGTTTGTATAGTAAGTATTCATATTAGAGAGAAAAAATCAGAGAAAAAGAGCGAGAGAAAGAATTTGAGGGACAGAAAGAAAGACAGAGACATATAAAAAGACAGAGAAAGGGAGAGAGAGCCGTGGAAATAGTAAGATACAATGAGAAAGATAGAGATAATGTGAAATACAAAGAGAGAGGGAGACAGAGAAATAAAGAAATAAAAAGAGTGACAGAGACAAAAAATACAGAGAGTAAGAGACGTTAAAGGTGGTTTTTAGTGTGTAGGAATCCCACACACTACTGGTCGCACTACGGCCAGTGTCTTTCTGAAGATTTTCACTTTCGTTCCAATCTAGGAAAAAACAAAGAGAAAGACAAATAGAAAGACAGAGAGAAAAAGAAAGAAAGATAGAGAGATAGAGAGAGAGGGAAGCAGAGAGAGATAGAGATAGTGAATGAAGCAGGGAGAGAAACAGAGAGAAATATAGTTAGAGAAAGGAACACAGAGAGAATGTCTGATCAGTGCTATGTTATGACAAGCAAGAATGTATTTCATAAGAAAGACAAATATAGACAGAGAGAGAGAGACAGAGAAAGACACAGAGAGGGAGAGCCAGTGAGTGAAACAGGGAAAGAAGCAGAGAGAAAGACAAAGAGAGACTGAGACACAGAGAGGGAATGAGACACAGAGAGGGACTGTGACACAGAGTGAGACAGATCAGTGTTATGTCATGAGAAGCAAGTATCTGTTTCATAATCAGAAACATTTAACTATTAAAAAAATATATATTAAGCATCGATATCTAAAAAGGAGGAACATTAATAACCTCCATTTTTTAGCAGTATCTATTCTAATCGCCTTCCTTCAGAAATAGTATAGAAATATTTTGGGAACATTTCTCCAAGCTTCTAGAACACTAAATAGTTTGATAGCAAAACGCTTATGACTCGCATTAATTACCACAGATAGTTAGAAACTGCCAAAATGTACTAAAACAGGTTCTACAGATGATCGTGAGCATAACGATCAAGAATAGAGCGCTATGCCCGAGCATAGTAATTACTCCAATGGTGATCACTGGTCTGTGAGATGAAATTCAAAAATTAAAACCATGAAATTTAGCATAAAAGTATTTGTTTAACGGGGTAATTTATAAGAAGAACAAAAGCAAAGAACAATCAAATTTCTATGTTCTCTCAAGAGGAACAATTTTAGAGTTTGTTGTTCCTATTTTCCTCGAACTTTAACGAGACTCGTATGCAAATTTTGAGCCATGAATGCGATCATCTCTTGAAAATAAAATTGTTAAAAAACATTTCTGCACAGAATCCAGCGAAATGGAAACAGACACGTCATCCAGAGCGCCTCAAAAGCAACAAAGAATATAAAAAAATAAACAAAAAAAATTAAAAACAAAAAAACAGCAATATTATAAAAGAAAAACAAAAAAGAAAAAAAATAAAAATTTTGAGAAAAAAATAACAAAAAAGCCAAAAAAAATTTACCAAAAAATAAAAACCAAAAAGAAGCAAAAAAAATTAAAAAAAAATTAGATTTCAAATAACGCTTAACAAAAAAATTAAATCATAAACAAAACATAATTTTCACATTTTACAACGAAGAATGACGACTGAAGGCAGCACATGTAAAAGCTCCAATATAGATGACCGGATATACGCGTGGAACAGCACCTTGATATGGAAGAAGCCACATTTCAACATAAGGCGAAGATTCAGATAAGGCAAACTTGTGGGCCCACGTTGTAAAGCGGGCGGAACAGTGTTCGCGGGTTGTGCTGCCACTCTCCTATAAGTACAACTATCACGTAAGCGTAAAACAGCACACCAGCACCAGCACCAGCAGCACCTGGGGATGCAGATCAATCAGCGCGTTTCCCTTCAGTGCCGGGATATTATGTTTATCTTGAAAGAAATGGGCAGGAAGGCGCAAGAAACTACAAGTATATAAATTTTGCAGATAAATTTAGTTCGACTAATTGACTCATGCCTATGAACTCATGGGAGAGAACAGTCAAGGTCGCCGCCACAAATACACTCGCCGCAATAGAAACGAAAAAGAAAACAAACAAAACAAAACGAAAGAAAGAAAAACATTTCGGCCGATTTAAATGTTCTTAAAGCGAAAAATAAGAAAGCAAAAAACAAGAAAACAAAAACTAAACAAATAGAAAAACAAAAATGTTTGGCTACTGCTTTAATCACCGGTTGGTACGAACTTTGAAAGCGCTACAATTGCAGCAGTTCCACAGATCCAAGGCCGATCCATGACACTTGTAAGCAAATAAATAGAGTCCTGAAAGAAGCAGTATAGATAGGGCACCTGCGACCTGAAAGATCTATTATGATGCCCTTATTTATTTGAAAGATGAGGATAGTCTCATCTATAAATCTTCTGTCAGGTTAATTTTCGACAGGAATTCATATATTTTGTATGAATCAAGATGAGGGATCTTGCTCATATCTAAGATATATTCTCCAACACACCTGAGTCTATTGTGTGCTAATGGTCCGCAGTCTGTGATCAGGTGCAGTGAGGTTTCGTCACTTTCTCCACAGAATTGACAAATGGCATCTGAAGGTATACCCAACTTGTTCACATGGTAGTTGAGTCTACAATGTCCGCTTAAAATGCCTGTGAAGAAGCAGTATAGGTATACTGTATAGTTACTATCGGGTTTTTCAATAAGAGCGCTACAAAAGTTTTTTTAAATAAGAGAATGATGACTCATGGAGTACGTGTGGATTGCTGTCTAACCAATAACGCATATTTTGCTTATTGACGAAGCCATTCAGCCAGAAATGAGCCTCATTATAAATTGGTCGTAGCGCTCTTAAAGTTGAGGCGACTGACTCCGAATTTCGGTAGTAAATTTGAATAATATCGACTCGTTGTTGGCTCGTATATCTTTGCATGATGAAATGGCAAACCTTACTGAAGAGAAATGTTAAAAGAGCGGGAAAAAATATGGCGTCGTTTGCTGTCACTATCGATTTACTTTTGTAGCGTTTCTTTTGAAAAACCCTTTATATAGGTAATATATAAGAACTATATAGGTAATATAGGTACTGTATAGGTACTATAAAGGTACTTTATATAATGTATACGTGTATAAGCTGATCTTTATATGAAGAGACCACGAGTGCCAGAATTCGACCACCAGTGGCATAATTCGTTCAATAATGCTGAAATGCTAATGAAGATTCTCGGAAGAAAGCGAACCTTCTGATTTATATCAAGAATTCTCTATCCTCCTAACACATATTATCTGCACTCATTCTAAGATCAATTCTCGGGATGATTCTTATATATTAAAGTAAAAATATATATATAAAAAATTTTCCTAGTAGTACTTGTAGCGAAGGTAGATTCGAATATCAGGGAAGGATTAAGAAAAGAGACATCAGTACTATTATTTTTTAACACTCGGATCTCAAAACAAAAGTTGCATGTAGGGAACTTCTTTCATCAAAGTATGAATTTAAGGTAGGTTCCAGTAATGTCGAAAGTTTTTTACCTTTTCCCAATCTCGAAGAATACATTACAAACATAATTTAAACAAATGTGTATAAAAAGGGAACACAAAACATGAAAGGAAACGTTTCCTTAGATAACGAAGTAAATGTAACTATTTCAGTTGAAAGTAGTGCCCAACCTTTAGATTAGGGTCTCCCAACAATTCAAGAAATATTTCCATGCTTTGTCTCTTATTCTACGATCATTAATCGAGTTCATTCATTATATTAGAGATTATTGTGAGAATATCCACAGCGTTCAAGAAGAAATAACTGCTTTAATTGCATATCCTCTTTCCAGGCATTCACTTGTAAGTTTATATAAGAGTCCTTTGGCCATATTTTGTCAGAAGCCTCTGTTATATCCAGGAAGACTGCAGTATTCTTATTTTCGAATGACTTCCTAATAATCGTGACGATGCAATGAACTTGTCCTATCGTTCTATGATGTTTTCTGGTGCTGATTTGGTGGCATGGGATTATTGGTCCGTCTGCTTTAAAGAGTTTATTTTACCTTATAATCAGTTGTTCAAATAATTTTGAGGTATAGAAGGCTGAAAGGCCTCTAAGAGGATACGTGCAAATGCCACGGAAATATTTTAGAACGATTTTATTACAGATCCCTCCTCCCTCTTAGGAAATATTTCAGTACGATTTACTTGGCAGCCCGATTCTGAATACTATAAAAGCCCGAGCAATGTTTTCTGCTCTATTTAGGAACCAATTCAGCTACATTCTGAATGTTGTTATACGAGCGACCGAGCACTGATTGTTTCTGGCACACGACTCTTCGTTCAATACATATTTGTTTTTTAATTTAATGATTGTGTTTTCTAATTGTAGAGATTTTTGAAGTACTCGTAAACCAATTTAATTGCAAAAATTGGCCCAAGTTTAACATTAAATGCTTTATATTTCTTTATTAATTCGGATTTGCGTAGCAGCGAAATACATTTCTATATTCACTGAAATCCCGACGCGAAAGCAGATGCGCAACAAAATTCACATTCATTTTCGCAGCTGTTGGCCGTCGATTTTTATTTCCTGAAAGGAAAAAGTTGTGAAAATGTTTGCCGAGTAGATCGAAAACGAAATGGAAAACCTCATCTCTAGGTCAGCCGTCAGATTTTTGAGTGGTTTCGAAATGCTGACATGTGTTTACCTCAAAATTGGTGGCGCTAGCAAATTTGTGATGAAGGCTAACTACGGAGAACGACCGAAATCAACTTGGAAGCGGAATCAAACAAATGTCACTGGAAGAACGAAGTGAGTTGGTGGATCATTTCGAAGAGGCTGCCGCAGTTGGTACAACATTCCCAGTAAGAAAGAAAGAGTACGAAGAATTCGAAGTTAGTTGGATATAATAATAATCGCTCTATATTGATGCCTTCCAAAGGACATGGCATAATAGAGATTTCGGAAGATTTGAGAATAAAATAAGTCAATAAATTTAGTATATTTTTATTTACTGATTATTTGTTTTGATTCAATTGAATAGGATGATACTTTCCCCCAGAATAGCGTCAAGATCAATGAAAGTATTTTATATATTTAGAACATCCAACAAATTAATTGGAATACTACGACAATTTTTATTCCAACATCACATTTTGCTAGTCACAAATTTTGTATATAAAATTTTTTATAATCCTACGATAACAAAGCAAACAAAGCCCATGGCGCTGGTTGATCCTAAATCGTTTTTCTATATACTCGTATATATAAGAAAAGAGTATTCTAGTCCTTAACCCAAATCCACAACCTCACAAGGGTGTCTGGCTTTACTTCACTACAATTTCCAATGCCTTTAAAATAGAACACCTCCCGCCTTTGTGTACTGTTCCCACGATTAGCTCGTCATACTATACAACAACTTTCACAGGATTTGAGCAGAAATCTCTTCTCAACCAATTAACCTCAGCTGAACTTACCGCCAAACCCGCTGTTAATGGCAGCTACTTCATCATCTACATCATCATTTTCATCATCATCAAAACCGGCATTAAGTAATCTCTTTGCATTCACCAACTTCTCGTCTCTATTGCCACTATACGCACTATCACTACGTATTTCCGGTGTATTGGTGGCACACGCCACAAGTACTTCCGTGCCATTATCAACTCCCACACCAGTCTCAATCGCCTCTACACGAAATTCCCTTTCGTTGGCAATAAAGCAAAAACTCGCAAATTGATCTGCTGCAGCGTTTGAAACTGAAGTCCGGAACTTCAAACACTTGGGACGATTCCACGAGAAAGCGCACCAATAGCGTGTGCCTGCGTGATGTCTCAATATTTGCACTTGTCGCTGCAGACCGTCGAAATCGATGCGACACTTTATCTCACAGCAATCAGGTCGAGTGCTGTCCTGGCGGCAGGATGGCAACTGTTTATTAGACTGTATGCTGGAGATTCTCGTCTGGAAGCGGAAGTGGCGCATTGGTGGCACAGGGAAAGGGGCGTTAATGCCACCACATGAGCCATATAGCTGTTGTTGCTGGTGGTGTTGTGGGCGTTGAAGGTGATGTCGTCGTCGTCTTCGTTGCATGGTTTCTGTTTGCTTTCTCGGTATAATTCGCACATAGTTTTGTTAATAATTTTTTGTTCCTTTTTTTAATTTTTATTTGCTTGTCTTTTTTATCAGTTAATTGTATTATAAATTATAAATTAATTATACATTTTTTTAGGTATATAACTGAATTTTTCGCACGACTTTTATAAAGTATTTTCACTAATCTGCCACTAAATTATTAACATATTGTTCGACAAAAAATTCGCCACTTCGGCAGAGTAGATAAAAACACAACCCGAGCGTGTTCCCAGCGTCCACCATGAAAACTGTTTCCCCACTAATTTGTTTGCCGCACATGCTCATCACCAGAAGCGCGCTCACTCGTACCAACGCTCGCACTCATCATCGCCATCATCAACGCTGATCGCACGCCACCAGAAGACCGAATACCGTGTGAAATTCAACATACGAGCAGTTTAGCCCCAGCGGACAGAGGGCGGATTGGGCGGGGTACGCTGATGAAACTTTTGCACAGCTTTTCATTTTCGAAACTTAGCAGCCAACGAAAGTCAGAAGTCACAAGTGGACAGGGTAGAAGTGCCCCAAACGACAGTGGGAAATATTCATTCAGTGGCGACCCGAGAAAAATGATCAATAAGCTTTTAGAGGGGGTGTCACAGGTTGAAAGTTTCGGCTGCAGTGATATCTTATCCTCTTATAGTACTCGTACGTACTGTAAAGAAATGGTGTTTTTAGCATTCATGACTAGGTATGAATAAACGATGATGAATAAACGTTAAACGTTATTAGTGAAAGGTCATTCATGTTATGTCATTAGTGAAATGCCATTGCTCATTACTTATTAGTGAAAAATCATTGTTCATCAGTAATTAGTGAAAAGTCAAAAGTGAAATTTGTGATGTGTCTTTTCCCATAATATGATCTTTACACTATTCAACAAGCATGAAGTAAGACTGGGCCTACCCTCAAACGATTTCTATCGGGGCTATGGTTCCGAGGAGAGGGGTTCCCATTATTGGGCAGAAGAAAAAATCGCACCTTTGGTGCCCCATTTCTCACGAGTTTGACAAAGCAGTCATCCTTCATCATTAGTGACATAGCAAAGTTCATCAAATTATCAGAATGGTTTCCTGCCTTACCCAGCGCTGTCCTTGCGCTGACTTCCACCATCTTTAAGTAAGATCATTTTTAGCCAGTACTTGAAAGGCGTCATACCGTGCTATTAGGTGTGCTCAAGTGTGCTTTGGTAAAAAAGGCTGCCACCCCTACCTACCTATCTATCTACACTATTCAGCTTAGTTCTGGAAAGTGTTGAAATGACCGCCAAAGCAGTTGGTATTCGTGGTGGGACTTTTGCAGTTGATCTTCAATTTGATATGGAAAGCGAATAAAAGTGATATATAGAAGTAGAGAGAACTAAACTATTTTATTCATTGCTATTTTGAAGTGTAAACTATTCTATTTATTGCTAAGTTGAAGTCTAAACTACTCTGTTTATTGCTAATTTGAAGTCAAAGGAAACTACTTTCAAACTCAAGTGTCAAGCAACTATTTTTGAATTACTGCAAAACAATTCAGTGATGGAAATATTGGCCAAATCTAATTTTCGCAGCAATAAAATTTGCTATTATCATCGTCCGAAAATGGAGATCTACATCATACATCATCATACGACATACATACATCAACTTGAATATTTAAATTGCACAGAATAACTGGGTATCGAAAGGTCCTCCCCAGAGTAATAACAAACGTAACTCCACTTTAGAAAGCTTTTCAAATCTGTTCAAATTTCATATCATAGAAATTTACTTTAGCTTCTTGTTGTGTATAAGAATCGTAAGATACACAAATGTGTATCCAGGATATTAACATACTTAGTTAAATCAAATACTTATTAAAGCTGACTCCAGAGGTAAATTGGTCTTATGACAAACAACGCTTCTTCCACCAGAGTCTTCATTTCACCATATAACCAAAATTTTATAAAATGTTTGACCGCATTTCACCTACTGTGCGACCTCGTGTTGTGCTTGCTGGGGACTGTGGTGAGTATCACCCGAGCCATCAGTACTCGCGTCTCTGCCACGAAACAATCCATGCCTACCAAGACGAACACACTGGTAAGAATATCATATTTTTGCATGCTGACTGCGTAAATCGCGGCAAGTCCAAAGAATGCGTGCCCCATTGTGAACTTTTCTACGAACGCCTCTCTTCATTGTTTACTTTGTTTATTCACCATAACGGCGGCAAATGACGTCATTCGCAGCACATACACCCGCGCTCCGCACAGAGCACAATGGCGCTTCTGGTGCGCACCACCCCCCGGCATTGTTGTAGCAATTTTTGTTCGTTTCTGAATGAATGAAATTTAGTTCGTAAAATATGCACGCGTGTGGGTTTATGTGTGTTTATGTGTGAGTTTGTGCGTGTGTGTGCGTGTGTGGCCATGTGAGGCTGGTGCGTTTATATCTGCGTATGACATAACTTAAGCTTGCTTTGATTTACGACTGGTGCTGAAGTGTGGTTTTGCGGTTGTTTACGGCCGGAGGAAAAATGTGCATTAGTAGAAAATTTTAATTATGGAATTTCATCTTTTCAACGGAGCTTTAAACGCTTGCCGTTGAGACAAGTGTAAGGAAGGCACTTGTTCTACTCGTTTGTTGCGAAAGTTTCCATAAATATACTATTTATATAGCTGAGGTTTTTTACGTTACTGATGATTACATTGCGAGAGGAGGATACTGATGGTGGTTTGGGCAGTGTGAACAATAATTTTCTTGCATAAACCAACTCAAAAGTTGTTAATTAGAAGGGTTGCTTTAAAACTGGCCACAATGTAAACACTTTCGGACTTTTACGAGGCATGCTAAAGACTCCATAGACCAGGTTGCTTCACAGTTTCTCGATATTATGAGATCTCAGCTAGTTTTGCAACCCACTCACAGCATCTGTTCAGATGTCCAAAAGTAGGTTGCTTCACTGGTAGTCAGTGGTAGATGAAGTCATCCAATCCAAGCGCCAACGTCAATTGTTACTCATTTCATTCTGTTGCTCGAGGAGTTGCAATATCTGCTTTCAACACAACTGAAATATCTCCTTGGTTCCTTCCAAGAGTATTATTCGTGCCACTGCACTTGTATCAGCTTTGTTGAAAAGCAAACCAGTGCAATAGAACTGTAGCTAAGACTATCGATTAAACAAAATATCTAAGAGTGCACTCGTATAAGGCTGTTGTAACCCAGGACCATATTGTGTGCTATTCAGTTAGCCTTTGATTTTAGTATTCTTATTTGAAGAACTTTAGCAGCCACACTATTTTTATTTGAAGAATTTTTATGTTTCTCCCAGAATGATATGAAAATCAAGGTTACCTAGTAGCCCTAAATTCTTATCACTATGATAAGAATTGGTGAACGTAGAATCACCGTAGGCGGGACTAATTTGAATTGTCTGGATACAATCGTTGGGAATAATAAGAGTAGAACAATGTGCTTAAACACACAGGAGAGAAATCATATGGAGAGATACGTCATACATCGTACATCATCATACGACATACATTAACTTGAATATTAAAATTGTAATTAAAGACACTGAAACAATCATCTATAAAATCATCATATGTCAGGCTAGTGTATGATATGCATTATGCATGCAATTGTTGATAATCACCGCGGAAGAGAGCAAATTATGTATATACAAAAGAAGCATATTGAGGAAAACTTATGGAAGCAAAAGACTGAAGAACTGGGAGTAGACTCGTTCCAGCTTAATTGAACGACTCAATTTAATTTGCCATTCAATTAAGAGTTGCAGTCTTGCGATTACAGCTCTGAATCTATCAAAAGAAACATTCTAAACATGTCATTTCTTTGTTTGATGGAGTCTATAGTAGTGAAGTAAGACTTCTATAATCGCATTGCGCAAAAGACTAATTTAATGAGATACAGTAAAGGATTCTTTGTCTGGTCAGTCTGAGTATTCTTTCTTTGGAAGTCTTCATAAGCCCATAGTTGGCGAGGGACACTCAAAATAAGGATGTTCTTCGAGTAAACTAAATTAGTGATTATACAGAACGCATGCTTATACACAGCGCATGCTTATACAGATCCCATTCTTTACCGGGATCACCCCCCTCCAGTACCCGTTGTCTCATGTTTCATTTTTTGAGCAATCCTGCTCAGCTTAACGTTTTTTTCTAGAATTATGCCAGTGGATTTCAATCATTCTAAATGACTTAATTAATGCGGTTAAGCTAGAAGCGTGTTTCTGTGTAATTAAGTTAATGACCAGTTACTTTAGCAGTCTTTAATTGTGGTCAGCAGCATACCCACTGATCGTAGTTTATATGTATATAATGATAAAAAACTCTAACAACAACAGACAAAAACACAACAAATGATTATTAATCAGCTATGAACATAAACACCGCATTAATCAACGGTATTTATATGATGATCAACAAAGTGTGACCGCAATTTTCACTCAAACACCCATAAACAGCAAACAAAGGCAGATGCAGAGGCAGCGACAGCGGCTACGGCTACGGCAGCAAAAACAACCAACAAATACAATAAATAACCAAAAACAGTTGCATGCAACATGAGAAACGCATAAACAAACAGCATTAATCAGTCAACACAGTTATACAGCAACAATAACGGAGGCGTCCAGTGAATCCGCTCAGAAAGAGAGGAGCGTGAGCGAGAGAGAGCGGTTAACGAGAAAAATGTATTGGCGCCAAAAGAAAACTCACTGCTGCCACAACGGCAAATGTGCAACTCGACAGCTGAGCACAACTCCAGAGTGGCGACGAGTGCAGCGTGTTCAGCAGAGCGCCACAAATTGCACAAATCAACGCGAACGGCTGCAGCAGCTCGCCAGCTTCATTGATAGTCGAACAGATCAACAACGAGGCGGGCATGCGTGCGAACAGCGCTAACGTTATCGTAATTTATGGATAACGTGTGGTGTTCTGGCGGCCGATGTTGCAGCAGCACCAGGAGCAGCCGGAGCAGCAACTAAGCAACCGTCGAAGTGGCTGTCGGGGCGTATTAGTAATGTCAATAATTATGGTTATTCTGCTTTAGCCAACGAATTTGCGGTTGCAGCAAAGCAGCCAATGTAACAACGGAGCAAAACAGTTAAGAACAATGCTCTTTGCTTCTACGAATGTGTGTACGGATGAGTGAGTGTATGTTTGTGTGTATGTAGGTACGTTTGTGTGCGTTTATGCTCATTATGTTTCTATTTATGTGCTGCCAGTGAGTCTGCTGCAGTATTTCAACAATTTTTTAGTTGTTGTTCTTTTGTCAGTTACCGTTACTTGGCTTTAGTTCTTCATTTGGTCAACTGGTGCCTCAGCGGAGTGTACCGAGTAAACGTATTTCGTAATACCAGTGAGTTTAAACATGAATGAAGCAACTATACTACAACATCATCGCTGACGTTGTAATTATATCTTCTACGGAGTTTCTCTGATTCTGTCCGCTTTTTGTTTGCGGCAAATTCTGAGTTGGAGACCTTTTTGTCTTCGCTCTAGCTTTGTATATTAATTAATTTGTTGTTGTTGTGGTTGTCGTTCCATTGTTTCAATGTGTCACAGTTGACTATTGCCCCCCTTTTAGTTGACTTTATGGCATATGACTCCAATTATTTTAATTGAACTTCATTCGAATTTGATTGTTGATAATCTGCAAAATTTAAAGTCCGACCCTTGGGGAATGATTGCAGCAGGCAACTGGAAATGAAGATATTCGACCTATTTTGATTATTTCATCAGGGAAATGGAGATGAAGATGGTATTAGAAAGCTTCAAGAATCTATCTAGTAAGGACCGAAAACTTCCAAGATAACAAATAATTGCCGCACACCACGATAGTGACGCTCGTTTCGAAACTGTTTCTACTTTACAGGGAACTTATTTTCTTTGCTGTGATAGTACCAGAAGACAAAACTCGGTATTGATACCTTTCATGTGGAATATGACAAAAATATATTCATAGAATGGAGAGTCCGTCCAAAAACTCAAAGCAATCATTTAATAAATCTCGAGCTAACTGACATGTACGTGTATTTAGTCAACCATTAAAAATACGGGTTGCTACGAATATAAGGTTTTCGAATAGTTCGATCACTGGATTGGGTTAACTCAAGAACACTTTTTTGATTACTTAGTTTTAGATTAGTTTTTTAGGAGGGAGTACTGGGAACTTTCGAATTTTGAAAACTGGGAACCTTTGTTGGGAACCTTATTCACAAAAATTCTTATAGTACTACCATGCGTCTTATAAGCTACCCTTATAATATACTAGAATCGTTCGTTCCCAGTATTTATGACTTGGTGTTTGAGACTGGTTGTTTATTACTTTTCGACTCTATTGGCTCACACACAAAAAGAGGTATGCGGGATATAGAAAACATGTCAAAAACTATTGGAGAAAGCGTTGAGGTAGAAAAAAGGAGATAATCTCTCCTTAATGATCAAATTCAATGGAATCATACCATAAATCTTTCAATTCAACAGACTTGGAGAGTACAGAAAGAAGAAGGGTTAACTCTCTGTATTAGATCGAACGAGTTCCTGGCATTTTTGGACACCTGCTATCATAAGAAAACTGTTGAGGATGTTCTTGTTCCAGTATATTTCCTAAAGCCCACAAATTTTACGAGTTCAATAAAATATTTCATCATACTCTGTTACTTCCTTGCATCTACGTCAGGAGACCTGTGACTTCCGGATCTTTGGTAAGACAAATGCATCACATTGAAGACACCGAAAGCAACCATGAGGAAAGTGCCAAATTGTCATCTTGTACTCAATTACTGTTGATGAAAGACCCTCGAAAAACCTGAATTGTAAAAGTTGCAAAAATTCGGTAAAATCAAAAGTATTTTTTCATCATTTCTTTATTTAATTAACAACTCTTTTGGCGTTTTCGTATAAATTTCTCACCTCGCAGGCGGAAATCTTTAACGATTTCTTTGGATTTCTGTAGGCACTACGTGCCATTTTCTCTTCGAGGAGACCTGCTGAAACGGCGGCTTGAATCGCACAAACGAAAGTAGCTGAAAACTTCAAAAAGCGCTGCCTGGCCTAACAACTTAATAAACCGTAATTTAAGTTAATAACCATATTGCCAATTACCACCTACTCCGCAACGAACACGCTGGCAGAGGCGGTGGCAGAGGCGATGGCAGATGATGGCTGGTGATGGTGAGCGAGCAGGGCAACCATTGACAGTAAGCGTAAAAGTATGGCAACAAGTGAACTGAACCTTAAATTTGAACCAAAAGCTACGCCAAAAGAAAAATAATTGAAAAGCAAAATTTCAGTTTGCAAAAAAAAGAAACAAAAAATTACAAAAAAAAACTCATTTCTGTAGAAAGAACTTTCTTTTTAAACTTTGTATGTTGTGGGAAACTTTCCGAGGGGAAACTTGACTGGGTGCTGTGCGGAATAGAGCAGGAAGTGGTTCAATTTAGCATCAAGATCGCAGATGGTTGTGCTGCCTTTTATGGGAGTGGAAAGTTTTGGCCGAGAGCAGAAGTTGTTGGTAGTTACTCATACTCGTAGGAAACTCATCAACTCGAGTGTAGAACACCGCGAACTACACCATCATGGGCAAGGCGGGTAAGAAGCTGCTCAGATATGGGTCGTAAAGTAAAGCCAGATGATAAACGCATTAATGACAACAGTAAAACACGCCCGACATACTCGTAAACCATCAATTAACATCACGGTCAATAGAAAGCATAAAAGCGATTAACCAGCAAAAGAGCACATTTGCCCAAAGTCGATAAAAGCCAAAAATAAAACGAATACTAATGCTGGGAAATGTCAATAAAAAACATAGCAAAGAAAATAAATCGAAGATGAACACAGACGAAACCAAGGAAATTTGCATAATTAAAAGCCACTTGAAGCTGTCTGAGAGCATGGCACATGGGCGCAGCCTCACGCATTTAAGTGGCGACTCCTCTGTATGTGAAATATTTAATGTTCGGTCTACTCCGTGTTGTTTCAAGTGTTTGCTTAAGAAATTAGTAACCAAATATAGTCAAACCTCTAGAAATATTTCTGTAAATGTGTTTCCTGCCGTACAACCGGCCACCACACAGTTTGACAAGCACTCTGGCCGCTAATGTGTACAACTGCGAGTATAACAGTTCCACAGAGTCCTGCAGTTATCTCACATGCTCTCTCGCGATGAGTGTCAGTGTGTCAGTCCGCACAGTTTTTGCTCTGCGTCTCGTGGTAGTGAAATTTGTTATGTAATATTTCATGCTGACAACGTCACAACGCAGGACATCTTGCGCGGCGTGGGAGACGGAGCGTTCGCTATGACAGTGACAAGAAATGAGTCATCGGCGGCGTCACAATGCCAGGGAAGCACTTCACATTTGTCGTTGGTACAAGTGTAGCGCCATCTTTGGAATTTCCCACTGAAGGAGCGTACATACGAGCCACTGTATGAGTTGCCAGCAGCCACGTCGCTCTGATATATAGGGGTAGAGAAAATGATGCATGTACAAAAGTTATTATTACAGGCAGGGGTGGTAATGTCCCTTGATGTGGAAATTCTGTCTATGTTAGAAGTATTTAAATACAAACAACTCTCACACAATAAAGGGGGAAGGGAAGCAGCATGAATCCTTGCTATATGATTCCAACAAGAATCCTAAAAGCAAAAAGGAGAATATTCCAAAAGGAAAGAGGAAGGCGGTAGCTGCAGACATCATTGTGAAAGAAATCATGTTGGAATTACAGGTGGTGACTTCAGTTCAGATTAGTAACAACATGGCTGAATAGCGTGGTGGAGATTTATCTAAAACAAGGAGTCGAAGTCACCACTCGTCTTTGTTTTAATTCGTTTTAAGATTGTATATTATTTTATTATATAAAATAAATACATAAATAAATCTAAAACACACACCAGAGTGGTACAAATCATTCACCCAGAATACCCAGAAGTCGTTCTTACACCGTTCCGGTTAACGTTCAACATCGGACACCACCGAAAGTGGAAATAGTGATACAAAAATCCTCACTCAAGTTTAAGAGAAAATAATTATGCTTGATATGGACACGTTTTACGAATCCTTATTTTAGTGGATATTCTGGGCATGAGACGAGCGTCAGGCAATACAGCATGTTCCATATCAGCTGAAGGAGTCTTCGAAAAGAACAGAACAAACAGGTTGTTGTTCTTAAAAGACCCAATTTTAGTTAATGAGATGTGAGTTTATGAATCAGTAAACAAGTATCAGGACCTCGCTTTGATAACATGCCGAAAACTAAAAATGTTGACAAAGCCAACGAAAATGAAAATCTTACTGACTGTTTCCTTCAACTCCCATAGTGTTGTCCACATAGAACTGTTTCCAGATCAGAGAACAAATGTAATAATGATCTTAAAAGAAAATTCACCGCAAAAGTTTTGATTTGCGATAAACAACTCTTTGATTTTCCGAGACAATAGGGCCGTTCAACAATTGCTTATGACACCGGATCCATGGAATAACAATTCAATGTTATCACGGCAACAAATAAAGAAAGGCTTAAGAAGTACTGTTCTTATGAGGAAATACTTAGAACGAAACAAACGAAACAAAAAAAAAAAAATGCCTGTGAACCAACTACGAAATTTGGTCTATCCAGATTCACTGTTCCAGAAAAATCTGTTTGACGACTTTCTGGAATTAAGATAAGAGCATTTCTAAGCGATTGTATGATGCTACCAGAGTATTTGAAACCTTGTATTGTTTCTGAGAAATATTAAAAAGATGCTTTAATCAAGGAATCATAGTATATGGGCACTTTGGTACAATGAACTTCTGTCGAATCAAGAGAAAGACGTAATTATGCAAGTGGCCACAATACAAAGTGAAATGCCTTTAACCTTAATCAGAAAGTAAAATTAAGGAAGGACAACAATAAATGAGATTGCTCAAGCTTCATAACCCGTCTCAAAATAAAGCACATTGATAATTTAGCCATGAGAGATCTTTGCTCTCGTCAATTATGGAATAATTAGACTGAGTCTCTAAAGAAGTGGCAATTGGATCAAGCAAAAACTTCAGAAATTAAAGCAACACCTCAACAAGCAACTTCATCAAAATCAATAAACAACAAGTGCCGAGACTTGTCCTTCTTCTTCGAGCCAAAGAATACATGTATGAACCCTTCTCCTAACGCCGTGATACCTTTCTTATCTACCCATGGCACATGGAACTGCCCTGCTATATCTCTAGATTAGGATTATCAGCTTTGATTAATGTGGCCTGATTTTTAAACTAGATTCCTATCCTGAACAATTTTATATTATATTTGCCTCATCTTTATTGGCATTGTGCAAATAAATATGAAACAAGGTCAACAAAAGAAATTTTGTTCTACATGCATGGCAACTCTTGCAAGGACACTGCAGCATTGCAGCACTGTACTTCGTGTTGTTTATTCTAGTTTAGGCGCACGAAAAAATCAACAAACTACCGGCAAGTAAACGAGCGATGAGACTTATTCAAATGCTCTCCAAACGTGCTGCGTTGTTCTGTTGAACATAAAAGAATACCTCCTACCTCCTCTCCTCTCCATTCCTTTCCGCACTACTCAAGCGTGGCTAGTCAGGAGTATGCGCATAAAACACTTCAAATAACTACGAAACAAAACAACACAAAAAAATATGAAACAAACTTTGGAAACTTGAGCAAAAAGTTTAATAAAGCAAACTAACAGCAACAACAGCAACCAACAACAACACCAACAACACCAACAACAAGAACAACAACAACTGTGTTGTATAACACTCGACGCCATCTGGAGAGCTAGAAACGGAAGCCAGAGCAGTAGAGTCGTCGTCGTCGTCGTCGTGTACTCTTGCCCCTAACTGTGCGGGTGATGGTGCGGTTGCCGGAGCGGGTGCTGATGCGATTGATGGTGTTGGTGCTGCTGCTGGTGCAGGTGTGGCTGCGACTGTATCTGTGCCAAAAGTATAAAGTTTACCAGATAAGCGGCAATACGAGCATGGTTAAAGTTTCAACCCCAGGCACTTTGAAAGTAAATAAGCGCCAACTCGACCGAACCTACCCCACCAAATTAAGTGTGACAGGCAGGTACTCGTAGCAACTCCCGGTGGCAGCAACTGCTTCAACTGTTGCGCTGCAAGCGAAACCATAAATTCTATTGGCACTTTGGTGGCTTTCGGATACGGTCGAACAAAAACGGGGCTTCAGCAATTAGTGAAGTTTTTCCAGAATAACAAAAGTGGAGTTGCCATGTCTCATTTATTGGGCGTACAAAGGGTTAACAGACTTTTATGCTGTTATGGCTCACTGGGCATAATCGGCAAGTGTGCTCATGGTGTAGAAGAAACAAAACACTTAGCGCGACCGCTAATGCCGGATGTGTGGCATGACGCCAGAGAGAAACGCACCAAACAAAAAACACAGAGTAACAAAGAAATAGAGAAACCGTAACCACAATTAATTGTCATGTGGTGCGGCGCTTGAAACCTCAAACAGACATCCTAAAAACTAAACAAAAGAAGCGCCAAGAAAACTCTTTAAACCATACAGTTACCAGGAAGAACGGAAGCAATCATCTGCCGGACAGAACTTACAACCTCAAATAAAGACATGAGACTCGTAAAACTTCGCAGCAACAGCAGCGGTGCAATTAAATTCGTTCGGGCAACTTTTCGCAGCTCCGGTGCAACTAATTTCATATGCAACTCTAGTCGTGCAACGTGGAGTAAGACGAAACAGCCAGAATAGTCCGCCGCAGGTATGCAATGAATGGGTGAGCAGCCAAGCGGAGGCTATAAAAGTTACTTTTATGAACACTAAAAATTCAATTGTTCAATTTTAAAGAGCCGCTTTGAATGAGAAGTCTTTGATTGTTCGGAGGGGTCACAAATATGTTCATTGTATTAGGCTGATGGTGGTGCCTTCAATTGTATGCCACAATATCAAATCTGGACTGGCAAACAACAGTTCACCCCACTGACATCCAAACTGCTTCAGAACTTGGCGAATATATTGGTAACACATTGGCGGAGGACTGCCACAATGGAGCTTTTGTTTCAAATTTCTAAACTAAGGAACGATAAAAATTAAATCCAAGGAGTTGATTTCCAAACCTAGGAAGCCAGTGTTGAAAACAAGCGACATAGACCAACAATATATATATTCGGACGGTTAAATCTGGATAAAGACAGATTTTTTAGATGTAATGTTTCAGAGAGTACCAACACCGCAGCCCGTAAGGACCTTTTATGCTAAATAAAGACAGATTTGTATGTAGAAACTGTGAGGTGGAAGTGTATGGTGGAAGTGTGAGGTGGAAGTGTGAGGTGGAAGTGTGAGGTGGAAGTGTGAGGTGGATGTGTGAGGCGGAAGTGTGAGGTGGAAGTGTGAGGTGGATGTGTGAGGCGGAAGTGTGAGGTAATCTATCTGAATAAAACTAAATTACACTTTATTGTTCACTATAATTTAAAGGCAAGGTAAGGTTTTGCTGAGTAAACTACCTGCTTAAGTAGCGAGAAAGTAGAATTATTGGAACATCAGTCTCCTGATAGAATTTCTAACAAAACTTTGTTTGAAACTTCTGCCAGAAAGTAGCTGGGAAGTGGTCATATTGAAGTATACGAAAACTTGATTTTAGAGATCTCCTTTTTGAACTAAAAAAAATGGCAACAGGCATTACTCCGATGAATAGAAAGTTGCAGTGAGCAACGTGAAGAATACTTCCAAAAACAAATACTAACATTACATTATCCTTGTTGGAAATTGTAGTTTCATTGTCAGACAACAATCATTCAAGCTGATGTTTTGGTAACAATATCCAAAAATAATATAAATATAAACCTTTCGTGTCCTTTGTTGTTAATATTTGAAACTCATCACGATTCAACCCCAAGCAATCATGTAATTTAATCGCACTAATCAGATCAAAGACTAACAAGCAACGAATGAGGACATAATTTTGGACTCAAGGGTAGCATAGTTATGACCGATAACGAATTGACAAGAGTACTTTATTGTCTCAAATTGAACTCGTAATGATCGTTTTTTATATATAATTGAATTTTACAAAATAATGTTAAGGATAAGGTTAAGGTTTTCAGAGTAGGCCTGCAGTCTTCTTTCAGTTATACAATTGTTAGTCAACCATCATATTATATCCTTCAGAAGTATATTCCTGGATAATGTTTTCAGTTCTACCAATTATTCTGTTTATTATTACTTATAATCAGGGAACGGAATTCGAAGACCTTAAAGTTTTAGGGTCAGGCAACCGATTTCAAGGACTTCAAAGCATAAAGAGGATTATTAACTTTGTTAGTAGTAGTTGATTGTATACTATCCAGGCCTATCCTAGTAAAATTCATTTCCTGATGATAAGTGCCAAAAAGACCGTTCTCTGATTGACAGATTCTACAGCAGTCGATACTATGGCAGAGGAAACAGTGTCTCTATACTTCTCATTCATTCCAACCCTTCCAACCCACTTCGGCGGCTCTTCGGCCTAGCCCGCTGCTATAGCCTTTGACTCGACGAGAGCAAGATTTAGAAAGAAGCACCTTTGGAACCATACCATAGGATTTGCATCCACGACCCCCCAAGTGTGAGGCTAGGATGCTTACCACTAGACCAATCAGGCCGAGTAATCACGTAGAATTTAATAAAGTGAAATAAAATAAATGAGACTACTGAAGAAATCTGCAAGTGTAAGGAAAAATGGAAGTATAGGCCGTGTGTACCCATCTCTAAAAAATAGATGATGAATCAAACGAAAAATGTGGCTTTGTTTATATTATTTCTTTTTTCCTGTTGTCATAATTTGGATGACATTTTAGAAACCAAATTTGAGGAGGAATGTTTAACAGAGAGAAATCAACATAAGGGCAGGATTGGTTTCGGATTGCTATACCCCGTTTAAAAACTTCAACCAAGAACTAAAGTAAAAGGTCGGAGATCTCCTGCCAGAGACTAATTAATAAAGGAAACGTTAAGGCACAGGAAATAGCTTTATCTCGTAAGAAAACTTCAACCAGAACTAAACTAAAAGTTCGGAGATCTACCACCAGATTATACTTAATGAAGCACACATCCAGGCACAGTAATAATAAGGATATCGATTTATATTAAAACAAATTAAAAACTAACATATGGCAATAAAGGATACCAAGCCACACACCCTCAGGATATTTCACTGGAGCAATGTCTTTCAACCAGCAGCACCCGCCGCCCTTTAAACCACCACTTTAATGTGTTATTGGAATATTTGGGCAATGTTGCAAATAAATCGATACCTAAGCAGCACTTTGCTCTCTCTTTTATCTGTGAAGCCGTTGTGTCAACCAAATCCGTACCCAAGGCATTTTACACCACTCAACCTAAAATTCGTTTAATACGCTTTAGAAATGCTGAACCCAAAAAATAGTTTTGCAAACACGCCAAGTAAGCAAAGAAAGAAAGAAAAGAGATTTCTGGATTTGTGGGTCAAGTTGCTGTGATTGTGGTTTTTGGCAGCTTCCGCTCTCGATAGAGCGTTGCCAATTAAGGTGCCATATGTGAGCATAGCACGGCACCTCACACCAAAGCCGAAGCGAGTAGCCCACAACCCAGGCAAATTACTTTGGAAGCTGAAAAGCGTTGAACGAGCCGCAGCAGCAGCAAAGAAACAAAAGTGCGAAGAAATGAGCTGTGTGCGGCTTCATAGAAGAAGCAGCTCGAAAAAGATGGTGGTGATGGTGGTGATGGAAATGGGTCATCGGACGAGAGTATGCAAACACAATGTATGCGAACTGCGTGCGGGGGTAAAACAAACCAAAAAAAAAGTGGTGAAAAACAAAGCCAGTAATTAAAATAGCAGCAGTGGAAAATAAATCACTTTAATTACTTTTGTAAAACTGAAATTCGCAGCGACGTTTGCTGAGGATGATTAAGGGAAAATCTCGAGAAAACACCGCACGCAGAACACAGAACGCAGAACGGAACATGGACAGCACAGACAACTCTGGCGGAGGCAGCAGCATCCAAAATTGATTTTTCTGCTTGCTGAAACACATCACGTGACTCACCTTTTGGCTTGCTGCGTGGCATACGAAACGACGTCCACAGGAAGGATTTCTTGCGCAGCCCCGGCGCCCGATACAAGTCCACTTCACTGTACGATGTGGCAGCGGCCGCAGCCACCGTGGACGGTGACAATGTTGATGACGATTTGGCTGCTTTGCCACCACTGCCGCTGCCACTGCCATTGACGACTCCAATAACACCAACTCCTGGCGGCGACGGTGGCGGCGGGTTCGTCAATGAGGCCAGCAGATTCGGCGTCAAATTCTTTGTAAATTTCACATCACTGGGAAAATCGTTTAAATTGAAATTGCGCTTATGCGTATTTTTATTTTTATGATTTTTTAACATTTGCACAGTTGAGGCTCCACCGACCGTAGACGTAGCAGTACCAGCAGCTGCAACTGTTGCCGTACTCGTGTGCAGGTTCTGCGCCGAACCGTAGAATAACGCGACGAAATCATTCAAGCCCATTTTTCGTGTGGAATTTCCTGAACTGCGCTGGAAGGAATGCAATTTTTCGGGGGTTGAGCCGACCCAGAGCGCGAGCGCGAGTGTAGCACTCTATGCCAGAGAGAGCAGAGAGTTGCTATTTTCGAGGAGAGCGTTTGTTTGTGGTGTTCATATCCTTGCGGATGGTGGTGGGTAGGCTGCGCCTCTGGCAGTGCTTTCTAAACTTTTCGGCGGCATGTTGCGAAATGTGTTATACGCGCTGCAAGGGGGTGTGAATGCTGTAATATACTGTGAGGGCGCCACAATTAGCACACAGTTGAAAAACTCCTTACAACAGTTTTTAGGTTGACAGAAGAGTGGTGTAAATTTTAGAACATTTTATTAAGGAATTGTTTCGATCAAAAAGTTTGCATTGTCACAAGGAATAAATTTTTGTACAAATTATTTTTTATTAATTAACTTTTAAATGTTGATAATTTTGGAACAAATGTTAATTATATGAATGTTTTTTTTTGCGCTCCCAAAGGATTATTTAAGTTTTTTTTTTTGGTTACTGAATTATTTTTTTTTAAATTTTATGAATTTTTTCCTTATTCTATCAACTTTGCATTATGAATTTTTTTTTCCCCTACTTTAACAACTTTTTATTATGAATTTTTTTTGAAAATTATTTTTTAAACAATTTTTTATGTATTTTTATTAAAAAAACTCTCCCTGTACACTTGAAAGAAAACGTTTTACGGAGCGCATAAAGTCAGCGTGTTTGTCTGCCGAAAACCGCAACGAGCGACTGAATGAATATGAATGGCAGTCATGCTTCTCCAGCAACTCTCTTGCGGGCCGACGGCGACGACTTCGTTCATACTTTAATGTAATGCGTTGGAAATTGTAGTAAAATAGTAGTAAGTATTGAAGCAACAACAACAACAACAACACCAGTAACAAAAATAACAACAAATGTTGAAGTTGTTCAGGCTAAAAACGAAAAACCATAAAAACAGAAAACCGCAGACGGCAAAAAGTCACAAGCGAAGCCAGCTCCACAGCAACAACAACACCAACAACAGCAGTCAAACTAACAGACAAAGTAATACAACACAACAAACAGCTAAGAGGTGCGAAGGGGGGGGGGGGGGGGGGCCGACGACGGGAGGCAGCAGCACAGCAGAAACAATTGTAGATTGTAAGTAAGTAGTAAATTAAAACGCATGAAGGTAGAGGAGGGCAGTGGCAAAGCTGAAGTAAATAGAAAAAGCAAATAAATAAATATAATTCCCATCGAAGCAAAACATACAAAAAAATAATAATATAATAAAAAAAAGTAAAATTTTTTGTTTCTATCTTCTTTTGTTTCTATCTTCTTCTTTTTAACAAAAAATTAAAAAAAAGAAAAATTCATTAAATAGAATAAAAATTTCAAACAATGAAAATTGGAACCAAAAATTAACAAATAATTTTATAATATAAAAAAATTAAATTAAAAAGATCTAAAATAATTTTTTTATAATTAATAAATGAGAAAAAAATTTCACATAATAATTATAATTATTAATAATTATTAAATTAATTAATAATTATCAAATATATATAATTATAAAAATTAACAGACAAATTTATAAAAAAAAAAATAATTAAAAAAGTTCAAAAACTATTGTTTCCAAATTAATTTTTTAGAAAAAAATTTAACATAATAATTTTTAAATATATATAATAAAAATTAACCAACAATTTTATATAAAAACTTATTGAAAAAAAATTCAAAAACAATTTTTTGTGTTTAATAAAAAAGAAAAAAATTTTACATATTATTTATAAAATTTATATAATTATAGAAACAATTGTATAATATAAAAACTAATTGAAAAAAATTAATTATAATTAATAAATGGGAATAAAATTTAAAATAATAGTTATAAACACAATAAAGAAAATTAAACAATTTTATAACATAAAAATGAATTGAAAAAAATTCCCAAATTTAATAATTTTTTAAATTATTTTTTCAAATAAATAATTAATAATTAAGAAAAATATGTAACCTTTTATATATAAAATATATATATGTAATTATAAAAATTAAGAAACAAATTTAAATATAAAAATAATTGAAAAAACTCCCAAATAATTTTTTTAAAATTTAATAATTTTTTAAATTATTTTTTCAGATAAATAATTAATAATTAATAAATAAGAAAAGATGTAACCTATTAAATATAAAATATATATAATCATAAGCCGATAGCCCTGGCAGCTAGTGCTTTTGTTCATTTATAGTGTTAATTGTAATTAAATTATTAATAATTAAATAAATATATAATTAAGAAATAATTTTAAATATAAAAATAAATTGATAAAAATTGTTTTTAATTAATAAATACAAAAAAAAATTGAACACACATTTAAATATATATAATAAAAAAATTTTACTACTTTAAAATAGATAAATTTTAAATAAATTTAAAATTCCAAAACAATTTTTTTTTATTTAATAAATGAAAAAAAAATTGAACACAAAATAAAACAAAAATTTTATCGAAACAAATTGTGTTTAATATTTTTTTTCCGACATAATTTGAATGGAAGCGATTTAAAGTGAGGCAAAGTATTATTTTTAATTACCCCCTCTCCGCAACACCTTTTTTATGAATTCTTTTGCAATTTAATAAAAAATTAAACTGGTTGAAAAACGAAATCTAACGAAAATCATGGCAAACTACGAGGTATCCAAGTGACAAAACAACAAAGCTAACAAAGGCACTAAAACAGTTACTATACGACAGAAATAGTCTCAGAGCTATCTGACAAACCTTTCACCCACAGAAGCAACGAACTACTCACTATGAAAGGCTACTCAATCACTAAATCGACCTACCATATATGTTCCCCCAATAACAACGAAGAATGGGTGGACCAAGTGTGACGAAGATAAGGCAGTTACCTTTGCAGAACACTTTTCACTTGCATTCGAGCCATTTCCACCTGTCTCGCATTAGGCCGAAAGTGAAATTTTGAGCCTCCAGGTGAATTAGAACAATCAATATCACGATTTCGACCAAAATATGTGAATAAAGTGTGTGTGAACCTCGAATTAAACAAAGCGCCAGCCAGGAGGGGATCTGAGCGCAGGCAACATACTGAGAGAATTACCTGAGTCTGGATTGCAGTACCTTACTCAACTGTATAATGGTGGGATACGTTCTTTTCCAGTGGAAATAGTCGTTATACCGAAATCTGGGGAATCCAAGGAGGAAGTTACATCCCACAGAGCCATTATTTTGGTACCCATCTCCTACAAAGTTCTCGGAAAACTCCTACTCAATAAACGAATGTCCATTCTTGATGAAAAATACTTAGATAGAGTTTAGATTGCTTGAGAGCGGAAGCAAGTCACCTGGTTACTGCACCCAGCTTTGTACGTATTGTGAGAAGCTCTGTAGTTACAAAAGATACCAGAGTTTAGAATTCATTAAGAATTCTGGAATCTTCTTAGGAGATTTGACCGTAATTTCTGGCGGTTCTAGGTATAATTTCCGAAGTAACGAAGCCTGGTCCAGATTAGACACTTACATTGACACAACAGGTGTTTTAGATGTATCCTCTTCTGCGTTGCATAACCTACAACAGTCATTTGGGTTTACCTTTATGTTATATAGGTATTTGTTTACCCTGCAATGTCCAGTTAGAAAGAGAGAGACAATGACAGTCACTGCCCTCATTAAACCTTGAATTTCTATGGGAAAATTTCTATATTTCTATAATTTTATAGGATATTTTTATCATGAACATTTTTGCTTCTCTTATACCTTTTGTTTCCATCCAATAATGAGGTGATTTTACTTCCATCCATTGATTTAGGTTGTACTACGTGGAACTCCATGGCAGTCCACAGAATGGTTCACATAATACCTAACCTAATCAATCCGTGTGGGCTGTTCTCAACACACTATTGACAGCTGGACTTGTCAAAGTAAAATGCAGTGGCTTTAAAAATGGTATTTTAATGTTTAAAAAGTTGGATTTTAGTTCATTTGCAGGCGGCGTTTTTATGATCCGCACCATCAGCCACTGCGAAGCCAAGAGGCAAAAAGCGAGCTGGCGGATACTTAATTACATTTTGTTTTTTGCCAGCAGAGGAGAGAGCGGAGTACTCGGAGCACTCCAACATTGTCATTTCTACATTCAGTCTTAATAGAAAAACAACACATTTGTTTTTAGTGCCCTGCTGCCTGCCCCTGCTCCGGGGGTCTCCTCTTTTTCTATGCCGTCTGCTTCTACTTCTGCAAATTAGGCTTTTCACCTTTTTTCTGGTCTCTGGTCTCTTTGGTTATTTATTTATTTGTATTTTCTTCAATTTTTTGTTGCCGCTTCCAACGCCATTTTGTCTGCCACATTTTGCTTTGCTGGATAGTTTTTGCTGCACGGCAGACACGTTGGGGTGTCGCCGAAGCAGAAGCAGCATTTGTAATTTTAGACACGCCGGGTTTCGCACATTCGTTTCATACTCTGCCTCCTCGTCCTGCCCCCTGCACCTGTGCACTCACTCACTCAACCATATGTCAACAAGATTTTCTGAAGCCGGTTGGCCATGTGGCGAGCGTTCATTAATTGAGTTATTATGTTCGGAGGGGCTTAGAACTGGGAGCTTGAGACTGCACGGTTGAGCAGTCGCCACCGCAGCAACGTCACATTTCATTAGCGGAAACACCTTCTTAAAATAGTGCACAAGCTTCAACGTGAGAGACCTTTAATAGCATTTGCGTATATGCTAAATGGGTTCACAGCCAACAGAAAATGTTAGTTAGCAAGTGTTATATAAAATAAATGGCATGCATTTTCTTCGCTTTCATGATTCGCTTTGGGAATTTGTTTTGGTATTTTCTTGTTTGCATGTTTCTCTGTTTTTGCGTAAAATAGGAAATAAATTCAAATTAATTTGAATGCAAAAAAGAAATCGCAGTTAAAATGGATCCATCCGCACGCTATTTGCAGTCAGGTGAAATGCGATACATTCGTGCCAGTAATTAACTCAATAGCAGCGCATTCGGTTTTTGGTATTTAATTAGAAACTCTGAAAATGTGCTCGGGCGGAAGTCTAAAATGCCACAGCTCTGCGACTACTGCAATGCATAATCATATTACCTAGAAAAGGCGTGGCAGAGCAAGTGTTACCCATTCAAAAACAGCAGCAAGAAATAAGTAGGAGCGAGTTCATAATCGAGGATGTCGATATATGCATACATGGATGCAACTGAGACTCTGCTATTAGGAGGTGTTCACAGAGAGGGGCAACAGAACCAATTTAACCACCACAAGTCACCATCTACAGATATCCTTGGTCAGTCCATGGGCTGTAGAAAGCAGTACATAGGACCAGTGTAATCTCCCAGGCCATTGGCTGTAGAAAGGAGTACAGAGGACCAGTGTATTCTCCCAGGCCATGGGCCGTAGAAAGGACTACAGAGACCAATGTATTATCCCAGGCCATGGGCCGTAGAAAGGACTACAGAGACCAGTGTATTCTTCCAAGCCATGGATTATAGAAAGGACTGCAAAGACCAGTGTATTCTTCCAGGCCATGGGCCACAAAAAATACTGCAAAGGGCCAGTGTATTCTCCCAGGCCATGGGCTGTAGAAATCCTGATTCATCACAATATTCGAAAAAATGTGTGCTCGGGCATATCCACACAGATCAATTATGTCATCTTCCACTTTGAAACTATTAATTAAACCATGAACTAAATTCAGCGTTAGAATTTCCCTTGGGAGAGAGACTCCACTGGTTCTCGTCCGCTGGTTGCTTTTCTGCATTGCTCCAAGAATGCACACACGCATTGTTTAACGTTCCAGTTCTCACGTTTCCAATGCAAATTTCAAGTGCTGCGAGTATCCTATCATTGCACAATTCCTCAGCAAATAATGCGATTTTGTGTGTGCCGCCGCGTGGCTTTGCTGCTGTTGCAACTTGCCGCAAGCGAATTTCGTGCGAAGAGCCTCACATAATTCAAAATGCTGAGACGGCATTTGTCATGCGAACTCCGTTGAATTCAGCTGCGAAATGGTTTCTTTTTCATATTTTAAATAATATTTTAAAATTTGATTTATTTTAAATACAAAGAAAAATGTGGGGAGAAATAGCAGCATAAATCGTTGAAAACTTCACAGGGAAGCAAAGTGACTGGCGCAGATATTGAAGCCAAATGGAAGCTGATAAGCTGTCTACGGGTATAAGCCAAGTGAATGAGGCAATGAAGTATTAAACACGCCAGGGAATATTTCAAATGGTTTGATAGTCAGTCACTTAGAGGAAGGTGATAATACGGTGGAGTTTGTGCAGACAATTACCCACGCGCATAAGAAAATCATGTGCACGACTGGGCTTACTTAAGGACTTTTGGATCAATAGGCGTAGCCTGAGTAGATGCAAGGCAACTCAAAGTATATAACCATTTGCTTTGCTAATAAACTGCCAGAGAACGAGAATATAGTGCGCATGTAGACAAGGATCTACTGGTAATCAATAAATTGGATCTTTAGATCTTTTTCTCAGAGAAACTAAGTCCGAAAGATCTAATATGAGTAAGTGAGCAAATTCCGAATGAGAAGAAATTAAAGGCAATGAAACAAACTTCAATCAAAGAACTGAAAATGATATTCCATTACATATCCATTAAACAAATCCCAGTGATTCAAATACTCGTATTAACGAAACAAGTTCTTACGAAATATATACTAACAAAAACAAGTACCAATACATTAAGTTTAAATAAATCAAGTAAACAAAAATGGAATTAAAATAAATCAAGTCAAAACAAATACTATTAAAATGAATCAAGAAAGGATAAATCCAGTATAAAAAAATCAAGTCCAAGTGAAACCACTGAAAAACCAACCAAGATATGAGAATGAGGACTCAGCAGAAATAAGTCAAAATGAAAGATTTACCAATGTAGCAAGGACCGTTGGGACAAGTAGCAATGAAACAAGGACTAACAAAACATTTGTAATACAACCTTTATAATGAACATAAGTATACTAATGAAAACAAGTATCAATCAAACAAATTCAAAGAACCAAGTTCAAAGGAAATAAGTAGAACTGACAACAGGCCCAATGAAATGAAAACCAATGGAAGAAGTGTACATAAAACCAGTACTAATGAAACATTTATAATGAAGTTCAAATGAAGCAAGTTCTAATGAAGCAGGTTCAAATGAAACAAGTATCAAAGGAAGAAGTTCAAATAAAATAAGTATCAAGGGAAAGAGTTCAAATAAAACAAGTTCAAATAAAACAAATAAAACAAGTATCAAATAAAACAAGTTCAAATGAAACAAGTTCAAATAAAACAAGTTCAAATGAAACAAGTTCAAATGAAACAAGTTCAAATAAAACAAGTTTAACTAAAAACAGGTCCAATGAAACGAGACCCAATGGAAGAAATCCCAATGAAACAAGTACTAACGAAACATTTATAATAAAACACATTTTAATAAAACAAATATTTATGGAGAACATTTAAAGGAAAGCAGTTCAAATGACAGAGATTTAAGTGAAACAAGTTTAAATGAAGCACGTTTAAATGAAAAAAGTACCAATGAACTAGTTCAAATAAAACAGGTCCCAATGAACTAGTTCAAATGAAAAAAGTACCAATAAACTAGTTCAAATAAAACAGGTCCCAATGAAACACGTTCAAATGAAACAAGTACCAATGAAACACGTTCAAATGAAACAAGTACCAATGAACTAGTTCAAATGAAACAAGTACCAAAGAACTAGTTCAAATGAAACAGGTCCCAATGAAGCACGTTCAAATGTAAGAAGTTCAAATGAAACAAGTTCAATTGAAACTAGTTCAGGGTGAAACAAGTTTCAACTAAAAACAGGTGCAATGAAACGAGACCCAATGAAGGAAATCCCCATGAGACAAGCCTAAATGAAGTAAGTCACAATGAAACAAGTCATGTTCGATTCGCCAGTCTAAACTCGCTGAAGATTGCTTATTTTTAATACAATCCAGGGATCTGTTCAAGAAGTTTCACGCACAGCACAAAGTTGTGTGAATGAACAACGTATCCCAGTGGCGGACCTCCTTTCACAGGGGGATATATCTCAAACCCGAAATCCATATAACCATTAGTTTTGCAACGTAAATTTTTATGTTTTGAATATTTGCGCTTCTATGCACACACCGAAGAAAGCCCCGCCCACTTGCAACCTTGTGTTGAAGGCATAGACATGGATTTATCGTTATCTTCTTGCCTTGTTGCAGAGGCAATTAAAACGCAATTCGTTTACTTTTATTTCTAAGAAGCACGAAACCGTTCGCTGCGTTTTTGTTGTTGGCTCCTCTTTTAGTTACGCATCATAATCAACGCAAAAACATGAGCAAAAACTTATGCGAAATATATCAAATAATATAAAATAAGGAATGAAATGAAATGAAATGAAATAAACATAAATAACAGCGAACAAAAATAACGCTAGAAAAGTAAAAGTGTGCAAGAGTGCGTGCAGTGGGAAGCAGTCATTAACTCGAAGCAAGAAATGGACGGACCGCAGCGGCCCAGGCGGTAATTAGTAACACCGACGCTCTGACCAGCACTTCACGCGTATCGTTTGGTGCTCTTTTGTTCCGCTCATGCCGATTAGAAATGGATCCGATAATGTAACCTTTATGCGAGAGGCAATAAGTAACGATTAACTCAAACAAATCTCCAACTACTTTCCCGTCACACCGAATGTCAATCACAGTCGCACATTCTAACCGCACACGGGTCGCGTGGCAAAGTGGAAGAAACAACATTTTGACACATGTCAATTAATTGAGGAAAAGCGTGAAGAGACCCCATAAAAACCCACCAAAGACAAAATACTCGTATCAAACACGTAAAAGCATCGTAACATAAATTAAAAAGCAATCGGAATGAGCTCCAGAACAACTCTTCACACACACACACACCATGAACCCATTTCGTAGTAATAACGAAAAGGAAGTGTGAGTGCGTTGATGAAGAGACGATAAAACAAAAATGATACCAAATGATGCGGGTTCCCCATTTCTTGACAAGTTAATTGCCGGCAAACACCCCAACACAAGGCGTAACATGAACCGAAACTGGAGTTGGAGCTGAAGATGGTGATGGAGGAAATGGAGAAACACACAAACAGCACTTTCAACAATAAAATAAAGATGAGACTGTGTTGACATGGGCACAGACCTCTAATAAAATACATAAATTTATTTAATAAATGAAGAGACTCCGGAAAGTACGAAGAGATAACAGAAGAATTATGAGTGTGGCTTAGTTGAAGCAGAAGTACAATAAAATTTGTGATGGTGAAGTCAGACGGAGGATGATGCAAGGAAATTGGAAGCAAAGTTATTCTATTGTGTAATGCATGAATGCAAATACGGTGATTCGATGAAAGCAGATGTTCGAAATTACTCAAAAGGAAGTTTAGTTTAGACAAAAGATTATTCTGGAAATTTATTCAGCTGCGTAGTGGCGGTAAAGGAATTAATTTGAGGAGTGATGGAATCTCGGAGGTGTCTCCTTTTGTGAGTTATTTTCTCTCCTTTACCAGTAAATCTGATATTACTGAAGATGAAGATAGGCACAAAAGCTTTCGACTCGAAGAGCAAACCCATAAAAAGATGGAATCATTTCGATGTGATATCCTGGAAAGGATTGAAACCAGTGATCTCACAATCTGCGAGACCAGCATTTATACCACTAGATCACGGAAGCTGATCTTCAAAGTCCTATTCTACAGTGACATCACTAAACACGTTTGTTGCCAATCGAAACATTTCTTATGGATTGGTCAACCTAGAATCAGCCCTCTAACAGCACTCCTTATATGCATTAAGCCCCGGTTATTCGAATCAACTAATCTTTTGGTAGCAGTGTGCCATGAACTTTTGAAGGGTAATGCCACACGAACCCAACTTAATTCTCAATCGATAGAATCGAAGATTAGTAAAGTTTTAATGGGCTATAAGTTCTACAAGCAAATGTACCTCGAATAACTAGAACAATAAAAGAAGATATCACGAAGTTGGGAATAATTGGGACAATAAAAGATAATAGCACGATGTTTGGACTAACTAGAACAATAAAAGAAGATAGCACGAAGTTTGGAATAACTGGAACAATAAAAGAAGATAATCGTGCAATTTGGAATAACCAAAATTAGTTTAGAACAGAGCTATTTTAAATACCCTAGCGAATAGTCAGTATTAGTAAATACTTCCAGAGAAGCCTGCATTAAATTGTTAATTGTGAGTTTCCATATTCAGGAGTCATCAGTCAATGATAATCTTTGTTGCTGTCTTCATAAGAAAAATGATTCAGAAAACTCTGCTCTCGAAAAGAGCGAATCCAGAGCTCCTCTGCTCTCTTGTTTACCAAATACCAAAAGAAATACCATAATAGGAAAACCAGTACAAAGCCACTTTTGCCTCCCTTACATTGAATAGAGTTGGCGCAGGAGAAAAGATCAAACCATGACAGTCCCTTTTCACTAAAGTTCAGTGGCTCAGTGATCAATCCGGGTGAGTTGCTTCAGCACACAAAGGACAACATTCTCCTCTAGAAGTATAAAACAATCCCTTCCGACAATAAACTCATGACGTAACTTCAATTTCAAGGAGTGTAGAATAAGTTCCAAACTCTTTAATTACAATAATCAATTATTTAATAATCAACCTTAAATAAAACCACTGTGAAGTCGGCGCAAGTCAGTTACTCAAAACCAAGAGCAGGGTCAGAGACTATTCAGATCCATGGCTGAATAAAAGCGTGTGAACTCCGCCTAATGCAGCTTGACGCATTGCGTGTACATCAACGACATTAACGCAGCGCTTTACCCTTTATTTACCCTTTACAAATGGCAACCGTAACAGTAAATAAACGCAGTAGTATTTCCCTCAAATTAACCTTCTAGCTGAGGCAGCCACAAACAAACTCTCGTAGACTTTATACAGTTCCGGTAAATGTGCGCGCCGCTAATCGGAAAGTTGCTCTCCTCCACTCTCCTGTTCTAAGATAGCGCCAGAGGTGGTGGCGCCGCCATGTGAGGCTCTGTGAATGTGCCGCCGAGCACTTGTAAATGCGCGCCATTGAAAATGCGTCAAGGCGTTGAATAATTCAGCCCGCCACTACAAAAGCACGTGGCGGTAATTTTGTGCATGCACACCAGAGTGGGCGCACAAAACCAGGTGTCAAAGCGAAGGCAATTAAAGTGCAAAAAACATAAACCACACACACACACACACACACGCAGAAATTTGAATGAAATTTACACAAGTCAAAAATGCATAAAGCGGTAAAATTGTCAACGAGCTGCGCGAAATTGAGTTTGTGGGCCAGAAGCATAAACGTGAATGTGGGCTAAACACATTAAACGAAAAAAGTTAGCAAAAGTTGCGAAGACACGAGAGTTGGCAGCTGTTTATGCAAATGCACTCGCGGGTAGTTGAAAGCGCGGAAGGGAAATGTAATCTTTAAATTAATGAACCCATTAAACGATGGCATGATGGCATGGCTTCGTAGTGAGCATCAGCTTATGGAAGACACAGAAAGGAGGAGACAGGTCCAAGGGAAAAACTGCATGCTTCTAAAAAATACTGAAAGGAGAGAGTTGCGAGGGAAAACTTGCTTCTAAAAAGACTAGAAGGAGGAGGGAGCTCCAAGGGAAAATTGAATGCTAAAAAAGACACAAAGGAGGAGAGTTTCAAGTTCTAAAAAATACTGAAAGGAAGAGAGAGTTCCAAGGGAAAATTGGATGCTAAAAAATATTCAAAGAAGGAGAGTTCCAAGTTCTAAAAGATACTGAAAGGAGGAGAGTTCCAAGGGAAAATTGGATGCTAAAAAAGACACAAAGGAGGAGAGTTCCAATATCTCAAAGATACTGAAAAGATTCTAAGGTATTCAAAGTTCTAAAAGATACTGAAAGGAGGAGAGAGTTCCAAGGGAAAATTGCCTTTTAGAAAAGATTCAAAGCAGGAGAGTTTCAAGTTCAAAAAGATACTGAAAAGGTTCTAAGGAGGAGAGTTCCAAGTTCTAAAGAATACTGAAAGGAATAGAGAGTTCCAGGGGAAAAATAGCTTCCTAAGACTTTATTGACTATCGATCTAAAAAGCCATCATGACGGAAACGTCCTTAGAAGGTAGGTACAGGCCACTCGAAAGGCGCACTTAGACCGTAATTGACCCCTCGTAATACCACATGAGACAGTAATACCACAGACCTTTCCAAGGTCGAGCCATTTGGAGCTTAGAAAAGAATACTAAATTGCATTCATTTCAATTGAACTGGTTTCAGACCAGCCTAAGCGACACTTGATGAAGACAACGCTGTGAGTGCTTCGAGTAATTTAAGCATAATGCCAGTACATTTTTACATAGGTTTTTATTACACAGTCTCTAATATTGCGTCTGACTCCTTATTAATTCCTTCTTTAGATTCTCGATTAGCTTCACAGCACACTGTCTCCAAAAGCTCATTTGCGTCCTTTTTAATTCCTTCTTTATTGTTCTTAAGGAGTCAACCCTCAACCCTCTAAATTGGAGTATAATTTCAAAGTACGCTGCAGCAATGACAGAGCGTAATTATGCTTCTTGGGAGGTTTCGGCGGCTTCTCTGTCTTTTCCTCTCCTCACAAACAAGAGACGCAATTAGATACACGTAATTAACCAATTAACACCGCAATGAATGGAATTTGAGACCACACTGAAATGAACTGGCACTTCTTCTAAAACCGAATCAAAGAGTGTTTCACGCCCACACAACACGGCGCCACACAACCGCGTGCACACCCACACGAAGGCACGCACGCACGCGGCACGCACCCATTCACAGATGAAACCGCGCTCATTGTCAACGCATTTCGAGGGGGATTTGCGGTGTTCATTGAGAGGCGAAATAATTGGAAATAAAATTGAAAATTCAAAATGAAAAAGTTTGCTAAAGAGACGTAAATAAACTGCCACGAAAACCATGTTGCACCAATTCTGTTGCACGAGTGATTTGTGTGCAGTCTTTGCATTTAGTTTCGTTAGTCCAGCAGCATTTTTGATTCGCTGCAGTTTCCACACGACCGAATGCGGCCCCGGGGGTCGAAATTAATTTTGGTAAATTGATTTTTGTGCGACTTTCACTTTCGCATTTAATTTCTAAATTAGCAGAAGAAAAAAAAATCGCTCCAATTTACGGCAATTTATGATTTTCTTCTGTTTTTTAAACGATCTCGCAGCAAATTATGAAATATTAAATTAATACGCGCAATTATCGGAACTAACCTTTTTTCGTTGTAGGCTTCTTCGAATCCAGACGTTTCGAGATAAAGTTTTGCTTCTTGGCTAATGATGGTGACGACCCCTTGCCACCGACGTTGAGGTGGAGCCCACTGCCAGTAGGGGTGCTTGCCGCTGCTGTTGCTGCTCCTGCAGCTGCTGCGGTAGCCGTAGAGCTGGGCGGAGGACTGGCGGCTGCATTTTGTACGTTAGCATTGAAGCGTTTTTCTGTAAAATGGTGAAAGAAAAAAGGGTGAAAAAATGGAAGTAGGAGTAGTAAATATAAATGTATAAGCCGGGGTTGGCAGCGCAGGGGTACAATCTGAGAGCTATAAAGAAGGATGGAAGGTATAGGAAAGAGGGGAAAGAACATGTCTACATCTTTGAAGTGTTTAAAGGGGTGCTTGCAGAACATTTACAAAAGTTATGAAGCTAATAATCAATTCATTGTACGGGAAAAGGAAGAAATAACCACATAACATCCTTTACTTAGGTGGAACAATCTGTGTTGCAGACAAGAGGACGAAATAAAATGAGATCCTTTAATTAGGTGAAACAAATTGTGTAACAAAGACCTGGAAAAATTCGCTGACATACGTTGATATTCTCTGTATTATTCTTTTCCATATTATGTCTTTCTTGTATCACAAGGGGTCCATGATGGACTAAGTGGGCCCCTCGGGCGACCGCTTTCCCTACCTACCTTTCTTTTTCCACACAAAATAAAAGTCATGGAACCAGTTCAGCCATTGTCTGTATTCTAATCTTCCATATTATGTCTTTTTTCTTCCCTTAAAATAAAGTTTCTCTGACTCATGGAGCCAGTTTTTCTATTTTCTGTTCTCTTCTCTTCCATATTATGTTATTTCTCTTCCCATAAAACATTCTCTCTGACTTATGGAATCCGTTGAACTATTCTCTGAATTATTCTAAAATATATTATGTCTTTCCTCTTCCCATCTATCCGCACACGCCTTCGCAACCTAACCAACCTAACCTTCCTCTTCCCATAGAATAAGTTTTCTCTCTCTATTTGGTGAATATAAACATACCAAAGCGCTTCTTCTAAGCTTCTACACTTTGTTATGATGAGGAACCACTGATCTCAGGAACATATTTCTCTCCGATCTCTTCCTAACAAAGATGAAATTACATTTTACAATAAAGCAGTAAATAATGTAAGAATGAAACAAGTTTAGGGGATGCCTGAAAGCAAATATTGCTCCTTCTCTAATCACTTCTCTCTGTGTTGTTGGTTTTATCCTTTAGGATTAAGTGATATTTTTTCCTGTTTTTCTGTTTTACACCCACAAATGCCTGCAAACTATCAAATTAACTGTCCCTGCTTCCAGCACCTACGAACACACCATGATGTAAGCTACCTCCGTGGCTATGTGTAAAATCACACAAGAAAACCACTCAGGAAAATTTTCAATGCATACTTTCAGGCTCACACAAAATTTATACGTTTTATTACGCCAAGACAAAATTCGTTGCTTCAGAGAGCACTCTTGGCACTTTTTCTCTTAGCACAAAAAACACTTCTCTTAATTTTGCAGTTAACTGGAAATTGGCTACTCACGTCGCCGCGCTTTTCTACGGAAAGTGTTCCGGATAAAGGTAAAAACCATTTCTTCTTCTTCGCCTGAGGTAGTAATGATTGCGGTTTTACTTACGAAAGCAACAAAAAAAAAGTTTATAAAAACGTTGGCTGAAATTTTCGATGGACGCCGTAATAGTGAGAAGCCGAATCGCTGAAGTTTTCAATCCGAATGTTGTTGAGTTGTGCAGTAATCTTTTTGCGGAGCTTATCGAAAAAGGAATATTGAAAAATTTTCAGTAAACAACAAATTTTTAACACCTTTAAAATTAACACAAAAATTAAGCCTTTATTTTCAACTTTTACTTAATATTTTTTAAAGGTAGGATATTTTTGTATTATCAAAAAAGTACACGAAAAATTTTTATTTGTATGGCCAAAAAAATTTAGTTGAGTGAAGAAACTTTAAATTCCAAAATTTTGGGAAAAAACTTTTCATTTACAGTTGCTCGATAAAGAAAATCATATTCATATTAATTAAGTAATTATAAAGTCAGAAGCTAAAGTAATGAGAGACTCTGAAACCGCAGACAACATTTCGCAGCACAGCGTGCAGCAACCGCCTTTGGCGATTCAATCTGACTTGCCACATGCCAAACACGATTAACCCCGTAATCTAGCCAGGGCCATGAGCGGCCGAGCTGCCGAGTGAGCCATGTGAGCTGAGCCAGTCCGGCAGCGAGCGGGGAACGATTAACACCAGCGGCCGTAAACAGTTTTAACAACAAATTGCGATTTTAATGCCCACGATCAATTAACAGACACGATCATATCAGAGAGCAAAACACACAAATGCACAAAACAAAGGCAAACAGAGCAAACACACGGGCAAAACTGAGAGAAGCAACAAAAATGTAGGCACTCATCCATGTGTGCAAAGATGTGAGTGACTACACCAACAACTACAGCAAAAATTGCAGCAAAGATGCAAGAGACTACAGCAACAAATACAGCAAAAATGTAAGAGACTACACCAACAACAAGATGTGAGTGACTGCAGCAACAACTACAGCAACAAAAACAACAACAGAAGACAGCAGCTACATACTAAGTGGCCAAATGAGAGTGCAGCAGGCAGGCAAGCAAGTAGCGACAAGTAAAGAAACCTGTTCCACACAGGTAAAAAACAACAAAAACAATAACATGAAAAAAGCAAAAAACTGCCAGTGAAGATCAGTTTGGCAGAAGCAGCGAAGTCAGCGAAGCGTAGAAAAATGTGCGTCTGCGGTGCATAACTCAAGAAATTTAATGCAGGAGTGAGAAAAATCGCCAAGGTGGGTAGACAGCACACTCGGCTGGAGCGGCGGTGCAAGGAAGTGCAGCCAGCAACACATGCCACAAATACTCGGAACAATAATAATAACGACAGCGGCAACAACAACAACAGCCACAACACATAAACACCTGTTATGGCAGAAAGACATAAAGATAAAGCAGAGAGCGAGGCGAGAAGAAGCGAACATCGGAACACAACAACATAACATGGAAACACAACATGAAAACATAAACGTAATGCACAACACAACAAACAATTAAAGCAACAAACAACTACACAACAGAATAGGTTGCAACAAGAATGTAAATAGTCGAGCCAGAGAGTGAGCGCAGTAAATGTATTATATGCAAAGGAACTGATGTGGGTCTGCACAGGCTGTCGTGGCTACTGTATGCTGTAGCTACAAGTGTATGGAAAACTACAGCAACTACTTATACAGTCTTTATACTAGTTCCTAAATCAACGTTTAGCAAGTTTCACCAGAAAAGAGCGTCCGAAAACCCCTAACAACGCGAATTATGTAAACTTAAGAGAGATGTCTATGTATAAGAAAAGAAAGATTTATACAAGAGAGAGTTCTCTTTAATAATGTTAAAATATCGAACAGTGTTGATTCTTTATTACATTTGTCGTATATCAGAGCCCTGAATTTTGTTATAGTCCACCGCGCCCAGAACCATATACAAAAATTCAAAAGGAAGACTGCCGCCTGTGGGGATATTCATTTAGAAAAGAAGCATCATATAGTGCAACTGCATTACGTTGTCAAAGACTAGAATCCGCATATTTCATCGCGACCACCTGGATTCGGAGGAATAAAAATGCTCCTGTTAAGGACATTCTCAATTTCATCCACAAAGCGGAAACGATACTGGAAGAACATGACTTTCAACTACTTCCTTTCTTTAGACAAGGAATATTTAGATAGAAAAGGACCTGATAGCTTAAACTGAGATGCTTTAACATCACCAAACGAGAGAAATTCTATGGCATTACTGGAAAATACGGGTACTAAACCTATAAGGTGTAATAGAACGGACAGTTGTAATCATATGGATCACTAATTTTAAAATGTAGCGTGACACAAAAGATATTTTAGGTCGCAGTATCGACCATTGGCCAACCTACTACAACAAATTATTATTATTATTATTGGAAACAAAATATGAAGATGTAATTTGTATAACATCCCCCTTAATTTAAGATCCGCAAGTATTAGAATTTGAACAAATTTCCACTATTTTTGAGCTCTTGATCATTTCACTCTTGGTCATGTTAGATGACAACACTGCTACTTAACATTGTGCTAACAGAACTGCACTCTTGTCCCGCTCTCTTATTGGCTCTGCAATGTTAAATTACTCAGTGATGTTGAATGTTAATTGGCACAGAATCAGGTTTTTGCCATTAGCATATTTGAACTTCAATAAAGGGGAACAAAAGAAGCACACATTTTAAGTAAATATTGGCAGAGATGTTAACAAAAAACGCACAAAACACACACACAAACAACACACTCACACCACTTGCATATTGACCACTCAGAAGGTTGTTAGGCCAGTAGATGAGCTAATACCTTATTGTCTCCTCGACTTTCATAGCATTTTTTGTACGGTTCTTAGAAAATTATTGATAATAATCAGTTCCAATGCTCAATAGAAGGTGAAATGAGGTAATTCTTAAATCCAGCAGTTGAGATCACCGAAGGGGGATACACACTTTGGTGTGCCGTCCGCTGCTTTTCACAAGCTAAAATCAGAAAATGAGGCGCACTTGGAACTCACGTCAAACCAATTGAAACCGCAGATAAAAGGAAGAAGTGCACAGAAGCCACAAAAAAAAAATTAATAAAAATTAAAATACGACTAAATAATAATAAAAGAGAAAGACTGAATAAAAAGAAGACAGAAGACAACCGCATAATGGCAAAAGTTCGCGCAATGAAACAGCTTATTGCGTTGTTATTGCTGTTGTTGTTGTTCAAGTTGTTGTTGACGACTTTTTTCATGTTTTCTGCCAAGTTGAGGGTCAATGTCGAAGTTCAATGCATTTTTTAATGATCACACACAAAGAAGCAGCCATAAAGCCGCAAATCTACCAAACTTTAATGTCAATTGAGCAGAGACACAATAATAAAAAGTCACTTCGTACAAATTGAGACAAAAATTTGAGAAATAAACATTTATGAGGGTTGTTAAGAAAATAAGTTGATCAAATAAGTTCGAGAAAGAGAGTAGTCTTAGAAGTAATACGAGTACTCAAACAACTTCAAACAGAAGTCCCAAGATATCCAATTAGAGTCTGGATCATCCAGCATAGAAAATAAATGCAATTAGTGAAGTTAAAGATACATAGAATATAACTAAGTTTTATGAAGTTGAAGATTCATAGAATATAACTCTGTTTTTTTATGATTATTATTACCTCGGACCATAATTATTATATCTCCAAGGATGGGGAAGTGAATACTAGCAACTGAGGTTTTCGACATGAAGAGAAAAAGATTTAGAAAGAAACCTTTTTGAGACCAAGCCCGTGGCAGGATTTGGACTAGCGACCCCACGAGTGTGAGAAATCCTCCCTAAATGGTGCCACTGGAAAATAATTCTAATTCAAATGGAAGTCTTTCTTTATGATATTAGTCATCATTAACTCCATAAGTTCTTTTATACGGTTACTCCCAATCTGGACTCAACACCAAAAAATTATACATCTTTATGGAAGGATGTCACTGGACTCAATGCCATTTCCCCACAACAAAAATAAGGAGAGCCTGTCGTCCGTGAACCACTGAAAAGTGAAGTCTAGAATATTCATTAATATACGCCAACGGTCGGAAGACGCTGTATAACTATGGACAACTTCCCAGACATCTTTTTGTAATATACTCAAGTTCATTTATCCACGGGCATTATGATATGAAAATAAGAATTATTTGTGTGATCTACTAAAGAAAAATCATCACTCAACCAGTTCGGCTAACTGGGCTCCTCTGCAATTTGTGTCTACATACCAACATCCATATTATAAGCATAAGAAATCTCAAAGATTTGTACAATCGAATGCATTTATTTGTCATCATTACCGTCGTGGTGTCGTAAAAAACTCCCACAACAACAACAAAGTAGCAACCATCGTAACAATTTAGTTTTTCCAACGTTGTTGTAGGAGGCATTTTTTATGACACGACCAGAAAAATAGGGGCATGAGAATTACGAGTATTAAATTAGTTTTGGTCGCTTGTGATTTGACTATTGTCAGAGCAATGATTGGAGCAGCAGCCTCACTTAACAATGTATGACGATGGAATTGAGTAATTCCATCTTGAAGGTTAATGGACTCGTAAATAGATATGACGATGTAAGTATAAAAAAAACACATCATGAAGTACCTCGTAGTATCTTCTAGGAACTAATAATGTATGTGCTTTACGCTCCCTAAGAATTTCAAACCGACAATATACCACCAAGGAAGTAAAACAACGTAACCATTTCCACTCATCCAAGTCGATATTACGAGTACCTTAAGAACAGTGTTTGTTTTAAGAAACAGTTCCTTTTTAGTTTGGACCAAAATTATTGTTATCTGCGGACCTTCGCGGAAGTAAACTGAGCCTCTCTAAAACATAAATTGTTTCTTTAAATCTCTTTCATCGTTTATCTGAACAAAATAACAGAAGACAACAAATCAATAACAATTTACAGAAACTGGTTTCTCTGAGTCCGCTCCTTTTTCACATTCCATGTTTGTGGCTCCATTACCATCACCATCATTACAGAAGATGCAGTGCTCAAATATGAATTGGCATCCATTGTATGCGTTTACTTTTGAGGTGTGATTTCCAGGGCTCACTCTTTCATGACTTGGGAACATTCGCTGAGTTTTCTTGTAGGTACGACAGGTAATATTCATAAATTATCATGACAGAGGTAATGCGAGTTTTTCAATGTTTAGGGGTAATATGGAATGCAAATGAACACTTGTAGTCAGTAGGACACATACAAGAAAGTGAAGAAGAAGTAATGGTAACAAAAGAGACACAGTCGAGGACTTCGTTAAGAAGTTAATCGAATGGAAAAATAGAAAATAAACCTAGAGCGTTACAAATTCATACCTCGTAGTATATGAAAAGGAAAATATGACTTTGGAAAACGGACAACAATACTGATAAAGCAAGTCTAGTAAAGGTTCTCAATGGAACTGGCTTTATACGAGTATTGAGATAAAGAAAAGACTGCGTTGGCCTGAGCGAAAGTTTATCTAAAGAAGATTCAGCTACAATTATAGCACAAAAAAGATTAAAAATTCATAGTTTGACAACCACGCTATAATCACACAACAGATACTATGTTCATGGATGGAGTACCTTAACCACTTCACCAGAATTGGGACGTAAGGACGTGGTACTCAAAGCTTGAGATATCTGAATGTAAAGTGAATTCATTTGCAGATGACAGATCCCCTTGTAGAGTCCAGCAAGATGGTTATATATTCGTAATAATAGCTATGAAAATGCTTCCTTCAACCTACTCTGTATAAATGGAGTTAGACTACTTGTCGGAAAATATGATATATAAATCAGGATTCCATTTAGATAAGAACCTCAACTGAAAATGCAAAATCATAGAAATAGTGTGTAAAGCGCCCTACATTCCATTGGTAAACATTTGAGAAATCAGTGGAAGATTGACGGCACTGGTCGTATCATATCTCTTATAATATAAGAAAGTATCTAAACTAATCCTTCTAATATCTAAACCAATCCTTCTAAACTAATCCTTGAAGAAAAAACTGCAGACCTGAAGAACTAAGCCAGCCACACACATATGAACCGCATATGTATAAGGGTTGCAGATATACTATGGTAATATACGAGTATATACTGATATGGTAAAATAACTGAGGAAAGTGGAATACAAAGGGGCGATTATCAAATCAAATTAGTTTCTACAGCAGTGGCCACAAACAAACTGGCAATGTCCGGCATCTACTCGACTTCGAAGATCCTCTCTAGAAGACTTGTATTTCAGGTTAACATAGAATCTACCGACATTGAAGGTTTCATGCTGTCGTTAGTTACCTCGCGTCCAGGCATTTGTTATTCGGGTGTGAGTTCCATTTTAGGGTATCAGAGATGTCCAAAGAACTAACACTATAGAATTCAATAACAAAGACGACCCCAACCAAAACCGTACAATGTTTTTTTTCTATCACCCAGCATGTAATGCCCAAGCAGTGATTTGATAATATCCTCAAAAAGAATTTATAAGAAGCTTCAGAGCCTGTTCTCTCCAAAGCGTGATCTTTCTTCCACACACGAGTTGAAAGAAATATCACTTACACGAGTAACGAAAAGAAAGTGAAGTGACGAAATGCATGATTCTAGTGATCTAACCAAGTATAAAGAGACTTTTGTGAGAGTTTCTTGGTGAAAGGAGCACACAACCGGGCGGCAGAAAACTTATGTTTGATTCGTGGGAACCAACCAAGTAACAAGAAGATATTTTGAGAGTTTCTTGGTGAAGGGAACACACAACCGGGTGTCAGCAGTCTTATCCTTGATTCTTGGGAGCCAACCAACTATAAAGAAGATTTCGTGAGAGTTTCTTGGTGAAGGGAACACAGAACCGGGTAGCAGGCATATAATGATTGATTCTTGTGATCAAACCAAGTATAAAGAGGAATTTGTGAGAGTTTCTTGGTGAAAGCAACACACAACCGGGTACCAGGAAACTTATGTTTGATTTGTGGGAACCAACCAAGTAGATAGATGATATATTTATGGGTGTTATACACTGCGACCTGAAAGATCTATTTATTTGAAAGATGAGGATAGTCTCATCTACAAATCTTCTGTCAGGTTAATTTCCGAAAGGAATTCAAATATTTTGGAGGAATCAAGATGAGGGATCCTGCTCATATCTAATGTTATATTCTCCAAGTAACAAGAAGATTTTGTGAGAGTTTCTTGGTGAAGGTAATAGACAACTGTTTGGCAGGACACTTATTCTCTTTGTTGCTGCAGTCCAATGACTTCTTTGTTGCTGGGTTGAAGTTATAGAACCAAAACTTTCGGTATAATTTGGAAATACTGTTCCAATTATAATGGAAATAGCTCAAAGTGCGACTAGCTGAGCATCGTTACATTGTCATAGTTTCACCCCAGTGTGGGACAATAAAGTGAGTGGAATGATAGTGGCGGTACTTCAAAATTTAATTGATTGAAATGGGATCAGATTATTTATCATGCTCGCGCGAAATACGATCAAGAGTTTCGATGAAACCAGAGCGAACTCGTGTCTGGCACTGATTGAAAGATTCACAAATGCAAATCCTCCCATTAATAATTAAGTAATTAAATTGACAAATAAACAAATAATAAAATAAACAAAAAGTTTAAAAACATATGTTTTGCTTGTTTAATCGACAGAGCAGTGCCACAGAGACAGAAGCACAAAGTGTCCGCAGATAATTCGTACGCGATACGCAGTTGAAGAGTCAATTATTTACGCTACCATGACGAGAGCCACTTTAATGAGTATTAAACTGCATGGAAATTGAAATGACTGCGAAATTGTGGTCAAATTAAATGTTTTTAGACTGGTTTAATGGAGATTCGCAAATGAATTCATAAATACATAATAGAAAAGAGAACCCGGAGGGGCAAGGATGGAAGAGAGAAAATGTCAGTGATTGAAGTGATTAATACTCGCACCATGATTGGAAGCAACTTCACCAATGGCCAATTAAATAGTGGCACATTTTTTCACAAAACACACACTCACACACACAAATTCACACACAAACTACCACAGAGAGCAGTTGGGCGTGTAAAACGTAAAATAAAATAACAGTTATTTGTCCGTCTTCGCCGGTGAATTTGTTGGCACAGCTGAGCCAGTTCGAAGATGCTCCACTTGCATACGTAATTGGAGCCTAATGAACGCTCACCGCACTCCCATGCCACCGTGCAATCGAAGTAAACCGAAACAAAGAGAAATCAACAAAGACAAAAAGCACCCAATAATTGGAGGAAAAGCACCCAATCTGTCTAATGAACAAATTATCCAGAATCGATACTACTCGTAATGACGGCCAATTTCCATGCGTAGGCTGAGCACTACCGCCGTCCCGGCCCAGTCAATTTAAGCGCATCGACGATTAGCGCCGTTCACAATCACGTCCGAACAACCGGATTTTAATGGGCCTTGACAAAACGTTCGCCGCTTAAAGCAAAGAAGAACCACATTTGTTGTTATTATTGTTTTGTTAAATGAGTGGGCCTCAATCTGTTCACAACTTTTGAAGCGAGTCGATTGTGGAGAAGTGGAAGAAACGAAACAGCGGCAGTATTATGGCAGCAGCAGTAGCATCAACCAAGTGGCATTGGAGACACGTTTCAAGTTGGTGCGCGTCCATCAGAGGCAGTCGAACACGCAGAGCATGAGCGCGCTTGGTGGTTGCACATACTCGGACATACTCGTAAATAATTAGCAAATGATGTCAGAGTTAAGTAGCCAAGAATTCACACTGAGGTGGCGTTAAGACACGGTGCACCCGAAGAGAAATGTTAGCAGAATGAAGGGTAATGTTTATATATGAGTACGTTGAAGTCAAGGCGCACCCATCAGAAGATTACTGCTTACACTACTCACAGGCTTAGACTTGACCCAAGCAGCCCACATGGCAGTCAGCGCCTTACTTTGTCGCCTTATATTCTCCTCAGTCCTGCTTTGTTTCAGATTGGATTCTAACCGAACCGTTTTGGCAACATCCCAAGGAACTGTCAAAGGAAATAATTGTGAATAAAAGTGGCTACTTTAGTTCTGTTTTTCATACAATGAAGCGAAGAGTTCAGTGAGTTGAAGTCCAACTAAACTGGGTAAAGGTGGAGAACATCAGTGGCAATGTTTACAAATAGAACTGGAGCTTGAATAGCATAAAAATCCACTGAAGAACATATTCCAAGTAATGTTCTCAGTGGCGGTTGAGAGTGTTTCTATGAAGTTGTTCATGACAACAAACAACAATTCAGGCATTTAAGTGAAATTATCATAAATAATCAATTTGCCGTAACCTAATTTACTGCAAGTTACACACGATTTACAGTATCCTACCCCAAATGTTCTTAGTACCCCCCTCCCCAAACTAATCTCTTCACAAAGGCGTAAGAAAGCCTTCTATGCTCACACATAAACACTCCTATTGCATGCGTTCTACCACCAAATCATCACAAAGTCAATGAATATTACGCTCCACCTCCCTCTCATTTAGCTGAACGTGTCTTCCATTCACATTGTTTGATTAGTCATCATCTATTGGGGATATCTAATGACCTCTGCAGGATGTTTACGAGTAGGAATGTGAGAAGGAAGAACACACATTAACCATTTCATTACTCATCATGCCATTGAAAAGGATTGCTTGGTTAGTTCACTCATCCACAAGTAGAGGATATGTATGTCCTGATGATTGATGATACGCCATTGATTCTGTCTCTGAACAGTGTCAACAGAGAAACGATAATAATTGCGCCAACACAAACAACCAATGCACTGTGGGGTCTCCATTGTCGACCACAATGTTAGGGCAAAGACTTTTCGTTGCCAATTCAACCTGACCTGCAGTAAGCTGAACCTACTCGTACTATTTTATAACCAGATCGACCTGTAGAATGTGTTTATATGCGATGAAACTGTTTATGAGATAAAACAGGTTGTAGACATCGTTGAGTGCGTGGAATTATTATTGGTGACAGAGCAAACACATTTCGACATAAAACAAGTCATGAAAAGAACTTTGACTCTTGGAAGGAGGTACTCGGAGATGATAATATATCAGATGCAAGTGGACAACACAATTAACCGGAGTGACTAATAATGTACAAATATGGAAGGAGCACACTCACCGCAAGAAGCAAAAGTTCTGTGACCACAAGAAGCAAAACCTCTGTGAACCTCAACAAGAAAGAGTTCCGTACAGACAGAATATATCATATATCAGCTTCATGCCCAGGTCTCTCTCTTGGTTTCAGTAGTTTTGCTTACAGAATCCTTAAAGGATTCTATACTATTTCTCTTTTGTTTTAAAGCTTCATATTGTTCTATTTGAAAAATTACAATAAGTAGACATACCATAAAATGAACATCACAACTTTGATGAGCCTCACTATAACTTTTAAACATTGCCTCTGAATTGAGTGCTTAAAATGAATCGGGTCAAAATTCAGTATAAAACTCATATCCAATTATTCCTGAGTGAGAGAGTCAAAATCCAAGAACGTCCTTATCTCGATTGTAATTAAAATTTCATCACCAGTGCAAACACTTTTGCCGCAAACAAAAGCACACATGCAGGTCTTATACAGGGCTTATGCAACAACCAGATTGCACTTTGGATTAAGCAAGGCAGCCAAGACAAGCACAACGAGCCGTGCCATGCCGTGGACAGAGCCTCCGCTGGATGGACCTGTATTCACAGAGCTGGCGACAAAACTGAGCCTGCAATTTCCCTACCGTGATGTTGGTTGCCAACAGTCGTGTGTATATCCACTCACCAGGCAGTTTAAGCAATTTTTATGTAAATCAGTCCTTGTATATCCAAAGAAAAGAAAACGGCAGAAATGGTTGATTATGACTAGGACCATGAAGGCAAGGCAGGGAGTAAATGGAGGACAAACGCGACGACAGTGTTGTAAAGTTTGCCTAAATGGGTTGTGAACGCGTACGACGAACAACGCTGCCTGGACGCGGGTGGGCAAGGGCACTTTTTACGCTTGTCAGCACACGAGATTAATGTGCGAACAATGCACCGCCTCTCCCTCAGCCTCTTTCCAAGTTTGCTTCTTATTAGAGCGACAATTGTCGGCAATTTAGCGGCTATTTTGCATATTCCTACTCGCATGCAGAAGAATTCTTATGAGCAAAATTATGCAAAAAGCAGAGACTGTCGACGTCGCGACCAGCAAAGCAATTAATTCCATCGTTTCGCTTTCATATGGAAATTAATTGAGTTTTTCAAAGGTTACTCTTTTGTCATTCCAATTGTGGTCTTCACCAAAATTGATATTCTAGTTGGCTCTTTGTGTGCGGCAGCACTCCGCAAGCACGTATGCAAATTGGCCCATGACCACAAGTCATCATGGGCTCTGACGCCCATTCAGCAGCGCACAGAGCTTGACTAGAGAGGAAAACCTAATTGAATTTATAATCGAGGCTGCCCTCTTTTTAGGCAACATGCCAAAAAATTTGCCAAACGTAAACACACAAAAACCACATTTTTGTCTCTCTTCGCCACACACAAAAAGCCTTTGTTGGTTTACGAGTTAAATTATGATTCAGTTAATACTCGTAAATTATAATGACAACCGGAAGCACACATCCACACATTCGAATGACTGATGTGGTCATTTCGATAATTGAAAAGCAATTCGCATGTAATTGGCCTATGGAAAGTGAAAAGAAAAGAGAGGAAAACTCGCTGAAAACCTCATAAATCCGACCCACTGAGGCTGTCGCAGCATTGTTTGAAAGCCTCTCACAATTCTACCAAGCAAGGATTATTCTCTCTGTCTCTCTTTTAAATCCTCTCACAATTCTATCAGGTATGAATCATTCTCTCTCTTCTAAAGCCCCTCACAATTCTACCAGGCATGGATCATTCTTTTAAAGCCTCTCAGAATTCTACCAGGCATGGATTATTCTCTCTCTCTCTCTCTCTTAAAGCCTCTCACAATTCTACCAGGCATGGATCATTCTTTTAAAGCCTCTCACAATTCTACCAGGAATCGAAATTGATACATGGAGGTAGCAAACAAAGGTATGAAGATTTTGTCAATCTTACTTTCAGTGACTTCCTTGGTTTAGCGGAAAAATTGCTCTCCTTCGTGAGCCCGCGGCTCTACACCTCTAAGGTCTCGAAATCATTCTTTCTGTGTTTTACTGCCTTCAAGCCTTAGTTGCTAGTATTAATTTCGCCAAACCCTTGCAGACTGAATGATGGACAGTATAGTTATAACAATAAATATTTCTGAGAAATTGAAGTGATCACAAAGAGAAGCAATCTTTAGTATACATCACAACATAATCAAGACCAAGGAGCGATACTTCTATTTTTCATCACAATATAACTGAATATAGATATATCTTGGAATTAACTAGGTTAGGTTAGGTTGCGAAGCCGTTTACGGATACTCGGAGGCATCTATGTCCATTGTGACTACCTTCAAAAATGCGAAGAGGAGGCATACTCGTCCTTACCCTCGATTTCCGTATACGAGTATATTGGAAGTACCATTCCTATTACACTATTTGGTTTTCCAGATGAAAGTGATAAGATCCGATAAGTCCACCTTCGTTATCTCTGTCAAGGTTGTGAAGAAACGCGACACCAAACATTGAAGTCGTTTCAACTGTAGTCTTGGACATTCACATAAAAAGTGATGAATCGATTCTATCTCATCTTCATCATGGCAACTCCTGCATATTCCGCTCGACGGAATACGCCAACGTTGAAGCATTGGTGCGATAGCACAATGCCCGGTAATGACCCTGTATGGAATTAACTAAAACAGGAGATAGTCTCTCAACTCAAGTGAATATGATACGGTGTTTAGAGAACAACAATTTTAAGAGTTCTATGGAAGAATAGAAATAGAAATATACACTTCGCTCATAATCTAGAGATCTATCAAAAAGCTCTCAGGTAGTCGTAGTTCACTTTTGTACGAATAAGTCGGCCTTTTCTTAATGAAATCACCAAAGTTCCTACTATTATAATCAAGAAGGGATTATGATTGATTCCCTCGGAATCAGGAACTGTGGCGCAATCCACAGAAAATTGTAAATATTCATATGGGATAATGTTCTATCTATTGATAACATAGCAGATATTTTGATTATCAATTGTTATTTCCACAATTGGGTTGTTTCCATTATGATTTTACCAAAAACATGCACAACAATAAAAAATTTTAAGAAATTCAATTTCTATTATCTTAGTCCATCGAACATCTGTTATGTAAGTGTCCAGCGCTCTCCAAAAGAAGGCCAACTTTCCTGGGTGACTACTTTCTGGACTCTTTGGGAGATATTCCAAATAATGAAATAAGCTCCAACAAGCGCTTCATAAGAAGCTCCAAATTACTGGACTTCTGAAAGGGAATGGGACTTGTGTCTCATGCGGTATCACAAAGGATCAATCATGGCCTAAGTGTGGGGAGAGAGATGAAGCGAGACAGAGAGAAGATTTTAAAATATATATAGAGTCGGCCGTCAGAGGGAGAGAGATAGAGACAGAGAGAGACCGAGAGAGAAAGAGACAGAGTGAGAGAGAATGAAAGAGAGAGAAAGCCAAACAGAAAGAAAATATATTGCAACATGTTTTGAGTCCACCTTCACAGAGAGAGTGAAGATGGTACAACTCATTTAGAGTCGGCACTAAGGGAAACATTATGGAGCTACTAAAAGTCAATTCAATTGATATGTTAACTTTTTCGTACCTTCCCCACTGTGTTACCAGTTAAACTTTGGCACACTTTCTTAAACCACATCAATTGAGGACATCACGCAACACTGCTCCTACCTTAATTGGGGAGAACTTCATGGAAATGCTGCCAACCAAATTCCATACAATTATGCAAATCGCACTAACGACTTGTTAACAAGAAACAAACGGTGACATTTCGTTAGCACCGGAAGACGCCCACAATTTGGTAGAATGCTCACACAAAAAAATATTGCGTGCTAATCATTGCCCCAAATACGAATCAATATGAAAAGTGCTCTCATCCTAAGAGCAGTGTAAAATTATGACAACCCATTTTAATCCAAAAAAGAAATCCTTCCTTTGCCTTTATTGTTATATTCCTTTCCATTCTTATTTTCTTCTTTTGTTTCGCCATTGAATCCATTAAAATATGTGAGACTTGTGGGGATGGAAGCGTGCGAGTAATTGCGGACTCAATTTGGGGCAAATGTTTGACATTATCGCAATTGTTTGGCTCTCGAGTGACAGATGGCAACGTAAATGCCTACCGACTGACCCAACCACCACTGCCGCAATTCCATTTGACACAATTTCTTCTCAACGCATTTTCAGGCACGGAAATTTTTCTTGGCATTTAATTGGAGTAAGAGTAACACAGCGCTTAAAAGAACTTGAAGATTCGGGGGTAGACGAGTGACCTAACTCAAGAATGGATTAGGATATGTTCCACTTTTGTTTAGTCATAAGTTTGTTCTGTTTGATGATTATCATATTCTGTATCACTGAAAACGACGCTTTTTGGCAACTAAACCAAGAAAGAGAAGCCGCGACGTCATACGAGAAAATTGTTTAACAAAGAACTGCATCAGTCCAGTCAGCTCCACAGCGTTTTTGTGGTTTTCTCATCGCTGGTTTACAAAACGTTGTCACGTACTTTAAAGGATTTTTATTTCGAATACGTTAACTTTCAGTTCCTCCTTTTTACTCATGGTCCACGTTTTGTTGGCTAAGCACCGACGATATAAGCGTATGATATACTCTGAGTTTAATACTTGTGCCCCTCTCCTGTAAAGGATACTACATATATTTACTGTAATATGATTCTGTGCTGTCTCTCAGACTCTACGATATCAATGTTCACATCAAGGTGGAAAAATTTAGTTAAAACTATGTAGAGATTCTCTCTAACTAACAGGTTGTGCCTTACTGCTTTTGATGTGGGCGTGATCAGAACTTTGGCTTTATCGTTACTGATTTTTTAACCCTGAGTTCTCGAAGATTGTGTGATGATCTGTATAAAACTGTATTAGAGATTTTTGATTGTTCCAAACATTTTCACGGTCCCTGTATTAAGAACATCCTGAATAGACTATGGAATGATAGTTTTCATATTATTGATCAAAATAATTTGTATGACTTCCTCGAGGCCCAGACTCAAGAGAATATAGGATATGATAATCTTTGATTATACCCACCCTGGTAGGAGTCGTTGAATATATAAAGAATGCTTCTATTTAAGGACGTTGTGATATGGAAATTTCATGTATACCGTATCGAAGTGACGAAACCTCACTGCACCTGATCACAGACTGCGGACCATTGACACATAATAGACTCAGGTGTTTTGGAGAATATATCTTAGATATGAGAAAGATCCCTCAACTTGATTCCTCCAAAATATATGAATTCCTGTCGAAAATTAACCTGACAGAAGATTTATGGATGAGACTATCCTCATCTTTCAAATAAATAGGGGCATCACAATAGATCTTTCAGGTCGCAGTGTATAAGACCCTTAAATATATATATCTATCTATCTACCGTATCGCAAGGATAAAGCATAATAATTGGGGACAATATTATAGTATATTGGACGTGAAGAAACTTTGTTTCTTTTCGTTTCGTAGGCAACAATCTATTCCAAGGTGATTGCTAAACTGTCTAACTTTAGGATGGAATCTTTAATAGTGAAGACATTCTCTCCTAATAATACGCCCCAAGAAAAATGTCATTATACCAGATTTCGATTACCAGAACGTAGCTACCATGTAGCTTCAACACCTTGACAGAAAAAAAGATAACCCAAGGGAAGCCGCACAAGGTAGATTCATAATTGGAATGGACCAACTTACGTGTAATTGTAACCACAGATGGTGGTGGCTTGGGGCGCGTCAATTTTCCATTTGTTGTTTGATTGGTTTTTGGCGGTGGTCCCAAATCCGTGGGTGATATGCTGAGATTCCGTACATCACGCTTTTTGCCAGCTCCTAAAGAAAGACAGAGAAAGAAAAAGAGAGAGAGAGGCAAAATGTTAGAGTATGTTTCGCAGAGAAGAGACTTAATTTAATTAATGTTCGAAATTAGACAAAAAATGTACTCGGCACGGCAATTTCTCGTAATATATGCGAAATCACGTCCGTGGCGCATTTGCAGCGCTTTTCCACGCTCGCACACTCATACAAACACACACACACATTAGCGTTATGCATGTGAATGTTTGCGAGCATGCGTCTATCTCAGCTATTAAAAGCAACAATAATCGCACTTCATCAAAAACTCCGTCATAGTCCGCCAGAGCCATTCCATTGGGGCGTGCATTATGCAGCCTGCCTCCCATTATGCGCGGAACGTGACCATTTCGCCATTGAGCGATTAAACGCTGGCTCAGGGAAGACGCTTTTAATAACTGTGCGCATTTATGTGAGCTCTGGAGGCGTTTTGTTTTCCTTGTTTTTTTTTTTCAATTCAAATTTTCCTTCGTTACTATTTGTGTTTCAGTGAAATTCCGCAAAAGGATGTTTAATTTCAGATTCAATAAATAGAAAATTTTCCGCGGAATAACGTGTTGCATCAGCTTCCAGTTGCAAATCTATTCTGCCTGGTATTGTAAACAATTTTGATGCAGCCGGAAATCAAAGAAGGAAAAATTGCGCAGACACGATGATGTGCTGCGCTACCAGGCGGAGGAATGGCCACATCAATGGGGCCATGCAGTGTTGTGTTTATTTAGTTGTTTAGACTACGGGGTTTTATGCACATGTGTGCGGCTTCGATTGAGAAGGCACTGGAACCGATTGGAGTAAATCAAGTCGTGCAGTTTTATGGCATCATTCATTTCATTAAAATGAAACGAACATTCAAAATGTCGCATATAGAACTGTAGACAGTCTACGAGTAGTTTAAGGGGACCAGCATTATCGTGTGTTAAATGGCAGAAATAATGGATCCATTGCTTTTTTTCAGGAGCTCAAAAATTACTTCTACAAATGGACTACGAATGTTTGCGATATGAGAAAAGGCGAACACTCTGTTCTAAAAATAATCGATCAACTTCTTGTGTCGTTTATTTTTTGCTGTGAATAAATTTGTAATAATTCAATTCACAGTTTAGGAATTAATTGAAGCCAAGGTGGAACACAGTTCAAGGGGGACTGGTAGGAACCTTGTGCACCTCTATCGAAATGCGTGAATGCAATTCTAATGCTGCGGTACTACTTTTTATCTACTGGCAATCTGTCAATTACATGCGTACTGAGTTGGGCCGCATACTGAGGGCAAACATGAAGGAAGCTTCAAAAAGCTCTTGCACACGTATGGAGCTTTGTGTATCTCTTATTCAGAACTCGGGTTAGATTAGTAACACTGCTGGCGTACAATCCCCGTCCAACAAAGTTCTACTTCAGCGTCCTTTTTATGTCCTTGAGAGCTTACAGACCTTTTCAACTTCCATATCAGATATATATGCTAGATACATCGCTTTGAAAGCTTCAGTGAGGTCAAAACCCCATGTTAAAAGCTCGACACAAATTTGTATGCCCTCTCGATTCTGAATTAATATATTAGGCTCAATTATGATTACCGGGAACTCCTCGGAATTTCACCTGAGGCCTCCGATGTCCCCTACTCAGATAAAGATATCAATTATTCAGTATAGTTGAGAGTATATGGTGCGAGATTCTTGCTCACACCAGCAACAACATTGCTAAAAAATGTACTGCGGCAGATCAGAGGTGTTTTTTTGGTATATTTTGATGAGTACTGTTCTAAAACTTGGACATCCAAATACTTAAAATCCAATTAACTTGGGTCTCAAGACAAATAATGACTTCTTCAGGCTTAGGTTCGCTAACTGAACACTAACTTGAGGAAGTAGAAGATCAGTAAAAGAGTACTATTATTCTTATTAAACCTTGCACCCTAATGCAAGGGGTTGGGGGAATAAGTACTGGCAGGTAAGGCCTTTGACTATTCTATTAATCAATGCCTGAGTGCTTGGAAACCCTCTTCTTCGGCGGTTCACCGGCCTACCCCACTTCAAAGGCCTTTGGCGTGACGAGAACAAGATTAAGAAAGAAGCATATTTGAGACTATGCCCGGGTCAGGATTCGAACCCACGAGCCCAAACGAGAAGTAGAATATCCAATATTATATGTTAATCCATCCATACAACTTAGGTTTTAGCCTTTCGCTATTACTTTGTCTGCGTCTTTCAAAATAGTGAAAAAGTAGGTCTTCTCTTGAATCTAGTTTCGAGGATTGATCCGTAGACCTATATAGTACTAGTCTAATCATCTAGTAACTTGTCTAGATCTAATAGAGTATATAGTAGTAGTAGTAGATCTGTATAGAGTATATTGGGTACTGATCTTCTCTTTTGGGAAGAAATTTTCTCAGTAATAAAGCTGACTAAAAATCTGTCATATAAGGAATGAGGAAACGATTCGGGATATTGCAAACTGTTGTCTTCATAGGAGTCTATAGTTCTTCTAAACAAATCTAGATCTTCTAGATCTTCTAAACAAATCCAGATAGTGTGACACCAAATGGCGCATGCTCCACTCCTGCTTTGTTAATGACTAACTCGATATGGAAAACTAAATCGATATAGTTCCAACAACATCACCCTCAGTAACTAACAGAGGGTGAAATTATGGTCTCATTGACACCACAAAGACTCAGTGATATATTTAATTCAAGAACCTGTGGACGTGTAAATTTGTCTCCAATAGGAAGTGATCTGCCGGTTTTAGATTATCATCTCAGGGGAAAACAGGAAGAAGATAAGTGGATGTGAAAACCCAGTGTCATTTGATAAATTGACGTTAACTTGGGTCATGCCAGTAACCGAATATGTCACAATTGGCAGAAAAAGTGACAAGACCTGCAAGGATGCTGTGCGAGTATCCCAGACCCAGCCGAGGCATATGTCTGCAGAAAGATTTATCAAATACAAATCTTGAGTTATTGCAATTTAATCATCTAAACACCATTTCTGCAACTCGCAGTTCCATGCCAGCACTTCCACTTTGCACTTTTCAATTTAGCATTTTTCATTGAAAACTTTTCGCAACTTAATTGTGGATTCAAAGTGAAAAGTGGCAGAATGCTAAGTGAAAAGTGAAAAGTGCCGGGTGAAATAGGGCTCTGGTTACCACGCGCACCTCACACAAATTGCTAAAGCGAATTTCCATTTCGTTTTCCCTCTGACCACTTTCCCACGCAGCGGTTTCCACCTTCATGGTCATAAAGTTCATGCTCATATACGAGCAGTTTTGCTATAATACCGCATACTAATTTGAGGTCCATCCGCTGGATTTGCACATTTTATGCGCTTTATCTTTAATTCCTTTCATATTTTTGTTTCTGTCCATAGCTGCGGGACGCAAACATACTCATTGTTAATCCTTTGGCAACAGCCACGGTGGCTTCGGTGGCCGCTGCATCAGCAGCAGCAGCCATGGCAAAGGCTGTCGCCAACCGTGGGTGTTCCCGCTTGCAGGTAAAAAAGCAATTTGCATAAAATTTGCTTAACACTGAAATAAAAAATCTCAAATATTTGCTCACTTTATGCAAATGGCAGCGCAGCGCTTTTTATTTTATTACTGTGTTCTTTTTTTTGGTTTGTTGCCATTTAAGAGATAAAATTTCACGAAAGTGGTAACAGGATTTTATGACGAATATTTCACAGAAACACAAAAACTCATCAGGAATTAAGCGAAACGTTAGTTAAGTTAGTGCTACTGGGTCAGTTAACCCGGTAAGTCTACGCAGTGGTGAGTGCATAGTTGAATTTATATGACGTCAGACTGCAATGAAGAACAAAATTAGCATTGAATCTCATCATAAATGTGCAGAGTGAATCCAGTACATTTGCAATAGAAGCTACGAAGTTTAACGACAAAGATGAGCGTTTGGCGACAGAACAGAAACAACTCATCGGGAGTCATTCTGTCATTTCTTTCTCATTTTCTATCATTAAATGTTGTAGTTTCTGTTGCAAATGTACTGGATTCTGTTTCTGTTGCCGTTTCTGGTTCATGTCCCTCTGCAGCTTCAAACGACACTGTTCGCACCGAGTGTTCAAATTGTTTTCTCGGTATAAAAAGGAAACTTTTGGATCGTGTACTTGATCAGTTTTCTAAATTGAGCATGAGAATGTTAACTATTGATTGGTGTCTTTGATTTGGCTCCAGTATATATATGGGAGCTAGTACTTTTGGTTCGTGTACTTTATTTGTTTTCTTAGCTATGTATGAGAAATGACATTGTTGATTCGTCTATTATGCCCCATAACTTAACGATTCGTATAGTTTATGTTCCATAATGGATATGGTATTAATGGTTCATCTCCTTAAGTTTTATAGAATATTGATTCGTGTACTTGATTTATCTTCTACTCTAAGTCCGTCTAGAAGGGAGTGGCAAACACCCATGCCATGGAGAAGGTGGGAACTGAATTTTTTGAGTCGGGTTTGGAGTTTTCTCAAAAGAACTGGTATTCCTTTCCTGCTCTGAAACGGCACTACATACAAAACTTTTTTTTAATATTGAACTGTTCTAAAGGACACACAGTAAGTGAGGCATTTGGAACAAATCATTAATCCAGTGCAGTTGATATTCAGTGATTTTAAGCAATTTTACACCAGAAGCTCAAATATAGACGTGTGTCTGCCTGGAATTCTAATCCACGATCTCCGATTTGTCACGATCTAACTTGACTAAACTAAACTGAGTTGTCTCACTAATATTTCACAAACTTTTCCGTCACTCCTCATTAATAAGACTACTTTTGATGAGAATTTCCTTTTAGCTTGCTACACAATTAAATTGGATACCATCGATGCCACCTCCTCCTTCGCTTACACTTCCGGCTCCAAGTGCACGAATACGAGGAGCACTTCCACACTTAATTTTGCAGTTCTCTACTCACCTTTCGCACGCTTTCCAAAGCTGCCGAAACGTTCGCGCTCGATTACTTGACTGTGTATATAACGCTCCGAATACGAGCGTGACAGTTGCTTTTCCTTGGAGCTGTGTGCACCCATTTTGGCGGAGAGACGCGTACGCGATTTTCACTTTCGAAACGAAATGTAACGTAACGTTACCGCACCGTACCGCACTGCACTGAACCGAACTGAACTGAACTTTTACGTAAATCACTTTTCAGCTTTCGATCAGCATGCATTGCTATAGTCGCTCCTTGATCGATCACAGTCGCCTTCACCCGCGCAACTAGTGAACTTCATTAAAACACACACTGACACATGCGCAGGCACTCTCACACACACACACACACACATAGGAACACATAAACAGCTGCTCTAACACAGATCGACATTAATGGCGTTGCCTTCAGTAAATTTTACATTTTCCTGCGTTTTTCACAAGAGCTGCGACAGGAAGTCACTCGTTCGGCGGATCAGAGTCGATCGGTCGACGGGGCTTTTTATTCACAACTGAGCGCTCCTCCTGCGACTAGTCGTGTTGGCCCCATGCGGCGAGGCGACGCTGCTGTTTGACATCTCTAAATTTCATTTCGTTTTGTTCGTTTGAAGTTCGTTGCTTGGCAGTTTGTTTGTTTAAAGAGGCTGAACCTGATACTGAGCCAGCGGCGTTGGTTTCGCTGTAAGCGTTCGAATTATTTACACTCTTCCGTTGCAGCCACCACTCTCCTTCCTGCTGCACTGCGGCAGCGCCATCTGGCGTGTGGAGCTTTGCTTGCCAGCCTTGCAGTAGGCCGTTGTTGACAGCTGCTGTCAGTGCACATGCAGTCAAATCTTGTTTATCTGTCGGTGGGGAGGAACCGCGCTTTGTAGTACACAAAGAGTTGTTGTTGCTATTTCAAATTATAAGTTATCTAGACAAGGAGACGAACGGGGGGTTGACTTAATGCGGAAAGGTTTTTTTTCTGTGTTTGAAACGTTTTTGCTCTTCAATTGTATTTTACAGTGTTGTGGATTTTGAAAGTAAATATATCTTCATGAGATGAGAGGAAAACCCCTATTCAATAACAACACCATGCATTAGGGTGTCTCTTAAATAATAAAACTAACTAACTAACCAACTAAATCATCAGTTTAATGTCGGCACTATTGTAGCCGAATTTTTATTTCACAGCTTTATATCCAAATAGAAATGTTGATGTTCTTATCGGAAGGGTACTGAGGACCTTTTAGAATGGATTTCAATTTTACAGGAAAAATTCCCAATACACATCTGATTCATTGATAATTAATTTCAAAACACTTGATCTATTTGAACATAAAAATATGATAGTGATTGAGGACTTTCTTCGGTTTTGAACAATATATTGCGAAGAAAAAGTCACATACCAAATTCATGTGGAACATAAGAATTGCTTGAGGAATAAAAGATGTATGTCGAAGAAAAGAAAGGAATGTGGAACATAATAAATGCAAATGAAATATGAGAAATACATACCGAACATAAGAAATACATGTGGAACATAAGAAATGAAATTGGAATATAAGAATTGCACGTGGAACATAAGATATGAATTATGGAATGAAAGAAAGGCATGTGGAACATAATACAGGCACACGAAACATGAGAAATATATCCCGAATAATAAGAAATATATGTGGAACATAAGAAATGCACGTGGAACATAAGGTATGAAGTATGGAATGAAAGAAAGGCATGTGGAACATAATAAAGGCACACGGAACATAAAAAATATATGTGGAACATAACTAATAACTGCACGTGGAACATAATCAATGAATATGGGACATAAAAAATGCTTGTGGAACATAAGAGATGTATGTATAACAAAAAAAAAAACGCATGTACATAATACGGGACATGAGAAATACATGTGGAGCTTAAGAATTGCTTATGGAACATAATACATTTAGGTGGAATACAATAAATGCATATGGAACGCAAGGAGTTCATGTAGAACATAAAAAAATTCGGGTGAACCATAAGAAATGTAGATGTGACTTAAGAAATGCATGTAGAACATAAGAAAAGCGCATGAACATATCAAAAGCGCATGAACATAAGAGAAGCATGTGACACATAATATATGTATGTGGAATAAAAAAAGGTATGTGGAACATAATAAAGACAGACGGAATATAAAAAATATTTGCAGAACATAGTAAATAAATGAATGTGGAACACAATAAAGGCAAACGAAACATAATAAATATATGTGGAAATGCATACGCAACATAAAAAATGTTTGTGAAACATAAGAAATTCATGTGGAAGATAAGATATGCTTGTGGGACGTAAGAAATGTTTATCGAACGTACTAAATGCACGTGGAGCACAAGAAATCTATGTGAAACATAAGAAATGTAGGTGGAACATAATAAATCCGTTGGGAACGTAAGAAATGCACGTGAACATAAGAAGGACCACTTCTTTGCCTCTTTTTCAACGACTCTTCAATAAATGTTGTCTCTTTCTGTCATACCACGCTAATACAAAGTACTCAAGCTGTCTCTTTTTTTCCTAAACCAATGATACTCTCAATCAGAGATGTATCTTTCATTCCACATTATAAAATAATCCAAGAAATTGACATCAGCTACATTAAGCGAATGGAAACCAATTGACTAGTTCCCTTGTGAGTTGACTACTTCAGTGATGAGCATGAGGAAGTAGGATTGAACTCCTGTATTAGGATTAAACAACAAATAATTCTTAACTCAATTAGTGTTAAATAAATTTCTTTTTTATTAACGATAAATAATTAGACAAAAGTTCTTTCACATCTTAGGCAGAGAGCCTGTAGGAAAAATCTTATGTTTATTTTTTAGGGCTCCAATGAAGAAACCAAGCAATTAAACAGAGAAACTCTCCAATAAATGGAGACTTAGCCCTATACTAAGTTACGTAATCTCAGTCCCTGGCTCTCTCCATTCCCAACACAGAGTTTTACAACACTTGCGTTATTCGTCGGACTGAATGGCGGGTGTTTCATCATCGAAAAGTTTCATCTGTACAGTTGGGGAAAGTCGAAATCTCCAAAGATGATATTTTTCTCGCTTGACATTTAAAGGAAAACGCAATACGAACTGCACTGATGCTGTCACGCACAGCGAAGTCTCAAAAATAAAACCAAATTCTTGCACAACAATTTAAATGAATAGAGAGAAAAAAAAAGTATAAAGGTCAGATAATTAATGGCACCATAAGTAAAGCAATCCCACGCAAGATTGCAAAAATTTCATTAGCAAACTTCGGAACAATTTTACAGCACTCAAAAGTGAGGCGGGAAAATCCCACCACCGCAGAGAAAAATTCATAAAAAAGACATATTTGATAAATGAACAAACTTTGAGGCAGAGCACGAGAGGCAAATCCAATTCAGAAATATTTCAAATTCTTAGGAAGCGGGGCCAAGCGAACAAATCAAATGCAACCGCGCCAAGCCGCACTAATTCAATTTCAGACTCCACATGCAAAGTGGAGCAGAGCAGAGTGGAGCACACCCGACCAAAGTGAAGCAGAGTGGAGCACAGTCGAGCAGAGCAGAGTCAGTAAACGACCCAATTTCCACGTGAGGATCGAATCGCTCGACGACTGAAACGAAACGAAACACAACACTGCGAGACATCAAAACAAAGTGGCAGGGAGGCAGGCATAGAGGCATGCAGGCAAGGAGTGGTGCAAGTTTTCGACCGCAACAGCTGAAATGACAGGTGTTAAGTGAAATATGCTATCTACATGCAACAGCAACAGACCTCATAGAAACAACAACAACAACAACAAAAGTGATGGGAGCTGGTAGGAATTTGCTGACGACAGCGGAGACTGTGATTGTGACTGAGCCAACTATGGAGGCAACATTGTTGCCAATGACAGCAGCGGCGACGGTGTCAAAATCGGAGCAAACTGAAGAGGCAAAAGGCAATGAATGCGTTTCATGATTTTACAGCAGCAACAACAACGAATGCAGCAACCATATATAATTCCCATAGTACAACAAAGCAACAACAACGACAACAACAGAAACAACCAAGCCAAGAACCGTTCGCTGGCTAGAAATGCTGAATTCTGTACTAGGTCTGTATTGGCGTCTGTTTTTGTGAGTGAATATGTGTGCTTGTGTGTGTGTGTGTGTCGCTCACTTCTGTCAAATATTTGGAGCGCCATGTTTATTTAAAGTGCCTGCCACAACAACAACAACAACACCATCACTAAACTGCATCATCATCAGCATCATCAAACAATTTTTCACTGGGCAAAAACTGCTTGAAATATGCTGAGCCAGAAAACTGGGAGGAAATGTGTGCCGCCGCACTGCATGCATCGCACGCCTTCAGCACGAATGCACTGAATTGCTCACGTCTTCTAATATTTGCCAAGGAGAGCAACTGAGCCCTACTCAATACCGCCAAGAGAGCAATTAGGAACTTATTTGTTAGCAAATTGCAACATCACAATTTAGTGCTAAGTTTAGGGATTTGGGAATTTAGCCAAGGCGAGCAGAGCATAATACGAAGAATGAGGTTACGAATAAGTAGAATAGAAGCGAAGGCACAAGTAGCAGAAGCAGCTGAAGAAGAAGGCCAAATGTCTGCTGCTTCCCCATGGGGAAACGCACGCAGCGGAAGCTTCAGGAAAATGTCTTAAAAATAGACACAAAATTCGTGCTCTAAAATGTGTCACACAAGCGCGTGCATGAACGTATGCCAGTGTGCGTGTGTGTTAGTGCGTGAGAAGGAGGAGGAGGAGTAGGGAGAGGCGGAAGCAGTTGCTGACAGTTGCTAATGTCGCTCTAATACCGGCAGTGTTTGTATATGTGCCGAGTATGTGAAGTGTAGCCAACTTGCCACAAATTGAGTAGATTCATGTGGCAGCATGCAGCTCCAAAACGTGCCATACAATGTGAGCTATGCGTACCTCCTCGTAAATGTCAAGGGATTTAAGTTGCTATCAGTTCAAAGAAAAGAATATCAAGAATAACGTAAAAATAACGCAAAATGCAGCTTCGAATTTCTGGTCCCAAATTCTGGGAAATAGGAGACCGGAATTTGTAGCAACTTTTGTGCCACCGATTTATGTTTAATTGGCCTCGTAAATTCGTGTGCTAAACGGAAGTGCTGATGATTATGGGTGGGTATTGAACTTGTTAATGATGGGCATCCGATGAGGTGTGAGTACTTTGATATGCATTCCGAGGCGGAATTTATGTGAGCGGGGTGCATTTCCTGTAGGGTCGTAATCTGTTATCTTTATTACGAGTATCATGTGCTTGAAGCAGAGACCCCAACCACGGCAGAGGAAGTGTGTGTGTAGTACAAGTTCTTCGAGTTTGTTTGCTCAGAATGCATTTCCATCTGATGCATAAATACATAAAGTAGTCTTAGCTTGGCAGAGTCAGGATCGTTTTCCGAAGGTTGATGGATTGTTTTGGTGATATTAAAATATTTCGTTTGCCGCTACACTTAGAATATGAAGTTAAAAAGAAGAAAGATCCATGGTGTTCTTCTATGAGGAAATCTCAGGTTCCATTGACTATAAAGCTTAATCGCCTTAACTCACAAAATTCCCCTCACAGCTCCTCAATTCACAAACTGAAACTGCCAAGAGACCAATTCACTCTCCAGCGTTGGAGAGCTCGAATTTAAAAAGTTTCCTGTGAAGAGGGATAGTTTGGGAATTCAGTTAGATAGGTTAACTTGAAGGTTAATTCAGATTGGATAGCTTGGGAAATTAAGTCAGATAGGATAGCTAGGAAATTGACTCAGATATTTGGACATTAATTTAGATAATTTAGATAGGATAGCTAGGAAGGTAATTCAGATACGATAGCTTGGGAATTAATTCAGACAGAATGGATAACTTAGAAATGAACTCCGATAGGATAGCTTGGGATAATTCAGATAGGATTGTTTAGAAATTTACTCAGATAGGATAGGTTGGGAAGTTAACTCACATAGGATAGCTTGGGAAGTTAAGGCGGATAGGATAGCTTGGAAATTGACTCAGATAAGAGAGCTTGGTCATTCATTTAGATAGGATAGCTTGGCAATCAATCGTGGTGCCTTAGGAATGCGTTAAAAACTTCCAGATATTATATTAATAATTTTGTAAACTATGTTTCTCTTCACAATACTTTTAATTAGTTGATATTTGATATACTAAATGGAATCTACTGCTTCTTGAAACTTCTTTCAATAGAATCAACTCCGAATTAATGATAAGAAAAATTTGCTTTTACCCAGCAGCTTGTCTAGGATTCATTGAATTTAGAAGTCCTGTTCACATTGCCCTGTTAAGTCTGCGTGAAACCGGTTTTCGTATGAAAATTAGAGACCATGATTAGAGAGATGTTAAATATGGATCAACTGAGATGTGTTATGTAAAGGAAATATCATGACTACAGAGCTGCTAAATATGGATCAACCGGGATTTGTTATATGAAGGATACATCGTGATTAGTGAGATGCCAATTGTGCCTCAACTCGGGTTCATTATGTAAAGGCGATATCATGATTAATAAGCTGCCAATTGTGCCTCACCCCGGCAAGGAGATATCATGATATCTGCAACATTGTTGTATGTGACATTTTTAGCTCACTTAGTGAAATTGGATTGAAAGTGTCTAAGAGGATGCTCAATGTTATTTAATTCTATTAATTAATATTGAAATGCCTTCCTTCAGTCCACTCCAATAGTAAAAATAATTGTAATAATTCAAATTGGAAGTTAGGTCCCAAATAGTGTAAAATGCAGTATTATATTATTACTAAAGTAAGGACGATATATAAAACTCAATACTATCGAAGGCTTAACAGAACACTGTAACCCGATACTTCAAATAAGATAAGGATAAACAGGTTTTAATCAATGACTGAGCAAGAGGATTCAGGTCTGCTTATTTTCCTGTAACATATGCTCTGTTTTTTTTTAAGTTACTGTAAAATTACAAGTTGAAAGTTACCAGGCAGTGGAGAAGTTCAATACGATTCCCATACTGTATTTAATAAGTATTTTTTTCCCCTATATTCCCTCACTATGTGAATTAAGGTCATGATCCTTGATGAGCCATTTTCCTATTCAGTAGGTTTTTTTTCCTTTATAAATATTTTCTCCCTAATTATCGAGCGTTCTCCTTTATATCTATTTTTCAATTTGTTCATATCCTCGTGAAAAGAATACTCAATCATGCTCCGCATACCACTGGTTCCTTATATAATTGCTTCATCAATCAATCAGACGCAGAGTTATCCAGTTCGTTGCATTTTACTTAGATGTGGGGTAGGCCGGAGAACCGCAGTAAAAGGAGCTCTCCAAGGACTCTGGCATGGCCGCCAACTGTGCTCGCCTCATTTTGATTAGACCGCCAAAATTAATTTTCAATTAAAAGTTAATAAACTACATTTTTCATGTACTGAAAGCCTCAAGTAAATTATGTAATCAAGGGCTCAGAGATAGCCTCCTGCGTAAAACTGTTCTAATACCGCACGCATTATGTCTCTGCAAGAAGGCGCTCAGAATGGAAGAGGGAATAATTTATTCGCAAATTAATTTGCATAATTTATAAGCACACTTAATACTCGCATACATTGAAAGGATGTGTCGGAGTGAAAGCACACAGCGTTTAAACTACGCTTTCAGATGAAGAGTGGCAGACGAGTCCTGGGATTGTGAGTGTAAAAGTGTGGGAGAGAATGTGAGGCGCAGTGTAGGAGGGAGAGTAAAACCAAAGTAAATTTGTTCTTAGGTAAAAATGTAGGAGTGAAAAAAGAGCAAGCAAATATTTTTCTAATTAAATGAAAGCCGAAAGGAAAATTGTTTATCTCCTCAATTATTTCTTAGTCAATTTATTATGAATCCGGACCGTTAAACTCAAGGATAACACAGAAAACAGTTGTGATGGATATGTTTGGAAACCCTTCTCGCCAACTGGGCAGGAGTGTGAACTAATCAGGCACTTAATTTAAAGCGAAATTTGATTAGTCGCAAATTGCTCGCATTATTGGCAGTTCTCTTAAAGAATTGCCAGTTTTATACCGAAAGAATGAGGAAGATTGAATACTGGAGACAGATATCTTAGAATTCAAATTGATACTCTGATACTAGAAGGTGTGATTTCAGATGCGTAGTGTATGAGTCTATAAATTTCGTGTGCTGATTAGCATTTCAGTTGAATATGGAAACAAAGGGAAAGTCTCAAGTCGGAGACCAGAATCGACCCTCAACTGCAGACAAGTTTAGAAATTTTGACTTAATCACTAATAAGAATGCCTGCTGTTGTCTTAAAGGGAAACTCAGAGGGAGGGAGACACAGAGGCAGCGAACAGCCCATTAAACCCTTAAACTGCTGCAGCAGCCAAGTTAATTGTCAATAAATAAATAAATATTCATTAGACTAACACGCTGGCTCGTTAGTTGGCTTGCTGGCTGGCAGCAACGACATTGAAAAATTAATACAAAAAATAATAAAAGTAATAAATTATCCAAGAGCGAACACAGCCCGATACCCTCAGCCGGAAATCCACAATAAAGAGACCAAGTCTCAGCGGCATTCGGCGACAGCGAAAGCGAATTTACGCATTAATTTCAACATTAAAAACAAGAGAGAAAAAACTGGAGCTGAACATTTAAAATTGCATTTTAGCAGTCAGTGAGTGAGGGTACCATCACCACCAGCCAACAGCAGCAACAACAACACAAGCAGCCAACAACAACTACAACACAAGTAGACAACAACAACTACAACATCACCAGCAGCCAACATCACCAGCAACAACAAGCAGAACACAGATGAGTAAAATACAAAATTAAAAAGTCCTTGGAAACATGCCGAAAGTGGAGCAGCGGCAGGGTACGCCACAGCACGACTCAAGGCACACAATAAGCGTGTGAGTCATTTCAGAGGATTTATTTCTGTGCACGCTGCATGCAAATGCCGCAAATGTTGCATGCACAAAATGCTGTGCATTATGCGTAAGCATACAAATAAAATAAAAACTTTGAATAGGAGGAAAAGAAATTAAATCAGTAAATAAATATAAATAAAATAATAAAAAAAGTGGGGGAAATTTATGGTCAGTCAGGAGAGACTATGGGAAGACTAGACACAGCAGTGTAGGCAGGCAGTGGAATAAAAGAACGCCTTAAAAAAACTAAATAAAACGTACTTGGCAAGAGTTTTAATTGGTTTTCGGCCCAGAGGGGCGAGAAGCTTTCACACGCGCGAAGTACTTGAAGGGATCTGTAAGATACAGAGAAGTAATACTTTAATTTGCGGATATCATAGCATACGAGTATATTGCTCGACTGATGTTCACTGATGACCAGGAAACACCAACCTCATACTTAAGCAATCATGACTAATGTTGGGGCTATTCACACAGGATGCACTTCAAATGCAACATAAATTGCGATTAAGTGAGAAGAGAAGCAATGCCACAAAAAAGCAATCAACAATTGATCCCCTTTTTAGAAAGAATGAGTGAGAGCTGATTGTATGAGGTGTGTGTGAGACACTTTGTCACATCACAACTATCCTTCAAAGTTCAAAGGAAGTTCTGTTGCTGCTCTCTGTTATTGTGTTGCTAGTGATATACTCGTATTTAAATATGGGTGGAACTTCAGGGAATGTTTCTGTGATTCATTTAAACAAACTACCAAATTCGAGGAGATTCATTGTACCACCTCAAATTGAGTCACTCAGATAAGCGCACTCAATTAGTTATTTACATCCTACATATCCTGAAAGAAAACACTGTGGTGTCTTGAGAATGTTGTACAGCAGAAGAATGAACAGTTGCAAGAATTTCCAGTAACCAAATTCGTTGTCAAAACAAGACATCGAAGATTGCATTTTCCCAGAAGAGTCATGGAACAAGAATTGTTTGGATTCACGAACTATGAATAGCCTGCTATGCAAATACCAGACATGATTCGATGTCTACCTTCCAGAGCTTAGAATAGTACAGCAACCTGAACAGTTTGCCATCCAAGAATGTGCATGCAATCAAGACTTCCTATTATCCAGACTTCCTATTATCAAGACTACCTATTATCAAGACTACCTATTATCAAGACTACCTACTATCAGGACTTCCTATTATCCAGACTTCCTATTATCCAAACTTCCTATTATCAAGACTTCCTATTATCCAGACTTCCTATTATCCAAGCTTCCTATTATCCAAACTTCCTATTATCAAGACTTCCTATTATCAAGACTTCCTATTTTCAAGACTTCCTATTATCCAGACTTCCTATTATCCAAGCTTCCTATTATCCAAACTTCCTATTATCAAGACTTTCTATTATCAAGACTTCCTATTTTCAAGACATCCTATTATCCGGACTTCCTATTATCCAGACTTCCTATTATCCAAACTTCCTATTATCAAGACTTCCTATTATCCAGACTTCCTATTATCAAGACTACCTATTATCAAGACTACCTATTTTCAAGACTTCCTACTATCAGGACTTCCTATTATCCAGACTTCCTATTATCCAAACTTCCTATTATCAAGACTTCCTATTATCCAGACTTCCTATTATCCAAGCTTCCTATTATCCAAACTTCCTATTATCAAGACTTCCTATTATCAAGACTTCCTATTTTCAAGACATCCTATTATCCGGACTTCCTATTATCCAGACTTCCTATTATCCAAACTTCCTATTATCAAGACTTCCTATTATCCAGACTTCCTATTATCAAGACTACCTATTATCAAGACTACCTATTATCCAAGCTTCCTATTATCCAAACTTCCTATTATCAAGACTTCCTATTATCCAGACTTCCTATTATCCAGACTTCCTATTATCAAGACTACCTATTATCAAGACTACCTATTTTCAAGACTTCCTACTATCAGGACTTCCTATTATCCAGACTTCCTATTATCCAAACTTCCTATTATCAAGACTTCCTATTATCCAGACTTCCTATTATCAAGACTACCTATTATCAAGACTACCTATTTTCAAGACTTCCTACTATCAGGACTTCCTATTATCCAGACTTCCTATTATCCAAACTTCCTATTATCAAGACTTCCTATTATCCAGACTTCCTATTATCAAGACTACCTATTATCAAGACTACCTATTATCCAAGCTTCCTATTATCCAAACTTCCTATTATCAAGACTTCCTATTATCCAGACTTCCTATTATCCAGACTTCCTATTATCAAGACTACCTATTATCAAGACTACCTATTTTCAAGACTTCCTACTATCAGGACTTCCTATTATCCAGACTTCCTATTATCCAAACTTCCTATTATCAAGACTTCCTATTATCCAGACTTCCTATTATCAAGACTACCTATTATCAAGACTACCTATTATCCAAGCTTCCTATTATCCAAACTTCCTATTATCAAGACTTCCTATTATCCAGACTTCCTATTATCCAGACTTCCTATTATCAAGACTACCTATTATCCAAGCTTCCTATTATCCAAACTTCCTATTATCAAGACTTCCTATTATCCAGACTTCCTATTATCAAGACTACCTATTATCAAGACTACCTATTATCCAAGCTTCCTATTATCCAAACTTCCTATTATCAAGACTTCCTATTATCCAGACTTCCTATTATCCAGACTTCCTATTATCAAGACTTCCTATTATCAAGACTTCCTATTTTCAAGACATCCTATTATCCGGACTTCCTATTATCCAGACTTCCTATTATCCAAACTTCCTATTATCAAGACTTCCTATTATCCAGACTTCCTATTATCAAGACTACCTATTATCAAGACTACCTATTATCCAAGCTTCCTATTATCCAAACTTCCTATTATCAAGACTTCCTATTATCCAGACTTCCTATTATCAAGACTACCTATTATCAAGACTACCTATTTTCAAGACTTCCTACTATCAGGACTTCCTATTATCCAGACTTCCTATTATCCAAACTTCCTATTATCAAGACTTCCTATTATCCAGACTTCCTATTATCAAGACTACCTATTATCAAGACTACCTATTTTCAAGACTTCCTACTATCAGGACTTCCTATTATCCAGACTTCCTATTATCCAAACTTCCTATTATCAAGACTTCCTATTATCCAGACTTCCTATTATCCAAGCTTCCTATTATCCAAACTTCCTATTATCAAGACTTCCTATTATCAAGACTTCCTATTATCAAGACTTCCTATTATCCAGACTTCCTATTATCCAAGCTTCCTATTATCCAAACTTCCTATTATCAAGACTTCCTATTATCAAGACTTCCTATTTTCAAGACATCCTATTATCCGGACTTCCTATTATCCAGACTTCCTATTATCCAAACTTCCTATTATCAAGACTTCCTATTATCCAGACTTCCTATTATCAAGACTACCTATTATCAAGACTACCTATTTTCAAGACTTCCTACTATCAGGACTTCCTATTATCCAGACTTCCTATTATCCAAACTTCCTATTATCAAGACTTCCTATTATCCAGACTTCCTATTATCCAAGCTTCCTATTATCCAAACTTCCTATTATCAAGACTTCCTATTATCAAGACTTCCTATTTTCAAGACTTCCTATTATCCAGACTTCCTATTATCCAAGCTTCCTATTATCCAAACTTCCTATTATCAAGACTTTCTATTATCAAGACTTCCTATTTTCAAGACATCCTATTATCCGGACTTCCTATTATCCAGACTTCCTATTATCCAAACTTCCTATTATCAAGACTTCCTATTATCCAGACTTCCTATTATCAAGACTACCTATTATCAAGACTACCTATTATCCAAGCTTCCTATTATCCAAACTTCCTATTATCAAGACTTCCTATTATCCAGACTTCCTATTATCCAAGCTTCCTATTATACAAACTTCCTATTATCAAGACTTCCTATTATCCAGACTTCCTATTATCAAGACTACCTATTATCAAGACTACCTATTATCCAAGCTTCCTATTATCCAAACTTCCTATTATCAAGACTTCCTATTATCCAGACTTCCTATTATCCAAGCTTCCTATTATCCAAACTTCCTATTATCAAGACTTCCTATTATCAAGACTTCCTATTTTCAAGACTTCCTATTATCCAGACTTCCTATTATCCAAGCTTCCTATTATCCAAACTTCCTATTATCAAGACTTCCTATTATCCAGACTTCCTATTATCCAAGCTTCCTATTATACAAACTTCCTATTATCAAGACTTCCTATTATCCAGACTTCCTATTATCAAGACTACCTATTATCCAAGCTTCCTATTATCCAAACTTCCTATTATCAAGACTTCCTATTATCCAGACTTCCTATTATCCAGACTTCCTATTATCAAGACTACCTATTATCCAAGCTTCCTATTATCCAAACTTCCTATTATCAAGACTTCCTATTATCCAGACTTCCTATTATCAAGACTACCTATTATCAAGACTACCTATTATCCAAGCTTCCTATTATCCAAACTTCCTATTATCAAGACTTCCTATTATCCAGACTTCCTATTATCCAGACTTCCTATTATCAAGACTTCCTATTATCAAGACTTCCTATTTTCAAGACATCCTATTATCCGGACTTCCTATTATCCAGACTTCCTATTATCCAAACTTCCTATTATCAAGACTTCCTATTATCCAGACTTCCTATTATCAAGACGACCTATTATCAAGACTACCTATTATCCAAGCTTCCTATTATCCAAACTTCCTATTATCAAGACTTCCTATTATCCAGACTTCCTATTATCCAGACTTCCTATTATCAAGACTACCTATTATCAAGACTACCTATTTTCAAGACTTCCTACTATCAGGACTTCCTATTATCCAGACTTCCTATTATCCAAACTTCCTATTATCAAGACTTCCTATTATCCAGACTTTTTATTATCAAGACTACCTATTATCAAGACTACCTATTTTCAAGACTTCCTACTATCAGGACTTCCTATTATCCAGACTTCCTATTATCCAAACTTCCTATTATCAAGACTTCCTATTATCCAGACTTCCTATTATCCAAGCTTCCTATTATCCAAACTTCCTATTATCAAGACTTCCTATTATCAAGACTTCCTATTATCAAGACTTCCTATTATCCAGACTTCCTATTATCCAAGCTTCCTATTATCCAAACTTCCTATTATCAAGACTTCCTATTATCAAGACTTCCTATTTTCAAGACATCCTATTATCCGGACTTCCTATTATCCAGACTTCCTATTATCCAAACTTCCTATTATCAAGACTTCCTATTATCCAGACTTCCTATTATCAAGACTACCTATTATCAAGACTACCTATTTTCAAGACTTCCTACTATCAGGACTTCCTATTATCCAGACTTCCTATTATCCAAACTTCCTATTATCAAGACTTCCTATTTTCAAGACATCCTATTATCCAGACTTCCTATTATCCAGACTTCCTATTATCAAGACTTCCTATTATCAAGACTTCCTATTATCAAGACTTCCTATTGTAGGACTTCCTATTATCCAGACTTCCTATTATCCAGACTTCCTATTATCAAGACTTCCTATTATCAAGACTTCCTATTATCAAGACTTCCTATTGTAGGACTTCCTATTATCCAGACTTCCTATTATCCAGACTTCCTATTTTGAAGACTTCCTATTATCCAGACTTCCTATTATCCAGACTTCCTATTTTGAAGACTTCCTATTATCAAGACTTCCTATTATCAAGACTTCCTATTATCAAGACTTCCTATTATCAAGACTTCCTATTTTCAAGACATCCTATTATCCAGACTTCCTATTATCCAGACTTCCTATTATCAAGACTTCCTATTATCAAGACTTCCTATTGTAGGACTTCCTATTATCCAGACTTCCTATTATCCAGACTTCCTATTATCAAGACTTCCTATTATCAAGACTTCCTATTATCAAGACTTCCTATTGTAGGACTTCCTATTATCCAGACTTCCTATTATCAAGACTTCCTATTGTAGGACTTCCTATTATCCAGACTTCCTATTATCCAAACTTCCTATTATCAAGACTTCCTATTATCCAGGCTCCCTATTATCCAAACTTCCTATTATCAAGACTTCCTATTATCCAGACTTCCTATTATCAAGACTTCCTATTATCCAGGCTCAATATTATCCAAACTTCCTATTATCAAGACTTCCTATTATCAAGACTTCCTATTTTCAAGACATCCTATTATCAAGACTCCAGGTAATATGAAATCATAAAGCATGATTTAGATTTCACAGCTTCTCATAGCAAAACCAGACTAAATCAAAGCAAATATAGACTAGAACAGAGACGCACGAGAAGAGGAATCGAACCATTTTCCCGTCATCATTTCGACACAGTTTCCAGTAAACACTTTCGGCGTCTATCTATTCAATATTTTTGTGTGCTGTGATTTCATGAATGCTTCAGACACTTGTCGCCAACCGCAATTTTCGAATGTTCATTTCTGGTGGCAGCTGCTGTCAAGAGAAGAAGTGACACTAGTGTCAGCGCACTATGTGGCCAAATCTGTTGCTCCAAATTTGCAACAAACCAACTAATCTCGACGCACGGCGCACAAGTAAACATTACACGAAAGACCGAAAAGCGTATCCCACAGATCTGTGAGTACGAGAGTCGTGCCAACCAGAACGCTCATAATTTATGTGAACTGAATGAAATTGGTTAATTTCGGAGAGCAAAAAACGAAAAATAATAAATCGCATTCTTCATTGAATAAGTGAAGCGGAATGATGCAGTAGTGAGCAGGCGGAAGGGAGGCGTTTTACTTATTCATGGATACCAAGAGGGTGGGTGCAGATGAAGATGATGATGCACTGACAAGGGATCTGTCAGTGCCAGTTGCACTTGCAGTTTTTAGTTGCTATTGTAGTTGTTACTCTTGTCAATGTTGTTGTCATTGTTGTTGTCATTGTTGTTGTCATTTGTTGTTGCGTCTGTCCCAGTCGCAGTGTTTCCTTGTAAAGTGTGTCATTGCATAAACCCATAAACACACATTTTGAATAACAAAATTTTGTAGTCCAAGTCGTTAAAAACTTTGTGGATATGTTTATTTGGAAATTGCCAATATTTCTTTTTTTGGTGCGAGAATTTATGAGGCAATTCCCTCTCGTTTCGCCGCCCCGCCCCCCGCAGCAATAAAAGTTGCTAATAAAATTTTGTCTACATTAGAAATGCATTTTTTAAATGTTTTATTTACTACAATTTTAAACATAATCTTCTCTATTCCCGAATGGGAATGGAAGCGAATTCTCTTTATTATATGTCGTAAACGTTAGTTTTATGATCATTTAAATGTGCGCCCTTTATGGGCTGAGCTGGCTTGCGTACATACCAAAAAGCGTTGTAAAACTTTTAATAAACATGCCCCGCTTTTAGAGACGCAGCGTCTAATAAATTTATGATGAACACATTTCATGGAGTTGGGATATTCTTAGACAGAGTGTATCTATTGACGGGTGGTGTTCTTGTATGAGAGACAAAACACCTCAGTCAAACTTAATTGATTGACAGACGGTGGCTCAATCAACGATCTCAATAGAAATATCTGTAAATAAACTCATGATATTCTTAGACTGAGTTCATACTTGGTGTCATGTGGACTGGTGGTGTTCTTGTATGAGAGACAAAACACCTCAGTCAAACTTAACTGATTGACAGACGATGGCTCAATACTCGATCTCAATAGAAATATCTGTAAATAAACTCTTGATGTTCTTAGACTGAGTTCATATTTGCTATCATTTTGACTGGTGGTGACCTTGTATGAGAGACAAAGCACCTCAGTCAAACTTAACTGATTGACAGACGGTGGCTCAATCAACGATCTCAATAGAAATATCTGTAAATAAACTCATGATATTCTTAGACTGAGTTCATACTTGGTGTCATGTGGACTGGTGGTGTTCTTGTATGAGAGACAAAAAACCTCAGTCAAACTTAACTGATTGACAGACGATGGCTCAATACTCGATCTCAATAGAAATATCTGTAAATAAACTCTTGATGTTCTTAGACTGAGTTCATATTTGCTATCATTTTGACTGGTGGTGACCTTGTATGAGAGACAAAGCACCTCAGTCAAACTTAACTGATTGACAGACGGTGGCTCAATCAACGATCTCAATAGAAATATATGTAAATAAACTCATGATATTCTTAGACTGAGTTCATACTTGGTGTCATGTGGACTGGTGGTGTTCTTGTATGAGAGACAAAACACCTCAGTCAAACTTAACTGATTGACAGACGATGGCCCCATAGAAATATCTGTAAACAAATTCCTGCCTTTGAGTGGAACATACGAGTAACACATTTGGACAGTACACACATGAATGGGAACACAGATCTTTGGATATGGAGACTGGTAACAATAACCCTCAAGAACTGATCAACAATAACAATATAAAACAGACAATACTCGTAATAAGCAATAATAATATTCAACACCCATAACAATAATAATGAACAACAATAATAATGAACTTCTAATTATGTTTCACAGTCCATTTTTGTTAGATCACTGCAATCAAGGAAAGCGGGACAGTATGTTCCTTTGATACATGATCGAAAGTATGAACTCAATCTTAACCGGTGTCACTCTACACTTCGCCACAGCTTTATTCTATTTTGTTATAACCCTTGACACGAAACACCGGGAATAACCATGAGTGTGGCTCCCTTGACACGAAACACCGGGAATAACCATGAGTGTGGTTCCGTAAGGTAACTATTTTTGTATGTAAAGATGTTGATAGAACTTCATTTCACTAACTAACTAGATATGCATCCTTATTAGGAGTAGAATGTTATGTTATGTTATGTGGATATGGAATGTGAGGTCTTTGTGGACATTCTTAGAGAGTCGTGCGAAAAATTACTGCTAGTTTCTATACTGACTCTTCAGACCCAGAGGTACAGAATATTCAGACTGAATATACTCATTAAACAGGATCTAAAGTTTACTCTGCTAAAAGGATTTTATATAGCGGCAAATAATATTTCAGATTAACATACAATTTTTCAGCTTATTATCTATGAGGGCCACTTGAGCTCCACTATTTGCTCCTTAGACAGATTCATGCCACAGTTTTATACCCTGTAGACTAATCCCTCAACTAAGAGGGATAGATTTAATTATATCTGAACGAAATGAACAAGGGAATTATTTCCTCTTTATTGTTTCAGAGCCAGTATGGACGAAGTTACCCCAAATAAACCACGTAGACTGGAAGACTTTTGCTTATATTTATCGAGTATATTACTTTTTATCTGATCTGATTCTCAATGATGATGATTTTTTACGTAATTTGAGATAATTTTTTTTTATAGCAACACTCGGTTTTTATTCAAAATAAATCTTCCCTATCGCCAGTTTTCTATAACATTCTCCAAAGCCACTGCGAACCAGTTAAATCTTTAATAATTATTATGGCAAGTATTGCTGCTCTTTAGCCTCTCAAGTGACACTCTCATGCATTCAACACACGCTTCCTGTGCCACTCATCTATCGATTCAGTCTGGGTGTGATTTTAAGAGCAACGCAATGAATGCATTGAAATATTTCTTTCATGCTGCTCCTTACGCCAGACTCATGGCGCCTGCCATGGCACAGTTTACAATCCTTTCATAAAAATAGAGCGCCAACGCCACGCCGCCATCGACAAACAACTCACTCACAGCGTGAAGCAGTTGTGTGAGAGATGCTTCAGTGCTCTGTCGTTGTCCATGGTCGGTCATGTTGATGTCCATCTGCGTGACTGTGCTCACACACTCCACCACTCGTACTCATGCTCACTCACAACCATGGTGCAGTTTTTATTATTATGATACGAGTATTCGTAGTTTCCCGCAATATTTTTATACTTTAGTGAATTTTCCTCTATATTTTGTCGTTGTTGTATTGTTATTGCCATTGTTGTTGTTGGTGGTGTGGCCGTATTTGTTGTTGTTATTGTTGTTGTTGCCTGTAATTGCATTAATCGATTTTCCATGACCACAAGGCGAATATGATTTGCCAATAAATTGTGGAAAACTGAAACGAGCATGATAATTTCCACAGCACCGCGTCATGCACCGCATCGACGTGTGGAAATGTGGCAAAGCGTTGGTGGAGCTGTTGCTAGTGTTGGATTGTTGTTGTTAGTTTTTGTTGTTGCATGTTATTGTTGCCTGATGCTGCTGCTGCTGCTGCTGCTGCTACTGCTCGTCTTGCTGCGGTAATTGCGTTGCTAACAATTGACAATTGACGCAAAGTAGCAGTGACGACATCACAGGCGTTAGCACCAGTGCAAGTGTGCAAGAGTGAAAAACAGAGTGAGGTTGCCAGAGAGGGGGAAGGCAGAGATATATACGAGCTAAAACAATGCACAATGGAAAAGTGGGAATTTCCCAAGCGAAGGAGCAGGAAATGCTTGAGAGCGACAATGTTGCTTCTTCAGCCATTTCCGCTGCTACAATAATTCTACTTTTGCGTTTAGTGGCAAGTTGCTTGGTATCAATTTTCACCCTGCCACCGTGCCACGTTGGAGTAGTGCCGCGCCACGCTTTGTCTCAGTGGAACAATGCTGCATAATTGCAGAGTTTTTCTTTGTTATGCGAATTTTTCCTACTCTTCTCCAACGGACAACAACAACAAATTAGTTTGGCCTGGCATCTGTTATTATATTGTTTAACTTTTTTTTTATATAATTTCCTTCATGTATTTTCTTTTCTATATTTTCTTTTATATGTTTTTCTGTTTTTTTCCTTATTTTTCATTTGTTTGAAAATTTTTTTATATTTTTTATTTGTTATTTTTCTCTTTTTTCCTTTCTTATTTTTAGCAATTTTTGCATAAAATTATAAACTCCATCATTGTTGCGCTCTAACGGCGGCTCTAACGCTTCAGCGCGGCATGTACACTAATAGCTAAGCGGCAACACCAACAACAACAACAACAGTACTAACAAAAACAGCAACAACACCAACAACAACACCAAACACCAGCACCACCAAACAACACCAACAACAGCCGCCAAAGCTAAGCGATATGTTAGCTTAAATTACAACTGAGCCTGTCATTGTTGTTTGTGCTGTTGCTGTGGTTGGCTTTAATTATGTGGGATTGTTGTGAAATAATGCTAGAAATATATTTTTAAATTTTTTTTATTTATTACATATTTTTTCTTCTTACAAACGAAACATTTTAGGAACGCTATCAACACAAAATCTCACACAGTCACACATGCACCCACAGCCTAGCTGAGAGTCATTAAAGGGTTAATTTCCCATTAATGTTGTGGAGTGTTTGTTGGTGGAGGTTCAGGCCAGCACAGGAGGCTCATTTCCACATTTTCGCACATTTGCTTCCCCAACTGAATTGTAGTTGGCTCATCGACCTCAGCGACAACTTCTCGTGTTAAGCAATTTTGCTGGCAAGGCACGATGAAAATCCCAGTGATAGGCACATTCACAGTCACAGTCACAGTGACTCTCACAGTCACAGTGACTCTCACAGTCACAGTGACTCTCACAGTCACAGTCTCACAATCATAGTCACATTCACAGTCACTCTCAGAGTCATAATCACACTCAGAGTCAGTCGGTTAGTTAGTCAGTTCAGTGTTTGCCTCACTCACACGCTATGCCTCAATTACCGGCCAGAACTTTTGCTGCTCTCGGTTAGAATTATTTAATGGACTTAAATTACAATTTTTTCCACCAGCTCTTTAATAGATAACAATTTAGAAGCGCAATTTTGTTGCTATAGTGGGGGGGGGAGTCGGGCAAGTGTAATTTGCAGTACGTGTTTGTGCGAAAAGTGTAGCAAGTCGTTATAGAGCTGAGAAGATTGAAAACATGACAAGGAAAGTAGAAGGAGAAATGGACTTCTAAAAGCAGCAGGGAGAGAAGCATTGAATGTGCCAAGGGGAACAGAGAAGAGCTGTGATGCAGACTGGATCGAAGAATGAGTGTTTGTTCGAATGAAATAATGATATGAAGTATTTTTGAAGCAGTTCATGTATTTGTACACCAGCTTTGTGGGGTTCCAGATAAGGTGCTGCTCTAGAAAGTCGAACCTCCGCGGTATATTTTCCATTACCATTGAGCTTGGTGAGGTTATGGAAATGGGTAATAATAAATATCAAATGATGATTAGTTTAATATTTTATACCCTAAAATTAAGGATGAAATATAAAGGCAATTTTGTCACAAAATGTGAATCCTTTCAAATTATGCACTTTGAAATAACCAAAAGGAATGTATTTGCAAATCTAAGCTACGATCCCCGTGGCTGTTGATTATGAACCTTGAAACTGTTTTCTATACAAAACAACGACATACTTGAGCACCAGGTTCATTGATGGTTCGATTTCAGACCTGCCAATGATGCTAAGTTGTTGCTATTTGATATCATAGTCTAACAAGGACTTTGAATTGGTACCAGGCAAACACAACTACAATAACAAAAGAGCCATTGGGCACATGACTATTTGTGGAGCTTTCTTCGCATGGCTTTGGGGTGACAGCAGCTTTCACGGTGATGCATCTGAACAGACTGATATGAAAGTTTAAAAGCTTCTTTTGTTATTGCGTTAATTATGAAACTGTACATAAAATACAAAAGAACTCTCAGCGATTGCGCTAAAGTGTTCGTCTGCAGTTATACCAAAAAAAAGCGAACATCTCCATCTATCCAGCAATCCTAATTCATCGATGTTCCCTCAGTTGAGCTCTTCAAATAAAAAATCTACAAAGAAGTTGAAAGATAAATCACATTCCTGTCGTGATTAAACTATCTTAATATCAAGTAAATTGAGAAGATCAACGAGTTTAATTGTAAATAAAGTCATCACCGTGATTAAACTAACTTAATCTGACATAAGTTGACATTGATGATTGAGTTAATCACATTCAACACTTTAATCTCGTTTACCTCTTCTAATAGAATTTAATATGTCAACTGACATGAGAAGAAACTCGTATTCAAGAAGGCACACTTGAACAATTAAGCCTGATCTCATTTATATCTCTTAACACGGTAATAAACAGTTTGCGGAGCCCACCCTCTCCGCAACTGACCAAATGTGTCACTGGCTGTTCTTCTACTTCGGCCGTTTCAGTGTATCACAGCTGAGTACTTGCACAAATTTTATTGCCCGCACGTGCTCGCAATGCACACCCCCTCCACTCAGTGTACTTGCTTGCCCAGCACACGACCATAGGTGCGTGCCCTGTGCGTTCAGCGTGGTCAGTCGAGTGCACACGTGATAATTGGGGCCATAAATGAACTACATACACAGGCGTAAATGTGGACAATATGCCAGTGATGAACTTGCGGCATATGGCAATGCCAACATACCGGAAGCAATAATTTCCCTGATGTCTTCCGCTGCAGAACCCGCTACTTTGCACTTAAAATGGAATTTCTTGCCACGTGCAACCTTAGAGAATGCTCACTTGGAAAGTTATTGCTTCAAAAAAGTAGAAATCGATCGAAGCGATCGAAGAACCACTTGAAATGCATTAAGAAAACGAAATTTCACTTAAGCGCCCTTTTCATATGCTAATGCAAGAGTTCAACCCAACAGCGCCGAGGCGAGCGAACCGCAACACTGGCAGCGCAGCCATCGAGATCAATCAAAATTGCCACTTGAACAACAACCACAAGAACCACAACAACAGCACTCGTAACAACATCGACTAAATACAAGTATTATTGCCTCACTAGAATTACATTGAATTAGCCAAGAGTAGTCAGGTCGGACCAGTTGCCGCGGCACTTGCTGCCATGGGCCCTGGACACAGGTGATTCCGAGCGATGGGTTCAAAAGCACTGAAGCAAAACTGAGCACCGCGGAGTAGGAACTGAACTGCTTGGGAAATGCTCGTCCACAGAAACATAAAAAACAACAAAGCATTCCCAACAACAGAAAATAAAAGTGCAACAATGCAGGAGAAACACACAAATAGCCGTCATAAAAAAAGCATGCGCGCGGCTTGAAATGCAACCGAGTGAAAGTTGGTGCTGCCGCGAACACGGTGTTGTGCCACAGAGCTACGAGTAAGCAAGGAAGCCTCCTCTCCGGCTCTGCTTTTATTTCGTGGCGTTTTTATTGCCAGCAATTTGTGTTTTATGTATCACTGGGCACGAGTCTCTAATCAGTGCTGTCGTCAGGCAGCGCCGATTATTAAAAAGTACTCAATTGTAGTTCCAATCAGCGTGTGTGGCACTTTCTGCGGCTCAGTGGCACTGGTGCTGCACGGAATCTTGACTGGAGTCGCTTAGAAATGCGCCATAAAAGTGCAGAGTAGAGAAAAGGGTAATTATGAGTTATACGCCCGCCCAGACGTTGGGAGGTGCCTTTTGGGAAAGCAGCTATTCAAAGGTAGGGCTCGGGAAATTCCGGAGAGGTGTACAGAAGTTTGTTAGCGAGTATAATTCCCTGGATTAGCCAAGGAAGATAAACTATAACCAGATAAATAATGCCCTATAAATGAAGCGTCCACAGAAAGTTTGAACTTCAGTCTCCATAGCAAACTTCTGGCAGTTGTGACGTCACATACACTTGTAAGAGAATGGGGGGAAATGATATAGAGAGGGAGTGATATAACAAGAGAGGGAGAGGGAGTTGTACAACGAGGGTGGGAGATGGATTAGTACAACGAGAAAGGGAGAGGGAGTGATACAACGAGGGAGGGAGCGGGAGTGGTACAACGAAGAGGGAGAGAGAGAGAGAGAGTTACAAGGAGAGAGATAGGAAGTGAGAGAGAGTTATAAACAGGGAAAGAGACTTACTGAGAGAAAAAGAGAGAGAGTTAGAGACAGGCAGAGAGAGAGAGAGAATTACTGTAAAAAAGTTGCAGAGAAAGAGAAAGTTACAGAGAGAGAGAGAGTTGCAGAGAGGGAGAGAGTTGTGGAGAGGGAGAGAGTTACAGGGAAATAGAAACAGAGATTAACAGAGAGAGACCGAGTTACAGAGATAAAGGGAGAGTGAGAGAGTTACAAGGAGAGAGATAGGAAGTGAGAGAGAGTTAAAAACAGGGAAAGAGACTTACTGAGAGAAAAAGAGAGAGTTAGAGACAGGCAGTGAGAGAGAGAGAGAGAGAATTACTGTAAGAAAGTTGCAGAGAAAGAGAAAGTTACAGAGAGAGAGAGTTGCAGAGGGGGAGAGAGTTGTAGAGAGGGAGAGAGTTACAGGGAAATAGAAACAGAGATTAACAGAGAGAGACCGAGTTACAGAGATAAAGGGAGAGTGAGAGAGAGAGAGAGAGTTACAGATCGGGAGATAGTGAGTGAGATAGAGCGAAGAAGAGGGAGAGAGAGGAGTTACAGATAGAGAGATAGGCAGAGATAGAAAGCGAGAGAAACATATTGAACGCCACATACAGGGAAGGATGAAGAAAGAGTGAGTCTCATTTTTAACATTAATGGCACAACTTCTTATGGTGTCTGAATAGACTACAACTTTACTAAAATCTGTATAAACACAATGAGAGAGAGGGAGGGGATATTTTATATATAGAGGAAAAGAGGCAGGTGGAAAGAGAGGGATAGAGATAGTATAGTTTGTATCAGCAAATATATAACTACATATAATGTAATATAATGTAATGTGAGTACTTCGGTTGATCTTCTTAAACATCATTGGTAGAAAGAGAAATCGAGAGAGACAGACCGACAGAGAGAGTAAATAGTTTGAAAGAAAGTGACCAGGAATGAAAGTGAGTGAGCGAGAGTGAAAGAGAGTAAAAGAAAATGAAAGAGAATTAAAGATATCGAATGAGATTGAAAGAGAAAGGTCATTTTGATTTGCTTGAAAATAGCTTTCACGGCAAATAAAGCTACAGTCTGTTTTACACTCGTTGGATATTGACGAATTCATTATCAGCGGTATAACGACGTCTCTTTCCCAGTAAGCCCTTTCTCTCTTGACATTCCCCTTTTGTGCAAACCGCAATCAACGATTTTGAAGGGCTCACAAATGCACATGGTCGTTATATCTAAAAAATACGAAACAGTGAATGGCTGATAATACAATTTCCTTCTTGAATGATTCCAAATGTTCCGGAAATAATTCGACTGGAATGGAGAGACAACTTTAAGCAAATGTGGGCCTTCAATGTCTCTTATTAGTGACAACAACTAAAATGTAAATTCCGCATCACAACATCATCCATGGATGAGGCCACTGTATTCCACAATTCCCGCCAGCATTTGATTAAAATAATTTCGTCAATTTCCGAAAAGTGACATTGACGAAGTGTCATTGAATGAATCAGTGCCTCCCTCCTCTTGACCAAAACTATGCGCCCAACTTACAGCAAAGCGCTCAAGAAGCAATCATATAATTTAACTAAGGGGCACGTTGTTTTTGGATTAGAATACAACGTGAGTGGCATAAATTGTCACTGCGATGAGACAGCGAAATTCTAAAATCCGCAACTCAGTAGGAGCAAGGGTGGTGGCGACCAAAGCATCACAGCGGACCACTCGTATGTAGTGAGTTGTCAAATACGTATGCCAGAAATTGATGTGATCGGGAAATTCTGAAGCTCCAAAATGATTTGCGAAGTGTGTTGATACTGAGGTGGAGGCAATGAAGACTGAAGGTCATAGGGAGGGTCATGGTGAAGGTCATAGTGAAGGTTATAGTGAAAGTCATAATGAAGTTCTTAGCAGTTTAGAGTGAATTCAAATTTTAAAATCTTCAGTACTAAGTTTCGGTATTACTTTCTATTCTATCGTACAAGAATGTTGAACAAAAATCCACTATAAAGAATGATTTATGAGGAACGAATTGCATAATTAAGGGAAAGAATTGTTGATGATTATCTATACTGTTCCTTTTAGAGAAGCAATAAGTAGTATACTCGTATCAAAATTAATAGAAACGAAGATTACGCAAAGCGGAGTACAAACATTTTTCGTTCTGCGCATCTCCGTCACAGTAGCATGGTTGCAAAGAGAAATGTCAAAAAAATACCTATCCGCATTATGTATTTATTGCTACGGTGACGTCACAGCCCAGCAAAGAAATGTCAAACTCAGAATGAAAATTATAACGGACCTGCGCAATGCGTAATCTTCTTCTCTATCATGTACTCGTATCACACAGAAACAATCTACGTAATTAAGGAGACCTCCGTTCACTGCACATGCAAATTTAACCAAGTTGAAAGAAGACCTCATATTAATGAATGTACTATCAATCATATTATGAAGATATATCCTTGTTCTCTAAGGAAGAAGTTTACTTTACTTTATAATATCATCCTCCTGGCAAACACACTGAAATGATCACTTGAAATCAACTTTGAAGGGCGAAAGAGTCGGCTGAGCATTTGCATCATATTCCATCACTCAAGCTTCAAACACCGCAAGAACCGGTTGCTGATGAGACTTGTTTCGCCTGTCAGCAAACAACCAACTTCACTCCTGATTTGAGGATTCTAGTGTAGTTAGGCCTTTGTTGGACACCAATATCTAAGTCAATTCAAAATCATATTCAAATGAAAGTGTTATCTATTCAATCCCCTGCCTAAATGCAGGCTTGAGTTAAGGATATCAACACCACGAACAGGTGTATGAGTAGGTTCAGCTTAATATTCAGTTATAGCACACACCTTCAACTAGAAGTACGCACATGCAGTCAGTCAGGTCCCACTTGAAACCGTGCATTCTGTTAACATGATGATGATGCGATCTGCTGGTGATAAGACTAAGTATCACAGTACTAAGCATTTGTCTTGAAATTTTCAAGCAGCATCTGAAACAGCCTCTCCGGTTTATAAACCCTTTCACCGACCTCCTGACGTTCCCACTCTCAGACTCGCTGTACCTATCACAGTACTAGCCTAGCTCTGGTGTTGTTTGACGTGTTGAATGTTGGAAGCAGCTCTAATCCTCCCAATCTACCCTCAGCTTTCCAGAAACCACAAAATAAACAGCCCAAAACCGTTAAATTAAGGTACGAACTGTGTGCTGAGAAAGATTAACACAACAAAATTAGAATTCATACGTGCTGGAAATGAGAAGCACGGCAATGGAAACGTGAGACCACAATTTGCGACTTTTTTTTGCATATATTTATTTAAGATTTTTCTGTAAATAACAATTGCATAAAAAGCCAATAAAAATTCTGATTAACTGTTGTAATTTATTGCATGTGGCATGCTACCAGCACACGAGAGCAGCGCCTCTAACAATTCAGCCATGTCAATAATGCAAACCGCAATTGACAGCCAGACAGACAGCTCAATGCGAATTGACTCCAGTTGAGTTGACTGCAAATGACTGATGAAGTTACCTCAAAAAAAGTTGTTTATTTCTATTTTCTTTATTCAACTAAATTTTGCGGAATATTGCAGCAAATTTTTCAAGCGCTGAAAGTTCTGCGGGGCTGGAGGCGAAGTACGGAATATTGTCAACCCCAAACAGCTGCTCACTTTAGGCATGCCACCATTTTGTGGCGAAGTGGTTTTGGCACTTTTTTCGACCAGTTTCCACTCAGTTGAAAACAATTTTAATCCAAAAAGGCAAAAACCGCAAAAACGTTTCAAAAACACAGAAAAAACTTGGATGGAACGCGTTTGTAACCAAAAACAAACAAAAAAAAAAAGAAAATAGCAACAACAACCAAGTTACCTGTTCTGATTTTAAGCCGAGAGAAGACCAAGTTAACAGGCAACAGAAAAAAGCCTTGAAAAGCACTGCGATAATTTAATTAAACTCAATGAAAATGCCAATTTCGCAGCGGAAAGTTTACTTTTTTATACTCTTTTTTGGATTACAGCTTTTATTTTATGCGGCGAATTTGTGTTAATTCTTTTAAATTAATTGTTTTAAATTATGTAATTTTTCAAATGTTTTGTTTGATTTTAAATATGTTTTAAATTGTTTTTTTTATTAATTGTTTTAAATTTTCTCATAATATTTTGATTTTTTTCTTTAAAATATGTTTCAAAATTGTTTTAAATTTATTCATTTTATAAAAATTTGTTTTCAATTTTTTTTTATTTTAATTATATTAATGAATTTTTTAATGAATTTTTTTAGTTTATTTAATTATTATATTTGTTTATTCTTATTTGAATTTAGGGTTTTCTTTTAAATAAGTTTTAAAATTGTTTTAAATTAAAATTTTATATAAATTTATTGTTATTTTAATTTCTTTTAAATTATTTTCAATTTATTTATTTTATTTCTATTTTTGTTATTTTAATTATATTTCAATTTTTATTTTAATCAAATGATTTAAATTTTTCCATATTATATCGAAAATATTTTTTAAATATTTTACAAAAATTATTTATTTTTTTTTTAATTTAATTATTGTTGTACCTTTAATTTATTTTAATTGTTTTAAATTTATTTATTTATTTTAATTATTTGTTGTTTAAAATATGTTTTAGTTTTTTATTATTTTAAATTTATTTATTTTACATAAATTTTTTTTATTTTTTTTTAATTTTAAATATGTTAAATTTTTTTATTACTTTATATTTATTCCTTTTATATAAAGTTTTTGTTATTTTAAATAGATTTTATTTTTTTTAATAAGTGTTTTAAATTTTTATATTATTTTGCTTTATTTATCTTAAAAATATGTTTTAAAATTGTTATTTATTATTTTTTATATTTTATTTATTTGTTTTATTTACATTTTTTAATTGTTTAAAGTTTATTCTCATTTTGTGTTATTTTTAATGTTTACATTTTTTCCAAATTGATAATTTTAAATTGTTTTTTTATTAAAATTTTTGTTTTATTTTAAATATGTTTTAAATTCATTCTTATTAATCGTTTAAAATATTTTTAAATTATTTAAATTTTTGTTGTTTTAATTTTGTTTAATTGTTTTAAATTTATATATTTTTAAATATTTCCTAATTTAATATACTACAATTTTTAAAATTAATTATTAAATATTTTTTTATTTAATTTCGATGTTTCATCAAATATTTTTATTATATTTTTAATTAATTGTTTAATATTTTTTCATTTAGTTTAAAAAATTGATTTTAATTAATTTAAATTTAATTTTTTTTAATTAATTAATTTAAATTTTATTAAAAATTAATTGTTTTAAATTTGTTTATTTTATTTTGAATTTATATAAATAAGTTTTCAAATTGTTTAAAATTTAGATTTTGTTTTATATAGTTTAATTTTTTAAATTGTTTAAAATTATTTATTTTTTTAAATTTTTAATTATTTGAAATATATTAAAATATTTTTTTAATTAATTATTTAATATTATTTCAATTTTATTTTCAATTTTTGTTATTTTTTCTTGTTGTATTGTGGTAAATTTGCTTTTCTCTTTCTTGTTACATTTATTTATTTTATTTTTAATAAAAAAGTTGTTTTTTGTTTCTAATTATTTGTAATTTCCCTTAATTATTTATGAGTCAATTAAAAGCAGTTGAAATAATTTTTATTGTTAAATTTGGTAAACAATTTTTTTTTGTAAATTATTCAATCATTCTTTTAAAAACACAAAGAATTTATTTTTTCCATTTTTTTTTCTTTTAAATTACAATTTAAACTTTTGCTTAAAAAAAATGCACTTAAAAAAAGACGCTCGTAGAACACAAAACAGAGCACGCACGAGGGTTCGGAGTGCGTAGACGCGTCACTCACGTTCTTGGCAATGCGTCCGCGGCGCTGTGACACTGTTTGCTGTGGTGAAAACTCGCAACAGACTGAACTGCATAAGAAAAGGCCTCGGCGAGCGGCCGCAGTCGTGTCTGTATCTGTATCTGCTGTGGGTATCTTTTGGATAAATATCAGCAGCAACACCACCACCAGCAACAACACCAACAACAACAGAAATCGCAGCAGGCTAAAGCGCTCTGAACAATAGCTCGGCTCTGTTTGGCTTGGCTCGGTTTAGCTTGGCTCGACTTGGCTTGGTCTGACTCGACTTGCTGGCAACCGCAGCGGAGCAGAACTTTTTTAGCGCTACTTTTCGCCATGTAACCGAATGTGATGCCGCAGCGGGTATCAGTTTCCCTACTAAATAGAAGCCGGTTAGCTCTAAAAAAAAAAACTATAGAATTTCTTTATAAAACTCTGATCACGTTGTGTGTGAGGCACATTCTTAGCATTTGCGATGTGGCAGTTTTGCCCTTTTGAGCGCTAAAAATGTGCGTTTGCACCTGCGTTTGACTTCAGTTGTTGTAAATACGGCAAATAAAAAAGAGCGCCAAAAAAGTCGCTCGCCACTTCTCTTAGGAATTTTAATTTAATTAAGTGAACACAGCGAAGAGAAATTAAATAAAACTATCAGAAAGAGAGGAAATAAGATAAAAATGTTAACAGTTAAGAGGGAGGAATTAGAAACTTATGAAAAGCAGTGCCTAAAAACAGGCAATGATTTTTTCACAAATTGGCTTTTGAATATTTCCAATCAAGTTCAAACATTTTAAAATAGCTCCACAGTTTGGGTCATTTTGCTGCATACTTTCAAGGGCATGACTGGTATATTCATCATCATTAGATTGACAGATTGCCAGATTGCAGTCCAATGTTTTTGAAGGCCTCTGATTTGAACTGATTGCTGACATTTTCTGCTCTGGGGGGGATACTTGCGACACTCATTGGCAAATTTAATGACACAGGAGAGTTGAAAAATTTTGGGCACTACGATACGTGGCTTTCAAAGATCTACAACTGGAAATTTAAGACCAATTACTATTCCAATGCCTTAAATACTATTTCAATTGTAAGAAAACAATTAGGCTCATAAGTATGGCACATGAATGTATCCAAATTGGTAGATGGAAGTGTAGGAGCGACATTTATGGTACTCGCATGCATTTTAATTGGAAGACGGAGGTGTAGGAGCGGGCATTTATGGTCCTAGATTCCAAAAAGCTAGTAGGATAGCAACAATCTTCCTGACAGAAACCTATGCCATCGAGGTATGCACAAGGCTTGGCTTAGAAAGGAAGATCTCTGGTGCATACATGTATATACTATCCAACAATCATCAAGACAAGTCAAGGATTGTCGATATCTTTTAAATGAACTGGGGTACAATAATAAATAATATAATACAATATAAATATAATAATAAATATCAGTACTTTGGAAATAGGGCATGAAGGACTCGTTGGCAACGAACCAGCCCAGCAATAAGCCAACAAAGGTACAATGAGCCCTCGAATAAGCCCTGAAACATTCTGTGGACTATCTGAAGGCAACATTCCAGAATTGTTGAGGAAATGAGATCGTTTCATCGAAAATTAGCCGAACAATGGTTTAAAGACGTAGAACAAACGTAAGGCCAAACGATTTTTGGTACCAGACAGAGGAGTATCATTAACTCAAAAATGGGAGCCCTCTAATAGGCCTTGAAACATTCTGTGGACTACCTAAAAACCAGATCCAAGAATTGTTGAGGAAATGGGTAGATCGAAAATTGGTCGGGGAATGGTCTTAGAACGAAGGACGTCAGACCAAACGATTTTTGGTACCAGACAGAGGAGTATCTAGTAAGTTCCTTATAACTTCCTTTTCACAATCCTCTAATCTCCTCCTTTCCCCATATATTTCCAGGCTTATAGTACAATGGGCATCAATTCATGGGTGCTCCTTCTTCGGCGATCCCTTATGCTACACAGGGAGAACCTCCGAATCCTCACTGGCTACCTCCTGACGGGCCACTGCACTGGGAGTTCACGGATATCTGTAGCTCATGCAACCAGTAACCGGAGACCTCTGTGCACGTTCTTTGTAAATGCCCTGCAGTATGCAGAAAGGGATTCTTCCAGATGGTGGTTGCTAGCATAGCACTCGAAACCCGAAAGAGGAAGTATATTCTACGGTAGAGCACCTTCGCTACTCACAAAATTAGAATTTCCGATCGAACTACCTTCCAACTCTGAATTTATGAGCATTCAACTCCTCCGTTTAGGTGTGTGCCTTTGTATATTTGACAGATCAGATATCGCTCTCTATGTCATATAAATTGCTTTTGATGGTTGTAAGGACCTCATAAAGGATCTTAAACTTGTGCACCCTCAGTCTTCGCTAAGAAGGGAAAAATGTTCTTAATTAAACCATTTAAATTTTTTTCCGATTTAACGAGTAATTTATCTGTTTAGGCCAGCAACAGAAGTTAGCGTCCTACTTTCATGAACCTTATTACTATTTATATTCGTAATGATGACCATAAGAACGTCTTTGCCAAAGCCTCTTCAAACCAGCAGAAAACGACTGGGAAAAGGTATTTTCGTTTGTTGCTCTTTTAATACTCTAATTAAATAGCAATTAAAATACTTACGCAATGGAGTTTTGGCCAAGAGCTTCGGCGAACCACTCGTAAGGCTCAAGTCGCTCTGCGAGCTCTTCTGACTGTCTTTGCTGTACGAGCGACCACTGTAATTAAAGGAAAGAAACAAAAACATTAACAATTAATTTGAGCACTAAAACCACAACGAAAGATTGCACAATAAGATATAAAAAAGAAAAAGAAAAACTCGTGTTTAGAAATAGAGGAGCATGGAGCGTGGAGCGTGAGTTTCATGCTGACTGATTGCTGGCGCGTCTGCTTGAAAACTGCTGCCGCGGCGGCGGCTTATCTGCCACGGATCGATCTGGCAAAAAGAACGATTGTGACAGGAACCGGTTTCACTTGGCTGGAATGAGAGATAGCAGCGCCATTTTCCACTGGAAGGTGAGTACGAGAGGGAAAATATGCCATGCAGTAGTAAATTAATGTCGCAATTACTGCTTAATTGGCCGAGAAGTGCGGCGCACAGAAGAAGAACGCACAGATTTGTGAGTGATTTTCTCGAGAGTTGAAGAACTGGGAACAGTGGCTCTTAAATGAGGGAAGAAATGGTGGAGTAGTAAGTAAGGCGTGGACGAATGGAATGGAAGTATGAAAGGGAAAACTTGGTCTGACATGCAAACTGAAGTTTCTGCAACTAAAGCCGTCATAACCAATCTTCGACTAAGGGGCAAGTACACTTTCCACTGAGCAGGCCGTCCAGACTTCTGGGTGGCCATATTCCTCAAATTAAGGATCTAACTATAAGTAATAGCTCGGCTGATTGTGAAATTCTGAATGTCAGCAATTGACTTACTTAATTTCAGAAATAAAATTAATACCATTAATATAAGTAATTAAATCGGCAGATTATGGAAATTCTGAATATCAGCAATTGATTTACTTCATTTCAGAAATAAAATTAATGCAATTAAATTGAGTAATCAAATCAGCAGATTATGGAACTTCTGAATAGCAGCCATTGGCTTACTTAATTTCAGAAATAAAATTAATACCATTAATTTAAGTAATTAAATTATCAGATTAAGGAAATTCTGAATATCAGCATTTAAATTAGTTGAATTCAGAAATTTAATTGAAGCATTTCGGCAATCAAATTACTGAATATTAGAAACGACCTTGACCAAGGAGTTTCAATTGTCTGAAAATAAGCAATTCAATTACTCAATTTCCATATTTTAATTGTATATTGGCAATATTATTATCGAATTAATGGAAATGAATTGCTGAATCTAAGAAATAGCTCATCTGAGTTTGAATATCAGCAACTCAATTACTAAATTTCAGAACAAATTTTTATAGATTTCAGTTATGAAGCAATTAAATAGCAAAAAAATGGAATTACTAATTTCAAGAAACTGAAATTAGCATATACTCATTTCAATGACTGGGAGAAACTGGACTAACACAATTCAGCATTGACTTTGCTTATTTCAGTAACTCAATGGCTGTTTTTAAGATGTTGAAAAGCAGCTCTTAAGATATTGAAAAGTGGTTTCTTAATTGCATAAAATCAGTAATAGAGTTACTTAATTTTAAAGATTCATTGAATTAAGTGCAATAATTTGATTACTTAATTTCAGCAACTAATGACTAAATTTGGTAAATTAAATTTCAAAATTTTTCAATGATGATTTTCAGTACCTGCATATCCAGAACTCAATTACTTAATTTCCCAGATTGTTAAAGTAATTGAATCACTTTAGTTACTAAATTTCAGAAACTAAATTACTATGTACTAAACTAATTTGTTTTAATGTATAAATTAATTACTAATTAATTAATTTGCGCTTTAATCAACTTTTAAGAATGTATAAAAGAGATTAAGAAAATTAATTACTGAATTTCAGAAAACTTAAATTACTAAATTCCAGTGATTCTTTAACTGTTTTTCTGAATAACTTTTTTAGGATTCTCAGCAGCTGAACTACTTAATTTGAGATATTGAATCAAGTTAAGAAATTTAATAACTGAATTTCAGAAACTATATCACTACATTCCAACGATGGTCTAAGCGTTTTTCTCAACAACTTTTTTGGAATTCTCAGCAACTGCAATACTTAGTTTCCGATAGTGAATCAAGTCCAAAATTTAATTACTGAATTTCAGAAACTAAATTACAAAATTCCATTGATTCTTTAACAGTTTTTTTCAACAAGTAATTTTCAATTTTCTGCAGATAAATTTCTTATTTTCAGATATTGAGTTCAGAAATTTAGTTACTAAAGTTGCGCTGCTCCTTATCTCAATATGAGAAATTAAGGTGTGTCTCTATAAATTTTAATTATTCATATCATCAATTGATTCATAGATTTCAAAATCTTACAATCAGTAATTGAATTACTTAATTCCAAGAATTCAGTATCTCAACTCCAGCAATTCTGTTACTAAATTTCAGTACTCCAGTTTTTGAACCACAGTAATTAAAAGCTCCTAATTGACAGCAATTGGGGTTCAGGACAGTCGCTTGTTCCTTACTATATTTCAGTAATAGAGTAACTGAAAATCAGCAATCTCAGTTATTCAAGCAAAAATCACTGATTTGTTAATTCCTTTCTTCCACAGATACCTTCGGATTTCTGCCCCACTTCCTGCTTCCTTCGCTTTATAAACAGAGTCGCGCACCTTTGCTTTTTAACAGCTTCGCGTAAGCAATTTAATTCCGACTGATTGACTACCCACCGAGGAGGAATACCTTAACAGCATGTTTCCAGGATGTTTTATGGCACTACATTAAGGCCATTAAAATTCAAAACTCTTCTTGAAGCGAGCAACTAACAAAAACACAAATAAAAACAAAGGCAATTTCGCCAACAAGCTTCAAAATAGAATTAAGCAGCAGCGCCGAAAACACACGCTCTGGTACACAAGGCCAACAGCAGCACCAACAGCAGCAACAACAACAGCGGCAGCAACAATTGGCACAAAAAAAGGCAAGTGGAACAAATTTATTTACCACTTGCAACAGCCAAAGTACTTTCCACAGCAGCTGCTCCTTCCCCCGCCTCCTGCAACGCCACCAGCGTCTGCTGCTTCGGCATTGTTATCGTCTATTGTAAAACAATTTACACGGAAAAGTGGGTGCCGTGTGCATGTGTGCGTACAACTGCGAATGAGTGTGTGTGTGTGTGTGTGTGCAACAGAGTAAGTGCTGCATTTGCACTGTTTGCTTTCGGTGCTAATTGCCACCAATGCACAATAGAAAAAAATGGGGAAAAATGGAATTTCGCAGAACTCAGGAAAAACAATTTCACACACTTTCAAAGAAAAGAAAATTAAAAGAAAATGCCAGAGAAATTACGCAAAAATGTTGTAACAAGGAAAGCAACAAATTCACTGAAACTTCTCAGGAAACCACCAACAACAGCAGCAACAACAACGCCGCCATCGCCACAACAAACAATGGAGCACTGAGCCACATTTCCGCCGCACACGAGTATGCGCCCAATAACTGTAATTTCGCTCGCGAAGTTACCAATTGGCGCAGTTTAATTGCATTAATTAAAGTCTTACAAAATAAAAATGCGAGTAAAACGAAAAAATCAAACAAGGGGCTTGATTAAAGTTGCAGCCATGCAAGACGAGTGTGGGGTTGGAATAAGGGGCAGCACACACACAGATAAATCCGCATTCAAAGCCCCCATTCAAGCCGCATATGGGAAAAGTTCTGGCAGTGCATCTACTGTGGAACTTCACTGGCTGACCTTCAGACCCAATTTCCGACATTAAAACTGCACATCATTTTATCAGCTATTCGCCAAACTACAAGGAGAAAAGGCAGCAGCAGCAACAACAACAACAGCAACAACAATAACAACAACAACAGCAACAACAACAACTGGAGCCAACAACACGAACACCAGCGAAAGAGACAAGTTTTTAATTAATTTTAATTTCTCTTAAGCTCAACCAGTCAAACAAATTAGCACAAGCCTCGAAAAAGCATTTTCCAGCACCCTACACGAGAGAAGACAGGATTGTTGATTCACTGTTTGGGAGGAGTTCCCATGCAACTGGTTTGAGCGTCCAATTGGTTCGTGTACCTGATAGGATACAGAGTGAATGCGAAAGAGAAAGAAACAGAGAGAGAGTGAGAAAGAGAGATAGAGAAAGAGAAATATAAATAGAAACAGAAAGAGAAAGAAAAAAAGAAAGAGAAATAGAAATAGAAAGAGAAACAGAAAGAGAAAGAGATAGAGAGGGAGAGGGAGAAATAGAGATAGGGAAAAAGAGAGAGAGAAACAGAAAGAAAGAGAGATAAAAACAGAGACAGTGAGAGAGATAGTGAGAGAAGGAGACAGAAAGAGAGAAAGTGAGAAAAACAGGCAGAGAAAGGGACAGAGAGGGAGAAAGTGGGAGAAACTGCAACAAAGACAGATAGGGAAAGAAAGAGAGATGGGTAAAAAAAGAGAGAGAGAAACAGAAAGAAAGAGAAAGAAACAGAAAGAAAAACAGAGAAACAGAGAAAGCGAGAGAGATAGTGCGAGATCGAAAAATAGAGACAGAAAGAAAGAGAAAAACCGAAAGAGAGAGAGAGAGTGAGAAAAACAGACAGAGGAAGGAAGAGAGAGAGGGAGGGAGAAACAGCAACAAAGAGAGATTAGGAAAGAAACGGAGAAAGATAGAGAGAGAGAAACATAGAGAGATAGGGAAAGAAAGATATTGAGTGAAACAGAGTGAGATAGGGAAGGAAAGAAAGATAGAGAAAAAAAGAGAGAGATATGGACAGAAAGAGAGACAGAGAGACAGACCGAGATAGGGAAAGAAATAAAGAGAGGGACAGAGAGAAACAGTCAAAAAAAGAGAGGGAGAAACCAAGAGAAAGAGATAGAGAAACCGATTGAGATAGAGGGACAGAAAGAAAGAGAGAAACATAGAGAGAGGGAGACAGGAAGAAAGAGACAGAAACAGTGGGAGAGAAAGAAAGAGAGAAACAGGGAGACGGAAATAAAGAAAGAGAGAAGCAAAATGAGGAAGAGAGAGAAACAGACAAAAAGAAATAGAGGGAGAAACCGAGAGAAAGAGATAGAAAACCCGATTGAGATAGAGGGACAGAAAGAAAGAGAGAAACATAGAGAGAGGGAGACAGGAAGAAAGTAAGAGACAGAAACAGAGGGAAAGATAGAAAGAAAGAAACAGGGAGAGAGAAGGAAATAAAGAAAGAGAGGAGCAAAATGAGGGTGAGAGAGAAACAGACCAAAAGAAAATCCTTTGAAGAAGCCTTTTACAAGAGTCCTGGATATCTTTATGCCAAAATCAACTTCAAACTCTCCCTCCATCTTCTACGTTAAGTGGATATGTTTACGCCACAATCACCTTCAAATTGTCTCTCCATCTTCTTCGTGAACTTCCCCATCGGTTATTGTTTCTATTATAGAACACCTCGAATACTCGTAGGTTCCTTATAATTCGCTCTTGTTGAGTTCTATAAATACTCGTATATCAGAAAATTATCGTATGCTCTTCTACTTCCAGGCTTATAACACAATGGGCATCACTTGCCTGAGTGCTTGGGGACCTACTTCTACGGCAGTTCGCCGGCCTACCCCAATTCTATCAAACTATCGTGTTGAGTGATATTAGAAATCGGATGACATTTCTTCAGTGATTGGTGGATAAAACTCATTACTGTTATATACCCAGGCTTGTCTTTTGGATCCATTAATCCGCGCTTAAAGTTTTTGTGGCTTTTATCATTCTTCTAGTAGACTTACGCCTTGTTTCCAAGCTACCTTTGGCTAATCCCTTTATTTATCTATACCAGATGATTTATTATGGGGTCAGAGTCAATGTTGCGTTGAATATACATTGATACTATAGTCACTAACTTGGACTGTTATCGTTACGGGGACATAGTGTAAACACACATCGTTATTATGCTTGCTTATGTCTGTCCCACCAGTTGGTTGCTGGAAACTAATCTTATTGTATGAACTATTTCCCATTTACAACACCCACTACCCCTTTATTTACTCGTAACTATCAGTGTGCTTTTATTGGGTTAAGCCCTCGTCGCGATAAGTGTAGGGTAAACAAGAGAGTATCAACGACCGACCGAAACTGTTTATTTTCACAATCAGAATCCCATTAAATGAACTGCCGTTTCGAGAATTCTCTGTGACGTCGCAGACATGCCGCAATGCACTTGCAACTTTTACTGCACAGCACGGCGCAGCAATCGACTCCAAGCGGCAATTTCACTGTCAAGGTTTACGTGGTGCGAATGAGTTTTCTTAAGCATTTTAAGCAGGCGATTTTACGGTGGTTGTGTGTTTATTTTATATTTATAGATTTTATGCCTCTTATGGCTTTACAAGTGGTAGCCAAAGAGAGAGGGAGAGAAAGAGAAAGAGCCGGGTGATTACTTAAAATAATTGGCCACGTGGCACTTTCGCGCTGAATGGAGTACATCATTTACGGTCATGTGGATTTTTTAACGTTATACCATTTTGTCCACTTGAGTGATTACTTCGGGCAGGATGGTAATTGTACCGGAATTTCAAATTATGAGGAATTGTAATTGTTTATTCAAGACATTAGTATTTCAAAGCTAAGTAATTACTTTCGGGGAATTACTGGAATTTAAAATATTCACAACATTTTTTCATTTTCATTACTTGTTCTATTGCTAACGAGTAATTGATTACTTTTTCAATTATTTCTTCATTTTTCATTTATAATTCTACATAATTACTTTAACTATAATATTTAATAATTAATTACGCGGAATATTTAATAATTAATTACTCGGAATATTTAATAATTAATCACTCGGAAACAAATTGAAATGAAAATTAAATTCTGTTATTAAAAGGAATTGAAAATTGAAATTACATAATCGAGAGAGAGAGAGAGAAGAAGTGATGTCAATTACAATACTTGAATTGGAATAATAACAATTCTATAACTGAAACATTCAATTTTAATTCCCAATACAATACAATTTTGGAATTGTATTTAGAATTACAGTGCCACAAATTATATTTATGTCCATCACTATGTATATTTTTATAACCACTATTAGCCACCAATTACTTCATGATTATAGTTGGAATTCCTTTGAGGAATTCTACATTCCTTATGATATATTAAAATCTGTGAAAGGGAATTGAAAATAAATTTAAGCTTCATGGTTGAGAGGAATCATCACTCTCAATAATTGGAATAGAAAATGTTCTTGGATGCTGGGAATAGAATAGATAATATCAATTACAATACTTCAAGTATCTATGTCAATTCCAATTCTTGAGATAGAAGTGAAATCATTTTTAGTTCCATAACTATCGAATATTATTTTAATTGTAATATTATTTGAATTACAATTCCAGAAAAAAAATGTTTTCTCCCATTACATATTCAATTACTTACTCGATTACTTGCTTTAGTGCTTCTTCATTTTGCAATTATAAATACTATGTATGGAAAAGAATTGAAATAAAATTGTATTTTCTATTGTATTGTAATGAATAATTGCATTACTTGTTCAATTATTTATTCTATTTCCAATTAAACAATTTAAATTAAAATGTGTGGAAACGAATTTTGAAATTTCTTTTCTGAAAGTAATTGCAATTAATAATTACAGTATCTAGAATAGAATACAAAATTTAGTACACAATGCTTGGAATCGAATTGAAAGTATATAATATAATCCTTGGAATGGAATTGAAGTAATTATAATCCCATTACTTACGTATTTACAATGGACATAGAAATAAATTGTTTGGTAGAGAAATTGTAATTTCAAAGGAATTGAGTAAAATTATTTAGTAGGGTAATTGTAATTACAAAAGTAGGAGTAAATTTACTCCCGTATCAGTAAAGTATCAATCATAGAACTGTAATTATGTGTTGATTAGGTACAGATTGAAGATAAAGCAATTACTTTCAGAAGGCATTGCAACTAAATTATTATTTATTGATAAGAAGACGAAGAACATAATTTTACTTATCAATTCCTTTGATGTATTTGATGTATAATATATTTACCTGGAATATTTAATTACAATTAATTCTATTGAATAGTTGATAGTTTAATTTCAGTTCTCATTTGGATTGGAATTGACTGTTGAATTGAACATTTAATTCCATATTTATCAATACAATTGCTTTGCAAGTGAACTTGTAAATACAATGCCATTGTAATTATTTACATTTTACACCAATGGAATGCCTTTGCAATTATTCACATTTTTCACCAATGGAATGCCATTGTAATTATTCACATTTTTCACCAATGGAATGCCATTGTAATTATTCACATTTTTCACCAATGAAAGTTTAGCAATTACTTGCATTGAATAATTACAAATAAATAGGTACTTAATTCCAAAATATTAATTGATAAGATATTGGAAGAATACATTTTTCTTATCAATTACTTTGGACCATTATAACAAGGAATTATAATTTCTCGGATATCAAATTAAATTACACCAAATTCATCTATTGAGGAATTGATAATTGAATTATCCAAATAGCATTTACTTGTACTGGAATTGCGTAATATTTAATTCTACGTCTAACAATGCAATTCTTGGATTCGAGTTTTGTAATTACATTGGCTTTGACTGCTTCTCGGTTATTTAATTGAAGTACTCGTATCAGTTCTTTTCTACCCTTATAATTCTTTTCATATTATGCGTCCGCACATTAAATTCCTCGTCGTTGCAGTGTTCCATGGACGCCATCGACGCAGTTTAAGCGAGAACTCATCGCAAATTCCACAATTGCACTCATTCATAAATAATTACGAAACACATTTCAATGCAAATACATGCGTACTTCATTTGGGAATCCAAACACATCAATGCAGCTCTCTGTTCCAAATAACACAAACCTAAATTAATGCTTGATGCTTTAAGTTGTCGTCGTGGTTGTTGTTGGGGTTCGGTTGTTGTTATTGTTGTGTGTTGTCATTTCTGTACGTTCGGCTGATTAAGTTTGAATTGACTTGAAGGCTTAATTTTATAAATATTTATAGTGTGCAATTGCATAAACTCAGTCAGATGCACGCAAACAGCCACAAACTCAAACACAAACACAAAGGCACACACTCATTCTCGCACACACACACACACACACACACACTGAAACACTTATACTAATTAAAGTGCATAATTAATTAAAAGCAAATATAAACACCGAAGACGATGCGGTGGGAGAAGAGCCCAACAACAACTACATCAGCTGCAACTGTGGTAATTGGGGATGACGCTGATGATGCTGATAATGATACTGATGATGATTACGTTGATGTACTCCGTCAAATGTGAACATTCACAATCCATGAAATGAGGAACTACAGCAATTCTGTGTTTACCTTAGGCGGCATTTTAGTTGAGGACATAGAAAATGCAGGAGTGAAAGCATTCAAAAAGTTGATGGGAACCTATTCTCCCAGCTGTGGAGTGAATGGAAAACGGAAAATTGTCGAAAGTGTCGAGGAAAATGACGAAATCTCTACTTGTCACAGCGTCCCAAAGTCAGACTTAGGGTCAGTGAAAGCTCTCTTTGCATTGATGGATCAATTTATTCAGAAGCAGAAGGAACTTAATAGGAGTTGAAGAAAGTGAGCTATTCTCTTTTTGATATACACTCATCTTTGCTTTCAACTGATTTCTGTATCATCTTCAACTATATTTCTATATCATCTTCAATTCAATATAGTCCGCATCTGAACGACATCATTCATCAATCCAAAGAGGGTTCGAACTGATTCATCAATCCAAATGGATTTTGCACTGATTAATAATATCTATTAAGGTTTCATTCTGGAAGGACCCCAAAAGTATTCATGAAGTTATCATAAAATCGTTTGCTTCTTTAAACTGATCTTTCAAGAAAAACTCGTTGTATAGTACATGATCTCGAATAAGGTTTAAGAGTAGTTCTCAGCAGAGTGGGAACATCGATACAAAATTTCAGTGACAAAAGAGATCATTCTAAAAATTAGGAAGAACTCATTTGAATTCATTGAAACTGATTTCCATCTACCTGGCGATTTCCCTGGAGTTCACTTATTTTGGACTATTTGAAAACATGGAACAGCAAAATTTTGTACGATGCATTGATGGTCTGTGAATTATACTCAACCAAAGTACGGGAACTTATTTATTGCCTTTGAAGGGAAGTGGACTTATTGTGGGCGCCCATATATAGTCTAGAGTAAGTCTCGCTCTGAGCACTTTTACCCGGGTAGCTATCAATAGGTCTGGACTTTTTCTAAGAATGGTTAACAAGCCTTTCTGTTCAATAAGGCTTAAAAGCTTCAAGATACATTATAATTTCAGTCTGGATTTTTGACGCTATCTCTGACAGGCGAGTCCCGGATATTTCCTCATTTTTGGATATTTCTTAGTCAGGGTAACGTACTCCTTAGGAACTGTTGGTTAATTCCACACTTGAGAGTCTAAGCACTCCAATGACATCAGTTTTCGTGCCTGTTTGCCCCTCAAAGTCCACCTATTCACCTTAGCAGAGACAAGACCGGCACTCACGTATAAGTCCTGAACTCTGTCGAGGTTAAGTCACGAGCGGTTAATTGAATTGAATTTTTTATGAATGATCATCGCTCATAAACGCGAAATTATTCGAAAGATTTTCCTGCAATTAACTGCGGTTTAGACGGCATTAAACGCGTTCGTCGGAAAGTGAAATTTGCATACTCAGCCAAGCTGAAAATAATTCCAGCTGAAATGTGGCAGATTGGGCTGAAATGTGGCTGACGCACTGCCGAACATCGGAGTGGAAAGCAAAGTGAAAGAGCTGTGCGTGGCGTGTGGAGAGAGAAGCATTTAAAAGAATTTTGACAGTTGGGAGTAGTGAAATGAAAGTGGTTTATGGACGCCTTAACGCAAGTTTCGAAGTTTATTTGCAGTCAGTTTCTTTCATTTTCGCCTGCCATCTCGAGAAGATTTTCTGAAGTCTGTCCCATCATTTATGCTGCTGCATGCACGCACGCTGCGCGCCGTTGCAGTTAAGCATTTCCTCCATCCAGAGTCTGTTGTCAATTTAGGCGTTTACAACATGACAATAGTCAGTTTTATTGCCGCCGAAGGCAACTTTTAATTGCTGACAAGCCTCGCATGTCTGGCTGCCTTGTATCCCTATCCGTATCTAGTTGCGGACTCTTAAGGCAAGGCTGCTTTTTGCGCTGCCAAAAATGGGCGTAGTAAATTATGAAAAGCCTGCAGGGGATGGGAATGAAAAAAGGCTTACAACATTCCATGCAGACATGGAAACAAACAGTGACTATTAAAGGGCAAAACATGTCATGCCTCTTGGCAAAGTGTCGCCATTTGAGAATGTGCCGCACACAGACAAGGGAACAAATTCAGTGGAGGAGAGAGGGGGAGCCACATAAGCTGCGTCTCACACGATTTCCGCATATCCTGCATGAACCCATAAAAAGGAAAATAATAAAAAACAAATGATCGATGAGCATTGACAGAAACATGAGAATGGAATTTGCAAACTATTTTAGACATAGTTCGAAGCTTTTGTACTGAAATGGAGAAGGATTTAAATTCCATAAATCAAGGGATACGAGAACAAAAATTCAGTGGGAGCAAACATCATATCACAACTCCATGGACAGGGCCAATGCCAGATCGACAGTTGATGAGACATGTCAACCTTGGAAGGGGGTATGTCCAATGGCGAACCTAGATCAGGCAGACTGACATGACTATATAAGAACAGTTGTTAATAAGAATAGTTATTAATAAAAAGAGTAATTAATAAGAATAATTATTAATAAAAAGAATAAATAATAAGAATACTAATTAATAAAAATAATTATTAATAAGAATAGTTCTCAATAACAATAGTTATTAATAAGAGTAGTCTAAAGAACAGTCTTAAAAAGCATAGGATGACTCAGTGAGTGGACGATACAGTCAAAAACGAATGGAAAATATACCTTGATGATCTCCCTCAAGACTGTAACGAAACCTCCCCAATCACACATTAAAATAATACGTGTTCAACATCAGGGAACTATATAGAAAACGAGATCTCCAAATATTGAATCTTGTGGCATGAAAAGTTCTGCAACTATCACTTGAATCCGGCTAAGAACGTTCTTCCATAGAAACTGAATTGGACTGTGTATTCTGGCTTCATTGTTCGAGTATCAAATCTATATTCATATATAATATTGTTCATTTCAATTCCACAATTCATTTCAACTTGGCAACTGCTATACAGATATTTCAATTGATCCCTCGAGTATCTAGAGTGTATCCTAGTTCATTTTCAGTTATGGAGTACGTTTTAGATCATTGTCAGTTATGGAATATGTCTTAGTCCAATTTCATTTCTGCAGTATGTTTTAGTTCTGGAACATATCTGAGTTTATTTTCAGCTCTGGAGGATATCTGAATTCATTTTCAGTTCTGGAACATGTCTGAGTTTATTTTCAGTTCTGGCCCATATTTGAGTGCATTTCCAGTTCTGGAACATATCTGAGCTCAGTTTCAGTTCTGGAGCATAGAAAAGTTCAGTTTCAGTTCTGGAACATATCTGAGTTCATTGTCAGTCCTGGAACATATCTGAGTTTCTTTTCAGTTCTGGAGCATATTTGAGTTCATTTTCAGTTCTGGAACATATCTGAGTTCATGTCCAGTCCTTGGCGCATAGGTTCATTTTCGTTGATCACACTAAAACAAATTTCAAATACCATGGTTGTTGCTTTTTAATTTGAGACTGAATATTGTTCAAGTGTTCTTCCAGTCGAAACTATCAAAAGCTTTTCTTGGTGTGAATAACACACCTCGTATTCTTCCAATTCTTCGGTCTATATACTAAACACTCGTTCCGAAACATCGAACTTATTCTCAGACGCTTCAATTTATTCAGCTGTAACTGGCACTTGAACCTCTCTCACCGTAAGGCGATGTTGGATTTTCCATATAGATAATCCTCCTCCATATCATACAATATTATTGTACAATTTCCTTTGTTTTCTTCTCAATTGCTCGAACCTCGACATCGACCTTTTTCTCAGACGCTTAAGTAGTCGTCGCTCGTACCTCCAGTATATTGTAGTTCTTAATCAGTGAAACTAGCATCTAAATCTGGGTAAAAATGCACCTTCAATAGACTGAAACAATTTTTGTTTCCCTTCGGATTCTTATCATATTATTTTACAATTTCGTCTTTATTTCATCTACCTCGACATCGAATTTTTCTTGCACTCACTTCAGTTTCGTAGCTGCCTTAGTTTCCAGCATCACTGCTGAGATGCTTCTTATGCCTGTGATGTTCAGCTCGCATCACCTTGACTGCATCCTGGGTCTACCATTATGTTGAGCCAAGTTTACTTAATTACCCCAATGGAAAGTTTCGAGTAGGAAGCGAGGAGTGTTCCATCTTCTCATATTTTAAACCTTGTAATTATTTTGTAATTTTTGCAATAATTTTGTTTCCTCTTCTTCTGCTTTAATTAAGACTGGTAACGTGTTGAACAAGCCGCAACGCTCTGAAGTCGTGGCACGAGTACTTCGAGTATTTTCCTGCAAAAAAGGAAGAATTGCAACTTTTTATGATTGGCGTTTTTCGCAACACTTTGAGATACTTAATCTCTGCTTAAAATCTCATATTTCCCCCAATGCAGGCGGACCATTCATCTATACCTCCATGTGTGTAGATGTGTTTGTGTGTATTTGCGTGTATCTGTGTGTGATTGTGTGCGTTTGTCTACTTGTATGCGTGGTTTGTGTCTTCAGGAGAAGAATGCCATGGTTTTTTATGCAAATAAGTTGCCATGCCACTCTTCTGTCCGGGCCACAAGATAAGCACAGCCAACTAATTTGCATGCATCAGGCACACCCCTCCCCTCCTCCTCCCTCTCCTCTTCTAGCTACTGTTTTGCTTCCTCAATGTTGCTCTCGCTATTGTGTCTGCTGCACATTATGCAATTGTCTGCCCAGCGGTGGTGTACTGTGCGGCTGTCCTCGGTTGCGGCCCTCGTCATTGATGCATAAACGCAGATTGTCTTCCACTGGAGCAGTCACCGCAGCAGCAGCCGCCGCCACTGCCGCCCTGCTCTTGCTTATCATATATGTATGCTCACTTAATAAGGTCCCATTTAAGTTAATTGCAATTTGCAATTGAAGACACCCCAGCACCCTTTCCCCTCCGTAGGATGAAATTTCAGTTGAAGTTGTCGGTCACTTGGCAACTGCTTTTTTTGCGCTGACTTTATTCAAAGTGGTTGGGGGCTTTGTTTTTGCGTTGGAAGGGGTTCCTTTATTGTTATGAGTTGCAATTAGCGAGGTTGTAAATATTTATGCAAATAGTTGGGGGTCTAAACTGGGAGCTGGCAGAATCCTTGATTTTGTTTTAAGAAGCAATTACATATTTCTTTTATTACGCAAAAATTCCGTGGAGCCAATTGAGTATGCATGAAAGCTTCAACAAAGTGAAGATAATGAAGATAATGAAGAAAACGAAGTATGAATGCGATGAAGAGAATGATCGGATGAAGGCAATAAACAAAAGTCAGAAGAAGCAGACGATGAGTGTGTTCCAGTTAATGAAAACAAAAACAGAAGATGATAAAATGGAGTAAAAACAATGAAAAATCTGAATATTGAATAATAAGAATTACAGTAATGAGAGCTTTTAATATCAAGAAGTTGATTTCAAAGATGAAGAAGATAAAAGAAAGGAAACTAATGAACAGAATATTCACGAGGAAAAAGATAAAACTATTGGAAAACGTTGTAAGAAAAATATGCGGACAGTGAGCAACATCTTTGGAGACTTTGGACATGAAAACAATACAGGAATGAATATGATGAACTCATTGAGTACAATATACCATGAAGATAATTGGTATGAGACAGATGATGAATACGTTGAAGGAATATGAAGAGAACAACTGTAGAGAACAAACTTTAGTCTGAAAACAAAGAAATAACAAAGAAAATGCGTCCAAAAAAGATAATGTGGACGAAGAAAATTATGAAAACGATAAAGAACATATAGTCGACAGGAGGTATAATGCAGACAATCATGAGTGTGCAAAATTTTAACATGTTGAAAATAATGAAGAAGTTGAAGACGTTCAAGATGTCGAAAATAGCGAAGTAACTAAAAATATGAGAACTACAAATACACAAAAGAGAAGAAGTCATGGTAATGCGATTACAATGATGACGACAATGTAGATTATGAAAGCTGAAGACAAAGCAAATACTAAATACAATAGAAATAGTAAAGATGATTTAGATGATGAAAATAATAAGAACGTTGAAAAAAACGAAGGCAACCAATTTGATGAAGACTGTGAAATACATCGAAGGTACAAAAGGAAGGGAAATCTGAAGTAAAAGAAATGAATATTGAAGATGATTTAGATGATAAAAATAAGGAAAGCGTTGAAAAAGATGAAGGCAACAAATTTGACAAAGACTCTGAAATACATCGAAGACATAAAAAGAAGTGAACTCTGAATTGATAGGAAGAATGAAGATATAAAAATGCAACAAATGAAAAAAAAAGAAAACATGATTGTAATTATGTCAATGCTAAAGATGGTAATGCAAAGAAGACAATGGGAGGATTATACTGATAGGACTAGAAGAGGATGAAACGTATACAGTTTTTCAAGACGATGAACTATAAAAGTTAACGATGAAGCAACTAAGCACCATTAGTATGATAAAGGCAATGAGTACAATGAAAACGTTGACTACCATGAAACGACTTAGTATGATGAAGATGATATTAGTATATACTTCTGTTATATATGACGAAGATATTTAAAAGGGTGAAGAAGACGGAGAAGAAGCCATCATTGATGACGATGACGTAAATGATGCCAATGATAAATACAAATTCTCTCAAAATAATGACGACAATGTGAACACTAAGATTATTAGACAATTATTATTATTTATTTAAACAATCAACAAAAATTACGAAGAAGATGAAACAATGAGTCCGATTAAGAGGAAGCAGACCATGAAGACGATGAAAACCATGAATATGATGAAGATAATAAAAATAATGAAAACAAATGAGGAAGACAATAAATAGCAAGCCAATTATGAAAGCAATGAAAACTTTTTTGAATGACTTCACACAATTCTGTGACGGAACTGTGAACAGAACTAATTTTCGTAACAATACGAGAAAGACGAAGCAGACAATGATGATGATGATTAAATATGAAAATTATGATGATAACTATGAAAATGATGATGATAACTATGAACATGATGATGATAACTATGAACATGATGATGATAACTATGAAAACTATGAAAATGATGATGATAACTATGAAAATGATGATGACAACTATGAAAATGATGATGATAACTATAAAAATGATAATGATAACTATGAAAATGATGATGATAACTATGAATATGATGATGATAACTATAAAAATGATGATGATAACTATGAAAATGATGATGATAACTATGAAAATGATGATGCTAACTATGAAAATGATGATGACAACTATGAAAATGATGATGATAACTATGATAACTTTGAAAATTATGATGATAACTATGCAAACTATGAAAATGATGATGATAACTATGAAAATGATGATGATAACTATGAAACTGATGATGACAACTATGAAAATGATGATGATAACTATGAAAACTATGAAAATGATGATGAGAACTATGAAAATGATGATGACAACTATGAAAATGATGATGATAACTATAAAAATGATAATGATAACCATGAAAATGATGATGATAACTATGATAACTTTGAAAATTATGATGATAACTATGAAAACTATGAAAATGATGATGATAACTATGAAAATGATGATGATAACTATAAAAATGATAATGATAACTATGAAAATGATGATGATAACTATGAAAATTATGATGATAACTAAGAAAAGGATGATGGTAACTATAAAAATGATAATGATAACTATGTAAATGATTATGATAACAATGAAAATGATGAAGGAAACGATGAAAAAGCAGTCAATGAAGATATCAATTTGACGCGGATGAAGCAGGCGGTGAAGTTGGAGGAAGTGTATATTATTAGTTGATGATGATGAATATTGCTGATGATGCTGCATACAATAATTTTAAAATTTAAATAAAATGTATGTATATTTCCTTCTGCTTTCGCCCTTTTCATATCAACGCCTTTGCTCCACTCCACAACACAAAAACATGCACCACAATTGCTAAAATATCCTTGCGGCATTCTTTTCAATGCAATCTCTTTGTGAAAATGCAACTGAAATGATGCTTTTGTTTGCAGAAATACGGCTGCATTTTCCTTTATCATCATCACGCCACGGGTTTTGATTACGAAATCATTTTAGCAGAGAGCAGAGCGCGGTGATATTTCACTTCAATGGAGCTCTTTTGTAATTGAAACTTGCAGCAGGTGTGTTGGCTTGATTTGATAACAACTTTTGTGTTCCAATGTAAAAGTTGCAACTTGATATGGATTCGTCTGTGCGAGAGTTCCAAGGATTATTGTTGAAACAAACTAACTTGGCAGTTCTTAATTGAATTTGAGTATTTTCAATTCAGCAGCAATTGTTTCCATCTTCTTGCAAAGACCTTTCCCAATGTTTGTGGCGTCTTCTTTTCGTTTTCTTTTTGACTATCTTCGTTTTCTATTAATAGATATTAGGTAGGTAGGTAGGAGTGGCCGCCCAGTTTGCCAAGTTTCTTTATTATTCCGCATTCCGTATTTAAATATTCTGTATTCAATTCTTCCCTTCTTCAGTTCACTTATCTTTGGCACATGTTTGTACCACCATCTTCAATAAAACTTCCCCCAATTTCGACTTCCTCTTGGAACTTGTCTCGGAAACACAGTTTTATTCCATCATTACATTAGAAATGATAATCCTGAAAATAATGATGAGTGTATATGCTGAAATACCAGTTACTAGGGAGCCTGAAAATGGAAACTCTCTAAAAGCCTTCTCCAAATGGTGCAGAACCGCAATTGCTACTTCCTGCCATTATGCACTCGTATCTATAGGAAAACTAAAGAGTAAACACGCACAACTCTTCCTTAATATTCCTTAAATATGTCGCTAAGCACTTGACTACTTCTACCATAGCTTAAAAGGAACAATACAAATCCATACGCGCCTTCCACTCAGGCAGCCACCTTTCCCCTTTGGCAGAAAAAATATGTCTAATGCACACAAAGGACAACGACAAGCAAACACAGGACTGGCGCTAATGGACATCTTCAGGGAGTCATTTTGCGTTTCATCATAATGTTATTTATTTATTTTTGGAGAATGCGGTCGAGGTGGGAAGAAAACAAAGGGTCGAAATAAACACACTTTCATAAGTGACCAAGTTTGGAGTTTACCTTTATGCCAGCACCCACTTAATCAGGTCGACTTGGAGGCGTAGGGCAGCCTACCTCTGCTTCCATTAGGGAGTTTTATTTCAATACAGCCTGTGGAACGAGCATTGAACAAGCAGTGCACATGGACGCACATTAGCTCCATTTAGAAAAACTTAGAAAAATAGAAAAAGCCCCGCCAAGGCAACAAAGTGACTCTGACAGCTTTGTGTGAGCACAGAATACTTTACGAGTATGTTGCAGGCACCATGAAAGACCAACCGAGTAACTGGCTGACAGACTAAGTAAGTGACTGGCGGGGTAACTCACGGATGGACTGGTTGTGCTTTGTTTAACGCTTCAGTTATTACTGAGCATTAAGCAAAGCATCATAAATGGCTGCCATAAAAGAGGTGCTCGCTCAGCTTGAGCTTCAGCTTTGGGGGGAAATTGCTGTCTAAACACTCGCATCGCGGTTGAAAAGTGTCTTTATAAATAGCGGCCACAAATGAGGGCTTACATTTATGGCAGAGCTGTGCGACGCAAACAAACTGCAAAGCGGTGTTGTTGGTAGGTGAAAAGTGTTGTCGTTATGGCTATTGAGCACGCTCACATACACATCCATGAGCCGGCACGCATTCTCACCCACTTACGCACTTTTCCAGTCGTCTAACAGTGCAGATAAGGCGGAGTTGTTGTTGTCTCTACTGTGTTTGTTGGTGGTGTTATTGTTGTTTTTGGTGTTAAGTTGTTTTTAATGGTGAAAATTCTGTTTAAGTAGGAAAGAGGTTAGAGAACTCTGCCTGCACTTAATTGCGGGTTGATAATAATAATAATGATGATGGTGTATAATGATGATGATTGTGGCGGCGTTGGATTACAAGACCAAAAGAGCCCCACAAATAAAGCACAATATCTGAGAAAATCCTTTTATATTCCATCGAGTAAATTATCTATTCTACAAACAGATTCGAGTGAAAACAATCAATCATAAGTTTTGAATGGTTCCTTGCACTCCCTTGGCAATTGTATGAATGCTGTTCATAACTCATTGTACCCAAATACGTGACAGAGAGAAACCCGGTTTCACAGGCATCATTCCAGCAGTTCGCAGAAACCTAGTAGAAAACATATCGATCCATTTCTAAAGGTGTAGTCAAGAGAAGCCACATTCCTCTTATACGGATCCACTCTTGTTGTATGGAGTCGTGAAGGACAAACTCGAAAAAACTTTATATTCCAAAGCTTTAGATGAAAATATGATCGATATGTATGTATAAAGTAAACTATATATACTTCTAGAGTCGGGAATCGTACGAGTGGTAAAGGTTGGTTGGAATTTGTGAGGTTGATTTGTGAATGAATTGTATATAAAACCAGAGAACACAGAGAAAAGAAACTTAAACGTCAAACGGCAAAGCAGCGAAATAAAGCAGACGGACGTTGTACACGAATCCACTCAGAATCGTGGTGAATCCACTGACAATCGTGGTGAATCCACTCACAATCGTGGTGAATCCACTCAGAATCGTGGTGTGTCCGCTACGGACGCTGGCAGCGAAAAAGACTTTCCTTTCTCTGTGTTCTCTTTATAAAACTCCCCTCTTCGGAAGTTAAAGATTCTTCCATTCTGCTTCCAAAAGCACCATCATTAGCAGAAACTTGGTCGAGTTGAGCTACGAATAGCTTCCTAAGCCAGGCAGTATTCTCCAGAATGGTTTCCAAGCATTCCAACAATGAAAAAACTTATGAGGAAATTTGGTCTTCTAAAGCAAACTCATCTTCGAATTAGAGGCCAACTTTGCAAGGTACAAAAAAACATATTTATATATCTTAAAAGGTTGGTATTTAGATGCCTTAAAAGGTCGGAAGCTTATAGAACTAAGTAACTCCAGCTAAAAGGAGACTGTGTTAAGAAATTCGTAAAAGGATCACAAATAAAATAGTTCTTCCAGATCCCTTCTGCTCAACTAACTGTTAAGTGTGATAAAATGCCCAAGTTAAAAGTAAGAAAGATGCATTTATTTCGTCTTAGTTTGTGTCACCCGCTTCTTTTATCCCGGAAATCAGGATTATGGTCAAAGAATGCCTCCTCTTCGAGCAGACTTCACCTGCGTTTCTAGCACCATGAACGAACCTCCCATTGAAGTTGAGGAAGTCGGCAAATGACATGCTCCAATATGCTCGTACCAATGGGTACACCCGCATATTGGTGCAGAGGCTTTTAGGCGGAGGCCAGCGAACAAAGCCACACGCCGCTCGATGATAAATGGTGAGCAGCGATAACTGATGAGGGGCGATGAGGGAGGGCGAAAACTTCGGCGAACTGACGTGACAGAATTCATTAGGCTTATTGATACAAGCAACGCAAACAGTTGCTGAAAGATTTTTGCAGTTAAGATAAAAGGCACAGCACACAGGCAGGCAGCCAGGCAGGCAAGTACAACAAACCTCATAGACATAGGCATGTAGGGAAGGCAGGGTAGGGTAGGAGGGCAGGAGGGAAGGCCTGGAGATACGTATCTCAAAGATAGCCTCGCTCAGGCCAATTCCTTGGAGTGGTGGTGAAAAATTTATCAATTTTTTTACGAGTATATTTTTAAACTTTTTTTGTTGCGGCGTTTTTTCACACGTTTATGACAACTTCGTTTGGCGGGCAGGGTTGAGTTGCGTTGCGTTGTGTGCTAGCGGATGGGAGGGAGAAGTACTCAACTGATTTGGGTATCGGCAGAACGCTATTTTAATGTTCCACCTCTTCGTTGTTGTTGTTGTTTTTTGTGACTACTTAAGCGCACATTTGCATTTTAAACTTGAATTTTACACAATGTTTCATTTATTTACGAGTAATTTGGACTTTTTTCCGTTCAGTTCTGGCGGCTTTGTTCGCATTTTTTCTCATTTCCCATGCGTTCCGCTCCACCGGTCACCGCCGAAATACGAGTAGATCCCTTGCGTGAGTAACTGTGTGAGTGAGTGAGTGTGTGTGTGTGTGTGTGTGTGTGAGTTTTTTTGTGCTATTCTCGTGTGCAAATTTTTCATTTGTTCCCTTTTTAGCTTTCCTTTTGTTCACTTTTTTCTGACTTCATTTCATTCATTGCCAAATCGCTCCGTGTTCTTGCTGTGGTTGTTGTTGTAATTAAATCACCCACCTTGCGCGGCGCATCTTTGTTACTATTTTCCATGCCATCACCAAAAAAATTATGTATAAATTTAAAAAAAAAACCATTTTCATTAACTTTTTTTAAATTTTGCAAAATCAGCCGCAATTTTTTTGGAATATTCCGCACGAGTGTTTTCGCTGTGTTGCGTTTCGATGCGTCCGCTGCGGTTTGCCGGAGACACTCATGATCTCTATCTCTCTCTCTCTCATTGAGTCTCCAACGTTCTCACTGCCGCCGCTAAATTTAAATTTAGAATTTGAACTAATTTTCATAAAGGAAGCGACTTTGTACATCAAGTGAAAAAAAAGAGTCATGAGCTCATGGGACTCGCCGCGGTTAGGCTTATTTTTAGGCAATTTATATTTGTTTGTTGTGTTACAACACATGGAAAGGGAACGGGTAGAAAGGGTGGCCAGATGTAAGCACGAAAACGTTCAGCTACGCATTAGTGAAATTGGCGAATTTTCGATTAATGAGTCAGTTAATTTCTTTCGATACCAAGGCCAAAATTAGTCACCAGAATACAATGAACCAATTGAGGCATCAACAAAACTGTGAAAAACCAAAGTTCCACGCACTCTTAGGAGAGACAGGAATTGATCCCTTTGAACGAAACTTAGAAGAATGGAAATTCAAAGCATTATAAACTAAGAGACTCCGTATTCAATGCCACATTGTGTTCAAATCGCATCGTTGCGGTTCTGACATGAAGTCGGAGGCTTTATGATCCATTTGAGGCAAGAACGAAACTATAAAATATTGAAATTCCAAGCTTTCTGAAGGAAGAGATTCGGTATTCAAACCAAAATTGTGTTCAAATCGCATCATTATAGTTTTGCCATGAAGTCGGAGACTTTATTCTCCATTTGAGGCAACAACGATACTATGAAAAATTTAAATTCCAAGCTTTCTGAAGGAAGAGATTCGGTATTCAAACCAAAATTGTGTTCAAATCGCATCATTATAGTTTTGCCATGAAGTCGGAGACTTTATGATCCATTTGAGGCAAGAACGAAACTATAAAATATTGAAATTCCAAGCTTTCTGAAGGGAGAGATTCGGTATTCAAAGTAAAATTGTATTCAAATCGCATCATTGTAGTTCTGATATGAAGCTGGAGCTATTATGACTCTTTTGAGGAAGCGACATAACTTCGAAATTTCGAGATTCCATGTACTATAAAAAGAGAGATGAATACATCCCTTTGAACGTAAGTTCGAAAATTCGAGATTCATTGCACTGAGAGAAACACTGTGTTACACCCAAAATGGTCTATGAATCGCATCATTGTAATTCTGACGAAAAGTCGAACAACTTTTGATCCATTTGGGATAGTCTCGTAGGTTCATTGCACTGAGAGAAACAATGTGTTACACCCAAATTTGTCTCCAAATAGCATCAATGAAATTCTGGCATGAAATTGGAGATTTTAGGATCCTTTTGAGGCATCAACGCAACTTCGAAATATCGAAATTCGCTTCATTGTAATGAGAGAAACACTGTGTTAGAATGGTCTCCGATTAGCATCATTGTAATTCTTTAATGCTGGCTTTTAGATCGCGGTGTAACTACGATCCATTCCTAAGAAAAAGTCACTGCATCACAACCGTTTTCACATCGCATCATTGCTAGAGTCGTATTACGAATTACGAGTCAATTCGACGAATTATAATGTGAGTGACTGAGCAAAAGACGGCAATTCGTTCTGAGTCAGTCAATATGTTCTGAGTCCAACGGCACGACTGAGTCACTCAATGCTCGAACGACAAGACAGGCCTCTTAAGCTTAGGCGAGTTGACGAAACCACTCAGGAATGACATAATTCTTGCCAAGATGCCGATGAGGCAATTATTTTGATTTATTTTTACCGGCTTCTTTAAGTAATAATTGCTAAGTGCTAAGTATGAATAATTGTTCTAATATTAAAGACAATTGTTGATTTTTAAGGAAATAAAAAACTTGTTTCATATCTCAAAAGAATCAACGCGATGACGCAGACTCAAATTTTTAATCGAAGTAAATTAACATCATTCCAGGAAAGATGCGTGGTTTTAGCAACCGCTTCCCACATTTCCAATTGATTCAGAACGACAGCTGAAATTTCAGGGAGAACCACTCGTTGGGAGTATCACAATTGGGGAATAACAATATAAGATTATGGGACATCTTAGTCTGAGTCAGACAGCTACAAAATCAGTGGATAAGTTTTGGAACCAAGAACTGTTTAGAAAGGTTCCAGTTATTGCATTTTTTTATCTACGAGTATTTTAAAAATTCTACAAGAAGATCTTAAATGATCTGAAAAGATCGAACTGGTCCAATAAAACTGGAGACAAAATATTACTATGACAGCTCTGTGTGGATAAAAGCAAGAACAATTAAAATAAAACTATGACTATCAACAACTTTTAACAATGAAAACACACAATAGACACAAGGATGTGAATCACTTTCATTGAAAGCAGTCGGCGATTTGATGGAAAGAGGTGGATATACCAAAGATGAGAACTCAATATGGGCATTGAGCGTGATTGTTGTGAATCTCTCCCAGAATTGCTATGCTAAAGCACCTTCTTGCCTCATCAATTGGTCTCGAAATTTAGCTTCGGTTGTACATCCTTTGTAACATTTAAACTCAGAATCGGGACACATCATCAACTTAGCAAAAGGATCGCTCCAGAAACTATATTCTTCTACTATATCCATGTCGATTGTTCCTGGAAGGTTATACAGACGATGTTAACGATGTGTCAAGACGAAAGTATCGACATCAAACTCATCCACTATATACAATACGATTGTTCTTGGGCGATTATACAGACGATGTTATCGAGGTGTCAAGACGAAAGTATCGGCATCAAACTCATCCACTATATACAATACGATTGTTCCTGGACGATTATACAGACGATGTTAACGATGTGTCAAGATGAAAGTATCGGCATCAAACTCAGTCCTTTTATATACTTGCTGTCACCTTTGCTACCACCAAAGGAGTCTATAGGAAGATAGGATATTTAGTTAAGATTAACAATGACACCAGTAAACACCATTTGAAGGCTGAATATGAAGTTTTGAATTGAGCCTTCAAATGGTGTTTAGTAGAATTATTGTTAATCCGAACTAAAGATCAAGCATCCTCTCTTCAAAAAGAGATTCAAGGCTTCATTTGTGTAGATATTAGACGAACACATCACCTACATTTAGTATACCAAAAACACCGCCACCATTACCATTCAGTCTAAAAAGCTCACTCTAGAAGGGAAGTTCTCTGAACCACTTAACCAAAGCAACACTCTTTCAAACTTGAAATGAACAACCAACTTAATCGACACTCAACACGTTCCAAAACCGTTTATAGCTGCACTTTATGAACTTTCTTGCACAAATTTCATGCGGTTTGGTAGACTTTTAAAACAAATATGAAAACAAATTTCACTCACTTGTGCAACATGCTCGACTCCGAACACCTGAAATGTGCGTTGATGCCGCCAGAAAACTGTCGACACATCACACGCGCTCGCATAAAATCCTTTCGAAAGTGCTGCGAGTATCAACAATAAACAACAAACAAGAAAGAAAAACATAAAACTTCGAAATTGGCGGAAAAACAAACGCGTGAGAGGCGAATGGAGCCAGCACGCCGATGCGTACGTACTGAACTAGCAGCGCCGGGGCACTGAGAACTGGCAAAGTGGGAAGCTGGCGATAATGCTGGGAAAATTCAGGAAAGATATGATTCTATAAGAGTCAACCAACGGCCGGAGCGCAGAGTGGGGAAGCAGACAAATGAAAACGCCGATCAATAGTATGGGAACAGAAATATCACGTGACAGAAGACGCCAAAGAGCAACCAACGGAACACAGCGTCATGACAAGGCGCACCGATTTTGTAATTTGTTGTTATTGTTATGTTTACAGTTGTTGTTATGCGTCTGTTTTCATCGTTGTTGTTGTTGTTGTTGGTGCTGTTATTAGTGCAATGCTAGACTGTTTTTTTAGTGGCACGAAATGGTGGGGAGAGGGAAACAACTTTTCACAAGTTTTCCAACATTTCGAAATTCGAAATTGAAGCGCAGCAACAGCAGCACCAGCAGCAACAACAACATCGCTCACGGGCACAGTGAACATTTTTTGGGGGAAAATTTGTGGCAACAAGCAACGCCATAAATTTTCCTGATTTTCCTCCCGAGATATTTGTCGCTAGGCAATTGTTGGAGTTGCCGAGAGGGGCGCACGCGGGGACTGCCGCAATGTTTTATGTGTCTTCTGACTTGAGTTGACTTCCAAGTTGTTCACTTAACTAATGAGCTATGAGCTGCTTCTGCTTCTGATGTTGGTACTGATGATGGTGCTGCAACTGATGCTGCTGTTGGCACTGCTACCTCGACTACCAGCTCGCTTTCAGATTATGCCCAAATGCACGCTTACCGCATACCTCAACAATCGGCGAGGCTGTACTTAAAATTCATTCCACTAATGAATTATGCACCAGGGTATATTTCACAGTTGGCGAAGTGTTTGCGTGTGCCTCCACATATTTTCCAAATTAAAATATCGCCCATGAATAAATGACCCAAATTTGGTGTTGTTGTTGCTAGTGCTGTTCGTGTTGTTGTTGTAGTTGAGTTGTTGTGTCGGGTGAGGAAAATTCAACTGTAATGTTGATTAATTGGTTTTTAATGAGAAGTTTGGAAGACTTCTTTACGCCGGAGTTGCTAAGATCTTAATTTGACAAAATATCGTAGGAAAACTTCTTCACGTAAATTCAAATATTAGAGGAAATTTATGAAGAGATATAAATGCAGATTAGTACATGTCAACCCCACTAGTTCGAAAGGATTTGCGTTGAGGGGGAAAAAGGTCAGAAGAGCTTCCTTTGTTTATTATTTATGGATTCGATTTATTTGAAACTGGGGTGAAGGAAGAAACAAGCTCTTGAAAATAAAAAATGTTGTGGTGTAAAACATATTTCCATTCCTCTAATGTAGATTCTTTAAAGGAATGATTTCCGGTATATATTTGACAGAGCATACTGTGAGTGATCCTTTAAGGGAGTTTCCACTGTTACCACCGATTAGAATTTACAAAACTTGTACTTTGATCTGTTTCCTGGATGGACAAATATCTCGATTTCATTTCACTGTTCGTTTTTCTCTTTCCAGAACTCGCCGCAAAGCTTCATATATTTTATTCATCTGTTGCTTTCTTGTTGTTGTTCTTATAATTCGAATTTTCTTTGATCCAATCATTAGAGTTTTCATTTATATTTTCAACAATATTTTCATTGATATTTTCATTGATCTTTTCATTGGTCTTTTCGTTGGTCTTGGTCTTTTCATCGGTCTTTTCATCGATCTTTTCATTGGTCTCTTCATCGGTATTTTCATTGGTCTTTTCATCGATCTTTTCATTGATCTTTTCATTGGTCTTTTCATCGGTATTTTCATTGATATTTTTATTTGTCTTTTCAACGGTCTTTTCATTAATCTTTACATTGATCTTTCCATTGACCCTTTTACCGTTCCTTTCATGGATATTTTAAATGGACATTCCATTGGTATTTTTAATGGTTTTCTCATTAGACCTTACATTGGTCTCTTCATTGGAGTTTTCATTGGAGGTTTCATTGGTGTATTCATTTGTCATTTCATTGACCTTTAAATGGTGTTTTCAGTGATCTTTTTATTGAATTTTCATTGATATTTTCATTAGTAAATTCATCTATCTTGGAGTTTTCATGGTCCTTCCATTGATGTTTTCATTGGTCTTTTCATTGATGTTTTCATTGGTCTTCTCACCTGTCTTTTAATTGATCTTTTCATTAGATTTTTCAGTATTCTTCTCATTGGTCTTTTCATTTGTCTTTCCGTTGATCTTTTAATCTGTCTTTTCATTGATGTTTTAATTAGGCTTTTCATTAGTATTTTTATTGAAGTATTCTTTGGTGTCTTGATTGGTCTTTTCCCCGATCCTTGCACTGATCTTTTCAGTGGTATTTTCAGCTGTATTTTCGTTGGTGTTTTTATTGGTATTCTCATTTGGGTTTCCATTAATATTTTAATGTCTTTTCATTGGCCTTTGAATTGATCTGTTTATTAATTGGTCCGTTCAATCGACTTTCCATTGGACTTTTCATTCGTCTTTTCATTGGACTTTCATTGGCATTTTCATTTATATTTTTAATGGGCTTTTCATTAGACTTTCTCATTGGTATTTTCATGAGTATTTTCATTTGTCGTTTAAATGTGCTTTCAATCATTTTCATTGATTATTTAATTGATCTTTCAATTGGTATTTTCCTTAGTATTTTCATCGGATTCTTTATTCAACTTTTCATTGGGCTTTTCATTGGTCTCTTCATTCGTTTATTCATTGAACTTTTCATTGGCTTTTTCATTCGTGTTTTCATTTGAGGTCTCCTCATTCGTCTTTTCATTAGACTTTTCATTGGGTTTTTCTTTTATATTTTAAATGGACTTTTAATTGGTGCCTTCATTAGTCTTTCCATTGGTCTTTCCTTTGGACTTTTCACTAGAACTTCATTCGTCTTATCATTAAACTTCTCATTGGTATTTTCATGGTTTTTTCATTTGTCGTTCGAATGTCCTTTCAATCATTTTCATTGATCTTTTAATTGATATTTTCCTTAGTGTTTTCATCGGATTCTTTATTCAACTTTTCATTGGGCTTAGCATTGGTCTCTCCAATCGTCCTTCTCATTAGTTAATTCATTTATATTTATAATAGCCTTTTTATTGGACTTTTCACTACCATTTTCATTGCCATTTCCATTGCTATTTTTATTGGTATTTTCATTATAATTTTCATTAGTATTTGCATTGTTCTTTTAGTCTTGTCATTAATCTCCTCGTAATTTAATAGTTCTTTCATTGTCACTTTTCTTTGTGTCATCGTCGGTCTTTTTGTTCATTTTTCCAATCAACAACTCTTCAATTGATTCTCCTTCCACTAATTAGTTGAATTATTCACTGCTAGACCAACAAACTCTCTCGGCTTCTATCATATTTTATTTTCTTGGTTAGTTTCTATCTTTGACACTTTCGTAACTCTTTCGTTGTTATAATCGTTGCTGAACTTTTATATCCCTCCCATATTCTTTCTTCGACGGTTACTTTATTCGTCCCTCCTTTGACTCTGTCTCACTTCTTGCCCTCAACTATTCATTATGAATTATTCACTCTTGCCCCACCTCTCTGCTGTGCTACATTAGTTTTTTCTATCAGTGAACTTTCTCTTCCTTACTTTGATCCTTTTAGATTATCTTTAAATATTTCATGGATTTTATTAGTGCCGCTTCTCCAGTACATTCCATAACTTTTGCTGGACACTCAAACAGAAACTCTTGGTATAGTGCACGTTGTTATACTCCATTTGGAGGATAACGTAATGCGCATAATTAAAACTCTGGCATCGGTTCTTGTGCCAACATCGGAGCGCTTTCTGAACTCTACCAGTTGCCAACTGTAGCCGAAGACTTACGCCGAAGAGAGCTCTAATCCGCTTCCTAACCCACTTAAATACTTAAGCAAGAACTTTGGCGAGCAAATAATAATAACAAGAACCGAAACTTTACCGTCGTTGAGAACAAAAAGAACAACAACCAGACAACTCGAAACACAACACAAACACCAACCCACCACGAAGGACATTCCAGCATAGCGGCCGGATTGACGCAAGTTGTGGCTCCTTAAGCAGGCATTAATTTATAATTACTGCCGTCCAGAGAAGGATTGTTGTAAGAGGAACTTTTCCGCTACCTGCAACTCTGCTTCGGCGGTAATTATTTATGAAACTTTTCAAAATGCACAAATGCCACAACACGGCGCTGAGCTGCTGAAGTTCCAATTGCCGCACCAGACCGGAGCCGTATTCGCCAGTTTTCTGTTGCCAGTCATCTCGACTTTTATTCTGAATTTCATTTATTTTTGTTATTGTTTTTGTGAACTTTTGTCGTAATGCGGCAAACTGTGGCGCGTTTGTTCTCATAATTTGCTCCATTTGCTGCTCAGTCGAGAATTTTACGCTAATTGATGTGTAGGTATGGAAACAATTGGCGCGCGCACTCGCCTGGAAGCTGCAAATGAATTCCAATAGCGTCGATTTTATTGACTGTCAATGAAAGTGGCTGCCGCACGCGGGTTTATGAACTTTGAGCACTCCGAATACGTGGCGCATGTGTTCGCTTCATTAGCGAGGAATGCCTCAATAAAGCTTAAATTATGCTGCACCGAATACAAATGCTCAATGAGCCACATATGTCATGTGTGCACGAAGTGGCAACAGAAATTCATGTACGGATTCTGTGTGGATGACAGGGAAGCGATTCCCACCACCAAGAACATGAACTCATTTGGAGAGTAGGAGAAGCAGCCCATTGAAGGTGGGAGCAGGAGTACACCAATGCAAGGAATTTTAAGAGGAAACTGAAAGAAGATGATGAATAGCGATATTGGGAATATGAACGCTAAAATGGGACAATATACAGAACAATTATCTGCCTGAACAATTAAAGTCCGTTCCTCATTACAGTCTCATCCACACTTGTTGTGGAATTAGAGAGTGAAGTCATTAGATGAGAGGGGATAGAAACGAAAAGAAAGCAAAGCCCAATTAAGTAACTCTCTACGGGGAAAATATTCGTATCGAGAACAGTTTTGGATGTTTCCCATGATCTGCGTCATATTTTATACTCGTTTTACTCGACCATTGTGGTGACGAACAATTCTACCTAGGATCCAAACGCTTTAGTTAAACACATTCTGGTTGTTCCAGACTTCCTCTGGATGTTGTCTTATCTACATCGACATGAGTGATTGTTTCACATAAATATTTTCTAATATTTGTTTTGTACTTATTTTATAAAGAAAAAAAGTGCACTTGACCCTATAAATAGATCCTCATCTTCTTTTGTTGCCTGATCATCTGCTTCCTTCTTGCTATCATATCCTGATATTTCCTGAATCTCAAGTAAGTCTATTATTTTCTATAAGTTCATTAAATTGGAATGGAATACCAAAATCGTTGCGAACTTTAGGTCACTCGTTTCAGACCTCTATGCATCAGACCTCTATGCATCAGACCTCTATGCATCAGACCATAGACATTTATCTTTGTTCCAAGCACCTTGCGTTGGAACTGTTTTTGTGTGGGTACATTTATAGCAAATACTTCTGCTGTGAACATCGTTGCTTCTCTGCTTGGGGGATTACCTACTATACCTGCGCCTACCCCAGTCTATTTATATACCTTATTTGAGCAACATAACTTCTCCACGGAGAGGCCTTCATTTCCTTTCTTCTCTATACAGAATGTTTACTTAGTTCATAATTAGAGCCATTTGCTCCCCCGTCGAACCATAGGAATTAACTATTTATAATGAGAACTACCAAGAAATATGTTCATGAAGATAATGAACAGGTTCTCAAATTGATTAGAAAGGAGATAAAAAGATACTCAGATGTACTTTGTATGAATTTTAGTTAAATTTTCTTATATACAATGAACTTATTCATTATTATTATGGACTTTTCATTAGTATTATGTATGTAAAATCGCGTTTAACGATGGATCGTTACATTGTCGATTCAACTTTATAAGATAGGTATATGAAACCGGGTTTATAGCTACCTCTTACCCTCCCTCTATGATTTATTATAAGCAAAGAGTGTGGGGGGAGGTAGAAAAAGGTGCCCATGGAATATTCTAACTCATACTTTTTCGGTTCGCATACGTTCATCATAATTTGAGCAGATGCTTCTACACCCAAACGGAGCGCACTCTTGCAGAACGCACACAGAACCATTTAAATATGTTTATGGAAAAATTTGCTTGTATTTGCTTTTAATTGAAAATTATGTAAATGAATAAAAATCCATCTGAAAAATGTGTTTAATTTTTAATTGAAAAGCGTGTAACAAAATGTAAAAATATGAATTCAATAATAACGAATAATTTAATGCCACGCCGCCTAATTAAAGTATTAAAGTTAATTAAATCATTTCAACACATTTATTGAATTCAAATACAAGCGAACTGCGGCGGCTTTGTGGCCAGAGAAACCATAATTGGGCTGACCAATGGACGGGGAAACACATTCAATTGAAAATCTGGACCAGCAGAAGTGACCCGGAGTGAGTAATCCGTTGATTTGTGGGTGGAATTAGGGTCGAGTTTGAAATGTTGTTTGGACAGCTCGGAAAATTATAAATTAATATTAGCAAAGTTCTCACAGTGTTCTTCTATGAATTCCTAGGGTGGCACTATGCTTAGAAATATCGAATGCCGTATCTCAATGTGAGAGGGCAGAACTATAAATGTTCCAGTGCTATAAGTTTCACCGAATAAACACAGCCTGCACTGTTTTTATATGATTTGCTTGGTTTGTTTTCAGTCTTCGACATCAGTGATCAAGAAATTGCAAGTTTCTGGGTAAGGAGCTGAGAAGAGGTCTCAAATTATGATTTTCGAGAAAATTATCTGTGAACTATTGGATGAAGAAAGCACACATCTGAGAAAGGTGGTGTAATGATGTATTTTGAAACTGAATATGAATATATATTAATATATATGAATGAATATCTGAATAGTGGTAAGCATGCTAGACTCACACTTGGAGGTCCGTTGGTCCGAATCCTGGCGCTGGCATGGTCTGATAAATGTTTATTTCTAAATCTTTTTCCTTTCGAGCCAAAGGCCTTAGTTGTTAGTGCTCATTTCTCCAACTCCTTAGACACATAATCAATTATTGTGTAAGGGAAAATAATAATAAAGAAAAGAGCTCATAAGACGAGAGCAAAGGTTCTCTTCTAAGTGTAGAGAGCTCAAAACCGGGTGAGAGAAACGAACCAAATGAAAGTATTTTGCAACCGAAACTTAATGATTTATATTTTGTTTCAGAACTATTGTTATAACTAAATATAAAGAGAGGGCTCAAAGAGCTGGGCACCTCTTTATCTCCGACAGTTTCAAGTATACCTGAGGTCTGTGTTCGAAGATTCCTTTTATATTTTGGAGCAGTTTTGTGGCCCTCCTGGCGTATGGATAATATTCGCTACGAAGCTTGACAAAAAAATGTCAGGAATGTTGGACGCCACACGCAAACGACCACCACGCCTTCCTCCACACCTTGACTATATAATGCCATAAAAGAAGTAAGAATAAAAGAGTATTTTCTCAAAGCAATTTTTTTAAAGCTCAGATATCGGATCGCGTGGGACCAAGTTTTGATTAAAAAAACTTGATTTTTTTTTTAACATTTCTGCGCATTTGCTTTGAACAGTTCACTCACCTCCCCCTCTTGAATGTTAATAGCGCGAAAACTGGGTAAATCAGCAAAATGAACGCTTAATTACCAGTTGGAACGACGCAGCATTTTCACACAAATTGAATGCCAAATTCACACACAAAAAACCAAGCGAAGAAACGTGGAAACTCAACTCATTTGCAGCGGAAATGAGGAGCAGAAATGACTTCTCTCCATTTTCGACTAACAAGCGAAATGTGCGCCAAACAGAGCGCAACCGCCGCAATTGGCGAATTGCTGAATTCAACCAGCAAATAAACCAATGAAAAAAACAACAACAAAATCCAAATAAATAAAAAAAATTCAAATAAATTTTTAGAAAATTTGGAAGCTAAATTTGTGGAAATGTTTGTAACGCGCCTTCTGAGCCACGGCACATAAATTGTCACATGATTGCCACGCAAAATACGTCATTAAAAGCTGAAACCATCAAAAGAAGTACTCGTATCGCTGAAAGTATCTGAGAATAAATTTGTAGTAAGTTGCGAGTATCTGGAAAAAGATATACACACCATTTACGGTGCGTTTATGATGCACTCAATCATGGCGATATCGTGTCTGCGGCGTGTCTACCGTATCTGGCATACACGCCGGTTGCTGGTGTCCGTCCAACTCCAACCGGTTCGCTTTTCCGTAGAGGCCTCAACTTGGCTGAGAGCCAAACAAGCGCTTATCGCCATAACTAGAGCCTTCTTCCAGGGGGAGGAGGTTGCACGAGGCGAGGTACGCACTGGCCAAGAAAGTCACAAATGAATTGACAGGGAAGAAAACGATTTCGGAATGGCATCACTATTATTGCCAGGTAGAAACTCTCCAAAGCGATACTCCCAGAAAAAAGTGTTTAAAGTTAGTAATTTGTTAATATAAAAATTGTTCAGGAAAATAAATAATTGTAGGAATTACAAAAATAAATTATTGTAGAAAGTAAAAAATGACATAAATTAATTATTAATAATAAAAAAATAATTTATTAAGAATGTTTTTAATGCAAATAATTTGTTAGAGAAAAAATATTTAAAACAATTATATAAGAAATAATTTATAAAGAATAATTTAATGCAAAAAATGTTTGCAGAAAGTTTAAACAAATAATTTTTACCTGGGCCAAACCCTCAAATCAAACTGAGAAAAAAGAATTATGAAAAAAATAAAAATAAAAACCAAAACAAATATTTAAAAAAATAAACAAATTAAAAAGAAACAAAAATTTTTTTTGTAATTATTTAGGATAGTTTAATTAGGAAAAAAAAATTTTTAAAAAGAAAATTTTTAGGAAAATAAATAAATGTTTAAAAAGATCACGTTTACCAGAAAAAAAAATCATTTTAATAGAAATAAATTTTAAAAATTAATTCAAGAAAGTAAACAAATTTAAATAAAATATTTTTAATTATTTAGGAAAATAATTTTTCACAAATATTTTTAATGCAATTAACTTTATTAAAAAAAAAAAGTTTCGAGGAAAATAATTTTAAAACAATTTAAATAAAAGTTTAAAAAAATCACTTTTACTAGAAAAAAATATAATTGTAGTAGAAATTGAAATTAAAATATAATTTTAGTAGAAATTAAATTAAATAATTAATTTAAAATAAAATTTTTTTTAAATTATTATTAAAAGAAATTTTCATAATTATTTTGAATGCAAATAATTTTTTTTTTTAAAAGAAAGTTTTGAGGAAAATAATTTTAACAAAAATTTAAATGAAAGTTTAAAAAAATTACTTTTACCAGAAAAAACATCATTTTAATAGAAATAAATAAAAAAAAAATTATTTAAGAAAATAAACAAATTAAAATGAAAATATAATTATTTTTTAAATATTTAGGAACACAACTTTTCATAATTATTTTAATGCGAACAATTTAAAAAAAAAAAAGTTTTAAGAAAATTTATGTTAAAAAAAATTTTAATAAAAGTTTTCAAAAAATTCGTAAAGACGTATTGAGAAAAAAATACATTGGAAATAGATAAAAACAAAAATCTAGTCTGGAGGTAAATGAACTAAACTCACAATTGGGGGGTCGTGTGTTCGAATTCTGCCCCGGCCACGGTCTGAAAAATCCTTTTTCCTAAATATTTTCCTCTTCGAATCGTAGTCCTTAGTTGCAAGTACTCCTTCCCCAACTCGTTGAAGACGTAATTAATTACAGTGCAAGGTATAATAATAATACTAATACATTTATATGCCTCGCCGAATCCTGGAATAACCTCCTGCCTTATGATACCTAGTGATTGCATCATGCTGCCGCCTAAAAGGCCATTAAGCTTGCTTCACATACTGACAAAGGAACTTGTTTTTGTCGATATGCATAAATGCACAATTGAAACTGTCTCTCAGTTGCCATATTTAAGCAGCAAAAGCAACAACAAACAAGAAGAAACATTCAAGTGTTATTTCTGTTTGACCCTGAACTTGAATCTGTCTGGTTAACTGAACGTTTGCAAATATTCTTTTTGTGTGCAGTCAGTCAGTCAAACACCCCCGACTTACTCACAAACTCTCTACACCTCCCTGTGTCTTCCTCTATCTCCATCCTTCTGCATCAAATTCGTCATTAATAGTTTGCAATTAGCATTTCGGCAAATCTTGATGTTAATACACTAACGCCTAATTTTAAACGACTCTGAAGACATCAACAAAGTAATTCGCATGTGTATTTATTACCCGTCCTAAATTCACACCCCAGAAAGAAAGGAGAAAGAGATCGAGAATTTTCACTAAAACGTAGATCAAATGTTCTGATGGGAGCTTTCAATCTTTGGCGCACTCTGTTTGAAGTTCTCCATTATCGTTCCCTCAATACTCGTACTAATTCAAATGGGGTTTCGGTAATTCGGTAAGTTTCGGTGGAGAGTCGTTCCAAAATATCTCCAACCCTTCCAAAACAACTCCAGTTACAATTCGACTCTCAATGTGATTCCATCTTTCACCAAAATTGCGATAATACATAAAATGTCTGTAAGACACACAGGGAAGACATTCTCAGGGACACACAGGAAACAAGAAGAACCCTAGAATCAAACAATATTTACGAGAACTTTACCAATAATTTTCCCAATCAATTTAATAAAATTATTCCCAAATTGAAGTCGGAGTCAGCAGAAATATTTTACCTCTGATTAAAAATAATAATTTGTTGGACCAACGGTCTGAGGATAAGTTTACCTACCAATGATTTCAAGAAGGCTGCCGATAAGGAAACTCTCTACTGAGAATCTAAGGAATATGAGAAGGAAACTCCCTGCTGGGTATTATAATACACTCTCAGGAATATGCGAAGGGAACTATCTGCTGGAAATTAGAGCAAAGTCTAAGGAATATGATCAGTACTCTTCCTATTTGAAATTAGAACAAACTCTAAGGAATATGATAAGGAAACTCCCTGCTGGGTGTTAGAAGACACTATATAGAATATGATAAGGAAACTATCTACTAGAAACTAGAGCACACTCTAAGGAATATGATGAGCAAACTCCCTGCTGGAAATTAGAACACACTCTAAGGAATATGATAAGGGAACTCCCTGCTGGGTGATAGAAGACACTCGAAAGAATATGATAAGGAAACTATCTTCTGGAAATTAGAGCACACTCTAAAGAATATGATACGCCAACTCCCTGCTGGAAATTAGAACACACTCTAAAGAATATGATCAGGACTGTCTCTATATGAAATTAGAACAAACTAGGAATATTAGAAGGAAACTCCCAGCTGGAAATTAAAACACTATCTAAGGAATATGAAAAGAAAACTCCCTGCTGGGCGTTAGAAGACACTCTATAGAATATGATAAGGAAACTCCATAGTAATTAATTGTAATAAATAAATAAATATTTTGTTATTTTTCAACATTTTGATTGCTAATCACAATTTTAGATGGCAGCAAATTCTGGAAAATTTTAAAACACAGAGATAAAGAAAGAGAAAGACAGAAAAAGACAGAAAAAAGTAGGAAAAATACTGAGAGCGAGACAGAAAGTAAGAATAAAATAGACACTAAGAAACACTTCAGTAAAATTCACTTAATGTATTTCTACTTTGTATTTCTTTGGTTAAAACCTGCTCTAATTTCATAAAACGCCAAATGCGTAGATAATTGGATGACCTTGTCAAAGGTCAGCCAACTTAAACCGCTTCCTTTCAGTTAAATTCGTGCTCTATGCGAGTTCGTGAAACAGAAATAGAAAATTACCTACATAATTAATCACCGAACAGCCTTAGTAGTGTAAATAGACCTCACGTGTTGTTGTTGGTGTTATTTCTATTATTGTTGTTATTTTTTTTGTTGCAGTAGAAACAATTTTGTTAATGCAACTGCAGCAAAATATTCACAACGAAGGAGAGGGAGAAAAAAAAAATCATTTGTATTTTTGTGTGAATTCTCGTTTTTGAGCAAATGAAATGCCACAATGGCAAAGTAGCTTTTAAATTAAAAATTTTACGGTGCTTTGCATGGAAAACTAACAACAAGAACAGCAACAATAATAGCAACAATAATAGCAACAATAATGGCAACAACAACAACAACAAAAGCAACCACACTTACAACAAATCATTTAGCAATGTCAAAGATCGTGCGCAGTCAGACGGCTGCAAGTCACATTGCGGCGCGGCGCGGCGCGGCGTGTCGTGCTACTTGTGTGATGACAATGACAATTGATAGCAAGGTAGAGGGGGTTAAGCTTAAATTTTTTACTATTTGTTAGTTTTATTTTATGTTGTTTTAATTAATTTCGCATTTTTTTTAACAATTTCGCTAATGAACAGATACGAATCACATTCGCTGAGCTCAACAAATTTGCATGCCATGCAGATGCTTGGGTGTGCCTGTGTGTGTGTGTGTGTGTGTGTGTGGAATGTGTGTGTGTGCATGTGTTTTGCGTGTGTGCCTGGGTGCGCGCTGCATAAATCCCGATTTATTAGTTAAGTGTCAATGCTTGCAACATCAAAAAAAGTGGCAGCAAACCCGCTTTTATATTTATTTATTTATTTATTTCTGTGTTTGTGTATTCACGCTCGTTTGTATCGCATTTGAATGAAGTGTGAAGCACGAGAGTGAGCGGGTGAGTGGGTGTGAGAAAAACGCCTCAACAACGCGGCCACAGACTTCATGATACTCGGCTGCACGCGTGCACAGCCACTGCGACTGCCTCCGAGAGTTGGCCAATATTTTTGGTAATAAAAATTTCATTCGGTTGTAAAATTTCGGAAAATTTTGAGAATATTTATGAAAATGTTATTTATTTACTCACAGACTCATTCATGCTGCAATTAATTATTATGTAAATGTCGATTTTTCATTCATTTGAAAATTAAACCAAAAAAATTTGGAAAAAAATATAAAATAATAAAAAAAATTATTTTTAATTATAGTTTAGAGTTTCACACAAAAATAATATAATTATTTTTTATTTTAAAAAAAATATATTTGCGAATTATCTCATAAAAAAAAAATTTTTTTTAATATAACAAAAAAATAATTAAATAATTAAATTACCAAAATTAAACAATTAATTACTTAATTTTAGCAATTGGCCTTTAATGGGAATTTTTTAAATTGCAAACTAAATGATCAACTTTCTAGAAATTACTTCTTAACGTCAAAAAGGAAATATTGATTTTCATTTTTAAATCTGAAAAATTTAATTGCTAAATTTCAGCAATTAAATTTACAACTTTCAGTCTTCAGCTCATTAAGTTTCAAAAATAGTATTACTGGCTTTCAGAAATTGAATATTGACTTCCTGACTATCAGCAATTCAATCTTTGACTTTCAGGAATTGATTAGCTGAGATTGACTTCCTTACTATCAGCAATTAAATCTGTGAATTTTAGATATTTATCAGTACTAAATTAGTTAATTACTGAATTGAAACAATCGGACATACAGGGGAAAATGCTTATTTAAATTTTGAACTGAATTATCAGCTTATAAAAAATGTATGCCTAATACCAAAAAAAGCAAAAGCAAATTGAAAAATTGAATTACTAAATTTCAGCAATTAAATTTACAACTTCCTGATTGTTGTGGTCAAGGATGCTCAGCTTATCAAGACACTCCATCACAAGTTTTGATGTCACCTGGTGAGAGTTGTGATGGCTATTCATTTTCCTGCCAGGATGGCTATTCTTTTGCCTAGCTTTTCCGAGTAGCTTTCTTCGGCCTGCCCTGGCTGCTTCATCAGTGAATGAACCGTCTGCGTGCCATGTTATTGTATTCTGGGTTATCTTGTAAGTTTTAGATATACCTTCCCAAATCTTTTTAGTACTAAGTTCAGTTTTTATCGTTTTATACAACTAAACTGTGGATGCGTCTTATCCTGACCTTTAAATTTATCCTCCTTTACTGTGATATTATTACTTTAGGCAGTATAAATGGAATATTTCATACGTTCGAATTGTTGAACAATATTTAATAGATTATTCCTTATCCAGCCCTACTAGTAGCTATGATAGTCTAGCAGCCGAGGGGTGGAAATGAATCGCGTTCAAATCCTGTCCAGCAAATGGTGGAGCAATGCGTGTTTTTATATCTATTTCACTTCGAGACAAAAGCATTACTTGAAGGTATGATTATTTCAATGAGAGTAGGTATCCTTTTTAGGATTAGTACAGAAAGCTGCTTGAACTTAGCAACACTTAAACTCTAGCAACTGTGCTAAGGCATGGATAAGCAATTGATCCAAGTGAGAGAAGAGAAGTGAGGACAATTTTTGCCTACATGATGGTTTTTTTACCATTTAGGTAAGACTGTGCTCTTCGGAGACTATCTTCGGTCTTTTGTAAACTCGCTATGATAAAAACTTTCTATATTTAGGGAAAATATGCAAGCCACCCCTAAAGCATCTCATACCCATCAACTTATAGTACACACACTGAAGACACTGAAGAACGGTACTAAGGCATCAACTTATAGTACGCACACTGAAGACACTGCAGAACGGTACTAAGGCTTCCGGCAGGCGAGATCCACCGTGGACGCCATCAACGAACTTGTCCAGATGGCCAAAAAAGCGATCCAGGGAAACGATGGAGGGGTGGACCCAAGAGTAATTGCATGGTGGTCACCCTAGAAGTCAAAAACGCTTTCAACTCAGCTAGCTGGGAACGCATAGTCAGCGCGTTAGCAGAGTTTGGGGTGCCCATTTACCTGAGGCGAATGATTGGCAGCTACTACAGCGAGCGAATCCTGCTCTACGAGTCCGAAAAGGGTGTAGAGTCTTACAAGGTTATCAGAGGAGTACCCAGGGATCGGTGCTTGGACCGCTACTCTGGATTCCTATGTACGACGGCATCCTCCGCGTATAGGTCCCTGATGGTGTCAAAATCATCTGATCCGCGAACGACATAGCGTTGGTAATTACAGCGAAATACTTGGAGGATGTAGTAGCAGAGACCAACCGAACTGAAGTGAAGATAATGACCAGTCTTCAGATCAACTTGACAAAATTTGAAGATTCATTAAACACTTGTTTGATAGCTGGAAATCATGATGATAATAATGTCAAAATTTATTAATTTTTTTTTTTTTGTATGAGGAAGAATGACTGAATGGTCTCAGGAACAACAACTTCATGTCTTTTGAATATAATACTGAAGGTAGTGTTAAAATATCTTCGACAGGTAGTATTACAAAATCTCTATAAAATTGGGCGTGTTCCTACATCAGCGTAGGGTACTCACGCTCCGGCACCAACGTTGCTAATTGACTGTAATGAGCCAAATTGAATTTTTACCCGTGCTATTCCACAGACAACACGTACTCGTATCTTCGTATCTAACAAATACGTGCTACCTACGTGTACGTTTGGCATTAGCCCCGCTTCTCTCAGGTTTTCACAGAATTCTATTTCAATTTTCATGCTTGATTTTTAGGTATTTAGTAACACAATTCATGCAAAACAAATAAAAACTCAGCCGAAAAAAATAGAAAAAATGTAAATAAATTTTTAAAAAACATAAATAAATTGCATAATTAATAAACTATTTTCTTAGCCGAACAAGTGATGCAGGGAGCTTACATGCTGACGTACGTATGTGCGAGTGTGTGTGTGTGACTGGGTTTGTGTAACTTTATGCTTCGACTAATTAAATTACAAAAACGTTATTGTTGTTATTGTTGTAATTGTTGTTGTTGTTGTAATTGTAGTTGTTGTTGTTGCTGTGGTCGTTTAAGTGTTGTAATCGATTCTACAAAATAGAACCACCAACGGAGCGCGAGTCCGACGGAGAGGCACATGTTAACTAATACAACAACAACAACAACACCAAGAACAACAACAACAAAAATATAAATAGATATCTACAATCAAAGGCAACGTATATTTACAAGGTCAACTATAACAACAACAACGACAACGACAACAACAACGGCAACGGCAACATTTGAAACTTCTTTCAATGTGTTGTGTGGATGTTGTTGTTGTTGTTGTTGTTATTGTTTTTGTTGTGGTTGTTGTTGTTGTTGTTGTTGTTGTTGTTTACCTAAAGCCTGCAGAAGAAAACCAGCACCACTCATGCCGGAATTGAGCAACGCAAAACGTGTATTTGTGACTTTTTGACCGTAAACCAATGAAGCGCTAATGTGGAATAAAGCCAACCCATTCATGTGGACGTACTTTGAAATTGTGAATTATTTAGTGTAAAGAAAAATATAGTAAAGAGCCATGAATTATGCAAACAAACAACAACAGACCAAGCTACAATTCTGGGAAGTGTGTTGTTGAATTGTGAGGCGCCCTTTGTCGAAATCTGGATTAACTTTATTCAGCGAAAAGCCGCTACTTCACCAACTGCGACATAAGCTCCAATGAAACGGAGGCAATCAGTTTAAGATTCAAATACCTGGCCTAACTGAGATTAAATTGATCGCTCTAGAAAGTTGCATCATCAATCCACTATAATTTGGTCCGATTTTTATAGGCTTAAAAAGAACCAACCCCACAAAGTCTGAAATTAAAAGATTCTTATAAATTAGTAGCCATCACACTAGAGGCAAAGGGAACTCCATAAGAACTGTGAAAGCCGTTATAGCCTTCACTCTCTGAAGTTTATTCACGATCTCATTATTGAGCCATGTTATATTGGGTCCAAGTTATTGAGTGTTCCAGTAGACACCCTCCGATAAAATATGGCAAAAATAACTGGCTAAGGGACCCCTGAAGTTTAGCAATCTCACAGAGATTCTATTAAATTTTATTGCCAACACGCTCAATTTTGGTCCTTTGTCTAAGGACGAAGAATTATGCCCTCAAAACTAAACCATTTGGTAGTTTTAAAATAACTTTATGTACTATTTGTTGGACCCAATAACATTATAATAACTTTCGATACTTTGTTATAAACCAAACACCGTCATCAACTCTTAAATAAAGCGCGCCAATACTTTAAGGATGTATAAGGTGGCATTAATAAAGGTTACACCGATGTAAACCATAATTTTATAACTAAATATTTGTGAAGCTTCATAAAATACATCGGCAATTACTTTGAACTCTAAAGAATAAGGTTGGAAGCACTCAACACAATGGGAGTAGCTTAAAAAGGATGTATAGGGTTCCTTTATTGATTTTATACAGCTTAAAGCTTCAATGCTTGAAAATAAGTTTTATAAACTTTTGTAACTGGTCACGAAAAACACATTATTAAGTGTTATAAGTAATTATATATTAAGTATAGTAAAGTAATTATAGAAGAGATAATGAATGATAAATCAGTTATAACTGAAATGTATCGAATTAAGTAGTGATCGTCTTAAAATAAGTAGTGATCGTCTTAAAGTAAATCAGCTCTGCCAACAACTTTCAAATAATTGCGTTTGTTCCGTAAAATTCACATGCAGTCTTAATCACTTCCGATATTTTATTCAACAGATTATTCTAGCGTCTCATTACGTGTGCCCCGATCAGCGGGTACCGCAACTTAGAGGTCGCACATTACTTCTATTATATATGTAGAGTCGAGAGACATAACCGCATTAAGGCAAGGAATATCAACTCGACACGAAAATGAATGATTGGCAGATCATTTTATGCACTCCAAACGACCCGTTGTGCTTCCGGAAATACGAATGCGGGTGATTGCATCGGTAGATCTAACATTGAAGAATCGTAATCGAATCGTAATCACACACAACAAACAAATTAGGAAGCTTTCCAATTGAAAGTGGAAACAATTATCAAGTTGAATGTGAGAGCTCAGATCTTGTGGGAGTGCGGTTAATCTTGGTTTTCGATATTTCTGTTCGAGGATTTTTTTAGCTATCTATAAGCTAAACTACTGATCATATTCAAGTGTTTTGGTGATCTTTTAAAATGCTCTTCCTATCGTTTAGGAAGAATCTTTTGTACGTTTAGGAACAATCTTCTGATCTTTTAGGAACAATCTTCCAATCATTTAGGCAAAATCTTCCGATCGTTTAGGAACAATCTTTCGAAGGCTAAGGAATAATTTTCCGATCGTTTAGGAACAATCTTTCGAAGGTTAAGGAACAATCTTTCGAAGGCTAAGGAACAATTTTCCGATCGTTTAGGCAAAATCTTCCGATCGTTTAGGAACAATCTTTCGAAGGCTAAGGAATAATTTTCCGATCGTTTAGGAACATTCTTTCGAAGGTTAAGGAACAATCTTCTGAACGTTTAGAATCGATGACTGAGTGTTTTTCCAGCAGCTCCATCAGACTCCTGAGCTAGCAAAGACCCAAAAGTAAGGTGAACGATCTCACTTCTTACCCAATAAAAATATTAAAATTCCAATCTACTTCTAATTTCCCAATAATATCCAATCCTCCTGTTCATGCCTCATATGGCTCATTACCGTAAATTTTCTAAGAGGCACGATACTGCCAGAATTGATACGCAATCATTGTGACATAACAATGTAAACTCGGCATACTTCAGCAGCTGTCATACAACCAACAACACCACCAGCAACAACAACAATAGCAACAACAATGGCAACAACAATAGCAACGACATCGAGTCTAATTCTTATTACATGACTTTGTTATGACAAGTGCCACGAAATTGTCAGCGCACGCTGCCAAGACACGGAAAGAAGCACGCAAGCACGTCAGAGCGCAGGCACGCACCCATCCAGAGCAGCAGCAACAGCAGCAACAACGATCAATGAATGCTCCACATAATTATAGTTGTTGTGATTAATGTGGTGGTTGCTGTTGTTGTCGGTGTTGTCGATGTTTTGTTGCTGCTGCTGGTGCTGCATCTCTGTGGGCAACGCCCTATCAAACAACTGCAATTATGGGCTTACAAAAAGAAAGAAAAGCGGTTAACATGTGCCTTACGGGTTCTAAAATTTCAAAGCGAACGTTCGCACACTTCACATATACCCTGCATACAGAACGATAGGGAAGGGGGAGTGGAGTTGAGTGGCGCCGTGCGGAGAGCGCAAAGAGCCGGAAATGCGTTATGCAACAGTTTATGCACATTTTTTGCACTTGTTTGCAATTCAAAACGGCTCCGCCTGAGAACACGCATTGTTGGCTTCGAGCTCGTTGTGGTGGAGACAAAGTTTCAAAGTTTTGCGCCAAGTTAACAACAGGGCCAGATATATACGTAGCGGCAGAAGCAGCTGCAGAGACAGAAATAAAAACAGTGGTAGAGACACGAGTAGAGGCGCAAATAGAGGCGGTAGGTAGTACAGGCGGTGGTAGAGGCACGGGTATAGGCACGGGTAGAGGCAGAGTGGAGCCCGAGGTACAACAGCACGTGAAAAACAGCCTCGTAGCGTAGTTGCAGGTGTCGCTGTGTTGTCTCTAGACGCTTTTCAGCTGAAGTTCATATTTATGAACACGTTAAAGGTAATTGAAATTGAAAATATTCACTCTGGGTGAACCTCTGGGCAAGTTCCGTTCAGGTGACCAGCTGGAAAAACAACTAAATATGTTAAGTAGAATTTGAAATTGACTTTCAAATTGACTTTGAAGTATCTCTCAGCATAGAACGCCCAAGTTTCAGTACCAGTAGTGGCAGGTCCTTGAGTGAAGGCGGGCGGAAAGTTGGACTATAAATTAGGGTGCATATTAAGATCGTTGTTAGGTTGAATGTTTGGAAGGAAGTATTGCTTCTATTATTTTATTGTGGTCTCTCGAACTCTTTTGTCTTGACTTGAAATCTTTGAAATGATTTGAGTAAATTCCAGAGAATACATTTTGACTTTCATAGTAACTTAAAAAATATTCATCATGACTTTAAAACAGTTCATAATGACTTCAAGACGCGTCTTCTTGACTTAGACAGACTTCATCATGGCTTCAGAAGATTTGATAAAAACTTCCAGAGGCCTGATAATGATTTGAAGTGACTTCATCACGACTTCAAGAGAGTTGTCAAGATTGTTGGAGACTTTATCATGACTTCAGGAGATTTAATAATAACTTCAAGAGGCCTGATAATGATTTGAAGTAACGTCATCACAACTTCAGGACTATTAAACACTAATAAGCTTCCAGAACCCACACCACAACTTTAAAAAGTATCATAATGACTTCAAGACGGGCCATCTTGACTTGGAGAGAAGGTTTAATAATAACTTCTAGATACCTGATAATGATTTGATGTGACTTCATCATGGCTTCAGAAGATTTGATAAAAACTTCAAGAGGCCTGATAATGATTTGAAGTGACTTCATCACGACTTCAAGAGAGTTATCAGGGTTGTTGGAGACTTTATCATGACTTCAGGAGATTTAATAATAACTTCAAGAGGCCTGATCATGATTTGAAGTGACTTCATCACCACTTCAGGACATTTAATCACTAATAAGCTTCCAGAACCCTCACCACAACTTGAAAAAGTTTCATAATGACTTCAAGACGCCTCATCATGACTTGAAAAGACTTTATCATAGATGCAGGATATTTAATAATAGCTTCAAGAGGCCTGATCATGATTTAAATAGACTTCATCATGACTTCAAGACATTTAATCATAACCTCAAAGGACTTCATCATGACTTCAGGGTTTTCAACAATTTGACTATCTTTAAAAAACAATAAAAGGGAACACATTCCCATCACTGCAACAACTTCAACCACAAAAAAAGGTTACTAACTGCATTCAAAAATAATGATGATTATTTTTAGACCGATCTCTAAGAATAAAAGTCGACCATTACTCTTGAAACAAAACAAATCAGTTACTACCAGAAACCGAAGATATTCATCTGTTTGCTGAAACCATGTCAAAACAAATTCATAAAAGAAATTCTACATCTGGTCACCCAAAAATGATTCAAATTTCAAATGTAAACATTTATTCAAGTGACATAATTCAAAAAACACGGTTTACAAAAACTCGAAAGTGAAATTTATTTACAAACGGAGATAGAATTTCTCTCCTTGTCTACCTTGCGCCTATTTAAACTCTTTCACGCTTACGAGAATTATTATTTAATAACAGAATTGATAAACAAATAATTCTCAACGAGACGGAAAAGCATGCCAAGTGTTAAACACGGAATGATAAGATAAAAGTGAGACCCTGAATAAAGGTGAGCAGGGAGCAAGACTGATCAGGAAGGGGCCTCACGTGAAAACGATAAATTAAACACTTGAATTGTTAAATTATAGTTTAGTATCTGTCTGTAAAGCATTGACTTAGCAATAAACAAAAGAACATTTAACATTTTAAATGTCTAAGAAGTGAAAGAAGCAGCTCTCTCCGCTTCAGGGTCCTTCCGAGATTATGGTTTAGAATTCTGAAGATAAGTATATTTCATCCTCTTATGAATTAAAACCCCCAGAGCAGAGACATTTTATACTTTTCCTATAGTTCTCTGCAGGAAAGAACACAAAAATTAAGAACTTTTTAGATTTTATAAAAGATCGGGACTGATTGACACTTCCGATTAAAGAGAGTGGAAGGAAAAATGGGCCAAATGTGGAAATAAGTATTGGAATATTAAATAATAATATTAATAAATATTAGAATATTAATATTAGAACATGATAATGATCAATTAAACAATGTTATGCTGTATGCTTAAAACGGGTTCAGGAAATATCAGCCTACAAAAAGTGGGAAAAGAGGCCTTCTTTGACATTTGCCACCCCTTTTTCAGGCCGGACAAGGACAAAATTTTGAACCAACTTTATGCACATTTGCACGACGAACAACTTTTGGCTTAAAGAGTTCAACTCTTTTTGATAGTTTTGGAGATTTTGTTGGAAAAACTGAATTGTTCGAATTTTACTGTACTTTAAATGCCTCAACATGTTTTTTGTGTCATGTTTCTGAAGATAAAGGAAATGTTTACATAATATTACGAGTATATTTGTAAAAACTTCATCATTAAACAAATTCTGACTTGATGCCTATCTCTTCTAGTTTAGGGAACTTACTGAATTGCAACAATATTTAAACTGTATCCACAGCTCTGTGGAATCTTCCACGGATACTCGCACTTACCGTTTAGTAGCACCCTGTAGCAAACGCTTATTCTGTGGAGTTTGTGGCCCATTGCCACCGGAGCCCGTATCCGTTGGCTGATGAATTGTCAATGATTTAGTTGAGTTTAACCCTTTCACAAGACTGGGACTCGCAGCTCCCGCACTATTAACACTCGACAGGGGTGAGCGACGCACGCTGGGGGTAGCGGTGGCGGATGGTTTACGCGCGTCGCCATCCACCCCACCGCCCACCACATGCATGCCCCGTGTCGTCACCACTTTCGATTTCACATCACTATAGTTTTTCTTGATGAGCGCCTTATTGCTAGCGATCTTATTCATTACGGCGTCCCATTTGTTGGGCGTGTGTGATTTACGCACAGCCGCAGCAGGCGCGTTACTGACGCCCGTACTCGCACCTGGCGTTCCCGATTTGAGTCTCGGACTCTTTGGCGATACACGTGAGCCCGACCCGGTCGCGGACTTGACACTGGCACTGTCACTCAAGGACACTTTCGAGCCTACTGCGCCCGACGACTCCGATCGCGTTGCGAATTGCGCGCCCGTAAATACCGGCGAACCCGTTTCCGATTTAGCACCGTACACGCCGTTAGCATTACACAGCGACGTCAGCGATGCGTGTTTACACTGTGAGCTCACTTTCTGTACTGCCAGCGGCCGCGGCTGCTGCTCGCACCATGAATCGTTTCCAGTGGCGCAGCTTTTCGGTCGCTTCGCACTCGCACTCGAACTGGCACTCGCAGTCGTGTTCGTGTTCGTATTCGCGTGTCTGTTCGTATTTGTGTTTGTATTTGGGTTCGTGTTTGTGTTTGCGTGTTCCACGAAAGCTTCTTCCAGCGAGGAGAAGCTTTTGGCGTCCACGTGCACAGCGCTGCCGTCCACGCTGCAGTAGGAAGTGCGGTTGGAAAGCGTCGCCGCGGATAGACGATCAGTGCTGCAGCTGCTCTGCATTGTGGAAGATGTTTGGCTGCAACTCAGTTGACCTTGACCCAGTGACGCTGTTGGTGGCGCATCCGCGGCGTTGTCGCAGGCACGTGTTGCCTTTCCACTCTCGCGATTGCTCTTCACTGTCTCCGTTGAGTCTTCTCCCTCGGCGTCCGGCGACATATCCGTGACAGGTTCCTGTGTGTCTTGTCGCCGCATCAGGGCCAGATCTTCGTCGCAGCGATTTTCCACGTCTGTGAAGATGCCGGACGACTCCATGCATGAGTCTTCCATTTGCGGATCTTCCGAAATGAACACAGATGCAGTCGGCTGCAGCATTGGGCCGTACAGTTGGCCGTCTATCACTTGGGCGCGTCGATCGCCGCGATGGAATATGTCGTCGGCATCCGATTCGGTGAAGAAATCCGAGTCAGTCATGGGATCTTGTCGTCGTATAGGCGGCAATTGTTGATGCTGCTGTTGATTGAAGCTTGGCTGGCGCGAGACGTGGCCGCCTTTACGCGCCGCTGGGCCGTTCGAAGGGGAGTGATCGCCGGCCCCACGGGAGGCCGGTCGCGACATTTCGCCATCGCCCTGGTAGCCGGTGTCTAGGCTGGTGACGCTGGTGACGCTCGTTATGAAGCTGGTGGATATCTTTGAGACACTCGATTTCGACATTTGATCCATTTTGGAGGGTTCGGTGTCGGTGTGGAGCGACACCGGCTCTGTGCTAGTGGAGCTGGTTTGCAGCTGTTGCTGTTGCTGCTGCTGCTGCTGTTGCACATTCTGACGCTGTTGAGCTGCGCCGAACATTGTCTGCTGTTGCAATATCATGTCGGTTATGTCGGTTTTCACTTCCACTGGATCGAGTGGCAGCTCCTCCGGCGAAGGCGTTTGATCGATGCGCATTTGATGCAGAGCCAGTTTGCTGCTGTTGTTGTTGGTGACATTCAATCCCAAAGGCAATTCCAAGTTGTTGGTGTTTGTGTTTGTCGAATCGAGGAACTCTTTCATCTGATCGGGCGTCAGTATTCCCAAACTTTCGTCCATCTCGAAGGAGTTTTGCTTCTTTAGCAGCTGCTGTTGCAACTGCTGCGAAGAGGGCGACTGGGACATGTTGTTGCCAGGCATGGAATTGGTGTGTGGTTGCGATAGCACCGTTGACGACAAAGAGACGTCCACCAATTCGATAGAACAGTCCAGCGTAGATTCAGTTAAGTCCAATCCAAAAGAGAGGCGGGACTTCTGCCGCGTATTAGGATTGTTGACGTCCTGCAGCGACGTGGCCATGTTCGCAGCCTGCTGTTGTTGAGCCTGCATCAGAAAGTCTTCAGTGCGAGCACCCATCATCGTCAGAGTAACGTCCACGTCCATAGGCTCGCCCAACAAATCCTCGTCGGGCGTGTGAGTGGGCAGAGCCAAGTCACTTTGAGCTCCCTTAAGGAACATGGGCGACAACATATGCACCGGCACCGGAGTGAATTGATACGCAGCGGTGCCGCCCTCCGCGTGAAACTGCGGCTTGTAATCCGGCGTGGTAGATGCGGAATTGGAAATCTGCGTCATGTAGAGCAGCTGACTAGTATTCCTGGCATTGCTGGGGCGCGGTGTGTCCATAAACTCCTTGGTCAAATTGAGTAATTGCATATGCTTTGCTGGCGATGGCATAGTCGCCGTGACATCGAGCAGACGCTCTGTGGAATTCAAGGTCAACTTCATGCTGGCTTTATCGGACCCCAGTGAAGAGTCGTGCCCCTGATCTCTCGTAACTTCCAAGTTGGTTTGGTAAGTTTTGCTCAATTCGTCTCCTGGCTGCGATAGAAGCGTCGTATCCACCTCAAAGCCAGACGGTATGGAGACATCTTCCAGCATGGCCATGTTTTCCATGGAACCAGGATTCGTGTAAGTAGCATTTGTGGCCGGCGACATTATATCGGTGGAGTCCAGGAACCTCGTGTTGTTGGCGAGTGTACGAGTGACATTCGCATAGGTTAATTTGTCCACGAAATGAGTGACACTGAGAGACTGGTTCGTGTTGTGCACCTTCAGAGTGATCGTGTCTTCCATGTGCTCTTGCAAATGCACGGTAGGCGTGGTAACTATCACGGTGTCATTCGCCAGGGATGCACCATTAACAGTGCTAGTTGTGTCCACATTATTTATAGATGGCGCGGCTATTCCCTCCTCACTACACAGATAGGTGGTGCCTGCAGATCTCCTCTGCTGGGATGAATTTGCGTCCCTCGGGGACATTGGCGTACACGTCACATCCAGACTCTGCGTCATGTTTAGGATATGCCGCGTCTGATCTCTGGCTGTCGGTTTTGTCGTACTTACCGCCGGGGTCGATTGCGCCAGAATGTCCTGGGTCATGCTCAGCAAATTTACGCTGCTGTCGCTGCGCACGAATGTGTCCGAACGTGTCAAAGGGCGTGGCATGCTGGGCGTTATGTTGTTTTTGTCATTACCAGTGGAATTGCTTGGCGTATTCGTTTGCTTCTCGGTGGCCTTGCGTGAGTTTGGGTTCTTGAGTGAGTGCGATCCCTTATCAGGCTTAGAGAAGAACTTCTTCAGTGCCGTGGTGGTCTTCTTGCTCATCATACTCATAGCATTGTTCAGGCGATCCCCGGAAGAGCTCTTCTTCAGGGAATTCATGCCTAGTACCGGCGGCGCGTTCAAGACGGCCAGAGAAGTGGGACGCTGAATTGCTGTACTAGATGCAGTTGGACGAGTATTCTGCATGTGTCGCAAACTGCCCGGTAGAGGTATACGTGAAGCACCATCCAGACGAGGGATGCGCGTTGATGCTGATTCCTGAAATATACAGAAAAAAAATCATCAGCACTCATAAAGACCTTTAATGAAAAGTTCAAGTTTTAAGTAAACAATGGCGCCGTTATTCTCAATAACAACCACGCCCGCCCCCATAGTGTCTAAGGTTAATATCCTACCCATAATCATCATCATCATCATCATTATCGTCATCATAATTTAAAATCAATTTCTTCAAAAAGCCACACACGCAATTACACCGAATGCTTGCTCTGCAAATTTACAGACTTTTAATATTATCCTTATGGCTGGTCGTAACCAAGTAATCAACCCTGAAGCCAGTTTCCACCCACCACCCACGGCAGCGCTCGTAAATTGCGTCATTGTTTTTCGTTTTGGCGCCAATTGCTGAGATTGGGGTGGGTTTGTTTGCTATTTGCAGTTCAGAGTGTTTATGACGGAAAAAGTGGAACGCAGTTTTGGGCAACGCAGCATGCTGTGATCCAAATTTGAACGAGGATATGTGAAGAGCACTGACACGTCAGGGGAGGGGGTGGCAAATTGGAGCAACGCTTTAAATAAATGAATAAGGAGCCAATTTCAGTAGTGATTTCGGATGGCACTGGTGGCAAATTAGAAACCCATATTCAGGCACTGAAAGCACTTGTCGTAAAGCAACATTGTTGAAGCTTTCTATGAGAAGTTATAATGCTTTTAACTTCATAACCGTAAGAACAGAACAAATTATACGCCATTAAGGAGTAAGAGGGTAGAGAGAGAGATAGAGGGAGAGAGAGAGAGAGAGAGGGAGAGAGGGAGAGAGGGATAGAGTGAGAGAGGGAAAGAGAGAGAGGGTGAGAGAGAGGGGGAGAGAGGGAGAGAGAGGGAGAGAGAGGGAGAGAGAGAGGGAGAGAGAGAGGGAGAGAGAGGGAGAGAGAGGGAGAGAGAGGGAGAGAGAGAGGGAGAGAGAGAGGGAGAGAGAGAGGGAGAGAGAGAGGGAGAGAGAGAGGGAGAGAGGGAGAGATGGAGAGATGGAGAGAGGGAGAGGGAGAGAGGGAGAGAGGGAGAGAGGGAGAGAGGGAGAGAGGGAGAGAGGGAGAGAGGGAGAGAGGGAGAGAGGGAGAGAGAGATCGAGGGAGAGAGGGAGAGAGTATTAAACGAAATAAGGCCTTCCAAAGTAGCAAGCAATTTATCATTGTTAGCAACTCAACTCAAATTATATTGTTAGCAACTTTGAAGGTCATTATGGAGTTAAGAAATCTTCATGATATAATAACTGTATAATAACTCCATAATGAACTAATGAACTATATAATGAAATTTGTCTAAACCCAATTTTGTGCTTTTATGAAGAATTTTCCTCCTTAGTAAATCGTCAATCGAATGCTTTGTAGGAGGCTTTATAGAGCTTTGAACGGTTTTCATGGAGTCGGATTGCACCTCTGTATCGGGAAGGGATTCATCCATATATACTAAGACTATATCACTGAATCCTGCTACACTGTTCACACCCTTTCTGTGATTTGCTTTCTAATTTTATCATTGGTTTAATTGAGTTTGGAAAGAAATGAAGAAATTCTCGAAGATCTCTGTGACGGGGTTCATATGAGACGAACCTCTATCAGTGAATTCCATAGGAATGCTGGATATCTGGAAGCGTATATGACGCTATTATTAATATAAATATTTCGCAGTTTCTTCGGAAATAAGGACACATGGGCTCATATCACTTGGAGCCACTTTGCGGTGGTTTGAGAACATGGGCCGCCAATATCGACACTGTTAACCTTGTTTTTAAGTATCCCAAAATGACTGCTGCAAAACACTGAACTCAACCTTCAAACCGAGCTCCTTGTTCCATGTACGCCAGAAACTTTTCAAATAATTGTAATTACAACCAAAACGAAGGAACAACTTTTTAGCTTACAACGCTGAGAGTGCCGCCGAAATGAATGAAATTCTGTGAGCATATGCCATAATATGCTCCACAGAACTGGGACGTGCGAGCTGGGTGGGGGTTTAATTATGAAAATATGTTTACAGTTGGTTGGCGCTATCGATGATGGTGAACGAAATGAACGTGAAAATATTTATGCAAAATTTCGCAAGCGCCGCGGGCGAAGCAGAACGAAAAACTTCAATATTAATAACCTTTTTTTTGTGTCCTTTACCAATGTTTTGGAAGGAAGCCTGAGGCGACACGATTCACTATTCCATATTTTGCTGTGAAATTGCGTGCTTCATTTATTTTTTTTATCTTTTTTATTGTTACAATATTTTTTTTATCCTTGTCTGAATTGCAAATCAAAATAGCTCAGCCACGTATCTGGAGCAAATGCCAACAATCAAAATAAAACCACCGCAATAAAAGCGTAAGTGCGGCCACGGAAGACACACAAGAACAAATGGAATGATGAATGCACACGGAACTGAATACTGACAAGGAAATAAATAAAATCGAAGCACAGCCAAGCACACGCACACATGCAGAGAAGCCGCACACACACGCAGAAGCCGCACACTCACACACAACCAGAGGTGGCTTTCATATTTTAAGCTTTTTGTTGATACTTCACATTCGTTGAAAATAGCAACAGCAACAACTACGACAACAACAACAACAACGACAAATACAACAACAACTACAACAACAACGACAACAAATACAACAACAACGACAACAACTACAAATGCGACAACAACAACCAGAACAATAAGCAACGAGGATTATTATTATTAATAGCCCAGAACGATGTAATGCCAAAGCACAAACGTTGGTTCCTTTGAGCCAACCTCCTTGTTACTCAACCAGCCCATCATTTGAATGTTCAAACACACACTTGAAAAACACACAACCTGTGGGCAGGGACCGGGGCAGTGGTAGGGGCAGTCACGGTGCACCAAAGCCGCTTAAATTTCTTATTTATCGATTTATTGATGGGCGAATGCGTAACGTGGCAAAGCGAAAGGCAACCCGTGCCAGCGAGGGTTGAAAAAGAACATATGTATTTATTATTGAAAACAACGCTTAAGTGCTAATGCGAGCACCATAGCAATACAGGCATACGCAATCACACCAGGAGACATTTCATTCAGATCGGCGAGGCTGAACGTAGTTGGTGGGTGGTGCTTACATTCGATTGGGGAATAGAGCAGCGACAAACTGACTCCGGGAGTTAAGCATAATTCTATTTGAACATCTTCACCGAACCTCCTGAAGTTTGAGAAGACTATTCCAACATGAGTGTTACACTTTGTAGCTAAGGAAGTACACAGTCTACGTCAGGTTTAATTTGCTGTATATGGTGGCTAAGATAAACCTGTTGAGGTCTTACAGAATTTGTGTTGGAACTTGAACCTGTGATCTTATTATACTGCAAGTAAATTATTATTGGAATACTTTGTTAATGCTGCGAGGTTTCTTTATCTGGTCGATGTGAGGGCTTCCTTAACTTTACTTCAACTACTAAATTTGTCGTTTTATTACAATGTGAATATGACGCTTCCAACTTTAAATTGTCGTTTAAGGAAAACTTTAAGTTCTTTAAAGTAAACTAACTCTATAAGAACACACAATAACTTTATAATATTTCTTATTATTTATAAATATTTCGCGAAGTTTATTTAGATGGAATTGTAAGATTTAATAAAGCTTTATAAATGCTATAAAAGCTATGCTTAAACAGTATAGGTGCGTTCCAGTTGTTTATAAAGCTGCTTCACAGACACTAAAATAGTTTAAAAATGTCTGTCCAATTTTTTTATAAAGTTTAAGTCAATAAAATTATTACAACGCTTCCAAAAATTATTTATAGAGACTATTTATAGAGGTGTAACTGTTTTTAGACGATGACATATTTGTATGATGCCGTAAGTTTTCATAGAGTTTGTATTAAGTTGTCACAGAGGCTTCCTAAATATGCATAATGTATAACATTTTTATAGAAGTCATATAAAGTTTGTACTGAAGTTGTATAAAGTTTTAATACAAGTTGTATAAAAGTTTTATACAAGCTATTATACAAAGTTGTTTATAAAAGTTGTACAAAGTTCTCTTCAGAAGCTGTACAAATATTTTGTGGAACTGGTATAAAGTTGTCACAGAGGCTTCTTAAATATACATAGTGTATAACATATTTAAACAAGTCATATAAAGTTTGTACTGTAGTTATATAAAGTTTTAATACAAGTTGTATAAAAGTTTTATTTAAGCTATTATACCAAGTTTTTTATACAATTTGTACAAAGTTCCCATAGAAGTTTCACGAACATGTTGTAAACTTTTATAAAGTGGTCATAGAGGTTTCTCAAACACACAAAATGTATAACATTTTTATAGAGTCATATAAAGTTTGTAGTGAAGTTGTATAAAGTTTTAATACAAGTTGTATAAAAGTTTTATACAAACTATTATACAAAGTTGTTTATACAAGTTGTACAAAGTTCTCATAGAAGTTGTACAAATGCTTAAAGAAATTGTACAAAGTTCTCGTAGAGTTTCATTGCACAGAAATTACTAAAAATCTTAAATAGCTACTCTGACGCCTTTATACAACACTTACTTCTATAGTCAAGATTTGGTCGCGACTTCTGATGTTTCCTTTTTATGTTTAGATCTCTCTTAATATATAAAAGTGAAAGTTCTATAAAGCTAACTCCATAAGAGTCTATACCTATGAAGTCTAAATTGTATTGTTATACAGTTGCTACAGAGTTAGTGCATTTATACAGCACGTAGCTTCTATATATGACGGTAGCTTTATAGTTTTTTGTAAGGTCCCCACTTATAGAACTTCTCTTACTTATCAATCGATCTCACAACTACACAACCTTCTTCTATTGTTACTTCAATTTAGAAAAAGTTTCCAAAAAATAACACAACTGTTTCAAAAAGCTAATAGTAAAAATGTTATGAAACACATCATTTGAGACTCGAACGAATAAGTTTGTGGATCAGTCTTTCGCTATAAAGAAATAGTACGTTTATTTTCTAACTATTTATAAAGAATTGCGTCATGGAATTCACTCGCAATGGAGCAAAACGCAAATTAAATTTCATATAGAAAGCAATTTGAAGCCCAAACTAAGTATTCAGTATTTACTTTAACTTCCAAGTGACTTTAACTTCCAAGTGACTTTAACTTCCAAGTGACTTTTCGCACTCTAACTATCACACAGAATTCTGGACTCTCGGTAAACGAATAAACAATGTACTGAAAACTGTCTTTTCCTGCTGAAATTGTTGCGTTTATTCATTTGCCCCACTGGAACAGAAACAAGGAACTTCTCTTACTCCATCCTTTTTCAGCTATAGTGGAAAACTGGCACTTGAGCAAGTGCGACGTCATAACTGGAATAGTCTACTAAAATCACAGTGGTTGGACGAATGAATAAGAACCAAATTTAATCTGTTTAGTCAAGAAGTGTGGTCGATGTTTGTAATCGATCTTTGTGGTCTTCTTTATATATATGATATATAGATCAGACAAAGTGCGAACTGAATACTAAGAGTTTACTGAAATCGCAGTGTTGGAAGGAAAGAAGAATGTATACTGACTAGTGCCGAACTGTGGACGACCCCTGTGATCTTCTACATCTGATTCAATATATCCTGTTTGGAACAACATTCAAAATACCTCAAACTCGTAATATGAGAATTATATGCGATTTTGTGCGGAATGTAATTCCAGAGTTGACGATCTTTCTTATAATGCTGCTGATCACAAACAGTTCTGGAAGCATAGCCTGCATAATTGGCATTATAATAATATATATGCTTATAGCGAGGATTATTATGGAGCAAGTGCATTTTGACTTTCGCAACAGAAACTTTCTACTAAATGTAATGTGCAGACTAATAAACTAGTTCAAACTAATATACAAGGGAATAGGGGAACTTAATTTAGTGAAGTTTAGTTTTACACGATGAGCTGATGGTGTGATTTGTTTGAGAACGATATATGTGATATATATCTCTATATCAGTCATTCTTCAGATTGACAAGTACAGATCACAACTCACCATATGAAAAAATTACCCTTGTTGATAACTCGAATTATATCTCTTCCCGAATTTCATATTAGGCTCCGTTCAAGAAGCTGTTCTGAAAACCGGATACCAGCGGTATTATCAGAGTGCATCCTTTGCCATACTCTGCTATTTAATAAGAGCTGTTTTCCTGTAGTGCACCAACCTGGTTTAGATACTACCTCCGGTTGATGATCCTGATAATCCTGCCCCGGGCTTGGTCTTAGAAAAGTTTCTCTGTAAAAATCTTTCTCTTCGAGTCGAAGGCTTGTACTATTTCCCCCAACCCCTTCCAGACATCATTAATTATGGTGCAAGGTTCAATAATACCAATAGTCACTGCCTCAAAAGCCGCACTTAGTGATTTATTCAAAGGACTCTTCAAATTTGCAGAGCAGAAAGAATAATCATTCAAAAATATATTAATTAATGAGTCGCATTCACTTTTTCTATGTTTATATTAGACATATTAGACCGGAGATATCTTACTTCAAGGGAATGAATACACTCTGCAGGATCTCCAGTAAACACAACCATAACACACCCTGACTGAACTCGTCTTGGAAGCCTAGCTTGCATGTTTCTTATATACATTCACTTTAATGAAATATTCATATAGTTAGGAAGAAGGAGCACAGCTGTGCATAGTCAGGCAGTGCAAGGCAACACTCTCAATGCAATTATAAGGATCAATTCCAAATGAGTTCACACGACACCACGCAATTTAAATTAAATGCTTTCGTAGGCGTCCTTCTGCTACGCCTCGCTTTCCTCTTCTCCTGAATTTATTATGGTCACGGAGCGTTTGCAATTAAAACTCAATTTATTTTTATCGATGAACACAATAAAATTAATTTTGTTGTGCATGTGACAGCAAGGACAATCGCTTTATATGCTTTGGACACACGAATACGAATGAGGTTTTAAGCAGAAAATATAATTTCAGAAAATTATCATATAATTTTCTTTAAAAGGAAGCATATTTTCAGGTGCTACAACAATTTAAAACAGAACATTTTTCTGTTATTAAATTAGTTAAAATTGCACTTTAATAAATTTGTTTTAAAATAAAGCATACTTTCAGGTGCTTCAAAAATTCAAAACTGAAAATTTACTGTTATTAATTTACTTCAAATTGTACTTTAATAATTTTGTTTTAAAATGAAGCATACTTTCAGGTGCTTCAAAAATTCAAAACTGAAAATTTACTGTTATTAATTTAGTTAAAATTGCACTTTAATAAATTTGTTGTAAGACAAATCGCTCCTCCAATGTGCCTATTTTGGAAATAACTTAATAAGTGCCTTGGTGGCAATTGTGCGTAAATTAAATCATTTTTATTGCGCCTAAAATGCTCTTAAAAGCAAAACTACCATTTTCTGTTTGCTTGCTCCTTGTTTTTTGTTAGCTTTTTGTCTGCTGCTGCTGTGTGAGTTATAAGCGAATGGACAAAAAAGCCCAAATAAATGTTGGTAGCAATCCTTTTCCCTAGAAAAGTCCGGCACATATTTTATGCGAAGCGATGGACGGCAACTTGGGCAACCAGCAATCAAGGATGAGTATTTGCAGCAGACCTCAAAGCAATGTGCCTTGTGCAAATATCAAGTAGGAAGAAATTTATGAGCGGCCCATATTCTCGGTTGATGCCAGTTGAATTGGAATTGCGTACTTAAGAGCATAACAAATTGGGCAGTTCGGCAAGGATACTCAGGCGATTTATAGACGATGGTATTAATTGTAACAGGAGGACTATCTTAGATTTACATATTCTCTTACACTATTCAACTCGCTTTTGTTTTGATACGAGGAGTATCCTTAAAACATAACTATATGGAACTATGAATCATGATATTTGAGCAGTTTTTGAGCATAATTTCCACATCAGGATCAATCTACGGAAAAATTAAATTAAATATTCAAATAAGTAATCATCATATCCTGCGTCGACTTCCCTGCTTTTCCTTTGTTCAACACAAATTAAAAATGTTCAACATTTCGCACATTAAAAATCGCTTTGAATAAAGGAAACAACACGGCACACATAATCAAAAGAAGCTTAGCGGGGATGCTCTTTCTTCGAGTTTCCTCCCACAACCATCCACACACACACACACACACACACAAAGGAACAATGTAGTAACTCTATGCATTACATAACAATAACACTCTCCACTACAGCGCCCAAAGTAACAATCAGTGCAGCGCCGTAACACCTTTGCACTTGTTTAAGGATAACAGCCAGCATATTGTGTCCTGCCACATCGCTTGTTTTAGTGAATGCGGGTGGAGCTGACAGGCAGGCCGACGGGAAGTGGAGCAGACGGGCAGACGGGAAATCGGGCGGGCGGGCAGGCAAAGGCTTTGTGGGCTTTGTAGGCCACACAGCAAAAATTAAAAATATCTGCAGGCGTTGCGAACACACGCACGCACAATCGCACGCACGTACGCACCCGAACGCAAGCACGCGCCGGAAAAGGCAGGCAGCACTCCAATGCGGAGCAGAGCTTAGAATTTATGCGGCAATATTAGAAGAGCGTGATTTTCAAGGTTAATGTTGCCCCAAACTGTTGTCAAGCGGGAGCCATCAATGTGTGTGTGCGTGTAAGTGTACATGAATTTGTTGATTGGTGTATTTGTGTGTGTATTTGTGTGTGATTCTGTGACTTTTGTTATTATTTCTCTTGCAACATGGCAATAACGATTAAATTCTATGAAGAAGGAAATTCACATTTGCAGAAGACATTTGGTGTTGCTGCTCCTGCGGATGCCCAGGCATACAAATGTGCTGGGAAGGACATGTGAGTAAGGAGGTGTGTGTGTGAATATTTATGTGAATATGCGTGTATATGGGATGGCTTCGACATTGCCATAAATTATGAATCAAGTGAAATTTTTAAACGAACGCAAAGCTGAAAAGTCAGCTACTAAATTGCAAGGCACCCGTAATATCCTTACGCCATGTACAACAAGCAATTCCAAGTACTTCTAATATAATAAAACTTAAAGCACTGTCACTCACACTCATATACACTCACTCACACTTACACACACACGCATACACACATTTAAAAGAAGATTTGATTCGGTTTTAAGTAAGTTGTACGTAAGAAAAATGCAATTTCCTCTAAGTTGGGAAGAAAAGAGAAGAGAAAAATCAACTAAAATGAAGAAAGGAATTTTTGCTTACACAAGTCCTTTAGCTCCTCTGTGTGCATTCTCCATTCACATCCTCACACACACACACACATACGAACCCTTACGTACCACAGCTCACAAGTCAGAGAGTAGTCGCTGGTGGTACCACATTTCTTTGCCTTAAGTTATATGAAGCTGCAATTTTCTTACAGCACGGCAACGGATAGAAATGTGAGACTGCAGCGGCACAAGGAATGTGTGCATATATCTTCCAAATACGTAGAAAATCGTAGATAAATGTAGAATTGTGTTATGTGGAGAACTCGTTCTAAAAGCAAACTAAAAAAAAATCATTTACACAAGATGGAAAGTGGATTTTAAAGACGTTGCACTAAGAAAGAGGAGAATAATGTCAAAGAAGCTGTTTGAACTTTGCCTTATACCACATTAGAAACTCAGTGGAAGCGCAGATCCGTTCGTCTTTAAGTAGAATTGCACCAACACAAGGACCCCACCCTCAGTGGTCATATTTAAACTGCAGAAATTTTCAATATTTGAGCGATTTAACCAAACACACCAGAACTGACGGCACACGCTCGCTTTCCTCTGCAGCCGCGTGGCCACGCTGGCATTGCCAGTAATTGCATTTGAGTTGTGTTTCTTTCAGGGGATATTCATAAAAATTGGCAACAAGCTGGTAAAATGAAATAACACGATTCCCCCCACAGCACTAACAATCTGCTCTAATGTCCTTGCAGCTCGTTTCAGTGCAGTGCAGTTTTTCGCGCAAATTCACTCGTCGCTGACCGCCTCTGTGGGCGCTGCTCACGGCTCCCAAATCTCCAAACAATTTCAAAAATTGCACATTAAATTGATTTTGCTGCTGCTTGTTTTCTGCCGGCCACTCCGTCCCTCCCCACTCTCCCACAATTGAATACCCTCGACCCCTGCCCACAGAATGCGCTTGTTTAGCGAATTTTTTTTGCTGCTCGCTTGTGTACTGCTGAAATGGCAGTGATAAATGTAGTGGAAGGATATGAAAAGTTATCTCTCATCAGGGGGCAGAGGAGTTGGCAGGGTAAAATATCTTTGGGGAATGATAAATTGAAGGAAAAGAAACTTTATTTATTAACGAAGTGAATATCAATTTCATTAATTGCAAGGGCATTGCTTAGAAACGTTCCTATACTTCAGCAGCAGGAGTTGTTCAAGGACACTGCGAGTATTAAAAAGAAAGTTGATAATCACGCTGGGGTTCACTCAGTGTTGGCAATTAATCAAAAGTTTCCTGAGTAACACGGCATTTCAGGGAACACACTTTCAGAGGGGTGGCATAATTTTTTCAACCACCAGAAAACAAATTGATTAAATTGCTTATAACGATAGAAAAACCACTTTCGGAAACTGGCGGCAATCCCATAGAGACAGGCAACAAAACACAAGTCATAATACCCAAAGGAACTTTACTAAGAACAATAATGTCACGATCAGAAGACAAGGAATGCTTTCCAATGTAGTCGCTCGGCAGGCGTGTGGAGAACTGAGTCAGTGAAATCATTTGGATCGACTATAAAAACTAGAAAGAGACCAATGTATAGAAATGTATGAAGAATTAAATATTTAATACTGCTTGCAGAGACCCCAATTTACTTAGAGAACTATGTCCAGAACCCTAGAAATTCCACTCTTGTTTTCTGTCAGTAAGTTCCTGTGCTACAAAAGAATTGCCCAGAGAATTTCAGGATATGAGTATGAAATTTAAAAGACAAACAGTATTGGGATTCACCAGTATACAACAATCCTATCCTTCTTTTGGTTCCTCACTTTTCTTAACTGAACTAGTGAATCAATTTGTATTGAATCGTTCATATTCCCAAGTGCGGCTCTTTTGGATCATTTCACTGATTCGTGCACATGAGTGAATGACACTGCTCTGATCTGAATAATGTGAAGATGTCTATTAACCGGTCCAAATAAACCTACTCTTAGAGTCTGCAGGTCTATGACTGGAATGAACCCACCATTTGAAAGCTGTTTTGAAGCTATAAAGCATGGGATTCCTAACAAAAGGTGTTAATTTAGATAAGAATTTAAATAAAACAATAGAAGAGATGTTCCAGAGATATATTTTAATTATTAAAATAATATTTTCAATATCATTCTACAAGATTAAGTGAGGCTCAAATATCCACATCCTGACGGTGAACTTTTCAGTAACTTTCTCACACCTTTCGGGGTCCCTCAATATCTCGAGTGACGTTGCCCTTTAGAGCCCCAATGGTTTATGTAGCAGAAACTTGACGAATCCCCCATAAAAATAAGCTAAAAGCACCAAATCGAACGATATAGGGGGCCAGATGAAATCGTCATCAGGAGAGATAGGAAACAGTCAAACTTCTCTTTCAATAAAACCAATATTTGAAGTGCTATTCTTCCCTTAAAACCAAATAGTGCCGTCTTGTTTATGTAGTATGCGTTTGTGAGGTCCTTCCTCATTACAGAATATTAGGTTAATATCATACCCTAATATCAGCAAGTGTGGTTTCGAAGATTTTCGTAAAAATACTGAAGAAGAGACTGCCACTTCAAAAACCACCGCCTCCCCCAAAACTTTGATGACTTTTAGGGCATGCATAGAATCTTATATGGGAAGACGTAGTGGGGGCATACTTCTACAATTGTGCTTTTATTCTAATCAGTTCCTCCTGGGGTCGCCAAACGATTGCTAACCAAATATCTTCAGTGTTCGGGCACATTCTTGGACGAATGGCTACGGAAATACACAGCAGTACCAGAAGCACTTCGAAATGAAGGATAATAAAAAAACTGGTTGGCGACCAAGAGCAAGAAGGGATTATAATAGAAGCAAAATTTCATGTGTCAGCCCCCTTTCCCCACCACTGTGTAATCATATGTAAGAGTAGGTACAAAATCCACAATATTTTCAAGCAAAATCTGATTGCATTGTCTGTGAATGCACTGATTATTATTGTATTTTTTGATCACTCTCTGACTACCGACCTAGGCCACCCCTCTTTAATCCCTTTAATAATAATTTTCCATATTTTTCACTCATACGCTCTGTAGTGCAAAACTCATACAATAGCAAAAAACGAATATTCAATAGTCAAGCACAATTTCACTGCACTTAAGTGTCCTGGCAATATGCCTTTGAAAAATAATCAAAAAAAAAACTACAAAAAAACAGCAATAAAAATGTCAGTCCATAGTTGACCCCATTCGGGCCACAGAAGCACAACAACATGCAAGCGGGTTATGGCACACAACAACAAAATGCAGAGTCACACACAGCCACTCAATGTGAACTCATGTCGCATGTTCAAAAACAACAAAAAACAACAGCAACAAAAATTGTTAGAAAAAATTTACACTTGCACTCGTGTTGTTGTTGTTGTTGTTGTTGTTGTTGGCACTTCAACTCTTACACATAATTCAACCAACCACGAATATGCGCCACACAAACGGCAAAGGACGAATTCACACATGGACATTTCATTTAAAATATTTGTTATTGCACTTTAAATAGAGTCAAAACTAAAGTCAAAAACAACGCTTGCCAATTTAGTTGAGTGCATGCACAACAACAACAACAATTTCTGTAGTTCTGCTCATGCATTAATTTGAGAGCAACTCCCACCCGACAGCATGTTCATCATACGCTCCGGTGCACGGGGTGAGGCATTGATTGATTTGCATTTGAATCTCACAACCAAACCGCAGCTACCAACTGCACATTGTTTGCCTTCCAAATAGAAGCCACAACAATACTGAAAGCAACCAACATAGCAAACAAATAATCATAAAATACTCATTCACCAAAATGAGCATCAATTTCAATGTCATCAGAGTCAACATTAATTATTTGCCTACATTTGCATAAAGCGCCGGAGAGCAGCGGAGCAGCAGAGCAGCATTGAAGCAAATTTGAAAATATGTACAAAGTTAATAAAATTCACAAATTTACACAATTCGCACAATTTACATAAGCACACCACGCTCCGGTTCACCTGCCCGCGACCGGCCAAGTGCTTGACCGCACAAGTGAACACAGTGCACAGCACTTGGAATGCCGGAGCGTTGTTGGCAATGCAAATCAATTGAAAATTCCACAAATGCAACCCTCACATGCACACATGCACCGCCCTGCACACACTCTCGCTCCAGTACGCATGCACAGCTCTGATAGTGTTTGCAATCGGTTAACATGGCAATGTACACGAGTATCCTGGCTATGCGTTACGTGCGTTCGCATGGCGATAATTTAATGCAACATGTGGGAATATTTTTTGTTTCGAGGTAGGATCCTTGGAGAGGCTTCCGTAATTGGGCAATTTTTCAGCCATTGCATAACTAAACTAGTTTAATTTTCAGGCACTATCTCAAAGTTGTTGGCTGCCAAATTGTAGCGTTCTCCTAACCTGACCTTCAGTAGACCCAAAAATTGATCTCATTAACCTCAGAGTCAAATTTCCGCCACATCATAATTATCTTCCCTGTTCATTTATTCATGTCTATCCAGCAAATGGCTTCATAAATTCAGATCCTTGATATAAATAAGGCTCATGGAAGGGGATTGTAATAGCAGAGTATCAGAATGAACAAAATCTGTGTGGATAATCACTTGGGTCCTACAAATATGTTCTGACATAACTTCTAATATACAAAATATAAATTGATATAAATGTCCTTAGAAAATAGTTGAAGATGCCATTAACACCGCTGGCAACTATCAAAGGACTTGGGAAAAGTGAGTGGACAATCAACACTGGAACTGCAATGTAGGATGATTAGAACACATCTGAGAGATTCAACTCTCTACTTTTCATTACACTAATATACTGAAATGCTACCTTTACTTCAGGTACCAGGCACATAGGAATAGAAGGAAATCACAAAGGCTGATAGCTTAGCAAGGACTTCTTTTAGTAGCAAAACTCATCAACAAAACATATCTTACACTTTATACACGATCTATATTATTCAGAACAGGATCTTCATGGAGCAATATTATAGAATTTGCAGATGGGGATCGATCATATTGCTAAATTTTTCCTATTTCCTGAATATCCTTCAGAAAAATTGGACTGAGATAGAAATGAAACTACATAATTGGAGTTTTCCAACCACAATCTTCATTTTCAAACATGATTCATACAAACGTCCTTTAACACACAACAATCGACCCACAGACGAATTCCATTCACGCGTCTCACCTAAAGTCGAATGTCCTACAAACTGCGTTTGACGTCAGTTTCCAGTAAATTTTAAAGACACGCTTAGAATGAAAAAATAAAAACTGTACTTGGAATATGAAAAGATTTGCATAAAGCAGTAAAAAAGCCTTTTAAAACTGCAAAAAAGTGTACGCTTAAAAATGTGAAGAGTGTAAAAATGTCCTGTCAAAGCACTTTTCAACCCATTTGCCACGCACTTCACTCCAGTCCCCTCCAAGCCCCTCACACGAGCACGCAGCATACAGCGCAAATTTTATTAAAATGATGCAGAGATGAAAGCTCGCGGAGCCGCGCATCCAAAGTGCGGCAAATGTTAATGGCAGCCGCATAAAAAATGTGTTAACACGGACGACCCCCACGCGCGGCGCTCGCAAATGAATTATTGCATTATGAAATGGAATGGAAGTGGAATCAGAATGCAATTTAAACAAGAACCGAGCGCAATAAAATCGCTACTCGCACAGTTTCAGAGAATGGGGGTACTTTAAATCGATGGGTTTAAGGGAAGTGAAGACAGAGGAACCGGAGCAAATCGAATCAGGACATTTTTTGATTAAGAATATGAATACAAGATGAACTCAGTACAGATAAAGCCAGGTAGGCAAATTTACGGGATGATGAAAAATGGAAGATAGAATAATGAAGCAAAAACAGTCCATCGATTGGTTAATAAAGTCTGCTAAATAAGTACCAATAATCCTTTGGTTAAGTCCTTATTGGTGAAGTCAGTCAAATTTGTGTTGAGCTCGTAGCTGCCAAAAGGACCAATTAGTGGGGATGCTCTTTTTGTTGGGCAACCACTAATCCAGTATGCGAAAGACTTCTTATACACAGAGTCCGAAATGGTCATCAACTTCTTCTACGAATTTTGTGCTTTGTATTCAATCTCCTATGAAGTGATCATTTAAGTTCAGATTTTGGAAGAAGTTTCACGGGGTCAGAGTACTGAAATTAGTCGAGAAAGTTAATGAACCCTCTGGTTAAATATTCAAGTACAAGGGTTGATGTGTGGGATATATTTCTTATAGACAGATGCCGATCTTCAACTGTTCTTTGTGACCTCAAAACATATCCTACGAAGTGGTCATTTAAGTTTGGAGAACGGGAAAAAGTTACAACAGACCGGAACAGTGAAATTGTTCAGTAGTTTGATAAACTTTTTGGTCAAATATTCCCATACAAAGATCGATGTGTGGGATGCCGAACATTATGCTACCACAAAGCTCAGATTCTCCGGCAAACAGTTTTGTCTCAAACGCATTATTGATGACATGTTCCATGACATTTTGAATAGGAAGCTGAATAAACAAACCAAGGGTAATATTTGAGACACCTTTAGAGTATATTGGCTTCGAAACAGATCACAATTCATGGTAAACCAGTCACAAATAAGAATACGCAATATTGTGGAAGACTTGAACACGACACCCAACCTAAGATATCTCCTTACACGAACATTTCACAGTGCAGAACAAACATCACTTGAGCCGCCATCAATCAATTCATCAATTGAAAAAAGCGCGAATTTCTCTTTAGAACCTTTTCCGTGGACTACTTAGGTTACTTATCAAACAAGCTCCTCCAAGCAATATCAGTGAAATATTCATACACGTATAAATACTGAAAGTGAGAAGAACAGAAGCATTCGACTACAACTGTTGCCCAAGAAATATGGAAGCCCATTTAACTGTGCATGTGCGTTTGACACCGCCAAAGCGCAGGGAGAGCGGTGGCAGAAATGGGGGAAATGGCAGGAACAGCAAAGATCAAAATTGCTGCACTTTGTCTTCGCAAATGCGCTTAAATTGCGAAATAACCTTAAATAGCTTCCGCTTTCCCCCGAGCATTTATAGTGGCTGCTGTCAGCGCATTGTCAAATGCCCAGCAGGCGGAACGGAACGGAACAGTACCCGCCGCACATGCTGCACATGCCCCACATACCCGTACAATCCACCCACCGACCGCCCACTGTGCCAAGTGCTGCCCGTGTTTATGCAAATGCATTGCAAAGTCGAATACAAACCTGCAGAATGGCAGAAAGAAAATAAAGGAAAACCAAATCAGTCATTCGAACTAGCGAGGGGGGCGCGGAAGGGAGGGGCACAATGGCAACAAAAGCGAAACGCGTTTCCTTTTACTTTTTCCCCACTGTGCGCGCCGAAACTTGAGTGTTGCGACCTTGCACCAGCAACCAAGTTGAAAGGCATTGAAAACGGGCGAACCACAACAACACTCCTTGGCAAAGGGAATCGGGTCTCATTACGGTATAATGTGTGGATGGGGGTGTGGCTGATACTTCATTGATGATCTGCCATCATGCAAAGTGCTGAATTCAATTTGAAAATTACCACAGGCCTCCTTTTTGAGGATTTGTAATTGAAATTTCCATTTTATTGGCTCAAAGAATCCCAACTTTCAAATTCTTTCGAGTTGAATGCACTTCTCTGCTCTAATTTCCCGCTGCTTTGCATACTCCTCTGCTCTCTGCTTCCACTACGTTCACTGCTTCCACTGCCTCCCTCAACCTCTTCCACCGTATCTGCCTTTTTACTCGGTGTAATTAATTGAGCAAGGTAGTGGAAGCAGCTCTCATAGTAAACTCATAGTAACGCCAACAACAACAACAACAACACCAGCAGCAACAACCTCACTTGGCAAGTGTAACCCGACACTTGACACAATGCCTCAAAGATAAGGGGGGTGGGGGACAAACTTTTGCAACATTAACAATGCTGTCAGGCAGGGAAGTGAGTGCCACCGAACCCGCTGCCAAGGAAAATAAGAATAAAAAAAAATCAAAAGTAAAAAATAGAAATAAAAGTTTATAACGGAAAAGTAAGAACCCCGTAAATTAGATTTACATTCAGCATTTAGGAACTTCAAGCACCCTACACGAATTTACAAGTGATCAAATTGAGCTTAGCACTGAGCTTCATAGCAAAGTAGCATAGGAAAATTCTGCTTGATCAGGATGCACATTGAACCCAGCACAGTTGAGCATGGAAGCAGCAGAGGACTCCTTCTCTTGTCTGGGGTTGTTTGTCTTTCAACTCTCATAGATCCCATTTGCCCTGCTTGGTTGTCTTTCGCCAATCATAGATTCCATTCACTTTGGTCTTTCCACACTCATAGGTCCCATTCGTTTGAGTCTTTCGCGAATCATAGATCCCCATTAACCTGAGTCTTTCGGCATTCATAGATCCCATTCGTTTGGGTATTTCGCCAAGCATAGATCCCCATTAACCTGGGTCTTTCGACACTCATAGATCCCATTCGTTTGGGAATTTCGTCAATCATAGGTCCCCATTAACTTGGGGCAGCAGAGGACTCCTTTTTCACTGGGGTTGTTTGTCTTTCAACTCTCATATATCCCATTCCTTTGGGTCTTTCGCCAATCATAGATTCCATTCACTTTGGTCTTTCGACACTCTTAGATCCCATTTGTTTGGGTCTTTCGCAAATCATAGATCCCATTAACCTGGGTCTTTCAACCCTCATAGGTCCCATTCGCTTGGGTTTTTCGACACTCTTAGATCCCATTTGTATGGGTCTTTCGCCAATCATAGATCCCCATTCTCCTGGGTCTTTCGACACTCATATATCTCTCCCACGGAAGAATACAGTGCAGCAATAAAAAGCCGTTGCCTTGTTTTTGTCTCAGGCAGGCTCCGGACATTGAACAAAGTACAACGTAACCGAGAGGGAAATCTGGTTTTGCTTCATGGTTGGGGAAAGAGTTGAAAGAGGAGTCAAAAATGATGATATTTGTGACCAGCAAAGCGTGAACATGGAACAGGGCATGTGGACTAAGAGAATAACTAAACTGAGGTCAGGGAAAGAAATTGAGCTGTTTTGGAATTGAAGTTTCATTATTTGTTTGATGTTTTGGGTCCTCATTTTAATTCTAACGGAAAGGACTTAAAGGGTCTTTAACTGAGTAAGCTTCCCTGTACACCAGAGTTTTGCAGTTCATTAAAATATTCCAGTATTACTGAGCAAATCAGTAAAATAAGCCGAATGAATGGTATGCTGAATTATTAATAATCCTTCTTTGGTCAGTTCAGAAAGAGGCGAAGAACTGCACCTTTCCTAATGCAATCGTTCTGTTATTCTCTCTCTATCTCTATCTCTCTATCTCTTTCTCTCACTCTCTTAGTTTATCCGAAGCTATAAACAACACTTTAGTACAGTTTGACCTTTATGATACAGTTAGAGGAGATGATTTGATTGGATCTTTTGAACGAATCACCGAACCGATGGGATCCAGTGCACTGAAGCGAATTGATTTGCCACAACTCGACCGGAGTATTCTTGCACTACAGAACTTTGGTCTACAGCAGCATTTAAGTCTAGACTTTAGAAACTTCTTTGTGTCTGGCACGTCTCTTCTGTTCTTACTTTCAAATAGCACTGCGTAACTTAAGTAGAGGAAAACTGTGATCGAGTATTATTGATATGCAGCACGTGAGAGGGGGTATTTTGCTTATGTTACTTCTGTGTTGTGTGCAATGTCCGGTGTCATCTATGGCACAAAATCGTTTCCTACGCTGTGCTGTTCCACTACTAGTCTTATAGCACTGCTCACTGAACCTGTGGAAGGAGACCAGCCTCACGGTTCATAAACATGTTGCACCCATTTACATGTAAATCTGTCAATTCCTATGGAAAACCTGAGGGTAGGGTACGCAAGTAAAGAAGTAAGGGTATACAAGTAAGTGTAGGGTACACTAGTAAGGATATATAAGTAGAAATTACAAGCTGAATTCTTATAAATATTATAGAGAGACACATTTAAAAAGGTAATTTTTGAAAACAGAGCAAAAGAAGAACGCAAAAGAGCAGTGAAAAAAGTACTTTCGAATCACATTTGCAGCAAAAACGAAACTAAACAAAAGGAATGCATTTGAAAGGGTAGTTTAACACAATGACACACTCTCAAGCACACACACACACATATATACAACGAAAGAATTCCCACACACACAGTGTCAACTGGCTTAAACACATGCAGGCGCATAGTTCATTTATTTTGTATGAGGTAAGCCAGCAAAAGCCAATGAGCGAACGACCTCTTGCAGCCAAGAAGTTGCCTCGACTACCACACTTGCAATTACTGTTATTACTGCCACCACCACTGCAGCAATTTGTGTGCCCCCTTTGCTACTTACTTACTAACTGACTGACTGACTGACTGACTGGCTGGCTGGCTTTTTTCTGTGGAACTCGTATATATTACAATAAATATTTTTGAAATCGTCATCGTTGGCATTGTACGAAATACACTTGAACAACACGACCAAGTGTGGCACTCTCACACACACATAGACACACACACAACAGACATGCTGACACCAGTCCTCACACACATGCAGAATGGTGGCTTTTTACTTTTCATACTAAAATCGCGTGCCACGATGGCGTTTCCCTGTGAAATTGGGTTAGTAAAGTTGTGGCTTTGTTTGCCAGAGCACTTTCGTGCACCGTCGCCACCGTCATCCGCCATCCCAGTGAACGACTGCAAGGGAATATGAACTACAGCCTAATGAAAATATTCCTCACGTTGCTATTTGAAAATTGGATTAAGTATGCTTGGCTCTTTTTGTGGCCGGAGTCATGGAGAGGAGGTATTGTAATTTCCACTTTTTAATGCGCTGCATGTATTAAGGAGGAAGCAGAAAGAGTTGTGCGAGGACTGAAGTTTGTGCCACACTAATTAGTGTGAAAAAACCCAGTGAACAGTTTTTTCAGGTGCGACACGCAAAAACACCGAATTAAGTCTGTTTGTGAGTTTTCATTGAAATTTCAACTCCATTGCTGAAAATTAGCAATTAAATTGTTGAAAATCCGAAACTCAATTCTTGAGACTTTCAGTAATTAAATTCAGTTCCTTCCTAACTTGATGAGAATGATGTTAAAGGCCACAGTTGCGATTTACTGATGAATTTATGTAAGTAATACAGACGTCAGTTCTGAAAAGGAGATATTCACTTCTTTATTGGTCAGTAGGGTAAAGTTGCTATGAATTTGGGGCATTTATTACACTGCAACAACAATTTTACAAGTTTCCACATCTTCAATTCGATTCAAATGCGAAATTTTGACAAAACTAAAACAATATCTTGTTCCTCAGTTACCACGAACTCGGTACTCCATAACCGTAACGAGTAACTGGAGTGGCTTTAATGTGAATAGAACCTTGATTAGTTAATATGAAGCTGCTAAGACTTTATATTAAACTTAGCAATGGTCCTTGGACTTATTAAGTAAAACTACCGAAATGGCCATCATATTGTTACGAAAATTTGTTTCAGGTGCGATCACTGGATAGTGCCAGGTAATAAAATTTTTTTTTTTTTAATATGTTTTAAATTAAATTATGTGAATTTAAAAGCAACAAGCAAAGTTTTTTTTATAATTTACTTCAATTAATTTAAATCAAGTTAAAAGCAACTCGTTTAAAAAATAGTTGACAAAATTTAACTTTTAGTCAGTGGGGGAAAGAACTCGGTAAACCGATATATAGCAAATATAGATATATCATAATACATACTTCAAAGGATCTCAGCAGCTCAATATTCCAATAAACTCTGCGACATTTCGCCAATATTTTGGATACCAAAAATTCTTGTATAGCTCTTGAAGTAAGATTAAGGACCCTAGGAAGAGTCTCGTCAGGGAAGACCCTTAATTAAATGGAGAAAGGTAATAATTATCATTAGCACCGCGCATTAAGTTAATGATTCCAAGAGCTAACAAATATCTCTCCTACTATAGTCAGATCCTTATTCTAATACACAAAATTCCATTATTATTACACCTTATTTCCTTCTGCAGGAGTACCACGTTCATAGTACATAGTTCAGACATAATCAAAGCACAATACCATCAACTCGACTATGCAAGGTTACTATTTTCATCTCGTTATAATAGCTTTCATCCTCTTCCTATTCTCAGCACATTTTTCCCTATTAAGCATCATTTAAAGTGGAAACCGAAATAAGACCATTTCAATTGCAATTGAATTTCTGTAAAAAGAGCTCTTGATGCACGCTCCTCTAACGGAGCGCCAACAACAATTGGTAGGAAAAGTTGTACCACCACCAGCACACAAAGTACAACAACAAAGAACGTCTGTCCGAAGTTTACCTGCAACTGATTATAATGGCGGCCACAAAGCGCCAGTATACTGGGCAAATAGAAGTGGAATTGAAAATTACTCGCATTGCCACAGAGCCCACATTTTCTGCCAGGATGCACAGTGCACGGTTGGCCCGGCTCCTGCCCCAGTTGACTGTCGCTGACAGGCGTGCTTCTGCCAATAATAATACCGCTCAATATGGCCCCTACAGTGACTGCCCAACACATAAACCGACGGACAGGAGCTTTGGCGTTGGCCGTGCATTGGGTGGGTGAATTTGGTGGGTGCACCATGATGAAGGTGGTAATGTTGGTGATGATAGCAATGCTGCGCTGTTACAGCTCCCACGGCTCATCATCTGTTTTTTTGCTCTCTCATATTCGTAGTCACTGGCAACGCCCGCCCTCCCGTTCCCTGGAATCCATGCAAATAGAAGGAGCTTCAGTTCCAAATTTAATTTTCATTTACGTGTGATGAAGCGGATTTTATGGTCAGTTTACGGTGAATTTTTTGTTTGCCTGGCGCACGGCCAGTGGAGCCGTGTGTGCATCTGAGCGTACGTGTGACTGCGTGGGTGTGGGTGGGTGCGTCTGGCTGTGTGTGTGTGTGTGAGTGCACATTTGTGCTCTGCAGCTGCACTAAAATTAATTAATTAACAACGTTTTGATTAAATTTAATTTTAATGGCGTTAATTTGTGTGCTCGTTGGTGGCGCCCGCAGCAGCTTTTCAAACAATTTGTAACGCTTCAACAGGAATTTAATTACTTCCACATGGAAACTGACTGCAAAAGGATTACAAGGAGCATAGAACCCCGCGGATTTTCAGACCATTCCACGGACCACGGGAAATCTCTGCGTACAGGTATTTTAATGATGATGTGATTTGTTATTCAAGTGAGAAAAACTGCTGAAAGCGAGCAATTTTCACTGAAAATTAGATATTCGATTACTTAGAATTTTCTATAAAATGAAATGAATGGCTTTCAGTAATTGAGTTGCTGAAATTTAGTAATTAATTTTCAGTATTTAGCACGACCACCAGTAATTCGATTGAAAATAAAGAATCAGAGCATTGGTATAATTTACCAATTCTTTTACTGAAATTAAGACAATCAATTCGATATTCAGCATCTCAAAATCAGCAGTTTTATTTCTTATACTATGAAATTACCTGTTAGAATATTTTGAATATTATTGCTGCAACGTTTCATTTAAATTACTGAACTTAAGATATTCGATTGCAGATATTCAGACACTAAAAATCAGCTCTGACTGATACTCCGAAACTTAAAATTAACAATTCAATTACTTAAAGTTAGCAATTCAAATTCTCAAGTTTATAAATTTTTTGAAATGTTTCAATCAATTTCTGAAAATAAATAATGCAATTTCTAAACATTAATACAATTTCTGAAAATAAGTAATGCATTTTCTGAAAATAAGTAATCCAAATTCTTATATTTAGTAATGAGAGATTCAGTTCTTCAGTTTCTTGTTACCAGAAACTGAATTTCAGAAATTTAGTAATTGGAAATAAGAAATTCTTCCAATCTTTTATCTAAATAAATTACTGATATTCAGAAACTTAAAGTAAGCTGTTAAACTTAGCCATATAAATTCTTGAATTTCATATTTTATTTTTTAAATTTTACTTCAATTACTGAAATTAATTCATCTAATTCCTGATACTCCAAAACTTAAAATTAGCAATTCAATTACTTAAAGTTAGCAATTTAATTTCTCCAATTTCTTAAATTTATTTATGAAATATTCCAATCAATCTGGAAAGTAGGAATTCAATTGCTGATATTTAAATATTCACACTTAGCTTTCCATTTTGTTGACCCCAGAAACTGCATTTCTGAAATCTAGTAATTTGAGTGCTGAAACTATTCAATGCTATTTCTGAAATTAAGTAAAAATTGCTGATATTAGAGCACTCACAATAAGCTAAATATTTATCAAACTGCGAAATTCAATTTCCTCATTTTATTACCTTTCTGTCTCCATGATCCTTTCAATTTCTAAAATTAAGTAATTTCATTGCTAATATTCAGAAATCCAAACTTAACTGGACATTTTTTAAGCTTAAAATTTCTTGAAGCCAGAAACTTCATTTTCAACATTTATGACGTATAAATTTCAATTTGTGAAATTAAGTAATTCACTTACTAATAATCAGAAAATGCAAAAATAGCTTCTCAGTGTATTAAAATCAGCAATTAACTGTCTTAAATATATAATTGGATTACTGAAATGTATGAACTGAAGTTAAGAAACTCAGAAACAAAAAACGAGTCCATTTCCATTACTGAAATTTAGTAATTCAGTTCTTAATAATCAGAAAATACACAGGTAGCTTCTCAATGTATTAAAATCAGCAATTAACTGTCTGAAATTTATAATTTGATTACTGAAATGTATGAACTTAAGTGCAAAAATTCACAAATAGTTATTCAATTGCTAAAAATAAGTAAATTACACATCTTAAATTTAGTAATTCCATTCCTAATAATCAGAAAATGAAAAATTAGCTTCTGAGTGTCTTAAAATCAGCAATTAACTGTCTGAAATTTATAATTTATTACTGAAATGAAGTTAAGAAATTCAAAAACAAAAAATGAGTCCCTTTCAATTACTGAAATTTAGTAATTAAATTCTTAATAATCAGAAAATGCAAAACTAGCTTCTCAGTGTATTAAAAAAAATCAGCAATTAACTGTCTGAAATTTATAATTTAATTACTGAAATGTATGAACTGAAGTTAAGAAATTCAAAAACCAAAAATGAGTCCATTTCAATTACTGAAATTTAGTAATTCAGTTATTAATAATCAGAAAATGCAAAACTAGCTTCTCAATGTATTAAAATCAGTAATTTGTTTAGTGAAATATATCAAAACTTAAATCAAAAAATTCAAAAATAGTTATTCAATTGCTTAAAATAAGTAAATTACACATCTTAAATTTAGTAATTCCATTCCTAATAATCAGAAAATGAAAAATTAGCTTCTGAGTGTCTTAAAATCAGCAATTAAATTTGTGTAATGCAGAAATGTATCCACTGAAGTTAAGAAATTCAAACGCAAATTCAGAAATAAATTACTTAAAGTAAATTAAAGTTCTTAAATTTAGTAATATCGTTCCTAGAACGTGACAATGGCATTACTGCAAATTTCGTAAATTAAACGTCAGTAATTCAAAAAGCAACTTTTCAGTTGACTGAAGTCCTCAATTGAAGTTCTGTAATTTAATTATTTAATTTCAGCAATTTATCAGTGCAAATTTTGAAATTTATTAATTACTTTGCTGACATTCAGCAATTAAAAGTTATTTATTAAACTTAATAACGTTATTTTTGCCGTTACTCAACTTAATTTCTGGAATTAATAATGCCCGTGCTGATAATCAGAGATAGAAAATCAGCTCTAATCAATTTCTTGAAGTTCGAAATTCAATTTCCGTAATTTCCAAATTTAATTGTCAATATCCATTAATTTAGTTTCTGAAATTAATACATTCAGTGCTGATAATCAGAAATCCAAAACACTGCTCTTAAATTTAGTAGTGGAATTCTGTTTCTGAAACTTCACTTCTGAAAAATATCAATTCCATTCCTCATATTCAGTAATTGAATTTCTGAAATTTAGTATACGGCAGTAGTTCAATAAATTATTTCCAGCTATCGAAGCAGTTCCTTTAATCTCGGGCATTACCTTCCAATAGCCAGCAGTTACTTTTCTGTGTGTGTGTGTGTGTGTGTGAGGATATCCTCCTCCCTGTATCCTGCGATTACAATAAGCCACAAATAAGCGTAGCGCACTCATCCAAATAAACCGCAACTGAAATGACACAATACACAAACAAAGTTTGCGGAAAATTGTTTTCTCTGCCGGCCACACCACCATCACCGGCAGAATCCTTGCCAGGACTGCAGGAGAACGAAACACAACCAGGCATAATGGTAAATAAAATGGAAACATTTTTTTGCTCGCCAATCCGAACGAAAATTTTTATCCAAAAATAATATTTGAGCAGAAGGACTGCGGCACATATTGCTCTGTATGCGGCCGACTATGTGTGAACATGGGAAAAGGATACGAAACGGGTATTAAAAGACAACACAGCCAGGCAGGCATTCAATGGAAATGAAGTGAAAAACCGAAGCAAACAAGAGAACAGAGCGGTGGATACATTTCCAATTTGTTCCCAGCTTTTGCGTGATTGCGGTTAAATTTATTAAATTTAGAGTTTAATTATTTCGGAATAAAGTTGGCGAAATGTTCGTGCTCCGATTATGGAAGTTTTAATATCCCAACATCAAAACAACTGTGACCCCTCAGCAAGCATGTACTTCACTTAAAATATAAGGTAATTTATACGAGTGCGTTTCTATAAATTCGGAGTATAAAAGAAAACGTTCCTGAAAGTTTAGAAGTTATTAGGTTGTACGAGTCATTGGCGAACGCGTCCTGTCAGCCACTCTTAAATTAAGCGTCAATAAATCAATAAATGTTTGTTAAATGGGTTAAGGGTCTATTCATGGTGATATTGGTTCATGTGGTTGGCGAAAGCCCCTACTCGTCGACATGTAAATGATTACCAAACAAATCTGATTCATGGTGATATTAGTACGAGTCCTTGACGAAAGCCCCTACTCATCGACATGTAAATGAATCCCAAACAAATCTGATTCATGGTGATATTAGTACGAGTCCTTGACGAAAGCCCCTACTCATCGACATGTAAATGAATCCCAAACAAATCTGATTCATGGTGATATTAGTACGAGTCCTTGACGAAAGCCCCTACTCATCGACATGTAAATGATCACCAAACAAATCTGATTCATGGTGATATTAGTACGAGTCCTTGACGAAAGCCCCTAATCATCGACATGTAAATGAAACCCAAAGAAATCTGATTCATGGTGATATTAGTACGAGTCCTTGACGAAAGCCCCTACTCATCGACATGTAAATTAATCCCAAAAAATTGATTCATGGTGATATTAGTACGAGTCCTTGACGAAAGCCCCTACTCATCGACATGTAAATGAATCCCAAAGAAATCTGATTCATGGTGATATTAGTACGAGTCCTTGACGAAAGCCCCTACTCATCGACATGTAAATTAATCCCAAAAAATTGATTCATGGTGATGTTTGTATGAGTCCTTGACGAAAGCCCCTACTCATCGACATGTAAATGAATCCCAAAGAAATCTGATTCATGGTGATATTAGTACGAGTCCTTGACGAAAGCCCCTACTCATCGACATGTAAATGATTGCCAAAGAAATCTGATTCATGGTGATATTAGTACGAGTCCTAGGCGTAAGCGCTCAAGATATCCGTTTTTAAAGAAATTTGTTAAGGATCTATTCATGTTGATATTGCTACGAGTCCTTGGCAAAAGAGCCTTTTAAACGAAGCCTTAAGATATCGGGTTTATGCATTAAAGATCTATTCATGGCAATGTTGGTACGAGTCATTATTGAAAGAGCCCAGTCATCCACTTCTAAATGAAGCCCAAATAAATCTGGTTTTAGATAAATGGTTAAGGATCTATTCATGATGATATTGGTGCAAGTCCCACTTTTAAATTGCATCTGTTTTTTTAGAGATAATAGTTTAGGATCTATCAATAGTTTAATACTCTAATATTGATGTTTCTACTGACCCTTATAGTCAGGTCAAGAGGTTTATGAACTCGAGAATTTCCCCTATCTTACAGTTCGCAGTCTCTGCCATGTTTAAGAGGGGAATTGGTCTTTTTGAATATTTAGAGCATCATAAGGCCTCACTACTCCATCAGTTCATTTCTTCTACCTCCTTCAGAGTCGTCCATTATAATCCAAGTTGAGTGTTTTCTCTGTCCTGTTATCTTCTTCACTGAGTAAGCGGTTTTCGGTCCACAGTTTTTGGCATTATTACGAACTTCATAATGATATAATATCCGTCCTTGAGATGGACAATTTTTATACTCTCATGAGTATGGAGTCTAAAGAGTTTTCAGGTTTCCACTTGTGAGTAAATTAATTAACTTTGTAGAAACCTAAAAGGACACCAGAGAAACGCCTGAAAGCAAACACCACATAAAAATTATTCTTTTCATAACAAGAAAGGAGCAGAAATTTGAAATGTCCCGAGCTAACTCGTATTTTGTTATGCAAATGAAATTACCGCACAAATTGCAATGAAAATTTTGTATGAAAACAGAATTTTCTGAATGCCTGGCGCAACCCCAAAATGCAGAGCTGAGAACAAGCAAAGAAAATCCTGCAAATTGCACTTGATACACTTGCCTCGGCGTGCCTTGTTCCTTGCCAGTTGGGTTGCTCTTCCGTTTGCTTGCCTTTCCGTTCGATAAATATTTTAAATTGCATATTGATGTCAATGTGGATGCCTCGCATACGCCATCCTTGCATTGGAGGATGTGTGCGACGGCAATTTTTGGCAAACTACAAGCCAAATATGGTACGGGGACCCGTTCAGTTCAGCTCGAGATCATCAGTTTTATAGTTTCTCTGGCTGCCTGGCTGCCTGACTGCCTGAACTAACCACACTGCCAGTGCCAGTGAGAATGCGCTCCATGAATATTTAATAAGATAAGTTAGGATGGCAGCGGAACTAGTCGTCTTCACATGCCTTTGTATAGAGTGGGTTTTCAGTACCTTGGTTGCTTTTGTTATTGTTAATGAAGCCTAAGCCAACTTTGGGCTATTGTGCCAATACACTGCATGCATGATTGGAAGTTTGGAAATGGTTTCATTTGGATATGTTGGCAGCTGATTTAATTGTTAATTACCCAATCTGGCGTCCGGCTGGTCCCATCTGTGAGCCGCATCAGCCGCAAAATTGTCTGTGCATGTTTAAATTAAAGCGAAATCCTCGATTTTGCATACGTGCGGCGGCCAAAGGCATTAAATGAATTTATTATCCCATCCGCATATTTCACACAGCAAACAAGGACTTGAAGGATACGTTCACAAGTGCTGTTTGCATAGGCGCACGAGTGAGTAAACAGACACACACAGCCACAGATCCACAGCGGCGGCGGCAGCCACATAAATGCACTCATTGCACACTTGCATGCACTCGCAATGTTGTGTGTGAGCATTTGCATTGGGGCGCAGTTTGACTGCACAAAATGCGCACATAAATTACCACAGATGCACACGCAAACACACACGCAAACACACACGCACTCACACACGCACTCACACACTCACTTAGATAAATTGCCATAGAAGGCCCTCAGCAACCGCCGCCCAACATCATAACCGAAATAAGCAATTGACTGATGATTTTCGCAAATTTGGCTTGGAAAATTTTGTGTGCTCTTCAACTCGGAACTCGGTTTAGGGGCCGTGGGAGGGGGCGTGTTTATGAGTGTGTGTGTGCTTACACTGTTAAAGTGGCTTTTTCACTTCCTTCGGGTATGTAAACAAAATTGAATCCTTCAATTTTCCAAAGGCTGGAGAGCTATGCAAATAAAGGCGACCTCACGTTTCCGCTGGGCCCCCACACACTGGGGCACATTTCTCATACTTAATCGCTTTTTAAATCTTTTCTGATGGAATTTTCTTCACATTCGTTTTCTGAGAAATCTAATTACAAGTTTCTTTCCGCCCACTCCACTCCTCACAACCTTGTTTCATCACACATGAAAATGCATGACCCCTCCCCCCCCCCACACAAGCAACAACCGAAAAGAAACAACATTTCCCCTCCTGCTCAAACTGTGCACAGAAAATAATTTAAACATTTGTTGGTGTTGTTGTTATGGTGGTGGTGGTTGTTGTTGTTGTTGTTATGGTTGTTGCGGCTGTTGTTGTTGTTGTTATTGTTGTGGTTGTTGTTGTTGTTAACATGCAAGTACTTCTAGCACAATAATAACTACTACCAGCACAGCAACAACAACAACAACAAGCGAAAGAACAACAGGCCCACTGCTACTACAGCAACAACAACAATTTCAATTGAAAAAGAAATAATGTCGAGGAAAGCGCATCATTGAGTTTTCCAAAGGATTCTCAAGGACAAGAAGGCAAGCGCAGTCAGTGTTTTATAGGGTGCACCGAAGAAACAGTGTTAAACAATCTACTTTAATATGGAAAATTGTTGAATGGAAAAGCCGTGAAACGCAGTCCATGCTGAAGACAATCCAGAGCAGAAAATTCAGAAATTTGAACAATATTCACCAACTGGGAACCGGAAGACCAAAACGATGGCTATTTTATCAAAGGAAATATATAATAAAGGATAACATAGAAACATACCTATGAAGAAAATGTCTCCAACATAGAGAAACTATGGAACACATCATAGGAGGATGCAAAATATGAGCAGGAACAGATTGCACAGACCGTTCACAACACAGCTGCGAAAATTATACGTCAAGAACTGCCAATAAAACACAAACTAATTGAAACACAAAAACACCATACTACAAATATACACCACAAAGCTTTCGGAGAACAAGAGATATAAAATATACTGGGAGGAGGAGACTTACAACATGTAATACATCCCGGGCGACCTGGCCAGTCTTTAACACAGCGAGATCTAGGGATCTCATAAACAGGGACTGCAGGGACACCAGCCGCCTCACGGCAACCTTTACAGGTCACTGGCTCGTGGGTACTCATGCAGAGAAATTGCAGAGACCGTACAATACCCTGTGTAGAAGTTGTGGAAACTCAGAAGAGAAGGAAACCTTCAACCATTTTCTTTGCGAATGCTCGGCTCTGGCGGCCGCAAGAAATAGAACACTAGGAAACTATTTCCTAGCGAGTTTATCCGATCTCTCGGGTGTAAAACCGAAAGATCTTTTAAGATACCTAAACTCCACAAAATGGATTTAGTGAACAATCCATCGTTTTCTCCGGCATTTGGAGAGGTTGTGGTATCAAAACGTCGCTAAGGCGATAATTGTGATCCATGTGAGGACTCACTTGGATCAGCCACTGAAATCAACCAACCAATACTGGGATAGAACTGTACCCACAGATCAAACAGCAACAAGCAATAAACCAGGTATAACAATTCATCAAATAAACTAGAGAGGAACACTATCCTCATCCATATAGCAATAAAGAATGATGGAAACATAACGCCAAAAAGAAACAAAATATACACCATTAGCAATAGAAATCAAAGAATTATGGCCTCAGAACCAAGTTACAATTGCACCCATTATAGTCTCAACCAGAGAAGAAAGATGAAGTCTCCCCCCAATTGAAATAGGATTCCCATAGTAACTACTCCCAACTTCACATTCATCGGAATCATAAGCAAATCAACAGAAACATTCGAAATAGATCTCACTCATAAGAAGTAAGAAAAAGGATAATGAAAATAGAAAAACACCCTGTATGAGCAGAAACAATCACTTTGTAATATTCAGTAATATACGAAATGGAATACTTCTGCGGTTATTAAAAAAATGAAAAAGGGACCGACCTCATTCACATATAAAAATGTCGTTATCATAAAAGTGGCCTTTAGAAGGGGTCGGAAAGGAGAGTTCGAAATCGTAAAAAGCGAAAAAGCGAAGAGAAATGGAAAAGTTAACAAACCCGGCTGGAATATGGACAAAGAATCACTCACTTAGCTACGTAATTCCTTAAATAAATTCACTCTAAAAATGAAATAAACATGTGGAAATAATGAGCCGGAAAATAACACGCTTCCTCCCCCGTAATCAACATGAGAAGAGAAGGAGCGGCGGCAAAAATCGACAAGCAATGCCTCAAGCACAGATCCAGCGACCCCAACCAGAGCGTAACTAATAAATTGCTATAAAACAAGCGATTTTTCTGCCTTCTTTGCAGCAACAAGAGGAAAAAAGTCACAATTTGTACAATTCATCATTCAAGTTTGCCAAGCAGCAGCGGAGCAGTACATAACACAACACAATACAGCCAGCAAGGACACCTGCCAAAGGATATGTGCACGCCAGTATACAATTGTACTTACGCCGGGCACGGCTTGCGAGAGGGTTGGCTAGATGTTCCGCCATATCAGTGGATGTAATGTGGAGACTGCTGCTGCTGCTGCTGCCATCGATGAAATTACGAGGGCCATAAAAAATTTATGCTGCAATTTGTCGTAATCAAATGCGAAATGAGCCTCATTCGTTATATGCAGTGCGTTGCGGGCAGAGAAACGGTGGCAGCTGAGTAGGCTCCCACTTGGGAGGGGCGTCAAATTGTTGGTGGTCAATGCTAAACTGCATAGAACGTTGTCAGAGTGTTCAGTGCGCTACACTGCATAGACCGTTGTCAGAGAGTCGGGTGTGGAATGAAGACAAAAATTCCCGTGAGTCGTTGTTTAGAATAGTGTTGAGTGAGGAACACAGCAGAATTATTACTGAACTGCTGCAGACGTATGAGTTTTAAGGACACACAAGTCCTGTGTTATTACTTTGACAAACGACAGACACATTCTTGAGGGCCTAGTGACATGGAACACGTAAATCTTCCTCTGAGAGGGTGAACGAAATACATTGAAATACTCGTAGCAGATAAAATGAGTTAAATACCTACCGAGAATGTTATATTCTCAGTCTGTCAATGTCTGTGCTAAAGAGCCGTCGGCGAAATGAACATTGGAATGAACAGCTTCAACTGTCGAATGAATAACTAAAATTACATCTGTTTATCGTATAAAAAATAAAGCAGTTTTGCAGATTTATAGCATAGGAATGCATTTCTTAATCGGAAGAAGTGGTCTGGTCTATCATTGTGGACGTGATGATAACGATTTTCTAATCTCCAACTTTAGTTATTTCATGTTTATATTCGTGATTTCAAGACGAATCAGATATCAAACAGAATTCCGCTCAGTTGGGACCCTTTAAATACAACTTCAATTGAAGAAATATATAAAATGTATATAGAAGATGCATGCAGATCGAAGTTAAGACCATGATTATGCAAAAGGAAATGCAGGATATGAAAATCTTCCTATTCTTTCACTATTATGGGCTTAACAATAATTATTGCTTTTGATGATAAATGCCTAGTCTAGTTTAGTCTAGCCTAAATGTCTAGTTTGATAGTAAATTCCGAGAGTTGGAATTATTTTGATATGTGCCATTGCAAGAATCCTGAACTGATCCAGCTGAGTACGAAGTCTTTCAAGTAGAAACCTTCAAGATTGTAAAGAATTCGTCTCGAGAATTTAATACTTTTTTATGAGAATTTTATAATTTTGGTAGATATTATGGCGAAATGGCATTTTTATTATTTGCAACTATGACTAAATATAATCCAGTGATTGCACTTTTAGCAAAACTAATTTTCATAAAATGTATTCATAAAATCGAATCACATTTGTAAAGTTTTTCTTCGAGTCGAAGACCTTAGTACTCACACCCCCAACCCTTTAGATTAGATTAGATTTATTGAAGGTTGTTGCACACCGGGACCTGAAATATCTATTGTGAAGCCTCTATTTACTTAAAAGATGAGTATTTTCTCATAGATCTTCAGTCAGGTTTATTTCTGACAGGAAATCATGGATTTTGGAGGAATCCAGTTGAGGGATCTTGCTCATATCTAAAATATATTCTCCAAAACACCTGTGACCTTTGTGTGACAAATGTCCGCAGTCTGTGATCAGGTGCAGTGAGGTTTCGTTACTTTCTCCATAGAATCTACAAATGGCATCGGAAGATAGACTCAACTTATTCATGTGATAGTTGCGTCTACAATGTCCGCTTAAAATGGCTGTGATGATTCTTAATGTACTTCGAGGCATGTTAATTAACTCTTTAGCTCCTTTAGGATTAAAATCTCCCAGAAGAACTTTGTCTTAATCCCCGAAGATTTTTCCAGGCTTGACTTTTTTCATATCTGTACACTTCTTCAGCAGACCTCCGAAGGTGTTGGATGATAGGGTTCAGGTCGGTATAACTGAGAGGCTGCAGGTTTTCTTGCTAAGCTGTCAGCCTTCTCATTTCCCTTCCCCAACTGCTTACAGACATAATTAATAATATATAATAATAATAGTAGTAATAACATTTCTACACTGAAGTTCATTGATTTTAATGGACACAATTCACGGCTACAATAACTGGATTCATTACATATTTCCTCCATTTAATGAACGATTCATTGTCTGTACGAAATCTCGCGTTCATTATAATTTCAGGTGTGATTACACAAGCGAAAATCAGTTTTTATAGCTCTGTTGGTTCGTAAAACATGCTGCTTACCATAGAATTGGGGTATAGAAAGTGGGTGTGGTGGTGATTGTATATTTATCAAAATGAGAGTCATGCCTTTTAAGAGACTTCAATACGATATTCATAATGCGAGTACAATCAATTGAATATACATTGACATTACTTTAAATATGAGTTGGTAAATGATTCTGGGATTTGAATGATTCTTTGGACAATGATCCTGTGATCAATAAATTTTCATGAATTTCTTCTGGACAATGCATATTTTCATTGTTACTATTGATGAGTGTGGAAAAATGATGCCCAAAAGTGATAACCATCTCCAATATGCCAGAGCATACGCGCCTCTCACTTTGTCACGAACGTGGCATTTTCACCAGAACTTTTTTTTTAAAGTTTAGAATGAAATAGAAAATTGAACGAAAATGCTGTGTTTTATTTGCGGAAGTCCTTCAGCAAATTCCTCATGCAAACTGAAATGTTAATTAAGATTTTATCAGTTAGCTTCGCCATCAAACTTTGACACCAATTCAAGTGAGGCTGAAATTAATCAAGATGGTACCAGGCTTTGCTACAAAAATGCTGTCGATCCTGTCGCTGCTTTTCTGGTTTATTGCAACTTAAATTGTATATCCTGAATTGGGTTATTTTTTCTTTTGCCAACCAATTTCAATTTCCTTGAACTTACCTTCGCCATAATCGTAACAGCTAATTCCAGAAAATTACTTTGACTCCGCCAGCGAAACCGAAGGATGAATCCTTTTCATGCTTTTGCTCAAACCAAAAGCGGAATGAATGCCGCCGCACGCACAACCCGCTGTGCCTGTGGAAATTCCCACTGCAGTGCGGCAAGTAGGAGCGTTTCTTGTTGGTTTTTTGTGATTTTAGTCCTTTTCGGGGGAAGGTGTACTTGTGTGGTTTCTGTATGTGTCTCAAACTTCCGGTCTGCGTAGGACCGAATTGAGGGAAAACCTGGCCGCACACACGCGCCGGAGTAGGTACACAATTTATGAGGCAAAACAAAGTTTACTGAGGCGCAGAACTTTTGTTTGGAGTTGTTCTACTACCCAAGGTGTGTGTGTGTGTGTGTGTGTGTGTGTGTTAGGACAGGTACGACGGCAAGGCGGCGGGCGTAAGTAAGCACAAAAATCAATGTTTTTTTCTTAATTTAGTTCAAATTAAGAAAGGCATCCCTCGGGATAGGGACAAGATTAGCTGGCGTTTTGGTTTTTGCTTTAATTTTTATTTTTTTTTAATGATTTTTATTGAATTTTTTATATAATTTCACTCTCGAGTTCGTTTGGTTCGTTTGCACTTTTATATTCATATTAGAAATTGTTCTATTTATTATTTTTATTTGTGTCAAATATTTTGAAATTATTTTTTTTGTGATTAGTTTTGTGATTAGTGCGAAAAATTGCTTTTATGCACAATCAGCGCAGTGCACTTCGGTTCAAATTGTTTTTGTTGTAACGGTAAAATAGCGAATAAAAATTAGACACGATTGACAAGCACAGTTAACAAGATGCAATACACTCAAACAGACACACACACATATTTCCAATTGTTAGTTCATAAACAAGAACAACAAATTCAACACAACATTTGCAGTAGAAACACTCAAAATTATTTTCATAAATTTTCTGTTTTTTATTATTAAATTATGTTTTTATGCTTTCAAATATGTTGAGCAGATTCACTGCAATTTTAGGGAAAATTTCAATTCCACATACAAATTAGTAATTTGATTTAACTTTGAAGCATCCTTATTGCGTTCACTTTTTACTTAGCAATTTATTTATTCCGCTCCATCATCATCCGTCTTTGTCGCTCGCACCACGGTGCATAGTGGCGTTCTCCCTTTTCACTCCACTTCTTTTGCGCACTGAAAATTCCTTCAGTTGAGTTTGTTTTTTCAAATTAATTTTCACCCTTTGCACTAAAACGCTTTGTTTTCCGCTCACCTTCTAAACGCGATACGAACTGCTCAACTTCCGAAACGAGAATGAGCTTAGTTCGCGAATTCAGAATTCGTTTTTCTGAGAGGTTTTTGTTGGTAGTTTTCTTTTTCTTGTTGTTGTTGTTTTTGTTGCTGTTGTTTTTGTTGTTGGTAATGCTCTCTAGCACGACACAACAACACAGTCAACTGTTTTTGTACTGAGAGGGGTTTAACGGTTACTTTTGGACATGCGTATTCTATGTTATGTAGAGAAGAGCGCAGATTATGGCCATTTCGCTGGCGTTTTAACTGTATTATATTTAGAATGCAATTGCACGTAACGTCAGAGGAGTTACTGTACATTTATTATAACCACTTCTAGTGAAGGTAGTGTAGTTAAATTTGCTTTCCATTGTTACTAGACTGTGGGCAGAAAAGAATGAAATGTTATGATAATGCGAATGATAAATGCACAAATAAATCTTTCTTGTTAAGCATATATAAGCCACATTCATATTCAAGTCCTTTCCATGGAGTTTTAACTAAATTTTAATTCATCATTTACTTAAGGAATCTAACCAGAAAGCACCCAAAAGGACGCAAGTTAACTTGAGTGCCGTTTAGTATAGTCCTTTGCTTTGGGAAAGCCCATAAACTGACCTCGGACTTGTTTTTCAAAATCCGATTTATAAACAAATATTAAAATATAAATTAGTCAATAATAAATTTTACCCCTAAATACAAAAACAACTTCCACCGCCAACACAGCTCCAAATGACTTAGTGTTCTCCACTTGGATAAAACCAAATATAAATCATGATTTATATATTTTGATAAAAGGCAACAACGATCTTTGCACTCAGAATGGTTCGGTGTTTTTGACTGTCTCACAGTTTGATTCAAAAGTCCATCAACTGAACAGCAAAAGGAGGCCATGCAATGACACAATATGGCGAACACGGCTTAGAGAGCCCTCCCTGCAACTTACAAAACTATTATCAGAATAAAATCTGTACTGAGACTAATTACTTAATACAATAAAAAGTATATAAATACTTAGGTAAGTAGGTAGGTTTAAGTGGTTGTCAAGGGCATGGATAGTCGGTAGCCACACTCAGCCACGGTCATGGGCAGACCCATTGTGATACCACAAGTTAGGGGATAAATGTGTATAGCATAGAATAGAATATAAGTGGTGTAAGCCGGAGAACCACTGAAGAAGGAGGTCTCCAACCACTCAGGCATTGTTGCCCATTGTACTGTAAACCTGGAAAAATATTTTGGAGAAGTGGGAGATAGAGTATTTTGGAAAGGAAGATACACATTTTCAGACTTCTTCGACTCTTTTTGAACCTCATAAGTTTGCCCAGGGATAAGGAATGTATTGTTCATTCCCAAAGCATCTGACACTTATATGCGCCGCCTCATATTGGCAAAGGCTGGTCAAGCGCAGTGTTGTTCTTCCTCCGAACATGAGACGCATTTCGGACTCTCGAAGATGCCTATGGTCGCCATATGATGGCCCCGTGGAATATACCACGTAATTACCCCAACAAATGATCGAAGATTTTTCCTTCGTAATGTTACAAGGAAATCTGCAACTCACTTGCTTGTGCTGACCTGGTTGTTTTGCAAGCACCGTCGGTCCTTATGAATATTATACACATGGCTCATGATCCAATCAATAGTCCCTGCGAAACTCATACCGATAAATGGCTCTGGTCCCATTAGAATGCCCGCAGATACACAGTTTGCCAATTCATCAGTTAATTCGTTCCCCTGTCCACACAGTGTCACGGAACTCAAATAAGTTGAAGTAAATTCCAACTTGCGACAGAGTTAAGTCTTGACTTACATTTTAGGACAATTTTTGAAGTATTTAAAGCGTTTTCTAGGACCTTCAATGCAGCCTAACTGTCCCTACAGATTCTATACTACTTACCGCGTCATTTCTTCCTAATCACCCATTCCGCTACCTTCAGTATAACAAACACTTCCGATTGGAATAACGGAGCCATACTTCCCATAGCTGAGACGCATCTGATATTTTCATTCAGATCCCAACTCGCCTCACTTCCCTTTTCAGTTTTGGAGCCGAAAGTGAATAAAGTTTTTAAAGTAAATACTTAAGCATAATAAGATGATCAATTGATAATCATTGAATAAGTTGGATTTTATGGGATTCCTCATTTCTTGGAAGCATCTTAGCAACTCCAATATCAACCCGATTAAAGAACTAAAGACTGAAGTCGCGCTTTTTTGCATAATCACATTTATTTGTTTTATGTTTTTGGTTTACTTGCAATTTTATTTAATTTGCAACAACGTTAGAAGTTATTTCGAATCCACTCAGTGAGTGTTGGTCACGTCCTTCTCTTGCAGCAACGCAGTGTTTGTGTTAATTTAATGAAAAAGAAAACAATTAAATAAATGGCTGGCATTTAAAATTATCGAATTGGCACCCATCTATCGAACACTTCTGAGAACTTTTTGCGATCTAAAATTAAATAAAAATCATATACATATTATAAAAATTGTAAATAAACTTTAAAACAAGGCTTGGAAATGATGGTTTCGGGGCCAGGGTCATTTCCCAAATTAAATAAGTTGTTTTGTTCTTACTCCACACATTACTTAATTCTATTCAGAGTAGTCAAAAAAGTCACACATCTCGCATCTTACCAATTGGTGGAAAATCTTCGGGATGAAGTTGTATATAATCCCTGAATATAGCATCACGTTTAGCGAGGTGGATATCCCGCTTGCCTTCAAAGTACACTCCAGCACCGATACCAGCAGCAGTCAGACCAATATGCTTAAAAATACCTGTAGTCATATGTAAAAAAATAGACAATAAATTGTAGTAAAAATATAAATAAATAAAACCCCATCAGAGACAAAAAGCAAATGTTACGTCACTCACCGGAGAATACTGGCTTGCGCATGGCCCAGTTCATCACTAGCGCAAAGCAAAAGCCAATCGCTCCGCAAGCAGCAGGATTATAAGCCGTACCTAAGACAGAACGTTGCCGGTCGAAGCTGCTGGCCATCAGCTCCAGCGGATCAATTTTCGAACTCATCTTTATCGCTTCAAAATAAAAGCAACCGATTCGGATCGCTCCAAGAATACAATAACAAAACTCAGCCGAGTTGCCAAAGTGACAGTTCGGAATGTCAAAGTGAAGGGGTTTGTGTCAAGAGGGAAATTCATTTTTTAAGTGTTGCTAAGTTAACTTTCATTTCAAGGGAAATTTTGTGGCATCATGTTGCTAACAGGAAAAATGGTAGCTACAACCATAAATTTAATATTTCTATAGTAAATAAATAGTAATAATATAAAAAAGACATCGGAACTAAATTTCTATACATTTAAAATTTTGAGTAATTAAGTCGTTAAGGGTTTAGTGAAATGAATACTATAAACTAGTGGTTTTCCTATAAAATACTATTTATATAAAATGTTGCTCGCATATTTCTCATTATTGATGTAAAATGTTGCTGGGATTTTAAGAGTCTAAGCCAGGGAGCACTAATAAATTGCCAGTCTATAACAACAATAATTTCATTAAATAAGAATGTCAATTGAATTGCTAATTAAGTGAAAAAAGTTGATCGCTAAAAACCCCTAAAATATTAATAAATATAAAAAACGATCAAGAAAAGTGATTTTCCCTTGCGACCACCCAATTTGTGCGACCCGTTCTGACCTTTGCACGAAGTGGGTTAATTGAGTTGTTTTATACATTTAATTTTTGTTTATTTCCCATCTCATTTTATCATCTCCCTGAAATGCTATTTACATGGAAATAGTTGGTTCTTGGACTATACTCTTTTTAAGAAATTGGAATAGACAGACAGGTGGAACTACCAGAATATATAGAGAAAATATATGTACATATATCAATAACTGCCATATTTATGGGTGTGGCAAAGGTTTGCACAAATCTTATATGGATTAAAAAGTAGATCGATTACTTAAAAAGTGATTGAAAGTGGAATAGTGTCTATTAGTATAAAATAAATTGAATCGCAAATTATTATAGTTCTTCTTAAAAACTGACTATAAACATGTTGCTTCATTTCATGCAGCCCTACAAAATGTTGCTGCACCTTTTCAACATGTTGAAATAGTATCATATTATATTGGATAATTTCTCTCACAGTAGTTGCGCCATTTCTCAGACTTATTTAAATACTGATTGTATTTTAAGAAAATTGAATTGTTAAATACTTTACCACCAATCAAATAAAACTTTAAAAAAATTAGCTACAATCCTGTACAGAACAATGAACCGATTAAATTCATAATATTTACTTCACTGTCGGAAATGGAAGCATTGGAATCAATTTTTACATCGCTTAGAATCCCGGATTCCATTATCAGGCAATTATCTATTTTACCAATATATTTATTAATATAAATTTACAGCTGTCGTATTTTATAAAAAAATTGCGTCTACTCCAATATTTAACAATGGAAGGAGTTTAGAGGCAGCAAACCGTTCAAATCGAATTCGAATCGAGTATAAAATAAGGACGAGTGACCAAAAATTTACTGATTAATTATATAATTCAACTGATTTCTATGTTCAGAAGAAGATAAGAGGATGTGAGAGATGCTTTGTCAATTTGAATGAAGTATATTTGTATTTTTCAGACCAATCTAATGGATGGAATAAGGAGACAATTTGGACTATTCACATTTTGGTCAAGTGAACATATTTTTAACCATCCTTTTAATTAAATAGATTTTAATTAAATGTATTTAAATTAATCTAGTGATTGCGAGTTCCTTGATTCAATGAAGTAACCGTGGATTCAATTACGAAGTCTCCACTTCTTTGTAGTCTCCACTTCTTCTGATATTCTCCATATCGGAATAAACCCCTTCAACCGCTTTTCCTGAAATAATTTAGAACTTTATTTCGGATTAATTTTTACAACCAAATACAATTTTTTATTTAATTTTTCTTTCTTTTTTGTACATTAGTGAAATATTTAATTCTTTATGTTTTGTTTTAATTCAATGTTCGCGCAAATTTTAATAAAGCACAAAAAGCCACAATTGCAAAAATACACAGCAAAATACGCACATTTAATTACTTATAAACAGTTTCTTTTTTCTTTTTAAATATTTTCTTATACGCAAAAAATATAAAATAGTATGTTTTTTAAATAGCTGTAAACTTTAAGGCAATTATTTAATATAAATATTTGAGGCTCGGTTCAGTTTTAGTGTAAAATATAATATAAGGCCAGGACGTATTTTATTTCAAAATCTGAAATTCTTTTCTGTTAGTTTTGAACTTTTCAAATATTATTTTCAAATTCAATATTTTTTGTTCATATCAAAAAATGGCAAATGTTTTATAAAAAGCTTTTTATATATTACAAATATTTGAAGGCAACGCAAACTACTTAGAGGCACAAGCATATTATATATATTGTAAATATAATTTGTATACATATTTTTAGGTAGCATAATTAACACGCACAATTAGTTTGAAATTTTTTTGTATGTTTTATTTTATTATTATTATTTTTTTCATATATTTTTTATTTTATTATTATTTTTTTTTCTTTTATATATATTTTATTAACTTTTTTCTGTTTTTTCCACAAAATTAAAATCAATAATTGTAGAATATTCCATAGAAAAATTAGTTAAATTTTCTTTTTAATTTTTTGTTCTCTTTTCCAAACTTTTTATAGTAAATAAAAATATATTTTATTCTAAATAATTATTTATAAATTTTTGAAAATTATTTAGTATTCCTTAAAAAATTTTTTAAATTGTTTTATATAATGTTTTTTTATGTTTCACAATTTTTAATGTAAATAAATATCTTTTGGATGATTTCCTGTGAACATATTCGAGGTTTTTTCTTTCACTCAGGTTATTTTTCACTTTAACACATTTTGTTTTAAATATAAAATAATATTTTTATATAATATTTATATAAGGTATATATAAAACAATTTAAGGCCTACAAAATCTCCCTTTCCAGTATACAAAATGTCAACAAGGGAAACATTTGATGTTGCTTGTAATTTCTCTGTGCAATATTGAACAAAACAGTGAAATATTTCTGTTTTATTAGTACATATATTAATGATATTTTTCTTCAAATTTATCAGTATATACAAAAATACATATGTTCTTAAGTTATATACAATCAATTTGTGGGTTTGATTTCATTCTCATATGCTATTATCCTAGATGTTGATAAGCTCAAACTAGCAACATGTCTCCCTCGTCCATTTCTGACTGGAATCAAAACGGTAAACAAAATGTACCAAAAAAATGTCTGCTAAAGTCAGAAATTATTAATAAAAAATAATTTAAAAAAATGTTTAAATATATCAACAAAAAAAAAAAAAATATATTATATATGTATATATATATATATATATATATATATATATATATATATATATATATATATACATATATATATAAATATATATATATATATATATATATATATATATATATATATATATATATATATATATATATATATATATATATGTATATATATATATATATATATATATATATATATATATATATATATAAAAAAATATATATATATATATATATATATATATATATATATATAAAATTTAAAAAATATTTATAATCAAATAACTATAAAAGAAAACACCATAAAAATGATTATAAGAAATAAAACTTTATTTAATACACAAAAGTAACTACAAAAAAATATGTATTTATTTTTGTAAATTGTATAATAAACATATAATAATAATAATAATAATAATAATAATAATAATAATAATATATAAACCAGGCGTACACATTTTTATAAAGAACTTTATTAAAATATAAAAAATAAAATAATGCAGAACCATTTTTTTTTTTCAACAAAAGGTAAAATATTTATATATATATAAATGTATATTTATATATTAGGCTTAAACTATAAACAAGATCAAAATATCAAAAACCGTGTTTTCGAAAACTTAAACATTTTAAACTTAAAATTAGTTTTTATATTAATTAAGGCAATTCATTCGTTTAGGAGAAATTGCAGTAATTGTTTCATTTTTGTTTAAATTAAACTTTATTTTTTTAAATATTGCATTTTAAATAGGAAGTATACGATTTGAAATTATATTTTAAAGCAATTTGAATGACACTTTAGTATGTAAAATAGTAGTTTGAATTGTCCGCTCGCTTAAGGAATGACACCTACTCCGAAATAAACGTGTAAATATAAAAATTAAAATCTAAAGGAAGATCAAAAGTTGCACATCAATTGTATAATAGGCTAACTTAAAATAAAATTAAAAAGAATTTGATTTTTTTGTATATATTTAATGTATATAAAATTTTAAAATAAAATGTTTTTTTTTTATTTGAGAAAATTTTTAATCTAAACAAAAGGAGGCACATGAATTTTTAGCACATGAAATATATAAAATATTTTCTTTTTATTAAGATATAAAACTGAAAAACTGCAATTGCAAAGAACAAAACTGAAAGTGTTCTGGACACGAATCAGTTTAAAAAAATACACTCTAAGAACTCGTTTTACGACACTGAAACGTTGTAAGTTGGAGCGTTCTAGACCAGGGCACACTGTGAAGGTACCATTCACCTGGCTGGCACTCTGGTTCTTGCTAAAATTCATTTCTTTAGTATTGGCATTGTATGACAGAAGCTCTGGTAAACATTTGAATTGATTGTCAAAGTCTTCCTTTTGCTGTCAAAGGGTTTTTGACTTTTGGTTTCAACTGTCATCTAGGGGCCACCAACGCGTTCAGTGGACAATCAATCATTTACTCTTAATTTTTGACATTGTTTGTAAAGTCAACTTTACCTAATGGATGCCCTGGAGCAATTTTGTGATCTGGTGAAGTTATTTTTGACAGCTGAGATGATGTTCTTATTCTGGTATTTTTTGGTGACCAAATTTTCGACAGCTGAGTTTTTTTTGACAGCCGAGATGATGTTAGTGAAGTCAACTTTACTTTATGGAAGTCCTGAACACTCATGTGACCTGGTGAACTTATTTTTAACAGCTGAGAAGTTATTTTTGATAGTTGAAAACTTATTTTTGCCAATTGAGAATTTATTTTTCACAGCTGAAATGATGATACTTAGGTCAACTTTAGTTTACGGATGCCCTAAGCGGTCTTGTGACCTGGTGAACTTATGTTTGACAGCTGAGAACTGATTTTTGACAGCTGAGTTAATGTTAGCAATGTCAACTTTACTTTATGGAGGCCCTAAGCGGTCTTGTGACCTGGTGAACTTATATTTGGCAGTTGAGATGATGTTCTTATTCTGGTCTTACTGTGGTGAACTCATTTTTGACAGTTGAAAACTTATTTTTAACAACTAAGAACTGATTTTTGACAGCTGAGATGAAAGTAGCCAAACAAATAGAAGAAAGATATTACAATGCGGCATTCTCTCTTCTTTGTTTACAACCGTTTCTTTGACCTCGCCTCATCCAATATTTGACAATTTTCTGGTTCTAGACAAAGAACCCAACTTGAAAAGTGAATCAAGGCGGAATTGGATTTATTCGTTTCTAGTGTGGAGTTCGTTTTAGAAGCATTTCTTCCAAAAAAATTAAAGTGCAAATTAAAAATTAATCGTTTTAGCATAAAAATTTCGATCTTCACAACTGTGACCACAAAAGCGGATTCATTTTTGCATCAAAATTGTTGTATTACATATTTTCTTTCTATTTAATAAACGATTTACATTTACAAAGTCTGTTTGTATGTATTTATATGTGTGTGTTGTGGTATGTGGTGTGTGTGTGTTTTCAAAATTATTAAAAAATGTAATATTTTAAAAATTACAAAAATAGAGTAAACGCATTTTAAGTATACAAAAATTATGGATGCCAAGTATTGAAATCATAAAAGCACTAATTACGTCGCTTACAAAGTAATCACATAAAATGCTTCCTTCCTAACCAACGCCATTACGAGGAAGAAGCCACAAAAGAAAAAAAATTTTCAGATTATACCATGAAATAATTACATAAAAAAGAAAGTTTGAACATAATAAAAACTTCGTCTTTTAGGCTGTATTTATGTGTATGTGTGTGTTTTTGAGTGTGGCTGAGAGTGAGAGTGTACCAGTGGGTGAGTATTGTCACACAAAAGAGAGAGAGAGAGAGAGAGAGAGAAGTTATGTGTCATAAGAGATGAGTATGAGAATGACAGTATGAAAAAATATAAAGCGGCCCTTACACGGTCAATCGATTGCCGTGAAATTGCGTAGATGTATTAGTGAAATGTGTGTATGCGTCACAGGAACACCGATTGAACGAAAATGAAAACTTTTTGATGTTGCTTGACGCGAATGAGAAAGAAAAAAACAGAAGCAGAAGCTATCCCATTCTTGCTCATTTGAAATCGAACCCCGTACAGTTCACATGCTAACTGAGACGGAATAATGTCATTTCTCATGCTTTCGACGAAACTAAAACAAGAAAAAAATTAATATTAGATAATTTGGCTCTTTTTTTAAGCACATTTTGCAACCTAATGTGTTTATCCTTTTTTGGCCTGCTAATCACACAATCATCCGTATCGCTCATGATAAGTAAGTTCACCACAAAAACGTGAAGCAAACTAGAATTTTCCATCAATCGAGTGAAGAGTGTAAGGGCTAACCTCAAATACACATACACGAATTTCACGTCAGTCGATTGACCGTCTAAGGGGCGCTTAAGAAAATTGGCAACATCGCTCGTGGTGGCTGACTTCCTCCTATATTCACCGGTAGTATATATAATGAATAATTGATAGCTAAGCAGTTAATTACCAGTGAGAATTTTTGATTCTATATTTAAATGGACAAATTACTATCTTCGAATTGCTTTTAAACCAATTAAACTCATTTATTCTGTGGCGTAGTCCAGAATTTGATGAAATTTTTAAAAATCTGTGGAAGTCGAGGCACTTGATATATAAAGAAAAAACTCACAAAGGCAAAAGAGATTAGGCAACATAGCGGAAAGTAGGTTTTTAATATCCCACACTGGGGTACTCTGTCATTACCTCTCATTTTTGACAGTTCAAACGAAGGAATTTAAATGTTACTCTCTGGAAGGCTGCCACCTTCTTATTCTACCTTGAAGTTTTTCTATATACTTTTTATATAAATCTTACTTGATTTCTCTTTCATTCTCACTCTCTCTCTCTCTGGTGCTCTCTTGTTCATCTCTCAAGACAATTTTTGTTCTTAAATTCTTTGTTGGTGCAATTTCACCTGCTCCACCACACGCGGATTGGCGGCAGCTCCTCCCGCACCCCTTACGACACGGAGCTGATAGCGTTATGCGGTGAACCCATTTGTGTGAGCACCTTGTCCAGCCACTGCAATGGCCCGTGCAAGTGTATCTCGATCCAGCAGGGCGTCGAGGTCACATCCTGCCGATGATATTCGGCGCCCCAGCCCTTCACGAAACTCATGCGTATTGTGCACATTTTGGTCAACTCGTAGACGGCCTCGAAGCCGTTGTTGACCGATTGCGAGAGTAGTTGAGCAAATTCTTGATTGTTGAATATTTTGAGGGAACAACCTGGCGGTATCTTGCACACTGTGCTCGGATGGAAGCCGTGATGGTAATTGCAGTTGCGCGATTGCACGAAGATCGCCGAATCTGAGAGGCATTCGGCGTACACTTCGCCAGTAACGTAGTAGAGGTGAACGCCTTTACCTGGAGAGGATTCAAGGATGATCATTTATGTATATATATAAATATATATATATATATATATATATATATATATATGCATTTGAGTGTGTGGGAGTGTTCCTTACCTATGTGACGGCGTGTATTCTCAATGGTACTGTTGCGATTCACGTTGCTCAGCTGCCCCAAACAGCAGCGATCCGAGTTGTTCGACGGATTCGTGAAGCCGTCGACAATTACTGAGTTGTTGTTGCAGTGGAAGACCTCGCCCACGCGACAATTGAGTTCATAATAGGCTATGGAGGCCCAGAAAGCGGGCTCCGAGTAGCTAACCTGAGCCACATCGCCCATTTGAGCATCGAGCAATTGGGAGCCGTCGTTCGGATTGTTGGAGTTGCCGTCCTCGGAGGGACTATAGGCTGGCGGCGGTGTTTCGGCCAAACTGCCGTACGGTGAATTTGGATTGGAGTTAACGGAACTGGGGCTCCCCACCGACGTCATCGGCGGACTGTTCGGACTGAGATGATTGTTGAAGCCTGCCGTCGAATAGCTGACATTGTGTGGCATTGAGGGTTCGGCCAATTGATTGAACTGCAGCATGGAGTGGCCGGGAGCGAATTCAGAGTGGCGCGGCACCAGCACCGGTGGCAACACAGGACTCTCCACACGCTTATAGTGATACGGATTGATGCAGACCTCCTTCTGTTTGGCGCTAAACGGATACTGACAGATTTCCAGAGGTTTCAATTCGTGGTGCGATTGCAGATCAGGCCAACGCCAGACGCGGCAATATATAACGTGTGGCAGGCCTTTGCGATGGGAGACCTGCGGAGAGTTTCAAGAAATTAGATCGTACAAAAAAGTACAATATCGAGACGAAGGGGGACGAGTTTCACCTGTAAGCGTCCATCCAAGGAACGTGGTATGGTAACGCATTTGGATGGTTGTCCCGGGCAGGATAGGGCACGCTCCAGTTCCTCAATGGCCCCTTTGCGTTTCTTCAGCTTCTTCACCAAACTGTCAACGGCCTTCTCGGCCCACTTCTCCTCTTCATCGCCCTGCTTCCAGCCGAGCAGCTTCTTCACTGCTGGCGATGTGAATGAGAATAGTGTACCAAGTGTAGACATTGCACTGCTTGTGGTAGACTCAACATCGTCAGTGTCCATACTGTTCGGATGGTTTACCCGAAAGACGGGAAAGCTGCCTTGCGGTTGATAATCTGTGAAGAGTGAAGAGTAGAGACGAATTATAAATAAAATATGCACAGTTTGAGGTGGTAATTTATGTGCGAGTGTGTTGGTGCCTGTGTGTGTGTGTATGTGGAGAGATACATCAATTGAGTCCATTTTTAACAAACGCATTTCAATTTCCATGGAATTATCTCGAGTGTTGATTGAATTTTCAACTTTTTATCGCGTCTCGCAGATCATTGAAATTGGCTATTTCGGAGCTCAATTGAAAGTCCGTGTCTATGTGAGTGTGCAAATCAATTCAATGCGATCTCAATAAAACATAAATAAATAATTTTTGCTAAATTTATGCAAAACCCCGACTCCATTTTAACAATTGTGCACAAGTGTGCGGCAAGCAACCAACCCAGGCGCGCTCCAAGTTAAGCGGCTCAGCCAAGTTGAGTTCGGTTCAGCTCAGCTTAGAGCAAGTGAGCCAGTGGCTGAATGTCGCTGGAACCGCCCTCCTAGCATTTTAATTTGGCTGCGTTCCAAGATAGCCATCGCACTCGCTTGTGGAGTTTCTCGCCTTTCAATTAGGCTGCCAAGCGCACATGTTTAGCTCCACCTATTCAAGTTAATTAAATCGTTCGAAGGCCGCTCACGAGGCGACTCTGAAAGTACTCCTATGAGCAATAACAATAACAACAACAATAATAATAATAATAATAATAATAATAGCAGCGAAAATTGTGTGTGTCCACTCTCAATTAGAAAAGTTGCCAATTTTGTTTTAAAAGTGCATGCAAATAATTATTTAAATTATTGTTCCCAATAAGAAAAATTAGTCAGCTTCTAGATTCCATATTTTGATTGCACATTCTCGACGATTTCTTCGGAGGCGGAGGCATTTTGTGACGCAACGGAGTTTGGATGATATTTTTAATTCCTATTCAATGTCATAATTCAGTGATATTGTGACGAAATAGTCTTTTCGTTATTCATAACTAAACATGAATAAACTTTAAATGCTATTAAAAGGCCTTTAGTGATCAGTCATTAATGAAGAGTCATTAGAAATTAGTCATTACGACATATGTTGGTATTAGGCCATAAACCACAAATCACAAATAATAAATCAAAAAATAGCAAGTCATAAACTACAAATCACAGAAACAAGTCACTAACAACAAGTCATAAATAACAAGTCCCGACAAAGAAGTCACAACCAATAAGTCCCACCAAAGAAGTCAAAACCAATAAGTCCCGACAAAGAAGTCAAAACCAATAAGTCACAAATAACCAACCTCAAACAATTAGTCACTAACAAGACACAAAAAAGTCGCAAACAAAAGTCACAAATAATAAATCAGAAACAAGTCGTAAACAACAAGTCACAAACTACGAGTGACAAACAAGTCATAAACAATAAGTCACAAAAAAGTCATAAACGACAAGTCACAAAAAACAAGACACCAACGAAAAGACGTAAATGAGTCGCAAACAAGAAGTCTCAAACAACAAGTTAGAAATAACAAATCACAAACAACAAGTCACAAACAATAAGTCACAAACAACGAGAAGTCACAAACAACGAGAAGTCACAAACAACAAGACACCAACGAAAAAGACGCAAATGAGTCGCAAACCAGAAGTCTCAAACAACAAGTTAGAAATAACAAATCACAAACAACAAGTCACAAACAATAAGTCACAAACAATAAGTCACAAACAACGAGAAGGCACAAACAACAAGACACCCACGAAAACACACATACAAGAAGTCACAAAAAAGCAGACAAAAATAACAAAGACAAAAACAACAAGTCGCGAACAGCAAATCACAAACAACAAGTCACAATTAATAAGTCGCAAACCACAAATTAGAAACAACATGTCACAAACAACGATTCATGAAAGATGATCTTTTTTGCAATACTGGGAGTAGTTCTGTGATGTGTTGCAATGACCTCGAAATTAGCTGAAATAAGTAAGCATGAGATGCGTCGCGACGAGAGAGGAAGTACTGACTGGGTAGCGATACCCAAGGTACCTAAGATAGATGTAGAGTAATTTGTTAAAATTTTATTTCTGTGTAGTAAATGTCTTAACTATTGCTGTTAAATTAAACTAGCTTAATTAAAGTTAAACTAGTTTACTGGAAGTTAAACTAGTTTAACTAAATCTAAGTTATTAAACAACGGTTTTCGTATTACTTGGCACAATCCAGTGATCGAACTAGCAAAACTAATTTACTCAATACAATTACGAGACAGTCGTCAAAGGGATTTTGGGATCTGTGGCAGAGCTGTGGTTGGTAAATGAGCCGAAACAAATGGGTCTGGGAAAAAATTCGTGGCGCTCTCCATTTTCAAACAAATTTCCAATCACTGCACCAATTTCGATGTACGAGTATATACTCGTGCTGTGTTTCCAGAGATATTTGCAATCTTATTATAAGTTATAAAATCATCAATCGAGGAAAACGCTACTAACTTTTTCGCAGACACAACATATTTGAGTGGAAAGGTTCAACAACAGAACCAGAAGTATGGAACCTGGTTCAGTCGATTTCATGTACGAATTCATAATCAACATCAACCCAAAGAAGAATTAATCGAAGAATGTTAACGTTAATGATTGAGTGGAATAATAAAATATGATTCAGCCAGCACCGAAACATTCGGTAATACGGAACCAGTCATAAGCGGTTTCACTGTATCTCCTCCATAGTCACAACGAATCAATGAAAATTATAGAGGAACATTCAGTGCTACTATCTTCCTCAGGAAACTAATGAATTTTGGAGATAGTAATGGGAGAAAAAGAGAAAAGAATAAGAAACGCCAGCAACAACGTAGGAAGCTGTTAGTAATCCACTCGGGAACAATAATTTGAACAAACAAAGCATGCAACCTACACAAACTGGTCAGTGAGTATGACAAAAGGTGGAAATTATGAGCGGATTGCACTCGGGCAACATTAATTGTGACAATGCTGGTAATAAGAAAAAAAACCAGAGCCAATCAGTTGCCACAATTCATATTACCAACGACAGTTCAATGCTAACCAGCTACGGAAGAATGTTCCAGCCGGCCCAACTGACAATCAACCCAAGTCAAGTTGAAGTTGGCTCAGAGTGGAGCGGGGCGATAAAAGGAAAATATATGAAAATACAAGAAATCAAATCATACTCACACGCACACACAGAACAGACACTCACACATACACACACAATGCTCATATATAGTCACATTAATTGCATATGGACAGGCGGCATTTCCGTTTGTTAACAAGTGTCGCACGTACCGCACATAATTAGCGGCAATTTGTTAGGTAAAATGTGCGTACACGAATGAAATTGGCCAAATTCAAATTGCCAAAATTGTTGGTAAGTAAACAAATTGACAACAGCAGTGGCAGCAACACCAAAAGTGAGTGCAGGGGGAGAGGCTCTGAAAATCTTGTGCGAGAACATGAAATGCGCGACTTTTATTAGCAATTAATTTTCCAGTGGGGAGGGACATTAAAACCACACTCACGCATACACGCGAAGGCAGAGAGGCAATTCCATGGTTGGACGGACGGGTGGAGGGGTGGGCTGGTGTACTGGCGGACAGACAGACCCGTCCGTCAACGTCTCTGAAATCCAATTTCAAATCCAATTAAGCTGTGTAAATAAATCACATAAAATTATGTGCAAATATTTCGATGTGGGAAAATCGGCACGATTTGGGCGGTGCGGCATATTACAACACTGCCGCGCATGCGTGCGTGTTTGTTTCTGGTTAATTACGCTACCAACGCACAGTGATTCCTTCCGTGGGCATAAGTCCAAAAATTCACAGAAAGAATATGAATTTATGCCAAATAAATTGGGAGTAATTTCGTTCCATTCTACGACTCAATTATAGGCAGGAAGCGAGGGAAAGGAATATGAATAAGAGAACAGAGTTTTAATTCTGGCACCCGGAGTGTTATACAAGGACCTTTCTTGGTTATCAATGTCTCTGGTGTGGGCCCAGCGAAAGGCTTCTCACAGACGCTTCAGAACTCAGGAACATTTTGCATTTCTTTGTATTGTCACTGGAATTAAATCACTGAAGTGTGTGAAAATATTGGCACTGGTTCCACTGGACAAACAAATGACACTGAATGGATATGTCACACGGTCATGTCACTGACATATGTCAATTGAACTCTGAGAAATATTATATCCCGCGTTGATATCTCGGATTGAAATGTTAAGTCACTGACTTATTTCAATCTAATTATGTGAATATCCTGACCCTGATATCTATCATTGGAAGAACAAATCAGTGACGTGTTCCAACTGAAATATGTGAATTTCCTGCTCCGATATCTCTGATTTAATGGATAAGTCACTGAGTTATTTCAATCTAAATATCTTGCTCCCATATCTCTGATTGAGAGGATAAGTCACTGACTTATTTCAATCTAACTAAGAGAATTGTGTGAATATACTTCGCTGATTTCCTTGAGAGAAAGGATAAAAGTCACAGACATATTTCAATCTTAACTATGATAATTATGTGAATATCCTTCGCTGATATGTTTGAGCGAAAGGATAAGTCACTGACATATTTCAGCCTTAATTACGTTAATATCCTTCGCTGATATCTTTGAGCTCCACGCAGACATCCTACGAGTAATATATGTGAAATGTGATTGAAATCTGAGCTCTTCTCTGCGGCGTCTTTTGCCAGCATTTGTGTGGCATCGCAGCACTGTGCAACCGGGGCATTAGTTTACATTTGACCAATGTGTAATTACTTATTTTATTGCTGATAAATCATGAGTAAAGTAATTTTAATTTATTGCATCGGGAGAGGTTTCGTTTCAATTGCTACACCAGACACAACAAAGCGGTCTGATCAGGTCTGGTGGCCCCTCTGGTGGTCTTTGGCCGCTTTGGCGCTACTACAGCTACGCACTTTTAATTACCCTGGCGTAGGAAGAATTTTTTTTTTTGTTAATTAATTAAAGTCATAAATTATTCTTCATTGCGAGTTATAAATTCTGAACGATTTGTTAAATCAAACTGGTGACGGAGGATTAACACCGAGCAAATTCTACAGACCACCGTTAAGACTCATAATTTTGTGTTTTGGAGTCGAATAATGATACTCGAATAATAACACTCAATCAATAGTAATCGAATAATGCTCAAATAATGAAACTCGAATAATTGTACTCGAATAATGAAACTCGAATAATTGTACTCGAAGAATGATACTGGAGAAATCATACTCAAATATTGACACTCGAATAATGATACTCGAATAATGATACTTAAATTATGATACTCGAATAATTGTACTCGAATAATGAAACTCGAATAATTGTACTCGAATAATGAAACTCGAATAATTGTACTCGAAGAATGATACTGAAGAAATCATACTCAAATATTGACACACGAATAATGATACTCGAATAATGATACTCGAATAATGATACTTGAATAATGATACTCGAATAATGAAACTCCAATAATTGTACTCGAATAATGAAACTCGAATAATTGTACTCGAAGAATGATACTGGAGAAATCATACTCAAATATTGACACTCGAATAATGATACTCGAATAATGATACTTAAATTATGATACTCGAATAATTGTACTCGAATAATGAAACTCGAATAATTGTACTCGAATAATGAAACTCGAATAATTGTACTCGAAGAATGATACTGGAGAAATCATACTCAAATATTGACACACGAATAATGATACTCGAATAATGATACTCGAATAATGATACTTGAATAATGATACTCGAATAATGAAACTCCAATAATTGTACTCGAATAATGAAACCGGAATAATTGTACTCGAAGAATGATACTGGAGAAATCACACTCAAATATTGACTCTCGAATAATGATACTCGAATAATGATACTCGAATAATGATACTTGAATAATGATACTCGAATGATGATACTCAAATAATTGTACTCGAATAATGAAACTCGAATAATTGTACTCGAAGAATACTGGAGAAATCACACTCAAATATTGACACTCGAATAATGATACTCGAATAATGATTCTTAAATTATGATACTCGAATAATTATACTCGAATAATTATACTCGAATAATTGTACGCGAATAAAAATACTGGAAAAATCACACTCAAATATTGAGACTCGAATAATGATACTCAAATAATGATACTCAAATAATGATATTCCAATAATTGTACTCGAATAATGAAACTCGAATAATTTTACTCGAATAATGAAACTCGAATAATTGTACTCGAAGAATGATACTGGAGAAATCATACTCAAATATTGACACTCGAATAATGATACTCGAATAATGATACTTAAATTATGATACTCGAATAATTGTACTTGAATAATGAAACTCGAATAATTGTACTCGAATAATGAAACTCGAATAATTGTACTCGAAGAATGATACTGGAGAAATCATACTCAAATATTGACACTCGAATAATGATACTCGAATAATGATACTTAAATTATGATACTCGAATAATTGTACTCGAATAATGAAACTCGAATAATTGTACTCGAATAATGAAACTCGAATAATTGTACTCGAAGAATGATACTGGAGAAATCATACTTAAATATTGACACTCGAATAATGATACTCGAATAATGATACTCGAATAATGATACTTGAATAATGATACTCGAATAATGAAACTCCAATAATTGTACTCGAATAATGAAACCGGAATAATTGTACTCGAAGAATGATACTGGAGAAATCACACTCAAATATTGACTCTCGAATAATGATACTCGAATAATGATACTCGAATAATGATACTTGAATAATGATACTCGAATGATGATACTCAAATAATTGTACTCGAATAATGAAACTCGAATAATTGTACTCGAAGAATACTGGAGAAATCACACTCAAATATTGACACTCGAATAATGATTCTTAAATTATGATACTCGAATAATTATACTTGAATAATTATACTCGAATAATTGTACGCGAATAAAAATACTGGAAAAATCACACTCAAATATTGATACTCGAATAATGATACTCAAATAATGATACTCAAATAATGATATTCCAATAATTGTACTCGAATAATGAAACTCGAATAATTTTACTCGAATAATGAAACTCGAATAATTGTACTCGAAGAATACTGGAGAAATCACACTCAAATATTGACACTCGAATAATGATACTCGAATAATGATACTTAAATTATGATACTCGAATAATGATACTCAAATAATGATACTCAAATAATGATATTCGAATAATGAGTTCTTCTTGTGTACCATGTACCAAAACCCTGTGAGACTCACATGTCGAAGACACAACGAGTGAATCATCAACTCAAAATATTAGTTGAACCAAGTCACAACTGAACTCGTTCGTATTCGGATACAGTCATCCGAAAGTTGTCGGTGCTTTAGATAGTACTTGGTAGACATCTTCCTCTGCCCCCTCCCAATTGTGTTTATGGGGTTTCTGGGATCGAAATACCTTACGAATTCAACTGTTTACTTCTACTTAAATGAAGCCAAAATGAAGCTTGAATTTGTGTGTTCTATTCTCATGTGTTGATTGATTGTGTGATATTAATATCATAGTCCTTAAATTGACCTTAATGTAACCTTCATAAAGTGTTATTCTGTATTTCGAATTTCCCTTTAATTGTTAGATAAAGGTTCCTGACCTGATCTCTATTACATCGAAAAATTATGACAAAGCTTAGAAAAAGTTTCTGAAAAATGTTCAGAACACCTTTAAAATTCCTGTGGACTTAGAGAACAAATATAATTAGGGAAACATTTAGGATCGACAAATCAAATCCTATATATAAATATAGACACCTCTCACTTTTATGGGTCCTATCTTTATATAATAATATATATAATATAATAATAATATATATAATATAATAATATATATAAAATAAAAATATATATAATATAATAATATCTGTTAATAATAATTAACAAATACTCTCAGGCAACCTTTTACCTCTTATGGAAATTAAGAAATCATGTGTGAGATGGGGGATAGGAACGTTAAAGGCGAAGAACTGGGGTATAAAGATATATCTTCAAGTTAATATTATGGTACCTAACATAGGCCTTTCTGGGTTTCTAATAATTATCAACAAATATTTGATTGATTACTCATTTATGAGGGTTTATTTCTTTCACTTAAAATTTTGTCCCGATGTATTTCTTTGTTTCCATTGGAGAAAGGATAAAATTTCCTGAGAGGCTTCATACCCAAACGGGTCAAATAGAACAGAGTTTAATGATGTGGAACTTTACTTATATCATTCGAGAGACAATTATGTGGGAAAACACGCAATATCTTCAGGTTAAATAGAGAGTACTGTAAAGAAAATCATCCTCAGATGAAATAGAGCACTGTAAAGCAAATTAACCTCAGATGACAGAAAGTACTGCAAAGCAAATTAACCTCAGATGAAATAGAGCACTGTAAAGCAAATCATCCTCAGATGAAATAGAGCACTGTAAAGCAAATTAACCTCAGATGAAATAGAGCACTGTAAAGCAAATTAACCTCAGATGAAATAAAGTACTGCAAAGCAAATTAACCTCAGATGAAAGAAAGTACTGCAAAGCAAATTAACCTCAGATGAAATAGAGCACTGTAAAGCAAATCATCCTCAGATGAAATAGAGCACTGCAAAGCAAATTAATCTCAGATGAAATAGAGCACTGTAAAGCAAATCATCCTCAGATGAAATAGAGCACTGTAAAGCAAATTAACCTCAGATGAAATAGAGCACTGTAAAGCAAATTAACCTCAGATGAAATAAAGTACTGCAAAGCAAATTAACCTCAGATGAAAGAAAGTACTGCAAAGCAAATTAACCTCAGATGAAATAGAGCACTGTAAAGCAAATCATCCTCAGATGAAATAGAGCACTGCAAAGCAAATTAACCTCAGATGAAATAGAGCACTGTAAAGCAAATCATCCTGAGATGAAATAGAGCACTGTAAAGCAAATTAACCTCAGATGAAACTCAGAGTAGATACTATAAAGGAACCTTGGAAAGATTATGAATCTTTTTTAAACTCTGAATTGCTTCTTTATAAGCGATAATTCGGGTTTATCTGGAACTGTTCCGGCATTAGCTGGAAGGCACATATAGCGCCAATATTGCACGTACTTGCAGAGGAAACAGAATGAAGCCAATAAGCGCCACTATTCATCATTTAAACTTCGAGTTTCAATCTGAATTTTTAAGCACTTTACAAATAGGCTGCGAGTTTTAATTTTCCGCTCAATTGCTCTACACACATAGCAATGCTATAACACATTTATAAACAATTCACGCACGCATGCGCATTATTAATCAATCATAAACAATAAACACACGACAAATGAAAGTAAATGGAAAATATACGAACAAAAAGCGAGGAAAAAAGCACGAAACAACCGCAACAAAACTTATCACAGCACTTCCGCTGAGAGTGTTGAAGCAGCTAAAAATAAACACCCATAAACCATGCAAGGAAAACACAACACCGAAGAGGAACCAGATAAAGTTGGATTAATAAAAAGCATTGAAAGCATTTGTTAAATGATAATAAAAAAACACAAATAAAAAGTAAATAATAAAATAAAATGGAAATAAAATGGGAAAATACAAAATATAACGCACACATCACTACCGTGGCCGGCGCGCAGCCTTTCGTTGGCTCCAAGGCAAATTCAGCGTATTGCTCGCCCATCTTCTCAAGAACGCGCGAATTTGACCCTCCGCAAAGTTACATGCGCGCCTTCCTCGCGGAAAAGGCAAAGAACGATTCTTAAAATATTGCAATTTGCACAAATCTGCAAAAAGATACGAATAGCAAGTCGAGTTTTTTAATTTAGAATCTTTGCTTTTTCTCCTTTTTTCGAGTATTGCAAAACGGTTAATTTAGAAGGCAAAAAAGAAAACCGCTCACTAAGCAACGCGTTGGCTCATTTAGCGCTAAGACGCAGAGCAGAACAACGAAAGCAATTCCAACTACCGATTGAACGCCGGACCAACAACCAACAAACAACCGACTCTCTTCTAAGCGCTTGTGTGACTGACTGACTGAGTGACGTGAGTTGTCACTGGAATTACAAATCAGCAAATGCTGCACTATGCAGCAACGCAAGCAGCCGGAGTTGGAGTCGGAGCCGGAGCCAGTGCCGCTGTCGCTACCAGTGACGGTGCTAGTGACGCTGACACCTCCGATGCTTGTGCCGCTGCTGGTGCCGCTGCTGGTGGCGCTGCTTTTGCCGCTGCTGGTGCCGCTGCTGGTGTCGCTGCTTGTACCGCTGCTTGTTTTGCTGCTGGTGTCGCTACCGCAGTGCCAGTGCCGCTGCAACATCAGCAACTCCAGCGGCAACAATTATGTTCGGTGTTTTTCCATCTATTTTTGCTTGGCATAGTGTCGGTGTGTTTGTGTGTGTGTGTGTGTGTGTGTGCAGAGTGTTGAGTGCTGAGAGGCTTAAAATAATAACAACATAACACAGAAAACATGCCAACAACAAGAACAACCGCAGCGTGAAGAAAAGCTCAACATAATAAGCATTTGAATGCAAACAACAACTATAACAATAACAACAACAACACCAACAGTAACACTAACAACAAGAAAACCACCAACAGTAACAGCTACTTGCATGCTGCCTGTCCACACGGGGTGTTGCTGGATTGTTCTTCCTCCAGTACCGTTGCAGTAGAGCAAAGCCTTCAAGTAGAGGAAGACAACTCTACACCATGGCATAATAGACAAGATCGAATCGTGGACCCTCTACTCTTGGCATATACTATTGCCCTATTACCAGACGCTCCTGGGATCTACTATTGCCCTATCCTAACACTTGTCAGCAAGCAGCTTGTGAGGTCATTCGAACAGTTTTTTAGACAGTCAAATGTTGGGGTCTGAACCGAGGATGCTCATCAGGCAAATGACTGACAAACGTTTGTATAATTCAAGCTTATCAGGTCACACACATGGTAAGTAATGTTTTGGATACAATTGTGAGGGCTCCAAACCGCTGTCAGCGAAGTTGTGGTATGCAAAGTTTGTCAAAATAGTACTGTTAAATTGAAGACATGACTATACAAAAAATAAGCTTTAGAACGTGATTACCAAAGAAGTGGAAAGGTAATTGAAACACCACTTTACAACCAGATTACCAGAGAAGTGTGAGAAGGTAATGGAAGCACTGGTTTAAACCGTGTGATTACCAGAGAAGTGAGAAGGTAATCGAAGCACTGCACTACAACACGATTCCAGATTCACGATTTCCAGATTCAGAGAAGTGAGAAGGTAATCGAAGCACCGCTTTACAACGCGATTACCAGAGAAGTGAGAAGGTAATCGAAACACCGATTTACAACACGATTCCTAGAGAAGTGAGAAGGTAATGGAAGCACCGCTTTACAACGCGATTACCAGAGAAGTGAGAAGGTAATAGAAGCACCACTATAAAACGTGATTACGAAAGAACTGAATAGGTAGGTAATCGAAACAACATGCTTCATTGATAGCTCTTCATATAAGTCGGTGGCTGCAATACTCAAAATACCTCAAAATTCAAATGAATATTGATTTGTATGAACTACATTGAGTAGGAACTGCTTCATAAAACAGTTCTATATTCAGGATGTAAGTTGGGACAATGTTTCAGTATATTCGTCTTTTATCTTTATATACGATTATTTGATATTTATCCGGAATGAAATTCATAATAGAACAGATTTTCAAATAAAAAGAATAAACTTTGGTTTTGGGAAGTTGTTCATAATGAAAATTAGTTTATCGCTAATTGTTCTATCACTGGATTATATAAATGCCATAATTCAAAAGTCTTCGTTTATTTAGCGAAAATAGTTTATATTAACAATAATTCACTTAAACAATATTTAATAAAACATAATTCACTGCATCAAATTAGAGTCTAGTTTTCCTTTTCCTTCTAAGTCTGTTAAAAGAATGGCTAAGATTTCCAAGGGACCAGAAAAAGAGATCGACCAAAGACAAGATCGCAAAGAAGATGTGGGGAACGATATAAGAACGATGAGGATTCAAAATCCTAAAAGCAAAGCAGAGTAGACTAGAGTGGTGGCGAAATGAGGAGGAAGCAATGGTTCACTGTAATGCTACAATGATGGAATCTGTTGATCAAATGGCAAAGTTTGTTGTAAAGAACAAAATCAGAACAATGAAGATTCAAAATCCTAAAAGCAAAGCAACGAACGGAGAAGAGTGGAGGCAAATCGTTAAGGAAGCATTTGTGCAATCCAGACTATAATGCTATATTGACGAACTCTCTTGATAAGATGTAGAGAACGACATCAGAAGGATGAGTAAACAATATCCTAAAAGCATGGTAAAGACCAAACAAGAGTGGAGGCGAACTGAGGAAGAAGCAATGGTTCACCGTGGACTGTAATGCTACAATGATGGACTCGGCTGTTCTAAGTCGCAATTTTATAGTCAAAGTCGGTTCAACCCAATCTCTCGAATATACGAATTAGCATCATCGTTTCATTATAACAGGGAGGGACAACAGGGAGGAGAACACAAGAACGCATATCAAATCTTGACATCATTGCTTAGTGACTCATAGTATCAGTGACGCAGAACAGAGAGGAATCACAATTACTGATGACATGTAGCATTACCGAGACAGCAATAGACGAATTTTCTGCATGCATGTGGTCTAATAAAATTATTCTGGTATAATCATGAATATTGTAATTCCTTTCCTTCTTCCTTCGAATAGGTTTCATTGTCTGTAACAAATTTCAGAGGTGGTAAAAAATACCCATGACCTGGAGAAGAAACCTGGAGAAGAAACCTGGAACGACTCGGAGAAGAAACCTTGAACGACCTGGAGAAGAACCCCTGAAGCTGAAATAATTAATACTAACAATAGCTGGAAGGTTATCAAGAGGTTGGCACTAGACAGAAATTAATGGAGAAATCTTGTTGTGGTCTTTTTCTCCCCCGCGGAACCTTGGAAATGGATTATAAATATCTATGTATGGCTTGTAATACACTAATTAACTATGCAAACTTCCATTTAGTAAACTGCCTGCCGATTAAAATAGAGTTAACAACCACGCCTAGTCTTATTTTCTGGAGTGAGACGGTATATAATTCCTTCTCAGGAACTCGTCCTGGGTAAATAAAACGTATTTTTTATTTACCCTCTGATCTTACAATATAAATAAAGTGGAAGCTTAAAACTGTTTAAACCCGCTGAATGATATGATGGGACCTCCCACAACCGTACCGAAGTATAAATAGAAGTAAGAGACAGGATTATGTGTCCAATTGCTAATAAAAAAAGTGAACTGGATTTACTCAGGACTCTTTGTTTTTTTATTTATTTTTCATCACTTTTTTGGGTAGATCTGGCAACTCTGACAGCTCTTGTAGCACTTGTAGCGCTCATTGGGGCTTAAAATTTGAACTCTACCAGCACCTTCACTTCAGTCTGTGTCATGCAGTACCCATACTTTCAAACAAACAGCAAAGAAGGCTGACTCCGGCGGACTATCTACCAGCAGTGCCTGCCTACTCTCAAATGGGTGTCGAGTTGATGTCCAAAGTGCAGAAACGCAATTGGATTGTGTTTCGTATTGTGGCACGTTTAGAAGTTATGCTTAAACAGCCGCTGGGCTTGTACACACCATATTTACAACAACACCACCAGCAACACCAACAGCAGCAGCAGCAAGAACAACAAAAACAGAAGCAGGCAAAGGAGGAACCCGTCCATAAAGGGAGAGGTTGGTTAGGTAGACATGCATGTACTCGTATATGAAAACACAGCAAACTGAGCCGATTTGTGGCAAATCGCAGGCAAAATAAATATCAACACTATCGAATTACCCCAGCAAGCAAGCAGCGAGCGAGCCACCAGAGTCAAAGGCAGAGGCAGAGTCAAAGGGAGAAGGTACAAGTAAATATTCGACGAGTGTAACTAATCAGCTGCAAAGTGTTGCTGACAAAAGCGCTGCTGAGCCGCGCTGAGCTGATAGTGTGAGCGGCTGCTTGGAGGCGGTGATGTGATGTGATGATGGTGTAGGATACAAATTAGTGCATGTGCCATTTAGACGTGGATTTAAGGGAGAGCAACCAGGTGGAAGAAGGCTCCAAATTAGAAACAAATTTAATGTAAATTTTCTATTATTGAAATGCAGTTATAATTCTTTGAAACTTAAGCATCTCATCCTGACGGAGAAGGAGTCCAAGTCAACTAGGCAGGAAAGCAAAGGGAAAGGGAAAGGCCAAAATAGTCAATTTAAAATGTTTACAGTTCTGCACGAAGCTAAACAACATGCAACGGCAATTAACACAAAACTCAAGAGACCCATAAATGGGAAACTTATATTCTGGCTGATCCCCCACTCCCCCGCCCTTGCCCCTTCTGCTGAAACTCAGCAAAAGGAAAAAACAATCGAAACATTTTACATATTCTTTTTTTAACCATAATTTACATGTCAACAACAATCGTCAATGTGGCACGTACAACCACAATTACAAAAACAACAACAACAATTACACAACAGTAGCACTGCAGGAACAACAACCACAACAACAACTACAATAAGACCAACAGCAACAACAAATGGCAATTGAAGTTACAGCCGAGCAACAGAGAAGTTGGGCGCCACCCGCTGAAATAGCAAAAAAAGAGAGACGAGAGAACAAAACTAGCAATAAAAAGCCATGTTAAGCCGACTACGAGATACGCTACACTCTATAGGAGTATATATGTACAAGCGCACAAACAAAGTGGGCGTGTCACTGAAACGACGACGCACTTCATCACTCATTCGGAGTCAGAGAAGACAGAGAAAGCAAAGTCTTTTTCGCTGCCAGCGTCCGTAGTGGACACACCACGATTTTGAGTGGATTCACCACGATTTTGAGTGGATTCACCACGATTTTGAGTGGATTCACCACGATTTTGAGTGGATTCATGTACAACGTCCGTCTGCTTTATTTCGCTGCTTTGCTGTTTGACGTTTAAGTTTCTTTTCTCTGTGTTCTCTGTTCGGAGTCTTGCTGAATGTACTCGTAACAGTTCGTACTAAATCGCAGTTCATATTGTGGAGCTCTGAAAGAGGTAGGGGCGTGGCATATTACGCTAAGTTTCCCAACTTACCACAGCACAGTCACACACATTCTTTTCATTACTATTATCACGCAGTTACGTACATGTATCCCAGTGGGCATGGCAGTAGTGTTATTAGACCTTTATAATAATATCATTCTCTCATGATTGTATTGTATATATATATATATATTTTATATGGGTATATCAAAGGCCACTGAAGACACCTCAGTTAATAAAAATATTTAACATGAATATGACTAAATGGATTCAGAAACTGGTGCTAACCAATAATGTCCCTTCAATATATCGTATATGGCCATAACGCCCATTTTTTCAGATCTGTGTGCGTAACAAATGCTTGCAACAACTTAGTACACCCTTTTGCAGGGTTTAGGGTGTAGTGCAAAGCTTGTCAGTACTCGGTCTATGTGAGCGCACAACTCATGGGCCCGTTTCTCTTTTAGCTGCTTGCTATTTGGTGCTGGTTGCTGGTTGCTGGTGCTGGTTCACTGGTTCGTTGCATGTCGATACAAGTGTTTATTGCGTGTTTACAAATACTAAATGTGTGCGGCATAAGACCCTAAAGACATGGTAATATTTCCATATTACAAATCCAGATAGTAATCGATTAAGATCTTAGCGCCCTCAAACAAACGCACCTATTCACCGGAGCACAGGCACAGTCGCAGGCTCAGTCACAGTGAACAACGCACAGGCACAACACCACACAACACAACACCACACATTAGAGCATTGGAGGCAACCGTTGGCCTGGCCATTTCACTCATAACTCTTTATGCCATACACGTCCATAATGGCAATTAAAGCATTCAAGCGCAGTACTGGTTGCGTTGGAGTTGGAGGAATGCCATCGTGCTAATGCTTGCTGCTCGATCCATTAAGCGTGTTTGGGAGTCTCTGGAGGAAGGGGGCAAATTGCAGCAATTTGGTCGTAGCGGAGCGTGCGGCTGGAACATTCAAAACATGAAATGCACTTTTCGCCAGGGGAGGCAGAGTGCTTTTTGCTCCTTTCTTCCACTGAAAGGGGGTGTCAATTAGCACGAAATTTGAATAAAATTTGCGAAAATTACAAATAATTACGGCGTTGCTTATAACTCCGAACAATACAGTCATACTTGCAGGGGGAGTGGGCAATGGGGGTGGTAATGGTTACAACCATTACAAAAACCATGAAAAGGAAAATGGAAAATGAACAGATGGAAAGTTTGAAGTAAATTAAAACATCAAAAACACTTTTTATAAGCGAAGTTGATGCAGTAGTTTGGTAAAGTTTACATGCAAATAAGTCAACATTCCTTGTTACTGCACGTTTCCACAGGAACTCCCGTACAAAATTGGAGCTCCTTATGAGCTGGGTGGAAACACAAATTGCCTACGAAGAACTTTGCTCGTCAAGCTACGTTTACAGCCAAACAAAATGTGCTGCTATTGAGCTCACGGGCTCCAAAACTAACATAGCTTTAGAGGAGAAAATCAAAAGAGAGCAGACGAAAGAGAATGTTGTGCAGGGAGTGTTGAACAAGTCGAGGGGGGAATACCCACAGCAGAGAAAATAGATGCGATTTAATTTGTATTCGGAAATGCTTCGTCGTAAATTAAACTTGAACAGAGTTTACCAGGGACGAATTATAAGCACCTACTTCATATACATATCTACATACTCGGTAGCTGGATACAGGGCTTGACGTCTCAGTTATTGGGGATGATGCAGTATCAGGATACTCAGGTACAAGTTTAAATATTGAAGACTCCTATTGCAGATGGATGCTTATAACACAATTACTTTTTAGCTGTGATCCAGATCAGAATATTCAGATAGAAATTGTACTATTCAAGGTTCCAGATGGAAGTTGTCCTTATAATACAATTACTTATTAGCTGTAATCATTCAATACCAGAATTAACTAACAATTGTAACAATCTAAGAACTATCCAAAGAACTATTATTCCAAGCAACCCTCCACAAATATATTTTAAACCGTTTTTCAATTGAAACACACTTTTCATTGATATTTTCTCAATTAGTCCTTCAACAACGAAAGCCCCATAAGTTTTCTACAAAATGTGTTCCTCAGCCATCCATTGAAGGCGGTTTCAGGTAAGGTTTTTCGGGTAAACCCCACATACTCGTATATCCTATATATACTCGTACATATATAAACCCTATATATACTTTATAAATTAAGCCAAAACGATTGGAGTCATGCATTTAATTCTGACATTTTGGATGAATTTTTATCCTAGTCCAGTGACCGTGTCTCAATCACTTTCAGTCCTAGCCCAGTGACCGTCTCTCAGTCACAGTCGGTCTCCTGCATTCTCTCCTGTACGCAACATTTTCTTCATTGTGCAACAAACGAAGATTGCTCTTATTGCTCTAAGCGCTATTTCAATGATCTTGTCTCAATCGCAGTCAGTTCCCTTGATTCTTTCTTTTCACTGCCCAAAGTACGAAGACTAACATCAATGTTCTCAGCGATATTTCAGTGACCTTACCTCAAGCCCAGTCAATCCTCTTGAATCGCTCCAGTACTCTTCTTCCCCTTCACTTTCGAACACACGAATACAGTCTCCATTGGTCTCAGCCTCATCCCAGTCAGTTTTATGGATTATCTCCAGTACTGTTCACTATACAACAGACGAAGGCTGTCCTCCGTGGCCTTTGCAGCAATATCTCATATCCCAGTGACCTTGTCTCCATTCAAGTTAGTTCTCTGGATTCTCTACAGTACCCTTCTTTCTCTTCACCGTCCAAAGTACGAACACTAAATCATTTTAAGTTTTCAAATGCTTGTTTACTAAAAATCGATGAACGAAGATGAGCTCCCGTATATAATGAACCCCATTCTGCCTATGCAAATCCTTTGAAACACGAACTTTATAGGATAATTTTTTTTCTGGTACGAAACATGCCAACCTTTGAGACATTTCTTTGTCCATTGTAATTGATGAGAAACTCCTCCACATTAAATTATTAGAACTCCCACACGTTTTCGCAAGGATTCCAAATAGTGACGGATTCCAGATCAGAGAATAGCGCTAGTTTCCACCGTATCAGAGTACAGCACCCATAACGTAAGTTTAAATTAATTACAAATGAAGTTTGAAGCTATGTCGTAATCCTTCACACATGAGAGACAGACGCAATCAACTGATATACCGATCCTTTCAGTATGCTTACAAAAAGTGTAGTGACCAGTTTTTAAGACCATTTTGTAGTATCTCCTTTAATGCAATTCCACGAAAAGAAATATTCAAAAATCTTCATAATATTCAATCTATTCCTCTCATTTTTTAAATCTTTTAAATCTTCTCCTCTCCCACTTCAAGGAGGCTCAATGAAAAGTAAGCTGTAAAAGAGACCTCCCTAAAAGCTCACGTCACCGAAAATCCGTTGGATCCCAATTCCTAACTATCCCACCATAACATTTCCTATACCTATTTCTAGATTTGATCAGGCAGTTGACACAATTCAATATCCAGAGTGAGTGTAGATAAATAGATATATAGAACACAAGTGGGGTAGGCCGGAGAACCGCTGAAGAAGGAGGTTTCCAGGCACTCAAGCATTGATGCCCATTTTAAAGCACAGTGAATTGACCCAGATAGATAGACAGATAGAAGTGGGGTAGACCAGAGGACCGCCGAAGAATGAGGTCTCCAGGCACTCAGACATTGATGCCCATTGTACTCTAAGCCTGGAAATATTAGAGGGGTGTTACTTAGATAGAGGATTGTGAAAGGGAAGTAACACTTTTCAAACTTATTTCGCTCTTTTATGAATCTCAGCAGTCTGTCCAAGGACAAGGAATGTCAGAGTAAGTGTTCTTGTAGCTTAGAACAACTTATCGGTGAGGTTGAATGCTTAACGTGTTCCAGAGAAATAATAAAACAAAAGGCATTAAGAGAGGGAGAACTGCACAAGCGTAAAGAGCTCGGCACATTCAAATTTTGATACTAATGACCAAGTTTAGCGTAACATCCGGTGCCGTAATGAAGTGCAACCGTAAAAAGAATAAGAAACTTACGCACGAATGGCGAATTTGGCGACGTTTTCGAATGCTTCACTAGCACTGGGCAGAGACTGTAAAAAGTGCATAAAAATTTAAATTGAAACTGCAGCATAACAAAAACACAAATGCTGAGATGCAGATCGGAGCAAGGAAGAAGGACAACACGGCAGCATGACGGGGACGCGGCGACGAGGGCCTAATTAAGTTTATAGAAACGCGGGCAATTGGAAAGTCTTCACCGGGCATTACCGTAGAAGCACATTTATAAATAAAATTATTTAAAATGAGCACAAGAAACCATAAGCAGCCAGTCAGCCAGTCAGCGAGGCAGCGAGGCAGCCAGGCAGTACTCCAAGCACTTTGCTCGAGAACTGCCAAGCAAACGTTTTCGTTTTCACGGCTAAAATAGCCATAAAAATATGACAAGCATGCGCAGCAGCTCCAAATCGCGGCAAATACGACAAACGCACAGGCGCCTTCCTTGCACGCCTGATGACCAAGTGGAAGAAAAAAACGAATAGCAGAGGAAGGAATTTCCGGGAATTTCGAGGCAGCCGCAAGCGCACTTTTAAGCTGGAAAATCAATGCCCAAACAAGAATGAAAATTAACTCAGACAATGTGGATGAGTGTGGAGTAAAATAAAATTAACGAAAAGTTATTTTTCCACAGAAGCACAAAATGCTCCACCAGCAGCACCAGCATCACCAGCAGAAGCATCATCATACGGAGTCCCGCAGAGCAGGCAGGCGACGGATTAAACGAAGTAACGTGGCTAATTACAACACAGTGGCATGTTCGAGTAAGTTAAGAAAAAACCGCGGCAACAGCAATTATGGCCAGCACATTGCAAGGATTGTCACTGCAACTGGGAACAACAACAGCAACAACAACAGCAACAAGAAAGAAAGTAAACACAGAAGCAGAGGAATAGGCAGCAACAACAACAGCGCAAGCAACAGAAAAGGTTACGTTAGCAATGGCTCCAATTTGATGCCAAATGTGTTGACTACACAGACAACATCGCCAACAACAACTGCAATGATACTGATCCCAGTGAACAGCGCCAGCAGCAGCAAAAACAGAAGCGTCGCTAGAGACATGTGCGCAGCAATACTAACAACAAGATTCCAACGGAGCAGGCGAGTTAACATCAGTGGCTCATGAACTCGGTGGTCAGAGCTAGCAGCAAATTATAAAGCCACAGAGGCACTAAAGCAACACTATACGCGCTTTGTAGTTATAATGCTGCAACCTGCATATCTATAAATCCTAAAGAGTGAGTCCACTATTGACAAAATTGCCTGAATAAGAGTTAAAAAAGACCTACAACATTCCATTAGAAGCTTTACAACTTTGAACTGAACACTAAAAGGCCCTTTAGAGAAATTATACAGTCTATAAAAAGGTGGAAATTGTTCAATAATGTCACATATTGCGTATAACAAAGCAATTTATAAAGATGCGTATAGTTCTGAAAGATTGAGGGATAGGGTGGAATATTTTTTTAATAAAAGTTATGCAATTGTAATAAACGTATAATGCAATAATAAAATTATTATAAAGTTGACTTGGTTTCTAAAATTGTGAGATGATAAGCAATCAAAGGTCTAATACAGTTGAAATCAATATAAAATTATAACTTTAAAACCGGCTTTTGAAATATGCTATTATAGTGCAACAGTTATAAAGGTATCAACTCCATAAAATATTGATAAGTGCTGGCGACAAGTTTAATGCTCTTTAAAAAATCTGTTGGATCTGCATAAACAATTTTTAAAATTCTTTAAAAGATTCATAAAAACTTTGTAAAAGTTGTATAAAAACTTGGTAAAAGTTTTATAAAAACTTTTTAAAAATTGTATAACTTTGTAAAAGTTGTATTAAAACGTCGTAAAAGGTGTATAAAAACTTTGTAAAAATTGTATAATAACTTTGTAAAAGGTGTATAAAAACTTTGTAAAAGTTGTATGAAAACTTGGTACAAATTTTTATAAACATTTTGTAAAAGTTGTATAAAAACTTTGTAAAAGTAGTATAAGAACTTTGTAAATTTTATAACAATTTTTTAGTAAAAATTGTATGAAAACTTGGTACAAATTTTTATAAACATTTTGTAAAAGTTGTATAAAAATTTTGTAAAACCTTTTTAAAAACTTTGTAAAGTTTTATAACAACTTTTTAGAGGCTCCGTTCAAAAGTTATATAAAAAGTTTGTAGAGACACCATAAAAACTATGCAGATGCTGCAGCAATACTTTATAGAAGCTGTATAAGAACTTTGTAAGAACTCCATAAACACTTTGTAGCAGCTGTTTGAGAACTTTGTAAAAATTCTAAACCAACATAGTACACAAAGCACTTTAGAGTCATGTATCATTCAAGTCGCCTAAAGGCAATAAAACTATTTTATAAGACAATAAAATTACTAAAATCGTACAATTGACTCTAAACAAATACAATGAAAACTTTATAGAGGATTAAAATGTTTCTTATAATGTCTTTGAACTATAAAAGGAAGCACTGAAGGCTGTTAAAGATTCCCACGGAGTTCTTTTTGCCACCAGTGGGCCTTGCAAAGCTTACGTTTCAGTAGAATGTGGCATTGCTGACGGACTGGATGTAGCGTACACGTAACTACGCACGTGTGGCTGTGGGTTTCCAATGTAAACGCAGCCTAATCAATAAAGTAGTGAGTAGTATCAATGCACACGCGCATAGCAGGCTTTAAAATAGGAGCGGTTGGTTGGTAGGTTAGTCAAGCAAGCAAGCACACGGGCAGGCAGGCAGGGAGGCCGGGAGACAGAGAGTGGCAGACTGGACAGGCCTGGACAGCTCAGAGCTACTTTGACTCGAAATTTATTAGATTTTAAATGCAATAATTATCATTTTATAGACAATGATACTTGCGTGGAATGCGTGATGGTGTTTATTGTGAACTCAGCGCAACATGGGTGGGCAGGCAGGCAGGAAGGCAGTCAGCCAGCCAGCCAGCCTGTTATACAGTCACAGTCACCCAAGCCAACCAGCTACGTAAGTAGACGGGCTCACTTGGGTAGCGGTGAGGTGTGAAAAGGCAATGCTACTGAACGTTTCCAGATGGACCTTAGCAGTGACCATTTTGTTGGAAATCTTGCACGCAGTTGACTGGGAAATGCCCACACTTTTAATTTATTTGAAGCTGCAATGAGGTTAGTTTTCGCAAACTATGCCTTGAAAGCAATTGGCCGCTCAGCGCACTGCCAATGAGCTGCTGCTGCTGCTGCTGCAACATAGCACCACCGTGTGGGCGTATTGTGACACTTTTCAGACAAAGATTTATGCACAGAGCAATTTCTATTTTATTGCCACTTTTGCTGGCAGTCAGTACCAATTGCTGCGGCATTGTGGCATGAATTAGTGCCACGTTAAGTTCAACGAGTTCAGTGCTGGTTGCAAATCGATTTACATACTTAACTTACATAAGCTAACCATGTTTTACATATGTACAAGTCACGTTGAGCGCATGTAAAACCAAATCTTTCAAGCCTTCAATATACGAATTTGCGAATTTGCTTGCAGCGCTCTTATCAGTGCAGAAAATCATGCCCCTTCCATAAATACAAAATCGTGTTGACAATTTTAAGCAATTCATGGCAATATTCAAATCGAAGGTTTTGGCTTCATGCAACAAAATAATTCAATAGGAAAATGGTTATAAGAAAAACTCGCCCACTCTTCTGCGTACTCAAACTTAAAGCGTAAATCACGTTTGTAATGCTAATAATTGGTAGAGAACAACAGACGCGATTCAGTGTGGTTATGGCCGAGTAACAAGTATCCTAAAAGGGCACTGTGAATATTTGACAGTATTCTGTCAAATGAATCGAATCTTTTTTCAGGCATTTTCAATCATTTTTCGCTATTCGTTCTACAAAAGAACAGAAAACTAAGGAATATTACGCTCATATGACATAGTGTAAACGCCACATGGCATATGACAAAGGGGCTTCTTAAAAATATACTTATTCAGGGTCACATTTTCATTGAACAACACCGTTAGAAAATATAATCACATTACCTAAAATCACATCTTACTTCCAGGATGCACCATTGTGGTCTCTAAAGATGAACCTGACCAGAGATCGCAGCACATCTCTTCATGACCTTTGACATTATATGCTGTTAAATAAATCTTGATCATATTCGAGAAGTACTTTCCCATATAGTGGAAGCGTTTTTTTTCCTGCGATGGGCATTTGCATAAAAGGTGGTCCACTCTTTCGTTCTCCTCCTCATACTTGTCTAGAGGATTTATATTTTTAAAATACTCATACAAAACATGAATCATACTCTTTAAAAGTCAAATACGATTGAGTGAACGAACACCTCAAATACTTTTGAAGAACTTTAAAAAAACTCAATGAATCAACTGTGAACACAACTCCACTCATTATTTTGAGAAAATAAAATAGAGTGCGTTTTACCTCAAGCGCACAGACTCCAAAAAAAGGATACCTCAGTCACTGCAAATCTCTGGTGAAACCTGGTTAAGAAGTATAATTACTCATAATCTTTGTTGTTAAGCCTCCTTTGTCAGATGTTTCCCAGAATAACTTTAAAATGTCATCTCATTTGAAGTGGTTCATTACACTACCTCATAGAACAAAATTAGGTACTCATACAAAATTAGTTACTCATACAAAATAAGTTTCATACAAAATGAGTTACTCATACAAAATGAGTTACTCACATAAAATAAGTTATTCATACAAAATGAGTTACTCATACAAAATAAGTTACTCATACAAAATTAGTTACTCATACAAAATAAGTTACTCATACAAAATTAGTTACTCATACCACATGAGGTACTCATTTAAAATTAGACTCATTCAAAATTAGTCTGATACAAAATCCATTAATCATTGAAAATTAGTTACTCGTACAAAATGAGTTACTCATATAAAATAAGTCACTCATTATGAGTCTATTGCCCCTCAAAGGGATGAAACTCATCTTCTGCTGTCTTCCAAATAGTACGGAATATCGTCGCATTCGTATATGGCGCAACATGTGATTTCTGTAATCTGTTTACAATGAATGCGAAAAAGAGACAAATATACTGTCAGAGCATATAATATGCATTATTTTTGTGGTATAATATATTTGCGCCCACTTTTCAATCACTGTACCTCGTCATCTAAAATCAACAGAGGATGCTAATCAAGTTTAGCCAAAAAAAAGTGATTCATACTAACAAATTAGAAGCGTCAGTTTCTCGTTCTCAGAATCAGCTGAGACACTTATTTAGACGCTATCCTATGAAACACCCATATTTTTACGGGGAAGAACCTCTCTGAACCTCTTAGATACACACCAATGCAGTTTAAGGTAAGCAAATGGAACTAAAAAGTTCTGAATGAACCAAATTAGAACTCATGCACAGATGGCGCTGCTAATTATGTGACTCATTTACATATGACACATACGCGGGGAGAGACAGAGACAGACAGAGTGCCTAAATAATATTTGTGTAATTATGCCTGTAACATGCACAAAATCAACTGAGTCACTTGCAATTAGCACCACCATACGCCATGCGTCAATATTTCATACCGTTCACACACTGGTTCAATCTTCTTATCGCTAATCCTCTTGATTGTGGAGTGGGCGTGAAATTGTTTGTACTCGTGTATGTACAACAGAAGTATTTACTGTGGAAAGGTAAACATGAAACAGCCGCTTGAGCCCAGTTGAGTGCGCGTGCTGATGTGCATCATGGCGTGCACGCAAGCGGGGTAACCAAATTGAATTGTTGCAAAGTAATTGAGCGGTAATTGAGATTGTAATCTGTCGGGTAATCGAAAAACTGCGTTAGAATAAAATCGAAATCAGGCAAAAGTTTGTCACACGCTCGGGCGCAAATTGTGTTGCGCTTCCATTTCAGGCCTGAGGTATGTATGAAAGCATGGTGCATGGGAATGGCGTGTGAATGTTTGAGAGTGGATTTAATTGAAGTCATTAGAGACACCTTTTGCCAGTGAAGGTTGCTGCTGTCGCTGCTAAAACAGAATTTATGGCAAATTCAAATTTAGGCATAAAAAAAAATAAAAAATTCATTGACACTTCAAACGAACACAAATAAAACAGTAACGACAAAAAAAACGCACATACTAAAACCAGAGCAACACAGCCAACAAAGGCAACAACAACAGCGAGCAAGGCAATGCGAGCATTTAAACAAAATGAATAGATTATAAATCTGGTTAATAGGATAATTACAAACCGCTTTGCTCCAAACTCAGCCGAGCCGAGCGAAACTGGAGCTCAATTGCAAAATCCAATGCGTAGGACGACAACGACAACGACGACAACAACGACAGCGAACGGCAGCAACAACGAGGAAAATTGCAGTTACGAAATGGCGCTGAAATAGGAACGCGCGCGAGCTATGAAAAATGGCGGTACTGGAACCTGGCGGCAATGCGCGCGAGCATATGGCAGCCGAGATGCCCTTGCGATTTGGTCTCGCTGTTGCCTTTTGCCATTCCGTATGTAAATTTATAATTTATGGCCAAATTGAAATATTGACTTTGGAGTCTTAATTCATAAGTTACGAGTCGAGCGAGAGTGGCAAATATGAAAAATGGCAACAAATTTCAAAAGTAATCAATTCTCAAATCATATATGCAAATGACGCGTCACATACTTACGGGTACATTCGCATATATGCATTCAATTGTAACAACAATCATGTGAATGGGGGGAAGGTGGGCGTAAACACACACAGAGATAGAGTGCAGGAAAGCGTGCAAGTTAAACAAAAGCAAATTAAAACAATAGAAACAACTGCAGCTGCTCTGGTTCGTTCATAAAATGCGTGTGCAATTTCCTTGAGGAGGAAATGGAGGAGGAGTAGGCAGGCTCAACTTACCGGCATAGCCATCATGTGGACACACTCAATGAAATCCTTAAGAGCCCAAATATAATGGAAAATTGTTTTAGATTGACTGTTTTTAAGAACTAAATAGTAAAGTAAAAAGAAAAATAAATAAAAATAAATTATGAATTACCAAATATTTTATTGCAACATAAAGCAACACTCGTACACTAATCACAACAATACAAAGGATGTGTAGCAGACCAACTACATTGACTGACCCTGCTGAAAGAGACATTTGGTGTTTACCATTTTGACGCCCAAATTCATCAAATATGGTTGAAATCAAAGGATCTAAAGCAAAAAGTTATAAACTTCTTACAAGGGTACAAGTTGCGGCCCTTTGCTCCCCCGCGGAATCATATAAATAATTATTACAACAATACTTGAAAAAAATTATCATTGTTGCTTGGAGGATTGTTTTACTTAAAATTCAGCTTCATTATCATTAAAAATATCCTTTTTAATTAAAATTCAACTTCATTATCATTAAAAATCTCCCTTTTAATTAGAATTTAGTTTCATTGTCATTAAAAATGTCCCTTTTAACTAGAATTTAGTTTTATTATCATTAAAAATGTCCCTTTTAATTAAAATTATGTTTAATTATCATTAAAAATGTCCCTTTTAATTAGAATTTAGTTTCATTGTAATTAAAAATTTCCATTTTAATAAGAATTTCGTTTTATTATCATTAAAAATGTCCCTTTTAATTAAAATTCTGTTTAATTATCATTAAAAACTTCCCTTTTAATTAGAATTTCGTTTCATTATCATTAAAAATATCCTTTTTAATTAAAATTCAACTTCATTATCATTAAAAATCTCCCTTTTAATTAGAATTTAGTTTCATTGTCATTAAAAATTTCCCTTTTAATTAGAATCTATTTGTATTATCATTAAAAATATCACTTATAATTTAAATTCTATCTCATTATCATTAAACATTTCCCTTTTAATTAGAATTTAGTTTCATTGTAATTAAAAATATCCCTTTTAATTAAAATTCAGCTTCATTATCATTAAAAATCTCCCTTTTAATAAGAATTTAGTTTCATTGTCATTAAAAATTTCCCTTTTAATTAGAATCTATTTGTATTATCATTAAAAATATCACTTATAATTTAAATTCTGTCTCATTATCATTAAACATTTCCCTTTTAATTAGAATTTAGTTTCATTGTAATTAAAAATTTCCATTTTAATAAGAATTTAGTTTTATTATCATTAAAAATGTCCCTTTTAATTAAAATTCTGTTTAATTATCATTAAAAACTTCCCTTTTAATTAGAATTTCGTTTCATTATCATTAAAAATATCCCTTTTAATTAAAATTCAGCTTCATTATCATTAAAAATCTCCCTTTTAATAAGAATTTAGTTTCATTGTCATTAAAAATTTCCCTTTTAATTAGAATCTATTTGTATTATCATTAAAAATATCACTTATAATTTAAATTCTGTCTCATTATCATTAAACATTTCCCTTTTAATTAGAATTTAGTTTCATTGTAATTAAAAATTTCCATTTTAATAAGAATTTAGTTTTATTATCATTAAAAATTTCCCTTTTAATTAAAATTCTGTTTAATTATCATTAAAAACTTCCCTTTTAATTAGAATTTCGTTTCATTATCATTAAAAATATCCCTTTTAATTAAAATTCAGCTTCATTATCATTAAAAATCTCCCTTTTAATAAGAATTTAGTTTCATTGTCATTAAAAATTTCCCTTTTAATTAGAATCTATTTGTATTATCATTAAAAATATCACTTATAATTTAAATTCTGTCTCATTATCATTAAAAATTTCCCTTTTAATTAGAATTTAGTTTCATTCTCATTAAATATTTCCCTTTTAATTAGAATTTATTTGGATTATCATTAAAAATATCCCTTTTAATTAAAATTCTGCCTCATTATCATTACAATTTAATTTAATAAGCAGTCATTTTCAATCTTGTGATACATTATTTTAGACGCAGCTAAAATTTATCATAGATAAATATTTAATTTGATTATTAACTTGAACATACAATAGAGTGATCGATCAAAGGAATACTGTTCTGTGGTTAGGCTACTCTTAACAATGAAACCAATTGATAATCCTTATGCCTCTCCTTATACCCCAAAGCTCATATGCGAATAAAACTAATTGGAAGGATATTTGTTTCCACACATTGAAAGTACTCGAGGACCACAACTGAATTATGCAGATAACTACCTCAGTAGAACTCGGTGTGATCATAACTGCATTCCTGGAACTTTTTTTGAATAATGTAATCCGAGTGTTGGAATATATCACATCGGCTTTTGTTGTAGTCTTAGATACCAAAATGGTGAACTTAGGTCCTTTTCAGATTTTGCCAAAGCCGCTTGTTCTGAACTTCAGATATTCCGAGTGAAAGTTTCATCAAAATGTTTGTATTTGAGTATATTTCCTAGTATGGTTGCCTGAGCTGATCACGGCACTTGTGTTCTAAAACTCGTTATATAAAAACATATTTCAATAGCGTGAAACTTATAGCAACTATTTGTTTCGTGACTACTTATCAGTACCACCGATCATCTTTATCATGTTCACCACAGGAAGAGTAGTACTCCCTTCAAAAAGGTCCATGAATGTATTCACTGTGATATAAAATTTCATATCGTTTTGTAGAATACCACCTCTGGTAAGGATCTAATTTGAAGCAAACTATTGTTTCATATAAAAAAAGTCCCTTCCTAGTTGTGTAGGTTAGTTAGTTGGTTATTGTGGCTGTCCATTGTGACCTCAATTAGCCCTTAGGCCCATTGAGTTACCACGAGCAGCTCAGTCATTTTTAAATGCCGGCCTCAGCGAACCGTTTACTGGGTCTGGCAAATCGAAGTAGACTTCTTATTGATGTCCCCTTCAGCTACGCAAGGTGGCTGAAGATGCAATTTCCCATGAAACGCTTCTTTGCTATCGTTGGGCAATTGCATTAAAGGTGGTCCACACTTTCTTCTCTCTCCTCATACTTGTCCAAAGAATTTATATGTTTGAAATAATCATATAAAACGTGAATCATAGAACATACACCTCAAAGGTATAATGCGATGAGGGATCCAACAGCTCATGTTATATGTTTGATATATCTAACACACATTCTTCTTTCCTACCGTCATCGGAGTGTATGTAGTGAAAGTGATGTGACAATATCTGGTTTTGGTGTCTAAAAATTGCTCTTGGATCCATTTCTCAGTAGTCCGAAGGATATTTCGAAACGGTCTTTCATCTGTTGATCTGAACAGAGTCCCATTGTATTTAATATTCCCACACAATTGAGACCTAAAATTACATTTGAACCATTTCTCACTCCTCCAAAGGATATTTCGAGATGGTCTTTGATATGTTGATCAGAACGGAGTCGTATTGGATATTCCCATACAATTGTGACCTAAAATTGCCATTTGAAACATTCCACACTCGACCAAATGGTATTTCCAGACGATCTTTCATCTGTTGATCTGAACAGAGTCCCATTGTATTTAATATTCCAACCTAACATTGCCCTTCTTACTATTTCTCACTCGTACAAAGGGTGTTTCACATGTTCGTCAGAACGGAGTCCTATTGGATTGAATATTGAGACCTGCCTATACTCCAATCTGTAAAATGTATTTAATTTGATAGTATCAGGAGTTCTGCAGAGGCTTCAACCACCCGAATTAGACAGATCCTACCATTATAAACTACCATTGAAAACTACGTTGCTGAAGAGTTGGCTGAAACGATGTGCTGCCTCCATGGGCTAACTGGGAGTTGCGTAGCAAACCATTCGCACCGAATTCGGTAATTTTTACTTTTAATGCAGTTCTTCAATTAAATTCTCCCGTTTGTTTGTTTATTTGCTTTGTTTACATTTGTGTGGAAGTGCTTCGAAAGGTGTTGTTCGTACGTGCGTGCGTTCCCTCGCCACTGATAAGCAAATGAGAGATAAGCGCTGCGCTTCTTGGAAAGAGCACTTCTTTTTTAGAATTTTGTATGTTTATAAGATTTATTTTTTTTATATAATTTTTGTGTTTGAGGAGCGCGTCGCGGCGCCTTCGCCTACCCCCGTGGTGTGGTTGTGGTCTGTATGTGGACGCGTAAATTTTGTACATGGTGAAATTGATAACAGCCCAACCAAGTTGTAAAACATTATTTGGATTATTAAAATATGCACACCAAAAATTATTGAAAGTAACTTTTTGTGAGCCAAAGTGAATGAGTCACTGTGTTTGTGTATTAAATGGAAATAAATTATGCTTAAAAGGCATTATTCATCAGCTGAATCAATTGTTTACTATGCTGTGTTCAACTCATGTTGTACAACAACAACGACAAATGCGTATCAAGCGCGCATATGGATTTATTCTTAGACGCTCTGCTTCTTCCTTTCAGGCATTGCCGCTGCAGTCGCAGTTACAGCCGCAGCCGCGCCGTTACCGCACTTCAAGTGGCTTTGAAATGATTGAAGTCAAGTACTTTTTAAACAATAGAAAATATAATAAATTTGTAATTTTATGCCATTGCCAGGCAGATTTGTAAACACTGCTATTATGATTACAGAGCGCGGCCGATCACATCGGAATGAAAATGTGGAATTTACAATTTCGGCACATGAACTCCCTTTATCCGCTATTAGAGACCCTGCAGAAAATCTGCAATAAGCTCCTAGCTGCTCGCTCCTTGCTGGCCTCTGCTGCGCGCTTTCGCACACATATGGAATAACGCAATTCCCTTGCTGTAACTTTGTATGTACCTAGCCTACCAGTTACAGTGCTACACAGTACCAGCCATAAAAGGCGCAATGCTCGGCAAACGACCAAGATCTAGCCAGCAAGTTAGCAGAGGTAGTGGAGTCTCGAATGAACCTGCAAGACTTCCGAGTCAAAAGTATACAACCGATGAACGCCGAATGTCATACAACGAAAAGGAAAAATATAATCACCAATCAACTCTCCTTACAATTTTCACACAAAAACAGTTACACACAATTTTTATACATATTATTGAACTTTTTACTCACTCGTTTAACAGATTCTTTCGATTATTTGATATATTTGATAAGTTTATTATTACTAGCACTGCGATTTATTGAAATTTATCAATTTTTATTGTTTATCACAAAATATATAGCAAAGCGACACGAACACGACACGAAAGTAAACGACGTACCAACCATAACGAATTGCGAAGGAGCACTTAAAGCAAACCGAGAAGAGTTTTGTATTTGGCTGCTGTGGCTGCGCCGTTTGCTAAACTGCAATGGCAAATGCAATGCGTTTAATCAATAAAAACGTCAAGCATAGAAAATGTACGGTAAAATGTGTAAAATAGTGTGAGTGCGAAAGAGATAGATATAGTGTGCATGTTCAGTATGTTGAGCGAGTGAGTGACATAATTAGTGTGTGTGTATGGCGCTGCCAACTCTGTAAATTCTTTTCTTTCCTTGATTTACAATTTTTTACCCCCCTATTCAGTGGGCGGTAAATAAAATTTATATATTTAGTAAAATTAAATTAATTCGTTAAAATTATAATATTTAGTAGAATTGTATTTATAATTTTTTTTTTCAGAATAAAATCAGTATATAAAAGTAAAGAATTGTATTTAAGTGGTCAATAATTACAAATTTTAAGAAAAAATAAGCGTTGTATTCAGTTTTGTATAAAATTATTCATGAATTATTATATTTACGCCATGTTAAGACGACTCGTAAAAAATTGGTTTTTTTTTTACCTGATTTGATATATGTTTAAGATAAGCGCCATTCAATGTTCACATTATTTATTATATACACATATTCCATGTTAAGACTTCTCGGTAGAAAAAATTTGTTTTGAACCTGATTTGCTATATGTTTAAATTCAATTCCGACCAATATTCATATTTTCATTAGGTTAATAATAGCGAAAAGTAGTTTAATATACTTATGATAACTGTTTACAATGATAGATTCTGTGTTATTTTGATGCAAAGTTAATTACATCTAAATTCGAGTGAAATTGATTCATACTATTCCTTAAAATCTATTCCCTAGTCGATTATTAGCTCTAATTTATTTATACCTGATCTTGACTCCTTTTCACCAAATATTTCCTCAATAGACTTGGCAGCACTTTTCTCGTCTAATTACTTAAGCGAGCAGAGTTAAGTAATCTTTTCATGCAATTTTCATACAAATTATTAAAGCGAGCAGAGTTAAGCGATATTTTAAGCAACTTGATTGCGTAATTAAACATCTTATAAGAAATATTAACTCCAAGTACGCGCTCAATAGTTCCACTATCAATCTGCCAACTGTGAATGGCAGCACGCGACGCGATCTTTCCTATCCTCTCATACTATATCGGTTCACCCTAAAAGTAGACTTCTCTCTGTGATTCCAGCATACCAACGAAAAGTTTTGTAGACAGAGTCAGAATTCGCCCTGTAGGTCGCATTCAGAAATCACATTTTGGAGCTACAGTCTCCCGCTTCGCAAAAGGGGATTTCCCGTTTGCAGAAGCGCCAGGCCGAACAAGTACTTTGAAAAGGAGTAAAGCCACTTTCACCTAAAAATGTTTGCGTTTTATTACCTACTCCCGAAATTTTTCGCACCACAAAAAAGAGTAATAAACAAATGTGGCAGAAAGTATGACTAAATTTATGCTAAATGTGTGTATAAATAAAATATTCGCCATTCTTAGATCTATGATTGAAGATTTTAATACTTTTGTTACAATCCGAAGAATGTGAATGTTGATCAGTCTAATTGAAATATGAATTGTTTGATAAATGAAATAAAATGTTTAAATTCATTGTTTTCAAGAGATCCCCATTTTTTCACATTTTGAAAATAAAATTAATTTATAATTGCTAAAGTGAATTTTAGAATTAAACGTATGAATATAAATAATAATAATAACTATAATGAAGGAAATGTTGGCTAAAACTATGTATAAATTAAATGTCTAGTTAAAAATGGGTCTTAGAACCTGAGTATAGAAAACATAAAGCATATCGTACAAGCTTTCCGAGTTGCAGAGGAGAACAACAATGTGTCCACCCACCACACACACTTCTCTCAACCGCAGTATCTAACATTTGCTTATTTTTATACTTAAGTTCGCTTAACTCTCTAATCTTCCCACTTAACCATGTATTAAGTACGATCCCAACGCCAAATGGTACCGTCGTCGCAGACGCAAATCAAAACGGAACCATCTTTGGAGAATGAGGTCTGCCTAATGGCGGACGTGCACTTCGGGTGCACCAATGTGCTGCATTTCGTGGAATTCGGATCGGCTCTGTCCAATTCCCAAACGAATGTCTTACCCTGTTGATTGCCCAGCGCCAACACGCGGTGCCAGAAATTAAATGCAAAGCGTATGAACCAAATTTCGCACTCCTTGTAATCGAAATGATGTATGATGGTTGTGGTCGAATCCTGTGACTTCACATCGTCATGCGCCAATTTGCCCGGCTTCCAACAGACAATTGCATTCTCGCACGATTTCGAGAGAACGAAATCGCCGAACCATTGAACACAATCCACATAATTGCGATGTATATCGCGCGTGGAGAAATCAGGAAAATGTTCCTTAATGGTGGGAAACGGTGTGGCAGTTTTGTTGATATTAAACGAGCAACTAATTTCTATCGCCTCTCTCACCGATTCCTTATCCAAGCGCCACAATTTCAACGAGTGATCCATGCCGCTGGACATGATACGATCACCACGGAGATCGAAGTCAATGGAGAGCACCTCATCGCGATGCCCCTCGACACCGCCAAAGATGGCCACACAAACATCCGTTTGAATGTTCCACAAGCGTAAGGAATGGTCTTTGCTACCCGACAGAAGCAATTGCGGCAGTTTCGGATGAAATTTCAACTCATTTATGGCATGCCCGTGGCCGATGTAGTGTTTGGTGCACACATGCTTTGATGGATTGAATATGCGTATAACACCACGATAACCGGCGGCTGCCAAAATAGGTTCACCAGTCTCCGTGTCATACGACCAGGCACAAGTGTAGAAATTCTCATCGGGCTAATGGCGGCAATGGGTTTCATGGAAATAGACACGGAATATATGACTAAATAATTCCAAACTCATTTCTATTCACTACAATAAAAGTGCGTCGCACTGTGCCAGTAATCGCGATAGGTTAAGGATATCTCTAACCTCAATAAGTCCGCTGCACAGCCCTTTTGCGTACTCTGTCGCACACGTTGCTCGCCCTTTCATACACATTCAAGTCCTTACAACAGGCTTATCGATACGTGCTGATTGGCAGGTATGCAAAAAGTCTGTGCAGTGTGTGTATCTAGCAAAATACTCACATCAGGATCCGCATAGCATTGCAAAAGCCTTATTCCACCGCTCTCATCCAGTGGACACTCAAATATAGAAATGCGATCCTTCCCCACTGAGGCAAATATGGCCTGCTCTTTGGTCAAGTAATAATTAAATTGAGCGCCGAACAGCGGTTGGCCATGGTCCTCTTTATATTGGCAGCTATAAGAAATTAATAAACGGTCAGGATACCCAATTAACACAGGATAACAATTAACGCACTTGAATTTGTACAGCGGTTTCGCCACTTTGGCAACTTTTAGTTTCTTTCGAGCTTTGGTTGAAGATTTTCGTATGGCCGGAGATTTGCTCCGTGACGTGTTTGTGGTAGCGGTGCTTACAACGCTGGCAGAATCGTCTTTGTCTTCATCATTGGAATCATCGCTGTATACACCGTTTACGTTGCTAGTAGTAAGTAGAGACACTCCTGAGGTTGAGGCAGACAAATGGGCACCGTTTACCAAACCATCTTTGCTTCCCTTGTGGTTAAGTTCCTCTTTTTTCACTGCCACATTCTCCAACGTCATACTAATAAGAGCACCACCTTTGTTCTGAGGCTTGTAAACAAAACTCAGCATCTGCTTTCCCGCAACCTGACGTTTAGGGAAAATTTCGAAACAATGTTGCCAACCCATTCGAACTGTCAGCGGGTAAGGAGTCATATTTAAATGTTTTTCAAACGGATTTTATTCATATATACACATTTGTGCTGCTTGTAAACTTATAAAAAAGCTAATAATAATTACACTAAACTATGAAATGTTCTTCTGGGAGTAAATGTAAAAAAATACTAACTAAACTAATATCCTTATGGTAATAATCATCCCTCACTACTCAGTCTCTTCTAGTGACTTAGTAATGTAACCATCTACTTCCTTTATAGCCTTCAGGCTGTGATCAGTGCGCGTGACTAGCTCATTAATAAAAAAACCACGCAACACAGATGCCTTAACGTGGTTAAGCTGTGCCTGCGTGTGCAGTAGTTCCAGTTCGTGTCCCAAGTAAGGTCCAGTTTTCAGTTCAGCAGCTGCCTTCAAATAGGCACACTTACGATTGCGTACTTCTATTAGCTTTTCTATATTTTGACGACGTTGCCTTTCAAGAGCAAGTATACTTGCAACATCTGATTGAGCAGCAGCGGAATTGTCTGGGGACACACCCACAAATATATGCGGCAATTCTGTACGCATTCGTCTGCCAAAATCTGCTATGGGCTTTAAATTTTTTTGGATATTCGTTACAAGATGATGACGCACTGCCCGTCGTTCCGTGTAAGTCAGATTTATATTGCGGACATCATTTAAACCTGACAGAAATATAAATTATTTTTGAGATTGTTTTTATATACATATATAAAAAGCACCAGACTAACCCAGTAAACAGTCGTTGTCCTTCCCATTTAAAGTTAGATATTCGCCTATGTTGAGAACTTTCACTGCTCTCTCCAGTTGGGTTTCATCGGGAAGATTCATACTGGCCACAGGCAAGTGACGCAACTCCTGTAGAACCAAACGCAGCTTCAGGATGTTGTTGATTTCAGTATCGCGAGCTTTAAGGAGCTGATCACGTGTCTCTGCATTTAATATGAGCGCGCTCTCGTTGGAACCGCTCATTTTTCTAAATGATTTTTTAATTAAAGTGTTATGATTTGCTTTATTTATCAATAAAAACAAAAAATCAGTCTAGCGACGTTAAAATATTTCAATTTGTCTTATTTTCGAACAGGGTTGCCTACAATTACAAATTTCGCCCTGAAAAGGTAAAGGGAAATTTAAAACTCAGTTGTAAAGCTTGAGGCCCATTTATAATAATGAATTGTGGTTAATAAATGAATAATAAATAAAATAAACATAATAAAATAATGAATAATTTTGAAGTAAATTCTGATAGCTAAGAAGTGTATAATAAATAAAGTGGAAGGGCAGAAAACATATGCAAATTATGATCTTTAGTCATCTAAGGTTTAATTTGTCCTACTTTCTGTGCCAAAATATTGTTACTAGGTATGTTGATGTCGCAAGAACTATTTGCCCTGAATTGTGTTCGTGTCGCAAGTTCTTTTGCACTTTCCTGTCCGCGTCGCAGAAAGTTCACATTCAGTTTATGAACTAGCCGCACTTAAATGTCTCTAGTGCAGCTCAGTTCATATTCTGTTTGGAAAGTTAACAAACATTTTCGAGTTTTTCGTTTTATTCCCTTAATTTTAAATTGAATTATATGTAAAATATGCAATTACTGAATTTAAAATAATTAATAATTATTATTTCCATTCTAAAAACTTAATTCCCTTTTTTCTTCTTGAACAGAACCACTTGATAATTATCAATTATTCATTATATATCAATTATTTATTATTTCCTTAATTTTATTAAATAAAAAATAGAACTATCGAATTCTTTTCAAATTTTCAGCTTTTAATTGTAAACTAAACTAGAAATTATGAACTTTTTCTGCACTTTCTTGTTCGCGTCGAATTACTAAAGCGGCCATTAGACGATCGTCGTATACAAATCGGTGTCCATGTGACGCATACAAGCATTTTTCACTAAGCATACATGAAATTTCCCTTCAATCGATTGACCGTCTAAGGGCCGCTTAAGACTGCTCGAAGTGAACTGAAACTGAAATGGATATACATTAATTGTTGCATCGCGAACCGCGATGTTGCAGTGTGACCCGTATAAAAACGCGGCGCATGCATCACTTTTACTATAGCTAAATTTAGACTGTTATTGGCAACACTATTCCAGCTCTGATAATAAACAAAATGACAAGGAATAAAAGAAAGGTAAATACATATATATACATATATAAAATAAAACAAATAAAATCAATTTTGCCGACTTTTTTTATATTTTAGAACAAAAGTACAAACGCACAAATAAATGCCGAACAAAAATCTAAAGTAAAAAAGCAAAAATCCAAGAGAAAGACAAGTTGGTAAATATAGTCAGAAAGCAAACAGAAATCGCACGTGTTTTAGGAATAAAGTGTTCGATGCTAGTTGAAGGAACGTTATCATATTTGGAGTATGTAGAATTGCGCGAAGAAATAGCTCGCTTGAATATACTAAAAACACAATTTGACCTACAGTTAGCAGTGGAAAGTAACAGTTAAAAAGCTGTATGGGAGTAAAGTAAGAAAGTGTATAAATTTATATTGTTTTAAGGAATGTTTTTTACACATGATAAAGATTTTTACTAAATTTATTATGAGTGTATAACAATAGTACAAAATTGGAAGCGATTTATATATTTCTTAAGAGAAATATATATTAATGAAGTTTTTATGAATAAAGTGATTATATGAATTATGATATTTTGTTTTTATTCCGTGGCAAGGACAATATGCTATGGATTCAGTATAATTTTAATAGGTTAAAATTAAAAAGTGTTTGAGAATTATATACAACGCACAGCAATTTGTAGAAGCAAATTGTACGTTATTAACCATTTAGAAGAGAGTTCATTGTCTTACACAATTGCATTAGTCTAATTATTGCAGTCACACATATCTTAATGAAGCCATTATATTTGTTTAAAGTAATGTAAAGAAGTGTTGAATATTAAATAAGATGTCTCCAGTAATTTTGATTTCATTTATTAACTTTTTAATTATTTATAAAACGATATATAATTATTAATAACTATACTACTATATAATGTAATTTGTTTTGTTGGTATCAATTGGTAGGAGTTAAAAAGTAGTAGCACGCAGGCAACCCTGTTCCAGGTTGAGCTCCAACCATTTATTGAATAATACGTCATTATGGAAACGAGGCATCATAAATTGAAAGGGTTTCAGTGTAATAGCCGAAAATTTCTGAAGATAATTTAGAAGTATCAAGTGAAATATAGCTTTAAAAAGCATTTTGGTTTTCAACCATAATATAAAGAAGTGATATTGGTTTTTGTGCTGATAGATGTTCAAATTAATACTAACTATTGATAACGATTAAAAGGTAATTTGGTACATTCCAGTTTAGTTGAGAGTTGCCAACCATTTATTCAACAAAATATCGTTAGCGAAACAAGGCATCATAAATTGAAAGGGTTGCAGCATAGGCGCAAAGTGCAGAAGATAATTTATACAAATATGTATCTTACAAGTGTCAAGGATAATATAATTTAAAAAAAGTCTCTTATATTTAAAAAATTATATAAAGAAGTGTTATTGTATTCATACAATTCATTGTCAATTTAATTATAACAATTGATAACAATTAAAAGGAAATCGGATAAAATCATCCCAGTTTAGCTACGAGTTGCCAACCATTTATTCACCAAAACGTCATTACAGCAACTATGGTCAGTAAAAAATATATCTACCTTTGTCATTAAGCTGTGTACCTTGGAGCAAAACGTTGTCAGTGCATGAAGTGAAAATTACAGAAAAGAAAACTCAACGTAATAAAATTTTCTCTCAAATAGCTTTTAAAGATTGTTAATTGAATTTTGCACCTTAAAAGGAAAATGGGTTCATCGTCAACCGGAAAGAAACACAAGAAAGATAAAAAACACAAGCACTCAAGGTCAGGTACGGATGACGACGTCGCTTACGACCTAACTGGAGAGGGCGACGAGTATGGAAGCGAACGACGTCATCACAAGCACAAGCGTCATAAGGAGCACAAGGAACGCCACAAGCATAAACATAAGGAGCGGGAACGCGAGCGCCGTCCGGAGATCATAGCCGTGCAGGAGTCGGATTCAGATAGTAAGTACGCCGTGAGGCGTGGCAGCAAGCAATTCAAGTACTTAGTCTGTAAGTGGTGCAGCTCCAATGGCCTTCTGGCTTGTAAGGGGAGATTACGCAATAACGAGAACAGAAAAAAAGCGATTTCTGGATTTAAAATTCGACAAAAAAAAAAGAAAAAAAATTAAAAAAATTTGAACCTTGCGTATTGTCTCGGGAGCTGCACGGATTCCATTGGATTTACGATCAATCATCGTGTTTTTTCTCTTTCTACTCTTTTGCAGGTGTCGCCAGTGAAAGAGAATTGTAAGCGTATTTGCTAACAAGTGAAATGGAAAGAGATTTATATTTTGCCGAGATATCACATGGAAATGGGAGGATTTGTGGCCAGTATTTAAGTGATTCTTCTCTTCCTTGCAGGTTCGGATTGTGTGGAAGTGCCGGTGGATGATTTGCCGCCTCAAACAAAATCGAAGAGCAATGATACAGATCGAGTAGTGATTGTACCTCCTCCACCGCCGCAACTCTCGCGGACAGTAGACTATGAAAAAGAGCGTAGAGAACGAGAATATGAGCGTGCTAAAGAGAAGGAGAGAGAGCGCGAGAAACAAAAAGAGCGTGAACGTGCTGAACGAGAAAGTGAATTGGAGCGTAGGCGCGAAAAAGAAGCGGACAGAGAACGTAATGAGCGTGATCGGGATCGTGAGCGCAATAGAGAACGCGATTATGAGCGTGTTAGGGAGGATAGAGAGCGCGATAGAGACAGGGAACGAGACAGGTACGAAAGAGAAGGTGTGACAGAGTATAGGCGTGAAAAAGAACCCGACAGAGAACCCAACGTACGAGACCGTGAGCATAGGCGTGACAAAGATGCAGACAGAGAACACAATGCACGGGAACGCGATCGGAATAGGGAACGCGACTATGACCGTGGTAGAGAAAAAGACAACAGAGGCCGCGAACGCGAACCCGACCGCGAAAGAGACAGAGAACGTACCGAAAGGGAACGCGATATGGAACGTAGACGTGAGAAAGATCCGGAACGGGATCGTCATCAGCGCGAACGGCCGGAGCGAGTACCCGAACGTTCACGATCAAGGTCCCCTATCCCGGAGAGCGGTGCCGGCGATTGCCTCTCCGTTGAGGATACGAATAAGTTGCGTGCCAAGTTGGGCCTAAAACCATTGGAAGTGGATGGTGGTCCAATTAAGCCAACAGCTACGGGCGCAAACGACCCAAAAAGCAATGCAGCGTACAAGAATTTGTCCTCATACAAGGACGAATGGGGAGAGTTCTTGCACAAGCCCGCCGAGAATCTGCAGGAAAAGGCGGAAGCAGTCAAGTTGCGGGAGAAACTAAAACAACGAAAAGAAAAGCGCTTTTTGGAAGAGCGCTTAGCACGCCTACGTACTTTAGGAGAATCGGATGAGGAAGTCGACGATGTGTCGAATTGGGTGCAACGAAACAAACAAGAGGTGGACAAGAAGAAGGAAGCGGCAAGCAGGGTGGGTACATTGGCACTTATCCTTATATATTTAAATTGCAATTATTTTATGCATACAGGCAAAGGCTCTGGAAGAAATGGACGCCGCATTTGGTGTTGATTACCTGGTGGAGAAGGAGAAGCAACAAACGCGGAACAAAGCCTACGGAGATAAGCATCTAAAGGGTTTACGTGTTGAGCACGACATGAATAGTTTCTCCGATGGCAAAACGGTTATACTTACGCTCAAGGATAAGGATGTGTTGGACGAGGAGGAGGGCGACACTCTTATCAATGTGAATATGGTGGACGATGAGCGTCATCGCAGGAATGTGGCGAATAAGAAGCAAAATCCCTTAAGCTACGGTTACAATGTGTACGAAGAGCAGTACGACGAGTTTGGCAATCCTATAGAGCGCAACATATTGGAGAAATATGATGAGGATCTTGATGGGAATAAGAAGAAGAAAGATTTCGTCATCGGGGAGAACATTCAGAAAGAAATAGAACACCAGCGCAAGTTGTTGGAAGTAAGTATATGCAATTTTATCGCTTGCTGGATAAATTTTAAACAATTTGTTCATTAGATTAAAACCAAATTGGCGGGCAGGCGTATGGAGACCTTGGCTGACACTAAAATTCAGTTGGCTTCGGACACATACTCCGAAGTGGAAATGGCTAAGTAAGTGCGAGTTGGATCTCTATGTAAATTTGTACCTCACACTCATATTTTATATTTTTATCTACTCTTAAAGATTCAAAAAACCAAAGAAGAAGGTGAAAAGATTGCGTCAAAAACTGAAAGCGGACGACCTGCTGCCGTTAAGCAGTGAACCCGCTGAACAGCATTTGGGCAGTCGTAATGGGCGCCACCGCGACTCGGGCGACGAAGACAATTCCATGGACTCCGTTACTCCGCTGCAGAATGTCAAATACGAGGAGGAAGATGACGACTTAGAGCGAGTGTTGTCGAAGGCTCGTAAACTGAAGCAAAAGGAGAACATTATCAAGAAATCGCTGCCCATTGGCATAGAATGCATCAAGCCGGAAATTAAAATTGAGGAACCTGAAGGCGAGGATGCGGAGAAAATGCGTGGTGCTGACGGTAACATTGTGTTGAATGCTACAGCGGAGTTCTGCCGTACGCTCGGTGACATACCCACCTACGGCATGGCAGGAAATCGGGATGAGGATACCAACGATATGATGGACTTCGAGGAACTTGATGGCGGCGATGAGCGATTGGGCTTGCGACCAGAAGAGGATATCGAAGTAAATCATGGCACATGGAATTCGGTGAATCCGGACGAAGTAATGCGTCCCGCGGACCTGGAGGATATGGGCGATGATGTGGAAGATGTGGCGATATTGGACGAGGAGCCAGACGTGGGAGCGGGCGTAGCAAATGCGTTACGTTTGGCACTGTCCAAGGGTTATTTGGAGAAGGAGGAACACAATAGGCCCAGTAATTCGAAAATGGCTCATCTACAGGCGAAAAATTACTCCATCGAGGATAAGACCACGGGGTAAGTGTGGATTTTGGACATTGAACATTGAAACAATTTATTAAATATTATTTTGTATTAATTTTTATATAGTGAGGATGACAAATTTGGCCGACGCGATCGGTTCCATGCGGGGCCTATATCGGAGTTCAGAGATAAGGAGACCTTCAAACCGAATGTCAAATTGGAGTACATCGACGATAATGGTCGTATTCTCAATTTGAAAGAAGCTTTCCGCTATTTGTCTCACAAATTCCATGGCAAGGGTCCGGGTAAAAACAAAATAGAGAAGCGTCTCAAGAAAATGGAACAAGAAGGGGTAAGAAACTCGATTGGGCTGTGTGGAAACTAGCAATAATTTATTTCTATCAATTGTAGTTGATGAAGACGATGAGCTCCACGGACACGCCGCTGGGCACGCTAACAATGTTGCAGCAGAAGCAGAAGGAAACAAAAACACCTTTTGTGATTCTCAGCGGGGGCAAACAAGCAGCCGCAAGTCTCGCGAATACCACAATATCCAAGTACAAGTAGGAATGGTGAAAGCATGGCATAGTAATTAGCAGAAAATCTTATGTAATTGGTCCCTCTCCCATATAAACCGATTCCCTAATGCCGCCACATTCTACAACCAACACAATTCCACACCAAGATGCAATAGTCCAACGAAAACTTACACTTAAACTTCATCAATACTTTAGACACATATTTAACATAATCAACATTCTCGGTAGGGCAATAATCTACTCGTACATTATAAGTTAACGGAGCACTTGATGCAAACACACACACACCAGCACACAATATATTCCTTCAATAAAATGATGTATTTAAATTAAAACAATATCCTCAAATTAATGAATTGTAGTATGTGTGAGGTACACTAGGATTCTGAGGTACACAGTTCAGCGATGGAGCCAGGAAACTGCAAGCTCAACTTCCGACAAAGTGGCCCATGGCAATGTAAGGCAGCCTGGCGAATCCGTCAATCGCTGGAGAGAGTGCGCAAGAACACACTTGCTGCATCCAATCCAACTGTTATGATGGGAGGAAAAGTAAGATCTAGAAAGTTATCGTTAACTATGTTATTGACACATTTACTTGTAAATCCTTTATAGACTTGGAAGTGCTCTGCCTGTTTCAGCAGCTCCATCTTAGTCGATCCCACTTCCACGCAAGTCAAAACTGCAGAGCCGTTGCCTTTAATGGCTAAAGCGAATGTGGCGTGAGCAAATTTAATGCCTGCCACAAAGAAAGGGAGACAAGTTGTTTTACTCAGTAATATCATGTTTAACGTGACTCACCTTGAATCAGCATTTCGCTGGTGCCGGGCAGCGGACGCGATGGCCGTATTTCCATTACGGATGTGTGGCCTTCCCGGTGGAGCCGCAAACCGCCATAGCCATAGAGCACCGCCTGCAGCATACCACCCACACCGGTGAGGAAGTTGGCGGCACCCACGTTCCCGATTTTGGTCTCACTCCATACCTGCACATAAAAGTCGGACTCAGATAATGCTCAAAACATTCTCAATTGACCATGCCCACCTTAAATTCGCCATGCACGTAGTCCTTGTAGGCCTTGGTGAAATAATAATCAGCTTTGCTGAATTCGGCGGCATCCAAAAAGTTGATGGCAAACATGGACCAGGTCATGGCGGGTCCGCTAGAGCGAGTGGCGTGCTCATAGCTATGCAAGTCATTCAGACGTGTGGAGCTGTGTGAGAGAGCAAGTACGGGTGGCTAAAAGGTCTTGGAAGGTATTTAAGTACACCCACGCATTCATTTTGTACTGCAAAGGATAAGCGAGCAAGATCACATCGGCCTGCTTCACGGTCTCATTGACCTGATAGCCGCTGAACTCGGGATGATAGTCCAGCTGAGCGTCGTATAGAACATGTAAATGCTGGGCTATGTGCAGCCAAGTCTCCGACGGCTGGGCAGATTCGTTGGGTTCGCACGTTTGCTGAGTGTAGCTGACAAGACGCAAACGTTGTGATTGGACACTAACAAATCGAACACAAGTGCAGTTACCTGGCAAATTCCAGCGCTATTTTGAACTGCACATTCGTGTAGACGCTGTCGTTGACCCGCTCATGATCCTCGTCGGGTCCCATGACATCTGCAGCAATAAACATTAAAACGAAAATACTCACTAATTGGCAGTTGCTGCCTCTGCTACTCACTTTGCACATGATACTTCTGCGTTTGCTCATTCCACACCACGCGACTCTCCAGATAAGCGGCAATGTCCCGCAGCAGCGGCCACGCTATCTGGCACAGCCACTCACGCTCGTTGCTGGCGGCGTAGTACTGCTGCAACGCGAACGCTATGTCCGCCGAAATGTGTATTTGCTGCTCTGCCACCTCCGGGCAGCAGGGATTGATGACTTCGATGCCCGTGTAGGCGCTTTCCCATGGGAACCTGCCCTTAACCAAACGGTATCAATAGAAAATTGTTTCGTTTCATAATCTCATGGCAAAGGATGTCATACCGTGCGCCTTTGTAGCCCGTGGCCAGTGCATTGAATTGCGCTCCACTCAAGTGTTGCAAGCGGTACAGAAACAGTTGCTGCGTCCATTCGGTGGAAAACTGCAGCACCACCGGCAGCATCCAGATTTCTGTGTCCCAAAAGTTGTGTCCCTCATAGTCGTCGTCCAGTTGGCCACGAGCCAGGCCGGTGGGACTGAGCCCATAGAACGGCGGATTGTCTTGGTTGCTGCGTGCTGAGGGCAAAGCGCTGGCCAGGTAGAAAATGCCTGCATTGATGACTTGCGACTGCGGCGACCGGTAAGTTAATAACATTGCTTGAGTGCTTTGAGAAAGGGGCATCCTATTAGACACCTACTCACCAATTCCAGATTGCCGCTGATTGTGATGTTGAAATCCTGCCAAAAGTTGCGCCATGCCGTGGTGTGAGTGCGCAACAATTCACACGGTTCTAGAGCCAGGACTGAAAATGGTATATTTATGAATTTGGTGCTACTGTTTAAACTACCACAGCAAGTAGGCATGGTAGTAGGAAGCTCTTAGGAGGTCTGTTGGTGCCTTATTGTTATTGAGTGCAATGTTCCATTAGCTCAGACGAATATAAATAAAGGACACTTATTAAGCCAAAGGGACTTCTCACTATAAAACGCCCCCAAAGCCTACGGCAGAGTGTGATTTTTGAAAGTACTTTTTAATACTGAACATATGTACTGCAGAGTAGATTCTGAGGATCCCGAGGTAACCCTCTCTAGTGTGGAAAGAAAGGGAATTATCTTCGGGTGTCAAAACTGCTTTGGTGCAGAAGGGACAAAAACTCTACTAAACTATAACAAATCTGGATAAGAGATACCGTTCAAATGAAATCGTAATAAATCCTACGAATCGCCAACTCTGGATTGCCATGAATGTGTTCGAGGAAACGCCTATTATGGCCAGAATAAAATATTGTGAGGAAATAGCCTATTCAATATTCATTACTAAACATAAATGACGTCATTAGTGATCGGTTATTACTGAAAGGTGATTGAGGATGTCAGCAATGAAAGATCATAAGTAGTAGGATATTAGTAATAGATCATTAGTGATAGGTCAACAGTAAAGGTGGCGGATCATTAGTCATAGTTCCCTAGTGATCGATCGTTGGTGAAAGGTCATCAGCTATTAGTGGTGCATCTTTCTCTCCTACTACGAGTCATTGAGCTATAAATTAAGCAAAAAAACTGAAGTTCTGGAGGACAGCGTCTTTTTCGACCGAAATAAACAAAAATGATATACGACGGGACGACTTAGTATGGAGTTACGACTTGAAAGCAGAAGCGTTAAGAGGGATGTGGAAGGAAAAGTTGAATAAAAATTGATTCGTTCAGCTAATTATAATTAAATTAGCTCCTTTCATTACAGCGTAATTAACACACAACTGGTTTTGAATTACTTGACACAATCCAGTGATGGAACTATCATTCTTAACAACACAAACCCATGGAAGGTTCTATTATGAGTACTTTAAAGCGTTCAGGAAGCACCAAAAGCAAACTGTGAAGAGTTTTCTAGGGGGATATAAGGACATTTATCAATGAAAAACATCATAATTATTATACCTTACACCTTAATTAATTATGCAAGGGTTTGGGGGAATGAGTACTACTACCTAGGCCTTCGACTCGAAGAGAAAAAGATTTAGAAATAAGCATTTCGATACCATGCCATGGGCAGGATCTGAACCCGCGACCATACGATTGTGCGACGCATGGTTAGCAGTGCACCAAGAAGGGTGGCCTGAAAATATATATAGTTGGTTCTAATGGATAATTGGCTCTATATCATCAGTTATTTCCGACTAAGAAACTGCTGAAATTGGAAACTCATGTAGAATAAGCCCATACAAAATATCTGGGTGGGGGGGTCCTGACTTAAAAAATGCCTATTTCTGTCTATAAAGAAAGTCGTACACAAAAATTTCTTCATCTGAAGGATGGGTCTGAAATGAGTGTGAGAATTTGGATTTCCCTATAAAAACAAAGGATGTGGCAAACTGGTATTCTGCTATATTGGGCTAGGCGGAAGAGGGGGATCAATGCATTAATGACTGAAATATGACCCATTGCTGCATATAAAGAACCCTCGAATACAACAATTTTATTCACCTGAAGGATGGATCAAAAATGAGAGAAAACTGGGATTTCTCCAAAGATATATGGAGTGCGATAACCAGGAAATTGGAAATTTGTAAGCTATTTTGGGCGTAAGAGGGTAATCAACCCACTAATGACAGAAATAGCTATTCTAAGAGGTGCCTTTCTACCTATAAACAACCCTCGTATACAACAATTTTCTTTATAAGGGTGGATGTGAAGTGAGTGAGAATTTGGATTTCTGAGAATTTGGATTATACTCCTGTATTGGCTTCAGCGGAAGAGGGGGACTATCTTAAATATAGAAGTATCTACGCTAACACAACCCAACGCATCTGTAAACTATTTCCCTACAAGCTTAAACAAGAGATTACCATCTTTCATTTCCCGTTCCGCCACCGCCTCCTCCTCGTCGACCGTTACAATGTAACGGTAGTACAGTTGCGTTTCGCCAGCAGCCATTCTTAAGATTTTCTCTCCCTGAACATCTTCGCTAAAAGCGATGAAAATTGTACGCCGCTGCGACTGAAACTCCTCCTGCTCCACGACTCGGGTTGTGCCTTTCAACATTTTAATGCCTGCCTTGCCGCTCAATGGGGCAAAGTCGAGTGCGTTGCTCGCTGCTCCCGCTATTTGTGTGAGCCGCAGTTCAAGTGGTTCTGTAAGTAGACGAAAAAGAGACGCATTAAGACGCGAGTTGCGTGTGCGTGGCCACGCAATTTGGCCAATTTGGTCATTTAACAATTTTGCCGCTTAATTTCAGTTTAAGTACCGTTGGCCTGGGAGCGCTGCACGCACAGCTCGTAAATCAGGGCGCGATTGTAGAAGCGATGCGGATAGGTGCGCTGCCTCAGCGTTAGCCCGGCGGACGCGAACGATTGTCTCCAGCGGAAGTAACCATCTTGCACGTTCAGTTGGTAGACGGTGGTGGCGCCGGCAGCGACCTGCAGAGCTTGGCCAGCTTGTTCCACGCTGACGCTGAAATTGAGCCAGTTGGGTATGCGTGCTCGGCGACTGTCGCCAATGTGACCATTGTAGAGACCGTTCATGAAGATCGCATCGCCGTAGACGGTGTAACCCAGCTGCCCATTGGACAGGCTGGGCATGTAGTTGAGATCGGCCGGAAGACTGGAGTAGCGAGAAAATTCAATTTATAAACGATTTTCTCCTCATTTCATTCACTAATTAAATACCTTTCCGATTCTATCATGAATTCGCTTTGAAGTGCGCATAATTCGTGGAGTTGGTGTTGGAATAACCAGAAAATTAAAAGTTTGGCCAACATTTGCTTGACTCGTTGATGACGCTTGAGAGGCTGAAATTATACTAAAACCGACGCGATAATAGCGTTGGAGGCTTCAAGCAACGCGCTCAAAGTTTCTTATCGGTCTGAGCAAATATTGCGTCTTTCATTGAACAAAGAGAATTCTACAGCTGCAGAGAAGTGGCGCGTAGAGCGTTTTTGTTTACATGCCGCATGGAGTGCTGTGCTCAAGTATGGAAATGTATTTAACGGAGACCGAAAGTATTCCCACGTCAGGTTTGGCAATAGAAGTCGAGGGCAAACCCAAAATTTAACTGCGCAAATAGCAATGACAATGACGGATGCAAACAGTCTGGTCCGCGAACTACGTCAGACCTCATCAAATACGAGTATCACCAACTAATTTCTACATAGTTTCTCACCTGAAAATACTCACTATGGAGAGAGGGGGTTCAATAGCTTTGACGATTGATATCGATTTATAGAACTGAGTCCATTCTTAATTTTTTTTTTGATTAACTTCGTTTTATTTGCACTCTCTTAATGAACTAGGTTAGTTTAGGTTTTCGTGGCAGCCAGTCTACAGGCCAACTCCCTCAGACCACTATGGGTCCATTGCGATACCACCGCGCAGAACTGCACTTCTACCTCAGTCGTGAAACCATTTCGAAGCCCTAATAAAGCTCAGAATTTGTTTGACCTTCGCTCCGGACACATCCGTAAGGGAGCTGAAAGCGTATTTCCCTATAGAGCCCGCTCGGTTTGTGGCTAGAGCCGGGGACCTACATAAGAGATGAATGATACTAAGCAAGTCCAATAATAAACTACAATCCTAACATGTCATGGCGTTTCTGATAGCGTCGCAACGATTGTTGAGAGACAATGTCACCAATAGCTACGATATCTCCTCTGACAACCAAGCAGCTATAAAGACGATTTCTGGGGTCTACACCGCTTCTAAACTTGTGTTAATGTGCCGATCTACTCTGAATACCCTATTGGGGCTCATCGGGGTTTCCGGTCACAGGAGTGTTGTTGGCAATTGTGAGGCGGATGAGTTGGCGAGCAGAGGCACCACATAACAACAACCAATCCCAATCGTGGGTGCACCAATCAGGCGTCTAGCTAACAGGCTATGGTCTGAGAAACAGGATCACCAGAGGACAATAAATCTTAGGCTAGATGTCGAGGATATTGGAACTATAGAAACAATATGCACCCATTCTTTTGAAAGTCGGAAGATATCTGGAAGGAAACTTCTTTGCTCGACACTTGCCAGCAGGAGGACAGGAAAAACTATAGGAACAAGATGAACTGATTCTTCTGAAAGTTAAGACAAAATCTCGAAGCAAATTTCCATTCTCTGTACGACATTCTATGACAGGATGTCAATGTATCTCATATTAGAAGTTGAGGTAATCAGGTCTACAGAACTCCCAGTTACCTTCAGCTTTATTGGTGTGGCTGGATTAGATATGTGGGATCTAAAGAAGAGGAGGCGGATAATGTTGTTGATCACAGTACACTGCAAAATATCACAAATCAATCAATCAAATTACTGCTGGGAAAAGAGTATCACTGCAGCATTGGAATATAAATCACAGAAGATTGTGTGGACCCTTGAGATGTCAAGATCCAAATGACTGCTGGGAAAGCATTTTGTTGGTATGTTTACCAACTGGCTCTGATGAAACGCAACGAGTACTTCACAGTTGCCGCGCCAAAACCAACGAGTCAGAATTCTCCGAATTGCACGTCTTCTTAACAAACACTCGCTGCGTGTTCTTTAGTGAGCACAGAAGGTATGTTAGGAGTCATTAAAATGAGGTACAAAACTGAACAATGAACTGGGAAGCATCAGTTCACCAGCCAATTGTGTGTGTCCGCCAGCCCATCGTCCTTCTGCCGAACTATTTGCAGCGCACTCCATTCAGTTTTATGGTTCCATATTTTACAACCACGTTTACAAGCCTCTTAAGTGGTTACACAGGCAATATTTGCCGCATCCACCACACGCAGTAGCGCCTTCATTGATCTTTCCACAAACGAACGGTTATTTCCGTTTCCTACCTTTACTGCTTTCTTCTTTTTACTGCTTCGAAGGAATACTCAACAAGTAATAAAAATTACGTTGTACAAGAGCGAAGATTAACTGGAAAAGACCAGCAGAGGTGCCTGTTCTATTGCAACACACAAAAAACGAATGCCGGAAAGTATGGGAGCAACACCGCCGTGCTAAGTACGCAAGGGGCGTGTTCATGTGAAAAAGGCTTGGAAAGAAAATTTCGGTTCGAACATGAAAAGAAACAACAACAAAAGATAGTCAACTGTTATGAAGAAGGCAAGTTTAATGCCCGGTTTACCTTAATCGGTGGCTTTGGGCGGCTTGAACTCATTTCGCGCCGACGTGGTGGGCATTTTCTGGTCATGAAGTGAGTGAGCGTGCTTCATGGAGATTTTCTTTTTGGGACAAGTTGCTCTTAAATGGGGGACTCTTCTATATCAGAGGCTATCTTTGGATCCTTGCTTTATCTTAAGTTTTTGCTGGTCTTATAAATGTGGTCCAAGTATTGTTTAGATAGCTGTGGATACCAAAATTGGAGACAGTCGGGGGTTGTATTTAAGATACTTGGGGATATTGAAGAAGGATTCTTGTACCAGTAAACGACTGCCTCGTGTTAAGGTTTATGAGACAAGGACATTCCTCAAATATCGTATTAGCAGTGATATCCTGTTGAAAGAGGGAAAAATTCAACTTAGAGGCATGAACAGTACAGAGAAGTTGTGGAACCATGTGAAAATTCCACTCCAGGGACATGAACAATAAAAGGAAGTTGCGGAACTTTATAAAAAAATCCACTTCTGTGCTGTTCAGAGAACTTTCGGAACTAGGTGAAAAAATCCACTACAGAGACATGAACAGTACAGAGAAGTTAGGGAACTTCGAAACCAGGCCATATAAACCTGAGAATGAAATAGTTTGAGTATAACCTGTATCCATAGTTGACCCTGTCCTAGGCTAAGACCAATATTTCTGTGAGCATCAAATTGGCTTGATTACCAGTGCTAATAATATTCCATAGAGTTCACCTCCTGAAAGATCCTTTTCCCATCTAATACAATGATTCGGATATCTTCACTTTTTGGATTTTTATCAGTTGACTGGCTGCACCTTGCTTTGCCGTATCTTGACCTTATTCATCACAGGAAGAAACTTTTGTACTAGTATTAGTACTGCGCCCATCCCATCCCATGATTGTACTTCTATGAAACTGCTTTTTAGATTCCGGTCTTTCACAATGAGATAGATTTCCGTCCATGATTTCTCGGATATTTGGTTTTCTGCCTCTAAGGTTCTCCATGATTTGAAGGATGTTTAGTTTTCTGACTCTAAGGTCCTTCATGATTTCCCGGATGTTTAGTTTCATGCCTCTAAAGACCTCTTCAATTATGCCTTTGATCTTCTCGGTTTTCTTGTGGATTCCAGTCCAAAATCTGGTCACATGTTTTGGATTGCGGTCTCTTGAAGGAACTTCAATCCATTCCGACTCGATTAGATAGAAGAAGATAGAAGTGGGTTAGGCCGGAGAGCCGCCAATACCCGAATCGATTACTAACTGGGATTCAAGACATATTTGTTGGAGCCCCGTGGTGAGATTATAAGCGGTCTCCAGGTTTCGCCGGATACGTGTGAAGCACTTGTTAATGTATACTTCTGAGGTGCTGGAAAGGCATCATTCTATTTACTCAGGTGTATAGGAAAAAATACAGCTAGGTTTTGGATGAGGCCCAGATCTGATGCTAATCTTGACTTTGCCAATCCGGTTCGTTGCGTAATTTCTCTGAAACTGGGGCAAATGGTGGCTGAATCGGTGCAGTTGTTGACTTCCACGACATTTGGGTCTCCAAACTGGACTTGCTGGCACGATTTAAAAGGAATTGTTTACTTTCTCTGGGTTCATTATGACTATAGTACCTACCGATATATACTGGGAAGATGCCACAGGCTTCAAAAAATAGGTTGCCTTTGGTTAGTAGGTCAGGCACTGACTCACTATGAGGAAACCTCCCCTCTTGACTTGGTTCTCGGTATTTATATGACTTTCATATACCAATTTTTGTTCTTCCAGTGAGATCATCACTTTTCTCTTTACCTCAGTCCATGACTGAACTGCACCTAAACCAATGGTGGGTATTATTCCCCCCTCTCTTCCGTTAAATGTTATTACGAGTATCTAAGGCAACACTTTATAAAGATGGCGCAAATATGACGCTAGCCACTTTTAGACAGCAATCCAAGTAAACTCTTCCATCTTCCATGGCGGTACACATTAATTCAACTTTAATTGTATTCACATTAATTTCAGTTCATATTTTAAAATTACACAAATTTGCCATCTATTCAAGAGTCCGTCCCCCTCATTACTCTTTCCCCTGCTGCCGTAATCAGTGGCAACCAAGTGTAACCAAAAATGTTCCAACTTATCAACGCAAGCAACCACGCCAGTGCCATAAATTAAGTCTCACAAGTCTCGCAATAGGAGGAGCCCAACGAACGGCTCTGGAATTGATGGGTAAATCCATCTATTCGTTACTTTTCAATTGACTTCTAGTTACTCCTTATTTTATGATACTCTTAGGATGAACAAAATATGACATTGCTCGTTATAAATTGCCGATAAAAGATATCGCTTACCCAAGTAATTAATGACCAGTGATGACAATAACGAGTAAAGAAACTAACGAAAAGTTAGTAAAGAGCACACAATTCAAAAGCAACGAGCTTTTCTGTGATATATAGTTACTTCCAGTATGGTTGTGCTTCCGCCCCCCAAAAATACACTACGACCAAAAGTGTTTGCCTTAAAGTATCGAGTACCGAACAATTAGTCCACGAGTATTCAGTTAAAAAGAGATGTTGGTCTTAGATTAACGAGAAACTAAAAGCTGGTAACGAGCATTCAGTTAAAAAGCAATCAGACCAATATAAACCATGACCTTAAAGTAACGAGTAACGAGGATTCACTTCGAAAGCAATCAGTCAGATCAAAATCAACCATGACTAGAGATATTGGTCTTAGATTAACGAGAAAATACAAGTTATTAGCGAATAGTCAGTTAAAAATGCAACGAATTTTTGAGTGACGAATTGCTAGTTCCAGTCTGAGTGTGTTGCCAATAACTAAACCAAATCATGTTAAGCGATGCTTGTCTAAGCGTAACGAGGAGTCAGTCGAAAGCAACGAATTTCGCTATAACGAATTGTTACCTACAAATTAAATTTTCAATTCTTGTCTTGAAGTGAGGAGTAACGAGGAATTAGCACCAAATAGTTAAAATGGGAACGTTCTCTGGAAGTAAATGAGTAACGCAAAGTTAGTAACGAGAAGTAAGTTAAAGAGGCGACGTATTGTCAAGAGACGATTCGCTAGTTTTGATCCTGGGCTTGTTTTGAAGTAACGAGTAGTCAATGGAAACCAGAGAATTTTTCGAAAAAACGAATTGTCACTGTCCAAATTAAATGATGATTCGTGACCTTTGTCTTGAAGAACAGTTAGGTAGCGACGAGGCGCTACTTCGAGCCTGGGCTTGTCTTGAAGTACCGAGAGATCACTTGGAAGCAATGAATTTCGAAATAACGAACTTTGAGCGTCCACTGTAAATCATGTTCACTGAAATTTGTGTTGCAGTAACGAGTAACGAGACAAGAATTTAAGAGTGACGAATCGCTACTTCGAGCCTGGACTTGTCTTGAAGTAATGAGTGGTCACTTGAAAGAAACGAATTTCGAAATAATGAATTGGTGTCGACCAAAATAAACTATAGCCCTTGACAACTGTTAGTAACAAACATTAAGTGAAAAACGCGATGAATTGTAGAATGGTGAATCGCTACTTTCGATCCTGGGCTTGTCTTGAAGTAGCGAGTGGCCAGTTGAAAGCAATGAATTTTTAGTGAACGAATTGTTACCGACTAAAGCAAATCATGAGACGTGGAATTTGTGTTGAAGTCAAGAGTAACGAGTAGCTAGTAACGAGACTTAAAAAAAGCCAAGAAATTTTGAGTGACGAATCGCTACTTCAAGTTGCGAATTTCGGAATAACAAATTTTTGTCGACCAAAGGAAATCATTATCTGTGGCACTTGTCCTTAAGTAACGAGTAACGAATATTTAGTAACAAGCAGTAAGTTAAAAAGGCAACGAATTCTAGAGTCTTGAAGTAGCGAGTGATCAGTAGAAAGCAACGAATTTCGGAATACTGAATTGTTGTCGATCATGAATATTAACACTTGCCTTGAAGTAACGAGTAACTCAAAGTTGGTAACGAATCGCAAGTTGTAGTCAGAACTCGGAATTGTCGCTAACTCAAGTAAATCGACACTAGTTCTTAAATACCAAGTAACGAGTATTCACTTCAAAAGCAACGAACGAACTGCCGCTTGCAATCTTAAATACCAAGTAACGAGTATTCACTTCAAAAGCAACGAACGAACTGCCGCTTGCAGTCTGGTATCGCACTCGTTCGAAGGTATCGAATAAATTTGCTTGCCACAGCTCTAATTCAATGTCTTGCTACGCTTTCGATGAACTTTATGCGCTCAACTTTCAGTACGTCTCCACATGGGCAGATGTGGCGGAGGAGGGGAGCGGAGGGGTTTGAGTGCAGGTAGAAAATGCTTTAAATTCATTTTAATGATGTTCCGCCAGAAGAAGTTTTCCATCTTACGTGCGCACAGGTGTTTCCATGTTTCCACATGAGGCGCTGCTTAGATGGCATGTACGACGGCGCCGGTACTGCGCGGCAGCAAGTGTTGCCACTTCAGGTGATTTACCCTTTTTTGTACTTTTCTAAATTACAAAAGCAGCAACAACAAGCATGGCAATGGCCACGGCAACGGCACCACGCCTGAAAGAGGCACATGATGTGCGTTTTTTGTTGTTCTTTCGGCTGCTTCCAAAGAAATTAACTTATCGCGATGCCGCTACTTTGCCAAGCGTAACCGAATTATTCAACAATTTTTAGGCTTTTGCAATGGTTTAGGGTCAGATTTTCCTCTCCATGACAAGACCAACAACGGCGCATAAAAATATGGTTAACAAAACGCAACGAAGCGTTGCCAATGAGTTTCCGTTGCTGAGGCTCCTTTTTTCGTATTTTATTTGTTCCACAATCAGATGTTTTTTTTTGATAAAAAATTAACTGAAAAAGAAAAAAAAACTAATTATAATTCCTTTGATTACAATTAAATTTGTATGCATATTTTTTGCAGTGTAATGGAAGGCATTTTCCTAAAAAAAAAATGTTTGAAATATTTTTTTGATTATTCTCATAATTAAAGCGAGTGATTTTGTTGTTGTTGTTGTTAGAAAGCGGGCGGGGACGGACTGGGCAGGGATGGGGTCATGCTGGCAATTTCAGAAATTCTATCGTAAATGCCAAATGGAGTCATTTTTGTTGAACGTTTTGTATAAATTTGATGCTTATCTCGAATTAAGCGCGCAATTTTGTTGGGATTGCCTTCGAATGGGCCCTTAAAAATTGAAACAAAAGGAAAGTTATGTTTATTATATATTATATAAAATAATGACACATCCCCTAATGTGGCAGCAATTGAGCTTTATACAAATCTATGATAGCTTCCTGACAGACCCATCCAAAAGGTTCCCCCTTCTTCAGTCCACAGCATATTAAATTGACATCTCGTGTCGAGTTCTCGATTTCCTGACTTGTGCGAAGTATCACAAAATGCAACTGAACTGTCTCTATTTGACTCCGGCATCGAAGTAACGAGTAGTCAGTGGAAATCAGAGAATTTCGAAATAACGAACTGTCACAGACCAAGCATAGCATGCCTTTTTGTGATCTGACAGTTTGGACGAATGTGGTGACATTTGAAGCCTTTTTCTCCAAACTGTCACTATGGGTTGAAAGCATGGCAAAATGATTACCAGGTAGAAGCCTGTGATGTAATTCTTCTTTATGCTGAAATTACAAAAACTCATGAAATTACAAAAACTCATAAACATCCTATTTTGAAAAACAAACGAGTGGAAGTGAGTGAGTGATTCGATTTTATACTATCTTTGCATATTGGACAGACCATCTCTCCTTCAGCGTATTGCAACGAGTACCTATTATAACGAGTGTGTCGCTCGTTATTTACGAAGTCGTTAATTTTAGGGTGGCAATTGGGAGGTAACATTTTATCATCCGCAGTTCGTTAGCATACTAGCAAAGAAGTCAAGCAAATTAAGCATTTCCTTGTCATACTAGGCGATATTATCATAGAATTGAAGAAGTACAGTATGTTCGTTGTTGTCGGAATAACTACTTATACGAGTATATAGCAGTCAGACCACAGGGCATCTATTGTACTACATTTGACGTTCCATTTTACTTCTTCTTTGAAACCAGCTTATTTGTGAACAAACCTCAGTATATCCTGTGTCCCTAAGTACACAAAGTTTGCACAGCTTAGGATGACAGTGACAAATATCTCGAACTTGATTCTAGAGAAAGCGGGGCATATGCACAGAAAGTGGTTCAACGTCTCATCTCCCTCTCCACAAGCCTGAAAGCACTGTATGCCAAAGAGCAGTGTCTGCCAAAGAGCAGTGTCTGCCAAAGAGCAGTGTCTGCCAAAGAGCACTGTCTGCCAAAGAGCAGTGTCTGCCAAAGAGCAATGTCTGCCAAAGAGCTGTGTCTGCAAAATCCATCTTTTGCATATGTTTAGCCCCCAAAATGATCCGCTATCAGTTCTACCAGAAGTCTGCAGTATCTCCTACCAAGTGACAGAAGAAACCTTCTATTGGAAATAACAGACTGCATAGTCCTTACCCATCTGCTGCCTCTATTAGGCTGCGCCACTTACACTAAAAAACTTGGTGTTCATTCCCTGCCAAATTGACTACTCCCTTCCCTCTTTCATCTTTGACAGAAAATTCTCCTCCTAAATTCCAGGTAGACGAGACTGGGAACGTGACGAGGTTTCGGAATTGGCAGTATGTTTTAACACTGATGGCTCCAAGCTGTAGGGAAGGGTTGGGGTGCTCTATTATGCTAAAGCATTCAACTGAATTAGCATTTTCAACTCCCAGACTACTGCAGCGTCTTTCAGGCGAAGGTGCTGGCAATCTTTGAAGGTCTATCTCGGCTGAAGCAGTATAATTTGTCAGACGAGCATGTTCAAATCTTTACTGTCAGCCAGCCTGCCATTAAGGCTCTAAACAAGTCATCCACCTCCTCGAAGGTAGTATCCCTTTGTCTCTCTCTGCTCAACGGGCTGGCGCACGTACAAAACATCTCCCTGACTTGGGTGCCAGGTCATTGTGACAAAAGGCAACTGTATTGCCGATTACCACGATAGATGTGGTACAGCATTAAGTTGCTGAGTACTCTTTAGACTCTAAAGCTTAGAGAATTTCTCAAGATCGTAATGTCTTATTCTAGAATGACAGATGCTCTCTATTTATATATCCTTTAATTGTCACCTCCCAACCATCCTGATAAGATTTGAGAGAGATGCATTTGTTTCAGTATACTCGTATACTCTTTGAGATTAGCCCCCAATCCTTGAGGTATGTTAACATTTGAGAGAGAGAGATAGAGACAGAAGTAGAGAGAGAAATGGAGAGAGCGAGAGACAGGGAGAAAAGTGGTCTCTATCATTGTTACCTCCCAACCATCCTGATAAGATTTGAGAGAGATTCATTTTTTTCAGTATATACTCTTTGAGATTAGCCCCCAATCCTTGAGGTATGTTAACATTTGAGAGAGAGAGATAGAGACAGAGAGAGAGAGGTAGAAGTAGAAGTAGAGAGAGAAATGGAGAGAGCGAGAGACAGGGAGAAAAGTGGTCTCTATCATTGTTACCTCCCAACCATCCTGATAAGATTTGAGAGAGATGCATTTTTTTCAGTATATACTCTTTGAGATTAGCCCCCAATCCTTGAGGTATGTTAACAGAGATAGAGACACAAAGAGAGAGAGAGAGAGAGGTAGAGGTAGAAGTAGAGAGAGATAGAGAGAAATGGAGAGAGCGAGAGACAGGGAGAAAAGTGGTCTCTATCATTGTTACCTCACAACCATAGTTGCAAAAATTATGTCTTATCATTTGAGAGAGAGATGCATGGACTTTTCATTATCTACTTTTTGAAGGTTAGCTCCAAACTTTGCGGTGTAAGTAACGTGTCAGTATTTGAGAGAAAGAGAAAAAATGAGAGAGAAAGAGACATGGAATCTATTTTCTTCATAGTACTGTTCGATTGTTACTTCACAACCATAGCTACAAAAGAGAGAGATTCATTGACTTTTCATCCTATACTTTTTGAAGACTAGCTCCCAAACTTTGCGGTATTAAGAGAGAGATAGAGAGAGAGATGTATTCTATTTTCTTTATAGTCTTTCATTGTTACCTCTCAACTCGTTGATGTAACGATGTTTTGTTGCAGTATTCGTTGGAAGCTATTTATTTAGTATCGCCAGATATCGTTAGTTTGTAACGAAACATCGTTAAGTATGGTCTACAAAGTAACGAGTATCGAAAAGCAACGATATTTGCCACCACTATTAAACGCAGAAAGGCGAACGTACGTGACAGTATGCACAGCGAGAGCTCTTTCGACTCCGGCAATTCCTTGAAAGGCACAAGGATAAAACATTGCGCCTCGCTATGTGGCCATAATTTTTATTTTAATGCAATTACATTGAAATTTGCATCTCAATTATAAGAAAAGAATAATTTCAGCATAATTTCAATTATTCTTCACTTCCTTGGCGCGTTTCTAGCCGAGTCTTACACCTGTGCCGCTGCTCTTACACGGGCTGAGGCACAGGTGCATGGCTGGAAAACGTAAGCAACTGAAATTTACACCGAAAGGCGCGCATGCGCACAGACAAGAAGAACTATCTCACGCGCCTCATTTTGAATTCGAGGTGGAAACTGAAGCAGCAGCGACGGCAGCGGCGGCGGCGGCAGCAAAAACTGAATTACTCGTGTAAATGCGCGCATTAATTACTGCAGATTGCAGCGCCCAACCAAGCACAGGGCCGCGGCTACTCGCACACACGTGCAACGCCAGCATACGGACAGTTATGTGCGCTGCAACATGCCACAGCGTTGCACAGTTCGGCTCTAATTTTATGCAAAATTACCAGTGCATTGCGCCGGCGCAGCGCTTACGGCCACTCTCGAATATTGGACGGGTGAGTGTGCATCTTTGGGCCTTGCCTGAGAGAATCGTACTCGCACTTTATTCAATTACAGCTGTGTAATCATCCCAGCTACGAGGAGGAATGGAAATGGTTCGTAATGCTGGCCTTTTGTTCAGAGTTCCAAGTTGTTTGCTCAGGAATGTGGCCCCTTTCAGTCGTGGTAATTAGTAGGCGTGTTTCGGTGCCTTCGTAAACTGTATGCGCGTTTTTTTAGTGGTTGTTGGTGTTGCTCTCGTTGTTCTTGTTGTTGTTGTTGCTGTTGCTGTGTGGTTATCAAAGGTCACATCCTTAAATAGCGGCGTTTTGTTTGTCATGAGGCCAACCCTCGCTTCTGGTCTATGAGAAATGTCCGCTACCGTAATTCGACGGCTGGGTTGTCAGGGCGCATGCGTGCACGGGAATAGGTGCTTTTTCTACAGGACATTGTAATTATGCTAAACAAGGGAAGCGTGAGAAAATATTTCGGTACATTTTAGTCCGCATACAGACAAGTGTCCAACAACCTGTGCTATGGTATCGGGACAGGTTGTTAAGGAATAGAGGCGTTTTAAGTGCTTGCGAGGACATGCAAATGTAGCACACGGGTTCATAGTTTGAGCAGCACCTGCTCCTCTTCAGTTGAAATGGGAACCAACGTAATTCTTAACAAAATTCAGTTATACAACATTTTAAATAGTTGAAATTTTGCTTCAGCAGCACTCCAATCGCAATTGAACTCCATCGTCATGTCGCACACCACTTGTAAGCTTTTTGACTGCTTTTGAGATTCAACAATCAAGTCTAATAGTGAACAAGATATAGTTTCCTTTATGACTCGTTCTTTATGACTTGTCGTTTATGACTTGTCGCTTATCATTTGTCGTTTATGACTCTTCGTTTATGACTCGTAAGTAGGAAAAAGACATACAACATCACTATTAAGTTGTCACTTTAGAATGCAAATTTTAAGAGACACGATTTCCCTCCTAAAGGGTTTTCCAATAAGAGGTGTTATTTTAGTATTCAAAGAAAATTGCCATTTTTTGAGATAAATGATCGGATGTTTATTTCATAATAAAGAGGAAGGTATGCCGTAGAGATGACCTATCATTGAATAATGGATCCTTGCCAAAGGACAAAGGAGATATACAAGGAAGCAAAATAAATATGGAGGATAGGCAAGGCCAAAACTAGAAATCCCAACCATGCTTCGACTCAAGTGTGCTCTATTGGAGAATTGATCGAAGCCGAGGAGTGGAGCCGAACGATGGTGGAGCCGAAGGCTTTGTTATTAAAGGAATCGACTCCAGACCTTCTTTAGGCATCGGCAGAAGGAAAGTTGCCTTTGTTAATTATACAATCAAGACTCTCTGACTAAATATAAAAATGGCTCTCTGACTAAATATGAAAATAACTCTCAGACTAAATGTAAAGATGACTTTTCGATATCTTCCCCTACCTTAGTTGATTCTTCGGGACAAAATCCATAAATCTTACAGCAGTAGTCACCGAGTATCTAGCTACACACACTGTGAACCAACCAGAGGTGACTTCATATACGACTACCTTTAAATCGAAGTTTCAGAGTTCCAAATGTCCACAGACCCGCAATGTCCACAGCCAAGCTGACTGCCCGCGTGCAACATCAAAGCCACTGAATGCGCCCAGGCTTAAGGACTCATCACTATTTATTCGAGAATCACACTTAATCAAAAGAGTAACACTCTCGCTCAATGGGCAGTCAATTTAATGTGCGCCTGTGACCTTCAACGCTCGGTCGTATGTCACAACAGCACCGCATGGGCGCTTCCTTTGCGCCGCACAGTCGCATCCTGTGCTGCAGCTACTGCTGTGATTTTTTTGCTTTCGCACTTCAGCATTTGCTGAGATTGTTTAGCAATTTGCTGCTGCTGATGCTGATGATGCTACTGGTGCGGACGATGCTGTTGGTGCGGACGATGCTGTTGATGCGGAGTCTGCTTCTGGTACTGACGATGCTGGTACGGACGCTGCAGTTGTGCCTGCTGCTGTTACTGTTGATGGTGCTCGTGGTGTTGGTAATGATGTGTGCTCTGTCTTTGCTCCTGCCCAATGCACGCTCTTTACCTCATGCGGCTGCTTGTTGCGCAGCAAGTCACAGTTTGCAGTCGTTGATTTATGAGTTGCGGACTCTGTGTTTTGCACAACGAAGTTGTTGGCACCAAGAGCAACAAGACATGAACGCTACAAGGGATTTTTGCTGTGAGAAGCAGGAGCTGCTCCTTGGCTTATGGGATTTTATGAATGAAAACAAAACGGCGGAATGTGACGCTTTATGTCGCATTGATTTTGCGTCTTGTACGATTTAATATCATTTGCGTCATTTTAGAGCTAATTAAGGCGGCCGCAGAGGGAGAGAGCGCCTGTAAGTCGGCTCCAACGGAGTGTGTCTCAAGTCGCTGTACGCGTTTTGATTGTGCGCCACGCAGCCAACGACAGTGATCTTTGTAATTTCACAGCCTTTGAACACGTTAATTTGCGAATAAGTAAACAACCACAGAAGCAGCAACAGTAGCAATAGTAATCAGAGTCCTAAGGGTGGGTTCACACCATCAGTCCTCATTGAAGGAATTGAAACTTCTTTGACCGGGGTCGATTCGGTGAATTAGATATGAGTTTGATTGAGTTTGATTGAGAGGAAATAATGCGAGGGGGTACAAAAGAACACGTTTCAGACATTAAGTGCATGAGTATGAATAAATATTAGTCCGAGACCTTCAGGGGAGTTCACTTCGGGGGAGTTCATCAGTCGTCAGTCAAGGAATTGAAACTTTTGTGACTGCGGTCGATTCGGGGGATCAGAAATGAGTTTGATTAAGGTTTTACTAAGTACTGAAAGTAATTAAGCCGAAGAGGGGTGCAAAATACCATATTCAAGACATTAAGTTATTGTATATGAATACAAATTACTCCGAGACTTGAGGATGAGTTCACACCATCAGTCATCTTTGAAGGAATTGAAACTTTTTGACCGGAGTCGATTCTGTGAATCATATTTGAGTTTTGATTCAGGATTTCCCAAGTACGGACAGGAGGGGTACAAAATAACATGTTTCAGACATGAAGTACATGAATATGAATAAATATAAGTCCGAGACGTTCAGGGGAGTTTTTCAGCCATCAGTCAAGGAATTGAGACTTCTTTGACTTGATTCGGTGGATCAGACGTTTGAGGGTGAGAGTGAGGGTTTTTATATTGGATTTTCTGTCTTCTGATGATATAAGTGACTCACTTTAACCACCAATGCATGCATTATAATCTGGGAAATTGGGGTTTTCAGTGCATTCAGCATAAGGCTTCATATAAAAGAGGGGCACCCGACACACCATCAGGCTAGAAAAGCTCTACATTGCTTTATGGAACACCTCAAAGATTTTTAAGAAACATTTAAAATACTTATAACTCTTCAATGGAGTGTTTTTGGAGCCAATTGTTTGATGTTGGTGACTGAAAGTGTGAACCCGCCCTTACTAAATGACAACTTTCCAAAATACTCGAAACCACGAAGCCGAATCTTCCAAAGAAACGGCATGCAGTACGATTCCTTCCTGTGCGTTCTCCACTAAGCACAAATTGTTGTTTGATTTGGGTTTGTGAGCAACGCGAAAGGAGTGGGCTGGTGAGCTGCGCAACCGCAACGACAACGACAACAACGGGGACGACAGCGAACGCAGCTGAAAAGTGCGCCACTGGCTGCAGCAGGCGTGTGATTAGCGCTTTATGGAGTGATTTCAATTATTACACCTGTTTGAGAGTGCCAACTTTATTATTATTAATATTACTATTGCTGTACTTTTCGTTGTTGTTGTTGTTGCTGCTGCCGCTGCCACGGATTCGACTTCGATGCTTGTTGCTGTTGCTATTTTTGTTAGTAAACGCCAAGCAGCTAAGGAGAAAATGAAGTGCAGTCCGAGTTAATTTGCAAGAAAACGTGCAACAAAGCGTAGATCCTGTGGCAGAGCGAGAGATCAGTGAACTCACTCACTTGGCGTGCAATTGGCTCCCAGCAGCTCCGAGAATTTCTCGCAGCACTGCGATAAAAATCTGCATAAAGCCAATAATCAGCAATCGTGGCAATCGTTGCGAGCCTTATGGCGAATTCTTCAATAGATTCTCGATGATGGCTACATTCGTGCTGGCTTACGATCTGCCACAGTTCGCAGTGGCCATCAATAATCAATGAAGCTATCAGCGCTGCTATCTGTGGCGCAGCTACCGTCATTTGCTGCAAGTACCTGGTTGCAGCAGCAGCAGCACTTATCACCCCTTTTTTGGTGCTTGCCACCACAATTGCCATGCAGCTGTGGCGTAATTGCTTCGATTCGATTCAGGCAGCGGGTCCATTCATATTTATGCCACGTGAATTATGATCACAACAATCTTTTGCAACATTATCTACAAAGTCATCATCTTCAGTGTCATGATGAGCATCTTTCATGTCATTATCAGCATCTTCTATGTCATTATGAGCATCTTCTATGTCATTATGAGCAACACCATCTTCATCTGGTACATATTCTTCATAGGCTCACCTTCAATAATCATTAACAACATCATCAACATCCTTTGGAAATAAATTTCATATTCAATGCTACTATCATCAGCATAATCATTATCATTTTCAATATCATCAAATTTAGCATCATCATATGCAGCATCATCATATTCAACATCATCATACGAGTATTTAACATCATTAGATGCAATATCATCAAACAAGTTTTTAGCGTCCTCACATTTAACATCTTTTTCAACATTATCTCATAATCAACCTCATATTTGACATAGTTTTTGAAGTCAATATCACCGTTATCACCAATAATTAGCAATAACATCACCGTCATTAGCATTAACATCACCGTCATTAGCATTAACATCAACGTCATTAGCATTAAATCACCGTCATTAGCATTAACATCATATCCAATATCATCATTACCATCATAATACACCATCACCTCACTGAAAGTCTTCAACTTCATCTTAATCATCTTACTCAATATTACATTCAATATCTTTTTCAACATTACCATCATAAACGACTGCATATTGAAGTCATAATTTTCCAAGTCAACGTCACCATCATCAACATAATTAACATCAAATTCAACATCATCACTATCGTTGTAATCCACATCACCACATTGAAGTTCTCCGATCACATCTTCGTCATCTCTCACAATATCACATTCAACATATTTTCCAACATCCCATAAATGACTCATACACAACATTCAACACCACCATATTCAACATCATCGACATTATTTAACATCATCACATTCAATATCATTTTCCACATCACCATCACAGTGATAATTATAATCAACATCATTGTAAATATCACCAAATTCAACATCGTCTTCCACAACAACACCACCGACATCATTATAATCCACATCATTATTAACTTCATCAAATTCAACATTATCACTATCATCGTAAGCAACACCATATTCGACATCATCATATTGAAAGTTTTCCATTTGATCATCAACATCATAGTCAACATCATATTGAACATTTTTCACTTCATCTTCATCATCATAGTCAACATGATATTCACCAACATCAACACCATATTGAACATCTTCCAGTTCATCTTCATCATCATAGTCAACATGATATTCAACAACATCAACATCATATTGAACATCTTCTACATCATCTGCATCATTATCATCATATTCGACATCATACTTAATTTCAACCCAATCAACTTCATCATACTGAAAGTCTTCCATTTTATCTTCATCATCATAGTCAAATTGATATTCAACAATATCATATTGAAGTTCTTTCATTTCATCTGCATCATCATCATTACTAATCAACATCATATTCAACACAATTTTCTAAATCACCGTCATTTTCATTTTTATCATTTTAAACATCCGCATCTGCATCATCATTATCATCATAATCAACATGATACTTAACATCATCACATTCAACATCATTATATTGACGGTCTTCCACTTCATCTGCATCATCATCATTACTATTCAACATCATATTCAACACAATTTTCTAAATCACCGTCATTTTCATTTTGATCATTTTAAACATCCTCATCTGCATCATCATTATCATCATAATCAACATGATACTTAACATCATCACATTCAACATCATTATATTGACGGTCTTCCACTTCATCTGCATCATCATCATTACTAATCAACATCATATTCCAAATTACCGCCATCTTCGTCTTCATCATAATCAACATTATATTGAAGATCGTCATATTGAACATTATCACATTCAACTAGCATCATCAACAGCATCATCATCATCTTCAACAGCATCTCCAGCACTCACCAATAAGGCGACCTTCGTTGGATGCGCAAGCGTGCTCTTCTCTGCGCAGCTGTTTCGTTATTATTCTTATTATTATTATTATGTTTCCTATATTTATTACACGATCGCTTTGCTCTGCACAATCAACGCAATGCCATGGTTCTGCAACTGCCCGCAGTGTGCACTTCCAGCTGGACACTTTGCTCACTGCGCCATACCTTCCTGCTGCATTTATGCGGCAAGCTGCCAGTTTATTCATTCAACTGCTCCGCGTATTTGATTGAGTAAATTGATTTTCTTTGATTTTTGCTCTGGCATATCTCAAGTGATCTTGTTATTGTTGCATGTTGTTGTTACTGTAGCATTTGTTGTTGTTGCATGTTGTTGTTGCTGTTGCAATTATATTGTTGCATTGTATTATTGGCAGAGCTTAATAGAGTTGTTATTGCATTTTAATTGTGCATTAAATTTCATGTACGAGTATGAAATTATCCTTAAAGGGAAGTGGCTTCCGTCAACCTGTTCCACAATTTATGGAGTAGCGCTTTCTCTCTTAAGGAGCCCAGCAATTAACGTTCTTAATGGAATTCCTCAGACTTCATTATGCGAGTCTTTTATGTCCCTTTCTGTGTTTGCTTTTCTTGAATTGAATTGTTGACGCTTCATTTTCTCACCCTAAGCATAGTCTCCAGTGAGATAGTCTGAGGATGTAAATCAAGATGGTTATAGATAGGATGAAGATGGAGTCTTCATATTTTCCCATACAAATTGCAACAATTGAAGAGTATCAAATATGATGGAAGTGACTTCTGTGACGAAGGCTAACTGAAAAGTATCTTGTGTGATTATTGGAACCTTCCGAAATGTTGTGAACTGGTTTAAAAGATGCCGATTATAGGGCGCCGCATGGTTGACGGCTTTAGTCGTTTGGGATGCAGAGGTGATATTCATGGAGAAGGGAAAAAGGACAATTTCCCTGTACTAAGCATTAGTTCTGAACTCAGCAGGAAGAAAGCGATTCCAAAAAGCTGTCCGAGTTCTGTGGAGAAAAAATCATGTTCCTCTATGACAACAGGAATGTTCTCAATGACAACAAGAATGTCCTAAATGACAACAGGATTGTCCTAAATGACAACAGGAATGTCCTCAATGACAACAGTAATGTCCTCAATGACAACAGGAATGTCCTCAATGACTACAGGAATGTCCTCAATGACAACAGGAATGTCCTTAATGACAACAGGAATGTCCTCTCTAACAAACCACTGGAACAGATCCTCTGAAGAGATGACAGCAGTCGAACTTTCGAATTTCCATGCTTCAAGAATTAAGCTGTTTATCCATTTATAATATTTTTGTGCCAGAGTCCCTTCCTTGTCAGTGATAATAATGAGTTATGAACTAGAGAAGTCTATGATAGATCCTTAGACTATGTAGGAACTATTTATGAGACGATTTGAAGTTGTATATATACCAACATCTTCATCCTCAATCTTCAATTTTAGCTTCAAATTACATGCCACTCTCTGCCTTCATTTCGCTGATCCGGTGAAGTCGTTGACCACAGAAATCATTGACCTACACTCCTCGAGATCTTTTTGTTCAGATATCAGAGAAGACTCGCAGATCTTGTCAACGTTGGTCTCTTAACACACTTTGGAGGCATGTTCAATTCAGGCTGCTTTTGTGAGTACCTTGCGGAACACTTCATGTAGAATCAGTTGCTCCCACAAATATCAGGGTAAGGACACAACAGGATCTGCTGATCTGCCAACATCTTCGGATCAGTCTGAAAAGCCAGGTAAAAATCCAAAAATTCCCTACGAAAACTTTGAAATGAGGAGGGGAACTTTGTCAGTCCTCATTTCTATATCTCCCGCCCTCTAGGCAGCCATGTATAAAGTGTTCCTTATCGCGAACCCATGAATTACGAGTTGTGCAGTGTGCTGAGTAACATTTTCCGCTCGGCAATTGGGGTCTGCGGGTATTAGCACGTAATTTAGTTTTTCTGCAACATTTTCGTTAATATTGCTCTGCGGCACGATCACAATGCTCCCATTTTGGGTTGAATAAAGAACACACGCTCACACACACACACACACTCAGAGGAGGGGAACAAAGATGAAAACGGAAAAATGAAGGGGTCCGTGCCGTACTTGGCACTTCTTCGGTGGAAGACGGTATTGTCTGGCGATCTGATTTTCTGCTCCGCTGAATTTTGTGTTTTGTGCTACATGAAGCGATGAAGTTTTAGAACGCAATGCTTGCCAAGTGGGCAGGGGCACCAGCCAAGAAAGAACCGCGCGCGCCATCGCAATCCATCCAAGGCAGATGATATACCGCCAGACCAAGTACAGCAGAAACGGGGCGCCTTTTGTCGATACTGTACCGCCAAAGCGCGTCTTACAATTAGAAAAAAGTTTAGAGAGAAAAATTATGAACAACAAAACCAACAACAACAAAAAAGCGAGCAAGAAAAACTCCACAACAACAACAACAAAAACAAAAGAGAAATAATTTTGCGTTATTTGTAATGACCGCGTTGCGCATCAGGTGCTTTACCGACCACCACCTCTCAAATCGTAGTCAGGTGCTCGTCGCTGGCTGCATGAGACCGGTGTGTGTTGGTGTGTGTGTGTGTGTGTGTGTGTGTGGAAGCGCGGCATTAAGGCGCGCATGGCGGAAGCGAGAGCCTCCTCTGGCAAGATTTGCCAGCCGCAACGGGAACAGCAATAAGCGTGGCCACGGAAGACGGATTTCGCCCTGGGTACAGATTGGTTGGTCGCTCCGCAGTTCAGTGGTTGCGTTTCTGCCACTTTGTATGCGTGTGGTGTGAAGTTCGCATCTGGTGGGTTCGTTAGGGTGCAACGGAAGGAGTAGCGGTGACTAGAAAGAGGAGGAACTATGAAGGAAGCTAGATTTAGAAAGATTCTACGATTTAGAAGAGAGCTATAAAATATGAGACGAGGTGAAGCTCTGAGCAGTGGTCCCCTACCTAGGCATATAATGGGCAGGTAGGTTGGGCAGCCGCATCACCAATAGATCAGTGATGTCAATTACACCACCATTGTGAGCCGCGAATGCGAGGCATGGCAACGCTTCCCCCTCCAGATCGAACCAACCTGAACCTTTTACAAAGCGATGAAGGTTGTTAACTCCTGACTGGTATAGACGACCATCTATACTTGTTAAGAAGTGGGATCCTAGTAAACGCTCCCTATTTCTAGCAAAAGCTGGACATGTACAGAAGAGATGCTGGATCGTTTCCAGTTCCTTCTCGTTCCTGCAGGTGCGGCAGAAATCATGTGTATAAACTCCCATTCTTAGGCATATAATATAATCGTACTATTCATTTGAATGGATTGGTGGGAGGTCCATATAAAGGTCTGAGATGGCATAATTTCACAGAGTTCACTGCGAAACGCTTTGCCTGCAACTGCTTACTTAAGACATTACAATGAGTAATATGTCTAGGAAAGGAGTACACTTCCAGTTTAGGATTGAAGGCAATATACATGATGATATTATTGGAAACACTTTACTTTGAAGTACTTACTTAAGACATTAGAATTTTATGGCAGTAATATACATTTGGAAAGGAGTATACTTCGAATTTGCCATTGAGTAGTCTCTTGTATGACCTTCCTTAAAACATTTTTCGTTTAACTACTTACTTAATACATTACAATTTGTTTGGTGTGATATGAATAGGAAAGGAGTTCATTTCGAGTTTAGATCTGCGGGGAAGCTATGGGATGATCTTACAGTTCACCATCAAGTGCTTACTTAAGTCATTATAATTTTATGGAAGTAATATATATTAGGAAAGGAGTGTATTTCGAATTGGCTAATCTTTAGGATGATCTGACTTGAAATATTTTGCCTTCAACTACTTCCTTAAGACACTACAATTCCAAGGATCTAATATGAGTTCGAGTTTGGAATTGAAGCTAATCTGTAGGATGATCTGACTTGAAACTTTTGCTACCAACTACTTACTTAACACATTACAATTATAAGTGGAGTATACTTGAAATAGTGTACTTCCAATTTGGCATTGAAGTTAGTTTGTTCTATGGACTTACTTACAATATTTTTCCTTCAACTACTTACTTAAGACATTACCATTTTACGGAAGTAATAGGTATACATTTGGAAAGGAGTGTACTTTGAACTTGCCTTTGAAGTTAGTCTGTTGTATGATCTTTCTTTGAACATTTTATCTTTTACTACTTACTTAAGACTTACAATTTGTTGGGTGTGATATGAATAGGAAAGGAGTTCACTTCGAGTTTAGCGTTGAAAGTAATCTATGGGATGATCTGACATGAAACCTTTTACTTACTTAATACATTATAATTTCAAGGAGTAATATGTGCTGGAATAGGGTTAACTTCGTGTTTGGAATTGAAGGTAATCTGTAGACTTATCTGACTCGAAACTTTTGCCTTCAATTAATTACTCGAGACATTACAATTTGATGGGAGTAATATTAAAAAAGAATGGAGTTCAATTCGCGTTTGGAATTGAAGATAACCTGTAGGAATCTGACTTCAAACTTTTTGACTCCAACTACTTACTTAAGACATTACAATAGTACTTGAAATAAAGTGCCTTTACATGCTTACTGAGACATTACAATCGGAGACATTACTATAGAAAAAATTACAATCCGAAAAATTACAACCGGAATAGGTTTTAGACGTGCTTCTAAAACTCCTCCAGTCATCTATGCTTTGTGCGCATCGACATCAATAGGAAATGATGTGAAGTTATCCATCACTTGATTCCTTCAACGGAGAGGAGTTTCAACCGCTCCTTGCTGCAGTAATCATCTTTAACAGAGAAGTTGTTCTGCAACAATGCTAGTCGATTATTATTGTTTTATTATAAAGTGTCTTCAGCGTAATTGTCCCGATTCTTCCAGTGCCATGGTTACTGTTGCTAACAATATCGCCATTGAAAGCCCACTGTTCCTTGAAGTGGGAAGTGTCTTTTTAAGTTGGATTATGCCGACTATCATCCAACATTTCTTCTGTCTAGCCATATGACTCCTTTGGTCTTCATATATCGCTTCTTATCTTGAAAGTACTTTTCGTGATATTCAAGGCAACAAAAACAGAGTTCATGTCTAAACATGGTTCAAGGGAGGAATGATATCTCTTTTCATTTTATTAATCTCATGAGGTCCTTTCAGAAGGCAGTTGTCTCCTTAGCATGTCATGGAATAATTGTTCAATGCCAGATTATGTTGATGATTTAAGAAATGAATGGAATCATCCAGGAGATAGATTTTGTCGTATAAGAAGATTTTTAACCTTATCAGAGAACTAAACAATGTCCTGATATATATGACAATATTTCTATCTCCTCCACGCCGCATACTTTGACTAAAACAGTCACTCCCCAACTAAATTCATTTGGCAATCAGCTTTCATTTAATGTGAAAATCATTCCAAAGCATCTCCGACTCGAAAGGCTGAAGGGTGCTTTGATGGAAATAGTTTGTGGGAGTGCATTGTTCCATATTCCCAGGCTAAAACTTTGTTAGTCGAGCTTTATCAACCACACGAACTCCAGGCATGAATATGTAACCCACAAACACCGCAGATATACACGTACCCTCGTACCTAGAATGTCAGCAGACACGGCACCGAATACTATCAGAGATCTGGAGATGCAGTCAGTTGGAACAGGTTGGCCAGATAGATTTGACACAGACCCAGCACCGACCGAGCGAGGAGGCAGTTTTGTCAATTGCTCTCACCGCCGGGCCACTCATAATTGTGATTGTCGTGTAATGTGGTGTGGGCTAATGTTGCGGTAGTTGGTGTTCCTGTAAACCGTAATGGGATACGCACATTACCATTAGAGAGAGAAAGAGATAGTGAGGGTGGAGGCTAGCAAGGGAGAGCGATAGAAGCGTCCACCGCATAATCACCGCAATCAGTTGAATAAATGTACGAGTACTCGTAATTATGCGGCTGGCCCCGCTGTGACACGCCACCCGGCCACTTGGAGATCGCGCAGGGGAGACGCCGCGGCGGGGTGACAAGTGACCCTTCCTGCCAGCGCTGAGCTCGACTCTGCTGCTACACTTCTGTGGTCATTAAGCACACATTTTGATACAGAAATGAATTAAAATATAAAAATTTCACAGAATTTTTTGCCTCACCAGGCGCAGTTCGTTAATTTCTTGTGATGACTTCACTTAAGTTGGGAAGAGTCATAAACACGCAAGAACATGTTGGCCATGTTTGTGGGCACTGAGGAGCTGCTTGCTGTTTTGTGTTTTTGTCAGGCAGTCCGGCAGGTAGGTAGGCAGGCAAGTACCTACTCTCCTCTGATGACATGTTATTTGGTGTGCTTTTTCGTCCGATTCCAGGCCTCTTTAACTCCCAGGCGATTAGTCATAGCTCAAGTTAAGAGCTCTAATTTTCGACTGACGCACTATTTTGCTTTTTGCTGTCTTTCCAGTAATTGTTGCTGTGTTGCTCCGCTTTAGTCGTACCCTCTCTGGGGGGTCAATTGCTTCTGAACCTTGCCTGCTACGCTTGGAGCAAAGCATAATTTTGGATTTGTAGCTGGGCTCCGATTGGGCCGACTTGTGGCTCCGCTCGGCACGGTTCGGTTTGTAGTCTGGGCTGAGCTCGAATGTTTTTGGGGGTTTTTAGAAATTGCCTCTTTTTAATGCCATCTTTTTTTTGTCGTTTCTTCGCTTTCTGCTGAGGAGGTCTCTGGTGAAAGTTCATCAGAGTTTCTTGTGTCATAAATTATATCTCATAATTTTATGGCAATTGTAGTAATTAGGAAATGAGTTGAAAGTTTTATGCCATTTATGAGAGTTTTATGAGAATGCCTGCGTTGAAGTGCTTCTTGGAAAGACGACGGCTTGTGTCGCGGTCGCGTTGATCGTCGGTCTTGCTGCAGAATTTAGCTCAGAGGTAATTAGAAGCAAGTATGCAAGTTTGTTTAATAAAGTTCTCAATGCTTCAGGATCCATGTGGTTGTCAACTGTTGGAGGTAAAAGAGGTGTTTAGGAAATCTATTTTTCGGAGTATTGTGTCTTGCTTTTGTTGGGGTCTCACTGTTTTTTTTGGACTCAATCTGCTTAGCGCTTTGTGTGAAGAGTTCTTTTAAGGTGCTACCAACGCCTTACGCCACATTTAGCCTAGTTGAGTTTTATAAAATGTTGTGACACATGTCTGTGGACACAGTCTGTAGGTAAGTAGGTAGGTAAAATGACTAATGAGCTCGGGCCTAAGTCTTAAGGAATTGTGTGACTATTTAGGTGTAGTTGTGTCTCCTTTTAGATCTTTACTGGAAGAATATGTAAGTCACCTATATCCAGTTGTTAGGAAAGATGCGGAGTTGTCAGATTAATCAATAACAAATTCCGGACTCCTCTTGAATACTTGTTTATGTTGGTCATGCTCTTTTCAGAGTTGTGGAGTTGGGCTCGTTTGATTTGGTATTGAGTTGGAAGTATTTTGAGAACTCTCTGTGAAGTTTTTTAATTCCAATGAAGGATTATATTAGCAAAGTTGTCATCTCCTAGTATTCTAGATTTTACTACGGATCGAAAAGCTTGCTACATGCCTTACTTTATATATCTACGATATTCTCAGACATATTTACTGCCGTATTAAAAATTCAGTTGACGAGGAAAGTAATTAAATCAGTTGTGGAACGTCTTTATAGATATCTGCATATATGCTCTGATATAAGTCCACTTCAATTTAGGTTCAAAAATAAGTGATTCGGAAGAAGAGAAATACTGCTATTAAAATTTGGTGTTGTTAGTTTGATCACTGGATTAACTAATACTGAAACTATTGTTTCATAATTTGGCTTTAATTAATACTATAAATAATATATTATTATAATTTATTCCCAATTCTCTTAACAATCAGTTGATAAAGTTTAATTTAATAAAACATTATCATTTTCACCCTTGATCCCTCTTCTATTCTGAGCTGTCCTCTCAATTCTCAAATGAAGTTCTTGTAAACTATCGAAGAATATAGCATTTTGCTTGTATTGATGTCCTCTGCTTTCGAGATCATTTCCACACATTCCACAACTAAGGCCATTGGCGTGAAAGAGTTATCATCATTGACTTCCTCATCTTTGAAGCCTCATAGTATGGACGAAAGAGTGAGCGTTAGTTCTAATTTATCACTTCTGGATGGGCTAATGAGCTGACAACATCAGCACATATTGAATGTTGTGGGTCTAGTGGTAAGCACACTAGTCTAAAAGACAGTCGTGAGGTTGTGGCTTCGGGTCCTGCCCATGGTCTGAAATGCTTCATTATAAATATATTGCTCAAAAACTGGAGTTGATAGTTCCCCAATCCTCTGCAGACATCATTATTTATGGTGTGAGTTATCATAATAATAGTAATACTTGATTTTGGCGTTTACTCATGTTTAGTCATGAATATTTGTATATATTTATTGTCTTCAAGTACTTTGAAATATTATATTCATACAAGTTGACAACGAAATAGGTATATTGATGGATTTATTCGAGATAGGGATCTGTTCATCATATTTAATAGAGCAACAAACATGTTTGGAGAGATTCACCAACAAAGGTTTCAGGGACCTCCAAACAACCTTTCAGTAAAAGGGCAAATAAATTGATGCCTCATTTTAGAGATCAATATGAAAGATATATCAATTGATGTCTGATTCTAGAGATCAATATGAAAGATATATCAATTGATGCCAAATTTTAAGGATCAATATGAAAGATATATCAATTGTTGCCTGCTTTTAGATATCAATATGAAAGATATATCAATTGGTGCCTGATTCTAGAGATCAATTTCAAAGATATATCAATTGATGCCAAATTTTAAGGATCAATATGAAAGACATATCAATTGTTGCCTGCTTTTAGATATCAATATGAAAGATATATCATTTGATGCCTGATTCTAGAGATCAATTTCAAAGATATATCAATTGATGTCTGATTCTAGAGATCAATATGAAAGATATATCAATTGATGTCTGGGTTTGTGAGATCAATCTGGAATATATATCAATTGATGTCTGATTCTAGAGATCAATTTCAAAGATATATCAATTGATGTCTGATTCTAGAGATCAATATGAAAGATATATCAATTGATGCCAAATTTTAAGGATCAATATGAAAGACATATCAATTGTTGCCTGCTTTTAGATATCAATATGAAAGATATATCAATTGATGCCTGATTCTAGAGATCAATTTGAAAGATATATCAATTGATGTCTGATTCTAGAGATCAATATGAAAGATATATCAATTGATGCCTGATTCTAGAGATGAATATGAAAGATATAGCAATTGATACTTGACTCCTAGAGACAAATATAAAAGCTAATCAGATCAGAGCAGTTAATGTAGTAGAGCCTGAACTGAGGATATCACAACTAACGGCAAAACCAACAAATAAATAATTCAAATAAGAGATAAACCCACGTTTCCTTCCAGCATAGCAATAGGAATCTTTGAGGACTCTGAGGATTAACATCCGTAAGTGAACCGCCAAAAATTCAACGATTCTTACCTCATTGACAACGTTCTTACTTTTATTTACAGAATTTTAAGAGTTGTTGCCCAGTTGAATTCCTGGAAAAAGGAGCACTTCCTTTTGGCATATGCAGTGTTATAAGGATTGGTAGGAGCTATAAATAATGAATAGGCTCGTAACTGTTTTTACATAAAAAGCCGATATCGAAACCGCCCCTTTGTAGGGTGCTCAACAGAAAAACGTGTCATTTGGTTGTTGGCTGATGTTGTTGTTATTGGTGCTGCTGCTGTTGCCACCGGTTGATAATGATGACGGTGGTGGTGCAAGTTCACGTGTGTGTCGCCAACGAACCGTGACTGGGACAGCGTCCAAGCACCCCGGGCCGAGTGTGTACACGGAATTTCGCTGTGCCTGTACAGCGACCGACCACATGCCGCTACACGCCATGCCTCATCGAAGTGGAAGCGGCTGTTGTTGCTTTGGTAGTTAGTGTTGTTAGTGTTGTTGTTGTATTTTGTTACATTTGAATACATTTTATGTGCGACAATTTCAAAATGAAATTGACTTTTAAATTGTTTTTTTCGCATAGGGGCGTTTAGATAAACAAACATGCTCCGGTTTCGGGGTTTGGGCCACTTTGAAGCAGACTGATAAGAGGCATACGAAGAAGTACCTTACCTACCACATGGGAATGGTTGACTAATTAATTGTTGTTGTTTTTGGTGTTGCTGTTGCGGGTGTCATGGAAGCAAGCAACTGCCTCGCCAAGGTGCTCAAAATGAGGCATTTATATGCGTACTTTCGATAAGGAAATGATGCAGCAAACACACAATATGCCACAATGGGGCACGGGCAGGAAGTAGCTGCTCAGCATAACAGTAGCAGACTCAATTGTTAGAGAAATTGCTGCCAAATTGCCAGTGAAACGTTTAACATGAAGCAACCTCGGAGTACTTCAGGTGGTCTTGGGTCTTGGGTCGTGTGGCTCCGAACCAGGCCAGAATCGGAAGAGTAGACAACGAGCATACGAGTAGTTGCTCAAAGCTTCCGCGGAAATTTGAAACTCTTCGGATTCAGCACAATTTCTGGAGTGTTCAGTGGCGCAATTTAGCTCACCTTCTTCTCAGTCCACTGTTCGTTTGTGAGACTGTTGTGAAATTCAATTCTTCAAATGTTGCTCAAATTATTATTAAATTTAAATGGTGTAGTTGTTGTTTTTGTAGTTGTTGTTGTTATTGTTTATTATTTGCAACATTTTCTATTTCAATTAAAACTAATTCTCGTATTCATGGCGATCGAGGTGGAGTGACTCAGCTTCGCCGTTTATGTGAGTGCACTTTTTGCTAACTTGGCTGATTGTGGTCGATGGCTCATAAACGCTTCGCCCGGAGTGAATGTGTGCGAAAATTGCCAAATTGTATTTGGCTATTTTTTATTTTTTTACGCTCTTTTTTCGAAATTAATTGCAGTAAAATTAAAAGAAAAAATTTAAGAAATAATGTTAATATTTCTACAGTCCAATCGCGTGATATTTAATAGCAGCGAACGAATAAATTAGGTATGGCTTTACCGACATTAAAGCGCCCTAAACCCATCGCTCATTTTCGGCTTCCACCTTTGAGCGGGTCAAATGCCTGAGCGTGGCATGAAACTATTGCCTCATTATCTGACACGCAGCTGAGCACTTGTGGCCAGTTATAACGTTACAATGGGGCAATAGAGCTGTGGACGGTATAAGGGATTTAAGGCGCGATGTGGAAGCTATGTAATTATATTTGATGTACAGGAATGAAGCTCTAGATACCCTCACATTACATTTTTATAGTTCTTGTAGCGTTGTAAAGCCCTGAAATAAGGCCAAACTGATCTACAGTTTATAATGATTTTTTGAATGTTGAACCTGGTAAGGCCTTCCAGAGCCGTTTACACTGATTAAGAGGATTTTAGATATTTGGAAGAATTATAAAGGCTCTATAAAGGCAATAAAGTCTCCAAAAGGAGCCCTTTTAGATACTGCGAAGCATTGTACCATCTCTATGAAGACAATAAAGTCTCAAAAAGGCCTTTTAGATACCTGGAAGCATTATAGCATCACTATAAAGACAATAGAGTCTCCAAAAAGTACTTTTCAGAGATTTTAGATACTTGGAAGGATTATAACAGCTCTATAAAGACAATGAAGTATCAAACAAGTGCTTTTTTGGCATTTCAGATACCTGGAAGCATTATAGCGGCTCTATAAAGACAATAAAGTCTCAAAGGAGTACCTTTAACGCCTTTTAGATACTTGGAAGCATTATAGCATCTCTATAAAGGCAATGAAGTATCAAACGAGTACTTTTCAGGCATTTTAGCTACCTGGAAGCATTATAGCAGCTCTATAAATAGAATAGAATCCCAAAATAGTCCATTTAAGGACATTTTAGATGCCTGGAAGCATTATAGCAGCTCTATAAATACAATAAAGTCTCAAAAAGGCCTTTTAGATACCTGGAAGCATTATAACTTCTCCATAAATACAATAGAGTCTCAAAATAGTACCTTTCAGATATTTTATATACTTGGAATGGATTATAACAGCTCTATAAAGATAATGAAGTATCAAAAGAGTGCTTTTTAGGCATTTTATATACCTGGAAGCATTATAGCAGCTCTATAAATATAAAAGAGTTCCACAATAGTACATTTACGGGCCTTTTAGATACTTGCAAGCATTATAGCATCTCCATTAAGACAATAGAGTCTCAAAAGAGTACTTTTCAGAGATTTTAGATATTTCAAAGGATTATAACAGCTCTATAAAGATAATGAAGTATCAAACGAGTGCTTTTCAGGCATTTTAGATACCTCGAAGCATTATAGCAGCTCTATACATACAATGAAGTCTCAAAGGAGTACCTTTAACGCCTTTTAGACACTTGGAAGCATTATAGCATCTCTATAAAGACAATGAAGTATCAAAAAAGTACTTTTAAGCCCTTTTAGATACATGGAAGCATTATAGCAGCTCTATAAATATAATAGAGTCCCAAAATAGTACATTTAAAGGCCTTTTAGATACTTGGAAGCTTTATAACAGCTCTATAAAGTCAATAGAGTCTCAAGCAAAGTTTCTATAAAGCCTGTTTAAAATCACATAATTAGTTATAAAGACTTCATACACATGTTTATAGAGCTTACTAGATTTGTTATAAATATGACCACTTTTTAATTATATATTTAAAGGTCTTAAGGAGGCACTTTGGCCACCAGTGATGGTTTCGTTGTTGTTTTATAAACCCGTGCTGTCACTGTAAAGAAATTGTGACAGTACACTAGTGAGGAAACTACCTTTCTGACGCATGTAATTGCCAATAGATGGCCTCACGAGAAATAGCTGCTTCTAAAAAGTCCTCTTTGCTGTGTCCTGCACCTTGTCTATGTTTAACGGAGGTTTATGATCTGGAATATTGTAAATTATAGCATATTTTTTAGAAGTGAGACTTTATTTCATTTTACACAATGATAAAATAGTTAAACACATTGTATAACACATTGTATAACACCTGTATAACGTAGTTAAAATAGAATAGAAATGGGGTAGGCCAGAGAACTGCCGAAGAAGGATGTCAAGCATTGATGCTCATTATACTATAAATTTTGTTGACTCACAGACCTTCGGAACTCAGAGAAGAAACGTCGCCAATATGTGTTCGGAAATGGTCAAAATAGATGATAAAGGGTCTTGCTCTGAAGGGCAAATTTTCCGCGGTTTGCAGGAGCCTCCCTGGGAGACTTCATTTGTGGAGTGATGCTAGCTTATAGAAGAGTCTTTTGTTCCTGAAGAACCGTGTGGATTATGGTAGCGTCTGCCAAAATTAGACGCATATTTTCTCAGCCAAAGGTATCAAGAGTTGATAACCAAGTTTAGGTTAGTTCCAGAAGACAGTCCTACTCCTTACCTGGTGGGGATTCTCAGTGTTTCTATTCAGGGAAAAGTTATCGGCATGAATTATATTAAGCCGTCTAGTACAGTGGATTTATATATCTTACACTTACTTCTTCACTGCGGACCATTAGCACACAATAGACTCAGGTGTTTTGGAGAATATATCTTAGATATCAGCAAAATCCCTCATCTTGATTCCTCCAAAATATATGAATTCCTGTCGAAAATTAACCCGACAGAAGATTTATGGATGAGACTATCCTCATCTTTCAAATAAATGGGGGCATCACAATAGACCTTTCAGGTCGCAGTGTATAACATCCTTAAATATATCTATCTATCTACTTCTTCAGAATTCCTTTAGGTCTCTAACCTCTGTCAATGCAATAGCAATAATTCCATATCTGGAGTCATAATGGTGTCATATAATGAGGGTTATCCAAAATGGGGTCTCTCGCATTTCATTCAGTTGTGACATAACCCAGTTCAAGGAATATATAATCCTATGAGTATTGATCAATATTGTCAGACCTTTCCTTGAACAAAAACGTTTATATACAGGAAGTAAAAAATGTAAAAAAATCTTTCACCAACCGGAGTATTCTACACATGTTCCATGATCAAATTAAGAAATTTAACATACCTCTTAAGACAAACCATGCCGCGCGCCTCCTGAATGTAATGGGATGGTCAAAAAGACCAGGCATAGGACACAAATTTGAAGGTAAGAATAATTTTAACAGATATGAGCACATCCATTTATAAGGATCTCCTATATCCCGTACCCAGTCAGTAATTTTGTGGTGATATGATCTTAACCACGTGGTTCTTCAACACGCCTTAGTTACCTGCTGAACTCAAATCCGAAAGCTTTCTAATATGTTCTGCTTCTATTTCAGTATCTAGGAAACACTTTTGGTCCGCATTTCTCCTTCACAAGAACCTATCTCTACCCTCCAAGTGTCTTCCACTTGCGTCGCATTTTAATGTTATTCAAATACGACACCAGCTGAAAGGAAGTGATTCCAGCTCCATTCAAGAAATTCCTTAAGCTGCTCGAGCTGAGGAAGTAGAGCTACGGAGTTATGTTCTGCCCACCGAACAACACCTCCTTGCTCTACAATTAGTGCCAATGACAACACTTGAGCTGTAACAGATTAAGTGATTCCGGATAGACACATCCTCTCCAGAGCCAGAAGCAATCGCGTCAACGTCGGATGTGTTTTATATTTATACTGCGATGCTCGTATGCAAACAGCTACAAACACTTTGGCGGAGTGAACTGTGTGGCGGCTAATATGGAGCAACCAGTCACCATCACCAGCACCAGCGTCGTCTTCGTCCGCAGGAGCGTAAGAACGGTGGCTGCTGAGGCTGTCGCATGCTAATAGGATAATTGGAAACTAATCAATCAGCATTTTACATAAATTTCATAATTTCCACTCGCCAGGCACCGTTGGCGATCAATTAAAGAAGGCCAGGCGAGCGGCTGCGAATGCGCCATGCGCACATGCGCGTTACCGTTGTTTCGGGCTCTGAATCGCTGAAAGTCTGCAATTTTTCATTCAATTTTTATGCATTTTTTATTGGATTTCGCAAGCGGTTCTTTTGCTGCGCTGCTGGTGCTGATTCTTGTGCAATCGTGTAGAACTTTTACTTGGACGATGGTGCTAGCGCTGTTGTTGCTGTTGGAGCATGTGCAGTAGCCAGTTGTGCTGAGCTACTTGGTGTACTTTAGCCGGAGAACGTATTCGCGGCAGGAAAAGATTTATTTTGCTGATCTGTTCTGTTGAGGAAAAGTCCATCTCTGCCTGCCTGCTCTGAACTTGAGTTATGTGCACGCGCTCATGTGTGGATCTGTGTGGATCTGAGTGGACGGGCGCGTGTTGCTCGAGCAATAATGCGCCTCATCTCAGCTGCAACCGTTAGCAGCAGCAGCACTTTTGGCCGCAAGTGTGCCGCAAATGAAAAATTGCAATTAGGTGCAGTAATATTTCTTGAGCTGTTTAAAGGGTACCAACGAGCCGCCGTTTTCAGTTATCGAGATATGCGCTGCACAATTAAAAAGGTTAGATTTAGGTTCTGCAAAAGATGGCATCAAAGCTAAATCGTTTTGTGTGGAAGATGAGGACTTGCGAAGAGATTTGATGATGTTGAAAAATTGATGAGGAATTTGGGGGACCAAGTCTTGAAATTTCTTCAGTGTTTCCAATTTAAACAGTTGATAAATTGAACAACATCTTCTTTCAATGGGACCCCGACTTAAAGTTTCTTTTTGCTAGTTCTTAAATTGAACAATTCAAGCTTTCAATAATCCAGCTTTCAAAGTACTCTAGTTCAAACCGATCTCACCATTTTTGTCCCTGATTCCTGAACAAGTCGCAGTCTATGGAAGAGGGTCTGGGCCTTCACTGTTGTTTCTTCAATATATAAATAATCGTAGTACACTTTCTTCTGAGTGCAAATTCCGAGGAGATATTCCATTCTTCCTTTGTGTCTCTTCAGAGAAATCTTTTGAATCATTTAAGTCAATATCAACTCCCATTCTAGTTGCAGGACTTCCTTTGAGATCACACTGCCTTATACATTACACATTATATCCTGATGTTCTCAGTGGATACTTCGAGGAGATCCAAATGGGTTTTTCCTCTTCTACATTTCTTCTGAGATATCTTTTCAGAAAATATCAACTCCTTTCCTGGTTACAGGTTTTCATTTGAGACGACACTTTCTTAAACCCACCGCCCCACTGGACGCGGGACTTTTCCTTTGAGACAGTGTCCTTTTAAAATCATCACCTTCATACCCTCAAACCATCCATCGTAAAACTATACTCACTTCGAGGAGCTGCAAATGGATTTTAGTCTCTTCTATATATCTTCTGAGAATTCTTCTATATCATTTATCAATATCAACTTCCATTCTGGTATGGAGACCTTCCTTTGAGACGACACTGTCTTAAAGCCCCACTCACTGGACACTGTATAGAAACCATACCAACTGGAAGCAGGACAATATCACTGTAAATTATGGTATATCCTAAGGTATTCTCCTCAATGCATATTTCGAGGAGATGCAAATGGGGTTTCCTCTTCTATGTATCTTCTTAGGAATCATTTGGGAAATAGTCAAATCCCGTTATGGTCGCAGGTCTTCTTTTGAGACATTTGCCCCCTTAAAACCACATTCAATGTTCTTACTTATACTCTGATGAGTGATGAGGAGTGTTTTCAGATCAAAGTCTCTCGGAATCTGTTGTCATCAGACACTCAACTGGAGCTGTTTACTTCCAAAGATTTTTGATAGAAGGTCTGCACCGTATTTCCTTCTATTTTTCAGAGTGGTGGGTCCTTTTGCTTGCTGGTTCTCTATAGAATTCGTCAGGACTATCTCCAAGACCAGCACAAACATTCTTATTAATCTCCGATCTTGCCATCTGGGGTACTACGTCTCTAGTCAACTGGGTTCAATGATTTTATTCTCTAATGAACAATCTAAGGTGCTAGTAAGGGAACTAGTTTCTGTTACATATTGTCTGTCTAACAATATCGGTTGCGATACAATATTCCCGACTTTTTCGATCGGTTTATATCTTCAGTATACATTCTGGTTCAATTGGTCCAATTTTCACAAATTGAATGGGAATTATTAGTTAATTAATCATAGTCTCAATGGAGCGGACTATTCAAAGGTATTTTTTTTTAATTTTTTATGGGATCCTAACTTAAATTTATCTCCGCTCCCGTCGCTATCTCCCCATTGAACCCTCCTCCTATTACCTCGTCCCTTGTCAAATGCTTCAGAAAGTTCAAAAATCATTCAAAAGTAGTCGATCCGTCGATATCTCACCACGAAATAGAACAGAAACAAAGTTCAGATAACATAAATGGGGTAGTCTCAATAGAGCGGACTACCCAACAATTCCAGCTCAGACTTCCTTATAATTGTGACATAAAACACGCCTCTCGAAACCCATACGCGTTATGGAGATATATGGAAATTTCGGAGGCAGCACAGGCACAGCCAAACAACAAGTTCAGCAAGTGTTAATAGCTAAGAACAAAGCATGCTCGGCAACAGGAAGTAAAGGTCTCTGACCAACAGAAACAACGGCAGCAACAACACCGTCAGACAACAACAACAACAAAGATAAACCGAGCTAAGCACAAAAAATCAACGCAGCTCAACAAAAAAGACAAAAAAGAACAAAAAAGAAAAGATTACAACAAAGTGAAAATAAATCTCATCGAGACTGAACGCAATTTTTGTAAAAATCGTGCCGAACGGAAGTGAAAACAACAAAGAAACAAATTAACTAAAGATAAAACATGATAAAGCGATAAAAGCTGGAAAGGATGATTGAAAAGATTTGGAACTGAGAGCCAAAGCAGAGTGAGCTCGGTTTGTGGGGTTCTGCACGGACTGACGTGTGAAACCATAGAGTTTGATATGCCTCCAAGACTCCAAGACAGGCCACTTCGGAAGTGATTCCTGAAGTCCTCTCGAGTATGTTGGCACAAGGATAGGCACAATTGGAGAGCTGGTAACAAAGTGTAGCAAACGAATTCACAACTAAGAACTCAAAATGAAAGGTAAGGGGTAATTATGAAATTCTCTTCTTGCTGTTGCCATTGTTGTTGTTGTTGTTGTGTGAACCTAGTATTATGACATCAGAGCGGACAATCGCTGGGTCGGCGCGGTTCAATAGCATGCGGAGCACAGTGAGCGCGTACACGTTAATGATCATTTGCAGGCGACTATTTGTGGAGAGTCAAGCATTTAAGCAGCTTCAAACAAATTGAGCAAAATGAGTGTATTTGTTGGGTGCTACCAATTGCCAAGACAGTGTTGCCAGATCCTTGCCTTAAATTTACCCAATTCTGCCCAATGTATCCCTAAAATATCTCTAAAAGTTCCATACAACGAGAGATGCGGCAAAATATTAACAACATATTCTATAAACATCAAATAACACTGGAAACATGAAATAACACTGGAATTCATAGTCATTATAGAAAACACAGTAACTCTGATAGATGAATATATGATATTTATAAATTGGATTTAAATATCAGACAACACAGTAACTCCGACAGATTAATATATGATCTTTATAACACTGCTATTCATAGTCATCAGATGATGAATGATGATCTTTAAAGAATTTAACTGACTGTCCACTCTTCTAGTTCGTTATTCTTCATAGTCTTTAACTCTCATCGAGAAACTAATGTTTGGTTTGACTCTTCTACTTCAATATTCCTCGCATCTCGCCATTGATTTTTCCTGAGTTTATTTTATTTCCTAACGTTTGCTTTTAAATGACATCTATGGTCACTGCCCCAGCCAATCTCCATCCTAGTTACTAACTTGTCAAAAATAAACCACGAAGTCAGTAGGTTCATGGTTTCTTAAAAGTTGATAGCACTGGCGGAAAATGTTCTGTCTATGGTAGTCTCATTATATATAGAAACTATTCAAAATCGGACTTCGCGGGGCAATTCTAAGGAGCAAAGTCGCATAAGTGAATCATTTCAAACTCGTTATAAATAGCGACTTCGTTAATGGATGTTATTGTAATACACAGACTTTACAAACCGAACGCATTGTTTAAAAGTATGAGAAATTTAGATGGGAAATACCCCTTCTAATGTTTTAGCTATCTCTGAATTTATACTGGAATGGGAGAAATGCAGAATTTATGACCTTCTCTGTATATAAAGAGGTCAGAAGTTCATAGAAAGTCAAGTGCGAAACACTGCAGCTTCCGTGCCACACCAGGTTGTGTATTCTTATTCTTCCACCGACAAGCTACCATAAAATAGGTTTCGCGATTCACTGGTCATAGAAAATATAAATCGTTTCTCCTTCGCCATGCCCACATCATTCAACTTGTTAGATTCCTCAACAATTGTTATATTAATAGTGTAAAACCACTGCTATTGTGTGCACTGTGTGACTTATGCCTTTTTTATCAGCTACCATTTACCACACAAAAAGAGGGATTGATGTTGTTATAATTATAGTTGTGGGTGGGTTCCCGAACTTGATTCATAGGTAGATAGGTTAGATGGTTGTCCTAATACTCTCTTAGGCCTGTTCAAGGCCCATTATGGCCACTTGATTGGAATTCATTGCACTAAATAGCCGGGTGCTCCGTTGATACTTGGGCCCTTCATTTTGATTTTAGGTCACGAATTTCTTTTAGTGCCTAATCCCGTCTTGGTGGTACAAAAATATTTCAGTTTGTTGCCTCATTTGACATGTTGGATGTAATTGTTCCTAACGCCATAATACCGCTTCGGCAAATAAATGACCATGACAGGATATTTAGTGGCTTTAAGACCATCACTAATGTTTAACATTGATTCTTCTTTGCATAGAGGTGGGTTTGCTTTCGCCTATTCTGTTGTTTATTATTCATAAGACCCTTGACACTCATATCAAATATATTTTTCAGCTACTCCTGACGAGATTTGCTGGCAGTCCCATGCCACCAACTGTGACTTAAATCAAATTATTAAGCCGGCTCTGCTTATTGAATGCACACCCAAAACTCACAGAAGTAAATTTGCCCATTGTGGAATCGCTCGTACTTTATGTGGCCCGCCCTTTGCTCCCCCGTGGAACCATAGGAACTAATTACTATTATTTATGTGCTTTGACTGCACCACCCATTATGGAATTACTCGTACTGTGTGTGTAATGGCAGCTTTTGTTTCAGCTCCGAGATCAAATTGGTCGCTTTCTCCATTTGCCTCACTTCCGCTATGAATCCAAATGAACAGTGATCCCACAAAAATCCCTCTAAATCCTGTGTGGAAACCCTCTAATCTGGCATCTCTGCTCACTAATGGCCAAGCATGTGTGTTAGTAAGAGAGGGAGAGAGAGAGCAGCGAATGCGAGTTTGAAAGAGAGCGTGCCTTATTCATTTAAGCAGTAATTACACCTGTACGAGTACACGCTTCGCTGCACACACACACACACACACACACACACACGAAATGATTGTAACATTTGTTAACAACAGGTGTTAATGCTAGAGAGGGACAGACGTATATGCGCACACCAGCACGGCTCAGGCGAAAGGTTACAAAAAGCCGAGCTGGCAGCGGTTCACAGGCAAGTCGTCAAACGAAGCGCAAGCGTGTGGTACAGAACGATCTACACTTTTTGGCCGCTGCTGCTGCTGTTGCTGTTGCTGTTGTTGGAGTAGTAGTGAACGAGTGTATCTGTGTTTATCTCTATGTGTGCGTGTGTGTGTGTGTGTGTGGATGAGTGCGCGGGTATTTGTGCCTTTTCGTTTGAAACACGTTAACTGACTTTCGTATATTCAATTTTTTTTCGTTATACGCTTTTTGTGAGTTTGCGCGCTTGCTGCCGCTTACCTGTCGTGTTGGCCACGTTTGATGCGATCAGTTTACTGTCAGCTAGCGGTGAGTGTGGTTGCCTGATCGGTTGGTCGCTTGGTTGGTTAGTCAAGTTGGTTGTTTAGTTGGTTGCTTGGTTGCCTGCTTCGTGCAAAACTGTTTCAGAACAATTTCAAGAAATTTACTTTTCAATTGAGTTTTGTGTAAAAAGAGTATACATACAACAACAACAACAACAAGAACAACAGCGAGCAGAGACTCAAGTACAAAAACAAGTTAAAAGCCAAGCGATACCACGAGAGCGCCGCATGAAGAAGTGTCAATAAAATTGTTCAATTTGTCGAACATAACGAAAATATTCTGTTAGCGAGCAGGTGCGAATTGTTCACAGGCTTTCAAATGACGACAATGACCGCCACCGCTGGCACCGCTGGCACCGCTGCCACCATCGCCACCGTCACTGCCTGCCACCCCAAAGCGTGATAGGAGGAGACACCGAAAGCAACTTGGAAAAATGAAAACGTTCTAAACACCAAAAAAAGCGACAAAATAAAAAAACTTCAAACTTAAAACAGTTAACGTCAATAAGCAGTAGCCGGCATTTGGCAACTGGACCAGCCGCCCCGGCAGTCGGGCCCAGCAGCAGCAGCAGCAGCAACAACAACAAACAGTAAACTTGTGTGTTTTAAGTTCGCCGTCCGTGCTCGGTCAAAATATCTGACAAATTAACAATTTGTACAATTCTTCAAACACGTTTGTTTTAGACTTTTTTTTGTAACTTATTCTTTGTGGCTTCATTTGCCAGCGCAGTGCTTACGACAGCCAAAATTGGAACAGTTTTTTCGCTGGAAGCGTTGAACACTTAAAAAAATATTCTTGGCTTTTTTTTTTTGCTGCTTAAATGAGAGTTTGAAATGAACTTTTGGAAATTTGATATATTCTGAGGCAGCCACACACGAACTGTCAAGCAAATTGCTCAAACAAATGACAGAGCGTTGTCCTTGATGGCGATGGCGATGGCGATGACTGGAAACGTGAGCCCTTTCTTTGCGAATGCGGCAGGAGTTGACGTTGCTATTGACGTGTGCATTGCGGTAAGTCAGAATGTCTTGTTTTAGATTTCTCATATTTTTAAGCATACAACTTTTATCTTAACAACTGTTGACTTTAATTTAAAACAGAAGGTGGAGGGTTAAAGAGAGAGTCGTCATTAGGAGAACAATTCTATATTTCAGGGAACAGAACATGGGAACTTTTAGAGTATACATTCAATGATCATCTTATCAAAGGTGGAAGGGAACATATTTGGACGTGGCACAGTTGACTCCAATGACCTGAAAGTTCTCACTGAAATTTTCATCCTACTAAAAGAGTCGGGGTTTTAAGGGAAAGCTCAATAGTTGGACTATATAAGATATGACCACATTGACTTGAAAGTTCTCATTGAAATTATCATCCTACTAAAGTGTCTGGGTTTTAAGGGAATAGTTGGACTTTATAAGATTTGACCACATTCACCTGAAAGTTCTCACTGAAACTATCATCCTACTAGAAGAGTCGGGGTTTTAAGGGAAAGCTCAATAGTTCGACTATATAGGATTTGACCACATTGACTTGAATGTTCTCATTGAAATTTTCATCCTACTAAAAGAGTCGGGGTTTTAAGGGAAAGCTCAATAGTTGGACTATATAAGATATGACCACATTGACTTGAATGTTCTCATTGAAATTATCATCCTACTAAAAGAGTCGGGGTTTTAAGGGAAAGCTCAATAGTTGGACTTTATAAGATTTGACCACATTCACCTGAAAGTTCTCACTGAAACTATCATCCTACTAGAAGAGTCGGGGTTTTAAGGGAAAGCTCAATAGTTGGACTCTATAACAGTTGACTCTATTGACCTGAAAAGTCTCATTGAAATTATTATTCTACTGAAAGAGTCTGGGTCTTTAAGCAGAGCTCAGTATTTGGCCTCGACAAAAAGTGACCTGTAAGTTCTCATTAGAATTGTCTTTCTACTTAAAGACTAGGGATCTTTTAGGAAGGTATGTGGACTGGACAACAGTTGCTTCAACTCATTGAAATTGTCCTTGAAATTATTATCTATTATTATCTACTAAAACAGTTTGAATATTTAAGGAAAGCTCAGCATTTGGATTCGACAAAAGTTGACCACATTGACCTGAAAATTCTCACTGAAATTTTCATCCCACTAAAGAGTTGGAGTCTTAAGGGAAGGGTCTATATTTGGACTTTATAACAGCATTGACGTAACACTTTACATTCTATTGAGGATATGGACATGTGTATTAGGACTCTTGAACTATTGGCGATCATTATTCCTGTGTACTATTTTGTTCTTCGGGGGCTCCTTTAGTCATATTCTCTGCGAGCAATTCAATTTTGTAAAGGAAGAGTATTTCGATCCAGTCTCTTTATGGTAAAAATGGACAAAATTATATAATTATATTTCCTCCACAAAAAGACTTACACAGAATATTTTTGAGGGCAAGATTTATATTTTTTTAAATATATATTTATAAATTTTTAAATATATTTACTATTCGTATAAACAATTCCTCCTTTCTATATAAATAAAGCTCAAAACTGCTTCTTAAGTAAAATAAATGGAACAAGGGGGTCAAAGGGCGTCCAAGCTTACATCGGCTCACTTTGATTGGTAATCAGTATTAACCCAGCCCAGGACAAAGCTTGAATACACAATATTTTCACAGGCTTGCATGCTAGTCCCGTATCAATGAATGCAAAGACACCATAGGACCTGAGCTTCTGCCATTGCTCCTTCATTATTATTACTATTTTCTTCATCATTGACGCCTTCTTACTCCGAATTGTACTCCAACTACAAGTGTAAGTAGAGTCGACTTGTGTGTATTGCACTCGCAGCACTCCACTAAACTGCCAACAATCGCGGCAAGCTGGGCTACGTGTCTGGGCAAGTTGAAGTGTTCTAATAACTTAGAAAAAGTGAGTGACACTAATTAGACAAATGCCTTGAAAATTGCTTTTTTGCGGTTCGTATCTCTCGAAGCTCGTCGATGCCAGGCAGATAAAAAACGACATTGTATGCGGTTACAATTCTGAAGCACGCATTTCATCAGCATTTGAAATGTGCCGAGTGTTAATTTTGCTACAAAGGTTTCCAGAACGCAGCTAGACTATAGTATCAAATCCTTTGGTGTGTTGGTACAGTTGCCTTTAAACTATTTGAAAATAAGCTAAAAGGAATTTGAAGGAATCAGGTGAAAAGTGTTTAGACTTCAGCTCTGAGAACATCCTTTGTGAAACAACTATGTATGAAGTCTGAACTGCGTTTTAAAACCGGATATTCGGGAATCTCGAACGCTCTGAACTTGGAGTTATTTAGTATCAAATTTGATGTGAAACTTCAAGGACAGAACCTTGAGGAAAAAGATTGAATCTGCAGTGATCTATTCTGAGACCTCAATCAATTGATTTTGAACCATATTCTTTCAAATTAGCAACTATCTTCTCACTTTTTATCTACAGGTCTGGTATCAGAAAGAAACCCTTTCCCAATTTCCTGCGTGAGAAGTCCGAAAAAGGTTCTAAAACCGGACATGCGAAGCCTCTGAATTTGGAGTCTCGAATTTTATGTAAAACTTCAAGGATAGGAACTTGGAGGATATATATTGAATCTGCAGTGATATTTTCTGAAGCTTCGATGAATTGATTTTGAACCATCTTCTCTCAAATTGGGTCGGGTATCAGGAAGAAACTCCTTCCGAATTTCTTATGTGAAAAGTTCAAAATGTGTTTTAAAATGAGGCATTTCGAATGCTCTACAGTTGGAAGTTCATAGACCTAAATTTTTTTATTAAACTTCAAGGATAAAAACTTGAGTGAACATCCCAAGTTCATTGTCTTAAATGGAATATTCTAAATGCATGTGGACTGGAGGGATTTTGACTTACCTACTCATCAATTGGTTTCTTAGAAACACAAATCTTTGTTGTATTGGAGTTTAAAAGGGTACCGGGATTATCTGAAGGGCTTGGAGATTATAAATCCATGACTTTGTATACGAAGTACTCTAGAAGCTGACTCACTATTCCACCGGGATTATCTGAAGGGCTTGGAGATTATAAGTCCATGACAATGTAAACGAAGTACTCTAGAAACTGACTCACTATTCCACCGGGATTATCTGAAGGGCTTGGAGATTATAAATCCATGACTTTGTATACGAAGTACTCTAGAAACTGACTCACTATTCCACCGGGATTATCTGAAGGGCTTGGAGACTATATAAGATAATAAATCCTTGACAATGTAAACGAAGTACTCTAGAAACTGACTCACTATTCCAATTTATACGCTGAGTTATCAGAGACTATCCAAGGATCTAAAATATCTCCAAAAGCAGCAAATGAACTATTTATGAGGTGGGGAATGGTCCAAATTCCTTTATGATCACCATACTAATACTCCAACCTGAAACAGGACTTTGAAAAATGTTGTAATATTAGATCTAGTTCCCAATGGTATTGAGATATAGTCACCAAGTACTGCTGGTTCCAAAAGTCACAGTTTTTCAAAATATCTCACAACCTAAAACCAAGAAGAATGAAAGATTGTGTTTTCTGAATACTATGGAACATTTGACTATATATTTGTATATATATATAACTATTTTATATATTATTATAAATATTATATATATTATGATAGATAAAGGGTGTTTTTTTAGACGTGTGTCAAAAAGACCACCTCCGAAAAAAGTATTGCCAGATTGAAAACCACACGTCTAAAAAAAACACCCTTTATAAGAATGGTGCTTTACGATCCTTGTCACTCTCAATGATCGTTATAAAATAATATAAATAAAACTGAATGAAATAAGGAAAGGTTTACTAGAATGCCGCGTGAAAAATCCACTTCTTGACCTCCTTTCCAGTAATCGGGGAATAATGGCCATCTTAGTATAAAAGAGCTCGAATTACTCCCAATCCGAATTCATCCAGTTCTTCAGAAAGCTCAGCTTCCATTGGCCCAAAATTTGATTGATATGTTTCTATATATTTTAGGCCCCCCTTGGGCGTTACTGAGGGGAACCAATTAACCGAAAAATTCCACACTGGCTCTGGGCAGAGTGGCTTCTGTGATTTATTACGGGCCTGGCAAAGTTCACGTGGCTTAATTATGAAACATTCTCAGACCTTTCAATTAAGTTGAACATTTTAATTATAACATTTACATATCTTTTTTTTTCTAAATGCTTTGAATTTAATTTATCATAATTTCTGAAACGCATTAAAAATGTACTAAGAAATTTCCAAATAGCCTCCCATAATGACCACCTCAGAGGTTGCCTAAGCCCAAAATGAGGCTATTAAAGGAGGGAACAGGAGTGAAGGTACGCATGCATGTGTGTGCTGGCTGGGAGACTCCACGAACACACATAAAAGCCTCGTCGCAAGACTCTAGAAAGGCGAAAAAGTGTCTGGACAATTAAAAGTAGCAGCAGCAATAAAAACGCGGCTAGCACACAACCTGCCACGTCATCCTGCCGTACCACGCATCGTACAGAGGCCATGCCTACTGGGAGTATTTGCGTCTTAACTAGTTTTCGAATTTTGCAGCATCATTAAATATAATTTGTACGCCGGTGAGTGAAAAACATGCCGCATGCCTCCTCCGGCCGCTTAAGCATAACCATAATTGTGGCATGAAATTGGCCGCTGTTTGGTGTGTGTGTGTGTGTGGGAAGAGTGGAGCCCGAGGGGCATAACGCAACTAACTGCCCGGTCAGTCATTTTTCTGCGCTTAAGTTGACAGAATATTCCGTTTAAGCTCAAACGGTGACATCATCAGGGGAAGTGCAGCAAGTTTACCGCGGTGGGCAGTGGCAAAGTGTGACACGCAGTTTTGGGGCATGCAACAACAACCCGTCAGACACGGGTGACATGTCACACGAATGCTACTTGCTTCAAATGCTGGGTCTGCTTTTATGACCGTTGCTCCTTCAACATACGCGTAGTCCTCCAATTACCGCTGCTGGCTTTGATGTCTCTGCTCGCTTTGATGCCTCTGCTGGCTTTGATGCCTCTGCTAGCTTTGATGCCTCTGCTAGCTTTGGTGCCTCTGCTAGCTTTGGTGCCTCTGCTAGCTTTGATGCCACTGCTGGCTTTCATGCCTCTGCTGGCTTTGATGCCACTGAGCTACTCTGGACCCTTGCGGATCATTATCCCATTATGCCATATCAATTACAGAAATGCCAATTCAACTGGTCTCAGTTATTTTCCGCTTAATTTTTTAAAGCTCGATTCGCCGGTGCCGATCCTTCAATATCACCTTGAACGCTACATTTCGAGCGACCCAAGCGTGGCTTCAATATGTTCAGCTCTGTCTCTCTGCCCAGCTGGCTACACCCTTCGCCACACACCGGTCCAAAACAAGAGCCTAGTAAGTTACGAGTACTACAATGTGCCACTTTTGTTGCCGGCGTACTCGTAGTGGTAGGGGGGGAGGGGCGACTTACCCGTAGGTATGAGCACAATAAAAATTCCACATCCGCTGCTGCCTGCATCAAACATTGGCGTATTAGTGCCCGAATGACTTGTGCAGGCTTCCTGAGGAATTCTGTAAATGCTGAAATTTGCAACTCATTTCACGTACACTTCAATACACACTTGCATGGTAGAATACACACACACATATATGCACACCTGAGCAACCCGCTTTAGACCCCAGTCGGAAAAAATACAGAAGGAGAAACATCGTTCTGTGAGAGAAACTGATTTGGAGACACGGCAGTGAGCATTGTTCTGAAGAGAAGCTTCTATAAAATTGTTGCTATATCCAAAAGTATTGGGTAAGGATATAGGAAGGTGCCACATATCCCCGGGGCTTTGTAGAGAATAGATCTGAGTGTCATATGCTGTCGATAGCTACTTCTTTCTTATGCTTCCCCGATATATATTTCTAATAATGTCCAAGTACGCATTTCTAATGGACCAGTTGAGAAATTTCCGAATGAAAATATCCCTAAAAGGCAAAGTGATGGAACGCTTCAAATTATTTGTGTCTACATAATAACTGCCTACATTTACACAGGGTTTATAGCGCGAGTCCCAATTGTAGGCATATTCTATGAAAGCATTTTTAGAGGATTTCAGATTTAACAAAATTCTCTTTATGCCACGAAATAGATACCTGACTATAAAAGTTCTACAAAGTAGTACTGGTACTACAAATCAACCTCCTTAAAGAACACAACAGCCTCTCTGGATAATTGACAATGGTAGGACGAAAACTACCAAATGTCTCCATAACTTAACTATCTAACTTTTGTCTTAACTATTGTCTGTTGTCGCTAATGAAGACTCCTTTGAAGACATAGTCCTAAAAGTTTTCTCTCTCATATATATTCTCTCTTGATTGCCATGTTCCCTTGAAAGATTTTGGAATTATGTTATACCTATTTTGAACACTCTTTTATCTCAATTTCGTATGGCTCTATAGCTGACCACGTGGAGATGAATACAGCAAGGTGTCTTCATAAGTGAGTTTTGATTTGGGGAGAAGTTTTTGTAGACTTCACCTTTCTAGACGTGATTTTTTGGTCTTAGATATACTAGAACGATATGGTGAAGAGACTTCATTATATATATTATATATATATTAGGGTGTTGAAGACAATATCCTCAATGACCTATTCAAAGACTCTTCACCATATTGTTATAGTAATTTAAAATCAAAATCAGGTGTACTATTGAGATAGAATGCCAAATATGCTCACTTGGTGAATCGAATTAATTGTGTCCATCTTAGTGTTTCCATCTTAATTAAGTGCAGCCACCTTAGAAGACACATACCCGTATTGTCCCACTTGGTTGTAATTCTGTTTTAGTGAGCTCTGGTATTAATTCCAAACAAAGCCACTTCTGTATACTTGGAAAGATGTTATCTCAAACACTCAACAGCTATTTGGAATGATTGATAAAGCCCACTTTTATAGGAATGTGTCCTTCAGGGCAATCTTCGTAAATATCTCGCTAACTGAAATCAAAACTTCACGGACAATAAAGGGAACTCCAGTGTACATACGAAGCAGTGAGTGAAAATGCAATTTTTCGAGGTCCTCTCTGAGTGTTTCGTGACACCACACAAAAAAGCGTGGCTGCATTTCCTACTGGCATATTTGCACATCAGTCAGTTCTGGAAGTGTCGTGCCTTGCTGCATGCAAAAGCCACGCACGACGCACGAAAAAAAGGGGCAACACATAAAAGTGCGTGTTGCGGCTGGCTGCAAAAGTGTTGCCTGCAACAGCCACACAGAGTTTGAAATGTGCTGTTGCTGCTGCTGCTGCTGTTGTTGTTGTTGTTGTTGTTGTTGTTGTTGTTGTTGTTGTTGTACCTGCTCAGTTCAGTTCAGCACAGAAAGAGAACTGCGGAGCGCAGCAATCCATCAGCAATTCTTCAGAAACTGCCATGCAACAATGATTGCAAGCGGCTCAGTGCAACTCGGCGCGGATCAGTTCAGCACACCGCAGCGCAGCTCAGCACAGCAAACAAACCAAGAACAAGCCAGCAAACCCAGGCTGAGAGGTCACACATGCATGTGACTCGTTTTTGAGGCACTCACTGTACAGCGTACACACGGCGCACTGTGGCGGACCCTGACTGGGACTGACGATTGTGGCTATTATTTTGTGGCTGCATATGTGTATGTCTCCGTGTGTTTGTGTGTGTGAGCTACTCCGGAATTTCAATAAATGTCAGTCAGTCGGTTCGTCAGCCGCTTTACCTGCCTGCCCAGTAGGTACGGACCACGGGCACTGCGAGGGCTGCGCGACTCAGTCCTTTTGGTTTATGGCCCAATTAAACGGCTTGCAGTGCATTTTAATGCTGCCGATAATTTCGAATTACATATTTTAATTTCAAACGCATTTCCCACGTCCCAAAACGGCATTTCTAGTCACCGCTTTTGTGGTTTGTCGGTGCGGTTGACGCTGACGGTGGCGGCGACGGCGGCGGTAGCTGCGCATGCGTAATTGCATTCATACTCGTATCAGTTTTGGCACCAATTCTGTTGACTCGCTTTTCACGTCGTGTATTACCATGTGCATTGTCTGCAGCTTAATGACCCCGCCCCCTGCTGGCGGTAGTTTTATTTTTTAGTATTACCAATTATTATGATTGTCATTTTCGTTGCTGTTCTCAGAGTGTTCTCAGGCGTTTGCGTAGCACTGCCGCGTTTTGTGGTCTGGCGTATTTGTTGTTGCCTTTTGTGTATTTTACTTTAAGTTTTCATAAACTCGCCGTTTTATGTGCTTCTTGGAACTGTTTCGTAAGCGCCTCTTTCCGCTGACGCTTTAAATTTCAACAATTTTTGACCTTTTTTCGTGTTATAATTTTCGACTTCTGTGAAATTGTTCCAAATTTCATTGTTGGTCGGTCGCGTCTGTGGCTGTCAACTCGTTCACTGTTGTTGTTGGTGTTGTTGTTTTCGCATGAAATAAAAGTAATTAAAACACAACAAATTTTGTTTGGTTACCATGTGAAATCACCCCTTCAGCCCCTGTCACACAATTCACATTCACTTAATTAACACTTCTTCTTGTGCGGCACTTGGAAGCAGGTAACACGGTAACCGGATACTTACTGCACACACTCACGTATAGTTTATTGTGAAAGTGTCCCCAACAAACTGAGTTATCTCGCCGAAGATCTGCGTATAACTTGTTCTTGGTTCATATTCATATGTGGTTGATTAATTGCCGGAAGCATTATTATTCTTATTGTAATCAGTTCGTACATAACGTTATCTTTGAAGCTACCACAAAGTCAGTTATTCCAGGAGGATTCTTTATATAACTTCTCCCTGTTTGATGTGGATTCATGTGAGTTTGACAAATCGTCGGAAGCAGGTCATGTTTCTTACTCCTTACCAGACCTTAACTTCTTTAAAGATACCACACACTAAGTTACTCCAGGGCAATTCTTTATATAACCTTCTTGATGTCGATTCATATGAGGTTGATAATTGATGGAAGCAGTTCATGTTTCTTACTTCGTACCCAACTTTATTTTCTTGATATAACCAAGTTATTTCCGGAGTGTTTGCGGCTTGATGTGGATTCATGTGAGGTTGATCAATTATTGGAAGAGCTGAACAACTTCATACTAAACTTTATCTTCTTTAAAGATTCTTCAAAGTTAATACTCCAACAGTGGGGAACTTCAGTTTCCTGGTTCCACTCAGCAATTGGATGAAGTACTTCCATTCCGGGTACTCTCAGTTGGGCATTTAATTAGACAATCAGTGGAGAATTAGGAAATCAATACCAATTCAGTTGATAATAGAAGTAGAAGTTGGGTAGGCCGTCGAACCACCGAAGAAGGAGGTCTCTAAGCACTCAGGCTTATAGTGCCCATTGCACTATAAGCCTGGAAATATTTGGGGGTAGGGGGCGATAGAGGATTCTGACAGGGAAGTTACACCTTTTCAAACTCTTTTATGAATCTTACAAGTTTGTCCAGGGATAAAGAGTCTTCGTTGTCCATTCCAAGGTTGATGATACTAGTATAGAACTCATCTGCTCATAATCAGAGACGAGTCAGGAACAAGCTAAGTTCAATTATCCGATGTGGAGAACATAACATTGGCTTCCTTGGTGGCATAAATTGACCTTTTCATGGCTCACTATTAAACTACTCTTAAATGGAGAGGTAGTGAAATACAAACTGGAGGCAAACTTATAGAACTTGCCTCTAGTTAAGGGTGAAGAATTGAACTAGTTCCCTGATGGAGAACTAGCTTCAAATTAATTTGAGTATTCTTTTGAACACGTGAAAAGAATGTCCAGCCTCCAAATCATGTATAAAGAAACCGGTTTCAATATAGGACTGAGCGGAATAGTGTGGTTTCACTTAATGGATTGAAACCTGTTTCCTTATGATTGAACAGACCAGTGTGGTTGGGCTCAAAGTAAAGCCTGCAATGTTCTGGTACTCTGTTGCTTTCGGTGATTGGATTATTATCCCATTATATATATTTATATTTATTCCGGTGAGATATACAAATATTCACACTGATCATTCTCCTCTCTTTAGAAAGGTAATCACTTTCATTGTAAGAGTAATCAATATAGCAATGTTCCGCACCCCACCAAAAACAGCACGATCGAATTTTTCAGTTGGAAGAGGAAAAGGAATGTTCCACGTTTTGGCTTTATAAATGTTTTAACAAACATTCCATTAACTCCGCTGTTACCTATCAGAACGTCTCTCATCAGCCTCCAGCTTCCAACCTTACCTAAGTGGTTCTACTACTGGGAAACACAACTTTTCAGCTGCTTCTGCCAGCTGCGTAGCTGCAGATGCCCTCGTTGACCTCTTGATTTCATGTTTCATACGCAGCCAGTGCACATACTCCCAGGAAGCCCAGCAAAGTTGTTAGCGGTTGGTGTTTTGTGTGGTTGTTCTCTTGTTGCTGCTGCATTAGTTCCTTATTTGCTACCTGTCTCTCGCTGGTGAAACATATCAAAACTCCCACTGGCCAAGCCATTAAAATTTATGTTTCTTCTTATGTTCGGCTCATTCATCATTTTGTTGCTTTCCTCACTTAACGAGGCACAGAGAACTCCAACACAATGTAGGCTCAATGAAGTCAGCACACTTCAGGGGAACGACACCAACACCGCGATCACCACTGGGCCCATCAGCGGCAGCACTAGAGGCACCACCAGCAACAGCAGCTGAATTGCAGTTGCCATAGAAACGCGAGCGTTTAAAAAATCATTAGGAAGTAAAAAGACGAAGAGGATGAAAATAGGAATGTGCAATACGCATGCGCACAGGTGCGCGCCTGCCACCAACACACTGCAAAGTGCAACTCCAGGAAATTTAGAAAGATTTTCAGAGCTGCAGCGAAAATAAATCCACAGAAAAAACTGCCTGCAACTGTGTCCGGAACGAAAGCGCTGATGACAGCAAATGAAGGGTCCGCAGCGGCGGCAGCAGCCAGCATTCAACTTGATGCCATACAAAAAGGAGGCCTTCAGTGTGAGTGTGTGTGTGTGTGTGTGTGTGTGTGTCTGTGTCTTTTTTTGCGTTTATTGCTGTTTGTTTCGTTGGTTGAGTGTGCTGCTCCTTCAGAAACAGATGTGAGCGGTCTGTCTGCCTGAACTGCTGTTGCAGCTTCTTGCCTGGCGGAGTGGCTGCCTCTGAGTCGCTGGCTGGGAATACCGGTTTCTCGTATCTCGCGGAACACAAGAAAACTTATGTTGCAAGATCAATTCCAGCAGATTTCACTTTTTCCCTAAGACGCTGTGTGCGCGCGTCGTCAGCAGTTGCAGCCTGCATCAAGCCTGATGCCTGTGATGCCTGGCCTCATCCTCACCTTCTTCCTCTGCCAGTTTGCTGAGCTGAAGCCGCTGCCAGCTCAACGGCGTATGTCTCAGTTTAAGGTGCAGCTTCAGTATCACCAACAGCAACAGTTGCAACTGTTGTTCTTGTCGTCATTTTGCCCTGTTCCTGGTTGCTGCACGGCTGAGGCTTTTATCAGGGCTTGTCAGTTCCGATGTTGCCTCAACCGCATACATAAAAGTTCGTTGCGTGTGTGTCTGTTTTATTTTCAGTGGACTTTTGCATGTTCCTCTGAAATCGGCTGCAAGCAGCAAATGCGCGATTGGCATGTCATAAACATGAACATTGATTTTTGATTTCCCTGAATATGTTTGATGGAATTATGCGGCAGTGTCGTCTCTCCAAGGAAGCAAACATACTCGTAATTCTTGTTAATAATCGCAGTCACAAAGCGAACTCCATAAGAACTGTTATAGGCTTTATAGTGGTTCATTATAAAGGTCGAAGGTTTATAAGAAATAATATAAACTCTGGCAAAGTTTTCGTGGAGTTGTTGGGGCTTTGTAGAACTTATAACAGCCTTGCACAGCTGTTATAAGAATCGACTATACCTTTATAGAGCCATAAGAAGCCTTATTATAATGTTTAAAAAAGGTCTAAGCTTTATAAAAAGTAATATAAGCTCTGGCAACGCTTTCGTGGAGTTTTGCAGCTTTGTAGAATTTATAAACACCCTGCTTAACTGTTATAAAAACTAAAAAAAACTTTATAGAGCCATAAGAACCCTTATTATATTATTCAAAAAGGTCAAAGCTTTATAAGAAATAATATTAACTCTTACAAAGCTTTCATGGAGTTGTTGGGGCTTTGTAGAATTTATAAATGCTTTGCGTAACTGTTATTAGAACTAACTATATCTTTATAGAGCTATAATAAGCCATATTATAATGCTTAAAACACAACTTATCATTTTAGCACTTCTACAGACAACGCTGTTACAGAGCTTATATACATTTTTATACAAGCTGTATACATGCTCTACACAAGTTGTACAAGTCCAAATATATCCTATCAATCAACCTTTATTAAAGCTCTATAAAGACATTGAAACACCTGCATTTACATGCTTTTACTAAGGCTTCTAAGAGACTTCATAATTTTTACAATTTAAATACCCATAAAATTGGTCAATTGGTTCTGAACAAACTCTGTGAAAGGTTTAAAGATTCTTATAAAGCTTTGAAGTTTATAGTAACATATAAAGTTACAAACATTATAAATAGTAAGTATGTAAACATACCTTTGTAATACCTTCTGCTGTTCCTTTACAGTGTTTCATACTCTAAGAAAAATGGACAGTTTTTACTAGCACACCATTAACCCACTATAAAGTTTAGTATTTTATAGAAACATTATAGCAAAGTTATAATTAAACTAGCAAGAAACATTATAAGAAAGTTATATAAATTGTATCTTTGTAAACATAGCTTTATAATACCTTCTGTTGTTGTTTCGTGTACTCTGTAAATTTCATGTTGTTAGTAGTACACCATCAACCCACTACAAAGTGTAGTCCATTATAAAAACCTTATAACAAAGTTATATATAACAAAGTTATAATTAAACCAGTGATAAATATTATAGAAAGTTATAATTACACCGGCTATAATGTTATACCAAAGTTATAATTAAACAAGTATCAAAATAATAATTATGTGAGCTTTTCTTTTATACTTTCTAATACAATTTTACAATACAATTTTATACAGTTAATACTGTTATAATCGTGGTAACGTTATAAGGTAATTTAAATGTTGTTTCCACAGTTGTAGTTTATAGTACTTGAAACTTTATAATCTAAGTGTAGTACAATATATCATATATGTAGTACAATGTGAGTAAATGGACAACATATTTATTTTATAACTGCATTATAACGGCTAGGAAAATCCCACCTTCCCAGTACTTCACACAAATCTTATCCTAGTCCGCCATTGTGTGACTAGAATGGCATTTCCATAATTTTTGTTTTTCTTTTTCATGAGAGAAAGAAGACAAAACACACAGAAAATGGCATCGATGTCACACAATGTGAACGTGGCATTATACACGATCGGGTTTCAGATTAAACTTTCTGCCTAGCATCAATAAACAAACATCAAATGGAAAATAAACGTTTGACTGGTTCACCAGTTGCTTAGCCAAAAATCCAGCCTGCCTTCCATAACAGGCGCACTGGCTGACAGGCCGTACTTGTAGTTGGACTTGGAGCCGTACTTGTACGCCAGAAAACCAACAAGATCCACCCACATTGCGGTAAAAATAATTGCTGACATTTAAACCAAAACGAATTACCCAACACGAGTGTTGAACCCATTAAAATTTGCAGCGAACCAGGCCGCCATCCAAGCAACCATCCAAGCAGCCATCCCAGCAGCCATCCAAGCAGCCATCGAAGCAGCCATCCAAGCAACCATCCAAGCAGCCGTCGAAGCCGCCAGCCTGCCCAGTGAGCCGGGCGACTGGCTTCTCCGCAAACATTCGACTAAGTAACTAAAACAAATTAGCCAACAAGCGCAGGCAGCCATCCCGAGAAGACTCCTGGCAAACCGACCACGACAGGAACAAGTTGTGAGCGCGCTGGCAACTGGACCAGGCTCCACAGAAATATGAATTGGCAGAGGCAGAAACCGAAACGAAACGAAATAAAATTGAGATTTGGAAGAAAGAATTTGTATTTAAATGTTTTGCGTGAGAAGTGGGCGCCATGCCTCTCCACTGCCACATGCCACATGCCACACACTGGTGCATAAGTGACATTAACAGTTTTTGACAGCAACACTTGTTGCCATTGACAGCGTTTAATTAGTTGCACACGCTGCATGTAAATTATACGATCACAACAATCGAGGAGCAGAGCGATGAACAAGAAAATGCCGGCATAAGCGAATTGAAGGAGAGGTACGGGACTGTCACATACTTCGATTTGTGATTTCAATACAGTTCCAGGGCTTTTAAAAGGAAGTGGTGACAATAGTTCTTCATCGAAATGATTCCTCAGTTTGTAAGTGAGTCGAGTGATTTATTTCCGGGAATGCTGAAGAGAATGGATTAAGTTCCCCTTAGATCTTTCTTCCAGAGTCTTTCTCTCACTACTTTTTAAGTACCTTTATAAATCCACCTTTTCTTCTTTAGATTTTGTTACTTCTGCGAGTAATTCTCTTCCAAGACCCCAGACATTTTATGATCCATCAAATATTTTGTTCCCATTTCTCTGTTTTCTTCTCATTTACGAGCATCATTCTTCAAAAGTTTTCTTCGCTTTTTAGAGTTAACTGTAGCTTTATTTCTAAAACTTCATCTTTCTTTAAGTTTTCATCTGATTCCATCACTCATCGCCCAAACCATCTTGGGCCATGATTCAAGTAAAACTCGACTATCGTTAACGAAGAGTTTTCTTCCCGATTACTTTCAGTTTAAAGTTCTTTCTCAATTACTGGATTTCTATCTCGAACTTCAGTTCTTGTGATATTTAAACTGGATCTAAAAATTCTGAAGCCAAATTAATTCCAATTATGAGTGGAAATACTTCGGCTCATGAAATACGAGAAAGAGATTAGATATCATAGGATAGAAATTAGATATCCAGGCTCATTCAATTCCAGTATCCATCCTTATATAGTTATAAGGATGGCTACTGAAGCTGAATGAGTCTGGATTTCTAATCTCTATCCTATGATATGTAATCTCTTTCTCGTATTTCATGAGCCGAAGTATTTCCACTCATCGCCGACTCTAGTTCTTCAATTATTCTACAAAACTGTCAGTACAATTTATGTACAGCCACACCTCTTTTTAAGTGTTACCAGAACAGACCAACAAGTACTAGTTTAGTATGCCATTTCACCCTCTTTAGGAAAAGGGTATTGAAACGGAAGGACTCTATATTAGAGAACCAAGTTCTGGAACGGACTGTTTACTATATTCAGACGGGCATATTTTAAAGATGTTATTATAAGAGATGTTCCCGAGGTTCACTCGTTCTATGGCGGATATTTAGTTGAGGTTCTATATGGATGTTGAGTCTAACCTAAGCTGAAGGAAATTCATCAATGCCCACGTTGTAAATTCATTCATCCTATTTATGGTCAAAATCACTTCAGCCCATAATTGAGATGATGATTCGGGTTGTGATCCTCAGCATCATTAGATACGGTCTAGTCTCCACTTCCCTAAATGAAATACTGATCGATGTGTGAGTATAGTTTACTTGCTCCAATGTTCCTGTCTCTTAACACTTTATTGTTCCTTGGGATTTGTCATATGCGTGTCTTAATTCATGGGTTCACTTACTCGTTGTTGGACTTACTCCTGTTTTTAAAGTTATATACAAATATAGGTTTCTCATGTCGCCTTTTGCTTGATTTATTCTTTCTGGTGTTTAAAGTCGGGTTGTGATCTTCAGCACCACTCCAGTCTTCACTGGCTTAAATGAAGAATAGATCCATGTGTGAGTATAGTGTACTTCCTCCAATATTCCTTTCTCATTACACTTTATTGTTCCTTGCAATTTGCCATATGTTGGTCTTACTTCATGGGTCCCCTTACTCGTTGATTCACTCTTTCTGGGATTTAAAGTTCTATACAAAGACAGGTTCCTGGAACTCTCAGTTATGATTCTTACCCCAGCTTTCTCACCTTGGTCTTTAATTCCCTCGCTAATTATCTTGTTTCCTATTCTTATCTTCTAATTCTTCACATAATTCTTCCCTTCGTATGTTTCACTTCTCTCCCACCCATGAAGTCGATTTGAAGCTGCCAACTGTTCCTAGTCTGATCCACAGATCAGCCGTCCATCCACCTCAACCGGTTGGATGAAAGACCGTTGAAATATGAGATTTTGTTTGGAATAAACAAAAGTGGACAAAACGTTTCTTAAAAACCAAATTTAAATGTTTAGTTTCGGAGTTTCTTGGCTGTGCGGCTTCCACTGAGACTGCTCCGACTGAGACCGCTCCAACTATGGCGCGGCAGCCAGGCACACAACCGGTTCAATCGCCAGTTGCCGCAGCCTCAAACTTCTTGCACAATGTAAGCACATTCTTTCTGCGCCAGAAGTCCACCGTCATGGCAGGTGGGGTGGTGCTTCAAGTACCTTACCTAGCCTAGCTTCCAAAAAAAAAAAACAAGTAAAACAACAAAAAAAGTGAAGCCGCATCTTAAAGAGGCAAAAAAGCCAAACCAAAAATTGGAAAAGTTGGAATCGGTGGCTTTGGCTGCTCCCACACACACACACTCACCGCACCATCGCTGGAGCCACAAAATGTTTGACTTCGATTTGTGTGTTGATTTGGCTTTTACCTGGATTTCGATTTGGGAAAGGCGCACTCACTGCCCGCGCTCGATTCAATTTGGTGTTTTCTTTGCCGCCGCTGTGGTCGGATTTGGTCGATTCAGCACTCATTCGATGCTTTTTTGGAGCTGCTGCCTCCCATGCGCACACTGCACAAGTACATAGACCCCAATCCAGCACAGTAGTTGAGCTTTCATGGCTGTGGGTTCTTTCTTTGCCGGCTGGCTTCCAGTGAACCCCACTCTCATCGATCCATGCCCATACTCGCGCACTCGTGTACCCGCATCCATACCCTTGCCCTGCTGATGATGGCCGGCAACTGAGATTTTAAGTTTTGGCAACATGATCACGATCTTTATGAGTTTTCTTGTTGCCACTCATTCTGTTGTCTTGTTGCTATTGTCGTAGAAATTGTTGTTTTTGCTATTGTTGTAGCAATAGTTGTTATTGCAGTTGTTGTTGTTGTTGCTATTGTTGTTGCTGTTGTACTTGTATTTGTATTTACCTTTTGTAAATTATCGTTGTAGGCACATATTGACAAAACTGACTTCCTTCCCCCGCTTTGTTCGACTCATCATCATGGTAGAAAGTATTCCGTTCGGTGGAACTGCCCGCAAAGGTTAGCGGGTAACTATAAAAAGTGAGGTTATGGTTTTGGAAAGTAAAAAGCACAGCAAATAGGCAGGCAATAATTGTACGAACTATATCCATAAAATTTGAAATTAAGGCAAAGATCAAAAGAGAACGTGCTGAAGCTACAAAAACAAACGAAGACTCTGTGATATTCTGCCAAGAAGAGGCCTTAAGAAATGTTCGACTATGAAAAAGAAATACGATCAATATTGGGGAGGAATACGAGTATATTGCTACTATAAAATAAACAATATCATTGGCATAGATAATGGAACCACAATAGAGCTCTATATGTGATACTAGAGACTGTCAGAGTGTGTTGGAAGAAAGGAATATAACTATAACTTAATAATACAGAATTGCTATGAAACAATTAAAAGAGAATACATTCCTCAAGAGAGATATTGTATAGTTAGAGAACTTCTAGATATTATGAACACTACAAGAGAACCTTCGTTTCAGAGATAGTATGAGAGACATATTTACCATGAAACAGAGAAATCTGGAATAGTACAAAGGAACCTTAAAGAGAAAGAAAGAGATAGAGAGAGATAGATACAGAGAGACAGAGGGAAATATGGGCGACAGAGGGAGATAGAGAGAGAGAGAGAGAGAGAGAGAGAGAGAGGAGGGAAAGAAGAGACAGTGAGAATGAGAGAGAAAGAAAGAGAAAAATAGGAAGAGATCAAGGAATAATGAAAGAGAGGAAGAAATAAAGAAATAAGAAGAGTTAGAAAAACAAAAAGAGAAATAAGGAAAGAAAAAGAGAAACAAAAAGAGAACTAAGGAAATAAAAAGAGAAACAAAAAGAGAAAAACGAAAGAAAGAGGGAAATAAATATATATAGAGAGAGAGAGAGCTGAAGATTGGAACAAACAAAAATGAAAGATATAGAGAGAACGAGAGAAAGATAGGCAGAGATAAAGAAAGAAAGGGAGAGAAAAAGAATGAAAGAATGAGAGAGATAGATAGAGAAAAATAAAAAGAGATAAATAATGAGAGAGAGAAAGAAAGAAAGATAGAAATCAAGAAAGAAATAAAGAAATAAAGAGACAGAGAAAGATAGGGAGAGATAAAACAAGAAGAGAGACAGATTGGAAAACATAAAGATAGAGAGATAGATTGGAAAACATAAAGAATGGAACAGAAATAGGTAAAGAAACAAAGAGAGAAAGATAGGAAGAGATAAAAAAAGATTGAGAGGGAGAAAGAAAAAAATGAGGGAGTATAGATAGAAAGAAAGAAAGTTAAGAAGAGATAAAGAAAGAGTGAGAGAGATCAATATAAAAAAATAAATAAATAGAGATATAGAGAGAAAGATTAGGAGAAATAAAAAAAGAAAGATAGAGGGAGAGGAAGAGGAAGAGAGAGAAAGATAGAAGACATCAAGAAACAAAGAGAAAGAGATAATGAAAGAGAAAGAGGAAGATATGAATGGATAAAGAAAGAAAGACAGAGATAGAAATAAATAAAGAAATAAACAACAAATAAATAGAGAGGAAGATAGGGAGAAATAAAAAAGAAAGATAGAGGGAGAGGAAGAGGAAGAGGAAGAGAGAGAAAGATAGAAGACATCAAGAAACAAAGAGAAAGATATAAATGGATAAAAAAGAATGACAGAGAAAGAAATAAATAAAGAAAACATAAATAGAGAGAAAGACAGGGAGAAATAAAATAAGAGAGATAGAGGAAGAGAAAGAGATAGAAAGATAGAAGACATAAAGGAAAAAAGAGAAAGAGATAAAGAAAGAGAGAGAGATAAAGATATGAATGGACAAAAAAAGAATGACAGAGAAAGAAATAAAAAAATAAAGAAAGAAAACATAAATAGAGAGACAGATAAGGAGAAATAAAATAAGAGAGATAGAGGAAGAGAAAGAGAGAGAAAGATAGAAGACATAAAGTTACAAAGAGAAAGAGATAAAGAAAGAGAGAGAGAGATAAAGATATGAATGGATAAAAAAAGAATGACAGACAAAGAAATAAATAAAAAAAGAAAGATAAAAATAGAGAGAAAAATAGGGAGAGATAAAGAAAGAAAGAGAGATGGAGAGAAAGATAGGAAGAGACAAAGAAAGGAAGAAATAGAGAGAGAGGTTGATAGGAAGAAAGGGAAATATAACGAAAGCAAGAGATAAAGAAAGATAATAAGAGAGAAATAGATAGAGAAAGACAGAGATAGATATAGATAGAGATAGATGGAGATTTATCAGTGATATCATGAAATGTTAAGTCAGATGAGTGACTCTAAAGGAATTTTTAGACACTTTTCGAAGAAAAACTCTCTTCACTGAAGAGTTATTGAACACCTGAAAGGAATTTTTAAACACTTTTCGAAGAAAAACTCTCTTCACTGAAGAGTTATTGAACACCTGAATTGGGGCGGGCCGGAGAACCGCCGTAGAACCACCGAAGAAGAAGCTCTCCAATCACTCAGGCATTGATGTCCATTGTACTCTGTAGACACTCATGGGACACCTGAACGGGACTATTTAACAGAGAATTGAGAAACCCTCTCGGGGAAGTGGTTTCTATACTCCAACAGAGCTATGTAAGGACTAAAATCCTTACGAGTATTTGAAAGGTCGTCAGTTCTGTGTGGTAAAATTTCGCCCAGTATGACAAAGCCTTTACACGCATTTGAGTTCAAGTTAATGTGCCTTAGTGTTTAATCTGAGGGCTCGAAACTTCCCGATGGCGGAGGATCGTCCTTTATCAGTTTAATAACACACCGAGTTACACTTGCTGATGATGCTCACATATTAAGATTTCAAGTGCAGCTGCCATTGACATTGACTGATCTTCGACGATTAACAGACGCGCCGTTTCGAGACGCATCTCACTTGATTTTGTGCTTGTTGACCTTTTTGGTTTTTGCTGCTGTTGCCGGCTTTGCTTAGCCTAGAAGCGCGGCATAATTATACACTTCAGCCTCACGACCAGTAGCAATTATTACATGCAACACTCGACACACGTCCTCGCCGGACCAACAAACGAGCGGACGGACACACTAATCCGCAGATTACGAATCGCCGATTGAGTCGCTGAATGTGTGAAGTTGAAGTTCTGCTGAGCTTGTGAGTTGCCATTGGCGTTGTTGGTGTTGTTGTTGTTGGTGTTGCTGCTGCGTTGATGAGCGAGAGGCATATTTTTATTATTCTATTTTTGCTCAAGCCTCATCTGAGCTCCCGGCTCCGACGGTGAGGATGACGATGATGAAGCCAGAGAAACAGGCTCATATACTGTGAGACTATATGCGTAAATGGGTGTGTGTGGAGTTGCCTCTGAGGCACACATTGCATGCGCTAAGTTAACTAATTGCTAAACTTAACTTGGCCGCAATACCACAGCGGTTTAAAATGTATTTTTAAGCTGTCATTATGTGCGCTCTTGGAGACAGCAGCACCACCGTCAGGGCACCAAGTAAATGAAAACAAAATTAAAAATACGACAAAATTCTGACACTCCGGCCGTTGTTGAGGCAACCAGCAACTGGCTGAAAAGTCACAGCCAAGCAGCAGCATGTCAGCAGCAACAACATCATCAACAACAAAATTGTACACGTACGTCGAGAAAAGGCTCTGTTGAAGTCACTGTTGAGGCCTGTCTCTGTGCGGTACGAGTACGTGGCCCAGGCTGCGATGAGTTGTTTAGAATTGAATGGAGTTAGGATAGGAAATGTGGCACTTAAGTGTGGACGTATGCTCCCTCAATGAATGCACACTGATTATGAGATTTAGATTTCAATTTGTACATTGTTGCTGCTAGAGAGACGCGAGTTTGATAGGTATCCATATCCACTCGGATATTCTGGTATAGGGAATCGAGTCTGTTGTACTGACTGGCGCAGTCACATTGGTTGCTTGCTCGCCTATGCCTCAATTGAAAGTTTGCCTCAGGAACGTGACTACGTCTGGCAACAAGTCGTGTACGGCTTTTTTCTTTGTTGTTGTGGTTGTTGTTAGAAATGCTAAATAATTCCAACAATTTTATGAAGCAAACCAAACCCAACAACAACAACAATCACAACCATAGCAACAACCAATCGCTAAACTGAAATCAGTGCTTCTCTGGTGTTTCCGAGTTCAGTTGAGACATTCTTTTCTAGATTTCTTCTAGATTTTTTCCAGATTTTTTTTCAGACATTTTTTCAGATTTTTTCAGACTTTTTTTAAGATTTTTTTTTCAGATTATTTTTTCAGATTTTTTTAGATTTTTTTCCGATTTTTTTTAACTTTTTCTCTACTTTGCTCTGCGCATCATTATTTATTTGTCGTTGTTGTTGTTGTTGTTGTTTTTGTAGTCATTGCTCAGGTTAAACCCATTATTTTGTCTCAGTTAGTCGCGAGTACTCATTTAGTTAATTTTTTCAGCTTTTTTCCTAGTTTTTGATATGTCATTAAAATGACATTGTCGTGTCATGCGGTGAAATTATATTAATTACACTCCAACAACCTGAAAAAACAATGAAATTCTAAAAAAAAACAATTTTTAAATATATATCTCGCATGTTTTTATCTATGTTGTTGTTGTTGCTGTTGTTTTATTATTAAAAAAAAAGATACAGCAAAAAAAAAACAGAACAATGACAAATAATTTCGCTATTTACTCACATGACATCAGAAAATTGTGAAATTGTGGCAGAAATACAACAAAAAAACATCCACTCACGCACACTCTTATAAAGTACTTAAACACACACACACACGCATGCAACCAAATCAGACTTTTGGTAATGGCTAAATAAGGTTAAGTTCACATATAGAGCCAGCAGTCGACTCCCAGTGCAGTGGTGTACTTCCCACTGACAGATAGTTGTGATATCGTATGAGAGAAATGGCACACATCGCATCATCAGAGTATATCTTATAAGACTCATGGAACCTGAGAATACCCTGCCCAATTCACAGAAGCAAAACATCAGGGTCAGCATCACATCGCCTCATCAGAGAATATCGTATAAGACTCATGGAGCCTGAGATTATCCTGTCCAACTCACAGCACCAAAACATCAGGCTCAGCAATCACATCGCATCATCAGAGGATTTCTGACAAGCCTCATGCAACCTGAGAATACCCTGTCCAACTCACAGCACCAAAACATCAGGCTCAGCATCACATCGCATCATCAGAGGATATCTTAAAAGCCTCATGGAACCTGAGAATACTCTGTCAAACTCACAGCAGCGAAGAATTGAATTCCAGGAACAAAAATAAAGATTGCATCATTCCATTACTGGAACTAAAGTAAGGATCGAAGCATACATTTACTGGAACCAAAGGAAAGGTTCGAAGTCTCCAATTACTGGAACAAAAGTAAGGATCAAAGCTTTCCATTATTAAGACAAAAGTAAGGGTCGAATAGAGTAAGATTCGAGGCATTCAATTACTGGAACAAAAATAAGGAGCGAAGCATTCAAGTACTGGAATAAAAGTAAAGATCAAAGCATTCCATTATTGGGACAAAAGTAAGGGTCGAATAAAGTAAGATACGAGGCATTAAATCACTGGAACATAAATAAGGAGCGAAGCATTCAAGTACTGGAATAAAAGTAAAGATCAAAGCATTCCATTATTGGGACAAAAGTAAGGGTCGAATAAAGTAAGATACGAGGCATTAAATCACTGGAACATACGAGTAAATAAAGATCGAAGCATTCAATTACTGAAACAAAAGTCAGGAGTGAATCATTCAAGTACTGGAATAAAAGTAAGAATCGAAGCATACAATCACTAGAACAACAGGAAGGATCGAAGCACTGATTTACTAGAATAAAAATAAGGATCGATGTATTCAATTACTAGAACAACAGGAAGCATCGAAGCATTCATATACTACTAGAACAAAAGTAAGGAGCAAATCATTGAATTCCTGGAATAAAATTCGAATCGGAATCGGATCGAAGCATTCAATTGCTGGAACAAAAGTAAGGATAAGAGGTAAACAAGAGAATTCCTTATCCCATCATGGACTGTATCACATCGCATCCAAAGAGGATATCTTACACGGCTCAGATATTAACTATTGACATCGGATTTAGCACATACTGATATTCGCGGACTCTGTGGAATGGAGAGTAAACTATCAGAACACATTCTAAATAAACCAAACTGAAATCTTAGTGAGCCTATATAAACGCGACTTAGCAATGATGAAGCAAGGAAGAAAGGAAGCAAGGAAGCAAAGTAGCTCAAAAGCCAGAATGCAAGCATAAGAAAACACGAGCATAGCAGCACTCTCGATTAATATGGATAAAATATGTATTGAACATTTATTCGTGTTTTATCATGAATATTACAAAAAGCTATGCAAATACTGAAGTCATCATTTCCATTTCACAGCTCACACTTTGCAGTTCATGCCTTATTTACAACAGTTTCGGTTCTGGATCAATTCATAGTAGGGTCAGATGTTTTGGGAATGGACAACGTACATTCCTTATCCCTGGACAGAATTCTGAGATTCATAAAAGATTCAAAGAAGTTTGAAAAGGTGTAACTTTCCTGTCACAATCCTCTATCTCCCTCTCCCCCCAAATATATCCAAGCTTATTGTACAATGGACATCAATGCCTTGGATACCCCCCTCGTTGGCGTTTCTCCGGCCTACCTCACTTCTATTGTATTCTATATATCTGGGTTAATTGAGAATTTAAGTAGCCTTCACTCTCACCAACTGTGTGCATAATTGCAAAAGTTCTCGTCTAATTTATATATAGCTAACCTGCCTAGTGTCTAGCCCAACTAGTCTAATTATAGCAATACTATTATCGGTGAGGTTAAAGGTCCATTATCGCAACTTAGTGGATACGAGTAATTTCATGCTGATTATCATAAGGCAAACTTTTCCAGACTAATCTCAAATCACCTCTAATCGCACAAGGTAGGTACCAACTAAGTGACTGACAAAGGCACCAATTAACTACTTAATTGCCTGATGCAGGTGATCTTTTAGTATGAAAGCCCAGTTCCACCAGCTCCGCACAAGTCAACAATTTTCATATTGGCTGTGATCGCGGCCGCTTCTGTAGACGGCTAATTTTGTGATACTGGTAATTGGTGACGCCCTACATAAATTAAAAGCAATTTCGATCACAGCGATCACAAATCGAATTCATTCCGTTCGCCAGCATAAACTGGTTCAGTTTTATGTGGAATTGCTTGGATATATAAATGTGGGAATTTCCAACGTTTCAGTAGGAGTGGTTTTATCCTTAATTGAATAATGATTTAGATTCTTATAATGAATGACAGCTAGTTCCTTCCATAGTTCTACAACTATCGAAGACTCTTTGAACACCGGAGTATAAACGTTTCTTGTATGATGATCCTTCGTATGAAAGAGGGTTCTATAGCTTGCTTATCTGCTAGGTCAGTGAGCATATTGTCTTCTTATGTGAAGTCTACTAAATGGATCCGCTACGTCAACAAGGTATATTATCTTCTGAAAGGATATCCGTAACTTCTAAATGGATCTGATACGTCAACAAGGTATTATGTCTTCTTAAAGGATCTCTGTGTCTTCTAAATGGATCTGCTAGGTCAGTAATGCATATTGTCTTCTTATGTGGTCTCTGTATCTACTAAATGGATATGTTATGTCAGTAACGTATATCGGCTTCTTAAAGGATTTGTGGTCCTCTAAATGGATATGTTAGGACATTCTGTTAGGTATATTGTCTTCTTATAGTATCTCTGTGTCTTCTAAATGTATCTCTGTGTTTTCTAATTGGATCTCCTAGGTCAGTAAAGTTAATAAGCCTCTTTAAGGATATCTGTTTTTCTGGCTACTCCCTGAACCACTCATTGAACAATTTACCAATTCACTCACAGGTACCACCATTCAACTCCCACTCACTCTGGTGACAAATTCCCTAAATGTGGTTAAGAAAAGAGGACTGTCCTGCCAATGCTGAGAAGTACAGGAGACTCATATTACTGCTACGATATGCGCGAGAGACTGTACAAGAAGTTGCGTGAGCACAGGAAACGATATCTGCCTGATGTTCTACAAGGACTATGTTAACCCGTCTGGGCAGTACGGTGTAACCAATTTGGCAATCATGGGGACGTGCTCATATCTCGCGGTTACCTTGAGGCTTGGAGGCTTCACAGTTGTGTGTGAAACTGGCCGCACAGAAGAATTTGGTTGATTAAGCATGCGTATTAAATGCATTCCTTCTGCAAAACGGAGAGAGAAACATTTGTCAGAGCCCCTCCCAGAGTAGCGTTAATCCGATCAGTGAACATCCGTTTTGCAGGCTTTTCATAAGCAAAACCACTTCAATTGTAAGGCAAAAATAAGAAAAATGTGGAGAAAAAAACACCAACGAAAGAGTAGCAAAACAAAAACCGCAAAGGAAACAAAGCCAGGAATGCGCATATGAGAAAAAGCGAAATGTTTAAAATGCATTAATTTACTAAAAAGGCAACGAAAAAGAAAACACCGCTGCAAAATAACAAAAAAAGGACTGTGAATAACTTGGCACAATTATGAAATTTCAATGGAACCTGTTTCGGTGCGTATGCAACGCGCACGCACTCACACAGGCGCGGCTGCTCATGTTAAGCGGATTGTAATTGCGTGTAATGACAATTCTGTGTGCAACAACAACCCCGGCAGGAGCAGTGGTTGCCGCTCGCCTTCATCATAATAAATAATAATGAAGGATAATGAACGTGGCCGGGCAAGAGTGCGAACACGGCGGGCAGAGTGTGGCATTAGAAGCAACAGGAAAGATTTTATGCATTCAAATAATCGTTATAGCTTCCTTTTAGCATTGTAAAATGGCAACTACAACAACAACGACGGCCGTAAGAAGAATAGCCGCGAAGTCAGTGTCACTAGGCGCACCGTCTCCATTTCTACGGAATTTTCCCACTGTGTCAGTGAAGGAAGCACCTTCGAGATTAATTGGAAAATTGGTGTTAACTCATATTTTCAACATTTTATCGCCGCAAACACAGGCGGGGAGTGCATCATACATGCATGTGTGTGGGTATGTCCTGTTGCCGTGTTCTACCACCGGCTGTTTCGCATGATTTACAACTGAACATGCTCGATGGCAACATACACAGTTGTGTGTTGCACGGCTACATGCAAATTGCTCACAGCACATCGTTGCTCATGTCAGTCCCTCGGTGCATTTGCGTACGCGCAGCCTAGCATTCTCAGTGGTGAGAGCGGCAATTTGTGTGTGAGCGTTTGTGTGTGTGTGTTCGCCTTTTTCTGCCAGTTTGGCATATTTCCTGCAAATATTGTAATAAAAATTGCTCGTCGCTGTGCTGTTGACATTTATGATGTGGCAAAATATAAAGGTGCCGCATTTGTACGCGAATTGATTATTATTGATAATTTGTTTTTGTGTTGCTGTTGTTGTTGTTGTTGTTGTGTTTAAGTGTTGTCAGTTAATGGTGTGTTGCATTGATTTATGCACCACTTCTACATTTGGGCAGTTTTAGGGCCGCACATGACATGGCAATTGTGTGTGTGCATATAAATGTATGTACGTAAACTTTTTTAAAGATATTTTGATCAGGACATAGACTGTCCATTCTTCAATGTCCTGATCAATTTATCCTTAAAAGAACCTGCATCACTTCGTATAATTTATCCACAAACCCTACTTTTGTCTTATTGGTGTAAAACACACGTAATGTTCCTTACAACATGTTAAAACAATTTGTCAAACAAAAACAACAACACAAACTCTCTTGAGATTCTGTGCTCCTATAAAAAAACTCCAACACTTCGGCGACACAATAGCGTCTGCATGTCTACAATTGCATTATTTGTTGTTATTGTATTCAGTTTGTCGGCTAATCATTTGGCAGGTAAAAGCATGGCAGAATTATTACAGGGTACGAGCTAGATTTTTGCATTTCAAGAATCAAATAGGAGAGGTACTTCAAAAGAAAGTTACTTCAAAGCTAAATATATATAAAACCAGCCAAAAGCTTGCGCCGTATATATATATATATATATATATATATATATATATATCATCACTTATATATATATATATATATATATATATATATATATATATATATATATAAGTGATGGACTATGTCACAATCCAGAGCAGCTGCAACAATTTACACCTTTTAACAGCTTACATTTGTTCCATGTTGGGAAATATTGAATGAAGAATATTAACGTATAATAATTATAAAACTGTTCTATGTTGGGAAATATTGAATGAAGAATATTAACGTATAATATTTATAAAACTGTTCTATGCTGGTAGAAATTGATTGAACAATATTAATGTATAATAATTTTACACTGTTCTATGTTGGGAAAAATTTAATTAACACTATTATTGTATAATTCTTTCTGTCAAATTTAAATGTTAGATTTCGTTGTTGAAAGAAAAAATGATTCTTTTCTCTCTTTTTTTTAGAAATTGTATTTTTATGGATGACGATAATAAAAAAAGATAGCATTAACGGTTATAGCATTAAGTCTGTTAATTATTTAGTCAGAAAATGAACTTCAAATTTACATAAATACATAAGAAGAGAGCCACAGTGTACTTACATATATCACTGTATAGCCACAATATGGATCTAATTATTTATAAAGTAAATGAGTTCGCTTTGTTCAATTTGTTTGTAACAATAATCGATTTATCTTTAAGGGCCGGTTTCACAATGCATACATAAGTCGAAGCTAAGCTTAAAACATACTTAAGTGCGAAAACAGTTTTACAGTGTATACTTAAGCCTCAATATTTGCGAGATACTTAAGTACGGACTGTGAAATTGAAATCCACCTAAATACTTAAACTTGGCTTATCTTTGCTCATACTTAAGTTTAACTTAAGTATGCACAGTGAAACCAGCTCTAAGGGACCTAAACAGAGATGTTTATGTGTAGCTTTAAACTTAAACTTAAGTTTGTGTGTATATTTAATTATGCCAATAAACATGATATAATAATAATAATCTTTAAGGGACCCCCTTGGAATGCTTCGACCTTCTGCTTAATTGTCCATGGCGACGTTGGTGATATGATCTTTAATATTAGGTACTTATCATTTGTTTTTTTTAATTCAAAATTAAGGAACTTAGCAGATACCCTGTTCATTTTGCAGTTCTGTAGTTTTGTAGTTTTATAAGCTTCAACTTCCTCGGAGTGGACGCCCACGTGTAGTTTATAACAAAGTGAAGTGGAATGCACATCTCTCATATAATATATACATCCTTTTAATTGCATAACATTTAAGTAGTGAAATTGTAATTGAATATTTAACATCATTCTAAGTGCTGGTGTTTTAAACAAAATAGTTTCTCTACTTATGCAGCGGTCTACACGTACATATGCAAATATTTTCTGTTCAAATGTATCAATGAAGTGTAGTGCACAAATAGACGGCAGGTAAATGTTTATAATTAATATTATTAATGTTTGTAATAATATAAAAAATGTTTAAAAGTTCTTTGTCGTTTACTCAACAAGTCGTTTTTTTTCTTTTTGCCTTTTCCATTCAGCAATTGCAATCTATCGTTCAATTTTTTTTTTTAGTAATCAAAATATAATTTAACTCATAATATAAATTATTAAACTGAACGTAGCTTCCATTTACATATATTAAATAAATTAATAAATGAAAGTGCGTGAATACTTTATTTACAGCCTCTCTTCTCTAAGTAAAATAAAATAAGGTTGTGTTCACGATTAATTGAAAATTTTTGCTTCGAGTACATAGTGAAATAATAATTCTTGATTGAGAATTAAAATAGTGTCTGTGTATTATTATAAATTTTAAGAAAATTAAATTTCCAAACAATTAAAATAAAAAAAAATTCGCTGGCGTCTGTCGTTAATTCGCTTCCTTTCAAAATGATGCTTCGTTGTTTCTTCGATCAAATCATTCGTTGTTTTTTTCGGCGGAATTGCAACCACATTCTGATTGCATTCCAGAGGCTACAAGGCGATTCTGATGTATCTACTTATAAATACTAATAAGAATTAAAGCCGTTACATATGTATTATATGCATAGTTTCTCATAACTACCTTGTGTTAAACTTGATACGAGTAGTTAAATATAAATTGCGATAAAGTGGCACACGTTAATTTGAATCGTAGCATGGTGTAATTAGAAGGTGTTATAAGCTCAGTGAGGTTATATATTTGTGTTACTGTGAATTTACGTGGAGGGAAGATATTTACTGTCAAAGAATAATTTTGCCATACATTTTTCTAGGTAAAAAATCTTCATTCTGAGCTTAGTTGCCTGTGTTACCTTATGCTTTGTATCATAGTAGGTCTTCTTCGTTGTTGTTTTTAATAGCACAATTGAGAGTGGAATCAAAGGTATAAAATCTTTGTTTCCCCTTGAAGAATATTGAGGCAGCAAAAGTTCCCATTAAAATGCCCATTCCGCTATTAATGAAATTGGGCAAGAGAATATTTAAATTTTTATTTTTTTAAGTATATTTTTATTTTATAATTTTAAAAATGTATTTTAATTATTTTTTATTTCAGAATTTTTTTAAATTTAAATTGTTATTTATATAATAATTAATAATTATGTTATTTTTATTTGCAGGTACATCACTTAAAATATCTGTTTTCTATGTGACTGCGGAAAATGTTATTGTCGTTTGATATGTAAGGTAAGTGAAACAATTTACCCCATATAAACACAATTTCTATAAACATACATTTATTTTATAGCAATAGTAAAATTGTGCCTTTGTTATCTTCAAAATTGCATCTAGCTTGAGAGTCCTAATTGGGATTAGCTGAAGCCCTGTTCTCACATTCTTGTCGCGAATTCCTGCAAATGCTTTGATATTTATCGAAAAAATCTCTTCAAGAATTTGTCCGTTCATACTTCCTTGAGTGGTTTGATGCTGTCCACACAGCACTCACAGCAGGTACAAATTCACTCAGCTTCTGTCTTGTACCAAATCTGTCTTCCTTGCTTAATGGCTCACCGTAGTAGTAGCCACTGGTGGTGGCATCAGGCCGCAGAAAGTATGTATCAGTTTTAGATCCCTGGAGATAAGCCATTTAAGTCACAACGTCACAACAAATGCGGAGTAAGTTTTTTTGTTATCCGTGCGGTGCAGTGGCGCGTGTTGACAACTCTTGACATGAAAGCGGTTTTTCTTATGGGAAAATATGGCATATAAGGTGTTCATTAAAGGCGCCTTACAAGTCATTTGAACTAATTAATTTACTATAAAAGTGGAAGAAGCAGGTACAACTTAAGGAACAGTCGGCCAACCTTCGAAAAGTGGTTTTCTGCGCCTGTCGCCAATTTGTACAATATGACATATCTGCATCTTGATCAAGATAAGGACACTCCATTCGAATATAGCCAAAGCCAAAGCCAACGAAATTGCTCGTATGCTCGCTCTGAAGAAGGGTGTGGTGGATGTGTGATGGCAGAATTGTAGCAACGAACGCCGTTTAGCAGCAGTAGTGGCAAACCACTCAATCACTCTTGATAAGGCATCTCTAATGACACTTTCAGCAGGCACATATCTGCATCTTCACTGAGACTCGGATGTACTCGTATGTAATTTCTCTGCATTTCAAAATAGTACTTTGCACTCGTATTGTGCGTGCGCTTCATTTATGCAGCCCCACGTCCGTGTCATTCCAAAAAATTTAAATACGACAGATAACTCAGTGAAAGCGTGTGAACTGAACTTCAGATGGTACTCAAATAAATGGTAACAGTTCCACACACATCCACACTCACGTCCGCAATAAAAGACAAAAAACCTCAGCGAAAGCCAACAACTGTGTCATTCGGTGTTACTGAGATCCCAAAGGCCTGTGCAACCGAGATATCAGTTGACAATTTGTCTGTCTCTCAGTCTGCCGATCACAATGAAAATGGCATTCGTTTGCGGTAGCCAACAATAATCCGCAAGACAGAACAATAGTGAATGGAAAGTGATGAGTTAGTTCACAATGAATTAATTCATAAAATACACAATTGCCTGCTTGTTTGTCCGTCTGTCTGCCGCTCCTTTTGTTTGCCGGGGTCTGTCTGGCCCCTGTCATGCGATATCTTGGGCTATGAAAAAAGGTAACATCAAAAAATTATAACTAAAACAATAATTTATCAGACTGTAAAGTCTGCGTTTTAATTAAATAATTGCATATTTTATGTGTTTCTATTGTGAACGATTGCTTAAATTGGCGCCAGTTTTTAATATTGTAAATTATGATACAGTTTGTTAGAAAGGCGTGTTACCCATCAAGGACGTTACAGGTGACAATAAGATAACTCTTCGTCTGCCATTCGCAAGATATCACCTTCATTTGGAGGTGTGTCCACGAGGCAGAGGTGGGAATCTACATTTTGTTTATTGTTTCTACTATTTCTGACTTCTGAGCACAGAACCAGGTAACAGAGATTTACTGATTTTAATTTAAATTGTTATTTAAATATTGGTTTTCCTTTTTTATGTGCGGATTGGTAGTGGAGTAAAGGAGTAAAAAGGAAACAAAAGGGAAACAAAAGGGAAACAAAAGGTAAACAAAAGGGAAACAAAAGGTAAACGAAAGGGAAACAAAAGGGCAACAAAACTAAGAAGCCAGCCAGAAATAGTTAAACCACACATTGTGGATGCATTTACTTATACAGGACATTCTCTTCGTCCCTTTCTTCCCGGTGTCACTTTAAATAAAGGGATGGTAATATATAATTGCAGTCATTTGTACACTACATAACAACGTTAACTCTACTATATACTAACAGCAAAGTAGCTATAAGTGATACTATCCTCATCGTTTAGGTAAACAGGGCCATCACAATAGATCTTTTAGATCCTTAATATAGTGTAATACCCAATTACTTATCCTAGATCAGCTCTGAATGTGTGCGGTCGCCTTGTTTGCATTGAGTTGCTGAGATTGACAGGAGCTCATAACATCGGAAATCGTAAAAATCAGTGAGGACAGGTTAAGAAGTAGTATCGCCGCAGAAAGTAACCTCACTATGAGTAGAATCTAACCAGGAAAGAGTATGGAAATAATCTCACCTGAGGAGTTTTCGCACTTATACGAATATTTACGTCGATAATATTGACACAGTTGGGTTCTTTTTTTATGTACCATGGCGACATTGGTTTGCTTCTTCCTGTATATCCTCAATTACTGCATGCAGGCTTCCATACAAGTGTATGCCTGCAGCTTCAGTATCTACATAAGAGGAAAACAAAATTTGCACACCGAGTACATTGTGCCCGCAATGCCAGAGGCAAGTCAACCGCACCATACCAGTTAGTGACATTTCACCTGGATCGCTCCCGTGGGGACAGGTGCTGCTGTGCTGTAATTGCAAGCGGTAAAAAATTTAATTAAAATTTACAAAATAAATAAATTTAAATTAAAAATAAATTTCAAGCTCACTGGCATTGGGCGATCAAGCATTCCTGCCGTACAAAGCAATCTCGCTGAGAAGTTCAAAGATATTCTTCCGGCTGTGGCGGAGTAAGTATTGAGCCTCCTTTTGTGAATCAAGTTCAGATGAAAAGCAAAATAAAAAAGTGGGTTCCTTCTGTGGCATTTCAAAGTTAATTAAAAGGCTTCTCACATCTCAAACAAAACGCATTTTTTGATAGCCTCTTTGAGATTGGAGATAATCACCCATCCTGCTCATCACCGAATCTTATCTTTCTCCCGAGTTCTAAAGCATTTTCATTTTGTTCACATACTTTTAAAGCGATCACACAAGGTATCTCGTTCCTGTTCCATGGCTACTGCTGCCTATTTACTCCTTTCCTAATGTGAATGTGCAAAAGTTCTAATCAAATGGAAATTCTTGGGAAAAACTCTGCACTGTTTTATTGCATTTGAAAGGAAGACGACTTTGGCATTTAATAGCAGCGAAAGCAAAACAGCGCTGGCCTGGCCACTTGCAAATTGCCACTGGGCATTGGGCTGCACAGCTCCAGCACTTGTCTGGCCGAGCTCCGTCAAGCACAGGCAGGATGATGTTGAGTCAGTGCATTGCTTGCCATTGGTCACAGCAGCAGCTGCAGTTGTAATTCCTCAATTGCTACAGTTGCTGCTATGATGTTGCTACTGATATTTTAATGATAGCTCCAGGGGGTGTAAAGCCAGCACAGCTCTTGTGTTCATGTGCAGACTTCGTTTGTAAAATTGGTCACAGAATGGCACGCAAGATCAGCAGCACCATCACTATTGCCTCTACCAACACCACTACCACTACCAACACCACCACTACCGCCACCACCAACTGCAACTCCAACTCCAACTCCATAACCACCTTCAGCGCCAGTTACGCCCTCTCTTCTTCATCCTCTTCCACTTTGGTTTTGTGTTGATTTTTCAACTTTTAAGTCTGTCTAAGCGCATATATTTAGAATGCATGCCACACTCATTAAAGTTATGCCACGCTCGCCAATTAGTCTGCGCTCGGTATGTGTTGCCTTTATTATTAAGTGTCATCAGGTGTCACCGGAGGCGCCTCTACGCATAAGCTTAAATTCAATTTCTAAAACCCCACTTGCATGAATGGCAGTGTGGTGCTCTCTGATAGTCGGCTGGCCGGGCTGCCTGCCTGCCTGCCTGCCTGCTTGCTGCATAAACACATGCCAGCTCCAGCCACAGCTCTATTCCAGTCCACTCCTTTTCACTCGGCACTCCATTCACGGCTATTGCCACTTAGAGAGGCAGTTGCGATTGCGATTGCGCCTGCGTCTGCCCTCGTTCTGCGCTTAATAAGCATTTGCGGCATGGTGCTACTGCTGTACGCTTATAAAATTTGCCATTGAGTTAATAAAGTGAAATATTATATTGCCATAATTTTACGCTTCCAATCATCGGCGACTGCAACCAGCACACAGAAATCCCAACTCTTTTTCGCCATAATTTATTTTCTTTTGTAATTCATATGCAAACGCTGCGATGTGCGGTGTAATGGAGACATAAAAACCAATTTTCAGCAAATTTAATTGTATATATAGGCGCTAATTATAATGAAAAAGGCAACAAAAAGTCTAGATTTGGTTGCGTGCCGAGTTTATAATTGGATACAGGAGCTCATGGCGCACCCACCAAGCGCCAAATTTATATGAGTTTAATTTTATAAGAGTGGTTTTTTTATAGCCGAGCAATAAGTGTAATTACAGGGGTTTTTTAGTGTGCGGATATGAGGCTATTATTCCTTTTCCAACTTACTTAAATTTAATTAAAATCCAGGATAGAACTGACCAGGGAAGCATTTTCAATTCTAGTGTTAGTGAGGTCTGAAACTCATCAATAGTGAAAGTTATCATCAGTCAATTCGCATGGTTTAATGTGTATTAGTCTAACTTTGGGCCAGTGGTTTTAGGAACTTGATTCTGGATCAATGATATCCCAACTGTACTCCCTTTTATAAAATATTAAAATCTTGATTCTGGAGCTAAGTTCTGGAGCAATGATATCCCAACTAGCTTTGTACTCTATTTCCTTCTCTCTCATAATTCCAATCTTATGGCAATTTTTCAAAGCTTTCTCCATATTAATCAAATTTACGGTTGATTTAGTGGTGGTCTCCAGGTTCTTCACATTTTTACCATGTAAAGTCTTTCCCGGGCTTATAAAATATTGTGGCTTAATAACCTTTTCAGTATTCATGAGTCAAAATGAATGATGATGGCTTTACATTTAATTTCAAATCATTTATAGAGCATATGATATCCCAACCAGCTAGATCTGCTTTGATATCATGCTGTTCCTATCTTGTTCTTATAATGCTGTTGTTGTCTTCTTCATATAAATCTGTTGTTGTCTTCTTCATATAATGCTGTTGTTGTCTTCTTCATATAAAGCTGTTGTTGTATTCTTCATATAATGCTGTTGTTGTCTTCTTCATATAATGCTGTTGTTGTCTTTTTCAGATCATGCTGTTGCTGACTTGCTGTCACTAATGCTGCAAACCATTAGGTACCCTTTACGCTTTCTGTAGTAATTTTAGGTATAAACGAAGATGAACTTGTAGAAAAACAGAGAGTTCAATGGTGAATTGAAAGCAGCTGCGATAGGAGTAATGTTGTAAATGTTATACTTTTAAAATTGTTTAATTGGATTTAAAGTTTATAAATCATTTCTTTAGTGGATTGCTATGAGGGTAAACTACTTTTATTAAGGAAAGAAGAGTTTTTGTGTACCTTGGGACAATTCAGTGATCAGACTTTTGGCGGGAAACCAACTTTCGGAACAATATTAAGCTGGACTACATTGATCACAATTAATTGAGAATATTATCTACTCTATTTTAAGTATTATATTATAGGTCAACCCCGCCCAGCTTTTTGGTAGAGGGCGGTGTTCAGAATAAGCATATTAGTAGCAGAGCATTGTCGTAGTACCAGGAGAGAATTATTGTGAATCAAAGAATTTGTTTGTATGGAAGGTAGGCATGGTATTTGGACATGGAACGGCTTTATGCATATTATATACAATTTTCCTGTATCCTTATATAAAATCTTCCTGTATCTTTACATAAAATCTTCCTGTATCCTTAATCTATCAGGATTATTAACCAAAGAAAACTGATTTTTTTAGCAACAAACTTTTAAATCATTGAGTAAACTAAAAACTCGTTAAGAAAACAATTTTTTTATTTGTTAAAAACAAATTGAAATTTCCCAAACAAATTTATTTGAATAATTAGTAAACACAGATTAGCAAATTTTTGTTTGCAGACTTTTTCACACACCATTTGAATGTGTGCTCAGCCATGAAGAAGTCGTGTGTGCATTCAGTTCGCCTGGAGAGGAGTACGCACAATTAAATGCGTCTTGTTGCTGCTGTGCTGGTCCTTAACACCCAAGCAGCAGGCAGCAGCATCACAGCCTCTAGCAGCATTACGGAATCCAGCAGCATCACAGCACAAGCATCCAGCAGCATCCCAACAGCATCCCAACAGCATCCCCGCATCCAGCAGCTTCTTAGCCTATTCGTGAAGACAGTTTCAGGCGTTTATTTAAGATTTTACAAGCTCCGCGCACTGACATCGTGTACACTGAGCGCATGTAGAAAGGTGCGAGTTGGTAATGGCGTTAAATATGTTAAAAATAGCATATGCAAAACGCGAAGCAACCGCAGACGGGAGCGCAGATGGTCGCCATAAAATAAAACTCAAATAAACTGAGTTGAGTTGAGCTGAGCTCGGTACGCATGCGCATTCACATTCGCATGCGTCTGCCGCATCCTAGGTAGAAGAAGTCTCTGCGACAAGTGTGTGCCTGCGCCCGCCAAACATGTCGATTAGATTACGACATAAACTGCAACGGCTGCGTTTGTGCACTTCCTGATGTTTTAATCAGTTGCCAATGCTCTGCCAACATTCCCGCTCGGAGGCTCTGAGGAGACGACTCTGCTGTGCTGTCCTCTGGGTCTCTGCTTGTTGAATTAATGATGCAACATGCTTGCAGCTGTGCTGTGTGTGTGCTGTGCGTCCAGTGTGCGTCCAGTATGTAGTCTATAGGCGTGTAAATTTAATAAGATTTATTAAGAACATTTAAAGGCAAAAGGTTTTTGCGTTCTGTCTGTGTGTGAGCAGCGAGTGCGGGTATTTCATTATTAAACTAATCGCTTGTACATGAGACAGTAGCAACAGCAACAGCAGCTACAGCAGCAGCAGCAACAGCCGTTTGTGGCATCATTATTTTGTGTTTTTATGCATGTAAACTCTATAAATATATCATCCTTAAATTAACTGCTCCTTCCAACTGCGGAGCCTTTGCGCTCGCACTAATAACGGTCGCTTAATAAACTTAATGCGCCATGTAACTGTTGCCAATAATTTCCGATTAATTATACGGACTACAAGCAGGTTAACCATCTATGTTATCTTGGCGGTATTTTATGGACCAACAATAGATTTCCGTTGGCTTGGGGAAGTTTAATTGCAATTAGGAACTAATTTAATTGTAATCGTTTAATTGTTTTAAATACAGTGTTGTTAGGAAGATTAGTTTATTCTAATAGGCCAAATCGCTGGATTCTGTCTGGTACTACAAAGAATTTTGGTGGAAAATTTGGATTGTTTTGATTGAAAGGCAAATTACTTACGAAATAGTTTAATTAAATTCAAATTAATTTATTAATGGAGTTAAATTTATTACTAGAACGGTTAAAACAGTTTCACTTTTAACTCTAATTAATTCTACTACCGCTTTCAAGTAACGATTGAAGTCTTTATTCCACTGCCATTTTTATTTATTCATGGTTTGGATACCATTCCAACATATTCGAGATCGTTGTCTACTATTGCGCCAAATACATCATCATTTAAGTCTCTTAGAATGAGGGAAGGAGACATATCTCTACTGATTTATAGCAATTATCAAGAATAAGATAGCAATAGAAGTACATGCCGAATGTTCTACATATTATTGTGATTGTAATCACATTCAATGTAATCATTGTGATTGTAATCACATTCATTCATATTGAGTCATAAATATTGAAATAGCTATTGTGGATTATAACTTTATCTCTAAGAAATCATAATAAATGGTATAAAAGCCACGTTCGGTTGAAACACACTTCTGCAAAAAATGCAAGCCTCTAAATATAAAGTTCTTCAACAAAGTAAAAACCTTTAAAAGATTCTGCAAACACCATTGTTTTTACACCTTCCGTTCCAAATTATGTCACAAAAATGTCAGCTTCGTGGAGAAAATAGGAAAAGAATTTCATAAGGGAATGGAAAAAAATTGTATTATCAAGAATAAAAGTTGTGCTCGGGTCTTCAGTATTTAGTTGCTTAAAGTCCCCAAGTTCTAAATTTCTATAGATATGAAACGACAATTACAGCAGCAAGGAAGCTGAACAGCAACGAATCTGAACAGTAACGAACCTATACAGCAACGAACATGACCAGAATCGAGCTGGGACAATAATGTACTGGAATAGCAACAAATTTGAATAGCAAAGAATTCGAAGAGCAACGAATCTGAACTGGAACGAATCTGAATGGTAACGAATCTGAATGGCAACGAATCTGAATAACAACGAACCTGAACAGCATTGAAAATGCACAGCAACGAACCGAATAACGAACTTGAAACTGCAACTAATCTGGGCAATAACGAACCTAAACAGCAACGAACCGAATAGCAACGAATTGAATAACGAACTTGAAACGGCAAAGAACTTGAATAGCAACGAATTTGAATGAAAACGAATCGGAACAGCAACGATCCTGCATAGCAACGAACTTGAACTGCAACGAACCGAATAGCAAACGAACCGAATAGCAACGAACCGAATAACGAATCTGAACAGCAACGAACTTGAAACAGCAACGAATAGGAAGCGGCAACGAACCTGAACAATAACAAATCCAAATAATATCGAACTCGAACAAAAACGAACCTGATCACTAACGAACTCGACTAACAACGAACTCGAACAACAACGAACTCGAGCAAATACAAACAGCGAAATTACTTAGCTGTTTGGTTCGTTCAGTTCATTAACTCTGCTACCAGCTTATTCACAAACAAGCAGCCTCACCCTCAATGTAATATTTACAAACTTATCAAAACTTAAAACAATTACGTTCCTGGATACATAGATCGGAGTTGTACTACTCATGACCTTTGATAACCCCCCACAAATCCATTTCTAGGGTTATCATCCGAGTGTTAACCGTGCATGTGCGCCTTAAGTGGCCGCACAAACCAAACTACATTCTTCGACACAAACAAATTGATGATAACGCAATGCCTCACTGCAGTTAGTGTCCCCCCCTCCCTTGCTGGACCAAATGCCAGCACAAGATAAAATGTTATTGCACGTAATTAAAAGAAAAATGCACGCACGCACGGAAGCAGAAAAGTATTTAAAAAAGTAGTAGAAAATAGTATAAATAGTGGCAGGAGGAAGTGTAAAAAAAGTAGTAGATTTATGTGTTTCTAACTGAATGGGTTTCTTTTTGCTTTTACAGATTCTATTGCAACATTGTAGAGGGAAGCGCCAGCAGCTATCGAATCTAGTAATGGCGATGGTGCTGATGATGGTGATGGTGCTACTCCTGCTGCTGGAGTAGATGCTGCTGTTGGCGTAGATGCCGCTGCTGTTGGCGTAGATGCCGCTGCTGTTGGCGTAGAAGCCGCTGCTGTTGTTAAGAGTACTTGCATGCCATTGACTTGTTGTTGGCTGCTGTTGGTCGCTGTTGGCATGTTGTTACCTGAGCTTGTCAATCAATTGCTTTGTTGCCTGGCTTGGCTTGGATTGGCTTGGCTGCTGCTTGGCTTGGCTGCTGCCTGGCTTGGCTTGGTTCGTTTCGGCTGGCAGCAATGTACAAAAACGATTGATTCCTGTCTGTCAGTGAGCGCTGCTTTGGTTGAGCTTCCTGTGGTGCTCGGTAGCCCTGATGTCTTTACAACGGATGCATCATTTAAACTTATTGTCACAACGTCACGTCTGCTGCTGCCACTACTGCTCCTGTTCCTCCCGACTCCATGATGGTAAGTTGCAATTGCAGTTTCATTTTTGAACCCAACAGCAAAGCAGAATTCTGTATTAAACGGCAGAATTGTATTCAATGAAATTAAGTTCAATTGAGGAGTGGACTGGAGTTTTCTTTAAACATTTCTGCATTCATTTATGGAAGCTTCTGCTGGGTTGCTAAGCGCAAAAGTCACGAGTAATACATCAATTATTTATTTTTTTCAAACAACATCAACTTAAACGCTTGTTAAAAATTATAGAAAAAATAATTATAATTTTTCTTGCTACCACGCTCTGTCTTGAAAGCGAGTATTCTTTAAATTTCAAGAAATTCTTCTTTTTTTGTTTCTATGTTTCTTTGTAGAGCTGCGTTAAACTTGGTTGGAGTTAATCAGCAATTATCAATCTTGGCTGGCTTGGCTTGCTGGGTTGCTTGTCTTGCTTCTTTGGCTGGGCTGGCTGAGTGGCTACGAAACTAGCTTCATCCACACGCACACGCACCATTATTATTCTCTGCTTATTAAGGCGGGCTTGAATAGGCTCTTTGAAAGCTTTGAAAATCTTCACAAACCCCAAAAATCTAAACAAATTCTAATTAATGAAATTTGCTGTCAAAATTAAACAAAATTGGGATTTTGACTTGACTGACGACGACTGTGGTGGTGGTGTCTGTGTGCGTCTGCTGCTTTGTATGACTTTGACTTGGCTGACTTGGCCATGGTGTTTGTTGGCCACAGTAATTAATCATCTTTCAGCGTAACAGAAATCACAACAGCAACATCGGCAGCTACAAAAGACCAGGTTAGATACTCGTAGCGCATTTTAAAGGTACGCTTAGTGACTGCTTTTTGGGCATTTGTAGATGCTTGGTCCAGCCTCATAGGCAAGCAGTGCCTCTATTTATAGGAAAAAGACGTCATGAACCAAAGAAATAAGACAATAGAAACACAAAAGAACCAAACTCAAAGCAGCTTTCATAAGCAGCGTACTCATATCTTTTGAATATCTCCGACTCTAGGCTCCGACTCCGACTCTTACTCTGTCTCTGGCTCCGATTCTGGATCTGTGTCCGACTCTGAGTCCGTTTCTGGCTCCGTCTCTTTCTCTGTCTCCGTTTCTGGCTCCATCTTCGTCTTTGGGTCCGTCTCTGGCTCCGTTTCTGAGTCCGTCTCTTGGCTACGTTTCTGAGTCCGTCTCTGGCTCCGTCTCCGGTTCCGTCTCTGGCTCCGTCTCCGTTTCTGGCTCCGTCTCCGTCTTTGGGTCCGTGTCTGAATCCGTCTGTGACTCCGTCGTCTCTGGCTCCGTCGTCTCTGGCTCCGTCGTCTCTGGCTCCGTCGTCTCTGGCTCCGTCTCTGACTCCTCTCTGACTCCTCTCTTCGGTATTCGGCTTTTGAAAGTTCATTTGCAGCTGGCATACAATTTTGATTACCTCGGCGCACAGTTTTAACTCATTTTGATGGTCTTCAATTGTAACGAGGAATTGAATTACCAAGCGAATGTGGAACACGTTCAACGCATGATTTCTGGGCCTCTGTACACGCAATTAGCCAACCACGAACTGAATTGGACCACGAGCTGCGAGCGTTGTTAATGAAGGCCAAATCCCAGCAAATTAATCGCTTTGATTTTCTTTTCTTTGGCCTCGACCACTGCGCATTTGCTTCATTATCGTGCCTCAAACAAGCACACATTCAAATAGACCCTGTATAAAAAGTGGGCATAGTTGAAATTTGAAAGTAAGCTCGCTCGCTCGTTTCTAGCGCGAAGATTGTAAAATTGTTTGTAAACCGCTGAGGTTTTTTTTATTTAATATTTTTTTTACATAATGTTTTTTATATTATTTTTTTCCATTTTTGTTTTATTTGTTGGTTTTTTATTTGTTTTTTTGTTTTTTTGTTTTTTGTGTTTTTCTTTACTAGAAATTTTGACAGGCACAAAATTATTTTGTATTTCAGTACGTTCGGATCATTAATCATGAATACCACAAAAAAAAGTATAAAATTAATCTCATTGTGACTATATTGGAAACAAAGCCGATAAATGCGTATCTCGATGATAATAATACCAAATAAAATGTGCGCCTATTTGTTCGTTTATCTCTCTGTGAGCCGCAGAAATGAATTATACGAAATGAGTGTTAAAATTTGAAGAAAAACAAAAAGGAGGTATCAACTTGTTTAAAGCGAAACAATGATTTAACTGCAAATATGATGTGAGAGATAACCACAACTCCAATTTGTTTGGTTTCTTGATGGTCTTCAGCTAATTGCTGATATATTTTCTGGTGTTTTTGTTGTGCCACTTCTATATTGTTATAGTTTTATTTTATATACTTTGTTTTCTACGTTTTTCGGAGTTACAGATTTTTATGTTTTACATGTTTTTAGCAGATTTTTTTTAGTAAGGTTTAATGTTTTTTCTTTACTATATTTTGAAGCTTTATTGGTTTTTATTTTGCACAAGATTTCTATGTATTTTCTATGATTTTCATATATTTTTTATGATTTTCTATTTATTTTCTATGATTTTCTATATATTTTTTATGATTTTCTATATATTTTCTATGATTTTCTATATATATTCTCTGATTTTCTATGATTTTCTATATATTTTTGATGATTTTCTATGTATTTTCTATGATTTTCTATATATATTCTCTGATTTGCTATGATTTTCTATGATTTTCTATATATTTTTGATGATTTTCTATGTATTTTCTATGATTTTCTATATATATTCTCTGATTTGCTATGATTTTCTATATATTTTTGATGATTTTCTATGTATTTTCTATGATTTTCTATATATATTCTCTGATTTGCTATGATTTTCTATATATTCTATATTTTTATGCATTTCTATATATTTTCGATGATTTCTGATGATGATGAGCATGTATATACGAGTATATGCTATGATTTTATATATATTATATGGGATATGTATTGTATATATATGCTTTTCTATATATTTTTTCTATATATATATTCTATGGTTTTCTATATATTTTCTTTGATTTCTATGATGAACATGTACGAGGGTGGAACATTGCGAACGGATTGCTATTGAATATCGCCAAAACACTCCGTTGAAGTTGTCAAACGATTGCGTTTGTTGTCACTTGTGAGCAAACGCGGCACCTATCTTGCGGATAGCTTTTTCATATTCAATTATTTATGTACAATGGAAGTCACTGATCCATGTGGTACGCCAGCAGCCACCTCTTCAGGTTCGCGCACCTTAACTCGCCGATTGTCCAATGTCATACCGTGGATTTTATCGACCATTTCTGGTGTGGTGCCCTTCTTTATTGGGAGACTAGTGCTGGTACGACCGCTCCGAAATTAAGTAAACCACTGGTGGATGGTTCCAATCGATGGTGAGGAGTCCCCATAATACTTTTCAAGCTTTTTGTTTGGTTTTCGTGATCGTTTTTAAGCGCAAATGAGCACAAGAATTTTTACGAAAATGCGATCTCAACTGGTCCATTGTGATCTCAACTGGTCCATTGTGATCTTAACTGATCCATTGTGATCTCAACAGAAACCAGTTTTTTGCTTCTTACAATTAATAAAGATCAATTGGAGTAAAGTACAGTAAGCAGAGGCTGCTACCACAGGTGTAGCGTCCTTAAAAGGATTTCGTGGTAAATGACAATCTCTGCGGTAATTTCCAACTTCATCCGAAACTGATCTGTAAATGAATTCATGCCTGATTTCCTCCACCTAAAGTGATCTATATATGAGTTCATGCCTGAATTCCTGCCCCCTAGAGTGATCTATATATGAATCCAAGCCAGATTTCCTGCCACCTACAGTGATCTATATATGAAACCAAGCATGATTTCCTGCCACCTACAGTGATCTATATATGAATCCAAGCCAGATTTCCTGCCACCTACAGTGATCTATATATGAATCCAAGCCTGATTTCCTGCCACCTACAGTGATCTATATATAAATCCCATTCCTGACTAATGTTGCAGAATACCTTTCGTTCTATATTTCTGTGGAGCACCATGAGCGCACATCCGCGTATGTTTGCCGGGCCGTTCAATTTACATTCACTTTAAACAAGTGCACATACTTGCAGGCAGGCAGTACATAAGCGCGTATTTACATCGTTGTATGTACAACATTACATATAAAACTCCCCTAGCATTAACAAGTTTGCAAAGAAAAAGGAAAAAAAAATACTAAATCACCACATATGCCCGTACACAGCACAGCAGGGCAGAGGAGAGGAGTGCAGAGGAGAGGAGAGCACAGCACAGCACAGCACAGCACAGATCGCATGTGATTGAAATGAAATATAAAATTACATTAAATTACCGGATGTAATTGCGGTGGTCGTGCCAGCCAGTTGACTGTCAGAGGTGGGCCAGCAATCACAGGAAGGGGGTGGGTGCGGTGACGGCCAGGCAGACATGTGAGACACATATGCACCGGTCGGTAACTGGTGCCGCCGCTGCTGATGAATCATGGTGGTGGCATAATGCTGCAGCTAAGCAAATTCTAAGCAACTCCCATTCCAGTTAAGAGAATACGAAAGACTCAGGCCGCGAACTTCTTGCTGCAGAGCCTGAGAAAATTTGCAATTTTTTGCTCATTCCTGCCCCGTTGGCTTCTTATCGACAACTTTTATCAGCAATTTCTGTCAACATAAAAAAGTGTCATAATTAAACTGCAACTGCCACTTACCGGCTGTCGTTTTGCCACCAATTGGCGATAAACGAGTGTGGTGCGGCATTTGTGTGCGAGTGTGAAGAGTAATCTGAGCTGCGCCAAGCGAGGGTATGCGCGCATGCGCAAGCGCGTGCAAACGCTTGTCAGTTATAAACGAAAGCGCGTGCGTTGACAACATTTCTGCACCAAAAGTAACATTTTAAAAGCTGCTATTGCGGCTGCGGCTGCTCCTGCTGCTGATAAGCCTATTTGCGCGGCTGCAACGCAACTCCACACGCTGAAGATGTCAATTTTGCACGCAGCTCGATGAGACAGCACACACAGACAGCGTACAGATAACCAATACAATCCTCCACGGTGACGGCGGCGAGGCAGGTAAACTCAAAAATTGTTTTTGGCCATGCTTGCCTCTTACATAAAAGGTACCAGCGATGCAGCAGCATGTGTGTGGCATCATCCGGAGGTGGCCCTGGCGTACGAACACAATTTCCAATACTCCTCAGACTCAAGTTTAACTCTCAGTAATAAGTTTGGTAAGCGGCCGTGATTTAAGATTGCTGCATGGGTATTTGCAGTGAGCTCGTCGGCTGCTTTCTAGCTGGCTTGCTGTGGCCGTCTGGCTTGCCTTGCATCTATGCTGTTGTTGTAGTTGTTGTTGCTGTTGCCGTTTTGCATTTGCATTTGCATCTGTTGCACATTTCCAGCCACTACTAATGCAAGTTATGGCGTATATAAACTTTTAGTGCTTCGATTTTGCTAGCACAAATCGTTTTTTACTACCGTACACATTTTTATCTGCGAATAGAGCAACCATGTATAATGCCTTGGCGGTGCCTGCTCCAGTGCCGGCGTTCCATATGCCAAGCAAGCGGCATGTTCGTTCGTTGCTACTACTCCGTTGACTGGGAGGAAGAAGATGAACGCAAGGCAGTGACTTTTTTGCATGCGACTTTTGCATGGGGGACACAAGCAGCGGCTTTAGTAAACAAGGTTACAGACTGGCAGAAGCACCATGCATGCAGAAAGTACTCGTAGCAGTTCATTAGGGATTTAGAGGGCGGATCAGCGGTACTATTGGGCCCAGCAGAATTACCATCAATGCAGCAACTACTCGATGTAGTTCAAACATAGGTTCAGCAATTTGTGGGGATTTAAAGGAAGGATCAGTGAGGCTTTCTAGGCATGGTAGAAAAACCAAGAATACCGAAATAACTCGTAGCAGTTCATAAGGAGGATCAGTGCTTTGGAGGGAGGATCAGTGGGGCTTTTGGTCTCAGCGGAAGTACCATGAAGTCGTTGTAGTTCATAAAGAGTGAACCTCTCGATTTGTGGGGATTTAACGGAAGGATCAGTGTGGCTTTTCTAGGCCTAGCAGAAAAACCAAGAATACCGAAGGAACTCGTAGCAGTTCATAAGGAGGATCAGCGGTTTGGAGGGATTTAAAGAAAGGATCAGTGAGAATCGGTGAGGATCAGTGAGAATCGGTGAGGATCAGTGAGAATCGGTGAGGATCAGTGAGAATCGGTGCGGATCAGTGCGAATCGGTACGGATCAGTGAGGCTTTCTAGGCCTAGCAGAAAACCCATGAATGCAGAAAGTACTCATTACAGTTCATAAGGAGGATCAGCGGTTTGGAGGGATTTAGATTGAGGATTCGTGAGGATCAGTGTGGCTTTTCTAGGCCTAGCAGAAAAACCAAGAATACCGAAGGAACTCGCAGCAGTTCATAAGAAGGATCAGCGGTTTGGAGGGATTTAAAGAAAGGATCAGTGAGAATCGGTGAGGATCAGTGAGAATCTGTGAGAATCGGTGAGGATCAGTGAGAATCGGTGAGGATCAGTGAGCATCGGTGAGAATCAGTGAGAATCGGTGAGGATCAGTGAGAATCGGTGAGGATCAGTGAGAATCAGTGAGGATCAGTGAGGCTTTCTAGGCCTAGCAGAAAACCCATGAATGCAGAAAGTACTCATTACAGTTCATAAGGAGGAACAGCGCTTTGGAAGGGGTATTAGAGAGGCTTTCTAGGTCTAGCAGAAAAGCATGAATGCAGAAAGTATTTGTATTAGTTCTTAAAGAGGATCAGCGCTTTGGAGGGAGAATCAGAGGGGATTTCTGGGCCTAACAGAAAAGCCATAAATGCAGAAACTGGTACTTCATGTGGAAGATTGGCGCTTAGGAGGCTCATTGAGATTAAGTGAGGTTTACTGAAACAAGGTTCGACTAGTATTATATTAGAAACATTTTCCATTTGGCTTAAAGTCAGCAATCAGTTACTAACTTTTAGTAAAATTTGTCTCCTTTTCAATTTACGCGTAATGTTCCCATAGTTGGGACTTCAGGATCTCTCATAAAATTGAAAGTAGGAATGTGGATCGATCGGTTTGTTCAGTAATTAATATTGAAGTTAGTTCGGAGTTTCGAGATACAGAGATTTAAACCAAATTGATCGTGCTGCTCTACATTTTTAAACCTATACTTGGTAATATGTGAGGAGATCACCTCATTTTTCCTCATGCATTGTAATCAACTGCCTTCTCATTTGAGTGTGTTCCGCGTTCAAGTCGAGTTGCCCCGCTTTTGCATAAAAGCATTTTTCTTAAATACTGCAATCTCCACTTTGACTTTTGCACTGCACCACTAACTTGGCTCATTTGAATGGCCTTATTCCAGCTCGAAATTAGAAAGACAAAAAGCATTGGCAACAAACAAATCTCCACTTGAGTTGCACTGATCCGCTATAAAATTCGCATCATGATTCTTCAATTAAGTTGCGCAGTGCCGAGCTGCATTTGCATGCACGGCAAATGTGCCGCAATTATGGGGTGCGGAAGAGGGGTCAATTGCAGTTCGTTAGACAACAAATCGTACGCTTGACAAGACAACTTAAGTGACTGACTGGCGGACAACGACAACGACAACGACAACAACGATGAAGACTTTGTGTCCGTGTGTGCCTTTGTGTTTGTGTTGGTGAGCTATGTTAGCCCGCTCGGGCAAATTGAGTTGTCGTCTGTCCCCCACATGCTCATGGAGGGTGGCTGTTTGAAAAATTTCCTGCCTGATTTTCTATTGGAAAATTGTAACGCAAATGCCAGCGTCTTACACCAAAAGAAACAAATTACTTTGGACGGCATGAATTTAAATTGACCCTTGTTATGGAGCAGCAGTGCCAGTCGGAGTAGCAGTGCCAGTTGGAGTAGCAGTTGTCAGTGGAGAACAGACCAGGCTAGACCAGAGCAGACCACAGCAGAGCAGAGTAGAGTCCGCAGCTGAATCAGACACAGAAATGAGCCATTTGTGGAAGTGCCCAATTTCCAAATTTTATTTGCTATTTGGTGGTGGTGGAGTGGCATGAAAAATTTGTATTTCGCTGATTTTAAGTAATAATGCCATTAAAGTAGTCACGTTTTCTAGCAGGGAATTAGACGATAATTTGTTGCTCTTTTATAATTTTTATTCGTGTAATTTAAGTGCACGTATTGAGTTAAATGGTGAGGATTGTGTGGAGAGCTCAATTAAGCTGATGACATCTCTGACTGATTGACTCACATGCTGAATTTGAAGGAATATATAAATAGAGACTGGAACTAGAACTGGGTACTGGTAGTTATCAGAGTTACTATGCTCTAAGTAGAAATATCCATTTAAATGATTCCTGTTATACCAATTCTGAGCAAGCTGGACAAAATGTTGCGTCTAAAATTGTTTTAACACGTCAACAATATTAATTTTTATATCATCAGAGCAACATTATTTGTGGGCACATGCAACAATTCAATATGGAGAGATATTTACTTCTTACGATAATAATTTATTTCTTACGATGGCAGTTAGATTCCATCCCTGAAGGCAGAAATATAATAGAGAGTAGACAAAAATAATTTTAAATTAGCTTTTGTTCCGAATTGTTTCTCTTCTGGATATGATTGGGAAATCCTTGGAGCTATTATTTTGCTACTAAACGCACTTGGTGATCCGAATTGTTCCGGAGATGATTGGGAAATCCTTGGAGCTATTATTTTGCTACTAAACGTAAAAACAAGTTTGAATTTCAAAGAGGATCCAATCAACACGTGTGATAACCTGTCTTTGTTACTTCATGAATCTATTATTTTCCTAGTCGTTCTGGTCTTGATTCGACATTTTCTTCTGTATAATTGAAACCTCATTTAAAACTATAGTTTTACTACATAATATACTTGCTTAAGTGTTTTTTATATACTCGTACGAGTACAGTCAAATATCGTTTGCTTGGATGGGAGCGCGTGATGATCGTTTAGGCTTATTTTTATGATATATAATCGATCAAAAGTGAATGCGATTTATGAGCCACAGAGATTGGTTCAAGTTCATCAGCGACATAAGAAACTTTAACTTTGGACATAATTCACACACACACTCTCTCTCACACACACACACACACACACGCTATCGGGCAATATACGTGCCACTTGTAAATTATTAAACAATCAAATTTATGGAAATAAACCCCGAATAAACAAAATTAATTAAGGTAATTTAATTCTACAACAACATCAACAAATCAAGCATCCATCCATGTGATCGATTTGGATAAGACGTCAAGTTCATAATTGGCAGATGTGCCGGAGAAGTTTGATTTGGGGATTTAAATTTAAATGCAAAAAGACTTTATGTACATATAAATTAAAAAAAAGAAATAAAAAATATATAATATAAATAATATAATATAAATATGAAAGGAAATATATGACTAAAAAATATATATAAATAATTTAAAAAAAATAGTGAGTAAGTATTCAGAAAAAAACGAAACTAAAAAATATAATTAAATAAAACCATAAAAAATAAAAAATTAAGAAAATATAAAACAAATAAAACCAAATAATTATAAAAATAAAAAAACAAAAGAAAAAAATTATAGAAAATAATAAAATAAAAATAATAAATGGGAAAAAAACACAAAAATAAATAAAACCGATAAGAAAAAAATGTTATAAAAAAACAACGAAAAACTTAAATAAAAAAATTATACTATAAGGAATGAAGAGATACGCTAAAATTTTATTATAAAGAAGACAAAATTTTTAAAGCAGACTTTTAATGTGAAGGAAAACAATATTTTATGGTAAAAGAAAGAAAATTGTATAGTAAAAAGAATTTTTTTTTATAGTAAAGTAAAAGCACAATTTTCATATATAAAAGAAAAATTGCAGATTGAACCCAAAAAAATTAAATACAAAAACTAAATTTAAACATAAATAACATAAAAAAAATATCTAATAATTTACAAAATCCCCCAAAAAATTTAAAAATACACAATTAATAAGAATAAAAAAGCAATCTGAATACCAAACAAAAAAAAAAAAAATAATTCAAATAAAAACAAAATTATAGAAAAAAATTAAAACAAATAATATAAAAATATAAAACAATAATAATTTTAAAAAATAGAAACATAAAAAAATAATAACAAAAGAATAATATAAAAAATAAAAACAATATAATAACATAAAAAAACAAAATAATATAAAAAAATAAAAACAAAATAATAATACAAAAAAAAATAAAAATAAAAACAAAATAATAATACAAAAAAAAAAAAAATAAAAACAAATTAATATAAACAAAATAAGAAACTATTAATTATTATAAAAAATTAAAAAAAAATATATATAAAAAAATAAACAAAATTATAATATAAAAGAATAAACACAAAATTATATTATAAAAAATAAAAACAAAATAATTATATAGTAATACACTAAAAACAAAATAATTATATAAAAAAATAAAATAATTAAAACAAAAAAATAAAAAAAATAATATAAAAACAATAAAAAAATAATAATAAAAAAAATAAAAACAAAATTATAATATAAAAGAATAAAAACAAAATTATACTATAAAAAAATAAAAACAAAATAATTATATAAAAAAACCATAAAAACAAAATATTTCTATAAAAAATACGAATACAAATATAAAAAAAAATAAGATAAAAAATAACAAAATAAAAGAATGAAAAGAAATTACAACAGAAAAGTGAAGAAAACTGCACACTGACCCATATTCGCAGCAGCAGAATTTCAATCAGCGGCTACGCAGTATCAATTGCCGCTGTTGTCTGATCAGATCAGCTCAGATCGTTTACCATAATTTATGCTCTTACAATGTAGCAAGAAACTGAAAATGAATAAATAAATGCACAAAAATGCAAGCAACGCACGCGCGGACACAAACACACACACTCACACAAACTCACCCATACTCAAACACACGCACGCATGCTCGCATGGTCATCAGGCAAAAGCTGGCAATCGATATGTATGTATGCAATTATCAATGAAATTCATAACAGAAAGCGAACAACGGCGCAGCATCGGCGCAACACGCCATTGCGAAGGCTGCAACTATGACACCGAACCGACACCGAAACCGACCGACCATATGCTCCGCTCTGCGCAGCTCTGCTCGGGTCCATGCTGTCCCCGGCATTGTTTTAAATGCATAACAACATTTTTGTAGCAGCTAAAAAACAATTGCAGCGAGCCGAGCGCTCTGTTAAAAATGCAACGCACATACGCCTTATTATTGTCCAATTGAATGTGCGGCGATTGCCACAACTGATCCTGCACACACCACCACACACACTCATCAACATAATGCCGCACTTAGCGAGTTGCACTGCAACCCAGCCGATCCGCCTTGTCCGTCTGTTCGTTCGTCCGTCTGTCCGTCTGTCTCAGTCCGTCCGTCTCAGTCACTCCATGCGGTTGGACTCGTGCTGCTTGCGCAGAGCTTTACCATTTACAAATGAGGGTTTGCTCACTCTGTTCTTACCACAACGTGCTAAAGCTGCTATACGCTCTTTCTGTATGCATATCTGCCGCTTTTTCTGTTAACATGCTGCTTTCACAGTATTGTGAGCAAACTCTCTCAATGAGGTTGGCAGTACTGTGTTCGTTCGCTCGTTTGGTTCGTTTGTGCTCGAACCGTGCTTTTCATACTCCGCTTATGTGTGCGCTTATAAAAACGTGCCACATTGATGCGTGATTGAATTGCCAAGTGAAGATGTTCGTTCGCCTTTGGTTGTGGCGACAGTAAATGTTGACTTGATTTGGTTCTTCTTCTGCTGTTATTTTTCATGATTCTGTTTTTTTTTGCACTTTTTACTTTATTTTCATTTATGTACTTTTTTAAATATAATTTTTGCAAAATGGTAACTAAATTGCAAGCACGTTCGTTGGCTGTTTGCACAGCTGTGCTGTTTCGCGCAAGCACCGTTAGCGCTTTATGCGTCAACCAAGTCAAAGTCAGCACATGCCAATATACGAGTGGTATTCTAGTCAGTTTCATTTTGAATTGCATGTAAAAACTTGCTTGCAATTGGAAGGTATCCATCCATCTGTCGATCCATCCATCCATCCATCCACTTTTTGTTTGTATATTTAACCAGCAGCAAATCTGTGGAGCAACACTTGCAGCTGAAGAGCGCAGGGGGCACGCACTCCAACATGGCAAGCGATATAATTACTTATGCGGCTTGGAGGCAGGCAGGCCAGGATGCTAACTAGGTGTAGCGGAGAATGTGTAGAATGGAGCCAGGTTCCGTTTGTGTGACAAGAGACATTTTCCTTTGGGGAGTAAAGGTAGAATTTTACAATACTGGCACTAGTACAACTATGTATCATTAAGGATTCGAACTGTCTGGAGGAAGAACAGGCCCGCACAGAACATTTTCTCTGCGCTTTTCCGTCCTGCCCTTGGGAGAATAAGGAAGCCCTTATTTAGTGTCAGCTGTTTTGGAAATGGACAACGTAACTTCCTTATCCCTGGACAGACTTCTGAGTTTCATATTAGAGAGAATTCTACGGATTCAGTTTCGTGTCATTTCCATGTATCACTAGTCCGGTCCGGATGACTTGCCAGCTAATCCCAATTTTCTACTACCTTCTATTTTGAATGCGGTAAAAGTCGTTGACATTTTTATTACAGATTAATCACACACATTACACCAGTGATAAACATTTTTATGACTCCTTCTCAGTTATGCATTTTGCATTTCGGAGCCGCTTTATCCACCGGGAAATTGAACGTAAATGCATAGTTTTCCATTTCGTGGCGCTCATAAAATCTTTTAATATTTTGTTTTGTCCGAAAACATTCGCGCCTGACCTAAATGACGGTCTCACATTTCGCATTATTGATTTAAATGGTTGGGGGTTTAGCGACCATTAAAGTCGTTATAATTGATAATAAAATCAAATTGCTGTAGCTGTGAAGATTGTTAAATGGAATCATAAAATTGTGAGAACGTATTTATTTAGATACGCCTAATATCGACATGGAAGCAGAAACGAACACTTCCAATCACCGTTAGCAAACTGTTCGTCACGGTGAATGTTTTTCCTTCTGTGTTTGTTTATTTCTCTTCATAATTTATCTTCAAATACGTACTTTCTCTGTGTTTCTCACTAATAGTACTCGTATATGAACCCAAATATATTTATCGAGCTAAGATTTCAGAATTCCTGAGCTATTTTCCTGTGCTCCATTTATTTTAGAAATTGTGGCATTTTTCTGGAATTGGTACTAAATTATATCATCATGTGATAAATTATATGGTCATATGGACGAGATCGAATTCCATACTTACATGTAATATCTGTACTACTAATATCTCTTGCCTATGCTGTATCAGGACCATCCTCTCACTTGACAATCCTCTTTCTAGATCATCCTCTATCTTGATCATCGTCTCTCTTCATCATCCTCCCTCTTGACCATCCTCTCTCTTCACCATCTTCACTCTTGCCCATCTTGTCTCTTGACCATCCTCTCTGTTGATCATCCTCTCTCTAGATATCCTCTATCTTGATTATCCTTTCTCTTGATCATCATTTCTTGACCATCATTTCTCTATCTCTATCTCCATCTCCATCTCTCTCTTTCTCTGTATCTCTCTTCTCCATGCTCTCTATCTCTGTTAACAATCCTCTCTATTGACTATCTCTCTTGCCTATCCTGTATCGTGACCATCCTCTCACTTGGCAATCCTCTCACTTGACATTCCTCTTTCTTGATCTTCCTATATCTTGACCATCCTCCCTCTTGACCTTCCTCTCTCTTGACCATATTCTCTCTTACCACCCCTGTCTTGACCATCGTCTCTCTTGCCCATCCTCTCTTTTGACCATCCTCTCTTTTGACCATCCTCTCTGTTGATCTTTCACCATATTGTCCGTTGGTTCTCTAAATGGTTGTAGAGACTTTCCTGTGTTATTTCAAATGTTGTCAATCTCTCCTCCAATAGCTCTATGAATATCGTTCTAGATTGGGTTTATCCAACTTTTTCATTTTCTATTCTACCAGTAAAGTATCATCAGTTATACGTCGGCCTCTTCTTCATCTGTTTGTTTCTTTTGTTACTAATTTCTCCAATTCTTCATAATTTTACATCCGTTCTATCATCGTTTCCTACTCTCTTTTCGGTACCTCTCTTCTAAGGAGCTGAATTACAATCCTTTGAGAATTCTTCACAAAATGTTTGTATTGTTCCTTTTCCCATGATGTGTCGTATTCTACATGAGACTGAGATCTGTGGAAGTAACTTCTCTTTGTTTCACGTCTTCGTACGATTCACAGCTGTTTTTAAAATGGACCAGAAGGTGAAGTAGTTCATTGTACCACCCCAAATCACCACAAATGAGTCACTCTTTTTTGTGGGTCTCCATTTCTGAACACTTATTTTGCACTTTTTCTGTGAGCGTATCTTTTGGTAGAGTCTCGTTAATATATCCTTGGCTTATCCCCATACTATATCTGGTTGTCTAATTAAATGTGGAATTGCAAATTGAATTCACACCAGCAAAATTGGCTCCTATTAACAGCCGCCTTCTTCAGGGGGCAAGTTCACGGACATCTGCGCAGACCAATTACAGTTAGTTTTAACCTTATAAGCTATAAACACGCCGCTTCGTGGAGGCTTGCCACATGTTGCCAACTGTTAATGATCATTGGGACAATTTCATGCCATATGCAGTGCACGGACGACAACAACAACACCAACAACTGCAGCACTAACAATAACAAATGACATTAAACAACAACAAACAACAAACAACAATAAACACAATCAATCTTAACCGATGACAGCGGGCTCGATGCAAGCGCAGTGCTCGTCGTAGTTTCGTTTGGTGGAAGTGCACTTGTCCGTGGACAGTGCTATGGTCAAGATCATTTACAACAACAACAACGATCGCAACAACATGAACAGATACCACAACAACATCGCCGGCAATGTGCTAAGCATGTGTGTCCAAAGATTTTGCACAATTTTTTCCTTATCTTTTAATTAGTATTGCGCTGGTGTTGGCCAAAGTGCTGCTGAAAGCTGATGCAGGCGAGCTAAGCTCTGATGAAGACGCTGACGAAAACAGGCAATCTCAGGTAGTCAGTCGTCAGTGGTAGGCAGCGAGGCAGCCAGGCGCAGTTTGCGTGGAATTTTTGTTGACATAAATACCTGTGCGCGGAGCTACCAGCGTCGCGGCAATCTTAGACGCCATTGGAAGTGGCGCCAATGTTCAGCGCGCCATTTATGGTTGAAATTGAGAGGAGTAGAGCAGGCGGTAGTAGGAAGTGAGCTGTTGCTTCACAGATTGACTGATGATGTTTTAACTGTGATGAAGTTTCTCCTATACAATTGGGAAGTTGACACATGGAAATCCCTAAAAGAATAGGTAAACGAAAAACCTGAAAGGATTTAAGCAAATCCTTACATTGTGTGGGAACAAGTGAAGCGAGTAGAAAGGAAATACTCTACTGTCTATTCGGGGTTTGGAAATATGAATTTCTTAGAGCCACTGCATCACAGTCTTTCAACTGGCTCCTGGAATTGACTCCTAAGCTTTAAGAGGAAGAGTCGCTTCAACCTCTCCCATGAGTTTGCACTCTCTGAGGCTCAAGCATGTTAGGCTTTGTGGTGGTTTGGGCCTGATTTAAATTTGAAACTCCAAAAGCGTAATCAACTTGATCCAACTTTAGGTAAAGGAAATTCTTCTTTCATTCATTACGTCCCCCCACTTCCCGGTAGATATTTCCGGTTGCATATGGTGGGCCCAACATTATTTTCTGGTTTCTCATTCGATTGCCACCAACATTTTCTGACATTAATGACAGCAATTATGGTGCCTCATAAAAATTTGCAAAAATGGCACTTAAATTTACAAATCTACAAATTCAACCACAACTACAATCACAGCTACAACCACAGCTACAGCAACAACTACAACCACAGATACAGCAACAACTACAACAACAACTACAATCACAACTACATCTATGACTACAGTCACAACTACAGCACGACTACAGTTGCGCCAATACTCACAACAACGGCAACGACATCGTCAGCAACGAAGTACTTGTATCTTGGACTTTAACGGCTAATGGGGCACTTTGGTCTGATGTGTCTAGCGTGGCCATTGCTGCTAAAACTGTCGCTTAAATCAATCCTAATGACGATAGTCATCTACACAAGCGGCTCACATGATGCTTATCTCCACACCCATTCTCACAGATTTGTGATATGCGTATCCCTGCAATGAAAGCTGAAATTAGTTCCCAAAATGATATAAAGCAATGTACAGAAAGACCGTCTTTTAGCCAGAGAAAACGGTTATATCCGTGCTCTTGACACTTTTCATTGGTCCTCATAAAATGAGTATCATAGAGGTGGAAGAATCATTCATGAAGATGAATGAAGTCTCTTCTGAATAAGTGCTCGTATGTGATCTGAAAGGCCATCAGGATTGAGATGATTTGATCTCCCACTCTTCGATAGGAGTGATAAATTATTGTGTTCTGTATGTAAATAGTTGAGGGCTCTAGTAGAGAGGTGTGGGCAATGCCTGTTCATTTTAGTGTACAGAATCTACTCCAATGTTATCTGAAAGGTCTTCAAGTTAAGGGGATTTGGTCTGCCACTCTTTGATTATAGGAGTGACATATTCATTTATGCACTATGTAAATAACTGAGGGCTATAGTATAGATGTGGGGGCATTTCTGTTAATTTCAGTGTATGGAACGAGCTCTTACGGAAGAGTTTTCATATGCCATCTGAAAGGTCTTCCAGATCTATATTGGTGTAGTTATTATATATCGATGAATCGGTCATGTATTCTGTTCAATTCAGTTACTCATACAACAAATAGATAACGTATTCTCTACTTCATCTACCTCTACCTCTCTGCTCGCTCATTATGGACTAAGAAAGTGAGAAACATGCTGAGCAAAAAATATTAATTGCCAAAAACCCCCCATTTGTCTCATGCATCACTGATTTATCATCATTCTGAATTGTTATAAGTCACATATTTTAGCACAGGTTCTAATTTTTTCATCTCTTAACAATAACTGGTTCATAAAGTACTAGTTTTCCATACTAGATCAGTGGTAATGATAAAAGGAGTATTACACTAACTGGTTCATAATGTACTAGTTTCAAAATAGTTCAGTGGTCATGTATAAACTGAGCATTTCTATTGCAATACCTCACACTAACTGGTTCATAATGTACTAGTTTCAAAATAGTTCAGTGGTCATGTATAAACTGAGCATTTCTATTGCAATACCTCACACTAACTGGTTCATAAAGTACTAGTTTCAAACTAGTTATCAGTAGTCATGCATAAAAAGATCCCCTTCTCATCACCTTACGCTAACTGCTTCATAATATATCAAGTTTAAACTAGTTCAGTCATGTCAAAAATGAGCATTCATATTTCATCATCTCACACTGACTGGTTCATAATGTATTAAGTTCAAACTAGATCAGTGGTCATGTATAAAAGGAAAATTCCCCCATTTCATCACCTCACACTAACTGTTTCATGATGTACTAGTTTCAAACTAGTTCAGTAGTCATGCAAAAAAGAAACATTCCCATTTCATCACCTCACACTAACTGATTCATAATATACTATTCACACTAGTTGAGTAATCAGGTGTAAAATAGCCAATATACATCATGGGCTATATACAAATGTCTAATCGTGTAAGTCGGTCCATTCGAAGTATATTTATTCTAGTTTTACTATCGTTGTCAGAACAAAAGTTGTATAGTAGATTCAGATGAAGTGCCACTGAAGAAGTAGTTGATCTCTGCTTCAAAAAATAGTCACAAATAATACTATTTAATACATAATCAATAATTAACAAATAATCCACTTCAGTACTTCACATCAACTGGTTTAATAATGTACCAGTTTCAAACTAATTCAGTAGAAATAATGTCGTTTTATATAAACCTTTTTATGTCACTACTTATTCAAGTGGTTCATATTGCACCATTTTCAAACTAGTTCAATAGTCTAGTATTTAAGGGTCTAACGATATAACTTTAGACATACTCGTACACTATATACTCGTATATATATATATATATATATATATATATATATATATATATATATATATATATATATATATATATATATATATATATATATATATATATATATATATATATATATATATATATATATATATATATATATATATATATATATATATATATATATATATATATATATATATATATATATATATATATATATATATATATATATATATATATATATATATATATATATATATATATATATATATATATATATATATATATATATATATATATATATATATATATATATATATATATATATATATATATATATATATATATATATATATATATATGTATATATATATATGTATACATATGCTTCAAACTAGTTCAATATTCTTGTAAAGAAGGGTCCAACGATATCATCTTCGATATATACGAATATGTAATTCGCTATCTTCGGTCACTTAAAAGTAAGACTTCGTAATGCTTCCTTACAGCATACTTCCACTTCACGTTCATACGAGTCACATTTTCTGCAGGGGATGCTCTGGTCTTAGCTTTGCTTTGCGTTACTTCTGTGGCCACAGAAGATGTCAAGCGAGATTCCTCCTCGATACACTAATTTGCATATCCATGGGCGAGTGTGCTGCGCGAGAAGAGTGAGTGTCGACCGCGACGTACGCACGCACTTTTAAGTTTAGACTCGTAAATTTGCAGTTAAAGCCGTGTTTACTAATCTTGGGAAAATGTAAACGATTTGCATACAATTTTATTTATGAGGCCATTAGGCGGACAATAATCATCATCAACGACCTTTTTTGTAATGCGTGAATGAGTGTGCGTGGAGTCTGAGCACACGTGTCTACACACACACATATGTATGTGTGGCTGTGTGTGAGTGGGTTGGTACCTCGTAATACTGAAGTTTTTTTTGGTATTCATTTAATTTGCATTTTGATTGATATGTGCGACGACTTGCTACTAACCAAACATTACCATCATTGTCAACTCTATCCGCCACCACCACCACCTCCATCATCGTCGCCACCATTATCAGCTCCGCCGCCAGTTCAAGTGACAATTACCGAATGTGTGTGCAACATGCCTTTTACGGCGCGATGTGGTGGCATGGCATGAAATGGCACAGCAGCGTGTGGTAAATTATAGTTGTGAGAAATGGAGCAGAATTGCAATAGAGATTGAATTTATTGGAATTTGCTCAACTCTCTGCCGCTGTCGTCGTCCTCTCTGGTGGATGGCTGACTGACTGACTGACTGATTAACTGGCTGACTGACTGACTGGTTGCCCGGCTACCTTAACAATTTGCATTGATTGCTAATAACATAAAATTTAACAAGCATGCTGACATGCAACGCATTTCCAAGGAAATCGCAGGAGGGTGCAGTAACAAGTGATTGGAATTTATGTAATACTCGTAGTAAAATGGACCTCGTCCAACGATTGCGTCTTTCAACGATCATCGCCACTCTCGACTAGGCTCTGGCCGTTTTTTCAAATGACAGTGGTGGATTTCCTGGGTACATCTCCTTCCCCCCAGCTTAATCGCTATGAAAAATAGGTAACAATGTAAGAAAGGAGCCAGTGACATGTTTGTATTGATCACCATCTGAACAGATAAGTTATTATGAGAAATGAGAGATAGTTATAAGAAAAGAAAGCCGAGAGATGAAACCCTATAATCTTGGCATCACCCAGTACAATGTACTCTTATAGTATAAATCGTCTATCGTTGGATATTACTGACTACGTAGGCATCTTCCTATAGCATGAGCGAGGAACAGAAACAAAGTATAGATTTCCCTGGATTTCATGAATTAGCTTCCTTTTAGCCTCAATTTCTGTTCCACATATTTCCAGTGAGCTCTTCAGTGTAACCACCTTAGGAGTAGTAATCTACCACATGAAGAATTGATCTACCACATGAAGAATTAATCTACCACATGAAGAGTAGTGATCTACCACCTTAGGAGTAAGAAAATACCACCTTAGGAGTTGTAATCTACCACATGAAGAATTGATCTACCACATGAAGAGTAGTGATCTACCACCTTAGGAGTAATAATCCACCACCTTAGGAGTATTAATCTACCACATTAAGAGCAGAGATCTACTCCGATTGTATTGTTCAAGCATAGAAACAGATTCATTAAACGGGGCTACATAAATCTGTATAAAATGAAACTGCCTTTGATCGCACCATTCTTGTGTTGCTGGCAACCCTGCTGAGCGAAGAGGTAATTACCAGGCCCGCTGCAATCAGCGCCATCGACCGCATTACATGAACGTGCCGCTGGAAGCGTCGTGCTTCACGCATTTCAAAAGTGGAACATGCTCGTACATTTCACGAAAGAAATTGTTTGTTCGAACTGAGGCAGAATGGGAAATTATGATTCGAACGCCGACATATTTGGTAAATAAAGCGTGGCCGATCCGATCCGATGTTGGCCACTGCGTGAGTAATTATAAGTTAAACTTTTTGTGGAGCAATTAAACAACAGAGCAGAAAATAATCGGAATAATAATTGGGAGAAAATTGTTGAATTGAAACTTTTTAAAGTAAACATTTGTACGATTATAATTAGTTTTCTGTTCGTTCGTTTGTGACTACAAATGGTGTCAGAGATTTAAAAACATTTGTAATTCTTCTACAATATTAGTTTATATATATAATCGACTATATACTACATGGGTACTATTGTGTTGAATTCCATGTTGAATAACTACCGAACAATTCCTAAGGGACTGTCTTTAAAATCATCTTCTGGTTTAATAGGGGGGACTATGACTACAAGCGTAGTAGAAACAACAGATAACAGACATATTGCTGGAAGAATGAGTAATTCGTCATGTTGTTATCAGGGAAAAGTTGATCTCACAGTTAGAAACATAACTTAATTGTACTCTTCAGTATCTTCAGTATATGGGGGATGTATAGCAATCGTAAAAAATCTACCTCTAGATTATCAAGAATTGTGTCATTTATTTTGCTGGCGAGAGCTCTCACGAATCAGTTGGTACCATTTTAGTTGATGTTTTAAGCTAGAGACGTGTCGCAGCAAGACTTGTTCCAAAAGAGCTGAATTTGTGGCAAAAAGTGCGTAGAAAATCTGTTGCTGAAGAGATGCTTCCTCGAGTCGCCAGTGATCCCCTACATTCATGCATCACATCATAACTGGTGATGAGACTTGGGTGTACGAGTACAACATGCAAACAAGTCAACCGTCAGCGGAATGGAGGACAAACGAAGAGCCGAAACCGTAGAAACCACGTCGAAGTCGGTCAAAAATCAAGATCATGTTCACTGCTTTCTTCGATTATTGTGGTATGGACCATTCTGAAATCCTACCGGAAGGTGAAACCGTCAATAAGGAATATTATTTCCCAGTTATGAAGGGTTTGATTGAGAGTATTCATCTTAGTAGGCCAGATTTATGCAAGGACAACAGTTGGATTGTGTACGAGTATAACGATAATCCACCATCACACAAGGCTATCATTGTGAGTGAATTTTTGACTAAAAACTCCACCAATATCATTGAACAACCTCCGTATTCGCCAGATTTGGCTCCATGTGACTTCTTCCTGTTTTCAAAGCTGAAATTGCCACTTCGTGATCGTTGAGTCGATCGGAGCCATAAAAGAAAATTCGAAGAAGGAACTAAAGGTCATCCCCCGACATCGGCCTGTACAGAAGTGTATGGATCAATCGTTGCCGTAGGTCAGTAGTTGGTATAAGTGTATTGCTTCAGAAGAAACCTACTTTGAAGGTGATAAAATACATTTTAATGGTTAAATGAATATTTTATGTTTTATTCATGAATTCCGGGTCAATATTTGATTGAATGTAGATCGACAGTCCGGGTACTCATGGTCATGGTGAAGTTTCTGATTATAGGACGAAATTAGTACAATGCTGTGTGTTGCATCCATTGCAAATCTTTTTATTTTATTTATTTTATAGCTTACTTTTTATATTAATTTGCCTCTTCTCTTTCCCTTCCTCCGTACCACTTCTCTTCTCATATCAAATATGCAGCGAGTTGATTGCTACTTTGCCGTCCGTGTTGTTGCTGCTGATCTTCCAAATCGTATAATTTATTTTCTTTATACTGAAGTCGTCATTTAAGGCTTTAATTTCAAGAAGTTGACTTTTAACTTGGCAATTATTATTTCTAATTATATTATATTTGTCTTTTTTTTACTTACAGAATCGAAAGAGGCACATTTAAACCTGCACAATTCACGCAAACAGAAACGTTGAAAAGTTTACGTAGAATTATTTTGCAAAAAAGAGGGAAAATGCCACAATAACCGCAAACATGCAACCAAATGAAGAAGTTCTCATACACAACAAAAACAACAGCTACAACAAAAACAAGAGAAACAACAGAAACAACAACAACAACACCAACAGCAACAACATCAATAAGCGGCAACCAGTTCCCACGCAAATCTTATGTGAAAAATAAAATTATCAACTTCCTGAAGCGGAGGCAAAAAGCGCAGTACTCGTAAAACGAAAAATTTGCGTTTTTGATTATATCGTGGGATCTCATCGCAACGCACACACACACACACACACACGCACACACACACACACACACACACATATATATGCACTCATGTACACATACACACATTCTCTCACACAGCAAACAAACAAACAAACGAACACACAAAATGACGCGCGTTTTCTGCAAAATGGCGGCTCTGGAGCCGCTCTCAGCTCTTATCAAATGCCGCGCGAGGAGCTCCTCTCTTGTGTGTGTATAATTTTAAATTTTATTAATGAAGTGAATTAATTTAACCATTTTTTCTCAATGTGCAAAGGAAGTGTTAAAAAAGTCCAGTCGCACGATATCTTGGCACAGTTAATGGCACTGGAAGAATTCACGGGATGATTTATTACACTATTCCCGTGATCTCTTAGTGGCATCTATGGTGCCAGGGTTGTCAACATAACGCTGCAGCGGCCGTAGCAGGTGGACGACGGCAACTGTGTCTTCCCACCTCGCATCGCAGTTTAAGTTAAAATTAATTAAATGTACTGTTAAGACTTTTGGCTATAAATTAAACTAAATGCCAAGCGTTAACTGAATTTGAAAGCCATTTGCCAACTGCATGGGCAGACAGCCGATCTGTGATAGTGGTGGTTTCATTCGAGTAACACAGACAGACACCAAGTGTGCTGCTTTTAAATTACATTTCAGCCGCAGATGTGGCGAGCGTGCGCGCGACCTGGGCATACCGTCCCAGTTGGCCTGCTCATGCCTCAAGTCGCGCTGTGTGCGACTTTCGGCCGACAGGCGGGCTGCTTGGATGCAATGTGCCGATGGAGTCTTCAAATTGCAATAAATCGGTATTTAGCAAAATTTTTCTTTTATTTTCGACTGCGACTTATTGCATTGAAGTGTGGCGGCACACGGCGACTCTCGCTTGTCTCAAATTAATGACACTTTTCTTTCTTTATGTTGTCAGGCTGGGGTCGTTTTCCTCATTGGGAAATGTTCAATTGGAAGGAAACTTAGCTACAGGTGTGAAGTGCAGTACATGTGGTAAGGAGTGAGCTACTCGAAACAGACACGCTCACACAAATTCAATCAACTCTGCAGTAAAAGTCTCCAATCATATTTTTCTGTACACTTTATTTATGATAATTACAAATCTCTGAGGCCACAACCTTTTCAAGTTGTCTGCTTAAGTTGACGTTGGCTTTATCACGCATACTATCAGCGAATGATTAAGGATTTGTCCCGAGGTAGAAAGTAAATTCAATTTGTGTGCAGATAATTGAAAGAAGGCCTTCGTATTAAAACGAATTTTTCAAAGCAGTTTCTTGATTTCAAGCAGGCATTCTACAGCATAACATGTCGGAATAACATGTCAGAATAGCTAAAGAAGCCAGGCATGGATAAGAAGGAGTATTCACAGTACAAAGCAGAAAGGATATGGAATAGTTTTGCATGTCTTTAGCCGGGCAGTGAAATTTCCTTCAAGCTAATGCTGCCCTCTTCTATTGGTGACTGCCCGGGAGCTGACAAAGCCTTCAATATAACTGGGCTGATCACCCCAAATGCGAATAATGTCGCTCTCCTATCCAGCAAGGGTGCTGTATTTAATGGAAGTTTATATTATTTGATGAGAAGCATGGGAATTTAGACAGAGGATGAACGAAATACAAACAAGGCTCATATATCAACTCTCAGGAGATGCGAGCAAGTGGACCTCCATCGTCATTCGATTTAGTAAGCAAATAATAATAAAAATAAGAACTGGAAGAATATCAGGTGTCAGTATATGAAACGACCGGCAACATACAATAAATCTTCAAAGATTGATCGATTTTGTTGGACAGCAGACCATATTTGGATGCCCACAGTCACACCTATCTGACCTTCTATATCGAAGGTGCACGTACTCGTATATCGTGTACAACATATTTGAACGACATGTTTTTCTCTTCTTCTCCCAAAGAGGATATAGGATACTGGCGGTTACCAGCAATCGACCTAGATACCTGGAGGAGGCTTGTACAGAAGATCTTTGATGATATTTGTTTATATGAATGAAATGGGATTCCCCGCAGAATTTCAGAAGCATACCAAGAAACTTATCGGAATGCAGCAAGGGACAAAGAATACATCGTTAGTTTATTTTTATGAATTGGGAATCGTAGTTTATTTTTATGAATTGTGAAAGTAAGCTACGTTTTGAGCTACGAGTACTTTATGATGGGTCTGTCCCAATGTATTCTATGTTGTATTGTGTTTTTCTTTTCCAGAGAATTGTTTACATATTTTTTGCTGTAAAGTTGAACATTTCTACTCACTAGTTCTAATACGGATTCAGTGATATGGCGACGGGATATTTTGTAGATATCTCAATATTGATGTTTGAGTGAGGTTCAAGATGCTTTTATTTCCTCTCGTTAGATATTACTTTGAACTTAGATATTCTTTGGATAATTACGCTATTCTTCCTATGCTTGTTTAGCATTCTTTGAATTCACACACTTTTCACTACTCCATTTGGCTGAGGTAACTGCACTGAACTGATGTTTGATTGGTCTGTACGCCTTGACATGAAATGTGTTGACCATGACCCAATGTAGCACTAGCAAAGCATTTCATCACTGGTACTCTCCGAACAACATTCGCTATTTCTATCTTTCTGATCTGAAAACAAAACATTAAAGCAGAGTTGATGTGTGTACTGTTTGGACGGAATTGGACGGATCGTTCGAAATATCAAGTGAGCATATCATTAACTTCTACTGAGTCGTCTGTCCAGTACACTGTAATGAATGAAAGGTTCTGTCCATCCGAGTACCTGCCACCCTTTCAATTAATTAGCTTTTCCTTCGTATGGATCTCTGTGAAAGCGGATATTTTCATTCCCAGACATTAGACTTGGAGTGAGGGAAATCGTTTATTATATCATAAAGTCGAAAACAGTCCTGTCATAGTTGCTGAAGAGTGTCCACGAGTGAAGAATTTTGAGGTAAGAAAAATATCGTGCAAAATAATAAAATAAAATTTAAATAAATGTACTTTTGAATTTTAAAAGAACACTTCAAAAATTATCTCAGTACGATGGCAGCTGAGAAAGAAAACATTATTTCGCCAACAACATTGAGTATCCGGATGGTTCTGACCAGCCATGTTATAACTTTCTCTCATCAAAGGATTGAAAGGAAAAGTGTGCTGCTTAAAAGGATAAGGCAATTTTTGTATAGGAAAAATCCATTAGAACCCATTAGAAATTGGCCATCGCGTTAAAAATATAGTAGAGGATGTCTAGATCGGATGATCATAAGTATTGATGATCATTGTATATGATTTAAATGGGAAAATAACAAATTAAGAAGTTAAAGTTATTTAATAATTAATAAGAATAATTTATAATAAATAAAAAAAAAAACAAATTAAATTATAAATTACCAAGCGAGGAGGCACTATCACAGCTGAACTATTGAATGATGTAGAGCCACTCACGTGTGGGAGCAGTTTTCAATCTTCTGGAACTCACTGAAACTGCCAATTCTGTGGAGCATTGCTTAACAGAACGCATGCTAATAACATGCCTATTATATATCCACTCAAACCGATTTCAATCGGAGCTACTATTATAATATAAACTCACCGATTATTTGGTCGATACATCTCCAATTCAGGGAAGAGTGTAATACAACAACTTGGAGAAGGGGAGCAATTATGCGAAAGAAATCTTAAGAAAAATATTTGAAGTACATATATCAGTTAAGGTTAAACGATCCTATAAAGGAGGAGAGGAGGCACATATATATAAGGCAAACATGGGCAGAGCACATAATATTGGAAGTGTCGCGCTTGCAGAAAACGATGCGTATATAAAATATGTACGAGTATATAAAACGATCTATAGAAAATTGAACAAATTTCGAAAAGTGACGACGAAGATTCCAGTAAACTAAGAGTCGGAATAGAATGTCCCCAGATTGTGATGAGTAGATAAAACTAAAGGATACCACTAAATAATATCCTGAAGCTGTAATGCTAATTGTGTCCAAGGTTATGATATGAACATTTGCCATATTAAGAGCACCCTAGTAAGGGAGCAAATGTTCCCTATCACCTTATATGAAATTACCACGCCTATTCTATAAGAAATTATGTTCATTTCGTACTGTTTCCTATTTCCGCATATTTGTTGACTTTCTAAAAGACAAGCCCAAAAAGAGTCTACGCCATCAGCGGCGGCACAACCTTGAAATATCACCTTTCACACTCGCTACGCGCTACAATTAAAAGTTCAATAGCCCTGTTCGAATAGACAAACCAAAGTCAGCCAAGCCGAAGGCAAAGGCGAGACTTGTGGAGTTGAAGAATTCACGCAAAGATTTGTTAGCAACTTATAACAACACAAGAAAAAAGTTTGAAAAATGGAAAAAAGAATAGAGAGAGAGAGAGAGAGAGATAATTAACTTTTTCACTGTCCTTTTAGCCATACCCGCCACAGCTGGTCCCAGTCTGAATACCGACTGAGCGAGTGGCTCGGTGCCTTTGCCAGTGTCTTTGACAGTGCCTTCTCCCCCTTTCAACTTTTACGTTCCCAATGATAGAGCAGCTATTAGCTGAAAAAGTACATGAATTGCGGAATTCTTGTTGCAACATGCAAAGACACACTAAAAGGAGAATAATGCGCCAGCTCCGGAATTGTTCGTGTGCGGATGGGAGCGCTTGGAACGCTCGCAGGCACCGGAGTGGTAAACAATTTAATTCGTTTTTGTGTTTCATTCAAAAAGAAAATCTCCGCTTTCGTATTTACTCGGTGTTGCTATTGTTAGTGTTGTTGTTGTTGTTGCAGCAGTTGTTATTGTTAGTAGTGTTGTTGTTGTTATTGCTGCTGCTGTTGTTGTTGTTGTTAGTTGCTACACTTTTTGTTGTTGTCAAATAAATGCTTGAATGATTTCATGCATAAATTATGCGCAATTTTGTAGCAAATTGACTTTGTTTTATTGCACACGTCTGTGTGGCTCACAGCCGTGTTGCATGCGGCATGTCAGCAATTCCATTCATGCCGCTGCAGGTGCTCTGCTCTGCTTTAGTTTCGCCTGTTCTCTCTCTCCCCACATTTGATGAAATTCCGCTGCCATGCTGCGGAAATGTTTGAGCGATCATTTTGAAAAATTCGCTTCCTCCCGAGATTTTTTCTCTTTTTTTTGGTATTTTTCTGTTTTTCTGTTTTTTGTTGTTGATTTTTGGTTTTTACTTTAATGATGTCGCGTTGCGCTTCAGTTATTTTCATTTCATGTGCCGCAGATCGGCCTTTTTTTGTTGCTTGTGGCTTTTTCGTTGCTTGTGGCATGTGCAGCTAAGAGGCAATAACTTCTCGCCATAAGTGACACACGGTGTTGCTGTTGTTGTTGTCGGTCTTATTGCTGTAGAGCACGTCTAGCCATGTGCAAAATCTATTAAGATTTTTAAACTTACACGGGAGTCCATTAAAATAGCTTTCAACCACAGAACACTCGAAGAAACCAACTGCATAATGAAGAGGAAATAAATGGATTTTTGTTGAATTTTAATTGTTCTTAAATAGTCTTGAAGAAAGGGTATACGTCCTAGGTAGGTAGGTAGGTAGATAGGTAAGTTGAGTGGCTGTTAAAAGGCTTGAGGGACTTGTGACACCACACAAGTCCCTCAAAATTGCTGCCATTTGGGGCTTCTGATATCATTGATGGAACCGTTTTTTGGGTTCGAAATGTCCACCTCCAGTCAAGGAAGTAGTCGCTCAGAAAGGAAATTTTCCTTTTGGACAGCGTTGGAGACGTGCATATCAGGTGTTCGATGGACTCTTGCTTCTCCTCATCCATGCAACTCTTGCTAAAGTCATTTGAGAGGATTCCTTATGTAAAATTTGTTCCCTTATTCATTTTCTGTGGTACCAAGAGTCCGGTGTCCCATTAAGACCGGCACCTATATTTTGTCTACTCAAGGATAGTAGATCAGTTGAACCCTTGACATTTTTTTTGAGCACTCCATTCTATTAAAATCACACTTTTCAATACTACATAAAATACAGTAAAAACGGGCTAGGGGTCATTCACAGAAGATATATCATTGTTTAATTAGAGGAGATTTCAGGCCATAGTAGAGACTGATGTAATCATTTAAATGTAAGTTAGGTTATATTATACTGGCTGACCGAATACGCCTTGAATAGACCTTAGTGATACCAGATGAGTATCTATTTTAGGACTCGCGGAAGCTGAGATCATTGCATAGGGAGATGTTTTTAGCTAGCATTTTTAGTGGGGCCATTCCGAAGGTTGAAATCTCTTGTAATCCCCCACACCAGGTAGACCCCAAGTTTTCTTAACTTGCTCTAGCGATCGAGAGACAGAAACATAGGAGATGTTTTAAGGTTGCCTTGTTCCTTGCATTTCGTGCACGCAACCATCATTGCTTGAGAGGCTCATCTTTTTTCATAAAAAAATAATGCTGATTAAGCATCTTCCAACTTGGCTCCTTGGCACCACAGGATCTACTTCTATTTCTTCGGAGGTCGGGTAGATTTAAAGCAGATTAAAAGGGAACCTGAAGTACAGTACAATGGATATATACTCTGTCTGAGTGCTGCGCTTACTAGATTGTTCCGACAAAAAAAAAAGCATCTTCCAGGCTTATAGCACAATTATTATCACTTGCTTGAGTGCTTGGAGACTTCCTTCTACAGCAGGTATCTGGCCTAATCCCATTCTATTCTATTCTATTAAGAATCTAATAAAAATAGATGGACCATGACTATCATTGCTTTAGTCCACACGGGCACTTGAATCCTAAAATATTTTTTAATATCTTCCTGTCTAAAATAGTCGAATAATATCGAGGTGGCTACTACAAGGTGCGGGAGAAACCAAACAGGACTTATTAAAAATAAGACCAACAAAAAGTTTTTTTGGAAGAACCGACAGAAAGAACCTTTAATTGCCCTTAAGAGAGTTCCCATGAAGAAGACTGCCACTCTAACCTAACTTAACATGTCGCCATTCTATCGCGTGGGTACCTATTTGATTCCGATATGAACATGGCAATGTTTCTAGTACTTATGGATGATAATTCAATCCAACCAGTAAGGAAAAGTGAGACCAGGGATTTATATTTTCTCCACGCTATCATAAGATTGGGAGTAGTCCCTTCTTATGCTTTAGAGCGGGAGCTGCGACAGAAGTCATTGAATGACAATCCTAGTCTTTCAGCGTGTCTAGCAATCAAGCAATGCCCCGTGACCGCAGAGATTGTTGTGTTCATGGAGTTTCTGTTGAGGTTGAGTAAGTGTCTAGTGTTGAATTTGTGGAAATTTTTCCATATCACCCAGGATGCTTTTGACATCTTTCAAAAGCCTTCAAGAGCATTTTATGAGAGTTCTATATAATTGTAATTGATCAGTCCTTGGTACCATTTAAAGGACGTCTCCCTGATTTGCTTTGGTGACTAGCACGCATTTAATTTGACCAATTTGCGGTGAGACAATAGAATAAACAAGGACACTAACCATAAAGTCTGTTCAACAAGAGAGAAACGACGATAATTCATAGTTAAGGTCTACATATAACTATCTCTTTCACACACTGCGATTATTTGTTTACATGTCTACGACGCTGATGTCATATCAGATCAGTATAAATTGGTAGTTTATTAAGGGAGGACGATTGACGAAATGAGTTCTGTAGATGCGAAGCGGTATGAGGCCGTGTTTTAATGCATACATCCGAAGGGAGCGATAATATCCTATGTTGCCGCTGCTAAAACAATTAAGGAGTCAGAATACTTCCTCAAGACATGGGACGATGAAGCAAAAAGGTAGATGGTTCTTTATTGACTCCATCACCAGGACTTATTGGCATTCCCACCTGACTAACCATTACACCACAGAAAATCACGCCCTCCTATGGTGCGAAGACACCAACATGCCACACTTCGCAGCAAACAATAACAGCCTCCACGGTGCAATGACTGTTCCGAGATCTCTTGTGGATTGTATTCACCCCAAAGATGGCAATTCTGTAGCTTTCGGAGCCCATTCACACAAAGTTGGCAAATTTTTGTATAAACAAACGAATTTTGAACATATTTAAAATATTTTTTGTGGCTCGTGTCCTTAAAAAATTTATTAAAATGATCATCAAATAAAATAAATAAAAAATCCATTACGAATTTTCCCCTGGAAGCATAAAAGCAAAGAAAAGTTTGTGGGCTCCTGCCGCCGCACATTTCCATAATTCATGCGCGCATGAGCACGCGCTGAGGCACCGATTGGCCGCTTTGGTTGGCATATATTGAGTCGCAGCAGGCAGCCGGCAGCCAGACGGGCTGGTAGCGCGGCAGGTACGCAGTGAGGCAGCCAGGCGGGCAACGAAGCAGCCAGGTAGAGGAAGGCAGGCAGGCAGTGAGGCAGCCGAGCATTCCAATTGACAGTTTGAAGTGTTTTGCTGCTCTGGTTGCGGCCGCTGAGCTCAGCAATTTACCAATTCGAGCACCACCATCGTGCATATGGCGCAATTGTTGCCAGCACCGCAAGTGCCTCCTGCCGCATTGTTAGCCATATTTGGCGCTCAAGTGCTGCTGCAGTAGCCGAGCTGCAAGTGCAGCAAGCCCGAGATGCAACTTGTATGCAAAGCAATTTGAACGTGCGATCGGCTTGTCCGCTCCTTGCCAGCTCGCCGAATGGCGTTGCAAGGAGCCGCGGTCTGCAGCATATTTTGCATATTTACACTCCGATCCGACCGCGTCTGTTGCGATTATTCCAATTGTTTAAATGCAACGCTTAAATTACTTTTGCGCCGCATTGTTTGCCAAATTAGTTGCGAGCTGGGTCTGCGAATGTGTTAACTTGTCTCCCGCCATTTCGCCAGCGAAATGTCAATTTAAATTGCGCCCAACTAATTCCCTACGGATTTGCCATGGCTCTGCGGGCCATTTCTGTTGCCTGAAACTGAGCTCCGCAACAGAAACGAAAAAAAGAAACTAGAAAAGTAGAAAATTTGAAAATTACCCCTAATCAGGCCGCGTACAGAAAACAGCAACGTAAAAAGCTCCTCTCCTCGTTGCCATTCCAGCCATTATTTGGCTCTGTGCTGGACGACGCTCTGTAATTTGGACCAGTTTTTCCCCGATTTATTTTCTGCTTTGCTCGAAAAAAACGTGCTGCCATGTCAATCCGCCAGCATGGTTTGTGAGAAATGTTTTTCATCCGCTTCCATTGTGGGAATTCGCGAAACTGGTGCAGCACGTTTTCTCGTTGCCATTAGGATGCAAATTTTTTCATAGTTTCCAAGCGACCACATTTTTCCCGCTCGGTGTGACCAACTGTGCTGTGGCATTGCGTTGGTCATTCTTGCCATTTGTTAGGGCAAATGTTTTTGCCAGTTATGCCCGGCTGTGTGTGCCCAAAGTATTTCTGTGGCATAATTTTATTATGTGCCAATCGATTGATGAACTGGTCAAGGAAGAGGAAAGCGCCCACAGCGGTGACAAGCGATGGGAGGAGGCAAACAGTTGATTGCTTGATTAGGCTACCTTTGTGGCGCCCAAAGTTTGAAGAGACACTTAATTTTGAAAGACGAATGTATTTGCTGAGAGAGAAGGATGGAGAAGATGGAGTTAATTTTTCAATCTTCGACAGAAGGGTGATGATCAGGCATTAATTGTCACCTCTAAGTCACCTCGAAGTCACCTCGAAGTCATCTCGAAGTCACCTCGAAGTTAATTCGAAGTCACCTCGAAGTCACTTCGAAGTCATCTCGAAGTCCCCTCGAATTCACCTTGAAGGTTATTCGAAGTCACCTCGAAGTCACCTCGAAGTCATCTCGAAGTCACCTCGAAGTCACTTCGAAGTCATCTCGAAATACCCTCGAAGTTAATTCGAAGTCACCTCGAAGTCATTTTGAGGGCCAAAAAAGGGCAAACCCACGGAAGTTCATACCAAGAAGGTTCGCCACACTCCAGTTCCTAACGCCATGTAGTGTAGTATTTGTCAAATATCATCATGATTGTAATTTTTGTACGATATTCTCGGTTGCCTCTAGTGGATGCTTCGATAGTACTATATCAGAGGGTGTTGCTAAACAGTTGCCACGCAAATGATCAGTTACTCGCATGTCTTCAGTGAGAGATTCAGAATCAAATTCGGTTTCAAATTCACCGTAGTTAATACATGGCTGAAGACAATCTTCAAGATATGTTTAGTGTTAAGCTATATATATTTCTTTAAAATAGCAAAAGATGTAAAGCAGAGACACACATTAAAAATGTGTCCACTCCACCGCTCAAGAAAATTCCTTACGTCCAAATAAAGATTCCGAGCCGTTCTCCTTAGTAGAATGAACGACAATGAATGGAAACTTAAGGGTTTCTTTTGAATACGGCAGATACTGGATGCACTTGTCGGTTCTTAAGAACACAATAATAAAGTGGAACATTTCCGGGACTCTACGGTTACTCCTTGAAACCGAACTCTCAGTCATTGAGATAATACTCAAAATTTGATGGGTTGTGAGAATATATCCCTAAATAGAATTACCGATGTGCCCACATATATTAACGGATCATTTCATAAGGATCTGTAGTTACTTTCTAAAGATAGTACAATAGGCATCAATGCCTGAGTGCTTGTATACCTCCTTATTCGGCGGTTCTCCGGCCTATCCCACTGCTCTAGTTTCTGAAGGATTGTGGTCAATAGAGTAAAATTCTGTTGAGTTCTGACTACAAATTTAAGAAAAGCAATGAGATCATTGGTAGATTAATCAAGGGGCTACCAATTAGCTGCTGTAGGAAGGATGCTGTTGGAGGAATAAGCTTGAATATCACAAGATCGAAAGATTGTCAATCTCGCCACGTAACCGACTGTCTCTGAATAGTCGCATTGAGTTTCTCGCAGTCTCTACAAAGAGATAAGTTCTCTTCTCAACATAATTTCAGATATTTCTGGGATAGTCAGTACCACTTAAAACACACAGACACTTAAAGCTTTTATTCTCGGATTCGGAAATTCTGATAACAACCCTTCCAACTATTCAATGGACGAGTGAATACCTTTGTAAAGCAGAGATAATATCTGCTAGTGGATAGGTCCGATTCATTTTGGTGGATTGCCATCTTCCGAATCAACGGTGGTTCAGGTCCCCAGTACAGACTTTGTCCAGAACAGTTTTGAGTGAACCAAAATTCAATCATATTGCAGGATTGCGAATGCCTAGACCTGGAACCTTCAGCTTTCAACCTGCGGTGTCTTGTTGGCTGAAGGGTTCATGGTTATATAGCGAGTACAAAGGTTGAAAAGCTCCGCATTTATAAGGTAGGTCGTGATCTTAAGAATGATGAGGTTGCTAAGCAACATGAGGAAGGATAACGTTAAAGGAACACCTTTTCTATAGAGTATAGCCAGTACAAAGGTTGAAAAGCTCCGCACCCATAGGCAAGTGTGTGATCTTGAGGATGATGGGGCAGCTAAATTTGAAGGGACAATTTTTCTATAGCGCCACCAGTCACTACCGAAGTGTTAGAATGTGTTTCCTTTTTCGGAACATAAAATCTGCTCTAAATTAAACATATTTTGGTCCAAGTAAATGTTTGAGGTGACGATGTCCCATCGCTTGCCACCTGCCATCAAACCTGGTCTTATAATTCTTTTGGAACGAATTCTTTACCTTTTGTTTGTGCAACTTTCCCAAACGTCTCTTGCTGCTTACGAGCATCTTTGCCTGGCTATGTTTCTATTCTACCTCGCAGGCATCGCTTGCTAAGTAAGAACCACTGCCGTCCGAAGTATTTGTCAATACTTAGTTAGCAATTTTGTATTCATTACTTTTAGTGAAACGTCACCCTGCCCGAGTGCAGCAGCCTCAGACGCTGGCAGCTATTTTCCTAAGCAACTGCCTGCTTAGCTGGTTGTTTCCTTAGTGGCACCGGACAAACATACTCGTGCAATTCCGGCAAACATTTCCACAGCCAACATGAGCGCTCCAATGCCAATTGCAAATTTCGCACACAAGCCGCACATGTGCGCATGCGTGCGCGTACAGCACATTCCTTTGGCGGTGCCGAGCTCTCCAAAAATGTTTATTTACTATTTTTATTTTCTGTTTGCGAATATTTGTGGCAATTTTTCTCTTGTGCAACACTTCAGGGAGTAATTTTTCTGCACATGCCACTTTGGGGCTTGGCAGCCGGATTAGCTGCAGAAGCAGCTGCGGTAGTGGCGGCTGCGGCGGCGACAGGATCAACATCGGCTGCTAAGTGAGCTGTTATAAATGGCAGCAATTTTCCGCCACAAATTGTGCCAAGTGGGTTGGGCTCGCACCGAGTGCATTGCCAATGTGGCAAGTCATAATGTCAATGGCATAAAATTGATGACTGACCAAAGGGTGTGCTGATTCGAGTCCATTTCCACATTGGGCAAGTGGGTTGCTTAAGCAAATCGGGACGCATTAATCAGCAGATGGAACACTTCGATTGTAAAGGCGCGAGTGTGCAGTTGAGAGGAATGTGGAGTACGTGGAGAATATGAAGTGTGAAAGGAGAGCTTAGAGAGTCGGAGTGCACTACGAGTATGTAGACAGATCTCCGGTTTATGAGGTAACACATCGCTCGAATTCTTTGGATACCTCTGGTTACGTCAGCAAATTAATTGTAGCTCTCTTAGTTCAACTGAGCTCCATTACTACTAGAATTTCTTTACATAGCAGTGCTCCTTAATTCATCTAAAAACATCTTCTCTCTGGTCTTCCTACTCTTATCTACTCGTCCAAACCACAACCTTCATTGACCAATCACTTTTCCGTTTTAATTAAATTTCTGCCTCAAACAACTCCAGCTCCATACCAGCGCGTATATCAAATCCGAAAGGCCGCCCAAGTTGCTCATGCTTGGGGTTCTCTTCGCCGACTGCTCCTCCTCTAGACAAACAATTGCGAAATTCCCAACGAAATTCGCTTATTTTATTGTCTTAATTCTATCTACTCCACTCAATCATTCCGAAGTGCCAACATGCTTAGTCCATCATGCTGGGCTCCAGCACGTCAAATTGTTGCTTGTTGTTTGGTCTAAGTTGGCAGCTGCGCGACCTGGCGGGCTCACGGCCTCACGGTCGGACTGTCTGCCTGTCGGGGCTCGCTTGTCTGTCTGAGACTGTAGTTTCCATGGGACCGATCGTTGGGGGAAAACGCGTCGAGCTTGACAACATGTCTGGACACTGGCACTGGGGAAAATGCAAATTATGCAAATTGCCCGCTAAAGAGGCAGAAGAGAAGATCGTGTGGGGAAGTACGAGTCGAGTCGAGTTGAGTCGAGTCGGACAAAAACCAACCAAAGTGGCAGAAGGGAACCGAAAACAATGGCAGAAAACTACAAAATGCAACGGTGGGGAAACATTTTGGAGAGAAGCGGGCTTTCAAACATACGGTAGTTAAGTATATCAAAGGATATCTGAATATATATCTGATATAAGAAAGTTACCTCTAATGAAAGGTTAGAATATTACAAGGACTCTGGATCTTCGCTCTTATCCGAGGAGCGATATTTTAGCCATATTGCAGAAACTTCGAAGGAATTCTAGAAGAAATACAGATTGTATGGGACACGGCATTCATTCTCTTGATATGTGATATCATGTAATAAATTACTTAATGGAGGACGAAGAGAATTTGTAAATCTTTCTAATTCTCTTGAGTGATACGTCTAATAATTTACTTAATGGAGTGCGAAGAGGACTCGTAACTCCCTCTAATTCTCTTGCTTGATATGTCTAATAAATTACATTAAGGAGGGCGAAGTAGATTTGGATCCTTTCCTAATTCTCTTGCATGGTATATTTAATAAAGGACTTAATGGAGAACGAAGAGGCTCTGAATCTCTTCCTCCCTAACTTCATTGGTTTCTATGAAAATATACACCATATCAGCATGATTGATACTAGACTTCTGGTTAGAAAATGGAAGCATGAGGGTCATTTAGGGTACTTGAAATTTGTGGAAAGTTATATGAACCTTTTCCAGTGAGTCACAGTTTCAATATTCGATCTGAATAATTTGATCGTCTTCTTTGAAAGTAGAATGGAACGTACAGAAATCTTTTATATAAACTTCTAGACTACTTGGTCTCCGATTTGATGTCAATTACTTAGGCTCAAGATATACGAGTACAGTGGCACTGTCACACAGGTATGAATAATGGAATATTTCGGAATACGGGGCACTGAAGAGATGAGTTTTCCATTCCCTTGACTAATTTGTTGTTGTTCAAGTGTACTGGGGCTTGAATATTCCTGAAATTTACCTGATTTACTTTTTATAGACACTTCCTGTCAGTGGATTTTAGATTCATATCTCCTTCGGCATAAAAACTATAACTCAGGATTGCTGTGGTTCTGCAGCCGGATCCACTTAGTATGTATTCCGGCTTCCATTAGATTATTGGTTGGATCAACGTTACTTATGGCGTAAGGCAAGAAACAGAACACGATTCATCTTAGAGAACCCTACTTTTTAGTATACTCGATCAATGTTTCGGGCTTCACGTGCATGTGCATTTGACGCCTTGTACCTTGTTCACATTGTTAGTCCTGAGGGTTATTTAGGTTACTGGTGTCAATGCCTCCGCAGCTATTTCCTTGGGTAGTAAACTGAATCAGCCTCATCTGTGATAGTTCAACGCTATCATTAGGCCCAAATGTGCTCTATGGATGGTGTTGCTTACAAAGGTTGGTATTCTGTAGGTTTGTCTTCAGACTTGCTTAGGGAAAAGATATGTTAGAAATTGTGAGCCAGCAAACACAGATCTTCGGTATAATCCAGGGATTTTAAAAATTGGATAATTTCTTGTTATGACGTCTTTAGAGCGTCCGGAAGTCAATTCATCCATTGAAACCTTGGAGTCACAATATTCAACTATGAACATTTTGTATGGAAAATTAGACACAGACGGTCTAAATTCAAATTTGAATGTGAATATCAAAAGGAGTCTAACTACTACTATGTGAGAGAAGGCCCGCGTTCTTCCAACACATTTGCCCACACCGCCACAATATTTCTTTGATATACGATGTAGTCTTGCGCTATCTTTGGTGATGGGAAAGGTTTTTTTTCGTATACATTATTTTTTTCCCTATGCTGGTTGCTACTTCGGTCACACCAGGTGAGTGAGTAGCCAGCCACCAGCATGTGTAGGTACTCGCGTATGGGGCAGGCGCAAATGATGATGATGACTTTGTAAGATTACAACCGAAAAGAAAACAACAACAACAACAGCAAAGTGTTTCTAGACAAAACAACAGAATAGAACGGAGCAGAATAAACGGCAAAAAAGTAGCGCTAAAGACGCTGCCAAGAAAGCAACCCTCGAAAACAACAACAACAGCAACGGCAGCAGTGGCCGCAGAAAAATGTGGCGCAAAAACAACACGAAGCAACGCGAAGAAACCCTACGGTCGAGTGTAATGCGCTCAGCGCTTAGAAGAAGCGCGGCTAATTTGAAATTTCTGCACACAACGCAGCAAAAAAGAAGCAAAATAGAAATAATTCCAACTGAAATCTGCAGATTTGAGCCACGAGATACAAATATATCCACTTGTACAATATCTGTGAAAAATGTGCAGCTGCTTGTGTGAAGCGGCTGACGCTGCGGCTGGGGCAGTGGCGGCAGAAAAGCAAAAAACTCTCACACCGAAGTGCCCGCCTGAACTCATGTGTCGCGTCCCAAGAGCGCATCATGCACCTGTGAAGTGTGCAATTTGCAGTTTTTATCTCAATGTGAACTGCATTCAGCGCTGCTGTTTCTGTGGCTGCTGTTGTTGTTGTTGTTGTTGTTGTTGTCTGTTTGTACAACAATCTGCTTGAAGCTGGCAGCGCCGCAAGATTACCACAAATCACGCTCACACACTCGTAGATCAACTCAACTCTGTCGGAATTCCCTTAGGGTACGCTTGCTCCCAACTCTTTTGACAGGTTTGCGCAGATTTCACCTTGTCACCTCATTTTCCTTCAATGTTCTTTTTTGTCCGTCCAAGATTGTAAGAACGTAGGAGGTGAGAGAAAGGGAAGGAAGAGAGTTATATGGAAAATGAGATGCAGAAAAAGGAGAATGCGACTTCGCGAAAATGAGCTTAAGAGAAAAGGAGTAGAGAGAATGTGAAACACGATCAGAGAGGTACACAGAGAGAGATAAATAGAGAAGGAAATAAATAGAGAAAGAAATAATAAGATAGAAGAAGAGATAATGAGATAAAGAGAGACTGAGATGAAGAGATATTGATATTAAGAGAGAGTCTGATAGAGAGAGAATGGGATAAAGAGAGAATGAGATAAAGAGATAATCAGCTTAAGAGAATCTGATAGAGATAGAATCGGATAAAGAGAGAAGGAGATGAAGAGAGAATCAGATAGATAGAGATAATGAGATAAAGAGAGAATGAGATAAAAAAGGTAATGAGATAAAGAAAGAATGAGATAAAGAGAGAAGGAGATAAAGAGAAAAAAAGATAATGAGACAAAGGAGGAAATAGAGCAAGAAAAATAAAACAAGAGATAACGAGAACAACACAAATATAGAAAAATATAAGAGAAGAAGATAATTAGATAAGAAGATAAGAAGAAGAGAAAAACAGAAGAAGAGAAGAAGAGAAGAATAGAGAAAGAGTGGAATGATTTGAAGAGACGGAGATACGAAGAAGAAAAGAATAGAAGAAGAGAAGGATAGAGAAAGAGTGGAAGAGATGAATAGAGGAAGAAAGGAATAGAGAGAATAGAGAGAAGAGATAAAAGAAGAGAAGCAGATTATATAAGCTGAGAAGAGAAGAGAGGGAGAGAATAAAATAAGAAAATAAGGAGAGAAAAAGACAAAAAGAGAAGAAGAGAAGAAGAGGAGAAGAGAAAAAGAGAAAAAGAGAAGAAGCGAGGTAGAGGTAGAGAGAAAGGGAGAAATGGGAGACTGAGACTCAGAGAAAAAGATTTATCGAGATAGAGAGAAAGGAAAAATAGAGACAGAGAGAGACAGAGGTAGAGAATAGAGAGGAATGAGATGGAGGGAAAAAGGAAAATAAAGAAAGAGGGGAGTGAGGCCTGAGATGGAGAGAGCGAGCAGATTGGGATGAGGAGAGCGAGCTGGAGAGAAATAAGAGAGTGTTTTGCGGGGAAAGAGAGAAAAATGAAAGTTAAGTTGAGAAGTAAAAGGTGAAAGTACAGTTAGAACGAGAGTAAGAGGAGCTTTAGAGAGAGAGAGAAAGAGCGGAATGAGATAGTTAGAAAGAGATAAAGAGAGAAGATGCAAAGTTAGATAGAAAGAAAAAGTGAAAGAGGAGAGTTATATAGAGAGAAGGAGGAGGATTAGATGGAGAGAAAGGCGAAAAAGGTGAATAAGATAGAAAGAGGAGAGTTAGATAGAGAGCAGATGTATATAGAATGAAAGACATAGAGAGAGGGTGCGTGTCAGAAAGGCAGACAAAGAGAAGGAGCAAGAGAGATCAACAGGTATCAAGAGAGAAAAATAGGTCACGAAAAAAAAGAAATAGTGATGAAATATATAAAATTGAACAAGGGAGTAGAAAATAGTGGGAATGTGAGGGAAAAAGAAAGAAAAAGTAGCAGATTGAACAAGCGAGAAAAAAATAAAACAAGAGAGAAAAAGAGAGAACAAGAGAGAACAAGAGAGAATAAGAGAGAACAAGAGAGAACAAGAGAGGACAGGAGGGAAAGAGAGAGAACAAGAGAGAGAGAGAGAACAGATAGGAAAAGAGAAAACGATAAAGACAGAGAGAGAGAGAAAAAGAGAAACAAATAGAGATGAAAATAGACAAAATTAGAGTCGTCTCTGGATATACGAGATATGACCTTTTTGCATTTTAATCCATTAAAAAAAAAAAAAAAAAAAAAAATTAAGAAATCAAAGAAACAAAATGTACAATTGGCTTCAATCCCCCTTTGATAGTTCTAGAAAAGTCACTTTTCTCAATACTTCCATCCTTGTCATCGATTTAAGGAATACTTTACTTATTTATATCAACAAATTTATATGTTTGGCTGGAAAATAGCCACTCTAGGCTTCCTCGACCGCTTGAAAATCCCCTCTGCTTCGTCACTATTCGCATCTTGACTCTCACGTGGCGGCTGTATTTATCAATGTTGGCAGAGAAGAACAAACAATTGCAGTTCCATCATGGGATGCCATTAAAGTGACACTAGAAAAACGACAACAACAACAACAATACCATCAACAACACCAACAACAAACCAACAAACCGGGAGTACATGGAAACTAACTCATCTTTCGAAAATATTTATTTGCGTACCTTCGCAGAAACTGTGCAAACACTTTTGCGGCAATTTTTCGCTTCAGGAACAAAAAAGGAAATCTCTTTGATTTCTTTTCCGAACAACAACAAAAACAGCAAACCAAAAACACCAAAGAAATACGAGAGGGAGAGAAAGACACAGAGAGAGGGGGAGAGAGAGAGAGAGAGATGGGGAAAACGCGCTTTTCTTTTATTTAAATTAGCAAATTCTTTTGTTGTTTTGGTCAATGAACCATAATGATTGAGTCCAGCGTCGTACCTGCCACTTTGCTGGGCAGATGGGCTGGCAAACAAGGTGTCGAGCCATGGAATGGCATGGACGGACGAATGGCTGGACGGACGGCTCGGCTGGCTTGGATTTATGGGCTGATATCAGTGCTTAATGAGGTGTTGAGCATGTTAAACGCAAATTATGCAAGGAAATTCGCTACTTGAGGGGAAGTGGTGTGGAGCGCGGCGGAATTGGCTCACACCAGCGGTGAAGTTGGCAAATAACGGCAGTTATGCTAATGGCTGTTTTTATCCTATTTGTCACAGTTTTTATTCATGGATAGCACCGCTCTGTTACAGGTACACCGTACATGCATGGCTATAAACGATAAGATGAGCACATTCTTGAGTGGCAATGGCTTCAGGCAATTGCCAAGCATTCCACGTACATTTAAGATAACGTGGGTAAGTTAGAAAAACAGAAAACTGGAGGAGAGCAGAGGAGCTGTCAAAGAAGATCAGTGTTAGTTGCACTTAAATTGCGGTACGAGTAAAATGCCAATGGAAATTATTTCGAAGCAGCAGGAACCATATCAGATTTTTTGTTTGTTTGTAGAAGAGTGTGATTAGTGGATTAAATGGAGGGCACTAAAATACCAGCATCCTCTGTGTAATGAACTGAGGAATCCTAGGCACAATATGTTCAAGTGTAGACCCGTTAAGGTTGAGTTTAGTTAGGTTTCCTGCCTGGTCTAAATTCGTGATCTTATACGAGCAACCACATCTTCTTCTAAGTTTGTTGTGTTGTATTGGTGTTTGGGTGTGGCCTCGTGTTACTAGTGTTAGGTCAAAAGTAGTCATTGATTGTTCTTAGGAATTATTGTAGCTTTTTACTGGGAGACACGCCTAAAATACTTGGGGAGCTGCCTGATTTGGGGAGCTTCTGGGGAATTTCTAGAATTATACGGCTGGCAAAAAACGCCTCCCTATTCTATGATAACTACTTCTGCGAGCTCTAAATGCACACTCATCTGGTATCGCTAAGGAGCTAACTGGCCTCTACGTAGCCTATTCGCCAACCAGTCTAGCCTAACCTAACGTACTGGTAGATTCTGTTAGTCCCTCTATTGTGCTCCAACCAAATACGCAGTAGTTTAGATTGGAGGCTCCGATTTTTACTTGCCTTCACATCTTTGTATACCCCTGTACCTTCCTTAACGGTTATTACTATATGGTTATTCCTTCTATCTACGGTTATTGGGAACTTCAAGTACTCGTAGTCCAATGAGTCATCATCCTTAATGATGGTGTGGCTTAGAACCAGAAGCTTAGTGATGATCGTATTGGGTGCTCATTAGATGCCTTTTATTGTTGTGATTATCTTTCTAAGCCCCAAGAAACATTTTTCGGTCTAATTGGAAAGCAGAACGGCATTCAGTCTAAAGTTTCCTTGTAGTAGTGGACATGGTACCCAAGAAATCGATATCAGACTATCAGGATTGTATCGTTCGAAAGTTGTTCATTTTACATGGGGCAAAGCTTCGTTGTTTGTGGTTCTTTTTACAATGTACTTTGTAGAGTTCAGGACCCAATAAAAGTGTTGAGTTGATGAATCCCTTGTGTAGGTTAGCATCCATTTTCAAAGGTTTATGTATATACGAGTATATGTATTCCTTGAAGTTGATTTTATTAATCTTCATTCATCGTATCGGGAGTTGAAAACGTTTGAGAGAAACTAGATTTGTATGAAGACTTCTATCCTAGTCAATTCAAATTCGTGGACTTGAACCAAATCAAAATATGTTCCTGATAATAGACTTCAATCCCAGTCACTTCAAGTTTATGGACTTGAACGAAACCAAAAAAGAAAAGATTATTGATAATAAAAATGAAAGATTCTTTCCCCGAAAAATTCATAATAGTCAAGATTCACAGCGCTGGAGAGAAACCAGGTTTTTATAAAGACTTCAATCCCAGTCAATTCAAATTTGTGGACTTGAACCAAATCAAAAAATGTTCCTGATGATAGAAAATACAAACTCCGCCTTTGTGAAATCGATCATAATCTGAAAGACCATTGAATCCAATCCATCTGACATGAAAGGAGTACAACGTAGAGCTGATGGAAGAGACCAGAATATAGATTCTGATGGAAGCATTTGATTGAATACCAAACTGCTATCAACGTAGTCCGAAAACGTTTCTTTGGCTTTAGAAAGACAATCACAAAAATAAAAGAAAACTAATGCCAATCCATGGGATCAACACTAAGCTTCTGGTCCTAAACAACACCATCATTGAGGAAGATGACTATACCCAGTACGAGTACTTGAAGTGGGCCATAACCGTATATAGAAGAAATAAACCTTTACTTGAGGAACAGAACGTATATGAAGAGTGAAATCAATCATAAAATATTAAGTAATCATAATCGAATAGATTTGGAGGTGTATTTCTGAAGGCCTTTTCAACGCAGAGATCAATGAAAGAGCGTACTCGTATCTTCTATTTTAGTAGTGATCATGATCGGAGTAATACTAGCACATAAATTATGGACCGTGGTATCACAATGGAGCATTATGTGTGCTGAAGTGTGCTTTTGGCAAACTGGGCGGCCACTCCTACCTACCTACCTACCTACCTACCTACCTACCTACTAATTTGTGGACAGCTGCAAAGATCCTGGCACCATTTGTGTTGGCCATCAAGAAATATGAAACCAAATTAGGTCCGCCTGCTCAACAAGCCCACTTTAGCCTGCATTGTGCTTGAAACAACCAATATAATATCGAAATTGAATCATGAATAGTATTTCAAACATTGAGTGCATGTATGATTCACACACATAAATGCAAACACGTGCGAATCAATGAACGTTTCAAATTATTTTGGATAACTATGCAACTACACGAATCACTTTATAAGTTACCTGGTAACTACCAGTTAACTACAGCACTTCGTCTGACAATCATATAATCAGAACTGACTGTAAATAGTATTCGGAATGACTGAATTGCCAATGCTGAATGGGTATGCAAAAAGGCAGGCAGCCACCTGATCCCTTGTCGAAGCAATTCTGTTAAATGGATACAGCAACCGTAGGAAGCCTGAACATACTCGCATTTTGGGCCACATTGTTGCACACGTTGCCCTGCCCGAAGCACTCGAGCGCATTTCCGCTTCAAGTCCAATCTGCAGAACTGCAAACAGCAAATTAAAATTTAGCACAACATGCTTTTTTATATATATATATCGACTTTTATTTTCATTTTTCCTTGATTTGATTGTGTTTATTTTCCACAGAACCGTTAAAAGTGAAATCGCATAAATTGAACGAGTTGAAACCATCAAACAAAAAATTGATTACGAAATGACGCCAAACCGCAGAACGCCGCAGCTCTGCCTCTGATTGAAGCATATTCCACGGCATTTGAATTGTTAATAAGCGAATATAACGGAAATGCGCGCGTAGAGGTGCTTGGAACAATTCAGGGACAAATTTCCATGCCCCTCAGAGTGAGATCGATACTTGAAGGTGGGGCTCTGCGAATTAAAATGCGGCGTTTCTGTGTTCACGATAGTCTGTGGTAGGGTTCGCATTAGTAATGAGCAGAAGAATAATGAATTAATGAAGAATAGAGTCCAGAGAGAGAGAGAGAGAAAGAGAGAGAGAGAGAGAGAAGAGTGTCTGACAATCTTTATTTCCAAAGTCGATATATTCCATTAGAGTCATTGAGAAATAATAGAAATTGTTGATGCCCTTAAGGACTGAAGGACTGGATTACTCACTGAGCCACTAAAAACCTCTGAAGTTGAGCTAAGTGGAAGCTATTTCAATCAGTGGAATTGGTCGAATGACCGGACAAAATATGAAGTAATCAAGAATAGAGTCCAGAGAGGGAGTGTCTGATCATTTTTGTTTCCATAATCCAAATAGTGCGTTAGAATCATTGTGAAATAACAACAGTTTCTGATGTCCTGAAGAACTGGGTAGTCACTGAGCCACTGAAAATCGCTGAAGTTGGGATTATTAGAATCTATGGAAATGGTCGCATTAGTAATGAGTGGAAGAATAATGAATTAATGAAGAATATAATCCAGAGAGAGAGAGAGAGAGAGAGAGAGAGAGAGAGAGAGAGAGAGAGAGTGCCTGACAATCCTTATTTCCGAACTCGATATATTGCATTAGAGTCCTTGGGATATAATTGAAATTGTTGATTCCTTAAGGACTGGATTACTCACTGAGCCACTAAAAACCTCTGAAGTTGGGTTTATTCGAAGCAATTTAAATCTACGGAAATGGTCGAACTACCGGAAGAAATATGACGTAATCAAGAATAGAGTCCAGAGAGGGTCTGATTATTTTTATATCCAAAGTCGAAATAGTGCGTTAGAATCATTGTGAAATAACAGCAGTTTCTAATGTCCTGAAGGACTGAAGAACTGGGTAGTCACTGAGCCACTGAAAACCTCTGAAGAAGGTACTTAAATCTGCGGAAATGGTCGCATCAGTAATGAGAGGAAGAACTATGGAATATTGAAGAATAAAATCCAGACAGTGTCTGTTTCGAAGTCAAAAGAGTGTATTAGAATCATTGAGAAATAACACCAACTGTTGATGTCTTGAAGGACTTTTACTCACTGAGAACTGTTTGTGGCCCCAATTGTTCACTTATTTACCAATGTCACTAATTAGAGAAACTACTTATTGAGAAAATGGGAAACAATTTCTGAGATTGGAAGTTTCCAATATTCCATTTAAAATATTTTTTATTGCCAAATTATGCCACAACATTTTTTGCACCTTCCTTGCTGCCAACCAGGAAGTCCCTAACTAAACTCTTAGTTTGCGAACCCTTCAAAAGTTCTACACCACTGCAAAGTGGATTTACTTACAAGTAAGTAAGAAAATTCACCTTGATGCCACTGGCTTTAGTTAAGCCACCACATTCTATTCGAACAAGCAACCAGGTTCATGTCCATGCTAAATAACAGCCGAAGCAATAGCAAAGACAACGCGCGAATTCTGCCTTTGGGAATAATTTCAAACAAACGGTTTGAGTACAAAATATTTGCAAAGCATTGTGAAAGAAGGCTATTCTACTGGAGTTTGACTATTGTGAATGGTTGCTTGAATATTTCAGTTGTATTACTAAAACAGTTCATTTGTGTTTAAGAATATATTTGAATTACAAGCAATCAATTAGGCATTAAAGGAAAACTTTTTACTTTTTGCCGAGCAGCAACCGCATTCGCTTGACTTAGTATGGTGACGTCACAATTCTACCTCCACATTAGCCACGTAATTAGGGCAACAAGTGACGCAATGCTAACCATAAAAAAGCTACTTCTAAGTAGCTTACAAGCAGAAACATTGCTGGTTCATCGCCTCACTCTTTCTCCCACTATTCTGCATACGCTCCAACTCGCCAGCTGAGCAAAGCGTTGTTGTTATCAAGGTGAGCAACTGCGAACGCACAGGACATGCTTCCACCTGCCTCCCTCCACAGCACGCACAAGTTTATTGTCTCCATTGAAGTTTGACTTTTTAATAAGCCCAGTTCGTTCTCAGCGCCATAAAAACAAAGCACATTTAATTATAGAGCGAAAGCTTCGCTGCTTATGTCGACTAGATTCCTACCAACTCCCGCATACACCCACTCATCAAAGTGAAACTTATTGCTGCTTACACAAAGGATCATTGCCGCGTTTGCGGCTACTTTTGCTGCAGGTGGTTGCTGACAACTATTTCTAATCAAAAGGCAATCATTAAAGGACCGTAAAGGTAGGAACTAAAGGCGGCTATATGAGAGCCGCTTCCTGCGTTGTCCACTAGCAGGAACGAAGGAGCATGTATAGCAATTGGCCACATTTAATGTTGCTCTGAGCCGCCAAACGGCAATGCGTTTAGTTAAGCTAACAACATTCTTGAATGTCTCTGCATAATTTGTAAGCACCCCATTAATTGTTGTCCACATAAAGCGTAAGGATTTGAGTTGCTCGCCAAGAAGACTGTAACTTTATACTTTCGTCCTTTCCAGAGCTCATAAATAAATGTATTTCTTATCTCACAGATCGCTTGTGTCCTCGGTTGTCCCCCACCTGGACAGAAGAATGCGTGTGTGCGCACTACCGCCGCCATTACTACGACAACTCGCACAATCGCTGTCCTCATGTTGTGCATTGTAATTGAAACTATGTGCGTCCATTGCATTAGCGCCGCCATTGACAGTTTTTGCCTCCTCCCAATATTGATTTAGCTGCTATTTTTAAGACAAACCAGGAATTTCAGTTAACAACAAACACCCAACAACTACGCGTCCAACACTAACCAACAACGGCAGCAGCAACAGTAGCAGCAGCAACAGTAGCAGCACGAAGCTAGCAGTGCAGCCTGTCATATTCAATACTGAGCGAGTCCTTTTTTTATACGACTACACTCGCAGGGTTTTAATTAACCAACAAGCCGCCATTTTACGGCAGAGTAACGCAACTAAAAATGGAACACCGCCCTGCCCGTCCGCCCGCCCGCCGGGCACCCATCCACACTCGGGGTTATTGGGAAATTCAAATGCGGCAATATCCATCAATGCCGCAGTTGATGAAGTTGCTTCGCCGCGCTAAGTTTGAAAAATCCTAAAAAATCGTCACACGCAACGCTCGGCGCCGCGAGGTGTGAAATTGTGATAGTGTCCGTTTGTGGAATCACCCGAACGTTTATTTTTAATTGGCTCCACTTGCATTGTGCGATTTTTTCCAGGATTTCTGGTAATTTGTGAAGAGGAAACGAGAAGTAGATTTGTGAATTTCGCCAAAGCTCGCGGTGGACACTTTGTCATTCATAATTACACACGAATATATCCGCACAACTATATTTCAAATGTCAATGGTTGTGTTAAAGGAGGGGGAAGAGTGACAAAGAAAAGGAAGGTATGTAAGGAGAGTTAGTGAAAGAAGATAGAAAAAGAAAGAGACAAAAGGAAGATATATAAGGAAGATAAGGAAATAATTTAGTGAAAGAGAGAGAGAGAGAGAGAGAGAGAAAGAAAATTGAGAAATAAAGAGAGAAGACAAATTTATAGACAGAAACAATGGTATAAAAAGATAAAATATAGTGATAGATGGTGGGGGAGAGAAACGTGCAGAATGAGACATACAGAACATAACAAAATAGAGAAGGAAAGAGAGACAATAAGAGACAACAAGAAGTGGACAGATAGTCTGAGAAAGCAGGACAGAAAAATGAAAGAAGAGAAAGCAAAAGAGATTAGCAAATAATTAGACAAGAAATGCAGAGAAGAATAAAAGTCAAGGAACAAATGATGTTACAAATAGAAAGAGACTCTAAACTTGTTTCTCACATTCTTTATTCCATGATTCCGAGGGCGGATCACCACATTCTCAGAGTATATTAAATTTAATTTCAGTGAGGAAATTTTGGGTTTTTAAATTAAATTTGGAGACCATTTCTGAGCTTAGAACAGACCAAGCAGAGGAATGCACAGCTCTGGGAACTTTCATGGAAAGTTGGTACATTGTTGGGTATAGAAAGAGAAAGTAGGATAAAAGAGATAAGTAAGCAGTAAAGGAGAAAGAAGGAGCAGGGGAGAAAAAAGTGAGGAAGATGGAGTGAGAGAAGGATAGAGAGAACGAAAGAGAAAACGAGAGTGAGGTGAGAAGGAGAAAGTGAGAAGGAGAAAGTGAGAAGGAGAAAGAGAAATAGAGAAGCAGAAAGTGAGAAGGAGAGAAAGAGAGATATAGGGTGAGATATAAGGAGAGAGAGAGTAGGAGAGAGAAAAAGAGAGCGAAGGAGAGATAGAAGGAGAGCGAGAAGGAGAGAGAGGCGGAGAGATACAAGAAGAGGGAAACATGAAAGAGAGAAGGAGATATAGAAGGAGGGAGAGAAGAAGATGGAGATAAAAAAATAGTGTGAAAAGGAAAGTGAAACAGATTAAGCGGAGGAGGGAGAGAGAAGCTTATATACAAGGAGAGCGAAGAAGAGAGAATAAGAGACAATAAGAGAGAGAGAAAGAGAGAGAGAGAGAAGGGGAGATAATCATATAGTAGGAAAGAGAAGGAGAGATAATCATATAGTAGGAGAGAGAAGGAGAGAGAGAAGGAGAGAGAGAAGGAGAGATAGAAGGAGAGATAGGAGTGTGAAACGGAGATATAGAAGGAGTAATAGAAGATAGAGTGAGAGAAAGAGAGAGAGAGAGAAAGGCAGAGAATAAGAGACAATAAGAGGCAATAAGAGAGAGAAATAGAGAGAGAGAGAAGGAGAGATAAGCAGAAAGTAAGAAAGAACAGAGATAGGAGGAGAGATAAGAGAGTGAAACGGAGATACAGAAATAGTGATAGAAGATAGAGTGAGAGAAAGAGAGAGAGAAGGAGAGATAGGAGGAGAGATAAGAGAGTGAAAAGGAGATACAGAAATAGTGATTGAAGATAGAGTGAGAGAAAGAGAGAGAGAAGGACAGAGAGAAAGCCATATAAAGAAGAGAGACAAGGCAAGAAAAAGAAGAATGAGAAGGAGAAGAAGAAAGAGAGAGAGAGACAGGAAGAGAGCGAAGGAGGGAGTGAACAAGGACAGAGAGAAAGCTATATAAAGAAGAGAGAGAAGGAAAGAAAAAGAAGAATGAGAAGGAGAAGAAGAAAGCGAGAGAGAGAGACAGGAAGAGAGCGAAGGAGGGAGTGAACAAGGCAGTGAGGGAAGATATGAAGACGAGATACAACAATGAATAGAGAATAGAAGCCAGCGAAGAAGAGAGAAGGAGAGATAGAAGGAGATATAGAGCTAGGAGCGACAGAAGGAGAAAGAAATACATTATGGGTTCCCAGGAAAAACATATAGAAAGATAGAGAGATATGAGGGATAGAAGGAGAATAGGTGAAAAGATAGAAGGATAATAGTGAGGAGAGATAGAAGGAGAGGAGGAGAAGGAGAGTGAATTGGAGCTATAGAAGGAGATATAGGAGGTACAGAAGGCGAAGTAGAAGCGGAGGAAGAAAAAAAGAGCGTGACAAAGAGAAATAGAAGCGTTGAGAGAGAAAGATAGATATTAGAGAGACGGAGAAGGGGAGAGAAAAGCAAGGTGACAACGAGAGAGTGAGAAGGAGTGTGTGAAGGAGAGACAGAAGGAGCGATAGGAATAGAGTAAGGATAGATAAAAAGAAGAGGGAGGAGGAATAGAAAAGGTTAAGAAGCGAGGGAAGCAAAGAAGCACGGGGAGAAAGCAGAAAGGTAACGATTGGGAGAGAGAAAAGGTGAGAAGAGTGAAGCAGAAAAAGAAAGAGAGAGAACGGAAAAGAGAGATAGAAGGAGAGTTAAAGACGTAGATACCGAGTTAAAGACGGGTATAGAGTTATTTATAGTTGATTTGAATGCCGCTCTCAAATCACAATTGTCAGCGCATGAATTTCTGTTTATTTCGGCCACTTTTCAGAATGAAGCTCCAATATATTCCACAATGATGGACTTTAGTGCGAACAAGAGAACATTGTCTTTTATATTTCGTGTCGTGTCAGAAAGAGACAGTAGCACTAATGACTCTCACTGTTGTCTTATAGAATTAGTAAGAAGGAGATAGCAACATCAGCACTTATGGTTTTGTTCTAATATAATAAACGCGTTCAGAATTCAAAGTTAACTTTCGTCCTGTTTACTGCAAAAGCTATTTCGCCACAATATTAATTTAAGATATAATTTAGTAATAATCTGTCAAAGGACTCTTGACAGTCCTTCCTGGTTGCTATCTGTGCAACCTTATGATCTTTTATTATTTGGTGACTAGCTTAGCTTGCAAAGCTGTGCCAGATTGGGATATTTGGAGTTGTTGGCAACGACATTAGTTCCAAGTGAAACTTCCTACTTAGTTAATGTCGATATAAAGTATGGCATCATTGAAATCTCTGAGAGTATAAATCGATTCTGTGGCCAATTGAAGACAGGAATGATAATTGGAAGAAGTTGTTCTATGACAAAATATTGTCAACTTCAATTTCAATTGTTGTCTTTTTGTGTATGTTGTTCCTTTAACACTCAGGAATCTCATGTTTTGATGAGGTTCTCTACATTATTACAAGCAATTTAATTCACTGAATAAAGTAACATACTCAAAAATACTATAATAAAACATATTCTTCTACTGGTATTCACAACTATCCCAGTACAATATTTAAGCAATTCCAACAACAGAACTTTACGATATCCACAAGTCTCAGAAACACTTGATTGCTCAACTGATGTAAACGTGTCGACTACTTAATTACTTCAGACCGCAAACTCATCGACTTCCTTCAATGCCACACTAGTGTGGCTTCAACCACCACAGAGGTCCTTTTTCCAGTGCTCATTATCTGGAGTGTTTGCTTCCGTTGCTTGGCTCATCTATTAATTAAAACTTGTTCCTCTTGGGAACCACAGAGGCAGAAGGTGTGCTTCCTGCACCATTTGCGGCTTTTCGCATCCCTCACTGATTCACCGGCATGTGGGTCGACTTAAGTGGCTCCTTACCTTGGGACACATGCGAATAAACATGGTGTGTTTTCTCTTCTTTTATAATTTTTTAATTTTTCAATCACAACGCTCCAATGACCCGAATGCAAATTGCAACCAATCAAGCGTGCGGCCGTGAAGTGTTCAAAATCCGAAATCGCTGCGCCTACTCGGGCCCGGCGTTGACTTTATAAATAGTCGTTTAATTAAAAATTAATTGCATGTTAATTAAGCGCAGCACCAGTTCGCCAGATTCACGCTTTAATTAATGCCTGAGCTGCTTTTGATAGTTGCCGGTGAAAGCGGATGGTAAGTAGTGCGGTGAGCGTCGCTCCTGTTCCTGATTTATCGCCTCTGTCATTTAAACGAACAGAAGGAGGCTTCAATTTATAATCATCATTTCCCTTTATGGAGTCTCATAAATTATGTTCTTCTATTTATTGAAATTTTTATTACTTGCACTTTAATATTTGGTGAGTCCTTTGAAATTTATGCAGAGTAGTTTCGATGCGTGTTCAAAGTTTTGGAGCTTTGTGCCCCGCAAAGCGACTTTATACGTGACAACTGCGAAGTGCTGAAGTGCTGACCTGCTTTCTTTGGCTCGTTGTGTCGTGTGCGCTATGTTCTGCGTGATATGCCCTGTGTCCTGTGTCCATTGTCCTTTTCCTTTTCGGTTTTTATTAAACGCTCTTAAAGTCATGCGCAAATGTAGCACAGCACACGCTGCAGTTGAACCATTTTAATGGGAGGGAGTCAAAGTCTGCAGGTGAAAAGTTTTTATGAAAAACAAAACTTTTAAAGAACTGCGCTCAAAGGCAGTAAAGCAAACAAAGTCCTTGTGCCTGGCGAGTAAGTGCAGAAGAAAACTAAGTAAAGTTGAGGGCGATAAAGAATAGTTTTACTAACATCATCAGCATATGGGTTTAAGGTAAAGTTCTGTGGCGAAGTAAACTTGCGGCTGGCCTCTGTGCCCCTCAGCTGAACTGGTTGCAAATCGACATCCTGAAATTGCAGAAGAGACGGATTGATAATTACACAAAGGTGACCACATGGGGAGAGTTCGAAAGGTGACAGAGAATGCTTGTGAAGCCTGTTTTTATCCTGAATTCTTCAAGGAAATTGAATTCTTGAAGATATTGAAGGCGGGTAGTGCAGTAGTGATATAGATGTCCAGGCAGGATGATTGTCAATTACCCACTCTTATATGTCAGGATTACAGATGCATTCCTGTAGACACTTTTAAGTAGGAACTGTTCAAATGTAGTGATGTACGTAGTGCCCAAACAGTTCGCTACCTTCGGCACTTATCGCGGTAAATGCTTCGCTAACACCGCTTCCCAACTTTCCTACGCCGCTCTAATTAAGATACTCCCTCTTTATCGTGTCTCCTTCCAGCTTCCCATTGCAACACTTTCCCCAGTATTGCAGCTGAAGATCTCCAGTTTCTCTAGATAGTTCCTATGCTCTTTGGTCTCCACATTCTTCATTGTTTGTGACCTCCTCTTTATCCTGCACATTTTGAACGCCTCAAGCAATACTTGAACTCCATTTTCCTCTGTACAGTGCCCGATAATTCTGTAAATCATTACAGTGACTGAACCTTAGAAATCCTTTTTAATTGTTTCACGTTCTGAAACAGTTTTATATGTCATCCGGATACGTTTTTAAATTTAAGAAGCACGCAGAAAAAAAAATTGAAAAATTGTATAATTTAACACAAAAAAAGGACATGTCGGCATTTTTGCGCCAGCGTTCTAAGCTATCAAAATTGGCGCAATATATCATAGAATGCTTGCCACTGCATCCGAAGCAAATCAAACACCAACTTTCGGATAGTAAGACTGTCGAAAGTTGGGCCGAGAGGAAGTTTGCGTTACGTCGCTACTGCACATCGTCCACGTGCGATGGTGGTGACTCCGCACAGGACTCACCATCCAAGCCATTTGAAGCACCCGAATTCTTTACACCAACTGTATTTCGCCCCTTGAAGCCCGACGAGATTTTGGGTCCAGAAGCCAGCAAGGAGAGTGACTACAAGAATCCCGAATTCTTTTCCTACCATCCGTATACCTACATGCAGATGCAGTTGGAAACAGCACAGCTGAGGGAGAAAAAAGCTGCCACAGAGGCAAAGAAGACCGCACAAGCAGCACCAGCAGAAGCTACAAAAGAAGAGAAGGGAGCAGCTGCAGAGAAGAAGCCCGAAGAGAAATCCACCGAAAACTGCATGACTATTTGTCTGGTGCCGCGAAGTCCACAGGACGAATTGGCCGGCGCCAGCTGCGCAGACGGAAGCAGCGCAGGTAAGACTGGGAAGGATGAGAAAGCCTCCGGAATGTCGATTGTGCCCAGTGGCAAGGAGCCGCTTAGTGAATGCAAGGGTGATAAGACCGACGACAAGAAAGGTGGTGGATCTGAATAGGAACTAGAAGAAGACGTGTCCGAGTCGTTGTTGAAGGAGAACGAAGCCGGACATCCGATCAGGACTGTTGACAATGTTATGAAATTTCTGTGAAATTTTACTTTATTCTGTGTATATTTTATAAACATATACAAACACATATAAGACCATTAAAGCTAACTAACTACCCAACTAACTAGCTAACTAACTTAGTAACTTACTCTATAAAGAAGTGTGCAGGTATCGCTTGGACCCATTTCTCGATGCTTATCTGTCTTAGACTTGAAAAAGAATGGTCTGAATAACAGTCTGAACAATTTTCACCTCATTTGTTCCCAAAACATGATTTTGATATAAGTCCATTGATCCAAAGGGTGTTCCTAATCACTTGGTTGACTTAGTACTCTGGGGAATGTTTCACTAGCTGGGAACAGACACTTGAAACATATTTTATATATAATACTCTTGTTGATAGCTTAAGCGGATGATAGAGGGAAGATCGTCTCAGAAGATTATCCATGTTCTTCTAGTCTCTCATATCATCGACATTTGGAAGTGGTTTTGAAGAGCATCAACTTTGATATTTCAGGATACATTCGATGCTTTGCAGGGCTCAATGAAAGTTTAAGGAGGCTCTACGAAGGGTCTATGAAGGGTCGACGGAGGTTCTATGAAAGGTCTACGAAGGGTCTATGAAGGGTCGACGGAGGTTCTATGAAAGGTCTACGAAGGATCTATGAAGGGTCGACGGAGGTTTTATGAAAGGTCGACGCAGGTTCTATGAAGGGTCTATGAATGCTATATTCGTGGTATATGCAGGCTCTCTAAAGGTCGACTGATATGGAATAATATGGTTCTACAGATATGGACTAAAAGTCCAACGTCCCTCTTGGAGTAACCTCCTTCTTCTTCCATTCAAAATTATATGTTGATGCCGGCTTGTATGAGAATGAAATGCTTGACTTGTTCGGTAGGTTTGGGTATTATAAAATGGTACCTCCCAACCGTTCCGTTAAAACCAAGTTCGTTATCGAAAATAGTCGTTTCCAATTATTACAAGGGAAGATACCCAAAAGCCGCACAACTGAGCGATAAAGAACACGAAACAAAATAAATCTCAGCAGAGGAGATATTGGTTTGAAACACGTAAAAGGTGAAACGAAACAAAAGAACGATCAGAATGAAACACTGAGAGGTTCACAATAATTCCAATACCTTTCTGTTTTCGTGTGTTCAGTCGCTGATAGTGAAACGACACATCACAAAGAACGAAACATCGCAAAGAATGAAACATCACAAAGAACGAAACATCACAAAGAACGAACCATCGCAAGGAACGAAACATCGCAAAGGACGAAACATCACAAAGAACGAAACATCGCAAGGAACGAAATATCGCAAGGAACAGCAAGAAACACACTGCAAGCAGATCAAAGATTTTCTTGAATCAAAATGGAAACAATTATTTTGGTTTCTATTTTATTTTTGAACTATTCTTCCAAATTCTTTTCCAAACTTAGCTTCAACTTCTTGGTCCAATTCAAGAAGGGATCAGGAGGTTCTTAATAAAGCAATTACCAAGGTTATTATTGGATTTATATTTCTTCCCGGAAAGGCACATTCTAAGTTTATGAAACAGGTGAAAGAGTGAAGGAAGCAAATCTGGTTGCGTCTCTTTTGACCATTTGGAAACTGAACGCGTCCAATTTTCGACCTACCTAGGCTACACTAGGATGTACTTTTGTTATTGTTTCCATCAGCTGCTTCAGGAAGTGAAAATAAGCAAAGTTCCCTGTCTCTTCCAACAGTTCAGCATTATTCCCACGGTTCACCACGATTCATGACGGTTCACCACAGTTCAGCTGGATTCACCAAGGTTCCTCATGTCTCACCACGGTTCACCACTTTTTCACCATGGTTCACCACTGTTCACCATGGTTCAGCACGATATATCACGGCTCACCACGGTTCATCAGAGCTCACCAGGGTTCCCCACGGTTCACCACGGTTTACCATGTTTCACCAGTGCTCACCTTTTCACCACGGTTTACCATGTTTCACCAGTACTCACCTTTTCACCACGGTTCACCAAGGTTTCCCACGGTTCACCATTTTTCACCATGGTTCCCCACAGTTCACCGTGGTTCATCACGATTCACCAAGGTTCACTACGGTTCACCACGGTTCACCAAGGTTCCCACGGTTAATGACGGTTCACCACGGTTTACCAAGGTTCCCCAGGGTTCGCCACGGTTCTCCATGTTTCACCAGTGTTCACCATTTCACCACGGTTCAACAAGGTTTCCCACGGTTCGCCATTTTACACCACGGTTTTCCACGGTTCACCACGTTTCACCACGGTTCACCACGTTTCATCACGGTTCACCACGTTTCATCACGATTCACGTTCATTAAGGTTCAGCACTGTTCACAACGGTTCACCAAGGCTCCCCACGGTTCACTATGGTTTCCAACGGTTCACTACGGTTCAGGGTTTACAGCTTGCCCCACTGCTTTAATTCAAGTGTTATTTCTGGTGTGATCTCTTCGTTATTTCTTTGCTGATATTCACAGTGGCGCAATTTACTGCCTCACCCTGTATGCCACATAAATAAGCAAAGTGTCACAAAGTTTTGAATAAACAAGTTCACAGCCACAATTTGCCGAAGACGCCACAAACAAACCCGTAAAAATTAGCATAGTTCCATAGTTCAATGGTTGACTTTATTTTCCAAATTTCTGCTACCGTTGTTGTTGCTTTTGCATTTCCTTCAACTGAAGCAAGAGTCCTCCAGGCAGTAGTAGAGGAATTAAATTTTTATTGCTCACTTTGCTGTGTCGTATCAGTTTTCTGCGCAAATAGTAAACAAAGAAAAAAAAGAGGAAAAAACGTTCATAAAAAGTGCGATGAAATTGTGCAGGAAGTTGGAAGAGAGAGGATAACAAATATTGTAGCAGGTAAACCCCCCTGCTGAAGGGTTCTTGTGGCAATTCACAAGCTTGGCTCAGTCTGGAGTGAGTATAACACACACTTTTGAAATATTTCTACCTGCAAGTCTTTAAAGAGAAAGAGGAGCAGAGTAGGTCAGATGTTTGTGCTTCCTCCTTTAACATATTCCTTCCCTGCAGCTGTGTTAAGCTTGTTATATGCAGCTTTGCTCCTTAAACATCTTCCATCGCTCCCAGCCACACAGAGTTTCATTAGCCCATAAAACTGTAGCAGCAGTGACTGTGTTTACATTGTTGTCGTTGTAAGCTGGTTGTTGCATGTTGCTATTAGCTGTGTTGTCCCGGCATAAATAGTCAAACAGTGGCAATATCGCACGCTCAGCCAAAATATTCGTAATATTAATGAGCAGTTCATTGGCTGTAAGAAAAATTCATTGAAATTAGAGTGACATCTGTTTAAATACTATACTAAATAAGATAAGTAACTAAAATTAAAATATGGCACAGTTCTTTAAGGAAGTGTGAATTTACGGTTCGTCCTTTATTATGGTCTTAATTATATTTCCCGACTGTACCCAAGAGGACCAAATCTGAAAATTTGAAAAGGGTTACAATAGGTGCATAAGAGTTTGCCTTCTTTTTGCCTGTACTAGAAATACATATTGAGTCCTTTGTAAAAACTGGGATTCCTGATATAAAATACCGATCTATTTAGTCCTTTGTTAATATGGAAACTAGGACTCCTGATATAAAAGAGCGATTTGTTTGGATAAGCCTGGCAAGAGGCACTAAATCCTCTTCAGACTCGGTTCAGGCTTCTATACTTATGGACTTCGTGTTTGGAGTGATGCAACATCCAGAAGACTCATAGGTCTAAGAGAGAAGGTAAGAGGCAAAGTAGTCCTTTGGAATGACACACCAATCGACAATGAGAAACCAATCGAAGCTTGTATCAATTGCTTCCCATGAAAACATCAATTTCTTGTGGCACTGTTAGCGAATAACAACATTGTCACGAAAATTAGTTACGCACTTCGATGACTGGATTGTGTGAAGCTATTGCTGTGTAAGTTTTTATGTTGTTTGTAGAGCAAATTGATATGAAAAGGGAGAGAAGGGATAACAATTTACATACAATTTTTTATCAAATGGAAAAATGGTTCTAAGCAGCATCACCGGCAAGATATATTATCATTCCTATTATTACTATATATATTCAACTTTCCTCAATGCCTGCTTTATCATCTTCATACTGATAAACTTCATCGCCTACATTTTCGTCGTTGTATTCATCATTTTCATTGTCCACTTTGCCAACCACTTGAGTGGATCTTAAATTGATTATATGTACTAATAATTGGTTTGGGTGTATTCGTAACAGAATGTATGCACACTGAAGGTAGAGTATGACACAGGAACAGGATAATGTCAACAGCAACCAATGCGAGTACACATGAGCAGCAACTCGGTGACTGGCAATATCCTCTGGCAGCTGGCCACGTTATTTAAAGCGTTTAAATTTCAAATTGACCTCATGTTCATGTGCTGCAACACCGAAAGGACTCACTGCAGGATGTCGCAGCAGTGATACCTGTTGTGTGGCTGAGGTGACACAAGCTGAGCACTGACTAATCCGTAGATGTATCCTTCTCTGTTTGCGTTGTGAATGTTTAAGTGTGCGAGTGTGAGTGTGTTAGGAAAACATATTGCGGTGGTCGCTGTGCAAGCGTGCTCCCTGATTTGTCCTTTTACGGTTCGCTTACATATTCCCACGAGATTGAAGCGACGAATGTGTTGCGGTAGCACAATTGGCGCCAGTAGAGCCGTTGGAGCTTAATGAAATGCCACATCCTTGCATACATCCAGGCGCAGCGCAGCAGAGCAAGCGGTGTTGGCTTCACGTGAGCCGAGACGTTTGACTCGGTTTGGTGATTGAACATTTCTGCCTGTGGGCTGAGGTTTTACTTACCAACTAAGCCAATGGAAAATTGCAATCAATTTACGTTTGCCCTGTTGACTGTTATTTAGTCAGAATCAAGGAATAGAATTAATGATGTGGTTTGTTTTATGAGTATTTTGTGTCTGTTTCCTCATTTTAATAGGATATTATAGCAAAGAAATACTTCATGATGAGTATAATTGAACTAATTTTAAGGACATCATAAAATCATAAGGAATTTATAATACTTTTACTTTAGTTAAGGATGTGGTGGTTCACACTTTAGTGCAGAAGAGAGTGTCATCATCTTTAAGAAGCATATTACATTGTTTCTGGAGATTCGATTGTTTCATTGATTGATCTTCTTCTGACACTTTTCCCACTCGCACACTTCCTTCTGAGATTTCCTGTTTGGTGAACTCAGTTTCCTTCCATGTTAATTATTATCTAAATGTCCTTTTTCATTTCCTAACTCACCTCGCATGAACTGACTTAACTGTCATTGAGTTTGTATATCACAGAATGTTTTACTATGCATCCTTGTAAGCGGAGATCCCACTTAAGGAGCCACTGAATAATTTTTCAGTGTTGAGCTGAGAAATTTACATTTTTAAACTCATGTTTTTTTCTTTCGGTTTTCTTTGATTTGTATTTAGTTTTTTTTGGGGTTTTTACAGTTATGCCGCTTAAAATTAGGTTACAATCTAATATGAGAGAACTTGTTGAACAAAAAACTTGTTTGGTTAGTAAAAAAAACTTGATATAAATCATTAAAAAAGTTATATTAAAATAACAAACAAACAAATGTCATAATAAATTAACACAAATACATAAAAATGTACACATAAGTGTGTGTGTGTGTGAGTGAGAGAGTGTATGAATGTGTGCGTATGAGTAGATAAGCGTTAGTCAAAGGAGCGTTCGATTTGCTTAGCATGATGTTTGGTGGCGTATACGCGCATAAGAACACTTCCTTAGTGGCCGATCGGTTGCTAAGCTGAGCTAATTGAGAGCGACTGAGCGAGCGAGAGAGCGCTAAAGTACAGAGAGAAATCCCCTAAATCCCACAGTTAAGTGCTAGTTTAGTAATACCTGGTAAACGAGTTACTCGTAATATTTTGTTAAGTTACTAACTAAGAGCGCGAGCGAGTCTGGCTCCACTGCGCCAAATCGTAGTCCTGGTGAGAGTTGCCGTGGTTGTCATCATTGTCGTTATCGTTATCGTTTTTGTTAACTTCATCGTCATTTTCATCATCAGTGTCATTTCCATGACCTTCTCATCTAAAAACTAAAAATTCTTCGTTTTGCTTTTTCGTCCTTTGAACGGTTGCCGGGGTTGTCGTGGGTGCGGGAGGGAGCGGTTGTGTTTTGTTCTACCACCTACCACTGCGATTTGCCGCTGCCATTGTCGTTGCCAGTTCCGGTGCTGCCACTGCCGCCTCCACTGCCGGGATAGATGCCTTGAATGCGCCGATTGCCGTTCCTCAAACTGTTCCTCAACGCGTTTTCATTGCCGGCGTTGCGGTTGTCGGCGCCTCCATCCCCATTGCCGGGTGCCTCGTATGAGTAACCGTTGCCGTCATTTCCGTTGCCGTTGCCATCTCTCAAGTTATTTCCGTTGCGATTGCCGTTCAGGATTCTCAATGTGCTGCTCTGGCGGCCCGTCAATGTGGTCGTAGTCTGTCCGTCGCCGCCGTCGTAGTCGCTGCCGAGCCGGTTGGAAGTGCCGCCATAGGAGAGGCTGCCGCTGCTGCTGCTGCTCGTACGACCGCCGCTCGAGATTTGTGTGGACAGCACAGAGCCGCGCAGACTGTTCAGACCGGCGGAGGCTTCCAGCAGCAGGGGGGAGTGTATGACTTGGGCCTGCACCGAGGCGCTGGCTGGCTGGCTGATCACTATGGAGGGCTGAGAGTTGCGTTCAATGCTGAGACGGGCGTTGCCCTCGCGCAGTTCCTTCAGAGCCGTCAAGTCACGAGAGTGGGCGAACACACTGCCACTGGGGGGACGCGACAGCAGAGTGGGTGGATGCGACACGACCGTAGCATGGACGCTGTGACCCAGCGACTCACTGGGCAGGGATTGCGAGAGGAGTACGGCTTGCTCGTTGCTCAGGCGTTTCTGTGATTGTTGGGCCTGGGTGCGCAGCTGCTGGCGCTGCAGTTGCTGCTGTTGTTGTTGCTGGAGCTGCTGCTGTTGCTTGTACTGCTGCTGGAACTGTTCCATCAGCTGCTGGGCCTGGGCGCGCGCCTGTAGCTCAGCCTGAGCACGCACGGCAGCCGCCTGAGCCTGGGCTTCTATTTGCGACTGCAGCACCTCAAAGCTGTTGTAGCGCGAGGACGACGAGGAGGCAGATGCGGAAGCGGAACCAGAGGCCGCAGCTGCATTGGCGGCCGCGCGTAAACGCTGCTCGTCGATGAGTTGCTTGGAGACGACGGCGTTGAAGCCGTTGATGTCATCGGCGGTGTATTCGACGACGCGGCGGGTGCCGTCAGGTTCAACGAGCGAGTACTGAAAAACACAAACTGTAAACTGAGCTGGAGTTCATGCGCGCACACTGCCGGCTTACCTGGCCTTGCACCACATCTCCGTCGCGTTTCTCCTCCTGCTGCTTCTCGTCGCCGGTCAAAGTGTCCCTGACATCGTAGGCGAAGCTGTACTGGGGATGGTTGTCGTAGTCCTCGGATGAGGTCAGCGCTGCGCCAAATTCATTTTCAATTTCCGTGGAGTCTGACGACTGTTCGTGAGATTGCTGCAGTTGTTGTTGTTGCTGTTGCTGGCCCAGCGAGGACTTCTGTTGCTGCAACTGCGAGAAGTCCAACGCATGCAAGTGGGTAATGGAGGCAGACACAATGTTGCATGTCAGCAGGCTGAGGCACAAAACATGGACAAACTGAAAACGGAATATAAGGATTTTATACACACAAATTTATGGTTTTCAGAATGCGAAAACTATGCGGCAGCCGTAAAAGCCAGCGAGCTGCAGCCGATGGTGTGGCAGGATGATTCCGACATAAATATTTTTATTCGTTTTGTGACACAAACACAATTTTCATGGTGTCAAAAGGCTAAACCCCAATACCCTGGCCGCAGCAGTGGCAGATCCTGCGAATTCCACTTGGAGTTTATGGCCCAGCACTGTTTTAAAGTTCGGCTGCCAACAATTGGCATTGTCATAAATTGCACTCTGGTTGGCTGCTAGAGCAGAGCGCACGAGTAGTTTTGCCTCGGGGCTTCTGCCCTACTGCGGGAGCAAGGATTTGTTTTAATGAGCTTTGAGTTTACGTGCGGTATTTTAACTTGTTTATTATTTGCCACACATCCTTGATAGGGGATTTGAGTGTCTCTGTGTAAGTGTGGGGGGAATTGTTGAAATTCAAGTGGCGTTACTATTTCACAATCTGACACTTCGGTACAAAAATGCAGGATTTTATATCCGTTTTAGTTTGACAGCACATCCTTTGTGGTCATTGTGGGCAAATTGATAAAATTTGCATTTAGAATTTAATTGAATTTGGTGTTTGATACGATAGAGTGACATAAACCACACATGTGTCAAGGATTAGATTGTGTATTTAGTAGCTCCCATGAGAGTCCTTTTTAAACAAAGCATAGTTTTGATTGCTCTCGATGTTTGTTTAGCGTGGGTTCACTAAAGTAGAGAACACCTCACTGAGATATGGTAAAAATGGAGTGAAATCATGAAAGGTCACATACAGTGTCCAGGTGGAGAATAGTGTGAGAGTTTTACGTTTAGGAACATTCAATGAATAGTAGCAGGGAAAACTAGTGTCCCATTTGCTTAATTGTCACTAGAAATAACAATAAAGATAAACTCTGATTTTGTGGATATTGTCCTTGAGAACAGTAGTACAATAGTCACAATTTTTTGTGGATATTGTCCTTGAGAACAGTAGTACAATAGTCACAATTTTTTGCGGATATTGTCCTTGAGAACAGTAGTACAATAGTCAAAATTTTTTGCGGATGTTGTCCATGAGAAGAGTAGTTCAATAGTCACACTCTGAATATCAGAGACATTTCTCTTAGGGCCCCACAAATGTGGAATAACTCCTTATATACTCATTTGTATATAATATATATGTAAATATACATATATGTATATCGATTTTTCCGGCATAAAAGAAAAGTTCTGAAAGCTTTTCTTACTGCAGACAACCGCCTGCAAACACTCACTCAGACAGCCGCACAAGACAGCAGTTATTGTCCTTGCGAGTGTTCGGCTTTTGTAGAGTGCAACCTTTGAAAATTCCTCACTTGGCAGGCGTTACGAACGGTTGTGCATGCACACTCTCACAGGTTGCACATATCCTTGTGGACTATTACAACGAAGAAACTTTAAAAAAGTTCTGGCAGTGCCACTGGAATTGAAAGTATCTCACTCAGTGAGTCACAATTTATGACTTTTTTGCTTAAGGACCTTTTTAGATTGTAACTTAGTGTATACTGCGGAACAAAAGCACCATTTAAACATACCCGTTTCATTGCTTCAAACGTTTTAGCTGCTTCGGTATTCCTTGAGTTAGAACTTTCACTAATCGGTATCCTTAATACACTTTTTGAAGCTCGTTCTCACTAAACGCTGTGGTTCGCAATTGCTTATGTCAGGCTTAATCGTAGCAGCTGAAATCACACAACTAACACTTGGCTGGCTGGGCGAATGGTTCTATCACACGACTGCTGCCGTTGATTGTCACAAAATGTTTGATATCTTAGGAATCGTCTCAAGCAGCTTTTATACCTGCACCGCCATCAGCGGAGCTGAGCGCGTTGCTTTGCAAATGCGTCCAGTCGGCGACCGCCCTTTGTCCGCTGCTCTGCGTAACAATAGGCGCGCATATGCTAAACTTTCGAATTTACTGTGTCTCCATTACAAATGACCTTACAATGCCGGTCGGTGGAAGTCGCATTTCAGGTGCTGCGCCGGTTGTTTGCTAGTACAAAATAATGCTTCACTGCTTGACTGCTTGCAGCACTGGTTTTGCTCGTCCACTGACCAAATTGTCCACTGCAGTTTGGGCTGGTCTAGCTGCGGCGCTCACTTTGGACAACTCACTTAGCACTCGTGCGTGGGCAAAGTGGATGATGCTCTTTGAGGTGGCTGACTGATGGAATGTGAGGCTAAATTGAGGGTCTCTGTTCTACACTTAGAGCTGCTTTCGCATGCTAATGCCATAATCAGGCCACAAAAGTGCGACGTTGGTCTCAAATCGTTTACACTTGTTTCTATCAATGAAAATTTTAGTATAAATCTTCTGATAAACCTTTACCTCATGACCTGACTATCAATTCATAAATCAGTTTGGCTGTGCTACCTCAATCCTTGCCTCTTATGCCTCTTTTGAAAATTGTTGCTATACTCGTATATGCTTCATGCTCAGCTTTGAGTTGCTTTAGCATCCTGGCCTCACTCTTTGGGGACTACGCATATCCTGCGAAAGTGTATTTCTTAGAAATTTCTTGCCAATAGTGCTCTCAAGGGAGGGGATGCAGTCGGGATTCAAATCCTGCACAACCCTTGAGGTATATTATATATAGAAGTGAAGGTATTAAACAGATATAATTATTTCTTCAACTACATGGTATACAGATAGGAAATTTTATAACCATTCTGGTAATATTCCGAAGTATTTGGAATAAAATTTTGTCTGACTGCCAAAACAAGGTTAATCAAAATATTTTATATACTCGTATATATTTATTTATATTGTCCTGTAGGCCTCAACTCTGTAATCTAATGTGCCATCCCAAGTCAAGAGTGCATCAGGTTCAGACGTCTTCGGGTACTTCATAGTGGATCTGTTTGCATAGTAATGGTCGTCATTATTCATTGAGGAGGAGCCTTGATCATGGAGTGTGTTTATTAGATTCACTTTTGACTGCTCTTGAGGAAGCAAAAGTGAATATTTCGCAATTTGGTGTTAGGTCAGTGCAATCGTGCATACTCGAGCGAAAAGATCTTCAACTATTTCAATATTTATATCTGTCTTCATCTCTGTTTATCATTGCCACTAGATTCATGTATGTATCATTGACTCTACAATCACCAGTATCTCAGCTTTTCTATCTCTATTGCTATATCGGTTCCCTAATATCATCCCTACTTTTATATCTATCACTTCCTCTATTTGAATGTTTTTCTAATGCTGTATTTAACTATAAATGTTTATATCAACAGCTATATCTATATCCCAATGTCTCTTTATAATGAACATTTTCTGCTTCTGTAACTGTGTCACTCAACTGTATCTTAATATCTCTCCCTATCTGATTACCTAAATACCGAAGCTTTTGCCTCTATATTTCCCTATTTATGTTGTTATCTTTATATCTCTTTCGTAACTCTACATCTCACCATCTCAATACACATCCGTAACTTCACTTACGTCAATCTTTATATCTTTCTCTATCTGTAAGAGTATATTTCAATCTCTCTCCCTAACAAAATCTTAGTATTCTATATTATATATCAATCAATTTATATCATTTTGTAGTTTTTCTCCAATTATCTTAATGCACATCTCCCTCTCTTCATATATGCCTCTATCTTCGTATTTTTATTCACCCTAATCGCTTTCTCCATCTGTACCTCAATTTGCACATTATTCAATCACTTCTGTCTGAAATCATTCTCTGTTTCAATGTGTATTCTTTATTGTATCTGCCTTTATTTGACTCTGTATAAAACATCATATCTCTTTCTCTCTCCCACTCTGTTAACTTTTCCTTTCTCTCCCTTTCACTCTCTTTCATTCCCATTCCCATTCCATCTATTTCCAATTTTCTCCATTTCTCCATCTCTATTTTTCTTCATCCCCTATTTTCTCTATCTCATATTTATCTTATAATCCTAATCTTTCTCTATCTGAATCTTTTTGACTCCCTCTGTCTCTCTCGGTATCCTCTCTCTATAGTTAATTTTCTCTCTTTATCTTTCTTTATCTCTCTTTATCTCTCTCTGTCTAACCTTATTTTCTCTCACTTTCTATATCCTGTTCGCTCTCTCCATCTCCATCTCTCTCTATGTTCATCTTTTCCTTTCTCTCCCTTTCTCTCTTTTACTCCCATTGCCTCTCTTTAACTGTTTCTATCTATATTTTTCTCTCTTTATCTATCTCTATTCCTCTGTATGTCTTTTTATCTCCCTGCAGGCTTTCTTTTAATCTTCCTCTATCTTAAACTTTTTAACTCTCTCTCTGTCTCGCTACCCATCTCTATATTTTCTTTCTCTTTTCTATTTATTATTCTTTATCTCCCTTTATCTCTCTGTCTATCCATATTTTCTCTCTCTCTCTTTCTATATCCTTCTCGCTCTCTCTATCTCTCTCTATCTCTCCCTTTCCCTCTGTTTATCTTTTTCTTTGTCTCCCTTTCGATCTCTTTCTTTCCCTTTCGATCTCTTTCACTCCCATTCCCTTTTTCTAATGTCTCTAACTCTCTTTTTCTCTCTTTATCTATCTCTACTTCTCTTTATGTATGTTTATCTCCCTGTTTATCTTTATCTTAATCTTTATCTCTCTTAACCTTTGTAACTCTCTCTGTCGCACTTGCTATCACTCTCTATATTTTTTATTTATTTATCTCTCTTTATCTCTCTCTGTCTATTTCTGTCTGTCATCATATTCTTCTCGCTCTCTCCATCTCTCATTCTCTTTCCCTCTACTTGTATTTTTCCTTCTCTCCATTTCAATCTCAATCAGGCCCATTCTCTCTCTTTAACTGTCTTTATCTAACTCTATTCTCTCTTTATCTAATTCTCTATTATTGTCTCTTTATTTAACTCAATTCCTCTTTATGGCTCTTTATCTCTCTTAATCTGTCTCTTAATTTCTCTCTATCTCAATTTTTTAACTCCTTCTTAATCACTGCTTCTTTCAATGATCTATATTTTTTCACCCTCGTTATATCGCTCTTTATCGCTCTCTCTCTCGTTTTCGCTCTCCCTCTTTTAAATACCTTTATCTATCTCTCTTTTAATACATCTCTCTTCCTCTCTATTACACTCTCTTTCTCTTTCTCTTTCTCTTTTTCTTTCTCTTTCTCTTTCTCTTTCTCTTTCTCTTTTTCTTTCTCTTTCTCTTTCTGTTTCTCTTTCTCTTTCTCTTTCTCTTTCTCTTTCTCTTTCTCTTTCTCTTTCTCTTTCTCTTTCTCTTTCTCTTTCTCTTTCTCTTTCTCTCTCTCTCTTAATCTTTTATATCCCTATCTCTATCCCTATTTCTATACTACCCGTGATGTGAAGACAGCACTATGAGCATTCTTAGTAACCCGGGAAGACAAAGAAATTCGATTTTCCTGCTATTAATGAAACCCTGATGACATTCCGTTTCCACATTCCCGTTCCCACTTTGATGGCTTGTCCCCAACTGTGACAACAATCCAAGAGAGCCGTCAGGAGGGCATAATCCCTGTTGCCACTGTTACTGCTGCAATCAAAGCCCATTAAGCAACCGGAAATTAATTGCCAGCTTCGCCATTTACTGGCCCAATCTGACGGCGTGGAGTGGCGTGGCTACCGTTTGCCTCGGCGTTGTTGCCACTCCGGCGACGGCTGCCGCTGTTGCATTGAACTCATAAATTATGCATGCAGCAATTTGGGATCAAATTTCTCAAATGTCAAACAAAGCTCAAATTAGGCTTAGAGTGGCAAATTTGACTCAAATGTGCATTGAAATCGGACACGGACAGGCGGAGCAGAGCGGCCTTGCAAACGTGCCGTCTGCCGCATGTTGCGCGATATGCTGCACAGAAGCAGTCGCCAGCGAACAGCATTTTCGTTGTCTGGCGACGCCGATTGTTGTGTACTTCAGTGTGTCAGTGTGTCAGTGTGTGAGTGTGTGTGTGTGTGTGTGTGAGTGCAGCAAGTGGAACGAAAAAGACTTTTAAGTGTTAAAATATTAAAGTGCAATTATTTAATGGAAACCCGATCGGAGGCGGAGGAGACATGCACTAAATGTGCATAAATTGCAGCAAAAAGCGAGCGAGGTGAAAATGCATTACATATTCGAGGATTAAAGGCTTCGGCCTGCATTGCCCAATGGCTGCATGATTCTCGGCTGCCAACAATTTTTCCAATTAACACAATTCTCCCAAATTTTAAACAATTCCGAAAGTTCCGAAACACAAAATTGTCGCCGTGTTCTACTAAATTTGCGCTAACAACAGTCCAGGAAACAACAACAACAAATTACATTTTAGTTTGAAACTCCAACATGGGCTGCGCTGAGTGCATGAATGCTATTTTTGTGAATTTCTATGCTCCGCACAGTGGTCCCGATTGCTTGGAATACAGGGAAGGAAATGGAAAGGAATTCCTGAACTGTAAGAGAATAGAATACTTTTATTTAAATTCGGATCATATGAATGGAAAGAAGATGGGAGTTCCACAGGAGGGCGCTAACTGACATACAGATACCTTCACTAGCGACTTAGAAATCATCCATCATAGAAATGGAAGTGAAACCCTGAACTATGATAATAATGCGACATAGAAATCATATATAATACAGACATAGAAAATCAAGATAATAGAGCGACGTAGAACTCACATTGTGGGAATCACATTTTGAAGATCTTGTGACTAGGATATTGAACTCCAACATTGAGCAATTTAACAGTCCTTGGAATTTCTTTTACGGCTGAGTTAAGTCCCAGGCTTATGGGCTTATGGGCTTATGGGTTTATGTGGTTACTCAAACAATGTTGGCGTCCAGCAACCATTATCGTCCTGGGCGCCCACTTTGAATAGTTCGTTCTCATTACTTGGAAATGTGGGCTAAATTTTAGCGTCAAAAATTAGCTGACGTCATTTTCAGATAATAAGGAGAGACATTATTGTGTCAAGCGTGTGATATTTGATGTTATATCAAAAGAAGTTCCAATAAAAGAAGAACCGAACTCTGAATTAGTAATTTAGGTATTCGTGAGTAAGCATGAATAACGTTTAATTGAAATATTGCTATTTTCATTTAACTGATGGTATAAGTCATTAGTGATAAGTCATAAGTGTTGTTGCCTCTTTGCTGTCATATTCTGATACTTGAAGAATGTTGCTGTCTCCTTTCCACTAATGCGTAACATGGAATATGCTGTGACATTCTGGTCAGCAGATTGTGATGAAGAAAATGTGATGTGAAGGACGAGAGAGCTTAGTGGTGAATTGAAAGAAGCAGTAAAAGACCTTGAAAAGACGATGTAAAGCGTCAGAGAGGTCAACGGGGAATTTAATGTAGCAGTGAAAGTCTTTGAAAGGCACTATACAGCGCCAGAGAGATCAGTGGTGAATTGACAGGAGCAGCAAAAGACTTCGAAAAGGGGATGTAAAACATCAGAGAGATCAGTGGTGAATTGAAAACAACAGGAAAAGGCTATGAAAAGGCGATGCAAAGCTTAAGAGAGGTCAATGGGGAATTGAAAGTAGCAGGGAAAGACTTTTAAAAGGCGATGAATAACGTCAGAGAGATCAATGGTGAATTGTAAGTAGCAGTGAAAGACTTTGAAAAGGTGATGTAAAACGTCAGATAGGTCAGTGGTGAATTGAAAGAGGCAGTGAAATACATTTAAAAGGCGATGAAAAACGTCAGAGAGATCAATGGTGAATTGAAAGTAGCAGTGAAAGACTTTGAAAAGGCGATACAAAACGCCAGATAGGTCAGTGGTGAATTGAAAGAGGCAGTGAAATACTTTGAAAAGGCGAGTAGCAGGGAAAGACTTTGAAAAGGGGATGTAAAACATCAGAGAGATCAGTGGTGAATTGACAGGAGCAGTGAAAGTCTTTAAAAGGCAATATACAGCGCTAGAGAGGTCAGTGGTGAATTGAAAGTAGCAGCGAAAGACTGATTTAAAAGTAGACAAGTGAAGTTGGTGACACTCTTAAACAAGGATTACAGTGATTCCGAGACGAATTGTACCAATATATGGAGTATTTATAAGTAGAAAGAAGGACGTCGATCAGCTGAATAGTTGCACTTGGCCTGTTCAATGATCATATCCTTAAATTGTGTTCCTGAAATCGTTTGACTGGGGGTCGTCGACAATTGAGGGGTGTTTTATCCGAGGAATCTTCAAAATTTTCATTGGAATGCACTTTTCCGTGGCGGGTTTCAAGCCCAGCGCACAACCCTAAGCTAGGGAGTTTGTTGCTGGGTGGTGATATCCCACTTCGGGGATATGGACGCTTCCATTGGTATCTATAGTACTCCTTTACCACCGTGCCTACTGTGCGAAATCTTACCTGGCCTGGCACGCTTCGGTGGACTCTTAAACCGAATATATAAGAGTGGCCTCACCAAAGCTCGTGCTCTCGTTAGCCCTGACCTACGATCCCACATGGATTGGTTACCACATCTTCACTTACGTTGCTCACGTTGCCCAGGGTGAATCCCATGGAGGTGACAGTAAGAAGATTGAAGGGTGTCAGCCGTTAGTAACTCTAGCGTGAACAACTAATTTCGGGACTTATTACTTACTTCTTTCTATTCCTTTTTTTCTATTTTTGGAATCCTTTTTTTCAGTTTTTGAAATCAACTTCACCAGAAGTTTTTGGATGGAATATTTCAAAGAGTGGGACCGAAAGATGCTTCAGAATGAACACAAATATTTTGGAAGTCTAAAAGAATTTTATTTTTCTACATGTTCTCTCCAAAACTGTATTTACTTCTACAATTTTTGGCTTCCTGATCATCCGAGAGGTCCTCAAAATATCAATTTAGGGCACTGACAATGCAATGGTATAGGAATGAGATCGGTTCCTGGGAAGTTTGATGCTATTGAAACAAGTGAAAGACTGACGGAACCAAATATGGAGTATTATGTTGGGTGTTCAATCGTGTTGAACCTGAACTCCTTCAATTTTTAAACAACAAAGCACTTGAACAAAGTCTTTCTCATGGTTGAACAAAATCTTTTTCCAAAGTGTATCGGGAGACTGTTCTGAAAAAGCTTCCTTCAGCTGCAACGAGCATGAAGCATCGAGCACTATGCTATCATAATAATATACATTTTGTTTTCCACTTAGTATAAATTTATTTCGTGACCCAAAAGACTGATAGCATTATCTCTCCAGCGGATTGGAACGCCTTCTCCTCTTTTGGAAGTGGTTTATCATGCTATGTCCCTTATCATAGTCAGGCTTTGCTCTTTTTTAGAGTGTGATTTAGATTGTTGGGACATGTGTCTATGGTATTGGTTTCTTTGGCTTCATTAGGAGATTTCTGTTACTGGAACTGTTTTCATGGATCCTGGTTTCATTATAAGTTTCCTCATTGAGATTTGTTTCATAGAGCGAAATATTGTAACGTCGCTGTCTATTTCCTTATGTAACAACTTCTTCATTGAGAATAATATCATCAGTGTTCAGTCTTTAGATTTCTCAACTTTTTCCTCGAGGATTTACTTCTTTTCCCTTATTATTCAAGTCATACTTCATTGATCTCAACTTTTAATTCGGAGTTAATTAAATCCTTTTGTGCCAAGACCCAAATTTCTTTCTGTTTTCATATCCTTCAATATTTATCTCGTTGCGAGTTTCGCTTTTAAACTGCAATTTAATTGGTTTCTTTCCTGAATCGCCTCATCATTCTCTTTCGAACCACTTTGTTTGGGATTTATGTCATGCTTCGCATATTTGATGACTGAAAATCCCAACAACTGCAGTGAAAATGCCTGTGCAAGGATCAACTGAGGCTCCACTGTGCGGCGCACAAACAAACGGTAAATATTCGGTTCCCCCGCACGCACCCCTCTTCGACTTAAGCACACATTTGCACGCGAACATGACTGCATATGGATGAAAAATAACACTGGCTTCGTTCGACACTTGCAGAGGCAAAAAACTGAATGCACAAAATTTCCGCTCGCTGACTGTGGAAAATAATAATAACAGGACATGTTAAAAACGATCCTTACAGCACACACACAATAGCGCCAACGACAGCAAAAACAACAACAATGCCAACAACAATGCTCACAATGGTAATTTGTATGCACAGGGACAATAAAAAATTAACGGCTACACTGGATTCGCCGTCATTTTTAACCAGGCAGGCAAACGGTTTTTTCTCGAATCCTTTCTCTTTTATTATTTGTTTTTGTTCGTGGCTGCCTCAGTCCGTGCCAATCGCACGGAATATAATATGAAGTTGTGCCGTTGCTTTTCACTTTGAGGTATTTGCGTGTTAAAAATGCAAAAGCTCTAAAAAATCATAGGCAGCAGGATGCTCTGGGGGAGAAGGAAGGAAGGACGGAAGGCACAACATACCACAGCGTCAAATTGCGCGCTTTTCCGCCAGTTAAGGGAATTGCCAGGCGATTGTTCTTTTGTGCTCAAGCGTATGCATGAGCTCGTATGTGGATATGTGTTTGGATGTGTGGGTGTGTGCTTCCGTTTGGTCAGCGCTTTCAATTTATGGAAAATGGCTTTTGTGGTTTAGAGAATACGCAAATCCCGTGATTGACATGTCCATTATGATTGATATTACTCTTGCATGCATTCTGACCTTTTCTCTGATGGGGTTTTGAAGATTAGGGTGAACTTCGAAGCATATATATATATATATAGGGATAGATGATTGACAAGCTCAGAGAATCCTTTTGTTTGAAATTAAGTCATCAGGTCCTTTTCTACCTAGATTTTTATTATCCAAAGAAAGGAAGTAGTTGAAAGTCATGTTCTTCCAGTATCTTTTCCGCTTTGTGGATGAAATTGAGAATGTCCAGAACAGCAATAGGATCGCCCCAAGGTCCTCCAATTTCCCATTCATCAGGGTCTGAGATAATAATCTCAAAATTGTGGTCAAAATATCGTTTTGGGATCATATGATCCATTATTGAAGAACAGATTATTTTTTGATCCTGTCTGCTGCTAAGAATATTGACATGACAAAAATCATGAGGCAAATGTTTAGACAAGATTTGCATCTATCATCAATGCACTTCCAGCAGCACATTTTCTCACGAAGATGTGGAGAGGTAATAATTCCATTATCGCTTCAATTGCAGTGATTGGTCAGTTTCGCTTGGCGCCCGTGATTGCCACGCAAGCCTGCCTTTGAAAACTTGTAAGTATTTTCGTAGCGGATTCTTGTCTAGTTTATGACCACCATACAAGGGATGCATCAGTTTTAATTGGTCTAACCATCATTATATACATCTAGTGTATTATTTTGGATTCTACACCTCATATTGTACCGAAGAGACTCCACAAGGCCCACATTGCTCTTCTAGCTCTGCCTATCACTGCCTTTAAGCGAGAATTCCAATTTAGTTGCCTATCTGGAACTATACCTAGATATTTGACTTTATCGGAATATTTTATATTGGTTCCCTCAACAGCTATTGTACCATATCATATGCCTCAAAGTGTGAGTGAGAAAGAGATAGCATTACTAATGCATTTTGAATGCAAACATTTCCCTAATGAGATTCCTTTAATAGCTTTCCATCAACGAATGATCACAATTAACGTTGCACTACAGACTTATAGCATTTAACATTTATACATGTTTGGTCATGAATATTGAAAATATTATTACGTCATTATATATTAGAGGAGTTCAAGTTTATTTACATTTAATTCCTAAGACAATCTAGTTATGTGTCCTGGTCCAGGCAATGATTATTTGCAGTTTCGCTAAAATTTCCATGAGAGTGTGTAAAAAATATGCCCAGACATGGGTATCGAAGAATTAAGTCATGTGAAAGAATATTGTCCAGATATAACTTATGAAAGTTTAACCGTCAAATTTGTGATATGCGTCCTAGCATCTTAGAAGTAATTTTTGTCTATAAGAATTTCTAAAAATTTCTCCGATCTTTTTCCCATTTCCAGAATTAAGTATGTCCAGAAACTTGTTTCCAGATTATATTGATTCTGTATGTCACACTATTTGTAAGGGATTCACTTGTGTTATAAAACATAGAATCCTTTCCTTGAATACACACCAAGTTCACTATAGCCAGAGACCATAGAGACGGGACACTGAAACGTCAAATTTTCTGACGTTTAAAAGAACTGTCTTTGTTTATCATTAGTTCCCTATATGTATAGGTTTGTTTATAATTGGTTAACCAGAATTCTGAAGAAAATCAGCCACACTACTACAGTTTCTCGCATTTGGTAGTGTGCGCAAAACAAGAGTAAGTTCTCTGTATTCTCTGCTATAGCCCAGTTTCAGAGTCCACAGAAATTCAACATAGAATACAACACGTTTTTGTCGTATACTTTTAGGATAAAAATGGTGCTCACAGTTAAAGAGAAAACTGATGCAAAATGTATCCCTAAAAGTATGCAGAGAATGATAAGAATAAAATTATTAAAAATTATAATTATTATTATTATTATTATTATAATTATTATTATTATATCTTCCATCAAAACTAATTATGAGTGCAAGGTGTTGGGGGAATGAGTACTAGCTACAGAGGCCTTCGACTCGAAGAGAAAAGGATTTTATAGAAAGAAGCATTTTGGAGACCAAGCCCGTGGCAGGATTTGAACCTGCGACTCTCGGGGTGTAAGTCAATTAAAAACTATATTATAATTATGTCTGCGAGGGGTTGGGAGACTGAGTACTAGCAACTAAGGCCAACGAGTCAAAGAGAAAAAGATTTAGAAAAAAGCATTTTGAGACCATGCCCGGACAGGATTCAAACTCACGACACTCCAAGTGTGATCCTAGAATCCTTACCACTAGGCCACGGATGCCGGTTTGAAAGTTATAGTTTAAAAAAGAAACTAAGAAAATATAAAATAAAATATTAAAAATTTCGTGTTTTATAGAGAGATATTCTTCATTCGTCTTCAGTGGCTTACTTTTTGACAAAATGTTCTCTAAAAAGTTCAGTTGAGTGATTTAAGAACGCAACTTTCGTCTCAGTGGCAGTGGCTGTTTATGTTGTCCTTGCTGTTTCCTAGAATTTAAAGAATCCATGCTTCATATTCAATTTTTTCTTTAGGGCCTTGATGGCATGTTGGTCGATCGGATTTTCAATCCTCTGTCTTAACTCAAGTTTTTTCCATGAGCCGTTTCCACATGAATTCTTGCTTTTATGGCTGCTGCTTCCAGATCACAACTGAACTACTCAAATTTTGTTTTCCAGAATGTTGTCCTTTAAGGTTGTATACATGGACCTTGTAAATGACTTCTTAATAATGATTTTTTAATAACGACTTCTTAGTAATGACTTCTTAGTAGTGACTTCTTAATAATGACTTTTTAATAACGACTTCTTAGTAATGACTTCTTAGTAATGACTTCTTAGTAATGACTTCTTAATAATGACTTCTTAGTAATGACTTCTTTGTAATGACTTCTTAATAATGACTTTTTAATAACGACTTCTTAATAATGACTTCTTAGTAATGACTTCTTAGTAGTGACTTCTTAATAATGACTTTTTAATAACGACTTCTTAGTAATGACTTCTTAGTAGTGACTTCTTTGTAATGACTTTTTAATAACGACTTCTTAGTAATGACTTCTTAGTAATGACTTCTTAGTAATGACTTCTTAATAATGACTTCTTAGTAATGACTTCTTTGTAATGACTTCTTAATAATGACTTTTTAATAACGACTTCTTAATAATGACTTCTTAGTAATGACTTCTTAGTAATGACTTCTTAATAATGACTTCTTAGTAATGACTTCTTAGTAATGACTTCTTAATAATGACTTCTTAGTAATGACTTCTTAGTAATGACTTCTTAATAACGACTTCTTAGTAATGACTTCTTAGTAATGACTTCTTAGTAATGCCTTCTAAATAATGACTTCTTAGTAATGACTTCTTATTAAAGACTTCTTTCTTATGACTTATGACTTCTGGGACACAGCAGTGCAATTGAATATTGTAAGAAAATGGAAGAATTCTATTTTTTATACTAGCAAAGTTAGCAACGATTCTGCATTGTTTCCTTTAAAGTTCATTGTGATTAGTAAATTAGAAATGGGCAATTAATAGTCGTATATGAAATTAATGCGTGTAGCATTCTCCCAGTTCCCCAAGTAAACAAACGCTCCTATTAATATTCATACGAGTCTACAGCTAAATGTTTTCCCCCAGTTCCTCGTACAATCATGCGTTCATTTCATATTTTGCGCCACTTGCAAGCTGCATTTTTCAAGCACACGCGTTTAATTTAAATTATTATGTTGAACAGCGCCTTAAACTGTGCTACAGAAAATGGCTTTTCACTTACGAAACTTACACGAGAATAAAATTGCATTAAACTAAGTTTAACTGCGAACATCCTGCGTGCGTGTGAGTGTTTCAGTGCATGTATTTGCAAGTGAGTTTCTCGGGGCTGGTATGTCTCCACGTCAAGACTCACTTTATATATACCCACGCTGAAAAGTGCAAATATAACTTACCCTACACTCAGCATGTGGCAGAATTTGTGCGTATATTGCACAAAAATCCGCATGCTCCGCAAACTCTGAAAAGCTCAAGTGTTGCAAATGGCACACGCGGAAGATGCTCGTCCTTGCACGGCTGCAGTAGGTTAGAGAGGCGTACGAGTACACAACGCGCACTTTTGGGGTAATTGTGTTAAGGACCTGTTGATGAACCACTCCAAACGAAAGTGGAAGAAATAATTTAAAATTATTTAATGATTTAATTTTAATAATTTTATTTCCTCCGCGCCGCAACCGAAATCCAGGCGGGTTGGAAGCATTGTTTATGTGGAAATTTGTGCCTGCAACAGAGACGCAAGTATACGGACTGTTGTGCTCCACAGCCCTTCACATTCTCCCCGTTCCTGGATGCAGTTTCTGTGTTGCTATCCCACCCTCATGTGGGCTCTTTTGCTATATACTCGCATGAATTGATGGAACGGCGTTGAAACTGGAAATGAGGTGAAAATTAAAACCAACTTAAATGTCAGGATTTACGGTGCAATATTTTCATTGTAAAGGTAATTGAAATAAATAATTATAAAAGAGTAAATGCTGCGGTATTTTAAGCCATTGTAAACGGATCAGGGTGAGTGATTAAAATTAATGTCAGAAATTGCAAATGATTCAGAGCCGGATTCCGGCGTTAATTAAAGCAAGTCAGCAGGAAGCTGTGGAGTAATGTTTGGGTGGCAATCGTGAGGCTTTGATTTGCACGCCCGTTCTAAGCTGTTAATTAAATCAACGAGTTGCTATGGCGCTATAGCACAGGGAACTAAAATTACTATCACTGAAAATTTATTACAAACTAAAATAATTATCTCTGAAATTAAATAACAATTAAAATAATTACCACTGAAATTAATTGTCAATTAAATTAATTACCACTGAAACTAATTACATATAATTACATTATAATTACATTATAATTACAATTAAAATATTTATCACGAATTTTTGTAACTACATGGATTTTGGTAGAAAAATACATAAACGCATGAAGATATATACTCGTATTAAAACAGGGTGAGAGTAATGTCTAAAGGAGTGCGTTTCAGAATTATCACTAAGGATTTCAGAGAGACAGTCAGCGTACGCATTTGAACGTGTGCTTGAACGAGCCTCGAATAAACATATGAGAAGCCTACGTGATAACAAGTATGTGGACCTATGGGGCAACTTGTTCACTTTTACTGAACCAACACGGATCAAGTTGGTATACGGAGATACTGGGAAGAGGCGAAATCGTTTCAAAAATCCATGTCACTCGTCCACATCTGTTTCATCAGTTATCCTCGTTCTCAATAGTGCTCTAATGACGTACGTTGTTTTAGAGAAGTCTACAAATGGGATCTAAAATGAAGCCACCTTGTAACCTTCTGTTATTAGATGATTGATTGGAAGCTCAATGCCAGCTCCTCTGCTCAATTTAGCCTGTTATTTTATAATGTTCACAGAATTGACGACTATCGACTTACACTGTTTTTTTATAATTTATCTGTTGAGGTTTAAGTGGCTGTTAAGCAATACCCATCGCCAGGCAAACATGGCCGAGGCTAAATCTGCGTGTATCTAAAAATATCATTAGACTCAATAGATTACAAATTAGGACTTTAATAGGAGCCCTCATTGTCTAATAGAAAACATGCAAGAAGAATGGGAGTTTATACGTATGATTTCTGTCGCAGTTGCAGAAACGAGGAGGAACTGGAAACGATCCGGCATCTCTTCTGTACATGTCCAGCTAGAAATAGGGAGCGTTTACTAGGATCCCACTTCTTAACAAGTATAGAAAATCTATACCAGTCAGGTGTCAACAACCTTCCTCGCTTTGTAAAAGGCTCAGGTTGGTTCAATCTGGAGGGGGAAGCGTACCCATGCCTCGCATCCGCGGCTCACAACGGTCCCAACTGGTGGTCTAAGTGGCATCACTGGTTTGTTGGTGATGCGGCTGCCCAACCTACCTACCTACCTAAGGAATACCCCGTCAGAAGACACTCTTAGAACATACATAAACCCGTTGTGATAATTTATATGGTATTAATATGTTTTAATAATTGTCCAGAACAGTTTAACCACTGCGGCGTCTTTAAAGAATTGATCAGGTAATCGTTCAACACTATTCGGTTCAGAAGGGGTCCATAAAAATAACTCAACTGAGTAAAGTTGTGCCATGTGCACACCACAAATTTCACAAGCTGCTACTCTGAAGCGCTTCAAGCGTCCACTAAGTGTCCAATTAACACCGCAGCAGTTACCCAAGTCTTCTGCTCTAATGCACCAGAGCACTATCGGCGGGAAAACAAACCACAGAAGTTTCAAATAAATTTGATTTAATTTCAGTAAAAGCCTAAAAAACCATGAAACTGTATAAAAAAAGATGTACTCGTATATAGGAAGAGGAAAAACAACAACCAAAATCCGCTATAAACATAAAAACTACTTACGAAAGGCGTACTCAACGCTACGCCACGCCACGTAACTGAATTGAACTCAACTCCACTCAGCTGTGAAAAGAGCAAAAGGGAAAAAAATGAAAACTTTTAAGTCCCGGGAGTGTTATTTTTATGAAAAAGTGAACACAAAAGTGCAAAAGTGAAACCGATTCAATTTGTACGCACAAAAATTCACCAAAATTCCCAGGCTGCTGGAAATGCCATCACTCACACATACGCAGGCCAACACACACGCTCGCAATTACAATGCGATTTGCCCCCTCAACCACACACACGCCAGCCCACACATGGTCGCGTTAAATGAGTGCTGCTGCTGCTGATATACCCACTGTTTTTTGTTCGGTTGGTTTTTGTTGTAGTTGTAGTTATGATTGCGAGTGTTGTTGTGGATGTTGATGTTGTTGTTGGTGTGATTTTATGTCATAATACCCAAAGCGGCGAAATGTGATATGTCAAAAAGTGCAAAAGTTTGCTTGAACACAAACACAACGACACCAACACAGCCACCATCAGAATCATCAGTACCATCAGCCCCAGCAGCAACGAAACCAGTAACAAAAATAACAAAAACAAATCAAAAAATAAGCGAACATTGTGTGCTCCTTGCCGCACCGCAACACAACTCCTTTAAGCAATTTCACGCAAAAGTTAAAGTGCCTTAAAAAGTTAGTCTGTCCCTCAGGGCGTATGAGCAACATTTTTGCTGATTTTTAACCCTGATTGCAAACCAGAACGAAGCAGGCAAGGAAATAACAGCCGCTGATTTGGAAAGGACTTTTGTGTCATTTTGGTTGTTTCTGTTTTTCTCTGGGTACGCTGGGAGGGCGCAACACTTGCCACATCGATAGCCAAAAGTGCGACTAAGTAAGTAAGTCAGGCTGTTAGTAAGTGGATGAGTCGTTTGTGTCCTTTTGGCGTTCGGAGTTAATTTTTCTGATGCCATGCTTTCGATTTGTTGTAGGTCTGGTGGCCTTAATGCTTGATTAGTTTGTTTGGGTGGATGCATTCGGCATTGCTGGCGGCCCGTAATTGAAACATTTGCTTTACTCTGCTTCGTTGCTTGTTTGGCTGCTTGTGGCATTGTTTCAAATGTCCTCTGCCAAAGCAATTGTTTTGCACACTTCTAACTGAATATGAGATTTTTACACTTGTTCTTTTTTTTTTACAGAATTGCTAACGAACTAAATGGGTACAGTGATTTGCCATCTGCCGGAAGAGCAGCAATCATCGCCACAATACGAACCAAATCAGCAATCAGCGGTCGGTGAGCTAACAATGCGTTGTGCACATTGTGCAGCATGGTGTTTGCCGAAGGCGGTTCAGCTGCCCAAAGGTGAGCATTACCAAACAACACACAAGTCACGCAATCCCTCCAACACTCACTCACTCAGTGTCAATTGAAGTCACCTGCATGCTTGTCCCTCTGTGAGCTGCCATCAAGTTACTCACACTGCTGATTTGCATGTTGCAGGAGTCCTCTGCATGCATCCCTTTTGCACTGGGCTGCTTGCTGTTTGCCTGTTAATAATTTCCCGTTTTATTTCTTTGTTGCATGTGGACTTCATACTAACCATCCAGCGGCTGAGAGCCTTCAAACCGCCCCGTCCATGGAAAGTGTGTATGTCCTGTCGGTAAGTTTTTCTTCTCTTTTTCTTACATTTGTTTCTTTTTGTTTTTGTTTGTTTTTTGCCATTCCGCATGAAATTAATTAATTTTATTGTACAGGGCATTCATTAATATTCCCTGTCACAAAGATTTCCCCTCACCCCCTCCACGCGCATTGCCATTTGTCATGCCTGTGTGACCAATTGACACACACCTCCACACATTCGTGTAATTTATTTTACTGAGTTTGCCCGCGTCGCAGTTAATGCCATTAAATTCAATACATTTTCCTTATTATCCTTTTGTAGTGCGGTCGCGGCGCCTTTTCAGCCGCTTAAAGCAATATTTAAATGAATGCAATGGAGTTGCAGGGCGCTACGCTCACGTTCCTTGGGTGCATGTTGAAATGAGTTTCATTAAAGCGTTCTTCCCTCTTATTAATATACAATTAAATACAGCGGAAGTGTGTGAGCCTGCCAGGCTGTGGAGAACTTCAGGCAGTTTCTCATTAACTTAATTGCTTGCTGATGAAAGATGTGGACGAGAGCTGTGGGCGTGTGCTTTATTGTCGGTAGAGAAATGGAAATGGGTTAAAGTTTATTCAACGACATAACACCTCAGTTTACTGCCACTGCTTTAATTTTAGGAGGAGAAGTTTGTGATGATCTACGTCAGGAATTAGTGTGTGCCAGTTGGATTAAGTCTCAGGATTATTAGTTAAAAGCCCTATAAAACTGTGGATTTATAACTGAGAAGGAAGTAAATGAAAAGGATGCATATTTCCGGTATAAGTGGTGCTGTTTGGGGAGCGAAGTAGCTTCCTCTTGAGATAATAAAACAGGAACGGGCTCGGTTCCAATTTATTTGTAACTAATGAAATCTTTTAGAATTCGTGAATCATTGACATCATTCCTGATGATGGCCAAGTCTACTAACCATAATCAAGAAGCGACTTCCTTAAGCCTTCTTCGCTTGAACCAACCAATTCTTAACATTGAGTTGGGTTTTATATGGAAAAATGCAAGGATGTCATTCCAACTTTATATACATTGAAGTCTCCCATAGTTATGCACAGTATCATTTCATCAATACTACCTCAGTTCCACAGCTTACCTCTCAGTAACCCAATATATGGCAACTGACACATCCTTGAGACTATTATCAATGGAGTCTCTGCTTCTGTTTCAAATATGTCATCGAAATAGCTTCCATGATCGAGGCAGTATGTGCTTTTCATAACCATCACCTCCATTTGAGTACAATTCACTTCCAGTTGCGCTAACTCCATCATCCTGCTCGTAATGTCAGCTGGGAACTTCTTGACTTGTACTTACAAAGATTTCACTCTTCGAGTATTCCAAATTGTTATTCTTCTATTTATATTCATGTCTAACTAAAACACACTTTGAATCCTTATGATTTACTTTTTGTTTGTTTTGATTGTTTACAATACCAGTTCATCCTTTCAATAGTTCGTCCTTCCACCATCCGGTTAAAATATACGCATACATATTTGTACATACTCGCACCTTGCTCATTGCTGACTGCCTGAAACTCCACAAGAGACCTGAAAAGCCACCACAGTGCCAATTCAATTGCACTGCTCAAGGATTGCACGCAATTGAAAATATTCAATTAAGCAAAAATGGTGGCTTAATGGGAACTCTGCAAACAGCATGGCACGACCTTCAAAAAGGTTTACGCCGACTAAAATTGAATTGAATGAGAATCAACAGCAATTAAAATGTAACCGTTGCATTACCAATCACCTGGCTGGCTGGCTGGCTGCCTGCCTGGCTGCGCGCCTATCTGGCTGGTTACGTGCCCGCTTGTACGCCTCGAAGTATGCAATAAACTTTTCTTTAATGGTTATTATTTGGCTTTAGGCGCTCTCCGGCAATTCTGTTCAATTCAGTTGGCTTTTATGTGCGCTCTGCTGCCACTTGTGTAGAGCTCGGAAATAATTTTGGAGTTTCGACAGCGATTTCGATTTCGATCCTGAGTTTGGACTGTTGAAAATTTAATTTTTGTTTGCATGGCTCGCGGCGCCAACACGTTATTTAATTTTAGTTGGCTTCAGCGGGAGCAAATAACTCAACACCGGGCCACCACAAATTAATTGAGGAAAGTTTCGTTGGGGACGAAGAGGAGCGTCGTGCTGATTTTAATTTAAATTTTGTTTTGAATATTGGCGGCTTACTCATTATCAGTCTGCAAGGACAACTCGGTCGTTCATCTTGAGGTAGGTGAAAATGCTGCCCAATTGAGGCCCACTAAGCTGCCAGTAAGCCTTCGGAGGTGCGTTGTTGCGCGGTGGTATCACAATGGGCCCATGGTGGTCTGAGTGAGCTGGTCCTTGGACCGGCTGCCACGTTAACCTAACCTAACCTAAGCCTTCTTTAAATTCCATGGGGTGGGCAGAGTGCACCACCAGGGCTTTCCATTAACCCATTCAATACTCCACTAATGCCGTTTACTAGGAAAAGGAACATTAATTTCACATGTCCTGCCATTAATGGCACAACACTTACATTTTTCAACGCAGCGAACTACCTGGATGTAGGTAGTCCTTGATAAAACGCTTTCTTGGAACCCTCATATTGAGAAAGTTGTTACAAAAGTCACAAAGACATTCTTTGCTTGTACAAGACTTTTGGTAAGACAAGGGGTCTAAATCCCAAAATGATCTATACATACATTCATCTCGGCTGTAAAACCCATTGTCACTTATGGATCCCTGGCATGGTGGCTAAAAGTTCAACAACAGAAAGTAAAAGAAGTAAATCAAGTAAGCAAACTGGACCTTCTTGTTTGTGTCAGTATTACTGGGGCAATGAAAACTTGTCCAACTGAAGGAATGGGGGTGCTCTTGAATATCCCACAAGTTCCTATCTTGTTTGAGAAGCAGGTTTGTTTAAGTGCCTTGTGTAATCCTAAGGAATCTGGGTACTCAAAACTTGTCCAACTGATGGAATGGCGGTGCTCTTGAACATCCCACAGGTTCCTATCTTGTTTGAGAAGGAGGCTTGTTTAAGTGCCTTATGTAATCCTAAGGAATCTTGGTACTCAAAAGCGGAGATATTCAGGTATATTTAAAGGTCTTAGGAAACTTTCTACACAGTCCCATCCTGCAGCAAGATGACACCTTATCTTCAAAACAAGTTTTCTTCAGGAACTTTTAGGTCTTTATCAACGAACGTGAGGAGACCCAATTCTATTACTTTCACAACCGGCTCTCAGATCCAGTTAACTGATGGATTGAAACTAGAATATGGTGGAACAGGAGCGGAAATCAATGACCCAAAATTAAAAATATAGATTCCAACACTTTTCAGGCAGAAATACACACCATTGAAATATGTGCGAGGGAATGCCTTCATAGAAAGATGAGAGGAACTCACATATACATTATTTCAGACAGTCAAGCGGACGAATTGCATGAACAGACTGAGGGACAAAGTGTCGTGACTGGTCCTGAAAAGGCTGGAATAAATTCTAGTTACAAATAGTAATGGAAATCGTTACCTTCTGATTTTGGTATAATCCTTGATGCAATTGAGCAACTCCTCTTCAACAGTCTACTGTGGCCCCTGACCAATCTGGAGCACACTCATTGACAAGACACGCGCATGGCTCGAGAACAGGCATAAAATCCACAAAAGACATATACGAATCATTGGAGAAGTTTCCTTGATAATACAATTTGACATACTGTGATGGCCAAGTCTACTAACCACGCTCAAGAAGCGACTTCCTCAAGGCTTCTTCGCTTGAACCAGACAATTCGTAATACTGAGTTAGGTTTTATATGGAAATATGCAGGATGTCATTCAAACTTATATACATTGAAGTCTCCCATCGTTACATCTTTGGAGAAGTTCGGTATTCTTTGCATTTATAGTCCAAGTATCTGATAGATCACAACGCACACACAATTGAAAGTGGAAGCCTGTGTGTCAAACGGAAACCAGCACGGATATAGCAAATCTCTCTCATCGCCCATTATGATACTGAATGGAGAGAACACACGAAGTCTGCCATAAAACAGGACGTAGAATATGTGCAAGCGGCTTGAATGGCGCATCACGCCATTGTAAAATTGGAGACGTTCAGCTGGGTTCGCTATTCGTGGATCGAGAGCATTGAAGAACTCCTTAATGCACTGAAATTTTTGTCGGTAATTCATATACTTCAAGTTAAAGGAGATTGTGGCCACATTGATAGTCAGGTTTCGTATAATCTCTGCCAAGTCCCTGCTCTCTGCCAGGCCCAAAATGAGATGCAGAGAAAAACGCTTTGTAACGAGCTGCATAAGTAGAAAATCATAAACGCCACAGAGATTCCTCTTGTCCATGCCACGTAGCTTCGAACTGAGTTGCTAGCGTTCCAACGCTGACGCTGTCAGCTTCTACCACCATTTTTCTTCTGATTTTCAGAGGTTAATCGCCACTCTTTCTGACTTCTTCACTATGCTTCTTATTGGTACAACTCTCGTTTCCTTACTGGGCAGTTTTAATTCTTGAATCAGCGATTTGCGTGCGAGTTTTCGTGACACCTCCTATGAGAGTTTGCGCACATTTTAATTGATACCTTCGGTAATTATAGGGTAGTTAGTGAATTAATTGCAGGCTATATTTATTGGTGAAAGTTTCTAGCTGCGATAGGTGTTTATTGCAGCTGTGGGCGTTTCTTACTGCGTGGGGGAAATCTCTTTAGAATCATGGCATTTTCAATCAAGGCATTTATGTTCCTTGTCCAACTGCATTGTAACTAGGGTGAGTTGTGCATTTCTACGACAGTTCACGACGTATTCCACGTGTACTCTAATACTAATTGTGGGATTTTAAGGACTTGCTTGTGCTATTCCAGAAAGGCCTTATTCACTTAGTTTGCACAGCCGTTGAAGGTGAACTCAGTACAAATTTTGAATGAATATTCTTAAGAATCCTTATGGGATTGGTGGCATGTCTAACCAGACGATGGAGCTATGGACTTGGCTGCATCAGGCAAAGGGCACGCTTATATTTTATATAAGTAACTTTCATTTAAAATCAACCCAGCCATGCTATTCAGGATACATGATTACATCTAGTAATTTATTCGGGATCTACAATCTTTTGCATGGAAAAAATGAGCCTTGGGAGTTAAATCATGAAACATCCTTCGAAATCACTCCCGAGTAGATGTGATATGCAAATGTTTTTGTATGTAAATTAGTATTGCTAAAAGTTTAATCACTGGATTGTGTTATAGTGATTTCAAAATATTTAGTTGAGAATTTTTAGCTGCAAAAAATCAGAAACCCAATTGAAATGCCAAGAAATCGTATACGGTTGTCTGTATATCGGGACATATAAATGCATTAACTAAAATTATGTGACCTGGTCTCAGTGCCCCAAAGGCTATTATGAAATCCGGATCATATGAGGCTATCGTAACCACGAAGAAAAGAAGAAACTCCAGTAATGTGGCAACTAAGCAATACAATTTAAGGACTATTTTTCAACACTCTCATTATATCCTATGTTCACCCGGCTTTCGGCGAGATTGCAGCACTCTATTTTGATGCGAAGTTAAACAGAATACAGAAAACGTTAAAGACAACACTCGGAACAACCTTCCTATCAAATTATATAAAAGTATAGAATCAACTCTCCAACCACTGAAGTCACTTGGAATGCAATTAGAGACGGCCAAGTCTGTTTACCCACTTGTCTCCTCGCTTCGTTGGAGAGCACCCAATTTTCAAAAAGAAAAAATGTTTATGCTCAGGAAATACGCGTCTATTTCTCATCAGGACTAAAAAAGGAATTCTGGCTCATGACAATCAGTTAAAAATTATCTCCAACATCGGATTATGAAAACATGTATTTACGGCCAGAAGGATGAATAATACCGAGAGTACTTAGAGAATTGGGCCTAATCGTTACATAAGACTGCCTGCGTATGTGAGCCAATAAGAACAAAAGAATTTACGCGGCTAAAGTCGAGATGACACAATCCAGAAGCTGCTTAATAGGGTAGCACTCAATGGAGAAAGGTAGACCGAAACGGAGATAGAGTCGAGATGACACAATCCAGAAGCTCTTTAATAGAGTAGCACTCAATGGAGAAAGGTAGCCCGAATCGGAGATACAGTCGAGAGACACAATCCAGAAGCTGCTTAATAGGGTAGCACTCAATGGAGAAAGGTAGACCGAAACGGAGATAGAGTCGAGATGACACAATCCAGAAGCTCTTTAATAGAGTAGCACTCAATGGAGAAAGGTAGCCCGAATCGGAGATACAGTCGAGAGACACAATCCAGAAGCTGCTTAATAGGGTAGCACTCAATGGAGAAAGGTAGACCGAAACGGAGATAGAGTCGAGATGACACAATCCAGAAGCTCTTTAATAGAGTAGCACTCAATGGAGAAAGGTAGCCCGAATCGGAGATACAGTCGAGAGACACAATCCAGAAGCTCTTTAGAGAAAGGTAGACCGAAGTGCCTTCGCAGATACCTGACTAAATCAGGGGCATTACTTAACCCTGAACTTTCCCATCATACAATTCATACATATGTTAACTTTCAAAATTATCTATTCTAGATAGTTACAGGATCTGCACGAAAGAGCTCATTAGATACTAACTTAGTTCTGGGAAAAAAGTGTAATTACCAGCGCTGTTGAGTTCACAGCTATCCGTGACAATGATGCGAGAGTTTACGCCTTTTCGGAGATCCTCTTCCCAAAGAGAAATGCGTGTATCCTGCAAGCAGCCCACTTTCTCTGCAAGTATAACGTGCAATTAACGAAGTGGACTAGTTAAGAGTTTAATTACTGGCGTCACAGGCAATAATTAAAATGAAAGGGAATGGAATTTTAATACATGGTATCATTCGGATAATCTCAAGGGTATCGCTGATTTAAGGCCCACTAAAGGCTTAAAGCCACTCAGTACGGAGAGGAAACTACATTACTGAAGACGTGAATTGCAAAAGTCTGAGAAAGTAGCTGCCAAATTGTGACACTGAAAAACTGTAGAAAAATGGTGCTAAAACTTGACAGCGTTGGCATTTTAGACCGCTACGACTACAGCTGGAAGCTGCTTGGCATTGGCACCAAGTACAACAAGACTCTCTGTGGCATTTATGACTATCTGCTCACAGTGATCTTCGCAGTGGGCTTTCCTTTGCACCTCATTTTCGGGCTTGGACATAGCAAGAATATGGAAGAGATTATACGAAATCTTGTCATTAACGTGGCCACCGTCACATGCGCAATAAAGTATTTCAACTATCGTTTCAAGTTGAAGGAAATGCAGCACATCAAGCAACTTTTTAGGCCTCTTGATGCACGTCTGAAGGACCCTGACGAAAGCGAGTACTTCTATAAAGAAGTGATTGTCCACACAAATCGTATAATGATCTTCTATGTTCTATTCTACGGTGCGATTGGAATCTTGTCTCCATTCCCCGTTATAATGGCAGAAGAGAGGAATCTGCTTTATCCGGGATGGTTTCCGTTTGATTGGTATAATGGACCTTCTTCCTTGTATATCTTTAGTGTCGTTTTCCAAGTAGTGGCCCTGCAAGTGGTCCTCCTTCAAGACTACTGCAACGATGTTTATGTTCCTGTGGTTTTATGCCTGATCTCGGGTCATGTACACACTCTGAAAATGCGTGTGGCCAGAATTGGGAATGACTTGGAGAAAACTTCAGAGCAACATAATCAAGATTTGATCGGTTGCATCGATGACTATACAAACATAATGAGGTAAGGGACTGCTGCATACCCATGTTCCACGGAATCCAAGTTAATTAAGATTCTTTTTCAGCCTTTTGAAACTTATTACAGAAACTTTGTCACTGAGTCTTTTCACGCAATTCGTTGCTGGGGCCTTCAACATTTGTGTATCACTATTCTACCTGCTATTCTATGCAAACAATGTCTCTACCTACGTCTACTACATTCTGGAAGTAAGTGCTTTTGTTATGGAATTGTATCCTTTCTGCTACTATGGCACCGCCATGGAGCTGGAATTTAATAGTTTACCATACGCAATCTTCAGCTGTAACTGGCTCGGACAATCGAGAACGTTTCGACGCAATCTGATTCTCTTCACTGAACTGTCCTTGCGGGAGGTTCAAGCGTATGCTGGGGGCATCTTCCGAATCCATATCGGAGCATTTTTATCCAGCATGAAATTGACATATTCATTATTTTGCCTCATCAGAAAAGTTAGGTAGGGAAGGAGGGCGTGTGATTTCTTCTTTTGTAGTATTTAATCTTCCGCACTTTAATGTATTTGCAATGCAGTAGTTGAACTTTTTGAATAAACCGTTCTTAGTAGTTTTGTTCCGGAACAAAGAGCTGGTTCCGTATGATGTTACTTTATAATTTTGTGTGATTAGTTAGTTTCATAAGTGGCCACAATTATACAACCAGATGCGTATAAGCTCAAGAGTCTTTGATAGTCCTTAAATTATCATGCACAAGGAGGTAGAGAAGCAATTTGTTCAGCGAGTCCAGGTTTACTAGAGTTAAACTTTTTATCTTTGGTGATATGGTCCAGTAATGATGTATCTGATCACATTCATTAAAAAACTCCTTGCTATTTACTTAATCGTTCTCTTTACAATCTGAACGTTATGGTAGAAACTAGTCAAAGGATATACTAAGTAAGTAGTCAACTGATAGAACAGAACATTCTTCTGATAAATTTGGAAATATTGCATCGAAGTCATTTATGAGAGAGAGTCTGAGAGCCAATTGGTGTGGTTCGATTCGCACGGCTACTTTATTTCTATGAGAGTGGTTTGATAAATTATCTTCTGTAAAATAATATCTCGAAGTCGCTCTAATTCCGACCGTGTGCCTTCTCTGCTCGTTTTTTATAGATAAATTATTGTGGGAGATACATCACGAAACATCCTTCACACCCGATGGTGGATGATATACGAGTGTTCTTACGTAAATTAGTATTGCTAACAGTTTAATCACTGGATTGTGTTAAAGTGATTCAAAAATATTTATTAGATAATTTTAAGCTTCGAATAAAATTGTTTACTTAGTTGAAATTCCATTAAAAAATAGATAAAAGAATGATATTTTTATATCGTTCCTATCGCTTCTCCTTCCAAGTCACAACTGCACTCAAATAACTCGATTCATCCCCTTTTTATTTAATTTTAGCTTTCTTTTAGGTTATTCCAACACACTTCGCAACCAATTCAGTACATGTCCTTGGGGATATTTGACTATTGATTTCGCTCACAATTGAAGAACATATTTTTCATTCACAGTTCTTTTGAGTACCATAAACGAAGTGTCTTCAAAGTTGAAGATATTGTTTGAACATTGTTAATATTCCATTTCTGAAATGTAGCTTTCTTGAATTAAAACAGCTGTGCAAGGCTTATAGCAAGGCACTCCCAATAGAGGTGAAGGATGTAGACAAATTAAATAATCCTTTGAAATGTTTTGTTAGCGCTTTGCAAAATTTATGAATTTAGAGGGAGTAAGTTGGGATTTATTGCAAATAAATTTGGCTCCTTTTTTCGCCAGATTCAAAATAGTGCATTTCTGCTTCCACACTGAGAATGAGTATTCATTCTTTCTTTCGAGCGAGAAGCCTTTGGGAATACTGGCTAAGAAAATCCAAATAAAACTCAAGGGAAGTTCCATGTACTGGCTTACCCACAAAAATTCGAAGCTGCGACTGGAGTATAAAGTGCTTATATATTAAGCCAATTTGGTCTCAGACTTGTACCTGGTTGAGAAAGAACTCGTAGATTTAACTGCGAAATATAAAACCAAACTACAGTGCCATCCAAATCAGCTGACAACGAATCTTGCTTTAAGGGATGTATCCTTATCAGTGCCCCACGAGGCTTGGAATATGGCTTATATGAGTCTAACGTAACCACGAAGAAAGGAAGACACTCTAGGAATGTGGCTATTAAGCAAGGCAAATGAATGACATATTTTCACTATTCTCCTATAATTATCCGACTTTCGGGGAGGCGAACTTGAGCAGAATACAGAAAAGTCAATGACAATTTATGGGAAAAATATTTTTATGAAGTCAGATCAGATAGACCTATAGAATCACCTCTCTATTCCCCACTTTACTTGGAATGAAATTAAAGAGGGCCAAGTCTGTTTATTCACTTGTCTCTGCATCCAATTGGCAAAAACAAAAAATTTCTATGCTCAGGAAATACGCTTCCATTTCTATTAAGAACTTCTTGCTCATCACAATCAATTTAAAATTGTGTCCACCATCGGATTATGGAAACATTTATTTATGACCAGAAGGATCAAAGATCACAAAATTGTACCTAGTGGATACACTACTATATACACATCCTGTGATTAGTAGGGAAATGTGAGGGCAATAATGGCGTTAAAACCTAGAGGCTAAATTCAATATGAGCACATCTAAATGCTCTTAATAAAGTACCTCACAGAGCTACACGGAGATACTGTGTCTTCGCAGAACCCCAACTAATTCAGGGGCATTAGATAGGTAGGTAGGGCAGCCGCATCACCAAAAACCAGTGATGCCACTTAGACCGCCAGTTGGCTCCGTTCAGGGGCATTACTTAATACTGAAATTTCCAAAAATAAAATTCACACATATGTTAACTTTCAGAACTATTCTAGAACGTCACAGGATCTGCACGAAGGGGCTCATTAGATACCAACTTAGTTCTGAGAAAAAAGTGTAATTACCAGCGCTGGGGAGTTCCCAGCGCTCCGTGACGTGAGTTCACGCCTTTTCGGCGGTGTTCTTCTCAAAGAGCACTGCGTGTATTCTGCAAGCAGCCCAATTTCTCTGCAAGTATAACGTGCAATTAACGAAGTGGACTAGTTAAGAGTTTAATTACTGGAGTCACAGGCAATAATTAAAATGAAAGGGGATGGAATTTTAATGCATGGTATCATTCAGATAATCTCAGGTGTATCTCTGATTTAAAGCCCATTAAAGGCTTAAAAGCGACTCAGTAAGGAAAGGAAACCATTCCAGTTCAGATGTAAACTGCAAAAGTCCAAGGAAGAAGTAGGCAAATTCTGAAACTGAATCACTGTATAAAAATGGTGCTAAAACTTGACAGTGTTGGCATTTTGGACCGCTACGACTATAGCTGGAAGCTGCATGGCATCGACACTAAGTACAATAAGACTCTCTGTAGCAGTTATGACTATCTGCTCACAGTGATCTTCGCAGTGGGCTTTCCTTTGCACCTCATTTTCGGGCTTGGACATAGCAAGAATTTGGAAGAGATTATACGAAATCTTGTCATTAACGTGGCCACCGTCACGTGCACAATAAAATATTTGAACTATCGTTTTAAGTTGAAGGAAATGAAGCACATCAAGGAACTCTTTAGGGCTCTTGATGCGCGTCTGAAGGACCCTGACGAATGTGATTACTACTACAAAGAAGTGATTGTCCACACAAATCGCATAATTATCTTCTACGTTCTGTTTTACGGTGCGATTGGAATCTTGTCTCCATTCCCCGTTATAATGGCAAATGAGAGGACTCTGCTTTATCCGGGATGGTTTCCGTTTGATTGGTATAATGGACCTTCTTCCTTGTATATATTTAGTGTCGTTTTCCAAGTAGTGTCCCTGCAAGTGGACCTCCTTCAAGACTACTGCAACGATGTTTATGTTCCTGTGGTTTTATGCCTGATCTCGGGTCATGTACACACTCTGAAAATGCGTGTGGCCAGAATTGGGAATGACTTGGAGAAAACTTCAGAGCAACATAATCAAGATTTGATCGGTTGCATCGATGACTATACAAACATAATGAGGTAAGGGACTGCTGCATACCCATGTTCCACGGAATCCAAGTTAATTAAGATTCTTTTTCAGCCTTTTGAAACTTATTACAGAAACTTTGTCACTGAGTCTTTTCACGCAATTCGTTGCTGGGGCCTTCAACATTTGTGTATCACTATTCTACCTGCTATTCTATGCAAACAATGTTTCTACCTACGTCTACTACATTCTGGAAGTAACGGCTTTTGTTATGGAATTGTATCCTTTCTGCTACTATGGCACCGTCATTGAGCTGGAATTTAATAGTTTACCATACGCAATCTTCAGCTGTAACTGGCTCGGGCAATCGAGAACGTTTCGACGCAATCTGATTCTCTTCACTGAACTGTCTTTGCGGGAGGTCCAAGCGTATGCAGCGGGCATCTTCCGAATCCATATTGGAGCGTTTTTATCCAGCATGAAATTGACATATTCATTATTTTGCCTCATCAGAAAAGTTAGGTAGGGAAGGAGGACGTGTGATTTCTTCTTTTGTAGTATTTAATCTTCCGCACTTTAATGTATTTGCAATGCAGTAGTTGAACTTTTTGAATAAACCGTTCTTAGTAGTTTTGTTCCGCAATAAAATGGGGCTTCATGGGACGTCACTTCATAATTTTGTGTGATTAAATAGTCCCTTCACTGTGTAATACAAAGCAACCAGATTGGTATAAGCTGAACACTCTCTGATAGTCCTTATATTAGCCGGCAAAAGCAGGGAGGAGATAGGGAAGCAGTTTGTTCTATAAGTCCAAGTTATGCTATTCCTCTTATCAGTTCCTAGCATCATGGTTTCATGCCTGGAAAGCCAACTGTTTCTAATCAGTTGGAGTCTTTTTCCTGCCTGATAGCTGGGTTTTCCAAGGGTGTGAAAACCAATGTTATATACACTGACTTCGGTCAGCCATTTGATATCGCAAACCATAGACTTCTCCACCTCTAACTTTCTAGGTTTGGTTTGCCACTATTTCTTTTAAAGTAGGTAACATCATATTTGTCGCAACGTAGTCATTGAGTGTTATTTAAATTATTGTTATCTGATGAATTTCCAGCGTTTTCCGGCTCCTTGGCCCTTACTATTTTATTTTTCACTCATTTGATAACCCAAATAAAGCGCAGCTGCTTCTCGATGATTTAAATGTTCTTGGTGACTGGTGCAATTCAAATTGAATGCGACTAAACTACAAGAAGTGCAAACATATAGTTCCAGATCAACCCAATCTGCAGATGCTTACTTCAGTATTAATCAAACATTGTTATCCGTTGATCATATGTGCTACTTAGGTGAGAGCTTTGACCAAAAACTTACTTTTGGTACACTTTGCACGTTGCAACTGTGGTTAACAAAGCTTCTCTGACTCTAGGCTTCATAAAACGTTGATCAAAGGACTCCAAAGACCCCTTTATAACCAAACTTCTGACACTTCTTTGGTACGCCCATCAAGAGAATACGCTAGTGTTGTTTGCTGTCCTAAATGAGTGTTACTCTGATGGTATTGAATCGGTTCAGAAGCAGTTCTTATTTTCTAAGGACCTTGAATTTTCAACTTCCCTCTAATATGAGTCGTCGTAAACTTGTACTCCTTCCTTCTATTACAACCCGTAGAACAATCCCTTATACATGTTTTGTGTTCAGTCTGTTGATTGGCGAAGTAAAATGTGGTTTTTTACTTAACACTCACAACTTTAATGTTCCTCCAACAGAAGAAGGAGTTTCACTCCTCTGTTATGGTTTTTACTTAGTTGCAGAGGAGGATATGTTTGAATGAATCGAAACCAAGGTGGAAATCAAAAATAACACTTATTCTATCAAACGGTGAGTAGCTTCTTTATGGATAGCTAAATCGCTATCGGGCCATCGTGGGCCTTAGGGGAAGGGAGGTAGTCTTAGTGAGTAAAATCCTCACACTCTTGGGTGGTGCGTACCCCTCGTGGTTTTTCGAAGATTTCTCCTGCCTTCGAAAAGAACAGAAAAAAATCACACATATGCTAACTTTCACAATTACCTATTCTAGAAGGCCACAGGATCTGCTCGAAAGAGCTTATTAGATAATAACTTAACTCTGGGAAAAAGTGTAATTACCAGTGCTGGTGTGTTCCCAGCGCTCCGTGCCAATGATGTGAGTTCACGCCTATGAAGAGGTCCGCTACTTGAAGACAAATGCAAGTACGCTGCTAGCAGCCCACTCCCACTGCAAGAAGCGTACTTCGACTGCAAGTGTACCATGCAATCATGTAATTGCACTCGTTGCAAGTATAATTACTGCAGTCACAGGCAATAATTAAAGAAAATGGGACGGACTCTTAATACATGGTTCCATTCAGATAATCTCAAGGGTATCGCTGATTTAAGGCCCACTAAAGGCTTAAAAGGCACTTAGTACGGAGAGGAAACCACATTTCTGAAGACGTGTATTGCGAAAGCCTGAGGAAGTAGCTGCCAAATTTTGACTCTGAAAAACTGTACAAAAATGGTGCTAAAACTTGACAGTGTTGGCATTTTGGACCGCTACGACTATAGCTGGAAGCTGCATGGCATAGGCACCAAGTACAATAAGACTTTCTGTAGCATTTATGACTATCTGCTCACAGTGCTCTTCGCAGTGGGTTTTCCATTGCACCTCCTCTTGGGGCTTGGACAGACCAACAATTTGGAAGAGATTATACGAAATCTTGTCATTAACGTGGCCACCATCGCTTGTACATTAAAGTATTTCAACTATCGTTTCAAGTTGAAGGAAATGCAGCACATCAAGGAACTTTTTAGAGCTCTTGATGCACGTATGAAGGATCTTGACGAAAGCGAGTACTTCTACAAAGAAGTGATTGTCCACACAAATCGCATAATGCTCTTGTTCCTTCTGTTCTATACTGCGATTGGAATCTTGTCTCCATTCCCCGTTATAATGGCAGATGAGAGGACTCTGCTTTATCCGGGATGGTTTCCGTTTGATTGGTACGATGGACCCGTCTCCTTGTACATATTTTGTATAGTTTTACAAATATTGGCCATGCAAGTGGACCTCCTTCAAAACTACAGCAACGATGTTTATGTTCCTGTGGTTTTATGCCTGATCTCGGGGCATGTACACACTCTGAAAATGCGTGTGGCCAGAATTGGGAATGACTTGGAGAAAACTTCAGAGCAACATAATCAAGAGTTGATCGGTTGCATCGATGACTATACAAACATAATGAGGTAAGGGACTGCTGCATACCCCTGTTCTGGACAATCCAAGTTAATTAATATTATTTTTCAGCCTTTTAAAACTTATTACAGAAACTTTGTCACTGAGTCTTTTCACGCAATTCGTTGCTGGGGCCTTCAACATTTGTGTATCACTATTCTACCTGCTCTTCTATGCAAACAATGTCTCTACCTACGTCTACTACATTCTGACAGTAACTGCTTTTGTTATGGAATTGTATCCTTTCTGCTACTATGGCACCGCCATGGAGCTGGAATTTAATAGTTTACCATACGCAATCTTCAGCTGTAACTGGCTCGGGCAATCGAGAACGTTTCGACGCAATATGATTCTCTTCACTGAACTGTCTTTGCGGGAGGTCCAAGCGTATGCTGGGGGCATCTTCCGAATCCATATTGAAGCGTTTTTATCCAGCATGAAATTGACATATTCTTTATTTTGCTTCATCAGAAACGTTAGGTAGGGAAGGAGGGCGTGTGATTTTTTCTTCTGTAGTATTTAATCTTCTGTACTTTAATGTATTTGCAATGCAGTAGTTGAACTTTTTGAATAAACCGTTCTTAGTAGTTTTGTTCCGCAATAAAATGGGGCTTCATGGGACGTCACTTCATAATTTTGTGTGATTAAATAGTCCCTTCACTGTGTAATACAAAGCAACCAGATTGGTATAAGCTGAACACTTTCTGATAGTCCTTATATTAGCCGGCAAAAGCAGGGAGGAGATAGGGAAGCAGTTTGTTCTATAAGTCCAAGTTATGCTATTCCTCTTATCAGTTCCTAGCATCATGGTTTCATGCCTGGAAAGTCAACTGTTTCAAATCAGTTGGAGTTTTTTTGCTGCCTGATAGCTGGGTTTTCCAAGGGTGTGAAAACCAATGTTATATACACTGACTTCGGTCAGCCATTTGATATCGCAAACCATAGACTTCTCCACCTCTAACTTTCTAGGTTTGGTTTGCCACTATTTCTTTTAAAGTAGGTAACATCATATTTGTCGCAACGTAGTCATTGAGTGTTATTTAAATGATTGTTATCTGATGAATGAAGGTAGGCTCCTTGGTCCCTTACTATTTTATTTTTCACTCATTTGATAACCCAAATGAAGCGCAGCTGCTTTTCGAAGATTTAAAGGTTCTTGGTGACTGGTGCAATTCAAATTGAATGCGACTAAACTACAAGAAGTGCAAACATATAGTTCCCGATCAACCCAATCTGCAGATGCTTACTTCAGTATTAATCAAACATTGTTATCCGTTGATCATATGTGCTACTTAGGTGAGAGCTTTGACCAAAAACTTACTTTTGGTACACTTTGCACGTTGCAACTGTGGTTAACAAAGCTTCTCTGACTCTAGGCTTCATAAAACGTTGATCAAAGGACTCCAAAGACCCCTTTATAACCAAACTTCTGACACTTCTTTGGTACGCCCATCAAGAGAATACGCTAGTGTTGTTTGCTGTCCTAAATGAGTGTTACTCTGATGGTATTGAATCGGTTCAGAAGCAGTTCTTATTTTCTAAGGACCTTGAATTTTCAACTTCCCTCTAAGATGAGTCGTCGTAAACTTGTACTCCTTCCTTCTATTACAACCCGTAGAACAATCCCTTATACATGTTTTGTGTTCAGTCTGTTGATTGGCGAAGTAAAATGTGGTTTTTTACTTAACACTCACAACTTTAATGTTCCTCCAACAGAACAAGGAGTTTCAGTCCCTTGTATTTCTATCCTGAAAATAGCAACTATTTAGATTTAGCATCGTTTCGTAGTGCGTGTTATGGTTTTAAGTTAATTGCAGAGGAGGATATGTTTGAATGAATCGAAACCAAGGTGGAAATCAAAAATAACACTTATTCTATCAAACGGTGAGTAGCTTCTTTATGGATAGCTAAATCGCTATCGGGCCATCGTGGGCCGTAGGGGAAGGGAGGTAGTCTTAGTGAGTAAAATCCTCACACTCTTGGGTGGTGCGTACCCCTCGTGGTTTTTCGAAGATTTCTCCTGCCTTCGAAAAGAACAGAAAAAAATCACACATATGCTAACTTTCACAATTACCTATTCTAGAAGGCCACAGGATCTGCTCGAAAGAGCTTATTAGATAATAACTTAACTCTGGGAAAAAGTGTAATTACCAGTGCTGGTGTGTTCCCAGCGCTCCGTGCCAATGATGTGAGTTCACGCCTATGAAGAGGTCCGCTACTTGAAGACAAATGCAAGTACGCTGCTAGCAGCCCACTCCCACTGCAAGAAGCGTACTTCGACTGCAAGTGTACCATGCAATCATGTAATTGAACTCGTTGCAAGTATAATTACTGCAGTCACAGACAATAATTAAAGAAAAGGGGATGGACTCTTAATACATGGTTCCATTCAGATAATCTCAAGGGAATCGCTGATTTAAGGCCCACTAAAGGCTTAAAAGGCACTCAGTACGGAGAGGAAACCACATTTCTGAAGACGTGAAGTGTAAAAGCCTGAGAAAGTAGCTGCTAAATTGCGACACTGAAAAACTGTACAAAAATGGTGCTAAAACTTGACAGTGTTGGCATTTTGGACCGCTACGACTACAGTTGGAAGCTGCTTGGCATTGGCACCAAGTACAACAAGACTCTCTGTGGCATTTATAACTATCTGATTACAATCCTCTTTGCGGTTGGTTTTCCATTGCACCTCATTCTGGGGCTTGGGCACAGCAAGGATTTGGAAGAGATTATAAGAAATCTTGTCATTAACGTGGCCACCATCGCTTGTACATTAAAGTATTTCAACTATCGTTTCAAGTTGAAGGAAATGCGGAGCATCAAGGAGCTTTTTAGGGCTCTTGATGCACGTATGAAGGACCCTGACGAATGTGAGTACTTCTACAAAGAAGTGATTGTCCACACAAATCGCATAATGATCTTCTACGTCCTGTTCTACGGTGCGATTGGAATCTTGTCTCCATTCATAATTGCAATGGAAGATGAGAGAACTATGCTTTATCCAGGATGGTTTCCATTTGACTGGTATAATGGCCCCGTTTCCTTCTACATATTTGGTATTGTTTTACAAATAATAGCCCTGCAAGTGGACCTCCTTCTAGACTACTGCAACGATGTATATGTGCCTGTGGTTTTATGCCTGATCTCGGGTCATGTACACACTCTGAAAATGCGTGTGGCCAGAATTGGCAATGACTTGGAGAAAACTTCAGAGCAACATAATCAAGAGTTGATCGGTTGCATCGATGACTATACAAACATAATGAGGTAAGGGACTGCTGCATACCCATGTTCCACGAAATCCAAGCTAATTAAGATTCTTTTCCAGCCTTTTAAAACTTATTACAGAAACTTTGTCACTGAGTCTTTTCACGCAATTCGTTGCTGGGGCCTTCAACATTTGTGTTTCACTATTCTACCTGCTATTCTATGCAAACAATATTTCCACCTACGCTTACTATGTTCTGGAAGTAACTGCTTATATTTTGGAGTTGTATCCTTGTTGTTACTATGGCACCGTCATTGAGCTGGAATTTAATAGTTTACCATATGCAATCTTCAGCTGTAACTGGCTCGGACAATCGAAAACCTTTCGGCGCAATCTGATTCTCTTCACTGAACTGTCCTTGCATGAGGTCACAGCGTATGCAGCGGGCATTTTCCGAATCCATATTGGAGCGTTTTTATCCAGCATGAAATTGACATATTCATTATTTTGCTTCATCAGAACCGTTGGGTAGAGAAGGAGGGCGTGTTATTTGTTCTTCTTTAGTATTCAGTCTTTCGCACTTTAATGTATTTGCAATCGAGTAGTTGAACTTTTTGAATAAACCGTTTTTAGTAGTTTTGTTTCGCATTAAAAGGTGGTTTTGTGTGACGTCACTTCACAATTTTGTGTGATTAATTAGTCCCATAACTGTGCAATACTAAGCAACCAGATGGGCATAAGCTAAACAGTTTCTGATAGTCCTGATATTATCATGCTACACGGAAGGAGATAATTTGTTCAGCGAGTCCAGGCTTACCAGACTTAAACTTTTTATCTTTGGTGATATGGTCCTAGTAATGATGTATCTGTCCACATTAGTAAAAATCTCCTTGCTACTAACTTAGTCGTTCTCTTTACAATCTGAACGGTATGGTAGAAGATAGTCAAAAGTTATACTAAGTTATGAAAGCAGTCAACTGATAGAGCAGAACATTCTTCTGATACTATTTAGTAATATTCCACCGAAGTCATTTAGGAGAGAGAGTCTGAAAGACAAATTGTAAACAACATGTGGAATAAGTCTCTTCTTAAAAATGCCCTGTTTGGAGCATTGTTCATAGTATTGGGATACTAAGTTAAAGCGGATCAAAACGTCGGCTCTTCAGATACGAGATATTCAATTCTTTGCCGAACAAATTACTTCGCAATGCAACAGGTTAAATTACCTAACATACTGGACATTTGTGTTCTGTTATCGGATTTGAAAATACTCTTCAAATGATTCCGTAATCTGCTGAATTGAAGTGTTGACATTTTGATTTAAGCATCTCTAGAAATATCTAAATTAAGAGCCATTATTGATTGCTACTCTTATACGAGTATATGATATAGTAAGATCATCTACAACAATTCTGTTATATATTCTTTCTTTAGTTCGATACATTATCGTCACTTTAGTCCTACTTAGCATTAGTATCCATATTATCTTCTTTAGAGGAAGCCGGTGAATCCAAGTGCATAGCATTATTTTTAAACTTTTGATTGTTTATTATAGATGTAGAATTTGTCGAGTACCCATTAATGCCAACCTGATATATACCATATATTTACATAGATTATCTAGGTAAGGTGGTAAGGTTAATTACACATTGTAGAGAACAACGATTAGTCGCTTGAGGCAATTTGTTACTTCACTCAACGAAGCTAAGAAGGAATATGATTCGTCACTGATTTCAGAAAGCTGCTCGATATATAGGGATACCTCTCCAACGACGTGAAGTTTTAATATAGAGAAACCAGTACTCACAGCATAAACAGTTTCGCTATTTCCTCCCCTTTTTTCTGCTAATATAAGGACTATCAGAAAGTGTTCAGCTTATGCCCATCTGGTTGCTTGGTATTGTTCGATGATGGGAATAACTAATCACACAAAATTATGAAGTGACGTCACAGGAAACCACCTCATGAGTTTATTTCGGAACAAAACTACTAAGAACGGTTTATTCAAAAGGTTGAACTACTTCATTGCAAATAACTACAACAACTAACAGCTAAATAACTACTACATTGCGATTGAAAGGCCCAAAGTTTAAATACTACATTTCCTTTTGAAAGTGACGCATCCTTTTCTCTCTAACGCATATTTATGATGAAGCAGAAAAACGAATACGCCAGTTTCATGCTGGACAAAAAGGCTCCAACATGAATTTGTACTATGCCAGCTGCATACGCTGTGACCTCCTGCAAAGACAGTTCGGTGAAGAGAATCAGATTGCGGTGAAACTCCTTAGTCTGTCCCAGCCAGTTGCAGCTGAAGATCGCATATGGGAGATTGTTAAATTCCATCTCTATAACAGTCCCATAGTAGCAGCAAGGGAACAATTCCAGAACAAAGGCCAGTAACTGTAGGGTGTAATAAGCGTAGGTATAAAAGCTGTTCGCAAAGAACAGAATGTAGAACAGGGAAACGCAAATGTTGAACCCTCCAGACACGAATTGCGTGAAGAGGCTCAATGATAAGGTCTGCTGAATGGTGGTCAAAAGTCTGCAAAAAATCTTATTAAATTAGAGTCTCCAGAACGAGGGTGTGTAGGACTTCGTTACTTCATTATGCTTGTATAGTCCTCGATGCAACCGATCAACTCCTGATTATGTTGCTCTGCAGTTTTCTCCAAATCATGGGCAATTCTGGCCACACGCATTGTCAGAGTGCGCACATGGCCCGAGATCAGGCATAAAGTCAACGGCACATAAACATCGTTGGCAAAGTTTTGTATGATTTCTACTTGCAGCCCCAATATTTGGTACACCACACCAATTATGTACCAGGAAACGGGTCCATCGTACCAATCAAACGGAAACCACCCCGGATAGAGCAGAGTCCTCTCATCTGCCATTATAATGATGAATGGCGACAACACTCCAACCGAACCGTACAGCACGAAGAAGAAGATCAGTATGCGATTAGTGTGGAGCATCACTTCTTTGTAGAAGTACGAGCTTTCCTCTGGGTGCTCCATACGCTGATCCAGAGACCTGAACACTTCCTTGATGTGTTGCATTGCTTTGAACTTGAAGAGATAATTGAAATACTTGACGGTGCAAGCGAGACTGCAAACATTGATAACCAGATTCCGTATGATCTCTTCCATATCCTTGCTTTGAGCCAGGCCTCCCAAGAGATGCAGTGGAAAGCCTACGGTGAGGAACACAGTAATCAGCATATCGTAAAACCCGCACAGAGTCTTATTGTACTTGGTGCCTATGCCATGCAGCTTCCAGCTGAGTTCGTAGCGTTCCAGCACACCGATGCTGTCCGCTTTAATCAACATTTTTCTTCAGAGTTCCAGAGATCGACCGCTGCTTTCGTTGAGTTCTGACTGTCTGCTGTCCTTACCGAATGATTTGCCCTCTTATTGGCATCGAATCAGAGGAGTTCTCTTAATTGTTGGTAACAGTTTAGGTTATTAAAAGGGCATTACATGACTTTTTAATTGCTGGTAATGGACAATTAATTGCTGGGAGCATTTTGCAATCGCTTATGCCACCCCTTTAGAGGTATTTGGGGAAGTTGGCATTTCCGAACTCATTAGTATCTGTCCTTGATAAACCTTTCGTTCTGTGAAGACCAGACAGCTGCATATCTTCGTAATAATATTCTTATTTTCGCAGGACTAAGGTAATTACCTCATAAAAGCATTCATTAAGTACCTATGTGCAACTACTGGGAATGATGGTAGTGCGAATGCGGTGGCTGTAATGGACTTTGGGAACATCAATGATTACCACTTGTCTGTCAGAGGTCTCTTCACCTATTATACTAGGGTACCAACTCCTACATGTAGCAAGAAGTAGACCATGAAGCGATTTATGTGGAGCTTTACACATTGCGAGAGTCCAGAGGTGCCTCTCGGTGCTATTTGCTTACAATTATGGCCTTGATGAACTCGTAGATTTCGTGTATTCTTGGTGATAATGTCGATAATTGAAATAGTTTGACTTGTAGTCTATACTAATGAGGATACTATATATAATCTCTTTCAGAACTCTGCTTCCTGCGAAGTCCAAGTTGAGATGAAGAGGATTGCCTACAATCAACATGATAATCCACCAATCGTAGTCGCCATGTACACTCTGATTCTATTTTGTACTATGCATGTTACAACTGAGATGGCTACGTTCCCAGATATATGGCCTTTCAACTTGTACTAACACTTTTCTTCAGTGTTCCAGAGCTTAGCCCACTTCTGATAGTCCGCTTGGGCATTACCTCCTATTTTATTGCTGATAATTGATAATTAATTGCTTTTAGTATTTTGTAGTCGCTTCTGCCATCCACTCAAAGTCTTTTGGGGAAAGTTTTCATTTCTTTAATCTAATTTATATTTTCTTACGTAGTCCTTTGGTGCATAAAATGGACACAGCTGTAGTTTATCGTAATTAGTTATGCAGTTTCTCACAGGTTAGTTAATTACCTTATAAACGCGTGGGGCAACAACTCATGTCCTTTTAGAGCAAGGAGACTGAAAGATTGAATCATCCTATGTTCTTATTGGAAAAGGAATGCTTGTCACATCAAACCAAATGCTCTGTAATAGCATCGCTGCTAGAATAAGCACCACAGTCTGCCATTTAGCTGGCTCAAAAACATTTCTTGTGACTGATCTCTATTTTGTCCGTCTTTTGGTCTGCATTTTTCTATCCCTATCATTCTGAAGACAGCTGTTTTATTAGGTATTTAGTACCTTCTTTTCCAGTAGTCAGCCACCGAAGCTGATGATGGCTCACGTGAGTTTCTCTAATTCCTTCTTTTGAGTTTGGTAATTGTGACTTCAATGTACTCCTCACTGCAAACCATGTGTGGAGATCCATAAGAAGAAGGTCATCCAGCAAGGTGAGAATTTTTCAGCTCCATGAATGCAATTCTCATACCCTTCCCAATATGATTTCTAGACACTGCGGATATTTAGATTTCCAGATTTGGTTCTGTTTCAGTGCTCGGCCACACAACTTAAAGTAGGTTAATGCATGCAGTCAATAGTAGGCCACCTTCGCCTTTCCTCTTTGAGTTCAAGGGCCTCAGAGCAAACTTTTAACTAAATCGCAGAACTGAATTTATGTGAGAAAATGTCAGTGCCATCTCGGCGCTTAACCTCGACACGACTTTGGTCATTGATCGATTGCCTTGGCTGTACGGTCACAAATCCCATATCGGAGCTACCGAATTGTGCACATCAGTTGAGCGAAGGCAGCAAGGAGCAGGACATTCGCATGCGCCTATAATAAAAAAACTTCATCTTCTCAGAGCAATTGCGGCAAGAAATGAAAAAGTCGTTTGTCTCTCTGTAATTTCTAATTTAATTTCTCCAACTTCCGCCGGCAAGTTACGTGTGTGACTCCTCCGTGGAAACGTGCCAGGTCAGTGCTAAGCGCGCGACCATCGATCCAGAAAAAAGTCTCCGAACAAATGCAGCAGACACTCGCATATCCGTGCGGTTGAGTGTCCCACTGGGTCCGTGTCTGTGCCTCTGTCGGCATGTCCTGCGGGTTTGTTTGTGTTGTGGCAGTCACAGACGCTTCAACTGAGCCCGCGTTTGATGCGAGGCAATTGCTTTCGCATAACACACAAAGTTGCTGCTTTTACGGTACTTTCGTAGTTGAATTGTTTATGGAAAGTTTCCCATTTTGTTTCCACTGATGCGAGTTCGTTCAGTTTTATGGTTCTTTTTATTAGTTATTGCACTACTTATTGTTGTTTTGGTTGTTGGCTTTGTGGCTGCTGTTGTTGTTGTTATTGTTGTTGCTTTGTTGCTGTTAAAGAGTATTTACAATGTTATGCAGTCAGGCAGCTAAAGTCGGAAGTGAGCAGTCGAGCCAGCGTGAAGCTGGTGGGAATTTCAACTGTGTTCGCTGCATCATTGCAATGCTTTCGTTGCATTTGTCTCAGAGGGCGGAGGAGTCCTGCGGTTTGTTCCTATTGTTATCTTTGCTGTTGTAGCTTTCCACAAATTGTTCGGAGACAATTTGATGCTCAATGCTTCTGATTTGGTTTTATTTTTGCTTTGCTCGGTTCTGAAAAGCCAACAAAGGAAGCAGTTATTGTAACATAAACCGATGCGGAAGCAGCAAATGCTCACAAAGGAAGCATTTTGATACTCGTACCTCTGCGGGGAAGTTGAGTGTCGGAGTGCTTGCGAAGAAGTGTGATTAGACGGCAGGAAACGGTAGCATAAACATTAGCATTCGCAGATTAGGGTGCTTGAAACTGGCAGTTGAGAGATGCAATCGAGCTACGAGCAGAAAAATAGGGTTGTAGGGATGTAAAAAAATCCTTTAAGTACGATGCTGCCTTTAAGTTGCAGCTGGATTATAACAAATTTATAGTCCTTCAGACATAATATTTAAAGATTATACTCTCAGATCAACTATCAAGGATCCTACAGTTTGTCATTAACAAGCTTGAGGATCTGTAAGCCATTATCGACTTTATACCGAACTTTGTAATACCTTTATATAGTTTCTGACAAATTTTATAACACCTTTACAGACTTTAGAAACATTTTTATAGCATAGTTCTTGCAGACGAACTTCCAAGGATCTTAAAGTTTTTCATTATAAAATTTCGGGATCTATAAGCCATTATACACCATTTTGTAAGAAACTTTATAATACTTTTATATGTTTTTTATCAAACTTTATAACACATTTATAGGCCTTTACACATATTTTTTGAAGATAATTCTTTCAGACAAACTTCCAAGGATCTTACAGTTTTTCATTATAAAGTTTCGGGATCTATAAGCCATTATAAACCATTTTGTAAGAAACTTTATAATACCTTTATATGTTTTTTATCAGACTTTATAACACATTTATAGGCCTTTACACATATTTTTTGAAGATAATTCTTTCAGACGAACTTCCAAGGATCTTACAGTTTTTCATTATAAAGTTTGGGGATCTATAAGCCATTATACACCATTTTGTAAGAAACTTTATAATACCTTTATATGTTTTTTATCAAACCTTATAACACATTTATAGGCCTTTACACATATTTTTTGAAGATAATTCTTTCAGACGAACTTCCAAGGATCTTACAGTTTTTCATTATAAAGTTTGGGGATCTATAAGCCATTATACACCATTTTGTAAGAAACTTTATAATACCTTTATATGTTTTTTATCAAACCTTATAACACATTTATAGGCCTTTACACATATTTTTTGAAGATAATTCTTTCAGACGAACTTCCAAGGATCTTACAGTTTTTCATTATAAAGTTTGGGGATCTATAAGCCATTATACACCATTTTGTAAGAAACTTTATAATACCTTTATATGTTTTTTATCAAACCTTATAACACATTTAAAGGCTTTCACACTTATTTTTTGAAGATAATTCTCTCATAACAACTGTCAAAGAGCTTCGAGATTCCCACTTAAATAGTTGAAGGGTATTAAAGCCTTTATATCCTTTGAAGCCTTATAATTTTCCATTAAAGACTTGAACAGTTTATGCTACCAATCTCGGAAACTTGCTATTCTGTGGCACCCCTAGTATCCTGAGTCATGTTAACACAGCAAATGGCTATAAAGCTTGCATACTACTGCTTTAATGCCTTCATACAAACATTTACTTTGATAGTAAGAATCTGGCTTCACAATTGGCGACAATTGCGCTCACATATTTCGAGAGTCCTGTTTAACCACGCACCACAAATCGCATCATTTTCATAATTGGCAGATGTGATCCTCCCGCTCAGTTGGACGGAAGACTTGCTGAATACTTTATTTGATAACTGCGTACAATGTTGCAATACGAGCGTGTGCCAGACGGATACTTGCAGCACGTAGTTGCAACTTTTTGCGTCTGCTCGTTGGCCACATTTTCGCCGCACGCTTTCCTCCACTTTCAGTGGCTTTGTCGCAATGTGGCACAATGTCGGACTTTAACAGCTCAAGTTATGCGTTCACAAATACTGCTCATTTCATTTTTTACAGTTCCACTGTGACTATTTCCTTCTGCCTCCGTCAGACGTGCGCCGCATTAAGCCGGAAAGCAGCAGAGTTGGCATAAAAACTTCAGCAAATAAGTCCCGTGTGGCTTCAACCATCGAAGCTGGCAAGCGGTGCGTGTAAGGAACTGTTTACGCTTATTTGCGTTAAATCGTAATTGGCGAACGACCCAAAGCGTCTCTTGGGAGCTGCTGCAGTTAGTGCAGTGCTACAGGAAGTTGTGTGCAGAGATATTTTTAGACAGCGGTTTAAAGGACATTTATAAAGATACTGTCTTGCCAGTATATTTTAAGGATTGCATTAAATTTTAGGGAGACTTAAAAGAGCCATTCTATTGATGTTTAACTGATGAAGTATTCAGCAGCTGCGAGTTTGGAATCTTCCAACCAAACTTTTGGTGTGCAGTTTGGTTGATTTCTACACCAAGCTAGAGGGCTTTGAGTAGAAAGCAAGGAGCTTCCACTTTTCTAATCAATATCATACGCTAATTTCTTGCAGTTAGAAATACTCATCTATGTATTAGCTCTGTGTAATTTCGTCCTTCTGATGCCGCTTCTGTAGTGTTCAGAGGTCTAGGGATATTACTCGCGCCACGAAGAGGCAATTACTCATAGCCCAAATATGAGATTGGGTGCTTATTGCTGAAGTGATACAAAGGATTCACTCTTGTCACATCCTCATGCGCTTGTAACTCATCCTTGTGGTAAAATATATCAGTGTGACTGCGCAGCGAACGATGATGGTCCCATGATGATTGCCTGTCAGTAAATTATTAAGGCTTCATCCTGTAATCTCAACTCGAATGGCGTGAGAAAAACATAAATCTCAAAGTCTTTATGGGATCTGTTCCACCTCTTCCTTACACACCCGCTCATTTAGCTATAAGGATGGCAGTAGTCTTGTTTAGGATGGCAGTAGCCTTGTGGTTGGTAACGCCGACATCATAAAGGCAAACGACAATAGTTGATAGCACTGCTAAATTGTGTAATTAGTCAAGAGCGCCTCAGTTGCCAGCAAATTGATGCGACCTCCACCAGGCTCGTAGCATTTTTAATGAATGTATTTGGTGAAAATGCAATTATGATCGAATCGAGGATAGGCATCAATTATCCCTGTGATACCACTGAATGATTAATACATTCTAATTGATGGAAATTGACTCTGCTGAACTCAAAAACTCTCAGCTAAGTCCTTCGGAATTCCATAACCAAACAAAGCTAAGCAAGCATATCAAATCACCAAAGTGCTGCGGAAGCTCATATAAGGCGACATCAAGAAAGCATTTCCATAGACACTCGCTCACACACACACATAAACACTCACACGCACACTCACATTAAGACAAACACACTCCTTCATACTTTCCCCAACAACTTAAGAGCTGAGTGCGACAGTGAACAGCCAAACAAGCAACTTTTGTTCTGATTTATGCCGCATGAAGCAGGAGATAAGTGCTGTGCTTGCTGCGCCCCTCCAACTGCTCGCTGTGTGCGAGTATGAGCACATTTGAGACAAGGGACTAGTGGCAATAAACACCAACTTCGTGTTCCTAAGCTCACACAAGACTCACTCGCAGCGTGCTTAACATATTTGCTGAACTTATCTGAGTGTGCTTTTGCCTGTGTGTGTGTGTATGGGTGCGTGATCCTTGATGGTGGCGTCATTTGCCACGTGATTGACTGCTACTATGTATAAAGTTGGTGCACATTCACATGTGTCCTTTAAATACCACTGACAGGATAATTAATTTTAAATTTGCATGTGCTACTCCGACCCTGCTCAGCAGCACTTTATTAGCTCCCCCCAAATTGCCACCCCACACAAAAATTTTGCCACGTTATTTGTGTGTTGACATTCATATTTTGAATGGTCCTTTCTTTCATTTTAAATGGGTCCTTTCATTCGAAAATATTCCATTTTCATGTCCTCTTCTCTGGCTTCGCCGACGTTTCTGTCGTTTTTTTCGCGTTTGTTGTTTGCTTGTTCGCTGCAATTGTGCTGCAGCGCAAAAACATCTCATCACCTAATGAGCGTATATTTTAGGTAGCGCTCCTCATAATGTTGACTTAAGTGTTGTAATGAGGCGCGTGTGCTGTTGCAGCCATCACTCAAGGACATGACTTTGTTTGCTGCAGTCATAACGTGGGGATATGCACGTATCCCACTGGCAGCAATTGGGCTCTGGTTAAATGTTTGTGCTTTTTTAATGGATCCTTAAATAAGAAATCCCAAAAATGGCATAAAAAGTGTGAACAAGTCCTGCAGTCCGAGTAGTGGGAACTTTAATATAGCACATTGGGAGCTGCGGATTTCAACTTGCGGAGGGCATTCCGAGTGGGTCACACTATGATATGAATAGTCAACCAACACAGTTAACAGGACTGCGAGTTTCGAGCGACTTTGTCGTGTATAGCCTGGTTACAATCCAATATTTAGGGCCATTCCTGTTGGATGGTTTGGCTGCCAATCTTACAGAGCACTATCTTGTCATATCTTATGAACTGCTATATGAGTGTCTGGTTCGAATAGTCAGCCTAAGATGCTCAGCCGCCTGCTTCTGCTGCTTTTTTGAAAGACCTGCTTGGCATTGACTCTCCACTGGAATGTTGTGAATGGACAAGGACGACTCAGAGTTGGAGCCAAGTATCTTAACCTCTTCGCAGAACTTTTAAGTCGGCAGGTGTGAGTCCATTTTTTCACCAATTCTCTTTCGTCTTTGAATTTTATCTGCTCGTGTAGTCGGGTTTTCCCTGAAGCTGACTGACCATGAACCTGACTGACCCTGCGGATTGATTTCCAACATTTTCTAGGATTCAGCAAAACAAATTTTTTAGTAAATCGAATACTTGTGGAAAAATCCGTATTCAATCCTCGTTTTATGAATCACAATTCACACATTGAGGTGGAGTAACCTTATTACAAGTTGAAGAAAAAACATCCTGGAGGTGATGAGTAGGAATTAGGTGGAGTGCTACCAGCTCACATGAAAAAGTGCTTTAAGCTATATTCATTAAGAGCACAAGGAGGTGGGGTAGGCATCTATATATTATATGTGTGTGTATATATTAGAGTCAAGTCCTGAGTTGATTGAGCCCCTGTGTCCATTTTTGTACAGGACTTATCGAAACTGTTTGCGATATTTCATTGAAGCTTCACACAAGTATTTCCGGAATCTTCCGACAGCGTCAGAACGTTCTATGAATTAAATTATACAAAGGACATGCTCAACACCCATATATGCAACTTTGAAAGTCTGAGCGGAAGATTTCTTCCTCTGAATAAATATTTTACCTTCTCTGACTCGATTAGCTGTGCATTATCTGCAATTTATATCAACCGACAGTCGAAATAAGTGATTCTTTCTTTACTGTCACTACCAAGAAGGCTCTCCAGATGCCTGATTCAGAAGTTAGTATCCAGTTCTCCTTCTACGAAGTACATCAATTTTAATTGAAGACTTACAAGTATTTTTTTATCCTCTTACATGTTTTTATCAAAAAAATCCCAGATATGCTCCCAATTGTACTTTCTATAGCGCAACTTTTCGGTGGCACATGCCGTTGCGGCTTTCATCCTGGTCACTCAGCAGCTGCTGCTCAGATTCATCAGTATCATTTTACTATTTAATCCCAAACTCCTTTGACATCGTACTAAATATTGGCCCAAGCACTTCTCTCTCCAAACACGCCACGTCTCTGTCAAACTGCAGGACTGTGAAAAGCAAACATGTTAAAAGCCTACGAAAGAAAAACGTTTCTGACCAGTCGCTAGAAATTTGCGAGGCACGTGCCTTTCATTTTGGCCACACACAAATTTTAATACTCCTAATTTAGTTTTACAGCATCCTGAAGTGTAATAAAGTCGACTCTTTGTAACAAATGGTGACAGACGATGAAAAATTTACTGTCTGCGATGACACGGTGCAAAAGGGTCCTGGCGCCAGGATAACTTAAAGCCAAAATACAATACGGAACAAAGAAACGAAAAAAGAAAACAATAAACGCCCCGCTTGAAGCAGGTTGACTTGGCTCTTGAACGTTCCCTTCGTTGGCTATGCGAGTTCCTATCCGAGCTTTCCATTATTATTTATTTAAATGTCCACCCACGTCATTACACAAAACACTTTAGACGTCGCTTTGGACAGCCAAGATAAACGGCGTGCCTTTGGGGTGATTTGGATATTCCACCGGATCCTTGGAGCGCTTGGTGTGTGTGCTCAGTTGACTGGTGCTTTCATGGAATTAGCTTCAATGGCGGAGATTTAAACGGAACGATTTTTGAGGCCACTGCTGTCGAGCATGTGTGATTGCCCTTTGTGCTGCTTAATGGAAAGATAAGTGGCGGCGTAGGGAGAATTTAATCTATTAAGAAAGTGGTGTCCTTCAGTGGACTGAGAACTGGAGGTAGGAGACAGCTACATGCTGGCAATATTAGGCTTCACACACGAGTGTTTAGTTGAAGAGAGCGAGAAAGTGAGAGAACAAAGGGTGTAGGGGGTGGGCAATCAAAGGGATTTTAGGAAGGACATGTTTAGATGGATCGATTAGAACTAGTCGAAGAAACTATGGTAGAAAATATGGTAGGTCTACAACTGAAATATTGGAAATCCTTCAGTTATTGGTGGAGAGCCGAAAGCGGAATGTTTATAGTAGGTCTACTGCCATTCTAATGGGACTTAATGGTATGTCTGCTTCGGTATTCACTCTCAACAGCAGAGGTTCCACTGTATTCACCACAACAGTGGTAATAATTAAGTGAATGAAGGAGGGGGAGATTTATAGCCATGCGAAATATTGTGGAGAAGCTTTGTTGTGATGAACCACTGTTCAGAAGGACAGAAGCGGCCAATTTACTCTCAGGACTTTTCAGATATCACCAGGAAATTACAAGATACACCAAGCGCTGAGTCAAAATGAGTTTGAAGGTCAGTACCTTCACTGTTCCAGACCTTCTACATTGCTATATTGAGGCAAAATTTGGAAGGCTTGAAAAGTGAGACATAGGAATAAATACCCAAAAGCATAGTGAATAAGAATATAACGAATGTCAGAAACTAGACAGAGAGTCAGAGATAGACAGAGGGACAGATAAAGATAGTGAGACAAGGAAAGATAGAGAGAAAGAGATGAACTGGGGGTCAATGAATGAATGAATGAATGAAGACAATGAATTGAGTCAGAGATAGACAGAGAGACAGAAATAGACAGAGAGACACGGAAATACAGAGAGAAAGAGATGAATTGGGGGTCAATGAATGAATGAAGTCAATGAAGTGAGTCAGAGATAGACAGAGAGTCAGAAATAGACAGAGAGACACGGAAAGACAGAGAGAAAGAGATAAACTGGGGGTCAATGAATGAATGAAGTCAATGAAGTGAGTCAGAGATAGACAGAGAGTCAGAAATAGATAGAGAGACACGAAAATACAGAGAGAAAGAGATGAACTGGGGGTCAATGAATGAATGAAGTCAATGAAGTGAGTCAGAGATAGACAGAGAGTCAGAAATAGACAGAGAGACACGGAAAGACAGAGAGAAAGAGATGAACTGGGGGTCAATGAATGAATGAAATCAATGAAGTGAGTCAGAGATAGACAGAGAGGCAGAATTAGACAGAGAGACATGGAAAGACAGAGAAAGAGATAGACAGTTGACCAATGAAAACTATAAGCATTGTTTCTGGGAAGAAAGTAGAGAAATCTTCTTGGAACACCAACATGTATAAGACAGGATAGACTGAACACAGCATTAACTCAAACAACAAATTACTGACAGAGTAAAAGATATTCCTGATCCCGGAAAAACTTGAGACATTGTTTCATACTCAAAGTATTGATTCGATAGTTCGAGTTGCAGCGCATCCACCTTCGTTCAATTGCGTCTATTTCAGTGAATTCCCAACAAAACTTTGTTTAATTTTTTCCCCAAATTATAACAAAAGCAAATTTTATTTTCAAAATTCCTCGTTCAGCTTCGGGAAAAATAAAGAATTTCAAAACAAAACACTTTTATTGCTTTTTTTTCTCAATTCGCGTACACTCAAAGACGCTTCTGTGCGTAAATAGATTGCAAAGATTTATACACCTGGGCACATGGCCAGACGCAGCGCCTCAGCAGAATGAGCTGCGTAAACATGTGTTCCTACTACTTCGTGCTGGGTTGGAAGTAATTAAAAGAAAACGTCCAAGATTGATCAGAAACATGGCACCGGGAAACTGACTCGTACTACAGAATAAACATACTCAACCTCACAGACAAACACACACATATTTTTATACGTATAATAAGAAACACCCAGTTGGAAATCGGATCACATATGGGCATGATGTGGAGGAATAAGGTAAATACAATTAAGATCTGTGGAGGGATCATTGGTCCTAAGTAAGCATTACCATGTTTATTTGAGAATATGATGAGACGTGAAAGGAACACTAATTTGGTCACTATTCATAACTCGATTAGATTAGTTTTATGTAAGGATGTTAGACACCGCGACCTGAAAGATATATTGTGATACGCCTATTTATATAAAAGATGAGGATAGTGTCATCTAGGGATCTTCTGTCAGGTTTATTTCCGATATGAATTCATGTATTTTGGAGGAATCATGCTAAGGGATCTTTGCTCAAATCTAAGATACTTTATCCATAACACCTGTGTCTGTTGTGTGCCAAAGGTCCGCAGTCTGTGTAATGAGGTTTCCTCACTTTCTCCTCAGCATCTACAGATAGCATCTGAAGATAGATATGATAGTCTACAGTGGCCGCTTGAAACGTCTGTGATGATTCTCAATTTACTGTTCATAACTAAGAATGGAGAAACGTTTGTGATAGGTCATTAGGGAAAGTTTATTAGTTCAAGGTCCTTACTGATCTCTATAAAGTCATTAGTTTAAAGCGATTATTTCCATACTAGCTTTCTCTCATGCTACGAGCTACAAATGTGGTGTCAGAATCTTATTTCTTTTGCACAAATGGACTGAATTTTTCGAGATCGAGATAAAGTTATCAAGATTTTATTTGTTTTTATGTCATCCACATGAAGTATGCGATGTGATGATACGCATATTCACGGACAGTCAGGCGGCAATCAAGTCACTGGCTGGTGTATTCACTACCTCTAAGCTTGTACTCGATTGCCGCTCCTCCCTGAACGTCGTCTCAGGTAACTCACAAGTTCACATATGCTGGGTGCCTGGACATAGCGACATTCTAGGAAACTGCGAGGCCGATGAATTGGCCAAAATAGGTACGCTGCTCCCTGACATCTCCCCCTCCTTTGATGTAGGTGTCCTACTGGCCACGGTCAAATGGGCCATAAAACATGACTACCTTGAGGCAGCTAAAAAAGCCTGGGTAAATGAACATACCTGTAGTGTTGCCAGACAAACCTGGAGCACTATCGACATTAGGCGTACTAGTCAGCTATTCAATATTAGCAGGAACTCCATCGGCACTATAATAAATGTGCTCACGGGACACTGTCTGATCGGGAAACATGCTGAAAGACTAGCACTGCCCCATAATGACTTCTGTCGCAGCTGTGGCTCTGAGAAGGAGGAAGAAACAGTACTTCATCTCATGTGTCAGTGCCCAGCTCTGGCCAGGCGAAGATTAAAATTCCTAGGCTCACCTTTCTTCACTTCCTTAACCGAACTATCTTCCATCAACATTAAGGACATAGCCAGGTTCATTTCGGAATCACTGTGGTTCCCAAAATTCTAGACGAGGGAGTCGCGTCGTCTTAGTGTGGTACCACAACGAGCCATTCTATGTGCTTAAGTGTGCTTTTTGCGACAAAGGCTGCCACTCCTACCTACCTACCTACCATCTCATCCACATCAATATTAAAGACAACATAAGAACAAGTTGAAGGAAGTGATTCTACACATTTAAATTGAAAACTTCAATGATCCATGAGGGGGCACAATAGATCGAAAGGTCGCGGTGCGTTGAATCCCCTACACACAATAACAAGGGTCCATGAGTTATAAAATCGGTTCAATAGAGGAGGGACTGACATGGAATAGACATATTCAAGAATTTAATAGTAGGGGCAAATACTACTATACTCGTATGAGTATTTGGAACAGTTATATATAAGACTTTTAAAAGCTGGGCCAATTACGACTATAAGAAAAGTCCTTAAAATCTGGAATATCCATAACTGAAATGTAGAAGGAGGTACCTGCCATTGTGCCAGTGTCGACTGAGGGAGTGTGCAAGTCCTGACTATAATAAAGATTACTAAAAGAATCCGAGAAAGTCATTACTCTGGTGGGATACTAACAATTTCAACACTATAGTCGTAGTTTGTGGTTAGGCTATAAATCGAAGCAATAATCAGATCACCAACTGCTTTAAGTCAGCAGCGTAATCTTTATATATTCAAAGGACTTTCCAATTAGAATAAACTTTAACTGAACTTCTGTCTCTATTTGAAACATGAAGATTATAATACGTTTCATTCGCGTATACGCTTTGTTGTGTCCTCTATTTGATATTTGTGCTATATCCCTCATATTGGTAGTACGTTTCTGTATTGGACTACTGTATCTCTGATATACCCACGGAATACCACGTATCCTTTATTTACATTTAGGTCTATTATTTATCCCCATTCTTGTTTCAAATGTCACAATTCTTTTCCTAAACTTTCACACCTTTGAGCACCCCCGAAGTCATTTCCTAGTGAGGTAGGCGAGGACTAATAAATCATGCACCACATATGCCGGCTCCGCTGCCCTGCGAGTACGTGCGAAAATTTAAATTAGTGTTCTTTGTGCATTATTTAAACAAACGTTTTAGGCGGGAAATGTTTCAATATCAATTGTAGAAGCTGTTTACAAGACACTGGTACATGGCTGCCGCCCCCCGCCTGAGGCGAGCAATCGATCAATCGCGCACGTTTACCCTCCGTTTAGTTGATTGAGTCGATTTACGTAAACACAAATTTATGCACAGCGCAGATACATATAAACAAACAGTTGTTGTTGTTACAGCTGTTGTTGTTGTTGTTGTTGTTGTTGTTGTTACAGCTGTTGTTGCTGTTGTTATCGTTCCGTTGTTTCAGTTTATTTTATTTTATTTTATGTGATTTGTTTGTACACATTTTATGCGATTTGTATTTCATTCGATTTTGTTGCTCTGTTTTATCGTCCGAGCGGTTTTTATGGCAAATTGTCCGTTACGTTGTATCAGCTGGTGTCGTTGTTGTTGCTCTTATTGTTGCTGCTGTTACTGCATTTCTATTTACATTGTTGTTGTTGTTGTTCAGTTCTGTTCACTTCTCAATTTTGGTTCTTTTTTGATGGAGTTGCGCATTTGACTTCTTCGCTATTCGCACACAGAACACAATTTCCAGTTCAGCTTCTTTGCATATTTGCAGCTCATTTGCGGTGGCGTGGCGTGGAGCAAACGATTTCCATGCGGTTTTTATTGTTTTTGCTGTTTTAATGTTGTTCGCATTGTTTCTATTGAAATTTAATATTTCACTTTATTTCTTTTTAATGGGGTTTTTGTACTTTTTTATTTGGCAAAATCTCATAAAATGCAGTTATGATGCAGTTGAGGAAGTGCTCTAAAGTGAATTTTATTAGTGATGAGTTTCGTTAGTAATGCTTTTCTTTGTTGTTTACATGATTTGTTTCTTTTTGTGGGAGTATTTTTTTTGATGGAGTTACACAGCGAAATTTGAATGTAAGTATCTCAATTTCTTAGAATGTAGCAATCATCTATGCTAACATCAAACGTGTCCTTATTTAATTCCTTTCAGTTTCGCATGCGATTAATTTCACTTTAGCAGAAATAACTTGAATGACATTTTGCAAATATCCTGATGATGATGCTTTCATAAATGCTTCGGATTGTTGCCTTTGTAGGCATGGCTGGCTTTTACTCTCTTCCTTCTAATTTCAATTTATTATTATTATGTTGGGGGAATCAGCACTAATTACAGAGGCTTTCGACTCGAAGAGAAAAGGATTCTTATAGAAAGAAGCATTTTGGAGACCAAGCCCGTGGCAGGATTTGACCCTGCGACTCTCGGGGTGTGAGTCAATTGCAATTTAAGTTTATTTTATTTTATTCAAATCGCTATTGTGACAATGGTTCTTAGTAAATATGGTCTTCTTTTAGTTTTCCTTTTCTATGAATTTGTTCAGTTGCCTCATTCATTTGGTTTAGTATTAATCTTTCTTATCCCACTACAATCAAAATTGCACAATAGGAAAACAACCCCAAATTTTTTACTTTCCAAGTCGCTAAACTGTCCCTAAATCCCTGCGTTCTTACACTAAGATATTCTTAACTAATGTATTATTATATAATTTATTATTAATTTATTATTATATAATGTATTATTATATAATTTAATTATTATATAATGTATTATTATTCTTATTAATGTATTATTATTATTGTCATTGGCTGAAACGCACTTCGACCAATCTCATCTTTTGTACGTAGCCATGGTTCAACCGTCCATTTCAACCAAAATTTTAGCACTTTATGAGGTTCCATGTCCCTCCCTAATAGTTTCGGATGCTATGTTTGCTACTCCCATTTGGAGGAAACGCCTTCTGCAGGCTGCAGGACATTCACATAGAATGTTCACAGCGGTTTCTGGTTCTTGTTGGCATAATCTGCAGATATCTGTGGAGGAAATTCCCAAATTTTTTAAATGATACCTCAGTAGGAGTGGCCGCTGACGATTCGATTTCTTTGTTTAACATAAGGAGTTTTTGGAGTATCTAAAAACTGTCTGGGACCAGAAATCGTTTGGCCTGACGGTGTCCTAAATGACTAGTCCATTGACCGGCGAATTTCCAATCTACCCATTTTCTCAACAATTCTTAAATGTGCGTCCTTTTAGTAGTCCACAGAATAGTTCCGGGCCTATTCGGAGGCTTATAGCCCCTTTTTTGGGCAGTTGGTCGGCGCGATATGATTTATCTGGACTTCCAAGACTCAATTACTTATGTGATTGGACCTTGTACAATATTGAATAGTTTCTCTCCGAGTGAGTTTGTAAGATCTTCATTTTATTACGTTCCATTCCATTGAGTTATTGGGGGTATTCTTTGTCTCTTTCACTTCACTACTCAATCACGTCAATAGTCAGATAAATTATATTGCTACATTGTGCAACTTGACTAATCCAATAAAACAAAATATTGACTCTTTTCCTCCGTACTGGCACCACATGGGGGCTACATAGCTTCTGCCTCTGCATGCTTTAGTGGTGCGTCCAATTCCTACTTCAATCGCTTTCCCATCGGTTTAGAATCAGCATTCACTTAGCAATTAACTTCGGCAATTCATCGGAATGAAAGAAATATTTCAACTACAAGTGTTCAAATCGCTTTGGACCGAGTCCTCAGAAGCCGCCTGCGAGTTGCCCTCGAACAAGTTGCAAGCGAACTCGAACTCGAACGCTGCCGCCACATTTCCGATGGCGCTGCTTTCGTATTTCTATTTTCCTTCAATGGTCTTTGTACCACGGTCGTGTTGACATTTCAATTGTCAAAATATGTCAAGACGTCTGTCAATGACATTTTAACGAATTTATTAAAGTACTCGGCGACGCCATCGTCCTTAGTAGGCTCAGCGTCTTCTTGCCCACTAATACCACCATCGCTGACAACACCAAAAAACCACCACCACCTCCATCAGAGTGTGTGCTTGTGTGCTTAGAGTAGCAGTGGTAATGGCGCTGCACAGAGTAGATCTCCTTGCTGGCCTGTCACATGTCCCTAATTGATTCTGTTATCTTGTTTACAAGCATTCTGTGTTCGGTATCGGTGCCGGAGTGGGCAGTTTCGCGGAAACTTGGATGAGAGTTGGGAGTATTTCGTGTCGTTTTTATTTAGCACTGAAATAGGTCAATGAAATTTGAATGCGACCTTTGTTGGTGCCTTTAAATACGCCTTGTGCCTTGTGTACGCGTATTGTGTATAAGAAATTATGAATACAATACTCGTATAAGGAAATGCCGCTAGTACGAGGCCTGCCCAATACCAGGAATGTAATTTGTTATTCCTTTGGAATGTGGGTGAAAATTTTAGAAATATTTTCTTCTAGTTTTTGCAAATTTATATTGAATTTTTATGCAACAATGAAAATTCCTCTTAAATAGTTTATCAATTTTAAAGCAGCTTTGATGTTTTAAAATATTTTGTAATCATTTTCAAGTTTGGGTAAAAAGCGAGAGTTGCGAAGTTGTTCAGCACTTTTCTAAGTTGTTGTTGTTTTTTGACCTTGATTCGGTCAACCTTTAACGTGCTCGACTGATGATGACGTCCCAAAAGTGAATCAATTGGCGATAGAAGATTATTAGTCTTAGCTTCAGAGAAATGACTCAGAGGTTGAACTTAAGAGAACTGACTCAGGGATTGAGCTTCAGAGAAGTGGTTCAGGTCCTGAGCTTCAAAGAAGTGGTTCAGGTCCTGAGCTGCAAAGAAATGACTCAGGGGCTGAGCTTCAGAGAAGTGGCTTAGGTCCTGGGCTTCAAAGAAAGGGCTAAGCTCCTGCAATTATCTCTTTAATAAGCTCGCACCATTCTATTTGATTTATAGACATGAGACACGCAGTGTCTTTTTCTTGAAGAACTAAATTGTCTCCAAGCTCTTGAAGGATGCAACTGAAAGTGTAAATTTATTAAACGCACCACACTAGGAGAGGGAGCTTCGGTTTATGAGTTGGACAATTAACTTAGTCAGCAGCTTTGGAATCAAATTTCGTTAAGGAATCAGAGCCGAAGAAAACTCGTCAAAAACGTTCAAAAATAAAAGTTAAATGAAATGTTTTCTTTGAATCTGCTTTGGCACTTTCAACTCGCTTTCTTTAAGCCCGATTACCAGCGAACATTATTATCGGGATATTGAAAGACGAACTATATAAAAAATAATTTGTTGTATTTTATTCTCCAAATCGCAGATTTTTTACAGTAGAAGTGAATCGGATTTCCCGGACATTTGTTAGGCTCACTTTTTTGCTCACTTGAGAAATATAAGCGGCGCCATCTGTGAGACTCATACGAATATATCCAAAGCTACGAAAGTAAGGATATGGATTCGCTTATCCTTCAATTGATAAATTCGTATTTTTGTAAGATTTGAGCCTCCACAGTTGAGTTACACAATGAGCAGTGCCATTTCGGCAAGAGATCACATCTTTTTCCCATTTATACCAAAGATTCCTTTCTAATAGCTTCACCACCTTGTCTCTGACATCCTTTCTTTCGTGGCATTTCCCAGTTAAGCATAACTGTCTTTCTGCCTGTTGTTTTTCTGGTACTCTATCAATTCTCTTTATATTCCTACCTTGCCTCTCTACCTTTATCTCGTCTGTCACTTTTCTCTGTGTCATTATTTTGACTGTAAATGTGAACCCATTGACGAGCAATTGATTGCGCTTTTGGTTAACCCGCATACCGAGGCGTTGCTTTCCGTTCTACCTCGTACTATTTTCTTCAGCATTCCTTGTCCCCCCGTCCCCCTGTCTTTCACACTCTGCTCAACAATAGTGGCAGCAAAAACCACCACCACCACCACAACAACAACAACAACAACAACAACAACAACAACAACAACAACAAGAACGACAATAGTCATAATGAAGAACGCTTATCGCTTATTTAACACGCTGCCAGTGATGCCACAAATTCCGTTTCGCATTCTTTATGATTTTAAGCCGAGCAAATGGCGTTAAAATTTCCAATATGTTGTGTGAGTGGGTGGGTTGCAGGCAGGCAGAAAGAAGTAGGCGTTCATCTTTGTATTGGGTTGATTGTGGCATGCCACTGCCTTTGTCGGTTCAAATATTATTGTTGTAGTTGTTGTTGGTGTTGTTGTTGTTGCTGTTCTTGCCTGCCTTTGTATTGAAATTCAATCGAACAACGGTTGCTGCTCTTTTTTCTTCGTTTGCTTTTAGTTTTCAATATGTTTTGTGTAGGATTTGTGCACTTGAGCGGAATAATTTGAAATGTTAATGCCCGGCCAGGGTTGCCAACGTGTCACAATTAAAGTGAAAACTAATTTCATATAATTTTCTATATTCCTTTTTCGTTTAAGCTTGGAAATTTGTGCAAAATTATGACTTGCTAATACATTGAAATACTAATGACCAGCTAGAGTTGCCAACGGTTCACAATTGGAGGGAAAACTAATGTAGCTTAATTTTTCTATATTCCTTTTTCGTCTAAACTTGGAAATGTGTGCAAACTTGTAACTTGATCGAAATAAATTCATATGTTAATGCCCCGTCAGGGTTGCCAACGGTTCACAATTAGTGTCCAAAATAAAATCACATAATTACTTTCTATTCCTTGTTCGTTTAATCTTCGAAATGTCTGCAAACTTTGAACTTGATCGGAACAAAATGATCGGAACAAAATGAAATATAATATAAATAGCACGCTAGGGTTGCCAATGATTCACAATTGGAGCGAAAACTAATATCACTCAAGTTTTCTCTATTCCTTTTTCGTTTGAACTTCGAAATGTAACCAAAGTTATGACTTGCTCGTAAAAAATTGAAATATTAATGGCCAGCCAGGGTTGCCAACTGGTCAGAATTGGAGTTAAAACTTATTTAATATAACTTTTTAAATTCATTTTTCCTTTAAACTTGGAAATTTGTGCCAATTATTTGATCGGAATAAATTAAATAATAATGGCTGGTTAGGGTTGCCAACGGGTCATAATTGGAGTGAAAACTATTTCCAGCAAATTTGTGAGTGTGTTTTTTCCCTATAAACTTAGAAATCTATGCAATTGCTATTGATTGTTGCAAACAAAATTTTGGCAGGGTTGCCAACAGCTCACCATTGGAGTGATAACTAGTTTCACATAATTTTTTTATATTCCTGTTTCCTTTCAACTTGGATATGTCTGCAAACGTTAATTTGATTGGAATAAATTGATATGTCAATGCCCCTTCAGGGTTGCCAACAGTGTATAGTTAGTCTAAAATCTAATTCCACCAAATTTGTGAGTGTATTTTGCCCCTATTAACTTGAAAATCGATGTAATTGCATTAGATTGGTGTAAACAAGCGATCAAGAGTTGGCCAGGGTTGCCAACGACTCACAATTGCAGTGGATACTTATTATATATACTGTTTTTATATTTCTTTTTCATTTAAACTTGGAAATGTGTCCAAACTAATTTCTTGATCCGTATGGATTGAGTGTTAATGACCGGCCAGGGTTGCCAACGGAGTATAAACTAATTTCGGGTAAGTTGTGAGTGTGTTTTTCCCTCTATAAATCTGTGCAATTGCAATTGATTGGTATAAACCAAGGGTGAATAATCGCCCAGGATTGCCAACGGCTCACAATTGCAGTGGAAACTTATTTTATATAATTTTTTACTTTCATTTTGCTTTATACTTACAATTGTATGAAAATTTATGACCATATTTTCGACTGTCATTTATTTTAGAATTGTTCTTCATTTTTAGACATCTGGCAACCCTCTCACATTTAATGCCATTATTCCCTCGTACAGCCTAATACTAAATTATAATCGTTGTCAGCATTTTTTACATTTGTTCACTGCCCTGCTACTCCTTGGCACCACCACACTTACTACATACTTAGTTGCCCACGCTACGTACCTAAAGAGCAACCGCCGAAGTCCTCATTTCCTGCGGCCTATGCGCTATTGAATCATCATCATCATGCAGCAAAGAACCGCTCAAGAATTCATTTCGCACATTCCTGCAGCAGAAATGTTTAACACATACAACTTGCCATCAGCTGTGCGCCCATGAAGCATCCCTACAAACACCCACACGCACACACACTATCTCACTCACATATTCACGTAGCAGCACAATCACGTTTCCACCGAAGCTTCGCACATTTCGAATTCCACTTCCGCTACTGTTCGGGTCAGAGACGAACCGTCCCTCCATACATGCTCCGTCCAACATCCAACTTGCAACATGTCCCGTTGCAGCTCGGCGCGTTTGTTGGCATTTCGCGTGCTTGGCGTGTTTTCAGTTGACTTGCAGCTTTCATTTGTAACGGTACAGTCAGCGGGCGCCGTTATACGCCGACCACCGAGTGTCAAATTGTGTGCGTAAGTGTGCGTGCGTGTGTGTGTGTGTGTGGTTGTGTTTGTTTTCCCGCCGGACTTTCCTTGAATGTGAAGCGCAAGTAAACAATTCCCGTTGAGCAAGCGGAAATGCGCGCTTCTTCACTTCCGTTTCGTTTATTACCATAAATAGGCAGCTTCCTCAGCTCATTTTGCATACCCAATTATTTCTAATGTGTTTGTGTGTGTGTGTGTGGGAAGATTCTTAAATAAAATAAAAAGCAAAAACTCATAAAAAAGTAATAATAACAAAATAAACAAATAATACAAAAGGCAGTCAGTCAGTCACGTCCTTCAACTGCCACCAAGTGCCGCTAACGATGGGCGTGTTTGTTAACTAACGTTGACGTCTGCCATAACCCCGCTTTAAAAATAGCCGCCTTTGTGAGTGCCCTTTGCGGGCCCGTCCGTTTCAGCAACCCGTCAACGTGAATGGCACATTTCTAAACAGGTTCAAATTCAACCCATTTTAACCAAAGCAGCGAAGGTGAAATAATGCGCCAATGACGCAGACCGAATTGTACGCCGAAATTGTGACTGGAAAATGCAAGTGAAACTATCGCGGACGGTACAAAAATAATAAATAATTCAGAAAGACGGCCAAATGACTGCGCTAGTTTAAACTATGTGATTTTGTAGGCAGTTGTCTACTGTCGCGGGTGCGAAGCTGGGCTCTGTAAGCAGGCAGAATAGTGTAAATTATTAGCCAGCATGGCGTATACGTAACTAAATTAGCAGCAGTGGAAATCACGATTCAATATACCTAACCTAGTATTCAATTCAAAATAAGTGGCCTCAAAGTTGAGTAAAAGAATACTTTTGAAGTTTTTAGTGTTGATTTTATTTGTGCAAATTGCTGCTTTGTCCCTTCCTAATCCGGTGTGATTTATGCCAGTAGTCTCTGCTGTGGCTGAGTGGTGTTTAATTCCCCAGTGAAACGGTCGCTTGAGCCTTTGAGCCAATTATAAAGTTCACAGCTATTTGCAGGCAATTAAGTGTATCGCATTTACGCTGCGCAATGGTGCTGCCTAATTCGTCGCCGTATTCGTCCATGGCAGAGTTTCACGGAAAACTGAGTGGAAGTAGTACCCTAATTTAATTGTGTGTTCGTATTCAAAATTGCCTGAATAGTGTGAACCCAATGCACACATGAATCTCTGGTGCCACATTTAATCCCTGCGAAATTCTGAGAATTACCCGAAGCGAATTAACTATCTCCTTATTGACTACAATGAGTGACGCTATTTTGTACTGGTCTGCCACATGATCGGGAAGTCTTTAATACAAAAATGTCCACAAGCAGACACAATGGGAGATGACAGGAATATACGACATCCTAAGTAATAAATTTAAGAGAAGGGCGTAATTATGAGTCCCGTCAGAATGTCATCCTTCTAGTCTATTTTGCGTAGTTTTGTGCCTATTGGAACTCTGGACCATCTTCTCTCTGTCTATGAGTGTAATTCACAAAGTCATTGATTGGAAGTAAAGTTGAACTATCGCCAACGGTAGACTCCGGCTCTTTATGCCTTGGCTGACCAGCCTATCAGTTATTTTGCTACTGAATATCCCACAGTATGATCAATCGCATACAAAGAATGATCTATTGTCCCCTTCCGATACTAGTATCAGATTGTTAAAGAATAGAATTTCCATGGTTGCATAGAATTTCTTTGATTTTCTACTCTAAAAAGAGTCTCCTCAATACTTCTCTCTAAAAGCTTAGATACCTTGCGTAACTAATTTCTCTTTCTGATAAGTCTAGAAATATTGGGGTTAAGAATTGCTGAGACTCCAAGCAGTCTCTTTGTGATGCCATACTGGAGTCTGACTAAACTTCAGCTTCGACCTGATACTCTTAAATATGACGCTCATATACTCTAGCAAGTGTTTTAAACATAATTGATATTTAACCAAAACTACTGCATACATTTTAGTGGACAGTGTCCTTAAAGCACAAATTTCTCATACTACCATATTCCATACTAATGTACAGCATTTTACGCCTACATTTCAGTCGTCCACTGGCTTCAAGATATGTGAAATTCCGCCACTTGCAACCCTCATAAGTGTGTAAAATGCTGTTAAGGACTCTGGGCTGAAAATGCTGGGTTATACATTCGGAGTAAAAAACTCACACTCTGGGTCTCTCATACTTAATCCGTAAGCCAAACTATTCCTGGCAATAAACCTGCTTGGAATGCATTGCATTACTTAGGCCACTAATTTTGTGCTCAGCATTACGGCGTTTAATTTAGAATCCTTCATACTCTAACTCACTAGCAACCATTTCCAGATTCCATATTTCTAAAAACCAGTTTTATGACCTGAACTACACACACTTTACATTAGAATATGTGGCTTGCAAAGTACTTGACACTTAATCAGTCCGAACTATGCCAACTAGAATATGAGCATCTATTCCAGCATCCTTTGTCTTGTTATCCCTGTCACGCCCTATTACCTTATCACAACCTGCCATCTACACCCACAAAACCGTGGCTATCCACAGTTTTAATTAAAATTCTTAAATGGCAAGAGTGCTTGGGTTGTTGTGCTATTACACATACCTCAATGTTGAGGTTGGCGGCACAGTTAATGTTACGTATACGCCACGGGGCCCTTGTAGGAGCGCAAATATGCATAAATATTTCACAAGTTTTGCTATTGTTGTGGTTTTAAGACTTGTTTTTCTTACATCATTTCACGCCACAATGTGGTCTAAATTGAAAAACATTTAATATTGCAAGAGAGCACCCACACTAACAGCGTCGTCTTGTGGGGCTTCTGTGAGGTAATTTGAACATTTTTGAACTACAAATATTTAAAAATAAATGCAGAAATAATTCATAAAGTAAATAAATTTTACATCACACAGAAACATGAATTACGGCTTAGAACATATTTCAGTTTCACACAAGTCACGTTGCACATTGTTGGAGTACACAGAATAAAATCAATAATCGTTCATATTTATGAATTTATTCACTTATAGTAATGGAATTTCTGAAATAGAAAGGTGAACTTTTCACACAGAAAAAGCTGCGCACTAAAAATCTCCCCATTTTCTCCATTTAATGAACTTTCTAGTTGCGTGCCTATGTAGCGACACCTAAATTAATATTGAAATAGCAGCAAAAGGTTCAACAGTGACCGCCTGAAGTAAATAAAGCGAAAGGACGTGTACTCCATGACAGACAATTGACTTATTTGTACCCAAAAAGGATATCCTTAAAGTGACAAAATTTACAAATAACAAATTACTACGCAAATGGCGTCACTCAATGAAGGCGGCGTGCTCAATTCGGGAACACAAAACAGAACAAGAGAAAAAAAACAAAAGCAAAAAAGGAAAGCAGCATAAAATCCCTATCAATAAGAGTGGCGGTCAAATTGCTCTACTCGTTTGTCCGTCCGACAGCGTGGCAAGCGGAAGTTGGTCGCTGTTCTGTTTATTTTTATTGTGCTGCTCAGCGGACATAGTCCGGAACAGATGAAACACTTGCACACTTGCGCCTGTCGTTGGCCTAATTTTCACGACACTCTTTTCTGGCCCACCATTACTCCAGTCAGAGCATGTTGTAAATGACAAAGGAACACGCACGACCAGCAGGCAGCGAGGATATGCACGCATGTGCTCGTGAGACAATAACGTCATGTCGCTTAAAGGCCAATCAGGAACGTGCTGCTTACAAGTACTAAAACCGAACTCAGTGTGAGCACGTAACGTATGAGTAATGTCCAATTGACATCACATTTAATTAAAAGTGACGTGGACACCGCTCGGCATTTATGTAAATGACAAACAGTGCTAGCTCAAATGTCAATAGTGCAGCAGGTTTTTATGTTCTGCTAACTGCTCGCATAGAAATTAATGGTATTGGCGGGTGGACGCTGCTGCCTGCAACGCCATAAATCATTTGTTTAGACCGCTTGCTGCTTCAAACAATTCTGTAAACTGTTTGCAATGTGCTCCGCTGCCGACGCAACCAATAACTGCGTGGTATGTGTACGCGCTTTAAGTGGAATAATATTTGTACTGTCCTGAGGCTGAGCACCAGTGGCGGAAATAAGCTGCAGCCGGCGCCAACTGCAGGCGCTGCTAATGTCCAGAACAAACAGAAGACAGAGCAAATGAAGAAGATAAATAATGCAGCAGCAGCAGCCGAGAAGCAATTATGCAGACGAAATTTGCAGTATTTGGACAGAAATGAAGAGAAGCTACGTTGAAAAGAAGAACAAAACGAACAAAATTTAAAATTAGTTAAAGACAATATAGCAGAAACTCCTTTAAAAAATGTCCTTTTTGCAACAGGAAGTCAGCTGTTTTAAAGTTGGGTTTTTCTGGAGTCCACATTTAGATTTGTCAATTGATGGTGGTGATTTTTTTCTTATTTTCCAGTGAAGATTCTGTTCACATTGTGAAACTGTCGGTTGTCAGTTGCTTTGATGGGGTCTGCTTCGGTCATATTTAAATATTATTAAATATAGAAAAAATTTAAATAAACTAATAGCCAAACTATTGAGAAAAGTCCCAGAAAAGGCATCCTTCAGAGGCACAAAACTCAACTAAAAAAATATTTCTGCCTTCTGCTACGTACTTTCTAGCTGAACTTTTGTATAGGTTCACTAATATCCTTTTTTGTGGTTGAAGTGTTTTTTGCATATTTCTATCTGCAAATATATGAAAAATATAAAAAACACTTGGAAGCAGGACAATTGTTCGAACAACAGTAGTAATTATGAAAAGCAACTACAGGGTCAGATCTTATTAAAGCACACTAAGATAATTGATGTGAAATAACAAAAAAGGATCAATGCTCAGCCTCTGGGTCAAAATCTTCTGCTAATCTCACATTTTCCTTTACTGTAAACTAATTCAAGAACGATTGAAATATTATTCTGCAGAATTGACAAGTCTAAATGTGGCTTTTTCCAACCTTCAGTTAAGTAGTATTAAAATTAACCGCAATAATCGGCCGACCATCAAATGAAAGTCCAATAAAATAATAATGAAAATATTTATTAAAACATCATTCGAAAAGTGAAATAAAATAAACATGCAATAAAAAATGAATTACTAACAAAAAGTACGCAAAAGCAAAACCGAAAAACTGACATCTCAGCACACGAAAAATAAAAAAAAATACCGAAACGCAGGACCTCCGCATTCAACTGTCAACATTGAAAATTAGAATAGCATCCAAGCATCAGAAGCAAGCAGGAAGGAAACTGGAAGCATAACAATTTTGTAAGTATTTCCTTGACATTCACTGGAAAGTGAGTTGGAATTTTTTTAGTTTGCTTTTACATTTATTTTATTTGTGTTTTTTTTCCTGTTTGCTCTCTACAGTTCGTTTTTCTTTTACACAACTTGCTGGGGTATTCTCAAAATGTGTTCAATCTATTTTATATACGAAGGACCTGCATGTTCAGTATGTTATTCCAAATATATGACGAGAAGTGTTGGCTTTCTTGATCTACAGATTATAGATGAGATAGTTATATACCTATTTCTACATAAAGGAGCTATATTTTTTGAAAATTTCTATAATTGAGGTCCTTTCTCTGACTCAACCATTGACCAAGAAATGAACAAAAAATTCCTGCACTTCTATAAGAAGTTCCTTGTGCTACGCAGAGGGATTGTCTGCTTTTGTGAATATATCATTTGTAAGGATAGAAGCTGGGCTTCACTTGCAACTGAGCTTCACTTGCAACTGAGTTTTACTAGCATCTGAGCTTCACTTGCAACTGAGCTTCACTTGCAAGTGAGCTTCACATATAACTGAGCTTCACTTGTAACTCAGCTTCACTTGCAAGTCAGCTTCACTTGCAACTGAGCTTCACTTGCAACTGAGCTTCACTTACATCTGGGCTTCACTTGCAACTGAGCTACACTTGCAACTGAGCTTCACTTGCATCTGGGCTTCACTTGCAACTGAGCTTCACTTACAACTCAGCTTCATTTGTAACTGAGCTTCACTTGCTACTGAGCTTCACTTACATCTGGGCTTCACTAGAAACTGAGCTACACTTGCAACTGAGCTTCACTTGCATCTGGGCATTACTTGCAATTGAGCTTTACTTGCAACTGAGCTTCACTTGCATCTGGGCTTCACTTGCAACTGAGCTTCACTTGCAACTCAGCTTCACTTGCAAATCAGCTTCACTTGCATCGGAGCTTCACTTGCAACTCTGCTTCACTTGTAACTCAGCTTCACTTGCAACTGAGCTTCACTTGCATCTGGGCTTCACTTGCGACTGAGCTTCAGTTACAACTCAGCTTCATTTGTAACTGAGCTTCACTTGCAACTGAGCTTCACTTGCATCGGAGCTTCACTTGCAACTCAGCTTCACTTGCAACTGAGCTTCACTTACAACTGACCTTCACTTGCAACTGAGCTTCACTTGCAACTGAGCTTCAGTTGCAACTGAGCTTCACTTACAACTGAGCTTCACTTGCAACTGAGCTTCATTTGTAACTGAGCTTCACTTGCAACTCAGCTTCGCTTATAACTAAGCTTCACTTACAATTGAGTACTCAGTGAAGAGCCTTAGACCCGTTGGAATCAGACAGGCTACTGTGAGGAAGTGATGATAAACGGTTGTATAAATGAATCATCTTTGATTTCCCGTATTTAAGAAAGAAGCATTTTTGAGATTATGGCCTGACTTTGAATCCACGACCCCCTGAGTGTGACTCTAGCATGCTTTCTATTAACAAAATGTAAATTAAATTAACTGATGTCAATGAAATATTATGAAACTTTATTAAAAACTATGGAGAAATAGTCATTAAAAAACATAGGCCTGGTTTCAGAGAAGCCATCTACTTTAAATTTTGATGACTTTGGTAATCTTAGACTCAGATTGTGTCCATGGACTGGGATTCCCTTCAGCATTATCAAATATTTCCATAATTGTATACAGTCAGGCTTCGTTGTTCCACTGCCATGTGTAAAACTACTGTGGTTATACTGCTACCCATTTCTAGGTTACTCAGCCATCATTTATAGTGTGTTGGACTTCATGATCGGTAATTTGTTATACTGTAAAACCTTTAAAGAAATCGAAACACACTTCATGAAATGATAGCATACTTTTAGAATACACAGTGTTCTGAGTTAGAGTATATGAAAGTTCTTCGTACTTTAAATCACAATATTTTAAAAAACTGTGTTTGAAAAAACAGTGTTCCAAAAAAACAGTGTTTGAAAAACAGTGTTTGAAAAAACAGTGTTTGAAAAAACAGTGTTTGAAAAAACATTGTTTGAAAAAACAGTGTTCCAAAAAACAGTGTTTGAAAAACAGTGTTTGAAAAAACAGTGTTTGAAAAAACAGTGTTCCAAAAAACAGTGTTTGAAAAACAGTGTTTGAAAAAACAGTGTTTGAAAAAACAGTGTTTGAAAAAACAGTGTTTGAAAAAACAGTGTTCCAAAAAAACAGTATTTGAAAAACAGTGTTTGAAAAAACAGTGTTTGAAAAAACAGTGTTTGAAAAAACAGTGTTTCAAAAACCGTGTTCCAAAAAAACAGTGTTTGAAAAACAGTGTTTGAAAAAACATTGTTTGAAAAAACAGTGTTCCAAAAAACAGTACTTTAAAAAACATAATTTTTTATGTTGGATATTTTCAAATGTTTCATATTTTTGTTTTCTGTATTTATTTCTTAAATCCTGGTGTAGTGGTTGCTTTCAATTGAGTCCCCTACAAACCTCCCCTAATGAACTTCCTTTGGCTTCCACTTTGCGTTGACATACTTATTTTCCTATTCATCTTCTTCCCCTGCTGTTTCTCTCAACGCACATTATTTGACATGACCATATCAAATGTTGTGCGCTTGTGAGGGGGTGGGGTGGCCTAATGTGACTCCAGGGCCTAGTCGTGTGTTTCTTATGCATATTCAGAGCACTATTACCGCGCTCATAAGGAATTCTTAAAGAAACTCACATGTGCCCTTATTTCTGTGTATGCGAGTGTGTATGTTCCGTTGTATTTAGACAACAAACAGTAGCATAAAGTCAAGGATACTTCTTGCGTCCCGCAATTTGAGCCGCTTCGACGCTCCGGTTTTGTTGCCCTTTTCAAATTTTCAATTGAGAACCAGCAAAAGCACGAAATAATAAAGTTCAGGGTTCCGTTCTTTTCAATTTGAATGGGGCCTTTTTTGTTTTATTCTATTTTCTTTTTTTTGATATTTTTTTTCGTTGTTTCTTTTTTATTTAATTTTTTTTCACTGCTTTCTAGCGAGGTCGCCATTTGAGTTGGCGTTAGTGAAAAAGTTTCCTTATTGCACGGATGTATTTTTATTTATTTATATTTATTTTGTTTGTTAGTTTTTAGCGTATTTTGGCCTTAATGATTGACGGAATTATGCAAAATTTGCAAACACAAAAGAACAAAAGGATATAACAGGATATTGGAAGGGAAGTGTTCAAAAGTCGGTAATGTCATGCAACTTCCTGCAAATTCCCACGCAAGTTGTTGCCAGTAAATAAAATCGATATAATGAACCCTTCCTTTTCAACTTAATAACCAGATCCTGCGTTTTTTCTCTGCATTTACATTCGTGTTTGTGTCAACAATTGACCATAAAAAGACATTCTAAGTACGAAAATAATTTTGTAATATTTATACCAGCCACGCAACTCTTGCCACACGAATATTGTGCAAACAACGCCAGCAGCCAACTAAGCCAGCACGCTGGGAAAAGTCCCTCCTCATTTGGCTCGTAGAGACACCGTAGGAAGTGGATTAGCGGCAGGGCGGAGTGTGAAGCGGTGGCTTGTCAAGTCAGTGTGCATTAAGTTTAAAACTTTTATTGCCATAATTGTTAGTGACTGGTTCGCGCGGAGCTGTGTTATTACGACCCGATTCATTCCCCTCGAAAAGTGAGTTTCTACTGCAAAAGTTGGAAAACTTTCACAGATTTCTTAGATAATTCAACTGAATTAAAAATGTATTAAATTTCGGGACAAACCGTATCCGAGGTTTGATAAGACAGTTTAATGCGTCTACGGTAATAATGGTGGAATGGTTGTAAGGAATCACTAGCTGGGGTACGCTCAGTCTTCCCAGAGTCCTGTACAATATTTATTTTCTTGACCTTAACACAACGTTTGATGGAGTTTGTTTAATTTATTTTATTTTTCAGTAAATTACAACTTCATCTTAGACTAATTAGAACTAATCCTGTATTCTCTCCGCTTCGTCTAATGGTAGTGAAGTGGGGTAGTGGCAGACGTAGAAGCAATAGCTGCTTTGAAATTCAACGCCGGTTAAAACCTCGCGTTTACTTCGTCTAGGGGGGAGCACTCTCTTACGTGGTAGTGATGTCGGTTAAAACCTCACACCACCAATCACGTAAGAAGTCTCGAAAGTCTAACTTGAAGCAATAGCTGCTTTGAAGTGAAACGCCGGTTAAAACCTCGCGCTTACTTCGTCTAGGGGGGAGCACTCTCTTACGTGGTAGTGATGTCGGTTAAAACCTCACACCACCAATCACGTAAGAAGTCTCGAAAGTCTAACTTGAAGCAATAGCTGCTTTGAAGTGAAACGCCGGTTAAAACCTCGCGTTTACTTCGTCTAGGGTGGAGCACTCTCTTACGTGGTAGTGATGTCGGTTAAAACCTCACACCACCAATCACGTAAGAAGTCTCGAAAGTCTAACTTGAAGCAATAGCTGCTTTGGAGTGAAACGCCGGTTAAAACCTCGCGCTTACTTCGTCTAGGGGGGAGTACTCTCTTACGTGGTAGTGATGTCGGTTAAAACCTCACACCACCAATCACGTAAGAAGTCTCAAAATCAGGAATTGTCTGCCGTGGTCGCCACTGTCCGCGAATGCTATACCCACTTACTCGCCTGCTCGTCCGCTGTTGTCGCCGCCGCTGTTGGTTATCGCAAGAGCTCGTGTTCGTCCGCTGTTGTCGCCGCCGCTGTTGAAATCGCAAGAGCTCGTGTTCGTCCGCTGTTGTCGCCGCCGCTGTTGAAATCGCAAGAGACCGGTTCCTCTGCGCACCGGCCTTTTATACATTTTTTTATGCGAGCATCGACAAGTCCCGTATTTCGGCACTGTGTCGTGTTCGCGCATACGGAATTCCCGTATTTCGGCGTTGTGTCATGTTCGAGCATAACCACGTGTGGCGTGGTTTGGCTACATGTGCTCGCATGGTGTTGGTATATGGTGAGGGCGGTATTTTGTGTGACCTAAAATTCTTACAAAATTTAGGTCTTCACACCCCCCCCTTACTTCATGGTGCGCAATCTTACGGTTATTGACGTGGGGTTAATGACGATTCGGTATGGTGGTATTTCGAATCGCATTCGTTTCATTTTCCCAGTCCTATGATCTATCTGCACCCTCGCTGTTACTGCGTCTTTGATCGGTTGTGGTAAGTGTTGCCCTTCCTCTCCATGTACCTCGTTCAGGTCGCAGAAAGTTAGGACAGTTGTAATGGGCCGTTTAGTTAATAATGCGGTCAATGGTGTAGCGCCTCTCTTCCACGTGCCTCCGTTGTTGTATTCTTCCTTCTCTTCATCCTGCGTGTCTTCAGTGCTGCTGTGGTTGTTGCTACCACTATCGCTGTCGATGCTGCTTTGCCGCTGCTTACTGCTGTCAGCGTTTTCCGTTTCGGCTATTTTCTGTCTTTCCAGTGGCGGTAGTCGGAGTGGGGGTAGAGGGTATCTGCCCTCCGAAAGTTTCTGAATGAGTTCGGCCAGCTCGTGTCGTTTGCGTGATGGGGCCGTTCTGTCGAACCAGTCGCCTAGGTTTATGGTTGGCCACTGTGCAGTTTCCACTGGTTTGGTGAAAAGGCTTTCCGCATATTGAACTAGGAAAAACCCACAGTCCACAAGGTTTTCCTGAAGTGGGACTTTCGGGGAGTACTCCGGCATCTCAGTCGAAGTAAACATCTCCACTAAGTCAGTGGACATCCGAGCCCGGTACTCTTCAGCAAGGTATTCGCGAATTATCACAGCTTCCTGGGTGTGTGGTCTCGTAGGCAGTGAATCAAAAAATATTATGGCTCCTTTGACTGGGGTGGTGTTCTCTTTGGGACGGAGTCCCCCATCTCCGGTGAAATCTACTACGGCGAGAAACCAGTGTAACTCCATATTGATTGGGATGATCAGATAATGTTTCTCGAACAGATTAACTGATTTCGTCCATCTCTTCACACGGCCATGGCGTTCTAGAGCTGAGTCTGGATTCCGGGTTAACTGGTCGTAGAAATGCGTGCTGAAGATTTGCACCCTTTCCCGTTTGCCTTCTGGAATGATGTTAGCTTGCATCCATTTCATGAAAACGTCAATTAGCGTATCATTCATAAAACGGCCCTCCTCCAACCGTTTATAATCGGCGACTCTGATAGTAATTCCCCCTCGGGTCTTGGGATAGACCAGTATGGTGGCATTATCGTCCCACGTGTTGTTCGCACTATCCAACGGTGTAGGGGTAGTGTAGGGGGTCACCATCGATCCCTCCAGACACTGCTTCTTGGCCGCGTTGCCTCCACAATTGTTGCTGATATTCATCATTGTTGCTATTGTTGTTGTTGTTTGTTTTATTTTCGTCGTTAATTTTTATTTTTAGTTTTCCGTACTATACTCGTTGAAGAACACTGTGATAGTGAGGATTTTCTGTTGAATCTCCGCTGTTGCGATTTTGTAACGGAGTTGATGTAACGGAGTTTTATTTTGATGGTAGGAAAGTACTTGAATGCACCCTACTATAGTTTAGTTAGTTAAGTCAGTTTGTCGGAGCGTTTGTTCCCCGATATATTGTTTCACTTCGCTGACGTGGGCGGTTCTTATATTCCTTTCTCCTTTTCGCGTCAGCTGTAGGATTACTGGTGATGTGAAATTGACCACTCGGTATGGTCCATCATATTTCGGTGCCAATTTTGCATTAAAACTATTTGCTGCATTTGAGAGATAGTGTTGTTTTAGTAGCACCTTCTGTCCGATTTCTGGTCTCCATGAGCGTCGACGGAGGTTGTAGTGTCGAGCTTGATCTTGTGCTGCGCGTTCCATGTTGCGACGGACTAGGTGGAATACGTCACTCATTTGGGCACTTCTCTTCTCAGGCGTTTGTGGGGGGTTTCCATCACCCATGGTCTGTTCATCATAGAGTGCTTTGGGTAAACGGGGTTCTCGCCCTTGGGTAAGAAAAGCTGGTGTATATCCTGTGCTATCGGAGCGGCTAGTATTAATAGCTAGAGTAATTTCCGGAAGGTATTCATCCCATTTTCGCTGATCTTTCCCCGTCAACTGGGAGATTATCCTCTTGATGGAGCGATTTACCCTTTCTGCTGGGTTCTCTTGTGGCGTATAGGGTGCCGTATATTGTTGCTTCACTCCCAGATCATTGATGTATTTGCGGAACACCCGACTAGTGAATTGAACGCCGTTGTCTGATAGGAAAATCTTGGGTACACCATAGCGTGCGATAATTCGTTCCCGTACAGCTTTTCGTAAGTTCTCGCCAGTAGCTTTGCGAAGGGGTACCAATTCAATCCACTTTGTAAATTTGTCAAAGAGTACAAGCAACATGGAATTTCCGTGTGTAGACCGAGGCAATGGCCCGATAAAATCTGCACAGAGTATCGCCCATGGCTCCTCTGGGATTTGTGTCAACATTTGTCCGGCGGTCTTTTCCTGGCTACTTTTGTACTTTTGGCAGGAATCACAGTGCCTTACGTATTTACTAATATCCCGGAACATACCTGGCCAGTAGTAACGATTGCTTATTCGTATAATCGTTTTCCTTACCCCCATGTGACCGGCACTAGGACTGTTGTGGTTTTCTTCCAAAACCCGTTTCCGTAGGTACGTGGGTACACAGAGCTTCCAGGAGGCGCAGTCTTCGTCTTGCGTGTGCGTAGGTATGTGTCGATATAACTTACCGTCTTCGACGATGTAGTCTGCGAATTTAGATGGATTATCTTTAATCTCTTGCATTCTCCTTTTTATCCAACGACAATTCTCTTCTTCTTGCAGTTCAGTACATGAGTAAAGAGCTTCTAGTGGTTGCCTAGATAGCGCATCGGCTACGACATTCAGTTTACCCTTCCTGTACTGGATGTCAAATGTAAATTGTTGGAGCTCTAGGGCCCATCTGGCGATTCTTCCTGAGGGGCTCTCAATCGAGTTCAGCCATTTTAGAGATAAATGGTCGGTGATGATTGTGAAGCGATAGCCTTCAAGATATGGCCTCATCTTGCGGATTCCCCACACAATGGCCAAACATTCCTTTTCGGTGGGAGTGTAGTTCATTTCGGCCCGATTTAAGTGTCGGCTAGCGTATGCGATTACTCGTTCCGAGCCTTCGAACTCCTGCGTGAGTACTGCTCCTAATCCATAATCGCTAGCATCTGTTTGGAGGGTGAATTTCCTTGAAAAATCTGGACATGCCAGTACAGGCGCTTTGGTCAATCGTGTTTTCAGTTCCTCGAAAGCACTCTGTTGCTCGTCTGTCCATTTCCAATGTTTCCCCTTTTTAAGGAGTGTCGTAAGTGGTTGAGAAATACCTGCGAAGTCTGGCACAAACCTACGGTACCAAGACGCTACTCCTAGTACACGGCGTAATTCCCGTAAGGTGGTAGGAGGTCGTAGTTCCCGTATAGCTGACACCTTGTCTGGGTCCGTATGTATTCCTTGATCGCTGACAAGGTGACCCAAGTATTTGATTTCTTTTTTAAAGAAATCACATTTCTCGATATTGAGCTTTAGATTTGCCTCACGTAATCTTCGGAATACTTCACCCAAATTCTTCATGTGGTCCTGGAGTGAGTTTCCAGTCACGATTATGTCATCGAGGTAGGCGAAGGCATAAGGTTCTAATTCTGGCCCGATCACCCCATCCAGTGCGCGTTGAAACGTGGCGGGCGCAGAATGTAGGCCAAACGGCATGACTCGCCATTGGAATAAACCTCGCCCTGGTACAGTAAAAGCCGTATACTGTTTACTCGTCGCATCCATTGGTATTTGCCAATACCCATTCTTGAGATCAAGCGTGCTTATGTATTTCGCATCTCGGAGTCTGTCCAAAATATGATGGATTCTGGGTAACGGATAGGCATCCGGTATCGATTTCGCATTGAGTTGCCGGTAATCGACACAGAGCCTCCATTGTCCGGTTTTCTTTCGAACCAGCACGATCGGAGCACTGTGAGGGCTGTGTGAAGGTTCTATACAACCCTTCTCTATCAACTCATCAATCTCTTGGTTAATGACTTCCTGCATCGCTGGGTTCCGTGGGAAGTAGCGTTGCTTTATGGGCCGGGTATCACTCATCACGATTTTATGCGAGGTGATGTTTGAGACGCCGCTCAAGTCATTAAATGGTGCCAGTTCTTTTCTCAGGAAACCTTCAATTTCTTGCCGCTCGCTAAGTTGATTGTCGTTTGCTATTGTCAACTGTTGTTGTATTAGCGTTTGCTGTCCTTGTTGTTTTTGTGGTGACCTCTGCTGTTGCTTCCTAGGGTTCCTGTTACGCACTGTCAACTGTTTGGGGTTGTTTCGTGAGTTTCTCCTGTCGGCTCTCAATTCAACGGAGCTCCCTCCGAGAGAAAGTGTAGCTCCCATGGTGTACAAGAAATCTAACCCTAAAATAACTTGTCCAGATGCACGTGGGAAGATGAGAAACGGCATTCGGCAACATTTATCACCTATTCGCACGTCCAGCATAAGGGCTTCCTTGCTTGTGCATTCACCGCCGTTTGCTAGTTGTGCCCTCACGTTTACGGCGACTACGTTGCTCGGACTTCGATGTTGTTTGGCAAAATTTCCATTGATGAAGCTCTTTGTAGCCCCGGTGTCTATCGTCGCATTTATTTGTTCTCCGTCCACCGTAACTGTGGCGAAGATATGGTTACGCTCGCAACGTAACAACTTTACTGTTGGCGGAACGGGTTGCGATTTGACGGCCCCACTCGTCCCCGGTTCTGAGGGGGTCCTTGCTCGTTTCCCGCTTGCTGTTGACAGCACTCAATTGTTCGGATATTCGTCTGGCCGCACTCCCAGCAGAACAGTACCTGTGGGTTCCGACAATTGCGTTGGATGTGTCCTTCTTGACCGCAGCGTCGACATGCTGTTTTGGGACTTATTTTGATGCCCATTGTTTGTGCTCGATCGCGTCGAGGTTCCGGTTGGCATCGTCGTAGCTGCTCATGTGGTGGTTGTTGTCGGCTGCGTTGTGGTGCTTCACGCAGTGTTTCCTGATCCGCTCTGATACTTTCGTATTCTTGCGCACGAGTGATCAGTTCGTCCAGAGAGGAGAAATCGTCACGCCGTATGTATAGGCGGTAGTCGGGCAAACTATTGCGGAAGATACGTTCGTCCTGTCGGTCTTCGTCATACTGCGCACGTCCCATCAGATTTTGCAGGGCGATGGTATAATCCTTAAAGGCCTCTCTTGGCTTTTGCACCCGTTTTCTGATCTCATCGTCTAGATCTTCAAAATATCGGCTGGGGAGGAAAAATTTCAGAAAGTCTCGTTCGAATGCTTCAAACGTGACCCACTGCCTTTTGTTGTTTCGGTGCCAGGTTAATGCCTTATCTGTGAGAAGCTGTGGCATTGTGCGAGGGAGTAAGTCCCGGTTGAGACCATACATGTCTGCCAGTTCCTTTACGCGCTCTATAAATCCCAACGGATCCTTATCGCCGTCGTATTTTACTGGCCACTTACGAACTTGTTCAATGACGATAACACATTGAGTTGACAAAAGGGCGTTCATGTTATCTGCGCCGCCAGATGGTTGTTCCTGGTGTCGTTCCATTTCCTCTATGTGGACGTGAGATGGTTGTGTTAACGTTGACTTCGATGTTTTTGGTAATGTGGAGCTTGCTGTCTCTTGCGTGTGCTTTATTTCCAATTCCTCCAGTCGTTTGCGGAATTCCGGGTTAGTGGTGCTATCAACTATCAAAGCTGCGAACCTTTTTCGCAGTTCGTCCACACTTCCAGTATCGTCAAGTTTAAATTCTGCCGCGTATTGTTCTAGCTGGTCTTTGCGTAGGGTATAGATCCACCCTGACTTCGGCTTCATATCGTTTCGTTGTGTTAAGGTCCCTGCTCGGGCGCCATGTAAGGAATCACTAGCTGGGGTACGCTCAGTCTTCCCAGAGTCCTGTACAATATTTATTTTCTTGACCTTAACACAACGTTTGATGGAGTTTGTTTAATTTATTTTATTTTTCAGTAAATTACAACTTCATCTTAGACTAATTAGAACTAATCCTGTATTCTCTCCGCTTCGTCTAATGGTAGTGAAGTGGGGTAGTGGCAGACGTAGAAGCAATAGCTGCTTTGAAATTCAACGCCGGTTAAAACCTCGCGTTTACTTCGTCTAGGGGGGAGCACTCTCTTACGTGGTAGTGATGTCGGTTAAAACCTCACACCACCAATCACGTAAGAAGTCTCGAAAGTCTAACTTGAAGCAATAGCTGCTTTGAAGTGAAACGCCGGTTAAAACCTCGCGCTTACTTCGTCTAGGGGGGAGCACTCTCTTACGTGGTAGTGATGTCGGTTAAAACCTCACACCACCAATCACGTAAGAAGTCTCGAAAGTCTAACTTGAAGCAATAGCTGCTTTGAAGTGAAACGCCGGTTAAAACCTCGCGTTTACTTCGTCTAGGGTGGAGCACTCTCTTACGTGGTAGTGATGTCGGTTAAAACCTCACACCACCAATCACGTAAGAAGTCTCGAAAGTCTAACTTGAAGCAATAGCTGCTTTGGAGTGAAACGCCGGTTAAAACCTCGCGCTTACTTCGTCTAGGGGGGAGCACTCTCTTACGTGGTAGTGATGTCGGTTAAAACCTCACACCACCAATCACGTAAGAAGTCTCAAAATCAGGAATTGTCTGCCGTGGTCGCCACTGTCCGCGAATGCTATACCCACTTACTCGCCTGCTCGTCCGCTGTTGTCGCCGCCGCTGTTGGTTATCGCAAGAGCTCGTGTTCGTCCGCTGTTGTCGCCGCCGCTGTTGAAATCGCAAGAGCTCGTGTTCGTCCGCTGTTGTCGCCGCCGCTGTTGAAATCGCAAGAGACCGGTTCCTCTGCGCACCGGCCTTTTATACATTTTTTTATGCGAGCATCGACAAGTCCCGTATTTCGGCACTGTGTCGTGTTCGCGCATACGGAATTCCCGTATTTCGGCGTTGTGTCATGTTCGAGCATAACCACGTGTGGCGTGGTTTGGCTACATGTGCTCGCATGGTGTTGGTATATGGTGAGGGCGGTATTTTGTGTGACCTAAAATTCTTACAAAATTTAGGTCTTCACATGGTTCATAAACTTCGTTGAAAAGTTTGCCATCATTATCAGCAGTTCTATATAATTACTGATGTAGTTCAGTATAAGTTCAGTTCCCTGCAACAATTCTATGGAATCGGCAAAATAATTCTATGGTTTAGTTGAGGGTTCGAATTCTGCCCAGGGTATGATGTCAAGAAGCTTCTTCTCATAAGTTTCCTCTACGAGTTAAAGCCTTACAGATATATTTCATTAGGGTGAAGGACTTAAGATTGGTTCTATTTAAGGATGTTATACACCGCGAACTGGAAAGTTCTATTGAGATGCCTCTATATATTTAAAATATGAGGATAGTTCCATCCAGAGATCTTTTGTCAAGTTAATTTTCGACAGGAATTCATGTATTTTTGGGCCATCAAACTGAGGGATCTTCCTAATATATAAGGTATATGCTCCAAAACACATATGTCTGTTGTGTGCCAAAGGTCCCAAGTCTGCGAGCAGGTGCAGTGAGGTTTCGTCACCTTCCCCACAGAATCTACAAATGGCATCTAACGAAAGACCCAACTTATTCATGTGATAGTTCAGTCTACAGTGCCTGCTTAAAATGGCTGTTCTTGATTCTTAATTTAGTTCAAGGCAGGTTGATTAACTCCTTAGCTCTTTTAAGATGAAAATCGTCCAGAAAAGCTTTAGAGTCTTGGACTGTCTTAGTCCCGGAAGATTTTTCCAGGTTATTACCTATTTTGCATCTATGGAGTTGTTCAGCAGACCTCCAATGGTGTGGGATGATAGTCCACGGAAGAGTTCAGTGTCGTTCAACTGAGAGGTCGCAGCATTCCATGCTAAGCTAGGATTGCTAACTGTATATTTCCATAAAAAGAAATTGGACAGCTTAAAATCCTCAATTCTAAATCTCGATCTTTCAATATTGTTCAATTTTGAAAAGAATAATTCGATTAGTTGATTCTTGCGTGGGCGGAATGGGCTCCTTTGGATTGATAAATCAACTTGGAAACTTGAAAGCTGAAAAGTTCATTGTAACATTCGAATACCATGACGAAGCAGCGATTTCAATCTCCAGTGATGGAATGTTTAGCTAAACAAATTATCACAAACCACATTACAATTATCACAATTATCACCTCACTTTCCAGAATACATTTTTAAGAACAATTTACTTGAGCCTCAAGCTTGTTCGTGGAATCTTTCAATTCTTATTTAAGACCAAGGTGCAGAATTATCTGTGTAGCCATACCAAAGTAGAGAGAGAGTGGGTATTGAAGTTCAAATTGTCGCCAGGTAACGAGAGGTAAGACCCACTATTAATTTTCAGAAAGCAAAATATACATCCAACTACGACACCACCCTCCATTTGACAGCAATCATCTTATTAAAATACCGCCCACCTTCACGGCAATTAATAAACAAATGACTCGCTCTGCTTGTCTTCGTGATGTGGTCTCTAAATTGCAAACATGCCTCTGCTATTTATGTTTACGTTAATGGTAAACACTGCTTCGGCATTCGGTGGGGGAGACGGACGCTTCTGTGTATTCTGCCAGAGCATTTAGTATGAAAATTACGATGGCGATTATTAAACAATTCATTGTATTCAAGACAGCTCCCCAGGCGCTGCGTCTGACGGGACTGTATTCATGGCTATACGTGTAGCAGAGAAAATGCATCCCTCCGCCATTACCAGCACTGCGGGTAATTTGCTGGATTTGTCCCCACATGAGCCCCATGAGAATTCCCTCCATAGATGATAACGGCACTTACATTGTGCATGGAACTGTCAGAGGGGAGCCATGTTCAAACATGTGGGACACAATGTTAATGAATTAGTTTAATAATATAACTAAACAGAGGGCAAATAGCAAAGCAGGCCAAGGTTTTACCAGTGTTATAAATAGGGGAAGCATTTATATATATCTTCTTTACGAGGGAGTCCAAAAAAATATATTGTCAGAGTGATATTAATGGCAGTAGCATGAGTAACGGATTGTTTCTTTTGAGTTCTTTACTCAGCCTACTGCCATTAGTTTCATTTCAGTACTGCTTCCGACTCAATTACTGAATGTTTCTGAGGCTTCCAGCCATCAAAACTCTCCGTTGATCTTCATTCCAATCAATCCAAGGAATAACTTAGAAGACCACGCTACTGAACCTCACTCCCACATCGTAGGCAAACCAAGGTCGTGCAGCTCAATGTCTACAGTTGTGTAAAAAAAATTTAAGAACTTTGACAGGGTCACCCTCACTGGCCACTGTCATTTAAGAAGCCATCTCATAAAGCTGGGACTCCAAGTAAACACGTGTAGATTCTGCACGGTGGAGATGAAACACAAGAGCACATTCTAATAATCTCCGAATCCTTAGCTCGTAGTAGGAAGAAATATCTGTGGCATTACTGGCGCGAGGGCAGAGATATTAGAGCAGTGGACCTCAACTCAGTGCAAAGCTTCCTTAGAACTGTTGGACTAAAGAACACCCTCAATAAAATGATTCAGGAGGAGTACAATATATCAAATTGGTCGAGGTACATTTTCTAGTCTTTTGGAAAACTCATCTTTGACTACCCTCAGAGTTGGAGGTGTTCACTTCAGACTTCTGACTTGCAGTATCGTAGGTTGTTTCTGGAGGCTTTGCTTCTAATTGACTCCGATATATAAAATCTGGAGATGTTGGAGGGTGGATGTGAAGTAAATACGTCGGTCAAAGTCTCCATTTCATTATATCAACCATTCTGGGCACATTTATGGATCAGAGTTCTTCCCTACTCTTAGAAGCATCTTCAAGGAACTTTGCCAAAACATAGCTTGGCCCTTAAAATAGAACCATAAAGCTATATAAATCGAAACGAAGAGGAACAAACATCGACCTATCACATTTGAACTGCTGATATTCATTTAGTTGATAAAAGTCTGAGGATAAAAATGGGTGATTAGGGAATGATTCTTTAACTTAAGGATATCCTTACAAAGCAATTTTCCAACTTTATACATGAACATGAACATGAATTTTGTGCAAATGAACAAATGAAATAGAAATTAAACCAATTCCATGTAAACAATTCTCGAAATAACTAGCAATAGGTTACTGCGTACTTCCCTCTTCTAGATTTGAGCTCAGCGCACACGTTCCTTCTGAGTACGTTTTGATATTCCCAGCGTCAACTGCTGCTTTTTATTCTATCTAAATATTCAGTTTACGAGATCGCTTAAACACACCCCGCCACAACTTAAGTCCTGTTATCCATTGCTCCCTTTATAGACACGGCTCCTGGGTGGCTCACAATAAAAATTGCATTTCACGCTCTTCCAGATTGCTGTGCATTTGTATCCTTGCCTTGGTCGTCGTTTTTGAATTAATTGCCAAGTTGCAAACGTGGCAAGGAAATCACGTGATTATCCGTGACAGCACGAGTATTTGCACCCGCAAACGGTTTCGTGCTGCCGTTGTTGTTGTTGCTACCGTCGCTATTACTGCTCCTGCTGTGCCAGTTGTTGTTGACCTTTGGAATGCACGCGGGTGAGACTGTTAGTAAATTATGCGGCAATGACAATAAAGATAAACAATAACAACAACGAGAACAGTCACGACTACAAAGAAGACGGCGTCAAGTAAGGAAGGAAAAAGTGTGCGGAAAATATGGCAGCGTTTCCGCTCTGAAGGTTGGCTGCTTGCATAACTGTGCATGTTTATCTTAATTTCCATGAACGCATTCAAACGGCGCTCGAATGCAGCGACAACTATGACAGCCACTTTTGCTGTGGCGGTGTGGGAGGAGAGCCTCTTCTTGCATAGTTAAATAGGCAAATGCGATTTTTGTGTCTTCCTTTTCATTTCATTTTCTTACGCTACATTGAACAAGCGCACATAAATCAGGCCAACGATTCTCTGACCTCCCTCGCGTCAAACTATCAAAAGTAATGCAGGATATATCCGCCAGGATAATAGCGCAGCAGACAGTTGTCATTTATTTTCGAAGTTCAGCCATTTGCACAACTTTCATGAATAGTTTATGTTGTTCGTGGAGTGTGTGAGCTTACTTGAAGGACGTGTAAACAGGTTTGCAAATTGTTGCGAAATATTTTAAAATTAAAAGTGTAAGAAAGAGAAACAATTGGAATTATTTAAGGCCTGTTTGGAATTATTTAATGCCTGGAGCTTGATCGTCGTTAGGTCTGACTTTGCAGGTAAGATACGGATTCAGGTTTCCCGTCATATGTTCAAAGATATTTTTTGGAATCCAATGCAGTTTGTTTAACTGGAGATCGGTAAGAAAAGTTCCAATATGTCAAATGGAAGAGACGAAGTTTCTTATTAGAAGATTGCTGGTATAATCACCGTGAAAGACGGCTCTATAACTGAATCAATAATATAGGATTTCGATCATATCTACCAGCTTCCTAAATATAATTCTTACTCTTAGTATGTTCCTCATCCTATAATATTGGACGTTGCTATAGTCTGGTGGCGCAGAGCTGGATTGGGGTTAAAAAAGACTGCAGAGAAGTGTGTGCTTGAGTATTACGGGCGCCATCAGATCTACATCTGGTGACGCTCTGAATGAACTCGCCACCACTGGATCTTATGATTCAACAGACGATGAGAATTACGACAAGAACTTTGGGCTTAGAGAGACTTTTATGAGGTTGTCAGAGCAATACCCGTTGTTTCTGGCGCCGTAGGATAAACTCATACTCAGAGTTTCTTTTGGAAGAAAGTATAACGTCAGCTTTCCGACAAGAGAACAATGGAGATATCCAGAACTACTCCTAGGGAGCCTGGCGAAAAAGTTCAAGAACTAAGTGCTTCCTAGAGAGCCCAGACAACAGAGTTGAAGATTTCCTTCTAACCTTATGAAAGAAAGATCTTTGATTATTGGTTGGGCTAATCATGGGGGATAATCCATTGGACCATTATTAGGCAACCATAGACATCACCGAGAGTCTGTACTGAGCCTCCTGTCTGGAGGAAGAACAGAGAGTTTTCCTCTGCGCTTGTCCTGCTTTTGCCAGACTGAGGAGGGGCAAATGAGGATCGAATATTTTGGGAATGGACAACTTAAATTCTTTGTCCCTGGATAGACCTCTGAGATTCATAAAATATCAAAAAAGTTTGAAAAGGTGGAACATCCCTTTCACAATCCTCTATCTTCTTCCAATCATTCCCAGGTTTATAGTAGCATGGACTTCAATGCCTGAGTGTTTGGAGACCTACGTCTTCGGCGGTTGTCCGACCTACACCACTTCTATTATTCTATTCTATTCTATCCTCATATTTTCTCTAGGATTCAGGAAAATTAGAGAGACAAGTCTAAGAGAAAGAGACAGCGCAAGTAACGACTCATATACAAATATTTGAAGCTTTAGAGAGAACGAGATACCTGCAGCGCCAGTCGGTTGTTATTCTTGTATATCTAATTTGAGAGTTAAGTGTATTCATATTCACTGAAAAGGCTATTTCGTTACAATACAAATTCCTTCAGTAACTTTTGCTCTTTTACTCTGACTGCCTGGAATCTTTTGTGTTTTCTGTGTGAATGAATCCTTCGCCAAACACGATTGAAATGCTTTTGAACACCTTTTCAGCCGAACAACTTTTGTCTTCCTTTTCCAAGTGCGGTGCACGGTATTTCCTTGTGATTTTTTGATACCAGTCGCTATTAACGCGAATTAGTTGGGCAAGTACGCCCCAAGGAGCGCGCGTTCAATAAAAAATGACTACAATTAACAGGATCATTAAAGTAATTAATTGTTTTGAGTGTTTACCTACAGAAACATGCCAGCGCTCACAAATCTGTACACAGCCGGAGCAGCTGGTGCGCGGCACTCTCGACTGAATCGGTTAATGAGCTCATTTATATTCAAATAAAAATTTGCGCTGCAGCTGCGTTTTTAATCTGTGCCAATTCTGAGGCGTATTTTCGGTGCTTTTAGGAAAATTGCCCATTGTGATGGCACTGGAAATTAAATGGAGATGAAATAAATGAATGTCGTAAAGAAGAATTCTGCTGCTGAGTGTTGTTGGCGAGAGTGTTGTTGGATATAGTGTTGGAGCATTTTTTACTGCCCGTGATAAACTGAGGATAGAATAGTGTGCAATCATGGCGGAATTGGGTTGGGGTTCGTATGCCAAAGAAATAATGTTGTAAATGCCAGTTTTCTAATACAGCTGGTTGCTAATCCTTACGCCTTGCCAGGACTTACGTCTTGCCAGGACTTACACAATTGTTGTACACCCCACACAATTGTTAGGCGAAAAAGAAGACCTCAGAACAAGTGGAGTAATTTATTATTACATCGAATGTGCTCGGTCTGTCGGCAGGAAATTGCCTTTGCACGCCTGTTCACAGCAATTTCCGTTGACATATGCTTCGTGGCACTTGCCGCCGAGTAACAAACGCCAACCAGTCAGTCAGGCAACAAATCGTACCCACCACCCCCGCTAATTACGCATTTACGCATTGCTTCGTGCATATTAAAAGCCTAATTAAACTCAAAGGTCTACGGAGCAAGCACAATCAAGAAAAAGTTCAACAATTGTGTATGCAAAGGAAATTGTGTGTAAGGAAGCCAGCCACCGCATTACTCCTAAGTGCTCGCACTCTGGGCCCCATCCCCGCATGTGTCTGACTACGCCTTCAAATAATGCCACACACGTACTTCTTATAACGCTTTAATTGCTACCAATTTCCTGTACTTAAATGTGCTTCATCAGAATTACGCATCAACTTAGACACAAACACACACACACGGTCCCATACAAAATCACACAAAAAACACCCCACCACATATGTGAGCAATTGTAAAGTGTTTGCAATAAGTAGGCGGGACATAAATTATGACTTAATGACACAGTTTGCGTTTAGCAGATAGTAATCAAGGGACGCAAGTGCTCCTACGTGGAAATGCTATTAGGCAGACGCGGATACTCACTCGCTTATGCAAATGTTGACTGAAAGGAACAAGAAAAGAACGATTTGGTTGAACGTTGAGCTTGTTTGCCCGTAATTGGCATGACGACTGTGCAATTATCCCTGGCCAAGTATTCATTTAATTGTAATCGTGGACTTTTAAAACCCCAGCATAAACTCATTTCAGTTGATTCGCGTGTCAGTTCGTTTCTGTGGCGGATGTAGCGGCAATTTACTCGTAATGACATTTGCACTTCTGAAGACAGTATACTTTGGAAAAGCCAAAGACCCCACCTGTTAAAGTGGATGCGGGATTTCTTCGACTCCTGGTCTTGGACAAACTGAGAATATTGTTGCTGTAGAAGTAAAGAGAAACACAATAAAATAAATTTCATGAAATGAATATAAATGAAAATACTATAAATATCTATTGAATTCTAGAAAACTTTCAGGGACAGCCGCAATGACCTCGAATGATCTCACTCGAGCACTTATTTCTATGGAATTTTCTCCAACGTCTCTGAGCCTCTGTGTCTCTGAGCCTCTGTGTAAAGAGCTCCTAAGGCCAGGGTTAAATTTAGTATTAAGTTTACGTGGTATTAAGCTGAGTTAAGTTGTATTACGTGGGGTCCAGTGGAGTTAAGTCCGTTTCGTTGGTTAAGGTGTGTCCAGTTGAGTTCAGCTCCGTTAAGTTGCCTTAGGTTTTTCCAAATTGGGATAAGTTGGTTTAATTAGGCTTAAGTTGAATAACTGTCCTTTTCCTCCGAGTAGAGTCAAGTTGAATTAAGTTGGATTTAGTTCGATTCAGTTGAGTGAGTTAAGTTGGTATAAGTTAATTTAGTTGGCTTAAGTTGTTTGAAGTTGGGTCAAGCTGTGTCAAGTTGGGATCAGCTATGTTAACTTGACTTAGGGTGGCCCAATTTAGGGTAAGTTGGTTTCATTAGGCTTAAGTTGTATGGGGTCCTTTTCCTCCAAAGTTGAATTGGGTAGAGTCAAGTTGAATTAAGTTGGATTTGGTCGATTCAGTTCATTAAGTAAAGTTAGTCTAAGTTAATTGAGTTGGCTTACATGGGCTTAACTTGTTTTAAGTTGGGTCAAGCTCTGTCAAGTCAGGTTGAGTTGCGTTAAATTCACTTAGGTTGGCCCCAAAATTCAGGTAAGTTGGTGTAATTTGGCTTAAGTTTGATTAAGTTCCTTTAAGATGGATTTAGCTGACTGAATTTCGTTCAGGTAAAGTCACTTTGGTGAATGTTCTATTAAGTTGGATCATGATGGTTTAAGTAGGATTAAATTGGACAACTTAGATTTAGTTGACTTAAGTTGGGTCAAGTGGTTTTAATTTGGATTTAGTTGAGTCAAGTTTGGTGCAGTTGGATTAGGTTCTAGTAGTTTGGGTCCACTTGGGGTATGCTGGGCTCATTTCAATCTATTTGGTTTAATTTGGTTTATTTTGGTTCAAGTTGGCTTCAGTGGACTCAAATTGAGTTCGGTTGACTTCAGTGGGGTTTAGTTGGGTCAAGTTGGGTTCAATTGGTTCAAGTTGTGTTAAATTGAGTTCAGTTCGGGACAAATACAGATGAATTTAGTTATTTTAAGCCGGCTTATATAGGGCTAAGTTGGGTGAAATTAGAGTCACTTAAGTTAAGCTGAGTTAAGTTGTATCAAATGGGTTGGATGCCTTCAGTTGTTTTAAGTTGGTTGAAGTTGGATTAAATAGAGATAAGATCTGTTAATTTATGTTTAGTTGGCTTAAATTGGGATTAGTTGGATTATGTTGGATTAAGTTGAGTTAAGTTAGATTGGCTTTAGTGGGGTTGGTTGGACTGCCTTAAGTGGGGTTTAGTAGGGTCCAATTGGGTTCAGCTGGCTTAAGTTGGGTAAAATTAAATTCGGTTCGGATAATTTGAGTTGAATAGAGACATTTTTGATTTACTTATAACAAGTTGGTTAATGTAAGGATAAGTTGGTGAAATTAGGTTCAGTTGAGTTAAGTTGAGATAAGTTCATTGGAATTGGTTTAAGATTCCTTTAATTCTTTTAAGTTGGTTCAAGTTGAATTAAATAGAGTTAAGTTCGTTAAAATTTGCTTAAGTTGGCTTAAATTGGGGATCGGAATTTGTTGGATATATGGGGAGGGGTTAAGTTGGATAAAGTCGGCTTAAATTGTGTTAAATTAAGTCAACTTATGTTCCAGTATCTGAAGTTGCTATAAGTTGAGGTTTGTTGGATTAAGTTGGAATAATAAGGCTAACTTTTGTCGAGTTGAGTTTAGTTGTGATAAGTTGCAGTAAGTTGAATAAGCTATTTAAAGTTGAGTGAAATTTTATTAAGTTGAGTTAAGCTCTATAAAGTAGAAACAGGTTGGATAAAATTCGTTTGGAATCTTTGCACTTTTGTCTGATAATCTGAAAATCTTGGTTCTCAATAACTGAAATGTATCACATATTCATATTGCTAATATAGTAAGGACATTCATGACCATTCTCTAGAAACCCTCATCGGTTTTTTGCATTTAGCAGCTAGTTTCTTCCTTAATACATTGCCCATTAAGAATGCTGCCACATTCCTATGTTACTTTGAACAACACGCAATTTCGTTACAACCGAACTTTTAATAAAACTTCAGGTTTTGCCACTCTTCTAAAATAATACATCGCATAGAAACCCGGCATTTAAGGATGTGTATGTGTATGGAACAAAAGGGACGAAAATTGCTTGTAATCCTTGCTTAAATATTTGCCTAAATATTGCCAAACACCGTTGCAGATTTCTGTTACGCCTTTCGAAGGTTCATTTGCTGTTCGGTCTTGTTTATAGAAAGGCTCGTGGAATGGTCTGACTGTGTGTGTGTGTGTGTGTGTGTGTGTGTCAATAACCCAAAAGTGTTACAGGCGCTACAAAACGTTCCCACTCCGAAGTGCTTTTTGGGCTTATTCAACGTTGTCGTTTTCAATGAAGTTGATTAAATTGCAACCTGAGGCAATATTGTCATTGTGACAGTCACTGTGCGAGCAGAGCAGGAAGTAGGCGGGTTACAAACGACGAGCGAAGCAGGAAGCGTTTAAAAAAGTCAGGCGGAGGAGCGAGCGCGAGCTGCGCCGCTGTACATGTCATGAATTATTAAAAAGTCGCAAATTGTACACGCAGCGCGGCCAAATGAGTCGTCAAACTTTTTGCTTTGCATACAGTTGGCTGCCAGGCCTGCTGCTCCGTCGATGCCGGCGCTGGCGCTGCTTCTGTTCGGTAATTGTGGGCGTCAAATCGTTTTGCAGCTTGAGTAGACAACGCAGCTTAACGCTGAACGATATGGAGTGCTAATTTTTGCCACTTCCTGCCGACTACTGGAAGTGCCAATGTATGCGCGTGTGTGTGAATTAACTGACTGACTGCATAGCGTTGAAGGGGGTCTTTTTTGCTGGGGTGAGCAGTTTCCTTCCGAAGTAGGGGTGTGTTTGCAAAGAGCTCATACCAAAAATTGACGGAAGGAGCAATTGTTGTTACTTTTTAATTGCAGCCAAGCGCTGACAGTGGTGAGTGTTAGACTGCGTGTGTGAGCGTGAGTGAGTGTGTGTGTGTTGGCTCCTCACGTGTTTTCTGGTGCTCATGCCAAGTGCCAAGTTTTTCTTGTGTGTGTTTTTTGTGCTGCTGATTTTTTCAGTTTCCCCTTTCAAGGCAGCTCTCTCGCTAGTGCCACTTAAAATGGCAACTATGACAAGGAGAGTGCTGCAGCGTGTGCCCAATTTCATTACAACGATATACAAAAAACGCGAGGAAAGGGGTTAACAAGCTTAGCTGGCAACGTCGACATCAGCGGCAACCGTTCTAAATTGCATAAATTGTTATTTGCATTCATTCTTGCACGAGTGTGTGTGTGTGTGTGTGTTTATGTGTGTATTTGTATATGCTTTGGCATCAGTATGCATGTGTATGTGTGTGAGCTTTAAATTATGCATGCTGTCGGATGTGTTGAAATTCGTGCCTGCCTTTACCGGAGCTTACCTTTTGGCCATGTTCAACGCAAATAGACGTCGCAACATTACTTTGCATTTTCCTACAACAATTTACCTCTCCACACGAGTATAAATTCAAGTGGCGCACAAATAAGAAGACGTAAAAGGGGCAGGCAGAGACGAAAGTAATAGGCATACAAGTCTAACTCTCATGCATTCTATATATGAGCAGATTCCTTCCGTTGCCTACTGGCATGACGTGCCTTATTACAATTGAGCTTGTCACGCAGCCCTTGCTGCTTGACTCTTCGCCCAGTGTACACCCTCAAGCCATCCGCAAATTGCGTACGCTTAAGAATTGTACCCAAGTTTACATTTTAGGCACACATCCTCCCATACACCCACATAGAAGCATGTACAAGTACCCAAGCAATATCCTTTCAGCCCTTTTCTGAGCCCCAAACACTTTTCTCGTGCCATATTTTAAAGCCGTCGCTCGCTTCTTTCAATTCCTCAGTTTCTCGTTATTCCAGCCCACGCAGGCTGTAAATATAGTTCAAGGATATGTGCGCAAGCACAGATACAGCAACTGTCAACTTTCTTGGCGTGCACGCAGTCACAACCGCCTCTGTAGGCCACAGCAAATTATTTATTAATAAGCCCCGCTGAGTTTTCACGCACGTGCTGCTCCGTTTCGGGCGATTTCATATTGCGAAGTTTCTCTTTTGTTGGGTCAAAGCTTGGTTTATGGCATGTTTCTCATACGCCCCGCTGCACTGTATATTGATATACAATTTATTTTGACTTTTAAATCGTTTACTGCCACTGCTGGTAGAATTTTCCCACAAACTTATTACGAAAAATTAAACTTGAATTGTTATTTGTGGGAGGCAGTCCTTCCTCTTCCCTCCTTTAACTTGCTGCACTCTCCATTTGCATATAGATGGGGTAAGCCGTGTAGGTGGAAGGATCTTTCTACGGCTTTAATGCGCTTACGTAGCGTAATCAAACCGCAATCTGCTTCCATATCCATTTCCGCTTTTGCATTTCATCTCACTTTGTCAGTTTTGCGTTTTTTCCGTCTTGAGCTTTGCAGCAGTAACTGGCACCATCTTTTATGGCACACTTGCAGTTCGCAGCTACACTGATAGTTGCTTAGTTTATGAAGGAAGCGGCGGGAGAGGGAAAAGTAAGGCAGAAGCAGAACGGGCAGAGAAAGTGCAGGCAGCGGAAAGAAAGGCACGAAATGAGCAATGCAATGCAGGGAGCAGGGAAAGATCAAAGCAAGGCAGGGGCACACCAGCCATGGAAAAGGGACCATTCAAAAGGGAGCAAGGAAATCCAAAGGAAGGCAAGGCAAATGTAAGGGCAGTTGTAATGCTGCTCTTGGCTTTGAGTGAGCATTTTGCATTTAATGCCATAAGAGCAGCGGATTTTTATTGCAGCCAACCAACCAAGCGACCTACCAACCAGCCGCAAATATTAGCCGGGCAGTCAGCCAGTGGGGCCCGGCACTCTGGCTCAGCTGCTCTGAGTGGCGTGTGGCCATGATGAAGATGAAGTGTTTCCGCTGCAATGTCACTTTTATACGATTACAGTTGCTTTATTGATTGATGAAGAGGTTGATAGACGGGAAGTGGGGTTGCTGCATGGTTTTGTGAGGTTTATAGTGCAGCTTAGTTGCCGCAGTTCCTGGCATTTACGGCAACGATTTTCGTTTTATGTCGCCTTTCTTCTGCTCTCATATTTACCGAGTTAATGGGCTGAGCACTAATAAGCATTTAATGTTGTGTGGCATTGTGGTTTTTTATGGGCCCCACCCTCCATGCTGTTGAGTTTCTTATTGCCCCATAATTGTGACTGTAACAATTTGCAATAATTTTTATGCCACTTTTATTAGCTTGACGGTCTCTTTTTACATTTTGTGTGGCTTTCTTTTTCTGGCTCCGTTGTGCGCCATTAAATTAATCACAATCTTGATATAATTTTTATCCACTTAATAAAAGTTGAATATTCAATTTAATTTTCATTTGTTATGCGCCATAAATTATGCTACCAAAACCAAAACCAAGAAAATCTCTGCTTCACTCCACACACACAGTCACACACAAACACTCCGCACTCGCACTCACACTCCGGCTCTCAGTCGCCGACACAGACATCACGCACACATCCGTGGAGCGCCGCACAGCTCGCAGCTGTAAATTGTGCTGACGACAATGCCAGAGGAGCTTGCTCGGCGCCGCCAGCATTTCTCATCGCTGCAATACCCTGGCTTTTCATTTCTTTTTGCCTCGCCGCTTACTTTTATTGAAGTTTATTGATTGTGTGTGTTGTTTTTATTAAGCGATTGTACCACTGTGCGTGTTTATTTGTTGTCATACGTGAGCGAATGTGAGCGTGCTGTGTGGCGGTTTACTGGCCTGAGCCGCAGCCCACATGTCCCGCAGCGAATATACGTATCAATAAATAAATAAAATATAATAAACACTTCATAAAATTTCATGGTACACCACAAAAGTTAATTGCTGAGAAAAAGATACAACGCTGGGTTATAGCATCTGTTTAGGTGTGCCGGAATCCTTCTTCCTTGGCTCATATACAATATATAAGTATATTTATGGCAGCGGTTCTGCCGAAAGTAGTCAGAAAATCAATTAATCTCAATCGTAGCGTGGATCGAATTGTAGATTCTTCGTAGGATACACGAGGGCATAAATCATTATTGAAGTTCACGTGGAAGTGAAGGCAGTAATGATAAACTGTACTGACTCGATGCAGCTTTAAATTATGTTAGACTGGCGGCGATACTAGTGCCGCCAGCACCCTGTACAAGTGGGGTGTTGATTTGTAATTTAATTTAAGCCAAAGTTAATTTGTAGTTTCGGTTTCGTGTTGTGTATGATAATCCAATGAGTAAGTCGTGATTGCCTGCTTAGTGGGTTAAAACAAAGTTCAAAGACTGCCGCATTTTCAGCTCTGACTGCCACTGCGAAATCAAATTGGAGTGTTCACAACGCCTCTGGGATTGTGTAAGCAGCTTATATTGTTCGCTTAACTTTTGTAAGTGCCAACCAGGCAGGAAGTTCAGGCAAAGTTTGTAGTTCATTGTGCGGTGGCGTCTGGAGTAGAAGTCTGCATTCACTCCTTGAACTATTTGAGGCACTCTGCTTTTTCACACTCATTCATGCCCATTATGTAGCTAGGAAGCAAAACCGACTAGCGGATACTGTGAAGTGGGAGCTGTGTCACTCCTTGAACTATCTGAGGCACTCTGGCTTTTCACACTCATTCATGCCCATTATGAAGCTAGGAAACAAAACCGACTAGCGGATACTGTGAAGTGGGAGCTGAGGTGGTGACAACTGGGATAAGGGCAGATCGTCGTTAAGTTAATAGCGGAATTTTACGCTATCTACCGTTTGCAGGAGGTGTTTTAAAGATACTTGAGGAATTCAGGGTCTGGGCATGATTGTGATAATACAAAGTTTGGGCGTGTCACCCATCACGGCTCACTTGACACCTCGTGACTTTTTTATATTCTTCTTTTAAAAATAGTAAAAACGCTAATGGGCTTCACAGAACCAGAAAGCTTGTTGAAGAGGACACTGCAGTCATCTCAGAGCAGGACACAATCACTGCATTGTAGAAGAATATCTTCCAGGATCATGAAAAATCCAACTGGGGAGGATGATACCTGAACTTCTTTATATAGATACCCTTAAAAGAAAGCGGAAGCAATGCTGAATGGGACACAGCAACCACCTCAGAACTGAACAACTCGACCTAGTTGGAGAAGAAGATCTTAGTTGAGGATAAATTATTCACGGAAATAATTAAAAAGCAAATTGAGAAGAAGGAATGTAAAAACAACATTAATATCAAGGCTTGATCTAACTCCAAACACAAATATTGGAAGTTATCCTCAACGATTTAATGATCATCCTCTCAAAAATCTTCATCCTTCATAAAATACTCGTATATCTTGGTAATCTGGCGAACTAAAGTCATCGTCACGTGACAAACATAGTAATGATAAAGACAAGAATCAGGATGATACAGGTTCCGGCTGTAGTGCCAGTAAGGATAAGTGAAACAAGGAAGGACTAAAAATCCTGAAAAAATGACAATTACTGTCAACGTCACACCAGAAATGAAAGAAGTAAATATTTGGCTTGGCGGAAAGTATTCGTTACACGAAAATATTTCATAATAGAGTTATGAAAATTAGTTTTTTTCAGTTCAATCACTGGATTGTGGAAAGAAATTCAACATACTTTTGGATTTGCTTTCAAGTCACAACTATACCAATAGTTACTGCAACGTAGCTCTCTTCTATCCAATTCAGCTTCCTTCGAGTTCCTTCCTTCACACTTCAGTTATAAGTCTTTTAGAAGAAAATGTTACCAAGAGTCCTGACTGGTTATGTATGACTCTAAGGTTACTTTTGATGACCTGCTGCTTACATCCTCCTACTTATGACCTGTGACTAATGTCTAAATAAAATCTATTTACAATATTTATCCGCGTGAATATTTATATGCCCATAAAGCTTTCAAGTTACTCCCTCTAAGTAAAGTTCGCACACCCTGTATTATGAATTTGGCAAATTTTTCATCTCTTCATGAGCCTCCTTTCAACAACGCATTGCTTACTGAATCAAGTGAAGCATAACTATTTCCATTCAGTTTACAGTTCACAGCAAACCAAAGTCCGGGCAGTTCATTCCTGATGATGAAGGGATTGGGGCCTTCTTCCATTCATCAGTTTTTCAGTACCATTGTGGTCGATGATTTTTAAGTTTTCCATTTGCTTGTGCACTCAGTTTTCCTCCGCTTTTGTGTGCAGTCATTCTGTGTTGAGGGAGGTGCTCAAGTGTGCCTTCCTTTTGCCGGCTTTTTTCACTTCCAAGGATGTTTTTGTGCATATCGTTAACTCTGCAGTGGATTAAAACATGATTTATGGAAACCTCTGTGCGGAATTGGTGTGTGGTTGGAAGAGTTGGTCTTGTGCTTTGGCCACAGAAAACTAAATTGCTTACCATCGCTTCTGGTATAGTTTGGGAACAAAGGCTTTTCATGTGGCTCTATTAGGGGCCAGTAATTATCAGCTGGCTGTACACAGACTCCTCTGTGGGAGTGACATGTGTGAGGAAATGTGTTTTTCTTCCTGGAAAGCATCCTTTTTCTGAATTTTTTGGAGTTATTATCAGCGTAATATTAAATTTATTTTGGAAATTTCCTTTCCTGTAGTCACAGACATGATTTCTTAAAGAATTAATTTAGGATGCTGGGATTAAATACGGAAAACTGCGGCTCGCATTCAGATGCTATTAAAAATGATTTGCGTTGCTTTCACATGACATCAAATCAATTGATTTATTTATTGTAATGCCGAACAGAACGGACAGGAATGACAGCGAATCGGAAGCAGTTGTGCTGACAAAAGGGAAAACTTTCCATGTGAAGCTCAATGTTCATTAATTGTTATGTTGCCCTGCAGCTGGCGCCGTGTGTGTGTGGGGCCAAACCCAATCAAACTTGTAAGCCTTAAAGCCGCAACAGTGGGCATAACTAATATCCTGGGATTGAGCGTAAAAAGCAGGTAATCGTACGTATTTATTTGGGATTTATTGTGGAGCCACGGATGCAGCTGTTAATGTGGCTCTAGGAGGGTGATGGTGGAATGTATTTAGACATTATTATGAGTGCCAGCGCTAAGAGCAGGAAACTTAATTGAGAAAACGCTTTTTCAGGGATTCACAGAGACTAAATACGTAGCTCTCGGTTTTTGTTATACAAAGACTTGCTGGCTTTAATATATTTTTTGGTTTACCTCAGAGTTTAAAGGTGGTTTCTTCTGCTATTTCTGGGTACACCCGCTCACATTTCTCTTACACATGCTTCAAGTCATCTATGGTGTTAGGTGTTATCCTTACTTTGCTCACTTCCACAAAAGGTTTGCAGAAGGTACGTATAACTCCACGTAAGGTGTTATGAAAACTTTCCACATATCCTTTTCTAATTGTTAACAGCTTCCTTTACATGGGTACTTCATGCAAAATCTACTTTAACTTTACTTCCTTTTTTGTTAGTCGCTTTGTGGGGAGTGGACATTGGACAAATTGTTGGAGATGTGTACCCACCCCTCAAAGGTTGTGGTTCGTGCAGTGTAACTGCCAAGTCTAATACCCACAATGGTGAAGCAAAGCACCCACACAGTTACACACCAAAATAAACTCACATACATACGTGTATGTGGCAGAGCTGCTGCTCTAATCTGGCACTTTGCTCCCTTAAGCTGCTCAATTGGAATTAATCTGTGGTACATTTGCTAAGTTTAAATGTGATTATTTGCGCAAATATCGAAAGTGTTCGGACTATGAGGAGTGTGAACTTCAACAAACAAGTCCAATATTTCGTTGAAACATTTGACAAGGGTAGAGGACATCAGGGGAAACTTGAGAAGTTGAGAAGAACTTGTGGGCGAAAAGTTGTTGGCGCCAAAAGAAAATTTAAACTGCAATTGAGAAGAAATAAGATAATTACTTATGTCAGAACTTTCCCACAGAAGTTTTGTTGATTTTTTGACATCGTTCTATTTCGCATCAAAAGAGAGTCAAGTTTGCTGAGGCGTATTCAAAATTCATACTGAAGTGACACAAGTTGCAGCAGCAGAAGCACGAAATGGCCACGCTGTGGGAAACGTGCTCAAATGCAACCGCAAATCTACACACCCAAACAACCGCACACCCACACACCCTCACAGTGTAGTATACATACAAATAAGCAGCCAGGTGTGCAGCCAGTGAAAAATCACATAAAATGACCTACACACACACATATCCATGCCCTCGCAGCCAGCAACTCACACACAAACCTGTCTGCCCGTGAGCCCAGCTCACCTCCAGCTGTAAACCTGAGGGAGGCAACTAGTGAAAAAACACAAAATTCGTTCAAAATCATTTTCAGTTTGAGTTGATGAATTTTTAAACATTTGCATTTCATTTATACAAGCACGTCCAGGCCAGTCTCCTCTCTCCTCAAATTGCACTACACTCCACTCTACTCTACGCCAGCTGCAAAATAAACAACGTGAAAGGACGAAGCACAAAGTATCCAAGCTTAGTTAAACATATGAAAGGTGAGTGAAGATAGTGTATGTGCAGGACACTCGCTTGCAATATTGAAGACCTGAGCTGCATCCTGAAAGTTGTGGAGGGTAAAAGCGTTCATCTTAAAGCGTTTATTTAAAGACTTCCAATGCTGGGTTGGCTGTCGTGTAGTCGTCTCTTGTGTGTTTTCCTGTGTTTACTGCAGATGCCATTTATCCTGCGTACAAAGAGAACTTTGTGCATTTTACAAATTAACTTCTTTACACCTTCAAGGTTCAGTAGTCCTGTGAACACTTTTCATCAGCAAATTTACTTGTGTTTAAAGCTGAATCCACACTGATGACGGAGAAACAGGAGTAAAATACGGCAAGAAGACAGCTTTGTGAGCCGGCACACTAAATGGAATAATGGAACACCAGGCAGAAACGCGCATAATTAGGAATTGGACAGTGATGCAAATCCTTCGTAGCTGAAGATGCAAAGTAATTCAGAAAGTAGTAAGATTTGAAACATGAATCCACTGATCAAGAGAGGGTGCTGTGAGGTTGCTGTGAGGGTCTTCATGGCACATATAGGAGCAATACCATACCGTGATTGGGTGGAACAGTCATCATTCTCTGATGTTACTAGTGTCGCTGTCTTATTAAGTCAACAAGGGGATCATCATTTCTGATATTTAGAACAACTTTAGTCATAATGAAAGTTTTTTTTATCATAACCACACTTCGCTTTTATGAATTTTCCTTGCTTTGGGTATTTAAAGTAATAAAAAATGGAGCGGAGAACACTCTTCTGCCTTGATTTAGTCAAAGCGCTTCCTTAGAAGACAATTTCAGACTCTATTCTAGTCTTTCTAGTCGTATTATGTTCAGCCTAATTGAGAACACTCTTCTGCCTTGATTTAGTCAAAGCGCTTCCTTAGAAGACAATTTCAGACTCTATTCTAGTCTTTCTAGTCGTATTATGTTCAGCCTAATTGAGAACACTCTTCTGCCTTGTTTTACTCAAAGCGCTTCCTTAGAAGACAATTTCAGACTCTATTCTAGTCTTTCTAGTCGTATATGTTCATCCTAATTGAGTGTTGCTCCAAGTTTTCCGGTATAATTTTCCATTTTACTTACATTACGACTACTGAGAATGGTAGCAGCTTAAGTTACTTTTCAAGTGACCCTTCCCAAATCTCTTACGATGTAAAATGCATTACAATTCAGTCTTCAGTCAGACCAGCTGAGGCAGCTGCTGGTCTATGATGGCTTAAGCTATTCATGACCGCTGCTGGTCTCTTGTGATGTGGTCTGGTGCACTGCTGGCTGCCTGTTGTACAAATGTGTGTGCGTGGAAATGTGGGTGTGGCTTGCTGGCAGCTGCGAACTTATGCAGTAAGGTGACTGTTTAATCGCATTTAAAAGTTATTCTGCATTGCTAATAAGAATAGTAAAGTAAGCAAGTATGAAAGTGTCCGTGTCCTTAAAGTGAGATTAATTTATTACTGAGATGAGAGAGAGAGAGAGAAAGATAAGCAAATATATAAAGATTTAATTAGAAAGGGAGAACGAGATAAATAAGGAGACATGTAGAATTAGATTTAGTCGGGTAGAGAGACAGACAAAGTTCAGGAGGGAAAGTAGGACCCAGTGAAAACGGGAGTAAGTTGCACTAAATTATAAGTAGGATGAATGTGAAATATGTTTGCAGATAATTGTAGTATTCTTCCAATAATCACTAAGCTAAGGTTGGTATAGCGCCTTTATGATTATCAAAAATGATGCTGTATAGTGGGAACTCCGCCTAGGAATCAGAAGCGGTCATTTCCGTCAGTTAGGGGAGGACAAGAGAAGGTTAGCACAGCATATTCTCTACTTATGTTTCATTTCATCTTGAAATGGATTAAGTTGACCTTTTCCAGAATGCCAGAATATTTCGGCCCCCTTTGTCACTGAGGATTTGAATCTATTCGGTGATGTAATCCACTAAAGTTAAAGGTGTTTTGTTGCTCCTTAATCAACTTATTGCTTGCATTTGATTGAGACAGGCCCACAAGTCTATGCTAGTATGGTCCTATTCAAGTGGTATTCCAGCACTCCCGGAGTTTCAAAATATGATATTTTTATTCAAGTCGTCTGCAGAGAGTTGGATGATTTTCTGTGCTTGAATAGGGAAACAGAGTTGGAGATGAACAGATTGAAACAGACGGAGTTCGTGGTATACAGTTTTAGTAAGTGGCACATTATTGGAGTTAGTGAATGCGATTTTGGGTGAAAGATCCTTAAGAAAATTGGAAGAGAAGTAGTGAAGGGCAACAGGGAAATCAACACTTGCGTTGCGAGTTGAACCACAATATTGCTTAGCTGTGTTATTACTAGAAGGATGATGATAGAGAAGTCAGGATAAGGAAAATGTAGTAGTAGATATACTCGTATGTACCTGATTGTATCTTCTTATATCTCGATACTGTGTTCCAAGCAATTTATGGTTTTAGTGCCTTGTGAAACATATTTTTGTTTCATTTTTTTGATGTGGAGTTATTAACAAATTATTTAGAAAGTGTTTTAGCCTAGTCGGTATCGGTATATGTGATAAAAGGACCAAACCCTGTAAGGCAACAGATAAAATATAGGATCGTGGAATCCAAACGGAAGACGAACTGAGCAAATCTCAGTGGGAGAAAAGATATTTTGGAAAGAACATTGGTATTGAAATAAAGTGAAAGATTGTGAGGAAGAAGTTGGCATAGCAAATGAGTGGGGAAACAGTAAATTCTTGATATATAGTGAAGAATGAAAGAACATAGCATAGATTTACAGAGATATTGATATAGTCTCTACTAATCTTCTGTTCGAAGTTCCATTTTCCAGCTTTGTGATGGAGCAAATGATATGATTTTTAGAATTTCAGCAATTTTCTTGCAATGAAGTGGAAACTGTATCACAGCGAATTCACTGTAGAGTAAAGGGAGATATTTTTGTGTTGATGATGCAATTCTGTTCCTTATTTTTTTTGGAATAAAATAGAGTCGAAAAGTGAAAAGTGGAAGAACATACTGGGGAATTATAGAAAATTGACATGTATTCCCCCTGTTGTTTTCAGCTCCATGACGCCACACAATATTTGTTTATGTCGCATAATGCCAACATCACTGTAGATTATAAGGAGCAATATTTGTCTTGAATATTTCTCTGATTTTTTTGGAATAAAATAGAGTCGAAGATATAAAGTGAAGAGTGGACAAACATAGTGTGGATTAATAGACAATTGACATATATTCCCCCTGTTTAAAGTAGCAGTTTTCAGCTCCATGACGTCACAAAATTTTTGTTTCTATCACATAATGCCAACATCACTGTAGATTATAAGCAGAAATATTTGATCGTGAATGTCTTGAATATATGTTAGATATATTTGGAATAAAATAGTAGAAAGAGATGCAATAGAAATCAAAGATCTATAAAGTGACAGACTCCATCAAGTGTCAGAGAATAAGAGAGAGACAGACTGTCACTTGACGAGTGTGGACGAATGTAAGACTGTAACAAGAAGGGATATTGTCCTCACCTACCGTCTGCCTGTAATGCTCTGGTGTACCTATCATAGCATCCACAATATCTCTGTTGAATTTTATAATCAGTGCTTTGTTAGTTGATTTTCATATCCATTCTAAAGCACTCTCTGCTCCTCTCCTAATAATCCGTGCGAAGTACAAGGAGAATATATCGTTTAAGAGGAAATCGATTGCCACTTAACCGCTGATATCGGATTTCCTTGCTGCGCTTGGCTTCTCACTTCCCAAATACAATTTAAACGATATTATATTTTCTTTATTTATATCACAATTTACAGCGTTGCACAAAATGTCCCCTCTTCCCGCCACCCCGCAGCCTCAGACGCTGGAAATGGCTCTCGCAGCTACTGGATGAAGAAGGGAGGCGGACGGCACAGAGGGTCGAAGGTTATTTGTGCCTCGTGCAAGAGCGATTCAAGATGAAATGAAAAAAAAATACACGAAAATAATAATAAAAATAAACAAAACAGAAAAAACAATTTTTGGTTTTGCTTTTGTTTATTTTGTTGTAAATTTATTTGTTTTTTTGTTGTTCTTATTTTTGTCGCTCAAATTTTGTGGTACACTGTGAAGGGCATTGTTCCAGAAGATTGGACAATAATAACAGCAGCACCAACAACGGCAACAACAATAGCTATAAACACACAACAATGAATACAACAGCAGCAACAACAACAACAACGAGGAAAATAAGAGCTACAACAGTAATGAAAAGCATTAAAAGCGACAACAACAAGTTGACAAAATTGATTTTGAGCCAAGAGAACGTTAAAGGTAGCATCCGAGCAGCAGCAGAGGCGGTGGTGAAGGCAGAGTTCACTTTCCGCGATTACTTTAGATTGAGTTTTTGGATGCACATGAACATACTTTGTGTACTCTGCACTAACCCGGCTTCCGTTTAATTAAAAACACAATATTCAGAATGTTTGTCGAGCGAAGTACCTACGAGGAACAAATTTAAGTTCACATTTCTTTTACTGGGGCTATTAAGGAGCCTCTTAAGGATTCCCAGAGGGATTGCTGCCTATTTTCTCAACTCTTGCACACACAGCCTTCTTCCTTGATTAAGTTCACTGTCGTTTCGAAGTGTCAGTTCGGCTTGCTGGAACTGTCATCTCACGATGCCGCCATACCCGAATGCCACCAAGAGTGCTCAAGTCAAGTTAACATATTTTGCAGCGTAGTTATCAGCGTCAGCGTCAGCATCACTCCCCGTGATTGTTTCGCACGTCCTCTACATACTCCGCCCTCAACACTCTCACACTTCAGATTGGTCCATTTGGCGCGAAATGGTTTCCATCTCGGCTGCTGCCACAGCTCCTACACAAATTCATCGATCAATTATGAACATTTATTTGTGTTGTGGATTTGTTCTGCACTCGCCGAGTCCATGTCATCATTGCGTGTCTGCTCCAATCAACTTTTCTGGTTCTTTTCTTTCTGTGCCTGATGAAGTCTCTCCGCTTGGCTGGCTGCCTCTTCGTTGCTTGAGGTAAATAATGATGAAGTAGTTTTCCCTTTCGCTCCAGATTCCAGTGCCACTTCTTGTTTATTTATGCATGTCTAAGAGATTTAGGGTTATTGTATCCCACTCTTTAGTTGCATGTGTGTGTGTGTGTGTGTGTGCGTGTGTGTGTGCGTGTTTGTGTATTAATGTGCGTTGCTTCCGTTTCCCTGCGTGTGGGCCTAAGCGTCCAGATTTAGTGGGGATTTCTGATTTGATTGCTCCCCCCAGGAGGGCACATACTCGTAAGCTTCTATTTGATATAAATGACGTTTGAAGGATATTTGATGCGTTAATTGCTTTTGAGAGGGTGTTTTACGAACAAAAAAATACAAATTATTTATATTATTTTCATGCGGCTCTGCACTCTAAGCCCCTCCGCATCGGGTGGACATTAAGTGCCGTTCATTTTATCTGCTTGAATAGATAAAAAGCTAAAATAAAAGAAAAATGGAAAAAATATAAAATAAAATATATTAAAAAAGCATGAATAGGAGAAAATAAATCTTCAGAAAAGTTCAATTTTTTATGATGAACACTTTGAAACGGCCACAGCCTTGCCTTACTTTTCATAGCCCTCAATTTTATGGCCTTCAATTAATTGTATCCACTCGAGACAAAATTCCCAGCTACCAGCTTTGATGGCTGTTTGTGAATGGGCCACAGAAATTGTTGGTAAATTGTTTTTCCTCTTTCAGTGCAGGTCTGCAACAAACTGCGTCCTGCCTCTGAATTGAGTTATTCAATAATTTTTAATTAAAATTTAATATATATACTAAAAAGTAGCTGGGGTTCTAAGCATTACATCCAACTCGTACTTTGAGGGTTTGCACAGCTGTGACTTGTGAGCCTCGCAAGCTGTCGATCATCAGAGGCATTAAATTAACTTTCAACTGTGTTTGCTTGAACTCACTTTATACAAAGTTTAAACTGGATATAAATGTGATTTCTGTGTCTTAAAAGGATTCTATTAGCATCGACGCATTATACTGACTTTGACAGCCATCCTCTGTGTTGTAGTGGTAAGCTTACTAGACTCACACTCAGAGGGTCGCAGGCTCAAATCATGGCCCGGGGTTGGTTTCAAAAATGCTCCTTTCGACAGATGTTTTAGCTATAATTCAATTCATCCATACCGTTGGAACTAGTTCGTTTTCCATAAACAAGGAATTGTGTCCTGTCTACTTTGTTTGTGGTTGACAAACAATAAAAGCTTCAGTATCCTCAAGTTTGTATTCCAGTCTTTCTTTATATACAATATTGACCATTTTCGCAGTTCGAGACTTCCAAGCTGTCGTCAATATAGCATCTTGGGACTATATATCATCATAGGGACCATATAGCGTCACAGGGTCATGATGTTCTTTCACTAAGATATTTCGATCATAATTTCAATATTTCTTCCTCCTTCAAATTGGGTTTTTCTGGGATGCTTATCATGTTTGGTTCATATTAACCAACGATTGTCTTTTAATAATAGTAGTTAGCGATAATGTCTGCTTAAAATTAGCTTGAGTCCTTGTGACTGAGTATAAAAATTTTCACCCATTCTAAATTTGATACACATGTGATACTAGATCTTTATATAGTAAAATTGTGTACTCAATTATTGACTCCCTGATTTGATTCCTTTTCAAAGGACTTTAAAACTTCAATGGGGTTTGTTCCGTTGATAACAATTCTTAATTAAAGACTTTCTTATACATGTGGAAATGTTGATTCAGTTGTTTATAGCCATCGAATCATATCTTCAGGAAACTTTGATAGAGTCAATTCAAGATTCCCACCATACTGAAGTGATCTTGCTTTATAGTGCTTTCTGAACCCGTGGAATGAAAATAGTCCCATTTTATATGATGTTGTAGGTCTCCCTCAAAGAAAATTTATTTGTTCTTAGAAGGGTTTTTTTGCTAGTACATTTTTAGCCAAGGTAGAACCACGATGATGTTCTGTGGGATGGATTTTTTGTACTGTAGCAAGCAAGTTCTTTGGATAATATGATTTGTTTGATTTGGTTGGTGGCCTAAGAGTATACTAATCCTTTGTGGAAATTGAATATCCTGGAAATTGAATACAATTATATAATTATACATTTAAAATTTCTTCATATAATTTGAATCTTCATATAAAGTGATTTACATAAGCTAAAGTAGACTAAGCAATGCATATAAACAATTAAAGGAAGGAAGGAATCGTCATGCTCTCAATCAGTCAGTGATAAATGGTTGGATTTTCACAGTGTCCAAAGCTCTGATGTTGTGCCATGTTTCCATAGTAAAAAGGTCGAAGGAAAATGAACAAACTTGGTGCCAGGTTCCTACTAAAATTTCCTTAAGATTGATATTCGTATTTTATAGAATTTCCTTTGTGAACCGAAGTAGTCACTTTTAATAATATCGTCCTTTAGCATAACATTTTGAGGTCGAAAGAAATTGATCAAAATTGTTGCCAGGTTCCTGCTAAAATTTCCTTAAGATCGATATTCGTATTTTATAGAATTTCCTTTGTGAACCGAAGTAGTCACTTTTAATAATATCGTCCTTTAGCATAACATTTTGAGGTCGAAAGAAATTGATCAAAATTGTTGCCAGGTTCCTACTAAAATTTCCTTAAGATCGATATTCGTATTTTATAGAATTTCCTTTGTGAACCGAAGTAGTCACTTTTAGTAATATCGTCCTTTAGAACAACATTTGGATCCTTGAATCGTTTCATATTTTTGAACTCTCTTCGGCTTTCGATACTTTAGCTTTTTACCTAGGACGGAATATGAATGACTCCATTTTGATTTAATTTGATGTGCTGAAGCGGGTATTTTACTTTGACTCTTATGATGCCGCCTCAGGTGGGAATGCGTATTTGTCATTCCACAAATTTATGCCGCCACGTTTCCGTCACAGCGTGTGCCTCGCACTCATTTCTGTGCCGTCGCTTTGATGCACGTCCTCAGGCTCAGTCGGCTTTTATTGTGTGCTGCCTCACGCCCCTCGCTCCAGGTGACATTTGAGGCTTCTAAGGTGCTCCATATCCGCGCACGTATCACATACGCGCAGACACTCGTATCCCATTTCAGCCTCAGCGTCATTCCTTTTATTGTGTTCTTATGTTGATCTGTCGTTTTGACACTATTGCCAAATGCCCTCCGTCTTTTGCCTTTTGCTACATTCATCTCATTGTGCACATATTTTACCTTTTGCTGCTGGTGTGTGGGGGTTTTTGGGGAACTGTGTGCGGCATGCGGCACGTGGCGGTTGTGTTTACCTAGAAAATCACTTGGCCCGTGCTTCTGAAGTGCTCACGGTGGCAAAATAATCCTCCCTTCCACCCTCCTAAGAGCAAGCGTTTTAGTTTTTATGGACCCGATGCCATTTGAAGCGTCAATGATTGGGCAGTAAAGAGCGCAAATAAAATGGAACAAGCGGAAATGGACGCCATTAGAGCGATTGCGTATAATTTGTGCCAAATGCAGGACATCGTCCGAGACGCCCGTAGTTGCGTTTGCACAGGTTTAGATTCGCTTCACGAGTTTGCAATTTGTGTGATCGCCGTCAGAGCTGAGAAAGAATGTTAGTCGTACGTCTTCTTTGTTGCGAGATTATCTGAGAGTGAGCGTAAAGCGAAATGTGCAATTTCAATGCACTTGTTTTCGAATTTCACCAACTGTGTTTCCGTTTAATTGCACAAATCGCCCGGTGGCGTTGCAATTGTGCTCCCAACAATTCTGCAGAATACCATTTTTCCAGTAAATTAACACTCCGACAAAAATAAACAAATACTTAAAGGATGCGTACAATCCCACTCACAGCCATGCAGGGGCACACTGCTGCTTCCTATCACTGCTGCATAAACACAGCCGCAATCCTGCACGAAAATCTGTACTCAGCGTGTCGTCATGGTTTTGGAAACGTGCTCACAGCATCCGTGTGTGGGAGTACGCTGCACTTAAGTTGAACAACTACAAATTAAAGGCAGGCGCCCGTTCCTTTTTTTCTCGCCACATTTTTCGTCTGCAATTGTAACAAAGTGCGGAAAATTGTGTAAAAAGAATCCTTTTGTTTTGCTTATGCAAGTGCGCCAAAATGAAAGAGCGCAGAGTGCATCAACAACTTTGCCTTTGAATACTCGTTTAGTGGAGTTTTTGTGTGAGGTGCGAGAGGAAGGTGCTGCATGAATTTCGAACGATTTACGCATATGCAAATGGGTTTCTTTTGTAGTAGTGATGAATATGTTGTAACAATGGAAATGGGGCAGTTAAGAGGAGTGGCGCCATTGTATATGTTACGCAAGCGGTTTTTATTATGCTGTTCACCTGAGCTAAATTCAATACTAAGGCCACTTTTCACTGTGAGGCGTGCCTGCTTTAATTTTTCGACTGCTGTGCTCCTCTATATAAGTACGTAAACTCTTTGTAGTGTAATAACAGAATTCAACAGGAACGCAATCTCGTGATGTGTGAGAATAGTCTTGATTTAAGAGTAAATCCTTAAAGCAGAATCCCACTCTAACCTCTCTAGATACAAATTTCTGAAGTCATTTCTGTGTGGGTTTGTTAACTTCCATATTTAGTTAAATTCTGGTGAGGCAAGGGGTTCCCAAAAAGACAATGTGGGCATACAGAATCCTGTGCAATCGGTGAATAAATTACCAGAAGGGTATTCAACAACTTGCAACCATGAACTATTTCAAGATAACAAAGGGCTTCGGTAGATAAGTTGTATGAATTGTTTATTGCCAAGGAACGAATTTTAGTGTTGCTGTTTGAAGAGGCATCAGCCCATCTATGAAGGACTACTATGCCAACTGTACTGAAATCCAGGATAGTGAAATGTCTCTTCAGTACTTCAAATTATATTTTCTGTTTTTTTTAATTTGGATACAAATATATTCCAATATATATAATTATATCTATAACATTGTCATAAGGAAGAATTACAAAAAAATGATCGCATCATTCGTAGTGTAAACTCAGAAGAGTTTCTTTCTAAGCAAAGTTGTTTTGAATTTATGAAGAATTCCTCAAAAATATTATTAAAGACATAAGACTTTAATAATATATAGTTGAAATCTGCTCCCTCGATCATTTTGAATTCGCAACTGTTCCCTTGAAGAGCTTCTGTTATTGCAAGACACAGTAAGCAAGCAATCACCAACGGCAATCTTTATGGGCAGCTTGCCTAAGTTCTTGAGTCATTTGGACTTTGTAGACCCTCAGACTGATACGAATATCTTGGTGAAGTATGTTTACATCGAGGTTTGGGAACTGATAAAACTCATACGTCTTAAAACCACGGGGTACCTCCCACATTTTCGTCCACTTCAGTTATGTTTTCATCTGACCTTCTGGAGGACCATGCACCCTTTTGTGATTCATATCCATAACTTGTTCCCGTACATTCAAATGTGTTGGTTAGATATTCTAAGATTAGAAGAGAAGGTGCTCCCTTCAGTAGCTTCATAACTTTTATCAAACAAAGGTGGTCCAGATGTCATACTTCTACTGCTTGTTCATATGTGAATGCCATCTGTTCATATGTGAATGCCATCTGTTCATATGTGATTGAGCTTTATAAATGACTGTCTTTATAAAATGACTCTATTGCATCGCTCATACATTTCTCATCTGTGTCTTTTACCAAAATTTAGCTGAAACGTCTGTTTAAAGTGAGCGCTTCTCTTACTTCGAGTACCCAAGCTTCCTCGTCATCACTGAATAGAATTCCATAAATATTTTCCACATACTCAGCTACAATTGTCTCCGTGGCGTACTCCCATTTGCCTACTTTTCTATGTACACACTTACAATTTCACGACTCCAAGGCAATTTCCTAAAATTTCCTTAAAGTGACTTGCATCATATAGCGAAGGATCCTTGAATAATTTCACAATTTTATATTTCGTTTACTACTCAATTTTCACACCTCGTTTATGACGGCTGCAAGCGTTTAATTTTATTAGTCCTAAAGGATAATATATGTTAAGTTTGGGTAGTGCAGGAGTGTGCTGACAAAATTGAGTAATTTACACACTCAGCCACATACGCACACACACACACACACACACACACACACACACACACACACATCTGAACACCTTGTCACACAGATTTCCACGCACAACTAACTCTGTATTTGTACAGAGCATATTTGCATGTGTGGCTTTTAATCGTCCCTAGCTGCGTATGTGTGTGCGCGTTTTTTGCAGACGTGGGCTTCAGTGGGTAGGTGTTTTATACTGTACATATGTGAGTGTCTGTGTTGTGATATGCCAACCATATGAAACTTTGTTGAGCGCTACCAATTTCAGTTTAACCATTCTGCTTCGCTTAATGTGGAAAATGTTAACGACCGCTCGCTCTGCTGCATATGCCTCCGTGTATACAAGCATGCGTGAGTGTGTATGTGTGTGTGTCTGCATGCGTTTGTGTTTGCGACATATGTGGCGGTTGCTATTTTAGAGGAAAACCGCCAAAAGTTTATGTCGTATGCTCATTTATTCAATGATAAATTTGCGTGGATTCGCAAGGCTCGTTGCGCGCCAGTTCGCCATGAACGAGCGCAGCTGCGGCTAAGTATGTGCGGCATATTTAATTGTGGCGTGCTGTACATTGAGCGGATTAATAAATAAAAATTATACGAATACCCGCACTTAAATTGAAATTAAACGTGGGTCATTCTTTTTTTAACAACCCATTAAAAGCTGAGCAGCACCGAACAAGCATCGCTCAATTTTTAATTAAAAATCCAATTAAATCGGAGCCGTCTTTGTGACCACTGCTACGGCAAATGTCTCCATGTACTAGAATAACCATCGAATTTCATCAGCTTAATGGCAGCAGCTCCAAGAGCTTCCGTGTTATGATTCTATCGCAAATGTTCACAGTTCAACTGGGTAAGGGAAGACTCATTGCAGCTATTTATTGTCAGTATTTCTTACTTCAAGCCACACACGAGTAAGTACACCATCATCATCATCATCATCCCACAAGTTTTGCATCCTCTCGACATCCGTCTGCTAATCTACTTTGTCAATGTGTGTGCACTCTGCTTGCTGCAGGTACACATCACAAGTTCTCCAGTTTCATACCAGAGATTCAATTTCGTCATGTTGAGCGCATTTGTTGAGATTTTCTCTGGGTCTGTGCACCGCAAATGCAGTTGACACGCTGGCTGAGCACTGCCTCGGGACTGTGTACGAGTGTTTTCGAACATAAACTCAAGTAAATTAGTCAGATATATAATCTAATATGTGCCATGCTCAGAGCAGCAGCATGAGTTATCACAGCCGCAATCAGGCGAATGTCATTACTCTTACTAGTGTCTTCGAGAGCATCCCAAAATTTAAATTTTGCAAATACAAAATTCAGTTTAAGTAACTGACAACTTAAATTGGCTGCTTAATTGTACACGAAAGGATACGCTCAGCATTTGTGTTTATGTCTCCTGCTGTGTCCTTTAACCCAGCTACCACAATCTTTAACCTTTTCTGTGCATATTTAAATACTCGTTCTTTGTACGCTGCCACTTATTGTTATCTTTGCTTGGGTCTCGCAAACTTTGCTCATAATTTATTAAGCAGGTTCTTCTTTGGTCTGACAGAAAGTATTTTAATTGATACGGTCCCAAAAAAGGAGTACGCGTCACTTGAAGTAACCTTTTATAGCAGAGGGTAGGATATGGGCAACCAAATTGCATAATGGTTAACTGATAGGTTGGGAGGAATAGCAATCACACTTATCTTAATAAGAAATGCGCAATAGAGGATACGGGATAGCGGATTTAAACTTTATACTGTAGTCTCTAGCAAACTAAAGTGAGGGATCCTCATCAAAGGCATAGCTATCTTTAGAGTCGCTCCTAAGTAGGAGGGAGGAATTTCAGATATTGTCTGTAATGAAAGATGAATTTTTAGCCTTCCGAGAACTTTATTAAGATCTACGTTATGTTCTTTAAACTTCATGGCTTTCTTGCTCCCATTGTTAGCTTCAAAGTGTGCTCGTATTGGTGAATCACTCACAAATCTGTGCATTCGATATTAGCTGATATTATATCTGATACCTTAGAATGTTCGTCTGCATAAAACCTCACGACTGCCTGTACTTCATATAATTTGGCTACATTATTTACTCTTGCTATTAGTACGATCACTGGATTTCAACTCTCTCCCTATCTCTATTTCTCTTTCTTTGTTCCTGTCGGCCCTTGTGGGACATAGCAGCTTCTAGGGGCTGCATTTGTGGAACTATTTCCATATGAATATGAATTCTGAACCTCCAAGTCCGGTGTTCTTGGTGCCGAAGCAGGTGGATTTTCCTTGACAATGTCGGTACCACTTGGAGACTGGTTTCCTTGCGGGTTTACACTCATGTTTTGTCTTTATTTCACGTTCCATAGTCCGGGAAAGTGGAGTACATTAACTCAATGGAAGATCTAGTGAGGTCCCTAGATAAGATAACCATATAATCTGTTATGTGAGGCCGCCTCTAATCAGAGCAACAGATGCCTTTTGCAGCCGCTCGCTGCGAGTAAGACGCTGTGAACTTCGGGAGGCTTTTATTACCTGCAAGGAATAACTCTTCATTACTGACTTCTATTTGATCCTTAGACCCCTTTTAATAGCATTTTAACCTTTATCCTTGCTTCGTTATGAATTAGAAAAAGATTACTTCATCTCGATCAATATTATCACAGTCTTGTTGTTAACTCTCATTGAGGTATGGATTGGTTTGGTGTGTTGGTGAATGTGGCTGCCCATAAAGACATCATTTTGGCCTTAGCTGTATTGTGCTTCCACGAGGATCACCGTCCTTTTTCAACTTCCCACGACAGTGAACCATATTGGCTCTGGCATATAGAAATATTCTTTCATACTGAAGTCTCCTCCAGCACCGAAAGTTGACTGAAGAAGAGCTTACCCATATAGTGGAAGCGCCTCTTGCCAGCGCTGGGCATTTACATAAAAGTGAATTATATTTCTTTTTATTAAATGTGGGCGGTATATGTGCCACGCCTGCCTCCATATAGATTTCCATAGTGTGAACAAAAGGTTTCTTCCGAGTGTTTGGTATTAAATTAGATGGGAAAATTCCAGAAATCCCAGCTCTGGTTTGCAAATTCAAATCACTCTCTCTTCTCTATCTGTTTATCTCTCTCTCACTCACTCTCTCCCTCTCTCTATCTCTCTCACTCACTCTCTCCCTCTCGCTCTATCTCTCTCTCCATTGCTCTCCCTGTCTCTCTATCTCTATCTCTATCTCTCTCCCTCTCTTTCTATCTCCCCCCCCCTCTCTTCACCCTTACTGGATAGGATACAGTACTGTAATATTTCATTCTCTACCAACTTATCGCATTCAAATTTGCTTTGCAAACACAAGCGTAAATTATGCACCACCCCCACCCCACCTTCTGTCAGCGATATTCATATTCCATTGCCTATTTCTTGCATACAAAAGTAATACTCATATCTTTGAAACTTTACTGCCACATTCAGACGAATTTCCGCAAATTTCTCTGCTGCGTCAGAAGCAATACGCATTCCGCAAATATCAGGACAGAGCGAGCTGCTCATCATCATAAAAATTCACGCATTTAAACACAAAACTTCTGACGCAAATGTGAAAAATTTCAAATTCATAATGCGCGCCATTGCGACTGCCTTGGAAGCCAGGACAGCAGCGCAAATGTCGTTACGCATTGCGACGCATTACGAAATGTCAGAGCAATTGTGAGCGCGCACAAAACTGCAGTGCGCCTTTGACTGAATCTATGTGCGCGTGTGCGTGTGGGTGTGTGTGTGCGTATGCGTATGAGAGTGTGTGTAAGTATAGCATGAAATATTTAAAAATAATGGCCAGGAAACGAAAGAGCGGAAAAGGAAGCCGCAGTTTTGCCAACTGGCGTAGGGCTTCATTCCCATCAGCACTGAGTTATGCGGGGAATTTTGCCATTATTGAAATAAGAAAATGCAGGAGACAAATGAATACGAGTTTATCGGTTGAAAAGGAATGGCGTGTCCTGGAAAAATTTACGCAGTTGGCAGTGAATCTGCTCGCATATAATTCTTGAGCACTTTAACTTTTATTATTCTGGGTAATTTCAATTTATATGCCTTATTGTATTATTTCGCCTCCTTCCTTCGCCAGGAATACGGTTAATATGATTCACTCTCTGGGTGTATTAATTCCACTCACTGCCATAAACCGACTCCCGACCACCCAGAGCGTGTGTCAGCGCGAAATGTGAAAAGCGTTTTAATGAATATGTCCTTAATTGACATCCACACGCATAAACCAGCAGCATTGCATGTGAATATGCGGTCGGTTTGGGCACACCCGAAATGCACTTACCGCGTAATGTTCTGCGGCAAGGACGACTGCATTGCTGCTGCTGACATGCACACTCGCGACCACATGGACAGAGGCGGTGTAATCAGTTAATGAGTGAATGTGGACAATTATGTTTCGAATGCACTCGCTCGACTCAGTCTCTCACTCTGCCTCTCTGCATGTCGGTCCGCGCAAGAGTTTGAGGTGCATCTGCTGGTGAGCTGAAATGATGAAATGATGACATGTTGCAAGATTTAACTGGATAATTAAAATTTATTGCAAAAGCATGTGAGAGGAAATGGAAACTGTATTGGATTTTAATGAATAACATTTAATAATGAAATTCCAGGCTATAAATTTTTCAAATCAAATTAATTTAATTACTGCGCTGAACACATTTAATTGAAAGGTGAAAACATTCCAAATGTATGTCAGTCCAAAGCTGTCAGTGCGGTTTCCTTGTGTTAATTGTATAATTAATTTCACTTTATAAAAAGTTTTAACTAAAAAATATAAGTTATTTTATAATTAACTATTGAAAATGTTATTCGTTGAATTTTTGTGTTTAATCACAGGATATTTCTAGTTCCTGTTTGAATTTAACCGAGTTTTAATCACAATTTCGATTAAGTGTAGTTTAATTTTATGGTGAGTGGGGGTATATTAACTTCTGCTTAGTGTGCAAAGCCTTTCATTATACTATTTACAGTTCAATGTCGAGGTTTTAAGTGTCACATTGCCCTCAGTGAATACCAAAATCTGCCTCAAATCATTTTAATAAAATGCTTTCACAGACAGGACCTTCAAAAATTATAAGAATCTAATACACAAGTAGTAAAGTTACTCTCTGTCTTTTCCCCTTGATAGGCAGGGGTAGCAAAAGAGTAAGGAAAAAATAATAAAAAAGAAAGGAATAAAGTAAATGAAGAGCGGACCAGGCGGAGATACCAAAAATAAATTGATTACATGTTAAAAAAAGAGGTCACACTTTTACTTCCTCAGCATAAGCGGAGGTATCAGAGCTGTACCAAACTTTGATATATTCTCATACGATTCCATACGAAATTGTAATGTAATGTATAAGGAGGCGTGTGAAGTACTGCGACCAAAAATATTCTATTTTACTACCCTCTGCTTATAGGTTATCCCTATAAAATCTCAGCCATTCCTGAAGCCCTTAGAAATTTGAGGATGTCGGCTGATTCAAGTCGTGCTATGGAGCTACCTAGTATATGAAGTGCACCCAGGTGCTTTCTCCTTTTATGCATCAACGCACCACAAATCCCAGTTAAGTGCTCTGTATCCACCTCACATTGCTACAATTCCTAGCTCGCTCAGATGTTCTTTGACCCTACAATGTCCAGTCAGAAGCCCGGTTAAAATTCTTAGTCTATTCTAGGATAGTCCAATGAAAGACTTAAATATGTTGTTGCTCTAGTTGCCTAACAAAAGCTGAGACTGCCTGAAGCCTATGTGGCTTGAAAAGAGTTTCTGTCTTGCACAGTTTTCATATTCTCTAAGTACGTTTCACCATACCCCTCATCCTATCCTATAAAAAGCTTCTGATCCTATTATTTTTGTGGAAGCTCCTTCCCTGGCAAGTTCGTCTGGCTGCTCATTACCTCTTGGATCCCTAAGTGTCTGGGGACCGGCTGACGGTGTTATCTTTGGATAGCTGGTTCAGTTTTCTTAAGACAGTCCCACAACTTAGAGTCCACTTCGTTAGGACCTTAGTCCTCGAATGACAACTTGAATGACCGATAATAAGCCCCGGTGTAACAATGCTATCCTTGAGTAAAAAATGAAACACTGGTGAAAGTTCAAAAGTCTCTAACTTTTTTACTGTGCGTCCTACACCTATCAAAGTTTGCAACATTCAAATGCTGTATATCCTGCTTAGTGAATTTGTGCGCATCTTTCGATGCATAGATTTATGCTTGAAAATGGTTGGGTAGTTTCCCATGAGTTCGGAGTATTTAGTTCTGTGTCCAAATACCCCTGCTTCGGTACCACTTTCAGTTTCGACCCATCTGCGAACTAAATGATTGTATTTTCCTTAAAGAAATATACTTAAACTGCTCCATTCAGTTTTGTTGCTTAGATTTATTGAAAAGCATTTCTCAAAGTCAAATGTTTTCTGAGTTCTGTCCAGAGGACAATTGGTGTTCGGTTCCATTGCCCTTCATAAGGCCTAGTAATTGAATTGTCTCCCTAGATCCTGGCTCCATTACACAGGGCTCTCTTTTGCACTACTATTTGTAATGGAGCTAGATCCAACATAACTTCTAGTGCTGCTGGTTCTCATTGCACCACTTATCCCCATGCACGCCAATCTTTGTATTTGGCTCAACTCTATTTGAGTTGACTTCAGTGTTGTTCTTCTAGCCCATGCAATAGCTCCATATGGCACGATTGGTCGGACCCTCAAATTATACATCCAGTGCTGTGTACTAGGTTTAAAACCCCAGGACTTGCCCGTTGTTCTTCTGCATATCATTGTACTGCACTTGGCCCTTTCTGTAATACTATTGACATTCCTTTTCCATGTCAGTTTGCTATCCAGTGCTAACCTCACATATTTTACTTCTATCTTTGGTATGATATTTTCTCCTAGAATTTGATTCCAAATCACTTGTCTGTACTTATAAAGAGGATGATAATTCCTTCACCAAATGTGGTTAGATACTTCCAGAAGCCTGGTATATGAATACTGCTACACTGGAGTCTTCGCCAACTTCTGGCCCTTAGCTACATACAATAATATGAAGTATATATATTGAAACCTGATCTTCCTGATTCGTTTTTTCAAACTTTAATCCGGGTGTGCCCCTATTCAACGGAATTAAGAGTACGCCTTGAGGGCTTTGATTCATTCCTGGATGCAAATCCAGTCCATTTTCATTGTTAGTCCGCATCAGATTTCTTGATAACTGTGTTACAGTGACGCTATAATGACGGAATGACGAGGTAAGTAGTAAATTTCCTTACTTAAATTGGCAAACAAGTTCAAACTTGAAGAAAGTTTAACTGGAGTAAAGAAATTTTCTTCCTTATTTGCTTGTATCCCTTTGTTTGTGTTTGTGTGTGTGTGTGTCTGAGAACAGTTGTTTCGCTGGTTTGCATATTTTATATACTCGGATTGGTGTTTAAATTATAGTTTAATTTAAATGGAATAAGCAAAATTAAGGACCAAAGAGCAGCAAGTAAATGGAATGAAAGGAAGTGGCAATGACTTCCGACTTAAAGTACACTCAAACAAAAGGCTTCATAAAATCTAAACCGTTGTTCTTTCGAAGGATCCATTAAAATCTTTGTCAACATTCCATCATTGTAGTTCTTCTTAATTGCATCAGTTAAATCTTAATTGTAGGTAGGTACGAGTAGGTAGTTCAAGCGGTCGCCAAAGAGGCACACTTAGGCCCAGATGGGCTCTTTGTGATACCGCATGAGACACTGGTTCCATTCCCTTCCACAAGTTCAGCCATATGCGGCTTTTTATGATGATGGAGCTTATTTTCTTATTTGGAAGGTTTCAATGAATTTTCTACAAGGAATGAATTCTTCATTAATTGCAAAAAATACTTCAGGCATTTTTTAACTGCATCTGCAAATAATAAGCACAAAATTTATAACAATTATTTTATAAATTAAAGTGACGGAATTTTGTTATACTCGTATGATATTTACTAACAAAATTCTTTGAGTGTATCTATGAGGAAATTAGCGCATTCTGAAAAGGTTCTGTCCTATGGAAATCTAATACGCTAAACACATTTCCTGCAAGACAAGCTAGCAAAGGGTCTAGTAGGCAATCAACTCCAAAATAAGTAGGGAACATTTCATAAAGGCAGAGAGTCCTTTGTAACCACACAAAAGGCTCACACAAAAATTGTTTGAAACATGGAAGAGGGTTAATGAAGGTCAATTTCTTACTAAAAGATATGCTCATTCATTACACGGAGTGTACTTAGTCCGTCATGATACCACAAGCCTCGGTGTGACGAATGCTTCTTTTGGAATATGATTTTCTAGGTGGAAATTCGTTTGGTTTAGGAAATTGTTAACTACACCGTATTTTAACTGGGAAAATTATTTCCGATCAGTGGTTTTGGGAGGATGATTACATTTCTGCGGTGCTTTAGTGCCCCTCCCAGTTCATCTTCTGCAGTTTTCGTTGTAGTATAGACGCAAAGTTTATGTAATAAACCTTTTTTAGGCATTTTCATCGCAGCACCACCAGTCCATCTACGACAGCTATAAAATCTGGTAAGGTTGTCATTGATTTTGGCTGGCTTATTTGTGGTTGGAAGCCCCGGAACCTGGAATGGATCATATTATCCTAACAAATAATAGTGATAATTAATTGTAGTACATATTCCTTGGATATCCTTCTGTGCACTTTTTACCGCAATACAGGAGTGGTGAAATAAGCTTCGACGGAACCTTTAATGAAGGTTTTGAATTGCTTTTAAATTTATAAGAATTCCTAAAAAGCCTTTATAAAACTTCAATAGAGTTTTTTAGAGCCCATTATATGATTTTATAAGGCTTTGAAAGCTTCACAAACGCAGTGCTTAAACACTTCAGGCGATTGTAGAGCTGTTATAATCCACAATGTCACAAAGAAATCCTTCGAAAGATATTAATTAAAAAAACTTCACGAGTGAATACGTTTATTTAACAAATAGTTTGACTTCTTGCCTGTAGTTATATAGTTTTTCTTCTACTGTTGTTCTTAGGAAATTGGTTCATCGAAATCTTGCTTTGATAGAGAACCAATTTATTATTTTCTTTTTGAATTTTCCTCAATGATTAATTCTCTTCTATTAACACAAACAATATGTCCTGAAAACTTTGAATTTTGTTGAAATATTTCTCATAGATCCTCCTCTAAATTTTTAGTAAATTTATTTTCTTCTAAACACTAACTTAGAAATGATCGTCATATCCACAACTTTCCATCCCAACACAGTTCTTGTAGAAATTGCACTTGACTTCTTACAGACCCTCCGTAACTTTGTCGTGCTTTCTGAGTACATAAAACCCCAACACAGATGGTCTTCTACGCATCACACCTAACTAAAAGAGTGAAATTGTATTACGAAGGACTTCCTTGCATTCCTAGCTAGTGTAACAACGCAATATATTACTCATACGCTCCGTAACACCTGTTCAACTTGTTTGATTAGCACGCATTTAGATTAATGTCTGCCTATTTCACTCATTGAGCGTTCTAAACTTTGTATTTGTTCATAATTATAGGCACAGGCAAAAGAACCACACTAAAAGGACCACCATACTGAAACACACCCAGCCACTTACACACTCACAAAACGCTCGCAGTCGAGGCCAACTACGCAGTGGGCACACAAAAAGCGAACTACATAAAAGTCTTTTTAATAATAATGAATATGATGTAGAACTGTCATGTCATATCCACTGCAAATGACTAATGACGGTAATAAGTTTTGACATGCTTAAGCGACAAACGTGCTGCCGGCCTGCCTGCTGACTGTCTGCCTATTTGCCTGCCCCACTGCCTGTCCTGACTTATCTCCTGTCATCCGCCCGTTCGTCTGCCAGTGGGTAATTTTGGCGTTCGTCATTCACATATGTACGAGTACATAAAAACACTATTATTGCCTCTGCCACTTACAGCTCCAGTCGGCATATGTGGGGGGCAGTGCTCCGCGTGTGTGTTAGCACAAATGTGCGCGTAAAATACGAAGTATTACCTTCAAGATAACATGGCGTAATATAATTCTATGTTTTGCTCCGCATCTGACACGATCTCCCCAACCGCTGAACATAAATATGTCCATACTCATAAATACGTTAGTGAAGTGGCATATTTTTATAGAGACAACAATATTTCCAGTAAATATGTCCGCATTAAACAGTTTAAAGGCGTCCAAGGACAGCAGGCCAAGCGGCAGTTCATTGAGAAATGTGCAAATGTGGTCTCATGCGGTTGTTTCCTTTGCGACTGGTGGTGGAGATTTTATCAACCAGCTGTTCACTGAGACGTGATGAGCAAGCGTTAGTTGCTCATACGCGCACTATCAGAAATGTGTGCGGCAGCACACCAGTGTAGCACCATTAAAGGGCATAACTTGTGTAGAGCTGTGTAAAGTTATTGAATATTAATGCGATGTTCGTGTTTCTTTCTTCTTGCAGGTGGCAGCCGACTTGAAGGACATCGAAAAAGAAGGTGAGTGTTTTAAGAATTTAATAAATATGTTAACAATCTACGATATGAAAAAATTCTTAAAGGAAGATGTTAAAGTTGAGTGTAGCAGAATTAAAGATATGTGCTTTAAGAGTACTTCAGAAGTTAAGCGAGCTGCCTCAGGAGGGTTCAAGCGAGCTGCGGCTTGCGAATTTATCTCGGCTGCAGTTAGTCTATTCTGGTGCACAGAGTACTCAGTTGCAGATAGTATAAGATATGCACGGGAATAGAGTGGGAATAATACATAAAATAAAGTTTGTATATAGCTGGCGACAACAATTAAAGGACGCTTGTTACAGTTTAGTCTTAAAGAGTTTCGACCAGAATGGACCGATTCAGTCAAAGAAATCATTTTTAATCTCCTTAATCCCTTGAACCGCACAATAGTTTATGGATAAACATCATGGAAGGATTTGAAGTGTTCATATAGAGGCATTTGAACGTCACAAGCTCATGTAGGGTAACTTGAAGCTTAATGATCACAAAAGGACATATAAGATCAATAGCATAATGATCACAAAAGGACATATAAGATCAATAGCATTTAAATTGAATTTAAATGCTAATTTTTCAAGGGTACTTGAAGATTACAAGTGGGCTTACAAAGGCCACTTTAGATTACTTTAAGGCCAGATAAATTCAAATAAAGATCAAAATAATATGGAACATAAATGTCTCATAAGGCCACTTGAAAGCCACATAAAGACACACACGGTAAAGAAGTCCTTTTAAATCAAATAGAGTTTTTTAAGTTCAGATAAAAATATTGTATATAACTTCAAGTTCAGTAAAGATCACTTACGATCAGTTTAAATGATCACAAGTTCACTTGAAGAGATTAAAGTTGCGTTTCTCTGCTGGAATATGGCTGAGGATTTGCATGTGAGTATCTTCTAATTTAGCTGGAGAGCAAAGTGCCTGTGACAATAGTATGAAGTCTGTTTGATGAGACCATTACTCCAGGATTTCGTCATTTGATAACACGAGTATTGACCAGACAAGTATAACAATTTGGGATTTGCATGGCAAGGTCAACAGAGATCTGATAAATTGAAGTTAACATCGGATAAAGGACTGTCGGAAGAGCACAGATTTGTTAAGTTCAGACAGGATAATTCTCCCTCGAGTACATGATGGTGAATAAATTAATATTGGATCTCTTTATTGGAGTAGTTCTGACCAATAAATACACTCCTACATGCCAAATTTCAGTAGGGATTAATCTCTCTGATTACTCGTTTCATTTTCAAAGCCAGCTACAAAGTCAGAATAAGCACAGTGCGAAGAGGAAATGAAGGTTTAGTTAGGATCAAATTTGGTACAAAATTGTCCATTCCTAAATTAGAGTGTGATCACGACTCCATCCGTGGGCTACAGCGATTGATATAAATTATAATTCGTTATCATCTGAAGTATATCAAGGAGAGCATTTTAAACATTCGATCAGTGATGGTTAACTGCAAGTTACTCTTCCTTTTCCACCCCAATTGGAAATCACAGAAAATCTCGTTAGAATTCCATTTGCATTTTGAAAGCACTGCTTTCAGAACTGAATTAGAAGTTATTGTATTGACTGATATGCCAAAAGCACTTTTTTATTAATTTTCTGAGCCATTTGTTTCAATATCCGAGTATTTGCAATTATACCCCCTTCTCCTAACGTTGGTTGCTGCAGAGAAAACTGAAAACTATCCACAGCCAACTAAAGTGGCAGCCACTTAAAGTTGTCAGTTTTCATTTCGACTACTCTGAAAGCTTGAAATGAATGACAAAGCAAAACTTGCGCAAGGGTTTCAATAACCTCGCATATGCACGAGTCCATTTGTTGCTCACTGACCTGCATCATTCGTCCTTTACGTCACACAAAGCGAAGTGATTGGTACACCAGCACGCTTGAAATTACATGAATTATTTGCGTCCTCCCGTATTTATGCATGTGTGCCCAACTGCAGAGACCCATTAAACATCCGTAGCACAGCTTCTGCGCACAATCGCACCGACATCAATTTTTCACTGTCAATTTGCCGTGTGAGCAATGAGGACTTTATCACAGCATAAAACTGGCTGCCGTAGGTAAAATTAATACCAAAAATAGAAAAAAAGGAAGAAAACACAATCAGGAAAGTGTGCGCTATTTGAATATGAAAATGCATGCATACGAACTCAATTTATGCATATTGATATTTATTTATTTACTTAGCTCGCAGCGCGTAGCTCCGCCGCACATGAGTCTGGCACTCGAGCCATGGTTGGAGGAGTAATCAAATTTCATAGGGAAATTGAAAATCAATATGCTAATTTTAAGTCTGACGCAGCAGTGGCTGGAAGGAGAATTTATATGCACGGCAGCTGAGTGAGAAAAATCACTTTCGCAAATTAATTATGCATTGATGCCGAAAGGCAACGAAAGGCAGGGCTCAATGGGGGGCGAAGTTTCAGTATGCTTGGTGGCAGGGCTTAATTGTGTGTAATTGCCGAAAATGAGTAAATCATAAATAAATATTTAAATGAGTAACATTGCTGCGAAAATAGTTACACTTAAGATTAAAGGAGTCCTTAAAGGGAGTGGGGCTGATGGAGAAGAGCGGAAGGCAGCACTGCTGTAAGGCAGAAAGGTATTTGGTGGAATCCTTTGAACATTTGAAATTTTTTATTTATTTTTAAGAAGAGATGAGATGATAAACGGAATTTAGTCTGTATTTACAATCTGAGGAATATATTTTGATAATGTTCAATTTTACAGTAATCAATTGATAGAAAGTCAATTCTCATGTTTCCATCTAACAGCTTTTAGAGAGCCACAGAAGGACTCTTCCTTCAATTTTACTAATAGAAATGTTTGAGAAATGTTTAGTTTGACAGTGGTGCAGACCATTTTTTAGAGATATGGAAATATCGGAGGGAGGATTATGGTTGGAAAGAAAGAAACGGAAACTTTGCTAACTTCTTGCATTATTGCCAACAAGTATGAATGAATGAATGAATGAAACAAAGAGGGAAAATGTGCTATAGACCAGTTTGATCTTTTGTTCTCCTTCTGCATGTGCCTGTTAAGGGTCTTCCATTAGTCCAACAGTTCTAAGGAAAGTTAGTATTGAGTTGAGGTCCCCTGCTCTAATATCTCTGCCCTCGGGCCAGTAATGCCACAGATATTTGTGCCTACTACGAGCTAAGTCAGTTTATTAGAAGGTGCTCTGGTATATCTTCTACCTCCGTGCAGAATCTACACGAACTTATTGGTGAACATGCCTACTACGAGCTAAAGCTTCGCAGTTCATTAGAAGGTGTTTCTTCTGCCTCAGTGCAGAATCTGAGAATAAGTAGTTTCTCAGTGATTTGTCGGTTGTTTTACGATGCCAATTGAATGATGTTAATTGTCAGGAAAATTGGATAGTGTAGCAACATGGGTTTCATTCGAATTTTGACAATCTGGGTAATTTTTCAGCAGAGAGTTCATATATATTTACCATGAGGTTATTTTGGTGCACAATCTTGAAGTTCTATATCTATAAGAAGCCATTATTCCACACTACAGTATACTTCAAAGTCTCAAGTCTCCCAGTCTCTGAAATGCTGTAAAAATTCTTTAACCAAATTGTTATAGACTTCATAGAAACCATGGAAAATATTGAACAAATCCTCATCATTAATGAAGTCAGTGTTTGAAGAATTCACCAGATTTAATTGACAGTATCCTTGCAAGTTTCCTGGCTCTGGAGTGTTCCCTCTTACAAACTCGAATAATGATATAAAATTTCATGGTATTTATTACAGGTCTGCAAATATCTCTCTGGGCTTCAGGACTACATTTCCCTAAAAACTTAAAGACATAATAGTCTTATATTTCCACAGCAAATATTTCTGATGTTTTCCAAAGGACAACACTAAGGACAAAATCAAACCTTAAATAGTATACAATAGAATTCGCTTTAAGATCAATCAAAAGCTGTCAGTCAGAACAACTGCTGCCATATACACCCGCCCATTAACAAAATCATAATTGATTGTTTTTTCGTACTGATTTGTCTGTCATTTCACGATGCCAATTGAATGAATTACTTTGTCAGTCTGGCTTAATAAAGCGAAACTGTGTGTTCCAGTGACACCCGTCCACCTGGCGTTCGCTTTCTCGAAGGCAATGAATGATTCCGGCCACAATTGCAGTGAACAAACAAAGGAGGCGGCGAAGAAGCTTCAAGCGTGCGTATGGCTTTAACTATACACACACAATAATAAACAGAGTAGTAACGGCAGCAGAGCACGTGGTACAATGACAACAATAAAAGCAAACAACAATTTGTTACAGAGCTAGGATGAAAGGAAGGAAGAGGGACGGAAATGAAAGTAACAATGTCACAGATGTAATGCTGACAGCGTCAACAGCATTTAAATTGCCTTCAATTGCCTGAAATTGTTAAACAGGATGCCAAATGTCCTTGAGAGTATGTGCAGTTGCCAATTGAAGTTTATGCGACAATACACTTAAATGTTTATTGTCTGTCAACAGGAGAGACAGAGGGAAAAGAGGCAGTGGCAGATTTCACTTACTGATATTTGAAAGTAGTAAAATGATTACTATAAATAAAACGAGATAAAATTAACTGAAGATTCACTCAGATAAAGGAAAGAAACATTTTACATGATGTGAGGAGTCGATGTCAACATAAGCGGCTTGGAATTGTAATAGCTGAGTGGTGTTTGGCTGATAATCTGAGGTTGGTAGGAAAAAAGGGGAGGAATCAAAAAATGCAGACTCTTTTGTATTGGCTCAGTTGCATATTGGAAAGATTTATTTAAAAAAGTGTTTTCTTCTAATTTATTCATTACAAATTTCAACTTAATGCACTTGAATAATTTAGAAGATCCTTAAAATACATTTGTGGGATTATCTAAGTATATTTTTTATTCAATTTATTGATCAAAAGTTTCAATTTGATTTTCTGAAATAATTTATGGGATTCTAAAAATACATTTGTGGGAAAGTAAGTTTGTTTATGACACACAAACAACGTGGGCAGCTTGTGTAGTTGGTGACTCAGTGAAACATTGCTGCGTAAAAGTTTATGGAGAGGATTTCGTTCAGGAACGCTAATACGATTATTTACCAGCCAAGTCACCCCACGTATTTTACGCTCGGTGCGATTAGGTGGGCGACTCACTCATTCTCGTTCATTGAACTTAATGAACCATATCCCTCACATAGTTTAGTAGTTAGAGTGCAATTGGTATTTCGATTCTAGAGCTGTGTAAAGGAGGCGTAGAGTACGTAGAGGAGGCGTAGAGTACGTAGAGGAGGCGTAGAGTACTCGCCTTCTCAGAAGAAGAAACATAAGTTCCTGGGGAGGGAAAGTTAAGCAAGGAATTTTTCTTGTAACTATATAAATACCTGTGCAATTTTAATTAAATATAAACTTACTCCCAGGATAACTTCCTTTTGAAGGATTGAAACTGGAACTGAAGTGGTGGTGTTTTATTTCTTCATTTCCGAAGGATTGAAGCTGGAACTGAAGGGGTAAAGTTTTCTTTTTATGAGATGTTGGGAATTGTGGTGATAATTTTCGAGGACATGCAGTCACAGAGTCACATTTCTTTACTTTGTTCTTGTTATTGTTGTGTGTTTCAATCAATGATTAATGTACCTGTTAAGCGTCTTCCATTAGTCCAACAGTTCTAAGGGAACTTAGCACTGAGTTGAGGTAATTACTCTAATATATCTGCCCTCGGGCCAGTAATGCCCCAGATATTTCTTTCTACTGCGATGATTAAGAGGAGTATAAATCAAGTTCTCGTCCTGACGTTATATATTTACTCTTAGTGTATTTATGTTCCTCAAGTGTGTTGTAGGCAGTTAGTTATGGCAGAAAAATGGGTCAAGAGAAAGAAAATGGTGAGTAATCAACATGAAAATTCCATTAAACTAGCTTTGATTTGAACTCCATTGGCGAACTCCATGTGTACTCTAAAAAGCATTTAAATTCAGTTGCTCACAACAAGCAAACCCACAACGCAGCTTCCCATTAGAGGATTCTGAATTTCCTCATTTTCAGAGATTGATTAAACTTCACCCAAGCATCTCTTTAATTCCCTTTCCACAAAGCGATTAAATTTCGCAACCTGGTGACACCTTCCTCCAATTATGCGCACAGCTTTCCACTCACCCGGACGTATGAGTGACATATAATTCTCAACACGCTTGTAAATTAACGCTAAGTATGCCTACTACGCGTGGTAATTGAGACGTTTCTACGCTATTATTAAATTCAATTTAAACCGCTGAAAGTGTATAAGCCGTGAATATATGCAATTGCTCATTTACGCTTGGGGAAGGAAAAGCCAGGCAATAAAAAGTGAAAATGCGACAGCGCAGAAAAATTCACACAGCAATTTTTGCATGCGTCGGCAGGAATTCGGAAATGTCGCTGGGAATTTTACATAACACGCGAGGAATGAGAAGCGGCGCTGGAAGTGATTGGGAGTGGTGGCAACAAGAGCAGCTGCTTAACAGCAAAGCCCTCACCTAACCGTGTGCCATGCCACCAACAGCAACAGCAGCTAGAACAGCAACAACAGCAACAACAACAGTAGCAACAGCAGCTAGAACAGCAACAACAGCAACAGCAACAATAGCAACAACAGCACCAACACCAGCAACAACAGCTACAACAGCCACAATGCAAACAAACGGCTCAACCGTTGAACTTACTACTTCCTAATTTGCAAGCTGAATTCTTGAACAAATAATTTTGGCCAGCTTTTTTGTCGCCGCTCAAGGGAGGGTGGGACAGGCGTGTGGGTCCTTTTTTGTTACGAGGGTGCCAAAATGTAATAAGCAAAAATTATTTACTGAAAATAAAAATGAATAAATGAGTGCTCGAGTGGCGTTGGTGTTGCTGATTCTGCTGCTCCTTTTAACCTCCCCCTCCCTATTCCTGTCGTCTCCTCTGCTGTTACAATTCCTTGTGGGTTTCGTTCTTTTCTAAATATTCTCGTATATGTTGATATGAATATTTTAATATTTTAGTAGACCAGGTAATTGAATTTTTGGCTCGCTACTGTAGCCACGGGCATTGCTCTCCTGCCTCCAAATTAATTCTGCTCTTAAGCAAACAATTTGCCTGCATTCTCCCCTACTCATTATAGTCATCTCCTGTTTAGTTTGTTGCCTAAATGTTTCAATTATGTATACTTCTCCTTATGTGTGGGCTCGTGTGTGTGTGTGTGTGTGTGTGTGTGTGTGTGTGTGTGTGTTTGTATGGAGATGTGTGAAGGTCTAAAGTGCAATCGTTATTACCTCAAAGGACTATTTTGGGCTACAATCAACTAACTTTGCCAGCCGTCAGCACTCCTTCCGCTTAATTCAGGAGCAATGAAGTCGTACATACAAATCACCAGCAGAAGGTTTCACAATGTGTTGCTGAGCTGTTGCTGTTGCTATTGCCTGGGAAGGCTTCTGTGTACTTCTGTGGACTGACTCGTGCATGTGTGCATATTGTGAGCGAACATTCCTCTGTAATGAAACATGCTGTCTTAATTAAGTTTGCTTAAGACTCGCTCCTCTCTTACTACGATCGTCAAATTAATTACAAATTATCAGCAGCAAACAGGACAAGGACAAGCAGGCACCGTGTGTTTGCATATACGTGCCTCTTTTTATCATACAATGATTGATAATCGGAATGATTGATGTATCCGAATCTGAAATATGAGTAACAATGACTTAATTATTTTTTTAATAAGACAAATACAATAAATTTTTTTTAGTTATTTTACCCATACATCATGCTAGTGTGTGTATAGAACCCATACATCATGCTAGTGTCAGTTCTCCTGCATTTGGAACATCTAAACTAGAATATCCTTTATTAACCATTTAAAAACAGTTAATTTGGATCTTTTTTTAAACGGTTAATAAAGGATCTTCTAGTTTAGATGTTTCAAATGCAGGAGAAATGACACTAGCATGACGGATGGGTTCTATAAGATTCCACCAAATGAAGATAGTTGGAATTGGTTCGTATTGCGCACAAAGGAGTTGGGTGGATATGTGGCAGTAATTGGATTTTCAACAAATTGTGAAAACAATGTCGAATTTTAAATAGTTTTCTTTTCATTCAAAGGGTCAGAAGTGTTATTGATGTATTTTCCACTTCCATTTCAAGTATATGAAAGTCTGAGCATTTCAACATTTCTAATCAAATGTTTCGTAAAATTGGGTAATAAGCAGAGAATATTATTCGCAACCTTCCTGACACATTACCAAGGATGTTCGTTTTTGTTTTTTGTCCACAACATATGGGATAAGATATGAGATGATTAAATATGGAGAATTTTTGAATTGTTCCCGATTTGATCTCTCAATTGGGTTCATGTTTTTCCTAATACACTCTGAGATCTGTCAGTGACAGAATTGCCCATTTTCATCCAATGGCAACGCTGAGTGAGGTAGCAGTGGTCGTATATAAAATACGAATTTCACTGTTTAGAGTGGAGTGTCTGTTTTTCATACTGGAATTGAGTGCTGCCAGGTATTAAAATAGTTAAATATGTCCTTTGGTTACGATGAAATATCCCGAGTATGAATTTTATATGGGTACAAACACTTTCGAGGAATCCGAGAAGAAAACGCTTTGGATCAGAATTCATCAGAATGTAGAACAGATTCCAGTGCCACTGATTTCTTATTCAAAGACCCGTAAATAAGGATAAACTCGGGTTATATGGACTACAAAGTAATCCTTACCCCCCGACAATCAGGCTAAGTAACTATTTCTATGATTTTCTCTTCTGTTCCCTTCATATTGGTAGGTTTTATATTGACCTATTCCACTGCCAAAGCCTGTCTTCACACAACTTCTCTGCTGGTATTATTCTACACTTTCCTAGCTTATACAATCGTTAACAAATTCTGCCACTTCCTTCCTTTAAGCGAATAGCTTGTTCCAGGACTCCCTCTCACTGTGAACCATAAAGCCGCAAATTGGCTTTCCCCTTTGTGTTAATCCTATAATACGAGTGAGTTTGGCCAAACGCGATACAATCGGTTTCCGTTTCGGCGCATAATAGGCAGTATAATTTTCGCTTCCCTCATTTAGGGAGGCGTTGGGCAGGGCCGCGGCAATTTACCTACTGATTTGCGATTATTACTATTATTCAGTTAGGGCCATTTTTACCCTTTTCCCCCCCACGCTCCTCCAACACACATACACAGAAACATTCAAGATAATGAATTATGTTTGCATTCGGATACAAACATGCACACACACACACACATCGGAACACATGCATACGCCCTCATACAACCGCATATAAGCTCATATAAAACCACAATGGCCCGCCTCGGGCTTACACAAATAAGCCAAAGTAATGAGCAGACGTTGCGGTTCAGTGAGCAGAAGCCCACGATTTTTTTGTTTCTTCCTTTTGTTCATTTTTTTCCCTGTTTGCAGGATATATAAACATTCGGCATTTGCGTTCGTTCTGCTTTTGTGACTTAATCTGATTTTGCTTTTATGAGGGTCGGTTGTGAGAAAAAAAGGAGTCCGGTTAAGCAGAATTTCATAAGCAAATATAATAAACACATTTGGCCTCCAGTCGAAGCAGATTCATCAGCTGCTTTTCTCCATCCTGGCAGCTGCCACGCGGACATTAAACAGCTTTAACAGCTAAGCGCATTTCGTGCGTCACTGCAGCAGTAATGGCAAATCCTTGTTCAACAAGGCATTTAAAAGTGCAAATGAAAATCTGGGCTGCCTGAGCAGTGACAGTCACAGCCACAGCAACACCCACTCAGAGACAGAGTTTTAAGTTCTAAGTCCATTTGCTCGGTTGCAGCCACTCGCTGAGCCGCCTGGCTTAAGTTGTTGTTGCGGTTGTAATTTAGTGTTCATTTGCTGCTAATCGCAAAGCTCTCTTTTTGCGCATGGGAGTGCTAGGCCCGAATTTAATTATACTAATTGCGTTGAGCCCCATCTGTGAAGCTGGCGGGGCTGGAGAGATACAACAACATGCAAATTAGAGTGTACAATATTAATAACAAGGGAGAGTGCCATGTACAGCTCAGAGTTATCTGCAGTGGCACGAAATGGAGTAGGAAGCCTCCTTTATATCAGAACTATGGATTTTGTTATTAAAGTGAGGAACTGGTTCTTTAAATACTGAGCACTACTTATTTAGTTACTATTTTTATTTGCTTATATTAATGAGTAAGTTAAAAGTACTTTCCAGGATATTTGTGTGGAAGTTCGCTGAACTGCCTTACCACCATATCACAATCTTGTACAATACACGGCGGGTGTGGAGTCTCAGGATCTAAAGAACTGTTGCACTCACTTTGAAGGCCTTCGACTCCAAGCTGTTAAGATTTAGAAAGAAGAATTTAGTGAGCAGGATTCTTACCCTCAACTGTAGCTGTACTAGCATGTTGACCACTAGACCATAGGAGTCGTGATACTTAGAGGAATTGAAAGCTGGAATTAAAAAAGAGGGCGTTTCAAGCATTCACTTTGGAAGAAAATGCTGTATTTTAAAGAGAAAGAAAAGAGAAAGGAAATTTTTTCATGAATACCAAGAAAAAATACAAATATTTCACTTTTAACGTTCATGTTCTTAGGTCCCTAAACTAGGAAGATACTGATACGTCAGGGTAGCTTCAGTATTGAGAGAGAGCAGGTGACTCACTCCACCGTTTTTCTTCTAGATCTTCTTGAATTCATCCTAATTATGTTTAAATCATTCTTTGTCACAAATTTAATCAGCGAATTTATTTCTGGAGTTAACGGCTAAGTCGCCTCAGCTTACTCTGCGCAGCAGTTCCACATCATTATCATATTTTCACCATGTATGTCCTCGCCTTCCACAACAGTCCATAAATAGTTCTTTCTTATTAGTATGGTGACATGATCTATTCCCTGTGGTAGAGATCTGATTAGCCAGTTTTTCAACGAAATAGAACCATACAACAGGACTCTTGTGAGTGGCGAACCATAGTCGAGTGATAGAGACTAACATTCCTTTCACACTGTCTATATTTGACCTCAAACTGAATGCGGACTGTAAGAATATTAGGTGTGATGGAGTATTTCTAATTGGATCATCATCATAAAATGTAATTTTAGCACCGATATCCATCGATTAAATCCATGAAGGAATATCACAAACTAAATATAAATAAAACTTGAGCCTTGTGATGCCCACTTAGCTTCAACTACTATTACCACATTCTTCTTCTCGAGGGCGTGAGACCAATAGGTCTTGGGCAAACGAAGGCACTTGCTTAATGACTAGGCTAATGTGACCGAAACTCGACAGGAAAAAGTTTTGAGATTTGCTTGGCCTGTCGGGAGAAGATATCTCTAAGGTCGGGGCTTGTATAACAATATAATATAACCGGTCATTGGCTTTTTGGCAGACATGCTTTCAGGCTCGGAGTATTCTCTCATGAATACTGCAGAAGCTATAGGGTTGGAGAGGAGGAGGAGACTGTGGAACTTCTCTTCTGTAGGTGCCCGGCTCTAGCCAGAAGCAGAGTGGGCTCTTTAGGCAAATACGTTTTCAGCTCTCTGACGGAAGTGTCCGACGTGAAGGTCAAACAAGTTCTGTGCTTTATTAGGGCTTCAAAATGGTTTGACTAGTGAAGTAGAGGTACAGTGGTACGCGGTAGTATTGCAATGAACCCATAGTGGTCTGAGTGAGTTGGTCTGTAGAATGGGTGCCACGTAAACCTAAGCTAAACTAACTTAACTTCTCTTGTATCAGTTTGCTTCGACCCTCACCTATGGAAGATAGTGGCATGTTTAGAATACAGTATTATTTACTACTTCTGTTATGTCAGCATGCTTTGAATCTCATCTATAGAAGAGACTGGAATATTCGACACAAAGTCTTCTAGAAAAAAGCCCAAGGCCTTCTCTTTGCCTCTTTCATTTGGTGTCACTTCTTATAAGTAAGAAGGAACAAAGAAAGAACCAATTATCTGTCCCGATGACGAAGGTATTCTGATTATTTCTTTCTTAGTATTCTTACTGGGTTTGGAACACACTCTATTTTTATTTATCTAATTCCAATTTGATCCTTGTGACTGTGTAAATATCCAAATATGAAGTTACAATTGCGCATCATCGCACATAACTTAAAATGATTGCGGCGGCTCTTTAATAAAAATTAATTTAATGTTAAAAATTTAGTTTAACACTTGGACACATTTTTTTACTTTTTAACAGGAAATGACGCTAATTAACTTTGTACGCTGCCTTACACCAGTCTACCTTCTATAACGGCCCTAAAACTTTTCTCCGTGACTTGTTCCATGCGAAAAAGTTCGCAGGCAGTCGCAGGGATCCTGGCCGTAATGCTAATAAGAAAAGTTGTCGCGGGCTGAAAACTTCGACCACCGCCAGAAATGAGCAACAACTTTTTTCTGTTTCCTGGTCTTTAGCGTTGGCATTGTTACTGGCCGTGTTGTCAGCCAGAGTAAAATTGCCGCAATTTGAAACTTTAACTTTTGATTTCCTAACTTACTTTACACCTTTAATTATACAATTATAGAGGGTGGTGGGGCGTGCAACTTCCTGCAAGAACTGTGAACATGGCAATAAATTCTGATTCATAAAAAAATTATTGTGGATGATGATTGTATTGGGTTATTGCAGGACTTCTTTGTGGAACTGAATATTCATTTTATTTAACGAGCAAGAAATATGAAGAGCATTCACCTCCCTCATACTAAGTTCAGTGTTAGTTGCCATACTTCCACCTCTTTCCTGCTGATTTGAGCACTTGAATTATTCTCTCCTTCCTCACTGGCTTAAAATCAATTTTATTTTCAACTAATGCAGTGCTTAAAGTCCATCATCCCACAAAAATAGGACAACTGCATCACACAAAGGCACACACTAACAACCGCACATGTGCATGTAATATGCTGCAATATTCTTGCAGCGGTGCCAAACCAATGCCAGCGGTGGTCCTGCACACTCTCATACACATCCATACTCATGAACAGTTCCACACACACTCACATATCCTTACAACTTAAACTGCTTGCGTCTTTTGTGATGACTGGAATGACTGCACTGAAATGCGCACAGAAGTATGCAATGTATTCTTCCGGTTTCTGCAATACGATATCCTTGCGATGACGCAAGCAGTCCGTAGTACAACCGTTCCACACTCGTGCACAAATTGAATTTTTGCTTTCCATGAAAGTTGAATGGAAATCAGATTTTTATGAGGATCACATGGTGCTCTCATTATTATTGTTCTCCTTGTTGTTGTTCTCCTTGTTGTTGTTCTCCTTGTTGTTGTTCTCCTTGTTGTTGTTCTCCTTCTTGTGGTGCTGTATGCAATTATGATAGTGGAAGATTTATGCTTCGTACATATGTGAGTGAAATTTGTGTGTTTCACTGACGTTGCCCAATTCTATGCGGACAAATTGAAGACACCCACTGGCAATTTCTCTTCATAAAGTGATATGAGTCTAAATGGACAAAGCGGGCAATTATTTGTACAATGGATGACAATAATTACCCTAACTCATTTACAAATGCCACTTGAAATAAATGTTCGAAGTCAGCATAAAAAATTACGCCTACAATCGTGCAATAAATGTCAGCAATCATATGCGTAATCATGCAAATCAACGAACGCAGACATTCCGACAGACACTCAGATCCACAGCCACCGAAATGCAAACACGCACACTCGTGCGGTCTTCAGTCTCATCCAGTTACAATCTCAATTTATCAGCAACAATGCTGTTATCAAGGAACAATGGGAGCAATACAGCAACAACAACAACCACAACATAAACTACAATCACCACAATGGAAGACAGAATAAGAAAAGCAAAGAGATGGTGAAGGTTAATTTATTGAAGCTGGCAAAATAAATTGCCAAAATGCGTTCTCATTATTCAAAATGCTCATTGCCACTGCATATGCTTCTGTGTGTGTGTATACAATTGTATGTCCATGTGTGTGGGTGAATGCGTGTTTGGGTATGTGTGAATTGCCAGCACCTTCATGTATGCTTAAGTGTATTCACTGTCAATGAAGAGAGAAATGTACAAAAGCTGCTGCTGCGAATGCTGATAATGATGACGCTACCTAATGATGAGGAGGATGCTGGTCCTTCGTAGGTTTGCCGGCAATTCTAGCTGCAGAAATCTCACTTAAACCTTTGCACATAAATTATACACACGACGCGGCAGCACCAACATCGAAAGCCGCGTTTCCACCCCACTCTGCCATTAGTCAGCATGACCTGCATTCGCAATGACGAAGAGGAATAGCAGCTCTGTGAGGATGTCGTACCTTGCGTATCTTGGCGGAATTTCAGCGTAAGCTCAAAATTTTATAGTGGCAAATATTTTCGCATCCCAATCATTTGCCGTCTATTTTGCATACTTAAGAGCGCTTAAACCCGCTTGCGAACATAAGCAAATGCTCGGGTATGGAGACACTGACACTCTGAGGCTCTCACACACTGAGGCACTCACACACTGAGGCCTCACACACAGAGGCAATCACACACTGAGGCTCTCATACACAGAGACTACCTCGCTTGTATTCACTTCGACAAACTTGTTATGGAAATTTGATTAGTTTTCTAGCTGAACAGCGTAATGAGCGTGTGCCCCATCGCACCGCAGTGCAGCGCAGCACATGTTTCGCTCCAAATTTCCCTCATTTGGTAAGTTGCACGTAAACTTTTCAGCTTGCATACAGAGCAGAGTGCACACAGTGCGAGTGGCGGCAACTCATTTCCTTTCGAATGATTTGTGATTTGTCCCGAAATGTGATTTAATAAAATGCTTAAAACTGGCAAAATTCAAAGGACTCTCATGCAAATTTGCTGCAGTTGTGTACCAATTGCATTATTCAAATTGCTCGGCCGTCCTTCACGCTTTCCTTTGGAAGTTGCTATGATCGTATTTCAAGAGGAATTTTTCCCATCAACTTTAATGGCAATTTCGTGGAAGATATGCTCGCAGAACTTTGGGCATAAATTATTTGTGTGTGGTACTCGTACCGTTCAAGGTGTCACTTGTTGCATATTTGTGCCCGTAGTCTCTCTTGGTATGCAACTTCATTTGTATTCTTCCTCCTGCTTGCTGCCTTTTAGCCTAGAGTTTTGCTTGATTGATGCTGCTCGTGCAAAGAGTTGTGACCGCTGCAAGTTTTCCTTATTCACTGCCACGTCGGAACAAATCGCGTTGTGGCAAGAAATAAATTTTGTTGAGTAAACTAAGTGAAGTCACATTATATGTGAGTGGGTGGCTTCCAAGCCACAATTGGACTCGTGTTGTCTTCTACAGGACAGGCAGGCAGTCTATAGATTACTATTATTATATCTTACAACATAATTAATTATGACTGCGAGGCGTTGGGGAATGAGTACCAGCTACTGAGGCTTTCGACTCGAAGAGAAAATAATTTTTTAGAAAGAAGCAGGGCTTTGAGACCAAGCCCGGGGCAGGATGTGAACCTGCTGCCCTCTGAGTGTGAGTCTAGCAGGCTTATCACTAGACCACAGAGGGCTGCCCAGTCTAAAGATATTATTATACTTTGTGCTAGATTCGTTTAAAGGTGTGGAGTTCAAGGGGTTCACTGGTATGACTTGAATATAGAGCAGGACATACTAATGAAACCATGTCGGCGTGTGTACCATACCCATTATCTCTGCTTCGGTAGCTCACCATAATTATCAGTATCGTACTAAGATATCTTCCTTTATTCATCTCTGCTGACACACCTCAAATACAAGAAAAGATATTATTATACTTTGTTCTAGATTCGATTGAAAGTGTGAAGTTTAAGGGGTTCACTGGTATGACTTGAATATAGAGCAGGACATACTAAGGAAACTAAAGAGATTTTCAATAAGAGGTGTTATTTTGGTATTCAAAGAAAATTGCCAATTTTTGAGATAAATGATCGGATGTTTATTCGATAATAAAGAAGAAGGTATGCCGTTAATAATGTAAAACAACATCAGCCAAATGGCAACCAGAACCACGCTTACAGGACCATATCCTTTTCATGAAATTTTCCAATAACCAAATGGCAAAGTGGCTGCCCTAAGTCGGCGTGAATGCCATACCCATTATATCTGCTTCGGTAGCTCACCATAATTATCAGTATCGTACTAAGATACCTTCTTTTGATCATCTCTGCTGCCACTTCTCAGATACCAAGTTTCAGTACGCCTCCTTCTCTCTCAACGACTTCTAATGTAGTCCTAAGTATTTTAATTGAATTTGCGTTCCCAAACTTCCGCTTGGTTTATGTAGAAAGAAATTTATTTTATTAAATAATCAGCTTCGATGGAAACATAAACTTTCAACGTGCCCGTTGCACTCTGCGTAATTGGGAGTTGTTTTACAGTTGCAAAGTTTCTCCTTTGTGGAAGTTTCCGTTCACTTTCTTGCTTTGTGCCAAAACGATTTTTCTTATTTATGAACTCAGCCGCAACTCTGCGCCAGAACTTTGCGCATTTCTCCAGCGGTGCGGCTGCTTCGGAAATGCTGATAATGAAATTTTTACAATGCACTCAAAGCGGAAAAACAAATAATTTTAATCTTTTTATGGAATAATTTTTTGTTCTCCTCGTTTTTGTATTCTATTTTTTACTAGCTTCCGAGGTGGCACACAGCCAAACGGCAGGCGCAAAACTTTCTATGAGAATACTACGGAATATTCTCTTAATGACTGCTGAGTCATAAATTCGCGTCCCCGCTGTGATGCTGGGGTGTTAAATTTCATTTCTTTAATGATTCAATTCAGTTTCTTTCCCAAACTGCACGCGTTCACCTTTAATTGCAATGCAAATGTTTGCGAGGACGCTTCGTTTTTATTTGCTTGCCATAAAAATGCTCAACTAACATTCCGAACTCAGTCTTATTTGCTCATTTATTATCTAGACAAAGTGGAAAATGTTTGGAAAATCGAAAATCCGTTGAGGAAACATTTGTCTAAGCGAGTCGCTGTCAGTGGCGCAGCCCCAACCCAGCCGCCAACACACCGGCCCAGGTACCTTTGGGGCACACACAGCGTTCATGTGTGTGCGGCACAAACACGTCTCCGTGCACTCCCACATAAATTACCGTTGCTTGTACTTTGGAAATCGTATGTCAATAAATCTTTCTCGCACTTCCACTAATACACACATACGCATGCACACACACACACACACACACACACACACATACATATCCAGATGCACGGACGCACGCACCCACAATCGTACAGAAAGTGATTTGCCGCTTTAAGCCCGAAAACAAAAACCAATTTCAACATTTCTACAAGGCTCGAATTGTTGTGCCTTTGCTTGTTTTTGCCTCACGAAAGGAAGCGAATAACTGCGTATGTGTGAGTGAGAACTTGCGCCACGCCATCTCTTAATGACTGACGGTACTAACAGGACCGCATGCTTGTTGGCACGGAAAAAGCCTATTTTGGTAAAGTTTTGCAGGAAATGTGTTTCAATTTTCCTCGTGCAAATATCCTTAAACCAGTGTGTAAAAAGGGGAGGGTACGGTAGGGCGTTCTCTACTAAGGTGTGGTGAGATTTGTATCCTTGTGTGATGTGGGAGGGAGCAAAATTCAAGTTCAAAGCTTTTCACGTAAAGTGTGGTGAAAAGCGTCAAAGTGAAGTCGCTTCGAAGAGCGCAGAAAGCTTGAAAATTAAGAGCGAACTTGGGAGGTGTTTAAATGAAAACAGGGTGCTTTAAGGTGGCCTGTACACTATTTGTAATAATGTGGAGGTAGCGACCTGAGTGAACAAGGAGACCTGTCGAAGTTATTATATTATGGAAAACATTCCATATAATATTGGGAATAAAGGCCTGGTTGAATTGAGTGGACTCTTATAAAGCATTTATAGAAGTTATTTAGATCCAATTTTGGGAATTTATAAAGTTACAGCTTTTATAAAAGGATTTCCTTTAACAAGGATATACTTAAATGTCTTTCTATAGCTTTTATAATGCTTTCCAATGACTAACTATAAACTTTTCGAAATTTCCTTGAAGTCTTCTTATGAAGCTTCCATCTACCAATTAGATTACAGAGCTTGTACAAAGTTTCTACATAGTTTATAGAGAGCTTTAAAAACTATTTTCTTGAACTTTTCTGCTTAATCATCATTTGAATAACACCAGGATAATAGAGTAGAATAGAATAGAAGAGGGTAGGCCAAAAACCACAAAAGAAGGAGGTCTGGAAGCACTCAGGCATTGATTACCATTGTAATATAAGGCTGGAAATATTTGGAAGAAGGGGGAGATAGAGAATTGTGACAGGAAAGTGACACCTTTTCAAACTTCTTTGACTCTTTTATGAATCTCAGAAGTCTGTTCAGGGTTCGTTGTCCATTCCCAAATCATCTGACCCTTATATGACCCGCCTCATACTGGCAGAGGCAGTATAAGCTCAGAAAAAATGCTCTGTGCCGTCCTATTCTTCCTCACACAGGAGACCAGTTCGGACTCTCGATTAAGCTCTAAGATAATACTTAGAATACATTTAAAATATGTCGTACTGCTAACAGTACTGCAAAGGAAGATTTTGAACCCTTCGGAGACACTTCAAGCTTTGAACCTATTCCACTTTTTCACTACCCAGTAAATTCTTTACAATTTTTTTTATCATTTATCACAATACTCTGTGTTCTTAGTAAGAGAGATAGCTGCGCTGGTTTTAAGAGCGTATTTTACGAGAATACTCGTGGTTGTTCTCACAATTTGGACTGTGTTTACGAGTACTAGTAAATAAGAGAGTAAGAGAGAGAGAGATGCGTTAAATCAGCTGGTTCTGAAATCATCTGTGGTGTTGGTGGTATGGCAATAAATAATATCCTTAATAACAATAACACAAAATACTCAAACTTCGCAGGATTGAATTGTATTAAATTGTATTATAATAGGACTATAAAATAATAAGCAATAAGGAACCATAAGATTAGTTAGGATCAAAATATCTGCTATGCCTATTGAGATTTATTTTTGTCTGACAGTGTGAGAAGTGCACAAAATCTATGCTTGTATATCAATTTATCTGTACTGATCTTGTCACAATTGGTAATTTATATGTAAACACAGCTTCTTAAGGACCACAAAGCATCCTTCTAGAATTAGGACTCTAATTTTCCGTTGGATATACTCTTCAGTCGGAAACGTCTCTAAAAAATTTGGCTATAGCTCATATTAAATTACGTATAGTGAGTGAAAGTGTTTGAGGGACTTCTTTTGCCTTCCAAAGGCTCATTCTAGTTGCTTTTTGTCTTGTCATCTATTACAGCTTCATTGCTAAAGACGCTGATACTCGCCACTCTCAGTCCACAAAAAATTAAACAAATTAAAATAATAAATTTTCGCATGAATCAAGTCAATTTTCATCAAATCACACCCTTCCTCTGTAAGTAAACCCCCGTTTAACGTCTAAAAATATTCGAAACGCAACAATACGCTTTCTCTCGCATGCAACAAACGCATTCAAAGTCTGCCACTGCCACTCTTCCTGCCTCTCGCATCAGGCGCTCTCTTTCACAATTCATGCTCTGCCGACACTCGCATCCACGGCTGTGGTTAAGCGTTCGTCCTTTGCGTTTGCTGCCGTTTGCCTACTTTCGCTTTCATACCAGTCTGTTTGTTGTTGGCGCCAATTTGTGTACGTACTCGCAGGAAGTGATTTGCTATCGTCGCCGTTGCCGTTGCCGTTGCCGTCGCCTCTGCAGCTCAGTTGTTTGGCAACGCACTTGCCGGAAGGTACAAAATTCACGGATACGGGTTGTAAGTGAAATAAATTGTTCTTCTGGTGATTGGTGATTTTCTTGCCTTTTGTTATGTGCCTTTGTCAGTTTTGGGGGACAACGATGCAGCCATCAAATTTAAGGATATAATTATTACAAAAATGTGAATAGTGTGAGAAAATGTGCAATTCTCGGAAAATAAAAGTGAGAAAAATATTAAAAAAATACTCGCGCAAAATGAAAGTGTGAATTGGGGAAGAAGTGACTTCAGTGAGCTGCGTTCCAAGGAGTTTTTCTTGCCTAAAATTGAATACGAAATATACAAAATTTTACTAGAAAATTATTTATTGTTCGGACTACGAAGATGTTCGGATTGAAGGGGTTATCAGAGCCTTCATTAAGTATAAACAAGTGTGGAATAAACTGTTGATTATGTTGTGAGAAAATGTTCTATTATCAAGGATAATGAGTTTTGGAATTCAAATTTTTCATTATTTTGGCAGCAGTTATTCTAGAAATTCATCGTAATATAACTGTCTTATAGAGAAAAGTTTTTGGGATATTGTGATGTGCATCTGACGATTGAAAGATTCGTGTTAAGAGCCTTAAATTTTCTTTATCCACACAAAAATGAAGATTCAAATTAATAAATTTATTCAAAAATTTACAAAATTGAAAAAAGACTTCCTCGCGAAATTTACGAGTATTGTTAGCAGTGGGATACTTTAAAGATTGTGGAGTACTCGTTTAATAACTAACATTTAAAGTTGTGGAATTGGTGTCCTTGAATCAATTTCCTACGAGTATCTACGTCATTGTTATTGACGTCAATCAGACAATAGCGCAGATTACTTACTTTGAATATCCTTTAGATAAATTTTCTTCATTTCTGGTTATTACCACTAGACCCTCATACTTAAATGCCTGTGAACAACCAGCTAGAGTTATGTGTTAACTGTTTGGACTACAATATTCATCAGAAACCGACAATAAGACTTGAAGGATTTCAAGCCACTTTTCCACTGTTCTCTCCACTTCATATCATTATTGAATTTCAAAAAGTTTCGTATCTGGGTTGTACTCATTATGTTTCATTTGATAAATGTAGGAATAACTTCAACCGATTTAAATAGCTCACTACCCAATTATTCCAGAGATTCTCATAATATAAATACGTCATTTCCCCTAAACGCGTGATTCATTGAGGGTCTGGAAATTGCCACATTTGTTCTAGACTGACATCGGTTCATGGCAATTATTCTTCTGCAATTGTTATTCAGAACTTGTTCTTCATACATTTTTATTCAGAACTTGTTCTCTGCAATTATTCTTCAAAAATTGTTATTCAGAAATTACTGTTCAGAAATTGTTATTCAGAAATTATTGTTCAGAAATTGTCCTTCAGGAATTGTTCTTCAGAAATTGTTCTTTTGAAATTGTTCTTCAGAAATAGTCATTCAGAAATTTTTGTTCAGAAATTGTTCTTCTGCAATAATTCTTCAGAAATTGTTATTCAGAAATTTCAATCAGAAATTGTTCTTTTGAAATTGTTCTTCAGAAATTGTCATTCAGAAATTGTTGTTCAGAAATTGGTCTTCTGCAATAATTCTTCAAAAATTGTTATTCAGAAATTACTGTTCAGAAATTGTTATTCAGAAATTATTGTTCAGAAATTGTCCTTCAGGAATTGTTCTTCAGAAATTCTTCTTTTGAAATTGTTCTTCAGAAATTGTCATTCAGAAATTGTTGTTCAGGAATTGGTCTTCTGCAATAATTCTTCAGAAATTGTTATTCAGAAATTTTAATCAGAAATTGTTCTTCAGAAATTGCCATTCAGAAATTGTTGTTCAGAAATTGGTCTTCTGCAATAATTCTTCAGAAATTGTTATTCAGAAATTGTTCTTCTGCAATTGTTCTTCAGAAATTGTCATTCAGAAATTGTTCTTCAGAAATTGTTCTTCAAAAATTGTTAATCAGAAATTGTTCTTAGTTCGGTAAGCACAAAATAATAGTTCCCATTATCGATCACTCTATGCCTAGGTCTAGTCTGTGATATGATCATTTTTTCTACTGCCTATCCTTACTTTGAGTCTTCAATTATATCTCTAGGAAACCTGGTTAATTGTCCTTAAATTATATTATTTCCCTATACTCGTATAAATGTTGTCAGTGCCTTATTCGCTGGAGCTCCTTTCTTCTTTTTTAACTTCAAGTGGCAATTTTTGAGTTCAGACCCTCCTCAATTTCAGTTGTAATGCAGTGGAGTTCCCCGGAGAACCGCCGAAGAAGAAGGTTTCCAAGCACTCAGGCATCTCTGCCCACTGTGCTATTCAGTTGTATTGACTCCTTATTGAAATGTGTTGTAATTACAGTTGATCTTCTCTATTAACAACTCATAAAACGAATGAAGTCTAAAAATGGCGACAGAATGATCTATTGAAGCTTTGCTTTACTTCCGAGTTTGAATTGAATTGGTTGTTTAGGAGGTACGAAGCTCCCAACTGCACTGTCTAAGTTCCCAGAGTTTAATTAATTGTTTAATAGCTTATCACACTCCCATTACCGATAATTAAATGACTGAGCTGCCAAAATCCCCAATGGAGGCATTCTAGTTATCAACCTTTAATACACAAAAACAATTTAATTACCTGTATCTCCATTTCAGTCATTTATGTCAGGATTTGTGCCCATCTCTCGTCCTTCTAATGGCACATTCAGAACCTGTTGCGGGAGTTTCCATTGCCAAATTGCCAATCGTTTGCCCAAATATTTACTAAAGCGTTTGTTTACAAACACATTCAACCATTTAACCAGGGTAATGCGATTTAATTTTAATTGTACCCACTCACACATACACATACACACACACACCAACCCACGGTTCCACGCTCGCTGACACACATAAATATACCAAATTTAAATTTGAAGTGTCGCAGACGCAAACAAACAAAAGCGCCAGCCAAACAACGTGCAATCTAAAGCGCTTTAAACTGCCATTCCACTACCACACAATCGCTGGCGTAGCCCCTGAAAGCATGCTGCAACATTGTTGAAGTTTACCTGAAGGGAAAGGATTCACACTTGTGCTTGCTTCGCTTGCTTGTTGGGTGCTAATGAAAATTGGCTTTTCCTTTGTAGTGTGCTGCGCCTGCCTGCCTTCGTGCCTGTCCTCACCTTTGTCCTCCGGGGCCCGGAGATAGGTGTACAAATAAATTTCATAACACACCCGGCGGTGGGTGGGCGCCTGCACGTTGTTGTCCTCCTGTCTCTGTGTTTTTAACCCCAAAATGAGACCTCAAACTTTATGCCTTCACCTGCCTCTTCTGTTGTGTCTTACACACATAATTCACTCTTGTTGCCAGTACGCTGTGTGTGCACGTTTAACCTTGCGCCTTTTTGCTGTGTTTGTTGCCGTTGTTGTTGGAGTGGCTCCGAAGCGCTCCGGGTCATTGGAGTATTATGGCGCAAAGGCAATGTACCTCACTTTTTTTCCTCCTTTATTTTATTATAATTTTATTTGATTTTTTCGCACTTCGGCGTTCGCTTCTTGTAAATCGCATTGTCTGCCGTGTTTTGTTTTTGTTTGTAGCATGCTTTTAGGCTTCCTGGCTCGCTTATTTCGTACTTTTAATGTAATGTCTTTATTGTTATTTCGGTTTTTGGTGTTAGTAAAAACACATTTGCGCTCGTTTTTATTTTCGTTTTTTAGGTGTTTATTTATTTAATAATTTTATAATTAATTTTGAACCTTTTTGTAAGCAGTTTTGTGCTATTTATGGGCCACGGTCCTGGGGCGTTACTGCAAATAAATGACTTGTGTTTGCTTACTTTGAAAGCTTGGTAATTTTAGCTCACTTTCTGGATATCATTTTACGCATTAATCCCGTATTTGACTATATTTAAAGAATTTGTCAGCAGTTTTGCTTCAAGAATCCTTTTTCGTCCTGCTGCCATATTTGTTCGCACCAAGAAGACCTCTCGAAGTTCTTAGAGTAGTCTATAGAATGATGCCAACTTTCATTATGTGTTATTTTCTGTGTCCTTCGTCACTTCCTGCCTGTGCCTGCAGCACTACAATTCGAATGGTGTATTATTATTTACAATCAGTCGACTTGGAATGCATTTGCAGTTCAAGCCATGTCAGGAATGTGCTTCCTTACGAAACTCTAAGAACTAAATTGTGTGTGAGGAATGTGCATATACTGGACAACAGCCCCAAACCATTCCCATATGGTTCGGTTTTGCCTTTTTCTCCTTTGTTGCATATTCTTCTTCTCTTTCCTTAAATAGCAATCGCCTTTTAGCTTCCCTTATAGTAGAAAATACATGCAATAAAAGAAATGTATAGCAAATACGACATTGTGGAGTTCCTTCGTGCTTCCTTCTGCTCACATTTGCGGAAGCGGCATAAAGCATGAAGAAAGGCTTCAATAGTTGATATTATTTGATGCCTTCCGTGTAATATCAAAATTGTTTCTATGGTTATTATGTTGGATTTTGTGTGGAGGTTTTTTTTGCTTCACATTACCTTTAATATTGGGTAAGGTATTATTTCACACATTACGATTCACTTACCTATTTTAGCCCTCAAGGAGAATTAAAGCTCTTCGTCGAATAAGAAACTCAATGCTATTTGTATTTTATCATATTTTGTAAGGAGATTTTTTTATATGTTTATGTCTGAGTTTTGGTAATGTGTGAGGTAATCACTTACCCAGTTTAACCTTGGTGACAGTGGAAAATGTTTCCTCTAGTGATGTATTTTGTATATTGTTGTATTGGGTACAGAGATGCTTTTATATGTTTATGTCTGAGTTTTGGTAATGTGTGAGGTAATCACTTACCCAGTTTAACCTTTGGTGACAGTGGGAAACGTTTCATCTAGTGATGTTTTTTGTTTATTGTTGTATTGTGTACAGAGATTCTTTTATATGTTTATGTCTGAGTTTTGGTAATGTGTGAGGTAATCACTTACCCAGTTTAACATTTGGTGACAGTGGGAAAAGTTTCGTCTAGCGATTTTATTTGTATATTGTTATATTTTTTGTGGAGATTCTTTTTGTGTTTTTGTCAGAATATTGGTAATGTGTGAAGTAATCACTTACCCAGTTTAGCCTTGGTAAAAGCTGGAAGAGTTTGCTAAGAAGTGTTACTTGCATTTGGTGTAGCGGAAATTTTGTATGCACACTACTTCTGATTTTGGGTAATGTGTGAAATAGTCACTTACCCAGTGTATTCGTTAGTAAAAATGGGAAGAGTTTCCCTAGATGCTCGTGTTTGAATTAGACAAGTTACTCTCTGTTATGGGGAGATATTCAAAGCGATCATATTACGGAGTGCATTGAAGAATACAATGAATAAATTCGCATTCCACAATCCGATATTATCTCTGGACACCACCCTAATGATCTGTATTGTATTATCAAACATACCAGTGATGTATGGAACTGTGGATGCAGTATAATCATCCTTGATCTTGGTCCTTATATTAGTCAATATCAGTGAGTTACTGAATTTTGTTTGTGGTATAAGAATCCTTGAACTTTTTAAAACTTCAACGAATCATCTTTATCTCGTATCAGATATAAAATAAGATTTTTCAGAGAGGGGCGGTGCTTCAAAACAAGATAAAGCAGTGGAACCAAAGATTCTCCAGAATAATAAATAAATTTTTAATGGCTTCTCTGGTATGTTTTTTGTTTTTTGGCTTCTCTGGCTCTTAGAAAACAATATTTGACAATACAGCCGCAATTTATATGCAGGATCCAACAGTGTTCTCGTATGTCGCTCTGTAGAAGGAAGCTTCCTTCACCAAAGTAGACCTCACGGTCCTTGTAGGCACTAAAAGCAAATAGCACCCCATTGAAACTATTCAAGCAGGAATTCTAGGCCTACACTTGATTAAGCCCATCATAATGGTGTAAACCGCATGATTTCAGAGTCGCAAGTTTACACAAACACACACACACACGCACTCTCTGATACAGTGGGGAAAAAATCCACCGAAAATTATGGGTCACTTGGAACGAGGTGCACCAATTGGGGCGACCACCAAACTTGGCGAACAAAGCAAAACTTATTGCGCCATGTTTCAGAAATTGCCGGCGTAATTGTGCAGAATGATGATAAGCGTTGCCGCAAAGTGATAAAGTGAAAACGTTCCCACACACACATACACACAAACACACACATGCGCGCGCATTCAAGCTCACATTTAATGGGGCTGCCAGGCAAACGCTGGACAATTAATAAATGCTTGAAGAATGCGCTTGCATTATTATTATTATCATTATTAATTTTTGTGGTTGTTGTTGTTGTTTACATTTATTGCTATTGTGGTTCCGTGGTTGATAACGAAATTATTGTGCATATGCAAGCATTTATTTAATGTGATACTCGGCTGCGAGGAGTCCCTGATAAGCACAGCGAAATTGTTTTTGAAGTTGTGTGGCGCGAGCATGTGCCTGGGTGAGTGTTTGGGAGGCCATTACACAGACCATTCAGTTTTACAGCGCACCATTTCAGGAGAGCACACATAAAAAGCCCTACGAAGAGGCATTCAGACGTGCTGCCGCAGTTGTGCTCGTAGGTAGTCCCAGCGCTGAGGGCACGTAACTACAATTACCACAAATTTTGGACTTGCACAAACTGAGTGGATAAGAATAATTTAAGGCTCTTCTTTTTGGTGTTCAAACAGTTTAAAGAAGGTTTTTAAAATTTAGCGTATGCGGCCAAAAAGTGTAGCAACATAAATTAAAGTAAAGTTCATCAAAAGTGTTTAAAAGAATTAAATAAAAATATAAAATAAATTTCCCAAAAAAGAAAGTTAATCAAATAAAAAAGCAGCTCCGCCACAAACCGTGTTACAAATATGTCAAATTCCAACTCCCGCCTTAAAACGCCACCCTACTTCCGGCGCACCGTAGTACCTGGCACAGCCACACAAGTGTCAACAGCTTGCGGCGCACAAAATGCCAACACCAAACCGCAGCAACACCAGCAGCAGAAGATGACAACAGCCTCAACAGCAACATCTACGGCATCCACATCAACAACAACAACACCATCTCCCTCACCCACACCCACTCCCACATTAACACCTTGCACCACACCCACTCCACATGGCAGCGTGTCAGCCTTGCACACTCAGACTCACACTCACAATCAGCCTGCCACTCCCACCCACACACGCAGCCACATCCACACCTCCACCCATGCATCGCCAGCCTCATCTTGCCCGGACTCCCCGATAAGACGCGTTTCGTCGAGCTTAAAAAATTCAGCTATGGATTTCGCATCAAGATTCTTCAACAAATGCAAAGCGGCGACATTCACCGTAGATGGGGCCACGTACACAATAGGTAAGTGAGACTAGAAATTAACAGGGCGGGTAAGCAGCAGCAGCAGCAACAGTAGCAGCAGAAGCAGCATCTTAAGTTGATAAAGGTCAACAACGCTGGTGCTCGTACACATTGTAGACGATTGACACCGCATATATGCATGAGCTCAGAGCTGGCGTATTGTGCAGGAAAAGAATGGCAAGTGTGCGGCACCGAAAGAGTTTTCAAGAAAAGAAAGTTTAAAAGTAAGCGATAACAAGAGGAGCAACAGCAGCGGCAGGAGCAGCAGCAGCAAAAGCTGCTTATGCAAAGCAGACAAGCGCATTGTGGCGCAAACAAAATAGAATCGAGAGCTAAGTAAATACGATTTCTTATTTCGCCTGACAGAGGCAACGAAACTCTTCATGCAGAAGTGTGTTTGCAGGCGGCAAGGATAATGGCACAATTTGCTAGTGTAGGAGCATATTTGCACAAATTGCTATTGAATTGCTTCCCAGGAACTTCTCTGCGAGTGAGGAACTTAAAGGTTTCTATGAATTTGACAAATTCACTTGCGAGCAGTCCTGCTTCACTTTCACTAAGGAAGCATACTGTTTCAAAGTCCTGAAATGTTTGTTTAGTGTCATTTCGATTCACTGATAAAATGACAAAAGCAGAAGCGTATCTTTAATGCACTGCCTCAAATCATTTGTCACTTTAGTCGTTCATTTGCCACCCATCCCCATACTTGCTCTCTTACACCCTCAGTGCCTTGACACATCCCTTTATGTGTGTAGGTGTGTGGCACACTTCATTGCCGCAAGAGACACATTGGCGACAGAGATAAGCAATTCAAATTCATGTTCAAGGTGAGCGCGTGGCCGTGACTGAGCCGCATTGTGGCAATGCCAATTTTGTCGCTGATTTGCCACACTCCTTCGCTTTAATGCTGCTCTGCATATTTAGCCCACAAGTCGTGTATGTAGAGCTCCACATGGTACGACCACTCTCTGCCATATTAAAATGTCACAGCGTACGTAGTAGGCGCAGCGGTCGTGGTTGGGGAAGTGGACGCGTACGTGTACGTGTCTGTCCCCCGTGAGAAATTGTGAGCGCGTTATAAACGCTGATGTGCTGATGGCAGCGGATTTTTCCGATTATGTATGTGAGCAGCTTAGCGTGAGCATGTGATAAATGATACTTTTATGATGGCTTTTGATGGCAAATTCTGTTAAAAATATCAAATATTAAAAGTTTAAATTTCATGCTCGTATATCGCATCCCTTTACTGCATGGTTGTGACTGCAGCACAGGAGTCGGCTGTCATGCTCAAAGATTATGGAAGCTTCAAGAAAAGTGTGTCCGGGTGGCATTAAGTTTCAATTTATTTTAGCTTACTCTGACTTTCTCTTTCTTTCTGGCACTCTCTACCGCACTTTGTCTCTCCTTACATATCATATACGAGTATATATATATATATATATATATATATATATATATATATATATATAATATATAGGCGTAATAGTTATGTGTACTTTTAATATACTCGTATGTTGAAATTATGATATATATATATATATATATATATATATATATATATATATATATATATATATATATATATATATATATATATATATATATATATATATATATATATATATATATATATATATATATATATATATATATCATAATTTCAACATACGAGTATATTAAAAGTACACATAACTATTACGCCTAAGGCACTCTGAGCCACCCAAGATAGTTTATACATAAGCTATTCCATGAGAGCTTCGTAGATGAAAGAATATATCCTGAATAGTTAATACCTCAAAGGTATCAAATCTGATGCGGCTCAGTGATGATAAATTTATAGGCCAATATATATGATAACTTAATACATCGATGACAAGTTTATATTATCCTTTTCATTAAACATATTATATTATCCTTTACATTCACAGATTGATCTTGACAGTAGTTCGATCTGCTGTCTTTGGACACAATATCTTGCCATACATCTTGTCACGCTTCTGAGATTTTGCTGTTTCTGCAGGAATATCGTAGTAATATGACAGAATATGTGATAGATAGAAGTGGGGTAGGCCGGAGAACCGCCGAAGAAGGAGGCCTCCAAGCACTCAGCCATTGATGCCCATTGTACTGAATATGATATGACTTAATATAAGTCAAGCTTTTTGGGTGGAAAGGCCTTTTTCGGCAGATTTATATATAAAAACATTTAAATTGATCCCTTGATTATTATTTATATTATGATACGCTTCTATATAAACAATTGTGTCGGTATGTTTTGGAGGAATGAATACTAGAAACTAAGTCCTTCGATTGCAGGAGTGAAATATTAGAATGAAGTAATTCCAGACCATACCATAGGTCCCGCAACCCGTGACTTCGAGACTAGCATGCGAATCATTAGACCAAGGGTGATAGGTAAGAAAAGTTTAATTTGTTTGGGATTTTTCTCGCAACTTTCAACTTTTATCCTACTGCTTTCTTTTCTGGGTGATTTTCACTTGTTCTCTATCCGTTGACACCTTCCTTATAATACAATTTTGTCCTTATCATGTTGCCTCCTCAACTATTGAATATGGAACTAACAATCTTACCGCCTGCTTCCCCACTGGTTCTCCTTCGTAGCGCTCCGCAAGTCTCAATGCAATTTCATGGCAATTAAAATTTTAATCAGTTCATTTTCAGAAGGCTCTGCAAAGAAGCACAGTGCAAATCCTTTGAGACTTATGCAGTAGCAGCGAATATTACGCATTGCTGCTAATGACAAAGCAAGGCGACGACACGCTCCACGCTACCTCAGAAGCAGCAGCGGCGAGCAAATGTGGCAGGCACATTCCAATAAAATCAACCGGAAGAGCCCTGCGCACACACAAGTTGCTTGATTGGCTATTTCCAGGACTAATCAGTGCTGCAACTCAATTTGTTGCACACAAACACAATTACAAAAAGCGGTGCACAGCATGTGTCTGCGGAGAACAAACACATTTTCGCACACACATTCACACCTACATCTACGCATATGCATAAGTAAATATAGAACACAATAACGACTAATTAAACAGCAGGGGAATAGTTCGTAAGATCCTTTCCATTGCCGCTCCATAGGGCGTCCTTATTTGCTTAGATTTACTCACATGCTTTAATCGAAGGCTCGGCAATGTGCAGTATTGTTTTTCTCTCAGCGTTGGTTTCTCATTAGGCACGTGTTTGTACATTGTCATCGCAAGTTGTGAGGTTTGTAAAGTCGCTCAGAGGGTCGTTCCATTCATTCGTACAAAGAGGCAACTGAAAAATATAATTTTCCATGACTGTTCATGACATTTCGTGAAGGGCTAAGCCTGGGTTTTCATCATGATTCCCACAGGTTGTTTTGGGTTTGTGTGTGGGCATTTATTAGGGAATCGTTTGATACTGCAAATAGACTGACTATTCAGCAGGATACTCGCATTTTGGCTTTAACACTCTGGTATGTGTTTCTTAGTTGATTTCGAACACAAATAGTTTGCATTGGAGTAGCAAACCAAACGAATATTTAAGGTGTCTTATTCTTCAGATCACTCTGTTCTTACTGCTGGACTTGCTGGAACACAGTGCTTCCTTAGCTAAGCTTTGTATATGTGGTCTGATGATTCCTATTGGCTATTAAATTGAGGCCTTGCACATATTTTTAACTTCAAGTTCTAATAGTTGGATATGCACTGCAGCACATAAAAGGCATGGTAGTACATACTGTTTAACTCATTAAAAACTAACTTTTAATACATTAATTACCAAACCGTGCACAGCCCCTCCGCTTTCCCGTTGCTGCTCATGGCACTTAGTAAATTAAGTTTATGAATTGAATATGCGCAATCATTGAAATGCTTATTCAACACACACACACCTACAGTAATTTTATTCATACCCGTATGCAAAGTGACCCTACGTGGCGTATGCGCAATTTTCAACGCTGCTATATTTAGTTTTATTAATTTAGCTGCCGCCCCTGCGGAGATTTATTTTAAGTTTACAAATGGAAATCGATTTTTTCATTTCACTTTTTCCCCATTTTCCTCCGCGTGCTGTTGTGTGTTCCTCTCTCAGTCTCCCTCGGTCTCTGTTTATGTTGTGCACTGCCTTCGCTTTGACCCACAACCTGTTGCCCAGTTAGGTGGCCAGTCAACCGTTAAGTTGTGGCAGTCAGCATAAATTTATCGATTTCGGTCCATTTTTCGTATAAAGAAAATTCGCTCAAGCGTGGCTGACACAAAAATATATGAATGAACTTTTTCCAGGACGAGGCAGATTCTTGCCAAATGTGCCATGATGAAGCTCGAATTTGTTATTCTTGCTGAAATGCTTCAGTTGAGAAAATATTCTTCGGTTTACCTGCCACACAAAATGAAGTATAATTTAATGGAATTTTTGTTAAATTTTGTGGTCAGTTGGGTTCCCAATTGGTAACACTTCCAGATAATGTATCATTATTAAGTAGGAGTGTACCGCAATATTATGCTCCGCTGTATTCAGCTGACCACTTAATTAAGTCTTGCCATGACAACTCTGAAATCCTCTGCTTCACATCAATAACTTCCAAAACCAATGCAAAGCCAATATTTGCAACAACAACAACAACGACACATAATTTAAATAGCCAAATAGCTGATGGCCCCAATTATGGCCTCAAGGAATTCATTGCTTGCTGCGCTGTCATCAGGCAGGCTCGCAAATTGGGTATTTGCTCAATGTAGCCAATGATTTGCTTGCCCATCCTCAGGCGCTGGTGCTGTTATTGGCGCTACTGTCACTCTACGTGCCGTGTTAAGTACATTTCGTGGTTTCGGTTTTCGGTGTTAGTGCTGTCAGAAAAGTGATTAGTGGTGCTCAGCTCAGAAGTGGGCTTGAAGAGAAGAACTCCGCTCCTGTGCACGTCGTAGTTTTGAGCTTAATTGCAAGCAATGTTTCCGCACTCATTTTAAATAGAATTATAAAATTCCAATATTTTGCGGAAGGCAACGCGAAGTTGATTCAATTTATTTATTCCCTTGCTCAGCACAAGAATTTTCCTCCCAAATTCTCCAACTTTTCTGGTATTTGTGGTAAAACGTCGCAATATGAGAACTTCTTTGCCCGCCGGCGCTTCAAATTTCCATTCACATTTGGGATGATTTTGTGTGTGTGTGTGTCTAAAATGCTTCCCACCCCAACGCTCGGCATCATCAGCATTTGCGGATGACTTTTTTGCTGTTTTATTGTGTTATTTGCTTTTTCTTTTTTGTATTGTGATTTTGCATTAATACAGCCACAAAATGAGCAATTTAACTTGTCGCTGTACTTATTGTTATCCTTGCTGTTACGTCAGAGAGTGCTCGTGTGTGTGTGTGGGGATTATGATGGGAAACAATTTTTTGCCAAGCATTTCTTAACTTCATGTCAAAACTTTGCCCCTCCAGGCTCTGCACCAAAGTTGTTCAATGTGGAAGCAGAATTTATGCATTTAACTGTAATTAATTAAATTATTAGAAGAGAATGTAATGGGATTATGCCTGAAAGGATGTGCATTTTGATAAATCGTTTGTCACTCAAGCCACAATGCCGCTTATCCGTAGCTGAAAGTCGATCGGATTTAGGAGCATTTGTGAGTGTCCCATTATATTGAAGGCGTATATTGCGTTGGGTAGAAAGATTTTGTGGGTTTTTTCTACTAAGATGCTCTCTCAACTGTTTTGCGTATGCTTTAATGCAAATTTGGAACGCCTTTTAGAAAGCCCTCATAAGCAGTTTGTTGCTACCTTTCCACCAGATGGATCTAATGTGAGATTTGTTACTATTGAACACAAAGCATTCCCAATTTTTGGTTAACTCTTCTCACTATTTCATTGAGTGTCGTTAAAATGGTTGTATCCTACCTCGTTACCTCTTGATAGTAGGCGATTCCTAAATTCAGGAAAAGTACTCTTGCATATCTATGGTAAACAAAAGTCCACCCGCCTTCGATCACATCCTGATCAGAGGAAACCCTTTAAGATTTATGGAGGCCTCGCAGCTGATTATACACCATTACCAATTTGTGATTAACCCTTCTCACTATTTCATTGACTGTCCTTAAAAACTTGCTCCTTGCTCCTTGATTGACGGTGTTTCGAAAATTCAGAGAAATCCCTCCAGAATATCTGTGGTAAACAAAAGTCCACCCGCCCTACCTCGGTCAACTCCTGATCATAGGACATCCTTTAAGATTTATGGAGGCTTCGCTGCTGATTTAGCCGCAATTCCCACTGAATTAATTTTCCTGTACGAGATGTCTATGCCTCGGCAGCTGCTTCTCTTATTTTACAAGTGTTCTGTTTTACTCCTTTCACCATACTTTGGTTTGCCACAGGACTTTGTACTGTTTCTGTGCGGGGAATGAGTAATCTGTTGAATTGTTTAAACATAAATCTCGAGATTAGTGTAAATTAATTACGTAGGAAGCTGACGGTGCTTCCTGGCGTCCTCGGCCAAAGTCAATAAATAAAGCGTTGAAGCTATTTTGCATATCCAAAATATTTGCACAGTTTTCTTCAATTACAATTGCACGAAATATTACTTTGGTTATAGCCCACATTCCCCCACTTCGGGCTTTAGAACGCTGATAAATTAACAAACAAATTTCACCGTTGCCACCTAGAGTGGTGCGTGCCTCGCCTTATCGCAAGCGTTACGCATTCATTGACAGATTGTCAGACATTAATAAACGGAAGTAGTCAGTCAACATCATAACGAACTGACTGCGTCCATAAAGGGGTGTAATAAGGGGCCATAAACAAACAAACAGCAATGAACTTGAGGGGCATGCCTACGAGTATTTTGGCTTGAATGACAGACACTCCCGCTCATAAAATGATAAATATCCTTAACCGCTATAAGCGGCGCATTAAGCGCCTTGTCGAGGCTGTGAAAAATCGATTGACATTTATTGTTGCCAGTCGCACACAAACGCACCCAAACACACCACCCCACACAGGAGCACACACAATGCTGTGCTTAGTAGTATGTTTGGCTGCAGAAAGCAGAAAGCCCCTCCAAGTCTTTTGCCCATGTCAATGAATTTTATTTGTGGTTGGTTTAGTCACTCGTGAATTCTGATGAATATTGCCTATTTCCAATTTATAGCCGCATTTTTTCTGCTGTGCTGTTCCTTACATAAAACTCTCATTATCCTTTCTCAGCACTAAGTAATTTTCAGTTACGACTGTAGACAATTTATGGTTGCGTCCCACTCTTCGGGTATGAAAACAAACGCTGAAGAAGAGGCTCAGCTCGTGAGTGTTTCTGCAGAATTTTTTCTGCTCACGTTTCTTCTTGTCCTTACTTCGTTTACCGGAGGAAAGGGAGCACGAGTTTGGTGGGGTGTTTACAAAATGAAAATTCAATTTCGAAAATTACTTCTGTGGCCAGTTGAATTCCCAATATTGCAATAATTTCAGACACAAATAAATACAAATGTGAAAGTTGTGTTTATCGCCACCAATTGAAACTTTCTTATTATCGCCTGCATCAAATAAATTGCTTTGCCTGCTGATTGCTTAGTTGCGTGCCTCTGGAATTGACTTTTCACTTTAGCCGCGCTCACGGTATACTCGAATCATTTCCCATTTCCCACAGAGCCTTCATCAGTTGATTTTATTTCCTCAGCAATTTGTAATTCATATCCACGCTTCGAAGTTGAGTGAGTGCCTCCTTCGCTGGTCCCCTAGGAACACACACACACACACAGGCAAAAAAACGCGCCTATATTCCGCGCGGCTGTGCATAAAATTTGATCGCATATTCCATAAATTACTACAAGTACACCAATCAGCATCTTCTTGAGACGGAAGAACCCGTAATGGAGGCATATGTGAACCCATTTATATGCGTGTAGTGTGGATGCGCCCCGGAAGAAAATCAAATTGTGTAGTGAGAATATTTTAACATATCTGCTAAGATCAAAACACAGTTGCAGAGGCAGTTTCCATGGAATTGTTTTAAATAACAATAAATTGCTGCTTTAAGAGAAGTTGCTCGACTACCCAGAAGGCAACTTCTATGGAGTGTCTACACAGCTCAGCTCACTTCAGCTGTGGTAGTCGAAAGTGTCTGCCAGAAGTCTTCAGGTAACACTTCAATTCATTTTGTGAGCAATTGAGGGTCTTCACAGCTCAGCTCACTACAGCTGTGGTGCTCGAAAGTGTCTGCCAGAAGTCTTCAGTTCATTTTGTCAGCTATTGAGTATCACAAGTAACGCATTTATTCAAATGAAGTGGGAAAAGATTGCCCAAAATATGTGAACGTCCTGCCAGGATTTTGATATGAAATGCTTTAACCATGATTTCCAGACTTTTGGACTGTGAGAGATTGTATGAGAACTGAAAGTTCCTAGAAGGAGATTGTGGTCTCTGAATTTACTTATAAAAAGACTTCTGGGGTCTCCTGAGGAATTGTAGTCCCAGCATTTACAAATATAAAGACTTCTGGGGCCTCCGATGCTTTTCTCAGAGCCCATGACACACTCTCACAAAGGGACTACTCAGAGATGCTCAAGAGACTGTAGAGTTGTGAGAAGACACATATGTATTTTGCAGTGACAAATTCTACAAACATTTCTGTACTCTTGCTGTGGAGAGACTATAGAAATCTACATAAATTTGCTACAGGGAACGAAAGAGACTCATAAGTAGAGACAGACATTTGTAGTTCTCACCGAGTCACATCCAACTTTCGAATGCTGACTTTACAAAACACGACTGCAAGCCATGCTTAAACACATTTTGTTGCACAAACTTGAAGGCTCATTGTTGTTCCAGTTTGAGCCGAGAGATTGTTAGAAAAATATACCCATGTCTTTTGTAATATATTACTCAAATTACTATGGGAGGAGGTCCTCTCAAATTCATTCATATTTTTCCTTGTGGGATGGAGCACTATCAGTTTGGCTTTGAATGTGCGTGGATTGACATACTTTTTGCTACCATAATAGTGGCTTCATGTACTTGCCGCATCGATTTAATCAACTATTAAATAGCTGCGACACTTGAATTGAACTGTTCTCCTTATTTCGCACTTTTATGAGCTGTTTATAATGTCACTCTTGAAAATCCAAGTTCGTAAGTTTCTAGTCATAAGATAAAGTTAGATCAATAAAGGCAGTTCTGAACTATGTTATCAGTACTGAGAGTAACTGTCAGGATGTAAATCTAAAAGAAACTATTAGAACCATTAATGAAACATCATAAAGTGCAGTGAAACATAAACTGGCAGTTATATATGATAGTCACCCTTCTCTGCAAATGGACTTGATTCCTGAGTATGTAAAAATGAACTCTCAAAAGGATAAAATAGATAAAAATATGAAGAAACGAGAAAATTTTAGTATTTGGGTACTTAAAACTTGCCAGTCGGTGTATTAAGAGTATCATTGCTATGAAGTGGAACTAATTAAACTTGTTGTAAAATGGTTAAAGCTTCTATTAAATAAACTTTATTAACTCTTTATCCAGGCCAATTGTGATTCTTATTATATATAATATTTTACCTTGCAACCATAATTAATTATGTGTACTCGTACATATACTTTGGTGAATGTGTCCTGGCAACTAAGGCTTTCGACTCTAAGGGAAGAAGATTTAGAAAGACGCATTGTACTACCATGCCTTGGGCAGAATACGAACCCTTGATCCCACTACTACGGCCATGGAATTGTTATTAAATTAAATGGATTGAGAAATGAATAGTCACAGAAGAGCTGTATCAACACTTTCAGTCTCTGTTATATTCATGAGCTAAGTGAAGCTCCTTCGAACATCCTACAAGCAAGGAATTATATGTTATTGCGTCTAGTCTATTTGATTCGTGACTATGTTCTGCTCAAAGTATTCCATTGAATTGCATTTATAAACTCAACGCCACTGAATACTTTGCAGTTTATAGTTTACATATTTCTATTCACTTCTCGCAGTTATTTAAAGGAGTTCACTTCACAAGCTACTTTAGTTTTTTACGATCCTATACACTTTCATCCTTTTTTACTATGAACTTCCGCGACATCCACTATAAACTTGAAACAAAACACGACTTCTAGTACAAATTCACCAATTTCAAAGTGGCTGTGGTTGAATACCTATTCGGGGTGGTTTCACATGCCATGAATATCGAATCTGGCTTAAAGGAGCATGCTATATGGAAAACTAATCGTAAGTAACTACTCGTACCTGGCAGAATTGATACTGCAATCCCGGAAGAGTACCGTATGCATCATAAGATTGTGGCGTTCAACTGAGTTACAAACGTTATTTACTCATAAGGGTCTGAACATAAATTGTGGCTACATAAAATTTATGTAACCTATTTCTCTCTCTATGAGAAAGTCCTGGTTTCAACTGTTCGCATATGGAGAATTTTGTTCAGCTTAAGTGGTGTTATTTGCACCTTTGGAAGAAGGTGGCTCCGCAGTGTGTTTATTAGCTGAAAGTTCTCGCATACATAAAAAACTGAAGCTATGGTTTTTCAGAATCCTTGCGTACCTTTTTTGTCTTCAAATACTTCATGTTTCTTGTTTATGGAAGTCATTTTAGAGTTTTATTTTATTACTCATATCTGGCGCAGGACTATAGCTGAGGTTACATGCCGCAGCTACGCCACAATTATCACCGCAGCTGCTGCATACATTGTCGAGGAGGCGACGTAAGTGTTAAGTTGCGGTTGCAGCCCTTTGGAAAGTGCAGCATAAGTTTCAAAAAGTGACAAAGACACACTTGTTACAAGATTAACTTCCAGCGCTGGTCATAAAGTGTTTTATGTTTATTAGACTTTGATTATGTTGTACAGGGGAGCCATCTGAGCAAGTGTTGCACGAGTGAAGTGTTGCAATAAAGTATCAACATATTTTTTATACCTTTAATGGAAACTTGAAAGATTAAATACTTATATTTTTTGGATTCATTTCTCTTTGAAGATTATTGATCGGTATTCCCCCGGTGATTTATTGATCGATGTTCCCACAAATCTTCTCTGAGCTCATTTGTTCGACTATAAATAGATAAACCTGAAACTATTTGCGTACGTGATTTGAAACACTAACAAAGAGGCACTGAGCGGCTCGAATTGAAATTGAATTGTGTAATTTTTTATGGCACATCCTTTCCTTGTCACAGGAAGCACAAAAAAACCACAAATAACCGCAACTGAACGGTCTAACTTTGCCAGGAAATACCGCTCGTGGTGCGTGTGCCGCACGTTTAGGCTTGCAACCTTTTACGTGCTGCTCTTATAAACTTACAGTTTGCTTTTTCCGTTGTGTGGCTGCACCATCGTAACTGCTGCCTCGTTCCGTAGTGCGAGTAGTTCATCATTTCTCTTTGTTTACTGAATGTGGCGGCTCTCTCATTTAATCGCGACCTTTTTTTCGGCTGCTGTAAAAGCGCAGGAGATTCCAGAACCCATTTCTGTAGAGTGCTCGAAAATCAGACAAAAATAAATTACCGCTTAAGTGGAAGATTATGCTGAAGCGCCAAGCAGGCAAATGTGTTTTAAGTGCGCAGCATAAATGGAAAAATGCCTTCACAAGCGGCACTGAACGGCAGCGTTGTTATTTTCACTCCATGCCGCTGGATTAATACGCCGAAAGGAATTTAATTAAATTGCAGCATTTCCTCGTTCCCAGCGTGTTAAGGATTTTGACACGTTTCAACTCCACCAATCAAAAAGCACATCCTTACGCACGCCTTCCATTTAAACGCTACAAATCTTTTCGCGCTCCTCATAGAAATGCCACAATTTAATTTGCTATTCTATACGAGAGCTGACAGCAGTGTGGAAGTCCATTTAAGAGTGGAAGGGTAGCGGTAGAGCAGAGAGTGCCTGACTGTGACTCACAGTGAAGAGCCATGACTTGAACTATGCAATTCTGAGGGAGCATTCTAAGGGTTTTCGGTGTAAGAAACAGTTAAATCAATATTTTTCTTTTATTTTAGACTCCCTACATTGACATCATATCTGAAGTTCTCTTTTCATACATTGCATATTAATGAGTGGGATGGAAATGTTGTCAGACACCTCCTTGTCACGTTCAGCTTTACTCATTGACATTTCAATGGTCTAGTGAAAGTCCTGCAAGTGACACTGGACCCTTAAATGAAATCCTCTTTATAACTCGTACTTAATAAACAGAATTTAATCCCTCCAAAAGCTGGGACCTTCTCATAAGTGTCCATGAGGCTCTTAGAAATAAAAAAATAATAGCATTATGGGAAAAAGCCTACTACGTCCTTAGTGGATAACATCTATATGAGTGCATATAGATCAAAATTGCATCAGAACACGTCACTCAATGAAGGGCTTCACAACTTTAGAAGTGTGTGTTCATAAACATCAAATATGAGACCAATTTATATGGTTTTCAGCAACGAAGCAGATAAAAATATAACTTGAGGCTCTCTTTCATTCTTATAAGTACGGGTGAATACCCACACAGTCACTTGTGTTTATTCACCAGGATAGGATGGGGCTGGTGACTTGGCAGCACCGAATTGAACAGCCATTATCACCGCACCAAGTGGTAGAGTTCAGAGGAATACATTATTATTGTATTATGTCCTTTATTAGAAGATGGAATATATCGAATGTAGTAACTCTTTGAATTAGTCTTGAAGGTCCAATACCAAGAGATACATTTTCCTGCGTATTGATGAGTCCAAGTCATAATCACACTGACAACCTGGCATATTTTTAAATATTTTATTTTAATCTATAATTTCGTCCATAAGCAGCGAAATATTACAGTTGTTCGTAGGTCATTATATTTGAAATACTCCAATCACATGAAGGACCTTCGAATTCACTAAGGGAGCTCTGCTGGAGTTTGTCAAGAGGATAATATTATAGAGTCCTGCTAATCTGTTAATTTTTTAAAGGGTTTTCTCTGCGTCTGACATATGAAATAGTGTTGAAACCCTAAAATAGTGTACTGAAGTATTGGTTTAATGACACAACTGTGTGCAAACCAACTACTCTGGTCGTGGTGAATAGAGAGTGGCTTTATAACACACTATACTACTATGACTTTCGTACATCATTTGACGATATTCAAACTGATTTGATAAATGTTTCTTTGGAAGTGTAATGACTCTTTGACTGGTCCTATCCAAAACACTCTGTAATGTGACTCTATCAAGTTCTGAGAGAGTCAATTTTCTTTTTATCTGAATAAACTGCTCTCGTCTTCTGTTGTGTTTGTCTGGCATTATGTGATAGAGACAAGCGATCCAGTGATCTTTCACTAACGCCGTTACGATTGATTGATATTTACATATCAGGTTTCTCTTCTATTCAAAATGTTGCTGTTTGTTGGAATCGTATTCCCAATCATCATTGTGATATACCTGTTATTTTCAATAAACGAAATTCGTAGCATTTGAGGCAATTAAAAGGAAAGCTTTAGACAAACACACCCAAATACTTGCGCACAAACATCTCCTTTCTAAACGCATGCCACACATTCACACATTCACACACTGCTCAAAGCCACATTCCTAACATGCAATCAAAGGAGTTTAGAAAAGGAACGGTTTGTTGAGTAAAGCAGCACTTTATTGATTGCAATCTGAACAGGTTTTGGAGAGGGAATTGGGAGGTGACTTTGTTTTCATACTCCTGTGACTTTTGACCTTCACAATCTGCACCATGTTAGGCAAGTTCAATTTCTAAATGAAATATTTCCGAAAAGCCAACAAAACAAATTCACTTTTAAAGTTTAAAAGTGTTGCGATTGTGTTTTTAAAGAGTTTCCACCACAGAGGTCGGTTTGGTGGACAACAAGGATTGAGAATGAGACTGTAAGCATTTTGTAGTATCAAATGAGATACCAGTAATATCGGAGGAGCCATCATACACTCTTTCGTATATATCCACTTATAGAACGCTTATAATCAGAGTGCGAATCATTTCTCACTTCTCAGCATCCTCAACGGCCTTCACTGCCAATTTTCCTGATTCAGTATCGCTTACATCAGTATTTTCTTGATGTAATGATGTGGAAACTTCGCTCGGTAATGCCATTCAAAGACTGCTTATAAATTCAAAGAATAAAGTTGGCGCCACTTTGCCAAGAGCGAGCCAGCGAAGAGTCCTTTAGAATACTTTAACGCTTTTATTTACTCAATTGGCTTAGATTCAGATTCAAATAAGAAACTTCTCCCAAAGCAATAAATTTAACATTATAATCCGGCTGAGGGAAAATCTTTGGCAAGCGTTTGCTGAGAGTGTCAGTGGCTGTCCCCATAAGATAACTGGATACATTCCGCACACAGTGTCATCGGCAGCCATGAGAAAATGTAAAAATAATAAACTTTATTGCATTCTAAACTGAAGCTAGTTTTCACACGCCTGTCAGGCATGTTGCGCAAACATTTATTCAGAAAACGGAAAAGTGTGCTGGAGCACCACAAGCAAAGGAGAAGCATGCCACAGCAGGAGCCGGAATATCTTTGTCAACGTCGAGTTGTGGAAACATTTTTATTTTATTAAAAGAATACCACCGGAAAAAATGCAAAGAAGCAACAAAAAAGACGCATATGCAAATGAGCGGAAATGTAATTTCTTTAAATTTAAACCTTTTATTCCGGGTATCACAGCATGCAAGGATAACACAGTGGCAGTGGTGTAAATTTGCGCAGGATTATGTGCTAAGTGAGTGTCATGAACAGTTTTCCCTTTTACTTAATTGACATTTTTAATTAAAATTACATCTTTCACAAAATTTCCCTTCGCAGCGATCCTGGAAAATGTTTGTTGCCGAGTGAGTGAAACTGCGGCTGCTGGTGGCGGCATGTGCGGCAAATGTGTTTACTTTCACTTCAGGAAGTCTCTAAAATGTTCGCTGCTTTTCGCCTGCACTCAGCTGAAGTGCATCGCTGTGCCGCCACAGCGCTTCACCACAACTCCTGCCAGTTGCCCACTTCCGCAAATCACTCACAGGCCCCGTACCGCTGGCGCACTGTGAGACAAAGTGCGGTTCGTCACTTTGCTAAATTGTCGCTTGTCGCTGCAGCTGAGTGGATCGGCTTCCTTGTTTAGACAACAGAGTTGCAAACAAACTGCACTCAAGTATGTAACAGCTGCGCTTTCTAATTTGGTGAGCGATCTGGCGGGAGGCGTGCAGGATATGAAGAGTGTTTAATAAGAGGCATGAAATATGATATTAAGAAAAGTGTGGCGTAAGCGAAGGACTATATTTAAGAATAATAATGTGAACATTAGCTTAAAGGATATGCCTGAAGCAACCACCTATTATAAGTACTTGAAACTACAAACAGCAGCGATCAAGAGCATTGGCAGATGCTTTGATAGCGACCCAAAGAATTGTACAAATCCTCAGTGTTATCCATAGCACTTCCACGCTGGAAATAGTTCACTATTTTAGGCTTCAAATAAAACAAAGATAAAAGTCCTTAAATTACCGGCGCATTGCCTCCAGCCACTTTTCGCATTTCTACTCAGCTCAAACAAATTTCGCATCTGAACCCTTGCATCCTTCGTTATCCCTTTGTAAGGCGGCGTTTAAGCAAACATTTTTAAAGCTAAGATAACACAAGCACGGCAAATACTCCACGAAGGCATAATTTTTAGGCTTGTGCTTATATTCCTAGTATCCCGAAGGCATTTCACGCTTGCTCTCTCCTCGGTAATCTTTGTGTGACTGTGGGCTCGCGAGAAGCTGAGTGTGTGCTTAGCACCCGACGCCCTCGAGCTTTAGTCTGACTACGACAGTGATTGCATTTGTTTACAGCTGAATGAGTTCTGTGCTAATATCCTGAGAGAGCGTTTCAGAACGTAAACACGAGTGCAACATGCTCAAATTATGGCACAGCGTTAAGCACGCAATCAAAGTGTCGCAAATAGTGCTCATATTGGGGTCATGTCGACAGCATTTGTTGTTGTTTTCTTCTACTTTGCTTTTGTTGGTTTTTTAGCATCTTTTCATATTTACATCCATTTGAAGCAGACAATTCACAGCTACTCCATCCCAGCCGCAAGGATCTTGACGGCACTCTCATGGGCTGTGGCTTTGTGATGACTTATGCGACGCCAGCAGAAGTGGCAAGAATATTTCATAACGCAAGTGGCACAAGTGCGTGTCTGCATGCGTGCGTGCTTGCTTTGCTGTTATAATGTTATGCGAGTATAATTAGATTTGCCTTGTAAATGGCTGTTGTGCCCTTTTGTGTCCAGAGGCGAAGCCGTGCAAAGTTCGAGTTTTTCAAATATTTATCAAAAATAAAAGCGATGGGAAGGAGGTGGTTTCTGTGGGTCTTATTTGCCAAGAGGCAATTCGCTTATCAGTGCTGAGCCGTATGGCGGGAAATCTAAGATTTCCCTTGTGTTAAAGACACATTTGTGGGAATGGTTTGCATGATTCGATATGGCTTAAGATATTGATCGCTGAATGTTCTATGAATCAATAAGCATGTACAGCATGCCGTTGAATAAGGATTTTCCTTACAAATGGAATAAAATATATGAGCACTGGTGTCCTTTAAACATTGTTTCACTTGTTAGTTTGCACTTTTCTCTATGATGACACAAACTTACTGCGAAATTGATGATCTGATATGATGGAAATGGTTGAAGACATATTTTAGATCAAGTTGCAGGATTTCCACATCAAGGGGGAACAGATTTTCCTTTATATCAGATCATATTAATATATCAATCAAGTAGTCAAAATCAAAAAAGATCAAGTTGCAGGATTTCCACATCAAGGGGGAACAGATTTTCCTTTATATCAGATCATATTAATATATCAATCAAGTAGTCAAAATCAAATATCGTCACCAAAAATATTTTTTGTAGCTTCTCGATTATATGAGAACTGACAGAATAAATCTATCTGTGAGGAAAAGTACACCAGCTTTGCCTTTTTTCATATTTTCATATTAAAAGATCTATTTTGATCCTTTCAGGATTGACGTTTTATATACATATATAATAGATATACCATATATACATAAAGTATCAAAAAATTTCTCTGAACGTAAATATAAGAAATCAAGCATAGGAATAACTCTGTATTGGAGCACAGTGTACCTAGAAATACTCACCTTGAGACCAGCAAACAAATCCTGATCTACTCAGTCAGCTTTTTCGAGAGGCTTCACGTCTCTCAATATGGAAAGTAAATTTACTGAAATTGATAATCCGGATATTAATGGATATGAAAACTTGATGAAGAAACAGCCACACTATTCGTCCAGTTTTAGTGGCACAAATCACCACAAAAGTTCTTCAAATCCTCGGTATACATGTGAATAAAATACTTGGAAGGGCAAATTATCACTAATTCACAACCCAAAGAAATATAAAAGATGGAAAATGATGGTTTAGGAGTCCCTGGAAGTTCCAGAATTTCTACACATGTCACTCGGAGTTGCTCCGATCCTTGAAATAGGGTGTGCAAAATATCGATTTAAGCACATGAGAGTTCAGGTTGCATAAACTAAGAGAATTAGCAGAACTCCTGCCACACTAGTACCTTAGCACTTCAAGTTTCAGCTTTGATGTTGATAGCGTCTCCTTCATGACGATTCCAGTGGCAGAGTGTTTTTCATTCCTCCATCTCTTGTGATGTTTGACACTCTTCGTCTGCCTTATCCTTAAATATCGTAAGAATGAAGGATTTATTTTGTTTACTCTGGTGCAGGATTTGATTTCTATGGGCATGATTTGCCTAGTTTTTTGTATTTATTTTGCAGGACTATTCATCCATTACGTTATTTGTTATCATTATATCGACCTTAAAGACTCAGGGTGGTTCAATTGGGAGGGGGAAGCGTAGCCATGCCTCGCATCCGCGGTTCACAACGGAGCCAACTGGCGGTCTAAGTGGCATCACTGGTTATTGGTGATGCGGCTGCCCTACCTACCTACCTACTTATATCGACCTTCAAACGAACTTTTACTAGAATATTTGGAAACTAAATACCACTCTCTTCGCTTCTATTAAACCAGCTATAAACCTAGTATTCAGTTGAGTAGTTCCTACTAAAGTGATAAATACCCACATAGTCTTTGGGTAGATCTTCAGAATACAAACTTTCAATACATCAGGCACTGTAGATATAAAATGCCGATTATATCATTCTCCTACAGAATTGTTGCTAGTTTTACTCTTTTACATAGATGCCTGTATATCCTTTCGAGGTCCTCGTAAAAGTATTTGCCGGTTCTTATAAAAACTTGGGAGGAAAAGATCCGTAACGAATATTTAAGTGGCTTTTGGTATTATTCATTCACCTCCTTCACTTACGACTTCGTTTCCAAACAGAGCTTATTTAATTTCGTGCCAGGTGAGTTCCTTTCAAAACGCTCCTTCTTAGTTTTCTCACTATAGTAGGAAAAGCAGGTAAGTAAATTGATTGAATTGAGTGCAAATACGCGTAGTTTGCGTGTCCGAAGTGCTAACAATGATTTAGTTTGTATTGCAATTCAAGAGGAACCTGCAGCATTGTGAAAGCTGAAGGCAGCCAAACAATGGGGCTCTTATTTCTCATAAATCGCAATCAGCAGAATGAGATCTTGCAGCGAATGAGAAAGTGGGGGAAACTCACAGAGGGGGGAACTCATAGTAAGCTCGTCAGTACCTGTGCCGATGTTCAATGCGAATGGCGACCAGGAGTTGCACTATTTACGCACACATTGCGTGCACAAGGAATCAAGGAAAGCCAACAAAGCAAACTGAGAAACCGACAAGGGCGGTGACTGCACTGAATGCGTCTTGGTGTGTCGAGCCACTCACATTTAATGTGCGCACAATTGCAGCGCCATGGATGGAAAATTGTAACAAAAGCGATGACTCTGAGCAAGGAATCAATTCTGCCAGGAAACAGTGACAAAGTTTGCAACAGATTTTTGTACAATAGAAAAAGCAAAGCAAATCTCTCGGAAAGGACCAGAAATGCACCGGGAGCAAATGTGTTCGGTTGGTCGCTGCAATTGAAAGCAATTGTTGTGGGATTAATTTCAGAAGCATTTGTTATCCTGGCACAGTACTCGTAGTCGAACAATTGCGGGCGCATATATTGAATGGGAATTGGAATTGAAGTAGTGTAAAGTAGTTTAAAGTATCAGGCATTGTTGCCTACTTATAGAACCCTCCGCCCCCTATTCATATACTTAAACTGGCTCACGCAAACTTATGCACCGGCAGCAGTTGCTGGTATTGGGCCGTGCGGAACAATGAACGGAACTTGTTGCCGTGTTGCTGTGAGCCGCTATCGAGTTTGAAGTACTTAGGCGCCAATTGGAGGCAGGCGTTGGCTGCAGGATGGAGCACAGTAGACGAGTACCTTCTTATAGCACGCAAACATGCAGCTCAACGCCAAGAAGTCGAACAAATTGTACGCGACCAAATGGGAAGTGAGAAATATTCACCAGAAAATTGCAAATGGCGGAAAAAGACGTTGAAAAAGGAAAGGACTCACAAACGTAGCCAGTCAAATTGGTGGGCGTTGCATTCAAACTTTGCCGACTTTTGTCAGAGTCGCTTTAATTGCATGCAGGCCGATTGCCGTGAGTGGGCAATTCAAGTTTTCGTATTGGGCGTCTTTCTGTTCAGCAATTAAGGCAGTGGGCGCTTTGTAAACTCCCTCAAACGACACTCAGGCACGGAAAAGTCCTTTCAGGTACTCGTATGAAATTTGGTGGCTCTTAAAAAGAAGTGGATAAATGATTTTGCAGTTAAAATCTGTCGATAGGGAAGTGTGGCGATTTTTTGGTCCTTATATCATGCGTAGTTTTTAAATGAATGCGTCAGACATGATGACGAAAAGGGGGGTTGGGTGGGAATTGCTTGGATTCATTCCAGAAGGATTCGCAATCGCCTGTTGGGAGAATGAATCCATGAAAATGATTACGAAAAAGGGTTTTGGGCAGCAATGATTTGAGTCGATTCCGAAATGGTTCGGGATAGCCTATTAGGAGAATGAATATATGGAAAAATGACATACATCGACAGAGCTGTGATCGCCACAAACATGTGGAATGGGATAAAGTGTAGTATGATTTCTAAAAGGCTGTTCTGAACGATTTTACAATATAAATATTTTTGAGTGGATATGTGGTGTCGAAAAAGGGGGTTGGATAGCATAAAGTCCCCCCTAGGATACGGGAGTATCTGTTAAGCGACTGCGTCCATGGGATAATTGAACATATCCTTAGAATCATTTCCAATAAATTTCTGGTGGGATTGAGAGAGGTTTCATTAATAAATTTTGGATGAATGCTTTAGATGTGCTGCCATGAAAAGGGATTTGAGTAGATTGCGGTTTAATTAGCAGAAATTTTGGCAAGTTATTCATGAGCCTCAGTCCAGGCACACATTGAATTCATCCTAAGGATTGTGCCTCTCTGGACTGCAACCATTTCCTAAACATGTAAGGTGAGATTAGATTAATTTGCGTTTATGAGGCTTAGCAAGAGGCTGTTCTCAAGGATCTAAAATCCACAGAAATGACAGATTGAAGATTTTCCATTTTTTAGCTTTATATTGACAACTTGTCCACCACTTAAGACACTTCAGACCACTTTCGATATTCTCTTTTATATTACAATTCTATATAGAAATGCAGTTCTCTTCAAATTAATCTTGCAAAAGCGGTCCTCATTCCGGTTCATATAAGACCTCTCTGTATAATAATATTGGCATTATTCAGCTACAAGAAGTACTCAGTAGATGCTTTAAGTGTGTTCTAGAAAGTCTTTATAGAATTATCATTTCCTGGCTTCATATTTCGAATTTTAGTATTTTAATTGTAAATCTATTCATTCCTTTTATTGTATCATTATTTTCTATTGAGGTTTATATTTCATACACCTTCCAATAAAGGACACATCTGTATTAAGCATTTCTACCAGAATTATCAATTGCTTTATTTTAACTTAAAACTATGTAATCTCGATTGCCGAGGATACTGCTTACAACCACATTTTGCGACTACTGACTGCGTCTTCTCACTATTTTCTTTGCTTCTTTCAACACTCCTTTTAATTTCCTCTTCAATTTAATGTTAGTTCTTAACAGCATTCCTTTTGAAAACACTTTTCCTCCTTCTCTCTCATTTTGCTATTCAAAAGGTCCACAAACTTCGTTCAAATCTGCCGCGAATATCTTTAAAGAGTTTCCCACCTGTCAGCGCCAGTGGCTTTAAAAAGTGTTTAGCTTGTCCGTGCTGTCCCGGTGCCACAAGCAAGTGGTGACTTCTTTTGGTTTTAAAGCAGTTTCACTGGCCACTGCGATTCTTGCCACTGCGAAACTTTCCCCGTAATCTGAATTTCATTATTTCAATGTTTTCTTTTGTACTTTCTAGGAGCGAGCAGTGGGGAGGGCAAATAAGCAGCCAGGATAGCATTCCCCTTGTGCTAGCCGTCCTTTTTGACACATTTTCTTTCACTTTCACTCAGCATGTCCCGCCGGAATCTTTCAGAATCGTTGCTGACGCAGCTGTTTTGATTTTAATTATATTCGCAGAAAGTTCGCTTTCTTATTTTATTAAAAACTTAAAAAAAGAAAGTATGAAAATATGTTTTTAAAATGAAATTGCCGAGATAAGGACACGACACGCACCTGGGTACCGAAAAGTGTCAGGCGTCAGTTGTCAGTGGCAATTTTTGTGCCATTACTGCGCGGCAACTTCATCAGGATATGGCTGCGTTTAAAATGTTGAACAATAAACTTCGAGCGAAAGTTTGCACATCATTTCCTCGGGGCGCGAACACTTTCCTGCACGTAGCATTCCTGTGAGCACGTAGCGAGCGGCAGACATCAATTCAAATTTGAAAATCCTTACGGTCCACTGTCGCATCCACTTCCTGAGTCACTTGGCGCCCAGTTACGGCAGACGCGTCGCTCGCTTTGACTTATGCTCTGTGCCTATTTAAAAATGTCCTTGACATGATTTACATTACGCATTGGGCCCATTGTTTTCACTGGCACATCCTTCCTGACTTCATTTTTTATTGTATTGTTGTGTACGTGGGCGCAAGTCATATGCACTGTCATCGCGGTAGCATGCCACACGTATTCGCCATTATTGAAATTAATGGCAGGGTCACGAGTTAAATATTTTAAGAGCAACGCAGCCTCTGTAAAAAAGGATAAGAAAACAGTGTGAGAAAATTTACTGAATTATTTAACTCAAGTGGGAGAGAAGTAAAATGAAAGGATAATAAAATATAATGAGCTACGTCGCAGTCAAGTGGGTGTGGCTCATAATTGGTAACCCCACAGGTCCAGTAGCTCTGCGAGTGCAGTTTTATTAAACGTGTCAAGTCATTTCAGTTGTCAAGTTTGGCGAAGTGCGCGGTCCTGGAAATGGGCCGCCATCATAGTGACATGGCAGGCATTTGACAGCGCTCTTTAGCGTTGCGGTTGCTTATCACGCAAATCGCAAGTAATTGAATCGCACAAATTGCTATCATTTCGTTCGGCAAGCGAGCACAAAAGAGAAAAAAGGAGCCTCCATAATTGCCAATTACTTTGAACATAATTCTGGGGCATATTAAATGTTTAACATTTTGACAAAAAGCGTCTCCCCCTGCGACGAAAAGTATACTCGAGGGAAGAACCGTATTTAATGTGTTGAAAAGAAGCTGGCAAAATTACGTTCTCTCCGACGAAGATGTGTTATGGAATGGCAGGAGGCTGCTATGGTACTACACAGACTACAATCGTATGATATACAACAAATAGTATGGCATACTTTTAGGCACTTTTTGAAATTATGTTATATTGGTTCCAAAGTGGTGCCGTGAATTCTTTTATGGATCCTTTTGGTACCTTTTTGTAGGCCATTTGAATATGTGACACCATGAATATGCGCTTCAATTTGTGAGAAAATGGTGTAGTTGCTATGAAAAGGATGAACAAGTTTTCAGGAGCCTTCAAATGTTCCAGAAAGCTGCATTAGTATCCTTACTGTAGCTTCCTTATTATTAAGCACCCCGGTGAATACCAGTCTATAGCGCACTATTATGTATATAACCCCTTGTAAATATAGCTCCATTTAACGACATTCTTTAACTAAGGTAAAGCAAAGGAAAGCAGGCTACGAACTGCGCAATATTTTCATCATGAAAATATTACTTCTGAGGTAGAAAACGTGATTCAGCAAGTTTACATTCTTCGAAACTACTCAACATCATTATAAATGTAATTACTACTTTATTCTCAACCAAGCTCCGTAAACTTCTTCCAACATACGTCAAACTGCAGCAACAAACAACAACCTACACCAACATCTATCAACCCACACCAATCTACACCCACCTACACCACCGTACACCAACCTACGTCAACCGCAACCACTTTGGAACATAAAATTATTCATTTATTATCCTGAGCGCGTTACACTTTGTTACACTTGTTTCTTGCACCAATAAAAACAGTACACGGGAAAAAGTGTTGCAGCTTTTTTGGCGCACTTCAAGTGTAAAATAACAATGTTTCTTTTAGATGTAATTTTCATGTTCACCATTCACCAAGGCGCTCATTTCCTACCCTAGGAAACAGTCTCGTTCGCACAGCTCTGGTTGTGGCGCTACTTCCTGTCCCTGCTGAATTCAGAGCTTAACAGACGAAAACAAAAACTCGTAATTTGGGGGATAACTTGAAAAGAAAAAATTATCTGGGAGTATTTTGCGCCATTGCTGCTTCATATCTACCAATTCTGACTCAGCGAACACAAGAAAATTGCTGTGGATTCCAAATTAATCGCTCGTGAAGACAACAAAATGTGTGTCAGCGTCAATCGGAGCTATGAAGAAGCCATGAGCTGCGAGTATATCACAAAAAGTTTGCCAGTTCTAAACGTGGGCTTTCTTTTCAGGGAAATTCCGGTTTAATGAGGAAAGGATGCGTTAGGATGGAACCAAGGAAAAGTGATTTTTAAGTTTTACTTTGGACAAAATTCCCTTCAACGATGTGATTAATTACCTCGACACATACTGAAGAATAAGGTGACTCAATAGTGATAGATCAAGTTGTGACCATGTGCACTTATTTATTTGATAATTAAATTACTTCTTCAACAATTGAATTTCTATTTGTGGTTCAATCACAATTTAACAGTGCCAGGACATGCTTATCCGCGAATGGACAAAATGTAATATGGAAAGTTTTGTTTACCTTATATGATAGTTTGTGTTAAAGCGTTATCTATATCCGCCGACATAACCTTGTGGGTCAATACATTGTTATCATTTCTGACAGTCAAGCAGTTATAAAAGCCCTCAACTCCTACGATATACGTTCTAAACTCGTATGGGAATACTGAGAATCTCTCATTCAAAGTTCTAATGAATGCTCTGTATGATTAAACCCACTCTCATAGTCAATCAATGACTTCAAATTAGCCTGAAGTCAGACTTCTCTGTAACGTAAAAGTGAGACCCACTTAAAACTGAGCACAACTAAATTCGCGGCTGTTTCTGTGCAACATAACAGAGGCAATTATTCAGTGTTTAAGTGCAGGAAATTATACGAGTAATTTCTCCAAAGCTGCTTTGTGGCCCAAAGGACACTCTTCTTAATATAAAGGAAAGTTGAAAATATTCCCGAAGCCCACCATGATCATTGCGAGCGAACAGCTAAAAACTAGACTATAGTCATTTCGAACCCTCTTTGATTGTGTTCTGTCTATCTTCATATTAGGTCACCAATTGACTCATCAAAGATTCAAGTATTTTCTCTCTGAACTGTGGATAGATAGTTCACTGAGGGTCAAGCATAATGTTCTTCATTAATTCAAAATTGGAAAATGTGTTTCTTTGCACTCATTTTCAGCGAAGTTTCGATTTCGTTCTCGACTCACACTCTTCAACTTTCCTTCACCTGCATTCCTGCATTCCTGCGTGTTGCTGCGCAATTCATGCCCGCATGCACACCGACATTGTTTATGTTTACCTCGTTGCTGCATAATTGAGAGCACGGTTCGTTAATTTAATGCACATTTCAGAATCTCACAAATTGCATGTGGAATTCCGTTTGAATAATAACAAATGCAGGAATTGTTTACTTGCCCACATTTTTCTCTGACTTGTTTACATGGTTCAGCAATCGAATTCAATAAAATATTCGATGCTATTTGCAGATTTCAATTTCTCAGGTGGAGTGATTTCTTCACACATCCACGCATACTCCACACCTCCTTCCAGCGTACTAAGCTCCGCCAAAGTGCGCCGCCTTATGCAAACCACACGTGCAGCTTTCCGCGTAAGCCACCAGCGTATCAATCAAATTTCAATTCCTTTCATAGGAGATTGCTGAGTGTGTGCAAATCTACTCGGAATAGCGTTTATTTGGAGCCATCGCTGCCGCAGTGCGTCTTCTCAGCAGATATGACTGTGATTTGTTTGTCTTTCAACTTATTTTTGTGGCGTCTAAAATCGTGCGACAGAAGAAGCCGCCACGACTGCTACAAATTCCATTTCAATGTGTGAAGGCTCGAGTGAATGTCGCTAAAAATAACTCCTTGCCACATAATGTTTAACTTATTTAGTTTAATACTGAAAATATGCATACTCCGCACAATCTCATCCACTGCCAGGATTTCTTTAAAGCTTTTAACGTTGTTTTTGCATGCGAGTATCCTCGGCCATTTGCGAGTATATCCCTGCTTTCCGTAACTTTAAACTCAATTATAATTCAATTATTTTGAATCACTCAAGGACATAATTGCAATTAGTCCGCACTGCTACTGTTTATTAACATTATGCACTTGAAATTCCACATTATCCTTTGAGAAGGAACTGCAAATTGCATACACACTGTCATGGCATTCATTGAAATGCAAATTGAACCATTTTCGTGCAAGGCAGAAGCATTTTAAATTCTTGCTTAAATGAAGTGTCACGAAAATTAGTTTGTAGCTAATAGTTTCGAGCACTGGATTATCATATAAACTCTTTAAATGGGTAATTTAGCTTTGATAAAACTAGTTTAATTTAAGGCAATTCAGTTAAGCAGTGGTTAATAGAGTTTAATTCAAAAGAACAATTTCAATAGCTTCACTTTTCTACTTGTAAATAAGACTTAAAACTGCTGCTTTCAATTTACCAGTTTCTCTGGTATTCTATGTCCCCGTGTGATAGATGAGTTCTGTTTTCAAGGAGTTTCAGAATAGTACAAACAGTTTTTTAGTAGTTAGAAGTTAGTAGTACCCTTAATAGGTACATGCAGGAGGAGTGCAATAGATCAAGGTCAAGGTACATTTTCTCCTACTTTATTGCATTCATTCATTCATTTATAGTAGAGCGGGATGGCATCTCCATGCATGGCATGGTAGCGGGACAACGTCACTAATATCGTTTCACTTATAACTTGCGAATATTGAAAGAAGGAAACAGGAAGATGAGCTTAGATGGAATGTAGGGTACGATTTGAATTTATATAAATACTCACTGATTCTTTCCTTCAAGGATGCGCTTTAATGCTTACATTATGCAAATAGTTATATTATAATATAATAATAATTATATATCTTTATCTACGTATATACGTAGAATAAGTTGTTTAATGATTGATTCATTCATATATTCATAGCAGCTTCTCTTCAGGAACTTTTGTAGGTGTATTTAGTATAATAAAGGCCTGAAACATGGTCCCAACAAGACCATCTCACAGACATCTTACAATATTTCGGAAAAGGTTTCAATTAAACTAAGGTGGTTAACTATTTGACAATATGGAGAAGCCTGCTTCTCTTAGAGTTGCATTATCCTAGTTTGTGGCAGCTGAGTTAAAGTATGCAATGACGTTGTTTCCCAATAGTGCAGGACTTGAATCACCTCAATTAATGTGAAGAAGCCGAAAAATAGACTTTAATTATCATTATTACTGTTTGTTATTTATTTGTGACTTATGCACAGTTATTCCAAGACCAAAGCACACATTTTTCTAGCACTCTATGCAGCGAAATTGTATCCTTTCCTCTTATATTACATTCTCCACTTCCCGATCTCTTCATTTATGCACGTCGCTGCCTCTCTATATCTTTTTCTCTCCTTCTAATTCAATTCAATTATCTCAGTGCTTCATATTGTCCATTTTCTGTTACCTTACTTTATCTTCATGCCTTCTTCAAGTAATATCCTTTTAATTATTTCCCATAGATTTAATCCTAAATTATTACGAATCAGGTTCAACATCACATTTACAAACGAAAACTGTTTTTTTAACCTATTCACTTCAGCAAAATATTTACTAGGACCTTAATTTCAACTCCACTTCCACTGAGGACATCCCTTACAAACTGCTGAATTATTTGCGTGACATTATTATAGTGCATGTCCTTGAAATTCACACATTAATTTTCGCAATTAATTCAGTGGCTTATGCCGAGTCCTGAGCACACTTTTGCAAATTGCACCCGAAGGATTCGCATTATGCGAGGCAAGCAACAAGGTTAAGATAATCATAATATAAGGCAGGGTTTAACCTTTAACCTACACACGCTGCAGCAATAAAAGAAGGAAGCACAGCGTAACACACTCACACACTCACAAGTGCACGCATATTAATTTTAACAGCAACTGCGTAGGTGCGTTCGTGAGTGCGTGTGTCTGCGCGTTTTTCACTTAACCAGTGTTAAGGAAAAATTCTCACACGTAAGACAGCCAGGAACAAAGCCATCGCACAACAGAGCTGAGCAGAGCTGGAATTTGTGGGAGGTGGAGTGCTGTGCTGAAGTGGGCGCGACGATATGTCATGTCAGACACTTCCGGTTCAAGCGTGCCAAGCAATGTTTGCGGAATGTTTGTGCATTTATGATGTGTTTTGTGGATTTAACATTGTTAAAAGTTATGAAATTTTCCTCATATTGCCAGCGGTGACAAGAGGCGTTCAAAGGACAGAAGGACGTTCGGCGGCATGCGAGTAAGTCAGGTGCTTAGGCTATCAAAAAAGCTGCATACGCCTTGGAGAATATTTGAGAAATTGTTTGCGATGTTTTGTTCCTTCTTCCCGACTGTCAGTTGTGGTGTTTAGATATGTAAATGAACAGCGCTCATGTTAACAGGTGAATAAAATCCTTGAGAGTTTGTATGTGTGCATAAATCCTTTGCTTATAAGAAAATAAAGTTCAATATTGTGTTAAAGATTACATATTAAAATTTGAAAACCCTGAGAACACTTTCTACACGATTATCGAGGATTACTCATCTTAAGAACCCACGACATAAATTACAATAAGCGAGAATTCTACAAGGATAAAATAGGGACGCCTAAGTAAAGGTCTGTGGAGTTTGCCAGGCCCATCCTGCTGCTTTAAATTTCATCAGTTTTGCCTACCCTCAAACCATTTCTCAGGTCATTTTGTTTGCTTATAAATACATCTCTCTTTCTGTCTGATAACTTTATCAATCAATTCCATCTTCAATCAAACGAAAGGCATTTAGAAAACTGTTTTGCATATTTCCAGCCAAATGTCAACATCGATTGTGGCAGCTTAGAACGATACGGAAAAACAAATCCAACAAACAATATTCGCACAAAAGTGAAAACAAAGTAAATCGTTCGTTGCGATAAGGGAAATAGGTTGACAAAGGTCAACAGCGCGACCCACTGAAATACTTCACCAGAAACAGCAAATAGAAATAAATATAAAAACAGATTTACGGAAGGATACGAAATTAAATTCATACGGAAAGGGCCCACGGATATAGCAACAATCCAAAAATAACAAAGCAAACGTTTACGAGTATTTATGTGCCCATTATCAGTGCACGGTACACGGTTGGGTGCAAAGCTCTCGGCTTTAAGTAATTGGGTAGAATTCTATTTTCGTTTCCACAGGACTTTCAAGGCTTTAAAATCAATCCAAAGATGTTCATGGGCATTTTCTAATAAATGAGTTGTCTGCGAGAGATCCTGCTTTCTTTTTTTGATTGATAGTTCTGCAAAAGTTTTCTTTAATAATATTTCCTTACTATTTTATTGGCTCTCCTCACCGGAAATATTTGACATCCGTACTTACCACTCTGTCCTTCCTACAAAAGAGGTATAGGTACTAATGCTGCAGTCAATCCTGCAGCCATACTTCATATTGAAGTCTACTTTTATTCGATCCTGAACCAATAGGTGAGAACAATAGCTTGAAATCCATAAATTTCACAGGACGATAAACATCTTGTACTAGGAAGTCGAAGGCGAAGAGATCTTCGCTTACTTTAGACTCAGTCTTTAGTATGTTTATCGGCTCCGATTTGGCCGTTGAAATACGGTCCTTTAAACTTCTTGTAAATCTCCCCAATCTACGCACAACAACGTATTCAGTGGCAGCTTCGGTGGCAGCTGAGAGTGGGTTATTAACTTCATTCAGTCACTCAGCTATGATTACCACATCACATTCCAGAAACTTCATTCTGTAAGCCAACTTAACACTCCAACTTCCACCCTTCCATCCTTTACAACTGAGCTTCTCTTCCAAGAGATCCTTAAAACAGAATTTATCATATTTTTCTGCATTTGCATGTATCCTCAGCGGTGGTGCCTCTTTGGGTGCATATTTGTGAAGCTGCTAAAATGTAAGTAATATTAAAATGTCCTTTCTAAAGACAATGCGAGTACAATGCATCCATACAATTGCCTATAACTAGTGCTTAGGCAACTTACCTGTCAACCAGTGAATGCCGTTTATCGAGTGTTGCCTTTGCCATTGTGTTCTGCCTTCACATTAATTTCCAGCATCCATTTTCAACTGAATCGCTGCTAACTGCATAACCAACTTGCTTGTCCTTTCAAGCCTCTGCGTGCATTGCACACAAATGCAGTCATGCTAAGAACAAAAGAAGCTTTTCGAAACAAAAGCACGCATGCACAAAGGCAAACAAGTCCTGCAAGGAATATTAAAATAGCACCTCTTTAGTAGAAAGTGTGTGTGAGTGTTGTAAACGTTGTCCGTGTAATTGTTATTGTGACTGCGCCTCTTGTTTGAGTCTTTGCTTAAAAGGGTGCATAACCGATTCGTTTTACAGTTAAATTCCTTTGTATTATACTATTTAAATCGCCTGTTCACGTGTGCTGGATGCCAGGAACTGGCACTACGAGTACATGTCAAGTTGCTGTTAGTTACGTGAAAGGTCCTTGCACATACATATATGCACGCATTCAGTGACGCACATTGCATCCTTAAGGTAGAGTATTTGCATTCCTTATTCTGCCGTCGTTGCCTTCCTTTCATCTCACACGATTCCTCTGCTCACAAGAGCACTCACAGAATTCCAGCAGAGCCGCACTGCTGAGCCTTCAATTTCCGGACTTGCATTGAATTCTTAATTAGAGACTTGCAGGAATTCCATTCCATTCCATTTGCCTCGTCGTTCTGTGCTGTGTCATATTGCGATGGAGCAGTAAAGTGGCTTTTAATTTAATTTGCTGCCAGTCTGTTCGCGTCACTCCCTTTGTTTACAGAGTGCGATAGGAAAATATTACAAAACGCACATTTTTGAGGCTTTGATTCACGAAATTACAGCGTGCAATTGCTCCATTTAATTAAGAATTTATTTAATGACCTGCGTCAAATGGCAAATGAGTTTGTTTACACTTTCGTAAGAAAAGTTTCTTCGTTCCGGTTGCTGGTCCTTCCCTGCTGCCGCTTCCACTACGCACATTTTTCAATTGTGTGTGAAATTGTGAAATGCCAACATTGCTTTTTCCGCTTCAACACATACGCCATTTGCCATTTGCCATCAGTGCTGTGCGAATTGTCTCCAACTGACACAGGCTCTTCGACATTTACATTCAGACATGACAAATTTAATGCTGCAATTGATGATTCCGCTCTTCATCCGCACAGCCACAAGCAACAAGAGCAGGAACGGTCTTAGTTATTGTGTGTCTTGACAGCCTGCAGCCGTGGCGTTGTGATTTCTAATCCAGTCCAGGACATGGTGCTGTAATGCTTTCTTCAATCTTTTTGCTTTCTGTGGATCCTTTAAGCGGTCCTCTAAAACTGTCATTCACAATGGTTTATGGAGTAAGGTATGAATAAAAATTATATTAAAAAATCAGATGAACAACTCTAATGGCTTTGGAAGATATTCTTTGGGAGCAAGAAAGGGACTAGCAGAGGGGATTAATGATTTTGCTATGATTCAGTGAAGAGGAAAGATTATGCGTATTGCTTCAAACTGTTTACTTGCAGAAGGTTTCTTCACCCCGAAGTATTCATTTCACCACTACGGTAGAAAATTGAACCACTTTCCATAAATTTGGGGTTTACTGGTAGAATCCAGCACTATAGGTTTTTCGATGACATGAACATGCATTTCTATTTACCAAAGGATCCCATATTTTAGTAGAAATTTGTTATATTATTTGTAGCACACAATAAAACACCACTTGCCTGGTTGAGTTATACTTTATTAATCATGCTTACAACGCCAACGCTGTTGCTAGCACGCCATGTAGCGGCTTAATGTGCAGACTCGCTTAATGTGCAGAATCGCTTAATGTGCACATTCAGCGACTGCTTATATCTTATTTGAATATATACAGGGTTTGAATAACTTACAGACTAATTATGAAAATATATACAAGATGTGAATAATAACTTACAGACTAATTATGAAAATATATACAAGATGTGAATAATAACTTACAGACTAATTATATAAATATTACTACAATTCGGCCATCCTGACCAGGAGATCACCTGATCTCCAGATGAATATAAAACAACTTTAACCGTTTGATCCTGATCTCCCTTTGAACCATGGACGAATATTTGCAACGGCCCACACTCCTTTATATGGCGTTCGTGATTGTTGGAATCCGTCAACATCTGCGATAAGATATCGATCATGTCTCAAAACTTTTGTAATTTTATACGGCCCTCGAAATTTAGGAATTAATTTTTTAGAAATTCCAGCGTGTGAATCGAAATTTTTGACCATTACATAGTCTCCCTCAAAATATTTTTTTGGTAGTTGCCGTTTTTTGTCTACATATTGTTTATTATAAGCTTGTGCTCGTTTTTGATGTAACGCAGCTTTCTCACGCAATTCCCCATGACTTAACTGTTCTTTACCTTGTTCGACTTCATTTAAACATTCACCTAACATATCTATCACTTTTCCTCTCTGTTTAATGCCAAAAAGCATTTTACTTGGATGTTCTTTTATTGTTCGATGCATTGAATTATTAAGTGTATACTCAACTGTTTCTAAGACAGTATCCCAATGAAGTCCCTTTTCAGGATCGGTCAATTTTGCTATCATTGGTCCCAAACTCCTATTCACTCTTTCGACTTGACCGTTTGCCTGTGGGGAAGCGGTTGCTACTTTTATGTGTTGTACATTATGTCTTCCTAAAAATTCCCTGAACTCATCGGACGTAAAACTACTTCCTCTATCTGAAATTATAATTTTTGGGCGACTATATGCTCTAAAATAATCACTAAGTGCTTCTATTACTTCCTTTGTATTCGTAGTTTTAGTAGGATACAGCCTAACGAACTTTGTACAAGCATCAATCACAACTAAAATGTGTTTTTTAGATCGAGAATTGTCAACTGGCCCATAGTGGTCTACATGCACCACCTCAAAAGCTAAATTTCCCTTAGGTATATTGTGGAGGAACCCTTCTTCTCGGCCGTGTTTAGTTGAATAAACAATGCATTTTAAACAATTTTGTATGTGTTTAGCTACTTTATCTCTTATTTTAGGGAACCAATAGATTTTTGAAATAAGCTCGCTGGTTTTATCTATGCCTATATGACCCATTTCATCGTGATACTTATAAACGACATGATTTTCCATATCTTCTGGGACACAAAACAAAACTGTACCGTCACTATTTTTTTTATAAATAACTCCATTTCGCATCTCATATTGACAATGTTCAGAATTTTGCAAATGTTCACGCAATTCAATCAATTTTTTATCTTTACCTTGACAGATGATAAGGTTTTCCTCAAAAGTGTTAGGTTCTAAAACCAACACATTATTACACCGACTTAACGCATCTACATGTTGCATGCGAGCACCGGCACGATGCTCTAACACATAATCGAAATTTTGTAATTCTAAAGCCCATCTGGCTATTCTAGGGTTAAGTTCCTTTTTATTAAGGGTCATTGTTAAAGAATTGCAGTCCGTTACAATTTTAAACTGTTTACCCTGAAGATACACACGAAAACGTTGTAAAGCGTTTATTATAGCCAATGTTTCAAGCTCAAAACTATGATACTTGGCTTCGGTTTCAGTTGTTCTTTTCGAAAAATAAAATACTGGATGCAACCTACCATCTTCCTTTTTTTGCATGAGAACGGCTCCGTAGCCCATGGAACTAGCATCACAGTGTAATTCTGTAACAGCTTTCGGATCATACAGTGCGAGGATCGGTGATTCTATCAATTTTTTCTTAAGAATCTCAAAAGTCTCTAGTTCTTTCTGTCCAAAATTGAATTTATTATCTTTTTTTGTTAAGTCATATAATGGTTTAGCTAATACAGAAAAATTCTTGATAAACCTCCTAAAATAAGAACACAATCCAAGAAAACTTTGTACCGTGTGAAGTTTTTGTGGTACTGGAAAGTTTTTTACTGCCTCAATACCCTTTTCATCAGCTTTTATTCCTTCTCCCGTTATCGTGTAACCTAAATACTTCACACTTGATTGCAGAAATTCACATTTATCTAGTCTCAGTTCTAGTTTATTATCAACTAATCGCTTAAAAACTTCAGTTAATATTTCTAAATGTTCGGATAAATTTTCGGTTGCTATCATTATATCATCTAGATATACAATCAATTTGTCCTCACGTATCATATCAGCAAAAATTTTACTAACGAATCTCTGAAATGTCGAAGGGGCATTTTTTAGCCCAAACGGCATTCTTAAAAACTCGAACTGTCCTAATGGGGTAATGAAAGAAGTAAATTTTACTGAATCAGTTTGCATGTACACGTGAAAAAATCTATTCTTTAAATCTAATTTTGTGAATAATTTCTTCTTTGCCAGCCTGTCTAACAAATCGTCGATAAGAGGGATCGGATAGTTATCTTTAAATGTCACCTTATTTAATGTGCGATAGTCAATACACATTCGTAAATCACCAGTTTTTTTTCGAACTAATACAATTGGTGAAACAAATTCTGACTCGCTAGTTTTTATATAACCTTTATTCAAATATTCATCTAATAATTTCTGCAGCTCTGCCTTTTCTGTATATGAGAGTCGCCTAGGAGGACAATTAAAGGGCTTTGCATTTTCTAGCACTAATTTCATTTCGCACTTCACCAATGGTTCATTAGGACGATCAGGTTTTAAATAATACAAATTAAAAATTTCTTCAAACTGCTTTTTCGCTGAATAGCTTACATTGTCACCAATACTTAAATTTATTTCATTTTCAACAAAATTATCAACTAACAAAAGTGACTCATCAAACATTTCTTTATTTTCTGTTAATTTCTGCCTATCTATTTTTGTATTCTTCTCAATTTTATCTTCTACTTTAAAGTCACTTTTTTCCAATTCATTTTGTTTTTCAATTTCTTCTTTTTCTATTTCATAACATTTTTCGATTTCTTTTTGACTATCAATTTTAAAATTACCATCACATTTTATTTTTTCTTTACATTTCGCAAATAAATTATCAATTTCTATTTTAGAAATAAAATTAGAATTACTAGCCCGTTCGATTTTATAACATTCTTCGATTTTTTTTTTATTTTGAATTTTAAAAACAGTATCGCATGTTAAGCTTTCATTACGTTTTCCACACAACCTTTCAATTTCCATTTCTGAAATCAACTTTAAGTTACAAGCTCTTAAATAATCTCTTCCTAAAACCACTTCATAACCCATAGACTCATCAGCAACAACGATTAATTTCAACACAGTACTTTTATTATGAAAAATTAAATGACATTCAATTGTCCCAAAAATGTTCAGTTTACAATTATTAATTCCAAAATAACTTAAATTATGAGGCAAAAATTCACTTATTTTAAATTTATTTTCGGCGCAGCATTTCTTTACGAAGCTAATCGGGCTTCCTGAGTCTATTAGGCATTCTAAGGGTAATACAAATTCGTTATTCTTATATTTGATATAAAATTTAAAACACCTTACATATTCGTTTTGCTGCAGAAAATTAACGGCCCTCTTCCGTTCCGGACAAGCCACTACCTGATGACTCATACTGCCGCAGCCGAAGCAGGCACCCACTTCTCTTTTTGGTTTGTTGCACTCTGCTGCCAGATGCCCCATTGAATTACAATTGTAGCAGCGCACCGCCAATTTTTGTTGCCCTCCAGAATTATTCCGCTTGACAGTCGTAAACATACGCTGTTTAAGTTGTACATTTGCGAACGCTTGCAGCAGCTGTTCCTTTGTAGAAAAACACTGGACACTGGCTTGCACCTTCAGTTGAGTATCTGGAATGCCCTCAATTATATGATCCAATAGTTCGTCTTCTTCTATTCGTACTTTGTTGGCCAACACAATCTTTTCGCCATAGTAGTCCGCAAAACATTCAGTTGGATTCCATTTCCTGGCTTCAAATTTTCGTCGCAGTATCAATTTATTTTCTTTTGTTCCGAAAAATGTTTGTATTTCGTACAACAAGTTGTCTACGCTTTCAGCAACAAAACTTGGTTTTGAATATAGCCAAGCCTGTGCTTTACCCTTTATTTTGCTAATAAGCAGCGCACGCAACATTGAATCGTTTACGTTGTAAACATCGCGTAGGCTTTTAAGTTGCGAAATCCATATGTCAACATTTTCGCCTCCCTCAAACTCAGGCAACATGTCTTTTATTATGTTAAACGACACTGTCATGTTGACAACCGATTCAGCGCCACACGTTGACGATTTTTCTATGTTTGCTGATATCGCGCTCTCCGAAGCTGCTGCTGCTACTGTAGGTGTCATTGTTGCGATCTTGCTCACTGCAACTGCTGAGGCTGCGTAACACACATTTTTTGAATTTGCATTTTTGGCAACTTCGTTTGACAATTTATGTTGCATTTCGTTCATCAGCATAATTTCCCTTTTGAATAAAATATTTTCCTTTTCAAGTATTGCTTTTTCGCGTTTCAGCAGCTCGACTTCTCTCTTTAAATTTTCGTTGTCATTAGCATGTATTGTTTCTGCATTTGAATGGACATCAGCTGCGCAGACTTCAATGCCGTCGTTGCCTCGTTGCTCTTCGTTGCTATTTCGTTCTTCTTCACCATATTGTTCCTCGTCGCTGCTGTCCGCCCCGTTGCCACCATCAACCGGGCACTCGCCACGCTGATCAGACGGCACAGTATTGATTCGTAAAATCAATGTCGCCTTAGTGCCACTTGACGGCAACCCAAGTTCTTGCAGCCAACGACGTAGCTGCGGTACAGTGTACTGACCCGGCGCAATTTGATTGTTCATGTTGCTGCTTAACGAAAATCGGGGCTGCTTCAAAATGTTCGAACGTGGTGCTGCTGACGCGTTTGACTCTTTTTCGTTGCACGGGCTATTTTATTTATTTTGCCGGCGTTGTTCACAATAACGCGAATGTGGCTTAAGCAATTATTGTTATATAATTTTAAATTAGAAATTTTGCACACTTTGCACAAACAATTTTTTTTCGCTTTTGATAAATTTTTATGCGATCGTTTTGTCCATAAAACTTTTTTAGTTTTTAATCAAATTTTGTGGCTTTTTGGATAATCATCCCACTTCTGAATATATGTAGCACACAATAAAACACCACTTGCCTGGTTGAGTTATACTTTATTAATCATGCTTACAACGCCAACGCTGTTGCTAGCACGCCATGTAGCGGCTTAATGTGCAGACTCGCTTAATGTGCAGAATCGCTTAATGTGCACATTCAGCGACTGCTTATATCTTATTTGAATATATACAGGGTTTGAATAACTTACAGACTAATTATGAAAATATATACAAGATGTGAATAATAACTTACAGACTAATTATGAAAATATATACAAGATGTGAATAATAACTTACAGACTAATTATATAAATATTACTACATATTTAACCTCACAAGTTGTATTTTTTATAATTAGTAAAGCAGCCGAAAGCCTCAGGGGGATTTGAAAGGATTATATATGAATTAAATTGGAACTTTTTGTTTTTGCGAAAAGAATAACAGGAAGTCTGCCATTGTCTTGAAAGGATCCGCATTTTTGTATCCTAGACTAAGCAGTTCGAACTGTGTCTACTTCATATTTGCATCAAGTAGACCCAATTCTTAACTAGACGCAGGATATAGTAAGTTAGATGCTAAAAAAGTTCATGACATTAGACACTAGAAAATCATTTTTGGGGATGTTGAGTCATAATTGGTTTCGTGACTGTCAACATCGGTGAATAATTTACTATTTTTTATATAAACTAACTTTTGTTAAGGGAAATATATAATCACTTCCTACGCAAGGTTCAAGAGAGGTGGGAAAACACTTCTATATGTATCATTGGCTGGTTATAATTCATAGTATATCACCATCTTTAGGCTTGCGAGGATATGACATCAAAAGGGTACTAGTCCAAATTGGGGTGACCCGAGGGTTGTCAGTCGATATAGAGTCTTAAAAGCCGTGGTTAACATCCTCTTAAGGTAAAGAGTGACATAAAGCAGAAACGGCAACAGAAACAGAATCCAATACATTTTCAACAGAAACCACAAAATGTGACGACAGAAAATGAGCGTTGGGCGACAGAACAGAAATAACTCATCGTGAGTTGGATTCTGTTTCTATTCCCACATCTGCTTTATGTCATTCTGCACCTTTAGGCAGCGAGGAAGTCTTCTAAACTTTCGACTTAGTAGTCATGAAGCTCAAATTAGTCTCACAAATTTAGGAATTATTACTCCAGTCACTTCGATTCGTAAGCATGGCACAGGGAGGGGTTACCAGTTAAGAGCTGATAAATCAACGGAACAAGATAACAACATATAATCATATAACGTGGTAATTGTATCCACTTAATTAGGGGAATATAGAGGCATATATCCTTATGTTATTTTATGATAGTCAATCATGTGGGGAAAAGTTTACAAACGTCCCTTGCCTAGAAGGATCTCCTGATAGCTCTAACATACCAAGGGAGTTGTTAACCAGAAATCTTTGGGACATTCTTAGAATAACTAATATTAACAGGAGTCACTTCCCTACATGACAGTGTGCAGATAGCTTTATGGAAGTTGCGAAGGCCACTAATGAACTGTTATACATTTATTTTGCAAGTGAACATTTGAAAGATTTTTTTCTCAGTAAGTCACTTCAAAGCTATAAACTATCTGGATTAGAATTTGGAGGCGTTTTTAGTGTATGAAAAATACTGATTGATTCTTAACTCATTCGCTCTCACAACGACACTGGAATATTGCATGGAATCCTCATTAAAACTGCTTGCTACATCCTGTATATTCAGCATGAAGACCCAGATATATGCAACTAAATGATAATAATTTCCATTATATCGACCCGCTGAGTCAATAATGAAATGGAAGTGCCTAGAATTTGATCTGCTAATTAAGTGAAATAATTGCCTGCTCTGTGACTGGGCGTGACGAACAAACCCACCCCGCCAGCAAACAAAAATCGTAAAGTTTGCCAGCGCTTCAGCTTCCGTTTGACAAAGCGAGTTAAGTGCCTCCACTTGCTGATATTTATTTTCAATTCAGTCCTCCTCCGCTTACAAATTGCAGCTCATTTGTGCGTTGATTATTTCATGTCTCTCTGGCACCCTCCTTCACACTGCAGTGAGCAACTATCCCTGCTGAGTCCCTTGATGGCAGTAGTTTCAAGTGATTTCTATTGACGTTCCTTCCTACCGCTCTGGGTTGCTGCCACACAAAGTGCAACACATTGTGAGCTTTCTGCTGACTGCAACCCCAGCATTTCATAAAATTGTTTTAATGGCATTCGTCGGCAGATGCGAGTGCATGTGTGTGTGTGCAAACTTAATTGTGCGTTGACGTATGTGTGTAAGTGTGTGTAAATAAATAACTGCCACGGCCGCACGACTTCTGTTTGCCATGCAGCGAGGAATATGTTGAAATTAATAATAGTTATTGGATTTTGATTGATTGATTGCCAGCGCTCGGGCTTCCGCATGCAGCTCATCCACTTGTACGCATAATAATACCGTTATTTACACTCGCAAATAATGCTGCTCTGGCTCAGACTTCATTTGTGAAAGAATTATGAGGATTATGCTGCCTGCAATGGAGTTTTAATTATAGTTTCTTATACTCCTTGACGTATGAGTAACATATTTTGCGCATACTAGTACGAGTCCTCTGCCCTGCTCTCATTAATTCATTTCAATTTGCCATTTATAATAGAGCAGCAGCTGGTATGCTCGCTGCCTGAAGTAAAGGAGTGAAAGTAAACAGCACTCGGAGCACAGCCGCAAAAAGCATACACAAAGGAAGCAAACAAACAGAGAGGAATTCAAATGTGCTTTCAGGCGCAAGCGGAGGCTCATAAAATATGATAAGTATGCTGGTAATTAAATGAATTGAGAATTACGAGCAACGCGTGTGCCCCGGAGCACATGCAGCGCGATGATGTTTAATTAGTCTAATAAGGCGAAGCTTGCATATTTTCCTTCAAGGCCACAAATTTCAATGCTGCAGTGCATGTTGCTGCCAACGAAGTTCCTTTCGAATGGCAAATTTCGATTGCAATTCGGTTATTTGTATATGCAAATTTCCAATATCCTTTCTACCAATGTGCTGGCAGGCAGGAAATTGCCTGATTTGCAACATTCGAAAGAGGAAGGAGGAAGGTGGCAGCAGAGTGAATAAAAATGCATGCACATTATTCACACTTTCAACAAGTGCTCAGACAAATTGGCACTGACGAATCTACTTCATTTGCGGCATGTGTGTTGATGATGATGCCTGGAAAGGAAGGAAGATAGAGAGAGAGCAGAGTTAGCGTGTTGTGGAGGGGAAACATTTAATTTTGAAAATTGTCTTTAAAAGGAATTGAAGTTCATGGACTTACTCCTGCTGGTGAAGTGATGGGAGTGTTTCTGAGGGATATTAAATATACTGTATTTGAAACTGAGTTATCACTAACCACTGCTATCACCACACCAACTCTGTTTGTTGTCTAAATTGCCACATATTCACTGTGACTGCAGTTGAATTGCTGAAGGATCCTCCCCATTTATAGGGGCATCACTTTATCTGGCACTATCTTCACGAGTTATTATCAATATTTCCCCAGCACGTTAGCTTCGACTTCAACGGGGTTACCACACATTGCAATTTTTCAGTTTATGCTCGCCACAGCCCCAGGCAAGTTCCATATAGAACCGCCAGGCACGTTCATTAAAATCAATGACCAGCAGCGTCTTTCATCTAAGTAGATTTTGAGCTAAAAGCATTGCCATCAATAAACCGGCCACTTATGTGCATCTCACGGAGCAGCATCGGCAATAAAGTTGACTGTTTTACTGCTGCCGAGCAATCGTTCATTATGTGAGCACAGTTTCTATTATGGTGCTCTATTATTTGCGCGTAATTGAATTGAAGGGTAATTGAAACGGAAAAATGAAACATTTCATGGCGTTAAAGGAGACTTTACTATTGTTTAAGGACATGAATAGGCGGCTAGTGCAAGGAACCGGTACTGGGCTTCAACGCGGCCACAACTACGGACCTACACGTACGTGGCAGAGAGTTTTATGAGTTGCCTGAGGCGTGTTTTCCATTGCAGTATTACGTTAGGGGCTTTATGGGCTCAGAGTGTTTATGTGATTATCCTTGATACCCTCATTCTGTAGCAATCTGATTGATTTTTGTCTCTTTTTTATTATGCGTTGCTGCTGTCAGTTTTCCCTCAAGCTTAGAGAGGAACTGTGACATTATTTGCTGGAGTCCAACTTAAAGCTGCACCCTATTTACAACAATCCTTTTTGTGAAAAGTTGAGCATTGCTTTTATTTTAATTAAACAAAAACCAAAATAAACCTTTTCACTGCTCTGCCTGGCAGCTAATCCCGCATGCTGACAGAGCAGCCCGCCCACTCCTTGCAGCGCCGCATTTCAACGCTTGTCAGAATTTGTTATTTCCGGCTGCAGCGTTCCAGCAACAGCACAAAAAATATTACATCAGAACAACGCATTTGCCATCAGACTCGTAGTTCCTTTTCATGCACATTTTGCTTTACAGCGATTTGGTCCCGTGGAAATTTTAATTGAATTACGTAAAATTGAAAAACCGCATAAACCAAATTGTGTGAGTGTTTCCTTACAGCTGAGGTGGGAGTGATTTAAAATAATCTCCTTGAGCTTGGAAAATTATATTGGAATTTTGTAAAATTAAACGGAAAGTTGGGATTAAAAGGGCAGGGTGAGCACGGTTGTGAATGCCCGTAAATAGAAAAGCGCATGAAAGCTGCATGAGTAATGAGCAGCACGTCCTCAATCGGACAGACCATTGCTGGCGGCGATGTTTGCGAGTTCATAACGAGGAATGTTGGCTTGAAATTATTTTCAAATTGTTTTAAATTTTACTTCAATGGTAAAGCAGAAAAACAATGCCAAACAATTCAAAACAATGTCCCCACCCGCGTTTTGCGGTGGGTCTGAAGTGTTGAATGCTTCGCAAGGAATGCTTTAAGCGTATCACCACGTTCAAATTTCCTGGCATCTCATCAGGTAGAAACATGAAAAACACACACCACGAAAATTCTTTTAGCAATGAATTCTCTTCAGTGAGCTCTTATGTGTGAGCATATGCTACCATGACCCAGTAGGAAATAAGACCATTTTTAGTTTTCTTAGCAAGTAATTTAAAATCAATATTAATTATATAAGAAATGTAGATAACGATAACTTTGGTGGAAGAAATCCAAGCCCTAGTTCCCTGCTTGTATATCACAAATTGAAAGTATACTCCCCATACTTTGGGGACCTGACGAGAGCCATAAACGGGTACTAATACTGCATCTTGGCTTCCATACACAACATTTGCTTGACTTATTCAATTTCCGACTGGGGTTCCATAAGCATGGTTGGAACGACTGCCACATTTTTCAAATTTCTGCAACTCCTTCACTCGTTTGAGGAACTGAACACTTCCACATGAATTTACGAGTCTGTTGCCAGTCAAAAGAAACAAGCAGCTGCCAGGAGTATTTACTTGTTCATGGTGTTTCGGGAGACGGAATGCAAGTTTGCTTTTGTCATTTCATTAGTTTGCTCTGATGAATTTTCTGTTTCCACAATTATTTTGTGTGATTGTGTAGAACTTCCCTCAGAGAGACTATTTGGAAAACATATTCATTTAAATTTTAGTGGATTTTTGCTATAAAAGTCTGTGTCAAATGTGGTCTGGGTATTGTTTATTTACTTATTTACAGAGTAAGAAAAATAAATCAATATTGTGGCAGTAGCAAGGATCTGCAGTTGACAGGACTTTGCGGTATTTGGTGTTTTTAATTAAGATAAAATATTTATTCTTAAATGAGGAAAGAATTGCAACATTAAATTGACAAAATTCGCAAATTATTTGATGACGATTGTATTCATATTTGGATACTTCTTGAAGGATATGATCTTTACAGCTACGTATGATAGACAGCTACATGGCATTGCACTACATTACATATAGAGCAACCTGTAAGTCTATTTGGGGATTAACACCAGAATTGTCTCTCTTGAATTTCAGCTTAAAACAGCGGTTTCATATGCAAATACTTTAAGAGAGAGGAAATCACATGATATTGGGGACTCGTCAGTCCATTCCAGAAAATCTGATCTCGAAAGCTTTGTGGTAATAACATCATTAACTCGTCCGCTGAGTGATACGTAATGTCATTATATTGGAACTAGGACTTTTATACATAAATTTTAATCAAAATTGGAAACAACTTGTCCGTAATCATGGTTAATTGACTTAAAGTTGCATTCATATCGAATGAAATAAAACCCGATGGTGTTGACAATGTACACTCCTTACTGCGAGGAATCTTCTGTGATGGATCTCTCCTGAATCCCTTCTGTGTTGGTTAAAGGCATATGCTATAAATGAGCAGAGGGGAACCATTTGGCAATTGTTGTGGACACCTATAACCGATAATGCGACTTAAGTATAATTCCATGTAGTACGAAATGTCAAAGTATGTAATTGTGAATAGTGGTGATTTTGGTGCTTTCACCTCTTGTAGAAACTTGGATCTCGTATATTCCCACTCCTTTCATTTGCAGATCCATTCAGAGAATATTCTGCATGCCTTCTATCAATGATACCTCGAAAATCATCCTAAGATGGCCAATTGTATGACCCGAAAAGTTGATAAATACTTGATTAAATTACGAAAATTACTTTATACCATTATTTCGTAACACTGGATTACGTGAAGTCGTTCAGAAGCCAATTTGATGAAATTTTAAGAGTTCGTTTCATTCTCTTAGCGAGTTTCCGCAACGCTTGGTGTGTGGGGTTTGTAAAGATACAAACACGTTACGTCATAATGTGGAAGGGACATTCCATGAACGGTGGGTTTTGTCAGGCTTTCGGCCACGTATTCTTCCATATTTTGATAGCTGTAGTTGAAAAGAGCTGCTTGTGACCGGATTTCTTTTGAGTCTTCAGAAACAATTTTTGGCAGGATTCGGTTCAGATTAGTAGCTTCTAGGATTCGGTGTTGCAGAATAGGTGTTGCAGAATAGGTGTTTCAGGATCGCCATGTGGTGGATGAATACTGTTAATAGTAGAATTATCTAACAGAACGAGTAAGCGCCCTCAGCAAAGTTGTATGACCGGCAGAGTGTGCCGTTGCTCTAGCTATTGTTTGTGCTGATCTGAGTCGTTCCTGACTTAGAGCACGGTCCGAGAATTGAATAGACTAATGCGTGTAGCAGTTTCAGTTTATCAGATTAACTGTGGTTCATTCAGTGGCCCGCTGGCTCTTTTATATATTTTAGAACTTATTTCTATATTATTTTTTAATTTCCACAATTCAGTATTACAATGGATTTTGGAAGGACTTCACAGTGCTTTAGTCTCATTATAAATACAGTCTCAAATCTCTGCCAAACCAAGTAATTCCATATGGTTCTAGGAACCGAATTGTTTCTTAGTACATAAATACCTGCTGATACCCTCCTTTAAAACTTCCTTTTCACCGCCCAATATCAATCTTTCGTATTCATCGTTTTGTTACTCCTACTTCCCTAAACCTTTATAAACGAATATATTCGTAAGTTTATTAAAATGTCTCACTCCTTATTCCTCTTTTTCACCTCATTTCCATTCAGCTCATCATTTTCCTGATTAATTCTGCCCAATTATGCGTGATGAAAGGCTTTGGTTAACATTAGTTTCGGTGTTTGCTGAGCAAACATGAATTTATCAATATAACTAATCTGCTACTCGCTTATTTGAGCCTTGCACTGAAGCGGAAATTAAATCATATTATCGCCCAAGTGTATGAAAGAGTATCGAAGCGGAAAAGTCTTAATGGGACATAATAAATCTGCATTAAAAATTGTCTTTTAGTGGCTTCAAAGAAAGTCCACACTCACCCCTGGGGCTGCTGTGTTCAAATTATTCAATTTACTAAGGGTTAAATGCAGGCCCACTAAACAACTCAGAACTTCTATTTACACATTTTACAACATTGTCAGGAGCTAGTGAAGTCCTTTCTCTTAACCTCCTCATTTTTACTTCTCCTCCTTCACAAACTGTCCATCAAAGCAAAATATTCTATTTTAATCTCCACGATTTGTTAGTTTGGTTCTTAGTCAATTTAGCGTTCAAGTGTGTGTCACAAGATGAAGAACAAAAAACTCCTCTCCTCCGAATGACTGACGAAACCCGATTATGGGCTTCTGTGTAAGGACACAGTTAAGCATACTTTTCAATATATAAAATCCGGATATTTCTCTTCAGTGTTCATGAAGTTCGGTATTAATCAATATACAAATTGAGCTGAAAGCCCTGGAAGCTTATTTCGTATGATAAGAATTGATTCTTATCCTTCTTTTGTAAATAAACAAATAAATATACAAATTATCACTGAATCCTTCCAGAAGCTGTAGAAGTATATGAGTTCCTTTCCGATTACTTTAATATAGAAATAAGCTTAAAATATACCAAGAACACACTTTCCTTAAATGGAGTCCTTTCCACATATTATGCAAAGCAGCTTTTAAAATTAATTAATCTAAAGGAGAATACTTTTTGTTCCCTAGTTTTCGCCCTATGTAATTTCAGAGAGGAATAGTTAATTTGAGCTCTGGCAACTATGCCTGCTTCAAGAATTCTGCACCTTTTAATTGGTGTCCTTTTGGCGTTCTTTGGCTTGCGAAGTAGCAGCTTAGAAAAGTTGCTTGCTATTACCTTGCGCCCGAGTTTTTGTGTGCATTGCAGGCTTCCATGTCCGAACAATATTTCCCTCCTGCTTTTGGTCTTACTATCCTGCTGCATACTCCTTTTGTATTATGATTAAAAAGCCACAGTGCAGGAGTAAGTTTGATATACTCCTAGAAAGGAGCAGTTTTAAGTTTATAAGTCGCAAGTTTAAGAAAATATCCTTGAACAGAGAAGAATATGAATGCAAGTAGTGGAATATGAGAGACAGCTTTCATTATTTTAGCATTATTTTACGTGGCTTTAGCATGAATCTTTAGTGCAATTATACTGCATATGTATGTGAATTTAGTTAGTTTTGCTAAGAGTTCGATCACTGGATTGCACAGTTCAATCACGAGCTATGGAACTTTCAATTGGTTTAAGTTAAACAAAAGTTAATAACACTTTTCCACACAACTGAGCAACATTTCAACAAATTTTAATGCAGCAGAATTCTCCCTTCTACTTCCTGGTCATAAAATGAAGTTTCTGCCTTTAAAAAATGTCAACTTCCCTTCCACACACTCCTCGTGCAACTCTATTAGAAGATGGTAACCATTATCATTTATGACTGGCTTCTTATTACTCATAACCTGCTATTTATGAACTGTTGTTTATGATCAGTCGTAAATGGCAGATTTGTATATTCTTAGCAGATGTATCCATATGCGATCATAAATGACTACGTCGCAGTATCCTTACATATTGCAGCCTATTCTGCCATAGAGAAAAGTTGCCTCTCATTTCTATGAGAATATCCACTGCCGTCGTCTTGCAAACTTCTTCACCTGCTTCCCCTCACAAATGTATTACTGTTCTTTTCATCTAGGACTACTGCAACAAACTGATGACTGTCAATTATCTTGGCAACCGAAAAGTGCAATATTTTCATTTAATCTGTTGCTGACAGACAAATTGAGTGAAATGTATTCCCGAAGTGCAAAGGCGCTATTTTCATTCCATTACCAACTGCCAACTGTAAATGTATGCGCTCAAAAATAGCATTCGATTTAGAGTATAAAAATGGCACAAAAGGATATTCGGGGGAAATACTGCAGCCAAATGGCACAGTGTGCATAAAAGGGGACATGAAGGTATCGCTAAACTATTTGAGAGCCGCAAAGGGACCACCATCATGGTGTGTACGTATCGATTTTGAATGTAGCAATTGGAGCAATTTGGCTGGCATAGAAAGAGGAATAATCTAAAGGAAATTATTGCCTTCTCCAACAAGGAAGAGCATTGAAAATTTTCATGGAGAATTTGGGTTGAAAAATGCAAGAAATATACAGAGGATTATTTCCCTGATTTGGTGTTTACTTTGATAGGGAATAGCGTTGGGCTTTTGACGTTATTTGTAATGAACCGTTGACTTTTTCTTTCGAGACTTTGTTGTGGCACTGTGGCTTCTTTGAAATTAGCAGGAATTACATGCCAGTTATACCGTACGTTCCCAACTTTCATTTGCCACCACCTTTCAACTTCAACTGAAACTTTTATTGAGTATTTGTAAGACTGCCTTCGAGCAACTTTCAGTATTGTTCCAACTGTTCTTTGTATGTTGTTCTTCCTTTTATTTATGCATATTCCTGCAGAGCATTCTAATTGTTAACTTAGTGCAAGTTTTCATAAGTTTCTCATACCAGCAGGTGCAATTTTCTTCTCCACTTTGCCCACCCAGGATATTATTCAACCCTTCCCAGCCTTGAAGCAAATTGCGCAGAATTTGTTTGTTTTCGTTTGTTTCGAGTTGTGCCATCCCAACAGATCTGCTGGCTGCACAGTTCTTGGTGGCTCCGTATTGCTGTTTTCTTGATATGTTTATAACTTTGAAACTTTACACCAAGCAAATGCAGATATATACACATACACATATAAATCTGAATACTCAAATCTCCATCACACTTTGAGAGAACTGCTTAAGTCACATATGAGTCTCATTCTTAAGGGCACGAGAAAAGGAAATTGCAATGTTCCCCTGTATTTGTTTATTTTGCTGCAAATAGTTAGCAAAGGCCTTCAGTTAAATAAGGTTCGAGAGGAGTAATTGCGTTGATTCAAATATGGAAATTTTCCTTTTAGTAACTTTTCTCTTCCTTACTAAATTTCCAATTCCGCTGCAGTGACTGCGAAAATTGCTTGCTATATTCCCATCATGATATGCAAGACATAATATCTATTTAGCGACAGATTGCCTTTTATTGAAGGATCTCTGATGAGGACAAGGGACTGAAAGAAATCACTCAAGAGCGATTTTCACTCTCTACTATGAAATGGATTATCAACTCAAAGAGTAATTTGCGTGGTTTGGATGTAAAGTTCAGAATTCATTTGCAATCAAATACAACTCAAAAGGTTAACTCAAGAGCGATACAAGACCTCTTGACGACATTAGAACTACTCGTGAGAGGGCGACATTTATGAGATGCTGATCAAAATTGAAAACAAATTTCTGGAGTGCTCACAGTCTCCCATCTGGAAAGTTTTCTAGATATTGAGTACGTAATACTTGCTGATAATTTCAATATCATTCTCAATCAAGACACATTGTCATCTTCGAGAAGGTTATTATGTATAGCTCAAATCTAATTTGCAAACATTTATGACCCTGAAAACTCTTTAAGAAACCAAAGGACTCTTCGACACACTTCTTCGATGTGAACAATTCACCGCAATGGATACTCGTAGTTTTCATTCATGAAACACTGCCAGATCAACAAGAGAGAATCGACAATAATTCAAGTGTACAGATAACTTCCTCTTTCGCACATTACGATTATTTGTTTACATGCCTCCTACGCCAAGCTCATATCAGCTCAGCATTGCGAGGATTTATTAAGAGAGGACGTGGGGCGAAATGAGTTCAGTGACCCTGTGTAGGTTATTCCTCATTAAAACTCTTGGACAGCAGGCTTAATTAATTCCATAAATTTATTTATAAACTTCTTCCACGCACAAATTTTCATTCGTTTGTACTAAAACAGGATTTCTTCCTTTTCAGGTAAGTTGCACTTTAAGCAAATCCATCAGAAGCCCATCTCCAACACTGTAAGTTGAAAATCGTTGAGAGTATTACTTTTAATTACAGGCTGATACATTCAGTCCACTAAATCCACAAAGGACATTTTAATATTCTCTTTGCAGCTCCTATATAATATTTTTGCCGTCTGTCGTTTTGTTTTTAATGTATCAGTAATTCTATAGAAGCAAGATGACTCGCAACTGATTGCCACTCAAAGCGTAAAAGATTCCTTCAGTTGCTAAAATTAAATCTGTGGCCTTCGACCTCGGTACAGGACTAATAAAAAGAATATTAAATCACAGCTTTACAGGAAGAGAATCTGAAATGCACAGAATGGGCAACTGCTCAATGGCGGTAAATATTATACAGTACATCATTCTGCATTGTGTGCATGGAGCATGAAGGAAGCAGCAAGCACAAAGCACAGAGAAGTTGCCGTAGGAAGTTGGAAGGGGGCTGGCGGCTGGTAGAGGGGAAATGTGAAAGCGGACCAAATATCAATTGCAGTTGCATGCAGTTGTGGCTTTTATGCGGACAACTGCTGCAGACAATTTGATTTGCAATTGTGTGCGGATGGTCAGAGGAAATGTGAAATATGCAACAGAGCACGAACAGGATGCGAATGGAGGAAGCGAAGCAGGGAAACGGAAAGATATAGAAATACAAACTGACTAGTTTTGTGTGGTGCAGCTTTAGATTCATTGCATTCCTCTTCACTTACTGGTGGTACGAAATAAATAGAGCAAATAAGCGCGTCCGTCCAGCAGCATCCTTCGAGTGTGGTTCACGTTTAAACGGCGCTTCGGGCCATTAAAGTCACATAAACTTAAATTGCTTTTCATACTCAAAATAACTTCGTTCATATTTCCTCTGTTTGTATGCAGATCGCCTCCACTGGACCGACGCGTTGCAACTGTGCCTGTGTGGCTGAAGAACTTGCCTCAAAAATTGACCGCAGACGTGTTGATTTTGCTTTCCACGTCTCCGAAGCAATCAAAACTTTGGCTTTTCCCTTGCTGTTGGCACATGCTTTTTGACAAATCTCTCAAGAGGCGCGCACAGTTGCGAAGTTTCTCATTTTGCGGCTAATGAATTAATGTTTGCCTCTCATATTTGGCCGGCTCGTCGGTTTGCGTTCTGTGTTTTGTGGCTTTGTCGTTGTATTTTCAGTTTGACAGCTCGTTTCACATTTGTGAAAAGACCTTTCATTCGTATTTAGCCTACCTTAAGGCGCTTTTGCATCCCAAACGCCAGATGTGGAAAATTTAATAAAAATAAAATATTCATCAAACATGCTCACCACGTGCGCTGCGCGACGCGAAGGAAGTGCCGAGAGTCATGCCTTATAAATATTAAATTTGTGCGTTCTCCGCGGCAGTGGCAAGGACGAGAATCAGCGGCCACTGGACTCGTCTGAAAGTTACTGAATTCTTGCGTAGGTAGCAAGCGTTGAGTCTCGTCTTAAACTTCCTGTTCCTTTATAATTACTTTCACGCCCACATTTTTCTTAATCAAAACTGTCACCGGCACGTTGGCAACAATCTGTTTTTAACTTCCATGACCCCAGCCACACGCAGTTCACACGCCCAGGAACGCCTTGGCACGCACTCCTGCTCATTTCCATCAACATCCAAGCCACTCACACACACACACACTTACACACAATCATATTTCGTCATGTTTGATTATTCATAACACGTGTGTAGAAATGTCCTTGCCTTAATTTACATGCAGTATTACTTTTAATTGTTATAGTTACCGCTCTCACTACTGTTATGATTGTAGCCAGCAATCTGGCAATTTAGTATTATCCCTTTCAGATGCACATACAGAGATAAATAAGTAAATACTACACACATCTAGCATTCTTCTAACGTGGCTGGTGAGTGGCGTCAGTGTACCGTGTACAGTGTTGGAAGTAGATATGATAGAAACAGGAGCAAATAGGATAAGGCACCTACAATGGAGTATCAATTGTCCTTTTGTTTGCTCACTATGCTGACAATGCAAAAGGCAAGCTAAATAATTACGGCAGACTGCAGGTAGTAAATGAGCTATTGGTTAGAGCACTGTTCCAGCCAACACAAAGCAGTGTCTACGATACTAGGGCAGTGCTTGACAGGACCACATCATTCTCATTGACAACACGTACTAATCTGTAGGTCATTAAATGGATCCCTGCGAGTGCGCTGTGTCCACGTATTTATCTAATTTGGCATTTATGAATTGCTGTCATTTATCCTTGGATTCGTATTTCGTGTTAGGATTAATGGAAGTTTCCTGAATTGCTTGCAGAGTGCTTTATCTGCTAATATCCATAAATGTGCGTTCATTGTGTCTGGTTGATTTTCTGCAGAATTCTCGTAATTAGTTTTTGTACATTGTCAGTTCATTGTCTCATAATTTCTTCACGCAATTCTCAATTATACCAATTGTAATTATGTTATGATTTCTTACACATGAAATGGTTCTGTTTAGATGCAGTGTTTTTTAGTTGCCCAAATTTTCGTGTCCTTGCGATATTTTTCAGAAAATGTGTTGTAGCTTCTTCCATTCAGAATTTGATGACGTGTCAGTACTGAGTTGTCATTAATCTTTCTGTGTCTTTTAATAAATTTATCATTGTTTCAATGAACGATGAAAGGACTATTTTATCGCACAATTCCTTAATAATTCCTTATGAAGTGGTTACATATCATTTCCACAGTATTTTACACATTAGTGGAACCGCAAAGAGTGCCATAAAACTTCACCTGGATATACCTCATTCAATCTGTTGTTAATTGTATCAAACAAAGAGTGCCATGAAACTTCACCTGGATCTACCTCATTCAATCTGTTATTAATTATATTAAACAATTTGTACCTGTCACTTCAGTGAGGTCCTCTCACATATTACTTTAGGGGAACTCCTGATTCATTTCTCCCATTACTTATGACTTACGAGTTCCACTACACTGAATACTATCTTTACAATTCCTGTATTCATACCTATCAGTACCTATTCGTAACAATGAATATGTTTTTCCCACTTCAGCTGAGTCTTCCTCGGTGCGGCCCTACTAACGCCCACTCACTCCCCTATTATATTTGATTGTATCACATTTTTCTCTCGAGAAATAACAACGTAAACTTATTAAATAAACACTCTTGCAAATAACAATTTCAATCTGTACGCTTTTTGCCTAAAAGTATGCTACACTTCTTTAATAGCTTTCATCCGGGGTAGCATTTTCATATGCCACTCGTACAAATGTAAACAAGAACATATTTTAAGGACTTCCGTAATGTCAAAAATGTTAACAACTGCCATGGAAACTCTTTGAATTACACGCTACTGAGCGAGTAATAAACAACCGCCTAAAAAGTTGCCATTGACAACCTCTTCACAGGTTGATTTATGTGTTTTGCGGTCTCGCTTACAGGCCACACGAACATGCATGCCCACTTCCATGAACACTGCATGCTTTCAGACTGATGAAAAATTGACAGAAATGTCTGTTTACCGACGAGAACAGGTGTGTAAAGTGGCATTAAGTGTTGGAGAAGTCAACAAATAAATGTAACTAATTTCCCTAGCATACTCTTAGGCGCATAGCTACGAGTAATATTTAACTTATGTGCCATTTATAAAGTTTGTTGATGTTAGACGGTGGTGTGTGAGAAGTGCGGGAATTGTGAGAAATCACAAACCAAAATGTGGGTAAATAAGTTTATTCAAAGTTGACACTTTCACTGAGATCTGAGCTCTTGGAAATTGTTGATAATTAAGTGGATGATATGCATTATGATTAGAGAAAGTAGCAAAGTTATTTTAGATATCTGCAGATTCCTTTCAAGGGCCAGCAACATTAGTTTTTAGGGGTGTGTTACTCATACATTTGAGTCAAGGCAGGATAATGGTATTTAATTCCATTGGACTCATTGAAATTGGACTTTGGAGAGAAGTGAACTTTGATCCGGATGTTTTTCATTAATTGAGTATACTTAAAAACATAAAATTTTTTATTCTAATTACACAAACATAAACAAATATATGTAAATAAATGATAATGCCGAAGAAGAGATTCTGGATTGTTCTATTCGCCATTCTCATACATACTTCTCAACTTGGTATAGTGAAATTCCTAGATTTATAAGCTGTAGAGCGGAAAAATGTTACGAAACATATTAAAAGCTGCTGTGCCCCACAGGCAATTGTAGATCCTTTCCCCTATGGTTCCCTTAATTAAACATTTTACTGTTTTAATAATAATAACAAAGGATTTTTTCCAAGTCTATCAATCTGTTTCCTCAACTGCTCAATTACGACACTCGTAAACACCTTGCGCCACTTTCGGAATTCAGTGTAATTGTGATAAGCGCCAGTTTCACAAACTCCATATAAATCTCAGCATAATATTCGTTACGCTGGCATACATTTCAACCACCTTTTGCCTCCCCCACACTTTGAGTTATACTGCTCAACTAAACTACTTGCACATGGCTCTAAAATACCGCAGCTAAAACCCCAACTATGCGAAAGCAGAATTTCCAGAGCAAAAAGTGGAGCACCACATCAGGAATAGTGAAAACGCAACCACACAAAAAGGAACTCTTCAAATGTGAACAGAAGTTTGCTCGGTTTTCGGCCGTGCCGAGGTCCTCCGTGCACAAATATGACGAACGCTTCATTTCAAAATCATTTCAAATGCGGTCTGTGCGTCACTCTGCCTGAAGAGTCCCCTGCTCACCCCCTCGCAACCGGCTTTCTCATTAATTTTGCATTACGTTTTCAATGGATTAATTTAACATTTAAATGCGTTGACATGTGTCACGCGACAGAATCATGTCAAATGGTGTTAAAATAGTGTAGATGTGATTGATGTTGTTGTCCTTGTTGGCATGGTTGTCGTCGTGTTTTGTTGCCACTGCTGTTGTTGTTGTTGGTATTACTCCAGGCTGTAGCGGCGTGTTGTGAAGTATGCGTACAAAATATTTTTCTACTCAAATGACAGCATAAAAATGCGAAAATTGTATATTTGTGAGACGAGGAGAAGGAGGCGGGTGGAGATGCCAACACCGCTGGGAAATGAGAGGCCTTGAAATAATAAAATATTTTTATCTGCTATGCCAGATGAAATTCTTAACAAAATGATGATTTATAGTTGATTGGTTGCTTGAGAGGAAGTGTCAATATTATGATCTCTACACAAGTAAATAGAAGAGCACTTAAAACTATTGCGGAAATTAGTTTCATAAGCACAAATATGTGGACCTGAATGAAAGTGGACATAGCTTAATGTCCCTCTTGGTAACTGCAAGAGTTGGAGGGTGTCTCTCTTGCTATTTTTAGCAGGATAACTACTGTGTTACACTTTATAGTTTGAAAGGCATATACAATTAATTATGGTGCAAGGTGTAATGTTTAGTTGATGCCACTCAGCATTTGAATATCATTTCAGTCTCCTTCCAAGGCAATTGCAATTGTGTCCTTACTCCAAATCAGAAATCAAACCCTGCAAAAACTGTGGTCTCTTCAGTTTTCTGCTCCTCTCGGCTGCAACTCACTCTTTAACACGCATTCCTCGTGAATTGCAGCAAAATTTTAATTAACTTTCCAGACAGACTTCACCATAGTCTCAACTGATACATGCAAACAACCGTTAATCCATCATCGAACCGCATAATCCCAGCTGCACTTACATGAGACTTCATCTCATTTGTTGCTGGTCCTCAGAAACGAATCAACAATTTAACTCATTACCGCCTGCATCGCTGAATTACGAAGGAATAACTTTCGCAACTCCGCTCTCATCATTAAAAGAAAATTATCAGTGAAGCTGCTTGCTGCTTGCTGCCTACGGGAAGTTATTCCGCAAGTCCTCTGGTTGATTGTTTTAAAATTTCACCACAACGAAACGTAATCAAATTTAAAGCTCTGTGCAGTCTTCGATTTACGAGTATTAATCATTCCGCCGGGCTTTTGGGCCGTGATTGATGTGGTGGAAGTGTGAAACCCAAATCTGCTGCTTATAATTGCCCAATTTTGCTTCCAGCTTACTAGTGACCATTATTTATCGTCCTGCTTTAGCCATATTAAATGATGCCTTTCCTACACATCCGTGCAGATATCTACTCGCTAGTCCAATTAAGCGGCTGTCAGTGGCGGCATCTCATTAACTCGCCTAAATATTTACCTTTTAATTTGTTTAAAAAAGCCAATTTTGGCCTGGTCATTAATTACACCCAAGCATCGAGGCCAAATCGCTACAAAATGCTTTTGACTTTCTGGAAGAGGAAAAGTCGCCACGGCATCAAAGTCAGCTCTCACAATTTACCTTACAGCGCGTAATCTCTTCACAACGGAATATTGGCTTTTGTCTAACAGAGTGCGCCGCTCTGCCAGCTCCTACCCTGAGCCTTCTCTAACTATTTGTATCCTTTTCGTTGTGTGCATGCCGGAAACTTATTGACTAAAACAAATTAAAAAGTGGGTATAAAGAGGGCGTTAGATAACCTTTGAGCCACCACTATTTGCTTGTAAAGCTTAAACTTTTAATGTATTTGGGACACTTTGGAATTCGCCGTAGCTTTGGAGTTTTCTACAATAGCTCCTAATTCACAGCTTCCCACCGCACATGGTTTCATATACTTTTGCTACGTTTTGCCTTTATATTCCTAGAATTTGATTCTAAAACCAGGAATATACAAAACAAGCCTCATACCTGCACTTAGGAAACAACTGGATTATGTGATTATAATTCAGTGAAAGAATCTTCCCTAATTCGAATTTGATTAAGACGAACATAAGCTGAAGTAGGGGTAGTACTGGAGAAGTTAAGAGATTCATTCTGATGAAGTCATAACTCATAACTTTGCTTATTTATTTGGTTTCTAAAATCCTTTAACAAAAGGATGCCTACAATTGTCCACCGCAAATATCAAATGTAATTCGAATATGATCTTAAAGCTTGATCAGAAAAATCGACAACATAATCAACGTTTCTTCACTTACAAGGATGTGCTTTTATAGTACACTTCACACTAAATTGTTGTAAGTTTTTAAGTTTAAAATCATTTTGAATATTGGTTTTAGATTTCATGATGATCGAATAGGGTCATCAATGAAGAGTCTTTATAAATATAGGAACAAAGTAAGAATCGTGAAATTTGGCAAATGGTAATGTGGTAAATAGGATATATCTGAAGATGGGCCTCTTTTCAACTGACATACACGCAAAAATTGTCAAAATTTACTAAAACTATCCTTTTTTTAATAACAATTTATTTGGGTGTTTGGGATCCAGATATCCTTATTATACAATATCACATTAACTATGAAGGGCACTTTAACAGCTGGCGAACAGTATTACTGAAGTTTGCCAAATTTCATTTCAAGGAAGGACAACTTCTTTAGCATATCTTTAATTTTGCAGCTACTGTTTACAGACCATTCCCATATCCAAGTTGTCGAGTTTAAGAAACAATAATTGTGTGCTTTCGGAATATTTTTCTATCCAGTCGGCTGATTTTTTATATTTATATAACTTTTTCATACCTTACTGTATCATCACTCATTCCTCTGCTTATTTTCATTCATTCATTTTTCCTCTCTTTTCCTGTTCTTACCTTTGAACATTTCCTGTATAATTTGCCGGGTGTGTTCATTTGGTCTGTTCATTCAAGTGTGTTTTAGTCTCATTTCTTGCGAATTTACTTTGCTCGACTCTAATTAAATGGTCGCACGCTTTTAATCCCTGTTCAATTTTTATTTGCGTCCTTGCCTTTGGTTCAAACGTTTTGTGTAGAAAATGCGGGGGTTTCCTCCTCCACTCTACTCTATTGAAATCAATTAGGATGTTCCCTTTACTATTTGCATTTCGTTATGTTACTCTCTTCGGCTTCGGAACACTTTACCTCCGGTTTGGTGTCCCTGAATTTAATACACTGAGCACGAAGGAGTCATTAAAATGAAAGCTTTCAAATGGCCTTCAAATGGTTCCGTATTTATTATGTCATTACTCGTAAAATGGCATTAATACAAATACGGATCTTTCCGCCCTTTACTACTGTGTGCATTTTTTTTCATCTTTGGCTTATATTCAAGTTCTGGAACATTCTTTGCTGCCTCTGAAATTAGTTATCAAAAACAAATACAACCGGCTTTAGGGCATGTTTTTGTTAAACCCTATTTAGAGATACCAGAGTTATCGATATGTGCATTGAGCAGGGCTTAAAATGGGTGAATTTATGTAGCTGATATGAATGCCAGATTGGCAGCACTATTTGCCTAGTCAGTCAAAGTCCGTGAGGACATAAGTGAGCATTTTTCGCAAAGAAGAATTAACGTTATAGACTTCCTCTCCTATAACTATATGAGTATGTACATACTATAACTACGAGTATATATATGGGTACCAGGCCACAGTGGTTATATAGAGAACGCAGAGGCAGATGAGCTCGCTAGGATAGGAACTGCCAGTAGATTTACTGGACCGGAACCATTCTGTGGATTGCCTTGGAGTTAAACCAAACTTATAATCAATACATGGTTTGAGGGAGAATCGCACCAATATTGGACGGAATCTGAAGATGTAAGGTGGCTAAAACCTTCATCCCCGACATTGTCGCAAGAGAACCACAGAGATATTTAGTATCAGCCGTGTAGGCATTCGCATAGTCACAGGATTTTTGACTGGTCATTGCAGAGTATTGAAACACTTCCATAAAATGCGAATCAATTATACTGAATATTGTATTGAATTGTATAATGAGGACGAGGAAACAGCAGAGCATTTGCTATGTCACTGTAGCGGTCTAATATGGACTCGACTACGATACTTACGTTCTCGCTACCTAGAATCGTCAGAATTTGGGGACCAATCTCCCCAGAAGAGCTTTAAATTCTTAATGAATACTAGACTCTCAGAGGATTTGTAAATTATTGAGTGTGTCACAATGGGCCCCTTTTGCGGCCGCAGTGCCTATGTGACTAGATCCCGCTCTTCCTTTAATCTAATCTAATGTGCATATTGCCATGAGGGAGCGGTAAATCGGAGGTTCTAGAAAGTGTCTTTTAAGGTATAAAAATGGATCGTGCTTCATTTTAGGGGTAACAAATTCATGTTTAATAATTTATAGAGCGTAATAGATTGATACTGAATTTCCAGGTAGAAGAAGTCTCACAGGGATACAAATAATGGAGAGTCTCTGATTTCTCTCAAATCAATCGTAGTGTAGTGACTTTTGTATGTTTATATAATAGTCCATAGTCACAGCACGGTAGACTCTCATCTTAATTTATAACCCACCCACATTTAACAGGACACATTTAACAGGAGAAAAAGCAATCGAAATGTTTGTGTAATATAAATCTCAGGATTCTCGCGTTCATTCGCCGAATTTTCGTTGGGTTATTAAAAATGTACTTAACGCAAAACCAGGAAATTTTGTGGCCGTCTTCCTCTTTATTTACGAGCTGCATTTTGTGCTATTAAAAAGCAAATAAAAGTGACAGATATTTAATATTTCGCGTGTGTGGGTGTATGTGTGTGTGTGTGTGTGTGTATGTATGTGTGTATGTGTTTGTGAGGCCGTATGTGTATGGGAATGGGAGTAATAAACCTGTCCTCGCTAAGAATAGCACAAGCCCTGCCACGAACTTGTGGCGAAATTTCATTTGACGCCATTAACTGCCGAAGTGTTGAAAGGATGTGCATGTAGGTACGGATAGGACAAGAGCGTGGGCATGTGTGTGTATATGTGTGGCGCAGTATATGTGAGTATGTGTTGAGTGTTTGTGTGTATTTGCTGAAATTCTGAAAAAAATACAACAAGAAAGGAAGCAAATCGCGTGCAGCTCCGCAGTTGAAAGTGCTGCGTTGTATAATTTTATAAGGTCCTAAAGTTCTAAAAGGATTATTGTCATTATCGTAAAGTGTGTTTAGAGGAAATTAGACGTTATGTAAGCTTTTAACTTTGATTGAATGATTGGTGTGCCACAAAAAATACAGAACCTTCAAGGGGAGCGTTCATGTTCAGAGGCGGAGTGCGGAGATGAAGTGGAAAGATAACATTGCACAAATTATCAAAGTTCAAGTCCCCCGATTGCCCTCTAAAGAATTCACAGAAAATCCACGTGACATTTGTGAGCTATGATAGATGAAGGACTAACTCGAGCGTTTAACTGCTTGCTCTGCTGTAATAATAAATTTAGTGGAGTGACAGGACATGGTGCCACAGAACAATCAAACATAGAAAACCGACAAGGCTGGTAGATAAAGGCTGCCAATTGACAACGGTTGGCCCGGTGCCTTCACTTTATTAATCACGATTGACGTGGCACATTGAACACGGACTTGTCACTTCAAGCAAACCGCAGAGTAGAGAAGAGCACGCCAAGAGTTCAATTCTGCATTGACAGAAGTTGTGAAGCCTTGTGGTAAATTGATTATTGATCAGAAAGGATGTGAGAAACCTTATTAATGTTTCCCTTAACCTTCTTTCATTAATATCAAATATACTACCTTCAATTTAATGGAATATCCTGACATAAAAGTTTCAGAAATGTGGAATACTTTAATTAGTAGGGAAGCATCCGTTTTGATGCCTTGTGCTAAATTTTCCCATTTTGTTGAGTTTGCTGCAGTAAAGTTAAGTTTATTCAGGATTGTTCCCTGATTGCCTACTTCTCACATACGTTATCTTCAAGAATAAAATTACATGTACGATTATTTGTCGCTTTTCCATAGTTCTATGATACCTTCTATTGATATTCCAGCATCTACCTTCCCTTTTCCTATGCACATCCCTCGATTGACACTGTCTGCCAAAGCACACATCCCGCTTAGGGCTGCGCCGTCAATAAAATAATTCTGATCTAAGCCTTCGAGCCTCTTGCTCTCTGCGGGCATTCTACACGACTTCCATGTACGCCCAACTGGCATGCCTCTACTGTAGTACTGCCTTCAATTGTGGCACAAAATTATTATTGAATATTACTTTACCGCCCAAGAATCATTGGTGGCCATAGGCAACACGACCAAGAACAATGACAACAATAACAACTGTAATGACAATGGCAACAATGCCGGTCAACAGCAGCGCAGCAAATAATGTCAGCAATCAAGTAGCTCTGAATAGCAATAACAAGTGTAAGCAATTTATTTTGATGGGCTTATTTGTCGACTCTTGTCGCTCAAAAGTATCCTTACAATTGCGCTGCGGCATAATTCCACAAAGTAGTGCAGACTTCTGACAAGGACAATGGAGCCTGACAGGGAAATTATGCTGCTCCAAATTTAAGCAACTGCTTTGTTTAAGAATTATGTAATGAAAGGAAGTTAAACAAACTGATAAGGAGTGTGGATGCCTCAGATAGAGAGACTGTAATATGAGAGACTATAATATGAGAGAATGGAGACTGTAATATGAGAAAATGGAGACTATATTATGAGAGAATAGAGACCATAATATGAGAGAATAGAGAGGTTAATATGAGAGAATAGAGACTATAATATGAGAGAATAGATACCATAATATGAGAGAATAGAGAGTTTAATATAAGATAATAGATTCTAATATGAGCGAATAGAGACTATAATATGAGAAAATGGAGACTATAATATGAGAGAATAGATACCATAATATGAGAGAATAGAGAGTATAATATGAGGAATTACATAGTCAGAACTGCTGAGCTTGGCATGCATTACAATCGAAGAAAATGTTGCAAGTTAATTTTAAATAAATATTTGTGTTAAACATTAAAAGGCATTGATTCTGGAACTACTTCTAAGTTGGAAGGCAACATAATTCAGTTTGATCCTGCTAGTGAATAGAGATGCTTCGACAATCCTCTCAAGAAAGTCAATAAGTAATATAGGGATTTATTGGCACCATTGAGGTACTTAATAGTCACGTGAGAATACGAATACGTTAGTTTTTGAACATAGCATTCCTGAGTACTGTACTTTCATTATAATACCAAGGGGAGAAATTCACTGTTGAACCTTTTAGTGTATATGCCTCCATTGAACTGCCGATGAAAGGCAGATGAAGTACCATTCTTTCTACTACAACAGACGCACTTCACAGTCGTAAGATAAACACTTTCCATCATCAATTCACCAGCCACAGCATAGCTTAGTTGTGCTTCCCTGAAATTCCTTTGGAAGCATTACGGTTTCCTTCCGCACGTTAAAAGGATCTGATTCATAAAACACTATATTGGATTCAATATGGCATCTAAAAGCATAAACTTCCCTCTATTGTGCTTCTAAGGAGTGCAGATAGGAGCTCTGCTGTCTACAGTCATCATCGCTATGCTTCCTATTTATCTATTTAGAAACTATGCATTTACGTGGTTATGAAGGCTTCGACTGTTCTTCCACTGGTCTTCCATTGTTCTTCTAATGGTCTTCCACTGTTCTTCCACTGTGTATAACGAAACACTTTTTCGCCCACGCTTGAAAACTATTTATCTGTTAATTGTGTTCCACAGCTCCTTGGTTGTTTCTACTTACTGCAAAGTAAGCACTGAATCAGCACCTCTAAGGGAGCCCTGTAATTCGTTCTACTGGGCTCAAGTGTCACGCACACATCAACAAGTGTGAATATATTTACTGAGCCCACTCACAGCTCGTACGGTACGCTTAAGTGCTGAACGCTTTCCTCTGCGCAAGTATCGTCCAATTGATGCTTTTGTTTCATCTTACAATTTGAAAATACATACTCACAATCCGCTGAACACAAAAACAAATTCTGGCACACTCACACGCACACATGCGAGTCACATTCAAAGCTGAATTCGTAGTTTGCAATCATGTTCCCACACACAAATTGCAGTTTGATTCCTCGACACTGAAATTCATGCCAAATTTAATGAACTGGCAGATGAGTGATTGTGAACTAAATGATGAAATGATACAGGGACACAGATAGAGACAGATAAACTGCTTGTATGAGTGGACGAGTATTGTATATGAAATACGTTCTTAGACTGACTTGTATTGCATTCCAAAGGTACTCTTGAAGTAATTCAAGTCCATGAGTGCAGTCTCCTCAACTGAATGCCCGCTGCTTAATTGATTTCCAGCACAGATTCTCTTGTTGAGTTCCTTCATCACTCTGTTTAAAGTGGGCGAATATGTTTGTATTGGTTCAAATATTCAGTTCCGTTTTCAATATCCTCTTTTACTCTTTCCTCCCACTCCACTTTCCAGCATTCATATGCAAAGTGAATATGCCAATTACTCGTATTTTGTTCTGCTAATTATTTGGCTTAAATTGACTACCTCCAACGGCTTTCCATAGTTATCAACATTGATTGACTGTCATTTGTGTGCAATCGTCATGGAATTGTGCACAGCCTGTAGGTGGCATGTGTGCTGCATGGCTTTAAATTGGCTTTCAATTAGCCAAATAATGGAAAATTGCGATCGATGCAATTCATCTGAGGGTTGTTTAATGAACTTCATTGTTTCAAATTGCATGCTAATTGGGTTTTGCAAATCTGATTTAGTCCGAAAATACTCGCAGTGATTGGAGCCATGAAAATAAATTCGCATATTTTTGTTGCCTTTAATTATTCTCGTAGATTTACACAACTACGCCCGTCAGTAATCGCTCTAAAAATAAACTGAAATATACCCAATTAAATGTAAACTGATTCAAACTGCAAATATCCTTTCTTCTCTGCTGACTGCAGCTTAAGAAGCAAATATTCCACTGCTGATATCGGCTGCCAGGCAAACCATAATTAATACTTTCTTTAAAGCCTAGCAAATTATTAAATATTGATATCCTGCTGCTTACACACAAGCCCACTGACCCATACACAGACACACTCCCTCATACATAGACACACATACATAGAAACAAATTTCGCCTTCACACAAACGACCCCAGCAATTTACTTAGCCCAGTAGTAGCCACCTACACCGCCACTTACCTCAGGGGCTTTCTCGGCAGACGCTTTCGCTTGTGTCTGCGTCCTAAAATATTCATGTCCTTTTCCAACACGATTTCTGCAATTTGATTGCCTTCACTGAATAAACACAGAACAGCACAGAATAGCACAGAACTTAAGCAATATTATTTTACTATTTCACAAAAGCAGAAATTGAATTTCAATAATCCCTTTATGCCCGGCAAGGTCAGACGTAGTCACACACACACTCAGACACACCCATACACACAGATGCTCAAACACATAAACTCTCACAATGAAATGACATACTTCATACCCTGACAGTTTTCTTTTCATGTCTTTCTCGGTATATGTTCAGCAAAGAGTTAAAATGAGTTGACAGCAGTTTCAATCAAGAATTCCCATCAAGTCTCAGAGGAATTGTGCTCGAAGGCTGCGAGTAATTCGAATGAAATGAAACTTTCAATATAATTTAATTGCAGTAATTCAGTGCGAGTGCACTGCAAAAATTCCGGATCCAAGTGGCCGCGGTTGTTTCTGACCCACATAGCAAATTTAAGTGTTTGCGTGCAGCGAAGCGCGTTTTATGGATGCCACTTCCAAATTCACTCCCATCACTCACCTTTATGTAATTGTTAAACTGGCAGAGGCGCGTTTAATGAGGTATCCTTGTACAATAGCCGTGAGTAATGAGTTTTATTTAGGCCAAACCTATTGGGAGCTATAAAAAGACTTTACGTTCTAATGTGGAAAGCAGGACAAAGTAGAAATATTGAGTTTCTTTCGATTATAATTGGTTTATGTAATGCTTTATGCGAATCGTTTGAAAATAATTGATTGATCATTAACTCTTCCTGTCGAAGGCCTTAGTTGGTGATACTCATTGCCACAACCCCTGGTAGATAAGGTGTAATAATAATAACTTTCCTTTCAGAGAATTTTTACTTAGCCCAATACTCGGATTCGTATCGCTGGATTGTGTTATGAGCACACAATTCCTTCTTTAGTTACAACATTGGCTTTATTAGTAGTCGTCCAACTTACTATTGATTGGCTTTAATTATATTTGCACGCTTCTCACACTTCGTCTTCGCTTATAGTTTCACTACAGTTAGTCAGTTGTTGCACCACAATTTTCTATTTACAACTGCCCGTTGCTAACACGATGTCTGCTCTGCGACGATCACTGCTCAATTGCCCGTTCCTAACACAATGTCCCCTCTTCGACGATCACTTGTTAACTCTCGTTGCTGATGCGACACTCACGATGCTTGCTGCTACTCTCAGGATTCGGCTATGATCACTTTGTACTGCTTGCTGCCAACGGTGTCACTTTGCCACTGTCATTGGTTAACTGATATGCTACTACGATGTTCACTCTCGGCTACGGTCACTGTTTCACTGCTGCTCTTACTACGACGTTCACTTGGTCACTTTCACTTCTTCACTCATCTCGATGTCAAATGTGCAGTCGCTTATATACTTCTTGTATACCAGAACTTCCTCGAGCCTTTGAACGCAGTGACGCATGCCTTCTCGCGTGTGTATTTTTAGGGGTTGAAATTGACGCTTATCCTAAAACAATCAGCCAATTAGATGGCATGTTGATTTAGTAACAATATGCTAAAAATGATTTAAACTCTAAAGCATTTTAAGAGCTTTAAATGATCTTCAAGTACTCGAATCTAAACTTTAAGTTTGGAACATTTGCTAGAAGGCTTTATAGACTGTGTACGAGTATGTGGTTTTTTTAGAGTCTAAAACAACATTGATAAGGACAAGCAGTTTGAGCAGTATCTGACCTCCAAATAACACAATTTGTAAAAAATTCTTATTTTTTAATCCGCGGACCGGCTGAAAAGTTATTTGTATTCCAATGAATGCAATGAATTAAAGCAAATGCTTGGAAATAAACCACATTATAATTTCCTAAATATTCTCCTCTAAGTTAAGACCAATTTCTAATCTTTGTTTCAGCTTACCCAGATCTCTTCAGGTAGTAATAATCCATTAAATTCAAAAACAGTTGTTTATGGCGCCGAGAAATGTTTGTTTTGGAATAACATGAAAGTGAAACAACGTCGAATTTGTGTGTACGAGTACATCCCTTATATTCAAAGAGCTCATGGCCCCTTGTGACTTTCTCCTGTTCCCACAAAATTTCAGACATCCTCTTTCCTCAACTAAATTCGATATAGGAAAATTCGTTACACCAAACAATGACTTGTATACAAAGCTATACGTACACACTATTTGACAGATTGCGTTCAAAATTGACATGTAAACAACTGTCAGATGCACCAACCTAGACAAGATTTTGACAATATATCAAGCGCGGTTCGTTTCATTGACAAATTCCAGATACTTTTTGAACATGGGTACGATTATTTGGAACATCAACTGACCAGTTTCAACCTAATAAGGCACTTGGAGACTAACCAAGACTTTTTCACTCGCTTCCTTCAGCTGATCTAGAAGTGATGCAGAGTACTCGCTATTATCAGTTTCCTAGTACTCGCTATTATCTTCTTTCCAGGTCAATCATTAGAATTCCTTTCGAATCTTGAAAGTGTCGCATCTTAAAAGACTGATTCTATTACCTATTTAGCGGATAAGAGCATCCTTCCTTCAGAGCCAGTTCACCATATTTTCTCCTTAATTTTGACAGATGTTTTGCCTCAGGTTGCAGCCATGGCGGCGCATTGCCGAATGCACTCTACTTGATACTCTATAATCAGATCTGGATATTGTTGGACTACGCTAACTCAAAAGAGTTTTTGTCTAGAAGTGCACAAAAAAGGCTGAAAATTAATGTGATACCTATTCTCCATACAAAAGAAGATATGTGTCTTCCTTTGTAGTCCTTTTAGTACTTACCTGAGATATTTCTAAACGCCTTTCAGCCATAACAATATCCTGCAATTTAGTTTCAGACACAACTGCTGTTTTTGAACACCCTGAGTGCAGTGCTCCTTCAATGCTTATGCTGCCTATTTTGGACTACTTCACCCAAGGTGGAATAGTTTCGCAGGAATTTCATACCCCAAGGAAGTACACGATCATGCATTTCCTTTGATCAGTTCACTGCCAAGTAAAAAAGGTGCATCACACCCTATGATACTCTTTTCAATACTTCTGCTTGAGTAGATGCACATCAATTTATGTTACTTACATGGGAGAATAACATAAAATTTGATCCTTTATGAAATTTGGCGTTTGATGCTGATGAATCTCCCTATTGATATTCCCAGTTCCACTTGTAACATTCCCCCTTAAGAACTTTCCAATACAAGAAACTTTTCAGCCCGCCTCATCAGTAGGCTGAAAGAAGTGCTAAAGTCTCTTCAACAATACACTAACGACGGAAACTTACGTACAGATGGCTCGAAGATATTTTCAATTTGTTCTCATTAAATGCGCGCCCTCTCTCCTTATGACTGATTGTACATTCTTTGACTGAACTTAGCATACATATGTATTCATGCATATTGCTTGAAAAATGGGAAAATTGGGGAAGGATTTAAATAGAATTGTCAAAATAGCAAACTAACGTAAAAGTTTTCATATGGTTTTTCCAATATTGACAAATTTTTTATTACGAGTACATCCTCAGTTTGCTTATGCGGAGTTTTTCTCTCAGCAATTTTCTGCTTCTTCCACATAAATAAATATACTGCAACATTAAAGCAAATAAAGTGCTGTTTCATAAAGTTTTCTGAAAGAACAGAAAAATTGTCTTCAGAATACAAGGAAATGGGAGAATGCTGCATTGCGAACCTTCGAAGAAATAAACACGACGATGGCAGCAATTCAACCGCGAGCAATTGGCAATGTCAGCAGGAGTCGACGAGTCTATTATTGCGCACACAAGTAAACGTGAGTTTAGTTCCTGTTTCTTTGCTCACTTTTCAACTCACTCGAATGTAAAAACTTCCTTGTTAAGTAATCATACACTGCAGAGCTTATGAATTGTTCATATTGTGTCCAAAATAACTGAAGAGCATGCCATGATTTTGTTATTGAAATAAAATGGAGCAAATGATAAGATTTCATGCAGTTATCTTTGCTCTCTTATAATCGCCCTGCGGTATCTGAGTCCTTCTATTCAGTATACTTGACAGTACAGCTTGATGTAGGGTACCGCTTGCTTAGTACCCATATTTTAGTTTGGAATCTGCAGTAACGCTCTGATGATGTTAAAAATTAAAATCTTCTTAAAGTCCACAACTTTTTTGTTCGGATGAAAGTGTATAAACAAAAATGAGAATCCTTTTCGTTTCTTGCATTTTTTTACTGCACTTTGTTGACGTCTGCTTTCGTCAGAGTAGCTAAGCTCAGTTGGCATAAAAACTGCAGTCTACGCTGCACTTACTTCTTGAATTGTGTGCAGCCTGCGTCTCCTAAACGTCTCATTTCAGCGCTTGTTTCTTGCAAACTGTGTCCGATCTCTTCCTGCCATCATCTCAGCACTAACAATGTCAACAATGGTGCTTGAATGTAGCAATGGCGCTATAAAATGTTACTTTTACGCTTACATTGCCTCATAAAACGTGTGTGAAAATTAAAAATAAAAAGGAAACCAACGTGAATAATGCATCCAGGATTACGGCGCCGCATTGCCCCGCTCTTTGCTGTGCGCTGTTTACTTTGTGGATTTACGTGCTGTGTTAGCCGTAAAAGTTTTTACGAAAGATTTTCCTTTTATGTGTGCTGCATGTGGCACGAGTCCACTGTGAATGTGAGCAGCGTGCAGAGTGTTCGGAGCATGTTGCATGCAGTCGACAGCTTTAGTTAATTTTTTAGCACCTTTTTCTCTTAATTTGTGTTATGCTGAATAGTCGCGTATACGCCGTGTGAGCCCGCTGCTAGAACTAATTGGTGTTTGCCTGTGTATTGAGTTTAAGTGTTAATTGGAGGAACTTTATTAGATCCTTCACAGAAAGAACTCAACTCTCGTCGTGTTCTCACAGCTCTCCTCTTAATTTGTTGATAGAAAAGTGCAGCAGGTTTTAGCTGAAAATTTTTTTTGAAATACTTGAAATCTTTGCAGTAGGGCAGCTTAGTACACACACCCTAACACCCACCACAATCACACATATACACTCAACTGTACTTAGCAAACTTAGCACCTGCACATTCACGTGTGCGTTTGCATGAATGCGTTCATTGTTGCAGGTGTTAGCTAGCGAGAATGTTGTGTGGAGTGACGTGTTATGATGGCTGTGGCAAGTGGTGCTGAGCGCTTTTCACTTTTCAAGAGTTGCATTTTATTTTCTATTTTTGTTCATGCATCCTTAGAGAAAATAGAAAAACAATTTTCAGCGTTGTTTACGCGGAATTGCTCTAAATTTCTGCGTCTACCATCCGGTACATCCAAAGCATATTTATGCGTATGTGCATTGGAAACACGGGCTCGTAAGGGCAGAAAATGCGTGCAATATTCAAGATCTATTTAAATTTCTTGAGACTTACTTGCAGTGATGGAGCACACTTGTGCAATAGAAATAAACCTGCCTCTAAGTCAATATGAATTGTGCATACAAACGAAGAGGCGAAGGACATCCTACATGGGAGGCAGGCCACTTAACTCAAACATTACTTTCTTTATGCTCAATTGACAGAGCGTAAGACCTGGCGCAGTGAGATCGATGATGCGAAATTGAAGTGAAAGTTTTCCACTTTCCCTTCATTACAAGCAAACTTTCCGCTGTACTCTTTCTTTTAGTGAGTTTCTATGAAAACTGCATTGCATGAGTGGCACTTTACAAGAAGGAAGACTAGCAGAAAAGGAATCTTTGATAAAAGGAAATCACTATAATCAAAAACTTTTCTTATTTCTTGTTTCTTGTTTATATACCGAAGTGCCCTTAGCGGGGCATACGGGTCCGCATTAAGTCTAATTGATTTTCAGCACTTCTTTGTTTATGTTTGCCAGCATTATCTGCTCTGCCAATGATACAGAGGCGTATGTGGCAAGTCAAGTAGGTCCCGTGAAGAGCTCACATGCTCCGCAGCACAGCTATGCGACTCCACGCTATACAGTTGAAACTATTTGACAGCTCCTCTCACTTTAAAGCACATCCTTGGAATAGCAAGAATCGTATTTCACACTCACCATAAACAAACAACATCGATGCCACTTAATGTGAGAACGTGACCTGAGAGTGTTATTGCTTAACCCGACGCTTTAAACTGTGTGCTTTAATTTAATGGTCCAAAACACGCAGTAAAATGACGCATTAATATCGTTTAATTTTATCGTATGTGCTGCCCACATTCGCACTTTTACTGCCCGTTGGTGTGTGTTTCTTTTAATGCCATCATCACCGCAAACGCTTTTTCGTGGATGACTTCACACATTTGACCGTGTTCTTGGCGCCTTGGCTAAGCTTGTTAAAAACTAATTTCCTATAAAGGTCATTAGAACACACAACGGTGAATAAGACTTAAACCTGCGCATTAATGGTAAGGAAGCCATGATTACAGAAAAGTGATAAGGAATGGAAGCGCTCATCATGTCGAGGCAATTGCTCATATACATTCTTTAGAAACGTGGCTTACTTGTTTAGTTCCTGGGAGTCCAAACGTGGGAATTACAGACAAAGCAATTGGTTATATACTGGTAGGGTGTGAGTACCTGTATGTAAGAGAACAATGCTGAATGATTGTTTATATGTGATGTTTTCATGGTTATGCATAGATATGTTGGACTCTTCGGTGTCCTTAACAAAGAGCACAATCGGCACTGTATTCAACTACATCAATTGTAACCCATTGTTTCACTCAAATAGCTGTCAAAATGAAAGTAGTGTCCAAACGCGTCTGCAAATCAGCTGTTCAAAGAATGTGGCACTTCATTAAAATATCCCTTTCGAAATTTGCTGCTCATATATTGGATTTAATGCTGACTTATGATAATCCCACCATATATCCATTACTTTTCATTTAGTGATACTAAGTATGCCTACAATTATTATAGTTTAGTATAACAAAATCCTTATAGCTGCTTTTTTCAAATAAGATTCACCCCTTCACCAGTCTTCAATGTGGGCGCAGGATGAATTCTGTGTATTCAAATTCATTCGCCTGATTTCTCAAATTACAAACACTTTTCCATTATCTCTCCCGTTGAAGTTAGTGTACATTTAATAACTAAAAGAGCTGGCAAACTGATATGACTGCATTATATATCGACATATGTAGCAGAATAACAAAAATTGTCTAGATTCTATTTAGATTTCTTTTTATTGCATATTTTTGTTCTACTTGCGCAACAGGAGTTCGGGCTCTCCCACTCCTCTTCTTTCAGCGTACACACTTTCCAATGTTTCCTGCGAATTATGAATGTGTCTACTACGAAAACAGTTCAATTATAATCTTTTACGCCATCCTATTACGTTACAACATACAATTAACAAAGTTTACGCCAACTATGGCTACACATATTTGTACAAGCCCCCACACACACCCATGTACTTACACACTCCCACAAGCACTCACACTCACACACCCACGCACACACTCATATTCATTCGATGTTCCAAAGTGTTGCTGTACTCGTACTTATGCCTCCCTCATGGAGCAGGAAAAGTTTTGATTACTTTGTATGCGAAGTTTATTATTTTGTGTCATGAGTTATGGAAGTGGGGAATCATGCCCGTGCGTATGGTTTTAATGGCCCTCATTAATACTGAAATGTTGGCAGGCCTACAACTATGTAAGGAATGAAATTGAACTGATTATAAAGAGGAATTGTTGTCAATGAATATTTAATTAACAGACTTCTTCGGAGACATGCCGTTACTCACACAACTCCAGTATGAATAAAGCACATGCTGCCAACAGGAGTTGTTTCGTAGCATTACTTTTGTTTATTCTTTTACTTGCAGACACAAATAAGTGGTCCCTCAGCAACCGCGGAATATCCAAGGATAAAGATCAGCTTCTCTTTTTGCTGTGTGGATGTAGCCGAATGTGTTGAGTAAACAATTTCTCTGTTGTAACGTATTTTGTACAAAATGATAGCAATAAATATGATGTTGCGATGGTCTCGGAATGCAATTTCAGTATAAATGCAGTTCTATAAACATTTACTACATTGCTTGAGTATTTGAGGCAGTTGTTTAGAAAAATGTGAACAATTTCTGCTACTTATCATTTTTCCAATAATATTACAATAAATCTTAAAATTGTTCTTCCCAGGTAGAAGTTGAGTGCGTATCCTTTAATCGCTTGTTGAAAATTAGCCACAGTAGCAGAAAATTTTGGTTGCAGTTATTTAATCCTTGATGAAATTCTTTTGTGTACTAAGGACGAATAAATCTAAGCAAAGTTATAATATTTCAGTTATGTTTACTATTTGTATGTAATGCGCAATTGGAGAGATCAGAGCCCTTGCAAGAAACAAAAGTACAACAATTTTGTTAAAATAGGCAAATAATAAATTATCACAATACAATTATTAGCATACGCATCACTTTTATGAAAGTTTGCTCTTCCTTAAGCGTAATTGAATTGTATTTGGTTATATATGAGTCCTTGAAACAAACTCAGAAAACCTATAAAAAAGTTGTCTGCATTCTAAATTCTGTTTCAACTTGTCTCATGTAAATTTAAAATAGAATATTCAGCACAAATTTAACCCCATATACTCTGCTGCACTTCCAATTGTACAATTTTAACACTACTTCACACTATTTCTATATTTTCTTCCCTAAAATGATAAATATATAAATTCTCTTATAAAGCCTCAAATCCTATCAAATCTACCAAATGCACTCATTGCAACTGCGTCTTATAGACTGCCTGAAGTCACGCCTTGAAGTAGTTGGACTCAATAAGGAGTCTTTGTCGCCAAGACGACTGTAATTACTTAGCTTGGTAAAATGTCTATTAAAGTCCTCTGAATACACAAAGAAATCATTTGAAAGGTTTTACCAAATTTGTACCCCTGTACCCTTTCTGTCCAGTGGTAGTCACAATGTCGCCAAAGTTTAAATGTGTTATTCAGTATTAAGAGTTCCATTTGTCTATTAACCCACAATGTGAAGCCGTAATGAATGATGAAAGTTATACATTTTCTCCAGCTGTGATGATTTAAAAACAGGTGCTGACACTTTGCTCAGGTGTAATTAGCTGTCTACAAACGCTGCTTCGATCCAAAAGGGTTCCTCAGCTTACTTGCGTTAAGGATCTTTGACAGCCACACTTTTTTGTGTACTAGGATGTTGCCCAGCAGAGCAACGATATTCCTGAACTGAAGCAGACATTACTTTCTACCACAAATTTCAATATTACAGTATTTAAAAAATTAAAGAGAATACAATACAAAACACAACACTCACCCTACTTGTAGGGGGGCAGACCCACCACTATCTAAATGAAAAACAAAATAATCCCCTGAACATGAAATTGGGATTATTGATTAAACGACTTTTCAACAATTTTCATCACTTAATTAATAACAAAATAATTTTATTTGTAATCAAAAGGAAAATTTAATTTTTAAATGGCAAAAAATTCATTAACAAATTGGATTATTTCCTAACTAGAATTGCGTTGTACTTGAATATATTAAAAAGCAATGGAGATATGGTGTATTCCTCTCCTCTCAGTGGTCGCTCAGACAGTGTGACAGAATTCCAAGGATCATAATTCCAAGTGACGTTCTTGTGGAAAGCGTAGCCTGTCGACGGTATTAAATATTATAAGCACTGAGATAGACTGAACGCCAATCAACATAATTTCCTTTGAAAGCAGACATAGAGGTTATAATATCGTCCTTGAAACTGCCTCTGTTCAATTGACCAGAATAACTTTAAATATAAAAATTATTTTTACTTGAGATTATGTCCTTTCATGGGACATGATGCTTTAAAGCATGCGTTAATAGCAGCTTTCGATTTACCAACTGACTTACCCGTTTGCAAAAGGAAACCCAAGTCTAAGCCCTTGTTTTGCAAAAAGTTGGCAGCACTGGTAAAAAGTTTCCTGTGAATATGATATTTTTGTATTAACAAACTCTTTTCTATGCACAAACCAAAAAATATTGGACCTGGAGTTCCAAGACGCTAAGTCGTATTAGTGAGCTGATCACAACTCTAAGAAAACCCACTAATTTTTGCAAAGTTTTGTTCCCATAAATTTTTCAAAGAAGGAAAGCTGGCAAATTTCTTCTTTGTATTCCTCTTTCGCTCCTATTTACTTTTCTTCTTTCTTTCCTGGTTTTATTTCTTGTTTTTTTATTAATTTTCCTCTCTCTTTCCTGGATTCTGTTCTTCTTTCTTTCCTGGTTTAATTTGCTTGTTTCTTTTCTTATTAATTTTCCTCTCTCTTTCCTGGATTCTTTTCTTCTTTCTTTCTTGGTTTAATTCCTTGTTTCTTTTCTTATTAATTTTCCTCTCTCTTTCCTGGATTCTTTTCTTCTTTCTTTTTTTCTTGGTTTAATTTCTTGTTTTTTTCTTATTAATTTTCCTCTCTCTTTCCTGGATTCTGTTCTTCTTTCTTTCCTGGATTCATTTCTTGTTTCTTTTCTAAGTTCTTTTCCAGTCTCTTCTCTTCCTACTTCTCGTGGTGAACATATTCCTAAAAAACTATTTCCCTTCTTAACGGCCGCTATCCCAAAATCCTGGCCTCATTATGGGCCTCACGTTTCCCCTGCATTCTTCCTCACAATTTTATTTAAATGTCCTTCGCACACATTAAATCAGCAGAGTCCCCTTCCAATCTGTAACCAGCTAAAATTTATATTTCCCCTGATTGCAAATCTTTTGCACCCTATTGCACAGGACTCTGCGTTAGTGATGCAACCTGTCCTTTGACAAAGCAACCGCAGCAAGAGTAGCAGCAGACAATGTTGCAAAAATAACGGCAAAAGCTTTTATGGAATTAACCATGATGCCAAAACCAGTTATTGCGCTTTGCAGCCAAAGGATGACCACAGCGGGCCAACATCGAACAGTGTAAGCGGAAAAGCGTGGAAAAACGAAAAGTGGGCGAAAGTAAATTGGATGAGTTGTCAAGGCCACTTACGCTGTCACACTGTTCATTCTGTTAACTGGAAAACTTATTAACTGCAGCGCAACGGAACACGCGGAGACCAGTGCGATGTTGTGGTTTAAGGATCTCTGGGAGAGTTCGAAGCAGGGCGACTGCAACTGATGGTCCGAGTGTGCTGGAAATTCTGCGACTTTTGAGCAACAATTTAAAGCAATTCCATCATGCTGCAAGTGCTGGGGTGTGACAGGCAGCTGTCGATGGCATTTAAAGCGTCAGTTTTGTTCTCACTCAATTATTGCTGCACATACTCACGTAAACGACTCCATTTGCGAGTTTTTATAAGGAAACATTAGTCATGCCATTGACTTGCGTTGCTAGTAATAGAAATTATTTAGTGAAGGTTTGCACAGCTGGCTCCAAAGCCGTCTTCAATGGTTCCTTAATTGGATGAAGCGTACAATAGACGTCCTTGACAGTATGCAAGGGGCATATGCATACATAAGAATAGGAGTATTTCTATAGAAACGATTCTCGTTTTTATTTTATTTCCTCTACTATAAGCGGTTTATTCTTATTGAGCACAAAAGGAAAGGCATTCATTCATTTGTAAATAGAGCAATATTGCCAAAAGCCGCTTTGTCAGAAACAAAATGAAAGTCGTTGGGATACGAGTTGCTCCGAACTCTTTAAGATCTCAGCGATATGACTGCGAGTGCATACGCTATAGCAAATGGTATATTGAAGTAGTAGAGAAAAAAAAGCAAGGACGTAATTATTTTCAGCGTTGAGTCTGTGTAGTTCTTTCAAATTTGCCTCCTTCAGTGAGTTATTTAATATGCAATTCTGCTTTTGGTTTGATAACTTGCCGCAGTTATGTTTCTCGAAGCAAATGTCCTTATTATCAATTTACATTTTCTGTGTCGTGGGTGGCTCTTTTTGAGATGTTTCTAGTCTAGCGGCTTTTTAAGATATTCAAGGACATACTTCGAATACTAGTTTTTTTGGTAATAAAGTAAAATGCAGTCTGGGAGGGTAAAAATAAGTCTAGGATGGCAAAGAAAATAGCAAACTTGTTCCTTTTTAACGCTCGAAGCACTTTGTTTCAATAAGGATCTCCGCGTTTAAGACCTGTTACTACAATATTTACTCTAATTGCGCGTTTTACAACTACATTTACTCTAATATCGGTGAGCATCGCTTGTGAATCAATTTAAGAAATATTTACCTCATAATTTCACAGGTGTAAAACCATTGAAAATGAAGTTTGGAGCTTCACTGTAAATTGATTTCATCATATCCACCAATCAGGTTTTTTTTTCGAGGTGTAAAGCAGTCAAAAACCCTTGTAGTGTGGGGCCTTAACCCACTAAATTCACCCCGATGTCCGGACGGATTATCCTCTCGGGTCCTCACCTTTAGGTTAGTCGAGAGGCCGTTACGAGCGCTACCTCCAATCAGCTCCTATTCTCCCCTTACTGGTGCCATGAAGATGACTTCAGTTAGCACTTCTGATGGCTGCATTCCAGAGACTATATTTCTTATCAATTCCTTGTGTCAATTTAACAATTAATTTTGAGAATATTGTCAACCACGCATTGTCCTTTGCTGACGCCACGCAACATTTACATCATTCTTATACAAAATTTTGATACTCTCCCTGTATTAATAAAGTAGAAATCACATGAAGTATGGTCTTGCTGATGTGCCTCTCGTCTGTCTTCTGTGTCATTCTGATACATATTTCCTTCAATAGGTTACTGACAGATTAGTAATGCTCTTTCTTTAGCTTCACATGACTGCCTTCTTTGTCATTCTTTTATAAAATCGTGCCCTCAACTTAATAATGAGTGGTAGGGACAATTTTCTCCAAGTTCGATTCCAATTTCTAGTACAAAAATTCTCGTAACTCGCCAGTGCCAAAAGTGCATGGTCGTATACTATGTAAATAACAAGGAGCTGCTGAAATTGAGAATATATAAGGAATTACTATATAGCACCTACGAAATCCAGCTACGTCTCATTTTTATTTTGACAGATTTTCAACGCAAACTATTTTGAACACATCATTAAATGTCTCTATGAGTATCGGCGAGGCAGAAGCCGACTAGAACGAGGACTTGGTCTAATATTCCTCATAATCAGGGTCACAAAATGTCCCTAAAACTCCCATTGCACCACTATGAAATGGAGGGTATGTTTCTGGAAAAATTTAGTGAAGGGTATGAAAATATATGAGAGAAGAATATAAGGAGATGGAAAATACCATCAAGTAAATTTCAGCCACTACTAGAATATAAGGACATGGAAAATACCATAAAGTAAATTTCAGTTACTACAAGTAAACTCCTTCTTTCTGGGAGTATGTCCCATCAATTCACGGGCTTTTTAGACATCGTTTCCATAGGTAATTCGTTAGTCTTTTCGCCCTTATTTAATTCAGTTTTCTGCTTCTTTCGCAAATTGTTGTAAGAGCTTTTCGATATCCACAAAATATTCATACCACGATTTGTCTATACTCTTAATTTGCACAATTTAATATACTTATGTTTCACTTTTATAGGAAACAAATATTCCTTTTCATTCTTGTCTCACTTATCCTGATCAAGATACTGACAAATGGTGTCGTACAGCAAGTGCCTCTGAAAAGGATAAACGCATTGATTCAACTCATAAAATGATTGCTATTGACCTCCTTCATTCAGCTCGAAAGAGATTTCAAATCAAATAAAACTGCACCAGACGCACGGACGCAAGTTGTGGCAGGGAAGCGCCAGCTAGCAGGCGGCATGAGTGTGCATTGTGAGGAGTGCCAAAGCAGAGAAAAGGAAAAATATGCACACTCAGTTTGCACATTTGTGCCACTTGCAGGGACAATCAGAATTTCCTTACGATTGCGTGTGCATTTCTATGCTTAGACTGTTATACATGAGTATTGAGAATGTGTGCATGTGAGGATGTCAGAAGGGATCTGCTTAAGTCCACAATTACAGTGGCAGATGCAGTATGCAAGGCGACAGCTGCTGACAGAGAGCGAAGGCGTTAAACTGCAGCAGAGACCGGTTGACTCAGTCTGCCCACAGATTCATGAAATAAAGTATAATTTCCTCAGGCGATGATGACAACGAATATCAGAGCACGAAGTAAATTTCTCTCACCTCTGCTGGTAGCCTCCCAGAATGCTCGTTGCTCTTGGCAACCCACTCCAGCGCAAGTAATGGCAACAAGTCATGCAAATTGTGCATAACTAAAAATAGTTTCCTTAATTGAGGCTATAATCAAATCAGTGCACATGAACTGTAGAAGAAAGGAAATCGTTCACACGCACCGCAAGCGTCTCTCCAAAGATGTGCAAATCACGCAATGGCACACTTTGTGCCGGTTGAATTATGATATGCTTCTAGGTAATCACCTGCGGAAATGTTGGGTTCTTGCTTGGCTGCTTACAGTCGAACACTTCGCAGTCTGCATTTGTTGGGATGGAAGTGATTTACTTATTTGTGGACAAATTATGTTCATTTTGCACGTGTGAATAAATTATACTGGAATACTTCTCCTCTACGGGTGTGTATTCGACTCTAAATTGATTATTTTATATAGTCGAACCCAGGGGAATTTAGCAGTTCAACCTGAAATGGTAACGGAGGCGGACCTACGAACTTTTTGTGTTTCACAGGTCTTCTAAAGAAAACTTTAGCTATCATTATACAGCAAGTGTTTAAGAGGAAACCCACTTTTCTAGTGGAAGGACCTCACTTCTTCAAAAACAAAAGTCGGCTAATAGTGATCAATACTATGTTCTAAGGATATTTTGTTAAACATGAATGGCTTATATTCAATCGAGCTTGGTTTCTTCTGTAGTGCCACATAAAGACTGTAACCACCGATTTAGCGAAATAATAACACTGAATCTAATTATTTCCTATAAGGACAAGGACAGATTTGTGCTGATAAGCCATCAACTATTCAATCTCTGATGACTTTTCCGCCTTTCGATATAACATTTGCATGAATTGCTTTACAAATGTGGTGAAAAAGTTCTCCTCCTTAGAAATTTAAAAATCCGAAAGATCCAGTCCTGATTTCTTTAGTTTGTTTAGGCTACTCTTGATTCACTTAAAGGATGCAGCCTGTCAGGTAAAAATAGATGAGCAGTGTTGGGCCAAGCAATTGCAAGCGACATATTGGCTTTTCTGTGGAACTCTTGAGCTGCTTTTCTAATCCATTCGTACCCGTGTGAGAATGAAGCTTTGCAAAATCGCGCCCCCCTTAGTTTATGACATAGATAGTTGCCATACATAAGAGTGGTTCCAGAATAAGTGTCAAACGCACTTTCACATTACTCAGGAACCTGAAATTAGAGTGAGGATGTAAGTAGGATTAAAAAATTAGCAAATATGGTCTAAAAAAAAGAAAGCGGCTTAGCACACAATCTCACAAAAAACTTTCACTGCTCCCTCCCCTTCAATTTAGTACAATTACTTAGCGTAATTATTCTGTCTGCTCTCTGCAGTTGTGCTAAGGACGAGAAGGACAATGGAATGAATTTCAATTACGTTGTGGCTCAGCCGTGCTGCTTTCATTAAATGCGGCTCAGCATAATCGCAATTATCATTATGAGTGGCGCATCGTAATGAGGCACTTGTGTGTTGCCAGGCATCATGTGGCGCTTAATGCAGCATGTAAGCTCACAATTGCCATGCAGTTGACCAAGCAGTGCCTGATGCCATGCTCTCTTTTCTATTTGTGGGAGTAGAAAAAGGACTCGCCTCTGCTATAGTATTATTTATGTACAACGAAGTATCCTTAGACTAGAACCCATTTAATACACACACACACATTTCTGCTTTAAGCTGCTTACTCTGCACACCCACCGTGATGGGAAAGGGGCTTTTTTCAGGGGCACATAACGCGGGGCACATAACGCGAGATAAACGCAGAGGAAAATAATTATAATAAAAAAAGGAGAACAATTGCAATTTAAAATGCAAATCATGAATAATTCTTTTAAAATGTGTCTCGCAAAATTAGAACGTGATTTATATTGCCAAACTGGGGAGTGACGCACTCGCGGGACTAGCCTGGAATGCGTGCTGCAGTGCTGCTGGCAAATTGAGAGTGAGCTGCTGTGTCCTTATGACAAATCGACTGCATAAATAGACGCCCTAGACACAGAATCCTAAATGAAATTTTCAGCCAGCAGCAGCCGCTCGCTCCGCCACCAGCAACGGCAGCACCAGGACGAGCAGCAGACTGTGTTGATTTTGTTAATTTATCGTGGCTGTTTTGCTTCAACAACAATGCGCCAGCACAGCATGAGGTCGGAGTCCTGCACTGAAAGTGGAAGGTGCAAAGGCGCACATTTATTTATGGGGCTTGTTAATGTAATGCGCCTAAAAGTGTACTAACTTTGGAAAAAGTTCTTAATAGAAATTGCGATGAGCAGTAAAAATTCAATTAAGGAGGCTGGAGCAGTAAATAATTTTTGAACGGGAGCGTCTGCTGGCATAGCGTGGGAAATTGAGCAGAAATATGAGTTGAAAAATATTTTGAAAAAATAGGAAAATTAAATTTGCCGCACTGATACAGCAAGGATACAGCTGCCTCACACTTTGGGAAGCATCTTTAAGATATGCAAACATGAAACGTGCTTGTTTAAGAAGCAGGCAGAAGGCAAAAAATCAGGTGGTAAGCAGGGATACAATCTCTCACAAGGTATACGAGTATTAATGGTGGTTCTTGTCAAGGAGTTCTGTGCTGTCATAGATTAATCATGAGAAGAATCAAAGAGTACTCCTCTTCACAGGAATGCTTCACCTTAAATGGAATTTAATGGCATTTGGTGTTTCAAATTGTGCTGAAAGAATGCTTGAAATATGAGAAGGAATTGCTCTGCCAGCGCTACTTTAAATTCAAACTTTAAACTTTGAACTTCTTTTCAGTGTAACGAAGTCCTGTGCAGCCGAATTAAGTGCAATTTTCATTCATAGCAATTATCATAACTTAATTAATAAATTTCTGATTTAACTAAGCGAGCGAGCAAACAAAATTTATGCTTACTATTTGTCCCTCCAAGCGTTGACATGGTGAATGAGGTCAGCTTTCAGCAAGGCGTTAAGATAGACAGTTTTATGGAGTCCTTGCTGACAAGCACCAACACAGTGTTGAAGAGAACGCCTCAACAACAAAGTATGTGCTCTGTGCTTGCCTGACGCACTTCATGCGGCAAATAGAAACAGATGCCATTCTCCTCCTTGCTCTCGCCAGCTGGACACGAGGTAAACTTCCTCCACAGCCATCGCTCTGTCCGCATCTGCTGAAGACAAGAGGACAAAAGGACAAGTGTCAGCGAAAATGTGCAATTGCCAATACTCGCACTTAAAATAAAATAAGAACTTCCTCCAGCTGTTCCGCTGTTCTGTTACTTTCTTTCCATTTCCTTTCGCCTCGACCATTATTGCAAAACTTTTGCTCCATTGCGAATTATAAATTCGGGGCACTTCGAAAAAAGTACTGAAGTGATCGAAGGAGGAAAAAAGTTGACCCTCCTTCAGTGGCTTCCGTCAGTGCCGCGTGAAGTTTTGTCAGCCCAAAATTTAATATGCAAGAATCAATTTAAATTCTTTTGCACAAATGGGCGTTTTTATTCATATTTTATGATCGAATCTGCTGCCACCATTTCGTAATTAATCTTTAATGTCTGCCATTTTGCTGGAAGCGCGTTTCAAATGCTCCGCACTCTAATATAATCCATTTCACGATATAAGCGCAGTATGCGGAGCATGCGTCGCTCTGTGATTTTGCGGTGTTCATTGCTGTTTTAGTTGTAGCGGAGTCGATGTTTTAGTTGTAGAGGGTACTGATGTAAGGTGGAAAAGGAGAAAGTTTGTGTGTTGTGTGAAGACTAGAAATCCTTTATTTCTGAGAAATCCACATTTGCATGCGAGCAACTTGTATACGCGAGTATATGTCCCAGTATATATTCGAAGGATTTGTGCCTTGGTAACCTCGAAATGGGAACCCGAATTGGCTCTAATTGTGATACTGCAAGCCAAGTTACCATCATTGACCATAAACCCTTGACTAGAAATCCTTGACCAACTTTATATGACTTGCCCACCGTTTTAATTTAGAAGATCCAAAAGGAAGCTTCTTCGTGAGACCTCCCTTGCTCTCAAATACATGGATTACTGTTAGTTTCAGGCAGTTTCTATAGTTTCAGTAATCATGGAATCTGCGAGATTCCTACGAGAATATCTCAAAGCGTACTCTACTCTAATCTAAGAAAATGCATGTTGTTCCTTAAAATAGTGTTCTTGGAATGTAATAGAATAAAAGTGGTGTAGGCCGGAGATCCGTCGAAGAAAGAAGTATCCAAGCTGTCAGGGATTGATGCCCATTGTACTATAAGCCTGGATATATTTAGAGGAAGGAGGAGATAGAGGATTTTGGAAAGGAAAGAGTGCTCTTTCTCATTATAAACTGAGTTTACGTTCCTGCCTTGGGTCACAAGCGAACTTACGAACGAACATTACCTAAATAACCAATAAAAATTCATAGTTTGAAGTATATTAATCATCACTTATAGAATGAGAGTTAAAAGGAATTGATAGCATACCCACATCCTGCTAAAAGGTCCAAACCGAAGTCAGAAACAGGAAATTAATTCAAAAATCAATACTTGCCAATGCAGCGGTCCTCCCTGGCACGCACAAAGCCGTGCAAGTTTCAGCACACGCTCACGTTTTCGGTCACGCGCTGCGGATAAGCACCGCCAGCCTGCAGCTCTGGCATCCAGTGACAGTGCATGCCTTTGTCTGATTGATTGGCGTTGAAGGATGTAAAAGCAGGAGCAACTGCAACGTGTTGCACCCACTGCCACTGAGACAAAGGCAGTAATTTGTTTCCCTACTCAGCAGCAGACACGAGTTCCTGCATGTGGGCAAATTGGGCAACATTTAAATTGTGTTTAAAAGGATTCATTAACTCACTCGGCTTTAGTGGCTTCAAATGGTCCTCATTTTGCAGTAATTTGCGAAAAATTCATTTGCGTAAATGAGCGTAATTAGCGTTTGCCATAATGTGACTGCGTCAGCGGCGTACAGCGCAGAAAGTCATTAAAATGACATGAAATTCAACGGTGCTCCAATCTGACGCAGATGCACACACAATGGCGCTGGAAGTTAATTAACAGAGTCCAGCTGCAGGGCATCACCGCTTCCGGCTCCCGCTGCCGGGGTATGAACGGATTAGGTTGTTGTTTAATTACAACTACAGCAATAATGATCAATTATGCAAACTGTATCTAAATGTGCTCTTCAGGTGCGCATCCCGTGTTTGCCTAATCTGTTTTCGCATTACAAGGATATACGCAGTGGTGCGGATGCGATTGTGTCCTAATTTGTATAGAAACATTACAAATTTATGTACAAAATCAGCTTACTGCGAAGTTCCACTTTGCAAACATTAGTCCTGAGAGCGGAAACAGGCCGCGGGGGTGTTTCCTGATTTGAGAGTAGTTGCGTAGTTTAATGAGAATGTTATTAATTAAAATACAATTGAGGTATAATTTAATTGATGGAGTGTCTTCATTCAAAGATGCCGAGGATTTTCAGTGTAATATAAATGTAGTATGTAATCAAGTGTAATGCAGGATCAATTAACTTCAGTATCCTTACTCAAGAGTGGTCACGAATGTGTTGTGTTTCTACTTGAATGGAGCAGTGTACCAAAATAGCCCAATGATGTTTTTTTCTATGACAAAGCCTCGAACTAGCAACAAAATCAGTTTTCCTGACAATGGTATTTTCCTCTACTGGCAACAGTGAATACTTTCCCCATCAAGTCCACAAAAGTCCTTAACTTATATTTTTAGCCCAATCGTTGTGTCGTGGAGACTAATCATGAATACTCCTTAGTTCACATTCAGGTAATTTTCTACTATACCAGCAGATTGCTCCTGTCTAGAAAAGAAGTTCAAATGGGAGGTGGGGGTCCTTTCCAAATTTCTGTTTTCATTACTGCCCAAAATGTGCCCAGCTTTAAACACAGCTGAAGTTGTCAAATGGTTCATTAATTTCTCCAAATATTTGCTTATTAAACAGCTTACGAAACACGAAATTCCCTTTTATCTTTCCATGTCATAATACGCTTCAGTTAATTACACTTCCACACCCAGCTCCCAAGTTGCGATTAGCCCAACCCAGTACGCACAGCTTGTTGCCTGTTGCTTGGGACACATCAAAAGGAAATAAACTAGCACTGTCCACGCCATGCCGCACGCAGCCGCTTCTCCTGCGAGCAGTTTCGCCAACTGACCTGCTTTCGGCACCTCCGCGGGCTGCTTTCGCTTCACAAGAGTGTCCATTTTACTAAGTGCTCGAAATTTAGTGTCCGCAATAATGTGAGAGTCCACACTGTCTCGCTTGTAGTTGCGTGCCGCCAGTTGCACCTTAAATTGAGCCAATTGGCAGAGAGTAGACTAATATGGGTCTGCTGGGGACTGATTGTGGATTGGGTGCAGCAAGTGTCGGCAATCAAGTGCATGGAGGTGAAGGAAATTCTGGGCTATAAATGCGGATAAGACAAAAGGGCTTATTTTTTATTTAGAATATACTCCAATTTCACTTTACACTGTTTAGTTAATTAAATAAAGTGGGATGTGGAATTAGAGAGGACAATTAGATGATGAGGCGGGCAGGAATCTGCATTTGAGACCAAGTAACCAGTTGCTTGCTTAAATAGAAAAATATCTTAAAATATTTTAAATACTTTTCTTGATTCCTGTCATTTTTTCGGTGCATTTCAAATTGATCAGGAATCAGTTCTCCCAATAAATGACACTTTTCTAACTAAGTTTGCTGTATCCGATAAATAGATACCCTCCATAATAATTATATTGAAAGGACCTGGAATCATCCTCCACACAGCTGCTAACACCCTAGTATTTAGCTGAGAATATAAGGCTTCACATTCCTTAATAGCCACACCAACTCTTACTTGTCGTTGCCACAAAATTGCTCACACTTTACTCCTTCCTTTGACTTATTTTAATTCCATTGAAGGATATTGAATCCCAAGTAACCTTGTGGAATATTAATAAACTTGCTGAATTCATGGAAATGCTTATCAGAGTCATGTGTTGCGATTTTCCTAATTAGTCGGTAATGTTCAATGAACTCTCGATATACTAAAATTAATTAATTAAAAGCACAAGAAATGAACTTAAGAGATAATGACCTGAAAACGGCGCTCCTGCCACTCCGTTAGCTATGAGTAATGCTGAACTCATTGAGCTGAACACCTCTCTTGGTGCAATTTCACGTGTGCAAAAATATAACAAAATTCATTTACTTACTGCATGCAAATGCCAGGAGTGAAAGCGTAACAAGGACACAAACTGTGCACCTACGAATTTCCTCACAGTTGCAGCGGTCGCTTGGGGCCAATTCAGCCATTCCATTCCATCAGAAAAACATGGTGTGGCGAAAAATGCAACGTTCTCGTGACAACAGTAGCAAACGCTGCCAACACCAACACCAACAAGTGTCACATATGGCAGCGCTTATAGCTGAGACACTCATACAAGCACACATTCACGCACACACTCAAAAAGCATAGAAAGTGTGTGCTGAATGCCAGGACACATTTCCTTGAGCTTAAATATTTAAAAAAATTGTTTTGCATTGAGATCACTGTAATTAGACCGAGGCGCACCAATACATTCTCAGCACTGTTACATGCTCGTATGCCTCCACTCACACACACACACACACATGCAAGCTCAACGCGGATGTAAGTCAGAGGAGCACACAGCGTGTGTATAGCAAAAAAGTTGACAAAGGTTAACAAGCATCTCAGATTTATCGAGGCCAGATTGACAGCTCGCATTGTTTGCATTCATTCGCCAGCAAGTTCAAAGTTAGACGAAGCAACACAGGCCCACGAAGCACCTCCAACTGGCACATGCAAATTCAGGCCTGCATACATAGTGAGGCGCGGTGTGAGTTCGAGAAATTGGAGAAATACACACACTTTCATTATGTATGTTGACATTGTCAGTCAACGTGTGTGACAAGCGCTGGCTGCTTAATGCTGAGGATGTGTCTGTGTGGTTTGTGTGGACTTTGATTCATTAAATATTGCTTTCGAGCCTTTAAGTATACGGCTTTCGAATTCGGGTAAAGTTAAATACAGCAATGAATATTTCAATGTGCCCACACGCTCGATTTTGAAATTAGCATAAACAGCGCCTGTCAGTTCAGGTGAGCGACCCTAACCCCAGGCACACCTGACAGGCGCTTACAGTGAATGTTAGCCTGGACGAACGTTTGCTAGCTTTCTTCCACATCAGTTTAATGTTATTGTATTTTCTTCTGCTTTCCTCTTTCATCGTCCTTTTATAGAATACTGTCTAAACAAGTGAGGTAGGTATCACTTTTTATTTTTAACTAATACAGAACTGTATCAGTGGATTTGTGCGAGGAAAATGTTGTAATGAAATATTAAACAGCACTTTCTCTGAACTATTGTTAAGTGTCTGCCACAAATTTAAGCCCTTTCCTGATCATAGTTTGTATGGATATTCCGCTAATAAATTGATTGATGTAATAAGATTTTCCAAAAAATTTGATACATCAGCAGCTGAGGATGTAAGACGAAGATTGTCATACTGAAAAATGTGTCTCTTCATAAAACAACTTGTCGGGTATTTGTTGTGAAGTGAGGTCCTGCCTTCATCAAATTTTTGAGGAATTTACAAAACTTTCAATATGAGAATTCTTGAGTTCCACAACATTGTTACTTATTTTATCGTCTGCTATAAAACCTAATTACCACGAGTATTACGTTGAAATTTGTATCCAATGTCGTCGCATAAATCAATGCTGTGACGTCAGAACCGACTGAGTTCACCTACTAACACAGTCAGGCAGCTTTGAATCCAACTTTGTCGCATTCCTGCTAAAAGTGATGAGGGTAAGTGCACTTCTACATCAGGAATAACAATGTATCAACAGAACAACGGCGCCAGGAGAGAGCACAGAACGGAAAATATGAGCACTACCTCCATATCCGCACTTTTCCACCGACAACTCCTGTTGCAGATTTGCTTTCATTAGCTATAAAACTCAAAAGCGCACGTTTGCAGATGTGTAAGTGTGTGTGCATTTCTGTATGCATCTGTGACTGTGTTGTTGACGAGTAAGCGATATAACGCGAAGAAAGCGACTCACCTGCACACACGTTGTGAATTCAACAAGCGTTCTAATGATGCAACTCACCTTCGACAGCGAGCCCAGCTTATGCTGCGCTGCTCTTTTGTAGCGTAGCACTTGCGTTGTGTTTGTTTGTCTACGCGTATGTGTATGTGTGTAAGGAAAACTCATTACTTACGTGTTGCCGGTGCGCGCAAACAACGCCGCATTGTCACTGATGTTGTGTTTTGCCAGGGAAATGGAGACGCAGCTAAGGTAAGTTTACCTTTGTTATTAATGACATGGCAGCCTGCAACTGCAGCACTTACTCATTGTTAGGAAAACAAACATCCATTTCTACACGCTGTTAATTAAGTTCTTTCACACAAATTTAGCGTGCATTTGCAGACTCTTTAAAGTTTCATTTCTGCTACATCGTGGTACATCATGGCGTATAATTTATTATTAAATTTCTTCCTCTACTTCAGAATGCGCACAACTTTCAGCTGAATTTTCAAATATATCCATTTTTATTATATTATTCAACAACTTATTTTCCATTTGATAAAGCTGTCATTCACTTCTCATATAAATGTTGGCTTTGGTGTGCCTCGCAGGTAAACTGTGAACAAAGACGTCAAATTCACAAATCCATTTGCATGTGGATCTGTGCGAAATGTTTCCATTTTTGCACAGCGTAGACGGGATACATGCAGCAATGCATGCGGAGACTGGTGCTGCATCAATATTAAAATCCACCCAAATGCAATATTTGAAGAGAGCTTGGCAAACAGAGCAGGGGCCTTGTGAGTGCTCTGCTGGTCTGACGCACCCTCGGCGACACATTTCAATCAACAAAATTGCTTGTTACCGCTCCAACAAGTTACAAAATCGATTCTGGTGTGCCTTCAAGCTTGTGCATTTTTATACTCAAATAAACATGTTTATTAGTTCCCATAAATATCCGCGGACGCAATAAAATGAAATTTCAGTTTATGTATTTTGGAAAACGGAGCTGTTGTTGACCTGAATAATACTTCAGAGGGTTGAATTCACAACGAGTATAAATATAGGAGTGTATATACAAATATCCTAGCTCATTGTAACTTAATAAGACAATTCGACTACTGCAGTAACTCTTAAATACTGCGATAAATTGTCCCTGCTTCTGTCCTGATAACAAAAATTCGATTGCCCAAGATTTTGCTCCATATTTTGATAAATAGGCTTCCTATGAACAACATGAGAACTATTGGGTCTTTGATACCAAACATTTATTTCCCAAGATTTTGTTGAATTTTGTGCTATTTAAATTCCAATCCTTCGTATCTACTGAAAACCTCCAATCCCTTTGGTCAACGGTGAGTATCGTCCCGCCAGGACAGTGCTCTTATTATTATTATTATTATTATTATTATTATATCTTACACCATAATTATGAGTGCAAGGTGTTGGGGAAATGAGTACTAGCTACAGAGGCCTTCGGCTCGAAGAGAAAAGTATTTTATAGAAAGAAGCATTTTGGAGACCAAGCCCATGACAGGATTTGAACCTGCGACCCTCGGGGTGTGAGTCTAGTATGCTTACCAATAGACCACAGAGGGCGGCTAAGATAGTGCTCTATTTCTACAGACTAATCATCAGAACCACCCCCACACCTTCATAAACAATTCTGAAGGTCCTTTTTAGAGCAATTAAGGCCTCGAATAATCCCAACAATATTATTTTCAACAGCGTAAATCGTCATGATAGATATATTCCTGTGACTTTAAATTGGTGACCCCTTGACTGGTACCTATTCAGAGATGATGTTAAAGCCGATCTGGTCCTTGAATTAACTCCAGAATTTTGCCCAGAAAAATAACTTGTTTCATACATTATTGTAAGCACATAATTGCCAGTTCGGTTGCTAAGTATATTTTTACAAAGTTAGTGAGTATCCTTTGGTAACCAGCTCCACTGACAATGGCACAAGATCCCAGCTTCATATTAGAAAAAAGAAAGTCCGATGAAACCACCAACATGCCAAGCCTAACACTTTCGAAGGTTGTCTTCAATCTCATCTTGGATGTCTTTATATAAACAGTCTGTTCAACAAGAGACAAACGACGATAATTCATAGTCCATGATATTAGAATCATTACTTCAACATGTCGTTCACACTCACAGAGCAACACTTAGCGTAATTGTTGATAACACAGCATCTCGGGTCAAAGGTCACCACTCTGAGCCAGTTGTGTCGCAAATAAAAGCAACGCTGTCGGGCAATTCAAATAACGAAAGCGTCCTGCAGCTTCGCAACGAACCTGACAGAGCCTCCCAGCAACTCTTCCTCAGTCCGTCGGTGTTGAACTGTGCAATTGTCGCACAATTGCAGACCTCACTCTGGTCCTTTGTTTGCTCGGCTAGAAATGTTGTTCGGTTTCCTTGCTCCTCTGGCGTAATTATATTAAAAATATGAAATTTATGTAAATGTAGAGCAGCGACGTGGGGCCAAGTGCCAACGGGCAAAGAGCGAAGTAAAATTTCACAAAAGTTTTCAGTTGGCGTTTTTGAAGGGGAGGAAAATGTTAAACAAAATCGCAAAATTTTTAATTGTTTTGACAAATTGACACAAGAGCTTTTCCAGGGTAACGGGGCAGAATAAATACGGTTAGTTTTGTTGCTGGTACTACACTCCTACTCTAAATCTTGACAACTATTCAAGCACCTTGTAGACTCATACCGCACTTGCTTCGGCTTCTGTCTTCTGATTGAAATTCATCGAAATTTGTACCTCTTATCATTTTGTGCTATTTGTCTCTTCAATAAGCACACCAACAGCAACAACAACCGCAGCAGCAACAACACCATTGGTAACAACAATATTGACAATAATAACTTTCCCACAAAGTGTTCATTGTTTGACTTTGTGGCGCTCTGCTTGTAACTGCCTTGTTAATGCATTTAAGTGACTAGTGTGGCAGAATGTGGCTGGTAGTGTGGGTGGCAGCGTGGGTGGCTGGAATTGTGGTTAGAAGTGTGGGTGTGTGTGCTAATGTTATTGTCGCTGAGGCTTTTGTAATTATTTCCCTAATGACAAAAGTTTTCGCTCCTATTATTTATTCGATTTATGCCAAAGTTTATTTGCCTCAATATAATTAACAAAGACCGTTTTCAACTTGGGGAACTTTCCTGATTGGAATTGTGAGGGCCCCGCTTAAATTTGCTATGAAACTTAAATCAAATGGTGCTATATTAGCAGGAAGCTTTGGAATATGGATTATAATTCAAAGCTCTGGTAGTAAGGTAAGGAGTCTCTAACATAATCGCACCTTCCTTCCCCTCGTGTTAATGGACGCACTTACTATTTCTCACAGGCTCAAAGGCTTCAACACATGATAAACTGAGGTATAATCATTCTGACACATCACACTTATAACATGAACCTCATACAGACAAAGAATATATATTATGAATAGTTTCACTATTCTGAAGCCAACTCCTACCTCGGCTGACTTCAAATATGCAATCGTAGCTTTTCACCAAAGTCGTATTCAGTCACACCCCTCACAATTACATCACAAAATGAAATAAACGATCTGTTAAGCAAATCATGCCACACGTTTGGCTGATTGCAGAGCAGCCACCAAGCTAAACTATAAAATATGGACTGCCACAGGAGCCCATTTGACCCGTAACCATAAAGCAAATTTGTGCACGTCACTCGCGAAAAAATTTAGTTTAGTTTTTACGCCGTTGCACAGTCAATATTGGAACTATTTCCTGTCGGCTGGACGGACGCAAGGATATTGAGAAATTTGCTCACGCAAAATGAATTTGCAATTGAAATGAAACAATATTGACAAGGACACACAAATCATCCTTCACGCAAAGCGTGGTGGAGCGGCGGCATATCCTGGAAATTGAGTCGTTGTTGGCTGTCATTTTTTGTGGCTGCATCACTGGCAATGATAACTTTAACTGGAATTTTTAAGCAGTCTGCATATGGAGTTTGAAACTTTTTGCCGAATTGCTCCATTCTGGACATTTATCATCTTATGACAGCAACAGAGAGCAGCAGATTCTCATGTATGAGACTGTAGCTCAGCCCGTATTTGTAGGAATTTTGTTCATAGGGTTCGGAATCAGAACTGACACATTTATAAAAAATGACAAATGTGGCACATACATAAAAGTGTAACACCAAAATGTATAAGGAAGTAGATCGAACGTCCTTGTGAAAAAAGCAACAGATGGTATGGCTTAACGATGCGGCTATTTGAGACTAGTTAGTGTTCGATTACATGCGAATATTTGTACGTAAAGGATGCGCCACGATAACGCAATGAGTGAGTGGCAATTTGGATTAGGAGAGAGTACGTATGTCTGTTCATTACACGCAACGAATATTGAAAAGACGTTAACCGAGACGAATCTCAATTTAGCTCAAGGCTAAGTGCCAAACTGTTCGCACCCACCTATGAACGATTCTACGAATTGTCTTCTCGCATCATCCTTATCATTGTCTATCAATTTCAACGCCAAATTATACCTACAAATGTAAGCGATATTAATGAAATCATGGCTGCAAAACAAATGCGAAGAAACGTGTCTGTATGTGAAAAGCACTTGGACAGAGGTCCGTGGGATTTCGTAAGAATGGCCTTGGGATGCCAGTCAGGAGAACTCACATGATGGGCTCCTCGATTAGGCTGGGAAAATACGAAGAAATTTCAGAAAAGTGTCTGCCAAGAAGCACGAATAATGTAAGGACTGTGGCAGAATTTTTTAATTGGCTGGAAATAAAAGAAAGACCAGTTTTTTCTTTACTTAAAATAATCTCAAGAGTGATAAAACCAAGAACAGGACTTAATTTTCATTTTATGATAATTCCACCCAAATCGACTTCAGAAAGGGTATTTGTACCACCTTCCACTGGCCCATTCAACCTGCCGATTACTTTCAAGAGTCTTTTATACAGCAATACTAATTGACCTAGAATTAGAAAGCCATAGTTTAAAACTGTAACTAGCAAACCCTGTAACAGTTCTCCCATATTGAATTATTGATAAGGATTTCACAAGGATCTACATTAGGTTAGGTTAACCTGGCTGCCATAAAGCCACGCATAGACCGTATGGTACCTAGCGATACCAGAATCTACATTAAGTGGCTTGAAATTCAGTTTTTTCAGGTATACAAAATCAAAACGAAGACTTCTTTACTCTCTTCCGTTTTTTAAAATTGAACTTCAAAAAATTCTTTTGATATTTATACTCATTTTTAACATTAGAAAAGTACACCCTTTAAGGATAAGAACATAAAAAACTCCTGTTTACTAGTTTCTATTGATGTTATCATATAAAATCGTCCTGCACCAATACCAGAGTGAACAACATTTCACACATTTATTCACATTTTTTTGGTATTTGCCAGCTCCAGGCTCCACCAACCACCAACAGCTGACCTATGAGCTTTTAAGTGCTTCTATCAATTGTTTCCACGAATCCTGAATCCCTGAAGTCACATTCCACTCGACGACAACAGTCTGTTAAATGAAAATTCACTTCAATTGATTAATTTAGATTTTACACAATTTTTATGTTGTGCTCTCTCCTCCTTTCGTTCAGCCACTTTTTTTACCGCTTCACGCAGCAGGATGCTATCAACCAAGCACGCCATTGTCAAAGAACAACGCTTAACGTATTGTTGTCGTCGGTTGTAGTGGCTTCAGAGCATTGTGCGAAATTGCATCGCACACTTTGTAAATTGAAAATAAAATGCAGCTCAATATGCATAGTTGCGCATTCGCTGCGTTCCGTTGCGGTTTCATATCCTGCGAGGGGTCATAAACTGTTTTACGACCCGTGGACATTGATCGCGCATTGTGTGCGAAGCAGCATGCCCGCTGAGCACAGGACTGTGAAATTATCCTGAAGCAGCTTACGTGAATATTATAAACCTGTTAGAGGACTTTCGAAAGAATTTATGCCACGAAAATGGGTTTTAAATTCAGTGTTGCGTATACGCTGTGGTGTTCAAATTCACTTTTATGATTTGAACTGTTGTCACTTCCGTTGCGAAGCATGTCTGCCTGCGCTTAGTATAAAGCATGTGTGTGCTGGAATTTTCCTTTTTAAAATATTATTTAATTTTTCCCCCTACCTCGTGGACTCTTTGAGTTTCGCTTGTGTACGTGTGCTCGCCTCGAAATAATTCATCACCACTCCTGCACACTCTGCACCTCTCAAGTGCGAAAAGTCCCGCCAAGAGGCCTTTTCCTGCCTCGTTTTTGCCATAAACGCGAGCTGAGAAAGAAAACCGTGTTAAATTAGTGCCGGGTGTGTGAATTATTACCAAACGGTGCACATTTTGGCACGTTTGGCGCTGTGCTTGCATAAATCTACACAATTTACGCTGCATTTTCCATGCAAAATGTCACACGAGCTGAATAGACCCCATTTAAGTGGCTGCCTATTTACAGGGGTGAGCGTTGAAATAATTTAATAAATTTATGGCTTGAACTGAAATTGTAATTTGCTATTAAGTGTTTACTTTGCTATCGATCCCTTTGTCCCCTCCGGTTATGTGCAAATGCTCCTAATTCGAACATTTGCCCTGAACCACCTTTGTTTATATTGAGCTTAGTTTAGTTAGTTTCGCATTTGCAAAAACTACTTCGCTCAACTAAACTTTTTCTATAACCTGAGGCAAGGAAGCAGATAAACTCGATTCTATGTTAGCAAAGTTTTCTTATAAACAACTTTATGACAATAAGGAAAAGGAATAAGAACTGTGCCAAAGGCAACTGGAACGGCAAATAATTTCTCGGATTTATATACATCTAAATTGCATTTACTCTGAACGAAATTGAAAATAAAATATTCTTGATAATCCCAGAACAAGATTCTTTTTCTGAAGAACAGAAAACTTCTAAAGAACAAAAACATTTCTTTTGTCAATTAAATTGTTCCAAGTACTGTGATGAAATGTTACTTTGTATGACTAAACGTGAATGGGAATGCAGGGTCGTCGATTCAATATAACATTGATATGGCTGCAGGGGCACAAGGATATCAATGGAAACGAAAGAGATGATGAGTGGCTCGAAGGGGCTCCGCTCTAAAGGAGACATTCGAAATAAAAAATAAATTACATCAACTACTTAATAAAAAGCTCCAAATGGGTGGACTTTTGAAAGGGAAAGGGACTTATGTCTCATGCGGTATCACAAAGGGTCAATCATGGCCCTCAAGTGTGCTTTTTTGGCAGCCACTAAACTCACCTACCTACCAACCTATGATGATATGAAGAGTTAGTTAAAGTTGTGACTTGAGAGCTGCGTCGATTAATATGGCATAGACCCAGAAGGGAACTTGCTAAATTAAGGTACTATTTAATCTTAATATGACGCTATCCAGTAATCCAAATTAAAAGGCATGGACTAATTTTCTGAACAAAATCCTTTTAAGTAAATTCAAATGCAGTCTGCTCTACAAATCCTTGTATGAAATTTCCATTGAATAAACCTAGTAAACACATATGAAAAGCACAATCGAAACTAACTAAGACTCATATTAAAATAAAATGATCACTAGTAGGCATACGCCCTAAAATACATCCTTATCCTTTGCACCAAATGTGTTCAACTAAACTAAACAAGTCCAACAAAAAGATACTTGGGAGGCAGTTGCCGCACTACTCGTAGCAAAATCACAAATCTTGTGCCAAAGTTGTCCAGCTGATAGTCAGCACGTTCGCAGATTGAAGGGTACAATTTTCATTGCCTTTTATTGCCTTGCTGAAACTGCAGACTAGCAGAATTTCATACGTGGTGCTCAGAAGTTGGAAAGAAGGCACAAGTAAAACAAAAAACAAATTCCAAAAAAGTACACAAGAAATCCTTTGTTTGAGCTTAGACAAAAATCCTTATTGTAAACCGTACAAGGAAACCAAGAATTTCTTTACAGCGTGCAAAGTACGAAAAGGATAACTGTGCAAATACTCGTAATATAAGAACGAAAAGAAAGTTGGAACAATTGCAGTTAAATTTGTTCTTGATTTTAAAGAACTTTTAATATTTTTATCAATTTAATGCCATAAACAAATCCAAATGTTATTTGTAAAGTTTTGTGCAATAATCAGCGCCAAATTTGTAGAAAGTTTCTCCACGCTGAACACTCTGACAACAAATGTTTGCTTCCTTTAACCGCAGAAAGGTTGATTTCCTTTAACCGTAGAATTACGGTTGAGTGCATAGCTGCATTTTCCAGGAAAGCATTCAAATTGCTGCCACACTGCAACGCTCTGACGCATTTTGCCTGTGTCCACATTTCTCCTTTGCCAATTCGAGGCCACGGCAAACATAAATTGCAACAAGTTTCGCGAAGAGTTGTTGTGCCTGTAGGACATTGTCGCATAGCACAGACGACAACAAACGGATGTTATACTCCGAAAAAACAAATCATTTGCTTCGCTAATGATACTCGTAGTTGTTTAACTTTCGCTTTGTGGTATTTTCAAAGGACGTAATTCCAATGCAAAATTGGAGCTGTCTGTACTGGTATGGTTTTAGTTGAAGCAGTCAAGCTAGAAGTCTAGTCAAAAGCCAGCTGGTCAAGTAGAACTAGTATAAAAAACGATATTCTCCATTAATTCCATGGAAGTCCTTATACAATCTGGTGTCTTTTGGAAATTACCCTGTACCAGAAGAACCAGTTTCCAATGGGTTGTCTCAGTTAGCTTCATGTGGTAATCGACATTTATTATCTCTTATTTCATTCCTTCTTATCAACTAATTTTCACATATGGACACCTTTTATCCTTTTCAACTACTTTAATTACAAAAGTAATAATAGTCATTTTATTATGGAAACCAGTAAAAGTCGTCTGGAAGCTTTGGGAATATTCCAGCAGCTCTTTCGCTATCGAATATCTTACATGGACCCCAGGGCTGTGCAGTATCGAACGATTTTAAACAGTAGATAAATAGCAATACAAGGAAGTGTCTCAACGAAATTCACACGAACGAGCCATTAAGTACAATGAAAAGAATCATAGAAGGATGGGAAGCATTTTTTGGAATCGGGGTCATCAAGGATTGCAAAATAGATTCGATTTATTCAAGGGTGCTACGTGAAAGATCTATTGTCGTGCCAATATTTATTTAAATATGAGGATAATCTCATCTATAGATATTCAGTCAGGTTAATTTCCGATAGGAATATTTTGGGGGAAACAGTTTGAAAGATCTTGCTCATATCTAGGATATATTCATAAAAGATATATTACAAAGAAGTTTGAAAAGGTGTAACTCCTTTTCCAAAATCCTCTGTCTCCCCCTTCACACAAATATTATTTCAGACTTACAGTATAATGAGCATCAATGCCTGAGTGATTGGAGACTTCCTTCTTCGGCAGTTCTCCGGCCTAACCCACTTCTATCTATCTATCTAAGATATATTATTCAAAACACCTGTGTCTTTTATGTGCCAAAGGTCCGCAGTATGTGATCAGGTGCAGTGAAGTTTCTTTACCTTCTCCACAGAATCTACAGATGGCACCTGAAGATACATCCAACTTATTCCTGTGATAGTCTACAGTATCCGCTTAAAATGCCTCTGATGATTCTTAATTTACTCCGAGGCCCGGAAGATTTTTCCAAGTTTGACTTATTTTGTATCTCTGTAGTTCTTCAGCAATCTAGCAATGGTGTTGGATGACAGTCCACAGAAGCGTTCTGGGCCGTTGAACTAAGAGGCCGCAGGCTTCCTTGCTAAGCTATCTGCCTTCTCATTTCCCTCTACTCCTATCTAGCCTGGTACCCACAGTAGAAATTGCTTGTTGATACTGCCTGGAGAGTTCAGTTTCCCAATGCAGTCCCCTACAACTTTAGACTTCACCAAGGGTGACCTTAGACTTTTCAGTGCTACTTCACTATCGAATAATATCAGGATGTTGTTCCCCGATACTTTTTGGCAATGATAAACTAGGCACATCTTTCAACAGCGTGAATTTCCGCATTGAAAAATGCTTGGGAAAGATCCCATTGGTTCCGAATAGTTGGTTCTAGGCCCAATTACTCTTACCCCAATTTCGTCCATAGTGTTAGAACCCTCTGAGGGAGTTTTCTCTAATTTTAAATGTTTCAGTTCGTTTCCATTCTTTTTGCAACTTTTACTGTATTTGTGTACAAAGTTTAATTTTGTTGGCATAAGATCCTTAAGAGATTTTATATATAGTATACCATATTCTTGAGATGAATTGTTACCCCATATGTTTGGGTGTAATCTAATCCCTCGAAATAATTTCTTTTATTTTTCTAAGAGATTTCCTAGCAGAGTCTTGTATTACTATATGCAAGGGTGTTAGATCTAGCGTAACTTCCATTGCTGCCGTTTGGCAGTGAATCCAGTGATGACAAGACAGACAAGGCGTTGTACTTTACTTAAGGCAGATTTCGCTGTCTTAAGTCTGACTCTATTTGAACAGACTGCAGAAACAAAAGTGATGATTGGTCTCACCATCATGGTATACATCCAACGAACGATTTTTGGGTTACATCCCAAAGATTTACCGGCAAACCTTCTGCATATCATTAAGCAATGTCAGATGAGCTTTCCACCATAACTTTTTGTCGAAAATTACTCCGAGGTGTTTGGTCTCAGAGCTAATATCGACCTGCGTACCATTTGGAAGAATAGGTCCATATATGAAACCTTTCTTCTAGGATATTTTCCTACTAAACGGAACAATGGTGGTCTACAGCCTATCCAACAGTATGATTGTAATGATATTGTACATCATAATTAATTATATGTGCAAAGCTTTTGGGGAATGGAGTGCTGGCAACTAAGCTCTTCGACTGGAAGATAAAAAGATTTTAAAAGATAAGTTTTCGAGGCCATGTCTGGGATAGTTTGAGGCTAGCATGCTGAGCACTAGACCGCATGTTCAATAGATTTGTGTTTGTTTGTTTTTCTTCGCTTACTTCAACATGACGCCCCACCCACTCTCCACTGAGTACTTTATAATAATAATTCGTAAAATTGATACTGAGTAAATCCGCGTCTCAGCTGTTTGAGCATCCAGTAGGACACTGCTTTGGTATTTTGCTGTATACACAAATTTCAATGAATATTACCACGGATAAATTTAATATTTATTTATTTTTCTCCTTCTTTAATTTTTATCATTCATTAATTTTTTGGTTTATTTTTGATATTTGGAGCGCAATTAAACGCCTTTCGAAATCATCATTTCGCGCACCATTTCAGTCGCTTTGTGTAAATCCATAAAAAAATCTCTGCAGCATCAAAGGCTTCCGATTTCTCTGCGCGCATAAAATGAAGCCATAAATGCATTTTTATGGCCATGTGTGATGCTGGGTTATACTTAAATTTAATCGTTGCCTTTAACGTTTTGAAGTTAAATAAAATCCTTTGGCAGTAACCTGCAAAACTGGGTGTGGTGGACAATAATATTTTAATGAACTCACTCAAAATGCTTTAATAATTTTGGTCTATGAAGGTAAGAATCATCTTCATGGATATAGTAAGCTTAGGTGAGCGCAAGAGAGCCTTCTTTAACACCAGCCTCCACTTTTAACATCGCTTCTTATGCGAAACGTGTACAAAATTTGAGGGTATGAAGCAAAAGTGGGGTCTACAACATCTGCTCGAATGTCACAGGAGTCCTCACAATGCAGAATTAAATATTCTCCCTGATTAGTATTCTTCGTGAACAGTTTTTACAATTCTACACTCAACGATTTTTGATGATATTCGTACCAGATTGAAAGACTTTATAGAATAATATAATTGTAATTTATTATTATTTATTGTCATTAAACATTTAAATTTGTATATGACATCATATAATAAATTCTTCTTTTCGTTCCAGGTAAGTCTCAGCTGAAGTGGTCTTTAACATTGAAGCAGCGTTTGTGTAAGTAAAGCCAATCATGTCTTTGACCTTTGTACTTCGATATCACATTCCTCTCTTTGTACGTGTGGTGGAAATAAAAAATCCTTATGCAATTTAATATACTCGTACGCAAACAGGTCCCTTCTGATTCTGGTTAAATTTATGCCTGACATGTGCGTCAACCGGTCTCCGTCGCTCCTTGATTTATCAATATGGAAATCTCTCACAACTGAGACGCAGACTTACGCCATCGAAATGGAAATGTTATAAAAATACTTGTAAGCAGGAGGGAAAATATTGATTTTCTAATTCAAAATCAAATCAGAGTACTCTGCACAATTGATGTGATTGAAATACACAAGCGACAGTGGGAAAAATATTACCGAACCATCGAAGACCGACAGACGGAATCGGTGCCGCCAGCACATGTCTCGCAGAGGATTAGAATTGATGCTGGTCTGGTCGGGTGTGTCTGCTGAGGAGATGGCGTGTGGGCTCGTGCTAAACAAGGAGTGGGATAGAATTTAAATTGGAACGAGGCGGTGGGGTGCAAGAAATATCAGTTACAATTGAAGCACTTGCACGGCTTTTGTGGACAATTGCCATGGGTACTCCAATGTGCAGTTGTCAGAGTGTGAAAACTTGTGCTGTGAAATAAAGCAAATATTTGAGAGTGACAAAAGGAACGCCAGGAAAAAGGACACAGCAGCAGCAGCACACATTGGCAATATACGCGGTAGTAAATCGAAGTCAGAAAAAAGGCAAAGATATTGAGTGGGGCTGAAAAGGTTGTCTGGCTGCACTAAATCGAGGGCAAAACTTTGGAAATGTTTTCAAACTTTTCGCTGCTTCCTTTATTTATGTGCGAAAAGTTTCACTTGGCCACGTCACATGCACAGCACCTACACAAACAACTTGCGAAGGCAATCAACAGTTTCGTTTTCACGTTTCCTTATTGACAAACACTCCCTCACACATGTCCGTCCCCTCCCAGCGGGTCTTTAGAGGGTTCATTGAGTGACAAAATGTTCGCATTTTGTTGATATAAGGAGGATTATTTTAATTGCTCCACCATCGGAATAGTCGTATATAGCTTTGGAGGTATTTGTTCTTGCCAGGGGCGTGTTTTAATGTTTTGTTTTATAGGCTCAACTTTAGTTTATGTCGGTTTATCAGTTTATCAAAAGGACCACTTGAAGTTAGCATACTTTTAGGCAGAATTCAGGTTAAAGAAAGTGTTGTATGCATTCTTGTAGCCTGACTGCCAGTTATTAGCAAGGTGACTGTTGGGATTTCTGTGAGGTTCAGAACTAAAGAACTCGTTTGCATGATATTGACTGAAACATCTGTGTTGTTGGCGGCTCCCCTGCACTTGTGATAATCAGATTTCCAGACGATAAATATCAACTCATAATTGCAAATTTTCTCAGCGATTTCCCCAAGCATCCCCTAAGTAAACTTTCATGTCAGACTGGCGCACGCTAACTTAATGAAAATGTTGTGTGCCCCTTTTTGTGTCGACAGCATTTAACCGCAATTGTTTAATTTCCTTTTAATTGACGACAGCTTTGGCTTTCCCGTTGGCTTCGCCTCCACGGCCTCAGCCCGACGCAGTTACTTCACAGCTGCGTATAAACTTACTTCACGCTGTGCGGAAGTGTCCTTGACACAATGCACAAGCACGCTCTCAGACGCATTACACTCCGCTTTTTGCTTTATTTAGTTTGACATTTGCGTAACTTCTTAGTATTATCCTTTTGCAGTCCTGCTCACAATGTAAAAAGACAAAAGGTTTTATCTCCCTTGGACATCGCACGCATTTGTCATCATTAAAGTGAAGGGTACCTTTTAAAATAATCTTCACAAAAAAAACAAGGCTTTGGTTTGGCAGAGTGGAGTTTCAGTCACAAAAGGCAGAAGGAAGTATCCACGCCAAATAAAACTTCAATGTCCACTTCGTGTTGTTTTCACTTAAGCGAAGGGGCTTGACGCAGTGCCGCACATTGGACAGTGGGCTGGAAGGTCGGCTTGAATGCGGTTGTCAACTCGTTTGGGCTGCTGTCAACTCCTGCGTAGGCTACACAAACAACCCTCAATAAACCAACTAAAATCAAGATGAATGCTAAATGCGTCGGGTCCGGCGCAATGACAACGCAACAAACCCTTCTGAGCTTCACTTTGTGAGTGAGCCAACCCGCGGAGCATAATCAGTTCCTTTGGTCATTAATCCTTTGCAGTATAAAGCAGATACGCAAATAATTTGCTTGGATGGGACGGATTTAAATCATTCAAGTCCGTGTTGCTATTCAAATATTTCCTAAGAGCAGGAAGCTTAAATTTTCAATAGACTTGTGACTCCTTAGTGTACAGTTCGTAGTTGCTTCTCATGTACGTGGAAGATTTGGGTTTCTAAATGAAAAGAGATGTTGTCTAATACTGATAAATTGGTATTTACATATACTCGTATATATAATATACAGAGGATTCATGGAGCCCAGGAGTTTCCAGCTAATGAACTAAAGAAGGACTCATTTAAACTTATACTTTAGCCCAAAATTCATTTTGAAGTTAATCAACAAACTAGAGAAGGCGATTGGACGTAAATCAACAAACAGGCTTCAAATAGAGGAGGAGAATAGGAGAGATTTAAACCCTCTAACTGAAACTTCATCTCAACTATACCGATATATCCTTTACACTTGTACATAGTTGGCAGTTCATATGACAACATGCCTCAGACATCTTCAATTGTTCAAGTTTTTCTAAATTTAGGATCTCACAAGGAATAGGAAGAATTGAAATCCTCTAAATGAATCTTCTTCTATCGGCTCTGGCATTTCATCACCCATTTCGGGACGTTATGTTAATTATTTAAGGATTTCAGGCTACTTAAACAGACTTTAGTCACATTTTACACAGGAATTTTTAGAATAGTTCCATTGAAAACCCAGCAACCGAACAACACCAATTGAGCCTTTTCCTATATAAGCTGTGGTTCTCAGCATTCACCATTTTGCACCACCGCAACGCAATTTCTGAAAACTGATTTCCCTGCTACGTATTCCACTTCAGACAAATGCCGCCAATCGTGTATTTCCCTGACTAGACACAAAGGAACATTTACCACAACTCTTTCAACGCCTTCCCCGACAACTATTTTAGCTGCCACTTTTTGTACTGCTCAGCCAAGAGAGTTATTTGCAGTGACGCCATTTCCAGCAGCGTGGCGAACATTTTGCCGCAATTTCCTGCCACCGCACACAGAGGAAACTCACAGCCGCGTACTGAGAACGGAAAACCTACCTTCAGCTGGCTTGGCTGGGCATGTCCCCTCTGCTTGGGCATATAACTCCGAGTATGTTCAGAGCGGAAACCGAACTATTGCGTAGCTTATAAATTAATTTCCCAACGAATTAAGTGGCAGGAAAAAAGGAGGGACCCAAAAGAGGTGGCACAATATTTTCAGCGCCAGTGTTGCTAACCACAAAACTTGTTGTTCCGGGCCACGTCTGAACTTGGCAATTATGTCGGAACTTGTTAATGAAGTGTAAATGTGATTGATGTGAATGCTTTTCTGGAGCGAGCACTGATGTTGTTGTCAGTGTGACGTATGCAATTTTTCACAGGAAGCGCTTTAAACTGGAAATGTGAGGATAAGGCTGCGTAGTAAATATTTTCATATGAAAATCAATAACTGAGACACTGTTTGGTGTTGAAGATCCCGGCCATAGTAGTTGATTACTGCGAGTATTTAATCGCTTTCAACCATGTCAGGCGAAGTTCCCTTAGTTAAAGTATGCACAAGCTGTCGATAACTGTATACACAGATAGATAGTTGAATGACCAAAAGGACAGCGAGATGAAGTGGAGCACTCCTATCCGAATTGAGGTATTTCGACAGGATGGAATACAAATTCTGTAACTGTGGTCTTCACTTAAGCCCAACAGGATTCTGTGATCAAATGTCCTCAGAGCTTTAGAAAAAAACAGTAAAGAGAACATATTTTAAATTGGTCCCACAGTTGACAAAATCATGCCATGATTTCCGACGAAAACAATCCCAGAAAATAACGAAAATTATTCGAAATATCATCACAAAAATCACCAAACAAAAACAATTGTAAAACAAATAAATAACAAATTTAAAATATTCCGCAAAAAAGCCAGAATAAAACACCAAACAATTCATTTTCGAGTTCATCAACGCTCAAAAACGTGAATGAATTTCCATGCTTAATAACAAAAACAGCAGAATTCTGCTGAATATGCGTAGCTAGGTGGCTGACGGGGAGAATGCATGTCAAACAATGCCCCGAGGACCTGCAAAAACGGCTGTTTTCAACGGACCCTCTCTGCGCGTTACTTAAACGAAGCCCTCTGCAGCAACAACGCCACACCAAACTGACAAAGTGTGAAAAGGGTTTGTTCGGCACTGAGTGCTCAATTTGCGGACCAAAAGACCACACGTAAACGAGGTATTAATGGCGTCTCGTACACTCGCCGCACCCGCAGCATATTGCACAATACGCTTGGGTGGCACAAAAGCCCAAAGGACTGCAATAAATAAACTAAGGGGCCAATTCGGAATTAAATACGGCGAAGAACCCAACGGACTATGTGGTGAAATTTCTCGAACAATTGTTTCACGCTGTCGACGCGTTTAAAGAGGTTTCAGTTTTGACTGCTTACAAGCGCTCAAGTTATTAATTGTGACATATAGGAGTTTTTCCGAAAGAGAAGTGGTTGCACGGTTTAACTTGACTGGTTATATAAGGATTTTAATAAGATAATGAAGGATTTTAATGAACATACTTAAATTAAATGCTAAACAAAGTGCGAAGTTAAATTGTGCCATTTTTATTTCTGGTTCTTTTGTTTGTCTGTCTTTTGTTGGGTAGGTTTCTCTTAGAAATATTACTTATTGCAGCCAAGCTGACTTCTTCGTAGTCTTATAATATCCTATTTAATTTGCTAGCAATTAAGAGCCTTTTGGCTTACAAGAACATTCTGGCTGTATGCCAAACATCAGAGGAAGCTACAATTCACTGTTAATACTCAATCTCTTTAGGCTTCAAATATGTTTCAGGATACGGGCAGCAATAGTAACAGCAGCAACAATGGATAAGAAGAGAGCTCAATGAGGCAACAAAATTATTGAAGATACATTGTCTAGATATACGAGTACGAGGTCCGAATTTTTGGCCAAAAACAACACGTATTCCCCAGACCTGGCCCCCTGTGACTTTTTCTTGTTCCCGAAACTGAAAAGGCCCATGAAAGGACGATGCTACGGCACGATTGAGGAGATAGACAAAAATCTAAGACAGGCTAAAACACGTCCACGCACAATAGCTGTCAAAAACTGTCAAAAAGATCGAAAATCGAACATCCGTAGCCCGCGAAAATTCAAAATTCGCGATACGTTTTGAACAGACCTCGTATATGGATGGATGACAACTACACGAGTATCATAAACAGCAGGCGAGAAAACAATGAAATTTTGAGAATTATGAACATAAACACAAAGGCTCTAGTGAACCTAGAATCCTAACAAGTATCAACACAGAAATTAGTAGCAAAATATTCCCGAAATCCCATAAAATTTAAAAGTAGGATCAGAGCAGGTAACGCACGACCCTAAACCGGAACACTTCTGTAAAGAAAATAGTCCTGTGTAGTTATCAGAAAAACCCAGATTTGAGTCATTAAAGAAATATGATATTTATATCGGATGTCAATGGGAATCGAATAGAAATTAGATGCAAATGAACTGGCACAACTTGTGTCTACAACCTTCAATGGTGAGGAGGAGGCATATTATTGCACCAAGATGTCATCTGCGCATTCCTCATTAGAAAGTCAACTATCTTCCTAGCTCGAACTTTCGAAATCAATGGAGCTGCAATTAAAAATTCACTTTCCAGGCATATTAATGAGACTTTAAGATACTTCAGTGATGCCTTGCGGATATAACACCGACAGAAGTGGATTTGGTGGATTATTCAATAGAAACAATTGTGACCAACACACGGAGTGTGAAGTTATACAGAACTTAAGGAATCGTATTGTATATGATGAAACTAACTCTTTCAGAGCTGTGCAGTTGTCCTATTCACAGTATATAAGCAATTAGTTAGTAGCTTTAAAGGACCTTAAAGACCATATCATTACTCTTGCCTGAATTTAAAGCACATGGTTCCCTTTAAAGCAATCCAATTTACTTGTCAACTAGAATCATACTTTCTCTGCGCAGTCTCATTTATGCCACTTTCAGTCTTCGGTTGCAAGTTGCACAAATCCACTCAAACACATTTCATTTGATTGTATGAGAGTGAATCAGAAGAGTGCAAAAGAAAGTGGTGTGGCAGTAAAAAATCAAGGACTCAACTTCAGTAGCTCACACAGCCAAAAGGCAATGCAATTAAGGCAGCACTCGCTAAAATTCTACCGGCGTGGCGTGCGACGTTTGACGTGCACTTCATTGTTTTTTGCTGAAATGCCTTTCCCCTTCAAAGTGGAAACATAAGTGAATTGCATTGATGAGTCTGCATGTGGCAATAGTTTACGGCTTCAAACAAAATGCTGAGAACTCCTTTTTGTACATGAACATTCTTCCTTTTTGTTCCTTAACTTTAATATGCATTAGTTTGCCAAATTGCTCGGTCTTCTAAGGCTGAAAAATTACTTTACCCCACGTAAATGGCGGCATCAGTCAATTTCATTCATCAACTGTAAAACTGAACGCAATGTATGAGTAACGGTTTGTTGCCAGCTCCGCACCAGAGGAGTGAGTTCAGTCTCTGCAAATTGGCCCACGTTTTTTACTTTTCAGTTCCAGAGTTTGATTTATTTTCAGTTAACATGTGGAAAATCTAAATGTGTTGCTTGCTTTACTTCACCTTCTTACATTGTCCTTACCTGTTGCTCTTGAATGAGCTGAGAGTAATTGGTTGCATTTGTCAGCCGAGAAGGTGCGATGTTATCGATTTGCCACGCTGCCGCTTTTGCTAAACTATAAAAATTATTGGCCAAGGAGTGGGGTGTCAAAAGGAGTATGCGGAATGGTGGAATTTGTGAGTGGTGCTACTCGAACACTGTTCAGTGGACTTTTAGGAGTTTCTTGTGAAATTTCACAAGGATTATCTTTTAAGTCACTCTATTTTCCACATGATTTCTGAGGGCATTGATTGTATTCTCCTTGGGCAGCAGGCCCCCACTCACCATTGCAGCATTCATTCCACACCACACAGTTTCTCCTTTGGGGATCCCTAAACTACTCGTGGTACAATTGAGAGTTTCCAACTGCGAAAAATTTGTGTTGTGCGTGCTCCTGGGCCCATTATGTTCAATATGAGTTTCATCGCAACTGATTAGTTTCTCATGTATACCCGCAAATGAATTGCGAATCGTTCCTTGATCATATTTTGAAGTTCTCTGTAGACGACATTTATGTTGAAGACAACTGAGAAGACATCTTTTGTAGATTTATTGACAATAAACACTTTGTTTAAAGTCCTCCTGACAGACATCACCACTGGAAAATATGACCAAATATTGTTCCAAAGCAGGATCCGGTCAGCTTCATCCTGCATTTCCTTTACACACAATTTTTCCACATGCTTTTCGATATCTTTCTCTTTCCACGCTCATTTGGGTATTTCATTGTAATCGTTCGACACACCTATAGTAATGCCCCCATTTCTGTCAGCAGTCACTCATTCATTCGATTTTCCACCTCCAATTGTCCTAACTAATGAGACTCTATATCACCTCAGAATAAGCGTGTTCAGCACACTCTGCTAATGGCTGCATTTATGATAATTTTTCCAATTCCTCCCGCTCCTAATTTCTCCATTTCTGTCTGGCATAATGTGAACATACAACATAGATTTATTACCTGCCTCGAACAATCGTAATGATATTTTGACATATAACATCCAGTTGTTTCACATTAATGCTCATTATCCACTTTCGTCAAAGAGTAAGCGTCTACATTTGGATTCAATGTGACCATGCACAAGGACACTGGGAGCGACAACCGAAAGGCAAACAGCCAATAATGCAAATAACTTAAATAGCTGCGAACGCCAATCCCGGCCATATTCAGGTATTTACTTTACTAACTCAGTAATCGATGCCATTGTCGCTTGGAACAAGAACGCCCCGTGTCAACTTTGCGTAGCTTTACTGCATAATTCCACTGGCTTATTCGCGAGTTGCTCTAATATCGAGCTCCAGTCTATAATTCAAATGCTATGTTTCCTTCGCCATGTCAAGGAAGTGTGAGGTGGATTGCGAAGCAGCTACTGGGAAAACGTTTTCAGACGACTCGAAGCTGCGCTAAAACTTTTGTGGTAAATTCTTGAGCAGCAGAAAAGCAAACGAAAGTTACGAAAACATTTTGGTTGTGGTTGTTGTTTTTGTCATTGTTTCACCAGGAGTATTTTGTGGGAATTTTCCAACAAATCTGAACAAGTTCATTTCATTTCCATAGTTTGGTTTCAAGTTGTTCCTTGGCAGACTTCCCAGTGGATCTGTGTGGCTGATACTGCACTCAAGGTTGCCTGCCATTGTCGCTTTTTGCTGTGTCTGCTTTCATCACCGCAGCAGGATAGTAACAACATATTATCAGATATCTCTGTTATTGTGTGATTGTCACATATCTTCAAGTACAACTTTTAAATACGAGCACAGATTTAAGTCCAGATAATGTCACTTATCCTTAACCTGATGATTGTAGAGACTGTTTATTGATTTCATATTCGATTACTTCATATGCCACAGATTTCAAGTCACCACAAAATACCACTTAAATGGCACTTTAGCTAACCACAGCTCTAATCACATATCAATTAAATAATATCCTTACTGGTACATTTTGCAGGACACACACGCATCACTTAAACGAAGTTCGTGTGCAGCTATTGAAGGTATGGAGGTATGGTCATTTGTGTGGAAAGTAGAATTCTCCCAAGCTTGTTAAAATGTGACTTCCTGTTATTAGAGAAATCACAACGGACCCAACTGGTGGTCTAAGTGGCATCACTGGTTATTGTTGATGCGGCTGCCCTACCTACCTACCTATTAGAGAAAAGTGGTGTGTGCAAATTCGAACATTTAAGCACAGGCACATGCATTCATTGAAAAGGATTTGGATTTACGAATTTCCTACAATTTCCTCTCAGATATTTCTATTATATCCTGTATGTGGAATGTAGAAGAAGTTATTGAAAACAAACGGAAATGTTAAGCAATCCTTTTGCAAGCATTTATTATCTCCTATTCAGTACTGTGCACAAATAAGGAGTACATTTATGTGGTTTTGGACAGCTTGCGCCCCTACGATCCGAATCCGATTGTATGTAATCCACATTCAGCGCTTCAAATTTGGTACCCACATATTACTCCAGAAACGGTCTGTACCGCTGATCATTGTCGGTCTTTGAGTTGCTTCGAGAGTACCCAAACCAAATTTCCTCCATACTCTCTGATGTGATGTTGAATTCTCTCGTGTTTTATGTGTCGAACCGCTATTTGCGATAGCGAGTGGTTGTTCTATTTTCCTTATGTTCAGAACGGACTCCATTGATCCTGAAGAGTTTCTCGTCATAAGTGGCAACATATTTTATACATAAATGTTTCCCAAATTTGAACTTCCTTACAAAGTGCAAAGTAGCATTGTATTCTTTTACATATTCATCGCTGGATTGTTTCAAATAACTCAATAATATTGTTTCCTAACTTAGTTTTGAAGTAATTTACATGCATGGCAATTTGTTTAAACAATAATTAACAATATAGCAATCTTCTATTAACTTTAAACACTTTAAGCGATTCTGCTTCCGAGTCACAACCAGTCATCACAGAATCCCGTACGATTGATTTAATAGCCCAAAGATAAACGTCCTGCAACTGATATCAGCTTGTGTAGCAACGCAGAGAAGTGCTTGTCAGATGTGCGCCTGAAAATATGCTGTAATTCCATTAATTGTAACAGCTTCGACATTTAATCTTTTAATGTCAATTCATTTTTAGGCAGCAGTTAAACTCGTGGCTGTGTGATGAAGCGTAAAAAATGCCGCGCATTAACTTCTCAAGCGTGGAAATTGCTTCATTCTTGGCGAATAATGCTTTATTGCTGTCTTTTTATGGCTGCTCTGGAGGAGCAATAAAACTTTGGAATTAGGCAATTTTTTTGCCACTTCATCCTACTGGCAGCTGGAAGGATATGTGCGTATGAGGGGGACATTTGTCTGTGGTTTAAGTGTGGCTCAAAACTTTGAAGTGGCATACATCTTGAGGCAGTTGACAAGCAGTTCTCAGGCGCACATTTTGCCTTGAACCAGCGTTCAGTATTGAAGTACAACTTTTGATTTGAAGAAGCTGCAATTTGGCACACATACGAGTACTCGGACACACGCACACGTTAAGCAAATATGGGAAAGTTTTTGAGGCTTATCGATAAAATTGAGGACGAGTTCATTATTCACTTGAAATTTGCTGCCAAGTCGCTTTTTTCTTTAATAGCTTGTCCCGAAATTTCCTTCTTGTATTAAATTCATTTAATGTGGATGCCTTCATCTCCTCGTGCCCCTGCTCCGTGCGGAGAAGTGAAGCAGTTCGCTTCAGGAGGCAAGTAAAAAGCCTGAAATTTGTTCGACACGAAACACTTACAAACGCTTCATTGTGTTTATTGTGGGCTCAGCGCAGAAGTGCGTAAAAGGCAACCGGCTTTTCAATTGACTTAATAATTTATACCGTATTTGCTGCTGCTGCTGCTGTGCACTTGCCTGCCACTTCAGTGCTCAGGCTTTTTTAACACGAAAGCAGGAACACGAAGGTGAGTTTCAATTTCCTTTCGAAATTCCATCAAGAAAGCAGGAAATAAAATCAACTGATTGATAACATTCCTCACTGTACCTGAGGATGAGGAGTGCTGCTGATGGGAAAACGACATTGAGGGGCATTGCGAATTGAAGTCTGAATGAAATCTTTTTTCATGAGTGATGTTTGTAAAATTTGCACCAGAGAATTGGCATTGATGGCATTTTCAGTATCAGTTCCGTTCAGTTTCTGGCTTAAACCAATCATCCCACCGAACAACTTTGGTGCAGCACAGATTTACTCGCAATTATACAAAAATTCCAATTCAATTTCGATTTATTTGTGCCTCTATCGGCATGTGAATGTCAGGTAGTGCTCGCAAGTTCCGTTTTTGAATGCTCATAAATGAAATATGATGGAAAATGCCTCCCATACTCCAGGCGACTCGAGTGCTTAATTAAAATCCAATTGGAAAATAATACAATAAAGTGCTCTGCTCTGCTCGGCTCAACTCTGTTTACCGCACAATGCAGCTATTTGTCCCTTTGTGAATATATTTGCGACTGTGTTTGTGCAATAATCTCGCCGGAAGGGATTTGTCGTATTAAAAGTCAAACAATTTGAGCAATAATTCAGAACAACGAAAATCAATATTCACAAAATAAACACTGCAACACAATGAACGGGAGGCTGGTGTATTTGCGGAGTGTTCCGCTTGAGAGGAAAGTCAACAACACTGAAAAGCAACAATTAATTGCATCGATATGTGTAGGAATGCGTGTAGGACTGTTGTGTCAGATTGTGGCAAAATAAATGTTGGGGTAAATGGAGGCAGAGGGAAGTCTCAGCAATGTTCCCATTAAACTCTGTCACTCACTTATGAATTGAAAGCACGTCACACAAGGTAGGATACGACGGTAATGCGTGCAGTATCTTAATTGATGCCTTTGACTTAGTTGGTGGGCTTTGGGAAATTTGTAAAGTTACACAAAGGCATGAATTAAGCAATCTTCACATGTCATATTCAAAACCTCCAATGTAACTTAGTAGTGACTCTAAATAAGAATAGACCACAAGAAGCCTTAAAACTTTGTTGATCAACTGAAGATGAATAAAAATACACCACAAGAAGCTTGAAAATCTTGCAGATCATCGTCAGAAGCCACTCTACGTCATCAGTGACGTTACTTACTGCCACTTCTTACCTCCAATGTAACCAAAAGAGGACTAATTTATGCAGACAAAAACTAAGTTTGTAGAACACCCAAATGGGAACAGCGTACCTTAGTGTCCAGTGATTTTGTTGGGCTTCCCTCTCATTCCATGCGTGGAACTTTGAATCCACAAACTAACACTTGGGAGATTGCCACACTCCACTTGCCTGCCGACCACGAACTCTTAACTTTTCGTGTGCCCACATTATCCTCTTAAGCTGCTTTGAACCTTTGGTCCACCTGTACCCTTAATTAATTACTCGAAGCTTAAACAGTTGCAAAGTATCCTTTACAAAAAGCACAACGCTACGAGTTTCCACACATAGTTTTCCAGCAATTCCCCAAGTGGTAGTGAGCTACCATTTATGCACATGTCCTGCCTAAACTCTGATGAATGCATAGCACTACAGAGGATAAACGGACTTGCAGCTTTTCCATTTTACTTATGGCTTCATCTGACTTTACATTGCAAATATGAATGTTGAGACTGCAGCATAAATTGAGAGGAAATGTAAAATGCAAACAAATCAGCTCAGAAGTTATCCACACACACCCACTCTCTCCAGCTTTTGCCGTGATTCATGTGTGGAGTCCTCGTAAACCCCATTTGTGGCTGTTGCAGTCACACAGGAGCACATTAAATGTGAACTGTGTGCATGGGGTAAGGAAGCAACTGTTCAAAAGTTGCAACGATTTGTGGGAAGTCTGTGTAAACTTTTCCAACTTTCGAATTGAACCGAGCAAAAATTGGTATTTTAGCTGGGAGAGTTGAACTTTTACGGTCTGTGAGCCATGAAAGCAGGACAATTTGGCACAAATTTCGATTGTGAAAGTTTTTATGTCGTAAATATGTGTTTTGCTGGTTGTACACAAATATTTTATAAATACTCGTACAAGTTCAAAAATAAAAGACGGATTTGTTGAATTTCCTGTTATTTGTATTTAAATTTAAAAGTGGCCAATTTCCAATTCAAAAATTTTAATCCAAAAATCTTACAAAAACACTCTTCGAGTTGCTTTTACATCCTTCCCCATTGAAAATGGTAAACGAGTGGACTAACTCTGACCAAAAGGAAACAGACTCATGTGTATTCCATTGTAGATATATTAGAGTATCTCGATTTAAATATTGGCAGGACCTTAAGGCAGTGGGTATCCATAATGCCCTTGATTTTCAAAATCATGCTTCTACAAGAACCCAATCCGTGGAGATCTGTTCTACGCGTAGTTAGTAATGAAAGTTGTGAAAATTTTTTATCATATCTTTACTTCGTTTACTAACTGCAACTTTACTTCGTTTACTAACTGCACTCCTTTAATTAAAAAGAAATTTAACAGCAACCCAGTGAATTCTTCCTCATATATCCTCTTCTCTTTATGCAACCGCGTCTTTCAAAAAGAAAATGTATTGATTTTATGAGTAGCTGGTTTTTCCCCCAAATGCCAAACTGACTCTCCTCGCCTGCTTCGCTTTAAAAGAGAATTAAGTTTCACAATCGCAACCAAACTGAAAAACACAATTTCTCCTCTATTTAGCAGATTACGACGGCGATAGTGGCCATTGTGGTGGTACCACAACACCAGCAAGAAATGAAAACTTTCGCTAATTGCTTTTTGCAGCATTTTCAATGTCATCTCAATGAAAACAGGGTGCGGTACATTTTAATTCTGTAATATATTTTCAGGATATATGAATGTGCTTCTGCTTTGTCACATATCCTCACAGTTGTACATAATAATCACAATATATCCTAATCCACTCTTCTACTTATTTCCACTTTTTTGCATGACTTCAGTCATATTTTTCAAGTTCAGCTAATGAGGTCCTTGAAATATTTCTTAAGCACTTTTAGTAATAAGTGTAGCATATTTATTAGTTAAATATTGTAAAGGAAAGTCATAAATAGCAAGTCATAAATGCCGTAATCAGAGTTATCGTGCATTATATTCTGCAATGTGTTGGAATGAATTCGAAAGTAACTGAAATACAAACAAAATTAGATATGTCATGAGGAACGTGACCACTTAATAGTTAGGGTAATTAATTCCTATGGGTCCCCGGGGGAGCAAAGGACCATAACAAGCTATCTCTAACACGACAACTTGCCGTCAAGTTACATTACATCCATTGAGAGTGCTCAATACTGAAACCCACGCTATTGTGAAGGTCCTTTCACAGACGAACTCATGCCAATACCCAAGGATGACCGAATCACCTGATATACTCCTAAGACTCGGCTTGTCTTCTCCATCATCTGGGGGGCACAGAATCGATTTAATTATTAGTGACATCTATGACCGCTGGATTTTCAAAAGATGCATGTAAAATGCTGCCTGCTTACTTTCGATTTCTCAGTAACCATTGGAGCGGTACTGAGGTCCAATGCTTTCCCAGCGGTGTTTATCTGAGTTATCTGAGTTATAGTTAATGACATTCTCTACACTCCCACTCCTTATTACTATTAAGAAATGTCCTATTTCTACCAAGTTGTGGTAATATCAAACTTTTAAGCTATCAGCGGTACTCACATTCAAGGATCTTTATGTACTCATATTCAAGGATCTTTATGTACTCATATTAAAGGATTGCAAGTAATCTGAAGTTGTTTGCCGTTGAAATACTGGTGACATTGTAAGGATTACTTTCAGTGCTGCCATCATATTGTCTTTAATTTACTCCTCCGAGTTATACTCATCCAAACTATTCTCATCTGCAGCAACTTAGAGTAATCTAAGTCTTCGAGCTAATTTATTTTGTTGTTGGAAAGGAGCATTTTAAACAATAGTGGCAGTTTTTGCTGACTACACAAATGAAACCTCATGGTTGTAGAAGCACTCAAACAGACAGAGAAAAAAGGATATATACACTTACTACTTAAGAATGTGTGTATGTACGTATTTGAGTGAATGTGTGTATATGTATGTTCTCGTATGACTATATAAATTTGTAAGCTCCTGCTCCGAAGAAAAACTTTGAATTGCTTTTTGTTTATGTCTTATAAGAAATGTATTTTGCAGTCTGTCCTCGATATGAGTGCTTGGAGTTTTCGCAGCTGACGACATGAGATTTTACAAAAAACCTGAATTATAACTTGAAGCAAACTAAGCAATTGAAACGTGGAACTGCAATTTTAATTACCGTGGTTACAACTAAAAAGGACACACCTGACTAGAACACTGGGCGTATGAGTAATATAAACAAATTTTTATTTACCAATCCAAAAGACTGCTTTTATATGGAAAATAAATTAATATTGCAAAAAGCTATAAAACAATAATTTCCAAAGGGTGAGTGAGAGAAAGAGAGAGAGAGAGAGAGAGAGAGTGTGTGTGTGTGTGAGCAATGAAAGCAGAGGAATATTTAAGTTGCCACCCACTTTCACATGACAGCCAGTTAAACGATTTGTCGTGCGTAAATTGCTGTCAATCAACTCGCCAACAAATCCCATCGCTTTATTTATTCAGTAGCCACGATATGTGAAAATATTCCACCCATATATGGGTTTCGGAGTTAATCAATTAAACCGGCGGGATGTGGAAAAAGGATGCAGTCAATAAAGTATGAACAAAATTGTAAAATTCGTTTTAAATTTCAATTTTCAATTCTGTTTCGCCTTTTTTACGCCCACCACTAAAAACGCAATTTTCCATGCAGTTGTTATTGCAGATTTTGTTGTTGTTGTTGTTGTTGTTGCTACTAGCATAAACTCCGCTTCCGCTGCTCAGTATTTTGCATTCGCTACACTTTAGCTTTGCAATAAACTTTTTAATGATATCCGCTTTCAGAGTTACCATTTTGTGCGAGCATTAAAAATTCTGTGCATTTTGCATCAGCGCTATGGCCAGAAGTCGGGATTTGTGCGTCGCATCAAATTTTCCACTGCACTGATAAAGACAAAACTGAAATGTTTTTTTTGGTTCCATTTATTTTACAATTTTTCCCAACTGAATTTTCCTGATTGCATGCAGTATAAAAACAGCGTTTGACATTGTACTTTCAGTTCTACTTTATGTTTCAGTCACAGTTTTATCACTTTAATTAACTGATTGTTTCATTATTCCACGGTGCATAAATGTGGAACACTTTTTTGTGGTTAAATTCTATGCAATTGCAACGTTACTCTGTGGGATAGTTCAGCACAAGGGGACTTAACACACAACTTACTACCAAAAGTTGCAACCATTCATATGGAAGCTGTCTACAGCTACGAGATCGCAGAGATATGCGAATATCATGTACTTATGTCTTCAGTTGTCAAGTAGGTTCATTTGTTAACCCTCAGGAGACTCTGATTGGGATAACTTTCTTCGCTAGTGTATTTACTTTTATGTCACTCCTTCCCTACTCTACATACTTTCAGTTTCAATATTGTGGCAGTCAAACTTATAAGTAGAGTATGTGCAGCATTGTTCTGGAATAGAACACAGAAATGTTTTGGAGTTACTTGACATTATCCAGTGATTGGTCTACTACCAATACTCATTTTCATAACACTAAACTACTTATATGTGTAAATAACTCTCGGAATCAGTGTGACTATTATGGTCTTTACTCACAAGTTGTAGTGCCCCGGATAATCGTCCCCTCCCTGTCATGGTCTCCCAATCTTTGCATATGTCACACCTTCCCCTGCGAGACGCTGACTTTAGTTGGTAAAACTAACTCCTACTAATCGTTCCAAAGCTTTGTATTTGCATTTACTTACGGTGTAAGGTATTTATCCAGATAATAGGGTCCTTCATCACACTCTCCGAAGCGTTTGACTATGATTACTAGAATTGGCAAATATTCCCGTTTGCTACTCCCTCCAGTTTGAAAAATATCAAATTAAAAGTAATTAAGCGGAAATTGCCACCCGATTTTTGTGGCGTATTCCCTCGCGTAAACACAAAATCGATATTGCAACAGCAACCGCAGCAATAACGGGATGGCCGCATTGTGGCTGGCAGCATGATTTGCGGTTACGCTGAAATGAAGCATTCCAAATTGAAATGAGGAACTCCTTTCCACTTGCTTGCGCTCTACGACCACATTTTGGCCAAGATGTGTACAGGAAAGAACAACTGCCGTGCTTTTAGTCAATAAATTAAATGTAATTAATTTTTATGGTCCTTTTTAAAGAGTCCTGTTTCAGTAGCTTCAAAGTCAGTTCGCCATCACCTTTCTTTTACTCACACTTTTAGCTGGAAGTATGTGCACAATTTGATGTCTCTGGGGAGCTTTATTTTGACTTTACTTTCCACTGCTTCACTGCGTGCGAAGTTTGCCAATTTCGACAAACTGGTGTCGTCTGCCAAAAAGTATGACTAATGAATACTTAATGCAGTTATAAAGTACAAAATGTGCAGCATTTGTTGCAGCAGCTCAGTTGCTACTTTGCTGCTGCAACAAATGCTCCTTGCACGCTTCCTGCGCCATCCTGCACTTGAATAAATTTTACAGCAGCGCTTTTTCTTGTCTCCACACGCAAAGGATTCACTTTTATTCTTACTCGTATATCGTTGGTCCAACCAATGCAACTGTGGAGTGGCTTCCCCATTACGGGCTCTGCTGAAGGTTAAATAACCAACATAAACTTTTATATTACACAAATGCTGCTTCCTTTTATTTTATTTTGCTTTTATTTCATTTCTTCCATAAAGTTCTACAAGTACTCGAATTGCAATTTTCAACTGGCTCCTGCATCACTCCGGGCATTCGGAATTCTGCATTTCGGAATTTCCTGCGCTTTTTCATATTCTCGCTCAGTTAACGAGGCCATAAAGAGGGGTAGCTTGCAAGGCCGCACCTTTAGGTTATTAAAAGTAAACAGAAATAAAATTTTAAAGAATGCATAAAGGTAGAAACCAGGGCCCTATTCCACCAATCAGTCTTCACTCTGAAATGTTGCACATTTTCATAGCTAAGCATTGTTCTAAATCTACTCTCCTCTACTTGGGTGATGAGTGGGCGAAGCTCAGGGGGGATAAGCCGAAATGCTCAGTTTGCTTTTCAGTTCAGAAGTGTTGAATTTGTTGTGAAATAGGACCCTTGCTTCAGAGGGATTTGCTGTATAAGCACTGAAGAGATGCAAGTATTACTGTTGCTGTTGTTAATGAGAATGAAGATTATGATGGGGATGAGGTTGAGGATGAGGTTGAGGATGAGCTTGAGGATGAGCTTGAGGATGAGCTTGAGGATGAGCGGTAAGACGGAAGTACCCCTTCTGCATCATCACTATTATTGTTCTTAATTGGTATTTTGTTCGGTAATTGGGAGTTCTTTAGAAAGGTAGAACATTTTTTAGAATTAAGTATATATAAACGCATTGAAACTTTCTTTCTCTACTAAATACTATAACTGAATTCTTAATGGTGGTGTAGAATGAATACCATTATGTTAACAGGGTTTGTGTAAATTGTGTTTCTTTATTAGGAAGGTGATTGATGATAGTAAAATAAGTGCCAATTGGCACCATTCCTTCATCCTACCTACTTAATTTTCAATGGCGTCCACAATTCTTCTCTACTTTTGATTAATTTTAATGTAAACCATCGATTCGCACCCCTACCTCACGGGTTGAACAACACCATATTTACCATTAAACTATGAACCATGGGGACAGAAACTATTTCCTGTTTTTCAGTTAAGCTTAGTAAACATTCGACTCCTTGCTAGGTAACATAAGCAATTTTATGTTGATATTTCATCAAACGTCTGTGAGAGAATTCACAATTATCTAGGCAATTTTTTTTAGAGTATTGCTTCTGAAAATATTCTCATGAAAACAGTCCCCAAAAAAGATTTTTTTTTTGTGGAAATCGTCGTAATAACAGAAGTAAATTTCATTAATGCATTTTTATTAATAGAATATCCCTACATGTCCTAGTTATAGGTGGCCAACTAAGTCCTGCTGAAGTTATGTCCTTTTGTACTTGAATATCTTTGAAGACCCATGCAACTTAGATAAAATAAATCCACTGTTTCCTATAAGGAATATTGCTACACGCCTGCATTCGATATTTTCGTCCTACATGACCGTCATTTGCCTAAATTTCAAACACAATATTTCACATACAAGACTCACTCTGCTTTGCTAGTTCTCAATCACTTTAGAACAGCACTGATTTTCATTACAATTTATCCCAACCCTCCCGTAAATGATTGAAACAATTTTGTTGCTCCCGCAGCGATAATTAAACCAATCCGCATTAGAATATTCACATACTCTGAAATCAAGCCACAGGCTCTCAGCTGCAGCTTCAGCCTCCTGCAAATCTGAAAATGTACTCTAAACCGTTCTCATAATTCCAATGTTCATTATTTCCGCTGTCGCCACACAGGTATAACGTGTACGCTTGTCACATAAATCTAATACTCTTATGGAAATTGACTACACACACACTCGCATGTACGCACACTGTACACTCATATCATGCATTAGCATTAGACGCACCATCCTTGCTCCCAGGAACACACGGACACACTCCGACATACTCGTACATGCTGTCAATAATGTTTGGCAACTTTACAACTTGGGGTCTGGCACGGGAGAACGTTCCGCACCGCATGCAGACACATTTTCGCACAAATATTGCAAAATATAATTTCGCAGCCAGGCCGGGCGTATAAGCTACAAGGATTTTCTCTCATAAAAAAAATATCCATTTTATTCGAGCGACATGCGGACGTCCCTACGTGATCTTGTATGTGTGTGTGTGGGTGTGCCGCTTTAATGAGATGCGTAGCAGTTCGCAAATCGCTTTTCTTTCTCTTGGCGTCTGAGACAGACAGACAGGCAATTCAGATGCGCACAAATAAAGGAAAGCAGCTTTTGATTGCTTTGTCAAGGCAAATCAAGGTTTTTTTGTTGACACATTAATATGTTTAGACATCCTGCAGGAGGATGAGAGCAGGTGAGCGTTCATATTTCTTTATGAAGCGAGTGTTTTATTTTCTTTTGTGAAAACTGAGTGGAGCAAACGGGCAACTCTTCAGTGTCATAGCAAACTAGCACAGACTCTGAAGGATCAGATTTCGAAAACAGTAGTGAAAGTGAACCCAGTGGACTTTGAATATACAGGCTGCTAATCACATATATATATTGTATGTCTGTAACCATTTTTACAGTAGAGGCCTCAGGGTGTGGCAGATATGCTACAAAACAGAGAACCATGATCACTCCTCTTCATATCAACCGGAGGTTTTCTTAGGTGTCTCTATAAATACATACTTCGATTTAACTCCTACACCTACATAGCACTTTCACTTTCGCAATGTCTAAGCTGGCTCTGAAAATGCCGCTTACTAAATTCCTGTATTCACAGCCAATGTGTCTGAACTGCCTCCTTCCACTGCACTCCAATTGGCAATCAACTCAAACTACAATAAATCCCCGCTTAGTGCTTGGTAATGCTGCTACAGGTGAGGACTTCCACACAGCTCTTTGGAGGCAATGCCATTTTGCAGACAATTATTTCACGCACTATGGCAGGCACTCCAGTCTGTGCAGTGCCATTACAATCGTCATGGCAGCGCAATCGAGGGGAGAGTAATAAAGAGCCGCCTCATATATTCCGCAGCGGAGCAAACACTTTGCTCCGGAATGACATTTTGCCCCGAAAACACTCTGCGCTGCCATTTTAAAACAAACCAAAATTTAAGTCATAGACAGGATATGATACTCCCGCCTTCATAAAGGATTTTGTTCTCAAGTTAAGGGGGTGTGTTCCTTGTGGTAACAACCACGCACGCAGACGGAATTCTGTTAAGCCAAAATTATTAGAATAGGAGCAGGAGGGTACCTTTGGCTATTGATGCTTTACAAAAAGCGAAATTTCGGTGGCATTTCTACGGATTCCTCTTAAATTTTAATATAGCTATTTTCATTCTGAGGAAGAAAGAAGGAAGAAAGCTGCTGCAGGTCGAAATTTGGGCGTAGCAAGAAATGTTATCTTCGCAACTAGTCTTAGATCAATCCTCGTAGGACTTTTGGTGGCCAATGCAAGTAACAGATAGAAAAAGACAGTTCTAAACTTGTAAAGAAGACATATGTATGTAAAAGAAGGACATTTTAAGTGAAAATAAGAGTTCCAGGTCTTAGGCAGGTGTCCGCCTATACTATATTCATAAACAGGCAGAACATATTATACTTGATATGCCTCACTTCAGATGATCTTTGATGAGTACTAGCAACCCAAGTCGGCCCCTAGTTCCTCTATAGGATAAATATATAATTCGATATATACAATATAAATACATACACGCCTACGACGCCTTCTATTGTATACTCGTATAACAAATAGTCTTCCAATAAGCGCTTTCAAAGCCCACAAAATTCAGACCGTGTCCACTTAAAATGTCCGTTTTAATAACTGGAAATGTTGCACAGGATTATAATTTATGCACTTACTTTTGCGTGCACTGCGTGGCTTGAAGGAAGTAAGTGTACGAAGGACTGTTGGCAGAAGCAACCAGAGTGGAGTGTATAAAAATTTCAAGCTCTTTCGTTTTACAAATTCGGTTCGCTTCAGTTTGGAATGTGCGCTATAGCTGCCGCTTCAGCAGGAGTCACACAAAACGAGCGCAGCAGACCAATAAAAAAGAATACAAAATCTAAGCCAAACAAGGAAATAGCAAAGGAAGTGAAAACAATCTGGTTTTGTTTGGTTCGCTGTTGCATGCGGCAAGTGGCGTGTAGCATGTGGATTGTTGTACTTTTGATGCAAAGGGGCAAAGAGATTTTATTGTGGTGTTTATGCAGCAAATTAGAGCAAACAAAAGCAGGGAAATCAGAGCTGGGTTTACTTATATATACATAATAAATTCCACTGAGTTGGCCCCAGTAGCCGGTGAAATTGTCCTTACAGAATCTTTCATAGAAGGGTATAATAATTAACCATAATTAATGATAATTAATTATGGTGTAAGTGGACTGGACTAGGATCATCGCCAGCATGATGTACATATTGTGACGCTTATAAGAGACTTATAAATGTGCAGAAGTAAGAACGAGCAAAGCATCCACAATAGGGCCGAACTTCTGCAGTTGCCACTTCCCACTGCTTGTTCCAGGTTTAGCAGTGACAAACCTTGGTTCAGTCATGGATCGGTGTCAGTCTTGCGTCATTGCTCAAATGGCCTTTATTGACAAATAGAAAAAACTTCTAGAGTATAGCACTGAACTAGTTCTTCTGTTAGTTTTTTGCTAATAGTTCCTCCACTGGATTGTGTCACATATTACACAGAAGTGTCCTTGCTAATTTTTTTATAATTTAATAGCAATCCACTTAAAAAATAGTTGACACAGTTCAATTCACTGCAACAGTTTCAAAATTTTAACGTTCACCTTTATAACAATACTATTTCACTGCTTTCAATTCACAACCAATCTATTCTGCTGTTCTCCGTTGAGTTGTTTCTGCCTTGTAGCCAAACGCTCATTTTATGTCTTTAAATTTTGTAGTTTCTGTTACAAATGTACTCGATGCTGTTTCTGTTGTCGTTTCTGCCTTATGCCACTCTGCACCTCAAGTCGCACTAGTGAATTTCATTCTTGTGGCTTCGATAACATCATGGAACACAGTGCTCGGTAATAAGAAAAGCAACGGGGAACAGCAGAATAGTTCAGTGTTTTTTGTAGTTTCTATTGAAAATGTATTCGATTCTGTTTCTGTTGTCGTTTCTGCCTTATGCCACTCTGCACCTCAAGTCGCACTAGTGAATTTGATTCTTGTGGCTTCGAGAACATCATGGAACACAGTGCTCGGCTCTAAGAAAGGCAACGGAGACGACCAGAATAGTTCAGTGTTTTTTGTAGTTTCTGTTGAAAATGTACTCGATTCTGTTTCTGTTGTCGTTTCTGCCTTATCTCACTCTGCACCTCAAGTCGCACTAGTGAATTTGATTCCCGTGGCTTCGAGAACATAATGGAACACAGTGCTCGGCTATAATAAAGGCAACGGAAAACTGCAGAATAGTTCGGTGTTCTTTGTGGTTTCTGTTGCAAATGCACTGGATTCTGTTTCTGTTGCCGTTTCTGCCTTATGTCACTTTTCACCTTCAGATAGCATAATCATGTATGCCATAATAGTAAGACAGAAAGAGACAACATGAATTATAACTCATATCATTGGGTAGAATAAGGGTACGATAGCAATGAGTATCGAATGTTATATTCAGAGAATTTTTGGAATCTTTATTTCATTTGATCATCCTCATTTGAATGTAACGTTAATTCACGATGACTCATGTACATTTTGAGTTCTGAAGCCAATATATCACTCAAAGCCGTCTTTCGTGCTACATGGAAACAAATTTTACGCATACTTGGAGAACATTTAGTCTCAATGCCGGAAAGAGTTGTCAAATTTAAAGAATTTAGCTTTTCTTCGCTAACTTCAATCGGAAGGAGGTAGAAAACGTTTCTGTCCTACTTCATTAGTATTCTCCTTGAAGGCCGTGCATAAGTAATGCACGCATTCTTGTCTGCAAACAATTTAGAACGGAATAATAATGAAATATCCCAGCGCAACTTCTGAAGTGGCCACCACAAAAGTTAAGGCAGCCGTTGCGGTAGTCAGGGCTGGGATGTGCTTAGCATTTCGCCGGCCGCATCTGCTGACCACGCTAATGGCACTCAAATTCTCCCCTACGCCAGCAATCGAGAAAATTCCTCGCCGAGGCATATTTTGAGCAGACACGCTTTGAGGCTCTGGCAAATTGGCGCTTGGCAGGAAAAGTTTTCCTCACTTTTTCGCGTCTTCGCTTTTGATATTTTAATTCTTGCGCTCATTTGACATAATTTCAGGGGCGTGGAACAGTAGCCTCAAAGTGTGTTCCTCGGGCTTATTTAAATGCTTTTGAATTTTCGGTGTCTACAATTCTGTTGTTGTTGTAGTTGAGGTTGATTGGTGGTGTTGTAGTGGTGGTGTTGTAGTGATGGTGTTGGCGTTTTGCGCACTTATTTTCACTTTGACAGTTCATTTGATATTTACACAAAATATTTCTTCGCATAAAGATAGCAGGAGAGCTTTATGGCGAGCTGGCTTAGAGTGTGACCTTCGCTCAGCACGTGAGCCGCCACAGAGTCGGTGGCAGCGTGAACCTTATCAGTGTGTATTTGTCTGATAATTTCATGGCATATTTTTGTTTGCCTCCTTCACTTTTTTTTGTGTGTATTTCGAGGCTCAACTTTCAGTGTTGCAAATTTCTTTTTATGGCTTTTTTCCTTATTTTCTCGAAGCATTTTTAAAATTCCGCATGTCGGCTATTTTTAATCCTCATTTGCCATAAACACGTAATGGGAAATTTTATAATTCTCTTCTAGTCCACTGCAGTGCCACTTCGGCACGCACTTCCCGCCTCCACTCGCCGAGCCGCAACTGTGTCACGTCAAGGCACGTCGCCATTACTCACGGCCCGAGTACGCACAGTCGGCTGTGTCCTCGACATAATTTACACCTTCAGTGGTATTTCTTGGGCTTTCTTATTATTTGCCATTCCGACTGTGCTCCCCCATGCCCACAATTACGCATTATCCTTTGCGAGCTGTGGCCGCATGGACAACAATAAAACATTATCACAGTTGTCGACTGACACACGCGTTTGTCATCATTAAAGTAAATCGTGTCTTCGTGAGGAAATGCCGGGCAGAGAAAATTTATGCTCGGCACACAATGACTTGAGAATCACAATGAAATGGGCAGCACGAAGCACGTGAGTGACCCTTTTTCCGACGTCCCACTGCGCAGTGAGCTGGCAGTAGTGCTGCTCGTAACTTGAAATTGGCAGCAGTTAATGGCATGTGGGGCCTCGGGCAGCACACTTCTGCCTGCTGCTCTCTTGTTGCTCCACATTATAACTGGAAATGTCTTCTGCCACTCAGTATGATGGCGCAAATTATTAATTCTGTTTAAGGATTACAATGATTGCTCTATTATCCTCGCTGCTAGTTCGAAGCTTTTGCAGCATATAAATTACCACAAAATGACCACAATTTCATAAAATTTTCTCTGATTGCCTGATATCGCTTAATAGGCCCACTCTTCAAATGTTGGATATCATTGGGCAATAAAAAGTATTTTTATTTATTTGCCTTAGCAGTCAACATGAATTTTGTATATCTTTGTTATGCACCGCAATGCGCACGGAAAATTTCCGAAAAACGTAAACAAAACTGAGTGAATTGTTTTTGTTTGTTATTCATTGTGTTGCCTGGACTGCCTGACTGCCTCCTGACTGCCTCACTGCCTCCTGACTGCCTTCCGACTGCCTGACTCTGCCTCCTGACTGTCTCACTTCCTCCTAGCTGCCTCACTGCCTCCTGACTGCCTCCTAACTCCCTGACAGCCTCCTAACTGCCTGACTGCCTGACTGCCCTGACTGCCTGACTGCCTGACTGCCTGACTCTCCCTCTTGTTGCCTCCTACTGCCTCCTGTTGCCTCCTACTACATCCTGCCTGCCGCCTGCCAAAAGACAACACTTAAGATAAACATCAACAGAATGAGATTACTAAACTGTGAAGCAGCATATTTTTAGGCGCTTGGCTAATATTTTATTTATTTGACATGTGTACGTGTACGTGTGAATGAGGGCAAAATGCTCAACTAATTCCGTACAACGAAAGCGACAAATCAATTAAAATAAGTGAGAGGCGAAAAAAGATTCTATAAATACGTAATGCGTGTGCTGTACTCGGGGGTGGGCAAAAAGTTTGTACAGTTTTCAACGACTGTGAGCAGTGCCACCGAATGGAATGCGCAATGGGAGAACCACTTATCTGGCATTTCCTTTGGCGGTGGCGTATACGACAGAGCAATAATCAAGCGTGTTACCCAGTTACGTGGTTTTGCCCTCTTTCAGTTGGTCTGACATTTGTGGCGCCGTTTGTTGAGTTCACAAATTGAATAATGGTGTTTCAGTTTCTATAAGTCCCCATAATTGGCGGAATTATAAAATATATACACGCAAACGTTGAGTTATACTACAAATCAGATAATGTTTCTCATAATAGAATTAGGTTTAATTGGGTATCAACTGAGGTAATCGATGATTCATTTAAGTGGCTCAAACGGCCAATTCCACTGACCGTGAGTCGAACTATATGCTCAGAAGTGTCTGTGTATAATCCATTCTTGTGAAGCTGCCGAGAGGTAAATTGATATCCCAGTGTATATTCCTTTCCTTAACTGCATTATTCTGTGCTCTGACAAAACCGCATCAATCGAACAGACCAGACTGACGGAATATCTCCGGCTTGTGGAGCTTGACGTGGCCGACTACACACTTTCTTCGTCCAGTCTTGGCTCGATTCAGATGGGAATAAGACATTTACGTTTACCTACGTCATAACCAATTTTGCAAAAGCTACCTTCAGGATCCAATATACCTAAGGATATAATATATATATATATATATATATATATATATATATATATATATATATATATATATATATATATATATATATATATATATATATATATATATATATATATATAAATCAGTTATCTTTTCTAGCTAACTCTCCTACAGTATGTAGGTCCTATAAGTTCACAAGACACTTCACCCATGCTAGGCAAATATGAAGACCATTAATAAAGAGATGTCTGCCTTATATAAAGAAGGCTGATGTTCATAATTTGTGCCCGTCTTGGCTATGCCAATAGATATTAAACATTTCTTCAGCTCTATTTTAGTATTTAGGACATATCATTCGCAAAATTGTGTCAAATGTCATGGAATTAATAATAATAATAATAATTCGCAAAAGGATTGTCATTATCCCTGCTCAAAACCTCCGAAGTGCTTGGGCGGTCAACATGAAATTCTACTTTGAATTATCTACTAGAATAAAGCCTCCTCTATCATACCTTATCCTATCATATCATATCCTCATACTATTCCCCCAGCCAGGCAGATGTGTTTCCTGTTATAAGAGTCACAAACCAATTTCAATTCCTTGAATCCTCCAAACATATTCATGCAGCGACTGCTCTACTTTTACTTTATATATACGAGTCTAGTATATCTAATATCAAACAAAATCCTTTCAAAACAAGCTGCCAATGAGCCACGAACTTTTCCGACACTCCGCACTACGGGCGCAATGGCACGGAAATTGATTAAATAAATGGAATCGCTGCAATTGTTTGGCATATTTTTAGACACGTGTCGCTACGTGCCGAAAAGCGTATCAGATTTATTTTAGCTTCACTGCTCTTTTTGTTGTTTGCATTGTCAGGAGTTATAAGCATAAATCTATTATGCAAACACTCGTAAGTTAAGCAATCATTTTAATAACATTTTATTTGGTTGAGAGTATGGTTCAGAAATCGGTGGTTTTGGAAGGAAATGAGTTCAGATCACAAAAATTGTTATATGAAAAGAAGCACATGTGAAGACAACACGAAACCCAGTCCTGTTATTTGAAAGAGTTTTCATATGAACTTGTTCAGATTTTCTCCTTTGCTCCTGTGGTAAAAGCATCTTAGAAACTATTCCCAAATCAAGTTTAGTATAATTATTATACACTCCCAACAAACTGAGTCTTTCTGATTCCCATACGCAGTTTAAATATAGCAATATTATCAGCTTCGCATCATATTCCCAATAAATCGAAGTATTCAGTTGTGTAAGAAAATCTATACACCATTTGAAAGGACATTCATAAAATGGAATGTAAGCAAAAGAAATGATTGGCCATAAATTGCAATTCTCGAAGCGTGTCAATTTGCAACAATTTTACGCTTGAGTGTGCGCAAAATCTGATGCAACAAGTGCAGAGTGCATGACTGAAAAATTGCGACAGTCCAACTCGCATGTGTGGACACGTCACTGCGCCAAAAGAACACATTTTTCTTTGGCGTCGCTTGAACTGCAGCTACGTGTGTGCTGCCAGTCCAGCGAAGTTGGAAACTTTCGTAGCATACTTTCTGGCGGAATTTTGTTACAAATTGTCGCATTGCACACGTGTGCCACGAACGCTTCAGCTAAACAGAAAGTAATCAAAAATACATCATTAAAGATTACTCTCTAAGCAGAGAAACGGAAAATTAATATCGTTGATTTAATGAGAAAAATTTGGCGAGTTCTGAGAAACTTTATCGAAGCTGTCTTCCTGAAGGATACTGCCTGTCCTTCTCTTCCGAGAAGCGCCTTAATTAACAAACTCATTAAAATGCAATCAAATTGAAGGCATCGAATTTCAACACTCAGTGACACAAAAGCGAATTGAATCAACGAGCAGCGTCGCACCAGAGCCAGACCCAGCGGTGGCATTAGCGGATTATTTGTCATAAATTCGTGTGTATGTGTCCGTACCTGACTGCGTAGTGAATTTATCGATTCAGTTGCCGCCGCCCGCCCGCCAAGCAATGCAGTCATTTTCTTATTACAGTCAATTTAAGATTCCAGCGAAGGCGAGGAATCGCAATCACTTGGAAAATTAACACTTAAACTTATTTTAAGCCATAATAAGCATTAAAAGGATATTATGAAGTGACTGAACCAGCGGCGGGTGCGAGGTGAGAGAGTGAAGGGTACACAGAAATGCCGGCGGGCATTCCACTCAACTTGTTTCCAGAAATTCACGAAGCAAGCGTGTTCGAGTGTTTTACGCTTGAATTTATTAGATTTATAGTTGCCTGACAAAAGGATGCTGGCGAAGTGTGGAAACTGTGTTTGATTTAGTTTCGGATTTAGGCCTTTTTTATGATGCTCGTAAAATGGAGATGATAAATTTTTAAAGCGCTGCTGCTGCAAATTTAACAATAAACTTGTGGGGTGGCGAACAGGAAGGATTTTGATAAACCTGACACGCATAAAATAAATCCACACACGAATCAATCAAATCTGGAGATGAACTTGTCGAAAATTCCCTCCTCTTACCGGGAATGCCCTGAAAGTTAAATGAGTCAGTGTATGTGGGAGAGTGTGTGAGTGTGTGAGAGTGTGTTTGTGTGTGTGTGAAATCTCTTCAAATCAATTTGCTATGTAAATCGCTGTCACAGATTTATGTTGAATAAAAGCATTTTATGAATGTCTTTGGATTTTGATTAACTGGAATTTTTTTTAAGAGTGCACAAATCCTGAAAGATTCACTTTAACATGTCACTTAAAAAATGTCACACATAAAATAAATATTTCAAAATTGCTTGCATACTTATTGGCGTTCAAAAATTGCGCAACAGCTTAATTAAGGATTACTAATAAATCTGCCACACAATTCTTTCCAACCATAACTTAAATTTGACACCTGCTCCAAAAAACCGATTGAAAGCAACCCAAGCTCCCACTCAGACACTCCTCCTCCTCTATGAGCGAACATAAAGCCTTCTACGCGTTCGAGTGCAACCTCACACAAACATCTTCAGTGCAGCGGGGCAAGCATCGAGATCCAGAGACTACATCAAAATGCAAATATTTGTTCAAGCGCCATTCTAGCAGCTCCTCAGCTCTGGATTGCACTTCATTTCTCCTCTTCGTGCAACACTAATTCTTCCTTTCTTCCATTTATTTATACTTTAAACACCCTTGTAGCATTTTAATGCGTATCTAAGCTAGAACTCAAAATAATAAACCACCTCTTAAGTTAGTTAGTGTAAGTGGTTCTTTCCGCTTGTGCTGCAGTGCTCTTGTGCCACTTACCAAAATTTCCGTTGCAACAGTAAACTTCAATTGAAGATGCGGATTAGCAACACTCAGAAATAAATGCTTACATCATTCAAATTATAATAAAGGAACTATTCCCTCTCGAAGAAGGTCACTTATTCTAAGAATCACAATTGTCTGAGTTACTACGAACATTTTTCTTTGGGGGTTTTGAGCCTTGAGATGTGTGTGTTGTAATAGAAGCAAGGAGGGGGTGTATCTGCTTTTGGCTCAGTGCATTTGCTACAAGCATACACCAAGGATATACAGCAGAGCTTTCCACCACACTGAAAGCTCTTAAAGCCGCTATGAAAGCGCTTCTTGTGCTTTTGCTAAATTTTCTACACAGATGTCACACTTTAAGCGAGGGAGCTTGCTTATGAACTTTTGAATAAAATTTCAAAGCTTTCACAGAAAATTGCAAAGCTTTACACTGAGAAAACTGGTTAAGGAATTGTCTATGTTTTGTATGAAATTTTTTAACAAAGAAGCTGTCCAACGAACTTTCTTAAGTCGACATTATGTAAGGCGAACTCGCAGTTAGGAAGGACATTAGATACATTCGAGAACCCTCAGGCAACACATGACAAAGGTGCACTCTATAGCACCTCTATGGTTGTTAAAATAAAATGTGCACTCTACAGCAAGCATAGTACAGAAAAAGTCGACTCTTGTGAGTCTTCAATGTCGTGAGTTATGCGATACAGCAGTTTCTCTCATTCAACAAGTGAGAATTAGTTCCTTGCTATAGTTTCAACACAGGATTTTATTAAGTTACACAATAATATTTGTGGGATTATTTTGCACAATTTTGAATAAACGACGATTTTCTTAATTAATGGATAGGTAGGTAGATTGAGCGGGTGTCAAAAGGGCACGCTTAGACCATGATTGACCTCTTGTGATACCGCATGAGACACAAGTCCCATTCCCCTTCAAAAGTCCTGCCATTTGGAGCTTTTTATGAACCAATTGATGGATCCTCTTTTTTCATTTGCAAGGTCCATCAGGGAGTTCAAAAAGTAGTCACTACGGTAACTATTCCTCCTTTTGGACATAGCTGGATACGTGCTGATCAGGTTTTCGATGGACCCTTGCCTCTCCTCATCCTTGCTACTGCTACAAAAGTCATTGGAGACAATTCCCAGCCCTTTACAGTGAGTACACAGGGTCCTGTTTGGACTCTTATGACGGTATCTATACTTTGACTATATAGATATATTAAATCTTTTGAGAGTTTGACGTTTATATCAGGTTAGGTTAGTCTAGCTATTTTGCATCCTACTCCTTCCGACCAGCACCTACCCGCTGCGTCTAAGGATATTTCATTAATTAGTACCTTGCATGTAGCAATGTGAATACCTTGGTCTGACCTAACTGGCTGAATCGGTATTGTAGTGCCCTCTCGGGCTAGTTCATCCGCTTTGGAGTTCCCTGGAATATATCTGTGGCCGGAAAGACACCTCAGATGCAGAATAGTCTGATTTATTATCCCTTCTTCTTAGATTTTCGGCAGTTCCTGGCGGCTTTTGGAGTAAAAATAACCACAATAACAGGGAGCCCAAAGCAGCTTGGCTGTCAGATAGAATGCACATATCTTGTCCAGATATCTTCTTCTTGAGCCAAGATAGTGCTCCATCTATATTCACGACCTCAGCCTAAAAAACGTGGTTATGGTCCGGAAGCTTAAAGGACACGTTAATGTCCAGCTTAATGAACAGTAGACACAATTTTTTAATGCCACAAGTTACTTTTATATAATTAACTTTTTGTTGCTGCTACTTCCAAATCACCATTGAGCCACCTCTATTTCTTTGTGGCCTTTTTATAGTTGAACCGTACTCATTCTGAAATGAATGGAGAGGTTGTTCATTCAAGTAAATGAGACATCATCATCCTTTGTGCTTCATAATCATATAATAAGATACCTCTCCATCAATGATTTATAGCATTAGAATAATGTCGCATTATATTAAATGATACTTTGCAGGTTGAGTTTTAATTTGTATTCTGAAGTTGTTATTTCGTCGCAGGTTCAAATTCTGCCCAGGACTTGGTTTCATAAATGCTTCTTTCTAAAAAATCTTTCTTTTTGAGTTGAAAGCCTCAGTAGCTGGTACTCGTTCCCCAACCCCTTGCAGTCATAATTAATGATTGTGTTAGATACAATAATAATGAATATTAACTAATGGATGGAATTTTATGGTTAAAGTCCTTATTCCTCGCCACACTTCTGAGATTCATAAAAGAGCCAAAGCTCCCCTGTCACAATTCCTCTATCTCACACTTGTTCTTTACCCCCAACATTAAACTTGAAGTACAATGGGCATCACATATCTGAGTGCTTTGGAGAAGTGCTTTCTTCGGCGGTTCTCCACCCACCTACTTATATTCTATTCTATGCAAATGACTACTAAATTTAGCGGCATATTTCTCGTACTGCTAAACTCATCGATACCACGGAAGATCAGCAACATTGTCCTCACTTAACGGAAGGTTCCTCCTGTTGTTCAATGAATCTATGTCTGGTAAGAGGAGTCTTTCATTTGAAGGTGGAGGGAACCGCAGAGCAAATAGAAATGAAGCTAAAGAAAAAAACCTATTTTGGGTCTTAGCTTGGTATTTCGGGAACAGTGCCACCTCACAATAGGAGGCCTTAAATACTATTCTATCAATAAAAGTGAGAAATCTGAACTTCTTAGAAAGTGACTACCATTTCTCACTCAGTAAGCCATCGAAGCTTACAGAATTTTCCACTAACCTTCCCTGAGCACAAATAATGTTCCCATTTGCTCCACTGTGCAGCATTTAACAGGTATGCAAAGTACTCGTACCTTTAAAAGTGTGCCTAGTATATAAAAAAACAGATTTATAAAACGTTCCCAGTGTGTCACACTAATCAAGACAAGAGACAACTGGCATTGTGTGTGACTATGTATGTCTGTGTGTGTGTGGCAGGCCTGAACCCGCTCGTATCACTTTCAATATTGCAAAAAATTTGTCACAGCACAGCAACAAAAATGCAAAAACAACGAAAATCAACGGCAGCAACAAAAAGGAACCCACATGCGACTGTTCCAGCACGCACAGTCGAGCCCGCAACGCATTCGGGCAGCGCAGTGGCACGCAGCGGCGGCGGCACTCAACCTCAGCCGCCGCAGCCAAATTGCGGCATTTTGCGGTTTAAAGCGTGCGACTGAAAGGCGATAAAGCAGTTAAATGCCAATTGGCGAGATTGTCAGCTGATGTCGTTAGCCGTGCAACGTTCCACTCGCCGCACTTTGCATCGCGATATGGCAACGCTGGCTGTATAAGCGTGCGACCACTTGTGTGACAGCTGCGTCTCATTAATTTAATAATTCCGTTTTCCCCATCGACGCTGTTATTTTCGCTTTTATTTTTGTTTATTGACCCGCACACGCACGCAATGTTGTTGTGATTGTTGTTGCGATTGTTGTTGTGATGTCGTGATTTGGGTTGAAAAATGATTTTCAATTAAAAAACGAAAAACGGCGGACAATTTGTTTTGTGTGCCATTAAAACTGTTAAACAACGATTTTTTATTTGCCGGCCAATTCAATTCGTTAACAAAAGGCGGAAAAATTATGGCAACAATAAAAAAACACTTAAAATCTGTACTCACTCCCACAGGAAGGGGTCCTCTGGGAGTCGGTACAGAAAGCTATTGAAAATAAAAAGGCCCCTTGATGGAAGGGGCAGGAAGAGTTATAAGAAAGTAAAGAGTATAACAGTGAAAAAAGCTTTTAAAAAATGTATTCTTACCTTTTTTAAGTTTCCAAGGACTCGTTTAAGACTAATAGTGTACTCTAAGAGGTCAAATGAACCAGGAGAGTGTGGCCTAGTTTAAGTAAATAGCATGTTTAAGGCAAGATCAAATCAGAAATTCGAATTGAGAAACTGGAGACACAAACATCAGCGGAATGGGAGGCCCGGAGGTGTCTTTCCATACCGAGAGAACAAATATGTGCCACCTAAAAGAAGGGAGGAAGTTTTTATGAAGTTTAATTCCGTTGAAATACGAGAAAAATTGTGGAATAGTGTTACTTTTACGGTACTCAACTTTTGTCTTTAGAAGTTTTTTCATCGAAGAATCATTTTATTTTACGGAAATACGATAACAATGTTGAAATTTTGAATTCAGTTTCTATCTCAGTCTGTCATCTCTCATACAATAAGGCTTTCCTTTAAGAGAATGGTTATTTCTATCGAAATCTGGTTTAAAAAACTATATGAGTACCCCAATAAAGTCAAGTGATCATAAATTAATAGCTCAGATGACAGGATCATTGGATTTGTCTTGCAGAATTAGAATATAATAGTGCTAGAATAGACATTCATTGCCAATAGAATCAGATATGCAAAATTCAATCCGTTACTGAAGATGAGCGGACATAAAAATTTCATCTCTTCGAGAAATAGTTCCACCAAATCAGCTATTTTCGTATAATAAACAATAAAATGTTCAACAAATCCTAGCTGGAGTACCACAAGGGAGTATACTTGGACTGCTTTTTTGCCCCACAAGTGATTTGCCATCAGATAACCAGAAATGTCTTTGCCTGAGCCAGAAGCATGCTGCCATTGAGTAGCTATCTGAGTTTCTTCCCATTTCCGAAGTAAGTCTGCAGGGGGGGAACGTAATCACGCCGCAGAAAGGTTCAAGGGCAATGAGTGGTCGGAGCGCCCCCTTTTCGCGAGGCAGTCCGCCTTTTCATTCCCAGTGTCTCCTTCATGCCCAGCCATCCAGCAAAGTGTGGCATTATTGTCTTTGCCTAGTTCATTCAGGATTTTATGACATTCTTCAGCCATTCTGAATGTATAGTAATACGACCCCAGTGTCTTAAAGAGAGCCTGGCGTTTAGTCTTCTACGAAGACATTCTCGGATACATGTTTCAATGGCAAAGACTTCCGCTTGAAATATTGTCGGATTCTTTCCCATAGGGAGCGCTTCTTGGCACAATGGTCCCATTATGCCTGCTCCTGTACTACCGTCTTCCAATCTGGACCAATCAGTATACCATACCTTGTGGAATATTGATAATGAATTCCTCAAACCTATCTCTCGCAGGAATGTGAACCTTTTGGATTGCAGTGAATGATATTTTTCCGAACATATTCTCTGAAAAACTTATAATTTTGAAGGTTAATGCAAGACTTTTAAACCTTTAAAAGCTTTGATAGAGTGGCATCCACACATTCGCATTTGTTTGTGTCTCTTTCGAACTTTCTCTTTCAGGACACTCAATACTTCCTTACTAATGGTGGTCGTAATATCAAACTCACCGTCCAAGGCCGTTTGATTTCTTTTTATGGGGTTACGTTTATTTCCTGGTTTATGCCGACAAGCCAGCAACGTTAGAGGAGCTCAGAGCTCAGAACAATAGCGAACGCGAAATAGCCAACGTTCCAGCCGATATGTGTGGAAGAGTGGTGGAAAATTGGTCTTAAAAATTGATAACTGCAAACGTGCTCGCGGTGGTCATATTAAGCAGATCGAATTCCACACTTAAACCTGAAATAAATTCCTGGCCGATATTTCAATTATTCCGTGTTTTATTTGAATACAAAATGGTTACGTCCTTATCGAAAAACTCGATATACGAGTATATATAATTGGTAGTCCATACTTCACAGCTCACTCAGCTCTGCCAGACCTACGAGGCTTCACAAGTTATAACTTCCAATAAACTTAGGTCAAATATTGCCTCGAAATCAAAGTATCCACTTAAATTACAGTGAGAAAAGTATACTTACACCTGAAAGAACTGTATATGTTCTTATACTGATTATGTTCTTATACTGAATATGTTCTTATACTGGATATGTTCTTGTACTGAATATGTTCTTATACTGAATATGTTCTTGTACTGAATATGTTTTTATACTGAATAGGTTCTTATACTGTATATGTTTTTATACTGATTATGTTCTTATACTGAATATGTTCTTATACTGAATATGTTCTTATACTAAATATGTTCTTATACTGAAAATGTTCTTGTACTGAATATGTTCTTATACTGAATATGTTCTTGTACTGAATATGTTCTTATACTGAATATGTTCTTATACTGAATATGTTCTTATATTGGATATGTTCTTGTACTGAATATGTTCTTATACTGAATATGTTCTTGTACTGAATATGTTTTTATACTGAATAGGTTCTTATACTGTATATGTTCTTATACTGATTATGTTCTTATACTCAATATGTTCTTATACTGAATATGTTCTTATACTAAATATGCTCTTATACTGAAAATGTTCTTGTACTGAATATGTTCTTATACTGAATATGTTCTTGTACTGAATATGTTCTTATACTGAATATGTTCTTATACTGGATATGTTCTTGTACTGAATATGTTCTTATACTGGATATGTTCTTGTACTGAATATGTTCTTGTACTGAATATGTTCTTATACTGGATATGTTCTTGTACTGAATATGTTCTTGTACTGAATATGTTCTTGTACTGAATATGTTCTTATACTGGATATGTTCTTGTACTGAATATGTTCTTATACTGAATATGTTCTTGTACTGAATATGTTCTTATACTGAATATGTTCTTATACTAATAATGTCCTTATACATTCAGGTCTTCATATTGGAGTACCTTGTTCCGTGGAAGTATGTCCCCCCCTACCTCTGTATTGAAGACCCCATAAGTTGGGTTGAAGACACGAGTATTTGCCAAAAGCAAGAAGTGTGTCTTACAATCAATCTCCGCTAGCATTTGAACATGGTTCACTAATTTCTGCCAAGCCCCTGAAACCCTGTTCACATTGTTTTCAAATTTTTGCTGTGTCTGTTTCTTTTTTATCATAATCAACGCTGCCATATTTGAGAAATATCGGCAACGCATAATTTTTCCCCGCATAGTTTACAGTAATTGCAAATTGCGTGCGTCGGCGCGGCGAGTACGCAAGCCTGCAACATGGGCCCGCCTGGTTTTGGGCATGTGCTGCGACGCATTCTCGCCTCCTCGATTGAGGCGTTAATTAATGCAGCCACATACAAAATGTTTTCTGATCAAACACGAATCTGTCGATAATTTTTTACAGATATTTTTAATTGAATTTTATATTTAAAATTTATTAAGTTATTATTAATTGTTTAATATTTTGTTTATTTTTCTAGTTAGTCAAAATTTTAAAGAAGTTTTTCTATAAGTTTTTTTTGTTTTTATTTATTTCTTGTTATTTTTTGTTTGTTTGTTTTTATTTTTTTGTTTTTGTTTTGTTTATGTTGTTTTTACTTTTTGATGTTTGTTTTTTTATTTATTTCTTTTATGTTTTTATGTTTGTTTTTTGTGTGTTTTTAGTTCACTGAGCGTGTGCGTGCTGACATTTGATTTATGAGTTTGCAATGAAAATGGAATCTGACGTATTTGTGCAACAGACCCGTTGACATTTACGTCTGCGTATTGCTGTGAAATTTGTTGTTAACTTTTGTGCTGAGTGATTTTTTCTCTTTATACGGATACGCCGTAGACTGGTTCCCAAGAGGTCGTTGCTCAGAACTAGAACCGTGCTCCAATTTTCCTCGTACGCTTAACCAGACTCTATCAACATTTTGTCTCTGGTGTAATTATGTTTTTTGTGTATTATTTTGGATATTTTGGAAATTGTTGTAATCAGTGATAAATTTAGTGCAATTTTTTGCTCCAGGCCGCTCCGCAGCGAAACGCACTTCACGCTTTGTGCGTACTTTTTTAACTGGTCTCTGTCCAATCAGGTTTCCCATTCAATTATTGACCTGAGCTAACGCTCTTACACCAACATTCACAAACGATACGCAAGCGTAGATTCAAATCAGCTCAAGCGGTTTGCATAGTGACATGACCAATATCCAAAACATAAATGTGATGTTTTTGTTGCTTTATTGCCATTCACTCTTAGCAAATTTCACATCAAGCCAGGGTCTTTGGTCAGCAGCTCCGTAATAAGTAATAAGTATGTATCAGAACTCAATTTAAAAGATGCATTTTAATGAACATTGATTTCTGTGATAATACTTATATTAGAATGACCTACTAGTATACCGTAATACCTAATGTAGTGCTATTCTATGCCAACTATATTGGAGTCATTGCAAATGGCAAGTGTAATAGAACCATGGCTGACCAAAGGGAAAATTTTAGTGGATAAGCTATGAAAGGAATGAACTGTCTATATTCCTTCCACAGTACTTTCGAACTAGTAGACTGATTATACAAATAAACATTGTTATACCTAAAAAAGCAAAGATAATGCTGCGATATCACATATCGAGCCTTTTTCCAGAACTTAGTTCTGAAATCAACAGATATTCAAAGACAATATTTTGTTTAGATAATAGAAGAAAAGAGAATATGAGCTGCAAAACAATTGTAAGGCAGCAATCGTTTCTTAGCCCATTATATATATGGTCCTATGCCTCCGCGGGGGAGCAAAGGGCCGCTAAGCCCATTAATAACAGTATATTTATATACAAAAAATTATACTCCCCAAAATTCAATATAATTCAACAAAATGATGGAGTATTTTTAATTCATCGAATAGCTGAATAAAGGTTAAGAAGGTGTAACGAATAACTTGTCTTACCATTAGAATAAAGTCCATTACAATAAAGCCACCAGCAGGTACGTAAGTTCTGCTAAACCTTAGACCACTACATAAAGGTATGCTGGGAGTCACCTATACAGTGATTTAAAATATATAAACAAGACAGCTTCCAATCAGACAATAAAAAAGGACTACATTATCAGGACAGATTATCAGCACATGAGGTCCACAGAGAAAATGTATCCACACTGATCAACTAGAAGCTTCTGAAGTACCTGTATAAAGATAATCTACAAACTTCCTCATAATAATACTAAGAATACCAAACATGGACAAAAACCAACCAGAAGTGGTACAAAGATCACTCCATCACTGTAGTAGAAGCAGGCCCAGTAGGCTCACGAAGCTGTATATGAAGGCATCATAATCTTGGGTATTTGCAAACGCAATATCTTGCACCGTTTCAATTATATATTTTACAAACTATTCACCTTGATTCTCAGGTATCCAGAAGCCTTGTAGTAGGATGTTGCTGAGTGTGCATAGAATATGTTCTGTCATTCAACTTCCAATGTCACACATCAGCAGATATCAGTGCGGCCACACCTAAGTTCTTTAGGTGATATGAAATGGAGTTCCCCCTTATTCAGTTTTAGAGCCTTAAAAAGCTTCTTTACGCGGGGATAACGTGTTTTTCTCTAGTATAGCAAAGACTATTGTGTAAGTATATATATATATATATATATATATATATATATATATATATATATATATATATATATATATATATATATGTATATATATATATATATATATATATATATATATATATATATATATATATATATGGTCCTATGGCTCCGAGGGGAAGCAAAGGGCCGCAACAAGGTTCCTCCATTTCGCTCTGTCATGCGCCAACCTCTTGATTTCGCTCCAGGTTTTGTTGGATCTGAATACGTCATTTTATTATTCTCATTGAATTAAGGTTCCGGACTGTTGTCATATTGATTGTGTCTGGCTGTATCGAGTCTGGAATAAAAAAAGAATATTGTAACATGGTTTTAGATAACCAATCATATATTTCATGGCTATCACATGCTTTTTCGCTCAAAATTCATCCTATTTTTAACGTGTTACTCCATTCAGATTCATCACAAAATGAATTAGAGACCAGGCTGAAGGAACCTATATTCAATTCAGGGTCTTGAGAGCTCCCTGACTACCCATTCATATATACATACATATTGGTGCTCTTTTTGGTTCTAGGGAGCACGCCTAAATAGCAGAATTTACTGCTTGAGAGATTATAGAGTAGAGCGGTTTGGAACCAAGGCTTATTTACTAAAAACTCCGTTCTCTTTTTTTTGGGTCTTTCAACCAAGGGAAGAACCATATTTTTGAGCGCTATGTTAAAGCAGAAATTGATCGCCATATCTATCAAATAGATCATGAAAGCTTCCAATCTATTTGAGAGACACAGCAACAAGCACCAATCTAGCATCCAACTCAATGATGCTTTTAATAGTAAATACTGTACCTTCATGTGGCCCTGCAGATTCCCGTTTACAATGCCAGCCATCCTTTATATTCTTAGGACATTCAAACGAGTCTCTGTCTTAGTTAGGATCGAAAGAGGATTATACCTAATAGAGGATTAATCGGATGGGCATTTTAAAGAGCTTCCCTTTAATAAATTTTATTGTACATCATGTAGTCTTGTGGTAAGCATACTAGACTCACACTCTTAAGGTAGCAGGTGCAATTCCTGCCACGGGCTTGGTCTCAAAAATGCTTCTTTCTAAAAAATCGTTTTCTCTTCGAGACGAAAGTCTCAGTAGCTAGTATTCATTCCCCAACCACTGAAAGTCATAATTAATTATGGTGTAAGATGTAATAATAATATTTTAAATCAGTTGAAAATACAAGTAATTGTTCTTACATTATGTCCTTATTTATTTCACTCTGATAATTCCGAATGGATATCAAATATACAAGTATTCCGAAAATTCCAGTCAATGTTATAACAGAGTGGATAAGTAAAGCCGCCTTTGTATCTACTTCCTTCCACTTCAGACATCTGCCTTTATATGAGATTCTACCATACGAACGAACCATTTTTTCATATGTTGCTATCCTTATTTGAGACTCCAAGGTACAATTCTGCACCTCTACTCTTCTTACCCACAGACACAGTATGGAATTTCTTGCTGCAATTGAACCAAAAAATATAACATTGAGCAATTTCCTAGAATACTCGTGCATTTCTGCCTAAAAATCTATTCACCATGTTACCAAATCTCCGCATTGGAACCTGCTCTAATCGTATCAATATACCAAAGACTTGTCGATGTTTATCATAAGCATGCTTATGTTTCCGACATGCAATTCCCTTTCGGCCATAATCCAGGTGCAATTTTTCCCTGACTAAATATGAGAAACGGCAACTTTTGGCGATCTTGCGCAACTGTTGCAACTACGTTCAAGACACACACGCACTAATCGCTGCAACAATATTACTATGACATACAGAAACCCCCCGCGGAGCCTTGCGGCACGACCAAAGCTAACTACGAGCCCACTGACAGAACCAGCAGAACGGCAGCATTATCAATCAACGCTCAGCGGCCAAAAGCCAATTGACACACAACCTGAGAAACTCACGAGACGCCAAGCGTTACCCTTTAATGCGTGGCTTGGCAACAAATTGCAGCAGCCACTCACACGCAGCACTCACACACTCGCACTCAGCACTTACACACACACGCTCATTAGCTTTCCGCTGCGTCTATGTTCATGAGTGAAACTTGAGCCACCACGCATGCGTGCAGGCGCAGTCAAAACCATTTCGGCGGTCAAAGTGTTCAGAAGCAAGGAAAATTGTTCAGTTTCAGTACAAGAGAGTGGAGTTGTTCAAGGAAAATCGAAAATCAAACTAAAAAACAGCACTCTTTCGACTGAATAAGCAAACTTTGTCGGGAAACTTCAAAAGTGTAAACACAGGAAACGTCAAGCGAACGAGCACAGAATATTTTATTGTTAACCGTTTCAAAGTGACAGTAGCGGAGTTATATTTTGTATTCGCATTTACAGCCGCGATTCTCTCGAAGAATCCACCTCTCTGTGAACACTGTTTTGTGTGTCAGTGTGCTGGTGTGCCAGGAGCTTCAGAGCGTCAGGACCAGGCAAGCCCCTCGAACGGATTTAAGGTGAATTTCATTATAAATTAATTGTGAATTAATAGACACGAATTGTGAGGTCAACGCACTGGCAGCTCATACGAGTGAATATGTTATAAGAGGGTTTAATGGCAATTGCCCGAAGTGGGCTGAAATGAAACCTGACCACTCTGTTGTTGTTATTGTACAGCTCCCACGCAAAGACGGCAAGTCTTGCATATGCACTCATCCCAGCCTGCTGCCACCTCCCTTCTCATCCTCATCCGTTGTAATTAATTGTGTGGAGCTGTGGAAATTCGTTGCTGGAGTGTGCGCAATTAGTGCGCATTTGTGTAGCAAAGCAAATTGTTGCAATTAGCAGCAACAACAACAACAACACCGATGAGTGCCATAGTAACTGCATTGCTTGCAATTGAAACCATCCGCAATCCCCACAATCAAATGCGTATCATTTAACAAAGACGCTTTGTGTATCATGTGCACAAATGCATCTCCGTACATGTGGGTGGGTGTGTGTGTGAGTGTGAATGTTCTTTGTGTGGGTGGAGTAAATTATTGTGCCAGTTTAGCATTTGTCGCATTTAGCTTTGCTGCTTACATTTAATCTCTCACAACAGCCATGCCGAAATGTCTAATTTCCAAGCAGTTGCGATATGAATATGCATAATGCACGAGCGCACAGATGGATGTGATAGCTCTGATGTGGCATTATGTCGCATAAGTCTGTGCAGTATATCACAACTTGTCACTGGAATAGTCAGTAAGCAATAATCTCGCTTTCAAAGCATTCAATCTTAGGCTAATTAATGGCCTGGCATTGCCGTGTTCTGAGTAACGCAGTAAAGCTTTGTGTAGATCAAGTCCGTGGTGACTACGAAAGCAGAAGTAATGTACTGATGAGTGGTTGTTTACTGCTGGTGTGTTGCTGTGTTACACCAGGCTTCATTACAGCAAGTTTTGACTGGTTTAACTGGCAGATTAAATGTGCTTGTATTGAATTGCTTGACCTCTTTGTATCATAATCCACGTACATACACAGGGTTATTCAACTTCGGTTACGGATTTATTCTATATCTCAATCGGACTGTATTAATTCCAGATGTCAATGTGTTACTGGTGATTACTCCGGCAACACAACATCTTTCAAAGTACCTTCCCGGGACATTTAGTAGGTCAGGATGCGCATAATTCAATTTCAGATTACTCTTTCACACAGGTCGCTTTGTAAGCCGCGATTTTGTACTTCATCACGTCAGGACATTACATATCATTGCATTGGAAGGATCCTTTGGTATAGGCCCACAAAATTACCATTAAACGTGCCCAATCATAGTATGTTGATGACCACCTGTAGTTCCCAAACATTGAAACTTTGGGCGTATAAAACAATTCACGCCATAGAGCTTCTATTTCCTGAGCTGTGTGGATTCAGGCTCAATCCTGTTCAGCAACATGTCTCTCAAATTAACAACCACAAGAATTTCTTACCTATTTATATGTAATGTCGACATTATTGGACGCTACGACCTGAATCATTTTGGAAAAAGCGGGGCTTAATGACGACTCCACCCTAAAAGTCACTTAAACAATGATTTGGAAACATATTAGGATATCTTTGGAAACTCTTGTGAGTTCTTTCCATCGATTCAAGTTTGGAAGTTTTCCTTATTCCACCATTTAGCAAGTAATTGTCTTTAAAAAGTCATCGATTATGTGTTCTTTCAAGGCCCAATCGACAAAGCTGAGATGAATAAACAAATCATTATGTTGAATTGACTTGTCACTGGTTTATCATTCTCAGCGCTCATCTTATGTATATCATTTTGGGTAGGAGTAACTGGATATTGTTCCTAAGTAGATGGAAAATTTATAGCCAACGATTTCCTATCACATCAAGCATACAATATCTTCAGCCCACAGGTCACTTATGTGGGCTTTTAACCAACCTTTCCCAATTTCCTCAAATTGACACTCCCCAGGGTCTGCTTTATATATATGAGAAATGAAGTAGTCGACCAACATGCTTACATCATTAGAACTAAATGAAGTTGCTCACTTTGAACCTCACTCATTGCACACAGATTTTCAAGAACGAAATGCAAGTTGGGTGTGTAAGGCCTGGGTTTGGAGCTACCGAAGCTGCATTACTATGCTGCCTCTTCAGAACTGCCCAACTCAACTTTTTGACACCTACACATTTTTCTTCAATCTCTCTTGATTTAGAGTCGGTCTCCTTTAGTCCTTAAGGCTAATCTTGTAGATCTAAGCATTATTCCACATCCTTTCCAACAACAAATTTTTGGCTCCAATTATCTAGTCACTCATCCTTATCCTATATGAGAAACTATACCACCATTGCCTTCACCACCGTATCCAAAAGTTCGTCGAAATTTGTAGCACCCTACAAAATTGCTGCCACACTGCATCACTCTCAGCCACTGAATAGTGTGTTGCCTCATTTGCCACTGACAAACTTCTGCAATGTAACTAAAATTCAATTTGCGCCAAATCGAATTAAAAACTGCACATGCAATAACCCAAAACTGTCCGTCAGCAGGCAGCAAAGCGCAACGAATTAATCTCGTCACAAATTCCAAATGTCAAGTCAAGAGTGCAGCCAGCTACGATGGAGGCAACAACTCTGCGAATGCGTAATTAATTTTGTTCAACTAGCACTGCAATTCCAGTTTAATTATCAGCGCAACTGACAAAGTGAAGCAAGCACGAAATGACCAACAGGATAATTAATGTCCTGTTGGCGTAGCGAGAGGACCACGAATTCAAAGCAAGGTACGACTCTACATGACCTGCGAAGGTGTGCCATGCCAGGCTAATAACTGCGTTTATGTGATTCCCTGAGGAGCAGGAAATCAAAACAAGCATCCTTACCATTTCGTAGAAGCTATTTGAGATGTTCTTCTCCCGGCACAAATATCCACAAACATCCTTCGAGAGGTGCGGCATAATTTCTACGAAATGACATTTATATAATTTTCTTCCGCCAAGGCAGAAAATAATCCAGCATCCGTTTGCTAAGCTTCGCATGAACTAGAGTCTTATCTTTTATTTCTTCCGTTGTAGCATCCTTTGCGTCAACATTTCACTGCAGAAATAATAATAACTGCTGCAATGCTGCAGGATATGATTTGGCATATTTTCTTCATCGTGAGTACGCATTCTGGGTGCCTTTTGAAAAGTTGCTATACTGCGAGTAGAAGAGCGATAATTAAAAAGACGCGCGCTCCATTCCGAATCCTCGCTGTGTAGTTGTGCGGTTGCATTTGTGGCTCCAACGCAATTTGCGGAGATTGTTCTGGTAGCCCCCATCCCCCTCCCGCTGAGTACGCTCATTTTAATCCCACGCACGTACCGCTTTGCTTAAAGTATTTGTCATCATCACATGACAACATTAGCTATTTAAAGCAGAATTTAAGGCGCATATATGAGTGCCAAATCCTTACGAAGTCTCGCGCTTAAAACCTCCGAAACCCCCAGAGGCAGACAAGCAGACTGGCTACGATTGCGGCAACAGTAAAGTTCACTTTTATTTTAAGAGCCTCCGCGGTGCAGACTAAGCATAAATATGGCCACTTTTCTTCCCAGCTAACGTGGCCTACCTGTGTACCAACCTCCTGCTTGGCTGTCTCCTGCGTCCCACGCGGAACACACATTTGCAATGTTTTACATATTGACTGCGTGGTGGTGCCGCTGAGCGTTCACATGCCACTCCCACCGCCGCTCGCCTGTGATGGAAATTTAAGATTTGCGTGCATTGTGGCACGTCAGGAATTCACTTAATTAATGGTAATGGCATGCGCTTCTAATGAGAAAAAATATGCTGTTGATTTAATAAGCTGAAATTATGAAAGTTGAAAATTCCATCCCGAATTTCTTTCGCTTTGACATTTAAAGTCTGAGCTATTCCTGCTGCCCCACCAATTCAGCCACTTCCCAAACTATGTACATAACTTTATAGATTAACTTGCAAAGTAACAAAATTTTAATATTTCTATCTACTCTTTCTCGTTTCAGGTAAGTCCTCACTTCAGCTTAGTCCTTAGCGCAGCTCAAGCGTAAGCACCCAAACCCACCGTGCTGGGAACTATTCCAACTTCAAACGAAACTTTAGTTGTATCTTTGAAAAAATCAACTCAGGTACGCTGCATTAATATTAATTTCTCCCCTTATAGTTTATTCAGAAAACTTTAAGAAACAGTGCCTAAAAATATGCCTCAAATTTTATGCATCATCTCCCCGCAAAGAGCGCGCCCCTACAAATCTGCTTTGCATTTCAAATATGCTCTAGTACACCAAGGATCATCCGCCCTCCGCCACCCCGCAGTCTCTTTAATGTGGTTTCTTTTGGTTTTCGACTGTTGTTGTTGTAGTTGTTGTTGTTGTTGGTGTTGTCAACAGTTTGTACGCTTGTTTGCGTGCGAAATTGTTTTTTGGCTGGGAAAACGTACAAGCAACCAAAAGAATAATTTAACCTGTTGACTATTGTGCTGCGCTCCGGCGCCTAAAAGCAAACCTCAAAGGTTGTACATACCCGTATATTAAACTGGCCGAGCAAACAGAGCTCAACTGAGCGGAACACCGACACGAGAGAGAATTTCTAAATTGAATTTATGGAGCAGCACAAATCACTTCTGCACAAGTCCCTCAGCAGAATGTTAGTGGGAAGTTTTCATAAAAGGTGTTTGTGTCTCAGCGATGGTGAAAGCTTTTTTCTTGCTTTTAGATAGCAAAGTTTTTCACCACAATTTTATACCAGAATTTGATTCCAGCTGAAATTTAATACAAAAGCAATGAACGATTGAACCATGGTGGAAGTACAGGCGGTGGCCACAGGAATAGAGCGATTCTGTTACTTTCACTAATATCAGTGGAACTGAAATTGATGGCTTACAAACATAAAGCAACCTTCAATAAAATCAAAGATACTAAATCCCTTATTCGTGATATACTTGAACGACCATATTAAGTATTATAATATCCTCCTCTGCTATAATTATTGATATTTAAAGGACCACATTGAACAATTATTTTAGGGAAACTTGTTAATAAAGAATGCAGTGAAACTTTTCACATCATAAAATTTTACATATATACAAAATTTTTCCAATCTTGGCGTCTTTAAAACAGATTTTTCAATAAAGGGAAAGATTCCCGTAATTGACAAGTTCTGAGCCTAGTATAATTTTTAGATATGCATGTTGCTAGACATGTGTTCAAGATATTGAACTCTGTGGTAGGATGTTTTTATTACACATGTGTTCAAGATAAGAAACAATGTGGTATAATTATAGATTTATTATCATTTACTCATATTTGTCGAGCTCTTCGGTCTTTCAGTCTGAAGTGGATGTGAATTTTTTAAACTATATTTGCTTGAAACAAGAATTGGAATAATATTCGATACCACCGTGTGGGATTTGGGTTTAACATGGACATCATCAGGTGCTTGTCACACAAATAAAAGTATGAGTAGATGGTCATTTTACGTGATATGCTTTATTTTATATATTTAATTTATTTGTTTATACTATTATGCCATCGTATTGTAATAGATCTGCCTCACATTGTGTGAATCCATGATGATATTGAAATACTTCATAGGATTATGAGTAATTTTATTGTCAGTAAAAAGCCATGAAAATGTATATTCTCATAGAACTATCGGTAACTTTGTTGTCAATAATAAGTCACGAAAACAGAAATCTTCATAGAATTGTCAGTAACTAACTAGCCACGAAAAAATATATCTTCATAATTGTCTGTTATTTTATTGTCAGTAACAAGTCACGAAAATGCTGATTTAGTAACTATTCCTGTTAAGATATTTCTTCATACTTTGAGTGAAGAGAATTTTCTATCCAAAATTTGAGTATCAAACCTATAACTCCATGTACTTCTATAAAGGAGTATGACTGATTTGAAAGTAAAGTGACCTGTGAAGAGATAAAAATGTTTGTTGCGATTTACATATCGTTGCAATGGCCGATTTTTAAAGAGGTCGTGTCGAAAATTATCACGTTTGCAATATTCTCAAAACTCTCTTTATCTATATGCCATTTTTATCGGAGTTAAGAACTATTATTGATAGTATGACTTAATTTACTTTTCATTTAAAGCGGACGTATTCGGATATAGAGCCACATCATATTTATTTGTATTTGGTTGATGTATACTAAAAAGTCCGCACACTGAATACATACATATAAAACAAAAGATAAACAACAAATATTTTCACAAATTTTTTATTATTAGTTATGATAATTTTATATCTTGTCAGCTTCGGGACTTGAAGTGGTTCCTTTAGTACCCAGAAAAGTTCTTACTTCTAAATCAACAGCTCCATAACTCCATCTCCCTGACTCCAACTCAACCGCAGTTCTACTGGAAAGACATAACCACAGCAACAACAAAAACGACCACCGTAGCAATATGAATTGTTTTAACATATACGAGGGCCATATTACCAGAGAACATAGAGACGGAAACGTAAAATTTTCTGATGTTTGAAAAAAACTGTCTTTGTTTATCACCAGTTGCCTATAGGGATAGGTTTGTTTATCATTGGTTAACCAGATTTCTGAAGAAAATCAGCCACACTACTACAGTTTTGCACATGTGTTAGAGTACGCAAAACAAGAGTCATTTCTCTCTGTATTCTTTGATATTACTGACTCTGTACACTTACTGCACCTAGTTTACTGTCACCATGGAGCCAACAACAGTTTGTGAGGCATTGTGTTGGTGGGACAATTGGAACTGTGTTCAAACTCTGGCATAATGAGACACAATTTGATAACAGAGTTCTGTTAACTGCTGTAGAAAGCTTTCTGCAAACTTTTAAAGCTTTCTGCAAAGTTAAAAAGCGTTACTGCTAACTTCCCAAAGGAAGGCACCAGGTTGAAAATAAAGGGAAATAATTTATGTTGCGATTAAATTGTTTATTTTGGAATAACTTACAACAAATCCCGGAAAGCGGTGAAACCCAATTTTTGGGATACATCGCATTTATATTTTATTTTCTTATTATTTAAATATATAATTTAAATTGTTTAATTTTTTATTAACATTTTTTTATCATATTTCAAGCCACCAATTCGTAGCTCCCCCTAATAACACCCCACAATCCAACCCTTCCAACACTCTCTCGCTCTCTGTTTGTATGTGTGTTTATCTCTGAGTATCGTACTCTATAGAAATGTCTCTCACAGCTCTGCATCTCCCACTCTCTGCTGGCCACACTTACCTACGCGCCCAAACCGCGTTGCGTTCTTCCGCCACTGTGTGTGCGACTTTGTTTACCGCCGCCCCCAGCACTGCTCGGGCACGGTAAACTGAAAGAATCTCTGCTCCGGTGCTGCTGCCAGCCACGGTTAACAGCCATGACTGGCGGCGTTGAGGGAGGTCGGTGTCGCTACCTGCCTATGGTGAGCGGTCGCTCTCTTAGCCACATTTGTTGTGCTGTGCCGTATCTTGTCTGTCTGTCTGTCTGTTTGTCTGTTTGTCTGTTCTCCGGCCAACCACCCACTCCGCCCCACCAGCTGTGCAGTGCACTGCAGCACGGCGAAGGCGCAGATTTCGAGAGTTTCCGCTCTGTTCTGCGCTGCTCTGCGCTGCTCTGCTCTGCTCTGCTCTGCTCTGCTGTACTGTGCTGTGCTTTGCTGTACTGGGATGTGTTTTTGTTGTCTTTTGTACATTTCCTCGGCTGCGTACGCATTTGTAGCGATTTGCCAAACTCCGAATTTTGTATCTAGTTTATCCCAAGAAGGCAGCATGTGCGGACGTTGTCGTTTTCGTTGTCGCTGTCGCTTAACATGAACGCTTCACGTTCTCGTCGTGGTCGTCGTAGTCGTTGTTATCACATTCATTCCTCCGCGTTGTCTTTGCGAATTGGTCCGCATTGACCAGCAACGTCGCCGTGGTCGTCGTGATTCGAAAGAGTTCGTACGCGTTTTGGCGCTGTGCTCGCAGTCACAGGTGCTGCAACGGTGCAATTTTGCAGTCGATTTGGTTTGGAACAGTTCGCACTCTGAAGCGGATGCAGTCGTTTGCGAGTTGTATTTTTTCGTGCGGGAGAGTGTGAGACGGACTTAAACTTTAAACTACAAACTAATTTATTTCTGAACAACAAAATTATTCTATGGAAACAAACAAATTTCGCGCGTTATGCTAAAAAAAGAAAATAATAAATTGTGTAAATATTCGAATTGTATGAAAAGTTGTTCAATTTTGTTTTCTTTTTTGTACAATTTTTTATATTTCCCTTCCATGTTTCTTTTTGTGTTTTTGTTTGTTGATTTTTTATTTGTGTCTGCTATTTACTCAGTTTGTGCAGTGCCCGCCTTCGATTGCCTTTTGTTGTTATAACGTTTATTTTGTTTACATTTTATCTACTTACTTAACCGACGCAGAATGTTGCCTCTCAGCATCAGAATTGAAGAAAAATTTCGTTCTTGTTTTCCCGCCGCCAATCGAGTAATTTTCCTTATTGGCTTATCCAAGTGACACGCCACAACACTGCGCTGCTTCAGCACACTGAAACAAATTAAAAAGGGTCCTGCCTCAACTGGGAGAATCAGTGTTAAACTTATTTAGACAGCAGCCCAAGAATCTGTTGGAAAAAAGCGGCGCTGTCTAATTTAGACATGCAAAACTTTAATTGAAACGTTTCTCTCCAAACCACTTTCGTCCTTTGAAAAGGGAAATAAGCAAGTTATTATGACAGCGGCTCCGTTTTGGAAAGACTACGATGTCATTTTAAGCCGGTCGAAATTTAGTTCAATCCTTTTTTGTTGCCAAATTATAGATTTTTATTCAACTTATTGTGACACAGGCGCATATTCCCCCAAGCTGCCAGAGCCTCCTTCAAAAGTGTTGTTTTTATTAGCCCCATATTCAGATACGACCCCATTTAATTTGTCAAAAATTCTGTGATTTACGATCCTGTGTCCTTTCACTCTTGGCATATTATTTGAGATAAACATTTGATGAATTAGTTTCATAATCTTTTGGCGTGCAAATATGGCGAAACTTTTAGCCTGAGCACCCGAAAGTGTCAACAAACTTTCAACTTTCAACTTAATATTTTAGTTCTGCGGTAGATAAAGAATTTTTTGTGTGTTTTTCTTTGTTTTGTTTATTTTGCGTTATTTTTTACCACCGCCCCAAGGAGTGTACGCAACCTACTCCAATGAAACTTGACTTGCATCTTCTTAGTCAATGTTTTTGTATGAAATATTTCTAGAGCTCCCCAATTTGGTTTTTGCTCTTAACTTGGGGTAAGATTGAGGTACCAGAATATCGCAGGAAACATTGCAAGTGGAAAGGATGGTTTTCTATAATTCCTTTCTAATTGGTTAAATCACTTCCAAGTACTACGGAAGTGTGATAAAAGATTGGTATAACTTTTGTCACAGCTCTCATTTGTACACATTTTGCAAAAGGGGTGGTAAAATATAGTTTAAGACATGATTTTAAGTTTAATTAAATTATGAAACACTTTTTCTCTTGAAACACTTCACCTGAAAACAACGGAAACATCAGAAATAGATGAACAGAATATTATTCTCATTTTAATTTATCTGGTATGTCAAAGGAGTAGAGTGAGGGAGTCATTATATATCATTGTTCTTGGAATAATAATACGATATTCTAACCAGAATTGGTTGATGAACGATCTGTCGTATTTTGGTACTAAGAATTACATTCTTGTGATTACAATGTGAGCATTATCTGACCTTTCATTTACTCATTTTTGTGGCCGACTTCTTCAAAGGCGAAGTATTTAAACAGTGTTAGTCATCTAATTATATGGTGGATCTCTCCTGACCATTATATTCAGATCAGATCATTGTTATTTGATATTTGCAATATCTTTCTCTAAGAATATTGAAATATAAACATAAAAACAGATTTATTTTTGGAACATTTTTCGATGCTGTATTCTGTCAAAGGACTTTAAAGTTTCGATGTTCATTTCTCGGTTACGATTACGAGAATAACCGTATCAGAATAAATGTATAAATGTGTGTAGACAAGTATCAGGACTATAGATCTGAAGAGTAGAACAAAATATTCAACTCAAATAATGCTTCAATTAAGCGACGGTGACAGCACAACGTCTACACGTAAAGTATTGTAATCATCCCGTATACTCGTATTGTAATATCCCGAATCAGAAGTTGTCTGAATTTTCTGTAATATTCTTCCACTAATATGGTAAGAACAGAATACCATACCGAAACTCTGATACCACGATGGAGAACATAGTTTTCTATGTAATTTATCTGGATTAACCTCATATGGTTTCACTCAGAAAAAACACAGCCCACAACTTCTAAGAATGACAATCAATCAATACAAAGCACATTTATTTATAGATATCAAATGAATGGAAAGATTGTTCAGACATGGAACTTTTTTCAAATGCTATCTTTACAATCGGACACTTTCAGAAGTATTTTTGTACCTGCAGATCCGCATGAGAGGTAGTTAATTATCTGTAATCAGACAAGATTCACAATTTTGCTTCCTTTTTAGTTAGAAGGATTACATTTTTGAAGTTATTTGCTCATTGTCATAAGGTCTCTTCTTAATTTGTGACTACTCCCAACGATCCACGTTGATCTAGTTGCCTGACAATCTATGCTCAATATAAAGAGTCATGACTTTACGGTCCTAGTGGTTTTGAGCGAATTATGAGAAACCAGAGAACACAGAGAAAGGCAAGTCTTTTTCGCTGCCAGCATCCGTAGTGGACACACCACGATTTTGAGTGGATTCACCACGATTCTGAGTGGATTCACCACGATTCTGAGTGGATTCACCACGATTCTGAGTGGATTCACCACGATTTTGAGTGGATTCGTGTACAACGTCCGTCTGCTTTATTTCGCTGCTTTGCCGTTTGATGTTTAAGTTTATTTTCTCTGTGTTCTCTGCTACTAACAACCCAAATCTCTATTTTATCTGACTCTCTCAGGCGACTGTCTAGACACTCTTGTGATGAAGAGAATAGTTTGGTGGTCTCCAAAGCTTGTTTATCCAATATAAACTTTTGTTTTCTTGGGAGGCAGGCCAATGTGACATGGCAATCAAAGCGATCTCTCAGAGTTCCAAAATCTTATCGGATAGTTTGCCTTCATAACGGTAATTGAGGAATGGTTGAGGGTTGAACGAACTGTGAGCTACTATTACATGATATGAGGCAATTGAAACGTACCTTGACATACAAGCATCTCTTCGACAGAATCACTTCATCCTACCTTTGATTCTAACGACACCATCGCAAGGAATAAGATCTAATCTATAAAATGTATGTATGGAGAATGATGAAACTATTCTGTAGCATATTCCACACTTGACTCGGTTTGGAATATAAATGTTCAAGAATGGATTTTTACGGTCCACTGATATCGGAGTCTACTCTGTAAAATATATTGCCAAATTCTGCAGGACGTTTGTTGGAATGTCTTTTGTTTTAAACAGAGTAATACGAAAAATATCTTTCAGTTGCGAGTGTCCGGCCCACAAGTCTTTAGCAACAATTCAGCATGTCACTATTCAATATTCGGTAAACCCATACAGGGATTGCACAAACTGATATAATAGTGTCAGGATATAATATCAGAATATTATTATTATTATTGGAGCCCAAGAAGCACCACCACCAAATGAGATCTATTGTGCAAGACCTTACGTTTAACTCCAGATGTGTGGGCTTTTATATCAGGATATAATAATATCACTATTAATAATAATATTACAATAGAGCAGCACCTTTTTCTTTGGTTTACAAGCAGCAGTCTCACTGCTCCAACTTTCCTCCAGTATAAATTTCAAAAACTCCCCTTCATATACACAAATTCAATAAGCCACAAATTTCTTATTCACATTTGCTTGGATTTATTAAAAGTGTGACTTGGCACCTTTACAGTTGGCCATGCTTTCTGAGCTTATAACGTGAATGAATTCTTTCTGTGTGAACTGACTAAAAATTCATGGATTCTTTTTCTCAGCGATAAAAATTCGCCCTCATTCCTTTTAATCAAAGTATTCAACAACTTTCACGAGTGTTGCTCTCAGTCGCACTCAGTCATTATTTATTCACTGAGGCTTCTGGTCCACTTGCCTGTGGATTCACGCTTTCTTATCCTTTGCAGTTATTCCGTTTACTAACAGAGGCTGTTGACAAATTTTCAGCATTCATGAACCCACCAGAGCAGTGGGTAATTAATGCACACAATTTCCCTTATCTTACACTAAATTGTTACCAACTGCACTGGCATGGAGGGCCTCCGGTAGTGGCTGTGACTCGTTGGTGTGCTGTTATAAGTGCCTCTGTCCATTACCATGCCGCAAAGATAAACGCAATCTAAATCAATGAATTACACAATTACGCTTTTGATTATTTACATTGATTTCGTGACGTCATGACTCTGATATTATTGAATGTTTTTTATGGCGACTACGCAGCCAGGCACTGACGCGTTGTGCCATTCGAATGTGAGTTTATTTGCTCAGGCGGGTTGTGTTAATTGAAGTGGAGGCAGGAGCCTCCAAAAAACCAACGAAATACGAGTAAATAAATGATCGGGGAAGATTGTTTACGATAATCCGAGTTTTGTCTATGAAAATCAACGTTTTTCCCGCCGCAGAGAAGTGATGAGCAAGGAATCCACTGACGCGAACACTTCAAAGGCACAAATCTGCGAGTATGAGTACGAAAACCGGACACACACGTCGCATGAGCGATTTCCGTTTGAAATTGAAATCGAAAAGTCTAGCAGAGCACAATTTAAATCAGCAAATAGCGAAATAAATTAAAATGCACGCATACTCAGCTGCCGCCGACTCCCCTGAAGTCGCCATCTGCATAGTGTGCGAGAACGCCTGCATACGTCACGAACTGCGTCGACTGCCAGACGCACGGCATCTCCGCGGTGCGAACAGCGTTTGGCGTAAATTTTCGGCTTAATTGCTCGCATGTGCACACGAACACTTTAAGTGCATAAATTGAGATTTTACAATGCAGCGACCACACTCGGACCTGCCTGCCATGTACGCGCACAAGTGATGCTAATAGATACAATAGAGTGTAGCTACAAAGCACGCCAGCAAGTATGGAGGGAGGAGAGTGATCGGGATACTGCAATTACAAATGCAAATGAACAAATAAATGAACAACCGAACAAGTGAACACGCAGACAAACAGCCAAACCGACAAGCAAACAGCAAAACGAAAACGAAACTGCAATTGGAATTGCAGAAAAATGCAACTGCTACTACAGTAAGAACAACAACAACAACAATAGCAGCAATAAACGCCACAATAAAATGAGTATATGGATTTCTAGCGGCTGCTTAGGCGGTCTCCATACACGGCCGCCCCAACGCCGCTGCGTCTCAGATCGCGCCGTCCAAGTGGATCGCCCGCAATCTGGTAAATGGCGAATGCTCAATTGCCAAGCTGCCGAGCATGGCTGCCTCCAAGTGTGCAATACCAGCAACGGCATGCAACAACAACCACAAAGGCAGCAGCTGCAACAACCACAGCCGCCACACATTAAGATGCGTAATTACCGAACGTGTTAAGATACTTAAGTGTGTCCGTCCGTCCGCCTGTGTGCCCGTCCGTCTGTGTGTCCGTTCGTTCGTCTCTGTGTCCGCCGGTCCGCCGCTGCTCAGGTCTTTTGGTCGGTGTGTTTGTGGCTGGCCGGGAATGCGCGTATCTGTTGCATTGCGATGCTGTTCGCTTGTCACGCGCCTTTTTTAATTATTATTATATTTTTTTCTATTCTTGTTTCCAATTTTTTCTATTTATTTATTTGTTTTTCTTTCGTGTGTCGAAGCGTATTCAACCGCATTCATTTCGGCCGCTGTTGCAATTTCTACACAAGTTCCACATTGCGTGTGATTGAGCAAATTTACTGCAGCATTTCTACAATCGATTTTTTCTTTTAAAGTGTCAGATAGTTTCATGACTGAAGTATGTTCCATTTACGCATAACATTGCCCCTAATATTCTGGTACAGTTCCTTGGAGAACCCTCGTCCTTCTGTGGTTACAAGTCTGTGCCACTAATTCACTCTTTTGACTCTTTAGTTTGGGGATCATTTTGTGATCTACTCTTAAGCCAGTTCCTTTGAGAACCCTCCTCCTTGTGTGGTTACAAGTCTGTGGCATTAATTCACTTTTGACTCTTTAGTTTTGGGTTTATTTTGTGATCCACACTTATCCCCCTTCCTTTGAGAGCCCTCCTCTTTCTCTGGCTCACAGTCTCTGTAACTAATTCACTTTATTTGTGGATCATTTTGTGGCCCACACTTAACCCAGTTCCTTTCAGAACCCTCCTCCTTGTCTGGCTCCAAGTATGTGCTTGTTTGTGGATTCTTTTGTGACCCACACTTAACCCAGTTCCTTTGAACACCCTCCTCCTTGTGTGGTTACAAGTCTGTGCCACTAATTCACTTTTGACTCTTTAGTTTGGGGTAAATTTTGTGACCCACACTTAACCCAGTTCCTTTGAGAGCCCTCCTCTTTCTCTGGCTCACAGTCTCTGTAACTAATTCACTTTATTTGTGGATCATTTTGTGGCCCACACTTAACCCAGTTCCTTTCAGAACCCTCCTCCTTGTCTGACTCCAAGTATGTGCTTGTTTGTGGATTCTTTTGTGACCCACACTTAACCCACTTCCTTTGAGCACCCTCCTCTTTCTCTGGTTCCTAGTCCGTACCACTAATACACTTTTTGCTTTTTAGCTTATGGATAATTTTGTAATTAAACCCCGTGACCCACTTCCCAACTGTCTCAGCGCATCTCAAATTTATTCATTATTTTATAATTAACAACTGAAAATTATATGAAAAAAGCATAATTGCTGAGGCATTCAAACATTCTGCCACAGCGCCAGCAGCAGCAGCAACATGCCTGGCCGCCGTTGCTGCACTGGGCCATAACAATAAATTGCCAAAAAAAACCGGCGATGCTCGGAACCAGTTTCCAGTTTGGCCGCTGCGGCTGCCGCAGCTTAACTGATCTTTCTGCAACTGCAATTTGTAAGTTTGATTGCAGGCAACCAGACCGGGTACTGCGGCAATCAAAAATTGTAATCGCAATCATAAAAAATGATCTGCTACAAACAGGTCCCATGAGGCGCAGTAATCGTACACAATTTGTTGTGGTTGCTGTTGTTGTTATTGTTGTTTTTGGATGTTTTTGGCCATAGTGCTGGATCAACCTTGTCCTGTCATTTGGTGCGTTCGTGCTCAGGCATTTGCGGGCTATCTGCGATGAGGCTCTTTTTCGACTCTTTCGACCAACAATCTTTGTTTCATTTAAAACACACTTTTTTCGGTGAGTAACTTGTTTTGGTTTAAATTGTCTGTTCGGCTGAACAGTTCTTCGTTTTGACATTAAGTTTGGTAAAAGTGGCACAAGATCCGCTGCTGATGATGATAATGTGGCTGCTGCTGCTGCTGATGATGATGATGATCGCTTATGCAAGATAAATGATGTTAACGGTTGCCCTTTGGCGTTAATTATGCTTTGATTTCGCTGATGATGATTGCAGTTTTATGAGCGGGGTGTTCCGATAACGCCAATCATGCGTGCCCAGCGTCAAGTATTTTGTTTCTTACATTTTACGCTACACGTGCAGCCGTCCAGAGTATTAATTTGCTTCTTGCATTTCATTTGTGGCGGATGGTTTTTTGGGGCAGTGCCGTGGATTTGCACATCGCCTTTACCATCTAATTAAGAGTGGTTGTGTTGGTACAAGTGTACATGTGTGTGCATGTGTGCGCGCGCGTGTATGTGTGTAGTGGAGCTTTAGAAAGGCAAACATGTTTTTGCTGGTGGGCCAGTGACATTAATTGCGATGTCCAAATGCCTGAGGCGTACACCAAAGAAGAGTGTTCTTGTACATTTAAGAGAGAGTGGCGTTCAGAGTCAATTAGTATAGAAACAATCAAGTAGAGAATGGTCAGGTTAGGTATGAGAAATGTAGATTTATATGGATAATAATTGTTCACTCTAAAACAAACAAAGGAAGAGGAAGGAAACTGAGACAATTCCTCACAAAAGTGTTGTTGTGGAAAATAGTACTAACCATATGCAAATAAATGTAGTGTATTAGACTAGCAAAGGAAGAGGAAGGAAACTGAAACATTTCTTCATGAAAGTGTGGTGAAAAAGAGTACAGACCGTGATAGTTACGAAGCGCCATCATCAGCTGAAAGTGCTCGACTACAGAACTAAAGATATAGCACTACAGAAATAGATAATATATTACTAACAAAGAAGGAGGAATGGAAACTGAAGCACTTCTTTACGCAAATGTGGTGAAGAAGAATACAGACCATAATAGTTAAGAAACGCCATTATTCAGCGTAATGTGCTCCACTACAGAACTAAAGATCAAATATATTACTAACAAAGAAAGAGGAACAGAAACTGAAACACTTATTCACGAAAATGTGGTGAAGAAGAGTACAGACCATGATAGTTAAGAAGCGCCATTATTCAGCGTAGTGTGCTCCACTACAGAACTAACGATCAGATGTATTACTAACAAAGAAAGAGGAACAGAAACTGAAACACTTATTCACGAAAATGTAGCGGAAAAGAGTACAAACCACATTAATTAGGAAGCGCCATTATTCAGCAGAGTGTGCTCAAGTTCACAACTGAAGATCACATACATAACTGAGACATTCGCCTGATTTGATAAGCTGTGTTTGATCTACTTCTAATTGGCTGCACGTGTATGTGACTCACACAAGTGTTGAGAGAACAACTTCTAGATTACAAACTGCACCCTCCAATTCAGCTGTTATAAAATAATTATCAACTCTGTCTCTACTCAGTTTTATTTTTATACCTTACAATGTGACCGACAAAACCGAAATCAACCTTGAAGAAGAAATAATCAATTCATAAAGAAAAAACCGAAAAAAAATATACAAAATTTTGTGGAAAAATAAATTATTTTAAAGTGTTGATCACACAATTAGCCAAGTTTATAAAAATGCCACAGCAGATACAATTTTCACAACAACACCAACAACAACACCAACAACAACACGACCAACAACCACAGCAAACACACAACAATAATGGAGCAAAGGCACACACCTCCGCCACCAACGCTTTAACTGACAACAACAAACGCAACAAACACACAACAACCACAACCACAACAACACCAACAAACAACGCCGAAGTAAACGAAAAATCAAGCAAAATAAATGAATTCGTATTCGATTTGAGGCTGCGAGTAGTATATGTGAATTGAATAAAAAAACAGAGGAAATTTTTTGAGAATGAGATGGAAAGAAAGAAAAATACAACAAAATAAATAGAAATGAAAAATGGGTGAAAATAAATCAATGGATTTTATAGCGCGAACATTTCAGTCCAACAGAGCACCGCCAAACAACTTGGGGGACATTGGCTTCGCAAAGAGAACCGAGGAACAACAACAAAACCAAACAACAACAATGAAAAATCATAATAATACGGGAATAATTCGGCATCAGAGGAGCTCAGCGGCGGCAAATTGAAATGATTTAATTGTGCGATAAAGCAGACGAATTTGTCAATTGATGCTTTTAAGCACGCCAATTAATGGAGAGAAAGTTGCAGGAAAAACAAAGACAATAATTCCCCAAAAATGAAACAAATATTCCGTAAACAAACCACCGGCAGGAAGTAATGGCTGAGTGCTAATTGCCTAAAGCATGTTGCACAATCGTGAGTATTCTAAACCTAATGGACTGGGATACAGGTTTATCTCTTTGTCGGTGGCGTTTGAGGCGGGATATGATGAGCACTCACAGCTGTCATTTATTTATCAGTGACTTAAAATCTGTTGCAGAGGCATGGGCAGGGATCTTAACTGAAGTTGTAGGCAGCATTCTCACCTGCTTCCAAGTGGGAAAAGTTTCTCTGTTCAGTGCTGTGTGACTTACATTTACTGTTTGGATGTTTGGTGGAGAATGTGTTTTAATCTCTTACTGAACATTTCTGACTTCACAATGAGAAGCTTGTCATTTCCTTGACAGCAGAACTTTCTAAGTCCGCCGGCATTTCATTGATTGGTAAACAATTGCAGGAATGTAATAATATGTGTAAGTCAATGTTTGGGTTTTACTTCAAAAAGTAGGTGCGAGTAAGCATATTTAAACATTAAGTAATACCATTAAAGGAATATTGTAACTAGTCTGGGGATATTCGAGATGATATGTAATACTGGTCTTTGAGTTTCTATCAACTGCAGCCATGGTAATTATAGTATTGTTGTAATGAGAAACATTCTAGTGCGGGGTTATGAGTGCTGGCACCCCATTCCTGTCCACAAAAAATTTTGATAGAACCAGCGTGAACTGTATTAGACAGGATATTTCATTGGCACCTATAAATTGCCTGAACTAAGACAAGTCTTTAGCACAATGGGCATCCATGCCTGAGTGCTTGGAGATCTCCTTCTTCGGCGGTTCTTCGACCTACCACACTTCTAAGACAAGTGGACACCGTAACATTCTTTGGGAGTTCTGCAAAATTTTCTGTACGAGTGTACATGGACATAGCAACGAATTTGTCATTTTACTAATAAGCCAGTAGGAAATGTAACAACCCGATCACGATTGGTGTTTCATCCGGCATAGAATTCAAGTGATATTCTTGGCACTTACTTCCGCCAGTAGTTTCTTGTCTACCACTCAAATAGTTTGGGAATGGTCCACTAATCTAAATTGTCGTATTAAACTCATCTTAATACACTCACTCCTCTAGACCACGTGTCATCCTCTTCACTTGCTTCATTAGCGATTCAAATGAGTACATAAAGAGATATTAACTAACAGGGTTGATGAAATTTCACGCGCCAACTTAGTGGCACTTTAGGAAAATATTTGCGATAGCTATTCACAGTTTTTCTTACAAAACTTGCGTTTATTAAATGTGTAAACCAATTAAAGTGTTAATTAGAATTTTAAATTTACTCTTATTCAACTGCATCCAACGCTGTTTGCTACAAATAGTTCCTCAAAATGATTCGATATAAATTCATAGTTTGGCCAAAAAATTTCTTTAACTAAACATTTTTGAATTTCCAATACCGAGGAATAATGAATTTGTTTCCATGAAGTCATGAGAAGTTAAAGTAATTGTGCCGCCCTCTGTGGTAAGGATGCTAGGCTCACACTCAGAGGGTCGCTGGTTCAAATCCTGCCCCGGGATTGGTCTCAAATATGCTTCTTTCAAAGGAGTCTTTTTCTCTTCCAGTCGAAAGCCTCAGTAGTTGGGACTCATTCCCCAACCCCTTGCAGTCATAATTACTTATTTTGTAAGATATAATAATAATTAATAATAAAGTACTTGCAATGTACGTAACAACAACAACGTTTGAGAGTTAAAACCAGGTTAATTATTCAAGCTTCACAAGCAAGCGATTCAGACAATGCAGACAGAGAATTCACAATTTTTATGCAGTCATTTTTGATCAATTTTTGTATCTAGTTACAAAATGTTTATATAATTTTATATAAATTATTAATAATAATTCCAATTATAGTAAAAAGCAAAGAAAGAGAATACCGACGGTAATGAATGTGTAGTGCATTTATAACAGTCAGTGAGACTGACTAAAACACTCCTCACTCGTTAGATTAATAACAAATTTAAATTTATTACGCCGCTTGTTCTGCGATTCAACTGAAAATTTAAACGAATATTAAATTGTTCTGTGAACAAAGACTTCGCCACAAACGAACCGCATCCACAGAGTTAATTGAAGTTGAAACATAATTAATTAAGCATATTAATTATATAATTAAATACTAAAAAATACTAATTGAATCTTCGACTTCTGCATGCGCTGCCTCTCATTGGCCGACGGGTCATTTATTAAAAAAAAGCGGTTAAACAAATAAATAAAAGTATACTTTTAAACATAGGTACAAGCTTTCTAGGGTGGTGGTGAAGTGGATATCGAAGTGAGGGAGTAGAGATCGACGTTGTAGCACCAGTGACTTTCAACACCTTAGAAATGAAGTCCATTATCATACTTTTGAAGTGGAGAATATGATTTCGAAACTCTTTTACTGCACATGGTATTTTAATCAGAGAACACAGAAAAAGGAAAGTCTTTTTCGCTGCCAGCGTCCGTAGCGTACACACCACGATTTTGAGTGGATTCACCACGATTTTGAGTGGATTCGTGTACAATGTCCGTCTGCTTTATTTCGCTGCTTTGCCGTTTGACGTTTCAGTTTCTTTACTCTGTATACTCTGATTTTAATGCAGACCTCCAAAACAAGAGGTCTCTTTATTCTACATCTTGAGAGAGATCCTGTAGAAAGTACCTGAGAGAGAGTACCTTTATTATATACTCGAATATAGTTACGAAAATTAGTTTATACTAAAAGTTCATATCACTGGCTTGTGTTATCCTGTTTTTTAAAAAGAGCAGTCTTCACTTTCACTGTAATCTAAGCTGAATGAAACTAAGAATCGTTTAAACTAACAACAATTCGCTAAAGTTATAGTTAACAAAGATGAAAGTAAACAACAACAAAAGTCAACAAATAATTATTTCCCTTCTTTTTCACTATTAAGGCTATTGCTTTCTAGTCACATCTCTTGAGCACTTTCTAACGAATTGGAGATTATTGTTTATTAGCGCCGAAGAGAATTGAGGAATATAGAATTAGGGAATGTGCGGAAGAAAATTGGAGAATGTAGTTGATTAGTCCAAAAATGTAAAACAGACTGCAGAGAAGTGGCCCCATGGACACTACATCAGGTGACACTCTGAATGCTTTGTTGAACTTGCCACCACTGGACCTTATGATTCAACCGGGGGCAATGAAAACGATATATCGGCTATATTCGTATGAATATTGACACAACGATAAGAACTTTGGGCACAGGGAGATGTTCAAGAGGCCGTCAGAGCAATACCCTTTGTTTCTGGCACCGAAGGATGAACTTATACACAGAGTTGCATTTGGAAGAAAGTATAACGTCAACTTCCTGACTAGGGAACAATGGAGAGATCTAGAATTACTTATGTAGGGCCTGTTGAAAAAATGTCTTCACTGACGGCTCCAAAGCTGAAAGGACTGCCTGGGATCTGAATGAAAATATCAGTTGCTTCTCGACTGGGGAAGTGTGGCAACGGTATTACAATTGGAAGTATTTCCTATACTGAAGGTAGCGGAATGGGCAATTGATTGAGATTAGAGTATGTAGAGACAGTCAGGCTGCACTGAAGGGCCTAGAAAACGCGTTAACCGCTTCAAAAATTGTCCAAGAATGCAAGGCAAGACTTAATTCTGTCCCAGGGTGGAATTTAAGTGTACTTATTTGGGTTCCAGACACTGTGGTGTATGAGGGAACGAAGTAGCTGATGAATTGGCAAACTGTGGGTCTGCGGGTAGTCCAGTGGAACATTTATCGGTATAAGTTTAGCAGGAGCTTCTGATTGTAAATAATCTTCACAAGAACCGCTGGTGCAGTATAGTTGCCTGCAAAGCAGCAGATAGCTTCCTAGATAGTCCAAAAGAAGAGATTTGCAGAATTTCTTCTAACATTACCATTCATCATTGATTGGCATCATTGGTTATATAATCCATGGGACCATCATGTACAGGCCATAGGCATCAAAAAGAAACCGAACTACGTTTCCTGTCTGGAGGAACGTCCGGATAGCACAGAGCATTTTCTCTGCCCTTGTCCTGCTTTTCCCCAGAATGAGGAGGCGCATATTAGGATCAGATGTTTTGGGAATGGACAACGGAGATTCCTTATCCCTGTAGAGACTTCTGAGATTCATAAAATAGTGAAAGAAGTTTGATAAGTTGTAACTTCCCTATCACAATCCTCTATCTTCCCTTTCACCCAAATATTTCCAGGCTTATAGTACAAAGGACATCAATGCCTGAGTGCTTGGAGACCACCTTCTTCGGCGGCTCAGCGGCCAAATCCACTTCTATCTAATCCAAAAAAGATATAGGTTGTTGGATGATGCAATGTCGCATTCTCATAGCATGATAGAAAGAGATAACAGTACTAAATGCATATGGCTTATAGTATAGTGAGAGCGAGATAGCAACAGCACCACATCTCAATGCCTCTTAATCTAACATTCATAATTTTATTGGAACCTTTATTCATGTTTAATCATAACAATATTTTTAAGTATGTACGGAAATGGAATCTTTTTCTGTTTGAAAATTTTGGAATCCTACCCATCATACCTTTTTGAAAGCAAGTATAATTGAACTCCTGTTCAGTTACTTTCAAATAATTGAATAAGCTCTAAACTAAAGAGACTCAATATAAACCACTCAAAGCCTTCAAATTGTATTGTGATTCCTTTGGTTATAAGCATTAACTTAAAACCTTTCAATAATTGCATGTGACATATTTTTAGGCGCTTTGTATTTTTATTTATGCTGTGCAAATGCGGTAGACACACTTCATAGCATCTGAAAGTGTTCACACTTGCACATAAATAAACATAAATAAACAATTTCCATCAATTTGTAGCATACTTAAATATTTATTCGTAATACATGGCACATTGTTAGGCCCCCGTTCCAACTCTCCCCTTGTCTATCGGGCTGATTCTTTTTACCCATCACCTTCCACATTGGAAAATCGAATTGATGAAAACACTTTTAAAATTCTCGTCAATCTGTAATCGCTTCATATATAGTCAAGTTGTGCAATATATTAAATTGATGTTTACCAATGCATAAACACATTTACTCGTTGGCTTATCAGCCCAAAAACATGCATGAAATGCTGTGAAAAGTGTCAGAAAATATTTTGTTGTACAATAAAATATGCTAAAATGGCGAGAGAGAGAGAGAGAGAGTGAGTAAGGCGAAAGGCAACGGCAAAGCCAAGGGATTTTCAAAAGGTAACACAACAGAACACAACCCAACCAACCATGCAGCCCACAAACACACATGCGAACATTTAAAAACTGTCAGAAAAATCAAATCAATTTATTTTTGCATAAACACACACAGACACGGCAGATTTAAAGCATACTTGTTGGGCTTAAAGCAGCAGCGGAAACTTCAACCCCACCCAGGCACACTTGTGTGCGTCTGATGCTTCGCATCCAAAATATTGCTCTTAAGTTTTGTGATGTCCTCGCCACTCCCGCTGCTCCCGCTGCTATTGTGGCTGCTGCTGCTTAACTCAACAGTCGCATATCTCAGCAGAGTAAGCGTGCATATTGTGACGATGACACCTCATAGTACAGCATAAGTGCAAGATGACAGCACAGGACATAAGACAGCAGAAGGACATCCATGAAATGAAATGTTAAAAATACAAAGTCAAGAGTCGAGGCAATTTAGCAAAGTTCGAAATTGGTGGACACCCACCGAGAAGGATGAAAAAATGACTCAGTAAATTTGGAATAAGGTATCGAATTTGAAAAACTCCTTGAAGCAGGCTTTTAGGCGTGGTCCCCTTAAAAGCTGAGTAAATATGTTGCTAAATTATTATTGGGCAAATGGGTGTGATTGTGTAGATGGAGAGTGTGTGTGAGGAGGAATGTTGAGTGTATGAGTGTTGTCAGTTTTTGTGTGTGTAAGAAAGTTTGTGTGTGTGTGTGTGTTACTGTGTTTGTGTGTGTTTGTGTGTGAATGCTAAAAGTGTGGGCGATTCTCATAGCTATAAAAAAATTACGAGTATGTGGAGATATTTCATTTTGAGAGGGCTCCTCTTCACATCATAAATAAAGGTACTTTCATGGAATTTCTATTGGAGCAGTGCATACTCTTGGGCGCAGTAACCAAATACAATAACTTATCAGCGTATTCCTGGAAAATGTTGCTACTTCAATGTGAAATATATTTTAATTTTGATTCTAACGAATGTAATAATCTGTGCCTTACATAAATGTATGCAAGAAATTTTGATTCTACCTTCTGTAATCTGAGCTTAGACTTTAACTTCCCATCAAAGATTTATGGAACCTTTTCCATATATTTATGGAAGAAAGCTCTTCTGTTTCAGCCACCCAAATGTGCATTACTTTAGGCTCTGTCTCCCGCTTTCCTTCATATGTAGTACCTCTCTAATCCGCAGCATATTGTAAGTGCTAGCGACAGATTTCTAGCGCGAATTATCAGAAATCTGTGCAATTGTCACCAGACTCCCAAGTGTGAAAAGGATTCTGGAAGCTTTAGACAATTCTTTCTCCTATTGCTTTCTCCTATCGCTGACGCTGACAACGCATTTTGTATGTGTTAACGATAGATTTCTAGTGCGAAGATTCACAAATCTGAGCAATTGTCGCCAGACTCCCCAAGTGTGAAAAGGATTCTGAAAGCCTTAGAGAATTCTTTCGCCTATCCCATATGCTGGCACCCCCTTTTTATGTATTAACGACAGATTTCTAGTGCGAAGAATCACCAATCTGGCCAATTCACGCAAACTCCGAAAGTGTGAATAGGCGGCTGGAAGCTCTAGGGAATTCTTCCTTTTCTCGCTGACGCTGGCAATTCGCTTCTTACGTCCTCCCCACAAAATCCTCTCTAAATATTGCGTGTCTGAATATTGTTTTTACGCGTTTAAATAATATTTTTCCCCAGCTTTGCACTTTCACTTAAAAATTCTACGCAAAGCGTCCAACTTAACACTTAAAGAAGAATAAAACTTTACTAAGATTTAATTATTGTATAAATCAAGCCAAAATTTATGCAACTCACCGTGGAAGCATCGCATCAGAAATACCACGTGGCATAATAAATTATGCAACATACCTACAGGCTGACAGAGAGACCCAAGGAATTATTCTTGCCCAACACAGAACAGAACACTCAAGCGCCACAAAAGCAAATCTCGACGCAATTAGCAATTCAGGCGGGTCCCCTTGCGACGCAGCACCTGTTTACTTTGAAAGTGAAACACGAAACTTTTTCTAATTAATATGGCATACAATTAGGTAACCTCAAAAATGTCAAATCCATGCAAATTAACCATTGACGTCCAAGTGAGTTTGTCCGCCTGCCCACACACATAAATATTCCACGTAAATTTGCTAACTTTGGCACAAATAATATTCATTTCCCTACCAAAGTATAAAAGTTCCTACAACAATTTAATGAATGGAACTTTGCATACTTTCAGGCACTCCACCAATAAGTTTCCGACGAATTGCTGTAAAGAAATTTGAAACCTAAATTAAATGTATTTGCCTAACACACAAAGGCAGAAAAAAACTGAATGCCTAAAGAAATCGGCGAAGGCATGGTCACGCTGAGTGACCGCAAACAAAGCAACATCCTTTTCTTTGCTTTGTTATATATTTTTTTATTTCCTTGCTCTGTTTCATTTTGGGACAATTCCAATTTTTGAGGGCACAGTTTTAGACTGAATGGCTGGGCGTTGAAATGTGAAACTGCAAAAGTTACGATCCAAATGGAAATGGAAATCAAAATGTCTGAAAGGCAAAAGTTTGGCTTGTCGCGCTTAAGCACAACCGAAAAAACGTGCTACAAAGTTTCCAGTGACATAAAAGTAGCGCAATTTTGCAGCGGCAAGTGAAGCGGGTACGAGGAAGAATGCGGAGAGCAGAAATGCAGACGGTTTGGTGTTTGTTTTCCGCAATTAAGGCACCCAATAGGGGGCTGAAGCGTTATGGTGTTTAACTGAAAGTCAAATAAAACAAGAATTAAAAAAGCGAGAAGGTTTTTTGTTTCTTTCGAATTGCAAACAAAATGCACGAAAGGGGAATTTTATGTTTATACATGCCGCTGAGTTGTTTCAATTTGAGTTCTTTGGCGCTTCCCCATCATCAAGGAAGGACTGTAAAAAGGGCAAATCCATTTATTTGTCTGAACGAAAGTTTTGTTTTGTTGACTTTTACGCCATTGTCACATATTCGGAGCGCTTTCCAGACATATTAAAAGGCAATGCAGGAAAAGTTTACACTTTACTCTATTAGTGAGTGAACACAATGAAAAGTTGCCTTAGAACTGCGCACATGAACCACAGTGAGCGGCTTTGTTCGCAGCAGAATGTTGAAAAATAACTCTGTGGTCACCCTCAGCACACCAAGGGGAAAGGTTCGCCTTCAAGGGTTTCGGTAAGTTAGTTCCGGCTCCAAGGCGGCAAGCACTACCAAAGCATGCCAAACAGTGTGGGTAGAGTAATGGCAGCAGCAGCGGCGGCCAGAGTGAATCCATTTAAAAACTCATTCATTCCAATCTCATTACATGTGGTTGGTCCATGCTTTGCGGCAGCAATTCATCAATCAATTCCATGGAATTACCGAACATTGTTCAACTTCTGCAGCTACTTCAGCAGAGCTGTGCAAATTTAAAATCTAATTAAAATTTGTGGCATCTAATGAGGCGTTTAAGAGTTAAGCGAAAGCACTGCATACTTTCAGGAGCTCAGCTGCCTTACTACGTCCACTAAATGGCGAACACAGTTTGTAACATATGGGGAACAGTTTCAATCCGGCGCCCTCGTTCCAACGAGCATGCTTTAAGCAGCTTTTAGCACACATTTAGGCAAAGAGGATATCGTTGCATAATTTATTAGAGGAACCTTCTTCAATATTGACACAACTGTCTCAAATGGAACCAACCCATACACACACTGACATCCAGCTAAAACCACCCTTACCTAATCGCATATGAAAAAGTGTGCCGGCATCGAGCTAATTACTCATGCTGCGCCCGCATACATGCTTGCAAGGACCAAAGGACCAAAGCACTCGTTCAATTTGTGTTCAGCATGTGAGCTTTATGAATGATTTAGCTAGCTAGGCAAACAGAAAAATTGGTTATGGTTAATTAATATAGGCTCTTGAAAGCGGATCGCATTTGGCGGGCTTGTTGTGGGCGGTGCGGAGTAGCTACTTACGCCTACAGAAGAGGCTACTAACTACACTAGAGCCCCTGATAGCAGACATTTACATTTGCAGCAGTTATTTGTGGGCATTTTTGCATGTATGCGGAGTATTTCGAAGTAATTGTGAGCCTTTCTCGTGGAGATACGTTACACGACCGCACACACAAACCCAACTGACTTGGATCCTAATGCTGGGATGCCAATTAAATATGTGCACACGGGTATTAACTCGTACATAATTTCTTTTGAAATTATTACCTGAGGAGCTTAAAATATTTATAAATAAACATGCGTCTATGGAATGTGAATTCGGAAGCAGTTGCGGTGTCGTATTTGCAAATGTATGTACCTAGGACTGCAAAGAAAGTTCTCGTCCGCGCTCTTAATATTCCCGGAACGCAGGTGACTTCACAGACCAAATGTGCCCAAAGTAATCAATTTCGGGAGCTGTATCACAGAAACACTCACAACGACATCACACCACGTTATTTTGTGTGTTGGTGGGGGGAGACAGCAAGTACAGTAGTCATAAATCTTACAGTACGCACACACAAAAGCAGAGATCTGGTACTTCAGGCACACTCGTATTCATATACACCGTGTAAAAGTCCTGTACGGCACAGTCATACGTGTTGCTTGGTTTGTTTCTAGACTTCCACTGCGATTTATTTAATTAAAGCAAATTGAATGGCAGGAGGGGGGTGGGTATACAGGCCAAAGTTAACAAGGGCCGTGCAAATTGGAACTCTAATCAGCGAAACGTGTAGAATATATTTTGTGGTGAGCTTGTGGGCGAAGAGAATGCTCATGTGGGTGGAAGCTGATCTGACGATTAGGCATTCCGTTTGTTCAACTGCTGCAGCAGCTTTATCAGAGCTGTCCAGTTTGTGCCTTTGGGAGATATAAAGCATCATCGTTGCCTGCGATCGGTTACTTGCAACCTTTCATTAATTTCATAAGGATTATAGTTGGCACATTTCTCAGTTGATCGTTGTAGCTTCATGTTCCAAAGGTTGTTTGCCTTGGACTTTATCACTCCTCTTCTGCAAACTTTAGTCCATGCCACTTTTGGCTATAAGTATAGTCGCCTTCTTTAGGCAGCTAATGGTTATCACCCCTTCAGTAGTCTTTGCTTATTCGAAACATTTACTCATGTCGCTTTGGTCGAGTTCTTGTTCTATTCTCTAAGTCGATTTCTTATTCTATTCTCTATTACCTTAATTTAAGAAAAGTTCCCTTATCCCTGAAATTCGAAGTTGCTGGTGACGCATTTTGACGTATTTCGGAGCACTCTCATTGGCCAATTTATCAAACCAACTTAAAGAATTGCCCAATCTTTCAATGATTCCTTGCATTGGAATGAGGCAATGGCTTCATTTCGATTGCTGATTTTATTAAGTAGGAACACCGCAGTACAAAGATGAGTTTATTACTGAGTATGTGGGGAATTTTTATACACAGACTGTAAAATAATGTACTCGGCATACTATAAAAACAAATCACATTTAAGCGCTTTAATTTCAAGCATCCTTTTCATAGTTTTTTATGCATTTAATGTGAGATCTGCTCACTTAAGTTCACCTACCACCTTTGCAGTTGCATGCAGGTGCCACTTCGGCTCCCATCTTGCGTCCTTGCAATGCCCGCTCTCGACTACTGCAACTAAGTTCAAAATTGAACAAACAAAAGCGCCCCTGAACAGTTAAAATGCGTGCCAAAAAACTAGTGCTACTGCAAGTTTTTGCAGCCAACACCACTCAAGTGGAAAAATATAAACTCTCGACCCAGGCACGCATAGACACACATCTAATTCCGGAGTGTGCTATGCATGAAAATGTAATGTAATGCCTGCAGGATGCTGGCATACTTTTTGGCACTCGCAATCTGCACAATTTTTCGGTGTAGAACTTGAAACTGAAGAGCGCACGGAATGCAGTTTGTTTTGTCGCAAGCTCGTCTGCTGCGCAAATAGCATTTTTGGCATTGCTTACTTTTAGGCGGATATGAATTATGATTGCTTTTTAATTGTCTTTTGAAAAAGGGAAGGAAATCACATGAATCTGTGGAACGAAACGATCGCTCATGACGCCAGTGAGACGGTAATCCTGAAGCTTCAAAGTAGGAAAGTACTTCAGGCATTCTAAAGGATGATTTCAGGAGAAACTGTAACAGTATGTGAAGCAATACAAATGGACATTTCGTTGTACAGATTCAAAATGCAATTAAATTAAAGTATTTATTTCAACATAATTTTAAAATTTCATAAATTTTTATCCCGAAGGAATTGTTCAAAGCTGTTTAATCTTTATATTTATAAATTAAGCCTTAAATTAGATTATTGAAATGCTTTTAGATTGAAAATCTCGATCTTCCTCCACTTTGAGGCGCCTAGAAATATGCTTTTAATAAGTACACTCACACCGTCAAGTGGCACTCTAAATGTGCTGCTCTTCTAACTGTGCCAGCATAACAAACACCATTTTAATATGTTGAAATTGAAAAAATAATATAAATAAAGAACGAGAGCAGCTCCAGCACTCCACAGCAACAGCAACAAGGACAACCCCATAAGGACCAAAACGCCTAATTGAAAGTCATAAAACTTAAGCGCCACTTTATGACTTCATATTGTGTCAGTGGTAGATGGGAGCACAAATGTAAAATAGCATTTGAAATTATATTAAAAAGATACAAGAGACAAATGAACAATGGCGAGATAAGTGTTCACATGCTCGAACACACACGCATGCACACACCAACGCCTGAACCGGGCGCCCAAAGTGTTTGTGGCTCCTGTGGCTTGTCACACATTTGTCATTTCAGGCATTAAAGCATACTTTTGTGTCAAGTTAACAATAAACGTGAAGATTTTATGGAACAAGTGTCACATACACAGACACAAGTACACAAACGAATGTAAATTTATTCACATATTTGCATTAAGCCAACAAAATTCGAGTGCTTGCCAGAGAGAATTAAGTTCAAAAGTGTTTTAAGTGCAATTGTCCTTACAATTTAAATTCAAATCAGTTTGTATTAATTTAAGGAGGACTTGTTGTGGCCAGTGATATGTTCAATGCTATGTCAATGCTCACATATCAGTGATAGTACATGCCACCTTAAGGGAATGTCCCAATGCTATGCAAAGTGTGTTAGAAAACGAAGTCGGTCGTGTTCAATTATTCGCTTTGTAGCGTTTCCTTTCGAATGGAAGACCTCACATAAAATACAAATACAGACAGTTGAGACAAAAGTCGATGCAAAAGGTTTTTCGGTGGCTACTTTACACGCCGGGTTGACTCAATTAAGTGGAAGTCATTAAGAGCGTCAGTAATCAAGGTCAGCTCCAGTGAGACCGCTAACAAATCAAGTGTACAAACAAAAGCGACTCGACTGAAAAGACCTTTACAAACAAACGCCAGAATCTAACTAGGGCTTCCTTCGTTGAGAAGGGTACAATGCACGCACACATACGCTCACGCCAGTCATGCACACACACAAAAGCACAAGAAACCCCACAAAGTAAGCGTAAATATGCGCAGAATGCAGAGCATTACTTTTGATCATTCCGGCATTTATGAATATGCCAAAATGAAGCGCATACCAGCAGCCACAGCCAAAGCAAACGGCGCGTACTCGTATTAAGGGGCATTTTACTAACTTTTGCGTATGGAATTCCTGCAAATTCGCATAACTTTTCAATAACGGCGGTTGTAATGCGTACGAAATGCTGGCGTTATTGTCACTTGGCGCATTCTTGTGTGGCGCTCTTTTGTTTAAATTGTATTCCTCATCAGGGTGGGGGTGGGTTTTGGCTTGGTAAATAAGTGAATAAATTGCTAACAAACCAAACTGAATAAGACACATTTTTCTCTTGCTATGCAAATAGGAGCTCATGCCTTTCGCTGTGAGTGTTTCGATGTAAGAGTATTTGCATTGCGAATGTTAATATTTATAAAGACAGCAAAAGGATTATTAAAACGTCACAATATGACGGCATGAAATATGAATGATTATTATTATATGACTCCGTCTGTGTGTGTGGTTATGAAATATTCACTAAGATAATTTCATAAACAAAATTTTATAACCATAATTCACATTTGTAACAGGACAAAAACAAGGCAAGCCGCAAACCCCAGGCCAAAACCACACGTTTTTTCCTCTCTAACTCACATTCGATCAATTTGTCCTTCATTAACATAAACAAAATAATAAAACCGCTCCAGCAAAGCCGCAAAATAGGACTTAATGTGAAATGTACACATTAAGAGAGCACACAGTCGGACAAACTTACGCCACACCGCACGCCACAATGACCGCAATGCAAAATTAAAGTACGAGTATTAATGGCAAATGCGAATATCGAACAAAAAAGTTGCGCCTCTGCGGGGAGGAATTCTAATGCGAAAAGTTTTGCCGCCAGCAACAGCAACAACAACACAATTTCTATTGGGAACAAACAAACTACAAGTTGCAGGTACGAACAATGCAACTATGACTGCAACCACAGCCAGATACAGAGCTAAGATAAGGAAACTATCGAGCCAACAAGGACCTCTGCGGTACGTGTACTAGGACTGACAGAGGTACAGCACAGAGAAGGGGTACTTTAGCTTGCACATTACGCCTTGTGCTGGCATAAGCACCATTGCGCACAACTACTAAGCAGGTCAGTAAGTAAACGAACAGAACGAGTGTCAGAATATGAAGGACTCAGATGTATTGAAGGCTCAACAGGGAAGAATGCTTCAAGTGCCACTATAGCTGCTTGCTACTGACACCCTCTGCCTTGCACCTTGCGCCAATAGTTGCGCCCACAAACAGTCGGCAAATAAACCCTGCAGAATGTGTGCGAAAGTACTTGCATCTGAAGTTCAGAAGTAGGAAACTCACAGTGGAAAAGAATGAACTGGTTGCCAGTCACACCTCACACCCTACACTAAACTTGCATCCTTAGAAAAGAAAGCTAGTCAGCGGAACATGTGTGAGTGTGTAAAGGGTGGACTGCTGTGAATTAAACAGCTTACTGTTTGACTGCTTATCGCTTGTACGAGGCACCTTGCACCTTACTCGAGCACTTCCACCTTTCGAAAGCTCAGCTCGTCAGCTAGAAGGCAAGTAAGCCCAATGGAACGTATGAGAAACTCCAAGTAACAGGAACTGCAGTAAAAGTTCATACACCTTAACGCTCACACCTCCACCACCCTTCGACACAGATCACAGAAGAAGCATTTACGGCTCCGTGCAATTTACGAGCGCTCCAATACAACAACTCCTGTTGCTGAAAACAAGCAAAGTGCCAACTGACCTCATTGTACGAGTATTTCGCCAAGTATTATTATAATTGGGTAACGTACTCGTAAGGACTCTTGCCCGGGCACAATGCAAGCGCATTTTTCCAGCAATTATACACTGGACTGCATATCCTGTTGCAGTGCAGAACACAACCGCAATTGTCTCGAGAGGGTTCAAGTATTTTTTTTTTGTCCCACATTTATTTTGCTACGTTTTGCGTCATTACGTTTTGTTCCTTCCCATGGAGTGAGTTTTCCGTAATATTCTCTAATTTCTTGCTGCAAATAAATTGCACACAAAACATGAACTGGAAATGAGAATGAAGAGTAAAATTGAAGCTTCACGCTAGTTTAAATAATTTCCACTGCAAATGCCCTGCTAACTGTGTACAATGTGCACAATCACGTCAGTTTATGCACACTTGCTCCTCCTTTGTTGTGGTCTTTTCTGCGGCCATTGTTGTACGCCATTGTTACATTGTAGTCCTGTTCATATTGTGTGCAGTTTTATATATATATATATATATATATATATATATATATATATATATATATATATATATATATATATATATATATATATATATATATATATGCACATATATCTCTGTGGAAAACATGCAACTTAATACTCTCTGTATACCTGACTTCACCTGACTTTGCTATTGTATAAAATTAATTCCATAAAGGTTGTGGCCCGGCATCTGGTTTGTTGTCGTGTTCTTGACTGCTGCTTCATTTCATATCTGCGGCTCCTCAATTGTTGTTCAATTTCAAAAGATTCTTCATTTGTTATATTGTTGTATGTGTGTTTTGTATTGTTTTGTGGTGCTTTAATTAAATTCACTTGCCCAGTGATATTCTGTGTGGCTGTACAGAAATGCGATTATTGCGTTTGTGTGATTATAAAAGGATTTGCGGTTTATGTGCACTGGACACCATGCCGTATGAGCAATTGAAATCTAATGCAATTACATGGATTTCAACATAGTTTTAATTGTACACGGAAGCACTAAACTGCTACACGAAAGTAAGGAACCGCAATTTAATCCGTTTATGCGTTGAACGTGAGGGGAGGCAGAGTTGGGTGTGCGGCCGAATTAATTAAACAGAATAAATTTGCAACAATATTTGCTCGTCCACACAAGCACACAAGCTGAGCAGACAACGCGGCATGAAAGTAATCAGGTGCTTACTACAGAAGAAGATATGCTCACCTTCGTATGGATATTCTATTCTAAGCCCTAAAATAGCGCCAGTTAGACCATGATTACAACTGGCGTTTCGTGTGAGCTTGATAGGAGGGGTGTGCATAATATTCCGCCAGATACTTTTGCCTGCTTTGTGGAAGGCCATAATTAATGAAATAATATTCATATTACAGAGCCACTCTGCCGAGTATCGGGGTAACCCCACTTAGTCTATTCTTAGGCTAGCTATGTGGAGTATCTCTGTGGCTACATACAGTTGCATGCCTAGAATATCAAATTCCACAGTAGAGGATATCAAAGTATCACTTCTATGACGTGCGCCCTGCTGAGTTTTTATACGAGTACAGTCACATACCACATTGTAGTCCTGAGTTCCCTCACCTACACTCAAATCCCTCATTGTAGTCTTTACAATAATTCTACGGTTGCACCTACCCCAACTTTTCCACACACACACCCACACACAAATGATGTGGAAATTTTACACATTTTTTTGAGGCTTCAATATGCAAAAATTTGCAAAAACCACTGTCAGCAGCGTAAAATTACGACCGGAAGCCGACGAATGTATTGCAATGTCCTATGACAAGCATAAAAACAGCGGCAAAATGCCATTCATGGAAAGGACACAGCAAGGGTATCCAGCGAGGGAACACAGCTCATTAGCATTCGCTTGCGGCACCCATTGTAAGGGCACCACCTCATTACATTCGACACGAAATGTCCTTAGACGCATTCTGTTCGAGCGATGGTGGCCCTATTAGTAAAAGGACGAAACACCCCACCCCCTGAAATTCAGTGACGCTCTTCGAATTGTTAAATTTGCGTCAAATGTTGCCAGTTGTGCCTCCTCATAAATGCAAAGAAGAGAAGAATTTAATAAAGAAAATGGCAACTGTAATTTAAATTGCAAATTTCGTTGGCCTCTTTTCCTCGCATTGTTACGTTCTTTTTATATGCATTACAATTGCTTTTTCGCAACTGCGTTGCAAATTGCGGACTAGCCTTGTTACGTACATTTCGCAAAATGTTACAAATTTCGCCGCCACACATTCATGCAAACATCGCTTTTTAATACGCGTACAAATTAAATAGCACTCATACGTCACGGGTGCTCAACTTAATTTCGTCTTCTTTCCTGCTCTCTTTCTCTGGTAACGTTAGACGCGCAACAAGCACTTATCCTTAGCCGTATTCATATCCACATCCCCACGACGGAGACTAATTCATTTGCCCGCTGGGGGGAAATTCGCATTTGATGATGGCATTTAATCTACGTACAAACAATTATCCTTATTACGGGCTTTGTATGTTGGGACAAGGAGAGCGCTGTTGTTATTAGATTGCCACACACAAGTGCGCTCGTTGTAAGGTAGAGCGCAACAATTACGCTGCTTGTCACGTGGTAGCCAACTGATCCCGCATGTGGGTGCGTTCTCTTGTCAGCTATTTGTGCAAGTGTTGGCAGTTTATTTTTGGCCTCAAATACAAAACGCAGGACTAGGACAAAAGAAACAACAAGGAAGAAACTGTTGAATACGAATAATTACTTATTTGCATAAATATTTCTCTGTTTACTGCAGTTACAGTTGGGTTAGGTTAAGTCGTGTAATGGAAAAGGAATCAACGATTAAATAAATGCCCAGATTTAAGAGGATCTGCTACTGACGCTTTATAGAACAACGCTCGTTGAGGAGTTCCATTAAGGAGCTCACAATTCAGCTGTTGGGTAGGCAACCGTCCGTTCTGATGGCATTTTATACTCAATTATTTCAGAGAATTGAGTATTTCCGATGGATTTTACGTCGGTAGCGATGCGTTCCGCTTATCAAGCAAGCGATGGGTACTTCTTGCCAAGCAAATCTCCACAAGCACACTTCAAACGCATTATCATACAAATTCTCCGTTCTGCGTTGGATGCTGAAGCTGCTTGAGTGGCATAACGAACTACGTAAAATTTCCATGTCCTTATAATATACACAGCTGGTGAAGTCCTTAAGCATGCAAGGAGTTTGCTTGGAGATAAGTATGCACTTTTATTACGTTTAAATGCCTTTAACGTAGCAGTGCTTAATCGCGGTTGATGATTTCAGTGTTTTTACAGAACTTCTTGTTTTTTTTTGTTCTTGAAGGAGGCAAGACCAACTCTATAACACACACTTATCCATTGAGCTTAACAGATCTTAGTCATTGATTACAAAAAATGCGAGTTTAATATAAATATCCTCTCTTTCCACAATCTTATTTTTATGTCATTACGCCTAAGTTAAGTACAAAAAGCAAGATTCTTCGAAAACAAGTCGCTTAGTATTGACGAAGTTCATGTGTTTTAATCCTTCAATACCCACATGGAGTATCAGAAGCGGGGGAAGATGATTACATCGTATTCTACCCATTGCAAGTGACTGGGTATTAATTCAGTTAAGACAACTTCCACCTACTCTTGTCACTTGCACGTATGTGTATGCCGTCCTGTGTGCCGTGTACCTATCGAACTCTAGTCTATTGTCTAGCTCGCTATGACTTCCGGTGATTGGCGCAAAGTTATCGTCGTTTATTTAATGTAATTGGTCATTGCTGCAATTTACACCACACTTGACTCTGTTTGGTTATTGTTGTCGGTCAGTGTATTCGCAGTATCCTTCATAGGCATTTTCTAATCAATACCTGCACACTTCTCACGCCCTGCGTTGATGCAATAATTTAAGTTTATCAGTGGGCCTAAACAGTATTAAGTTAATTATTTTGATACTTGTTCAATCAGTTGACTAGAAACTATCCTTCGATAAGTTAGATTTAATTAAAGGACTTAAATTTCGCTTCATAAAATTTCATTTAACAACATTTCCGATAATTAAGTTCTTGCTAATAGTTCAATCACTGAACTAGAAACACTTGTTTTATAATTTAGATTCAATTAAAATAGCTAAATCTCACTTAATTGAACTTTATTCAACAGCATTTCCGATAATTATGTTCTTGCTAATAGTTCCATAACTGGATTGTGCCAAGTAATACAAAGTCCTGTATTATCACATACTTTTTGACTCATCCCTAAGCGAAATATGTCTGCAATATATTGAGTATAATTTTAAATATCCAAGGATCAAATATTGCTTTAATACATACTGACTCACTTCTTGACTAAGCCACATTTTTCCTGAATTTGTACTACTTTAAGGACACGTGATGATATGTAAGTTTTTTCTGTTTAACATCTTCGATTATCACTCTTTGAATTCTCCTTGACACCGCAATCAAACAAATATGCATCTATAACATCCAAAGTGGAGAGCACACCTACTCTGGCGCATTATCTTCTCAGTTGATTGGAGTCAAACAAACAGCAGAGAGCAACCTTTGTGAAGGGTCAGGATATTGGCTATGAACATTAACCTAATTTAAAACCCGGTACGGAAATCAATTTCATTACGTTTTTGTGAATGCAAATTGAAATTGTGATGGTTTGATGTGTTTTTTCTGTTCTTCTTTTTCGTCCCCAACAGATTTTATTTATTTTGTGCGACTCCTCGTTTCGAATTCACAACGGTAAGAAAAGCCATTTCATTCCTTTGTTGCCCCTGCTGGCGCTGCTGGTCCGCACCATGGTGACATAATGGCGGCAACTGACGGCATTGTATTCAAGTATACCCATTACGAGCACAATACAAGCAAAAACAATTAAAACAACACACGCCTCGAGCACGGCACGACCGAGCGTGGAAGCACCGGAGGGGCAGGAATCAGTGACACACACATTGATACGCTTCAATGCGACACAGCGGCTCGTGGCGTTGTGTTAAATAATTATTGTTTACGCTATTGTTTTCACTTGCTCATTGCCCTCTGCTCCTGCAGTTGTAGTTGCTCCCATTGCGGTCCTTTTTGTTGTTATTTTTGTGGTGCTGGTTGTTTGCTGTTGTTGCTGTTGTTGCTGTTGTTGCTGTCGCTGCGTACTAGCGCGCGTGTTGTTGTGGCGCTGTTTATAGTGTATGCAAGTGTCTTGTGCTTAACCCTTCTCAGTGAATTCAGCGCCGCTGCTTCTATTTAATCAAGTGGGCTGGCGTGTGCGATCGTGAGTGGGAGTGTAAGTGTATAGGTAGGTGTGCATGTGTGTGCGGATGGGTGGGTGAGTGTGTGTGACAAATTTTAATTATTTAATTGTTTGCTTGTTGGTGACGTTTGCACGTTGACATGAGCCGCTGTGAGGAGCCGCGTGTGTGTTCAATTTTTGCCCCTTGTTTTTTGTGCTCCTGTGGCGACTGTAACTGACATTTCAATAGAATTTTACATGATTTGCGTTTAATCCTTGTTCATTGTATTGTCGCGTTCCTTTATTAATGTTTTTTTGGCCTTATTCTCGCATGTGGGCGAGAATTTGACAATAGTGCCTCGCTCAGCTTTAATGGCACGTGCGTTTCTTTGTGGTGTGTTTATGACGAACTCATTTTGTATGTGCATGAATTTCAGCCAAGCTCTGCAGTGCTCTGGCATAATTGCAGACAACTTTATAGTTTTACATAATACGTGCCAACTCCTTGTAAGCCCGCACCACTACTTGTCGAAGGATAAAGTTTGTGTCCTACAAAACACACACAAATTTATGTGCAGCTATAAGTAAGCGGCATTTTAAACAAGATTTATGAGAAAAGTTCGTCCCAAATGGAAACTTCAAAACTGAAGTGATTAAACTTGATGACTGCAATAAAAGCTCGTAAGGATGTGTGGTGGTGGTGGTGATGATGGTATAAAGGATGTGGGCGGCACATCAATTCAATTTTAAAATACGCAAGCAACATGGAAATGAGTTTATTGACGCATATTAACACACTTCGCAGGAGTTCCAGAGTTGAGTACGACTCAGCATAGCCATGAGTGTGTGTGTGTGTGTGTATTCTGGGTCATTCACAGTTTATGTTTAATAACACACACACACAAACACACACACACACACACACAAAAAGCCACATTTATATGCATAAATTATTGTATGTGAAAGTTCAAACAGTTTTTTGAACTTATCGCGTTGTGTGTATTATTAATGGGCGGGTATATCTGCCTCTCTGCCGACGCGTACAATACACCACAATAACAATGAAGACAGGCAGCAAGCAACAAATTACCCAAAACAGAATTTAAGCTATTCGTACTGCGAGCAGCATGAATTGCTCTGCTGTTGTTTATCGTGTCCCACCAAAGCTCGTGCGGCTCTGAAGATAACATGGCCAATAATGGCGCGTAATGTCGCACACGACCCGGCTCTGATGTTCTCTTGATATGCATTTTATCTTAATTGCTTTGATTTATTAGGATTTTAATGCGTATTCAAATTATTATTCGAATTCAATTGTATTCCGATTTATGGTTTCTGTTGGGGTGCCATGAGGGTGGATGTCTTTTATGGATATTGAAGCAGAACAGCGAGCTTGGTCGAATGGGTTGACAGCAAGCAGCAAACTTTTTAATAGCTGTTCCGGCGGAAGATGCGAATAGCAGCTGAATTTATGGCATAATCGAATCGAATAATCCATTCGAGTATGTTTAAAAGAGTGGTTTCTTTAGTCAGTGAAAAGGAATCAAATCAAAGTTTGTGGAGACTGACTGGAAACCCGTAAATTTATATTAGTATACAAGTATTTGTTATATTACCACTGAGTCTCAGCTGCTGGCGAATCAGGAAATAGAGTGATAACCAGAAGTGGAGAAGAAAGCAGTTGGTTAAATTTACCACACATATTTTAGTACGGTTCCATTCAACCATATTTGGAAACACGAAATTGCTTAGTTGAAGGATACTTGGCATACTTGCACATATAGCTTATATACAAAAAGGAAAAGAGGAATGACTCAATTAAACTACTGATCAAGAGATTCTATAGAAGTTTTACTGATATACATGTGTCATTTCTCCCAGTCGTGAAACCATTTCATCAACTTTAAATCTGTGGTCATCTGTGTCCCAGGCCAGAAATCTAAGGGTGCCTTAGAATTCTGGCCTGGGCAGCCGATATCATCAAAAGATGACTGCATTATCACTGGCATATGTGTCAGGCATGTTTATAGGGATATTCTGATCAACTGAAGAAAGGACGATCTATCTTGTTTAAGCAAAATTCTGCTAATACTAACAAAATATTCAATTAAAGGAGCGTTTATGTTGATGAGCAAATGCTACTCCTTCAAAATATGAATGCTTCATACTAATAGGCAGGTGTCGATAAACTGACATTACAATCCTACCACAAATTCAAACGAGGAGCCTGGTTATTAACTTTTTATGAAATTAATTATTGTTTTATCAAGCCGCATGTTATCGACTTGGCCAGGAAGGATTTGAACTTGGTATATCTGGAACTTGAGATTTAAATACTGCCTGGTGTGTTTCATCGCCTCTGGTAAAGAAACATGCGAGAAGAGTTTCTATTTTCTGAACTTTCTACTATTAAATTGAAGTCCTCACAATTTAATGAACATAAAAGTTGGTGAAAGAAATTGTACCTCCCCTGCAATTCGCCTAAGTATCCTTAGCATCAATACTTCTGTATGGGTCTATTCGGTCACCCTGAGGCCTGCATTAACAGCTTCTTCAAGTAATAAAAAATATATCAAGGCCTATTTTGTTCTAAGTGAGGATGATGTGACACTGATTTATGTATACCTTTCACAACTAAGAGTTTTTGACACACATAAATCCTTTACCCTTAATTACTTTTACCCTTTATCCTTTATTACTTTCCACAGCTAGGGACATACTCCCAAACTATGTACACACTGCATTCAATTTCAGAATTGTGAAATGCTTTCATCACTGCCTGAAGAGCTCTTCACTGCTGCGCAACTGTTGCCTACTTGTCTTTACGATCTCCGCTTTTAATGCCCATAACAATTGAACGAGCATGCAATTTCAAGTTCAAAGTTTAAATGGCTCCCATAAAAAATCTAAAATTCGTAGAATTGACACCGCCGCGAACATGCATGAAGGCACTTGCACTGTGCCATTAACTGTTCTATTGAGCACTCAAAGAAACCCATTAACATTTGCACGCATATCTAGACTCGTCTGCACGACTGAGCCATTCGCTGCTCCTAAAAGTATGCTGCAATAAAATGATGCACGCGGACTTCTAGCAAAGATTTTTATGTTCGCTCTTAGACTGCATTGTGTGCAGGCTTCCGGGCTAAGGAGTCCCGCAGCAATTTCCATCGCTAAAAATCGTACATCCGAATGCTGCGAGTAATTACAGCAGCTCCAGGAGTGGCCGCCGAGCACGTTCATTGAAAAGTTGCTAAACACATTTTTTTACCTTGTAATAAAGTTCTGAGGAGTGAGTGGCGTAGAGGCTGGTGCCGTGGAAGCTGGTGGCGTGTAGCCTATTCAAGTACCGTTGGGCCTACTCATATAGGATTACACTGCTACTTCTGCTACTCCTGCTCTGCTCCGTTTAGGTAAATTGTGTTATTTCTTATTGAGTTAAGTTCGTTTTTCCCGCATCGTAGCTAAAATTTCTTTTTTGTGGGCGAATTTAATCAAACTTATTTCCTGATTGCCTTGGAAAATTGTTTATAAAATCTTTATGGAAAAAAGGAGACCATAAATTTTGTAGCTCATGAAATTTTAATGGGAATAGAAGTACTTTTAAGGATTTCACCCTTATCCTTTCTATTAAAGCACACGTATTTGATATACGATATTCTGTGATGCTAGCATTGTCGAAAGGAGTAGGAAGTCGGCACCTAAGTTGACTGCAGAGGAAATTATGTGGATCAGTAGCGCAGTGGCAAGCTTGAGAAGCCACCAAACCAAGGATTGCGGCATATCAAAATACACAAAATGAAATTCTATCTTTCTATAAAATATTCCAAGTTATTTTTAGAGCCTTCGTAGGGTGACTTTATAGAGAAACCTAGGAAAATCGCAGGTGTTGCAAAAACCTGGTTAGCTTTCTGTATTTTAGTTAATCATATTTTGTATTGAATCAATTACAGTGAAAAGTAAAGAGAACCAAAGGATTTCATACTAAACTAACATAGTATTGCTTTGAGTGCTTTCAAACTAATTGCTTAATAGAAGAGCTGCAGCTGTCAAAAACACGAAAACACCCCGCATCCAATTCCGTAGCTGGCAATTCAAAATGAAAATGAATCAATTTTCAAACCACCATGAAGGCAAAAAATGTACGCAGCAGCGCTCATATTCCCCCCTAAGCTGGATGGATTGCAAATTAATATTCATGCATGATTGCACTTTCCTACGTGAGACCGAGCAGTTCAATATAAATTTCAGAAATAATTGCTTACCTTTGAAACCTTGAACTGCACTACACATAAAAAAGGGTCCTTTGAGGAAAATAAAGCCAAATAAAAAAATTAAATAAATGCCGCATAAATTCATTAATCTTTTTTCAATGAATACATTCTGTGGATGCTACTCTTGTGTCCTGCTTACATGGCAGCATGCATAACAAATTGAAGTGAAGCTGGCAAAGTTAGCTGCGAATTTTTAATAACGTGTCTGAATTTGTGAAAAACAATCTTCCTGCAGATGTGTTGCAGCGCAAACTTTTCATTTAATTTATTATTTACAACAAGTGCTGCCACTGCTACCGGTGCTTGCACAACTCGTGCTGATCCTAACGTCAATTTTAGCCAAACTGTTGCACCTCACAACAACACAACTGGGATTTCAGTTTAATTAAGTTTTTACAACTCCGAACATGTTCGGAATTTTAATGAAATTTTAACTACTAATTGTGTGAAAATTGCTGTAAGGACTGGGCCGGAGGAGTGTCCAACTAGTTTCGGAAGTAGTTGTTGCACTCATAGAATATTCATACTCGTTTGGCAGACATTCTTCAATGGCGCAGATATGCAAATTGAAACTTTAATTGTATTGGAATACACAAGTTTTAAGGGGCAGATGAGTGGTTTTCGTTAGAAGCATATTTCGTACTACTAAGGGTAATTAGACTAATATTTTGAACATATTTCCTGTACCTCAGATCCTTAAAATGGAATCTTAATTGTATTTAAAACGAAATGTTGAAACGAGGTTGTTGATTTTGTTAGGAATTGCATTTCATAGCTATGAAATGAAGCAGTGCAGAATTTTTCTACATTTTCCTTTACCCCAAATCCTTAAATTGAAATATTATTTGTATTTAATAAAAATGTTTGATGGGAGGTAAAAATGGGGAATGAGGTGCATTTGATAGTATAAAAATAAGCCACATAAAACTTTTCGATATGTTTTTTTAAGTAAAATTTCGAAGTTGTTAAAATATCAATTGATTGTTTTTTAATATGAATGTCTGAGGGGGGTATGAGTGGTGAATGAGGTATTTATTATGATGTACATTTGATAGTATAAATGGAAGCTACACAAAACTTTAACTAGGTAGGATTCAGCATATGTTGCAGTGATAGCTGCCACATAGAATATTGAAATTTTAATTGTATTTAAATTCAATTTAAATACATGCCCCATCATACGTCCACTGAAATTATATTCAGAACCACATTTGGCAAAAGGAAGAATAAACAAAACGATGAAATCCAAATTGAAATTTTAATTGCATTGAAACAAGAAAGTAAAAACGAGCAGATTATCGCTCTTTCTAAGCATATTTTGTAGTAGAAGGGGTAGGAAGGAGGGGTTGCTATATGTTGGATATGTTTCTATAAACATAAATGACATAAATCCTTAATGGAAATCTTAATCGTATTTAATCCCAAACATTTGAGCGAGCATTTATTAGTGATTTTGTAAGGAAGTATATTTGACAGTATGAAAAAAGCTTCATAAAACTTGCTTACCCAGAATCCTTAAATTGGCAGTTTAATTTTATTTATGTTTCACTGGACATCAAAGTCACTTCGTTGAATAGTATATTTAATAAGAGGAAGAATGAGTATGAGAGAATGAGAATGAGTTCATACAAAATGTTTGAATATATTTCTATACCCCAGTTTCTTAAAGTGACATTTTATATAAAATAGTTAAATGGAATAAATGCGTTACTTTGTATAGAACGATATTTGATACTATGAAAGGAAGACACACAAAATTGTAGAACATATTTCTCTAAAATGTACATTTGATACCATAACACACACAAAACTTTAACAAGGATTCAGTAGATTCAATAATAAACCTATGAGTGATTTTCATCAGCACCCGGGCTTAAATTCAAATTTGAATTGTATTTAGGGAAAAGTCCTTCAAGGCGTTTCAGTGGTTTTATTCTGAAAATAGTTTATTGATTGAAGGAGCACTCAATTAGGAGGCGTTCCTCGCTATTTCAAAGGCATTCATTTCTAAATTGCATTTAAATACAGATCAATTGTCATACTGGGCGTATGAGTGACTTCGACTTATGCTCCTAGTCAGAGCCAAATGTTTCATTCGCTCACGCTTAAGAACATTTGGCGTTATAATTTTAAATTCACTCAGTCATTGGTCACCCTAGACTTGTAATTAAGGAATGCACAAATTATTTGTAATGTTATCCGTAGCAATTCTCCAGGCTAAAATTATTTTTATAACGCCAAAAGTAACTAATTGCAATACAAGTTACTTATACGCCACGTATACCCACGAACGTTTAATCAAAATGCTCGCATGAAGAGGGTTATAAACATTTTTATGGCTTTACATGCACTTCAGCAATTTGAGTTACGTTCTGAGCTGCAAATAGCAATTTCAGAAATACCACTTGCAACATTGGTTCCGCATCAGCATGCCACTCGGCCCCACACACAAACACTCGCACACACAAACACTCACACACACATACACTCACACACTCAATAACCACGCAAACACCCACCAACCACGTACACACCCACACTCAACTCACTTCAGTTAATACAGTGAAAGGTGCTCTGCATGGCGAGGGTTCAAATTGTAGCAGAAAAAGGAAATTAAAATAAAAAATGCTGAAAATCACCTGAAATGCAAATACACACAAAAGCCAGCTCGCACGAACGTCCGCAAGCAGCGTCTCCACGCGCGAGCACAAGTTTTTTCTTTCATTTGTTTTTTTTATAATTTTTCTCTAAATTGGAAAAAATATAACAGCTCCGCGAAGGAAAAAATAACGTCATAGACACTTAAGTGCAGCGAATAAACGCGTTGCATGTTAAGTGTTGGCGCGAGCGAAAAACAAGCAGCACAACGGAAGGAGCAGAAACAGCAGCAGGATCAGCAGTACCAGCAGTAGAAGCTGCAGCAGATTGCCGTTTATATACCAAGCAAATATGTTGTTTCATATTTTGCAACTGCTGCTGCTGCTGCAGCTGTGCCAGTTGACACATCACCAACTGCCGGCCTGGAGTCTGTGTGCTTGGCATACACAATCGCTGTCGATACTACCCCCTTCTGTCCTTCTTGTTACAATATTTTCATACGTGCGGTACTTTAAAGGACACTTTTCGCCTTCGTTTAGAATTTTAAGTGCTTGTCAATGATAACGGAATTGCTCATGCTCCCCCAGTGCAATGAAGGCATCAACCGTGCTTTGGAGTTGCTTATTTGTTTGCACAACTGCGATAACTGCAGCGGAGTGGCGGAAATTCCTTAAAATATTCCCTCAAATTGAGTTTTCAGTGGCAAACATGTAAACTCTCACCAGACAGTGCATAAATATTGGTAACTTTGTAGTCTGCCGATAATATTTGTGCTTCGCGTAGGAGTGCAACTGACAATTTGCAGTGCAAACAGTGAGAAGAAGTGAGATAAATATGGGAGAAATTATTAGGAAATACAGAGAGGAATTTTATGAAGAATTGCTAATTGAGGATATAAGAAGGAGTGCCTAAACTAGGCAGGTATTTGTAAAAGTATCTTCCTATGGTCCCTGATTAGGAGGAGGAGGAAATTATGTCTTGAAATCGGGTGACCATTCGCTAAGCTGTGTGTCAAAAGAGTCACGGTTACTCAAGTATTTTATAGCATAAGAATAGATTAGATGTTGAAGTAAAATCGATTGTATGAAGGGGTATAATAGGTTATATCCTACTTCTATTTGCTGTCTTCTTGATAGTCAATGAAAATTGTGGCTACAATAATCCTTGGGGTTCTTCGATCCATTTTTGTCAAAGTAAGTTTGAAAATGTCGACTTATCTTCTGATTCTGGTATAAAGACATATATCTGCGTCCCATAAGTAGTAACGAAAGATGATATAAACCTTTCAGCATTGTATTTATAATTGTTAATCATTAAAAGCTGCTTCAAAATTATCTTGTACTCTATTTCTTGATGAACTTTTTGTTACCAAGATTCTCAAAAACTCCGTCTTACCCACATAACCTGTCCACATATTCAAGTAACATTTATCTGAAATCATAATTATCAGTGGATATTTGGCTATCATCAAGAAAGGCACGAGAATAATGAATTTTTATTAATCATATCTTCAGTTGTGAACTGATGCAAACATCGTAGATAGTCTTCAAAGTGTGTCCTACTGGTATGACCACAGCCAAATCTAGTGAATCATATGCCAGGAATTCAATAAAAGATTCGAAGTTTAATATTAACATATTCGTTGATTTGAATCCTTTCTCTCAAATTCCATCTACACTAACTTCAATTAAACTGCAGAATTATGTACTTAAGTTTAAAAATCCTTCGTGCAGCTACGGTTTTCTTGGAGCTACTGTATTTGTAAACCCTAAGGATCTTAATGAGGCCATGCAATGCCGGGTGAGTCAATATTTCTTGTTAAGGCATCCGAGTGAAGATGTCATTGTAGTCTTTGTCTGCGTGTCAATAGAATACTTGAGTATTAGCCTGCTAGCGAACATTTATCAGTGAAATGCGGAGTATCGCAGGGTTAGCTTTGTATGGATAACACATGTGATCAGAGGATGTCCTGATCTACTTCATATGGTCATCATTGGTAATATGACGAAACTACTCATTGAATTCTATTATATCTGCTATAGTTGAACATCCATATTATATTCATTAGAATAAGTAAGTAGGAGCAGTTTCATATCCTTCACAATACATCATTTATAAATCAACTTCTCAGCTCTCTCATATAAAAGCATATTTTTACACGCAGATTAATTACTTAGACTTCCTTCCCTTCTGACTGTCTCGGTTATCTGCATTCTCGTTAAATATCTATAAAGGATCCCCGTTTATAACACTCACGTAAAGTGTTATCTGCCAAGACGTGTGTAAACCCGAACAAAGCCACTTGAGCTCCAACACCTCAGAATTTCTGCCACCAAATTGTGCTGCATATACATGTAAACCCATATTCGTCTTCCCAAAATCGCTCTTACCAATAAATTGCGTTAATAAACAGCTGCTCCAGTAGCAGGATTATGGCAAGCGAAGCGAGTGCGAGTATTAATATGCAGCGGAAATTGCGAGGATGCCGCTATTAAAAGTTAACTCTCTTCTCTCACTCATAACAAGCGATACTGGAAGAATTATTACAGATATCCTCGCACTCCTGTTGTGCTGTGAAGTAAACTTACCACAGTGAACTGCAAGAAGGAGCAACTTTTGCGACACTGATATTCACACAAGGAAAGTACAAAAATTTCACAAGTTGTGTGTGAGTTTCACACTCCCAAAAAGTATGAGAGATAACGCCACTAATGTGCATGCCACTACATTATAGAGGATTGCTTCTTTGCTGCTGTCTTTGTTTCAATTTAAATAAAGATAATGAAGTTTGCGAAGCGTTAAGCAGTTCTTTTCTTAAGTAGTCCTCTTTCGAAACTCCCTGTCCCAAAAATATTCAAATTGTTGACTGCCAAAACTTATTTTCAGCTGACAATTCTTTCGCAATTTAGCATACGTTTTCCAGCATTGTCGCGCACAACAATTTCCCTTTATTAGATTATTTTCCAAGTCAGTAGCTGCAGACGATTTACCATAATTGCACAGCATCTCTGCGAAAACATATTTGCACGCCAAAATTTTGAAGCAAGGACGAAAAACAAAACGCCATTGTTTTATTGTATGCAGCACAATGTGCCATTCAAACTTCCGCTGCGCTTCCATCCATTTCATTCTTCCATCCACTGCCAATGCAGTTGCATGCACAGCCCTTTGTGAATTTATCCTTTCTCGCAATCGGTTTTTTGTAAAATTTTTGCTCCTTTTTTGTTATTGTTTTGTGTGAAGTTGTACGCGCGCATTGTGAGTGACAATTGCACGTTTGACTTTTGTCCAATTCAGTTTATTTGTTTGCATGTTTAGTGCACTTTTTAAGGGGTTTCCTCCATTCGCTTGTGCAGCATTTTCAAATGTTTCTGTCGCATAGCGGCACGTGCACATAAAATTGCTGGCATTTGTAGTTCTCTGCTGTTTTAGTTACTTGTCCAGGCACAAAACGCGTATCCTTGTAGTGTCATCTGAGGAAATATGCTGCCTTTCAACCTCTGCCGAATTTAAATTGGGTGCCAACGTTTCGCAATTCCAGGCGCCAATGTTGTTGGCAATTGAATTGAATAGTTTGGGTGTGCTTTAAGCATTTCTCTCGTTTTAAGGACTGAATTTATATTGTAGACTTTTCTGATAAATACTTAATATTAGTATTAATATTATGCCTTGCACCATAATTAGTTATGACTGCAAGGAGTTGGGGGAATCAGTACCAGCAACTAAGGCCTTCGACTCGAAGTGAAAAATGACCAGGTTGAGGTCAGGATTTGAACCCACGACCAGCGAGTGTCGGTCTAGCGTGCTTACCACCATGTTGTAATATATTTGAATAAATGGAAAGTTCGTATTTGATAGATTATAAAACCCTACTTTAATCGAAATTTGACTAATAATAATTTATGAAGAATTTGGAATACGAGAATTGAAATCCTTTCTAATTCGACTAGAATGAAATTATTTATTAGATTAATCATTAGTAATATGTTCTCTCTGCTAGGGTAATGCTGCTACAAGTGCAGCGGGTCCCCTTCTTATTAGTCTACTTACACATTGTCTAAAACCAGCAGCTTCATTTTTACTAACCCCCCTTTGATATACTCAACCATTCTCATCAATAACAACTACATTTTAACCACTCCCTTTGATCTCAACCGTTCTCATCAATTAGCAGCAGCTGTGTTGCTGCTCCTTTTGATCTACCCAACTATTCTTAGCAATAAGCAGCTTCATTCTTAATATCCCCTTTGATATACTCAACCATTCTCATCAATAACAACTACATTTTTGCCACCCCCTTTGATCTCAACCGTTCTCATGAATAAGTAGTTGCTGTGTTACTACCCCCTTTGATATACTCAACTGTTCTCAGCAATAAGCAGCTTCATTCTTACTACCCACTTTGATCAACTCAATCGTTCTCTTCAATAAGCAGCTGCATTGATACTACCCTTTGATATACTCAACCGTTCTCAGTAATAAGCAGCTTCTATTCTACCACTCCCTTTGATATACTCAACCGTTCTCAGTAATAAGCAGCTTCTATTCTACCACTCCCTTTGATATACTCAACCGTTCTCACGAATAAGCAGCTTCATCTTTATTACCCCCTCTTTGATGTACTCATCCGTTCCCAGCAATAAGCAGCTTCTTTTGTGCCACTCCCTTTGATCTACTCAACCATTCTCAGCAATAAGTACCTTCATTTTTACCACTCCCTTTGATTTCCTCACCTGATTTCTACAACAAACTCCACAGCATTTCTGTTGCTCGCTTCGATGTATGCGCCCACTATCCAAAACAAGAGTTGCATTCGCAATGCCCACACAGTCGTCATTGTTGCAAACCAACGTACAACGAAACGTTTCATATTTCACACAACTGGCACGCTAAAGAGACATTCAAAAATAAAACATTGCGTTTAATTTAATTTACTTCCATGCGATTTGCTGGCGTTGTGTCCGGCCTGTCGCCGCAAACTTTGGTGTGCCCATTGATTGCACGCCAACCGGCCAACCACGTTCTGCAGTGTCGCTCGGACGAACTTTTCCGTGCTTGCACTTTTTTGCGCTACTCGAGCATGAGTGGCACTTAATATTTGCAAACAAATCGTGACATTGATTGATATTGATAAATTGACGCATTATGACAGCGCAGCGCACGAGCACGGCTGCACTAACTGCGCATTAGCAGAAGGGGGAAAATGCTTTCAGCAAAATTGAATTTGTGCGGTGCATGCATTGCGAGTCCATGCAAATTTATGCGCATATGGAAAATGGTCAGCGTCGAAGATTAAACTTCGTTAGTAGCAGCATAAGTGCATAGAAGCGTGTGAGTGCGAATTGCAATTGAAGCAAACTCGAATCTATTCTATTGAGCAATATGCAGTAAATCAAATTTGGGCGCTCAACTCAGGAGTGGGGCGATGCTTCGTTGGTTAATAGTAATGCGAAGCAAGTTGGTGAATTGCAGTGAGATGATAATGGAGCCTGGTTTTAGCTATGGACATGCTTTTTCCCCTCCTAAAATTGTTCTCATACAGAAATAAGACTACAGCAAATAAATTGGGTGTTCGTGGCGTATGATGAACGTTTAATTTTGATTTTAATTAACCCATATTTATAATTTTATGAATTTTGTGCCCCCTTCCTGCATCTTTTCAGTTATTTCTTTGTTTGTAATTTATTCTTAATGAAATTTTCCAAAAAGTAGTTAAGAGTGCATTAAAAAAGGTACTAAATCAAATGACCAAAAATCGCGTTACGTCAGGTGTATGCGACAGCTACGACACTCCAAGGTAAATTTTCCTCGTAAAGCGTAAAAGAAACATTCGTAAAATCGGCATAAAAAACACACAAATTGTGCTTAATAAGTGAAGAACGAGATCGGTACTCGGCGCGGCCCAAACAATTGAAATAAAAGCGAAAACATCGTAAAATCAAATTTAAATGCATTTAAAATTTAATTGAACATTACACAAAGAGAGCAATCTGAGAGACACTTAAGGCAGCAATAATGGGCGACACTTTCGACGGTACTCCGCCGCTTGAACCGCGTCGCGATAAACCGCAGACTTTGGCCGGCATTGAGGCGACAAAGGCGCTCAACAATGTCCCAAAGGAAGTGGCGGAAACGGCGGCAACTGGCAGCGACAGTACGTCGGCACGTTCGGCACGTAATCGGGCGCGTACACGTGCTGGGGGCGGCAGTGAGACGCGTGACGAACGCGAGCGGGAGCACTCGTGCGACGGCTCCGTCACCGTCATGGGGGCTGGTAGTGGCAGCAGCACCGGCAGCGGATGTGAGGAATACGCCGGCAACGATGATAATGTGCCGCGGCGCGAGAGCTTAAATTGTGATGACACCAGTCCGAGTGGTCACGGCTTTGGCAAGTCACTGTTCGGACGGTCGCTGCGGTATCCGTCCAGCGGTGGTGCCACCACCAGGAAGTGCGTGCTCACGCTGGACGGATACTCATATGTAATCGGTGAGTATGCAGGAAAAGCCACAAAGTTGTCTGTTTCTGACTTCAAATAAATTATAATTTCACACACAAAAACTACACTAGCAAAAATACGTAATTAAAATTGAAACCCCAACGCAAAGCACACACACTACAGGACCCCGGGGGGTGGTAACACATGTCGGCAGATCCGTAAATGCAAATGATACCGGCTGCCACTAAAAACATGAAACTGGTGCGGCGCTGACAGTGCCTTTAGCTAAGCGAAGGTAAGTTGGGCGTAGGTCCTTTAGGCATAATAATAAAAATTTTAAAGGGATTTGGTTACAAGCAAAAAGGTAACAATTTTGCACAGCAGTGAGTCTGCTGAAGAAAATTGAGCATATAATAATAGGCTGGCGGCAGCTTACGCCACAACAACAACAACAACATTTGTATGTGCATTTGTGTGGCGCACAAAAAGTGCTGGCGTTGGCACTAAAGTCCTTGGGCGAGCATCAGCATCAGCAACAGCAGCAGACACGCGTTCACGAGCTCAGCACTCACCTTGACGCTCACAGTTGCTTGTTGGCTGCTTGTTGGCTGCCATTGTTGGCTGAACTTTCCCGTTTTGATCCTTAAGGACCCCCGTGGTCGGGCATATGAAGGGCGTGCGTGGGGTTATTGCTGGAAGATTAAATCACTCGCAATAAAATTCCTTTTCCGTGCGTTATAAGGAAAGGTAAATTTAGACTTACACACGGAATCTGGGAAGAGTATTTCAAAAGCCTTGCTTATAAGAAGGTAACATGAAAAGCACATATATCTCATATACTAAGGATATTTATTTGCTTATGGAGAAGAGTATTTTGCATATGGAGAGCCTCTGCTATGAGGAGAAGCTGGGTGGTGGTTGTGTGTCTATATCGAATTCACTGGAGAAACTATTCTATTTTCATTTCATGCTTTTCTGATGCAAATTAAAAATTTAAAATTACTCGTAAAGCAATTGAAGCCATTTAAAGAGCACACAAATTTAGCCGGGATGTGAAATAAGCCAAGTTATTACTTAAGCCTTATTAGGGTAGACTGCCTTATTGGGCAAGCCTACTAAGGGCAGGGGAGAGCAGTAAATACTGTAATATTCCATAGCATTGGGTGCAAGTGGCAGCCACGAGAAAATTGCAAGGGCTCCAGACACATCGATTTAGCAGGACGCTTCAGTGTGACTCCACTCAATACATGGACCACAAAACAATTCTGAAAATTCATAGTCAAAGAGCTCACAAAAAATTAACAGGAGTGATCTAAATAAAAGGAGTAGCTAATGAGGCTTTGAAGGAGAACAATAATAATAATACTGGTCTATTCAATTGTGATGGTAAATTTCAACATTTTCGAATCATCGGACTCTTCGAACAAAAGTAGAGCTCATATTGCCCTTAGTCAAGCCAAATGGTATATTAAGGGGTTCGTCTGTCTTTCACTACCCACCAGATAGTCCTCAAGTACAGCAGATGATGCTCTCTTTAAATATCAAAAATCATGCAGCACATCAAGTACAGCATATGATGGTTCGCCTCCTTTAAATATCTAGTATCCTTGCTCTGTGAAACTCTGCTTAGGAGATGTACTGTGAAATATTACTTAGGAGATATACCTCTTCATACTTTACTGACTATAACAGGGGAATACCTATGAATTTCCCAAAATAGTTCATGTAAATAAAATTATTTCAGGCAGTCCAGCAACCCGTAACAATGTACAGAGTCAGTAAAGCAAATCAGAATCAGGTTAGAGTCCTGTTGCCAGTGATGTCACCGTTCATTATTTTTTGGGTGAGTTGAATGGAGAATCGATCATCATAAGACTGTATTTTTTGGGTGAGTTGATTAGAGAATCGATCATCATGAGACTGGTCATAGCTCTGAGTTTAAACTGGTAGGAATATTGAAGTCATATGGAAGAATCTAGAAACCACACAATTCCTTGTGTATATGTTAGTCCAATCTCGGTCGATTTCGAATACGATATCTGTTGGTGCTGTCATTTCAGACACTATCGATTAATCCAGGGCAATTAAATCCTCCTCCTTTCTTGGCAGACTGGAAGTAAATCTTATAAGCATAGCCATGATGGGCTAGTATGCAATCCAGCACATCTAACTCCGTGGTCGTCAGCATTTGTGGAACTTCTAGAGTCTCCAGGACTAATGTAAACTTCATTGGTCTTATTCTTATTACTGAGATTGAAATATTTGAGAGCGTTTTCTCTTAAGGTGATGGTACGAGTATATTTCAACCAGTTTACTTTATACTATCACGCAGACTGCTGCAGTGGGTGCTTGGTGAAGGGACATTTATATTACCCAGACTAATGGCGTAGTTACCTCCACAAGTACTACAGCAAATGCTCTCACTCACATAAAGGTCATCTGTGCCGCAAATCAGTTCATTGAAGCCACATCCTGGTACCTCTTATACTTTATACCAGTACGTCGTATACTAACATCCACAATTTTCTCTCTTCTCTTTGCAGGTAAGCTTCATTTACTACATTCCATTTTAAAATCCTTTCGTTCGATTGAGCACTTAAGTGAATTGGATTCGGTACGTATGCGACATTTCACAGCAAAATAAATATTTTCCTTTTGCAGCAATCCCTGTATACATAAGTTTATATGCGAGTATCAATATAGAACTTACACTTTATCCCGACGTTGCTTATAGTTTAAACTGCATAGGATTTCACACACACACTCTCTCGCATACACACATACATTCACAATTGCACAGCTGTATGCACGAGTGCAGAAGGCCTTGCTTACTTCCGCAAAATTTTAAAATTCAAAAATTCTGCCCACAAAACCAACAAACCCACAATTGTGTCGGGAGGAAAGGCAGAAAATTGAAAAAATTCAACTACACAGATTGCCTGCGAAATTGAGAGTTGTGTGCGGTGGCAACAGGATATGCCGCAACTGGCGGATATCAACAGCACATGCTCGTGAGCTCGCTGGAGTGACAGTAAACAACATGTCTGCAGCCAGTGTCAACAGAAAGCTTTTAACGCAGCCGGGAATTTAATAGCATCATAAGCGAACTGTGTGTTTCTGACAAGCTGTGCTGCTGTGCTGCTGTGGCTGGTTTAGGGATCTGACTGAATCACAGAGTGCGTGAGTGAGTGGTGGGATAAACAACAAGCTGGCTATTAAACGTTAAAACCAGGAAGCAGGAAACAAGAAGCATTTCAACATTTAAAAACGAATCGCATTTTAGCATAAATTTCTCCCCAGAACAAGTCAACTGTACTGGGTTGGTTGTTGCTCATCCGTCAGCAGCAGAACAGCGGAAGGATCTCGAATCAGTTTACCGCCAGTGCCATGAACAGTTTGTCTCCTTTCACTGCACTGCATCGTATTAAATTAACCACACTGCAAGGCAAGATAAATGATTTGCTGCTTTCAGTTATGAGCCTGGAACGTTGCAATGAAACGCCGCCGAGTCCTAAGGCATGCACTGCAAAGAGCTCTGTTAGAAATATGCGAATGCAAGTTGTGGCAGCTGTGAGGAAACTAACCGAGCCGGCTGTCAGCGACTTATGCGTAGTTGTCAGTTTCGCTGCCCAGCTGACAACTGAAATGCTTGATTAAGGACATTTGGAAGGCAGCGAATATGAGGCAGGAAGAATGTCAGCTGACATGGAAGTGCGGAGGAGCTCATTAAGTGTAGTTTGGAGAGGATTGAGTTCAATAGTAAAGCTGTAAGAACTGCAGATGACTTTCTTATTATTCAGTACCGAATGTGATTGACTGATGTTTAAGGCACTTGCCTTAAGCACGTCAGGAAGCAATTCCGCATGACTGAATAAGGACATTCGCAAACCTATTATTTCGTTTGAATTCACTTCTAACATAACTCATCCTTTCTATTATTAGTTGCCAGATTAAGCTGTCTGGTGCCAGGTCAGGATTACTTGGCAAATTTTCCCATATTTCCACATTCTCTCCGTCCTGATTTTTTCTAAAGCCGCTCAGATTTATATCCGTTAACTTTATGGCTTTGTAATTTTGGCAAGTTAGCGTCGTAAAAAGTGTCACAAATTGAATCCAAACACTCTTCTTGGTTTTTATGAACACGAGTTCACGTTTATAATCTCAAAGACTTGGAGATGTCGAAGCAATTAAGCGACAAGTAAAAGTAAAAACTTGAGGCACAGACAGCACCATTGATCATGGATGACGCTTGAAGTTGGTTGGAATTAATCCCAGTTTCCTTACCCACAAAGCTCAACTTTTTGTTTCAAAGCAAATACCAATTGAGCAGGATTTGCTAACGTCAGCAAAATTATCATTGATATCTGTGATATTTTCATTCAATATCCCTGATATTTTCATGCAATCAAATGTTAAAAATCCCTTATCTAAACTAAGGAACCACGACAAGCCTTTTATGTGGCTTTGAGAGCAGAACCATACATGTAATAATGCCGAAGGACCTTAGTGATTGGCAACCCCTAAGCCAGCGATTACAAATTGAACAATATGAACCGTGAAAGTGACCACAATCGCAATCGAAGCCATCACATTCCAGAAATTGGACTGAGCACACTTTCGAAGGGCACAGAGAGCAGCGGAAAGTGCCCTTTTTTGTGAGTTCTCCGACACAGCAGTCAAACCACAAAGTCAGCGCCAGAAGACAGCACACATAGAGCAGGTGGGGGGGGCTCACAACAAAATTGCATTGCGGCAGTTGTGCGGATGTGCAAATGTGAGTGAGCAAAGCGGGCGACTGCAATATTTGTAATTGCAAAAGGGGCGCGCTGCAGTGGAAAATGTTCGAAAATTGATTCTGCTTTGGCAGTTTTTGTGGTTGCGCTCTCAAATATGAACTCACACATCAATTGCAGGCCTCTGCTTGCAAGCACAATACCAAAATGTTCAAATTGCCGCTAACTCCGCAAACGGCAAAAAGGATTTAGGCGGCTTATTTCATGCTTGTCGCCCGCAGAACCCCACCAACTTAAGGCGTTTATTGTGTGCTCTTAAATGCCAATTTATAAGTTCATAAATAATAAACCCGCGACGTGTCAACCAGCTCAGACCGACCCAGCAGAGGAAGTTGGGGTTTCTCGTACGAAAGCTACAAAATGGATAATATGTCAACTTAAAAGGACCGCCGGACGGACGGACGAGCGGGCAGACACGCTTTTGTGGTGTTTTTGCGCTGGAACATGTCTTCGAGATAAGCTGCCGCAGAGAAAATGCTTGGAAAAATGTGCGGCGAAATATTACGCACATAAATTGTCACCACAGAGAAACAGGCCACGGCCGACGGCAGAAGGAGATCAGCGCTCTGATATGAAGGGATATCAGCGTAACTGCGGCGCAAATGTGCCGTAAGCCACATCAGCCGGGGAAAATGTATGCGAGCGGTGAGTAAGCACACATAAAGCGCCCACATTAAACGCTCAGCATATACTGGTGATGGTGTTATCAATCATTTGTTTAAATAAAGGAGCAGACGAATTGCGCCGGCAACAAACATAAAAATGTGGCATGGTCAACGCACACACTTACAAAGCCTATTTGCAAGTAAGTGTGGTGTGGGTAAGCGGAAGTTCCACCGCAGCTTTGGGATGATGGCTGAGAGCAGGAAACATGTTATGAGGCTTTTCACAATTCGAAGTTGCTGATAGATCTGATACAATAGTTTAGGGTCTTCAACATATGCTGCAAAAAAATCTGATACTAATTTATGAAATGATGATGAATGTGTTTCGACATTTGAGTAGTCGACGAAATGGAACTCAATTTCCTCAACAATAAAACCAATAAAAATATAGGCATCTTTTTAGAATTGATGGATGTAATTGATGTCCTTGTAGGCATCTAAACCATGCTGAACATGTGTCAATATTAAAATAGGTTATTGTACATCTTTCACCGTCGACCTTGAACGGGAAAACTCCCCTGATTTTGAAGCTAAACATATAATAAAACTGGCTTGGCTCAGTTGCGGAAAACTCAAATATTCCACAAATGTACATAAAAGCACATTAATCCAAGGTAAATTCAGGACTTGACTCATACTAAAACACAATGGGCCTCTGTATGGCCGAAATATGTTTTTGCCCGAGTGTTCATGTCCTTAAAACTACACAGAAAATCCCCTTATTTCCCATAGAAAATTGTTAAACACGCGAGTACAAATTATAAAATCATATGAAATATGTTCTAGGATATCATCTTGGAGATTCATCATCTTGCGTGATGTTCCGGTACTTGTATGTGATTATGAGCTCAACCCAATCGTCCACCTGAAGTCAGTGAGATGTACTCGTAGCTTTTCACACTGATATTTGTCCTTATACGAAAGAAGGGGACGATCACACCAACGAACTAAAACGTCAATAGAGGTTTATCCACTAAAGAGCGGACTACCTGGGAACAATTCGCCGCTCGTGGTCAATCCAATCGTCCACCTGAAGTCACGATTGGGTTGACCACGAGCGGCGAATTGTTCCCAGGTAGTCCGCTCTTTAGTGGATAAACCTCTATTGACGTTTTAGTTCGTTGGTGTGATCATCCCCTTCTTATTTGAGGATGTATAAGGACAAATATCAGTGTGAAAAGCTAAGAGTACTTCTCACTGATTTCTGATTTTGGATGGAATAGAAAACAACGGATAATTCTGTATAAAATTCTTATATTTTTCCTACGATTGACAACTTTCATCCTCGCGAATATATTCATGGCAATGTTAGACTCTATATTAGGTATAAAGATGAGGCTTGTTAAACTGATGAACTCAAAGAAAACAACCTGAATGTCACTTGACAAAACGATGGGTCCAAAATTAAAGAAATGGATGTTAATTAGCTTTAAACATGTGTAGTATGAGTAGTTCTGTATAGAAGAAAGTGCCACTTATCAACAAGCATATCATTTCTCCTGCGTCCTTCCTTTCACTTTGTCTGCCGCCGTGTGTGTTGTCAATGGTTCTTCACTACTTTGTCACAGAACTCAACCGCTGCTTAACACATTCGTTTATAAAAGTTGTTGTGTGAATTTTTCTTCTACTCTTCTACTTCCACCCTTCTTCTCTGCCATTACTCCTACCTGTGGTTTATACAATAACCACCCACACACAATATTTGAGAACCACCCTCCTAACGAGCTGCAGCTCTGCATGTGCTGTCAGGAATTTAATTTAAACTCACATATTTCAACTGGGAAGGCAGCGGTCGGCAAAGGCAAGGAAAAACACAATTATAACTGAAATTACTAACCCTGCTGCGATGCGTCACACTCGTCACTCTTCTCCCAGAGTGACTCGATTAATCTCTCCACATGCTTACGTATCACATACCCAAATTTTAATGATGAAATTATGCCTATCATTAATCACACATTCGCATATTCACCAGGCTAATATTTTCATAGTTTATTAGAGGAAAAGGACTACAAGGATGAGTTGTGGAAATAAAATAAGAACATGCAATTCATTGTTACCTCATACGAGTAGTTTTACTTGGCTCATACTTTGAGATCCCCCGGTTTGGATACCAACTAAGCTGCCATTGGGGGTCTTAAATTTAATCCCTTTGACTACTTCTGATTGGAGCTCTTATCCTTTGGCCACATAGCTTTAAAAGTATTCAATGGTCTCGAAAGTAAAGTATGCCAAAATGCCGTGGTATTTAATAAAATCCAATAGCTTTGAATACAAATGAAGGTCAACTCGGAGATGCGGAGGTGAATGCGAGGAGTATGCAAATTTCTGCCAGATACCAGAAATAATCATTTTTATTAGCATTTCTATGGTTGCCTGCTTCGAAAGTTGCCTCATCTCACTCGTTTATGCACATGAGAAAGACCCTTTCACATGCGGCATGCGTGGCGAATCCTTTAAGAGGCCCCTCCCCTCGACCAGAACAGCCGCAGTTAAAGTCATACGCAATATGCCAAATACCGCAATTTTCATTTTTCATAGCTTCTATTTCCATTTCTCGAATTCCGATCATATTAAACACAAAAAATTACTCGCAAACCCTTTTAGGCGCAGTCGTCAGAGTCAGTCCGAGCGCTGTAATGAACGAGGGTCTACAGCAAAGATTTTTTCTAAGCGGAAAACTTCCTAAATTTAGCATAAATTCCCGCTTAAGCGAGCATCAATTGAAATTTCTTGCATATTGCTTTGCGGGAGGACTCTGGGGGTAGGGAAGGAAAGTGGCCGTAAAACATCATTGACATTTTTATTAACATGCCTGTCAGTATTTCGGACGTTTTTTCGCACACTGCCACAAAAAATGTCACATTGACAATTAACTGTCAACAAAGCAGCTTCGGTTGTGCGGCTCGATATGATTTAAAGTCGTCTGTCGGCTGTCGTCTGGGACTGCAATGAATTTGTTATTTGTAGCACTTAAATTTGGGATAAAGTCGCATAATTCGCCATGTGCGGTCGAGCATGCGAACACGTACGGAAGGAGGATAATGTATGCGTAGCCAGTTTTTTAAGACTACCACCGGATGGATATGCAAATATAATTCTGCTCTGGGGAATTGGAAGGGAAATTGTCTAAAAACAAGATAATTCTCAGCAAAACGTGCTACGAGGCGGTAATGTCAATGATAAAGAGTTAGTTGTCTGTGCTTTAATTGAAGCATATTTTCAGGGGAGCAGAAAAACTGTGTTACCAAATTCAATTACGATAATTAACTGCAAGTTTCATTTAAGCAGACACGCAATTTATGGCCACTTCGGTAATGTGACTGCTTGTCCGATGTGCAGCAGCAGCGTTTTAATTAAAGACACTTTAGCAGAGCGAGCGGCCAAAGGTCGAGTGTGGCGGCAACAGACTCGGCATAGCCCCCAGACACAACCCAGCACAGCCCCCAGAACCAGCACAGCCTTCAGACCCAACCCAGCACAATCCTGCCCAGCACATCACATCACAGCCCAGCTCAGCCCTGCCCAACACAGCCCTGCCCAGCACCTCAGAGCCCAGCCCAGACCAGCCCAGCTCAGCTACGAAGACAACGGCGCTGAATACGCAGCGACAAAGAGCACACTGGATTGTCTCGTATTTTCTTGTTATTTATGGCACTGTCGGCATTTAGGCGCCCTCCGGACACATTCTGGCGAGCAAGTGGGAAATGTTGGCATGAATTGCACTGCGCCAAGGGGTTTGACTGCAATCAAGGCAGACAAACACCATGCCAGCAGACAAATACATTGAAGTTTAATTTATGTAGACCAGGGTATAAACTGACTGCAGCCCAGCCTCACCTTAAAAGTGGTGAAGAGGTGTGCTGTTAACAGCCTATTGAAGCAGGTGCCTTAGGCTACTTAAAACTCATATGATACTAGAATTGTAGAGAAAAGTCTGTCAGAATTCGTGACTTTCTAATGGATCGTTGGAATAAGTTATCAAAAAAGTAGGATCCAAAAGTGCCAAACTTAAAAAGTCATAAGTAAAAATGCAACAACAACATTGCATAATTAGACAATTATAATACTAGAGTCTTAAATTATGGCATGTCCACTGCAATAACGGACTTAATTCTGGATTGATCTCGGAAGCCATGAATGTCAAGTCATAAATGATTGCATCTGTATAATGGAATTAATTGTGGTATACTTTGGAATGATCTCGAAAGTACCCAAAACAAATAAAACATCGTGTTATAATTAAATATTTTGAAGCATTATCGCTGTTAAATTAAACTGCACACAATCCAGTGATCAAACTATCAGCAATACTAATTTACACACCATTATGTCAAAAGTAGTACCTTTGTACTTCCTCGGATTAACGCGTCCTTCAATCCTGAAAGGTATCAGTGTATTTTTTTTGTATATATCACACTTTTTCAGGCGTCTTTCTAACCTAGCAAATCAATTTAAAATTGTGTATATATGTATATATAAGCTCTACAGGGTATAATATGAAGGGCACGCAGCCTCCTTTAGTGTACGAGGGCGGATTGATATTGAAGCTACCTAGCGCTAGATGGCAGCACAAATACAAAAACTTTTTTTTTAGAAATTGCGATCTGTCAAACGTCAGCTGTTAAAATTTCACCCAAATTCATCGATTAGTTTATTTGTTGTAGTCGTTTGAAGTAAGCAACTTTTGTGTTTCTTTAAAAATGGAAAAAAGCGAATTTCGTGCAGTGATTAAACACTATTATTTGAAAGGGAAAATGGGGAAAGAGACAAAAGAAAAGCTCGATAAACATTACGGTGAGTCTGCTCCGTCAGATTACATGGTAAAATATTGGATTGCTGAATTTAAACGCGCCCGAACAAGCACTGCAACAATACCATCAACAGGAAGGCCAAAAAAGGTGGTTACTGAATAAAATATCATGAAAATCCTCGATATCGTTATGAATGATCGCCGAGTCAAGTTGCGTGAGATTGTTGAAATGGTAAACATATTGTTACGAAATTGCCCTCTTGACAATTTACTCTGTAACAAAATTGCCCTCCTGACAATTCCTCTAACTCTCTGTACTCGGACTCGTACCGCTGGATTGTGTAGTAATCAAACAATCGCTGGTTAAATTAAAATAATTAGCTTTATTTAATTATTGCTATTTACACATTTAATATTAGGCTTAAAGTTTACTTAGTTATGATTTGCACTTTATTTAACACTTTATTTAATAAGTAATTTCATCACTTTGCACAATTACAAATACTGCTGCTTTGATTATAATGCTAGATGCACACACTTTTACGGTCTCTGATCTACTGTCCTCGAGTTTGAACAGTCTTGTCGCTTTTATAGTTTTCGAATGGTTGAGGTAGAAACTTCTACGCTATTCTCGTAGTTTCTAGAAGCTTCTATCCTCTTCGACAGAAGTCGAGAATATTCTTTTTGATATTACCGACAGATGGTTCTTGAATAAACTTTTATTCGAATAGTTCGCATCTTGACTCACACGGGGCACTCATTCTCCAGATGGGATCCTGAAAGTATGCAATCCCTTTTCACTGAGCTATCACGTTTCAATATCATATGAACGTGTGTTCAACATTTTGCATGAAAATTTGCATATGAAAAAGCTATCGGCAAGATAGGTGCCGCGTTTGCTCAGTGTCGAACAAAAACGAGTTCGACAGACCACTTCACAGCGGTGTTCGGACATGATAAAGCGTAACCTGTTGATTTTTGGCGTCGATTAATAACTGTTGATGGAACGTGGGTCCACCACTACACACCTGAAACCAAAAATCAATCGAAACAATGGGTGGAAGCTGGTGGAAGTGCTCCGAAGAAGGCGAAGGCAGTGAAATCGGCTGGCAAGGTTAAGGCAACTGTATTTTGGGATGCACACGGAATATTGCTCATCGATTATCTTGAAAAAGGATCCACAATCACAGGAAAGTATTATCGTGCATTATTGGATCAATTGATTGATGCAATCAAGGAAAAACGACCACATTTAAGGAAGAAAAAAATGCTCTTTCTTCAAGACAACGCACCGGTTCACACAGCATTAGATACTATGCTAAAATTACGTGAAATACACTTCGAATTGGTTAATCATCCACCTTATAGTCCAGATTTAGCTCCTAGTGACTTTTTCCTGTCTCCAAAGTTGAAAAAATGGCTCGCAGGAAAAAGATTCATCTCATAGATCCTAAATTCAGACATTATTTGTATATCATTTACAGTCAGAATATTGAGGTTTCATCAATAAATAACACTCTTTTATTTTAAAACGAAATCAACGCCTTAGACGAATATGGTGGACCCTAAAAGTAGGCAGTAAATTCAAGTATTGTTTATATAGTTCCGAAATAAAGTTCTTAGTAGGCCTCCTCACACAGCATAAGCCTACTTTTGGGGTGCACCAGTTACATTTCAGACGATACGAACCTTCTCTTCGATATACGGAAATATGACAGTAAGGTGTAAAAATATCCTGCAACAGACCACGGAAGTTTTCGTAGTGAAACACAGAGACATGAAATCAACTGTGGGTGAAAAGTCAAGTGAACTAAATTCATTTCTAACTTGCATACAAATAAATTAGGACTGCACAAGTATTTGTAGAGAAAACTATAAATATCAATAGTCAGAATTGTCTATAATTGTTAAAGAATAGTACTAAATGAACAATTGGTATTCTTCATTTACAATTTTCTTCATATACAAGAAAGAAAGAAAAATTCCTTAGATTTGAACAATTTCCACACACTTTTTCAGCGAAAAATTTTACATTCGTAGACTTAAATCACCATTTTCTCCGTACTTACTATTTTAAACATTCATTCATCATGTTTCAAGTCAACTAACTAAACTAACTAAAAAAGTTCTGTGAAATTTGTTGCGGCACGTACACAAAAAAGTGCGCTGCACATTCGTAGAAGTTTTTAAATTTGCTCAACAGAATTGTTGTAAAACGATTTTAAAGTGGCTGCAGTTGTTGTGATATGTGCACGCTGCTGCAGAGTCGTAATAAATTCCGAATCGCCTCGAAGTATGCTATGACTTTTAACATTTGTTGTTGAAATTTAGTAGTGGTGGCACTGCTTGTACGAGTTAACAAGGACAACAAAGGATAATGCAGCAACAAAACAACTAAACACACTCGCGCACAAACGCACATGCATTCACACACACACTTACACACTTAAACATATACATCCTCATACATTATCATACGTACAAATGAGTGTAGCTGCATATGTGCTGAACTGTCAACACTAAATTGCATGTGTATGACAATGAACGAGCACAAAAAGAACCGCGCTCTAGAACAGCAACCAGACAACGCAAACCAAAACCAAAGTTGCAACAGCAGCCAGCGGCAAATGTAAGCGGGAACAGACGCGCGTGCATTAACGTGCAGAAAGACCAACGCAAACAAGCAGCAATTCACAAGGATACATCAAGGATAATATATGCGCGCTACTTGCCAGAAAACCTGGCCATATGCAGCGTTCTTTGCTCCGCACACACTGCACGCAATTTAACTGATTACTTGCCATAAATTGTATTAAATGTTAATCATGCGTCAGGTTCGTTTCACCGTTAGCTCCACCTCAAACTGTCATGAGTGTTCAGATCGCTGGGTGAAATGGCAGCACAATCAACGCAATCTGCATAGCGCAGCGGTACTTTGGACACTATTGCGCTGGCTCACTCGCTCCCTCTGCCACTCACTCACAATACGTTCCCATTTCTTTGCAGCACTATGCATACTCTCATCGCCCCCCTCCCCCACTGCTTAAAGCAATTTTAGTCGTCTTCTAGTTCAACCCAAAACCACAGCTAATAAATTTCACCAGCATGCACCCGCTCAGCCAGCTTCCCCGCTCTGCCACTGCACTGCAGTCAAAGCCAACTGCAAAATCCAGTGTACGTGACGAAAAAAAACTTGCGTTCTTCTCTAGCGTAAATCGCGTTTGGAGCCCTCTGCACCGCGACCATTTCCATGCAGCTTTCGCCAAGTGCTAAATTTATTGGGGCGCATTTTTCGGATTCCTCCTTTGTGCATGCAGCCTTTTGTGCACTGCACCGCGTCAGCACTTATCCCTGCTGCAGCTGATAACCGCTGCTGGCATGGCTGCTGCTTTGTTCGTGTCTGCATGTCTTGTTTCACTCGAAGCCCGCACAGAAACGGAAAACTTCCATTTTCTTTGTTATCACAAACAATAAGGAGCAAAATATTTTATTTGCCCGCTTTATCCACAGCAAGAATAACATAACCCTCTGCTCTGCGTTACCCCTGTTTGTTCACTGCGTGGGACGGCAGCAGGATGGCAGCAGTTCAGTGCCAATTGAATTAAAGCGTATTGCGAATGTTTCTGCTTTTCTACTCCCAACATTTCATTTTGCTGTCAATGCAAATGGGCATTAGTTTGCATGAAAAGTAGCTGAGTATAATGGTGATTAGCGAAGTACTCAGCAGTTCCAGCACTCGGAAACGAAATGTTTCATTCACATCCTGCTTCCGTTAGTATATTTTTGGAAAATTAAAGGATATTGTTTTATGATTGGAATTTGTAGTTGAAGCGTTCTATTTTTGGCACAATTACAGATTATTTCTAAAATAGATTCTTGCTTGGTTCAGTGGGGCTACCGAAGAATGTCCTCGTCGACTTTAGACTGTTAAATTTATAAAGAATCATTACTTCTGTCGTATTCGAAGCAGGGTAAAGAAGAATATCCTTCTCGAATTTATACACTTTATTTTAGAAATATGCACATCATTACTTCTGTCGCATTTGAGGGAGGGTAAAGAAGAATATCCTTGTCAAATAAATTGAAATGATATATTTCAAATAAAAAAGTAGTACAGGATATTTTATATTTCCATATTTTTAAAGGTTTGATTTGAGAACTTAAATAAAAAACTCAATTTGCCACAAATTCTTCATCGGAATATATTCTCCCGACAGGAAATCATTCTCCCCATCAACCCTTGCAGATACAATACATTTGGCTTTAATATTGATAATAATATGAATAAAATAGACTGTATCCTCCTGCATGCACTGATTAGTCCCTCTTTAGCCCAGCCTTGAACACTCCCTTCGATTTAAACTCCTTTCCATTTTAACTCCTTGACATATCCTATAACTGGCGCCTACTAAAGTGATCATCTCACTCATATTTCATTAACTCGCACCAATAAAGAACCCTGCCATGCAAGTCTCAGTTTGACACAGTTATCCAGTGTAAACATAGACGAGCCTCAATTCCAATCCGAAGCACTTCACCTACAATTGTTTCCATAAATTGAGTTTTCAGAAAAAAAAGAACTATCTAATCAAATGCGGCAATCGACGGCAGCATCTCACCCCAGATAACATCTCCATCCATGTGCTGAGTGTGTCCAATCCGAAATCTAACTGCTTGCCCGCTAAGGACTTCATATGCATGAAGTAGTGCCAGACACGAACAGACAAGCAATTTATCATCTCCTACTACCAGTTCAGGCCAATAAAACCTGAAGCGAAAGAAGAAACGAAACGCACCGCATACAGTAACCATAACAGCTGCAGAAAAAAACCCAGCAAGGATATCGGGGATAATTGTTTCGGCGGCAGTACACATTTCACTGCACATGCATTGTGAGCGCTCGACGCAGACACAAAGGAAAAATACTACGTATATGGAAAAGCATAGTAAAAGAAACGATAGGACGCAACTGAAGATAGATTACAAAGGACAAGAAATGTAAAGCTGAGCCGTAATTCTTTTCAGGAGGGGGGTGGAGGAGGGTGTCCTTTATTCTACTACGTATTTGTATTTATTGTTGTCGTATTTGCGAAAACCAGCAGTGCACAGAACCAGCGGCGAATGCTACAAAACTAACAACAGCGATGGCAGCAGCAGCAATGTGCGATAACAATGCTGCTGATGATGAGCATCCACAGTTCGCTCAATGACTTTCCCGGCTGCATGGCTGACACAGCTCCTCTCATTTACTCTGTTCTTTTTTATTCATGCCGCCTTTTTTCTGCCATTTTGTTTACAAAATTGCTGCTTGTTTGAGCTACTGCTGCAGCAGGCCAAGCGGAAGGAAGGGCGTGTTTTTCAGCAACAACATGTTTGATGCCTGCTGTGGGCAGAGAATAAGGTCGCACGCGCACTGGAAGTGGAAGAGTTTGGGCTTTCTTTAACTGGACACGACAGGATCCCATGCCTCCCAAATCAAATTGAAATGTCTGACAAGAGAATGACATTTGTGTATAATGATTGATGATGTGGGAACGCATTTGTTCTCATTCTCTTCTCTTTCTCTAACCTCCCATTTCCCATTTTCCTTCTATATTTTTGTTTGTTTTTTATCTCTAATTCTCTCTTCTTCTGTTTCTCTCTCTTCAGTTTCTCTCTTCTTCTTATTTCTTCTTTTTACGTTCTCTTCTTCTCGTTTATTCTCTGTTATTTTCTCCTAATTTCTCTTTTTCTCTCTCTATTTGTTGTTATCTTCACTTTCTCTCTATACTTTCACTCACTATCTTCTCCCTCACTTTTCATTCATCCTACCATTTCCTATCTTTACCTCTTTATTCACCGTTCTTGTCTATCGCTATTGTCTGGAACTCTGACTTAAGGGCTTTATATCCATTTTATCCATTCACTGTGTTTCTGGTCATTCCCGCTCTTTCTATTCAGTATCTCTCTCTTTATCTCTCTCTCTCTTATTCTCTCTCTCTTTTTCTCTCTCTTTTTGTCTCTCTCTATTTTTCTCTCTCTCTCTTTTTCTCTCTCTTTTTTCTCTCTCTCTCTCTTTCTCTCTCTCTTTTTCTCTCTCTCTCTCTCTCTCTCCCTCTCTTAAACTTCTCCCTATCCTCCGTATACCCTGTATATTCTTTCCACCCACTCCCCTTCTCCATTACATCCTTTCATTATCTTTCTATCCACACTCTCTGTGCTATAACCCTCCCTCTACACTATCTGGTATTTTCACTATCTGCGCACCGCTCCATGTTTGTCTTCTCTCCATTCTATGTTTCTCTTCTCTCCGCTTTATCTTCTTTTTCCTCCACTTTATTTTTTTTTTTTTGTCAATCTCTCTTCTCCACATCTTTCCATTCTCGCTTTATTTCCCTCCCATCACCTGATAATTAATTTTATCTCTCTCGCGCTCTCTGTCTCTCTCTCGATCTATCTATATATCTATATATCTCTCTATGTATCTATCTATTTTTCTCCCTTGCCATCGCTCTGCTTCTATCTCTCTCTCTCTATTTCTATTTATATATATTTATCTCTCTCAATCTCTTTTCTCTATCTCCCTCTTTCGTTCTCTCCCTCTCTCTCTCTCCTTCTCTCTCTTTATCTATCTATTTATCTCTCTCACTCTCTCTCTATATATATCCATCTCTCTCTCCCTATCTATTTATCTATCTATCTATCTTCCTCTCTCTCTCTTCTCTTTCACAGCACTTAGTTCCTCTGCCAGTGTGTGTTCCATTCTGTGCGTGCCCATCTTAATGTCCTCGCACCAGATTGCACCAAACAAGTTAAACAAAACACAGAGTCCTGCGGAGATTTATTTTTGTATTTGTCTTTTTGAATTTTTTTCGCTCGTTTAAGCTCGCTGCTAATTTGCTGCAGTCAGCAGCTTTGTAACATTTGTTGTCGCTGCTGCTAAGCACAGGAAGTCAGCCACCCTCAATCCCCAGCCGGACCGCCAGCCGACCATCCGCCTCCACCTCCGCACTGGACTGACTGGCTGCCTTTCTGGGGATCTGCGCCTGGGCCATTGTTGTAGTTGACACTTGACTAATTTGCGCCGCTACTCGTAAATGTGGGTGCTATTTTCTAATTGCTTTTTAACGAATTTAATAAGATTAGCCTCCAGTTAATTGAACATTCTTAAAATTTGGCCTCCTTGTAGAAATTTAATTTCGTCCATTTATTATTCCATAATTTGTACATTAGCAGTCCCACCAGAATGATGTTGGCCGATTTGATTAGAGTCCTGATTAGGGCACGTCGTTCGCTGCGGAAGCAGATGTTAGGAAAAGTTTTCGATGGCATCTTGCAGCAATACTTACGCTGATAGTGAGACACTTAGGGCACCTCCTTGCAGGACTATCGCTTCGTAAGCGTCCAATGTCAGATTACTTGTTGGCTTCAGCGTGTCACTAATTAAAGAAATTGAAAGGAAACACCGACAGTGTATTAAAAACTTGTGCATGTAAATTAAGTTCAAAAAGAATTTTCATCATTAAAATTTATTCATCTTTGGCATGAATGGAATTTTTGGGGGATTTAATGCGCGCGGCTTGCCACAAAATTCGTTTGCGTGAGCGTATGAGCAACTTTTCATTATTTAATTTAATTAAATATGTTAAGCTGCGTGCAGTAAATGGGTTCGTTGCTCTTTAAACATGAACTTTTGTAAGACATAATCACATTACATTTAATTAATATTTAATTAAACACACACTCGCATGCTCGCCGACAATTTTAATTAGGAGCCACTTACGCGGGTCGTCAAAGCGCATGATGCTGTTTGCGAGCGAGCATTCCTCTAAACTGATAAGCCGCTTAGCATATAAAGCGCTTTGCTGCTACGCCGTGCACCTGTGCGCTAAATGCCAATGATTTACATTCGAACGCGCTCTAAAATAATAGGAACTGCGGTGAAATGCCAACGATTCTGCAAATAAAGGGTTTCTACAACGAGGCAGCCAGCAACACGAGCGGTACAACGAACTCGAGAAGAACTTTCAATAGTTTTGTAGTAACTCATTATAAAGTTAAAAGATTTATAATAGACGTAAGTGCTTAAACAACTTTTGCTAAGTTCGCTTAACACCAATAAAGAAAGGAACTCGGGAGACAAATGATGTCCAAAGGAACTTACAGTGTTTCATAATTAAGTTCACAGATTTATAACAAACAAAAGTCCTTGCAGCTTGCAGAAAGTGTAACGCTGCATCTGAAGGGTGAGAGATGGATATATGATAATTTCACAAATTCAGTAATCAGATGGTGCCAAAGATGGGATGTAGTAGCGTCATGTGCATTGCTAAGTTACATTGTGGTAGTCTGTGATAATTTAATATTTAATATGATAACCAAAGCCAGGTACATACTAACCATAACCCGTCTTTGTTTTGAGCTCTTTCTGTTATAATTAAAGCAAGCAGTTAGAACAATAAACAAATTGCAGAATTTGGCATTCAAAACATTTTAGTTTGTATATCCAAATTTCGCCTAACAGCCGACAAGAAATGAATACTCTACTCTCTTCTTTGGTCTAACAATTATCCGTTGAATTCATCCTTACAACTCGCGTGTGTGCTCACCTGTTCAATCAACTTCATGTCATCACAATTGCTTATATACTCACTATAAAACCTTTTGCTTTTCTATTGTCTCTCTAAGTTTGGTCTGATGTGTCTCCTTTGCTTACCATAAAATTGGGGCGGAGGTGTCTCTTTGTAGTGGTGAAGACATTTTATCATACCCAATTCGCCCACATACCATTGAAGGTATCGAGTTAGCATTTCCCTTGCCTCCTATTTGTTAATATCAGAGAAGCGGAAAATGTTTCAAAGGATTTCTTCGGATTTCTCATTCTAAATTATTAAGTGATTAAAAGACTCTTTCGAATACTCGAATATTCTCTTTGATCTCTCGAGTAGCAGCTCTCACTGTTATTGGTTAACAGAGCTAAAGTTCCCGCAGCACTTCTGTTAGTCGATCACTGGTATTTGAGTACCCATTCTGTTAATATATCACTGCTACTTGAATAGAGACAGTAGTGGACTCTTTAGAATACACTTATATTGCCTTTGATCTCATTGATTCGAGGAGCAGCGATATGATGATGAATCGCTTTTATTGATGAACAGAGCAGTTAGTTCATCACTAAAGTTCCCACAGCACTTCTGTTCATTCACCACTGCTACATGAATAGTAATTCTGTTAATCGATCACTGCTACTTGTATAGCCTTACTGTTAATCGATATCTGCTACTTGAATAACCATTCGGTTATCGATCTCTGTTACCTGAATAGTCATACTGTTAATCGATCTCTGCTACCAGAACAGCCATTCTGCTAATCGATCGCTGCTTCCAGAATAGACATTCTGTTATACGATCAATGCCAATTGAGAACCCATTCTCTTACAGAATCCCTAACATTTGAGCAGTTGTTGTGACAGTGGATCACTGTTATTTGAGCGCTGTATCTGTTATTCGAGCTGCTTGAAAAAATATTCGTTAATCAATCTCTGCTACTTGACTACCCATTCTGTTAGTCTATCACTACTAGATGAATAGCCATTCTGTTAATCCATCACTGCTGCTTGAAGTCATTCTGTTAATCGATCACTACTCTTTAATTAGGGATACTGTTAATCGATCTGTGCTCCCTGAACAGCCATTCTGTTAGGCGACCACTTGCTGCTTGAGTACCCATTCTGTTACAGATTCCCTTACTTTTGAGCAGCTGTTGTGCTATTGAAGCACTGTTGTTTAAGCACTATATTCGATCACTGTGACTTTTGTTGCAGCTCTGTTACTGAAGAACTGTTAACAAGCGGTTATGACAATAAATGCTGTTAGTTTTCCTTGGATACTTTAAAGGAGCATGCATGCTAAGCAGCGAAGACACCTGAACACGAAGGGAAACAAAGCACGGCAAACATATGATAGGATGTGTGGATGCGGACGTATATATGCGTGGATTAGGAAATGTATTTCCTCTGATATTAGTGCACCAACCTCAGGTAGAATAAGTTTCAGCCAGACAGGGAGAAGCCGAGACTGTTCGTCTTGCTTAATTCACACGACCAGAACAATACATTCACTGTTCCTCCTTCATGTTCGTGGGCGAATGTGTGGGCAGGACTTTATATTTTGAATGAATTAGTTTTAATTAGTATGATTAATTATTAAATAAAAATATTTATATATATAAACAAAATAAAATATAAAAAAAAAATTAAAAATTTTGTTTACATATTATAAATATTAAACACCTACTGTGATTGTAATCATTGATGCTTTTTCCATGGAATACAAAGTAGCAAAAGAGTCTGAATAACAATGACAGAAAAAGGTGCAATTTCTCATCACCACTGACCACATTTCCCAAGCAAAGATTATGATTTTCAATGTTTCACAAACTAAAGGGTACAATTTTATCCTCTCCTCTCTATGAATAACTGAAATTTCAGGTAAAGCTAAACAGTTCCCCAAGCACTATGAGGAAAACAAGCATTTCCATAAGCTATTCAGTTCCCAGTTGTGCGAGGTTTCTACTGCCTGCCTAAAAGCCAGATACTCATAGAGTAATCAGCTTAAACGAACGCAGATTATTCACACAGTTGCCGGAGCTCAGCAAACTGCATTACTACTTTATGCAAATCCCAATTATGCGATAAACGAGTTCGAAGTCCTGCTCCTGCATAATAACTTATGAGTAGAGCCCTTTTGGGGCGCACCTCAGAGGGGTTGTCAATGCACATCCAATGGCCCCGTGGAGCACAGTTTGAACATAATTGTTCCTAGCTATGCATTTACATCGAAAATTACTTGCAGTCATGCTATTTGCCGACAGCGACAATGCGTATTATTAATTCTCGTATGCTTTTAAACTTATCACTCATACGTCACGAAAGACGTGCATCGCTAATACTCTGGCAGACTGTGCCTGCGTTAATTGTTGCATTAAATCGACCGATTTTTATATTGTAAAGGGAAACTATAATTACAAATATGCACATTTTGCAGACGGCAGAGAGTCACCTCCAATGCGGCCACTTAGAAGACTGCTGTTTGCGGTTCCAAACTGGCGCATTGCCCAAACCACTTTAGCCATGTAGCTTCCGCAATGCGCCTACATACATGAAGGGACAATTAAATGTTATTCTCCATTTTCCAATGAATTGCCGTATACAAATACCGTGCAGGCAACATTGCGACTGCTGATAAGGCTTTAATGCTTTGCAGCAAACATCAGGCAGAAGCCAGCTAGTCCTACGGGAAATTATGCTAATAGCTAGTGTCATTATTATACAGCTTAGCGCGGCAAATGAGGCGGAGTAGTATGTAAATTGATAGGAAAAATTAAGCAAAACAAAATTGTTGGTAAGGAAAAATGTAATCTAGCAAACATGCAGTATGATATAATGTGTTTTCAAGCGACCGGGGGCCCACTAAACATGTAGACGCCAATTAGTTAGGTTCTTGGTGATAGATGAATATTACTCTGCATCAATAGAAGGCCCTCGTATGGTTCCAGTACTACTTCGTTTACGAGTATTTGTTGCCTAAAAATGTAAATGCCATGCATGAACATGTGTTGGAGTGTGTTTTATGAAAACTGATTTGCAATTCTCTCTTTCTATATACAATATTTCAATTTACCCTGGCAGATAACGTGTTTGTTTGGAGCCGGCTGCGACCACACTGAGGAATACCACTTTCGGAAAGAATTCCGCCACACTAACAGCGTGCGAAAAGCGGCTTACGTTTATGACTGTCATCATAGGATCGTGTGACTGGTGTGCCCTGCAAGTAGTTTAATTCTAGTATAAATACGACTGCAATCATACCACCCCTCAGCGGGCAAACCTCTTAAAGCCAAACACGTCTTTGTTCAGGACTTCGATTCGAAAATCGCCCCTTTGTAGCGTTTGGGTTTTCCTCATAAAAGATAACGACCTGAATAGTTTGTAATGACTTCTCTGTTGGTCATTTTGGATATCAAAATTGACTTCTTCATAGTTGGGATGCACTGGTAGCCAAGTTTTATCGGCAGTCGAAAATCCTTGAAAATGTTAGAAAACACAAAATTATTTAGCGGCAGACTCCAACTTTTTGCCCGGTTCACATTCACCTGCATTTTTGGTATCATCCCATTGAAAAGGAGTGCGAGCGAAATCTCTGGAGACTTTTTTATACTTATCCTTTCCCGCCATAAGCGCAAGTACGTCCTTTGTGTCCTCCCAGCTGATGTCACGGTGGTCCTCCATACCGAGTTCATCACCCTGTAATGGGCGGCCAGATAAAATACAATTTCTGCGCCATTAAAGCCACTCACATTGTAGAAGATGGCCACCCCAGGCAAGGTCATTTGCAAGATAAGCATAGCATCGAGTCGTGTGTGTCCGTATCTGGTCGCCATACGCGAAGTGTTGGGATTGCCGAAGATCCAAGTAGCCAAGCAATCACGCGGCTTGTAAATCATCCATTTCTGTATATGAAAGACGAAATCATGTGCATCCGAATTATCATCCAATTCCTTATAAATGTTGTTAAAAGGAAGGTGAGCGCCCCGCGCACCCTCCGTACTGCCGTAGTAATTCATCAAATTTTTCACATCGGTATCAGCAGCCTCAGTCATCAAGAGGCGCTTGTGTCCGCCTTGTATTTTTCGGTATTCGTAAAGCAAACGGCGCCAGTGCTCCACCAAGCCGTACACCTCCGGCTGCATAAAACTTTAGCAATGTGTGTACGTGTGTGTGCTACAAAATACTGCTCGCTTACCAGATCCTTCGTGAACACATGCTTTGTGTACTGATAGGAAGATTTATCTCCAGTCAAGTGAGATACTGGTTCATCCGAGAAATCGGGCGTTTCGTACAGATAATTGATCGAATCCACATGAAATCCTAGGACACCTTTATTCAGCCAGAAATAGAAAACAGTGTCCATCATGGCCACCACATCCGGATTTCGAAAGTTGAGATCCGGTTGATGCTTGGAGAATTGATGCAAATAGTATTGTCCCCGTCCCTCATGCCATGTCCATGCTGAACCGTGGAAAACTGATTGCTATGGAGGGTTACAAAATAATACGCGCTACAAGAATCTGAATATGCGCCCCAGTTGCCTCATACTTACCCAGTTATTCGGTGGCGTACGCTCACCGTTCTCGTCCTTGTGACCATCGGCCCACACATAATATTCATCAAACTCCTCATCACGCGCCACTGACTTTAAAAACCACTCATGTTCTTCGGACGTGTGATTCGGCACTAAATCCATAATTACTTTTATGCTACACTGTTCTGCCTCGCTTATTAATTCATAGAAGTCCTTAAATGTGCCGTAATCCGGATGAATGGATTTATAATCAGTGATGTCATAGCCAAAATCCTTCATTGGCGATGCGTAAATAGGCGTCAGCCAGATGACAGTGATGCCCATTCCTTGCAAATAATCCAGTCTCGATATAAGGCCTGCAAATATACTTGCGCAATTTATCAAACGAAAATATTCCACCATTTTCTGAATATAAACAATCGAGAAAATATCGTCCTATCCTCGAGAAAAATTCTCATTAGTTCTCATTCAGAGTTGGGATGATTTCCAACCGAATCCAACGCGCCATAGGCGGAGATCAGGTCAAGTGGAAAACCATACGAAAAGAACAGGCACAAATGAATTTATTGCAATAATGCTGGTCAGCGTACCCACCTTGAATATCGCCAATACCATCACCGTTGCTGTCCTTGAAAGAGCGCAAGCAGATTTGATATACGATGGCATCATGCCACCAGTCCAGTTGCGGGGAAATGGGTAGAAGACTGTCTATGATTAATTCTGGAGATCTAGTTGCAAGGTATTCTGCATATTTGCGCTCAAGATATTGCTTGTAAGCCGATTCTCGAAACATGGTTAGGTTAAAACTGAAAATTAAAAGGCACACTTTTAATTGAGTTACGAATTTGGCCATTTCGGTTTTATAGAAATGTATTTGCAATTTCTGGAACATCTTGTCCACGCTGCCTCTCTCGCACTCTCCAGGCCTCTCTCTCGCTGTCTCCCTCTCTCTCTTGCTCTCTTTCTCCCTCTCTCTCTCTCTCTCTATCTCTCTATCTCCTTATCTCATCACTGCAAACAGAAAATTTTAAAACAAATTATGTTTAACTTCCCTCGTTAGACGGAGACCAACAGAGGAAATCGTTAAGCGGAGTTTGCTGTTTTTAGTTGTAATTTGTACCCTACAACCAGCATGCACTATCATCTCCAATACTTGTTAGTTGATTATGAAAAGATTTTGGTGCATGCAAATTGTCTTTCAAACAAGTTAAGGCTGAGTTTTGTACTCACTGTGAAAAAGCCATGCAAATTTAGTTTCATATTATTTATTTTGTAGCACAAACTTGTAGTAAGGTAGGGGACTAACTTAGTCTACCTAGCAGTAATAATATGAATTATTCCCTAATGTCGTAATTTAAATGTACGTCGACGAATTTAGAACGTGAGATCGAAAGCATGCATTAAGCTTATGCCACAAAGTGTGTTACGAGTTTTGACTGTTTGGCTTATCAGTTCGATTTGACACCTACATAGTAGGTATCTTGACCAGGGTCTCAATTTCACCTTGCGCCTCTTTTTGTTCCTTAGCTTTTTCTAAAGCAGTAACTTGCTCTTCTATTAAAATTATACCGTCTTGGAGTACCTTCGCTTCCAGCGTTTTCAATCTCTTTTTAAAATTTTCGAGGTCATTTCTCTGCCATATTGACCCCTACACTGTAAAAAAAATAGTTCAATAAAAACTTAAAACAATTGTAAAAGCTATTTTTAATGAAACATTATTTTCTCCGCCCTATCTCAAAATTATGATATCAATATATCTATAATATATATAGATATATATATATATATATATATATATATATATGTATATATATATATATATATATATATATATATATATATATATATATATATATACATATATATATATGTATATATATATATATATATATATATATATATATATATATATGTATATATATATATATATATATATATATATAATATCAATATACATACTTCAAGGTGGTTCACAATACACTCTCTCACGTAGCGTCACGTAAATATTGGTTTGTCGCATGTACACGGAATATACAATGCGTATACGACAAACCAAATATACGGGTTCAGTGTTTGAGTCACGGCAAATTAATTTAGAACAAATTCTTGATTCTACAAAACAACTTATTGAAGCGCTCTTTTTCAAATTCATACGTCTCAACTATCGTTTACTGGTGTTCCTGTTGACAATTGCCAGGGCCTATTTACTTTGACAGTACCATGATCTATTCATACAAACAGAATGATCCTTTCCAGTGACTTTATATTGTTTATTTGCCGAGTGTGTAACATAGTTTGACACACTGTTTCAAAGCGAGTTGAATCATTGCCAAATTCTTAGCAGGTAAAAGCCTAAGGGAGAGTTGTGTTGCAAATCCACAGAGTGAGATTTCCAGTCCAATTGTTTATAATTATGTTTATCCCACCATTACATTATAAGATCATATAGTACACAAAAATTGCTTTGCTCGCTTTGAGAGGTGCTTACCGGATAATACCTTTCCTATAACTAAAATAGTTACAAAAAAATTTACAAAACTTTCCCTTCGTTAAATTGACAGGTCCTATTGTATGGACCGGAGACATAGCAACACAATTACGCATAGCGTAGGATACACCTCCATACACACAAGTGAAAGATATCCTTTCATATTTGCTCCTGTGAAACCTGTTTTGTATATATTTCGCTTGAGCATTGCCACACACTTTGAATCCATCACATTCATTCATATGCAATTTTTGACAGCTGAAGCATACATTCAAATGTCGCTGTAACTTGTGTTTAATACACCATGACAGTGATATGAGCTGTGATAGAAATGGGTTTTATTTGCGTTAACTCCACTGCACAGTTTAAGTTGAATAGGCAAAGGAGCATCTGTGGTATTGATGGAATTACTATGCCAGATATGGAGAGCGACTAATTTGCTCACTATATAGCACAAAAGGATACAAGGATTCATAATAATTTCTTACCAAATGTGGTTAACCAAATTTATAGTGAAATAGTCCACATTCCCTGGCAAAAGGAAACTTGTAAAAATTCAAAAGAGAATTTCGAATTCTTTACAATTTCTATACTTTTTTGTATGATCGCCAACTTTGATATTGTGAGAATGCAATAGCACTGCGAACACCATGACGATGATTACATTTGGTGGAGGCGGCCTATGGATTGTTTTCTTCCAGTGAAATCACACTAGTGCCTCTGTCAACAATTATTGTGATTCTGTTTGTTTTACACATTAAGATGGAAAGGAACTTTCGGAAGGCTTCCACCTTGTGGAATGATATCATGGTAGACACCCCTGACGTTACCTTTTACGTATGCTGATATTATAAGAAGCTAGGATAGCACAACCAAAACCCTTTTGAAAATAGTCTGATATTTTTGGAGCTGTGAGAAATTATCGCCTTGAGAAGACAAATATTATGTGGTGTTCATAAAAACCTTCAGATAGAGTCCCTAAGGTAACTTCACGTACGAAATATTGAATATTATATATTATTATTATTGAATATTGAATAGATGTATGTATATTAAGTCATCATTTTGTCGTTGTCATCATCTTTTCAACACACAATCTTTCAAAACTGTTCTATGGAGACTCTATGGAAAACTTCTCATATGATTGACTAATATTCATTATAAATTATAAATTATAAATTATAAATATCATTATCATTATTAAGTTATAATTCTCTCGTCATCAACTTCTTAACACACAACCTTTCAAAACTGTTCCACGGAAGGTGCATAACAATTCCTAAAAAGTCTTGACAATTCGACCACTTAAGTGAACTATTCCCTTCACAGAAGAAACATTTGTCTTCTGAGGAAAACAGGTGCTTCAGACAGATCTTACCTCTTAGGAATACAACCAGGTAGAAACCTGCCTCAATGCCGCTCAGACATACATTTAAATTGTAACAAAAACACATCTAATACAACAGATATGAATTCGCATCTAATAAGAATGTTGAGTGTTTGATGCACCCCAACCACAGTCCTCTCTTCTAATTCTGACCATGATGTAAGAGATATTAACATGGAATATTTATCGTTGTTAATAAGGTTCAGAACATGGCTACTATTCCTGCCATTATGACCATGATGGAAGAGATATTGACATGCAATATTTTTCGTGAGTAATATGGTCCAGAAGATGGTTACTATTCCTCCTATTACTGCTGCTCCCAATTACTTCACTCACAGTCAGTTCCAATTGGTATATTTTGATACAATTTTTATAAATCAAATCGACCAATTTGAAATAAATTCTCCCTGGTTCGTCAAAACATATTTGGACCCTCGTAAATGTCAAATTTAAACATTAGTCTCCAATTTCAGGTATGCTGGTCATCAGAAGATTCTATGATTTGGCCAACTGAGCAGCCAGTGTTGCCAGATAAGCTATTGAAAATGAGCGGTTATAACTGTCTAATTAACCGCAAGTGAAGCAGGGTCAAAGGTGAGATCCGAATGGTTTCCGTTAACAAGCGAAAATTCTGCTAAATTTTTCCTGTTCTGGCAACTGTAGTTCTTGATCGGCTGAAAGAGAGCGAACCGTTAAGATGCTAAAAATAATCAAATGTTGTTGTTGTTCTTTCAGTTGCGCTGTCAGCCAAGTTGGCCTCTGCCGCCACTGCAATTGTTGTGTGTTTGAATATTTGTTTTGTTTCTGCAAATTGAATGTCGCATTTATAATTTTTGCAGTATTTGTTAATTTTTGCTATAAAAGAACAGTTATTTATGATGCATTGCAGGATTAATTAGAACAAGGATAACTAAATTCTTTTTAGAAAGCATTCAACACGTTTTTTTTTATGTTCAGTTAATTTACCTTCTTTAGGAAATTATACTAAAATCAAACTAATTCCGCACTTTTGAAACACTCGGAAAAAATCACAACTTTTGTTTTTATTAGATCAATATTTGATATATATAGAAGTGACTTTAAAATTCCGTATTTAAATACAAATTTGTTACGTTCCTGACCACTGAATTGGTAAAGTGTTACTGATATAATGCATAATGCACAGGCCTCATAAGTTTGCGGTCCGAAAATCCAAAGCTTCTCTCCCTCTCTCTTTCATTTTCATTTACTGTTACTCTCTCATAATTCATATGAGAGGTCGCACGAGATTTGTTAGATTCGCACAGTGGGCAATATAAGTTAAATTTTAGTTACAATATGTATTGATGTTCCATGACAACCTTTAAGTTGGTTTACTCTCGCAGAATATCAAGCATGTTGTACAACAAAACTGAGGACTAGTAAGAAGACTGCAGGCGCAAGAAAATTTGTGGTATTTGGAGTTAATATTATTATATCCTGTATCATTTATACATTATATATATAACCATAACGTACAATTTTGAGAATATTTTCGATAATTTCCTCTCAAAAGACTTTCATTATCCCTTGGGAGAGGTTGTGAATGTTGTATTCGTTTAGAGATTATTGTCATAATAACGGATGTGTTTAGATTAAAAGAATAAAACTTGATTTAGGACTCCTCTTTTATAGATTTTTTATTACTCCTCTTTTATAGATTGATTTAGGACGCCTCTTTTTTAGATTGATTTAGGAATCCTCTATTTTGAAAGATTGATTTAGGACTCCTCTTTTATAGCTCGATTTAGGACTCCTCTTTTATATCTCTGCTTTTATTACTCCTCTTTTATTACTCCTCCTTTATAGAAGAGTCCTACTTTTATAAATTGACTTAGGACTCCTCTTTTATAGATTGTTTTATCACTCCTCTTTTATAGATTATTTTATCACTCCTCTTTTATAGATTGTTTTATCACTCCTCTTTTATAGATTGATTTAGGACTCCTCTTTTATAGATTGTTTTATCACTCCTCTTTTATAGATTGATTTAGGACTCCTCTTTTATAGATTGATTTAGGACTCCTCTTTTATAGATTGTTTTATCACTCCTCTTTTATAGATTGATTTTAGACTCCTCTTTTATAAATTGTTTTATTACTCCTCTTTTATAGATTGATTTAGGACTCCTCTTTTATAGATTGTTTTATCACTCCTCTTTTATAGATTGATTTTAGACTCCTCTTTTATAAATTGTTTTATTACTCCTCTTTTATAGATTGATTTAGGAATCCTCTTTATAATACGTCGTTTATGCCTCTTAGTAAGAGAGATGTCAATGATATCTCTCTAATTACAACTGCACTGCTCTTCCTCTAATTCCTTATCACCAATAACTTGAAAGTTTTTAATATTTATTCATATTTAGTCTTAAAGATAATGATACTATACTCCGCTAAATCCCCGTTTCAGAAGTACTCATAACAAAATTCCCTTCGTAACCACTCTCAAACTAAATTTCTTCAATTTCTATACCAAGAAAGAGGTACCAATTCAAGAAGAAAGTTGTTTATAATAAGTAAGCTTATTATCCTCCTCAATGCCTTATTCTCATCTCGCAATCTCCCTCCCAATATTAACTCTAAATCAATCAAAATTCAAAAGAATTTGTTCTCAATCCCTGTTTAAATTGCCCACCTAAACCCCTTTTACGAATAGTAATGAATTGTATTGTTGACTTAATGGGCACCTTCAGTTTGCGGTAGCCATGAGTCCGATAGGTTGCAATTTCCTGCATGCTACTCACATGCATATGAACATGCAAACCGCCACGTACAGTACCCTTTCAAAAACTCCTGTGCATACCTACTGTTTCCTCTTACAAATTGCCGCCGCATTAATCAATGCAGTCCTGCCTCTTTGATGTCTGTTGAGAAGCCAAATACTGCATGAAAGCACACACATGGACATGTGAAATCATCCTGATTAATTTCTCTGCGAATGTGCAAGCTCACTGCAGGCAGCTCAGTGGAAATTGCCAGATGACTGTGCTGTAATGCCAAACATAATGGGAATGAATGTGATGGCGTCTCTAATGACCTTTGTACTTTTAACTATCTCATCCCGGCATTCATGTGCAAACACATTCCCTTCGTTTGTATGCATAAAAGCACGGCGTTTGGACTTGCTACGAGTACGTATCAAAAGCATGACTCCCCTATTTTTGTAGTATTTCACCAACTAGTCAAATCGTTATGAGTTGCATTCCAGTCAATACTGGTAAATATTCCTCTGGCTGCTAGAAATGAGAAGTGGCTGGAAAGACACACAACTATGCAAAAACGAGCGAGCCAAATTAAGAAGGAAGGATGGAATTTCAAGCTCAATTGCGTCTGTGCGTCATCATTGTAATAAGCAGGCAGCCTCCCTACTCCATTACAACTTGCATGGCAATACGAGTATAAGAAAGAATTGACATAATTCCTTCATTTGGGGTATTTTTCAAATGTGCTCATTCAGCGAGCACAGCATTCTCCTCCTTCATAGTCAGTTCGTTGTTCCAAACCACAACGGAAATATTGCACAATTGGTTGCACAGAAAATGTTTCCTTGTATATCTGAGGGAGAAACGGTAGTGGCTTTAGTTAAAATAATCCTCAATATTGCTTGTGTATCTTACCTGAGATAAGAAGATGATGGGAATTTTTGACAAGGCACCTTTCCGTTTTAAGCATAGAGCTGCGAGTATGACGCGTTACTGAGAATTATCGGTGAGGTTGCACTGATAAATCTTACGTAAATTATCAGTTATTAGTATGTGAACAAGTCTTGTGAATTTCTAATCGTTATTTTGTCGAATTTGCAGCTCTCTTAAGTTGTCTTCCCATATAAAGAATGTAATTTAGTTCAAATTTCTCTTTGTACTGCCTTTTCTTCACACATTTCGTCACCTTCAGCACACGAGTTAATTGTCTCAAATAAAAAGCATACTTTTAGGGTTTAGTTTAGGTTCGTTCGTTTCACAGAATAATGGCATTAAATTGGTCTCTTATTTGCAAGCGTATATTCTTTCATTACACGAACGCGTCCGTCTGCAATATTAAAGGAACCTCGTTCTCGTTGTCTTCATATGAGCCAGTAACATAAATAGTCAAATTATGTTTTTTGGGCTTCTCTCTCACTGCACGATTATGAAGTTCATTTTTACACTCATTTTTGTTTGCATTTTCCTTTTCCTTTTTTTGTTTGGCTGCCATTAAGAAGAATACTCCCTTCCTCAGGCTTTTGCAATTGCAAAATGGAATCCCTCTCGCCACGTAGGAGCGATCATTTGGGTCTTAATCCTTTTTGTTTGCGTACAAAGAATAATTCTGGTAAATATTTCTTTATAATTTTCACACAATTTAGCAGCATATTCTTTTTATCAGCAGGACTTTCTAAGGACGTTTTTTCCTAGCATGGCGATTATCAGTGCAGCGGTTGCTGGTTTGTTGTTCATTAATTAACTGACAAAAGCAATTCTGCTGAAAGATTTATGTGCAGGGCATATTTCCACGCTTTATTAGTCGCTTTACTGAGGACACATTAATTTTTGTCAACTTCCCTGAATTTACTTGACATTTTTATTACCCTGCTGGAGTGGTGTTTCACTCCAGCAACAGGCAACCTCACCTGGCCTAGCAATCATAACGGCTCAACAAGTTAGCTCCAGTGTCGATTGGCGTAGCTTTTTTGTCGTATAACAACAGCGTGTATCCGTAGAAAGTTACTGCGTCGCATAAAGTCTCCTTTGCGCCAACTTCAAACGCCACACGGAAGGCAGCAGACAGCAGAAGACGCTTTCGGCACTTATGAGAAAATTATGAAAAATGATTTAAATTAAATTTTGCCAGCGCATAATTATGCTAAAAATAAATTTGCACAAAGCACTCGCTACAAGCCAAACTCCTACGCCCGACACGCCCACCAACTCGCTCACCCGCTGGCTAAACACAGGGAGAAAGCAAATCCAAGGCGATTGCCACAGAAAAGGATAATGTGGAATGCTTGAATTCTTAGCCACGGCAGGCGGCAGGCGGCAGTGACGTGAAAAGGTTAACGCTGCTGACAAAGTTGGCAGCAGCAACATAATGAAAAGATGATAACGACGACAGCGTCTTAATAACAAAAGCTGTAAAAAGTGGGGGTGGAATATAAGAAGGGAAGTGGAAGGCAGGGGAAAGTAAGGCAATGTCTTCAACAGCGTCTGTCCTAGTTGCAAGGAACTTAAGAGCGCTGCGGCGCACTCCGACGCTGCTGGCTATGATAATAAAACTGAAGCGGAATTGTCGCTGTGTGTCGGCGTGTGGGTGTGTGGGTGTGTGTGTGGGTGCTTGTAAGTAGTGGCCATTTTGTTCTAATGGCGTCTTGGAGAGTCTCTTCATGAAACTTTTAAATTTAATTTGCTGGCATTTTTTACTGTTTTCCTGAAGTTCGCCAAATTTAACGGAACTTCAACTTCCGATAATAGCGTCACTTAAAATTAATAAGAAAATGTCTACGAAAACCGCCAGGATTGGTGAATTCATACTTTCTGTGTGTAGGTGTGAGTGGGAGCCACTTGATGTGTGTGCCGATGGCGCTTTCGAAAAACATTTGGCGCCATTGAGGATGAGGTTTTAATTGAATGAGTGCCGTCGCTGCAGTGCGAGCATTCAAAAATGAAGTGCTGTGCACTGAAGCGCTGAGTAGAACTGCATAAAACTGCAGTAAAAACTTTATAAGCGCGAAAGTCTTAATGGCTACAAAACTGAAGTAGTGAAAAGCGTAAATAAAACGGGAAAGCATTAAAAGCGGAATAGTGGGGATAATAAAAGAATGGAACCGTATGTTGCGGATGGCAAATTGCAGCTCAAGGTTCGGTCAGCACGTAACAGCGCGTATCTTCGGGGTATGGTCACTAGTGTAAGTCGAGTTGATTGCAGTTCGTGACTGATATAATTGAGGTACTCTCCGTGAGCAAATTTATACTTCCTATGGAAATTTCCGCCAGCAGGAGTAATGATAGAAATAAATGCGAATGCCTCACCAAGTCAGTACAAGATTGTGTGCTTGTGCTACTCGGTTTAGTCTGCTCAACACTTTGCCTCACAGGATGCAAAAGAAGGAATTAATATAACCTGTAATTCCGCTTGTAAAGTGAAGTCTGAAGGAGCCACAATTTTTAAGCAATATCAGAAGAAATGCTTGGGATTTCTTTTGTGAGCCTACAGTATATTGATGCGATAATTAGTTTCTTGTTTGATCTCTGGATTGTGTGAAATAGAATAATAACCTCAATGGAACACTATTATAAAGTAATATAACCAGTAATTCTTTCAATAAAATCAGTTTTCAAACCACAGCTTTTGTATTACTTCATAAAATCAATCCAGTGATTCGAACTTTTTGCAAGAAACTAATTTTCATCACATGCAGATTGACTGAGCTGGTTTGTATAATGAAAAGACCCAGTTTCTGCAACTGCACTTGGTACAAAAAACTGAGCTAAGCTGGGAGTAAGGTCTGTAATGAAGGCTTACAAAGACTGCATCATAAATCCTTAGATAAGCATTGTCGAAGCTCTGCCTTCTCTTGAAATCTTTCAATACCTGTGAATAAAGACCAGGAACGAAGGTTTATAGAGACACCATCAAGGATCCTTAGATAAACACTGTCGAAGTTCCGGCTTCTCTTAAGGTGTTGGACTATCTATATATGAAGTTCTAGAACGAAGGCATATAAAGAGCAATAATGGATCCTTAGATAAACACAGTCAACCTTCCAGCTTCCCTTGAAGTCTTTGACTATCTATGAGCAGTCTCTTTTAGTAACTTGGGGTTTAACAAAGAAATGTATAGACTCTCTTATAAGAGAATCGCATCTCTCAGCATATTCGTAACATGTTGAAGTCGCTTAGAGTGCCAAAAGAGGGCGTCTCTCAGTTGATAAGTTGGAAGCCTCTTTTATAAACTGTGGTAGACTCTAAATTGGCTTGACCAGCATAATAGGACTGAAAAATGTTATCTGCGGTTGTCTGGCAACAGCTCAATTGACGGATTTGTCCTACCACCACTACTAATACAGCATAGTCTCAACCCGCCACACAGTTATCAGTGAGCGCACTTCCCCTCTACCAACCTCAAACCGAATCCTGCTGCCTGCACAATGCTGAATTTTGTACATTGCTGAATTTTGTACATTATTGAACCATTTCCCGTACACAACGTTGCAATTAAGCCTTAATTAAGTAATCAAAAATATTCTGCATACTCGCAGCAGCACAAAAACACAAGTTCCCCACTTTACGAAGGCATTCCGGTACAAATACGCGCGCACTGGAACATTAAACGCCAGCAACACACGAACCGCAACGGCCACAGCAACAACAATGCCAGGAGCAATGCAGCGATTTCGCCAATAGTTCTGCCATAACCACAGTCACGCTGCCGTCATGGAGGAAGCGCTGCGCCCAGGTTGCGTGGGTCGTCAGGGTTTTTGAACACGCGCGCAGGAGTGCAGTCTTTTGTGGGCGGCGAGAGTCCGTGCGGTGGAAAGCGACTGCAATTGTGGAGAGTGGCATATTTGAATATTGTGCATTTTGTTATTCACTCGTTGAGCAAACAAAGGACTATTTTTTTGAGCGGACCGAGCAATAAAAACAGAGCAAATATAAAATTTTTGGAATCGCGGAAACAATTATTCAAATTTTTTGAATGTTTGCGAGCTGAAAACAATTTTAAAAACTTTTTTATTTCTTATTTTTGTGTTTATTTTTTGTTTGCTTTTTTTTTGTTTGCATGCAATTTGCCAAAGTTTGCGCTTTTAATGCAGCAATACTGTTTAATCTGCTGCCAGGATTCAATCCACACACTCCCCCCCCTCTCGTCATGTTGGCTCGGCGCTTTTTTATGTGTGCATTTGAGCATTTCGCAGAGCTTCGATTTTTATTTGCGTTGCCATTTTCGTTCAACACATTTTTTTGCCAGCTCCTTCCCCGAAAATACCGAATGCAAAGCTTGACAAAAGGGTTGCTTGCGTGGATTTATGAGTGTGTGTGCGTGTGTGTGTGTGCGTGTGTGTGTGTGTGTGTGTGTGTGTTGTCCTCGTGTTTACGCGTGCTGTGTGGCTGTAGTTTAATATGCAGCCCTCCTACTTGGGGCGTTGGGAATTGCACACACAAGTTTTGCAGCAACTTTCTCCTTTTGGCTTGACGAATGTGTGCGTGAATTTAAATGTCCGCCCCTCCGCGCCACTCCCCCTCGTATGTAGCAACATAAAAACGTAATTTGTAAACGCAATTCTCGTGGATAAAATGTAACACAAAGTAAGAACACCCACACCCACCTGCCTTCAGCTCGACTCTTGATCTACTCTGCTCTGCTCTACAGTTCGGCTCTGGAGCTGCTCTGCTCTGGATCTGCTTTTCATCTTGGACGGATTGTGTGTGGTGCGTGGTGCGTTGTGCGCTGTGTATTTGAAATTGATTGAATTTGTTATTACTCGTAGTTCCCTTGTTACTTGCGCAAAATTATAGCGTGAATTTATTGCTTTGCCCTTGACAATATGCGCTTGATTGAATAATGTTCGGTAAATTGGCAAATGATTGCCACAATGTCTCTGTAGCCTCAGGTACCTGAAACTTCACGCACCCAAACAAACAAAAGGAACTTACGGAATGTGGCTCAAGAGCATTTAGAAGGAGCAACAATAAATGTTTTTTACCTTTGACGGAGACAAAGCCGATTGAAGGCTCACATTCCGCAGACATGCACAATTTAACCGCTATTGACTGAATTGGCAGGATGTTAAGCTGCTCTCTGGTAATTAGGGCAGTCATTCATTCAATTGACACGTTTAATTTCAAATACCATAACGGTCGGATGGCGATGACGGATGGGACAAACTCACACCCAAGAGAAATGTTTGCTATAACGCATGATTTGGTTATGAGAAAATTACTCCTCCAACTCGGTCGCTGTAGGTAACCCAGAGAACTTTTGGGGGAAGGCAATCCAGGCAGCATTTGATGAATCCTTTCAGTCCTGTCTGTTCATCCCTATTTAAAGTAAGAAATGAAGAAAATCAGTAAATTGTGCTCAGCCGGAAGAGAATGTTAAAGCACCACTTCGTTAGAGATACAAAGCAACTTCGGGCACCTCGGTGTCTGTAGGTAAACAGAGTACTTTTGGGGAAAGGCAGCATTTGATGGATCCTTTCAGTCCATCCCCAATTAAAGTAAGAAATGAAGAAAATGAGCAAATTGCTGGAAGAGTCGGAGGGAATGTTAAAGCACATAAACGCGAGAAACACATTTCCGAAGCTTTTATATACCTCACCACTTCTGAAGAGGTACAAAACAAATTCCAGAGACGTAACTATGCTGAGTGGATAGCTTTTGTGGCATACCTAATGCCAAAAAGGAAAATACTGGGAATTACCAGCCAAGCCAAGTGTGATACACACTTCTTAGGCACATTGATTGATTGCTTGTTTTGGGTGGTCAGGAAGACCTCCAATTTAGGAGTTTAGTCTTGTGATGCTGTACTGCAAAACACGGCATATTTTCTTAAAGAAATTTGAACGACCTTCTTGCAACTCGACCCTTGCATTTAGGAACTTAAAGGACGACATGTGAAGATACAGAATTTCATATTAAACATAAATAAAATGAACGTAGAGAGCTCTTTTTTGGTCCACTCTTCGATTAGGTGCCAATTGCAACTTCGTGAACAACTTTTTGGTTCAGTACATGAGTTTTATTTGCTTTCTCTTTGTCTGCAGCCGTATCTCCTCTGAATATCCTTCATTTAACATTGTAGGAAACTTGGTATTGGTGCATATTATATTCTATTCTTGAGTACAAACTGACTAATCCACCAGCAACCACTGAATAAGAGGTGAGGGTGCTGCTTAAGGATTACTTAAAAAGAACAGTGGCTGATCTTAAACCCCCCGTTCACATCCAACTCAGACTGGCATAAATTCACAAAGATTCCTCCTGATTTCAATTACTCGCTCAACTTTTTTAATATGAAATTTTTTAGTTAATATTCCTCCTACAAAATTGCCGCCTGATATAACAAAAAAAAACCCCAAACTTCAACGAGTTTAACATTTTTCCCTTTATTGAGGATGGAGGCGAGCACAATGCTTGCTGGGTGCTTGCCAAGTGCTGCGAATATTCATTATCATGGCCACAAAGGTGTGCACAGCAGGAGGTCCTGCGCAAAAAAACTGTGTGCCTTGCATCCTTCAGCAAATATTTTCCCTTTTGATTTATAATTTAATTCGAATTCTTTTGACGGCACTAACGAGTGAAGCAGCAAGGGAGAAATGGGGCCAAAAGCAAGCAACGCAAACACATGAAAATTTTTAAAATTCTTACCTTTGGAAAAAATGTGCTTTCACATAAATATTTGCAGCTCCTTTTCTTCAATGCTTGCTTCATTTGGTCGTACGCACCTGTACGTCTCTGTGTGAGTAGGTAGTTGCGTGTGTGTGTGTGTGTGTGTGTGTGTGTGTGTGTTTGTGTGGGTGTCTGACTGGGTAGTTATATGTGTGTTTGGGTGTATGAGGCCCTGTTTTTCGGTGTATGAAGGATGTGCCCGCACATACGTTGCTTTTATTAAAGAAGAATATGTATTTCCTTATTTTTAACATTCTTAACCTTCCATATTTGAAGTATGTACGCCCGATCCCCACCCCCGCTCGCTTCCGTCTGCCTTCTGCGCCTGCATGTCATTTTGACAATTTGCGAAGCAGTACTCAAGCGAAAGGGGCCCAGCCAGGACGAGCCTTTCACATCATTTTTGATTATGTTGGAAAGGCTCGGAGAGTGGTGGCGGTGGGCTTTTATTTCCCTTCGGATTATTTGCGATTGTTTGTCTGCTTTTTACGCTTATCAAACTCGTATTATCAAAGTCGTCCTGGTGAGTGTTTGTGTGTGTGTTTTTCCCTCTGCGTCAAAGCTGGGTATGCAAATATTACTTACCGGCCTAGCTGGAGAGGATTTACTGCGATGAATGTCGTGTTGCTGCGATAAGGGTTACTTACCCAGTGCGTGTTCGTTCCAGTTTATGCCATTTATTGACATTTGCATATTTTGGCAGTTTTTGTGGCCATGCCGGACCAACGCCAATCGTATCCGTCTTTGTTTAGCCCTCAATACTCGCAGTGGCCCCATTGATTTGCTGCTGCACCGAACTTATCAGCACAGTCGATTTTGTGCGTATTTCGCACACACACAAATATTCAAATTTAGCTTATCCTTTTATCCTTGAATGACAGTTAGACACAATCACAAACAAAAGCAAATTATTTAAAGGATTAAATGCTAAAATGTGAGGATTACTTTTTGCACATCCATTTTTGTTTGGTATTTTATTTATTTTTTTTTTGCTTTGTAGTTTTGAATAATTTCCATTTCAATGATTGGTGTAATCAATACGGAAAAATCTCTCTCAACATATCCAGCTTTTTTTGTATGAAAGAATTCAATTTTACAAACTTTTTTAGACTAATGGAGGATTTATCTAAATCGGAGCTCGGACTAGTTTACATATGTTGGATTAAATGGAATGAATGGCTTCTCTAACAAAGTGGAATATTTTAAAATTATTGTGCAGATCATTAATATTCATTTACGGTCAGTTGGAAAATGGTTGACCATGGTGTTGGAGCAGGCATATACTGCCCTGAACTAGATATGAAACACAGTCATGCAGGCTCCTTGATGGTATTGCAGTGTTTGCTGCCAGCTAGGAATGCCACAGAGTTCCCTGCATAGCAATAGTCTATGGAACTCCGCTGCGATTAAAGGTCTAACTTCATGCTGCGTGTCATCCAGATACATTCTTCAATACAAGGCCACTAACCGGAAGCTGTGCATCTACTGAGTGCCAGGACACAATCTTCATTGCAAGACCACTAACCGGAGGCTGTGCATCTACTGGGTGCGAGGACACAATCTTCATTGCAAGGCCATTAACCGGAGGCTGTGGATCTACTGGGTGCCAGGACACAATCTTCAATGCAACGCCACTAACCGGAGGCTGTGCAGCTACTCGGTACCAGGACACAATCTTCATTGCAAGGCCACTAACCGGAAGCTGTGCATCTACTGAGTGCCAGGACACAATCTTCATTGCAAGACTACTAACCGGAGGCTGTGCATCTACTGGGTGCCAGGACACAATCTTCATTACAAGGCAACTAACCGGAGGCTGTGCATCTACTGAGTGCCAGGACACAATCTTCAATGCAACGCCACTAACCGGAGGCTGTGGATCTACTGGATGCCAGTGAACAAGAACATAGAAGGAAACGAAAGCGTGGATGCTATTGCAAAAAGCGGACTCTAACTACCGAATGAGCAACTGAGCAACGTACTTATCTTATCCCTCTATGAATGATCAACAGCCGTATTGAAGATATAATGATGAGAGAAGCGGAAGCAAGTTGAAGTATCTTCACATGGAAAATCGCAAGGTTCATTCGCAAATCGTACGCTACTGAGTAAACCAAATATATGCTGGCACTCAGGATAAGGATTGCAAAATGATTGTAGACATACTGACAGGTCACTGCCTAGCGGCGATATACCTTAAAAGAATGCGATTTACTGACAACGATGACAGCAGGAAATGTAGGGAGTAAAGCACAAGAAGATTTATAGATGAGACTATCCTCATCTTTCAAATGAATAGTGGCATCACAATAGATCTTTCAGGTAGCAGTGTATAACACCCTTAAATAAATCTAATCTTATCTAAGGCACAAGGGAAACTTTGTGATATCCCTTATTCCTATATCGCGCAATGTCAAAAGTGCACCTGATACACCTGTGATCCCCTGGTTTAAGGGACTGTGGGAGATCTGAGCACCAGGGATGGCTTCGCTTTTAAAGGTCACTACTGGTGTCTCTCTTTTTACAGCCGCATATTACGACTGTTAAATGGATATCCATTCATGATCTTTTTAATGACAATGCAGTTATGACCTTTTACTATTGACTCCACATTTTTGACTTTTTTGTTTATGACTTTTTACTAATAACTTCTCATTGAAGACTTATCACAAACCATCTCTCATTAAAGACTTATCACTAGCGACCTCTCATTAATCACTAACAACTTCCCATTAAAGACTCATCACACACTTCACACTTAAAGACTTCTTTGTTTATGACCTTTTACTAATGACTTCTCATTAAAAACATATCACTAACAATCTCTCATTAATGACTAATCACTAAGAACCACTCATTAATGACTTATCATTAACAACCTCTCATTAAGGACATATCACTAACAACCTCTCTTTAATGACTTATCACTTACAACCACTCATTAATGACTTATCACTTACAACCACTCATTAATAACTAATCACTAACGACGTCTCATTGATGGCGCTTCATTTCAAAGACTTATTGACTTCCCAATTTAATGTGTAATCATGTTTATAGATGAACATAGTATATGTTATTTGAGACGAGTGAATTCTCCAGATTTCTTCGCTTACTTTTGCAGTGTCTTATGAAACTGATCAGTCTTTTCATTATAAAACAAACTCACCACCAAAAAAAACCTTCTCTGTATACGTAAACAGTCTCAAAAATGCCTGGAACAAGGTGAGTGACTCACTTTTATACCATTATCTCCTACAGAATGTTGACTTACTCGATACTCAGGCAGTTTCACACACGCATATTTATGTGATACTCGCATGTGATAATAAATAACTTAAATATATAAAAAATATTTACTCCAGCAAAGATCATTTGAAATTTGAGACGCGCTAATTGTGTGTTGTGTTTTGCTTTTCCATTGCATCAGTTGAGCAGTTCACTTGGAGCTGATAATGAACGCGCTAGCTCCGCTTCTTCGCAGAAACTGTCTCTCGTTCTGTTATCGCTCTTAATTTCTGTCTCTGTAGTTGTAGGTGTTTTATTTTGGGGTCTTGACTGCAATAGAACATTCTCATTATGACTGTGAATATCTCCATACTGGTTTGGTGCTTCCTCAGGCCACACAAGATTACGTTCCCATTGGTTTTATATGAGTTTTCATAAGATTGTCCTACACTAGAATGATAACAAATATCAAGGTACAGAAGATATTAAGAATCATATATAAATATAGTTTTGAATTCGATTATAGAAGTGTAGTGTCGGAAATGATACAGGTGTAGAGTCGAACCTGGAGTCAGAGACTGGATTGATTCACGTATCAATTTTCACAGAATTATTATATGGACCAATACAAGGGACATGACACTCAACTATGCTGGCTTTTTGTGACATATTGTCATCATTCAATATATGGGTATATTTTAAGTACGTACAAATGAAAATGATGTTGTAATAGTAAGGAACGTTTTTGTTAACAAATGTTTTTATTTGTGAGTTTATTCAATATAAAGTTCTGCTATAGAACCAAGCTTGGCTTCCAGATTCGCAAAAACAGACTCTTTTTTATACCTCTAATTCAGTTTTAGATGAATCAATTCCTTCTAATATATTATATATTCGATAGAGGGAGATCTTTAAGAGGCTAAAGTTCTGGTGAAGGAGAGAGAGATTCTGTCAGAATGGTTTAGGTGGGTAGGCGGCAGAACGGCCGAAGAATAAGGTGTCCAAACACTCAGGAATTGATCCCCAGTATGCTACCGGTTGGAACTATTACGCTAGGTGCCTTTACTGCCATTCCACCGGGCGTTCCTTTGTTGAAGATTTAACTAATCGAGATCACAACCACCGGACGGACACTTCTCTACAAATCAGTGAATGCTGGTTCGTTTGAACTGTCGTAGAGGTCAATAGTAGCAAATAACTAGGTATAAGGTCGAATTTCTGAAGTCCAGTATTCATAGCAATACCAAATATTAATAAGAACAGAGTACCCAGGTTTCTTCGCACATCAAAGCATATAAGGTGCCCAGATATAGTGTGGCCAGATATAGCATATTGTAAGTGTTTTTTCAACGTCAATCTTCTATCCAGTTGATTACCGATATGTTTAACTTATTCCTTTTGTGGATTAGGTGGTTGTTTAGAGTGAGTTTTCTCAATGGAAAATTTAAGTGGTTCAAGAAATTCATAAACATTGTTTCTCCATTTAGCCATCCAGTTCTCCACTCTTCTAAGATGGATTTTGTAGATTATCTGAAGCTCATTTCATAGAGTGGTCAGATGAAAGTGTTCAACAATATAATCATTCCATTTGGAAAATCTTTCATATAGAAAAGAATGCCTCACTTTCAAATGTGTGGGCGCACCTGTGATATAGGGGTAATGATGGAGTGAGAGACTAATACGAAGGTACTTCAAAATGTTAACTTTCGGGTTGGGATTGTTTTGTTGTCCAGCACACTTCATAGTCACACACATACACACACAAAATCAATCGAAAACATTCAATCAGGCCACAGTCTGTAAACGCGAGGCAATAAACCAACCGCAACGACCTTTTATTACGTCCGCAAACTGATTAAAAATGCGAAAATACTTCAAGCAGAGATCACATTTGATTGATTATAAAAAATTAGCATTCAAAGCTGAGACAATAAAAATCCAAATCAAAATTTGCAAACAAAACAAATACAACAATAAAAGCCAAAACGACTATGAAATGGTTCGTTCCCAGTGGCCTTTTATGGAGAACAACTCGTCATATTAATCAATATGAACACTCGTATAGTAAAATAATTTTCCTAAATTTTAATAAAATAGTTTTTTATTTTTATTTTTGTAGTTCCAAAATAATTTCCGTATTAAATTTCAATTGATCGTAGACAAGCGGCTGTCTCCCACTCCATTAGCTCGGCTTGAATTCCTATAACATTGCCAGATCTCACGCTCGTTCCATGGTGGTGTGCTTCTCAGCAATCACCTGCCTTGGCCACGTTCAGGGTGCGCCCCAGTTTCTTGTAATCCCGTTGAGTGCACTCGAACTCACAGCGATTCTTGTAGGTCACCCCATTCGAACCGCAAACTTTCTCCTTGTTCGTCAGGTCGCAAGGGCAGAAGGCAGCCTCCGACACGCCCACAAAGGCAGCTGCGATAATCAACAGCAACGTAAACAGTGTAAAGTATTTCATTTTTGTTGTATTTGTATTTAAAACAGAGCCAAGGCACAAAAGTTCACACACAAAATTCAGTTGAAAACCGCGATCGACCGCAAACAATGCGAGCTGAACATGTACTGAGCTGAACCGAACCGCACTGAACCGAACTGAGCTAAACTGAACTGCAGCGAATTGAAGGCAATCGACTGAATTGAATCCGGTGGAATGAAGTGGAAGTGTGGCTGATTAGTGTGAATACGCTCTCCCAATTAAGCGTAGACAATGTGCGTTCTTTGTGCGTGTGGCCGGTTGTGTGGGTGTGCGGGGGCACCTGTGGAGTGCGGAGTACCGCCCCGCTAATGAAAGTGTCAGCCTTAATGAGCTGCTTCAGATTGTTTGTTTACTTTTTTCGCTGTTAAGATTCAATCTTGAAGCAAGTTTTGTTTAACTTTTGCCACTCTTGCTTTCATGTTATTTTTATTCTTCTTTTATTGTATTTCTTGTTTTCTTATTTTCCTTTTCTTGTTTGTTAATTTATTCACTATTATATTATTAACTTTATTAGTCACTTAATTAAGCCGTTTAATTCACTTCTTTGCTCTGCTTTTCCTGCTTTTCCTGCTTTCCATGAACTCTTTTCGTGCTGCTGGCTTCCTTGTGCTTTCGTCGGGCTTCCTTAATTTTGCAAGGCTGGCAATTCATCCCTTCGGTCGTTGCGGTCAGCATCAATCCGATGAGTATTAACATTGAAATCAGTTGCCATAATTCCATTTTCACGTCAATCACCAATGAAGTCTGAGCGAACTATGCTCTGAAATTATTTCCCACTATGTGAAGACATGCTTCTATGCCGCCAAAGCATCGTTTATTGGCGCACAAAAACCAATTTACTTATTATAATCATAATAATAGCGTGAATGTAGAGGAAAGATTGTCCGCGTGTCACAACAATAGGGGTATTCGCCTTTCTTTGTAGGGAGTGATGTGCCGTAGAGCACGTATTCCATAATAAATTTACTGGATATACAAATATAACAACTTCCCTACTATCTAGGGACATGGTCGCTATTAGAGGGAGGCAGAGTTCACATATTCAGCCATTAGTTTTAGACAGTCTTCCTGGAAACTTATGAATGAGAGTGTGCTATATTTGTTGGAGTATTATTGAGAAAGTGATGGAACCCCACTGCACCTGATCAAAGACTGCGGACATTTGGCTCACAAAAGATGGAGGTGTTTTGGAGAATATATCCAAAGAACATAAATGTAACGTTACATTTATGCTCTTTGATATATCTTAGATATGAGCAAGAACCCTCAGCTTGATTCCTACAAAATACATGAATATATGAGTCTATCCTCATCTATTTAATTAAATGGGGGCATCACAATTGATCTTTCAGGTCACTGTGTATAATACCCTTAAATAAATCGAATCTAATCTAATTATCGATACTGGATCAGTCTTCATATCAATGGAATGGAATTTGCTATACTCCTGAGTGGAACAATCGACCCAAATGTTAGATTTGCAAATCAGAATCTTGTCAATTTATAATCAATCTATATTCCCCCTCTCCCTCTCTCTCTCTCTCTCTCTCTCTGTCTATCTCTGTCACTCTCTTATTTTATCCATAGAAATTTTAGAAATCGTATCATGACTTTTCACTAATTGGTTAATGACTTTTCGGGAATGACTTATTGACTTTCCACTTATGATTTTTAAGGAGCATATTTAAGCATATATCGTTTATTCATGTTTAGTTATGAATATTGAAAAACTATTACATACAAATGTGACTATGTAGGTTTAAGGTTTAAGTAACTGCCATGGGCACGAACACTCGGCCAGAAGACCCACTTGGGCCCATTGTGACGCTTTTTATGTAACTCATAATTATTCCACATTGATATGGGAGTGGGAGTCTGATCTTTCAAACATATCTAAGGGCTGGTTTCTTCAGTATTTTGTTTAAGTGCTGTCAATAACACGAACACTCAGCCAATAGACGCACTTGGCCCCTACATAGGCCCATTAGGATGCTCTTTAAGTAACTCAGATTTATTCCACATTGATATGGGAGCCTGATCTTTCACACATATCTAAGGACCGCTTTCATCATAATTCTGTTTCTTCAGAATTCTATTTCAAGAAAAGTGAGGCAAAAGGAATCATATATAAAGGACTCAGAAAGAATTTTACTTGTCCGATTAGCAGAAATTACCACTGTCTTCTACATTTTCAACAGTGTTCCATAAATCGTTATAGCGATTTTGGTTATTCGTGCATATTTTTATCTTCCCAAACACGTAATAAAAATAGTAGTTTCATAAAATTTTATTACCTCACATCCCACTGCCTAAAGCAAAAATCACAGCCACCTCTTCGTCATTCTGCCTTCTCCGTTCTCTCCTTTGGTTCTCCACTTTCACCTTAACAACTGAAATTGCTCGCATTAATAGTTCTGACACTTTTACTACAGTTGTGTTTGTTGCTTTTTCCTCACTCACTCACTCAGCCAGCAACGACGCAGATACATCAACGGCATCATTAACGTCATCATCATCATCATCACCAGCATCATCATTGTCATTAGCATTATCATTAACAGCACCGCCGTGCCTCACAGCATCCGCCACGATTGTCGCCATTGCTGTAGCGGAAATAATTGTTTTCCGTTTCCACGGCGTGCTGTTTGCTTCGACGCCAGAGCAAAACAGTCTCACAAACATACTCAAAACGTACAATTTGCATATTTGATTAGAACGTTGTTGTTGTTGTTGTTGTTGTTGTTGTTTTTGTATCAAAAGCGTTTTTGCACAGTTCTTCTTTTCACTATTGCTTCAGATTGTAGTGCCGAATAATGAATGTGTCACAGTCTTTGTTTTTGTTGGGTGGGTGGACGTGGGCAGGGACAAAGGAGGGGCAGTGTTTTTGCGCACTTTGACAATTCCACTTTCATTATACAGCTACAGACTAATAATGATTGTAATTGAAATGAGCAATTCAATGATTTTAATTGTTCTTAATGACTCACAAGTCAAAGTGAGAAAAGGTGTGATTGATAAGTCACGGAAGCAAGAAGGTAATGGAATTGTTATCTGCTGCTGAGAAGGTTGCAAACGTGAAATATTCTTGGACAGAGACGCTCAATTACTTAAAAATGTTACAGATCCTTTTTTACTATTCTCTCTTCTATACTAAACTATGATGTTCCTGTCCTTTTACTATTCTCTATTCTATACTAAACTAAACTGTTGTATGTCTTTTTACTATTATCCATTCTACATTTTTATATAGTCATTTATTTATTTATTTATCATAATTTGGGAGAATGATTATCTTAAATTAATATTTAGTATATTGCCCAGATATATTGTATTTCTTCTTACTTTTAGTTGATCAAATCATTATATTTAAAGCTTCTCTACACAACACTCAGTTGTAAACAAACCACTTTTGCGTAGTTGACTAAAACCCGAAGTTCCATAAAATCCCTTGTGTTCCTCCCTTGTGTGGTAGCAGCTTTTCCCCCTCTCAAGAGTTAACAACACTAATTACGATAGGAAAGTTGTTCCGTTGCGAACTTGGAGAAGTTGTTTTTATGCAACAGCGTATCAGTTTGTTGCCAGTACTAAAAGTTGCTTGTGATTCAGTACATATACAGCGCTTATTGAGACAGTTATAGAACGAAACAGAACCGAGAACCATGCAATTTATGGGAATACGAGTATTTATCGCAGCGTGCCTTATCTTGTTCCTTGGCTGTTCCTCAGCTGCAGATAACCACAAGGAAACAGGAGTAAACCAAGATGAAAGTGGAGATATAATAACATCAGAAGGCACGTTCTGTGCCTGCCCTGACAACTACGATCCAGTGTGCGCTGAAAATAGACGCACTTTCGACAATCTCTGCAGTTTCGAGTGCGAGAGCCGTCAGTTGGAACGACAAGGAAAATATTTACGCTTCGTACATGAAGGTCATTGTTAAGATAGTGAACCGGCATAACCGAAGGAGCTGTTGATGGAAATACGCACTAGAAAAAGTTTCAATTAGTTTGAATTAAAGATTTTTGCACTCTAAATGGAATACTTCTCATAATTGTAACTAACTATTGGGAATAAATGGCTTTAATCTCTCTATTGTTTGGATTTTTGTTCTATAGCTTCATCTTTCATCACACATTCCGAAGTCATCAAATTTCCACATATTAATTGACATTGTTTTTCGGAGGATCTTGGTTGATTCATATAAGCTCAAGAGATCAGAAATTTCCATTGCATATTTCTGCTGGGTGAAACTATGCAGGATGGTGACAAAAATCCATCCACGACTATTTAAAATGAAATCAAGAGAGTCTCCAGAATAAATTGAAGAAAATCTTATGATTAAGACTCGATCGTAGTACAGTGGCGCTCCTCCTTCTTCACTCCACACTTCTTAACTTCATAATCTCTACCAATCTGTATGTGCTTAATACTGACTCTAAAGATACAATTCGAAATCTAAATTTTTCATACCCTGAATTCACATCTTCTTTTATAAAAGTTCACATTTTATTCAGCCGGTAACTCCAATCTCTGAAGCTCATTTTTTAACCAGTCATGCCTTGTTTGGTAGAAGACTTGCTGAATTTTTTCACCATATATCAAATGGATCGGAAGCGCAATCTTATTCCCTTTGGATTCTCGAGCGTTTCAAACGTTCAACTCTTCCCTACTCTCTTGGAATCCCTACTCTATGGAAATTCGTACAATTTGGAATATTTCCAAAGTATCCTATTGCACCATCATCAACGCTAACATAAATTTTATTATCTTCAATATTTTATTAAATTATTCGAACTATCAAAAGAAGCCACGAAATGTATGAGGGTATACTCATCTATCCTATTCTCATCAGAAGTGGTTTCAGAATAACACTTCAACATTTCGCTCTTCTGTGATCAGTTGGAGTAGGGTACATTTGACGAGGATTTGGAGACCTCCACAACTCTTTCAAATTTGCTAATGTTCCTCCTTTCAGAGGCCTACTAGCTGCTTGGCTAGTAGGCCTCCCTTCTTGTTGCTTGGCTGCCGGAGTAAATGGATATGTTTTTGGCCAGCTTGCCGCCCTTCAGCGTCCTGTATTACATTGCTCTAATTTCCCATGAAGTTGGGTTTGAACACAAATGTAAAAATTTGTTGAAAATCAGGTAATCTAAACACCCACTCCCAATACGCCTCTTATCTTGAAATCGGACAAAGATAATTATACGAAATTTAAACTGAAGTCGGAAGCCTCCAGTTTTGGGAACTTCGGGCCCTCTTCCATTCCACCCTTTACTTGAAAAGATCATGTCTTAAGCTACTCGTAGCGACTCATGTGTGCTTTTGTAACAGCCAATAAGACCGACTGTACAATTTCGTTTTAATTGTTTTTGATTACCTTGGACTTGGTGGCAAAGTATTCGTCACTCCAATTTTGTTATCATACGCGGAACTTTTGCATTTTCAACAAAGTGGCAGCGCACAGCTGAGCTTATCCTTCAGATGCGCACTTGCGTGAGAAGCTTTTGCCACCTTTCATTAAAAGTTGCACAAACAGAGTGTGCGTGAGGCGCGGAATTGCGTTCACTAGGGGGGTCTGTGTAGAATGCAGTTCGCCTGCCTCAAAGTGGAACATAACTCTTCGCTATCAGCAGCAAAAGTGGATCAATAACCCCTTTCACAAAGACTCAAAATTCCCCCGTATCCAAAGACCACACTAAAACAGCCCCGGCCAATGTTGTTGGCAACACAGTTTATATGACATTGCGATAAGAAAAGTTTTACCACACTCATTTTGCCGATTAGAACTTGAGGAAGGTGGTTCTCTGCTGCACACCGTTTCAGTGTGATACCAAACGTCAGCGTAATTATATCGCTAAATAACTTGAACAAGAACGAACGTAACGAATCAAAGAGAGAAACCGGGATCATGAAATATTTGGGTCTTTTAACCGTACTGTGCCTCATGCTGGCCCTCTTCTGCTCCACGGCAGTGGCCGATCTGGAGGACGCAGCACCTGTGAATGAGTTCGGAGAAGTGAAGCCACGACAACGGGCATTGTGTGCTTGCCCTCGCAATTATGAGCCTGTGTGCGCGGATGATCTGAGCACTTACTCCAATCGCTGTGAATTCGAGTGCCAGAGGCGTCAAATGGAGCGCAGGGGACGCAGTTTGGGCATTTTGCGCAGCGGTCAATGCTGAGACGCAGAATCCGCACAATCCGCACCGCCAACGAGATTACATGGAATGGAGCTTTGCTAAACTACAGGATTCCAATTATTGTGTCCTTCACGAATTGATAAATTAAATGTTTTCTTTTTTTTGCATTAACAAAATAAACTCTTCCAAGAATTAATAAAGTTTGAATTAATTTGTTCATAAATTTGTGTTCATTGTTTTTATTGCATGGATTTTTGTTTGGGTGCTTTATCTAAGTTCTCTCACACGATACGAGTATTTCTCGCCACCATTGCCATATTTCATTGATAAGCGCCGTCTCTTATCTGCCCTGGAGTCTCAGTTGTTATCGTGTGATTTAATTATTTGACTCATCTAGGTAACTTTTCGAAGTAGAAGCCAATATGGGAAGAGTGATAAGATAATCTCTTTATTTATTTATACTTATTCTATATCATCGTACATTTTAATGGGACTAAGTGGAACAGCCCATTATGGACATGGCCAGGGAATTTCCCTACTTAAGCGAGTGATATCAGCTAATATTGTGGAATTTTGACTAAGTTGTTGCTGTTAATATGGCGTAGTAATTCGTAGAAATGCCAGATGACCAGTGGTGTTCTCTACCAACTTGGCAAAAGGCTTCCCAGGCAATTCTTGATGCTCATGTTATACGAGCTATTATCTTACTGGTGGTATTCTCTTGAGTTGAATCCTACAAACTTGATTGAAATCTTCCCAGGCAATTCTTGATGCTCAGGTCATACTGGTGGTATTCTTTTCAGTTGACTCCTACAAACTTGGTGGAAGGCTTCCCATGCAATTCTTGATGCATATGTCAACTGTAGGGTGTATTTAATTTCATAGAAAAGAGTCGAAAAGTGTAAAAAGTTCTTTCCCACTTCTCACTGCGTGCAGTTGTTGTTGCAAACAGGGGCGTGGAAACCGAATAAAAGGCTGCACATAAAGTTTTCACACATCCTTTGCTCCTGGAAAATATTCGTACACTATTCAAATATTGTCTTAAGTTTCATATCGCATAGAGAAAAACCACCTCTCATAACAATATTAAAATGCTGTAAATAACATTACATTCGGGTTATACCGACTATAAGATACCTTATACCCGAACACAATTTAGCAAACTACTCGTACGATGGCGATATTCGATCCATAAAACTTAATTCTAAATACTTATTTACTTTATAAGACCTCGTTGATTCATTTGTCATGATTCTTTTAGAAGTTGGGCGTGGCTATTGACTGAGTTTGAGGGTTCTGATTATGGGATATTAAAACAAGGTTTGTTGATAAGGTTCTCAAGTTGATAGAGTCTCAAGTTGTGCATATATGCCAAGAGCGAGCAAGATTCTATAGTTACTCTGCCAATTATTGCGTACAGTTTGTATACTTCCTCTCAGATCCTTAGGCTGCTCTGAAGGAATGGGCAACTTAACTCTACATACACGAGTATTTTCAAATAGTGAAAATACCTCTTTTAGCAATTGTTATATTTTTTAAAACGTTCAATGTATAAATGCTAGCAAATTGCCTGCAAGGAATAGGTTTCATTTATTTCACTTCGTTTATATAAACGTGTCGCGAGCAGACGTGTTCTCCGCGGCTCTAAGCTTTAACCACGAAAAAGAACTAAAAAAAACGAAAACAAAAATTAAAAACAAAAAAATAACATCATCAGAAACAAAAAAAAATCAAAAACTCTCTACCCGGCTAACAAAAAAGTACTAATAAATATAACTACATACAACAAGGAACAAAATAAAAAAAAAATCGCGAAAATCTGACCTGTAAACATTACATGTTGCGGTCGCCACCCGCGCGTTCAGCTAGTGCAGCAACGGCAACGAAGACAACCGATGTGCAAACACAACAAAACAATAACAACAGCGTGAAAATAAATAAAAACAGTTGCGATCTCTCGCCAAGTGAAATTAATACACTTATAGCGCAATTCGACAGCAGCGGTAGGCAGCGCAGTTTTTCAGTGTCTGACTGCTCCCATAAACAGCTCTCCCTCTCTGGCTCTGCTAACGCTGGCTCTCAGCTTGAGCACATTACAGTAAGTAACGACTGCTGCAAAAACGTAAGTACACTTATTGTTGGCTCTGGGTCGGTAAACACTTTGCCGTGGAGTATGCAAAGCAACTCTCTCTCACCATTAGAACCTCTCAACATGCATGCTACAGTCAACCAAGGAAAAGGTTCGGCAATACAGACTGGTATGGACCGCTATATTGTGGTTAAGCGCAAGTTGAGTCCTCAAAAATTGTCTCAAAAATCGGCAAAGCAGATTAAATCTAATGATTCTGCTACTGAAAAGAATCCACTCGCTTCTAACAGGTTTGCACCTCTTGCAAATGCCGAAGACAATTCTACCCAGAAAGTGCTAAAAGAGGTAAAGCCCCCACCAATTTATTTAAGGGAGCGCAATTCTAACGCTCTCGTAAATACTCTAACTACTCTAATTGGTGCTAAAAACTTTCATGTTGTCCCAATACTAAAAGGCAAAATACATGAAACCAAAATTCAAGTATATATCGAATCAAGCTATCGCAAAGTCGTCAATCTCTTTGACACAGAGAAAAAAAACTATTACACCTACCAACTTAAAAGTAGCAAAGGCATTGTTGTTGTCCTTAGAGGAATCGAAGCTGACGTAGATGTCAACGAAATAAGAGAAGCCCTATCCCAAGAGGGTTATACAGCAAACTCTGTGTTTAACATACGCAATAAAGATAAGATTCCACTGCCGCTCTTTCGCGTTGAGCTACAGCCAGTCGACTCGAACCTCAGAAAAGGCGAATCACACCCGATCTACAACCTTCGCTATCTTCTACATAGAAAAATCTCTGTAGAAGAACCCCACAAGCGAATTGGACCAGTTCAATGCCTGAACTGCCAAGAATTTGGGCACACTAGAAAATACTGTACACTTCCCAGTGTATGTGTCGTTTGTGGTGATCTCCACATGTCACAAAACTGCACAAAGCCCAAAGACGACTCCAGTGTCAAAAAATGCAGCAACTGTGGTGAAAATCACACTGCAAACTACAGAGGCTGCACTGTATACGCTCATATAAAAAAGAAATTTGCACCTCAGCCAAAACAAGTTAAAACTGTTCCTCCCGTAACAGTTTTGCGCGAAATCTCTGCCCGTGAAGCACAGCCTTCAAGTATATCTTACGCAAATATTCTCAAAGGCACCCCACCAGTAAACCCAAAAAATGATGAGAGTACTCTTGAAAAGACTTTACAAGAGTTCATCGCAAATATGACGCAATTTATGTACTCAATGCAAAGTATGATGCAAGACATGATACGTAATCAGAACATGCTTTTGCAATCCCTATTAACTAAACCATGAACGCACTGAAAATCTGTCATTGGAATGCAAATGGCATAAGTCAGCACAAAAATGAGCTCAAACTATTTCTCAACGATAACTCAATAGATTTGATGCTAATTTCTGAAACTCACCTTACTCAGAAAAACTGTTTCCAGATAGCGGGATACAAAGTTTATGACACCAAACACCCCGGTGGCAAAGCACGTGGTGGTACAGCTATTCTGATCAAGAATAGAATAAAGCATTTCCCATTGCAAGGATACTGTACCGATTATCTACAAGTGACGACTATTCAGCTCGAAGAATACGTCAAAGGCTTGACAGTATCATCCATCTATTGCCCACCCAGGTTTAATATAGATGAGCAGCAGTACAAACAATTCTTTAGTACTCTCGATGCTAAGTTCATTGCTGCTGGAGACTTTAATGCAAAGCATACTCATTGGGGCTCACGTTTAGTAACTCCCAAAGGCAGAAAACTCTTCTCTGCGATAAATGCTCTTGGTCTTAATGTCTTGTCCAATGGTAAGCCTACATACTGGCCATCCGACAAACAGAAGATTCCAGATCTTATTGACTTCGCCATCACTAGAGGTATAAATAATGTACACTCTCTTGTGCATTCCTCTCTGGAGCTGTCCTCTGATCACACTCCCACAATAATAACTATCTTTTCTGAAAACTCCTATCAGAAAAACGTGAGTGGTAGTTTCGACTACAAGAATACAGACTGGCTTAAATATAAGATGTTCATAAGTTCACATCTTGAAATAAAGACTTCCCTAAAGTCTGAGCAGGAAATAAACTCCGCTATTTTCAATTTCACTCAATTGCTATCCCAATCAGTAAAAATTGCTACACCACGTTCTAAAGCTCAAACCCGACAAGAGTGTACTCCCCAAGACATCCTGAAGCTCCTCTCCGAAAAAAGATCTCTTAGGAGAGAATGGCAATTGCAGAGATCACCTTCTCTGAAGAAGAAACTGAATGAATGTACTAAAAAACTGCATCACCTTCTAAAAGAAAAGGAAACCTCCGAGTTTCACGAGTTTGTAGAGACCCTCTGTCCTACAGAAGCCTCAAGCTATTCTCTATGGCGAACGGCCAAAAACTCGAAAAAACCCATTCAAATGGAGTCACCAATACGCCTTCCCAACGGCAACTGGGCAAGAAGTGATGCAGAAAAGGGAATAGCATTCGCAAATCATTTGGAGCAAGTTTTCACCCCTAATCTTGCTAGTTCCGTCCGTTCTCTAAAGGCGGTTGATGCTATCCCTAGCGTCAATGGTATCTCGATTGCCAAAAAGGAGCTGACAAACGCTATCAAACAACTCAATGCCAAAAAATCTCCAGGGCGTGATCTGATTACGGGCCAAATGATAAAAGAGCTCCCAGCAATAGCCACAATGCATCTCTTGCATATATTAAATGCTATAATACGCACTGGATTCTTTCCTTACTCATGGAAAATTTCTCAAATTATCATGATTCCCAAAGCTGGAAAGGACCCAACAAGCGTCTCTTCCTACAGACCAATTAGTCTGCTATCAATTTTTTCAAAACTCTTTGAAAGTTTGTTAATAAAGCGTATTAAAGACGTTGTCAAACAGTCTAATGTTATACCAAACCACCAGTTTGGGTTTAGAGAAAAACACAGTACTATCGAACAAGTTCATCGCATTATAAACACTATACAAGAAACGTTCGAAAAGAAGCAATACTGTTCCGCAGTTTTTCTCGACATCACTCAGGCATTTGATAGGGTCTGGCACGAAGGAATCTTGCACAAACTGAAATGTATGTTACCTCTTAACATCTACACATTGCTCGAAAGCTATCTCTCAGGTAGACGCTTTGTGGTGAAACAAAAAAGCTTCATCTCAGTTGAATACCCTATACAAGCTGGAGTACCGCAAGGCAGCGTATTAGGCCCCCTGCTCTATACGTTGTTCAATGCAGATATGCCAACATACGGCAAGACTATCACCTATACTTTTGCCGATGACACAGCCATATTGTGTACTCACACAAATCCGAAAGAGGCGTCAAAACTTCTCCAAGTACACGTCAACATGCTTCAGGAATGGCTTGACCACTGGAGAATCAAAGTCAATGAGTCGAAATGCGTTCATGTCACATTCACTCTATGCAGGAGTACTTGCCCCCCTGTGCAAATTAACACCAAGCCGATCCCTCAGGCGACAGAAACTAAATATCTAGGAATGTATTTAGATCGTAGACTTACTTGGGCAAAGCATATAAGTGCAAAAATTACTCAAATTAAACTCAAAATAAATGAGCTAAACTGGCTTTTGAACAGGCAGTCCAAGCTCAAACTGGACTTTAAAGTTCTACTCTATAAAGTAATTATCAAGCCCATATGGACCTACGGTATCCAACTCTGGGGTACTGCTTCACCCTCAAATGTCGAAAAGCTGCAAAAAGCCCAATCGAAAATTCTTCGAATGATTACCAATGCTCCTTGGTACATCAAAAACGTTAACATCCACAGAGATTTACATATCCCGTATGTAACTAAAGAAGTTTCCCGACTTGCTGAATCTTACTTAGCAAAGCTAGACAAGCATCCCAATGCATTAGCGAGGCGCCTACTACAGCATCAAGGACACACCCGCCTGAAAAGGATGGACGTGCTGCGCTTAGCAACAAATTAGATTTTAAGCTTATTCATTACGCTATTATTTAAGTATTGCGCTACTTCTTGTCATATACCATAACTCCTTAAAGCATTGGCACTGGGAGGTTGGTAATGATTGAAATGAATTTAAAAGTGAAATGTTAAATATACATACTATGAAGATTTATTGTTAGTTCTAAGATATTTTAGAAGATTCAATAAAATATATACATTAAAAAAAAAAAAAAAAAAAAATAGTGAGTGGGCAACTAACTATACATACACGAGTATTCACAATAGAGACTGGAGTTATGAAGGACTTTAAGATAATGGATCGTTCGTAACTCTAGTCTCTAGTTGTGAATACTCTTGTATGTAGAGTTAAGTTGCCCATTCCTTTAGAGGAGCCTAATATTGACCAAAAGTAGAGAGTCACCAAATGTTATTAATATATTATCAGTTGCAATTGGACTGGGATGATTATAGACGTAGCCCCGAGAAATGTACAAATATACGAGGGGTAAGAGTATCCTTCGCCATCACCCATTCCTCGCTTATATTAATATGATTCTACACACCTAATTTCATATATAAATCTTATACGATTCCTTCAACTTTGAATATGTCTTGACAATGGGCGTACAATATATAAATAACCCTCATATTCAATAATAACCTCACATTCAAAGGGATCTAGCAGGACCCTCATGTGTATTCTTACCAATTAGTCATTAACAGAAACGAAGCTGTGGTCATTTTAAAGGATTTGTTAAAAGTTCTATATAATGAAGGTAGGAGTATCCTTACTCCCATTAGGTGCATCTAGAAATATGCTTCTGACTTAAGATCCAGGCTATGCTCATGTCTTAAGATCCAGGCTATGCTCATGTCTTAAGATCCAGGCTATGCTCATGTCTTAAGATCCAGGCTAGGCTTATGTCTTAAGAACCAGGCTATGCTTATGGAAGTTTCATTAACTTAACTCTCACGGTGTGGACTGAAGTTTGCCACAGATAAACTACACCCACTTAGGAATTGACGCTTATCCATGCCCTCTTTTCATCATAGCGAACATAGTTCCTATAGTGATATACTCGTATGTAGTACACGAATTTATGAAGCCCCTAAAAGTATTCCAAACATATTTCACCACCGAACTCCATAATCTGCTTACGCTAGTCGTGTGAAAGAAATGCTACTCACCAGGCAGACTACTAGAATATTATCATTTATAGAGAGCCAGTCCGTTAACCTCGCTAACTCGTGCTGCCATAGGAGACCGCTATGCAAATGTTTGGTTTGTTAGGGGCCATGAAATCGTAATTGCGTTCAATTATTCGGAGAAGCACTCGATTTATAGTTGAAGGTCCCACTACTGAAATTAAGCATGTTGTCAATGTGTGAGAGAAGAGACAAATGGAGCAGTTTCGCCTTCTAAGCGTGGAAATATTTGCGAACAGTTAATGAACCGACGAGGTAACGCGACAGTGACTTAAACATACCAAAAGTTTCCAACTTTTCCCTCCACTCAAGTATTATTTGCTGTGTCTGTTCTGTTATTCAGGTTACATAAATATTTTTGAGGGCCACGTACGTACCCGAACACTCCACGAAAACATCGTGTTGAACTGCCAATTAGACCATCGTTCTTGAAAATATTTCGGTTCGAGGCAATACCCTTTAACTAAAGACTAAAGTTATGGTAAATAAGTCGCAGCTGAAATATTCCTTATTTACTTAGGGGAGGTAGTAATATGAGTTTGTATATATAAGGATCTTAAGGACTTAGATGGGTGTAACTCTCAGCTGCTTAATGAGAGACTTCACGAATTATTTCACGCTCACAAATTCATTTCGCCTGGTATCTTATTGACTGAACTTATAGTTTTTTTACATAGAACTCAATTGTTATAAATTTTTATCAGAATTGGCACAAGTTTTAAATCCTTCGAAGAACTTCAAAATGTTGCTCCTTTCCAAACTGCCCTCAGATTTCATAACTGGACAAGGAGCATTTTTAAAGGTAGGCAATATATAAGAAATAATACTGTAGAGATCTTTACAGAAGATGTATTGGCATCCAATTTTTCCCAGCTTCCTTCGGTTTGTCAAACTTTCCAGCGGAATTATTTTTGTAAGTTTATCTTATGTACTTCCTCAGAGTACTAGTTGGCCTATTTTTTATAGAAGTCTGGTTAATATAAATATTCTCATTATATAATGTAAGCAATAGCAAAAAGTGCGGAATTATAAACTATTTCCCTATCAAACTGGTACCGCTTCCATTATCAAGGAAGCCTTCAAGAGCAGTAAAAACACTTTGAGGATATTCACAATCAAAATGCAAAAGCAAACAAGAACAAAATTCCCTGTATTACAAGTAGTTTTGGTATTTGTAGTGATGAAATGCCTTTAAAGAATGGTTGTGAAGATCCTTATTAACTTTTACGTATGTTGCATAGGTTGAGATGCTTTGGGAAGAGACAACGGACATTCCTTATCCCTGAACAGACTTTTTAGATTCATAAAAGAGTCAAAGAATTTTGAAATAGTGTAGCTTCCCTATCACAATCCTCTATCTCCCCTTCCACCAAATATTTCCCGGCTTATAGTAGAAAGGACATCAATGCCTGAGTGTGTTTGGCGACCTCCTTCTTCTGGGGTTCTCCGGCCTACGCCACTTCTATGTATCTATCTGTGTTACATATCTTACTCATTTATGAGTATCAGCTGCAGAAACTATAAAAAAGTGATCAGCTCCACTGAGAAATCTGGACTCACACGTACCTTCCATTAATGTCCACTTATCGATGGGATATTTTATAGAACCATAAAAGCAATTCAACCAAGAAATCCGACTTTACAACTCGACTTTAGTGAATTCTCACAAGTAAAAGAAAATGAGTGACGTGTTCCAGAGTTCATTTATTATTCCAGGCCACAACAATCCTTTCGTGTCCTATATTTGTTTTACCAGGGTTTTCGTGCAGAACCTTTTTCCCAATTTTCACGCATATTTTTACTATAACACTGAAGCATATAAAACAGCAAAAAAGCAACAACTTCAGGCAGAAAAGTAGATCACGAAATCTACTCGTGAAGTGTGTTTATTTATTAAATATTTCCAACAGACATGAAATACAATTTGAGTTTATTATTTTGTTAAATTTAAGTTATGTTTTGTTTCAATTAAACAATTAAGTTATTAAAGTAAACAATAAAAAAATTTGTGTTTTATTTTACCAATAAAAAAAAAGGCTAAGATTGTATTCACTTAGTTCCTGTTTACAAATAAATTGTTATCCAGTTTCTTCTGGTTCTTCATTACACGCCTCTTTTTCTTATTTTTGTTGCTCCCACATGGTCCGACATTTACTTGTCTCACATTGGCACACTTCCTTTGGCAGTCGTTAGGATAAGTGCGGCCATTCGATCCACACACCTGCTTAATGCGGTTATTACAGTTACACTTAGCGGCGTCTGAGGTTTTGTACAACACCAACAAACTCAGCAGCAATAGCAGAGAAACCCCTATGAAATTCATGTTTTCGAGTACTTCGTTTAAATTTTATATTTTTTTAGTATAAAGTGAAGACGTTGCAAGGCTGTTCTATAGCAGACAAATTTGTGTTCAATACTGAATAATACTTTCGCAACCTTCGTAGCTCATTACCTATTTTCTTAATTTTGGTAACAGCATTGAGATGGTTGTTAGCCGCATAAATGGCCACAATTGTCATTTGTTTACTTAGCTCTCAACGCGACTCTCAGTATTAAAATTGTTAATAATAATATATGGAGTATCGTTCTATGGAATACTACTTGTAGTTCTGGAGAATTTTTATGCTATTCTAACAGTTGATTATAATTTTTGTGCCAAAGTGTGTGGTGGATATGTTTTTTATATCAAGCTAGGAGTTCACAAAGGCTAATCTCGCTGTATACGGGTGTCATACCCAATTTAAACGAAGATTCTTATAACACAGCCAGTTATATATGTATATTCAATATACTATTATTATTAAACATGATACTTGACTCTTAAATCCTATCACAGTTCATCACTTTAATAGCCTAATCCTAGTTTAATTTTCGTTTTATTCATGTCATATCTCCCTGCAGATGCACCAAGGAACTGAACCAAGTCCGTGGCATGAATGGAAAACGTTAGATTGTGATATTGTGTCATTGTATAATTCGACCGCTATTTCGAATTTCAACTATAGTCGAAAAAATATTATTACGATCCCTTAATTTTACAAAGACCAATTTGCTTATGGATATTACAGAATTTTTTTAAAGGTTTTTCCTGATTAAAAAAACTTAACATGGCATTACCTAACTAACCACAACAAAGTGGTCCTTAACTTAACTTAATGAATCAGATGTTACTTATTTAATAATTTAAAACTGATATATGAGTACAATAATAATAATAATTACTTTTATTTGAAAATCGTCTCGCTGATAAGTGATATACCAGTAATAAGCTGTTTTTGAAGGTCACTTAACATACAAATAATATATTAACAGACTTATGAAGAACTTATGTTGTGTGGAAGATCTGTTAATGTATGTTGTAAAGTAAATTTACTGTAAAGTAAATTTCCTGTAAAATAAATTACTGTAAAGAAAATTACTGGAAATTAACAGATGTAAACTTAATTTCTGTTATATGTACGATCTTTTATGCTGAGACATATATGTATGTATGTAAATGTTTTACTCTGTTGTATGTATGCTTTAAAGTAAAGTAACATAACGTAAAGATTCTGTTAAAATTACATGTTGCTTACAGCATGTTACTTCAAGTTTAACAGATCCATCGGCCTAAAAATAAAATTCAGTGTCTATATTTTTTATTATATATCCTTGTATTATATATTTTTTTTTTTAATTATATATTGATTTTTTTATTATCGTGTTAACTATTTTAAAAATGTGGTTCTATTGTGTTTACATTCCTATGGCATCAATTCACGAGTTTCTTATTTTTACTTCACATTACATTATTTTACAACAACCATAATAGACACATATTTTATCTATTGAATTGTTATGTTAAGCTAAGCTGGCATAATCATACTTGGTGACATCGCAGCTTGCAATCTTTAATAATGTAAGACTTGCTTAACCTACCCAATTTATACAAACTGTAAATATAAGATATATCTTAAGGAATCACTGTTTCAGTATCTCGGAGCGAACCCCATATCACTAACTGAAACTTTAATTTTGTTGTGCAATTTGAACTGTGCATACTCGTACATATTCGAAGTATGGTTATGGCCTTCAACTCCTACGTAGTTGGTGTGTTGCCCTCAGTTCAGAGCTTTATTAGAGGTTTTAAGAAATAGTCGGTACATTATATATTCCATTTTCAACATTTTGTGTATTTCCGTATATTATACTATGAAGATTTTGCAATATCCAACTACCTGAAATGCCGACGACCTCTCCAATGTCTTTTTAATGAATGAATGTCATATATTGTATACTACGACAACGGATTCTGGCATCTGTGCCATATTTGAATAGTCTGAAAGGTGTTGCAATTCCATACTTCTCTACAAAGAAACACTTACTCACATTTAAATGTTGAATGTTTCCCCTGTTGCCTTGCATATAATTATTTAGGAGACAGCTTATATGTGTGTAGGAGAGAGAAAGATAGGAGAGATCACCTGGTCCTATAGTAAAGAGTATATATTAACAATTAACTTCTTTACTTCAAATTTTAACAATCTCCACTTCGTTGCGGCGGGTGACAGATAACGATTTTTGTGGTGATCTCCGCAACATATGTATGCTGTCTATTTGGGTATGATGAAACTACCTCCCTGGTATTGCCCCCTCACTCTGTTAACAATAAGTGCTCTTGGGCTATAGTGTGATAACATAGTGAACCTTATGATAGCAGCTGAGAAACATAGGAGGAAGAAACAACCAAATCGGAGTTATCTGTTTCTTTCACTCTCATTTCTATATTCATAACTTTATTTACACATAACGGCTGATTTTGACACAAATGTTCTCACACATGAGTTATGAATATTTATTGCGGCCACTGTGTAATTACATTATGTCGGGCCATGGCAAAATGATTACCAGGTAAATTACTTAAGATTAAATCACTTTGTGTGTTGTGCCAGAATGACAGCAAGCTGAGCTTATGGACAATCTGATGGTAAAGACAACAATCTCTTATGAACTGGATCTGATCAGATTGTTTACTCTCTTTGAATTTGTATCTTCTAGGAGAAAAGTATACGAATTTATCACTGGCGGTGAGCTCCTTAAACCGCGAACTTTTAGGACCGTGTTGTTGTTGACTTAAGTGCAATTTTCATGTTTCTCTGAAAGTAACCATCGTCCATAAATGTTTATTTACTTATTGTGTTTCAGTGCCAAAATGCCATAAGTTTAAACAGCAATTTTGGTGCCATAATTTGCAAACTTAACCTAGTTCCGAAGAAATTATTTTGATTGCGAAATTTTTTGGTTTTATAAATAATTTTTATTATACATTTTTTTATAAATTAAGTTGTTTTTTTGGTTATTTATGTAAAAAAAAATTTTTAACATCAAAAAAAAATTTTTTTTTTTTTTAATTTTTTTATATATTTTAAAATATATTTTTTTGTAATTTTCTTCAATTAATTTTGTTTACATTATTAAATTTTTTAAAGTAAATTTTGTTTTGGAATATTTCACTTTTTTACACTTCACATATTACCAGCGTTTTCCAACTTTCTTCTTCTGATTCTTCCTTTTCTGCTGATTCTTCTTTTTCTGCTGATTCTTCTTAATCTTCTTATTATTGTTAGCGCCACAAGCTCCCATCGATTTTTTGACCGCATTATCACACTTCAACAGGCATTCGTTGGGGTAAGTTTCCCCATTCGTGCCACAGACTTTATTCAGTTCCTTGGTGCATCTGCAGGACGTTTTGGCGTGTGCGTAGACAGTCAGCAGACCCAACAGCAAAAACACGGAGTACTTAAAAATTTGCATAGCGCCTGAATTAACGATTCTCCACTCTTTTCAAATGAAGCACAGACACTCAGCACACGGGACTGATCCAGAGTTCACTTTCACACTGAAATATTGAACTGAGAATGTGTTTAAATGTAAATGAAAAAGTCAATATAAAATTATTTCGGCTCAGCTCTTTGTTTGATTAATTAAAAACAGGTGTTCTTTTCGTTGTTGTTGATGATGAAGTTACAAAAGGGGCACTAACGTAAGTTGGAAACAAATAATTGAAGATCTCGTGGCACTATTTATCTTTTAAAACCACATGCGTCGAACTGGCTTTTAGAGGCATGCCTGACACAATTTGTTTTGAAAGTGAACACAATTAACGTCGTTCATAAATTGATCTTTATTCTTTCTATATAAAGCAAGTCTTTGAACTTTATTGAAGGTTATTTGAAGGTTGAAACGATGGAATAACAGTTCATTACCGGATACTTGGTGTTTATTGCAAACAGTTTCATGGAAATTTTAATACTATATGACTTTCCACTGACTGCTGATAATCTCACTTTAGAACGCAATTCGGATTTCGAGAAGTTTATGAGGAGTTTCAAGATTTTTTATAATAAATTATTCACATTGTTCAAGAACTACTTTTCCAATTGCATAGAACACAGCGAGAATTTGCTCCTGCTGCTTTTAGAAATCAATCAATTTGAAAATATATTTGGGATATCGAAATTAGTCGAATTTTGTCGGACTCAATACTTTATGCCCACTAATCACGAGTACAGTTCCACGAATACTGAATACCCAGCAATATTGACGTCGTAAATATACCAAAATTTGGTGCCTTATCTAGTCGAGCAGAGAAGCTGTGGAAATGTAAACAAAATCGAAGTTTTTAGTTGCGTGGTTTTAATTTTTATCATACAGATAAAAAAACAAATCAATATTTTTATAAGTTTTTATTATTTTTAATAAATTTTTTATTTTTTTTTATTTAATGTTTTTAATTAGTTCTAATCATATACTGAGTAATGCCAATCCACTGATGACCTTCAGATAATTTTTGTCAAAAACAATAGCAACCATTTCTGATACTCACACTCATCAATACCATTTAACCTCATGATTAGCTAAAGAGCTGATCGCCAGGATTCCGAACAGCCCTACAAATGTTCTATATCCTCATTTAGCATATCTTCCATATCTTATATCTTCCCCATCATATTAATATTATTATCCTTTTATGTTCGTTTACTACAAATGGAAGCAGAACAGTTGCGATTGTGGTTTCAAACTCTACAAATTTCTTAGGTGTTCTCACTTCGAAGTTCGTGTTGTTTACTTTAGATACTATAATAAATTTTTGGAGAACTGTTAGTTTAGTTCCATTAGTTGCCAGTCCAGATTAGTGCAGATAAAGATTTTCATACCCAGATTACAAAGCGAATCACTTATGCACGACTCCTCTTTTTGTTTTACATTTTGTGTTATGAGAACAAATTTTTACGTGATGATTATTTTTTTAAATTTTACGAAATCAATTATCAAAAACGAAGCCCCTAATAGGCCCTGAACCATTCACTGGATTACCAAAATACCACAGCCAATAATTGTTGAGTAAATGGGTAGATCGGAACGTGGCCGGTCAATGGAGTAGTAATTTATGACAACTTTAAGCCAAAACATTTGAGATCTCAGACAGACTTTCTTAAAAGTTCCTCATGTGAAACACAGAGGACCTCCGAATCCTCCACGGACATCTGCAGATTATGCCACTAGGAATCAGTAAATCTGTGCTCGTTTTCTGTGAGCCCCCTGCAGTTGTCTAGAAAGTGTTTCCTCCAAATGGAGGCTACCGGTAATCCTCCCCTCTTCTCAACTTTTTCCAACAATGGGTCATACTTTTCAGTCTACAAGTAGTTTAAAACATGGCCGTACAACTGGAGAAGGATTTTTTACAATCAGAAGTGTGCTCACTACCTAAATAGCTTAAAATAAAGGTTTATCTTCTTATTCCTATATTCGATATCTTCTGATTCCTATATTCTACATCTTCTGACTCCTATATTCGAAATGTCTACCGTACTGTCTCCAGTCCATATCAGTTCAATAGATAAAGCTTGAGTTTCTCTGAAAACAAAATACCGACGGAACGTACAATCTACCCGACGGAACGTACAATATTCCAAGGATATTCGTCGATACGATTAGATATTAATTAATTTTCTTAATGAGTTATTTCGAATGTAGTATAATAATTATTTATATTCCAAAACAGATGTCAAGGACTGCTGTGGAATGAAAAGTAATAATAAACAAAATGAGACTACTCGAAATAGTTCGAATACCTGAGATAATTGAAAAGATAAATTTAGAACGCGTTCCTATCTTTGAAAGTATTTTTTGTAATTCATTTGATCAGTTTTCATATAACTTTGTTACACAGCGATTACAAAGTAGAATACCAGTATAGGAATGTGGCGTTTTCCGTTTGCCAGTCGTGATCTAATGCGCAGTATCGTAGGTCGTAGCCATATGGGAAACTCAACCGTAGATTTGTGACGACGAAGTCAGGAATACAGACATGAGTCAACTCAGCCTAGAATAGTTTATGCGAATTACTCTCCAGTGGCTACAGTCACATTGTGGAGAGATTACTCTGAAGTAGGAACAGTCATTGTGGAATATTACAAATCCAATGGTCTGGCCCCGTCAGTCTTCTGATCACCTCTTCCGAATCAAATATTACCTGTTCTAGGACATGTCTAATGACAATATCACACTTTCTCAAGGAACATTACTGGAAATACACGACTGATTTCTTCTGATTTATTAAAGTCCAAGCAAACACAGCTTGCACATAAAACACAACTGGGCCTATATAATCATTTATGTCCAGAAAATCAACTATGTACTATGAACCGTCTTAGAGGCATTTACTCGCAGAGTATTCAACACCCAAAAACCGTTGAGATATCGGATTATAGTGCCACCACTCAGCTCTTGGGTACCATGATACAAAACAAACCTCATCTCCAGCCTGAGGTATCGTCTCGTCTGCCTTGCCTTGCCGGAGCAAGCGAAACGTGGTCAAGCCAGCGCAGCCGCTGTCACTATGTCCTCGTCCTTGGACATGGTGACACTATGCCCACGTCCTTGTATAGCTCATAAACCCCGCTGTCCCATTGAATACCGTACTCATCGTCTACGCGGAGAGAACATATAATGATCTTACGGAGTATTTTTTACTCTCAAACTTCGTCAGCGCACTCATCACTGTTCGTCTACGTCCAAGCTGCTGCGCCGTATGTCAGGACGGAGATGATAAGAGCCTTGTAGAGCGGGAGTTTGGTTTGTCGAGAGAGGGCTCTGCTTTTCAATTGCCTACTGAGTCCAAAGTAACATCTGTTGGCAAGAGTAATTATCCGTTTGATCCCTAGGCTGACGTCGTTTTTGGTATTGAAACTATCAAATTAGTCACGTAGAAAGACACCCTCACTTAACCAATTGCAACCCAACTGAACACCTCTCACGTTCCCGTTTTCCTAGACACAGATACAATTCTTAAAAGATCAAATTTTGGTATCGCCCCACTGAAAATGTAGATGACGCTTTCTTTCTCTTCCTCGCAAAGACTTGGCAGCATTGGCATCTCATGAAATCAGCTGATTTAAAAGCCAGAATTATCGTCGAAACAATGCTTTCCAAGTCGTTAGTTAAGAGAGAATCAATTAGGCAACTAATAAAGTGCAGTTTAGTACTCCATTGAATATTTTCTGTTGAATATTTAGTTCGTGCACGCTATGTTCCGTAATAAAACTTTAATGTTCTCATGTTATCTTTCGATTCCAGTAATTTGGACCAATTCTCTATAAATTCTCTCTTAAAGTATTAAGTACTTGCATAGTATAAAAGGAGAAAGCAGCAACCAAGCGTCTGCTAAGCGGTCCATTAAAAATGAATGTGTCTAGATTTCCAGTGTCTCTGTGTACAATCCACATTGACATATTGCTGCGAAACATGCTCCCGCTGAATGCTGCTGAATGAAGAAAAATTGTAACGACTCGAAATGAAAACAGCAAAAGAGGAGAAAACGAGCGTCTGAAATGGATAGCAACCAGAACACCGATTCGGTTGACTGCGGTGCAGGAAGGGCAGAATGAATGGTGATGAGAGTACAAGTGGATGGAATGACAGCATCTGGAAAGAGGATAATAAAAACACACACTGAAGCCAGAAGCCAGAAGCGATATATATGCAGAAGACAAAGATTGACATTGATGTATCAAATAAAGACATTCAAATTGTAGTCAGAACCTCTGTCAAGCTGGTTAATACAACTGTATCAGGGAGAGGGATGAAGAGAGAGAATATGGTAGTGTGCTGTAAGAATCCACAGGTTATTGGGGTATTCGATCTATACCAATAGTGTAACTAATACTGATTAACTTGATATACTGGTACTATATGTGCTTCCAGTCTAAGAACTGAAGTACAGCACTGGTAAACTAATATTCAGCAGGGTAAAACCATGCCACCCTGGGCTTACTCTACTTAGTGTGCTGAGAATTAGAGCTCTACGCCACAACTTCTGGTTTTAGAAATAATGACATTTTTAGAGATATTCTTATTGATTGATAACGAAATGTTTGGAAAAATTCATGATAAAATGAGATCATTGAATGGAATTAAAGGAAGAAGAAATTAGGATTACGAGAGAACGCGAGAATGACTTGTCAAAGACACAAACATACACTACATCACCGAGAACAATATAACTTAATAGAGAGAGTTCAGAAATTCCGTACAGCAATTATGTTCATGAAAACACATTCAAAGAAGTAATTGTAAAGTAAACCCTCTGGACTACGTGGTGAAAGTATTGTTACCATATAAAATACGTTTAAACTTAGAGAACACTTGAAAGAACTCTTGAGAGTACACTTGAGAGAACAATTAAGAGAACACTTCGGAGAACACTTGAAAGAACAGTTCGGAAAACACTTGAGAGAACACTTGAGAGAACATTTGAGAGAACACTTGAGAGAACACTTGAGAGAACACTTGACAGAACACTTCAGAGAACATTTGAAAGAACACTTGAGAGAACACTTGAGAGAACACTTGAGAAAACAATTGAAAGAATACTTGAGAGAACACTTGAGAGAACACTTGACAGAACACTTCAGAGAACATTTGAAAGAATACTTGAGAGAACACTTGAGAGAACATTTGAGAGAACGCTTGAGAGAACAATTAAGAGAACACTTCGGAGAACACTTGAGAGAAAACTTCAGAAAACACTTGAGGGAACACTTGAGAGAACACTTGACAGAACACTTGACAGAACACTTGAGAGAACACTTGAGAGAACACTTGAGATAACAGTTGAGAGAGCACTTGAGGGAACACTTGAGGGAACACTTGAGAGAACACTTGAGAGAACACTTGAGAGAACACTTGACAGAACACTTCAGAGAACATTTGAAAGAATACTTGAGAGAACACTTGAGAGAACACTTGAGAAAACAATTGAAAGAATACTTGAGAAAACACTTGAGAGAACACTTGAGAGAACAATTGAGAGAACACTTCGGAGAACACTTGAAAGAGCAGTTCGGAACACACTTGAGAGAACACTTGAGAGAACATTTGAGAGAACACTTGAGAGATCACTTGAGAGAACACTTGACAGAACACTTCAGAGAACATTTGAAAGAATACTTGAGAGAACACTCGAGAGAACACTTGAGAAAACAATTGAAAGAATACTTGAGAGAACACTTGAGAGAACACTTCAGAGAACACTTGAGAGAACACTTGAGAAAACACTTGAGAGAACACTTGAGAGAACACTTGAGAGAACACTTGAGATAACAGTTGAGAGAGCACTTGAGGGAACACTTGAGGGAACACTTGAGAGAACACTTGAGAAAACACAGAAAAATTGCTGTTCCTTTTAGTATTCTAAATTGATGGCAAACCAAATTTGTCGTGATATAATGTTCGACCGAGAGAGTTATGATTTGACTCCACGTTGTACAGAACGAAATGGATGCCCGTATGAAAAATCTGCTGGGAGTATCTTCACGACTATTTTGAGGACTTTCTTGTACCACCTGAAAAAATGCTGAGTACTTTACACACCAGTTACACACAAAGTTCCAATTGGATACAAGAAAGGCACAGAGCAGCATATTTTTGGATGAGTGGAGTTCAAGAGTATAATAACAACAGATTTCTGAGCTCTGCAACTATTAAAGCTCAATCCAATACGCCGTCATGATGAATACTCCAAATTTGTATTTCTGAACTACTTCAATGCATGCATCCACCTCACAAGATCCCATAACATACTCATCGAGAACCCCTGCCAGTGTTAATCGTCCGTCCATTTCAGTTTTCTTTTTTATTTAATAAAAACATATTTTTCAATCTTTAAATTAGTTTTGCCCTGCAAATGTCGAAGGACAACACTCAATTAAGATGTGCTTTCTACTCATTCCGGAACTGCGATGTAAAATTGAATTCCTTAGTGAATTTTTGCGAAAATATTTCTTGTGATTCTCTAAAATAATTCTATCAAAATATTTTCCTTACAATGTGCAACCTGGAACTTAATTAACTGGATCCAGACCAGACCAGACCACAGCAGCTCAGCTCAGAGTCAAACAGAATTTCTGTGCACAACACAAAAAGGAGCTTGGAAAATTCACAACAATGGATTTTGAAGCCAACACAAAAGAATTTTTAGTAATGCAGCGCACAACTATTGATTAAAATACTCCTCCCAGATACGCACACTCACACAGACTTCCACGCAGACCTGCGTCCTTGCCGCATCCTTTCAGATGAGATTTACCTTCGATTAGTTTTATTTCATCTCGGCCACTGCAAAGTGGCCTTTGAAAGGATTTACTATTAATTTTCAAAATATCTTTGCCATATGGTCCCGGCCTTTCGTAAGGCTGCATACTGTATATGTGTGTGTGTGTGTGTGTCCAGGTGGAAGTGTGTGTGTATGTGCGCACCTGTTGAAATTAAATTTCTGACGTCAGTGGCAACTGATGCTGGTGCTGTTGGAGTTCGCTGCTATCTCCATATCTGAGTCCTGTCAGCAGCCCCAGATATTTATTGTCGTTGTTGTTGTGGGTGGTGAATGTACTCGTTGCTTTGGCTTCCTTGTGCTTGGGGGGGGAGGGGGTATGAACTTTCCGCCTTTGTGTGTGTTTGCGTAATAACAAAAAGTTTTGTTGTTAGCAGCTGTTATCCTTTGAAAGTAAATAAAAGTTTGTGTGTGTGTGTGTTTAGCTCTGCTTTTGAAGAAATTTCAAAGAAAATTTTGTTTATTTAATGAAGTTGCAAATTTTTGGCTTAAATTGAAAAGTATTTAGAAGCCAAAAAAAATATTTATATAATGCATTTTTAATTAATGAAATTTTATTGAAAATATTCCACATTTGTCCTCATTTCAGTTGCCAGCACACCAGAGAATCTTCCCAAACGTGACGAACCTACCGGCATTGGTATCAGCAGCGGCAGTGCGTGCAGTGGCGCCACAACTTCCGCCGGTAGCTCAAGTGAACGACGCTCAGCTGGAGCAGCAGCAGCAGCAGTAGGAGGAGGAGGAGGCTCGGCAGCAGCTGTTAGCAGTGTCAGCAGTGGTGGAGGTGTCTGCTCAATAGCTGGCAGCACAGCTAACGAGCCACGCAGCGCATCAGCAATCAGTCCCACTGGCGAAGGAGGCGGTGGAGGAGGTGCAGCATCGACAGTTACATACAGCAGCTTAGCAGAAGGCAGTGTTGCTGGCACCAGTCTTGGTGGAGGAGGCAGCTGTGCCACGATAAACGGCCAAGTAGCAAGTAAGAGCAGCTTAAATACCAAAAAATTTCATTTCTTAATACATAATTTTTTTGTTTTTTATTTTGTTTTGTGTTGCTTTGTATTCCTTCCTGTCTCTCCTCACTCTGGATATTTTATGTTCAGTAATAAAACTGAATTTTATGTCCCTCTACCGCCAATTTGCTGGGCGCAATCTGTGTGAATACTGCATAATAAATATCCACTGCTATGGCGGCGTGGCTAATGCAAACTTACCGCCGCAGCTGCCATAAATAGAGGTTTTATTACGATTTCCATAGCCTACAAAGCTAGAAGATATCTCTCTTCACCTCGATTGCTCACTCTCACTGCAGCTAACCAAGTGGTAGTTTATGGCTTCCTTGCCTGGCCTGTATTCAAGCTTCAATCAGTTGCCGTCACTCGCCTGCCAGTCGGTCAGACAAAGCAGCAATTTTGCTGTCGTTGCCCCAGAATTATTCCACCGTGGTACAATTTTATATCCCATGATTGGAGGGAAATATGGATATAAAAATATAATATTTATAAATCATTATGGCTTTCAGCGTTATGTCTAAATCGAATCGCGTTGATTTTATATGAATTTTTCTTTTTTTTTATATCGTGCAAATCAGTTCTTGAAGGAACTGAATGAGAGTCAAAAACGTAGCCTACTTTCAGGCTGAACCTTCTACTGCACTGGTTTCCATTTAGCGTTTTAGATCTTTAAAATGAGTTTCTGGGAAGTTTATATGAGATTTCCCTTTATTCTTTATTTACCATTAGAAAAAAGTGTATAGCTTGGCTTTATGTGTAAAATGCCACGCAGGACTTCACGATTTCATTGGGTGGATGCAAACGAGAAGTCCAAATTACTGACAAAAAATTAATTTAATTAACAAAAATATTTTGATAACTGTTTAAGGTATTTCATGGTCGCTTCATACAATTGCTTCCTCTAATTTCTGATATTACCCTGCACTTGGAGCTGTTTCAGGGCTTTCAAAAACACGTTAACTGCCTCGGTGAACTGTGTAAATAATCAATAATATCAGTCGTCAAGTAGGTGAAGCCTCCGAACTTAAATGGCCTCTAATCGGAGTCTGCCAAAGAATTGTAATCTTGGTAAACTAGTAACCAAAACTAACTATAAATGTCAAAAAAATCCTTTTAAACCCTATTTTTACCTAGTGCCTTCCTTAAGTGTTTACAAAATATAATTTGTATACCACTGTGCTCCAAGCTTTGTCTGCCGTCAGTCTCAAATTGCATTGCAAGAGCACAAGCAGTTTGCAAATTGCATAGCGCCCCCCTCAGGGCCTACCGTCGCCCCCAACCTTAAGTCAGGCGAGTAAGCAAGCCTCTTGTGAACCGCTTCAATATGTCAACTGTCCTACAATCAACTCGCACATTTTTCATAACTGCCTCGAGAGAACATACTTACTTATATTCTAGTCGCTTTGTGTGTCCAACCAAGTTCCGTTTCTGGTCCATGAGGAGTACAAAATTAACGAGAGCACAATTTTGTGTAATAAAATACGAGCATTTATTTCAGGCATTCCTCCCAGCACCATCCTGCCATCAATTTGATGGTGCAAATAAATAATTTAAAGCTCATAAAGCAAACAAAAACGGCAACATTCCAAATGAAACTAACATAAACAGCTCCATTCAAGGATTTATTGAGCAACAGCAGAAGAAAACTTTCCGTCCTTAGCAGTTAATATTAGCAATTGACCATCGTTAGGCTGCTGGGCCAAGCAAAGGACGAGCTAATATGCTCGAGAAATATTAATTTTTAAGCCCAGTACTGTTGGGCTTTCAATACAATTGAGCTGCAAATAAAAAGCTGAGGGAATTAAAGCGTATAAAGAAAGAATGCCGTTCATATTTTATGTGGGCCATTACCGTTTACGGCCGCTATTGTTGCTATAGAACTACTTAAGCGTTGCGCATCAAATTGATTAGCGTGCTCTGCTCTAATTCGGTTAATGAAAATTTCAGCAGAATTCTGATCCTGATTTCTCCATGAACTTCATCATTAGCAAATAACAATGAACGGGCACCCACACACGCATACACTAAAAACGTAATTTGTTGCTTCTTATTGTGTCCATGCCAGGAAGAATGGGTAAACTAGTCACAGCCACTTGGAAATTCCTCTGAAAAAAATACACGCCTCTTTTGTGTTCCGCAATTTCATACACGTTTTTTCATTACAATAAAAAAAGGTCCTGGAGCAATACAAGGATGAACATGATTTAAAATGAGTCGTAATTGAAAACTTCTGTATTTGCTCTGTCAGAAAAATCACCTTAAGAGCACTTGTCGTAGCCTGTGGGCTTCAGGGACTTTTTTTTACGTCCTTATTGAACATGTCAGTGACGAGTGCTTCCCAAAAATGAGGCTACATTTCTATGTACTGCAAGAGTTCATCTGAATTATCTACGTTAGTAATGTTTTATTTATTGGTGAATAATTCAGAAAGATTCCCATACACACTAAGACTGAGTCATTCAGGTGCATTCAGGGTCCTACTGTAAGGGTGGGGTAGGTAAGAGTACCACCGAAGAACGAGGTCTCCAGGCACTCAGGCATTGATGCCGATTGTACTCTGAATAGAATATAAGTGGGGTAGGCTGGACTTAGTGAATTGATCCAAGATAATGGAGCTTAGGTCTACGAGTTTCCAACATAGATTACAGTAGCTGGCAAACTATGTCACAGGATACGGTTCAGGAGGTATTTTGATGGCACCACACCCAACAATTTTGTGGTGTGGTGAATTCATCCATGGGAATGGAGCGTAGGTCTATGAATTTCCAACTACTGGAACATAGATTACAGTAGTTGGCAAGCTATGTTACAGGATACGGAGGTTCAGGAGATGTTTTGATAGCACCTCACCTAACAATTTTTTGGTGTTTTTCTAGATTGTAGAATTTTACCTTTCAAGTCATCTTCCCCAATGCAGATCTATTCAAAGATTAATGATTCCGCTTCAATTTGAGAGTCTCTCGTGTAACAATTCATGTTTATGTTCAGACAAGGGAAGTTTTACCATCGACCTAACTGCATCTCTGGTCAAGCTGCAGACTCCTTATCGCTGAAGATCAAGAAGACCAACTCGATTCTGAGCTACAAGTCCTTATTATAAATTCTGAATTAAAAGAAACAGTCCACAACTGGATTATAATGGTGATGGGCTATTTTTATGTTATCATTTACTTCTTCTTTCAGAAAAACTCATGATTTATTTTACGAGTAGACGCATTTGATATCTGTATCATTAACTTTTGTTTCTAAATATCGTCGGCAACTTAATCAGCCCAACTGCACATGCGAGCGGGGTCTCAGCAGCAATTTTGAATCGTAAATCGTGAAACATTCATTCAGTCAATAAATTTCCAATGCTGAGCAATTTCTTTGCCAACGACACGCGTGGACTTCGCGCACACTTTAACTGCACTCTGTGGCGGGCTCTGGGTACATATGTATCGGCATGTGTGTGTGTGTGTGCCTGATGCAGTTTGATCCTTGCTTGTGAACGCTGCCTTCCTTGCCATTGAGCACGAGCTTTGAGCTGCATTACAAATGGTTTTATTACCGAAGCCGTCTCCTCCGCCTGAGCTGAGCTGAGCGCACAGCAGACAAATACTAAATTTTATTGCTACTAGAAAATAAATCCTTTCGAAATGCGTGCCTTTAACACACATTCATGATAATCATTTAGATCTGTGGATCTGTGTGTGCCTGGATGTGTGTCTGTGGACGAATACAATTACTTTTACATTTGGTTTTATTTGAATGCGCCTCGCCAAGCTGGCAAATATCTTCTGCTACAATGATTTAAGTCAAAATAAAATCCTTTGAGACTTTTTTGGCTTAAGGGCAAATGCTGCGAAACAAAACAAAGGCAGACAAGGCAACGCATTTGCGAATCCTTCAATTATTTATACATAGATGTGTGTTTGTGTGCTTGCGTATGTGGTGTGTGTATGTGTGTATCTGCAGTTATCAAAGTTATTGAGCAGTAATGTAACTCTCTATGCATGCGCTTGTATACTCGTATGTGTAGCAGGCAATAAGGACGATTGTTGCTTTGTTGGGTATTTGTTTTTACGCTTCGTTATGTTGACAGCGTGCCTGCGTAGGATACGCCTTGAAGGCATCTTTTTACGCAGCAAAGAAGATTTATTATTTGACATGTGAGAAATCAGGCCTTGATTAAGGTGCGTTGTCCCTATTTTTAGTGGAGGCACGTGGGTAAGTTTTGCTTTATCCTTCTGCAAACTTCGCCGTAGTTTGTATCGGATTTTCCCAGAGCAGCACTTGTTAAGCCAATACCACGGGGAGCAATTTTCCTTCTTTGTTATCTTTAACTCTTTATTTTTGTGATTTATACATTTATCGAACTTACAGCAACCGTTTTGTTTCCTTTATTACAGGACACGGCTCTCTGACCATTGTGCGCCGTTCGAATAGTCGCAAGAATTTCACACAACTTGATGCACAACAAACTCTACTGACATCTCCATCAGCTACCACAGCAGCGGCAGCAACTACTGGGGCTACCACAGCCACAACAACAACATCAAGCGCATTTTTTCAACAGCTACAACAACTCCAACAAACTGCGGCCACAAACAATCCTTCGAACAACGCCTCTAAGCCAGCAACAGCAATTCCCTCGGCCACAGAAACAAGCACATTTTTCTACGACAATCGCTCAAAGGAATTCAGCAGTCAGCAACAACAACAACAACAGCAGCCACAATTCACAACCACTACGACTGAAGTCACCACGTCGTATTTGGAGCACTCCTCATTCGCACAAATCCAACTAGAACAACAACAACAACAGCAACAACAAGAAGAAGAGCCACAATCGTCGTCACACTTGCACAGCACTTACGCACCGAGAATGCAACCATCTTCGCCGAACGAGACGAGCATCCGATTGCTCACCAGCCCCAACATTACCAGCCCCACCGCCATACCATCCTCCGGGTCGCGACCGAGCGATGCGCAACCGGACACGGCGCGGTCCACCTGGGTCGAAAGTATGTCGTCGTCGGGTCAGATAGATTTAGCAACGGAAAATTTACCGGCTGTCGATACACCGGACGCTTGCGATAAGGCGGCAATGAGGTGAGACACAATTAGGGGCATATATTTTTATTATACGCACTCAACGTGTTCGTTATTTGATTCGCCAGATTCGCCAGGTAGCTTAAAGTAGCTCCAAAGCGTGGGCAAAGATAGTGAAGTAGCTTAAATGAACAAGAAATCTCATTGAAGTCTCTTAGCTTAGCAAGAAAACTGCGTGAGGTCTCTTAACTGCACAAGAAAACTTAGCGAAGTCGCTTAGCTATACAAGAAAACGTAGCGAGGTCGCTTAGCCTAATAATAACTCTTGCGCAAGAAAACGTAGCGAAGTCACTTAGCTTCAGAAAACACTTAGCGAAGCCCCATAGCTTAACAAAAAACTTGGCGAAATCACTAAGCTGAAACTGAAAACTTAGCGAAGCGGCTTAGCTGAAGAAGATAACTCAGCGAAGTCGCTTAGCTTAGCAAGAAAACTGAGAGAGGTCTCTTAACTGCACAAGAAAACTTAGCGAAGTCGCTTAGCCGAACAACAAAACTTAGCGATTCCGCTTAGCCTAATAAGAAAACTCAATGAAGTCACTTAACTGAACAAGAAATATCAGTGAAGTCGCTTAGCCTAATAATAAATCTTAGCGAAGTCGCTTAAATAAACAAGAAAACTCAGAGAAGTCACTTAGCTTGACAAGAAATCTCAGCGAAGTCATTAAACTGAACAAGAAATCTCAGTGAAGTCGCTTAGCTGAACAAGATAACTTAGCGAAGTCGCTTAGCTTAGCTAAGTCGCTTAACTGAAGAAGAAAACTTGGCCAAGTCGTTTAACCAAACAACTTGCATGTGACTCTGAATCCTGTACAGTCGAATGTTCCATGGTTCGTGCATAGACTACAGTGTTGCCACCTTTTTAACAAGCATGCACCTAGCGACCTTGGCATCTGTAATGGGCAAACGAGCGTAACTGAGATGGCGAATCGAATACGACTGATATAATTGTTTTTTCATCCAAAATTTGTTATCAATGCTTCAAATACAATTTGGTCCTCAGAGAGAATTCATCATGTTGTGTTTGAGTTCCCATAATTTTTTGTTGACCAAAAATCCCTGATGGTCAGTATTGAGTGACCCGTATAAAGTGGTGAAATGTCAGTTTCATAACTCTTAAAGTTTGACTGAATTAATGCAGTGGATTAGTGATACATATCAACACGTTGCAACTGTTTCCCTCCGACTCCTCGACTGACGATAATAGGAGCTCTCACACCCAAAAATTTCCAGACAATTGAGGGTCTTAAATATTGTTCAAGCTAAGCATACGATAACATGAACCGGAAGATATGATATTGTTATACATTACTGACAGACTTGAAGGAATAATGAGTTCATAGTATACTCGTAGAATACTGATGGATCCTGACTGATCAACGGCTCTACGAATGTTTGTATTCGAGTTCATGAATTTCAAAAACTGAAATCATATCACTGGGAATGCCATCCAAGTTGAAACGGGAACCTTTTGCATTAGAAATGAGCATCAGGCTCTTTAGGTACACAATCCATGCCTACATTTGCTTACTAACTGACGAACTAGATAGACTATTTACTATCTGTCTGAAAAGAAACACAAAAGTAGGTCTCGTATGCCAACTAAACCTGTATGTCCTTTGGTATGATATCAATACAATAACTCTACGAAAGTTCTTAGAAATCGGGGATTCCCCTTTACTAAAATTCACACTGTCAACCAGTCTTAAAGACTAACAAAGAGCTCGTTTAGCAGCTCCCTTTATATTTATAGTATATTTTAAATTATTGTATAATCTCTGTGAATAAATATTTACGCCTTCTCCTTCTTCCATTCCAGACTTCGTTGTCTCCTACGCATGCTAAATGCGGGTGAATTATCACCCGAAATTCTGCAAAAGAATTTGCATTACGCCGCGCGCGTACTCGAAGCTGTTTTCCTCGATGAGTCCAAGTAAGTATTCCATTGACCAAACGCACTCACTCACCCGATTTTCTTTCTCCGAAGATCACAATCATTTATGAATATAATATAAAAGTTAAAAACATTTGATGTTTTTAATGAAACAAATTAAATTTAATTTTTAGAAAAATTATAGCAAAAATTCACCTTTCTCGATTTGCTCGCTATTTAGCCAACAAACCAAAAATTTGCTGAAACATAAAAAGATTCTTATATTTAGTTTAAAAATTTATGAATTTCGTATAAGAACAAACAAAAAATTTGGATATTAATGGTGAGATTAGGCAAGCGCTTTTTATATATCAATCATACACTAATGTCCCCGTCCAGCTCCCCGCGTATGTCCTTCATTCTTATATATATTTAAACACCCACATGTAAACGAGCGCGCTTGTAGGGCTTGATTGCGACTATCTCCGCACTTGGCACACACTCACCCTGAGAGGAGCTGCTCATGCTGGCGTCCAAGGAACCATCATATCGCATATTTGTGTGTGTGTATGTGTGTGTGTGTGTGTGATTGCATCGCTTCATATCCCCACTTCACTCTAATTGAATTGTTTGTGCGGTACTTCTGTCCATATCATAATTTCCTGTGCTCCTCCGCTTTATGCTCATATCTGTTTTCTATATTCAAAGTGTTCATGTTTCATATGCGTTTCCCAAACAGGGCATCATCTTTTGAGCGCTATTTATGTACCATCATGCCCACATATCGACATAAAGAGTATTATGCCTACATATGTATAAAGAATAAAGTTCATGCTTCTTAAATATCAAGCAGACATTTCGTTCTTTCTTTGCATTTCGTGTTCGTTTTTATGTATTTTTGTCTCTCTTGTTTTCTTTTTTACTTTCTTATTGTTATTATTTTTTTTTCCACATAAATTTCCAGAAGCCCCACGGCAGGTAAATCAATGTTGGGGGGGCAAAAGTCGTCCTCATCCGTCGAACGTGAAGAGTAAGTGTGTTAGTTTTCCATTTTTTCTTTTCCGTTATTTCCCCTCTTTATCTTCTTCCTTTCTCCTTTTGATTGTTTCTTTTTTTGTGTTTGTTTGCATTTGGTTATTTCCTCTGCCTCTGTTTGATTTCTATCCAATTTATTTATTTGTAAGTGTTAACGAAACTTTTCTACGCTACGTTAAGCTCAATTATCATGGCGAATCTTTGGCGTTTGTTTCGTGCTATTTATTTTATGTCTTGCTGCCAAATTCCATTACAACAATAACAACATTCGATAGTATTCCATTTACATTCGATTTCAACCCCACACAGCATCTCCTCAACCCCACCGAAAACCAACCCACCCCACTACCCAGCCAACTTCCTTCAACCATCCATTCATTCGTTCATTGTTCCATTATAAATCATGACAATTCTGTTCACATCTTTCATTTGTATCCCTTCAGAGACATTTTCTCTGGAAGAGTCCCCGAAAAAAAAAAATAAATCGTTACTTCTTTACTAAGTGCATTTTTATCTATCATTCAGTCTTCTTTCGTTGGACGTTAGCATTTATACTTAGTTGTAGTTCTAGCGTTAATTGTACAAAATTTTCATATTCTTTTAGTTTATAGTGTCTTCTTTTTTGTCACATAACTGCCTGAAACGCATTGAACTATAGTTGGAATCTCTCACTCTCTAGATGCATTTCTTTAGATACCTGCTGTGAGATTTGGTGTTCCCGCAAGTTCAAGTCTATCGCTAAACGAGCTGGTGAAGGGAGAACACTTTTTGTGAGAGAGATTATGGGAGAGTTGGGATGAATAAGTTTAAAGATCGAAAGAATATTATATATTATATATATTACAATATAAGGAATATTGTATAATATATTACAGATGTTGGAAGAAGTCTTCAAGAAAAGTATTGTTTACTAAAAGAATTTCCCAGATCATGAAGAAATTTTAACTTTATGGGAGTTTCAGAGAGTACTGATCCAAGATGAGTAACTTCAATCGACCCAAGAGTTACGAAATATCTCAAAGTAGACTAGATAGAAATCCCTTCAGAAAACTAGTCCCGCGATTTTTAAATTTATACAGAAACAATTGATAGGAAATTAAAAGCAAGCTCACTGAAACTGGGGCCGAATCATATCATTCCAGCTTGAATAAGGCGATATATAGAGACCTATCTCTCCTAGACAATTTGTTGTTTGGACGCATGATATATTCGGAAGACGAGTAAGTTAATCATGGGTGGATGAATTCGACCCCAGTCATGAGTGGATTAATCATGAGTGGATTAATCATGAGTGGATTATTTCGACCCCAGTCACGAGTGAATTAATCATAAGAGGATTAATTCGGCACCACCAATTAAAGACTTTCATTTCATTTGGTTCATTCTTATTATCAGCTTTTTCTCTAGGAACATTTCTTCTTCATTATACGAACTTTCTATCTTAACGTTAGGTAAAGAAATCCAGCTTCATAGAAGAGTATTATTAGAGCCATTTATATACCGACCCAATCGATTTCCAAAAGGACAAAATAACTTTAATTACAGCTGTGTAGAATAGAGATGAAATCATGACCATGAACATAAACTAGAGAACCACTTTACATAACTATTGTTTTTGTAGACATTCTCCAAAGCATGACAAGCTTTTTACTTGGGAAGTTCGGTGATCATGAATGAATCTCTCTCTCTCACTCTCTCTCCCGCAAAACTCCCACTCAGCTCAGTTCAGTATAGCGGTTGTATCGACTCATCCAAGATTGAATAAATCGCCAGTTAAAATTGGGTTTTCTCCGTAAGAATTTAGGGAAGAAACATTGTGCACATGGAGAGAAAGGCGATTTCTGCAATCACGGCTGAGGCCGATCGACTGCAGCATACTTTGACGTGAAGGAACAACAAATCATCTTAGATATCCAGGCTAAATTACGTGAGATGAAGTCAATCTATGAAAACACCGGCCTCAAGCGGAAGCTTGTTCTTCTAACATTTTCGGGTCTCATTCATTCGATAAGCTGAATATGACGCTTGGCTTCACACTGAATTTCACGCTCAGTTTGATGATAGGTTTGACGCTGAGTTTGACGCAGGGTGTCATGTTGAGTTTGACCCTGAGTTTGACGCTGAGTTTAACGCTAAGTTTGACGCTGAGTTTGACGCTAAGTTTGACGCTGAGTTTGACGCTCAGTTTGACGCTGAGCTTGACGCTGAGTTTGACGTAGAGTGTCATGCTGAGTTTAACGCTAAGTTTGATGCTGAGTTTAATGCTGAGCTTCAAGCTGAGTTTCACGCTGAGTTTGACGCTGGTTCCTTCCAAACTGCCTCTCCACACAGTTCAAAACTTGACGGTACTTTTAATTATCTTATTCTCTTGAGAAGCTGCTGTTCGCTCCCATGTTTCACGGTGGGAACTAGTGCAGTATCTTCCCTACATCTTATTTCTCTCTCCCAACAACTCTTAATATAACCGGCAAGTCTTGAACCGTGTTAAAGAGGGCAGATTTGTGCGATGGCTTCATCCTTGTAATTTGTACAAATTTCTCTCATAAGTATCTATTTCTCTCTCCCTCTCTCTCTCTCCGACTAGATTTTTTTTCTAATTATAGCAGCACATTTTCGTGTGATTCCAATTTGGAAAAGTTGCACTAAGTGTGAACATTTTTCTAAGCAAAGTTGGTTGAAATTCTAGTTGCACGCTCTCTTATACTAAACTGAGTGTAATCCTACAGAATTGCAAGCAAATTTTCCTAAAATTTCACTCTTAAGTCTTCCACAGAATCTTCCTGACTGCAAACCGCACCACTGAATTTATAGCTCCAATCTCAGAAACTACTAAAAATCTAAAGTGTAAATCTAATTTCAAATTTTCATACCCATCTAACTCTGCACAAGGCCCCACTCTCCTCCCACTTTTCCACTCACTCTCGTATACTCGTCTACTTGCCTCCATTTCCACAACTGTAAATAATAAAACTGCAGTTTCAGTTTTGGTTTCATCTGCCATAATCACCATTTTATGTTTCATTTTACATTGTTATGCAAAAAGGCATTTTTTTATTCAAATTATAATTAAAAGTAACAAAAACCAAAACGAGAACAATACAAAATTTAATTTATATGCTGAAACAAGTTAACAAAGTTCAACTTTCATGCACTCCGAGCGCGGTTTTGTAGGGCGGAAGAATGGCTGCATGTGAAATATACACGCCATTTTTTGTTTGTTTGTAGCGCAAGGATATGTTTGCCTGTATGTGAACGTATGTGTGTGTGTGTGCTGAACACACACTCACACACGCTCCGCTGCATTTGTACTATTTGACAAGTTAGTTAAGGCTTCTGAATTCTGCAACAGTTACCAAACGCCGTTAAAAAACGCTCCGCGCTTGTAAACGACGTCGCGGAGTGCACCTAACAAGCTTGCACGGGCGGTGAAAGGTCCTGGGCACATTTTGATTAATTGTACACAAAGTTTGTGTTGCCAACAACGACAAAAAAGATAAAGTAAAAGTAGCAAAAAAGCAAATAGTGTTGTTGTAGCAGCTTCATAAGAGTATAATCGCGTTAGTCCAATTTGCTCACAAGCAATACAGGGTGAGGAACATAGCTACCGAATTGAAATCTCTCAGTGAAGAGTTGGGGAAATTTCAACCTTCCTCTACTATAAAATCAAGTAATTATTTGAAATAATACCAGTCATACACATAATAGGAGGATCTTCCTATGTCCAAGATCATCCGACTTTATGGATATAGGGATTTTGACTTTTAAAATTATTTTTGTATGCTCCCCTCTTTTATGCCAAGTCACCTCTGAATTAGAATATTTGTAGTAAACCAATGAATCGCTTCTGAGTTGTTTACTCATAAATTTATTTAAAGTTCTTACTTTCTCCATAAAACCCTGAAAGCTATCAGATAAATTTTAGTAAACTAATCGTTTCCTTCATTTATTCAAAGTTGTGGCTGTTTTCTCCGTATAACTCGGAATCAATGTGCAGCGCGATAGCAAACGCGCCCTAATAACGCCCAGTAAAAAAGAGCCTAATATTGATACCGGGAAGTTTTGGAACAGGGTGACTTAGTCACCGATACGACGACCAGCGACTCTTGCTTCTAACCGGTGACGTTCCTTAAGGTGCAGATTGACATAACTGCAACAGAAACAGAATCCAAAACATTAGCAACAGCAACTCATTATGAGTTGTCTCTGTTCTGTCGCCATACGCTTACTTTTTGTCATTAAGTTTTGCGGTTTCTGTTGCCAATGTATTGGATTCTGTTTCTGTTGCCGTTTCTGCTTTATGTCACTTTGCACCTTTACCGGGGGTTTTCAGCATATTTCTGTTAGTTAACAGCGACGTAACCAACTTAGTTAACAGCAACTTAACCATCTTCGTGAACAGCGGCTTTACCAGAGCCCGCGAGCGCTGTTAATCACCGTTCACTGTAAAATCGAATTGCTGATTGATTAATTTTATAAATATTTCTAACCTTATAAGGGCGTAATATTAGATGCAAACGGCGGCTTTTGCTAACGATTATGATAGCCTATAAAATTGTTGTTTTTTTTATTATTTGCTTCAGAGTACCTACGTAGATATTTTGAACACTGATTGTAAGACGGACATAGATTAGTTGATTATTGAGGTTATCATACTAATGGATCGACGAAGAAGGATAGCTACATATCCAATCTAATAAGCACCTTCTGTCCCTTGACTCTACCAATTATCTTTGTTATACTTCTTTTAGAAACATACTCAAAAAACAGTGATTCTTCTAGGATGGTTATAATGTTGTTTCAGAATAGGATTTGTTGGTTCTTCAAGCTTTGAACATATTTATAAATATTGGACCACTTGCTAGAGAGGCGTATCTAAATTTCAGGCATCTGCTATAAACACCCTGTAAATGATTACTCACTTAGAGTGTATTTGCTGTGTGGCGAGGAAGAATGAAAGTTGAAACTTTGTTTTGTTAAACTTGTCGTTTCAGTTACACATTTAAATAAAGAACACATTTCATGCGTTTGTGAAATGAAACTTCAGTTTCACAAAAAAGTCATTATCATAGCTCAATACTGGAGCGAAAGGAGCTGCCTCCTTATTGCATCCCTCACTTGCGTTCTATTGTAACAGTATGACCGCCCAAAAAGCCGTAAACTGACCGGTAAAGCTCCCATCATCCTAACTAGCTCACAAAAAAATAATAATTAAACTAACAATAAAAAAAAATATTTTTAAAAAAAATTTTTAATTTAATTCAATTATTATAACAAACAAAATTTCTTTTCTCTTTCCTGTGCGTGCGCTCACAACAAACATTTTTATATACCTACTATAATAAAAAACCAATAATCTACACCAACCACGCCAATGCGTCCCATTTGTCCACTGTCGGTTGCTGTTACTCGCTGCCAACTGCTGCGAACACTTCTGACCCTGCCTGCTGCGCCGGAAATGAGTAGTCCGCCTGCGACAGAGGAGACCAAAGATCAGCGCTGCAATGGCAACTGCAAGAACCTGAACTGCAGTCAGCACAGTCACACGAACCACTCGGCCGTTAGCAACCAGGACAACAACAACTCCAACAGCAGCTGCAGCCTGCACAATGACATCCAGCTGCAGGGGCAATCAGCGCAGACCCAAAACGAATCGGCGTCACACAATCAGACGAGCATAGACAGTCGCACCAAAGGTGTCACGTTGGCCCCGCAAACGCACAGTGGTCCCACCGGACCACCAGCAGACGCGGCGGCCACGACGGACCCGTGTTCCGCTGCCACGGACACGGCGGCGACGCCGGGCAATGACGGCGCGTCAGCTGCGCGAGTGACCATCACTGCCGCCGACGAGAGCGGCCATCCCAGCGGCGACGGCACTACCAGCAGCAGCGACAGTCATAGTGTCCAAAGCAGTAGCAGTGCTAGTAATAAAGCAACCATACAGAGACAAAGACGCCTGCGTACACCGGTCTGGGCGAGATCCATGTCGACGAATAAAACGTACAGAAATTGTTAACTGGTTTCTCAACATTCCTTATAAAACTGTTTTTGGTTTGATTTGATTTTACTTTTTCATTTGATGTTTCATTTGATTTGTTTTTTACTACTTAAGTACTTAATTAACACGACTCTAAAGAAGCATTTTACAAATTTAAGTTATTTTGACTCAATACTAAACAAAACACTATTTCTTGTCTTACCTCTCTCTTCAAGCTCCTACATATATATATATACTCTCTCTATCTCTCTCTTCCCTCTAAATGTAACACTTACTTCCATGCTCTATCTGTCTATGTATGCTCTGTCTCTGTTTCTCTGTTACTGTCTCTGTCTCCCCGCTCTTTTGCTGTATAACCGGTTTATTGTAAATATGTTTGTGAATCCCCTTCTGTACTTACCTGTAAATGCATTTGTGGCATGTTTTATGTACATTTTGTTAAACAAAAAAGTTGTTTTTAAACCCTTTCATATTTATTTTTACACTAAACAACTTAAAGCTAATCTTTTGTATACATAAACAACAATTTAATAAGTAGCCAATCGTTATAAAACCAAAGGGAATGATATTTCTAAATCGTTATTGTTGCCTGCTGAATTTCTTTGCATGTTTTTTGACAATTTATACACTTTTTAATACAATTCATTATTCAAATATAAACACATACGTGCCCACATATGTACATATGTATATACAAAATGACAAAGTGTAATTTAGAAAGGAGGGATTACAGTGGCATAAGTATTAACATTGGTCACGGGGTTATTTGCATTGGCAACGACGTGGCAGTATTCAGCAGAAAAACCGTTAAGTTTCTGATGAAAGGCTGCATTCAGCAGAGAAGACAACATTAACTTTTCGGAGGAAAATTCCTCAACAGTTTTTCCAGTGAAGTTAATAGCAGAATAACTCAAATGCAAATTTTCTCTGATACCGTGTCGATTGTAACGTTAACTCGTGTATGCGTATAGTAATAATATAATCTCTCTCAGAACGAGTATTAGACTGACTTTATTGATTTATATTGAATATAAAATAGTATAAAGGGGAGATACTACGTACAGCATATTCGTGAGCATGCTGCAATCTCACTCGGGGGTCGCTGGATGGAATCCTAACATTGTCTCAAAAATGTTTTTTTTTAAATACTTCTTTTCGACTCGAAAGCCTTATTCCGTCAATTCCTAGGCAGACATAATTCATTAAGTTGTAAGGTATAATAATAGAAATACTAGGTATATGCATATATTTTATATATACCTAGCAGCTAGTGCCCATCTTTCTCTGTAAGGTAATTATTAAGTTAATACTTTTATGTAATAATAATAATGATAATAAAAATACACATATCGCGATGAAATTTACCTTTTCCTATAACCGGGACAATGGTTTGCCGTAGTTTTGTGGACGCTGCCAAGCAGCATAAACGTTTTTCTTTGCAAGTCTTCAATTATTTATTTGAATTCGAATTTAAATTTGCATTCAAGTTTAACCAGCACGGAAAAATGCAACCCTGCATGTTAACAGAATAGGCAACTTGGTGTTATGAAGCGCTGTTAACAGAAGATCAATGTGAACAGCTGTTGTCGGCAACGCTGTGCAGTGCGCCTACTTGTTGGTTGTTGGCTGTTGATTGACAACTCAATTGCCGCCAAAAGTTAAGGCCGCAAAGTGATAAATTAGTTTTAAATAAGTGATGTTAAATTGGTCAAATATCAATGGCAAAGTGAAAGAAAGTGTCGAAGTGCCTGCCAGGAGAATGTCTGAGGAGAAACGTAGGAAACTTTCTCCTAGCAACTGCGAAAACGATAGCCACATCAGCGACGATTTGTACAGTGTAAGTTTAATTTTTGCCTTTGCCATGCTGGCTTTCTTCCCAATGAATACATAAAAGCTTCGAAATTTTTTCATCGAAAGGAGGATGATGATGACGAAAGCGTTATTACAAACTATTCGGTCGGCAGAAAAACGCCCTCGTACAGCGGCAAAGGCACTCGCAAAACTACTAAGCGGCGAAGCAACGCGAAACCGGTCAACCGCCCGCCCTACAAATACTGGTGAGTTGCACATTTCAGTCCAGGTTAAATGCTCATATTTGCCCATATTTGAAGTTCTCATGTGAAGGAGAATCACGGCCAGGCTGTGTTTGGCTTGGCGTTCAATCAGTGGCTGGGCACGGATATGACTCCGGTATTTGCCACAGTGGGCAGCAATCAATGCACCGTGTACGAATGCCCCGACGTGACTGGGCCGAGTCCTGCCCCGGGCCTTAAAGTGGTGCGCATCTTTGCCGATGCTGATGTAAGTACACATTTTGTGCTTTTCTCATTTAAATAAACGTTTAAACACTCACTCACCTCCCTCTTGCCTGCACAGTGCGATGAGGTTTTCTACACCTGCGCTTGGACGTACCACCGCAAAACTGATGAGGCATTGCTTGCCTTTGCTGGATCACGGGGCGTTATACGCGTTATGGACATAGCAGAACATGACTTAATGTGCTCGTTCATTGGTCACGGCCAGGCAATCAATGAAATCAAATTTCTGCAACGACTGCCTCACGTGCTACTCTCCGCCAGTAAAGACCATAGTGTACGCATGTGGAACATCGAGACGAATGTGTGTATCGCCATATTCGGTGGCGTTGATGGTCATCGCGATGAAGTGCTTTCGGTGGACACAGATTTAGCGTGCAATAAGATTTTTTCCACCAGCATGGATCACTCCCTGACCATGTGGCGTATTGATACGCCGGTTATACAAAAGTCCATAGAGTTATCGAGCACTTACAGCACGGTGAAGATGCAAAAACAGTTCCCTACCGTTATCCAGCATTATCCGAACTTCACCACACGCGACGTGCACCGCAATTACGTTGACTGTGTTCACTGGATTGCCGATTTTGTGCTCTCCAAATCGTGCGAAAACTCGATAGTATGCTGGAAGCCGGGATTCCTGAATGGCAATTGTTCGTACGTGAAACCCCAAGCCAAGGCAGCCTACACTCCCATCAACCGATTCAATTATGATGAGTGCGACATTTGGTTCATGCGTTTCGGCTTCAATCGGGTGCACCACATCATCGCGCTGGGCAATCAGCACGGCAAAGTATACGTGTGGGAAATGGATATAAAGGATCCGAAACTAACTCACGCGAGTACTTTAAATAATATACGTTGCACTTCCACCGTGCGGCAGGTATCGTTCTCACCCAATGGCAATGTCTTGATAGCCATATGCGATGACGGCACCGTATGGCGTTGGAATAAAAAGGAGGCGATATTTAAAAAGAATTCAGGTGTTTAGTGAAGAATCTGCATGGAAGTGAATGCTATTTGTGGCCAGTCGCAGTTGTTTTTTCACCCAATTTAATGATGCCAAATTCTAACGCAGATCTAAAAGAAATCACCGCCACTTTCTATTCGTTTAAGAGTAGTTCACTCGGTCAAAATAAACCATCAACTCCGATTCTCGCTTGGTTTGTGTGTCAATGTTCGAAGGAACTGAACTGAACACGACTTTCCTGGCAAGCCAGGGAAAATAGTGGATTCGTTCTGTTCATTCGGAGGTGGAGATACATACTCAACGGAATCCCCGCTTTTATTTCCTAGACCCCTAAATATAGCAAAATTATTACCAGTTAAAACTTGAGGGGAGAGTGTCCCATTTGTGGACATTTGCTTTTCCAAATGAGGTTGTTTTCCACTGTGTTGGGAAGTGACATAGTTCTACTCTCTATACTCTCCCTATTATATATACTCACCAAAGCTGTTGAAACTGAATATAATTTGGAGTTTTGTTCTAAGTGCTTCTTTTAAAGTAGATACCAGGATGAGTGTCTCTTCCACAGGCATTTACCTGGTATGGTCGTGCTCTCTCGCTTAACCATCGACTTAATTGTTAACATTTCTAATCAGATGTTTCCGGCGAAAAATCCCATGGCACTGTGAACATAACCTTAAAAACGGATGTTCCGTTGATATAACATCCTTGGATATCTTTTATATAAAAGAAATTCTTCATTTTTTATTTTCATAATACTCTTGGCTTTAAATTTGGGTGTTCTTCAAACTCTCTTAGCTATAATGGAAAAAAATCACCTGTTTTTCACGCTAACAGCTGTTTTGTCAACTCGATCCCCTGTTCTTCAAAACTTATCAGCTGTTCTTCAAACTCATTCAACTGTTTTTCAAACTGATAGAGCTGCTTTTCAAATTAGAACAGCTCCTATTCGATCAGCTGTTTTTCCAACTCGCTCATCTGCTTTTCAGATTAGATCAGTTGCTGTTCAAATTCGATCAGCTGCTTTTCAAAGGCGATCAGCGTCTTCTCAAACTTACTCAGCTGTTATTTAAAGGCGATAAGCTGTTTTTAAAACTAACAACTGTTTTGCCAAGTCGCTCAGCTGTTGTTCAAAAGCCATCAGCTGTTTGTCAAACCCACTCAGATATTTTTCGAGCTCTCGCCTGTTTTTCAAGCAATCAGCTGGTCTTCAAACCCGATTAGCTTTTGATCAAACTTGTTTAACTTCTTTTCAAACTCACTCGGCTGTTTTTCCAACTTGATCAGCTGGTTTTCCAAGTCGATCAGCTGGTTCTCAAATCCGATCAGCTTTTGAACTTCAATCAGCTGTTTTTTATCTCACTAATTTATTTTTCAAACTCCTTGAATGACGCTGTTTCCTGGACGCGTCACATTAGGGTGTGTGCCTTATTTAGTATAATAAGGATAAAATCCTGAAATCTGTAACGAGCTTTAATCCTTCTTTTGAACGATCACACCTTCAAAACACTGTTTCCATTGAAGGCCTTGCCATACTTATACCAGATAAAGTTAAAGAGAGCAGCTTTGTGATATATGCTGGTGTGATCTCTGCCTTAATTAGCATTTAATAAGTAAAGTCCTTTATCTTATTGCAATACAATCATTCTCATTTAATTTCGTTTGTTCTCTTTAATTGTATATAAAATTGTTAAAGGAGTTCGTGTTTAAGTTTTAATATTTTAGCAAAATCAAATTGCAATCAATACAAATAAAATATTTGTAATATTGTAAAGCGAAAAAGGAACATGGAAGCATTGTTTTTTATTTATGTCCATGGAAGTTTCCATTCTAATTGGCGACTTAAAATCCATCCCCAGGCTAACTCCTAAAACAGATTGCCGAAGATCACATTACGGGCAATTAAGTTCATAAACTGCCTACAAAAACGCTCTGCGGCTTATTCTATTTTCAATTTAATTGTTCAAGCAATCAAGAAAAATAAGAAATTAATTGAAAATTCAGCCGACAGCAACGGGAACCGGCAAATGTAATCGCACGTTTACATCCTGCAACCCCACCGCAGTGCGCCGCATCAATCTGCGCTAAGGTATGCCACTCACATCGGAAACGGAAGCGGAAGTCCACAGACGCCTCGAATCCAGCGAGTGAGACTTGCTGCCGCGCTGTGCTGTGTAGCAACGATAGCCATGCTAATGGGGGCGGCGGTGGCGTCGACAACGTGATCTGGCGACGTAATTAGTTTTACATTACGCTTGCCAATTGAGCTTAAAAACAAGGACTAAAGGGGCAGCAACAGCAGCAGCAAAATTGCTGGGTTCGAATATTCCACGAGAGGCGGAGGGGGATTAGTGCAAATTGAGCGCTGTCGCGGCTCTGCCAAGTGAAGAGTTACTCATCTGCACGAATTGACTCTGCCAGGTTAAATCACGTTTGCTGATGCAGTGAAGCGGCAATTTCTGTTTGAGTAAAGGAGGAGGGAATTAAGCGCTGGCAGTTTAAATTGGACAGCAGGCAAAATTTATGGAAAAACAAATGAGATTCTTTTTTAAATTTAGAGTTGCTGCTTCTACGAAATTTATGATTTAAATGATTTTTAGCACCAGGACGAATCTCTCACATCTTTTGTTGACATTTATCTGGTCATAAATGGTTCATTTAAATGCAAACTGCAATTGTCGGAGGCATTTGGAACAACTACGCACGCTGAGCAGCTGTTCACAACTTGTCTAATGAAGGAAATTTTATTTGTGAAATTTTCATATTCACATATTTGATTAAATTTGAGTTTGCTGCAAGTCAACAGAGAATTGTTTGGCCCGCACACACATACGCCGACCACAGTGGTCCATACACACATACACAGTCCACAGTGGCCCGCACACACACAAGTGTGCATAGCAAAGTACTCCTCTCCTCTGGCTTTGTTTAAAATCAAAACTGTGGCCTTGATGCAACGACACAGGTGGTGCAGATATATTTTGAGAGAATTCAGATCTCGGTTCTGTCAAAATAGTCAGCAGGCGGGTTCCGGAGGCACGAGAATATTTGTAGTAACGGGCGAAAAATTTCTTTGACGCCTGAAATTTTAGTTTTATAACGGCTGAGATAATCTCGTCACTTGGAACTTTGAAACACTTCACATTTTCTTTGCCCCAACTTTTGCGGCATATTACACAAAATTTGCCCATTTTATTATTTTCACTTAATAATAAATAATAAATTTTATAATCAGCAAAATTTTATGTTTCGATAAATTCAATAAAGCGCGGCAAAGTTTTTGGCGGCACCGGTTTTCATAATTTGACAGAACCGAGACCGAAAGAGAACAACAAAACAGAATAGGCTAGGAAATGTCACTTATCTGCACCACCTGTGTTGTTGCATCAAGACTGTGGCTAATGGAAATATTTGCTCAGCTAGTGTCGACGTCGCACTCGTTCTTTGCTGCTGTTGCTCTTTTAACGAACACAGGAATGCATACCGGCAATGCTCAATGCCCCAGCAGTGAAATTGACTTGTTTCGAATCGGCGTAAAACTCGTGTAAATGTTATACAAAAATTAAATAAAAATCAGTTGTCGCTTAATTTGTGCTCCTTTGTATACATTTCGGTAGAAATTTAAGAAACATTTTATATTTATTTAAACCATCGTGGAATAACAATGAAAATGTTATTTGTTCATAGAAAATTTCATCAAATATATTAAAATACAAGTCAAATTTTTCTACACAATTTTCATTCAAAAGAAACCCAAAAATTAAACATCCCCACCACGAAAGTCGCCTCGGACTTTACGATTCTAATAACAATCGAAAAAGAATTTTCATAGTACATCAGAAGTTTGATTACAGGAGTGAATGTTAATGGCATTCATGACAATGCTAGGAAGCATATTCATGAAATTAATACCTGGATTGTTTATGAATGTTTCTATTGGTGTATTATAATATAATTATGGGATAATTTATTATTATTATTATATCTTACACCATAATTAATTATGTCACCAAGGCTTTGGGGGAATGAGTACTATCTACTGAAGCATTCGTCTCGAAGAGAAACATTTTGGGAAAGAAGCATTTTTCACACCATGCCATGGACCAGGATTGGAATCCTCGACCCCAAGTGTGTGAGTCTGGCATTCATTCCAATAGACCACAGAGGCTATTTCGAATACTTTAATGTGTGGTCTTATTTAAAATAGCGTTAATCTAGACTTCTCTACTAATTTTATTATTATTATGTTGTCTACACCATAATTAATTATGACTGTAATGTATTGGGGGAATGAGTACTAGCTACAGAGGCCTTCGACTTGAAGAGAAAAGGATTTTATAGAAAGAAGCATTTTAGGGATGAAGCCCGTGGTAAGGTATTGGTGGAATGAGTACTAGCTACAGAGGCTTTCGACTCGAAGAGAAAAAGATTTTACAGAAAGAAGCATTTTGGAGACCAAGCCCGTGGCAGGATTTAAACTTGCGACCCTCGGGTAAGGTAATGAAATTTATTGATGTAATACACTATATATTTAGTGTATGGAACCATTACTAAGTCTTATTCCATCTGCATTCAATTGATCGAGCTAGCAGATGTGACGATATCTGTCTTAGGCCAAACATAACTATTGTACATAACTAGAAATAGAGGAACTATAATACATTTCACTTATAATGACGTCGTGATATGATGATTACTTTTGAAGCTCGTCTCTTTTACTGTTAAATTCTGTTGTTAAAGGCCATAACCATATAACTAACGACAACATTTTAAGGAAAAATTCAAAATATATTTTTATTATAATTATTTATTTATTAACTACCAAGGCTTTGGGCTGGAAATCATTCTAAAAAACAATTGACTCCTTATAGAGATTATTCAAAGCACACTAAACAAGTAACATCCTATATAATCGGACTCCATTGAAGAGCCATTTATTTTGTGTGTACCTATCAATGACCAACCTTCTTCGCCACCTATAGTGGAATTCAGTTATAAAGAATGAAGAAACTAAGCATTCTTTACAACTGAATTCGATTCATTACATCAAAGAGAAGTCGTAGATTGTTCGTTGCTTCCTTAGTGCAAGTCTGAGGATATGTGAACACCATGATACATCACCATGCGTCACTTGTAGGAGAAGCTAAATATTGATAGCTTGTATTTATAATTGTGTACCATATCATCTTTAATGTACTATAAAACTTCTTCGCTGATAACCCAACGTAATTAACAATCAGTTAAGGATGATAATTTGTGTATCCAGACATTGGACTACAAAAGAGTCCTTGATAATAAATACGATATATAATAACAATAAATTCTATATATAATTAAAATAAATAAGATGGGATACGTCGAAAAAAAGGAAGACTTGGTTAAATTTCTAGTTGGATTTTATAACAACTGAAAATAGAGTAACATTTAGGTGTATAATTTTACTTATTGAGGTTTATATGGTGGAGTGGAATATAATTCTTTCATATAGTCTATAGAAGTGCATATTGTATGTTCTTTACAGCTGGTAACTAACAACAAGTGCAACACTGTGTTGGCACTAGTTCAAAATTTTCCTGCCGGGTCTGGAGTAACAATGTACACTATTGCAGACTCTCAGTATTTACTCCTGTCTTCTTGTACCGCTACACTGTGAGCCGCACAAATACGGCAAATCGCTTATCCATCATTCTAACTGCATCGTTTCACTCCCTGTTAAGCAATTTATCTCCCGAATCAGTGAATGGTGTGTCAAGGATGAGTACCTACGAGCGAACTGCATTGTCTTTGTACTATTTATAAAGGGCCTTTGTGGCAGATGTGCAAGGCGCCAATACAGCAAGCTAGGTACGATTGATTCCATGATACTTGTGATGTCTTTTCATCTGAATGCCTTCTATAAGTCAATGCAATGTCGCCTTTTATCAGCAAATGCCCATTGTCTTGGACTTGTCCACCCACACGTGCGGTGTCGATGGAAGTGCTCTAATTGAATATAAAAATGTCTGATTGGTGTTTTCTTTGAACTTTGTTTTAATGTTATTGGTGAGACTCCACACCGCAAACTCCTATTTCTCATCCTCTGTTTAGTTGTCTCTGTTTGTTCATTCTATTTCTTTTTATTCACTTTTGCGTTTTTAACTTTTGTGGTTTTTGGCTTTGACACCATTGACCCTTCGGCCCAGCAGCGTCGCCGTCGTCCTTCGTCAACCTTCTTGTCTTGTCATGTGCTCTTCTGTTTGCTTGCTTGTTTCTGCTGTGTTCTGTGTCCACTCTTTTGTCTTCGTTTGGCGCGCATTCCCAATTGAATTTTGTTGTGTGTGACTGTCTGTGTGTGTGGGTGTGTGACGTATACAATCGCTTTTAAAGCGAAAGGACATTGAGTGCGGATTAAACGCCTTCGGTGCGATTTGAATTGAAATGTTTGCGTGATATGGTGGCAGCTACTGCGCTGTGGAGTACTCTATGCAGTGGTGTTGGCTTTACTGGTATTAACTAGGAAATTCCAATTTCGACTGACCTTAATTTCGGTATTTAAAGGATCTGCCTTGAGGGGGCGGCAGTGGCGGAGTACACGCAGTTCAACAGTGAAAGAAAAAAAACATACTGAACAAAAAACGTGCCAGCTTAGCAAAGGTATTACTGCGGTAATAGGTTTGCTTGGGTGATGCCAACGCCAATCTCCCACGGACCTGATGCCAGTGGCGGCTTTGTACATTTTTGTCAATTTTAATTGCATTTTAATTAATTAATATTTTTTTGATTTACTGCTGCTGTGCAAAAATGTGTCTGCGCCAATTTTACTGCATATCCTTGACATGGCATGTCAATTGTGGAGCACACCCAAGGGTCCTCTGTGCGATTGTGCGATTGCACACGCAATGAAGCCGGCCACGCGCCCACACTTAAGCTCGTGTCGTTGTCTTTCGTGTGTCCTTTGGTTTTACTGCTCACTGCGAGCTGTGCAAATGTAAATGCAGAGGACAAAGGCGCAATAATAAAGTCCTTTGAGTGGAGAGCTCAGTTGTCGTTTTTTCCTATCTATTTTCTGGTTTTTGTTCCCTCGCACCGTGCGGTTGGGGCGACCAAGTTCAATAGTTGTGACAACTGAATTGATTGCTGCTCCCGTTGCAGTTGTAAATTCGAAAATTGCTGTTGTAACAATGCGCCCTGAAGGAACAATCGTCAGGGCGCCTGCACTGGGAGTTCGTTTTTGTGTACGTCCTTTTAGGCATTTATTTTCTTGTTGTGCTTTTTGTTTTGTAAAGTTTTTCGTCTGCCTTTTAGATCTTATTTATTTATGTTTTTATTACAATTTCTGTTCTTGTTTGTTTGCTTTTAGTCGAGGATTTTCGTATACGTGTTCCACGTCGTCCTCAAGTAGAAGTGACTTCTATGTGCCCAGTGGATGTCCTGTGGGTTGCAGGAGACTAGGCACCTGCAAGTGTGCGTGTATGTGCGTACCATTTGAATGAATAACTACTGGTATTGTTGTTGTAGTAGTTGTTGGTTTGTTGTTGCTTTTCTAGAAGTGTTCAATTAGAAAACTGCCACCGAGGCAAACACGCCACGCCGCCTTTGTAGTTTGTGTTTAAAGCTTTTTCGCTGTTCTCGTTGTTGTTGTTATTGTTGTTTCCACCGTACACATCCACGCAATTTAATGACTATTATTTAAATTTGATTTGATTTAATTTTATATAATTTACTTTTTAATAAATGTGTTTATATGAGATTGAATTATTTGCATCACAAAAGGAGACTATAAAAAACCCATGCATATGCCCTACAAACAGCTTTAAGGTCAGAACACATAAAAAGCAAGTGTGTATCGGATGTGTAGCAGCGAGATTTTTGTGCTTGGTAAAGCCGCGAACACATCTGATCTGATCAAGAACGGGAATGGGGGACAATCTCGGCCTCGTCGCTTCAAAGAGCAGTCGTAGATTGTTCGTTGCTTCCTTAGTGTATGTCTGAAGATATGTGAACACCATCACCAGGCTTCACTTGTAGGAGATGAATGAAAGGTCATGACAAGTACTCGTAAATGCAACAGGTTTTACCCTACAGCCCTTCTCTAGCTGTTACTGCCACGATCAGAGACCATATAATAATCTTTCCTCTATTTGTATCCCTTTTAAAAACCTCAGAGGTCATTTGAGGGCATCAGCAGCTGTAAACAACGTGTTGGACATATTCAAGTGAGGATTACATGGAGTGTTATTATATTGTTATCGCTTGAATTAAGGACTTTTCTCTCAAAATAAGCACAACACGTTTCATGACGATCAGAAGCTTTTTGTTCTCTTTTAAACAAATTATTGACTCGTTTTTATATTATACTCAAATACCAATATGATCATCCTTTCCTGATTTCAGAAAAGTGCGCCAACTTGAACTTTAATGCATCGGGAAATTATTATGGGCACTTTTATAAGAAACAAACACTTTCATAAGACACAAACACTTTCATAAGAAACAAACACTTTCATAAGAAACAAACACTTTCATAAGAAACAAGCACCTTCATAAGAAACAAGCACCTTCATAAGAAACCCTGTATCAAGTTCAAACACATCAGCTTCAAACTTTTGATATGTTTTGGCCTTAGATACGAGTACTCACACTCAAGCAAGAGGAAAAATGAAAGTAGGTATGCACGCATCATGCTCCAAGAAGTCAATTAGGGCATTGGTGCTTCTGTGTCTGTCGACACATCCTTTGCAGTTTCTCGACACTTCCTTATGCTGGTCTATGTGGCTGTGTTTGCTTGGTAAATTACGAAAATCCAAACGCATTTTATCAGCAAAAACTCTCGGAAATAAAAACAAAAAACTTCATAAACCCACACAGAAGGGGGCGGAAATGCCAGTAAACGGAAGTAAATCGTATTAAATATTAATGGAAATATCGCACTTGTCAACAGAAAATTAAACTGAAAGTCGACAGAAAGCATCCTGAGGCTGTTTTTTTTCTTTTTTGGTTGTTTATTAAAGAAAATAAGTTTAGCGCAGACAAATGCGTTCTAACCACCGTGACGGGTTTGTGTATTAGTGTGTATGTATATGTATGTGTGTTTGGTGAGGGAGTGTAAGTGTAAGAGTGTGTGTGAAAACGTACGTGTTCGGTTCGCTCTGCGGTTAAATTGAAATAAACCATGAAATGTAATTTAACTGAAATTAATTTATATGGTTTTGCTCCTCCTCATTTAGTTTGAAAAATGTCCTCGGAAAAAATATCCGTTGAGTGGAAGAAGTAAAGTGACATTCATTTTCGGTGTTTCCTTTCTTTAATAATTTGGTAAGAAAATATATAAATCGAATCGGAACATTAAGCTCCTTGATTCTGGCAGTAATTTCTTTAAAACACAGTTAACAGAAAATTTGTGGCATTATTTTGTTGCAGGCAATTCGAATCACAAGTATCTGATATCAGAGAAGACCAGATTTAGTTTCTTATTGCACAAATCATATTGATGATCTTCCTCTATATTCGCAATGTATGTGATATGACTTTAATTCGCATCTCCCTGATAAAATCACTGATATCCTTCTGCCTTGATTAGAGTCACTTAATCCATGAATCCATGCGTCACAGAAAGATATGTTTTTACTATGTAAAAAGTTGTTCTTCACTTAGAAAAAAGACTATTTAATAATTCAATCATGGAAGGAACTATAAGTAGATTGGTAGGTAAAGCGGTCGTCAACAAGCCACTCTTAGGCCCTGATTGACCCTTTTTGATACCGCATGAGACACGAGTCCCATTCCCTTGCAAAAGTCCAGGCCTTGTACATGTGGGGTGTAGCATCCTTTCTATCTGGAATTATTCAGTTTCATTTTTAGAATAAGCATATCAAAGGATTCTTGTCGCTCAGTTTCTTGTATCAACTTGTACTGCCTTTATAAATATACTTATACATTTTTTAGTAAAACTCTTATCATCGATTATATCAATATTCCACACAATCCTCATTATACTGAAGTACTTCAATTACCTGTCTCTTACTTATTGACAAATAAATGATTGATTGAATTGTGGTGGAGTGTAAGACCTACTGAACTCCGCCTCCTTACAACAAACAAACTTTCTAGTAACCCAAACGCCCGTAGGAGACAAAAAGCAACCCTGCTTCCTTTGTCATGATGCATTCAAATATACTTCTCTTGCTTTGGATTGCTTGAAGAAGTTTTCGAAAGTTTCCTCTGCTTTTGTTTACTACTACATATGCTTCATAATTCAGGTAATAACATTTCTTTTTAGGACCACTGTATCATTGTTTGTAAGCTGTAAAGGTCTTGCTCAAAAACTTTCTTAGTTCCTTCACTTAAGTTGTTTCTTCATCCAAGTCATGACTTCACCCAAGTTGTGTTTTCATCCAAGTTGTGACTTCATCTAAGTTGTGGTTTCATCCAAGTTGTGACTTCATCCAAGTTGTGATTTCATCCAAGTTGTGACATCATCCAAGTTGTGACTTCATCCAAGTTGTGACTTCATCCAAGTTGTGTTTTCATCCAAGTTGTGACTTCATCTAAGTTGTGGTTTCATCCAAGTTGTGACTTCATCCAAGTCATGGCTTCACTCAAGTTGTGTTTTCACCCAAGTTGTGACTTCTTCCAAGTTGTGGCTTCACGCAATTTGTGGCTTCACGTAATTTGTGACTTCATCCAAGTTGTGGCTTCACGCAATTTGTGACTTCATCCAAGTTGTGACTTCATCCAAGTTGTGTTTTCATCCAAGTTGTGACTTCATCCAAGTTGTGACTTCATCCAAGTCATGACTTCACCCAAGTTATGTTTTCATCCAAGTTGTGACTTCATCTAAGTTGTGGTTTCATCCAAGTTGTGACTTCATCCAAGTTGTGATTTCATCCAAGTTGTGACATCATCCAAGTTGTGACTTCATCCAAGTTGTGATTTCATCCAAGTTGTGACATCATCCAAGTTGTGACTTCATCCAAGTTGTGACTTCATCTAAGTTGTGACTTCATCCAAGTCATGACTTCACCCAAGTTGTGACTTCATCCAAGTCATGGCTTCACTCAAGTTGTGTTTTCACTCAAGTTGTGACTTCATCCAAGTTGTGGCTTCACGCAATTTGTGGCTTCACGTAATTTGTGACTTCATCCAAGTTGTGGCTTCACGCAATTTGTGACTTCATCCAAGTTGTGACTTCATCCAAGTTGTGTTTTCATCCAAGTTGTGACTTCATCCAAGTTGTGACTTCATCCAAGTTGTGACTTCATCCAAGTCATGGCTTCACTCAAGTTGTGTTTTCACCCAAGTTGTGACTTCACCCAAGCTGTGAATTCATCTGAATTTGTATAATTTCCTTTAATTTTTTCGGACCTTAAAGTCGTGAAAATATTTCCCATTCCTCTTCTTCCTTCTCCCTGCTGTTGCATTGCTCTGTTTTCGTTATTTGATAGATTCGCCTCGGAAAATGTCGATACTGCCAGTGACATTTGGTAAATTACCAGCTTTTCATCTTATGTTTAATGCTTTGCTTTAAGTTTAAAGTTGTTCTGAGTTTAATACGAATGTTTTTTCCATTCGTTTTTGCTGTGCCCTCCTTTTCCTCAGTTTCGAAGTGTGATCCATTTGAATTAATGTCAACTCTGTGCATGCTGATTATCTCGCTACATTTATTGATTGACTGAAATTATGTTTCTAATAAATGAAGATTGGTTGCTCAATTGTCCTGCGTCTCTACTCTTAAGTTGTGCGCCTTAAACCAGCGCCATCAGCAGAAAAGTCTCCTAAATAGTTTCTTTAACCAACACAAAATTATTCTATGAATAATTAGGATTCTGTTCATAAAATATTCACTTTCCAGCCTGAGCAGCCGAGTATAAACGACCGAAATTAGAGTTCATCCTTTAATAAGTTCACATTTTTCTGCAGCCGTGCTCCTTTCTGTGTTTTGTATCCATTTTTTCGGCTGGTGTCTGGACAGTTATCTGCTGTTTTCTCTGGTGTGTTGGAGGGTAATAATCCACGAACAAAATGTGCCGATATATATTAAGACAGACGCTGAGCATATTTTTTGGTGCTTATCGTACATCGGCTCGTTAGCCTACATTTGCAGGCGTGTTTGTCACTGTCGCCAACGACGTCATTGCATGCTTTCCCATTTGTGCCATTTTTTGTTCATTTTGTTTGTTGTTGTTGCTGCTGTTTTTTCTATTCATGATGTTCTGCTCTTTGGAGCACACATTTCGCTTTCGCAAGAGTGACATAAATTCTCTAATGTTTAATGAACGACTTAAATGGAACAGAAAGTGGAGCATACTTGCAGGCGCAGACAAATTAAGCTTAATGGTCAAATGTTGTTTTCTTCTGGTTTTAAGCATTTTTGTTTTAGAAGTGGCCATAAAAAATACAAAAATTGTTATTAAATGCGTATGGCTTTAATAAATTGTAATTTCATTTCACGCAGATGTTGATTGTGGGTAATGTGCGCCGCAAAGTCTGCTATAATATTTTGGCTTTAATAAATTTAAAGTCAACCGATAAAGGAATATGAAGAACAGGTTAATTATGGAAAATGTGTGTAGAAAGGGAGCTTGGTGAACACAGCAGAAGATGATCGCAAAATTCAGAGCGCTCGAGGAGCAGCAATTGAATATAATTACACTTGATATTACATTATTATACGATATCATAATAATGAAACAAAGAGCTCCATCATCTTCTTTTAGCCAATAAAAAATTAAGGTAAAATTCTGAGCCGTCCAAGGCCACCTCAGCCAAGTCACTTTAATGAACGCACTCAAATATTTGCTACAATTAAATTACTTCATACTAAAATTTGCCTTTTAAATGTTTGTTACGTATACGCCTGGGCTGCCCACCTCCTCCTCCCTGCCTGCCTGTCTAAATTAAATGTACTCTTAATATGATGATATGATGGAAATGTGAATTGCGTTGCCTAGTGCGCTGTTTGCCGTCTCAAATAACAAATTGGGAAATATCACCAAGGCAACGACAGGCTCTCAGAGGATTGCCTGGTGCGGGGGAGTGGCACGACTACAAGCTTCCGGTAGGCACACTTCAGTTCTGTTTCATGTTTCCTCCTTCAATACAGCAAAGCACTCTGCTCGCACACTTGTTTGTGTTATATGAGAGCTCAAATATTTATGCAGCATCAAAGTTGTCAATATCAGCAAATAAAGCAGATTTCTTTGGCTGTGTCAATATTTAAAAACTTGTACGCCATTTTTTTATTTATTCATTATTTATGAACATAATTTTTAAAGTTGTCAGCGTTTTTTGTTGTTGCCGTTCTCAGTGCGACACTCGAGAACTGCTCCGGGCACGTCATTACAAATGCATCAGTTTTTCGCATTTTTTCTCTTGTTTGCCATCATTATTACACATTAACGTCATCCCGCACGCCGATTGCCATTATTGTTATTATTGAGTTCATTAATTATTTGCGGCTGTGCAGTGGAGTGAAAATTGTAATTGAAATTAATCGCATTATCGGCTGGAATGGCGGGCATGCCTTTGGGCAACAGTGCGCTGCACTGAAGTTGGCCTGAGGCACATTTGTGTAATTTTCAGTACTCATTTACATTACTCGAATTTAAATGAATTTTTTAATAATTACTATGATGTTGAAAACTAACTATACAAAGAGGGCAGCTCTCCTGAGGTCTCCAATCGAATTTTGCTATGAAATTGTGTTATGGGTAAGACCAGTTCTCCCTCAATGGGATTATAAACACAGATGGATTTGACTCTCTTGTCATGGGGGATTTTCTCCAATATGTGGCCTCATAAAATAATATATTCCAATCGCTCTACTCTCAACTCAAGAAATACCTAAAAGAGTAGATACAAAGAACTCAGAATTGAGCCATACTTCCTTCAAATTTTCCACCAAATAAAACTCAAAACTTTCACTCAAAAGCAATTTGCTACTTCTTTTTTAGTAAAGTTACTCACTTTGGTATCTGAATTCTACAAGGAAGTCACTCACTTAAACGAGGTTAAATCTTCAACTTTGAGATACATTTACTGAAGTGTGAATGTGCCAATTCATAAGTCAAAATAGCGCTTTACTTCATGACATAATTTAACGCATGCTAGTACCTCTTAGAATAACTACTATGAGCCGATGTAGGCCTAAGTATGCCGATAGGCAACTACCACCTCCTCTTAGAATATAGGCAAGCAATGAAGTAAGAGAAATACTTCATACTTTACAATTGTTAAGCGGCAAAGCATTACAAAACTACCTCACACACTCAGTATCACATCTTAATGAAGCCAACAAATGAGTTGTATAGTCAATATATGGGACATTAAGGGCACATCTCTGTATGAGTGACTCAACAATCCTACTATAAAACTCAATAGAAACTTTCCCAGTACACCATCGTTATCGAAACTCACTCTTACAGTCTAAAACCCTTAAATTGTTTGGTCTCAGCAATGCTTCTGTGGAACTGAGTTGTTACTTTCCCAGTAAAACATCGGTATGGAAACATACTCTTACAAACTAGAAACCCTTAAATTGCCGAATCTCAACAATCATACTATCAAACTATCGGCTACTCTCCCAGTACACCATCGTATTATAACTCACTCCTACAATCTAAACACCGCTTAATTGGCGAATCTCAATAATGCTTCTGTCGAACTCAGCAACAATTTTTCCAGTGCACCATCGGTATCTAAACTCACTCTAATAAACTAGAGACCCTTCAATTGGCGAATCTCAATAATGATTCTGTAGAAATCTGCAAAACTTTTCCAGTGCACCATCGGTATCATATGACAGTCTTCAATTGGCAAACACACTCAAAGCGTTGAGAAAATTTTAACTCAAAACATCACATGCTCATACATGCATAGATCTACTTGAGCGAATGTGATCAGCTACTTAATCGAATTTTGTCATTTCTTTCTAATGCGTTGGGTCCCTTTATAGGCAATATCTCTCTCTCTCTCTCTCATATGTCCGGTTGCTCAGAAAGCATGTGCATGCATTCAAAACTATTGAGTGCATATAAACTGGGTACAATCCTTCTATCTTCAAGGGACCAGAGAGAGTCAAGGTTCTCGTTCTCTCAAGTTGTACAGAGACAATATATGAACTAAAGCTATCATAGAGCTCTCAAGTGAAATTTCTGAATTATATTTCCTGACAAGTTTCAGGAACTATGGCTCAATTCTGAATTCATTGTTTCTACTCTTTTTGCTACTAATGAGTATTTTGCTCAATACTCGAGAGAAGATTGAATAGGGGAATATATTATTTTATGGCCGATTCTCAAATCTATTTGAAATTATTCCATCAAATTAAACTCGAAACTTTCACTCAAGAGAGACTTGTTACATCTTTGGGGATATCTTAGTACTGAGTTCAATGGAGTAACTCACATTGCAATATGAGTTTATACAATTAACCACCACTCGAAACTTTCACTCAAGAGAGATTTGTTACCTGTTTGTGTATATTCTTGTTTGCAAGATGTAGCATGTTCACTATGGACTGACATTTCTGTTGGCGAAATCCAACCTAAGTAGGATGGCGGAGAAACCAGAGTAGGAGATGTACTGTCGCCAAATGATGGAGCCAAATTTATCAAACCTTAACCGCAAAAGTCGTTCAGAAACAAGCTCCCCGACAAGTCGAAATGTAGCTGGGAGATTGGGAAAGAATTTTTTATAAATTACAATTGTTTATTTACTAAAAATAAAATAAAAACAATTAAAATCGCCTATTTCCAGGAATATCAAAAGAATTAAAGACAAAAACTATTCCATAAAAATTACAAAAAAATTATGACACGAATTTCCTTAGATGGGAGATAATATAAATGTGGGCGCAGCTATTAAAAATTGAAGGTTAACAAAAATATTGAATTCATGCTTATTACAGGAGAGCCCTTCATCAGAGCACTCCACAATCAATCATCATTTGCAGCATGAAGAAAGACTTTTGTCAAATTTGACCCAAAAAACGAAGTAACGAAATAATAAAAATAAAAAAACGAAGGTACTAAATTTGGTCACCAAACGATTACAATGGCAATGACGAAACGAAAATAAAGACATAAGTAATCAATAGGAAATAATAATTGCCTCACACCGCCAGCAAATTAACGCCACCTGCCCAAACAGAGCCCCGCAAATGCGTTAATCATGCGGAAGACCAGGCGCCCCAGTGCCCCATCCCTCCCCATAGAAACAGGCTACGTGGCCTGTCTGGGCGCTAGTTAACAATTGTCTGACTGCAATAGGCCTGCCCACTGGTGCACGACTTGTCCCGCAGCAGACGTGCCGGGTCTGCTCATAGAACCACTTCAGTGCCACCGAAGGGGACGCTCTGTAACACTCCTGCCGTGCAGAATTTTTTGCTGACCCTCCCCGCTTTATTTTTATATATTTTTTCTCACCATTTTCTGCAATTATTGCTTATTTCCCTTCGACGTAGCTACGCAACAAAGGCGGCAACAATAACGCCGACGACGACACTTGTTCTTTCAGCTCGATTAGGCGGACCGTACCGTCCCGACCCGAGCCGAGCCGCCACCAGCAAGGAAATTAAATTGCACGCGAAAATACGCAACGGAAATGTTCCTTACGCATTTTGCCTAAAATTAGCCAGTTCAGGCGTACAAAAGACGTTATTAATAAACAAAAGCGCCAAACAACGGAAATGCGACTAAGAATGGCCGCAAAGCGTGAACGTAAGCGGTGAAAATCTCTGGAAACTATGACGAAAGCACACTTTAAGTGCGCATATAACACGAGGAGTGGGAGGGGCATTTGTGTGGCTCATTAAAAGCATTTTCAGTCGATTGCTGTGTGTTCTCCCCCAGCCAGGCAGAGTGCAATAAATTTTAAGTAGCATACTTTCGAGCGCTGCAGCTATTAAATATGCTCTAAGAGGAGACGAGAAGGCGATGCGTTCAATATCTGGCAAATGTCAATGAAATGGCATTTTTAATGTTGGACTACGTTTATCTCAGTGTGAGACACGCGCTTCCTTTTCAGTTCGGGCGCTTATTCCGTTCAAAAGGATCCACTGTCGTAGTCGGTCTCGTAAAATCTGTAAGCTCAGTGCGGCGTGTAAACCGCTGCGAGTGCGCTCCACTTGCTGAGGTAGTAAAAATCAAGTACCTTCTGCCACATTAATACAAAGTAAGAGCCTAATTAAGAAGTTTACGCAAAACTTGAGGCGAAAGTTTCTCATCAAGTACCTTTCGAGGACATGTTAACTTGTTTCTATCTGCATCTTACCTTTGGGCATGATTTCAAATCTTGTCGAACTTGCCGCTCTGCAGCACTTACTTACGTCTGTGTGTGAGTGTGTTCACGACTGTGCTACGACCATTTCTGAGCGTGTGTATTACTCGGTTGCGTGTGTTTGTGTGTTCAATTTGTAAGGAGTTTTTAGCAAACTACGCAAAACTTTTGTGCGGCAATTGCCGTCACTACTGTTGAATTCCTTTATGTGATTGTACACCGCAACGCTGGGAGGGCCATGAGAATTACGTATATGGCACACACTTAATACACACATAAAAATTAAATGGTACACAGGGAGAAAAGCGTTCGTGATTCGACTTAGTATCTTAGGGACACAAAAGTCTGCATCAACTTGTGAAGTCGTAAAAGAGTGTCTCCAACTTCGATTCTGAAAACGATAATTGTTGAAATTCGCCTTCAACTCCTAATGGAAATATGATATTAAATAATTGGAAACATACTTACAAAACATAGTTATATATAGAGTAAGTAGCCGAACCGAAGGATAACAAAGTTAGAAACTACCCAATTTTCTCCAGCCAAATACGCCTCTGAATATACACAGCTCTGCATTCCAGTGGAGCTATACTTCTCAAGTATATTTCGACACATAGTTAGTTAATAATTTGTGTATTATGTGTAACAAAATGAACCACCCTATTGTTGAATAAATCATAATGGACCAACCTGAAACTTTTCCTTTTGTTCCTTGTTCGTTTGATATTCTCGTTCTTGTTCCTTTGATTCTATACTCGATATTTTTGGTGCAAGAATCAATTTCCGTATCTCACAGAATTGCAGCCTACTTTTAGGGATACGAGTACAGATTGTTACGAAAATTTGTCTCTAGTTCCAGCACTGGATTGTGTCAAATAATTAATAACAAATTTATTTTTGATAAAGTTAGTTTATATTTACCGCAAATAAATTTACGTACGGGAACTTTGATTATCAATGGGGAGGACGAGGTAGCAACAGCAGTTATATTTGATATTATTTGAACTTAACCTTTATAATTTGAAAGTAAGCTTTATAATTTTAATGCAATGGTTATAATTCGAATTCAAATGTTATTCCTATTTACTGAAATGGTTATTTTGTGACAGTACCGTGTCACTTAAAGCTCTGACCAATTTTAAGATGATTCTAACGAAAAACATCAGTGTGTATTTCTCTTAATAGAGTAAAGCGCAATGTGTTAGTGTCATCTCCAGACAAGGCAGAATCTAATTTTCGTTTTCAGATGTGCTTAAGTCACTCCAAGACACACTTGAAATGTCCAATAGCATAGGATAGGAATAAAACAATACCTGAAAACTAGTTCAGAACTCAACTCACTCCTTGAGAGAATTAGGGTGAAGGAGTGACACTGTGTCTTGTGTCTCAATGACAAATGAATCAAACTTTGCAAATGCTGATTTGACTTAGTCATTGATTTGGTGCACTCCAGACCTAGTGGGTAGCAAGAGAAAGATATATTCAACCTCCTTATGTCCATAACTTCTCCAGAAGTTAGTTAGGTAGCCTTATATAACTTTTTCGCTTAGCTATCTAAAAGACCGTAACCAATTCCAGACCTCGTCGAATTCCAGACTTAGTGAGCTGATGTGTTGAAGTATGAAGAAGGATTCTCCTTCCTGACGCACGCTTCTTCGACTGCTTCTTAGAGTAACTTTAAAAGGGCACCTATTTGAAAGTGGTTCCTTGTTCCACGTCATATTTCGGAATTAATTGAGAACACCTCTAAAAACTTCCAATAAAATAGGATATCCCACATAAGATCCAGTTGGAATTGAGAAGTAAAATTTAATACTATAATGTAGAAAAGTTCTTCTAAGGTAAATAGGTTGAACGGTCGCCGAAACGGTACACTTAGGCCAAGATAGACCATTTTTGATACCGCATGAGACACCATTCCTATTACCTTTCAATAGTTCAATCATTTGTAGCTTTTGATGAAGCAGTTGATGAAGCTTATGTTCAGTCCAGTAAGTATTCTCCTAGGAAAGTGTATATCCTTTTGCACACTGCTGGACACGTACGTTTCAGGTGGAAGTTTTTCTAAGCTCTACTCCAATTTACTGTGAATAAAAAGTGCTTAGCTTCACAAACTGGGACTGACATTTCCCTTCCAGTCAGCTTGAATATCACGCTCAAAGGTTCCGCATTACGCGCATTCGTATTCACGCTTAATTAAAGACAAATATTTTTATATATGCCTAACATGATTTCGTATTTCTTACCAAATTGGTTCCATGAATTTTTCATATTTTTTGTTTTGCCAGTCATGCTCAACCTGTTGCATACTTTTAGGCACCGCACGATTATGCCAATCAATTTGATTTTGTGTGACTGCTGTTACTAAACATTTGAACGGTATTTAAATATATCTGCTAATGCATATTTAATGTGAATTTGCTCGTAATTGCGCCACGACTTTTCGACTAATGCGATCAAACACTTCTGAGTTAGCATATCCAGACACGGCAGCCACAACAAAGAATCTTGTTTTTCTCCCCCCTAATTCCTGCACATTCAGCGCACTCCAGGCAGGAATTTAATAAGGAAATGGCACTTTAAATGGCAAAAATGCAGAAAAGTAAATCGCGGTGGCCAAAAATTATTAATCTAAATCATGGTCTTAAGTAATAAGTGAGGTCGCACACTCTATGAGGCGCACAGTGGAACGAAGTAGGTAAAATTTTAAGTAATACTGTAGAACATAATAATAGCTATGCAGCAACTCAAAGCAATTTATAGGGTTGTGAACGTTTGTGAACTCAATATTGTGTTTCTATATAGCGACTTAGTAGGGTGTCAAGAAATTAAGCGAGGAGCAGTTGAACATATTCTTTTTATGTATCCAGCATGCCATAGAAGGATATTTTTGGATACCCATCTGAATGTTTAAGAGTCCAATGCCGTTAAGTGTGCCTTATCATTTTTAAATAAAAGTTTTTAGGATATGCCTCAGCAGGGGTTTTCAACTAGACCGGAGAAAGAAGTTTAGTTCAGTCCAAAGACTCCAAAATATTGTTGCTTGATTAAAGTATTCATTTGGTGCTTACTGTGAATTGGTCAGGTTTTTTATCCTGACCGATGACTGGACTGGAATATTCTCTCAATAATAGAAATCTACACAAAATTTCCTCTTTCAATAGAGTGATTTCAAGTACTCAACAAGTGAAAAAACTATTCATCCTCCTCGTGTTCGTAACTTCTTTAGAACTGCTTAGTTAGGTAGCCTCATATAATGTTTGACGTGACTAACTACAAGGCCACAGAGCGATCATATCCTCGACCACGTTCCTAGGGGAGTCTCTATCAAGATTGTCCAGAATTCTGGTGCGGCTGCACTCGCGCCTGTACCAAATTTGTGGTGTTCTTTGCTTTGTCTTTATTTATCTCTCACAGACCAAGAAACAATCTGAGCATGGTTCGCATGACCTTAGTTTTCCGATTCAGCCTTACCTGGTCCCTTTATTCGCCCTGCAGTTACCTTGAATATCACAGGGACGGACTGCTAATTATATTGGTAAGCCAACTTCTCAATAGATTTGTCATTTATTACGGTGTGGTCTATTGATAGATGAAGTTCGTTCATAAGATCAACTTCTCTCCTACCTTCCTATAATTCTTGTAGTTGCTATCACAGTGGGCCGGCCTAAGTATGACCTAAATCTCTCTTCTGGACGAGTGTTCTTGTTCTTGACAGCCACGTGGATTACCTTGATTTCCGCTGTCAGGACTCTACATAAACCAAGCTTAAAATATGCTTTAACGCTCACCAACATCATTTCTCACCACTGACTTGTTTGAACACCATTTGGAAAATTTTGTGCATGAGGCCCACTGTGCCCAGCGCCCGTCTACAACATCTTCGTTGTTTTCGCGCGCAATCAACGCTTGAGCGTCATTTATAACCGTGCTGAAGCCCCATTTTGTACAGGGCACCGATGGCGGTCCCACATACCGCCTCACACCGCCCACTCCTGCAGACGCGCCGAACAATTCCAACATTTTAAGTACTCGTAATTTTCCTTAAAGCGAAAATTGCTGGCGATGTCGTGTTTATCAGCGACTTTCGTGCAGCACATGAATTTCTTGTAATACTTTTACTGCGGCCGCTGTAGTGAAGTTGCCCCTGCTGCTGCTACTGATGTTGTTGTTATTGTTAGTCCTGTGCTTCTTCTGTTGCTTTAGTGTATTATTTCGCATTTGCGAAAACTGTTGGCATTTCATGATTCGGAGGCATTTCTTCTGCACTCAGCACGCTCTGCTCCATTACTGGGCGCTCACATACACACTCAAACGAAGTGGTTTACGAGCACAACTCTTTTGACCCACCCATCCCCTTTGTTTTTACGTGGTGTGCTTACTTTCGGGGGGGTCAGCCAACATAATTGATATCCTTATTTTGCTAAATTTACTACAACTACAACCACGGTGGCAGCAGTCGTAGTAAGTCATTGGCGTGCGGCAGCAAATATAAAAAAGTACTAAAATAAAAACATAAAAAAATTAAATATATATATAAAAACACCACCCCAAGTCACACATAAAAATTAGTGGAGAACATTGGCAATCGCGGACTCCCGTCCCGTCGAGGTGGCTTTTTCGCGCTTGTTTCAGTTTTAGTTGAACTTAAGCGCGCAACGCATTCGGAGCTGCGGGATTTAAAACTACAAAAAATACGCAAATATTTAAAGCCTGTGCCGGAAATCACTCGCTGCGATAGTGCCAGTGAAAGACACGCACACACACGCAGGACCTTTCGCGGATATCCTTTGCTTGAGCATTTCATCACATGTGCGCTTCAGTGAATTTTGATTAAACAGCTGCAGCATCAGTGGCAATACAAACAACACATTAATGTCAAATCCTTTGACAAGGATAACGCGTATGGGCATGTCCTTAGCTTAGTGAAAGTGAAAAGAGAAGCTCGAGGGGGGGAAAGTGCGTTCGTGGTGCGTCTTGTAACGCTACGCGACGAATAAATTTTTATGTGTTTCACAATTTATCGCCTGCGTAAAAGCAACGGCGACAACAGTGGCACCATCCTCAGCGATAATACGTCAATTGGCATGAGTCGATTAAGGCGTGATAGCGGTCGACAGAGCGTCATTACTGTCGAACTGATACAGTTCATAATTCAGTATCGCGCCAAGGAGCAACAGGAGAAGAAGAAAAGGTGCGCTCATATATTTTGCTTGTTAATCTGAAAGTAGTGTGTCGGGGTAAAGTTTTTTCAAAAGTAATCCTCAACAGAGGAGAGAAGCAAACAAAAATTGTCCTTAAATGTTTGATTTGGATCTGCTGGAAAGGAAAGTCTTTAATGCAATAAGGAAAACTTCTTTGCCAGTTTCTAACTGTGAGCTTGAACATTTTTATTTGAAGCAAGCACGGTTGAAGAATTTCACAACTTTTGCACTAATTGCACCATTTCAGTGAAGCCAAGGAAGCATTCAAGCTCATCGCTTGCAGCTGTGATAATTGGAAATATCATAAATGTCGCGGCTTGAGACCGAACCAAACAAAATGGAATTACCGCGGCGTGGATATGTGGGAACCCAATAATCACAGGCAATGTGTGGGAATACTCAAACTCCTTTGGAGGGTTCAATAGCCAGAGTCTTATGTTGTAGGGTAATTATGTGTATTATAGTTCAGGGGTCGAATCAAGGTGTTCATGATCGACGCCCTATACTAGTGATCATGTCCAGATACTTCTTATCATGTCAATATACTTCTGATCAAGTTAAGATCATATCAATATTCTTTTGATCGTGCCCACCTACTTTTTATCGAGTCATTCATCGCATAAGAATTTCAATTTGCTGTGAAATGATTTTTACTAAAAGGATGTTTATGAGTAATGCATGAGGAATTATTCGACTTAAGATTCCACTCCAGTTTCTAACATAAATATAAAACAAAAACGGTGTTGCACCCTGAAACCTTCACTGAACTTCAACTCTGGTGTAGAGTTTATATTTCAGGATATACTCGTATCTAAGACAAATCGTTAGCTGAATATTAATCAGGTCCTCTAATATGTCTCTTCAGTTAGCATACTTCCAGGAAGCGTTCATATTCACTCACACAACTTTTAAATCTGCGTTGTCACTTTGTTTAAACAGCGCCATTTCGGTCCTTAACTGGAGAAAATCTAACTAAAAGGACCCTGGTATCTTCTTCTTCTTAGCTGGCGGACAACCCTAGTGGTCAATGCCGTATAATTACCCTTCGCCAGTCGTCTCTGCTGAGCTCACGATAATACCAGTTGTAAATGCAGGTCCTCCTGAATCTTGTCTTTCCATCTTAGTGTTGGTATTCCCCTCCTGCGTTGTGCACCTTGCGGCATCGAATTGAATACTTTTTCCATCTGATTCGATACTCGCCGCAAATGCAGATAGGTACAAAGTGATATAACAAAGTGAAAAATGTCAGGTTAATGGCATCTTTTCGTATAACGAAACGAACATTCACATAGTTCCAGAGACGAATACATTGAACCCTAAAAGTAGACTAATCAAAAAAGGTGTATTTCACTATCAGCTCAAACAACAGCTGAAATCTTAGCCTACTTTTGGGATATTTTCTATTCGTTATACTGAATGACGCCAGAAATCTTAAAAGAATGTGTAATAAATCTTTATCAGCTCTTATATATTTATAATATATGTCTGCGTTTCACTTATTTTTATATATTTTCATCCCCCTTTTCAACTGAAAATGGTAACTATAAAATTGAATTCAGTTATCATTCACCACAGAAGAACATCGCTTCTCTTGATATACTTTCTTTTGTTGTCTCTTAAACTAAACAAAAAATTTGCTTCTGAAGAAACTACACTTACAGCTCTTCTAAAACCGAATGATTCTTCTATTCTCCCAATTAAAGTATATTTCCTTTTTTATAACTAAGAGGCCATGGTTTCTTTAGTAAGTGTACTCTAGCTTCTGCATTTATGACCTTCTTTTCTTCTTCTAATCTATATATCTATTTTCCCCCTATATACCCAAGTCCCCTGGTTCTATAAACTCCGTTTACTCTCTCCTGAGTTACTCGCACTCCATGCTTTCTAGAAAAAAAAAACAGCACTGCCAACATAAGTTCTCTCAATGTTGATAATTTTATACAGAAAAATGTGTTATTCTATGCACGAACCATACAAAAATCGGACTTGGCAGCACAGTTGGAATTTCCTTCGTCATATTAACGTTAAAAATAACGACTTCGCCAAGTTTTACTGTTGTAGTTGAGCGAGTTGAGGCTCATTGGCGAATGCAAGGAATATTAATAATGCAACTTTGAGTTCGATTAGAACCCCAGCCGGTTCTGCTAATTGCAGTTTATCCATCACATCCTTTATTAAAATATTTATTCCTATGAATATCCTTTGATTTTATGAACAAAAAACATAAATAAAACTTCCACTTAGTTTCCATAACCTTTCCAAACAACGCATTTCCACCGGCACCGAGACAATTTAAGCCAAAATATTGCCTGCTGCTGTGGTTGAATTCCACCGCAATATTTTGACTGCTTCCGCAAAAGTTGTCCATCGAACTGTTCAGGAAAACCTTCACGTACCCCGTTATCACATTGAATGGACACCTACACTCACATGTTCGATTGCCAATTTATACAGTTTGGAACACTGGCTTGGTTGGAAAGTTTGGTGCACTGGTTTGGTGGGAAAGTTTGCTGGCACAGCTGCCTGCAGGCTGCCAAACTAACTGCAAACAAAATAACTTTTGTGATCATTTCTGACTTTTGTGCTGCATTTTCTTTGCTCAAATTGAAACGCTGTCAATTGCAGGAAACTGGCGAAAATCGTAACTGCTGCACGAGTCACCGAATTGATGACTGAAAAGTTCATTTTCCAAGGAATTTGAAAAAAGATCATATTTTACGTTGAAGACTGCCACTGAGGGAGCACCCCTCAACGAAGCAACTCGCCCACTTCATTAGCCCAGAGTGCACATCATCATTTTGCGCTATACTCGTTATCTGTCTGCTGAATCCACTCCATTTAAGCGGCCGCCCATCAACCGACCGAAATTTATGCGAGTGAGTATTGCACTCGTTCTTAAATGAAAGTATCCTTGCGCGAGTATGCCATATTGTAAATATGTGCCATAAAAATTTGCCAACAACATTTTTTAGTGCGCGCCATTATTCATTTTGTATGACACTAAATTATGTCGTAATGATGACATCGGTGGCTGTGACTGCTGGCAGCGGCAGCGACGTCGGTAGCAGGAGTGGCAATGCTGATAATCACACACAACAACTTCGCAAGAGCGCCGTTCGCATAATGGTCCGCTGGTTATTTGTGTATTAAACATTTTGCTCAGCACTTAAAAGTCTTTATGTTTTATAATGGCTCCGCTTTACTGTGCCGCATTTTATGGCCCAGTACTTTTCTTTATACACGGTCATTTGAGATGCTCCTCACATCCATTAGCTCGCTTCTGTGTGGCATAGTTAAGTTCATGATGCAAGTGCTAAAACGAAAAGGATTATCGACTGAATGAGTCGTATCAAAGTTCATATTCCAGAGTGCTTCGATAACTTTCAGTTACAATGTGCACATATTCCTTAATAAAGTGTTAATTAACTGAGAAAACTAATGGAAAAATGGTTGCTGCCTCTCCCCGATAAGCAGGACAATTTATGTTGAGACTTCAGACGAGGTTGACAAAGAAGTTAAATATTAAGGGATCATAAAACCAAAACTCAGCAAATGATTTAGGGAAGTAATATAATTTGGGTGAGTTAATGAAGGAGCGGTTTAATTGAAAAGTAATACAAGAAACGACGGGCAACTAAGACTAAAGAAGATCTCTGAGGGTAAAATACTCTGACACTGCTAAGTGAAGAATTCCTATACTTAAGCATTTTGGAGAAACAAGAAAATGTTTAATTTATATCCATACATAAATTTTGTTTACCGATTTATGAAAATATTGCGCATGCTTGAGCGGATTCTGCCTTTCTTCATTTATCACATAAATTGAAGTTTCAGCTCCACAGACCAGAGTCTATGAGAGTTCTATGCTTAAGATCACTGGTAATAAAAATTCATTTTCAGATGAATTGTGGAATTTTTATGGGAACCTCAAAGGTCATGTTAAAACAGTGTTTCACTATATATAACCAATAAGGACCATTTGCTTATATTAAACACTGTTTCACTATGTAACCAATAATGATCATTTGCTTATATTAAAACAGTGTTTTATTATATAACCAATAAGGAGGATAAATTAGCTTCATGAATCGATCGAAAGTTGCACTGGATGTCAGTGTTGCCAACTTGAAGAAACTTTATTTGCTTCTGTTAAGTGTTTATAATTAACAGGCGCTGTTAAGAGTACCGCTGTGTATTCAAATAAATAAGATCCTTGCATTGACTTTGCAGTGTAACATTTTTAGATGTATGTTACGAACAGACTTTTGTAAACCGTGCTGCCAAGTTACTTCAAACTAGAGTCACTGCTCCATATATAGAGATATTAGCTGTGTTTATTTCTAAGCGAGTCTGGAAAAAATTATACTCGCTCAAGATTGTAGTGTTTAGTCGCACTTGTTTTGACAAAATGCTTATACATTATACAAGGTCTCCTCTCTAGTCCACCGCTGCCGTTTGTTAATAAATACAACAACAAAATACAGTGGTTTTCAATTCATCGCTAATGATAACAGTCTCCGAAGTCGATGCTTACTTCAAACTCGGCGATTTAAATAGCAATACTCCAACTTACATGTAAGTTGTTAAATTATCGGTGGTCACAGATGTATGAGACTTCATTTTATATGACATTCCTGGCCACAGATTTGTTTGCTCTTCGCGAAAAGGCTTTCATCTATTATAATCTGTAAATTACATTTAAGTGACAGATCGAAAAATTAACCAGATGCTTTCCGGAAGATACCGAAATATCGCAAAATTTATATAATGCATAAAATTGCATTAAAAAATTATTTGTCATTCAGACATTAAACAGACATTCAGAGAGAAAAACTAATTCGAAAAATATATCAAACTTAACAGAGATCAGTTTCCTTTTACAGCAATCAATCCATTTACTGCACTGAGAGTCACTGTTAATTTTAACAGTTTTTTTATGTCGCTGGTGACTAACAGAAATGTTGACAGATCATTAGCAAGGAAAAACACCAGTTTTCAAAGTCACCAGTACCAAAGTTACCAGTAACCAAAGTCACCAGTATTCAAAGTCACCAGTAACCAACGTTACTAGTATTCAAAGTCACCAGTAACCAAATTCAGTTATATAGAGAAGTTGATAGTAGCCTTGATGGTCACTAAGTGATCACTCCTAGAAAGTTACCGGAGTCGTTATTCGGCTCATCACTAGCAGGAATCCCGATTTTTCATTTTCATGGTCTGAGATAACTTAGATTTAAACTTATTTACAACCTCACAATTTACCATGGTTAACATTTTCGAAAGAAGCTTGATATCAGTTGAATATTGTTTTTATTTGTTCATCTCATTTTACCAATTTTGTGTCTCCTGGAAGCAAAGAACTTGGTACATTTAACTACTCATCATCGAATTTGAACGGATTTAAATTGTTGTTGTTGTGTCAAATTTTCCAATGTGACAAATGACGAAGAATTTTACGCTTTTTGTCCTCATTGCTTAATGATTTTCATTTCAACGTAACCCTACGTCGATTCCTGATCATCTAATCCATTGTAATATTTACTCTCCTTGTGTTCATCCCACGACAATGAGACTTAAATGTCCCTTTCAGACTCACCAGATTAAGATTAATCGTTATTGTGCTTTTTTTGTGGCCAATTTAACCATTATCCTGATGATTATTAGTTTAAATAATTGATTAATGGCGAAATGGTTTTTGTGTGGAATATTAAGGGAATGTCCTTTAAAATGGCGGGGGACAGGAAATATTGAACTTTTTTTGTCTGGTGTTGTAATAACGGTCGTATTATTTTCAGGAGCAGCCTATTTGGAATGTGAAGCACCACTTTTTCCTAGCAACAATTATGGCATTAATCATGCACAGGCAAATTTTCGCATCTTTCATGAAATTCCTCTGAAAGTCTGAAGAATTTTTTCCAAATTTCACAACGTTCCTAAGAGTATAAACAATTTTCTTGTTCCGTAAGATCTTAAATCACTTGAAATCCACTTAGAGCTGTGCGAGTTGAGCTTTTCAATCTGCTTTGCAGGCGTTTGCATGACCTACTAAAAATTGTCACAACTACTTTCCTCACTTTTCTCGTCCGCCTCTGACCTTTAATGATAAATCACCTCAAGATTTATCGTAAATGTCGTCTCCAGCTCTTCATTATTTATTTTCTTGTTGATTTTTGTTTTGTTTTGCTGTTTTTCCATTTCCCTGCTGTTTTTCTTGGAAGCACTTAAAGGAGTTTTGATTTTTTTCCTTGAGTGGTGTTGGGGTTAAGCACTTACAACGGGTTATCCTTCGCGCAGCTTTATCATTCTCGGTTGGGGTTTCGCTGTGCATCGTTGGAAAACTTTTCCTTTGCAAATCATTATGACGCTCAAATTCAAGTTTGAGCATAAATTTGTCAAACTTCGCAGCAGGAAGTGCACCACCATCGTCAAAGTAGCTACACCAACGGCGTGTCTATTGTGTCGACTGGAGCAGGGGACTACAGCACTGTGGAGGGAACAAATGTTGGCAATTTTTCATATACCCAGCACGCATTTGTCATGCAAAAAGGATATGGATTGCCTGCTTGGAGCAAGTCTAAACAAAATAAATGCATATTCATCAGCTCAGTGTCACCTTTTCAGCGGAGCGGCTGGATTTTGTCTGATGCGTCTGTGTGTCTGCCTTTGGGCAGCAGTCTGCGATAATATAGGAGAGCAGTACGCGATTTCGTATGAGTGGGTGGGCCGAGTTTTCATATACTTGTCTATGCGGTTAAGTGATGGCGGCATTTTCATTGAGGTCGCTGCCAAATTGAACGAGTCGCAGTGACAAATGTCGTCTATAAAATTCCACCAACGGAGGCAGTCGGTTGAAAGGTTGCAGCACCAACTGCGGAATTTTTTAATACTTTGAAATCTCTTTGCAAGTTGTTTTCACTGAACTGAAGTTCAGCAGTAAAGTGGTTTAGTCACAAGTGAAGCTAGCGTAAGCTTCTAAAGGGTTGTTCCCAACAATTCCTCGAATTATTTTCCACATAAAAAATATCCCTGCAAAATGCTTTTTACTTTTACAATTTAATTAGGTTTATTGTATTGTTGTTGCTTTTATTGTACTGGCTTTTATTGGTGTGTTCTACAAATCGAATTTGAAAGAGGTCCTTTTTGTTATGCTTGGGAATAGTTTGTGTGAGGTGGGCACAAATTCAGCCAGTTGACCCTCATTAGCCGCATTTCTAAAGGACTTAGTTGAATGTGCTTATGTGGCATGTCGTGTGGTTTGAATAAGCCTGGCTCTAATCTCTTCCACCTGCGTCTGGTGTTTCTTTTATTATGCAAATTTGACTGCTATCAATTGTGTCCTTTTTTGGGTTTGTTAGTATGTGTACCATTGAAACAAATTTCGAATCGATGAAGGAAAATGTTCCTTGTTTATAAGAAGAAAATTATTGAGAGCTGCCCAAAACAGCAACAGCTCAATGTAATTTTGTTCATACTTTAAAAACAAATCTAATAAAAGACGTATGTACTCTATATTCTGACAATTAATACATTCATTGTCAGGATGCAGATATTTCTTAGCTTCTAATTTGTATGTGTTTATTTGCCATATTTCATCCTAGGAGTAAAAGGTACTAAACAAACTTCGAGTATTGAACAAATAGTTTAGTTTAAAGTACATTAACGTAGGTGAGCTTAGGGCCAAATACTATAGACTTGTCTTTTTTCAGGATTGGTAAGAAAGAAGTCTAAAATCTTCGTCTCATATCGAGATCTTTTATTTAAATCACTGATGTTGAACCACTATTGAGAGAAAATCATACATTTTCATATGAAAATGGGTCCTATTTTCAGCTTGCACAATTGCAGGCTTCAACGAAGGATGTGCAAACTTGTAAGTCAGAAGTTAGAATTATTGATTAAAGTAACGAATAATATGAATAGGAAGGCGCTAGAACGACACCTGTGCTAACTCAGAAGACGCAATGAAATACCAGAATTAGCACGAACCACCAATAGCGAAATGTGTTTAGGTGCGAGCTTGTTGATCGAGTTTAATGAAAGTCCTTAAAGCTTGTATGGAGATTAGCTTATTGGGAGATCTGCGTATTAGGAGATCCGTGTTAGGAGGTACCACTGCAAAATCTTTAGAGTAATCAAGTATAAACGTTGTCAGTTGGATCACCAAATCGCCAAGTTCGGATACAATCTTCATGAAAGATTGGACCCTTAACGAAGCCTTATTATGAGTATTTCAAATATCAGTTGATTAATAATTCTTTAAGGATTCTTCAATAATTTACATATTAAAAGTGTGATGGATTAAATTTAAATTTTATAGAACAAGATTTGATGAATCATCAAGATTATCATGATCAATAGTGTTAAAAATCATTCAACTGATTTCATTTGAGAGTACCGTGAAGATTGAAAAACTTGTACCGCAGCTGAAATAAATTTAGTTCATCATACGCCCCGTTGTCATTTATACTCAACGAATAAGCGTATTCTTCTGGCTTAATAAATGCTTATGAGAAGTTACTTAACGTATAATTTCTGCTGAATGATTACTTAAAGAAGTCTACGCACAGGTAGGCAAATCCCCTGCCCTCATATCACCAGAGTGCCAGAAGACCCCTTCAACTATTTAAAACTACTTCCAACTACGTGTAAATAAAAAGTATAAAGGAAACTTAATATTCCTGTAATATATATGATTACAGCTTATTCTAGCAATTTCTTTGTTTATTTGTGTGTGTTGAAAGTCGCTTCTCACATCGGAGCTCCACTTAAAATTGTACATAAATCGCAGAAGTGGAGTGCGCTGTTCGTTGTGTGATGTCCTTTCTGTCTGCTACTCATACCTGAACTTCAATGAGCTTAAATATTAAACAAAATTATTTATTTAACTGTCAGAGAAATGAAAATTTAATTACCTTTTCACTGTTTATGTATGCAGAGGCATACAAAATGTAGAAACTTTAAACTAATTATAAATTAATTGTCATTTCATTGTTTCACATATCAAATTCATTTGCTCAGCGCAGCATGACAATTGCGAATATAAATTTTAATATGCGTCTAAACTTTAATACCCTAGCAAGCAGCACGTTTCACAAGCAGACAATTAAATGTTCAACATTTCAATTTGTGGTTTTTTCTCAATTAAATTTTAATAATATTTAAAGCCTACTTTGATTGGAAATAGACCGTATGTGCAATGTAGTGTGTTTATGGTAGTTGGTAGTGCTGTTGCTATTGTTCCTTGTTCTGTGTTGTAGCGATTTTAGCAAAAACCAAATCCCAATACACAAAATTTAATTATGTTATTTTAACACACAACAAAAAACAATATAAAATTACCACAAAAACAAAATGAAACTCAGATACAAATTACTGCTATGCAAGAATGATAGAATACAAGATCACGGCTTCTGTGTGATTGCTCTCTTTGGGCTTTTGTGACGTCATTATGAGTATACCGAATTTTTTAAAAAATTTCACAAATTACATAAGAGTATAAACAATTTGCTAATGACGTGATAAGCTAATATAATATATAAGATATAAAATATATATATATAAGATAAGATATTTATCACGTGAAGGCGCCATCTTGTAGCAGGAACATACATTTATGTCGACAAATGTTGCTGATTTGTGGTCACCTAAAGCACAGCATATGTGAGTGAACTCAGCAGCATGTTTCCCCTGTCGTTGGCGCGCAGATCTGCAACTGTCGATAATTGTATGTTTCTGCTTGCATATTCTATCATTCTACAATTATATTACAATGCTCACTCTCTCTATGAAACTGAAAACACACTAACATGATGTAAAATGGTGAAAGTGGGAAAACAAGAGCCCTTCTTCCAATGCTGATTCCACGAGAACTGTGAATAATGATGCTGTGATTGTTGCTAGAACCATATGAAACAATCACAGATGATATGTTGTTTGGTTGAAATATACAATTTTGAACATTTCTCCTACAACATTGTTTGATTTTGCAGAAAATCTCATCGCACACTCTCTGACAACTGTGGAGAGCGCTCTTGAGTCGACTTCACCATCCTCCATCATGTTCTCTAGTATAAACTTATTATACGCTCACAAGTAGCCATGATTGGCACACCACCGCTCCACTCTCACTCCCACTCACCAGAGTGACATATTTCGAGTGAATTCAGGGTCTTACGATGGTGTGCCCACTTTAAGGGCGCCTGGGAACAAGTTTATAAGTATTTATACTGGAGAATCTTTGCAATATAATGTCAAATGTAAATACTCGCAATATGCACTCACTGCACACATATCCTCGTACTCACTAGCACACATGTACATACTTGTAGTATGCCCGCATAAACCAACACTGTACATAAACCCGTAGTTCACACAATGCCTCTCTCTTTCTCTCTCTCTCTTTCTAACTCTTATTCCTATTCTGCTCCCAATACAAAAGGTGCCCTAAGAAGGTAATGGCCTTCAGACAAGCGAGCATTTATTTTTCTACGCCATAATCAGCCGCTCGGAAATGGATTAAAACGTTGGTTCTACTAAAAATACTCGCACAATGCTGCGATGGTGCGTCCTAGTGGTAAACACGCAACATGAGTGATGAATGTGCGAACTGTTCCGCAATTGTGTTGGAAACGCAATACGCTGCATGGTTTGTTGCTACATAGGAAATCCTGTAAAGAAATTGTTTGACAACTTGTGCGAGACGCCATTCACACGACATTATGGACGCGCGCACACTCACAGCAATGCTTTTGTCCATGGACACAGCATAATTAGAGCTTATCTCTCATCTTATTTCAAATCTAGGAATCTACGTTCGCATAACAATGCTGCAAGGCATACAAAATTTGATATATCCAATAATGGAATGCCTCACACAGGTTTGTGAAGTCGCGGAAATTTCTTGAGGAAAAGTCCTTTGACAACTTCACACAATATGCACGGAATCACACTCAGAGCATTGTTCTTGTAGACCGATTCATCTCGCATATTTCAAATCTATAAATACAACTCTAAGCGTACATCCGCAGAACAACGCTCCAAGGCTTACAACATTTTAAATATCCAAGAATGTAGTGCATTAAATGCAAGAATGTAGTGCATTAAATGCATTACCACAGCAATTGTGAACTAGCAGACATTTCTTGAACAAAAGTCCTTTCACAACTTATCCGACATATAATCAATATGCATGGAATCACACTCGGAGCAGTGTATTTCCAGATGAAAGCTGTAATATGGGTAAACAGGAGCTTTGTTGGCTCACTTGAAATGCATTCTTATTTGTTTATATAGTTGCGCTTCACAAACGACTGACAGCAAATGACAATGAAGACACTAAGTGTGCTTCTGTGATAAAGAAATTGCATGTTGGTTTGTCGAAGTTTGTCAGTCGTGACAAGAATAAAATGGAACTCAGTTGAACAAATATTTTTATTGAAATTTGTATGCCAAAAGAACTTACTACGACACGCATTAAAAACCTCAGTTAGTGACCAGGTAAGTTGTCAGGTAACAACCTGCTATAAACAGCTCTCATTAAGAAATCTGAGTTAAGTAAATTTCCACGATTTCGCTAACTGATCCTTAAACCATTCAATAGAGATATTTGAGCAGCTCGTGTCAGCAGCAAACTTCTACGATTACTCTAACTGATCCTTAATGCGTTCGGTAGAGGCATGAATGCTTTCCAAGTTCATCATTATGGAGTTAAATCTACGTTATCCACATTTCCGACTGGGTTGCTGATCTACTTCCAATTTTTCTGGAAATTGTTAATGGTGTTATGGCAAATGCTCTCTGCAAGAAGCTGCTACCTTCTTTGTGTGCCCTGCTCCCACACTACTCACTCACTACTTAAGCTTCACTTCTGTTTGTTATTACTACTAAACTTACCTTCCGCTATCTCTATCTCTCTCTCTCTTTTAACTACACTTTAACAATTTTTAAACATATTTTTCAAATTATGTTTTTAGATATAAATTTATTAACTATCTTTTCTGTTTTAGTTAATAAAATAGTTTTATACAAAAATTTTTTATTTTTATACTTTTATGCGCCATGACAAATTTTCCACGCCCCTCTTTTAATTAACACCATAAAACTAACCCCACAATTACCGTTAAATTTATTTTTTACACTTGAAAATTTTATATTTTTTACGAACAAAATAAAAATGATAATAAGAAAATTATATAAAAATATTCTTTCTCAGTTTTTGTTGTTGTGGTGCAAATTTCTTTAAGTTAACTACAATTTTTTTGTTTTGTTGTTGCTTTTTGCAACAATTTTCGACTGAAAATTGCGAAATTAACTTTTCTAGTTAAATTTTTGTTTTTCCTTTGTTCGATTTTCGTTTTCGATTTTCATATTTTTTGTATTTTTGTATTTTGTTTTAATTTTTACATTGCTGCGCTTCTGCCAATGCAACAAATACTAATAAAATGTGTTTTCTCTTTCTCTCCCCGTTCCCTGTTTTCCCCCCCACATAACAACACCCCCCCAATAAAATCCTAACAATTCCTTGTAACCGCTGTGAAACGAAATCCACACCAACATCGCCATCGCCATCGCCACCAACAACACCAACAGGCGTCTCGCCGACGAGGATGACGAACTGTCCGAAGTGCAGCCGGATGCCGTTCCGCCAGAGGTGCGCGAGTGGTTGGCCTCCACGTTCACGCGACAAATGGCCACAACCCGCAAGAAGAGCGACGAGAAGCCGAAATTTCGTTCGGTGGCGCACGCCATACGTGCCGGTATATTTGTGGACCGAATATATCGTCGTGTCTCGAGTACGGCTCTAATGCAATTTCCGCCGGAAGTTGTTAAGGTTCTTAAGGTGAGTTGTTAACTGCATTTTCCACTAATAATGACGGGGTGGCTGGGAGGTTGATAGCTTTCTTAGATTACACTTCAACAACTCTGCACGGTAAAAGCTTCTGAAAGCCACAAATTACGGTCCTTTTGGCCGGGTGGAAAAGGGTGGTTTCAGTCGAACGCGCAATGTGAGTGGAGCGGAGTTGACTTGATTAATGGTCGGAAAAGTCCTTAAAGTTTAACGAGTGCACGGAGAGTTTAGTGATGTGTTGGCTCAGAGTGGGAATGTTAGATGCACAAGTGAGGGCGGTAGCATAAACAACGATGTTAGGAAACAAGCCTCGACAGACGTGAATTTAATGTTTTTAAGTCCGTCCTTTTTGTGAGATATGTAAATTGGTACTGTGTGTGAACAAGGACCTCCTACTCTAATTGGAAGCTCTTTTCGATTAGTCACATTTCCAAGCTTCTGGTCAAATCTGCAGGATATGATGGGTGAAAATCATAACGTTTCTCTAACAGTTGGGCTGTGAGTTTCAAAGACGAAAAACGTGCCGGATGGGATGTTAGAAGATCCATCTCCTAATGAAGCTGTTTAGTCTTGTCATTCAGTGAAAATCGAGCCAATAAATCAGCAGATTACTATCCAGTTATTATTAGTCCCACACAACAACTTTGGTCAGGAGCGTACCCGTTGATGTGTTCGTCCTCCTCTGCTTTAGGGAATGATTATCTGGAGAAACTCAATGTCTGATTACTGAACTTTCATTGCTGGTATGTAGTAATGGCACCACATCAAGCTCACACAATGTCCAAGAAGGTTCTTCAGATTAAACTCAAACAATTGCCGGAATAGCCATTCTATGAGATCAGCAGTTGTCGTAAGTATCAAGACGAACGTTTCTTCATGTGCCTCATAATTTCATATATCCATGCAAGGAAAAAAATAGTTTCTCATGTTTTAATTAATATGTTCATTATATCAGCAGTCTTCCTGGTCTTCAGCTGCCAATTTTCGAACACTTTTCCATATATTTTGTTGACCCAAAACCTACAATGAGACATCTTAGTTGATCTGATGATCGTTTGATTGATCGATATAATTAATAGTAGTCTTCGAAGACGTATGGTCCAATCATCGTATAAGATATCCTTTGCGACCAGAAAAAGAATCTCGAATCGATCAAGTTTGGTCCTTTTTCATGTCTGTAAACGAAGCTCAGTAGTTCATTTTCAACATCTATTTAAACACCACCAGGGGACGAATCTGTGCAAATTGAAGAAGTGGTGCTTTAAATCACCAAACCGACTTGAATAACAAAAGATTTAGAAAGAAACATGTCGAGACCATGTCCTGGGTGGGATGCGAACCCTCGAATGTATGAATACGAGACGAACAGGCTTACCACTTCGATCATCGACACCGACATTATAACTTGCTCTTCGGAATGTGTCTGTAACACCACGAAAGTGCTTTGAAAGTTCTTGAGTATGCTTCAGGCCCTCTTGCACCAAGTCAGCCTTCCAGGAGGGTTCTAAGCTAGCTTCGACCACCAAGACCAACATAATTACCCTATATTTTGAGACTTCGGTGATACATTTACCTCCATGACACTACGAAAGTGCTTTGAAAGTTCTTGAGAAAGCTTTAGTCTCTCCTGCAACATTGCAGCCTCCCTGGAGGGTTCCAAGCCCATGAATTAGAGAATAACTCATTGCTCTTATAACTCTCCTATTACTCCATTTCCATTCATTATTGTTCTTCATACCTTTACAGACTCTGGACGAGTGGTCGTTTGATGTGTTTGCACTCGCCGAGGCCGCTAATGGACAACCGGTCAAGTACATCGGTTATGACTTGCTCAATCGCTACGGCATTATACACAAATTCAAAATAGCACCTGCCACACTGGAGACCTTTCTAAACCGGGTCGAGGAAGGCTATTGTCGCTATCGCAATCCATATCACAATAATTTGCACGCAGCTGACGTCACGCAAACCGTGCATCACATGCTGTGCCAGACGGGCCTCATGAACTGGCTCACCGATCTAGAGATATACGCCACCCTGTTGGCCGCACTGGTGCACGATTACGAGCACACGGGCACCACCAATAATTTCCACGTGATGTCCGGTTCGGAGACGGCTCTGCTGTACAATGATCGCGCGGTGCTGGAGAATCATCATGTCAGCGCCACATTCCGACTTCTCAAGGACGACGACTGCAATGTGTTATCGAATTTATCGCGCGAAGAGTACCGAGAACTGCGTACGCTCATCATTGACATGGTACTGTCCACGGACATGTCCTTTCACTTTCAACAGTTGAAAAACATGAAGAATCTTTTGACGCTCAACGAACCGACCGTGGACAAGTCGAAAGCGCTGGCGCTGGTGCTGCACTGTTGTGATATATCGCATCCTGCCAAACGCTGGAATCTCCATCATCGCTGGACGATGTTGCTGTTGGAGGAGTTCTTTCGGCAGGGTGATCTGGAGCGCGAGCTGGGTCTGCCGTTCAGTCCGCTGTGCGATCGCAAGAATACGCTGGTCGCCGAATCGCAAATCGGCTTCATCGATTTCATTGTCGATCCCAGCATGTCCGTCATGTCCGACATGTTGGAGTATGTGCTGGCACCCATAGCGCCAATGTGCAAGAATGCCAACGCCAGTATTGATGCCGGCGATGTGCCAGTGGAGGGCGGCAGTCGTGGTGGCCCACTTTCGTTGATGGGAAAATCGGGTTGTGAGTCGATTAGTGAAGGTAACGAGGGCAAGGGCGGTGAGGAGAGCGGCGCTGTGGCGTCCACTGGCGAGAAGAGCGGCAGCACACCAGCATCCTCGGCACTCAGCAAGCAAAAGTTTACCATACGCAAACCGTGGACTACGTGTCTCACAGAGAACAAGAAGATATGGAAGGAGCAGGCCGTCAAAGGTGAGTAAGGGATTCAGTACAGAGAATTGTGGGTAGAGGCGGGAGTCTTAATGGGAGGTCAAACATTTGCTAATATTTTTATCTACGAAATTCGCCACAAATTTGAATTGCTAATTTAATTAAAACATTCGTTTTTCTGACATATCCCTTTCCATTGGGATCCTTCCTTGCCTCTCTCCAGTGCTTCGCACCTTTTGCCGTTTCGCCCAATTCAATTAAAAAGTCATCTTCTCTTTTCACTTTTGATGTACGAGTATTAAGCGGACTATTGCCTGTGTTACTATAACAACGGGGTTGGACCCCATGCGTCCCACACAGCTGCGCCATTTACACGCCCCTAATATTGATTTCGTTTAGTTTTCCTCCAAATTTCGCATTAATTGAAATTTCGACGAGCTTTGATCTCGCTCCTTGCTCTCCTCTTCTCAGCTATTCACTTCTAACAAGGCTCATGGCACACGGCGTCTGTGTTGGTTGTTGTTCTTGTTGTTTTTGTTCTTGTTAACTAATTACATTTTGTAATGGAATTTTTACATTTTCCATTAAAACGTGCGCCAAAATTGATATATTGACTTTATTAATGGATTTCCTCCAGCAGGCGTGGGAGCAGGAATCAGTACGCCGCCTGTTTGCCACTTCGCTAAAAATAGGCATGGAAAGTGGTTGTTTTCAGCCGAGTTGTGTTTTCTTTTAATTTCTGATTTCTTAGTAAACACATCAAAGGAGCAACAGAGAATTAAGCTGCCATCCTGCCATGGAAAATCGACAGTAGAGGCAGGCACAGCGCCGTGTTGATTTAAGGACAATGAACTGCTGTGGTAGTTTAGGAGTACTTTCAAGTGTTCAAACTATAAGTAATATTGTAGATAGCTCCCTCCTTCCCTTCTTTAAATACTGCTCCATAGAAATTTGCAATACAGACTGCCTAAAGACCGTAATTCCGTTAAAACTCGATAGCAAAGTTCCATTCTTAGTTTTCATTTGGACAAATTTGAAGTAGAGAAGCCGTTCAGTAAAATACTTTAAGGAGTCCTTGTTTCAATTATTCGACCTCAACTCTCCTTCCTATTATTTTATTCAGTTAAGTAAAAATACTTCAATGAGTCCTTAAACCAAATTATTCGTACTCAACTCTCCTTCCTACCTTTTGATTCCGTGTAGTAAAAATACTTTAATGAGTCCTTGTTTCAATTATTCGACCTCAACTCTCCTTCCCACCCTTTTATTCAGTTAAGTAAAAATACTTCAATGAGTCCTCATTTTTAGCTTTCACTTAGTCAAATTTTAAGTGGAGAAGTCTCAGGCAGTTGAGTAAAATACCATCATGAGTCCTTGTTTCAATTATTCGACCTCAATTCTCCTTCCTTCCCTTTGATTCAATTCAGTGAAAATACTTGAATGAGTCCTTAAACAAATTATTCGACGTCAACTCTCCTTGCTACCTTTTGATTCAGTTCAGTAAAAATACTTTAATGATTCCTTAGTTCAATTGTTCGACTTCGACTCTCCTTCCTACCCTTTTATTCAGTGCAATCGACAACCTCAACTCTTCTTCCTTCCCTTTCCCTCAGTTCCATAAAAATACCCCAATGAGTCCTCACTTCAATTGTTCGGCCTCAACTCTCCTTCCCACCCCTTTATTCGGTTCAGTAAATATACTTTAAAACGAGTCCTTAATCCAATTATTCGACCACATCTCTCGTTACTACCCTATTAACACTGAGGGCACCTGCCACTACCTACGTCATTTGCTATCTTCATTTGCACAGAAACAAAATTATTCCTGACTGCATTTTCTTTATTATTATCCTTTCAGCTGATGACACTCCGCACTGAGATCCCTTCCCACTCCGTCCTCACTCCATCCGCCCTCCTTCCCTACTCGATTCCTACTCCATATTCATCCATTCTGCCTCAGCGCAGACAAATAACCAATTAACTGATTTAAATAACAATTCGAATTTCCAATTAACGACCCAAATTACTCAATGACAAAAAATGAAATGAAAATCTGCTCTTGACACGGGCCCGCAGGACCGCATTGCGCACTGTTCTGCATACACTCGCGTACGTTTGCTTCACTTTTATAATTTCGGATCAAGAGAACCAACAAAAAAAGGAATCATAAATGTCAGGGGGCATTATGAGAAGGGTTTTGTTGTTGTTGCTGTTATTGTGGTCCTTATTGTGTTGCACAATAGTGAAAAAGTGTGTCATAAAAGGAAACACACAAAAATAAAAATGAAAACTAAATACGACAGAGAATGGAGAAGAGCGTAAAGAAAAGGAAGCCCCAAGTTCCCATAAACCTCCTCAAATAACGATTTAATTTAATTGCAATGCTTTCTTTTTGTCAGTTGGCGAAGAAGCCATTCGAGCAAGGATTAAAAATGCTTTCAATTTGTGAACGATTGTGCTTGCGCAGAGCTAGAGGGGGCTTAGTCCTTTTTGCGCTGCGCTCAAGGACTCAGAGCAAAGATAAAATGCTAATAAATAAACATTAATCAGCTCACCTAGGAGAGTGTGAATGTTTATAAGGACTTGTGTGTGTGTGTGTGTGTGTATATATATGTGTGTGTGTGTGTGTGTGAGTATTTGTGTGTGTGTAGGTCTCCTTTTCAAATTAGCCATAGGAAAAGTCTGAGTAGGCTTATGTCTAGATTAGCAGATTGTTTGCACAAGATTGTGCTTAAGGACATTAAAAAATTAGACAGACACCTACCCACCCTACTCGCTTTTCATTTGAGGAATTTCGGAGAGGATGTTTTTGTAATTATAATCCCCTTTTAAGCAGCTGCAAAAATCGTCCTTTCCTTCAAGAATTTTGTAGTATTTTAAAATATTATTTTCATTGTTTATTTAACAGTACAAACATTAATTCATATTGACACCTTTTTAGTCTCTTCAGTCCTGCATTATCCAGAATATCCGCCGGGCTCAAGTACAAGTAGCTAGCAGTCCCAATACCCAGCAATCAAGTCAAGTCGAGTCCTTCCAAGTAGGGTTTCACATCCGTATTCAAGGTGTAACGTTCAATTCTCATTGAAATTTTGTTATTGCTTTGAAAATTTGTTAAATCTTTTGTAAACCAGCTTTGAATAAAATACAATTTAGGCGTATTGTGTATGGAATCATTCTATTTTGAACGTATTTTGCACAGCTTTGCGAACACAATCAGAATTACTTCAATCAACTTCAATCAGCTGAGGGGGAGGAACAACGGAACTACTCTGATTGCTGGTGCTTCGGGCTTAAAGAGAACTTAATCAGAAACAATCTCAATACAAAACCCCTGCCAAGCAATTTTAATATTTTCAATTTAATATTATTATGGAAACTATTTATCCTCGTCTCAGATCACTGGATGGATTGTGGGAAGTAATACAAAATCGTTTGGTGGAAGGCTCAACAGTGATTCAGTTTATACTTTTGGTTATTTTATATTTAGCTAGCAAGAGTCCATCGAACAAGTGATATACGTGTCCAAAAGGGGACACACTTTCCTGGGTGACTACTTTCTGGGCTCTCTGGGAGACATTGCACACAAGAAAATAAGCCGCATCAACTCCAAATGGCTGGGCTTTTGAAAGAGAATGGGAATTGTGTATCATGGGGTATAACAAAGTTTCAATCATGGTCTAAGTGTGGCTCTTTGGCGACCCCTTAACCCACCTACCTACCTTATTTAGCTATGATGAAGGATTAATAGGGAAGGGATCCAATTCTCTCCGCAATTCCATAGATTCTACGAGTTTTGATCATCAATTGAAACTTGAGTTCCATTCTGCTTGACATCATACACTTTTTGTAGCCAACCGTTGGGTCCTACGCATTGAGAATCTTTCAGAGGACAATCTCTGGCAACTGTGTTATCACTCCCACAAGTTCGTACCCAGCGGAATACCCCTGACAGTACTAACCATCATTCAAGAACCCTTCATATAAAATTTCATGATTTCAAGATCTAAAATTTGATTGGCTGCGGTCAAGTGTAAAATATAAATTTTATATTTTATTTGAATTTTCAATTTGTATGAAATTTGCACGTGTCCTATTTATGATCATTAAATTTTCACCCAATCAGATGCTGAGGCACGCGCTGCTGCCGCTGCCATTGAGGAGGCAAAGGAAAAAGAGGCTGCTGAAGAAGCCAGCACCAACGTGGAAGAGGAAGCTTAAACTGGAGCAACCCTCACACGCAACGCTCAGCACACCACCTCCTCCAACATGCAACTGACTAAAGGCAGGGAGCTGCAAAGGTGTTTGGTGGTAGACCAGAGGGCAGGAAGCCATGGCATTAGCAGCATTGTAAATGTAAATTTTTTTTTCCCCAATATACGCAAAAGTTGTAGTTGCGCATTAAATTTATTATTAAAATTTAAATGAAACAATTAGTAAAAGCAATTTGAAATATAATTAAAAAAATCGCATGACAAACACCACTTCAAATTATTTTCGCTTCAAATTTTAATGCAGACATATATTAAAGCATTAAAAAATATAATATATATAAAAAATATTAAAAACAATTGAGCGTTTAATGTAAATATTAATAATTGTAATTGTTATTTAAATTTATATGTAAAGACCCAAACTATCAGTAAAACTAAACAAAAGCAATTCAGTGTATAATGGAAAGCATAATTCCAGTATGTAACTACAAAACTACTTATGCGCTGCTATTGTCTCACTACGAACAACATATACGATTAGCAATAAACAATGTTGTGTATTTATAAATTAACTATTTGTTTCCGTGTCTGTTTCGCGTGTATAAAACTTAATTAACTTGTTTTCCTGTTGCGATTGCTTTGTTGAGTTCACTGTTAAAGCTATGTAAAAATGTGTTTGTTACAACAGAGACTGCTAACTAACAGTCCCTTAACAGTTAAACGTACGTAGTCTGTAAATTTGGTTGTTATTGTTTCGAATGGAAGGAAGTACGTTAATCGAGATTGTTATCTAAATTTATTGCCTGCCGAGGTGTTCTAGAATTGAATAAGTCTATTATGTTTTTTTTATGTATATGTATGTTGATTACTATGTTGATTACTATGTTGCTTAGTTGAAAGTATGTACTTGTTTTGCTGAGAAATTGTCTGATTAAAAGCACTTTTTTGTAATTTTAGATTTTATGGTTTGTAATTTTTTGTACTTATAAAAGCCCCAAAATGGATATTTTTATAAAGTATACAACTTTACAGTTGGTTTTCCAAGGTTTTAACGTGAATTTTCGGAATGCTTCAACATACTTAAGCAGATGACAAAATAGTGTTACGCGGCAAAGTGAATGTAAATGTCACATCACCGAATTGAATGAATTAAGAGACATTAACCAGGTAGCCGCGAATTTCGCTATTCAATTCATAAGAATATCGTTAACTGAGAGTACATGTGAGAGTCCTTATTTTTATTGAGTTTTTTCTTTCATTAAGAAAGAGATTTAGGTATTGGGAAATAACTTTTTAGTGTATCCTGACGTGGAAGCTGTTTTTGGGAGATAATTGTCTATTCTTGAGAGTTCAGCCACACTAATCGAACCCTTTTATGAAGGAAATATTTTAATTTAAGGAAAGAAATATTTCAATTTAAGGAAGGAAATATATCAATTTAAGGAATAAAAGAGATTACTCGGTACCACTGATTTTGCGCCTAAACTAATTTGTAAATCGTCGGTCAACTGTCAACAATTCCCAAAAAAAAAAAAGATTCTAGTTTGCAAAGTTACAATAATGATAATAATAGTAGATTATTATAATTATAATAATACTATATTATAACGATAATGACAGTATATTATCATTCTAGCACGATTCGCAATATACCATTAACCATGCTTCCATTGAAAATGAATGCAGTATTCACCAAGTTTAATGAACATTAACTCGGCGAAATACAATGGTTTCAAAGAAACTCTGAATGTCAACATTTTGTTTATATTATTGTTCTATATTATTGTTTCTATATTAATATATATCTGTGCTGTAATATGCTATCTTTTAGTTTCTTAACATCGATTCATGTGAATGAGAAAAGCAGATACAGAATTTCGCATGTTATTTCACCAGAAACATATATTATATATATTATATATGTTTCTGGTTAAATTATGTTAACATGCTTCTAAATGGATCTACATTGCTTTGGATTTGTATGTTAACCACGGTATTAAGAAGGAAGCCTAATTCAAAACACAAAATTTCAAAGAAAACTTTGTGCAGCGGATTCTGATAGCTTATATCTCGAACAAAGCTTAGAAAGAACAAATAAATGAATGCATTTTCTCTGACTTCTTATTTTCTCTAGATTAACATTCTATTTAAATTAACATATTATTTTCATTAACATTCTAGTAACATTAACAGCAGCTTTCAGCATAAGTGTTCTCATATGTTAACGCTGCATATCGCATATATTCACTATGTAAATTTACTAAGGAGAGTAGTAAATCTGAACAGAACAAATAAATATTCAATTGTTTATATTCCTATAAGGATTTATTGTTCACGTCCCATTAGCTAAGGACTATTTTGTGTTATACATACCCTGAAGTGTAATAAAAGAGTATATGCACCGGTAAATTTGCGCCGATTGATCTGTAAATACAAAACGGGAGCGCTATAATATGTAATTCCCACGGTTCCGAGTGGGATCAAAGGGCGAAAAAGCAAAGAGCGCTATAATCCTGATCAAAAATTCAAAGGGACTGACAGTTACACGTGAACTGGTATTCAGATTTAAGATTATTATGCATCCACTTCACTTTGATGATCATTTTAGAATTTTCGTAATTTTAGTATTTATATCCTCATAGCACTCTATTCATTCCATGTTGTGCAACATTATTTTGTCATGACAAAAACCAATTCAGTAAAATCGACGAAAATTCCGCGTCCATTTTCTGGGGCCATTCTGTGTTCTGTGCTTCGTTATAAGTACTGCGCTTTTATTTTACATTTAATTACTGCATTTATTACTATTTACACCCCATGCTATTGTAAATACCGAGCTCACTCATGACTCTTCCTGTAAGTATATTTGTATAAATATCTACTGTCTATATGCCGCCCCCCATTTTTACAGGACACGTATCCTGCATACTCTATGCTAGCATGTACATGTACACTCCTAACTAACCACACTAAATACAAAGCCGCGTACAAATAACTAAGTATGCATTGTAAAAATATTGTAACAACAAAGTAAACACTGTGTAAAACACTATCTCATACTTTTCTACTACTCCAATACCCAAGTACTAAATGCGTAATGAAATATTAAATGTATGCAAAAACAAAAACAACTTACTATACATTGTATTATATAATAGATTAATATTGTAAACATAAAAATATATTTATTTTTATACATAATTTCGATTAAAAAAATTTGATTTCATTTTATCCTTGGTTTGTTTTTTCAAAACAATGAAAAACAAAAACGTTCAAGTTTTCAAAATGTCTGATAGAGGGACCAGTCTTTTAAGGTTTACCATTGCTCTTTTGCCCTTATTACTCGGTTCGGTACAAAATCGAAAATTAAGTATAATTATGTGGTTGATTGGTACATATAATTTTACTAAGTAGAAAAGTGATTTTGCAGATATTTCGCGGGACGAAAAGAAACTATTTTAGTTAAAAACAAACGATCAACAATTTTATTCAGTTTGGCATTTAACACAAAAATCAAATCAAATTTAACGTTCGAAACTTTTCGTGTTTAATTTGCATTCAATATCCTTTCAATTGGCCTTAAATTCAATTTGACTCGTATTGATTTCACTCGAAAGAGAGCAATGGTAAATTTACTTAGCAGTAAGGTACCAAAATATCAGCTGAAATTGGGATCATAGCTTTATTAAGGTAGTAAATATTGCTAAACGACAAAACACAATGTAAACATATAAATTTAGTATTTACTTACTATATTTAGTGTATAATATAAACATGCTTAGGCAATGGCATACATAAAATATAGAAAAACTATTTTTAAGTAACTTAAAATTTCGTTTGAAATACAGAAACGTAAAATTAAATATAATTAATAACAGATCTACTGAACAACTCACATCAAACAAACCAAACCGTCACAAGTTTCCAGTTGCACTACTTGCGGAATAAAATAAAAATAGTAATATCGATCATAAAATAGCAATATCGATATAAAAAAAAAAAAAATATATATATATATATATATATATATATATATATATATATATATATATATATATATATATATATATATATATATATATTAAAGATTAATATTAAACGAATCATTATAAAAGTCACACTATTTGTGAGCCTTCTCCAGTGTATATTTCTTTCCAATGTTTCCAACATTCTTTAAAACTCACACTGAAAACCTGTTTCCACAAATCCGATCCAACCTGTTGAAAAAATATACGCTTATTTATTTACTCTTATATATTAAAAATCCTCAAAAAAACACCTTGAAAACTGACAAATTCTGCCTCCTTTTTTTGTACTTTAGGTTATTCCAGTTGTGTATTTTTATTTTCAATTTCAAGAGCTCCAATACATTTAAATCACTCTTTTTTGATGTTCTTCATATTATACTCATTCAGTCTCTTTTTCCATGTTGTTCCATATTATTCTCATTCACTCTCTTTTTCCATGTTCTTTATATTATTCTCATTCACTCTCTTTTTCCATGTTGTTCCATATTATTCTCATTCACTATTTTTCCATATTATAGTCATTCTTCAATTTATACTCATTCGCTCTCTTTTACCATGTTCTTAATATTTTTCTATTCCTATCTCATCTGGAATGCCTTTCCATTATTTTCCATACAACTATTTCCTTTGAAGACAGTGCCTATTCAGATTCTTGAGAGGGGTTTATAAAGCCTCTATACCCGCATTGACAGCCACCTTGGACTCTATCCAATTGGTTTAAAATATTATATAAAACAACATAAAATATATAGACTAAAATCGAAGATATATAGACTATACAGAAACAGATGTTCGTTGATCGTTTCCAGCCCCCTTTTCCACGATTGAGTAACTTCCACTAAACTATTACCCAGTGCCTCTAAAAACTGTGTTGGAGCCGCTCTGCTGGCATGTAAATTAAACAAATACATATATTGAAACAGATACATTAAAAAGACAAAATATAATTATAAATAAATGCAAAAATTTGACAAAAGAAGCGCCGATTTACTTGAGCGCTGATTTACTTGATTTACTTAAAAGAAACCTGTTAGCATATCTTTCCTTCGTTTACAGTAGAGAGGAAAAATATAGATACACACATATATATATCCAGTTAAAAAGCATTAAAACTGTTGTTGCCACTTTTGTTGAAAATTATATATTAAAAGTATAATGAAAATAGTAAATTAGTAGCAAGTAATTTAATTTAGTTGGAAAAATTTAAATTAATATTACATGAAAAGAAAGCAATCATTTAAACTAGTTTAAAGAAAACGTGCATAAAACCACATTAAATAAAGTTAATTGCATTAATTATTAGAGAAGACATAAAAAGTAGTTTTAATTTATAAGCATGTTTAGCGAAGTTTCCTCAGAAAAAACAAAAAATTACACATAGGAAAAGTGCTAAAAACTTTCATTTACTTAAATTATACACAGTAATAAAAAAGGCCACACTGAAAAAAACACGGAAGAAACTCAGAAGGCGCATACTTAAAAATGGATGTGAGTGTAATAAAGCAAAGATTTAACAAAAAATTAAATAAAATAAATCAATACTCGTACATTAAGCGGACAAACACACACACACACACACACGAAATTCCATGTAATATTCACAAGCAAAAATTCCAAGTAATATTCACAAGCACTAAATAAACCTAATAATAAAATATGTATGAATATCTTTTTCTAAGTAATTCCTTAAGTAAAAAGCAACAAAGCATTTTTCTAGTATTTTACAGCATTTCGTCGCACTACACCACTGTAAATACATGTTTTTCTTCCGATTTACAAATTACAAATTTTTGAAAAGCGAAAATTATTTTTAAACTTTGTTAAATTTCTTAAATATTTCTAAATATTAAATTATCGATAGTTACTTAAACGAGAAGCTGTTTATAGACACAAAATAAACTACAAAGCAAAAACAAAACAAAAAAGAGAATACCAACAATAACATTTATTATTATATAACAACTTCAATACAAATTATAAATATATACATTTAAACAGATGTGTAAAACTATGCAAATAAGAGGAATAAACTAAATTAAATATTAAAAATAAAATATTATAAAAGAGAATTATGATCAGTGGTTTTATTTTAAAAGGCATTACTATGAAAGTATTAAAATATTCCGATATATCGAGTTCCAACTTCAGGGTAATCTTTGGATCCTTCACTTGATTGAATTGCAGACATTTATTTGTTATTATTATTAGTATTAATTATTTATTTTTGGAGGAATGAGTGCTAGATTGATACTTTGGACTCGAAGAGAAAAAAATTCAATAATAGGTATTTCGACGCCATTTCCTCGAAAGGAAATTAACAGGTCATTAAAGCCGGCTCTGATAAAATTACCTTTATACATACCTATGAGGAGAATTGTTTTAGTAAGTAATCCTATTAGGCCAATTATACTACAAAATTACAAATATTAGAAACCGATGTGGTAAATATAGTAAAAGCGTGATGTGCCCAAATTAGTTCTAAGATCTGCCAAATTGTTTTTCAATAAATCTCCATCTTATAATTATTCAGAGGGCATATCCACATTGCATCTACAGTATGCACTTGTCAAAAAATTCTCATATTGAAAGACTTTCATAAAATATAATGAATTACAAATTCACTACAAATAAATGTGAAAATTAATATCATAAGAATATTTGTATAAGTTTTTCTTGTAAAAATGTACCCCAAAGTTCCTACAATTGATTCAAATTGTAAGAAATAGATAGCGAAATTCAATACTTGACCTTTACATCTACAGTGTATCCACAAATTCATTGAGAGAAACCCTTTCACCTTCACTTTTGGCCTTTTTATTTCAAAAGTATAGAAGAATTAAAGCGAATACATAGGAAACAATTCCACAGCTTTATAAGAATATCCCCAAGAATTATTGTGCTACAATCTACTCGGCTTTGTGATCCACCAGCTATGACAGCAGCCTAATAAAATGTTAAGTTTCACTCGTACTGTATCGGTGAGTATTGCGTACAGTACCAAATCTGCTGGATTAACATGCACTTTACAGATAATCCTGCTATACCTCTACCATTTAACAATAATGTTAGTTAACATTGAGAATTGTCAACTTGACTTTTATTCCATTCCCATTCATTCACCCATTCACTCGTCAATCTCCGATGGGAATGAATACAAAAACAACCGTCGACCGAAAATAAAAACTCGCAGTGCGCTCGTCGAGAAAAAATAAAAAACAAAAAAAAAGATACCGAGAATCGTGCACATTGTAATAATTTTCGATGAAATTCCCAATGTGCAACTATCGTAACTAACGCAAAAATTTAAGAAAATGTAAATATTTATGTGTAGCGGTGGCGAAGACGACGCGCAGCTGAAGTACAGAACGGTAATAAAAAGTGGCAAAAATCTTGTCTGGAGTGTGTTTGTGGCAAAGCGATGAAGAAATCTGAGCGAGTAGAAGAGGGGAAAAAATCCAATTGGTAAAACAAGAATATATTTAGTTGGAATGGATAAATTGAACTGCTTCAACGGCAAGAAAAAAAGATTGTAGTGAACTGCATGCCTCCTGCCAGTAATTAATGGTATCGGTAAGTGTGGGCGGGGCGGGGCGGCCACACAAATTCTTCTGCACCATAATTCACTGGCAGTGCTGAAAGGAGTCCTCCCGTGTGTTTATACATGCAGCAGCAGCATCACCATACACCCCACCCCGCATTAATATTTGATTAGACACTTTCATTCCGTTTTCTGGGTTTTTTTTTTTAGCAAATTTGTAGCACGTTTCGTTGAAATTTACACTGGTAGTTTTTTAATTGAGGAACTTTTTCGTTCGTTTTATTATCAAATGCTTTTCAAGTGATTTACGGCCTGCCACAAGCGGCGTGTGCAGCATGAATGCCGGCATATTACACGCATGAATAATTCTTGGCAATTAGTTTTCGCTGTTATCCTGCATCTTTCATAATTTCCGCAGAAGCAGTGAAGTGTGCGCCTTAAAAGGAAGAAGGAGCATACAGAGATCCCTGTGATAACTTAATATGCCCCCTGGATGTAAGTAGCCGAGTAGTCTTGGAGTGGAAAATGAGCCTCTAGTGCGTAATGTTTTGTTTTCCTATGAATATAACTCAATTTATTTGTTTATTTTAATGCACCAATTTAGTTGCATATTTGCCTGAGTGGTACCTCTTACGTTTGGAAACATTTAGTTCTATTTTCTGGGAATGTTGGAGTACAATCAACCTAGTTGAATATTTGCTTTACAACGTTTGGAATCATTTGTTTCCTATGTTCTTGGAATTTTGGAGTACAATCAACCTAATTCAGCATTTCCTTGAGTTTGGAATCATTTGGTTCTTATGTTTTTGGAATTTCGGAGTGCAATTAGCTCCACAGCTCCAGCGATCAACTGTTCACTCAGCCTTGAAATACATTTAATTGCTTTTGGAGTCTAGGAACACTCTCTTACTTTTTGTATTATTGTTAAGGGGAATCTTACACTCCGCCCTTAGAAATCTATTCTGCCCCCTTCATGGATTCAGAGTATTTCTCCGAATCCAGTTTCCTCGATACATTTTGGTATTAAGCCTATTTTGCTGTGTCTTCTTGCTTCATACGGTACTAGATGACCCAAATCCTTCTTTTGCTTGTGAATGAATGCTGAGCATGATCCCAGCACGAGTTTGGAGTCCTCATCCTTCTACGCTGCTAAAGCAGCAAACTCCATCAGTGTATATTGCCAGTTTTGTTCGGCGATAATTCAATCTACAGTATATATAAATATATATTCCTAAGGTTTCAGAAACACCAACAAATATATAAATTAGTGCTTATATTTCAGATTTTCACCTTTTCATCAACACAATTTAGCTTTTATTTTTGGTCTTTTCGCTAGTCCATATTTAGTTACCTTTTACACTTGACCTACTTTGTGTTCGGCTCTTAATAATTTTACAAGCTCTTTTCACATTCAATTCAATTCGGCCATTTATTATTCAATACAATTATAAAACTGACTGCATATTATATACGCATTATAGCAGCTTGGAGTGGAAGCTTTGAGTCATGCAACTATGGGCGTTTGTTGCAGTGATTGCTCATTTCGCAACTTCCATTTATATAAACATACATTTTAATGATGTAGGCAATTTTTCTTTTTGTTTATTCGACTATGTACATGAAGTTAGTTTATATTTTTTGCTGTTTATGACACCTTAAGCCAACCATAAACGCAACTTTGTGTAGGTTGGCGGTGTTAACGTCATTTCAGCCGCTTATTTGGTTTGTACTTAGGACCACTTTGAAGGCACTTGCATAAAAGATTAAGGTCAGCTGACTTAGAACAGCTAGAGATGCTTATATACAGGATAAGTGTGCATTGTGGGCTTCTCTTTGCATATAGAGGTGTTGAGCGGACCGTTTGCTATATAATTTAAATGTACACATAAAGTGAAGGTGTTCATTTAACGTTACAATCTCATAATGAGTGATATTTGTTATACTAATAATAGCCACGGTCGTTCCTAATCTTCAAACACTACATTTTAATCTATTTCAGGTACTGCAGCCACGCCACCCTAACTGAACTCTTCGGTTCATCGGTTTTTCCTATTTTAAACGAAGAACAGAGCAATCAATGCGTCACTTAATTGCTGATTACTTTGCGTTTGTGTGCATACCAAGCCAGCCACCCCACAAATATCCATTAGCGGTGCTGTCCGCCATCACACATGTTGCATGCCAGTGTCCTTAAAAGTCAGCACTATTAATAATTACAAAGTTCAGCAACAATAACAATTTTTATGCAAATAGTTGACAGCAGATAAAAATAATTACCTTGTGGCAGGCAGTGTGAGCAAATAAACCGAATATTAATTTTATTGTTTTCAATTGTATCTTTTTATTTCGTATAATTTTTTATTGCATTTCTGCCCTTTTAAGCAAGCGTAAATAATAAAAATAGATCTTTGTATTTGCATTTGCTATCGTTGCTATTGCTCTGATTGTTGGTGTTGTTTTTGCTATTGTTCTTCTTCTTGATGTTGCTGTTGCAGTTATTATTTGGCATTGGCATTGTTCGATTTTAATTAGCAGCGGAGAACTTCATTTTCGGTTTCTGCTCTCCGCTCTCCCCCTCGCTCCAGTCAGCAGCTTATCTGGCTGCTAAAGCCGCGCAAATTATCTCAAATGTGGCCTTTGTGTGTTCTGCTACTGCTCTGCTTCTGTTCTGTTCTGTTCCATTCTGCTTTATTGAGATGCTTGAGCGCATTTGCTTAATGAGCAGAGCAGCGCATTTCAATTTGCAGTTTTGTTGTTGTTGTTGTTACCACCACATTTGGCAATGGTATGCGTGGCTGCAGCACATTCAAAGAAACCTCTTTAATTGCATTTATTTTCATTCTATATATTTAATTTCTTCTTTTTTTGACATTATTTTGCTGTTGACCAAAGTCGACAAAAAACCGAACATGGCTTTTCGACTGGAATGGAATACTAAAAAACTGCAGTCACAGATGCACTCTTATGGCTCAGCGTGATTCATTGTATTTTAAGTAGAAATATTTTTGCATATGTGGATTAATTTACACTCCTAATGACTTTAGTTAGAAATTCTGAAAACCCCGCAAAAAACCGGTTTCCACGAAAGCGAGAATATAATCCTAAAGCATGATTTTTATAGCCTCAATCAAAGAACGCATTAATTTATTACAAGGCTGTAATTTAAGGTAGTTCCTTAAGGTTTGGCTGCAACGCATTCCAAGCACAATGGTTCGACTTGAAAACTGTTTTTTGAAACCTTTCTTCACAGACTAGAAACTATTTCAAAGGAAACACTCTTAACTAAAAAGACAACAGTATTTGCTCTCAAGAAGATTATGGTGTGTAGTCCGAATCAAAGATGACCGAAATAGGGAATATTTTCGTCTATCGATAAACTTTATTCCAATTTTAAAACATTTATGCAATATTTTTTCTGTGCTGCAGTAGCGTTATATAAATATATATAATCAGTTTGAATTTTTAGAATGATTCAATATTGAAAATCATTGAAATAGAAACACTTTCTTGCATTTACTCAGATTTCCACTTACACTGGCATACCTGCAGAGACATATTCAGAAGAATTGATTTGTGCTTCTCAAAATTATCTCTATATATATTCATACTTCTGGAAATCAACTCACCACTTAACGTATGTTTTTGCTCTCCTGTAATATGAAGTCGAACCACTGTGCGTCACAGGGAACACTTGAACCTGGAACACGGACTGCGATGCAATTTTAATTTTTCTGGTTGGAGGCAGTCGCCTTCATTATGGTTGAGATTAGAACCTTTTGCTTTCCGTAGACCTTTGCTTGAATACTGCGTACCGCATTCTGAAATAAACTGGTGCCAGTCTTTCCGTCCTTGGTTTAAAGTGTCAACTAATAATCGGATGGCAATTGTACAAATAGTAAATATATTTTAAAACTTCTTCAATATATGCTCCTGTCTTCAATCTCGATTGCTGTCTTCACTCCGCTCTTGTCTTCACTCTCTATTGCTGCTGCTATCTTCGCTCTCTGCTGGCACCGCTGCCTGCACTCTCTGCTTCTGTCTTCAACATCTGCTGCTGTCGTCCCTCTCTACTGATGCCACTGTCTTCACTCGCTGCTGCTGTTCCTATCTTCATTCTGTACTGCTGTCTTCACTCTCTGCTGCTATAGCTGTCTTCAACCTCTATTGCTGTATTCACGCTGCTGTTTTCACTCTGCTCCTGTCTTAACTTTCTGCTGTCTTCGCTCTCTGATCCTGGCGTTACCTTCACTCTCTGCTGCCGCCGCTGACTTCAATCTCTGCTGCTGCCGGCAACTACATTCTACGGTGATGCCACTGCCTTCACTCGCTGCTGCTGTTTCTATTTTCACTCTATACTGCTTGTCTCCACTCTGCTGCTGCCGCTGCCTTCATTCTCTGCTGCTGCTTCTGCTGAATTAACCTTCTATAAATCTTCCAATAGTGAACATTTTGTAGTTTTTTTACATGAAAGGTTGGGACCTACAATTAATGAGATTTTGTTTATATCTTTCTTCTGCCGCCCCTTTCAATATATGTCGTTCTTTTGTGTGATTGACAAAATAATTTCATTTTAACACTTCTGACACATATTTTTGATAAGCTGAATGCCTGCCACCTCCGCCTATCTTGGCCTTACCGGTAGCCAGTCACATTTTCAGTGATAAAGTCGGAGTGTAATTACATTCCAATTATGATAAATGACAATAATATTAAACAATGTTTGTCTTTGTTTTATCCTACAGAAATGAACAACTCCTCCAATCATAGTGGAACGAAGTAGTATTACATGAACTCGTAGAAGACATGTTCCAGTGCAACCGCCAGAAAAGTGCCAAAATCGTAAAGAAATGATACCGTGAAAGCAATTCTAACGAAACCTCACTCAATCCGCCAACCGACGTGACGTCACGAATCGAACGACAACACATGTTACACACATAATCAAACAAAACGACACGAAATTGTATATTATATTTTTGTAAACATTTTTAAGAGGTCCTAATTTTAAGCCGAAGTTGTTGTAGAACTAGTCAGAGGAGCGCCAGAATATTTTAGAGGACTGAAATTACTTTATATCGTTCTAAGACGAACAGTTGCATTTAACACACCTCAAGGAACCACAGCACCCCGCTTACATTTTAGACACCACCTCTCTCCCTCCCAAGCAGCGCTACGCTATACCCCAACACAGCAATGGGTAATAAAAACTCCTGCTGCGCCTATTCAAGTCCGCAATCGGATCGCAAATCCAAGGATATTCCGCCCGTGTACGAGGAACGCCACCATGTGCACCATCCGCATTCATCACAGCACCAACTGGACGGTCACACATCCTCCACAGCTGCCATCCATCACAGTGCTGCCACGCTCGACAATCCTCACAATCTGCAACACATTTCGGAACGTGAAGCGCTCGAGGGCGAAGAGGATCCATCGGTGGATCCGACAGCGGCCACCATGTTCCTCGAACGTTCCAAAGTGGAGAATGGTGGCATCACGCGGAAACGCTCGCAACATCAAATCGCCCAGCAGGCCGCCAATTCGACCGGTGGCGGCCTAAAGAAGAGCTCATCTTGCTCGACAATTTATCTCGACGACAGCACAGTGTCGCAGCCGAACCTGAAGAACACGGTGAAGTGTGTGTCGCTAGCCATTTACTATCACATTAAAAATCGACAATCGGACCGCCGTTTGGATATTTTCGATGAGAAACTGCATCCACTGACGCACGACACCGTGCCGGAAGACTACGACTCCCACAATCCCGAGCATCGACAGATTTACAAGTTCGTACGCACGCTGTTCAATGCGGCGCAGCTGACCGCCGAATGCGCCATCATTACGCTAGTCTATTTGGAGAGATTGCTCACCTACGCCGAATTGGATGTGGGGTCATGCAATTGGAAGCGCATGGTCTTAGGTAAGTTGCTTCAATTGATACATAATTTTGATCCTATTCAATAATTACAATAATAATTGCATGTGCAGGTGCCATTCTGCTGGCCTCCAAAGTGTGGGACGATCAGGCCGTTTGGAACGTGGACTATTGCCAGATTTTGAAAGACATTACGGTGGAGGACATGAATGAGCTGGAGCGAGAATTCCTCGAACTGCTGCAATTCAACATTAACGTTCCTTCGTCCGTCTACGCCAAATACTATTTCGATTTGCGTACGTTGGCCGAAGCGAATGACCTCTCTTTTCCTACGGAGCCGTTGTCGCGGGAGCGCGCTCAAAAGCTCGAGGCGATGTCGCGCGTAATGCAGGACAAAGTGACCGCGGAGGCGCTGAAGAATGGCATCAAGAAGTGGTCATCGATGGACAACATTAGTCAGGGTGGCCCGCGGAGAAGTGTTGCTATATTGTCGTGATTTTTATTCGTGTATTGAAAAGCTGTGGCGTCTCCCTCAGCGCGAGCAAAGTATGAGAGCGGCTAGAAAGAGAGAGAGAGAGAGAGAAGAGAGTATGTGATGAACGTAGGAGTATGGAAGTATGTCTGGAAATAATAACAGTCTGTACTATTTTTTAAATATTTAAATTTTCAACCAGCTTTTGGTATGCAAATTTGTTCAGTGTATTTTATATAGTACAGAGAGAACCAACCCCATGACGCATTGAAGGCGTTTATAATTGATCCATGTTTTAGGCATGAATGCTTGAATTGCTCGCGCGCGTATTTAATGAATTGTATGAAGTGTGAAGTGGAGTGAAAGCGAATGAAATTAGACGACGGCATTTTATAGAACTAGAAACTATTTTTTTATTCTTGCCCATTCTATTGCGATTGTCAGTCTCGAATTGTGTAGCGCTAAAGACCATTTTAAAAACGGATTTTTGTATTTTAGCATGCATGAAAACTAGTTGCCAAAAAGTTAAGAAAACAGAAAAAAGCGTAGGGAAAGCAAAGGATTTTAGGAAGCTTAAAATTAGTCCTTTTTTACAAAACAAACAAAAAATAAACAATTAATATTAAATTTAAAAGAAAGAAAAGAATTAAGTAGTAGAATTAATGAAGAGTGATGAAAATATTTTATGTGCTTACAAGAGAGAATGGAGTGTCTCTGAAATTTAGAGGATTTGCAATTACTTTAGCTGTAAAAGCATTTTACGCAAGTTTTTTTCTTTTTTAAACTAACGAATTTAAGTTTATTTCTTCAAATTGTTTGCTGCTATCACGTTTCATTGATTTTGTGCATATTTATTAAAAACAAGAAGTTTTGTGATTATTATTTTTATGTTTTTATTTCTTGTAAAGTGTTTCCTTAATTAATTTAAATTATATTTTTAATGCATAAGTATAGGCACGACATGGAAAATTACTTTCACACACATACTGCAGATGCATCCATGCATATGTATGGGTACATGTTTATGTAGTGTATAAATATGTATTTATTTTTAAAAAAAATTCCAATTGCGACTGGCTCAGCGTAAAACCGCATAAGACCAATTTAAAATCTACTCTCCTCAACAGTCACATGCTCACAGAGAAGTCCTTGTGAATTTAAAACGCCTACTTCTATCAAATTATTTATAATGTCATTGACTATTTAATAGTAGCTGAATCATGGAACCCAGATTTCGACTTATACTTTGCATTAGTTTCCCTGCGTCAAGTTCTTTCCTTTTGCATTTAATCTCTAAGTCAGGTGTTTCATATCCAAATCGTTCTTAAGAGAATTTTCTAATTTAAACTTCATTTACTGAAAGTTTCAAATTGAACCCTTGCTTGCACTTATATTTTGCACTTGGCAGGAGCAACCTGAGTGGTCACGATAATTATTTTGGGCTCCCATGGCAGTTTAATGCTCATTAAAATGCAAATAATCTTATATCTGGAATATACTTGAAACTGGACGGATTGGATTTAATTTTGTTACCCTTTCAGTTAGAAAAGCGAAATCAAAATGAAAGCAATCATTTTGGTTTGCAATTTAAGTTTATTATACAATATTTGTGTGCCAAATTTGAAGAGCATTTGAAGTGAAATGTAAATGCGAAATGTTATTTAACGATCTGGCCAAACTCTGAAATGTTATTTTCGGTCTTTCGATGTTAGTAAAACATTAGTCAAAGCTCTGAAATATCACTTTACGATCTGCCAAAACTGCAAAATGTGATCTAACGATATGTGTAAACTCTGAAAAGTGTCTTAACGATCTGTCAGAACTCTTAAATGTTAGTTAAGAATCTGTCAAAACTCTGAAATCACTTAACGACCTGTTGTCAAACTCTGAAATGTTAGTTCACGATCTGTCAAAACTGTAAAACAAGTGTTTATAATGCACATTATTATTATTATTGCGAAACAATCTACATAAATTCTGTGCATATTAGTTTTTATTCCCCCAAAACTCCTGACTTTAATTCTATTAAAAATTGCACTTTTTCTATTACTATTCAGTACTGTCCTAAACTATAACCATGACGGTGTTGTATTCAATCAATGCCTTTTTGTATAAAACACTTATAAATATAGACATTATTATGAGTCCATGAATTCTACCGGAAATAGTTGTCATCGCTTTAAAGATGCCCCCCTTTTTCATTTGTTTCACACTGAGCCAGTGAACGCGGTTGGTGCCTTGTCTTGAAAGTGTTTCCTTTTCATCTGTTCACATTGATGACTATTAAAAGTAAATACACACACACACCATTTAGCATAGATTTTTAGCACTTACTCTTTTACAACAACAACAACAACAACAAATAACACCAACAAAAAAACGAAAATACTTAAAAAGAAACCAATTTTAAAATTCTTAAGACATTGATTTTATTTTTTGCATAAGAATTGATGCTATTTACAATACATGCAAAACAATTTTATTGAAACACAATTAAAAGCAAAAATTAACCAAAAATCAATTAAATTTAGTAGATTACAAAGTAATAAGGAAAATATGCGATATTTGTAAAATTATTCATATATTAAATAAAAAGAAATTTTATTAAAACGAGCGCCTGTCAACGAAATTGAATCGTTTCATTCAGAAATTTAAGTGCCATCCAAATGTTGAGTAGGGCGAAATTCCAGGAAAATTTTGGCTGAAGTTTTCTTCCCAACGTTTTTCCTTGGGGTAAAACGAACACTGGTCTAATTATTGATTTATTTCTACATATGTATTATATAAATAAATTTAAGCAGCTGATGAGGACCATAAATAGCAATGCTGTATTGTTGAAGTGTCTGCAATTAAGTAATTGAATCGGAGAAAGGTTACTCTGGGTTATATATGCGGTATATGGATATTGCTGTAACCATAGCGAACAATTTTGGTGTAGTTTCATTGTAGAACAAGTTCCAAGCTAGAACTCCGTTGTAGATTTCTTTAGGGGCGAGTGACATAAAGCACGATGAGTAGTTTCTGTTCTGTCGCCAAACGCAGATTTTCTGTTGTTAAATTTTGTAGTTTCTTTTCCAAATGTACTGGGTTCTGTTGCTGTTGCCGTTTCTGCTTTATGTCATACTGCACCTTTAAGCGGTTAGGAACGATTGAGATCGGAACAATTGCTCATTTGTGATTCGTACTCGAACTGAGCGACGTTCTGTACGAACATTTACGTTCATCGTTAGAAAACTATTAATATTATTTATTAATTTTAATGATTTTGTTTATGTAATCAAAAATTCTCGAGTAGGGCCAGTGACGGCGTACTTCTAGGTGAGAATCCTACGTAGCATTAGGAGAAAACACCCTCTACCAAGCAAAGATTTTCAGCCATTAATTTTGTTACTCCAACTACACAATATTAGACTGTAGTTCCTCAATATTTATTGAAGGCAAATTAGTTTTGAAAACTACTTTTATTAAACAGATGATAAACAGAAAATTTCAAACATTGAATTGAACAGAGTATTTTTTAAAGTTGATTTGTTGTCCTTGGAACACTCGGAAACTTACGCACGATAATTCATAAACGAGTCACTGGAAATATAAAATAAAAATAATTATAGAAAAACAGTTTATATCGTAACTCAGGAAATCAGTTAAAATAACTCCAAAGGACTAGAGACAAAAGGAGATGATGAAAGCTTGTCGACTTAGATGAGTGTGCAAACAGAGCCCTCACAGCCCTCAGCTTTGCAATCATTACCATTCTCATCATCACCTTGGCCAACCACAGCGTAAAAACAACAAAAACACTATACGAGTATACTCGGCAGTTTTCTAGATCACACATTCTGCTATATTACTCACCCACCAAAAGTCGGCTTCTGTGCATTCACATTTGTCGATTGCGCCAAATTACCGAATGATAAGCCCGAATCTGTGGAGCCCAGAGCTTCGAACAGGTTGTTCTTCTGTGGAGGGGCACCGAAACCGCCGGGAGTTGGAGACGTGGTGTTGGGGGCGGCAAACGAACCAAAAGACTTGGGACTACCGAAAGTGGGAGCACCTCCAAAGCTAGGCTGCGCACCAAAAGCCGGTGGACTTCCGAAGGCGGCCGCACCACCAAACACCGGTTTGGCAAATGCAGACGCTTGCTGTGGCGAACCGAATCCACTTTGCGACACAGAAGCACCACCTTGAGCAAAGGAGCCAAAAGCAGGCGTTGCATTTTGTGAGAACGCCCCAAAACCAGCACCACCAGCAGGAGCAGCAAAAGCTGGCGCTGGTGGGGCTGCACTGGCACCGCCAAAAATAGAACCGCCCGTAGCTGCGCCGCTAGCGGCTGTTCCGCCAAAGATGGAACCGCCGCTGCCAAAGACTGGGGCAGCTGGCTGAGCGGCAGCCGCACCGAACACATTACCCCCTGATGGTGGCGACTGGCTAAAGGAGCTTGAACTGAACAGTGAACCAGTGTTGCCTGCTGCAGCTGCCGGTTGAGTGGGCGATCCAAAGATGTTGGCTCCGTCGGCAGGTTTGGCGGCCGAACTAAAAATGGAACCACCGGATGTTGTGTTGGGAGCCGCAGCACCGAATGCAGACGGTGAGGTGCTGTTGAAAATGGAACCACCGCCTGTAGTAACGGGAGCCCCAAAACCGGTTGCGTTGCCACTGCCAGCGAAAATGCTGCCTCCAGTTGCGGCATTGGCCGCCGTCGGACTGGCGAACGGCGAATTCGCTGCAGCTGCCCCAAACAGATTGGCAGGTGGACTGCCGAATGATGGCTGTTCCGGTTTGGGTATGCCTCTGAAAATACTGCCGCCGTCGCTGGGCAGCGTCTGGGGGCTACTCATAGCCGAAGCAAACACAGAACTGGCCGTGGTGGTGGCAGCAGCAGCTGCGGCGAATATGGAAGACGCTGCTGTGGTGGCTGTTGTAGCGGCAGCTGCGGCGGCAAATATAGACGGCGCCGTGGTTTTGGCAGCACTCGCAGCCGGAACGGTCGATCCAAATGCGGGCGCTGCAGTGCTTGTGGCTGTGGCTCCAAACACAGCAGAGCCGCCAAATAACGAAGTCGATGTTGCTGGGGTGGTGGTGGCGGCAGTTGCGGCCCCGAAAAATTCTGGTACGGTGGCACTGGCGGTAGTTGCCGGTGCAGCGCTACTGAATATGGAAGCTGCAGCAGCAGTCGGCGTGGCGGCACTGGTGCTGCTAACCGTTGCAGTTCCGGTGGCTTCTGATGTTGTAGTTGTGGTTGGTTTTCCGACGCTAATTGTTGTGGTGCCGAACGACAGAGAGCCGCTGGCATTGGCAATAGAAGAGGGGAAGTTGAGCTTTGCCGTATCGCCTCCAGCTTCAGCAGAGCCGAAAGAAAATGCGCTACTGCTGACGTCCCCTAGAGTACCCAGTCCGGCAAATAGATTAGAAGGCGCTGTCGCTTTATCGGCATCTGGAAGTTTGAGAAATTCAAAGGCGTAAAAATCACTTGGAACACTTTGATTGAATGAATAAACACACCCTCCTTTGTGGCGGGTTTGCAGACTTTCATTGAATCCAGCACAGATTGTATTGCATCAGTGTCGACTGTCGAGGGCACGGCTGTAATAGTAGTAGCCCCACCTGCAGTTGTGGCAGGGATTGAGAACAATGGTTTTGTTGGAGCCACACTCGTGCTGACAAGCGGCGCCACTACGCCCAAGGTACCCAGATTGTATCTGAAAAATGATGATGCCATGAAACTCAGAAGAGGAAAAATTTTGAGTATAAATTCCTTACCCCGTGCTTGTAGCAGTAGGAGCTGCTGGCGTGGTGGTCAGATCGGTGGCGGTGGTATTATCGCCGACTGGTTTGCCGAAACCACTAAACAGAGCTGGTCCGGATTTTGCCGTTGTGGCGAACATAGGCGCAGCACTAGCAGGAGCGGTACTGGGAGCTGCACTTGAACTGGGGTTGGCTAGCAAAGAAGAAGCACTTCCAAGGAAACTGAAGGGAGCCGTTGTGGCAGCGTTTGTAGTGCCTGGGGTAGCTGCAACGCCCAGAGACGCACCCAGACCACCGAAACTGAAGGTGCTGTTGTTGGACAGCATGGATTTGCTGTCGAAAACTGACGACGACTTTGATGTAGCTACGGGTGCAGCGAAACTGAACGGCTTTGGAGCATCCTCTGATTTCTTGTTCTCCTTATCAGCTGCGAGCGCAGCAAATCCGCTGGACATAGTGTTGGCTGGTGTTGTGGATGCCATGGACGCAAACGGTTTGGTTGTCCCGCCGCCCACCACCTTGGCTGAAAATGATATGGGCGTTTGCAAAGTAGTAGAAAGATCCTTGACTGGTTCTGGTTTGAAAGTTGTTGGCGTTGTTGTGGTTGGTGTAATTAACGGTTGGCCAAAAGTCGAAGGTTTTGATGTGGATATATTAAAAGCAGGTAAACTGCCACCACCAGAGAAGCTCTCTTTGGAGGTGGCAGTGTCTTCTGACTTGCTCGTGGCCACGGAAGTTTTGACAAACGGACTGGTGCCACCAAAACTGAAATTGGGTGCAGTCATTTGGGCTTGTGCTGGAGGAGCGAACGTGTTTTTTGTCTGACCACCGGCGATATTGGGCTTCGTAGCAGTGGGCTTGGCCAATAACGTTTGCGGTTGATTTGCTTCCGAGCCCGTGGAGTTTGTGGCATTCGGCGGCAATTTGTCCTGCTGCATTTTAGTTAAATTCGTTACGGCACCCTCGCGTGCTTTGTACTCGTTGCGCAGTTTCGACTCCAGGATAACTTCCGATTTGAGTCCCACGCGATCCGGACGTTGGGGTCTAATAATTGTGATTTGTTGTTGTTGGCGCGCAAAATTGCGAATAGCATTCAGTTTTTCTTCCGACAATTTGGATCGATGTGCGTTCACCACGGGCATTAGGCTCATCGAGAGTATGGAGTCGGCGAGAGATTCCATGCTTGATCTGGAGACGGAAGTATTGTATATAAAAAAATTTATTTTTTTTAAGTAAACATATTAATAAAGTTGTAGAGATGACGTCTATTATCGATGTTCTATATCCCTATATCTGCCACACTATAATATAAAATATTGTTGACCCCCACAGGGAGCCAGTTGACATACTTCTCTGTGTTTGCATTTGTTTTGGATAGGTCCATATCATTCGCAGGCTTGTAGAACATGCCCCTCTGCTTTAACTGTGTCTTTAAGTAATTGAGCCTGGTGCGTTGTCGAGCCACCTTATCCTTTAGTTTGGTCATGCGCTGATACACACCATCCAGACATGGTATGTGCATTTGCAGTTTCGAGTTACGACGCACGCGGTCCTGATGAATTGCCCATTCCTCGTCAACCTGCTGCCGTAGCATCTGCAACTGAGCTTGATTTGTGGCCACGTAGCTCTGCAGCTTCGCCAACTGGCGACGATTAATGGGATCATAAGTGGAGATGCTGGTAAGACGTGTGATCCTACAGAAATTGGGATGAATATAAAATTAAATCTAAATAAGACTTCCAAGTGTTTGTTCTCACTCAGGATTCTGGTACATTTCCAGTTTGGTGCGGCATTCTGCCAACATGGCGTACGACTCGTTCAAGGAATGACGCAAATTCTGTACGTCCATTTCGAAATCACGATCGTTCGCTTGTTTAATGATTTCCTGAAGATCATTCAGACGTTTGGTGTTGTTCTTCATTTCATTAAGATTGCCCAGCTGTGAACGAGAGTTATAAAGTTGAGAGTTACTCTGTTAATTCTGAATATTCCCCGTATTTAAGCGTACATTCGATAACAATCCTTTGGATTTGTGAGCTCGCTGGTTGAGTTCCATATCGAAAGAGTTTATTTGCACAGTAATCATTTGATTAATAATGATATCAATTTCAGCTGAGTTTATTTGGGATTTAGCTGCTGCTGCTGCCGCTGAAGCTGCAGGCGATTGCAAGCTGGGTGCCTTTTGCTGTTGTCCTGCCAAAGCCACGCTTGCAGGAGGAGCCGCGAACGTCGGTGGTACCGTATATAGCGGTTTGTTAATATCTGCGGCCTTGGGTGCACTGGCTGTAGTCATCTGCTGTTGTTGCTTTTGTTGTTGGAGCAGCTGTGATTGTTGCTGTTGTTGTGGTTGTTGAAGGTGCTGTTGTTGTGCTGGCATAGTCGCAGCGTTTGGAGCAAATTCTGTTGGTTTAGCTGAAATATACAGAACGCAATCAATCACATTGCACAAAATAAGGGGAATTTTAGGAATGAAGGCCTGATTTATGGTGTGGTACTAATAGGAAAAACAAGGCCTGATCTATGCTGTAGTAACAGAAAAAATACGGCTAACACGTGTTTTTTTACCTCCGAATCCGCTAAAAGCCTGTGTTCCTCCAGTGGTCAAACTACCAAAACCTGCAAAACTATTTGGAGTCGATGTTGCTGGGGGCAAACTGCCAAATTGAGTAGGTGTTGGTGTGACCGCCGCTGCTTCACCGCCGAATCCACCTGTAGATAAGTTCAAGGGTGCTTTCATACTAGGCATGCCGAAGGAAGATGTAAACGTCCCTTGAGTAGGAGCATTACTAGATTGTCCAGATTGGGAATCTGCGGCAGAAGGTAAATTCATTTGTAAGCCACCAAATAAAGACCCCGATTTCTCCTTCTATAGCACGAAACGCAAATTAATAAATTGTATTTATCAAAGCAAATCCAAGTACCTCAGATGGTGTTGATGTCCCCGCTTGTGGCGCAAAAGAAAAATTCATACTGCCAGCGTTCTGAGGAGTTGGAGTCACTGCAACCGCATCTTGCTTTTGTGACAAGTTGGGTGAACTCACAGCTTCCAGTGGGCGAAACTGCCCTGACGTGTCTGTAATGGGTGGTGGAGGTGAACAAATATCCACCACACCCTGCGTCAAGTTAAGAAAGTTGAAGCTGAGCAATTGCCCGTTCGAGGAGAGTACATGAACCATGGGCATGACGGGCAACTGATTCTCCCCAATGGTTAATTGATGCAACGCTGATGTATCGAACGCGAAACCAATGGGATACGTCTCCTCTTTGTTGTCCGTTAGTGGCAATTCAACGCGTGCCTCATCAAGCAACATATACTGCACCCACGTGGGTGTGTCAGTGGTCTCCTTTGTGCCCATAATACCAACTTCAACACCGTTGGCAGATGTCATAAGCAATATATTCCACTGTGGAATGTGCGTAAATGCTGTTTGGTGTGTTCGCGGACCATTGGCGCTGAAACAAATGTCAAAGTAGTTAGTAAAGCTGGGCACGCCACCCTTAGGAGCGTTAACGATGTGCACCGCAGGTGACTTTTCCTCGCCGACTTCCAGAAAAACAACAGCAAATTGAAACGTTGACAGCCACTGTATGGCAATTGTGTCGAATGGTGCCGGGTGCACGCCTGGTGGGCAAACTATTGTCTTAGCAGGCGTTAGATCAGGTTTAAATTGTTGTAGTTTTCCCATCGTGAATCCCAAAACTATTTGCTTGCCCTTTGGTGACCAGCAGCCAGATTTCACTTGGTGCGCCTTCTCCAGTGAGTGCAGTTCAAATTGGCCGCCATCTTTGAGCGTGTACACACTGACCGCCCCATTGTTAAGCACCACAGCGAGGCTGGTAGTGATTACCGGATTCCAAAGTATTTGCCGAGTGGTTGCATACATCTCAGGAGAGATGCGTATATTATACAGAGACTTAATATTCTAATAATAAATGTATTAAGTATAAAAATATATCACAAAATCTATTTTATTGTTTACCGGCGTTGTAAAAGATGCTGTGCTATAAATATGTAAAAATCCTGAGTCATGTTGACTATAGTTAACAGCCAACATGGTTCCATCGGCACTGCATGCCAACACATTCGGCACTCCGGGCAAAGGTACGGTACGCATAAGCACCTGTGTTTCTGTGGAAGCGGCATTCACGAGATCCTTCAATATTGCCACTGTGAAATAAGAAATTATTTAAACTTCCACTCTAGAACTAACGACAGCATGCGTCCAAACCTTTCAGCTCAGGTGCATTTGGGTTCCCGCCAAAGAGCAAACCCTGGGCACTCGCAGTCGCCAACAAATTCACATGACTGCGTAAACCACTCCCACCAAATATAGTAACCTTGTCGTGTAGTTTGAATTGCACATCCTGCAAAAATTTTATACAATTGGATTTTTTATAATTTTTCGCTCCCATTTCATTAGAATTCAGTTCATTACCACCACATCGACGGAAATTGGACAATTTTGAGCCATATTTGTAGCTTCAAATTCACAAATCACAACGAAGAAATACTTTTCACAATCTTTCCTTTTATTTACAACCTGATTTTTAATGTGGAAAATAAAAATATTCACAAATAAAGTTGAAAAATTTACTAATTCTTTACCTTGGGAATTGAGCGGCTTTTTCAATGTCTCTTTTGATCATTTCTTTCAAAATTAACTAGAGTGCTGCCAGATAGTTTTACGTTCGCCATGACACCAGTTTAACATTTCCCAATGTCATAAACAGCGTGACTTAACAGCTAAATAACAGCAACTAGATTATGTTATAAATTCCAATATCCCATTATTTATATTTAGCGAAGGAGTATTACGGTTCACACTGGAACGAGTATTTTTTGATAAATCCGCATCCAAAAACACAGCAAAACTATTTTCTACAAGAAAGTTTATTCTTTTAAATCTAAAGTAGTACTTAACGTAAGAATATTTGAATACAAATAATTAATGTGGCATCCCTGCATATACTGTAGTTAACAGAATTAAGAAAGAAATAACAGTAATCAAAACTTATTTGAATATTTGGAGAAGATTAGAAATCACTGTATCTGTAGAAATGTGTACACGAAGCATTTATTCATCCTTATTTATATACACAAATATATAAAATAACGTGAAATTTGGATAGAATGGCTGATGGTGTAGGTTTTCAAAAATTAAGGACCCGCCCTCTGTGGTCTTGTGGTAAGCATGCTAGACTCAGATCCCAAGGGTTGCAGGGTGAAATCCTGCCACGGCCTTGGTCTCCAAAATGCTTTCTATAAAATTATTTTCTCTTCGAGTCGAAGGCCTCAGTAGATAGTACTCATTCCCCCAACACCTTGGACTTATAATTAATTATGGTGTAAGATATAATAATAATAAAAATTAAGGAGAAATATTGAAAGTCACGGCATATGAAAAATCGTCATTTATTGTTCGTCAAAATAAAATTCAAGTGGAACTAAGCCATGAATACTTATTTCGCCAAAACAAAAAACACTTTCATTTCCTTGTTTTTTATTTTGTTAGTTTGTAAGGCTTGCCTACTTATTGTTAGTCTGCTATTAGAAGGTACAACATAACAATATATGGACAAAAAAATGTCCTTGTCTTTGAACGGCATCATTTGAATGTTGGGTTGGTAGAAAATTAATATCGTAACAATTTTATTATTATTAATATTACATAATAATTAATATCATAATGTAATAATGATCGGAGAGAATTTATATAATTCAAGAATTATAAAGTAAATTATTTGCTTGCTGTGCAAATAAAATCTAATAGGATTTTAGAGATGTTCTATCATAGAATATTAGTCTCTGTTAATAATAGAACTATTAATGACTGAAAAGGTAACCCTTGAAATCGATCAAATTTGATAAAATTGGTAAATAAAGCGAACTTCTATTGATTTCTGCTTTTATTCTTGAGAAGGATGGTTCCAATTAGACAAGCGCCGGTTGAGTGTGGGAGACCAAATATTATTAATATATCCCCAGTCAAGCATTTCGTTAAAATTAATGGCACAATTCATAGCTTATCATCGTTATATAGCTTATCATTTCCTAAGTGTTATGATTTTTGTTTATCAATCACAATATAAATAATATTACTTTAGCAACCGATTGTCAGCCAGCCCCACTTAATATACTATTTCCTTTGCTTTTGATAGTAATACAGGATCTCTAATATTTCAATCAGTTTACATATAGTCAGTTTAACTTCCTTGCCATTAACTCTCATGAATTGAAGTCAGATAATCTTAATTAAATAACATTTCTTTGTTGTGGCCACGTATTTCCAATACATGCATATGTAAGTACATATGTGTGTTGTATTGCAAACTGTTACGTCATTATTACATTCCAATTGAGCTGATTTGCGAGACTTATAATTAATTACACATAAATAATGAGTCAGGAAGTAGAAAATTTTACTCTGCACTGCATTGTATTTTATTTGTATGCAAGAGTACCAAAATAAATTTAATCTAATATTATTTTTGTATTACCGAAATAAATAAGTTTATAACCGCTCATAATTATTGGCTAAAAGTATCAGCAGCCAACTCCAAATTACATCGCACCACGTCATACTCATCCTTTTCATTCCACTTTCTTCTTGCTTTGTTTTGATTGCATACCGTCCTACACAGCGACAAAAGATTGTGCTAAACAACATAAATATGGTGTTAAAAGCGATAACTGGGTTGCCTATTTACTCGTGGATTTTCTATTTTAATTTTTGTATATAAATTAATAAATAGTTTCTTATTCACACTTCTATGTGTGGTTTGTATACAAGGTTTTGAAATAAATTAACAACCACTTTTGCGCATTTGGATTCAAAATGGAATGTTGGCAACACTGAGGGAACGAACATCAAGTGTTGCTGTAATTTAACCACACAGCTAAAAGAAAACAGACGGAAAAAGACTGTGAAAAAGCGAAGACGAACTTCGTCGGAGCAGCAGTGGAATTAAAATTCAATTGAAATTCAAATTAGAATTAATATTTTATACTTTATTATTCATATATATTTTCTAAACTGTGCATGTTGAATTTTTGAAAACCTAAACCGATTTTTTGTGGAGTGCTTTAAAAAGTTATTATATGTTGAAAAATGTTAAGTGAACTAAAGAAACGATAAAAAAATCCAATACAGTCAAACAAACAACAAACACATACAAAGATTGCCAAGAAAGGTGTAAAGAGGAAGTGCGTAAAACGAAAGCAAAAGGAAGAATTGTGAAAAACACCAAAACTGTAGATGTGAAAAAATTACGCCAAACGAATAAAACAATAAAATTTGAGTTATTCAATAAGCAGCACCGTTGGGTGTGCAATCATAATTAATTAACTAACTAAATTGATCACAACTGTAACAGTCAATAATAATAGAAGGTATGGATGAGTCTACAGCAACGCCGTCGACGTCATCTTCATCGGCTGCTGCGGTCGCAGATAGCGCTAGCGCCGCTGCTAGCAACAAAACCACTGCTGCTACCGCCGCTGCCCCCTCCAACACCAAAGCAACAAGCATAAAACTACTAATAAAAGTAAAAAATGAAAAATATTTGATATTAGTAAATTAATGGCTTAAAATATACAAATTATATATTCCGTTCATCTCGCCAGCTAACATGTAGAAGAATCACCTGATTCTCGAGAAGAAACTTTAGCAATTAGCAAAACAAACAAACTTGTTTATTAGATACTTTCACCAAAGCTTTCCTTTGAGCTTGTGTCTCTCTTTGTACACCAAGTATCTAGACTTGCTTTGCACAAAGGATAATTGTTAAAGGCCACTTTTATCGAAGTACACGTGGCCCAAGTCGCTCATTTATGCAAATATTCGTCTTTCATTATTAGCACTGAGTATAAATTTAGCTCATACTTTACTAACGTAATCGCGATGCTTGTACTTGGGTCCAAACACTAATATATATTTAGCTATATTTTATTTCAAATACAAATTTTTATAAAAACATTCATTCAATTTTTTAGGCCTCCAATCAACAGTTCGATGATCAAATAATTGAAAGTGATTTGTTGTGGACGGTGAAGCGACTGAAGACGCAATTGTCGCAGGTTTACCCAAGCAAACCGGTAAGACTTGATGACTCTTGGCTATGAAAATTGTTTAATCAATTTCTACAATTCATTGTTTGGCTTTTTTCCTTTGTGTTGTGTGCAAATTTTCTAATTTATTAATTAATGATCATTAGTTTTGCATACGTTTTTAAATTTATTGTTTGTTTGTTTGCAAGATTATCATCGAAAATGTTCCTAATTTGCTGAGTTTGTTGTCGTTTGCCATACAAGGCGACTGGCTACATACAATGCAGGTCATACGTCAATAGTGCCCGTCCGCTTATATCTCAGAAAGCCACATGCAAGCGGCCGAATACAAGTGCAAACATATGCAAAGTTAGACCACGTCAGAAGAAAGAGCCATTTATTTACTAGGGTAGATAATTATATCAGTGGCGTATGTAGAACATCACCTCGCACACCTTGTAGAAGAGGGCTTTGATTATTTAAGATTTAATTTAAATTATAATTTATTATATACGCGTTTATTGTGCACTTTGGGGTCTTAGTCAGATAAAGCGCTATTTGTGTGAGCCTCAAATGGTATTTGTACATTGTTGTTCAAAACAGTTGTCGACTTGGCAGCTTGAATTGAAACTTGACTTCAAATTACAGATTTTTCTATTGAGTCAACTGTTTCTAAGAGTTCCGGAATTGTTACACTATTAATATACACTTTTTACAAGTAAGCTATTTGCTAATAGTGAAATTGTTCTACTTTATATACTATAAACTCAGTTTACCCAAGTGTTGTTTTTTTTTTTACTTTTTATTCTTACTATTATAAATATTTTTGTCAAAGTTTGTTTTGGTGTGTATAAAAACGTAGCGCTTATCTTATCAGCGTGGCAAACTTGTACAGTGTTTGGAAGGCAATTTTGGAACGACAAATTTTTTATTCTTATTTGTTGAATTTTATGACCGCCCTCAACCACGTCGCTCGGCACCTTCGTATATACATACATATATATATTTATAGGTGTATATGAGAGTACTTCATCTATTTGATATTTCCCCCACTACAAAATAAGTGCAATATTTCTTATTTAACGTTGATAATTCAGTGTTCGCTTTTTGATTGGAGCATTTGTGTAGTTGTGCTTTTAATTAAGACTGATGTGGTGCCATTTCAGGCAGTCTTGAATTTTTCATATTTAAAAAAATCATTAAATTTGGCAAGTATAATTAAATAATTATATTCAACGTATTATTTAATATTATACAATTACTATTCACTCACATGGCTCGCTGATTTGCGATACCGTCATAATTTAAAATACAAATGGGGAGAAAAAATAAAATATCTGAACTTTTTTTATGACTCTCATAATTAGAGCTGTGCACAGTCGTATGGAAAAATAAGTGTGCTACTTGGAACATTTCAATATTAATGTCCAAGCTCAGTTCTGCTTCTGCTGCAGGAAACGAGCGATAATTCACACATTCTGAAACTCACAATCAAACTAACATGGCACGTCATCCCAGTGGGAACATGTATGAGACTGTGTCATTAGAAGGACATATAATAATTCCAAGTAATGTCAATGTCAAAACAAGAACACCTATCAGGTGTTCTGAGCATGCAGTTGGTAACAATATCGATTCATTTTGAAATTTAAAGATGAGAAAATCTGGGTTTAAGTTTTTATTATGGTAGCAGAAATCAAGCAAGACTGATCGGTTTTTGGTGTTAATGTTCAGCAATAGTTGCCGAGCATCTGAATTCGCCTGAAATTAAAAATTTGTTGATTAATTATATTTATTTTATTAACCTTATTTTAAAACACTAAGCAAATTGTCCTGTCTTGCTTCAGGTTGATATACAAATCTTATTTATGTACAAGAATCTCAAAATAGAACTGTTTCCACCACTAGTCATGTCTCCTAACGTTTCCCACTGGGATGCATTTGTGTGAAAAGTTCCCGCTTCACCTCTTTCTAGTTTAATTAAATTTATTTATAGCGCCTCATTTGTTTATGCAAATTGTAAACAATGTTGTTTCACCAATTGTTTCAAATTTGTTTGCCAAGCTTTTCAATATTTCAACAATATTCTATTGTGCGACTTTTCCTGCTGTGTTGTTTTCCACTCTGACGTCATTGGGATTTGACAATGCGGATCGGGTCCGTTAATTGTGCACTTGCGTGATGATACACGTGAACCAAACGCCGAGGATAAATGAAATTCATATTTATAAATAAAGCAAAGTCCATCTGAACATACACACCCATACATTCTCACATATAGTCACACATCCATACATGCATATAAAACATTCTGGCTTATGTAATTGTTTTTGTGATTTGTTGCGCACCGTGTTTAAATTAAAAACCTTGTTTGATATATAAAGTAAGTGGAAAAATTAATGCAATCGATCAAAGCAGGAAACGAAAAAGAAAACAGAGCACACCAATTACGACTTAAGTAGGCAATTTATAATTGAACGGCCAAAATGTTATCAAAATATTTCTCTGATAATGGGTGTGGTGGAAATGTACTTGCTTCTCATTATAGGAAATTTTATCGCTTATTTCATCATTTAAGTATATAGTGATGGAGCGTGTCAATTATTTTAAATATTATTAATTATTATTATTACTACTTTTGTATCATAAACAAATTTTGTTTGTTATGGAAAATTTCTGAATATTCCCTGTATCTGCCGCAAGTTCAAGTGTGCAGCTCTGCTGTGTGGGTTTGTTTGGTTTTTTGAAGCCTGAACATACCCCCCGGGGGGGTTAAGAAATGCCATCACTGCTGGAGCTGCCTGTCACTTGTGTGAGAGTGATGGACACGTCATTCAAAGCTTCATGCACGGTCGCTTTATTGAACGTACGCCGTCAGATAGCAGCCACAGTTGGTTGGCTTAACTCGTTCATAATAAGCAATTTTTTTTTATACACAAACAACCTTTTAGCTCTAGTTTTTATTTATAGTGTTTATTTATTTGGAAATGCGGATAAATTCTGCTTAACAACATTGAACAAATTAAATTGAAAGTTGGCTTTTCTTTTTTCTTCAGCCTGTTGGCGACCAGAAGCTCATCTATTCTGGCAAATTGTTACGAGATAACCTACAACTGAAGGATGTGATACGCATTTACAAGGATGTCTACACACAAAATCATATTCTACATTTAGTTTGCAATCCGAAGTATGTGCTGACGACAAATTTAATACAGAAAACCAAACTAGCAGCAGAATCGGCCACAATGAGCACAACCAACATGGGCACAAACAACACAACAGCGGATGGTTTGCGTCAGCGACATGCGGCAGGAGTAGAACAGCAGCAACAGCAGGAGACCGAACACCAGCGGTATCCGTTGCGTCCACAAGCCAGTACTCAGTTCAGTCCGCAGATGGCTCACACAGCCCACGACCTCACCGCTCCGTGTCCACACTTCGATCCAAATAATTCGCCGTACCATGTTTTGCCATCGAGCAACTCCAGTCAATTAAATATGCAGTCATTCGCCACGCAGCAGATAGCCATGTACAATTGGATGCAGCAGGTGTACTCGCAGTATATGGATCAATATTTTCGACTGTGAGTGGTGCAAGCGAAATTTTTTATTTACTTGATTAACTGACTGTTTTTCTCCATTTCTTTGTACTTGACAGTTCCAATACTCCTGCTGCCGCCGCCAACACGGGCTCCTTACAACCAAATCCCTTTTTTCAACATATGCCTTTCATGGTTCCAAATGCGTCCGTCGCCGCTGCCGGAACATCTACAAGTCCTGTGATACCATTCCCCAGTACAGCGTCCGCAGCGGCCACTCTCGTTGCACAGCCATCAGCAACACAGGCTGGTGTGCAGCTGCAGGCGCAGGCGCCACAAGCTCCACAAGCCGTCGCCGCTGCCGCTGCCGTAGAGCCTGCTCAACAGCAGCAGCAGCAGCGTCAAGTGGTCGCGCCACGTTTTCCTAATATTGTGCAGGAAGAGCAGGACAACCGCGACTGGCTGGACAGCTTCTTTTCGATAACACGTCTGGCAATATTCCTGACTATTTTGTATTTCAACTCGTCGCCGATACGGTGCTTACTTGTCATCTTGATTGCTGGTGGCATTTATCTGTAAATTACACTTTTATTTCATTTTATTTCTTTGTATATATTGCTAATCAACTGCATTTGCTTTTTGCAGTTATCATATTGGTGTGCTGCGTTTTCGCATTGAGCGCAACAACAACAACATCAATCGCAACAACAATGCAGAGGCTGAGCAAATACGTCAGGGAGTTCAGCAGGTGCAAGCGGCTCAAGCTGCCCAGCAGCAACAACAAGAAATTATCCTTCCGAATCGTGAAGCTGCGAACGGTGCAGCTGCTGCACTGGAAAGGGGGCGGGCACGTCCTGCTGGTGAGGGTGCTGCTGCTGCTGCTGCAGACCCCTTGTTAGCGAACCAGGACGCTACCACCGACCCCACCACCAATGATGAGGAAGAGGAGGATTCTGAGGCACAAGATAACGGTTCTGTGATTTCCTTTGTGCAAACGTTTGTGGTCACATTCTTCACATCGCTATTGCCAGAGACACCGACTGCGTTGTAGAATCTGCAAAGAAAATTTAATGTTGTTATTTATGAATCCCCCTACCCAAGAGTCACACTTAACGTTTATTAACAACTCTGCCCCCTGCCCCGTCTCCCCTTACTCGTAAACGAAATTGATTTGAATTTGTGATTGTTGTAAAAAATTAAATTTAGTCTTGCTCCACGGCTTTTTGTGCAATTTCCAAAATGTTTTTGTATACAAATTTTAAAGTTAACAATGTAAAGAATTCTTATTATCTTAGTCTTTTTTTGGTTTGGTTCGAAATGCATGAAATTATGCATCAACTAAATTGCAAAATACATTTTTGCCGGCCATGGCAAAATTTATTCTTTCATTCGATTTAAGCACTCTTTGGCACAGTTTATTGGCGTACATTTAAGTTCAAAAAGAAGTTTTGTAAAAACAATGAAACAACAGCAGCAACAACCACAAAACACGAAAAGTTTTATGAAGATTCATTCACCTATTTTTCCACATAGTTAAGCGAACAGTTTATTTAGCAGGCGGTGTTGCGCTGCTGCACTTAGTTTTAAATATATATAAATATATATGCATATGTATATCTGTATACAGAAATAGGTTTGTTTTTAGTTGTAGTAAACAAATTTCATTTCAATTGAATAAAAACGCTTTAATCATTTATAAATATGAAGACGTAATTTGTTTTTTATGCGCGTACAAATATTATCAAAATTATATTTGATCCGGCGTTAACACGTATCTCCAAATTAGATAAAGAATTTTCGTACACATTTACTGCATATTTATTTATTTGCTATTATTATTAATTTCATTGTACTGTGCTTAAGTCTTTTTCGTGTTGTATCACCCGCGTCTTAACTGAAACGCGCCGTGCTGGTGTCACGCGACTCAGTGCGTGGCTGCGTGGGAACTGAACTGATTAGCGGCTGCGACTGTGCTGCTGCGTTCACTCCGGCTTTGTTCGCTCTTATTTGCTTCTGCGTCTGAGTGTCTTCAGAGTGGAAATTTCCACAGGAAAGAGTGCGTTATTGGCGATTATGAGCGTTGAAGGGGGGGAGGTGGTTGGCTTGATGCTCGTATGGTTATATTGTAATATTTTTCAATGGATGCTTTGTTGGTCAATTTGATGTCATTATATTATGAGAAGGATTGCCACAGAAATTGAACGAAATAAGTGGAGAAAACTGTTCCTCTTTTCGCTGAGAGTGCCTATTAATATATTCTTTTGCGTGGAATATGGCATCATGAAAGAAATTTTGGACTATAAAGTTCACGGAAGTTCAAAGGCATATTTCGATACAAGTTGCCCTTCTCGCTGAGGGTGCCAAATTATACAATCATCTGCTTGGAATTTGGCTTCGCGAAACCGTATTTGGAATTGAAAGTTCACAGGAAGTTCAATGGCATATTTGGAATGAACATTAATGCACTCAGCTCAATGAATTCACCACCTCCGCCAACAAAAGGGAAGGAAAGAGTTCAATGAAACGCAGGGAAGCGCTTAAGAAAAGGGGGGGAGGGGTAGGAGGTAGGGCTATTAGTGACCAGGGAAAGCGCTAAAAAAGACGCAGGAAAAGGGCTCAAAGAGACAGAGAGAAAGCGTTCAAGGAGACGCAGGGAAAGTGTTCAACGAAACGTGGAGGAAAGCCTTCAGAAGAACGGACAGACAGGCAAATAATGGAACGCTGTTTTGCAAAATAAAAACCATCCACCGAGGATTACTTTAGTGCTCCCTTGGAGCGTTAGTGCTCCCTTTGGGCATTAGTGCTCCCATTGGGCATTAGTGCTCCCTTTGGGCATTATTGCTCCCTTTGGGCATTAGTGCTCCCTTTGAGAATTAGTGCTCCCTTTGAGAATTAGTGCTCCCTTTGGGAATTAGTGCTCTCTTGGGGCGTTAGTGCTCCCTTTGGGCATTAGTGCTCCCTTTGGGCATTAGTGCTCCCTTTGGGCATTAGTGCTCCCTTTGGGCGTTAGTGCTCCCTTTGGGCATTAGTGCTCCCTTTGGGCATTAGTGCTCCCTTTGAGAATTAGTGCTCCCTTTGAGCATTAGTGCTCTCTGAGACCCACTCAAAGGTCACGGTTTAAGCGGTTATCTAAGGCCCAGATAATCAAACGGAAGACACTCTTAGGTCACATAAAAGGCCCATTGAGGTTCTACAGGATAAAAGTCAGGCTCTTGCGTACCTCCAGATCTTACTGTAGACCTTTTGAAAGTAGAAGGTCTTCCGCATTCGGAGATTTGAAATCGCCCAGATCACTGGATAGGTCCCATGCTAGGGTTTTCCTCCTGCAGATCAGATGTTTCTTCTCCCTCCTTATTGGGACAGCTACGGCTTAAATCCTTCATTTCGACCTAGAACAACCGCTTTAATAACATTCCGTTAGAGAGGCTTTATTATGCTACTACAATTCCATGCCACTCTTTTCATATACTTCCATCTGGCTCTCAAGTCAATACCACACTGATGTCAAGAAACAACGCACGAAGTCCTTCCTTTGCACAATTTCTCGTACTACACCTCTTCTTAGAAGCTTTGCTAGAAACTATTTATGACCCTTCCACCTTGGTTACTTGGCTTTTGAGTGAAGTTTCTACAGATGAAAATGGACATGGACCGTTGCCTATTAAACGGAACTAGTTCGTCCTTGGAACTATCTAGATCCACCTGAAATTTTGTATGGAATGAAAGAAATGATTTCTATCAAACTGCTCTGGAAGTAGTATTAAAGATAGAGAACCCATAGAAAAATCAAGGAAACACGATTATTCTCGGTAGATGAGGATAGTTACAGCACATGTGGATTGTCGAGCTGCAGAATTAGATCTCTTAACAGAGAAGACTGAAGACGGAGTATTCTGGAAGAAGAGATAAGATATGGCTTGGAAGCCAGTTCATAAATATACGTACAAGTATAGAGATGTCTAGAAGGAGAGACTAATTTGGAAAATATACAGTCCTGTCTTGTTTATAGGTCCGCTAATCTCATCTTTAACCTCATTGAATAGTCCCTAGTCCTATACAAGTGCGAGGGTGGACCGAAAAGTAATCAGCCTTGGCCAGAAACCCCAACTTCTTTGTACAAAATTAAATCTTAACTCCCTCCTCCTATCACCTCTATATTTTGTTAAGTGAGTCTCCAAGTTTTTAGTTCCCTTCGAATAGTACGGTTTGGCCAGGTCTTCAATATAGGCACTCGTCTTAGCGTTTACCCAAATATTTCCAGGCTTCAATCTCTAAGAGCTTGGAGACCTCCGTCTTTGACGGTTCTCCGGCCTACTCCACTTCTATTCTATTATACTATAGCATTTACCTCTTCATTTGACTCAAACCTCTATTCAACGTGTCATTTCTTCAAGAATTGGTCGAAGCGCGCCATATATTCAGAATATTTGTTGGATGAGGCACCAATTCATAGCGGGAGGCATACCATTTTCTTATGAAGACTGCGTTTTTTTGGTCCTGCGCTTTGTCCTGGTGAAAAGGAATTCTATTACAAATGCAAAAGTAGTTTGCTTAGAATGAAGTATGTCATAATTTCAGGGAGAGTATTCATGTAAGCAACATTGATTTTATAGTGGTGGCGCCCATTACTTAGACCGATTACTTAGGCCGATTACTGAGGCCGATTTCTGAGGCCGATTACTTTGGCCCATTACTTTTCATTCCACCCTCGATAGCAGTATTGTTTGAAGAATTAACAGAATTGCATTGCCCACTTTGAGAAATCTTTTGTGAGATCAGTTTTTTGGGTCCCACAACACTACAAATATTCCACCTCTGATAAAATGCTGGATCCGCCGTTGACTCTACCTCAATTGGCCTGAAATCGTCACCGCTTTGATCTTTGCGTCGTGGCGTTTCAACTGCGTATCTTATCAGTATATAACTAATGTCGTATGTGGAAAATCTTCTGAGAAATCTCATATCCCAGCGTAAGGAACTTGAATTGTTTCCCTCTCATCGCTCTCACCGCTCTCCACTCCACGCACCACCACTGATAAGCCAACACATTTCAAAGAGTATTTACCTATAGAGTTTCCGTCGCTCTCTTTGGCAAAAGAGAGGAATCGAATTATATGGAAATCGCCTTGGAACCGTTAACAGATGTTAAAGATAACATTATGTTAGATGTTAAACGGAACATTATTCTGCTAAAAACGATTCATAACAGATTCATAGTAAAGTTTATATGAGTTTAGGAAGGAATTGTTATTATTGTCATAGTAGGAAAATGAAGAAATGCAGATTTAATAGTCTTATTATTTATATTGACAACATACAAATAAAAACAATCTAAATGAGAGAATAATATTAAATCTAAACAATACTCTTTGTTCGTGGCTATCGTTGTGGAGTGGGTGAAAAAATGTTAAAGTGAACATTTCCACTGCTAAAACAGTCGCAATTCATAGTAAATTTAATTTGAATATTCTAAGAATTTCATTTCAAACAAAAATTTGTAAAAATTGTTGTATATTGTCTTTGCACATTTCATTTAATTTTCTTACACAGGATCCAAAAGGCGAGCAGCAATTGCGTCGATGACGCCGCTTATCACTCCAAAAAACAAGCCGAGACTTATGAATGCGAGAGCATGAATTTTCGTACAAAAATGGCAAGATATGAACAAACAAAAAAGAAGAAACATATGTACATATATGTATATATATTTTTTAGCAACAGTCCGCCAAACTGATAGGGGCTTGGCCGAGTGATGATTAGAACGATTTAAGCGGTCGTAGGAAACAGATCACGCTTTTCGGAAGAACGAGAGATGTAAAAAACTGAACTGAGCTACAAAGCAAGTGCAAGTAAATAAAAACCGAGTTTAATACAACAACAAAAAAGAAAAGAAACACACATTTAATTCCGAAGACGACGATAACGCCAGAAAGTTTGGATCGCTGGCAACTGCTTCCAGCAACAAGTATTAGTGTGCCTTTGTGTACGTGAGTGAGCGGGTGCGTGCGAGTGTGCGTGCGAGTGCGACTGAGAGTGCGTGTGTGAGGAAAGTGAAGCCATCGGTTGCAAAATGATGAGCCTGTTGCGGTCTCGTGCAACAGTTACAACAACCAACATCACAATCAAGGATGCATTAGCGAAGGCGTTCAGCAGAACTCGTCATGTAAGTCAAATAGGAAAGGGGCAAGGTAGGAGGGTGACTTTACTGAAAGGGAAATTGAATCAAATTGACGGGGGATTATGAGGAACAATGGGAAATGAGAGAATACTTTTAATATCATTTAAGAGATGTTCTGGTGTTGGTGGGGTTTGGTAGTCATACTTAAACGAGGCATTTAGAATCTGTGAAAAGATGGAGAGACAAATTTACCCCACATAAGCATGTGACGAGTTTGCCATGAGAATAATTCTCATATTTATATGGTAGTCTCACCGAAGTTAAACTCGAAACTGAAACTCGAAACTTAAAATTGGAAAAAGACAATTGGCGCTCTTATCCTTGGAGATTTTACATCTGAACAGTCTTCAATTATTCGTTGGTTATTGACACAATATTCTCACATCATCACACACAAATTCGTTCTTAAGTATATAGGGCTCAAAGAAGACTTCTGAAGCATTGAATGCCGAAAAAGACTTTTGAGGGACTGAATCCCGAAGAAGACCTCTGAAGGGCTGAATCATGAAGAAGACTTCTTAAGCACTGAATCCCGAAGAAGACTTCTGAAGCACTGAATCCCGAATAAGACCTCTGAAGGACTAAATCCCGAAAAAGACGTTTGAAGGACTGAATTGGAAGAAAACTTCTTAAGCACTGACTCCCGAAGAAGACTTCTTAAGCACTGAATCCCGAAGAAGATTTCTGAAGTACTGAATTCCGAATAAGACCTCTGAGGGACTGAATCCCGAAGAAGATCTCTGAAGGGTTAATCATGAAGAATACTTCTTAAGCACTGAATCCCGAAGAAGACTTCTGAAGCACTGAATCCCGAATAAGACCTCTGAAGGACTAAATCCCGAAAAAGACGTTTGAAGGACTGTATTGGAAGAAGACTGCTTCAGCACTGAATCCCGAAGAATACATCTGAAGGACTGAATCCTTGTTTGGGGCATATTATATCTAAAGGCCGCAGTGTAACAAATCTATAACTACAATCTTTATGTAATTATTCCACAAAGTCAACAAATCAAGCTCGCACAAGAAATATTCATTGATTGGTCATTCATTGGCCCAATGAACAAATTCTATAATTATGTTTTTCAGTTCAAGGAACTGTCCTTTGGCTGGGTTAGGGAAGACATAAAATTATTACAGATAATCTTAAATTTATGATGTCATTCATTTCATATCAATCAGGAACATCAACAAATAATTCAACCATACAAAGAACGCATACATAGAAGGTATGTATGATACCTTAAGTCCTGTCATGAATGTTCTCTGTAGGTTTCTATTGGATTCCTTTTGAAATTTCTAGGATATTTTCGTGATCAATCAGACTTGTATAATATAAAATAAATGACAAAATTTGTTTAGGAACTTCAGAGAAAATATTAATAGACCCAAGTGCCACTTACTTTGAACTGATTTCAATGAACCTTTCTTACAGACAATGAAGATTTTCCTTAATATCATCAATAACTACACCGAACTACCTCCATATATACTATATATATATTATTTAATTATTATTTACTTATATATAATTCCACTTCTCTTCCACAGAATGGCAAAGTGATAGCGATACGACGCGAAGATCAGTCGGTGTGGGAGAGGCGGGCCCCATTCGGACCGTCACATGTGCAGAAATTAGTGAAGAAGGGTGTGAAAGTCATTGTTCAGCCATCGAATCGCAGAGCGTACCCCATGCAAGTAAGTTCCAATTATTATTCTGCGCTGCAAATAAACAACAACCACAAAATCAACAACAACAACATCAGCAGCAACAACAACATCAGCAGCAACAACAACAACGACTGCGAAAAGATAAAAACTGATAAAAGTTTATTTGTCAAAAATATTTTCACTTTCATTTTGGGCGTTTCGCGTTTGCGTCTTTATTTCTTTCCTTGTTTTCCAATCATTATTGCGCTTTACAGGCTTATCATCAGCGCCCACTTGTAAACATGTACTCGTGTTTTAATTTATGAACAACATTATAATAATATTTTTCTCCCCACCTAATCTGTTGCTACGTAATTCTCTGTGTAGGGTTAAGAAACTCCGATCAGTTGCTAAGGGGGTGGGCAGAGATATGCGAATAGGTGTGAAGTGGTTACAGTGTTTTAGTAATGCTCTTCTAGAGCGTGTTCCAAACGGTATCCTGAGGTGCCCATTGATCATAAATAGTTTCAGTAGAAGGCAACAAATAATACAAATTCGGGTTGAAGGAAATAACACCACAATTTGGGGAGTGGTTGAACTATATCTCTTCTATTCAAGAATAGCTTTAATGAAATAGAACATAAAATAAAGATACAACTATATGTATTCCTCTTCTATGCAGATGGAGGAGCGTTTCCAACGGTGAATAGAAGAAATTTGAACATGAAAATATGAGATAAGAACATTCTAAAAATTGACTGAACAAAATAGGGATTTCACTTCCGTCTGCTCTGCTTGAGATACTAACGTCGTGTTTATTCCGAATACTGTGGAGAATACTGTGGGTATATTCCGAATACTGTGGAGAATACTGTGGGTATATTCCGAATACTGTGGGTATATTCCGAATACTGTGGAGAATTCTGTGGGTATATTCCGAATACTGTGGAGAATACTATGGGTGTATTCCGAATACCATCCTTGCAAACTTTCACTCTCCATAATATGACAAATCTTGAATTGAATGAGGATTTGCTTGGTTTGATGTATGATACCATTGGTCCTATACGGATAATATTTTCTACGATCTGTTCCTTTTCTCCAAACTTTTCTATGGAACCCATAAATAATATGTTTCTAAAACTTCAGAGCAATCTGCGAATATTCCTCAACAAATAAGTTGCTTGACAAAACTTTCTTCTCTCTTTTAAACTATAAAAAGATTTCCAACTTCAACTTCGTCAAATTCATATCCGACATTTACGGTTCATTGTTCCAAGAACCTCAAGAACCATATCACAATCATAAACTATATTTAATTGTCCAAACAAATTACGCGAACATAAAATATTATGTCACTTCCCTTCACCTGGATTTCAGTGGTAACAGGCAAAGCGGCCATAATGATACGGCGATATAGGACAGTATTACAGAGAGTAGTATAGAGCCGCTGATATACTGCAGAAAATAGATAACGCAGAGCAAGATAACCGCGGACCGCTTTCGTTTCGCACTCATTTATATTAATAGCTTCAAGTTTAAAGCCATAAAACGGTTTGCCTAGCTACCTAAACGCCAATAAAAACGTTTGGGAGATTTTAGGAGAGAGATTATAATTCTGAAGATTAGGCACACACGAAGAAACACTTGCGTCATAAATACGCGCATATAAAGCAAGAGTACCATGTTCAAGTGGGCGAGACACACCCCTGCTAAAGCTGAGTCCACTTTTTTGTCACCTTCCTTTAACCGCAGCATGACAACTAAATATTTGCTTTCGTTTCGCACTCAAGTGTCCTTTGTAGCCATAAAAGTTGAATGGCCTCGGCAAAAAAGGACATTTCTTTGAAGTAAACATCATCATTGAATCATTTGCGCATACGCGCACTCGCATATCCTTTTGTAAATTATGCTCTTTATAAGTTCTCTTTGTGTGCTTCCACTTGCAGGCCTACCTGCACTCGGGCGCCATCATTCAGGAGGACATCAGCGAGGCGTCTGTGATTTTCGGCGTCAAGCAGGTGCCCATCGACGCCCTGATACCGGGCAAAACCTACTGCTTCTTCTCGCACACCATCAAGGCGCAGGAGTCGAACATGCCGCTCCTGGACGCCGTTCTGGAAAAGGTAACGTAAAACCGCCGCACTGTGAAATTAACTGTTCCATTATTAATGCTCGCGGCAAATAAATCAACAGAAAATTCGCCTCATCGACTATGAGCGCATAATTGACGAACGGGGCTCGCGGCAGGTGGCGTTCGGCAAGTACGCCGGAGTGGCTGGCATGGTGAACATACTGCACGGCATCGGCTTGCGTCTGCTGGCGCTGGGTCATCATACGCCGTTCATGCACATCGGGCCGGCACACAACTACCGCAACTCGTCGATGGCGCGCCAGGCAATACGTGACTGCGGTTACGAAATATCGCTGGGCATGATGCCGAAATCCATCGGACCGTTGACGTTTGTGTTCACCGGCTCGGGGAATGTGTCGCAGGGCGCCCAGGAGGTCTTCCAAGAGCTGCCCACTGAGTACGTGCCGCCAGATATGCTGCGCAAGGTGTCCGAACATGGCAGTAAGTGCGCTTCCGTAATTAACACCTCACAATTAACTCACTGTTTTCTTTATTAACCAACTTTGCTGCAGGTCAAAACAAACTGTACGGTTGCGAGGTCAGTCGTTCCGATCACTTGGAACGCGCCGAAGGCGGCGGCTTCGATCCAAAGGAGTACGACGAGTTCCCGGAGCGCTACATATCGACATTTAATCAGAAGATAGCCCCGTATGCGTCGGTTATTGTGAACGGCATTTATTGGGCGGTGGGCAGTCCGAAACTTATCAGCATACCCGACGCCAAGAATCTGCTGCGGCCCGCCAACACGCCTTGGCTGCCGACCAGCAAAGGCAGTCCGGCGTTGCCACACCGCATGCTGGCCATTTGTGATATCTCCGCTGATCCGGGCGGTTCCATTGAATTTATGAATGAGTGCACCACAATTGATACGCCGTTTTGCTTGTACGATGCCGACCGCAATAAGGACACGAAGAGTTTCAAGGGACCCGGCGTGTTGGTGTGCTCGATTGACAATATGCCCACTCAGTTGCCGCGTGAGTCTACCGACTTATTTGGTGAGCTGTTGGCACCCTTTGTCTTTGATATTATCAATAGTAATGCCAAAAGACCACTGGAGGATGAGCACTTCCCCTATCCTATTCAATCGGTAAGTTATTGGAAGTAAGTAGGGGGATCATGAGCTAAACATAGTTAGAATTGGTCGGTTCCCAGATGTGGGGTTTAATGTCTCGGTCCTATGGGACTCGTAAGATCTCGTAGCTATAGGAAGAAGTACTGAATAGAAACCGTTTTTGGCAGATTACTCTATAGAAGCCTCAGGCGATATTGGAAGGTTCCTTTCCTTTTTAACTTAGAGTTGCAGTTATAAGCAACAGTTCCAAGTTTATTCCATTATGTATGTGTAAGGTTAGATATACTCCTTTTGATCAGCATCCCTCAATTTACATTAGATATACACAGAGATAGAGGAGGATTCTTTCTGCCAAAGAAGATCTCAGCTAAATGATTTTTGATATAAAACATTTTCTGCCTCCGATGACGTTCTGCGATACCGAAATAGTTTGGAATAGTAAATCTGGAATGGTCATAGTACATCTATACTAAAATCTCCCATATCATTTTAAACATAAAAGATTTTCTGTCCCACTTGGTATAGTTCTGATATTGTTATCCTAAGAAGGGCATATAAATCGACACTTTCCTGAGTAAGCTAAAGGCATTCAATATTGACCTCAGCCAGATTAAACCGACCATCCAAGAGGTGGTTTCACATAAACTTCTGCTTTTTCTGAAGCTCTGGTCAAGAACCGATTAGGTTCATAACAATTTGTTCCTCCTGCACATTTATGAAACATGTTCTTAGCTTAGCTGACATTTGTCTCGCCTGAGTTGCTTTAATGCAGTCCTCAGTTGCATCCCCGACCAATATTCTTATATTCCGATTTCTATTCCGTTTATTTCGATTACGTCTTGAACTCTGTTCCTTATCATCTGCTATTTCTACTGGCCCTTTATAGAACCAAAATTTGCATTGGTCTGAATATAGATTCCTATGACTGAATAGGCCCACAGTGGATCGCTCTGGGCAACTTGCCAGAGAGTCGTGAGTGATAAAGAAAACATGTTGCTGAGTTGAGTTAATCGATGCTTTTGATGGTTAGCGCAAGTCTGCAACATGTTTCCCTTGTCACGGTAGATACAATTTGCACATCTTTATGAATATACTCGAAAGTTTTTGCGGCTTTTGGTCGAGTCGGTTAAAAGCTCTTTTTCGCATGTGCAAGTTTTTGAAGAAGCTTTTTGATACATACAAAAAAGAGCTTTCTTCGTGAAAAATTAACGGAGCGACGGATCAAACTCTTCGACATCTGAGCAATTTTATCTCAAACAGAAGACCTGATTACTGAGCGAATATGACCTTGGCATCGTAGACATGTACACAAATAGTCACAATGTGCGAAAGAGATAGCTATACGAACACCGTAACTATGAATTATCATCGTTTCTCTCTTGTGGCACAGGCTCTAAGCTGCCATCGTGTGTCCTGGCTGGATGTCTCGGCATTTCTTTGGTACTCTTCGTACGAGGTGATTTTATGAATTCCCCAGTCTGGCAACTCTGTTCGTCGAAGGTCACAGTTAATCTCTCGCCATTGCAAATATAAATATTTATACTGATAAAGGCTACGCACGAGAATAGAACGCAGCTCAAAGAATCTCCGAGTGACTGCAAATTCAGTTATTTTTAGCACTTCGGGGTGGGAGCTGATAAAAAAATTCCATTCGACCTTCTTTTGTGGCAAAATGAAAAAAGTGCACGAAAAACTTTCGATTGCATTCTATTTTAGCAAATCTAATCACTTTTATCTTCTCACTTCAGGCAATTATCGCCAGCAATGGTAAATTGACGGAGAATTTCGAATATATACAAGAACTGAGGGACTCGAATAGGTGAGTAACGCACACGATTCACTGAACACAATCAATTTAAAATCCAACCATGTCTTCCAGCAATCGGTCGCGTCACAAAATCGAGGGCCGCTCGGAGTCGGTCAAGAAGGTGCTCGTCCTGGGAGCGGGCATGGTGTCGGCGCCCTTAGTGGAGTGGCTGCATCGCGAAAAGAACATTCAGATAACCGTGTGTTCGCAGGTGAAGGAGGAGGCGGATAGTTTGGCCAATCAGTACACGGGCGTAGATAGCGTCTATCTGAATGTGACCGAGGGCACCGAACATCTGCAGGAGCTGTGCGGTGAGGCTAATGTGGTCATCTCACTGCTACCCTACAGTCTGCACGGCCTAGTGGCCAGATTCTGTGTGGAAGCGAAGACGCACATGGTCACCGCGAGCTACTTGAACGATGAGATCAAAGCGCTGCACGATGAGGCGCGCAACAATGGCGTGACCATTATGAATGAGGTCGGTTTGGATCCCGGCATTGATCATTTCCTCGCCTTGGAGTGCATACACGAGGTTCAGGAGAAGGGTGGCGTCATCGAGTCGTTCGTTAGCTTTTGCGGCGGTTTGCCGGCCCCTGAGCACTCCGATAATGCGTTGCGCTACAAATTCTCGTGGTCACCGCGCGGTGTCCTGCTGAACACCTTGTCGGCGGCCAAGTATTTGAGCAAGGGGCAAATTGTGGAGATTTCGGGAGGCGGTGACTTGATGTCGAATCCGAAGAATTTAGACTTTTTACCTGGTTTTGCGTTGGAGGGTTTCCCCAATCGCGACTCCACTAAGTATTCCTCATTATATGGACTGGGCAGGGATGTGCACACACTGCTGCGCGGCACCATACGCTACAAGGGCTTCTCCGAGTCCATACAGCCCATGCAGCTGTTGGGTCTCATAGATCCCGAGCCGCATCCCATGCTGCATCCCAGCGGACCGGAAGTGACTTGGCGCCAGTTGATAATCAACATGCTGGGCATGTCCGACTCAAGCATATTCTATGAGAACCTCAAGCAAAAGCTGACGGAACGGATCGGCGATGCCGATTGCCTGGAGAGTTTGGGTCTGTTGGACGACACGCCGGTGGTGAAGTTGAGTACACCACTGGACACGTTGAGTCATTATCTGTCTAAGCGGTTGGCTTTCGGTAAGTGTAAAAAAAGTTTAGCGATGGGTGGTTCCTGTGAGGAACGTCTATGATCCTATGATTAATTCCTGATTACTTTCCAGAACGCAATGAACGTGATTTGGTCATTCTCCGTCACGACATCGGCATACGCTGGCCGGATGGTCGTCAGGAGGAACGCGGTATTAATTTTGTGGTCTATGGCCAGCCTCAGGGTCACTCTGCCATGGCCATGACTGTGGGCAAGCCGGCAGCCATAGCGGCCAAAATGATCCTGGATGGTAGGATTCTTTTATACTCTAAATTTATAAAGTACTCCATTAACTCTGTTCCATTCACAGGTGAAATTCAAGAGCGTGGCGTCATTCTGCCCTTCACACCCGACATTTATCGCCCCATGCTGCAGCGTTTGCGCGCTGAAGGACTCACCGCCACCGAGACAACGAAGTGCATTCACTGATTCGCTGTCGTCGCTGTTGAACTAGTTTAAGAGCTCCAACGTCGGAAAGTTATAATTTAAGACCTCGTAGTGTTTGTCTAGTTAGGTTTCTACCAAATAGTTTTTGTGATTGTATTACAATAATGAAAAAAAAAACATTCCTTTAATATACGCCATACCAACGTGTAAATACAGAATGTCCTTTGAAATGTCCTTTGAGCAACACTTCAAAGAGTTTACGCGCATCTGGCTGCAGGCGAAAGTGGCCTGCGGAAATGCGCCAAACTGAGACGAGGATTTTTCCTGCATTTACTTACTTTTCATTCGCTTATTTACCGTTGGCCGCTTTTATCAGGACTAAGCGCCACCACAGCCGCTGTGATGAAGTGACTGCTTATGTGTGTGTGTGTGTTCGTGTGTGTGTGTATTTGTATATATATTTTGGTTTCAATTCACCATTCACAGCTGTTTTGGGTGTTGACATTGACGCTCAAGGAGAACATTACAGTTCGCATAGTGGAGTGGTGTATGTGACAGTTGCCATACCCTACATTCAACCCATACCGCTGAGAGTACCTAATCTATTTATGAGTGGCATAAACTCTTTCAGCCTATCTGCTTTAATCCTTGTTATAAATTCTGCGCAATTTCCGCATCTCGACTTCGGTTTCTTCAGCAGCAGACCAGCTTGAATGCGGTTTGCGGCCGACCTTTTTATGAAGTTTTTCTCGTTCTCTCATTCAACGTTGTAAAATATCTTTCGTCCTTTGGGTCCGCATAAATCATTTGCCCCACAATGTTTTGCATTACGCGCTTCCGTTACTGCGCGGCCTTAGACTCAAGTGTTTTGCACTTCTACCGTTTGCACCCTACATAACCTGTAGGGTGGTGTAAATAGGTTTGGAAGCAGCTAAATAGGCAGTAATATGAGTCCATCAGCTGCAACGAAATAGCACCATCGACAGGTTAACTTTGAGATGGTCAAGGAGTGAATTTAAACTCTAGAAACTCCAGACTCCTAGTGGAGATCCGTTGGTAGGTTCCTAGGTTGGTGGATCGGTCTGTTAAAATCGTACTTTTCACACACTATCCTCGGATAACCAAACGTTCCTGTTCTGCAAAACATTGATTCTGATTCTTGATTGGTTCAGTTTGCTGGACGATAAGCAGGGTTATGGTACAGCTGTTGTAATCAAGGAATCACCAAAAGCTCCTATTCGTCCCTTCGGACTAATCCTGGTTTAGTGTGCTTGACGATAAGCAGAGATCTGGCACAAATTCTGTAATCATTTCAGAAAAAATTACATGTTAGATACGAGTAATCGGGTGAGAATGTGAGGACCGAGACTGGAAGAAGAGACTTACCAGCAAAAACCTCGGGATGTATAAGGATATTGACTCAAATAATAATATAAAAATTTAAGGGCACTGAAAGGGTCTCGAAGTCACAATTGGGCAACTCCGCGTAACTATTTTAATTAACTCTAAATTGCCAAATAAAGATTTCACGATTATTTGAGTGGAATATTTCGATTGAAAAGTAGCAACTCAGCTAAGCTCAGTTTTCAGTATCAACCGTCAAGAAGTCTCGCACACTAAACTACTGGTTTAAGGACTACATGCCCAACACCAGAACTCGCACGGTTCTACATACTATGGAAGCCTAAAGAGGCTTAAACACCTTTATTGACTTGGAAGCCGTCAAATGGTGCTGGCAATAGAAACATTTCTGTTCCGAACGGCGACAGCAGTTCTTTTAAATTCAAAGTGATTAAAACTCAGTTGAGTTCTCCTCTTTCTCCAGAAGCCCCGGGCACGGCTTCAAAATGTTTCTTTCAACATATTTTTCGCTTCGAGGCGAAGGTCTTACTTGCTAGAACTCATTCCGGAAACAAGGAAACAAGGTATAATAATAAGAATACTTCTCAATAATATTTCTGGACTATTTACAATATCCTTCCGTAGTGAAGAAAATATGATGGATTACTCGATACATATAAAAGGCGTGGCGCATGACTAAACTCAGGAAGCAGTCAGGAATATATATTGTGACGAGAAAGTCTTTTAAGGTAAACATGATATTGAAATGATTGCTGGGGTATTCACACTATACCTAGAACATTCGATGGGCGTTACTATTGCTGCCTCGTTTTCTCTAACGCTTTAAGACATTAGTGACAAGTTATTATTGATGTTGTCTCTTTTTGTTACCATATAACACATGAAAGGCATGATGTTGCTATATCGTGTGCACCAATTGGCAATGTATTCGTATAACTGAAGACCGTATAACAGTGGGAAGTCAGTTGCTAATGGGAAGGAGCAGGTGGATAATGTGAGATGGAAGGAAAGCTTGTTAAACTATTGTAGTGAATTAAAGTGAATCAATTTCTTCAGGGAATTACTGTTAATTAAAGGTAAAGGCCAAATAAAGGTTTTTATATTACTTGAAAGAATCCAGTCATCGAACAATAACCTAATTTTCGTAAGTAGACGTTGCCACGTATGTTTCTTTGGGCGTTGTAAAGGAATATTGAACATACTCGCACACTATAAAATGTGACTAGTGTATGAAAGAAGCCTGGCTGAAAAATGAGGCCCACCTCAAATGGAGGCAGTAACCAAGTTGGTCCGCCTCTGAATAAACCACTACAAAAATTGTGAGACCGTGCTCCAACTAAGACTGAGACCATGCTCCAACTAAGACTGAGACCGAGACCTAGAACAAGAACACACGACGGCTTGCCTTTCTTCTCAAGCCTGACACACTGAGTTCCTTCACTTACATTCTCTCCTCCATAAGTGGATTTTGTTATGTGTCTTCACATCAATTTTCACTGTAGCGTGTTTGAAGTTCCGCTTATGCCGCCTCATATCTTCATCAGCCGCATGCTAAACGCCTTTGGTGCGCTGCCGTGTAAGCAGAAAATTTCCTCTGCTTTGATTTAGTGCCGCGTTTGCTTCGTCCAACCCCCTCGGTCGCCGTCTCCCTCACTAGGGAATCTATAAAAAGTGATAAATGATTTTTAACGATGCGCTGCTGTTGCCGCTCTTTTTCGCCAGTTTGTCTGTGGTCCTTTTCAAAGGATCATTACAAAGGATGTTCATTTTGCTGCGTTGGGTCCGTACTGACTGAATGACGTAAAATACGAGTAGGAGTGAAGTTAAGGGTTTGGAAAATTTCTGCGGCATCTGCTTTTAATGTGCGCCTCGCAGTCTTCGCTCCTTGTTTTTTCCACCAGTAGGTCAAGTTTGTGCAGCTCTTCGCTGTGCCGGGTAAGACACGTAAATTATAAACATTTAATTTTGAAATACTGTGCTGAAAGCACGGCTGCAAACATGGCTCGTGCTGCTCTGTTCAATGAACCGCAATGATAAGATTTACCCGATAAACCCTCATAGAGCCCGACATTTTCAAAGCCAACGATTTTACGCATGTGGATGAGCGGATTCAGTTCCGCTTCGCAGTCTTATCGGGTTGGTGTCTACTAATGTGGATGAGTTTAAGCCAAATTTTCAATAACATGATAATAATTTTAAATTCTGGATGGAGAGGCACACGTGTGGGGCTTATGATCTTTAATATGATCTTATATGATCTTGAATAGATTCTTCAGAGTTGGGACTAGCAAAATCTTAGGCTGCGTATTCACCGTGTTATGTCTGTCTAGTTTTGTCTTTTATTCACCCCCAAAGAGAAAACTTAACGAACATGACACTCTTGTCACATAATGTGAACTGGACTAAAATATTGCTTTCTCACTATATCAATCAAAGTGTTTGTTTCGGTTCTTTTCGTCTTCACATCAAAAGGAAAGACAGAACTTAACGAACATGACACTCTTGTCACATAATGTGAACTTAGCATGTCGATCATAGCATTTAGGTTTCCGTATTCTTCACATTAAAATGAAAGAGTCAACTTAACGAAATTGGAATTGAGAAGTTGGTATTATGCTGCGTTCTCATCATGTCAATCAAAGTTACTTTCTTGCCATTTTATACTCGCGTTCACACCAAAAAGAAAGAGAAATCTTAAAGAAAATGACACTCCGCATTATGTGGTTTCATCATGATTGACGATTTTCTTCTTCCTCACATCAAAAGATAGGAGGAAACTTAACGAAAATGACTCTCTTGTCACATAATTTGAACTTGATTAAAATGTTGCTCAACTCATTATGCCTATCAGAATTCTCTCTTCATAAGAACTCGAAAGAAAATGGCACTATGTGAAACACACTTATTCTTCACATGAAAATTAGAGCAAACTTAACGAAAGTGACACTGTTGTCACACAATGTGAACTTAGCTTTATGCAATGCTCTCACCATGTTTATCAGAGTGATTGTCGGTTAGTATTCTTCTTGTTCACATCAAAAAGAAAAGTAAAACTAAACGAAAATGACATTTATGTCATACAATGGGAAATTGGCATTATTCCGCTTTCTCACCATCTCAGTTACATTATTCTTATGTGGCCTTTGCCTCTTATTCAATCACGAAGAGACAAACAACTCAATTTTCGGTTTAATGGCATTCAAGCACATAACAAATGAATTCATATAAAAGGAAGCGAGGTGGAAGAGAGAGTTCCTTCGGCCCATCTGTCAAAAGATGTACCAAAGTTATACCGAAAACTTTCTCCCGAGAGTTCGGTAGATGGATTACAGAGAGTACAGTACATTTTTACAGTCGATTTTTACAATAGATTAGAAGGCCTAGAAAGAAAAGGTGGATACAATCATAGAGAATCTATGTGATCTGATATCATAGATTCGATTTCTTTTTGTTATCTTCAATACACAATTTACCTAGGAAAATGGGAGAAATATATGTGAAAATGTCTGTCAAAAAAGAGACTCTTCAGATTCGACAGAAGAAGATGTTCTCTCTGAGGTTTTCTACTTTGTGTAGCTGCGCGTTGAGGTGTGTGAAATATTAGGTAGTAAAAATTCTCTGAGGTACTGGAAGATCGCATATACCAGTTATCCTCTATCAGTTTCTCTTTCTCGCCCTCTCTCTCTCTCTCTCTCTATCTCTATCTGTGCCTCTGTCTCTATCTCTATCTCAACCTCTATCTTTATCTCTGTCTCAGTCTCTTCCTCTATCTCTATCTCAACCTCTATCTCTATCTCTGCATCTTTCTCTTTCTCTATCTCCATTTCTATCTCTATCTCTATCTCTATCTCTATCTCTATCTCTATCTCTATCTCTTTCTCTATCTCTATCTCTATCTCTATCTCTATCTCTATCTCTATCTCTATCTCTATCTCTATCTCTATCTCTATCTCTATCTCTATCTCTATCTCTATCTCTATCTCTATCTCTATCTCTATCTCTATCTCTATCTCTATCTCTATCTCTATCTCTATCTCTATCTCTATCTCTATCTCTATCTCTATCTCTATCTCTATCTCTATCTCTATCTCTATCTCTATCTCTATCTCTATCTCTATCTCTATCTCTATCTCTATCTCTATCTCTATCTCTATCTCTATATCTATCTCTATCTCTATCTCTATCTCTATCTCTATCTCTATCTCTATCTCTATCTCTATCTCTATCTCTATCTCTATCTCTATCTCTATCTCTATCTCTATCTCTATCTCTATCTCTATCTCTATCTCTATCTCTATCTCTATCTCTATCTCTATCTCTATCTCTATCTCTATCTCTATCTCTATCTCTATCTCTATCTCTATCTCTATCTCTATCTCTATCTCTATCTCTATCTCTATCTCTATCTCTATCTCTATCTCTATCTCTATCTCTATCTCTATCTCTATCTCTATCTCTATCTCTATCTCTATCTCTATATCTATCTCTATCTCTATCTCTATCTCTATCTCTATCTCTATCTCTATCTCTATCTCTATCTCTATCTCTATCTCTATCTCTATCTCTTTCTCTATCTCTATCCCTATTACCATCTCTATCTCTATATCTATCTCTATCTTAAGCCGTAGTGTGGGACTTTAGCCCGAACCAAACCCCGCTCACTCTGGCTAATATTCAGCTGATGCTGGTATACCATTACCCGGGGTCGCCACGAGGAGGCAGTGAGCCTTCTTGGAGAAGTTCTCTGTAAGGATCGCCCTGACCCTTCCTAGAGGCAGTCAGCCACTTTATCTTAAGATTATCCTCACTGACCCCATATCTATCTGTATCTATATCTCTGTCTATATATCTATCTATATCTCTTTCTATATATCTATCTACATCTCTATCTCTATCTCTATCTCTATCTCTATCTCTATCTCTATCTCTATCTCTATCTCTATCTCTATCTCTATCTCTATCTCTATCTCTATCTCTATCTCTATCTCTATCTCTATCTCTATCTCTATCTCTATCTCTATCTCTATCTCTATATCTATCTTTATATCTATCTCTATCTCTGTATATCTCTCTCTCTCTCCCTCTCTATCTCTCTGTTTCACACTCTACCCCTCTCTCACTCTCTCCGTAAAAATTGCTTTCGAAATTCATGCGTATGGAAGATTAATTATTCACATCTAAATAAGAACAGAATTAATGTCAATGACAATTCAGCGTTTCATTGCGAATCATCCTCAACTTCGTCGCCATCCGCTATTACTCGCCTGGCCTCTGATAACCTATTATTCCGGTTACAGAATACCCGCGCTTCCATAAATATAGCAAGCAACTCTTATAGAACTAGAGATAAGCCAGAAAGAGAGCGGGAGCGAGAGAGCGCTTTAAATCGGCTTTGTTGAAAAGCGAAATGCTAAAAGAGAATAATTGTAGTAATCACTACACAGGGACAGCAACAACAACAACACCAACAACAAGAAGAAGCATCAGCGAACGCAGAAACTACAACAACAACAACAACAACAAACAAGTATCAAAGAACGCAAAAAACCACAACAACAACAGAGAAACTAAACAATAATAAAAGCCAATCAACGAAAGTACGCATACAATGAAATACAAGCTCGCGCACTCACGTATTCCCGGCACGGCACAACAACAACAAACACAAAAAGAACAAACCAACAGAAATAACACTAGCAGCACACAACAGCACAACAACAACAACAACAACAACAACAACAAAAAAAACAACGACGCAACATTATAAAACGAAACGAAATTTAATTGAAGCATACGAATACGTACCACTCACTATCTACGGACGCTCTGCTCCGGCCAGCACTGCTCCGGCCTGGTGTGGCTTCTAGTCTCTGGTCTCTGGTCTCTGGTCTGACCGGCCGGCCCTCTCAATGGCTTCGCCGTTCTTCTCCGTCCGTGCTCAGTAGTTGGTAGGCGCTCAGTCAGTCAGTCTTGAGAAGAAGCGCAAGCCGTGATGTGTTCTTGGTGTCGGTCTCAGTCTTAGTTGGAGCACGGTCTTAGTCGCAGCGCCGGTTAACGTAAGAAGCCAGAGCCGAACAAGAACAACAACAACAACAACAAAGAAAAAAGTGTTGACGTCGTGTGAGTGCTGCTGCGGCTGCTTGGGGGTGGTAACCGCGTGGGAGCGAAGTGCATTATTTAAATAGCAATTGTTTTTATTTAATTAGTGTCATTAAGTGAAGCAGCAACAAAAAAACGCCCGTAATTTTTTAGTGCGGACATCGAATTTTTCCCTCAATGCGAAAATAAACTTTGCTACCGGTATTTATGGCGCGGAGAGGCGAGTGAGTGTGCTCAGCAGATAAGAATCTGTTATCACGCTGATGTCTGTCTGTCGTTGTGTGTGCTCCTCCGCTCATGCTGTGCACTGGAGCAGAGAGTCAGTGCAGTGGTGGTGTTGGGCAAAGTGTGCTATGAAAAAACAAACTATTAAATAATTATTATGTAGAAAATTTGAAGTAATTTGTGAACATTGAACCGTGGCATTTCTATTATAAAATATATATAAAATGATCGGGCTTGTTATTAAAAAAAAGAGGAAGTAAACCTTTAACCGGCGTGGCTGTTAGTGCATAAATTGTGGTTTAGTTAATAACAAATATTAAAGAAATAATTAGGGAAATAATAAAGCAATAATTTCATAAGAAGCTTCAAGTAATGCAGTAATCACCTTTGACTCGACTGAAAGATGATCTTTGGAAGTCAGCTTTAGTTAAAAACCTTCGTACTAACCGCAGAGAAAGCTCAAAATTTCCTGTTCCTAAGCTCAAAAAACACTCCAAAGTACTTGTTACTAAGGGCAAAAAAGATGAAACCCTCCAAACTTTCTGAATCTGCAAACATCGAAAAAATAAATATCCAAGCTTTTGTAATTACAATTATCAGGCAGATTGAGGAATCCTAAATTGAATGAATGGAAGGCATTTTAAGTAGAAAGAGTCCTGAAACCTCAATACCCAAAGGAAAAATTCCAATAAAAACGATTTTGATGATGATTGAATAGGTTGAAGATTGATCAGATAGCTTGAAGAATAAAGAGGGCACGACTAGAAGGTATTTGAAGCTGAAAAAGTGAGGATATTTCAAACAATCGAGGAACATATACTTAAAATTTACCCATGATAGATTATCTCAGTCCAACAAACTTTCTGCTACATAACTTTCTTTGGTAGTAGCTGAAAGATAATGTTATTTCTCGCCCATCTTTCCAAAGAAACAATATGTCCATTCAAAGAGGTCTACTACATTTTTTATAGTTTTGTGCTAATATGTGGAAGTAGGAAAACTAATATACAACTATTTCTTGTACCGAAATTTTGGCTATGAAGAGCAAGAAGATTTTTCAGTACGAGAACTTATTTATTTATTTATTTATTTACAAAAGAAAGATAAGAATCAATTCTTATTCTTAGGGCTTTCAGCTCTACGAGAACATAATTTATAATGTATATATGAATAAATCAGTACACCTCAAATTATTTGGTATGAGAGTATTTATATACGAATTGACATTGTTCAGTGAATTCACTACCTGCAGTTAGAGTCGTTGTTTGGATGAACAAATGTAGTAGATGAAGGCCCAGGCTCGATTCCTAGGAGGGTTCATAGTTGGTGTGCGGTTGCTTTCTGGGACATAATGTCTCCTTCGGGAAAAATTGCCTTTTATTGAAAGATCTCTCATGAGAACAAGTGGTGTGTGCGATATAGTAATATGATCTGCCAAAATGTTTCAATAATTCTCCTTCTGACAATTATTACGGTGGCATAACATTTTAACCTACAGTGTGGACTTGCTCAACAGCTTCGTAGAGAAATACTCTCTTATATATGTTTAACGTTTAAATGTATTTAAGTATATTTGCTTATATGTTTTTATTGCATCACCACTGTGGACTTACAACATTTCTGTGAATCTCCGCGAAAAGCAACAACAATTGTCTAATAATATATAGAAATTAATATAATAATATAATTTAATAGCATAATATAAAGAATTCGCCACTGACATAATCGTTTGTAGAATGCTAGACCTAAGTTTTTATTATAGGAGAGTCTGGGAAAAAGTCTTAAGTTTCTATTCCAGTCCTTTAGTTTAGTATCTTAATAACCAAACCTTTCTTTTGAAATTATTAATATATTTTTTAATATATTTTTTAATAGTTTTTCAAGTTATTTGACGAAAATTATTTTAAAATGTTTTCTTTTCCTCCCGAAAATAACTTTCAAGGCTATTTCTGATATGCTACCCTTTTGTTTGTTTGCATACTCAACTTTTAATATAGTAAAGGGGAATGTATCTTTTTTATTGTACCGCCACTGTCTGATCTTCAATGTGTCTCTTTCCGAACAACAACAACAAAACACACACAAAAAAATCGGAAATAAAGAAATATAAAAATTTATTCAATTTATCAGTCTGAAAGAATCAAGAATTTTGTTTTTCTCAACACACTCAACACGTGGCACCCTCATCTCTGCCCACGTCACCAGATTTGATAAGGATGTGAAGAACACTTTCGCTAATTTTCATTTATTAATTTAATTTGTGCGAAATTTTTAAACGAATTTTTTTTTGTGTATTATAAAAAAAGAACATTAAAAAATAAAATAAATAAATAACATAAAAATATAAATTTTTAAGTTTGCAGTTTGCTTCAAGTTCAAAGTAAAAAGTTGTGTTTTAATTATTAAACAGATCTCTAGAAAAGCACTGGTATAAAAATATTTAAAAAATATTAGTGGTGAAATAATGAAAATGTACATAAAAATATATAAAAAATAAAAACATAGAAATATAAATAGAAAAATATAAACATAAAACATAGAAACACAAAAATATACACAAAAAAAGATAAAATAAAATAATAGAAGCATAAAAAAATAGAAAAAAATACAACATGAACAATAGAATTATAAAAACAGAAGCATAAAAGTAATATTAACATAAAAATATAGACACATACAAAAATAGAAGCAAACAAAAGCAAAAAAAAAATGGCTATTAGTGGTGAAATAATAGATATATACATAAAAAATGGAAACATAAAAAATATATACCAAAAAATGTAAACATAAAAAAATAGAAATACAAATATATATATATATATATATATATATATATATATATATATATATATATATATATATATAAATATAAACATGAAAAATATAAAATAAAAATAGAAAAAACATAAAAAATACATTAGCATAAAAATATAGAACCATAAAAAATATAACATAAAAATAGCATTATAAAAACAAACATAAAAAAATATTAACATAGAAATATAGAAGTATAAGAAAATAAAAGCAAACTAAAATGGATATTAGTGGTGAAAAAATAAAAATATACATAAAAAATGGGAACATAAAAAATGTATACCAAAAAATGTAAACATAAAAAAATAGAAGTACAAAAATATATACTCGTATATGAAAAAATAAACATGAAAAATATAAAATAAAAATAGAAAAGAAATGTAAAAAATACATAACATAAAAATATAGAAACATAAAAATGGAACATAAAAATAGAAGTAAAAAAACAGAAACATAAGAAAGTATTAATATAAAAATATAGAAACATTAAAGAATAAAAGCAAACTTATATGTTTATTAGGGATGAAATAATAAAAATATACATACAAATATAAAACATAAAAAATAGAAACATAAAGAATAGAAACATAAAAAATTGAAACTTAAAAAACGTAAACATAAAAGAATAGAAACATAAAAAATTGAAACTTAAAAAACGTAAACATAAAAGAATATAAATATAAACATAAAATAATAGAAATATAAAAATATAAACATAAAAATATATAAGCATAAAAAATGTAAGCATATTATACAAAAATGGATAATAGCTGTATAGCAAACTAAAATGACTATTAGTGGTGAAATAATAAAAATATATATAAAAATATAAAACATAAAAAATAGAAACATAAAAAACTAAAACTTAAGGAACGTAATCATAAAAGAATAGAAATATAAAAATATAAACATAAAAATATATAACAAAACATAACATAAAAAATAGAATAAAAAATATAAATATAAAAATATAAACATAAAAAATATACATAAAAAATTTAACGTAAATAATAAAAATATAAAAATATGAATATATAAAAAATTTTAATTAAAAAAATTGAAATATAAAAAATTCCAGCATAATAAACAAAAATGGATATTAGTGGTTAAATAATAAAAATATATATTAAAATATATAAACATAAAAAAATATTAACATAAGAAAATAGAAACATAAAAAAATAGACACATTAAAAAATAAAAGCATATTAACCTAAAATGGATATTAATGGTGAAATAATAATATAACATAAAAATATATAAGCATAGAAGAGAGACCTAAAAAATTTTAACATAAGAAAATAGAAACATAAAAAAATAGACACATTAAAAAATAAAAGCATATTAAACTAAAATGGCTTAAATAGCGCAAACTGACCTCACAAACTGTCGGACTTGTAGGCCAGTTCAAAGGTACGGAATGTAGGAGAGAGTGAATGCCAGAAGGGGCCGTAATTAAATTATGCCTTGACTTCCCCCTCCCTCCCTACTGCCTCCCTATTGCCACCCAGCCATTCCGCTGAGTAGCTTTGAGCGGCCGTGCATGCCGGCTGACAACGTGCGCCGCTGTGACACAAACTGACTCAGTCAGTGCGCGGTTTTAATTATTTATTATTATTTTTTCATTAATAAAATAAAAAACAAGTTAACTGTTTAATTTCTACCGAGAGAAATTTAACTTCTCATTGTGAAGAAAAACAAACAACAAAAAAAAAACAATTTGCATAAAATTATTTTCCATTGAAAAGTGAGTTCCGTAATTTATAATAAAAGTTTACTCTCAATTTTAGCGCTTTAAATGACTTTAATCGATGTGCAGGCGGAAAAATTAATAACAAACAAACAAACAGCAACAAAAAGTTAATAAAAAATTAAAAAAAAATCGCTGTGTTTACGACGGCAGGTGTTGAAGTCAAAAGTTGGCGAATTAATATTAAAAAAACAACAATTGATAAGCAGCTAAAACAACAACAACAACGAAATCACTCCAGAGCAGAGAAAGACAGGTGGACAGGTGGTTAGTATATCCACGTGTCTGGCCCCGTTATTGGCAGTTTGCGCTGCTCTTTCCCGCTCACCCCGCTGCCACCGCCCCACCAATAATGCTGGGCATTAAATATTTAACCGAAGCCCATTTGAAGGGCTTCGACCGTTACAAGGTAAGTTGCTGCTTTTTGTATTAATTTATTTCGCTATTTTTATAGCATTGCTACACATTCTTTGTTGTTGTTGGTGTCGTCCTCTTGGCCAGTTGATGAGTGTGCGAACTGTTTTTTTGACTCTTTATCCGAGTGTGGGTTCCTTAAAAGGGGCCGCAGATAGTCGCCTTTTGTTCTGCAGGTACATGAAAGAGCAAAGCGCAGGCAAATGATGACATGCTCACTGGGATTTCAAGAGGCAATTTTAGGGAGTTCAATGGATTGTGTATGGAAAGCCCCGAAGCAGATGGTGTCTAGCAAACAATGAGTGCTCAGGTGATCGCGAAATATGAGATAATGAACGCTTGAGTTATAAAGAACACTAAATAGGGTATTATTCTTGTGGTATGAAAGCACTTCCTGTCTTGCCAAGGATTTTATTCCGAACAAAGGAGAACGATAAACAAAACGTATACGTGTGAACTTGCATGATTTATACAAGATGCATTCCAAGACATTTTTACAATAGGAACAAAAAGTATTTTGATTTATTTTATTGAAACTAGTTCCCTTCCGACCCGATGCAGTGATTTGCACGTTCTAAAAGCATGTCGATTGAGTGTTTTAGATCGTTGACTGGCGGGATGTCCTACAGGATGTCGGTACAAGCCTTCTGAATGGCTTCTACGTCCAGAAAATGCTTTCTTTGCATTGGCAAATGCTATCCTTCGAAAAGACAAAAGTCTCAGGGTGCCAAATCAGGCGAATACGGGGAGTGGTGGAGAGTTCAAATGCCAATAGATGGCCTCACTAGATAGATAGATTTACGTTTTCGAAGGGTTGTTGAAGAGGGTTGTTAGAGGGTTGTTAGAGGGTTGTTAGAGGGTTGATATAAGGTTGTTAGAGGTTTGTTTGGGAGTAGAATTGGAATTAGTTTTATTTAGGATGTTATACAACGCGACTTGAAATATCTATTTGTGATGTCCCTATTTATTAAAAATATGATCTATAGATCTTCTGTCAGGTTTATGTCCGACAGGAATTCATGTATTTTGGAGAATCAAGTTGAGGGATCTTGCTCGTATCTAAGATATATTCTCCAAAGTACTTGTGTCTTTTGTGTGCCAAGGGTGCGCAGTCTGTGATCAGGTGCAGTGAGGTTTCGTCATTTTATCCACAGAATCTACAGATGCCTTTTGAAGATAGATCCTACTTATTCATGTAATAGTTGAGTCTACAGTGTTCGCTTGAAAAGCCTTTGATGATTCTTAAATTACTCCGAGATATGCTCTTTAGCTCTTTTAGGATAAAAGTCCCCCAGAAGGACTTTGGACTGTCTGCTCCCGGATGTTTTAAATTTGCAACGAGAATGCAAGGCTAGTTAGCAAGTTAGAAAGTTAGTATAACCGCAATATAACCATGACTGGTCCCCTTAAACTTTTTCTTCTTTCCAAATATTGAAGATTGAAATAATTTTCTTCTCCAGGATTATTAAGAATTATTCCCTGAACTTTGCCGCAAAGGTTTCAGATCCACGTTCATCAAGACGATTATTTCAATGTTCTTCCTTCAGTGATGAATTGTGACACTCATGATGGCATAATTCTATCAACAGTCTTGATCTGACCCCTGGTTTCTCTAAGTTAGCTTAGTACCTCTTTAGAGTTTTGAAAACATGTTTTATGCAATTTTTCTCTTCGGTACACTTCGATTTTCTTATAAAAATTGTTTCTACAAAGCATATATGACGAACTTAGATATAAAGTCGCCACCATAGAGCGACTCCTTTCCCAAGAAAAACAAATGCCTGATATTCAGAGTAAATAATAAACATACAAATGAGGGTTTTTGTTGGTTTATAATTTTGTACCTCTTTGAGGCTAACTTCTATAATTTAATAGGACTCTGACTCTTATGTCGCCGTGTTTTACCCAAACAAAGTGACTCGAATTTCACCAACAGAATTTTAAAGTAAATAAATACTTATTGAAAATAATGGACTCATTATTTTCTTAATTATACTCATAATTTAGTTTTCTTCTGAAGTTAACAATGAAGTTTCCTGTTTGTCTTTGGTGTTATCATATTCTGATTCCAATTACAACCCCAACTTAGTCTCCTCTAGTCGTATTTAGCTCTGAATCAAAAGCTTTCTTAGGAACAAAATCTTCTGTAGTAGGAATTAGTTCTAAATGAACAGCCTCCTTAGTTAACCCATTCTCTTCTAGTAGCATTCAGCTCTGAATGAACACTCCTTAGTTAACCCATTCTCCTCTAGTAGCATTCAGTTCTGAATGAACACTCCTTAGTTAACCCATTCTCCTCTAGTAGCATTCAGTTCTGAATGAACAGCCTCCTTAGTTAACCCATTCTCCTCTAGTAGCATTCAGCTCTGAATGAACACTCCTTAGTTAACCCATTCTCCTCTAGTCGCATTCAGTTCTGAATGAACAACCTCCTTAGTTAACCCATTCTCCTCTAGTAGCATTCAGTTCTGAATGAACAGCCTCTCTAGGAAGCAAAACCTCCTCTAGTAGCACTCAGTTCTGAATGAACAGCCTCCTTAGTTAACCCATTCTCCTCTAGTCGCATTCAGTTCTGAATGAACAACCTCCTTAGTTAACCCATTCTCCTCTAGTAGCATTCAGTTCTGAATGAACAGCCTCTCTAGGAAGCAAAACCTCCTCTAGTAGCACTCAGTTCTGAATGAACAGCCTCCTTAGTTAACCCATTCTCCTCAAATAGCATACAACTCTGAATGAACACTCCTTAGTTAACCCATTCTCCTCTAGTAGCATTCAGTTCTGAATGAACAGCCTCCTTAGTTAACCCATTCTCCTCAAATAGCATTCAACTCTGAATGAACACTCCTTAGTTAACCCATTCTCCTCTAGTAGCATTCAGTTCTGAATGAACAGCCTCCTTAGTTAACCCATTCTCCTCTAGTAGCATTCAGTTCTGAATGAACAGCCTCCTTAGTTAACCCATTCTCCTCTAGTAGCATTCAGTTCTGAATGAACAGCCTCCTTAGGTAACCCATTCTCTTCTAGTAGCATTCAGCTCTGAATGAACACTCCTTAGTTAACCCATTCTCCTCTAGTAGCATTCAGTTCTGAATGAACAGCCTCCTTAGTTATCCCATTCTCCTCAAATAGCATACAACTCTGAATGAACACTCCTTAGTTAACCCATTCTCCTCTAGTAGCATTCAGTTCTGAATGAACAGCCTCCTTAGTTAACCCATTCTCCTCTAGTAGCATTCAGTTCTGAATGAACAGCCTCCTTAGTTAACCCATTCTCCTCTAGTAGCATTCAGTTCTGAATGAACAGCCTCCTTAGTTAACCCATTCTCCTCTAGTAGCATTCAGCTCTGAATGAACAGCCTCCTCCGTTAACTCACGTGTTCTGATAAGCTCAGAGACAGTCATGAAAAGCTTCACTTTCCATATTTTCGGTATGAAGTCAACTTCCAGCAATATAATAATTGAGTAGCTGGAATAGGATCAGAGCAATAGGAATGCATAATCACGCCACTTTCCATTGCCTCGAAATTGGTCATTGAGCTGCACTTTGATCGATCGACTTAATCGGAACAAATTAAAACAAAATAAACACTGACAATCAAAATAGAAACGAAGTCATCGTCGTCGAATCCAAAACAAAAACAAAAACAGAAACAAAGCTAAAATTAATCTAATTTTGAATTCATATGAATGCATAAATGAATAAAGAGAATACACTTGTACTGCACTGGTGCTGTACAATGCGCGGCAACAACGCAGAACTATCGACGACAACAACAACCAACACTCTCCACAATCACAACACAAGCGTAATCAACAATTTCACAAATTTATTGCAATGAATTAAATTCGCCCAGCGGGTAATACGAGTAGCTTGGATCAGAGACTCGAGTCTTCTGCTTCAACAGATAACGCTCGACATAAGTCCACGCGGACGCGGAGCCATCGCGAGCAAATGTCATTGACCACCAGAAGCGTAGCGTCGTCGAATATCGCCTGTTGTCTTGTCAGAAGAGGCGACAAACGAACGAGAAATTAGAATAAAAGAAACAACAGATTCTTTATTCCGCCGAAGCTCACAGATACTCTCGCATTACCGCGATCATTTTCAGTACTCAGGTTTATTTATAGGAAGGGGGCACACATTTCATTGCTGATCACTGATAGTCGCTGGCTTCATTCAAGTTTCAATTGATACATTTGAGCTTACACTCTGATTGATATACTCTGCGGATCCCGCTTAAATGATGGAAAAACAATCTGGGGGAAAAACCAATCATAATAGAATAGAGATCCTCTTACACTTTACGCTTCTGTGGTGTGAAGTGGCCTCACCAATAATTGCGATGATGGACGATGACACTAATATGTTGCGTACAAGACCTTGACACAAAATCTTTACAGTACTCGTAAGTGACACAGATCAGCTTCAATTGGCATTTATGAGTACATGACCAACGATATCTCTTATCAGTCAGTCGCCCCAGTTTCTCCAGACATGCCACATGCTTCTATCTACTCGTACCGTTCTAGAGCTATCATTAAAGCGTAGAATTATGTTGTATGGATAGGTCGAAAAATGTTTATAATGCATTAATTACTAACATGACCCAAATGAATTAAAGCAACATATACTCTTGCTTAGCCTGACAGTTTTGATCAGTGATCAGTCGCTATCGCTGGAACAATATCCTCTTGACCAGGTTCACTGCTCTAGAAGAGGCGGGAGTTATGTCACATTGAATTTGATGGAATTGCTATCGTTGAGACAATGTCCTCTTGATCAGGATCACTGGTTTAGCAGAGGCGGGAGATAGGTCACATTGAATTTGACGGAATCACTGTCGCCGAGCCAATGTCCTCTTGATCAGGATCACTGCTCTACCAGAGGCGGTAGAGAGGTCACATTGAATTTGACGAAATTGCTATCGTTGGAACAATATCCTCTTGATCAAGTTCACTGCTCTAACAGAGGCGGGAGATAGGTTACATTGAATTTGACGGAATCACTGTCCCCGAGTCCTCTTGATCAGGATCGGTGGTGTACCAGAGGCGGAAGAGATGTGAAATTGAATTTGACGGAATTATTATCGCCGAGACAATGTCCTCTTGATCAGGATCACTGCTCTACCAGAGGCGGGCGATAGGTTACATTGAATTTGACGAAATCACTCTCGCTGACACAATGCCACCTTGATCAGGATCACTGCTCTACCAGAGGCGGGAGATAGGTTACATTGAATTTGACGGAATCACTCTCACTGAGACAATGTCATCTCGATTAGGATCACTCTGTTTTAGGAATAAGATTCTTTATTTTGCAAAAGTATGTCCATAAACATTCACAAACCACGCCGGATCACCAGTTTGATACCTTTTAAGGATGTCGGCATAATCTCGGAAGATATTATGGCTACAACCCCGCACTCTGTCTACAACTACGATGACTTACTCTTGATATAACACCATATGCCATAAAACTCACAATATCTCCTCTCCTTCAGTTTAAAAGTTCTATAGATTATTCTTCAGAGATAAAATATAATACCTCGACAATTTTATAGAGCGATATTGGATCGTCTAACAGATTGGAGATAAGGAATATATAGTTAAGGGAGAAAAAGGATCCTGAAAGTCGAAAACATATTCTACGGATAAATGATATCGGTTGTTCAGTAGTTCTTCATTTGGGATTATCGTCAATTATCGACTAAATTTTTGGTCTTTAATTAAAGATTTCTGTAGAAAACAAACAATGCAAGAGTGGACTGGTGAAAGATCTCTCTGATCATATCTGTTTTATGCATTTACAAATTCTGTCATAATTCCCCACTATTTCCTTTCTCAGGACCCTTAGTACGGTTCTCTGCAGAGTAGATTCATTAGCAATTCTAGAACTCTCCCTGACTCTTTCCTCATAATATTCTATTTCGTTTTTTCAATAGAACCAAGGTCCTCCTTAGCTGTAATGGAGCAACTTAAAATAAAGCCATGGTGTCCTCGTAGACTAATTACCATTTCTTTGAAAACAACATCTTGTGTAATCTTCGATTTATTTTCCAATCTAGCATTGTTCATATTTGACGAGTATTTCAGCAGTTGTTCAACATATTTAGAAATTAAAATCAATTATTTTCTATATTTAAATTACACGTTCTTGACCTTTTACATGATCAGGTCAGGGAAGTTTCAAATGTGCTTTAGAGCTTGTCTTTTTACATTACAATATTATCAGGCTGTGATTCAGTCACAGTTTTATGAACCGATGGTTTTGTTTACGAGTCTACAAGCCTTGGAACTTGTTTGTTGATATTATGTTAGAATTTTGGTTCTCAACTGTGCTATTCAAGTAACTGAGCGATTTTCCTTTACAAATATGTATTCATAATTTACTCAGGTTTCAACCTGTGGGGAGGATAAGAATAAGTTTTGTTGTTGTTTTTTGACTCAAGTCAAAATGACCATTCTTTCTTTTTCTAGTGACCAAAGTGACCATTCTTTCTTTAGTTTTTTCTAGTATTCAATGTTTCCGGGAATATGGATTCACGGATCCTTTGTTCTTTGAAACACCTTTGCACAAATCTAATCTCGGTGACTTTCAGTGGTAAGTTGGCGTCTTGGGTTGGTCATTGTTTGAACTGTGCTATTTCCGTCCAATCCGGTTTTATTGAAGAAATTAGTGAAATGAGGCCAATGGAAAATCAACGATCCATTCAATTATTCCACTGATTCAGTTTGGAATTGGTAAAGAGTATCAATCTTCTCTCCCGAGAGAGCTCTACGATACTGATTCAGCCAAGTTTAAACCGAGCTATTCTCTTTACCAAATGTAAACTGCGAATTAATACAACATCCTTAGACACAGCAAGCAGTTAGTGGTCTGCAGATGCAGGATGCAAAATAGCTAGACTGGACCCCTTAAACTGAAACATCCTCTCGGGACTGAAAGCGGACCCAGTGCGATTCCCTGATAAAACGAGCGATCTGGCTTGTACTGATGGAGGATAGCTCGCTGAAATACTCAAGTAAAGGTGCTTCCTGGAATTGAAAGCTTCTTCTCGTGAGGGTTGAGCAGTAGCACATGAAGTGTGGGAGGTCCTCCTCTTCATCCAACGACCGGTAGCTGTGGAAAATGTATTGAAGGCTCGGTTGAGCCTCTGAGCATGTCTGGCAATGACACAGTGGCCTGTCAGACCTGCAACTGTTGTGGGGAGAGAGTCCCATGTTAGTTGGAGTAATTGCGCTGTTCTTTTCGGGCCAAGCCAAGTAAAAGTTTCGCTGGTGATCCTGCAGGTTTGCTTCTCAGACCAGGGGTTATTAGCTACAGGCCTGTATGCCTCACTGATTAGTAGTTTTATAGATTTGAGGGCTGTTAGTGAGGGTTGTTTGGGATCGAGAATTAGTTTTATTTAGGGTGTTATACACGGCTACCCAAAACATCTATTGTGATGCCCCTATTTATTAAAAATATGAGGATAGCCTCATCTATAGATCTTCTGTCAAGTTTATTTCCGACAGGAATTCATGTATTTTGTAGAATCAAGTTGAGGGATCTTGTTAATATCAAAGATATATTCTCCAAAACACCTGAGTCTTTTGTGTGCCTCAGTCTGTGATCAGGTGCAGTGAGGTTTCGTCACTTTCTTCACAGAATCTACAGATGCCTTTTGAAGATAGATCCTACTTATTCATGTGACAGCTGAGTCTACAGTGTCCGCTTAGAATGCCTGTGATGATTCTTAAATTACTCCGAGGCATGTTTATTAACTCAATAGAGCTTTTAGGATTAAAGTCCCCCAGAAGAGCTTTGGACTGTCTTAGTCCCAGGAGATTTTTCCAGGTTGGAATTCTTTTTGCAACTGTGCACTTCTTCAGCAAATCTCCAATGGTGTTGGATGATAGTCCCCAGAAGGGTTGAGGGCTGTTGAACTGAGAGGCCGCAACTTTCCTTGCTAAGCCATCAGCCTTCTCATTTCCCTAAGGAGTTAGGATAGTCTTAAATTTTAAGTTTATTGGGCTGTAATACAAGAAGATCCTTTTAACGCCAATTCAGTGGAGTAGTATTCAAGAATGTTTCATTTAATACACTTTTTCACTGCTACTCTCAATTCACAATAGAACTGCTACGCTTTTAAAGGTTATTTCTATCATATCAGATTCCTGCTCAACAACATTTTTGTGTCCTTTCGATAATGTTGCCTACAAGTCCAATCGAGATCACTTCTACTATAAAATAAAGAAGCTACAACAGTTCTAAAAGTTCAAATTATAAATTTAAATTTAATTAAATTATAATAATAATTGTTATAATTAAATGATAATAATTATAATTAAATTATAATTTGAATCACTTCAAAATTATTACATTAATTCATATTGGATTGAAATATTTAATCATTGAATTGATAAAGCAACATCATCTCGTATCGATTGTTATAGACTTGATTTAAATGCTTCAATGTTTATTCGTGTTTACTCATGAATGCCGAAGTGGCTGCTTCGTCGCGCTGTGCAATTTAATAGAGTGCTCTTCTGGAAATGTGTTCAATATTTAAACCCACTTTCAACTATTGAACAATTTATAAGTTTGCTGCTCCATATGAAGCATGCAGTGGAATATATCGGGCCGACTATTTATAAACATGTTCGAAACGGAACTTTTTCCTCTGGTTTATTTGTTTACGTTCCATGCGAAAACCCCATTTTCCGGTGCTGTTTACTCAACTTGTTTACTTGCATTTTTATCAGCATGGAAACTATTTTGATACAAATTTTGCCGTTTTGTTTCGTTCCTTTTTGCTATTTGCAATTTTAGTAAATATTGAACAAATATTTGTAAATAAAAAAGTGATAAGTGACGTTTAAAAATAATTAAATAAAAGTTACTGAAAGCGCGGTAATGAAAAACGGATGCGAACAAAACCGAAAAAATAAACAAACTATGAAAGGGAATTCAATAAAAAACAAACAAGAATGTTGTTGTTGTTCTGCACTCTACTTGGGTGGTTTGTGGGCAGCAGAGGATGAGGTCTGAGAATGATACTCGTCGCATCTCATATTGGAAGAAGTGTCGATTCTGTTGAAGTGCTTATACAAACATTTGCATATAAACACTGGCATCCTCAGAGGATGAGGTCTGCTATCAGAAATGATGCTCGTGCCATCTGAAATTAGAAGATGAGTTGATTTTGTTGAAGTGCTTATACAAAGATTTATTTGTTAATACTGACATCTTGGGATGAGGTCTGATATCTGCACTGATGCTCGTACCTAGAAGAGGAGTCGATTCAATTGAAGTGCTTATACAAGGACTTACGTATAAATACTGTGATCCGCAGAGGATGAGGTCTGATATCTGCAATGATGCTTGTACCATTTGAAATTAGAAGAAGTGTCGATTCTGTTGAAGTGACTTATATAGAAATATTGACATTAGCAGAGAATGAGGTCTGATATCTGCACTGATGCTCGTACCATCTGAGATTGCGAGAAGTGTCGAGATACTATTGACGTGTTTGCGTAAGCATTTATATATAAATACGAATCTTAGAGTCATGATATCTTATGGTGCTGAGAGTCATGAAATATCCTTTAAGTTAAAGTATTGTGGGTGGGACAAAAAAACATCCGCAGAGGAAGAGGTACGATAATGATACTTGTACTGTTTGAAATAAGAAGTAGGGTCGAGATACTATTGAAGTGCTTATACCATCATTTATATATAATTACTGGCTTTTAGAGAAATACTGACATCCTCTGAGGATGATGCAAAGATCAGTCTGTTTGTGCAACTTCCGGTGGCTTCTTTGACGTTTGGTTGTGCTTGTTGTCCACCTTGTATATATAATAAAGGGTTTCATATAATTCCACTCTACAGAGAGTGGAACTATGTGAAAATTGTCACTACTTGTATTGATAACTTCTCGCTGCTGATATAAAGTGAAGCACAGAACCGACTTGCAGAAGAGAATCGATAGCAACTTGACTTGGTATGGGAAAAAAACACATCGTTATCGAATAGGAGTGATAAAAATCCAGTTCGTTAGATCAACACTTGTAATGACAGCAGTGAACTTCTACCACATTTAATAGAAGAAACGATCGCACCCACAGAAGTGCCATTTACAACAACATTACGTAAATAATCATAGTAATGGAAGAATATTCAATAATTTGCCACAAAATAAAATTGCATATTTTACACTGGCAGAGTGGCGTGAAACCGCCGACAACAAAAACAAATGCAAATATTGCCACTTGTGATGGCAGTTGAGTGTGGTTGCAATTGTCAAAAAAAGCACCGAAACAATACGGAAACAGTGCCACTCGATTGCATGCATTTTTCATATGCTGCCACTCATGTTGCACCTCACACCATCGCCCATTGGCACACTGGGTGGCGCAGTGAAGTGGCGCGGTTTGTGTGCGGTTAGTTTTCATTTGCACAAAATTGCATCTCGTGTGTGTCGCTCAGCAGGACCATGAAATGAATTATGCTGCTGCAATCATTTATATGAAATTTGCGTTACACCCTACACTAAGGGCGCAGAGCTGGGCACATCAGTCAGCCACACAATGACCATGGCTGGACAGAGATTATAGAGAGCAGAGAGTAGTAGTGGCCTTAGTCAAAACAAGTGCTTATACTCTGGTCCCCCACACCGTGACGCTGTTCGGATTCAAGTCTGAATAGAGCGCTCACCCCGCTGAACAAACAGCTTAATAGACATCTGAATAGAGGAATTTGTGGCGCTGATGCGGAGCTACATGAAACTCAGTGTTTACTTTTCCAAAACTAAAATAATTATTCATTATTGTATTGTCTTTCGAAGAACGAGTACAAAATATTTTGGAACACTGATCCGGGTTTGAACAAGTTTTCCGTTTTTAACAGATATTTGTAGTTTAATTAATTACTATTTTTAGAGATATTTATAAATAGGAGATTATGCCTCTGACGGTGTAGTTCATATTACTTTTCCCGATCAGGGGCGCACCCAAAAACAAGTTTCAGGGCTTTCGTTGTTTCAAGTGCATTACAGATGCATGTTTATTTCGGTCCAAGTCGGTTACTCTTGTTTCGGGGGTCACAATCCCCAAATATCATCCCCTGAGAGTGCGTATTGGAAGGCAGCACAGGAGTCAGGAGTTGGAAAACTCACTTGATATCAAATTTCTTATGGGATCAGTTGAAATCCTTTGAGATGGCTGCTATAAAATCTGTGGGGATATGTGTATAGATTGGCATTTAATGAGAAGTGATATATAGATATCGGTCACTTTGTAACAGCGACCTATTAGCCGATACCGCTAACAGCGAAGTCTAACTGGGGATTTTTATTACTGGTGCCTCGGGTTAGCGGTGCCTTTGGTTACTGATGACTTCGGTTAATGGTGAGTTTGGTTACTGGTGCGTTGGGTTACTGGTGCGTTGGGTTACTGGTCCCTTGAGTTACTGATGACTTCGGTTAATGGTGAGTTTGGTAACCAGTGCCTTGGGCAACTGATGACTTTGGTTACTATGGTGTGGTGGGTTACTGGTGAGCTGGGTTACTGGTCTCTTGGGTTACTGATGACTTCGGTTAATGGTGAGTTGGGTAGCCGGTGCCTTAGGCTACTGTTGACTTTCGTTACAAGTGATTTTGATCCCTTGTGCTTTGGGTTACCGGTGAGCTTGGTTACTGATGACTTTGGTTACTCTTGCCGTGGGTTGACTCTGGTTACTGATGCCAACATTTGTGTTCGTACGAGTAACACAACGATATATTTGACCTACCATTGCCTTTGGTATGTGTGGTTGCATTGACTATTGTAAAAGCAAATTGGTCGCTGTTTAGTTTTATATGCTTTTCTAATAGACGGCGGAGCAATCAACGGCAGAATATTTCGCAAAATCTCAAACTATGACCAAAAACAAGACAGTTTATTAACTTGAAAAGAGGTTTGTGTATTGCACACAGACAATTTTTCTACTGAGGAAAAGGTTTGTGTACCGACTTTACTCTCTATTGAAATCATTTTGTTAATTATACTCGTTAATGATATCAGCGACGATGAAGTAACCAGTAACTTTGTGCGATATTAAAATTATCGGTCAGCTAAAAGTCACCATTACCAAATAACTGGGTCCCAAAGAGTGCTTGCTAAACTCCTCATTGGTACTCATAGCAAGAAGGTAGTGGACTTTAATCAGAAATACAAGTACAACACTCACAACAACAGCCACGGACACAAACTTTGGTGGAGTGTTTGTTGTGACTATAACGAAAAATGCTCAGAGATCCTCAATCTGGAAACCGGTGAAGTAAAGAATAATGTTTTTTCAACTTCTCTGTGCTTCTCTGACACTCTGGTGGAAAAGAAAGACCATCCCGCATATGGTTTTGAAGAAACTACAATGAATGTTTGTGATTATAATCGAAACAATTCAAAAACTAAAACTGGAAAGCGCAGATATAAAGAAGGAGTGTGTTACAACTGCTCTGTGCCACTCTAGTACTTTGGAGGAAAAGAAAGACCATCCCACAAATGGCTTCGTTTGAAGAGACTATCATAATGTTAGCAAGCTTTTTCCCTTCTTGTATGGCAGTAGATGGTATGGCGAGAGTTCCAAAAGGCAACAGCACAGTGGATCCCTTTGGTCTACTTGAGGTAGTCCCTTCAGTCCAAACTAATCTAACCTAAACCCACCCAAAATTAACATGTTCCTGCTTTCCCTCTGTGTTCGCTTGCTTGCATGGGCTGTTCAACATGTCCTCGTAAGCAGCATCTCTGGTGTGTCATTTTCGTTCCTGACTCAAATTAGATTTCTTGTGCCTCCTCCCTCATTCCCTGCCTTCCAATATTAATGCATACTGAAGTAATTGCAATTGATTGATATTTAATATTAACGCCACGCCTGCACATGAATGATAAATGCCCCGCTCCGTTTGTCAGCTCTTAATTGGGTGATAACAACTGAGCTGGGGAGGCGTGTGATTTATTGCACATCTTGAATTGCCCGGTAATTGGTTTGTTTTATTATCAAATTGCTTGTGCAACCACACCTCGCACACGCTGAGAAAACAACAACAACAACAACAACAACAAATAACACCATAACACACCATTCATTCTTTATTTGAATTTCAACTTCTGCATGAATTCTCCACATAAAATATTTAATTGTACACAAATTTCCCGTGCTCTATAAATTTATTCCATTTTCTCTTCACCTCCCGCTCCATCGCTCCGTCACACTGTGTCGCTGCCTCCCACAAGTAGTACAACAGCATAGACACCAGCTTCCTGAGCGTATACGTGATGCACCCCTTCTGGAACTGGTGTGTGAAGGTAAGTGCGGTCGTTTGTTTTGGAATCAAACATTTTGAAATCAGTTCCAATTTTACGGGCTAAACAATTAAATAAATATTCACGAATTATTTTATTTAATTGTTCAGTGAGCTCTGCAGTTGGGCGCAGGTAAGCATCTCATTTGTTGGGAACCTCAAAAGTGGATTTGACCATCATTTGCATTTATGAAAATGTGGTCGAATTCAATTCAATTATTATAAATTTCCCAATTATATTGTTGAAGAACAAAGAGAGAAGGAAGTCAACAAAGAGCGTTAAAACATTTTGGAGCCAACACCTATGAAAGTTTACTTAGGGTATCAGCAAATATAGGAGAGCAAGGGAATCCTTTTAAATAGGTGGAATAGAAGGAAAGTACATCACCTGCTTGAAAGCAAGTTTAATGGAGTGTAATAAATTGTGGTAACAGATGATATTGCTATTCTATAGCAACGTGCTTCATATTTACTAAATTGGAGTATTATGAAAACGTGCACTAAAATGGGTTGAGTTGAGTTCCAGGAAAACCCCAAAACCCGATCCAATCAGTGAAACTACGACTAAATACTGCCTAAGGGGCTCAGTAGTACGATTAAACCATTAGTCAGCCTCAGGAATTTTTATGCAGTACCGCCTTTCTGTTATCGGATATGTGGGGATATTGAGTCAATGCGTATAGAAGAGATAGTAGTATCTATGTCCAACACGCTTCTACCCCCTGCTCATTCTGCTTATCCGTTAGAGCCTCTCTGGTATGGTAGTGCATCAAAAAACTTAATGCTCTTGGCTCACGCAACAAAGTTACAATTTTATGGGTATCAGGACATGCTGGCATAGAAGGGAACGAGATTGCCAATGAACTTGCAAGGAAAGGGGCTGAAACACCCTTTATTGGCCCAGAACCCTTCTGTGGTGTAGGCAAGGGCAAGCTGTTCAGCCAGCTTAGGATCGATGAGGGACACCATAGGCACAAACACTGGATTAACACACCAGGCCTAAGGGTATCAAAGAGTCTGCTAGGGACATACCACCTAAAGAGATTCGAATTACTCATCAATCTCTCTAAGAATAATCTTAGGATGATGAAAGGCCTAATCACAGGACACTGTAAGCTGAACTCACATATGGTGAGAATGGGGGTGACCTCGGAAGGCTCCTAGAATGTCCGGCTCTCATGCACACCCACAGGAAATACTTGGTATTCTGCCAGGGCTCTGCCAGTGATGTGAAACCTCTGGAGCCAAAACTTGTCATCACGTTTATCCGGAGGATAGGACTCAAAGATGTAGTTTGAACCTCTGATGGGGGGCACAATAGATCGAAAGGTCGCGGTGCTTAATCCCCTACACATAATAATAATAGAGCCTCTCCTTGAATAAAAAGTTCCAGGCCAGGATGATTCATGAACTTCATGAGCTAATTCTTTGTTTTATTTTGTGGTAGTCGTGTAACTCTGGGGGCGGATTGAAAGATTTGAGTATTTAGTCTGCTAAAGAGCAGTTTGGCTTCTAAGGCCTTTCTAGTGTGTGGAACAATCTGAAATTTAACCTGAACACCTTTCGTATAAGCTATTAGCTCTCCCTATTTCCAGTTTTTATGAGAGAATTCCAGAGCACGCTCAAGTGACCTTTGTGTGCCTACCTGGCTCCGTGAATTGCGACCCAAAAATCCTGCCCCAACACTTGGCACCGTTTGAAATATTCATAAATTAACTTCCAGCTGACTACTTTGTTCATTGCAGTTCCTACCGAAATGGTTGGCACCAAATATCATAACGTTCATCGGCTTCCTGCTGACGGTGGTCAATTTCATTTTACTAGCATATTACGACTGGGATTTTACGGCGGCGAATCAAGCTGAGAACTCAGTGCCGCGTTGGGTCTGGTCAGTGGCGGCCATTAATATTTTATTGTACTACAATTTAGGTGAGTTGTGCTGCAAAGTTTCCATTTTTCCATTTTTAATTCGTTGGCAAGAACAAGTTTGCAATTTAGTTCATTTTTTGTTTGTTTGTTTTTGTTCTCTTCACATTTCATTTTTATTTCCTCGTTCAACTAATCTGCCATTTTCGTGGTGCTCTTCCTTCACTTGCGCCTGCATGCAGATGGCATGGATGGCAAGCAGGCACGGCGCACGGGCACCAGTGGACCGCTGGGCGAGCTCTTCGACCACGGGTTGGATTCGTATTCGACTGTGCTGATACCGATTTACATGTTCTCGCTCTTCGGCACCGAGGATCTGCCGCCCATTCGTATGTTCCTCGTCATTTGGAATGTGTTCCTGAACTTCTTCTTGACACATGTGGAGAAGTACAACACGGGCGTGATGTTTCTGCCTTGGGGATATGATTTTACCATGTGGGTAAGTTGTTGTTATTCTTGTCAACTGGGTTGCTCGTGGTGGCTGTGGTTGCCGCGAGCGGAAATGTTGGTAATGGTAAACGTGGTGCAAATGGTCAGGAAGTTATCCAGAAAAAAACAAGCTGGGGATTTCTTATTGCTCTTGTTGACTTGCCATTTGGTGGAGAGAGATGAAAGTATCATATATGTAGATATCAAGGATATCAAGGTATGTGTAGATATCAAGGATATCAAGGTATGTGTAGATGTCAAGGATATCAAGATATGTGTAGAAGTGAAGGATATCAAGGTATGTGTATATATCAAGGATATCAAGATATGTGTAGATATCAAGGATATCAAGATATGTGTAGATAAGAAGGATATCAAGGTATATGTAGATATGAAGGATATTATAGTCTATGTAGATATCAAGGATATCAATTTATGTGTGGAAATGAAGGATATCCAGGTATGTATAGATATCAAGGATATCACGGTATGTGTAGATATCAAGGATATCAAGATATGTGTAGATATGAAGAGTATCAAGGTATGCGTAGATATCAAGGATATTAAGGTATGTGTAGATATCAACGATATTAAGGTATGTGTAGTTAACAAGGATATCAAGGTATGTGTAGATATCAAGGATATCAAGGTATGTGTAGATATCAAGGATATCAAGGTATGTGTAGATATGAAGGATATCAAGATATGTGTAGATATCAAGGATATCAAGGTATGTGTAGATATCGAGGATATCAAGGTATGTGTAGATATCAAGGATATCAAGGTATGTGTAGATATGAAGGATATCAAGGTATGTGTAGATATCAAGGATATCACGATATTTGTAGATATCAAGGATATCTTTGGTATATGTAGATATCAATGATATCGTCGACAGAGTGAAAATATATTTTTTAATAATATTTATAAATTTTTTTTCTGATTTCGCATTTGATTTTATTTTCTTCACTTTCCAGGGCATCAGTTTAACACTCTTCTTCACATCCATCATCGGTCCTGGCATTTGGCGTGCACGCACCTTTTTCAATTTATCGATGGCGAATATTTTCGAGATAGTCTTAATCGGTTCGGGTATAGTCACCAGTCATCCAATCATCATCAAAAATATTTATTTGTAAGTACCATGAAGTCTACTTCCAAAGTCTCTGCCTGGAGTGGTCATATTTCAATCAAAGATTTCACCACCGTGTGTCGAAGAATACATCCTCTTAGCCAGAGCATCCTCATCCACTATATCAACATGACAAAGCCCGATTATAACGAGGTCTTAACAAAGTTTACCGAACTTGGACTATGTTCTTTAGCATAATTCAACCAGATTTTATATAACAACCTCAGTGGTAAAACTTTTTTGGCCTCCCATATAAAAATTATAGGGAAAAGGAAAAATTCCCCGCCGATTTCTATACAAGATTAGGTATATTTGTATATGACTGTCGAGGATAACTTTACTTACAGCTCCAAAAGACTGTATAATTATTTCTGTCGGGAAGCTCTGCTGTTGCTATCTTTTTCTCTACAATCGTAGAAATCAGTATTGATAACCAATTGGTCCTGCTTGAGTGATCAATGATTCTATATCTTCTGCACTGATGAGCTTACTTCTGAAGTGTGTTGAAATGACCTCGAAAGCAGCCAAAGTAAATGAAAGAGCTTGCTAATTGATATTGGAACTCAGTTGTGACTTGGAAGCTGCGTGCACAACGCTCTGCACCGACTCGAGTCGGACAGGAATATCGGCTGCTATCTTCCTGATGCTCACACGACGATCTTCTAGTATAATTCTCTTAGCTTTTTCGATGTTTTCCTCAGTCACAGAGGTGGTTGGACGACCGTAACGAGGCATATCCAAATATCCAGTCATGTAAACTAAATACTATCACCTCTTATTTTCGTACTTGTTCGAACATTGAAATCTCCAACTGGATGTGGATTAAATAGTTTTTCGAACATTTTAATTTGAGTTAAACCATTGTGGCAGAAATTAGCGACTTTTTACTCAGCTTCATTCAATTTAAACTTTTCTCATGAAATTTTCGTCATTTTTTCGTTGTTTTTCATTGCATTCCGTTTTAGATCCTACAAAAATAAAACCGGCAAAATGCGTCCCTTTGCGGAAGCGGCGCGTCCTCTATATCCGTTTTTATGGCTCTTTGTCATCACCCTGGTCTGGTGTTTGTACTCGCGCAACGGCATTGTGAATCTGGAGCCGCGCATATTGTTCGTGCTCTTCGGAACGCTGTTTTCAAATATCGCTGTAAGTATTGCCGCGGAGCGGGGCAGGCAGAAGGAGTGTCAGTTCATTCTAAACGCATACAATGGGTTATGAGTTTGGGTGTGTCGCTGAAGTGTTCACTTTCAAGTTTTTATTAACTTTCGACTCCAGTTTGATTGCATTTTTCCAGTGAAATTTTGCGTTCGCAATTAAAAACATTTCAATTTCTCACATTTAAGTGGAACTTAAACGCTTTTGTTGAATGCATTTTTCATCCACATTCTTCTCACTCTCTGCCCTTTGTTGCATCTCCAACAGTGCCGGCTCATTGTGGCACAAATGTCGGACACACGCTGCGATGCCTTCAACATACTCATGTGGCCACTCCTAGCGACGGTGGCGGTGTCCTGCTTCCCTTGGTACGAGTACTCCTTCGGCATTGAAATAGCCGCAGACACGGAACGTTGGATTCTCCAGGCTCTGACCATATTCATAACAATAGCACACGTACACTATGGACAGGGAGTGGTGCGTATCAGCAAATTATGTGCTCTTTAAGTGAGTCCTTTAATTAAATTATCATATTTTCTTCACTTCCTGACGCAGGTACGCGAGATGTGTGAACACTTCCGAATTCGCTGCTTCAAAGTAAGAGAACACATGCCTTTAGAAACCGATCATTTAAGCAACAATAATAAATTACAATAAAATATTAACAAAATGGAAGTGTGATGAAAGATTAAAAACAAAAAATGAACAACAAAATTTACTAACTCCCCCAAAAAGGACTGCATCAGAATTATCTGTGCTCGACAAGAACTGTGCTCGTATGTTGGAAATGTGTATTAATGTGGTTCAAAGTCCCACACCCGAAGGGGAAGGAGTGCTATTTGGTTATGAATAAGGTTGCATGGAAGGATGAGGTGGTTTTTGGGGGTGTGGCTCATCAAACTGACTCGTTGTGTTTATGAATAAAGCTCTCATTGCGTTTTAACTGACAATTATTTAGAAGGTCCCATTAGGAAATTCCGTACTCTTCAGTTGTGAGTATAGCTCAGAACTATTCTTCTGTCAGACCCTACTTCAAACGATTCCTTATTGATCTCATTTAAGTTCATTTAATCACAAAATCGTTTGAGGAAGGACCCTCTGTATGGACTCTTTCGACTGTTTTAACTTTATATCAATAGATCCTTATTTAAAAGTCCTTACAAATAGGTTAAAGAAAGGGAACAAAAGAGGGAATGATAAACAGAGATAACGAAAAACTGAAATAAATGAGAATAAAACAAAGAAAACGAAGAAAAATTAATAAGAAGAGAAAAGTAAAATAAATTAGAAAAAATAAAGAAATAAAAAGAAAATTAAATAATAATAAAAATAAGGAAAAGGAAGATACAAATTTAAGAAAAATAAAGAAAACCAAATAAAAAGAAAGAAACATAAATAAGAAGGTAAAAGAAACAAATATAAATAAGAAATATAAAGTAAGAAAAGAAAGAAGGACACAAATAGAATGAAAGGAAAATACAGATGAAAGGAGAATCAATAGATAAATAGTGAGAACGATAGAGACAAACATAGAAAAATATAAGAACAAGGACATACAGAAGGACAAGGATATACAAAAGAACAAGGAGATCCAGACGGACAAAGAGATACAGAAGGATATGGAGATACAAAAGGAAAACGAGATACAGAGGGACAAAGAGATACAGAAGGACATGGAGATACAAAAGGACAAGCGGACAAAGAGATACAGAAGGACAAGGAGATACAAAAGGACAAGCGGACAAAGAGATACAGAAGGACAAGGAGATATAAAAGGACAAGGAGATCCAGAGGGACTAAGAGATACAAAAGGACAAGGAGAGATAAAAGAAGAAGGGGATACAGAGGGACAAAGAGATACAAAGAGATACAGACGGACAAAGAGATACAAAAGGAAAAGGAGATACAGAGGGACAAAGAGATACAGAAGGACAAGGAGATAAAAAAGGACAAGCGGACAAAGAGATACAGAAGGACAAGGACATATAAAAGGACAAGGAGATACAGATAACTGCAGACAAAGAGATACAGAAGGACACGGAGATATAAAAGGACAAGCGGACAAAGAGATACAGAAGGACAAGGAGATATAAAAGGACAAGCCGACAAAGAGATACAGAAGGACAAGGAGATATAAAAGGACAAGGAGATACAGATAACTGCAGATATAGAAACACAGAAGGACATGGTGATAAACATAAGGGCATACATAGAAAAACACAAAGAGAAGGAGATAAAGAGAGAGAAATATAGAGAGATAAATTGAAAAACAGAATAACTAGTAGATAAAGATAAAGAGGAAGTAGATAAAGATAAAGGAGAAGGAGATATAGATAGAGGCAGACATAGAAAAACAAAAAGACAAGAAGACAAAAGAGATAAAGAGAGAGAGATATATTGAGAGATATAAAGAGAGATATATAGAGAGATATATAGAGAGATATATAGAGAGATATATATAGATATATATAGAGAGATATATAAACAGATATATACAGAGATATATAGTGTTATATAGAGAGATATATAGAGAGATAAATAGAGAGATCTATCCAGAGATATAGAGGGATATAGAGGGAGATATAGAGGGCGATATAGAGAGGGATATAGAGGGGAATATAGAGAAATATAGAGGGATATAGAGGTATAGAGAGATAAATCTCTATATATAAATATATATCTGTATAGAGAGATATAGAGGGTTATAAAGAAATATAGGAAAAGATAGAGAGAGATACAGAGAGACATTGAGAGACATAGAGAGACATAGAGAGACATAGAGAGACATAGAGAGACATAGAGAGACTTAGAGAGACTTAGAGAGACTTAGAGAGACAGGAGATAGAGAGAGCCAGGAGATAGAGAGAGAGAGAGACAGGGAAAGCGAGAGATAGACAAAAAGACAAGACAGAAAACAGAGTACGCCAGAGAAAAAGCGAGAAACAGAAAGAACGATAAATAGAGACAAAGAATGGGAAATAGAGAAAAGAATGATAAATAGAGAGATAGAAATAGAGAAAAATAATGAGAAATAGAAAAAGAAAACCAGAGACAAACTAGACAAAAAGAGAATGTATAAGGGAGAAAGGTAGAGTTCCATTTTGATTTAGTAATCTTGATTTAGAGAGATGGAGAGACGGAGAAAGAAAGATAAGGAGAGTTAAATAGTTACCTTGTTATAAATACAGAGACAGATAGACAGTCAGAGAGACTATCTCTCTCATTCTTTCTCTCTCTATCTTTCTATCTTTTTATTTCTTTCTCCCTTTTTCTCTCGCTTTATAAGTATACATCGATTGCTTGTAGTTCCAGTTCTTATTCGTTGTGGTTCTTATTCGTAAAAGATCAGTCCACCAGACCAACTTATATCAAAATGACCCATCAATGAACCACTCCAGACCTATATAGAAACTACCCTCATGGCTCATGCGTCACTTTTAATATTTTCCACAACAATTCTACCTCAGAAAATTACCGTCTGGCTTACGTCCACTTTTCGGCCTTGAACAGGACTAACAGGACAGAGCACATCCTTGCATGCACCTCAACCATTTCCCCTAAAGTAACACCCGCTGATTGGGTGGTGAACACTCTCCCAGGGTGTGGGGTATTGGAAGCTTTGTGGCTATGCCGGCGATGTTAACTAATTTGTGGCTTGTAATTGTCTAATTCCTGATTTTTAAGTGGTTCCTTCTCCTGTTTGTGTGTGCACTCATGCAACTTTTGTGCTGTGTCTTTAAAATTTAAGTTCATTATTTTTAATTTCAATTAAACAAAAAAAAAGAGAGAAAATAAAAACAAATGTTAAACAGTGAAATAAACACAACGAAACAAACTTGTTTTCCAAATGTTAATTTGCAAAATTGGAGGGCAGGTTCCGCTGCTCGTCGCGCTGTCAGCTGTTCATGCCACTCCTGGACGACACTCAGGGCCACCGCTGCCCTGCGGTGGGCAGGCAGGGCGCGGCTAAATTAATTTTAAATATTGTGCGGAGTGCAAAATTTTCATTTTGAAATTTGCGTTTAATTATTCACGACGTATGCAATTAGTTTAAATGTTTATGCTAAAAAAGAAGAATAGGGTGGCTCGCAGGGACTCACGGGGACTCACTGGCATATTTATTAAAATGGCGTTTCAATGTTTGGGCGTGCGTGTGTGTGAGTGTGTAAATTTGTGTCAATGTGCGGTCGCATGCATTTGTTTTAATTGTCCCCACCGACTGTGTGTGTGTGTGTGTGTTGTGTGTACATGTATTTGTATGCGTACGTGAATGTGTAAGTATCTGTTTGTTTGTGTGGGTGCCACATTAAATATTTAATTGCCAAAATGTTTGCTCCCATCAGCATTTAAGTTATGTTCTTTCGCGCGTTCATTGCTGCAATTAAAGAACATCAATTTTTATGCAAATAATCGGAATTCCACATTTCAATTAGACAGCAATTTCGTTCGATTATTTATCCCGCTTAAAGTATGCAGAATTAATTAAACTAGTTTAGGAATTGGAACTAGACAGAAAGGAGTACAATTTGCTCGATTTAAGACCGTTTAAAGTGTGGAGAATTAATTAAACTAGTTTACGAAATTCAACGAAACAGAAAGGAGTACAAATTTTCCAATTTAGGAGTACAACGTTTTCCAATTTAACCCGTTTAAAGTATGCAGAATTAATTAAACTAGTTTAGGGAATGGAACGGGCTAGAGAGGAGTACAATTTTTTCTATTTAAGCCCGTTTAAAGTATACAGAATTAATTAAACTAGTTTAGGAAATGGAACTAGATAGAAATATCAGCTGCAAAGTTTGTGAAGTACTGACCAAGAAACAGTTTAGAATGCAGTGGACCAGCTTAGAATGCAGTCAGCCATCGTAGCTCAAGGTATGGACCATCTCTTGTTAGATGAAGATTCTGAATGGGCAGGGTCTTAGATTACTTGTTGTAACTAGTAGGAAAAATTGTATTAAATTGACAGGAGACTGATGAGTGCCTCTTCCGTAGTGTATATATATATATATAATCCAACAGTTAATATATATACTCATTTCGCACTTATGTGCACAGTGTACATAAATATGGCACCAGGCTCAATCCAGAAAGCTAGTTTAAATACTTGATTTAAAAGTCACAAGCTAATACCGGGAATATCTGATAAGTTAGAGCTGATGGGACCAAGCCGACCTAGTTTTAGAGTCGGTGTCCAGCACATATTGAAGACTTAAGTTTACACAAAGAGAGAGAAATAAAGATAGAGTCAGAGGGAGGAACATCGAGAGAGTCAGAGGAGGGACATAGGGAGATTCAGAGGGGGGAACATAGAGAAAGTCAGAGGGAGGTTTATAGAGCGAGTCAGAGGGAGGCTTATAGAGCGAGTCAGAGGGAGGGACATAGAGAGATTCAGAGGGAGGAACATAGAGAAAGTCAGAGGGAGGCTTATAGAGCGATTCAGAGGGAGAGAAATAGAGAGAGTCAGAGGGAGGGACATAGAGAGAGTCAGAGGGAGGAATATAGAGAGAACCAAAGGGAGGGACATAGAGAGTCAGAGGGAGTTACATAGAGTGAGTCAGAGGGAGGGACATAGAGAGAGTCAGAGGGAGGGACATAGAGAGAGTCAGAGGGAGAAATGTAAAAAAAGGAGGGAGAAATAGAGAAAAAAAGAGACGCAAACCCAGACATAATACGAAAGAAACAGAGAACAAATGTGAGAGAAAGGTAGAGTTCCATTTGAACTTAGTAATCTCAATTTGGGAGAGGGAGAGTAAGAGAAAGAAAGAAAAGGAGAGTTAAATGGTAACCTAGCTATAGGGCAGAGTTCAAATTTTAAATAATAACTTTGCTTTAGAGAACGCGAGAGAAGGATAGAACTAGTTCCATTTTTAGAAGTAATCTGGTTTTAAGCTTCAATGTATATTGTCAGCACCATTGATGTCAGAATTTAGTACAATGACGTCATGATTTAGTGCCAATAAACATTCGTCAGTATATTTTGCTTAGGACTTGGTTTCATGTCGTTTAATTCCCCGGTGGTATTCAAAATCCTTTCTCTTTCTGTTGAAGAATAAGTCTATTTTGCATTGGAGCAATCGGTTCAAAAACCAGGGGTAGAAGCGAATGATTCGTGATCGCATTGATCGCATAATGTGTCACATAAACTGGTCTTCTTATATGTATAAAATTTCTTTAAAGAGCTTTTTCCACATACAAAAGATCTTTCTACGTGACGAATTATTCAGGTGATTCGAACCAGGGATGCCAACTAAATTTTTTGAACTCAGCAATTTTTCACCAAAGTTTTATTGAAATCCCTAAAGTATCCACTATATATATCGACATATAAGGTGTTTTTGACTTTTGTACTTAAATAAAACACAGAATAATTGAGATATCGGGCGGAAGTTTATTCCAGGTGTAGTACACATATTATATTTAAGTATGGTATTCGATCTCGTTCATATGACCGCCGCGAGCACGTTTGTAGATATCGATTTTTTGAGGCCAATTTTTCATCAATCTTCCACACATATCGGCTGGAACGTTGGGAATTTCGCTCGATATTGTTCCTGAGCTCCCTTAACGTTGTTGGGGTGTTTGCATAAACCAACGACCTTAACGTATCCCCATAAACACAAATCCAACGGCGTTATATCGCATGAGCGAGAAGACCATTCGACTGGTCCATTTCTTGAGATCACACGGTTATCGAACTTCCCCTTCAATAGATCTATTATTTGATTGTTTGCTGTGCGGCATGTGGCACCATCTTGTTGGAAGCACATGTCACTGATGTCAAATCTATTCGATTCTGGCCAAAAATAGTCTTCAAACATGCCACGATAGAGAACGTTATTGACCGTAACATGGCGATCATATTCATCGGCGAAAAATATGCTCCAATAACACCTCCGGCATGAAATCCACACCACAATGTCACTTTTTGTGGATACAATGGAGTCTCTTGAAGCACATGTGGGTTTGTTGGTGTCCAATAACGCATATTTTGATTATTGACAAAGCCATTGAGCCAAAAATGAACTTCTTCGCTGAAGATTATTCTTCGCAGAGCCGAATCGAAGTTTCGATGCTTCAAATGATCAAGAGGCTTCAGTTCTTGATCTTGCTCAGGCCAAGTTCTTTGGGAAAACTTCGCCAAAATGCAGACTGAGAGATTCCCAATTCCTGCGAACGGCTTGGAAACGACAGATTTGACTCACTTTGAACTGAAGTGCGTAACACTGCGGTATTTTCGGTACTTCGACCGATAGTTTTATAACAAAAAATCAAAATAAACACTATATATTTTAATAACAAAATCAGGTCAAATCTCCTGGTTGGCATCTTTGATTCGAACCCAGTTTCATACATGTTCCAGAATAGGAATCAAGCCACTTCGGCATTTCTCTTAGTTCCGATTCTCCTTTTAATGCAGATACTGAAAATATAACACCTGAATTCTCTCCTTAGTTTAGGTAGTTTAAACATTTATAAGATATATTCCCATATCACATTATAATGAAACCATCGGACTTATTGGCTTTCGCTCTTAAAGTATCTTAAAGGATCAAAATTGAATTTCAGAAATATTTTATGTAAACTGCGGAACACAATTTATAAATAAACATTCGTAAGTACTCGTGATGTCTCTTAACTTAATCGTGGTTCCATTGCATGCCTCTGTTCAACGTAAGTGATGTTCCTATACTATACTCTTAGAGTGGGATTTATGCATCTTGCATTCTGGAAAACTGTGCTCCCGAAGTCTAATGATCTTTTTTTAATTCCTTGTACAAAAAACTGCAATTTTTAGATATCAAAAGCGGCACCACCAGAACAAGAACTCGAACCAAATGCCACAGTATGAAGGAGACGTATTCCCACGACAGTCTCCCGGGCAGGGTCAAATGCAGAAAGTATAAATATTTTTCTAAGAGCTAACAAATTACATTTTTTCTAGTTTGTAAGAGTTTTATAAACTTTTTAATATAAGAAGCAATAAAATATGAAAATAAATTAGTGTATTCAAAAGTGGGCGTGCCATCAAAATCAATCTTCGTTTGCTGGCCACTCGAGGCCGGCACGCACGCAGAAAGCCTTCATGTGATGAACCGAGTCGACCGCAACGAAGCCTATCTTAGTGAACAGAGCGTTGGAGGGCTCATTGCCCTCGTAAATTATAACGTAAACATCTTCACCGCTGGCGGCCACCTTGCGCGCAAAGGCGTTGATCACCAGGGTGGCCAGACCGAGCCGACGAAAGTTGTCCTTTACGTGCAACGTGCCCAGGAAGCCGTACTGGCATCTGTAGGGTGGTACAAAATCACACTCGGTTGTTTGTGGGTAAGTTCAATACTTACCTCGTGCACCAAGCCACCAGCTGATCCGAGCCGCGCTGGTAAACGCCGACGCTAATGTTGTGCTGTATAAGGCGCCTGATGAACTGCAATGAACCCGCTTGGCGGGAGGGCCAGCAATCGTTGACCTCTTCGGCGTCTGAGGCACGCAGCGAACGCAACTCAAATCCTACTGGGCAGCTTAGAAAAGTATTAAATGAAACAGTAATAACATATCTTAACATACCATTTTTTTCAGTGTACTCACTTGACTTCGCATTGCAGAGCCTGCGTCGTGGGCATGTGGTATCTACGCAGCTTGACGCCACGCCAGTTGATGCGCATCTCATGCAGCGCTCCTATCACAATCTCGAACTGCATATGCGGGATGGAGGTAATCTTGTAGCCACGCGTCCAGTCGAGCAGCTTCAGCGCTACGCCAAGGTCGCCATCGTTCGGTTTGAGTGAGTTCACAAACAGCTGGAAACGATCCTGCTCGGAAGGAAGTCAAAAGTTCAGTTTCATGCCATCGGGCAGTTATGTCGGAGCACTTGCCATAATCAGATACAGGCCACTTTGACGCCAGTTCTCGCAGAGGCGGTAAATTTGCACAAATCTGAGTTGTGGCTCCTTCTCATGCCACTTGACGAAGTTGTCCAAAGCGTAGTAGCCCAGGCTATGCGTGGGCCAAGCGATCCGGTAGAGCTCACGTAATTCGACTAACTCCGTTAACTTATTTATTTGGCTTAATTTGAGCATATCTCTCTTTTTTGCTCGCCAAGCAAAACAAATGGTAAAAATTTGATCTCGCGTTCTCCGCGAATGTGAGTCAACCTCTTCAGGCTTTCCCAGTTTTATAGATGCTTCGAATCAAAACAAAGGAGTGTCAGATTGTACCTCCCAACTTCGCGTGAATCCTTTATTTCGTGTGATCTGAGCAGCTCTCACAACAACAACTGGCAAGCGTTACTTACTGCATAAGACTAAAAACGGACTATGTCGACTGCCCTTATCTATTCCAGACCTAAGACAGGCTCAGTCTTTATCTGTCGACCAGCAGATCGCTTAGAAATTATCGCCTGCGTTCGGAGTAAACTAATAAAAGGCGCTAATCATGTGGGCACAGCACAGAACTATGAAGATACGATTAGTTTGTCCATTGTTCCTCGACTGGCCACGATACTCACAAATTGTTGTTATCTCATGACTCCAACTCGGATTGAGTGAGATAGCGAACACGTTCAAAACGACAACAATTCTTGAGTCAATTTTAGAGTGGCTTTTGTTTTGCATCTGAGTTTGGTTTTCCACTCATTTACTTCCGTGTCATGGGAATTGAGTGAAGCAAAAACAGACATGAGCAAAATCAAAACAAAAGAAAACCGGTTTTGGGTCGCTGATTCTTCTCTCCGTTTGCTTTCTCACTCAAATGTTTGGGAATATGGTTGTTAACTCATTATGTGGATAGAGTCGGGTACTACGCACATTTGTACATCATATTAGTTATAGGGAAATGTTTGTAACGTCCAAAGGGAAGTGGCTTAGGTATATTTGTTCTTGATGAACATTTTCCCTTTATTATTGTAATAAATTACCAGATCGAAAATAGATAGGGACTGATATAGTATGCGTAGTCTGCGTAAAGAACTAAATATATGAACATCGAAAACACAATTCCTCAATTTTATACATTTGTCTCTAGGATATCGTCATGAAATTATGAACATAGGTCACTTGTAATATTTAGATGGCTAAGTATAGATAGATAAAAGAGGGGTAGACCGGAGAAATGCCGAAGAAGAAGGTCTTCAAGCACTCATGAATTGCTGCTCTTTGTACTATAAGCAGAGAACACAGAGAAAGGAAAGTCTTTTTCGCTGCCAGCGTCCGAATCGGACACACCACGATTTTGAGTGAATTCACCACGATTCTGAGTGGATTCACCACGATTTTGAGTGAATTCACCACGATCCTGAGTGGATTCACCACGATTTTGAGTGGATTCACCACGATTCTGAGTGGATTCACCACGATTTTGAGTGGATTCACCACGATTCTGAGTGGATTCACCACGATTCTGAGTGGATTCACCACAATTTTGAGTGGATTCGTGTACCACTTCCGTCTGCTTTATTTCGCTGCTTCGCCGTTTGACGTTTAAGTTTCTTTTCTCTGTGTTCTCTGTTATAAGCCTGGACATATTTGGAGGAGACAGAGGATTGTGAAATGGAAAAGCTAAGCGGCTAAGTATGATATATGGTGTATACTTATCAACATGGGCGGATATTTCTATTTATGTACTTCTTGTAGGTGGCCTTTGAAAAATAAAATATATAAAAACTAGTTTTGTGTTTTATTTGATCAGTTAAGCATGCCAATTGTGGCTTCCAAGGGTAGTGTTCTGTTTCGGATGATCTCCAGAGTGATTGAATAGGTCACTCAGGTGGGTATTAGAAAGCAAAATATCTGCCAAGAGTAGCATAATAGTTGTGAACGTAGCATTATGGCGGTTGATATAACATATGTTTTAGTTGTGTTGTTCGAGACTGTTCCCAGGGACCATTCACAGGAAAGACTGATGGTATATAGTTCAGCTTACTAGGGAGTTTCTGGCTCTAGATGTAACTGATGTCTGCGATCTGTTGTTCGCAACTGTTCCCAGAGACCATTCACAATTGAGAGACATTAGTAAACTTTTTATATAGTTCAGCGAAGTAGGGAGTCTCTGGGTATTCATTTGGCAAGCTGACAACAACTGACGTGATGTTTATGGGGGTATCAATCCTCTCTTTTTCGTGGTATCAAAATGGGCCGACCTTAGACTATGTGTGCCTGCAGGCAGCTAACTAATTAACTAACTTTGTAGTTCTGCTTCTAAATATTCAGTGATATTTAAATGAAATTTTATGAAAAACTTTTGATAATTTCGTTTTATATTCTGGGCCGTCACTTTATAACATTTCTAAATCCAGACCATATTGTATACTGCGTCACCAATGTGTCAGGGCAGTACTGTTTTCTAGATATAGGCTATGAAGAATTCCTATTCAATTTGTTAAAAGTATGAGAGTTAGTGTTAGAATCAAGGTCAGATTTTCTTTTGCACTTGGTACTGAGTCTAATGATATTCCTAGATAGACGCAGATTTAGCCTCGGCCATGTTTGCCTGGTGATTTCACAGGTAGTGGCACAAATCCACCTTTCAATGGTAGAATTAATTAGGGTCTCCCTTATGAGAAGCTTACAAGTCGCAAGAGGTACACCCATATGCCTTCCAACATTTGGCATACAAGTGCCATCTCTCGCAAGTTGATCAGCCTTGCTGTTCCCTAGTATATTCCTATGTCCTGGTATCCAGCACAAATGGATATGGAATTTTTTAGCCATCTCATTTAGAGATTCTCTGTATTGCACTACTATCTATTAGAGGCATATGTTCCTTGCATATAGGAGGTGTGGTAGTCTTCAACTCACAGTCCATATAAAGATGTAGTGTACTTTTATAAGTCGATACGGCAGACTTGCAACATGGTTACTGGTTTCAACTTCGCTTGAGTTGAGAATTGAGTAAGAATTTTCAAGTTTAAAGTTTAAAGTTTTCTCAACACTTGGAACTGAGTGATCAAGGTGAACAAATAAAGAAAGAATAAAGAACGAATAAGAACGCTTACGTATTCAGTGTGTGTATTTGATTAACTACACTTTTACCAACGCTACCATAACTCTTCCATTTATACACAGCTGTGACGAACCAGTATTGAAGTCTTAAGTAAAGCGTCACTTTAAAGTGAATCAGAATTTGATCAGGAGCCAATCTGTACAACTGGCTGTAGTCCTATGTTATGTCCCGCGTCTTTTCGAAAGAAAAACGTTCGTTGGTGCGATTGTTGAGTAACGCGCATCTTAGGTTGTATTGTTAAACTGCCATGGACACTTCTGTACCGCCTGAAGATTAGAGTCAGTCCATACCTGACAGTTTTTATCACTAGCATACGAGATCATTTATTCAGATTTTCCTGTCAAATAAGGGAATCTCGTGGCAATAGCTCTGAAGACGAATCTCCGGATATGTGGTCGCATTATGATTCTGTAGTGCGGAGATGGCCACGAACAATTAAAGAGAGTTATATAGTGTTAGGGTGATTTTATGTAAGGTTGTAAAATAAGAGAAAGAGAATAACATAAGTGCACATTCAAAGTATACAAGTTCGAGGGTAGTTCGGGCTTAAGTTATTCATCAGAAGATAAGTTTTCTTGTGCATTTGATAAGTTTTGTATCCTTGTATATCCTCAATTTTGTATAGCTCGATGTGCTGTGATTACCTTTCTTTATCGGTATATAGTATTATGGGTGAGACATGTTTAATTTCAGTACTCCGCTTCATCAACCGTGTTTTGTGTGCTGCTTAGTATATAGCGCCATCCTGTTGGAACCACATCTTCTCCACAAAACTATGAAAAAGTGCTGTGGTAAGCTAATAATCAAAACAGTCACGTATGGACTGACAAACCAAGTAATTAAGCTCCGTTATGCTTCTATAAAACCAATTTATAAGTCTCAATTTATCAGTCTCTCTCTTGCCAATGAGTCCCTTTTCACGTGAATGACAAATGCTCGCTTTAAATATTCTCCTTAATCCAAGTGCTAACAAAACAATAACTGCGGAAAGCAGAAAACTGACTGAGCAAAGAAAAATCCCGCAACGCTTTTCCGGTGAAAATTATTAACCACATCATTCAGCTCAACGGTGGCTGGTTCGGTGAGACGCTCCTCATTGTCTTCCTGTCTGTCAGCTTGTCAGCGCAACTCGGTTCTGTGCCATCACGAGTTTCCTCATAATTGCGGTTGCCAGTGCAGCTCCCCTATTCCATGCTGGTGTCAGTTTTGGTGATTTCGTGCCAAAGTCCCAGTTTGAGGAAAACAAAACAAATAAAATTAACGTTTGTTTACCGTGTCGAGATCATTGAAATAAGCTGAAGCTGCTGCCAGAGGTGGAGCGCCTTAGCGTGTCAGTTGGCTTTTATTTTCATTAGTCTGCTCGGATGACACAAATATATGGCACTCAAATCATAAACATATAAAAAGTTGAATAAAAGAAGTAATGGAAAACACGTAGTATATATTTCAGATAACAAGTTGACAGTGTTGAGTGTCGGGGTAAACAATTGGACTGCTTCAAAGCTTCAGATTCGTCATTTCACTAATTTGCGAAAAATTCTTTACATTTTTAAGAAGAATTTCTGCCTTAAATAAAAATAATAACAATAAATTTACTTTTGCGGTTTTTCCCCCCAAATGCCACAAAAAGAAGTAAGTCCCCTCCCACAAAGTCAACACCGCTTGTTGAGCTTAATCAATGAATAATCCACTATGCTGAATACACTAACCAAATAATCTTCTATGATAATAATGGCTATTCAAATTAAGGTCACCAGCTTATATAAATATTTGCAGTTTTCACCTAAAAAATGTGAAGATAATACGCACGAATAAATTCCTGTCGCGTAATTCTGAGACCCATGCTATTTAATGAGCTCTCTAAGGTCCTCGGCTAATGTGGCCTAACCTTGATAGGAAAAAATCTAAAGACTTGCTTGGTCTGTCGAGAGAGAATATATCTAAGGTCGTGGCTTGTATAACTGGTCATTGACTATTCGGTAGGCTTGCTCTCAGGCTGGGAGTATTAAGTCATGAAAACTGCAGAAGCTGTGGGGATGAGCAGGAGGAGGAGGAGACTGTGGAGCATCTCCTCTGTGCGTGCCGGGCTGTAGCTAGAAGCAGAGCGGGCTATTGAGGCCAATACGCTTTCAGCTCTCTTACGGAAGTGTCCGCCGCGAATGTCAAACAAATCCTGCGCTTTATTGGGGCTTCAATATGGTTTGGCAAGTAAAAGTAGAGGCGCGGTCTTACGCGGGGGTATCGCAATGGTCTGAGTGAGTTGGACTGTAGACAGACTACCACTAAACCCTAACCTAACCTCCGATGAATTTTAAGATAATTGCCTTAGATTGGGAAGAAATTTCGCCGAACTTCCAGAAGTGCTGTGCTCGAATGTAGACCCATTTGTGAAGATAAATTGTTAGTGCTTAGATTTCAGCTCTTCATAATATTCTAGGGAGAGTTTTTGGTATACGGTTGTGGAGTGTTTGTCGTATTTATAAGGTCGTAGAAGAAATGAATGTCAGGTGCCACGGAGGAAAATTATTGGCAGCCGTTAGAGTTGGAGATGGTGACAAACCCATCTGCTTGACATAATAGATGCTTCTAACCTTCAAGCTTCTGTAAGGAAGAGGACGAGCAACACAACATGTGTTAGGAACTTGCTCCGCCCTGATGCACAAGAGAAGGAAACACCTAGGCGTATTCATCATACTCGATGACGAACTCAGACTCTGTGAGGTAGGACCAATACTGCAATTCATCGAGGGAATTGGGCTAAGAGAAATACTGTAGGTCCACGAAGGGGGCACAATAGATCTTATAGGTCGCAGTGCAACATCCCCTCAACGATAATAATAATAATAACCGTCATGGATAAAAATATCGGATAATGAATTTGACGAAAATGTTCGGCCATCAATCAAATCCTTAGAGATGAATCGTTGAAGCAAATTTATCGAAAACACGGGAATTGGATTGGTCTTGGTTGGATGGATCTTATGGTATCACCACTTAAGTGCTTAAATGAGTTTTCCCGAAGAAGCCTGCCACTCTAATCTAAAGGGAATTGGATTCACAAAACGCCTATAATGTTTGAAGACTTGCCTCGGGATACTTCTTCTATGGTTACTTCAAACTGAAGCAAATGATGGTAGAAAATCATAATTTTTACTTAAGAGAGACGGGTCTGGAGATGGCAATATATCAGGAATCTCTACTTAACATTTTTTTAGTGTATCTTTGAATGAACCAATTCCGATGATCCAAAATAGTTCTAGGTGATACACCACTCAGTCTGTAAGTCGCTGGTGTAGATGTCCGGTGTTCGCATTGGACTCCATGAAACCATAAACTCGTGGTTCTGTTGAATGTTTCAGGAGGAGCAAGTTCAAGAGAGAGTCAATGAAAACCGTGGGTGAGTCCCAGAAGTTCTCAGCTATATTCTGATTATGCTTCCATATGTTGTGTCGTTTGAAACACCCTAGTATTATATTTTTCTCCAAAGCATCGTTGGTGTCTTAGAAGAATTCAGAACGACAACTTGGGAACTTGGGATAAGACCGCTTGATTTTTTTTTATAAACCTTTATTATTTTATTAATTTTTATAAATTTTTCATTATATTTATTTATAAATAATTATATTTATTTATAATTATATTTATTTATAATATATTATTTTAACTATTATTACCATTCATAATAATTCCTCGTTTATATTACAAACTCTCTAATATCGTTGTAATGAAAACCTATTCGCCATCTGGCCACTCGAAACCACCCTCGGTGGGGAATGTGCGCAGCCAGTAACAGGTGTGAATCATTTTGAAGCCCAGCTTGGAGAACATGCCACACGACGGCGTATTTTGAGGTCCTACCAGAGCCATGACATCGTCACCCAACTCGGCAATGCGGCGTGAAATGGCCCGCGTTACCAGGCTGCCAAGGCCCAAGCGCTGATGTGAGTCCCTCACCTGCAGAGCGCCAAGAAAGCCACCTTGTAAGCTGGAAGAAATTTTAATGAAGGCCGGAAATTTATCAGGAGTGAATGCTGAGCTCACCGCAAACTCCAGGCCACTAGTTCGTTGCTCCCCACCACATACACGCCCATATTCGCGTTCAAGGCTATTTGCCGTTTAACAAAGAACAGCGAACCGTGATGCTGATTGGGCCAGTGGGAGTCCACAGTCTCAGCATCATTCTCCGTTAGCGGACGGAGGTAGTATTCTGCTGGACACCTAACGTAAATTTGCTTAATTAGAGGAACTTAAAACTGTGATTATTGAGGCTGGCAACCTACTTCGTGTCCAACTTCAAAGCCTCTGCGCAGGGCATGTGGTAGAGCCGCGTCACACTATCGTACTCTACTTGCAATTGTTTGCTCTTGACGATTTGCAGCACTGCCGGACGATGACATTCCCAAAAGGAGCTCACCTTGTAGCCGTCTCTCCAGTCTAGCAGCGAAAGGGCTTTTGTTAGCAATTCGTTATCGTTGACATTCAAAGAATGCAGAAAAAGCTGATAACGATCCTGGACAAAAGGGGAAAAAAGCCAATCGGATACCATTGAATCGAACTGGCCAAACCAAACGGACGGAGGTAAACTTACCACAACCAAGTACAAACCCTCGCTGCGCCAGTCCCCATTCAGCGTGTAAATGTGTAAATTTTTTATTTGCGGCTTCCGCTCCAGCCAGCGTATGAAGTTGTCCAGACAATAGTAGCCCACGCAGTGCTGCGGCCATTCGCGGCGGTATAAATCACGCAATTCTCGCAGTTCGGCGATTTCTGTGATGGCAGTCAGCCGAAAATCGACAGGCGACATATTCACTCCTGTGATGCTGATCCCTCTAAAAACTGGCGCTGCCGCAGCTCACAGTGGTCCGTATTTTTTTTGGTGTTTGCTGCTCTGTTGCGTTGAGGTCGAATATAGTCGAATGCAGTCGAATATAGTGGAATATATAGGCAACCAGTTAAGATTCCCAAAGTGCTGCTGATGCCGCTGGGGCGGCTGCGTTTGCGGTGAAAAAATTCAATCAATGCAAAATTCACAAAACAAACTCAAATCGAAAACCAATTAAAGTGCACCCCTGCCTGAGGGGTGGGGAGAGTGGGGTCAGGTGATGGTCGGTGACAAAGCCAAATGTTGCCATTGGCAATTTGCCCCCTGGCAGGGATTTGCCTCGCTTTGCTTGCGCCGTTCCGAATTGCCAGGATTCGAAATTGATTTCGATTTCCGGCCTTTGACATATTTTTTTGCTCATGTTTATCCGCCGCCTAAAAGGACCTTAACTCAAACCGCTTTTACGTGCGACAATTCCATTGATGCACTTGCAAAGCTCTTTAAAAGTGTCGGAAAGGTTCGCAAAAATCCAATTGTTCAGATAATTCGCTAAAGGATCTGTTCAGTTCGGCCAATTAATTAATCATAACACATCAAGCAGTGTTGTCACTTTTTTCTGCTTCACTGTTTGACTTCCGGACCAGTCCAGGACGAAGATAGAGAGGTATAGGGATAGAGGCTAGTGATGCTAAAGGTGCGGCTGGAATAGTGTAACTGGAAGCATGCAACTGGAATAGTGCGATTGGAAGACTGCAAATGGAACAATTGAATTGGAACAAGGCAATTAAACAGTGCGGTTCGAACAGCGCAACTGGAATATTGCGAGTGGAACAGTGTGAACTGAAATAGTGGAATAGAGCCTGGAACAGTGCGATTTCGAGTAGTGCGACTGGATCAGGAAGATTTGGAGCAGTGCAGGTGGAATAGTTCGATTGGAACAGTGTAACTGGAATAGTTCCATTGGAATTATGCAACTGGAATTATGCAACTGGAATTATGCAACTGGAATAGTGCAGCTGGAATAGTGCAATTGGAACAGTGCTACTGGAATATGGAGATTGGAACAGTGTAACTGGAATAGAGACTGGAAAAGTATGATTTGGAGAAATGCAGCTGGAATAATGTGAATACATCGATAGGAAGAGTGCGATTCAAACAGGGCAATTGGATTAGTTGCGATTGGAGCAGTGATATTGGAATAGGGCGATTGGACCAGTGGAACTGAAATAGTGCAACTGGAATATGTTGATTAGAATAATGCAACTGGAATAGTGCGATTGAAACAAAGCAACTAGAATACTGTAATTGGAACAAGGCAACTGAAGTTGTGTAACTGGAATAGAGACTGGAAAATTATGATTTGGAGAAGTGCAACTGGAATATTGTGATTTAAACAGAGCAACAATTTGAATACATCGATTGGAAGAGTTCCATTGGAACAATCCAATTGGAATAGTTGCGACTGGAATAGTACGATTGGATTAGAAAGATTGGAGCAGTGGAGCTGAAATAGTATAACTGATATAGTGTAACTGGAATAATACGATTTCAATAGTGTGAATGCAATAGTCCTACTGGAACAGTGCGATTGGAATACAAAAAATGGAATAATGGAATTTGATTGGAATAGTAAAACCGGTATAATGCGGTTGGAAAAGTGTGAGTAGAATAGTGCTACTGGAATAGGGCATCTGGAATAATAGGAATTGAACAGTGTGACTGGAATAGTGCGACTGGAACAGTGTGACTGGAATAGTGCGACTGGAACAGTGTGACTGGAATAGTGCGACTGGAACAGTGTGACTGGAATAGTGCAACTGCCTCACTTTGGCAGTTCCGTGATATTTCCTAGAGAGTCAGAAATCCAATCCGATGTAGTTCACGTCTATTTCCATTTTTCCAAGTACTCGCAGATTGTTTTGATATAATTTTGATACACGCACACATACACGCACGGATACACACGCATACACACTCAAAGTTATTCTCTCTTCCAGCGAACTTTCGCAGTCCTCTGCTTGATCATGCATTTGCTTTCGTATAAGGCCCAACCATGCCTTCCGAATAGTGCAAGTGATCGCAAATTGTGACCCAAAACCACAGAAAAGCAATGAAAAAGTGTTCCATCAGCGAAAATTCTGTATCTCTAAAACTGTTGACACGAAAATGTCTTTTCTTCCACTTATTTTAAAGCACTTATAAAGCGACTTCTAAACATGAGAAGTCTGTAGCGAAGAACATAAAGATATATACGAGTATGTATCTGCTATACTGCACATGAATTCTCTGTGCTCCTACTCTATGGGATCCTATTCTATGGGAGGTGCAGCAGAGAACATCAATGCACACTTTTAATTTGTTAGAAATAAACTCACACAAGGAGACAATTTTTGAAATGTTTTCACACGTTTAACTAATCTTTGGTTCTTTGTAACTTTACTCACTTGCCTTGAAATTATTATAAATTAATTAAGAAAATTAAAAAACAAATGCGCTGAGAACAAAATACACTTTCGCGATCAAACTATTCCAACTGAAACTGCCGTTTCTCAATGTAATCGCTTTTATGGTTGGTTTTCCGAACTGATACGAAAACAAAGAAAAGCTTTTTCAAAGCTTTTACTCAGAAGAGCGCGAAGAGATTACGTTTCTCTGAAGATTTGAGATCTTTAATTGGTCAGATTATTATGTCGACTATGCATAAAAGCTGAGACAATGCGCAGAATACAGATAACTCCCGATAAATGAGACGATCGGACTTGCCTCTGGAGCAGAGAACACAGAGAAACGAAAGTCTTTTTCGCTGCCAGCGTTCGTAGCGGACACACCACGATTTTGAGTGGATTCACCACGATTCTGAGTGGATTCACCACGATTTTCAGTGGATTCGTGTACAAGTTTCCTTTCTCTGTGTTCTCTGGTTGCAATGATCTCGAAGGCAGCTGAAATGGAGAAAAGGGAGATACTCGTATAGTGTAATATTTTAATCTCACTCATTATTTCAGTATCTCTTGTTAAGGATATTGTGACGAAACAGCAATTTTTATGAGTAAACATGAAAAATTACATTCAAATTGTGGAGAAAATATTCGGTATTCGTTGGTGTTGCTATCACGTTCTCCCTAATGTAACTTTCAATGTTTTGTACCGAAACAATTAGTCTGATTATTCTGTAGCACTCAGAGCATAAAACTTCCATTGTGAGGTATATTCATATATTGTATATAACTGATCTTTGAACAAGTCTCAATAGATCATGTGCTTCCAAAGATCCAAACTTGATTTGTCCGTAATCATGTTGTCTCTTTCTGTCACGCTATGAAGCTTAAGCGATATTGTTATATGTGTTGCAATAATGGACAAATTTCTGGGATATATAAGAACAGTCTGGAAGGTAGACCGTAGGTAGACCTAAGGTAGATCGTGAGTATAAAGAGAATGAAGCAGCAAAGACAACAATCATCAATATAGAGTTGAAAATAGCAGTGATAAGAATAGATATAAACTGAGACTTATTTTAAATTAAATACTATAAACTATTTCTCAAGTGAATTGTTGTTAATTGAAACTACTTTTATTAAAGCTAAATAATCAAGTCGAATGCACATTCCAGTGATTGGAAATAAAAACTAATTTTCGTAAAAACACACAGTCCCAAACATATTATTAGCGCCCATATTAAGAACAATGTGGTTAGTTTCGCAGTCAATTTAACTCTTTCTTTACGGTATTAGCCCAGGTTGTAGAGTATCTCTAGGTCGATCTAAGCCGACTGCAGATTCCTGTACTATTGTTTTGGTTACTTCAGAGCCCATTGAGAACTTTGAATGATATGAAAGATAATCTTTACGATAGAGACCACCGATAAACATAATCATGGACGTGAGCATTGGCGCATCAGCATTTTTTGAAGACCAAGAAGTCAGTGACCAACTTGAGTTTGTCCACAATTAAACAATGAGCTTGCCGCAACAAGCTTTCAAATAAGATTTAATTTTACTTATCTGCAAATATAATTTTATATTTTTTATATGTTCCTAATCGGGACTATTTTTCTGTACTGATAAGCACAAACGTAGTAAAAGTAGGTGTAGGAGTGTGAATGGGTAAATAAAAAACAGATTGGAGGACAAAATGTGAGAAGTCGGTAGTGGAAAAGTGGAAAAAGTCGGAAGTAGTGGAAAAAGTAGAGCAGTGATTATCTATTTAAATTGTGTTTATGATGCACTGAAAACAATTTTATAGTTGTCCACACAGCTCTCAGGATCAACCTCTATTCCGTTCTGTGTAAGCGATTGCAAATTCTTCCTGTGGAAGTCACTCATATGCCACAATGTTCAAAACTTTGGCATAGTTTGAAAGAAGAGGAAATAGAGTCTGAAGAATACATGTCTCTCATGTTCTCTTCATATCTCTCAGGAACAATTTCAACACTCTCAGCTGTTTCTATGGGAATTGTCAAGAAAACTCATCAATTTTGTGTTCTTCACCATTATTTATCCAACCAACATTTCAACACCCTCAGGAGTTGCCATGGCAATTGTAAAGTTCCTCCGTGTCTTCGAAGCTAATAAATTAATTTACATTAGAACAATCTTTAAGACCAGACTTTAGGAAGGCGAAGGTGTATACCGATTCTGCCATCTACCATCATTGGAACCATTTAGAGAAGCTAAGCAAAAAGCTCCTTGAAATATTTAGTATGAATTTCTAAACATTGAGAACAGAATGTTTCATTAATTCTCTCTCTTTATCACAACTGAAACTGAGTTTAATTTACGAAATAAAGACAATTAAGCAAGGAAAGCCCATATACTTGGAATCACCAATAGAAGAGAAGAAAGAAACAGCTGGGAAGCGGTGTGTGGATCTCGACTATTTCATTAATGAACGAGTAGGTTTAGGGATGATAGATAGATAGATAGAAGTAGGGTAGGTCAGAGAGCCTTCGAAGAAAGAGACCTGCAAGCACTCAAGCATTGAAGTCCATTGTACTAAGCCTGGAAAAATATGGTTTAGGGACGACTCCGCTTATTTGCAACCATCACAATAGAAGAGAAAAGCTCACCTCTCAGAACAAATAATGCGAACTGGAAATAATTCTCAAGGCCCTGTTGCCAAAGTTACATTTACATAGAAGCGCATTATGTGGACAATGGAAATGCCGAGCAACTTATTGAGCAAGCTATCAATATAGATGAGAACAATAAACGGTTCAGAATAATTAATGACAAATGTAGAGGTGTCTTATGACTTGGATACCGAACGATGCAGGGACTTACATCAAAGTCTCTTGGGCAAAAGATGTGATTGGATAAAAGCTTTGATAGGATAAGAGACAAGAAAACAAAGGCATATCCCGTATTCGAGGATAGGTGCGCCTCTTGGTAGTTCCTCAGTAATAGAGGCTGGTAGCGTACACACCAAACAGCTTCTGAATAGGCTTTCACGTAAGATGAATATTAAAACCCTTCAGATTTGGACCCAGCAATTTATGAAAGAATCGAAGTATCTCGGAACAATTAATGGGAACTAGAGAAAGGGTGCATTACTCAGAAGTAACGCTCCATTCAGGCTTTTAATGCAATGGAATAGAAGCAGAGTACATTTTTTCGGAAACAAGAAAGGGAATAAGGACAGTCCACAAGCCGTGGAAGGTAATGAAAACAATCCACAAGCGGTGGAAGTGAATAAGGGCAATCAACAAGCGCTGAAGGAAAAAAAAACATTCCACAACGGTGAAGCGGTGCATGGAAATAAGGACATTATCCAACCAAAGCACCCATATGGATCGGTATTATGGTAATTGTCAGTACTCAGAGGACATCCTCGCTCTTAATTGGTTGACTTTTGAGTGCTCATACGAGTATATCACAACATAAAGCAGCTGACTTCTATTTTGGCTTCTATAGAACTTAAAGAACAATTCTCTCTCTTCGTCACAACTGAAACTGAGTTTAATTTACGAAATAATGACAATGTTTGCTTTTAATATGCTTCCTTGGCGAAACGTGGTCATAAAAAATGGATTGCAGTGAGGGAGAAAAGTGAACAACAGCAAAAGGAAAATCACGCTAGCTTTTCCTGTGCAAATTATTAACCGTAAAACTCACCTCTGCGGGCAGGAGCCATCATTGTTATCCTGTCAGCGCACTTCCTGCGCCATCACGAGCATAATAACACCGCTCTCCCCTCGCCGCATTGTGCTTGTTTATGTTGCTGTCAGAGTTTTTGTTATTTCGTGCAATAGTTTCATTTTATTTCTGCTCGTGCGCTTTTTTCCTGCACCTTTGAGGGAAATTGCAAAACACCATCAACGACAACAACAGCGGAGGACAAAGCAAATGTCGGAAGAAAGACACACGAGCGGGACAATAACGCAGCGAACATAATCTGCGGGATGATACGAGTACTCACAGCAGTAGCTGCGGAGAAGATATTATGATGTTATCAGCAACAAAAGGAGCAATCATCACCAATCCGTGCGTTACTCACGTCGCGATTAGTCTGAGATACGGAAAAGTGAGCGGGAACTACGGAGTGGAACTATTTCGTCCTGGGTGCATTGTTGGTGTAGCACTTTGACTCTCATCCGTGAGTCACGTGCCTGCCTTGCAATGGGGTTGCTTGCATTATTGAAAAGGGTTCGGCTCCAAATTAAAAGCGTTAATAACACAATTTATCGCTAGTAAAAGGACACTTGCTGCAGTTCTGAGTGCGTTGTGGCGTCCATTATGCTAAATCACCCAAGGATGAGTGTCATAGTGGTTACTAGGAAGGGGTGCGAAGGTCATAAAATGTTGGAAGTTAAAAGTCAACTTAAAAGAAAGGATTTTAAATTAGATTTTAAATAGTTTTTCTCCGCTCACGATTGACTCGATTTCAAGTTCGCCTTTACTCCCTGCTAGCAAGCTTCTACTTCATATTTGAATGAATGACTTACAAAGGAGAGTTGCTGAGAGGGGGAGGGAGTTAGAGTGGAGAGAAAAATGAAAGAAATCACGGCTATAAATCCGGTCGCTGTATCGTTTCCGCGCGGCTGTAAAGACGGATGCACGCCGCTGCAAAGGATGTGCGCTTATTTGCATTTCGTTTGGTTGCCAGCTTTGGGCTTCCTTAAGAATTTTCCCTTCGCCTGCCTCGGCCTTTGTGTGGAATGTTCTGCATTTTGCTCGCTGCTTTGTGGCTGGCTTGTTGATTTTGCCTAAGCACACACTCTCAAATGCACTAACCCACACACCAACACACACAAACACACCCAAACATACCCAAACACACACACACCCAAACACACCCATACATAGTGCATACTTTCATATGCAAGTACAACTCCTAAGTAGTGCCTTGCATTGCGAAGGATCTGCTTCGTCTGCTTTGAATTTATTGTGCTTGTAAGTACGAAATGTGCAAATTGTCCGATAAGGATATCCTTTCTCCATTTCGCCGCTTCTTCACTTTTCTGTCCTGCCGCTGCTTGTGTACATGAATTTTCTTTTAACATAATTTTCTTTATTTGAATTGAAATGAATTGTATTTGCTGGGAGTTTCTTAGCTGCGGTCGATGCTTTTTTCTTCTATGACTAGAATTTGTTAGGAAATTCTGGAGTCCTTCTCTTTGACTTTGTAGCTTCGTTTCTATTAAGTCTTGCAATCATTTTTCCTTTGTTTGTTTAAATTATATTCACTTATTTATTTATTTTATTGCATATGTAATCTTGCGCCTCAGCTGTTTCAGCAGATAACGCAGTGACATCGATAATGCCATTGCATCTGCATTGTTCGCATCCGCCTCTTTTGATCTGTCCGTCTCCGCGCAAAAGGAACAATTTCATTCTCTCTCTCTCGTCTCTTTTTTTTTATAAACTGTTCACAGGGTTGCCAACTCTCCGAGAAGGTCTCGTTTTGTTCTTTTCATAGAATAGTAGGCATGCTAAGAATCTCACTCTAGGCAGATCGTGAGTTCGTATCCTGCCCCGGGCATGATCTCAACAATGCTGCTTTCTGAATAATTTTCTATTCGAGTCGAAGACTTAGTTGCAAGTTCTCATTCCACCCAACCCCTTGCAGACATATCTAATTATGTTGCAAGGTATAACAATAATACATTTATGTCTGGTTCGGATCGCTGGACGTCCATATTACTATAAATCAATTAATCGTAGGTCTTGTCCAAGTTAACCAATCTTTTAACAGCGATCTTACTAAAATAGTTAGTTTTACTTTGGTAGTAAAAATGATATATTACCCTGTATACTACAATACGGCGAACAAATTGACTAGACTCACCAGATAGCCTAATGCGTATATTATCCCGAGGCCTTTAACTTGGTTTTACAAACTTCGGAAAATTGTTGGTAATGCAATCATAAACTGAGTCCACCCAAATGGAGCCTGTAAATTAAAGCTTTTGAATATCCACAAAGTTTATTATCTCTGAATACCAATTTTCAATATAAGATTGGTAATTGGAATATCTAAAATGAATTATATATACATACATATTATATTATAACTGGCATCTGGCCGACTTCGCCTTTCTGTTGTTTGACTTCCTACCCATTTTGGATACTACTCTACTACAACTTCTAGAATGGGTTTCAATATAAAACCGGATTGGGTACCAAAATCTGAGATTGTAAATATGAAAAGCAAAAAAATTGTTGGCAGCTCTGGCAGTTGATAAATTTATAATAGGCTCAACCACCTCAAGGAAAACGTGCCAAAATTGTCTCACGTGCGTTCACACGTACACGGCGACAGGTGTCGTGCGTTCACACGTACTCTAACGTTTGCTCGTAGCAAAGAGAGTGCCTATGTGTGAATTGCTCATAGCAACAACACTCATCGGGAAACCAGGCCAGAGAAGCACTCTTCTCTCCCTGGAAATATCTTCTTCTTCTTCACTGGCTAGAGCTCAGTCCATAGATGAGTTCTACGCTCTTTCTCTATAAGAGCTTCAAGCAAACACGATCGTGTGACACAATTTTATGAATGCACTGAGAAAAAATTCAGCGCAAATTGCGAAGAAAATTTCCTAATTATTGAAAATAATTATGGAGAGCCGTAATATTGGGTTTGGCAAAGAAAAGTTGGAAGCAGAACAGAATTTTTTTTATAGAAGCACTATAGAACGAGTCATAAAGATAGATAATTAAATAAGTAAAGATATGTAGATAAATAAATTAAATTTGAATTAAAGTCGGTTTTCAAAAAAAGACCTTTAGAAACATAATCTTGAAAAGCAAAAAGAGTGCAAACAAATAGAGAAGCTTCCTGTGTGGTCGCTCTAGTCTTGATACAGCAATGCCGTCCATTCAGTGACGATGGTTTTTTTAAATATCTTTCCAAAGATACTCTGAAATGTTTAAGGAAAAAGGTGGAAGAATTTGCCATAAATATCAATACAATCCCTTTGTCCCAACAAACCGTGGCATGACAGAGAAAAGAAGCCCATATATCCATGCATTTTAAAGAGATTGCTAAATTTTTTCAATACTCGTATGTCCTCTCGTGGAATAAATATTATTATTTTTATACTAAGGAATTATGTATGCAAGGGTTTGAGGTAATGAATACTAGCTATTGAGGCCTTCGACTCGAAGAACAAAGGATTTAGAGAGAAGAATTTTTGAGACCATGCCCGGGCAGGATTCGAACCTGTGAGCCCCGAGTATACTACAGAAGCTGGTTGGAGTAAAATAGATGCCAAGTTCCAAAACAAAAACAGAGATTTATAAGCCTGACTCGATGTTTGGTACAACATATAATTGTGAAATAGATTTTTCAGTGTGGAAAATAAAAAAAAACGGAATAGGCTCTTTAATATACATTTAGAAGTAAAATACCTTAGCGAATAAATTGTTACGACCATGATGAGTACTAAAGATATACTGCACTTTAAATAGCTTTAAAAACTATTTTTGAAGATAAGACTCTTATATTACAAAATCTTCTTAAAGAGTTATTATAAATTAAATTCAAGAATAACTATGAAAATTTTCTGGAGCTGCCTCGATTAAGTATTCGATTATATATTTAATATCATGGAGAAAAATCAAATTCCTTTCTTTATAATTTTCCCAGTGTATACGATTTGGATCTAATTGCTCCGTCTAACCAAATACTCTATAATAGAGAGTATTTGGTCTAACGAGCTCTCTCACTGCTTTACACATACGCAAATTGCATTGTGTGCTTTATAAGAGAAATGCGGCGATCTCTTATCTACCAAATATCCTCTCCTTCACTCACAAATGCTCCATTAACTTTGGGTAACCAGAGATCTTCTCTGGGCTGAACAACTATGAGTATCTTAAAGATTTGTACTTGCATTGTGAGCCAGAGCTGTGGGTATTTCAGTTGGAAGCCAGTTGGCGATCTGTGCGGCTGAATTCGCAAAACTGAGCAAACAACCGACGCCGTATACGAGCAGCTACGTGTCTGTTGGTTTCTGTGTCTCTATCTCGTGTTTAAGAGTTATCAACTCGCAGCAAAAATGTTGCATTCCTTAATCGAAATACCCACTTCAGAGTGGCCCAAGTTGCGCGATCTGTACACGCCTCACAAGAGGAGTTCTTCCGCCTACAACTTGTTGCAGAATTTCATCAATTGGGCTGCTCAGGATCCAGAGGGACATGTGAAAATATACTCGCTTGACGGTGACTGGGAGGAGGATGGCACCTTTGTTGCTCATGTAAGCGTGTGCAAGAAATGTGATCCAATTGAGAGTAATGAGAAAAACGTTTTTATAAAGATTTAAAATAATAATAAGAATCAATACTCTACAGTCGGCCAAGGTAGTGCTCGTATCTATGTGTACCTGTGAACTTTGTACTTCTTTTTAATGCGCATTCACAGGAATTGGAGCAAGTTCTATGCACATCTGTTTGGCGGTCTCTGTCTTTATCGATTTGAACTCTTCGAGCCGTTCAATGGTTGTCTATAAAACTGAGCTACTGCCCCTCTTTCCATGGGTGTGAACAATGAAACACATGCATACAAATCTACGACTATTGTCAAGCTTCTGATTTGTTATATTCAAATTGTTTTGTACTTTTTATTTATATATCATTTGTATATTGTCTCGTTTCCTCCTCGAAGGATAACTTCAACAATCCCATCGCTCTCTTCCAAATGCACTACTGCAATACACTCAGTGACGATCACGGGCGTCTCTTGAGGGCTCTCAACTGTCTTGACTCTAAAGTGACCAATTTGATTTGTGGCTTTCCGGAGCGACTCCTGCCAACCGTGCAGCGATACTTCTCAGATGCAGGCCATGCGAAGGAGAATTTCAGAGCTGACGGAACTTGCTGGTATCACATCGATCGCGCCGAGGCAGCGAAATTCTCCACCGAGTAAGTGAAGAGATTTGCGGCGTAAGCCATTAATCAAAATGAATTCGTATTCAAAGAGCTCCCGAGGGCATTACATTGGCCCCTTTGGATCTACAGCATGCAGAGCATGTGAACAAGATTTGGCCTCATAACGCGCCCGGTTCGGTGGAATTTGTGAAGCGGCTGATACGCTACAACAACAGTGTGGGTGCATTCGATGAGCAGGGTAACTTGGTTGCCTGGTGTTTGAGGTAAATCAAATTCGAATTGATACTAAAATAGCGTTGCTAATTGCTGTTTCATGGTTCCTTAGGCTCCCTTTGGGCTCACTGGGCTTGCTGCAAGTCGAAGCCACCCATAAGCGGAGAGGACTTGGTGGTCTTGTGGTACGCTACTTGTCCAAGTTGATTGCAGCGCAGGGACTCGAAGTCACCGCGCCCGTGGTATTCACTAACGAAGCCTCACGTTCGATGTTTGATAAATTGGGCTTCAAGGTCATCGACAAAGTGTACTGGGCCTTGGTCCCTGCCAAAGAGGCTTAAACAGAGCGACTAATTTGTGCGTAATAAGTGGTTGAAGGCATTTCCAATGAAATTTGTAATAAAAAATAATCTAATACTAAAATTTAATGTAAAAAGTTTGTTTTTTTCATGACATTCAAAAAATCTGTATCGGTAAAAGGAACCATCGTTTAAATAAAACTGACAACTATGCTAGTAAACTTGTGAGCCAGAGCGATCCTTCGCATAATCTACAGATGACGTTATTGCTGATGCTAATGCCAGTTCCCAGATAGACAAAGTCCTTTACTACTTCGAAAGAGTAGCTGTCAACAGTAGCGTGTTCTCCAAGACGCTGGGACTGTTTGTTTGTTGACACTAAGTGCTTCGTCTTGCCCTCGTTCACCGTAAGACCCATTCGATGCGACAATGGTTCCAACTCAGAGAATGCTGAACTGACTGCTCCCGTGTTCATGCCAATTATATCAATATCGTCGACATACTTCAACAGCATTACTTATTTGTTGAAGATAGTCTATAATCAGATTAGGAACTCACACGATAAAGAAGCATCCTGTCTGAAACCTCGTCCGCTACCAAATGGGGGGGCGGGTCCTTGCCAGGTTTCACTACACAACAGGAGCTCAGCGACGCCATTCTGTAAAGTGCAATAAGTTTAGCATCAATTCTGAACTCGGACATTGTTGTGTAGAGGTAATCCCTTACCGGACTGTCGAAAGCGGTTTTATAATCGACGAATATGTGGTGTGTGTCGATCTGTTTTTCTTTGGCCTTCTCCAGGATTTGGCGAAGTGTGAAAATCTGATCTACGGTAGATTTACCAGGTCTGAAGCCAGACTGATAAGGTGCAATCAAGTTGTTCACAGTAGGCATCACTCTTTCACACAGTACGAAGGATAAGACCTTGTATGCCATGCTGAGCAGACTTATTCCACGGTAGTTGGCGCAAATTGTGGGGCCTCCCTTCTTATGTACTGGGTAAATAAAACTGAGACTCCAATCATCGGGCTTGCTTTCATCAGACCATAATCTGCTTATGAGCTGGTGCATCCAGTCAGTGGCTCATTGCTTCTGGTCTTAAACAACTCGGTAGGCACGCCATCAGCACCTGCAGCTTGGCTGACCTTCAGCCTCATTTTAGCTATTTTGACCTCATCATTGTCGGGTGGTGAGACATAAACACCAGTTTTTATGTGGTGTGTCCCAAGCCCAACGCTTAACGGGGGTGCCAGGATGAAGTTGGCCGTTCGCAGGACCCCTACCGAAGTACAAGCGCCATCATACAGCAAGACTAGCTATATAATGGCCAGTGAGCTGACTTGTGATGAGTTCAACAATTATTGCTCTACCCCCGCCAGGTTGAGGTACTCAGACGCGTCGCCTTGTGAAAACATCACCACCACCATCAAGATGAATTAGAATTATTATAGTCTGTTTTATTGCAGCAATCAGCAGCAGACCACATCATGATCGAAGAACTTTGAGACTTCGAGTTCACATGCCACTTTTATTGCCATATGTCACTCATATATATAAGTACTTTTATATACTTTTAAGTATATAAGGGAGTGTGAACGCCAGTTTGCGTTCTGTGCAGCTGAATTCGCAAAACTGAGCAAACAACCGACGCCGTATACGAGCAGCTGCGTGTCTGTTGGTTTCTGTGTCTCTATCTCGTGTTTAAGAGTTATCAACTCGCAGCAAAAATGTTGCATTCCTTAATCGAAATACCCACTTCAGAGTGGCCCAAGTTGCGCGATCTGTACACGCCTCACAAGAGGAGTTCTTCCGCCTACAATCTGCTGCAGAATTTCATCAATTGGGCTGCTCAGGATCCAGAGGGACAAGTGAAAATATACTCGCTGGACGGTGACTGGGAGGAGGATGGCACCTTTATTGCTCATGTAAGCGTGTGCAAGAAATGTGATCCAATTGAGAGTAATGAGAAAAACGTTTTTATAAAGATTTAAAATAATAATAAGAATCAATACTCTACAGTCGGCCAAGGTAGTGCTCGTAACTATGGGCTCATGTGAACTTTGTACTTCTTTTTAATGTGCATTCACAGGAATTGGAGCAAGTTTAATGCACATCTATTTGGCGGTCTCTGTCTTTATCGATTTGAACTCTTCGAGCCGTTCAATGGTTGTCTATAAAACTGAGCTACTGCCCCTCTTTCCATGGGTGTGAACAATGAAACACATGCATACAAATCTACGACTATTGTCAAGCTTCTGATTTGTTATATTCAAATTGTTTTGTACTTTTTATTTATATATCATTTGTATATTGTCTCGTTTCCTCCTCAAAGGATAACTTCAACAATCCCATCGCTCTCTTCCAAATGCACTACTGCAATACACTCAGTGACGATCACGGGCGTCTCTTGAGGGCTCTCAACTGTCTTGACTCTAAAGTGACCAATTTGATTTGTGGCTTTCCGGAGCGACTCCTGCCAACCGTGCAGCGATACTTCACAGATGCAGGCCATGCGAAGGAGAATTTCAGAGCTGACGGAACTTGCTGGTATCACATCGATCGCGCCGAGGCAGCGAAATTCTCCACCGAGTAAGTGAAGAGATTTGCGGCGTAAGCCATTAATCAAAATGAATTCATATTCAAAGAGCTCCCGAGGGCATTACATTGGCTCCTTTGGATCTAAACCATGCTGAGCATGTGAACAAGATTTGGCCTCATAACGCGCCCGGTTCGGTGGAATTTGTGAAGCGGCTGATACGCTACAACAACAGTGTGGGTGCATTCGATGAGCAGGGTAACTTGGTTGCCTGGTGTTTGAGGTAAATCAAATTCGAATTGATACTAAAATAGCGTTGCTAATTGCTTTTTCATGGTTCCTTAGGCTCCCTTTAGGCTCACTGGGCTTGCTGCAAGTCGAAGCCACCCATAAGCGGAGAGGACTTGGTGGTCTTGTGGTACGCTACTTGTCCAAGTTGATTGCAGCGCAGGGACTCGAAGTCACCGCGCCCGTGGTATTCACTAACGAAGCCTCCTGTTCGATGTTTGATAAAATGGGCTTCAAGGCCATCGACAAAGTGTACTGGGCCTTGGTCCCTGCCAAAGAGGCTTAAACAGGCGACTAACTTGTGTGGGTATTTGTGTTTAGTTAAGGATGCTTTAAGTATGTGAAACATGTAACAAGAGAGAATTGCCACAGGCTCCAAAATATATACTTAAGCATTTGAGTCTAGTTGAAGAGAAGATCTGATAATGAAAAGAAGATCAGACACTCTTTGAGTATGAAATGTTGATATTTAGTAATTAACTATTCTACAGACATAAAAATTTTAGATAAAATACAGAAAAATGTGTTTGAAGGTACTCAGCGTTGTGGTTGAAGGCATTTCTAGTGAATTTTATAATAAAACAAGTAAATTAATAGTGAAATTTAACATAAAAAGTTCGTTTTTTTCATGACATTCGACAAATCTGTCTCGGTGAAAGGAACCATCGTTTAAATAAAACTGACAACTATGCTAGTAAACATTTAAATGAAGTCTACAATTGGATAAAAGAACTTATGTACCCAAAGAAACATATGCCCCTATATCAATAACAATCAACAATGACCGAATTTTCAGTGAAGCAATGAATTCGAGTGTAACAATGTGAGATATTTTATATTCATTAGAATTATTGTAGTATATTTTAGTACAGCAATCAGCACCAGTTCATATCATTGTTGAATTACTTTGAGACCTTGAGATCACTTGCCACCTTTATTGCCATATGTTATTCATATATATACGTTCTCTTATATACTTTGGAGTTAATTTGGGGAGTGTGAATGAACTTTCAATTTTAAGTAGTAAGATGAAAGTCTACTAAGGCAGAGATTAATCTATGAACTATGGTACCGCCACATTCTGTTCGCATATGACCGCCTTTAGCGCTCTTCCACCACTCTTCAATTCATCTTTTTTTGCTGCATTTCGCCTACAAAAGTTCGCCAATCTTTCAATATTTTTGTATGGATATTTTGCTGAGCTCTGATGGTGCTGATTAGGCTGATTGCCTCCTATAGACGCATCTTGCACTGCAACAGATTGGACCTTAGAAGCAAGCGACTGTAAACTGTTGCTGTGCATTGTTAGTTGTCTGCTGGTTAACAATAGTTTGCTTAATTACGATTAATTATGATTGTTAATGAGTTGAAATGCTTCTAGGCAAGTTTATAATTTCCATAAAATATTTTTTATATTTCGCTCAGAGCCGAGAACGAGGAACATTCAAATGTGAAACTGAATTGTGGAAAAATGAACTATAAATAAACTTTCATAGAGAAGTTATTAATTATAAATAATTTCTTTTTATTGGTAGAGTAAATCACAATAAATGATCTGCACCTACTTGTGAGCTTTTTCGAAATCCAAAAAGGTCAATCAATTTGTAGCCGAAAAAAGGGGAAGCTTTTATAGAAAGCTTCAACCAATGTTGTCACCAGAGAACACTCCGATTGTCACTCTACTACAATTTTGGTTCGTATATGTACCACGATTCTTAGAATAGTTTTCAAAAGCCGAAAGTTACCACGCTAAATAAACCTAATTTCTATATAATTATTATGTTTATTCTCCCTTGGACCACAATGAATTATGTCTGCAAGGGTCTGGGGGAATGAGTACTAGGTAGGTAGGTAAAATAGCTGGCGACCTCGGGCCGTCCCAAACAGCAATAGTGCCGCTTTGTTGCCATGTCCTCGCGAGCCTAAAGAAAATGGTAACATAATTTTGTACTTTTACAACCATCCGAGTTGCTGACAAATTTGGATAGGTCTGAAACTTCTAAATTAGAGCAATGCCCAACACTTTCCAGAAAAGGACTTCCGAGATATTTGAGTCTCAAGCGAGCGAGCACAAAGAAAGTGTACGACTGTCTCTTTCTCCTGTGGGTTTTTACAGCTCCTGGAATGAGCATTGAACGGAATGCTAAATTTTTCAGCGTGTGTGCCAATAGTCCAATGACCTGTGCAGACAGCTATAAGGTATCTAATTGAGTGTCATGGTTTATTGAGAACATGGTCAGTTCTTTTTGCACTGTAATCAGGCCACATCAGTCTAAAAATGGCATATGTCGCAGTGTTTTTCCACCTCTCGCGAGCCTCGCGGAGGAAGTGATTGTAAATATTTCCCTTAACAACACTTTGGGGGACACCTACGTCCATAACGGAAACTACTTGATCGGTTTCCGATGAGACTCTTCGTGCTAGCTCATCAGCCCTCTCGTTGCCCTTAATGTTCCTGTGTCCCGGAACCCAGACAAGGGATATTATACTATTTCCTGATAATAATTTAAATTCCTCCTTGCAGAGGCCGACCAACTTAGAGCTAGTAAAAGGTGACGCTAGCGCCTTTATTGCCGCCTGGCTGTCGGAGTAAATGGATATGTTTTTGGTCAGCCTGTGCCCCTGAAACGTCCTGCATGCCTGCCAAATTGCAAAGACCTCTGCTTGAAAGACACTTGATGTCGATGACATTTGAAGGAGAGCAGAAAATTGAGACATTCTGAAAATATTACTGCACCCACCCCAGATTCCATCGTGGAACCATCGGTGAAAATTGGCAGACCCCCTTTCGTGAGCACCTGATCCTTCTTCCAGTTATTGCTAGTTGGCAGAGCTCGCAAAATCCAGTTTGACAACGAAGAAGTCGGTTCTCGAGGATACTATGTCTGGTGGCAGTTGTCTCAAATAGTTACCATGACCATACAGGGTATCCCTCCACTTACCGGATTCTCTGAGTCTTAGTGCACCTTGTGCGGAAATACAATAAGTATGAAAATCAATAGGGAGGAGGTTTAGAATTACGTCTAAGGCTACCCCCGGACAAGTGCAGCAGGCTCCTGTAATTCCAATGCACGCGGGTGCGCTGGAGTCTTTGTAGTTTCGTGAGATTGTAGCCCTTCCTTAGAGCTTCCCACCAAACCACGGAGTCGTATGTCAAGATCGGCTGCACCACCATATTGTACACCCAGAGCACAATTCTTGGTCTAAGAGCCCATTTTTTGCCAAACATCGACTTGCAAGCATAGAAAGCCACACAGACTTGTTCATCGATGCACGCTTGGAGCAGGAGTAAGAATACACAAACGAAACCTTCTCCAATTAAATGGAATTCTTTGAATTTGCTTATATCTTTACCAAGCAAAATGATTAATAAGGTCATTGTGACTCTACTTACTTGAGCAGTTCCCATGAACTCTGGAACAGCCCTCACATTGACTCTAACATTGACCTCTAAAGCGTAAAATGCCGTTCCACTTTACGGTGCAATTTGTGAGTATCACGCAATTTGCTTATGGTTTAGTCAGCATTTTTGGAGTATGAACTTTGCATAAGAGCCACACTTGAAGGTAAACGAAATTCTTGACTAGCAGTGGCATAGCCATGGAGCGAATGTGTCAGTGGAATAGTCGAAAGACAGCGTGCATAGCGAGCAGCTTGAATGCAGCTGAATTTACAGCGTAACCGTGTCTTGGGATTTAGGTCGATTCTTTCACTCCTGAAATGTTTCATTCTTTAGTCGAGATACCAATTGCACAGTGGTCAGAACTGCGTGATTTGTACGCAGCTCTGAAGAGTAGCTCGTCTGCTTATAATTTGCTGCATAACTTTATCAATTGGGCTGCTCAGGATCCCGACTTGGAAGTGAAAATATACTCGCTCGACGGCGATTGGGAGCAGGACGGAACTTTTGTCGTACATGTATGCATTTCTCTTGCCAGTTGACATTACCGACTAATTGTGTTTATTTTTGTTCTCTGCTCCCAGGATAACTTCATGAAAGAGCAACTCCAGATTTACTACTGCAATACACGCAGCGACAATCAAGAGCGACTCGTACAGGCACTCAACTGCATCGACAGTAAGGTGAGGTATTTAATAGCTGGCTTTCCGGAGCGTCTGCTGCCAGCCGTGGAACAACACTTCACACACGCGGGCCACGCAAAGGAGGACTTTAAGCCGGATGGCACATTTTGGTATCACATCTCCACTGCAGAAGCCGCACAATTTTCCACTGAGTAAGTAAAGCAAAGGTTTTCACCCTTTTAGTCATTAAATCATGATTCGCTTTCGCAGAGCACCCGAGGGCATTACACTGGCTCAACTGGAACTGCAGCACGCAGAGCAGGTGAACAGTGTTTGGTCGCATCGCGCACCTGGATCGCTGGAATTCATCAAGCGTCTGATACGCCTCAACGGCAGCGTGGGCGCATTCGACAAGGAGGGCGCCTTGGTCGCCTGGTCTTTGATGTACTGAAGATGAGGTTCTGTTTTTAGAGAGAATTCAATGTGATCTTCTTGTGTTTCTAGGTTGCCGTTGGGTTCACTTCGAGTGCTCCATGTGGCTGAGACTCATCGACGTCAGGGACTTGGTAATCTGGTGGTTCGCTATATGGCCAAGCAGAGTGCAGCGAACAATCTGGAGTCGACTGCGCCAGTGGTGTACGCAAATGTGCCCTCACGTCAGATGTTCGAGAAATTGGGCTTCAAAGCCATCGATAAAGTGTACTGGGCGTTGATGCCCCCCAAAGGGACTACAGAATTGGAAGTGGCCAATCATTAGGAAGATACAACAGACCGATCTAAGCCTAAGTGTGCCACTACAAGCAGTTAATTATTATTATCGATCAGGAAGCAAAAATAAATTGTGTTCTTTTCTGTGCTATTGTGGAAGGTATTTCATTATTCAAGTAGGTGGATATTCAATGTTAAAGGACACTCCTTCATATTCACTAATATGTTAAGAACCCATTTAGGCGTGAGACTGTATAGAAGTATAAAATCTCGTAACGTCTCGAAATGGGAGTGTAGATCAGTCAAGAAAGCCAACTGGAACTTTTCGACGCGACTTCTGTATTCTAGGCGGTCTCATGTGAGGAACAGTTAGATTGCTCAATATATCCAAGTATATTTTCTACTTTTTGTACTATAGAGCCCCAGTCTTCATGGCCTGCTTGTAGCAATATAAAAATTTGAAAACCCTCGATTGCTGCCTTGTGGTTTGTGTTCAGCTCTTTCGAACTTTCATATAATTTTCTAGAAGATTAAGAACAGATTTGTGTATGATAAGTAACGTGTGACCCCCCCTTAGAAGGGTTAACTTGAGAGGGCTACCTATGTCTCTGTTAGTGTAGAACAGCTCAAATCACAAGATCCTCAATGAGGCATCGATATATACTACAACATGAAATTTTATACTTCAATGAAATCTATTCTTCAACATGAAATTTTCAAAGTTTCATTCCACACTAATTTTTCACCACAAAAGTATGCTTCCTTTTTGATACGTGAACTCCAAATTCAGCCACCTTAGCCATGCAACTAGTTACCAAAAACCTAGCCTACTTTTAGAGTGCACAATGAATGCAATACAAAACGAGGCGGCATTAAATGCTTTGAATTAATTGGAAAGCTGAGTGTTTATTTTGGATGAAATGACAGAAATTTCTCAGTTGCTGGACCAACTTCCATTTAAGGAGTCTCCTTGGAGTTTGGTGTTGCCTCTTTCAACGCATTTGAATTGAAGCCGGCATTGATCTAAATCCGCAGCTGTGAAAAAGGAATAAACACAAAATAGAAGCAGCAAAACTTTTGCAATTGAAATACTATTCGCACTGTGCCTGATGTTTATGGCGGAGACACACAGAGCGATACTCAGAGGCAGGAAGGCGACCATGGCTTGAGTGGTGCCTCTTCCGGAGCAGAGTTTAGCCAGTGTTGGAACTCGTATTGCATTTCCACTGACTGCAATTGATAAGTTTTATTTGCTTTTGGAGTTTTTCACGCTGCACTTCAGCGGAGTTGAGTTCAGTTTAGTTCAGATCCAGCTTTGTGCTCAGATAAATTCGGTATCCTTTTGCTCAATTGTGGCGTTAAAAAGTTTTATCGACATAATAAAGTTTAATAGCATTTTAACTTGCATAAAAGTTTGCAAGCGTTTTAAGCAGCTCATATAAGATAAACTTTGAGTGGTTTTCTATTCGCAAACACTCACTAACAAACACACACACACACACAGACACAACATTTCTTTTTTAATCAAGTTTAAAAGCTTTTAGCAGCATTACTGAAAAATGGAAATTTTCGCTCCCCTTTTGAAGGAATCGGTTTTTGGAAATTCAAATGATACTCGCATGCGGCAAAGTCAAAGCATTGTGAGCGGTATCTTTGCTAGTTAGCGATCAGCTGAATAGCCAACAATTACGCGTATCAACGTGGTCCTTGGTATTCGTACCACTGCCAGCCTTCGTTTTGTGTCTGCCCAGCACCACAGCCTTTTAGAAGAATGTGCAATTGCGCTGAAATGGCAGCAATAATACCCGCCATTGCAACGGCATTGCGGCGCGCTCTATGCAAATGCGCCCAGTTTAAGTTCCATTTGCTTGCTAACGTTTTGCTCGATGGCACGGAAATATCGTGTGGGACGTTGCTATTAATATCGTTTCGATTGTGGCTGCACACGCGTCCATCTAATCCCAGCGCCAATTTCATTGCAAACGCATCTGCGCGCGAGTGAAGCAACAGCAAAATTTTATTGGGTGGTTAGGAGACCGGCGACGACTGCCAATGGCAAATTGAAAACTCGGTGATGCCGTTCGGCGAGGCTCTCGTTTTATGGCATTTGCTTTTGCTTTATGCTATGCAAGCACTGCCATTTTATGACACTTTTTCAAGTGTTTTCAAATTGACCAATTGTGTATAAAATAAACTGATAAACTAAAAACTGAGTGCCGAACATAAAACGCGCCAGGAAACTGAAAACTCTTATGAAACTTGCCGACTTTAAATGTGTAAACTGGGGTGGAATAATTGCGTCTATATTCGCAAAATGTTATTTCCAGGACCTGTTGTCCTTAAATGAGCTTTATGTAAAGCGACGCCATCCACAGCGACTGCACGTGATCCTAAACTGTCAAAAGAACGTTTTTTGTTGGATAAATTTGCATGATTTGAAGGTATTTTCGATAAGCGAGATTATAATGAGGTATATAAGTGAGGACGAAATTAGCAGCTTACAAAGATTCATCCTTTCATAGACAGAAAGTCCAAAAAACTCGCTTAGGCAACGTACTTACCCACTATATAATGAGTGACCAGTGTAGCTTTACACACTCATCATACAGATGATCCAGAATAAGTCGTACAACATCTCATCTGTGTAGTCTGTGCGAAATGGGTACAACATCTCATCTGTGTAGTCTGTGGGAAATGGGTACAACATGCCACCTGCGAAGTCTGTAGGAAATGGGCCTCAGTGACCGCTCATTCAGCACTCAGCTCTCTGTTCACAGGAAACAAACAAAGCAAGAGAATGGTTTCCACCGAGGTTTGATGGTGAATGACTGAAAATTTATCTTACAACTGTAAAAGAAGGTCAAGGACCTCCCAGGGTTCATAGGGGATATATCATAAGCTCTTAAACGAGGTTCAGAGAAGTAATGGTATCATAGAATTCTAGTACTCTAAAACAGGGGTCCTTAAACTCAACAAACATGACCATTAAACCAACATCATAACCCATTATTGTATCCAGGAGGATTCTTTCCAATCAACGAAGTATGCCTAACTAACCCCAGGTACTGAACAGAAAGCCACTAAAGCTGCCCACAAAACACTTGCCGAGCCGCTGTGCTGCAGGGAAGCGCATTTGGAATATGATTTGCTTGGTTTCTCCTCAGAGTGCGATTGAACTTATTCGCAATTTCCAAGGTAGGAGGAAGACAGACAATCTTTGGATGTGGGGATTACAGATTATAACTTTTTCCCCATCTGTCATCCTTTAATATTAGGGACATAGCAAGGTTCATCAAACTATCAGGATGATTTCCTGCAACATAATGGGGAAGTCGTGCCTTTCCCGGCGCTGTTCTTGCGCTGACTATCACCATCTCAAGTAAGAGAACTTTTTAGTCAGTGCCTGAACGGCGCCACACCGTGGTATCACAAAGGGCCATTAGGTGTGCTCAAGTGTGCTTTTGGCAAACTAGGCTGCCACTCCTACCTACCTACCAACCCCAGCAAAGTGTGGAGAAGATATTGTGGCCTGATGTTGATAAGGACCCCATTATTAATACTGACTACTGCTGTGTTTTGAGTTTGGATTTCTAAGAGTGAAGTTGCCAGGATGAGCCACAAATATGAACAGAAGTGATTGAAGCTTAGATAAAGGGAGTTCACAGATGCAAGGTCACTTTTGGTTGGTGAGTAAGGATTAGTCTTCTGGACTTGTTATGTGGATGCACATAAATATACAGGGATCACATTCAACACTGATACTTCAGTGAATTATTTTGCTTGATGAGTTTTCAACACTGAACTGCTTTCTTGCCAATATTCCGATTTTTTAATGAGGTAAGAATAGAAGAGTTGCCCTTGAATCTCATCTCAAACACTTCTCAACAACTATTCGAATGGGCTTCTTCCTCTATCTCTCTACGATAGTTGCCACTCACCACGAGCATCGCCACCATTCACTTCTAAAATAGTTTTTCTGCTTATTTTATTCAATTGTGCACTTTCTACTTCTTCCTTTCACCTTTTCACTTTGCAACTTCAAATGCCTACCGAACAATTCCTGGCCCGAGGGGCGGTTGTCGTGGTAATATACACAAAATTACCCACGTAATGGTGCGCCAAATGTCAAGCAACGGGCCTGGCAGCGTTGCTTTGCTCAGTTGTGTTCTGATGCATTACCCAGGCGCACAAGTGCAAGGATACCCTGTAAATTATGCAAATAAACGTGCCGCATACATACACACACACACACAAACACACTTACACATCCACACACACCCATCCACACAAAGAGGGACAGAAATACAGCGACATTTACACAATTCGCAAAATAGCTCCATGGCACGCCTGATGAATTTGAATTTTAACTAGGCTACTACGGCGACTGCATCCTGGGTGTAAAATACTGCGGCCATAAGTCAGCCAGCAGAATGACGCTTAAGAATGTAGCGCGCTTTTCGACTCCTCTTCCCTGCACTTTATAAACACGGCACAACTCGGTGCAGCTGTGCCGCTGCTCTGCAGAGCTGGTGTGAGTTGCAGTCGCGTCCAGTTCGGTGCCTGCACACTTTGCATGACAAATGGACGCACGTCTTGCATGGACGGATTTTTCCAGCAAACTTCCAGTTAGCGGCGTTAAAGAGTTGGCGACTGCTGCTGTTGCTGGTGAGTGTGTTCGTGAGGCGTGAAAATGCAACGCGATTCGAAAGTTGCCCCTTTTAATGAGCGCATTAGTGGGGGATTAGCGGGAAACGTGACCTGGCGTCGCAATTGGCCGGATTGCATTGCAATGGGAAATTGAAGTAGTTGGGAAACGAAAAAAGTGATTTAATGGCATTGCCGCCCCAGTTGAATTATTATGTGGCAGTAATTTTTACTGCTGGACATAATTCTTTGGCTTGAGGACTTTTCGAATTCAGGGCAGCAATTAAAACGAATTTTTCCTCGCTACTAATTTGAGGGGTCTCTGAGGGTGTGACTGCATTAGATGGGGACATATGGAAGGAAGTACTGAGACTGGGTTCAAGGGCCGTCCGTACGAAGATCGGAGTTGTGAGTGTTCTTCAGGCCAACATCAATAGATCAGTTGAACTTTTGAAGGATTCGCTTTAACTTTAGATTAGAACATACTCAAGGAAATACTGAGACTGGGTTCATGGACTGCCAGTGTGAAGATCGGGGTTGTGAGTGGTCTTCAGGCCAACATCCACAGATTAGTTGAAGTTTTGAACGCTCTGCTCTAACTGTAGACCGGAAAATATTCAAGGACATACTGAGACTGGGTTCATAGGTCACCTGTGCGAAGATCACAGTTGTGAGTGCTCTTCAGGCCGACATCAACAGATCACTTAAATATTCGAAGACTCTGCTCTAAGTTTAGGCTACGTATAAATAAATTTCATTAAGCAAATCCTTATCACTTCTGGTGTACTTTAACATAATCCTTAATGCCAAATTGCACATCCTTATGTGACTCAGTCGCTGTGCCGCTTAATGCCATAACGCTGAGTGCAGTTCAAATATTTAAACGCTTGTGCAACATCACCAATAACAAATATTTTTTTTTGTGTTTTGGAGCACACCCGCTCACACATAAATGCTCTCGTTAGTGTATCCACACATACACTTACAAAAATATTTGTGCACATTTGCGCTTTCGTGGCGCCTGCTTCTGCAACTTGGCAGGCGCTCTTGAGGCAATTTTCGAAAGCGTTTAAACTGTAGTGAAAATTGAACACCTCCACTGCCGTTGGCTGGGAGCAGCTCTCGTCGGCGTTTACAAAGGCACCAAAAGGAGTGTGCTTTTCTATTTGTGCCTTCAGACTTTTGAGCCTTTGTAAATAGGATATGCAGAAAATGCGCGAGCTCGCTGAACTTGCGTCGGCAACAGATGAGCGCATAAGAAAAACGCTCTTCAAATGCTCTGCATCAAAAGTTTCAAAGGCAAAGGCAAAGGGAGGCGGCGCAAAACGCTAAAGCGACGAACCTGCCCAATAGGTAGAAACTAGGCGGCAGTCAGTCAGAGCCACCTGACAGATCATTTGAGGATGTGCTTCCCAAACTTTTATAAGATGTCCATACTTGAGAACGAGTATTCGGTATTCAGTATTGAGTGAAGCAAATCTTTGCTTGGGTAAATCATTGCTACATATAAATACATAAAAGGAGGTGAGGAGGGAAATATATATATAAATTATTGATGAGTGTTTCGAATTGAGTCAATTGTGCTATTTCGGTAGGTTTTGGTAGCATATAAAATCATGATATTGGTAGAATCGATTGAGATCTTTAACTCTCACTCTTATTCGCAGGTTTATGTTTTTAATTTTGGTGAACATTTTCACTGCTGAAGATATCTTAATTAATCGATCTAAGCAGATCACTATATTAATATGAAAATGAAAGCAGACAGAGGATACACCCACCTCTTATATATGCAAGAGTGGAGAACTTACTTGAAGTCACTTCAGTTTACTCCTTATTCTTTCGGACAGAGGATACACCCACCTCTTATATATTCAAGAGAGGAGATCTCATTTGAAGTCATTCTATTTTGTTCTCATTGTATCAGACAGAGGATGCACCCACCTCCTATATAAGGAAGAGTGATGATCTCATTTGAATTCATTCTAGTTTGGTTCTTAATGTATCAGATAGAGGATATACCCAGATTGTATATATGGAAGAGAGGAGAACTTATATTTGAAGTAACTAAAGAAGGCTGCAGCTTCTCAGTTCAATGGCCCTGAACCCTTTTGCAGGCTTGCTGAAGAAGTACACAGATGCAAAAGTAGTCAAACCTGAAAAAATCGTCCGGGGTTCTTGAAGGCTTTAAAAGCGCCATAGAGTTAATAAGCATGTCTGGGAGTAAATTAGTAATCCGTCCAAGGCGGTTGAGCGCTCCAACTTATTCAACTATCACATGAATAGGCTGGGTCTATCTTCAGATGCCATCTATAGATTCTGTGGAGAAAGTGACGAAACCTCACTGCACCTGATCACAGACTGCGAACCTTTGGCACACAAAAGACTCAGGAGTTTTGGAGAATATATCTTAAATAAATAGATAGATAGAAGTGTGGTATTCCAGAGAACTGTAGGGGGAGATAGAGGAGTTTGGAATGGAAGTTAAACCTTTTCAAACTTCGTAGACTCTTTTATGAACAAGTCTTTCATAAATATATCTTTTATGAATATATATTAGATATGAGCAAGATCCTTCAACTTGATTCCTCCAAAATACATTAATTCCTGTCGGAAATAAACCTGTCAGAAGATCTGTAGATGAGACTATCCTCATCTTTTTAACTGAATAGAGGCATCACAATAGATCTTTCAGGTCGCGGTGTTTAAAACTTTTAAATATATCTAATCTTGATCGCAGGATATCTTCATTGCGTATTTCTTAGCAAAGGTTGTTCAAGATACTATTGCGTCAGACTGGCCTTATGATAACCAACTACTTACTACTGGGGGAAAATAAGGACATGAACTATGTTTACTAGTAGCAGGAAGGAGCAGTAGCGCATCAGAACTGCCCACTTATGGGATCTTAAATTTACAGGACGCATGATTTATTCTATCGGAGATATAAATTACCTGACTGGGGGATTATATTTTACTATGCCTTGACACATTTTCTTCCGGTCTTACGAGACAGAGAAACTTTATTGTGAAATCGACCGGGAATTATGTTACCAAGGGCGAAAGAGAGCTACAAACGGTCACTTGGAAGATGTAAAATAAAATTTTGAACTGAGAATTCGAGTAACAATGTCAACAATTCTTCAATAAAGGAGAAACGAGTAACTGACGTATCCCCGGAGCACTAATCTATTAAGACTCTAAGTCCACTCCTTAGCAGTTCCTCAGGTGAATCTGTTCACGGGTTGGGAAACACGGCTATAAAGGATTGTTATGAAATTTCATATACTTGCAACTCCGTGTGGGGCCGAGTTCGTGTGTCTTTTATGTGGAATTTTCATTTCAGCGGATTTTTCTATACTTGCGTGTGTGGGAGGCTGTTTGGCTTTTGGTGTGTGTGTGTGAATGTGAAACTGTGTCTTTGGCATTTGAGTTGGTGCGATACACTCACCAACACACACACACACTCGCATAGAATTCCTCACCTACTTGCACAAAGTGGATGGAAAAGTTCTGAGGCAAAAAGGAAACTGCATTTGTTGCTTTAGTTTATTTGATTTTTTCATTTCTTGTTTGTTGCGACTTTGATTGTGATTTTTATGAGATTTTTCTGGCAAATCTATTTTTTAGCTGAAATACATTTGTGGAAATTTGTTGAAGTTGATTAAACGTTCTTTCCGTCTTTTAAAGAGCAGTAAAAATGTCAAGTGGAGTGATTTATTTAAGGGCACTCGCTTACTTTGTCGTTGCAATAGTTCTATAAAGGATATATGGGAAAATATCCATAAATTGATTAGCCTGCTTTGTTAAAGGAATATATGGAGAGAGGACACGACAGGGTTCTGTGCAGTAAAGTAAAAGGAAAGTTGAACTACAATCAACTATGGGAAAACCAGGACTAAACTGAGAACGAGAGAGAGAGAGGGAAAGAGCGAGTATAAGGGCCTTAAGCAGAACTTAAGCAGAAATCGTAACCATAAAAATAATAACCAAAAATTACGCTTATTGACAGAGATAAAAGGACCTTTATCTTTCTCTGTAGAGTTATTATTTCCAACACGATTATAAACAGTTTTCGATATATGAAAATAAAAAGTGTACCTTTCTTCTTCGACCACTTAGAAGGGTATACGAAACAGTGTTTAGAAGTTACTGCCTTTTGAAGTATGATTGGTTGAGAACCACCCGTACCTTCAGAAGCAGAGCTAACACAGTCAGGATTCATTCATTAATTCTGCACAAAACTTTCCCTAAAGACTGATAATTTTTCGAACTATTCCGAATCTCAAAAGCCTCCCCATCAGCTTCAAGGATATGCACAATGAAGTCATCAAAAAATCCTCCAAATCGTTTCAAACTTCACACAACACAATTTTAAAGTTTGTTGCATTGACACTGGAGGCTGCCTTTACGTGTCTCACGTGTCTTTTAACTGCGTCTGCACTGAAGTTTGCCGTGTTGCGCGGGGTTCCTGCACTCCCAGCTGAACTAGGTTACGTACTGGCAGCTCTCCGTCTGAATTTTAACATAAATTAAAATCATTCAACAGTGGAGCACTTCAGTCGCTTCCTTGGCAGTGGCGTTTACTGTGCACTTTACACTATTTCCGGCTGCAGCATTTTTTCGTACTTCTTCAAGTTGTTTACCTTTTTCATATTCATTAGACGCACGCTAGTGCTTATTTTGTGTGTGAGTGTGCACGGTGAGAGATTGGAAGGATGCATAGCAAGGAGAAAAGTCGGCTGCGAATGGTGAAGGGAAAATGTTGTAAATAGTCTATAGACAATTTATTTAAACGGCATTTTGTCGCTTAAAGAGAGGACATAGCAAGGTTGTAGGGAGATCACAAGCCATTTGTGTGAACTCTCGACTTCCACGCCCACAATTCATACATCTCCATGACTGGAGCCTTTAATAAGATTAATGAATGGGATTTTATATAATGGATCACAGAGGCATTGGACAACTAAATTATAGAAATTTTGTGTAATGTTTTAGTGTATTAACTAAATAAAGGTAAGAATAAGATATTGGGCGTGGCACCTCCCCTATCACGACTACTATTGAGGCATACACATTACTTAAGTTCTATACCAGATTCATGAACAATATTAGAATAGAGATTTTTAAAGTCACAACTTACTGACGAATGTGGGCGTAATATATCAACAGCCACGCCCTATTTTATATAGATAACTGAAATATGAAAAATACCCTAAACAGTATTATATAGACACCGGTTCATATTCGCGAATACAAGTACTTTATGTTGGACTTTTTGTGAATCCCCAGAATCAGAAATAGGTATATTTGGTATATAGGGTATCCCGTAGTCGGTCCAACAAGCTTTCAATCTTTTCTTTAGCATACTTTTTTAGCAGATTGAGACAGAAAGTTGAAGCTAGTTCATGCACGAGAATACATGAACTTTGTTTTGGACTTTTTGTGAATCCCCAGAACCAGAGATAGGTATATAGGGTGTCCCATTATCGGGCCTATCTTTCAATCTTTTCTTTAGCATACTTTTTTAGCAGATTGAGGCAGAAAGTTGAAGCTAGTTCATGAATGAGAATGCAAGAACTTTGTATTGGACTTTTTGTGAATCCCCAGAATCAGAACTTGGTATATAGGGTATCCCGTTATCGAGCCTATCTTTCATCTATCTTTTCTTTAGCATACTTATTTATGAGGTTGAGACTTTAAGTATGCACCAGTTCATATTTGAGATTACTTTTCGATTTTTTGTGAATCCCCAGAACCCGAGATAGGTATATTTAGTACGTAGGGTATCCCGTAGTTGGTCCAAAAGGCTTTCAATATTTTCTTTATCATATTTATTTATGAGATTAAGACAGAAAGTCGAACCTAGTTCATGTATGAGAATACAAGAACTTTGTTCTGGACTTTTTGTGAATCCCCAGAACCTGAGATAGGTATATAGGGTGTCCCGTTATCGGGTCAATACGCCCTCAATCTTTTCTTTAGCATACTCATGGGATTGAGACTGGAAGTAGAAGCCTGTTTGGGACGACATGACTGTGCCCCCTTAAGCGGAATCTGTTGAATTTTTCCACATACTTTGAGCCCTGTTTAAATTGCATAAAACCGATTTTATTTTGTATTTTTAAGATTTATTTCGATGCACCACAAACAAAAAATTGGGAGAGGTCCTGAAAGCTTTTAACTGCTCGCCGCCGTGACAGTATTAATAAAGTTTTTCGTTTCTTTTTTGCTGTGGCAACAAACACAAAAAAAAGAACACTCACTTTTTACACAAATGCATTTTTAGAGAATGCCACACCCCCTCTATTTTCAAATCAATCGCTCTGATTGCATTTTTCATCATGATTTCAACGCTTTGTTAAGCTTTTTATGCCACAGCCAATATGGTGGAGTGGAGCATGTGTGTGTTTGTGTGTCTGATTGCGCGTGGCTGTGCGTGCGTACAAAATGGCTCCTGTAAAAGCGTGTAGGGCACACACATCCACACACATCCACACACACCCACACAAGAAACACCGCTTCAATTGCTGCTGACTTTTGTCAATGTCGCCAGGCAACGGGCCAAAAAAGTGCGTCAAATGCTGTTTTCCTCAAACAGCGCAAAGAAAGGAGAAAAAAGCACTAAAAAAAGAGGAACAAACAAAATACGAGTAGAAAACCCAACGCAATTGTGTGAGCGGCGGCGGTGGCTTGGCACGACTTGCCCGGCAACAATGGCATCAATAATGGCGGCGTTGATGCGCTTTCGATCACTGCAGCTGCCATTGCGGCTGCCGCTGCCGCTGCCGCTGCCTTAGCCACTGGCTCCGGTTTCTTTCTCCTTCCCTGTTGATTGATGGCGCTGCACTTTCGGTCACAGCACGCACGCTGATTTCACGCTCCGTTTGATTGAGGTGCATTTTGCGCCGCACCCTCCTCTCTCCGGCCCAGCACAGCGTAAACATGACGGATGTGGCTGGAGATGTGTCCGTGCGTTGCGTCGTCAATGGCGGTGAGCAGCGTCGGGCCTTTGTGTTGTTGGCTTTTTAATTTTGTGCTGTGTTCCCGGCTAATGCCATTTTGACTGCGGCTGCTTCTGCTGCTGCTGCTGACTTTATCTGCTCAAAAGGGTTTTGTTAAAAAGTCTTCCTTGTTGGTTTTTGCTGGCTTTGCTTTGTGGCTGCTGGATGTGTCGTAATGAAATTGAAATAAAGCAAAGTTGCAAATTAATCTGCACTGAGAGATAATTTTGTTGCGTGTTGGGAATTTTCAATAATGTAAGTGAGCATGGCTATTCCAGGATCCCACACACATCCTGTGTGTGGTTGTGTGGAGGAAATTTTAGTCAATTAAAAAAATTAGTTTCCAATTAGTGGCACAGTGACTTTGTCGCTTTGCGACGACTCACCCCCCTCCCCTCAAGTTCAGTTCGGGCCACGTTAATGCAACTCTGCTCAACTCCAAAAACTTTGCCTGCTCATGCGAGGAGTATTGCTAAAGTTTATAATTACCCGCGCAGATGACAAAACTTTTGCACGCTTCAATTATTCAATTAAGACAGGAGTGGAGTGGCGTGTGTGGGGAGGGTGCGTATGTGTATGAGCGAGAAAGGGAGCCAGAAAGAAAGAGCAACCGATAGTTGCAGCTCAGATGTCTCGAATTTCAAGTTTCGAGCTGCAAGTATGCGTACTAATGACAAACGAAAAGCTTTGCCAAAGTGCAAAATTCTGTAATGCAAACTTTAGCAGGAGATTTTATCCTTAATGCCGTGCACTGGGCATATTAAGCGCTGGCAAAGCGGATGGCTGAGTATATAGCGTATATGGCAGACAACAAATTCGTCCTGGAGTTTGGTAAATTTAATTTAAAACTTTTCACGAATGTTTAAAAAGAAATTCCATGTGCAGAGATATTCCAATGCACACCACTCCATTCACTCCAGGCACTGGAGCACTCTCCTGCATATCCGTACTTGTACCTCAAAGTAATCTCTCATTCGAATCGGCCTGACAAAGACGACATGCGGCAGCGAGCACACTTGACAAATCCACTCTACATTTATATCTTTGGGATTTGTGGCTTACAAGACAGACCAAAGCAGGGATTCCTCGTCGCCAGGCTCGGCCAGTTGCGCTCAGCATATTCACAAGTTGCCAGTTGGTAGTTGGCAGCTGGCAGCTGGCAGTTGACAGGATTGCATGTAGAAGCATACAACTGCAACGAGCGCCAGGACAAGGCACAAGATTAGATAAGTTTTGGTATTAAATTTTAAAATGAATTCCTAAGAAAACATTTGTCAATTGTGGGTTTCTCAGTCACAGCTGGATTTACCAGGAACTTAGCCTGTAGACGGGCAAGCAAGGGAGCTCAAATTTCGCTCAAATTTAAATAAATCAAACGGGACACAATTGCAACCAGCGAAGGAAGGAGTATTCAAGAAGTGTGTAGATCAACTTTCAACAGCTCCAGAGAGAGGAGGAAAATTATATTCAGGTGTGCCCACGGAGGGGGTTTTTTATAGCTTTCTGTCTATTTCCAAGTGGTAACACGATCAAATTGGAGTTCTATTTCGCGTGGGAGATAACATTTTTGTGCAGTATAATTTGGCGAAATGCTTGGGTCACCTTTGCTCTCTGCTTTGAATGAATTATCATCGATAAGTATCAAGAACATAACCAGAATTACTACGGAATCTCAATGGTACTTGGTAGATAGAGGAATCGCGCCCATTTTCCAAGGTATCAGACTGAGCCTTTAATTGTGTTTAAGTGAGCATTCATGAGGAATTCTGCCACTCTTACTTAATCTAATCATACTCTGATACATCATCATGAAGGGACTTAAGCCTCAACAAGGTTTGGAAATTGTCGACTTCAATACGAAAGTGTTCATAGAGCAAATTTGTATAGGGATGAAGCTGATTTTGTGGATTACTGGATTGGATTCATGCCTGTGAAAGAAAGCAGATCTGTGAAATTTTGAGTCCAGGGGAATAGTTCATGAGATAATCATGCGTACAGAATATTTCTCTGGGGGCTGTTATTAATGGGATTTCATCCGAACATGCCCTTTTTCTTTAAAAAATTAATTGTTCCTATTACTGAACAACGATAAGCGATCATTTGCTTATAGATTTCCGTGACGTGGTATTGCTCGATCGTACTTCTTGGTGAATTAAGGAATTGTCGGCAAAATCTCACGAAGTGTGTTTACTGAGAGTATGCGAGTAGGTTAGGTTAGGTTAACGTGGCAGCCGGTCTAAGGACCAGCTCACTTAGACCACCATGGGTCCATTGTGATACCACCGTGCAACAACGCACCTCCGATTCACACGTCGAACCATTTCGAAGCCCCAATAAAGCGTAGGATTTGTTTGGCCTTCGCGCTAGACACCTCTGTATGCGAGTACATTAGGTAAGTTATTGGCCTATGATTAATGCCTTGGAAGCCAACATTGACTGGACCAATAATTATATGCTTGAAAACCTCGTCGACATTGTAAAAAACACCACAGAATTAATACAAAGTAAACTACAATTGCAACACGCCTCTAAAAGCCTTCCTTTTCAAATGAACATAACCCTTGTTTGACCCTTGCCAATATGTTCGGCTGGAGTTGAAGCCTCTGAAGGTCACTGCTGCAACTCATCCCTACCTCCTTCCTTATCCTGAGTACCTTCAGATCTCTGTGATTGTTTTAGTTTTCTCCATGCCATATATTTGGACTGAATGCGTTGGAGCTTCCCCAATAGTTAACGATGAAACAGTGCCACCCACACCTGAATGCCGGAAGTCCATGTTGGTCTCACAATTGCTTAATATAAAAGGATTTTATATTCGAGACTTACATTAGACTGGAGTTTTTGTTTACACCCAATAAAATTTAACTATTTTGATTATTACTTGCTGGCAGGATTCTAAAGCAAATCAATTCGCAACTCTTCGAGCGCTTCCTGTACCAACAACTGAAAGCAGGTCATCAGAGTTCCGTTGCCACCAGTCACAGTGGCCCACTTTGATGGGCACAACTGAATGAATGAACATGTGCTCGAAAAGCTTTTTAAAGTCCTAATTACTGTTTGCTGTATGATGGAGCTGCTGGTGCAGCCCTGCTGGCTAATAAACAAACACACTCTCCCAGCCGCACATAAGCACTCATGTCCTCAAATACTGGCGCACAAATTGCCTGCAGTAAATCAATTTGCATGCTGACTGTGTGCACACACAAAAAAAAAAGTGGCCGGGAGCACACGAATACGATTTCGCAGTTGCACACTTTGTAATGCAATCTTCACAGCAGGCGCAGCCACCTGCCAGGCACTATTTAAAATGCAATAAAAATCGGTAAAAAGGAAAACAAACGAATGCGAAACAACTCAACCAAAAATGAGGAAAACAAGAACAAAAAAAAAAACACCAACAATAAACCCACAAAAATTGTGAAAGAGGCAAGCGGCAAAGACTGAAGCTGCCGGCATTTGCACAGACACACACAGAGGCACGCACAGCCGAGTGCCTCACTAGCAATTGCCAAGCATCCTGTGCCGGCTTTGGCATAAAAAAAATATAAAAAAAACAGACAATTCCAGTGCAAACATATCAAAAATCCTTTTTTCTGCGGAATTGTTTCTTGGCATTTCGCTCACGTACGCATATCAAAACCAACTCAGCAACCGAATAAACAAATACAAACAGAGTTCCGAGCAAGCTGCGTGCACTCGCAGCAGTGTCTGAGTGAGTGGGTGCACATGCTCCCTGCCACCGCATCCTGTTCGTTACGTAACGTAAAATTCCATCCGAGTTTGTCACACTTCCTTCCGTTTTAGCCATGACACACTTTGAATATTTCAATTGACATTGGCCCATGTTTTGAGCGGGCTGCTTTGTCAACTGCCTGGACTGGACTGGACTGGATTGGACTGGGCGGGACTGGAGTGGAGTGGGCCACGGCAAAACAAGAGCTTCTCAGATTTTGCTCTTGATGTTCATGTTGCTATTGGTGTTGTTGTTGTTGTTGCAATGGAAGTTGGCTTGTTTCCGTTTTGTTATGTAAGCACTTCCGGCATTTGTCGCAACACACACAAACACACACAAGAACACAAATACACACAAACACACAAACAACAGTCCCCCACAAACACCTATATACCCACACATGGCAACAACAACAACAACAACAAGTACCGTCCTGCATACGCAATTAAATGATTTGCAGCTTGCGAGCGGAGATTTTATTTACATTAGTGTTCCATTCCGCAAGCACACCGCTCCCCCCCACCCATCACTTTCGCACACAAACACTCATGCAGACAATCATTTCCTTGTTTCCTTTCTACTGGAAGTTGGAGTTCTGTTGTAATCCTGCGGCTTAAAGTGCATTTAAGAGTGGTTCCTTGCGCTAAGGACTTTGCGAACTTTGCTGGAGTGTTGAGAACTTGTTTCTAGTGAGGGAATTAATGCCAGATCCTTCCGGGTATTCCTTAGAACAGAATCGAATTTCTATTCTATACTCGTATACATACAAACCTAGCACCAGCTCCGCCTTAAAATAGGGTCTGTGAAATCCACCGATTTATCAATATTTTTAGGGAATATTAAACTGACTTTCTCGTTGAGAAGCTTATGTAGTCATGTCCTGAGGAGTCGAAGCTCCGGATAAACCTCTTTCTAGCTACTTATACCATATTTTCTGGTATGTGGATCATGTGATAACGAGATTTGTGTGTATTGGATAACAAAACTGCATCAAATGACACAATTTTTACATATATACCCAGGACGATTTGTTTGACTATTGTAAAACCATCAGAATTCATAGCAGTGAGTCCTCAGCCGTTAATGCAGTATATCTATGAAGCTTGTGAGTGATCGTTTCCATCAATTCTTAGACTACCTACGTATTAGTTTGAGCTATTCGATAGATTCTTTTCAAGTATAGCTCTTTCTAGCATTGCATTCAGACTGTCACTGAAGCACTTCCAGGATAATCTTCAAGGTTCCCTTGTTGGGTCTCTTTGCAGTGTTCCTATTTATTGTAGTTATTGAATTCTTAATCGCTTTTAACATATTTTGTGGCAGTCCCGCACTTGTTGTCTTCTGATTGTCCTTAATCAGTCAATCGTTATCAATACCCGAGGAAGTTTTCACTAGTATTATTGGGTCCCCAGTACAAAAGTATTAAACAGCTCTTGCCCGGGAAATTCTTCCATAAAAAATAAGAGTACATTTTTGTCCCTACAATTCCCAGCAACTTCGGCACAGTTTAAATGGTAATTGTACCAATTAGAGTTGCGGATCCAGCCCCTCCCTTACCGTGGGTGCAGAGTCGGCATTTAAGCGGCGTGTATGTGTGTGGGTGTGTGTGTTTGTTTTATACGTTCAGCTTTTGACCTGCAGCAATTTCACTTCAGTGGCTGAATTCAATAAAGGAATATTTAATCAAACAGCGTGGGTGTTAAATAAATTTGCGAATTGCAAATTAACCGAGTTTCATTTTTTCCATTCTGCGTAAATTTACAGGTCCTTTTTATTTGTCGTTACGTACTATCCTTTATATGCATGCACGGAAAGGTGTGACTAGCTCGTCCCAAAAGTAATTTCGCTTTTCATTGATGCAAAAAAGTAATTTAAACGTTTTTATTAATGAAAGAGAATAAACGTCTTTTACCACTTTTCAAACCTCTCCAGATTTTGGTCTCTGAAAAAGTGTGCAGAGTGGTCAACTTAAGAGTCACATTCCTCCTGATTTGGAGAAATCAAAATTATATATCTTTCGGACGAACAAACATTATCCTATTGAAGTGAGGATATCAAATAATTTCGAGATCAATATAGTCCTGCCTGTTTGTTGGGGTGCCAGTGGCTAATCCTCTTTTCAATTTCCTTATAGATATTTTCATCGAACTGGGCATACATATCGACTCGACTATTAGATAGTTATATGCAACAAATTGGACAAAGGGCATGCCCAGCTAAGAGATATATGAAAGTGTCAAAAGCAGATTTCAAACGATGACAGATTAGGTACTATTCTTGATATCCTGAAGACAGACTAGCGATGGACATTTTGCCTATATCAGAGTCTTGGCACATAAGCCACCACTGCCATACCCAAACAGTCATAGCTTTGCATTCCTTATAAGTTGTGTGTATAAAATTCTTCTTGTAAAACACCCACAAAGCCATCTGGAAAAAGTGTTTGGAATAATTCCACTACCACGCCTACAATGTTCATACATAATACACATGCTTATAATCAGAGACTATTTGCTATTGTGATCAGAGACTTTAAGGAATCAGTGACTATAATCAGAGACTTTAAGGAAATAATTTGCTATTGTGATCAGAGACTTTAAGGAATCAGTGACTATAATCAGAGACTTTAAGGAAATAATTTGCTATTGTGATCAGAGACTTTAAGGAAATAATTTGCTATTGTGGTTCCAACTATAAAGCTCCACATTGGTGGAATAGTCTCACTGCCACGCCTACTACACTATTAATGTATATGTGTATGTGTGTGTGAGAAATCATTTATCGCATTGAGTCAATCCACGCCCACTATTGATGTATATGTGTAATAAGTGAATCAAATAGGATTTATAAATGAACATTTTAAACTGATGGAGCAAATTTCGAGTTTCTATGGTAAAAATGTGGGTTAAACTGTCACGCCCACTTATATATAATACCACCCCTTAACAGCTTCATAAACTGGATTTTCTGATATTAAGTATAGACATATTTGGTTACAGAAGTTATCGTTTAAATAGCTCCTAAACTTGATTTTTGAAGGAATGGTTGATACTTGTACCTTATTATAAGGTGGGTCAAGGGTATTTAGCAGTGGGTTGAATACGTCTTGAGACTATTTTAGCAGGGTATCTAGGGTATTTAGTAGTCGGTTGAATACGTCTTGAATCTATTTTTCAGATTTTAAACATTATTTGAAATATAACTTAACAGCAAATATGAAGAATCTTAATAACGGGAATGGTTGATACTCGTAACTTATTATAATCTGGGTCTAAGGTATCTTGTAGTTGGTTTAATACGTCTTGAGACCCTTCTTCAGATTCTATATACTAGTATAGTCCATAAATATTATTTGAAATACAACATGACATCAAACATGAAGCGTTGGCCGAAGAAATGTTTAGCTTAGTGCAACTTAGAGTAGGCGCTATGCTTCAGAGCCCTTTCTACAATGCCATGCTGTACTACTTTTCGGTGTTCGATGGAAAAATCATAACTCTGGAGGCGTTCAATCCATGGTACAAGCTGGTTCACAGGATTTTTGAATTGGCTTTGCCATCTTATCGTTTCTGTTCTCTCATGGAATTTTTGGCCATACAAGTACTTATGGACATGCGTGACAGATTCCATAATAGCCAAAACCTCCTCTAGTTATGCAGTTTCAGGTCTCGTTAATCTTTTACTGAAATAAGCAACTACTTCCCGCTTCCTTATATCCAAGGAACTCTCAGGCAACACACAGTTCTTCGAGTCAAGTGTGAACCCCGCAGCTTCCTCTCGTTCGTACTCCTTTTGCAGGTGGTTTAAAGGCCCTCAAAATCCCTGCCCATTAGAATGATGTCGTCGAGGCATACTGGTAAATCCGCCACTGTTCTCGTCTGTCCAGTGCAACTTCTTTCGGGACAACTGAGTGCAATTCCAATTGTTTTCGTTGAGTCATTTACATATGAGCGGGAAGAATATAATATTTAAATGACACCCTCCCACTGGCATTTTAATATACGCACACATGCCAATGGACCTGCGACAATTGCAGTTGCAATAAACCGATTACAAGGTGAAAAATTGGTCGGTAAATTGCCAGCAACTGCATTTAATTTAAAATTACCGAAATTATTTAATAAAACACACGTCGAAGAGGCAGAGCCTTGAGAGAAATATGCGAGAATAAATTTGGCATTTGCATATAACTGGCCATGATGGCGGGGGGAGTGCCCCTGGACACTTATGAAGACGAGTGGAGGGGGTTGTTTGATCAAATGCGCATATTCCCACATGTGTGCGCAGAACATCTGTGTATGCAGAGCAGATATTGAAGTGTGCTTCCATTTAAATTGCTTGCCATTTAAAGGGAAAACTTTGTCTACTCGTAGTCTACCTTTAGGCGCTGTGTAGTGTGGAATATTTGGAAATTTGCTGCATGTATGGTAACAATATTTCGCAAACTGCGCACCACGCTGCGCTAATTAGTTTTTCGTGTCATTGTAACAACACACACACACGCACACACACATAGAGACACACATGTACACCCACTGACACATAAATTGCAGCTAACTCCAAATGCAACCTCAAAACCCAAAGAAACAATCATCCTAAGCAACTAGAAAACTTTTGCGCTTCTGTGACATTTCGCGCTCGAACACTTGCACCGCCAATTTTGCAGCTCATTCGTGTCGCCGTTTGCGGCGTGGCAGTAACGCATTTATTAACTGTCAGTCGCTAACGGCTGCCTCTGCCGCTGCTTCGGGGGTTGCTATTGGTGCTGGTGCTGCAGTTGCTGCTGGTGGCGCCGCTGATTGTTGTCATTTTGTGCATGGCCCCGTCAACTGTCAGTTGCCACTTTTCAACTAAAGCAAAACTTTTCAATCGCATCACGATTTGCTGCAGATGCAAACTGGCGCGCATTTTAGATTTGCTCCATGGTGGTGCTTGGTTGGTGGTTTGGCTCCCGATTCGGATGGGTCAGGAAAGTGTCGAATATTTATGCGGCCAGTGGAAAATTCTGTCAATCTGACATCAGAGAGAAGCTAAAGAAATTCGAGCGATCTAACTAAATGTAATTTCCGGTAAGCACACACTTGGGTGGAGAAAGGAACTTGATTACTCTCACTTTAAGCTGACTTCAAAGTTCCAGGATTGGTGTGGTCAATGGAATCCTTCGATTTATATTTTAGTAAAACTGAAAAGAGCTTTTTATATAAGGGTAGTTTTGCCGGGTTTGTCTGCTTCCATCTCTTTTATTACTTCTCTGAAAATTTTGCATTATTTCAATATCTGAGTCTTGTCTCTACAAGAACTGGACCTCAATCTTCCAAAAAAGCTGGGTCTTCTCCTTGGAATTGGACAAAGTGAGCGGAGCCTTCATTAGTTGTTTCCATTCTTGGAATAACTGTCGTCGCTGGGTAGTCACAAATTCCAACAAGTATTGCAGACCTAAGTGTAAATGGTATTGATGTGTGATGACCAGGAGAGGCAACACCGCCAAGTTCTGTCCCCAACTTCTATTATGCAGAGTGCCGCAGGAACTGTGTTTAGTTTATAAATACTTGCAGTGGAATGATCAGCCTAGCTTGATCACTTCAACAAGAACTTCTCTTGAAAAGAATTATGTCTTTATGACTTCTGTTTAGAAATGTTGGAAAAAGAGAGACCTGCCAAGAAGTGGAATAGAGAGTCAATTCATGGACGCATTGCCTATAGAAAGATCTGAATAGACAGGCCTATTATGTAAATAGCTCTTATAAGGACACACGTGATGCATGTGACCTGCTATAGGAGACTATGTTATGGGCAAAATTGTAGAGAGTCTTCTTTGTGGACAGAGGGCCCGTTGTAGAGGGTGGGTCTATTATCAACAGATGGTCTGTTATGGGGAGAGAGGGTCCGCTGTAAAGAGAGGATCTGTTGTGAATGGAGATTGTACCTACTAGGACACAAAAAAACTTATTTTCAGACCTGGAATGAGTTAAGATAAGGAGAGATAAGACATATGAAACTATTTATGAAGGCGACTATCACTGAAGTAGTTCTTATGAAAATGACCAAGAGAGGGTGGAAGATAGAGTGGGAGATAGAGAGGATGATAGAGAGAAAAAAGAGCAAGAGGGGTGAAGGGAGACAGAGAGAAAAATGAGAAAGATAGGAGGGAAGAAAGAGAGACGGAAACAGAGTAAGAAAGGGCGGAAGAGAGAGATGAAGAGATAGAGAAACAAGAGCCAGAGAGAGGGAAGAAAGTGAGAAAGAGAGAGAGAGAGAAAGAGATAAAAAGAGAGAGAGAGGGAGAGTAAAACAATGTAAGAAAAGAGTAAGAGTGAGAGGAAGAGGAAGAGGAAGAGAGAGAGGGAGGAACAAATTACAAGAGCGGGGGGAACAGTGAGAAAAAAGAGCAGGAGAGGTAGAAGAGAAAGAGAGGAAGAGAGAGAGGAAGGGAGAGGAAGAGAGAGAGAGAGAGAGAGTAAGGAAGAGAGAAGGGAAAAAGAGTACGAAAGTCGGGAATAGAGACAGAAAGAGAGAGAGAGAAAATACTAAAAGAGGTGTATGAGATAGAGGCAAAGAGAGGAAAAAAGAGTAAGAGAGGGGGGAGAGAGTAGAGAGAGAGAGAGAAAGAGAGGGACAGAGGAAAAAAGAGCAAGAGACAGGGAAGAGAAGAGAGTGTATGAGATAGAGACAAAGAGAGGAAAAAAGAGCAAGAGAGGGGGAAGAGAGAGTAGGGAGAGAGTGGGGAGAGAGTAGGGAGAGAGTGGGGAGAGAGCAGGGAGAGAGAGAAAGAGAGGGACAGAGGAAAAAAGAGCAAGAGACGGGGAAGAGAAGAGAGTGTATGAGATAGAGGCAAAGAGAAGAAAAAAGAGCAAGAGAGGGGGAAGAGAGAGTAGGGGGAGAGAGAGGAAGAGTAAGGGGAGAGAGCGGGAAAAGAGCAAGAAAAGGGGGAGAGACAGAGGCAAAAGAATACGAAAGGCGGGAAAACCGACAGAAAGGGAGAGAGAGAGAAAATACCAAGAAAAGTGGATGAGAGAGAGGCAGAGAAAGGATAAAAGAGCATGCAAGGGGAGAGAGAGAGACTAGGGAGGGAGAGAGAGAGAGGGAGAGAGGAAAAAAGAGTGTGGGAAGAGAGAGAGGAACACAGGGAGGGGGATAGAAAGCGTAAAAGAGCGAGGGAGGGGTTATAGAGAGGGTTGGAAAATAGAACAAAAACGAGGAAAGAGAGAGACGAGAAAGAGCGGAAAATGATCACCAGAGTGGGAAAATAGAAATGAGGAGAGAGAGAGGAAAAAAGAGCTAGAGACGGGGAAGAGGAGAGAGAGAAAGAGAGAGAGAGAGCGAGAGGGCGGGAAAAGAGCAAGAAAAGGGGAAAAGACAGAGGGAAAAGAAAGGCGGGAATAGAGACATGAAGAGAGAGAGAGGGAAAAGAGTACGAAAGGCGGGAATAGAGACATGAAGAGAGAGAAAGAGAGAAAAGAATAAGAGAGGTGTATGAGAGAGATGGAGACAAACGACGCACCTATCGACGGTTGCACTATTGAGAAGAGAGTTGTGTCAATTCGGAGTAAACTGAGTCAAGTATGAAATAGGTGCCATGTTCTTAACACATCATGTCCTAAATTTTGGGAATGCTGGAGTGGAATAATCTGCATTGCAGCCGTAGAAGCAGTCAGCTTGTGACGAAAATCCCGCTTCCGTAGCTCACTGTTACACGAACGCAAGCCAAATTCACTTTAAAATATAAACAAATCCTTTACAATCCATTCTGATCGATCTGACAGATTTTCCATTACCCAAAACAGTTTCCAGCAACTTTGATTGATTATTGAGCAGCACTTTCATATAATTCTTTTCATTTCAACCACTGCTCCGGTCATGTTAACAGCGCTTAGGAAGCATTCATTTAATATGCTGAAGTGAAAGTTAAGCTACGGATTTGAGAACTTTTCCTGCGGTAAACTGTCAATTTCCAAATTGTGGATTGGTTTTAAAAATTACCATAAGTGCACACTCCAGGATATGCGAGTTAATTAGTTGTCCTATACATGGAGATGCAAACTGGCAGTCGTATGGCGCTGGTCATAGGACGATACTCGCACTCCTGCACCCATGCAAATTATTACTTATGCAAAATGGCGTGCAGAACTTCGTTCGCCTGAGACAGTTGTGTGGCTGCAGTTGTCATTGGATATGATTTCTACCGTTCTAGTTGAATTTACGAGAGTGTGTGCATGTGTTTGAGTATGTATGTGTGGCTGCGCTCTTGTGTGTGATTATGTTGGGTCCTTGTTGAAAACATATACGAAATTTGTCAACGTACTCGTCTGTGCGGCACATGCAAATGCGCTGAATATGAGGCGGCAAAAGTTAAGCTGCAAAGGGCGCTAATCACACACTCACACATACTCACACACCCGATTAGAGACAGGAGGCAGCCACGCACATGTCGAAACTAATTAGGCAGAATGGCTTTGATCATGATGCGCATAGATTTCGCTTATGAGCCGCAGTTAATTTGAGCATTCTCAAAGGATTTCGCTGGTATATTGATTGGGGACTAAGCATTGCAGCAGGCTGCAGTGTTCAGCTTTAAGAGTGTTACTATGCGGCCATGCAATTAACTGTGTGTAGGCCCCACACCCACTCGAAAGAAAAGTGGCGTGCAATGTCATAAACGATGATAAACCTACTTTTCCCAACAAAGAGAAACAATGAATTTTATTATTGCCGCATGCAACGCGTTTGCTCAATCGACAAAGCGCCATTTCCAGCAATGTTGCAGTAGCATAAAAGAGTGCCGCTCGTCAGTCGAGTAGGCGACAACATTCGACTCGGCAGGCACTTCATGAATTTATGAGGCTGTGTGAGAGCTATAAAAGTACAAATTTTATAATTTGAGAAGAATTTTTGAAAGCGGATTGCTTCACAGGGCAAACAATTTGCCGAGTGCCACTCAAGTGTCAGGCCGGTGCTCACAATTTATGCAATGCAACGCAATGCTATAGAAATGCCACCAGCAACAAGCGGCAGAGCAACCTTCCCCACTCACCACCAACCACTCAACGCTCACCAATCCCCACGACATGCGAGTCAGCTCAGAGCAAAGGTTTGCCGGCCGCCTGCTTAATGAATGTGTCAGTTGGCAGGCCAAAAGGCATTATGTGCATCTTATCTTCCTCTTTTAAAGTTTATCTCCGCCTGACTCCAGTCCGCTCCTCCGTCCAAAAACCAGCAAAAACAAAGCCGGCAAAGACAGCAAAAAACATGTCAACAAAAGATAAGAAAATCGAGCAAACGCTTCGAAAGTGTGCACATGCCTGGACAAGTGTCCTTGCAGAGACGCGTGCATCTGTGTGCGGGATTAGAAAATTCGGTGCGCTCTCTCCTGCTGTGACATTTCATTAGCCAAGTTGAGCCGGGCTGCTGAGCTGAGCTGTGCTGAGCGGCAAGGAAGGTGCATCTGATGTCAAATGGCGCACGGTTGACATTTGACGGACGCAATTGTATTTATTGTTGCGGCGCTTGCAGCAAGGATGTTTGCCAACCATCAAATTGCCTGGAGCATGAAAAATTAATTGAAAATTGTTTGAATATTAGCAAAAGTTTGCTCGTGATTGCAGCTGCTAGGGAAGCAGGAACTCTGTGCTGCAGGAATAGCAGCAGAAAAGGTGCATTTTAATATTTTAATATTTTACATGAAATTGAATTGGGAGAAAGAAGCTTTTATAAAAATATTGCTGCAGTCTCAGCCAAACAGATTGATTACTTCACTTGATTACTCGCTGATGTTTTACTGACCACAGCACTGGTGGGTGTAGTTCCCAGGACACTGAGTGACGTGGTCCGCAAAATATTCACTTTAGAATGAGAGCGGGCAGCTTTGTTTAAAGCATCTTTTGTGGATATTGCTGCAATAAATGCCCATAAGGAGTAAGGCAGGAGTATAGCCTGAAAGGAAGATATCCTTTGTGGATGTTGCTATAACGTATGGTAAAGAGGAGAAAGGCAGGAGTACAGCCATGTGTGGAAGATGTCCTTTGTGGATGTTGCTACAATGTGTAGTAAAGAGGAGAAAGGCAAGTGCACAGCCGTGTGTGGAAGATATCCCTTGTGGATGTTGCTGCAATGTATAGTAACGAGGAGAAAGGCAGGAGCACAGCCGTGTGTGGAGGATATCCATTGTGGATGTTGCTACAATGTGTGTTAAAGAGGAGAAAGGCAGGAGTACAGCCGTGTGTGGAGGATATCCATTGTGGATGTTGCTGCAATGTATAGTAAAGAGGAGAAAGGCAGGAGCACAGCCGTGTGTGGAAGATATCCTTTGTGGATGTTGCAGACACAATTTGAGGAGAGACATGCGCATGCCAGTATCTTGGCATCCTTTCTCCTTTACATGTGATGGATATATAAAATGAATTGTGGATTTGCAGAAGACGATAAGGAAGTTATACTCAGACTTTTGTGCAGCAACTTGTTGCCATTTTGTTTATGAGTGTTGCAGAGGTGCTTGGTGCAACATTTGACAGAGTTGTTTGGTGCAACCTTTTCGCAATGGAAATGTTTAAGCAATCTGCCTGCGGTAATAATAAGTGAAATATCGATCATTATAATTCAATCCCTCTACACTGCATGTTTCTCTGGAAATTAAGGACATTAGTGTTCACAAGATACGTTGGTAGGAAGAGCTGCATTGACGGTGTTTGAATATAGCGACAAGTTTGTTCTTAAGACAATGTTCCACAATCGCCTTTGTATCCGGCTCTCTGCATTTCCTGCATATGTCGTCTTTAGTGATTCCACTCTTGTATGCGTGTGCCGGTAGCAAACTTTGGTCTGTCAGTATACCCATGATACTTCTGCAGTCTTTCCATGACAGTGCCATTTAAAATGATGTTTACCTTGGAGTTGTTTTCTGTTTTATTGTAGGCCAGGTCCGCGGCTTTCCCAATAGCAAAAACTTCCGCTTGGAAATTTCTGCAATGATCTCGCAGCTTGATTGGTTGCCTGATGCTCAGATCTAGAGCAGTGAAATTGTTTGAGTGGAAAAGTGGACCCTTCATTCTTTGTGATACTGTTTCAATACAGAGGAGACATTAAGGCGACTGGTTCCCACTTCTCAGGGAAGGTGCCAATAGGAAAAATAACCGGTTACTAATGCTCAATGTATACTAGAGCGCATACGAATCATTATGATCACTACTTCACTACCTCCAAACTTTCAGTAAGAGATGAGCACGTTAAAGGACTTTCTTTGGGATATTTTTAGCAAAGAGAAACATTCTCAAAGTAGTGAACGTGTCATCTTTCCGAAGAATCCGCACTTTCCTCATTGTATTGCGAAGCACACCACTTCGACTTACATGCTCAAATCATTGGATATACACATGATTTGGCAAAATACTCTCAGTGTAAGGCGCAGTGATCGATGTATAGAAATAACTGAGGGTTGATTTTCCAACCAAGGAGTATGTCCCTGTTCCTCTGCATGAGTCCACACTGTTTTTCTGTACTATTTTCGAGCATTTCCCTAAGAACCAAGTCAGTTAGATTAGTCGTCAACACTTGAAGCCCTGCTTAGTGCCGACATCACTGTCATCGCAGACCCCGAAGTCCTCCGAAACTTTGAAAAACCGCTCAGCACGTCAATTTTAGTTTTTCATAATGGCATTTCATGTATCTAACGCAGAGGAGCACCTGATAATGTGCCACAAAATTTCTAATGCCAGTTTATGCCCCGTCAACGCAGCAAACATTGTGCGTCACTTCAGCTCTGGAACGGGGACGTGCGTACGTGCACGTAACTCTACTTCAATGTTGCAGCTTTATTAAAATGTCACATTAGTAGTTGGTGTCCTTACATTGTGCCAATGGGGGCGCGCCAGTCTGGGTACATGGGTGTGCGATTTGCGGCTGGTCACATGCGGCGTGGTCGGTATTGTTTACTCATGGCCGCGTGGCGCACTGCAACTGAGAAGTGGCCATGGGAGCACAATGCAAACGGCCGTTCGACAGCGACAGCCTGTTCGGATATTGGCCAAAGCAAATGTTTTGCATGGGAAAAGGACCCTTTGTGCGTACTCCACAAAAAACCAAAGGATGATCCACAGTTAATTGGCTTTAGTTTGGCAGTAGCATGTCCCAGTACCAGTTGTGGACTTTTCATGTGTGACGATGATGATGAATAAGATGCCTGAAATTTATTACATAAAATTGTAGTGGGATTGGTGGATTTCGAGAAGTTTCTAAACTGAAATTTAGGAAGGCGAAGGAGGGGCTAGATCTATGAGAATAAAGGTATAGTTTGTAGTCCTTATTACTAGTAATTATTCCCCAAACCCTTGCAGACATAATTAATTATGGTACAAGGTATATTAATATTAATACATTATTGAGCATTGGAACAATGCTTATTATAGGTCCTAGCTACAGAGCACTAGCACCTGGCGCCTTAGTTTTTCTAAAAATAAAGGAAGAGTTCCTTGGGACCAGGTTCCCAATTCCAGAAAATACTGTAAAAGGTCAGAAATGTGTTTATGAAGTTCTTTACTTTTGCTTAGAATAACTGTCTCCAGACATGGTGCCTGAATAGTAGATCAAAGTGCTTGCAACAAGAAGGAGGACCAATATTTGAGAAGCTCCATTCTTTTTACCAACAATATTTCTTTCGGTATGATTTCTGGCATATATAATCAGTAAGGAAAGCTGAAGGGATTTCTAATAAAGTGGGCGTGGAGAGTTAAACCATTATGATATTGAATCCTTTAAACACAATAATAAACACCATCTTTCTAGGCACATTTTCAATACGGTTGAATTCTACGTGCAGATGGGAATGAGGGGCGAAATGCTACGCCCGCTGTGATCGCCAAGATTTGTAATCTAACTTTGAGCTATAAGGTAAAATTTTCTCCAGAAATCTTGCATAGATCACCAGTGACGCATATGCATTAAAAGTGGGCGTGGCAGTGGAGTTAACTCCTCCAATTTATGTTTCCGATTTTGCTGGTACTGTGATCCATCTTGTATAATTTCGTTAAAGAGTATTACATACGGGCCCAGTATAAAATGTATATCAATTATGGGCGTGGCAGTATAAGTATACCGCCCATTTTGAGTACGTAGATTAGTATAGAGCCAATATATATAACTAGCTTATCATATTCATGTAAGTTCAATAGGAGCATAGCTAGAACAATATTAAGAGGCGCCCCCCGAATTGAATTTAAGGGAGGGAGGCGTGCCATTTATATGACCAAACTGATACCTGCATATAGCTTTTAGTGTCAAAATGCACTAAACTTTGTTCATTAAGTTTCTATTAGCCTTAAGTTAAGAATATGTGTTGATAATGGGCGTGGCTCTTGACTATGCATATTTTGTGTATAGTCAAGAGTCATTTAGTGTTGAACCTTCTTGACCTTGTAGAACCTTCTTGACCCTATTTTGTCATTCCCCCCATTAATTGTACCAATAATATAATCATTTTAAAAAAGGCAACTGCAGTTGCATATATGATGAAGTGGGTGTGGTCTTTGTGCAAATGGGGATAGCTATTTGGTTCTGTCTTAAGGTCCAGACCATACTTTTGCGTAATTTGGATATCTCTAACGGCGATCAAAGAAACCAAATTGACTCAGAAAGTGATTGTTATCATTTAAATGCTACGTCTCCTTATGGGAGTTACAGCATAGTTCAACCGTAGAAATCGAGTGTACTCTTACTCCCTTTTTTAAGCCCTTTATCCCTAAATATGAAAAGAAGAGAAGAAAAATATGTCTTCAGGCTGCCGACTGACCTTAGAGAGGTTGTCTTTTGTCCAGTTTTGTTCCAATCCCCTAGAGATATTTCTGTGCTTGTATTAACAAATATTGTGAAATACCAGGTCGAGTATGATTGATATGATAATTACTCAAAGGATGTGATTGCTCGCTATTCAGAGGTGTTCAATATATGAACTGTCTCGTTCAGAGGTAACATCCTTTCAATTGGGTTTTTATACTGTATAACAAATTTCATTCTGGCATTCCCATAAAGAAGGATCAAAACTGAGCTAATGGAGATGTGACTCACAGGTGGTGCTGCCATTTAGAGAAATTGTGTGGATTTTAAGATTTCCAAGGATTATATGGGGAAAAATTGAATATGAATAACGCCAAGTTATGGCAGCAAAGTACCATAAATATGTGCTGTAGAAAGTCACAATTATAGGATAATTTTATAGAGGAATTGCATGCTTCTCACCAGTAGAGTGACTCTAATTTTAAGCACAGCGAATGGGATAAATGTGGAAGATGTTGGTTTTTAGGTTGGCGCAGTCTTTTACTAATTTGTAATTCATTTTATTAAAGTATCTATTTCGGGTAAATATATTCTCTGGCTCCTTTTTGAACAGAATCCTTGTTGTTAATTTCCTTTCGCAGTTTAGAAGTCGTTTGGAATTTGAGTCGAACACACACATTTTCAGTTAAATTATGTGTGGCTTATAAAGAAGTGTTTAAGTAGAAATTACACGTATTATATTACCTGTGATTTCGTCCTTTACTTGTACGCTTGTTGATTCCTTTTCTATGAGTATTTCGGGGTTAGTCATTGATAATTTCATCCAACTGTTCATCTGTTTTATTTCAATTTAGATTTGAACCGTGTTGTAGATTTGAAGCGTCTCCCATCACCAGGTCAGCAAAAATATTAAATATAAAACATCTGTGTCAGGTCTCTCATTTAGTGAGAAAGAAAGCTGTTCGAATGTCCTTCAAACACCATTTTTGCAAATCATTCAAAGAGCCTTATGAATTATGCACGTAGAGTAGACATGACCCAATAAGTAAATCCTATTGAAAGCTTTAAAAGCTCGTACTTGTTACTTGCATTGTGCTGTTGACTGCGCAAAGCTTTTCTGGCCCTCTTTGCTTTCTAAGCATCTTCGGTGTTTGTCCACACTTAGTTTGAAAGCAAGGAGTTAATGCTTTGTCAATTGGCGGAAACAAATAAGGTTGATTTCACACCTTCAATCATCATTTAGGAAGCCTCCCACTCTTATCTGGTAGGAACGAAAGGCTTTCATAAAGAAGCGTTGACAGATTTAAATATTCATTTAACATATTTTTTATGGGGGCAACTTCTACGGCGGATCACCAACGAAAATTAAGGATGAATATATATCAATTTTTTTAATGATCAAAAACTTGTTTGCATTTTCGGCCACACACCTTTTTATATATGTGAACCCATCTTGAACTCTTAAAGAATCATGCATATTTTTTATAGACACTATTGCAGCACAGGAAGGTGCTGTGACTGGGACTGTAATTGTCACTGGGACATGTGTCAGCAATTCCACCCTTCTGCGGCTGTAAATATATGATTGGCACACTTGGGGTGCCTCAAAATAGAACAAAATAGAAGGTTAGGCCGGAGAACCACCGAAGAAGGAGGTCTCCAAGAACTCAGGCCTTGATGCCGATTGTACTATAAGCCTGGAAATATTTGTTGGAGGGTGTGATAGAGTATTGTCAAAGGGAAGTTACATATTTTCAAACTTCTTTGATTCTTTTATGAATCTCAGAAATCTGTCAGGGATAAGGAAAGCACGTTCTCCATTTCCAACGAATGCCTTACTAGGTTTAAATTGCAATCACTTTCTTAGTAGTTGTTTGCACCAGGGGAAAATAAATGTAGGAGGTATTAGAAATATTGGTAACATGATCTGTAGGTTCAAGAACAAAATTTCCCAGTTATTTCAAAGGTATCAGGCAAAGTTAACTTTTAGCCTGTCTTTGGAATACCGTATTATACCGATTAGCGCTCTGGTCTGATTACTTTCTGGTTTATAGCGATTATACTTACATTATTACTATTATTATTATTATTATTATTATTAGAATTCCTTCAATGGCCCCTTATACACTTATTTTGAAGATCCTATGTTAAATTTCATTTGCTCTTTCAAATGTTCTCTTAAGCTGCTCTTAAATTATGTTACATCCGCAGAATGTGAAATTTCTTGAGGGCCTGATATAGGTATATTTCAATGTGGGTTATGAATGTATCCAAGGATGACCTAATGTCCGCATGTACGCTCCGATTATTGGCTTTCAGTACATTTCACTTGGCGACTGTTGTTGGATAGATGTGGCTTGGGCAATCATGACGAGAAATATGTCCTATTTTAAATGCATTGCTCAACTGTTATGTAGTATCTAAGAGCAATAGTTGATTGCCTTATAATCGTTTAATTTCCTATGTGGATTGTTTCGTGGAATGGTTGATTACTTAAGTCTTTAAATTCATATTCCGTAAACGCATTCGTCCTGTTAGTCCCATTAAAACTTTCCTTCAGTGCAAGAATAAAACAAAAAGAATCAGTTTCCTTCTTAGTCGATTGGTTCTAATTCATATAACATGAAATATTAGAAAAATAAATATTGCAAATAAATATGACTGACACAAGAGGAGGTCCGTTTGTATATGTTGATAACTAGTAGATGCTTAATTTCCGTTAGCTACTATCTTACTATCATCATTATGTTTTCTCAAACCGAACTGTTTTCTTCTACTTCCGCATACGCATATGCTAACAGTATTCTAACTTTAAATGGGGTTATTGTACTTCATATACTATCCGAACAATTAGTGGCAATATGTACAATATTATTCGAGCCGAAAGCTCATATCATATAGTTGTGGTTAATATAATAAATAAATTAATGTTCAATATTCCAATACCATTCCAAAATATGAATTGGATATTAAATTTATATATTAAATGGTATTCAGGTTGAAATGCCTAAAATGTCTCATAGCAATCAAATGAGTTTGACGAAGAATGCGTCTATTCTCTCCCATGAACTGTTAAGATTATACTCATTCATACTACATTTTGAGGGAATATCTCTACAAATGCGGACTAAGGTTGACCGAGCACAGAAGGTGTGAACTCTGCATTACAAAAGTTCCACAAAAAAAGCACCAAGATGTTTTTCAATATAAGAAGAGCTTTAACACTTTTTAAGCTCTTTCACAGGAAGAAAAAAACAGGAATGAAATGAAAACAAAAGCTTTTAAGCAGCAAAGTTGGTTCAAGGATAAGTTTCTTTATATAAAAATCGCATATTATCTTTGACATAAACCTAAAATCTAGTCCAGTTAAGTAAGGATAAAGGATAAAATCTTTGCTACAAGAGCTTTTATTAACCTTATACACAGTTCCATTCTGTTCATCAAGATGTCACTATTTAAGTTTCAAAAATTTCCAATCCACCTAAAATGGGGGCCAACACAAAACAAAAACAAAACAAACAAACAAACAAGAAACGAACAAAGAGGTCCTTCGAACATGGTTAAATTAAGAAAACTCATTACGCTAAAATTTGCCATTTGCAAGAGGAAGGAAAAATGCTGCTTTGCATCAGTTGCAACATTTATGTGCCTGACAATTTGGCCGCCTCCCAAATGTGCCACCATTGCATTGTAGTGCAGCGGCAGCAGTTCGGAGCAGGACAAACGAGGAGCAACATTAAAAGTGTCTGACTGACATTTATTTTAATTGCACGGACAACTGCGCTGCCCCGACCGCCGCTCATGAAAGGTATCATAAAGAGATGGTATAAATTGCACGAATTGTCGGCGTTGCGGCGGCAGTGCCAAAGTTCAAAATCATTTGCAATTGCATAACGAGGCAGCACATATTTCAAAGGAAGCCAAGGCAGAAGCTGCATTCAGTGCCATCCGCAAATTGATACATTTTATGAAAAGTGGCACCAGACAAGGTAAAATCATTCCAGATAAATGTGTGCATATTTTTATCCATATTCGTGTGTAGTGTGCAGGAGAATTCCAGCTGGAACTTAATTAATGCTGGAACTTTGTAAGCCATTTCTTTCCTCAATGCCATTTTCTGTTATATTTGCCAGCGATTGCAGGGGAGTAAAGTGAATGAACTCTTAATATTTTATGTCATTGCCTCGTGACATCACAGCAACTGACATCACGGCTTCTAAAGTGATTTTCTGGCTTCCCAAAATGGGGGTTTTTTTCTAAAAGCCAACAACTGGAGTCGTTAACTTTAGGCTGCATACATATGTATATGTTGCCTTGACTACGATCCTTATAACCTTGACCTCTAATGCATAATTCTACCGGTTGGGTGTGTTTACTTTCAACTTGTTGCTTCTAAGCATTTCATTCTGACGGACTGACGCAACTGCGTTTGATACTGAAATAATTGTAGGACCCTATCAATAATGAATGTAGAATAAATTGAAGTTTCTCTCGAATTGAAAACTGTTTTATATCAACATAGTTCCCTTCTAGAGCTTTTCGCATTCTTGAAGTGTTTATGAGATGCATTCTATCAGATTGTGAGGGTCAAAACACATAAAAAGTTATAATAAAGTTTTGCTTTGAAGCGATCCTTTTGAGCTTTTGAAAGCTCATGTAATGCAAGAATTTCATACACAGCAACTTTTGTTTGTAGCTTACAATATTTCGATCAGAGAACACAGAGAAAGGAAAGACTTTTTCACTGCCAGCGTCCATAGCGGACACACCACGATTTTGAGTGGATTCACCACGATTCTGAGTGGGTTCGTGTACAACGTCCGTCTGCTTTATTTCGCTGCTTTGCCGTTAGATGTTTAAGTTCCTTTTCTCTGATTTCGATGCCTTAAAAAGTTCAAGTAGGCACATAGTGCAACAACGTATCCGAGCTTTATAAGAGGGAGCTTTTAATAGCTTTCGCACTCGTGCAGCATTTTGAGCATCACGGAACTAAAGCAATGGTCTTTAGTCCAAGACAAAGATGAAACAATTCGCTCTTCGCTCAAAGTTGGAGGTTTTTATCGGGGGCAAGCTAGATTTTAGGGATTAGGAGTCTGCGTTCAAAACCTTGAACGAAGAGATTATCTATTCATCTTGATAGCTTGATAGCAGGACAAAGTAAACATAACTTTTCAAAAATAGGTATTTCTAGTGAGGCCATCTTTTGGCAATTGAACTGGCAACCATTCCCCGTATTCTCCTCGTTTGGCACCGTGTGACTTTTATCTTCTCGAAAAAATGCATTTTCCGAAGAAAGAAAAGCATTTTGTGGACGTAGAAGCCATTCAAACGACTTGTACCGACATCCTGAAGGACCTCTCGTGATATAAAATACTCAGTCCACTGCTTTCAGATCGTGCATATCACTGTCTTGAGTTGGAAGGGAAGTATTTAGAATAAAACAAGCCGGTTTTGCCAAAAAATACTTTTTGTTGTTCTAAATTATAAAAAGTCCTATTTACTTTGAATTCACCTTGTAGCAATGAATGTGTTTAGAGTCCTTGAAATGGAAGTCCATAATTCTTTTGCACAATTTGATGCTTTGTACTCCATCCCATCCTGATACCCAAACATAATCAAAGGTATTATAATTGATAATAAACTTCTGCTGAACGAATTTTTAAAAATAATACTCTGAAAGACTCGAAGAACGTAGTCCTTAAAACTCTTCAATAATGGAAAGAGTTTGAAGTAACAAACGCTTCGCGTACAAATGCAGAAGTAGCGAAAGCTTCCAACTTTCCAAGTTGTTCGCTATCAACATTTACGTCTTTGTTTACAGTGCTTGTCACTTGTCAGGAGTGCTTGCAATAAATTAAATTTGAAAAAGTTGTAAGTCCTTTTTGGAGCATTACTCTCCGAAGTTGAATTTAAATCAATTTATGTTGCTACGAAACACGTCCACAGTCCTTTGTAATTGGTGCAGACAAATTGTCTCGGAAAGAGGCGCTGTTTTTTAATATGCACGTGTGAAGGAAAACTGTTGTATGCAGAGTAAAAATGTGCTACCAGTGTGAATGGTGGAAGGATTTGGGGCCAAGCGATTTCTTTCCAATGGCCTTCCTGTCCACCCGCAAATCAATCAATCAAAAATAACTGGCTCAATATTTCAACAAACTCTCAGACAATTACTCCATCGCTCCCATATGAAATATGTTTGTGGTGAAATAGTCTTTTCATCATTCAAAAGTAAACATGAATAAACGTCAAATTGCTATAAAGAAGACAATAGTGGTGAGGATGCCAGTTGGGCCTCTGTATACACCGAACATATCAAGGAAATTTTTTATATTATTCATTGCGAAATTCTGACTTGAAACTTGTTAATTTTCCATCTCCCTCAGAAGTCACCTCATTAGAAGATTGGACATAAAGCGAGATCCATTTAAAGTGTATGTAAATACAACATCTCAATGTAAGAATAGTAAGGAGTCTGCTATAAATATATCATGACCGTCGTGGTTTCATATCTTTGTGCGGCCTATCAAGATGGGAGGATATTTTGTACCCATTTATTAATATTACCATTATTCGCACAATGTCCTTGGCATACTTAAGAGTTGTCATCTTTCTATTGTTGTAATCCTCTTCGAACATTGAGCATTTCAGTTGCTCTTCACATTGTTAAAATGACGTTAGTCCTTCAATTTGTGCAATTCATTTTGTTTCGCTCTCCGACTCAATGAAAAGGCGAATTTTCCATTTGCTTCAATATCGAAAATATTTGCTTTAAACTATTTTTAGCGTAATAATAAATCTCTCAAATAACTTTTTTAAGTGAAACACAAAGGACTGCTGTAACAGTGATGGGATTTAGAAAGGAATATCTCAGCAAAAAAGTCCTTGATTTTTGATTTTCTTTCACAACAATCGAAAGTTAAAATGCAAGTGCAGAAAGGCAAAGAAGTGCAGAACGAAAGTAACAAATGCAAAAGGAGAAAGATTCTAAGTTGCTGGAGGGGGCGGGAGAGGAGATTTTGAAATGAAATTCCGAAAAATGACAAAAAGCAGGGTTTTTTCCAAAAGGACATTAGCAGAAACTTTTCATGCGTTCTGTGCTTGAGCATCCATCGCGATTGCTTGCCTGCTGCTTCGGCGCCTGCGATGGATCGAGCTTATGTCGAGCTTTGTTGTTGGTGTTTTGTTGTTGTTGTTATTGTTGTTCTTGTTGTTGGTGTTACGGGTGCTGTCTCCACTGCTGTCGTCTTCTTTCAACTTTGGGCCTCCTTTCTTCCTCCGCCACTCATTGGCTTGCACTAATTTTTCGTTCGTTTCTAAAGAAGCAGAGTGTTTGGTGTTCTGTTGTTGTTGTTGTTGTTGTTGTTGTTATTGTTGTTATTGTTGTTATTGCATTCGTTTTCATTTGGCTGTTGTTATTGTTGTTGTTGTTGTTGTTGTTGTTGTTTATAATTTAATTTCACTAAAATAAGAAAATGTCTCTTAGGGTTTCCTTCTTTGTCAGCAGGCAGGAAGCGTCTCAAGCAGGCTGGCTTGCGGGTGGGGTTGGGAGCTGGCAAGTGAGCGCTCATTGCGCCAGCACCAAGGACACGCGAAAGCAAATTTAATTTGAAAGTATTTACGAAATTATTTAAATGCTCCCTTTTTGCTTTTGACTGCCGCCGACTCATGCAAATATTTGCGCAAAGGAAGCGAAAATGTAATTTCAACTGCAAAACCGTTAAGGATATTTTTCTATATGCACGAATGGCGGAGTGTGAACATTGGGGGAAGGGCACCACCAACAGCCACATACACAGACACTCATACACTTGCACTCACGCAAACAAATAGCGCCAGGCTAAATGACAATTGCTCTGTACAAAATGGTAACTTAATCATGGCAACAGCATCCTTGGCCATAGTTCAGGCAAACAAATACGACGAATGCTAAAAAGGAAACGAAATTTATTTTGTGGAAAATACAAAATTTTGTTAAAAACTTCAAATTAAACTGAAAGCATAGAAAGCAATAACAAGAACGGAAGAAGGACATGAAGGAAGTGTGGCGGTATTCCTGTGTGACTTTGTTTAGTTTAACAGGATTCTGTTGCTTTAGTCATTGCGTTTGCAGGACAAGGTCACGGATTGCATCTGCACCAGAGCTGTGAGTCTGAGCATTAAAATGTTTGTATTAAAATTGAAAAGTCCGTGGAGATCAGCTTCTCTCAAGTGGCAGTCAGTTAACTGCAATGGAAAGCTGCAGATCCGGAGTTAGATAAGAAAGTTGGGTAATAACGAAACATGAATGGAAGAGTTATCCTTTAAGGATTTGTTTTCTCAATTGCATTATTGTTTGATAGAGTTTGGAGTTTCATATTTTGGAAAGGAAGGTGCAACTCCGATGAATCCTTACAACACAATTTTGTGGTATGTGAGGTTTAATAAAATGAAATGACATAAACTGAAAGTGAAATGATCATTAGAGTATCATGGAAACCAAAGGACGATAAACCACTCTGAGAGTATCAATACTGATTCCGAAAAGCACTCTTCATAGTTGATGGAGTGAACTCTGTTTCGTAAGTGGCTACGAAATCAGATAAAGGAAGCCTTGAAAATGGCAGACAGTATGGTATCGATCGAGATTTGTGCATTTACTCAGAATCACCACTAATTATTCTATCGATAGAATACTCTGTGAGGATATAGAGTACTCTGTGAGGATATAGAGTATTCTATGGATAGTATTCCCTATATCCTGACAGATTACTTACTTAATTACCACTAATAATTCTATCGATGGAATACTCTGTGAGGATATAGATAGTTCTATGGATAGTATTCTCTATATCCTGACGGATTACTTACTTAATTACCACAAATAATTCTATCGATGGAATACTCTGTGAGGATATAGATTGTTCTATGGATAGTATTCCCTATATCCTGACGGATTACTTACTTAATTACCACTCATTATTCTATCGATAGAATACTCTGTTAGGATATAAAGTGTTCTATGGATAGTATACTCTGTAAGGATACAGAGAAAATTTCCGACAGTTTATTCTTCACAGGTTCTTCAAAGCTCTTTATATGGAATGTTTCTATTGAACTTAACATGAAAAGTTGTATTAGAAATTAATTTTTTGAAGGAAGCCACTTATTTGGGGGGTCACTTAATGACATACAAGTGGGGGTGATTAGAAACAGAAATCTAATTATGGTACAGAGAGGCTACAATTTCTAAGGAGGTTGATATAAAATGACAGACTAGAATTCATAATTCACTAGGAAGCTTCTAATTTGATGCTTTACACAGCTCGCTACCAGTGTTGGGGGTTCAAAAAACACTTTTGAAATATCACACTTGGGTCCAAAGAAGCAGAAAAACGATTCTAATGAACCTAAGACTCGAATTGATCGAGCACAAGACATATAACTAAAATTTAGATCGACAGTCAGTCAGGAAGCAGAAAAAGTTAAGTTCTGGGGACCCACTGGCAACTCAAAATACCTTTGCCTGATGATTAACGATCTACTGAACTTTGATAGCAGAGTCAACCAGCAGAAAAGATGAAACATTAACGAAGAGCTATCGAGAATCCTGTGTTAAATAGATTGGAAGAGTTACAGGTTTTTGGCTACTACTCCCAATGATGAGCTCCTACTTGCTTCCTCAATATGGAGAATGGTGTCGAAACTAACACGATATACAATTTTATACACGGAGAGCGCTTTCATTATCAGCAGGACTTCAATATAGTTGGCAACAAACTATTGCTTATGATACCCATCGACATTACTGCAAACAAGAGAGGTACCCACAAAAAACTGAATATGGAGGGTGGTGTATCCTTTAGTCCATTTCACATAATCGAATATGCCACCGCCAAGGGTAACATCTGGGTACAAGTAGCAAAGGAAAAAGACTCTGCTAAACTAGACTTCAACACACGATAATGAACACTGACACACAATTAATACTAGGAGCACGATTGCTTCAGAAACTACAACCATAAGTTGCTTCAGAAATTACAACCATAAGTTGCTTCAGGAACTACCTCCATAAGTTGCTTCAGGAACTACCTCCATAAGTTGCTTCAGAAACTACCTCCTTAACTATGGATACACGAACGATTGATATTGGAACTACAGAACAGAAAAAGTAGAACACTCTCTGAAGGGATTTGTGAGGTTCCTGATGAGGTGGTGAACACTATGGGCCGCTCATATGTTGGCACCAGTAATTGCAGTATATCTTCTTCATCTTCTGGGGCATATTTAGCTGGCAGGACATCTGCGGGGCATGTGATACAACGGTCGATTTGATATAGTGACTGGCGTTTTCAACGGGTTAAGATGCATCACTTCATCTTTCGATGAGTAAAAAATATACGTAAAGCAACTTGCTCCCGCTCGCAATTATTTCATTTAAATGTAGAAGTTAAGCTGCGTAAAGAGGCGGGTAACTTTGGCGGCGGCAGTGAGAACATCGGTTGCCAAATATCTTAAAACCATAATCCCCGCAAGGAATTCGCATTGTCTGGTCTCGCAGGCTCTGTGCTGTCATGCATTGCTGCTTGGCACCTTTTTAGCTGCTTTTTTCTGTTGTTGCTCGTATTTCTGTTTGCATTGTGGGCGTGTATTTGCGTTATTTTTCGGGGTTTTTGTTGCTGTTGTTGTTGTCGTCATTACAACGCTTGACATGGGTCAATGTAATGAATGGCCTTGAAAAACTGTTCACAGCATTGCGCCAAGGAAGTTAGTTGCCTTTTTGCTATTGATTTTTGTGAATGCCGTTTTGTGTGAATGGCTGCGAGTGAGCGTCAGTGTGTTTGCGGATGTGTTTGCTTATGTGCGTTAGTGTGTGTGTGCGTGTGTGCGTGGCGCCTTTCTTGCCAACCACCAACAAAGTATACAAGCACTTTTAATTACTTTGCAGCGTGATTGACAGTTTTAATTTTTGATGTACAACAAAACAGCAAAAAGCCAAATTGATGTAAGCGTAGTGAAACGCGTCCTGTTGGCGGTGGCAACGCTCGACGCGGCCGACATGCACCCAGTGGCACTCGTAATGAGCTTAATTAATTACGTAAGGACGAGTGAGCAGGCGAGGGCTGGCGAGAGGGTCGGCCAAATGATTAATGGAGAAATTCGCTGCAGGAAGTTATAAAATTTCAAATCGAAAATTCCGAACAGAACGTCGAAAAATGCTGCTGCACAAATGATAGGCGCGTCCATCACAACGCGAATCGGGCCCAGAATGCAGCCTTTCAGCGGCGCTTTATTGCAAATCTTGAGCTAAATTCAAGTCAAGTGCGCTTATCGCTTCACCACTTCAGCCTGATAGAGTAATTTTGCATTACTTGTGGCGTGCTGCGACTGAGGCAGCGCCGTTTGCCACTTAAGCGGCGTGTTGTCATGATTTGACATGCAATTGATGTCGTGGGACAAATTTGCGCAGCATCATCACCATCACCAGCACCAGCGGCATCTCGGCATCCTCCATTGGCAGAGTGTGCTTAGCGAAAGGCAACCAGCCGCCCGCTTTGCAGTCGCCGATCAGAACTTAAAAGTCACTCAAAATTGATGAAAGTGAATGACTTTGAGTGATTTAGTCAGTTTTTATTTGTGCGTTTTTCCGTCGCACTAGCTCGGAACCCTTTCTGCTGGCGTTTTCTGAACTGCGGCTACGGCTGCGGCTGGGCTGATGCTGATGTTGATTGATAATGTTGCCTTTGACATGTTGGCTTGTTGCGCTGATTTACTTTGCAAACAGGCGAAAATTAAAACGGTTTTTCAAAAAGAATTATTTCCACCGAGCCCCAGAAGGACGAAAAGGGTGAAAAGGGCGACTGCTGAATGAAGCTTTCTGAGTGCGTCTTGAGAGCTTTTAAGTAAAAATTGATGAATTGCAATTTCCGTTTGCGGTGGTGTGAGAGGACCCCAGAATTGGCGCAACCATTTAATGCAACAGCGAAAAGGAAGCAAGTACACAAAATAACATTGCCACTTTGCGAGTGTGTGTCTGTGAGTTTAAAAAGGGTTCAACTCTATACCTCTGAGTACACAATCAGAACAGCGACTAATCCCCGCCTAAACCTTTGATTTTGCACGTAATTTGGTAATTTTTTCTTCCTGAAAGCTGCTCAGAAATTTGTTTAATTAATTTTCACACATTTTGGGGCACGTTTTTGTAGCATTTCTCTGAGCCATTCTGCGGGAGAAGGTTCACTGTGCATGTGTCAACAGCAGTTCGAAGTTTGTTTTGTTAACAAAAACTTGAACACAACCTTTTGGGCACATTCGTTAATGTTGCTGCAGCCACGACGCAATCATCAATTTCATGTCGGGAGAAATATGCACGAATGATGTGTCAGACCTAGAAGCGGCGAGCTGTATGAAGGATTCGTACCAACAAAGCCAACCAGACATCAGCCGGAGAATTCACGTACGATTCGCCATCTCTGTTAATCGATTGTATTGTCAGCAGAAAGTCTCTTTGGTTCATATATAATTATTTGAGAAGTCAGTATTCCATATTCAAAATCTCAAATAGAGCTCTTAGGATCATAGTTTGGAAGGCATCTTGTACGAGTATGAAACTGTACGAAAGCCCCAGTTGTGTAAGATATGAACTCTGTACCCCTTAAAGTATTCCATTACGTCTCCCCGAGTTATTAAATGAAACATTGAATATATAGCTGCATATTCCACAGGCCTACCCTTAGGAAGGACCGTTTTCAGTACTGCGACGGGAACTTTTGTTACATCTTAAAACAAAAAAAAATTTGGTTATTTTCCTAATGAGTCCCGGAAAACTACCAAAGAAGTGACGGATGGTTTTGGCCTACTTCGCACCTACCTAAGTTTTCTGGAACATAGGACACATTGCTTCTATGAGGACCCTGTAAGGGAACGCAGCAAAATAATATCAGAGGACGCTTTTATAAATCCAATCCGATAATGAGTAAGGGTAACTATGACGATATGAGTCCTCAATAGCTTAGAAGACTTGGATGTCAGGAGACTTTAAGTGGATGAATAGTCGCTAATTCGTTGAAGGAATTCGCATCACTGAATACTGCCTCCATATTTATAGGGTAATGTCTTATTTGGTATTCATCATCCATCATTAGTTCAGACGAGATAAAGAAGTCCAAATTTTACCTCCCCTTTGGTTTGCTTCAAGCTGAATCATAATTTAATAATCTCCTTCGGACAGTACGATCGTTACTCTAGACAGAGAGTTTTCGACTTCAGCTTCGGTATTTGCTTTGTAGCAGCAGATCCCATTGATCTCTGGTGTCCCATTGGCAGTGAGGAAATCTTTTGCATAGCCCACAGTGCAGCCTGCAGCCGGGAATGTTGTAGTGACTTTGAAGAAAATTTGATTTCCGCAACTTCTGCTTCCTGATACTGTACGAAAAATCTTGGAAAAATGGTTTTGCTTCGAAGAGAATCCCGAAAGCGACTTAGCAGGCTTACAAAGTAATTACAATTAAAATTTGGTTTGTTCGGAACTTCCAACAGATTCTCATTTATTGGCGCCCATACTTCATTAATTTCCACTTGACTCTTTAAGCTTCTGCTTTGCTCTTCATTGCATCTTTTCTAAGGTATCCACAGGCATCCTCCAATTTTTGGTAATTATCCCTGAACGTCAGGTTTTCAATTGGTCTACAGAGCTTGCGGCAGTCGGTGCTCATTACTGTGATCTGCTGCCCCATCATTAAATCGTAGCTAGACACTTCCAGTCGATTCGCAGCCTGGCGAGGACATGCAATCCGATATGTTCAGTTACTCGTAGTTAATTAGAGTTAAGTCTTTGTATTGCCATCTATAAAATGAACGTTACAAATTGTCTATTAACAGTGAGTTGATGTTTCCAATAAGAATGATTGAATTTGAGCCTGGGTATTATTGGGATGCTTCGTCAATTTTCGAGTTTTGTGTTTGCTGGCGTCATCGGTATCCATTACCCTATAAGGACCATTTACCGTAATCCTATCCATGACTATCATCTCGATTTCTCTCTTACTCGTGTATCGTAGACGTTCACTGTTGTCCCCTGGATTTTATGAAATTAATTTTGTTTCTTTTGCCCTCACCTTGGATGGTTTTTGGAAATTGGAGTGTTCACTTTCCACGAGATTTCCTAATTTTCTTATTAGTTTTTCATGCGTGTCCACGTAATTTGAAACGGAAGAGGAATGCATCCGGAGTGAATTGCTTTTCAATCCGCCAGACGTCTGCGAAACACAATATTCTTCCGTCATCTTCGACAGCGACTGGCGAGGTCATTAATTGCGTATTCTCCATCAACGATAACAAGATATTGTGGTATTTTAAGCTGAGCCAGTCGCTAGGAGCGTCCCTGGAATATATCACAGAGTTAACTATAAATACGCGTACCGCGAATATGCATCTAGTGTCCTTGTTAAAGATAATGATCAGAGACTTATTAAAGAGTACCGATATATTTACTGGTCTTTCTTCCTATTTCCCCTTCAAAAAGTCTGTCAAATTGCAGAAATGTGCCTCACTTCTAAACCATTTTGGCGACCAAAAAAGAGAGTATCCTCACCTCCATGACTACATTTGTTTCTATTCGGTTTTGGCATACAAATAATATCCTTCTTAAGTGTCATTCAGCAAAACCGACTGGACAGCATTTCGAGCATCATTCCATAACGAAAGTGCATTAATTTTTCACCTTTAGCAGGAGCCGCCGCAGCCATAATGAAAATTTCGTAATTTCATAATTACTCGCAGCTGAAAGTCCTGCTCAAAATTAGTTCTGACAGTTTTGGCTTTAAAATAACATCAAATAATAAGGGAAAAAATGATGTCCTTGTCAGGGGCACACACAACAAGTTCAAAGAGCGCGAGAGAGAAAGGACAAAACGTACACAAAAGCGACAGAATTTTCGCAATTTATCAGGAAAAAAGAATCAATTACTTAATTGCTTGTAAAAAGGACATAATGGGAATCATGAGTAATTAACAGTGCGAGTAATTCAGGATTTTCATATTAAAATAGAGTATAATTTTTGCCAGTTAATGAAACACATTTAAAGTGCCTGATTGATAGTTGCACTGCGGTATTCTGCAGTAGAATGAAGTGAATCAGATTGATATTTACTGAAAAACTGGTTGAATAGAAATGGAAATGATTGTACAGTTTTAGATAATTGTAGAAAAATTAGATGAATTGGGACTGAACTGTATCATAATACCATCCTTCGACCAATATATATATATATACGGCAAAATCCTGTTTGACAATCAACAAATCATTCCGCATCCTTTCATGCATGAAACAGGGGTTGCAATTATCGTCACTTCTTTTCACAAGTCTCCTTGACGTCGTTATGACTCAGGTCGACTCAAGGGACAAAGCATTATAAGTACTCTCTAAGACGAAGTCGAGCATTTAGATTATAGTTCTGATATACCTCCTTTCAACTAGCTATATTAGCAGTCTCTATTTCAGCGAGTTAAAGTTTAATAAAGCGGGATAATCTCCGAACAGTGGATGCTAAGAATAATTTCAAGAACTCAATAGCCAGGAGAATGCTGCTCACGACAATCGAGATTTAAGAAGGTGAAGACATTAAATGCAGACAGATTTTCAAATTTAGAAAAAGCACCATGGCAATAAACCGGATACCTACAGCAGACTTTGCTAATATAAAGGATATTCCAGATACTTGAATCTAGAATGAAGGAGAATTCTGATACACTCACACACAACTCGGCAACATTTGAAAGCGTAAGGACTCTCTGGCATGGAATGAACGCTCACATCAAATGACTTCAATAAACTGTTGAAGGCGTTCACAGAAAAATGCTTTAAAATTCCATATGGCATATTTTCACATCACTATACAAGAAGGATGTGAGAGATTACCAAATAAAGACTCTGTCCTTCAAAAAAATTCTCAAGAAAATCTTATTATTATTTAAATATAGTGCTTCACTTTCAACTCTCCACAAAATGTAAGTTTATAAAGAGAAGACCTTACTTTCCAACTTACCATTACAATTATAGTAAATTGTCCTTTTTATAAACGCAGCTTTGTACTTTTTTACAGTATATTTCTATAGTCCATTGAACCCAGTAAAAGAGTGAAATGTGATTGACTACGCAACTAATTTTATAACCAGCTGCCTAGTGACTCCAATTGGCTGTCCACACTCAAATTACACTCTTGTAGTCACCTAATCAGTGGCCGTATTGCTCACTTTCCGGGCTATTGTTAAAGAATTAATCACTTCTCCTCAATCGTATCAGGCAATCAATGGAAGCAAACTTAATTTACTTATTACAATGCCAGTTTGCACTTATGCATTATTTATATGGGCAAGTGACACGACTACTCATACACACATACATATGCACATGCCAGCATCCCAGTAGGAACTGGGACAAGACGGTGCTAATGTAACCTGAATGATATAAAATCTTCTAAGACGTTGTCATGCTTTTATAAGATATCTTTAAGAGAATATCTTATCTAAGGAAAAATCGTTGCTAAGAAGGCGGTCGGTAATGTCTCAACACATTTTGATTTGACTGCGGACTTGTCTCATTTGCCATACTCAGCGGGCTACCAGAGCAGTAGTGTGAATTCAATACACAAGTAAATTTATGTAGATACATTACTTATGGAAGTGATTGGAATATATGATATAATGTATTCCAAAAGAAGCGTTTTGCCCCATTTTAAACAAACAAAACATGTTTGAGACTTTTCATATGAAATTAATTGGAATATTATGTATTCCAAAATAAGGGAAATGACTTCTATTTGGGCCATTCCACACAAAAACCCCAATTTGAGACCTTACCTATGGAGACGATAACAACATATGATATTATGTATTCCAAAAAAAGCCAAAGCGAAACAAATTTTTGTTTGCACATTCAATAAAAACAAGTCTGCTTGAGAGCTTACCTCTGGAAGCGATTGGAATATATTATATAACGCATACCAAAAGAAGCGAAAGCGAAACGAAGTCGTTTTGTGCCATTTCAAACAAAATAAACCTGTTTGCGACCTTACCTATGGAGGCGATTAGAATATATGACTTAATGTATTCCAAAGAAGCGATATTTGGACCAAATTTGTTTTCTCTTGTATGATACCTTCCATGTGCAAGCGATTCGAATATATTATATAAGGTATTCCAAGAAAAGCTATTGTGAAACAACTTAAATTTGTCTCATTTCAAAACTCTTTGAGACCTTACTTATATAAGCGATGGGAATATATGACATAATGTATTCCAAAAAAAGCCATAGTGCAACAACTTTTTTTTCGCACATTCAATAAAAACTGGTCTGCTTGAGACTTTACCTATGAAAGCGATTGGAATATATTACATAACGCATTCCAAAAGAAGCGATTGCGAAACAAATTTTATTTATATTCTAATTTTTTTTCTCAATAAAAACAAGTCTGCTTGAGAGCTTACCTCTGGAAGCGATTGGAATATATTATATAACGCATTCCAAAAGAAGCCACCGCGAAATAACTCCTTTTTGTCTCATTTCATAAATACAGAGATAAGAAAGGAGGCGAGCTTTGAACACCTTTCTTCCTCTCGAGCGCACCTTCTCTTCCTTACGAACGAACATTTTACATCGATCATCCCACCAACAGACTTTCCCACTGGGATATATTCACAAGAAAAGCTGTTTGCAAAAATTGCCTTCTCAATTATATTTTGCATATTTAAAGGCGCACAGCCACAAAAGCCACAGCAACAACAACAGCAACAACAACACCAACAACAGCAAAAATAATAACAAAGCAACTGTGGCGAAAACATTCAGAACGGTTACAGTAGCAAAATAGCATAAGAGATACGACCAGGCAAGACAAGACAATTTCGCATGGTGCGCTCCCAAAGGACGCATAATAATTAAGGATAATTACTTAATAACTAAATCAATAAATTTCTGGTATGTACATAAAATATGAGTTGCAATAAATTCAGCTCAAGTGGCTGCCGCAAGAGCGTTTACTGATTGAATTGCCAGGAATTGCGTTGGATGGGCTGAGTATGTGTGTAAGTGGGTGGGTGCGTTTGACATGTGTGTGTGTGTGTGCGTGAGTGTTGTGTGGCACTATTTAAATTCATAAACAAAAGTGCGTTTGCGTAGAATTCTGGTAGTGTGGATGTGAATGAAGCTATTATGAAGTAGACGAGATAAATTCAATTACGCTGCTAAACAAATTCCAGTTGCCTGCCGAGGAATAGTGTTCCATAACAGGATGCTGATGCGAGGCTAAGTAATGAAATAATCGTGTGTATGTGTAACTAATGAAATTTGTCTCTGTGGCGTTGTTGTTGGGGTTTTACTTATGAATGAATATTATGTTTAGAAAGTCCCTGAAATGATTTGCACTGGAGAGGACTAAGAAATATTTTGTATAAATTTCTAATGATGTTTGATTTTCCTGGTCTGGATGTTCTACCATGTCTCAATAAGTCTCCTAAGATGGTCCACTGCACACAAGGAGATTAGGAATGATCTGTCATTTGGAAACTGTATGGGGTTCTTATAACTTATTTTGTATGTAGGCCCTCTACAGATAATTCGAACAAACATTCTTAGTTCCGGACACATTGGATTGGAATCAGGATATCTTGAACTTTTTGGGAATAGCATTCGATCTAAGATCCCTTATAAAAAAATAGTTTCTCTTCTAGTGCTTAGATAACTGGGAGTACCCAAAGACAAATTATTCATATTTCGGGCCACATTAATTCCTCCCACTTTGAATATAATTCCCCAGTTCTTATAGAAATCGAAGACAGTCAAAGACACTTTTTCCACAACAGCGATCCTAGTTAAATGGAGAAATATTTATACGCCTTATTCTGATGATAAACCTAGAGAGCTTAGACAATTCGGAGACAGTCATTGACTTCTTTTCTACACCTCTGATCCTGGTTGAAGGATGAAATTTTTATTCGTCTTATCCTGATGTTCAAGTTCTTCCCAGTATTTAGACACTACGGAGCAGCCACAGACTGAATATCTATACCTGTGATCTAGATGTAAGGTGTGATGGAGTCTTCATCATGTGAAGAGTTTATTCTTCTCATTCTGAAGGTAAAATTTTCCCCAGTTCTTACAGAAATCGGAGACAGGTTCAATGCAGAAATATTTATTCATCTTATCCTGTTGATAAATTGTTTATCAGTACTTAAACCCCACGGACTGATTATCCTTGTCATCTAGGTTTCATGATGAAGACTTTATTCCTCCTATTATGAAGGTCTAGTTTTCCCCAGTACCTAGAGAGTTAGAGGAGAATCACCAACTTATTATACGTACCTGTGATCCTGGTTCAACGAAGAAATATTTATTCACCTTATCCCAGTACATAGACATCTTGGAGCAGCCACTGACTGATTATACATACCTGATAACCTTCATCTAGATTACATGATGAAGAATTTACTCCTCCTATACTGGTGATCAACTTAGAGAAGTCCAAATTCTAGACGAGGGAGTCGCGTCGTCTTAGTGTGGTACCACAACGAGCCATTGTATGTGCTTAAGTGTGCTTTTTGCGTCAAAGGCTGCCACTCCTACCTACCTACCTACCTAGAGAAGTCCAAGACAGTCAGCGACTTCTTTTCCGTAACTGTGATCTCGCTTGAATGATGAAATATTGATTCCAATTATCCTGATGATCAAGTATTTCCAAGTACTTAGACACTTCGGAGAAGCCAACGGCTTATTTTCTATACACATGATCTGGATTATAGAATCAAGTCTTTATTCCTCTCATTCTGAAGGTCAAGTTTTCCCCTTACTTAGAGAATTAGAGGTGACCCACCCACTTATTATCCATATCTATGATGCGGGTCCCTTAATTTAGTATTTATTCCCCTCATTCTGAAGTTCAACTATGAAGAAAGCATATGAATAGCTTCGGATAAAAATGAATTCGTTTTGCCTATTGGATTCTCAAGGATTCCCTGACACTTTCTGGTGTACGGACATTATCTTATTATAGCTGCTCTCAGTGCGCTTAAAGGACTGAGTTTGGATATTTTGAGCGCAATACTAAAATATTCTCTCTGATTCCGATCATAAATGCATGATACAACTAACATAAGAGTACTGTGTCTTTGTTAGGAATGCTTCTGGTCATGGCCCATTTGTAACTGAAGGTTTAGGAATCTTACAGTAATCTACAGTAGGCATGAAGTAAGCTATTCTGAGCATTGTGCTTGGTGCTCCTGAAAGTTTTCCTAATATCCATGTTGAAAGATACGAGTAATAGGAAAATTGAATTTTTCGAGGACTTTTGCTATTCTTGCTGTTCAATGTTTGTCATGCCTTTTGATACGATTTTCTAATAATTCGTAGAAATTCTGATTGATGTTTGCTAAGAACGTGAAATATCGTTATTTATTTTGATATTTATATAATAATTAATAATAACAAAATTTGTGATCAATTTAAATAGATAACTAAATTATTACTCTTCGTATATATTTGCCTGAAGTCTTGCAAATGACATTGCATGCGACTTACAAGGACCTCTGCAGTGCGTTGCGAATCCATAAATTGACTAGGGGCATAGGACTCCATACTCGTATACATCAAATTAGCATTACTAACACACACGCACACACACACACACATACACACGTATACACGCACGCACACCCAATCACCCTGCAATCTCTCTATACACACAGGCATTAACATTACCTACAGACCACTACGATTTGTATATAATTGTGTATCCTTTATTAAACGCGCACAAAGGCAACCCAAACGGGCGTCCGCACTTGGAATATGCCGATGCGTTTACCACATTAGTGCGGAAGAAGAAAGAAATAACAGACGCATATAAATTTTCGCTTCCGATATTTTATGGTATACGCGCACAGAGCCTGACAAAAAGGAGCACTACCATAAAATGAAATTCCCCAAAGGAGCGATGCGTGTGTTGAGAGTGTATGCGTACATAATAAATATAGGACGATATAGGCTGCAGGACGAGTGGACGTCACTATTGTGCACACGGCCGGAGAGCGAAATCGTATGTCAAGTATCTTCGATGACAATAGTAATGATGATGAAATAAAATTCGTATTTATTGCTTGCGGTACATTTGCTTGCAGCTGTTGTCTGTATGTGCGCCTACTCCAAACACACGCTCACGCGCACATACACATGCACACACACACACACACATGCAGAGACACACTCGCATTCGCTTTTGATGCAATAAAATAATACAAACGGATGTCTGGCCATTTAAATAAATTATGCTTTTAATAAAAAAGCAGCAGCGGCGGCAGCGGCAGCGGCAGCAGCGAGCCAGGAAGTAAAGGATCAGCTAGTAAGCTATGATTGCGTGCTTGTGTTTGTATGTTTGTGTATGTGTGTGTATATGCTTAGCACTGCGAGCATATGCGAGCATGTGTAACTGTGCGTGACGCCGCACGCTCATGCATAGCCAAGGTAAAAGTTAATGCGAAATTTAATGTTTATTGCAGGTCGTCCTGGAATGGTTGACGAAAATGCGTATTGTACGAAATTGTTTACGCACTTTCGTTTCCACTTGATTTAATTTGTGTTTGTCTTTGAGCATTTGAGTTGAGCTGAGTTGAGTTGAGCACAGGCAAGTGCCGGTTTGGGCAGCGAGGCTGGTGTGAACATTTATGATCAACGAGGGGCTTTTTAAAAAGTTTCCTCTGCATTTGAGCAAAGACCAACAAAATATTTTCAGTTGTATTCGTTACTGCACAACTTTTGACTGGAGTTGTCAATGCATCGGAATCTTTCGAAGGGGTTTTATGGTATTCATTCAATATGTTTTACATTTATAAATATGGAACTCATTTATAAGGAAGTTTGCTTAATTGGTACTCTTCGTTTAGTTATAACAGGCATTTATGATTGGAATCAAGAAGAATATTTCTGTAACATTCACAAAGCTTCGAGTATAAGCATTCAGATACAAAAAACTTAGTCTCGAATTAGGTAAAATAGTCTCTATTGTTAAGTAGAAGTCAGATGTCCTTATCATAAATATGTACTCGCTTCAGCATGGGTGGATTTTGTTTGAGTTCAAGAGTACAAAATTGTCTGATTCCTGTGGTCATGAGAAGAAAAGCTTGAAAAGAATATAGAAGATACCTTGTATGAAGATATAGCTTTAATCGCAGCCTGGCTATCTATGTAGACATTTCTTGTGGAGTTTGTAGTTTGTGGCATGCAGGCGAGATCTGCGTCATTCCTAGCAACAGGCACTGCCGCCTGAAAGGGACGCTTGTTGGCTACCTCGTATCTAGTTCCGGGCAGTATGCGCCTGCTCCAATTATTATTAATTCCATGACATTTGACACAATAAAACTATACTTATGCTAACAAAGTTAACTAAAAGACATAATAAAAAAGAGTCAAATATCGCTCCTAGTCGGAGCATAGGGCGGACACAAAAGCTCTCCAACGGCTTCTATCAGCCTCCTCCAATACAATCTGCCACTTTCGAGCCGTCCGTGAACAGTTTGAAGATGTTGCATTTAGCAGTTACGTCTCTGCGAGATCCCTCCTTCTCTGTAGTTACCTTTATCCGCTTTTGAAAGGTCAGAATAGGAGTCACATAGTCCGTGTTGACTGTGAGACTTCGACCTACAGAGTTAAGACCGAAGGACAGGATAGTGAATTGTTTTGTGGCCAACAATCTTCCCACAGATTTTACTGCAACTCTTTCCGCAAAGAGATCAGTGGAGGTAGATTAGGTTTTGTGTTGAGGGCTTGCGTTGGTGTAGTCGTTAAGAGCCCCGTCACTTACAGTACCGCAAGTCTTTGGGTTCTTTCCATAGGTGTGCAGTAGATTTTCTTTCTAAAAGTAGTCCTCCACCAGTATACCATACCCCCAGAATATCATAACACCAGAATACCATATCACAAGAATACCATTCAGCAATATTAGTCTATCTATGACTGTATACTATACAGTGTATAGCCTCCATGCTCCAACGAGGGAGATAGGCCGCAAGTGCTTTCAAGCATCCTTTTGCAGCCGTATAGGGTATTATAGCTTTCTTCCATGGAAACTCAATGTAGAGGATAGGGTACCTCTAAATTGAGTTTCCATGGAAGCTTACTCTCCATTATTACCTCAAAGAATTTTGTGTAGGTTTTGAAAGTTAGTCTGATGTTGTTCAGGTTTGGTAGTATCCGCGGCGGGATCTTGTACTCCCTACTGAGAAGTTGTTAGTCTGTTTTTTCCACTCTACCGCTTAGGTCCCCTAGCATCGTCCCATTATATATAAAAATCTTTCATTGAGATACTAAAAAATTTATTTTTAATCTTTTACCGCCGTTTCTCCTCTTGTCTCATTCATTATGGATATTCAAAACTATTCAGCATTCATCAAATCGCCTGCCACGTTAATTGTTGCTAAAATTCAATGAAATTATTGTTATTTTAATTACAATTAGTTTTCATGACAACTTAAACTGCTGCATAAACACTTAAAGACACACAAATCGGTAAACGAGAATCACTGCTCTAAAAAAAGGTGATTTGAAAGTATTTCCTAATCCTTAAAGTCTTTGTGCTGCAATTTATATTGTTGAGGGACAGAGGAAATCCTTTTGAAAAGAGTAAATTGATTACATAAATCACGCTGACATAATATTTATAAGTTATTTGATTCTATTTACGCCACCCTAATTGCCTTTACTCAAACCTCAACCTAATTGCCTTTACTCAAACCTCTGGAAAAAATTGAGTTAGAATTAGAGTTCAATGCCTTCTTAGCTTGAACCTCCGATTTTCGTTGACTGGGTTTGCTAAAGCATGCACTTCTGTATGTACGATGCACTCGGTGCTCTTTAGGCAGCTTATCGGTACCATCCCTTGGATATATACCACTACGCTGATCTAACTGCTTGATTATAGCCTGCAATAGTTACATTCTAAAACACTTTTGCTCCCAGTTGTAGTTTACAGCTTCAAGTGCTACGATAGCTGGACCAGACTGCAATTGTAGCGTGGTTACATTTTCTGGCCAATTGAAGTGAGAATGCCTATGATAGCTACAGAAAGAATACAACTATGCTTGAGTATGTTATCACTTTGGAATTACTTTACTTGTGCAAACCATTCAAAGGATGTTATTTCACCTCTTTCTAATTGAATCCCATAATCTCCCATATGTGGGTATTTGTTTATATTGGAGCAATTTCACCATGTACACCAACACAACAGTCACGGAGGCAGCGAAGTGCATAGATTCAGCGTATAGAGTGGTAGAATATTCTCATCCTTATTGAAACTGAAATGATTTCGGCAGGCTGATCGGATATGATCCCAAAAAAATAACATACTTGGGGAACAATTTAGGCCTGGAATGATTGAGCTGGAGTGAAATCACATAGTAGATAAATATATAGATATATTAAAGGGTATTATACACTGTGAAATCACAGAGTAATTCTGGATAAAGGAGTTACGAGTATATTGAATTTAGGTGTGTCCTTTTCAGGTACAGAATGACAGAACTGTATTGGAAAAACACAATGCCCGATGTGCTAAGGAACTTTCTAAGGAACGATCGGGTATGTCTACAAAAAAACAATATACTTCCAGGAACTAAATACGAACGGAATGATATACCTGGAGTGGAATCACAGAATAATACTGATACACTGTCTAAAGAGTTACGAGTTCATCGAACTTAGCTGCGTGCTTTATAAGACCTAACAGAACTGCTGTGGAGTAAAAACCAAGTCGATATGTTAAGCAACTTTCTAAGGAATGATCGGATATGTCCGCAAAAAACAACATAGTGTCGGGAACTATATAGGCCCGGAATCAGAGAACTAAAGGAATCAGTAATGATTGAAACCTTATTGACTAAAGTAGTCACAGATCTAAAAAAGCTCCTGCTTCTTCTGACTAACTTTATTTAAATGTGTGAAAAACTCCCTCCTAAAACTATGGAACGATAGCAGGATTTAGTTTGTGGTTCAGTCTATTCGAAAGAATCTTCGGAGTTTGATATTATCATCTTAAAAACTCCCCTTACTACACTCTAGCAAGATAAATTTACATATTCTCCTCACATGGACCTACTTTGCCAGAGAAAAAGTTGTACAACAAAATAATTAAACGAGTCAGAGACTTCCAACATACTCGTACAAGAGTAAGGAGGTGAGTTGTGTGGGAAATAACTGAAGTGGAGAACCATTCAAAGCCTCTATTATAAAGTACGAAGAAAAGTCCTCTGTCAGCTTAGATGAAGCCTGATATTTGATGCCAGTTTCCGTCATTTTATGATTCTCCCGTAAAGCCGAATGCTTCTCTAACTCCCCACCTAAGAAGGCACTCTTATGTAATGAAATTTAAAAAATGTCTGTCTTCCTTTCGACGGAATCTGTCCTGCTAAGTGGAAGTTTTCACTTAAGCGAAGGAAAATTCTTCGCATTGCTAAAATTATCATCGGGAAAAAAATGTCCTGGCATTTTTCACTTTGTGCATATATGAAATTCCTTGAATATATTTAATAAAAAATTTTATTTTTAGTAAAGAGTGGATTTAAAACCACTAATCGCATCCACAGGCAACCAGAAGGCCTAACTCCACCCACCTCTGACTCCATCACTCTGCTGCTGCCTGTTCCCGACTCAGTTGCTCTCAATGGGCGCCATGACAACTTTCGGAAGTCGAAAACATGTTGCCACTTTCTTGGAATGCTTCAAGTCATTGTACCTTTAAGTTAGCCCCCTCGGCTGACAACGCCAGCGCGAGTAGGTTGCAGCAGGGGACAAAAGGACACACGGAAAAAACCCACACAAAAAAAAAAACAAAGAAGAGAAAAAAGGACGAGTAATAATGAAAAGAGAGAAATGTCTGCTATAAAAATATGACAATTGAATACAAATGAATGCAAATTGCTCTGCTGGGCGTAGATGAAAAGAAGACAGACAGAAAAGTACGAAATTCAAGGATGCTTCTGCTAATGGGCGTATAAAATGTCTGCGAACGAACGAAATTACTCTCGAGTGCGAGTATTTATTAAAGTTAAACTGAGGAGAATTATGTGTAAAAATTAAATAGAAATTAATTAAATTAAAACTGCTGACAATGAGGAGTAGGACACCAATGTGCTACACAACGATTTGCGAGGTTGTGCCTGACCTCCCTGAATCTGTTCCCAAGACAGAGAAAACTAACGAAGTGGGAGGCTTTGAGTATTTCTCAGACTAAGTACGGGATTTTCTGCGAGGTATAATAATGATAAGAGAAATGAGAATTACTCTGACGAGAAGGACACCAACGTGCTGCACAATGATTTGCGAGGTTGTGCCTGACCTCCCTGAATCTGTTCCCAAGACAGAGAAAACTAACGAAGTGGGAGGCTTTGAGTATTTCTCAGACTAAGTACGGGATTTACTGCGAGGAATAATAATGATAAGAGAAATGAGAATTACTCTGACGAGAAGGACACCAACGTGCTGCACAATGATTTGCGAGGTTGTGCCTGACCTCCCTGAATCTGTTCCCAAGACAGAGAAAACTAACGAACTGGGAGGCTTTGAGTATTTCTCAGACTAAGTACGGGATTTACTGCGAGGAATAATAATGATAAGAAAAATGAGACCCTGAATGACCCGGGAGTGGTCACTATGACAGGCGTTGTCTGTTGAACAGCGATGGTAATCAGTTTGTAGAAGGACAAGGGACTATATTCATTTCCAGAACTGTGGGATCTGTTCTAATGGAAGATGCAGTAATTTCTTTTCTTACAAGCTTGGAGGCAGGCATAATGCAAGAAATTTGACTGATCTATTGATTAGCCTAGAAGCTGATATCCTTCTTCCTTGGGAGACCTGATATTTCTGCAAGATATTGAGTATAAGTATCCCAAGAATGATACAAGATACAAAAACAATACAGAAATAACACCAATACCTTATTTTTCCATATCCATTTCACTGAAAAGCATGAAGCAGAACATTAAGGCAAAGTCCTTCAATTGAACGCTTCGTTATACGTACTAAAATTGCTTATCCATGCACTCGCTTTAAGTTTATTATACATCCTTAAGGTTATTATAATCTTACATATAATCCGTCTAATCAGCACTTCACAACTTAACTTCTATTCTCACAGATCATTTCCCTACCTTCTTATTCATTTCTGTTGCTTTCGACATCCTTCCAACACATTTTTCAATTAAGTTCATCAGTGCGATGGACAGAGCAACATCCTTTATAACTCCTATTATGATAGTAAATAAGAAGATCACAGTGTTAAAGAGAATGACAGTGTTAAAGAGACTGATACAACAACAATTAACGACTATAATTTCAATTTAAAGTTTATTCTTGTTCACTGAAATGACTATATCGTGATAAAATATAATTTCGATCATTACCATTGCTTTGATGTCCTATTTGGATGTTGATCAACCATAGCGTTCGTTTCTAGCTATTGCAATCATTCCCTGCTAACCGATACAATTAGCGTTGTCATCTGTGATCCTTGGGTATCTGTTTTGATTGCCATCGTCGTTGCTCTCCCGCATGTACCCATGTACACAATACAGTAAGTGACTCCATGCCGCTCTGCACTTAAAATCCACCGCAGTTTTTCCCAATTTGTTCTCCATTTAATGCACGCAATTTAATGACTGCTTTTAAATACCACCAATAACCGACTGGAAAAAGGAGACCCCAATTTAAGTGCTCTGCCGCTGTGCCAAAATGTTTGATTCCTCACATTAACCGCGACGACACTCAGTCTCATGCTTCAGTGCGCGGCTCATTTAAATGAATTTAGCATAATTAAACAAGAGCATTTCTGTTAATTTTCCACTCATCATTAACGTTTCATAAACTTAATGGGCCTCCGATTCACCCACTCCCGGGTTCGGTGTAGCGCGCTCCTTTTGAACTTTAGCATTAAATTATCGGCATCTAGCGCGCTCTGACATAATTAGCAGCACTGAAAGGCAATTGTCATCTTTGTTACAGTCGGTGTAATTGATCCAAAATGATATGCCATTAAATGTAATTATTTTGTGCTTTCAATTTAATTACAATTACAACTACAAAGACACGACTAGAAAGGACGAACAAGCAAAAACGGAAAAAGCGTGCCATTCAATAGCGTGCCACTCAAGTGGAAACTAGATTTTTACCCACGCACACACACACACTAACACACTAACACATTACACTAACACACACACATGTATACACACATACACACACATATATACACACATAAACACTGACACTAATGTCCTCGCACACACGTTAAAACACAGAGAAATGCAAAATTGAATTTTAAATGGTAATCAGCAATTCAACATCACTACTTCCACTGCTGCCACCACTTTCCAGTGAAGGTGGGCGAGTGTGCTGGTGTGTGTGTGTGCGCTTATGTGTGTGCGTTTGTGTGTCAGCGCTGGCGAATTTTATGCTTGGCTCGGTAATGGCGACCTGGGTTTTTTTAATCTTTCCATTTTTATATTTTTTTGCATTCAATTCGAGTTTATTCCCAATTCAGCGACATTAAAATAATAAAAATAAATTAAAATGTTTTCTCCATTTACAGTATTTGATTAAATTAATTGATAGTACCGAAAATAAACTAATTAAAAAAAAGTTACAATTTGAAACAAATAAAAAAGTGGAATTTCACAAATTTTTAATTACCTCGTATAGGATGCTTTTTTATTTGTATGTTAGGAAGTCCCTGAAAAGTCATCCGTTAATCTGCGAGGTCCTTCTAACAATCTACTTTCAGAGAACTTCAGTGATGATGATCGTTTTACGCTTCAGACACTTTATGCAATACGAATGGAAATTATTTAATAAATTTAACAAATTAGAGGAAAATTTACTTTAGCAGACTTTCTTCGCTTCATCTATTTTAAGGAGCTCTTCCTTAGGATTTTGACATGGGTATAACCGGCCATGGAAAGTTCTTATTTGCAGAATTATTCAAAGATTATGTATAAATTATTTGTTGAATGAGATATGAACAACAGCAGGTGGTAGGAATGCACCCACTGAGCAGACTATTAGCTCTGTGAACGAACGTGTGAAAGAAGATCTAAATTTATCGAGCATTTCAGGGAAATGTGCATCTACCACGTGGAATCTTTCACACAAATACCTTGGATGATCCATTAGGTAGGTAGGTAAAATGGCTGGCGACCTTGGGTAGCGTCAATTAGCAATCCGTTTTGTTGCTTATGTCCTCACGAGCCTAAAGAAAATGGTAATATACTTTTGTACATTTACAACCATCCGGAGTTGCTAGCAAATTTGGATACATCTAAAAGTTCTAAGCTAGAGCAATGCGCTAGACTCTCCAGAAAAGGATTTCCGAGATATTTGAGTCTTAGCGACAGAGGGCTGGGCAATCATAAAGATGATCCATTGATTTAGTGCAAAAGCCTGCTCAGCGATGGAGCTAGCCAAGGAGCCTGCTTAGTGGAAAGGAAGCTCACCGAGGCCAAGAATTGGCTCGTTGTAGTACCACAAAGACCATCCATTGTTTTAGTGCAAAAGTCTATTCAGCGATGGGGTAGTTAAGTAGACTTCTTAGTGGAAAGGAAGCTCACCGAGGCCAAGAATTGGCTCGATGTAATACCACAAAGACCATCCGGTGTTTTAGTACAAAAGTCTATTCAGCGATGGGGCTAGTTAAGTGGTCTTCTTAGTGGAAAGCCAGCTCACCGAGGCCAAGAGTTGGCCGGTTGTAGTACCACAAAGACATGGGTTCCTGAAACTGAAACACCCAACTGGGAAATCTGTGTTATTCCCTGACGAAGCAAGCAATATTGCCTACTAATAGAGGATAGCTCACCAACATCCTCGACAAAAGGTGCTCTCAGGAAGCGAAATCTCCTTTTCACGAGGGCACATTCAGAGTGGGATATTCTCCTCCACATCCGACAACCCGCAGCTACTGTAAAACTCATTGGAGGGTAGGTTAAGCGACTGGGCATGTCTGCAATGGTTAAGTGGCTTGTTAGGACTGCAACTATTGTGACGAGATAATCGCATCTTAGCTGCAGTAATTGCCCTGTTCTATTCGGGCTAAGCGAAGCTCGGGTTTCTATGGGGATCTTGAAGGTTTGTTCTATATTAATTAGCTATTGTGGCTACACCAATAAGCAAAATTGGAGCGTGACCAACCCAGCAGAATTGAACATCTACAACGATGCACCCTTCGGTGCGGTTTACTGGCATTGATGGCATCATATGCTTATATTATCATATGCTTATATTATCATATGCTTATATTATGGAATCACCTGCTTCGTTAGTAACTCCGTAGTTTTATCAGCAGTATGGAATGTTTAAACATCCTCTTGCAGCCACGAATATTTCACTTCAATGTGACACAAATGTAGATGTAAATAAACCCTGATCATCATTTGAAAATGGGTTCCAGTGATGGTAACGCGAGCAAACACGTTTCTTAAGAAATAAAGTCGGCATCATGGACTGCGGTAAGCCTTTGAAGCTCAACAATTAGAGTGTTTTTCTAGATACACAAAAGTCACTCAAAGGACTCTTCTAACTATCTCTGACGAATATTTCTGTCTGTTTGCGTAGTCCAGTTATCTTCACCAGTGAACGAAAAGAGGTGCATAAATATTTCGAACTGCATCAGTTACTTTTTAAATAAATTTCCACAATTGAATAGAATGTTGTTGAGTTCTAAAATAACTTTTCCGGAGTATTCTGGACACAACTCTCAGCCTGAAATCGAAAAATGATTCACATTTGATAGCAGAAAGTCGAGAAAAACTCCCATTGCAAACAACTCAGCAACGCACTTGCATTCTGTTCATTATTATTTTTGTTCCATGCATTCCTTTTCCACTCAGCTGAGCTGGATTTGTGCATCTCCTCCATCCCTGCCGTTATCCTAGTTCCCTAATAGCTAATTCTAATTCTATTGTAACGCCTGCATTGCCAGAGTTTTATCTTGTGTGCAGAGTCCTTCCTCACATCCGTCATACTTGTAGTTGTTACAGCAGGAGCAAAGGCTTCTATGGCATATTTCCTGTCGGCAGCTCACACCGGTTCGCCTTCAACTGACTGAAGTGTGAAATAGCAATCTTTCCCCACAATTGGCTTTCCTCGGCAGCAAGCAGCTGCACAATTTACACGTATGCATGCAGATTTAACTACGCAAATGGCCATAAAATATTTATTTGCCATAATATTTTTAATGTAATTGTGTTTGCTCCGTTTGCATTGTACAAGTGCCTTCATTCTGCCACAGTCAAGTGCTGACCTGCCTGCTGGCCATTGTACTGCCAGTGTCTTTGTGGAATACCAGAGCTGTGCATTGTGAGCAAATGCAAGTACGGGTACGTAAGCATGTGTGCGCGTGTGTGCGTATGCAAGGTGTAAAGGAATTCTTAGCACTTTTGCGGCATTAGGAGCAATTATTGTGTTTGTATTTGCATGACTATTCGCTCCGCCCATAACTCGTACGCACTTCACTGGGCACTGGCAACTGCTGCCAGCTGAAATGATCATCCGATAGTTTCATTAAGACTTCAGCTGCCATGTGCGCTCGTGACTTGTTGCTTGACCCAGAGCACTGTTGCATTGGTCATGCGGGATTATGGAATGCAATTCCAGTAATTAAGGATTATTTCAATCATCGATGGGCAGGCATTCAGAAGCGATTATGCTTAACTGAGTTGCTATTTCAATGGTGTTACTCGTAATATCAGAGCAAGCTACAAATATGAATAGAGTGGCTACTAACCGAGTTCTGTGTTAGCTTAAGAGATTAAATTGTATATTATGGAGCTCGAGGCAGCCATTGATGTGAGCAGCAGGCAGTATTGCTACAATAGCCAACCGTCTGTGAACCCAAGGCAAGTCTTATGATACTTCTCTTTATTGATTTGTGGTAAGGGAAACGAAAATTCTTAAAGATTCACAGTCGAAAGTGGTGCATCCTAAAAGCAGGCTATGTTTATGTATCGTTTGAGGTATTAGTAAAATGAAATATGATGAGTATGGGGAAATAAACATCGATGAGCATAAGCATGAGTATTATTGAGACACCGAACAGCTTGCTGAGCATTTTTTTTTACTAATTATGGCTACATTTATTTATAATAATCATGATTAGTACATAAGTAGTCCATCATAGTTGCAAGTGTCTCAAAAATAGGTTTGTAATATACCCCAGTATAGCCAATGCAGATGCTGTCAGTATGACAAATCTAAAGAATAAAGCCTGCTTTTCAAATGGACTTGAAATTAATAATCGTATAGAATAGGTATCATAGATGAGGCCTCAATGTACACATAAGAGTTTGCAGACACCTAAAACCCATGAGAGTGTAACTTCAGGGGATTTAGTCTGAAGTAAGCATCTCAGTTTGAATATTCCTTTTCCAGAAAGGAATATTCTTTTATTTGGTTTGAGATGTTCTCATCCTGCATATCCTACATGGTTCTAAAACCAATATATTTCCCAGATATGCTTTTAAATACTTAATAATGTATTCTAACTGAAATAACGTCAAGGAGTCGAGACTGAATTTTGGAAATTTCCTGTTAGCTCTTGCAAGTGAACACATACTTTGATGATTCCATAGCTGTGGTATACTTCGACACAAGAAAAATGTTCACATATTTCGCAGATGAGATTCTTAATACTCGAACTGCACTAGGTTTATAGAGCTCCTTGAACAGACTTACTCAGCGTTAAAGTACACTTTCCTAAACAGTCCATCCACCTACTTATAAATAATTCCTACTCAATACCTCTGCTACCATCAGGACTAAATCAACACAACCAGTATTCAATATCTCAAAGATGTGACCTGCTGAAGCTGGCATAAATAAGAGTTTTTAACTATAAAACAAGAACTTATTATGACAGCAGTGCCCGCCACGCTTCCAAAGCATAGTTTTAAGGGGTATGGAAATATGTGCTCAGATTTTTTCACTCTTATTTACTCTCGCATAGAGTTTAGCTCATAAAGTTCACTTAAAAGTCAAAAGTCAGTAAATATTATCTGCGCGGAACAACATAATTTAGTGTAATATTTCAATATTGCTATTTTATCACTTGCCCCTAAAAGCACACAACAACAATATTGGCAACAATAGCAAACAACAATCTACCGAATGAGTACCTTAGTAGGAGCAGCACCAGCAGCAGCAGCTGCTGAGCATTATTTACAGAAGAAAAAACATTTTAAATACGAACTGAGCGCGCACAAATGTTGGATAGCAGCAAATGATCTCGTCCTTACACGTAGCAGAGGCGGCAATAACAGGAGCAGGAGCAGTAACAGTAGCAGGAGCATCTCCTCGGTTTGTAGCAAATCACAATTGATTGTTGAGTTATTGGCATTGTAAGCAACAAAATATGTACAATAAGCGTGCAGATGTTGCTGACTTTATTGATGTTGTACGAACGCGAAAATTCTATGATTTGGCTGAGAGGAAGATGGCGAGTTATGCGCGCCGTGTGCCCCGAGCCGTGCTATGAGCGGTTATTTATTGTGTCAAGAGTGTGATTTAATGATGTAAACTGGAGTTTTTATTATGCTGAATTATGTGCAGCACACGATGACGACTCAGTGTAATTTATTTTATTTTTTATTGTGCCTTTTGTGAGATTTTTTAGGTTTATACGACACCCCCTTCTTGTATATGTATGCGAGAGTGTGTTTGAGTGTGTGTGGTTGCGAGAGTGTGACTGTGTGAGTGTGTTTGTGTGTGTGTATTCGTAAACAATGCAACATTAATGGCCTCATGTACGGTGTGTATAAATTTTAAAATACTTCCAATTACTTTTTCCCTTACACTCAGTCACAGCAAACAACACGCACGCATCCTTTTTCGATTATTTTACATTATCCTTGTGATTACGTCACTTTTGTCTTTACATTTGCCGCACACACTTGTGTGCAGAGCGTAACAAACGCGAGTGTTGCAAATGATATACGGCACTCGTCCTCGGCGGCGCCAGACTACGCCAGGCTGCTGTTGCTGCTGGTGCCCTGCCTCTCGCGCTCACTTACAGTTACATTGCGTGCGTTTAAGCTGTACTAAGTCACATTTAGATATATGCAAAACGAGCTAAATCCCTTTTTAAAGGGTTTCATCATGACATCGACAAAAGAGACAAAAAGTAAGCGAACACCACTGGCAGAGCCCCACACTCACACACGTGCGGAGCGGAAATTGAATTTGAAATTTCAAATGTTTCGAAAATTAAATTTTTTATTAAGGGTTCCCTAACAACGAAACAAAAAAGCACCAAAATAAGAAGAGGAAAAAAACCAAATAAAGGCGAGAACGCCTTTGAACAGTCACAATCGAACACCCTCACACCCACCCACAATCTCTCACTCTGAGGCCACAGAGCAAGCAGCCTGCTTCAGTGGCGTCGCGCGGTTGTTGTAACAGTAGCGCGCATTAGCATCAAATGAAAGCGGAAACCAAATAAATATTTTATTATGCCTGCACGAGGACTCCTGCGTCAAAGACTGCGTTGAGTGAGTGAGTGCGCCCCAAAGTATGCAAAGTAAAATGTCGATAATTTTTGAAATTGACACATTCACTTGTCAATGTGTGTGCATTTTTTACAATGCTAGCAAAATAAGAGGATTCGTGAATTATGCGCAAATTTCTGCAAATATTGCTTCCTTATGAAATGAATGAAAAGCAGCGCCACAGCAAATGGGAAGAACCAATAACGAAAAAGGATATGCCGCCTGCTATCGGGTGAAGCCACGAAGAGACGTGTGCATGAAGACAAACGACAGGCGACAAATGCTATTTCGTACATTCCGCACGCCACAAAAAATCACGCTCAAAAGTTACAGATATAAAACAAATGAAATTGAAATGAAGAAAAAAAGGATTACGAGTGTCAAAGGATTTACATCGAAATACGTATGGCGCGTCGTCGCGTATACGCTCCGCGTGGCACCACCCAGCAGTTTAGTGTGTGTCGTTGGCTGCGTTGAACAGTGCTCGGTACCTACATACAAAATAGAAAATTGGTGGTGTCACCGTCAGGAAACTGGAGGGTTAAATTGGTAAAAATGGAAGGAAGGAAGAGAAAGTGGAATTTGTGGGATAAATGGATAATGAAAACCAGAAGTTATAAGTACTCGCTCTCTTCTCGTTCTCTTCTTTTCGGTTTAAGAACTGTTCCAGAGTTTGATATGGCACCAAATTATTCATTTATACTAAATTGTTCTTTAAAAGGTTGAACTCTGATTGAGTCTTCTGACTTTTGTGCTTGGCATACAATTCATATTCAGTGAAATGTCCTGACAATAATGTATGGTATATCCTTGAACAACCTTTAGAAGCGACTACATAATTTTAAACCAACTCAATCAGGACAGCTTGATCCGAAGGCATACCTGTTGATCTTTCAAATGACTTAATTGATCATTATTATCATGTATCACAAAGCTCGAATAGAAGAAAACATTTCCAGAATTCAACGGCAGAACATCTCTTCCTTTGAGTATGGTAGCAATGCATGCTGGGATTTTGCTAGTATTATTATATATTATTATTAAAACAAGTTCCTGCGAATTCAGATGACGTTCCTGTTTGATTCAGAAAATGTAAGGGGATCCATAAGTGTCAACAGTATTAATCCAACTCACTCTGTCAGATGTGACTCAGCCTTCTGCGAAGTAGTTGGAAATATTCTCTGGTGTTTTGTGCTGATGATCATATGTATATGGTATATTGTAGGTAACATTCCTCCGTTCATGGAACACTGATGCAGAATAGTGATCATGAAAAAAGTTGGTATTTACTCCACAACAGAACAAACCATAATAAGTCTGACTTTAATTCCATTTCACTCCGAGTAAAGTGAATGTAATTTCTCTCATTAGTAAATGAAAATTTGAAGGGGGTTTACACGTGTAGAAAAAAGTGGAAAGGGTGTTTGAGATGTGGTTCAAGGATTTGAAGACAATTCTGTTGATATTCCACTATTTGTAATTGTGTTCCGAAAAGTAGACCCTTATGCCATATCTTACAGAAGATTTGAAGGATATATAACAACATGTGACTAGTTGTACTTGAGGTATTTTCTAATTTCGCTAGGAATGTGCTGTGTCGGTTCTATCCTGTCGTATTTTATACGAAATTTATATTGGTGTGAAGGAAGAAAGCTGTTTTAGCTACTTAATAGTGACAAAGAACGCGAAGGACTTTGTAGCTAGCAAAAAGAAGCCACTCTTTCTCATGAGCAATTCGAAAGGAGATACACTTACCTGGGTGACTATTTTCTGGACTATCTGAGAGACATTCCAAATACGAAAACAGGCTCCATCAAATGCTTCCTAAAAAGCTCCAAATGGCTGGACTTCTAAAAGGGAATGGGATCTGTGTCTCATGCGGTATTATAAAGGGTCAATCATGACCTAACTCTGGTTTTTTGGCGACTGCTCCACTTACCTACCTACCTTCTCATGAGGTTTCTGAAAATTATCAATTTTCAAAGAACATTTTCATAATGATGCATCGTCTATTGAGAATCAAAGAAATCATACTGCAATTGTATTGTGATTAAAAGGACGTTTAGCTAATTGTCCCCTTTACGCCCATAGAATTTACCCTGCTATGATGTTTGCTGTCTCTTCCTCGCTTTTGCTACTCCTGTGAATTAATAATGAGGCAATATTATTGAAGACATTATATCCTCCTAGTTTGTAAGATGCCGGTAGTGGGTGAGACGAATAGGATTAACAAGACACATACAGCTAAAGAGGAGAGTTCTGAATTAGCTGCAAAAGTAAACTGTGGAATGATATTAAAATGTGTGTGGGAGGATCAGAACTGTGGAGAGACAAAGTAAAATTTATATAGTTAACAAATTGGGTACCATTTTTAATATATATAATTAATCATAGTCAAATATATGAGACCTTTGATAGTACTTGACACAATCCAGTGATGCGAACTACTCGAACTAAAATGAGAAAATTACTACGAAAAGTTTCGTTTTTAATATGTTACATTTTCCTTATGAAATCTCCACTACTATGGCAGACTTACCATGCCCAGCAAACATACTCACAACCATATTGCTTCATGTTCTTCATCCTTCGATTATTTCCTAAGACAGAAAGTGTTCAATGTATTACTATAGGACAGAGCACTGTGCGACCCCAAGTTGAGTGTGTGTGCCTGCACATATCTGATTTTGTAAGGTTGTACATCTGCGCGTTTCTATGTGTGTGTGTATTTGTGAGTGTGTGTTTGTGTGAGTGTGCTTTTTGCTAGCAATGTGAGACTATTAAAAATTTCATTTGTCAAAGGGATTACCAAAGTAATAGGGTTTTAGGTTGATGTGGCATTATGACAGGAAATATAGCAGACAATATGTCTTCTACAGGTGGCAGGCAGGCAGGCAGGCAGGCAGGCAGCCAGCAAACTTGATAACTTTGATAATAATATTTCAAACGACAGACTGAATGCGTGTGAATGTGTGCGTGCGTTTTTCTTTTGAAGCCTTCTTCTGGTGGCACATGCACCGCAACGAGCATTGTTCTTTTTTCCAGCAGTTACCTAGCAATCAATTAGTTTGCCTCACAGCCCTCAGAATCGTTGAAGCACATCTGCTGACACGTAACCGCCGCCCAAAACACTCAGAGCACTATGCTATAACTATGGCTCCTTCTACCTCCTGCAGACGCGGCAGGCAACGCGTTGCTTCAGATGAGAGATTATGCTTGTAATAATTGAGATTAATGCACCGCGTGCGCTTAAGACCACCGCCATCTCCACGGCGGCTGCTCATTGCTACCTTCCATCTTGCTGGCTGTCGAGTAGTCGTGAAAGAAATGCATTTGACAAGTTTTTCAGCTCACATGCTCCCGCACCACATGCGATGAAGCAGCACAAATAATCACGTGATGCGTGTGTTTACTTGGCTGCACTGATTTCTCATTGAGCAGGTGATGGTGCTGGGAATGCCGGTGTCTGTGTCGGTGGTGGGAGCCCACAGTGTCGCCAAACTGGAGAAATTCTATAAAAATTTTATTAGTAATTCTGATGAAGCAGCATCAGAGTTGGAGGTGGATCCAAAATATGTTTCCTAACATAGTCAGAGGACGGCATTTTAGCAGAGAACATTTGAAATACATTCTTCTGCTTTCTTTCAATTGCTTTGGCATAGGTCCTGAATAAGATTCCTTGCCTTCGTCTTACATACCTTTCAGTTATCTCGACTTTATCCACATCCTCAGACGAGTACTTTCAGTGGAAACTTTCGGCCACTCGTTGTAAGGAGTTGCTTCACTGTGCATGTCTCTGTCGTGCTTCTGCAGCACGTTGTTCTTTTCGAGTGCAGCAAGTGCTGCAAGCTTAGCACCTCCCCAAGAGGCAGATGAGGCAGCTAATCTCATTTAAAGCGGCACCGCTGCTGGATGGGCATGTGTAAAGTTTCCGCAACGCCACACACACTTAAGTGCTCCTAATGCCTCTTGCAACATGTTTCCTTAAATAATGTGCCACATACATAGAAGAGGGCGGGGCGCAATGAAACGTGGCAGAGGGAAAAAATCAATTTTACTTGAAAATTTATAACACGTCTTAAACTGCTAATTACCCACTTCGCTGCCACTTGCTGCATGCATCTAAGCTGCGTACCCGCACATGCAGCACGATGTCAGTTGGCAGATATTTCACGCGAATGCCTGCAATTTATGTGCATAAAAGTTTTGTGCCATTTTAGAGGGTGGCACGGTGCGTCGCTGCGGTGGTGACACGGTCATTACGTGAGCGCTGTGCGTTGATGACGCGTTATGTTACTGCAACGTTGTTAACGCACTTGCCACTTGCCACTTGCCACTTGCCGCTTGCCGGCTTTGAGTGCGTGCATTTGTGTGCAGTTGAATGCACAATTAGGTTGGCGGCATTGTGGGCCGGCGCAATTTCGTCGGCAGACTTAAGCTGCAAAGCTGCTTAGCGGGTTTAAGTAATTGCGGTGCCGTCACTGTGGCCGCTCCCCCGCTCCTGCTGGCGCTCCTGCTGTTAAGTACTCGCGCTTGTGCTTGTAATTATCCTCATCAAGAGGTACAAGCATTACTTTCACGCACATGCGTCGCATACATGCGCGCACTTACATTGCAACAAAACAATTTTTGTTTTTTGTTTGCCTGCAGCGAGTTTCACTGAAAAATTTAAATAAAAATAACTAAAATAAAAATGTTCTCAATTTGTTAGCATGTCCTGTGAGCACCTTTGAAGTGCCTTTTTTAGTTCATGTTTAGATTTATTTATTTTCGCTTTTAAGTAAATTAAATTCAGTCACATTTGATAAAGCTGCATACGCAGTGCGACAGTAAACTACAGCTTCATGGAGTTTCTCGCAGAGTGCGTCAAATTGTGGCATGACCTACTTTCGAAGGCTGAGCGGTCATGTTCACGTAGTTGTCACTGAGGTAGTCATTCACTCTTTGAGCCTTACACGCTCATCACAGCGAGTGATTTTCCAACTGAGGTTGTTTCAAGATGTCAATGAGAAAATTAGTTCACTCACTACCAAAGGCCTTTGAGCATAAGTTGCATAAAGTGTTACAAGAGTCCTTGAAGATTGCCATCCCCAGACGCAATTTGTTATTATCTCCCGAAGAAATGGTTGAAAGTAGATCCAAGGGAGTTCATGGAAAAATCAAGTAAAATGCATCTGCAGAACATGATAAAGAAATAAATTTAATAGAATTTTTCAATAGAGGTTGCTTCAAAGGATGCTGCATTTAGCAACTTTGTTGATCGCATAATTGTCAACTAAGCTGTCAGCTATAGAAAGTCTCGAAGTACCTGCGTGCCTCTGTTCAAAGGCGAATAAAATCTCCGGCCACATTCTCAGGGTCACACTGGAAGGCACTTGCGTTGGTCTGTTCAAAGTTGGTTAGAATCGTCGGTCACATTCTCAGGGTCACACTGGAAGGCACTTGCGTTGGTCTGTTCAAAGTTGGTTAGAATCGTCGGTCACATTCTCAGGGTTTCACTGGAAAACATTTGCGTCAGACTGTTCAAAGTTGGGTAGAATCGGCAGTCACATTCTCAGGGTCACACTAGAATGCACTTGCGTTGGTCTGTTCGAAGTTGGTTAGAATCGTCGGTCACATTCTCAGGGTCTCACTGGAAAGCACTTACGTGAGACTGTTCAAAGTTGGGTAGAATCGGCAGTCACATTCTCAAGGTCACACTGGATTGCACTTGCCTTGATCTGTTCAAAGTTGCTTAGAATCGTCGGTCACATCCTCAGGGTCACACTGGAAAGCATTTGCGTGAGACTGTTCAAAGTTTGGTAGAATCGGCGGTCACATTCTCAGGGTCACACTGGAAAGCACTTGCGTAGGTCTGTTCAAAGTTGGTTAGAATCGTCGGTCACATCGTCAGGGTCACACTGGAAAGCATTTGCGTCAGACTGTTCAACGTTGGGTAGAATCCCCGATCACATTCTCAGGGTCACATTGGAAAGCACTTACGTGAGACTGTTCAAAGTTGGGTAGAATCTCCAGTCACATCCTAAGGGTCACACTGGAAAGCATTTGCGTGGGTCTGTTCAAAGATGGGCAGAATCGTCGGTCACTTTAGAAAGTACGTTAGTGACTGGGCTCGAAGGTGAATAAAATCTCCGGTCATATTGGACACAATTTGCATGAGTGTGCTCAAAGTTAGGTAGAATCGCCAGTCACATTCTCAGGATCACACCGGAAACTGCCTGAGAGACTCTGTTCTAAGGCTGTGAACGGGATGAAACTTCAGAACATAGCCTCGACCTCACCCCTGAGGAAGTTTTTCTGAGTAGTTAAACATAGCAGCATGATTGAGCAGTTAAACGTAACAGCATGATGAGAATACTGACAATTTATACCAAGTTTCTTTCAGGTTGTTCACGTATTAGTAAATCTCTTTGCTGTTGAGAGGAAGGAGTACAATAATAAACTAAAGCAACAAAGTTCAAAGGCTCTCTGATTCAGACTAACTTCTTATATATCGGGTGCAAATAATCTCCCAAAGATTTTGAGGTGCCCAATGCACCCGGAAAAAGTTTGATATCTGTTGCGGATGCTGAATTTGGTGCATTTGCGGACATTGCTTCATTGATAGATATGGAATCTGAGCGTTAACAATCAACAATATGGCATCTGGCGATTAGCAATTATTTGTGGATATGCCTGCTTTTTTTTTTTTTTTTTTTGTCGGAAGAGTCTAATAAACGCAGCACTCAGACAGAGTATATATCCATTGTACTGCACTTAAGGGTCCCTTTTACTCTGCAGTAGATCCTGTGGTGTCAAGAAGCCAAGTTGGTTACTCCTCAGCACACCAGTGCCAAAAATCCCAAACCTGATTCGAGCAAAGGCAGGGCAGACGCAAAGAAAATGGTCCGCCGTCTCGTCTTCTTCTCCACAGGCTGGGCACAGCACACTGTCTGATATGCCAATCCTTACCATGTGCCTTGCCCATAGAAAGTGCCCTGTCATCACGCCAACCAACAGCCTGCAGTTCCTCCTACCTAAAGATAGCAGGTAGCATAATTTTCGTCCATCCGCAGCCTCTCTCAGCCCGCCTGCTCGCTTGTGGGTCGAAACAACCCACTTGTTTGCAGTGGCTTTGATATGTCTGCTTACTATATCTCAAAGTCTTTTAAGCAAGATGACTACACAAATGATCTAACAAAAGCTATTTTGAACTAACACTTCCTTGTATGAACGGTTTCATTGGTTGGTTGGTTGGTTAATGAGGATGCTAATAGAGACATTTGGAGAGCTCTGTCCTTCTCAACTTCCCGCATCAGCAAATCACTTGCTGGGTTTGGCAAATAAAAGTATAAATATATAAATAAAAGTATATATTCCATCCTTCCTTCCTACTAATCTTAGACAATTTCACCCACCGCAAACAAAGATAATACCAAATATCATAGAAAGTGAGTAAGGAAGTTTAAATCCTTTGACTTTCAATTAAATGGGAAAGAACTGAATCGCGTGACAAGGAGTGTCAGTATGAAGAACACCCAATAAGATTTCTTTAGGGCCTTCAGAGCTTTTTTAACAAAGTAAACTGTGGCCTTGGAGTTCACTTTCTCTTCAACATCACCACATATGTAAATTCTAGAGGTCATTTCGTTGCATTTCACGGATGTGTATTCGTTAAAATTAGATAGATTGATAATAAGATATAAGTGGGGTAGGCCGGAGAGTCGCCGAAGAAAGAGGCGCCGAAGAAAGAGGCGCCGAAGAAAGAGGCGCCGAAGCACTCAGGCATTGATGCCCATTGTACTAAGTCTGGAAAATATTTAGGGAAAGTGGGATATAGAGGATTTTGGAAAGGAAGTTATACTTTTTCAAACTTCTTTGACTCGTTTATGAACCTCAGAAGTCTGTCCAGGGATAAGGAATGTACCTTATCCATTCCCAAAATATCTGACCCTAATATGCGCCACCTCATTCTGGCAAAGGCAGGACAAGCGTAGAGAAAATGCTCTGTGCCGTCCTGTTCTTCTTCCAGGCAGGAGATGCAGTTCGGATTCTCGATGATACCTATGGATCGGTAGTACTAACGAATGAGTCAAATTTTACAACAAGAATTTGAATGTTTCTAAATTGGACCTTGATTCCGGATATTCCTTTGTATATATTCTCCTGCTTAAAACTTTAAAACCAGGTCTGGTATGTTTCTGAATTGGAGCTTGATTCGGGATCTTCCTTTGTATATATTCGCCCGCTTTAATTATTGTGTGGGACTTTTTTGGAGAGCAGCACATATTCCATTGACTATTTGCTCTGTTCGTGGAGAGATACACGTGAGTGGATCCTTCACTACAGCGATGCATTTAAATGTGTTCGTCGGATTCCAGCAGGGCTAAGCCAGACGAACGAAGTCATATGACAGGACAGTGATTAGCCAAATAGCGCTAATGTGTGCTGCATAAAAAATGGCCAAAATGTGGCTGGCATTGTGTGGGTCTCTCCTGCCAATACTCCAAACAAAAAAATTATATGCCAAATAAAAGTCAACTTGTCGTCAATTGCCAAACAACCGCAGCAAAAACAATAAAAACGCAGATTTAAAAAGAATTTATATGCGCCCCGCTATATTTACGCGCGCCACATGTAAACACTGTTGTGTGCACACGTACACATTTGACTGCGGCCTCCCACACAAGCGCACACACTCCCAAACACACTCACACACATGCAGATACTCGCATACGCTCGTTCAGTCGCGAATATATAAACGCAATCAGCAAATATGGTTTTTGCTTGGCAGCAATAAACACTAAATTGCTGTCAGGGATTACAAGTTCATAGTTTTCGGTCATTTGGGTGAGTGCGCGTGAGTGTGTGTGTGTGTGCATTCTCTGTTATTGTGTGAGTGCTGCACGAACCCACAGGGATCCGCGCCAATCGATGTGTGAGTCGGTGTATTGTTGTGCTTTAGTGGATGACCACAAAAACTTCGCGCTGACATTTGGGAATTTTCATAAGAGTGCTTCGCTCATCCATACAAATTTCAACCACACTCACACACACACACACACACAAACACACATCCTCACACAGCAATCCACAAACACCATAATAGTGCTTCATTCAAATCGCTGCATATTTTTGTACTCATCAGCAGCAGTGGCAAAAGTCATAAAACGAATTTGTTGCTGCATTTGTTGTTGCAGCTGTTGTTCTGGTCTGTCCGCCTAAAATCATATTATGAAATTTTTAATTGTAACGTATTAGTGTATTTTTGCGGTTCAAATAATTTCGAATTGTTTTTAATTTGCGTTTTAATTGCGGCGGTGCCTCAAAATTAATGCGGTTTTATCTTCAAAATAAATATGGACATTTCATTTGAAACGTATTGCATAAATTAATTAAATTGTTGTGCGAAACAAACACATTGGAAACGCCGCACTGATTTATGCGCATATATGCATGCATTGCTGGGTGAGTGTGTTGGGCCATTTGCTGAATTGTCAATTAATGGTAAGTGCCGTTGACAAGCACAGCCGTATTGAATTACGATTTTAACAGCATTTGCGGGCAACAACATTCGAGGCTGTCTGGAGTTGCAGAGCAATTAATCATAAATTATGACGAAAAATTACATGAACGCATTCTAAATGGAATTAGTAATATGCGGAGTGGCATGCAGTGCAAATTGGCGGAACCAAACTCTAATAAAGAGATAGTAAAATTTTAAAAACAACAGGGAAATTGTTAAAAATTTACTAAATAAAATAAATTTAAAAAAATGTTCCTTTCTAAATTCAGAATAACTAGTTATTGATGGCATGGTCTGAAGAATGTTTCTTTCTAAAGCTTTTTCTGTTCGGGTCGAAGGCCTTAGTTGGTAGAAGTCAATACTCCAACCGCTTCCAGACATAATGGTGTAACGTATTATAATAATAATAATTATTCATAATTATTGCTATCTTGCCAGGATATGAGAGTTTTCTCTGGAATGAAAAGAACATTTCCAAGGAGCCTGTTAACTGAAATAATCCACATGAAGGATGGTGTGGTAAAGTACAGATGGTGTGGTAGTGGCCAAGGAAAACAGTGACTCCAATCGTGGAATACTGTATTTTATCAGTGTCCTTGCTGCCCCAAGCAGTAGACAGGTGGCCTCCTGCTGGCATTTTTTATTTAATTACAATTAATTTTAATTAATAATTATTTTTATTATATCACTTTTATTTAATCTTTTATCACTTCGTGTTCGGTCACTTAAGAACCCTCAAAACTCAGGCGTGAACCTGGGCGCCTACCACTTTAAACAACATTTCCATCAAATAAATGAAAACCCCATTAAAATCGCCTGTTTCGGATTAAGGATGATTCCGGTACCTATTTAGAGGATAACGTTAAGGAAATGACATAATGGTCTGGTCATTCCGGTTCCATGGAATGAACAGGTCTGTATACAGAAACCATCTCTATGCAATAGGCGAATGGATCCAATAAATTCAAGGAAAATATGACATCAACATTACCAATAATAGGCATGGGACATGACAAAGGACTGCTCTATAAGGGAAAATTGGGAAATGACAACACCACATTTGTCTTCCAGCTATGCTCGAATTATAGTTAGGCCCTCTGTTGGCTTATTGACATCATTTTTTATGGGACCGATTTAAACATCCAGTCTGAAAGTTTAGTATTTGATAGAAAATGTTAGACTCTGGTGTCAGATTGATGAAGAATTTGTGGTTCTTCTACCATTTTCATATACCACCAAATTCTGGACCGTGCCAAATAAAGCACAATATCAATCAATATTCCAATATGACTCACAAATTTAGCCAAACTACTAATTATGTTGAGATATATAGAAGATAATAATAATAATTTTGTTGTAAGTAAGTTGTAAGCATGCTAGACTCACACCTCGAGGGTCGTAGGTTCAATTCCTGCCACGGGCTTGGTCTTCAAAATGCTTCTTTCAATAAAATTTTTTTCTCTTCGAGTCGAAAGCCTCTGTAGCTAGTACTCATTCCCCCTTGCACCTTGCACTCATAATTATTTATGGTATAAGAGATAATAATAACAATAATAATTTTGTTGTAGTATTAGTTTGCCCCATGGACGACACTGCGACCTAAAAGATCTTCTGTGTCATTCTACATTTTGTCATTAATGATCCTTGTGATCAAAACTGTCCGATCTACCATACCCTACTAGTTTAGTACCGGTATTCTGCACTACTGCCATAGAATTTCGCGCCTTTGGTAATGTCAAAGCATCCCAAATAAAGTCACCAGGTCCTTTTTTTTATCTAGATGTTCCTTGTCGAAAGAAAGGAAGTAGTTTTAGTAGAATTATTATTATACACAAGATTATCCTTGAAAAAAAGAAAATATGCCTTTTGATCTTAAAATTAATACCAGAATGTGCTAAGTTGGCCTTAAAAGATCACTGAGGTGAAGAACGAGACTCTCTACAAATAAAATTCTAATTGTAGACCACGTTTACTCCACCTGTTGTTCACTATTTCTAGTACAATTCTATAAAGGAGGTCTAGGTATACTTCAAAAGGGCAATTCTTCGTTTTGTTTACATCCCATTTCGCGTTGGTGGCTATTACCGAACCAAAACTAACTGCACCACATGCCAATCCTAATTTGAATGTAGTTAAGGAGATACATAAATCGATAGCTGAGACAAGTCCAGTGAGTGAATGACGATGCCTCAGCGAAGAATGAGACTTATTTGTAATTCCAGAGATGGCTTTTAGGAAAGGGCCACTGAAGATCGGACTGATAGCTAAAAAAGTGAAGGTCTATCGAAACTTCATGATTCCAAAGCTTGATTATAAAGATGGAGAAGCTTAAGAAGCAGAGGAGTTTGAAGACATTAGTGGGTTCATATAGTTTTAAAATCTGTAATATAACATGACTAAATTAGCAGTAAGTGAAGTTTTTGAGGTGTTTGAGGGATACTCTAATAAACTAAGGAGGGAGAGCGGGATCTTGTTAAGGAGATACATAATTCGATAACTGGGATAGATATACAGATAGATATATTTAAGGGTGTTATACACTGCGACCTGAAAGATCCATTCTGATGCCCCTATTTATTTGAAAGATGAGGATAGTCTCATCTATAAATCTTCTGTCAGGTTAATTTTCGTCAGGAATTCATATATTTATAACTAGGACAAGTCCACCAAAATGAATACTGACACCCAAGCGAAGAAGGAGACTTTTACGCAATTCGAGATATGGCTTAGGCCACAGAATATCCGTCTGAATGCTCTCCAAGATGAAGATCAATTAAACTTTTATGCTTGACAATAAAGAAACTTCTGGAGAAGAGCATGAGGGGAGAAATAGTTTTTAGAGGGGTGAAAGCATGAGGGGAGAATTAGTTTTAGAGGGGAGAAAGCGTGCGGGGAGGAATAGTTTCTAGTGGGTTGATATAAATCTGGAGCTTTGAAGTCTATAATGTAATGTGACAAGGTAAGAGAGTAACTGATGTTATTAAGGTATTTAAAGCATACTTTTCAATAAACTAAGGAGAGGTGGGAGGCTCCTGCGCTTCTGATTAAAGAAGTTACACAGAAATGCATCCCTTAACTTTATTCATATTGCAGCCAGATGTGGCTTTTTTATACTAGAGTGCTATGTGATCATTAGATGCATTCAGTTGTGGTCGATTGTCTATAAATTGAGTACGTTGATTAAATCCTCACAGATCTTGAGAGGCTTACTAAGCTTTCATCAGCACCAGGGATATCACACTTTACTGAAGACTGTCTGTGTCACTGACCACAACGAGCCATTGTATGTGCTTAAGTGTCTTTTTGCGTAGAAGGCTGCCACTCCTACCTACTGCCCAATCATACCCACATGCATCTAAGAAAGCTTAAACTGGCACAATTTGGGATTCAAAATCTCACTATTAAATCCCCACCCAGTAAATTGTCCTTTTATCTCGAATTCAGATTGACTTCGGTAATGTAAATAATCTGAGCCAATGCACAGAATTTAAACGAAAAACTTTAAATTAATTTCGCAGCTGCCTCAAAGGATTCTGAGAGCGAAAAGATAATCAAATGATTTACCTCAGCTGCACACAATCTGTGCAGCAGAAGTAATGCCTACGCATGGCAATATATCAATTGCAACGCAACCGGACGGAGCTCCTCTGGACCTTTCCCAAGGGCACGGCAGCGCTTTGGAGAGTTCTCCTAAATGGCATAAACTTTCTTCAAATTTATGTTTATGCAAATGCGCTGAGCATAAAAACTCATTTGCACTTAAAGAAATTTCATATTGTGCAGAAGGAAAAAACGCCAGGAAGAGGAGTAGAGCGAAGCGAATAAAAAGAAGGCGATAAGCGGAAATGCGTTCGCAGCCTGATTTAATTTAATGCTGTGCGGCGTTGCGTTGCGCCGTTATTTTAACTCTGACACTGTTATTTAAATGTTCGCTTATGCGGCGCATAGTTTCAAACCAGAGAAAGGACCCAACTCTTTCCTACGGCACACACGCTCGCATGAATGCGCGATTATACGTTTACTTGGATACGCATACATGAACAGTCCACTACACATGCGTGCGAGCTGTGTCAACGGCACAACTTAATTTGGCTCAATTAACTGACAATCAATGGAGCAATTTTCGGTCATCCTAACACAAGTTTCAGGCGTTTCTCTCCCTGTTAGGAAGAGGCGGTGCGGAGGAAAATCTTTTCAAATGAATCACAACAAATTTTGTACGCTTCTGCTTCATTGGCTTTTAATACGTTTGTGATGAGCAGCAGCGACGTTTCAGTTCTCTGCTCGAGTGTGAATGGCATGTGTACGTGTTGTTGGCTATACACACATTTAAGGAGGCATGGATCTGTGTGTGTGGGTGTGCGTGTCTGTGTGTGACTATGTGTGCGCTCTGAAGGTCATTAGTTGGTTGGCGTTGGTATGCGTCGTGGTTCTGTATGAATGAGCTCAAAATTGTGTGCAGGCACGTCAGTCAGCATTTACTTTAATTGCTTCTGCGGCATTTTGCAGCCTTTAACAAACATAATTGAAAGAAATTTGGGGGTGCGAAGAGATGCAAGCAAAATATATGAAATTTTAATTAAAGAAAAAAGTTTTTGAAAAGGCAAACATAAAAGCAAAAAGAGGCAAATTGAGATTAATGACTGCAGTGTTTGCGTTTGCGTTTGCGTAATTTGTAGTATAGTTTTAGGCGTTAAAATTGAGAGCGTTTGCTTTGAGGAAAATTGTTTGCTGCTTTCGAACAACATGGAGTACGTGTTTGCCAAGTGAAGTCACTTAAGAGGATGAAACTGGTGAAAACACTGTTCAAATATGGTTCCTCCACAACCTTCTCTATACCTGAAGCAGCAGATATTGACACTAGTTTTTCCCCCACAGAAAAAGAAGGTCGCTGAGAGATAATATAAGGGTATAGTATATATTCCTCCACAAATTTCAAAGATTACAGCTTTAGTAATATGAGGAATATGTCTATAAAATGTGTAGCAATAACATTCGTGTTCATTCATAGGAGGAAATTCAAGTTAAATTAGATGAACAGAGTGGACTTTGAGTTAGGAAATTAACCAAGCAAGTAGGAATATTTGCAGCTACAATACTATTCGAACACATAATATACTAAAATTCATTCACTGCTAAGCATGAGTGTTCGTTTTGCGCCATTCCTCTGTGAGATGAAATTGTATTTGTATCCCTGACAAACTAAATTGTATCTCCGTCAATTGATGTCAGGAAAAGTGATTTCAGTTTTCTCCGTAGTCTCGTTTAGTTTCGATAAAGAAAGGAACCTACAATTTTCCTAAGTAATATAAGCACATCAACCTTATTAATTTATCATCGATGGAATGTTCATTTATACCAAAAGGAAACGACTATTCGTATTCTTCGTTTAACAGGTTTCCACAGCTTAAGATCTTCTCTGTTGAAGTCATTAGAATAAATAGTGTAAAATATAAGAGAGAAGGTGCGTCCTTAAGCTTAAGATCTTCTCTGCTGAAGTCATTTGAATAAATAGTGTAATATACAAGAGAGAAGGTGCATCCTTAAGATGGGAATTGGACATAATTATGATTATCAAAGATGGACATCATCGGAAAATGTTCTGTTAATATTGTCATCCAAAAAATCAGTTTCTCCCTACACTAATTCTGGCTGAACATCATTCTAAATATGGATAGGGAATTTCATAGTGTTTCTTCTCTAAATATCTATCAAGCAGGAGTTCACAGCCAGAAGGTTGAAATCCTTATCAGCATAAACAAAGCTCTACTCAGCACAAAATACAGCCGGATTACGTGCTTGTTTTGCCTAATGATAATCCATTGTCCAAGTCTGGCTGCAATGACTTTCCATTACGCACTCTTTAGAGAATGAAGGCCAACTCTTTACTAGAAGAACTTAAATCAATAAAGTTACTAACCATGGACTTGAAAGAGATTCCATAGTGCAAACAAATTTTGTCAGGTTTATCTTCAAGTGAATGCAGGATAGCTTTCAGTGCTGTGAAAAGTGGTATGTGAAGAATCCAACTGAATTAAGGATATATAAAGTAAAAAGCGTATTAGCGAAATCGTACATGATTAAGAATGCTCCACCGAAAACTATCTCATATAAGTCTGAATAAAGAATTTACGTGGGGTTATTGATATAGACATTACTTGGGGAACATGCCGACCGATAAAAGGGGTATAAGAAGGAGATACTCTATCAGAGTGTTTGTCTGTTTCCATTCTGATATCGTTGGCGATGTTAAATGAAACTACTTCTCGTACAGCGACTTTGGATTTTCCAATAATCTTTGGATATTTTATGCTTGGGCCCACTAATTTTATGGATGATTTCTTCCGCTTTTGCCAAAAGCTTGTTTAAATCCATGGATCTGACCTGTATTATTATGTGCAGGGGATTTAAGCACCGCGACCTTTCGATCTATTGTGCCCCACATCAGAGGTTCAAAGTACATCTTTGAGTCCTCTCCTCTGGATAAACGTAATGCGAGCCGGACATTCTGTCAACACATGCAAAGATGTCTCCTCTTCCTCCACACAGAATTTGCAGGAGCCTTCCGAGGCGACCCCCATTCTCCCCATATGTGAGTTCAGTTTACAGTGTCCTGTGAGTAGGCCTGTCTTCTGACCTGTAGACCGAAGTTAAATTCATCGCATTACTGCAGGTTTGCATCGTCGAAGGTAACTTTCATAATCAAAAATTTGTATGCCGAATTTTCCAGAAGCTTAGCGAGAATGTATCCCAGAAGGACTATTCATCTGTAATAATCTGAAAGAACTGGTGCAATATCATCTTCGGATAGCATTGTGCAAGGATCTGACGATAAAACTTTTGATGCAAATAATTGTGTGGATTATAAAAAAAGCCTTCTTAGCAAATAAAGGTGTCGTTCTAATAATTTTGGAATATATACCATGAATTTCGACTGGATTTTGTCTTACAGGTATGCCTTTGAAGGAAAAGCTCTTCTCTAAGATATTTTCGAATGACTCCGAGACCTCACGATGTATAAAGTGAATGCGAGTCAAAACTTGGTCCATCAAGAACCATGAACGATTCAAGGACGAATTTACCATTTTCATTGAGCAAAATGTTCTTAAGGACATAATAAATAAATGTTCTTAGACTAAAGTGTGAGCATCTAAGACAAGAAGTTCGTAACTTTGACCCATTCAGGATCGGTGCAGAATAACTCACTCAAAAGATATGTTAGAGTAAAGTGTGCCTAATTTTAGTCCTACCTTTATTCTGATTATTACTGCGTTGTACACAGTTAAATTCGAAGGAATCTCCTTCAGAGAATAGAAGTACCAACAACTTCTGCGAATCTTTAGCATTAAAGCAGCAAAATTTTGTCATTCACACTGTGCCCGTGCGGTTGAAAAGAGTGCAAATTGTGCGTTAAATCCGCGGAGCACGTGCTCCTTCCTTCCACTGACTGAAATTTGACATATTTTGATCGATTTCGTTGTCTTGCACCTCTTCTCAGGCGCATTTCTCTTACGTTTGCAGCTGTCAAAGGTCGAAAATATTTGAAAATATGTTTGGTTTCTTTTTTGCAGATTTCCTCAAGCCTCGCAAGTGACATTCATCAAAATCCATCAATTGCGTGTTAGGAAAAAGAAATAGATTGTCATTTATTTGGAGCAGGGCTCTTTGTGATTTCGTGGTGCGCAGGACAATGGTGGCAAAGAATAAGCGCATGTATATAAAACGAAATGATTGATATGCCGAGCGTAGATAAAGCGGATTGCTCAGAGGGAAATCGATAATTTATATGACACCAGCCTCCCAGGATTCACATACACATTTTGCAAAATACCCGCATTGCTGCATTAGGAGCGCTTCGTGCGGCTTTCGCTGCCTTAACAGATCTTTTGTGTAATGAATAGGTACCCACTGCCATATTTTCAATACACGTCACATTGTTAAGTAAGCCTTCAGGTGGAAGAGCGTTTAAGTGTGAGTCAAGAGGCCAATCAACGCACGCTCCATCTGGGAAATTAGATATGTCTAAAGAAAAATTATTGTGATAATTCGCAGCAGATACCAATCGAATAAGGCAAAATAATGGCATAGTTATGCACCCACTCTGTCCTGACTAAGCCCACCTGCTGTAAAAATAGAGAGGAGCAACAACAGTAGAACTGAGCAAAGAAAAATACACTCTCAGAATGTGTCCTTCGCCTTTGTTTTCTTAGTTTCTGCCAATATTTGAGTGACACTTTATCAAATTAAATTGGATTTCAGTGATTTTTGTGTGTACACTTAAAGGAAAATAATCATAAATATTAATAAGCACAATTACAGGTGTTAGTAATATTTTAATTATAAATGACAGCAATATTACAACGAGCATGAGCTGTGTTTATTTATAAAACACAACACCCGCAACAGCCAGGCCACACGGCAGCAGCCGCTCGCGGCACATGGCATATGCCACATGGCACAAAGTGTACGACACATGGCACTCGACACTCGGTACTCGGCACGGGACATTGAGCATGAGTCGCTGCCGCAACAAGAATTCTATTGCGCACTATTCTATCTATGCAGGCAGAGTATGTGGCAAGGACAACAGCCAACAGCAAACAGCAAACAAGCGAACAACAACACCACTGGCTATTTGCTGTGCTGTGCTGCAGGTCAGTTGTCCTGGTCGTTTGTCATTATTTACGGCTCGCTCAGTATTGTAACAGTGGCAGTGTTTACTCAGGTTTCTGCTCTGGAGAAGGAGTTATAAATTATTAATATCATTGCCAATTAGTGATTGGAAAATTATATATATGTGCATGAGTATATGCCGGATTGTGTGCGTGCTTGGCTGAGTGTGTGCACAGTAATGCAGTAATAACAATAATATTGGGATATTTGAGATTACAGTTCTTTGTATAAACACGGTAAATAGTCCGTCTGAGTCCGTGGGACATGTGAATAAAATGGAATGAATAAATGGACATGAAATGTAAGGAATCCAAAATTGGATATACAAGTTGTTGTACTCAGATAGAACTTTCTTTTGCTTTCTTTTCGGTTATACTTATTTTATACAAAAATATAAGTATTTTCAACTTCTTCATAAATTGTGCTTAATTTACTTTAAATATATTTGTTGGACGCCGATCCACACTTGCCGCAACTCCAAAACTAACTGACCACCGCGCAAAGAGAGCAGCTGCCGCTGCTTCGTAGCCTCGCGCCAAAATATGCCAGCAGATAAAGATGGCTTCCGCACAAATACGATATGCACCTGCCTCGACTGTTCTCTCGCTCTCCACCGCACAACACGTGCTTTCGCACCGTACCGAACGATGGAACGCAGAGATAGGCCGACAACATGGTGCCCCAGGTACCAGGCGGAAGCCACCTGAACGTTAGGATTCGGAGTGAACATGCCGCCCCCCTTGCATTATTGCAAGAGAAGAACATATCCACGACGGATCCCGTTCATACCCTTCATCAATGGAGGGTGGTTTGGTGCCCGAGGGCGCAACTTCAGGAAGCATGCGCACCCCTCAATGCGGTGGCCCATCTGCTAACACATAGTGCAGATGATCTGCGGAGTAGGGCGTAGCTGCACCGGTCTCTTCGTAATACCCAGAAAGGGCGGAACAGCGCGGGATGGTTCCCGCCTGGTCTCTTCCAGACCTTGGTTTGGCGCTTTCGGAACCACGCAGCCAGGTGGCGCGCCGGTAATAGAGAGGTGGAGCTCGATGGGAAGTCGAATTTAGTTGACCTGGCCCGACGAGGTGCTGTTGGGTCCGGTGGCACCGCCATGGAGAGTGGAGGTGGTAGCACGGACACACTCGAACAACTGGCAGACAAAAAGCAGCATCCGTCAGAAAACGAGTAGCGGGTCTTGTGCACCGCGCGGGCCGAAATCTGAGAAAATATCAAAAATTTAATTAGTACAAGAAGGGAGTAGATATAAAAGAAAACATAAAAACTATAAATTAAAAAAGTACAAGGTACGTTATACCCCTCCGCTGGTAGGAGGCGGCTCTTCTCCCGGTAGGATCACCACCTTCGTGATAGGTCGGGTTAGCATTCCACGTGCGGTCCGCACATCCACAACACGCACTTTTCCATCAGGACCAGGGTGCGTATCGGTGACCCTGCCCAGCCGCCATTCTTGAGGCGCTAGGTTGTCTTCCCGCACAACCACTAACTCACCCACCTTGACATTCACTTGAGCCGTTCGCCACTTACTCCGCCGTTGACACTCGAGAAGGTATTCGTTTTTCCACCTGACGCTGAATTGATGGGCCAGCGCCTTCAGTTTTTGCCATCGGTTCAAAATTGAGAGAAAGGGTGTTGTATCCGGAGGCTCAGCTGGTGCCAACAGTGGCGCACCCACCAAGAAATGACCAGGCGTCAGCGCTTGGAGATCCGTGGGGTCCTCCGACAGAGCGCTGATAGGCCTAGAATTAAGACACGCCTCGATGCGCGCTAAGAGAGTCACAAATTCTTCAAACGTGTACTTAAGTTGCCCTGCCATGCGTTTGAAATGGTGCTTGAAACTCTTGACCGCCGCTTCCCAAAGGCCCCCCATATGTGGAGCATGGGGGGGATTAAAATCCCACTCGATCTGAGTATGAAAGTGACCCACCACGGTTCGGTCACGGATTTCGCGGAGCACCCGCTGGAAATCAAGCCTCAACGCCTTTTCCGCGCCCACAAAGTTCCGACCATTATCCGAGTGCATTTTCAAAGGACATCCCCGGCGGGCGATAAACCGAGACAATGCCGCAAGGAAGGCAGGAGTACTCAAATCGGTAGTCGCCTCAAGGTGAACTGCTCTCGTAGCGAAGCATACAAAGATGCAGACGTACCCCTTCGTAACGTGGCATGCCCGCCCCTTATAGTGCTTGATATCAAACGGCCCCGCGAAATCAACTCCAGTATGGGTAAAAGGACGTGAACACGTGGTACGTTCAACCGGAAGAGCTGCCATGAGCTGCTGTTGTCGACGCTTCTTCCACAGAATACATGTCTTACATTGGAGAATTGTGCTTTTAATGAGCGTTTTCGCTTTTGGAATCCAATATTGGGTCCGGATTAGCCGCAACATTAGTTGATTCCCCCCGTGTAGGGACACCTGATGGATGAACTTCACTATTAGACGAGTCAAATGACCATAGTATGGCAGAATGATCGGGTGTCTCTCCGAAAATGGCAAATGTGTAGTGAGCGCCAACCGACCATTTACGCGCAGAGTACCATCGGAGTGCACGAACGGATTCAGAGCCAAAATCGAACTGGAGCTGGATATCGGCTCCCTTGCCACAAGTGCGCTGTATTCTTTTGGGAAATACATTTTCTGCGCGAGCACAATAAGGCAAGTGGTCGTTTCAGCGATTTCTCCCCGAGTAAGCGGGGACCCCCTGTCAGGAGTCGTGTCCCGATGTTTCACCGAACAGTGGCGCATAAAGCGGCGCACGAAACTCAACACTCGGAGGGCCCTAGAAAATGAGGAGAAGCGCAACATTGGGTCGTCCGCAGAGGACACATATACTACATGACACTTTGCAGGTCGTTGCTCTTCATCGGTTGCTAACACGTTTTCGTCCAACGGAGGCGGCCACCGTTTCCGCTCCTGCTGCAGCCAGGCCGGGCCTTCCCACCAGAGCCTGTTGTGGAGTAGTGCATCAGGTGCCACACCACGGCTAGCTAAATCTGCTGGGTTATCTTCTGAGCGGACATGACGCCAGTTGTTCACACCTACTTTGCTGGTAATAGCAGTGACTCGATTCGCCACGAAGACTTTCCACACGTGGGGTGGCTTTCGCAGCCATGCCAACACAATCGTAGAGTCGGACCAACAAAACAAGTTGTCATCTGAAATATTTAATAGAGGTTTGAGAGGGAAAATCAGCTCTGCTAAAAGTGTTGCCCCACATAGTTCTAAACGTGGAAGAGAGATAGTTCTCAATGGGGCCACCCGCGATTTCGCCACTAGCAAATGGGTAGAGATGGAATTTTCACCTTTACACCGAACGTAAAGGGCTGCAGCATATGCTAGCTGAGAAGCATCACAGAAGGCGTGGAACTCAATATCGCGATCAGGTGCAGATCGTACCCAGCGAGGCACGCGTACTTGGGAGATTGCCTGATACTGCGATAAGAAGTGTGTCCACCTTGTTAAAGTGGTAGGAGTAAGTTGCTCGTCCCAACCTATTTGATCCAACCATATCTGTTGCATCAAGATCTTAGCGGAGATGACAATAGGAGCCAACCATCCCGCTGGGTCAAACAGCTGTGCGATGACCGACAGGACCTTACGTTTGGTGTATACGGCAACGATTGGCAAAGCTGCCACGTGGAAATAAAACCAATCCCCCCGCGCATTCCATCGAATGCCCAAAGTGCGAGTGGTGCTGGTCTCCTCGAATTGGAGAAAATCTTCCCTAAGCAGATGCCCTGGAGGCAAACCGGATAAAATTTCTGTAGAATTTGCTGCCCACTTTCGCATTGAGAACCCGGCTGAATCCAAGCTCTCAATCAGCTCATCCCTAGTGCGAATGGCAGTAGCAATATCATGTGTACCCACTAGAGCGTCATCCACGTACATCGAATTACGTAGCACCTGAGAAGCCAATGGGAACCTGCTCTCCATGTCGTCTGCCAATTTCAAAAGTGTCCTTATTGCAAGATAAGGAGCACAATTCACCCCGAAGGTGACCGTTTTCAATTCATAGTCAGAGATATCGCTGTCGGGAGATTCCCTAAACACAATTCTCTGGTATGAAGCCTGGCTTGGCTCAACCAGAATCTGACGATACATCTTTTGTATGTCCCCGTTCAGGACATAGCGAAACATACGCCACTGGATTATTAGCCGGGTCAGATCGGCTTGTAACACTGGCCCTGTGTGTAACACGTCATTCAAGCTGACCGTGTTGGAAGTCGCCTGTGAAGCATTGAACACCACGCGAAGTTTGGTGGTTGTACTCTCTGGCTTAATTACTGCATGATGTGGCAAGTAATAATGAGGCACAGGAGTTACTGACGGCGGTGGAACCTTGCGCATGTGATTTAACGTCACGTATTCAAGTACCACCGCGTCGTATTGTCGCTTATCGGCCGGGCTCTTTACCAGCCGGGACTCATTGCGCTCAAATTGCCGAAGGGCAATATAGCGCGACGCTCCTAGAGACTTCTCCGGAACAAACCCTTGTTTGAACGGCAGAGAGACTATGTATCGCCCCGTAGCATCCCGACGAGTAGTCTGGGAGTACAAATTAAGGCAGTCTTGATCAGTCTGGGACAGCTTTCGATCTTGCGGAGGCTGTTCCATTTCCCAGAACTGTCGTAGAAGGTGGTCGAGCGAAGCAGTTTCAGACACTTGCACGCGAGTTGTGAAAGTGGATATCCGTTTATCCGGCAGAGGCCCTGTAAGGATCCAGCCGAATACCGTTTCTTGGGCAATTAGTGACCCCACCAGGTTGCGCCGCAACCCATCAAGCAAGACCTGAGGGTAAAGATCCCCTCCGATTAACAAATCTACTTGGGTGGAGTGTGAAGTGCTTGAATCGGCTAACCTGAAATGTCTCAGTTTGTGTTGCTCTCCTTTACTCAATAGGAGCGGCGGCAGTTCACCTGTCAGGGTAGGCAACACCAAAGCCGATACTTGGAGACGCACAGTGGCATCGTACCGCGACCCGATGGTGATATGACATGCTTTGGTAACGGTGCCAGCAAGGGTATTGCTGACCCCCGATACCTGGGCATGTACTGCGTGCGCCGGCAGCTTAAGGCGCTTTTGGAGGCGGTCCGAAACAAAGGACCCCTCAGAACCAGAATCTATCAGAGCCCGGGCTGTGTACCATACTCCTTGATGTTTTATCGTGACTAAGGCCGTACCCAAGATAACACGATTGGAGAGGCGGCCACTTGGATGACTTGGACTCGGCCCCGCCCTATCTGCCGGACGCGATACCTGCGCAGTGTGGTAAGAAGACTTGGGTACGGGTGGATGGACCAGGGAGGAGCGTCCATTTGAATTGGAGCGTCCCCTCCCCGATGTGGATGGTGGGTTTGGCGTCGCAGCGGTTGGACGACCCCGTGGCGAGTCCGTATGCAGCAGAGTGTGGTGCCGCTCCCGGCAGGTGGAGCACGAAAAGGAGCTGGGGCAATTTGCCACTCTATGTGAAGCTGACAAGCAATTCACACACAACCCGTGTTTGCGCACCAAGCCCCACCGAGCTGATACGGTGGCGGCCTGGAACGCAGGACAATTTCGCACCGAGTGTGTAGACCGCCTGCACACTTTGCACCCTTCCGGGGTAACACTTACTGGATGGGTTTGCACCCGTGCTGTTCGCGGTTGATTCGGCTGAACCCTTATTTGTGATGAACTGGAGCCTTGCGACCGGAGATCCGAAATCGCCTCGAGTGTATGAAACCGCAAGGACAAGAAGTCATCCATCGCCTTCCATTCTGGAATATCTGCGCGGCCCCCCATGGTTTGTTCCCACAGGGACAGTGTGAGCTCAGGCAGCCGCATGGAGCACAAGTATACTAAAATGGCATCCCAACTCGCAACGTCGATGCCGTAAGATGTCAGTGCAGCGATACAGTTACCAATGTCACGCTGTAGGCGTTTAATTTCCCCACCATCTTCTCTTCTAACCGGGTCAAGACCCAACAGTGTCTTCAATTGGTTGTTGATCTGGATGCGCTTGTTGTCGTAGCGCTCCAGTAAGTTTTCCCACACTTGCTGAAAACCCGCCTCAGTAATTGGAATTTTGGAGACAATTTCATGTGGTTCTCCCCGGGTCTTAAGGGACAAATGGTAGAATTTCTCCGCATTAGACAGCCGCGTGTTGTTAATGAATAGTGCTGTGAACATGTCACGGAACGTTGGCCATGCAGCATAACTCCCTTCAAAGGCAGGGATATCACAAGGGGGTACGTGGATGCTGTGCGCCAATGATAAAAATGGCTCCCCTGTAGTAGGAACGGGAGTTGCCTGCTCTAAACGTTGTCTCACTTCCGCGATCAAGATACGACCCCGCTTAAAAGTATCAAAACTTGACTCGAACCGCTGTCCGATTGACTCTAACAGTGATTCACCGTCTTTCATGACCCGCGCCTCGGACATGGCAGTTATTTTTGCCGTTTTAAGCGAAGCCCACCGAGCATCCAATTCTGCTTCATCAAGTTGAAGTGATATAATGGAGTGACTTTCCGGCGAGCACCGTTCAAAACGACTTATGAACATCAGAAGTTCATCTGCCGCCGAAATATACGAGTCCACCATTTTGCGGAACTTATGCGCCTGCGAACGCAGCTCAATATTGGCTTATATGCACCTCCGAACGCAACCGCACTGAAACCACGCCCAACACTTATCGTTTAAACGCACTGCGACAGAAGGGCCCACAATGTTCAGGAAACCAATTGCAACCCGTAACCGGCCCTGCTTCACAAAAGAAATAGAGACAGCAGCTGATCGCACGAGCCACTGACCTACTTTTCTTATTCTGCTTTCTGCATTAGCCACCAGTACCTAAAAACGGCGATAATGCAGCGAAGACAACAACAGCGCAATGGTTTTAATAGTCAGCAGCGCCGACAGAGCACAAACACCCGAACGCACGGCAAACCCAACCGAAACACAAAAAATAATCAATTTGTGTATAAATCAAATTTAAATTATTATTAATTTATAATAATAATATTTTTAATTCGATTAAACACTTACCAAAAACCGGATTCTTATCCGGCTCGAAGGACCAAAATGTTGTACTCAGATAGAACTTTCTTTTGCTTTCTTTTCGGTTATACTTATTTTATACAAAAATATAAGTATTTTCAACTTCTTCATAAATTGTGCTTAATTTACTTTAAATATATTTGTTGGACGCCGATCCACACTTGCCGCAACTCCAAAACTAACTGACCACCGCGCAAAGAGAGCAGCTGCCGCTGCTTCGTAGCCTCGCGCCAAAATATGCCAGCAGATAAAGATGGCTTCCGCACAAATACGATATGCACCTGCCTCGACTGTTCTCTCGCTCTCCACCGCACAACACGTGCTTTCGCACCGTACCGAACGATGGAACGCAGAGATAGGCCGACAACATGGTGCCCCAGGTACCAGGCGGAAGCCACCTGAACGTTAGGATTCGGAGTGAACACAAGTGAATCCACATAATTGCAAACATTAAATCACTCACTTCACGAGGAGTCAGGGCGACTTATGTAAGTGTATTGAAATGGATATTTTTGAGGGCACTGACTGAGGGAGAAGACAACGATAGTTGGACACTGAACTATTGAACATAATTTATAAAAACTACCAGGAAGCCAGGAAAGTACCTTCGAACGTTCTGCGAAAGTTCTGCGAAAGTTCTGCGAAAGTTCTACGAAAGTTCTGAAATTTTAAGACCAACAAATGGATGACAAATTAGGCGCTTTTTCGAACTAGGAATATTGAAGTGGTTGGCAATCTTACCTCAGGTGCCAGTATCATCATGTATGTCCACTTCACTGTTCCGTTGAAGTCAATAAAAGCACAAAGTCAGTGACATCAAGAAATTTTTCCGTTATCATTATTCACCTGCATCCTTTGTAGTATGTCGAATTAGTGTACCTACTGCATTTAATTTTCAGAGTATCCTTATTCCTGTATTTAAATCGACTTTACTCTGTTTTTAATGTTTATTGAGTGTGTCGATAAATGAGGACTATGTGGCGAAATTGATTGGTACTGAGTTTTAATTGAAAACAGTTTCTTGAGGGCTTTGACGCCATGAAAATGTCTACGCCTCTAATTCTTATGTAGTGCCCTGTTTTGATTTTTTTTTAAATCTTATCAAAGCTCACATAACAATGACAATTATTATACAAACTGTACAACGCAACGCTAGGAGTAGGGGCCTTCGGCAGATTTACTTCATCGCTTCTTTTCTGAACCAAGATTGAGTCCAGCGTTGTCCATTGTAAGCTCTACTGAGATAAGCTTCTAAAATTTATTATATTATTTATAATATTATTTGTCACCGAAGGCCTTGAAATGTTTAATACTGGTATTGACTGGTCAACTAGATTTCCATCAGCAGATTCTGTTCTAAATTTTGTCAGTCCCCAAACTTGAATCAGTTGATTCCCTTTAAGACTTAACGAAGTTCACAACACAGCTGAAGCGCTCACTCCTGGTAGTTATACACATCATCTGGTATGGAAATTGAAAATACTGTCATGAAGTAGATTGTTGGAACGCTCATCCTCACTAAGGTAACCAAGTGAACCATTACCGTTTGGCTTTACGACTGCGCACATGTGTTAAGCTTGCCATTTTCTCTGTTTAATTTTAATAGACTCTATTAAAAGCTAGGCATGGTGTGTTAAACTCCTACTCCAGCTTCCAGATCCTCACGTTTGCTTCCAATTTCCATAATTGTTATGGATGTGCATCAAACAGTCCATAATATAACATAGATTGATTACGTGGCACCTGATGATCCCTGCTGCATAATACTCGTATGCTGCAAGTTCGGCGTCATCCCCTCTTCAATGTGCTTCACATAAACACGCCGGGAATGTTGGGACTACAAGTACGGATTTATGTCTATGTATGCATGAGAATTTTATGTTGGCTGGCTGTGAAAACATGTTGGCATTAAAATTGCTTAAGTGTGTGTTGTAAGCGTAAATAAGCAATTAAATGACACTCATACGACCCGACACCCAAAGCATCTGCATGCCCACCTGTGTGAAGGCGCCGGTGTAGGAGCAGGACAGTGAGAAAAAGAACACAGCAACAACAACGCAGTACATTTGGCAAACGCATAAAACTGTAAACTAATAAATTTTTAAAACACTCAGTCGCATATCCCAAAGGAATGCTGTAAACAACATTTTTTTTTGCATGTGTGTGCGGCCCTCAAAAAATGGAGAACAAACACACACACACACATATATATATATATATATATATATATATATATATATATATATATATATAAAGAATATATACATCAATAAAGTTGCTATAGAGGCGGCTTCTTGCCATATTCATCAAACGCTCATGCAGACACAAACAAACACACTCTCGTAGACATTTACATGCACACTCACTCCGCATTAACAATATGCAAAATTCATGTTAAAATATCGGAAAATATACTTTTTAAAAGTTTTATTTGTAAAGGTAGACATGTCCTTTTTCATGTATACGAATCCTTTTAGCCTGGCGCATAAAAAATACGGGTTATCTGGTATCTGTGCATGTGCGCTTTTGTATGAATAACTCGGTCTGGCTGGGTGACTGAGTGAGTCAGTTTGTATGCGTGAGGATGTGTGTATCAGTGTGTTTGTATGTGTTTGTATGTGTTTGTGTGTGTGAATATTTCTGATTTTTTGGGTGCAAAAGCATGAAAACGGCAAATTTTCTGCATTGAGTTTGCTTACTCGTTTGTTATTTAAATCAATTTTTTTCATCCTGTTTGTTGTGAGCGATGTGTGATGCATACGTGTGCCGGTGTGTCCACGTGTATGCGGCTGTGTGGGGCTGTGTGAGTGTGCTTGATAAGCTGAGTAAGATAACGTAAATATTTTTAAAAGACGGCTAAATAAAATAAACATTTTTATTACGCTTTTGTAAGATGGTTTATGTGTGTCATGCATTTTGCTAATAAATAAAATAAATTTTAATATTTGAGTTTGCTTTCGCTGCTGCTGCGTAAGCTTTTGAAAGCAATTTATTTGACGCCTTGTTTGGAATTTTAATTGAAAAGGCGTCGGTGCGTGGCTTGCATACGGAATAAATGCAATTATTTATGAGGAATATTCGGATTTTAATGTGTACGCAATTTAGGCTTGTTTGCCCTTGTAATGCTCGGGCTTTAAATATATTTCGATACTCCGATGGTAGTGAGTAATGACCGACGAGAGGTGTAGGCGATTTTAGATGCATATGGATATGCGATGGATATGTGAACTGTGTAGAATAGGCAGAGAAGGGAAGGCGGAACACATATGAAGGTGAAGGAAAATAGAGTATTAAGGAAAGAAGGGAAGTGGGAACAGGCTTGAAGACTGAGGAAACACGAGTGTTAATGAAAGAAGAGAAGTGGGAACAGGCTTGAAGACTGAGGAAATACGAGTGTTAATGAAAGTGTTTAGTATACCAAAATCATCAATACTGAGATGGCTAGCAGGAGTGCACTAAAAGCTCAATATCCTACTTTGATATAAGGAAAAATTAGTCAAGGGAATATGCGATAGCTTGTTACTAATGTCAAGATCCTTAGGCAAAAATAAAATATATATTTATAACAAAGTTTTAAAAGAAGACAGTAGCTTAGGTTAGTTTAAGTGGCTGTGCGTAGGCTTACTTAGGCCCGTGTAAAGCCCATTGTGGCTTGGACATTATAAAGAGCATATTCCTTTGACTACTCTGATATGAGAAAAAATTAGTCAAGGGAATATGCGATAGCTTCTTACTAATGTCAAGATCCTTAGGCAAAAATAAAATATATATTTATAACAAAGTTTTAAAAGAAGACAGTAGCTTAGGTTAGTTTAAGTGGCTGTGCGTAGGCTTACTTAGGCCCGTGTATAGCCCATTGTGGCTTGGACATTATAAAGAGCATATTCCTTTGACTACTCTGATATGAGAAAAAATTAGTCAAGGGAATATGCGATAGCTTCTTACTAATGTCAAGATCCTTAGGCAAAAATAAAATATATATTTATAACAAAGTTTTGAAAGAACACAATAGCTTAGGTTAGTTTAAGTGGCTGTGCGTAGGCTTACTTAGGCCCGTGTATAGCCCATTGTGGCTTGGACATTATAAAGAGCATATTCCTTTGACTACTCTGATATGAGAAAAAATTAGTCAAGGGAATATGCGATAGCTTCTTACTAATGTCAAGATCCTTAGGCAAAAATAAAATATATATTTATAACAAAGTTTTAAAAGAAGACAGTAGCTTAGGTTAGTTTAAGTGGCTGTGCGTAGGCTTACTTAGGCCCGTGTATAGCCCATTGTGGCTTGGACATTATAAAGAGCATATTCCTTTGACTAGTCTGATATGAGAAAAAATTAGTCAAGGGAATATGCGATAGCTTCTTACTAATGTCAAGATCCTTAGGCAAAAATAAAATATATATTTATAACAAAGTTTTAAAAGAAGACAGTAGCTTAGGTTAGTTTAAGTGGCTGTGCGTAGGCTTACTTAGGCCCGTGTATAGCCCATTGTGGCTTGGACATTATAAAGAGCATATTCCTTTGACTACTCTGATATGAGAAAAAATTAGTCAAGGGAATATGCGATAGCTTCTTACTAATGTCAAGATCCTTAGGCAAAAATAAAATATATATTTATAACAAAGTTTTAAAAGAACACAATAGCTTAGGTTAGTTTAAGTGGCTGTGCGTAGGCTCACTTAGGCCTGTGTAAGGCCCATTGTGGCTCAGAGACAGTAAATACAATAAAGTTAAATAGAAACTGCCGGAGCCGTAAATGAATCGACACCATTCAACACGATAGTCTCTTCACATTTGCCTGATCCTTCCAACTGTGTTTTGCAGTTGACATTCACTTGACACTTCTATGAGCCTACCCTGAAATTCTGCTGAGATGTCCTTACACTTCTATATTTAGCTTTCTAAGTGGGCATCCAATGCCTCTCATTACATGTTCAGTCTTCGTCTTCAGTGTTACTTTTTTGCCTAATCTGGCGTAATTATTCTTCATCCCACTCACTCAATTATCACCCTCACTGGCAACGATCTCTTTCGCCTTCGCAATTAATTCCGCAAATCGTATTACATTAAAGCTATTAAGGCATGCCTCGTATTATTAAATAAAATTTAAGTATTCTGCCGGAAATATTGGTATGGTGCATTTATTAGGACAGAGAGTATAATCCGCAAATTCTTGTTAAGCTAATAAAATTCAAGAACACAAAAACATTAAATAAATACAATATAAATTATTTGAATATGTGGGCATCTGTTTTTCCAAGCTCAAGAAGCAGCAGGGCGAGCCTCTGCAAGTCACGATTCAGCATAACTTCCCACTCAATGTGCACGGAGCCATTTTCGCAGTGTTCATAAAAATTTGATGTCGAGGGTGCTGTTCTTTGATAGGCTTCATTGAGCTAATTTCGCGAAAGCCAAACGATTATAAATTATTTATTTGTAAGTCGAGAAATTATTTATATTTATTTTCATTGTTATTGTGTGCAAATTAAATTAAGGCCAATTTTCAATCGGTGGAGGATGGTGCCGCGGTTAAAAATATGCGTTGGGCATCAACTTGCATTGGATTAATAAGAATGGAATAATCTTGTCATAAGTATAATGGAATTTAAGGACTTATTATTATCATATATAATGTTATAAAGCTACCATATACGTGTATATAAAGTGAGTGAGTGAACCCAATTGTGGGAGGATTCATATATAAATCGATCAATAGCGTTAATGAAGAGTCAATAACTCTAAAAGTTGAATAGTAAATCTATAACAGAAACAAAGGCAGCTATTTTGGCGTTCCCATGCATTCATTTGAAATCCTAAGAACAGATCAAAACTAAAAGGGGCATATCTATAATATCACAGGTCCTCGTAACTACTTATGAAGCACAGGAACATCGCTTTAAAAAAGACTCCTTGACGAAGATTCTTGGCTTGAACTCTTGGTGACGCTCAGAGAGACTTAGATTTATTTAAGAGCATGAAATCAGTGTTCAATATGATACTTAAACTTGTTTACAAGGGCCTTGTTTTCTTTTTATTATATTGTGATTGCTTGTAATAAATGACGTCATAACTACTGAAGAAGCAGTACATTTTAATTATTTGATTGGCATCTTTGTCAGTTTAGTCAGTTCGTTAGAAGTCAGTTTAGTCAGAAAGAATAGAAGTGGCGTAGGTTGCAGAACCACTTAAGAGGTATCCAAGCGCTCAGGCATTGATGCCCATATAAATCTGAAAATATTTGGGCGCAGAGGCACATACAGGATTTTGGAAAGGAAGTTGCACCTTTTCAAACTTCTTTGACTCTCTTATGAATCTCAGAAATCTGTTCAGGAATAAGGAATATACGTTGCCTATGTCCAAAACATATGAGCCCCATCATTCTGGCAAAGGCAGGACAAGCGCTGAGAAAATACCCGACTCCGTCCTGTTCTTCGTCCAAAGAGGAGACGCAGTTCGGATTTGCGATGATGCTTATGGTAGCCATATGATGGTTCCACGGATTATGCCCTTTGATTACTCCTACCAATGATTGCAAATCTTTCCTTCGTACAATATTTGAAGGAAATCTGCTACTCTTTTGTTTGAGCCCCCTAGGAAGCACTTGGTTTTGTTGTTGGCAATTGAACTGCACCATCGGTGCTTGTGAATATGATTCACATGGTACTTGATCTAATCAATAATCCATGCTAAACTTCTACAGATAAATTGCTCTAGTTCCATTGGAGTACCCGCAGATCACAGTTTCACCAGTTCGTTAGGTAGGTAGGTAGGTAAGGCGGCCACCCGAAAAGGGCGCACTTAGGCCAACATTGACCCTTTGTGATACCGCATGAGACAACAGGTCCCAACCCTTTCAAAGGTCCAGCCATTTGGAGCTTTTAATGAAGCAGTTGATGGAGCTAATCTTTTTTTTTTGAGAAATCTCCCAAGGAGTCCAGAAAGTAGTCGCCTAGGAAAGTTCGCCTCCTTTTGGACAGCGCTGGACACGTGCACAACAGGTGAGCAATGGACTCTTCCTCCTCCTCGTCCATTCAACTCCTGCAGAAGTCGTTAGAGGCGATCCCCAGCCTACACCCGTGTGTGCCTAGAGTCCAGTGTCCCGTTAGGACGCTAATCACGGAACCTATGCTTTGTCTAATTAGAGCCAGTAGGTCCTTAGAGCGCTTGACTCAGTTCGTTACTAATCTTATATTCTACGTCAATTGAAGCAGCAACTCTTCAGATCAGAAGTTTGCTAGGAATTGTGGTTTATACTTTTTCAACTGATAAAATTACCTTTTTGTATACCGGTGTTCTTAAAAGCAACCATGGTATAAATCTAAAGAAGGATCATAACAATTGGGAGTAATTATGAAACTCACCCCAAGGGTCTCCAGTGATTTTAGTCACATAGAAAACACATGCATGTCGTAGTGGTTAATGGAGATTGCTTCGAAAGGACATATTATGCCAAAAATTGCATGAAAAGTGACAAATTCACAGTAAAGAGAGAACGTTGTTCCTTCCAATTATTTAGAAAAACTTGATTCATCCTTCATTAGGCGAGATTCTGAAGCTACGTGCTTATAATGGACAGCTACAAGAGTCTAATGACAAATTCGAAGCCACACATTCTCCTCGTAACATGAACTCAATCCCATCGGATTCCACTACTACTGCTGCCTTTCTTATGATCCGAAAGTAAACTGGTAAAATGCCACGTGAGATACACAAGGGAACGTTAACATTACTCACAGCCTATGAGGGATAATTCGAGGCTTCATAGGTGTCCTTTTTGGTCTAATTTCGCAAATTGCTTCTATTTATTAGAGCTTATCAATTAGAGTATGAAAAATTCTGACATACTCCAAGAAATTTATGATGTGTTTTATGACAGAACAGTATTGAACAATATGGCTTCGATTTTGCTTCCATGTTGGCACACCAGCTTAGTAGGAGTTTTGTTCACAAAGAGTGTAATCATAGAAAGATTTTCGTCACATAAATCTGTGAGGTTTAAGATCCTTGCTTCAGTTCATTTGATACCCACCTCCACACCGCTACAAACAAAAGATTCAGTTTCCATAGGATTTGTGTCTAAACAAAATTCTTGTTCCGCCCACTTATTCTACTGATTACAGCTTGTCTGGTGTGTTTCTAACATTGACCAATTAATCAACCAGTTTTTTGTCTTCATTGAAATTCAAGAATCTTAAGATTTCTCTTTAGAAATACAGCCGAACCGAATCTGATGAAATTCATTGTGCTTTGCTTTCAAGCGGTCCTCCAAGTTAGAAGACAGTTCCTTCTCACAAGTCTCGCGCTGCTTACGGAAACTTTTCAACTGTTGTGTTCACAGCAGAATTTTGCAGACAATAAATTCGGCACCACAGCGAATGCAATTTACACAAAACGTTGGCAGCGAGCATGAAGACAATTTCAAGGTAGCAAATACGCAGCCGACCGAATAATTTACTTAGGCAAATACAGCACCATTCCAGCAGCAACAACGATGAATGATACAACAAATTGGCCGCAGGCAACGGGGCAGGCAGCAAACAACTCAAATTCACAGAACAGTGAACGATGAGCGGTGAGACAACAGCAGAACAACATTCCCTGAGAGAGTGGAAAGGTAGACAACGAGTAGTTTGGCGTGTTGGTTTAATGAGTGCCCGCAATTCCTGTGCCAGAGTCATCTGAGGGTTTGCTTAATTGCCGTAACTTTGGTTTCGCTGAAGGCGAACTGAAAATTTAACTTTGGCTTTAAATCTAGCAACGTTTCCACTTGAAGGATATATGCGAGTATGGGAACGCCTGTTTGAACTTTCAACGAGCTACAAAATGAGATTTTTTGCCATTCCCTCCTTTTTTGCGCTCTGCTCATCACTTCCACTCCGAACCGGAAATGAAAAACTTAAGTGTGAATACCAACAGACAAAAGTGACACTCCGATAGGAAGAGCCAAAGAATTAGAGAAGTCTGACAGGGCAACGAAGGAGAGAATACACACACACACACACCCACACAAAAAAAGAAGGAATTTTCTTTTTATAAGGCCAAGAATTTCCACACCAAACTAGTTGCTTAAATACATTTGCGCAGAGCGTCATTTTGAACTTACGTTTAGACTCACACCTGCACCACTCACTTTTCTCCTGTTAAATTTGTAACGCCGTAGAAACTCGTCCTTTAATACAGGAACAACATGAAGAGCGATAAAGTAAAAAGCAGAAAAAAATCGTAGAAAAATGTTGGACAAAAAAAAGAAAATAAAATAATTGTAAGAAAAGTTTTCTTAGAAAATGAAAATCCTTAAGAGTTATTACAACAAAAAAGAAGCCTTTTAAGCGTAAAAGTGCACTTATGCAACAAACTTTATTGCACAGGAAATTAAAACAGCGAAAGCCAAAATGAACACAAAGCGAAGGAGTCGGACAGAACTGAGGCAGCGGCGCGGGCGAGAAATGGAGAAATAAAGAATGAAGCCGGCACTAAAAAGCGAACCGTATGAAGTACTACGCTCCATCCAGCCACGTGATGGACTTCAATTTCCTGCACTCGTATCTGGCTAAGATGGCGCTGCCGGCAACTCCACCCCCAGAAGCAGCAGCAGCAAATTCTACGCAGGCCACGTTTTTAACTTCAAACGTTATTTTTGCCATGCGATTTTACCATGTTGGCCTATGCAACTCTTTCTTCTGCGTCATCTCGGTTAGCGTCTTAGCACCTGGCCAGTTGCAAGCGGCAGTGGGCTAAATGCAAAGGAGATGGCGCAGCTTTATAATTACGGTTTTACTTTATTAAATTCCTGTGGGCCTGCAACATAAATTCCAGCATAACTAATGGAAAACTGTCATGAATCGCTTGAGTTGCATTGAAGCAAAAAGGAAATTCCCAGTAATTGCTGATAAGAATTGCTGAACAGGACAACTGCGCCGGGGCTGCTCGAATACGCATTAAAAATTTCAATTAATGTCTCTCATACGCCAGCGCTGATTTCCGCCACCACTTTTAGCAGGGGTTCGAAGTAGAAATTGTCCCAAGTGACGCATTCATCTATTATAAAAAGGAGGAAACTGGCGACCGAAGCAGCGAAAAGTTTGTTGAAACTTTTGTGAAACCGCAAAAAAAGACATTACGCTATTTTTATTTGGCATTTGCGCTATTATCATTCATTGTTTTTCTTACGATTCATTTCACGTTTTAATTTCAGTTCATATTTCTGCGTCATTACACCGGCAATTGCCACACGCACACACACACACACGCACCAATCTACACGCAGTGTTGCCGAGAGACTGAGCGGGTTGCTGGCGGAAGCGATACCAAAAGAAACTTGCGCCAAAGTTTTTAATCATTCAAAGCCGCAAGGATTTAATCAGCACAATGACAGGATATTGGGTAGCATTGCATGTGTATGTGGCATGTGCGCTGCGGCAGCTGGCTACGCGGCCTGAGTGCATTGGTAAGAATTTTAAAGAAGTTGTCGAAAGTTGTTTTGCTCCTGCTAAGCCCAGCAACATTTTTAAAGTATTAAGTCAGGCGTGCGTGAGCGTGGCTGCGAGTTGAACTGGGATTAGCTGTGGTAAGAATTAAAGCAGTTGTTCTGTGCCAGTTTCAATTCAATTCCCCAGTGGCATGCGGTGAACTCCGCTGTAAAGAGTGTGGCGCATTTATTTATTTGAGAGCATATTTGAGAGCAATTCCCAAATGTGATTTAAGGAAGTTTGAAAGGAAGACAATGAAAATTACCTCCGCAAAAAGGATTGAAGACATGGAAGAATTATCAGTGAACCAGGAGACAGTCTAAAAATTCAAGGAATCTCTTAAGCACTCAGTTTAGCCCTACTAACACTTCTGCAATCATCAATTCTACTAAACACACCAAACAGGACTTTTCAATAGAATTCAATCATTTATGCTAAGCAGTCTCATTCTAACTAGAAAAAGGATGTGCTAAACCACTCAATCATTGAACTGCAGTCTATGTAGGTGTGTTATCTAGATGCAGAATGACTCGGCTTTTCAGACGGAGGACTAAAATTTCTTCTAATATAGAAGTGCGAAAAATTGAATTGAAGTCCTGTACAACACCTGATGGACGGAAGAAAGTGGCAATAATTTTCTTACCAGCAATTTTTCCAAGCTTTGTCGACTCTAAGAAGATTTCACTTACCTTCGAGCTTGTTAAAGTGAATTCATATTCAGTCCCTTTCATTTGCTTGCTTTAAAGTTCCTTCCTTAAATTTCAATCGCTTTTCCTTGCAGCAGTCGAAGCGAGTCGGTTCTGGTGGATCGAACGAAAACACACCTTCCTGACATTAAATGAGTCTTGAAGGATGTTTCAGCTTAACTCATATCAATAGATGCTCGAGTCATCTACTGAACCATCTCATTCGGTTATCTTCTGCCACCCATCGTAGGAATTTACTTCGTTGGCTGCGGTGCTAAAATGACTTTCACAGGTGGAGTGATTGCTCAAAGTTGTTGCTTGTGCATTCAAATTCACTCTTCTACGTTGGAACAGTTTGGAGGTATAGTATGTTCTTAGCATATAACATATAGCACTCCTTGTTGCCTTTCAGGCGCTTCTAATTGCAGATTCCTGTCGCTGCACATCATCAGTTACCAACCACAATTTGAAGTTTCATCAACGGTGTTCGTGGAGTTGTATGAAAGGAATAAATTGCAGTTGTTTGCGGTGGAAACAATGCTGATATTGCAAGGCGAACTTTCAGTACTACCTTCGCACTTGACTTGGCATATGGAGTAAAGAGAAATCTTATTCCCAAAACAAATTTCAGGAATTTCCATTCAAATAGCACGAAGATGTTTTGGAACAGGATTCCTTATAAATAGGACCTTTTAAAAATAAGAACACCAAGTTTTTTGGGCAAAACCGATTTATTTTATTAGAAATAGTTCCCTTTCTACTTAATACAATGATTAAAATGGTCTAAAAGCTTTTCGATAAGCTTCTAAAAGCTTATCGAATGAGTCCTTCAGGTACTAGGCTTTTGAATGGCTTCTATGTCACAAAACGCTTTCCTTTCATCGGTAAATGCATTTTCCGTCATAATAAAAGCAGCACGGTCCTTAATTAGGCGTATACGGGAGTGGGTGATAGTTAAACTGCCTCTAGAAAGACCTATTGTTAAAAAGTCCTGCTTACATTGTCCTGCACCTGGCAGCAGTGGGCTTATATATGGTCTAAGTATGACTTCTGGCCGATTGTTCGTACCCTTGACAGCTACTTCAACGTGGTAACACTGAACTATTGTCCCAGAATATCGCTTTAACAAAAATCTAAATGATCCTTCGAAAGGAAAAACTATTCTTCACCTCCATTACTTCAGATTTCTTCCAAAATGGCAGCCAATTAATTTGTGCTCCATTTCCCAATAATATCTGCCTATAATTGGGTTCTTAGTGGCTTCAAGGCACTCCAACGAAAGGAGCTTTCGCGTATTCCACGAGTCTCAATATTCCGAATTAATTTTACTTCAAGATCTCCTTTCACTGCTGAACGATTGAGAGCGTCAATATTGGCCAAAATATCAACCTTCCATTATCACAGAAGAGAAAAATTGCTTCTTACCGCATAAATGACCACTCTCGAATTGCTGCTTACAATTTCAGTTTATTTAATTTTATTTATGGCCACCCATCAAATCAGCATAAAAAGGTTAAACACAAGTGTCAATAGCAAAATAATGAAATTGTCGCGCTCCGAAGGGGAGGCAAAGACGAGGAGGAAAATACTTACACAGAGTTGAGGAAAGCGAAGCGCACAAGAAAAATCACTTCCTTGAAAATTGTCAAGAGCCGCACGAATGCAATTTTTCATGGCTGCGCTGGGACCCCGCCGCCTGCCATAAAAATGCTCAGCCACGCGGCAAAGAGACTTGTCTTGGCCATTTCAACGATTGATCACAAATTGCGACGACGGCGCTGCAAATTACGCTGCTTCCACTGTCGGTGCGAGGCGAACGTGGCTGCAAACAACTCAAGGAGGAAAAAATATTCGCAGCATAATAAGACGGAAAGGTGTGCCAAGCCAAACATGCAAATGAGAAAATTGAGTTCGACGTTTATAATATCGATAAATAAGTAAAGCAATTTTTGAAGTCCCCCCAGTAAATGGTGGAGATGGTAAATGTAGAGTAAGACGAGAATTTAATGAAGTCTTACTCAAAAATTCCACGGCGGGGGAGTTCGTTTTTATGCCTAATTACCCAGCGCCCAAATCCAACTGAGCTATTCTGATTATTTCGTCTGAAACATAAAAATTTGACACTCAAACAACCAACTGCGGTAGAACACAATAAAATGCCACAAGCTCTCTGCGGTCTGGAGTCAGAAGGTGGGGGTGGTGGGCTGAGGGCTCAGCAGGAAGAAATGTCATTATTGACATTTACGAGTACAATAAAAGAAAACAAAAATAAGCAAACAAACAAACAAACAGAGGCACAGCGTGGAGAGCTCGTATTCGTTTTGTCAGGCGCATAACACTTCAGCCTGTCATCATTAAAAGCGCGCGATAAGACGAATTTTTAGGATGGCTCTCATAAAATTTGACAGTTATTAGCAGCTACAAAAGCGATACGAAACGGCCGAAAACAGCAGCGCGAGTATAAGAAAAGCACCAAAGCAAATCAACACTAAACCAAACCAGAGCAGAGGAAAGCAAAGCAAAGCAGAGCGGAGCAGAGAAGAGCAGTGTAAAAACAACAAAAAGAAAGCAGCAGCAAAGCGAAAAAAAGACAATTTTAATCCAAATTTAATACGCCCATTTATATTGGCTGCCTGGTAGGAAAATGTCTTTTGGCAGCCGGAAAAGCCATAAAATGTGTTTGTGGCCAAACGCAAGTCAATTAAAATAATGAGATTGATCTTGTTTTTCCCTTCTTGCGGAGTCGGGTTGGGGGGTGGCTGAACGCCAACTTTATTGGCCATTAAGATTTATTAACTTTGAAAATTTTTAATTAAAATGGAAACACTCGTACTCGCTTTATGCTGGTTGTTTTGTGTTTTTGTGCTGGGCTAAAAGTTTATGTCAGTTCTCAATGTCCCCCTGCTAGAAATCACTTGAAAAGCCACTCGACCGCAGCGGAGTATAAAATTAATAAAGTGCAACGCAAGTGGAATTGCTGGAGCGGCCCTGTAAGTCAATCGTTGCCTTCTGTGAGAGTCAGCAGCATTCATTGGAAACGCTCATGTTTTAGTCGCATGTGCGTTTGCATAAATGGGGAAGCGATTCTTGGCAGTGGGGACGTATGAGTAACATTCTGCTTAATGCGAGTATCATTTCACTGACTGCAGTGGGCTCTACGAAGAGCAAATATCTGAGTGTGGATAAGTTTGTAACGCTAATTGGAAGGAGTAAATGAATGCTGGAATGTGGGTGTGGATACTTACTAAATAGTTGTACCATCATTTGCTTAACATTGTGAACGTGAATATCGTTGGCATTGTAGACTTGGGTTGTTATGATTATGATTGGCAGGTGCAGATATGATTATAGTTATAAAGACACAACAATTCTAGTGACGTTTCAAGGTATTAGGTCTGTACGAATTTCTGTGGAATGGAAGCTATATACCATCAAATTGTATCCTAATCCTTATTCAATATTCATATTGAAGAGTCTTCTGCTTACGCAGTTTTCGATAGTTACATAGTTGGAATTTGTTTTACTACGGCTCATACAGAGTTTGTACAACTTTTTATTCAGATTTCACAGTGAAACTATTTCAACCATCCCTTGAAACGAAGATATAGTTTTTCCCTCTTTCAAAGCTACCTGGACTTTAATACTCTAAGATAAGGAGTCCGTATGTCGTTGCTTGTCGATTCCTCTAACGCAAGTGGCAAAGTCAGTTGCATAATTTCTTATAGGAAAAATTGACTTCTCTTTGTCGACACCGGATGCGATTGGTGGACATCATCCGTATCAGTTTATGTTCTACTCGCCCAGGCTCGAAGAGTTGTGAAGCCACTTTGTTCAGATTTCAGTTTAAAAGGAATCATTGACTGTAGTTCCCGAGTAGTGTTTGAGATTCAGGGTTGTTTGGTTTATGGCAAGGCGCATACCCACAAGTCAGGTCTTTAAATTAGCACATGTTGTTCTTCATGGGCTTGGGTTGAATGTCGGTCAATATAGAATTCAAATATTCTGTGTAAAAGTTCAGCTTGATATATGTTGAGGTCTTGTAAATTCTTGCAATAAATTTTTGTAAAAGTGATATCAACTTCCCCAATTTCTTTTAAGCAGCTGCCAATCAAACTTGGAGTCCAGGGGCGGCGTGAATTATATGTTTCTATTTGAGTAAGTTAATTGGATATAGTCAGAAAATATCGAATTTTATCCAGTGAAATCGACTTCGACTTACTTAGTTCGAGTAAATACGACATTGAATAAATTTCTCTTGTATTCGCTTCACTTTTTTACTGAATTTTCTGGAGCCTTCAAGAGGTGATTTGCATACAACTGGATTAGTTTAATGCAGTTAGAACCTGTGCAGTGACCTCTCTAGAACATTAGTCGGTTCAGTTGAGCTCAACTTCATTAGATCAGTGCAGTTAGAAACTGCCTTTACTGCCCTTTATACAGTCCTAGTGTACTTACTGGGAGAGAATTCGTTTGTTGAAATTTTAACTGAAGTTTAAACTGATCTAATCAAGTTAAACTCAACTGAACCCACCAGGCACCACTTATCTGTGTATTTCAATATTATGGTAAGGTACTAGTAGGCGATTATGAAACACTCCTAATCACTATGTTAACATACGTATCCTTCACAGGATTTCTTCCCCATTTAAATGTACTCTTTGGCAACAGAAAATATTCAAATTGAAAAATTAATAATGGCCCATAAAATTAGCTGAACAACCAAATAAATCGCTCAAGGCATAATGTGTGCTACGCCCCAAGCCACAGAGCTTGGATACGACTCACGCGTCCATGGATTAAGAATTATGTTCATTGTACACGCATGCAACACCGCGCCAGCGGTACTGCAATGGAAAATTGAATTGTTATCCACTTTGACATATACGCGAGCAATTATCGGAAGCTAATGTTATATAAAAATGCCATTGGAGGCAATAAAACGCAAATTAAAGCGGCACTAAAATACAAAACTACGACAATAAATGATGGCAGGATCACACACATACACACACACACTCAAACACTGTAACTAGGTTCGCATATTGTGGCTGGCCAGGCTGGAGTTAGGCTAACTAACGCATGTTTAGCAAACATTTGTTTAACATGACTATTAAAGCCCGAGTAGGCGCGCTACTCGACCAACTGCAACAACTGAAATAGCAGCAGCACCAACAACAGCAGTAGCAACAACTATAACAACAACAACAATGAATGGCATAACAACAGCAACAACTACAATGGGAACAATAACAACAACGGGAAACCAGAACAAGAACAAGTAATAAGTTACAGATATCAGACACGATTACAAGCAAATTACATGCACAATCACTCTTGGGCGTAACACATACACCAACACACATGCAGACATACGCACACACGCACACAGACATGCTACACTCTTATATGCAGGCGTAGTGCTCCACCGCAATACACAGCACGGAACACAATGCTAAGCATGTCAGTGTGTTCGAGTACTCGTGTGTGTTTAGCCATCCACAAGAACTGTTTAACTCGTATACTAAAGACAAACATTCGCTCTCGCACCCATACTCGCACCCGTAATCGTGGTCATGGTCGTGGCCGTATATCAAAAGTCAGTTGGAAATATATTGAACTACTCTTTGACTGCGTATTAGGAAGTGGCATAATGTCGGGGGATTCTGCCACTGGTGGAGCGTGCCGCAATAACACACAAACTGCGTTGTTATGCTTGTTTGGCTTTTCACTGAGCTACAAATATGAAACATGCCTCACAACAACAACAACAACACCACCAACAACACCACAGATAGCAATAACAACAAACAAATATGTATAACAGCAGTGACCTACATTGTGGCGAACAGACAGGGAAGTGTAAAGATATGCCGCCTGATATGCGGGAGAGTACAAAATTTCAAGCTTAGAACTGCAAAATCACAAAAATGAAACAATTTTGCAGAATATTTATGAGCGGTTTGGAGGAGTTAGCGAGGTTAGCAGGGTATTACGAGAAGTTTCAAATATGATCAGTGGCATAGTGGAGAATGTGCGGCAAACAAATTGAAACGAAAGGGACACAAATTGTGTTTTTCGAAAAGCAATATAGAAAGGATTAGGAAAAATGTTGAAGTATTTAAGGATGTGTTGAACGCGATGATAATGAAATCTATTTAGTTGCTCTCTTGGATGAACAAAATTTCTTCAACTGTACATTATCAGTCACAATTTAAAGAGTTACTGATAGACCGCTGCTAAGGAGTTTCCACCAGGAACTCAATCATTGGACTCAAAAATTGTGCAGTGTTAAGTTATAATGGAGGAGGAAGAATTGAATAGTGAAAAGTAAAAATATGTTTTTAATGATGATTTGATGAACTATAAAGTGAGAGATAGAAGGATGAAAGAATATGCCTCGTCGTGGAAAGGGTAAAAACGTTAAAAGTGACTGATCAAAGACTCGAATCGTGCTGGTATCCAAGTTCCTGCTGCTCGTTTTGATCGTTTACTGCATGGAGTGAACTATTCAGAATGAGTGGGTGCAAGTGTTTCAGGGTATTATACAGCTGTGATGGAATACTTGGCAGCCGAAGTTCTTGAATTGGTTGGAAATGCTGCTCGTGACAACAGGAAGATAAGAATCATTCTACTTAATTGAAAACTGGCCATCTCCGATGACGACGAGTTATTGTCAGAAGTTTCCATTGCTCAAAATCATGTTCTTCTAAATAGTCAAGTCATACTCTTGTCAAAGGAGACGAAAAGTCAACCTAGATCGTAAATTTTTCATCGAACACAAGGAGCGAATTATAAAATCCGAACTCTAAACTATCCCAGAAGAAAACCAAAAGAAACCTGTGAAGGTATCAAAAGTGCTTCATAATTTCCAAGTAATTCAATTGGCCTTTGGAACTCGCTGAGGTGTTAATGAGTCCTTCAAACAGTTCGCAAATAATGAGGCAAACAGTCATTCGTTTAACATACAAGGCATTATTTGCAGCAAAACTTCTACATACAATTTACCACAGGATTTTTGTTAATCTTGCAAATGTATTCATTAAGAGTAAAGACAATTTTAGTTCCAACTGCATTCATGGGTCACACTACAGTCATAGGCTTGAACTAAGCCATTGTGATTTCAAATAATATACCAGTCTTCCATACTGAACTGTGTTAAATTCCAGGGAAGAGCCCTCAGACACCAGTAGATTTTATGTCCCTTAAGTCAGAGTTATTTATCAATGGACGGACGCTTTGGACCGGAGGGATCTGTAGTTTAGCCGAGATTAGTTTCATAGGTAATACATTAGGATGCTAAATTGGAACTTCTCCACCCCTTTACCTATGATTTTCTTGGCTGCATCTGAGAATAACTGCATATTACAGATTTCCATAGACTAGTGTATACCAACAGTTTCATTGGAGGAGTAAACTTATATTCAACTCAGTTATCCGCAACTTCGGTTCCGGTATCCAGCTTTATCTGAAATTATTCCCTTATTATGGGTAGATGGGTGTTTGTAAAGGTCTTCTTAGCTTAGAGTCAGTATAAAAAAAATCAGTTCTTTTGGGGTGTTATCATAGATTACCAGCGTCAGCAAAGCGAGATATGGTACTGAACTGTTTTTACAAAAGATTTATTAAAGTCCGTCAGACCGCAGTAGCTACGTTCCCATATGAGATAACCTTAAAATCGGTGGGTATAAATTACAAAAAGTTAATTTACTTTAACGTTCATATAACGAAAGTTAATGCTCCCCTTCTGAGGTCTTTGTATGGAAAAAATATGGGGGCGTAACCAAGGCAAATCTTCTTTATTGAGTAATTGAATTATTAATCACCTCCAGAAAGCAGTTACAACATCTTAAGCGCTCCACTATCATAGGCAATTATTCTGATTAAACATTGTGCAAAGCGCCTTAATAATGACAAATAATTCCATTGTGATGTCCTCATAAGAGTAGAGACTGTTCCACCTTGGAAAGTGGAGAGTTCTGGTAGAGTTCAACATAATAATTTGAATTTTAAATCAGAATAAATTTTTAAATTATGCTCTAAACAAATTGTTCCAAAAACAATTAAAGGAGAACACTCCTCTAATGTTTTGAAAGATCCGAAACCAATTAAAATATTCTTACCAAATTTACATCGATAATCCCGAAAATCCCCTTTCAGCGTTGTTACCACGATTAACATTTTGCCCACCCCTGCCGAACTTCACCTGCGCTTTCATTTGCAACATTCATAGCTCCAAATTCCAATACACTTGTCGGCGGCTGGCAGACTGCAGCATATCCTTGGTAACTTGCAACCGCACAGCAGCACATGTTGCAGACTAAGCCCTTAGTTGGAAGCGCTCATAGAATATCCCAAATCCGTGTATGCGGGTGGCAAAATCATTTTTATATGCATCGCAGCGAACCGCAAAATGTGTTCAAGCGGAAATTGTGCGGCGGCTGCGTGCGCACCGTGCGCCATCACCAACACCGCTGCCATCATCGCCAGCACCGCACCAACATTACCGAGCAGCGAACCCCGGCATCGGTTTCTTCATGCACGCGTCACGCTGCCGGTGCTGGCTGCAGCGGCAGCTCCTGCTGTTGCATTTGGCATTTGGAATTGCAACAAACACAGAGAAATTGAAATCTGTTTTTAAAACTGCAAATTTGCACAGATTTTCGTTCACGGATTTGCGGTTACAAAATTCGCAAATTGCTGCCAAGCCCCGGTTCAGCGGGTACTGCAGTGCGAGCGACGGTGCCAACTGTTGCACAGCTCCAGGCGTGGCGTTTAAGTGCTTATGTTATGGTTTTGTGTTATGAGTTCCAACAGTGCAACGCTTTGTTATTAAGCAGCCTCGTGGTCACAGCCGCGCCCGTCGGCTAAAGTAATTAATTTAATTGTGTCGAAATGCCACAATTAGGGAGATGATGCTTTGCCGCTGTAATCCGCAGCCCGCCAATGATAAACCTATCATTCAATCAACTAAAATATTTAATTGTAGCTGCTCTGAGCGCACATACCGCTAGTAATCCTCTATAATTCCAAGGGAAATTAATGCTATACTCTTAAGGGATATCAACGGATTCCGCAGAGCTTCTAGCATATAATTGTAATCACGTATTAGGATGGTCTAATTTTCACATCAATCTAACTCCTCTGAGATAACAAATAGGAAATCTTTTCATCGACCAAGCTCAGTCAGACATGCTATTGGGAGTTGGTCTGGAATCTTTAAAAATTATGAGCAATTTTAATGATGTTCAGTCTCAGTGCTTTTGTTTCCTTCACTGCGAGACTTTAAGTGATGTTGAAGCACGTTACTTTACTCCAGTCATATTGAAACGACGAATCTCGCCAAGTCTTTTATTTTGATATATTTAAGAGCATTCAGGACATTGAAGAGGCCGCTCCTTAGGGTTTTCCACCTGTGCTTTGAGAGGGCCGGATAGTGAAAGAGTTGATGGACTACTGTCTTCCACCTGTGCTTTGAGAGGGCCGGATAGTGAAAGGGTTGATGGACTACTGTCTTCTAGTTATCCTCACCTTTACAACTGCGACAGGAGTCTCACACGTTCTAGGTGCAGCCTGGTGGCATGTCGACCGAATAAACAATGTCCTGTCAAATCTGACATGACGGAGTCCTATTTAAAGGAAAAAAAATTTGCTCTTTAGTATATATGAGATCAAATGAAGGCCAGAGCTTTATAATAGTATTATAGGCGTCCCATTTGGTTGGCCTGTTCGAGGAAGCTAGAAGTAATTTGGTAATAGATAGCGCTATTTGGTTGTAAGTTAGGTTTGTTAATGTTGTGCATGTCTTGCAAGTTTATCAGCAATCCATCAGCAATCCATCAGCAATCCATCAAGGGAGATGTGGTGTACATACATCAGGTCATACAGGAGAGTACGACAATAGGAGACTACCTTCGAGGAGGTGAATGGATTGCTTAGGGCATTAATATCAGACTGGCTGTCAGTGAGGATCTGAAGATGTTCGTCTTACTTCAGTAGTGGTAGAGCTTTAAACATTGCCAACATCTCCGCCTGAAGGATGTTCCAGAAATCTAGAAGTCGAAAGCTTCCATTTAGTTGGAGGCTCTCGCATAATACAGCACTCCCAACTCTCCCCTCCAACTGGGAGTCAACAGTGTAGAATTATACTGGCAGTTTCAACACCTCGTCTCATTGCCATTTTCGTCTACTTGGAATTTGGGAAGAGCATTTTGTGTTGAAGAGGGAAAAGGAAAGGAGTAGTCAATGTGGTTGGGAATGAATTGCAATTTTTTTTTGGTGTCAGACTATGGCCGAAACTTGGTTAGATCTAAGAATTATAAATAAGAAATAAACCAAACAAAGTTCGTTTGTCGGGCGCAGCTTCTGATATGTAAACAGTAGGCGTGATAGTTTTTATACACCCACATTTTCCATACAACCGAGGAAGAATAAAAAACCGAAGATATTCTTAGCAGACTTCACCTTCATTTACGCTTGCGATCAGTATTTCAAAGCAACTTCTTTCGTGTTACAACAAGATATTGTTTTGAACAAAAACACGATTGTCCTATGTATCATACGGTGAACGTGATGATGACTTTTGCCAGTTTTGAAAGAAGCCGCAAGAAAACTCAACTATCTCGACTGGTCTTGAACTGGATGTACTACGTTTACTTAAGACCACGATCAAGGAAGCAACTATGCACCCAACCATAATGAAAAATATATTTTTCCTGAAACTGATTTTGTTTGTCATAAAATATGATCACGTTTGATGGACAACTGGCCTTGCTCTGAAGTGCGAGTATCAAACTTTACAAGCAATGCTCGTGTTCCTTTCAAACGCACCCTCTGCCGCATTCAGTTAACAGTTTATGACCTTCAAAGTGTCAAAAATAAATTGTGTGAATTCGCTGGATTCCGCTGGCAAAGCTGTTGGTGATTACGGGAGAGCATCACAGCTCTTTAAAGTTGCGTAAATCAATTATAAAAGCAGCTTTGATGCTTAAATTTCTGTCGTTTCGTTTTATGCGACGCAGCGCAGCGCGTTTTGTAGTTTTCTGGTTACGTTGGATGGTTGCTTGGTTGGTTGGCATTTTTTGGTCTTGGTCTCGTGTTCGTGTTTGTGTTTATTTTTTGAAATTTTTACGAAATTTCCTTTACATCCGGCTTTTTCAATCCTATCCTATCCTTGTGGAGCAGCGTGCTTCTGTGCATATAAAAATCCACGTTTAATGCCCTTTTTACGCTTCAAGGGAGGCTTAAGTAAGCTTAAGTTTCAGCCAAACGAAGTTTGCAGCCAAACACGAAATTACCGCGCTGCATGGCAGAGCAGTGCGGTTATTTAGAGTGTGCGCGGCCACACAGAGACACACCTCCGCCCACTCTGACTCCGCCTGAGCAGTGCTAACCACCGATGCTTAAGAGACGCTCGGTCATTAAATATTAATTTCCGTTTTTAGCCAGGAATTGTGTTGATTTTTTTACGACTCCATATACGAATACACTAGAGATTTTATGAGCCTGTGTTTTTGAGTGTGTCTGTATATGTATATGTGTGAATACACACATACATACATACATACATATATGCTTTTATGGTTTATTAAGTTGTGGCCGGCCATGCTTGGCTGCTGTTTGTAAGTGTAAAATAATTAACTGCTATAAAAATGTTATTGTTGTTGTAAATGCTGAGTGCGGCCGGCTGCAGGTTGCAGGGTGCACACGGGTGACTACTGGTGGCCGGCTGTGGCAGCAGTTGTAGTTGTTTGTTTGCATGTAATAAAATAGCAATTACAACAATATTGCGCCCAACCGCAAAGCAGGCGAGCGTATTATTAAAAGCCGCACACAAATGCGGCCACAGTCAAACGGGACAATTTCGGCCATAAAAGCCCAAATGAAACAGAGAATAACGGTAGCAGCAGCGCCGGCACCAACAGCAGCAGGATGCGCATTTTTAATGTGGCCAAAGGAGAGCTTTTTCATATTTTTGATATTTTACTTGAAGGCATGGGAACGACGTTGCTGAGGACTACGAACTGACCGGGTGTTGTGCTGGTTGCCTCTGGAATGCAATACAAAATTCATAAAACTTTCAACACTTTTATGATTAACAGTCCTTTGTGTCCTTTCTGCGGGAAGGTAAATTCCCATTTCGAGCGCACCGCATCATCAGCGAGATAAACACAAACAACATCAGCAAACAACTTGAGGCCGATGTTGTTTGTGCTGCTACTGCTGCTGCTGTTGCTCAAGCGTCGCAATGCGTCTGCTCCTGCTGCTGCTGCTGCTGCTCCTGTTTTGTTGCATGCTGCAGCATCTTAAGTTGCTTGCACGACTATTAACACCAATTTGCAATACACAAAGGATGTGCACAGCATACTTGTGCGCCGTACACTCAAATGCAGCGGCAACAATGACAGCAGCACTAGCAACTACGGCAGAAGCCGGAGCTGGAGCAGGCACCAGGAAGACATGCGCATAAAATTCAATTTCTTGTAGTTAAATATTGAAAAAATAGCAAACAGCAAGTAATAAAAGTGATGCAGTCTCCAAAGGAAAAGGAGAGATGGCAGAGCAGAGTGGTGTGTAGTGCAATGCAGTGTAGTGCAATGCAGTGTAGCTTCATGTGTTTGCTTCGGCACTCAATAACAAGCTTATCGCTTAGATTGTGTCAACAATTTAAATTGCAAAAATGTAGCAACATTTTACATGCCATTGCCTCGCTGCAGCATTTGCAACACTCCTGTGCACACGCCAATACATCGACACACACACACACACACACACATAGCCAGGCAGAGCCGTTTGTTAGTATAGATAGATATGCAAGGATATGCTTACATCCGTACTTAGCAGGACTGCGCTGCGTCTGGTGGAGTGCGGGGAGTTCTTCGTATTGCCATCTGTGTAGCTTGTTGCTTTTGCCAGATGCTCTTAGTTGTTTTTGTTGTTGTTGTTTTTATTGCTGTTGTTGCTGTGTAAGCTCTGCCGTGTGATGCTGCATTGTGAAGATGCAATGCGTTTATCACCTGGTCTAAATGCATAACGATGAGGCACATTTTTGCTCACTCACACACAAAAGCGACTCTAAGCACAGCAATTACAGACACGTATACACAGAGGCTCACACACACACACACACACACACACACACACACACACACACACAGAGACACAGCTGCAGGCATTACACACTTCGTTATACGTTGCAAAGAAGTGAAGAGCCTGAAAACTGAAAAATGAATGCAGACAATTAGCGAAATGTTGAGGACAACTTTAATTACACAAGCACAACAATTTCCAGAGGAAAGGCAATATGTCCTACATAAGGGAAGATGAGTTGGACCATAGGCGAAAAGTATTGTAAGAGGAGGTCTGTTTTGTTTATATAGTTCTGAGTTGGTCTATATGTGAAAAGTTCTATAAGAGGGGTATATTTTGTTCATTCAGTTCATCATCGCAACCGCAAGAAAGTTCTGATCATTTCAAAACGATGAGTCTGACATATATATAGAAATATTTATATCCAGCTAAGTCCTGATTATAGAGGAGTAGAAATATGGGGCCTTTGATCTCTTATATAGCGACGATTGCATTTCTCAGATTTACTTAATATGAGTATCAAAAATAGTTCGAAAAGTCGAGATAAAGATGCAGAGAAGTAGACTGCTATATACCATAAACTCTCCGTATCTGTACCTCACTCTTATTTAGACCTTTCCTTAATTAGTTTCCTTCATACTAAATTCTTATGGATATGGATGCTCTACCATAATCTCTAGAAAGGATCTTTGCTATCCTTACTTCGACTATTTTTCTTTTACTTTTAAACTGTTTTTTCCTTTGTGGATTCTTACATTCCCATAAACCCTAGAAAGGATTTTTGCTATCCTTATTTCGACTATTTTTCTTTTACTTTTAAACTGTTTTTTCCTTTGTGGATTCTTACATTACCATAAACCCTAGAAAGGATCTTTGCTATCCTTATTTCGACTAATTTTCTTTTAATTTTAAACTGTTTTTTCTTTTATGGTTACTTACATTACCATAAACCCTAGAAAGGATCTTTGCTATCCTTATTTCGACTATTTTTATTTTATTTTTAAATTGTTTTTTCTTTTGTGGATTCTTACATTACCATAGAAAGGATCTTTGCTATCCTTATTTCGACTATTTTTCTTTTAATTTTAAACTGTTTTTTCTTTTATGGTTACTTACATTACCATAAACCCTAGAAAGGATATTTACTATGCTTTTTTCGACTATTTTTCTTTTATTTTTAAACTGTTTTTTCTTTTATGGTTACTTACATTACCATAAACCCTAGAAAGGATCTTTTCCATCCTTTTTTCGACAATTTTTCTTTTAATTTTAAACTGTTTTTTCTTTTGTGGATTCTTACATTACCATAGAAAGGATCTTTGCTATGCTTTTTTCGACTTTTTTCCTTTTAATTTTAAACTGTTTTTTCTTTTATGGTTTCTTACATAAATTTTCATGTTTATTGAAGCAGATCTAGAAAATTTTCTGATAAATTTTGTATTCAATAATGCTCAATTGCCTAATGAGCTCAAGAAAGCATCTTTATTATCCTTTTCTTAGTATTTTTTTTTAATTTTTTAACTTTTTTAGTTTGTGATATGAAATTTTTTCAAATTGATGTTTGTGTTTATTCAAGCAGATCTCTTGAAATGTCTGTTAAAGATTCCATTGAATAATTAATCCCCCCGCAGTCCACTGTAGAAACCAATTCCATGAAAATCTTCAAATCTTCTTTGGAGTGCACTGTTCTCCTATCTCATGTGCTCCGAGGCTATCTGCGAATATACAGCGGTGTACTTGGCGCTTGCATAGAAATATCTTAAGAAAATTTTCGAAGTAATTACCGCAGTATCCGCATCCTTTCACCTGCATCTGTGCGCTGCTGCTGTAAACAAACTCATGCAGAATTTAGATCGCAATCAGGACTTTAATCACTGTTTATGATCAAAATTTGCATGCACCATTTTGTTATTTTCTTTTTATTTTGTTTATGCACAGCTGTCCGCAAACGCTTTGTGCGTATATCCTTTTTATGCAGCAAATCACACACACATGGAGCTCTGTGTGCTGAATGCTATAATAACTTTCCACTTGTACTTGCGAGCGTTTCTTTGCGTTTTATTGTACTCCATGCCCCCTTGAGGTGCTCTTTAACTGGGTGAGAGTGTGTGCGAGTGTGGGGCAACGCTCCTGTATGTGTGTGTGTGTGTGTTGTGTCTTTGTGGCTTTTCTTAAGTTTATCGCTTTCTTTGCATCTGTAATAATTTAGCAGCATTTGCGCTTTGTCGTTATCTTTACCTGCGCTTTTGTTGTGCATTAAATTTAGATGAACTTTTGCTTGGGCGCAAACACACATGCGAGTCTGTTTGTTGTGTGCCTGCATGTGTGTTTGTGTGTTAGTTGGTGTGTGTGCATGATAAGCTTTGGAAGAAAGCGTAAGACATCTTTCCTTTTTGTGGGCTGCCTGCTTTTCTCTTAGGAATGTGTTGAAAATTGTTGTTTATTCTTTATGAAAGCATGCAAATTGCTTGCAGTACGTTGCATGTTTGCATTACGTTAGTGTGCGTGTGTGTGTGTGTGTGTGTGTGTGTGTGGATGCATGTGCCGTGTTTTGTGAGGAAAATGCATATCCTTTTCTCTTGCAGGTGTTGTGCAAACAAGTTGTGCTGCTTGTTGCGGAATTATTTATGCGTTGAAATTGTAAGAAATTTGTTTGACTGCAAATTGGGTATCTTAGATTGAAGACGAACTGGAAAGGCTGCAGAGAAACTTTCATAGGACCCACACACAGGCACTCACACCAATTTAACACATTTTTAAAAAGACATTTTTAATTAGTTACCAATTGCCTCATGCGAATGGCAAGGATGGCAGGGGGCAAATGAAAAGTACACAACAATAAAGACTCGCTCTGTGCTGGTGCTCATTCATCCATTGTCTGCAGAACGTTCAATTATCCTGTCAGTTTTCTAATTTGGAAATGTTATTTCGCTTGAATATTTACGGGCTAAATCCTTTCTATCCATCACAGCATATCGCAGCACATTCGCATCACATTCGCATCACATTCGCATCACATTCGCATCACATTCGCATCACATTCGCATCACATTCGCATCACATCCCATCCCATCATATCGCAGCGCTCTGGATTCAGTCGCACGTTCATTGATTTCATTTCCAGCTGTTGTTGATCAACTTCGCATTGATACACTTTTCTGTTCGTTATATGACGCCACACTCAACGCAATCATTCACTCTGATGATTTTTGCCAGTTTACTTACTTCATTTCTCTTTGTGTTTTTCTTGACATTTTTCAGTTTTCCTCTCCTTGTGTTTATGTTGTTTTTGTGTTCATTTTTTGGCGTGTGCTCTTAGCAGTTCATCCGGTGGTCCTGCCGTTGAAGCTCTATTTGTCGGCGGAAGTGTTTGGGGTAAAGCCTCAAATGAGTACGACCAAGTGGCATTTATTCAGGTGGAAAAATTGCAATGTCATGCGACACTTCTGTGCTTCTGCTGATGTTGCAATGCAGCCGTAGCGGTCGGGGCAGTCGGGGCTGCCGGAGCATCAGCAGCAGGAGCACCACCAGCAGTGCCAACGAATCGGAAAAGAAGATGAGGCTACTCGAGTGTAACGCAAAATATGTACTCGAGAAATGCCAGGCATGACACGAAAAAATTGAGGTGATAGACAAAGCGAAGTAGAAAAATTGTTTGGAGGCAACAACGACAATAGCCACAGCAAAAGGATAAACCTATGTCGAAATGGAATGTCATTTGTTGACCATTATCTGGATACAAACAAACACAGACACTGACACACAAGCGTACATAATCGTCCAAGAAATGCTCAGTCGGTGTATTTGCTGGCGCAGCTGGCTCACCAGGCAGGCACTGGTGCCTGGCAATGGTCCTGTGCGAAAGAGCAGCAGTGCCGTCAGGCAGCACGTCGCAATTATTTGTCTGACAATTGAGCAGAATGCAACAAAGGCAAATTGTTGACAAGGGATTAAGCAGCAGAATATCTCTTAAATGAAAATGCTCACAACGAAAGTTACGGGAGTAAATGAAGAGGTGCATATTTCATTGAATACTTAATTAAAAGCTAGCCTTGTGCATAAAAGAGCGTCAGTAAATGAAGGATACTCATCCGTCTAAATCGTCTGAGTCGACTTCTTAGGTTTTTTTCGTTGTAATGTGGTCAATTATTAAGTAGATAGAGGTCTTCCTCGCCTCAATATAACATTGAGATCTTTTTCTATTATGAATTTCTTCTGGTCTTTAATGAACTTAGAACGCAATTGAAATCCTTTTCTCAAATGAATTTGTTCTGGTTTTATGGTATTCTAAGAACGCTACCATGCGTTAAGTAAGCCTTAGGCTCAATTACTTGCTTCTCATACCACACTTGAAACGAACTGCTACTGTGCTTCTCTCTGGTGAACTGTAGGTAGAGTGGGGTTCATTCTACTAATTGATATGCAAAACTTTGAACCTTCAATAAGAATGTGCTTGTAATATAATACAGGATTACATAATTTTCAATGAATAAATCAATATAATCTTCTAAGCTCTGTATAGACCCTTCCACTCTTCTCTCTTCTTGCTGTTTCCATACCATCCGTGTTGTTCATTTCAAATTGCTTTAAGCCTTTTCAAGGTAATGCATGCGACTCTGACACATATTTTTCTCAATACAACACTTAAAAGTGTCCTTCGCATTAGCAATTGCTTCATTGGAGCAAACCTCCTCTTATATCATTTCATATAATTATTAATACTTAAGTAATTACTTCCTCGCCGCCCGACTGCAGTTCTCGTTTCACAGCGTCTGTTCATTATAATTGAAATTTCAAATATTTTCTTATTTGCAGCGCAGAGATAATCATGAAATTCCTGTTTTATGCTTCGATAATTTTGCATGGCTGCCATGCTCACAAATACTCGTATCCTTGCGCTCTGCTTATGAACCTTGTGCTTTCCATTCATTAGGAATTTACACTCGCATGAATGCTGCTGCATTAATTCATCCAGCACACATGCAGTTATCCTGCGACTGTGTATACGTGCCATATTCTTGCGTGGAGCTCGTAGTTTTTCATTTCACTTCATTTACGCGTAGATGCACTGCAACGCAATATGCGAGCGCTGTCATAATAATGCACGACAATCCTTAGTGTTGCCGTTTGCTGCTGGCTTGCCATTTTGTAGTCAATGTCTCCGAAATGTAATGAATTGTTGCTGTTGTAGTTGGTTTGTTTACAGGATGTGTACCCACTTTTTCACTATCACTACCTCTGTTGTTGCTGTTGCTGGTGCTGCTGCTGCTTCAGCTATGACTGCGACAAACTATTACAACTAAAATGACATTCCCGCTGCACATCCTTTCTGGCAGTTCAGTTTGTAACTTGGAGAATGCTTTTCAGTTGCACTTTTCCTGCACTTATGTAGGTGAAGGTCGTTTGTTCATTTGCCACAACATTAAAGCAGAAAAACCAGCGCACCGAAGCACACCAAAAGAAAAGAGTATGTGTCCTTTTTTTTTTGGCTGCCAGTGCGTGTCGAAATCGCAGCGCTCTGTTATTGAGTTCAGTGGAAAATACTCGTATTTTATATATTTTATGCTATATAGTAAAAAATTAAGCGATTTCGTGCATGCTGCAATGCCATGGCAAGGTCCGGCAAGGATTATGACTGCAGCGCACGTGACTGGCAGTGAGCACGTTGATTGTGCGCTTCAAACGCCGTTAAATTAAGTTGTAAAATGTAATTTGGAGCAGCAAAGTGGAAACGCTAAAGGGAAATTACTTAAGAGATTTGCGAGCAGGAATAGCGTCAGAGTGCACTGCACTAAATCGATCGTCAATGAAGGCTGCATTAACATGCTTCTTTAAGAGTTGAGTTTGACGAGGTTGGCGAGGAGTGCGAGTGTGGATAGAACTAGATCTCAGTTATCTTGTTAATACTCGAATTATTTAACATGTCAAATAGAAGTTTGGAAGTGGTTTGTGCTGACTACACAAAATGATGTTTCCCTCAAAGGTTTTACCTACTCCAAGGTAAAGATAGTCTCTCTCAAAGGTTTTACCTACTCCAAGGTAAAGATAGTCTCCCTCTAATGCTTTACCTACTCTGTGGTGGACAAGTACAGTAGACTTTAAGATAAGTTCCTTCTTTTACGAGTACAGGAGGTTTCTGCAGAAATAGAGAAGTAAAATTAGTGGGGGAACGTCTCTCTGTCATTATTTCCACGAGACAGTGGCTCATTGAGCTTAATACTGACTACTGTTCTTAAAGAGGATCTATTGAGAGTTGTGAGAAAGGACATATCTAATTCGTATCATCACACCAGCCTCCCAATCTAAAGATGTTCACTTCCCCTGACCTTTTATAGAGTGGAAAGTTCTTAGCTGACTCTTGAGTGTCTTTTCCTTTGAATGTCTTTTTATCAAATGTTTGTCGGGGGTACATTATCGGCTGGGTTTAGCTGGCTTGGTGGTTGTTTGCCCATACAAAGGCCCGTTTGCGCAAAAACTAATTTTTTAGTCAGTTTTGTAGTCAGTTTTTCAGTGAATAATATTGAAGGAGGTGGAATCAAAGACGGGGTTTTGATGGGCATGAAAGCTGTATCGCACAGAATCTTTTAGCCTTGTATTAAACAAATATAAAGTGAGGGAAAGAGGGATTAGCAGCATGATTTGAGGTGCTCGAAAAGTTCCTCCATCAAACTGGTCGAATTCCACGAAACAGTTGATCAGCTTTCTGTCAGTTACAACCACCTTCATGGCATGGCTGTGATGCCTGCTAATAAAGAAAATGGTGCTGAAATCCTTCCTATTCAATGAGAGAACACACACAATTGAAAGGCTAACAGCGTTTTTTGTTGCATTTGTTGCCTGCTGAGTGGGTTACTCCAAAAAAGTGAAGATATAATTGAAGTACGATTTGTTTCGTTTCCCCAATAAAAAAAGGATAAAAAACCAACGCTTGTAAAGCAAATTAAGGTAGAAAACTGAAAAAAACAAATATTTCTGCCCGTATATGTTTCTAGTAGCAATTGAAGACAGCTTTTTGGCAACTGAACAGTGAAGTAATATTGAAACAAAGGTACAATTGGCTCTGAGGCTTTTAAGCAAATTAATTGTCTTTCTCTTGTTGCCAATACCGTGACATCCTTCGTAAAAAGGAACATGGAAATACAAGCTTTTCTGTGGGCACTTTTTCAGTGAACAATGTTCAAGGGAATGTTTAAGGAGCTGCAAGCACTGACGATAGGTTGGAATAGGTATGGAAGGTATGGTCTGGATAGGTATGGAAGCTATAAGCGTACAGAAGCTTTTTGCATTGTTTGATTAAATATAAAATAAGGGGAAGAGGGACTAGCAGCACTTTCTACGAGCCCAATGATGTGAGTGTGATAAGTTTACTGCGGTCTCTTCACTAGAAACACTTTTGGGAACAGTTGAACTAGGTTAGCGTAGATCACTTGAAATCGCAATTTGAGCTGGATTGGGGTCTGTTACTTTCGAATTAGTTTGGATTTTAGCAGAGGAGAATTTTGACAACTTTAATCAGCGTCACATAAAAAGATAAGACAAAAATTTTCTTTGGATAACGATTTTTTTATTTAAGTACTTTTAATTAATTAATAAAGATAGTTCATTATGATATGCATATTTTATCACTCATCGATCAAACCCAAATATTCCAATGAAGATTGCGGAAGGTGGCTTTAGGGCTGCACTATTATCCTCTATTTCATGCATAATTACATTCTGTTTCATACATTGATACAGTTGATGCATTTTTGCGATTAGGGGAGATTCAAAATTCCTGACATCTCAACACTACTCCAGTATTGTGTCAATTCAACACAACTTTAAAGAATAGTTTCCCTCAACACTGTAATCCACTTCGCTATTTTATTGCTCGCATTAAAAGTGAATACCTAAAAATTTAAATAAACGCTCACCTGTGGAGGTGGATACTGTGCAAGTTTGTGTGCAGTAAAGTATCCTTGGATCTTAAACAAAAATTGAATAGTTGACGAAAATTTTCACGCGTTCAACTGTGTATTCCAAATATTGTACATGGGTGGCGGAGAGACAGGGGTGGGTTATCCACTAAAATGCTGTCAACTGAAATGAGTCAGGCGGCTGGCGTCGTTGTCAGCGTTAGTGTATATTATTCCATGCTCAAATCTTCTGAACACTAGCTAAATTGTAACAACAACAACAACAATAATGCTGCAACAACAACAGTGCGAAATATTCAAACAATAAAAAGTGGGTCATTGCAAAACCAAAAAGCAGCAACAAAAAAAAAACACAAATGGAAAGGAAATAAAATGTGAAAAAACATGTGCAAAAATAAAAACAAATTGCACAGTAAAACCATCAACAACAGCAGCGGTGGAGGCAGCGGCGGAGGCAGCGGCAGAGGCATCTGGAGCGGTAGCGTTAGCTGTCAAAATGTACACTTTAGTTACAGTGGGGCTTGTGTGCCGGTGACTGCTACTCTGACTGTGACTGTGTGAGTGAGAGTGCGAATGTGAGTGTGAGTGTGGGCGTGGACTGTGTCAATGACAATGTTTGCTTGTTAGTAAGCCGCGTGTCCTTCGAGTGTCAGTGGCAACGTTGCAGAGCGAAACAGCAGGTCCTCTCGGCTCAGGTCGCCTTGCCAAAGGACAAGGTTGCAGGTTGTAGGATGCAGGATGCAGGATTGGTGTAAACTTAGTCTAGTTACAAAACAAATCTACACGCAATTACGCTGGGGCTTAATTTCAGTTTAAATTTGCTTGAAAAATTAAAGTCTCACACACGCCTCCCGTAAATGTGTCAGCGCCACACTTGGAGACGGGATCAATTTATTTGATTTATGCGATTTGAGTGAAAGCAACAAACACTGAATTGCTGGTTGACACAAACAAAGGCGCCTATAATTCCATTGGGGACTGAGTGGTATGGTTACGTAGCGGACGTGGGCGGCCCTCTTCGCCTTCGAACGATTTGCTTTTAAATCGGAAGCCACAGCAGCACAAGGAGAGGGCGAAATGCTTTCAAATTGTTGGCTGCATGCTCATATACACGAGCATAAGTAAGCGGAAAAATGTGAAGCATGCTTTTAGGCGCAAGTGAAATCAAATGAGCCAAGTGGAAGCCAGAGCATATACGAAATTATACAATAAATATAAAAAAAGCGTAGGCAAAGCAGTGAAAGAGTTGCAGAGCAGCAGCAGCAGCTTGAATTCTGGCATTGAACTGAAAATAATGTGATTGTTTGCTTGCCTTGCTTTGCTCCTTTTTTTGTTGGTCTTTGTTCCCTTTTTTTGAAGTTTTTCGTTGTGCCTTTTTGTTTTTGTTTTGCTGCCTTTCCAATTTCTTGTTAGCTTAATGGAATGAAAATAAGCAGCAGAGCGGCAAGCAAAGGATTTTTCACTGCTTTGACAAGCCTAAGAATGTTAAGAATATGCAACAAGGTAGAAAGCGGGCAGGCACAGGGAAAAAAACAACAAAAGTTGTAAAAAAACACCAAATTGAGTAAAAGGCAAATTTCACAATTGACAAATAAAAGCGTCACTAAGAGAAAGGAGCATATTTGCTGTTGTTGTAGTTGCCTTGGTCACAATTTATTTGATTGAACTTTTGCCAAGTTAGTGGCAAACTTTTTGAACAGCGTCGGAAAAAAGTACGCTAAAGGTCATATGAGGAAGTCAGTGCATCGGCTGCTTCTATTTGCGGCTCACGGCGCTTCCTCCTTTGCTTGCTGGGCAACCGCATGCTTATTTAAGTGACAACAAAAGTTGGACAGCCGGCGAGCAAGGTTGCGCCATAACTTATGCTCTAAGAGTCGCAAAATATTTTTTCCTTGATATTATTTACGGTTTTTGCCCCACGCTTTGCCTTAAATTTGTTCACACAATTTTTGCTCCTCTGCTGCCATTATGCAATTAAGTATGCACGTAAATTTGTGCAAATGCGCTCACAAATTTAATTATTAAATTTGTTGTCTGCGCTGCGACATTCACCTCAGCTTCTCGTTGCTCGTATTGATGCATATTCAATTTGCTAATTATTTTCGAGAGGAACTTTGTGCGCATTCCGAACGTGGAAATGTGTTAAGGACCTGGCAAACTTCTCCGATGAGTACTTGGTAAATAATGAGTACATAAAGAGCGAAATTAGTTTGTTTATGCAGTCAGCCAGTGAAGATGGAGTGAACTGAAGTAAGAAGGTGAACTACCAAAGTATTTCTTGAGCATGACAAGCATTGCTGTGTGGAAATTCTTTTGCGAAGAAAGTTCAAGGGACAAACACGGAAAATTGTATAGAAGCTGCTTCCTGCAACTGGGCAAGCGAACTGGTCGGAGGAGAGCCACAAAGGCAGTGGACAGCTAGAGAAATATGCTTTCGGACTTAGTGGTTGGATAAGGCAGCTCTAGTACTCAATTTTCTACCCTGCGCTCCGGGCTGTGGCAGAGCCTTCTTCAAAGCTGAACAGAGAAAGTATTTAAAGTGGTTCACAAGTATTTGGCATTAAGGGCGGACTGAACAATCGCAGTTTAAACTTTAATCAAAGGAAACGAAAATGGAGCTGAAAGAAGCTGGGTTTTTAGCATTGTAATGACAGTTGGAAGGAACTATGACTTCAAAGTAATGCTACTATGAACACAAGAATATTTCTTTGGTTTTTCCAAAATATAAACTATTGCTTTCATAAGACGTCTGATTTGGATATATATTCATAGGACATTTTACTTTGCTTGCTATCAAATTCGCATTTCTTTTACTTAAGATCTGAAAATTTCAAGGACGACACTGCGATTGATCTTGAATCTCATTACAACAAATCTAAATCAGGATATCAATCATTTAAGTCAGCTTGTGGCACCAAATGGGAATCTTCATTACCTCTTTTCGTTCTAGTTTGTTTCCATTTCACATATAAGGATCCAGGAGGTTTATAATAATATGCTAAAATCTCCCAAACATACTCGTACATGATCTTAAATTGGTCTTCTCCTGCTTTCCTCATTGTTTCCGGATTTTCAAAGCAACCATCAAGGCTCCAAATGGATTTTTCTCAAAAGACCATCTCCACTTCTGGAACAATTTTCCACTACACTCATAAAAATATCACTCTAGGTAATACCCTTTTGGTTTCCGAAGTAGACACGAGTAATCCTTTTGATATATTCCCAGACTGCAGTCACTTCTGCAAAATATTTTTGGTTTGAAACCCAATTAGGATGCTAGGTAGTAGGTAGGTAGGGCAGCCGCATCACCAATAACCAGTGATGCCACTTAGACCACCAGTTGGGTCCGTTGTGAACCGCGGATGCGAGGCATGACTACGCTTCCCCCTCCCGATTGAACCACCCTGAGCCTTTTACAAAGCGAAGAAGGTTGCTAACACCTGACTGACATAGACCATCTATACTTGTTAAGAAGTGGGATGCTATATTTTGTATAATTTCTATGGAAATATGCTCAAGTGCTAAAGAACAGATCTCTTCAAGTCAATTGTGATGGCAAAATTCTTTCTAATTTTTGTTTTAGACGCAATCTTGGAGACTCGATATGGACTTCCATTATTCTGAACACGATGACGATTCAGAATCTTATTAGGACAGGTATAAATTAGGATCTCAATCATTGAATTCATTTCGTGAGGTGTTTCATTATTGCATTAATTACTTTACTTCTTATCATATCGATCAGTTTTATAGATATAATGTCAGGATTCAGATTCATGGGTTTTTTTATCTGAAGGATGTATATCTAATTAATACGTAATAAACATTGACTTGATTATGAATAGAATTTGTATGTCGACGCAAATCCTGCTTACGCTACAGGAGGACATCTGAAGGAAAAAGTTACACGTATGTATAGCTTTTCTAGATTTCATAGTCATTCAGGTCATTCAGAATTTAGAAGAAACAGACCCTTGAATAAAAGTTAATTACTACCCAGGCTTGAACAGAGTACAAAGAGAGAGTCACCATCACCATCAGATGTATTTCAATGGAAATTGGTTATTTTTGCATTGTATTAGGATCACAAAAGCGACTACATAAACCACGACCTTGATAAGGGAATTGAACCTAATCCAAATTCGGACAACAGTACAATCATTTTGGTAAGACTGAACAGAATATTTAATAGAGGGGTTAAGACTAGAAATGGGAGTGGTCGCAGAATGTTTGCTGGAAACTTGTACATGTCGCTTTTTTATACTTATTATGAAACTGTTTAGCCATCTTGTGGGGCTCCAATGAGAATCCAACCAAATTCAAACTCAAGTTGTGATTGCCTTAGAGTTGGCTGCATATCTCTGCTATCTTCTTTAAAGCCATAGCCCGACTTACGGTCACATATTTACAGATCCTTTCAGAATTCTGAAGCAGCGTTAATGTTTCTTCGCAATGTGGACTTCGCGTTTCATTTCCAAGAAACGCCATTTTGACTTTGACCTACAGAGTTGTTTAATGTCAAAAGATAACCCGCATAAACAGATGTCTTAACTCACTCACGCCGAGTGCTCTTTGCCCCCAAGTCAGTCCAGCCAGCATGTTTGACCTCTCCGGAGCACTCACTTAGCATTGTAGTTTGGACATTGACAAACTGCAACAAGTACGTGGCTTAAAGAGAAGACGCGAGACCCGCAAATTCTGACAATGAAACTTTTAATAACTAACGAGGAGAAATCCGTTTAAAAAATTGTTTTACAGTCACTTTTTTAAATCACTTAAAACTAATTTCCACTGCAGCCTGGCTGCGCTCTATGCTACTCGTTAGCAGATCTCATTGGCCTCCGGTTACGGCAAAAGTTCGCACAGCAGAAGAAAGGACGAGAGAGGAAAAAGAATAAAAATCCTATTGCTTAGCAGGAAGACAAATTGTTCGACGCTTAGAAACAGCAGCAATTAAGAGATTCCTGGTTTTTTCGTCATCTGCTCCGTCTCCGTCTGTGGGACCGTCCCCTGCTCTGCTCTGCTCACTTGGTCGCTTCGTAGTGGCATTTTTTTCGCTTGTGCTTCATTTTAGTTGCTATTTGCTGTTTCTTTAAGCATCATTTGTCTTTTGTCTTTTGTATGTTTATGTGTGTTTATGTGTGTGTTTGTGTGTGTGTGTGTGGGGTTTGTGTGTGTGAGAGCGCTTGTCTCTAATGGTATTTTTAAAATGGTTTTGCTTTCTTCCTCTGCTATTGCCATTCCTAGTCATTGAAGTTGTTACTGTTGCTCTATTGTTGCCACTGCTGCTGGCATAGTTGTTGGTGTTGTTGCGCTGGTTAGAATGGCATGACAGTTTCTATGCTGCTCCTGAACTTTAACATGCAGCGTAAACGTGGCCGTAAATGAATGAGCGATTTGAAATGACAACATTTTTCATGTCCAACAACTAAATAAAAACAATCCGCTTGTCATTGTTAAGCTTTTTTATTGCTCTATTGCGCAAAGAGCACGTGGCGTCTTGTTAATGAAGTGTGTAGTGAAGTGAATGCAGGATACAAATTAACAAACAACTCTAATAGACACTGGAGTACTTTTGCCCGGCCATACGGGTATAAAAAGACGCAAATACGGACACATGTTGGAACAAAGGACAAAGGAAAAGCGTGCAAAGCTGCCAACGGCATAGGAACCCACTTGCAAGGACTTGAGTTCACTTGAGCTGTGGATAAACGATTTAGAAAAAAATCATGTCGCCATGGTGTGCAGATACTGAACGAGTGCGTACCCTTTCCAGCAGAACTTCCATACAACATGCGAGCACATGGAGCAGTGGGGACAATCACATTCCAACCGTAGTCAAGTGCTGCAAAAAAACAGAAACAAAATCAAAGAAGAGCCCAGGAAACGTGACTAACTTTTAATGGATAACTTCATTCGAGTATTTTGCGGATATTCAACAATGCTTTGTTGATTTCTTTAGGGACTCTTTTCAGCAATTTATTCTATAATTATAGACTGCAAAAGACTCCCAAAAAGGAGAAATTTTCTAAATGAAGACACTTGTAGAACTTCTCCATCTTTCATGACGCTGCGGGATAAATAGATCCGAGAATTGAGTTGCCTCAAGTTGAGTACATTTGTCACTTTTCTCCACTCTTAGTATTGCTGTAGGCGTCCAGTCCGTCCAGTTCATCCAGTCCGCTATTTCTCTTTATTCCTACACACCCATTCTCATATACGAGTACGTCTCTGAGCAGTACTTTCTGTGGTATACTCAAGCAAACACTTCTGGGCCAAAATTATATTTCTTTATGAATGATGTTGTGGTTATCACCAAGGCGGAGCTACTTCATAAGACATTTATATTATCGCTTGCTTCATGCTGCTCGAAGTTCAGTGAAGATAGGAAAGGATCTGTCAGAACCGTTTATCAATGACCGAGGATTTAGACAAGGTGACCCCTTATCGTGCGTCTTCTTCAATATAATGGAAAAAATCGTTCGTGCAACAGAGTTAAATCGTACAGGCAACTATCTTTATCATAAGACTGTCATGCTACTAGCATATGCTGATGATAATGATATCATTGGACACAACAGCCGCGCTGTGAGTGCTGCATTTATCGGTTTGGAAGGCGAGCTGGCTTAGCGGTGAGCGACGGCAAAGCGAAGCTGTCAACTGCTGTCAACATATAAAGAGTCCCAGCGTCGGGGACAACAAGTCACTGTTGGCGATTACAAATTTGAAGTTGTAAAGGACTTCGTTTATGCTGGAACCAGCATCAATGTCACGAACGATGTCAACATGGAGATTAAGCGAAGAATTTCTCTGGCCAACACGTGTTACTTTGGGCTCAATAGATAATTGAAAAGCAGAGCCCCCTTTCGATGAACAAAAGTCACAATCTATAAATCCCTCATCATTGCTGTTTGCTGTACGGTACCGAAACCTGGACGATGACGAACAGCGCAGAGCAGGCAATAGCAGACTGGGTACAATGACTCTAAGTTATTAAATCTTACAAGGGAAGCAATCGCAAATCATGGAAGAAAGCGGCTTCAAAGTTTTATTGTTTAGAGCCAAGAACAAATTTCCAAATATACCATTCTCAGAAGAGGAAGCTGGCGAATCGGTCGTAGCCCGTAATAAGGGGCTGTACATTCAATTCAATTCATTGTATTCTGACAAGTTCCCACAATAATTTGTGAAGACTGAGGTCCTTCCAGTAAATCCGGTATTTGTTGAAATGAACATTTCTTTCGTTTTACATGTTCTGCTGTGTTGAATCGTAGTCCTTGTCCAGTCAGAGGCTTATCACAAGATCCGAAAATCTGGACAAATACACATTTAGTATAATCCAAACTTTTTGTCTTTTTGTTTGTCAAATGGATGTCAGTTTGTCGCTGATTTAAACTCATCCCCTGTGACGGATTTTCATACAAAACTGACAAGAAGAAATGGTTGTGCATAAAAGTGGACAATATATCAACTTTTGCTCACCTACGGTGTTGCACTTTAAACTTTTTCGCAAACTTTTGCTGTACTTTTTTGCTGCCGCAACTCGTCGCCAACTACAATCACAACAGTAACAACAACCACAGAAATTACAATAAAAAATAACTTCTTTTCTTCTCACTCCCTTCCCAGTGGCAGGTTTTGACCTTATTTTCCATTTGTTTTCTGTTTTATTTCTGCTTTATTTGAGTTTTTATGTTTATTTTTAACTAAGGGTTTGTTTACGAGCAACAACAACAACAACAACAACAACGACGAGTTCTAGTGTCACAAAGGCCGCTGGCAGATTGCTATAAAAGCAATTTCTGTCTGGAGGGGTAAGGAAATCGGGCCCTTTGAGTTGACACAGAGACATGTGAAAACTGATTATCGGCTTAAGACTTGTACTTAAATGCTTCCGGCGTAGGTCGGTGTAAAATTATACACAAATGTCAGTTGCAGCTGGGACCTGGCAGGGTATTAAAATTACAAATTTGCTTGAATTCCGTAATGTTACTCATACGCCCCGCGCACTGAAATTAAATTAACTCACAATAATAAAAAGTGCTCCAAGTCGTTCAATGCAAATGTGGTCACGCACCAGAAATCCACAAGCACACACACACACAAATGCACACACAGCAACGTAAACATATAAATACACATGCAGCCAATTTAATTGACGCGTAATGCATACAAATTTCAATTAAAATTTTCCATTACGCTCACGCAGCGCACTCCGCGGTTGTTGTTGACTTTATATATATGCACATATATGCTAATAATAATGAAATCAATTTTTAAATGCTTTTTAAGCAATGCGAAGTTAATTCTTAAATAAACATTGACTAACACATCTGCACACACACACACCCGACTCTTACGCACACTTAGATGCACGCAAACCGCCACGTATGCGCGTGTATACCCAACAAAAAGCAGCGGTTTGGTTCAATTGGTTATAATTGTGTATAAATTTATTAACTACTCCTATAACAGCAGAAAAAAATGTGACAAAAAAGCAAATAAATAAAAAATAAAATCAAAACAAATAAAACGAAATGAAACTGCAGCGATGAGTGAAGCAATGCGTGGAGCAAATACGCGTCATGTCAAAATCACCGCAAGAGTTAACTGAGGCAGAAAATGAAATCGATGCCCTTAAGTGTTTAATTAATGCACGAATGCATGCATTTACATACATTTCCACACTGGCCCCAGAGTGTGACACACACACATGTGATGCGCCAGATACGCAGAGAATCTCACGCCTGTGCGTTTTCAGCACGTGTACAAGCGAGTTTATGACTGCGTGACTGCGCGTGTGTGCTTGTTTGTGTAAATTAAAATTATACACTCATTATGCCATGCTGGCTGCATAAGAAATTAATTATGCATAATTAAATTTAAATGAAATAAAAACAAAATTGCAATTTAAAAACATGATTTGATTTGCCAGCTTTCAATAGTGGCAAACTTCTTTAGATGAGGCACGTTTCTCTATGATTAAGTTAGCAGCAAATACAATAAGCAATTATGCAGATAGCCTCTCCACCCATCGGTTTGACTTCATCACTCAGGAGTCGGTGCACTCCGCTTTGGTTCCTGCTTTTAACTTCATAGGGGTAGCGGGGTACTTCAATTTCTGGTTATGTGTGGGTTTCGCTTCATTCAACATGGCTAATCAATTGGCAAACATTCGGTACCTTTGCGTGATATAAGTCAATGCTTTATAGCGAAAATTCTACTGCAGTAAGAATGATTCAACATGCATAAATTGTACCTTGGGATCTTATCTACTGGAAGTCAGGTAAGTGGACTAAGTAAAAGGAAGATATACTTAAAGTAGAGAAAGTTTGAGGAAGGGATGACTAATGTAGAATATTGTAAAGGAAGGGATGACTTAAAGTAGACTATCGTAAAAGAAGGTATGACTTTAAGTAGAGTAAGTTTAAGGAAGGGATAACTTAAAGTAGAGCAAGGTAAAAGAAGGTAGAACTTAAAGTAGAGTAAGTTAAATGACGGGATGACTTAAAGTAGAGTATCGTAAAGGATGGGATGACTTAAAGTAGAGTAAGTTAAATGACGGGATGACTTAAAGTAGAGTATCGTAAAGGAACGGATGACTTTAAGTAGAGTAAGTTTAAGGAAGGGATGACTTAAACTAGAGTAAGTTTAAGGAAGGGATGACTTAAGTAGAGTATCGTAAAGGAAGGTATGATTTAAACTAGAGTAAGTTTAAGAAAGGGATGACCTAAAGTAGAGTATCGTAAAGGATGGGATGACTTAAAGTTATAGTATCGTAAATGAAGGTATGACTTTAAGTAGAGTAAGTTTAAGGAAGGTATGACTTAAGTAGAGTATCGTAAAGGAAGGTATGATTTAAACTAGAGTAAGTTTAAGGAAGGGATGACTTAAAGTAGAGTATCGTAAAGGAAGGGATGACTTAAAGTAGAGTAGTGTAATGGAAGGTGTGACTTAAAGTAGAGTAAGTTAAAAGAAGGGATGACTTAAAGTAGAGTATCGTAAAGGAAGGTGTAACTTTAAGTGGAGTAAGTTTAAGAAAGGGATGATTTACACTAGAGTAAGTTTAAGGAAGGGATGACTTAAAGTAGAGTATCGTAAAGGAAGGTATGACTTTAAGTAGAGTAAGTTTAAGGAAGGTATGACTTAAAGTAGAGTAAGTTTAAGGAAGGGATGATTTAAAGTAGAGTAGTGTAATGGAAGGTGTGACTTAAAGTAGAGTAAGGTCAAAGAAGATATAACTTAAAGTACAGTAAGATTAAGGGAGGGATGACTTAAAATAGAGTCAGTTAAAGGAAGATGTGACTTAAAGTAGAGTAAATTAGAGGAAGGTTTGATTTTATGTAGAATAAGTGGCTTAATGTGGGGTAAGTTAAAGGAAGGTATGACTTAAAGTAGAATAAGCCAAAGTGAGGCATGGCTAAAAGTATAATAAGGTAAAAGAAGATATGACTTAAAGTAGACTAAGGCAAAGGAAACTATGCTTTAAAAAATAGCTGCCCAATTGTTCAACCAGCATTCCAATGATCGTAGGGTGCCTTTACGGAAATGATAAGAACTAGGGCGAATGTACTGTTACAGGTTTGAAGCCAATACTTCCTGCATGAATACATCAATGAAAGCAGTTATAATTTCTTTGGGGAGATTAAATTAAACTTTTCTGGCATAGTCTTGTTTCAGCTCCAAGAGCGAAGTTATATATGTATTAAATATGTTGGATACCTTTTGAAAGATTTAACTCTTTACCAATTGAAATAACAATATTGAAGTTTGTATTCTCTCAATTCAGTCAGGAAGCTAAACTCCTCAAAATGTTACATAGCATATCTCCAATCCACAACAGATTATGTAAAAAAGCAACGGAAATTGAAGCAAATGATAATTTTATTATTTATTATCTTATGACGTAGTAAATTATATGTATAAAGGAGTGTGGGTTGAGTACTTGCAACCATAGTCTACCATAGGAGATAAAAGAAGAGATTGACTTTAGCATAAATTTCCTAACTAGCCTGGAATGAAATCCTGCTCAAGTGCTCCCTGTATTTAATTTAGTGTATTCAAAGTGAGATTCCTCAGTCTTACTAAAGCCAATTCTTCAGCTCTGTTTAATACAACTTCCCGAGGCAGTGATAGAAGTAACTTTCAACCACCGCTATTATTCACATATGTGTGAACAACTTATTAGAGACGTAGAACTTTAGAAAATTTCTTCCCGGCCTGTATCCAGCGGGTTTAAGAGTGCCTTTAATATCCAAAGCAGGCTTCCTTTGGTCTGTTTCTGAGTACCTCAACTGCCGCTTTTCACCATAGAGATCCCCACTCCCACGCCTAAAAATGTAGAACACCGAATTCTTCGTTATTGCATGTTGATAACTGCTCTTTACATTGTTTGCATAACTGGGAAACACTTTGCAAAAATTCTTTCAACAGCACTGAAATACATTTTTTTTACCAGAGCTCAAGTGTGCGGTTCTCCGACTGTAATACATCTGGCCTTCAGTCAGCACACACAATATACACACATACACTTACGCAAACAAACAGATTTACATACACACATACACACTTACAAGAATATCAATTTTAAATTAATTCCATTTAATTAACTTTTACACAATTTTTAATGCTACTCAACGTGAATTTCAATGGTTTTTTTTTTGTTGTAATTTTGTCCTGTCATGATATCGCTCACGCTTGCATACTTTAAGGGGCGCTTCAGAAGCTTTTAATAAAATAAAATAAAGAAAATTATGACATCCTTTTTGGTAGATATTAATATGCAATTCTGATGAAAAGCAGATATCAAGGATTGCATTTACGCAGGCGAAAATGTTTAAATACGCACGCATGGCGTTCGTGCTGGAAGTGCGTGAGAAAACGCTTTTAAACGGACAACTGATCGCCCGCTCAGTGTGTGGACTCTCTACTTAAGGTTAATGTATGCAATTGCATTCATTTTTGCGTAAACACGCAGACAATTCCTCTTTACGTGAAATCAATCAGATTTCTGTAAACGAATACATTACTTGATGAATTGGTGGATTATTCAGGGAGAACCTTCTACTAATTGAAACTCCTCTTAATGAGAACATTCCAGTGTAGAATTGAAATGCGGCCAGATGTGGTTTCGCTCTTTTGTATACTTATTCATATCCTTGTATAAATGGCGCATGTATAACTAGTTTCCTAACTTGTTAACAAAACATTGCGGTCGAAATAAAGAAGCATCCCACATGATCCTGAAAGTTATGTGAACACCCAAAAACTGATTTAGTGATAGATCCAGTTAAGTTGTAACTTGACTTAACCCTCTTACAGTCCTATCGCAAGCCTTGTAAATCGCCTCCAAAATTGTTGATCTCTCAACAAAGAACAAAACTCAACATATCAGTCTACTTTGTTTTGTGATTCTGTTAACAACTCTCTGCCTCTGGTGGTTCTTAAAGAGGCGTGGCATCAGCCGCTGTTGTGATTGGGAAAAACTAAATCGTGTAGCATTTTAGCCTCAGCAATGTTTTTTTTCTCAATTGTCCTCTAAACATAAACAAATTCCAGCGCATTGGAAACATTAGAACTGTTGTCCAAAACGTCCCTCGCCCTCACACCCACACATACACAAAACACACAAATACACTCGCAGTACCACTCCATTTGAACATGAACAGCGTAAACAAATAACATCAGAGAGAGACACGAGGACTTATGTTCTGAAGGGAACGCCGCGGGGAGGGTGGAGAGATGGCTTCTGGGTAACGGTGGATTGGCGTTTGTAATTGTGACTCTGGGTAAATAGTGAAGCTGCATTTCGTGTATTGATTGTACGGTATTCAAATTTGATTGTGTTCCGCAGTTGCTGTGTTTGTAGTTGTCAGCTTGGCGTGGTTTTTCTTTTTCAATGTGGACGCTTGCAAACGCGCCAAAATATTTCATTGGAACCAGTGAAGCAGAAGACGAGAATTTCGTACATTTAATTCTTGTTGTTTGTTCTGTTGTCCTGTTGTGTTGTTGTATTGTTGTTCTGGTACGCGAGCGCACAATCAAATCGATTTCGTACGAAATTTGTTGATGAAAACGTTCCAATTGTGGAGCCGGGCAGCTCAGCGTTTTGTTAATTCCCCATAATGTAGCAGATTAAAAAGCTGCAGGTGGTCGTTGTAAAGCGACGAGAGTTCACTGCCATTTCATACGGCTTTCATTTGAGAATTTCTGCGTATGACTTTGCTTGTGTGTGTGTGTGTGTGTGTTGGGTGTGGGAGTGGGTATACTCGTATATACAATATTTTTCCTATTCTATTTGTTGTTGCTTGGCGTACAAGCTGAAATTATAAAGATTCTGTTGATTTCTTTTGTAAATGTTTGGATTATTGTGCTAAATAATGAGATTAGGGGATTTTGAAGACTTCGCTGGGGATTAGTAAAGCAAGCATTTTCTTTTTTTTCTGATATTTTGCCATTTTACAAAGGAATATTTGCTGGATTTTAATTCAATTACAGACGCAGACAGCAGTCTATGAAGTGCCAGTTTTCCCTTTGAATGGCTACGTTTGGAATATTGTTACAGTTCAATGACTTTGGAGATGCGTGTATTAGGTGGCTAGGGAAATTGTCTAGTATCGAAGTGACCTTTGCGTGGAAACTGTGTTGTTGCCTTCGAAGGTAGGAGTACTCTTAAGAGTACAAATTCAAAGGCTGCTTTGAGAATTCGCAGAATTTCGCTTGTGGTATTGAAATATTGAGTTTAATTATGAAACGCTTATCGCCTGTTTTGTGAAAGGGTCTGATTCTGGCTGCCAAAGCAGCTAACTGTATTTTAGCAGTAAGTAGGAGTAGTTTTGTATATCAGATTAGAAAACTTTTGTGTGTGAACACATTACTCGTAGGTTCTACATATATACACATTCAAAAGAGAATTCGTCAGGACTGAGGGAATAGACTTAAATCAGAACCTGATCCCTAGAAAATGTGTTAATGGGTGCCATTATAGTTTGCTAATATAATGGTGGTACCTTTGTTAATTCTTTTATTGATTTACCAGAACCAAAAAATGGCTGCTACGATGATAGGTCTTTAGGAGTTGTCCTGTATGTTACGACATCCACCTTTGCATATAGCGATGCTTGGAGAGATCATGTAGGCGAAAACAATTTTAATTAGCTTGTGTATATTTCGGACACCATTACAATATCCAGTGGCGTTAATATTAAGACCAGACTCACTTTATTCATGACACATCAGGTCCTTATTGAAATTGTAAAAATACGATCAGGTCAGGATCATATTATTCTACCTTTATATAAGTTATCTGTGAATGCGTTAATAACTAATAAGAGACTGAATTTTCATGATTGTTGTTCATTGTTCGTCCTGTCATGATTATTAAAGACCATCATATTTATTAACGAAGCTACATTGTTCTTGAATACAATCATTATGTACCATAATAACCCGTACCTCCCACTATCCATGCTCGCAGAGTGTTTCTGTTATGATCAATCTGCCGAATTATATCAAGATGCACACGTGCTGACATAATAAGCTCCTTATTTGCATAAAAAATGCCAAACTCAGTGAACAGCATCGGTAAAGCCCCTCTCCAATGAGGTCCTCGTGTACACTGTCTATCATAATCAAAGTTCTTACGAGTGTAATTAAAAGCATAACCGCAGCACTGCAACAGGCATCGTGCCCACAACTATCAACCCCAAATTACAGTCATGTGAATGTCGCTGCTGCTGTGGGCTCCACATCCATCTGCTTGGTGCGAGTGTGAATTTGTGCTCATCGCAGGACTACGCTGGCATTTGACTATATGAAAAATGACATAATTTCGACACATTGCTGACATGCCAATCAATCGTAATAAATGTAGCTGATGATATGCTATGCCAATGCGAATACCAACACTGCATGCAACCAACTATAAACACACACACACACGCACACATAGTCACTCAGTCACCCACAGAGCGACAGAGGCAGAGCTTATGTGCATGTCAATATGGTTGCGGATATGTATGAGGATGTGTATGGGAATACATTGAGAAAATTCACATTACGAATATGGCTGTCGAATTCGTTCGCCGCCGTTGTCGGTCACCATGTCGTGTAATGCAAATAAATTGCCAATGGTAAGCAAATTTTAATGAAACTGTCATCACTTCTCATGTCATCATTTCTCTCATTTTTTTGTGCATTACTTCTCTGCTGTTATTTTACTTTGGTTGATATTTTTCGGGTTTGTTGCTGAATTATTGACAAATTACTTTCGGTGTAAAGCGCTGTGTCGTTGGTTGTTTATTTGCCATCATTTGTGTCGCAGTTGCCGTGCAAGTGGAATTTGCGAGAACGCGTGACGCAAAAGTTCCAACGTCAAATTGAATTTCAAATGTTTATCTCCACCGCGCTGGGTATTCACCATTTGGAAGGAATGCGCCATGCCGTGCTGTGCTGTGCTGTGCTCGGCTGCAGTGGTTGCATTGATCCTGTGGAATGCTGCAAACGCTTATCAATAGAGAAGGCAGGGGCTAATTAAGTGAACATTGGCTTGGTTATGGTCACAGCGAACGGGATAAAGTTCACAACTATTTTGTTCATTTCCGGTTAGTTTAGGTATGCAATTTAACTGGTGTTTGGATTTCGGTACAGGAAAATTTGCTGCGAACTTTTTTGTTCAGTGTGTAAGGAAATGAAATTGTGAGTGGTGTGCGGTTAATTCAGCAACATAGTGGATAAAGTAGGTACTTCATAGGTAGGCAGCAACATAGTGGACAAAGTAGGTACTTCATTTCGTGACATCATTTTTTTTCGAGTGTTTTTAAGCAAATCAATTTTGTGTGTCCTTTCAACATGAATTGATTTTTTGAGCTTACTAAGTTTTGATTACCATAATTTTTGATTACCATACCTAACAATGTAGAAAGTCATTGCTAGTTAGATATTAAGTACGTACAGAAAGGGGTTCCTTTAAGGGGTTTAGATCCCTGTACCTCCACAGGTTTTTTTAAATGTCTTAGGCGAACGTGAGGCAAATCGTTGGGGTTTCTACTGCGCTTGTGGAAGTTCCTCAATAAATTTTGATATATTAGAGGAGCCTGTGGTATCACAATGGGCCATTATGTGTGCTCAAGTGTGCTTTTGGCAAACTGGGCGGCCACTAATACTTACCTACCTACCTAGAGGAGCATGTTCACTCAGCCAAATTTACTTATGAGGAATGACATCAAGGGTTTTGCAGTTCCTAGTCAGGTTGATCTGTTTATGGGCATACGTTTCTTAAATCATGTGCCTTGTACACTGAACTTAAAATTATACGACAAGATCTCAGTTTAACTGATCCCATTAATGCTATCTGGGATGATTTATGTCTCAGTTTATGACTGCAAATTCGTAAGATTTCGTCCTTGTAATAGAAACCTTTTACTGAATTCTACTGTCTATTTGAAGTGGGACTCAATTGGAGACAGCTTTCAACCACTCACAACAAAATGGGTATAGTCAAATTATTCTTGTATGATTAAGGGAGTTTGATTTAGATCCAGCAGTTCAATGTATGCAGAGCACGCTATCATTATAACCCTACAAAGAGAAGAGGTCAGTTTCTGATATAAGGAGTATAAGTGTACCACTATTGGTGCCCAACTAGACCTCATGCTATGAGCAAAGATATTAGAACCAAGTTCAATTCAATTCAAAGCACTGAAAGGCTGTTACACAATAAGGAATATATATGTACAGAATAAACTCCCCATGGACTCTGTGAGTTTGAAATATAATTAATTTTATGTATGACTGATTCTCGTACTCATTGGAATTTGAAGGATATAAATGCTCTACTCATGCTCTACGAGTTGTTTGGAATTTCTTTACATAGTTGCTTAAGGAAATAATTTAGTCGACATAATTACAAAGTGTTATACATTTGTACTATTTGTAAGTTTCAATCTATTCAGCTTCACTGTTCAGATTTCAGTTTGCCAACACTACAGGGAGAGTCTTTACCTTAGCTGTAGGACGTACTTTCGGCTATGTTTATATCCAGTTGCAGTATTTGGCAGCAGCTTCTAACCTCGCACTCTTGCCATTTCCTCACTACAACAATACAAGTTGCTTCACACCTGCATGCGAAGATCAAGCATACGTTTCCTACAACTATACCTAAGTGTAATTCTGCTAACTAAAACCTCAAATATCCTTTTACATGCTCAATAGCTTCCTTCAGGAAAATCTTGCTTAATTTCCAGCAATGACAATTACGGAAATGCGAAACTATTTGCAATTATGGTTATGTAAGTGCAATTACATTAGATAAACTAAGCGCACACGCACTTTGGCACTTGCGAAGCGACGCACACACAAATACACCCCCGCACTAGTACACAGCCAGAGCAACAAATACATAGGAACGCATAAAATTATATTACTTACAGTTTAAATGAGATTCTGCAACTGCAATGAGGTGTAAAGACCGTAAGGGCGGAGGGAGGAGTGGCGTGTGTATGAGCAGGATTTGCGGTGCGGAAACGAAATTAGTTTTTGGGTTGCATAAGCGTTTGTGTGCTGGTGTGGGCGGCGGTGCGTGAGTGTATGACATGCGAAATCCAATTAATTTTGCCAGGAAGCTAATGAAAAATACGAAAATGCAATGCAAACGAATGTGCACGTTTAGTGCTGGAAGAAGTCACAAAATATTAACTTGCGCAACGTTAATAGAGCAAGGAATGGCATCTGTCACTCCAATTGATTAGATATGTAGAAATAAATGTTACGTATACGCATAGTGCAACGGGAAGGATGGCGTTAGTCATTTTGTCATTTCACTTTCAAGTTTCGGTTTTTTTGCAATGTCCCAAATATTAAGCATGAGAGTCCTTAGCTTCAATAATTCACTGTGCCCACGTTTGCTAGTTTTCTAGGTATTAACTGCAGAGAAAATGAACCAAGCTGCACTGAATTATTGAGTGCAGACACTGCTCTAGAAAGTAATACACACACTTTTCTGCAACTTAAACTGTGCTGAAGTCATTTGGTACCTTAAAATGCACATTCATATAAGCAGCATACTCGAGCTTAGCACAGCTAAAGGAAAGGAGACAGCGTTACGTAGGGAGAGGTTTAAGTAAAAGTAAAATGAAATGAATGTACAGTAAATAAATTAGCAGGCAAGCGAGAAGCACGTGCAGCACAGCTTTTAACTTGAATCCAAAACTGCAGCATGAAGTGTACGTAAATCTTAGGTTGCCCTGTTTTTCTTTAGAATGTAAATCACAATTTCGCAAATTAAAATAATTTATACGTTACTTTCTATGCATTCGCCACATTTCCAAGGCTGATGAGATCCCCGCATACCCGTGAGTATGCAAATCAGGCGACGTAACTCCATTCAACCTTATTCAATTGAGAGCCAGCGAGCACATAATTTCCAAGATTGCTGAAGTGAAATCTTTCGAAATAAATAATAAATTATTGCTCGAGAATTTGCGAATATACTCGTACATAACATGGCAAACGGTGGTTGGGGTGGGACCAAACCCGGTGACGCCAGCAACAGCAACAGGAGCAGCGCCAAACACAGCAAATCCTCAGTGAAAGTAAGTCATGGCAAAACTTTTAAGTGTAGACTTAACAGCGTACAAAGCGACTCCAAAGACCTGCCGCCTGCTGTTGCTTTGGTTGCTTAGCCGTTTAGCCTGGTGTTGTACACTTTAATATTTCTAATACAATTTTAATTAGCTACTATTGAGAATATAAATTTTTGAAGCCAAAAGCGAGGGTTGTGAAAACTTTGCCAAAGCATAAATTGAAAGTTTTTCAATGGGGTGCAAACTTAAACTGCGCGCAGTGATTTGGGCCGCGCATACCTACCGGTATCATAAGGACCGCCAGCGTGCAAATATCACAGCAATGTGCGGGCGCCAGCCGGTGAACCCGGTGTGGGCAACACTAATAACAATAATCGTTAATTGAATTTTCATGAAATTTCCCTACTCCATAATTAATAAATTATTTTTGCATTGTGCGCTGAATTCCACATAATTTGTATGGCATATTAAGAGGCTTTCGGTCATGGATTTGTTAAAAACTATGCGCATTATTGGCTCACGTAGGGCGGCATTGCGTGGGTGGGCGATTTGAATGTGTAAACACGTAATTTTAGCGCAAAGAGCGTGGGAGTTGAAAAGTGTCCATTTGCGACATGAAAGTATATTGTTGACTCATTAAAGTGAAATTAAATTAAGTGGGCTGTGAAGTTGAGGACTTTTTGAAAGTGACAGTTCCTTAGAGATCTGAAGTGGAGGAGACAGTGAAGGACATAAATAAGGCTATTTCCTCTCCATAAGAATCTTTATACGACTATTTAGGTGAAGGTGAAGCTAACACTCCAAAAAGGAACTGGACTAGCTCCTGAAATCTCAACCAAATTATATTAAGGAGCAGGTATTTGGAACAATAATTTCAACACTATCCCAAAATGACACGCTAGTTCCTAACAAGAAAATCACCACATAACTGTGATGACGAAGCGCAGAGTAATACTATTTCAGTATTAATGAGTAAACACACATTACACTGAAGTGATGTCCTCAACATTCGTTAAGCTTTTCTGTTGCCCTATCGATGTTTTTATGTTCACAAATTACTGAATTCAAATGGATGTGGCTCATATTGAAGATAATGGTGATAACTCGTTTGCAGTAAATAAAAAAACTGCTCATGTAGAGGACAACAGTCTGAAGATGGCTCATATTGAAGATAATGATGATAACTCCTTTGGACTAATACACGAGCTGCTCATTTTGAAGAAGACAACAGTCTGAAGATGGCTCATATTGAAGATAATGATGATAACTCCTTTGGACTAATACACAAGCTGCTCATTTTGTAGAAGACAACAGTCTGAAGATGGCTCATATTGAAGATAATGATGATTCCGCGTTTGCACTTATACACAAGCTGCTCATATACAAGACAACACTCTGGAGAGTAGCTTGCGAATATCAAAATGCCGATCTAAGCCAACAGCAGTTCAGTTGAGTAGTGAAAGCAGCAGCGATCAGAGTGAAGTGAACATGAAACTAGTTCCACTTTTGTTGTTCCGACAACATTTTTTTAAATTGAATCGCTTTTAGCTTAAGCCACTTAAATAAAAGTTAACTAATCATACAAATGGTGTTCCTTTACTTGGCTCTATCTAGAAATCGAACTATTCATAAGACCAATTTTCGATTTCAAACGTACTTTCATTTATATTTTGCATCAAGTGTCGATAAGTTAAAGATCGCTTGGTATGATACTTTTTTCGTGAGGTTTTGCGACTCGGCCCGGACAGACCCCGAAGTGTACGAAAATGAGAACGAGAATTTCAATTACTGGCGTCGTTGCCTCTTTGAAGAATCTCTCAAAGGACATCTCTGGAAGTTTTTATAAAGGAAACCACATTGCTACCCAGTTAATAAATCTTTGAGATCTTTCCCTTAAAATTGCAGCTGCGACTGCTGTTGTGGATGTTCGGATTGCCTTTAACTTTTGATTGAGTGAGCTGGTCCTTGGACCGGCTACCACGTTAACCTAACCTAACTATTGATTTTCCCGCCTTCTTTCAGTGAACATCACTGCTTCATATAATAGAGTTACCGTGATACAATATTGATTCATACTCATACATCCTTTATCAAGGACAATAGTTCGGAGTCGCCGTGGTTTAAAATCTACACTGTTGTGGAAACTCAGGTGCATTTCTTTGAAGAAACTTCACAATGGCTGTGTTTGATTTTCAGATAAATTACGCTTAAGCAGCTTCACTAACGCTATCAAAACAACACAGTAGCAGAGTCCTTCGCTACTTCACTCTTTCAGCTAAATTGAAATTCTAAAACCCCTTGAAGCACTTTCCCCGCACCCGATGAGGTAAGAGCAGACCCTTGCAACGTTGCTGATGCAAATGTACTTAGCAGCTATTGTGGAAGAAGGTGTGACTTAAATACACTTTAGCAATCAGTGCACCCGTTCGCTGCCTCGCACTGGAATGCCATTTTAAATTACTTTCATGCTTATATATCAAAGTATGTCTGTGTGTGTGTGTGTACTTTCGTAAGGTGCATCCAACGTTTACTTAACCACAGAAACGGCAGCACTACTCGTATCTTAAGAGGCTGCTCTAAATGTAGCATGGCGTTTCGGTGATTTATTGGTCCATTTCCAAAGGCAATCGCACAAAAGCCCACAAAACTATTATGGAAAGTTTGTTTTTGGCAGCTGTACAAGAAACGTATTCCGTAGAAAAAAACGACCAGCATCCTTGGCAGAGTGCATTTTGGCGCACTACTGACGATGAAGAAATGGTGTGGACGAGTGCGACGAAGTGTGCAAGACGTACACGAATGAAAGCAAGTCTTTCAAGGAGTACCATGTAAAAGCCAAAGAAATACGAGTGTGTGTGTAGTGGTGTTGGTGGTGGAACCTCGCAGCCGGCCGCAGGGATTTAACAAATGTCCTAAATTCGATTTTAAGTTGGGCGAGTGAGCGAATGTCTGTGTTCGTGTGGAGTGTGTGTGTGTGTGGAGTCTGAGCTGTGTGTATGCAAACTGCAAATGGGGACTCACTGCATTTAGCCTGGGTAGAGTAGGCGTGGCTATGTGTGAGCATGTGCGTGTGTGTTGAGCGCATTTTCGCTTCTTCACAGTATGCTCTGCGCTTTGCCCTTTCTTTTTTGATGTGTTCGTATAGGTCAGGGAGTTTGTACGTGTGTGTGTGTGTGTTTTGGTTGCTTTTGAATTTGATACTTTCAATTTTTTTCACCACTTTTTATACGATTTTATCCATATACTCGTACGTCACAGAGGTTTGTTATTTTCGGTGGGTATTCAAACTGCCATGTCTCTCAAATCCCCACAGAATATGTGTGCATTTTGTATATGTGTGTGTGTGTGTGTGTGTGTGTGTGTGTTGGTGTGTGTGAGCGCCGTATGCCGGCGCAGGCACTCACTGAATGGACGCATTGTCATTGTGGTTTATGCACTTCAATGATGAATGTTTTTATGGTTTTAGGGGGTTCTGCTGCCATAAATTTTCCCTTCGCTATGACTAAAGAGAAAATTAGTTTTGAATTAATGGGGTCTTTCGGGAAAGTACACAGTTATTCTTGTAAAAGGATTTCGAAATGGTGGAAAAATTTAAGTTTATGTGTTTGGTTTGGCCTGCTTTGGTTTGGCTGGGTTTGAAAATTGTTCCGGTGCTGGAATATGTGGCGAGTTAAAAGAATAATAGTTCTAATTTTGGCGAATAAGTAAATAGAGAAGTGATATACCGAGAGGAAATTTTGAACTATCACTAATTAAATGTGCTTTCACATGCATCTGTATATATACATATTAATATTTATGTACTCAAATGGACGTAATTGTATATAAGTCCATTGATCATAGCACACCTAAAGCAATTGTAGCTACTGTGATCTTTCAAAAGGTATATTGAATATCGTTGCAGAACTATTTCATCACAATATTAGAGAAGTTTTTAATCACAGAAATCAATTCGTCAAATTCTCGCTTCATAACCATACTACAAAATGAATAAAGTATGCAAGGACGCTTCACAATTCTGGTCGTGCTACAAAAAGTTTTATCAATTTCAGGGACCCTTCATAACTATTCAGATCTACTTCCTATATGTAGAATTGCTGTGGACTCACACATTTCTATAGTGAATTCATCCTTACTATAATGATTCTACAGCTAATGATCAATTCCTCAAATTCTCCCTTCATAATCATACTACACAATGAGTAAAGTATGCAAGGACGCTTGACACATCCACCTCTGGACGCGGCTGAAAATGATCTACCAATAATATGGATCCATTTACATCGTAACTATTCGGATCTATTTCCTACATACAGAACTACTGTAGACTCATTTACTTCGTTTCTGACTTCATCTCTATTATAATGATTCCACAGCTAAAGATCAATTTCTCAAATTCTCGCTTCATAATCATACTACAAAATGAGTAAATTATGCAAGGACGCTTGACACGTCCACATCTGGCCGCGGCACAAAATTATCCATCAATATCATGGACTCATTCAAAGCGCAACTATTCGCATCTGCTTCCTGCATATCAATGGCTGTGGACTTATAAAGTTAGTGGACTCATCATCATTATTATCCTTCCACAGCTATTAATATACGAGCTAAGTGCGGCGGTGACTGTTTTACCAGCGTTGAGTGTCACAGCACCATGTTCTTGGGAATTACCGAAGTCTCTTAAAAATGCCACTCTCCAGTTGGAGTGTGTGCTGCACTACACTGCAATTGTCTGCAGTTCCGTGAAGCTGCAGTTTCCTTATTCCATGCGGCAGTTAAACAACAAAATTTATAACACATTTTTTATTGACCCATCCGCACATGCAACAAGCCTCATGAGTCCTTTGGGGCTCCTCTTAAAGTTTTATATGATTATGCGCTTTTTACTACGAGTATTTATTTATTTTTTGTAACACCGACGGACACTAGGCTGATGATTATCGCCGTCGGCTGGCTGGTCAGTAACACTAAAGCGAGGCAGCACACACATTCACAAGAACAACACGACCATCAAAACTGTAGACGGCACATTTCGGTGTAGCAGCGCAGAGCCACGGGCTTATGCGGGTTGCAAGCGGTATGAACACAACTATACGCGGAATTTGCTAGTGTTGGCTGTAGGGGAAGAGTTACCAGCTGGCTGCATCGACACGTATTCATGTGACTTATGGAACTTATGAGCGACGTTGAAATTTGTAGCATTGTAGCATTGAGCGATTTAAGAGCAATTTTGTGCAGGCAAAGTGCAAGGATAACGCGGTAAAAATTGCCAACTAAAATTTGTGGAAATCACTTTGTTGCTTGAAACATTTTCTGAGGAATTGTTATTATAATTTTTCTTTGAAGTGTATTCTTTTTTATGTAAATTGTGGTGCAGAGGATTGTGGTGGGTTTGTGGTGCCCAAATTCAGGCTTCGGCTCAGATCGAAGCAATCAGATCAAAGCAATTCCATCGAATGAAAAACGATATTTATATAAAATTGTTCTTCTTGCTGAGCCAATTATATCGATCAAATAGTGCTTCGCTAAAATAAATCCTTGCCACCATAATCTTCCTAACCTTAATTGATCCTGTTGTGTTTTAAATAGATCGACAGCTAATCGTTTAAGCTTCGAAAATGTCGACTTTAACCCCCTTGAGGGCTGAAGTGGAAATTTGTGGCTTATTTTTATGTTTTTTTACTACTCAATCCGCATTGAAAGTCTGACCCACGAAATTTGATTCTACATCTTATCCTTCATATTGAAGCTGTGATGGTTGTGTCTTCTCGATGTGGGGTTCTATCTTGAAAATGGTGCAGTCTTACGATCCTATCGGGCAATCACTCACTGTGTATGATAATTTGAAGCAAGCTGTTAATGGCATTTGATAACAGGACCACTCCAATCCAAACCTCAATGGAATGGTTTCAACTTAGCAAATAGCGACTGATAAATAGAGAATAAGGATTCCGTTTTCAGCAAAATTGTTCATCTATCACTGGATTTTGTTACTGGTGACTTCCTCAGGACTGCCAATACCGCCATGTATCCCCCAGTTAGGCAAGAAACACAAACCATCTCGAAGATTATTTCACAATCATCAAATATCAGCCGGAGCAGGTGACCGTGAATGTCCACGATAGAAGACAATACAATAAATGCTTTGTCGAGAGACGCGAGCAGGTGAAATTTTGGTACAATTCGAAGGAGTCGTTCAATACAATCATTAGGATGATATTATAAACAATACAAAGTCATGCCAGATATCATTCAACATTGAAGCGGAAAAGTTTAAGCGCACTTAAATCTATTCCTGTTAAAGCCAAAATCGGGGAAGACATCGGCAAACCACCGGCATGCGATGTTTCGCCCCTTGTCATGGAGATACTGATGCTTACACCCACTATCAACAGAATGGGTTCGCTAAGTTTTTAGGCTCCAATGATATTACGATGGGTTGCACTTGTGAAAATATAAAACTCACCTTTGCTCATCATGTTAGCTGGAAAATATGGTTAATTACATGAAAGCTCAGTTTATGAAGATAACAGGTGAAGTGCTTCGGCTGTACTTAGGCTGATTAGACAGATTGTGGATGCACTTCAATCTCTTGGGAGAATTAAATATGTAATTCTCTAAAGTAACGAGATTCAAGTCCATAAACAATTTTTGTAGTATTAATTATTATATCGTTCACTCCTCAGCATAAGATCCTGGGATTGTGGATTGACATGAATCTTGTCTGTTTACGTACGTCTTTATTCTCGGCTGAAGTGAACGATAATATAATAAAGTATATATTGTAAGGAGCAAAATCTCCGTGGATTATATGGTTTGTAATCGGTACTCCACTAATACCAAGAAGTACAACCGCTTACTGAGACCATTCTGGATTAGTGGATTATATGGTTTGTAATCGGTACTCCACTAATTCCCAGCATTACCAACCTGTACCGAGACTTTGTTACCGTACTTAGAATAGTAGTCTAGCTTATTAACTTAGTATTAGCTATTAGCTCAAAGATTTAATTTAACAAATTAAATAAAGTTTTGAATATAACCAAGCTACGCAAACTCAAAGTTATTTTTCTGTAAACGACTCCTGGCAATCCGGCGAGCATTACCCAGGCGAAAGAAGAAAAAGGGTTCGTTACAATATATAAAAAATGATGGCTTTAAACAAAATTGCATGGATACGTATCGGCAATATTCAAGAAGGAGGATTGCCAATATGAAAAGGAACCTCTTTGATTAATCAGACTATTTGAATTCTAACTTTATTTTTGTTCTAGGGCGGTATTAGCGGAAAAGCTAAACATGTTGCACGAATAGTTCTGGTGATTTTCAGCATTTTTAGAAATCCTTCAATCAAAAACCCTCTTTCCTTTTTAGAAATCCTGCTTAGAAAGTCCTTCTATTTAGGAGAACTCTGCACCATGGTATGCTTGAACTATATAATTATGACCAGGCATGTCAGTTGCCAATTTCAACGATTGCGATCCTGGGTATTCTAACCTTGGCAACAACACAATTATCACCGCAGGACGAATCTAACTACGCATAAGTGAATTATTCCATAATTTTAAACTGCTAAAAAAAGAATTCGTCTAATTTCGGGTCTGCTAAACAATCACTAATTAAAAAGCGAGTCCCATGTGGGCACTCCAGAGCGGTCTCAACTCATGTTTACAAATTGCTGACAAAAGTAAACACACCAACACAGCCGAGTATGAAACAAGACAAACAACAAAAAAAGGAATGTGGTAAAAAAGAGCCACCACAGTTAACAATTTTGCTGGCAGTTTGGAGACGCATTTTCGCTGCGCCAGCAGCCACAACCGACAACGAACCAACTAAAATTCAACCATAATTATATTCAGTTATAAACCTTAATAAACAAAGCGACGCACACACATAAAGCAGAATTTGCTTGTCGGTCACAGGAGACCACCCCGCCCCCTATCCACACCTATGGAGTTAGGTGAGTGTGCTGGTCCTTCGTCCTGGAGCAAGTGGTGTAGCCACGCAGCCACTCTGCGTGTAGTTGGTGGAGCCGGCGTTGCTGTAGGCAACCTCAGTTTTACCTTCTCCCATCATTAGTGAGCAGCGAGGCATGTAATTGTTTCAAGGGCCAAAGCGTCTGGAAATCTATTTAAAGTACACACAGCCGCATACATGCGAGCACACAGGACGAACACACTCACACACACACGCACACAAACGCTGAAACACATGGAAGGTACTTTATATGCATACAGCTGATATTCTTCTGGACGTCCTGCTGCGGCTGCTGTGCTGAACTGTTGTACGCCGGGTGCCGACTACCGACTGCCGACTGCCGACACCTACAACCAACCAGCAACTCCGCAGGACCAATTCAACTACTTGCGTTGCTACTATTTGGCATGATGTGAAGTTAAATGGCTGGTATGGAATTCTGCACTTCTAAATGGTCCATAAATTAAGCTACTAATGAAAGGTCCTTGTTTCGTATTCAGATAATTAATTTGTGCATGTGTGCGTACATCCGCCTCTGAGAGTGTGGAAGCACACACACACTCAGCCACAACTACTCACATACAGAGCCGCTCAGCAACGGGTCCATTGTGTCTGCACGGTGTGGTACATGAAACACATAACAAAGTTTTAAGTATTCCCAGGTAAGGGACCTGGTTGTGTGCAATCCGGGTTGCCATGATATTGGGATAAAGGATGGGATTATCTATTAAATGTTATTATACTCGGTGTCGGAAAGAGTTTGCGTACATGCATGTGTATGAGAGTGTGTGTGTGTGAGGCGGTTAACACACAGTGGCTTTAAAGTATTTTACGTAATGGAAGAGCGCAGCAATTGTGCACCGCTTAACCACCGAAATGCACAACGAAAACTAAAAACTGGAAGGATGCACAACATGGTTTTAGTGGAAAATAATTACATAATATTTGCAGTCAAATTAAAATTTAATCCATTTAAAATAAATGTTTTACCTCATTTAGAATATTTGTTTCCAGTGCGTGGCTCCCGCTGCGCTGCGCTGGCACATTGCTACTTCAACTGCCAACAGTGTTCACCGCAAAAGAGAGCTGCTGCATGCAAATCTCAACTCGACGATAAAGTAAAACTGAAACAACATAAAACAAAGCAGTTACACAATAAAACACCCATTTATCCTTAATCCTGGTAATTTCGCTCAAGTAAATCCACTCCAACTGAACGGTGCTCAGCTCAGCCCTGCCCCACTCTGGCCCCCTTGACGACGTAAGTTTTCGGTGTGACATTCCCAGTGCGTGTGCTTACACGGTGGCAGTGGTGTCGATTTAAGCTGCATGTGTATTTATGAGTACGTGCGCGTGTGTGTCGGTGCTGGCTCGGTTTACGGCAAAACGCGTGCCGCGCCAATTTATCCTTGCAGCACAGGTTCAAATAAATCGACGGATGTTTATTTTATTTTCCTCTTATCAAATTGACAATTGACATTATTTCTTTTTGGCGCTTCTTTTACTGCTCGTCTCTCGGTTGGTTTTTCCTTTTGCGTTTGTTTTTTGCTTTCACTCAGTTTTGTTTATGTATTATTTGGATGTCGTCTCCTGGCGATAATGAAGCGTTTCCTGCTCCTTCAGCGAGGTAATAAAGAACGCTGCTGCTGCCTCACCCTACCACCGCACGCTGCTGTCACATTTAAGGACTATTTATTGCCAGCGCAGCAGTGTGTGGCAGCGTAAAAATTCAAAATCAAATGAGTTTTCAGCGTTGATACATTTTAGGTAAATTTCCCAGCGACTGCGGGGCGTGTGTGGCCAAGTGCAGCGGCAGCGACAGTCACAGCGACAGCGGCGGCAGTGGCTGAGTAGCTTCCAGCGAGTTTACACGCGCGTAATTTCTGTGATCATCTCGCATCCTTTTTTTGGCTTTCTTTCTTTATCAGTTTAGTGGCTTTAAAATTTTTGCTCCTGTTTTGTTGTTGATTTAAAACCTTTATTTGAGTTTGCTATCGCGTGGAAGATTGCAGGGACAGCCAGTTCCATCAAGCTGTAAAATCGAAAGTGGGGAAGTGGAAAAAGGGAAGCAATGAATTGTTTCAAGTTTGCTGTGGAAATAAAGTTTGAGCGAATTTGCATTCATAGGGAATGCAGTGGAAGGAAAGATTTCAACATATTTAATCCTTAATGCAGCTAAATATTGTTTTTGTTGAAAAAATCATTGAAATAGTTCTTTTTAGTAGTTATAATAATGCAAATCCTGACAATTCTGTTGAATCTGACAAGAGAAGGGAAAGAAATACATCTCTGAATTGGAAGTGTTGGGAATTAAAGGATAATGCTGAAAGATCGAAATAGTAGAATTTCGGCTTAAAAAGTACACCTTTCTAAAGCTCAAAGAAGGATGCTGAATTCAACCAATGAAGGTGAAGATTTTAGTAAACATGGTAAGAAGCCAAGCAAAAGTTGGATTAAGAGTCGGCTTCCAAATATTTTTTTCTTCGTACTGAATACCTTCATTGCTGATGCAATGATATTGAACTCCCCACATCCTTTTATTTATAAATAATTATAATGTAGGAAATAATCATAATAATAATAATAGAATATGCTAATTTAGTTCCCCTTAAACTAAACTATTAATACAGATTTTCTCTATTGTCATGATACGATCATGTATTTCTTAGTCAATAAGGTTGGAGGCAATGGCATACTGAAAATCAAGTGGTCAATTGGAGTACCAGTACTACCAGACAACTATCGCCAGTGGAATCCAGCTGGGCAGACTTGTGTGAATGGGTCATGAGCCATGGATCAAGTATTGCATCAACCTTATAAGTGGAATCTACCAAATTGCAGAAGTTACTGATGCTTAAAAGCCCCTTTTTAGGGATCCTTTGGATACATGTGCATATGAGTTGAATAGCAAATGGAACTGCTTCTAAACCTTCCCTTTAGACAAGAATAGAATTACATATACATACACATATGCATCATATACATATACATATACATATATGTACATATACATATACATGTATGTACATATCCATATACATATACATATATGTACATATACGAATACCTATACATATAGATATACATATATGGGTGATGGCCTTTCAATTAGATCCTGTGCTGCCAATAGGATCACATCTACGTCTTTGGGATTAATGTATGAAATATAACTTCAGAGTCTCACCCACAAATGATAAAATTTATCACTCATCTTCGTCTGACATGGCAATTTGTGTTTATCTCTCCTTGCAAATATGGTCTTTAATTTGCCTAATTATACTCTGATCTCTCTCAACTTCCATGTCTGCCACTTGGTACTTGGCATTTGTTATGCTCCTGACAACCCAGAACTATTTCCTACTCTCTACTCAGCGTTTGCCGAACGAAGTGGAAATATTTTCAACTAGACTGAAAAGCAATTCAAATTAAAATCAATTGCCGTAATGACTGTGCCGCAAACGGAAGCGCCACCAGAACCAGCCCTACCCTCATCCTCATCGTCATCGTCATCATAATCATCATCGTCGTCGTCGTCGTCGTCGACATTTCGTTGATTTCTGCTTTAATTTCCGATTTGTCGCTACCGCTTTAACAAAAAATGTCGAAAGAAAACGGGAGAAGAACACAAAAGCCCAATAGGAAAGAATTCCTCGCATTGACTTCTGTGCCCTTTTTAATGAAATTAATTTGAAAAATTAGAAATCCTTCCAAAGGCACAGAAATGCACCCGTACCCCCACCCGACTGCGTCTGCAGCTGGAGATATGCACTCGGAGCTGAGTCCTTGCCTTGCGTTTCGTTTTTTATATTCCATTTTTGTTTGTTTGCTCTCAATTGTTCAATAATGGCGGCTGCCTCGCCATACTTTTGAGCGTATCCGTATCCGTTCGCCGAGCGGCCCGGCTCCGTCTCACTGCTTCTTATGCTTAGTATAATTAATAAGTCCATTATGTAATTATAAATTTCTTTTAAGTGCTCTTCGCCGTAGTCGACGCCGTCACCGTCGCCGTCGCCGCTGCCGTTACCATCACCATCATCATCATCGCAGTCGTCCTGGTGGATGCCATTGTTGGAATGCGCTCGCTTTGATCGTGTTTAAATGAATTATGAGTAATTGTGAAAGGAATTTCCGTTCATTGTGGAATTGTCCTGAAGTTGAATTAATTGATAAATGGAAATGCAGGCGTAATGGCAAATCAAAGAAAAGAAATTAATGCCTTGGGTTGGGGAAATCGCACAAAAGAAATTCAAGAAATATCCTGTACATAATGGGTGGGCTGTTCTCTTTCCTGTTCGCCTCTCGGCACTATTTTTTGTGTCGTTAATACGTTTATCTCTCCAGTGCATTGAAAGCAAATGATAAACTCGCATGACTCATATTGACTAATATTGCAATAGCAGTCCAAATAGTGAACGAGGACGAGATATTATCAAGTACTGGCATTATGAAATGTTGCTCATACGCCGCCGCCACAGAACGACGTACTAAAATAAATGCTTGCCATATTTTGTAAACACGTAATTAGGGTTATCAAATTTCAATTTCGCAAAGAGTTGACTTTTGCACTGCAGATGAAGCCGACGAGATACGTTCGCAATTATTTTCAGCAAGCGTATTTAAAGTGACCTCCTTCCGAAAGCGCTGCTGAATGAGTTAGCCCGTTTATCATGTCGTTTAATTTTCACGATTTTATTGAAAGATTGTAAACAGCATTTCAGTGACCCTTGTCCATCAGTTGTTGAAAAGTGGAAAACTGATTGCCAGCGGGCCTTGCTGCTGAGTGCAGAGATGCTCCCCAGATCGAGTACTACGCAGCAATAGCCGCACACGTTCATATTCCGACTTGTCCCTACGACGCTATCCATTTTTTATATGAACCCCACTACTCTACCCTTCAATGCTCGTATAGAGCCAGATCTGTCACAACGCAATAAATCAAAACTAATCGAATCGTGTCGGCATTTTTGAAGTGTATTCTGCTTGAATAATGATTAATCACGCTGTCAATCTACATTCACTTGGCCGTTAATAAATGCCATCACACAACTACTCCCAGCTCGGCGACAAATGAGTTAAGACAGTGCTGATTTTTGCTTATCTCTACGTTGTGTCTCTCCACAACTTTCATCTAAATTCCATAAATATTCCATACAAGTGTGTGCAAGGAAGCAAGCTAAAAGGCATGGCCGCAGCTAACAGGGTAGTACTGGAGTGCGTGTGTGTGTGTGTGTGTGTGTGTTTGTGTGGTGGGGCATGCACGAGTGTGTGTTCATAACTATTCTCGCACACCACTCCACACACTCCATGTGTCCACTATAATTTTGAACATATTTGTACGCTGTGCGGAGATAAAAAATTGTGACAGGTTTTTCTTTGTTTTTGCGTTTCTGTGATGCTAGACGACCGAGGACCCAGGACCGCTGCTGCACTGACAGAATCCAATTTTGCAGCATTGACCACAGTCAATATTGCGGCGACAGCAGTGTTGACAGCAAATAGAGCACTGTGCTCATAATAAATTTCATTGAAATTTACTTTAAAGCTATTGAAATCATTGAAACATATTCTGTCTCTTTGCTCAGCAGTTGTGCGAGTTTAAGAAAAGACTCCTCAGCAGTCGTTGTAATGTGTGAGGCGGGCACTTGACAAGTGTAATCCTTCCATGATTGCTCAGAATATTTGTGGACATTGTTTTTATTTGATGAACTCTTCATTAGTTTGAAGTGTGGCACAGGCAAAAGTGGTCAGCCAGTCTATTAATAAACCGTTGAGTGTATAAGTGAACGTAAAGGAGAACTGAAGGACCCTATTGACCTCACATTAGGTCAGCAGCAAACATATAACACGTTATGTGCTTAAGAGATCTAGAAACATGAGTAAATTTTCTCTGTATCAATTAGTTTTGTGAAAGTACCCATAACTCTACAAGCAAACTTTAAGCTAGCTTTATACACATGAGAGTCCCTTCTGCCCAGTATTCAACACAAAAGTTTTGAAAAAGTTCATATATAAGACATCATTGGTACTATTGAACCCTCCTCTCATGAAAATATCCAGGATTCATGGAGAAATGTGTCAAAATTTGATCTCTATCATTTCTGACGATACTCCCCTTAAACTGGTCTATAATTTATTACTGAGAGAGAGAAAAGAGGACAATACCGAAACAAAATTATAATCTATTACCCAGGTCCTTCAAGGGATTCAGGTGCCATGTATTATTTTTAATGGTACTTCACTTAAACTAGACTACAAATTAATACTGAAAAGAAGATTCAGCCTGAACAAAATTTAAATCCTTTACCCAGGCCTTTCAAGGGACTCAGGGGACTGTATTATTTCTGATGCTATTTCACTTAAACTAAACTACAATTCATGACTGAAAAGAGGACTCTGCCGCATCAAAATTTAATTCCTTTACCCAGGCTTTTCAAGGGATTCAGGCGCACTATAAACAATAATACTAATCTTATCACCCCCAATCTGTGAGTGAGTAAGCTTTCAGCAGTCTTAAGGATAATTTTGGATTTGAATTATTGGATGACATCGATATATATATATATAAAGCATTAAATGACTTCTTAGGGGAGATACTGCGCTTCGTCATGGCATGCCATTTATCGCAGGCTACTGTTAGCATTTTAGTGAATTATTCTAATGATGCTAGACAACAAGAGCAATCAATTGTCACTAATTTTGCAGAAAATTAAGTAGCTTAAAACTGATTGATACAGTAAGAGAGTAGGTCACTTCGAAGGAGTCTCTGGATGTCCATTTGTAACTTGACCAAGAAAGAAAACTAGGAGTTTCCATTTAAAAGCTGTACAACCTCCTTGATTCTAGTGGACTCTTTTGATGACAGGACGAATAAAGCCTGTCTTGATGACAAGAAATGACATTAGAGGTTTCAATTCCAGACAAGCTGAACAAGCTACCTCAGACTGGGGGAATGTTTTGTTTTCTGATCTGATAAAGCCTGACTAGATGACAATAAAGGATACTAGAAGTTTCCATTCCATACAAGTTTAACAAGCTCCTTGAAGGTGGTGGATTGATTTGATGTCTGGCCGGCTAAAGCCTGCCTGGTTGACAAGACAGGATGTTAGGAATTTCCATTCCAGACAAGCTGAATAAGCTACCAGAAGTTGGCGAATTGTTTTGCTTTCAGATCTGATAAAGCCTGACTTGATGATAAGAAAGGACACTATAAGTTCCCGTTCTAGACACGCTGAACAAACTCCCTGAAAGTGGCGGATTTATTTTATGTCTGCCTGGTTAAAGCCTAGCTGGATGATAACAAAGGACACTAGAATTTCTAGATAAACTGAACAAGCTACCTGAAGGTGGCAGATTGTTTTGATGTCTGTCTGGATAAAGCCTGGCTTGATGACAAGAAAGGACACTATAAGTTCCCGTTCTAGACAAGCTGAACAAGCTCCCTGAAAGTGGCGGATTGTTTTGATGTCTGTCCGGATAAAGCCTGACTTGATGGCAAGAAAGGACATTAGGATTTTCCATTACCAGACAAGCTGAACAAGCTCCCTGAAAGTGGCGGATTGATTTGATGTTTGGCCGGTTAAAGCCGGACTTGATGGCAAGAAAGGACATTAGGAGTTTCCATCACCAGACAAGCTGAACAAGCTCCCTGAAAGTGGCGGATTGATTTGATGTTTGGCCGGTTAAAGCCGGACTTGATGGCAAGAAAGGACATTAGGAGTTTCCATCACCAGACAAGCTGACCAAGCTTCCTGAAAGTGGCGTAGACTATCAAATATGACAATTTTGGAAGAGTAACTCAGGACTGACGAATACTGAGGACTGGAGAATACTCAGGACCTAGAAAATACTCAATATTGTATGGAAAAATCTACAATGGCATAAAATTGCTTACATAAGCATCTTAATCCGGTTGCAGAGATATCAGAATCTTATTATGCCTTTCAGTAACAAACCTGCCATTAGTGGCCTTGTGAAAAACAAAAGGGTTTAAAAATAATAATTCTTTCAGTGTGCATATTTCCAACTGTGACCTCTCGCTTATCCGTCATGTATGCACAGCTACGCAGTATCTCTCGCAGCACAAACAAAATTAAATTTAATATTGTGAGCCCATATCACGTAATTCTTTTATGCACATAAACAATAACAGCGCCGACCGCCAGCCAAATATTGAAATATTGTAAATTGTTTTTGTATTACAACGCATAAAAAACCGCACACTCACACAAAAAAAGGACGAAAACACACAGCAAGCTGGGAGAGTGAAAAAGAAAAGCCATAAATTATCGTCGGATTGCATGCAATTGCATTGAATGCATGGAAAATAGATTAAATTGACGCAAATTCCCACAAAGCAAGCAGCGCGAGCACATTCATAACATGCAAAGCATACATCATGGCAGTCGGGCGGCACACAGGACAGCTGGCTTCATCATCGCGTGGCGGTCAGTCACACATTGACAAGCGACATACTCGCACCAACTGCTCACATAGTTGGCGAGCCCAGCAACAGAAACGGCGACGAGCCACGAAAATTAATGACAGCTGTACGAACAGAAATCGCTGTCGCGTTGAAAGCGACGATGGTGGGGGGGGGGGGGGGGAGAGGCCGGGACAAATGCGTTTTGCGCATCCATCGCGCATGCTGACCAAAACCAAAGCTTGAGCGGGCAGGACAGTGCATTATCAGAGCCTACGCAGCTCAGATTTTATGCCTATCTGCATGAATTTGCGTGCGGCACGGTGCGTTGCCTTGCGTTGCGTTTGTGGGCGACAAGTGCAGCTGCTGTGGCGGTTTAGCATTCAGTTTTTTCGCTTTTATAGTTTTCCAACTGGTTTATTTGTTGTCTAGAATAGTTTTGGCAAGAGTCCTTTTGCTCTTGTGATATTTGCAGACCTTGGAAATATGATTAATGAGTTTCTGAATTGTTATTGTTTCTTACCAGAAATTAAGTGGAAGCGAAATTACACAGAAGGAGCGCCTACCTACATGTGCAGTCGTGTGTGATGATAAATTGTGGGTTCGCATGTCCTGTACGCAATTAATCACTAGGAAAGGATTCTGTGTTCCTTTTGTCATATTTGAGTATTCATTTAAGAAAAATATGAAGTAAAAATTTGGCGAAAAACTGATTATAAATAATGATTAAAAATTTGGAAACTATGTTTGTTTCTTTTGAGGATAAAATATTGAATCAGAGTCTTTACTTTATTGAAGATTGAATCAGAGTCTTGACTAAGATTTAGAACATTTACAAGCTAGCTCAGTTAGGGGCCTGACATCTCAAATATAACCCCATACATTGGTCGAGAGAGAAAGAGGTAAACAAACTAATGATTAATGGATATTGGAGCAAGACAACACATTCTAGTCTTTGTATAAAAGAGGTTGAAGCATTCGCTTCCTATTATTGCATTCGTCGCCAAGTTGGTGTGATTCGTAATTGAGATAAATAATTAGTTTGGAGTTGTCCAAACAATTTGGATTAACAACTCCAGCAGGTTGTAATAATTGTAGTATATCACCATCTTAAGGATATCGCATCAAAGCGGTCCTAGTGTTAATTGGTACAACCCGAGGTTTGTCAGCCATTTAACCTACCTAGTCTGTTCATACTGTGATGAATATGTTTAGTGGCTTTCGGGATAGATTATCAGATCAAATGAAGACTTTTTAAACTGACTCTGATCCTCCCTTAGGCAAAATTTTTGATACACAGAGCCAGATTACGATTGAAATTTAAAAGTGAAACATTAGTCTGAATACGCATGACATATTTAACTCTACTTTAATTCTACACTGCTGTGAACTCCTCTCTCTACCAACGAAGCAAATGGTCTTCTTAGTTAGTCAGTGGAGGATCCTCGATTTAGTAACTAAGGGATGCGTTGGAATCTTATCTATTTTAGTTGTACAGATTCAATTTTATAATGAAGAATCGTCATCGTATCTAAATTGCCTGATCAACATATTATAATACTGAGAATACATAGTCAACGGAAATTATGTTCATTGCGCCCTCATGTTGAAAATGATGTGCTAACTTGATTTTGTATGGTGGTGTTTTTGAGCAAAGTTCTCCAGGAGGCTGTCTGTGAAAGCCCAATACTTATTATTGCTGACGATTTGAGAGATTTGGGTTCCGAATGACACTTTCATCAAAAGCCTTGAAATGTTTTCTTTGTCAGATCATTACTGTACAGAACATTCCTTCAGTACGTAGACAGTGGCTTGGAATTTCCCCACAATACGCAGCTTAGTGGGTTCATTTAGATAATCAACTACCAAAATTTCAATTTAGTACGATCCTTTCGTTTTGCAGAATCATGATTTGAGCTGAAAATGCGTACGAAATGCCTTCAAGTTAATTAAATATCAAATTTCCACAACTTACACAAGTAGGAATCCACTTTCATTGCTGCCATTATCTTCAGTCAAATGGATTTAATTCTAACATTTCAAATGCTACTTTGTATCTCGCAATTATCAACAGTATATTTAACATAATCGCTCACAAAGTTATCAGCATCACTCACTGCGGCACACAACACTTTGACACTGACAAATGCGTTGTCTTAAAATGCTGCCAGCAATCATGAGAGCCATGGATAAATTTGCTGCCGTTCAAATGCAACGTCATTGCATTGAGCAATTGACAAGCCACGAGCAAGAACTTAAAAGAGCTTCCTTCTCTGCTCCTAAACGAAGGCATTCTCTTCGCATACTGTTCAAATATATTTATATAAGAGGCATTTAAACCGACCGCAAGATGCTTGGTTTAAGTGGGAACGTGATTCGAAACCACACAATTAAAGCGGCATTCGAGTGCCGGCGTTTAGGTAAAACGCTTGTGTATAATTATTTTCTTTACCGTTTCCGTTCCTTGAGTTCAAAATAACCCTCAACAACAGAAAAGTGAACGACCGCAAAAGCAACAAAACTACTCCTGGCTGCATATTTAAACTTCAGAGTGACGCTTTAATAAGGAATGAAAACATATTTGAGAAGAAACTATTTACACAACTCGAAACAGCAACTCAAAACAGCATATCAACCAAACAACAACCGTAAAGCCACCAGCAATGGCAGAACTAAAAAAGGATGCTGAGCAAAACCAAAAAAAAGAACCAGCAAAAAACAAACTAAAGTATAGAAAACGAAAAGAAATGCGAAAAATGTCAGTTAAATAAATTCAATACGACATTTAACGCCAACACCAACGAGTCCAGTCAACAGACGCCCTGCCCATGCCCTGCCCTGCTTGGTCCTGGCGCTGACGTGGCTGCTTCTCTGGCACAGCATTTTCCGTCTCAATGCTCAAACATTGTGAGTGATAAACGCGCGAATCAAATTTATATTTAGTCATAACTCAACAACAGTTGCAACAGAAACGACAACAACAACAGCAACAACAACAACAACAGCAGCAACACCAACAAAAACAATAACAACAACGCCACTGACTCCACCAATCATGGCGCAGTGCAGCGCTTAAGCCACATTGATATTGCATCTGCGTGCGTTATTTTAGCCGTCAGTGGTCGGAGACTAGAGCGCTACAGTTGCGGTTGCTTGCGAGCTTTCGAAAGATTTGCTGCCATGGCTGCTGACAACGACATTTGATCTGTCTTCACTCGGTATCGAACTCGAGTGGATTTCGTAGCAAGGAAACATTGTCCGCATTTCCCGCTTTTCTCTCGTCTTCTGCTGCTGCTGATGAAAATGTTGCCTGCTTCCCGAGGCAGTCGTGCAACGTTTCATATCATTTTTTGGTAAGATAGCGCACGATAGCGTAGTGGATGCAGGAAAAAGTCATGCAGAAAATGTTTTTGCCATGTGCATCCTTTGTGCGAAGGAGTGTTATTGAAATGGAAATGGACGTTAATAAATATTCTCCAATTGTATTGGAAGCTGGAGTGTGGCTCTGTCAGTGTTGGTCTGCAGTTGCTTCGCAGTAGGGTGAAAGCAATTTTAAAGAATTTTGCATTTGAATGAGTTGGCTTAGAGCGAAAGGTATCTATTCTTTGGCGTTTACAGACGAACTTGGTAGAACCTCCATGAGAGCAAAAGCGAGAAATTGTGTTTTCATCAGAAGTAAATATGACTTTTATGTGGATTTTCCACTGTGACTGAAATCAAAGCGGCGAACTTGTGATATGAAATTTATGCAGTCAGTTCTTTTCAGTTTGTTACTTTAGTAGTGTTATCACTGGTCGGTGTTTATGCACGCTTTTGTTAAAAGTGGCAACTTTCCATCAGTGAGCTGTCTATTAAATATTGCGGCTTTAGTGGAGTTCACAGGTCACTATTATGTGAGGTGTTGGGTCACTATTGTTATCCGTGTATTTTCGGTTTTTGAAATATTGCTCTCCATATAATGATATCCCTACTCTTCATGCTGATTGTTCATATAATGATATCCCTACTCTTCATGCTGATTGTTCACATAATAATATCCCTACTGTTCAAGCTGATTGTTCATATAATGATATCCCTACTCTTCAAGATGATTGTTCATATAATAATATCCCTACTCTTCGTGCTGATTGTTCATATAATAATATCCCTACTCTTCATGCTGATTGTTCTTATAATAATATCCCTACTCTTCATGCTGAGTGTTCACATAATAATATCCCTACTCGTCATGCTATTTGTTCATATAACGTAGCACTGAATCAACACTGAATTTGGTAGTTTGAATACAGGGTAATTTAAGAAATTGGTACTCCTATATATCGTCATGTGATCCTCCTTGATATCTCCACTATAATATGAGCAACACTTGATATTTTTAGGACACAGAAGTGAGTCTCTCTTTTAGTGAAGAAGATAAGAGGGGAGGATGCCTCTAATAGTCCAATGCAAACTAGATCTTTTCCCTTTCAAATTGAAAACTTTTCCGCAAGGGTGTTTGTAGCCAAACTGGATGCGTCTATACAATTCCTTAATGACTTGATGGATCACTCGTGTCGAACCAAGTATATAGTAAACTCTACTATTAACACTCCTACTATTAACACTCCTACTATTAACATATATAATTTATATATATTAAATATAATTTAAAATCTATCAATAGAGTATGAAATGATGAGGCATTATTAGAGTACAAAATTTCTTGTCAAATCTAGTCGTAATATATGAAGAGCCATGCCCAATATCTCAGTATATTGTAGGATAATGTTGAGAAGTTAGGCTGGATCGGCATTCAATTCATTTGCAGATTCTATACAATGTATAGATGCAAAAGAGCACTATAAAGAAGAAATGCCTGACACGAAGCGGAAAGACGCCCTCAGTAAAGGTTTTGACCGGCAGAGTGTGCCGTTGGCCAAGCTATTGTTTGTGCTGTTCTAAGACTTTCCCGACTTAGAGCACGAGAGATAAAAAGAATAAACTAATGCGAGTAGCAGATTCAGTTGTCTTCAGATTAACTCTGCTTTATTTGGCGGCTCGCTGGCCTTTTTATATTATTGAATTCTTATTGTTTTCTTATTCTAACTAACATAAAATATATCTATCTTATTTCTACTAGTTACAAATCATATTCCCGAAATTAGTCTCAAGTATCGGATTACCGATATTATTCATTGACGAATCATCGTCTTTGTTTATATTAATAATTTTGAGTGCAAGTTCAGGGCTAAAGTCACTGCACTGTCCAATATGCATACGCTGCAATATAGGCAGCGTGTGTTATTGCACCACCAAAATGCTAGTCTAGCTTATTTGGGTATTGAGTGCAATTGCGTGCGTTGCGCTATTGTCAGTTTGTTTGCATATGCGACTTGTTGCTGTGCTTATGACGATGTGTGGTCGTCAGTGTACACTTGTGTGGTACACTACAATATAAGTCCCTTCATACAAATTCCTCTGTTGTATTGACATCTGTAGTATTGAGATATATGTATTTTATATAGGCATCGTTTAAGTTACAGAACCGCCTTCAGTCCATGGGGGTAGTTTGAAAAATGTAGGGTGTGGAGTACCTTTAGCAAAGGGTGTATGACAATCAATCCACTCAAACTGCAGTCCCCTTTCTTATTTTATTTCAATATTTGTCTCTTCTGTCTAATTCACTACACATGCCACGATTTATGGTACGAAGTCATTGATAGAAGGACCGTCCACGGCTGCTCTTTGAAAAAAAATATACAAATCTTTGACCTCAGTAGACCCTCCTTTTTTATTGAGTTAATGGGAGGATTCTTTACTGCCAACTATTAGTAATGTCAGTTGAGGTGAGTCAGTGATAGAATTTATAAACAACTATTTTACAGATACTCACATGTTGCCCGTAAATCTATTTTTGGAAGTAATTATGAATGATATAATGAAAATACTTCCAACTCCTCGTTTTTCCAGAAGCATCCCAAACTGAAAACTTAAATAGTTCTACTCAAGTGCAGGTTCGGATGCTAAAGTTGGCAGTTGGACTTCGATTCATAGGAAATCCTTTCAATTAGTCATACCAGCATTAGTTCAAAACGGCCACCGAGAACGCAGTTGACTTTTGGGCATCCTAACCGCCTGCATAAACAACTTTGATATAACTTCAGACACAACTGGAGGAATACTTCAAATAAACATATTTAAAAAAAATAATGTTGGAGTTCCGATTTAAACTCAAAGGAGGCCAAGTTTAAATTTAATATAAAAAATGCTTTGTGAAAAATCAAGGAATTGTTTTAAGCAGTGCACTCCATTTGCACAGTTTGAGTACCTAAATCAATAGAAAAAAGGGTCGCTTTGTTTAATCTCTTTCCTGGCGTGCAGTGGCTGACAACTGAAGATTAGTTTGCACCGATAGCGGCCGCCATGGCAACAGAGCTCGCAAAGCGCCTCTTTTTGACATGGGCAAAAGGGTTCTTTACGCTTGCCTAGTCACTTTTTCCGAGAGTAGTTTGCGCCAAATCCAGCATAAAAATCAACTGGTTGAAGAACTTTTATGCGGGCTCAAAGCAAAGCAAAATGGAGCAAAGCAGCGCAAATGGAAAACGGAAGCCGGCCGCGCGCCCGCAAATAGAGTGAGAGCACGTTTGAAATATTTGCAATTGATAACGGGCTAGAAATGGAAAATGGAAAAAAGCAACAAACATAAAAAAAAACCAAAAACCAAAAAGAGAGCTTTCAAAAAAGTCAAATTTACATAAATTGCGCCTGTAATTAAATATGTAAATTTCACTTAGTATGGTGAAAAGGAGGCGTACATTGACATCAATAATAACAAATAACATCAACAACAACAACAATGACAACAACGCCAGCATCGAGCATTGTCAACTGTCGACAATGGTGTGGCTCACTCAGCACTCGTGGCTACTTTTCAATTTTCATTCCACTTCCGTTTGGCGAGCTCACTCCCCGTGGTTGTGTGTGCACTGCAGCAACTTCTGCTGTTGTTGTTTTATTGTAGTTGCTGCTCTGGTCGTTGCTGTTGTTGCTGTTGTGCATTTGCATTTGTTTGTGTTTTCCCCACGCCATTTTGAGATACCACAGCGCCATCTGTTGGCATGCAAGTCACACCGCTTTTTATTCCTTTTGTATTGCCGCTGTTGCTGTTGTTGATACCCGCGACCTTGCTGACATTATTATTCGTGCTGTGGTTGCCGCAGGCGTACTCCAGAGAGTAAAACAACGACTTCCGACGCCAACACAACGTCGGCACCACAGTTCCCGCCGCCAACGCCGCCGCCATCTCCGCCTCCGCTATCGTTCACTTGCAAGCCATGAATGCGTTTGTCGCTTGGGCTGCAGTCGCTATCGGTGTCGCCTGCTGAGATTCCGACAGGCGACACGACATTGAATATGATGTAAAGCAAAAAAAGGGGAGACACGCAAAGGGGTAGAAAATGTTTTCGTACGGATAAGGGAGGAGATAACAATGTTCGAGCACCGTGCGCTCGCAGTGGAGATTTCCCTGATAAGCAACACGACACCGGCTTAGGAATTTGTCAGAAAGTCGTGGGGCGGTACAAGTGTTGAAGCAATGCTTGGACTCCATGCTGAAGTGACAATGAATGCCAGAAAAACTGTGGATATGCAAATTAAAGGCAACAGTTATAGATGGGAGCTGGAAAGGGAGTTCACGGATTGTGGTTGTGTTCCCAAAATTTATCCAGGAATGCGACTGGAACAGAAGATATTCTGCTAGAATACAATTTAACTAGGAATCGGCAATTGGAAGTTGGATATTAAACGCTCAGGAAGCTGGTCTAAAGTTGGAAGTGGAAAATGAAGCATTCAAATAACGAATTAAGTGGAAAAGCATGACACAGTTGTAAGCGTTGAGTCCTCAACAGAATAAGGTGTTTAAGCGGGGTGACAAGAATAAGTTCTGAAAATTCCTGTTCAACCAAATTGCCTTCTATTGCATTCGATCATACTCATTGAAGTTCTTCGAAGAATCAAACGATGTTCGGCTCGGAAGTCAGTATTCCTGGGATTTTATGTGGATACGACAGCAAGGTAACTAGTTCCCATTTGGGAGCATCTTCAATTATTCTCTCTATAAGAATGGCCTCTGATATAAGACTCTTGGATCCCATGTCATATCAGAGGTGCTTTGCGAGCTCTGTCGCCATGGCGGCCACTATCGGTGCAAACTAATCTTCAGTTGGCACAATAACATTTGTAGTAAAAACTCTGAGATCGATCACAGTCTTTCGTAACTTCTGAAGTTACCGGAGGAAGCCTCTTTGTTTCACAGAGGAGACTTCGGCATGGTAACGGGTCCGCCAAATAACTTTTTTTTTTTTAAATTCTATAAAAAAAATTATTGGATATTTTCTCAAATTTCTTTTTTTATTTGAAAGTACAATCCTTCCGGTTAATAATGGAAAATAATTTCATTCAAATGGCTGCCTCGGCTGGCCATGCAGTAGCCTACACGATCGGTCCAATTTTTAAGCACATTATCGATTGTGTGCAGCTGTATTTCACCAATGACGTCACGAATATTGTCCTTTAAAGCGTAAATTGTCTTTGGCTTGTCGGCGTAACACTTATCTTTGAGGGCACCCCAAAAGTAATAGTCCAACGGTGTCAAATCGCAGCTCCGAGGTGGCCAAACGACATCAGCTCTGCGGCTGATAATGCTATCTTCAAAAACAGGCAATGTTATTTCTTGCGATGTTGGAGATCTGCGAAAATTAATATAAACTTTAAATTTAAACTAATATCAGTTTAAATATGGTAAATGCATTTTCTTTATATACCCTATTCCTTAGCAGTAAAGTAGTCCCATCAACAAATTGGAATGAATCTTTAAAAAAATTGTCAAAAAAAGCCTCCACCAATTGCAGAAAAGTTGAGGAAGCCTTTAGTGGCTCGTAGTACGAAAGTTCATTAAACGAAACCACTCGGCATCAACAACTAAACTCGAACTCAAACAGTAGAAACACTCAAAGTGCTCCAGAAGGTAACAAACCGGGGCAAGTAACACAGAAGCGAGGCGGAAAAGTTGAAAAAAAGCAAGCCACCGACCATCACAAGCGCCGAAAGTGGACGGCGATGGTGATAGCGATGTTGTCAGAGGGCAGCAGCAGCCTTGGCGGAGTGTCGTTATGCATTCATAATTGCGTAGTTACTAAATGAGTGCAAGCTTTTAACGATTTTCAGTTCATCCGCATTAAAATGCTGTACAACAGGAAATAAAACTTAAAAATAAAATATGTATAAATAAAATTCAAAGACAACTCATGCCAAAAAGTGTATCCACGCTAACAAACTTGAGATGTACATAAATTTAGTCTTTAATAGAAAGTTTTTATATATTAATAAAACTCATTCTTTTAAAGAGTGTTCCCAGTTCGTGAAGCATTTTCACATTTCACTTATTCGAAGAGCCTCGAACAATGCAGAATATTCACACATAGTCACTCATACATGAGTAGGCACACTCACACACTCTAACAAAGTGGCATATTAGCCGCAAAGCCTCAAACATGAGCTGACAATAATAATTGCGCATTATCATAAAATATGGCAACGTCAACTGCGTAAATAACAATTGTTGCCCCTAAAAGTAGACCACACAAATTTGGCTGATACAAACAGCATGCCAAGTGACTGGGAACAAAGCCGCACGAACACATGCAGAAAAAGCAACAACCACAACAACAACAACAACAGCAAAAGCAAAAAAGCAATTCAAGTAGGTTCAAAGAAGTGAAAATGAAGCAATGCACAGAACGAGAAAGCAAACAAAAAGCAGAGCAAGGCAGAAAAAATGCATAAATATGCCATAAATAGCAAACAAAATGAATTGGAAAGAGAAATACTGCGAGCAAAGAGCGCCTGAATTTTTGGGCAATAACGCACAAATTGAAATGAGGCAAAAACACAACGCCAAAGAAAACAGAACCCAACGAAAAATAAAACACAAAAAACAGAAAAAAAGAGGAATGAAAATGAAGAAAAAAAGAAAAAGAAGGAATTTTAGCGAAAAAATTGATTGAGCAAATATTTGAGTACTTAACGAGGAGGAGGTCGTTATTCGTTATGCGAGGTCGAGCGGAGTGAGGCGGAGCACCCAGTTTGGGATAGGATTGTACGCTACAAATCTGCTTTCGTTTCTTTTTCCAGCAATGCAGTTTATTACTAAAAAATTTGCAAAGAGAAGTAAAAAGACCGGAGCACTACGAAAGAATGGGGCGAAATGAAATGAAATGAAATGTTTTGTTTAACTTCTTGATGGGGCAAAGTGGAAAAGACAACATTTGACAAATGAACTTTGGGGGTAGAGTGATTCGCTTTTCGAGGCACACTGTATTGGTGGCGCAACGAACCACCGAACGGAGTGAGTATGCCAATTGCAAAAAGGTTTTTTGCACACACTTCAATTTCAGTCGAATTTATTCCCTTGCTCCCAGGAAGGGGGTGCGGTGCGACTCGAATCTTGTAACTTCACAATGTAAATTAAAGTTCATCTGCTCACTACCGAGTACACTCCAGTGTAATTCTGGCATGTGAAGAGACCCATTGAACTCATTTGTGTATTTAATTAAGCGAATTGCCACGCCTCAGCGCTCGTAAGTGTGTGGGGGAGCGTTAACGCCTTTGATTATAATCCAAGGCGTAGTAATTAGTGCCATAATAATTCCAGAAATTATTACGAACTTATTACCATGTAAATGAGCATTAAGACATGCCAATAGCGATTGGCATTAAAGCAAATTAAGTGCTATCACAAACATAATCGAAATATAAAGTACGCATAAGAGAGCCAGCCAGCACGGATACGTGGCAAATCTAAACGCTGTGAACGCTGACGCACCAACAGAAACGGAAGTAGCGGCAGCATTAAAATGCGCAAGTGAAATTAAATAAGTTATGAGCAGAGGCGGCAGTTGCGGCAGCAGCGGCGGCAGTTACGGCAGCAGAGGCAACAGCGCCAGCGAACGATTAAAATCACATATGCAAAGCGCGGTTAATGGCGTGTTTCCGGCGCGTGCTTTGCTGCTCACACACACGCACAGACACACTCATGGCCATCGAAGCAGCAGGATATGCGAGCTGGCAGGCAGTGAATGTGTATTTACTTCAAATGAAGTCATTAAAGATTTTGATAATGCTTTAATTATTCCTCTCACCCAATCAGCGGGGAGTACGTGAGCTCACGAATCGGAATTTTGCATTTCAATTACTTTCGTTTATTTTTAGTTGCGAATTTGCTGCGATGCGCAAATAATCCAATTGTTAAATAATTTTAAATTTAATATTTACGTTCAAATATTTACGCAGCAAAAAATGCCTGCACTCGTACACAAAATATTTGCCAACAACTTCCGGCTGGCATTTCCACCCATATATCCTGTCTCTTGTGCTGTGCGCGTTTGCATTCAGCATTGAGTGGGCAACACACACACAAGCACACCCACACACCAGCTCTGGTATTCATAGAGATCTGCACACAGGCATAGGCAAATCCTTTAATTTAAACGTTCTGTTCTGTTCGAGTGTCGGGCGTTAGTTGAATGGACTCATCAGTGCTATCAGTCGGAATCCTCGTGCACTAAACTGAAAATTGTGCAAATTGTGCAGTGCTCTGCGGGTGTTTATGAGTATGTGTGCGCTGTGATCGGCTGTATGTGTGTGCTTGTGTGTGTGTTTGCATTTCCGCCAATTTGTGAGTGCGTCTAGTTAGCAGCAGTGGCAGCAGTGGGCAGAAGTGAGAAGTTTTACAAAGTAACTGGGGAAAAAAGAACAAAAGAAGGAAACCAAAATAAAAATTAGTAGACTGTTGCATAAAGGGCGGGGAGAATATCGTTTTGATTAGGGCTGTGTCTAATCAGTCAAATTTAGGTTCGACTAAATTCCGTTTTAACAAAGTCCGTCCACGGTGTGCTTCAATTTGATCCAAAATTGCTACTGGAATCCATCGAAAATTGATCCAATGAAAGCCATCGTTGGCTTTGCTATCATTCCAGAATGTGGATTAAGTGGACACTCCAGAATATGGCAAATATAAAAGCATTTTGTCACAAAGTGTGTGCAATGGTTTATGTAACCCCTCCTGGGGACATCTGCGGAAATGTTGAAAGTAATACCTAGTCCGGAATTCAAAGGAATACAATCAAGTCACATGATCGTGTAATCAGATGGTATCGATCAGCCACCCAGATAACTGGACTAGCAACGTGGAGGGAGATGGACACACTTGTATGTGAGCAGGTTAAGCGCCATGAAGATTGTGTAATGGTTTTATGTAGAAATCTGTTGCTTAATTAACTGGGGTGGAATATTCAAACCTCTAAGTGTGTCACAGAGGGCATATTGCCAAAACCTCTGAGAGCATTCTAAATGTTGCATATTTGGCACGATGGTGAAGTGGTAATGAGGAAATTTAAACTGGATTAACAGACTAAAGTAGGATACACCAATGTCTTCCAATTCACCTCAAACGCTGTGGAGCTTCCCAAGCGTTATATAAGCGATCAACTGTGCAGCAAAAAATGGACCTCTTCATATTTCAGGAGGTCCACAAAGATCACAACTGCAACGTTAAATAAGTATACCGCGAAACCCCCTCAGAACCCTTCACCACAACAGCCCAACCAAACAAAAAAATAGTGTGTATCTTAATATAGTGGTGTCCAGTCTATAGCAGTTAAGCTCCACAAACCGCACCCCTTGAATAAGCAACTGATCGCCTGACTACAGTTGTTGGGGTAATAACATCCATAATAATTGCAGGTGATTGCAATGTAATTGCAGTCTAAAGAGCCAGGTCTGGATAGGAGATGTACTATGTTAAACATTCTTCAAGTACTTCGGATCCATAATCATGGTGCTAAGTATACGGAACTATTTCCAACCTAGCCAGGATTTAGGAGACGGCAACAGAGTTGAGTAACGAAACGTGTGGCAAGCCTATAAAATATAAAGGTGGATGCCTCTCAGATTCTGTCGAACACCCATAGATACATCTCCCAAAGAAGTTTGCCACTATTCAACTCAGTTCCTATCCAGATCTAGGAACTTTTTTAAATATATCCAAGAGTTTTGGCAGGTGAAAGATATGATAAGGCTTCCTCTACTAGTTCTTCCAACGAGCTCCCTTTTCGGATCTAACTTCCAACTTGTGAAGATGAAATTCGTCCACTAACAAATTTCACCCCCACAAAATCTTGCTTATTCCAAAAGATAATAAATCAAAGTAGGCGAAGCAGATTTTGATTTGTTTGTTTCTTCTTTTGTATGAAACCAATTCTCAATCAATTCTCAGTGAGTTAAATAGTGATTGAGAATCTTTCATAAAGCAGATTAACAAACGTCCAAAGCAGCGTAACAAACGTCCAAAGCAGAGTAACAAACGCCGGCAGAGGCATCTTAAAGATCACCAAGCGTGCCACAATTTGTTTAAAAGTTAAAATAATCCAATCTGTCTTGGATCATCGAGAACTACTGTGAACCAGGAAGTTTTTATTCTGTTGACGAACCCTGGAGTAGCTGAGCTTTACCTCGGCTCCGAAAAAGTTCGCGACAAACTACTGCAATGAACATACTTTTCGTCGGAACTACGTCGTCCATCCGGGTTTCATAGGATAGCCGCTGTATATTGATTCGCTGCACTCCCAGGCTCTTCAGAATAGATGAATGCCGTATGTTGAATGATCCGGAGATCCCAGCCAAAGTTATACAAATTCCTCAATCTTATTCGCTAATAAATCTGCATGTAATAAAAACCAAACCGACTTCTCTTGTCAAAGTCTCATTAGATGGTTAGATGCATAATTTCTATATTTTCTTAGGAAATATCCTCTGACTGCTACACAAGGCTCTGAGGACTGGGATGAACTTCACAGGAACTCTGAAATGAAGGCTTTATTATGTGCAAATCACAGACTACAACATATGAACCAATCACTTGACACATCCTGGGAGCATAGAAGTATGTTGCTATCTATTGAAGTCCTCCTGTTGACATGATATTCTCTCACCAAATGTGATATTCATATCAACATCTCAACAATATTATATAGAGAAATTGCAAGAAAATTTCAACTCCTTTCCCCTTACAGCTCTTCTATATCGACTGATTGATTTACCTGAATCATTAGCAAAAAAACACCAACTCTTACTTTTTCTGGACTCATAAGATTCTAGAATATCACGTGCTAATTCCCAGTTTTCGAGAGCAGCATGTTTTTGATTCCTCGCCAAGGATATTAGCGACAAACAGCTTACACTGAAATGATGAGAGTGAGGAAAAGTGCATGATCAAATTGCGGTACTAATTAAGAGGCTTAAAGGATGTTGTACGGATTCATATTGAAAAGGAGAAAATGGGGTAAATATGCATATGACACTAAGCACAAATACAAGTGATAAGAGTGCACGTAGCGCGGGGATTTCGATAGAGCTTTCCATGTACATCCAGCTCGATTAAAATTTTACAATAATACCAAAACTGCTACTCAGAATTGTATTTGTACGTATGTCATCATTATTGCAGATACGCGATAAGCTGCTTGGAAAGTAAACATAATAACTACTGGAAAATTAACAGAAGGACAAGTTGAGTAGATTGAGAGAGTAGCAGTGCTTGGCTTATGGAAGATAGTAAAGGTTTTTTTTTATCGTATGCTGCTGCTCAAAGTTATGTGAAGAGTTGTGAGAAGAGTGAAATTTTACTCAATATATTTCTCAACTAACTTCAATATGATGTTTTTTGTTATTAGAAAAAGTTGATTATTTAATGAACTTAATAGCAAGGACTAATAGCTCAGATTTTGAGCCCAATCTCAATCTGAGTACGGTTGATTAATTAATAAACTTAATACCAAGGAATAGTAGCTAAGATTTTCAGCCCAATCTCCATCTGAGTACGGTGGAAGTCCTTCAAGAATTAAGATCAGTTTTTAATTGTAATATCAGTCCTTTTGAATTGCATTTCCTTTAACTGTAGTGTATGAAATAACAAAAGTCCGCATTTTCAACTAATCATTCTTTGTTTGAGAACTGTTTGAATTAGTATCCTCATCGCTCTCACTCTGTGCTATCCGTAAACGCTGCAATGCGTACAGTAATTGCCAAGAATCATAATCTAAAATATGATATTATACGAGTATATAACAATGTTTCTCTGTTTCTCTTACTTGATTCTGCTATACTCGTAAGTTTGTGCCCAGCTGTTTGCTCAACCTGTGGTGGATTCAAACTTGTATAGCATTGTAAGAGTACACAACTTCCTTAATATTGACGCATGCACCTACATAAAATATGTTTCCCGCAGCTTCCAAGTATCTCATTGCATCTGCGAAGTATTTCTTTTCGGAATAATTTTCTACAATAGCTTCACTTTATTTATGAGTGCATTGAATCATTCTACGACTTAAGTCATATCTGCCACAGAAGACCAGCAACAATTCATTTCGAATTTAATAATAAGAAACAAAATGCAGCGAGTAAAATTACAGGGAATTTTAACTTGGGTCAAATAATGCGAATATCTCAATGACAGCACTCTGCAGAGTACTCGAGCAATGCCCAGTATCGCATTCAATTGAAGCACACCGAACTTCGTGGAAAAAGAAAAGAAATTCGCAGAATTGATAAAATTTAATGCCGGGGCTGAAAGCGACCATGTTTTCTGTGATTAAGTTGTGATAAATAAAAAAGGTGTGATAAATCAGAGTCTCAACCCTTCCACATCTTTAATTGAATTCAATATTTCTACTTATACCAAGTTTAACAGTGTCACCGAGTTATCCGTTCGACTTACGTGTAATTGTCGAAACATAATTTAAGCATTCATAATTTAAGCTCTTCAAATTTAAGCCAGAAAGTCTGCAATTGCCGGGCAATAACTCCGTCTCTATCGAATGCTCAATGCCAATTAATAATGAAAATTGAAATACAAAATTGACGAAAGCCGAAAAAAATTGAGCATTTGTTTGGCAATTTGAATGCAGTGCGATGCCTGTGTTTACTACAATGCTTCCTGTACCGTAACCCCGCCTCTCACACTCACCCGTCTCTGAGTGTCTCCCTCGTGCTGTGTTCCGCTGACGCCAAGCCTGGTGTGTGAGTCCTTCGCTTTGTCTATCCACCTGCATTAATTATGCAGCATGGCCACATGTAAATGAAGTGCTTTGTTGACTTTAGGTAATACGCTTTAAATGCACACAACCAAACTGGCGACGGGCATGGCCGATGGGACGGGCGTGACCGGAGCGGAGTTTAGTGAGTGCAATGGGTGAGCTTTTATATGCAAGCGGAAGTTGCAAATTGCACTGCACTTCCGGCTGGCTGAGTGTGGCTGTTGATTTGCGTATCACTCTCACTAAATGCCACGCGCTCATACTTTATTATTTCCGGTTTTTATTTGTCTACATATGTATGAGTGTGTCCACGAGTGCGTGTGAGAGTGTGTGTGGAACTGCTGTTAAATTGTTAAAAGCATTTTGCTATGGCACAAGTTCACATAAACACGAGAGCATGCTTGCGAGCTCATGTTTGTGCCAGTGTGTCCGCCACATGATAGGGAGAATGTGGCAATTGTTTGAGTATCATGAGTCGCTGTGTGCGTGTGCGTGTGTGTGTCCTTTGGAGAGTGCATGTGCTGCATGGCAATAATGCTGGTCATATGTTACTGGTCAATTGTGTTGCTTGCTGACTTGTTGACTGGCCAAGTGCGATTTTCGACGCAAACTACAATTAAAGCGCACTAACCAATTGACACTATGAAGTTGTAATAAACACACACATACAAGCACACACAAATCACACACACTCACACTCATATATGCATGGATATCGTCAGATGAACGGACAAGCTCATTCGTACGTGCTTTGTAATTTTTATTTGTGTCACAAAAAATTCGGACTCTTTTTTTCGTCAATAAAATGAAATTTTTATATTAAACTATTCGCTTCAGCCTTTTCATTATTGTTCGTTCGCTTTGTACGCGAATGAATTATTTCGTTGCATTTTTGATGTAAAATATTTGGTCACAAAATGAACATGTAAATATTTGCTTCACAGCAGTTGATTCCACGTTTATGAAGAAGCCTAAATAAATGCCAGCAATTGAGAGACAAATGCGTGCCGCCGCTCAAAGCAATCGCGAACAAAGTGTTGTCATGGCAACTTCAGTTTTATCAACAAATATCGAAACGTCGGAAAATTGCGAGCATTCATTAATTCTTTTCATCACAGTTTGAAAAAATAAAAAATTACTGCATATTTTCCATAAAAAGAGAAAATATTGTAATAAGAAATATTAAAAGAGTGGTCGAGTTAATGAAAGCACAACACCAATCAAAGGACTCTGGAATAACACAAACATTTCCAAGTAAAGGACGACTTCAGTAATCAGCCAAACAAGTCTTCTTTTTCATTGTGTTGTGAATGAAGCAGGTTTCAACTGAAGTGACTTTATAAACACCAAGATTGAGGTTCTGATGATTGAGACGATTTTTGTAGATCTTTAGGATATTAGTGTGGGGTAGGGCGGAGAACCGGCGTAGAAGGATGTCTGCAAAAACTCAGGCCTTGGTGCCATTTATTGGATTTATATAATTAGATTGATCAGGCCTTGATGTCAATGATTGGATTACATAATTAGCTTTATATCACTGAACTTTAATCATATGTCGTTTATGAGAGTCTTATACTTACACAAATTTACTTTGAGGATCATTCCTTAATTTAATACACCAGTACATTTGACTACTGATTGAAATTAGGCAAGAGGAATACCCTGAAGACGACAGACATGTAAACAAGGTTACATTGGCAACTTAACTTTAGTGTTACAAACGACTGTTAATGAAGCAAACTGAGTCGGAGAGCCAAAGAAACTTCGAAATACCAGTGCTGACTAGTTCCTTCAAACTGTACCTCGTTAATACTCATATCTAAGCATGAAGGTGAAGTCATATCCTCAACAAGGTTTAAGTAAAATGTTTGGTACTGGATTGCGAGTTGTCCGTAACAGTCATCATGCAAAACCTGAAGGAAGTTTGTCAATTTGTGTCTATCTGGAGTAAAGTCGCCATTGGGTGGATTCAGGATCAAGGCAGAACATATTGCATATCATTATATACCATATGCTTATCTATCTCTGCAACTATCATTATATACCATATGCATATCTATCTCTGACTTAGTAAATTTGTTTTCTTGTCTTACAACAGAAAGATGACTGGTGACTATGCTATATTTTGGGCTTAACCAGTAAATAATAAATGACGCCTTGAACAATAAACTCTGCATATAATTTCAAGTTCTATTATTTGTAAGAAAGTGTATTCCCAAGATAGTTTCAATAGACTTTCCATGAAAGTTGCAAAAGGAGAAAGGAAGCTGAAGCATAATTGAGATAAATTTAAACAAAGCAACCAGAAATTATTGGATTTAAAGGGACGCTTAAAACTGATAAAGAATTCAGCCTATTTTCCTCAGCACCACAGTTAAAATATACACAAGTGCTTTGTGAAGAATAGGGACATAACAAACAAGTACGCAAACATTGCTCACCCAAGGCATATTAATATTGAAACGTGATTGCATACTTTTAGGATCCCATCAGGAGTTTGAAGTTGTGTGCACCATCCTATGTCGTGGTAAGATAGTGGTGTATAGAATGTTCTCGTTCAAGGTGTATATAAGATTCATGGTGTATACAAGTTTCTACAATGATCCAGAAACTTCTACACTAGTGTCCGAAAGCTATAAAAACACTACTACACACTATTCAAAGTCGAACACAGTCGAACAGAGATCGTAACAGCGTGTACATCGTGCATCGAAGCAGCAGTATTTGTAATTTTGTGAAGTGATGAAATTAATTATTAAATAAAGTGATGAATGAATTGTGAATTAAAGTGCAAATTGTAACAAAGTAAACTTTAAGCCTAATATTAAATGTGTAAATTGCAATAATTAAAAAAGTTAGTTATTTTAATTTAACCAGCGATTGTTTGATTACTACACAATCCAGTGGTACGAATCCGAGTACAGAGAGTTGGAGTAAATTGTCAAGAGGGCAATTTCGTAACAGAATAAATGGTCAAGAGGGCAATTTCGTAACAATATGTTACTTGCATGGATAAAGACTAGATCAAAAGGTACCTATGATGGTGATGCTGAACAAATTTCTAACGTTTTGTGATTCAATGCAATTGATTGATTTAATATTGTCCAAAAAAAGTTCGAATGTAAATTCCTGAATCGAAATTGTTGTCAAAATTTACCTTTTTCCATACCATTTCAGTTCGCGTAGTGCATCAAGTGTCCACTTTAACCCTTTAAAATGTGTGAAATATAGAAAAAGAGGTATCTTCCCACTTTTATACATGTCGCGCCGGTAGCATCTCATTTGCCCAAAACAGTGCATATTAAATATAACTGACATTTGTGCTGTTTGCTGTCCCCATGCCTCACTTGCCACTAAACTCTGCTTTGGGGACTACTCATTGTAAACAAACAAAGCGAAAAGGGAAGTTAAACAGTGGCGCTCTTCTGCCCAAAGCGCGAATTACTGCGTGGATCGATTGCATGAGGCACAACAGAAAATATAGGCCAACCAGAAGCAAGGGAACACCCACTCATTCAAAGCATTCAGTGTAGACGAAAGTAGCATAAATCTCGCAACTTAACAAGCAAATCCCATATCACTGGCGGATGATGAGGAGGCCTAATCCAGACAGACCACTACCAAGACCAGCATAAGTACATGGGGCGCTGGCATAAGTACATACAGATAAATTTATATTAATCCGCATTTTATATGCCCGGCGATATCTTGCGCGTATCAGGAATTTTTGCTATTTTTTATGCTGCCTTGTTGGGCATATTACAAAAGCGATTGCAATAAAATTCGATTTTTGCCATTGATTTATGTGTGACTTTTCCGTCGGAGGAGTCGACATTGCCCCAATTGAAAAGTAGGTATTTTCGCTGTAGTCGCCATGGTCCTCTGAAGTAGGCATAATGGAGAAAAATTGTGAAGAGAGGGAAAGGAGCCATTTTAAATCACATTAAAACAAATGGGTCCACAAGCGTCACACACACACACACACACACAAACCGAACACACAGCCAAACAAAGGGACATGCAAACATCACAACTAACGTGTACGCACTGGGCGAGCCTAGCAAGGTGCAAATCAGCGCCAAACACACAAATTGTGTACTGTGGACGTTTATGCTTTGCTAATATTCGCCCACAAGGAGTGCCGGTGTTGTTTGATTGGCGCCTGCTAGGGACTGCAGGGGATTGTCTGCAGCTATCAATTTGTGCCTCTGAGTTGCCTACTGATCCTATTGAGTACACACCAACACACACACTCACACACATTTTACATACTCACTCAATCTTGACTCCTCGTAAATTTGCACATGGATATGATGAATGATTTTATGGTTTGTTTGACCTGAATTCTATGCGCACACATATGCGAAGGAAGCAGCACAGTTTGCTGTTTGCATAAGAAATTGGATTTTTGCATTAGTTATGGTAATGGACGAGTAAGTTGAAATTTTCCTTTGTGTGCGAATAGAGCAAACCTTTTTTAATTTCAAAGTAATACCATGTTAAGGCGGCTGAAGCGCGGGAACTTGGGTACTTGGGTGCTCCAACGGGGGAGATTTATTTATGCAACTGTTGTAATTGCATCAGCACAAACTGGCAACTGCAGTGAAGTGGCCCGGTTCAAGCAATTTTATATGTTATTAATGCACTTCACTTGGATTTTTGAGAGCTAAATGCGAGCATGTAGCAAGCAGAGGGCCTCTTTTGTTAGACAGACTGGGAAAATCTGACAAAGAACGAAGTGGCTGAAATTTATATTTAGTGAGGGTACAATGTTCCGCTGAGGAGCACTCACTTCAAACAAGGGCCCCATTCCAGCGATATGTTGGTAGTTGCAAGGAAGGAAATTATCAAAAGGCAAACAAATTTTCTTTCTAATATTCTCCAAATTGTGTTCACTTTGCATTTAATGCTTTTAATACAGTTTACCCTTGAAATGTGAGAGATAGGATAGATTGAGTTGAATTGGTGGTACCCAGAAGAGGGTGTGCCGGTATGCATATATATATTGGAGAGTAGCTTCAATCATGATTGTCCGTTCGTCTGTCTTTCTGTGTACACTTTTCCTCCAAATTGTCAGAGGTATATTAATGAACCTTCACATCAGCATAAGTATGCTGTATGCTGTATCCTTCAACCAGTCAACACACTTTCCCTTTAGTAGACCAATTAATGTTTTTGATTAGCAACAATGTTCAGTTGACTTCTTTCTCTATTACTGTTACAGTTGCATTACTTAAATAATTCGCTATTGTACAATATCAATGTAGAGCACAGAGGAAGAGATAATGCCATCATGTTTCGATATAAAAAAGAGAATTGGGAGAAATGAAGCTATGCCGTGGTCTGCTGATAATATCTTCACCTGATCAGTTAAGTTCCATTTCTATAATGAAACTCTGGTAAGTGGCACAGTTCGCAATTCTACTTTAATATCTCCCTAGAACAACTTTACTTCAATACCTCCCAGCGTACACATTCACACCCCTCATTACAGCATCATTTTGAAGTCTTTCAGCTCCAGGACAATCATTTATATTCAGCATAAATAGTTTCGTAAGTTTTTGTGCTACGTAAGCTCCACAAAAGTTTTGGTCAATCGAAAAATAAATGGACGCAAAAAGAGGAAGAAAGCAGCACAAAGAAAGCAAAACTATTACAATACCATTAATGACGTGAAACTCCAAAACAAAACACAATAAATTCATCAACGGAGTCATTCAATAACTTCGAACAACATCATCAGCATGCAACAACATTAATAAAAGTCAAACAAAAACAAGAACCACAGCAAGGACTACAAGGACACACACACACAAAAAAAGAACCGAAAACTGCATGAAAAGCCAAAAAAAGAAGGAAAACTTTCTCATTGGTATGGACCAATATGAAAGCAATATATTGGAGAAAACAAACTCATTTGGAACGGCACCAGCCAGCACGGAGCGGCGCAACTGCCAGCGCCAATGCCAACAGAAGCACTTACAATAACAGCAACACCAACAGCAACAGTCGCAGCAGCAACAACAAAAACAATAACTAGTAAGAACATCAGCAACAATGACACTTTTGGCCTTATTGCCAGGACCGCCGCAGGGGAACTGGCTGGCCGGGCACTGCTTCAGATCACTGTGGCCGGGCATTTGGCAAACATTTCAACGTTTTCAATTCGGTTTTAATATTGCAACTTTTTTAATTATTTTCTTGTGGCAGGGCGCACGTTGAGCTCACAAAAACGCAAGTGCCAGAGACGAAGAAAAAGTGTTAAATAATCTTTCAATACTTTCGCTTTGTTTGCACTCGCCTTTGCGCCAGTGGCCGATCCAACCGCCACTTACAAGCGTGCCACGCTGGCAAACATTTTCCTTTTAGCTCAATATTGACTTTTTGTGTTACGCACGACCCAGCCCCCCTCCGCCTCCCCAGCCTTACGGCATACGCAGCGAAAGTTTCCAATAAGCGATGGCGGCGTTTTTCCAGCATTCCTTTTACCGAACAAAGCGCGCCGCTATTTCGCTGGGACGTTAATAGTTTTATGTGCGTTTACGCTTGGCTTTGGTGTGCCAACACACTCAAACGGACATGCAGAATCCAACACGCCTTCGCCCCCTCCCCACCTCCATTCGACGCTCTTTTCTTCTGTTTTTCGATCACTTTAGTTTTCTTCATTTTGAAGCGACCGCTTCCATGTTGTTGCTGGTGGTGGTGCTGCTGCTGCAGCAGCCACTGTGGGCCAGTGTAAACAGAGCCTTAATGAACTTTTGTGGCAGTGGCGCGTTGCGTTGCTGTTGTTGTTGTTGGCGTTAGTGGCGCTGCTAAATGACATCGCTTGCACACTTGCAAATTAATGCAACGCCTTGGCGAAGAAGATTAAAACGTTCGCCAGTGGCTGCATTTACATTTTACGTTTGATGTGCGCGGGCGTTGCCGGAGATTGACTGAGATCGCAATGAGCCGCAATTAAAATGCTCAAATATTGTCATTCCGTCGACAAGGCGTATGCGCCACATTTGCAATTCTCATCCCTATCAATGGCTTTTAATGGTCTTGTAGCGCAAATAGTAAAACACTCCGTTTGTTGTTATTTCTCAAGCGTCGCTTTTTTGTGTCCGCCAGGTGCAAGCGGCCGCACATTCACACATACGCACAGCGAAAAACTCAACTCTTTTCGGACCTGCCACAGTTATCCATCCGCACACAATTGCTAAGCAGTCCTGCGATGCTACTTTGTAGCCACAACACACACATCTCGGCAAGTGCTCAAGTGTGTGTCATCCGGTGCGGGTGAGGGTGCGGGTGCGGGTGCTGGGGCTGGTTCTGGTGAGGGGCCTGTGCACATGTGAGAGCTGCCTTGTCACAGTGACGAACACGAAGTGACGTTGTGGCTGGTGATGTTGGTATATCAGTTGGTGTTGTTGTTGTTGCTGCTGTTGTTGTTGCTGCTGTTGTTGCTGTTCTTGGTGAGGCAGAGTGGAAGGGTGCTTGAATGAATTGCTTATTGTGCACCTTAAGCACGAAGCAGAAATTGAGCATTTTACCTATTTTAGTTCCATTGTTGTGTGTGTCAGTGTGTGTGACATTTTGCTCATTGCATTGTACTTGTTGTAATAAAAGTTGTCATAGTTGTTGTAGTTTTGAAAATAAGCTGTCTTGTTGACTTATTTGCTTTCTTTGCAGTTTCTTTTAAAGTTGTTGGCGTTCTTTCCATCATAAAAGTATTTATTTTTAGTTTATTTTTTGCACAATTTGTATTTCTGTATTTGTATTGCTGTACTTTCAGTCCTTACGTGCGTGTATGTGTGTGTGTGTGTGTGTGTGGTAGCAAGTTATAGCAAAGTAAAAAGGACATAACACGAAGTGTTTGTTGGTTGTTTCATTGTATGCGCCTGAGCTGTTTGTACTGCATGTGGGGAAATGGTAAAAGTTGAGTTTGCATTTTGTTGAAAAAACTTTCTTCAAACTTCAATCGATCTTCTGCTTGTTCGTTGTGAGTGCTGGCGCTGGTGTTGGAGTTGGTGTTGTTGTTGGCTTTTGAGAGATTGCTATCTTTATGTCACTAATACGTTTCAGTTGACTGTCAGTGCAGGGACTTGCGTGCATTTATAAGCTGCCTGATTTTATTCTTAACTTCTTCGTACTTTTGATATGTTTTAGTGACTTCATTTTCATATCTTTTTTTAAGTTATTCTAACACTGTCAAGGGAATAACTTTTTCGAGTGTAACCTACTATAAAGTAAACACCTGATTTATGTACCTTAAACTTCGATTCATGTAATATGAGGACATCAATCAGTCACTACACTCCTGGAGGTATTTTATTTATTTACATAACATTGCTGAGACAATTACAATCACATAAACACATCCCCAATTGACATATATTTTCTGATCTAGACGGGTTTATACAATTAAAGTGTGTGGTTCTCTCGTATAGTGCTCCATATGAGTATCTAAACATGCATATGTATGTAAGCCCGTGTGTGTGCCATTCAAAAAAAAGTATGTAGTTTGCCACAGATCATGATTTCTAGTGTCGCCCACTTAACTTGTAACGTGAAAGAGAATTTCATATATTTTGTTCTTCTTCTTGATGAGACTTCTTATCATGTTCTTTGGTTGGACTCACATTTGACCGCTTCTAGCGAACTTTTCGATGTCAAAACGCACGTCCCAAAATTTGTGAAATGCAATGATGTGTCAATGCTTAGGTAAGGCTGGCTAGCTTAAGATGACTCCTGAAATAACCTCACTGAAGTGGGTGCATTAAGCCGAAACATTCTTCTGGGACTAAATGGGGCACCTTTGAGAATTTGTGGTGAAACGAACGATATTGCTGCTGCTAGTGGAGGATAGCTCAAAATATATTAGAAGTGGGGTAGGCCGGACAATCGAAGAGGGGAGTCTCCAAGCACTCAGGCACTGTTGCCATTTGTACTATAAGCCTCAAAATATAAGGAGGGAGGGGGTTAGGTGGAGGATAGTGAAAGGCAAGTTATACCTTTTCAAACTTCTTTCTTAGAGTAAGGATGTATTCCCTTTCTTCTTTAAATTTTCCATGTGGTCACTTCATTATCCAACTTCGTGTATTAATTATTTTCATTCATTATTTCAAATTTCTGTTCGAATAATATCGAAGCCGGTCTCATAAATTATAAGTTATTCGCCGTAGGGAACTTTGCTTGAAAGCTGGGTTAGTCTCTCTGACATGCCAAATGATTGGAAATGGTTCAGACAACTTCCAAATTATATTCACCAAAACTCCTTCATTAATTTCACAAATAAATCACCTAAAGTCAGACTAATGCAGCAACCAGTTGCACCACTAAAACACATCCTGCATTACGGGCTGCAGACCTGTGCGGTTGAAATGAGGTGTTTTCATTGTTTTCATCGATTGCCAAAAAGTCTATTTCCGAAAGGTTTTCGCCAAATCCCATCTAAATCTCATTCAAATGATTCCCAAACTTCATTATCAGCAAATAAGGCTACTTAAAACGACGAGAGAGAAAGTCAATCTATCAGCAACAGAAATAGTTGATCACAAATTGACAACATTTAATTGCAACCGCATTAGAATTCAAATATCCATGAAAACTTCAGTTTGAATAATAAAATTTAAGTACCACAGTTCTTTTGCAGGGCAAATTCGAAACTGAAACTCTTCCGTAATTGTTCTAAATATAAATTTCAATTGCTTTCGCACTTGCACACGGATGCAATGTCCTGTACACACACTCATATATGATTATATGCAATCGCACACTCACACAGTCACACACACACACACATTCACTCTCATACACACATTCAGGAGCAATCATGTGCGTTATAAAATTTACTGCATCAAATTTCATGCAACAGCAAAAATATTGCTCAAATTGATTTTAATACTTCACCACAGGTTGCACACAGCTACATGCGGCAAAACCACATTGCAACAGTTGCTCAACGAAATGTGTGTTGCAACTAAAGTTAAATTGCTGTTGTTACGGCTGTTGTTGCCTGGACGGTGCACCTACTTCATCTTGCTTTCAGAATTTCAAAGCATGACACAGCTGCCTCATAGCTTCTGGTCATTTACATCGGTTTTTCGGTCGGTAACAAAGTTGCCTCCGTTCCTGCTGCTCCAGCTGCCGCTGCTGTTGCGGTTTGGTGTGCTCTGGCAACACACTCAAAAGAGCACAAGTATAAAATGCTGCATTCTTTTGGACGAAGATCTGAAAATCCTCCACTGTGGCTGAGTGAGTGTGTTTTTGTGTGGGTGTGTGTGTGAGTGCGTTTTTGCTCTGTTTGAAAGTTGTGGGAAAGTAGTAAATATGAAAATAAAAAATTCAACACAAATGACATTGATGCATTTAAATGTAGAATTGTTGATATTGTTGTTTCATATTTCCCGCTCTTGCCGGTTCTTCCCCTTGGTAGTGTGCGTTTTATTTCTGCCAGCATTTTGTATCCCTAATGAAGGGTCAAATGCAGGCCAACGATAAGAAGTATTTTTAGAACGTTGCAAGCTTGCACTCCAGATGTGAGAATATGGAAGGGAAACTGATTTTCAGCAGAAAAAAAAACAATTTATTTAAGGTATAATTCCAGAGCAAGTTGTGTTTCCCTTCGTTGAAGTTGTGTTTCCCTTCGTTGAAGTTTTGTTTCACTTCGTCACTTGGAATTACTTTAAATTTTAACATTTTATTTTATTTATTTTATGGGAATCACGAAGTTGCCAATCAAAAAGTAATTTGTCTGAGATAGTAACAAAATAATTTGTGAAGGATGAAAGTCAGTCAGTGTGGTTCGAAGTATTTTCCTTGATATTTCTTTGAATTTGTGCATACCATTGTCTGGAAGCTACCAGTTAGAAGCAACTTCGTTCTAATTGGGATTTCCTATAACTTCGAATGGCAAATGATCCTTGTGTTCCATTTAGCTATCTGAAAAACTTTTCAAATTTATTTGAAGTAATTTTCATTCTTTAAACTGATGTTGATACCTACAATACGAATGATTCTAGTCGGTTCTGTCTTGCTCTGTCGATTTGGAAGTAAGTTTGGCATGAAAACGGAATGTCCTTTAGTACGGGAAAACATGACGTTTCACTGAAAACGTCTTTGATAGCATTTGAAATACATTTTTACTATTGTTTTAGGAATTTAGTTTACTATCCTTCAAGGATATGAATATATAGAAGCTCCTTTTACTATTGCAGATTCAGTATTCGACAATTTAAAATGTAATTTTTCTAAAAATCATCATTTTGGATTTGAAGCAGCTGCTTGATACTGACATTTTGTTGCTACTGTTTGATTATTTTTATATATAGGGTTTTTGAATAAGAGCGCTACAAAAGTTTTTTTAAATAAAACAAAACCGGTTTTAGATATCAATGAAATTCTTTATTCCTGTGAAAGTACGTTCGATGCCATTATGTATGGAAGTCGATTTCTTCTGCATGGCCACCACGGGCACGCTTGCAGAAGTCCAGACGCTGAACCCGATTTTCAACGGTTTTCAAGCATAAATCGGCCGATACTGCTACAATTTCACGTTCGATATTCGTACGAAGTTCATCAATCGTCGCTGACTTGTTGGCATAGACCATAGACTTGACGTAGCCCCACAGGAAATAATCTAACGGCGTCAAATCGCACGACCGAGGCGGCCAATCGACTGGGCCATTTCGTAAGATAACACATTCACCAAACTTGGTTTGCAGTAAATTGATTGTGGCATTCGCTGTGTGGCTTGTGGCGCCGTCCTGTTGGAACCACATGTCCTCCAAGTCTATATTATCCAATTGGGGCCAAAAATATTCGGTTATCATTGAACGGTAGCGATTCGCATTCACAGTAATGTACCGGTCTTGATCATCACGGAAGAAGTACGGCCCAATGACGCCGCCGGCCCATAAACCGCACCAAACCGTAATTTGTTCGGGATGCAATGATGACTCATGGAGTACGTGTGGATTGCTGTCTAACCAATAGCGCATATTTTGCTTATTGACGAAGCCATTCAGCCAGAAATGAGCCTCATCATAAATTGGACGTAGCGCTCTTAAAGTTGAGGCGACTGACTCCGAATTTCGGTAGTAAATTTTAATAATTTTGACTCGTTGTTGGCTCGTATATCTTTGCATGATGAAATGGCAAACCTTACTGAAGAGAAGTGTCTAAAGAGCGGGTAAAAATATGGCGTCGTTTGCTGTCACTATCGATTTACTTTTGTAGCGTTTCTTTTGAAAAACCCTTTATTTCAATTTATTGATGAGGTAATTTATTTTTATATAGTATAAAAAGTACATTTGACTTCCAATCAAAGTTACCTCCTTTCCAGCTGCCGCTACTGTTGTGGTTGGAAGAAATAGTTTTCTTGGTGTTTGAAGCACTCTCGATTATCATTGCTCATTTTCTCCATTCTCTGACGGAACTGTTTGATTCATTGTTCGTTCGATAGAATAGTCTCCGAAATTGACATACAAGAAATATTTAAAACTATGAAGGAGCTTCTGTAATGGAAAAATGCATATACGACTAAAATTCTAATGGCACAGATCAATGTCAAGCCATTGTCCAATCTTTTTTATACAATGACACTCACTTTAACACAAGTTTAATCAGTTGGTGTAAGGCACTGATATTTCCATTCTTGATAGGAAAACAGGTCCGATCAGGTATGACGTTTGCTATAGGATTAAACTGCTTCATCTTAGAACTGTGTAAACTAATTGTGTACAAGTTAACAGTATCACTTAGCAGCCGAGTGATTTATTGCTAGCCAAACTGACCATGAGCGACGTGACATTAACGCTTCGTCAGCGTCATGTGTGGGCATTGCGAAGTGATATCAATAAACTAAATAAACAATGTCAGATTCAATGTTCCCGGATAGCGTCAACTTGAAATATGCAACCATACACGAGGCGCAAGGTTAGCATTTTAGGGCTCAGGGCTTAGCTTCTGTTTCAAGAAGTTTGGTATTCTAAGTTAGTCGATTTTGGGAGTTAATACCAATTGGTCTTGTGATTGGAAAAGAATAAACTAATTGTATGCGGGTATAATCACAGTCTTCTATTAACAAAAAAGGAAATCTTAACTTACACTCTAAGGAACTGCAGAAATCATAAACTAAATGAGCCGCCCTCTGTGGTCTAGTGGTAAGCATTCTAGACTCAAACCCTGAGGGTCGCAGGTTCAAATCCTGCCACGAGCTTGGTCTTGGTCTCCAAAACGCTTCTTTCTATAAAGTTCTTTTCTCTTCGAGTCGAAAGCCTCTGTAGCTAGTACTGATGCCCCCAACACCTTGCACTCATAATTAATTATGGTGTAAGATATAATAATAATAATAATAATAATAATAATAATAATAATAATAATAATAATAATAAAAATGAACTGTTCCTTCTGCTCTTGGCCAGTTCCTAATTTAAAATATTTCCATCAAAATGTTCGAATTCAGTTTTGTAGGCCCAGTAAAGCCAACATCCAAATACCATGCTTGGAGATCATACTCAATCATATTTTCTAAGCATATGCCAGGAATAATTTGTGTGACCCAAAGTCCACTCTCTTTTGTAGCACATATTTTCTGTTCTTTAAGAAGGTTGTGTTGTTAGGAAGTCCTTTGCTGAAAGAATATTCACACACATTGCCGTCTACTTTTCTTCAAGATATACTCGGCATTTGAATTCTTTACTCTGATTCAAATGTTTCACATATTTTCTGAAATAGCAGTGTCCTGACAGAAAGCCATTTATCCTTCTAATATAATATTTACTCCATTTGATAATAGTGCTTTAGATTTTAAAAAGGTTGACAACTTTTTCACCATAGTGTGAGGTGTCCTTAATGCATGTTATACGCCCTGAATGTTCCTATCCACTCATATAATTTTTAGTTACAGATCAGGCATAGTCGTAGGAGGCTTCTGGCCCTATGATTTAGTCTACCTTTGGTGGCTTTTTTCACAGTCAGACAGTGAAAAACACATCTTTGGCAAAACAAAATGAAAGAAATATTTATCTGCAGAGTAATAACAAATTGAGACTGATCTATTCCATGGCATCTTTAAATACCCTCTTCTTCATTATGGAAACGTGGTCAGGGTTAAAATGCTCCCCATCAAAAAGTTTAAAATACTCCCGATTCAAATTTTACTCTCCATTTTCATTGTATAATCATGCATTTAAAAACATTTTGCATAGTATTTTATAATTGTTATTGTAATTGTTTTTTATTGTTGCAATCATTTCGTTAATGTCTCCAATTTGACAATTGCGATTTGACTGCTCCGCACTCCGAACTGCAATTAAATAAAAATGAGTAATGCGCGCACATTTTAGTAGTCGCCGCCATCGCACATTCAGACAGATCCTGTTAATCTTATTACAATTTATCCAATAAATACCGCAGTCAATTGTAACCGTTTAATTTAACAATAAAATTGGCAATTAATTATTGTAAATGATTTGCCTTAAATGCCACATTGAACATTAATTGTAGAAAAATGCTGGAAAAATATGTGAGCGTAGTTCGATTGAGTATTTGTACAAAGATAAATGGTATATTTACAAAGGATATCCTGGTGAATATAAAACTAAACATACCTTGAAAAGTCCTCTGTCGGCGCGGCTGAGTTGAAGGCAGCAAGCAGGATGTGCAGATTAAGTTTATATGGCAAGTAAGACTGAAAGTACAAGCTGCGGTTTGGTTACCCGGTTAGACTACTCTGCAGAGACTCCATATACTTCAGAGATTACATGAAGCATAACCGACTTTGCTCGGCACTATGTCGTTATGTCGGTATGAAAATCGTTTAAGTTGTTACCACGGGTTTTGGCGGACAAGGAATACTTTCACGGCGAGTCTCAATTTTCGAGATAGGGATCACAGTACAAAATAACTGTAGAGCATTGAGTTGTGCACCATTATTAGAAACTCATTCATACATTTTTGTAGAAATTAATCAGTAAGGATGTAGCAAAGATTGTCTATGATTCCAATGTGGTTGCAGCAGGGACGCGACCATCATCACCACTTCAAAGTGTTCAGACTACATATCTTCAAGTTTTTCAATTTCCAGCTTACGTATTCTAAAGGTACATCACGAAATGCACCATCACACAAGGCTATCATTGTGATTGAATCTTTAACTAAAAGCTCAGCGAATCTCAACGAACAACCACCGTATTCCCCAGATTTGGCTCAGTGTGATTTCTTCCTGTTTCCAAAGCTGAAATTGGTACTTCGTGGAACACGTTCTGAGTAGATCGAAGCCGTAAAAGGAGATTCGAACAGGGAACTAAAGACCATCCCGGCATCGGCCTATTATATGTGTTATGAATGACTGGATCAATTGTTGGCAGTAGTATATTTGCTTCAGAAGAAGCCTACTTTGAGGGCGATACAATACACTTTGATGGTTAAATGAATATTTAATGTTTTATGAAATAATTCCAGGTCAATCTTTGACTGAATGTGCTTCGGCGTAATATTAGTGGCACCGCCACAACATTCAAATATTGACTTCAACTTATAACAAAGGAAAAATTGGTTCACTGGGTCAGAAGCTGTCGAGATGAGGAACAGCAGTGATATGTGAGCTTCATCAGAAGAACTCATTTTCAAAGATTTGTTTGAATGAGTGAGGAAATACTTCTAGGTCTGATACCCTGATAACAGGAACAAATATGGTGTCATAATTTTGTGCAGTTCAGTGGATCCTGTCACGGCCGCACTCATCATATTCATTTTTCAAACTAATCCGTCATGAAATTGGACTTATGTTGCTCTTGAATTGAGTTTCCCAGTAAAGACCTGCGAGTGTCCTTATCCACTGGCTTCACGGTAGCATCGCTGCTTACTCTCTGTTTGCAATATGTGAGTGCAAATATAATTTCTTAGAAGTAAATTGAAAATAGCAGAAACTTCACTGCAACAAACTCGGAATGAAAAAAGAAAATAAATTACAATTTCTAAAAGCAATAATCACACAAATAAAGACACGCACATCCAATCACATACTCGCACAAATCCACGCGAGCAGTTGCGTGGATGAGCGCAGCGTACTACAACAGATGGAAGATAAAATTCAAAATGTAATTCGAAAAGCCATCACATAAATCAGGAGGGTATTTACCCGCAACAGCTCACTAACAACTGCAGCCATGCTCGTAATAAAACCAAGAAAACTGCATCTCGAAACAACTTCAACTGATAGTAATAGCAAGGATGTCAGCCAGCGGACGACATGAAGATGTTCCGATTGCGATGATGATGCGCTGCTCACTCATATAAACAACAAGCGATAACCACATCAAACTGCGAGTAGAACCGCAAGAGAATCTGTCAATCTACGAGTATCCTCGTATGAAGCACTGGATGGAAGCTGTGTGTGCGTCGGCAAGTATTGGAGGAGCCACACGCAGGGAGCCTTCACTGCGAAAAAGCCAGGCAAAAAGAAATGCAACCAAACAAATCCAAACCAAACCAAGGGAAAGCGAACCAATTTAAAATTCAATCGATTACAAACTTAAGCGAAAAATAAAGCAGGTAGAAAGAAAGTAAGAGTAACACGACTCGCTCGGATGCCGTGTCGCCGTGTAAGCCATGTGCGTGTTAGTAGGGGAATGTGGCTGGCTCAAGGATGTGAAACTCAAGCAGCTGAAACAGTTTGACTGACTTGGCTACGAGTATATCGGCTTTGGAGCTGCTGCTTGAAATGATATTTTTGCAATTTTCTCGCGTGCTGAAAATTTCTTCATGCGCATTGTCCTTGCCACGGATATGTGCCACACGCACACGCGCACACACATCCTCACTCACATCCTACCAAGGCGACGGCAAGGTATTAAGTCAGCAGACTGGATTGCGACACCCAGCAGCAGCGTCAAATATATCAAACATTTAATCAAATGCACTTTACGGTGCAGATTGCATTTCAGCCAATGTCAATTCCTTGTCCGTGTGTGCTGGCGTGTCATCCTGCTAGGATTTAAACGCGAACACGGTGCTGCTATGTGATGATCAATTTTTTCCTGCGACAACTTGAATTCGTTCTATTTGCACAATTTTGATACAATTTCATTCTATTGGAATTTCTAATTTCCCTATGATTGTGCTGTGCTGTTCCGTCCTCGTAGTCCTGCAAATAATTGATTTGTAATGTTGCAGAGTTGAAACAGAGGGATTCTTGCTTATTTATAGGTCAGAATGTGTGTGCTAAGGAGAAGGATTTGCTTGGGAGCATCGTGTACCAATTGCTGATACTACTATTATCCTTCCACGATCTTTAACGAAATCGCCTGTTTATATTCAAAAGTTTTTGTGGTATAGCGTTGTTCCAGCTGTTCTTATACTGGCTGCGATTTTGACTTTGACTTCTTTTGGGATCTTTCTTGTGCTAATATTATTTGGAACATGGATTTTCATCTCTATCTGCATCTCATTTGCTGCCATTTCTCCTTCCAAGGTACCTAGTGACCTTTGCTGTTTATCTTCATAAGTTTTCGTGGAATTATCCTGCTCCCGGCAAATCTCAACCGGTTGAGATTTCGACATCTTGGAGGGTTTCATTTAACTGACACTGCTGTGGTGTTGATTTTTCGCTTTGGAACCAGCCCAATTTCGACTTCCACATTCTTTAAACACTCCTGTATTAAAAGTACTCAAAATTAGTCTTTTCTTTCACCCTGTAAATTAAATCAGTCACTAAAATTGAATTGACCACAAAATGCTGCCCACACATGAGAACTCGCAAAGGGTCGTATTAGGAGATATGACTTTCACTCCTCAAAATTATCAGTTTCCAATTACATAGCATGCTGGGGATCAATTCGACACCTACGCAGCCATCTCCATAGACACAAACAATTACACACACGCACACACCAATACAAGGCACTCCCATCCACCTACGCAATTAGAATCTGTTCCATTGCTTTGCCGCTCGAAATGTGCGATTTGCATACCAATTTGCAACTAATCACCGAACTGCATATTATGGACAAATGCACTTGTGTAATTCACATAAATACACAAATCAGAAGCATAAACACAGGCGCTCAGGCTCATTCACACACCCACCCACACACCTACTGCAACTGCACCTACACAGCCGCCTGCTCAGTGCTGTGTGCATTCAATAATACGAGTACGATTGCGCATTTAGACAAAAGACGCAAAGCATACCGCAAACTGCTCTCTGCGTGCATGTTGTGCTGCGGGCGGTGCGGCCGCTGCTAATTGGATGCGAATATTTTAGGCGGGGCAAATTAGTTGCTCTGCCTAAAATAACAAATTAAATTAAATGAAATTTTATTTTCTTTTGCTTGCGAAACATGAAATTCGCACAATATGCGAAGGGGGGCCTTCAAAGTTAGGCAAATAAAACGCAAAGCTCTGTGATTGGGACTGTGGCGGCGATTGCGACTCCGACTGCCGCAGGTGCCTTTGTGGCTGTGTTGATTAAAGCGCCCAGCGAAACGTTAATAAATTTTGCCGCTCACGGTACTCGTAATTACAAATGTTGACTGGCGACCGGCCACACCACTACTTTGAGCCTAGTAATATTTCCAGCAAAGGTAGGGGTGATACTCGTAACCAGCCAGTCGAGAAGAGGACTACCTTAGATTTATTTTCACCCTTCTAGCTTTGAAGGGAAGACCTTTTCTTCTCGTTGCCATTAGAAGGACGTGCTGAAGTACTGCAAAAGTGTTTCTTACACTTTCAAAGCTGGAGAACTGATGAGACTTTAATTATTAAATAATAAACTGACTGGCGTAAAATTTCCTCATTCCAATTCCTCCATAGAATATATTCCGTGGCATGCCTAATATCAAAAATGCAAATGATAAACAGGTGGAGTGATTCAGCCGTGGCATTTTCACAATGAACTCTTTTGCACGAGATTAGAAGAAAATGGAATGAAAAATGTTCAAAATTAATTTATGTTGACAGTTCCTTATCGGGAAATTCTGTGGTATCCCAAAGATATCAATCACTTATGAGTCCCCAGATTGTGCTGCCGTACGGAAACGAAGGAGGAAATGTTTGTTTCTTATGGACTCATCATAAAAAGATTGAGGAACAAGCCTTAATCAGGCAAATACTTCGGCTTGAGTGGAGAGTTTGAAGGTCTCCATTATCCCAGGAACACATGAACTATAAGTTACTGCCTATGAAGAAATCCAGTTGCCATTAGAGATATAGCGAAGCTAACTTTGGAGGCTACTTTTGTGTATAATGCGTTACTGTGTTTTTCGGAACAAGAGGTTCCTTTGATCAGGAAGAAGAGACCGTAAGTCTAGTGGCTGGCACTTTATATGAATCTGCGGGTTGAGCCTCCAGTGCTCTTCTTGCCTATATTCCTCGTTACCAGGCCAGGCTTTTTTATACATTTAACCCTTAACGAAACAAGGGTATACTATATATATGTGCTTGAGCTGTTTTTCCACCAGCAGGAGGAGGCATGCCAGGGTTGAACATTGATCAATATGAAATCAGTTAATGAAAATATGAAATCAGTTATGGTTCAACTAACACATTGGTAAGTTCGACTTCGACTCTAGTGAGTAATTGACATTATCTGACTTTACCTAGTTGCGCACAGTCTGTAAAACATCCAGTTTTTTATGTTCTGCTTAACTCTTCTTGTATAGATTCAGTTTCAACTTCCCATACTATCGAAGGTACTGCTGTCTATGAGTACTGCAATTGTTACCTCCCATGTAAGTATATCAGCTTTCTCACTTTCATCGATTCACTAGTGTTCTGGAATTCAAATTACGAGTATAAACTTCTGTGGAAGTTCCTCTTTAGTTGTTGTTTATATTGTCTGAGTTAATCAGTAAATTGGAATCATATCCTTGAATGTATATGGGAGAACAATACTTGTTTAGTGGCTGCTTGACTCTGTTTATAACCCAGAGTGTCTTGGTTCATGCAATTTTGCTGCAAGTCAAAGGACACACAAACTCTGATGACGGACTCCAAGTTCCCAGGAAGTTTCCACATAAAGTCAGAGTTTTTTTGGACTCGGTCCAGATATTTCTTCGGCAATTTCTCCCTAAGTTCTGTAGCCAATTGTAACCCATTTGTAATCGTGTGGGTCTACCATAATTAATTGCTGTTTAATTCTCTGTCTTTGGCGTATTTCACTTTACAATTCGAACTGATTTGCACTCGATACTGACAATTGGCCCAGATGCACCGTTGATAGTGTGTAAGTGATCCCTTCCCTAGCCAGCAAGCCGAGCCACTGCCAACAGAGGAGCGTCATTTCGATAGGAGTCTATTTGAACACGCCGTTGAAGTTTTATAGCCTATGTTAATGAAAATCCTTTAAATATTTGTAATGAATTTTGTTGCGCCTCACCACAGACATTTTGAACACACACATACACACCCAAACAGAGAGGGGAGTATTTCCTCAGATTTGTACACGAGCGCACAATAAAATCGCCTAAAAATGTTTGGTAACTCAACACACCAAACAAATCGAATCGGAACGAAATGAAAGGACGCGAAGGCAGCTTCTTTAATGTGGCATCATTAAAAGTTAATTAAAAATGGCGTTGCTAAAGCACAAAGGAGGAAATCACTTTTTAATTTCCTTTCGGGTCAAACCGCAGAAATGTCGACAACCAACAACAACAATATCAACAACCAGCCCGAGCATATAAAAACAACAACACCGGAGCATAACAAGCAGCAACACAAGACCCACCAGAATGGTTGACTACGCCAAGTTGGCTGCTGTTTTATTAGTTAATATTGAAATTCCAATGTGGATGTTTGAACGAGAAGCGATTGATAAGAAATTAAGCAATGCCAAAATGACTGCCAGGATATGCGCAAGCAGCAACTTAACGGCGCAGCCAAAGAGTCAGAGTAGCCAGGCAACTACCATGCTCACCAGGACGACAGGGCCGAGTGTGTTGGCAGAGCATCAAGGAATGTGCAGCATACTCGTCAGCTTTGAAGTAGCACCAAATCCAAGCCAGATTATTGTGTATTGAAGAGCCGAGAAGACAAAAAGAAATATATGAAAATTAATGACAAGCGAACGGCAGCAGCAGTGCCACAAGTTTCCCCCCACCCCCTCATGTGTACCCTTTGGAATTGAGCTGAAATTCCGCCGGAGCGCGTGCGGTGGCAACATAACGAAAAGCAAAATTCAATTAAATTGCCAAGCAACAGCAGCGACCGCTCGCAGGATGTCTACTTGCGGTTAAATGTGTGAGGTAATAAATTCCGCCTTGGCGTTATCTGCCTTTAGACGCTGTTTTGCGGCTTCGGCCAGCAGTTTATGGCCGAAATTTATTGCAGCCATTTGAGACAATTGAAATTGGCGCCCGCCGGATTCCGAAAATCGCTTTTCATTTAACCGACAATCAAAATAAGTCAACAAAAAAGAATTGAAATGTAATTAAAATTTCAGTGTGGCAGCCTTTCGGCACCTGCAACACCCACACAGACACGCAAGCAGGACTAAGCCGCACAAAGCCTTGGCACACTTATTAACAGTCACGCGTACGCAATCATTCAGAAATGTTGACGCCCCCCTTGCGCACTCTCCCAACCCCATTCACACCCACACACAAACACACTCGCAGAGACCTCAGAAAAATCGTAAGTGAAATCATGTTGTGTAAATTTTATGAGCCAGTTTAGGGCAACGCTTTCGCCACAAGTAGACGAGTGTGACAGCAGCAAAAACAAAAGGAGCAAAACACTTGTAGACAGCTTCGCCAGTTTTGTCTTTCCTTATTTTGCTGTTGCCGTTCCTGTTGTTGCTGCAGTTGTTGTGCTTGTTGTGTATTTTTTCGACCAAAACATTTTAACACGAAATGTAAACAACGAAAAAATAGCGGCAGAAATAAAAACAAGTGTCATTTTTTATGACACTTAAGCGGGCACAACAACAACAGGAAAATCAGCCAGCAAGGCGACGGCAACAGGACACCAGCAACAGAGAAAAAATAATCGCTGTTACCAGCAAGGGCAGCTTTCAGTGAGTAACAAGCGCGGCAAAGAAAAATCTCATAAAAATTGAATAAGTTTGAGATGCGACCCAGCGCTCCGGCCACGCTAGTCCGCCAAATGTGGACAAAACGTAAGCGGAAGCGGACATAAAACATTTTTTACGTTTTAAGGCCACAGCGACAAAACAGTCAAACGGCAAAATGGCAAGCGGCAGGATTCATTTGTCGGCTTGGTAAGGCTCCGCGCAGATGAGTGATTGGCCTGGCTGATATTTTTATGCTTTTGTTTTTTATTACGAGTATTTGCTTGCTGCTATTGTTGTTTGTGTTGTTTGTGTTGTTGTTGTTGTTGCTGCTGCTGGTTCGTTGGAGTGTCCTCGTTATGAGCCTAAGCAAGGATGAATGTTTGTTTTCATTTAGCTCACCTTTTTGCCTGTTTTGGTTTAGTAGCTTAGGCCCTCTTTTAACGAGTGTGTTTGTCAGAGGGTCATGACATTAAATGGTGACAGCTTCTGCCGTCCCAGACTCTCAGCTAACACGTGAAGGCGTGTGACTTGAAGTGGAAAGGGTGCCAGCAGTTAAAAATGTTTAATAAAATATTTCATGCATAAAGTGTAAACAACGAAATGGTGAAACTGGCCAAGGAATTGAACTCGACTGAAGAAACCAAACACCCAAATCCAAATTAAACTCAACGAAAAGAAAAAATGAATCATAGTTCGCCACTAATGTCCTAGTTGCGACGATACAATCGACCCGAAGAAGCATCTATGAATGACCAAAAGTGCACAGTTTCCAGATGGTGTTCCATTATTGGAGGAGGAAAAAACACTCTGGTGACGCTGGTAGTTATAAATAGAATTGCTGCTGTTCATGCTAGCTTTATAGCCAGTGAGTTCAAGTCTCTGGCTGAGTAAGTAATTTCCGTTGTAACTGCAACTGTGGTTATAAGCACAATATAAATTATATTCAAGTCGAGGTCTTGGGAGAAATCTAAGATTTTCGATGTTTCCTTCACTCAGCGAATCAGATAAAATTATAAATAGAATCAAACTTGATGGTGTTACTGCTCCCAGTCAAATTTAAAACCCTTTCAGAAGCAGTTTTCTGTAAGTTTTCATCGTTGTTTCTGGATGTCGGAGAAGTAGTAGTTTTCTGTATGTCGTCAGCGTGGCTTCAGGATGTCGGAGATGTAGTAGTTTTCTGTATGTCTTCAGCGTTGCTTCTGGATGTCGGAGAAGTAGTAGTTTTCTGTGTGTCTTCATCGTTGATTCTGGATGTCGGAGAAGTAGTAGTTTTCTGTGTGTCTTCATCGTTCTTTCTGGATGTCGGAGATGTAGTAGTTTTCTGTGTGTCTTCAGCGTTGCTTCTGGATGTCGGAGAAGTAGTAGTTTTCTGTATGTCTTCAGCGTTGCTTCTGGATGTCGGAGATGTAGTAGTTTTCTTTATGTCTTTAGCGTTGATTCTTGATGTCGGATGTGGCAAGCTATGGCTTGAAATGGTGCCATTATTTCCATTTCCCTGAAGCTTCTATGAAGATATATGATAGAAAACACTTATCAGTGAGGAATTATAATCCTGAGAACTGTGTTAATTTGTGCTGTAGAGTAGATTCAGTGATGTCAAACAATATCAGTGAATTGAATTTATCCCAGATATTACCTGAAAATCTATGGTCTCCTGTCAATAGTCCAAGTAAAATGGGTAAGATTTATTATTGGAGTAAAGTTTGATCTGAAACACTTTGTGCGGGGTTACCAGCTCGTGGATAAACATCCCAAATCTGTGGAATTTACATAACACCGTGTTTAAGTTTCTTAATTAATAATCGAATCGTATTCTGCAGGATCGTATTGGAAAATGGCATATCTTTCATAGCCGTAATGAGTCATTTATAATATGATCTTCATTGACGAATAACTTCAATTGGTACCTTAACAGGCAGAAATACTATATTGGGGAGAAGAAAAACTCTTCCAAGACGCCTCCTTCTATGCAGCGAAAGACTTTCATTTGGAAGTTTTGTGCCATCAACTGAATGGGGCTACTTGCTCAGCGATTGTGAATGGGTTCTATTCTGTCAAAAGTTTGACTGTATCACGATTTAGTTATTTGAGTTGATCACCAAAGTGTTCTAATTTGATAATCTTGAACAGATTTTAGTGTTGTTATGCGAATTGATGTCCAGAATCTGTAGAATCTTTATTCACTTTACCGAAACCATTGTGTCATTTAGGCTGCGTTAGAGCGAGAACAATTCCAAAAAATACTCGGAAATTCTTATAAACGAGAGCTCCAGAACACTTTAGAGAGGTGAATCGAATAATATTATATAGTATGTGCTATACAATCAAGCACTCCTTCACTCAACCATGCACTCCTTCACTCAACCACGTGAAAGTGCAACTAACCTGAAACGAAATAATTGCAATAACAAAACCATCCCTTGGCAATCTAAACGCCACTCCGATCGAATTGAATTATTTTAATCGTATGTAATCGGATATGAACATAAAAAGGACATTATAAAAAGTAAAATATGAATGCGTGTGCTAATTTTTTTGAGGCTGGGTTTGCATTATTTAAAATATTAATTAAAATAATATTTTAATTGACTTACTTTAATGGCGTGGTTTGTAAACTAAATTAAATTGCAACTAATTGTAAAGGACATTACCTCGACTCCGGACGGCGAAATATCTGTGGCAGTGTGTGGCCTGAATACTCGTACCCTTTCACATCGATTATTTTGAACAAGGAAAACACATTGCAGGCGAATATTATGGGATTATGTCAGTGACATTTTCCAGGATAAAGGTTCTAAGTTGTCGTAGAACAAATTATGTTTTTTTTACACAATGCATAGATGCAGAGGTGATAGAATTCGATGAGAGAATTCGATGACAGAATTCGATGAGAGAATTCGATGACGGAATTCGATGAGAGAATTCGATGAGAGAATTCGATGAGAGAATTCGATGAGAGAATTCGATGACAGAATTCGATGAGTGAATTCGATGAGTTTCAATATGACTCTCTCCCGGATTCACCCAACTCTTCAGTTAGCGACCTCTGTGGCACTCTTCTGTTTCAAAACTTAAGAAAAAGACTCGGCAGAAACAGATTCGGCTGCAATGGTATGGTGATCGCTGAAATAAAACTCTATTTTGAGGAATTAGAGCCAGCGTATTATGCGGAAAGGATCTAAAAATTCTTATATCATAGTAAAATATCGGAAAATAAACTGTGTTGTATCCTGCTCCGGGCTTGGTGTCTAAAATGCTTCTTTGCAAACCTTTCTCCTTTTGAGTCGCACATCTCTGTAGTAAGTACTCATTTCCCCACACCCTTGCAGACGTAATTCACGATGGTGTAAGTTCTAATAATAATAATGAAAATGAGATATTCTAAAAGAGAAATTATCCTTTGTTGAATCGTACAGCGTTATCGTACAGCCCTCGCATAGATATCACCTCACTTAGAAGCACCTCGATTTCGATCAATATGTGTCCAGTTTCCTGTGTGATATTCATCCCTTACAATGAAATTCTAACAAACTGCGTTGAGGCCTCAAACGAAAGCCCGCACAGAAACGAAATGAATACTCTCACAATAGGTAAACTAAAGTAATATATTTGGAGCACTTTGTTTTGTTTATCCAAATAGAATTGTTTATGTTTGCCTATATTTTACTTGAAATAAATTTCATTTATCTTTTGCCGCATGAATTATTTGCAGATGTGCTGTGTGTGTGTGCGTGTGAGAGTGCCTGGCAGCATCACTTCCAATGTAACGCACGCAGGAGCATTGTATAAATAAAAGTGAAAATCGTAATTACAATAAAACACACACTTTTCCCTACACACACACACTTATGCATATGCATATTCATATAGATCCGCACAGCTACACACGCACCTACACAAACACAGAAGGATATTCGTGCGTACATTTATAAATTAAAAGTCAGAAATGTTGCCTACAAGTCGCACAGCTAAATCACATTTGTATGCAAATGTATGGTAAGTGGACACTTTGGCACACATCCATGCACGTTCACGCACACATACACTAACACAAAGCGCACACACTCATACTTCTCAGCTCGTCCTATCTTCTAATAGGGCACCTGACAAGCGTTCTGCTCTTTGTTGGTGCTCCTGAGCGATGTTGAACGACGCACAAAATTTTAGGCAGGCATTTCACCTTTGTTAGCAATATGCAATTGTGTGAGTGAATGACTGACTGACTGAGTGTGAGGGTGGGGAAGTGTGGGGGAGTGTGCTTGTGAGTGTGTGTGAGTGTATCATTAATTGCACTTTGAGCAGAAGCTCCCTGTTAGATATGTTACCACATTTGAGGATGCAATAATATGCCTCGCTTGGATTTGATACTCGGATCAGTTGAAATATGAATTTAAATTACTTTGTGAGTTAAATGGTAAATTCAGAGATACTTGGCAACGTTTAAACTTCCAGTCACTCTCAGTTTCGCTAATTGAAAAAGAGGTGAATTTAGTACACAGAAGTCGACTCTATGCAGAAGATATCTAGATCAGGATGGAGCAGACCTACATAGAACATCAGCATTTCATTTGAGGCTACGAGTAGCTTGAGCCTGGACGATCTGAGGAGACAGCTACTGTGTGATAGACTTCAATATTATACACAGTTAGATGGGTTGGAGAAAAAGTCGAATTGGCAGCATCTACACAATACACCAGTTTGGTTGAAGAGAATATAAAGAGCGGATTAGGAGATTGGTTTATAAGAGTTTGTAATGAGAACATCGGGTGAACAATAACTCTTGGGTTTTCCGAGCCCCAGATGCGACAATTTTGCTTCTTGACGTAGCCACCGAGGTAGAAATGGGCCTCATCAGTCAAGATGATTGTTCGATGGAATTCCGGATCATTTTCATGCATTTCAAGGACCCAATCAGCAAAGACACGACGTTGCTGATGATCGGCCGATTTGAGTTCTTGTGTTAACTGAACTTTATAAGTCTTAAGACCCAAGTCTTTATGCAAAATACGGTGTTATGACGTTTGTGGAATGCCCAATTCCAAAGAACGACGAGGAATGGACAAACCTGGGTTTTCTTCCACACTTTGGGCTACAGCAGCAATATTCTCAGTTGTTCTTGAGCGACGTGCACGGGTATTATTCTTCACATCACTAACTTGTCCCAACAGCTCCAATTTTTCCACCAATTTCTGTTTTGTGGTCCGACAAGGTGCTTCACGACGACCCAAAAATGCTTTAGTTTTGCGAACTGTGACTGCAAGATTTTCACCTTTTTGTAGTGAATTTTAATCATTTCAAGCGTTGCTGAAGCGTATATCGTTCATTTTTTTAGTAATGGCGTAGTTTCTACTTGGCAAATGTCAAAGAATAAAAGCTTCAAAAGTGACAGCTACCGAAATACCGGGTGATTCAAAATAACACCTCTTGTTGGAAAACCCTTTATTTTCTGCTTTAATTTCTAGAGATTCCGTACACATATCTTTGTATAACCTTGGTAATGGTAATTTAGAGGGTGATGTTGCAGTCACTAAAAATATAAATGCGTTTTCTTTCAGTCGGTATCGTTTAATATCTATGCACAACTCGAGGGAATATCCTGAGAGTAAATCTTTAAAATGCACTGCAAGTTCCTGCATAGAAGCATTGCACTAGTGTCCCATGAAGTCCTGATAGGCACCATTAGATATGCCCACTACCACACAGAATTTGAAGCATTGTTTTTGCACATTGCAAAATGTCAAAAAACTCGTCCATCCTCACCATCGATCGGAAATTTTCCCTGTACGCTGATATATGAGATTATGAACAACGAACTTATTGCGTACGTGAAATTTGCGGCTCATTACAGAATACTCGAGAGCACAAAATGTGCCGATAATGAGCGATACAGGCAAAACGCCAGACAGGAGCATGAAGTGCGCCTTCAGTGGGCGGTTCAGCAACATCATCAAATCATATTTCCATTACACAGAAGGCTTTTTTGGTTGGTTGGATTTTCATTAAGCAACATTTTTTGTTGCTGCTGCGAATACGTGCATGCAAGTTATCAATACGTGTGTTAATTGGCCGCTGAGAAAGAACGCTAATACTCAGCAGTGCAGAGATAAAACAGCAAGAACCATTATCGTAGTGCTTGTGGCCCACCCGCTCGCATTGGGATAGTCCGACAATTGTGGTAATTAAAATAGACTTGCTTTGTGATGAGAGCATGGCACATTTACAAAGCCAAAATTTCTCACTGCAACTGGCAGCTATTTCGTTGGCAATGAATGGGGTTCATTACAAGCAGACTACAATGGATTTACACAGCAAACGGCGCACAAAGAAGGACTCAGGACTGAGTATAATACAATAAATTTAATTCAATTCTGTCAGTTGCTGCCGCAGCGGTCCTACTGGAGTCGTAATGCATGCGCTTATTACGAGTATCATTTGCAGTATTTTAAAGAGCTTATAAAATATTTGCTCATTCTTCCCCTAAATGTATGTTACATTGTAGTAATTATAAAATGTTTGCTTGCCACACGCTGCTGCAGCAGGGGGTCCCTCTGGGACTGGGCGCTGCTCCCACAAAGAAGGGCGGGAAATCGCAAATCCATTAACATTAAGTAGGCTTGATGTGTCAGTTGAAATTGCTTGTGTATGTGTGCATGAGTGGGAGGGTGTGTTTGTGTGTGTACATATGCAATTACGAGCATAATGTAAAAAAGTGCAAAGTACACACACACACACGCACACACACACACACGTAGTGGCAGCAAATGAATAACGCGCCTGCTGTTGTGTTTGCTGTATGTTGATGACGTTGTTGTAACTTGTCTGTAAACATATCCCTCAGCTGCACAACAATATAAGTTGCTGTGTTGCACAAATGCAGCATCAACAACGACACAACAACATGAACAGCACACGAGCATACTCAGCGGCATCCGTTCAAACAGTGTCTTGCATAGACGTGGAGTGGAGTGTGCGCGATTAGCGAGAATGAAATTAATTTCAGTTAAGTAGATTAAGTTGTCGTTGCATAATATTTACCATATGCAGCAAGTGAACAACAGCAACAGCAACAGCAGCGACAACAGCGCTCGAGATATTCATTGAAAACAGCAGGCCTGAAATTACAAATTATTTGCGGAGAATTGACGCTTTCGGGAAGGATTTAAAACTATTTAAAGTGGAGCAAATTTATAGCCAAAATTTATTACAACGGACATGATAATGAATTATTATGTGGGCAAGGATTCGGCACTCGAGGACTTAAATATTTTAGAATGTAGAATATCGAGACCATGCGTGAATCTAAAGGGAGCAGTTCCTTTAAGTTAAGATCATTGAAATTTCCTAGAGAGCTTTCAGAGAGTCCTGCATTAAATTCATTCACTGACAAAACACTTTTCCCCCAAAACCGAGAGATTGCACTTTCTGCAGATGTGTTTCAAACACCACAAAAAGTGTCACAAGTGAATAAAGTGTGACAAGTGTGTGGCAGCAAATATTGTTAGGATATTCCAGTGCCCAGAAGAGGGTCAACAGCAATCGAAAATGAGCCTTCACTTTTCTTGCCTTTAACTGTCAACATTGCTACTTAATTCAAAAAGGATATTTTGATTTATTTGCCATTTTATTTTATTCATTATCCTCGTATCGCAAAATCAGTAAGGAAGCGTCCACATTTCGTTCGTATTGCTGAATATTCCACTAATTGTCATCCAGATGCTCACATATGCGATCGTTCGCCACCACAAACGCTGCACTGCACAATGACCCAATTAGATATACTCGCTGAGCTACTAATAACAGCTCCATTCATAGTCGTACATGTGCAATCAGAGAATCAGGGAAATGAGCCATTTGAGCGCAGTACATCGTAGGAAATGCAATTTGACGATTTAAATTGATTATTTGCGTTGCAACACCAAATGGAATTATATGTCAAACTGATGGCAGGAGGGGAGGCGGCGAGCAGAAAAAAGCCAATACCTCCGCTATAAATAAGCGTCGCGGAATAGGGAAGCTGCATCACGATGAAATCCATTTAAATGTTAGAGCTGACAACTTTTCCAAAGCGTAATTTAATTACGAGACATGACGCTCCTGCCAGCTTGTGTGGTGTGTTCGCGGGCAGTGGACCCTGTGCGGAAAAATCGGAATCGAATAAAGCACACATACTAATCGTGGGTGGTGGGCGGTGGTGTTCATATTTAGAAATGCATGCACTCATATACCAAGCATTGAATTGGCTCGGAGAGTCCTAAAAGCACATCAGATTAACTTCAACATTCTTTTTCGTGTATTAAAGAAACAGACAGGAAAGAATTTGTGCCAAAGCCGCCTCCTCTGCCCCGGAACTGACATCAGCAAGCAGCACAAATGCAGGCCACTGCAACACAAGCACTTACAAGGAAACTCCGCTCGTTGCTGTTGGGTGCAACTTGCTCAACATGCAATTGATCCTTTGCGGCACTGCTGCTTGGTACGCACCGTACCGCACCGCACTGCACCCTGCACCGCTCTACACCAGTTCAGCTCACATTTCACATTTCAATTTGTTTTTGTCGTGTTGCCGGATGAAGCGGGCTCTGCGCTGCTCTGCTCTGCTCTGCTCTGCTCTGCTTGCTTGCCTACAGCTACGCTCGGTAAATCTGTACAAAAACAGTGTCACGACACTCGTAGCAGTGACAATATTTGCATTTCTTTATGCTGCGCCATCGCTGCTGACTTTGCACATTGTTGTACGTGTACGTGTGGCTGTGCTCGCTCCGCAACGTCTTATGCTGTGCTTGTATATCCTTTTGCTGTTTGTTTCTTGTTTGCGATTTTTTCCCGTGTCGGTCTTGCTGCTGCCATCGCGTTACCGTGCAGTCGAAAGCTTAAGATGAGATTGTGTTTGTATGTTTTCGTGTCACTATGGTGTCAGATTTAGCTCAGGATGGACAGACGGCTGGTCGGACGGAGGGACGGGAGTTTTATGGAAATTTCACTATAAATAATTCTAGTTTATATTTTAATTAATATGCAATTTAATTGTGTGCTAAATATGCAACAGCAGAGGAAGGATCTGCGTAGATGTTTTGTAAGATTCCGTCGGCGGATTTGGGTTGGTTAGTTTTGCAATTCAGAGCACGCCTGGCGGTCTGCTTAAGAGAGTACCTTCACAGATAGTTCTGTACTTTTGTCTGAGATTTTCTGCCAATTCTTAATGCAAATTTTTGCAATCAACAGGATAGGAAGCCGTCATTATTTCTATGTATAAAGAAACCTGAAGTCACTGTATGTCCTTGGATGGTTGGATGGTGGTTCGAGTTAAACTCCCTGAGATTACTACCAACCTGTAAATAGTATACTTGGACTAATTTTATCAATAGTAGAGGACAATATCAAGAGAGCTCTTTAGTCAAAGCCGTTGAAGAAGTTCGTATGAAGTCCAAGATAGTATGGTGGCTAATGGCAAAAAGGATGTCAAAACTAGATGGAAATTAAATAAAAATGAGTAATTGTATGGAGGGACCAGAAGCACTGAAATTGTAAAACTTTTTTTATCTCTTTCAAATTCTCCAAATCACAAATGGGTAAGGATGATTAACACATACAAGTAACTTTATGCAAATCAAAAAGTAATCACTGGTAGTGCCGATATATATTGATATAACGCGCAAATATGCTGAATGAGTCTTCCTCGATAATTATAAACGTCTTTAGAGTATTCAATATATAGTATATTAGTATTATGAAAACATGTTAGTAGTGTATTCAGTCCTGGTTATATCCTTTTTTCCCTACAATGTCTCTACAATGTTCATCTTTGTGAGTTTTGAGTCAATCAGCCAAAGCTTGAGCTCTGGATGGTTATAAAACTTTCCTCAGTGGTTTAGTGTGCCAGGATCAGAATGTATTAGAGATATATTCCTTAAGAGCTGTGGTTCAAGCTAAATATGAAAAAGGGCCTCTAGAATCAAATAAACTGGATTTGAGCCAGGACGAGTCACAAATTTTTCGTGCGTGAATTGCAGGAAAGCGCAAACTGGCAATCTTAAATTGGTGTTTCTGCGAGTATGAACTTTTATGACTCTAAAAATCATTCTTATTAAAAGACAAATTTCTGGTAAAAAGCTGTCACTGAAAGTTTTTTAATATATGCCTGGGAGGACTACATGAATATGAAGATTTGTGACCAACTTAGAGGCCGCTGAGCTTCGTTCCGGGTACCAAGTTTTATAGTCCATTGATGGTTATTATATGTAAGACCAAACCCTCAATACCTGCGAGGACTCCATTTATATGCCATTGTATTGAGCGTTATCTAAGTCATCTACAAGTCGGATAGTTGCCTGATCTAAGAATGAAAAGAAGAATCTAAGAATGAGACAAGAAGAAAAAAGAATGAAAGTCAGCTTCTTTGATAAATGAATCCTTTGCAATGGTGTAACATTCAAGATTATTTCCATAGGTAAAGAAACATTTCTAAACCTCCTCAAAAGCTCTTCTTTCAGCTCTTTTCGTAGCTTGACTGTAGTTATCCGGAAACTTGCCTTGCTTCTCAAGAGCTGCAGTTACAGATATTGCTGCCACCAGAGGTACGAAAGTTCGCTCTTTGGTAACCATTTCTCGGCACCACTTTTCCCATCGTCCTTGCGAATTTTATCATCTGCTGCGTTATTGTTCAGTCGTAATTACTCGTATGACTCGTATGACACCTGTTGGCGCGTTCATCGCAGACGCTTGAGTAATTTGCTATTGTTAACATTATATCAATAAAACAAACAAAAATATTGCCACTGGATTTATTATTATTGGCACAATTTTATACTACGTTGAACAAGCAGAAAAAAATGATAATCAATGTTTTCCTAAATCATTTGCGGATGACTGCATTCAAGGCCGAACGCGCATGTGTGCGTTTATTGACTCTGTGTGTTTTTGCTTATTAATTTGTAATTAGCATGTTTGTTTGTTTAAACTTTATTATAAACAATAATACGGTGATAAAATTCAAATATTTGGCTGTTCATGTGTGATTATCAGTCTATTTAAAGTTGCTTATTTGTTGCTGATACGATTTGCAGTTTGAATTAGGACCAAGTCAATTTGAGTTCAAACACTCCCTTGCTATGCCATGATTCAGAATAGATAGTCTAGAGTTGCAGTTGTTTACCTTTGGGATTGTTGGTGGTACTCAAAGCCGTTGTAAGTACAAATTGTCAACTGAATTGGAACTTCCTTCATTCCAATATTTTGTTTTGCACGCATATTTTGATGTTGAAGTTTGTTTGTAATTCAGTGATGAATTTGATAGCCACTCATGTCCAATGTTTGTGTCCATTAATCGTTAGAGCACGCTTAAAATACTTGGGTTCCCTGGTTTATGAGGTTAACAGATGTTTCAACACAAGGAATAGCTCAACTTACTCGGTTCTGGAAAAACCCCTTCCTGTTTCAACCCAAGGAATCGCTCCACATATACGGTTCTCACAAAACCCCTCCCTTTGCAATGTTCTCTACTTCCGCGAGTTGTAAATGGACATTGATCTGGCATCTCTAAGGACCTAAGAGGTCTATGCGTGGCTTATTCGGTCAACCAGTCTAACCTAACCATGGTAGCTACTGAATTCGGAAAAGCTTATCGGTGGTGAAGAATCAGCTACAAACATTCATAACACGAATATCCATTTTTTTTACTATTAAATTCATAAAATTTTATTCATATATATTTGTATTCTACAAGATTTCTTTAAAATTAGTCTTTCAACTACTGATTGTAGCTGATTCAAGCCAGGTTTACTGAGTTCATGGCCCATATATCGAAATAGTCCGTAAATCTGCTTTGTATGCTGTTCTCTTTGATGTCAATAGAAGTCGGCTTAGACCATTAGACCAGATTACTCTGTCTAAGGCAAATCCATAAATTATTGTTTCATCAGGCACTCTCATTAGTCGCTGAAGAAATCTGTGAAAGCGTCAAATATCCCGGTTATCCATGTCTGTGTGTTAGCAATTTATTTACCTTGATTTACTTCAAATAAAAGAATAGTTCTGGTAGTGTATGTACCTGTAGTGGTTCAGAAGATCTTTCACGTGTCGCTGCTTTGGACATTGGAGAAAAATTAGATGAAGACAGAATTAGTAGCTAATGTTTTTAGGGCACCGCTATTGCTCTCTATGAAAGAAAATAACGCTCTGTAAGTCCCTCATGCTTCCCGTCTTAATGTATGTCGCTAAGACGTGAACAATAACAACCAATGAGGAGAGGATGTTGCGACCAGTCGAGACGAAGATACTTCGCTAGATCAATGGTTCAATAACTGTGGACGACGCATATCGAAGAAGATGAAACGATGAAGCATATGAGCTATAAGCCAACAATAGCATAGTCAAGCGCATGAAAATCCAGCGGTTCCGCTGGCTTGGTCATGTTGAGCACATGAATAAGGACGCTCCGGCTCAGAGGGTGAATTTTTCGACACATGGTGGTGGAACGCGCAGAATATGACTACCGAATCTCCGTTGAAAAGTCCAGATGCTAGGGAATCTGTTTCTACTTGGCCTTGCCAGCTGCTCTCGCATATCAGAGGTGATTGGCGAAGCTTTATGGAGGCGGCCAAGACAGATCATCCGATGTAAGGCCATCAAAGAAGAAGAACCTATTGCTCTGATTGTGGTAAATTTTTTGGTGCGTGTGCTGTTGCCCCAGTTTTGAATTTAGTTCGCTTTCAAAAATTTGTTGACAATGGTCCACATCGCCTGCTACCAACTGCTTCATAGGGCTGCTTTACAGTAACTACGCAGGTTCTACTCCTCCGTCTTCGTCTCGTGGCTGTTGCTAGTGTAGTTAGTCTTTTTGTTTTATTAAGTTTCCTCCCATTGCTGTGTGGTATTTCCTCTGATGTCACCCTGATAAATATTATACTGCTTAGCTCTTGCCTGCCTTATCATCTGCTTTCGTTGCAACTACTTTTCTGCCTTCCTTGGTTGATCGGTTGGTTCTCGTCCTTTTTACTATGCATTTTTCTCGTGGATTTAATGTGATTACTGGTACAGTGAACACTTACAATGTTCCTTATTATTGTTAATGTAACATGTCAGCATTCTGTCGGGCATCTCGTCTTCTAACATTCATTTGCTACAATGCTCATTTGTCATTTGATACATTAACCGCAGTCAATCGCAGAGCTTTGCATAAATGTCGAAATGTTTTGACATCACTTTCTCGATGTATTTCGGATTGATTCCTGCACTCATAAAGTCATTGTCAGTTCATTAAATACATTGTCCACATTTCTAGATTGTCTCTTGGTATACATTCAAATAATATCTTACTAATAATTTAGGATTAATAGTTCAGTCAGTGTTATGTGCCAAGTGGAACTATCTTCATTTATATATGTTTATGCTGCCCCCAAGTAGTCCTTCTTAGTTCTGTTTGGGCCACCCTCTGTGGTCTAAGCATGCCAGACTTACACCTCGAGGGTCGCAGGTTCAAATCCTGCCACGAGCTTGGTCTCCAAAATGCTTCTTTCTATAAAACTTTTTCTCTTCGAGTAGAAAGCCTCTGTAGCTAGTACTCATTCCCCCAACACCTTGCACTCATAATTTATTATGGTGTGAGGTATAATAATAATAATACATAATAGTTCTGATTGTTTTGGTAACAATATTTAGTCGTGAGTTTACCACATTACGCCACAGACAGTAAAGTATTATCATGTTTGAAATGATACGGTAAGTTGATCACGTGTAGTATGAATGAAATCGGTATTCTCAGCATTGGTATTCTCTTGCTTAATCCAACCTTATTCTTGGTATTGGTATTCTCTTGCCTAATCCAACCTAATTAATGAAACCAATTGGAAACGAGTGGTTAAGATAGAGAGCCATTACAGGATTCTTCCTAGTTGTTCAGTCCGTTGCACACAATGTCCTTGTTTCAGGCTTCAGCTTTCCCAACTGGGTGCGAGTGAATTTTGCTGCAAATTCAGTGTAAATCGACACTGACCCAATCATTGTAACCACACCGGAAGAAGCCAGTTTACGATGTTTACCATGAACCAAATATGAGTATTGCAGCTCGGTTTGCACAAATCCCCAGAAAAAGGACAACACGCGCGCTCACTAAGTGGTGGGGATATAAAAATGCTTTCAGTCGCCAAGGACTAATGCAGCTAAAAATGAACTTAAACACAATACCAGCGCTCAGTTGTGCTCGCCGCACTTTTCAGTCTGCTTTCATGTGAGGTAAGCTGGCTCGCGCACTGCCGTCTGCGGTGAGCGAGTTTGTATCCTTATAACCCTGCGGCGGATTTGTAATGCTCGTACATGAAAAAATATTTTACTGCTTACTTGTTATGTGTTCCACATGAATTATTTCTGATTGAGCTGAAAAATCCGCAAAGAGAAAAAAACCCGAAGCGGTTGTTGTCGAAAAAAAGTTACTGTACTGCAAATCCACATCGTCATCGGTTTGCACAATGCTCGCATGCAGGTCGAGTGTGTGGAGCAGGTGAGCTCAACTTCTTGAAGAACGCACCGCAATGTGCAAAGAAGTATGTGAATTGTGAGTTGTGAGCTGTGAGAATTGCGGTAAGTGAGTGGCGGCGGCAATGGCAAGGAATACGCCACTTAAGAACGCCAAGAAAAAAAGCGGCGCTCCCAATAATGCTGAAAACCGCAAAGGCAGAAATGTGAAAGGAAAATATCCCGATAAAACCAGTGGGCACGATTTGTGAGTATTGCGTTTTTATAACTGTAAATATGAAAGCATTTAAGCGGCGTATAATCAAGCACACGAGTCATAAATATGTGTTGACCTTCCTATAACAGTTGAGATTTTATTTACCTGCGCATGCTGGCAGCCCCGGGCTCATTCGAAGCGATATTCCATAATGTAATACGAGAATAACTTATTCTAATTAAACTTGTCAATATTTGTATTTATTTTCAATTACCGCTGCTGCCAGTACAGCTGCTACAGACAAACAAACAAAATATACGGCCATGCGAGTGAGTGTGTCAGAGTGGGAGTGGGTTTTTGTGGGCGGCCAATCTTGGCCGTATTATGCGCATTAAAATGGGAATGAAGCAGGGATAAGAAACCAATGCAAGAAAATTAAATTCAATTGCTCAGCACAAACTCAACACAAACACACAAACTTAAACATAAAATTCAATTAACACATACGCAAACATGCGCACACTTACACACACTTAAGCGACCGAGAGCCAAGACACACACACAGCAGCATACACAGTCACACAGTCACACAGAGGGTAGGACATTTCCTCAATAACAAGGACATTGTGTGAACGTTGAAGGAGTTACAGAGTGAAACTGCTTGTAAGCGCATAAAAGCAATTGAAAGAACATGAAAAACAATAAAAAGAAATTACAAAGGAGAATCATTGAATCATTTAATTAGCGCTTAACTTATCGTACGCCTTTGGATGTGTCGTTGCGCCGTCCCTCGGTCGTCGTTTCGCCGCTACTCGTACGTCGGTGGGCGCTGGCAAGTAAGGATACAGCGAACAGAGCAGTGCGGCAAAAACGATTTCAATTAGCTGCTGGTCAATATAAATATATTAGTTTTTGGTTAGTTAGGCGACTAAGGGGAGTGGGTGGGGGCGCCAGTAATAATGGGGAATGAACAAGTCGTTTATTTTCATCATGTTAAGGATGCGCTCAGCAAGCCGGACAACACACAAGACAGCCAACCAGCAAGAAAGAGACTGAGCAATCCACAAGACCACACACACACACACACACACACACACACATAAAAAGGCTAGTTTCGTTGACAATAAGGCCAAAAAGGGACGAACGCAAAGAAACGAACGATGTTAGTAAGCAAAACAAATTCAATTTCAAGCAAGAGCCGCGAGGGGCGGGCGAAGCACAGCTATTGAGAATATTTTCGGAAAAGAGCAACAACAACACAGCAGCGGAATTGTACAAAAAAGAAAAGGGAGCGGTAATAAAGGAAATATATCAATGCATGTTTAGTCGCAGCAGTGGAAAATTAATTGGAATGCACACAAAAAGGGGACGAAAATAGAAGAAATGGACTAAAAATTAAACTGCCCAGAAAAAAATGCAAAGCCAAATTGTAATTTATACAAACCAATCCGAGTACTTTTGCCTCATCGTCCTGCGGACAAAAAATGAATCCCGAAAGAATCGAAAACTGGAAAAAAGCGCGCAAATTACTTAAGCGCAAATTGACATTACCACTTGTTCGTGCACATAATAAGCTTGTTCTCCCCCGTGCATGTGTGTGTGTGTGGGCAAAAGTGGGTGTGTGTGTGTGTGTGTGTGTCGGTGCAATCAGCAACACAGGATACGGCTCCGTGCTAATGAAAAAGCCTCTCGCAATTGTGTTTGAAACATTAATACGAGTACTGCACAAAATGGCAGAGATTATTGGCAGGGCCCACCGCAAAGGCCCGAAAGGAGCTGAGGACGAGAGAGTGGTTGTGGTGGGGATAAGTCAAACAAACGCAAAGCACGAGTACTAATATCCAAACGCTTTTATGTTCTTTGGAAATTTTTATGGATTCTAAAGTTCAGCTCCGCGGCTACTACTGAGCAAGTCAAACACTCCAGCACTCCAGCACTCCAGCACTCCAGCACTCCACGCACCACGCTTTTTGTGGAGCCTAAATTAAGCTGATTAAGCTGAGATTGACGGAAATGGCTGATCAAAAAGAAAGGGTGAAAGCACAGCCGCGCATATGGGTGTGTGCGTGTGTGCATGGTAGCGAATCAGCTTAAGCGTGTGTGCCTCCACAAAGCCAAATGGTGCCATTTGTGCGTGCGGATGTGGCAGTGACGCTGTGAGTTTGAATGTATTGGTGGGGATTACGATTATTTTTGTTTGGCTGTCTTTTTTCTCCTGCAGCCACATGTGGCCATGTGGGTCTGCTTTTTCCACAAAGCAGGCGGCCTATAGGAGCTGCCGGGCCCTGCCACGCTTATTAACCACTTCGGCGTTAATAATTTTCCACTGAAATTCAGTTGCTTTGTATGCGCCGATACTAATCTCTGTGCTGCTGGTAATTGTGAAAGCCATGGTAATTATTTGCAAAATGGCCTTTAGACGATTAGAGCGACGGGGGCGGGAGAGAGAGCGTGCAATTCTGTTGTTATTCTCTGTTGTTGTGTGAGTCGTTTTCGCTTTCTGCGTGTAATTGGATTTCTGCTTGAATTTCATTTTATTCCATTACATTCTATTTTATTTTATTGGTGTACTTGCGAATTTTTTCTAATACCCATTCGCATTCGCTGTGCGCGTTTAGCTCAAACGCTGCTCTTGCAGTGGGTTGCTGGCAAATCAAACTGAATTGAAAGGAAATTTAATATGCCTGCAAATAAAAATAATCACACAGACAACTTTGAGGCAAACTGATTTCATATTAGCACTGATATGGCTTGTTCTCTGTGTACCTGCAGCTAACCAGGGATTTGCCATTCCTGCAAAGCCATACGAACTTAATCATCAGCTAATGTCAGGCTTAGTCGTGATTTATTTATCTAACAATCTTCGATTTCGAAATGATCTCTCTAGCAGCGTGATAGGGTCGCAAATTGATACTAATTATAGAAGTTGCAGCAGGATAGAATTTACAACAGATTCTCATACCATTCAAAAGGGTGCTCTAGTATGGTTTTGTATAGGCAGCTGTCAGGAACTCGCAATTGAAATATGAGTACCAACGAGGTTTGGTAATGAGCTCCTGGAAGGCACTACATAATTTTCAAATGTAATATTCTCGTCGAGGACTCGAGGTGAGAGTTGATTTAATCGTATTTGCAATAAGAACAAAATAGAGGTATTCCCACCGTCATCAGGTGTGAGTTAATTGAGTACTTTGTCAATGGCAATTGACTTTTTTGGTTAACTATTTTTATCACAGGATTATAGATGCCGTTGTTGTTGTTTGATTGTGTCCGGAAAAAGCTGTTATTTCCGATACACTAATAACTTCCGTAATTTGATATGGTATGAAAACAATTGCTCTTATATAATTCGACATTCCCTACGTCACGCTTCGATTTTTGTTATTTTTAGAGAACTTAGATAGATAGATAGATATAAGTAGGGTAGGTCTGAGAACCGCCGAAGAAGGAGGCCTCCAAGCACTCAGGCATTAATACCCATTGTTCTAAGCCTGGACAAATATTTAGGGAAGGGGGTATATAGAGGATATTGGAAATAAAGTTACGACTTTTCACATTTCTTTGACTCTTATGAGACTCAGAGTATGTCCAGAAATAAGGAATGTACATTGTCCCAAAATATCTGACCCTAATATGCGCCTCCTCATTCTGGCTAAGGCAGGACAAGCGCAGAGAAAATGCTCTGTGCCGTTCTGTTCTTTCTCCAGGCAGGAGTTGCAGTTCGGATGCTCGATGAGAGAACTTAGTCAGGACAAAGAATATTCCCTCGACTTAAACATTTGAGGCATTAGAATCCAATCTTGGTGCAACTACACTGGAGCAAGGATATCATTGCCTAAATAGCAGTATAAGCAGGTATGTAGAATGCACAAATATTAGTTTTCAAGATGATGTATAATGCTGTGCATTTCCCCACAGAAACTAGCATCAATATCAAATGTACATCATTATGGAAATCACTATTAGGAAGTTACCTGGGCGGCAATTTAATGAGGTGATCATAGGACTGTACTTAGGATATATGAAAAGGTGTTATTTATGTAGTCCAGGGCTGTACAAAAGAAGATACGCTTTCCTGGGTGACTACTTTCTGGTCTATTCGGAACAAAAAATGAGTTCCATCAATTGCTTCATAAAACGCTCCAATTGGTTGGACTTTGAAAAGGACTTGTATCTCATGCGGTATCACAAAGGGTCAATCAAGGCCTAAACGTGCCTTTTTGGTGACTGCTCAACCGACCTACCTACCTATGGTCTCTCCCATTTCTTAAGAAATAACGTCATTGATTCAATATGCTTAGTATTACCAGATTTCGTCCTTAAATTGTGAATATATATTCTGTACAACACGTAAAAATATAAAGTATATAGTAGTAAATAGGAACACTCACCTTGGGAGTCTAGTTATTCAGCCAATATTTTCCATAGAGACTAGTTAGATCGACATCTTCATTACTATCAGATTTAATAAGCATAGAATACGTTGAAGAGAAGTTTTGGTAATTGTCAACAGTCACATATAGGCGTAGCCTTTGTTTGCTTAGGTTTATATAGCAATATATTTCTCTATTAGGTCCAGGCTGTGCTTAGTATTAACAGGTTTTGTCCTTAAATTTTATATATATTTGCTAGTAGATAGCAACAGTGAACGAATCTGCGTCACTATCAAACTTGATAAACATGGAATAGGCTGAAGAGCAGGTAATTGTCAACAATCGCATGTAGGCGTAGCCTTTGTTTTCTTAGGTTTATATAGCTATATATTTCTCTATTCAGGTTCAGTCTGTGCTTGTCCTGAGTTATTTTGATTGTTAGACCAAACTAACCCAGGTTACATGCCATGTTTTAAGGTATATTCCAATGCAAATGTTTGCTTTATGTGACCGTATTTCTAAAATTGGACATACCGCTTTAGCTCTGTGGTAAGTCTTCCTTAAGACTTCCTCAATATCAAATTAAATGTAATATTTTACAATTCCCTTGCAAAGTCATTCCGGAAAATCATTTGTTTCACCACAATTCCAGTCAAAGGTGTTAGTTACACAATAAACCCAACTCCTGTTGCAGTATCTCCCAATAGTTCGTTACTTTAATATACGAATTCAACCATCGTCAGCACACAATTCCTTGTTGAATGTTATTTATCTTTACTGCCTGTTTCCGATACTGCTGTTATTCCTTCTGATAATAGATCACTCATTAAAATAACAGTCAAATAATTCTCCTTAATACTCTGTTGCACGTGTTTACTCAAAATAGTAATAATTTCTGATAGAATTTAAAATGAACAATATCGGAAAATCTGCTGGAAATTCATATCCTTGAGCTGCTGTTGCAGACTTTCAAATTTTCAAATTCATGTCTCTCAAATGCTGGGTAATAAATTGAAGCAATGTGTGAATATCAATTGAATCCTTTTCAGTTGCATATGGAACAATGTTTCAAATATTTTCGAATATTGTTGCTCTCGTCCTTCAACGCTCTGTGGCCGCACTGGAGAAATTATTAATTAAATGTTATGAAACCAGTTCCTTACACATCAGAGCACTTCATGCAAATGTAGTCTGCAGTTATAAATTTTGTTTAATCTCTGCCACTCTACCACAAAAGGAGTTTCTCAGCACACACACACACACAAGTGCTGCTGTACGAGCTCACTCACTACAAAGCAAGTGTGCTTTAAACTGTTCTGCATACTGAAACTGGCAATTTTTTCCTTTTCGTAATTTCCTTTTCCAAAATTTTCTCTACAAATTTCTGAATGGTTAATTATTGCCTGGAAACACAATTTTTCAAACAAATTCCACTCCAAACAGACCGGAAAAGTTGCACACAACATTTGATGGCAGAACTACATTCACTTGTAGTCAAAGGATTAAAAACTTCTGCTTCCTGTAACCTCCAAAGTTGTGTGCTTTAATTTAGTGTTAGCAAAATTTATACGGATGTAAAGTTGCCACACCCGTGTTCAGAGTCAAATGTTCAAATTGTAACGAAAATTGTCGAGGGTGTCTTAAATAATGCCACCAAAATAAGGTTAACCTTGGATAATGTGTTCAAGTTGGTAACCGAATATGGTGTGGAATGGTATGGCAGAAGTTTCTAAAGGATCCTTGAACAAAAAATTAAAATGCCAGAGTTACAACTTCAATGGAAAAATTACGAAACTATATTAGGGGACTCAAGAGAACAGGCAGGAAGCAATTTTATAACATAGTCAAAAAATAGTGTGCAAAATATGTCCATAAAAATAGAATGTGAATAAAATGAATACAGTATTGATGTAAGCAAGTCACTTCTGTTAGTGAAGCCACTCAAAATTTATTCAGAATTCTAGTCCTTTGCTTGCTTTCTTCAGGCACAATTCCTGATTTAATTAGAAATGCTCTGAGAAGTATTCATAACATTGTGCATATCCAACCATTGAGCAGTGCTCAGTGGAATTATGGTCGACAATTAATTGATTCTTGGCTGTTAATCAACCACAGATTGGGAGTGGTTTTGTCCCTCGCTGCACTTGATCAATTACATCCATTGCGGCACTCTACTCATGCGACGCAAGGTGATGCATAATGCAAGTGAAGAGGTCAGCAGATTGGCTGTGTCTAAATAAACATAATTAGGTGGGTGGTGCAAACGTGAGTTGGTCCTTTACACCGCACACTAATTGGGAGTGAATTAGATATACCCACAGTAGGGAAAGTTTGGAAATATGTGAAAAGAAGTTATTAAATGATTTAGACTTAAAATTGCTGAACCTCTGCAATAGCGAGGACATAGTGAAAATCATCACATCGCCACGCATTCGCAGGGCAGGCCATATCTTGCTCGTAGACGATGGCCAGCCACATACTCTTTTGTTACACTACAAATCAGGAAGCGTAAGGCATCGCGAGAGGCCGAAAACAAGCTGGCTGGATGGCGTCTCCGAGGACCTGAGAAAACTTGGAGTGAAAAACTGGAAGTCAGTAGCTCTAGATTGTGTTGAATGGAAGAAGATTGCTGAAGCAGCTAAAGCCCACCCCGGGCTGTAACGTTAAATGATGATGATGAGACTTTTAAATAATTTGACTGCTTTTCTCTTTACATAATACGATGATACAGATTCCAGAAGAATTCAGAGCAGAGTTACAAACCTATTCAGTATCCATATCCTGGAATCACTCACAAACTCTTATATATACACAGCTGCACTTCCTCCGACAATCACTGAAACTGAAGGGAACGTACATACGCCACTTATGCAGGCTGATACGCCATTATCACAGCAGCAGCAGCATTCATGCTTGATGTGTTCATGTTATTTGCTTTTATGTTTCGTTGCATTTGACAGTCTCAAGGACATTCTAAAAGCAGAACATAAAAAATATATATTTCTTAAGTTCACTTGAAAAGCTTTTGTATTTCCCACAAAGGAAAAAGGAAAGAAAAGCGAAACACCAACAACCCAACAACAAAGAAAAAGCAAAACGAACACGAAGGGACTTTTAAGTGTACGGGCATTTTCTTTGCTAACTTTTAAATTCCTGTACAGAAGTTTTGTGGATCCAGGCATATGCTGGTGTTTGGTCATAGTTGACGTAAGGTATTGATTAACATAGCGTAGCATGCAGCATGTAATTTGTGGGCTCTGCCAGACCCTACACTAGGAACTTGCGTGTTTCCTGTTTGGTATTGATTTTAAAGTGAAAAGGTTTTCCGCTCTTTGTGAAGCAGCGTAGCTGGGAATGCCGTCAATGAAAGTTTGTTGGATGTAATTATATGGAAAACTTCCGTATACAACGAAATCCAAGTTCTGAATTGAGGCAGGATGCAGGTAGTGGGTGAAAGGTTTAGAGGGTCAAGGAGCCACCAACTACAGGACTGGTGCATATAAAGTTGCATGGTATACTTAGCAGTTTTCTCCCTTAACTATGCTTATTAGTTGAGAGCTCACAAAATATTACAAAGGTCACTTTTGAATACTTACCAAGAAATTTCTGCTTTTCACATACAAATTGCACGTGAAAATATGTGCACGTGCATGTCCTGTAATGGTACTCTAAATCATTTTACTTTTCACATAACTTGTCTTGCATGCGGCTAATTACAATGGCAGGAATTAGATTTCCTTTGCTCGTTTCGTTCAGCAACAGCGCAGAAGTACTCACAGTTCAAAAGTTGAGCACGAAAGTGAAAATTTCGCATAACTGAATGTGTCCGTGGGCGGGTGGATGTGTTGGTGAATTATGTTCGAAATTATTTCGCTTTATTTGTCCAATTGATACAGAAAACAAACGCAAATTGGCATAAAAATATACACAAATACCACAATTTGCATTGTCTTGCAGTGGAAATCTGAAAATTTGTGCTGCATGCAGCAAATTACTTGCACAGAAAATTGCATATTTTGTGTACATTGCACATGGTTGGAAAAATATTAGCTTAAAAATCGATGAAATCGTTTATCCGCACAACAACATCATCGGCCATAAACGCAGGCACGAGAGTCGTCTAGTAATGTAAACAGCTGCCCCGTAAATACTCCTTTTAACACACACTCGCTCAAACACACACACTTACACACATACATACACACGCTTGTTCAACTAAGTATCCAACGACGAACAGTGCTTGCCTTTGTGTTTAATGCGAGTTGAAATAATCTAATTTCAGCACTAATATCCTTCGAGCACGCAAGCCATAAATAATCCTACATTATTATGACCGCAAAAATTTACTCACACCTGCGCGCATAAATTTTAAAAATTTAAAGGTGAAAACGGTGGCGCAAAGTATCACGTGAGCGCTGTTATTAGGAGCTTTTTCAAATTTTTTTGGTTCGCCTTAAAGCATTTCCTATGCTGAAAATGCGTCAAGACATTGTGTGAGTCATGAAAAATTATCCAAAATAAATATTCGAATTTTATAGAAATTTACCAAAAATACGGAATCGTACTAGAAATTTAAATCAGGAGTATGGTGAGCAGCTTGGGGAGTTGGCTTAAAGTGGCGTTAAATGAATCACTCACTTGTAAATAGAAAAGCGTTCTTGTACTTTAAGCGTAGTACTATTTAAAATTGTGTGTTTGGCTTCAACATTAATCTCAATCTGTCCAGTGGACTAATCCTCAATGTTTCTCCCCACTCACTATTGAAAAGAAATTGACATAAAGGGAGGCAATCACTAAAATATTCATTTACATTCCAGCACTCTGCAAAATTCTCTTAATTTATATAACAAAATCGTCGTCAAAACATGTGAACACAATCAGGCTTCTGCTGATAAATGTACATATTGATGCGTCTGTGACTGACAACATTTTATCCTAATCTGCACATTTTAGTTTGAAAAAATTGCGTATACGCAAAGTTCAATTGAAGCTTACCTCTACCATTGCGTTATCTTAATCCTTATTATAATCAATCAACCTATCGTCAGTATAATTTACATGATCATTAACTAATTAATTTCCAATGTCAATTATGATTATCATCGTTCCTTTCAATTCTTTATGACTGTGATCAATGTTCGTTTCCATTAACGATAGAACTACATTTATATAGATCACCTTTGCCCTTCCAGCATACTCCAAAATGTACGAACGAATGTGGTATATTGGAGCGAATAAGATGCCATTAGCGTTTTTACCACATAGAGACAAAATTACTAGTGATGTCCCTTTAATGTCTTATAGTAGTATGGAGAACAAAATAGTTGGAAACAGCTGCGCTGTCGAATCAAGACTTGAATGTGCCATTTACAACTTTAATTTAACTGTGTTTCATATTGTGTTACGAATACAGAAAATTATTTTAGTCAAAGTACTTTATCCCACGAAACCACAATATATCGATCCTTAAGTCCATTTCTAAGCTGTTTCATTTCGTATTACTACGTATTTGTGCAAATAAGTCGATTGGATATTTTAGTCTACCAAGGTTTTATATAACGAAACAGTAGATGCGAATGGTTACTGGAATAGCCAGATGAGCTGAGATAGCATCAGCAATCACAGATGATTCTCAACAGGTTGGACCATAGGACTAAGTATATATTTTCTATCACTGAGTCCACTACAAGCAAGAGTCAAGCGGAGGCCAGCTCAAAAATCGTTTAAAAGATGGAAGTAATACTAATCGTGCGATTCGCTTTGAATAAGACACCATCGTACTGCAACAAAATAGGATTTTCAGTATATCGCTTCATTCAAAATATATGTATGCCTGCCTCCGTGGTCTATTGATCACCATGCTAGTCTCAATGTCTTGGGATCCGTCTCAATACAGCCATTTGCACGGTCTGAAAGCATGTCTAATTATTGTTTTAGATCTTCAGCTGGGATCCTTCAGGATGTCGGTATAAGCCTTTTGAATGGTCTCTACATCCACAACACGCTTTCGTTTCGTAAGCAAATGCATTTCTCTGAAAAGACTAAAAAGTTGCACGGTGCCAAATCAGAGCAGGGGCTAATTGATAGTTAAATTGGCCTCACTGAAATATCATCTTTTAATTTGTCGTAAAGCGCCTGGCCTAAAGGGAGGTGTAAAGGACTACTTTTGCATATTTATCAAAGCCATTCCACAATTGCCTTCGGCATGGTCAACGCTTTCCATTCATGCAACCTTCCATAGATTTCCAATTCAAATCAGCTGATATGTAAATAGTACTTACTACATAATTGTTTATTAGTCAGAGGATCATTATGGGCTTCAACATCAACTAAAAGCAGTTGAAGTAAATATAAACTAGATGGAACGTGACGCGCTGCTGCAGTTGTGAGTTAAAAGCAACAGCGATGAGATTGAAACTAACTTATCAAACAAGAGTTTTTACTTACTTCACACCAAGGAGTTACTTCTTTGCTGCTTCACACAATCCAGTGATGGAACAATTAATAAATCTATTTAGTTTTCTTTTTCATTACACTCTAACTCATTTATTACACAAGTCTTCTATAATCACAGACATTTTACATTTTTTTGGTGGTCACTTTGAACTGATTTGAACCACAGACCTGTGACTTCTCCAATTTCAAATGTAAATAGAACAAAATGGTCATTTGGAGTATAATGTTGATCTATTAAAATATGCACATTTCCTGCCTCTTCCTTTCCGGAGACACTTTGCTGCTAAACAATGCTGCTAAGTTTGCACACAAAAATAAATTGTGCCCATTTAACACATTTCGCTCATTAAAAGTTGCGCCACGGAGCGTATGAATAATATTTACTTGAACATGCAACTTTCTGTGTACATGCGACTTTTCGTATTTACGCAGAGCAAATGAAGGAACTGAAGGAGGGAATTTTCCCTCAGCTATTGAATACCGCAATATGGCCGCCATTTAAGTCTATTGACTTCTGCACTTTCCGCCATCAAATTTAACGGAATTTCCATGCAGCTGCGATATATTTTTCCGCACAATTCAAACTTTTTGCCATAACGTTTCAGAGACAGCAACTTAAAATTGAGCGTATTAGAGTCAGTCGCTCATACCTCGCCAACTTTGAAGCCCAAGATTTTTATTATGGCCATTTGACGTTGGCCAAGCAAAGCAAAGCAAATGAAAGCCAAGCCCATCCCAGCCAAGCACAGCCCAGCGAACCATCCATCCCCGAGTCGCTGACAGTGCTGGCATTTCTCTCAGGTATGCAGGAAAAGAAAATAGCAAAACAAGGACGCCAGGCGAATGAAGGAAACGTAGAAGGAAAACTTATTATAATGTGATTATTATGATTATGCGATATCGTACACATTTTTCAATTGTAGCAAGGACTGCAGCGCGAAACACGCCGGAAATACCTGCTGATGTGCATACATTTTGCCAAGGGAAGTCCTTGCGGCTTGACGGTAGTTCAGCCATTTGGCGGTTAATAATGACGCTCATAAATTCGGTTATCAAATGAATTTGAAATATTCACTTTTTGAAGCACTGCGCACAGGTCTGCATAGAGCTGGGATTTATGTAAAGTGAAGTTCACACGGAGCAGCTGTCCAACGCCAGAACACAGAGGAATGATATCCGGAACAATGGTGGAGCATACGCGTACAGAGGGGTTTGGAGAGAAAAGTGAGTCAGTGGAAACAAATTGTAGTTAAGAGTTGAACGAAGCGGATAAGGAGACTGTGAATGTTCTCAATGAGTTGGTTTCCATTCGAAGACGGAGTGATGAGTTGTTGAGCAGATGAATTTCCAACTGAGATTGAATGAGGGAATTGGTCCTTGTTGAAATTAATAGCATTCTTGATAAATTAATAGATCTTTTTTCGGTTTGATGTAGTAGAAGTTTTCCCTCAAAGTCATGAAGAGCTGGTTCCAAATCACAATGTATTTACTATCGCTTGGACTCATTTCAAAGTCATTTTAAATCCAATGAAGTGGTTTCACTCAGCTAATGAGGATTATAGCTTTAATCGCAGCATGGCTATCTATGTAGACATTTATTGTGGAGTTTGTGATTTCTAGTATGCAGGCGAGCTCTGCGGCTTTCCTAGCAGCAAACACTTCCGCCTGAAAGACACTTCAATAAACACGGAACCTGAATGGCTGTCTGATAATTAATTCAGGACAGTATCCTCCTGATCCAACACCATCTGCCATTTTCGATCCGTTGAATGGTTTGCATTTAGCATTCATACCTCTGCGCCATCCCTCATTTGTACTTTTGTCTTTTTTCGTAAGCTGAGAATAGGAATCATATAGTTCGTGTTGATAGTGAGATTTCGATCTACAGAGCTACGACCGAAGCATCGGAGAGAGAATTGTTTGGTGGCCAACAACATTCCCGCAGATTTTGTTGCAAGGCTTTCGGCAAAGAGGTCAATGGGGGTAGATTAAGTTGTGTGTTGAGGGCTGCCATTGCGTAGTTCTTAAGACTCCCGTCACACACAATGTCGCAAATCTTTGGACTCTTTCCATAGGTGTACAGTAAGTTTTGCTCCTAACAGCAGTCTCCCGCACTAGAACATTATACAGCAATATTGTTGTATCTATGTCTGTATAGGACCAATGCATCAGAGAGGGAAATAGGCCCCAAGTGCAACCGAGCATTCATTTACAGGCGTATATAGCATTAGTAGCCTTCTTCATCCTATCCTCTATATTGAGCTTCAATGAAAACCTTCCTTACCCTTTCCTCTACTTTGAGCTTCCATGAAAGCTTACTATCATTTATTGCCACCAAGTATTTGGGACGCCTTTTGAGAGTTAGTGTACTGCTGTTCAGCTTTGGTAGTTTGCACAGAGGGATCATGTATTTCCTTCTGAACACGAACAAGTCTGTTTTTCCGGGTTGACCCTTAGACCTACCTGCGTCGCACAATTATTTATTATTTTTAGAGACTCGCTGTGAGTCGCCATGCATTTCTTCAAAGCTGTATTTCTAGAAGCATATCACTGGTTTGTTCAGTCCTATTTCACCAATTGGTGTTTACTCTGCAACTTTTCAAATTTGCAACTGCTGTGTGAAGTTGTACAGAAGTCCTTTTATTTATATTGATAAGAAAACATGATCTGCAAGGATTATTTCAAAACTTCCTAAATTCTAAGTGAAATGTGGCTCCCTAAATAGAGTACCGGTCACTTTGTACCCTGACCCCAACCCTCTTCATAAACAAAGTAACACACATACACCATCTGCATAAAATTCACAAAGGACATCAGCTCCCATACATGTTGAGCTCCTTTCGCATGAAATCAAACGATTTGAACAGTTTTTTGTGCGACCAGGTCGTAAGATTCTATAGGTTCATAGTTCATTTCCTTTATGCGGACATTTATATTTTATGCTTGACGGGGAATTCAAAGCAACCCGCTCGCACACACATCCACACAAGGACACCAACATTCATGGACACGCTGCTTGAAGCATGACAGAAACAGTGCAAAATGAACCTAAGGAAAAAATGTGCTCACCTAAAAGACTGCGGAAAATTATTACACTAGCAGCATATAAGCTTAAATGTATATATGGGTTTAAATTGTAACAACACACATCGACACACATACACACACACACACACATATACATGTACACATTCAAATTTGAATTGTGTTTGCTGCATATGTGTGTGCTTAGCTAAATCTATAATTCATGCTATTGAAGTCATTAAATCATTCTTATGCCGCACTGAAGGGGACACGCTGAAGTGCATTGTTCATTAAATTGAAACGGTGTTTTGTGTGTGTTTGTGTGTGTGTGTGCGTGTGAGTTAGTATGTGTACTCGTGTCAGTCTGTGTTCATGACGGTGCAGCTGTACAACTGGCAACTTAATTATCATAAATTTGAATGCGAACAGAAGACAAAAGCGGAGTTAAGCTCTAAATTAAGATTTGAATTGGTAGCTTAAATTTTTAACCCACGTTAGTCGCGCAATTTACGGGGATTTAGGAGGAATCAATGCTGACGGTGATGAAATAGCTTTGTTGCTGAGGAGAAAAATGGATTATCTGGAGGATAATAGATTTGTACTCTAACTCGAGGCTCTTAGTGTGAATCAGTATATGGAAAGAATCTAATAATTATATGAGTCTCAGTCCATCTTTAGTACTATTATCTCCAATGACGCATTCAGACCTGAGCCACGATGCTAGAAGTAGGTGTGACAACATTTGGCACTCGTCCTTTCCCAAACTACTGTTTGCATCCCTCATTTTTAAGCACTTCTTAGCGCACTTCACAGTCGACTTGGCTGAAAACTCATTCGCTCGTTAAACAGTTCTTCTTTGCCGGCTGCGTGGACTGGAGTCAATTCCGTTTCTTTAGAAATCCACAAATTTCCATTAGAAGAGCTTTTGAAGTTTCCACACCATTTTCCGAACACACAATATCCTTTATAATTTTGCCTCCAACTCTCCGCCTCTCCCTCTCCAGCTCGTCTGTCTGTAAGAGTGCATAAACAGATTATCACATATTATGTCAGCTTGTTAGTGGTCACATGAAGCACTGCCTTAAGGCAGGCAGGAAATAGGCTGTGACAAAAAGAAGTCCAAAAGCTGACCACCATGCCCATTAGATCATAATTCCCCACAAGCCAGTGAAAGAAAATTCCAACAAAAAGTAAACGAAAAACTGAAAAAGAAACTAAATGGAAAGCGCTTTCCTGGACGCTATTGAAAGGAACTATTAAAATGCAAATTAGCAAGAAGAGCGGCGCACTTTCAAAGGAATCCACTGCACTGGACAAAGGATACTGGCACTGCTCGGGCTTTGAGTGGCAAATAATTTTCTCTTTTTCTCAACTTTGGCTCGTACTGGTTTCCTGCGCTTGCCGTATTTATAGTTTATATTCGCAAAAAGCATTTCATAAGCGTAGTTCATAAAGCAGAAATTACTGCAGAGTAATTTGAAACTTTAGGGAGGGCCGAGTGAATGGAACAAGAAAAGCACCTTAATATCCTGTGGCAGCAGGTGTACGAGTACTGCTTCATAGTTAGTTAGTACTTTACCGACTGGTCTTCATTGTGACTTGTACTGCCCCGTGACAAAAACATGTGTGCGGCGTCCTCAACAGAGTAGTGGCGTACAATTCAGCTCAAGGATGTGGTTTGCACTGGTACAGAAAGTCCCCTAACTAAGCAGGCAAAACGTTTAATATGGAATTTTCTTTGTAGTGAAACAAGTCTCAGGCATGCTTTGAATAATTAGCTGCAGTGGAGTACATCAAAGTCGCATTCCAGAGTCACACTTGGACGGGGAATAGTTGAAGTAGAGAAAAAGTGTGATTAAAACAAGCAAAAATTTAAAGTTTTAAATTTAAAATTGTTTTTGACTGTTTTCTCGATGAAAAGAAATGCTCTCCCATATGTTAGGACATATTTCATACAAATATCGAAAGATATGGTTATATATATAGCTAGTATATAAAAATCGTGGACTAATTCTATCACAATCGACAGAATATGAGATCACTTCAATAGCCTGTGTTACTGGAAGCCATTTTGGTACTAAGAGTATTGTGCTTACATAGAAAAGAACCCTCCTACGTGGAGGACACTTATGGAATGTTTTCTACATAGTGTGAGTACTTTGCTTGTGGATCTCACTGGCCGTGAATACACTTAATACTACGGAGTAATAAGTGTTTTCACGGCCAGTGAGCGAAGTACTCCCACTATGTAGAAAACATTCCATAAGGAGGGTTCTTTCTATGTAGGTGTGCCGTGAGGCTGGAGTCACATATCAGCTGCTGAATGGGCTTTCCGGAAAGACGAAATATTTTCCTATTTTTATCCTATTTTCTTGGTTTGCGAATCAGGGGAATCCTTGAGCGGTACTAGCAATGAAATTTGGCGAAGTATTGAGGTGCCTACGGGTTGCTCGTGATGGCTTCGGTCTGGTACTACGAGTATTATACCAAAGTAATAAGTGTATTAACGTCCAGTTAGATCCACAAAGCGAAGTACTCACATTATGTACAAAACATTCCATAAGTGTCCTCCGCGTAGGAGGGTTCTTTTCTATGTAAGTGTGCCGTGAGACACTAGTCACATATCAGCTGCTGAATGGGCTTTCCGGAAAGACGAGAGAAATCTTGTTTACACAACTTTTTATGTTAGTTTCTTGGTCTGAAATCAGTGAGATTCTTGCGTGGTATCATCGCTGAATTTATGACGTAGTAGTGTGATGGCAACAGGCTTCTAATGATGGCTTCGATCTCGGGCTTCCCACCCACGTTTTCATCAATGAGGTGCTTCATATTCAACTCTGTATAATAAACTCGGAAAATGGGAACGATACGAGTATCCTTTATCATTTCTATTATTATCGGATTTAGATCTTTTAAGGATCCTTTAAATTTCAGTTGTAAATATATAAAGCGTTTATCCAGGATCTGATTGGATCAACTTCCTGTAGTCGCAAACTTAAGCGACCCTTTTTATCGGATGGGAATAGGTCATTTTCATAGTTGAGGGAAGATTTGACTTGGCTGAGACACGATTGGGAACTTTCAAACAATTTAAGTGATTATATTGAAATAATTTGAGAAAATTTTTATATCCTTCTTGAGTTAAGCAACATAAACATTTGTAGGCCCTCTTTAGTCTCAGTCTTCAGTACTTCTATGTCCTCATCTGTGATTTAATTTTATATTCACTAAGTAAGAAGTTTATTCACAGAAAAAATGATGTTTTAAATTAACTGACCTAAACTTATTTCAAGAAACGTTGCTTCACATTTCACTTCCTTCCGGGATTCTCGGGTATTTCCTTGGGATACCATTCTAAGGCTCCAGAATTATATCAAATCATTCCTGCACAAATTTGCAAATAATATTATTGAACGATTAAACTGAAAAAGTTGGACCCTGTTTAAAGTTTTGTTGCCTAAATGACATTCCGCAACTTACTGTTATGCCACCTAGACGCATGATTGCTGTACTTGGAGGTAAAGGTAAAGTTTGCTGGTGCTGCTGTTGGTGCCGTTGATGTTGTTGGTATTAAGTTTGCTCATTAAAATAATATAATTCAGTTGTTTCGCTAGAAATACCCCCCGAGCGAGTGTTGGGTAAATAAAAGCAGGCAGCTACGCCGTCAGCAGCGCCATTTTAATGCTCAACAAAATGGCGTATATTTTAAATGAAATCCTTAATCCATTTAAATACTTAAGGCGAAGTTTTAGAGAGCTCGCGTTTCCGTCAAGGTTAACGTGGACTTGATTCGCAGCGGCGCCACGAGTGGAAGTTTATTCAAATCTTATTTAAAGTTGTGCGTTTAATGCGCTTTAAAAATTATTATGTTCGCCTAATTAAGTATGAATGAAATGCGCGCTGATGCTCGTCCTGACGCAACATGACGCATGGAATTAGGGTTCTTGAGGTGCAACGCAAACAATTCAAGACGAAACATTTAAAATGGCTCTGCTGCTAAATGCCAAAGAACCGCACAATTCACACGCGCACGTAGCAAAGTTATAAAAAAATTAGTTTACTGCCAATGCAGTCACACACACACACACACACAAACACACATGTATACAAATGCATAAACATAAAATTTCCATCTTCTTTTTTCACTTTGCCATAATAAAATATTTCCCTGCAAAATTGCTGCACTATCAGTCGCCCAACAAGGGAAAATATCTGCCATGTTGCATGCTGGGCACTATTTACAGCACGTTGCAAGTAGGTACTCGCTTGTTGTTGCTGCCACTGCTGCTGCTGCGACAGCTGAAAGCAGCATCGTTTTGCATTGCAGCACATTAGTAGGAAACGTTGCTGCATACTTTGGCACACATTTAAACATGAGAGCCGGGCAAAGAAATTGTTCGCCAGTAACAAATGTAACAATGTAACAAAATTGTTGCTGCTCTTTGTGTGGGGTGCGGTTTTGTGTGCTTCGTTTTGGTGATTCTCTTTTGTTGCTCGCAATACACAACATAATAGTAGGCTATGTTGCCATTGATTGCGTGTTTTCAGGAGGAAATTTTATGTTTAATGTCCAAAAGCGTTGTAGGGAATTTCGCTGTATTTTTATTTCTTAAAATTTTTCGTTTTTAGTTCTTGAATTCAGCCAAATTAAATTTGTGGCAATGATATTTCAGTGGAAATTCTTCTTCATACATGCACAGAAGAGGACAGTGGCATATTAGCTGTTGACAAGGGGCGTGGTATTAAACGTTGAGCAATTCTTGGGGAAAAAGTAAAAGAGAGTAGGGCCTCAGATAAGGTTTCAGAAATTACCAATAGTGAGTCATATTGTATTGCCCGCACTTTTTGTGAAACTTGCTGCCCGTTTCATTGTATTATATCATCACAAGAATATGTATTATTGCCAATAGTTCCATCACTGGATAAGCAAGTAATCAAAAGTCTTTGAATGTTAGTTAAGCTTCAAAGAAAATTATTTAATTTTACAGACAAATATTTCATAATAAACTCACAGTTTCTCAAGTCTCATTTTTGTACTTCTAAATCATTCTTATTACTGCAGTTTTCAAATTACAATTGAACTTCTACCGCTCTTAATAAATTTCAAATACTTTAGATAAAATTGTCATATATTACAGTATGTTGTAAGGGACTGCGATGGAGATGGAGGCGTGCTAGTGAAACCATGGCATTATTGGATCCCTTTAACTTAATTGTAAACATTGTCTTTGTAGGAACGTTTTTCATACTGATGAATTCTATGTGCTGATTACAGTGGCGGCTGAAAGGTTCCACCCACTATGATCACTAAGATTCATAAAGAAGTTTTGTGCAATTACCGTAAAATATATACCCAAATCTTGTATAGATCTGGAGATCAAATACAATAATATAAGGTAACTCGACCATTTCTGGTTTGGTTTCTATACTGGCCCATCTTGTGTAACTTCAACGATGAATTTAATGTAGGAGCCCAGCTATGAATATGTTTAAATTTTGGGCGTGGTAGTATAAGTATTCTATATACTTTTAGAACACGCACACTACTCTTTAGTTATTATACCTTACTATCAAATATCCTGTAGAAACTCCAGATTTGCTCCTATTCATATTTCATCAATATGAGCACGGATAATTGAATCCATGGAAAGTAGGCGTATCCTTTATTTGATCCACCCGAATTTTTGTGTTGTGTATTTATAGTGTCAACATCGTAATTCACAGCAAACTTTGTCCACAATTGGATAAAGGTCTTAAGTTACAAATATGTGTGAATGCTGGGCGTGGAGTAGAAAATAATCCGATTAATTACAGTTTGGTGTTTTGATCTAGCACCGTGAAACGATGCGAGAATTTACGTCTATGAATCTCACCCAGTAATGAATATTGGTAAATTGTGGTCATAAAAGAATGTATAAAGGAGAAAGGATATATTGAGGAAAGTGGGTAGAAATTTCGGTTCAATTGATGGTATAGTGAGGAAATTGGGTACTTATTTTATGCTATTTCTATTCAATTCGAATTAGGAGGCATAATACCATATATAGGAGGTAGGCGTGGCATTTGACAAATAAGTTCACTTTGCTATTTGGCTTTGTTTTAAGGTTCAAGATGTATTTTTGTTAATCGTCAGCAATATATCTTTATCTCTGTGGAAGAAATTGGCCTCAGACTGGCGGGCGGACGGAGACACCGAAATTCACTCAGAAAGTGAAGCTGATATTTTAAATATATACAACTCTGCATGCAACTCCTCATAATGGGAGTTATAAAATACCTCAATCGCACAAATTTAGTATAAACTCTTTCCCTTTACAAGGTAATCATATTATAAGCATAATTAAGACAATTAAGGAACAATCCAATTAAGTGATTATTCAGTAAATAAATGATTGGAACACGAACTGCCGTTGAATTGACAGTGAGTAGCAATCGCCGCCATGCTTTCACTAAACCCCTCCCACCATTTTAAATCCAATCATTACACTCTTCAGTTGTTGTAAACCACACTGAAGTGTATCAATCATCAAATCATTAAAGCCAAATCGATATGTGTACGCTTCGATCTGTACTTGTAACTGAATTGAAGGAATTGAACGAATCTTTGAACGACTCTATTACACTATTAACTCTCATTTCATGCCTGGGAAAATAGTTTATTTCAGGAGGTCTATCAGCTCCTGAAATGAACTATTTTACCCAGTTCGAAAGTGAAAAGTTGTCGATTTTTAGCAATTTTTTTTTGTAAATATCCTCACAAAACCACGAAGGAACATTTCAAATCATATTTTGGTGGATATTGAAATATTTCCCACAAATTATAAAAAAATTCGACGGTTTTATGTTCCCCTTCTTCGCATAATTTATGGAGTTCAATGGGACATTCCGTAGACACATGAATTATATTAATTATATATTTGGCGTGTGTGCCTGCCTTGAACAAGTCCTGTAGCGACCCATTTTAATGTCACTACAAACACATTCGTGTGATTCTTTGCACTTTAATAACCTTTTCTATATACTATAAACTAAAGTCGGAACTATTGAATGGACTGCCTACCCCGGAGTATTACACGCATTCGAAAGGTCAGGCACAGCGTTTCCTCAATTAAATGTTACGTATACGTGTGGTGCACTGCAAATAATGTCATGAATTTTGAATTTCTACAACTTGCGTGATTGATTTGAATGTCAGGAAATCAAAGGCAAACCAATGAAACAAATTATTTGTGGTTTTGGAACAGGCAAACACACACACACACACACACACAAACATACAATTGCGTACATACACATACTTAGCAGACAGCCAGAATAGTTGAAAGTCTTTAAATGTCATTCAAATAGCAAAGGAACACCTCAATAGCACCATTAACACCGCTGAATATATAGAAACATTTATTTACATGGAAAAGGATTTTAATTGAATTTTCCAATCAAACATACACTCTCATGTACAGGCAGATAGGCGCTCAATTTAAGGATATAAAAAGCCTTCAAAACTCCACCGAGCATGTAATCTGTAGTTTTGTGAGCTGTATCAGAGGGAGTTGAAAAAGCAGCACTGGTGCGTGTATGCGTCTGAGCGTGTGTGAATATGCCTGCTTCAAGCAGATTTAATTACTTAAAGTGACCGTGCTTTGCTGCGGTCTCAGTGCAATCATGTAAGAAAATACTGAAGTTGGAAAATGTTGTCGGCAAGGGGGTCCTGCAGCAGGGTGCGCAAAAGTTTCTTCTTAATTGACTTGCTGCAAAACTTTATTGGCTTGTCTGGTGGTATTTTTGTGTTTTACTGTTATTTTCCCAATATCGAGAGTGCAATTTAGAATATTTAAATAAACATATTTGCGGTCGGAGCAGTCAGAATTGTTGCAAGTCTGCATGCTTTATAAGCAGAAAGGAAAAAAATCTTACTTTAAATTAATGGCATTTGGTTACAGAATCGACAAGTAAAATTATAAGAACGGAAGCCGAAAAGGACACGTCGCCTGCCTTAATAACTGCACTGACGTTTAATGCATGGCTGTGTGTTTGTGTATGTGTGTATGTGTTTGTGTGGATGTGTGCGAAGGTTACAAGAAATATATTTTATAAAAATTTTCACTTAACTTTTCCGAGGCATGCATTTTCGCCATAACACTTGCTCAAATGTGTGAGCGGTCGCTACCACGCTTCGCTGGCTGCTCGCTACAACCTTAAAAACGCCTTCACAGACAGGCGCAAGCAGAGACCCAGGCAGGCACAGGCGGAAGCGGTGGAAGAGACAAAGACGCAGAGCGCAGAGTGGAGGGCACGGCAGAGGGAACCAACTAGCCGTAAGACATAAGTGGCACCATTGTACATCGTGCATGCCAACGTGTAATTAACAATGACGTGTCGGAATTTCGTTTTGCCGTGGCTATTTAATAACAAGAGGCAAAAAACTTGGGCAACTTTTACTGTCACGAAACTGTTCTCATAAAGTAGAAATGCCTTTTTTGTTCCATTGAATTTTTTTCGTGAATTTTTCAGTGGACACAAAATGTGGCCGGCAACACTGCTCAGAGTCTCTTTAAAGCCTGTCCAACGCTTTCATTACTTCAACTTTTAATGTGGTAAATTAAATGAAATTCTCGTCCTTGGCTGCGACAGTTTTAAACTTCTGCCTAGCATTTGGAATGCCCTGCTCCGGTATCCATTGCCCAGAGTCATTAATTACAGCGATAATTATGGTCAAGTGACAAACTCCCGCTCATGCATAATTTACTTTAAATAAACATTTCTACACTTTCTGAGCGACTGGCAATTTAATTACAGGTCTTGAGGTATTACTTGGCGGCATGTGTGCATGCCTAATATCCAATCAATTTGGATACATCATACGTAAGGCTTACGATACATCATTTTGACATAAATTAACACCAGGAGAGAGCAGGGCTTGTTAATTCTAATTCGAATTATGCCGCGAATTGCTGGCAATGGAGTTATCGTGGAAATAAAAGGTATAACTTATCTCTGTGTGAACGATTGGGGCACTTGAGGGAATGCGGTGGTATACTGAATAGCTGCGAAAAGTGAGAAAGTTACGAGTAATTTTATGTGATTGTGTTATGACTTTGAAGCAAGAACAATAGCAGCGAATAAGGAAATTGCATGAGAGATGAGATTGGGGGAAAAAATTGTTCAGCAATCTCAGTTGAAGGGGTTCAATGAGGCTCCCATGCAAGAAAGTAATCTTTGATTGTACTTGGTCAAAACACCATAACATGATTTAAATAGAAATCATAAAAATAATTATTAATTAAATATTAGTAAAGGAAGCACTGAAGTATCTAGTGTCCTCTCTCTCCCGTACAAAATATTTCGTCTTAAAATATACACATATATTGAGGATCTGGGTTTCTTATCCATGCATTTATAAAGGAAAGCATCAAAGAGCCCTTGTGATGAGCTCCCAAACTTTGAATCTTCAGTGGATGTTATTTACTATTTGAGGATCTCCGTTTCTTATCCATACATTTATAAATGGACGCATCAAAGAGTCCTTGTGATAAGCTCGAAAACTGTGAACCTTCAGTTTAAATTACTTACTATTAACTACCATAACAATGTTGGCTGCATCCTAATCAGCAAAAATGGAGCCACTTGGAATGATTAGAATCAATCAAGGGTAATTTCAGCATCTTTGTGTCTAGAAAAATCGCAGATATGAGCCCCAAGTACCTAATTGTGTCTCAGCCCTGATGAACAAAAATGATTATTTACTCAGATTGCATATAAAAGTGAAACGAAGCTGATGAAAATACAGAATCTAAGTTAACTAGGTTGGACGAAACAGGGGCTGGAACCTAACAATTATGGGTAGGAAGACAAGAGTGCGTATAAACGCTTCACGTGTTTCAAAACGCTTCTTATATTTCAAAATCTCATATTATCTTATAAACAATCCACTTTATAAACTATTGTTAAATTATCAGCGACGGCTAAGCCTAAAAAAGCTGATAGCGGGGTTGCTCTTCACAATCTGACTCTAGACTTGTTTGGCTTCTCGAAGTCATCATAGAAGTTCATAAAGGACCCAATTCAGACTAGAGCTGGTATTATTACAACTTCATTCCACCTTGGCGTAGTGATATTTTCTCCCCACAGGAAGCTTTAAGAACACTCCACTTGATGGCTTCCGACAAGCTTCCTCAGCGCGAGTATAAAAATATATAGGCCCCAGACGTTTGCAACCTTTAAAGACTTCGAACACATTCGCCTCGTTCCTCACGCGTAGACGGATGCCAATACACCGAAATAGGCAATTCACAGTTGGTCGTAAGCGAAACTTTATCGCTGGCGACTGCCAAACGCAAACTCCAACTCGAAATGGAAAGCGAAACTAGTCGTATATAAACCAATTCGCTTGCGTTTAAGTTGGGGTTATTTGGTGCGTAATTTCCGGAAGATGTTTTGTTGCCTTCGCTTCTATTTTTATTTTTATTTTTATTGTTATTTTTTTGCATCCGCCGACAACTTTCTTCCCACCCTTTCCTTTCCTACACTTTCTTCAGTTGAGTTTTATTTTTACATTACTTTTGCTAAATTCCTCAATTTATATTCAGATACCATAATCGTTGGCCGTTGCAGTAAAATCGTACGTTTAAGGACTCGAGCGTAAGACAAATAAACATTCAGGCACACGGACACACAACACACACACACATATACTCACACACCCATACAGATAACTGAAATGCTTAATCCTTTAAGCGCTGTTCTGCGGTGGGGTAAATAAAGCAATTTCGAGTGGGTTCTGGCAACATTTTTCTTCGCTCTTTGCTGGCTTTCATTGTTTGTGGGGGTGGGTGGGTCGTCAGGAGCTGCAGTGCTTCGTTGCTATGTTGTTAAATGCATAAAACATTTGATTATAGCTGCGCTTGAAGCTGAAAAGCACGCAAATTTCTGTTGTCGTTAATCGCAATTTTGTAAGTTGTTTGGCTTGAATCGAATATTTATTTCGCTCTGCAATTTTGAGTGATAGATAACTCAGATTTGCATTCAGGACTATTTGTTATATGTTGATACCGATGTCTCCTTTCATTAAATTTGTTTGCATGGTTTATGTTAAAACTGCAGAGGATAGTGGGGAAGCCCAAATGGACATTTTATAAATAATTTGAAAATAAATGTTCCGTGTATATACAGATTATCCTGTGTACTCCTAAGTCAGCCGTACAATATGAAACAGTCATCAACAGAATTATGGAAAAATTGCATGACTACAAATAGATCAACTAAACAATTATAATAATGATTATTATTTCTATCATTATCAATATTATAATTATACCTTATAGTACAAACAATTATGTACCCAAGGATTTGTGGAGAATTTGTATTGGCAACTAAGGTTTTCGGTCTGACAAACCGCTCAAGGGACTTAGTGTCTCTAAACAGACTATGTATAGCTTCCGTAATTTGTGTCCTAACGGGACGCTGGACCCTGGGTACGACTTCTGCAGGAGGTGCAAGGAAACAGTGGAGCAAGAGTTCATTGAACACTTGTAATGGACGTGTCCAAAAGGAGGCGCATTTTGCTGGGCGACTACTTTCTGGACTCTTTGGGAGATATTTCAAACAAAATAATTAGCTCCATCAACTGCTTCATTAAAAGCTCTAAATGGCTCGGCCTTTGAAAGGGATTGTATCTCATGTGGTATCACAAAGATCAATAATGGCCTAATTGCGCCTTTCGGGCGGCCGCTTCACCTATCTGCCTAAGGCTTTCGGCTCCAAGAGAAATTATTTAGAAATGTTTCGATACCATGCCCTGGACAGTCTTCGAACCCGCGACCCCAGGACAGCATGGTTACAACACGGAGGCCGGCTGAAATAATAATTATTACTCATATAATTTTCCAGAGCTCTGATGAAGACAATGTGCCTACTTCCAAACTGATCTTGAGGAGGACCTGTAACATAGTAACTTCATGAGTTGCTTTTCAAGTGAATGAGCCACAAAACCAGATTCAACTATAAGAATAATCAGTTAAGTCTATAAAGGAGGAACTATTCGCACACAAAAACTAAAGAAGGGGCAAGATAACCCGCCAAGTCCAATACAAGTTATACTGCGGTCAACAAATGACAACCACCCGGGCCCAAAGCAGAGGGTGGAGTCAGTAAATAAGGTAATTGGTAATAAGATTCCAATTTATACTTCCTATGTTGGCCGTCTACCTCTGCTGCTGCAAGGGCAAAACAGAGACAAATTAAAATAGCTCCCTTCTCTTTTAAGGGAAACTTTTGACACTAGACGCAACACTGGTTGGTGACGGTAGCAATGTTTACCGGCCTATCAGCCAAAAAATTACCTCAAGGATGGCTAAGAGAGGAATTCCTTTTTCTGATCGTTATCAATCTGGGATCTAGATGGTACCTCACATAGTTGTGATTGCATGAGAGTAACCGTGTTTTGACAGTGGTCGTCAATTGGACGCTCACAATACACATTGTGACGAAAACATCATGCCATGAGCAGGGGCACATGGAAGAGGGGAAAACGTTAGATGCAAATCATGTCCAGAATAATCGATGTGGGTTGGAATTGCTGTCTCATAGTATGCTTCTACTGATGCTACACGCAATTAGTTATAAGCCCAAGTCATATTGTCTACTTTTGTTACACTTTGAGGCATCTACAATCGGATAAAGAAGCACATAAGTATATACAAGAAAATCCCTCAAATCAGAGCGGGACTATAAAAAGAGCAATACAAAAGAGAGGAGATCGAAGAGGTAAGTGATAAGAGATGATTTAGATGTAAAAGTCAGACTAAGTAAACTTTTGAACTAAGTTAAGCTTTGCTAATTAATTTTTTAGGAGCATTCGTTGCGGTCCACCATTAATTTATAAATACAAATAATTTAATTCATTTAAACTAGTTCTCTTGGCTCTTAGTTATCAAAGAAATGGTGTTGTTTTACTTGACACAATCCAGTGATTCGATCTTGAAAGTAAATTTCATACCACAGAGTTTCATTCAAAGCAAATGCTTAAACAGTTTTTTTTAATTTTTTGGATATCCTTTTTCATATATAATTTTTTTCATTATCGTTCCAGAAATGTGAAAGCTGAAATTCTTACAGGAAAATAGTCCTGGTACTGCCTAATACTACTTCCTCCGACAATAGTTCATTTCAAGGAAGCTATCAATGATTTAAAGTTGCGCATTCATTAACAATTCTGTATAAAAGAGACTCATATAAACAGATTATAAGCAGATCGTATTCTGAGTGGATGAAATTAAATTTATTCGAGTATGTCAAAAAAAAGTTGGAATTAAAAGAAAACTTTGTGATTTTTACATAATTGCCTACAGGCAAAGTTTCCTGTTGCGGTTGTTGTTGTTGTTGCATTTCGCAAGCCTTGTTAAGGAAAGTTGTTTGCAGGATAATCCGCGTATAAATCAGAGACAGAGAGAAAGGGAGAAAATGTTGCTGCAAATTGCAGCTAAATTGCAGTTTGCAGCGAGTTTAGTTGCCATCACTAAAGCTGCCGCGGTGCAAAGTTGGCCGCTTTCACCGTTTGCCGCAACTTTTCGGCCCGCTGATAAAAATTTCTTTCAACTTTTGTTCCAAGCTCGTAGTCGTATTTACTGAGCCCGCCCACACACATACGCAGCGTAGCTGTAGGCGAACTATGGCTGAGTTTGTGGGCTTCTCTGGTGGCTGCGTACCTCTGATCTGAGATGCATCACATTCACTAGACAAAAGTCACAAACGCAGTGCCAGCAGCGCACAAATACAGGACGTGCGGCAGGCGGCACTCTTTATGACTGCCGCCGAGGTTTCTAACCTCTGCACTTGTTGGGGCGGTTGGCTGCCGTTCAATGGCAGCGACGCCAAAAGAATTCGCAGATTTTTGCTTTTTTGTGGTTAATTCAAAGGCAATGGCGCCAAAGTGAACGCGGAGCAGAGCACAAGTAGTGCGCGAGTATGCAAATTGAAAGGCTTGATTGAGATATGCGCGCGGACATGTACACGCACAGCAGGGATTCGTTGGATTGCTAGCCCAGGATGTTGCTACAAGTGCTCGTTCCGTACGATGAGAACTCCACTTGTCAACGTGGTGTGTTTGAGTTTCACTTCTAAAACTCGCTTTTAATCTGACAGCCAACAATATTCAACACGCGTCGTCATTTTCACGCTTTTACGCGCCTGCATGGCGTACGCATACATAAACAATTGGAGGTACACAACCGAGCTTTTTCATCAATACATAAAAGAGTGTATTCCTTTATATTTTCCTTGCACAGTGTGCGTGTGCGTTCTAGTGTTGGTGTTGTTGTTTTCGCTGTTTGTTTGTGTTTTTTATTGCCTTATTCTGTTATCCTGGAAATGCCTTCAATTGTAAAGAAAATACAAGTAAAGTACTATCAAGTGACGAGCGTGAAATCCACAAGGAGCATAAAAAGGATAAAAATGCGTGCGCTTAAGAATGCAAATATTTGCATAACACATGCGGAAAAATGTGTTGTTATCCTTTTGCCACGATTTTCTCACAAAAACCACCGAGTATGTATATATGTATTTATATATATATATATATATATATATATATATATATATATATATATATATATATATATATATATATATATATATATATATAAATGTGTGTGTGTGTGTGTGTGTGTGAAGGGGTATGTATGTACGTGGTATTAAAAGGATTTAAATTGCGAAAGTAGCAAATATTTTTCTTGCACGTTTTCCTTCTCTCTTCCTTAAAGAATCGCTTAGTTTTAAGAGCTTACTTAGCAGACTTGCCGCCATCGCTGAAAGTATTTTAAACTTAGACAAGCGAAAGTTTTAAATTTTATTTCTTTATCTGTGGAAAGTCGCTTTTAGTGCTCCTTTTAAATTGGTGATAAACGCACACTCAAACTCGGAACATTTTCGGAAGTAAAATCGAATCATGTCTGATGCCAGCAGCTCGAGATAGGGAACCTTGGAGCTTTACGATTTTATTTTAGTGTGCTAACGTGAACATTTTGCTGTATATGAGGACAAAATAGTTTCAAATAGCATTGAGGATTACCTGCTGCGAATCTCATCGCAGCTGTGATGGATCCGTGAACTGGTAAAGGACCACTTTTAATTTTCCAATCTTGTACTAGGTTTAGTATGCCTTCGTAAATACTGATGATTTAAAGTCCCATGTGCAGAAAGTAATCTAGAAGATAAAAATACCCTTTAAAGGATAATTTGGGAAGCAGTAAGTATTTAGTCCTTCCAATTTAGTACCCAGTTAATCAAAAATTATTAGAGATAGATACTGACCAGATTTAAAGCGAGAAAGTGTTCTCAGATCAGTCAATTAGTCTTCCAGTAGCCATTGGCACGACAGCATCTCCGAAAGATCTGTCAGGAATCTTTGCACTCAAAACAATTTTCTTCACAAGCAATGAAAGGGATGTGAAACGATTTCTGGAGATATACCTAGCACAACAAAAAAGGGACTAAGCAGTTTATATGGTAACGAAAATAAGCTTATTGTTCCATTACTGGATTCTCTCAAGTAATACGAATATGCAAGCTTTCATTGGAGTATTTTATATTAACAGAAATGCACTTAAGAAAAAGTGTCTCAAACTAAACTATTCCGTCGGGGTCTTATTACTATGTTATTAAACTGAATTTTGTTGTCTTTAGATAAATTTCATTTAAAATTACTTAAAGTTGTTTAGACTTTCTATTACATTCACTTACCACACTCAGCATAGCTGCCAACATCTCCCCCTCTTTATTTAAACATTCCTCTTTATACTAAATTAATACAATTTTTTGCAAAAAGCACTCAGAGCCCGCCTTTCATGCAAATTACAGCGCAGCAAAATGATTCAATTGCATACAACATTAGCACACACAACTAAACAGACACAATCATGCGTACAGACACACACACTCACACATCTATATCTGTACTTGGAAAAACGCTGCATATTAAATTTCTCATATTTTATGTTCTTCTATTGAAAGCGCAGAGAAAAATGCAGCGCAAAATGCACATTCTAAGTCAAGAACAAACTTTGAATGGGCGCTGATTCGCTGCTATTGAAATTACTAATAAAAGAGTTCAATAACTTTTGTGCCCCCTTCCGCCAAAAACTTTAATGCGGCTAAATTTGTATCAGTTGTACTGAAGACAAAGGGAAGGAGCAAATAAAAAAAGACAAGGAAATTGCCATATATGAATTTACACACAATTGAGCAGCAGAGTAGACGCAACACAGCCGCGTTTTCCTTCAGCAACAGCAGCGGAGCCAGCCCCAGCAGCGGAGCCAGCCCCAGCAACAGCAGTATAGAAAGTCAACTATATGCGAATTGCAGACACACTCCCACACACACTTACACACACACTTAAACACATACACACACAAACACATGACGCAGCCAACTAACTAAGCACGCGTATACTTACATGCGACATTGTGGCATTTGCTATGCAAAGCTTCTTTTCATATTATGCAGTTTTATCCATAGACGTCTATACTATACGTGTGTGTGCGTTGAGGGACATGTTAGCGCATGTGTGTGTGTGTGTGCATAGTATACAAGCCGCGACTGTCACACTGAAACATATTCATGACATTCATGACATGCATGACATTTATGCTTAAGCTTATGATATTATAATTTTTTGTTGCCTCCATGGCGTAGACCTCATCTTCACCGCCCCCTGCTCTGCTTGCTTTGCTGCTGACGTTCGCCAGTCTATAATTTGTGCAGCAAAAAGAGCCCAAAGAGAGGGAAAAAAATTCAAATAAAAAAAGTATGAAATTTTCCATTTGAATGCTTTCAAATTTATGCTCGTTTCGATTTTGTGTGCGTCAAGCTACGCAATGCACGCCTTATTATTCGTCATTATATTTTTCGCCGTGCTGCTGCTCCTGCTGCTGCTGCTGCTGCTGCTGCTATGAAAAAGTTTGCCACTTCAAAGCAACATTTTCAATATGGTTGAGTGTGTGCTTTTGAGTGCATAGAAGGCTGGGCTTGTGTGTGTGTAGTTTTCTATATTAAAAAATAAGCATACTTTCAAAGTTGTTTATGAATGTAGCGTATACGCTCCGTTGTGCTGAAATTGATATTGCCTCCAAATCATGTGGAATTGTAAAGTTCGGAACATTTTTTCTCATATTATTTGGGTGAAAAATAATATTACTATATTCAAATATGTTCAATATTACAGATTATTATGTGCACTGAATTTCTACGTGGTCAATACTCTTGTAATATTTTTAAAACAGGGTATTAATGAATGCAGTGTTTCTGCAAGGCAAATTTGTAGTTATTTCGCCATTATACAATTTTTTAATTACAGAATTTTATTAGAATTTTCTGTCAATCCAATTCAAAATTTTACTGCAATTTGGAAAAATTTTACTTGTATTTGTATTAGAAATATTTGCTGTCCCCACAGTAAACTGAAAGTGGTAGTCGGAGTAGGGGTATTCGGACCCAGAACTAAATACTCCGAACCCATTAGAAACTTCATCATCATTAATATAGCAATCACAGCTCGGGGTGAGCCTATGATTCCTATACTATTGCGCTCCATACGGTACGGTTCATTGCTTCGCTTCTTTCAACGTTCATGCTGCTCAAGTTGTCTTCTACATCATCTGCCCATATTCTTGGCAGTCTTCTACGCTTTTTACTACCCATATTGCGAGAGTTGAAGGTCTTCTTTGTAATTTTTCTTTCGTTCATTCTGTGTAAATGTCCTAGCCACCATAGCCGCTGCGATTTAGCTAAATGCACAATACTTTGGCCCTTTATCAGTTGTTCGATTTCGCTGATATATTTTATTCTATAAGGCCCATCAGGCTCTCGTATGGGGCCAAATATTCTCTCACGGGAAACTAGCCAAGCATTTTCCAAGCAGAGATCCATACCATCGAAAGATGCTCCTATATTAATTTGAGTAGGAAATACAAAAGACTTGACATAGCCATACTATCGGACAGTCAAGCTGCCATGCGAGCACTAAGCTCTTAGAAAGTTGGGGGTATGGGACTGTTTTCAGAAACTAAACCAGCTGACAAAGACAACAACGACAGCCTTTACTAAGACAATGTGCACGTAGGGATCCAAAGTAACGAGCAGGCAGACAAACTTTCTAGTGAAGGAGCTTCCACAAGAATAATAGTACCAGCACCTTTTTGAGGGATAGGAAGCGGATAATGGGGAAACGTGTTCTAAGAATATGAGAACAGTACAAGACTGGTAATCTATATACTTGTTAGGCAACTATAAGAGCAAAAGATTTCAGTCTGCCTTTAATTGGACTATCCAGCAGAATCTAAAAATTTTAACCGGGCGTCTGACTGGACACTGTAGGCTCAAAGAAAATCTGAGCTAGCTAGGAATTGTAGCAAGTCTCATGAGCAGACTCTGTGAGAAGGATACTCATTCACCAGAACAGATTGGGCGTCGCAGAAAAGGAAGAGGCACCTGGGTTCTTTTCAAATACTAGGTAGCTCAATAGCATTAGTTGAACCAGCAGACATCCTCAATTTTTTGAGGGCCTCAGGGTTGGATGATAATTCGATAGGGATTTCCTATTAGCAGAGGGTAGTACAACAGATCTTTGGGTACGCAGTAGCTTACATACCGCCTTATACATTATACTAGACCGCTAGAGTATTCTCCCAAACTTGTATTAAATCTCCTTTAAAATTTTGCAGGATATATTATTTCTTTCTACTGTGCCCTATCATATTACCTATCATATTCCTAACAGATCTGTATGATAATGATAAGTGTATGTTAATGATGAGAGTATAGTCTAAGCAACCTTCTACATATGATAAAAATTATTGTTGGGGTTGCTAATACCACAATTTCTCAGTCGAAAGCCACCTAATTAGTTTGGCTTACAAGTAAACATTGGACAGTTTCATTCTCAATGAATCCCATTGGTCGTTATATAGTGGTAGATATTAGACTAGTGTCGCTGGATGCAGATTTGAATCACTGCTGGGTGAGTTCTCTGTTAATACTCGGTCATTAAAAGGTTTATGGCAGTATTTGCATTTGCACGTACATTAGAACAGCTCTGAATTGTATAGAGTATGACTAGGAGCCATTATCTATTGTCAGTAGAGTTCCCTGGGTGTGGAGTTTCATAAAACGGTGTAGTTATTGGTCATCCAGGATAGTCTGATTGGACAAGTCTGGATATTTTTGTGCTCAAATATGAGAAGTTTCTTGTGTCTGTCAAAAAGTGATAAATTACTCAGAAACTAAAGGAGAAGACAAATTAACGCTTTAGAGCCTTCTTTATTGAACAAATTTCAAATGTTCCACGACTTTTCGTTCATAAGCCACTACACAAAACCATTGCGACCAACGACACCAATGATGCCATCCTTTCTGCTTTCAGTGCCATTATGAAAATTTTCCTCACGAAAAGAATTATTCAGTGGCATTATGAACAGTCTGCTTTATTTCCTGTTCAATAATTTCAAAATTATGTGTTTAAGAGAGGATATTGCATTATATAAGTCGGTGGTTTATATCAGAATGTTCAACCCAATATGCGACTATAACATTAACACTGAAATGATGAAATGAAAATGTTTTCCAACCAGTGAAAAATTACCTTAAGGACCACATTCAGGACTTTACTATACTGTCCACTTCACATCACAATTAAACTTCAACTCTCAAAACAATTACAACTCAGATTCCATTTTTCTATTAGCAGTTCGTTTAAGTTTCGAATAACCATTTAAAAAAAAACTGCTAAGAAAAAATAAAATTAATACTCAGGAGCAAATTTCAATAGGAAAAATATCAATACTCGACGCTCCCTTGCGAACGACTTCCACCCTCATAAAGTAACTTTTTATGGTTATGGCTGCATTGGCGTCCCCTTTCCTTTGGCAAGCGGCAGCAGAAGTGAAAGAGAAATGTGTGAATATTCATTCTCATGCAGAGCACGGCAATCGATGCCGAAAGTATGGCATCGTTTAAATTTACGTGTGTTCTGCATGTCTATGGAAGACCGAAAACTGCGTAATCCACTAAAGCCATTTATGCCATATAACATTGTGAACGGAATCCTCAAGGACACGCATTCGTGGTGTTGTGTGTTGTATGTTGTTTGGGTCATTCGACTCGCAAGGTTCATGCGTTCATTGTCTATCGAAAAATGATTTATGATTCCTTTTTATGTCTGCGCATGAGTGTCATTTAAGTGTTATTTGTAATATATAATTTTTTGTGTGCGGATTGGGATTAGAGAAAACTTGCAAATAGGGAGGCATAAAAGCAGGAAATAAATAAAATGAGTAAATAAATAAAAACGCCAATAAGTATTGCACAGGGCCACATAAAAGTGGCGCAGTCATGCTTAATGGGTATTATTTTGCATTACCGACAAAAATTGCCACACCGGAGGTAGAGATGAGGTTGTTAGCTTTTCAAATAAACTAAATGACAGCTTTTGAGCAAAGAAAATCAAGAAGGCCAATTTGACAGAAATCGAAAATAGAATTTCATGTAAAAAATTGCAATTTTTCAACATAAACGGCGTATGAGTGACATTTATGTATACGCAGTGCAAGGATGCTAAGGATTTGCTGAAGGTGATTGACTTCAGTACGCTAAACCAATACACTCTGAGGGTTTGAAGCACAAAAGTGCAAGCAACTCCCGCCAGCCAAGCTGTGAAACAAAATTGATCGTTTCGACAAGTACAACATAAAGCTTAAGAGTGTCCTGGTAGACACATTTGCAGAGCGCTGCACTCTCGCCACATTCTTGACTGTGGCAGTGCGATTATGGCAGTCAAAGGTCGACGCACTGCTATCAAGTAAGGCTAGGCTGAAACCGTATTACTCCCACGTGATAAGGCTGGGCATATGCAAGTGTATATCTGAAATGAAAAGTGGCCAATCTCGACCGAAATCCGAAACAGCAACTCAAGCAAAGGCAACTTTTGGTTTAGTGCACAACGAATTTGTGAAAGTGGAATCGCGTGATTATGTTAATGTGAGTAGAGCGCTCAGGCATACTCGTAGCTGCGAGCATATTTGACTACGCGGCCATACGTGGACATGCACGCACGCAATCAAATGTTCCACGTTGACAGCACTTCAGCAAAGAAGCAATTATTGCCGCTTGAGGCAGTTTTGCGTGTTGTGCTTACGGGCGCGAGTACGTTGCCACTGGCCACTCCCGGGTGTATTAGATGCATGCGTACACAGAGCTGCATTTAAATGTATACGAGTGTAGCTCCTAGCAAAAGTCCACACATTCGATCAAATTTAATATACGATGCCTTTGCATAAATCGAGCGTAATGAAATTTTGTTTTAACCACAAATATCGCCGGGAACGAAACATACAAAAGTCGGCTGAAAGCTGAAGCAGAAAGAATCTGACCATAAATCGACGCAAATCAAAATGAAATGAAATGTGCAACGAGCTTTGCTGGTTTTGTATGGGGAGTGCCTCCAGCGGCACAGAAGTAATATGAGCGAATGCTCGTTCGTGTATTTGTGTGTATGCGTACACACCCCGCAGGCACACCGGGGAATTTGGCAACTGTTTGTTCAACTCTTCCAGACTGAACTGCCGGTATATATCGCAAATATGCATTACACTGACCTAGTAGTCAGTCGCTTGTACCGTAATTTGAAATACTCCGCTCGATAACGTCAACGGATATTGGCATCATCCCGAAAGTACACAATATCAACAGAACTTTATTCGCTACTTGTCACCAGTAAGGACCTGGTGAAAGCTTGTTAGTTTTCCACTTACGGCTCCGCAGGTATTCTTTCTACTGCCCTTTCCGTCGAATTTTCCAATTTTCTATTCTAGTTCTGGATCCGTCCCATTGGAGAAGTTATTGGCGGATTCAACCCATGAACAGTTCCAGAAATTGTTGGGTTGAGCAAAGAGAAAGGTGAAGTTGGGGTTTACTTTAGTTGCGAAGCCAATCAGCGCTACCCCTTTTATCTTCGTATTTGAAGAATTGGGCACGACACTGCATGAAATGAAAATTGACATTTAACATACTGAAAGATGAGGCTTTTCTCTAACACTCGCATAACTTATGTTCAAAATGTACTCGGAATTTGTCAATAAAACTGAAACTGTTCAATTACTCATTGATATTTATGTTATTCCCATCAAAGTACTCTCCATGGTAATCAATACACAGATGCCAACACTTCCTCCAATTTTCAAAACACTTTTCATAGCCCGATTTGGGAATAACCTGCAGCTCATTCTGCGAATTCTCCCTTATCGCCCGAATCATCTCAAAACGCTCTCCGCAACTTTAGTTGGTGCGATCAGGAAAAAGTCACACGGGGTCATTCCAGGTGAATACGGAGCTTCGGGGACGGTATTAGCATTGCTTTTGGTTAAATAGTCGCGTACAAGATTGAATGTTTGATTCGGTGGATTGTGGTGGTGAATAAACCACGAGAGGTTAATCAACATTTCCGGCCTCTAGCGAGGAACATTCTCCCTCATACGATTCAGTACGCTCACATAATACTCCTGATTAACTGTGTGGCCGGGCGAAGAGAAATTGGATTGGACCACACCACGGCAATCAAAGAAAGCAGGTTTGGATCGACTTTGTCGTGGTTTCTTGGGGTTTGGCTCGTCTGAAAAGCGCCATTCCAATGATTGTTGGTTCGTTTCGATATCATATTCATACACCTCTTTATCGGTAATGATGCCTTCGATAACATTTTTGTGCAAAGAAAGCATTTCTTTAGCGACAGCAATGCTATGATGTTTTTGGAAAAAATTCAGCACTCGGCATAATCGGCGCTTCAACTCGTTTCATCCTCAAAACATCGTGCATAACGCTCTGCACCGATCCGGGTGAGACACCAAAATTGACTGTTATCTCCCTGATGTTCACACGACGATCTGCGAGTAGAATTTTAGTAAGTTTTTCAATGTTTTTTTCAGTCACAGAGGTGGAAGGGCGACAGGAACGAGCCAAATCATCAACCACAGTACGACTCACTTTATTATTATTAGGCGAAGGTTTCAACAACCCCACGTTCTGCCTGTCTCAGAAGTGAGCCTTCTCAAAGTCACTGGATGAAGAATAATCGACCGGCTTTCGTGCTCCTTAAGAATATCAAAACATATAATACAAAATAATAAAAATCCCAAAATGCTGTTTCTCTTCAGAAGGGCCTGGTACTCCATTCCTTTAGGTCATGTCTAGCTTTCAATGGGTTTGAATGTACCACCTGCATCACAGCGAAATCCACAGGCCACATGTTGAAAGCCTCACACAAATGAGAATGTACTCTCAGTCCTGTATAATTGCATTTGTATAATTGCATTTGCATACTTGGAATGATTTAGAGAGTTAGACTACAGTGGCCATAGCAACCGCTTCAAAATAGAAGAAGGCGAGACATGGTTTGTTGATCACATACTCCACATTGTTTGTGAGGTACCCGTCTTATTGTAATAGCTATAAAATGTAGTGGGGATGTTTGAATGGGTCCACGAGTTATCTTCAAGTTCCTTTGCCCCAACTTAACAATATTCAAAAAAGGGTGACATGTGAAAAAAATCTTCCCGGCCCTTGCTTTGAACTGCTGCGACAGTGTTCGAGTCTGGTATTTTGCAGTATTATCACCTCGAGCAGCATTATTGTTCCGGTTAGAGCCAACTACCTAAAACGCTAGCTGAGAATATCAAGTCTGGCAGTCGAGTTATTGGAGCAGCCTTTGATTTGTTAACAATTGCAATCAGTAAAATCGTTCCAGGCAGTGTTCGTATTCTGACCGTTATTTTTTGGAACTTTATGGTTTTTTTGAAAAAGATTTCTTCCTTTCTGTAAAAATTGCCAAATTTTTGATGCAAATTTTGCGCCTCACCCGGTTGCAACTAATCAACACACAAAAATTGATGCTGCTCGGCTGATTACTTCAACTCGTACTGCAAATTCCGTTGGCCTCAAGCGAAAAATGTTGCTCCACTTGCAACACAATAGCGCAGCAATTTTGTCTACAGCACACACACACGAACATACTTTCCGCCTAACTGCTGTCATTACTAGCAGCATCTAATTTGCGCACTGCTACTGCCACTGCCACAGCCATTGACGTTGTCGCTGCCGTTGCCGTTGCCGTTGCCAGTGCAGCAACAGCTAAGTCCGGTGTTACACTTCGAACTCAGCTCCAATTTTGTCGTATAAGAAAAGTAGAAAGAGCTTTCTCACAGACCCAAACGAATTGAAATATTTCCACTTAAAAAATTGTGTTTGCTTTGACAGGTCCTGTATTTACATAAAGGATCGCACCGGCTATAGTAATACTATACCTTATATCACTGGTGTGGCATCGGCATAACACCAACAGGCAGACAAGTCGCACAAGCTGGAAGACACGCTAAAAAGGCAAGAGGAAAAATGGTGAAATTTCCACATTTGCAGTGAGAGCGCCTAAAACCACACTTGAGCAAATTTGCACGCATCAGCGTACGCAATTATTGTACATCATGGCGGGAGTGCGGCACGCTGCCATTTCGCATTGTGTTGCCGTGTATTGTATTTGCTATTTTGTGCGTGTAGCAGTGCAAATGAGATCATAAAATTCGTGCTCAATACACACACACACACAGGCACACAATCAAACACACAAACACACGCACGCCGATAATTAAATTGTCTTATAATACTTTCGCTGCTCTTTTATAGTTTATAACACATGCCTAAAAGTATGTGGTAATAAATTTCATTTGCCTTTTATCATCCGAGCGCCATGTGGGTAGCTGTGGAAGGAAGCTCATTTATTACGTTTAATTATTGTCAATTAAAGCGCTACGTTTGTAGTGGTAAATCTTGCCGAAGCCACAGATACCCAGGCCCACTCTTCGGCACACACACACACACATACTCATACTAGGCGCTGATGGAATTAATTAAGCGTGGCTTATCTTAATTTGCAGATGAAAGCTTTGAAGTCTTGTTTGAAGTCTTTATGCGAAAATGTCTTTCAACACTCCATTGTGGTATTTTCGATAGTCAGCGATGGGTAGCTTGGTAGGAGGGCTTAAGTGATAGTGCATTTGTGTGTGGTTGAAGTGGCAGCGTCTGCTAACGAGGCTTTGAAGTTTGCATTGGCTGGAATTATCGCTTTTAAATTGGCTAACAAAGGTTGAAAATTTGCGCAGTTGAGTGAAATGTTATACGCTTTGGATTGAAGGGAGATATAGAGGAGTTCATTGATACCCCTACAAGTGGTTTGTTTTGATTCTGCTATCTTCAATTAAACTTTTTGCATTTGTTTGTTTTAGTAGCGGTTTTACTGAATGAGGTTTTAAGCAGATGCGTTGATTATACTGCATTTTAGTGCTGCTGAAAGTGGAATACTTATTTAACTATTTATTCATTCTTAGCTATGGTTCTGATGGAACAACTATCCAAAGGTAGTTTAAGCAGAAAATACACCTGAATACTCTGATCATTCCCTCTTATGTAGTTACTTCGGCAATACCTCTTAAGTTAATAGCACAGCCATTTATTAGCATTATTTGGTTTAAGCGAACTTTTCAAACTATTGAGATTTGTAGACCACAGAAAATTGGGTTCGCTGAAGAAACTAAAGAACATTTATTAACAGAAAAACATAATTTTGACATCCGAGCACCTATTTTAGTACCCTTCGAAAGGACTTTTGGGAATAGCATAAAAATGTGTTGTAACGAACCTACTAACGCTGGGGTATACTTAGCGGTGTCCAGGGTTCGTCAATAGAAATTTATTCTAACAATTTTGTGTTTTTATAGTTTTTTATTTATTTAAAATACTATTGTACTTAAAGAACTAACATATAGTTTCCCTCAGTAATTAATGTATATCGAAGGTTGCTAGCTAGCGTAGTGTCTAGTGTCCCAGTGGAGTCGGTAAAAACCTTAAACCACTGTACTGTCTTTGTTGAGTTCCCTAAGTGTTCTCTGGAGCTGAGGTCTTCGCTGGTGTTGTCTCGAGGTGTCGGTATCGAAGAAGGAGGCCAGTTGTTCGGTTGCTGCTGCTTTTATAGCCCAGCTTCAGTAGCAAAGCTTCTAGAAAGATCTGTTGTTTTACCAATTCGATTTAAACGCAACCGTCACTACAGCTGCAGAATTCGGCTTGCTGTCAAGCACGTGGTATGGTTTGTTGTTGCACGCCCTGTTGTTGTTGTTGTTGTTGTTGATGACGTCATGCGCGTCGATCATACTGTTTATTAGGGGTGGGTTTTGCCGATTGCTTTTAATAGTGTAATAAATTACATTCTTCTAGAACAATCGACGTCGTGTGAGGTCCGTTGCTTATTCAAGTTTGGTTTTGTTGTTGGCGACGCAGTCAATGTGGGAGCGTAAATATTAGCGGTTTGAGATTTTACGTTCTCACAGTGTGTAAATTACAACAAAATATGTCATTACTGGATGCCAAAGTTTTGAATATATTGGAAAGAATTGGAATTGGAAGAAGGGACTAAACCATCACCATGAAGTAATTGGGCTCTAAAAATCACCTGATGTTTTAATGTATGACGAAGTCCCCTGTTCGTTAAGAAGCACTTTGGATTCAACTATTGAATATACTGAGAAACATTTGGAATGCTTCTTGAGTATGCATTTGGATTTGAAGCACTTGAAAATAGATTGAAGTAATACGATGTTAAGGAGATAGTACATTTTAAAGTATCTCTTTTCAGAGTGGGCGTTGAAGTTGCATGGACGTTGATTTTTCTTCCTAGATACTATTGGCAGTCTATGTGCGATACTCAGCGGCATGAAATCTGCTACTTCAGATGATTTTATTCCTTTCGAAGTAGCACAATAGTCTTTTAGTACTTCTTCTACAGGGAAGTTTTGTTAAGCATTTCTGAAGAATTCCAAGAGTAAGAGCTGAGAAAATAAAAGGAGTAGGATATGAGGAGTTGAATATACTGTGATAGACCGCAATCAATGGAGATATTGTCGCGTACCGTGTTGGCTACTATTATAATTTAATATTTCCTTTGAGGTAGTATAATACAAGTCATCTACTTCGTTAGGAACTAGGCAAGAGAGAATAAAGCAACTACACTCGTCAAATTCCCAATTGCAGAGTTTATTATACAGATTAAAAAAGTACAAAAAAAGTGGTCCAACTAATGAACATTTATTTGGTCTTAGGTTAGGTTAGATTGGGAAGGCGTGTGCGGATACGAAATTCCACTCGGAGACATCTATGTCCATTGTGACTGCCTTCAAAAATGCCAGGAGGAGGCATACTCGGTATACTTATTTGGTATTCCTCTTCAATATTCTGGCATAAAAATTCAAGTAGTACGAAAAACAGCAGAAAGCAAATCCAACAGAATACTAAATGCGTTTCCATTAGCCTCACACCTTCCGCTCAAGTACCTTCCCAGAGTACTACTCACAAATCGCTCGTTTAAAAGAACAACTGCAACCGTGTCCCTTCCTACTAAATCCACAGGCAGGCATTATGCTACGTTTTACAGTCTGGCGGATTTAAATGTGATTTTCTTATTAAAACAGGCAGGATAACAACCGCATCAAAGGAAGTAATGCCGCCATTATGAAAATTAAAAATTTTCACTCTCGCAGGATTCTGAAATTAAAACACAACAACCACAAAAAAAAAAGGAGAATTTGATTGGAATTATAACACAAACACCAACAGAGACTCATACGCCCCCGCATACAGGCAAAGAAATCCAACGCAGAACGATAGGAGCTGACAGAGAAAGGCACGGAGCCAGACAAGAGCGTAGCTAGCCAAAGCGGGGCAGGGCGGCTGGTGGGCGGCACGTGTTCCCGAGGAGCTTAACAAAAGCACAAAGTGTGCGGAAATTCGCCGCTAATGTTATCGGTTAAATGCAATTCATCAGCATTGTCACAACCAACGCCACGCCACCAAAATGAAGACGGGTTTAATACTTCTTCATATAAAACACAAAAAGCGATGAGCCTGTGTGGGTGTGTGGATGAGTGTATGCGGATTTAAATGTGATGTGTGTGTGTGTGTGATGTATGCGTGTGTGTGTATGTGTGCATGATTTATATTAATATCCTTTCAAGCAGCTTGAAATGAAGCTGAAAATTAACATTAATTAGTTGCTAATACGATTGATGCCAGTCAGCTTCTGTTCTCATTGTCTTTGTGTGTGTGTCGGACCAAATGAGTGTGCATGAGTGTTTGTGTATACGTGTGTGTGGGCTTGTGTATAGAAGTAGTTATGTGAGCGCCGTGTATGCATTTGGCTACTTGCGCCTATTGACGCTTTGGTTTATAAACAGATTTACACAATTGCAGTTTAATTTGTTGATTTGTGATTTATGACTGAAGCATGGGGGCGGAAAGCAGAGCAGATTTCCACGCACACACACCAACACAAGTAATGAAAAGGATAATAGTCAAGTAGAACGAAATTGAAAGCTTATTAATTTTCATATTACACTTGTTTAGTCTACGTAAACATTTTTGTGCGTAATGAGGATGATAAATCAAATCCTCGAAATGTCAGAAATGTTGTACAACTTTAATAACGGAAGTCGTGCATAACAGGCTCACGTTTTTGCTGGTCTGTTGTTGCTGATTTGCGCTTAGCTCTGATCTGCGTTAATTTCCATTAATATTCTAGCACACAATTTCATAATCTTTGGAAAGCCATTAGACAATTTACGTAAAACCAACTCACTTTCCGCTCGGCAGCATCATTTTTTACCGCTATAGGCGCACATTCATCTTAAAATAGCCAGCTCCGGAGCACTCTTTGGTCCTTGCGAAACGTAATCAACTACTTTCATTACATTTTCCATTTTCAATTTTCGTAATGATGAATGACAGGAACAGTGGCACTACCCCGAGCCCCACAAGTGTCGTCGTCAGCAACAAATTCGAGCGGTGAGTGAATGGCAGAAGCGAAACGAACGAGGCGCACTTTTCGCTTTATAGGCAAGATTGTAAGGATATATGAGAAAGCACGTGTAGGTCATGAAGCCTGCCAGTGGCAGCGGCAGTAGTCCTTGCAGTAGCCATTACAGTAGATGTCGACTGATAGAGTGGGCGCTGAAAGTGGGGTGGTTTGGGAGGTGTGTGGATCGGAGCGCATAAGCAAATGGGAGGTTGGGGTTTTTGTCATGTCCAGTTCATGTCCCGTTTGAATGATGTTTAGAAATAAGCTGTTAAAAAGCCTTTCATTAATCATAGTTAACAGAGCCAATGAGAGAGAAGCACATGAATACAAAGGATGCTGGTCGAATACTTCAATTTAATCAGTTATGAAAGCAGGCGCTCACGTTTGATACAAAGGAGCCGTCGTCAATGACGTGAGTTGGCAGTGAATGTAGGCGGCTGTTAAGAATATATTCAAATGCTGCGCTGCCGGAGGCATGGAGATGTACACTGGAATTGAAACGTGTGCACCAAGCACAACGTTTGTGAGGTATATTCTTAGGAGACACATGCAGATAGAGCCAAAAGGATGTAGGGGAAAGGAAAGCAGGAGGCTCGTAGAATTTTTTGATGCTATTTTCGTACTAGTATATTTAGCTGGTTTCTAGAAATGTGTGGTGTCCTTTTCAATAAGTAAAGTCTGACGCCTCATAAAAAAGAGTCTGAAGTGTCCACCACTCTGTTGGCTGTGAGCTTGTTCTCGGTTATTTTTAATCACTTCGTAACTTTAGTACACAAATACCCATAAATGCATTCCACTTGAGTGCTCATTAATTTCTGATAAAGTAGTTGTAGCGCATTTAAGTATCAATCCTTTTGAAATCCTTGTCCCCATCTGCTGCGAGCATTAATCGGCATTGAGAGCTTATACCAGGGAAGGAGAAAAATTCTGCAACACAGATTTTTATGTTGTAAATCCAACAATGAGAATGTATTATCCTCCTTAATCTTTTAACATTCAGCGAATGCTTGCAATTTCCTTGAGACAACAAAAATAGCAACAAAGGAACAAGAAAAAGGATAACACAACTCACTGAGATACAAACATCATCAACGACAATTTCTAATTCCCATACAATTGCAATCCAATCAATGTCACTTCATGGCAACTGGGGAACCGGTGCATGAGGGATAGTGACAGAGCGTTGGAGAGGAGTGGGAGAGCGGGGTGTCAAAGCAGCATCAAGGGGGAAATTCAGTTGCGCTCAAGCGAAATTGTATCCGGCAGTAATTCCGCAACGACGACAAGTACCAAAGACGAAAAGCGTCTTAAGTGTAAAATACAAAATGGGAAAAATGAACGAAAAAATGTTGCGAAAAATAGAAAAAATGGAATATTAAAAAAGTGGGTGAAAAAGAATGAGAAGGGAACGGAAAAGGAATCGCAAGCAAAACACATTGTAATTGCAAAATCGAATTGAGGAGAGCAGCAGCGGTAACGGCAGCGACTGAACTCACGTAAGCGAGCACACTCGCAGGAGTGAGCGAATGAACGGGGTGTACCGGAAGGCGGAGCGCAACGGAATTCCGCATCCGAGACAAATAAAATAAATCCAACAATTCCTGCTCCTGCTGCTCTTGCTGATGGTGTTGCGATATTTACGAGTACTTCGAGTGTCGCGCATTTTACTGGTACGAGAACAGTCCTGGTGAGGTGGCAGCAGTCCAACGAAGAAGATTGTTGCTAAAGCTCAATACGCATTATCCTTTAAAAAGGAAATGATTGAAATCAGCTTCTTGTCAATGTGTCTACAGCTACGTCTTTGCCGGTTCCTGCTCCATTGCTCTCCCTTTTTGGGTTTGTACTCTTCTGTCTGTTGTTGTTGTTGTTGTTGTTGTTGTTGTTGTTTGTGTTGTTGTGTAACTCATTCTATCATCCACTTTATCCAGAGATGTACCTTTTACCGTTTCGCTTTGATTTCGAATTTGCGCTTCAATTTGCAGCACAAAATTCGTTCTGTCAACGCCGCCTTTGCGCTCCTGTGCGTGCGCTGGCTGCCTCCGCGGGCTCGCTGCTCGCCGCTCCACACCCGGTAAACTTTACACTTTATGAGATTGCTTAAAAGGATTAACAAATTTCCTGCGAATTGCTCGTTTCGTGCATAAATATGAGTGGCAAAGCGGTGCCGAAGACAGAGCAGCACCATAGGAGGCGGATAGGTGCAAAGTAGCGATTAAGGTGTTGGCTCTTATTTGTCTTTATTCCAGTCGACGTATCTTAATGGAGGTATTTTATTCCTTAAATACTCGTATTTCTTTTTTTCCTTGAGCCGAAATTGTTCGTCCTTGAGCGTTGAGCTAATTGCAAATTTCATTTTTATTGAATTTGCTTCGCTGTTGGCATTTGAAATTGTTCATTTACGCAAAATTTACCAGTAAAAAAAATATTATGATCAATTTTGTAAAATACCACTCAACACACACGCACTAAAACACACACACATAATGCCTAACCCTCACACACACACACACTAACACTGATTGCACATGGACTCAGTTCGCGGATATATGCAAATAAAACGCTAAAAATAAAATTTAATGCAAATTTTGCACAAATAAATAAATTGTGTGCATTATTCGATATTGTTAAGTCTATAAATAAAATTTTATCGCCTTTGATTAATGTTATTTTAGCCGTTGCAGGGTGGCCTGAAGTTTGCCTCATGATATTCAAATTTCTAGCGACAAATACTAAATTGCTGTATCACTTCACCACATCGTCCATAGAAGCCCTCATTATATCAGACTGGCTGATAAATGCCATATCAGGGTTGTCAGAAAAGAGACAAGAAATACGTTTCATGCGGAACCCAATCTCACCGCAAGGGCGGATTGAGCTCATCAAGGACACTAGTTCGTAAGGAGAGTGTTTTTTATGCATGAGGGAAATTTGAAAATCAGAAAAGTAACAGAAAGATGTCTAAATTTGTTCATAAATATCTAATATATAATATATACAATTTTTTATAAGATCAATTTTAATATTATATAATATATATTTGTTTTATAAGATCAATTTGTGTCATTATAATATGAAACTAACCCGATTTACATCCGAGATTCATAACGAAACTCAGTCTCCAAGGTGAAATATTCGATTTAGGGCAAATAACTCGAGACTGGCTGATATGCCAGAACAGCTAATTCTGGCATGTATCTGTGACTTTGTCCTTACATAGCCTCTTCTGGGATAATCAAAAGGTGTTGAATGGCCCGATCTATGGAAAGGTGTGTTCGATCTATGAAAAGGTCTAATCTATGGAAAGGTCTGATCTATGGAAAGGTCTGTGCGCAATCACCGAATGACCAAATTGTGATTGCAATAAGTCGATGGTCATGCTCTACTGTAGAAGCCACATTTCGTTCGAATGAATGTCCTTCGTATTTAAAAGCATGTGTACATTTACGATAAACTTGTAATCATGCATTGGAAATTGCATTTAGAAAGAAGTAATGTCCAGTAAAGCCAAAATCCTGTAAACGGCACAAAAACGTGCTTTTTTGCTGGTACAGTGGACTCCCTTCAATCGCTTTTAAATTGCGCTTCTAAACTTATTTTCTTTCTCTTATCGGTTCATTCCTCTGCGGAGCACTTCAGTAGATATGATGGTCAATAGGGCTTCTATAGCGTTCTAACCAATGTTATCTACTCTTCGAATATTCACGTGAATGTAGTCTGCATTTTTTCCCGTATATTTTCACCAAAAAAAATTAAGTAACAATAGTTTATATTGTAGCTTTATTTTCTGTGACTCTCCTGGGCGCTTTGATACGATTCCACACAATCTCTCTCGGCTTTTGAAGGCTACAGAAATATATGCTAGCTGTGAGGAATATAAGTGGTCAAAGCAGACACTCTTCAGAGGACAGAAATAAATCCCTCAATGCCCACCTGAAGATTGCATTGCTATTTCGAGTCACAGATTTTACAAATCTGTTTATGAACTGGGCCCAACGATATTCACCGTAGTTTAACTTCATATGCAAGTAGACATCACGCTTAATATGTAAGTGGAGATCATGTATAATCTCTTCACTTGATGAACTTCTTCAACTATAAAACTCATTGAATTACTTTGATCAATGCCTGACCATCCTACTCTTACTACATCTTGTGTAGGGCTTATAAATTCTCCTGTGTGCAGGAGACATTCCAGTTAGACATCAAACTACTCGTATATGAATATCTGTATAACAATATAGACAATGCTGATACCACTTTCGGTAAGATAGTTTTCCAAGTTGTTCAATTGTTGAGGGTATATATCCTACGAGGAATTTGGCCGATATTAAGGTGAACGTTTTGTGTAGCAATGTCACATTTCTCCCCATATGTTGTCTTATAGAAAGGACTTATGCAACCAAATTTTTCTAATGATTGATTTGTATACTCTGCGAAAAAACTGTTCACAGTTTAGTCGGACAGTATAGTCTCTGAGTAATACTGTCGTCTACTGCTGACATAATAGGCGTTTTTACTTCGCTCACATCTTATAGACTTCTTTAAGTGTAGTGGTGTAGAGGTGGTCAATAGAACATCAAATTTCTTGTAAGACTTCTGATAACGCCTTCTATTTCCAGGCTTATAATTTCATTGCAGTAGCTTCTTAGTTGGTCAGATTTTTATGTAAGGAATCTTTCATCAGTGTTCTTGCCTGAATATTTTATTTACATGGAAATTAGGTAAATCCGGAACATTCGTAATGCATTGCTATTGCTTTCTCGTTATTCCTAAAATCAGTTGAAGATAAATGTGGGATTAGTCCAGTTGTCTGTCATACTATGTTATACTATGGTTTAAGGTTGCTATTCTGTGACCCCTACTGGTTAATCCTTCTATAGAAATCAAAACTTTGATAAGCGACACTCTGAAACTCTGATAAACGTAAATTCACTTTAAAGAGTAAGGAAGAGAAGTAAAACATCAGTTAGGTAGGTAGGTAAGGCGGCCACCCGAAAAGGGCGCACTTAGGCCAACATTGACCCTTTGTGATACCGCATGGGACAGCAGGTCCCATCCCTTTCAAAGGTCCAGCCAACACATCAGTTGCCAGTCGAGAACTGCTAGCAGAAGTCATTAGAAGTAATTTAAATGTGAAAGTGAAGCCAAGTAATCTATTGAATTAAATTGAACAAGTATGTTAAATAGTTTTTAGATGTATTATTGTCAATTAATAACAACAATTTATTAACCATTTAGTTTGACCTACTTTCAATTGCTAAGTGATGAAAACAAGGATTTCGCTTTTCTTTACACAATCTAATGATTCGAACTAAAAACTTATTTTCTTAACAACTAATGAGAGAGTTGGTCAGTAGTCATCAATTCAGTTGAAAATTAACTTCATTGAACACAGAAGGAATCGTTTCATGCAATACTCTTACCGAGATATTATCAGTGGAAGGGGGTTGAGTTGCACCAAGAATGATAGAATAGAGAGATTGTATTCTAAAATTATTGGAGTAGCGGGGAGACTTCTAATGTACAATTAGTAGACTTCGAATGTACAATTAGTAGACTTCTAATGCACAATCGAGTGGCAACAAGAAGAGATTGTATAGAATAAAGAGATTGTATTCTTGGAGTGGCAGGGAGATTTCTAATGTACAATTAGTACTTAAGTTAAGAATATTTCTCAGCGAATTTATTGACAGACAAGTTGCACACGGTGTCTGTCAATAAATTCGCTGAGAAATATTCTTAACTTAAGTACTAATTGTACATTAGAAGACTCCCCGATACTTCAAGAATACAATCTCTTTATTCTATCATTCTTGCTGCCACTCGACTCCCTTCCACTGATAATATCTCATGAAAAGTATTGCAAGAAATGATTCTTTCTGTGTTCAATGAAGTTTTTGGCTTAACTGTCTAACTTTCATGGAGAATCCCTAAGAACGTAGTCGCATAACTAGATCGTCGCCCTTATGATCATTAAGTGAAGGTTTTGGAGCACGGTTCTATAATAAGTCGGTATATATCACAGGCTGATAAAAAATGCATTTACGAAATTATCCAAAGTTATGTCTTACTTTGACTAGAGATCTCTTTCCCATTTTCTTTTCGCGTTCTCAACAATTATAGAATAAAAGTGTCTTCAATTGGCTGTTAAAAAAATTATATTTTCTATCTTACGTTTTACCTCATTGTCCCAAGGCAGATCTGATGGTTCAAAAGTTCAAAGGGGATTTCAACAGAAAAGAAGTTTCTAACAAATCGTAAATCTACGAAGAAAGGTATTTTAAATGGCAAGAATGTGAAATGGCACCATCAGATAACATATATATTGAAACACTCTTGAATTTCTAACTTTTTTATCATTCCAACAACATTATCAAGAGAAGCTGATAGAAGGTCTCACTTTGTATAATAATTATCTAATTATTTTAGTCCTGCTCATTCTCAAGCAAAGACTACTTGCACAGTCAGCATTAATCACCAAATCTCAAAGAACAATCCCACTTTTATTATATATAAATATCGTGGATAAGACCATGGAAATTTAATCAAATCCTAAACTCAACTGTAAAACGAACTGCTTTCCACCCTGTTGCATGGCGTATGTTGCATCATAAAAACCAATGTTATCACTGAATTGGAACAAGTTTCATACAGAAATTTAAACTCATGAAAGCATTTGCTCTATCAACTGTGGAAAATTGCAGGCGGGAAACGTTAAATATGCACACTCTCCGATAGCATATCTAAAAGAAATATGCATAAATATTTAACGCAGCAAATTTATTGTTGCTCAACAATTGTTTAATAAATGAGGCAAATGCAATGAAATGCACACAGGTGCAATGTGTTTCGATGGTCCACATATAACTCACTTAATAGATTGTATTATGAAGAGGAAGGCGGACTAGAAGCACGTGTGTTTCAAGAGTAACTGAGCCGCAGCATTACTCTTGGCTTTGGTTCCACAATTTTCACTAAAGTGTGTTTATATGAAGTGGCAATGGGCTTCTTCGCGTCGCTAACGCATGTTTGCATTCTGTGACCTTCTGGCCGCAGATAAACTAAAGTTCAACCTAATCGTCCACTCTAGCGCCTGTTGAACCTTGGCATTCTTCACTGCTAAACAGTACATTAGGCATGAGCCGGGCTAAACACGCCCAGGCGAACAACGCCTTTTGGCCTTTAGCAATGCTCACATTTACCTTCTTTCTTTCGGTTTATTTGCACAATATTTCGTTGCTTGAACGAGGAACACACTCATAAGCAAAGGCAATACAAGTCGACGTCCAATCAATAAACATGCACCTAAAATTATGCAATAATATTTACACACAAATTATAAGAACGTGCGCGCGGCTGACTAAATTGTGTGTCAACTGAGCCCGCCCACTTAACTACAGGCATTTGTGCAGCGTACCATTTCAAAATTATTAGTTGCCCCGGCTGCCGCCCACTTCGGCGAACTGCTACTAATATTAAGACTCTCCACAGATTACAGGGGACAACAATAACCACAGCCATAACAACAACAACTACAACACTGCCAACGGAAAGCAACGGGACAAGAAAATTTGCGTTGCGTGGTGTAGGCGACCGGCGCTGACCACTTTAACTAATCCATGGTAATGCTCCATGGGGAGCTGCAGCAATAAGCTACGGAAATGGTGTGAAGTTTAGACACACGCGCGTTTCCACCGCAATAGTGAACCGGTATTTATTGTTGGAGTTGCTGTTGGCCTTCGCTGGTTTTCCGTTTCTGCTTCTGTATTGCTGTGCTTGCGGTGGGTAGTGCTGTCGCCACTGATAGTTATCCCACTTAATGGCGATTGTCCTTGCCGCCAGGTGAGCGTTTATAAAGATTACCTTTGCATAAACAAAGCAAAGGCGAACCCGAGAGTAAGCAACTGAAATAAAACTGCGGAGAATTCATTTCTGTTTGTGCTGTGTTCGCTTTTCTGTGGAACTGAGTGTGTGTGTGTGTTTGTGTGCTTTCATCGCTTCATTTTAATGTAAATTTTGCAGAGGAACTCCGGCAAGGACATTGCAAAGGATATATGTAATTAAGACCGAGTGCTTGTTTGCTGGTGTTGATATGCCATTAAAGGTTAAGTGTAATTAAGTATTTCGTTGTTGCTGCGTCTATTTTCAGGTTTTTCGTGCGGCACTCGCCTTCACAGGCGTTAATTGCTTAATTTTTGAGTTCTTTGTGGACTTAAGTGCTATCCACAGTGCTTATTAACGAAACGGAAACTTATAAAGAAATCTGCGATGCAACACATTCGATAAGCCCGCTCCCTGCATTTTCAATCTCTCTCCACCTTTTTGGAGCAAGTACGTTGTCGGTCTCGTAGCACACTTCCAAAAAGTTTCTATTACAATTTAATATATTTTTGAGAATTTAAGAGTCCTTTATTTCCACGAATTCAAGCAACTCCTCGTTAAATGAACCCTGAAGAAGTACTGCAAAGCAAATTGGCTTAAATGAAATTTATTGACGAAATAACCCAAGGAAGCCCACAAAATTCCCCAAAAGAAACTCTAGTCGACTACCTGTAATTTCGTGCTTAATGTGACCTTTAAGAGTAGGTTGAACAAGTATATTTAGACATATTCAAAAAATGCTCAGACTGTGTTTTGTGCTGTTTCCATGCCGTACGTCGGCCTTCTGCACACCTACGCCAAAGTCCTTCATATGCTGACTGAACTAAAGCGGCTCAAATTGCGACAAGGCACACTTGCGAGTCATAGTTGTGCGCCATGAAAGGGACATTTCTCTTTATTTGTTACTTACTTGAGAGTCAGTCTGTTCTTACAAGGAGTTCATGTATTATGCATATCCTGTTTCATGCTGTCGTTGCGCATTAGTGACGTAGTAATGAGAGACAGTCGGCAAACACCACGCGGCCGTGTCGAACATGCAGCTAAATTATAGGTCAGAAGGTCAGAAGACATGAGCGCACCCGAACAATGCGGATAAGCTTTTAGTGGCTTTAAGTAGATGGCTGCTGCAGCACTCTGCTGAATCCTGTAAAGTTTCGCTAAGTGCTGGGATGGGGAGCGGGAGAATTTCTTTTGTGTACTCGTACTGCAGGGTTCGCTTCACATTAAACACGCATTTCAAAGGGAACACGGCAAAAGAATCACAGCAATTGGGGCTGCTTTGTGTCTGCCATAACTGCAGACAGGTGTCTGAATTTTGTATGTGAACGGTAACAGCCTAAAAGCAGACTAGGTTTGTGAAAGTTTAAAGCTTTAAAAATGTGAAGTGGTCATTTTACAGCAGTTTTCTATGTGCGGACAAGAGGCTACTTCAATCGTCCTTTGAGCGATAATGATGCTCTTTGTGCTCTGTAATTTTGTATACTGGATATTTTACCTTTGTACTATTGTAGACTGTGGACCTGTCTTCGCTTCCTTTAGGATGTTCTTTGTTGTCTGTAATTTGGTATACCTCGTATTTTACCTTTGTACTGTTTCAGACTGTGGACCAGTCTTCGCGGAAACTCGAGTCCTTTACGATGCTGAGATCCCCTAAAGAGTCGTTTCGTGAATCGTCCCAAGTTTTCAGCTGAGCTAAATAAAACTAGCAGAATGAGAATATTTTGAAGAGCACAAACTAAGACACTCTTTCACTGCACTTCCATTTTCATCCTTTAAGTACATTGAAATTCTTAACTTGCCTTGGCAGCTCTCCATTATTTTATCTCACACATCCACTGAAAACACTTTGGGTATATTTCGAAAAATCGGTTTTAGTGAATCCTTGACCTCTATGCAGGCTTGACAAATACACTCGACTGGTTGAATGACTTTTGGATATTTCAAATGTTCCCGATAGAACCCCCGAAAACCAGGCTGACACAGGCATTCGGTGTGAATCTCGAAAGCTGTGCCATGCTAATTTAATTGCGTATTAAACAAAACTCAGGCAAAAGTGAAAACGAGGCCAAATGAGAAAATATTAGAGAGACATACAAGGAAGCATAAATGCAGGAAATAAAGAGTGGCAGAAATTATTCCACATTTGGCACAATTACCATTGCGAGGCAGACGCTCACGTACGAACACGTATCTGGGATTATGTGTGGGACCGTGTGTGTTTGAGCAAAAATGAAAGTGAAATTAGCGGCAGGCAGGCAGGCAGTCAGGAATTTGCCGCACTAAATGCTAAATCAACAAAACATTAAATGGCATAATGATGATGAAACATGCATGCATGCGCCTGCTCCACTATCAGAATGTGTGCGATTATGTGTACGCGAGTGTTTGCGTGCGTTTATGTGAACATCCTTGACCGTTATTAAGTCGGTAGGAAATGTAGAAAAATGATAAAAACTGAGCATACAAGCGTTCCTAGAGAACAAATGAAGGGAACGCCGGGCTTTTTTGTACATAAGTATATTGAATCAGCATGTGTGCGTTAGGATGTGCGTGTGAATATGGTACCAGTATTGCTGCTGTTGTTGGTGAGGGTCTGCGTGGCAACCCCAGCATAAACAGTTGGTGAATCCTTAATTTGGACCCAGAATGGATGGGCATATGAAGACTGAGTATGAAGGCGCATGAAATGAGATTGTAAATAACGGTTGATGATTTCTTTGTGGCCAGCCTATGTCATATAATACCAACAACAGGCACATGTGTGTTGGAGTGTGTGCACGTGTGTGTGTGGGTACGCTGTGCAAGATGAATACTGCTCTCCTGCCACAGCTGGCTTGAATAATGTCTGTTAAAGGCAAATAATAATAAACGTTTGCAATGAAGAAAAATGCTCGTCACTGTAACAGTAGTAATGGCGGCAGTAATTGTAGCAGTGGTGGTGGTGGCAGTAGTAGTGGGGATGGCAGTAGTAGTGGGGATGACAGTAGTAGTGTGGATGGCAGTGGCAGTCTCAGTCGCCCCTGCGTTGGCCTCTTTAGCAACTGGTTTACTGTCGCTTCCTATCCTATCCCTTTTGCTCCGGAGTCTGCACTGCAGTGATGAGCACAAAAGAGTGTACAGCTGTCGGTCATTTATGTGAGTGTGTTGAATTCTCGTTTTTATATATTCCGTGTGTGTGTGTGTGTGATTGTGCAAATTGGTTAATATGCAAATGATGAACCGTTTACTTTGGCCACATTTGACATTTCGTTAATGGAACTATGTGACTCTGCATGTTGCTGCTAATGTGCTAATGGCCGGACACACACATCAGTAATAAAAGAAAATAATAATTTACAATTACGAGCTTAAAGTATGCAAATTTTCACCGACGCAGGCAACTACATAAAATTTAATTAAAAAAGGACACTCATGGCCCAGAACCCGCATCTGAAATTTGGGAAGTTTCTTTTTCGCCACGAGAAATTATGCACAAATTTTCAATGACGCACACAAAAATGCCTCCTGTGCTTCGTGAGCCCGTTCGGCGTCTGCACATTTTTCCATAATTTCGGCAACAAAACAATACAAATTCATTAACGGCCCCGCTACATATTTCTCGCACATACTTTCAGGCGCACGCCTAAGCCAAACCGTATTCTTCGCATTTTCAATTAAATTTCATGGAAATAAATTTGCCTTGCTTCCTCTGGCTGAGCGCATTTCCATTCAGTCGGTCGTATCGGCAGCCAGCGATTGTTATGCTTATTGCCGTAATTCTTCAGCACGGCGTCGCGGGCTGGTATTCCCAGCGCCATTTGTTCGGGAGCAAAGCGCCAAGTGTAACGCATCGGCCTACTCGTACACCCTGTAGCTCTAAATAATGTATAAAGCAGAACGATTGGCATCAATTTTGCAGCAGTATTAGGTATTCAATGAAAATCATTAGCTTCACTCTTTGTGCTCAGATATATATTTTATAAAAGTTTTCATTTGCCTCAAGCACTGAAGGAGCTGTAATATTAGAGGTAGCCAACGAGGCCGAGAGGCTGCGAAAGGCTTTTCTGAACCAGGTTCGTTGGGATTTACTGATTGAAAACAGTTAATTTATTTGCTGCTTAGCATTACTTGATGCTGCGAATGAATTAAGGGGCATAGAAAAGGAATAAAACATTAGCACAGGAGCATTAATAATCTTTTGTTGGGAGCATTTCAATGATACGCCCGCATTTTGTAAATAATTAGCTTGTATTTCCACAGAAAATAGAGATGAAAATTTGTTCTGTGTATTAAATAGTCGTGGAAAACTTGTTTTCTATGAGACTTAAGTCATAATTCTGTGAAACCAAGCGAACATTTCAGACAAGATTTGGTTGCGGCCTGAAAGTAGGCTGTAATTTGGAGAGTTCTGGTTAAGTACGAATATTTTGTTATAATTGCGAAAAGAAAAATTCGTTAGTCCTCGCAGAGACTGTTAAGGTTCTTGGCACTCCATTATAATGAGTTCCACTTAAAGAGCATAAGTTTCACTTTACAGAGTGATGGTAGGTAGGAAAGTGTCTCATAACAATATCTCTTTGGTAAGGATTCCAAAAAATAGATATTGACCCAAGTTGGTGATACCTTCCCAAGTTCAGAGTGGATCCTATAATATAATGAATCTCTTACTCGTATTAACACGGAAACAAAAATGAAGCCTTCTTAAACAATTTTGTTATTAAATATTGTTATGAAGATTAGTTTCTTGCTAATAGTTCCAACACTGAATATCTTCCATTAAAGAAACATTTTTCTTTTCTAATCTGGCTTTAAAAAACGTTGAGGGATCAATTAAGAAATAGTTATCAAAGTTTATTACAACACAACTCTTTCACAGGTTCTTATTTTGAGTCTGTTCATTAGTCTTATCACAGCTACTTTCAATTCACAATTAAACTCAATCGTATCGGCACTTGAAGTTTTGAATTACTACCGCTACTTTTCAGACTATTTTTAAATTATATTCTAATTTAATAGAAAGTATGATCTACTTGGGTAAATTTATATATTTTGCGGAGCTTTCTCTTCGTACTGAGAATATTTCTATGGCTAAGTTCAATTGACCAACACTTTGCACCAATCCGGGATCACTGGATAATATATTTGCAGAGGTAGGGAAACAATATTTGTGGCAAGAATCCAGGTCATAAATATACTTAAAGGATTTCACATGTCAGGAATTGATGTCAGGAATTTATACTACTTCATCAGTACGCCCCCAAATATATTCACACCACAGTATAGAAATACTGCCTACTTTTAGGCACTTCGCGTATTCTGCTAGGTTTGCGAGAGAGACAAATGGCGTAAGAAATTCATTTGGTCTCTATAAAAATTCAAATATTGAATCCTTCCTTAGGCAATCTCAGAATTGGGCTCTCCATGTATTGAAATATTGAATCCTTCCTTAAACAATCTTAGAATTGGGCTTTGCATGTATTAAAATAGTGAATCCATCCTGACTCATCTAAAAATTGGGCTTTGCATGTAATGACATATTGAATCCTTCCTTACATATTTCCCGAATTTGGCTCTGCTTGTATTTTGAATCCTTCGTTAGACGTCTCCTAATTGGGCTCTGCATGTGTTGACATATTGAATCCTTCCTTAGGCAATCTCAGAATTGGGCTCTCCATGTATTGAAATATTGAATCCTTCCTTACACATCTAGGAATTGGGCTCTGCATGCATTGAAATATTGAATCCTTCCTCACACAATCTCAGAATTGGGCTTTGCATGTATTAAAATGGTGAATCCATCCTGACTCATCTCAAAATTGGGCTTTGCATGTAATGACATATTGAATCCTTCCTTACATATTTCCTGAATTTGGCTCTGCTTGTATTTTAAATCCTTCGTTAGACGTCTCCTAATTGGGCTCTGCATGTGTTGACATATTGAATCCTTCCTTAGGCAATCTCAGAATTGGGCTCTGCATGTATTGAAATATTGCATCCTTCCTTAGACAATCTCAGAATTGGGCTCTACGTTCATTGAAATAATGAATCCTTCCTTACATAATCACAGAATGGGGCTCTGCATGTATTGAAATATTGAATCCTTCCTTACACATCTAGGAATTGGGCTCTGCATGTATTGAAATATTGAAACCTTCCTTAAACATCTCAGAATTGGACTCTCCATGTATTGAAATACTAAATCCTTCCTTAAACAATCTCAAAATCAGACTCTCAATGTATTGGAATATTGAAACCTTCCTTAAACATCTCAAAATTGGGCTCTCAATGTAATGAAATATTGAATCCTTCCTTAGACAATCTCCTAATTGGGCTCTGTTTGTATTGAAATATTGAATCCTTCCTTAGACAGTCTCCTAATTGGGCCATGTTTGTATTGAAATATTGAAATCTTTTTTAGACATCTCAGAATTAGGCTCTGCATGTATTGAAATATTAAATCTTACATCAGACAAACTCAGAATTGGGCTCTACGTTCATTGAAATATTGATTCCTTCCTTAGACATCTCAAAAATTACAGAATGTGTCCGTCAATTCAGAGGCAAGTTCCTCATTTTCTCACTAAACTAAAAAAAGTGTAATTTTTAAAGCGTTCTTAAAGTGAAATTGAATTTTAAGAATCTCACAAACAGAAGTTTTTATTTTATTATTTTCATTTTTTGTTTCTTTGTTACTTTTTCCATTTTCCTTTTTTTTCTTTGCTGCTAAGGCAACCGAAAATCCGCAGAAAATCCCATTTGCAATTCCTTCATTTCGTGCACTTAGAAACAGTCGCCAAATTAAATTATTCAAAATGCGAAACAATTATTCAAAAGCTGCCTGCCTGCCTGCTTGCTTGCCAGCTTTTCAGCCCTCCGGCCTAGCTACCACACTGCCTGGATGGCAGATGGCAACCCCAGGACACCACAAACAATCCAAGCCCTAACGGAATACTCCCTCGGTCAAAAGTTTAAGCAACTCCTTTCGCACAGACACACCCACAGACACAGCCACAGACACACGCTTATTAAAGCGTTTCAACGCATAACACAACAGAAAAATGCCCAAGAATGTAGAAGTAGAACCGGAGCGGAGCCCAAAAAAACAGCAGCAAAACTGTCAAATTTAATAACGTCGAAGTTGATAGCGTAGCAATGCCATGCGGAAAGCGCTTTATGGGTCATTGAGCTCGAATAGCAGGCAACAAGCCCAGCGAGCATACCAGAAACCAGCCATCAGGACAAGGGAGGCCTGGGGCATGACGGCGTCGTAGGCAAATTTAAATTTTCCACATTCGCAAAATGTGCGTAAGCGCCACGAGCACAGCTTTATAAGGATGTGCTTTATTGCCAAAAAGGATATCAAAATCGAAGTTAGTGCAAATGAAGCCATTCACAAATGAGCAGCAAATGGACTTGAAATGCGCCTCGCATCCTAGCTGCTCCTAACTGCTTGGCTGCTCAACTGCCTACCCGCCTACTCGCCTACCTCCCTACCCCTGCGTCCCTGTTGCCTTCCGCATAAAAGTTTACTCAATAAATTTTGATTTGCTGAAGCATTTTAGAGCATAAATGAAAATTTAATGCCTATCCACACTTCAAGGATGCGAGTATGCATGCGTATTCTGTCGCTTAAAAAGAAACAACTTTATTTTGTTTATTTCATTCTATTTACTTTTGCTGCTTTTGTTGCTTTTGTCGTTGCCGCCGTAGTTGTTGTTGATTTTTCTTTTCTATTTTATTCGATTTCATTTCAATTATTTGAAATGAATTTTCAGATTCCTGGCTCGTGCACGTCCTCTGACGTCAGTCACGAACTCAATTAATACGCAATTTTTATGCGATTGATTTGTGGCATTTTAATGGACTCCGCTCGCTCGGCTCAAGCCGAAAATCCTGCAATTAACCATGTCACGTTATTTATTTCCAAACAAACACGTTCCAATTAGCTTAAGTAGCTGCCAGTTTCAATGATTCCCTGTTCTTTTCGTCCGTCCTGCAATTTTCAAAATTTTCAAATATTGGTGGGTAATAGTGGGGCTGCACTCATGGGGAATCCAGTCACCATTTGGTGAACTCTTTTTGGACTGTGATGTATACTCGTAAATTTCTATAATGGAGTCTTACCACACATGATGTGAAAAGTCCATGATTTTGGATTGAAATTTTTCAACAAATATCCTAAGAGAGGTGGAATGGATTACTTGCACTAGATGCAAAGTCCTGCTGGGCAATAGATGAGTAGACCTTAGCTCACCATGAGCAGCGGATTGAACGTTAATACTACAAGCAGAGAAGAACTTCAATTGATACGGTGGGACATATCCACATGGGCTCTGGTTATAGATAGATACATATATAGAAGTGGCTAGTTTGGAGAACCGCAGTAGAAAGACTTCTCCAGGCACTCACACAAGTTCTTTAAGCCTTTGAAAACGGGACAAGCGGTTATTGAAAGGGGAAGTTACAGTTTTTCAAATTTCCTTGACTCTTTTATATGAAACTCAGAACTCTGTCGAGGGATAAGAAATGTGTTTTGTTCATTCCCAGCACAACTACCCCAATAAGTGGATCCTCAGTTTGGCAAGTACAGGACAAATATTAAGTGCTTTGTACTGTCATGTTCTTCAATCAAAAAGTCTCTTTGATTTCAATGGTCACCATATGATACGCCCAACCATAGATCGAAGATCTGTCATTCATTATGCAAGGAAGGAATATGCTACTTTGTGACCATGTGGGCGCCCGTGGGTGACCAAGCCACAAAAGGATCTTTGTGCTGCGGGATCTTTACGAAAATTCTAAGTACTGCTCTAAGGATGTGTACATAGAATTTGAACTTAATGCAAATTCTCCTGACCCGTTTCGGCTTATCAAAAGGCTATTAAAAAAACTGGCTTGAATTCTCTGCTAACTTTCTCAAGTAACTTAGTAGCATTACCATCTACATCAATGTATCCCTTCTTGGGAGGTACTCTTACTTACATTCTCTAGGCTACAAATCCATCCACTCCTTTGAAATATTACTAAAAGGAGCTACGCTCCTCACACAAGTGGCAACAGTTTAATTTATACTATTCTCCTTCACTTGTATTGTTAAAGTCAGTTCAGCAATTAGCACGCCTGCGGTCACAGCACAAAATTAAGCACGGAAAAGTATTGCAGAATATGCTGTCCCTGCAAGCCACACTCCCACACTCCTACACAGCACACTTCGCATACCCACTCCACACACCGCTCCAAAGTGCTCATATATTAAATAATTTCGAACCCGTATTTGCAGAGCGAAGCACAAACAAAATTCAATTTACTTAAGCAGCACTGCAGGCGCTTAATGAGCATGAGCGAGATGAATAAGGAGCAGAGATGAACTGAACGATGTAGCAGGTCTTCGATGGCATGGACATGCATGATAAACTGCCACAATGACTGTTAAGAAGATACAATTTGAAAGTTATCAGGTCAGTTTGCAGTCGGATGTGGTGACTAAGATCCCATGGAAAATGCATTTTAAATTATGCTTAAATTCCTGAAATTACTCCTCCTCACACCGTGCGACTTTTCCAGTATACACCCTGTACGCCTTGGGTCCAATCACCAGCTCTCGTCCTGGCACACATTTACTTTCTTCGCTTGCTATTCTTCGATGGATTTAATTGTTATTTGCTGCTGTTGCTGTTGTTTTAATTGTTGTTGTTGTTGTTGTTTTTGTTGCTTTGGATATTGTGCCACAGCAACAAACAAAAACTTTATTTTAATAACTTGCAGCGAAATCAATTCTCGAGGCCACCCTCCTTGCCCTCCTACAGCCGGCAACGCCAGCAACAATTACTCATACTCGCTGGCATTGTATGCTTGTGAACTATATCAATGTATGCACAAGTGGCGCAACTATTGTTGCAGCAGCGTAGAAGCTCGGCCCTGATCAAATATGCTCCACTGCTGCTCAAGAAGTTCGAGTGTCAAATGAGTGCCCTCAGGATGTGAGCGCCCATGTGAATGAGATGTGGTGGTTTGACTTTTCACAAATGATTTTCCAATTGCAATAAGGAATACCAAACTACAACAACAGCGCCAACAACAAACACAACAATAGCAGCAACTACGAGTACATCATTATTATGGCAAGCAGCAAGCGTTGGCTTCGTGATGGTGCTGCCCCTCCTCCCTCTTCCCGGCACACAGAAACAAGCAGTTTCGTGAAATGGCGCTCTGCGCTCTGTTTTGATTTGAAACACTTACAAAACAGATGGATTACATTGACTGTGTCAGCTGTGCTGTGCTCTGTGAACGTTGTGTGCGTAGTGCGGCAAATATCCTTGCAAAGTCCTTTCGCACAAAGCAATCATTCACTATTTGGCTTAAGCTTAACATAAGTTAACTGCGACTGCCCTGCTGCCCCCACACGCTGGCAGCTCAGCCACCACATCGTTTTGAGTGCTTTTAGCTTGCAGGGTAAACAAAATTGATTGCTCGCTATTTTCGCGTGTGCGTGTGCGAACCCAGCCCCCCCCTCTCCTTCTCCAGCGCAATCGCTTGCTTTGAAATGAATGCCCCGGCATATGAATTTTTCCCCCTTTAATTTTGTGCGGTAAGCATTGCAGATCATTGGTGTCCTTGCTCGCAGCTAAACGCACACCAGTCGCATACAGTATGCAAGCCCTGTTGCAGATCCTTTTCCAGTGGCAGTAAAATCTTGCTTGGATTAAAGATGCTGCACCCTACAACTGCGCAGTTTGTCTGTCCTTCAAGATATGCTGCACGAAAAAATCCTTTTAGCACATTTTCTTTTATGATACTTTGCATGTATTCCTGCACCCTTGCCGTCCCTCAGCTCCCCCCCCCCCCGCCAACCCAATTGGCAGTTTTAAAATATAAAAAAAATAAATGCAAAGTGACTTCATTTGCTACCGATTTTTTTTCTCATCCTTTATGCCGCGCTGTTCGAGTTCATTTTTATTTGCTTTGCTTTTACATAAATCAATAAATCCTTGCAAAATTCGTTCATCCATATTTGATGCTTAATTGACTTGCAATTTATCCTGTCGAAGGATATTTACTTGTACTCAATTTTCCCCCCTTTTTGTGTGTATTTGTGTGAGTTTTTTGTTAGTGCCTCTTCGCTTTTGTTCTTGTGTAGTGCTTCCGTTTGTTTGCTTATTTGTTGTTTTTATCGGCTTCATCATAAATACAAATAAAAATACAAAATTTATTGTTGTCGTAGTGAGCAGCGCAAAACTGTTGAGTTGCTAGTGCTGTTAGTAGGGGTGTTGGCGGGCATGATGCGACGGTCCTCTGTGTAAATTGATTAATATTGCAGCGATTTGCATCAATTTTGGAAACAGTTTGCTCAATCGAAGGGGCCTGCATGCGCTCTGGGCACCAACTGGAAGGAAAGGAGCAAAAACGGATCTGGGCAATTTGGTTTGAAAATGTTTGCGCAGACAGCAATAACGGGATGAGAGCGGGGCAAAGTCTTGTATAAGTTAATGAAATGCACGTTTTGAAGTGTGAATTATTAATGAATCTCTTTATTGGTTATTACGCTTTTTTATAGTATTTTTGTCATTACATAAATTTGCTTAATACTAAAATTATTTGGAAACAAGTGCAAAAAGGAAAAGTTAAAATTAAAGGTAAATGGCATAGACATAGCGTCAGCACCTTTGGGGTATGAGAATAAATGTTCTAAATGGTAAAGCTTGGCTTGTGTGGGCATTTCCTGGTTTCGTGGAAATACACCAAAAGTAAATGAAATAACACACTTGCATGTGCACTGAGTTGGGGCATAGCTACTGTGGGAAATGCAATGTAAGCTTTGCGAAGATATTTCGAAATGTTAAAATAACATTTCCTGAATTCTGAGAAATATTCAGTAGCTGTAGAAAAATAAATTTAAATATTTGGAATGTTAACTCCTCCCCCTTTAAATTCCAACGTCCACGTTGGATGAGTCGTGATTTTGGTAATCAATGGAATGGACATGTACTGTTTCTATTTTTAAGGTTTGCTTTCTGGCCAAAATTTTCTTTGCCAAAAGGAAAATTAATCCCAGTATAATGACAGTAGGAAAGGTAAGGCTAGTAACGAGGGCTGCCTTATTCTTATGGGTCAAATCACGTATCTCTTCTAGATTTTTGACGTGTAAGTCTTTTAAAGCTTTTAAGGAAAGTACTTCTTCGTATGAAGATACGTTGTTCATAGATTGTACTATGGCAGGCATTGGGCGAGCCATTGTTTTTTCTTTGCTGAAGTAAGTTTTATCACCTATAGTTAAGGTAGTATTATGAAACTTTACCAAGAATGTTCCGTTAAGGGAAACTTCCTTTTTATCTAGTGAAATTATGCCCCTATATCCGTTTAATAGCATTAGACCAGGCATAACCTCTTCAATTGTTGGTAAATGATGATGGTTTGTTGTCGGACAGACGGACGGCGTTCCGGACAGAAGATTAGGTAAGCATTCGGTATCTGTAATGTTGTCAACGTTTTCTCTTTTGCACAAGGATATTTCGTTAATTAATTTACAATTAGTTTTTATTTCTAATATTGAATCTTTGCATAAAATAAAATTTACCTTTTTTATATTAATTACAAAATTGCCTTTTTTTACAGGTCTTATAAATAGGTTTTTACAAATAATATTCTCGGTCTTAGGCAAGTTTACAATAAAAATTAATGTGTTTTTGCTAGAACTTATTTTAACCTCTGCAAACTCGAGGGCTTCGATAAGATTAATATAAGGCAAACTTTGATTTGTAAAAAAATCCCTTATGGTTGTCAGTTCTGAGTTCGATAATATAAATGAATTTACGATGCCGCTTTTGGCCCATTGTATCGCGTAATTAATGTTTATAAGTTCCTCGGTTAAGATTTTTAATTTACGTTCGACGTCTTTAACTATTAAAGTCCTTAGTGAGTCCGAAGTTTTAATGGAATTAAGTACAGTGTTCGTCATGTTCGTAATGATTTGCAGCCTTTCTTCAATGGCTTTATTGATTACTATTTGATTTTGGTTATTTTTTAGCAGATTTTTAGTTTGGTCTGAAATAATTTGGAAATCTTCGTGGTCGGGTGTTCCAGCAATCCATTTCCAGGCAGTGCCTAGTGCGTCTATGGATCTTGCAGAGCGTTTAGGTCTCAATTCGTCAAGGATTTTTAGTGATGAGTTTAGTTCATGTAGTAGGAAGGTATAGCTAGCGTCTTTTCTCGTGATGTCCTTTTTAATTGTTTCTTCAATAGTGGTCAGTATTTTGTTGTATTGTTCCAAGTCGATAACGTGTAAAATTTTGAAAGTTCCGATGACTAATTTTGATTGTCCTGTCTCAGTAGCTATTACTTGTGAATTTGAATAGTCCAGGATTTGAGTTTCTGGTCTGATTGACGCAATCAGGGTCCTGCAAATAGCGTAAATTAATTTCTTATTAAATTCTTGTGAACAATTTTTTTGGATTCTGTTATAATAATTCCTCCCTTGTCTTCTTTAACTATTTCTTGTTTGTACCTCGGGGTCAATTTATTTCCTAATCGTTTATTGCCTTTTACAAAAACAATATCTCCTGGAAGATACGTCCTAATTTCTGTTCTCTTTCTGTTGTGCGTCTTAAGGTCCTTATCTTGTTTTTCTGATATTTTTTGAGTGGTCAAAAGTCTGTCCTTTTTTAGTTGAGAGGGGTCTGCATAGTCTCTTCCAAAAAATGCTTCTATTGGTTTTTTATTTATGGTAGAATGTATGGAATAGTTATATTTATTAAGGGAGTTATTTAAAAGGTCTTTGAAAGAATCGTAAATTTTTTCGGCGTTAAGGCACCTCATTATTTCTGTGAGTGTAGAATGAAAACGCTCTACCTGACCGTTTACTGTACTAGTATACGGAGGAGTGCGGTAAATTTTTATTCCCAGTTGATCTTCTAACATAAATGTGATCACTGAGGAATTTAGAGATTTCTCATTATCTATTACGATATTTTCGGGAGTGCCGAAAGAAATCAATAATTCCTGTAAGGGTGCTTTAATGTCCTCAGTTGCCCTGGATTTAATTATTTTGGCTTGGGCGTATTTTGAAAATTTATCTATTGCCGTTAGGATGACTCTATTGTTTGTGTGGTATATGTCAAGGTGAATAAAATGTCCTGGATATTCTGGTAATGGGGTGTGTTTTAATATTGATTTACTTGGGTGTCGTTCGTACTTATTTTCTCTGCAAATTTTACATTGTTTGACTATTTTAGATATTTTCGCTTGCATTTGCGGAAAATAGTATTTTTGGAGAAGTTGGACCTTGTTCTCTTGCGTATGTCTGTGAGCTCTCTTATGTTCGTTAACAATTTCTGTCTGTTGTTCTGTGTCCGATGTCAAGTCAGTTACCATTGTCCTGGTGTACCTGATTCTATATTTTCCGAAATGGCTTGAGTAGATGTCTTGAATTTTCCCTAAGATACTGTCCTCTGTTTTGATAGCGTTTGTCACAGATGGGTTTAAATATTTTGTTAATAGCAATTTTAATTTGTCCTTTGTAAAGTGTATGTCCGTAATGGTGTGTCTGTGGTAGGTTGGGAAAATTACTTCAAATTTGTAAGAAGGGTCTCCAGTTGAAACTATTATTTGGTTCTTAAAAACATTAATTGGTACGTCTGTAAAAGGTATTAAATTTTGATATGAGCTTTCGTCACTGTGCCGGGTCGGAGTCATTGAGTTTACTTCGGTTTCTTTTAGTGTAGGTCTAGAAAGTGCATCGGCTACAATATTTGTACTACCGGGTTTGTACTTCATTTCGTAATTGTACTCCTCTAAGATAGCCTTCCAGCGTTTAAGTTTGCTATTCGTGTTTTTGTTACTGAGGGCATAAGTTAAGGGCTGGTGATCCGTAAAAATCTTTACTGCAGATGCTCCGTAAAGATAGTTTCTTAGCGATTTTAAGGCCCAAATTATGGCAAGCATTTCTTTTTCGTTAGTGGCGTAATGCTCTTCACTCTGATTAAGTGTTCTCGATATAAACGTGATGGGTTTACCATCTTGCTCCAGAACGGCACCAATCGCAAAATTGGAGCTATCGGTTGTCAGATGGAATGGTCTATCAAATGATGGAAACGAAAGCATAACGTCTTCTGATGAAAGCGTGTTTTTTATTTTTTTAAAAGCTTCTACTGCTTCACTGTTTAAAGTTATGGAAATTTTCGCTGACATTTTTTTGGACATGCGTCCCTCTTCCCCTCTTAAAAGTAAGGTAAGGGGTTTTGCGATTTTTGCATAATCTTTAATAAATCGTCTATAAAATCCTGATATCCCTAGAAATGATCGTAACTCTTTTATTGTAGTTGGTGGTTTTAATTCTTGTATGGCCGCTACCTTGGCAGGATTAGTTTTTATACCCTTTGTTGATATAATGAAGCCCAAATACTCTACTTCCTTTTTAAGAAATTCGCACTTATTGAGTTGAACCTTCATGTTGGCTTTTTGGAGAGTGTCAAAAATGGTTTCTATATTTTTAAGATGAGTCTGTTCATCTGGACCAAAAATTATGATATCATCTATGTAAACATAGCAGATTCTGCCAATGTGTTCCCTAAGGATATCGTCTAAGGCTCTTTGAAAAATGGCAGGCCCATTCTTTATCCCGAACGGGACCCTCGTAAATTCGTATTTTGCGTTATTGATTGAGAAAGATGTTTTCTCCATGTCCTTTTCTCTTAAAGGAATTTGGTGAAAACCACTTTTTAAATCAATTACAGAAAAATATTCATTTTTGCCAAGTTGTGCCAAAACTTCATTTATTTCAGGTATTGGATACCTGTCAGGGATGGTGATTTCGTTTAGTTTTCTAAAGTCTATGACCATTCTGTCTTCTCTAATGCCTGAGGCATTTAATTTTTTTGGGACTGCCCACACTGGAGCGTTATAAGGTGATTTAGATCGTCTGATAATGCCATGATCGAGTAATTTGAAAATTTCTTTTTCTATTGAGTCTTTCATTGCCATCGGATATGGGTAGTATCTTGAATATACTGGGGCGTCCGTGGTTGTTCTTATTTCCGCTACTACGGTTGTAGTAAATGTTAGTTTTTCGTCCGGATCCAAAAAAAGTTTTGGATATTTATGGCACAGAAGGTATAGTTTGTTTGCTTGTTCGTTTGTCATGTGGTCTGTCCTAATGTCTATATTGTTCACTGACTGTGACAATTGTTGTTTTATAGGAATTTTTATTACGTTGTCGATAAGCATAAAATTTTTGGATGTAAAAATTATGGCTTTAAGTTGTTTAAGGCTGTCGTTGCCCAGAATTCCACTAAACGATTTTAGTTTAGGCAAAAGGAAAAATTTTAGGTTTTTGGATTTTATACCAAATAGGTTGATAAACGTATGGTGAGTAATTGGCACTTGGCCTCCTACAGAATTGGCTTTAAATATAGTTTTATTTTGTATTGGGTTTTTGACCAATGACGACTGTATGTAGTTTTTGTTGGAACCGGTGTCTATTAGAAATTTTAGGATCTGTCCGTTGCCTGTCTTACATTGAAAATATGGCAACGTGGAGTTTGTTATTCTAAAAAATGAACATCCGAAAATTCATTTTCTTGTGAGCTATCTTCCTGTCCAAAATATTGCTCGAGGTATGCTGTCAAGTCTTCGTCAGGTTCATTTTCCTGTTGGGGTTCTGTACTATTGTCCGTTACTTCGTCGGGAAAATTTTTATTTTCGTTATTAGTTTCAATATGGTTTACTCTTTGAAATTTAGCTGGCTGGTGTATTTGTGACGACTGTGGTGGAGGTCTTGCTCCTGAAAACCTATTGTTGTTTGGAGCTGGTCTATTCATATAGTTGACCATTTTTGATCTTATGGATGGGTCTATCTCCATTGGAACTGGAGGTTTCTGTTGGGTTGGTCTAGGTGGTGGCTGAAAATTATGTCTTGTCGGGTATGAAAACTGATTTTGAGGCATTTGGTGACTATAGTACCTAGTGGCGTTCATATTGTTTGATTGTGGATTGAATCTTTGAACGAATTGTGGTATTTGTGGGCGCATATTGTTTTGTGTGGTATAGTTGGGTCTCGGAAAGTTTGGCATTTGAGGATAGTATGCTAATTGTGGAAAAAAATGTTGGTTGTGGTTTTGGTTATTTTGTTTGCGTTGAGGAATAGAGGGTATTTTACTATTGTTATTTGCATATTGCGTCCTAAATTGCTGATTGTCTAATTTAAGGCATAAATGTAAGGCTTCGTTCAAATCTGATGGTTCTCTTATTCCTAAAAGTCTTGGCAAGTCGCCTCTGAGGCCCCTTACAAAGGTGTCCAAGGCCTTGTTGCGGTAATTTTTTGTTAATAAATGTATGGCTTCCTCGGTTTCTTCCATACATGCAATTTTATTTAAGATCAAAGAAAGGTGGGCGTAGACTTCTTTGTAGAAGTCCTGTACCGAACTATTACCCTGTGTCATAGATGACATTTGATATTCTAATGTTCCTAAATCCCTTTTGTCCGCATAGTGTGTTGTGAGACATTTAATTATACAATCCCAATTTAGTGGGGTATTGTAGGATTCTAATGCAATGTCTGCATTTCCGGTAATTTTATTACGAACCACATTGAGAATTCCGAAGTACTTAGGAGTTCCCCTAAGGGTTTCATAAATTTTAAGGACTCTCTCAACACTTTTTTTCCATGATCCAAATTCTGTTGGATTTCCGGAAAAATCTCTAAGACATTTGACTATATCTGGAATTTTGTCAAGACCGGTTAAGTCTTCATGTTCCGCGTCTATTCCCTGATCGAATAAAATTTGTTCCCTGTGCCTGGTTTGTTGTTCCTGCACATAAGCTCTACGGACTATATTAGCGATCTGTGCTTCAATTTCTGGGGTTATGACTAAAGGCATTGGTGGAACAGGCTGTTGTTGTCCAGCATTTTGATTTGCTAACGCTTGTGCTGCTGCAGCTTGGGCGTTAAGAACTGGGGGTCTTAATAGATTGTTTGGATTAGACATTTTGATTATTTAGGCGTTGTCGTAAATTATATAAAAAATGTCTCCGTTCTCTGGTCAAAAGTATTTTTCGTCTAGCTATGGTCCTGTTTTTGTCGTATTCTACTCCCGAATCACCTGAAGAAGTTATCCAGTCCAAAAATTCTGTACTCGAACCGTATGTCTCGTAGTCACTATTTTCTCCGTCAGTCATTAATGCCAGAATTTTGAAATTTGTTTAACACTTAAGTTTGCCTTTTAAAAAAAAAATTTTTTAATTTATTTGGAGAAATTACACAATTTTAAAAAAATTACGAAAAACGAATTTAATTTATAAAAAAACGAAAAATGTTTTGTAAACTTTTAATGCTTTTAAAGTATTTACAAAATGTTGCTTTGCTGTAAAAAAAATTAAAAAAAAAAAAAAAAAATTAATTTTGTGCAAAAAGTTTAATTTTTTTCAAAAAACTAATTTTTAAATTTTTTGTTTCAAGAAGTTAATTTTACTTCAATTTAATTTTTTATTTTTTGTATGAAATTTTTTGTAAAAATATTTAATATTTTGCAATTTAATTTTTTGCTTTAATTTATTTAATGCATTTTTGGGATAAAAAAAAAAAAATAGAATTTTTTCAAATAAATAATTAAATTTTTGCCAAAACAATTTTTTCTGATAAATTTTTTGTTAAAAACTAACAGTTAAAAATTATAAAAATTTTAAAAAATTTATTTTTATAGTATGTTTTCTAATTTAAGTTGTTCAAATAAATTGTTTATAATATTTGTTTCTTTAAACTAAAATACTACGGTATTTAACTTACATAACTATTAAAGTTTTCTGCATCTTGCGGAAAAAAATCTGCTTGCTGTTGATGAAAAGTTTTACTGATGGAAAGCGTGTTGAGTTGTTGTTGGTTCTGCTGTCTTCACAATATATTTCCTCTTGTGCGTGGCAATCACAAAAAGGTAAGGTTCGCACAATGATGTTGTTATTATTTAAATGTTTAAATTTGTAAAAAAATAGTTTTTCTCAGTTTTAAAAAACAATTTTTATTTTATTTTTTTCTTTAAATATTTAAATTTGTATTAAAAAAAAAATTTAAATTTATAATTATGTCCTTAAATATTGTATAACCCGCGCCGACGTCCCGGAATTTGTCCTTTTTAATAGAGTCTATTTACTAAGGTTCCGCACTACGTTCCAATTACGCGTGTACCTTGTTCCTACAGGATTTCAGTACTTGTTCTATGCTCCACTTTAGGGCATTTATTTTATTTAATGCTTTTTTAGGGCGTTTAATTTAATGTTCTTGCACTACTTTAGGGCACTTTTATTTTGCACTACTTTAGGGCACTTTTTATTTTGCACTACTTTAGGGCACTTTTGTAGATTCGATCGATGGTACTGTGGCACTACTTAAGGGCCAGACCATTTACACGTTGGGCGCCAGTTAATGAAATGCACGTTTTGAAGTGTGAATTATTAATGAATCTCTTTATTGGTTATTACGCTTTTTTATAGTATTTTTGTCATTACATAAATTTGCTTAATACTAAAATTATTTGGAAACAAGTGCAAAAAGGAAAAGTTAAAATTAAAGGTAAATGGCATAGACATAGCGTCAGCACCTTTGGGGTATGAGAATAAATGTTCTAAATGGTAAAGCTTGGCTTGTGTGGGCATTTCCTGGTTTCGTGGAAATACACCAAAAGTAAATGAAATAACACACTTGCATGTGCACTGAGTTGGGGCATAGCTACTGTGGGAAATGCAATGTAAGCTTTGCGAAGATATTTCGAAATGTTAAAATAACATTTCCTGAATTCTGAGAAATATTCAGTAGCTGTAGAAAAATAAATTTAAATATTTGGAATGTTAACTTATATTTAGTGGTGGGCAAAAAGGGGCTTCGAGAGTTACACTTTTTCTTATTAGGACCTCCAATTAGCTGCGGGATGACCTCGTTTTTATATGGGCGAATGCTTCAAATAATTGGCAGCCCGTGTTTTTCTGTGTGGTTGTTTCCCAAGCCAAGAAATGCGAATCCAGGATTGGAGTGAAAGAGCTCGGGTGCTCCGAGATCGTTTATCGAGTTGTTTTGATTGTTTAACGTCATATTTAGTGAGGAAAGTGAAAGTGTAGAAGTACTAAAAGAGGTTATCTTGCGAGCTGAATGCTGATTATGCTGGTAAAAGGAATTCAGAACATGGAGATGAAACAGGAATAGGGAAGTCAACCATCAAACCTGATTCTATTGACATATTAATATTATTATTATACCTTGCACCATAATTAATTAAGTCCTTAAGGTATTGGGTGAATGAGTAACTAGCACCTAAAGCTTCAACTTTGGAGAATTTTGGAGATTATTCGCGGGGCAAGATTCGAACCCACGACCCGCTCATTGTACTTTTTTTTTGTTTTTTGTTTGTCGGAACAATCTAGTAAGCGCAGCACTCAGACAGAGTATATATCCATTGTACTGCACTTAAGGTTCCCTTTTGCTCTGCTTTAAATCCACCCGACCTCCGAAGCAATAGAAGTAGATCCTGTGGTGCCAAGGAGCCAAGTTGGTTACTCCTCAGCACATCAGTGGCAAAAATCCCAAACCTGATTCGAGCAAAGGCAGGGCAGACGCAAAGAAAATGGTCCGCCGTCTCGTCTTCTTCTCCACAGGCTGGGCACAGCGCACTGTCTGATATGCCAATCCTTACCATGTGCCTTGCCCATAGAAAGTGCCCTGTCATCACGCCAACCAACAGCCTGCAGTTCCTCCTACCTAAAGATAGCAGGTAGCATAATTTTCGTCCATCCGCAGCCTCTCTCAGCCCGCCATGCTCGCTTGTGGGTCGAAACAACCCACTTGTTTGCAGTGGCTTTGATGATAGCAGAAGGGAGTGGCAGAACAGGCTCAGGGCCAATCAAAACAGCCTCAGAGCCCATCCTGGCCAAAGAGTCAGAGGTCTCGTTACCCGCAATGCCAGCGTTTCCCGGTACCCAAGTCAGCGTCAGACTATTATGGTTTCCAACACAATTTAGCCTGGATTTGCAGGACCTGACTATCCTGGAAGTGGTGGTAGGGCTATCCACGGCCATGAGCGCAGTAAATAAACATTACTTATATTCAGACTACGATCGGAGCTAAAACCCAAAACCATTTCCTTCCATTTCTTCAAGGATCAACAGAAAGTCTTTTATATTCACGCCTAATTCCCCTCTCCTCATTCTTACATTAGTTTCAACTCTCCTCATGTAAAAATGCAAAGAAATTTTGGTTATCTCCTTGTTATCCTTGTACCGCACATTACGACAGTGTACCATTTCTGTTATTATTAAAGTATCTCTAATTGAATCGAAAGGATCTCTGAAAAGGCATAAAACGCATCCTGTTACTCTTCGGAACACTCAAATTTGAATTTATTACGATATTTGCGCTGCCAAATCTTTGTCAAATAAAATCAAATTTCCAAATTGCAAACGGTGCCACCATCAACTCTGACACCATAACCAGCATCAGCAGCGGGGGCCGCTGCTACGTTTCACTCTTATTTGTGTGGGTGAGTGTGTCTCCTGGGCGTGTGGTTGATTCTGGTGCCAGTCAGCCGTCGATTCATCATCGCCTCAGTGCAAACAAATTTCGAAATCTACCACAATTCCGCAATTTCTTGCGTTCGCAGATCCATCGAAGCGTTCGTCCGTCGGGCGCGTCTTGCCGCATTCCGCTTCTTCGTAGTGGAAAAGTGATTTCCGTTCACTTTGCGCGCGAATCGCATCTATTTGCATTGAATTGCAAATGGCGATTGATGACGGAAGCAACACCATTTCTGGTTTAACTTCGTTGTTTGTCTAGCGGCAGCTGGATTTTTCCTTCTTTCTTTTTTGCTTTTATTTTTATTATGTTTCCACCGCGCTCTAAGGACAAAGGACATTTTCTTCGTAAGCTTTACAAACTGCAAATCAAATGCGATGTGGATGAAGCTGATGCTGAAACTGACACTGACGCAGTGCAGAAGAAAAATTCCAGGCAAATGTCGGCAACGATTTCCTTCCGACTACTCTTTTGCCGGAAGTGAGCAGGAAAAAGGAGCAGCTGATATCAATGATGGCTTCAAGGATGTACGTGGGTGTTTATAGTGCAGATATTACACATTTAGAGTTATTCCAGGGTAATGAAGGCAGTCTGTAGTGGCTACGCGTGGAAGGAGACTTCTAGAGGTGGCTCTCAACGAAGGTATTCAAGGTATTTATGATATTTTCTTTGAAAATTTAAAAGAGACGCTCTCAGCATGCACTCTCTTATTAAAGCCATTTGCCTCGAATCAGTTTATCTTGACACTTGCACTCATGTCAAAGTGATTTGACTCTAACCCTCAGAGTTAAGACAGCTGTTTATATGCCGCTGACTTCTCGGGGTTTTTTGAGACGGAAAAAATAAAAGAAATCTGAAAACTTAGACACATGGACATGCACTGCATCACATGGCACAGTGGGACAAATTGGTGTTTGTAAAAATAGAATTATATACGAGTATTTTTTAGAACAATTCACACATAAATGATATATGCTTTTTGTTATAGAACAAAGGAACAAAAGAATCAATGATTTCGATGGTCTTTGCGCTGATATACAATGACAGTGGAGGGAATATTTTACTTCCAATGGTGGCAGACTGGTCCTGGGAGTATTGCAAAAGAGTACACCGAAGAAAAAATGTTCTTGTCTCTCTCTCTCTGCACAAAAGACTAAGTTAGCATCTGTGCGAAGGTATGCAAAGCTTATTAAATGGGCTATGGTCGAAATCAAGTGCTTTACTCGTAAATATTCGCCACAGAGATCTGATACTGTTTGGTAGGAAACATAGATTACATCAAGTAAGGCCCTGGACATTGAATGGAAGCGCTTTATCCATTAATAAAGAGCTCGCTACCTGGAACTGATTCTAGACAGGAAGCATAAGTGGAAATTAAATGTAGAGGATACAGTGAGGAAAACATCAACAGCACTCTATACGTGTAAAAAGATCGCAGGATTTAAATGGGATTTGCCCCCCCGAATAGTACATTGGCTATACACAACAGTGTAAAGACCGATTTTGATCTGCGGCATAATATTATGGTGGCCGGCAGTTGATAAAAAGGAGCAGCTGATATCAATGATGGCTTCAAGGATGTACTTGGGTGTTGCTATGTTGTGAATAGTTAATATCGTATTTAGAGAGCAACTAGCTCTCAAAAGGACTCCCACAGCAAGACTGAATGTTATGCTAGAACTACTGCCAGTTGACTAGATAAGCAAACTTGCAGCCAAATCGGCCTTTAGTCTAAGGGGGTTCTCTCTTTTAACTACGAGTAACAGAAGTCAATCGACTATATTAGAACAATTTTCTTTCATTCCCGCTACGACACATTGTTCCAACCCAGTAGACGAGCTACTAAGTAAACCCTTTATGACTATATTTCCCTTAAAGGCGAATTGGGATAGTTGGATCATCAACTGTAAGAATAATGTCAGCATTTATATTGACGGTTCAAAACTTATTGATCAAGTGGGTGGAAGTGTATAAATTTTGGGCATCAGTTTATATTTCCGCTTACTAGATTTCTGCAGTATGCTCCATGCAGAAGTAATATCCATAAGAGAGGGTACGTTGCTTATAAAGAATAGTCCGTTATCCACAAGAGATATATATCGACTCGGATAGCTATTTTGAATAATGTCATAAATTATTAGGCACATTATAGCAATACATTAAAATAAACCGGGTCTGGGTGCAGGATGGAAGTGACGAAACCTCACTGCACCTGATCACAGACTGCGGACCATTAACACACAATAGACTCAGGTGTTTTGGAGAATATATCTTAGATATGAGCAAGATCCCTCATCTTGATTCGTCCAAAATATTTGAATTCCTGTCGAATATTAACCTGACAAAAGATTTATAGATGAGACTAACCTCAGTTTTCAAATAAATAAGGGCATCACAATAGATCTTTCAGGTCGCTGTATATAACACCCTTAAATATATCTATCTGGATGCAGGGCCGTGGACACTTAGAAGGCAATTGCATAGCTGATGAGCTTGCTAGGGAAGTTACAACTTTAACCATCCTCCCGGGTAAAGTGTCTGTACCAATATACCTTTAGCTATATGTAAATTGCTAATATGTGGGTACGCTCTCGAAGTTGCAAATGTCCCCTGGAGACATCTTGCCTAATAAGTGGGCAAACCTGGCCAGAGTGCAGCCGCGGCCGTACTAAACTGCTGTTGAACTTTAATAAGCAGGAAGTAATAAATGAGATCGAGGTACTGACGGGTAATTGCTTAATTGTTAGACATGCAGGTAGACTTGGGGTACCATATCATGAAGTTTATAGGTGCTGTCAAGATATAGAGTAAGAGGAAACCGTACAAAACCTCCTGTGTGGATACATGGTACTCTATATAAAAAGGTTTTCCGCACTTGGATTCGCTTTTCTTTACAGCATTGAGGTGGTTTCCCAGCTGAAGCTAACGAAAGTGTCTACCTTTAACAAATCCCCAGTATGGTTCAAAGGGGATCTAGATTTATAAAGGAAAAGCTCCTGTGGTAACACATTGGCTCTTGAACCGGCCTAAGTGAGTCTGAGGGCAGCCACTTAACCTAATCTAACCTAATCTAACCTAATCTAGAATCTTCATAAAAAAAATGTTCTGATGAAAGTCTCCAGGATATTGTGAGGAAACTCCGTGGAATAACTCATCTACAATATGATTTTCTGCACAGAACTATTCAAGCACGATTGCAAAATTCTCAAAGCATTGGAAACAAATTTGACCCACCGTGCAGTGACTGTCAGAAGAGGTTTTTCATTCTAGCGCCCTCACAACCTTCATTGAAGGCAATTTGCGCGACGCTCGCTCTCCTTGTACGGGGTTTTGACGTCTCCCGTCTGCTTGTCTGCTGTCAAATGTAAGCAGCAATTTCTTATTTAAAAATTAAAACGCGCAGCACAGAAAAGCGCAAAAAAGATACGAAAGTCCTGGAGCAGGGGACACCACCGCCAGTGAAGTAATATGGAAAAAACCGTCATCCTTTTCATGTTAATGCGAAGCAAGCTGTTTTGTTGGTGCTGTTGCTGCTGTTGTTGTTTTTGTCGCCGTCCTTTCACGGCTGGTAAGTTGAGGTAGCTCAGAGATTATGGCTTTATACTTCATCTTAGGAAATTTAATTTTTCCACCTTTCTCGCAAGTTTCTCTGCCGCTTCTTTTATTTTGCCTTTTTCCCTCCCCACACTTTTCACTTTTAGTTGGGTACATTTAAGCCACAAGCGAAAGAGCCCGCATCGCTGCACTGATCCCTGCGCCGCGTCTATCGCTAGTGCAAAATAATTGCGCTGCAGATTGAAAATCACAAACGACATCATTAAATTTCGTTTATAAACAATTTCTCCAAAGCGTGAATTATAAAAAAGCAACGCCATCAGCGGCAAAGAAGCGGCTGCAACAAAAGCAGCCCCAAAGTGAAAGAATGCGAAAATATTTAAATTATTATCCTTTTAATATAATAATGGCAATTTTTTGTTGTTTCTTCGTTCGGTGGTTCCCCTGCTGCTGCCACTTAACTTTCCTGTTTGTTACTTTATCACTCACTTGTGCGTTGGTTACTTATTCTTTTGGTCCTTGCGCTGCGTTTCGTTTCGTTTCGTTTCTTCTTCGTATTGTTTGGCATGGGACCCTTGTGCATTGCTCCTTTGGCAATTTTTGACTTGATTCTTCGCAATCAAATTTGCAAACAACAAAAAAAAAGTGGCTGGAAAAAATATTCTGCAAAAAATGTAATAATGACAAAAGCAATAAAATTATTTCGTTGTTGCAGGAAAACATAAAAAGCGAAACAAAGAGCGCGGCAGCAGAAACGCTTCCTTTTGATCTGGTTCGGCAGGCGGCTCGGAAGCTCGCTAACTCGGCTCAGCACCTGCTCCAGTGTCAGTCAGCTCCCGTACTTGTTTGCCGCTTTTGTTTTATGGGAATGTTACTTGCGGCCATAATTGCTGAAAAATTGTGCGTTTATGAATATAAATTTCTAGCACTTTTACCGCTGTTGTTGTTGTTGGTGGTGTTGTTGTTGTTGTTGTTGTTGCTTTCTGGTTACTATTGCGCCTGCCTTTGAAGGATGTCGGCCCTCATATTTTTATGTGTTTATTTTTGTTTCAGTCGATTTTAAATGCTTTTATTGCTCTTTTACGCTCTTAATCTTTCCTTACCTTTTTTTCCTTTGATGACTGTGGATCCAGAGCTAGATGAGGGGGTGTTGCTTGTTTTAACGCGGAGCGTATTGTTTACATTTTATTGCATAATGATGAGTTAATATTTTTTTAATGGCTTTGTGCGTGAGTTCACCTTTCATTGAATTTTCAATGTGCACATTTTGGCAATTAAACGCGGCTTACGAGCCGTGTTTGAACTCATCTCCCGGAACTGGCGTTTTTTAATATTTATGTTGAATATAAATGTTTGGTTTTATGATTTGGGGTATTTTTTACAATTTTACTTTTCAGACCACTCTAGCATAGAAGGTGCCATTTTATGGCAACCAACTTGGGATTGTTTTTAAATTGATGCTGTGTAAATTGCTTCATTAACAGTTAGATTAGAAAACTTGCTTCAAGAGTTAGTCTTAAGTATATTGGTTCAATTTTATATCAATTCACTTAAATGATAGTTAATAAAATTTATTAATTTATACCTTGATTAAAGTTAACATCATATTTAAATAATTTTCGACATTTATTTTATTATATTATTATTTACTATATTGTTACGAAATCACTAGGTCACCAGATATTTTGACTCATTAAGGGTTGCATACTTTTAGGGTACGCTATTCGTCATTTCCAACCCCTAAAATAAACACGCGAAACGGCATGCAAAACTGCGTTCGAAGACTAGCGGTAGTTGTGGTACACAAGACGTATGTACTCGTAAGCGGCCACACACTTGCCATCGATAGGAGTTAACAAGTGACAGGAGCAATCCAGCAAAGGCCGATGGACATTCCAACTGATACATAATATCAACGAATGGTACTCGCGCACACACGGCGAACTTAACTTCTATTTGACACAGATGCTTAGTGGCCACGGGTGCTTCAAGGAATACTTGCACAAATTCAAATACGATGTTGACCCGTTTTGTCCAAGTTGCCCGGGAGAGCAGGAAAATGCGCAGCATATACTTTTTCATTGCCCGCGATTTAACGAGAGCAGAAACAACTTGAGCGCTATCTTAGGAGAACAACCAGCAGTGGCTAATCTGGTAGCGCATATGTGTGAAACCGAGACTAAATGGGAGGCAGTTTGTTCTACAGTATCCATTATGATGATAACTCTGCGGAACACTGAACGCGCCCGCACAGCAGCACGCCTAAGCCAGCGCAGTGCTGAGGAAAACGTTAATAGGGATGTTTCAAGAAGTAGGACTGAAAATGGACAGACCTAAGACTGACGATTGAGCGGTAACGCTCGTAACGGCCTCTCGACGTATTACCTAACGGTGAGGTCCCGAGAGGATAATCCGTCCGGACATCGGGGTGATTTTAGTGGGTTAAGGCCCCACACTATAAGGGTTTTTGACTGCTTTACACCTCGTAAAAAAAAAAAAAAAAAACAAGTGACATTGGCAGAGTGAACATCGTATTGGCAGAAAGCAGTTGAAAAGTTATACAAGCAGAGTGAGCGTCGTATTGCCAAGATCAGTTGACAAGTGACAACAGAAGAGTGAACATCGTATTAGCAACGATTAGTGGAAAATGATCATAGCCGAATCCTGAGAGTAGCAGCAGTGGTTGATAAGTGATCGTCGCAGAGGGAACATCGTGATAGCAACGAGCAGTTGAGCAGTGATCGTTGCAGAGCGGACATCGTGTTGGCAACGGGCAGCTGAGCAGTGATCGTCGCAGAGCGGACATCGTGTTAACAACGGGCAGTTGAGCAGTGATCATCGCAGAGCGGACATCGTGTTAGCAACGGGCAGTTGAGCAGTGATCATCGCAGAGCGAACATCGTGTTAGCAACGGGCAGTTGAGCAGTGATCGTCGCAGAGCGGACATCGTGTTGGCAACGGGCAGCTGAGCAGTGATCGTCGCAGAGCGGACATCGTGTTAACAACGGGCAGTTGAGCAGTGATCGTCGCAGAGCGAACATCGTGATAGCAACAGTAGCAGGAACTGTTAAATAAAAAGTGTAGTGCAACAATTGACTAACTGAAGCAAACTATAAGCGAAGACTCCAGTGATCCGTACAATTAGTCAAAATAAGTTTTCGTAATAATTTGCGATCTGCAAGGATTCGTTCCTGTAAAGCATCAATAGAAATGAATGCTGAGTTTACTCATACGCCTATAAAATTCATCTCTATCTGTGTGTTTATTTGCAGATAATATTTGTAATTATTCATATCTTCACAATTTTTGTGTGTTGTTCCAACCATTTGAGATGTTGTTATATAAGTGGACCGCGACCTGAATGAACTATTGGGCAGCCTCGTACCCAACTAAAACAATTCTAGACTATTTATAAATCTCGTAACTGCAGTGGGCTCAATTTTAACCAGGTTATTTGGAGCTAAGATCCCGCTGCCGAGGTAGTTAAGTCAGTGTCTTGTCACCGCTGGGCAAGTGCATATAGCATGTTCTGCTGTTTCCTGCTGCTGCCGACTTTGTCGTTTTCTACCACACCTATTTTATTCATCTGGTAATCAGTGTTCTGTTAATAGTTCTGTGTAGATTTAATATGAGCTTTAGAACAGCTTCTACCTTGATGTGTTCAGAGTCAATGAGTCTTCCCTACTCCCGCGTTTGGGCTCTCCAGTACTCGAATAGGCCTCGTTTTTCCAGTTCATACATCACGTTATTTATGAAGCTTCTATTTACCCCATGGAAGGGTTCTGGACCTATTAAAGGAGTGCCTGCGCCCTTTTTTGCTAGGGAATCTACCATTTCATGGCCTTCCTGCCGCTCATGTCTCGGTATCCACATTAGAGTAACAGAATTCCTCGTTGCTAGGGTATTGATAAGTTGAAAACATCCCCAGTCCAGCTTTGATTGGAATGAGAAGTTATTTATGATTTACGAGCTGCCTGAATAACCGAAAGAATGCATTCTTTGGTACTACGGGTGCACCTACGTAGACATACTCTAACACATGACTCTAAGGCGTCGAACTCCGCTTGAAAAATGGGGCTATTTTTCCCATTGCAATTGATTTTTGGAAATTTGAATTTGGTCCTACAATTCCTTCTCCCCGTACGGCCATCTTCTAGTTTAGACCCATCAGTATACGGTGTTATATCCTGTTGAATATTTTCGTGCAAAACACAATTTATATCTTTATTTTTTCTGTGTCCATCCTCATAATAAAATTCTAAATAACATGTCCTTTAACCCATAGAAATTTATATATTGAAATGATTGTTCGATTATGTGATTCGTCTATTTATTTATAAATTTAGCGTATAAAATATCAGGGCACAATGTTTTCAGCCCGCCCCCACAGTAACTTTATATACTTGTATATATAAATAGACCTCACATATTGGTTCCTGCAAGAATATCCCTAAGGTCCCTCCTATCGACAGTGTCAGAAAGACAAAGAAATATAAGAGCTCTGGCCTTGTAAGGGAGCTGCTGTTAATTGACACAGTTTTACTCTAAGGAAGTTTGAATCCAGTAGATTAATAAAATATATATTTTCTATACTCGCAGATTGCAGGGTAATGGATTATAAGTGAGCACACCTCCATTGGCCTTGAGGGTTTCAAAGAGTATTTTCATTAGATCTTAACTACTGAGGTGTTCTTCTTCTTAGGTGGCCTGGACAACAAGTGGTCGGGTTACGGCTGATTTAAGCACCTCTTGCCAGGCGCCTCTGCTTCGCGCGCACCTTCTCCAATTAGTCGCACCAAGCATGGGTATATACGGGTAGCTACTGAGGTGGGTATAATTTTCCAGTCATTCACTGAAAGAAAAGAGTCTAATCGAGGTTTTCTCTGATTTATCAAAACAGCAATGGAATTGTTCTAAATGAAAACGCCATTGTAAAATTGACTCCAATATGGCAGGAAGTATTGATCAGGATATTAATTGACCACATTTCAGTGTTGAGAAATAGACTCCTATATTGCCAATCAATGTTTCGTGGATGCTTCATGCTATTGTGCTGTTTACTCAGGACACGCTTTTATTTTCTTCAATAGACTTGAGCTCTCAAATCTGAGCTACGCAGTATAATAAATATTCGACCTCTTTAAATTGGAATGTCCATTTCAGGAGTTTCAAAGTCCATGAATTAATAATCTCGACTATGAAGGTGCTTGCAACATGCAGCTCTTTAAGAAATTTAAAGCACTGCAGAGGCTTACTAAGAATTTTTAAAGCAAGTTCTCTACCGAAGGTCACCATAGAGTACATTTTAGCCCGTTCTCATACTGAGCCAATTCCCATCAATCATTTTTGGACATAACAACTTGTAACTACTTCCTAACTACGTGTATTTAAAACACAATATATTTTAGTTTTACACATTGCCAAATCTCTCCTAATACTCGTAAAAACATTTCCAGGCAAATTATTCAAAGCCAACCCTATCAATGTCGTTATATCCTTGTGAATGCTCCAATTACTTTTACTGCAATACAGTTTAGAATACCAACAAAATATGTAGCAGAGTTCTGAATCAGGACTTACACCTGCTCTTAGAGGCTTAACATTGTTGGAGAAATACGAATGAATATTTTGTTTAATTGAATTGAAAGAAATTGCAGGATATCGAAAGACAAAGGAAAACTGCTCCTACCTGGCGTCCACATGTGCACGGCAGGGACCAAGTGTGCCAAAGCTTCTTTGGAAAATATTTTAACACAACACTTCTCTCGTATTTCAAAGGCAAATAACACAAAATAACATTGAAAAAATATTCCTTTCGAAGACCTCAGTGATCAAATCACATCGAAAAATATTAAAATTTTAACGTCAATATGAACGAGCAAGAACAAAAAAGAATACTGCAATGATTCCAAATAAGTACACTTTCACACACACACGCAGATACCTCTGGTGGACACACATACACACACTTACACAGTCACACTCAGTCGTAAATAATCTGTAAATATTTGCAAGTTGTTGCAGCAGCATGAATGCGTTCTGAAAAAGGATATTGCAGGAAAATAGTAAAATAATAAATTTTTCCTCTTGAAATTGCTCACACACACACACACACACACACACACAAGTGCACCCACATACTAGCACACATACTAAAGTGCACCTAGATGCAGTACCGATAAACGCAATTTCATGGATGAGTATTATAACGGCGAGTTATGTGGTGCCCCCACCCCCTGCTCTGGCATTTCCAAAGCGTAGTGCTCTTGATACCTGTGCTGATATTTACATAGCAATTTGTGATTGCCATCTCTCCTCACAGCAGCAGATTTCGGTACAATCTGAAATGAAAATTGAGCGTTTTATTAGCTTTCGAGTTAAAATCGCAACACACCCACTCTGCTAAGGTCAATTCGACTGACAGGGCTACTAACGGCATCGGACCGCACCGCCCAACCAGCCAACCAGTTGCGAGTTAACTGCATTTCTGTGCTCTGCTGGACAAGGACTGCTCCACTGGCATCTGCATTTGCATTTGCCAGTCTGCGGTTCTTAGCAGCAGCAATAGCAGCTACAGCAAGGCAAGGAATGCATCCTTTACACAAATCCTTAGTCAACTATATTGCAATATCAGTTACCGAAGCGTTGGTACATGAAATTGACCTTTGGTATTTGTTTGCGGAAATGCTGAGTTGTGCACGTGGTCCTTGCTGTTGGTGGTGTGCGGTGAGCCTGTTTGCCTAATTAGTATTGCTCAACTCTACGGCTACAGAGCAAATATGATTGTACGTCATTGCACGAATGACAATTGTGCTGCAGCCCACAACATTCACTGCTGAGAGCATCTCTGAAACCATTTAAACATTTTAATATTTCCACAAAAAGCAAAGGCGAAATTGTTTCCCTGCAAAGCAGCCGATTCAAACAGTCAAAGAACTTAACCGCAGCACGTTCTGTTGAAGTAAAAATCCTTTACAAAGTCAGAGCCAAATAGGAAATAAGGAAAAACTGCAATAAAAGTATTAGTATAGTAGCAGACTTTCATGCAACAAAAGTACACAAAAAGCCACTGCCAAAGCGATTGCCTGCCTAGTCAAACTGAGCGCTTAGCAAAACTGAAATATACAAAAAAAAAACCAAAAAGCAGAACTAAAGAAATCCAAAAAAGGCACGAGAAATTCCTTTTTATTTTAGTATTTTTCCAATCGACTGAGCACTATGCAAAATGCAGCCAAAGTGAAGCGCAGTTACCCATACTCTTGAGCGGGCATGTGCTTATATACATATGTACGTCTCTGTATATATTGGCATGTGTGTGTTTGGCCACGAGTCAAAGGATAATGCTTCCATGTGCTGGCAATGCAAATAATATGGTTCGCTTTTTGCCAAAATTAAATGATGATGGATGCAGAAATACTCTCGGCTACAATGGAGGGGCACAAAATGCCAGACGCTTCTATTTTGTAGTGCATTCCATTCAGCAGTGCACTATTCACGGAATGTGTGCAGAACTGTATCGAAAAGCATAAAAGAACTTGTCGTTGAACACTATGCTCAAAGGTCATTATTTAGAAATATTGGGTATGGAAGGAAGTATTTTTAGAAAGTGTGCGTAGACTGCAAAAAGGACGAGAAATACTTATGAAGCAACAGCGTCGCAAGAGGTCGTTATAAAAATGAAACCAACTTTCGCGTCGTGTTAGAGACTATAATTCTATCTCTCATTTTACGCGACGTGGTCTTATTTGGTTCGAAGTTGTGAAATAAGAAGCACATCGCTTCATATGTAGCATACTTTTAGGAGTATTAAACTAGGCAAAATATTTATTCTTTTAGTTCTGCATTTCTTCATGCGACAAACAATTTTTGGATTCTGTTGATGATAGAACTTTGAGAGAAAGAGAGATATACATTATAATGCTATATACAGAGAAAGGGAGGACACTTAAATACAAATGGAGCAAGTGACGGAAATGAAAGGAGAAAGAGTGATTGACTAGTAAAATACTATATGCAGGTAGTGAAGCAATCCGAAATGAATGTCCATTAGTTCCATTATAAACCCTCAGTGAATTCTTTGTAGACCTTCAATGTGGTTGTTTACTTGAAGCTGGTGTATGAAACAAAATCAGGAGCCCATCACTGAATAACAAGAAAGGAGAACTACATCACCCTTTCCTTTATACAGTGTGTAACGACTCTTTTCTATAGCTGGGGTAAAACTCAGCGGCTCCAGGGGTCGTATACAGAAAAATATAAAATCCTGTGTGTTAAATTAATTTCAACGTATTTATTTAGTGTATTGATTATGGACTCTTGTTAGTCCTTGCTCAAAACAATACTACTTCCTTAACTCTATACAAATCAACTTGCTTAGTGTATAAATAACTTATTCAATGTGTACTTGTTTTTACGTCTCTACGTCCCGGTAAGTGTGTGTCTCTGTGACTCAGTGGGAGAACGATTAAAAACCAGAAGCTCTCACTGAGTTCCTATGGTCTCTGTACGGCGTATGACTTAGTGGGAAAACGATTAAAAACCAGAGGTTCCCTCTAAGTCCCTAAGTCTCGGTGGCGTATGTGTCTCAGTGATTCAGTGGGAGAACGATTAAAAACCAGAGGCTCTCACTGAATCCCTGTAGTCTCTGTCTGTGTATGGCTTAGCAAGAAAACGATTAAAAACCAGAGGTTCTTGCTAAGCTTCCTAAGTCTCGGTTGCGTATGTGTCTCAGTGATTCAGTGGGAGAACGATTAAAAACCAGAGGCTCTCACTGAATCCCTGTAGTCTCTGTCTGTGTATGACTTAGCAAGAAAACGATTAAAAACCAGAGGTTCTTGCTAAGCTTTTTATGTTCGTATGGTACTTTGTAGAGCTGTTGCTAGTCAGGATGCTGGTGTCCGAAGAAGAGACCTACTGCCTGGGCTACGTGGTTTATATAGTCCCAGGTCGCAGCGGCTGACACATGTTGTTGTTCGCAGGCCACCGTTGTGTGATTTTACTTCCGTTGGCCAGTAGTCGATTGTTGTTGTTGTGGCAGGCTTGTTGTTGTTGCAGTCAGGCTTGTTGGTGTTGCCGTCTTTTGCCCTTGGGCCACCTTCAACTTCTGGCGGTCAGCCACCTCACTCCAACGGTCCCTGGTTAGCCTGCAGTATTGTTGCCTGCCAGCAGCGCTGTCCGGAATCCTATAGTGTTGTTGTTGTTAAATATTTAATTTAACTGCCAACCAGCATTTCCCTCTTGTGCTTTGTACTTGCCGGCCGTTGGCGTGGTGGTGGTTCTGTCGTTGTCCGTCTTGTGCTTCGCTCTCGTTTCTTCGTGTTGTTGGTGTAAGATTTCCGAGCGAGCGCACTCGGCGAATTCCACCGCTGAGTTCGTGCACTCACCTTCTCTTGTCCGGCATGTATTTGTTGTATTCCTCGTCGCTGTGTTTTTCCTCGCTCTTTGCAAGCATAGCGCTGATTGGCAAGATCGTTGGCTGTGCGTGAGGTTGCTTTTGTTGTAATCCTAGTTATTATTCCAACTGGTCTAATATGCTGCTACTGATCTGCGCTCCTACCACGGCCGCGCTAATTGGTTACAATGCTTGTAGTTTTTTCGTTAAATTTCTAATGTAGTTGCTTCGGTTCGGGTATTTTATCGTGATGTGTGTGTGTATATAGTTTCGTGGCGACTCTGTCATTTGTAGTGTGGGCCAAAATTTCCCACAGAAGATTTTGGTTCTTACACGCCCTCCCCACTTTACCGACGATGAAAAATGATGACAGCGTCACGGTTGAGGGTCACTCTGTATGCGTCTCGCCTACATCGTATTCGCCCTCGTGTCCGTTTTTGCTGAGCCCCTTTGGCTATTTGCAAAACTTCAGCTACCAAGTTCTGTGGCAGATCACCTCCTTTTGGTCCTTGTAGCTCTTCTATGTTTTGGAATGTGAATAAGGTGCCTGTGTTTGTCGTATGTTTCTCTGTTGACTGCCTCTGTTGTTTAATGCTGTTGGGTTGGTGGCTATTGAAGTCACGTTTATTCCTCTTGTCATCGCTTCTGCTGTGTTTGGTGCACTTGATTGCACGGTGGTTGTCCCTTGGTCTGCCACGTTGTCTACGTGGTATGTTTTGGTTGTTTCGCACTGGTTCTGACTTTGCGAAGTGATTAGGAGATACCCTGATTGCTCTGATTGTATTTTGACTTAGCTGTGCCAGCTCCTCGCGTTTGGTTGCGCCTGCGTCCTTTTTCCGAGGCCCATATGCTGATTCATGTGTGGTCCTTCTATATATGCTTTTGTGGGATTCGCTGTGGGATTTCGCTGGGCATAGTCCGTGGCAGGTGAATTCGTTCGTGTGAGTCATCTTTGTTCTTGGTGTTGTGTGTTTGCGAATTCGTTGGTTCTCTGTGTATTCTCTGTTGTGTCTCTTTATCTGAGCATTTTTGTCGCTGGCGTGCCTCTTGGAAGTCGTTGAATGGATTTGTGTGGCATTCTCAACACGAATTGTCGTGCACATTGCAATATCTCGGGGTTGCACGCAATTGTTTTGAGGTCCCAATGTGATCTCCTGTTCACCACACTTCACTGTCATTCCTAGGCTTGCCATGAAGTCTAGTCCAAGGAGTAGCTCATTAATGGAATCAGGCATGATAAGTAGCTCTTGCTCGCATGTCTGCTCTCCAAGCCTTACAGTTGCCGTCAATGTCCCACTGACTCTCCTAGCACTTCCGTCTGCCATACGTGCTCTGGTATTGGATTTTCCAAATTTGCTGGTGGAAGAGCGTAGCTTTCGTGCTAGCTCTCTGCTCACAAAACTGTGAGTTGCCCCTGTGTCCAGTGTTGCTGTGACAGTTTCTGTGCCAATCGAAACGGTGGCGCAGATTCGTTGTCCGTCACAGTGCAATAAGTTTTCCAATGGGGAAGTCTGCTGTCTCTCCTTTGTGGCATGCTGTGTTTCTGTCGTCGGTAGCTCTCGATCGGTTGGTGCTCTTAGTTTGCAGCACTCTATAGTCCTCACATCCCTTTGACCACACTCCCAACAGAACAGGATCTGTGCGTTGCGACATATGCGTGCTATATGACCATTTTGGCCACAACGCCAGCAGGCTGTTCTTGGTTCTATGGGTGTCTCTCTGCTCTCTACCGTCACCTGACAGTTTCTCACCTCTCGTGGTGGACCTTGCTCTCTTCGCCGTTGTATGGGTGGCGCTGGTAGTTGTTCGCCTTCTCTCCGTATGCTCTCCAAGTCTGCAGCCATTTCTATCAGCTCTGCTAGCGATGTGAAATCTCTGCGGCGCACATATAGCTGGTATTCTGGCAGGCTGTTCTGGAAAATACGCTCCAGTTTCTGTTCTTCGGAATAGTCCAAGTGCCGCATTAGATTCTGCAATTCAACTACAAACTGCTTGAACCCTTCTCTGGGTCTCTGGTGACGCTGGCGGATCTGGTCTTCGAGTTTCTCCATGTATCGTGCTGGCAAGAAGAATTTTAGAAAGTCTCTCCTATATGTACGCCAATCCCGCCACGCTCGATTGTTGTTTCTGAACCACATGAGTGCTCGTTCTCTCAAGAGTTCAGGCATAGTACGCGGAAGGAAATCTTTGTTTATTTCGTACACATCTGCCAATTCCTCGACTCGCTCTATAAACGCTAGCGGGTCACGCCCTCCGTCAAAGTTAAGGGACCACTTCCTCACCTGGTCAATCACAACGGCGTACTGTACAATCCCGTTGTGCTGTTGATTCATTGTTGCAGGTGACACGGAGCGATGCTGTAGTGTTCTCCGTACCCCTGGGTTCTCTGCCGTTAGTGTTGTACCTGTATATGCCTCTGGCCTGTCCACTTCCAGCGTTTCGCGGGTAACTATGGACACAGCCGGCCTTGGGGATGTGCTCTTAACGTACTTGGATTGTAGCTTCTGCAATTGGTATTTCTGATCCTGAGTCAGCTCTGTTTCAGTGAAGAAGTCGGAAAGACGTTTACGGACTTCATCCACGGTACCTGTAGTCTCTACACCGAATTCATCAGCAAAGATCACCAGCTCATCCTTGCGTAACAAGTACACCCAGCTTGTTTTCACCATCCTGTGAAAGTCTTAGGTGACGATGAAGACAATCTGTGTGTGTATTATAAGCTGGCGCTTATTCGGCTGTATTATGCGTGACTGCGTAGACGTAGCTTTCTCTTTGCCCTGGTAAATTCTCTCACGAGCTGAGCTTCCTTGCGATTTAGTCTTTTTCTTTTTCAAAGTCTGACGCGCTGATTTAGTTTTCTTTAACTCAGAGTCCCTGCTCGGGCGCCACTGTAACGACTCTTTTCTATAGCTGGGGTAAAACTCAGCGGCTCCAGGGGTCGTATACAGAAAAATATAAAATCCTGTGTGTTAAATTAATTTCAACGTATTTATTTAGTGTATTGATTATGGACTCTTGTTAGTCCTTGCTCAAAACAATACTACTTCCTTAACTCTATACAAATCAACTTGCTTAGTGTATAAATAACTTATTCAATGTGTACTTGTTTTTACGTCTCTACGTCCCGGTAAGTGTGTGTCTCTGTGACTCAGTGGGAGAACGATTAAAAACCAGAAGCTCTCACTGAGTTCCTATGGTCTCTGTACGGCGTATGACTTAGTGGGAAAACGATTAAAAACCAGAGGTTCCCTCTAAGTCCCTAAGTCTCGGTGGCGTATGTGTCTCAGTGATTCAGTGGGAGAACGATTAAAAACCAGAGGCTCTCACTGAATCCCTGTAGTCTCTGTCTGTGTATGGCTTAGCAAGAAAACGATTAAAAACCAGAGGTTCTTGCTAAGCTTCCTAAGTCTCGGTTGCGTATGTGTCTCAGTGATTCAGTGGGAGAACGATTAAAAACCAGAGGCTCTCACTGAATCCCTGTAGTCTCTGTCTGTGTATGACTTAGCAAGAAAACGATTAAAAACCAGAGGTTCTTGCTAAGCTTTTTATGTTCGTATGGTACTTTGTAGAGCTGTTGCTAGTCAGGATGCTGGTGTCCGAAGAAGAGACCTACTGCCTGGGCTACGTGGTTTATATAGTCCCAGGTCGCAGCGGCTGACACATGTTGTTGTTCGCAGGCCACCGTTGTGTGATTTTACTTCCGTTGGCCAGTAGTCGATTGTTGTTGTTGTGGCAGGCTTGTTGTTGTTGCAGTCAGGCTTGTTGGTGTTGCCGTCTTTTGCCCTTGGGCCACCTTCAACTTCTGGCGGTCAGCCACCTCACTCCAACGGTCCCTGGTTAGCCTGCAGTATTGTTGCCTGCCAGCAGCGCTGTCCGGAATCCTATAGTGTTGTTGTTGTTAAATATTTAATTTAACTGCCAACCAGCATTTCCCTCTTGTGCTTTGTACTTGCCGGCCGTTGGCGTGGTGGTGGTTCTGTCGTTGTCCGTCTTGTGCTTCGCTCTCGTTTCTTCGTGTTGTTGGTGTAAGATTTCCGAGCGAGCGCACTCGGCGAATTCCACCGCTGAGTTCGTGCACTCACCTTCTCTTGTCCGGCATGTATTTGTTGTATTCCTCGTCGCTGTGTTTTTCCTCGCTCTTTGCAAGCATAGCGCTGATTGGCAAGATCGTTGGCTGTGCGTGAGGTTGCTTTTGTTGTAATCCTAGTTATTATTCCAACTGGTCTAATATGCTGCTACTGATCTGCGCTCCTACCACGGCCGCGCTAATTGGTTACAATGCTTGTAGTTTTTTCGTTAAATTTCTAATGTAGTTGCTTCGGTTCGGGTATTTTATCGTGATGTGTGTGTGTATATAGTTTCGTGGCGACTCTGTCATTTGTAGTGTGGGCCAAAATTTCCCACAGAAGATTTTGGTTCTTACAAGTGAGCCAATAATAGGCGAAGTACTACCAAGCTGACTGGGAGGGAACTAAAAGTGCTGGTTGAGTACCACAATTCGTATATTTCTAAATTCACTAGGTTAAGAGCTCAGTAGCTAACATTTCTTTAGGCAGATCGACACTTACTGAACAGAAATAATTGTGAATCGGACACAAACTTAGAGAGGGATCTCATACCCAGGAATACTTAGCATTATAGTTCATATAATACGGTTCTAGTATCAAGAAATAAATGGTTCTAATTCTAATAAATTTAGTAAAGCTAACAATGAAACTAGGTACAGTGACGCCGTCAATAACCAAAATGCCAAAGATAAACTGCAATTCCGCTAAAATATATTTGAAACAAACTAACTTGTGTGTTTACTTGAAAGTAAGAGTGGTGAATCTTCAACTGCAAAACTTCTAGTTGCACAACCAAATTGCACAACATGTTTGACTATCTACACTCATTGTAAAGAGCTGTTGTCGCAAACCCTATGTAAGATTAAGTGCAAATAAAGCTTAACGTGTAGCGACAATTCAACAAATTGAAGCATACTTCAACTGCACTCGAAAGGATAACCATGGGTAGTTCGGATCAGATTGAAGGAAGGTACCCTTGAGGGTTAAGGGAGCACATATACAAGTAAATAGAAAGAGAAAGGAAAGGAAATCACCTTTAAAATAAATAAAAATAAATACTAACATCAACAAAGTATAAACTCAAAACTCAAACTAAACAATCGTATAAGCCGAGTTCGATTACGTTAGCATTGTAACCAAGAAAACTCCACCCCTTTCAAGAGCTCAACAACTCCTCTCATACAACTTTCAGGTATGTGGAAACTTGAACCGGATATAAGGATATAAATAAAAGGATTGCCGAATGGTTGTATTTGTTCTAAACTTAATGATGAAAAATTAAGGACTGGTTCATAATTTGAAGCTAGGATGGATTAATTTTTAAATTAGGATGGAACCCCAAATTATAAGGCTCTAAGATAGAAATCAGTTCAGAAGAAAATGAAAAACATGGTAATTAATGGGTGCTGAATCCTTCTACGGGTGGCATCAAGAGAATGCAGCTGAAATGTTGAAGACAAGGGAACACATAGAGATTTGCTGCCGCCGAACAAAGTTTCTGATACTCAAAAATGGATACTTATTCGAGGCTTCACAGGTTATATTGTAGAACACTGTGGCCACAGACGTTTCAGACTAACAAACTAGTTTCAACTGACATTAACGTGTGTGCCAACGCCCATCAAAAGGATAATAAAATGTGAAAACACATTTCACGTGAATGTCCTATGATTGACAGCCTCAGACTCTTTAATCTAGAATAGTTCTTACTACAATCATAAAAATTTGGATTACGAAATCCAATATAATTATAAAAATGTTTGTGCATGAAAGACAGGCTTCCTCCATGAAATCAAATAACGACATGGACAAAATACTCGCAACTGCCGGCAATCCTATGAACTTTACGGCAAACCTAGACTCGGTGAATTCTTCATTCTAAACCTAGACTCGGTGAATTCTTCATTAAGCTAGTTACTTGGTGGTAATATTAAACGCTTCTTATTTGAAGTCACTTGATCACATTTCAGTTCAACTTTGGAATACTGGTATTTGAAAGAGGCAGGAATAATGTTCTCTCAGAAGAAGTTAAAATTTTGTTCTTATCTTAGAGCTATAATTATAGTTATCATTCCACCGTGTAGTCCGGCTGATACCGAACTATTCAAAGCTGATACAATTTTGAATTCTGCGAAATTTTAGCAAGGATACTCCTTCTAGAGAGAGGCGTCATTCTAACTGTGGATGATAACAGATCCATCAAGGACAATCTATTTTTGGTAGCTTAGATGCAGTGTAATGGACCTGAAACCTGAAGCAAAACCAAGCTATTTTGGCTACCTTGCATGAAAAACTTGGCGATTTTGCACCAAAAGAGTGCATTCAGCAGTTCACCGAGAATTAAGGAATGACTACTTTGGCCCACTTATTTGGCCTTTGCGTATAATCAACAATCATAAAGGAGCTATTCCCAGAGACAGTCTCTTCGAAATTCAAAAGTTACAAGCATCAGCTACTCACAAGTATTGCGAATCTTTACAATTACTGACAGTCAGCACGCTCAACGACTTCAGCTAAGCTGCACTCATATCTGGTAATCCTTTCAAATGCGCTCACATGTAATTGTCCCTACAATAGTAACTTCTTTGCATACGCGTACCTGCTCGATTGTATGCATACTTCCTTGCTTTCCGCTTATAGCTCCCCTCATGCGTTACTTGCTTGTTACCTGCTGCTTTCCGCGGCTTATTTCAATCACATATACGCGCATTATGCTCGCATTGCTTACTTCTTCAACTTCTTTCGCAGTCTATTTACTGGGAAATGTGCTTACATGCATATTGCTGTACATATTTGCTAATATCCTTTCACTGCGCTCTCTTTGGGGAAATCTTGTTTAAAATTTGGTCGTGTGTGCCGTGGGGTTTTTGTTTTTCTTCAAGGTTTCGGCGAATTTTTATTTATTTTTTATTGTGGTGAGAGAAGACTAGCGGCAAGTTTCTCACCAAGTGGCAATTCAAGCAGAGCTTTGTTGGAGTCCTCGTCGCTTTGGGTTTGGTTATGAAACGATTCGGTTGAGTCGGTTGGTGTGAAGTGGCTTAGAATGGTGTTTTCTGGGGACAAATATGTGTATGCGATTTCTATTGATACATTGGTCTCCATTTAGGACATAATTCACTTGTGTGCCATCTGCTGAAATGTTGTGAAAGAGAATCCGAAACGGTTCACTTTCTATTTCAGAGTCGTCAAATTGACAATTGCCTCTGGAAGCTTCGGCAGCTCTTACTGTTCAGCTAATTAAGAGCACCGCACGAGAAGTAGGCAAATTCTTGAAGCATTTCTTCACCCCCCGCCCCCGGCACTGTTCGTGCAACCCTACTCCAAACAGCCAACAACTTAAATTGCTTCGCTGAAGCGTGGTGGAAATTCTCACGCTGACTCCCTTAGTCATTTTTATTATTTTTTCCGGTTGTTGTTGTTGTTGTTCCGGTTTTTTTCCTTTTATTCATTCCCTGTTGCAGTGGTAAAACATAAAAGCAAACAGCTCTGGCAGCAGGGGAGCGCACACAGCACACAAACAAATACGTACAACAAAAGCAAAAAATATCAACTCAAAGGTAAGTAAACTAGAAACAAAGTGAAACAAGCCGCTAAACAAGTGCAAAAGTATTGCCCTCTCTCACCCCGGAATTCACAGCTCGCTGGCACACACACACACACACAGACTAACACCCGCATCACAAGAAAGAAGGAAAAACACCTTTGATAGTGTAGATAGAGCCCCACTCAGCGGCAATATTCCATCGGCATGCCGGAGGAGGGCACGGCACCACGGCACACAAAAAGAACGAGCAAGAGGGACACTCAAACGGCAACTAAACAGTAAATAAATTTTATTTTATTTTATAAGCGCAGAAAGCGGAAGAAAGCAGCACAAAGAGTGTAGCGGAAAAAATGAAAATAACCAGTTTGGATTTGAGAGGCCAGGACTACCAGGACCACTCGTACTCGCACCCGCTCGCGAATTGTAGCAGCGTTCTGTCCGGTTGCAATCTTGTTATTTTCCAATTTGTGCTTTTATGTGTTTCCTTTAATATTTTTCATTTAAAAAAGCAAGAAAATTCCCTCACTATCTCAGCACACAGCGAAATTACAGGGAAGCAGGTAAGCGTAGCAAAAAGGATTTATAATCCTTTTAAAAATTATGACAGAGTTTCTATAATGCCAGTAATTTAGGTAACATGCCATTTTTTACTTTTCTATGCTTTTCTTAGAAAAAACGCTGCTGCACAGGATGAGAAACAGACACACACAGTTGGTAGCCAAGCAGCTCCAAGCACGTTGTAAGGTAAATTAAAGAGTTGGGAGAGCTGCTGACCTTAAGAGTTGCTAAGGTTACAGCCGGGGTGGGATAGGGTGATTGACAACAGTGAAGACACCGCTTCAGCTTGCCAACAATTGTGCATCAATACACAATGAAGAGAGCAACGAGAGGAGTGCGACGACGTGGACAACATCCTGTTTGCGAATTTTCAACAAGCTTCAAATTTTATAGCTACCTTCCTGCAAGTCTGGGCAGTTGTCCAGTAACTAAGCAACTTTTAAAAAATGACTATCGTTGCGGAAGAGTGGAGTTTCTATACATCCTTTTCATTTCCTGAACAATCCTGTTAACATATGAGCCTTTATCAGTGCCTCATCGAAAGTATTAATCAAATGCAATTGCAAAATTTCCGATTGCAAGAAGCTGATGATATTTGTGTCTCTAGTTTTTCGGAGTCCTGGGTATTGTGAGATGTAAAAGGTTTTCCACCAAGAGTTGTTATTTTGAATCACCCGGTATTTCGGTAGCTGTCACTTTTGAAGCTTTTATTCTTTGACATTTGACAAGCAGAAACTACGCCATTACTAAAAATGGAACGATACACGCTTCAACAACGCACTGAAATTATTAAAATTAACTACAAAAGTGGTGAAAATCTTGCAGTCACAGTTCGCAAAACTAAAGCATTTTTGGGTCGTCGTGAAGCACCTTGTCGGACCGCAATACAGAAATTTGTGGAAAAATTGGAGCTGTTGGGACAAGTTAGTGATGTGAAGAATAAAACCCGTGCACGTCGCTCAAGAACAACGGAGAATATTGCTGCTGTAGCCCAAAGTGTGGAAGAAAACCCAGGTTTGTCCATTCCTCGTCGTTCTTTGGAATTGGACATTCCACAAACGTCATACCACCGTATTTTGCATAAAGACTTGGGTCTTAAGGCTTATAAAGTTCAGTTACCACAAGAACTCAAGCCGGCCGATCATCAACAACGTCGTGTCTTTGCTGATTGGGTCCTTGAAATGCATGAAAATGATCCGGAATTCCATCGAAAAATCATCTTGACTGATGAGGCCCATTTCCACCTCGGTGGCTACGTCAACAAGCAAAATTATCGCATCTGGGGCTCGGAAAACCCAAGAGTTATTGTTGAGAAGCCTCTCCATCCTCAACGTGTGAGTGTTGGGTGCGGTTTATGGTCCGGCGGGGTCATTGGACCTTACTTTTTCGAAAATGAGGTTGGATCAACAGTTACGGTGAATGGATTGCGCTATCGAGAGATGATTAATAATTTTTTATGGTCGGAGTTGGATGGTATTGATCTAGACAACGTTTACTTTCAACAATACGGCGCTACGTGCCACACAAGCTACGAAATCAGTGCTCTTTTACGGGAAAAGTTTCCGGACAGTGTTATCTCTCGAAGAGGTGATCACAATTGGCCACCGATATCTTGTGATTTAACACCTTGCGACTTCTTCCTTCGGGGCCACGTAAAAGATAAGGTCTACGCCAACAGCCCAGCGTCGATTCAAAACCTCAAAGATATAATTCGTGAGGCTATCGAGGACATAGGACAGCTACTTTGCGATTTGGTTATGGAAAATTTCATGAAAAGGATATGGTCCTGTAAGCGTGGTCGTGGTGGCCATTTGGCTGATGTTGGTTTTCATTATTAACGGCATACCTTCCTCTTTATTATGAAATAAACATCCGATCATTTGTCTCAAAAAATGCACATTTTTCTTTGAATACCAAAATAACGCCTCTTATTGGAAAACCCTTTAGTTGTTAAGTTTACCACTTGGTTATAAGGGAGCTTTAATTAAAGCGTGAGGCAAATCATGTCCAAAAATATATTGATTATATGACCAATAATTATAAATAATTCCTATACATGAGAAAAAAAGGCGCACTAGCTGCCAGGGACTTCGGCTCTCTGACGTACATATTCCATAAGTTACGTAAAGTCTGTTTGGAAAGATCATCATGTACTATTTAAATACCACCTTCTGAGCTAATTCATAATGGAACTTCTTCATTTCAAAATATGACTAAGGATTTCTTACATTGCTAGCAAAAACCTGAGTTTTTAGCTACTAATAGCCTGATATTGGATTCTTGTATTGATGTCTGTCGGAAGGACATGTTAAAAGTGACTGAATTTTATAAAGATATTAATCAAATATGTATTGAAAAGGGAAAAGCTGGCTAAGCTGGTTATAATGATGATAAATTTAGCAACTTAGTAAACAATAAAAACACATATAAGCAAATCGAGCCTAGTGGTGTTGCAAAAAACATTACTAGAGGAAACAATGTTAGAAATCATTCCTAATAAAATTGGTCACCAAATTGTTTACTTAACATTTGGAAGAGGGAGAGTAAAGCTGCCCAGTTATTCTAAGATATATCTTCACAATCCCTCCATCACCGTAATTGTAAGAAATTTTCAAAATCTATAAAATCCTTTAAGGTTTGTAAAGTCATATACAAGTTTTCAACTTAAAACAACTATCCTTAGACTATCCTCTTGCAGTTTACTTTATGAAGCTTAAAATTCTTGAAATATCTGAAGGCGAAAGTTAGGTTCTATTATCGAAGATTTCGCTTTATCATAACGGAGTGAAATTAACAATCTGTAACGCATTTCTAGCAGGACTACAGCAATCAAACTCCTTGAGCATTTTTACATACTTTACTCCTGTTTGACCCATTAATTCCCTTATCGATTTTGCCATCCTCAGACTTTCATCCTGGTGCTAATAAAATAAATTAATTTCATTTCGTTTACGGAGCCCACCAACTTCCAACCTCCGGCCGCACTCAGTTCTGTTTGCATACGCCCACCCGCAATCATTAATTTGCTCGCCTCAGCTGCTCAGTTTTTCCAAAGCATACTTTTAAGCGCAAATTAAAAATGATTGCTGCAAATAATAGTAAAGTATAATCAAATGCCAGCAGAACACCAGCAACATAGAGAAACTGAGTGGGTGGTGGGGACTAGGATGTTCGGCGGTGCTGGCTGGGTATCTGTTTTGGCGTGACTGTCTGCAGATGGCATGACTAGGCATGGCAGCCGGACTCCACGCCCGTAGGGCATAACGAAAATTATTGTTTAATTATTGCTCATAATTTGTTTTTATAAATAATTGATGGACTGCGGTGGGGCCCTTGCGCTTTTTCAACTGCCCTTTGCAGTGTGTTTGGATGAGTGTGTGTGTGTGTGAGTGTGTGTGTGGGTTATGAGGTGAGTACGGTCGGTTCGTCTAGAACGATGGTCAAGGTGAAGCGTTTAAGGCAACATGGCTGATAAAAGCGCAAAACGTAAATATTCGTAAATAAGGGAAAAAGGGATACCAGCGTTTGAAATTTGCCCCAATTTAAGTGCACGTCCTTTGAACGGAGCGCCTGTTGAATTTTTAATAATGGATACTTGATATCTGTTTACGATTTTTACTCCTCCCACGTTCTTCTCTATTAATTTATGAATGTACGAAGTTTAAATTGCACATGAATCTCGTTTCAAGGTTGCTCTGATTGATTCGGTCTAATAACGTCGGAGTTCAGAATCAATTATAAAGTTAAAAAATCTCTTGAACAACATTGCAGTGCTGTGTTTGAGTCATGGAGTCACAGCGCTTGATGTGCCGAAACTTCGTGTTCGTTGAAAATTAGATGAAAGGCACGGAAGCAACTTCGAAAGCAAGTTGAAATGTTGCAGTCGACTTGCGAGATGAGGACGAGAAGCGAGTTGCGGAAGTTGCCGGCCTGGCATGACATTTGAAATTTTTCCACATTCATAAAAGTGCAGAGAGTCAATGAAACGAACAAATTTGACGGGCATGTCAAAATATGAAAGAGAATCTCCAGCGTAAGTAAATGGATTTTAGCTAAACAGGTTAACGTACACATACAAAGGAACAAACACACACACACTTAGATACACAGAGCCACCCAGCAGGATATCGAAAAACTACCAACACAGAAATTTGCATACAAATCAAAAGCAAAATAGAATGACACACACACACACACACATATGTCGAAGAGGCACACGCATGCCATCAAAGCGAAATGTGAGAATAAAAAGACGCGCCCGCTCTTGAGCGCACACAAACACTCACACACAAATCAAAAACCCATTTCCTCAAAGAGAAAAAATTGAAATAAAATAGTCTGAAAAATCAAATAAAATGAGTGGTGGAAAACTACCCACACCCGACAAACTCACGTGCGCACACACACGTTTAGTCACTTACACTTGTACCCTATTCAGGCTGATCTGCTGCATCCCTGCAGGGAAAAATTGACTTGCGGTGACATATCAAATTCACAATTCAAGCTCTCAAACTTCACTTAGTACCGAAATTCTAGATTCCTTCAGAGGTTTCAGCTAATAAAGACAGGAAGCTCATCATCACGCTAAAGCCTCATCTGTAAGGATATTACTATGTGAATATTGAAGAGCGGTGTTGAAGAACAATGTTTCGATTATCTTCTCGCTGATCACGTTTTCCGTTGGGTTGCAGTTCTCTCAAAAGCCAAATACTTCCGTTGAAGAAAACTGGTTAAAAGGCAATCGCAACCGAATATACACATGCACATATACAATCACACATCCGCACAGATCCACTCACCAATATACTAGCAGGGATACAAATGCACACGCCCATAGATTCCCTGCTCTGGCATATCACTCACTCTGCGGTTGTTGGCTTGAAAATTCGCAATTTCGTGTTTGAAATGCCAAAGAAATGGCGTTTCAGATGGCGTGGCACGCATTTCAATTTTTCGCCTTTGCATTGAAATAAAAGGATAACGGCGCAAGTGAAAGTGACCCGAATCCTGTTTTATATGCCAGCAAGAGTAGACAGAAATCTTGAAATCTTATTGCATAGCAACGTTCGCTGAGAGTATGAGAAATTTGTGCGAGGAAGCGAGCAAACAATTAAGCAAATCCGAGGAATACCTTTTAAATGAATAAGTTGACAATACTCGTACCACCTCAAAATTCGTGTTAAACAGGATGGCGTGGAGAAAATGTAAACCACTATGAGAGGAAGTTTAATAGAAATATTCAAAGCAAACCATAAACACAGCTCGCATATTTGCTACTTTCATATAAGAGCAACTGGTATGAACGGACTTTCAAAACTGAGCAAAGCCTTGGAAGATTCTCAGCTTTATACTGCAAGGATGTATGAATCCAAAGTAATAAAACAGCATTAGAAATGTTCAATTTTAATTAGTTAGGAAAATTTAATCTGTCTGAGAAAACTTTATTCTTTTAGGCATGATCCGTAGACTAGGAGTTGGTCTGTAGACCGGCTATCACGATAACCTAATCTAACCGAGGCTTACACAACGCTAGTATACATGGGTTCTTAACAATTGGTTCAATTATTCCTGGTAACTTTTTCAAATGATGATAGTGCTTTCAGTCCTTTTGCAGTTATTTGAAATTTCATTAATTTGTATAACTGTGCCGAAGACATAGAAGAACGATTAAGGTACATTTTCAGCTCTTACTCTATTAGTAGCAGGGAGCCTTACCACAGGTACCTTTCAATATGTTCAATGTTTCATTAACAGAAGTTTCACTGGAAGTACAAACTTTGCGACAAGTTCCTTTCCTTGATACTTTAAGCACTTGAAAAACCGCACTTGAGGCAGATGAACCTAAACGCAGCTGTGACTATTGGTGGACGTTTATTCCTAAAATAAGGAAAGTGAGGCTGATTTAGAAGTGGATATCACGATCTTTGTAAACAAAACATTTTTGCTGAAAATTAATTTATAGAAATAAAATGTTTCACTTTTAAAATTAAATATTTTAAAATTAATAGTTTAATTAAAAATTTTTTAATTTAAATTATGGAAAATAAACTGTTGTAAAATAAAAGTTTCTTGATCATTAAAAACACATTCAGAAACTTTTAAATTCCAATTTTACCAGTATAAATGTTCGTTGTACTTCGACTTCCAAGTCTAAACACCGAAAATTGGAGTTCAATATTTTAATTATAGATTTTATCGTTTTATTATTAATGTGAGTAAATTTATTTTATTATTCATTATATATAACTTTCCATTTATTAATGTCAGTTTGTGTAATTTCTGAATAGTTATCGTCCTCTTTCCATTAGAATTGTGAGCTTTGACCCTAAAAGTATGTTACAAACTTTTCAGATCAACGCCTGCAGCTGTGGTTCATTTTGTCAACTGTGGCATAGTAGACACGACAACACAGATTATAACTATAGATTATAACTATAGACTAGACTATAACAATAGACTAGATTATAACTATAGTCTAGATTATAACTAAGGACTAGATTATAACTATAGACTAGATTAAAGCAATAGACTAGATTATAACTATAGTCTAGATTATAACTATGGACTAGATTATAACTATAGACTACATTAAAGCAATATACTAGATTATAACTATAGTCTAGATTATAACTATGGACTAGATTATAACTATAGACTAGACTATAGCAATAGACTAGATTATAACTATAGTCTAGATTACAACAATGGACTAGATTATAGCAATAGACTAGATTATAGCAATCGACTAGATTATAACTATAGTCTAGATTATTACTATGGACTAGATTATAACTATAGACTAGATTATAGCAATAGACTAGATTATAGCAATAGACTAGATTATAACTATAGTCTAGATTATTACTATGGACTAGATTATAACTATAGACTAGATTATAGCAATAGACTAGATTATAACTATAGACTAGACTATAACTATAGACTAGATTATAACTATAGACGAGATTATAGCAATAGACTAGATTATAGCAATAGACTAGATTATAACTATAGTCTAGATTATTACTATGGACTAGATTATAACTATAGACTTGATTATAGCAATAGACTAGATTATAACTATAGTCTAGATTACAACAATGGACTAGATTATAGCAATAGACTAGATTATAGCAATAGACTAGATTATAACTATAGTCTAGATTATTACTATGGACTAGATTATAACTATAGACTAGATTATAGCAATAGACTAGATTATAGCAATAGACTAGATTATAGCAATAGACTAGATTATAGCAATAGACTAGATTATAACTATAGTCTAGATTATAACTATAGTCTAGATTATTACTATTGACTAGATTATAACTATAGACTAGATTATAGCAATAGACTAGATTATAACTATAGTCTAGATTACAACTATGGACTAAATTATAACTATAGATAGGTGTTTGCAGGTGCACATATCAAGGATTAAGAGTAGAGTTTTGTGTTCTTACCGCATGGATTACTGGTAGCCCTCGATTTCCAACATATCCATTCTGTAAACCCATACACAAACAAACAAGGAATGTAGTCTCCTGAAAATGTTCGCTATAAATTATCATCGAAAGAGAATTTTCTGAAACCTAAACATGTATTTTAAAGATATTTGATATAATCCAATATGTATTCTGACTATTTCCAAACTGAGAGTTTACCATATATAGTTATCATAAAGGTATATTAATATATTTTAAGTCCTATTTCTTATATACTCGTAGTTAGTTAGATTTAAATTATTACAAATTTGTTTTGTGCATTAATATATAAATTACCTAATTAGAGCAACAAAATTGATTTGGAAATTGACTTTCCTTTCAATTTTCAGGATATAAAATCAACAAAGAAATACTTTGTACTAAAATAAAGGATGATACCTTGCACTAAATGATAAAAGGCATATAAACCATAAACGATTTTTGTGTGAAACTCCCTTTCAGCTTTTTCCTAATTAAAATGTCACTTTTAAGCTGATGCCACCATTTTTCCATCCAAAAACATGTTGACTGTTGTACACGGCAATGTGAGTTACTGACATCAGGTGCATTACTGGGGTGTTTTGTTGGTAGAGTAGGCAACAATTACAGTTAATAAACGATTAGGCTTATAATAGTTCATTCCTTCTGTCGCTTTCAATCAAATGTCATTAAACAATCGATATTCACTCCACAAAATTCACAGGTAATTAAAGGACGAAAGCAATTAAATGAAGTTTGAAAATAAATTCATTATCTGACAAAATTATTTTTTAATCACTATTCGCAGGCATATTCGAGTGGAATGGAATCCTTCAAGCGGCAATGAATGAGCGTCCTCTATTTTAGATAACCTTGAAAAAGAAAGAAAATGAAAATTCATTAATTTCTATAATAGTCAATTTTATCAAAATTTCCTTAAGAAGCGTATCCTTAAGGGATACATGAATATCCATTCTGAAAGCAGAAACTTTTCAGAAGGCTGTTATGCGTGAGAATGAGATTTCTCCTTTATCCTGCCATTCACATTCATATTAATGCAGCGGCACACAGCAACAGCGGCTTTCACGTGGGGAAGGCGCAGGATAATACTTACGGAAAGGATAAGGAGCCGGATTCTTAATGGATAATAATAATTATACTCATACTCTGGCGTATATTGTTATTTCTCATCTGTTTCTACAATTAAATTAAGAATTTTGACCAAAAAGATTGCATACAAACCCAAAAATTGAAGCATTCCTTTCAAACTCATACGCAGAAGTGTTCTTTACTTACGCCGCACACGTATCTGAAAGCCTTCAAATTAAATTCTAATTTGCCACAGCAAATTTTTAATACAAACCACTTCGAGTAGCGATGGCTGGATAGATACATCTGCTTAAATTCCACTGATATGGCATTGGGAAATGGGGAATGCACGTGCGCCGCACATAAAAATTCATTAAAAATTCAGCACATTCGAAGAGGCGCATTGGCGGAGAGGCAACCAACCCAGACAGGAAGAGGGAATGACAAATATGAGGAAAAAATACATTTCAATGCAAATTAAATCAAAATATTAGCAGTAAAAATACGAAGAGGAAGTAGCAGCAAAGGCACTCATGTGCTTTTGGGTGCGACGGTGGCAAACCAGCCATCATAGATAAATACCCACGGAGGATTTGCAGCAACTTCGTTCCGGTGTATCGGAAATACGCAATGGCGGAGCGGCTTTCAACTTGCCGCACACAAATACACGTACGAATAAATATAAAATAAAATTAAATTCAATACAATTTTATTTAATGGAAATTGATTTTACAATTAACAATTTGAGGAAGAAATTGTACTGAGCCGATAAGCCCAAAAGTATGCTACTACAGCGCACACAAGCCAGCAATGTGTATTGCTTCCGTATTGCACGCACGTTTAAGGCTCACCAGGAGTAAGAGAAAACCTCTGCGCTGCAAGGAGCACCCGCAGAAGAAATCACAGTTTTTATGTGAGCTGTGATTTGTCGGCAGGAACGCGTCGAAGTTTGACTTCAGAGCGGTTGATACACATGTGTAGACCCCACACAAAGCCGGGATAAATGGCGACTCGCTGCCAACACTCAGAGTAGAAAGGCAAAGAACAGGCGAGAACAAAAAAAAAATCGATTTTCATTGAAACTGAAGGCTGCCAACACCACCGATGCCCACCACACAAATGAATAAATATGCAGCTAGCAGACTGCGAGTGTGTGATTTCCGCATTGATAACATAAGCGGGCAGGGCTGAGCTGAGCTGGGTCGTGGCTGCCGCACTCCAGCGAACCTCGCTGATGAAGCGCTCAGCTGGAGTACTCGCAGTCGTTTTTGTTGTCATTTTTTCTCCCTTCCCCCACTGAACAAAGATTTCTGTTTCCGTTTTCCGGTTACTGTGATTCTCAGTTTTCACCATTTTTCTGGCTTTCGTTTTGCTTCTCATTTGTGCTGATTTTTAAATATGCCACAAGCACAGCCCAGACCCAATCGAATGAGTTGCTTACCTGTCATTACATTCTTTTCATTCCACTTTTTATGTGAGGATTTGATTCAGTTTTTGTTTTGTGCCATTCTTGCCTCCCGTCGCCACTCGTCGTCTCTATGCTGGCTGCTTTGTATGTGATTTTGTGCTCATTATGCGCCACAATGTATACTTAGAAAAATTTCCGCTTACGTTGTCTTTGCCATATTTATTGATTATGTTGTGTGGGGAAAATTGGAGCACAGAGTTGCTCTCGCCTCTGACAGGATGAAGTGTTGTATGTGTCATGCATTTTGTATGGCATGTAAGACACTTCATTATTGTTGAGTAACCGGCGTTAAGGGTGTGCACATGTATGGAGGGGGTGGCTGCTTCTATATATACATGTGCTTCAGTGATATTGATCGCTCATGTAGCAAATTAATTCAGTGCACCGTGATTGAAAACCGATATACAAAATATTTTCTTCTTGTTTTTGTTTCGCCATGTCGTATGAGTAGTGAGGGAGTATGAGGGAGTGTGTGTGAGTATGAGTGAGTGTGAGTGAGTATATGTGTATGGGGATGCCTGCTTCAGGTTGTGATGCTTGCAAATTTCAATTTAGCAAATTCACTTCTAATGATTACCACAATTTAATTGTCCATTCTCGCATTTGCTCTGAAATCGGCAAATAAATCAATACAAGATATAAATAGCCGCATATGCATACACGCTTATCTTATACATCATTATACACACAAATGCTCACGTCAGGCAAGTAGGCTCGGGTTACTAATTATCCTCACACACACACATACACACTCCCATCCACATAGGCACACTGGGTACATAGGAGTATGTAATCGTAAATGTCGTACCTAATACGCTAAAGTGCTGGGCAGGAAGTCTGTAAGCCTGAACATAACCTCTTATTTATGATACTCATACCCAACTCGATTGATTTATTCATTCAGTTGCTGGTGTGATATTGAACTGAGAAATGTCAGCTATGAGCCCATAAATACGTAATTATTCGTAATAAAGTGCAATAAATCTAAACGCTAATACAGCCACACCAACAGCAGCGACAACAAAAATTACCAAATGTCAATGACGGTAATAAATGTAATTTGTAACAAGTGAAGCACTAAGGGGAGGCTCCTGAACCCCAACGCAACAACTTTTGATCCATTTATTAGGCACTTAAAGGAATTGTCGGCCCTCAAAGTGGTGCGGTCGCTGCAAAAGACGGTATGGGAATTTTAAGCGGCAAACGATAAACATCAGTGTAAAGTGTCGAAGTGTACTGAACACTTTCCGAGTATTGACACAAGCCTTATTCAGACTCCCATACTCACTGCAAGTAGTTGCTTGGGTGCGTAGGGTTTGTTCATGAATATGTTTGACATCATCAAATATCAATTACGGCGGAGGTGTGCGTTGATGTTGCAATTACTACAGTTGATAGTGCACAATCCCGAGAGAAAGAACTTATCATTACTCAGTTATAGTCAAACGTGATTAGGGCTTCACAATGGACAACTTCTTAAGACAATGGTTTGAATGGCGACGTAACGGGCTCAACTTCAAATAACATTTATGTAAAACGACACCGTCTACACCTGTTTAATTTGAGCCTAACTTTCTAAAATAAAGTGTCCTTTTATTGAATCTATTTTAATGGATTCTATACTTAAGTGATTAAAGGTCTTTAGGCATATTCCCACTTGATAAATAGAATGTGAATGCAATTTCATTTAACTTTATAAAGAATTGACCACTGATACGCAGACAAGCACACGGAGTTGATTCCACTGACATCATAAACATGTCAAATGGGATATGAAGTACGGAGCTTCATAGTCAAAATGCCAATTACTCGTGCTTCAAATTTTTTGATAGAAAATCCACAATCAATCAAATTTGGGGTAAACTAATTTACTGTCCATTGATCTTAGCCACACCAGTGAAAATCAGTTATGAGCAACAAACACTTCAGAGTGGTTTTGAATACAAGCCTGCTGAAAGATTATATGATTCCTTCATTTATTTCCAAACACTTTTTTCCTTGGCAGATGATACCTCATAATTATATATTCGCATAAAGATTCCAACTTTGCCTCACAAAAACTGAAGAATCACATCATACGTGTCGAAGAATGGTTACTAAATTGGAGAATCAAAGTTTGATGAGTCAATGTTTTGATGTGTGGATGTTTAGCTTAAGACACGAAACAAGCCGAACCTAATCTATTATATCATGGATGCCATCCAACACCTTCGACTGGTTAAATTAATGTATAATGATCACATCCTCGCTTGATGATGAAACAGTATCCAGTCCAGTCCCTTGGCTTTCAACCATATTTGCTGATGTTATTCTCACATTCCAATACCACTGAAACATTCATCAATTGGAAAAATGTTCTTGACCACACTTCCAACAACACCTGTTCTAAATCTGAGACAAAAATTGCGTGGAACTCCGAAACGTTATCATCTTAGGCAGAACTATTGGCACAGATGAATGAACGAAAGATGGACATACAAATTCGGATTGGGAAGGGAAAATATGTGTTGTCTTAGATCAAAAAGATCAAGAGCTTCTCTTCTTTATCAGCCCCTCTCAAGGTAAGGATCTTCAACTTCAATTCAGTTCTTTAGTATGGCTTCAGAACTTTCCACCTTGCAAGTGAGTATTCAACAGTAGATGAGTCAAATGAATCTTGCAAATGTGGGCTTGGTTGGGTTAAAAGGGCTGATCAAATGAGACATGCTAGGTCCTTAGTATACTATATGTATGTCCATTTAGGGATCGAGGAAGAAAATATAATTAAATAAGAACACATTTCAGCTCAATTTTTTAAGAGTGGTGAATCACAGAAATAAAACCTCTTTTAGTCTTTCCAACCAGATAACTCTCCAAAGTATTTTTGTCATGTTCGTGAGATCTAGGGATAGACAAAAAGCAGATGTTGTAAGGTGTCTCTTACTCTTGACTCTCCACATTTCCTATATACCTCAAAGAAAATGTAGTGAACATCTAGGGCATCAATAATTCGTCAATAATCAACCAAATTGAAATGGACTGGTTGTATCAATTATAAGTCGAATACATATTGCCGAAATTGTGGCTTGAAAAGTCGTCAAAATTGCTGAAGACCTAACGAATCATCGCAGAAGAGAACTTTGAGAGAGAAATTGATTATATCTGTGAACTGCTGGAGAGAAAGTGAACTGAAAATTCCTTTAAAAATATATTCCTTTATTCTTTTAATATTTTCCTTTATAATATTTGCCTTTCTCTAGATGCAAACAGTCTCTTTTATAACTCGCGTCTCCTAAGAACATAAAATTTCCTGCTTGAAGGCACACTTACATTTACTTCTAATAATATTTTCTCCCTCTAGATACATTACTATCCTTACTCCACGAACTATACGAGAGTACGTACCATCTTCCATACTACAAAGGTTTATCCTAAAAGTATGTGGCAGTGTTAAGTCTCGCGTCTTCTAGCAAAGTTCTAAGCCCCAAATTGTGAATACACAGCTTTACTTACAGCAAGCCTACTTTTAGGGTGTAGCATTATGGAGAGTTCGACGACACCATCATTCGTTTCATTTTGCATAGTCGGTGCACGAGCTGCGCTGAAGACTCACAGCACGGCAGTGTTAAAATCCGCCCACTTAAAGGCCGTAATGAGCGCTGCGCCAAGTATCACATTTTGCTGGTTTCCATGATAAATGATTAAATTTCCTCGAAATTTATGATAAAATTTAAACCGAAAGGAGCTTTGGATGTGTGCGTGCAATGCTAATGTGTGAGTAGACGCTTGCTCGGTATCATTAGCTGCTCGAAACCACAGCGTATTCAGCTCCAGAATGTTGGGTAATTAAAATCTACTTAAAGATGTGTGTACAGAAGCAGTTGCCGAGGAAAACAACCACAGAAACAACAGCAAACAAGAGTCACTAAAGAGGCGGCACGAACGGCAAACACACACACACACACACACACCGATATATATTGAGGTGGTAGTTGGGTTTGCCAGCAAATTTAATAGATTAAGACACCTACCCACAGAATAGCACTGCACAATAGACATAAATTCAAGGTGACCATATTTCATGATTATTTCCATGCGAACATTTAATTTGTGTTTGTGCTGCGTGATTAATGATGCCACATTTAAAGGGAAAAATGTCAATGACGATGATAGTGATGACGATGATGACGATCATGATGATGATGACAAATTCAAATTTAAACACAAATACACATGCTCACATGAACATGTCCCGCACGCTCCCCCGCGTGGCTGCATCGCATGCATGCCGACGTTCACGTAATTGTAAGTGATGCCTACAAATTCTATGACAAAGAGTTGTCCTAACAAGTACGCCTGCAGAAGTACACAAAGGAGCAAGTGTTCGCCAAGCCAGAGTATGGTTGTGTGACTGTATGTGTGTGTGTGTGTGTCAATATGTGCGTGTGTAATTTTCTTGTTCATTTTATGGCCTCATTAATTTTGTATGTTACAGTATTAAATTGTTTTACTACTTCTAATACTGTGGAGCTGTTGCTCACATTGCTGGCGTCCTGGCAAAGAATTATTGTACTCCACTGCTAAGTGTTGTGCACACTGTAGTGGCGCACCACACAACCACACACAAACACAGACAGGCATTAATATAAATTTAATTGTTTTATTTAATCAATAAACTAATTGAATGTCATATTAGACCGAGTGTAGGAATGTGTTTTTCGAACCAGTGAAAGCTGAGGGAGAATTTACGACCTTCCTTAAGCAGCCACGTTTATCACTGTCACTGCACATTGCGAGCATTTGGAGTGGCGCCTTCGACATATGCAATTCTCAATTGGTTAATTACATGCGAGTTCGAGCACAAAAGCACCTCCGTAACGATAACTCTTTTGGTGTGAGTGAGTCAGTCAAGATGCTGGCAAATTGCTGTGAACCAAGCAACCACTGCACACACTTATTGCCAAGTAACGAGCAATTACTGCAAATTTCCAAGCACACTTTTAGGCACTCGTACGTTATTTGCAGATTTAATTTAAGTGCTGCTGAAGTGACTAAATCAAGTCACTTTAGAAGGAAATTGAAACGCAAATTGGGATAAACAGAGCTTTACTGGAAAATTTTCGCATGTTGTGCGCCCAAAAGTATTCCCCGATTTTTCATCATTCAATTTTAGCAAATATTCAAAGTATCCCCCAAGTGCAAATAATTGATTAGCCATTTTTGTTTGCTCATTTATGTGCAATTCCCGCTTTTACGAGTTTGCTGCAAATCAAATTAAATATTTTAGTTACCTTCGCATAAATATGCTGCAGAAATATTTAGAAATATTCAGTAAATTGTATTTAGTTGCTGCAAATACAACGTGAAAATGAAATTGTAAAATTCATTCCCCTCCACACTCGCACTCACACAAACAAATAACAAATTAATTGAATTATTTGTTTCTGAATTGATTTACTTTTTCAATGGCACAAATATTTTGTTGCATAAATTTAGGAGGCTTATGAATTATTCAAAATGAATGAAATATGTGTGTGGGTGAAGCACACAGATTGTATTGCGTAAGTATGCGCCCGCATACACACTCGAGTCTGAAAATATTCCTAATTACGTACAAAATTTGAGAATATCTGCATAGTTCAAATTTATAACAAAATAGACACTCTTTCCGCCCGCCACACACTCTGCTCGGATCTGCTCTACTCTGGTAGCAGTGCTGATACTTTAGTAACCGAATTTTAATTTCAATTTAACATAGAAAGCTAATATAATCCAAACAGGAATTACCGTTAAGCAACACAATTTAAAATCTGAATTAATTTTAATCGGCCTAGAATTATGCAAAACAATTTTGTTAACAAAAAAGCTTACGCAACAGACACGTATACGATTGTGTGAGTGTGCGAGTGTGTGAGTGTGCGTGCGAGCGTGTGTATTACTGAGTAAAATAATGTCGACACTCATTCAAACAACGACACAATGAATTGAGGAGCCAGCATTAAGGTGACCATATGTGTTAACATTTGCTCATATAGTCAGCAGCTAAACAAACATGCTGTAAATCTGCATATGGAGCGCAAAAAACTCGGCTAATTAACTCGATAATTGTCGAGAGAGAGAGGTCAGTGGCAGGAGCCCTGGCAGAGAAACTGCCTCTAAACAGCAACAACAGCAATTGTAGCGAAACTCTGTGCTGCTGGGCGGGCTCGGCACAATTATGAAACTGTGAGCCAATTATCTGCCAGCAATTGCAGTTTCGCTTAAATGCCATTCTGGCACAACAAGCGCACAACTCACACACACTCACACATACCTGCCGTACACTCACACATACCTGACACACACACACACACACACACATTGGACAAAGTAAATACTCACATGCACATGAATGCACCTCATTTTTTGTTAGTTTAATTGGAAATGTTGCACCTCGGGCGCTTTGCAAGGCCATGTTGCAGTATGATTAACACACGCACATTCACCGGCAGCGCTATACAAGGTACTTGGCAGTTCATGCTCGCAGTGCAGCACTTTTACGGGTAGTAGCGGAGTTTTTGTTTTAGAATAAAACTGGTTTCACTAACGGAAAATTTTTAGAAGCAAACTTCCAACAACGTAAAGACAACTCTGTTGCTCTCTTAATACGCTTTCGGCGTTAACTCATTTCTTTCCTTATTCGCTGTTTTCACAAACACGGCACAGCTGTGAGCAACACAATTCCGTTCTATCGTGTTAGCGCCATCCCCATATGTTGCAGTTTATAGCCAGTTTTAGATTCGAGCAGTTTTCCGTTGGAGGTTTTGGACTCTTTTGTATCATTTGTGGGTCTGTTCCTGGATATACAGTCACTCTACAACTTCTTTATATGACTTTCAAAAGATTGTATTAATGCCTGGTAATCTTTGTAGTTTACTTTGTCATTACTTGATACTCAAAGCTTTGCTCAGAGATTAGCAACTCTGAAGTATGCAGTCTTGGTACTATCCCAATATGAAGCTCAGAGGAATTCGGGATTCGTATATTCCTCTTTATATAGAAAAGGATATGATTTTTGCGAATTTTCTGTTTTATGTTCCTTGTGTTATAAAATTTCTATTCGTAATTGAGCTTTCTATCTGGTCATATTAAACACTGAGAAACTAACTGAAATGTGTGAACACAGATTAATTTAAGTATACTTATAGAATTTAATATGTTCTAAGGTCTGCATGGGACTCCTGTAGAGTCTGCATGGGATCATGTAGAGTCTGAATGGGACTCCTGTAGAGTCTGAATGGGACTCCTGTAGAGTCTGCATGGGATCATGTAGAGTCTGCATGGGACTCCTGTAGAGTCAGCATGGGACTCAAAGGAAACTCATTGGTTCTAAATGACAACACTGATCTATCGATTTGCAATTCGATTACACGGAAGGATCTGACATTTAAGATCATCGTAGCTTTCTTTCTTGCTTCGATTTGTATTGTGGGCGGTTCTTTGAGGCAATTGTTCGGGTTTTACTATTCGTGATGTGTGTGTGGGTGTAGTTGAGTAGGGTCTCTGTCACTTGTAGTATTGGCCAAAATTTCCACTGAAGATTTTAGTCCTCACAATATTAATTAAAAAATGAAACCGAGTGATGAGCAACATTCGTCTAATTTGTCCGCGCCCATTTAGAGATCTCCTGTGAATATATTTATGATGGCAATTGAAAAGTTCAGCACATCTTTAGATATCAACGCCACTAGTATTGTACATGGTCCCTGCAGGAAGTACGGTCCTTCTACAATTTTTCGGAGGACTGTGCATTCATTTTGCCATATTTAATTTTCTCAGATTATCTAAAAGTACATTCCACTTCAGGTTAATTTTAGCTTAGAGTGGTAGCAAAAGGAACCTCACCTAGGCCAGGAATTTCCCAGTTGTAGTACCACAAAGACATGTGTCCTGACAACACCCCCCTGGCACTGAATGACGAACCAGTGCGATTCTCTGATGCAATGAGCTGTTATACTTATGAAGGATTCTCTGCAAGACATTCAAGAAAACGTGCCCTCAGGAATTGTTCCGTTTGAATTTTAGTTTCGTTTTCAAAATCTACTTTCTAAAATTTGAATTTTTGTTGGAAATACTTCAGAGCGATATTTTAACAGCAATTTAAAGCTGGTCTATTTAGTCACGAGTGCGATGAAAGGATACCTCTATCACCTATGAAATGATGAAGGCTGTGATACCTTAGGGATGAGCAAGTGAAGGGACGTCCTAAAACGGCTTTGCGATTGCTCAAAGTCACTATTCCAAAAACTATTCCAAATGTTCCTGATCAAACACAGTTTTTGTGTTTTGCAAAAGTGATTTGATATTTCAAATATCAACTGATGTGAAATTCAAAAAAGCTACTTCTAACGAGGGTAAGCTTAGGCTGGAACATTGATGTAGAAAGTGAAGCATACAAAGGAGCATAGTGGGGTTGATATAGAACATAGTTTCAGTGGCGTTCAAAAGCCTCCGGAACCAATAAATCTCCGGTGTGAGAACAATCCCCTAAGGGGCGTAGCCAATTCTTTTACAGCTTCCTACCTCCATCGACTGTTTTCACCATTGACCGCAGTCTCTGCTTAAGCCTCAGCAAGTGATGATTAAAATATACTCTAAAAGCATGTGGTATTTCATCACAATATATCAGCCTCTTATAATGATGAACCATGATTAAGGTTTCAGTATATTAACCTGAGTTAGGTACTCAATACATTCCGGAATATTTCTGATTATTATTTATACTATAATTTTTTTATTAATATTATTTATTTAAAAAATTATTTAATAATATTTACATTATTCGTAAATTAATACCGATTGAACATTCGATTCAAAATATTTGGTTTATATACTCGAAGCATACTTTTAGGTGCTTCAGCAAAGTATCTAAATAATTAATGAATGTGTTCGCAGAACATCTCCGGTAATCTTACGAGCCTTCCTTTCCATTTGACGGGAACAATATTTGCTTTTACCTTAAACATTCGTATAACATGCTCGCAACATTCCCACACCCTGTACAATTGCACACGCACACACACTCGCGCAGACACAAATAAAGAAGGAAAAAAACAACAATTGTGCATAATAAACTCCAAACTAAATTCTAAATTGAGTTTCGTTTGTTTCTTTCGTTTTTCACACTCGATTCGTTACGTTTTAATTTCAGTTTCAACCTAAATTTCATTTTGTTAAATAAGTTATACGCGGCCAACCCCCCGCAAAACACAATATGCTCCAGCCATATGCATATGCATGGATGTATGCGTGTGCAAATGTGTGTGTGCACTGGGTCGTACGAGAGTGAGTTGGTGTTACTGTGCGAGTTGTGCTGCGAGTGGTGTGGCAAAAAGTTTGCACAAGGCTTGTAATCAACTGTAGCGGTAGTTTTTGCTCCACATGCGTGCTGCTGCGTATGCAAGTGTGTGTGTTTGGCTGTGTGTGTGGGGGAAAAGTTTCTACTTTCGCACATACGCATGGGGAAAAACAAAACAAAAAAAAACATAAATAAAACAATATAAATGAACACGCATTTAAATGGGCTCCATGCAGAATTGTGGCACGCCGAAGCGCGTAATCGATTATTTGCTGTTTAATATCGCAAGTGCAATTTGTGTGCAACAATGTAGGCGAGCAGGAGCCACGAGCCACGCGGCAAGCACACTCAGGCACACTCCTGGCTCCTGGTTATACCATAAAAACGGAGCTGGTGTATGCTGCGAGTGTGTGGCGGCGGTTGTGGGCGTGGATGTATTTATGTGTATTTTAGATGCAAAATTAGTGATTAGACAATTTAACCTCAATTTAACCTTTTAAGCGCACATTGATAGACAGTAATGCAGTTGGCTGTGGTAGCGCCAGCGCTGACACCATGCTTGCTTGTATGTTTGCATAGGCCTCTATTTATGTGTGTGTGTGTGTGTGTGTGTGTGTGTGGCTGGGCTGGCGCTAGTGTTGATGTTGGTAAATTAAATGCAATTAGAGCAATTTGCGCTGATATTTACTTATCAACAACATAACAAAATTGACATTTTGGTTTAGCAGTTTTAAATGCAATTTTATGACGTGTGAAAAATCCACATGCGTGGCGTTCAACGTGCGGTTCAGGGGCTGCGAAGTGGAAGTGAAGCTAACAATTATGAGCAGAGGAGCATTTGAGGCAGTTACAGTGGACTGGTTAGACTGACCACAGAGGGTCGGTGGAGCCGCTAATCAGAAATGTACGAAGAAATTAAAGGCAGATCATTATAAAAGAGTCCTGATTTAGTTGATTTGATCATAATATAAACAATATATAAAATGTATATAAAAGCGTACTGATTTATTTGCTAAATATGCCGACTTACTGAGGAGCAAAATTATCTCTTCTAATATTTATTTTTTGCCCTATATTAAATGAAGCATTTTAAATATTTAGAATGGAATAGAATAGAAGTGGAGTAGTCCGTAGAACCGCAAAGAACCGCGAAGAAGGAGGTCTCCAAGCTCAGAGGCATTGATACTCATTGTACTATAAGCCTGCAAATATTTGGGTGGAGGGGGGAGATAAAGGAATGTGAAATCGCGGTTACACATTTTCAAACTTTTTTGACTCTTTTATGAATGTCAGAAGTCTCAGAAAGGAGAAGGAATGTACGTATCTGGGAACTTTACTGAACTATTCTGTGATTATTAATTTCTCACGGGATGGATTTCTTTGTTACTATACTGGTACCTACAAACTGGAGTTGAATCGACTTATTCGTAATCGATGAAGTTTCCACGAAAGAACTAATTTCTGCAAGTGAAAACATTTTCCTACTAAAATTACATACAGAAAAATAAGTTATACGGAGTTAATTGATCACCCATCAGCCGATTTGATCCATGTTTGTGTTCATCGAACCACATATAACACGGAGTTTCTAGAAAGCCAGATTACAGCCATCCGCATCGATGAATGACTAAAATTTGACATCTGTCTGCATCCCAAATCTAAAAAGAACACAGAGAAGCAGAGCAACTGAAGCTGATATTTGTGAAATGGGCTTAAAAGACGTACGACATCACCACCACAACTAACATCGAGACCTTAATCATGTACAAACACTACTATAATATTTATTACAGTAACTAACTGATAACTAAAAAGCACTAAGCATTGGTAAGGTGAGAAAAGAGACGGTCTTGATTGGGGATTGTTGGTTTTCTTTTCAACTCACCAGTAGGCAGATCGGAAGTTAGTTTCTCTACAACTAATTTGATTGTCTCTGGCATCAATTCTTTTCGATAATTTTTTATGGTCTTCGTTATAAATTCGAAGTCTCAGAATTCGTTTGTTCTGAGTTTGTTCAAGTTTTATATATCTTATATTAATATAGTTCACAGTCCACGGTTTACTCAATAAGTTTAAAAGTTTCACACATTTATAAATGCACTTTGAATCATGTATGATTGTATTCATGATTGGTGGGCACACTAATATAATTGGCTGCTCTAAAGCAAAGCTGGAAGCCAACTTAAATGAGTGTTGGTAATATTTATAATATCAGGGACTATCCAAACATCGTTATATTGTCAATAATAAATAGAGTCACAAATAATCGGAACCCATGACATCAAAAACAAAGCAAATTTAATCAAATTACATGGTAACATTGTGGATTATATAGTTCTACTTTTTGATACATACTCGTAAACTGGTCATCACTAAGAGGGATGAGGAGAACGTATCAGTTCCTGGTGACCACAGTGTGTACGTCGTGTATATTATTTGAAGTACATACTGGAGATATTTATAAAAGGAACCCTAGATGCTCCTAAAGATAACTAATTACCATCTTAAAAGTTACAAAGCTGGAAAAGAGGAGTAGGCGACAAAAGTGTCTGGATATTCCTCTTAAAATATTGTTATATACTTTCCAATTGAATGTTCGCTCTATATCAAGAAAAAAAATGATGAGTTTCTGTCTGTCTGAAATCAACCTGACAGAAGATCTATATATAAGACTATCCTCATCTTTTTAATAAATAGGGCATCACAATAGTTCATTCAAGTCGCGGTATATAATAAAATCAGTTGAATCCTCTAAATTAATCTTTTGTACTTTCAGGAAGTATCTTTTGACCTTCAAATCCTTCTCATACTGTGTATTATTGTGTGTAGGGGATTTAAGCACCGCGACCTTTCAATCTATTGTGCCCCCCATCAGAGGTTCCAAGTACATATTTGAGTCCTATCCTCTCGATAAACGTGATGACAAGTTTTGGCTCCAGAGGTTTCACATCACTGGCAGAGCCCTGGAAACTGTGTCTTTCACCCTTAAACAAATCTAACAAATCTATTATCAAGACAAAGCCAAATTCCTCAAGAACCCAATGAGTGCTTAGTAACCCATACATTTGTGATTTGGGGTTATCAAAATAAAAAGCATAAGTGGTATTTTCAGGCCATATTTCCTGGACTCACAATGGACCTAACTGGTGGTCTAAGTGGCATCACTGTTTTGTTGGTGATGCGGCTGCCCAACCTACCTAAGCTACGAGTCAAGCACAATGATTCAGCTTGTTGGCTCAATAGCAAAAGCAGAGGGTCACAGATGTAATTTCATACTCTGCATAGTGTTCCTTAGAGAAGAGTTGACTACTTTGGCAACCAGTACTTACACTAAACAACTTCACATATATGCAGCTCTATTCGGTATAATAGTGTCCATACTGTGGTAATATGGCTGCTAGTGTCAAACTGCTACAACAGTGGAAGGACCCCGCAGCGTACCTCACAGCAATGCACGATGAGTTGTTCCTCTTCTGTGTAAGCACAGCTTCTTCATAACTTTTGCCCAATTCATCCTTTGCAATACTTACTTTTTCACTTTGGCCTTCAGCCCACCTCTCCTTGCAACAAATAATAAACACACTCCAGTTTTGTTTTAATTTCTTCTTCCTATATATGGGTTCTTACAGCTCATATATACGTGTATGTATTTTATTTAATTTAATTTTATTTTTCCCTTTTATTTTATACTATATTCAAAGAAAAAAGTCTTTGGTTTACCTTACACATCTAAGCATAAATACAATGTTTCATTCATTATCAATTATATATGTTTATATGTATATGTATATATATGTATGCATGAATGTATGTATGAATGTAAGTATGTACGAGTATGTGTGATCGAGTATGTGTGTATATTATGTAGTTAAACTAGCGTATTCGTAATTAAAGTACCTTTTGTTATTTTCAATTACTTATGATTACTCAAATACATTGACATTACTCTCGTAGTATAACGGGTCTTAATTGAATGGGTTAGAAAATGGGTGCATTACTCTCTTTTATATTACTTCTTTCTTTAATGGGGGGAGGACGAGGAGCAAAAAGTTAGCGAGCAATTTCTTTTCAATCATATCGGTTATTCTACACACACACACACACACACACGCACACACGATCCTCCTAATAATAATTTCATATATTATTGTTGGGTTGTTTGCCAGAGAATCTGTGTGTGTGTGGTGTGTTTCCTTTTGTAGCAACTTCGCTCACTTTTATATTCACTCTCTTTAAAGGGCCTTTCCTCTGTGGTCTTCGTTTTTACTCATTTCAGGGGCTTAATTCACACTATTTCTATTTTTTGTTTCTTTAATTTTCTTGTTTCCTTTTGTTTTTATGCATTTGTTCTTGAAACAGTTTCTCGTAAATTTATGTATTTATGTATACAAAAAAAACATTGAATTATTAATTTTTTAATATATTTTACTATACTATAAAAATATGTTTTTGTTTTATTTAATTTTTTTTTATTTGTTTATTTTCAATATTTCCACTTACTTAAAAATTACTTTTTACACTGTTCTTAAATAAGTTGTACAAAAAAAAAAAAATATAACTAAAAACTAAATGTTTAAATTTAAGCGTAAAATAATGCGAATTCCAGAAATACAAAAATATAAAATTATTCTCTTTTCTGACAGTGCTGTACAAACTATTTAAATCTTACTTCAAGTAGTAGGAATCAAATTTCTGTAAATTAGTTATTTCTTTCTTTTTGTTCGTGTATTTATACAGTTCGGAGAGAGTTGTTCGGGAGCAAGTGAACAAAATGTGGACGGCGAAGCAACGACGATCGGAGTATTGGGAAGGAAGGTAGATGGAATGTACGTAGGAAGGCTAACTATGGAATTTCCTTTGAAAATGTGACGGGTTAATGACTTCCCCATGTTTGTCAAGTGCTCCTGAGAACCTCAAAAGATACCAAGTTTAAATTTTTTTCATATTGTCCTAACTTCCTAAAAGTTTCCGAAGTACACTGTCCTTGCGCTGACTATCACCATCCCAAGTAAGAGAACTTTTTAGTCAGTGCTTGAATGGCGCCACAGCGTGGTACCACAATGGGCCATTAGGTGTGCTCAAGTGTACTTTTGGCAAACTAGGCGGCCACTCCTACCTACCCATCTACACTTAAAATAATCTATTCAAAAGAGCCGAACTATAAATCTCTAAATTAACCTGATCGAATGTGTTAACAATGGAATTTCCTTTGAAAATGTGACGGGTTAATGACTTCCCCATGTTTGTCAAGTGCTCCTGAGAACCTCAAAAGATACCAAGTTAAAATTTTTTTCATATTGTCCTAACTTCCTAAAAGTTTCCGAAGTACACTGCCCTTGCGCTGACTATCACCATCCCAAGTAAGAGAACTTTTTAGTCAGTGCTTGAATGGCGCCACAGCGTGGTACCACAATGGGCCATTAGGTGTGCTCAAGTGTACTTTTGGCAAACTAGGCGGCCACTCCTACCTACCCATCTACACTTAAAATAATCTATTCAAAAGAGCCGAACTATAAATCTCTAAATTAACCTGATCGAATGTGTTAACAATGGAATTTCCTTTGAAAATGTGACGGGTTAATGACTTCCCCATGTTTGTCAAGTGCTCCTGAGAACCTCAAAAGATACCAAGTTTAAATTTTTTTCATATTGTCCTAACTTCCTAAAAGTTTCCGAAGTACACTGTCCTTGCGCTGACTATCACCATCCCAAGTAAGAGAACTTTTTAGTCAGTGCTTGAATGGCGCCACAGCGTGGTACCACAATGGGCCATTAGGTGTGCTCAAGTGTATTTTTGGCAAACTAGGCGGCCACTCTTAAATGCCTATCTACAGTTAAGATAATCTATTCAAAAGAGCCAAACTATAAATCTCTAAATTAACCTGATCGAATGTGTGAAGACATTTGGTTTAATTGAATCACATCTCTTACTTAAACAACGCACAAACTAAATGGGGTCTCTCTGAGGAATCGGTGAATATTACTTTTAAGTTGAAGATTAACTTCTTAGTAACTTCAAGTAACTTCGTAGAATAAAACTGGACCAAATATGAAGAGATTAGAGCTCACTCTGTGTGATAGAATAGGAAATATTCCTATAGAAACCATGGGATTGAACCATGTGACTGGCAGAGGAAGGGCTTAAAATAGATAACTAAGCCTAGAAAAGATTTCCGGTTTTAAACATTTTCCTGCTGGCATTACTCCTGGTATTTGCTTCAATGTCGCCATTAAATTATATTACGAATTAAAGGAATATAAGACGAAGGAATAACAAAAATAACAATTCCAAATAAATAAAATCTCAGTCGAACTAATAAATTAAAAAAGACAATTTCCAAAAATCATATGAAATTACTTTCCATGTACGAGTACATCAAAAAATTTAAGAGATATGCTCAAGAAATGGTAGAAAATTTAAAAAAAAATTAAAGATAGAGTCCTTGTGCGAATCATGTAACTGAACTAATAAGAACACAAAATTTGTTGTGTTGTAAAAATATGTTCAGGGAATGCGTAGAGCTTTTAAATAAGTTAGGGAGCCTCAATAAACTTTCCATAATATGGGTCCCAGAACACACTGGGATCCCTGGAAATGAAAAACGGATAAAGTTGCCAGGAATGAGGCAGCCACACCTTTTATTGGACCTGAACCATTCTTTAGCATAGGGGCAAATAACACGACAGATAAATGAAGACGTGAAGAGAAATCCAGAAGATCACGCTACTACGCTTCACTACCAAAACTTAGACAATCCAAGCACATGATTGGGGATTACAACTCAAAAAGTGCAGCTCTATGTCTACAGTTAAGTAAAAACAATTTAAGAACTCTGACATGTCACCTCACAGGCCTCTGTCGTTTAGGAAGCCACCTCATGAAACTGGGACTCTCACCAGTAAACACGTGTAGGTTCCGCATGGAGGCAGAAGAAACGCCAGAGCACCTTCTAATAAAATGCGAAGCCTTAGCTAGCAGTAGTAAGAAATATCTGGGGCATTACTGGCCCAAGGGCAGAGACATTAGAGCAATGAACCCCAACTCTGTAGTAAGTTTCCTTAGAAGTATTGGACTAATAGAAGACCTTTAATAGGTACATGCAGGAGGAATGCAATAGATCAAATTGGTCGAAGAACATTTTCGCTCTTTACTTCATTCGTTCATTCATGCAAATGTTAAGGAGGCAGTGAAAAGTTCATAAAAAACTGAAGAGAAAAGAGAGCAAATCTGTAGTAAGTCTGCTCCTAACAAGGACAATCAAAATTCAAGTACTCTTGCTATAATCGAAGCAAGGATCTTGTGGCACCAAAAATTTACAAGGCTGTGGTTGGTATTTCTCTCTGAATATCCTGAAAAGTGGCCTTACTATTTTTGTCTGAAGCATATACAGAATAAATTTGTTATATTATCCTGTACTATATATTATATTATCCTGTATTATATATTATATATTCTGTATTATATATTATTATATATATAATGCAGAAAATATATAGACTAAATCGAAGGTTAATTCCAGTACTGTAACTTTTTAGTGCCGCAAAATTCGTTGTGATCTAATAAAAAAGTATTTTGTGTTTAAAATATCCTGATTTTTCCATCTCCTGTCAAGCATTTATCTATTGATTAATTTGTGTATATGATTAATTTGTATAAAACACCTCAACTGAATCTTCTAAATTAATCTTTTTAACTTTCAGGAAGTATGTTTTGTCCTTCAAAGTTTTCTTATATAATTGCAAAAATTCTCATACTGTGTCCTGTTTCTCCTGTTTTATAATCCTTTTAACTTTCAGGAAGTATGTTTTGTTCTTCAAAGCTTGCTTATATAATTGCAAAAATTCTCATACTGTGTCCTGTTTCTACTGTTTTATGTAGTTGAATGATTCACCGACTACGTTTTCAATCTTCAAATTCTTTGAACATACTTTCGAAAATTCGAGAGTCTGGAAGTGGGCGGACTCTGGGTTAGACTGGGTGACTGAATAGGACTCTAATTCAGTAATATTTTGTAACACAAATTGATAAGAGTATCGAGGAAGATCTCGTTATGATATCCTAATTGTTCCTATAGCTCACCACACATATTGAATATCTCTACGATAGGCTTAGAAGGGTTAAATGCAGTATACAATTGAAGTTTCAGAGGGACTTGAACTTAGAGTGTATTCAGGTATCTTTTTAAACTTCTGTGAAAAAATTGATTTTGATAAATTTGTGTGACTCTACATGGAATATCTGATAAAGGAGAAAATGAAAGCCTAAAAACAAAACCCCACTTGGCAAAGTTGTCAAGAGTCCTACTCACAGACTAGGGCTCAATATCCAGAAAAAATTTAAGAGCCTTACGTACATTCCTCCCTCTCTATCTCTTAGTTTCTTACTTCACCTATCATACTCGTATGCTAAGCTAAAGATATATATTTACAGCCGCCACACTTTATGCACTTGCGAGTCCCTCGGCTTCCCTCGGTTGTGTTCAAATCAAGTGAAACGAAAGTGAGTATTGAAAGAAACAGAAGAAACAAACTCAAATAAAGTCAAAAACAATAAAATAATTTACATTCGAGTAAAATCGATTTATTGTTTTCCAACTTACATTAAATTCATAGCTGCGATTTAGCACACACAACATTTTGCTCTGCTCGAGAGTTGTCTGCATGTCGGCGCTGGGCTAAAGTAGCGCTCAAAGTACTCGCAATTGATTCATTATTAATTAATTTTATGTTTTCTTTTCTCCTCCTTTTTACCTTTGCTCATTTGCGTATTTTCACAACTTCAACACTACACACGGATTTGTTATGCTTTACATATTTTTTATATATTCTTTTTTCATATTTTTGTTGTTGCTTTTTACCAAATGTATACATTTAATTTAACAGCAAAAGTGATTAATTATTAATGTAATTTTAGTATTTTTTTTTTTTTTTTTGTTATTTTAATATTTGTATTTTTACTTTCATAATTTTATTGTGATTTATGTACATTCATTTGCATATACGCCTAAGAGTATACTTCAGTTTAGCTTAACAACTTATGCAGTTTCATTTATTATCTTCAATTTGTTTACGCAGACACTATCACATTCTAGTTTACGCCACTTAGCACGCGCTCCTCGCTAGTTTAATCAGTACAAAATCCTGTCGCCTAATACTTTATGTATGTATGTATGAGTATGTGTATGTATGAGTTTATGTGTGTGTGTGTAAAAGTCCTGTGTCAGCAGGAAGATACCACCTTAAACCAAATATGAACTTAAAATGAGAGTAGTACAGGAAGCAAAACAATGCCTTTCGAACTGAAGCAGTGTGTCAAAACGTATCTACACAAAGTTTCTACAGTGCAGCGGAAGGTCGGTCGGAGGCGCCTTACACGTCGGTGCCGCAGCCCTCCTGGTAGCCCTCGTCCGGCGAGTTGCGACTACTGCTGATGAGCGCTCGCTTCAGCGCGGTCACCGGTGGCAGCACCGGCACGCCGCCCTTCTGCCAGACGCGTATCGTCTTCGCGTTCACCGGCTGCCCGTTGGGTAGTATTGAAGTCTGTGCGTGTGGGTGTGCGAAGGCGTGTGCATGTGGGTGTGCGTGGGGGATGGGCGACGATCGTGAGCTGTTGGTCGCTTCGGCGGCTGAGTCGTGCAGACGTGGCATTGTGCGACTGCTGAAGTGCGGACTGGCGTTGTTGCTGCCACTGCCACTACCACCGAGGTTTTTGCTCGTTGTGGCCGAGAGTTGCTGGTGGAGCTGCTGCAGCGGATGCATTTGCAGGTGGTGGTTGTGTTGGTGCTCCGCTCCCGGCACCAGAGGCAGTCCGTAGTCGTTGGGGTAGCCGCCTACAGCGGCGCCCGAGGAGTTCGAGAGATTTGTGGTTGCTGTCGAAGTGGTCGATTGAGCGCCCACACCCATGCCAGTGCCGGAACCGTGCAGCATCGCTGCAGAGGATGTGGAGGGGTTCTGATTTCCGCCCATGGCGTTGCCGGGGGCCTGCGACTGCAAGTTGTTGTAGTGCGTGCGTGGAAATGTTTTACTGAAGTAGTCCGTGGTGCGCTCGTGCAGGTCGTACAAATGGTTGGACTCCATGATGGGCGTCTTGTCAGTGTAGCGTTTCAGAAACAAGTCGTCAGCTGACGAGGTGCCGGCGGGCGCATTTTCCCACAAGCCTGACGGGTAGAGTGAGTCGCAGCCACCAGCCCGGCTGTACTCGCCACTGGATCCGCCCAGCTCGCCTGACAAATTGGCGGTGAGGATGGCGGGTATTTTGAGGTCGGCAAATTCATCGCTGCCAAAGCGTTTCGTGTCATTGATCAGGTCCGGATTGTTGCCTGCCGAGGCGGTGGGTGAGATGAAGCAGGGTGCTGTCGACAAAACGCTGCCGCCGTGCTCGTAATTGTTGCTTGAGTAGGGCAGATCGGTGAGGCGTGGCGGCTTCTGCACCGGGTTGGCAAACTTGGAGTCGTTGCTGCCGTGTACGGCGTTGCCCTTGCGCTCCAAGGTACCCGCCGTGTCCACACAGTTGGGGATGGCACCGTTGGCTATGACAACGCCGCCAATGCTGCCGTTACCGGTGGGTTGCTGCGTTTTGTTCGTGATCGAGTTCTGGTGATTGACGCTGGTGATCACCTCCAAATGGTTCGGCGTCTTGCTCTCCGTGTAGGGTTGGCGCTTCAGACGCATCAGCAGGAACATAATGACCAGCAGCACAAACAGTATTAGCACGACTAGGGCCGCACTTAAGCCCACTATCTGACCGCTGCCTAAGGAGGCCATGCCTGCGGCGCGCATGCTGACGTGCAGCGTGAAGTTGGCCTCCGCTGTGCCGGCTCGATTCTCGGCCACACAATAGAACTCGCTCGAATCGGTCTCCTGCGCATTGGTGAGAACCAGGCGCGATCGCTTCTCGAACACGCCCTCCTCGTACATGTGCACGCGCTGGTAGGAGCTGAAGGCGCTGTTGTTGGCCAGTAGGCGTCCGTTCCAGTACCAGTTGATGACGGCGGTCGGCACTGCTTTGGCGCGACACACGATCGACGCGTTCTCGCCCATGGTGGCCTCCACGTAGTGACTGATGGGCAGCATCTCCGGCTTGCAGGCGAAGTCGTCGATTTGCAGGTCCGCAAAGGTGCGATCGATGACACGCTCTGGCCCGCCGGCGCACATCGGAGCTACCGGGTACGGTATATTCTTCTGCATAAGCCACAATTTGGCATCCCGCAGACGGCAGTCACACAGCCACGGATTGTCGTGCAGCTCAATGCCGTGCAGACGACTCAGCGTCTCAATGGTTTTGGGCAGCAGCTCACTTAGCTTGTTACCGTTCAGGCGCAGCAAGGTGAGTCCCTGCAGACCCTCGAAGGCCTGCGGCGCTATGGTTTGTATGTCGCAGTGGGAGAGGTCCAGTTTGTGGAGGGCGGGCGTACTCGCAAACGACATGGACTCGATCTTGTGTATGTGATTGGAGGCCAGAGTGAGTTCGCGGAGCGATGAGATATAACTAAGAGCCAGCGAGGGCACCACCACCAGCAAATTGTGCGACAAGTCCAGTTCCACCAGGTTGGTCAGGCCCTTGAATGTCTCCGGTTCGATTTCGCCGATCTTGCAGTTGCGCAAATACAACTTCTGCAGATTGAGCAGATTGGCGCGTATGAATTGCTCGTTGGACAGCGTCTGCAGCTTATTGCCGGACATGTCCAGCACCTGCGTGGACGGGTCAATGTTCTCCGGTATCTGTATGAGCAGGCGATCGATGCACTCGACCGTCTGCTTGCCGCCCTTCCACTTGCAGGCGCACACGGTCTGGCAGCTGCTCAGCTGCTGCTGGTTCACGATCAGCGTGTTGTCGGCGGCACTGGAGTAGGGCGGCTGGCCGAACTGGGCCATGTAGTCGTCCGTCATGGCTTGGCTGTCCGCCACAGAGTAGACATCATTGTTGCTGTTGGGCTGATGTTTGCTGTTCGTGTGGCGATTGTGCGAGTACACGGCATTGGCATTGGCATCATTGGGGAAAGCCGCTGACGAAGCAGAGGCTGAGGCGGCAGCGGGAGTGTTGTGATTACCGCCCGCATACGGTGCATGATTCTGGCGATTGTAGCGCGTGGCCAGGGTAGCACTTGGTGAGAGGAGCATCACCAGCACCGACAAGAGCAGCAAATTGGCCCAGAGGCAACTCATGCTGCGGCTAATGAGATGCTGTGTTGCTGCACGGTGTGAAGTCTTGTAGCGAATCTTCTGTCGCTGCATATTGTGAGGCTGATATGATTTGTTGCTAGTTTACCTGAATAAGTACGCTTATGGGCGCCCCACGAAGTATGACATGTCTAAGGATATGAATTTAGTTGTTCCTAGTCTGGTTTTATATTAAAACTAAGTCTGATATGGTGTGGAAACTGCTTTGAGAGTGGTTACAAAGATTTCACAGGATATGTGCTGCACTTTTAGTGGAGTCTGTGATATGATTACTTGCAGGATATGTGCTGCACTTTCAGTGTGGTGTCTGATATGAATTCTTGCAGGATATGAGCTGCTTGACCGTTTCACTGGATATGTTGAGCATTCATTAACTTTTCATACATTCATTTCAGCATGAAATCATGAGTCCATTTTTGGTTTTCTTTGCTTTTATGAAATGTCCTGCTTGGTTGTAGTTTTCGTTTTTACTACAACCAAGTGTCAACACTCACGCGATGTCGGTCCCAGACCCCAACGTGTGAGTGTGCCCCAATAACGAAATAAAACAAAATGCAAATTTAACCTCTAATAGCAAACTTAAAAGCCTTTTTATCCTTACTCTCACTGCGCGAGGGGAAATGATTTATGCGCTTGTTTTGGTCTGCTTCTGAAACCTTTTTCCACTCTTGTAGGTGTAGCCGCAGTGGTTATGGTCTACTTTGGCCTTTGCTGTTGCCGCTATTCTTGTTTTTCTTGTGGGGTATTGTTTCGCTTATTGTTGTTGTTGTTGGTTTGTCGATTGTGTTTACTTTCGCATATAATTTGCACCGATATTTTCGTCGAAATTTTTAATTAACAAAAATCACGTCAACTTCCCACTTCTTTTCTCTTTCTAATTTCTTTGTATATTCTTTTGTGTGAGTTCTTGTAGGAAACCCGCGCGCTCCTCTGCCTAAGGTCCTTGTTTATACCACGGATTTAGACTGTAAGCTTGTTGCTCTGGAAATCTTCGAGATTTAATACGCTCTTAACATGACCTTAACGCCCGCTTCGGAGAACCTTTAAAATTGATTAATTTCGAACTGGTTCGCACGTGCATTCGCTTTCGGCGTCCGGATTGCGTCTGCTGTGCTACTCCTGCCCGTGCTGTTTCATTTCATGTTTCAGTGTAATTAGCGGAAAATTTTTGTTTTGTTTTTTCTTCTTCTGTGCTTAGCAGCAAATACGTCACTTTATCACTGATAATCCTTTGGCGGGTTTAATTAATGCCATTTACGCTTGCCTACCAACAACGTTCACGTTTCCTCGCCCGTGGTCTATCTTTGGAATTCGTTATACGGTTTATTTTTGGTACTTTAGCACGCAAAATTCCGCTTTTCTCGCACGCTCACTTACTTCGTTTTCGGCCAATTGGTTTACTTTTTTGTTTGGGAAGGACTCGGCGTCCCCTCCTCAACTGAAATTAACCAACAGGCTCGCACACCACCGTGAATATGTACGCGCACACAACACAAAACACTTCACAAGAATTTCCGCACATATTTGCTCGGCCTGCCACGCAACACCGCTGGGCTTTCAGCACGTATCCTGCGTGTAAAATCTATAAAGGATGCGATGCGAGCTCGGCTGAGGTTCGTTCGCACAATTCCTTTGCTTTTCGTTTATTTTTTTGGCAACGATTTTTCACGAATTTATCCGAAAATTTATTACCTGCTTTGAATTACATTCGTTTATTTATGCACTCAAGCAACTTTATTTGAAATTAACTGAATTTTTGTGTGCACTTTGGCCGAATGGCATTTAATTTCAATTACTCCTGCACACAATTTCAACACACACTTTGCATTCTTTTGCAAATTACTTCAAAACAGTTTAAAATCAAAACCGTTCACGAACATCCACAACCGTTCAACATGGTTAATCGACATGAACTGAAGAAAAATGAATTAAACGCGTACTCAAAATGTGGCTCGCATAGACCCACCTCCCTGCCCGCCCTTCCCGTGTCTTTCTGAATATTCCAATACATCTTCGGAGTGCTTCGTTTCTAGCGTAGCGTATTTTTCGGCGCTCGTTAACCGGCAGCGAAGCACTGCGTTCGTACGTTCCCGAGTCGCACTTTCCAGCTCACTTTCGCTCTCTCGCTGAGTGTCTCTTTCCATTACTCGTGCTGTGCATTTTCTCGAGGTGAGAGCGGAGTTTATAGCACTGGAAATGCGGAACGAAATTCGGCTGCAGACGAGTCTGAAATGCACTCACATATGTATATATGGAAATTTTACCGCATTCATTCATTTAGAAGCGCTGGCACTGATTGCATGGCCGAGCGTGTCCTTTGACTCCTGTAAATAGTAAAAATAATTAATTATATATTTATTTACTTTTCTGCTAGTTGTAGAAAGATGCTCTCTTTCGTAGCAGTTTCACTTAAAAACTTTACTTTAAGTAAACTAATAAGAAGCTCAGTTATCTCCCAGTTCGAGCTGAAGGCCCTGGCAGCTAAAGTTATTGTTTTTCAAGAAATAATAATAATAATATCTCCCAGTTAAGTCTGCTTATTTGCTTTTTTGCCGGAGCTCCAATGAACCCCTGAGGGTCCTTTAAGATAATATGTTGCAACAATATTCTATCTGGACTGAAAGTTGTGAAAATTTTACACCTATTCATTTAAGTAAATCGAAAGTTATGCTGAACTATCTTCAAAGATTGCTCAAATAAACTCAATGTAAACAAATAAAGTCGAAGGCCAGTACTCAATAAGTGCATTTATTGTAATAATTACTTTATTAGAATAAAGTTGAATAATAATAATAATAAATAAATAAACCTGAAGAGCCCTGTTTACGAATGCGAGAATCCTGACTAGAATAGTCTTTTAGTGATAGGTGGTACAGGATTGTTTTAGTGTACTGTATCGGTCGATCGGTTTATATATAAAGGTCCTTTTGATTCATTCTTTTTTGCTTTAATACTAATGTGCACAAAGGACGAAAATAAAAGAAGGATTGCAATTGCCCTTTCCTTGATAGTTAACGTAGAGCATTTAGAAACTGCATCATTGATTCATTCACTTTGCATTTATATTGTTAATTCATGATTCATTCAGTAAGATCGAATTATTCGTGGCTCATCAAAAAGATGAAATTCCTGTATAAATAAGGCAAAGGAAGTAATGTTCAAAGTAAATGGTAAATCAGATCATAATATGAAAACAACTGATAAAATTGCAGTACGTGACGAAGGTAGGTTGGGGAAGCGGCCGCCGGAAGGGCGCACTTACGCCATCATTGACCCTTTATGATACCGCATGAGACACAATCCCTTGCAAAGGCCGAGCCATTTAGAGCTTTTAATGAAGCAGTTGATGGAGTTAATCTTTCTGTTTGAAATATCTCCCAAAGAGTCCAGAAAGTGTTCGGCCAGGAAAGTCCGCCTCCTTCTGGACAGCGCTGGACACGTGCATAACAGGTGTTCAATGGACTCTTGCTCCTCCTCGTCCATGCAACTCCTGCAGAAGTCGTTAGAGGCAATTCCCAGACTGCAACTGTGAGTACCCAGTGTCCCGTTAGGACACTAAGTATGGAACCTATACATAGTCTGTTTAGAGACACTAAGTCCTTTGAGGGCTTGACCAGGTTTAATTTCTGCCCAGGTTTGTCTAGGTATTTTGCATCCTGTACCTTTCAACAATCGCATGGATGGATATTGTATTAATTAAGAGCTTACATGTAGCAATCGGAATACCAAGGTTCGACCCATCTGGTTCAATGGGTATGGTAGCACCCTCACGGGCGAAATCATCCTCTTTACAGTTCCCTGGAGTATCTCTGTGATCTGGAATCCATCACAGATGCAGACGGGTCTGCTTAGCCATGAAGTAATTCAATTCCATTTTATTTTGCATGGAAGCACGGTGAAGGATATTCATGATCAAGTGTTTCTCACAATAGGTGAGGTTTCCTTCTCCTATGACACCATTCGACTTTGGGTGAAAAAGTTCAAGAGAGGCACAACAAGTGTTGAAGATGCACCACTTTCAGGCAACCCAAAAGCATCAAAACTCATGAGAAAATCTCCAGATTTTTTTAGAGTTCAACGGTGATTAGAAAGGATGAGATTGCTTCTGCCGCTGGTATCTATAAGAAATTGGCATCTGACATTTCACATAAATAATTGGATTTATATAAATTTTGAGCAGACTGCGATTGCTCACATTTAAATAATTCAGCTTTGATAGACTGATGTAAGTGGCATAGTAGAGTGGAAAAATATTGGTCAAATTGCAGAACATGGTTCGTGTATCCCAAAAATATGTGGATCAAATTAAAAAGGTTCGCGTAGATTTCAGGCGCCGAATAACAACTGAGGATGAATCTATGAATGGTTTCATATATTTTCACGGATATTTTGATATGGGTCACTCAGGAGTTAATGAAGCTCGTCTATTTCGCGAAGGAAGTCGATTTATTTGATCATAAATCAGAATTCGAAGTTTTATTATTGTTGTTTATTATACATTATAATAATATAATATTAATGTATTTCTATACGAGTCTGGTCCCAACAAGTGCACATTGAAAGGAGATAATGAATTTGTCTGAAGATGCAGTTTTACTTTTATTTGCATATGAATACAAGTAACTCTAAATCAAGAAAATTCAATATCCTAATTTATCAAAGACAGTTTTAAGTTTTATATTAGTTGTCCTGAGAGCCACATCAAGGAATAGTTATTACCAGGCTTTTCTATAACAAGAGCAGTTGTGTAGCGTAGCTGGGTGCGAATGAAACTGTAGCTAACAAACAACGATTCAACCTCATCTAATCAATGAAAGTGTGGAATTGACATTTGATTGCAAAAGTATTCTTCTTTGCATATATGTAGGCAATCATCTGTGGATATCACAAAAACCAATCATAGACTCATATTGAGGTTCCTTTGTATTGACAACCAAAATTCAAATTTGAATTTTAAACTTTGCTTTAATAATATAATAAATGCTTATTATATTAAGAAGAAACACCTTTGGTAAGGGTAACTTTGTTCGCTAATTGTACAATACCAAACCAAGAAAGTAAATAGGGCCGCGTGTACATTCCTCTAAACTCAGGAATTTTGTCCAGTAAGAAATTACAGAAGGATATGTTCATAGGTTTCATACAATGAATACAATATTGCTTTTGTGTCCATTGTGAAATTCTCTCAATTGTCGTAATCTCCAGTTTTAGTGTTGGGATAAGCAATTCTCCACCAAAATTAATTGCATGAATATCCCAACAGAGGCAACAGTTCACAATTTGGATACAAAACTAATATCAACCAAGAAATTTTAGTCTTTTAAAAAGTGCTCAGTAGATGTGGAAAAATTGCCCAATAAGTAAATAATAAATATAGTAATGTAAATAATAAAGTAAATAATAAATATAGTATATATCATCCTGAACCACTTCTCCAACAACACAAACAAATAGAAGAATGTTCCAAAAATATTCAACAATGAGAATTCATAAAGAAGCCCTTTCGACTATGTTTTAAACAGCAGTACTCGTATATAATGTAAATATATGTATAAATGTATATATTGAACATAATTCAATTCGTCACCCTCAATCGCTTCTGCTAGTCACCAATTTCATGTCTGCACTGCCTTCAAAATTGGCGTATCAAATCCAATATTAGTTTATATGAACAGGCTTCCTTTCAGTCACAAAGCGTTGAAAACCCGACTGACATATCATCACAATTCTATGAAGGAATAATTCAAACTATTAGAGTACTCCCACTCCCACTTCATAGGTTTACTTGGGCCTACGACTCGGTAAATAGACTTGTCTGCAGCCGTACCCAGCCAAGCCACTGACTACCAACTCAATGAGTTTGAAATTTCCATATTCAACTGATTCCAGAAAGAGTTCCCAAGCTGGAGTGAGTGTGTGTGTGTGGCTCCCACTGCTGATATTCCCTCCCACCGCGGCCATAAACTTCGTACAGCAACATGTTGCATTTCGAAACGCAACTCAACTCGCGAACAGAAATGCAGCATGCTCAAAATCTCGCTCTCGACCCGCAACGCACTCACCCACTCTCGACTGGATTTGCACACACATATCGCACGCTGGCCCATAAATCTCAACTCAACACCCACTGCAACGATAAACAAGCGCAGAGCCAAGTCGAACGTTGTTGTGTTCCTGTGCCAGCAACAAAAACCGAACAGAAACTGACTGGGGAAAGAGTGCCGAACGAAGGGAGAGGAAGAAAAACAATTTTGAGAATGTTGTATGGCTTAAATCTTAAATTTCGTTTCGTTGTTCTCGGGCGCTGAGCGGGGGCCTGCTGCTTTTTCTAGGCAACTAGGCTAATCGATTTAGGGATTTGGATTTGTTGTTCTTCTTTTTGCCCGTCCTTATGCATGGTTCACGTACTTTTTGTTGTATTGCACATTTTTTCTTTCATTATTAGAATTTTTCATCTTTTCCGTGCATTTTCTGTCTTCCGCCTTCCGCATTCCGCAATTCGCTCAATGCCCGGCCTGCTTTCCTCCGCAAAGGCATGCAGGTGGGCTTAGTTTTCTTTAATTGAAAATTTGTGTCAACATTGAGAGCAACAACTACGAGAATTGTTGTTACAACAACAACAAGAACAACAACAACACAGCTACTGCTACTGCTAAAGCGAACAGTGGCCGGGCGTAGTTGGCAGGCAGCTGCATGAATGGCCTGAATGACTGAATGAATGAATGAATGACCGAATGACTGACTGACTAGGCACAAAAGTAGTTTAAGCGTAAAAATGCTGAGTACGCAAAATTAGGCAGACTTAATTGTTGCTCGTTGCTTTGCTGCAACTGTTGCAGCCAGCAGGCAAATTGCTTCAATTGCCAGTCTGTGTGTCTATGCGTGTGTGTTTGTGTGGGTGTTTGCTGAAATTCTCTTTCATGTCTTGTTGTTGGCTGAATTGTGGTTGTTGTTGTGGCAGTTGATGTTGCTGCCACTGCTGCCACCGCTGCCAGGTAGTTGCACCTTCGGCACAGACAGTTTAGACGGTTTATTTTTAGAATTGCTTTGTGCGGTCGTTATTCGCTTCCTAATTACTGAGTGTGTAGGTGCCTACTTTGTCCCTTTGTACTTTGTATCTTGATTTGTGTGCTGCATTCCACATTGCCCGTCTGCTGCGCTGCCCCCGCTCGCCCACAGCTACCTGCCGTACGCCGTGCAACTAGCATGCAGCGGCCATTGAACTCTGCGGTTGGAGGTGATGTGGCTTGCAGCGCGCGCACTTGGGCTGTTAATCATCAGTTAAGGGAATTAAGATTGATTTGCACCGCAATTGCCGTTTGACGAATTTCTGTAATTTTTTTGAAATATCGTTTAATCTTTCTGAGCTGTGGTGTTCGCAGTCATGCATTGTCGCGCTACATGCGTTGAAGGTGTCATTAAAATATTTACATTGTAATTAGTGACTAACATGGACGCAGTTGTTTATTTACACTTGCGTTTTTATGAGTTCTCGTTTGTTGACTCTCGGAATGCGGCGAACAGGAAATGCTGCTGCAGTGCCGTATGGAAGCGCATAACTGGGCGGTGCAGCTGACGTGCCACTTACTCATGGGAGTGGGTAAGTAAGTGTCTAATGGTGTGTGTGTGCAACTGCCGCAGCTGATAAATACATCGGTAAATATAAATTTGGTTCATGTGTACCTGAAGCAATTAACTCTTGGTAATTATATACATAAAATTTTAAAGTGTTACAAACGAATGAAAAAATTACTGTTCGCACTGTGAGAAATCGAGAAGAGAATATTATGCCGTACTTTGTATGTAGCACGTAACTTATACCAGAGTGGTATTTGCATGCCCCGTTTCCACTAGCTTTGATTGCTTAGATCAAACCATCATGTTAAGCTAAGGTTTAGATTACATATATATATATATATATATATATATATATATATATATATATATATATATATATATATATATATATATATATATATATATATATATATATATATATATATATATATATATATATATATATATATATATATATATATATATATATATATATATATATATATATATATATATATATATATATATATATATATATATATATATATATATATATATATATATATATATATATATATATATATATATATATATATATATATATATATATATATATATATATATATATATATATATATATATATATATATATATATATATATATATATATATATATATATATATATATATATATATATATATATATATATATATATATATATATATATATATATATATATATATATATATATATATATATATATATATATATATATATATATATATATATATATATATATATATATATATATATATATATATATATATATATATATATATATATATATATATATATATATATATATATATATATATATATATATATATATATATATATATATATATATATATATATATATATATATATATATATATATATATATATATATATATATATATATATATATATATATATATATATATATATATATATATATATATATATATATATATATATATATATATATATATATATATATATATATATATATATATATATATATATATGTATATATATATATATATATATATATATTATATAGAAACAAATTGCCTTCATTTATCATATATCTCACGAATGATCCTGAGCATGAATAAGTTAATAAGTTATAAACTATTACAACTTCCAATAATACTAAGGACATTCTCTTGAATCATATCAGTGAGAACGAATTTAGAAGTTACTAACTTATAAACTCTTACAACTTCCAGCAGAACTAAGGACATTCTCATGAATAAGATCAATGAGAATGAATAAACTATCACAACTTCCAACAGATCTAAGGACATTCTCATATACAAATTGTACAGAAATAATCCAACGAGGACTTTGCTGAGCTTTTTGATATTCCAGCATATATCGAACATTGTACAGTTTGTCCTACAAGAGAGAAACGACGATCATTCATAGTTAAGGTGGACATATAACTATCTCTTTCCATCATTTCAATTATTAGTTTACAAGCAAGAATGATAGAATCTATTCTATCATGCTTGGTTTACATGTTTACGACGACAACGTTATATCACCTCAGTTAAGAGAGGACAATAGATGAAATGAGTTCCATATAAGAAAGAGGAATGGGTTCAGGCAATCTGGAAAAAGGTTGTACCATTCGAATATACAATTTGTGGAATGTTTTATAATAATTTATACCAAAAAGGTGACAGACAATTTGTCCAGATGAAGAGTCAGAGGATCTGAAAGAAAAGAATTAGTACGCCTCACGCAACCTAAAATGCAATAGAATGTTACTATAATAGAGTATACACATATACATGTATATATATGAAATATGAGAATACTTCGACTTAAAAATAATACCAATATCCTTGTTGGGTCCTCCGACTTTGATATGAAATGATATGAAAGAAGTTTATGGAGATGGTAGGAGTGGCAGCCTTCTACGCAAAAGCACACTTAAGCACATACAATGGCTCGTTGTGGTAAAAGTTAATGGAGACACTATCTAATATGATGTAAGAGGAAGATAAATAACTGATTTTTCTATAGTTATGAGAAGGCAATACGACTAAATAATCCTAATAGTTCAGCGATTTCTACAATAGCTGGAATCAAAGTGGCCACTATAATTCAATAAGTATTATAATTGTAGAGCTGATTCAAGCTACACATAAAGATCGCGTAGATTTCCAGAACAGCAGCACACAAATTGGAATCCAAGGAGTTAGTGTCGAATTGCATAACAGGAGCTTACATTGAGTATTCAACTATGAACTCGTATTTATTTTAGTCGCAAGGAGAGGGGAGTTCAGGTGTTTATTTCAGTTCATACCTGGTGCTTAGTGAGCGGGATCTTGCAACAGTGCCACCAATTTAGTTATTTTTCTCTCTGAAATTCAAATAAGTTCAGAATGAGTACTTTATTGTTAAGAGCAGTGTAATTGCTTTGATTAATTGCACATTGGACACCCGAAGTATTCCTGCCAAAAGGATTTCTGCCTCTATGGTAGGTCTGTGGGTAATGTAATGTAAAGGGAGGTATGTCATGTACTGCGACCTAAAAGATCTATTGTACAACCCTCTGCTAATATAGGATAACCCTATAGAAACTCATCCATCTTTGGTCTGTGGGTAACCATTACCAACTTATAAATCAAGGCAAATTTAACCCCATTATTGGAGTATGGGTACATCTCTCCTATTATTGCACATTTTATTTGTTTGGGAAATGTCAACACTTAGTTTTTGCATTGGTACTTACTCTTACCCGAGATCATAGAGGCGGGACACTTAAACGTCAAATTTTCTGACATATAAAAATAACTGTCTTTGTTTATCATTAGCTGCCTATATGGATAGGTTTGTTTATCATTGGTTAACCAGTTTTGCACACGTATTAGTGTGCGCAAAATAAGCGTCATTTCTCTGTATTCTCTGCTCTTAGTACTGGCAGCTCACACACCGATGCAATTCCATATACGTATGTCTTTAGAGTGGTAGAAATCCTCATTAAAGATGGATTAGTTGAATCTACTTTACTCTGAACATTAAAGCCAATCTTTCCGTTGCCTTTTCTTATCAAGATCAGTTAAAGATGATTTTATAAAATTAATTATATAAATAATAAGACCAATTATACCATTATTTCCTTGAAACATGATAGGGCTGAAAGACGGACGGCACATTTGAAGTGGTGAAGGACTTTGTTTATCTTGGTACCAGCATCAACGCCAAAAACGACATCAGCCTGGAGATCAAACGGAGAATCACTCTTGCCAACAGGTGCTACTATGGGCTCAGTAGGCAATTGAAAAGCAGGGTCCTCTCTCGACAGACCAAACTTAAGCTCTACAGGGCACTCATCATCCCCGTCCTGATGTATGGCGCAGAATCTTGGCCGTTGGCGAATAGCGATGAGAATGCATTGAAGACGTTCGAGAGAAAAGTACTCCGTAAGATCTTCGGTCCTCTTCGCGTGCGCGATGAGTACCGTATTCGTTGGAACAGTGAGCTGTATGAGCTTTACAAGGACATGGGCATATAAAGCACATAAAAATACAGCGGCTGCGCTGGCTTGGACATGTTTGGCGTATGAACGAAGAAGCTCCGGCAAGGCAGACCTACGAGACGGCACCCCAGGGTGGAAGGCGAGGAAGAGGAAGACCACATCCCCGTTGGAGAGACCACATCCCCGTTGGAGAGACCACATCCCCGTTGGAGAGACCACATCCCCGTTGGAGAGACCAAGTTATGCAGGACCTGTCAACCTTGGGCATCTCTAACTGGCGCCAGCGAGCACAGGACAGAACGAGCTGGCGCGCTTTTCTGGACTCGGCCAAAACCGACATGCGGTGGTAGTGCCACTTATGAATGTATGTATGACGGTTGCAATTATATACACTAATATACTCAGTGAGATAAACGGGTTCCAATTAACAAGAATAATAAATTCTCAAGTGTGCCTTAATCTACATTCACTCTAAAATATGTAGTAACTCAATAAAAATAATAGAAGCCATAAAAATATAAAATAACTTATAAAGTCCTTTACCCTAGAGCAAAAATTAATAGCCACTGAAATTGTTAATTAGCCCTCTGTTCAGTTTTTCGTTAATGCTCATATTTAACATATGTACATTTGGAGTCCTTAAACACATCATTATTGAAAGGACTTGGTGCTGCTGTACAGCAAACAGCTTCGAAGAAAATTCAATGTATTGAAATCGTTGCCTGTGAGGGCTGGACTACGCCTGTTTGACGTGAGAACCAAAATGAAAAATTACTCAAGAATTTGGCGGACTTTTATAAATATAAGCAAATACAAAATAAAAAAGAAAAATTGAAATGAAACATGAAATTGACGCTGAGAATAGCGTGCAAAAATGTTTGCCTCAGATTTCCTCACCTGTCAAAGGTGGCCTTGTGTGGTTGGTGGATGGCGCTTTGTTCGCCGAAAGCCAACCAACTTAATTTGATTAAGTTGCTACAATAGAATGGAGCATTTCTGTGGCATGTGATTAAGGCGTGTGTGTTCGCCTTTATTTATTTACATATAAATACATACATAGTATATACATATATACAATTATGAAGTTATTTATTTTGTATCTCACTTCTATACAAGACATGATTTTGTGTGCAACTCCATTGGTATTAAGCAATTCCACAGAAAGTAATATAAGAAGTGTGGCCTAGCTTCCTGTTACGTTCAAAAGACGTCCAGAACTACGCTTAACAACCAACCAACCAACCGAAGAACCAACCGAAGAACCAACAAATAAACAGGAAAAAGCAACTAAGACGCTTAGGTTTGATCACACAAAGTAAAGATTGCCAAAGCAATGTTTTGTTGCATGCATGAGTAGATAGCAGACAATAAATAAAGGCAGCCACAGCAGCAGCAGCAAGAACAGCAACAAAAACAAACACAACAACAATCAAAACAGCAACAACCACAAAAACAACAAAAGCAGACGCAACGAACAAAGACTGAATTATGGGAATGAGTCATATCCTCTGCAGCGCAGTAAATTTAAAACGCACAGCACACTCACACCGTCTCTACTTTTGGGCGCTACACTGTAGATAGCAAGATCTATTGATCCGCTACACCAAGCAGTCGAATGGTGAAACAGATAAGAACATTTGTATAAGCATTGACATCTGGAAAACTTCATGAAACTGATTTAGAAGGAAAATGTAATGGGAACTGTTGAGGTAGAAACATTCCTTAGTTATATCCCATAATTGAGGAGGTCCTCTTAATAACATTTCGTTTATTTGTTCTCTTTAGTTGTCTTTACAACAACTTATCCTCTTCATAAACCCCTCCCTTTTTACCATATGGTAGCTCCTTTAGTTCCATTTTCTGCTGTTATTTTTCAATTTATTTCATGGTTTTTAATGTTTCAACTGTAATGCTATGGTATTACCTCATTCTTTTATATCTGGACTGCGCGTGCTTTAAAGACCCGATCCATGTTTCCTGAACTAAGCAAGGATACTCTCAATTCCATCGTTTTGCAGAACTATTCACTATTTCATAGCAACAGTAGTATTTGTTTTGTATGTGGTGAGACTTCTTTGTAGGTGTTGTAACACTTCCCTAGCGTTTCCCTCTTCCTATAAAGCAAATGAGTTGTTCGTTGTTCTTTAAGACTTCATTCTTAACAATTTGTTTTTGCATAGTTGAAATTTGATATATTCCAATAAGTATTCGAGTATATCTCCAGTTCATTTTATCAACAATTTGTGAACAACAACTGGGTAGTTTCTTGCGGACCCCAACAACTTTAGTTCTATTTCATTAGCTTTAGCTTGAAGACCATTTATTGGTACTTTAAGAGTTTTATCGTCCAATTCATTGATGATCACAGAAGTTGTAAATATGTTCAGCTATATACGAGTTCCTCCCCAGTAGAAGTTTCTGTGGACATAATCGATTATTTCACAGCTACAGCATTTTCTGCACTGTATGTGATCACTGCTTATACATGTCTACAATGAATACGAACCCTAGGATATCTACAGATGCTATATAATCTTTATTCCTGATCTTACTCGTTCCTGATTGGTGCTTTTTGTAGCTTCTCCACATAACACTCTTACATTTTGGGACTTTGAATCTCTTTTGTTTCGTAGTATTTTCCAGCGTCACTTGAATCTCTTGAGCCCTTGAACGTCGCTTGAGGGAACCCATATACTTGTAGTCTACCTTCCCTTGTTCAACTCTCCACTTTTTCTGCTACATCTTTTTGTGATCTTTCCTTTCACACTGCTCCCAGTGATGTTAAACACTTTTCCGTTATGTGTAGGGTGTCTCAAAAAGGGCCTGCATTGCCACTTGCAATGGTGCTCTTTCAGTGATGACTTTCTTGTTGGTGGAAAGTGCGTCAAATAAGACACTAAAGCGGCTGAATAGCCACCAAATAATAAACCAGAACCAAATGAGTAGAAGTATCCCAGGCACGGCAATTTATAAAAGAACGTGCTGCAGATACAGGTCCAGAGCTGTGCCGTGCTGAGCTGTACTCGTAGGATACAGCGTGCTTACTTATTCTCATTTCAAATATTCCGTTTTTATTTATTTTTCGTGGAACTTCGTTTGTGGCAGAAAACAACAAACAAAAGCGACAGACAGACGCTGGGGCTGGACGGACGGATGGACGGATCCGACAGGCGGACGGATAGTTGTTTGGTTGGCTAGATGCAGGGACGGACGGAGGCACAAACACCACAGTCAGCAGCAATACAGAGCATGATTACCCACAGCAGAGTGCAGCCGCCTTTGGAACAGGTAGTTCCATTGGCACCAGCTGAAGATGCGCTATCTTCAAGGTATGATTATGCTGCGCTCGGTGGAACTAGAACGTATTTCTATGCATGCATGCATCATGTCTTTGTTTTATGTGCCATCATTGTTGTTGCAACAGCAGCAGCTCGTCTCCGCTTTGGTTGGTCTTTGTGTAGCATTATTTCTCGTACTCGTATTTCTTTTTCATTACCTTTTTCTAATTGCATAAAGTAACTGAGTATCTTTGGAGTGCTCTGCGGGTTCTGCTGAGAAATTTCCCGGCTTTTGTATGGTAATTGTGCCAAGTTGCGAAATCAATGAAAAGCGAGCGGAAGCTGCCTCAGAAGAGTTGCAGATAATCGTGCAGCAGGCACATAAATTGCAACACTGTGTAAATGCATGTGTGTGTGTGTGTGTGGGAATGCAGCGGATATGAAAGAGTTCGCGAAATTGTCGGACACCCAGCAGAGAACTTGATTGCCAGGGCAGCTGGAAGATACTCAAAGCCAGATTCTGCAATGCTTGGAAGCTTCTGAATTAAGGAAAGCGTTAAGTGCAGATAGTCACATCATTGGGCCTTTTCCCACGATCTCTCAGCAATGCCACGCGATCACTGCTTCAGACTCAATCAGTTTCTTGTTTAAGTGAACATGTTTTGCAAGTGTGGGTAAGTTTTGTTCTCTTGCATGAGTAATCGCTGAAGAGCATGAACGTTCGCTTTGAATGGATTGGGTTGTCCCCGATTAATACGTTGGTAGATCAATAAGCAAGTGGGTTGATTAATTTTTATTCTTCAATATCAACTCTTTTTAGTTCGATACACTATGCATTGCGTTTATATAGATAGATTCAAGCCAAGGGTTGTTTATAACCGCCAACTCAACCGAAAGAATTTGTTCAAAAAGTATTCAAAGCTTGTAAGAGAGCGTTAGATCGACAATAGGATAGAACTGCGTTGAATAATGATACCCTATCTTCTGGTAACAAATACTGAAGCAGCGTCATTTGTTGACTCCTGTTTGTGCAGCGATTTTCTTTGGCACATTTTTCGTCCTCTAGAAAATATTCCTGTTGGATTCTGCCTTAGTTTCCGATCATGTCTCACTTGAGGTAATCTTTCTCTTTGGATATACATCTTTGCATTCATAAGTTCAGTGAAGTTTCCCAATTCTTCATCAACCACAACCAAGTGCAAATCGCTTTTTGTACACCAGTCACCTTGACTGGCGTCATTCCAGGTGGATCACCTCTGATCTCCAATTTTCAGATCGTCGCATGAGTCGACAAACTAAGTCCAGACTGATTCCCTTCCATTTATATAGCGTTGCTACTGTTGCTCAGTGGCTGTGTGATGGGTACACTTACTTCATTGCTCCTTTTGACATTATTTGATCGTGTGTCGGTCCAACAATTGACCTTCGACTTGAAGAGAAAAAGATTTAGAAAGAAGCATTTTAGAGACCATGCTCGGGCAGGATTGGAATTCGCAGCCATCAAATGTGAGACTAGCATACTTACCACTACACCACAGAGGCGGTGATCTATGAAAGTGTATCCATACAATTTGAGAGAAATGGAAGCCTATTATAAAGGACTCTAAAACTTACAGTAGGGAACTACTGTTACCTGGAAGCTGTCGGATACACTAAGCAAATAAAGCTGATCTTATCTTGGAAGGCCATTCAATTATGTCACTTTGTAGTATCATTTAGCTGGCATCATTTGCTTCGTCGATCATATCAATTGCCTACTGGAGAAAGCACTTAATTCCTATATATCACAACATTGTTCAAATCGAATTATTAAGCTATAATACTTGATCAGTGGTATTTAACTGTTTTCTGCAAATATCTGAGCTGTCAAGATTTCAACGTTGGATCAAAGATTGGAAACAAATACGAGTACTCCTATATCTGCAAATCTCTTTATACAAATTTACAATCATCTTTTATTCATATTGAACATCAATCACCCCTCATCCAGTTTTGACTCACAAAGTTAACTTGAGAAGGATGGCATTTCTAACTGAAATTCTTCTGCTGAGTTGCTACACGATCGTTATCTTATATAGAGTATATAACTATTGTTGAAAGCCACAACAGAAATTCTGAAAGAGTTTATAAATCATAGAAACGGAGAGAAATCTCTGCACGCTACCCTAAACCTGACGATTTAGTCACACTCACAGTATGTGACTAACACACACACACTCAACTGATCAACCGCTTCATTACTCTCAAGGAGTGCATATCCTGCGTGCTGAACATCACAAAACAAGCAAAAAAAAAATTGCTACCAAAAGGAAACGAACATAGAAAAAAGTGGCACGAACGCTCAGAAAATTATCCCACGGCTGGAGATCATCTGTGGTAGTGGTGCCTGCGGCAGCAGCACTGCACACCACCACTCCAGTCGCCGAACTTGCTGAAGAATTTTTACAACTAAGAGGAAAAATTTAATTTACTACAATTTTTGCTTTCGGTCTTCTTGTTTTTGGCTTTTACTACTTTCCCTCTGCCATTGCCTTTTATAACTTTTTATTATTGTTTTACGACTACCTGTCGTGCTGCGCGCTGTAATGGCCAAAAACAGAGAACGGCGGCAGCGGCAGCGGCAGCGGCAACCGAAAAACACACGAATTGAAATAAAAGGTAGCTGCGAGGAAGTGCCTCATGCTTCATATTTTAATTTACTTGTTGCGTTTTTATGTTTTGTGTCTTGTACGAGTATTTTATTTTAGTTCTCTTCTTATTTTTATTTTTTATACATTTTGCTTTTGTCATGAATGAATGAATTAGTGTGCAGTGTGCTGCAATGAATGAATGAATGAATGAATGAAGTTTCAATGACAGCGGCTCTTAATTTTATGTCTTGGTTCGGTATGGGCTCAGTCCTGCTTGCTTGCTAGCTGGGTGACCGTCTGACTGGCTCAGTCGCTCAGTCGCTCAGTGGCTAAAAGTAATCTCGACAGAAGAAATAATGCCAAAGTCATTTGCTGATGTCTTTGTAAATGCGGCTACCACGGCAACTATCTATGTACGTGTATTCAGCAAAGAAGTACTCTCGTCTATGTGCAAATTTGTGCTATTGCTGCTAAAGAGAAAAGGGGGAAGAAACCGAATAAAAAAGATTCTTTTTTGCTGCTTTGTGTTTTTGGTGTCTACGAAGATTTCCGTTTCGAATCAAGTTTCTCTTAATGTACATTTGACTATGAGAACATATCAGAGTTGTGGAAGAAAAACAATTTAATAGGTGTCTTCATGTCGTGTTTACGTACATAAATCACCGGAAAAACTAAACCATTAAACTGTCTGCAGGGCAAAGGCAATGGAAAGCTGGAGATGACCCAAAGCGCAAAGAAGTATTCGAGTATTTACCTAACAGACTTATAAGAATGTGAGTTGTAGCATCTGGAAACTCTGAAGTGGATTGGTCACTAAATAAAGCACGTCTTACAATGTAGGTCACACATTCGGTAGCGAAGGAAAGCATCATTTCGAAGTTATTGATAATGGGAAACATAGTGTTCGAGGTTCATGCCAGTCTCCAATAAGGATCGCTTCCTAACGCCTTCAGTTTCTGAGCGATCTCAGAGTGAAACAAAGAGTGAACAATGGTTTTTCAAAAGAAACGCTACAAAAGTAAATCGAAAGTGACAGCAAACGACGCCATATTTTTTCCCGCTCTTTTGACATTTCTCTTCAGTAAGGTTTGCCATTTCATCGTGCAAAGATATACGAGCCAACAACGAGTCGAAATTATTAAAATTTACTACCGAAATTCGGAGTCAGTCGCCTCAACTTTAAGAGCGCTACGTCCAATTTATGATGAGGCTCATTTCTGGCTGAATGGCTTCCTCAATAAGCAAAATATGCGTTATTGGTTAGACAGCAATCCACACGTACTCCATGAATCATCATTGCATCCCGAACAGATTACGGTTTGGTGCGGTTTATGGGCCGGCGGCGTCATTGGGCCGTACTTCTTCCGTGATGATCAAGACCGGTACATTACTGTGAATGCGAATCGCTACCGTTCAATGATAACCGAATATTTTTGGCCCCAATTGGATAATATAGACTTGGAGGACATGTGGTTCCAACAGGACGGCGCCACAAGCCACACAGCGAATGCCACAATCAATTTACTGCAAACCAAGTTTGGTGAATGTGTTATCTTACGAAATGGCCCAGTCGATTGGCCGCCTCGGTCGTGCGATTTGACGCCGTTAGATTATTTCCTGTGGGGCTACGTCAAGTCTATGGTCTATGCCAACAAGTCAGCGACGATTGATGAACTTCGTACGAATATCGAACGTGAAATTGTAGCAGTATCGGCCGATTTATGCTTGAAAACCGTTGAAAATCGGGTTCAGCGTCTGGACTTCTGCAAGCGTGCCCGTGGTGGCTATGCAAAAGAAATCGAGTTCCATACATAATGGCATCGAACGTACTTTCACAGGAATAAAGAATTTCATTGATATCTAAAACCGGTTTTGTTTTATTTAAAAAAACTTTTGTAGCGCTCTTATTGAAAAACCCGATATATACAAGAGATATAATACATAAACAGGAGATATGATATACGAGTATATACAAAATATATGATATATAAACAGGAGATATGATACATAAACAAGAGATATAAACAATGGATATGATATATGAAAAAGGGATATGATATATTTCGGTAGAGATTTTATATATGACTCCCGTTCAATTTGCCTCCTCATTTAGTCGTTTGCAAAAAATACTACTTGAAGTGTCACTCAATGCTTTCTATAATCATTGGCAAAAGGTGTGATATTGGTAGTGATATATTTTATATGGATACAAATTATATTTTATCAATTGTATTTTATATAAATGCACAAAATATCGCCGTTGACAGGACAGTTTTTGGTTAATAAACGAAGTAGATTCAAGCGTTAAACGACTACCCCACATTTTGTTGTCACATACCCTACAAATTTCAAAATAGGGGTCAGTGGAACGGCAATATATTACCCAAGATATAGACACAGATTTATTTAAGGGTATTATACACCGCAACCTGAAAGATCTCTTGTGCTGCCCCTATTTATTTTAAAGATGAGGATTGTCTCATCTATAAATCTTCTGTCAGGTTAATATTCGACAGGAATTCATATATTTTGGACGAATCAAGATGAGGGATCTTGCTCATATCTAAGATATATTCTCCAAAACACCTGTGTCTTTTGTGTGCCAATGGTCCCCAGTTCGTGATCAGGTGCAGTGAGGTTTCGTCACTTTCTCCACAGAATCTACAGATGCCATCTGAAGATAGACCCAACCTATTCATATGATAGTTGAGTCTACAGTTAGCCAGGATATACTGAGCAACATTATTAATATTTGTAAATAGAAAGAAGACAGAAAGAAGCCAATAATTACTTTACTCCATCTTAGATATTTAGAAATAGAAGAGTTTCTTTCAAGGACCCTGCTAGACTGTGCAGATGTATATAGAAACCCTTCCGAGACTCACCGATATCCTGAAACACCCTACAATTTTATTTCTGTTCGATAATGTCACTTCACGTGGAACTCTAAGCCAAGATTTGACTACAGTCAATTTCAATTACCAACTCAAATGGCCAAACCATTTGGCTTGCCTGCTCTTGACCCAGTACTTGACTTGGATACTGCTTCTGAGCCATGCCAGGTGAGAGGAGAGCATGAACAGTTGCACATCACCTGACACCAAACTGAATGCACAGCAGAAAGCGAGTCTATTTTGAAAACGAAAACCAACAAAATACAACGAACTTCTGCAAGCAAAGTTTGGAGGTCATCACAGCAAGTGGGGCAGAACAAACGCCAACTGTGAAGTTCAGTTCAGTTGAAAAAAATATAGAAAAAAAATAGAAAAAAAACATATAAAAGTGCTTAACACAATCAAAACAAGGTCAGAGAATTAAGCGGCAATTAGGCCAGAAGTGCATTGAAATTTACTGAGAATTTTTAAGGAAACAAATTAGAAGTTCTTCTTTAAGGCAATTATATGGGCGGATTCTTCATTTAAATCATCCTTAACCATCGACTTTAGTATTGTAATGGAATAATCGGAATTTTCCAATTTAAGTTTGTGAAGTTTTTGAAACATAAACCAGTCCTTTCTTGAATTTAAAGGTGAGCAGCGTTAGTTTTCATGGGAATGCCCAGTTTTAAAGTATTTCAGTATAAATAATCAAGGAAGGAAGCTACAAGTACTTCCATCTAAAGTAAAGTGAAATTCCCTGTGAGGATTTATTACGCGAATTTGCGCTAAAGAAGGGAAAACATGATAATAGAAGTGTACGGGTTTAGTTTTGTGGACAAGACCAAAAAGGAAGCGTGGCAGGAAGTGACATATTAATGTATTCCTGCCTCAATTTAGCACTGTCCTTCTAAGTAACGTTTTTCGCCGTTTGAAGTAACTTCACTAAAGTGCTGCTTACAGCTTCATCTCATCATCTTCATCATCTTCATATTCACCACATATCGCTTGCTATATGAACAAAATGGGACAATGGTTACGCCTACCGCCAACATATGAAACTGTTGTATGATGTCATATAAAATAACCACAGCCCTGAATCATGGAATAGTAATAATTATGGGTGTGGAGTCGGCAAATATTGTCTTCATTTCTAACTGCGACTCCTCAACCCTGGCAGTAATTTTTTATGGTAATCTTCATTTGTTGGTACTAGGCTCCATGCAATATATGGCCGGCAAATATACACTCCCAAACACATTATAAACACATTTTCATAACTTGACGCCTCTTCCATAGTTCTGCATTGGCGATGCTTCATTTCAGCAGACCAAAACTGCATGCTTAATGGCCTGTTAAGTCACCACATCCATGTGAGATTCATAACTACACTTCTTGTAGATTTATCTCTTCAGGTAGTCCTATTTAGTAGAGGGTTAGGATTTGTTCGTGTGTTACACTAAATCTCTGCTTGCTCATCCTTACTGAGACTGATTGCTTCATTACACATTTTATAAACCTGTGAAGGGGGTATATAAAAGCCCTTCAGCTTCCTTGCTTGTCTCTTTTCGCTAATGTCATGATGGGTCCGGCCCAATATTCTGGTATGAATTAATTGCTTTGTTGTTTTCCTTCCATTGATTACGGATCAAACGGTTCTCCTAGACTGGTTTCAAACTGAATATGAAGCATTTCCCTGTCTTTAGAGACGTTTGGCTTCAAGATGTAATATTTGTTTTTGATTTAGAATAGAGCGATTATTGCTTCAATTCACAGTTCTTATTGATGCTTCCTTTTATATGGAAAGTAGTTTATATGGAAAGTAGACCCGTTGTATCTGTGCGTCTCCCTGTTGGAGTTGTCTCTTGGTCATCGCCTTTTAACCCTAAAGGAGTTCATTCCCATTTTTCTTTAGAAGCGATGTTATTATCAATATTAAGGGGGACCTTGCATATCGACCAAAGAGATCTATTATGCCGCCTTCATGGATTCAAAGCACTTCTCCTCGACAAAGAAGGGATATTACTTAATTGTACTATAAATCGGCCTCAAAGAAAAGCCCACAAAAATCTTATTCATAATAAAATAGGCCTAAAAGTGACCATTATCGTTGCAAGTAGGTAGTCATATATGAAGAAGTCATCAGTTAAAAAGTGTGAATCTTCCATTGTGGGCACACAAATGCACAGACAAACTAACATACACATATTCTCCTATACAGATGGTGAGCTTATTTGTGCGGCGCACCTGTTCCTCAGTCGCTTGCCCAACTGCTGAGCGAAGTGCTCTGCTGGCAACCAGCAGATTAGAGCTCATCACGCCCTCAAAATATGCCATCGTTTCATGTGTCAATCAGAAGTTTATGAATGAAATCTCGCATTGTTGAACCCAATAAAGAAGACACTAATTCAGCGGAGCCAATTCGAGTGGGAATTTGAATAGGAAATGAGGCAAATCCAATCTAAAGTTACGAGTACACAAACGACCTCCTCAATCTTTCTTATTGCTGATCAGCATACTCCGCCATATCTTTTCACACTTTAAATTCCACATTTTATTAAGCTGGGCAGGTTTATTATGTTTACGTTTCCTCCATCTGCGTATGAATGTGGAGCGCTGTTACCTGCGCACGTCTGCTGTGTGTGTGCCCGTCTGCTGCGGAGTATGAGACCGTTTGTGTGCATCTCGAATTACTGGGCAGTTCCTAAGCACACAGAGTAAGAAAAAATATTTTTAAAAATGCAAAAAATACAACAAAAAGCATAAAAAATGAATTAAAAGACTGGTTTAACTGGCTGAAGCTGTGTACGCTTGTGAGCCCTCCAGTTGCATGGAATCGAGTCGACTCTACTTGAGTTTAGCTGGTTGCCTCCGAGGCTTGTTAGTGCTACACATACTCGAGTATTTAGAGCGCTTGTGGCCGTGCTATCAAATGTCAATGGACTTCTGCTTGAATGCCCAGCCAGCGATATGTCGCTGCGCGCATGCAGCATTGATTAAAGCCCAACTGCAAGATACGCAAACGATATTTAAATGCAAGTACCGCCGCGGCAGTTTAAACGAATGGCTTCAGGCAGATCGCTTCCAATTGAATTGGGGTTGTCCTGCGCAGTCAGAAAATAATAAACCCACTCAATGCATTTCTTTAATTTTTCGATTGTGCCTCGCTTGCGAAAAGTGATTGGGTAGCCAGGATTTGCGGCACTTCCTTCAGTCTGTGCTTATTGAAAAGTTCCCCCACGGAGATACACCTGCGGTTAGGTTATTTTTAACCACAGCTCAACCGAGTGTGCGTGTGTTTCTGCCGGTAGATATGTGCGAGCAGGTATTCTCATACACATTTCTCATACGCAAACTGTCGGCTGACTGTACTCGCTTGGATATCGGCAACATAGCCGCAGCCTGCGCAGGAAGCATAAAATTGTCTGTATCTCCATAAAATAAAATAAGATCCTGTATCAATATTTGACATACGAGTATAAAGCAACAATGTGGCCGGCCACGTCAGCGAACACATTTGCCTCGACCATAATAAGCGCAGCTGAATATGTGAATTTATGCTCAGCTGTGTGCGTTTGTGTGAGAATACGTTCAAACGCCGATGATGCCATAAAATAAAGCATAAACTACAAATTTCCTTCGTTAACTTCCGCCGCGCCAACATGCCAAACAGGGTTAACCGGGACACCAGAAAACCTCGACGCTGGCTTTCAATGTTCCACTTGATTTTTTATGTACGTCTCCGCTGTAAGTCGGCTGCGGTTTGTTACGCATCAGTCGGCAGGATATGTGTGAGCAAATACATTTTGAGTTTTTGTGAAACAGTTGTGAAAGCGGAAGCTGTAAGTAATTGCATAAATTTTGGTAGTAAATGCGAAACATCGGCGGAATGCTGCGAGAGGTTGCCTGATATTTTGGCTGAATGCAATTTCAATGTAATTGCATTTGGATGTAGCGAAGTAAGGACTGTTGAAGACAGCATTCAGTGGGGGACAGGAATCACAAGTGCACTTGATGGGTTGATTATGTGGCTTCAGAAACCCTTTTGAAATCAATAGTTTCTCTACCGAGGGTCGCAGGTTCAAATCCTGTCACGGGCTTGGTCTTCAAAATGCTTCTTTCTATAAAATCCTTTTCTCGAAAGCCATTGTAGCTAGTACTCATTTCCCCAACACCTTGCACTCATAGTTAATTATGGTGTAAGATATAATAATAATAATAATAATAATTTCTCTAAATAACCAGGGAATCCTTTGAGGATTTTTCTAATGATTTGAAGGGAATACTTTTAAAGTGCACTTTGACTGAGTGTATCTTATATGTACTCGTATATGATCAAAAGATGCTCGATTTCTAGTCAGGTCAGGTGACTCACCTCTGCTTCGCCCATTCTTCTCTATATTTTGGGGGCATAGGTAGCATTTTCGCCTCTGCTATAGTCAGCCACATTGCATCCTTTGAGTGTGACACTTAGACGAAGGTGCTCATAAGGTGTTTATGAGGTGAATGGATCTGCTAGTAACCACATTTGTCCCATGTGATAGTTTCTCATTGGTTTTTTGCATTGAAACGTCTCTCTGGCCATTCATTAAAATATTCTTCACATCCTTTCTGACTTCTATGTTTTTTTCATGTTGCTAGTTTCCTATTACTAAGCTCTAGATATTGCCGCTTTGAATTTATAAAGATGTGCCCCAACATAAATCCAAAGGCAGCCACAAAATCGAAGCAGTGATATTACTAAAACAATATTTGGAATCCTTTATATACTCTTCTCTCAGCATAAACTCTTATTACCTTTCACAACTCCTCTAGCTCCCTTCAACTTCCAGGCTTATAGTACAATACAGCATCACTTGCAAGTCCTTCTAGGGCGCCTCTTCGGCCTACCACAATCTATCTATATATTCTATCTATGTGACACAGTAGGCAATGATAATGGCAGACACTTCCAGAAGTAGGAACCCAATTTCATCAACCCGAAGTCAGTTCAAATCTCATTCAGTTTAAGACTTCCAGAAATAGGAACCTAATTTCATCCATTCGAAGTCAGTTCAAGTCTCATTCAGTTGAAGACTTCCAGAAGTAGGAACCTAATCTCGTCAACCCGAAGTCATTTCAAGTCTCATTCAGTTGAAGACTAATTCACTTCATAAGTATTCTGTTCAAAACTAACTCAACACAGATTTAAGGTCCTTGAAATACAACTAAACGAATTAAGCGACAGAACGGAGTGAACATTTTGGGAAAATGTGTCAAGTCAATCAATATGCTTGGCCTCCACACAGATTGATGACATTGACACATTACCCGTAAAATATTTTTATTCTTAATTACTCGCATAGTTTTTTTTCTGCCCCCTCTGCCGCACAAAAGAACAATTCTGAACATCTTTTGTTTACGGTCTCAGACGATTTTGTGCTTTTCCATTAATCTCTGCTAATGCTGCTTAAGCAGTCAACGCCCTTTTAAACTGCTTAAAACTTAAGTGAAAAGGAAAAGTGCAGAAGAAGGCAGCGAGACCGCAACACCACACCCACCTTCTTGCGCTGGCAGCAGCAGACCGTCTGAAGGGGTAATTAATCAAGGCCGCAAGCAGCCGTCGATGTGCAGCAAAGAATTCTATAAAATTAAAGTGAAAAAACGGGCAATAATGGGCGGCAATTAACCAATTTGGTTGCCTTGAATAATTACAAAAAATAAATAAATAAAGAAGAGGAAAGGAAAAAGCAACGGGTCAGCGGGCGGTGAAGACGTGACTTGTTACGACAGGCGGCAGCGGTAGTTTGGTGGGCTTAAGCAATTACCTAGACGCGGATTTCAACTGCAGGTGCAAAGGAAATTATAAGCAAAAACCACACTTAAATCGTGTCCTTGGCAAAGAAAGCCTCAAACCTTGGCAGAGGTGCTCAGGAAAAGAATCATTTTGAAAAAACAGAGAAAAACTGTAACAAAATTCCCCAAAATGGATTCGCAGATAAACCGCAGACAGGATGCGAATTGACTACACTTGACTTCACCCCACTGGACTGAACTGGATTGGATCACAGTGAAGGGGACGTCTCAAGTGTCATGTTAACGGGCGCCAGTAAATTAACAGCACCAACGACAGCAGCAGCAGCAATGATAATGGCACAAAGAACGACGGGAGAAATGCAAATAATGACCACGGCCGCTCACTTGACTGTTTAAAGATGACCCTAAGGCGGCACACGAAGGCGCGCCGCGAATGAAATGAGATTTTTAAATAATTAGCACCGGACTGATTTGAGATAAGCAGCGTAGATAAGAGGTTAATTAACGCAGGTGGAACGAAAGCAGAATAGAATCGCCAACAGCGAAGCGGGTGCTAAAATACGAGGAAGTTCCAAGTTGTGAAGGGTGACATTTCGTGTTGAATTCCTTCAAAATACGCGATGTTGTTACGTGGAATTTTGTAGAACAAGAACAAGAATTCGTAGAACAAAGAGAAGGAAAATCAAATCAAATGAATGGAAGTAGAAGGTAAAATGAAGAAAAGTGACAATTGAGCATAAAAATGTAGGGGGGATAAATGAAGAGGGAACTTTCATTGACAATGGCTACCAAATGGGGATGAATGTTTCAAGTGGATACCATTCCAGCAGTTATTTATCCTACTCGTTTGTATTAAGTGGATACAATTCTAGTACTTAAATATCCTTCTAGTTTGCATTAAGTGGTTACTATTCTAGTACTGACATATCCTTCTCGTTTGCATTATGTGGTTACCATTCTAGTACTTAAATATCCCTCTCGTTTGCATTAAGGGGTTACCATTCTAGTACTTAAATATCCCTCTCGTTTGCATTAAGTGGTTACCATTCTAGTACTGACATATCCTTCTCGTATTAAGTGATTTCCATAATAGTACTTAAATATCCCTCTCGTTTGCATTAAGTGTATAACATACCAATAGTTATTTATCCTGCTCATTTGCTCATAGCATTTAGTTGTGGAATAGAACAGTTGACATTGCTCTCATAGGTCTAGAAATATGCATGATTAGGTTTGACTACTATAGCAGTCGACGATGCCGCATCAATAGATCAGTCTCTATTATACTGAACCCTCCTTCACAGCTTGTAAACATCTCCGAAGGGGTTCGTCTACCTTCACAGAAGTGAGTGGCTACCGCAAGGGATGGAAAGCGCCTTAGAGAACTGTCTGAAAAGAATTTTCCGTATAATTTAAAGGAATTTATGATTAAACAATTTCAATCTTAGAGCATGATTTGCTTCTCATAAGAGCCGCGAACAATTAAAAATAATGAATCCCTGTTTTGTACTCTATTCATAGCAACACAACAGAAAGAAAGCAAGAAAGAAAAGTTATGTGTCCATGCAATGGGCTTGTATTCCACTTCCGCCCAACACAAATCGGATTGTTAAGGTCAGTATTGAAAGTTCCCAGACCATGACCAACACAAAACACAGAAACAGAAGAACAACAACTGAACACTCAGTCTCAATCAGTTGCGCTAAACTGTAAACACAGCAGTCAAAGACAGCCCCGCAATCGTACGTAAGTGGTAGAAAAAAAAACTGCTGAATGACTACACGCCAAGCCAAGCGAATGAAATAAAAATATGAAATAAAAAATTGTGAAAATACGAAGAAAAGTGAAACTAATGCGCAAAATGGAAAAATACTGAAGTCAGCAGCAACAACTACAACAACCAACAACCAGAACAACAACACCAAACAACATGCGAATTATAACAAAAATTATGGAACACATTTCCACAGACTTCCTCAGCGGCAGAGCAAAAATAAGCACGAGCACATCATATGTGGCCAAGAGTGAAGAGATTTTCCAGGGAAAGTGAACGTGAAAATTCCTTCGCGGCCTCCGTCAGCGACGCAAAGATGCTTAGATCCGCCAATAAGTTTTCTATGCACAATTAGCGGCAGCTCTTAGCCAGCTTTCCAAGGCAATTTTTATGCCTCACTAAGAGCAGTCTTACTCCAATACCAGGCACGGTGCTATGCAGGGAGGCGGCAGGGTGCCTGCGGTTTTTTGACAAAGTGATGTCACGCTTTCCCGCTTGCAACGCCACGGAACACATTTCACAAAAATTCCGAAAGAAAATTTTCTATTTTATTAGGCGTGTAATGCGCTTTTAATCTACTTCAAAGATGTGTTTTTTTGTTGTATTTTCTTAATGCCTCTTTTTAAATATATATTTTAATAATGCCTGCTGCAGTGTAATTAGTCAAAACTGAAAATTTACCAATGTGGAAAGCGTCGCAAACTGCAGCGCCGTGGCGTATGCGTACGAGCGACGCGTTACGCTTTCTGCGTTGCAAGCGAAAATGCGGCTACGTGGCTGCTAACTGTGCTTCTGTTGCTTAACTTCAGGTTTCTGCTACGCTTCTGGTGAGGTATGAGCGAGTATCTCTCAGTTCCGCAGCCATGTACGCGTATCTTCATGCTGCCAACCAACAATTCGCAACAGTTACAATAATATCCGGTGTGGCTCTCGAGTAGTGGTGAATTGTGCGCTGAAAACAAGCCAGAATAATTATAAAACAAATTAATACTGCAATTAAATATTATAAACAACTACGTTAATGGAAACGTTAGCTACGAAAAGAGCTGATATTAAAAAATAAACACAACAAAAAATATGTTGCATGCCGCGGTCTAAGTCAGTGCCTGCTCTAGTACAAAAGTGGCAAAGCAGTGCAACGAACCTGAGCACTGCTGCACTAACTGCACTAACTCTGCTCAGGAACAGTCTGCAGCAGTGCAGCAAACAGGAACTGTGGCAGTGGAAAGGTTTAAAGTGGCGTGTGGCAGCGAACACTCAGCGAACCAGCCAATGCACTCGTAATTGTTCTTGTCAGACGCTGTGCTGGCTGGCATCTTACAAACCTTCTCGTAGACCCGCCTTTCCACCTTCCCACCAGCACTCACATGTGCCTCTTCCCGCCAACACTCACATGTGCCTCTTCCCGCCAGTGTTGTGGGTTTTTGTAGAATGTTCTCATGTTAAACTCGTTCAACTCGAACTTAAAGGCGCAATTTATTTACGAGTATTTATTTATTCACAAATTTTTTATTTCACAATTCAGTGCCTCAGGAAGCCTTGACGAAAATTAAATTTGTTAGAAAATGTTTTCCACAATTTGGTGGCCAATTATGAATGTGTAGCAAAGCATTAAATCTTGTTTTTTAATTTTTTTTAATTATTTGCCAATTAAAATCGTGTTTGATATATAAGGTAAATTGCTGGTATCTACAAGGGATATATTAAGGAAATCACAGGTGCTTATCCACACCACCTTGAAATATACTTAGAATTCATTTTGAGAAAAGTTTAGAACAGTTGGGAGACGACAGACAATTCCACCATATTAGGCCTGTCTCCCTTGCCAAAGTACTGCATAGTGTTCTTGGTTGTTCAGCCCGAAGACCGAATGATCTAACCAGCTCTGACTTGTCTCAAGTGGAATAAAAGCATAATAGAATGGCCAACAGCGAAGCGGGTGCAAAATACGAGGAAGTTCCAAGTTGTGAAGGGTGACATATCACCAAATGAAATCTGCATATCCACTGTTAGTCACAACACACTCATTCCTCAATATACTGTGTCCTTTTAAGGTGAAAATAATCAATGTTCTCCTGTGTCCTTTTAAGGTGAAAATTATCAATGTTCTCCTGTGTCCTTTTAAGGTGAAAATGTTCAATATTCTCTTCAATAATTGGTGGAGCTGTGAACTCCTTTCCCGCCGTGGCGCAACCGCATACTATTGTTGCCCTCGACCACTTCTTGTCATATGAACTACTTTTTAAAAACACATTGAGCAGCTTCCGCTTGGGAACACTGAAGTCAGCCATCTTAATATACTTCCAAAGGTTACAAGGCTAGCATGTACCTTCTGCTAGACTTCTGAGTGTAATCCAACTTATCGACATCTGACCCAGGAAACAGCCACTTATGCAACGAACCCGAACACTGCACTAACTCTCCGCTCAGGAACAGTCTACAGCAATGTAGCAAACAGGAACTGTGGCGGGAGAAAGGTTTAAACTGGCGATTTTTAAGCATTTCCCATATACTCAACTTGAGTCTCCTTTTCTGGTTATTAATAGATGTTTTCATTATGATCCTATATAGTCTTAATGTCCCAAACTGCTCCTCTCTCCATGTTTTCCAGGAAATATCAGTATTTTCTCAATCTGAGGGTTAATATAGAAGGAATAAACCACTTCTCTTTCTATGACGATGCTCTCAGTTGGAAAAGAAACAGTTATCTGGGATAATCCTGGTCGGTATAATTGAAGTATCAGATCGCTCAAGTACCAAGCACCGCTTAGTTCGAGAAGGGAATGAAATGGATGATAGTATTATAAGGAACGTTAAAAGGATGATAATATTATAAGGAACGTTAAAAGGGTGATGGTATTATAAGGAACGTTAAAAGGGTGATGGTATTATAAGGAACGTTAAAAGGATGATAATATTATAAGGAACGTTAAAAGGGTGATGGTATTATAAGGAACGTTAAAAGGGTGATAGTATTATAAGGAACGTTAAAAGGGTGATGGTATTATAAGGAACGTTAAAAGGATATTTCCTCGTTGCTTCACCACAAACGTACCTTCAGATAAGGTAAGAATTGTGGGCTATGAAAACAAAACTGATCGGATCCATTACAATATTTATAAGCATCTCAAGAGTAGTGTTTGTGACTTATGATCGCGACCACAATCAAGTTATGGACTCCTGATGATTTATGTTATTAATTAGTTTACTGCAAATTAAAGACATATTTGAGGGCAATCCTGACATAAAACCGGTCCAAACACTATTAAATATGTCATTATAGACTGGAAAAGGATACAAACTACTATACGAGGTACCTGAATGGGTTTTACTAGATTGTAATAATGATGCAACATAATAAACCAGTTAAAATCGTTCCTACTATTGTTTCAGATTATGAGAACACCTTTGAAGATGCCATATGCGGCCATCGCATCTCTACTCTGCCGTCTAACAGTCGTACATTCCATTGTTAGCAGTAACCGAGAAGAGTGTTGAAATAGCCCTCAGCCACTGTCTGAATTGGCTGCTCCAAGAGGTATGAGTACTTTATCACACGAACCTCAGATACTTAATGAGCTTTCATCTGAAGTTTAAGATGTAAGCCTCATAAAAGGCATCCATCACTTCCAATGCTGCCGCAAACAAAACTATTCCGTGTCTCGCTTAATGAGCCAAATGCTTAATTAAAGTGTAATTATTTTGTCAATTATTTTTACTATCTACGAGTACCTCCTCCAAGCCAAATGCCCGAAGACGTAGTAACCTAAATTGGTATGGTTCTATGCTTTCTATGCTTATGCTTTGACATGCCCAAAAAGAACCAAAATAGCCGCGTTCCAAATGAGTTAACAGCAGCCTAAAAAGTATTTAGCTGCTTATTTGCTTGCCACAAGCGGAAATACGCTACTTAACTGCGTTTACTTCAAACAAATTCAAGAAAAAAACAACAAAATTAATTACGAAAAAGAGACAAATCCAAAAAGAAAACACACGAGAAAAAAGCGAGAACGAGAACGGGAAAAGCGTTGTTCTTTATAACCGGCAGCCGCTTGCTGGGTTTACAGCCCAAGTAAAATGTTGAAATTGATGCCCGCGGCGGTTGAGAGGAAGCTGTCGAAAGCAAGTTGATAAACCGAATGATAGTTGCTGGCAGTGATCGCTGAACTTGCGGGCATTTTTCTTTGAGTGTAACCAGAGCAACAAATGGCTGAGGATTTGGATGAGTGTGTATTTGTGTGTGTGTGTGTGTAGTCTGTTAAAGTAAATTTACAAATACGTAGAATTTTGAATTTCATTTGTAGCTGCAGTGCGGGATGAGTGCATCAGCAGTTCTGTGCGCTGAGAAATTCCGTAGTTGCTGGCATTGCAGCTGCGGATTTTCCTTACATTTACTGCTGTAATTTTAATGCTCCAATTAGCAGTTGCTCCATAGCTACGCAAACAGCGACCGACACAAGAAACCAGCTGCGCGCTGCATGTAAGGAAGCTGCAACGCCAGCAAATAGAAATGAAAAGATATTCAAACGATGTTAAAAACGCTGCAGAGATTACAGCGTTGTAAAGAATTATGAACCATGACTGAAATGGAAATGCTGCAAATGCATGAGCATACTACAAATGTGGCAAAGAACGCGAGGTACTAACTTCAGATACTAATTAGTTAGCGCAGCAGTTACGAAATCTCTCAAGTATGCTCCACTTTAATACTCACAAATAATCAGCAAATAAAATGAATGCCGGCTCCGCTTGCAACTCACTTGAAAGTGAAGCGATTTTTCCTTCCTTCTTCTTTTCTTATTTTCTCCTTTAATGCTACCCTCAAATTACTCGTACTATTTCCAAAATATCCCTAAATGACTTCAATAAATATTAAACCGTAATTTATAGCGCAAATACCCGCACAACGCTCCGTTCGCTCCGTTCGCCGAAAGGGAGTCGTATCTATCTGCGCCGTCTTATTTACTCAAATCCTCACCTGCATGGTGAGAAATGCAAAACGGAAGCAATTTCGGGCTACACAGCAGGATACCACTCATTAAGTAAATCACGCATAAACCTAACGCAACGGCGCATAAAGTAACCCTCCACCACGCCCTGCACTAACTCATACTCAGGAAGCTGCGGATTCTTCTGCTCCTTGTTTCTGCAGCAGTTCACTTTGGAGCCTGGGCTGTGAAAAGGGGAAAAAACTTGCTCAGCCACTCTTTGCTTAATTTTTATGTTAAGAGTTATGTTGGCACATTAAATCTTCGGCATTTACCGTTACGATTTACCAGCTCCAACTCGTATTCATTCATTCGCCAACGCGCTCTCGGCTAAAGTTGTAATTCTACACAGGAAGCGTAGCACTTTTAATCCTGGCTAAGCTGGGAGCATAGAGTAAAAAATTGTACATAAGCCAAGCATCTTAACGCAGCGCAGAGAACAACAAAAAACACAAAAAGGAAAATTACCAAAAAAAAAAAATCGCACGAAAAAACACCAAAAGGATATAAAGGGATGTGCTTTGGTTGCTTGTATTTTGCGATATTGCCTCACGTGCTCCAGCAAGTTAAATCTTTGACTTTTGGCTGAGGTTACGTTTACGTGGTTTACGCTTAACGAGAATCGCCACCGCGATTGTAGCAATGCGGGGGCCACGGCAGCCAGCGTTTGGAATATTTACGCACGGTTATGTTTGTATGACTGTGTTTGTCGTGTGTGTGTGTGTGTGTGTGTGTGTGTGTGTGTGTGTGTGTGATTTTACGTGTGGTGGGGTATGTGTTTGTGTATGAATTTGGCTGTGCGGTTTGTATGTGGGGGCACAGCCACCGACAGCTTTAATTAAACATTGGCGTTATTTTTAGTTATTGCCTGCATAAAGTGCCTGCACAGTGGGACAAATCAATGATGGAAATAGAAAAATTTGCTTCAACTTTCTATGAATTACTTTAGACAACATTAATCTCGCGAATGTCGATCTGCGTAGTCTAGTCGTAACCATGCTAATCTGCTACGAGTATACAGAGTAAAGAAACTTAAACGTCAAACGGCAAAGCAGCGAAATAAAGCAGACGGACGTTGTACTTAAATCCTCTCAGAATCGTGGTGAATCCACTCAGAATCGTGGTGAATCCACTCCAAATCGTGGTGTGTCCGCTACGGACGCTGGCAGCGAAAAAAGAGTTTTTCTTTTCTCTGTGTTCTCTGGTCATGGAGTCACGAGTTGTAATCGAGAGCGTTGTGTAGAAATGCTTCTTTCTTTGTAGATACCAAAATTCTTTCAGACCGAGTCGCTTATACCCAAACCCTCAGACCTCTTATCTTAGTCCAAGTTCTCAAAACCATCTGAGCTAATTCTTTGGCCTTTTTACTAAGATGAAAAATACTTTTTTACTAAGATGAAAAATTCTTCCCACCCCTCCTATGATATATATTAATCTCTGGGACTTGATAGTTGTGGCACTCCTGGAAGTGGCATTCCAACCAATATTGAAACTCACCACTATATATTCCTACGAGGGACACCCTCGAGTGAGAGTTCTTTAATATTAAGTAGATAGATAGATAGATATATTTAAGGGTGTTATACGCTGCGACCTGAAAGATCTATTGTGATGCCCCTATTTATTAGAAAGATGAGGATAGTATCACCTATAAATCTTCTGTCAGGTTAATTTCCGACAGGAATTCAAATATTTTGGAGGAATCAAGATGAGGGATCTTGCTCATATCCAAGATATATTCTCCAAAACACCTGTGTCTTTTGTGTGCCAATGGTCCCCAGTTCGTGATCAGGTGCAGTGAGGTTTCGTCACTGTCTCCACAGAATCGACAGATGGCATCTGAAGATATACCCAACTTGTTCAAATGGTAGTTGAGTCTACAATGTCCGCATAAAATGCCTGTGATGATTCTTAATTCACCCCTAGGCATATTTATTAACTCCTTAGCTCTTTTAGGATTAAAATCTCCCAGAAGAGCTTTGGACTGTCTTAATCCCGGAAGAGTTTTCCAGGTTTGACTTCGTTTTGCATCTGTACATTTCTTCAGCAGACCTCCAATGGTATTGGATGATAGTCCACTGAAGGGTTCAGGGCCCTTGAAGTGAGAGGCCGTAGCCTTGCTAGCTAAGCTATCAGCCTTCTCATTTCCCTTAATATTAAGTAATTCTTTAATAAGATTCAACCGCTTTTCGGTGGAACTCTTATATTTCTAAACACATATGTTTTTGCAGTTTGCAAGGATCTATGTTAAAGGGACCACAACATTACTCGGAAGCAGAGTTGGCCAATTTTTTTTTCACCAAGTATACTCATATAACACAAATAATTTCATGTTCAATTCATGGGCCCTATTAGTCATACGAGGTTTGATCAAAAGATAACCTTTATTTTCAAAAAGTATTTATTTATTCATCAACAACTATCTTGTCCCCTTCAAAGTTATTCCCCTCAGATATAATACACTTATGCCAGCGTTTTTTCCAATCCTCGAAACACTTCTGAAACGCTTTTTTTGGTATCGCCAACAGCTCCTGTTTCGATTTTGTTCTGTTTCGATTCGTATATTGACTGAAATTTTCGATCATAATTATCTGCTTATCAATGGACAACTTTGCTAGCTAAAGAACCTGATCCAATATCAAAATATATCAAAACAGTTGTTCCATGTTTTCAGTATCAATGAAATTTCCCCTCCGAAACTCCCCACTTCACGGTCAAAGAATTTTTCGTTTCTAGCTTGGAATATGAAGAGAAAATTTAAAAGATTGATCGTTATATTATATATGCTAGATCCTTTATCAAATGTAATATAATAAGGTATCCAAAGTCCTTCTGTTCATGGTATTCATCATCATTTGATTTTATCTATCAATTTGATTTGAAACAAGTCCCCATCTGTTTGCCCCACAGTGCTCTTAAAGCAGAAGCTCACGATTTCATAATTAAATTTGTTTTCACCTTAAATGCCCAAATTATATCCTGACTTCCTACCCACAATCGAGTTAAGCAATGAGAATCTGGTTGGCTTCGTAGTTGGTTAGCGGCTGGCTGCCTTGCTTGCATGGTTAGCGCCTTGTACAGTGAATTAATTAACCAAAATGACTCAATTAAAATTCGCGGCCCCGGGCAGAGCGCATACGTACACAATAAGCCAGCTGCTTGCTGGCTTTCCGGCTTTGATCCTTTGCGGCAATCCAGCACGCGTGTTCACCTATCAAATTCTTTGCTTACGCTATTCATTAAGTTTTCTTGTTCTTCTTGTGCGTATGTGTTGAAATGTGTGACTTTGTGTGCGTTTGTGCGTATGTGTATGTGTGTGGCCTTAAGCCATAAAGACATTTCGGGCTAATAGCGTTTGCAACAACAACAACCACAATAATAACAACAATAACAACAGAATCAAGAGGCGGAATAATAACAGCGGCAGCCACAATAAAAGCCAGGCAAATACGTGCATTCATAAAACGCCAACAATAGCATAAATCCCCGGCAATTAATATGGCAAATGTGCTGTCATTAATGGCAGCTCACTCCGCACTACTCCGGCCGCTGCACAAGTGTGTCGGTGCAACCATACACGAGATTACATGCCAAAGTGTTTGTCCGGTTTCTGGGGGTTAAGCGTTTTTGTCGCCGGCAGTTCTGTGTCAGCGCGTTTGATTTGGTCAAATGTCCTTAGCGCTCCTACCGATTTCTGACATTTGTTCCGCGTGCAGGTGTTGGCACAAGCCACACAAATGATGGTATAGGGGCAAAATGGAGAGGCGGGCGGAAAGTTTTAAAAACTTCGCCGAGAGTTTAATGAATGCGGGCATAATTGCTCGTACGTTATGATTTCGTATGTGACCGAAAGTTTGCCCGGACCGACTAAAAACTGTGCAGCTGCCTGGAGTGGCGTTACCTGCGAGCTGCAACTACGTGTCATACGGTGAGGGCGACGCTTCATATTAGTCGCTGGCTGCTGAGGATAAACTTTTGTTCAACTCAAAAGGACTTGTGCTGTGGCCTGCAGCGAGGACTTTATCAACTTTCCCATCCATTCGCTCTATTATTAGTTCTTTTCAGTGTGGCAAGTTTTGCTAAATTTGTTGAAATTCTTGCCCGCGTTTGTGCGTATGAGGATTAATGCGCCACGTTTGTGGCTGATGAGCTTGGAAATAGTTTGCGAGGTGGCGCTGATTTGCCGCTATTTACAAGGGTCAAGCGCGCTATGAAAATTAGCCCCACCACAGAGCACATGTGGAAGGATGACGGCTCCAATAGTCATTTGAAAATTCAATTAAATTAAAATTCAATTAAATTAAATTGCTCACGATTATCAGCCAAGTACAAATACAGGAGCATCCAGGGAAAAATAGGGATATGCTAATAAGGGTTTACTCCTATGGTCTGAGGAGAGGAAATAGAACAAATTTGGGATATTTTTGAAAGATAAGAAAAAAATGTTTATAAATAAATTATGAATAAATTTATTAAATTAGTATTATTATTATTATTATTATTATTATTATTATTATTATTATTATTATTATTATACCTTGAACCATAATTAATTATGTATGCAAGGAATTGGGGGAATCTGTCCTAGTAACTAAGGCCTTGGTCTCGAAGAGAAAAGGATTTCAGATTTTAAAAATTTAAAAAAATTTTATTGATGTCTTATATCATAATGATTATAATAATGATGATTAATTATGTTGTTCAATCTTATTTTGTGAGACTGAGTACTCATTTGAGAGAATTCAATATTTGCTGAAGACGAGCCCCCTCCTAAGTGGATGAAAATGAGTATTGCATATTCCCTTTATGTACTTTTCGATCAAAATTTCAAGTGGAACAATCCTGACATTTCTAAGATGCATTCAAGGTATACAGTAGCCTTATCGACAATGACTTGAAGTCATATTCATCCTTGAAACTTTGAAGGTACCGCCAATGAAAAATCTTCCTCTTGAAAAACTGAATATGTCGAAGAGTACCTACGGTCAGCCAACACCTGCTAAAACACGACCATTCTGAGGTTCAAACTGTTAAAAGGTGGCCTAGAAATAGTCAGTTCATAGAACCTTCAAATTTGTCGGCCGACAAAAACCTTGAAATCTGGAGAATGTAACATTGTCAGTGAACTTTAATAGAGATTTATCAGAACCTGGATTTGCCTCACGAAGTGGGCATCATTTGCATCTCGGCATGGTTTGTACGAAGGAACTGAATTTTCTTTAGAAAACCCAATGAAACCGATTACTGAAGGCAAGCATCATAACTTGTGGCTGATCAGTTACAAGATAACTTGCTTGACGTGCAAACCAAAGAATATCAATCGGAATAATGCTGCGATTCTGTCAAACTAATACAGGGAAGTCATCGAACGCTTATATCTGTGTTCGAATTCTCTGATAAATATGCTATTGATCGCTTCTTTTGATACTTGCTTGTATCTTTCCATATTTCACGAACTTTTATGACCAGTTCGTCCTTTCGAACCGCACATCCTCAGAATCCCTTCCACAGTCTTTACATCTCTATCACGCTCTGACTTACGAGTCTGTATGTACCTAGTTCATGTAATACAGAAATCGTCTCACTTAACACCGCTGGCAGCCTCCCTCATCCCTCTTTAAAACACCCAGATAAATAATGCTGAATCCATGGTATGAAAATAGGGACTATTGCCCCCAATATCTGATTCATTACTGGTGAACCCATTCGACTAAGAGTGTATTGAGAGCATTTCTGTCAAACCGAAAGTTCCTCACAGAGATTTAAAAACAATACGCGCATCAATCCACCAGCTCATAGTTAAGGCTACGTGAGGTATTTTTGTTTCAGCACACTTCCGTCAACACACTTCAGGAATAACTCACATAACTCATGACTTCGTGACATTTCTGAGTGTGAACTGACGCTGACAAATTCATCTGAAAGATGACAATAAAATTCCATCACAGTCACATATTCTCATGCCCACAGTTGAGATTGAATTTTTCGCGTATCGAGGCACTTTATTCACAGATGTGTCTCAATGCTAATTAGCGGCAATTATTTTCTCATGTTCCCATTCTGGAAATTATCTTTCCAACTCGAATGCCACAACAATTGCGATCGCCTTGAAACGCAAACAAGGCATAAGCAAATATAAACAAATGCATTGAAACATTATGAATCGCGATAAGCGCCGCTCCCCAAGTGACTGGCTGCCGGCCGGCATCGCCGCCGTCCTCAGCGTCGTCGACATCGTCATCGTCGTTGTCGGTTGTACGGGCAAATAAGCAATTTAGATCAAATCGATTTCCGGTCGTTGCGTGGCTGCTTCCAATGTCTCTCTGGACGGCGTTCGCGCTCGTCGGCCTGTTGCGCTCGATGGGCTTCAAGCAATTTAACTCGTCCGTCCACTCATTCATTCATTCACTCATCCAATTGCCCGGCAGCCACAACGTAAATCGTAAATCATAATAAATGGAAAATAAATACTCACAACGCGGCCAGTGGAGTACGTCTCTGAGCCTGAGTCAACGTACACACGAGTATGTATATGGTGCGAGTATGGAAGTGTAGCGACGAGGATGGCGGCAACGATGGCGGTTGTTTCCCATTAAAACCGCTGCGAAAGCAAACGAAACAAGCAGCAGTGCAGCAACATGCCAGGAATCCCGTTCATTCAAGTCACGACACGTAGCGACATGCTCGCCTCATGCGCCGTCTGCTGGCACACAAGCTGCAATTGTGATATCTGTGCAAGCGCGGCTGATACGGCTGATCGGCGCAGCTGTCAGCCAGTTGGCGCTCGGGGAGATGTGTGCGGAATGTTTGTTCGCAAGCTGGCGGATTGAAAAAGCCAAAAATTAAATATTAATGACTTCGTAGCGCGATTGTCTTTCTGCGATGCTCAAATATTTATGCAGCTATTCTGCACTCCTCATACTGAGATAGTTGTAGCAACAACAGCGACTTGGCTACCCAGCCAGTTGGCGAATTCCTCAGAGCATCGCGCAGCAGCTTCAGATTTCAGTGCATAAATCGACCGGAGCTGCATTGAGACTCAAGGCTGGAAATCGGAATGAGTATGAGTCGCCCGCCCATCGTTTGTGGGGTTCATATTTCTGCAAGATTCCAACTCTATCGATGGCAGCTACAGTGTTGGTATGGAGCCGGTGTGTAGACCGATATACTCAGATCCAGCTATTGGAATTTTTAGTGGAGTGGACTTGGGAGTGTGTCAGACTCATAGTCAATGCTGTGTCTGGTGTTTCGCTGTGTTTCAGAAGACTTTCACAGGGTAATGCTGATAAGTATGTTTAGAGGAAGAACTGGTTGGGATGTCCTGTCCCTCGGGCAAGAGTTAAAGAGCATCACTGAGGGCAAGAGTTAAATATCATCACTGAGAGTTTTAAGATATGTATGTATGTATGTAAATACGGTTGGACTACAATTACAATTACAGAAAGAAGCAGAGACTATTTGGGAAGTGGGGAGCATAATTGAGCATATCTACTCAGATTTCGGTCTTCCCAAAAGAGCTTCTCGATGCTACACAACCCATCTTTTTGGAGTGTTGGTATTCTCAGTGTAATTGACAATGCCGCCCAGTGCTCTGGAAGAAACTAAGCAAGCTCTTTATATCCATTGATCTGAGGTCGTGCATATCATTGGAACACAGACTACTTAGACACAACCCACTGTTTCTTGAGCTGCGACATAGGAGGTCAGTTAGTAGCATCATTACCGTGCATGTATCGTTCTGGAGATATAACGCGGATTATCAGCAGAAACAAGCACAAGAAAAGATGGTGTGTGGTCACCGGAATGGTTAAAAAGCCATAAAGAATCATGACTTTTGACTTAAAACTTTTACTTTCATCAATCAACTGTATGGACCAGACACGTGCAGCTCACTGTTCGTTAGTAACCATGACTTTACGGAAACTGTGTGTGATTTGCCAACCTGTTGAAATTAGAAACGATACGGAAAGTCAAAGGAACTTCAAAAACAGCTGATTATTTTTGTTTAATAAATCAAAGTCATGAGTAATCGGTCAACGAAAACACAAGTTTAAGTTAAGACTTAAGTCTTTAGAAGATCAATCACTGTTTTCGATAGGAATTAGTTAAGGAGAAGTTAAGAAATTACCGAGTGACTCTTTATTCTCTCTATGTCTCTCTATCTCTCCCTCTATCTGTATCTCTCTCTATCTTTATTTTCTCTCCCTTTATTTGACACTCCACTCCGCCCCAAGCAAATGTTGGTGTTTGTAAAGAACTCTTATCTATTCAGTTTAGTGTTATAGAGCTGCTCATACATCTCCTCTAAGATTCCAACGCCACCTCTTCAAAATGTGTCACTACGAAGTAAACCCTCCTTTACTTCAATTCATCTTTTTTTTAATTGAAATTTTTCTTAATCTGCCTGACATGGTTCGTTCATTACTTTATCACAAAAGGGCATAAGCGGCCCCATTCTGTCATTTTACTCGGTCAGAGTTTAAGTGAAAAGAATGTTTCACTTCAGTCAAATGCAGTTTAAGAGCACTGGCAAAGGAAACAGGCGCGCCAGCACACACCGCCAACAGACCGTGATGACAATTTGAATAATTCGAAGCTAATATGGCGTGGTTTGCACAATTCAGGCAACTATTGACTTGCAGACGGCGCGGCGTTAAAGAGTGCCGCGCTGGCGGAGAAGAAAGTTGCAGCGGCAGCAGCAGAAACGCAGCGCTGTGACAATATTCACGGTAAATTTATGACGCGACACGCTTCACTGCGGTGCGGTGCGGTTTCATATCAAATAAGGAGGCACACACACACAGTAAAATTGTGCCCGTGCACTCTTCTTTTGTACTTGGCTGACTCTGAGGCTGGCAACGTCACGCAAGCGCATCTTGATTGCGCTCTGCAATTGCGCCACCGCCGCGCCGTCATCTGGGCGGCCGACTGCTCCTGTAACTGTTGCTGTTGGTGTTGTGGTTGGCGGCTCGGTATAAGCGCGTATTTCGTGTTATTTCACTCTGTCTTCTTTTGCTATTCAGTGGCATGCAACGCGCTGCCGACTTTCGAAATTATTTAAAGCACATGATTTCGATTTTATTTGATTTGGTTTGTGGCATTTTTGCAAATTTCTGTGATTACACGTTCAATTACATTGTACGAAAGGCGGGGAGGCGCGGAGACGCGGCACTTCTGCCCATAATTGCAGTTGCTGCCGCCGACTTCGATGCGACTTTAATTTGCTTGCATCACTGCTGCAATAGACCCGCACTCCGCACTGCCGCCTGTAATTAGTGCGGTTAATTTTGTGGTTTTTATTTGGTGTTTTGCTTGAAGTGATTTACTCGTAGGCGTGGGGATGATGCAACTTTCCGCTTTGTTGCATTTAAATAATTTCAAATATTCCCACATAATTGTTAATGAGATTGTTTTTTTTTATGAAATGTGAAATGCGATGGGAAATCTTTTCAATCCGTGGAAATTTTGTATAATTACGACAATTTTTGGGATGAATATTAACAAGGCAAGTAGACAAGTTTGTTGCGATTTCTTTTTATATTTTGAAGTTCATGCTGAAATTCTTCTTCATGATCATGATACCTCACCATAACTACGGTTTCTTTGCCTATATCTATAGACTCAAATTCTAAGATCAAGATTCATAAATGAAAAGCATACAAATACGCGAAACTATCGTTCACTATGTCCAGTTTGTATTTGAAAGTGTAGGAAACAGTGACGAATCGACTTAAAAAAGGGATTCTCTTATTCCTGAAATTATGTTTGTATAATATTGGGCTTACTTGAATGAATTCAACAGCCTCAATAGAAAAGTTTATATAAGAATCATAAATTTAAATAGGTAGTTAGGTCAGGCAGCCCCATCACCCAGAAAGCAGTAACCCCACTTAGACCACCGGTTGGGTCCGTTGTGAGCCGCGGGTGCGGGGCATAGTTACGTTACCCCCTCCAGATTGAACCAGCCTGAGCCTTTAATAAAGCGTAGAAGGTTGTTAACACCCGACTGGTATAGATTATCTATACTTGTTATGAAGTGGGATCATAGTAAACGGTCCTTATTTCTAGCAAAAGGTGGACATACATATATAGAATAGATGCTAGACTGTTTCCAGTTGCTTCTCATTCCTGCAGCTGTGACAGAAATCATGTTTGCCATTCTTCTTGGATGATTTCCTACTAGACAATTTCCGGTGAGGAGTCCTATTAGAATCCTAATTTGTAATCTATTGTTTAATGCTATCCTTGGAAGTCTAATGATATTCTTGCAAAGACATACTCGTAGATTTACCTCGGCTATGTTTGCCTGGCGATTTGACCGGTACCGGCAAAAATCCACCTTTCATTGGTAGAGTTAATTAGCGTCTCCCTTATGAGAAGCTTACAAGTTGCGAAAGGTATATCCAGGCGCTGTCCTTGCGCTGACTATCACCATCCCAAGTTAGGGAACTTTTTAGTCAGTGCTTGAACGGCGCCACACCGTGGTATCACAATGGGCCATTATGTGTGCTCAAGTGTGCTTTTGGGAAACTAGGCGGCCACTCCTACCTCACCTAACCTAACCCATATGCCTGCTAACATTTGGCATATAAGTGCCGTCCCTCGCAAGTTGATCAGCTTTGCAGTACCGTGGTATATCCCTGTGATCTGATACCCAGCATAAATGGATTGAATGAATTTTTTAGCCATCTCGTTGAAAGACGGCTAAAATTTGGATGAGAATCTAAGACACTTCTCGATGTTATTTTGAATGCAATCAAAACCCTTAGGGACACTTGGCTGTCTGATAAAATGCAGGCATCCTTACCGGATACCTCGATTGTCCTCAACCAATTCAAAGCTTCGTGAATAGCTGTTATTTCGCTTGAAAACACTGCAGTGATCCGTTAATTTGCTGGATTCACTGATTGAGGGCTTTTCAGCATAAAATCTCCTATATTCATTTTTGATCCGTCTGTGTAGATCTTGATGGGAGTATCTGGTGATGGATCCCTCTCGAGCCATTCCTGTCTGGAAAGAATTTTTGCCCCAAATTTCTTTCGAAGCAAAAAGGAAGATAGTCAATATGGGATTCTAGTAAGGAAAATAATTGTAAAACTTATACCTACGATTTGGAGACTGTAAAAAAGAGAACATCTTTGAAGACGCATACACAAAGAAAGGATGTTTCATTTCTCACTGATATACCATTCAGAGATACTTCAATACGCTAAGCTAAGTTGAAAATCGCTAAGATTTGGTTCCCGGAAATAATGGTGTCACTCTAAAAGAGACAATAATTGTCTTATAAAGGGTTTTCCAATTATAGGTGTTATTTTGGTATTCAAAGAAAAATGCTATTTTTTGAGATAAATGATCGGATGTTTATTTCATAATAAAGAGAAAGGTATGCCGCTAATAATGAAAAACAACATCAGCCAAATGGCCAACACGACCACGCTTACAGGACCATATCCTTTTCATGAAATTTTCCATAACCAAATCGCAAAGTGGCTGCCCTATGTCCTCGATAGCCTCACGAATTCTATCTTTGAGGTCTTGAATCGACGCTGTCAAAGAATAAAAGCTTCAAAAGTGACAGCTACCGAAATACCGGGTGATTCAAAATAACACCTCTGGTTGGAAAACACTTTATATAGCTTAGGGCCTGCAAGTACATAAATATCCTGGAGTCTCAGTGATGTGAAAAGTGGAGTGGAATCTAAGTGATGTGGGTGGATTTGTCAACCACTTGTCAGTGATTGTTGTGTATGTCTACATACATAAGTATATTTCCTACGGGCCTATCTAGAATAAGAGTAGGAAAGTAATCACTGACGAGCGGTTGACAAATCCACGTATATAGAACAGTATATCTTCCTACCACTGAGGTTTGTATACTTACACCTCCTCAAATATGTATAAATCTTATTTTTCATGCCACTCAGTTTCGTCTCAAACACATTTCATTCGGCCGGTCTCAGAAACAACCTACTCCCAGTTCGTAGCGATACTTACAAAGAAAGCAAGTAATTCTCTCCTAAAACTATCAAAACAAACAATCTTCAAATCATGCGGACAAAATAATGAAAAGTGTTCTTTCTGTTATAAAATTGGGAACGTACGGGTTCGGGTTTAAAGTGTTTGGAGTATGCAATTCCCACTCATTGAGCATCTGCATTATACACTGTGATATCTACGCAACCTCTGAGGTGATGTAGCCCACTCGTTTCCTCTGCGATAATATTACCACGATTTTATTGCATCGAAAACAGTTCGCAGCTATTACGGACGAAAGTGACTGCGTTGGTGGCGTTTACCCAATTTATCAAACAGAGTTATAGTGTATGTAAATTCGCTCTCCTCCAGCATTTTTTAATGAAGTCATCTTCCAAATCACCTGCTCCAAATCCGCTTTTATGCTCGCTTTCATTAAACAAATGCAGACACACCAGGCAATAAATTAAGACACTTAATGCGCTGCTCAATGGTGTATTTGCTTGTAGTAGGTGTGATGCTTCATTAAGTGCGTTTAATTAGAAATACCGTCACGGGAGAGAGAGAGAGAGGGGGCCAGAGGTAGAGAAAGTGGAGCAGCAGGACAAAAAATTCAAGCACAGAGCATCAACAACGAAACAACAACAGGAAAAACGGTTTAAATTAATACCAGCATTAAATGCAAACGAGACTGGTAATGAACGAACAAGGAGCACGGGCACGGACACGGACACGGACACGAGCAGGAGCGCCGTGACAGCCAGCGGCACTGTCAATACCATTTTTAATTACCTCTTATAATGTTATTTATAAATAGCAGAGAGCAGAGCTGCAGAGCACAGGCAAATCAGGTGAAATGGGTTTTAAGCCAAGAATTTATGAATGAAATGACAGAGAAGCGAGTGGAAGAACGTCAACAGCGATGAATGAATTGCCGACCTTCGGCATTTAACCCGCACTTAGCCTAGAAACAGCGCGGCTGAAAACTTGGCCAAAAGTGGGAGGATAAAGTTAAAGGGGATTGTATTGCACACCCTCATAGCCACACACCCCCACACACACACAGACACACACACACACGTGCATGTATGAATGTCCTGTTACAAATTCAATTTCAATGAATTTCGTTATCCACTGCGAGCTGCCTTAATTGACTTCGAGGGCAGCATTTTTAAAAATAGCTGAAAATTTAATTACCTCTTTTGGCAACCTGTGCTGTCATGGCAACAACAATGACGGCTGTTGCAGGCCACACACACTTACACAATATTGCACTCAGGGCCCGTAGGATGAGGGACAAACGTAAAAGGACCAACACAAAGAATTTAAATGAAGTAAAAAGCCAAATGACCCCAACCGAAAAAAATTGTCGCATTTAATGCGAGCACAAATTAAGTTTCTACAAGGGTACGCTTCGCCATGCCTACTCCCGAAATGGCACTGGCTGTTTTTCTGCCGTTGCAAGGGAGCCACTCATTCCATCCAACCACCACCGTCACCACAAGTGCAAAGTCGATTTGCAACAAAGCACCGCAGACGCGACACATCCAAGTACAACCGGGGAAAAGTTGGAGTGACTGCGGCGATGACGATGGCGATGGCGGTGCCAGCGGAGCTCGACATTTCCTGCCAGAGGCAATTGCACTTGGGCAAGAGTGGTGCAACAACGCAACACTCCCCTCCCGCGCACGAACAGCATCCGGCGTATTCGTGTGCGCAGCACCAACAGCAGCCGACGCTCGTTCAAATTCAAAAAACCGCTAAAACACTAAAAACTTTAGTTGTACGGTTTTGCTGCTTTGTCTTGAGTCCTTGCCAGGCAGGGCAGCAGACCCGGCAGAGCGGCATGCTGCGGACTACCCGCTGGGTTTGCGTGAGTGTGTGTCGGTTGGCGCTTGAGTGTGTGTGTGTGTTTGTTTGTGTGTTTGTGTGTGTGTGTGTGAATGGTAATACTCTCCACTACGCTAGTACATATTTCTAGTGCTGGTTTTTTGTCGGCTGTAGCTGGGAGCTGGGAGCTGCTGGAGCTACCATTTTGCACTAATTCGCACTGAAGTATCTCATTGTTGCATTGTAAAGCCGCAATTTTGTACGGCTCACTTCGTTTTTGTGTTCGTCCTGCGTTGGTTGCATTTGTTTCTGACTGGCGCAGAAGCCAAAAACCGCGGCGACTTAAGCTGTTTGTAGTGAATTCCATAGTAGCGTTTACAGCTTCTCCCTTTTTGTTTTTGTCCGTTGTTGTTTTGAGTGGAATTACCAGAAAAAGGATGAACTTGTGCGGTGTCTGCTACTGTCTGTGGCCATGTGTATGAATTACAGGATTAGACTTCGCTGTGTAGTTAGTTTTGCGAAGCGCATAAAAAACGCGGGTGCTTTAACATTGAAAGGACCTATAAAGCATAGAAAGCAGAAAAGCAGAAATCATAAAAAAGCATTTAGTGCAGTTCTGTCTGACAAACTGAAGTCACTGCTCACAAGCATATAAACAAAAGTCTCGCGAGCCTTAAGGCTGATCCGCACTAGAGCCACACAGAGGGATGTGTAAGTAGTCCTCTGTACAGAAACAACGAGTGGGAGGTGAGTATCGTAATATGCACGAGAAATTTGTACAGAGAGAGAAAGAGAAAAGGCGAGAAGAGAAGAGACGAGACGAGACGAGATGAGAAGAAACAGACAGAGAGAGAGAGAGATATGGAAGAGGAGAGAGAAAGAGATGGAAGAAGGGAGAGAGAGATGGAAGAAGAGAGAGAGATGGAGGAAGTGAGAGAAAACGAGATACAGAGAGAGCACAAAGAGAAAGAAAAAAGAGGGAAGGAGAGAGGACAGACAAGCGAGAAAAGAGATACAGAGGGATAAAGATAGATTGTGAAAAAGAACAGAAAATAGAAAGAGAACACAAGAGAGAGAGATTGAAAACGTGAGAGAAAACGATATTTAAGGCTACGTATTTATTCTCTCAACAGCGAAACGAAAGGCGTACCACCCCCCTGAGCAACATTATTCACTTCTCACTGGCGGGCGAATCTGTTTAAGCATGAGAGACCCTCTCGTGTGGCTCGGGCTTTATGGATCACTCGAAGTCGCATAGACCAGTTCAGGCAGTCGGCGGCAGACAAGAACACCACCGAAAAATATAACCCATAATATGATATTGCTACTTTGTAAGGTTTGAAACGATAATTGCATATGTAAACTACAATTACTATAACTGTACTGACGGGGCGTAGAGCAAGTGAAGCGTGAAGGAGATACTCAAACACAAACAAGCCAACAAATACAGCAAAGCAATAAATCTTTCAAAGCACCAAAAAAAAAAAAAGAAACAACCAATACAAAATTGTAGACAACGACTGATGTAAGCGCTACAATGTTCTGAAAATCTGAAAAGATTAAAACATAATATTATTAATCTTCAAGCAAGAATTCTTGAATCATTCGTGGAGTCCACAACATTGAACAATAAATAAGCAATAAGCTATGAGTAAGTCTTAGAGGGGTTCGGTAAAATGTGTTTTTGATTACCAGTTCCATTGAAAGGGGATGTATGTATGTGTTCTACCGAGCTGGGTGCAATCGTTGCCTTCAGCGATCTTAGAACGATCTCAAGTGACACCTATAGAAATAACCCGGAGATTTCGTGAAGCTATGATGCAGCAACAAAATATGGTCAATGCTCTCCTCAACTGAACCGAAGCTGTGGTAATATGAATTGTGTTTTCACCTATTCCATGAATGTCCAATTAGACTCATGAATCAGTATAATTATTTCTTAAAAATCAGTCAACAGATTTATTGGATATCTTCCCAATATTAGAGGAAAATGTTGACCACTATTAGAGGTACACAGAGTCACATATGGGTGAGCCGCCTCAGAAATGGAAGGTACGGAGAATATGGATATATACAGACCCAACTAACCAACCGTCTTTTGAGCTATGCAAACCCACCTCATCTGCACAAATTTCATATACGAATATCGTATGGGTACTTACCATATACGAATATCGTAAGTACCCAAGTATCCTTTTCAGTTTTTAGGGTAATATAAAGTAGCAAATAAGGTTGCTCAAAAAATCCCCAATTCAAATATATTCACTGATACAATACCTTCTTTCCGCAACCCCCCTCTCTCCCAATATTCTCTTCTGCCAAGCATCCAAACAATTTAAACTCAGTGTTATACTTTCGCACCTTCTTCATAATGGAACTCCAATTACTGACTGTAGTGTTACTGGCACGCACAGTGGGCCCCCTCATTACGCATGCAGTCTCGAAGGTAGTTGTAAATTTAAAAAGCAGACAATAAAAAATAAAGTAAATAAGAGAGTATAAAGAAAACGCTCGCGACAGTGGAGTCTTGCATATGACGCATGACCAGGCAAAGTCGTATGAGTAATAAAAAAATTAATTATATAAAATTTCATGGGATTTAATGAAGCGCAAAACTTAATGAATAAAGAAAAATTATTGCAAACACGTCGCATGAAGACCGACTGCATCACAATCCACCACAAAAGTAGCTTGCTGTCATAAGGTGGAAGGGAGAGAGAGGAGGGAAACGTACAAGCAGAGTATCATGGACAAAATCTACACACTTGATATTTGTGGAGATAGTACATACATACTCGTATGTGACCACTGAGCCGCCAGCTCCACTCAAGTCCAGTCAAGTAGGCGATTGGCCGCTTTGTTTATACTCATTGTATTTCCCTTTGAATACTGTGCAGAATTTCGTCTGGTTGTGAAATCCAAAAGATGTGCCGCTGCTGCTGTTTCGTGTTTAAAATAAATAGTTGTGCAGTTTGTTTCACACTTCCGTTCCATTTGTGCCAAAACAACAACAACAACAACAACACTACAACATCGGCAACAGCAACTGACACCGGGCAACTGGTCGGAGCCGGCCAAGTCTCAGTGGTAGACAAAACAGCAGCGCTTCAGCTGTTTGCTTGCAACATAGTTTGAGTTAGTTAAAGCAAGAGCAGCAGCAACAGCAGCAGCATCGCCAGCAATTCCAGCCACTTGGCACTTGGCATGTGTGGGAATGCTGGGAGCGCTTTAGAGGATGAGATGTTTACAATTCTTAATAAAAGAAACACGAAACTGCCAGCATGTTGCGGCGTGTTGTGGCCCATCATAGCAATTGCGGCGTCGATAATTATGTCAGGAAAATTTAAATTGAGATGGGAGTACACAACATGTTTGCCAATTAATGAGCACTCTGTTTAAAAACACATTATACACGATGTACCTTGTTCCTTAAGGATAACTAAGCATAAGTCCTACAGTAAATATTTGTCTGTAGAAATAACAAGATCATATCGCAGTGTGATCGTTATAAACGAATGCAAGTCTGCTAAATTTCTGGATGCTTTCGACGTATTGTATTGGAGTCCCTTACTTGGTGGTCAGCTTCTGTTGCAGCCGCTGTTTTGCTTGGCTAAAAGGTCATCTACAACGCTGTCATCTACGGTAACCACTTAAAACACAGTAAGAACATAAAACGGAGTAACCACACAAATGACAGTGGGAACATAAAATACAGTAAGAACATAAAATAGAGTAAGAACATAAAATAAACTAAGAACATAAAATAAAGTAAGAACATAAAATAAAGTAAGAACATAAAATAAAGCAAGAACATAAAATAAACTAAGAACATAAAAGATTACTAAATGCACATACAAAAAATTGGTCCAACTTTGCAACGGACTCATGCCCTATTTAAGAGTCTTATTTTTTATTTCATCTTCCGACAGCAGAGTAACAATCTTCCTCTGCTTTCCCAAACTTCTCGTTGACTCTTAACCACTTTTTGGCCGTTAACACATTTTAATGATTGTCTTCTCTTAGTCAAGTATCTTTTTCATACATGAGTGCTGTTTCCAACTGATGTCGCAGCCAGCGATATGCACTGTAATTATGAGGTAGTGGAGCTCAATAACATAAACAAGTGGTCTATTCTCAACCATAGTCGGACAATCAGAGGATGAACTGAAAATTCCGTAGATAAACAGCAATATCTTGCATCTTCCTTCAACACTCGGCTACTAAATAAGGAAATATACGCAAATATATCCTTGTAAAGCGTTTAACACATTCACGCATTTGAGTGGACATTTCAAATTGATGGTGTGAAACACATTCATTCTCAACAACTCCAGTATCACGCTGTCCCCATTGTGTGAAACTACTAGCTTACGAGACTGTACGGAAAAGGTAGGCAGTTTATGTTCACTGCCACGCCCACTATTAACAAATATTCTTTCAGATCTATCTAATAAGCGTTTGGACATTAAAAAGACCATACACAAATTCTGCAGAGAAAACCCTACTGAAGATGTTGGAAGACAAAGAGAAAAATGGCGATAATAGTCGATCGAGATTGAAAGACGAGAAGGTTGAATTCTATGCATCTGTCTAGTAAGGAGCACTACTATCAGCGAATGTCAGTAAAAAACTACAATGACAACGACAACTACAACGACAACAACGACTACAACTACAACAACAACTACAACGACAACTGCAACTGCACCGGCAACGACAACAACAACTATAACTACAACAACAACTATAACAAAAACTACAACGGCAACGACAACGACAACAACAACTACAACTACAACGGCAACAACAGGGGCAACGGCAACGACAACAACAACTACTACTACAACTACAACGACAATCAACCGCTTGTTGCATAAATCAGCTTCCCACACGAATGTCACAACTGAATGCTTGTCCAGTGTTCGCCCCTTAAGGAACATTTTAGGTGGGCGACGTGCCGCGACTGCATGCGGAATTCGCAATTAGCCTGAGCACTCGGCGCGCTGGCGAAAGAGCGTACGTAAACGCAGCGCCCACGTATTGCAGATTTATGCACACGCAGAACTTGGAAGCGCAACGACGAGAAAGAAGCCCCACAATGACTGAGAAATTATTTAAAATTAATAACGTACGTGCAGCAAAAGAGCGAACTTCTGGAATGGCTCAACAAAAATATTTATCGTTCAATTCTGACCTACATACTCGTGCCCGCTGCGGTGGTACTATATCAGTAAAATGGGCCTTCAGAAGTTTGAAGCACTTTTATGTGTTTAATTATTGGCAGTAAATATTAACAACATTTCAGCATTCCTCTGCATGAAGATAAAGAACATATTCAACGAATTTCACACAACTTGGGCACATAACTTGAAGAACGACTTCGGCACAAACAATGGAATGGAGTTGACTCAAGTGGCGAGAAGTGTGCTTGCAAATGGTGTGAAGTATGCAAGGAAAGCATTGCTAAAACATATTCGTACTCGTAGGCAGGCAGGTGTGTGTTTGTGTGAGGAAGAGAGTGTACGTATGTGTGTGGAGGAGGAGAGTGTACGTGTGTGTGTGGAGGGAGGCGAGTGTGCTCTGAGCTCTCTGTTTGATAAAACTTTTCCTATTTCACTAAAAAGCCATCATGCCACGATAACAATGAAGTGATCCATTATGAGGAGGCAACCTCGGCAACTGCCATTAGCATATTTTCCTTTGCAATTTCAAGTATTAAATTCCATAAATAAACACACTGGCAATCACTGCCAACACCCACACCAAAACACAATACACGCACACATGCACACATACACACATACACTCACACACACACGACAACTTCCGCACACAATCAGAGGAGCGACCACTCACGTCATTGACAACAATCTCAAGCGTTGTGTTGCCCCATGTCTAAGAGTGTGCGTTTCCAAGGGGGTGTCTGTCTTTTAACACGCATATTAACACCCACACATACATACATGCATACACCCACCCACACACTGAGCAGTTATCAAGCAAATTAAAACTAAAAAGGTGCTTTCCTCCACTATCAAAATAGGACACAACACCTCCCACCACCCCCACTGCCAACATAATCACATGAAACTAACACTTATACAGATGCAGATGCGGATAAGACTCAGAGTTGTGCTCGCATATGTGCGACTTTTGATGCATTAGTGTGAGGGTGATTAAATGTCCATTGTCTCGTATTTCACTCATTGCCAACAGTTGCTTTTTTCCTAGCTGGCCGTTCCCTCTGCTGTTTGCCGGAGTGTTAGTTTGCATTGTGTCAAAAGTGATGAATAGTTTGTTTGCAGTTCCAGTGCTCCGAAGCCAGTTGCGAGATGTGTGAAAAATCCAGCTGAATGTCAAAGGTTAGAGTGCAGGATTGTGGGTGCACTACAAACGTAACATTTTTTGTATGTTTTTCCATGTGGTTCTACCAAAATAAGCTTTACTGTGCCATAATTTGATATTTTAGAGACTGATTTGTACGGTTTCTAAGATTCTAGGAGGAATGCTACTCAAGTTGGCACTAAAGGAAGAACTCTATATATACCTAATTAATTTCATAGAGATCTGTTTATTATTCATAACGCGAAGGTGGACTTTAATATACATTTCAGGAAGAATTGTGATAAAGTGGTGATTGATACAGGAGCCTTGGAAAAGATGCTGCTAAATAGCTGAGAATTGAAAGTCGTGATAGTCGTCTCATTCTGTATGAAGTCTGAGTGTGGTCGAAGGCACTATGCAAAGTAGGAATTGAAGTAGGTAAATAGGATCTCAGAAAGGACCACATGTAAGAACTCAAGATGGAACTCAAATAGGAACTCAGTTAGGAACCCAGATAGGAACTCAGGTAGGGACTCAAGTTGTAACTCAAATATGAGCTCCGATAAGAACTCAAGTGAGAAGTGAAGATGAAACTCAAATATGAACTAAGGTACGAACTAAAGTGGGAATTGAAGTGGTAGGAAATCAGGTGGGAACTGAGGTAAGAACTCAATTAGGAACTCGAGTGAAAGCTCAAGTAGGAATTCAAGAGGAGCTCAGTTAGGATTTCAGGTAGGACCTCAAGTTGAAACTCAAATAGGAACTCAGGTTAGAGCTCAAATTGGAACTCAAATAGGAAGTCAGGTGAGAACTCAAATAGAAACTGAGGTATGTACTGAGGTGGGAATTGAAGTTAGACCTCAGTTCCGAAATCAAGTGGGAACTGAGGGAGGAACTCAAGTGAAAACTCAAGTAGGAATTCAAGATGGAACTAAAAGTTGGAGCTCAGGCAGAAACTCACTTAGGAACTCAGGTAGGAACTCAGGAAGAAACTCAAGTAGGAACTCAGGAAGAAACTCAAGTAGGAAGGAAGTGAAAAATCAAATAATAGGAATTAAGGTATGAACTGAAGTGAGAATTGAAGTTGTACCTCAGTTAGGAAATCAAGTGGGAACTGAGGTAGGAACTCAATTAGGAATTCAAGTGAAAACTCAAGTAGGAAACCAAGAGGGAACTCAAATAGGAGGTCAGTTAGGAACTCAGGTAGAACCTCAAGTTGAAACTCAAAAGAGGAACTAAGGTAGGAACTCAATTTGGAATTGCAGTGGGACCTCAGGTAGGAACTGAAGTGAAGGCTCAGATAAGCACCCAGGTAGAACTCAGTTAGGAACTCACGTGAGAGCTCAAATGGGAACTCAGATATGAACTAAAGTTGGAACTCAAATATGAGCTCAGATAAGAACTCAAGTGAGAACTCAAATAGGAACTCAGCTGAGAATTCAAGTGGGAATTCAAGATGGAACTAAAATTAGAACTCGGTTAGGAACTCAAGTTGGAATTTAAATAGGAACTAAGGTAGGAACTTAAGATGCAACTCAAACAGGAATTCAGGTAAGAACTCAAATGGGAATTCAAGTGGACCTCAGGCAGAAACTCAGGTAGGAACTCAAGGGAAACTTTGAATAGGAACTCAGGTAGAAACTTGAGATGGGACTACAATAGGCACTCAGGTAAGACTCAAGTGGGAACTCAAGCGAGGTAGGAACTCAAGAAGGTCAGTATCAGAATGTAGAAGAAGGTCAGTATCAGAATGTAGGAAATGTGGCAATGATCCACTTAGAGTACAAAGGTAAATATAAAAATAAACGGCATTTGGCACCACCTCTCAATGGTGGCAGTGGATAAGAATCCCACACTCTACTGTCTCAACGGGTATTTCGCCCAATTTAAAACCACAGAAAATACTGTGTGACACTAGAAGATATTGACGTAGTTGGAGGTCATTGCAATAACATAGCTCTACACAACTAACTTAGTAACACTCCCAAGGACCCAACAAAGCCACATCCACCAACCCAGCGAGTAAATTCTGCATTCGTTTCATTGTCTCCTTAAAATGTTCTCTCAATAGCATTCCTTTAGGGTCTGTACGTAACCACACTTTGATTGTTTTCTTTGTTGGAGCAAATGTTTTCAATGGGCTTCATATAATAACCACGGAAGAGAGCTACTTGCATTAACTATCGATATTTCCATCCAAAGGAAACATGATCAATGGTACAATGGCAGGCATGGAACCTTATAACTGGCCACATTTACGAACTTTCCCAGAATCACTTCTTGGGCTCCTGCCTCACCAAGATTCACATCTTCACATCACACTTCTTGCTTCTGGACTTGAAGCAAATGCCATGTGTATCGATGAACACCTGAAATGCGTCAAACCGAATCCGCTTAAATGCCTTGCAATTTCAGCTGGCAATGACTTCATCCCCGCTACAGGCCCACTTCATACGGCAATTGCTCATTCAGCTCATTTGTACCCATCCGCCGCACATACGCGCGTATGATGGGCCATTACCAGCCAGCTGTTAAGCTGCGTAGCGGGGAGACCTCAGCGACCCCGCCCCACGCACAACATTTTTTATAGCAGATTTGCATACTTTTAGGTGCTGTGAAGCTCATCACTTCTGATGGCTTTTCCACTGCTGCTGGCTGCCAGAGACGACGACTCTTTTTGGCTTTATAAATTTTTATGATGCAATGGGAATATGTGAATATGAGCGTGTTGGATGAATGTGTGCGTGTGTGAATGTGTGCGTGTGTGAGCATGTGCGTGTGTTTGTTTAAGTTAAACTTTTATTTGCTTTTCATTATGTATTCGTTATTTTCACCATTATTCCACATAAATTTCAAATGTGCGAAGAAGCGCGCTTGTGAGAGCGATCATAAAAAAAAATTTGTGCAACGTTTTCGCATTCGCGTTGATAAATTTATGCGTTTCCCGCATTTGAGTGTGTTTGAGCTGCGTATGTGTGCGTGTGTTTCCGCTTGTTTTAACACATCCTTTTCGTGTAGAAGGGCGGCGCCGTGTGTTTGCATGTGTGAATGCATGCGTGCGCTTTTAATTTTATTTAGTTGTGCAGTTGCTTTTATTGCAGCCAAGATGCTGACGGCGATGTCGAAATTAAATACGTGCCAAGGTGTTAAAACACTCAACCCTGATAAGTCATTTCGCGTTTGAGCGGCTCTGAGTGCCTTACGTGTATGTTAATAGACCCGCTACTCCCGACTCCTGCTGGGGCTTTTCGCCACTTTTGCTCTTTTCATGGCTCCCATAAAACACAAATAAAAGGAAACTGCTTATGCGAGTATGATTGAGCAGAGTAGCAGTCGCATGACCTGTGTGAATTGTTAATAATGCGCCGGGCTCTTAAAGACTCATAAAACCTGTCAGATTAGTTGCATGTGGGTTAGGTTAAGAGGTAATGCTACTTGAGCAATTTTATGTCAACGATTAAAGGAAAATTAGAAAGAAATAAAGCAAAGCTGATATTTGATAACGCTAAAAGTGCGGGGAGGACCATACTTTGTGCCAGATAATTAAAAGGAGGTTACTTTTATGACAAGCGAATACTGTCAGCGTAGCAAAATGCAGTGCAAATATAGATAGCTCAGTAACTTAGGATTAGTCTGGAAACTATCACTATAGAATTGCTGTAGGTGTATGAGAAAATATTCAATATTAAACAAATATTCAGGTAAATTAAATTAATGAGGACATATATACGATGAGTACCGATATATAGTATGTAGTATGAGTACCGATATCGTATATAGTATGAGTACCGAAATGCTGGACTTAGGATATAGAGCTAAAAGGAGGCCAAATATAAACATTAATTTAGAATAAAAATAAATAAATCAACAATAATGTGTTTATCTACTATTTTGTAAGGACTTCTTGAACTACCCTTGTACCTAGAGAGGAGTTGTGGAATCATTAAATAGTATGAAAATACATTTACATCTGAAGACGTCATTCAATTTTAACATCTAACTTAACATAAAACATGATATATTAAATAATAAAGATGAAATAAATTGCATGAACCTTTAATAGTATTTGGAGGATCTCATGCCGAACACAGGATCCCTTCTCTCACACATTATCATTCAAATATTGTAGCAAAATTCCAGCATCTAGAGGGATTAGTGGAAACTGAGACTTCGAAATTGTCAGCATATCAAGTCAAAGAACTTACATATTATATCAATATTTATGCAGAATGTTAATGTGTGCCCCTTTGCTATCTGGATAGAGACTCAGTCAATGCAGATATTTGTAGTGAAGGAATTGATAACCCTGCAATGAAATCCATATAATTCGGTATCGTAGCCTTCCTGCTAAACAAAATCTTACTATTTGTTCAAATTTACAAAGAAAGTTAATCCTATTGTATGTATGGGAAAATATTATACCATAGAGCATAGTTTTCAAGAATAGATTTCCTCTGAAAATAATATGAATTCGGCCTATACCAATATGAAGCGCCTCATGGTCACTAACACAACAGGCGCCACTATACGAAGGAACACGACAATGTTTGTTTAAATTAAAATATATTGCAGAAATCTTATGACAACATCGCCAAGCCTTCTCCGGACTAGAACTGACAGGATGTGCAAAGAATAGGTGGAACAATGATGAAAACATATGGAAAATAAAAATCTGCGAAACTGTTGTTGTAGAATGAAGCATGGATCAGATATGAATTGAGAGAATTGACTCTAAACCCATCTGCTAAGCAGTGGGGACGAAGCAAGCATTGTTCAGATACGAATTTGTTTCTATCTCTTCTCTTATCTTTGTCTTAAACTCATTGACGTCACGCTAATCCATTGGTAATGATTTTTTGGGGTTCTTTATTTATTGATTCGGATATATAACAGGTTAAGCGAACTATCACAAATCCATGGAGGAATAGTAAGAATTATAAACTGTGTGTCGAAAAATTCTAATTAGTTCATATTAGTAAATTTATGTTCATATCTCGTAGCACTAAGCCAGTTGTGGCTAATCTACAAGTACTTAACTACGATTTTCGTTTTTAATACTAGTCGAGTATTTTACTCAGTAGTGAGCACTATTTTAACAAGCAGGAGTCCGTCCACAGTTGACAAGTTGCTAGATATGTTTCCTTTGAATGCAGTGAGCACCTAATTGACAGTCAGATCCAAACAGAGGTGGTCAAGCCAAATCTGACTACATTATGGCAATCTAAATTCTTGTTAGACTGCTGTCCCCTTACTCCTGTGGCTTATAGAATTGATATTGGCCCCTCTACGACTCCTGTGTGTACCATAAAGCCGATTATTTATTCTTCCCTTTCATTGTTATGTTGGTATTTCAGGATGCTAATACACCAGCTTCTTAGCCAGTTGTGTCACAACAATTCATATCGTCCTTAATTTCTGAATTACATATTAACTACATCACTCATGATACATTTTGTACAACAATCCCACCGCGACTATCTAAATTTGAACTTTGGAAGCACACTTCTTAAAGACAAATATAAAAAGAAGAACAAATATATAATTAGTGGTGCAATATATGATAGATTATGGCTCTCATGCTTTATAATGTACCAATTGAGCAATAATATATCGACCAATATAACATCATCGATGTATTATAACTATCACACCATTAGTGCCTTGAACTACAGGCTCCGTATATAAAATAGAGAAGGACTTTTGAATATACAACAGAAATAAGAAGACTCCGTCTTAGTATTTGGCATGACTCTTACCACACTCGAGCCTAAAGTTGCGACCTTTACGTAATGCAGGGATTACATTACTATACCGACAGGAAAACTTTGCTCTTGGAAATCATTGCAACAACATGGCTCTACAGAGCAAAACTGATATCACTTCCAAGAAACTGAGAGAGTTTCCTGAGTCCCTGAAAGCTTTGGCTGCTGATATTATTCAAATGAAACGTTCGATTCCTCACCCGATTTACTTGCCTTAATAACTATAACGCTCAGTCCTGTTGTATCGAAAGCTGTTAACACTGGCAACAGATTTTCTTCCTATCAATATTGATATTTTTCCAAGAAGAGGGTCTTATTCTAGTAGAAACCATAATAAATGAGATTTGACAATACATTTCACAGATCCTTCAGTCACATAAGCGATCGACTCCCAACTCTTAAGAAATACTCATAACAACTTCAGGTCGATCTAATCCCACACACACTTCAAAATAAAGGACATTCAGTAGGATGAGAGTGCCGAAACGACCGCCACCTGGAAAAGAGTGCACGCAAAGAAAAGTGGCCGCAAGCAGATTGGTACTTGAAAACGCATTCTCTGTTTGCTTTCACTTAAATCACAGAACCCACGTGAAAACGCAAAACGCCACAGCAACCCGCAATCAATGCCTACTGAAACCAGGCGAAATGAGAGAAATAAAGTGCAAACACACAAAAAAGCCTGCAACCGAAAACAGAGAAAAGGCCAAAAAGCAATAAACGAACAAAAACTGAAACTTGTGATTTGCACGTAGGATGAAATGCATGAATTCACATATGGACTGCATATATCAAAAGTAACAACAACAATTGCCACAACAATAACAGCAACAACAACAATGGCCACAACAACAGCAGCAACAACAACAACAACAACACAAAATGCACTGAGAACGGAAGCAACTGCACACACATATGCCAAAAACCTGGACACGATTTATTATGCAAAAGTTATGTAAAGATATGCAACAACAACAACAGCGACCGAGGCGCTCTCGCAAAAAAAGGAAAGAACAGCAGAAAGGAGAACTTGCTCCCACAACCCACAGCAAGAATTTCGTAAGTGAAATACTCGTAATTCCACAATTCAAATGAAAATTGTTGCCATTCGCCATATGAGCGAGCATTGGCATTGGAATAGCTGCGGCAGAGATCTGGTGGAGAGTGCCCGGCTAGGCCACAACTTAAATTTGCAGTGAACAACGGGCACGCAGGGGGCGAGCCTCAAATACGAACAGTCACCAACAAAAAAAAAAAAAAAAAAAAAAACTGGAAACAAATAAAAAAAAACCCAAAAAAACCAAAGGAGAACGTTTTTTTAGCAATTGTTGAAATGAATCCCATAAACGGAAGGTGGAACTGCGTTGGGTACTGATTCCAAAGCGCTACATTCAGTACAGGGAGTATGACGACTTCATGCAGCATTTTGTCCAACGGGAAGTCAGTCGACCTGCTAAGGGAGTTGAAGAGATATGCGAGTACTTTGAGACTGAACTCTCCTAACCTCATGCAGTCACCTTTGACTGCTTTCACAGTGTTCACTTTTGCTTTCACAGGTAGTCACGAAGTGTGCACGAGTATAAATATACAATTAATTTAGAATCATCCAACTCAGCAAATTGTTGTTGCACACATTTCAACAGAGACGTACTTTCTGACTCAAATAGATATCTATTAAACCGCTGTTGTCACAATTTATCTGCCAACAACGAGAAGAAAACCACAAATTAAATCATTCCCAGAGCACGTTTAGCCAGCGTTCAGCTCCTCCGCTGCCTCAACCCACATAGAAAAGTAGAGAAAAAAATTGGAAACAATTTCCACAATTCTAAAACAAACGTTCGGTGCCGCTGCGAGTTCGAGTGGTGGCGACTAAATGAGTCACATTTGAATGATGCTCGTTTTACTCGAGAGCTGAGCAAGCAGCAGCAGCAGCAGCAACACCACTATCTGCAACAATACTAGCTGCAATACCACTAGCTGCAACACTACTAGCAGCAGCAACACCACTAGCAGCAGCAACACCACTAGCAGCATCATCAGCCGCAGCAGCAGCACACAATTTTCTGTATTTGACTCTTGTTGCATTTTAATTTATTGCCCATGGAGACGCTGGCAGTGGCCCTGGCAAATCCAAAGCCAAGCCAAAGGAAGAAGGAGTGCCTATAATACCCGTGTAGCCAGAGCATTTGCACATCGCACGGTTGCGATCAGCAGCTGCAGCTACAAACGTATCTCCATCTGTGTATCTGTGCCTGCCACTGCAATTGCAAGCACAATTCAAAGTTGCAGTGTCCTTCAACCCGAAAAGACAAACTTGAATTTAAATTGAAAATTCACCTGTTAAGTTTCTCAGCATTTAATCTTAATTAAATCGAAATGATTTTATAACTTGAACGCCGACAGACAAAACGACTGACTGAGTGTGTCCATTCAGTCCCACTGCTTACTGGCTTGCTTGCTGTGGCGACTACGGCAAGCAGTCGAGTTGGATCGAGTAGCGCTGCGTCTGTATTTGTCAGTGGAGCATATTTCAAAAGCGGAGCTGGCAGTGCGTATGTGTGCTGGTGAGGCTGCTGCTGCTGCTGGTTACGTCGACCATTGAAAGTGTCTCTGCTTTCATGCACTGACATATCCGCCCTGTCGCTGCCGCCAGCCCCAGCCGTGTTTACCTGCACCACACTTGCTCTCAGCTCCGGCAGCGACATTTCGCCACACCTGACGTGCCGCCTGCCTGCCTGTCTGCCTGCCTGCCTGCCTGCCTGCCTGCCACTGTTGCCTTTGCCATGTCGTATCTGGCAGATAAATTTAAATTGAATTGCAATTTCAAGTGCGAGACTCGGACTCCACTCAACTCGACTCAATTCAACTCAGCTCAGCTCTTAGCTCGCTTCCCGTATCGCATCGCATCGCCTCGCATCGCCTCGCCACGTTTCGTGACGCTGTGACTGGTCCTTTTCACTCCTATGTAAAGTTCGTTTCGTTTTAATAGTTTTATAAAGAGGAATAAAACGAAATTAAATGGGGGCTTTATTTTTTTATGCTGCTGAAGTGAAGAGCTCTCCACCGGCAACTCTTTCATGCAATTGAACATTTCACCGCTGTCGAGTGTTTGTTCGCTGGGATGCTGTACGGCAACTGGAAATATAACTCCGCACACACACACACACACACACACATTCATAGAAGCGAGTATGGTCTAAATTGTTATTTAATTATATGCGACATAAAGTGTGTCATAGAATTAGAGCAGCTCAAACACCGAACGAAATGAAAATTAATTCGAAATTAATTCAATTCAATTACGAGCAGGGAATTTACACAGTGAATGTGGTAAATTGGATTGCATTTTCGCATTTAAACTTTTCACATGATGCCAATGGGACAAGAAGTCCCTTACGTCCCTCCCCAGAATCACACAATTCTTGCACACTTTTGGCATTGGAAAAAGTGCAACGGAAGACACAAAACACAAAAAAGTGTGCGGAGCAACCGGAAAAGAACAACACAAAAAAGCAAATGGCAAATTCTGTGTATGAGCTTGTAAACCCACGTTAAATGCTCACCTTGTGATAACCGCAAACGGAGGGGAGCAGAGCAAACGACTCAAAAGATTCAAAAGGATATGCAAGACAAAAAACTTCATAAAATGTCCTTTAACGCAAAAAACACTGACAAAGTGTATTTCATTTGTTTGTTAAGTTCTGGATACGTACACTAAAATGAACTTCGTTCGCTTGTATGGCACGGCACCCGTATTGGCAGCAGCAGCGGCACCTTTGACACCGGCTTTGCTCTTTTGAGCCTTTTGGGTTAACTTAACATTACTTTATTCTTTTTTTATTTTCCCTTTTTCTTGCTGCTGTTTTCCTTAACCCCTTCGGGAGCACTTATCGCTGTGACTGTCTGAAAGGTGGGAGTGACACAAAAGTGTGCAAGCAGTCAGGTAATTTAATGTATTGCAGGGAGGACCCTTTTAAATTTCCCTCCAATTGCTTGGGCACCCTTTCGCCGCATTGGGCGGGGGCAAATTTAACAAATTGCTCACGCTAATCGCCAAATTTATGAGCATGTATCCTGCCAGTTTATGTAAACCGATATAAATTTCCTCAACGCCATTGTGAAACTCCACTCAATCGATTCGGAGAAATTGGTATGATATTTATAGTGTGATGACCCAATCTCTCAGATGATATCGAATATTTTCTTCATGCCACACGGTGGGACCGCAATATTCTGGTGGTAAAATGGGTTGTTAAGGACAGTAGTTAGAAAATGAATATGCTTTGAAATGAGAAGAAGCTTGATGAAGGGTTGACTTAACAATAGCACTCTCAGAGAATTCTCTATCTCATGTATACATATATACCTGTGATAGAGAATTCTCTGAGAGTGCTATTATTATATTACTTTCGTAGGAGGAATGACGATTTGATCCACAAGAGGGCCTATAACTCCATACCGGAAATTCTGCTGAAAGTGAAGTATACGAAATGAAATAAAAGTTGCAACTAATTTTGATAATAGCCGGGGGGGGATTTAAAACTAATCCTTGCGAGATTTTAAGCAGCAATTTGATGCAATATTAATTTACGAATATTTTGGTACAGTGGTGTAATCGACCATTCTTTCTTCAAGATCAAACATGGGCGAGTAGTAACTCTGAACCGATGAAAGGTACCAAGTTGTTTCTAGATGTCTTTAGGCTCCGAAAGCAAAATATGAATCCTCCCAGGATACATTTTCAATGAGATTCTGTGGCACATATTACGCACGCCAAATTCGCGGCTTATTGGCAAGGGAATTCAGAGATGCCGTAATTTCGCGACATAGTGACTTCATTTGACCACCAATAAGCGATATTTAGCTTCAGTTTGTTTGATTATATTAAAACCGTTGTTTACGCCTACCAAACAAGATCAATTTGAGGCTTCAGAAGAAAGTGGAGGTTGCCGTTTAAGTACGTCACTAATGGCCACTCGTAGTAAGAAGTTTGAGAAGACCAATTTGAAGAGGAATCTTTACAATATTCCCTTCATATAAACTATTCCCGGTCTTAATTTCATAGATTAAACACAGAAACATATCCGCAAGGACTTCTTTTGAGTGCTACTTGATACTTTAATAAATATCAAATTTTGCTCTGCCAAAATAGGGTTAAAGTGTGTGAATAATGAATCAACTTTGCATGGTGCTACAACCTTCGGACAAAGTGAAATCTGTCAATCGGCGTTCGCAGGACGAAGGACCTCGGCACACTTACTTTCCACTTTGCTTGTAGTAAATGTGAAATAGGGTGAGAATCTGATAAGAAGTACAAATTTCACATTTCGCAAAATGGGAACGGGTTCGGTGTGAGTAAGGACATGTCAAAGTAGCGTTTGACTCGAATTAATGTCAAATGGCGTTTGTGTTAAATATGTGACCCTATGTGAAGCAGTCTAATCATCGCACTTCTGCTCCCCTCATTACCTGCCACTGTTTTATGGCAGTTGTGTTGCATTTGACATTTCGCAAATGCACTTCGGAGGATTGAGTTCTCCTCCGCTCCTCTCATTTTGCACTCGTTCCCAATTAGCACTCCTTGATGGAGCGTTAGGAAAAGTATTTGCCAACGTTTTTAGTCTCATTTCAATTGTGCCACGCTTAGAACTGACGTAGCAACGCAACGCCCCGGCGCCGAGTCGACCTCAATGCTGGGGCGTGCTTTTGTCATTTGTGTAGTGTAGTTTTGAGCCTCTCGAAAATGTGCCACTGGAGAGCTGAAGAGATTTTGCGGCATGCAGACTGACATGTACCCCGGCGCCCCCTCACAAGCCGTGACAGCAGAACCGAATTGTTCGTGCTGGGGACTGAATAGCTGAGAGTAGCCCACTTGACGAGCCCTTCAGAACCTCCTCGCTGAAGCTTTCATTTACTGTACACACACACTTATTTAATTGTCAACAGCTGCAGTTGGCATTTGAATTGTTCTTATGTGGGTGTGTAAGTGTGTTTGTGTGTGTGAGAGATGTTGTAAAAGTGGGTATTTTAATATTAATAATAATAAAAACGACAATAGAGATGAAAGTTGACATTTGTGCTGCATTTGTCATTTATTGACAACAAAAGCACACACTTCACATGCGCCAAGTGCGATATGCGTTGGGGCTGTGTGCTTATTCGGAGGGGTTTCGTGAGTGGGAGTTCGGAAAAATCACCAATTGTCAAGTATGCCATAACTTTTCATAGCTATTCAGGAGACTCGATAATAACCGCAAGCGGAATCTTTGTCCTTGCATATCCGATTCCTTTGTTTCAATTGCTACGCGTGCGAGTACGAGTACGAGAGCATATGTCAAAGTTTGCTGTGCATGGCGTGGCGTAATTTAAGCGTTCGTTTGTCAAAATGTTTGAGTTGTGATGAGGGTACCGAAGGACACACTTGAAAAATTTATTAAGTGCATGTCGTTTGTGAAATTCAATTCGATTTTTTGCTTTGTTTATGCAAATTCAAATAACGAAGGCAGCAGATGGTAGCGACATATGCCGGTCGAACAGGTTAAGCTGCGCAGATCTCTGACATGCCAGGGGGGAGGGGCACGCAAATTATACTGACAGCGGTGAATGACAGGAAATTACAGAACGTACGCTATTAAGTAATCAATCAATAGAAGCAAAGAGAGCTTGGCCAATCAAATACTAAAGTGCCATTAACTGCACTGCAAGTGATCCTCCACAACCGTGGCTGGCACTAAATATTGGGCCTGACCACAATAAGACGGTCAGATCGGGCAACGTGGGGAAGGGTGCGTGAATTGTGAAGAAACCAGTTTAGTCCACGAAATAAACTGTTTCTCCAGAACACTTTCCGAAGCTAAAAGGTTTCCAACAGATTTAAGGCCAATGTGGCAGGCTCAGCATTAATTGTGAGCTAAGTTGTGTTCAAAGGCCTGGATACGAATTTTGTTCTGCATTCAGGCGACGACTCGTATACACCAAATATTTCATCAATGCTGCAATTCTAGAATCTAAACCTGATGAATTCTAAGTGTAGGTGGCGCCGTGAGTATTACGCCCCTTACGATCTCAATGATTCAAAATATAACAGAAGCATCGCTGGGGTAATTTTAGGTAGAGTCCCGAAAGTTTTTTATATCGAAAGTAGGCGTGAACTTTATGTGATGAGCCCCAACTTTTACGAACGGCTTTATAATGTTATTATGCCCAATCCCTCCAATATTTTCGATGTGTCTGGAGTTATGAACCTGCTAAAAGGACCAAATTTTCCTTAGAGTATTTAACTATAAAATTTCATTGTTATGTCATCAATAGAACCCAAGTAATAGTCATTTTAGAAAAGGTGCCTACAGTTTCATGCATTTGAAGCAGAAGTGGTAGTTGCTGAAGTGGGTTCCAATTATGTCTCCAAGTCCTGGCTATAACTCAGCAAATTTTGATTAAGGAATATCTAACAGTGTGGAAAAAGTGACGGTAAGACGGAAGGACAAAAACCAAATCTGCTTAGAGTCCATAGCAGCTACTCTTTGTTAGAGTTAGAAAGCAACTCCATCCCAAAACTTTAGTATAACCTTTCATCCCTTTTCCAAGGATAGTTATAAAGGTATAAATTGTGGGAAGTAGTAATAAGTAGTGTAAGCAGGCGTATGAATAATAAATGTGTCGATGAATAATCAACGAAACAGAGATTAAGTATGTCTAATTAGTTAATTAGTTTGGGTTCCAGTCTTGCAATATTTCATCATAAAGAGAACACTTCATTACCCCAACCACATAATTTGTAGCAAAGTAAGTAAGTCAGAAATTTATTTTCGGGATATTAACTGAGACTTCGTAAAGATCACAATATCGACATGAGGGGGGAAATGGACTATGATGCCATATTCCTGACTCGTTTTATTGCATTTTGATTGTCTTACAAAACTATGAAGTTTCCTATAAATGATTAACAATTTATTTAATCCTTACCATCAATATAAATTGACTGATGGAACTTCGAAGATGGAGTTTCAAAGAATGCTTCCATTTAGCAGCTCCCCATGTTCATATTGGGGACTGTTTTCTACAAGACTAATCCAGTGACATGTGAACAGAAACTGATTCATATATTTTCGTAAAGTGGAGTCTGCATAAACACAAGAAATCACAATGATATACACAAAATCATTTCAACTTATTCATACCAACGAGGAATAAACAAAGTACCAAGTGACTCCAACAGCTTCAATTCAAGCAGACCTTCCGTCCTTCTAAGGACTTTACTACAATGACATAATTACTCATTGTGAACTTTATTCTAAAAGTAGCCCCAGAAAGCATTTATATGAATACTCACTGTGGAACTGGGCCACTATACGAGGCTCTCTCACTGAAAGTGTCCTCATTTGGAATCAAGTTTACTCTGTCCCCTTCAATCAACTCGTATCATTTGAAGAAATATGAACATATTGCCAAGTACGTTTGCCTGTAAGTCAAGCATGGAAAACTGAATAAGTCACCCCAATGCGCCAACGTAATTTCGTTTAACAATTGTTAAAAAAAAATTACTTTGTAAATCAAAAACACGCACACACCCACACCAACACCAACACGTACACGAACACACCCGCCGAATTCTTTTAGCATGATTGAAATTCAGCACAAATCAGATTTAAGGATAAGGAGGAGACTTTAAAAACAAACAAACAAAAAAAGTAAATAAATGATGAAAAAAGACAAGAAACCGGCAGAGCTCTAAAATCAAAGTCAGACATGCAGCAGGAAGAACAACACAACACAACACAGACGAAACGACGAAGAACAAAAACGACATTGAAGCTGATGATTTTCTTGGAACGACAATAATTCATTGTCAAGGCAGGGAACCGAACGGAGAACTCCAGCGAAACCAAACCGCGCCGTACTGCCAACGAGCACAACCGCATTAGCCCCACCAAGAGTCAAGGGATTGAATGCAAACGACACCATGGCGAGAGACTTGTGGGCACAGGCAGGAAGGCGCCGGGGCAGGAGGCGCTGCACAGGATGGCAGCTGCATGTATCGCCTGCTGCAAGACCGAACGAACGTGGGTCGTTGCAAAAAATTAATTTCAAAAATTTGCGTTGGTTGTGCGCTCCACCGAAAGCGTAGGCAATGCCTGGCAAAGCAAGGCGCAAATGTTGTGCGGTAATTTTATTACCGCTCGCAATGCGGATGATGAAGCGAGCGCGCCCATATAAACCCAAGTACACCGTTGGCAGACAGACAGACTCGTGCGTGTTGCTCCTCGTGCGACTTGATGCTGTGAACTTGACACAAAAGTTAACTAAACAACAAGCGACTCAAAGGAAACAACAACAACAAGGAGGCGGCAGCAGCAACAACGATCGCAACCAGCTTATTGAGCATTTGTGGCATGTAGCAGCATTTAGTGCAGCAGTCGCTGGGAAGGGACAGAGTTTGAAGGCAGTTTGTGGGCACGTCACTCGCTCGCATGCAACAAAAACTGCTGTCATTAAGGTGAGAAGCGTTTTTATGCTCTTTTTTGAACTGCAAATAACACCGAATCAAATGCAGCAACAACATGGCTGTGGCTTACTTGAATGTGGCTCATTGCTCTGTTCAACATTTCTCTGTTCAATGGTGCTACGAAGGCAGAGGAAAGTTTGCGAGTATAAAGGAGCAAATCAGTCTATGCAGTTGTTGATGCAGCAATAAATGCTAATGAGGAATACCGAGAATATGAAGAACACACAATGTTGGCTTTGTTAGACAGCGAAGGAGATGTTAATAATACTTAATACAAGAAAATCATCAACACCCTATCTATAAATGGAGTAGATCCGTCACACGATGCTACGGTCTATTTGGCAGAAAGGTTCATATACTATCCAACTATGATGTCGCTACCGGAAGTGCTAGAAATTCTTACCTTTCAAGATGGTGTTCTTCGAACCTTCTGTAAAACCTGATGGCAAACAAGCTGTTATAATCCAGGGCAAAGACGTGGCTCACATCTGGGCATTAAGCGAAGACAATACTGCTATAGATGTATCGAGGATGTTGGTGACTTCATTAAGAATCTATTGTAAGTTCGCCATGTCCTTGGGAACAATTTGGTTGTTAACCCAAACATAGCTGAGTTTCATACCTCTCCACTTCCATTTTATGATGATGATGCATAAGAAAATTCCAATATGATAATTTTGAAACTTTCTTCATTAAGAATCTGTTGTAAGTACGCCATGTCCTTGGGAACAATTTGGTTGTTAACCCAAACAAAGCTGAGTGGGTCTTTCATACCGCTCCACTTCGATTTTATGATGATGATGCATAGGAAAATCCCAATATAATTATTTCGAAACTTTCTGCAACTCATTCTCTCAGATGTGGAAAAGGAATTATATGAGGATAGCAATTCTTAAATTTATATGTTTACTATAAGGCTTAAAATGACACTTGGTCTTGCAGAGTGGTCGACAGCTTTGGTAAGTACATTTGGTTTATACATAGAATCACAGATGGGAATCTCTTTTCATCACTGCAACTTTGAGGATCACACAATTGACAGTTCTCGAAAGAGATCCAACATTTTTTAGTCCAGTCCAGAGTTTCTAAGCATTTTCTATATGAAAAAATGTCGATGGCTCCCAACTATTTGGCCTTTCACAAGCAGTGTTAAGGCTTTGAATTCAAAACAGCGATGATGGGGGCTTGAACGATAGGCCCAATGTTTAAAGATACACTGTATATATATATATATATATATATATATATATATATATATATATATATATATATATATATATATATATATATATATATATATATATATATATATATATATATATATATATATATATATATATATATATATATATATATATATATATATATATATATATATATATATATATATATATATATATATATATATATATATATATATATATATATATATATATATATATATATATATATATATATATATATATATATATATATATATATATATATATATATATATATATATATATATATATATATATATATATATATATATATATATATATATATATATATATATATATATATATATATATATATATATATATATATATATATATATATATATATATATATATATATATATATATATATATATATATATATATATATATATATATATATATATATATATATATATATATATATATATATATATATATATATATATATATATATATATATATATATATATATATATATATATATATATATATATATATATATATATATATATATATATATATATATATATATATATATATATATATATATATATATATATATATATATATATATATATATATATATATATATATATATATATATATACACAGGCAGTTCATTAATATTATAGAGGGCTGGAATAGAGGAATTGAATACAAATATAAAATTTCCCATTCATTGGGAAGGATATGTTTCTAGAACAGCCTTGACATGCAAATGCCTCATGAGTTGAGAAATTAACTATCAACCTGAGTAAGTTGTGGATTCCTTTCTAAATTAATCAGTTGAACATAGCAAAACCACCATTAACAAACCTAAATCCACAAAATTTTTCCCATTCTTTGGGAAGGATATGTTTCCAGCTCACGCAAATGGCTCATGAGTTCACAAATGAAGTATCAACCTGAGTAAATTGTGTATTCTATCTCTAAATTGACCAGTTAAACATAGCAAAGCCGCTATTAACCAATCTAAATCCACAAAATGTTTCCCATTAGAATGACCCTGAATTTTTCATATTAATTTTGACAAAGTTTCTTTTGCTTCTTAGGACTCCAGTGGAGATTTCTTTATGCTTCAGTGAGAAACTTTCAAAAACAACGAAATTAAAACATTTTCCTGTTCTTCATTTGCTGCTTCCCCTATAGAGCTCTGTCCAATTTGCAGGAGAACTGCCTCATCACCTACCGAAATTAAGCAAATATGGAAAAGAACTCAATGCTTGAGGCGAAACTCCTTTTTTGCCGATATTTAATTAAAAAAATCTTATTAAGTACTTTTTCGCTTCATGTTTTTTTGTGTGTTTGTGTGTTTGCCTTTGGTTTGCTGCACGACCACCACAGGCATCCGACAGCTACGCAGCTACACTGTGAGAAAAACCCTTTCTTGTGAGTAAACAGAAAAACAATGCGGGGAAAAAAGCCAAGCAAAACAGAAAAAACGCTTCAATGACTTGAAACAAAAAGCGAAAACTCATTAAAATGTTCATTTGCGAACCAACATTGATACTGCAACAACAACAATAACAACAATAACAACAACAACAATAACAACAACAAGCACAGGAACAATTACAACAACAACAAGCACAAGAACAATAACAAGAACCACAACAACAGTAGCAGCAACTGTATCGGAGCAGCAGCTAAAAACTCCACACAAGTGGTGGGGATTGCACTTTTTGCCCAAGGAACGTTTCGGCTCTCCCACAGAACCACTCCGGTGTGCACCTTAACTGGCAGCAACGGAACTCGGTACAACTCATTCAACCAAGTGCACCATTGTGCGGCGACACTCATTCGCTCACAGAGAGTGGCGATGGCAGTTTTACTGCCACTGTTGCGGGGATTGGAGGTGGAAGTGGACTGGTGACTGGGATGGGAGCTGGGCTGGCATTGGCACTGACTGTCTTTCTTATTTGTAACAAAAACCACAAAGTCATCTCCGGTTTATTTGCAACGAAGCCACATGAAATTTAGTTGCCACAATGAACAGCCACAAAACTAACAACAACAGCAACAACTGCCGCAATGGCAACAAAAGGAGCCATTCAAGTTGGCGAATGAATAAAGTGGCAAGAAATGCGATACATCGAATTTAATTTCCTGTCAAATCGCTTTAAATACGCAGTCAAGCAGAAACGAGCACCGACAGCGACGGAGACGGAGACAGCGACCGCGGCTGCCAGTCGGACTGCGGCAGGAACGAATTACGGGCAAGGTTCAATCAGTGCAGTTAGTCAAGTGCAGCGGCAAACCCAACAAAACGAAACTAAAACCACGCAAAAATAAAAGAAATAATCTTTTTTTTTAAATTAAACTTTGCAAAAATTTTTATTTCCAATCATTTTTAATTGACAATAAAAATTGTACGCAGAATTTGTGGGCCTAAATTAGCCCAGCGGGCAACAACGCAATAATTACAAGCGAAACAACAACATCAGCAACAACAACACCAGCAGCAACAGCATGCAATGATTTAAAACAGAAAACAGAAATGAACAACAACATTCCAGCAGAAAATTGAATGCAACTTTCGAGCACCATCAACAACAACAACAACAAGAACAACAACACAAGCATCTGCAATAAGAGCCACGCTGAAGGGAAAAGAATTTAAACGAAAAGGAATTCGAGCGCCTGAGGCGTTGCATCTTGTACGAAAATCACATGCAGCATGCATGGAGGCAGACAACGCCCCAAACCCAGCCAAACAGACGGACAAACCTTCACACACACACACACACACTCACAGAACAGCAGCTCTCCACAGGTAAATGAAGCAGTTGAAGCACGAGCAAAAGGGAGGCACTCGAACGCATAATTCAAAAATCGATTTTCGCTTAAGCATTTCTGATCGGTTTCTTCTCCTTTTTGGGCTCCTCTCTTTGTTTTACTTACGACCACAATAGCCCGTTTTGGCCTGCGGGCAAGAAGCCTTCTTCGCTTTGAATTATCACTCAAAATTGTAACGCAACAACAGCTGCGAAACCGTATTCGCCGCCTGTTTAAAGAGCTCGCTGGGGAAGCTGCAATCGCAGCATTCACTTTTGATACTGCTTAGCTTGGAATACTCACGATCACAGACACATTTCGGAGAGGGCAGTGGCTCATAAGGAAGGGTTAATCCAGTTAGCTAGCAATTCACCATTGATACGAGCAACGAGACTGATCTGATTGCTGTAATTCATAGCGAGCCACTTTGCCTTCACTTGCAGAGCCACCAAACTTTCTCTTCTTTAGAAGGATAGATAGAAGTGGTTTAGACCAGAGCACCGCAGTCAGTCATTGATATCCATTGTACTATAAGGCTGAAAATATTTAGGGCAAGGTGGAGATAGAGTGTTGTGAAAGGGAAGTAACACCTTTTTCAACTTTTTTGACTCGTTTATGAATCTCGGAAGTCTGTCCAGGGATAAGGAATATACATTGTCCATTCACAAAACATCTGACCCTAATATGCGCCTCCTCCTTCTGGCAAAGACAGGAGAAGCGAAGAGAAAATACGCTGTGCCGTCCTATTCTTCCTCGAAAAAAACGACTCAGTTCGAAATCACGATGATGCCTATGGTCCCAATACTATGGCCCCGTGGATTATGTCCCTCGATTACCCCAAACAATAGTCGAAGATCTTTCCTTCGTAACGTTTGGGGAAACTCCCTAACTTTGGGCTCTGGAAGAAGGACTTGGTTGGTTTTGCAAGCAACAGACCTGCATTCTGATTCTTAGAGTAGACCTCACAGCGAACCTCTAACAACAAAGAAAATAGACATTCTAAGCGAGAAAAAGTACGTGTCGGTCCTTCAAAGTCCTTAAAGCCACTTAGCCAACAACAAATCAGAATAAATCACAACTGTCAATTGAATAATACGCACAATCAGATTTCCTGAGTGGACCACTCCATAGCAACGCTAGTAATTGATTTACTAGAAACATCAGCGGCTTTATCCTAGCAACACATCCTGGCGAGTTTATGGAATTTTTAAAAACAAATTCAAGCTGGTACAGAGGTTGATTTTCCTGGCGATTTGTTTGCGAGCGAGTGCCCAGCAATGCATATGTTTATGAAATATGCCAAAGCAAATGCTCGCTTTGCCTGTGACTGGTGGCAATAAAAATGTTTGTTCAGTGGACTGAACCCCCCCATTCATGCATTTGCCAAGTGTAGTCGTGGAATTTAGGCAGCGGCCAAACGAACTGAGCGTCCAGCGGCCACGCAAAAAAGAGAAAGTCATTCGTACGCCGGTGGTGCTGGAACGTAGCTGGCCGACGCAAAAGGCACTGCAGGCGCACGTATGCGTATCGACAAAATTGGCTGTGGAATTTTTTCGCCAACACCAAAAAACCAGAAAAAAAATCACCGCAAAAAACACCAGAAATGGAGTCACAAAAGGCAAGTCGCGGACTGTATTGAAAAGCGGAAAAGGAAAGCGCGGAAATATGCTGCGCAAGTCTAACGAAGCGCACGCTGCTGCACACGGTGCACATGTGGAGCAGGGTTACCACGCTACCGTACGGCGCCATGTCGCGCGGATGCGGATGCGGATGCCGACCAGTCAAAGGTGCGAGCTATATTTTTGCTGCCGAACATAAACTTTTAAAATACCTCTACGCTGGCTGAATTTTAAATTTCTAAACGCTTTAAGTGCAACACGCCACTCACACACCCACAGCGCCAATACATAAACACAGACGCACGTCAAAGGACGTTTATGACGCGCGCACGTGTAATTATTTCTTTGACTCCGGGCAATGTCATAATTTTTGTGACATAATAAATTTGGTTTGTTGCTAACAAATGCGCAAAATGTCGACAACATGTCGGCATCCAGCTCGCTCGCTCACTTGGCTCCTTGCTGGTAAAGGGGGCATGTGTAGATTTCGCTTTATTTATTGTGTGGCGTCCTACACGCAGACGAACGGGCTGTTCAGATTTTCGCTGTTTATTCTTGTGTGGCTGGTATTAAGTTGGCTGCTGGTGTGTCGCCAGGACGATGATGGATGGCTCCTTGCGATCTGCGTGTACTTGAAGGGAGAAAATTCTGCTGAGCTCTGGGAAATTATTTCGGGACGGACATTTTTAGCTTCAAGTGGTTTCTGGTCTCTAAGAGAATTTATAGAATATTTTTGATCATCAGGTGCTCCCAAATGTGATCTTGTTCCTCTTTCATATGCAAATATCGTGGTTTTAGTATATTATTATACCTACATATATTTATTATACCTAACATCATAGTGAACAAAGTCTGCAAGGATGTGGTAGAATGAGTACTAGCAACTGAAGTCAAAGATTCTTTGGGAAATGTATTTTGAAATAAGCTCTTCAAGATCATGCCAAGGACCTGCCTTGAACTCGCAATCCTATGTCTGCGATACTAATATTTTTACCACTAAAACACAGACGCCGAGAAGTGTTCAATTCATAAGGAATAAGGATAACTTAAGGATTGTTTTGTAAAGCAGGCTTTACAACAGAACTTCCTCCAGATTTGGTGGCACTTCTGCCGACTGTCAATGATTGAGAGAAAAGTACGCAAGAGAATGTCACAACAATAACTATGATGAGTATTCAGTGCCCTTATTAACACTGCCGAGGTAATGCCAAAGAGGTCGTCCAAAGTGTCAATGCAAATCGCCTGTTTAATTCAAAAATGACGTCATAAAAAATACAATATTAGTATTATCATTATTATATCTTATACCAAATATAATTATGAGTGCAAGGTGTTGGGGGAATGAGTACTAGCTACAGAGGCCTTCTACTCGAAGAGAAAAGGATTTTTTGGAAACAAGCATTTTGGAGACCAAGCCCGTGGCAGCATATGAACCTACGACCATCGGGGTGTGAGTCTACATGCTTACCACTAGACAACAGACGATGGCTGTCTATACAATATTATTGTGCAGTTCTGTTCACAACTCCATTAAAAAGTAATAGAACAGATTGTGAACCTAGTCTTGCTGAAAATTTCACTGGTATTCCTGTGTATTTGTTCACCATTGAATAGCGATGTATTACTGATATCCTTCGAATTGATACTTTGAGGCCCCTTACGTGAGTCTCATTTAAGAATTCTGATTAGAGAAATTTGGGAGACTCCCCATGATATTATGATGTTCCCACTGATTAACAGTCGTTTTCCTTTTTGAACAATTCTTAGTCCTGCGTAAGATTCGCTTAGAGGAAGTTCCATCCAAAAAAAGGTCTTTATGGAAAAGCTATAAAGATATATATGCGAATATGAAGGACTGCCCAAAGTACACAATAAAAAAGGATATGGAAATATGCAACATTTCCCCAGCAGCATGTTATTTATACATACTCGAGGCTTCGCTTCTGGATATCAGTAATTCTGCGAACGGTTCAATAACTTTGTTCATATAGAGAGAGGCCACTAGGGGTCAGACACTACCTTAAATATTTCATAGTGTATTAACTTGTGAAATTTAAAGACTTTGAACTTATTTCCAACAATTTTAAACATTAATTTGTCTAATTGTTGAATAATAATGCATTTTTTAGAATATTTCCATTGAAAATTCTATTACAACAACACCAAAAGGAATATATAAAAACAGTCTTCGAACACACCTCTGACGATTTCAACAATTTTGAGTTAAATGTCAAATGAGTCAAACAGATTTAAAGAATAGATCAGAAGTGCACCCTAATTTACGAGTGATCACTTATCTATTACAAACACTTCTGCTCTACACATCAAGCAAAGTCCTTAAAGAGAGACGCAAATATTTCAGAAGTCCTTTTCTAGAGAATCTGTGGCGTTGCTCTAGATGCCAGATTCTCTAGAAAAAGACTTCCGAAATTTTTTAGACTTTTTTTAAGGACTTTGCTTGATGTGTAGATCAGAAGTGTTCTTGAGACAGAACTAAGTTTAAAAACCACTCTGCTTGGTTGTAATTTATATCAAAATATATCACCAGCTTTAGTCTCGCGACGACATGGCTTCAGAAGGACACTACCATCATTTCACCAAGTCCTTTTACCTACTTACCAATCTTAAATAAAAATAACTAATAATAACACTCCCATCTAACCCTCATTTCCATAGAAAGCCCCAATTTTACCGTAGGTTTAAGGACTCCATAGTATCAAAGAAACTAGAAATCTTAGCAGGAGACTATGAGGATTGGGATACTATTGACTAAGAGTTGATGACCTCAGTGTGCAATAAAAGTAGGGTACTCCAGTGTGCCTCTTTGCCTAACTAATTTTGAGTTACTTGTGCTCTGCTTGAAATTGAATTTGAGCCCTTTTGTTAACCGCTTCCGCGTGCAACCTTAACCTTTGCAGTTCGTGGCGCATAACTTTTGATAGCGCAGCTCAGCAAATTACACATTGTTTCAGTAGACTGCCGACAACAACCGAGCAACAACAACAGGAGCACGTCCACTCACAGATGTAGCTGTAAACTCTTTCCACTTTTTTAATGTGATAAAATTTATAAACGCGTGCGACATATCCCGGCAGCATGTTGGCGTCAAAAGATTTCTGCCACAGCTGGTGTTGAAGTAAAAATTCCTTCAGCACACATACACACAATACAAACACATACTCGCAACACACACTCACAAATATTTGAAGATTCCTTTCTTTTCTTTATTTTAAGTAATTCTTTTTTTTTTTTGTTTGGTACATTTTTGCTCATATATCGCGCCAACAAATGGCACCAGGCACGTGATCAGAATTCTAACATTCTTATACACAATATGAGTGGTTGGTAGAGAGCGTCGGGTATCCCTTACTTAAATATCCTTAGCCAGTTGGTAACATCAGCACACACACACGCACACATCTATTCGTACACCAACTTCCAAACACTCGTTCATGCCAATCAAACTTTGCACATTAAGTAAAAAGTGTTATTCGAGTATAAGAAAATAGAACGATATGAAAAAACATGTGTGCGCGTAGAAAAAAAGGATATTAGCAGCACACTAAAACGAAAAGGATAACAACATTGACCATGAGTGTTGGCGAAAGTGTGTATGAAGTGACGACTTATGTGAAGCACATTTGGTCACTTTTGGCCACTTTCGGGCGGGCGTAAACCTATCTGTGGAGCGGTGGTTTGAATTTTTCCTTGGCATTTTTATATTTTTATTTTTCCTCTCCACTACTCAAATAATTCACACCAACTGTGGTGCACTGCTTAGCGTTCGGTGTTGCTGTAACATGCTTTGCCAATTTTTCATGTCATTATCATCTTCATCATCGTCATTGTCATCGTCACCGTCGCAGTTGCCAGCGTGGTGCTCTCTTTCGGCAAACTACTCCCTTTATAACGTAATTTCTCGCAGGATTTGCTGTCAATATTTTGTGATTTTTCTTCTTTGCAAACTGACCCTGTCCTTGGGGTATGCTCGTTTGCTACAGCGGTATTTCTGTCAGTGTCGGAGTGTCGGAGCTTGCCAATATGTCATTTGTGTTTCCTCTTTTCTTCGCCTATCTACATTCATACCCATACTTTTAAGTTGCAATAAAAATGAAGCGTAGAAAAAATCACATAAAATTGGTTAGGGCAAAATTGTAAAAAAAAAAATTCCGACCCAATGAGGATAACGTTACCATTCATACAGTTTTTATTCAACTACTTTTTCACTTTTATTGCGAAGATGTATGAATGTCAGAAATATATGAAGTCGAGAAAGTGCAGCAGCTGGCATTGATAGGAGTAGCCGTGTTAATATTTTTCATATAACATTATCGAATATGCTGAAGCCCGTTTGAAGACTCTTTAAACAGGTCCTTCACATATTTTAGATTAAATTACTAACACACAAAACTTCAAGACCGATCAACTTTGATGAAGGTACGCTAAGTTGAGCTACAACTGCGAATTCGATGAGGCACGTGAAGCCCAAGTGGCAAAGGCGCACGGACATAGGTGGTAAGTTCAATTCAGATTTGTGTGGCACAGACAACAACGACACTATATAACTGGTAATATTCATAACTATGTTAAGAAGTAAATATTGTTACACATTAGTGATGTACAGTATCTAAAAATATACATAGAAAATTCTCTTCCAAGGCGTTGTAAGTTATTCCTGTGGCCTGATTGTCTATGAAGAATGCTATTCCTACTATCAGGAGAATTTCCTATATCCTGAACAATGCGGCCATTTCCGGATTTTGTTCCGAATAGTATACTTTCAATCTGTACTTCGGGGTTCATCTAAATTCTTTATTCAGTGAATTTTGTATCAGATCAATAATCTGTTTTGAGATGTTTTGAGTATTTCTCATCGGATTCCTGTGAAAACTTTGTTAGCTTCCGCGTTACACTTATAGTAATATGATCTATACGAGAGCAACAGCTTCGAATCCTGCCCCTTCTGTGAATCTAAGTACATCATTGATCACTAGAATCCTCAGAAGGTGCGACTTCAGCCAACTTTGCATGATTTAATTAACCGGCAGATTAATCCACAGCTACTCCTGCAGTGGAGGCACTAAAAGAGTCTACAGAGTTTCTATGAGTTATATTGCTCCAGCATTATTAAACGGCTTTTTGAGCTACAGACTTATATAAGAGTATACCTTATATTGTAAGGATATCTCCTTAGAGTAGAGCCAAGAGTGATTAGCTTTTCAACATAGTTTTCAATGCTTTCATATTATCGCTTTCTAAACACTCTGAACACTCTGAACACCCACATTTTATAGTGCTACTATTCCTCCTGTAGGCGACCAAGTCAATTCAAAGAAATTTGCTTACTATTGCCATTTATTACCACAATTGTTGTTTGAAAAGGCGTCACAGGATGTTTTAGAGCAATAAATATTAAATTGTTGCGCAAATGTTTTTCCTAAGTTGACCCAACAAATTAGCTTTAATTCGATTATGGTCTCATTGTGTGGATTATTAATGCTTCCTCGAATATTCTCAACCCAGTTTCCTGCTGTAATACTCCGGCTAGCTAATAAATGAATATAATTTATGTCCTTTTCCCTGTGAAAATAAACCGCTGAGCATTTTCCAACACCACAACAAATTCTAAAGTCAAACTTTTTAACTGCAATTAACAAATTCAACTGTGTGCAGCCACAACAAAAACAACGAGAACAACAAGAACAACAAGAACAACAACACCAACAACGGAAGCTACTCAAATTGTCGGTGTACAGTGTTGTTGCGTTGTTGTGGCAAATTAATATTTCCATCAACGGGTTTTGTTGTTTATTTGTGGGCAAACTACTCGTATCCTTGTTGTTGAGTTTTGTCTTTTGCTCCTGTTCTCTTTTTTCTTCTTTCTGTATTATTTATTTATTTTTTCAGCTTCACGAAAGCCCGCTTCCTCCGCAGCACTTGCAGAAAGTGTTGTAGAAAATGTTTTTAATTGCAAAGCAATTTAGCAGCGGAAAATGCGGCCAAAATGCCCACCGGGCTTGGAGCTAATGAACTACAAGCGTACTGCATTAGTTGAAAACTGGTAAAAACTAACAGCTCCAACAACAACTCCAACAACAACTCCAACAACAACTCCAACAACAACTCCAACAACAACTCGAACAACAACACCAACAACAAAAAACCCAAAATCTGGACTACACTTCAGCCACAGCGCGCATAAGCGCAGGCAAAATAATTAATGCGACGGGAATAGGATTCAGCAACGCTGGCGCAGGGAGCAGTGCGGCACAAACGCGATGCTAGCCCAGCGGAAAAGCCGCCAAAACAGGAAAAAACCTTTTTGGTAATACCCCAGCGGGCACATCATTTGCTCAGCTACAGCGAGCGAATTTATTATTACAACTGTTGTTAGTGTTGTTTTTGTTGTAGCTGTTGCAGCTACTGTTGCTGGCTGTGATAATTGCAAATTGTTGCACCTCATCAACACGATGAGGCCGGCCCGAAATCCCCGCCAAACCTTTTCCCAATTCCCTGGCCACATTTGTTGTTGTTGCTGCTGCTACTGCTGCCGTTGTTGTAATTTGGATATTTATGCCTGATATTCATTTGGCGCCCATTCAGAGTGAGCAGCAGGCAACCAACACACACACGAGCATACACACACGCACACTCATTCACTGAGAACGCCACGCACGCGGCCTGAAAATTCGTGTTGCCCGGCCGCTCCGTTGGTCGGCACGGTCAACATCGTGCCACATGGCAGGCAACAACAAAGTTGGCCGCGCTCTACACCGCTGCACCAGTGACGCTATTAATTGCAGCAATTTCAAGCAGCGCGATTATATCCCCACTCTCACATACACACACATTCATGCAAGCACACACACTCACACACAGAGAGAACACGGAGCCAGCATACTTTGTCAGGATTTCATGCATTATAGGAAATTTTCGGGAGAAAAGCATTAAAAATAGTAGCAAAAATAACGAAAATAGTAGCAGCGGCAGAAACAACTCAAACAACAACAACGTCGCGAATATGCCACCACAGCCATCGAACCTGCTGCCGCAGCAACAACAACAGCAGCAACAAGAACGAACACGAGTTGCAGTGCTACCGTTGCAGCCATCCGCGCTCCTCGCTGCCCCTGGCAACGCATCATTTTAAGCCGATTTTGTATTTATGCGCCACTAATGTCAGTTTGAAGCACGAATTATTTGGGGCCGGGCTATAATTTATTTTAAGCGTGCTCTGAGCTTATGCGAAAAAGGATTTAACCAAATTTAACGCTAATTTGCGGGCACAGCTATGAGAGCAGGAGCGGCAGGCTAAGGCGGCAACAGTGTTCGTCATAAAACATTTATTTGTTGTTCTGCTGCGTTTGGAGGCTTTATTTTAAGTGATTTGGAAATAAAACCCAAATGGGGGGCGAAATATATAACTAGGGGAGTGATTGACGCAGACGAACTATTTGAAACATATTTGCTGGAATTACCAATTAGCAGCGGAAAATTGCAACTTGTGAGGAAGGCAGTGAGAGTTCAGTTGTTAATCCTAAGGAAATTTTATTGAAATTTGAAGTGAGGCACAGAAGAAAGTTTCCGTGATTGAGTTTTAGTACTTCAAAAAGCTAATCGGTTGATTGATGTTGCAACAAGCATTCTGAAATCATAGAAGAATTTCCCATGGTAGAATTTCCAAGATGCCGCGCAATATCAAGATACGAATAGAATCATGGATCCTAGAAAAAACTGATACTGAATCCTAACTGTGTTTGCAAATCCTCTTTGCCGATGAGTTGAGTTGGTGGATTGATAAATAAAACTGAGATCTACAAAGGCGGTTTGGTTTGAAGGACTAGAAGAAGTCGCACAATTAGGTATAGTTTTTCTCTTAAGAATTGCTAAGAGCGCCCCCACTGTTTAATGATCCATACTATAGCTCTTAAATGAATATCCATCTGGCACCGTAAAGGACCTTGTAGGTCTATGTGTGGACTTAACGGCCGGCCAGTCTAACCAAACCAAACCCAACAAAGGCGATCAGTCGAGAGTTCAAAATCTCTTTTGATTTATAATATTTTTAAGAATGGTCTTTAAAATTATGTTCGCACCTCGTCTAGAGATTTATATCTCGTTCTTATAAACTCTACAAGGTGTTTATATTGTTCTGTGTACTCTGTGCTTATATTTCAAATATAATTTTGTAATCTGCCACAAACTCCTTTCCGTCCATCTCGACTAGCTTTGGCGTGAGTATGTGTTCTTGTTGTGGTACTGTGAGGATTCATATAATTTTTCTTAGGTAAAATAGTAGATACAATTGAGGTAGCTCGGAGACCAGCCGTAGAATGAGGTTTCCTAGAACTCAGGCAAGTAATGCCCATTGTACTATAAATCTGAAAGCAGAAGGAAGAAGATTTGCGAAGGAAAGTTACATCGTTTGGAAACTTAATTGACTTATTTATGAAGCTCAGAAGTCTATCCATGGATAAGCAATTGATATCGTCCATTCCCAACACATCTGAACCTAGTAAGAGCCTCCTCATTCTGACAAATTAATTTCTCTCTTACAAAAATGCCCTTAAACTTTGTAGAAATAGTGCACAACATTGAAAATAAGCACACCCTGAGGTCACCATGAGAGCTACGGAATCATTGAGCATGCAAAATAAAAAAATAACAATTAAAATATACTATTTAATCAATATTAATCAATAATGTATATTTAAATTGTCAAATGAGTAGACCTACATATACCACGAAGAAAAGTAAAGATACCTCAACCTCAGCAATGAATGACCTCACACAGACGAACAAAATTTAGACAAACTTGCAATGTAAGATTATGCGGAGTACATGCAACAGCGACGCAAATACCGAGCATAACACTGAGACACACTTAGCAACAGGTGTAATAGGCCGCTTCCTAAGCAGTGTTCAAGATAGCCCAAGGTCAAAATGGCAAGCAACGGCAATACAGTCAAGATATGACAACAACAACAGATGTCCACAGCAGTAGACGCAGTTGCAATAGGATACAGTTGAGTTAAGCTAAGTAATGCCCACAGCACCACTTTCTACAAACAAAGCAACGCAACTGCATTATGGAAGCAGCAGCAACTAAGTAGGTGGTCTTTATTAACTCACGGTCATCCTCAGCAATGAAAACTGTGCTTTCTTAAGGGACCTCAACATCAACATTGAGGACTGCCTTAAAACGATTAGAGACGCGCATTAATGCCACCACGATACGCCAAATTAGTCCAACAGAAAAGCCGGATCGATTGTAACTGAGGCAAATAAGCTGAATTCGGACAGAATACCAAGGATTAGGTGTTAACTAGTCGGTAGAGAGACATATGGACACACTTCTTCTAGACAAAACCGGACTGGATAAACACTCTACACATCATTAGCATTAAATCAATTTACTTTAATCCAAATCTGTATTTAAACATTTAATCAAATGTTATTAAATCAACTGTTACAATTTTTACCCTTCTTACGATGGATTTGAATCGCTACAGAATGGATTCACATTTTTTATAAAGCCAGCACGACATTTCTTTGAGATCCTTGATGTATTATTAAATAATGTTCATTCCATTGAGCGAAGAATTGTCGATAATTCCATTTTTCGTATTAGTTTATTCTGGAGTTTCAATATCAAATCTGATGTTTCAGTACCAAATCCAGAGTTATAGTACCAAATCCGGAGTTTCAGTACCCAAACCCGGTGTTTCAGTACCAAATCCGATGTTTCAGTAGAAAATCCGGTGTTTCAGTACCAAATCTGGTGTTTTAGTACCAAATCCGGTGTTTCAGTACCAAATCTGGAGTTTTAGTACCAAATCCGGTGTTTCAGTGCCCAAACCCGGAGTTTCAGTACCAAACCCGGTGTTTCAGTACCAAATCCGGTGTTTCAGTACCAAGTCCGATGTTTCAGTACCAAGTCCGATGTTTCAGTACCAAATCCGATGTTTCAGTACCAAATCTGGAGTTTAAGTACCAAATCCGATGTTTCAGTACCAAATCTGGAGTTTAAGTACCAAATCCGATGTTTCAGTACCAAGTCCGATGTTTCAGTATCAAATCCGGAGTTTTAGTACCAAATCTGGAGTTTTAGTACCAAATCCGGTGTTTCAGTGCCCAAACCCGGAGTTTCAGTACCAAACCCGGTGTTTCAGTACCAAATCCGGTGTTTCAGTACCAAGTCCGATGTTTCAGTACCAAATCTGGAGTTTAAGTACCAAATCCGATGTTTCAGTACCAAGTCCGATGTTTCAGTACCAAATCTGGAATTTCAGTACCAAATCCGCTGTTTCAGTAGCAGATCCGGAGTTTCAGTACCAAATCCGGAGTCTCAGTACCAAATTGGAGCCCTTACGAGTACCAAGCATAATTCTGTGGATCTGATTTGAGACTTCTCCTTTGCTCCCTTTTTTGATGGTTTTGATTATGGAATTTTGTCTTTCAAAGTTATTCCAAGAGCTTGAAAATACTTGTTGAAACATCCTAGAGTTCTTGTTGTCGCAGATATTGCTTTCCTTTCTCTCAACAGTTTACTTCTTGCTATCTTACCATCTTCCCTGCTGCAACTGATCTTCTAAATTTATTCCTGGATTATTCATATTCATATTCTCGTAATATTTTATAGAGTAGATCTCCGCGGCTTAAAGGCAAACATGCTCATGGAGTCCGGGGATTAAAATCTCACCTCACTGATGCTTTTTTTATATATTTTTTAGCTTTAAGGCTTCTTTATATAACTTTTAGCTTCATCCTCTTAAGGCTTCTTTATATAACCTTTTATTTTTGTGTTCCGAAGCCTTACTCACTTTCACAAAACATTCCCCAACACTTTTGGAACCCTTTCCTCCTCCTGCACTGCTATTGCAATAAAAGATTAAATAATAGGCTCCTTCAAACACACACAAATTTTACTGATCATATAAACCAATTCAGACCCAGTCTAGAGCGGAGCAAGAAAACAGCAAACTTTCTTCATGGTCTGAAGAGAAAGGATCTGTGCTCACTGTTCAGTCTTTTCAAAGGACACAATGTATGTGATCCACATATGACCCATATTTCTGTCATCACACAGCTTGCATGGACATATATTGCCTTAAAGATAGGGACAGGACTCTATTCTAAGAACGTCACTACTACTTATGAGTTTTGAGCACTCTGGTTCCACAAACCGTCAATATAATATATGCCTAGCGTAGTCATATTGCTATTTTGAAGTTGTTTTCATTTTTTATGTATTCCAAGTGGCAAAGCCGAGTAACCACCGCTCATACCATAAACACCACGATTGCAGAGCCCTCTTTATATCATTGTAAATTTCTACGGCCTCGCTCTGTGACCCACGGTCTGTGTGTACGTCTTCGTCATATCGCTCCAACGGACTTCACTGATTTATTATGAAGCCCTCCTAACTCATTTTGGTTTACTAGGATGCGGACTCCATGACGCCTTCGTCCTTCAAATGCACAACCAAATTATGAATACTGAACTGCAATTTGGTAATTTCTCCTCAAGATTGCCGGAAATGTGAGCCTCTTTGTGGTCATGCTTGGGCACTTTCTCGGCTATTCCATTAAGTCCCATTAATAAATGGCTCCTATTAACCCCAAAAATTTGCCTCCGTAACGATTAATCTTGGAAATATGTGCGAGTAGGCCAGCAGGCAATGGGCAGGGGCGCATTGTAGTCGCATTATGATGGCGTGGGAGTGTATAGTTGAGTATGGATGGATATGGACGGCAGGCATTTTTGTTTATGCCACGCCATTTACTGCCAAAGAGCACATTTTTCCGAGAATTTCAGCCATAAAACAAATATCAACAACATCAAAGAAGTGCTGCTCACTTGACTTACTTGCTTCCTTGCCGCAATTATTTTCATCTTAAAATGTTTTCGTGGAGCGTTCGGCGTCGCCGGTTGGTGGCGGGCGGAACGTTGCATTGCATTCAAGCGGAAAAACGTAATTTTTAAAAATAACTTATGAAAATATTCCTGTAATTGACAGCGCTGCTCCCTTTTCTGTGTGTATGTGTGTGTGTGTGTGTGTGGGAGTAAGTGTGTTTTTAAGTGGGCGTTCTTGGAGGGTGGGAGCTGTGTAAATGTGCTGAAAATGTTGAATTTCCTTTTTATTTTTGTCACACGCATTAGTATCCGAAAGTAGGCTGCAGCAGACCTCATTTTGAAGTGGGGGCTTAGGGTCGACCTCTCCACTCGCATTTAACACTATTTATGGATGATGAATGTGGGCCATAACGTGCACTTTGATCCTTTGTTGGAGAAAATCGTTGCTTTTATATAACATTTTCCTGTTTGGTATTGTGAGCTGAAGAAAAGGTTGCTTTTAAAAAAATATTATACATAACTTAATCCTTGTGGCATATGTCACGCACTTACGGGCAGGCATGCGAGTGGCAGGGCAGCACCCAGAGAGTTGACACTGCTTCGCTGGGGGAGGAGGTTGGAGAAAGCACAGTCTAAGATTGAATTGTACGCCAAGAGAATTAAAGTCGTTCGCCATTTAAAGGAAATAAGCAACAACAGTGGCAGCAGCCGGAGCCGGTTTTAATAATCCAAAAAAACGGACAAAGCTGCCACTGCAATGACTGCACAGAGCACAACTGTTCAGAGTCGCCAGTTCCAGCCGAAGTAAAACATGCTGGCCAATTACAGCCAATGCCAAGCAAAGGAAGTGCGCACAGTGCGGGGCATTAAAAAATTTAATTAAAATGGAAAAAATTGCTATTGCCACTGCTCCTGCTGCTGTTGTCCTTGTTGCCAGCTTTAAGCATGGTTGCCATATTTACAGAAATTAAAATTAACAACTGCACGGCAAAAAAAAATAGCAGCGTCTAGTTTTAGGCGTTCAAATAAGGTTGCTGGGTCAATCAAAAACAAACACGTAAACATGCTAAGCGCACTGCAAACAAACACAACTACAACAACAATTACAACAGCAAAACAAATACTTCAAAAGACGTAACAGCTACAACCGAATACAACAGCAACAACAACAGCGGGCTCGCAGGATGCCTCAACACACACACACACACACAGAGGCCCAGAAGACGGACACGAACACATACGGCAAAACACAAAAATTATATTTTTAAAAGAAACAGCAAAGAGGAACTTCTGAACATTTGCTAAGCACCTGCAGTGGAAAGTCCTTTTCTTTTTCTTCTTGTTTTCATTTCCTTCCTTGTTGTTTTGTTTTGTTTTGTTTTCAGTTGATTTTATTTTATTTTCTTTCTTCGTGCCCAGCAAAAGAGGCAGAAATACAAATGCAAAGTGGTTGCTTAGAGGCAGTGTACAAGTGATAATGGTGGGGCCGACAAGTGAGGCGCGTTCCTTGTTTATTCGACTCACTCTGTCTGAGAATCTGCACGGGTACGTGCGTTTATGGGAAAGTGTGTTTGTGTGTATGTGTGTGTGCCAAGTGCAAAAATGTTAAGAAAACACAAACAAGCATGCGAGCGAGCGAGCGTATGCGATACGAAACGGAACGAAACAGGATGTTGTGCTAATTGCCACCATATTTTATGAGGCCAGCCAGCCAGCACACAAGCAAGTAAACAAGGAAGTGGTGCTCCAAAATGTGGGAGCCAGAGCGAAGCATATGAAACATATTTACAAAGCGAAGCAGAAGTGCACACATTTAATTGAAAGTAGAAGGAAGCTTCTTAGTATAAACAAAAGTGAATTGGAATAACGAAATAAAGGATCAAATGGAAATGCCCCACTCTCAGTATCTCTCTCTCTCTCTCTCTCTCTCTCTCTGTCTGATTAACTAAAGATCCTTGTAAGGCAACTGTGGTGGATGCTTGCTGGGAACAAGTCATTAATGTAGTTTGATAATTTCATTCAAAATGCAACTGACTCAGTGAAAAAGTACTGAAAGGAGAAACAAAAGTTGGTAGGATTTTTACAAAGTAACACCGCAAAGTCCTCGTAATTGCTTCATTTAATTAGCATCCTTAGTTGACAAACTCATATATAAATTCTATGCACACATTATTCAAAGGCAAACTGGTCGAAAATGATAATTAGAAGGATGTGAAATTTTGTTTTTTTAATAAGTGCAACCGAAATCATTCTTTTGTGAGGGATCCTCTGCACTGATATAAACACAGAGCAGAGCATTGTCAACAGGTTAGTGCTCCTTTCATTGGAAAGTTAGGGGTTAACTGCTTTTATCTTAATAAATAAGTGAAAATAAGCACAATAGTAGGGGGAAACCAGGTGCCCACAAAGAAGAAATTCAGCTGCTTACTTCCTCTACAATCTTACACAGGTCCTTCAAAGCCTCAAAACTATAATACTAATCGAAGGAAAGTTTATGTGTATGGTAATTAGTCAATCGTTAGAGAGAATAGATTATGGATCTTCTAAATTGCATCTCTTTACCAAGGCTTTATAAGCGAGACTTAACTCCATCTCTTGCACCCACGAAAGTTTTGCAGAAAATCGCGAGGATTGAAATATATCATCTTCTAAATTGCATCTCTTTACCAAGGCTTTATAAGCAGGACTTTACTGCATCTCTTGCACCCACGAAAGTTTTGCAGAAGATCGTAAGGATTGAAATATATCATCTTCTAAATTGCATACGAGTATATAGTGATCAATGCTTTATAAGTAGCACTTAACTCCGTCTCTTGCACCCACGAAAGTTTTGTAGAAGATCGCAAGGATTGAAATATATCATACGAGTAGTCCAACAATTATTATGTTTTTATATAGCATGGACTCTTATTACGTACCGCGATGGTGTTAAGTACTAAAAACAAAAATAAACTCAAAACAAGTCAAGGAGAAAGACCAGTCTTCTCCTGAGTAGTGTGGTGTACATTATCTTCAATTATAATTACTTTAGGAACAAGATATTTATAATATTAGAAAATAGAAGTACAAACTAGAATTATTTATTAAGTGACAGATGATGGAATCAAGGGACGAATCGTGGGACAAATCATCTGATATTGTTAAAGTATAATATAAACTTCAACAACTGCTGAAGAAAATTCCTTTCACTAAGTTGGAAACAAAGGCGGGTTTCTACTTCATGCAACATGCTGAGGAAGCATCTCATGATTCAATGTACTGGATCCACTATTATTGTCCCTCAGTCGTTGGTCCGGTCCTCATACATAATATATAAATATTTGATGATATTCTCATACTTAATATATAAATATTTTATGATATTTTTGTTGCAGGATTGCAAAAATTTGCACTGATCGTGATATAGAATGTGAATAAGACACCGTACATTTTCTAAAAGGATGGTTTGGGAGCTCTTTATTTAAAAGCTAAATATAAAACACGATTTAGGAAGATAAAACAATAGCGAATAACTGTTTAAAGAAAGTCACTGTGAGTCGCAAGAATACACAATAAAAAAATAAACGAATCCCCTTCACTATATTGACTTATGATCCATGTCACTCCGTTATCAGTCTAAAGAAGATTGCGAGTGTACTACAATTAAAGCAGTCTAACAATATTAACAGCAACAGAAAGGACGATGGAAGGAATTTGAAAATCTTGTAGGTACACTCTACTACCGCAGATAGTTGGGTTGCATATGTATCGGGGCTTTATATCACCATAACCATTAAAGATTACAGGTCAATCAAATAGAATAGTATAGAAAGATTATGTTAATGTACTGAGTCATCTTCAAATTGCTACGACAATTAGCTTGTAAAACTGGATTATGAATCACTCATATGAATGATTCTGTTTGGCAACTTAGCTTAACTCACTTAAACCATAGTTAATCTAGTTTAATTCCCTACAAAAGTTCAATAGCTTCACTTTTATGCCCATATCACCGTGATCGTTTCTGCTTCCAAGTCGCCACTAAACTAGTCTTTACTTGCCAGAATGATCTCGAAGGTAGAAATCAGGTCATTCGAGCAAATAATACTTGCGACCGATGACTTAAACTTTAAGTCTTAAAGGATTACGAAGCAAGAGACAGCAACAGGACACCTTGGACTTCATATATTCCAGATATAGTAGGAATTTGAAATTTATAATTTCAGTTTAGCATTAGCAAAGTTATTTCATGAGGATAAGCGATGGCTTCAAAAAGATTATTATTCTTATTATTATTTAAGGTTACTCACGGAAGAAAATTTTGTGAGAACTATCAGAAATACAAAATTTCGCAGTAATATCTAAGAAATTAGTCCTAAGCAACTATAACAAATGTTTATATTTGCTGGTCTACACTCCTGGAGAATTTCTACTGAGATCAAATTCATCATCTGGTACTACTTCCGGAGAATTGCACATCACTAATAGTGGTAAAAAGGGAAAAGTTCAATCATAATTGGACCACAACAGAACTTTTCAAAGTTTTTTCCATTACTTGTGCTTTGATAATCATCACAAATGGGATCCTCTCTGAGTCCTGCTATTTTTTGCGTATATGACATTTAATTAAGGCTTCCTATCAGGAATTTCTATGTCTCAAACTTCGCACAGGATTTCCTATTACACATTTGCAAAATTGTCCTGAATGGAATAATTAATGCGCTCGTAATCGAGGACTCAAAATAGCAGTCTACTTGATCCTGCTGCAAATTTGCTCTTATCACACAGCTGCCTCAACTCAACTAAGTCACAATCTTATTTGTTTTCGGCTCCTTAAGCGGGCGCTGTACAATAATCGCAACAATAACAGCAACAACGCAAACAACGAGCGCAAACAAAGCCGAACAACAACGGCAAACAACAACAACTGCGACGTTGTAGACTACATTAAAGTCATTTTCACATGATGATCCTAGACGTGGTAGTTTCGCAGTCGCTATTGTTGCGCGGTCGAGGCATGCAACCAACTAACACTCGAGTCAAGTTTGCAATTACAAACACACACAGTCACACACACACACACACACACACACACACAAGCAAACAAGGATGCACACAGCACATGAGTGTACACATACGCGTAAAACACGCAGCAATGCGAGCTCTCTGCGAAAGTCTACAGCTAAATACGAAAACAAAAGCAGGCCAACACAAGGCGCAACTACACTAGGACTACACTACAACTACCCCAGCAACAACAACAACAACAACAACAACCACTTCCACCGCTACTTCCACTACTATTTTAGCGTAAGGCAAGTATTAAAAAAACCAGAGCATAGAACAGCATTCTTTGAGGTCAGTTAAACGTCGACACTGGCACGCAGGCAGACAGACAGACTTGTTTTCCTTTGAAATTTTTTTGCCTCAAATAAGCACGTGCAGGTGCATGCGGCTCGGTGGTGTGAACGTGTGTATTGGTGTGGGTGTGTGTGTGAGAGTGTGCGTGCGAGGTGCACGTAAATAACGTGGCTGTATTCCCTTATCTATTTGCATGTCCTTGTTTGACATGTGTTTACCGTAAGTGCACGTTGGCAGCTGCTGCAATGTGGGCTTGCCAGCATTGCCGAGATATCATTTGGACGCGCTTCGTATAATTACTTCATAATAAATATAATTATAACAACTTAATATGTACTATAATTACTATAGTCTAATTTCATAAAACAGGTCAATTTGACAAAGGGAGTAATAGTGAGGGAGGGGGAGGGCAAGTTCTAGTTAAAGCGCAACTCTGGTACACACAGTTCTCACACCCTCTGAAGAGTAATTGGCTTGAGGATTTAACCTGCGTACTTAGAACATAATTTCTATAGAAACTCGTAGTTGATTATCTCTCGGAAATACGTATTCTATTTAAAGGACATTTACTTCTGCATGGAAGTAAACGCAGATGAAAGTGTGATGTTGATGGTGATTGTAAACAGTATTTTTTGAAACGGGACTCTTGAAATGTAAAGTAGTTAAAGTCAACATTGAACGGACAAAGACCGAAGATGTAGGTAGGAAGATGTAGAAGTAGGTACCTAAAACTAGATACCACCATTGGTGGGAGACAATGCCTCCTTTCCCAAGCATTTTTCAAGCGGAGATTCACGCTATTGAGAGATGTACTTAGTACAACATTGACAGGTTGTATCGTGGAAAAAACATCGTAATTCAATCCGATAGTCAAGCAGCCCTTAGAAGATTGAACCTACCTTTGTTGAAGTCTAAACTTGTGTGGAACTGTATTGGAAATTTAGACTCTCTAGGGAGTATCAACAAGTTATCTCTACCAGGTACCATGCCGTGTAGGAGTAGAGGGAAATGAGAAGCCTGATAGCTTAGCAAAGAAGGCCGCGACCTCTCAGTTCGAACCTGAATGAAGTCAAACCTGGAAAATCTTCCGGGATCTAAGACAGTCCAAATCTCTTCTGGGGGACTTTAATCCCCAAAGAGCTAAAGAGTCAATAAACATGCCTCGGAGTAATTAATAATCACCTCAGGCTTTTTAACTATCACATGAATGATAATAATGGGTCAAGCGGTGGACTTGTTACTCTGGATCAACGAACAGTGGTAGCCAAATGATATCAATGCCATTACATAGGAAGAACTTCGACATTCAACAAAGCTTAAGACATAATACAGGTTGAAGCAAAGAAGGACATCCTTTGCAATAAATTAAAAAAGGTCATCATTTGGAATAAACTAAAGAAGAATATTCTTTGGAATCGACGAACAATGTTGTAAGTGCCAGAATGTAATTGGAGCAGAAGAAGTCTCTAGATGATTATATTACGGAACTATGAGGTATTTTTAAGGAAAAAATATTCCGGAAACAAAACGAAAGTTGTAAAAGATTGTGAGGACTCTGATCTAGCAGAAACTATTATTCATATTTTCTTATAAGGCTCTGATAATGGTCCTACAAGTTCTATTGAGACTGACTGAATGTCCAAAGCGCCCTACTCAGGCGCCAACAGCAGAAATGATATGCTAAATCAACGGTACGGTAAGAAGGATCGAAGATTGAGAGTCCATGAACTGGCTTAATCAGACTGTGGATGTTTCAATCGAATCAGCATTTTAATATTGCAAAGATTTCCGAAAGGAGGGTGCTACGACAGTTCACAACTAAGGATAAACCTATATTTCTGAGAATTTCAAAAGTAAATTTTTGGAGGCAATTCACAGCTATGAATTCCTAACAGTAAACCGAGACCAAGGACTATTGAAATTTCCATTGCAATAGTCACTGCCGATAATCTAGTAGAGAACACCAGTGTGATTAGCTCTGAGAGAAAAGCTATATGTGAAGTCCTTGAATCCCCACATATTTGACAGTCAAGAAGAGCACCTGATGGAAGTTTTTACTGGGACCACTGACACTATAGCGTCAGGATTATAATTCATCAATTTGTTTACAAAGCATCCTTGTCTCTAAATCCAATAAGGAAGTTAAGAGCGCTGGAAAAAAGTGGATTGATGTAGAAATTTTCCCCATTAACCACAATTTGGGGTATGGAAAAAACCACCACAACTCTAAACAGCGTTTTCCTCTACCAAATGGACACATCTGCAGAATACTCCGGCCTCAATTTAATCTCATTGAATTTGTTTTTCAATCAAAACCCACCAAAGTAATCTGAAAAATCCCTTGCAGACTTCAAAGATTTTTTTTGTCCTTTTTTGCGCTAATTTAATTGTCAGTGGACGGAGGGTCCGCCTCCCTTCGTATTCAATTAATTTCGCCTTAATTTAGACAGTTCCTTAGAACCAGGATCTTATTTCCTACTTCTTGTCTCCTTATTTTCTAGCGTACTCGATTAACTTCGAAAACCCAAACTCCAATATTTACCATCTACTTCCGCCCGCCTGCCGACTTGATACCAATTTGCCGCTGAGGACCCAAACTGACTGCAATGGGAGAACAACAAAAGCGTATAAGAACCGAAATGTGTGACCTGAAAATCTGTAAAAGTCCTTTTCCTTTTGGCCATGCGCTCACACTGTGAATAGACAGACCGATAGTCCAATCTAGGAGCAGCAGTAGGAGCAGAGACAGTAGCAGAAGGAGTGACAGTAGCAGGAGTAGGGCGCCTCATGTGCCAGTGTACGTGTTGCTTTTACCTTGACGCAGCCTTTTGTGTGACGGCGTGTGTCAAAGAAACAGATTTCAAACCCAACGGAAACGTGTGCTGCTGAAACCGCACACGGCATCGGCACAACATCAGCACCAGCAATAGCCACAAACGCAAACGCACGCTCACGCATCTACGCACGGCCCCCCATACACAGAGACATTAGGCACAGGACCCGTCAGCAATGGAAGCGTATGTCAAAATTGTTGGGGGGTTTCGCTTAAATCAGCGGGGCAAACGGTTGCCGTTCCGTTTGTTGGTGAAAAGCTGATTGCGAGAGTTGCAGATGGCTTTTAAAATGTGTCTACGTGTGCGAGTAGTGGGTGTGTGCGTAAGTGCGCGCTGCTATTTGCAAATTGTTCTTTAAGTATTTGTGTGTGACGGCTGTGGGTCACAAATCCACACACACACACACACACAGACCCACTCACAAGGACGTACATTGACAGACGAAACTATTACGTGATGACACACGCATGCATTCACACACAGCCGCACAGCTACTCTTAGGCAAGTTAAGTTGACATGTGGTGCCAGGCAGCGTGATAAGAGACATTTGGCGTCGAGGATATCGGCAGCATAAAACAGATACTGCACACATACCCAGGCGTGGTAGGTGAGCACGGAACAATTCGTGTTGTTGTTATGTTGCCATTGTTGCTGAAGTTGGCATTGCCGTTGTTGTGGTTGTTGTTGCCATTGTCGTTGTTGTCACAATTTAGCTAAAATGACGACCAAAACGAGATTTAAGTAGAATCAAATTAGGAAGCAATTTCTGTTGAGTTGCTGATGTGTGCCAGCGCTCCCAACTCACGACGCATCCAGAAGCGCACAGCAGCGCACAGACACTAAAAGGACGAAAGCTCATTTGCGGTTTTAGGTAGTTACTGTCGCAAGCAGCAAGTAGCAAATGTGCAGGTTAGGACATCTGTGTACCGATGAGATTATGTGCCTCAAATCAGAAACCCACATTTTCATTTTCATTCATGATTTTTTTCTTTCTTTCCGCTTTCTTGGCTGGTGATGCTGCTGCTATTGTAGCCGCTGTTGCTGTCAGTGTTGTTGGTGTTGTTGCTATTGTTGCGTCGCAAATCTGTGCTTGCCTATTCCACTTTTGTGTACGCAGTGACACGTGCTCACACACATCCGCAAACACACACACACATGCGAACGTGCATATTTGCCTACATATTGACAGTTTAAGCTTAAAAATCCAATTAGTGTTTGATTTGTATACACCTTCGTGTTGTGAGGAAGTGAGTGTGAGTTAGTGAGTGAGTGAGTGGGTGAGGAAGTCAGGCAGTGTGTGCATGCGTGCGTGCGTGTGCGCGAGTGCGGAGTATGAAGGCCCAATTTGACTTTTAAATATATGTATTTGGGTAAGCAAACCAAATTGCAGGCACGCAGCAACGCCAGGACGACATTGCCTTTGTTTGTTGTGTCATCCTTCGTTTAGCTTTGCATAATTATTTCGACCACAGAAAACAATTGGATTTGTGCGGTGCTCTAATCCAATTTATTTCGTCTTAAATGTGTGTGTTCACTGTCTTATAATATAATTTGATTGCTTACACGTGTACGGTTGTAGAAGTCAGTAAGCCAGAAAGGACTCGTTCGCTTTTAGAGTCGGCATTTATGTAGATTCAGTTTTTGAAGCCAGCGCAACTGCATTTTGAAGCAAATATTGCATACGAGTATTGGTTAATGTTTTAAGCTTTGCCACTATTATCCTTGACGGTTCACATACAACTTTAATTAAGTGCCACCTGGTCCGCTGGTGCTGCCCCTCCCCCTCGCAGTACCCCTCCCTTGAGCGAAGATTTATTTAGTGTCAACACTCAATCACTGTCAAGTGTCCCTCTTCGTGCACTTAACACGGCCGTAAACAAGCGAGCCTTGGGGACGGCTCCGCTCCCGGATTTATGTACACGTACGCATAAGTGGCATGTCCTTTTCGGTGACTGTTGCTGTTGCTGTTGCTGCTGTTGCTGTTGCTGTTGCTGTTGCTCTCACTGTTGCTGTTGCTGCTACTTTAAGTTATGCATACGTGTAGTTTAGTGTTCTGTAGTGTTGGTAATCTCACATACTTTTTTCAGCTGGCTTTTCCCGTCCCAGCTCGAGCGTGTTGAGTTCCTGCAAAACGTTCAAAGTGTTGCTGCGTGCTTAACACGCATCCCGACCGCACATCGCCGTACAAAAAAGCACCTGACCTGCACTCTAGCCTGGGCTTAATCGTACACAGTTTACCACAATGAAGTGCAGCACTTGCAGTGAAAAGTGCGGTTCAATGCATTCAAATAGTTCACTTTCCCAGACGGAGTGGAGTAGTGGGAGGAGTGGGCGAAATAATTTATTTTGTAATTAATTTCATAAGTAATGGAAAATTTATTTATTTACTCTACGCCTCTTTAAACAGAATGGAATTTATGTGCAGCAGAGCGGGGTCTACGCATACACGCTTGCATCATAAATCAAAGGCGCATTGATTTATGAATTGTCGCATAGCAGGTGAAATGCTCTGGCGACAGTGTTGGTTTGAGTTTGTGTGTTTGTGTCCTTTAAAAATATTGCTCTAAGAATTCGAACAGAAGGCCTTATCCTGTGGAAGTGAAGCTCTACAGTCAATCCTAAATAAATACGTCGACTGGCGCACTCGCTGGAGTGTATACACAATAAACTCCACTTTCAAGAGCGGAGGGGAGAGTGTGAACGCAACTTTAAATGTGTTTATTTAGTTTTACTTTAGGAGTTTTGAGGGTGAACTGTATTGTGGGGAAGAAGAATACATATTAAACAGAGCCAGGATATGTTTTTCACCGACTCTCTCTGGGACCAACACAGACTTTAGACAGAACCAGGAGTTTATGGTTTCCACCGACTCTCTCTCTCTCTCTCTCTCTCTCTCTCTGCGATCTACACAGACTTTAGATACAACCACGAGTTTATGATTTTCACCGAGTCTCTCTCTCTCTCTCTCTGGGATCTACAAAGACTTTAGATACAACCACAAGTTTATGGTTTTCACCGACTCTCTCTCTCTCTCTCTCTCTGGGATCTACACAGATTTTAGATACAACCACGAGTTTATGGTTTTCACCGACTCTCTCTCTCTCTGGGATCTACACAGACTTTAGATACAACCACGAGTTTATGGTTTTCACCGACTCTCCCTCTCTCTCTTTGGGACTTACACAGACTTTAGACAGAATGAGGAGTTTATGGTTTCCACCGTTTCTCTCTGAGGCCTAAACACACTAGACCTGGCCAGAATTATATGGTTTCCACCGACTCTCGTGGAGACCAGCGCGAACACCGAACACCAAACACCAACAACAGTGAACAACAATTGAAGTATAAGTTATTCTTATAATCGAGATAGTCCCTTTAGAATCAAACATATGAAGATATTCCGAAAAGAGTTCGATGGCTATTTAATTTTTAGTTTCGTTAGCCGACAAAAAAGAGCGTATGACAAGAGAAGGTTTTACCTATTTTTATATGACTGACTTGTAGTTAACAACAATCGAAAGAGTCAGGAAAATTTTCCATCAGTGGATCATGCAATAATAAAATGTACCTTGCTTAATATCAAGGACCCAATTCTCAATTCGGATAATTACAGATAATCATCTATTATAATAGATAAATGTTGTCTGTTATTTGCAAACAAAAATACACACCGGTCACGCTGTACTGGGTCTGTTCCAGGGCAGTCTGTACCAGGCATTAATCACCTCTTTCAAAGTCAACTTTTCAAAGCTACAAAATTTTTAGACACAAAATTAGCCGCCTCATCTTCCGCATATAATTCAAATAAGTGTTTCTTTCTTCTTCCCTTAAGAATAGGTGTTTCCTTCTTCTTTCCTTTCCATTCAAGAAGAATCTGTTGCAAATCCCCAAAACAGAGATTATCTTCCTATCGAATACACTCACAAATTTCTTTCTTCACTTTGCGGTTAAATTGTGAATAAAATATATAAATTTTTTCCAAAAGGATATGTTGAAATTTCTTGAAAACCATAGCCAAACTATTGCGGTATTATCCTTTCACTTACCACATGGAAGAATTATAGAGGACTTACAATTTATGACACCATTTTGACGTGGCATCACATCCGTTTCCGTTATGATAATAGAGTGTTGGAAAACGGAAATCTCGTTTGCAGTTCAGCTGTCAATGTCAGCTGACAGACACAACGACACTGGTGCACACTCACAAAGCTACACATACATACAGCACACATCCGACACATATACACAATCGTATAAGGAAATAAATATCAACAGGGAACAGACGGTAGGTGTGATAGGCCCCAATGGGTCGTCACATACGAATATATTTATGTGCACCACTGCATATGAATGTGTATGTGTGTGTGTTTGAGAGTGTATGTGAGCATGAGCGTGTGTACTTATTCTGTAGCCAGAGGACAGCAGAACACATTAACTAAAGTGAAGCAAGAGCAGTAACAACGGCGACGATGTGTTTGCTGCATGTGTGGCTTCAGCACAATTAAAGTTTATTTGCGGCACACACGAACACACACAGACACACAACCATTTAAATGTTCTAAAATACACGCCCACCTCCACAAGTGCAGAACCACACACACACAAATACCAATTAGACTTATTGTGACGCAAATAAGCAACAAGCTAACAAGGACACATTTGTAAAGGTAAACAAACATCAGCCAAGGCAGACTAACTGACTGTCAGCACACATACAACCATAATATGGTAAACAACAGCAACAACAGCAACAACAGCAACAACAGCAACAACAGCAACAACAGCAACAACAGCAGCAACAGCGACAATGAGAAAATCAACACCAACAGCAATAGTAGCAGCAGCAGCAAGAACACCATATGACGAGCGGTGATAAAGTACAACATTTTTACTACTATTTACCATTGCTAACAACTCCGCTTACATTCGTGATTTGCTGTTTGTGTAGTTGTGGACGGGATTTATTGGTATATATCTGTGTGTGCGTGTATGCGGTAAATGTTGCACTCATTTGGGATGACATTTCTTGGCTGCAATTAAAATCAATTGGAACGATACAACGAGAAAAGGATGCTGCAAATTGCACCTTCTTCAAAGCAGAGGTGCAATTATGTGGGAGGTAAAAATGTCCTTCCAAAGGATGATAGTGATACTGCTTAACATTATAGAGGGAGTATTGAGAAGTTTCTATGTCAAATATCACAAATTATGAATCACCGCTAAGTTAGTTTAGGTTACACTGGTTGGCCGTGAAGGCCACACTTGGTTCCGCAACTTACGTTGCGAAGCCAGATGGATATCCATTTAACAGGTCATAATATGGAGCTACAAAAAGGGAGACACCCTTAGCGTGCTTTAGGAGCGAGACCATCTCTATTGCTGGGACCTCGTCCAGTTCCTCAAACCAGGTGGCTCCCAGGTGTCAGGCGCGCTTTTGAGATTACGAAGAATAGAAGATTACTGAGAAGGTCCTATGTCAACTATCACCACACATAGGCCACACATAGACCTGCAAGGTACGTTGTGAAGCCAGATGGTTATCCATTTAACAGTTGTAATATGGAGCTACAAAAAGAGAGACACCCTTAGCGAGCTTTAACAGCGAGACCATCTCTATTGCTGAGACCTCGTCCAGTTCTTCGAACCAGGTGGCTCCCAGGTGTCAGGCACCATAATGAGATTGCGAAGCATAGATACTCCGAAGTTTTCCTTCTCCCCAAAATTCCTACAATCGTTGTTGTTCGTAATCCCAACCTTTTAGCTTGTACCGCCATTAGTCAGTGGCCTGTCAGTCATTCTTAAAATCATTCTGCAATCCTTTTTCTGGAGTACCAGTATGAAATTAGTTTGCAGCGTACCGTAAGATTTGCACCTGAGCCGTGTGATTTTCCAGGCGGATATAGTCCACCTTGTTTCCACTTTCCTCATCGTGTAATCTTCAACATAGTAATTAATCATTTGTAGTGGCATCAGTACATTGCTTACTTGCTCATTCGGTAGTTGGATTCCGCTTTTTACAAATAGCGTCCGCGTTCTCCTTGCCGTCTATGTTCTTGTGCCCTGGCACCCACTTAATGCACAGTCTCCGTTTGGCCATCCATTGCGGCCTTGCAATGAAGAACATTTCTGGATGATACTCAGCATGAGGTTATTGTTTCAATCACAGCCTGGCTATGCATATATAAATTTATTGTGGGGTTCTTAGTTTCTGATATGCAGGCGAGCTCTGCGACAGCAAATCCTTCCGCCTGAAAGATACTGCAATAGTCAGGGAGCCTGAATGGCTGTCTGATTTGTAATTCAGGGCAGGATACACCTGCTTACCGCTATACCTGGAGAAATACTTCTGGTACTTTCAAATAAAAAGTTTGGAGAAGAGACTGAGCAGTTGACCAGGCGCCTGCGGCTTCATAATGTCAACACGCAGATGGGTTTAAAGCTGTGTATAAAAAAGGAACAGCTTCATGAGTTTAACTCCCATCCTTAAACAATGTTCTAAAGCTCTGTCACGTGTATATTTTAGGATTAGTTGTTTAAGCACTTGGCCCCTATGTTAAATATACAGGTTTGGGCGCGTTATGGCAAACATAATTATGTAGGAGCAAATTTACGCCTAAAATTTGCTCCTCACAACAGTTAAATAGAGGAGACACCCACTTATCGACATGAATATCAATGTCAAATTTCATCCAGAACTAAATAAATAGTTCACTTTCGATGGCAACTTCAGATGCAGTCCCTTCACTACAAGGAGTCGTTGGTTTCAGGGGTCTAGGGTGGCTTTATTTAGATTTACAAGAATACCCAGCAGACTAGATCCATTTCGGTTTCTCTGCAGTGGTGTTTTATATACAACAATATTCCCCAACTCACAATGCTAGAGAAGTCTACGGTAGTGAGCTTCCCGAAGCGTGACTGTGGTATCATACTAGCTGGTGTGGATTGGGCATGAGATAGTTTATATATCAGAATTAGAAAGCAACCTGTCAGAGTACCTAAAAATTGACTTTAGTGTTCTTTAATCATGTGAACGAAGTTATCCGAATTCAGCAAATTCTGAGACTCCAGTGCAAATGGATGCCGAATGGCGGTCCAGTGAATGTAGTGGCACGGCTAGTGAAAGGCAATTTAGAGAGAAGGAATTCAGTAACTCCTTCATGGTATGTGAGTTGGTGGCGCTCTCCTCAGCCTCCCTCCCTTGATACTCTTGAAAATTTTCTATGAAGATATAAGTTCACTTTCGCAATATCATTTAGTTTGGTGTGCAGGAAAACTTTACTGACTTATTGACTGAGTGACTTAAAGGACTTCTGGCATTATTATTGAAAATAAAACCAACAAATGTTATGATGTAAACAAGAAGTATTCACAGAAGATATTTCACACCAGTGTTATCAAAATGTGGCCCCTGAATAACTCGATAAACATATCACATAAAACAAACAATATACAAATCTCCGAATCCCTCCTTAAACAATATTCTACAGCCACGACTGGTGATTATATATTTATATAAGCACTTCTTTAAAAACCCAACGAGGTATGAAAATCAATAGAAAATGCTTCCAAATTCTCGCCACAGCTTAAATCCGCCGTGCTCAGAAATACATTCCCAACTTTTCTAATAAAATTGTTAGCCTGTGATTCCCAGAGCCTCCTGCCTTCACGCACCTTCAAACAAATGTACTTAAGTTGCAGAATTTATTACACAAATCAAAATCAATTTAGTGTAAAAGGCGAAGCAGCTAAAAAAGATGTACAAACATTTAATAAGCCACATAAAAACACAACAACACCAACAACACCAACAACACCTGTTGTTATGCCCGCTCTTGATGTTAATGATGCGATGCACATACCCTCAACAACAACAATCACAGCAATAGCAACACCAGCAACAACAACAACAACAACAATAACAACAACAGTAACAACAACAGCAGCAGTTCTAACAAACACAAAAACTTGTAAATTTGTTGTAATAAAAGTAAAAATCATTCATACAAAAAACAAGCGAAGAAATATATAAAAAAAATAAAAAAAAATGATGTGTTGATGATGATGATGGCTTATGAATTTCTAACACAAGGAAAAAGGAAGTCAGCACACACAAAGGAAACAGGTGCTAAGCGCTAAATACAATAATGTGGGCACACACAACAAGCCCGGCGAGCAGACATAAAAAATAACACCAATAAAATTTTATAATTTCGGAAGGAAAAAAATCACAAAATCACAAAAAATCACACAAAACCACAAAAAAGGAAGTCATAAAAAATTCATGAGCGTAAAAAGTTTGATTTCAGAATTTCGCTGCCTACTTATGGGCGCATAACAAAAACAATTTACTACCGACGCAATCGAGTTCCCTAAATCACACACCCACTCACTTAAGTTGAAACACATGTTTAGGCATTAAAATGCCTCCCTCCATGTACAATAGAGGGTAAAATTTTGACTTTATCTGAGTATAATAAACACTATTGTTGTTGTTGTTGTTGTTGCTGTTATTGTCAGGAAGCTTGCAGGAAATTTGCATGCAAGCGTTAATTTCATGCATTGTGGTCTGCACATGTGTACGCTCGCCCACACTGCCATCAGCCGCCCAATGGGATGCGTACTGTTTGCGTTTTCATAACCACGTCACTTGCAATTTGTTGTGCATTACACAGGACTCCTGTTACGAGCAGCTGCAATTTGCCGCTGCTGTAAACGATCCATTTGTTGTCTAATGAATTGTACGGCTGCTTGTCAATATATGCAGCCCGTGCTCTGACAATGGGGGGTGGCCGTTGAACACTTGTGCGTGCGCCTAATTGGTGGCAATGTATGAGCATTCATATGCTTGTTGCTGGAAATGGCATTCTTTGGAAGTGACTGATATTGGCACCTTGCAACTGAGCCAATTTCTGTTAATATATTATTAAATAAGTGAAATTTTTCGGAACGATTACTCTATTAGGCGTTCCTAGTGTTGACATGTGAAATGCATTCCCACAGGCATAATTACATGCCAATATGACTAACTTATTGATAAACGTTTCCCAAATCAATGCGAATATTCATCATTTCGATTGTAAAATAGCATGAAATTAACGGAAAAGCCAAAAAACTTCACTGAGACAGCTTGCATTGAGACCCTTGCCGTATATCCTTTTTTCTGGAAGAGCACATTTCAATGGATTTAAAGCAGCCGAACGTGTTGGCTCGTTAAACAAAGCTTAAATTAATTTCACAAAGTCCTTAAAATTTTGAACATGTAATGAAAAGGATTAAACTTGATATCGTCTTTGGCAGAAGTACACTTTCATTTGCTTTGAATGACTTTTAGAAGTACTGCGCTGAAGCGTTAATTGAATTTTTGACCCCTATTTTAAGCGAGTATGAAACTCTTCATCAGCAGCAAGCAGCGCCAGCAGCAGAAGCAGCCCGCTACATAAATGAGCAAAGCCAAAATTAATAAAATTACAAAGGCAACAACAACACAACAGAATAGGGGAATACAGCAGCAGTAGCAGCAGCAGCACGGACAGCAGGGGCAGCAACCAGAGCATCAGCTGGACCCTTTCGACACCAACATCAAAATTAATGCCATTAACGTTAAAAACAGCTGCTATTAACACAAGCAACGTTGACTTGTACAATAAAATTGCGTTATCCTGTGTCGCGCATATACACGCACATTCGTTTGGCAGGACCAGCACCACAATAACAACAACAATAGCAACAACAGCAGAAACGTCAACATAAAAGCGAAATAAAATCAAATAAAATAAAATACAAAGTTAAATGCAATTTAAAGCAGCGCTAAGATTAAAGCATTTATTATAAAGCTGCGAATTGCGTAGCTGAGAGCTCGCATATGACACAAAATTGCTTATCAAGCTGCATTGCAAGCAGCACAGGGGTGGTAGTTTTCTTACACACATCCACACACATAAGCCGCCTGAGGGGTTGTATGCTTGGCAGCATTGTTAATGCCTTGGATTTAATATCAACTTAATTTATGTCATGATCACAATTACTCCACGGAAAGTCGTTTCCCGTTTTGGGTTTTTAGCTGCTTCTACGCTTTTGGTAATTTTACTTAAATTTCATTGCACTGCTGTGCTGAAACGACCCTCTCAGGTCGCGCACTTCATTTGACTTACGCACTTCAATATATTCACAAAAGTGTGCTCTGCCACTCGTCCATCTCCGGTGTATAATAATTTTCAAATTACATTTGGCTCGGCACACAGCCTTCAGCACAACATTTTTAACAATGCATCCTGTCGTTTCTCAAATGTTCTTTTGTGCGTATGTGCGTATGTGCGTGTAGGAAATTAAACAAATGCGTTTGCAAATTGTGTGAATGGCCTTTGTGTGACGCTTTGCCTGCTGATGCTGCTGCCCCACTGACTGAAATTTGATAGCGCAAAGGTTGCACTCAAGTGACTGGGTGAGGGACAAAAAGCCGTGGACTTAATGCGTTTAACCTTTTATGAGGGCCGCTCTTGTATTGCGTAGCTTGCGGCACCATTTACGCACTTAGTTTCACATCCTGCAGCAGTTTTCGAGTAATGCGGAAAAGCCGCTGGCATTAAAAATGCATAATTACAGGTTTCTAATTTCGAACGAGCGAAGGACAAAAAGAACACAAATAATTCCATTGGGTTGTAATTGAAGTAATTTTATGTTAGGCTTATTTTACCATCCCCAAGCGGAAGCTATGCTGTGACAAGGGATTATTTGCCTGACTTTTTCCACTCAGCATCACTAGTAGCTAGTTTGGAGACCAGCACTTAGCGTCTAATCAAAGGATGCCTATTAAAGGAGCAGACATTTGTTGTTAACTACTGGAATACTAAGGGTGATTCAAAAAACTCCACTTAAGAGCATTTAGTTTGTCCTTATATTCTGTCAATTTGTCCCTCCTACTTAAAGTAGTCCCTTGTAGAAATCATGCTTAACACACTCGTATATATAGAATCATAATATATAAATTAGCAATTATACTGTTCCATTTAAGAGGTTATAACAAATTCAGATCCACCTGGAGTAGTCATAACTTGTTGACCCTCAAATCTGCCAAGTTTTTGCTTGTGATTGAATCTTTAGTCTAGCTCGTTACACAGAAGGATTTCTACACGGGATAGGATTGTTATTTGTCATTATAAGCCGAACTCTCAGAGTATATTGGCTTGTTGCCCTTCAAATTTGTTGTACATCAAACCTCATGCTAGGATCAACAGTGAGAAGTTGAAGAGGATTTTTCACAAATTCTTTTTCTATGAGCCATTTATCTTTCGTGAAGTCGTTTCTTGAACATGATGGCAATATGTGGGACTCTTCGTGAAGTCTTTTCTTAAATACGGTGAGAATCTTTTGGGACTTTGTCTTATATACTTCACTCAGTAATGATTGAGAAAACTGGACACGATTTTCCAAAGCATTTTGACAATCATCCCTTTTGCTTTCTGAAGGAAGGATTCGATTTTACAAAAATTATTATAGATTGTGATGAGACTTCAGAACCTCGTTATTCTGGTTGACGATAAGCGACCATCAATATAGGTGTATGATTATCTCACTCTATGTAGAACAATAAATGGGGACAATAATCACTTAACGTCGAAAAATCCAATCTATAGAATAGAGTAGTCAAAGACCAATGAACCAAAAGTTATTTCTATCTATTGTCATCAAGAATTAGTTATTCAAAGCCAGGAAATTCGTTTGCTAAAGAAAAGTAATTCGTTGCCTAAAGAATTGTTAATTAAAACATAAAAGTTTATATGTAGAGCAGTGGTAAAATGATCCATCTTTTTAGTTAATGAAAATTACGATATACTACGCCAATATTTCACCACTCATAGCAGTCAAATCTTTAAGTTCGAAAAGGATCATTTTTCCATCGATCTTCATTCTTGCATGGTGAGATAATGATGCAATGTTTAAAATAATTCCTTATAAAGCAGAAATATGTTAGAGTTCTAGGACACTTTGTTCAATTGCTTCTTATTTTCATATAATATACAAAACTTGATGTATATAGAATAGCCTCTGGTCTCTGGTCTAGTGGTAAGCATGCTAGACTCACACCCCGAGGATCGCAGGTTCAAATCCTGCCACGGGCTTGGTCTCCAAAATGCTTCTTTCTATAACATCTTTTTCTCTTCGAGTCGAAAGCCCCTTTTGCTAGTACTCATTCCCCCAACACCTTGCACTCATAATTAACTATGGTGTAAAGAATAATATAAGAATAATAATAAAAGAATATAGAAAGCAAACATTTTCTGATCACCTTAAAATTTCCCATACGTTTAGAAATCACGATGAATCCCTTTAGCTTCTACAGACATGCAATTCAACTCCTTTGGTGACTGAATATAAGCTTATGCATTTCAGCGTTAAGAAAAGGAAGCATATGTCTTTTCGTTAAAGCCCCTCCATACATACCCTATTCATTACAAATCTCATATTAGTATTAGTTTATTTTATGGACCATCGTTGACTTATGACTTCCTTTGAATGAACCCGTTGAAGCTTCCATCATCGAAGCTTTTGTCGGATTTTAAGGAAGTTTGGTAAAAGGGTTCACAGATGTTTTCTATACAAAACCGCTGCTCACTTCACATGCGTCGGTGTTGTTTAGTGTCCTCGTTTTCAGATGATATAAAATCAACACTGAAGCAGTTCTCATTGTGCTATTTTTGGTATATATCCACCTTCATCCTTTTGTGAGTCGTGTCAAACCTTATTTCCTTCAAATGCTAAAGACCTTTCGTGTCTTGAAAACGCTGAACAATGACACTGTCACACATTCTATGTAAACTGTAAGGGCCTCATTTGATCTTTCTTTGTTGCAAATCACTGCTAAGCATCCTGAGAATGGAAATGATCGGATAAATAATGCTAGCCGATGATCTTTAAAGTATTCTCTACTTCCTTTATTCCTTATATCCTTATAATTTTTAGCACCCGAAACTATTAGAAACATGGAACCCCAAAAAGTGTTCAAATTTATAAATATCCTTAAAATAGACAGGTAGAAAATGGCTACGAACAAAGCAGCAAATTGGTCAAAGTGTTGTCGGAACAATATTAGCTAAATTCAGCGGCTAAAAAAATGCCATTTGCTAAACATCTTCAACCTGAAGAGGAAATTAAGTTATTGGAGTCTCATGCGGCCCTTCATTACCGACTACTTTAGCTCCAAAGCATTGTTGAAGACTTGATTGATCAAAACTCAGGAGTCTTGCGGTTAAAGTTACTGGGAAACCAAAAGCTTTGTCAGCTAGAGATCCTTGTTATTGTTATATGCAACTATCAAATAAATATCCATTCCTGAAATTCTATATCATACTTAATACTATAAACTGCAACCTTTTAATTACTATTTTTATGTAACTCTGTTATGGAACAAGCTTTAATATATTTAATAAACAGTTGACATTGAAGTCTCAAACATGTGAGTCTCAAAGTTTGTCAGTTATATACAAATATTATTCTAATTTCTAGAAGAAACAATAAAATAAATAAAAAATTAAAGTCCTTTGTAGGGCATTGATTCGTAGTGCTCCCTACTCCTATATTCAAACTTATGGATTTCTTATTACTGAATAGATCTGTGGGAGTTTCATATTCCCTAATATTTCCCTCCAATAGTTCATCTCACGCGATTATGCTTACACTTTTCCTATTTCCCAACTTCCGGTTTTATTAATTACTCAGAAGGATAAGAATGGATCGCCTGTTTATCGTATAATTTCCTACGCCTTGAATGCAGTAATGTAATATGTTCTTAGTCAACATGCAATTCACCCCATTCTACTCAACTCCGGCTCAATTAATAACTCACAACTACCTGAGGGCAGTTTGTTTTGTCAACTATTCTTTTGTGCTGTTAAAACCTCCTTTTTCTTCCCATGTTGCTACGAGTATTTCTTCCCCCTTATAATCCGCAGTACGGTTAACCTGAACAAAGCAACGGTTCCATTGTGACTAGCAACGAATTTACAAATATTTGACTGAAATTCTATGCTCAACATAAGCATTGTTATGCCCACATCCTTTTTGTCAGCACATTTCCTTTCCTGCACGGAGTTTTTGCATTTTCCAACCAACTTCAACGCAATTGTCTTTTGAACTGAACTACCATAATCGATTGGCGGACTTCGGTGCCACATAACACAGAATCTTCCGCTTTTCACTTACGTGAATGCATTCAGTTCTGTGTGCTGCTGCTCACAAAGAACCAGTCGTACTACTGTATGTTCATAATCACTGAAAGTCTTTGAGTTGAGCTACTTTGGCCGTAGTCATAACAAACCAAGTTGCCAGTTGCCACTAAATCCCTACGCACATGATCCTTGTTTTGATTACCGTAACTGATAAGCCAGCTCAGCATCGATTTATACCTGGACATGAGAGTAACTGTGTGTGTGTGTGTGTGCGAGTGTGTGCGAGTGTGTTTTGTGTGTCCTACAGTGAGTGAGTGTGGTTCTGTGTTTTTGTATGCACACTCGTAAGTATCCTTTGGCGAACAGACTCACATCACGGCACGGTGGAAAATGCCACTGACAATTGGCCGCACTAATAGTTTACACTAACCGTTTCCTCCGTTCAAAACTTGCTAATCCTTTTTTGAGTGCACGTGTGTGTGTGGGTGTGTCTGTGGATGTTTGTGGCCGTTTTTGTTTCCTCGTTGCCTTTGAGCGCAACTCTACGCCTTTAAAGAGCCCTTCACAAAGGCGGCTTCACGCTTTTGTCCAACGTTTCACATACTCGTTTGCTTTGCGCTTTTTCCGTTGTTGGCGTCGTTTTTCTGTTTTTGTTTTTATTGTAGTCAGATTCTTTAGTTTTGCTTTCATTTGTCATTTAATTCGCATTATAATGTGATCCTTTGTAAGGATGTGCGACTAGTGTAAATCCAATGAAAAGTTAAAGAACTGCAAACTGAAGCGAAGCGAGATGGAGTAAAACCAAGGATACGTGAGAGCTGAGGGATTATGGCTCTGCTTTTGTTATATGAGGAAAACGCTGAGCGCACTTTGTTAAATGGCAACAATTGCCGCTAAAGTAGCAGCTTAGTGCGCCGCACACACGCTGCCAGGCCACAGCATTCAGAGAGATTTACTTGCAAGTTATGTCGGAGGGCATGAGGGCGGAGCAATTGTAAGATTTACGCTTTCATAGGAAATATTTTCATTCATATTTTTCTTGATAATCTCTTTTAATATTCAATCAAATGAAAATGCTGTAACATCGAAGGATTAAAACTGTCTGCCACTCGTTCGTTTCATGTTACTTGCACTTTTCAGCGACTGCTTCGGTGCATTGCATAATTTTCTCGTTTGCATTGCACTCCGGCGCCTGCTACTCTGGCCCTGTTGCCGCAATTGCTGTCACACAACTGCCTTTTAATCCTCTTCAACACAGTCTTCGTCTCAATTATACTTGCTGCATGCTGCATAGTCTCGTTTTGGGTGCCTTTGTCAGCTGTGTTACTTGTCGCACACTGCCTCCTAGTATCCTTATTACAACGTAATCGCACCATGTTCCTTTCTGCCGTATGCAATCTGCTGAGCTCGTTTATGCAACTGAAACCAGGCAAACATGCGCCGCTTGTGGCTCAGCATTGGTTGCTACATAGCAACGCAATTGCCGTTGTCTTCTCTGTCATATGCTCCGAGTTCCACCCGCACCCATAACCTTACCCACAATCGTCGTCCTGGTCGTAGTCGTAGTATTGGCTTGAAAATGTGATTCACAGCATCTGTTGTTACTAACTCTTGCTCTTCATTCGGTGCCTGGCTTAATCCTGTTGGCAAAAACAAACTACCATAGAGAGGCAAAACAAGATTTTTGTTATGTGGCACAGTGTGTGTGCGTGTGGATTGCTTGTGCATGTGTAGGTGTGATTACAAGCATCCTGTGCCCAAAACTCCACTGCACCACCAGCCAGCCAAGAACGTAAGCACTCATGCAGAGTTACCAAAATCCTATTCAAAACAATATCCCTGGTCTATCTTCAAAATTATATTGTCTCCTGGTGTTCATTTAAAATTCTGGCTGCCTTTCCTGTCAAAAGTACCAAAGCACCCTTTACGGCGCTGTGAATGTGTGCGTATGTATGTGGCTATGTGTGTGCGTGCTTTTGAGGCTGTGTGCCACCTAATCCTTTCACTTCCTCGCAATTTTTCAAATTGTGCTCAGTAGACGTTTAGTAGTCCTTTTTTCTGCTCCTGCTGCACGAGTGTATGGACGAAAAATCGTGTCAATGATTGGACAGTCTTTTTTATTCAAACTTGGTTTGTCTAACATTTGGCAAGTCTATTATCCTTTTTAGGTTAAGTGACAATTTCAAACCAAAAAGGAAGAGCGGAAAGGAAAGAAATGCGCAAGCAAATTCTGCAAATTACTTGTTATTTTTGTGGGCAGTAAAACTGGATTTGTCTCAGAAATTAGTCTTTTTTGTTGTTTATTTTTGTTTTTATAACACTTCCCTGGAGGATTTTTAAAGTTGGCACACAAATCAAGCGGAGCCAAGTAAGTGAATGAAAATGGTTGAAGTGCTTAAGAGAAATGGCAAACAAATTTAAAGCGAAACCCATTTTGGACTGAAAAGAATGCCAACTAAATAAAGGATGGAGGAAGGTCGATTTCGAGGATAAGTGAGCGAACTTGAAATGAAAATTTGGGGGAAAAGGTGGAAAAGTAGGCAAATGTGTAAAATGGCTAGTGGGAGAGCATACTTACTTTAAAATCGGGGAAGTCAGTCCAAGGGATATACAGGATTATAAGCATCAGAACTGTAACATGAAATGTGGTTCTGCAATTAAAGTAGTATCCTTAGCATTTTCTATAGATTGATGATCGAATCTATCGGAGTGACTCCATGAAGATTTAATGTAGGGAAATAGACTGCCGGCAGTGGTTGGTCTTTGAATCCAACGCATCTCAGAGAACGTTATTCATTGAGAGAGTACAAGTAGATCTTCACTATTTATTGTGTTCAAGCAACTAGTTAAGGATTTCACATAGATTCCGCAAGTCAACCATATACCATGGTAAAACATTCTTTAATTTATTCTTCTCATTAGTCCTTGGAATTATTTAACAACAGTTCTGGGTAGCTCTGGAAACAGAGCTCATTTACACACCTGGGATCTTGAATATTGTTCCCCTTCACATCTAGATCTTGACTGTTCCTGCCTTCAACCACTTTTCTAGCTTTCAATAGAGTAGAACTACCAAATTTGGATTGAGAGCAGTCCTCAATGAATTTTGAAGATAGCATTTTGTCTAGAAGAATTCACTAGTTTGTGTTCTCAATGAACTGATGGCGTCACTAATCATGCGTTTTTATGGAAACTACGAAAAAATGTATGTCTCTTAGTCTACTTCCTCGAGGCAGGCATAGAATTCAATAACTGGAACATCCTCACAAACTCCTCTACGTCATTACATTAAGACTAAATTGGTTACATTTATAAATGGGAAACTGCTTACGTTTCAAATAGAACTGTATTAATAATCCTTAGATTAAACAACTTGGATAAAAGGTGGTGCGATCATATTATAAGCCCAGAGACCAGAGAATTATGTTAGCACATACCACCCTAAAAGTCTACTGGTGACCCCAGAATATGTGAAATGTTACCAGCGATGGATTGCGAGGATTGCGACTGTGGATCTACTAATAACGAGATACTGGTTTACACTTGTTACCATAACGCAGATAGTGGAATATTTATATCAAAAGGATGTTGGAAGGGGTCCAGGTATAGCCGCAGAATTTGACTGGCTTACATCATGACTTAGTGTGCAGATTATTCTCGGCCTCAAGTGCCTCTGGTGAGTACGAGTACAAATGTTATTTCCCAGCTAAAATAAAAGTAACATAAAAATAAATAGTTAAATGATCGATGCAAGGTATAATTTTAATTCCAAAGAGCCACAGGACAACATCACTGTGGAAATTGCGAATTAAGATCTATGGTAGTATAACCAGAGAGTGTATTAACAAATGTTCTTAAGGTCCTGAGCAGTGCACCAATGAAAATCTTTCATAGTATCCAAATCGTATCATTCAATGTCACGGGCTCAATCCAGCGCCCAAAAATTGTGCGTTGGAATAAAGCTAAAAAGCATCGATCAATATGGAGCACACAAATTACTCGCATTTCTTACTGGCAGCAATTAAATCGAAATTGACTGCAACTCCTTCCGATGAAACAATTTGCAGTCACTCAACGCAGGCACCGGTTCACTTTCCGGCAAAAACACACTAATTGGCACTTTCAGCACCAAAAACGTTCCTCTTTAATTAACAAGGCAGAAAAATGTAATTTTTTCCGTTTAAATTGATACAACTGCAGAGATACAAAATCCCTGAGGAGCCGCCGTCACTCTATGGGTGGCATGCACGCGGATTGCGCAAGTGCGCCTGCACATCCTCCGCGCAGTGCCACCCAAAAATCCCCAAGGAATGCGAACTGGCATGCATTAACATAGTAAAAGTAATTAATGCGACCACACGCGAGCGAAATTATCGCCGATCGACGTAGCAGCGCCGTGTGTGGCGCTTTTGTGGCGGCATGCATTGAACTTTGATGGCAAGCCCTCGCGCAGCAACAAGGACACGCATTCCTTGACATACAATTCTGCAGTGATTGAATTTGTAAAGTGCGCGAGAAATGTTTGTCAGCGTGCATATCAATCTGCCACATGCTGCCGCAAATGCCGTCTGTGGCATCAATAATAAAAACGCCTTGTGCTGAAATGTGGTGAATGCGGTCGCTGCTGCGTTGAGGCCCAAACCCAGCGACAAAGGCTCCGCAAGGCAAGAGGAGTAATGCCTTTATTCTCCAAACATTATCCGCACTTATCGACTTCGTGCATGCAGCCACCAGGAACCGCTTTGACATCAATTGCATGTTTGTTTGACTCGGTGCCTCGTGTCGGTTCGTTTCAGTTCATTTTGGAGTACTTTGGAATCGGAGAAGCCGACAGGATGCTAATTAACAGAGCAACTTTAATGAGTACGATAAAATGTGGCACAGATAAGGTACGCTTTGGTTGCAGGAAAATAAAAATGCAGTCAAAGTAAAGTAAAGTCGGTCTTATGACATAAACATTATCTATGTGTATGCGTATATGTGTCTGCAAGTGTCGAGCATACTTTGCAAGGACTTCCAAACATACCTAATTTGCTCTCAGCTGCTCGAAATGAATGAATCCCAAAGCAATACGAATCATTTCAATTTCCATTTCATATGCAAAAATTGTCTCGCAATTCATTGCCAGGGAACAGGTACGTTTTAAATCTTATATTTCTTAGTAGTACTCATCAGGAATGAAGTATAAAGCTCAGCTGTCACATGCTCTCCTTGCATAATACTCATGCATGTCCCAGGCTAAGGTACCGCTTTCTCTCCTTAAGGAACAAACTGTAGGCAACAAAATTACCAGTTTATCGAAGCATGGAAAGCATCTTTATAACGATATTCAATGTGTGGCTTGGTATAACTCCAGTACACAAAATTGTCTCCCTTACTCTCAACCCTCTCAGATTAGCAGAGCAGTTATTCTGAGAACATTGCGTGATCTTTGTGATTACTACAAGGACATAGAGAAGACGTTACCTTGCAAAAATAACACCATTTTACTGAAAGAAGAATCTATAAAGAAGGGTAAAAAGAGGAATTATACAGAAAAGAGGAATTATACAAAAAGAAATAGAAAGAGATAAGAGAGAGATTTAATTGAACTGCATTTTTAGCGAGAGGGACAGAGAAATAGAGAGAATGATAGAGGAAGAAATAGAATAGATAGAAAGTGAAAGGTGAAGTTAAATTGAAGTGCTTTTCTAGGGAGAAGGATAGTTCAATAGAGAGAAAGATAGAGGAAGAAATAAAGGAGATAGAAAGTGAAAAGTGAGGTGAAATTGAAGTGCTTTTCTAGGGACAGGGACAGAGACATGGAGAGAAATATATGTAGAGGAAGAAATAAAAGAGATAGAAAGCGAAAAGTGAGGTGAAATTGAAGTGCTTTTCTAGGGAGAAGGATAGTTAAATAGAGATAAAGATAGAGAGAGAAAGTAAGATATCGAGAGGGAGATGGCTAGATAGAGAGAGAGAGCCAGAGATAGATACCCACAGAGAGAGAGAGAGAGAGAGAGAAAGATAGCCAGACAGAGAGATAGCCAGAGAGAGAGATGGCTAGAGAGATAGAGAGAGAGAGATATCCAGAGAGAGGTAGAGAAAGTGTATTTATAGAAAGAGAAACAGCAAAATAGAGAGAGTTATAGAGAGAGAAAGAGAAAGAGCGACAAGATATAAATTTAGTTAAAATGCGTTTCTTTGGAGAGGGACAGACAAATGGGGAGAAAGATAGAGAGAGAAAGTAAGAGATCGAGAGAGAGATGACTAGAGAGAGAGAGAGATAGCCAGAGAGAGATAACCAGAGAGAGATAGCCACAGAGAGAGAGAGATAGCCGGAGAGAGATAGCCAGAGACAGAGAGATAGCCAGAGACAGAGAGATAGCCAGAGAGAGAGCGATAGATAAAGTGTATTTATAGAAAGAGAATCAACAAATTAGAGGGAATTATAGAGAAAGAAATAGAAACAGCAACAAGATAACAAGATATAAATTTAGTTGAAGTTCGTTTCTTTGGAGAGTGACAGAGAAGTGGATAGAAGTATAGGGAGAGAAAGAAGCTTATAGCAGTAGATATATTTTATGACAGTATATTTCTAGAAAGAGCAACAGCATAATAGGGAGGAGGATACAAAGCGATTCAAATCTGTCAATCACTCAATCTATTTTGCCTGATAATTTTGTCATATCAATTTAAAATGCGTAAACTGACGCAAAGTTACTCCTAAATGTGTGCTTCACTTCGGTATATTAATTTAAACTGTTCTCTACATATAAACATATTTAACACTGTCCTAAAAATGATATTCAATACCAGGAGATCCTTCTCGAAAACAAGTACGAGAATGAAGAATGGAGCCCTTGTATTTCTGTTGTGTAGTGCTATAATAATAGATAAAGACAGACTCATAAGGAGAGAAGAGGATAAAGACAACACAATTCTCTGTGTTCAATGATGAATCTGTCCAACGGGAAGCCACATATCTTCCGTGTTTAAAATTCTAAGCATATAAGGAGTGAAGCAGCCACTGTGGACCTCCGTTACTGCGTTCGGTAGTGCAGGCGACTTCGATCCCTGAAATTTCGGTTGAATAATACTACGTATCTTGTAAGTTCCTTTTAAGCCAAGACCAGTTACACTGAAATACAAATGATACAAACACCGGAGACATTTTTGAGATAAGGTCGATAAAAGCATGATATGAGCACTATTTGAATAAATGGAAACAGGAATTAGGATTACAACACAACATTTGAGTGGACTTACATAGTGACAATAACACCTACATCTAAAAGTTATACTGTGATGCTTCCAAAACTAAATTTGAATGTAGAGATAAACTTAGGGAAGAAATTAAAAATGACTGAATTCTACTCAAATAAATTTTCCAAGATGGAATTTCCCAGTGTTGTGGAATTGTGATTGTTGACTGCAATTCACTTTTAGAGGATCTACAAATGATTTTCGTCCTTTCCATATATCTACAGTTAATACAAAAGTCATTTAAGAATATTGTTTTCTTTCTATATATCTACAATAGTTATTTAAGAATATTATATTCAATGTCTCTGCCTGTGCTTCAGTGTGCTGTGCTATTGGCATATTTTCTGATATGATCTCCTTGTGACACATCATCATTGTAGCCTTACAAGTATCATCTTCGGGAAGTTTTGAGTCTCTATAACTCATGCCCCTCACCAGAGGTGCATAAAACGCTGAATATTGCCACATTAGTCTGCTAAAGGAAATCTTATACTATATTTAGATGCTTGCTACAGAAAACTTCACCCTAATCCTTGTTATGTTTGAGATCAAACAATATTCAAATCTGTGCTACATCTCCCAAAATTGATTCCTATTGAAACGTCTCAGACTTTCCAACGCCTTTTTAAGGGACCATCGGGGACCGATTTTTTTACGGTTGATCAATGATATTTCAACATTCTGAAGTTCATGGGACTCAGTAACGACTTTAAACAGAACTCCACCTCGAGATAACGATGGCCTGAACTCCGTTGATTGCAATTTGGTGGACTTGCTTCATAAAACTACTGAATTAGCAAATATGGAAAAACCGGCCTAGTTACTCGCACCCAAATTTACGGTAATTGAACTGCGAATAACACAAAAACACAATGAATCCTTGCATGCATATGTGTGTGTGGAAATACTTACACACTCGCAATCACGAATTCGAAAACACAAAACAGAGATTTAGCATTTTCATATTTATACGAATATATTACATAGCACGGTGTCCTTAAAGGAATTTCGGGGCATATGCAACAAATCCCACAACAACACTGGCAACAATGAAACGACACAATTACAACAACAAACAAAATTATGCGGCCATACACTCAGATGAACTTTTGGCAAATGTTAACAACAAATTGCTTCGTTTTTACCACACTCTCGATCTCTCCTCCTGTATGTCCCTGATGGTAGGACTGTGTGCGTTGTCTGAGAGTGGTCTGTAAATACTCATATTCTTACATTACCAGACGTGAGTGAGTACGTGAAAAAGCGAGTTTTAATGTGCATGCGTTTGGGTGTGTGTTTTATGTGTGTATGTGCCTGTGTATCCGTGTGTGTGTGTCTATTTGTGAGTGTGTTTGTCGTCATTTTGCATTTGAATTTTATAATCTGCATTCACTGCAATTTTATTTATTTATCACAAGTAAATCTGCAATTTGCACAGCAGGCAGTGAGCGGCAAAATATGCTGCATGCCACATGCGGCACGCTGCACGGAGATATCCGATGCAGCACACTCACAGGAATACGAAATTAAATTTGGCTGCAGTTTAAGCTGCTGCAGAGCTCTGAAAATTGTCGTAAAATAGGAAATTTAATTGAAATTTTGTAGCTGGCAGATTTTTGCCTCAACTTTATGCATAACTTGAAAGCTCCGCCCCATCCCCAGCCCAGCCACCAGTGCCGCTTTCGTGGCAGTTTTTACAGAGTCAGCTAAAGTTGTGCTAGGTGACTCGTGCTTGCACTCAATTAATATGCTTGTCTTGCCTTGCCTTGCCTTGTGGGTAGACAGAGAATTGTCTTACTAGTATTTACTCTCATATCCTGTTTTGTTTTCCTTTAATGCCTAATCTCCTGTTACAAGTTCTTTTGCATGTAATGCATTTCGGATTTGTTTGCACACATGCTCTGAACATGTACGACATATTTCAAACAGGGTAAGACTCCAGTAAGGTGTGCTACTGCTACTGCTGCCGCTGCTCCTCCGGAGAACGCAGACACAGAAACTACACAATTTGTTGAGCTGGCATAATTACAGCCCAAAAGAAGGACCTCCTTGCAGTTATTTTCAGGCACATCTTCTCTGCTATTAAATTTTATTGTATTAAAGGCATTTATTTTTGAATTTCATTAACTGCACCCTCGCACATGCCCACATGCTCGTGTGTTCTACATGTGTATATGCCACATCTTGTTATCCTTTTTGGTCATTTTAATTTCAAAAACGTATGGGAAATGCCTTTGACATTATTCACAGCCGCTAAGACAAGTCGAAGCGGAAAATTTTATGTTGCCAAGCGGCGGCAACTATCGAGCCGTATCCTTTTGGGCCGCACGTACACATACAATACAATCCGACGACGACGCGCAGATTATGTATGCAATCCTTTGTCAATTTTGTCAAATCCATGGGGACTAAGCAAATCGCTTTTTCCATTTCATTTTCTCACAGTTTTTTTTCGTCCTTGTGTCTTTTGCGTTTTGTCTCTTTGCCAAGTTCAAATCCACTCGAGGCAATTGCAGTGCCAAAAATTATTATGCATATATATGCGTGTCCTGTGCACAAATACGACCGAAAATGACAACAACAACAACAGCAACAACAGCAACAACAACAGCAACAACAATAACAACAATAGATAAAGGCCAAAATCGGAAGAATAAAACTGAAAAAAATCCGAATCATCAAATTATTAAATTAAATCCGATTTCCGAATCATTGACAACGAAAACGACAGCGACAGCAGCAGAGACAGTGACGCAGAAACGAGCCAGAAACCCTTTTTCCACAGCGCACGCAATCGTTACGCATATTAAATCGAGCCGCCAGGAGGGGAGGAGCACCACCACCAGCACCAAATGATTGCCACAAATACTGTCTTAGCCGCTGGGCATAAAATCCCAAAATGTCAGTTTGTGCTGTGAGTGCGGCTGTTTTGAAGAGCCAGCAAGGAGGAAATGTGGAAAAAACGACCTACTAAAAAGGACATTTCTGAGCTCAACGCGCCTGCCAAGTGTGTGGACGACCGATGTCTTGTCACTGTGCGAGCGTGCGATGGCGTACTGGTGGAGCTCTGCAGCTGGCAGTTGAGGCCAAGAAATTAAATGATAATTCACTGAGAAGACCGCAACAGCCGGAACAGGATATGGCAGCGGTGGCAGTGGGAAGAAATTCAGAAATTGTTCAGGAGGATTTCATGCACTAAAAAGTGACGTACGCAGCAATGCAAATGACGGCTTTAAATTTAAGTTACTACAAATCAACTGCTGCGACGCAAATCTCAATTAACCAAGTGCTGCAGCTGTAGCCGCAGACGATTCCTCTCTTGCTCCTGCTACTACTCTTGCTCCTACTCTAGTTGCTGTGGCTGCTATTGCTTTTGCCTCATCTTTATCCCCCTGGCAATTACTTCCAAGCAGTGGTTCTGCACTATTTCATGGTTTTATGGAATTAAAATCAATTTCATATTTATGAACTGAATGTGACACATGACAAGCTGTCAAGTGCGACAGTGTGCATGAAAGCCGAGCCGCAAATGCTCGCAGCAAAAAGAAGGACCCTACGTAGCACCAAATCAGCAAACTGCAATGATGCGAACTGCAGTGGTGAAGCATGCTCGAAACCCAAACGCTGAAATTGAAATATCAAACAAAAATCGAAATGAAAAATAATAAACTACTCAAAACTAATTACCCAATGGAATAGTAGAAGCGCAGCAGAGCGCTAGTAATAGGAAAAGGACGAACGACTATTTCACATATTTCACAGAGCGAGTATTACTCGTACGAGCAGAGCAGTGGGAGCCGTAGGAGCGGCAGCAAAAACCATATGAAAATCTGCAAATCAAATTAGAAATCAGCAAATGGAATTTGCGCTACCGCAAACAGACAGACTATGGGGAATAAAACCCAACCCAATCCAACCGAACCTAACCTAACCGAACCGAACTGAACTGAACTGAGCACAACCAACATCGCCAGCCCTACTCAGCGCAAATGAAGCAAACTCGCAGTATGAGTTCAATATGAACTGAAATGAGATTTGAAAAATATACAAAGCAAATTCGCACTTGCCAATCCGCTGATGCTGATGCTGCTGATTCTGATGCTGATTTTGATGCTGATGCTTGTTGGTGGTTGTAAAACAATAATGGACAAAATGGCATGCAATGCCATAATGATGAACACGATGATCACGACTGCAATCAGAACGATGACGATAGTAGTGATTGTAGTGATGCTGCTCCGGCAGCTCCGGCTGCTATGGACTCGAAGTTGCATGTCGGCCCAGTGGGTAGCAAAAGTGCCCAATATGTGGAGCTCAACTACGCCAGATTTGCGCTTGCAATTCATTTTGTGTTAAAAGATAAATAAAGCAGCTGGCAATGTAAACAGCAAATGCTCGATGGACGGGGCGAGGCGAGGCGAGTGGAGTAGAGTCGTGTACGAGCTTCCATCCGCATGTGCACACTGTACTCGACTCGTACTGGCTTCTAACAATCACAATCGTATCTGGTATCTGTACGTGCAATGGGGAGTTGCAGTGTACACATGCAGGCTCACACCAACATACACACAACACACAATCACACACACCAACAGAGCCACACACACACACACACACACAGAGCACACAAATATTCTCATATTCTCGCGTATGCAAATGCATGGAAAGTGTATATTTTTAATTAGTAATCATGATCAAAGCAAAGAGACAGGGAGTGCAGCGTCGTCCTGTACGTGGCGATTCACTAATTTCGTAAAACGGAAATTATAGTTGCACAAAATCAATTTTGACAAATTGAATTTGAAATTCGATTTTGAAAATTATGAGCAACCACGATGGCTTTTTTTGCAGATTTCATACCAAAAATCCAATAATTAATATGGAGTTCATTCACGTTTGTTTCTGAAACGAAATATGCATTCTTTCATTCCCATTTTGCAATGAATTAGTTCGGGACTTAAGAGGAGCAATTCATAGTTAACAGTAATATGTCGTTAACACCAACACACACGCCCATAATTCACACACCCTCCATGAGACACATCAATGAAATTTCTCAGGATGAAGCAGTATAAAAGACCCAACCAAGAAAGGTGGGTCTACTAAAATGCCACTCTCCGTACCAAAAGTAACACAACATATCGATATCTTTATAAAAACTGTGAACAACTGTGACAAAACGTAAAGAACTGTGAAGAACTGTGAATAACTGTGAAGAACTGTGTAGAACTGTGAATAGCTGTGAAGATCTGTGAAGAACTGTGTCTGCTTTATCAGCACACTTTGGGAGTACCACTGTGCACTCAACAGACTGGTGACACACAACAGACTTTCCAGGCCATGAGGGACATGCAGACAACGAAGCAGCGGACATAGGAGCTAAACCAGGGACAGACAACTCCTACATAGGACCATGTCCAATGTTCGGAGACAACGAAGCAGCGAACATACGGGCTAAAGCAGGGATAGAGAACCCCTACATAGGACCATGTCCTGTAACGACTCAAATCTGCTAGGGTATTACTTACCGGTTCGCCAGGGTCGTGTACAGAAAATTACGTATATTAGTAAAATTTTCCTTTATTCAATATTCTCTTGTCTTATTTCTAGGTTTAAATATTACAATGGAACCTAACGATTTTAGGTAGGCTGCTCCTGAAGTCGGTGCTGTGTTGTCTCGGTCTCCAGTCGCAACGGTAGTGAATTAAGAAACCACTTCCACCGGTTTGACTTTGACTAGAAAGTTCTGGTTTGCTATGCTATGTTCGGATACCATAACCACGGTCCTAAGCTGGATCTAAAAAACTGGACGACGCAGCGGAAAAATGAGCACTGGAACAGATTAGAGGGTCTGAGGCACTCGAAGCAGCTCCTGTGCTTCCACACAGAAAAGGCTAAATTGGCCCTATCACTGAGAAGACATCAACTGAGGATATTGTGCAGTGCGTTGATGGGTCATATTCCCTGCAATGAGCACCTCCACAGAATGGGATTCGCTGACAAAAATTCTGTAAATTTGAAGATGATGAGTCTATGGGGCACCTAATCGCCAATTGTCCGGCCCTTGCACGAACAAGAGTAAGGCATCTCGGCAAACATTTTCTCGTAGAGGACGACCTGATGCAAACATCGCAGACTGATCTGATTCAATTCCTTGGCACAGTAATTATTAATTGAATGAATGGGCTGGCACAATAGATCTCTGTGGTCGCAGTGCCTAAGGGCAATAGCCCAACATTTTACATTACATTGCATTACATTATATCGGCGCAAAATTAGATTATGAATCTTCATGATTATAGTCGGCGTAACAGATCAGCCGCCACTCCTCTCTATACATAGAATTGGTCCATATAGAAAACAGGCCTACAATGATAAAGCTTTTATGGATCCAATATTGCTATGGTTCGACTCGCGCGCCCACTTTATTTGCATGGGCATGGGTTTCTAAATTTTGTGAGGGAGAAGGCGGTCGCTCTAACCAGACTTCAGCTTTCTTTACTGGTTGTCAGTTATACAACTCTAAATTCCAAATAGTAACAGAACAAACTAAACTCACATCTACACTATCGATTTATGTGTTTAATAATTTCACTTTTACAGGGGCAAACGAAACTCATTCTGAAGTCCTACTTTCGTAATAATTTCGCACTAATACGAGCAAATGCGGAGACATGTGCCTAGTAAAGCATGCAATATTGGCTCCTAAAATGATATTTGTTCCGGGTTTATTAACTTAATTTTTATTTTAATTGTAATTAGATTATTAATAAATAAAAATAAATAAATATTAACTTAGTCTATGACTTTACAAGTAGCCCCACACAATGTTCCAGTAGCGATCACCATTAACCATTGTGTTTGAAGAACGAAGGTGCTATGCTGACACCAGGGTATGAACTACAGAAAAAGGATATACGTTTTTTGGATATAGTCGACCGTACTTAATTGCTTCTAGACTAGGCTAGAATAGGCGGGAGTTTTGTTTACTAACAATTTTTGTTTATTATCCATTTAATTTATTAACGAGATAGTGCCAAAACTGGACCAGTTGTGGTTCATAATGTTGGAACATTTGAATCCACAGGAATTTCCCGCCTTCCCATGCTCAAAGCTTTCAATCTGGGTTTGTATATATGAGTCCAATATTGATATGACCATCGCCGCAAACGGCTAATTTGACTATCCGGGAGGTAACTGGATGAAAGGTTGAAAAGGTGTTTGAAAATAGAATGATTTCAGACATTCAAATTTTGTTTTCACTCTGTTACAACGATGTTGTTCAGTCAGCCACCGAAGAGAAGTGTTTCTCCATGTATTCAATAGACTTAAAAACGTTCACAAAACAAGCAGTTCGACTATTATGGAACAACTAGTGTAATCACCCATATATACCCAGTGGATATAACTAGTGTAACCACCCATACTCTATAAACCCTTGTGTTCCTCTCGAGAACTTTATGAAGAAATCCCCAAAGCATCCGTTAATATAGTCAGCTGACCCAAAGATAATGATGGTTTTATAGGAGAGCTTCTTAACGTAAAAGTACGGTTAATCAAAAATGATATTTTCACTGATATTTGAAAATCTAATCCGCCCTCTTTGGTCTAGTGGTGAGCATGCTACACTCAGAGGGTTGCCAGTACAAATCCTGCTCCAGGCTTGGTCTCAAAAATGCTTCTTTCTAAAAAATCTTTCTCTTCGAGACGAAAGCCTCAGTAGTAGTAGTCCCCATTCTCCAGCCCCTTATAGTAATAATTTTTTATGGTGTAAGCTATAATAATAATAACAATAATTCTTTCCCCCCTTAATAAAAGCATCACTCATCAATCTCTCTAAGAATAATCTTAGGATGATGACAGGCCTACTCACAGGACAATGTAAATTGAACTCACATATGGTGAGTATGGGGGTCACCTCGGAAAGCTCCTGCAGATTCTGTATGGAGGAAGAGGAGACGTCTTTGCATGTGTTGACAGAATGTCCGGCTCTCAAACACACCCGCAGGAAATACTTGGGATTATTCCACAGGGCTCTGCCAGTGATGTGAAACCTCTGGAGCCAAAACTTGTCATCTCGTTTATCCAGAGGATAGGACTCAAAGAAGTACTTTGAACCTCTGATGGGGGGCACAATAGATTGAAAGGTCGCGGTGCTTAAATCCCCTACACACAATAATAATAATAATAATAATAATAAAAGCATATCATTAAGAAGAATGATTGCTTGTATGCTCCTACGATGAACAGTGGCAGAGGACTGCAGGATACTTTCGGACGTTTGAATAAAGTTTTAACTGCAAATTGAATAGATCACTTTGGTGGCAAGTTTTCTAGAAATAAGTCACCGATGTTATTAGAAACAGAGCAGCTTTGGTGGCGAAATTTTACTAACACATTCCAGGCTTATGTTGTCAAACTAAATGCGCTTCCTTCTCTAATTTTAGTTCTTTGTGTGGTTGTTGAGCAGCATTAAAGTTCATCATAACCAACCTGTGACAATCCAAGCCTTCGAAGTCACTTACGAGCATTCACACACACACACACACACATACACTCGCACTCACATGTCTAATATAGGAATTAAATTTCCGACAAAAACGACCACCCAAATGGTTCATTAACATTTCTGCACAAAAATTTGGCAATTTTGAGCATTTTTTCCAGAAACCAAGCAAAAAAACCCCTTCAAGAAGTAGAAAAAATGTACGAGTATTTAAGTCAACGCCGTGCTGCGCCAATTTAATGCACGGTCTCGTAACTTGGAAAAAATTAAAATGCATGGCGAGTACATTGAAAATAAAAAAGGTAAAATATCCAACAACACCGAACAAGATCCCAACGAGCTCAAAGGCAAGGCCCACGCAAAGAAGCCCAACAGTCATGCAACCAAGCAGCCAAGCAGCCGCAGTTGCGCACAAAACTTGCCAAGCGGGAATGACGAAGCCTCGTGTCTGCGCAGCATAAAAAACTGGCAAACCAAACAGAAAAGCGTGGCTCACCTTCTGCCAGTCTCGAAGATAGACACCTTTAATGCGCTCGTACTTCTTTTATAAACTGTGCAGAACACAAACATGCACACACACACATACACATGCTCGCACAAGGCCAAAGGGATCGATCCCTGGCAGACATGAGCAAAAAATCCGCAATTTTCAGAAATGATTTCTTTGCTTTCGATCAAAATCCCTGATGACCTGATGGACGCTGATAAAAGAAAACAATGAATGCGAAATAAAACGGGGGGAAAAAAGGCAACAACAACAACAACAAAAACTGAGTATAATCATCATTACTGGAACGCAAAACAAAAACCCAGACAAATACAACAAATGTGCCTTGGTAGCGACTCCACTGGCTGCTGCTGCCGAGGCTCTTCCAACGCTTTGCTTCATTTGCGGCCAACTTTAAGCAATTTTGATCGGCTGTTATTATTGTTGTTGTTGTTATTATTATTGTTGTTGTTGTTGTGCCTGCTTTGTCTTCCACAATTGCCAACATTAACGTCGGCTTGACTCCTTTTTACCTGCTTTGTTAACTTCTTTTGCCACATTTTGCGCCCTGGCTGGCTGCACCGTTGTTATTGATCATCGGGCTCAGCTCAGCTGTCATTGATCGCCTGTCACTGACTGTCAATACTCTGCTGCGTTTGTCGCATTTTAATGTGCTTTAAGTGCCTTCCAGCGTACGAGCAGTTCGACGGAGCTTCAGGGCAGAACGGCTGCTGTGCTGTGCTTTGCTGTGCTGTGCTGTCCTTCGGCTACCGTCTGCCCCAGCCGCTCACCGCCGCTTGCATTAATGCTGGAATTTTTCTACCCTTGTCATTTATGCGCAGCTCATGCATACATTCATGCACTTTAGTTTTCATGCTTCACAAGTTTTTCGATGATATTTGAACTTGGGTTTTCGCTCGTGTTCATCTTTTTTATGGGCAACAATGGCGATGCTACTCAATTTCGCATTCATTTGTGCCACTTCGTAACAAGTTCTTTGGCATTAAATTTGAAATGCGTTCAGAAGAAAACAAATCTTTCAACAAAATAGGAGCAAGTATGCACCGGCTGCAGATAACTTCAAATACTGGTTGCTTGAAGACACATCAGCGTAGACTAAATTCATAAAAGTCAGAGGAAGGCGAGATTGTGACTAAGATGTCGAGAAACGTTGAAATTATTTCATTTCCTGCGAGCTACGATATCTGTGAAATCTTTAAAGAAACATTAGTCAGAAGTTAACAAAGATTTTTACAATTTACTGCGTAGTGTCGCCTCCTGAGAAGTCGCAGTTGGATCAATGATATATAATAGGAGATAAACACAAACAAGGGAGACCAAATAGATTGAACTCCACTTACCAAAGTGTGTGAGTTATTAGCGGAAATATAAACCAAAGTCAAGAACAAAATTCCCAAGTTCGCTCAGGTTGCCACTTCGAGTATTACAGGCCTAAGGAATGAACAACGAAATATATGGAAACAGTTTAAACTGAACAGTTTAAACTGAAGAGTTTAAACTGAACAGTTTAAACGGAATCTTTGTGAAGTGTTTATCAAAAGTAAAGAAATAGTTCTTGAGTTTACTCAGTTCTGGTCTCGTTCAGAAGATATTGTAAACGAACCCAAAAACTCAAGAAGAAGTCATGTAATCAATTATACCAGTGGAACTAAGCATATTGACCACAGCCAATGGAGTCTTAGATGCGATACTATCAAAGAAGGGAGTTCCTCAGAATTGAACTGATATTGAATTATTTGGAATTGAACTGAACAAATTAAAGGGTAAATACTTCAGAATTGTGAGGAATTAAAGCATGGTATTCCATTGATATTCATTGTGCTGGTAGAGATGATTCAAGTTAACTTAGACTCGACGGAAGATGAACAGACTCCAACTCTTTCTATGTCTGTGTATTCTTCAGTTTACTCAGTTTAAATTTTCTATTGAAGCAATTGATGTAGAAGAACCCGAAAAGGAAATCAGTGGTAACTGTTCTAGACAAATAACACATCATTGAATGCAATTGTGCATACCCTACGCAGAAGGACTATTACAAGTGGCGTGATTACTTCAGTTTAATCTGTTCAAATAATCGTATTATATTGAGGGCCTTAGAACCCAATTGAAACGAAGAAACGGAAGAGAAAATTTGAATGAGCAAGTGACGCCAAATAGTAAAAAGTGCACTCGTTTCACCCCACTCCACGAAATCTTATGTGAAGTGTTTATCAAAACTATAAAAATAGTTCTTCCGTTTTCTCGTCTCCTTCAGAATATATTGTTAAGGAGCCCAAAAAACTCAGGAACACGTCATGTTACTAAATATCACAGTGGAACTAGGTATATTGACCACAGTCAATGGAGTCTTAGATTCGATACTATCAACAAAGGAAAAGAAAGGAGTGCCTCAGAATTGAACTGATATTGAATTATTTGGAATTGAGCTGAACAAATTAAACAGAAAATAGTTCAGAATTGTGAGGTATCAAAGCATGGTATTCCGTTGATATCCACTATGCTGATAGAGATAATTCAAGTTAACTTAGACTCGAGGAACTGCAAACAATTCCTGATAATTGTAATGGGATCTTCTTAGTAACATTGAAGGTGTCATTTATATTATCAAATTAGAAGATATCACAAATTAAAATGATTTGCAAGCCTGAGGAAGACTCAACGCTTCCAGCATAATACGGATCTATTAGCCTCTTGCCTGTACTGTCAAAAGGCTTAACATGCCACAATGGTGCCTCACACACATATGACCAGAATTATTCCGAACTTCAAGTAGCGATTCCATAGGAAGCATTCTCCAGTAGAGCAAGTGTACCGGATTATCCAGGAAATCAGGAAAACTTTGAAGGATAAGAAATATTGTTCTACGCTATTCTTACATGTTGCTTTGATGGACGATTGATCTGACATGAAGGCGTAAATTATAAGATCTTTCTTCTTCTACCTCCAGATATGCACAAACTTCTAGAATCGTACTTAATCGGCAGATATTTTAGAGCTAAATATAATGAGGCTGAATATGGTATTGAAGTTGGAGTACCCCAAGATAGTGTCTTGGGTCCCGTGCTCTATTTTTTTCTCTCGATAGTGAAGAAGATTTAAGTAGCTTTGAAGAAGACGTCTATTAACACAGGATTTTGTACCCTTTCATAACCTATGGGAAAAAATATTGGGGAATAAAAACAATACTTCAGAATATCTCTTAAATTCACAACAACCAGAAATATTAGGCAACTAAAACTCGAAGCTCAATTTAAGAGAATTGACCACTGATAAATACGTTGAGAAATGGGATACTTTCATGGCTGAATATCTCATAAACAATCGCCAAAATTATGAGCTGGAAGAGAGTCCATTATCCTTATTGCAGTCAGTTTATGCAATTATGAAGTTAGTTAGCAATAAAAATTCCGAACATTGCTCTACAGAAGCGTCCTGATGCGGTCAATACGCAGCCAAATTAAAGAAATTGCTCAAATGCCGCTCAGTATCGCGAATCGCAGCGCTCCTATCATCATTAATGCTCGTGAAGCAATTTAAATTCCACAATTAAGTGCCGAAATATCTTATTTCGCTGGCTACCAGTTTCGCAGAACTTATCAGTAACGCGATCGTCAACGTTGCGACAGCCTCGGAGTCAGCCCAAGAGCCAGCCGCGGAGCCAGCCTCAAGGCAGGTACTCGTCCGTCCGACTGCCAGCACGCAAGACACAAATCGTGCATGAGTGCCAGTGCGGCAGGTAGGAAGGCAGGCGACCGGCAAGGTGGGCAGTGCAGCGAGCAAAAGTATCGAAATTGTTTGCGTGAGACTTGTTCAGGTTTTATTTATTTCCTTGCCCGTTGGATGGATACTAAAATATTTAGCCTCCAGCAAAGAAGCTACGTATCAAGGTAGAAGCTGCAGCGGCTTGTTGTGGTGTTGTTATTTATGTGGCACATTTTCGAACAGGCAACATGTAAATTGCAAACCCATCGCATATGCGCATAATTTGCAGACATCAGGCAGTAAGGATAATGAGCTTTGCTCTGCTTTGCTCGGCTTCGGTTGGCTTTGGTGTGTTTTGCCTGGCTAAAGGATAAGAATACCTTGTGTATCCTTGATAGATGGGCAGATAAGCGTATGCCATAAAGCACATGCCTAAGAGGAAGTGCGATTGTTAAAGAACAAAAGCCGCTCTATCGCAATAATTAGCAAACATTTAATCCTGCCCACACAAGTGCCTAAACGGCCTTGCAATGGCCTCAGCAAAAGTGTCATTAATATAGTTTGCTGTCTCTCTCACTCTCTCTCTAGCTCACTCTGACTCTCTGCCCCTCAAGGATTTCCAACCATTGTTTATTTACACAAACAGAGCATTAAAATTTCTAATAGGCAAGGTAATTTTCTCCCAACGCACACAGACAAGGACGCCTGCATCATTCGGCCGCATCCCCACACAAACGTGCACACACACACACACACACATCGTTAGCACAAAAACCTTAAACAAAGCCAGCAAAGCCAATCTCACACACATCGAAAGCAGCACAAGTGATTGTTCCACTGGGTAAGAAGACAATAGACCCACAAACTGACCTATGAAGCCTCAACCAGCAATATCCTTCAGCTCTAGCTATGGACACACATCCACACACAAAACACAGTGGAAGCCAGAGTGCAGGCAGACTGGCAATCACCACTTTACTCATTCATTGATAAACATGTGTACGTGCACGTGTACGAGCACACTTGGCGCTGGTGTGTGGCGCACAATAAGTTTGCAATTGTTACGGAGCCGCAGGAAAGGCGTCATCATCAGCATCGGCAGGGACGATGCCAGTGTCAGCTGTGACAGAGTTAGGATGATTTCACTTTCAATCGCTGCAAAATTATTAACCTTCGCTTGATTGTCCTGCAAAATAGGCGCTCACTACTCCAGCACTACTACCGCGACGCGCTCAAGCGACTCACAATTGTTTTAAATGCCTCTGTTTGGGTAACAATGTGCTTATTTGCTGGCCGTCAACAGGAACCTATAATGTGCCCACAGCGTGGCTGCGTTGTCGTTTTTGTGATCCTGTGATGGCGGGAATCGAGCAGAAGGAGCCCCATGGAGTATCGCTGTACTATTGGTGGGCTGGGGTGCGGCGTCTGTCAGGGCATCATGCTGCCAGGACTCGTCGCGATGCTCCGAACGTAAAATAACGAAATGAGCCATAAGTGGAGCGAAGCTGGCGAACGTGATCAAATCAAATTTAATGTGTCCCTATTTTACGTTCCATTCATTTTGTTCCATTTATGTTCCGCTTCGATTTGCCACATCAAAAGCAGTGCAGCTCGATATCAGAGACGGCGAAGGGCAGCAAATGCCCACGTCCCTACTTCCCTGCTAGCTTCCTTTCCACCATTTCTGCTGCTTTAATATTGTATTCATTACCTGTCTCTCTGTGTGTGTGTTTGTGTGTAGGCTCCTTGAGTAAAGCAGCTGTCAGCATGTGTGCCAGCGTGCTGCACAAATATGGCTGCATACTTTTAGGCTGTTTACAGGTATTATCCTGCCAAATTATATGCTACAAAATTTCGTTTTCTTTGGGTTTTCGTTTGTTTTCTTCTTTTTTTTGTTGTTCTTGTTCTTTGGGCCACGGAATCACTTGTTTTGTTGTTTCGTTATTTTGTTACTTTGACATTAGTTGCCACATGATTTATGTGTGGAAACTCAACTCTACTTGCATGCATGCTGAAAATGTTTAGGCCACATTCTCACATTTCATTTTGCTTTGCATTATTATGCGTTGTACGAGTTTGGCGCCCGGCTCTGAACGGCGTCTTGTTTTCTTGTGTTTTGTTTTAAGGTATGCTAAGCTAATAAATAAGGAAAATTATCTAAAATGACAGCCGCAGGGGGATTTACGACTTGACTGCCATTTTTTCCAATAAATATTTGAATAAGCTTATCCTTGAGATTTGACTTAAATATTTCATGCTCTTCTTTTGTTCGCCAATCCTCCTGTTTTTTTGAGCTTTCTCATAAAATAAAGAAATGGAGGGATACGCACAACGAAGGAAATTTATTAAATGTGCCTCAATTTGCTGCTACTGTACAAGCTGCGTGGGAAAGGATCCTCAATATTAAGTTTACTGAGGTAGGCTTTGGGGCCTCACATAACTTTAAGAAGCGTGTGGAAGAAGTTGGTCATATTAGCAAATTTGTCTGTCGCTCTGCTTAAACTGTTTAATAATTTCCATGATGTTGGGTACATATTTTTAGCCTTTATTTACTTACAAGGATATATGTACCTTCTCTTGATTCTCTGATATAAATGTACTCGTATACTTAAGATAACAGCAACGAATAAAATCTTTGATGTTGCAAGAAAATATAATCGATAGATCTCAACTATGCCGTTTTCTACGTGCTTGGATTTCCATCAATGAGGATGTGGTTTCTGACCTTAAAGGGCGAAATATGCTCCTGTCTATTGGGGTAATTGAGAAGCGGGGTATCTGTTGACATTCATCTATTGGGGTAAATTAGAAGCAGGGTATCTGGTGACGTTCAAGAGAAAGCTAATTATGCAGTCAACTTTCTTCTTCAGAAGTATTTACAGCTGGTGTCTAAATGACGTCGAAAAGAAACCAATTTTATGTCTTCACATACAAAAAAGGAAAATATGGATAATAAATAATATAATAAAATAAATATAAATAATGGAACCTTCCACAAATAATGATATATAATAAATAAATGTCTCTTCCATCACTTCAATAAAAATACACTGAACACAAGTGTAGTTCGAAGTCGTTTGAGGGTAAGTACTTGAAACTCACTTCTATACTCCCACCATGGATCAGTTTCCAATCAGTTGACTGCATAAAATCGCCTTCACTCCTTGCTGATCATAGAAGTTGTAATAAAGAGTCCTTTCTATGAATTGCGGTGTGTCTTTCCGCATGTAATTTCTTAGAAATAGTAGGCGAAACGTGAAAACAAACCAAGCAAAACATATGGCGTAGAATGCGTACACTCTAGAAGTTTCTTGCCAATTTACTACGTGAATATGAACTATGAGAATTATAGTTTTCCTATTCCTTAGATAAAGAAACAAGTATTTCGAGATGATAACCAACCAGGGATTAAAATTCATAACTGTGGCACATGTAATAACTCCATATTAATCCTCTTTGGAATGAAAGAATGTCCTGCCAGTATACGAGTATTCAAGCAGAAGTGTGTACTACCTTTGACTAAATGAGGCTGATATCTTCAGGAAGATATCAATGTATCAACATGGGAGAATATGTGGAAGAAAATACGATTTTGGAAATCAAGTACACGATGCCTATACAGCAAATGTAGGGTCAATCAATCAGCTATGATGCAGCTTCAATAGACCGGCCGAAAATACAATGCAATTTTGTTGGCAACGCTGGTACCAATGAGAGATGGAAACTGTTTGCCTCCCAAAATTTTTTTGCCCTGAGTTTTGGGTAATTATCTGGCTGTAATTTATGTAAATTTATGTATAAAAATGTTAAAGAAAAATACAAAATTTATTCCTGATAAATATATATAATATAAAAATATATATAATATATAAGTATATTTAATATATAAATATAAATAGAAAATTATAAAGCTGACTTCTGTTTAATCCAGGGTATTATTGAATACAGCATAAAGAAGTCTCCATGGCGGTGCCAGACTATTATGAAGTAGTCAGTATCAAAAAAAACTATTTCACATTTACAAATGGTTTTTACTCTTGTGATATCACAATGATCCTTTAAGGGCTTAAGTGAGCTTTCCCAAAGAAGGCTGCCACTCTAACCTAGCCGAGCCTAATATATTTATATATTTTATTTATATATTTCATTTATATGTTTCATTTATATATTTTATTTATATATTATATATTTTATTTATATAAAATCTTATTTAAACCTCAGAAATATATTTATAAAATTTGTTTATACCTTAATTCTAAGTCAATTGAGAGGAGCTAATTACGGAAAGCCGGCCGGTGCCTCAGACTCACAAGAAACTTGTATCGCAACTATCAGCTTCCTTAGCAACATGTTGCTATAAACTCTCACAATACCTACAGCAACATACGATATGCCGGCCAAGAGAGCGAAGCATTGAGAACCGAATTTGTGGCTCATACAAATTTTCATTGCATTTTCCAGTTGAATCTCTATAATGAGAGTATTTGCAAATACTCACTTAATAGAGAGTATTTGCTTGAATACAGAAATTGAGAGAAATTTGTTGCACGCTCTCTGGCGCAAATTTTGTTCCAACTGGAAAGCACGTATTTATTTATATTTTGCTCTCTATTTCGAGTGCTCCATGGAATATTTACGCTCACGCTCTCGCATACGCACAGGGTATGCCATATAAAAATATGTTTACCTTTCATTAGTATGTTGAATTATCCTCGGCAGATCCTTAGACATTTTTTATGCTATTTGCGCAAACGTTTTCAACACTCCGCACTGACATTTAGCATTTGAGGACCCATAAGCCAATATCTATTTTTTGCATATGGTTTATTTTGAGGTAAGCAATTTTTTTTATGTTGAGAGTATGAAAAACTGGTGACGGAAAGTAATAACAAGGACATCAAATTCCATGCAACGACTGCGTGTGTTATGTTGCGGCTAACAAAAATAAATAAAAACAATTTTGCACACCTCTGCGACGCCTGGCGGGCTGACGGGCTGTTTATTAATAGCAGCAGCAGCAGCAGGCTGAAGGCAGAAGGCAGCAGCAGGCTGAAGGCAGAAGGCAGCAGCAGGCTAAAGGCAGAAGGCAGCAGCATCGCCAATTGTCGCTCACTGATTCTGATAAATATTGTCAACCGAATTGGAGCGAATCGAATGGAGTTGGTGTGAAGTGAATGGTTTATATATAGCACCCAGAGCGAGTCCTCGCATGTCCCTGCGCGTACCTGAATGTGGGAAAAGTTTTCGTTTGACTTGTGGCAGAACTTTCAAAACATGTTGAACAAATATTTATTGGCGCAAGCATATGTCCTGGCAGGATTTTACAGATATATGTATGGGAGTGTGTATAACTTGTATAATTGTACAAGTAGCTGCTGCCATGAAAGCTCACTGAGTGTCATTAAAAATTAAACCGAAATGTTTTGATTTTGCAGCTGGTTTGGGGGCATTACTAACGCCTCCTGCACCTGTGAAGGATACGTCTACAGCAGAAATAAAGCGAGCATTTGTAAAGGCCAAGAATAAGCGTACATAGACACTGGCGTTGTTTCAGAGCTTCCGTTGATTTCTTGATTGCCTTTATGCTCACTGCAATTGGGTGGAAACTAGTAAATAAATAAAGGAAAGTGTAGAAAAATAAATAAATAAGTGAAAAAAGCTTATTTACAACTGCGTAAATTGCTATTAATACTCGGATTGTTTTTCCTTTGTTTCCTTTTGAATGGGAAAAAATTGTCCTCCCGTTTTTTTCCTAATAATTTGTTACAAATTCTGATTTATGAGTATTTTTACTGTTAGTGTGTCGCTTGAAAATTTATTATGTTTTAGCCTTAAATTCCCACACTCACACACACACACACACACACACACGTATCTGCACACATCAACAAACACACCCACTTGCACTCCAACCAAACCGAACCAAACCAAACCAAACCAAACGACTTTTGTTCATTCGCTTTCAATGGCAATTTCCGTTTCCACTTTTACGAGTTCGCAAAATTTAATTTTAGCCATATGCGTGGAGAAGTGTGTTTGTGTGTGTTGGCGTGTGTGTGCGGTTGTGTGTAGTGTGGGAAAGTCGTTGTATGCGTGTGTGTAAAAATCAAAATTGCACATAAATTTCAATTTTTGTTGTTGCACTTGAAGTGTAACATGACAGTTACAATTATGCCATTTGCTGCAACACAAAACGCCCGCAGTGTGGGCCCAAGAGGCGGACGAAGATACACTACATCCGGCAATCGGCATGAGGCCCGGGGTGCGGGGCGAGCGGTAAGTGGCAAGTGCTGTACGCCAGCCGCAGCCACTGAGTTATTATTTTCCATTTCATGTGTGAGTGGAGATTTTGCATACATTAAAAGTTGTTATAAATTTTAATTTGAATTTTGTTGTTAAGTCAAAACACAAAAAAAGTCTCATTCGTGATGTGACAGTTCAATCAGCCAAGCAGGAGGAGGTTCTGTGGCTGTTTCCTCCCCTGTCTCACAGCGAGCCTCAGTGCAGACACAAAAACGTACCAAGTAGCCTGGCTGCTGAACTTTTTTCAGTTACGAGTACTGAGACGGATATTTGTTGCAGGTGTATCCAGAGTGTCCTTGAGGATGGCTCCAATTAGAATGGAGTAGTTTATTACTATTAAACAATTTATTCCACAATACAATGATAGAATAAACTTAAAACTAAGGCTCTAACGACGAGGGTTTTCGGACCAATTGTAATTTGACTGTTCATGTTTATGTTTGGGATTGAGCTAAATTGGGAAGTAGAAGTTGTGATATTTAAGGATGCTCATAAGGCTGGAGATGTTTTCTGTTTGTGTATTCTTGCAGAATTTTTACTATAGAGGCATTTGTGTTATTATTATTTTGTGTTTGGGATTTAAGCACCGCCACCTTCCGATCTATTGTGCCCCCATCAGAGGTTCAAAGTACATCTTTGAGTCCTATCCTCTGGATAAACGTGATGACTAGATTTGGCTCCAGAGGTTTCACATCACTGGCAGAGCCCTGGCAGAATACCAAGTATTTCCTGCGGGTGTGCATCAGAGCCGGACATTCTGTCAACACATGCAAAGACGTCTCCTCTTCCTCCATACAGAATCTGCAGGAGCCTTCCGAGGTGACCCCCACCCTCACCATATGTGAATTCAATTTACATTGTCCTGTGAGTAGGCCTGTCATCATCTTAAGATTATTCTTAGCGAGATTGATGAGTGCTTCGAATCTTTTTAGGTGGCATGTCCCTAGCAGACTCTTTGATACCCTTAGGCCTGGTGTGTTAATCCAGTGTTTGTGCCTATGGTGTCCCTCATCGATCCGAAGCTGGCTAAACAGCTTGCCCTTGCCTACTACTATTATTAACTAAATGGGGACATTCAAAGACAATCAAATTATATTTTGATTAATATTAATTAATGTAATTTTATTAGCCTGAATTGGCGCTCGTCCTGTAGAATCTCCCTATATCTTAACAGTACAAATATTAACTATTAACTTATTGAGGTTGTTGAGAAGTGGACTACTGCATAGTGGGCATAGGGGTGGTGCTTGGTGTTCCAGTAGTTCTTTCTGTATTAAGAGTTATAAGAGGCATATTGGAATGGAACAGAAAATTCGATTCATAGTTTAGAATCGAAAAAATTTGAAACAACTTAAAATGCCGGTAAATATAAAATTTAGATTGCAATATTGAATTAGATTCGATCGACTGGAGTTTTTGTATAGAATAAAGGACTTTCAAGGATCATCAAACAAACAAGTGATGTTACCAACACGTTCTAACTAATGACAGAAATCATTTGTGACACTACATTAGTGGTGTTGGCTCCTTGCCTCAATCTATGAGGCACAAACTATGAGTAATCAATTGACAATCTTCGTGAATGTGTGGGACTGCTCTCGAAAGCAGCACCTCAGTTCAATAGAAATTTGGGAAAAGAAGACGAATAACACTAAGCTAAATGGAGGTATTCCAATAGTACCACTTTATAAATTCCTCCATTTACCTTAACCATCAAAAGGGAGGCATGTTCTCCGGCTCTGAAAATAGCCTACTCCTCTGAACTCAAGAATCGGGACCTATCAGGACACATAAGCATACTAAAAATACCCGAAAATGAACCAATCCTTAAATACCTCACAAAATTCCCGTCACGCTGCAATTCTCTAAGAATTACAATATATGTATCCCAAGCAAAGAAACTTGGAGATCACATAAATTCATCCCTGAACCAGACTCACAAGTAAAGTAGACGGAAGGATACAAACTGGAAAGCGGTAGCTTAGGAGCTGGCATAATCTCAAAAATTTGGGTTATTCCTCCACGAATATCGGCATAATCTCAAAAATTTGGTAATTTCCTCCACGAATATCGGCATAATCTCAAAAATTTGGGAATTACCTCCACGGATATGTGCAAATTATGCAACCGGGAACTGGAGACCGCTGTGGACATTCTATGTGAATGTCCTGCAGTCTCCAGAAGGCGTTTCTTCAAATAGCACCCGTAACTATCCAAAACATGGAACCGCAAAAACTGCTCAAATTTATAAAGAGCCTTGAAATCTACGGGAAATCAGTGGCTACGCACAAAAGATGAAATTGGTCGAGGTGCATCACAGCCAATGACAATAATAATAATAATAGAAGAAAAATTACTCCAACCGCTAAATTAATATAGTCAAAGGTTTCCTAAATGATTCACTTTTATATTAGTTTACTTTAATGAAATAGAAAGGACAACCACTTGTTACTTATCCTTATCCTTGTTTTACTTGTTACTTATCCAGAGCTCGGGTTTTAACTAGAAACTAAATTTCGTGACAATATGAAATATAATATTATGGGCAAACAGTGAAATCATTGACTACGAATAGAGACACAGGTCAAACACTAATCAAGGACTCCAGCATGAACACACCGGAAGACCGTACTGGGTTTAGAATGACAGTTTCTACGTATAAGATGATGATGTATTTTTGATATGTATTTCTTCAAGCTATATATAGGCAGATTTAAAGATTCTTTCATATATGCACCAAATATAATACTAAAATTTTTGTTCCTCTGATTGATGTTATATATACTCAAATTATGAGTATACTTTTTTTTTGTGGTGTAAGGGGGTAACAAAATGCCTACCGCATCGTCAAATGGGTCGTCACACCGATGGTATGTGGAGTTCGCATCCACTAAAAAACTTCCCCCTCCTTGGACTTTCTCCCACCCGGGGACCGCATATACATGCCTTCAGGGTGCTGTCCCTCTCTAAACCAGTGAAAGGTTACCGATCCAGATCCCGTTTTTTGTCACGTAAAATGCGCTCAGTAAAGGTGGCGATCAATTGCCAATTCTCAATTGGCTCTCAAGCATTTTTTCCACTATGGTATCGACATTAAGATGTCCTAGCCTGTCTTCGAGGACTTTGCGTATATAGTCACCAGTCTCTGTAAGCCCTAATGAAATTAGTTATATATACAGAGAAGAGATGAAGTGAATTAAGGACCCCAAGAAAAGATAAGAGGGGGCACAATGAACCCCACTTAAACGCAGTTTATTTAATTAAAAAAGTTTCTTCATTAGATTATTTATTGATTAACTCAGGAACTAGATAACTTTCATTCGGCACGGATAATACGTTATATAAAAATCTTTTTATCATATGTGAAAAAGGATTCTAAAAATATATTGGAGCAGTTGCTAGTGCTCCTCTTCCAAATTGTACACTAATTCATTTTTGTACAAATTATAATAATAATAATAAAAATATATTGCATAGGTAGAGAAAACTCTCCACTGCATTCATCAACGATGCCTCAACTAATTACTATTTGATCATATATTTATTAATTAAATTATAATAAAAATTACAACCGACCGGCAGCACTGGTTGCCAGGTTTATTTTTCTAATTATATTTTAACAAAATAAAACTTTGTTTGTTACAGAACCCTATCTACCAATTACATCAATTTGTGCCTGAAAGGCAGAGCGCACCACAAAACTATTTCTGAAAATATGAGAACGCATTTTAAACAAAGAAAAGGAAAATTCGCACAAAAAGCGTTTCGCCTTCACTCGTGTCAGCCTCTGAAGCTGCTCGGATGGTCAGCAGAAATTAGCCAGATTAAATTTTAATTTTGTTGTGTTGCACACAAAACATGCTCCACATATTTTATTTCATTTTATTTGATATTTTGTGAACCAAAGTTAGCATTATTTAATTCTACATTACACAAATTACGAAATACCAAACACAAAACATGCACTACGCAAATACAAATAACAGCCTCAGGCAGCAGAAGCAACAGTCCTGTGGCCAACAACAGCAGCAAAAACAACAAACACAACAGAACGGACCAAAACTGCAGCAAAGCCAACAAAGTAATAAACAAATTTTCAATAGATTTACACAACAGTAAACAACAACAAGAGCTGACGCTGCTGCCACTAGCGCAATAAGTGAAATATCAAATGCCAGAGAGCACATAACAATTAGTGATATAAAATGTCCCACAGCTTCCTTCCGTTTGGGCTGCCCACAAACACACACACACTCACACACTCGTGGCACACCCACAAAATGAAATTTTTAAATTGTTTTGCAGCAAACTGCAAAACACACTCTCACAGAGGAGCAGCAACAGTCATTGCTGCATATTAAGTACGTAAAGTACCAAAATATAACAACAAAAGCAGCAGCAACAATAGCAGCAACAACATCAACAACAACACGCCTGATCCATCTTGCCTTGCTGCTACACCAACAACCACTTCCTTTTGTTGCTTGTGCGACATTGAATTGGAAATTGTGCTGCACTGCGCCCAGCTCTGCTGTGCTGTGCTGAGCTATGCTGTGATGTGTTGCTGCTGCTTGTTAAAGTCACAAGTGAATTTTAAAATTTCATTTAGTTTTGAAGGATATGCTTGCAGCAGCCTCGGTTACAGCCAAGAGTGGAGCATCTAAGCCAGTGCCCAGGCCAAGGCAGAGCGCGGCAGTCTGTCTCCTTTTGCTAAGAATGCATATGCACATATTTTAAAGCAAATTGTGGCAATCAGTAAAGTAATTCCCTGAGTGACTGAGCAGCAGAGCACAGAGCAGCTCGTTGTGATGTATGGCAACGGCAACGGCAGCACTAGCAACACAAGAGATAATAAACCAGAAGTTTTTGTGCTAAAGCACAAAGTACGATACTGCAGCTTCGTTTCGGGCACTCTAACTAAACCGCTTAGAAAGTCCACAATGCGGTGGCCGAGTTGGGTGGGAGGACATGCGAGAAGGCACTCTGAGTCCACTTTGATTGCGTAACATGCGTAAAACATGTAAAAAATAAAGGAAAAAATAAATGTAAAAAACATTGTGAAAAGCATAAAGAGAAAAAAGCTAAGCCTAAAGTCAATTGACGCACTTAACGAGCCATAATGCCTAAATGTATGCAACATATTTTCTCAAAGTTTTGAACAACAGTTAAGAAAGAAGAACTCGGAAAAAAATATGAAAAAAATATATGAAAAAAACAAACACGACAAAAACTTGAACCTGACAAATCAAATAAACAATATATTCTGAGGCTCTGCTGTTATTTTCCGGGAGTCTTAAGCAACCTGAAAATATCGCTGCGCACATTTAGGCGCACAGCACAACACAGAAGTGTTTTTCTTTGACACACTCTCTGGGAAGCGTATGCGTGGCGGCTGCTGCTCAACTTGAAATTATGCAAATGATTGACCAAAACAATGTGGAAGAGGAACCTTATTGGGAGGAATGGCGAACGGCGTCGATACACGAAGCCAGGCAGCATGTTGCGTTGACAGCAACTCCCGTGGCAGGAGGCGCCGCAAAGACAACGTCGAATAAAACAGCTTTTTAGATAAATATGGAAAACTTTGTGCCAATCATAAACAAAAGCGAAACAACCACAAAAACAAACAACAAACAACAACAGCAGTGGCAGCGGCAGAGGCAGCGGCAGAGGCCCGCTGAGCACTGCGTGCGTGTTGCGGCGCATTTCCTGGTGCTGCGGCGGCGGTTCCACTTCGTGCGCTGTAATTGACCATTGATGTTGCTCTATTTTGTTGTTTGTTTACTCGCATTATTTTCTGGCTTTTTTCCTCATGTTCTTTTGGTACGAATTAGTTTTATTTGTGCTGCTTTCTGAGCGAGAAATTTGCAAATGTTCAAATTTAAAATTGAAATTTGGCGAATTTTTGTAACTAAACAACTTTTCTGTGCTGCATGCTCTCTTCTTCAAATGCTGCTACAATGCGCTGCTGTGCTGTAGCAATTGTTGTAGTTGTATTTTCATTGCAGAAATATTTATGCTGAAATGTTTTGGCGTCGTACAAATGAGGGGAAATTTGCATTTTAGCCGCCGACGCAGGTTTCTCTCAGCTGCAGAAGCTGGAAGGGAACCAGGAGCCGCAGCATCTAAAACTGCACTTTTGGGCGGGTGTGTGTGTGGCAAAATTTGTCCTCACACACACGCACACACACACAACTAACAAAATTACTGCGCTTGTTTAAATTGCTTGTTTTAGTAACACACTCGAATGCTTAGAAGGATCGCAGCGAAAAGATAACGAAAGCGAATCGACTGCAGTGCAAATGATCATAAAACAATTCACTCTTAAAACTAACAATCCACACACTACAAGCACCGTCGGGTGCACGTAATTAAAACGAGCCAACTAAAATATGTATAAAATAAATTAAATTAAATTAAAAAACATGCCAAATAAATTGAAAAATAAGTTGAAAACAATTTCAGAATGGAAACAAATTGAATTAAAAAAACAGGTAAAAGGATAAAAATGCAAAAAGACAAAATTATATGAAGATAAACAACGTTAAGCACGTTAATCTAGTTAAAATTAAATTAAATTCCTATAAGGTATTAATTAGAAAGGTATTTAAGAATAAGGATATAATATTGTAATAGAATTAGACAATAATAACATGAGTTGCCTATCAGAATGTACCCTACGAAGATGATGGGCTCATTTAATATGTTGATTACGCGAGAGCTTGCGCACTTAGATATCGGCGCCTTAAAGCAGCCAAATATTTTTAAGTGGAGCGACTAAGGTCTGCTAAGGATATAATATAAGGATATAAATATAAAGAATAATGAAAAGTTAATAAATAAAACAAAAAATGATTCAATGAAATAAAAATACAAATAAAAGTAAGCTTCTGCGCAAGGTCCACAGAACAACTTTTCGGAGCATTCCTGATGCTTTAAGGACCACCCCAAGCAAAGCATTAGAAGTGATATTCAACCTAGCTACACAGGACTGGTAAGGTAAGGAAAGAAGTAGGCGCCGCATCAGCACTAAGGCTGAAATGCACGGCGTTATGGAATGATAGGCAGACTGGCCACTCGACTATCGTGCGTACCTGGAGTAGTTGTATCCAACACATGGACCACACTATATCTAACCTCCACTTTGATAGGCACTTCAAGGCACATATTCCGTCAAGACGGGAGCGGGAAACACCCTTGCCATGGAGATGGGCTGAACTGAATTTCGACATCATCGTACATTTCATAAGCGATGGTTGGACTTGGCCTGGTTATACTTTTTTATTTCTGGCCAGACTTTCCGGGTAATAAAGGGTTTTCCTACCAGAGGTGTTATTTTGAATCACCCGGTATTTCGGTAGCTGTCACTTTTGAAGCTTTTTTCTTTGACATTTGACAAGTAGAAACTACGCCATTACTAAAAATGGAACGATACACGCTTCAACAACGCATTGAAATTATTAACAAAGAAGACGAACCGGTTGATGATGTGGATTTTGATGCTTCCGTGCATGACTTGGTATACGAATTAGCAACAACACCAAAAGACATAAGAGCAGAAGATCGTAATGCGATAAATGCATTCATTCAAGACTACAAAGCAAATGGAAAAGTTGTTGAATTAGCTGGAATAGTTGAACTAGAGTCGGCTTTGGAGTTCTCTCAAAATTATTGGGACTGGAGCTTTCGTTCCGTCTTCCCAAACCTTGCAGTGTTTATCAAGCTGAGGTCCTAGCTATAAAGGAGGCAACCGGTATACACTAGATCGTGACAAATACAATTATAAATGTCTACTCAGATAGACAGGCGGCCATCAAGTCAATGACCGAGTTCATTGCATTGAAATCAACGGTTGCCCAGGACTGCCTGGCAGCCCTAAATGATATCAGCACCGTTTTCAGGGAACGCCTAATATGGGTTCCGGGACATAGGGATATTGAATGGAACTGTAGGGCTGATGAACTAGCCAAATGGGGTACCAACCTTTCTCTGTGTACGGACAGATGCGAGGTTAGAATACCAATTGCCACCTGTAAATTGATGATGAAGTATAGAGTCGTGCGTGAGGCCAATAAGTCTTGGGCAAGCGAAGGCACTTGCTTAACGACTAAGCTAATGGGTTTTGGGCAAGCGAAGGCACTTGCTTAACGACTACGCTAATGTGGCCGACACTTGATAGAAGGAAATCTAGAGACTTACTTGCCCTCTCTATGAAGAATATGCGACAACCTCTCTTCTGTTCTAAATTGTGCTGCTGGTGCCAGGCTGGGAACATTTTGATATTGTAGAGCTTTTTACCTTATGTGGATCGAATTTTGCTACTGTCTATTTATATATAGAGAGTATTTGGTATAACTAACTGGTCATTGGCTATACGGCAGGCTTGCTCTCAGTCTGGGAGTATTCTGTTATGAATACTGCAGAAGCTCTGGGGCTGAAGAAGAGGAGACTGTTGAACATCTCTTCTGTAGGTGCCCGGCTCTAGCTAGAAGCAGTGCGGACTCTTTAAGCAAATACCCTTTCAGCTCTCTTACGGAAGTGTCCAGCGAGCAGTTCAAATAAATCCTGTGCTTTATCAGGACTTCGAAATGGTTTCACAAGTAAAGTAGAGTTGCAATGTTAAGCGGTGGTATCGCAGTGGATCCTTAGTGGTCTGAGAGAGTTGGTCTGCAGACTGACTGCCACGAAATCCGAACCTAACCTCATGAAATAGCACATAAAATTATTAGAACGTTGACAGGAAAACGAAACAATACAAACTTAAGAAGTAATTGCAGGAAATACATGAAGATTTCTAAAAATATTTTGTACTTAAATGCCAACAAATTGACAATAAATTATATAAAAATTATATAAAAATTGTTACAAATTAGGCAATATTTTAATACAAATGAAAATTTTTTAACAAACTTCTCATTCCCATCAATCAAAGCTGGTCCAGGAATGTTTTGAGCTTCTCAACACCCTAGTGGCGCGGAATTCTGTCACTCGAATGTTGGTATCAGGATATGAGAGGCATGGAAGCAATTAAATGGCAGATTCATTTGCAAAAAAAGAGCGCAGGCACTCCTTTCAGTCCAGAACCCTTCTGTGGGGTAAACGGTAACTTCATAAATGATGTGTGTACGGCAAAAACGAGGCCTATTCCAGTACTGGAGAGCCCAAACAGACAACCAGCAGTCGAGAAGTCTCATTCACCCTGAACACATCACGACATATGATATTCTAAGCCCCAGCAGAAATGATATTAAACTACACTGAACTATTCACAGGACACTGTCGACTCATTTAACATATGAAGAAATTAGGTGTGGTAGGAGACGAGTCCTGAAGGAGCAGGAAACAGCAGAATATGTTCTCTGCACCTTCCCAGCGGTGGCAGGATCTTAGCTAGGAAGCTGGATCTTAGCTCCAAATCACTTGCTTAAAATTAAGTCCACAGCAGTTCCGTGATTTATAAATAAATTATCCGAGTATAAAAAAAAACAATATACAATTTTTCTTATACCAATATTTATTGTTTTATATTTCAAAGGATTATATTTTATTTTTCGTTTATTTTAGTCCTTCAGGAAAAAGAAGCGCAATTTAAAAACTTTTATTGATAGATTTTTGGCTTTTCTGAAATATTTTTTCAAATTAAATACTTCGACTAGTGAAAAAATATGAAATTTAAGAATAAACTGAACTTCTCGAAGAGTTCATATTTCTTTCTTCTCCTGCGAAGAGTTGATAGCAGGATTGTCTAATGAGACCTCATTAGTATTTGACTAACAGGGAATTAGCCATCATGATGTCAGTTCCATCCAGAGGTCGTGGGAATGGATCAAAGCTGTTTGGTTGGTCCCGAAAATCCATATCTCAGCACTGATCTTTCGATTACGATTGAACGTCCTGTTGCCACAGAGGCAGCTGATATGTTTCCATTCCACAATAGACATATAATGAGTAATGCATATCGGTCTCTGATGGCCGCCTACAAATAAATTTAAACAATGGCTGATCGCATCAATTTACCCAAGTCAATTGTAGACCGCGCAAATAGTCTGTTTAAACAGGGCAAGGACCTCAAAAGCCTCCCAGGAAGCTCCAACGACGCCAAAGGATGTGCTTGCTTGTATATTACTTGTTGCTCGTTCATTCAAAGAAATTTGCGCCGTTAGCCGCATTAGCAAGAAGGAAATCGGTCGTTGTTTTAAGCTGTTGCTCAAAGTCCTCGAAACACGTGTCGAGCTAATCACCACTTCTGATTTCATGTCGCGCTTCTGCACTAAATCTAAATTTACCGAACAACGTACAGCAGCATTCAGCAACTGTCATTGCGAAACAGGCCGTGGAGTTAGATATCACGAATGGCCATTCGCGAATTTCAATTGCTGCAGCCGCGATATACATGGCTTGTCAGGCTTCTGATCACAAACGCAATCAACAGGAAATAGGAGAAATTTAAATCGGTGTTGCCGATATCACTATCTGTTCTTCTAACCAAACCATGCTTCCACATGCAAAGGATTTGTTTCCACAGCTATTTCAGCCTTTCCTCAATTTTAAATTGGGCGGTAGACCAATTCAATAATCAAATTTTGGTCAAGTAAAGGACTTGTCCGCGATAATTCAAGAGGACTACATTTAAATAAATATCTTAACTGAATAATTAACAAACTAACATGAAAAATCTATTTAAAAATAATTCGAATTGCTGCATATTTTGCTGGATCATATTAAATATATCGGTTCTCAGCGATTGCTGAGTTTTCAAAAATTTCTAAAGTATATTGAAAAAGTTTTCAAAAGGTTGATCTTGTGGTCAGTGAAATTTATTATGCACTTCGGAACCTAAGAATATCTGATGTTCAGCTCATTCTGCCTATGGTTAGGTATGCTGAGTTGGTATACAGTGGACTTGATTTTCATCCGAAACATAAATTGGATATAGACTTCAATAATGCTACATGGTATGTTCATGGCTAGCCCAGATTTCATACTTTATCAGCTTGGAACAAATGTATTCTAGGTTGCAACCCAGATGTTTACTAGAACACTGTGTCTTTCTGAGGAAGCTGATGCACTCAAGTCTTCCAGGTATCTCTACGAGAAACTGTCGTTCAGTCGATCTGCTAGAAGTCAAGCCTTGATTGTTCTTGTGTTTCACAATCGCAACTCTATCGATTCTTTTTCATTCCCATCCTCAGATTATGGAATTCATTACTAAGGTGTATTGAGGTCACTGCTAGGAGAAGCGGCTTTAAGCCCTTAGTCACTGGGGACATATCTCTGGTCAGTGCTAATGTCCTTTGCAGCTGCATAACCGATTTCCGCTTCATCCCTATCTTACACTTCTCTGTTCTTTGCTTTAATTATTAAAGTAATTGTAAATCAAATCTAACGAATGGAAAAATAAGCATAATTAACAAAAATTAAATTAAGTAAAAGGACAATCGCATAAAAAAAACCCGAACTATAAAAAACAGTATGCAAAATAAAGAGAAAACTCCACCGCAGCGCAACTCCGCTCAACTAAAATGAAGTTATGTGAATTCGGAGCAGCGTCGCTTCACACTCGCAACTCTATAATCCGCAATACATGCCAGGGAACAAAAACCCAGCTCAAAAAAGGGGAAATTGCAAACAAAATTGTAACTTCCTGTCAACGACAAAACTTTAGCAGAGTGCAACAGCAACAGCAGCAATAACAACAACAACGGCAGCACCCAACTACCAGCAGCGGCTTTGCTACTTAAGCATGTGGCCTGGCTTGGCTTGGTTTGCTGACTGGCTCGTTGGCTGGCTCGTTGGGATACTATCTGCCCACCCAGCAGAAAACTTGTTTAACCGATCCGTTACCAGCTCAAGGAAACAGAGCTCTTCATCGTTGATTGGGCCAGATTAGAATTGAGAGGTTCATTTATTTCCTGAATGTGGAAGTTTACTTGCATGGCAGGATCTATTGACAATCCCCGTTGGCTTCATGCTAAAGTGTGAGTTCAACTTGTTAAGAGTCAAAAATTTGTTGCTGGGTTGGACTGCTGGGCGCACGTGTGTGGCTGTGTGTGTGTGTGTGTGTGTGTTTAACCAAACAAAAGCGTAAAATGAATTTTCTGCAGAATTTCTAGAAAAATCGCAAAAACGTGACCACAACTTCATGCAAAATATTGGCAGCGACGCAAAATGTGCCTGGTGGCTGACTGCCTGGACGTGTGTTGTGTGTGTGTATGAGTGTGTGTGTGTGTGTGTGTGTGTATGTGTGTGAAATTAAAGAGAATGTTATATGTACAAATTGCAGTGCCAGGCGCAACGGAAACGGAACTGGAACTGGAACTAATGCCGGGGCCGCTGCCGTTGCCGTTGCCGTTGCCGTTGTCGTCGCCGAACCGCACCGGGACGTCAGCGCCAACACGTTTCGCACGAACAAAACGACTTCCGCCGAAACTGGTATAAACTATAAACTGACCCCGCAACGTCAAAGGCACTTCTCCTTAACTTGTTTTTTTTTTTTTTTGTTTGTTTGTTATTGTTGAGTCGCTGAAATCGTCCTCCGTGTAGTGGAGCAGTAGTGGAGCACAGGGATGCGACTGGTGGATTCCTCGTGTTTTTTCCATCCTTTATTCCTTATGTAAGCGTGTCATATTCCGCCTGAACGTGCATGCCATATGAGCGTTCAATTTAAATTTCAATGAGAAATTATTGGGTTGGAAAAAGTGCACAGAGGGAGCAGCCGAACGAAGTGTCTCCCCTTTAGCTGGCTGCAGTCAGTTGTGCGCTCACTTGCCACAAAGGAACACAGCGAGACGAATGTCTGCTGAAGGCCGTTCAGCAACGCCGGGTCCCTCCGCTTCGGCGCTGCTATCTAGGCTAATAAACAGTGTTTGCACAGAGGGTGCAGAGTTACTTAAATATTTCTGCTTTGTGCGCGATTACACCATCAGCAGGAACGGAGCCAGTCTGGTGATAAATTTCAGCTGCGTGAGAAATTGATGCGCCACCCTTAAATGGTTTAAATGTTTGCATTATCGCATTTCAAAACTAAATTCCTTAAGCACCAGATTGCGAGTAAATACGAAAACAAGAGAAACTCAGCATAGAAGTCCTTACGCTGAGCCTTAGCTTAGTAGAAAGTCTGCATCTCCCTGTAAATGACATATCTCCACCCTCCGCGTGCGTAGTGAAATTGCCAACGTCAGCTTAACCCACACCCTCATAGCCAGCAAACGCACACTCACACACACACACACACACACACACACACACACACACACTCATGCACATTCATATTTTTAAACTGAATTTGTATGCCGATACTTTTCTTTTCGGCATTTCGGGCGCAAGAGGTCAACAGCAGGCATCATCCCCTGCGTTCAGCGATACATTCCGAGCACTTTTCAATGATATCCTTTGAGAGCGCATGCAGCCCTTATTTTGGATTTAGCACGTAAAGCTGCAACGCGTTGCCTTACCGCCTCACCGAGTGCACCCTTATTTGTTCAGTGAAATTGTTTAAAAGTGCCCAGAGACGGGCGCACCATTCTTTCGCTGTATGCACACATGAGGAAGGGCGCATAAGCGGCGCTTAAATATCAAAGTGAAAGAAATATTTTGATTTTTATATGAAGTGCCGGTGTATTCTTTAAGAAAGAAAGGATGTGCCCAACAAGAAATCACAGAAAGAATTTTCTGTTTGAAGTTTGCATTGCTTTGGTTCATTTTTGCTTCCAACGTGCGTTTCGTTTCACCGTCTTCTTGTGTGGCATCGCTTGTTTGTTTCCTGGCTGAAGGTCATTGACCAATGAAGTCGGAAGAATACAAACCAATCCATAAAAAGATTACCTAATACACTTTGTAACTTCTGCAGATACGGTTGGTACGTTTCATTCATTCCTTCCCTTGAATGTGGTGCTGCACCGGGTACGACCGCAGCACGTGTTCCTGTACACATCCTTTTCGTTTGGTCTGAGCTCACGCGTATATTTTTGGCGTATTGTTCTCATCCTTAACCGTCAGTGCTCATCATTTGTTTTATATCAGCTGCAATTTCAACTAGAATTCGTGCAAGTGTAGCTATCTTTACTCCGTGCTAGATAAGCATACACACAAACACCCCTTGCGCATAATTCTCCCATCGGCCACATTGCCACAAATAAAAATAATAAATTACTGTATTTTTCTATGCACAGTGCATGCAGCATTTGTAATGAATTTAACACGACGCCACCCTGCAGCCACACAGGCGCAGCGCACAGTCACCCCATCCCTGAGCTGGAGCGAACAACTAAGTCCAATGTCGACAAATGAATTATTTGCTGTTAGGAATTATAACCGCAGGGTCCGCTGGCAAAAGGGGGTGTTCAACTGCTCTCACAATAGTGGCGTTAATGGTGATTTCGCCAGTGATGCTGCTTGTAGTTTCAGATAAGTCCCCATTTGTTTGTGTGTATGTGTGTTTGTGTATGTAGTGCAAAGAGTAGAAAACAAACCGCAGTGTTGCTGTGGGTGTCCGTGGCTGGGGTTAAATTAGTACTAAGTCCAGTCGACTGCTGGAGCGGTGGCTTTACTAAAATGGAACTTTTCCAATATCAGAGTGGATCACTTCCAATTCATTTCATAACCGATTGATTTAGTTTTTATCCAGAATCCTTTAGGAAGGCAAAATTTCCGCTGCTGGTGCTGAATTGAGAGACGATAGTAATCGCATTCCTTCAAAAATATGAAGGATCTTCAGTAGACGTACTAAATGGGATGGGCGGAATCTATTTTATTAAGGAAATTAATTGAAACTCAATTGAATATTGTAATTGAATTAATGCCCTAAAGTGAAATGAAATACCCATACAATTATTCGTCCTTGCTTGGGTTCCTACTTCGAAGAAAACACACAAGGTGCCTTAATATAACTGGGTTCACATAGTCACATATTTATAATTGTTTGAGATTATTTTAAATTTTTGTCGATGACAATTTGTCTCGTTCCGAATAAAGACCTTTTGTTATTAAAGAACTTTACACAGCTGGCTACAAGTTAAGTTGCATACAAGGATTCCAGAAAATTCTCACCTATATTGGGTGGGTATAATATAAAGGGGCATGCCTAGTTTAACTCTGTAAACCAATCTGGGAATTATAAAGAGCCATATCAAGTTTTACTCTGCCTGCCAAGGCATCTTAAACAACATTCTCATTGGTTTCACCTTGGAGAACCACCACATTCCTTTTACTTCCAGACACGAATGACTCTTTCAATTAGCTTCTCCATGCTTAATTTTTACATTAGTATACAATTTCCCTTCCTTCGTTCTGTGGCAGCGTTCTCTTCTTTCGCTTGTGCCAAATTTCCACCTCCATCACTGCCTGCAGTGATGTAACTTTAGCTTTATTATTTTTGTTCAGTTCTTCCATTTCATTCTCTTGAAGCTTCAGAGCATAATTTAAGACCTCTTGAAGGTTCAGAGCATAATTTAAGACCCCTTGAAGGTTCAGAGCATAATTAAAGACATCCTCTAAATTGACGGGAATTGCCAAAATCAAACAGATGTCCATCAAAAAGCCTTGCCCGGCAACAACTAAATATAAATCAGTTATCCTTTTATTTGAGGCAAACATTTTATAATCCCGCTCTATAAATAGTTAATCGATTCTTTCGGTTAGTTGTCGGGACGCCTCACACGTGGCGATTGAATGCTGGCATATGCGGCAAAAGAGGATTCTCGTTGACTCGTTTTTTATTGTTAGACCAAATCCCACACAAACGCTTTTCACACACACCGTCACACAAACACACTCGCACATCATTTACAACTAAAATGCCAATGAAAAGTCCACATCCCGCTTTATAGTATTTTTAATATTTTTATATAAATGTTTATCCTGCACGTTTGTTTTCATATTCCTGAATTAAGTTGTGTTGGTGGTGGGGCTGCTTTTTGTAGCGACGCTGGAAGATAAAACGAAAAATAGTCAAGTAAATTTGCACTAAATACTCGCCATTTTGTGTTGAGTGGAGGATGATAGTTTGCATGTGTATGTGTGTTGGTGTGAGTGTGGGTGTGTGTGTTGGTGTGTGTGAATGTGGGTTTGTGTATTTTACTCGTAGTTTTGCATACTTCACTGCATAATTTACGCTGTGTGAATAAGCGTGCATATTTGTGTGTGTTTAGTGGGCATGTTTGTGAGTGTGTGTGTGTGTGTGTGTGTGTGTGTTAGTGGGTGGGTGTGTGGGAATTTGTAATTCCTCGTCCATTTTTATTGATTAAAAGACACAGGCACGTGGAGGTGTGGGCAGTTTTGTTGTTGAGCAGCAATTTTAATCTGAGCTCTGCTCTTTAGCCTCGCGTCAATCAGCGAAATCAAATGTTCTCCTCTGTTAATTGAACTAAAATTTACAATCCGAAAGTGCACATTTAATTGGTCCGGGGTGTTGTGGGTGTGGCGCTGTGAATTCACAATAAAAAATTCATTTTCCACATTTAACAGGGACAATTTTTTATGCAAGGATCAGGAGTGGTTGTTTTTTTTTTGTTTTACTCAAAAAAGGCGTTTGATTTTACAGCTGAACGAGGCAAATGAAAAATTGCCCATAAAATTTATTTAAAATTTTATTTAAAAATAATTGTGTGCATTTTATTGAGGCGCGTGTAGCCAAGCATTAATTTTTTCATTTACATGATTGAATAAAATTTTATGCCTTGTTTGGCTTACATTGGCGACTATTTCCACACAATTATTTACGAGTAGTGGAGCAGAGTCAGTGGAGTGAGTGAAGTGAGTGGAGTCAGTGGAGTGAGTGAAGTGAGTGGAGTGAGTGGAGTGAGTGGAGTGAGTGGAGTGAGTGGGATGAGTACGTTTCCCAACCGCCTTTGAAAATGCAATAATCAAACGGAAATCCCCGCCTTTGGTAGATCCTGAAACTTTCAATCAATCTCTCTGTAATTATGCCATGATAATTGGTTGAGGAATCAGTTCTGATACACTGCGAGGCTTTTGATTAGCTGTACAACAAATTTGTAGGTTTTACTTTTAGTTTATTTATCGGCTGAGATTTCTTATAATAAATTGGAATCCATGCCAGTAATAAAGGAATGCGAGTCATAGAGAAGTTTGAGGGAGTCCATTCCAGTAGTAAAAGTCCTCATGTCACAGAGAAGTCTGTGGGAATCCTTACCAGTAATAAAGGAGTCACAAATAAGTTTGAAGGAAGACATTCCAGTAATAAGTGACTTTGAGTCACAGAGGAGTTGAAGGGAATCCTTAGCAGAAATAATGAACTTCGAGTCACAAAGAAGTTTGAGGATATCCATTCTAGTAAAAAAGGACTTCTAGTCACAAGGAGATTGAGGTAATCCATTCCAGTAATAAAGGACTTCGAGTCACAAAGAAGTTGAGGGAATCCTTACCAGTAATAAAGAAGTTTGCGGGATTACATTCCCGTAATGCATGACTTCGAGTCATAGAAGAGTTTGAGGGTATCTTTTCTAGTAAAGAAGGACTTAGATTCACAGGAGATTGAGGTAATCTATTCCAGTAATACAGGACTTCGAGTCACATAGAAGTTTGTGGGAATCCATTCCAGTAATAAAAAGACTCCAGTCACAGAGAAATTTGTGGTAATCCTTATCAGTAATAAAGGACTTCCAGTCACAAGGAGTTGGAGGGAATCTATTCCAGAAATAAAGAATCCTAGTCACAAATAAGTTTGATGGAATCCATTCCAGTAGTAAAAGACTTCATGTCACATAACAGTTTGTGGGAATCATTACCAGTAATAAGGGAGTCACAGAGAAGTTTGAAGAAATCCATTCCAGTAGTAAATGACTTCGAGTTACAAAGAAGTTTATGATAAGTTTGAGGGAATCCATTCCAATAATAAAGAAATTCGAGTCACAAAGTAGTTTGAGGGAATCTATTCTAGTTGAAAGAACTTCGAGTCACAGAGAAGTTTTTGGTAAAGCATTCCAGTAAGAAAGGTCTTCGAGCCACCCAGAAACTTCACCATGCCAAGTTCACCCCCAAATTCTAATGGGCTACCTTACCACTTGAATACTTGACCACAAATGGATACTGACTTTATAAGCGTACTCATTCATTTACCATTCACCGGCTCAGCCATCTGATGCCTTCTGTTCCCAAAAGTTATCTGCAAGATCTCTGAAAAATTAGATTGAAGCTGTTAAACAAAATAGATTCTGTAGAACTAAATTAGTTCATAAGAAAATACAAAGAAATCCTTAAACAATTGATCCACTTAAATTAACTTAGTCCTTAATTTCTGGTTTAAAGTTTTAAACGAAGACGTGGGACGATGCGGAAGTATTGGCAAGTAACCTTAAAGAATACAAATTTCTAACAATTGGTTGGGAATTGTTGTTGTTGTGGCTGTGTTAAATGTTTCTTAATTAGCAAACTCTTTTCTGGAACAGATGGAACAAAACTTCACACTCAAAGCACTTGGGGTTGATTCTAATAAGTTTGCTGTGCTCATCTATATCCTGCTTGGCTTTTCAGTTCGTCCCACTCCAAATTACTCACAGATAATGACCACTTCCGTAACTCTGACATATACTTTACCCATAAAAGGCAACCTAAGGTGACTTGGGCCAAAATAAAAATGATTTGGACAGCGTAAATAATACAAGTCAGAAAAAGTTTCAATACTTTGGTCAGTTACTCTTCCTTGTCAAGGAAACTCTGGTTATCCATACTCATCTTCCTTGTCAAGGAATCTCTGGTAGCCCATACTTCCAGCACTCATTACCAGGCTAGCAAGGTCTGGTGTATCGTACTAGGGGATCATCTTATCTAAATTCACAGCCAGGCAATGATTTCCTTATTATTTCTCTTCCCTGTTACGAAGGATCTAGTTTTTAATACTCATCTTCTACATTTCGGCACAGAATGAATTACTTTATTGATGATTCTAAATTAAACAAAAGTCCAACGAATCAATTAGTCGTCAGTGCTCTCCCTTCGACGCAACCCATTTCACTAAAGGAGTCAAGCTAAAATCTCGTAAAGTATTTCCCAAGCTCCCAATTTAATTTTAATTATGCGCGGCTTCAAACTTCCATGCTCACACATTTCGCAGAGACGTCATATTTACTCCAAAGTTGATCAAGTCATGAATATTAAAATTTCTTAAATTTTCACTCATTAATACAAATGCCACCTCCCCGCCCCTGCCCTCTTCAACAATGAGCCAGCTCAATGCGTCCGCATACAGCCTGAAGTTGCGAACACGAGTCGTCCTCTTTTGTAGCCGCCCACTCGGGAATATTCCCAACTGGATTCGTGAAGTTGCTGTTGGTGTTGTTGTGAAAATTACTGCTGTTGTTGTTGTTGTTGTTGCTACTGCTGCTTCTGTTGTTATTTTTTGTGCATTTTTTCCTGTTTGTTTCCCGCGCTAAACCACCGAGAAGGTTACTTTTTGTGAGCAGACCGAGCCACTTTAATTTTATTTGTTATGGGCTGGGAATACTGCTTCCATCTTTCCCCCTTTTTTAAATGTCCTTCATCGCCTGCGTAAAGTGCTGCCGTGCTTCGGGTTTTTGTTGTTGTTTTTTTATGCTGTCTTACTCCTGCTTTACGACATTTCAAAACGGTAATAATTCGTTCGCTCGGTAAGGATTTCAGTCGTTAAAGTGGTTGATTACGCTTATTCCTGGGGATGATCAGAGTGCTGCGTCCTGCCGGAGGTTGCCACACCGCCGACTATTCACAGCTGCAAGTGCTGTGTGCTTTCCGCTATTGTTATTGTCATTTGTTGTTGTTGCTGTAATTATATTTGCCTGTTTTATGGCGTGTTTTGGCTGATTGTCACGACATTTTCGACTGGTGCTACTGCTGGGGCTGCTGGTCCTCTGGCTCGTTGGAGGGTTGGTGGGACTGTGGGATTATGGGAGGGTGGCGCTCTGGTTTGTGTGGCAGCAGGTCCTTTTGTTATATGATTTTATTTTATTTGCATTGGAGTTTTTATTCCTATACCGCTCTGTTGAATGGCCAACATTGTTAGGGGAGCCGAGCCTCCTGCTGGCCGACTCAAGTGTCAAATTATTGTTGAGGGTGTTTTGTGTTGGAACGCAAATGTAATTACTGGCAATTTTAGGCCTGTTTGAGGACTGCTCTTGAAGGCCTGCCAAAGTGGTTCATATTACAGTAAATCCTTTACGGCGTTTAATAATTCAAACTGCGCTTTACGTGAAGTGAAGCGCATACGGGAAATTGCTTGCCGTTTGATGTGCCCAAATTGGAATTCGAAGACGTTACGCTGCTCAACCCTCTTCACATGCCAGCCCAGCCATTCATACCTGTCCACAATGCACACACTCGCACCCACCCGCATACTAACAAAAAATGTAATTGCCATTTTTCTGTGCTGCCTCTTGACTCACATTATGGCAAGAGTGGCGAAACCGGAGGGTGGTAGCTATTTGTGCTGCGTGTCAATGCCATGTCCAACCATTGTCCTTTTTGTGTCTGTCACTTTTTTGGAATTTCTTGTTACGTTTTACACAATATGCAACATACTTCCTTGCAATATTAATGCGCTGCATACGCGCTCCTCTGGTCCTTCCTTCAATGGCAACTTCTCCCCACTGGCTCGGTGGCACGCCTGCTGCACATGTTATCCTTGGCATGTTGTCAAGTGTGTGCACATATTTCTAATATGTGCACTGCTATGTATGCAGCTGTAGTTGTAGTTGTAGTTGTAGTTGTAGTTGTAGCTGTCGTGTCGTAGATGTCATTATAGTTGTTCCTGTTGTTGTCGTTGTTGGCATGTTCGAATATGAAAAAGTTTAATATTTTAGCGCGAGAGAAAAAGCAATCGACGTCAAAAGTTGTGCATAAAACTTCATTTTCGCACAGAATGATTGTTGGCAAAAATTGCTACAAAGATGGCTGCATTTGGAAAAATAGAATTTCATATGAAAATGACACATTTCGAAGGGATACTCGTACATTGAAGGAAGGAATTTAAGGACACATGAGATTGCAAACTTAGGTCTGCATTGGTTACCAAATCTGCTGAAGTCAAACGCACTTACATCGATATGGTCTGATGGATTGCTAGAGTGACATGCAATCGAATGCATTGCTCTTCTTCAAAGCGAGGAGCATCAATTTCTTAATCTTCTCCTGCCTTCTACAGAATTGTTACTATAAACAAGGCAGGCTGGCATTCATCTGCAGAGCCGATGGTCTAACTCTGATCGTATGTGTATGGAAATGCTTCAAATGATTCAAGTTTTTGCAGAGGTACTAAGTAACTAAGTGCTTCGAAGAGAAACTATATAAAAGTAAATATTTTGAGAGCATGTTACAAGCAGGATTTGAAGCTACGACCCCTCAACTGTAACACTAGCTTGCTTACCACTCCGATCAGGGTGAGCAGCAGATCAGTTTTAGTTATGGTCCTTTTGGATATGATGAGCTTTAGACTAAACTCCACACTAATAGCAGAATTCTCGTTCAAGACCCCAAAACTGCAAATCAAAGAGGATGCATGTGGGCGTTGAATTCAAACATTTTAGGAAACTTGAAGATGAATAAAAAAACCACAGACAATATCTCGAAAAACGTTTCAATTTGTTTACAGGTACACTTAAATAGAGTCTCTTAGTAGTCTACTAGGGGAAAGAGTGATATCGGAGAACGAGTTCAGGAGACTACGATCAGATTACTCATACAAAGAGATGCAAGCCACAATGCAGGAGCTAGAAGCTATGGTTAGAGGATGAGAACAGGAGGTAAAGTTAGTATATGAGACCACACTTTACCATAAGGAACCGACCACGGAAAGGATTACGAATATAAGTTCAGAATTCTCAGAAAGTACAATGGATATTGACGATAGTCTCCAGGCTGGCACCAGTATTCATTGAGGCGGAATCCAGAGATTTGAGTTCGGAAGTTACTACGTTTATTTATGATTGCCTCGATAATCGAAGGATAAAGCTGTGCGAGTTACAGAAGTTTTTTGTATGTGTGACGCAGAGGTTTTACGGTGATATAACGTTGTATTCAGTAGTGTGAAACAGATTTCCTCGTTGCTGAGAAGGACCAACGTGAAATCAAGAGCCCTACAAGTGGTGATGCAATAGATAGATTAGGGTAGCCAAACATTTCATCATAAGGATCTCACTCCTTGTTGTGTCAAATAGTATCAGCATGATTTAAAGGGTAATGACGGTGTGTTAAGAAGGATACGCATAATTGACTTGCTTAGATAGATAAATAGATAGAAGTGGGGTAGGCCGGAGAACCGCTGAAGAAGGAAGTATTCAAGAACTCAAGCCTTGAAATATTTAGAAGAAATGGGAGGAGATAGAGGATTTTGGAAAAGAAGTTACACCTTTTCAAACTTCTTTCACTCTTTTATGAATTTCCACAGTATGTCCAAGGATAAGGAATGTACGTTATTCCAATATATCTGACCCTAATATGCACCTCCTTATTCTGGCAAAGGCAGGATAAGCACAGAGAAAATGCACTGTGCCGTCCTGTTCTGCCTCCAGACAAGAGACGCAGTTCGGATTCTCGGTGATGCGTATGGTCGTCATATGACGGGCTTATGTCCCGTGATTACCCCAACATTGGTTGGATCGAAGATCTTTCCTTCATAATGTTAGAAGCAAATCGGAAATTCTGTTGTTTGGGCTGTCTATGACGCACTTGATTGTTTTGCTGGCAACTAAACTACACTATCTTGTGAATATTGTTCGTATAGCTCTTGATCCAATCAATACACTCATACCGATAAATGGCTCTGGTCCCATAGGAATACCCGCAGATCCACAGTTTGCCAATTCATCAGCTAATTAGTTCCCCCGTACACCACAGTCACCACAGCCCAAATAAGTTCAAGTTAATTCTAACTTGCGATGGAGTTAAGTCTTGACTTACAATCTTGGACAGTTTTTGAAGTGGCTAAGGCATTTTCCAAAGCCTTCAGTGCAGATTGACTGTCATTACAGACTCTAAACTGTTTACCGCGCCAGTTCTTCTCAATTACCCATTCCGCTACCTTCAGTATAGCAAACAGTTCTGATTAGAATACCGTTGCCATACTTCGCATAGACGAGAAGCATCTCATTCAGATACCAAGCAGCCCTCAATTTTGGAGGCGTCAGTGAGAAAAGTTTTCGCCAGGCCCTCTAGAAGTATGATCTGGATCTCTCCATTGTTCCCTTGTCGGGCTGACTTTCTTCCATAAGAAACTCCGGGTAAGAGTTTATCCTTCGGTGCTTTGACTGGATTACTATAAAAGATTCCACTTTCAAGCCTACTCAACTCAAAAGCCTCAAACATTATCCAGTAATCATCGGATCCAATCAAATTTAAAGAGCCTAATAAGGACTTTTCCGCTCCTGAATATTTAATAATTATTAATTAATAATAATATAATAATTTTCCTTTGAAATCTACTTTTATTCCATAGTTTTTATGAGTAATTTTTATATTAAATTAGTGAGTTGGTAGTTCCGTCATCGTGGTTTGATGAAACTGCCTCAACATCACCACTCGAACGAAACTTCTACAATTAAAAACGCATACAATTCAAAAAAAGGACGAAAATTTAAATAAAAGCACAACAAGAATTTAAAATGAAAGCATTTTTTATACAAAAATCTCACGTGTACACACACAGAAGTACATGTGGAGACAACTCCGGAACCGAGAGCTGAGTTGGGCGGGTGTACTGCTAAATTGGCTTAAATGCGCCAGAGTGCAAATTATGCAAAAAAGCAAAAATTGAATCAAAATTGCAACGACTCGTAAAATGTGAGAGAAAAGTACCTGCAAAAAAGAAAACTAAGTAAATAAATGAGAGAAAAAAACGAGCACTGGGTAACATTTTCAGTTGTGAGCAGTCAGTCGGAGGAGTGCTGAACACACACAAGCACCCAAACACATACAAGCACCCAAACACACTCAAACACCCACACACATACACATGCACGACAGCAACTTTGCACAGAATTGCAGCAGCTCATCCATTCAAATTTAATTCATTCGAATTTACTTTTTTCTCCGAGCGAATTTTAGCTCGTGTTGATTATTCGGATGTCCTTGTTCAGCTCTTTAATGCAGCTGCATCAACACATACGGTCGTGGTCTGAGCGTCCTCCAGTTTTGATGGAAATTGCTGTAAGCATTCAAATGGAGTTGTCACTCAGAGTCGCGTTTAAATTCATTTTGCTTGTGTTCCGAAGTTAAAGGACCATTTGATTTGTGGTAAGTCGGAGCGGAAATTTTAAATGAGCAGCGGTAAATGCAGAAAATTCGGCTTCTTGTTACGAAGAACTGAGAGGGCTATTTTGGGGATTAATGGGAGTGTGTTCTGGAAACGAGTGATCATGACTGAGGGTTGGAAAGAATTTGTGGAATGACTTGAAGGATTTGATGAGCTTGAATTGTCGTCGATCATGCAACAATTTATGTTTTTGTAGAACAAATTTAACTGACTTCGGATTGAAGTCATGTACAAGCATTTGCTTAGCGTCAACATTTCCTTATAGCGAACATTTACTTCTCGTGAACATTCATTTATGGAGAACATTTGCTTATCGCTTATATGTGATTATGGAGAGCATTTGCTTCTCGTGAACATTGGAGAACATTTGCTTAAAGCGAATATGTGCTTATCGCGAACATTTACTTCTCGTGAACATTCGTTTATGGAGCACATTATCGTGAACACATTGCAGGGCTTTGATCTCTGTGATCGACGCAACTTTTCTAACCTGTAATGAGTCCCTTTTATTTGCTAAAAGAACTTCTATATGAGGTTCCACAAGTCCCGAGAGCGACTTGTTTATAAAATTGTGGTTTGTAGAATTTGTTTGGGTGTTGTCCCCTATATTCGTAGGCTTTGTTTGTGTTGATCTCTATATTTCCTTTCGATTAAAATTTCTGTTTGCAAGTAACCACAAATTCCTTAACTCAATCTCTGATGTTAATCTCAAGGACCTAAACTGAAGCATAACCTAAAACTGAGACATTACAACTTCCTCTTGAAAATATGCATAAGTCGATTATGGTTAACCTAACATTGAGTCCTTCCAGCATTCTTTCGTTCCGGTTACTAAAACTTTTCTTCTATCAGTGCAACCCAGACATGTCCAAATACACTGAAACAAAAAACGCACAAAGCACAGAAGTTTCAAGATACTGAATCATTGCTTGGCAAACATCGTGAATGGCGCTTGTCACACGCCGCCCCGCCTAATCATATAAAGCGGTGCCACCACTGCCAACTGCAGACTCATTTGCACTACAACTCATTTGTCGCAGCAATGTCGCTGTCTCTATCGCCGCCTATCCTACATGCAACGCCAACAACAACAACAACAGCAACGAAGGTAAGCAATTTATTTGGCAAGCGCAATAAAAAATTCCGATTCAACGCGCATTGTCATTTTCGTTTTGACATATTTCAGCTGTCAAAATTAGAATTGCGCTTATTTGCTGTTGGCGCAACGACACGAAAATAATAAACAGCAACAGCTACAACAAAAACAACAACAATTTACCATTTTCCTCCTCATTTATTGTTGTTCTTTTGTAGCATTTTTCCTTCTTTCACTATTTACTTGGAACACGTCAAAACTGCAGAGAAGAAAAAATGTCGCAGAACAGTTCATAAATGCACGTGGCACGGCGGCGGCAGCCGCAAGGGACTCAGCAGCGGTCCAATGGGTGTAGCGGTGGGCGGGACAGGTGAGCGGGTGTGTGTGTTTGTTTGGTGGTAACCTTCGTTGAAAAATTTATGACAGCGCTAATGTGTGTTTATGTTTATGTTTGGCTTTTCGTTGTAAACATGTAATTTACGTGCAAATAGGACAAGCAGACAAATGGGAAGCACGACAGCAGCTGGCGGTGGGGCACGCAGGGGACTGCCGGGTTAAGGAGCCGCTTTTTAGTATAAATGAGTGGAAAATTAAATATGAATGGCGGCAATAAAGTGACACCAACCACACACGATTTGTCGCAAGTTGTGATTCCATGTACCGCGAGGATTTTTATATTGAATACATTTTGGCAGGCATTTGAAGGGATAAGTCAGGACATTTTATTTTGAACAAATGTTTATTAAGTTATGTTTATAAGCACTACTTAGTCAGCCACTCAGTCATATACGAGTACTTGCAACCTAGGCTAGGTTAGACTGGCCGGCCGTTAAGGCCACACATAGACCGACAAGGTCCTTTGCGGTGCCAGATTGGATATCCATCTGGCACCGCAAATGAGCCATAGTATGAAGAGGTACGAGGTATGAGAGCTATAGTATGAATCGTTGAACAGGCGGACGCTCTTAGCAAATCTTAAGAGAGAAACTATACCTAGTTGTGCGGCCTCTTCTAGTCCTTCAAACCAGGGAGCACCCAGATGTGTTAGGCGCGTTTCCGATGTTGCGGGGCATAGGCATATTAGATGTCCAGAATTTCTCTTGTGCCTTGCTCCCCATATTTCTTGCATTCACTATTGTTTGTGAGTCTCATCCTTTTAGCTTGTACCGCCGTTAGACAGTGACCTGTGAGTACTCCTAGTACCGTAATGCAATCCTTCCTCGGAAGTTTCAATATGAATTTGGTTACGGTTGCACATGAACTTTGCGATATTACATGTGGCAATACTCCACCGTTCTTTCACGTTTCTCATCATGTCATCTTCAATACGGCTGGTGATCATTCTGCAACAGGTTTGCACCCAAGGTTAGGTTAGTTTAAGTTGAACGGCTGTCCTTAGAGTCACTTAGTTCAAGACACATTTTGGCACCACTTGAGCTTTTCCCCTGCTCTACTGAATCCTCCTTAAACGATACTGTGGACTTGAAGAAGGTAGGCACTTTCGTTGGCTTCATCTGGGAAACCTCTGCAACCTAATATATAGGAGTTGATATCTTGCAACTTACTACGTAGGAGTTGATATCTTGCAACCTAATACGTAGGAGTTGATATCCTAGCACGCACGGATTGGCCTTGAAGGGAAAATTGTATAATGACTCCCCAGTATCTTGAGGTACTTGTCATGAACCGTGAGGTACCTGTACTGACCACAATTGTTCAATGGAGAATGGACTATTTCTTTAACAACTTTATATTTATATACATATTCTTCTAAGTATAATCGTAGAAGTGACAGTGATCTTTATGGCGCTTCATAATCTTACAACTTTTCTTCTTCATACCTCAGAATGGCCAATCCAATGGTACTCTAAAGTACATTATTGGGTCCGGTTTCTATAAAAAGAATATACCCACAAAGTGTCTCATGAATTGCTTCCACCAAAATGGTTGAAGGAAGTGCTAACGATTGGTACGCAGGAGCGCCACTGGGTAACTGCAAATTGTTCGAAACTGGCCCCAAGATCTAAGTAGTAAACACGGCTTTTACAGGTTGACTATAAGCAATTATCAGTAAGTATAAAGTACTGGTTGCATAAAAGGATGTGACAGACACTCCACACCAGTCTGCTTATGAAAAATCAATCACAACCTTAGCCACGATATATGGCAAACCCTCTGGGAGAGCTATTTACGAGAGTAGAAAAAAGTGGCACGGAAAAGTCTGGTTCGAGGCAGACCTTCGCTGTAATAACGCCCGCTAGGAAACTGATACTCTTTCACGACTGGATTTGATGATCCATGAAGAAGTTTCATTTTGAACTTACTCGCTAACATAGCAACACCATCTTTCAACAGGTGGAGATATATTTGTACAAATTCGTAGTTCCCAGTCTGTGATATCTCTCTTAAATATCTCCTGAATGAGTGTCTTTAGGACTACTTCCACTGATTATCTTTTATAATTCCTTAAGAGTGGGTTATTTTATTATTTTATTTCACTTAGCCAACCAGGATTAAGTCCAAAATTGTCAAAACACATAATCCTGACAATCAGTTGGAAACAAATATATTCAAAATCAATCTTAAACAAATGTTTTCACCCGACGAAAGTCCAAACCTTAAATTCTAAATCTACAAATAAACTTTTAATTTTAGGCTCGAATTTGTAGAAGAAAACTTCGGTGGGCGAAAGGTAATTGACAATTGACTACTACTTATATTACAATTACCATTCCTGTAACCATTGCCATTCTCTTTCCATTACCATTCCTACGACTTTAATAGGAACCGTCACTGGATATTCTAATAGGAAATCATGCAAGAAGAATGGGAGTTTATACACATGATTTCTGCCGCAGCTGCAGGAACGAGGAGGAACTAGAAACGGTCCAGCATCTCTTCTGTACATGCCCAGCTTTTGCTAGAAATAGGAGCGTTTACTAGGATCCCACTTCTTAACAAGTATAGATGATCTCAGTCAGATGATGTCAGTCAGGTGCTAACAACCTTCTTCGCTTTGTAAAAGGCTCAGGGTGGTTCAATCTGTGGGGGGGGAAGCGTAGCCATGCCTCACATCCGCGGCTCACAACGGACCCAACTGGTGGTCTAAGTGGCATCACTTGTTTATTGGTGATGCGTCTGCCCTACCTACCTACCTACCATTCCTATTTCCATTACTACCTCTCTTCTTATTACCATTACCATACAATAAGTTAATAGATTGTCTCTTTATACATACAGAATCGACCATGGTTTCCAGCAAAAAACTCTGTTGAGCTCAATGGACACTTCAAACATACCGAAACAAACTACATTGACTAAAGGGGTGAAAGTCCTGACCTAATCCTAATTGCAATATTATTTTTCAGTCACACATAAATGAATAAATTATGTCCACTGCAAATTACTTTTACTATTCTCGCCTCATAGAACGACCCGCCTCCATACACCTCCAGCCGGAACAAATTACGTCCCACACATCACCGTGTACAATTGGCCAAGAGGCGTATAAGTAGACCAACTAATGCCAAAACAGACATACTTCTAGTGTATATCCAGATATGTTTCTCTTGACAAACAATTTTCCTCCCCCTGCTGCATCCTTACAGAACACTGCTTAATTATCCAACACATTCGTTTACAACTCGCTGAATACATCGCTCAAACAAACTTAATTCAATCCCGAATAAACTAAACTTAAAATATATTTAGATACATATTTCGTAGGTTGAATTTACCCCCGCCCCCCTACTCACTCCATAATCCCAATCACTTTCTGCTACTGCTAAACCTCACCGAGATTTATTGAAGCGTTGACACTTTGAGTAGAAGCAAAAGTGTACAACCCCGCCCCACGCCACGCCCAGTCGCTTTATATGAACTTCATAAAAACAAAACAAGTGAGCGCCTGAAAGTGTGCTTCTGTTTTTTCATGTTACAGCGAAATTGTAGCAAAACCCCGAACATTAATCTTAGGAGCGGCAGCGATTCAGAAATCACGGAAGAGTGCGCCGCGCCGTGCCGCGCCGCCTTCACCGCGCACATCTCATTAACTTACATTGAAAACGTAGTTGTCAGTCGCGCCCGCTATTTCCGGCACCGCCCACTCCGACACATCGGCGCGCTCACTACACTAACGCAGCGGTTCTTAATGTGCGCTTTTGACTGCGCCGCACTGTGAAGCAATTTAATATGATAATTTACTTAAATGCGTTTAAATATAATAAATATCCTTACGTTGGTGATGCTGCTGATGCTGCTGGTGACGCTGCTGCTGTTGTTGCTGCTCCTGCTGTTGTTGCTGTTGTTCCTGGTGCCGCTGCTGCTACTATTGCTACTGTTGCCACTGTGAGTGGTGACGCCGCAAGTAACGCGCAGTTTACGGAGAGAGTTCTCGAAGGGAGCACATCCTTAAATCACACGTAATGAAGTTGTCGCTGTCGCTGTTTGCATTTTATCGCTCATTATTTTTGCATTTCAAACTTGTTTCAGCTGCAAATAAATTACAACCGAAACAGAAACGGCAGCAACAGCACCAGCGCCAGAGCTAAATGACCCCACACAACTGAGCGTTATTATCCTGGCGCGCGAGCTAAACGTGCCTCCCAACACCAGCACCAACACCAGCACCAGCACCGAAAAATAAAACTCCACACAATTGCTTACGTATAATGAATTTCTTTTGCACTCGGCACATAAAATTTAAATTCTGGCGTCAAACAAAAACTCACAAGGAATTCTAAATAAACACCAACACCAGCACTTGCCGAAGGACCAGCACCCAGGCGGCCCATGCCCAGCCACCAGCCGCGTTCGTGAGTGGCCCACTTTCGCGCACTGGCTGGCAGGCACAGCGTGGCCACACGGCTCGGCTGAGTTGCTCCACTCATTAAAAAAACGTAAATTCTGGGCGCAAAAGGTACTTACACGTATTAAGGATAACAGGAGTTGTGCCAGCGTGTACGTGGAAGTATGCGATCGTGTGTTGCTGCCGCTGCTGCTTGCATTGTTTCCAAGAAACAGCCAAGTAAACTGAGTAAATGTGCATCAGCAGCAGCAGCAGCTGGTGTTACAAATACTCCGCAGCAAACGGTAAGGACTCAAGGCACAAGGACTATGGCAATGCCAAGGCAAATTTATTCAGAGTGCAGTTCAAGGATAAACAGCTGAATTATTAGGATGTAAGCAGGCATGAGCTGACCAAACGATTTAATAATTTACAAGAGTTTTTTGCTCAGATCAGCGAACGCAGCACTTGCTCTCGTTAAGGACGAATTTTGTAGGGATTAACACAAAATAATTGCTGCTAAACGACGAACAGAACCAGAACTAGAGAAGCACAACAACAATACAAATACAACAAATTAAGTTTATTTAGCACGTTGTTTGGAATGCCATGCCTCCCTCACACAGCTCCCCCATCATAATCCACAAATTTGGCCATCAAAGTGAGTAAATTTAATTTCCGTGACGAAAATAAGTTTTCCGCTTAAGCGAACCAAAAATGCGGCTGCAATGCGCTCGAGCGATTAAATTGACTTAAGCACTGGAATGCGAGGGAGCAGCAGGGCAGGGGGCAGCGGGACGGAAGCAGAGGAATGTGGGCGCGTGCGTGTTATCCTGTTGTCCTTGCCACGAACTATGCGTGCATGTGTCTGTTGTATATAAAAGGAGTTTTATTAAAAGCTCATTAAACCTTTTTTGCAATTTCCCACCAAAGTTTCGATGACACCCGCACCCCAGATGATACAGCACCAACAGTGGCAGCAACAACACCACCAACACCAGCAACAGAAGCAGCAACAGCAGCAGCAACAGCAGCGACAGAAGAAGTAGAAGAAAAAGCAGTGGCCAGTGCCAGCAAAAAACTGCTTTGTATGCATGTGAGAGCTGAGCTAATGTTATGCTGTTGTTTGTGTCGTTATCATTGCTGCTCCCGCTGCTGCTCTGTTTGGTGTTGTTGTTGTTGTTGCTGCTGTACTTGTTTTTGCTGTCGCTCAGCAGACAACCGAGCGTCATTTTGCCATAACGAGCTGCCTGCCATTCGTGATTATGATGTCGCTTTGCGTGGCTTTGCGTTCAGTCAAGTTTTCGGACGACACACGCACGACAAAAAATTATTCAAAACTTTCATTCATGAGCTGTGAAAGTTTCACCCCGCCCACCAACTCGCTACGGTGAAAGTGTGTGTGTGTGTGTGTGTGTGTGGGGGGGGGGGGTGCGTGTGGAAAGCGCACAGTGTTGCTACTACGCTCATCGTGTGACCAAATTGGCCACTGCTGCCGTAAACTGTTCAAGTTTCGGTCTGGCGAAGCGGCTCTGCAAGATTGGGTTTGCGTACTCGAAGAGTGTTTGGAAGTGATCGTGTTCAGTTCAGTGCTGTTTAAGGACAACCAGAGGGGCTACTGCTGATTCAATCAGATCAGGAGGCTTGGTATTAAATAAGTCATTGACAGATGTATTCACTCTGGCACATAACTCAAGGCAGGTGGAAACTGATGTGATATCATTGCTGAGGAGCCTATCGAGGATTGTCTCTACTCTTCTATAATAATCCGTTGTTGACTTCCTGATTAGTGAAATACAGATACTTGACACACGCATCCAGGCATATGCGGACGATGTATGCGTACTTTGATTGGGGTGATCACTAATAACAACCTGTGTCGTACACCAAAGAGAGTCCTTTGATCCAATCTGTACCTTTGATTATCTGTTTGTTCGAGTAAAACCACTCTATTGCGATTTTACTCGTCGATGGTATCAGGAGCGTGTACAAGTCAGTAGGATGGCTCCAGGACTAAGGTATCTTGGTGTAACATAAGCTCATACATTAGCAAAGAACACTAAAGATTTGCTGGTAGTACTTCAGAAAATTTGGCAAGGTTAAGTAGGAGTGGCCGCCTAGTTTGCCAAAAGCACACTTGAGCACACATAATGGCCCATTATGATACCACATTAGGCAAGGACTTGGGGTATAAAACCGACAGTTGGATACAGGTAATACAGAGTCCAAATTAAGCTCTTCCGTAATGCCTGAATGCCTGTGATATTGATTTAGGCAACAGCTTCTGTTTGAAACGGGGTACAGAAAAGTCCGTGTCTGTGGATCGCTGGTACAGTAAGGATCACTCCAGATAATATCCTTATTGCTTAACTGTATCTAATTCCTTTCAGAGTTATATACTTCAGAAAGAAGCTGTGAATGCGATGTGATGACTCAAGACAAACGAAATCTGATTTGTTGAATATAATGCAGGACACAGAACGTTTCCCGCTGAGCTATCGCAAAATTGGCCACTATTATTTTATGCCGATAGTAGGTCTCTTGCCTTCCCATCAATTTGGGATGTTATTAATATGAAGCAAATCAAAAGGAACAATCTAGATGTCATCCTTCCAGGACTCACAAACAGTTGCTTTACAGATAATTAGAAAATTTAGAATGGAACTATGAGACCAAGTACGTTCTCAGTTCAGGAGAATTGGCAACTGAAATTGAAACTTATTGGATAATCAACCGAGAAAAAAATCTGGTAAATTGTTGGTGTATCCTAAATGAAGAATGAAGTAAATAGTATGGGAAGACATATGAGTCATTCTCGTAAATTGTACCTTAATTTGGTTCAAGGCCACAGTGATTGGTTCAACGGTGATCTGGGATATATAATGATATATAAATTAGCCAATCTTGGCCCAGCTGGAAACCAAATAAATCTTGAACCACTCATTCCTTTCAGTTTTGCGGAAACTTTGCGGTGAATTAACAACTTTGCGAGCAACAACTTTAAAGAAAAAGGATACAAAGCTAAGACCTGAACAAGTTTCGAGCAGGAATCCTTTCATTCAGCTGGTGAGAAAAGGATCGGTTCTTACTGGCCATTCCAATAACAGGGCTCAAGCCGAGGAGGAGATCAGGGAGCGTTTCACTCAGCTGGTGAGAAAAGGATGAGTGCTTACTGGCCATTCCAAGAACAGGGCACAAGCCGAAGAGGAGATCAGGAAACTTTTCACTCAGCTGGTGAGAAAAGGATGAGTGCTTACTGGTCATTCCAATAACAGGGCTCAAGCCGAGGAGGAGATCAGGAAGCTTTTCACTCAGCAGGTGAGAAAAGGATGAGTGCTTACTGGTCATTCCAAGAACAGGGCTCAAGCTGAGGAAGAGATCAGGAAACTTTTCACTCAACTGGTGAAAAAAAGATCGGTGCTTTCTGGTCATTCCAATAACAGGGCTCAAGCCGAGGAGGAGATCAGGAAGCTTTTCACTCAGCTGGTGAGAAAAGGATGAGTGCTTACTGGCCATTCCAAGAACAGGGCACAAGCCGAAGAGGAGATCAGGACACTTTTCACTCAGCTGGTGAGAAAAGGATGAGTGCTTACTGGTAATTCCAAGAACAGGGCTCAAGCCGAGGAAGAGATCAGGAAACTTTTCACTCAGCTGGTGTGAACAGGATGGGTGGTTGCTGGTAGTTCTAAGAATAGGACACAATATGATTAAATTGCTTTTCAGACAAGCGATTCTAACATTGAGGATACGTATTCTCAGTTCATTAACTACAGTCCGACTTTCATAAGAGTAAGGAAGCAAATCCTGCCTCTTTATCAACCTTCACCTTGAGCTCATTATTCAACTTTAACTATTATTCGTGTCTTTCTTAAACCATCTACCCCATCCCCATCGACTCTTGAAGTTTGTGCTTCTTTAATTTTCCTGGCATTTGGCCAGATCTACACCACCGTCCACCGCTCCTGGCGTTGTGCGCATAATTAGCTGCTCTTAGCCCAAACTCGTCGCTGTGACAAAGCGAACAACAACTTTTTGTCCTCGCATGTGTGACAACAAAGTTGACGCGCTCTTCCCCGAAAGTTGTGCTAAGTTCCTTTTTACGATTTTCTTTTTTATAGTTTCCGCTTCGATATTTTCATCATCATTCATCAACACTGCCAACTTAGGCGTCACGGGCGGTATTTGGCAAACTCGCTCGCATTATGAAATTTGTGTCCACTCACCTCAGATGGTGTGAAAGTGAAAAACTGGCGGGGAAGTGAGAAAAGTAAAAGCAAACTGCGGCGGCAGCAAATTCATTCACTTTGCCGTTGGCTTATGTGCGCGTCAGGTTGCCTGTTTGCGTCTGTCCCTGTCGTCCTGTTTCCCTGCACAAGCTGTCCGCTCGTTGGTTCAGGTGGATTACTTGCGCATGAGGTGTTTTTTTTCGTATTCATGAGTCTTGGCCTCCTCAGCTGCAGTCTCAGTCGGGGTCTCAGCCTTATCCTGAGCCTGAGCTGTTTGAGGTTGAATTGCATTATAGAATTTATCGTGCTACAGAGCAGTGTCCGGATCACTCGTGCGCATGAATTTCTGTTTTGAATGAAATTTTCTTTTCTGCTTCTTTGGTTAATAAGTTATGCATAACCTGGAAATGAAATGAAGAAATACATTTACATAAGAAGAAACTGGACTTCCTTGAAGGTGTTGCCATTTTTTTTGTTTGCTGAAGAAGCGAACAGTTGGCGAATGGTGGGGGAAGGGATGGGTCAGTTGTCTGCAAATCAGTGAGCATCGAAATCAATTTAACTAAGTAGCATTTTGTTACTTGGAAGTAGTGACAAAAGAACTTGCAGCCAGGGGGGCCATGAAAAACAATCCCAGCTAAGTTGAGATGCCAGAGCTGTGAACATGAAGTGCAAGGTATAAAGGTATGCAGGTTCTTATCCCTGGATTTGGAAACTTGTTCGAATCAATTTTAAATGTTCAAATTTGTAGTGACTGAAGGAGTCAGCAATGAAGTGCGCGTTCAAACTTAGTAAAGGAAGAAGCTCGTAGAGTTAAGATCTTTTCTATGTGAACTCCATTTATCCAATTTTCCCAACTGCTGCTCTTTTTTGTTGAACTCTCTCGATGCTCCCTTCAGGAAATAATTAAAATTTCGAAGAAAGTTGGCTCAGAAATGCGCCCGCAAATGACGCGTAACATCCCAAGCACATACGAGTGAAGGAGTCAGTACTGAAGTGAGCGGTTAGTCTTAGTAGAGGAAGAATTTCCTAGAGCTAAAGTGTATTAAATGTCGACTGCAATTGTCCCACTTTCTCAAATTCTGCTCTTTTGTATTCGATTTCCTCGATGCTACCTTGAATAGGATGAAAAATTCATAATGAAGTTGGCCCTGAAGTATGCCCACAAATGACACAAAACATCACAAGGACATACGAGTGAGTACCTATTCTGATTGCAATAAGTTGTACAATATTCTGGTATTCTCCTGCAACAGCTAGAATAGTCAGCAAGGCAATGAGCCTTGAATATACATAGTAAGAGCAAGTGAATGTTTTTTCTCGTTGGAGCAAGTGTCCAGCAAAAGGGTGCAGAGTAAATAACAAAACTAAAAGGAAAAATATTACGCTGCAGAGATTTGTGACTCGAGTGCCCAAAAAAGGAAGAAATACCCCCTCAAAAAAAAAGAAAGAGAAACACATTTTCATCGCATCTCAACTTGCGGCCGCATATCCCGCAGCCAAATGCAGTGTCCTGCGATACGAGGACGAAAAGGTCATGTCATAAATATTTACGTCGATTATTGTTTGTTATTATGCAAGCCGACCGACCACCCGGAGCAGCGAGCTGACCAGAGCCGAGACGCCAGCGGAGCCAAGCCAAGCCATGCCAAGCCATGCCATGCCAAGCCATGCCATGCCATAACTTTCGCAACGCTCAAGCATTTTGTCATTTTGATTATGTAGCGGTGCTGTCGATGCTGCAGGACATAACACACACAACGCCAGCGTAGTGATTTAGCTTTACGCTAATGCCATCTCCTTCAGACACACACACACATACACACACACACACACACACACACTCACTCACTTACCCATACACCACACTGCACTCTTTCATTCTTTTAAGCTTTCACTTTCGTTTTTATTATGCGACATCGTAAATCTTTAGCGGGGGCATTAGCATAAAAATCTGTAGTATCCTGCGGGCGTACGGCCGCTCAATTGTTGTTGCTTTTATTATTACTGTCCGTTGCTGCTGCTGCTGCTGCTTCCATTGTTGTTGCTGTTATTTGTTGTTATTGTGGCTGCCGTGGCTACTGGCATCGTTAATGATTATGACTTTATTTAAAAATTATGGCAAAATGACGTTTGAATTGAAGTGGTTTATTATGCGTGTGGTGGCAATGGTGTGGCTATGCATAAGTGTGTGTTTGTATACGTATGTGTGTGTGTGTGTGTGTGTGTGTTTGTGTGTCTATTAAGCGCCCCATTAAATGTTTAAGGACACATTTAAAGGATTTCTTATTTAATGGACACGAATAAATCAAATTAATGCGGGTTTAACATTAGAGTTCTTAAATGGAGTCGCCTGATGAGGAGATGCGGGAAAGGACACTGAGAAGGCACTTCTTTTGTGAGACTTTTTATGTTTTTCGGAAGTTTTTTTCTACTTATTTATTTCTTTTCTATTTAAGTTTATTGCATTCGCTTAAGTGAAATTTTAATTTGATTTTCTCTGAGCTTCTAATTAAATATTTTGGCTGCGCAAATGGCAGATATGCTTCTTAAGGGGAGGTTTAAGATATCCGGTGGAGGAGAAGAGCTAGTTTTAGGTACTGGAAGCGAAGGATCGGAGACTGTAGGTGGGAGGACATTGCCGAGTTGTTCGCAAGAATATGCTGTGGATAGGATAGGTCCGACGAGAAACCAAAAGTAGTTTTGCCACAGTCACACTAGACCCAAGTTTATTGATCGCAAAAAGGATCTTTTGGAGATAACCTGGGGCTTGCTACTGATACAAGAGACGGTCCAAACAAGAGACAAACTCTTGGTGAAAAGTATGGAAGCGACTCACTTCCCTAAGAACAGTGAGCAGAAAGTCAGCAAGTCACACCTGGAGTATCAAATAAAAAAAGGAAGGTATTGGGGATCGATATGCACACACTTTCCTTTATGAATAGATATATGACTGTATCCCCAATGCCTGAAAGAATCAAGCAACGTATTTTATCCCAATTCTCTGAGTTACACGGACTCGCATAAATTCTTTGCGCAGAAACTGCTTTCTTGCGAAGTCGAACAGATCAGCTCCTGTCTTCATAAATTCAGTTGCTTAAAATTCTAGTCTGAGGAATCTTTTAAGCAGTCTCCCTACACAGCTCAAGGACTTAGCTGACTACTGCCCTGGGTGTCTGTGTGTGTGTCTGTGCATTACGCGCATAGCTTATTAGGCTTTTAAATATTTTAAAACAATTCTTTTACTCGCCCACCAATAGCCGCGAGCGTTGCTCTCAAAATTTTTACTGCCATTTGCTGCTCGTATTTTTCTTGTTCCTTTCCTTTGTGTTAGTGTGGGGGCGGGGGAATTATTTTTTAACCGTCATCGCTTTATCTTCGAAAACGAGGCCAATGACATGCTCCAACGTTTTAGTACAATTTATGCGCGCATTATGTCGGAAAAAATTACTGATAACCGCGCAGTGTGATGGGGCCGCAATGACGTGCAAAAGTGCCGTAAAACAAGCGAAAAATTAATACACTGTAAATAATTCGGTCGGGCATATGGCACCGCCCCGCCCTCCAGCAGAATGTCGCCGGCACTTGGCAGTGACAAATTAAGAGATTTTTAAAAGGTTCTTCATTTTTGTGCCACGCTTTCACTTCGGCTCTCCTGCAATGCAAGTGGCAAGGATTCTGTTTCGCCTGAGTGCATTTTTGTTGCCCCCACCTCGGAGTGGCCTATTTGGTGAGAGCGACAATCCTGCTGCTCGAAATGGCACTCACAGCACTGTTAGCTGGGAGAGGAACGTGATGTATTTCTGACAAAATGAGTTAGTTGTATGCCGAGCTGCTTTGCGCCTTAAAATATGCTTTTGCATTTATTAAGCCGACACATTCAACGCGGAGCAAATTGCAGCAAAGCCGATTGTAGAAAAGGGGGGCGAAAATGCCACCCGAATGAGTAGCAGAAGACGCAATAAAATTGCATGACATTTATCAGCATTAGCGGTGTTGGAGTTTCGTCTAAATATGAGACGGCGCTGTGTGGAGCCGGTAGGAAAGTGTGTCGTGCAGGAGGGGATCTGCGAAGATGTCTGCAAGGGATACATTTCAAGGTGAGTTATGAGGACTTTTCCCAGCTCTTCTATTAACACTTTGCAAGGCCTGTCTTTATTTTATCATCAAATGATATGAAGACACTTTGCAGGAGTGGTCTTAATGTTGTCCGCATTCTCTTTCAAATTCATATATTAATATTAATAGCTTTGCAGGAGTTGTCTTTATGTTCCCAGCAAACTCTTTGGAATACTTCTATATATATTGGTAACTAATGCAGACACTTTCCAGGACTCGTTTTAAAGATGTCCGCATTGACATGCACACACTTTGGATGTCTTTTCTATATTTTGGCAGCTAATCACATGAAAGAACTTTTCAGTAGTTTTCTTAATGTTGTCAACAGTCCCTTTGGAATACTTCTCTTAATATTGTTAGCTAAGGCAGGCACTTTGCAGGACTCTTTTTAAAGATTTCGGCATTGACATGCATACACCTTGGAAATCTTGTCTTTATATCATCAACTAATCATGTGAAGACACTTTGCATGAATGTCTTTATGTTGCCAGCAGACCCTTTGAAATCCTTATATTTAGATTAGAAGCTTTGCAGGACTCATTTTAATGATGTATTCAATGATATTCAGACACTTTGCTTGCTTTGTCTTTCCAAGAGTTGTCTTAATTTTGGTAGCTAATGATATGGCAACATGTTGCAGGACAGATTTTAATGAGATCTGCAAGGATATGCAGACCCTGTTTAATATTCATATTCATAATTACGGCAGATACTTCCGGAGACTTCTATTCATGTTATCAGCAATCGATATGCAGACACTTCAGAAGACTTGTCTTCATGTTATCAGCAATCGATATGCAGACACTTCGGAAAACTTGTCTGCATGTTATCAGCAATCGATATGCAGACACTTCGGAAAACTTGTCTGCATGTTATCAGCAATCGATATGCAGACACTTCAGAAGACTTGTATTCATGTTATCAGCAATCGATATGAAAAGTCTTCCGAAGACTTGTCTTCAGGTTATCAGCAATCCATATTCGGATACTTTAGACGGCTAGTCGTACTTCGATCAGTTAATTATATAAATATAATACGCAGGACTTGTACCAATATTGTCAGCAAATGGCATAAAGACACTTTATAGGACATGTCATGGCTTGAGAGCTCATGAAGTGGATTGGAGTAGACTGAGGAAAGGCTTCCTCAAAGAACGGTTTGAAATGTTCTTTCGCTCTGCCAAACTTTTGGATGTACATTCAGCTTAACTGCCGGAAATTTGTGGGCATTTCAATATGTAATAGAGTCGAGATAGAAAAAGGAATATGAAGGAAACTTTCAGAGTGTAAAACTAATATAAGCATAGCAGCAAGACTAGATCGTCCTTTATTTCTTCTGCCACCTTGTAAGATTTCCATCATGGTGATGTGTTCAACAAGTCTTGCTCCATATACAAACATTGTTTGGTAGTAGAACTCTTCTCCGCTGAATAGCAACTTTTCCTTTTGGGCTGTTTTATTGGTATATGAATATTTTAATGTGTGTGTGTGTGAGTGTGTGCGAGTTTGTGGCAGTGCGTGTCACATCACTCACGTGACATACTGTCGAAAGTTTTAATCGGCTCTCTGTGTGCGTTGAGTGCTCTGCAATTGTCAACGCTAGCTACGCGTCCATGAGTGCGTGTACGCAAGTGAGGAGCTTGCGAGTGCGTGTGTGTGTGTGAATGTGGTAAGGGGAGTGGGAGTCTGTGTACTTGAGTATTTATGCACGCTTGTATGCGTGCTGCCTGTAAATATATGAAGTCGAACGCCATTAATTTACTTCGCCTCACTTGCGCCTTGCATTAAAATCGCTTACGTCTCACAGCATTTGCGCTACGCTGCGCACTGCATTAGCGGAGTTTTTGAGAAACTTTGCAAATTTTATGTATTTAAGTGAATTTTATGTTGTTGCGTGCCTGCGTGTACGCGTGCACGTATGCGAGTGTGTCGGTCCGTGCGGATAAAGTAACGTGATTCACGTGATTTATGCGTAATGAAGTTTTAATTTAATTTTGTAGCAAAAGTTGCACAAAATAAATTCCTCTTTTCTTTTGTTTTCGGCTGCTGGGTAGAAATTTATGTTCCTGAATGCAGGTAAACATATAGAATTCGAAAAACGGGGCATTATCTACGAACAAAAGGATTAATAGAAGCATAAGTTCAATTTAGTTCATGTTCCTGGGAGCAATAATTAAACATCCGTGAAAGGACTGACCGCCAGCAAAGAAATCCTGCTGGTAAAACCGTTAGATAAATGAATTTCTGATGCTTAACTATTGATGAAGGAGTTTAAGGAAACTGACGCCTTTGTTTCGAAATGTTATTAAAAATATATTGAAGAAAATTAATTGATTAACTTTAGTAAGCATTGCGGCAACCCCTAATATAGAAATACTCCAGAGATTCTAGGCAAGTACCCAACGAATAATTGCAAATACTCCCTATACAGTCAAAGCCCCTACCAATGACTGCAAACGCTTGCTACTATGTAACAAGCAACCAACTCCATCGTATCCTGAAAGTCCCGACGGTTGTTCAAGAAATAATAAATAAAAAGCAAACTATGGCAAGACGAGAATTCCCGGTCCCTCAAACCCGCTAAAATTAGAACTGAGGTCTCACATGACTGCATTCAGTTGATTAAAAAGGAAATCAACCGCAGATCTGATCTGTTGAAGAAGACCTAATGAAATTCTGTTGACCACATCTGCAATGTAATTAGTTGTTAGTCCCCGGAGGAGGCCACTCTAATCAATTTGTGTTCAATTTTAGAGCAGTCAATTTTTCTCACGTACCCTGCAATTATGGAGTTGGTTAATAAATTAATTACAATATTCACGGAAGTATTGATATAATTACAGAACCGTCTTTAATGATACACTTTGAGCTTCGAAGGAAGGCATTTGTGGTATAGTTAGTGCCAACGACAGATAGGCAAACCCCATCGTAGATATGGAAACAGCGGTCAATTGGAGAATATCAAATTACGCACATCCATTTTGAACTCACGCCTCACACAAACTCAGTCCTTTACTATTGGCAATCTTACATTTCAAAGGAGATGCACATGAAACGAGCACTCATTAAGAATAAACTCATTAAGATTGAATCAAGTGGACGGAATTGTGGTTTCAAATTATGTGCAAATCTCTTGCTTTTGTTTCAAATCTCCAATTAACTTTTTACTAATATTAATTAATTACTTTCTGCTTTGGAGGGCTTCCTTTGTAAAGCTACTGAGAGGTGAGACAAGAAAATTATGACAAAGGAAATATTGAAAAATTCAAGTTAGCTCTGCTCAGCATACGTTTAAGTAACACAATCCACCTTTGCTGCTACTGAATGCTTCTGTAGGCTTAAGACAAATAGCTAGAAACTGGTGCAAAATGTGAGCAATAGAGATTCATTTCTTACTGGAACATTAGTGAAGATCAGAGGCAAATGATGAAATACCTCATCTTAGCCGTCCCAACATAACAAAAGTTCCTAAAGCTTCATAAGAGAAACTTCGTATCCTTGTGCGAGATCTTACAGAATATTGTGTCCTTATATGCCAGTTAAAAAATTTATGTTTGGTTGGCTCTTTAGTAGACCACAGAATGTATGACAGAGAACAGTTCATATGATCAGCAGAATTCGACTTATAAATCCAAATATATGATGGAGCGTAAACCCAGCAAATTCTTCTAATTGATGAAAAACCAACCATCCTTGTGTGAACTACAAGTCAGTACAGAATACGTCGCTGTATTTCAGAGGTAATTCACTAAACGATCTCCAAAATAATTCAGCAGTCTGCAAAACGAAGCTTACATTCATTGCAAGCAATTCCTAAAAGTATGCTTTAGTATTTTATGTATGCTGAGTATTATTGAAATTATGATATAGAATATGCACCCAATTTCTGGTCGAATGAGTAAACTTCTAGCGTGCTACATTATTGGTTCGAAGCCAATATGAACGCTAATTTCATTATGAAGAATAATAATTATTATAATATTTATATTTTATTTTAAATTCATCACTAACTCAGGCTTTGGATATTTGGTTGCTTCTGTGCTTCTGTTGATTCGGTTTCTGTACAAACTGATTGCCTTCCACTATGACCGTGTCTACCACCTTCTTGCTAGATCAGTAGTAATATTTTCATATGATTGGCAGTACCCAACTGTACCTCCTTGTAAGCTTTCTAATTCAAACTTACATAAGTAGTGATAAAGATCTCTCATCTAATCAACCAATAGTGATAAAGATCTCTCATCTAATCAACCAATAGTGATGAAGATCTCTCGTCTAATCAACTAGTAGTGATGAAGATCTCTCATCTAATCAACCAGTAGTGATGAAGATCTCTCCTCTAATCAACTAGTAGTGATGAAGATCTCTCATCTAATCAGTGTTACCACAAACTATGGAGAACTCCCCCAATCAGGCAAATTATTTTCACTGTTTTTAAATCATTGCGAATTTCCCTCGTATCTATTAATGAACTATTATAGTGTAAATACCATCATATCCATCTCATCTGGCGACAATTGTATTCTCTTGGCTGGAGAAGTACTGGCTCTGTATGAAGGTGTGAATGTTTGTGGCCAATGCAGGATCTAACACTCGTATGCTTCCTGTATTTAGACATTTCATGATCATGATAATAACTTCATCTTCTAGCTGTGTCTTCTCGGTAGAAGCTAAAGCAATCCACCCTTTCATTTACTTGACAGAGAAACCTAAGACAATATTCCTCAGATTCCGCATGTCGTTTGCAGTGTCCAATCACAAACCATAATGATCGTCCATGAAACTGTTGGCTTCAAGGACAGCCAGAGGCCCACACTTCCTTTGGGATAAAGTGTATCATAAATGTCGAAAATTTAATTGCAACATAAAACTCGATTTTGAATTGCTGACTTTATAAAATTTAGTTACATGATTAAAGCAATTAAACTGATATAAATTTCCCCATAAAGGACATTATTCTCAACGACCTTCCCTGACTACACTCGCAATTTGGAATATTCAAATAACTTTAGAAATTTAGTTTTTGGAAGGCAACTGCATTTTCAGTTTCCAATTTCCGATAATTGCACGCTTTCAATCATGCCCTACTCTAAAGCTCTGCAGATGCCTCAAAGATAGCCTGCTTAGACGATAACTACAAAAGTCGCACACACTCATCTGCAGGCGGGCACACTCACACACTCGCAACAACACAGACTGAGCAATCAAATATATTACTACATTACTACGACAGCTGCACTAATACTAACAGCGAAAACAGTAACAACAACAACAGCAACAGCAACAATAACAAAAACCACTACTATTCGCTTCAGGACTTAAAGGACCTATCAGCAAATTGCAAGAAATTTGCGTTTTGAACTCTGTGCGCTCCTTTCATGTCCCGACTAAGAACACTTAAACACATTTTATGTTAGAGGGAAGTGCGTATGTGTGTGTGTGTGTTTACACACATGAGTATGTGTGCATGTGTGTGAGTGGCTGTTTGGTGATGTTTTGATGCTTACAATAACAACAGCTGCAGTCGAAATAAAACGATTTCAACGTCGAGTGAGTGGCGGTGTCTTTGGAGCCGTCGTCGTCGTCGTCGTCGCTATCGTCTTCGTTGCCAGAAAACGAAGTGATTTCAATAAATTTGATGGTTTTCCATTTTCCATTTATATACGCTCTAAACGGCAGCGGATGGGGTCGTCGATTGCTCGCAAAGGATTCTAAGCTGAGGATAACTTCAAATGACTGCTTTATGTAAATCCTTTGGATATCGTTTTGCAAATTGAATTTTTCACCATTTTTATCTTTTTTTCTTTTTTTGACTCTCCAGTTTTCCACTCGTTGGCGTTGCTGTTGCTTTCCTTTGTCGTTTTGCACTCATGCAGCTATGTAGTCCTTTTATATTCCTCTTATTCGGATTTCAGTTTGACAGATCCTTAGCGAGGGCGACAATTTCCCAGTTGGTGTATTGAAAGAGAAGATAATTTGATAGGCAAATATTTTTTAATTGCAAAAAGTTTTTAAATGAAGCATCATTTTAAAGTTGACACTTAAGAGTAAGTGAAAATTTCCTGTGTATATCCTTATTTTGAGCTGAATTGTTGGTCAAAGTTTTCTTCCAGATTTCCTGAATGACTTCCTCTTAGACAGTGGCCACTTCAGACACTGCTCAATTTCATGACAATATTGATCACGATCCCAAATATTGGTTAGTATGTAATATGACAGCTTTATACCAACAAACCTTCTCACATAAACTAAGGTGAGAGTAATCCCGAGGTAACAATACAATCGAAGATGAGCATAATCCCAAGGTAAGATAAGAAAAATCCCAAGGTAAGGATATAAATGAAGGTGAGAACAATCCGAAGTTAAGGTAAGAAAAGTGCCAACGTAAGAATATAAACTAAGGTGAGAATAATCCCAAGATAAGGTAAAAATAATCGCATTAAGTAAGGTAAGAATAATCCCAGACATTCTCCATGTTCTTGAGGCAACTAACTCCATTTTGATAGACTTCATAGCCCAAAACAGAACTAACTAATTTCTGCAGGATATTTCTTATCAAATCCCTGAGTGACGTCACACATTATCTAGTAACAGTGTTTCGGAACAAGCAAGGATCTGCTCTGCATGAAGATGTGAGGCCAGTTCCGTTAAGTAAATTCATTTTGGCAGGAGCAACGTTACAATAGCATAAATGTGGGGCTCCTCTGCTGCCACTTGTTTCCGTGGTAGAATCGCCCATTTTGACATGAATCAATTTAAGAACTTATAAGCAGCTAATTTACTTAAGAACTCAGTTATGAGTCCCATTCATCCCCTAATGGCAGATCTTCAATAGCTTTGAATTCTAAAAGGATACAAGCTTTCTCAATATATATTTAATATGCCATAGTTTCATCCCACTTTTCTAGGATTGTCTTGATGTTCCTCTGCCCACAGCATTCTAGTTACATATGTGATAACTACTCAATATTTCAAACAATCGTGGCTAAAGTGTAGAAGAGGAACCAGTAGAAACTATTGAGCCTGAAGTCCTTAGACTTATACGCTTTCCTTTCACCACTTTCACCCTAATTCCTTTAAAGTGGTGACCTTTGTAATTCAAAGGAGCTGTTGGATGTATTGAATCATGTGAGTTGGAATAGTACCATAAGAGTTCACTTACTTGTGCGATTGGGAATACATTCATTGTCGAAAACATTAAGTCCTTATTCCTAATGATGTGTATGTATGTCCTTATAAATTGTATGTCATTATAGTTACTATTTTTGTTACTTTAAAAAAGAGTGTTCATTCATAAGGTATCCATATAAGATAAGATACAAATCACTTAAAGGATACTGTCATACTTGTGAGGAGCAGTTCTTATGACTTTAAATTTGAATCAGTTCGTCCATATTTTCGAAGTAGGGCTGTTTTTACTATTACACCTTCACTTCCATGTCGAACTACACTCAATTCATGAAGGTCTCTCGTTGTAGATTATTAGAGAAATCGTCGCTAACTCTTTGTACTAAACTCCAATTGTGATTTCTTTGGAGTGGAGTTTTGGTGTGAAGATAGGAGAAGAAGGTTTTATGCCTGTTATAAGTATTTCTCAATCAAATCGTCTTTTAATTTGGTGGCTAATCGTGTAAAACAAATGACCTACAACTTTCTAAGGAACATACTTCAGCATTGAAGTAGTCTATAAGAGATTTTCAACAACTACTCATGATCTCTTGATGTCTTTAGCTAAACATATCAGATAAAATATTAAGAAGAACCCCTTGAGCCTCTGTGAGGTTGATATATCGACACTAGCAAAGTTGCCTGAATTACTCTGAAAAGAAGTAAAGTTGTTAACAGAGGATTGCACCGAACTAAAATACAATAACAATTTAAAAAAAAAGCAATTAACCTCACTTTCTGGTACAAATAACAGTCCAATAACAATGCTCATTACTTTATTACTTATAAATACAACGAGTTTAACAACTTTCCAGCCAGGTAAACAAGGACATGCAGGTCTGCATGCAAAAGGTAAGTGCGCGCCCCCGTGTATGCTCACATAATTTAGCTAAATTGCAGCAATTTGCCAATCCTTCAGTTTTGTAACTGAAAAAGTTGTTATTGACAAAATACAACAACACCAACATCCGCAAAAGCAGCACCAAAGCAACAACAAATTGCCTTCATATTTACACTAACTAAGCGCCCAATTCAATGCGACCAATCCGGCAATGTTGTCAATGTGTCGGATGTGTGGATAGTGGGCGCTTTACTTTAAATGAGCTGCAAAAGCAAGCACTGATTAAGCGCCGCCAAACAGTGCGGTTCGTTGAGGTGCCGTGCGGTGGCGCCGCCATTTGATTTAAACTGATTAAATTCAATAATTTTGTGTTGCCAGTTTTGCTTTTGTTTGAAACACAAATTCATTAGTAAACGAATTAGTTAGTAAAAGCTAAACAAACACATGACACACATACACAGATACTCAAAAACACACACACATACCAACACAGCCATACACAAACAAGCAACTCTATGGTGAGAGTGAAAAAGTCAACTGCGATTGCAAATGTTGTGTTGCAGCCACATTAAAGCAACCGCTAAATTTTATTTAAATATGTCAACAACAAGAAAAATTAGAAAATACAAACACATTAATGACAGCAACAACACCAACAACAACTGCAGTAGCAGCAGCGCCACCAATTGCAACAGCAATAAAAACCATGCCAAAAACAACAAATTGGAAATGAAAGCATACAAAAACAGAGCGCACTTTGACTATTATCCTCTGCACATATCCACACTGAACTCTCTGTTCACACACACACACAAGTGCAAAAACTCACTCATGCACACACACTTGAGCGCAGCAGTGCAATCAGTTACCCGGATCTAATTTTAAATTCAAATTTGAAAATATTTCACAAATAGCGCGCCGCACATGACACCAATCAAGCGTCTTTGACATCAGGCCGCACAGTGGTGTCATTTCACGCAAAAACCAGATAAAAACAAATGATTAGAAGCACACATTGAGTAAAAGCGCCAAGCATTCCTGGCAAGTGTGTATCCTAAAGTTCGTTTCTCACTCAAATCGACAGTAGTGGTGATAATAAGCATAGTTGGGGGATTCCCCTACGCTCACTGCTATTGCGTACAAAATTTCCAAGACTGTGGAAGCATTGGTGTATGTGAAGAATTGAGCCACAACCAGGTAATTTGCTACCTTCAGTTCCAACAAAATATTGCATGCTCACGGCAAAGACAAGAAGAAACACCACCGTTGGGTCCTTCAACTTTTTCTATCCTAACTTTTTCATACTGGCAATTGGAAAGTTCTGAACCATTACAACAGATTTGCCTTCACCTAAGTCATAGGTAAAAGTTCATATAAATGTATATGACCACTCCAATCTCTAGTAAAGGGAAACTAATGAACATTGGCAGACTTATAGTATTAGAACTGTCCAATTTGCCCAACTTTGTTGTTTTCGTTCATTTTGAAGGCACATTGTTTAATCTGAAACCCGCCTTGAACTTGCTAAAGCAGGCACACTGCTTCCCGAAGTAGACCCTGCTCTGGACTTAGGCATCCCTCTCGCCACAGCCAGGCTGGCGATCAAAGGCAGGTATTTCCATGAGGCCCACAAACTGTGGGCGGAGAAATATTCTTGCTGTATTTCAAGGCTAACCTGGCCTAGCGTCAGCAAGAAGCGTGCGCTTCACCTACTTCAACCCAGATGCGAGTCCATCAGCACTCCGATTTCGGTGCTGTCGGGGCATTGTATGATGGGGAAGCATGCGACTGCCGTGGTTGTGGTGCTGAGGACGAAGAAGTAACAGTGCTACACCTTATATGTCAGTGTCCATCCTTAGCCAGACGAAGATTTCACATCTTCGGGGCTCCTTTCTTATTCAGCCTGACAGAGCTCACAACCTGTAAGATTGGGGATGTATTGATCAAACTGTCAGGTTGGTTCCACACTTTGTAATTGGAGAAGTCGTGCTGCCTCAGGTGCTGCCTAGGTGCTCACCGTCTAAGAAGTAACTTTACTTGCCTTACATGGTCAGTACGTGTGCAGCGCCACATCCGTGGTATCACAATTGGCCATTATTTGTACCTGAGTGTGCTTTTTCCTGCCGTTTCATGCTGTATCTTCAAAGAGTTATCACAATTTGTTGGGTTTCTAGCTATGATACCAAGCACTGTGCGGCACTGCCCCGGGTCTCTGATCACGGGGGCGTATTAGTGCGTTTATTTTTTATATAAACGTCGACCATGTTCTGTTGACGCGAACAGTGTGTACGCATGCAAGTCCGTGCATTTGATTTTAATGAGCATGCCCATGGGTAGACGCACAAATTCGAAATCCAACTACCAAAGGGCTTTTGAAATTTACAAACAGATTGTGGCTCAAACCGAAATGAAAAGGATATGCAGGCAATAAGTTGGCATAAAGCAGTTTACTTTTAGTGCTTGTAAGTACTGTGTTGAAGCTAATAAAAGCAGTGCGAGGAGGTTCAATTTACGTGTATTACAGTTGAACATACGAGCACTGACCTTGGCGGCTCACTTTCACCCAACAAGGCTGAGATTTGTAAAGAATCAGTGCGTAAGTGCGGAATGAGTTCATTGCTTGAGCTTCCATTTGGCAGAATTCAAGCAGATGGCTTATTAAACTACCTCAAGTCATGAAATATTTATGCTATTTTAAACACGAGAAGTCATCATTTATCATGACGCTGATAAGGAATAATCTACGACAATGTAATTCGAATTCCAGTTCTATCATAACCAGCAGAGAAATTTCTCATTTCCCCGGCTCGGCTACAATTGCGCGTTGCTAAGTTCATTTCCGGTGAGCCAAAATATAACAAATGAAATTTTATTTCCGCTTTATTGCGGATTAAAATGCCTTAAAACAATTGTCAATGTCAATGGGAGCGATGCCGCAGCCTGCCCCACCACTTCATGAGCCATCAAGCGTGCCTGCAGGGCAGGGCTGGGCAGAACCGGAGCCGAGCTGAGCTGATCTGCGCAGCGATTTGTGTGTTTGAATGGGCGGCAGGTGCCGCGTGGCAAATCATAAATGAACTTGAATAAAATCGAGAGCAGGACGTTGGTGTGGGGCAGGAGGACTAGGACAAGGACCAGCAAGTAGAGGTGGCGTCTGATGAATGGCAGCGCATACGCCACACCATTTAAGGATCCAACGCTTGACATAAACGAAATCGAAATCAATGAATTGAAATTTGCCGCACAAAGCAAACTTGATTGTATGCATTGAATTTGTATAGAGCAAGGGAAGTGAAAGGAATGCTTTCTGCAGGGCAGCGGAGCGGCACAGTGGACCAACGCCAGCTGCAGGTTCTAACAGCAACGCCCGTTGGCACAGGCACCATCGCAGTCGATATATAATAATATAAAGCGCAGATATTGATTTAATATTAATAAAACACAGTCGAGCATAATGAATGCATTCAAATGAGAATCCAATTCAATGGCAGCAGCAGCAGCAGCAGTTGTGAATAGTGCAAATTAATGGCGCTGTGATGGTGGGGCCACGTTTTATATTTGCTGGAAATCTTAATGATTGGTATTAATGTTCAGCACACAATCGTGGAGCGGAATCGAGGAGTGGAAAAAGTGTTGCTGCCAATCGAAAGTGAAAAGGAAAATGGAAATTACAAACACAAAAGCAGCGTAATTAATGTGGATCCTCGAAAGAAAACAAACGACAGCGAGAACTCTTGGCATCCTGTCTGTCACCTGAAATGGGATTGTGCCCTCCATCATAATTAATGACTGTTTCACGAGGTTATTTATTATTAATGCAAGGCGCTTTGTTTAATTTATGTTCTCAATAACACACACACACACACACACGCAAAAGCACACAAGCACATACACCCACGCTAACACAGATAATCCCGGTTTTTCACACACTTGCACACAGCCACAGCAACCCGCCAACGCAGACAGAAAAATGACGGAAATGCGATAAGATATGCGCCAGAGCAACGCAAACCGTAAGGAAGCACACATCCTTTAAGTGATATATGCACTGCACGGGAATGTGGCAGCATGATGCATACCGCAATTGTAGCAACTCCACCTCCGTCTGCCTCGACTGTGTGCATTTGAGAGTACTCGCATGAGTTTGCATTAAATGAGAAAACAGCTGTCCAACAACAGACTCTGGGGTAATTTCCATGTACGTGTTTGTTGTGGGTATTTATTCAGTGTTTTCGTGTATAACTAAATTACTCAAGTGCATCTGAGCCTAAAAGTATGTAAGTGTTGAAATCATAAAAAAAACTTCGGATTCTCGTACTTAGAAAGCAATTTTAGAAGATATTTTCTATTGCTGGTTGTCATAGCTCTGCTCCTTGAGACGACATACGCAAAGCGAGAGACTGCAATAAAACAATTTAAATCACTGGAAGCACACACTTTTCATAGACCAACATCATACAGGATATACCAGGGGCTCATTCACAAAAAGTATCGGAGGGGGTTTCATTGTCCTAACTAAATTTATTCTCAGTTACATGTTTATTTCGTTTAAAGTGCAAGGACGGTCTTTGCTAGAGATGGGCCGAGGAGTTCCAGAGCCCAAACCAGCAGTTGAATGCAGATCTAGTCAGTATGGTGGAGCAGATTAGCTACAGAGTACTCTAGAGTACTCGACGCAATATTGAGTCACCAATGGAAGATTGAACTCAAATGTCACAGTTATTGAACTAGCAGAAAAGATAGGCCATTATCTGTCTCTCTCTCTCTCTGTCCCTACCTATCAACTCTCTCCCTCCAACTGCTTTTCTCTCTCTTTTCCTCTACCTCTGTCTCTCTTTCTCTCTGTCTTTCCTTACTGCCCCTCTGCCTCTTATCACTCCAACTCTTCATCTGTACATCTCGCTATGTCTCCATCTCTCCATCTCACCATTCTCCATCTATCCTTATCGCTATATCTCCATCTATCCATATCGCTATGTCTTCATCTATCCATCTCGCTGTATGTGCATCTCGCCACCTCTCAATCTACCCATCTCGCTATATCTCCATGTATCCATATCGCTGTCCATTTCCCCATCTTACCATCTCTCCATCTATCCATCTCGTTGTTTCTCCATCTCGCCATCTCAACTATTCTCCATCTATCCATCTCGCTGTTTCTCCATCTCGCCATCTCTCCATCTATCCATATCGCTATGTCTCCATCTATCCATATCGCTATGTCTCCATCTATCCATCTCGCTGTGTCTCCATCTCGCCATCTCAACTATTCTCCATCTATCCATCTCGCTGTTTCTCCATCTCGCCATCTCTCCATCTATCCATATCGCTATGTCTCCATCTATCCATCTCGCTGTTTCTCCATCTCGCCATCTCTCCATCTATCCATCTCGCTAAATCTCCATCTATCCATCTCGCTGTCTCTCCATCTCGCCATCTTACCATCTCTCCATCTATCCATATCGCTGTCTCTCCATCTCGCCATCTTGCCATCTCTCCATCTATCCATCTCGCTGTCTCTCCATCTCGCCATCTAACCATCTTTCCATCTAACCACATATCCATCTTACTATCTCTCCATGTCGCCATCTCTCCATATATCCTCTCCTCCTCGCTATCTGGCTATGTCTCCATCTATCCATATCGCTGTGTCTCCATCTTTCTCACATCGCCCTGAATATGAGTCACCATTTCGACCTTCGATCTAACTGTTCTGTCTTGCTCGTGCACTTTTCCTATGAATCACAATATTAGCTCTTGATCTCTCATTGAGAGGTGATAGTTTCATTAACTTAAATATTAAATCTTGCCAAACATGAGTATGGGAAGTATGACAAATAAATCCTTATTATTATATTCCTGTATATCAATATCCTTGAGTACTAGGAATATTGTGTAGAATCAAGTATGAGCAAATAAATGCTCATCGACCATCCTCCTCATGTGAAATATAGTTTATTTCTGCATGGTTTTTATATTATTTTCTAAGCTTGAGTTGAAACTTAACAATAAAACTGATATGCTTTGGTTTTTATAAAGGACTCCCCTCCTGTTGACTTAGAAGAGAAAACAACAAGTTAACAAACTATATTCTGACACAATTCACCAGTGACACTTTGAACACTTTGAAATTTATAGAACAGTTCAACAGCTACTTCGCTAAACAATAAACAGGACGATTGGGCGATCTTATGTATATCCTTACCTAATTTAACAGAGTACTGAACATTTGTTATGTTTTCTCAATTGGTACTCTAGAATATTTTTCTCAAGACACTCCTCTAAATTCTTGCTTTAAACAAAAATTCACCCTGGAAATCCTACAGAGCAGGGACTTTAATGTTCAAAAAGCATCCTTGAGAAGACAAATGGTAATTTCTTGAGGCATATTCAAAGTTCAAAGACCCTCATCTCTGGCTCCTAAGCCCTTGTGGCAATTTTATTTATAAATATTTGTTTGCATACTTTTGAATGTCTTACATCCGCATATTTTCCATGGTATTTTAAAAATAAACACGGTAAACCAAAACAATGTATTGTACTTGGTAATGTGAACTTCAGCATTTAGTAGAATCCTGGATACAATCTCGCTGTACAAAATCCTCTTAGGAGCCGTGTTCAAAAACATGCTTAATGTGCATTCCCACCATGCGAGGATGACAATAAAATTCATTTGAAGGTATTCAGTCGTCAGCAACACTCCTCTGGCATTCGGCAGCTTGGCATTCCTTTTGTAAGCCACAAACAAAGTGAATGCTTGGAGGTGCACCATAAAAAACTTTTCCTCAAAATGTAATTATTATTCAAACTTCTGAGGGTGGGTGGGTGTGAGTGTGTGTTTGGGTGAGCGTACATGTCGTATGAGTAACTTTTCTTATTACCACAACGCTTCCTGTCACACGATGCTATCTTTAACTCAGCACAGCTTCCTTGTGATGACTTTAATAATATTTTCCCTTGACAATGCAGCCCTCATTGCAATGCAAGCAACAATTTTGAACAGGCAACAAACAACAAAGGGACTAGTTCCCTTGACACATGTCAAAAATGGTTCATTGTGCGAAAAGGAACAATTATAAAATCAAGGAGCAACGAACACGTACTGACACAACGTAACGAAACGAAAGTCAATTTCGCAGCACGCATACAGAGAAAGATGCTCACATATTAACCGCAATAGCAACAATCATAAATTCAATGTGGTTGTAACAAGTAGGAAAATTTCAACACGCCAGCAACCACGAAAATAAAAATAGAAAAAGTGAAACACTCGTAACACAAAAGGACCTTAAACGATGAAATGAGGAGCGCAAATGTCGAACGTAATTTTCTGTTTTGGACTTGAGTAGAAAATTAAATACCAATTTTACAACAATGCGCCGCACAATTTGAACTCACAACTCTCACTCCACCGCAGGACGGAAAGAAGGAAGGAACAAGCGCATGGACAACGCGGACACGTGGTACGGTATGCCACACTTCAACATTGCTCGCAACAGCGATTGTTGTGCCCGCATTTTCAGCGCTGCCTTCCATTCGCTTCAGTTCAGTTGAGTTTTCACACAATGTGGTCAAATTTATTTCGGCAGCTCAATTTCATGCGCAGTTTTGACGTTTTACAACTTTCTCACAGCCACACATGGGCAGCAGTTCAGTTGGTATTTGGCTCCGGCTGTGGCACGGCTCCTGGCACTGGTGCTGACGCTGATGTTGGAGCAAACGTAGTCGACGCCAGCATAACACACAGCAGCATAGCGTCCATATAACCAGCCACTCACTGCCAAGCGATTCCTTTGCAATGATGTGTATTTAGTGTCGAATAAAGACGGTGTGCACCCAGTAATCGTGGGTCTATTAATAGAATTTATGGACTCAAAAGTGTTTCTTAATCTAAACGTAATCATGCATCAATAGCAATTGAAATATCTAAAGGAGAAATAAGCTATTGCTTTCATGACAAACAGGATAACGAAATGTTGTCTACTCAGTAACGAAACGTTACCTTCTCTATAATGAATCGTTACCTTCTCTATAACAAATCATTACCTTCTCTTTAACGAATCGTTACCTACTGTGAAGAGAATTTTTATCTCATATGTAGAGATAATAAAACGTTTACTACTCAGTAACGAATTGTTTCCTACTCAGTAACGCAACGGTTCCTTCTCTAAAATGAATCGTTACCTTTTCTATAACGAATCGTTAACTACTGTGTAGAGAATCTTTCTCTCCTCTGTTGAGAATTTTTACCTACCCACTAAGGAAGCGTTTCCTGCTCAGTAACGAAATATTTCCTACTCAATAACGAAACGTTTGCGGCTCTGTAACGAAACGTTTCCAACTCAGTAACGCAACGTTTCCTTCTCAGTAACGCAACGTTTCATTCTCAGTGCCGAAGCGTTTCCTACTCAGTAACGAAAAGTTACCTTCTCTATAATGAATCGTTACCTTCTCCATAACAAATCGTAACCTTCTCTATAACGAATCGTTACGTACTCTGCAGACAATCTTCTTCTCCTCTGTAGAGAATTGTTACCCACTCCGGAAGGAAACGTTTCCTTCTCAGTAACGAAAATGTTCCCTCTCTATAACCAAGTGTTACTTTCTCTGTAAGAAATTGTTACCTTCTTTATAACGAATCGTTACCTACTCTGTAGAGCATCTTAATCTCCTGTGTAGAGAATCGTTAGCTACTTGGTAAAGAAAAGTTTCGTCTTCAGTAACGAAACTTTTTCTACTCAATGGCGAAACGTTTTCTACTCAACAACGAAACATTTTCTACCTTCTCTTTAACGAATCGTTGCCTCCTCTGTAGAGAATCGTTACCTACTCAGTAACGAAACGTTTCCTACTCAGCAACGAAACGTTTCCTACTCTATAGTGAAACTTTTCCATCCCGGTAACGAAACTTTTCCCTCTGGGTAACGAAACTTTTCCCTCTGGGTAACGAAACGTTTCCTTCTCACTAAGGAATCGTTACCTACTCCGTTACGAAAAGTTTCCTAATCAGCGACGAAATGTTTCCTACTCAATAACGAAACATTTTCTACCTTCTCTTTAACGAATACTTACCTCCTCTACAAGGAATCGTTATCTACTGAGTAACGTCTCAAAAGTAACGATTCCTTTGAATGAAAGCACTGTGAAGGAATCATGTTTGGCAACACTAGCCTCGAAATTCCAACTCAATAGTAGCATTCTTGTAAAAAACTGACACATACACACATACTCCAACACACCCGCATACATACAAACAAACAGACACACACACACACACACACAGATACAATATACAACATTCAACCCTGCACGCGTACAACAAACCAGTGAAATGTTTTGGAATTTAACGTTGAGCGCGCGCGTAATTGCTTCTGTCAGCAGCAGATTAAAAAAGTTGCCAGCAACAATTTCACCAAAGAGGCATCAATGCTTTGCTGCTATTGCTGCTGTTGCTGCTGCCGCTGATTTTTTACTTTCATTTTTTATACTTTTTCCCGCTCCTGCTGCCGCCGCCATCGCTGCCATTGTTACTGCGGTCTGCTGCTATTTCGATACTTATTGATATATATTTTTGGCACAACCGCTTCCGTTTCAGTTGTTTGGACCTGTAATGAGTGTGTTTTAAATGCGCGAGCGTCTCGTCCGCTGCTCCGTAGCGAGTTCAGTCTTCGCAGATGCTTTGTGGACTATTGCTCCTGCTGCCGATATTACCGCATAGATACCCGTACGTGCAGCGCTCTGGTGGGAGGCTGTTTTTAACGGTCGCGTATGCGGTACGAGTTTTTATGTTCAAATCAATTGCTTATAAAATTAATAGGATACGTCAGTATTGACCGGAAGTAATGCACATTGTAGTCGATAAGGATTTTATGTGTGATGTGTGCACAGAAAGAAATTAAGCGAAGCAAATGCGCTGATTTAATGCGATGATTGGTGTTCATGGCGAGCAAAATGCCAGCAAGTATTCTCCTGAGTGCAGACAGCAAATATGTGCGTGTGTGCGTTTGAGTACCTACAATAAGTTTATTGTTCAGAGAGGGCAACTACTTGTTGTGCTCCGTTTTAATCGGTGAATTGATTGCTGGTGACTGTGTTGGGCAGATAACACAACTGACAACTCATAAGCAGCTATTTAGTTATCGAAGGAGATAGTAGGGCAAGCAGCATGGCATTCATTTAGGATCCTTTGTATTCGGTTATTTATATAAAAGGAGAAAATTTCCACAAGAAATTGCTTGTGCTAAAAGACTAAAATACCAGCCTTAAAGGCAACTGTCTACAAATTGGTGAGGGAGGAATAACCAATCACCTTTAGGGAAGAACTTCCTTTTAGCACTCGAAGGAAATGATAAAATAATGGCATGAAACTAACTTCTGCCTTTATCTCATTTGTTCGATTGCCTGAAGTATGTGATAAGGGCTTTTAAGTTGATCCGCTTTCGCTTAACTTTCAACGTAGTTGCCAGTTGGAAGACTTTGCATGAAGCTATTTTAAATCTTTGCTAAAGGGAATCAATTCTGGGAATCTCCAGGGTAAGCGAAATATATTTATATAAATAGAAATATATGTACGAGGACAGCGTGATAAGTGTAGGGATACATACAAGATATCGCCAGGGAGTATCTAAATCAATATTATTTTTAAATTTAATATTTTATATAAGAGAGTCCTTAAAAGATCCTTATTGTAGAGATTATAATTTATCATTGAAGAGATTATAATTTATCTGAAACAAATAGTTAGTTAGTTAGTTAAAGTGGCTTCCCATATAGACACCACTTAGGCCTTAGGCCCATTGTATTACCACATGGAGTTCTATCCCTTTTCAACTACCTACCATTTACTGACTCTGGTGAATAGAAGCATACTTCGCATTGAAGTCTCCTCCAGTTCTGAAAAGTGACTTAAGAAGAACTTTCCCATATAGTGGAAGAGTATAATTGCCAGTGCTAGGCATTTGCATATGATAGTCCACACTTTCCCCTGCCTCTTCATTTTCACAGCTTCTACAGAAATCGTTATGAGGTCTGTATGCAAGTGTTCCAATAAGTCAGTACAGGTACGAAGCCTACTATTACTCCAATAAACGAGCTCCATTGACCTGGCAGACACATAAAGAGTAAGGATATAACATTATATAGTAAACAATATATAAAAAGGGGGCATGAAAAGTGGCCTTACACTCTCACCACTATCCTGACGTCCCTTTCAATTGTTGTAAACCCTATTCTTGTGAGACTTGACCTCTCCTGTTTTCTGGCAATTAAATATGAAAGGCAACTCAAAAGGAAGCCGCAAATGAAGTCAACACTTGCTGTGTCAGCCGAGATATTAATTTCATGTTCATCACAAACATGGCTCATACGTCTTCACATGCTTGATCAGCGCCAACATAGAAATGAAATTATTTACAGCCTTAATTGCAATTAAAATAAACTTCAGTTAAATTGAAATTTATAATTGCGTTTCCATTCGTTTTCCGGCTTCACACACATTCTTGCACTTCGCCCACAGACACATGCGTTACTAGCCCGTGGACAACTGTTTAAATGCGTTAAACGTGTTACGGCATAAAATTACCAATTAAAACTGTTGCCATATTCAACCATATTCTTTTTTTGTGAATTCTTTTTTAATAATTATGCCAAAGTAACGGAGGCAAAAAAGTGCAGAGTGAAAGTAAACAGAACGCAGTTAATAAAGCTATTAAATAAAACGCATGCAAATGCGTTTATGATCAGTGGACTTTAATGAATGTAAGTCCTGACATTATTTACAATTTGATTATACGGAAATTTATTTTTTCCGCATTATTTTTCATTTCTGTTTCATTTGAATGTTTCGTTTCTGCGTGCATACAAATTTTTGTGAAAAAGTTAATTAATTATTTTTTTTTTGCTTTTCATAAATCACGCTTTTTGTTTACTTAGGGCATTGCAACTGGATTTATCGCCGGGACACCCACACGCACTCACGCACGTGCACACGCACGCATACCCGTCGCTCTCCAAAGCTGATCGGGTGGCATTGTCATGTACAGATATTTACTTTAAATTTCATTTAAAATTGTTTAATTGCAATGAAATCCGTTTCCCGGCTCTGCTTATATGCACATAAATATACGAGTACTTTGAATTATCTGTCCAGGCATAAACATGTAAAAGGATAACAAGAGTTCAATATGCAAGCTGAGTTAAATATGAACTCAGAACAGCAACTGGGTCAGGACAATATGGAATGTGGCCTCCTGTATCGCTGCGGAAACCAATAAAGTAACTGAAGTTAAATGAAACCAATTGCTGCCTAAGCTGAGGTGTTTCGTGGAAGGCAGTACTAAACAGTCCTGGCAAGCAAGCCAAATTAAAACAAAAGATTATACACATAATATGCCGTATACAAATTTTAAAGGATGTTTTTTCAGAATTTCGTTCATAAATTTTGAATAAATCTGATATGCATCTTAGGTATATCCTGTGATCAAACCAAATTTTAATAAATAAATCTGAGAAGGGACTCTTTTTCTTCAACTATTCTTATATTTAGGATAATAATAATTTTAAGTTTGTCACGAAGCCACGGTTCGGAGGCCTACGTGACCTAAAGTGCTGCGACAGCAAACCTCAACGCTCCCACGGTGTGGGTTCCCACCACTTCCGCTTTCCGGTGCAACGACCGATTGCCCCTCGATTTGAACGAATGCACTTGATCGATGCAGAATCAGCGAACTGCAGGTAACCGAACTCGCAGTTCTGCAGCACCGCCGTTTGGGTGCTTTGGGGCGGAAGTCTAACTGAAGCAAACACCTTAGAGCGAGGGGCATTGAACGGACGGATGTCCCACACGCGCCTGATGGACGGACAGCTTGCACGCGCAAAATCGCATCACGTACTACGCAGAACATAAGGAAGAAACCATATCAATAAAAACATACTTTGATTTCCAAAGTGTTTATCACAATCCCAACGAATGGATACAAAATGTACGAGAGATCAAGTCGCAATTTTCGCTCTCAATGATGACAAATGGAAGCAAAAATAAGAAAAGAGTACTCGACTATTCAGTATTTAATTGCTTTTCCCTTGTTGGTACATCATTTGCCCCACTAGTAAGGATGTCATGCCATCCATTTACCACATCGACTTGACCGCTGCTCAAACTCGTGACATGAGTAAACATCACAAACAGTCAGAGCAGCAAATGAAATGTCATAAATTAAAGGACGACATAACAATACAGCGCCCCAAGATTGCCGTTCAATTGCTTACAGCAAACAAATCCCCAGGATTCATGCTGAGCCTTTATCGATATCCTTAAAGTCCGAGAGTTGATTAATTTCCTCCGAAGCAAAATGCCATTAAACAGAGAACTCCTTTTAATCGCCTTAAAGTCGCACTGGAAAAAGTAATTATGATGATGGAGTGGCATTGCAGCCGCCGCAGCAATCGGACAGAGGAGTCGGCGCTCTGCCTGTCTGAGCCTCCATGTGGGTCTCTGTGTGGTGGTGCGTTAATGCAGCATTTATATTAACTTTAATTTTAATTTGTTGTTGTTGTTGTTGTTGTTTCAGCTGCTGTCGCAGGCTCTGTTTTGCTTCTTAATAAATTTTCAGCAATTTTCCAGCGCGGTTGATAATTTAATTTATATTTCGTATGTCGGTGCGCTTATCCGGCTCCAGCATTGATACTCGAGCGCCGGCAACACGCGCGCAATTTGGTCGCGCATTGTAATAAAGACATCACTTCCTTTATGCATTATACAGTTGCATCCTGTTTGCGTGTGCGCGGTAGTGCATTTGTGTGTGTGAGTGTGTTGGAGCGTAACTTTGTGAAAGTGGGCGCGTGTGCGTGTGCGCAGAGCAGTGACAAATTCCATCATCCTGAAAATAAGAAATAAAAATGTATTTACATATTATTTTTATACTTTATTGAAAAACGTATTAAAATGGATTTCCTGGCAGCGCCATCGCTGTTGCCGTTGTTACAACCTCTGCATGCATGCGTAAAGGATTAAGCAATGATTTCGCCGAGGATAATTGTTGCATAATGAAGTAAACTACACGCAATTTTAAGCCGCAAAAATATTAATTAAATTAAGGCACCATCGGATTGGGCCACTGTAGTGCACACGCCTCTGCGCGCCCTGCCATTTTAATGAAATTAAAGTTTATTTAAGGGATTTCGCTGCCAAAGAAAGGATATGTTGCCAAGGATGCGGTTGCATATGTCATACGACTCGATCTGTGAATACACTGCATAATGAAAGGAGCATAACAAATATGTTGTAAAGGATACGCGAGGTTAAATAAATTGTGTATTCATGTTGCAGGCTACATTTTGCAGACTTCAGTTTTTATGGAGATAAAACTATTTAAATTTCCATTTTGCACATTTACTTTAATCCCCTCAAAGTTTGAGACGGTAGATAAAGGAAGCACAACATGAAAATCGCAGCAGAACAGAATTCATTGCCAGGCAGTTGCCAAGTCCTGCCCACGACTGCTGCATTCGCATTGGCGCACCGGCAGGAGGCATGACGCAGAAGGACTTTCTTTGAGCTCATCATAACCGCATTGTGCTTATTATTTCACATCTTTCTCCTAATTTTCCCAGCAAAACATTCGAAATCCTCCACAGACTTGCTCAAGTTGAGTTCACCTTTTTTTATTGGTTTATTTGCAGCAAGGCTGCTAACTCGCTCGCTGATCCTTTGGGAGCGCCCAGCGCGCCAATGGCAATTCAATGCTCCAATCGTCTTATTTTCTTCGGCGTCTGTTGGCTCCTTCGTCCTCGATTGGCTTTGGCCGGCCAAAACTTGTAGCTACAAAAACTTTTCACTATTTTCCTTGTTTCGTTTTTCTACTTTTTTCTCTCATGAAGGCCTGTTTGCAGTGCAGTTGTGGCCCCCCACGAAACACTCCCGCCCGCAAGTGCCGTGCCGTCGCAGAGCAGGCGAGCCGAACAGAGCAGTTGCAATAACGATTTGCTTAGTTTTGCTGTAAACGATAATCAAAGAAAAGTCAAGCAATATTTTTAGTGCGGTGGAAAAGTTTTTCAGCGCCACATTTGAATGGTAAACAATGAGGACCTTTTTTGTGCTGGAGTTTTCCCAATTGAATTTTGTGCTAAGTGCATTCAGGAGGACAGACTAATTGCGCAGAGACGGAATGGACTGAAATAATTGGTCTTGATTTCTATTAAGTTGGAAGATATTCGCAAATAATTGGAATATAATTTAATAATTTGTAAGCTAAATGACATGAAAGAAAGTCGAATAAGTGGCTCCTTTAAAGGACTTACTAGGAAAATTATGAAGAGCATTTACATAGAATTAAAGTAAGTGAAATCAGTGGAAGTTTTTCAAGGATGCTGGATCAGTATTTAAGTTTGAAGCAATTATAGAAATGGAACTAATAAGAAATAAGAATCATATCTGCAGCCAAATTGGATCAAGTATTGAAAAGAATATGATGTATAGGTGTAGAATGAAGACAAATCGTATATAATAGCGAAGCGTTTTTATGCAGAAATGGGAGGAGACGAAAGAGGACATCCACTTGTTGAGCCCACACATATTTATAACAGTTGAGGATGAGCCTGTTAACCTTACTGAAAGCTTCCCTATAAGGAAGTTGTTCCTTGACTTTTGAAGAAAGTTTGCAATTATTCTATTAGAATGAATGAGTCTGATTTTTCTCCTGATAATATGAAAATAATCGAGTTTGTTTCTAGTCAGAGAAACCACTTCGAGATGAAAAATAATGAGCCGGCCATTTATCACACTTGACTGAGTATTCTGACACTTCCTTTGGTACCCAATCAGAAAGGCGGAAATACTCGAACAGTGGAAGAACTCCACTGTTATATTTTCAGGACATATATATGCAAATATAAGAGAATCCTTTTGGAGAATCCAAAGAACTTAAATATTATTATGATTCTTTCTTACACCCTAATTCAATTATGACTGCAAGAGATCAGGGAATGAGCTCTGGCAAGTGAGGCCTTCGACTCGAAGAGAACATTTTTTTTTAGTGAAAAGCATTTTTGAGACCAAGCCCAGGGCAGGATTTAAATCTGCGACCCATTGAGTGCAATATATTGGGCAATGAGTTCTGGCTACTGAGGCCTTCGACTCGAAAACTATTTTTTTAGAAAGAGGCATTTTTGACACCAAGCCCGGGGCAGGATTTGAATCTGTCACCCCTTGAGTGTGAGTCTAGCATGCTTACCACTGCAGGATTTGAATCTGTCACCCCTCGAGTGTGAGTCTAGCATGCTTACCACTGCAGGATTTGAATTTGCGACCCTTTGAGCGTGATCCTAGCATTCTCACCACTAGACCACAGAGGGCTCCCTGACAGTCTCAGCAGCCCCGTTTTTCAACCTATATCCAGACAAACAACTTAGGTCACAGTATCACTTACGCTCAAACGAGCTCAAGGACATTCAACCCTCCCATCCATAACTCATCCGCCTCGCGAATAGTTCCTCTCACCAGCCTACATCGCACCACTTGTATATTGGCTTTATCTACATATAAATATGCGGCACTTGTAGTCAGCGGCAAAAGCAACAATAGTCATGACAAAAGCAACAAAGCCAACAACTTTATCCGTTACCAATTGCCGCAATATCTTTGGTTGTCATATTCGGTTTTATTAGTTTGACATATTGAAGATTTTCCGTCAAAATTGAAAATAAAAGCGACACATCGACATCTGCGCCGCCATAAATCAGCACAGACAATTTCGTTATTTGGCTGTAAATGCGATAAACTGTGAGCCAAATCCCAACGTGACCGGGATAACAGCGGAATAAAAGCTTCCAGGAAAAAGACACAAAACAAAAATTAAGGAGATACGAGTATGAGTGCTAAAAGAAAACTTCACAGGGGAAATAGTGTTTTGTGAGGGAGTGAGATGGTTATGGATAAAGATGAGGAATATCTTGGACTGATTTCAAGCGAATACACTCACATAATGAGCAGCTGCTTGAAAGATGGTGTTCATCTCTATAAGACAGAGTGTAAGACATAGTGTACAATTCAGACTTCAAGCCAAGTGTCCTTGGAACAAGCTAAACAGAATATATCAAAACTTTCAATGGCATCTGACCAGTGGGAGTTCTGAGAATATGAGGAAAAGTATACAGAAAAAAGGAGATATCTTTATGTTTAGATCGACGAAATCGGATAGGCATATTCCCAGGTATAGTTCCTGGTAGCTGGGAGGAAGTTTTAGAAAATGTGCTCTCAGTGAATTTTAGTAGGGTTAAAATAGGACATATTTTGTCTTGATTGCTGGATCAAAATAGGATATATTTTGTCTTGATTACCTGCTTTTTAATATGAGTATATATAAGGAAGTATAGGTATATAAATACGAGTACAGAGATACATAAGAAAAGGAGATGTCCTTATAGATGAAGCAATTGCTTAGGAAAGTTTCCAGAAATGTCAATTTTGGCCTTTTACCATATTAGAATCTTTTTTCCGTATTTCTCTGTTTTCTCTCAAGAATATATTCACCCGCATTTTTCGAAGAAGTCCTTGGCAAAAAAAATTTATAAAAATCTTATAAAAATTATATTTAACCATTCCCTATCATGATTCTCATGTCCTGATATGATTCTAGTATCCAGTTCAACTTATGTTTATTTATTACTAGCATACCCGGCAATGCTTCGCTATTGCATGGCTGTGGGCAAAAAGTAATAAAAGTTAGTAAAACTAAATTTAGTAACTAATATTAATATGTTGTTTTATCTTACTTGTATTTTGTTCCTAAAATGTTAACATGTTCGGCTTGTGAAATTTAGCTATGATGTGGTTTAAAATATTTAGCATCGTATGAAAACAATAAAAATGAAATACCAATTCAAAAGTGTATAGTACTTTAATATATATCAATATCTTTATTACCAACCTTTAATATTATTGCAATGCTCTTGGGTATACAATGTTCTTGGTAGTGCTATTTGGCGCATATATAAATAAAGCGTCAGGTTTTCCTACACGGGAGCATGCAACATATAATTGGCCATGAGAAAAACAGGGATTCTCCAAATTTAAACCACATATTTGAAGTGATTGACCTTGGGATTTATTAATGGTTATCGCAAAGGCCAGTTTAATGGGAAATTGAAGCCTTTTGAATTCAAAAGGCACATCTGTGGGAATCATCGGTATACGTGGCAATAGCACATCTTCTCCTTTGAATTTTCCAGTCAATATTGTGGATTCAATGACATTATTTAACAATTTTTTGACTGCCAATCTGGTACCATTGCAAAGACGTGGAGGATCAATATTTCTAAGAAGAATGATAGGAACGCCAATCTTCAAATTTAAAATGTGTGGTGGCAATCCAGGTAAATCAAGCGAATTCAAGAATTCAGTTGGATAATGTATTGCCTCGTCTTGATTCATAACAGTATCTATCGATTTATAAGTTTTTGTTTCACCTGGTAACGCGTCTTGAATGCAGTTATTAATATCATTTACATCCGCGTTTTTTGCAGCCAGTATTGCACGTTCGCTTAACCATTGGTGACATTTGTAATTTTTTGCTAAATCTGGAAATACGCATTGAATTAATTTTTCTTTTGACTGTGCGGTTCTGTAAAAATCAGAGGGTAATTTAATGCATCCCGTCGATTCATCAACTGCAATCTTTCCATTTCCGACATCTAGTAGTTGTTGCGCAAAACGTTCTGCAGAAGCATTGGTTTGTAACTGAACACGCATGTTTGTACTTAAATTAAATTTAATGACGTGTCTCCATAAATTGGAAGCCTTTAAACAGGCATTCAATTCATCAGCAGGTGTCGAACGGGGTATTACTGGCAACGTTTGTCGAAAATCGCCTGCCAATACTAATAGAGCTCCACCGAAAGGGGTTTCGTTACCTCGTAGATCTTGCAACGTGCGATCTAATGCTTCCAACGATTTTTTATTTGCCATTGTGCATTCGTCCCATACAATTATCTTGCACTGCTGTAGCACTTTGCCCATTCCTGAGGTTTTTGAAATATTACATGTTGGTGTTTCAATGTAATGAATATTTAATGGCAATTTAAGTGCTGAATGTGCCGTCCGGCCGCCATCCAATAGTGTTGCCGCGATTCCTGACGATGCAATTGCCAATGCAATACCATTTTGTGATCGTATGGTGGCTAATATTAATGATATTAAAAATGTTTTTCCTGTGCCTCCCGGTGCATCCAAGAAAAACATTCCTCCACTTTGATCATTAACTGCTCGCATTATCGTGTCATAAAATTTCTTTTGTTGCTCCAATAATTTTGAAACATTTGTTTCTACATATTGGTTCAGATCATTGATGTCAAATCGTTGTTCACGCTGTAATTCGCTATCAATTATGGTATTTATGGATCGATCAGGTGACGTTATTCCGAGTTGTGATAATGGTTTATTAACGATTGCCAAACATTTGTCTTCGATCAAAATCAATGCTTCGTTATATATTTCACGCGAGAATTGCAATTCTTCGTTTAAACAATTTCTACGTAGTCGGTGCAGAATATCATCGGCCATATAATCCTTGTATTTTTCCCATAACTCCATTGGATTCGATGGTAAACATGTACATAATATAATTGCAAATAAATTACGTATTTGACTTGGAGGAGCCGAAATCGATGCGTCAGCCAGTGAACTATCCCAGTGTGAATCATTTTCCAGTAAATTTAATTTTTGGCATGCTTCTTGAAATGTTTCGCATAAATGGCCGTTAACTGTTTTTAAGCTTTGAAACGATGTTGGTCCGCGAATGTTAACTAACAATAAACGCAAATAAAAACATTCTGCATGATTTGGGTGTACTGTATATAATCTTCCCAACGCATCTGTTGCAAATAAATTCTGGTGACCTTCAACTGCTTTTCCTAGTTTTCTCCGCATAAATTTTTTGCTCGATGCATTCCAAGTAAAGTATTTGGGTATTTCGGAATATAACAATGTTTTGGCAAATGTGTCAGTTTGGCATAGAGAAAAAAATGCAGTTAATGTTGTTGCTGGGGGAATTAATGCTCTTTCACGAATATTTTGTTCAGTAAAATAAACACGTTGCCCGTTATGAAGATGCACTGCTAAATGCACTACTGTTGGATAACGTTCGTGTATTGCAAATGAAAAAATACGCCACACGGCTTCGTTGCTACTGATATATCGCCCCATTTGATACTGATGGATTTCGTCCATAGACCTCAGATCTGATACTTCAAATACAGCCATATCACTTCCTTTGTGGATATATTTACATATATATTTAATTGATTTGACTGAATTGCAATATTCAACGTTTATGTGAGCTTTAAATGTTTTGCTTAGTAGTGGCGAATATGGCACTACCCAACGATTGTCAACTTCAATGTTTTCATTTCGAACTTTTAAAATTATCGATTTACCACCTTGATCGGTTGAACGACGTCGATATTGTGGATAACCATCAGTGCCAGTAATAGTTTCGGGAAGCAATGCTCTGGGATAACGTTTTGTACATTTTCCATCTGCCATACACGGCGAATTCATGTTGTGGGCTCCACATGGACCATGTATCATGTTTTTGATTATTACTTGAAATAATTCTGGATCGGCAGTTGTATCGGGAATTTCCGCTGAAATGACATGATCAATCTCATCGGGAGTTATTTTGGTGACCAGCCAAATCAAAATATGGGCATGAGGTAATCCTCTTTTCTGCCATTCAACGGAATACATCCAACAACGTGTCTCTCCGAATACTTGATGTTTAGTTATAAAATCCATTAACGATTTTAATTTCAGTTTAAAAACCCGTGCAGTAATATCATGTCGATCAACTGTCGATTGTCCGGGAAATAGGTGTTCCTTGATCTCAATCCATGTGGGATTACACGTAAATGTAATAAACAAATCAGGACGTCCGTATTGCCGAACGTACGCTATCGCATCTTGTGCGTATTCCTGCATGTGGCGTGGGCTGCCTGCATATGTTGCTGGTAATATTGTAACTCTGCCATAGTCACTTGCATTGTAGTCATTGTTTACTGCATCACGCAAATGTATATACTCTTCAGATCGTAGTTTCTTTTGATTCATGCGAATATACAACAATCGTTCCGATTCAATCTTGGCATACATGTCAACGATGTACTGATGAAATAATTGGCGACATTTTAAAATGTGATTTTCTTCGTCTTCACGAATCATCAAACGATATGAATAGTAATTCATAGCACTGACTTTTTTGTTTGTTTCTTCACCATTTTGTGGATTTATCATTTTTAAGTTAAAATGATACCCATCTTCACCCTTCCAAAATATTATTGGATATTGCAAAGCATCGTATGATCTATGAGTTTCTGCCACACGTATTAGACGATCGTTTCGAAGTTGTAGTACGATGTCGCGTGATTCAAATTGTTCGCCAACAATTATGATAGCCACTTCATCGATAGTTGGAGCATTAAATCTTCGAGCGTGTTGCCCAATAGGAGTTTTATCCGCTCGAATCACGATTTGATGACTATCGGATGGCATGCGGTCAGTAGCTGTTTTGAACAATGTAATTAATTCGTTGTGCTGATGGAAAAAATTTTGCAATGATTCTAGTATTTCCTTTTTAGCGGCTTTGTAAATCGCACAACGTTGATGTAGTTGGTCATTTGAATTTCCAATAAAATAAATTTGCAAAAACTTGTGCTCAGCATCCGGTAACGGTAACAAAGAACCTGCTTTATGGTAGACTTGACCTTGAATCTTAAATGTTGGCATGTAGGTGTCATTTATTATATTTGTCGCACCAAACGACGTCATTTGAAAACATGTATTATAATTTCGTATATGGGCCAAAAAATGCTTCGATAATGCTGTAGTACCTGCAACTAATGAAAGCAATGGCTCAGGTGGTGTAGTCAAAAATGGCAATTTGACTTTGCCATTCAAACAACAAATTCCTGGCGCTTCATTTTTAAACTTCAATGCTTTACAGTTTGTGCAAACTTTATTCATATGACCAACAGCGACGACTGAATGCAAGCTGTAATTAATGTTTGGGTCATATTGAAATGCAATGCGGTTAAGTGTTCCCCGTTGAATAATTTGCATGGGTAATTCATGATGTTCCTAGAGTTCATTACGATCAGCATTTAAAAAATATTTTCGTAGTTTTCTAATTCTTACCCGAGTTGCATTACTTTGTGATTGGTGTTGTTGTGATGAACTTTCGGCATTTGGTACAATTCTTTGCCTTGATGCTTCTTCCCCTTCATTTCTCCTTTGGACACTAACTCTATTGCGTCTGGCACTATTTGTGTAGCGGCCAATGTTTTGTCGTTTTGGTGGCATTTTTATACGGTTATTTTCACACAGCAATTATTATACAACCTAATATAATATTTCTCACATATTAAATCGAGAATAATCAAAACTATTTCAAAAGTTATACGTACACAATTTTGGAAGATTAAATTCACTTTATTTTTAAAATGTAAAAATTTATTTGTTAATTCGTAAATCTTAAGTGAACGATGTGAAACAGCTGCACAATACATGGATGTATTCCAATCTTAAATCATGTCTGCAAATCTTTAGCTTAAGTGAAACCGTTTTTGAACACCCCTGACACCAATTTAAACTTTCAGTAGTAGTAGCTTAATTGGTTGGTGTCTATGCTATATGTTCATTGCATGTTCTTTCAGAAATGTCTAACTTTATTATTTTCAAATTTAACATTAAAATGTTAATGTTTGTCTCACATGTTAAGTGTCTTATTCAACATAAGGTCTGTGCTCTGCTATCTTTTAAAAAGAAACAATTTTCATAAGAACTACTTTACATACATACATCACTCTAGACGTCAATGTATCAACAATAACAACAACAGTAAAACACCCGAACGCCCCAACCCGCTTGCAAACAATTAGCTTTAAAGCCCCTTCCCTTAACACAACACTCTTTATGCAGAATATAATGAAGTGTGTGTGAGAGAGAGCATCAAAAAAATCACCATGCCAAATGCTCTCAATCTCATAGTTGCTTGATCTCACATTCACATGTACATGGCTCTATTATAAGCATACACTAAGAAAATGTTAAAATTCACATGTACATGTCTCTATAAACACACACTAAGGCAATGTTCAATAGTTTAAACAAACTTAAAATTAATTAATAAAATATTAACGAATTGATTTAAAACAGACACAGAAACATTCCTCCAATATTGAAGAACATTCTGTGAAAATTTCAGGCTAATCGGTACAGTAGTTTTTGTGTGCATAGAACTCGAAAACATTGAACCTTTCTTTTATATATATAGATTTTCTTACTGTGAAAGGATGCCACGTCATAGCGTCAGCTAAAATATTCAGCTAAATGATTTTCATCTCTAAGTCCCCATAAATAAAGAGGCAGACTCTCAAAAAGCTACCTCAAAATCAGTCAAAGGCCAAGGGAGACTAGCTATGAAGTCCTCTCTGTATTGACTCAACCCCTCTGTTAAATCCCCAGCTGCAATTAGGATAAAAATGCACTCCTGCTGGCAGCTTGAAACAAGTGATCCCGTATATTAGTGCACAAATCTAATTGATTCGACTTAAAGCAGCAACTTCCTTTGTGAATGAAAGGCCACATTGAACAACTGCATATTCACTGCACTTGGAAATGCTCCTTACGCAACTTTAATGAAATTTCTTCATTGTTGTGCAGTTTTGCCGCTGATTTCTGGCGTTCCAATTAAGTGTACCTACGTGTACAACATTTGCCTGCCAGCCAGTTTGAACTTTGCTACCGCCTCTGCCGCTTTGCCGGTGCTGCTGCTGCCGATGCTGAAAGAATCCGCAACAACTAATCAAGACGGAAGGCACAATCAGCACCGGCACAGACACACACTCACTCACTCGTTCCTATTGCTGCGTGTGTGTTTATAAATTTACTCTTTTCCGCTTGAATATTTGTCTGCGTTGGTGGGCGTGTTTACGTGTGTCTATTCAGTGTGAGTGTGTATGTTTCTACTTGCAATTAGCAATGTTGTTGGCTTTAATTTAAAACTTTTCACAAGATCTCTGAGCTTGCGTTAGTGTGAGTGCATGTGTATGCGTGTGCGCAAGTGTAGGAGTGGAAACTTTTGTGCCCAGGAGCGTAATGGAATTTCATTAAATATGCCAACACTTATACATGTGTCTTGCATACAACCTGCACACATAAATACACAGCTACCCATACGCACTACCACCACACACACACACCCACCATCCACACACCCACCATCCACACACCCACCACTACACACACGTAGTAGTCAAGGCTCGTTCCGTTTGTTGCCACATATCGGCAGCACAATTGCTTTGCACATTTGAACTTTTGGCGTTGTAAACAGCTGCAAGAAATGGCAGGAGGCAAAAGACTTTCAATATTTTTGGTGTTGTTGCTGGCGGGGCAAAGCGCCTGCCAAATGCGTATCTGAACCCCCGATGGGATGTCTGCGATAATTCTGCCACTATGACAAATATTGACATATGCTAATTTCAGCTCATTTGTAGTGTGCTAATAGGGTTAAATTGATAAAGGATAATACGTGAAACTGTTTGCTTAGCACTGCGTAGTGTCTTAATTCATCTTAATTTGTTTGCACCGAAGCGGTAAATGAGAACTACGACCCCGCGTCTCCTGACAATGATGGATTGAGTGATAATTGCGCCTGATTATGAAAACTTAAAATTTCAAGTAAAACGGATGAATATCCCATATCATCATCCAAGTGTATTTCGATAGCATTACACTACAATAATTGGTATGCAGCACGTCCTGCGAAAAACCATCAACAGACCATGGCAATTTTCTCACCAGAATTGTGGTAAAACAAAGGACGCCTAAAAAATGCGACAACACATTTAATATTTTGCTCAATCAACCAAAATGTACACTGTGCCATATTTTCCCATTAAGTGCGACCTTCAAGGTGCTGCTCCCATTCTGCTCAGGACAAACATGCTATAGCCACAGCAACTGCAACAACAACAACAATAATAAAAACACCCACAGTAAGAGTGGCAGCAACAACAACAGCAACGGTGACAACAACGATGACAACAGCGGCGAATGGAGCAACCGCAGCCGTAACCATAGCAAGGCAATTTCAGCAGCATCTGACGTTGATGGCCAACATAATTGTAGGCTAATGACAATAATCGACTTTTTGGGCCACTCACGCACTCACGCACCCCCACAAAGAAACAAGCAGTCGCGCACACAAAACGCTTTAAGCAGTCAGTAAATTTATAGGCCAACAACAACACGATAATGGCCCACAAAGCCATTTGCCATAAAAATATGAAAAATTAATGCGTTTATATACGCAGAGGGGCACAGGCGGTGTGTCTATGTGTGTTTGAGTGTATGTATGTGTGTGAATGTGTTGTATGTATGTATGTATGTGTGTGTGTGTATGTGTGTGTGTGTGTTAGGCGAAAGTGAAATCGAAGGCGAATGTAGAAGCAGAATCAGCAGCATAAAAGCAATTTTCGGCGATTCGAGAAGCCTGAATTTGCAGCATTTGTGAGCTATGCAAGCCCAGTGTACGTGCGGATGGGTGCGTATGTGTCCTTGAATTTGCATAAAACGAAATAATTTATAAGCAATTATTGCATTACGCAGCACTACACATAAACACTCCCCAGTTAGCAGAATTTTCTATGAGGACTTCAGCAGTATTCAAGTGAGTCCTTCGTAGCAGTTATCTAGCATATATGAACATGATTATCTGTATAACATGGAGTCAACCGATCAATAAAATGCCATTTCTAAATACAGATCTGCTCGGTTCCAAATAGTAATGGAAACTTAATCCAGCTGCAAATTCAAACGAAGTTTATTGCAAAGATTGTATTTGAACTGTGGTAGTTGAACACACTCCTACATTTAGATCAGAAAATGGGAGTTAACCCACGTGTGACGGAGCAATATCACCTCCAAAGAACTTTGACCGCAATATAACAGGATCTTAGAGACAAACAAGTGATCTCCAGGAATCCTGCGAACATTTATGTCAGAGCTGACCAACTATTTTGTTTATTTATTTCACTGGGAACAGGATGGAGGATTACTCGATGATTCTCAGCGCTTTGAGTGACTGCAACAAATGTGGGTTCAATTCGAATGTACTAAGCTAAGTACAGAATTGGCATCCTTCCCATCCAAAACTCCTCTCTACTAGTTGAATAATCAATGATTCAATGTTCCACTAAGAAGGTCCTCGTCATTCTAGACCCTCAGTAGAAGTCAGCTTCGTAGAAGAAGGATTATTGTAGAAGAAGGATCATCGTCTAGCGATTAAACATCGAAACTGATATATTTAACGGAATCTGACTTATAGAGTCATGGATGGAGAGTTTTAAAGAGTGGTTCCTTAGAATGTGAACGCCAACAGATTATAAAGCAGAGTAAGTTGAGTGGCTGCCAAAAAGCACACTTTTGCCCTTTGGCCTTTGTGAAACCCGCTGGAGATACAAGTCCCATTCCATTTCCCATAAGTGCAGCCATTTTAACCTTTTGATAAAGTCATTGAGGTTGCCTATTTTTGTATACGATATTTTTCCCCAGAGATTCCAGAAAGTAGTCGCCCAGGAAAGTGTTTCCTTTCGGACAGTACTGGACACATGCAAATCAGAGGTTTGATGGAATCTTGCTTCACCTCATCCATACAATTTCTGCAAAAGTCTTTGATATGTTTCCTAATCTCCTACCATGGGTACCCAGAGTCCAGTGCACCATTACTATGATTATGACGGTACCTATATTTTGCCTACTTAAGGATTGTAGATCTTTCGAGTGCTAAACACTTATTTCAGGACAGAATTGTGTAGCTCATTTGCATCTTGCTCCTTCAGACCAGCACCTATGTCGAGGAATGTTGTGTATATTTGAAGCTTACAAGTAGCTATCTAAATACCGAGGTTTCACCTTGGTTGAATCGGTATCGTAGTGCCATCTCCAGCGAGTTCATTCGCTTTCAGTTCCCTGGAATATCCCTGTGGTGGGAACCCACCTCAGATGAAGACGAGTCTCCTTAGCTATATTGTCTATAGATTACCGGAAGCTTTTAACCGCTTTTGATCTGATCATAGCCGAAATCAGGGAGCACAAGGCCACTTGGCTGGCAGATAGAAGGCAGATATATTGTCCAGATATATTCTTCTTCTTCTTCTTCTTATTCTTCTTCTTCTTGATCCAAGACAGTGCTTCCTCTGTGTAAATATGTATGTATCTCTTTTCCTTATGGGACGGTTCTGTCCTTTCATTCATCCCTAGAGGGAACTGAGATTCAACAGCTCCTACTGAATGCATAGCAAGGTGCGGCTTCGTAAAAAAAGGCAGGAATGCCCACAAAACGTCGTAAAATCGACCCATGTCCTATATCCCTTGCATCCCAGTGGTTCATAGCTTTCAGTCTAACAGCTTAATTTACAACCGTCCTTTCGCCCCAAAGCAGATTAAGCTTGACCTGCCATTGGAGTCATTCTAATGTCGCCACTTGTAAGAACCTCAACTGATCTCTGTATCTTCACCAATATCCTATTGTAGCTAAACTTGCTTAGGACCCTCTACCATACAACTAACGCATTAAAAGGATTTGTGGTACAGTGCTATATAAGAAATTAGCTTGATTTGGTTGTAAGCCTAATTTTTTCCCTATGACTCTTTGCAAGAGTAAAGGTCTGTCTGAGCTTTTAGAATGCGGTCGTTTATATTAGCATTCCAGTTCAACATCCTGTCCACGGTGAACGCCAGATACCTGGCTTTTTCTACACTATTGATATCCACCCCATAAGTTTGCAAGGATCAGAGGAGGTATTGTATGTTTTCCTATTGAAAATTACAAGCTTTGTCTTGGTTGGACTAACCCTCAACCCGCAGCCCGTAGCCCATTTGGAGAGAATCTTAAGCACACGCTGCATCAAATCTCTCAGTGTTAATACATACACAAAGCAGAGTAGATCAAAATGCTTTGTGGAATTTACACCACTCTCTTTTTTCTTATGTAATCATTTCAATGTGACCATCAAGTTCTCTGCAAATCCTCATTCCTTTGCACAATTTAAATTGCCTTGCAATAGGAACTTATGATACAGTTCTTCAATTGCTCAATTGAGTACATACATTCAGTTACAAGTTTAGCGGAAATTGCATCACATCCTAACTGGGGCTACTCTCCATACAAGCACAAAATGCCTACTCACGAATGGCTTCATCCCTTTATCCTTTAAACATCGATCGCTGTCAAATATATGCTACACGAATATTCTTGTCATGATTTTATATCACTCCTTTGTTTTGTTTCATTCAATTCAATTGTACTACATCGGCTTTTATGGACTTTTCCCCACACCTAATTAAGATTGAATTTTGGGTATACACTCTGCTATCCTGGTGGAATATACGAGCGACCATAAATCCAACCGTAAAATCCATGACAAATAAAACCCTGCAAAAAGAGAAAATATTGCGCGTACCGACGAGTATGCAAAAAGCTTTCGTTGAACTGTTTTCTTAATCCGCTGCCGCAGCTTACAACATCATCAAAATTCCATTTCGACTGTGTGGGTTAAATATCGCTTAAATTAATTGTGTGCGTGGGCGTTGCTCTGCTCTCTGCTCTGCTGCTCGGCTTTGGGAGGTGTTACGAGCGTTTTTGCAGAGCTGGGCATGCACAAACCCGGCAGTTTATACAACGGAATCGTTTTGTTGCATAAATACCCAGAAAATATTAACGAAAGGCATAAAAAGTGTGCAAATGAAACAATAACAAACAGGGAAATAAAACAAATACGGATGCGGACTGTTCCATGAATAATTTCAAAATATTTCCATGGCATTGAGGCACGTGTAATGTCTATGCTAAAATATCACTCGCACTCCCCCCAACACCACGGTAATGAAAGTGTAGAAGGAGTAAATTGAAAATGTTGACTTTGGCCAAGGAAAAACAAATCCTTCCCCATCCATTCAGATGCCAAGCGGGAATGAAACGGCTACATTCGCTTATTACGAAGTTTCGTAAGCGGGTCCTTGAAATTAAGTGCGGCAAAAACACGCAAGAATCCACGCAGCACTTACGGATGTGTTTCCCATACTTGCGCTCTGCCTACTTTTAGTTTTTATGTGTTGACTTTAAGCAAACATGAAAATAAAATTTCCACTCACGCGGGCATTAAAATGTATTTCATAAAAAAGGGAGAGAGCCCACATAAATATTGGCGCATTTATTTTTCCATAACAATAATAAATAAATTCCATTCGCATTGATGCAAGGACTGTCGGCGAAATGCCCTTTTTCATATTCCGCGTATTAATCCCGTTTTTCTGTATTTGCTTATATGATTGCGCTTCATTTGAATCTTGCCTGCAAACTGTCGACGCACAAAAAAGTGGGACGCCAAAAAACTTCCCGGATTAAAGGTCAACGGTGTTCTGCCATGGAGTTTCTGGCGCCACGCAATCACGTTGTGTACAAAAGATTTGCCTTCATACAATTTAAATAATTTAAATCAATTATAAAAGAATAAAGTTCGCCACGTATACAGCATTTTTAATTGCTGCACACAAATTAATATCGCTCATACGCCCCACTGTGCAAAGTGTACGTGCATTCACAATTAAAAACTCTTAAATAATAATAAATAAAATGTATAATTTCTTAAGCCAACACGTTTATGCTAGACTTAAACACAAACATGCAGCAGAGCATAAACACACACAGCCACACACAAAGGTACCAGCATGTATGTGTATGTGTGTGTCAGTGTGCAGTTGAGCAATAATTCAACGCTATTTGCATGTGTCACAACACATACCAGCGTCCATTCAACTTTTACTTGTACGGTAGTTGCCGCTTGCTGGGCTCCAACAACGGCGACTTAACTTGACTACGTGCCCCAAATGTTTTACTCATTTGTGTGCATGTGTGTCGACATGTTAGTATATGTACATGTGTGCGTATGTGCGTGTGTGTGTGTCCCTAACTAACAGCCAAAGTACGTTGCTACTTCCTAACCAACGCTTTTTCTCCCACATTTTGCGACGTGCAACAAATTTAAATGCGTTTCGCCGAAGACATAGAAAAATAGTTGAAGTTGAAGTAAAAGAAGAAATGCATAAGTAGCAGGATTTGTGGAAAAGTTAAATGTGTTGCGCTCCCAGTACTGTGTGCGAGTTCTAAATGTTCCCAGTACCCTGCAGAAAAATTGGGAAAGCAAAGAGATGTTAACAGTGCCACTGAGTACGGTGAAGAGACTCAAGATCCGTGGTCGAACGGTCGCTTAAATACAAATTCTTTCATATTTACTCGTGACAGATTTTACAGTATAATATTTGAAGCATGTTTTTTCATACCCCCCAAAGGGAGTGTAGTCATATTCCAGAGACAAGGCAATATAGAATAATAATATGGTATAGAGCGAATAGAGTAATAGTCCCAAGACTCTTCCTTCTGAAACTCTGGCATGGATATCTCGTAAGATTGAAGAAAATCCTTTAGTATATACCACAAATTTCCTCTGACACAAAGAGCTGCCAATGGAAGTTTTCAGGCACTAGTGTTTGATGTATGTTCAACAGTCCTTCCTGTCGTACTTTATTAATGCCTGAGTTATATCTAAGAACGCTGCCAGGCAATATTCCATATTTTCAAAGGATTTCCTCCTAATAGTGACGATGCGATGAACTTGTGCTATCGTGCTATGTTGCTGCGGGAAAGCGATCGTTCATGATCTGCTGTACATGACAAATTGTCTTTTGTTTATGAGCTCTTACTCATGACCTTCGGTTCATACTTACTGTATATATCGTGGTATTTATGTCCTCTTATGTAGGATATGTTATTTATGACCTCCTATTTATGACCTGTTATTTATGACCTCCTATTTATGACCTGCTATATATGACCTCCTATTTACGACTGCTATTTATGACCTCCTCTTTATATTCTACAATTCATTACCTTTTATTTATATGCGAATATCTTCCCACTAATTACTTAGTAATGTCTAAACCCTTACGGAGTAAAATCTAAACGCCTTTGCTATTGTCCTCATATTGTGTTCAATGAAATGGCTATTTCGTTAGAATATTTTTTTTAAATAATTAAACTTTTCTTTCTACTGTTCTCAAATCATGGTTAATAAAATTGCTCTTTCGTTTCAATTTCTATTTTTAATAATTAAACTTTTCTCTTTATTGATCTCTCACTCTCGTATCATTTTTACTGAAATGGCCATTTCGTCACAAATATTTTTCCAAAATTTTTAAATCTTAATTTCAACTATTTTGATACTCCCACACTAATTACGAAATGGCTATTTCGTCACAGTATTTTTTCGAAATTTTGTATGCCTGATTTTTGTGGTTTTCTCACTCTCATAGTTTTTGGTGTGTCCTTTGAGATTTTGATTTGATATTTGGATATAATTTCCGAATGTTTCAACTTGGAGGATCGAATTTTCCTGATCTCACGCGTATTAAATTCCAGCATAGGTGAAAAAGTTTTCAATTGAACAGATAAATTGCGAATAATACAGACATTATCTATCGATTTGAGTGGATTTTCATTGACTTCGACTTGAAGGGAAAACATTTAGAAAGAAGCAATTTGAGACCATGTTCTTGGCAGGATGAATGTGTTATGATGAATGTGTTATTACACAGATGAATCGATTCGTTTTTCATGACCTGTTTTTCTTCTGAACTTTATTTTAATCATCATTTTTCTGAAGATAGCAACATCCCCGACTTGTCAGCAACATAGGTATTGATTTCTTCTGGCCCGACATATCAGTTCCTCACCTAAGCCACTGACTTGACTGATGCTCCCTCTCACTGCTGGGTTCCAAACGCATATATATGAATGTGTGTTTGAGTGTGTGCCTGTGTGTGAGTGTGAGTATACACGTGTATAAGTGTACGGCGCATTAGATTTGTATGTGTTTAGCTTTTTTGACACAAGTTGCACGTACTTTACAAATCGCATACTTTGTGCGGTAATATTATGTGTTACGCTACAGCTTTGACGCGCGTTTGTGTTGAGGCATGTATTTTGTTGCTGCTGCTACTGCTGCTCGCAGTGTTGCTTGTTGTTGTTGCTACATTTTACTGCATGTTTGCCTGTTTGGAAGGTGAAATTGAAAACGAGATAAATAGCTTTAAGGTGGAAAAATGTAATAAAAAGTTGGGAGGGGGCTGCTTTTCTCTTTCCTGCCATCAATTTCTCAGGATAGTTGTGTGGCATTTCAATACCTCTGCACTACTTAGCTATGGTGAATCCTTTGGCTGCTCCTCTCTTTCCGATACGCGTCTAACTGTTATAAATTTTGATCATGCTCTCCACAACTATGGCAATTTCCATAATATTCCCATTTTTACCGCCATTTGACTACAAATGTCAACATCAAGGACATTAGCAAACACTCCATAACATGACACCAGGATTCGTTTTTCAAAATGCGTACTTTTCTCTCACTTTTGTCCTTGTGCTGGTGGCAATGTTTGTGTGATGTTGATGTTGGTGTTGCTGCTTCATCCTTTTGCAGCAATTTCAATTCGTAACGCAAGACGCATTTAGTTTATGTAAAATGAATGAGCTGCATGACTCACTCACGGACAGACCACATGCCAGCACACACTCTCAGAAGGCGCACTGGCGTTGCATAACAAATAGTCCTAGTCAGAGGTGCTGGGAAAGCGTACAAGACACCACAGCGACTGGCGCACCCAACACGCTCACAATTACACATCATGGCAGACGAGAGCGAGCGTCGCACTCCGCATTTCGCATTCCGCATTTCGATAAAATGCAAATCCTGGATTACATTGTCATTTTTGCAGGGCACCACATTCGTATGCAATTCGCTTTGCCACAATTGATCCTTTTTTCTATGGTTAGGATATGCGTGCAATATGCAAAATGCTAAATGCTAAATGCAGAAAGGAATAAACTACATAAAAAGAATGCTTGTTATTGTTTGTCAAATGAAGAATGCTTGACTTGCAAATTAAGTTATGCGAGTATTGTAGAAGCAACTGCAATTTGATCAGGATAAAGCATAAATGGCTGACTGCATGCCTCACCGACTGACTGACTGACTGATACAACAGAAATGCAGCAGCAAAAACGAGACCTGAAAGTATTCGAAATGGACATGATTGGCAAAAGCTGAAAGTGGACATTCGCTCTGGCAGCACCAACAATATTGCCTGCTACTCATGCCATTTTGTGCGCTCAGTTACGAAATGTCCTGCGTGTGCATGTGTAGGTGGGAGTGTGTGTTGTGGGGGGTTCGTTACAAATTAGTACACTGGCCATAATGCTCAGATTGTAAATTCGATTAAGACCCAAATGCACATTAAGCATATTTCGAGCGCGGCTGCCAGTGCTCATTGCAATGATACTCCGCCGAATGGGAAGGCGTGCAACAATTGCGCCCACACTCATGCACACACCCATGCACATTCACGCAAGTTGAGCGGCAGCAATTGTATTGCTGCAAATTGCTGCATTAAGAAATAATTCATGAGGCCACGGGCTCAGCGTAGGAATACGTGCGTTGACGCTGCCTGCAACGAGGCACTGTGTAAGCCTGGTGGCAACCTTCACTGCTGCTGCTACCACTGCCGCTATTGCTGGTGCTGGCAAAGATACACCAGCGTTACAGGTTGCATACCTTTTTTGTGTCCCTTATTTGGTGTCCTTTTTTTGTTCTTTCCATTTTGTTGCTTGCAGGATGTACGACCTCGCAGGCAGCCATTTTGTGCGCTCAACTGTGTCGACATTTATACGTAATTATTGCTGTTAAAGTATGACAACATGCTCGTTGTAATTGCGCGCACTGATTGTTGTTGTAGTAGTAGTCCTGCAGTTGTTGTATGTAGTGTTGCTGTTGTTGCCATAGCTTTAAAAAATATGATGCAATATTGTCGCATCCTGCTGTTTGTTGCCGCTGCTGCCGCCAGCAATTATTAATGAGCCGATATTGGCTGTTATTGAGCATTGTTTTCGAGGAAGCTTTATACGCTTGTTGCACAACCAGCTGTAATTGTTGCAAACAAGATTTTAATAATATTACCCTGATATATGCCAGGAGCACGTTCAATTGGGAACTTTAATTTGAAGTAATTCAGAAAGTGAATTTAATTGGAGAGCGGCGTGCGTGAGTCTTCCTGCCAATATGTAGAAAAGAAGTAACGAAAAATCTATGACCACAGTTATAAGAATCAGGTAATATAAATAACAAGGACGAACGTAAGTAAAGGATTATCGTATATGTAGGCAATCAATCAATAAAATGAACAATTACAAAGTAAAACTTGAATATTGCGTTAAAGATTCTATGAAAATGATTGCGTAGTAAACGGAAAACTAAGAAAGGGCGACACAGAGACTGACAGGATTTTAAGAGGAGAGGAATCTGATTGCATATCCGTTTCACATTTATTCTGATGGTTCAAAATCAATCGTGGACTAATATGGCAAGTGACACATAACGGGTTCAGTATTCGATCAGCATAAAGTTCAGTATTAGATCAGCATAAGTTCACCATTAGTTTAGCATTACTTCAGCATTCGATCAGCATGAGTTCAGCATAGGTTCAGCATTAGTTCCGCATTCGATCAGCATGAGTTCAGCATAAACTTCAGTATTAGATCAGCATGAGATCAGCATAAAGTTCAGTATTAGATCAGCATGAGTTCAGCATAGGTTCAGCATTCGATCAGCATGAGTTCAGCATAAATTTCAGTATTAAATTAGCATGAGTTCAGCATAGGTTCAGCATTAGTTCAGCATTCGATCAGCATGAGTTCAGCATAAACTTCAGTATTAGATCAGCATGAGTTCAGCATAGGTTCAGCATTAGTTCAGCATTCGATCAGCATGAGTTCAGCATAAACTTCAGTATTAGATCAGCATGAGATCAGCATAAAGTTCAGTATTAGATCAGCATAAGTTCACCATTAGTTTAGCATTACTTCAACATTCGATCAGCATGAGTTCAGCATAGGTTCAGCATTAGTTCCGCATTCGATCAGCATGAGTTCAGCATAAACTTCAGTATTAGATCAGCATGAGATCAGCATAAAGTTCAGTATTAGATCAGCATGAGTTCAGCATAGGTTCAGCATTAGTTCAGCATTCGATCAGCATGAGTTCAGCATAAATTTCAGTATTAAATCAGCATGAGTTCAGCATAGGTTCAGCATTAGTTCAGCATTCGATCAGCATGAGTTCAGCATAAACTTCAGTATTAGATCAGCATGAGATCAGCATAAAGTTCAGTATTAGATCAGCATAAGTTCACCATTAGTTAAGCATTACTTCAACATTCGATCAGCATGAGTTCAGCATAGGTTCAGCATTAGTTCAGCGTTCGATCAGCATGAGTTCAGCATAAACTTCAGTATGAGATCAGCATGAGTTCAGCATAAACTTCAGTATTAGATCAGCATAAGTTCAGCATAGGTTCAGCATTAGTTCAGCATTCGATCAGCATGAGTTCAGCATAAACTTCAGTATTAGATCAGCATGAGATCTGTGCACATCAGTCAATTCGCAAGAATATTGCCTCAATAGATTCTGTAATTCATTCCTATTCAGTCATTTCCGTAGCAGTGTTAGTGTCGCCATCTTTGTGCATCACTGACGGCACAGCAAATTAAGGACTCTCTAGAGCTCTCAAGATATTTCTGTGTTGAACAGTGTGATCTCATCAATGTCCTTCATTCAGATCAGCGAGTATGTTTTGAATGAAATATTATTTCTATATCTAAAATAATTACTCATGTTTGCAAGGAATTTTGTAGAATCAGTACTAAAGCAAAAAGGCCTTCATCTCGAAGAGAATATGATTTATATTCGACTTAGAAAGGAGCATTTTGAGACCAAGTCCTGGGCAGAATGCGTTCCTGCGACTCCACGACGTTGAGATAACGCTGCTTACCATTCGAGCAAGAAGGCCGGCTTCGAGAAGAATGTCTCGAAGGGACTTGAAAAGGAAGAAAATGGATGATTTGTTTCGATGATTTCTGAAATTTAGAGTGGTATTTGATTTCTCATCGAGGATCTCACATGTATAGGCAATACATCCTTCGGTGCTGCTGCTACGCACATACTGATACCACTACTTTCATTTTGTTTTCATATTATCGATTACAATCCGTTCTCGATTACAAGTTCTTATCGATTATAAGGTATTATTGGCAAAGAAACGTTATCGATAGAGTGAAATTCAGAGTAGAAGAGTAGGAGAGTTGGAAGTGATTTTCTGTGAGAGTTGGAAGTGAGATTCAGTGAGAGTTGGAAGTGAAATTGAAAGTGATATTGAGACTGAGATTAAGAGGGAGATTTAGAATGAGATTGTGAGTGACATTGAGGTTAATATTGACTTTGCGAGTACTATTTAAATGGAGACTGAGAGTTCAAATTGATATTGAGATCGAGATTTAGAGTGAGATTGTGAGTTAGAAGGGAGATTGAAGCTAATATTGAAAGTGACATTTACAGTAGGATTGATAGTAGGAAATTATATTGAAAGTGATATTGAACGTGAGATTCAGAGTTTGAAGAGCAATTGAATGTAATATTGAGATCGAGATTTAGAGTGAGATTGTGAGTTGGAAGTGAGATTGAAAGTGATATTCAGAGTAAGATTTTCAGTGAAATTGAGAGTAGGGAATGATATTGAAAGTGATATTATGAGTGAGATTAAGAGTGAGATTTAGAGTTTAATTTAGTGATGCAAGTGAGATTGAAAGTGATATTGAACGTGAGATTCAGAGTTTGAAGAGAGATTGAATGTGATATTGAGATAGAGATTTATAGTGAGATTGTGAGTTGGAAGTGAGATTGAAAGTGATATTCAAAGTGAGATTTTCAGTGAGATTAAGATTAAAGAATGCTATTGAATGTGATATTAAGAGGGACATGAAGAGTCAGATTTAGAGTTAGATTGTGAGTAACATTGCGAGTGAAACTACGACTGTAAGTATAAGAAGGTACGCTTTAAAGTCATTTCCACCTCTTGAAACTATTCTTGGACCTAGAGAAGCTACAAAAGTACAAGTACGAATCCCTACAGTAGCTCCACCCAAGAATTTAATGCACTAACTATCAAAGAGCGGTACCGATAGAATGAAGGCGTAGTTGACAAGCAGCACAATACACTCATTTGCATAATTAACTATCCTGAAATTTGGGAATTATTAATTTATAGTCACACATGTTCACAACAGATCCAGGTGAGATATTTGATTATAATTTTCATATACTCATAATTGGCTTTTCCTTCTATTATCATGACTTTCATTAATTGCCCACTCAGTATTTCACAATGTTTAAAATACGAAAGGATCTGTTCCCGTACGCCCACCAACCACAGCTCTGCGTATCAGTCAGAAACGACGCTAATTTAACCAAAGTTTTCCAAAAGTCTTCTGTCGAATTAAAAAAATTTAAATTAAATATCTGCTGACTTTTTGTGTGGAAGTCAGCACGGAATCCTCGGAAGCAGATTTCATTATAAATTGTGCTGCGAAACCCAAGTCCAAGACAACTTCATTACACTTACGCGCAGTCTAAAGTGTTCAGACAACTCGGTGTGTTAATTTATTATCACTCAAACCACCCGCAGCAAATTTGCAGCAACTTCGTATAGCAACGCTGTAAACGTTGCGAAAGAAATGTGCCACCTCTCAAGAACTAAGAACTAGCAGGAGTGCAGCCGCCTTCTACTTGGGCACAACACATAAGAAGTAGTCTTAGTTACACTCCGTGCACGACTTTAGGCAACTTGAGACAAAGCACACCACTTCAGAACTTGCGCTGTGATTGTATGCGAGTGACTGAGTGAGTGACTGGCTGACTGACTGACTGACTGACATGTTTAAAGTTTAAGACACATGACACATGCGATAACAAGCAGCTCGACATTAATTACACGTGCTTCTTCCGCACAAACACAAACACACAAAGCCACACACAGCTACATCTTAAGCGCTCCGCTGTCGCTGAGCCAAAAGTGTGGAAAATGTGCGTTTAAATTAATGTCATAACCATTATAAGAGAATGTCGGATCTATTCAGAGAGACAGTTGGTAGAGCATAGCAACGTTGGAGGTGTGTGGAAGTGTAGCAGGAAGATGAGGCTATGTTCTTGAATAACCCTGAGCCTAACCCAATTTCTTTGCATGCGAAAGGACAATGACTGTGTTCGGATGGTTTTCTCTGTTTTGCAAAACCTCTTCAAATATTTGACTCCTCCAAAATATTGCGAGCAGGCCAGAATGACAGAGGAATCAGCCTTGGAGAAAATGGTGGTTTCACCTTCGCCGAGAATGTTGCAAAGAAGAAGTTGGACTTTAAGCATGTCTTCGAAATTGTCGTGTCAATAATTCTGACTGATCCCTGAATAATGTTGCAAACAATTATTTTGCAAGGAGTATTCGAGTATGTGTCGTTGAGTGAGCCTTGAAATAATAGCAGAACTCTTTCTTAACTGAAGACCTGTTACTGATCTCATTAATGTTATAAGTACCTCGTTATTTAGAGTCTTATAACTTTAATGAGATCACTAACAGGCCTTTTTGTATTGCAAGACACAATCCATTGATATGAACTATTTGCACAGATTAATTTTCGTAACATACCAATTGTTATTAAGGCAAGCCCTTGATTTCTGGCAAGATAAAACACTCCAGTCAGGGTATACAAGAGAACCCATGACTTCAAGGTCACAACCGCCAACAAAGTAGAATTTATTTCCATAAAAGTGTTCAAACTATTGAGGCAACCACCCTCAAGTCCGCGGCTCAGAATGGAGTCTATTATATTTTTATCCTTTCTGCAACATTCTTCGAAGCTATGGAGGGTTTCTGTCTAATTAATATTAACACCTTCCTTTGTTATCCTCACTTAGTTTGTGTTTACACAAAAATCACGCGTAAATTTAATTATAGGATAATGGACCATTTTAGCACGGAGCGCGAGTATAAATAACTGATATCTTGTATGAGAATATACCCTAATGTAAACTGCATTTTTCGCTAAATTATTATCTATGTGCAGCAATGTCCGCATACAGAACGGTTGCTCCCTTCCTTGGTCCTTATGCTAATACGACAATAGTTTTGCAGCAGCCAAAGTAGGGAAGAAAAGTTGCGTGTGGAACTACGAAGGAGCTAAGTAAAATAAATAGCATTATATATAAAAGACTAACATAAAATGCATAAACTCACCGACACACACACAGAAATACGAACAAATTCACACCCGGCAATGAACTATAAAAGGGATTCCCTGAGTGCGTGTCGGAATTATGGATTAAAATCGGAATACTGAAGGCTTTAAAATTGGGTCAATTTGTATCCTTGCTTTGTATTATTAGATAGTTTTGAGAATAAGAACAATATATATACATATATATATCTATGTATATAAGAAATTATCTGGAATTGATTTAAGTGTCATTCACCAGCTGGATAATTCATATGTCGACTCGCTTTATAATAATGTCCTTAAAAATATTCCCACCTGGCAAACCAAGTATTGGCTTGCCTATTTCACATAACTCAGTTGATTTTAAGCTCTGCTCTTCTTTCTATCACAGTGTGTTTGTTCATGTGAACATTCTGGAAGCAAACTGCCACCAATTTCCTGCTGGGTCTTATATTCAAATTGGCTTTTGTCAAAGCTAACGCCGCTCAGCTGCGCGTAACAAAACTAAACTGATCCACAAAAGAAATAGTCCACTAATTGAATTCTCAGTTGACACGCCTCCATGCAGGTTGTATACAAAACCACTTCCAAGGATTCCTGCTTATTTGAATTTATATCAAAAGCTAAAAGCGACACCAAATAGGAATGGGAAGGAATCTCCCTAAAATTGTCTCGCACATAAATTTTACACTCCTTTTGACGCCAATTGGCTCTTAACCTATTAAAATGCCATACATCATCCAAGTAAAGTAGCGAAAATTATACGCCAACATGTTCATTGTCCTTAGCAGACATAAAACATAAATTTTCGTATTTTAGTAGACGTGGTGGTGTTTGTAGGGACACTGCAGCGCCTTCGCCACCCCCGCCAAACTTGCGCCGGCAACCAAAAGAAACAGCATTTTGGCACATATTCAACTAATAATTTCATAAAATTTACTTACCTTCTTGCACAGGGCCCACGCCCCCTTGCGCTGTCTTTATCTGTGCGTGTGTGTGGGTGTGCTTTCATGTTGCCAACAGTGAAGCAATTTTTTCAAATTTTTCTGCTTGTTTTTCTTGAAACGTTTTTCTTGCTATTTATGCTGGAACCACAACAAAAATGTAGCTAGCAAATAGCAGCAAAATTTGTCTATGCATGCACCGAAATAGCAAAAGTTCACAGGCGTTTACTGTCAGTGGTGGGGGCAGATAGCAGGTGGTGGAAAATGGTGGTGTTGGTGCCAGTGGAAGAAAGCCGGAAAATCTCAGAATTGCTGCAAATTTTGCAAACTCACAAAAACTCACACGGCAAACTATTTTGCCAGGCAGCTTTTGCCCTCACAGCACTTGAAATCGTCGTCACCGGCGGTGCGCTGCGGTCGGCATGAAGAACTCATTCATTTCTATTTTTATTTTTGTGTGTCTTGTCAGTATCATAAGTCTGCTTAGAGCAGCAGCAGAAGCAGCCGAGCACACTCGAGCAGCTCGGTGAGGAAAGCGCACACTAACACTCAGAATCAAATGGACGCACTCACACACACACACACACTCATATGTGGGAGAAGCTATTTGCGCTAGCACTCTAAAAAGAAGGTGGAAATTCCTAATTTTATGCGCACTTTCTTATTTTCAAGTCTTTGCCAAGGCGTGTGCAGGACGGACGCTTGAGTTGAGCATGTCAGGCAGGATATGAACTGACTGAAATTGTGCATTTGATGCATATATGCATGCTTATGTAGTACGAGTAAACGTGAATCTCCGTGTATGCGTGTGTGTGTGTGTGTGTGTGTGTGTAAGTGAGTGTGCCATAAAATTTCAGGTGAGTTGAAACATTTCCATGCTTTTGATGGCATATGAAAGCACTACCCTGAAAGCATATAATCAACAAACAGTTTACGGTGCGTATGAGTAACAGTTCATTTATTTCGAGTGTTAAATGTTGCCTGTGAAGCTTGCCTCTGCCTCTCCGCAGGGCATTTGAAGCTGCAACAAATCAACTGGCACTTCCAGAGCGAGATTGTGAATTGCAGAGCAAGATTGTGAATACCGTTGGGAAATGATGGAAAGGTGAAAAACGCAAAAACAAACCCTCAAACTTTGTTAAGTCTTACTAAAGGAGGGGAGTAAGGGCGATGTAAGCACTTTACACTGTGTTTCTGATAATGTATGGTTGACGCTGTTATTATAATACGGAAGCTATTGGTGCAAATTTGAGTGCTACATGATCCTTCGCTTATCACAGGAGCAGACTTCAGGGATTATTTGAGGATCACCTGGCGGTTTAAGGCGAGAAGAAAGTCCTTAGTTTCTAAGAAACTGGCTGACAGTCATTTGGCTGCTCCTGATTTGGTACTACTGTGACTGCCACTAATTTGGCTGCCCCTGATTTGGCTGCCCCTGATTTGCTACTAATTGGACTGCCCCTGTTTATGCTGCCTCTGATTTGCCACTGATTTAGTTGAAATTGATTTGGTTGCCCCTGATTCAGCTGCCCCTGATTTGGCTCCTCCTGATTAAGCTGCCCCTGATTTACTACTAATTTGACTGTCACTGAATTGGTTGCTCCAGATTTGACTGTCCCTGATTTGCTACTAATTTTGACTAACACTAAATTTGTTGCCCCTGATTCTGCTGCCACTGATTTGCCACTGATTCAGCTGCCCCTGTTTTGGCTGCCCCTGATTCAGCTGCCCCTGATTTGCCACTGATTCAGCTGCCCCTGATTTGGTTGCCTCAGATTTGGCAGATTTATATTTTAAAAATTTGATTCACACTCTCAGCGCAAAGTGCCCACACAAGATTGAAATGAAAATGAGATTGAAAATGAGAAATCCAAAATAGATCATATTTTTTTCGGTTGCCTCGTGTTTTTGTGTGGCTCTCGCACAACCGACACGGAAACGCTTTTTAAGTATTAATCATTCATGCTGCTGGGGACTTGCCTAGCACACTTTCCGGTGCCGAATTGTTTGGGAAACTGAGAACCATGAACGAAAAAGCGAGAATAATGTGAAAGAAAGCAACAGAAAAGCTAACAAGAAAAATTGACTTACAGAAATGCGCTTTAAAATTCCAAGCACTATGCCGAGCCGACCAATTGCTGAGGTGGGGGGAGGCAGCTGCGAGCTGTGAGCTGTGAGGTGTGAGATGAGTTTGGGGTGTGCTCTTAACTGCAACCGACACACAAAAACAAAAAGAATGTCAGAATTTCATTTTAAAAATATTTGCAAGCACATTTCTTCATAGTTTATGTCTGTTGGCCTCCATTCTTTTTGGCTGCTCGATGATGCAGTGCGAAAAATGGTTACAACAACGAAAGAGCATTTCACTTGAAAAGGAGGCGGGGAGTAGCGGCAGTGCCTACAATACACGTAATGGCTACAATGCCTGCGGGTATGAGGGGCGGAAGCAGCTATGGAAGTGGCAACTGGCAACTGGCAACTGGCAGAGTGGTCATGGCAACGAGGAATGTGCACATGTGAGAGAGCACACGCGAGTGCATGAGAGTGTACCTATAAATACGCGGGCATGCGGTTGAAAGCGCATATAAAATATTTGCAGCACTCGAATTGAATCAGTTTCAACAACAGGCGCCAAATGGGTGCCGTAAAAGAATACGATTTATGACTCGTAGGCCATATTGTGGGCCCCGCAATCAGAGCGAGTGCGGAAACGAAATGAGTCCTGTGCAGGCTCAGAGGCTGGCACCTCCATACTTGTGTGAATTCGAGCCGCGCATGGGGATAAACGTGTGAGCATGTGGCTTTGGTTTGTGTGGAGAGCGCGGTAAGGACTCTTAGCGCGTATATTGTGCGGGCAGCTCTAAGTGCTGAATGCAAATGTATTGTAACCGCATGGAGAACATTTTTATATAATGCCGAGTTATTTACGATGTGGTAAACGTAGAAAAATGAAACACATTTAAAATTTGTGGCGGAGCAATTACAAAAGGAACAAAAACAAATCTTAGAAATTAATAGGAAAAAAATGCCAAACCAAATGTTGAAACGCTGTTAAAAAATAAAAAAAAAAAACTTACAGATTTTCCATTAAGGCGCTGCATTAGAAAAAGTGCACTTAAATTTCGCAACTGACTGCGTTTCACTTTCCTCGAAACTACACAACGCGGACTCTCAGGCACACACACACCAACACTCACACAGTCTCTCACCCACTCGCCGCTTGCCTCCGCCAGACATTTTAGCAGAAGCCCACAAAACCAACACCGCAACGTAATTTAAAACTATTTAGCCTTTAGCTTTGTTGCATGCAGCCAGCAAAGCCAGCAACAGTCGCTGTAACGCCACCATGCAACACATCAAAAGCAGCCAAAGTGTTGCAGAAGAAGCCTCTGCCTGCTAACCAAAGTCGGTTGCAGTTGCTTTTAGTGGCAATCTTTTCTGTAGGCACACAAGAACACGCACCCACACACATGGACCGCACACACACACCCACCCACACGCAGTGCCCGCAACACACAAGCACTCAACGCACCCACACACTCAAAGAATATGCACAATTTGCCTGGCTTGCCTACGTGAGCGACTGGCTTTGCCGCTACACCAGTCGCTGTCGTGTAAATGTGCTCGAAATACAGGAGCAGAATATGTGTGTGGTTTATGTGGATGGATGTGTTAGTGCGTGTGTGTGTGCCTCCTTTTATGACTGAGTATGTAAATTTTAATTTAAAACTTGCGAAAATCTTGTAGCATTGTTCGCATTGCCTGGCGCTGGGCAATTTATTGTTCGCAAAGTTCTGCCAACCTGTGCGAGCGGCAGTTTCCCGGTTCCTGCTGCTGCTGCTGCTGCCTTTGTAGTCACTCGCTCTGTGGTGACCGTGTCTTTAATGATTTCAACTTGTTAGGATTTGCATGCTGACAGGTGGAAACGGTGTTGGGCCGTGAAATTGAAATTCATATACAAACGAAAACATAAGTTTCAGCTGCAGCCACATTACTCCGGGCACATGGGAAGCTCCGAACTGCAAGGAGAGCGTGTTTTTGAAAGTTAACAGACGAGTAGCACGGCAAATTTGTACCTAAAATTTTACTTACTCAGAGACAGAGTTCTGAAATGCAGTGAAATTATTCACACAATTGAGAGGAGGTACTTTAGAAGTGCTCCATTCAACCAACTTGTTTTCTACTGGCATAATATGAAAGTGAAGAGAGCACATCGACGCCCAGTCTAGATCCTGGCATTCATTGGTCAGGAATACAACAAATTTCCCGTACGTATATAAAATATGAATATTAGAAGGAAGGCATAAGAGTTTCTTCTGTATGGAAGGAGTTTAAATATTACTTTTAATTTTGTTGTCCTTTCAATTCGATATACTTTTTGATCGGTTTAATCTTTGTATGTCTTATACCAGTCAGTCCTTACTAATATTTCGTTCTTCATGTATCCATAAAAGGAAGAATTAGTTCTACAATTTCCACAGGATTAGAAACAAAACGAATTCAGTGGTGGCCAGATTGAGAGGCAACAATTAGTAGCATGATTCTATCCTTTCAACTGAGGCGAATGTGAATATGGGAGCTAGTGTGACATAATGATGAAGGAGACGAAGATCTGCTTAACTAATGTATTCCTCAATTTTGCATAGAAGTGACACAATTCCTCAATTTGTCATAGAAGCGACATAATTAATCAGAAAATTACCTTCTAATGATTGTTCTCTTCTTCCTTAATAGTAAATGAAAACGTTTTTTTCAAATTCCCCCAACAAAATAGATATGATCCTTCCTCCCGCTGAAAACGATGATGATACGATTGTGTTGTATTATATTAATCCAGACCGCATTCCATTAAAAGATTCGGGAATATACTTATTTAGACATTCTTTTACAAGGAAGGAGTCATGTCTTCCTTTCAGTTCAGTTAAATTACATGCTTTTGGAAGTCAGTACAATATACCAGTACTCGTATACTAGTACAGTACTAAGGATTTATCTGAGATTCCTTGAAGAAATTTCAATGATATTAAATTATGCTCTTCTACTTACTCCAAAATCACCTCCCATCTCCGATCTAACTGGCAGAAGTTATCATGATTCACCGTCGTCTGGTACCAGGCCACAAAGATTTTCTAACACACTGCTAAGTTATCAAATCGGATAACACCCACCAATAACATTAGAAGCCTACAGATTGTTCCTGACAGAAATCAGCCACTGACGCAACGAAACTTGGTTGTAAAGCAGAAGCTGACATTGCCAATATATAACCTGATAACATTTTAAAATGTTGCAACATTAAGCAAACACACACTACATTATTTGGGTGTCAGAAGTCCCCTTCTAATAGCAACACACCCCTATTAAAGTTATTGTCCTATTCACTTCTTTGAAATAACTCACAATTAGAAGGAAGCAATCTTTCACTTGACCAGCCATAGTACAAAAAATCAAAGATTCAGTGATTGAACTCATCGATAAACCCTTCACCCATCTCGTCAACATGGGCCTAATTATATTTATTCTCACCTCAACATAATTGCATCACTAGACAACTGATAAAGGGTATCCCAAAAGTCCTATTAGTGCCACAGTGGACACTTGGAGTGGTGGGGATACATAGTATTGAATCACTAGACAACTGATAAAGGGGACCCCAAAAGTCCTATTAGTACCACAGTGGACACTTAGAGTCGGGGGATACATAGTATTGAATCACTAGACAACTGATAAAGGGGACCCCAAAAGTCCTATTGGTGCCACAGTGGACACTTGGAGTGGTGGGGATACATAGTATTGAATCACTAGACAACTGATAAAGGGTATCCCAAAAGTCCTATTAGTGCCACAGTGGACACTTGGAGTGGTGGGGATACATAGTATTGAATCACTAGACAACTGATAAAGGGGATCCCAAAAGTCCTATTAGTGCCACAGTGGACACTTAGAGTGGGGGGATACATGGTAGGTAGGTAAAGCGGCCGCCCGAAGTTCGCATTTAAGCCATCATTGACCCCTTGTGATGTGGGGATACATAGTTTTGAACATCTGCAGTTATTGAGTCTTCAGTGGGGTGGATAATAAAACGGTGTTTCTGTTGAACCGGTTGACTTGTTCTCTTCACTGTTCACTCATCGTTTCAGACTATAATATTCCATTCTACAATCATGTTAAATTCATATTGTAGTATAGTGTATGTAGCTCCCAATCACAGCATAGGGCTCTAACAAACTCCTTCCAATGCCTCATATCTCGAGCGATGCTTCATATCTCCTACTATAACATTGATTCACAATGGAAAGGACCCCACTTCTAGTGCAGCTCTGTTTAAAGTTGAACACACTTATTGTTATTTTTATCTTTTATTTTTAATAAAGCTCCTGCATATCCTTGCCAGTTGTGTGCCATAAACAATTCGACACTGAAAAGTCGCTCTTTAGAGATGCTAAAGCTGCTCAACTGCCACTTGGGATATTGAGCTGCATCATTTAATGAAAAGCATTTCATTTAAATAAAAATGCCATTGCTGCCGTGCAGATGGCTGCGTACATGGTAAAGGCAGACCACTTCAAAGTGATTGTAAAAATTTAATCACCCAATTTAGCACTGCTCGTAAATATGTGCTCGCACTCACACACGCAAAGAGCACACAAAACAACAGCATCGAGAATGAAATGCAATGCTTCAAGCCAATTTAATATCGAAGACAGGAGGGAAAATGCATTTTCCATTATTTATGGTTGCGTATTTCACACAATTTGCATAAAACGAACTCGTAAAACACACAATCAGAGCAGAGAAAAGCCCGAGCAAAACCAAGCGAGACATGCACAGGGGAAAGCGAAAGACAGGGGCAGCGGCAGAGGCAGAGACGGAAGAGGAGGCGGAGGCTGAGCGAAAAGAGCGACCTTAAATGACACGCAACAGCGTCAAATGCAATCAAGAAATAAACAAATAAACAAACAAGCCAGATTTGTTTAAAAGGCTGTAGGAGCTCCAGCAACAACAACAACAACAACAAACACAAAACCCTGCACAAATGGGGTTGGCAGCTTGCAGCGCTTAATTGCAGCCGCATTATTTAAATTGAAATTGAAATGGGAAAATTGAAAGAGTGAACACAAAAAGAAGAACGCAAAAGAAGCATAAAACAACAGCAGGGAAGAGGAATCTCTGCCAGTCGACACGTGTGAACGAGTGTAGTGGCTCCGGGAGTGCTCATGTGTGAGTGCTTTTGGCCACAATACCGTTTAAATAGACGCAAACACACGCACACATACACACGCATACCTAGACACACATACACGCACACGCTGGCACGCACGCTCAGCCAGGCAGGCAAAGGCATCCTGCAAACTGCATAAAGATATAATGCCACAGACCACAATGGAAGATATCAGCTGCTGCCGGCGCTGTAACCCACTGAACCGCACAATACCCCGTCTTCGGCGATTTAGAGAAGTGTTTCCAGCAAATACTGCTCCACTTTCTGACAGCTCCACAATATTTTCAATGTGTTAGTAAACCGCATATTGTACAAATAAAGCAATGCCAGCAATGGCAATGGCAGCACCAGCAACAGCCGCTCACGTTCTGCCCACCTCTGCACTCGCACTTGCATGCCGGCGTTGTTGTGTCTGTGGGCGTGTGCGTTGTTGCTGAGGTTATTGCGAGCGTAATTCTGTCTTTATTCTTGGCACATAAACAAGCACTACACCACACTCGCTCCGACTGACAAGAGCCCTTACAATCCGCTCATGTGTTGCCAACTGTTTGGTTGTTAATTCCGTTCCGTTCGATTTCATTTCCTCTTCGCATGCTGTTGTACGACAGGACAACAGGTGTTCGTGTTTTTCTTTTTAATTAAAAACGATTTATAAACGCTTCTAATTAATGCTCTGCGAAGACAAGTGTACAAGTGTTGTTCCGTTAGGCATTGTGCGAGGATTTGTTGGGAGTGGGGCAATAAGGTAGCACTGGTTGTCAGGTGTTTTTATTACCTGGTGTTTGGAGAATTTAAGGAAAAATAAATCTTGAATTTTTCCTCAAATCTACACTAATATAAGGAGTGGTTTTCAACGAAATATGTAAATGAAACCGAAGGATCATATCCTTTAACTGCTGTTCGTTATTTGAGTCTTTTATAATATGAGATACCAGAGCCCCTCTAAGGAAAATGGAAAGATTTAAAGAACGAACTTTGTTGTCAGAGGAAAATCATGGGGCACTTATCAAGACCTTATAAAAACGACGTTAAAAGATGGTTCAATCGACTCTGCATACAGAGCCTCGGTTCTATAAGTTCGAAGGAGGAAGTGTTCCGGTCTAGGAAAAGGCAAGAGCATTTTCGCTGTTGGCATACAAATCAGACGAACCATAAGAACCCTCAATCCATACAGCAAGTAAGCAGAAGACGAACTATCTGTATAGCTTCAACCAGAATGTTCTGTAGTTATCTAACCTTCAGGAAGCTGTTTCAACAATGGGTGGCTATGAACCGTACTCCAATGAAGCATCTTACGATTGATAAGAGATCAAGATGATTCAAAGAAATCTAGATAAAACCAGCGGGATATCCTTCATCATAACTACGCACTCTCACGTATAGTGCAGTCATCCAGGTTAATAGTCAAAATTTCCATAACAGAAAAATTATGGAGTTTTTTTTGAATGCTTTTTACAATGGGTTCAACATTAGATGAATAGAAAAATTTGCAATGAAAATGATGTGGAGTTCTGGAGCTTGGATATTTTTTATTGTGGAACTTCCTCTTAGAGTACAAAACCATGAGACGAGAAGTAAGTTTTCGGGATCTTCAATTTAATCTCCAAGATGCTGGGATAAACAATATTTTGAGGGTAGCAATCCATTGATTGTAGATACTGAGCCTTCCGGGAACTATTTTTTCTCCTCCAATGTTTTCAAGGCCTTGGCAAGTTCTTCATGACAACTAAAGGGTTGGGAGAAATATCAGGCGGCTTAAGGTATAGAATCAGTTTGCTAATAAGGAAGCCTTTCGATTAATTCGAGAAAAATAATGACAGGAGGAGGAAGAGTCGGGGTAGCAGTAGGAGTAAGAGGAGGATGAATAAGAAGCATATTTGAGAATCATCAGTATTTTTGAGGACGTTGAGATTTCCGTTAAATGATATACCATACATCGGCAAGGTAATCAACACACATATTCCAAAGCTTCTTCCAATCTTTAAACCACATTGCATAGACCGATTTTGGAATCGCCTTCAGCTCCTTCTGCGAATTCTCCTTAATCGCCTCAATCGTTTCAAAACGCTCTCCGCGAAGTGGTAACTTGAGTTGGTGGGAACAGGAAAGTCACACGGGGACAAGAAGTTGTATTGACATTGTTTTTGGTCACGTCGAAGATGACATATGTGAGCAGGTGCATTGTCGTGGTGAATACGCCACGAGCTGTTTTTCCACAATCCCGGCCTGTTGGGAAGAACATTCTCCCACAAACGCTTCAGTACACTCACATAATACTCCTTATTTACTGTTTGGCCTGGCGGAATGAATGCGGAGAGGACCACATCAGGGCAATCAAAGAAAACAGTCAACAAAACTTTGATTTTGGATCGACTCTGTCGTCTTTTGTTGTGTGCTCGTATGGGAAGCACCATTCCGTGGAATGGTGGTTCATTTCCATGTCTAGTCACCGTTAAAGATGCCTTTAATAAAGTTTTGGCCCAAAGAAGCATCTCCTTAGCGACAACAATGCGATGCTGTTTTTGCCCAAAATTCAGCACTCTCGGCACAAGCCTCGGTTCAACTCGTCTCAACCACCAAAACATCGTACATAACTCTGTGCACCGATCTGAGCCAGACACCAATACCGGCTGCTATCTCCCTGATGCTCACACAATGATCTTCGAGTACTATTTTCACAACTTTTTCGATGTGTTCGTCAGCACCGCGGTGGAAGGACGATCGGAACGAGCCAAATCATCATGAACTACAGTACGGCCCGTTTTAATCTATTTATCCCACTCGTATCTTACCAGAAGCCCGCAATTTGTTATATAATATTATGAATTGTTCCAATGTGAGGCTGATTCACAATTGTGCTATGACCAATGAACCGGCCATTAGTAAGTCTTCCTTCGTCTAGAGAGCAGTTTCCTATGCAATTAAATCCCCTAAAGATGTATCTTGATTTAACCCCTTATTAAAGGCAGCTTCCAAGGCACATATCCCTTTAAAGAGAGGATTTCGTTTTCCCGTGCGAAAGTATAAAGAAGGTCTTGATCACATTCAACAACTATAGGCTATGAGCATAATTTGAGTACAGACTATGAGCACAACCAAAGGCATGAAATCACTTCACCACGCAAACCTATACAGGGAGCTCTGAAACAAAAGGAAATACATCCGAAAGGAGAAAATATACGAGTATCTGAAACAAAATTCTTGGCCGGATTTACAGCAACCCGTATCCTGATTTTGTCTACGATTTTCCAAACTTATTTCAATTATTATTACCCTGAGTAGCATTGAACTTTTTCCTTTCAGTCCCCCATAAAAGCGCCTCGAGTTGCCTAACTTCGTAGATCTCTGCTTAATTTAACTAAAAGTCCAGCCAAATTTCCCTACAGGCAGGAGACAGGCTATTAAAAACTTTAACAAGTTCCTAATGGAATTTAATATTTATTTGGCCAGGCTGGCGTAGCAATCCGTACTTCAGGTGCGACCGAGTCCAGAGCCCATAATTTTTCACATAATAATTGTCCATTAAATGGGAATTTTTTCATTTTTATTCCCATTGCTTGCAGGCTGCGAAGAAGTATCCTAGCATGGAGAAATTTCGACATTTTAATGAAAATAAAATGCGAATTACGCTGATCTTATCCGACACGGCTAATAAAACTTTTGTATCTAAATCTTTTTATGGTCATTACCGTGCATTACTGTCGCAAGTCGCACTCACACTCCCGCGGGCGGCTGCCTATTTTGTGCAGTGATAGTCTACGGTCGCATACAGCGATGCCGGCTGCTGCTGTCCTGGATAATATTAGAAATTAAATTTCAAGTAATGTTAATGCGCCTAAAAGAATGCCAACTTTTACGAAATTTCAGTGAAGTGTTTGTATATTCTGTGTGTGTGTATGTGAGTGTGTGTATTTGCTTTTGTATTCGCAGCCATCGAGCAGGATATGCTCACATATAAAAGGAAGAAATCACCTGCTCAGCACTTCAGAGTCAGTGTCTCCAATGTGTTTTATCACGCGGCTGATTTATTTGCGTCGTGTATAGTTTTAGGCGCAATCAAGATTACGCCAACATTATGGCCGACATTTATCAGGGAAAACAATTGCTCGCTGGGCGGCATGGCCCACTTACGGGAGTCATAAAATTAAACTCGACTCGGGACACGTTCATGAGGGAAACAGGCTGCATGGAAGCGCTGCCAGTGGGCGAGCAGCTTTAATTTGAAACTTACGTACACAAAGTGAACAATTTTTCTGGGAATTAATTAAAAACGTAGCTGCTCTTCCGGAAAATCTGCAACTGAACTATTCCTTGGAAATTTAGTTCTTAAAATTCATTAAAAATTTCGCTCCTCTGCTGCAGCATCCGAGTATAATGTGTGCAAAATTGCGAGAGCAGTTTTAATTTGTTTGTCATTTCCTTTTCGGAATCGATTTGCTCGCTGCATTAGTGTGCAGTTATTTGCTCTCGACGCGGAAGTTCCCCATCCTCATACTGTGGATTTTCATTCTTTTTCCATTACCAATTCAAATTTTTGCTCATTAAACTCATTAAAAGCTTTGGCAGGGCCGCTATCGGTCGTGTGCCCATCCAACTAACGCCATCTAAACCATGGCTAAGTTCATTTCCGGTACCGTTTATTGAGTCGTTTCCACTTCTCCAAGCGGCCTTAGTCAATAACACTCATGAGCAGGCGGCATACTAAATAGCAGAGGTGAAAGAAACGAGCCGGAGGGTGGGGCATGGGGAAAGAACGCCTAAGCACTCATTGAACTTAATGGTCGCTGCTTTGAAGCCGGATAAAAGAACGTGTCGCTGACGATGATGGCGGTGCTGGTGCTGCTGGAGGATTGCAAGGAATTTGCATGTGCGCCGGAAATGCTGCTACATGCGGCCATATTCCGGTAGGAATTTTAAGTAAATTATGCAAGTGAAAAGCAACAAAAAAAGAGTGCACTTCGTGTAAGGGTGAGCAGCAGTTTTCGTGGCACTGCCGTGACTCTTCGGTTGCTCTTCGATGGCACGGCAGAGGATAATTGACTTTCAAATCAGTTTCCGATAAAGTTTTATCGGCACTTTTGGTGCTGCTCGGCACTATTGGCCGCCTAGAATGCAATCAATTGCCTGCAAAGGGCGTCCTCCGGATAATTGGCAGCGGAGGTGCTGCACTTTGTACGACAAAAAGGCAGCTAATGAGTTTTATGGAGTGCAGTGCGCTTGACACAGACGGCAAAGAAGAACGGAAAAAAGTTCAGCACATTCACAAAAGGAAATTGATGTAGGCACCAGGTGAGCTAATAAAATGCAAAGGGCTCTTTGAGAAGGACATCGGAATACTTGAATAGTTCGAGCAAATTAATGCTGAGCAAATGAATGCTGAGCAAATGAATGCAGAGCAAATTACTGCGGAGCAAATTTCTGTGGAGCAAATGAGTGTGGAGCACATGAATATGGAGCTGCTTATTGAATTTCCGCCATGCACTTGCGAAGCTTATTCAAAAAGTGATTGCGCGGACTTGTTGTTTATTTTTCATTTTATCATACAACAATTTTCACACATGAACAGGCTGCATGCAATCATAAAAGCCCTGTGCCGCTTGTGCTCCTGTCGCCTGACTTTGACGACTTGTGGCAGCCCTACTCCGTTTCGTTTCGTGCGTCGGCTTGCGGCCATGTACCATGGCTCACCGAAGTGTTTGTGTGTGTACATGCGGTGATTTTATGCCACAATAGGCACACAAATTAAAAGCCAACTAATATGCAGCAGCAGCAGCAGAGTGCATCGGTAACGAGCCGCCGCAGCTGCGACGACCGGCAATCAACGCCAGCCCAGGCCGGAGTCTAAGCACAACAAAAATCGTCCTAGCCGCTGAAGTTATGAAACATTTTAGTGCTGCTGACGTGCAACACACACGAATGTCGTAACACGCAGCGCGCCATCAGCACGCCTGCATGCAGAGCGCATTGGCCCTGCACGCACGTGGCTCTGTTGTGTCGAGTTTGTTGCGGAAAGTTGGCAAATGCTGCAAATTAACTGAATTTCCGACGGCCGGGCAATGAAGACCCTGATGATGAAGGCTAAAATTTTCAGTTTTTGAGGCAATTTTTTGCTCTTTACACCAGCGGTGGACCCACGAAAGTAGTCCGCAGCGACATATTTCAAATTACCGAAAGGGAGCCTTTTCTTGTGCCCATATAGGGAGGCGTCAACGTAAAATAAGATTCAGTAAATTGTGATATACCACAGTCATAATAACTCGTCTGTTTGCAATCGTCTTTCATTCCTTCACCGTCACATGAGGTGCACATATGGCTCCAAATTCTTTGAGGAAACTCTGCCATTTATTATTGTGGAGCCGACTTTGGTGGTGTATGGAATTAATCCTGACCGTCCAACGCCCACTTTTCATTCAAAAAAGTTTGCAAACTCAATCGAACTTTGCACGAAAGAAATAAAATCTAAAGAATATAAATCTATAAGGATTTTACATAAGAAAACATCGTCCTTTCTGTCTTTTGCCAATTGTCAGTAGTCCTTGAGCTTCTGAACCACGAATTGTGAATTAGTCCTTAAGACTTGAGCCATATTAAGCCTTAGACATGTTTCTATTTAAAGAAAAACAAGTCTCACGATACACCTTCTTGCTCATAAGTAACCCGTAATGAGTAAGAGGCAATGCTAGACTAACACTCAGAATGTGACAGATGCAAATCCTCCAGACCATTGCAGAGTTTTTCAAGCTGTGGCCATGGCCATTTATCACGCTGTCATCCATTAATATTAGGGACATAGCAAGGTTCATCAAAGTATCAGGATGGTTTCCTGCAACCTAACGGGGGAGTCGTGCCTTTCCTGGCGCTGTCCTTGCGCTAACTATCACCATCCTAAGTAAGGGAACTTTTTAGTCAGTGCTTGAACGGCGCCACACCGTGGTATCACAATGGGCCATTATGTGTGCTCAAGTGTGCTTTTGGCAAACTAGGCGGCCACTCCTACCTAACCTAACCTAAATCCTGCCCTGGAGGTGATCTCAAAAATGCCACTTTCTAAGAAAATCTTTTCTCTTGGAGTTCTCAGTACAAGTCCTTGAGTACTAGCTACACTCATTGGCTATCCCCTTGCAGTCATAATTAATTATGATGTTTCCTTAAGTAGTCCCCTCTCAGATGAGAAATAAAATATTCATCTCGTCATACTCACGCGTCCATATTATTGTTTTCGGCTCGTTCCCATTCATAATGAAGTAAGAACGCTGCCCTTCTAGAAATATCGCCCATGAAATTTGATTACTGAGGTCCCGGCGGCTGTGATGGTAATAAATGTTCTAAAGAAGCAGCCACGAAAGACGGACGAGGGATATTCTTATCATCCATAGCCTTTTGCTAGTCACACTTCAAAAGTTTCACACTTACTGTAACTGAACAGAGAGTGACTTTGGCCTAGACAGTTCTCAGCAGATTCTCATTGTCCTTTAAGACTTCAGTATTATTGCTGAATGCAAACAGGAGTGCAATCCACAGAGCTGTGATCAGATACATCGTTTTGAGTTGACCCCTCAGACTGTACGCCTTTCTCTTGCGAGTGGCCTCAGATATGGATTGACTGCTGGCATAGTGATTAGATTAATATGGGCTTGTATTCCTTTGAATCTGTTCATCAAACACTAATCAAAGGACTCTGAAATGGACAACAAATCAAATCCTTTTATTATAATGTATTGACTTCACTGACTCATGGGGACGATAAGAGCTCTAAAAGTGCTTCCAGTGGATTTAAGTGAGTTGGTCACAATGGCGCTGCTTGGGCTGAGTCTTCAGCGTGATCTATTGTCAAATTCGTATACTAAAGGACACGGCAGCCAATTGAGGTCCGCAATAAACCAGGATGTGAGTATAAAGTAGCACAATTGTACAACTGAGACTACTAGAGTCCTTCTTCGGAACACAATAATTCAAAATATTCAATATTCAATCAAAATCATATAAAATTTTTTCAACTACAGTAAAACTTCTTTATCACTCCTCTTCTATATGAGTACTCGTAAAGAGTTCTCTATTCATCTACCAAGATGGAGTGGTTTAAGTCTTCTACTCCGAACTACATGTATATGCATATATACTATATATATATACGAGTATATATATTCACAGTACAATGGGCATCAATGCTTGGGGCTTGGAGACCTCCTTCGTCGGCGGCTTTCCAGCCTACCCAACATCTATCTATATATATATACTATCCACAAATTAATGACTCCAAAACTCCGAGTACTTCGAGTACAAAACTACGACGACGTATCTAAACTATAGAGCAATTCTTGCTATAAGCTATAATATAGAATAAGTTGAGAAACTGAGCGTGTTCATGTAATTACCCAATGGGCTCCCTAAGGATAGAGAAGCGTACTCATGCTCCAATGACATGAATTATAAATAATTCACCCACCAAACTGTTCAGTTTTTCAAAATTTCATAATAAAACTTTTGGAATTACTTCATGGAAAAACTCTAGCATACTTTCGGGCAATTCGACACCGCTCATTTAACTTGAGAGTTCCACAAGCACGCCACTTGCAGCCGAAATTAGAATTAAATTCATAACAAATTAAGTTACTTTAGAAATTGTGTGCGCGCCTTTCTCTATTGTAGCTAATATTTTAATTACAAACTTTCGGTGGCATTGTTCTGCGGACCAATTCATTACAACACCAGCAGCAAAAAAGGCTCATAATCAACGTGATTTCGTACCCAAGGCATGCACATAAATTATATTTATTACTAACGAGATTTCTTAATATTGCATTTTGTGCTATTGGAGCAGAATGGCAGACAGCGTTTAGCTGGAGATCCCCGTAGTATATAAAGAGGAGACAAGCATTCTGTGGGGAGTGACTGTGTGCGTGACTGTGTGCGTGACTGTGTGCGTGACTGTCAGTGAGGCCAATTGGAAACAAATTGGCTGCAAATTAAGCTAATGTAATAAATATATAAGAACTGAAAGCTAGAATCGGCTTAAACGATTTAAGGAGTGGATTAAAATTGGCCTACAATTCGTTGGTCCTGAGCAAAGAATTTCTATATAAGGATATAGGCATAAATATCAATTAGAACACTTTTAATGGTGGCTCTGCTGGTGTAATAAAAATTTAATACTGACAATTATTTCCTTGAAATTTGCGGCAATTTCACAGGACACTATTGTAAAATTTTACTATCGTGCCTTAGTGGGCCAGTGAAACATCTAAAAGTATGCTATGCCGAACACACCAACAATAAAACGCTTCCCTCTTCCATGGCCGAGAACGCCGCACCGTAGCCTCATCGAGTAACCCAATTCTGCGGCACATTAGAAACAGCGTACAGCATAATTCCGTAATTAATTTGCCAACACGAATGCTGAGCACGACATTTTATTGTTGTGTACCCCATAAAGTATGCAGCAAAATAATATGCCCTATTCTATTCGCGCCAGTAGCACGCTTATGTAGGGAGCAAAGCTCCACTCAGCTGCGGGAGTGGGACAATAACGAAACAAAGCCGAGGTGAGGGAAAGGAGCAAGTTTCTTATCAAACGGAATATGGCAAAAAAAGCATTTAAATATTTTATGCATTAACAGAGAAGGAGAGGGAGAAAGAGGCAGTTAGCGAAAGAAAGAGAGACTATGAAATTGTGGAGAGGGCACTAAACACACAGCATAATTATAGGCGCTGGTTATAAAGCAATCCTAGGCCAACTGAGACTGTGCGACACAGACATTAAATTTAGTCTACTTTAAGGCGCACTAATTAATTTGTGAGAGACTGAGTTGGGTAAACCAAAATGTCATGATTGCTGTTGCCGCCATTCATGTCTGTTGTTGCCCGATAAATCAATTTAGCACTTAAGTCGCCTTCAGAGCAGGTTGAGTGGCAGGAAATATTATATGGCAGCATTATTTCAGCCGTGCACTGATTTTTATACACACTCGCTTAAGAACGCTTAAGGAAGAGGCTTAAAATTCACACACCATGTTGCAGAAATTTAAAAACATTCTCACCATTAATCACCGCAAATGCCACACATTGTGGCGGCAGGAGTACGAGGGGGGAGAGTAAACGAAGGAGAGAAAAACGAATTGCTTGTGGTGAAAATATTTCATGTCATTTACTGCTAATAAGCGCTGTTAGCCAACAAACAACGCACATATTAAAGCCAAAATGATGTACCATCATAATCAGTTAACAAGGAATGACGTTGACAACAGCCCAAACGAGCGCCAAGGGCAGCAGGGACACTGAAGGAGGCGGCAAAAAAACACACGCAAATATTTCTTTTTCCTGCTTTGCGGCAAGCATAAGGATATACGTCACGTCGCCACACACACACACCCACACATACCCACACCCACCCAACCAGCCACAGCAAGGCAGTCAGCTCGAAATACGTTTTCACTTGTTCGTAATCGTTACTCATATTTCGCATAAATAGCAACACTAACTCATTTTTGCCAGAGCAGACACGTCCGTCGTCGTCGTCGTCTCTGGTATGCGGCCCGCTAATGCCCTCCACAGCCCGCCTGCCAGCCCGCCTGCCTTCCTGCTTGCCACACCCATATTTACGTAACAAACCACAAGTGTTTACAAAACGGATTCATTCATATCGTCGCTGGCGCTGTGTTGAGCCAAGCCAACCAACACAAAACGCCACAAAAAGTAGGAAAAGAAGCGTAAACGTAAATGAAAAAATGTCAACGCTCCTAAAAATCGGCAAAGGCAAAAGCAAAACCAGAAGCGGAAAAACACAAAGTGTGTAAAAACAAACAGATGTGTGGATGTGGGTGTGGGTTGGCGGTGGCAAAACGTCGCCAGGCACGTTGCTTATGGGGCTCGAATCAAATGAAGCGTTTCATAATTTTTCACTGGGGAATTATTATTAGCCGCTATCGCAGTGCTCTTCTGCGTTATCCTTCCTGTGCGCCACACATTCCTCCTTCGTCCCGCACGCACCGACTCTCATTTATGTTGACATTTCTGCTTGTGGAGACGCTGTCACCCTCGCTACTGGTACTGAGACTTGTGCCGAATATTCGTTTTATCCGCTTTTTTTCTGGTGTGTCCTTGACAAGGTTCACCCCAGCATCACCACCAGCATCAGCATCAGCACCAGCACCAGCACATCTTTTGCCACAGTGCGGTAGGTTGTGCGTGGAAAGGATTTCGCTTCATGTGTACCGAGTTTTTTTCTTCTTTGTTTTTTTTTTTTGAACTTCTAATAAGGTAAATAAACTGTTTCCATATCGTAGGCATAAATAAGCATAAATTATCCATATTCAAAAATATGAATTTTTTACGCTCTAAACGAGCCACATTTGGGGAGCTTAGCAAAATGTGGCATTACACTTGCCCTGCTCCGCACGGGTCGTCGTCCTTGCCCGCTGTTCACAGATTTCACGCAATAAAGCCAATTATGCCGTAAATATTTTCCACGGGTGGGCAGGGTCACAATTATTTGTGGACTTTTACGCTAACTCGTTGCGCTGCCGTTGATTTGCGTGCCAAATTGTCACTAAGCCTAATTGACTGAAGTAAGTATAAATTATTTAGGCGTATTATGTTTTACTGCTCATATGGAGCGCCTATGAGTAAGCAGGAATTGTAGTCAACAACACCAACAACCTTGGGGTAGGGTGAACATTTTTCGAATTCCATTAATTCCGCTATGTCATTAGTGTGAATTTGTGGTATACACAATACATACTCGTATATCCTCAATACATATATCCTTGAGTGTACATAAGGTAAAATGTGAGGAAATTCAAACAACAAAACCAACGGGAAGAGAAGAGAGATCCTTCACTCTAGTTGACAGTGGCCAGTGTCAATGAACAACCAAGAAGAACCATGGAGATTATTAAAGGTAAATAAGTGGCTGATGAAGGGGGAGTAGTGTGAGATTACTATCAACAACGAGGAATACAAAGAACAAGCCTCTACGGTTTGAGGCAAGTGATCTGCCACTGGGAAAGATCTGTAATGAAAGAATTAATCTCAACAAACTCAGCCTCACTTCCCTCGGCGGACTTCATTATACACGCACTACAAGCTTTGAAGGACGATTAATGTTGTCCTTCAAAGCTTGTAGAGCGAGTATATCTGAATGAACTCAGCCTCACTTTCTTCAGCGGATTGCATTGTACTCGCACTACAAGCTTTGAAGTACGATTAATGTTGTCCTTCAAAGCTTGTAGAGCGAGTATATCTGAATGAACTCAGCCTCACTTTCTTTAGCGGATTGCATTATACTCGTACTACAAGCTTTGAAGGACGATTAATGTTGTCCTTCAAAGCTTGTAGAGCGAGTATATCTGAATGAACTCAGCCTCACTTTCTTCAGCGGATTGCATTGTACTCGCACTACAAGCTTTGAAGGATGATTAAAGTTGTCCTTCAAAGCTTGTAGAGCGAGTATATAGAAAGCAAAGTATCAGGAGCAATGGTTCTACTGGTGCTGCATAGGCCCTCACCGCCTGACTATACTCGACTTAGGTGGTCTAACTATACTCGTAACTAACTATACTCGACTTAGGTGGTCAGTACGCGTGCAATGCCCCATCCGTGGGGCATTATGTGTACCTCTGTGTGCTATTTGCTGCCACTCCAACCTAGTAGTTCTACTCCTGTAGCCGTAATTATGGTCAAAGCTGTAAAAAAGCGGGGACTACTCTGTATTTGTAGAGCAGCTCTGAAGAGAATCAGGCAAATCAGGGCAATATCAGTTTTCCAAAGAATAGTTTAGGTTTCCTTCTGGAGCTCACAAAAGGTTGAGGTAATAAGATAAGCACTACGGCACCCCACAGGATATTGTTCGCTACATGGCAGCAACCATCATTGGGCCTATTCACACGATAACTCCGCAAGGGTTCTCTTAAGTAACAAAATGTATATGGTTTTGTTCATACGATCAGTGCCTGAAATATATGTTAATTGTGAGAAATTGTACAATTCTTTTCAACTTCTAGAGAGTCAGTGGTAACTCTTGTAGTGGTGTGGCTTTGTCTTATGCAGAACTGCTGTTAGACTCCGTCACCGACAAACATGTTTAGTCGCATGAACTGCCGCTCATCTGAATAGGCACAATGATACGCAAATCGTGAAAAAGTGCAAATTAGTGAAATCAGAGTAAATTAATGAAGGACGAATCCAGAAGCCCTGCTATGAACTCTTTGAAAGTCTTTGAGCACACCTGAGCTGTGGCACTGGGAACCTTCCAAAGTCTATTAGATCAGAAACCGAAGTCTATTATGCAAAATCCTGAAGTGGTGTGTTAAGTGACTGGGACTACAATCAAAGAAGAGATGGAAAGGATCAATATGATAGCAACATAAGACATTAAACTAGCAATATTACTGCTTAACTTTTGCAGTCAATATAGCACTGCATACAAATATCTCAATCACATTTACTAGCAGCCATTGAGGTAGGTACTCGACAGGTGCCCAGAGACAAGACCAAGAGAAACTTTAGCTAAACACAAAAGTAGAGTCCTTATTTTAATATTGTAAACAGAGAGTGTGTATAAACAGTCGAAGCATTCACACCAGACCCTCCCGACCAATTGAATATGAAAATCTCAAACATATAAAAATATAATTGCGACTCAAGCTGCACAGGACATCTCCTTTAAGCCAGAAATAAACCTTGAATTTCAATTGAAAATACCCCCTCTTCCAATCAATTCGCTTAAACAGCTAAATTAAGTAAATCTTTTAGCAATCAATTATGCTCAAATATTCATGGAAATACTTTTCCGAATATTTTTCAAAATACTTTTCTAATAAGATTCTTTTGCTCATTTGCGCGCGCCATTTCCATACCCAACAATTTCCAATCTATTTTGAACAATTTATTAAAATGTTTCATTATGTTGCTGGCTACACACACACACACACACACACACAAACACACATTCACACACACATCCATGCATAGAGAGAGTGAAGGAAGGAAATTCCGCTTACGACGAATTAAGTAATTTTCAGCAAATATTTTTCACTTTCAACACAGAGCAACCAAGCAAGCAACCATAGACGTAAACCTTCGTCAAGCAACTTGACGCAGAAAACGCATTTATTCCTTATGGTTTGGTTTGGCACACTCACACTCACAGTCGCACACAATCGCACACTCCTCAGAGCCACTCCCCATTCATTTGCACCAGCATCTCATCTCAGCCGGCAACCAAGCGAACATGCTCATAAATCTTATGTGGAAATGGATTTCAATATTGGGGACGCCAGCGTATCCAACATGATGGAATTTTTAAATAAGTTCAATGAAATTTAGCAAACACCAACAAACAATACGCCCAACAGCAACAACAACAACATCTACAACAACAACATCTAAAACAACAACAACATCTACAACAACAACAACATCTACAACAACAATAACAACAACAACATCAATAGCAACAACAACAGCTCCAACTCCAGCCACACCAACCAGCCTCCAACAAAACAACAACACCCCTCAATCAACGCCTCGAAACGCCGCCACCCGCTTGACAAACTGACTGCTGAACCAGAACGAATTGAAGCGTTCACCTTCTGAGCGCACCCACAAGATTCCGTAAAACAAAAAGGCCAAAATCAAAAAATAAAGTTACTGTAGTGAAGGAGCAACACAAAAACCAGGAATAAACCAACTAAAGCATCTTTTACTCATGAATCAGAGCTCATAGCATACTTTTAGGTGCAATTTATATTTTTCAATAAAATAAATGAAGGGCGTTTTTATTATTGCTGCCACTGCCACTGCTATTGCCAGTGGTGGTGGTGCTGCTGCTGCTGCTGCTGATGCTACTGGTGTTGTTGTGGCTGCTACTGGTGTTGTTGTTGCTCCGGTTCTGGCTGTTGTTGTTCCTTTGTATATGTGTGTGTGTGGTGTTACTATTTTGAATGCTGCAGAGTGTAAAATGCTGGGGTGACCCTCAATTGTGTTTGCTGGTATTTTTGTTTCCCTTGTTTTGCCGTTGCTGTTCCGTTATTGTCGTCTTCGTTAGAGGCAAACGTGAATGTTTGCGTTTTTTATTTCATTTTACGATTGAACAAATAAAAATAAATATAAAAAAAATGACAAAAAACACAAAATTTACACTTGGTTAACTGATTGATGAATGCATAAATGAAGCGTATGAATGTAGAAATGAATGACTCAATGACGAATGAAGTCACTCAATGTTGGCAGGAGCAGCAGGAATCGAAGGAATGCAGGCAGATAAACGGCAGACGAGGAAGCGCCAGCGAGTGGGAGCGTTGGCAGATGGGTTCACTCGCATGCTCATTTTCAATTTCATGCTTTGGGTTTCTTGGTTTGTTGGCTCATGTATTTTTCTTGATTACGCCACAATTCATTGAGTTTCATTGTTCCATTTAAAATATGTAAATTAGGGTGTTTACTGTGTGGCAAGTGTGGTTGTGCACCGGAGCGGGGCCACGCAAAGGTTGCATATAAAATTAACACAATTTTGAACACACACTCGTATGCTTTCGCACAAACACACACGCCCACTTACAGTCACACAGGAGCAAGGACAATTATATTAAATGAAAAATAAAATCATTTTTTATTGTCAGACCAAAGGAGCTGAAAATTTGCTGAAGCTGCTAAAACAATAAATAAACCTCATTTCATGGTGCATGATGGTACATCATTCCTTATAAGCCTAAAATTATGCAAATGTTTTTAAGCTGTGCTAATAATTTGCTAGGCAGCTGCATGATTTATGGAGTTTGCAACTCTGCCGGCAATAATGTGGATGGAATACTTTGCTCAATTAGAATAAGGTAGCAACGGCCTCCAGGCAGCAGCAACAAGAAACGGAACAGGACTAGAAGTGTGATGTGAAATGTCAGATCAACGCAACCTGTTTCATCATCAGCTACTCAGTTCGAATGAAATGTTGAGCTGTATATAAATTGTTGTTAAATTAAACTGCGATTAGGTTAATATTAAAGTATGAAACTAATGTTTTGAATCACAATCCAGTGATCGGAGGTAGGACCCATGAAGACAACTAAAAGGGTGCTGAAGGTGTGCCTTGGTTTATTAGGAAGATGATTCGTTCTTCTTGCACTGTAATTAGGCCACATTATTCTCGATATGGCACATGTGGCAGTGTTTTTGCACCTCTCACGAGCCTTGCGAAAGAAGTGATTGTATATATTTCCCTTAACAATGATTAGGGAGATGCTCACGTCCATGTAATAAAACGGTTGATCGGCTTCCAGCATATTAAACACAAGCAAATGAACCCTTACAGATCTTTGAAATTCTGACAGGAACTTAAAATTCAAAAGTTTCTGTAGGATATGTTTGACTCCTTCATACTTTCACAGCTTCAACACTTTTCAATTTCTGCCTTTAAGCCCCCAATTTGCTGGCAACACTCTCGCATCCCCCTGAGAAACTACAGTTCATCATTTTCACCACCAAATCCAGATTAATGAGTGCAGCATGCAACACTATTCAACTGTGTTCTCTGACTCCTGCAGTAGTGCCATCAAAGAGCACCCTGTCAACGCTTGCTCTATCATCATGCGTGCCCCTAAACAGACACACTCACAAAAACACACACACTTACACAGCCGCAGAGAGCCCCGCAAACTTCTACACTAATTTCTGTTTTCGGGTCGAGTGCAGATGCAATTTTTGACACCAAATGATACAACACGAACGGGCAATGTCAACAGTGACAGACACATCATAAATGCCACCATAAAAGCCAGCCAACAACACTAGAGTACGCTGCACTCACGCTGCAACTGTGCGGCGAGCACTTCTGCCGCACTTCTTTGCATGCATGCTTGTGCCCCTGATGCTGCTGATGTTGCTGGTGATGGCGCTTAGTGCTGCCAGTATGCAAAATCGTGTTGCTTACTTAATATGCCATGAAAATTGTGCGCAATTGTTCGCAGTTGTTGTTGATGTTGTTGTTGTTGTAGCTCCTGCAGTTAGTGAATATCACTGCGATGTTTAAGTGTAAATTGTGTTGTTAATGCCTGCTCAATTGTTTGTGACTAAAATTTTTATGTGCATTTGAGAGTATTCTATGACTTCCAATGGCACTCATGCGTCATGGATGTGGACGCAAATCAAAGGAGAAAATTTCTAAACTACGCCCCTGCTTCTGGGCACTCTGAATATATTCATTTGGCGAAGATCATGTTCCGAAACACCCGACACTATACCACAGCATTTTCCAGGTACCACCCCGCCTTGTTCCAGGTACAGATCAAATCCTCAGAAGTACCCCAGTATAGTACTGATCTCCTTCTAGACTAGGAGTACTTGCTAGAAATCTGTAAAAGAAAAAAAGCTTCTTGAAATTAGAATTGCTTCTTTAGAAAGACTGTCAAAAATATAGTAATTTAAAGTGGAAAAGTATGTGACCCAAAGACATGAGGGTGTTCTATTAAACTAAATTCAGAGCCGCAAGTAATGACGGCACTCCTATTCAATTCCACTCAAATAGCACCTCAAAGGAACAGCTAGTAATGAAATTCAGTTCCTAATAACATTATTGACAAAACGTGCCATATTTTCCTTTCCTACTATAAAACAATCTTTAACTATTTACATACCTGTAGAAGGGAGACACCCGTTTGCACATTTCCCTTACAAAAAGCAAAGAATTCTTGGCAGCTGTGTACTAAATTAGAGTGCACCAATAAACATTTTCCCACTAAGCTTTTATTTTTCAAGTGTACCGCTCACTTTTCTATGCACAATGAACTCCTGCTGAAGACTGATACGCACTTACGCTGCAGTTCCCCACACATTTGCATAGGTGAGTTGCTCTTTTTAATGATTGTGCATAAGTAGCAAAGCGTCAACATAAAACGCACACAAATAATTTCCTAACACTCTCCTCCAATGAAGCAATAAATTATGCAACACTTTTACTTTAAGTGTTTCTTTTGCACCAACGCAGCGAGCGAAGGAGTCTCATAAAATTCATTTTAGTGGCAAACCCACACAGCACGCTGCATGATGGCAAAGAAACAAAGCTACGGGAACTGAGTACACATGGCGTGCAAACTAGAGATGACAGAAAAGAGCACACGTTACTCCCGTAACCCCAAAGTAACGAGTGTCACGGAGCAAGAGTGTGCGTTGCAGTTACAAATGCTCGCACAGGACTCATTGAGAAGTTGCGAGTATTTGTCTAACTCTGTAACGAGTGAAATGTAAGGAGGGAATAGTAACGAGTAATCACTAAAAAAGAGTCGACATTTCACGTCACTCTCAGAGAGAATCAAAAACACATACACACATATTTCATAGTCACACAGACATGTCCTTAATTAGCACCCACCAACAATCGAATCAGTGAGGAATCATGATGCTATTGCCGCTAAAGAAGTTGTAACTAGTAAACAGTAGTTTTGGTCGGTCATGGTGACTATGGCCATTGCACTGCACTGAACTTATATTGCTTCTTATACGCCGTCCAGCTTCGAATTACCTGTTGCGGACTACTCAACATAGTTCAATGTTCAACCTTGAAGGATATTACCAGAGCGAGTTAAACACTTTCTTGCCTCGGAAGTTCTCTGTGAAGGAAAGAGACAAAGATATTCCATAGCTGCATTCTTCAGTAGATTATATGTCAAATTCCAACTCCCTGAATTCCCTTCAATATCATGACCCGTTATTGAAACATTGAATTAACTCAGTGACGTTTGCTCACTTTTGAACAAGAACGCATTCGAGCATCCCAACAATTTCAACATTTGAATAAGAAACTTCGAAAGGATGTCAAGCGGCGATTCATAATCCAATCATGAGACCTCAGTTCATCACTACACACTAAGAACAAAACTCCAGTCAGCACAATGAATAAAAGTGGTGAAGTGACACCAAAGAGGACGACGGTGTCACATCCATTATTAAGTTCACAGATTTAATCTTTAGGGATGCCAAGGGAAGTTCGAGGTGTGACTACCGGAGAAAGGTAAACATGATTAAAAGCGAATACCATGAATCACTTCTAGTCTAGCTGAAAGAAGCGATTGCAGGAAAACTGCCCCGGATTAGCCAGAAAAAGGCTGTTGTTCCACCCTGACAATCATTGAAGTACTTTGGTAGCTCGAAAGCTAGAACCGAAGGGGCTCCAAGTGATGGGATATCGAATCTAATCGTCAGATTGGAGTACTTTGGAGTCTCGAAAGCTAGAACCGAAGTGGCTCCAAATGAAGGAATATCGAATCTAATCGTCAGATTGAAGTAGTTTGGTAGCTCGAAAACTAGAACCGTTGAGGCCCCAAATGAAGGAATATCGAATCTTATCGCCAGATTGAAGTACTTTGGTATCTCGAAAACTAGAACCGTTGAGGCTCCAAATGAAGGAATATCGAATCTTATCGCCAGATTGAAGTAGTTTGGTAGCTCGCAAACTAGAACCGTCGAGGCTCCAAATGAAGGAATATCGAATCTTATCGCCAGATTGAAGTAGTTTGGTAGCTCACAAACTAGAACCGTTGAGGCTCCAAACGATGGAATATCCAACCTAATCACTAAATGGGAGTACTTAGGTAGCTCGAAAACTAGACTCGTTGGGATTCCAAAGGATAGAATATATCTCACCTAATCGACAGATTTGTCAGCTTGGGATTTTTGCCTCTAGACAATCAAAGTATTGGTATTTACTCTCATAACAGACACTTTAAACTAATTCTTTTTGAACAGGAAATAAAAAGATGGGTGTTAATGTAGGCGTGCCTGATCAAAGCTTTTCTATTGAATTTCATGCAACATATATCGCATATTATATTTTGCCTTTAAGTGTCCTTTATTCCAGTTTTATGCTATTCCTGACCACTGCTGGAGGAATGTGGACTGTGCCCAGGTAAGTTTGTATAGGTGGACTCCAGAAGGTGTTGTTGGCCAAGTATGTACTGTGAGGACTAAAACCTTCTGTTGGAAACTTTAGCACACACTACAGGTGACAGAGTCGTTACAGTGACGCCCGAGCAGGGACTCTGAGAAAAAAACTATCACAAGGAAAATCGGCGCGTCAGACTCTGAGAAAAGAGTCGTTACAGTACTTGACCACACTTGCCACACCTACTATTGAGCTTTAAGAACGTTCGCCGTAGTCTCATATGCAATGTAGCCTTCGTCCCGAGTTCTAGCGACATTTCTGTGAATATCTTCAAAAAAATTGAAAATCCTGCCTAATGAGTGGGGTTGTGAGAACCTGACTGACTCTTGCTTTGGTGTGTGTAGTATAGCGTGAGGCTTATAGCCACTATCGAGGCTGCAGGTGTGCCTTTTTTACCCTGACTATTTAAGTCGCTTGTTGCGTGTTTGCTTCCTTTGGATAGTTGAGTTGAGCACATTTAAGCAGGACATTAAAGCGAAGCAGCCTTTTATAGAACTCTATAAACGGAATTCCTTTGCAATTGTTGTTAATATGGATTTGTATATAAATGTGTAGATGTGTGTGTGTGTGTGTGTGTGTGTGTGTGTGTGTGTGTGTATGCACGCCAGCGTGTTAATTATAACCTTATAATATTTATACTACTGCACGCTGGCGAGTTTTATGACCATTTCTCTTCGCTTAAGCCTGATGGATTGACACAATTACATCGTAGGCGAATGATTATAACGAATTATGCTTCCTTTCGTCGCCCCTTCCTCGGCACCTGTTTGCCTATTGTTGTTGCCTTCCTACATAATTAATACCAAAGTGATTTTAATTAGTGCAATTTTCGCAATTAACTGTTGCAGTGAGCGGCGCTGATGTCGTGCCAAAGCCAAAGGAGTAAGCTCAGTCGCTACCTTCGCAGACATTCTCACTTTAATTTCATATTTAATAACACAAAAAACAAAGAAGCAAACGCAAAGCAAAACACGGCGCGGCGAGCACGAAAGGGGAACGAGCACAGCTGCAAAGGGAGTGGCAATGGAAATGGAAGCGCGCCTGCCGCCTTTACCGAAAAAAGGGTTATGCAAATATTGACGTACTTTTTGAAACAAAAACGTACTCGTGCTGCAAGGCAACTCACACTCACACGCGCACACTTCTGCTCGGAGACTCACACATGCAAATGTAGGAATGCAGTGCCAATTAATGTCCTTGTTAAGCAGTGGCCTGTAAAATTGGTAGAAAAAAAAAGAAACACAAACTCTCTCACCATGAACGTCAGGCACACAAAAAATCCTCTCACCTCCTCGTCCTGTGGCAGTCATATTTTTGTTTCCTGCGTGTGTGTGTGTGTGTGTTTTTGTTGGTTTTAATTTTTCTCGCTTCTCCTCTTTAAATTAACATTACTCTGCGTGCAGTTGTTAGGATCGCAAATTAACGTTTTTAAGGTAAAGAGCGTTGTAGCCGTGTAGTTGCATGTTGAATGTCAACAGTGCAGAGCTGCGCTGACGTTTGAGTTATGATTGCGTGACATTTGCACCCACATACACATCGACACACATACACAAACACTCACCCATACACTCACATACATCATTAAGCCAACCATGCAGCTACAAAGTGTAACGCATCACCTTGTAACGCTTGAGCAGCCGCAGGTAGCGAGCGTATAAAGGAACTGCCGCAATGCGCACAGAGAATGGATGCACGCACAGTAATCCTTATTTATTTACTATTTTATGTTTTATTTATGCTGCTTTAAGATGGTTTCAGTGTTTAAACAGAAATTTCCATTCATTATAATTTAATAAGTTTCCCAAAGCACTTCAGAGCGACTATTGAAAAGTTCAGGGCCCAACGCACGCATGCGTGGACATGAGACTGCATAAGGAAGCACTCGCGGTTTAAAGTGTTTTCAGCACTCCATTGAAATGAGAAGCGATTTGTTAGAGAGGAAATTGTAGCATTCCTATTGGAAAAACTCCAACCATGCAGTGGATTAATCGGAAGTGGTGCCATGGTCCATTATCCAAGCAGTTGCAGTTAACATAAAACAAAACTTTGCAGGAAATTCACTGAGAGTGTGAAGGACATCCTTCCAATCCTTAATGAGTGCAAGTGAGTTGAATTGATGAGTCATACAAATATATGCTTAGGTTTAGAATGGCACATGGTAAGCCAAAGGAACATGGGAGTTGTGAGTAGACTCCTTTGTGTGGTTTCACATTAAATTGGTCATATTGGTAAACAAACCCAGAACAATACGAGGGCTTCAGCAAAAACAATACATGTAATTGGTGCAATTTAGTATCATTTGAGAGTCTAAAAACGCTTCAAGAAGTAACTATCGGCACCTTAATGGTAGTTTATGGGATCCTATGCCCATTACTGTTATGGTGGTTAGTTAACAATCTGCAACAATCCGTCAAGAAAGGCCTCTATTGTCCTACCTAAGCCCTGAACTATTCTGTGGATTCCAACACACTCCAATCAGTTTCAGTTTCATGATTACTGCTAGTACGACAAAGGGAATTGACCCCAAAGGGGTGTGAAGAGCTTTAAGTCATTGCATTCAATATTTCCCTTAGACTGGGACCTAACTACTGAACTGGCGCCTAACCGCAGAACCCTCAGAAGCATGGCATAAGGCCTTACAGGATATTGCTTCCTCAGTCTTCATACCTGAACAAAAATGGAATAAAAATGAGGAAGTTTTAAAGAATGTGACGATTCCTTTTTACTGAATTGACCAAAATTCTCACATATATTGAAACAATTGATTGACAATGAGGGTCCATGCTAAGTACTGTAGACCTATTCTACAAGTAGTACTGATATCCTCCGCTCTGCAATGAAATAAGTCGTCATTTCCTGAGAACCTGAAGCCTTGGCCGACGAAAGTAGTGGTTTCCTTTCTCGGATATATGAACTTTTGTTGTTGTTGATATCAATTTGCTGGTATAGACGAATGGTAGACCCACCCCTTTTTCCTTCACAATATAATTGAAAGTGCCCAATAAGTTGCAATAATAATCATCGTTAGTCGTATTCCCCTTTTGGAAGTACATAATTTAGAGAATGCTGCTTATATCTCATAACTGTCTCATAACTGGCATAACTATCTTTCAAGCCGATCTTTTACCCTTTCTTTGGTATCAATTCAACTCCAAAAGTCCAGTGTTTCGACCATTCTTTCTTCACTAGTGTATATCGTTGGATCCCTGGTTCATCCACAGTTATTAATCTACGCTGAAATTCATTTATAGCTGGAATATGTCATCGTCATTCATTAAATAGGTCATCGACCTAAACACAAGTGTTCATTTATTGTCAGTTGCGAGCAAATATGGCACCCAGCTAGCGAAGAACTTTCTGGTCTCCAAATATTTCCTGAAATTATACTGCACTCGCTCTATTGAGAGCACTATCTGAACCATCATAAGGACTTTCAATTTCCGATCACTGCAATTTCATATCAAGGATTTAATCCAATAAAATCTGGTATGGGGAGGACCTCATTTGGGGGATTCTGGAAACGCGCCGTCTGCTGAGCATGTTCGTGTAGGATTTTTCACTGGCTTTTCATATGAGACCCAGCAATCTTTCTAAAAAATCCCCTGTTTAGAACAAATAACCCGAATATGGGCAGCATATAATCATGAGGTGTTTTTATAATAGTTGTGTAAGGACTCTCTGAGTGGAACTAACACAAATAAATATTAAGAAAATATTTCATAGTTCATGTGATTGTTAAGATTGCCTCTGCAGGTGGAACTAACACAAATATAACAATTAAGTAAATATTTCTAAGTTCACGTGATTGTTAGGCATGCTTCATGAAACAAGGATTCGTTTTTGCTGCAGGCATAATCTGAAGGATTTGCCTTACATATGAGAAAGGAAGTGACCCATGGTGTTGCAGTTTAGAGTTTGAATTCAGATGCAACTATATTTAACTTTCAACTGTGCTTATTTGGCACAAACACAGAGCACACAGCTAAAGTAAGCTTAAGGTATATTTAACTGCCAATTCGCTTGGATCAGTGAGGCACATTAAAAGAACATCACATTACATCTCCGCCTTTCTTCAAACATTGTTGCACAGTATCCAATATCATCCACTCAATACATACACACGTCACAGGCAGCTCCTGGGAACTTCCTTCCAACTTCAATTTAAATTACACTAATTTGCTTTAATAGAGCATTCACTTTGCTTACATTGGATATAAAAAAAATTAGCGCCTTCTGCTTCTTGATGCTCAAACAAAATAATTACAACTTTAAATCGGCTTAAAGCGTTCGCTGCGCACAATCCAAGCAATGCCTTTAACCTTGCAGCTAATTACAAATTAAGTTAATTATACACTGGCAAAGTTTAGAAACACAATCTCAGCCAGAAATGTATAAATTAAGGTTTTACACAAATTATATGCAATATCAACAGCCGCTCAGCTGAGTGTGCTTTGTAATCATGTGCATAGGCGGCCCAGGCGAACAAAAACCTACCAGAACGCCCTCCCCCACCACACGCACACACGCACACACACAAGCCCAGCAGAGCAAAGTTACTAAGTATTTGCGACAAATCCCTTTCACGCCTATTTTGGCGCAGACAAAAAAAAACCCCACACACAAACACATGCATGCACAAAATGCCGGCTTGGCAGAAGCAGAAGCTCAAAAGTTCTTTAGCGGGAGCCCTTCCGTTTCCGTTCACAGGCGTCAGCGTCGGCGTCGTCCTCGCAGTTGTTTCATTTTTTCGTGCGCGAATTAATGCAAAAACTTTTCTAATGAAAATTGCGTTGCCTGCTTTTAGGCAGCGCGTTTTTAAACTCTCTTAGCAGGCGCTCCAAACAAAAGCGGAGCATCGCGAAGGGCCCGAAGACGAACTGTGGTGTGGGAGTGACTTTGAAAAATTGTCAAGTGTAATTAGAGTGTATGCCCGCAGTTTTTTTCCCTTTATTTTTAAGTCCACTCTTTTTTTCGCGTGCCCATTGTTTTTGTTTTTCCTTATTCGGAAACACTAAACTTGCGCGCGGGCTTTGCATAGAGAAAGTCACAGGCAAATAATTACAAAAACCTCTCAGCGTCACATAATAATGAAAGGAAGCTGCTGTTGTTGGGGAATACCAGCGTCGGAGTTTTTAAGCAAAAGTTGTTGGCGGCAGTTGATTACCGCGGCTGCTAAACAGAGACCATGGTCGCCCATACTGCCTTCGTTAGCAAAGCAAAAACAATGCCACCGCCGCAGCCGCAGCCGCAGCCACAGAGAAATTTATTATAAGTTCTGTTTGTGAGGGAAGAGAAAAAAGAACGCGGAGTTTCCAAGGGGAAAGCGCAGTGAAGAACAACTGCAAAACAGTTGTTGTGGGGGAATTTGTTATACGCTCACAACTACTCGAGTTGCTGTCTCTAACGCTGACGCTGACGCTGACGCGGACGCGGATGCCACTTGAGATTTAACAAATGCTTTGTTTTAAATGCTTGCTACTTTGTAGGAGACAAAAAGAAATCACTCATTCACAGTTGTCAGCCGTGATACATTACTGGCTGCTGCCGCTCCACCTATACAGACACAGGCTTATTATACACTGCGCAAAGGCAGGCCTCCGTCTCACTGGCTGTCGCCCCGGTCTGTCTGACTGTCTACTGGCTGATGAAGTGGCCACTGCTGCTCGCGTCGCTTTTGTGCATTTGAAGTTATTGCCAAGTATTTGCGCCACAAAATTCCTCACTTTTCTGCACTTCTACACTGCCCTGAGTTGCTGAGTTCTACCGCCTTTGTGTTAATTTTTTCCATGTGACTGACAGCAGATGTCGCCAGCTGCTATCTCAACATTTCACATAGCCATCGAGCGTCAAAAGGTTGTGGAATAATATGTACACACACAACTTTAAACTACCAGCAAAACGAGATGCAGTAAAGTAAAAGTAATCTAAACTAAATGAAAGTAACATAAACTAAACCAACACACAAGAAGAAGTAGCCAACTAAGACTCCAGAGTGCACGTGGCGTATGAGTGATATTCAATAAGAGCAGCTCTCACATATTGTAAGCAGCTTAGACAAATGAGGCAGCAGTAGTATCCTCGTATGTGGTCGTTGGAAAATCTCTGCAAAACAGCTGGAAAATTTTGAAACTAATTTTCATTTGCAGCCAGCGAGGAACAAAGGAGACGAGTGCAGCGCGCTAACTGAGGCTCATTTCCGCTACAATGCTGTAAGCGTCAGATGCAATTTGCATGCAGCCAAAGGAGTGCTGCCTTAACCCCTGAATGCTTGCTATTTGTTCTTGTTGCTGCTGGTGTTTTTATTGTTGTTCTTGCCGTTGTTTTTACTGTTCTTGTTGTTTTTCTAGTTGTTGGTGTTGTAGTTGCTATTCTTGTTGTTGTAGTTGTTGTTATTTTAGTTCCTTTTCTTGTTGTTGTAGTTGTTTTTATTGCAGTTGTTGTTGTCACCGTTGTCACTCTGCCTTTGGTTGTTGTTGTTGTTCATTTCATTCAAGTTTGTTGTGCACCGTTTCTGCTTTGCAGTTGTTGTCTGTCTCTGCCTGCTGCAGATTCTAATGCAATTTGATGCCCAAAAACAACAGCGCCAACGCTACCAACAACAATAACAACAAATGCTGCATTCACGGCAAAACACGTAAGCGGTAATTTACTTTACAGCGAGTGAACGAGCGAGCGTTGTCAACATCGTATACTTTCTTTCAGCTACGCTCCATTGTTGCCGTCATCGTTGTCTGTGCGAGTGTTCTTCACCTGTATAAATGTATGAGTGTGTTGCCTTGTGTATGTGTGTGTGTGATTGTGCCCTGTAATTCCTTACGAAAGGCAGCACACATTATGCTGGTAGGTTATGCGTTGTGTTCGCTTGCCAAGCGTGCATTTAGTTTACTTGTTATGACATCTAATTTTATATCCTTTACCTTTGGTTGCGTTTCATATCCTTTTTGGTTTCATTCAAAGCGCACGGATGTGTAAAAGGTGTTCTGCTTGTTTGTATTTTGTTCTTCCTGGTATTGTTGTTGATTTGTGTGTTATGTATTTTTGCTTTTTGTTGCTCTATTATTATTATTATTTTTCTTTTGTTGTGGATACAATATTTTCACCAAGCACGCATGATTACATTGCAGAAATATGTGTACACAGAGTTTATTCATTTGTATAAGAATGATTGTAGTAATTATTGTTGTTATTGTTGTTATTGTTGCGTTGGTTATTATATTTATGCTGCTTATGAAGCAGAAGTCTCATTAATTTCAACCGTTTGCCATTTAATCACCGGTGCTTACAAGCATATGCTGTATTTTCCCGCCATTTGTTGCTCAGCCCCTCACCTCCTTCACCGCCTGCTTAAGCCAAAAATTGCTCCTACAATTGCTCCACACAAACCCATCTCCTGCAATCCCTTCGTGCGCAAATAAATGCAGAAATGTTCTTGTTGAGACTTCCTTTTAACAGGTGAATAAAATCAAATTTCCTTCCCAGCCAAATTGACCTGCACTCTCACCGTAGTAATATCAATTTCTTGCTTCACTCATTTTGTGAGCATCTCCATGCCCAGTCACAATTCAGAGGTAAGTCTAACAGCACCAACAACAATAACCACATTACTGTTAAAATTGTATTGGATTTTGCTAACATGATTACTTCCCATTTGCTGTGACTTCGTTAACAACGCACCGAACTGAACACAACTGAACTGAACTCATCTCAACTGAACTGAATGCCTGGATACTTAAAATGCAATTTTCAAGCAAGCTTTTTCCCCTGTTGCTATTGTTGTTTGTTCTCATCTGATTTGAAGTTTACTATCATCCTCACCCCGCTCAGTTTGTCTCCGCTTGCGTGCATGTTTGCGTATCCTTGGTGTAGATTTGCAGGTAATGCCCCACTTAGCCAAAATGGTGTGTGAAATTTTATGCGAAGTGGCTGCAAAAGAAGTTCTTTGAAGCACGCACACACACTCATACAACAACACACACACTCACACAAAAACACACACACTCACACAAAAACACACACACTCACCCAACAACACGTATCGAAAGCTAGTGGAAGGAATGAATGTTGGTGATATTGGCATTCCAGCAAATTTGAAAAGGATTAAGGATACATGTAGTGAGTTTTATGCTGATGCCGGTCATTTCAACGTAACTATTTTCCTTTTGCTGGTTTGTCAACCGTAGCAGATGAATAGAATATGCAAATAGGTTCTTAGGGCATGATTATTAATGCAAGAGTCCTTGTTCACCTTTTTCTTTCGCCTTTAATAAGTGTTCGGCTTTGAGAGAAGATTTTTTTTTCTGTGAATTGCATGTGAGCCACTTCGCACCGTCTTTGAAGTGAGATCTAGAGAAAACGTTGGACCAATAGTGGCAAACTACTCTTTATGGAGTACAACCATGCATATGAGATTAGTTCGAAATCTTAGATTCATGATCAGTAAAAAGTAACTCTGAGCCATCGAGAGTATTCACTGACAGTGCTCATTCTTGTCTACAAACCAAATTTTGCAATAGTGCAGTGTCGCTCCTGTATGTGTGAACCCGCACATTTCTGGCATATGATATTTGATTCCCTATATGTACATTTGCCCATTAACCTTGCATGAATACCATGTTAGGGTTTAGTTCACGCCCACTCACACAACTAAATGTGTGAGTAGGCGTGAAGGGTCTATATATACAGCCTGCATATTGGAGAGTATGCTAATAAGGCCCATATAGCAGTCAATGCCAGTGAGTAGGCTTGAAAGTCTATATATACCGCCCATATATTGCAGAGTATGTTAGTATGGCCCACATAGACGTCAATGCCAGTGAGTAGGCGTAAAAGTATATACGAGTATGCAGCGCCCACATTATGCAGAGTAAGTTAGTATGGTCCACATAGACGTCAATGCCAAATGTTGTCATTATGTCAAATACAGCTGTGACTATTTTAAATGAGGTCCTTTGAATATGCGAGAGATAGACGACTTTTCCATCTGGAATCATATACAATCTGATCTTACAGTAATGTTCCTTTCCTCGCACTGCTGTTAGTAATAACCAGTTATATACGGAGAATAGTTTAAAGACCTCCGTACATCATTGAGAGTCGATCGCATTGAAGGTAGGAATGGCTTATAATGTCTCTAAGGATGTGCATGATCCCTGATACCAACATAACAAGAATATATAGCAGTAGGTAGGTACGAAAAAGATTTAATGGCGGCTTGGGTGTTTGAGAGGATAGATACGTCGACTGCGCCGGTGCCACATTAACCTTCAAACAATCTATTTATGAATTTGTTCCCCAGATGATAGTTGGAATATCCTTCAACTACACTCTCACTTTATGTGACACAGTTTGTGGCAGTCACCAGAATAGAATCAAAGCGTTCTACAAAAATTATTTAATTATGTTGGGAGGTATAAAAATATAATTATAGCAATAATTCCATCGAAGTGCGTTAATCATTTCAATGTATCCAGAAGCATTGAAAATCCCCAACTAATGCCTCATATGTTTAACCCCATATAGCATTACTTAATATGAGCTCCACAAGTGCCCTGCAGGATAATAATTTACAATATTTTATTAACTTTTTCAAATTCATAATCCCCCGCATAACCGGGTTTGCTCATGTCATGCTTAGTGCCTGGGGGCTCTGACACTCACACAACTTCGCAATTAGTTACAAGCTGAGGTGTGTCGGTGTGTGTGTGTTTTATTTAAGCACTCAAAAAAGTACAAATAAACCAAAATATACTCTCCCCCATGCAACGCGCCCCTCTGGCGTTGTGGAACGTAGCAAATGGCACCCCAGCGAAATACTTTAAATGATTTTCATTTAATTTTCTCACCTGTTGGCAAATACGTTTTACATTTCGCGCTACTATTTAATCCGGCATTTTTTTTTCCTTTTTTGATACAACACCGCCAGAGGCGCACTGCACACACACACACAAGGACAGTCTTGCACACACACACACAAGGACAGTCTCATAGTTACACCGCCACCGCCAGTGGGATAAAGGGGAACTTCCTGTAAATACAGATTTATTTCACCGCAATCGTTGAATTGTCAGGTGGGTGGGCCAAAGCCGCCCCAACGGCAGACAGACAGATCCGTGGCATCATCGCCATCATCGCCATCACCAGCACGAAACTCGTTCGCACGCTCGCTCATGCCTTCATTTGCGTGTGATGCTTTTCAAATTGCTTGTAAAAATTACTGTTAATTGAAAGTGCAAAATGAAATGAAACCCTTGCAAGTGATTCGCGAAGGGGGTGGAGATTAATTTAATTAATGGCAAGCAGGAGAGGCAAAAGAGCAGCCGCCACAGCAGCCACGCCGCACACAAGGGGAGCGTAGACAGGCACTGCTTAAGAGTGCGAGGACGACGGCGACGACGAAGATGACTGCCGTCGGTTCCGTTGCTGCTGCTGCTGCTGACACTTTGATTGAAGTCACTCGTTAATTATCGAAAATCGCTTGTCAAGCCAGTTGCGAATTATGATGCGTATGAAATTATAGACTCATCAGCACGGCCGATTATGACGTTGAAGGAGTGGAATTGAGCCCAAGTTCTTGGGACAGTTTCAAATTAAATGCGAGTGGGGATTTTGTTAAGTTTATTTCTGTTCATTTTTTGATCGAAAATTGCACAAAAAAAACCCAGAAATCCAGACGTTGTTGATAGTCTCCTAACAAGAGAAAAAATAATGCCTGCATTGCGGTCCCCGAAGAGAACATGGCAAGCTCAGAACTTTCTAGGAAGCATCCATTGTTCTTTCTACTTCAAAGGTGGCAAAAAACATAACAACCAGGAGTCAGGAGCCTTCATAAGTAATCGAAAGTGAGAGATCGATGTGAGTCTTCTCGTAGAGCAAATGCAAAAATTTTGATGTGGAGGATCAGTCGTAGGATAAATGAGTGATCCTGGTGATCTGATGACTAAGGCTAAGTATGACGATATTTTTGTGATGTATTTTTATTATTATTATTATTATTATTATATCTTACATCATAATTAATTATGAGTGCAAGGTGTTTGGGGAATGAGTACTAGCTACCTTGGCTTTCGACTCGAAGAGAAATGGATTTTATAGAAAGAAGCATTTTGGAGACCAAGCCCGTAGCAGGATTTGAATCTGCGACCCTCGGGGTGTGAGTCTAGCATTCTTACCACTAGACCACAGAGGATGTAGTTTGATGAGAGATAAAGAAAAACTTTACCAATTCACACAACATAATGGGGAAGTCTCTTAGAGAGCCAGTGCTGTTGTTACAATATATCCAGCTCACAGCACCACCACCTAGGATTCTTAACCAGATATTTCTTAAACTGCTTCAATCATACAATATTTGTTTGACTTACTTACCTTTGGTAATGTGCCTTGGTAGCTTACCTTGATAACCAAGCTCTATAGAGATTTTACTACCTATTTTGCCATGATAGACTAGCCCGGAGTGGGTTTTCTGCTACTAATTCTTCGAATCCTCAAGAAAGAATTTCTTTTATAATAGCTTAAAAAAGAGTGAAAGGCGTTTTCTCCACCTAACTGTGAACCCGCTCAGTGTTTATTCGTTAATATAACAGCATTCAACAATTTTCTGAGAGAAAAAACTTCTCTGGGACTTATGTTTGTCTCAACGGCCCTAAAGTCTTCGGAGTCCATGATGCTCACTCGCAATTAGTTTTGTTTATTCGCAAGGAAAAGGAACTTGATCTATCATTGAGATACAATTATGAACAATCAACAGATAATTTTGAAAGGTCTCATATCCTCCGCAAGTACTCCTGAGTATGTATTTCTGGTCTATAATAAAAATTTTCCTCCTACCATAAGCTGTATACATATCCTTCATATACCTAACTACCTACCTATAATACTCTTTGTTTATCGCAAATGTTTATGGCTCCTTCCGTGTGAATCCTACTTTAATTGCATGTTGCTGCCATTTGGTAAGTATCAGGGAAACCTCACATTCTTTACACTCAGCATGTATTCAATTTACAGCAGGTACAAACCACACCCCTGACGGAGGTTACTCACACTCCACAGAGCCACTAATTGACATTAAATGTGCCCACATGTCAGGCTAATTTACACTCCTACCCACATCACAGAGATCATTCTTCAGACAGCTGGCTAACTTAGCGATTATTCTCATACTCTTCATCATGCTCCTTCTTAAAATCCTTCTCATACTCCTTCTCATACTCCTTCTTATACTTCTTCTCATACCCCTTCTCACACCCCTTCTTTTATTCCTTATCATACTCCTTGTTATATCTCCTCATATGCTTGAATTGCAAACAAGTTTTCATTTTCTTTACGTTTTCCCTCAAATGTTCCTTTCAGTTCTGCGATTGTTCAAATTTCTCCGGTCTCACCACATTGGAAATTATTCGCATGACTTTGGTTGAGTTGCCACAACTTCAACATGAATTATCGCTAAAGACATTTCAAAACAAACACAACGTCCTTATTATCCTTACGCCATATTCCTTGGTTGCTATTGCTGGTGCTACTACTACTACTGCTGCTGCTGCTGCTTCTGCTTATTGCGGCAATAACAGCGCCATTGTTGACTTTAATTTCGCTTGTAAACTTCTGGCAAGAATGTTTCTGTTGCTGTTATTGTTGCTATTGTTGGTATTAGTATCCTAACTGCTGCTGCTACAGCCACTACTGTTGTTGCTGTGGCTGTTGCTGTCACTGCTCCAACCGGCGTCGTTGTTGTTGTTGGTGGTGGTGCTTTTGTTGTGTTGTTTAAATGCATACTTGTGCTCCTTTGTACCAGCAACGGTCGTCGGACGGACGTCAATTTTCGAATAGTGTGCTTCGCCTTCGTTGTTGTCGTTGTCGTCATCGTCGCAGACGCAGGCGTCTGCTGCGCTCTGCGGTTTTATTGGATTGCCTGGCGTTTGCACATTCCATTTGCGAAATGATTGGAATTTATGCTTTCAGATTACGCCATTCAACATTCGCTCCTCGCCATTCAGCATTCACTTTGCGCCATTATTGCGCTTCATGCTCGCTGCTGTTCGTGGATGTTGTTTCTGCCGCCGCCCGTGATGTTGATGGAATGATATCTCTCCGTCGATGTGGCTGCGGCTGCCAGTATAAGCGAACGTTTAGCGTCACGTCGTCCGTTTGCCTGATGTTGCAAACTGAATGCAATTTTTCTAATTGCCCAAAATTTTGTTGCGTGCGCGGTGGGCCGGGCGGAGGATCGGCACGCATGTCATTAAACCGCTTCCAATATCCAATTGATTTTCTAAATTGCTGCGAGTGCGTCTGCTGAGCCAACTGCAGTAATAAATTTGGCGCGCATCGTGAGCGCATTGACTGGACCTCGAATGATGCATGGGGCATTTCCGATATTTCCGTGCAGCAGCGCAGACAAACGCAGACGACTGCAGCAGGCCAAAAATGTGGATGGGGCTCAGACTGCCACAATCACGATTTCTATTTGCATCTGAAAGGAGATGCGCACACAGCAAAAGTCCAACCTCGCAAGAACGAATTTAGCGAATAACGCTGATACGTACTTGCAAGTAGAGTGGAGACAGGGTAAACTTTAATTACAGAAGCAAGGAGGGACAGTTGGTAAGTGGGCAGTTTAACTGAACTGTGCTGAGAGGCCACTCTGTGGGTTTTGCATAATTGCACTTGTTTTGAATAGTTAAACAGGAAAAGTAAAGAAACAAGCAGGGTTCAGCTAATGTCGGGATACGCCTTGCAGTGGAAAGTCGCAATATGTAATCAGGTTTGTCAGGATTAAGGACAATATTAGTATAGAAAAAAGGGATAAGCCAGCTAACCACCGAAAAATGAGGTCTCCCAGCGCTCAGGCATTGATGCCCATTGTACCACCAGGATAATACTTAGTGCTGTCATTGTCCCTGCAGTTGGAGTTCAACACTCAACCCAAGAACTTCTGGACAGAGGAAATAAAGACCTGAGTAAGTAAAATGCCATCCATTTCCAATAATATATAACATGCCTGTTTCGGGCACATTATAATAAGGAAATAATCCTTGATAATCCTTCTGCAGAAATAAAGTGTTTATGTACTCAATTAAAACTGAATGAAGACCGCAAATTTTCGTGGAGATTATAAGAAACCGGTGATCAATTGAGGGAGGATGAATGTGAGGATTGGCTTTAATATAAATATAGAGAAAACGGTAGTCAGCATCATGGAGTGTGTTTAGTAACAAAACAAACCCTTCAAGGAATCATTCGGACAAAGATTTTTAAATTTAGGATGAATCATAACAACCACAGCAGAATCTGCTGTGAGTGTCAAAAGCCTCATTACAAGTGTTAAATACATACTACATCAAATTCATCACTTCACAACATTGAACCGAACTGTGAAGTAACAGTTCTTTCAGGATGTGAAACAGGGACCTGCGGCAATAGACGAAATCTCAAGAGCTGCTCTTGAACTCGAAAGGTCATATATCAAAATTAGCTGGGATGATATCATCTGATGACACAGGAAACCTCAAAGCAAAAAGAGAAGAGGAAACCCAGATCAAACATAAAGGTGTCAAGTTGAGATCGAAACATGCAGAAGCCGACAGGAACCAGGAAAATAATACTCTAAAAGAGATTATTAAATGTGGCTCCTTGTGATCCTATTCACCGGTTAAGGTAGGCGATGCTTCAAAGTCTCAAAGTAAGCCAAGGAACCACTTACTTATCAGGGGCATATAAAGAATTCGTGTGAAGTCTGCAGCACAAGGATGGTTTTCCAAATGTCCTTTAAAGAACTGAGAACATAGTTTGAAACAGTAGCGAACTATTTAAGGAAGATTGCCGTTTATGACTCTATTTCCAGGCACTTACATAAGTCTTACACTGTTTCTAGAAAGAGAGAGAGAGAGAGAGAGAGAAAGAGAAAGAGAAAGAGAAAGAGAAAGAGAAAGAGAAAGAGAAAGAGAAAGAGAAAGAGAAAGAGAAAGAGAAAGAGAAAGAGAAAGAGAAAGAGAAAGAGAAAGAGAAAGAGAAAGAGAAAGAGAAAGAGAAAGAGAAAGAGAAAGAGAAAGAAAAAGAAAAAGAGAAAGATAAAGAGAAAGAGAAAGAGAAAGATAATAGAAACAGTGTAAGACTTAAGTGCCTGGAAATAGAAAGAGAGAGAGAGAGAGAGAAAAAGAGAAAGAGAGAGAGAGAGAAAAAGAGAAAGAGAAAGAGAAGGAGAAAGAGAAAGAGAAAGAGAAAGAGATATAGAAAGATAAAGATAAAGAGAAAGAGAAAGAGAAAGAGAAAGAGAAAGAGAAAGAGAAAGAGAAAGAGAAAGAGAAAGAGAAAGGGAGAGAGAGGTGGAGAGAGTTGTCGTAACTTTCATGTGTCAAAGAGACAGGTTACAGGGTATAATTGACCCAAGCCAAACACATTTTGTCTCTTTTGTGGACTAATTGATTAACAGAGGTCTCAAAACTTATCATAGCTTTATTTAGTACAGTGTTCACTCGCTAATAATACACAAACTTGAAAATTTGTATGTGGCTAATATGTTATTTAAGGATATATTTATATATTTCCCTGTAGTCTAGAGGCGCAAGAATAGATATTTTGCATAAATATGATATAAGAAGCAGAGTGTTTAAGAAGCACGGAGTCAACACTGTAATGCAACGAAGATTGTCTATATACATATTGGTCTTTCATGTCCAAAACTTTATGATGAATAGACTTTGAATTACGTGTTTAAATTGCAGTACAATGGATATATACTCTGTCTGAGTGCTGCGCTTACTAGATTGTTCCGACAAAAAAAAAAAAAAAAAAACCTGTTTAAATGTCCCATAATGAAATTTACTTTTGGAGTTGTCGGCAATATTTGTGCATGCCTGCCCTAACAGTAACACAACAAACAGATCATTGGACATGTTTGTAAGTAGGATTTAAGTAGAACAGCGCGGACATATCAGTCGCTATACTCCCCTTTATAACCGTGTGTGTTCGGGTTTAATATTTATCTCAAACCTTTCATCGACCTGCTTTGCTTGTTATGCTGCCACCTCCAGAGTGTTGCTCCAAGTCAATTTGCCAATTGTTGTTGCCTACTTTACGGCGCGCACTTTCCTCATAAGTTGAACTTTCTCAAAAAGCCAACAACGAACATATCCCAGGGCCAAACCGAAAACCGAGTTAAGATATCTCGAAGTGCATGTTGCATGTGCCACAAAATAAGGCAAGGGGGCAAAGCAACAACGTTAATCTTTGACAATCATTAATTTTTGCTTTTATTGTTTGCAGCACAAAAAAGGGAAACGAAACGAAACGAGCGCAACAAGATTATTTTTCGCTACTAAATCCAATCTAAAATTGGAATAACGCGCGCACACTCATTCGCATGCGGGCGCATGCAACAATGCAAACGCGTTCAGCTGAACATGCAGCCAGCGAGCGAATGGGAATGTAAACAACTACAGCAACGACAACAACAGCAACAACAGCTGCGACTGCGACTGTGACTGTGACTGCGAGACTGGTACAACAATATGCTAGCATTTTAAATAGCAGCCATAATGCAACGAAATCACACACAAACACACTCACTCACACACCAATACAAATGCGCACATTATTGTTATTGCATTATTTTATGCGATCAACGCGCGCCGATTAGAAGCGGCAAATGTGATGGCGGAGCGGGGCGCACTCGCATTGGCACTCGCGACCGACAATCGTAGTGGTAATAATAAAAACCGGGCAACAACAACCCAATTGGCACCTTCAATCGCCGCAGTATTAATGACGCCGAAGCGTGCAGAGCAACGGAGGCAATCGAGGCAACATTGGCAGCAATCGTGGCGCTCGAATTGATGGTGTTGCAAGTGGCAAGTGGCGCGCTGCGCCAAAAAAGATTTTCCATTTGCGATTATTTGCGCATACGAAAATTGTTGCTGCTACTACTGTTGTTGTTGCTGCTACTGTTGTTGTTGCTGCTGCTCCTGCCACTGATATGCAAGCATGCACAAATATTGCCAACAACTGCCAAAAGAAAATTTCATTATGTGAAATTTAAAGCGTTGACATGCTCGTGTTTGCCTCCCTGCCAACAAAGGGTGCCATTTCGGGTAGAATTATGAATGTGTACATGTGGGAGTGTGTTTTTATTGTAGCTGTGTTTGTGTGTTTGTGTGTGTGTGAGAACTTCTGTTTTAGTAGCACTTAAAGTGCTACTCCTGCTGTGTTACTCCCACCCTCCTCCACTCCTACGCTTGTAATGCGATACTCGCTGCGATTTTAGCACAAATTGAATTATGTAAATTTCACATTCCCCCCCCCCTCTCCTTGCCGGCTGCAGCGCACAGTCATAGGCGGCTTTATGATCTATGGAGCATTGCCGAGTCTACCGAAAACCACACAACACACTTAGCAGGAGCGGCAACAAAGCAAGCAGAGCTCTTTCGGCAAGCACTTCCCAGGCTTCGCTCAAGTGCAGAAACACCAAACACAGATAAAAACAAGGGAAGCTCCTGCAACGTCAGTGGCAGTGGCAGCGGCAGTGGTGACTGAGGCTGATACTGTGGCTGAGACCGATGACGAGGCAGTAGCTACAAAGACGCCTAAATTAGATTAGAAAACTCTTGTGCTGTGAGTGCTGTTGGCTGCTTGTTGCTCTCAGTGCTGGCTCAGTGCGGTCCTGGATATTAAATGTCAGATATTTTCATGTTTTGAAAAATGATAACAACAGAGCAGAAATTTTGTGATGCTTAATTTGAAGGATTCATCTTCTTCGCTTTATGCGCGCATTTTTCGTTCAGAAATTCTCAAAATTTCCTAACAAATATTCGCAATTATCCGAGCAATAAGATGCCGTTATTGCAGATTTCAAGGACGAACTTGACATGCTCACGTTGAACGGCAGGATGCTCGAGTTGGCATACTCGGGTTGTGATGAAATGCTGTTCTGGTATTATTTCTGCTTGCCTTTTAATTAAAACAAACGCAAATCGAAGCAAATATTTCTGGTAATTGGAAACTTTTGTTGTGGTCATTACTCTAAATTAAGTGTACAATTAGTCCAAGTATTTGGAATCCTGCTGATTAAAAGTAGCTTAAAGCTAAATAAACATGAAGCTGGATTTATTTTCAACCAACCAGAGGATGAGTGTGCCACAAAAGGCGCTTCAACTCCGTATTTCAGACAGAGAGAGAGTATTATCGTTTATAATAAAGGATCTTCGGTTATATTCATACAACCTTAAAGTCCTTAGCACCAGTCATCTGCGTCTTTATGGCATCAGGTATCTAACCAACTGATCAGTAGGAATTCATATGAATCCTGACATATGAGTACATCGACTAATGAAACTAAAGAATGAGTTTGTCGCGGAGGAGCAGTTCAACTCTGTATTTCAGGCGAGGAGAGAATGACCAACAGTACTCCCAAGTATGGTAAAGGACTTTCAGTTTCTATTCTAACAGCTTTAAAGTCCTCAGTCATCTTTGTGGTACCCTTAACAGTCACCACTTGTCTTATCGACTTATCAGCAGGAAATTATATTTATTCTAAGTTGGGTGGTGAAATTTAAGCATATCGACCAATGAAACTAAAGAAGGATGACTTGGTCACGAAGAGTTTACTACCAGAATAGTTAAGATCAGCCTGAAAGTAGATACACATTAATGTTAATGATAGGAAGGATGGAAAGGAGGAAAACTTATTTAATTCCTGACTTAAATCTACTTTGATGGCTGACTTTTTATGAGTTTTTGAAATTTGTCGAGTTCCGTTTTCCATGTTATGAATGGATCTTTGTGGATAGATGAGTCTTAGACTCATAAACTGAAGTCTGCATAAGAGCATGTTGTGAAGTTGAAGGATTTAAGTTGACAGTAACTAGATAACTAGATATATTCCTATTACGCTTTCTTACTACCATTTCCCATATGCACTAAGTAACTAAAGACATCCGCTGAATAAACAAAGGACTATTTAGTAAAGCAGTGACAGTCTCCGCAGCAACTCTTCCGAAATAGTCTCTCCATTTCACGACACAATTGCATGCACTTCAAAAGGATACTTGACCGCAAAAACACATAAAAATCACACTTACAAGAAGTGTGTTTGTTTGAGTGTGAGCGGTGTTAACTGCCCCTAAAAATATGCAAATATCATTCGCATCATTTGCGTGTTCAGTTTACATTCGCGTAGACAACGAAAGCTCATTTCTCCGCTGCCTTTTGGCGCGGGGGGCCCAGCAGCAATTACCATTGCAGCAGCGAACACGGCACTGGAGCATTCACAGTGAATGCTAAATAAACGCTAAGCGCGATTTGCATACCTACCCGTCAGAACAATGCCATATCCAGCGTACACGAACACCACAACCATACCCAGGAGCAGCAGCCCAGCTCAGTTCAGTTCAGTACGGTTCAGTTTGCCTCCGATTGCTTGGGTTCTCTTCGGCCCAGCTCAGCTGAACAACCCACGCTAATACAATCCAACAACGAACATGTTAATTTTCTTGCTGATTAGAGCAGTAAATGAAAACTGGCAATGCTGAATGCAAAATGAAAGCAATTTTGTGTAAATTGCTGTTTTGCGTTTCACAGCAAAATTATTTACGAGCATAACAACACAGCACAGCACCAGAACACAAGAAAAGCGAAACTAACAACAAGGAATTTTTAGAAAAGTACTTTCTTTCCTTTTTGTATGACTCCTTTTTTTATTTGGTACACATTTCGTAGCAATTATATGGAGAAGCATGGAGAAGCTCCCCTGCTACAAAGGGTTGAGCAGAGGAGCGGAGGCGTGTTCTACTGCAGAGACTAGATATAGTTTTAAGTGGGGGCAATTTGATGGGTCTGCACGTGAGTGTTTGGGTTTCCGTGTGCTTATGTGTGCCCAATTGCACGGCTGGCAATTGCAATGAAATCAAAGTTCAGTGACTTTGTGTGGAGGAGAATTGTGTGCAAAATTTCGACGTACTCACAACAACAACAACAACAACGTCGAGACTAGCGAGACTTGAAAAGTAACTCGCAAGAAGTTACAAAGTGTACACAGTTGCAATTGCTTTCGTTTAAATATTTTAAAGTTTTTTCGTACTTCCGTTTGCTTTGAATTAAAAGTCTCAACTTGGGAGGACGCGTTGACAACGTGGCGTATGAGTGACAGACAAATGCAAATTGTCTGGCAATTTTCTCGTGGAATGAGTCGGCAAATAGCTTTTGGAATGATGATTGGAAAGGGTTCAATAAGACTTGTAAGTAAATAAAATTACTCATACGCCGTGGAGCTCCTCACTCTCAGACTTCGCTTAAAGTAATTCACTTCCCTTTATTACCACGGTTTATATTAATTATATTTACCACTGGCAAACAGGAACTCACTCACACACACACACAATAGTAAATACTTACACACATTCACACACAAACCAAACCAAACCACACCACACCAATGTAGTCTAATATTTCCATTTGAAATCAATTACAACGCATTCAATATTATTTCAACAATAAATCGAGTCAGTGTATTTATTATTGTTTGGATTACAGAAGCCGCAAAACTGTGCAAGTGATGGATGAATGCTTGAGTGTACTCATATATATATATGGATATATACATATATATAAGTATAGTCGATGACCCAACAGAAAATATGAGTGGCCAATAAACCGAAACTGATCAACGCCGCTCTATCTTAGGAGGCAACTCACAGGCACCGCCCTCAAACTTTGCTTGGCATTTACTTCACATATTTATCTCTTGAAGGATCACTTTAAAATCCAGGGAATAATACGCTGCTAGACGCACAACTATACGCAATATCTGGGCCAATTCTGCTCATTATCAGCAGGTACATATTTTATCCTTGCTGGGATACATGCGGTGGCCACCACTACTGCAGCTGTTTGGGCCACACTCCACACCGTACTTTGAGCTATTTTAAAATTCATAAATTTGTTTACTTGCGCTTTATTGTGCCGCCATTCGTTAATCTAGTTTTAGTGGGCGTGGGGCGGTTTATTATTTGCCTTTAAGCTAATAACGAGGCCGGCCATTAAGCAAACACGAAATGTAGTCATTTCCGAGGTATTGCCTTGTTGGACACAGGTGTATCGCTGTGTGTAGGTGAGTATGAGTTTCTCTCTGTGTGTGTGAGTATGAGTTTCTCGCTGTCTGTGAGTATGTGTGTGGCTTAGTGTGAGTGCGGTGGGATTGCAATGCGTATTTGCCTTGTGGCCTGCTCGTAAGTGTTATTGAAACTGCAAACAAACTTTAAATGCACTTTAATGCCCTTCAAGTTTCCAGTTCGTTGCAGAGAAATTTCGTAAAATCGTAAAATTCAATTTTAAGTTTTCCCTTTCAATTACAATAAATGCCAATTTAAATTAATTCACCATTTCAGTTGTCGTAGAGTGCAATTATTTGCTAAGCTGGCGACTGTGGAAGTCATAAAATTTTCATTACGGCGCTCGAGTTGCAATTAATTTAACTATAAAATTTTAATTTCGGCACAATTCACTTTGCGCATGAATGCCAACTTCAACGGGAACGGACGAAAGGACATTTTTTCCTTCTAAATAAGATGCTAAAGTACGAAATTTGCATTCTATTAAAACTCGACAAGTGAATAATGAAGAGTTGAATAATTGTTAAGTTCAGGAATGGTGTTGAGAGTAGGCACACTTATGACCCTGTTGCTCAAAGAGAGTAGGTACACGTATGACTCTGTTGCTCAAAGAGAGTAGGTACACTTATAGCTCAAAGAGAGAAGACACACTTATGACCCTATTGCTTAATATAAGGAAGGACAAATATGCTGGCAGGAAGTTATGAGAATTGATCAATGTGATCAATGTCTTGTGAAGAATCAAATCACAAAGTTTTCATTACCGTTCTTGAGTTAGTTCGCTAATATATCGGCCTCCGAAATCTAGTCGTAAGGATACTAGTCTTCATTGTGGTAAATGGTCAGGTTACTAGTCTTCATTGTGGTAAATGGTAAGGCTGCCAGCATTCATGGAGCGGCGTTTTGGAATCCCCGCTAGAAGATGGTCTGAAAATCTTGATTCATATAATTTTTGTCCTGAAATCGAAGGCCTCACATGGTGGTACTCATTCACCCAAACCTACTTAATTCAAAGGCTAAAAAATTCCAAACTAGAATTCGCATCTTAGAGTCTTCGTTGATCCTCGAATATAAGACCAGTTCGTACTAAAGGATACTGTAGAGCGACCAACCACCTCACAGCATATTCGATCATAAATTATGGAGATACGAGTGTGTGGCCATTAATTTTTCAGAGCGCTTTTCAATATCAATAAAACTGCGAAAGAACTCACGGCATAAGAAATTGCAATTTTGATCTAAGACTGCATTAATTCCAAATGCCCTTTTTTTGGCCAGCATTAAATGGTTTCGCTTTTGCAAATGGTTGCCCGAAATTGGGTATTCAGAGCACGTCCGCCCAGACCGGGAAGAATGTGCCATACACGTGCCACCAAATCCTTATTTCTCCATTATACGCTTGCATAATAAAAAAACGCCATCGAAATATTTCAACTGTGCGGCGGCGTGTGGCCCTCCTGGCTGGCTGGCTGGCTGGCTGCCTCTTTGTTGCGCTGTTTCGCCAGAGCACATTAACGTTTACTGCCCAGATGACCGCCACTAGCAGTGCAAGGACACGTTAGATGGCTTCGCTGAGTTTTACGATACACCATAACCAGCGACAATAACAACAACAACAAGAGCACAGCAATAGGAGCAGCGGGAATACGTATATAAGGCGCACCAACCGTGGCTTAAGGGTTTACCGACCTAATGATGACTCCAGCCACCAAGCAGTCAGCGCTGGCTTTGTCCATCAGCCAACGCATCAGCGGCATATCCTTAAAATGAACTAACCAACGCAAACAGCTCGCAAAGAAGCGGTGACCGCCTGCTGCGCCGAGCGAAACGTACAATTTTATTGTCGCCTGGTTTCAGTTGCACAACCACCACAAAAATAAATGCCACCGCTAGATTTTTAATAAAATTCAACGCCAAAAAGTGCGCTAAAGTTGCTCCAGCCCTCGCGAGTATGCAGCACAAACAAGCGATTTAATTGTAACTGCCGCTTTGGTGTTTAAATGCCAGAAAAGTGACGGCGTACCGCGCAACTCTGCCACCCCAGTGCATACTTTCAATGGCATTTGCAAGCATGTCTCTGTGGCACAGTCAGCCAGTTGCAGCGTGTTTGCTTTCGTGTTTGTGCGGCTGTGTTTGTGGATAGTGGCGCACTCTTTCCATGTTTGTTGCACACTTTTGGGTGCTTAATAAAAGTTAAATGGCATGAAAGATGCATATAAACCACCAGCGCCGGAGTTAGCAGTCGTTCTGCTATGCAGCAATCCTGTGGCCAAGGGACACATGATTAACAGAATGGCTGCGGTTTTTTTAGGGAATATTCTGCAAGGCTGGTAAATTTTTTAAATTATATTTGAAGAGAAATAAAATAAAACTAATTCAGTGTAGAAAATAAGTCTCGTATATTAAATAAATGCGCAGAGGATGATGCAAGGAAGGCAGGAGCAGTTCAATAACTGACCAAAGAGTCGAAATATCACCCTAATATGGCTCAAGTTGTATGTGGTCAGTTAGCGGCTGATATGCTGAATATCCTTGTACTCTTTTGATGTTTATAAGATGTGAATATGCCTAATTTTTGTGGTGTTATTGCATTATCGTTAATGCTATCGATCATTGGAGATAAGTAACGACTGATGTTCTCTCTAATTTGCACAATCCAGTGATCGAAGGAACTATTATGAAGGAGAATTTTCTTAACAAAATTTATACTTTATATTATACATGGAGCGAGGATACTTTTCCTCGAGGAATTGGCCACTACACAGTTTAGGACAAAGGAACCACAAAATCCAGAATACATACTGCAATATATTGTTTGAAAGATATGGAAACTGATGATTATAACACCAACACCCGTATATCCTATTCACAGGGATAAATGTCACTCAGAATACACCCGCACCATAATGGAATTAATGGCATGTCATGGCATCAAACTAAGTTAATTTTATGCATTTATGTAAACATTTTTCACAGAACACACGCTTCCAAACTTTGTGCTAATTCGCTGACTCACTTAAATACGTCGGCCACTTAAGGAAACTCACTCAGGAACGTGGCATTAAAAATATCGCTGCCAAAAGAAAACAGCCCCTGAAAAATAATACGAAATTCCCGTGATCATTTCCGTCGTTCGTGACTTTATTTAAATTTTTATCTCGTTCGAATGTCTACTTCCGCTAATATGAACCGCCAACTAGCGGCACAGCAATAGCGAAAGCGAAACATTAAATAAACCCGGGCTAAACGAAACAAAGGACGAGTCGCCGTTAGTTACTGGTGCTGATACTGGCGGTGGTGTTGGTGTTGGTGTTGGTGCCGCTGCCTTTCCCGTTGCCGCTGCCGGTGCCGGTGACATCTCGCCTGGGCATAAATTCTGCTCGGCTTGGCTGACGTGGCGTGGCAGCTCCAATTGATAAGATAAGCACTTAAAAAAGTTCGCTTCCTGCGCATTTTCTTTGAAATGTAAATTTATTTATTTTTTATTTTCTTTTACTTAAGTTTAGGCGCCTAAAATGCTGTAACACAAAAGTTTTCTCAGCCCCCCTCCAACCAGAGTAATGGAGTCTCTTAAGCCTAAATCTATGCTTTGATTTTGGGTGTGGGCCAAACTGTAATTTGAGTTGCTTACCGTTTTGTTGAGTTCATTTGCTACACCTTTGCTGTGACCAGTTTTCCTCCCAGCTGGGCGTGGCAGTCAGCGTAATTGCGTGTTGGGCACATAAATTCAACATTTGAGTGCCAACGGCAGCACCAGCCGCAGCTTTGTATTGAGTGCGATGATACGAGTACTTAGCAAAGCAAAAGCAGTCGTTGTCAATTTCTCTTCTAGCGGTGTTGCGGGTTTGTGTGTCCTTTGTGTCAGGCCTCCCTTGCCAGAGATGCAGATTATGTCATTTTAAACATTTCAAGCGAGATAAGAAAGTTTCTGTTTCAACTCTCGACGGATAAGAGCTTGGACAAGTGTAATCAGTGGCTGTGCATGTTGGTCCTCGTCGAGGCAATCACATTTCAATTAAGGATTTTAACGAGCAACGCGGGACAAACAATTTGCAGCAGGATCAAGTAATTAAAAAGCCTTGAAAACAATATTTGAGTTCTTCTGAAAGCGTGAAATGTATATTTTAAAGCACTTTCGCAGGACCCGCTGAAAACTTCTGACGCTTTCTACTCGGTTCCGCCTTCAACTGCGAGATTCCATTGAAAGTCTGCAACTGCAACTGAGGCTGCAACGGAAACACCAACTTTGGCTTATTTGTGTTTTGCTTTTCAATTTCCGTGCTGGCGGAAAACTTGACTCTTCGCAACTTAAGCGCTATTAAAATGGATTTAATTATGTAATGGAAACGTTATGAATTTCAGTGCTTCGGTGCGTCCACGGCACGTTTAAATTTCCTCGCTAATTGGAATACGGAAGGCGGCTCATCCACAAGTATCCAACGCTACGCTGCGCGGCTAAGCAGCCGAGCAGCAGCAGGCGTGGCTAAGTGTCATTCGAAAGTAAAAACGGAAGACAACTTTTACAGCAACTGTTCGGGAGGAGAATCCTTTGCTCTTGACAACACTTGAGAGAGACATCCAAGTCAGTTTTCTGTAGCATATTTCTAGGAAATGTAACTTAATAGTCCGGCTGGGAAAAAGTTTATATCTGTTTATGTTTTACCCTTTTTAGCCAGCAACAAATTTGCTGAGTGCTGGTTTCACGTAAATGTAGGAGTACAAACACATTGAGCTTAAGTTGGGTATAAGTTAAGCTTAAGTGCCTCAAATTACGTTGAATTGTGCTGAAGTGCACAAAAGTAGGCGTTAGAAAATTAAACTTGGAAATCAAATAAACATTTCTCAAAAAAAAAATATTTAAATGAAAAATAATGAATAGCAAAACCCCTTCAAACTGCTACATTCAATATTTAAATAAAGCCTAAAATTATGCCACGATTTCTCACAACATATTCTTAAATAGCGCCTGCTTTAAATTGTTCAACACTGTGTGCCCCTCCCTGTGTAGTTGGCTCTTTCGAAAATTACACTCAATTTAAACTTCGTGTATCCTTGCGAGTGCCTCCACGGAGTGATATAACTTGCTTTTAATTTATCCGATATCTGCCCGCATGCGGCCTTGCAAGTAGCGCACAATGACAACTCATTTAAAACACAATAACTCACACAAACACACACAAATACACACAAACCCACACAAATTCACACAAACACACACACACACACACACACATACACACGTATACGCTTCTCTGCCCAAACTTACCTACACATACTACTACACCTACTTTCACTAATGGCACGCACGCAACCAGGCAAATAAGGAAAGCCAGCAGGCAATCCCAACTATTGCTTTATCCTCGCATCCTGCCACACTGATGACAGCAGGTTGGTGGTTGTGATACTCGTTGTTACGCAAAGATAAAAAGAAATCTCCCGAAATCCCTCTACAACAGAACGACCATTAAAATAAAATTAATTCTTTCGCTTTTTTCATTTGTATTTCCATCAGTCCCGTGTGCCGCTCAGACGGTATTTGCAAATTACAAAAAGATTGACTTTTTAAAGGATAAAGGATAATTTTTTTTACATTTGTTACAGCCACGCATAAGGAAGTACCTAACAGAAGGAGGTGGACGCTTGTATATGTGTGCCCTACGGCGTACATGTCAGATAAGGAGGCAGACAAACAGGGAAACGGATGTGGAGATAGAGAAAAAGTGACTTAGTTCGTGAAGAAAGACAAGTCATGGTTTTCATGGTTTCACGGTACTATCGGCAGTGGCCTTTTATCGTCAAAACATGTTGAGGAAGCTCACATAAAAGCTTAGTTCTAACGAAAGCTGAGAGCAAATAAGAGCTGAATTCAAATCACAGCTGAATTCAAATCATAGCTGAATTCAATTGAAATTTGGAGTGGAATTAAAGTTGATTTCAAATCAAAGCTGAATTCAAATCAAAACTGGAATTAATTTAAAATTGAATTCAAATCAAAACTGATTTCAATTGAAAGCTGGATTAAAATCAAAGCTGAATTCAATTGACAGCTGAATTCAAATCATAGCTGAATTCAATTGAAATTTGGAGTGGAATCAAAGTTGATTCAATTGAAACTCAAATTCATAAGAACTGATTTCAATTGAAAGCTGAATTCAAATCAAAGCTGAATTCAATTGAAAGCTGTATTGAAATCAAAGTTGAATTCAAATCAAAGCTGAATTCAAATCAAAGTTGATTTCAATTCAAAGCTGAATTCAAATCAAAGCTGAATTCAATTGAAAGCTGTATTGAAATCAAAGTTGATTTCAAATCAAAGCTGAATTCAAATCCAAGCTGAATTCAAATCGAAGCTGAATTCATTTGAAAGCTGGATTGAAATCAAAGTTGAGTTCAAATCAAAACTGATTTCAATTGAAAGCTGGATTAAAATCAAAGTTGAATTCAAATCAAAGCTTGGATCAAACAAAAACTTTCGAAGACTATCTGACGCTTCCTGTAAACAACTGATTTGGAAGGATCTTCACGAATTCTCTACGAAGTGCATTCGGAATCAACTCGCTTGCTACTATTTAACTTAGCAAGCTTTTTAAATTGTCGGTCAGAGATTTCATTGAACTTTGCGTCATGTTTACTCATGAATACTGAATTAGCTATGTCGCTACAACGTCATAAAGTCGCCAAACACACTGAAGTAATCACTTTCTTTGGAACAAGCGTAGCCGTGACAAGTTTTTTGCCCAGAAGATCAACTCTAATAGACACAATGGATACTCAATCCGGATCTTCAGACAGAGGCAAATTCTTTGACTTTGTTTTTATCATCCTCAGTAGACTTCAAATATGGATCACAGGTCGTGGCAAATTTTCAAGAAGCATATTTAATTTCAGTGAGGTTGGGACAAAGTGCCACAACAGGTTTTCAGGGTTTTCAATTACCTACCATATGATGATACAAATTGTGTAATCACACTTTGGTGGACTTTGGTGGGAAATTCTCACCCTCTCCCAGTGTAACCTCTCCAAGTGTAAGTTTAGTTTCAGAACAGTTCCTGATTGCATGTGCCATCAACTGCTTTCGACAGCGCCGCTTGTGCCGCACGTAATGTTCCATTTTTTCAATTCAACTTAATAGACTCGTAGAAGAGTAGCATTAAAGTCGTCAGCAGATCTGAGCTGCAAGCGAATAAACTGCAACAACTTCGCAGGTAAACTAGCATCCATGTTCATTATCAGCGATGGAGCCAACTACCGCCATGCTGGCTATCAGCAACGCAACAACAGAGGAAAGCGGATTTATTTTCCATTATGCGGCGTTTTGTTGATGGAAGGTAAAAGCGATTTTCTTTGTAGGAAAAATTAAAAATACAACTACTTAAATATAAAAAGCAAAAGCAGACTCCTAAAAGGCGATTAAGCGATTTAAATGGAGCTAATGTTGCTTTTTTCCAATACAGAAAGTGGATTAAGCGCTTCACTGCCACAGCCACGTCAGCTGCCAGGAATGAAAAGGCAGAGCAAGCAAAAGGCAAAGAACGGAGCGGCTACTAAAGCGGCGGTCTGACGAGCCGCAGGAGCGTTTTGAGGTAAAATGCTTATGATTAAAAATTGAAGTTAAAATAAAAACGCAGTTAAATTGCGCTAATTACCACTCAAAATGTTTCAAGTTACGTGCTGCACAGTGAACTGTCATAATTGCCCCAACATAATGTGCTATAATCGTGTGCGATGGAGAAGTTTCCTTTCTTTCTTTTGTTCTCAATCCCGGTTTTTTGCGTTTCTTTCGTTTTTTTCTTTCTTCTTATTCTTTTGCGGCAACAACAACTTTTTAATGGCAACATTTTCCTAACCATTGAACGGGAAGGGGTGCCATAAAAATGGCAAATTCCCTTCTTCAGCTTTATACTTTATGCTCTTATTTTTTTTTTTTTTTGCTCACATTGGCAAGAATGTTGCCTCCAATTTCACACATTTTGAACTGCCTTCACTGCGGCCCCTCTGAGGCTCCTCCTAGGGCACTCCGATATCACTCGTATACCAGGCCCGGCTTCTGCTCGTCGCTTTTATGTATGTCTGTACAGTAATTTTGTTTAATTGTCAGGTTTTACAACATTTAACTAACTTTAATTGACGCTCCAATGGCAGCTGCTGACTGCGCTGCCTGACGCAAGTTCCCAGTTGCCGCAAAGTTTTTACGCTTTTATCTTTGCGGTGCTGAGGTTTAATACTCGTATGTATGCGAGTGTGTGTGTGTGGGTGTATGTGTGTGTGAAGTGAAGGGTATAAAAAGTTTGCATAATTGCTGACATAAACGCATTTCAATGACCACAAAAGGAGTTGTGTAGTCTATGATAAGATTTGCTTGTAGTCCTTTCTTATAAAGGTCCAGGACTCACATAATTTGGAGTAGGTACAAGCATGCCAAATTGTAGGAGGGAAGCATCGAATGTTGCAGACTGAAACCCTCCAACTAAATTGCGTATAAAGTGGTCAGAATGCTTATCAGAGTTAACTGTATCATTCTTTCCATCGAAGGAGGGATCTTTAATGTGCAGAGAGAGTGTTGTTTGTCATCTAAATGCCACAGAGTCATAAGAAAGGTGCTGGAACGAAAGAACTATGAATATAGTTGAATGAATAGATAAAGAAAATTGTATACTAGTTCGATCCCTGGATTGTTGCCAATAGTTTCAAAACTTCTTTGACATTTAAGTATTAATTATTATTATTATTCTACCTTACAACATAATTCATTATGTCTGAAGGGGCTCGGGGGAATGATTACTAGCAACTGAGGCCTGCGACTCGAAGAGAAAAGGATTAGAAAGTAGCATTTTTGAGACCATGCCCGGAGCAGGATTGAATAAATGTACACTATTAAATGGGGAGCTTTGCATTAATTCCCACAATCCAGTGAACCGAACTATGGGCAGGAACTAATTTTCGTATCATTAGAAGCATTTTAGGATGATATCTAGTGACTTTTTCTACTTCTTCTTAGTTCCTGTCATTCCTTGTGGGGCACAGGGCCTCCACAAACTGTTTCCGTCAGCTACAATCCTTCGCGATGACTTTTTTTCTTTGAACTATATCCCCCATAGATTGAATCCCCTTTTCAAGCGTCCTCTTCTATGTGCACCTAGGCCGTCCCTTCTTTCCACTGTCCTGCGAGTTCCATTCGAGGGCTTCTCTGCATATTACTGAGGGAGCTGCTGACGACTATCTTACTATGAACCTAGAGCTTTACTTGATTGATCGACCCAGTGCAGTTTCCGTAAAAGTTGTTTGCAAAAATGTGTATTCAGGGGTTTCGTACTATCCACCAAAGCACTGACATCCAAAACCATTCTTTAAAAGTATGCATGAGCAATTCACGGGACCCTTGCTTAATCCCTTTATATGCGACGAGTTACAGTATCATTTCATTATGGCTTCACCACATTTTTCAGCACTGCCGGAGCCGCGTTGTCAACTTCACCAACCAAACTTTGCCGCAATTCATCTTCACTGCACGCACACACGCAAAAGCCTTCAACAGCTTCACATTAAACACTCAAATTCCACTTAACGCCTACACTTGCCAAAAATTTGCTTCACACTGTTCCACTGTTCAGCGGATGCAACACATTGTAACACTTCAAACTTTCAACTAATCCATGTTCGCAAAAGTCCGTACTAACTATACAAAAAAAAAACCCCAAAAAATACCAAAAATGTTTAAAAAAAAAGAGAACGAACGCACCAAATAAACTCCTCGAGAACAGTGAGAAAAACTGCTTTGATTATTCTCTCGACCATAATAAATTATACATGAATCCTTAATAAAATAAAGCTGCAATTCGGCCGAGAAGAAAAACCCGGCACACGCTGACTTCGAGTGTCACATGGAAGCACGCAAGCCAGTGTGCCGCAAGGAACGGGGCAGCTGGAGCACTCATAAACGTGCGACAGTAACTACAAAAAATGGCCAAAGTTAACTACGGCTTGAGTGGCGACGCTTGAGCATGTCAACATGATGAAAATTGCGTATTTGATGGCTTAAGTTTCAGACAAGTATTTGTAGCATACCCTTAGGAGCAAGTGTTGAGAATTTTCAATTTTTTCTACGCTCTCTTTGCGCTCATTTTTGTTCCTTTCTTCCGATTTTCTTTGAGTTTTCCAAGGCGCAAGTTTTGCCATTAACACGAGCACAACTAACATAAAATGAAATTGCAGCTCACTTTGGACATTGACTAAGTTAGGCACTGGAGAGGGATGGGCAAGTTCTCTAGTGAATACGCAAATTAATTAATTATCAATTAAAGATAACTGTTAGTAGCATTAGGATTATCAGCATCTTTGTATAGTTGTACCAGTAGTGCTTGAGATAACTGGGCCCAAATTCCCCAATGATATCACCATTTAGGCATGTTTAAATGACTAGTTCTACAAAATCATCCTGTGGGTAGAGGCATACACTGTTGCCCCCTAGAGAAGTATAAGCCCATATATACTTATCCAATAGCTGGACTAATCTCTACCCATAGAGACATCTAGGAAGCTACAAAGTAGCAGATATTATACCACATAATAATCAAAGGATACTCAGCCGGCTCTGATACAGTCCCACAGCTGTCATAATGATTGCCTCAATAAACTCATCGACCCGTCAGGACTGCCTTTTGCTCTAAAGTAGGTACATCCACATCTTGTGGTAATGCACCTGACAATTTTTTCGACAAAATCGTTCTGTGAGCACACATATTAAGAGGGGAACTTCTGTCGTCCCTGACCTGATTGGGTTGTAACTTCTGACATGTAAATGGTGACTTTAACATAAAATTGGATAAAAGCCTGTATTAAAATAGTCAGTAGGTCCGATTTATTATTCATATCAGATAAGTCTGGCCTAAGAGGGATCCTTAAACACTCATCCTGGATAGAAAAGATATTTAAGTAGTTGTGGGTGTGTTTGTAGAACAGTGCCTTTATCAAAAATTGTACTTCCAGGCCTGTCTGCAGTCATTATTCGCAAAAGGAGGAGCTTTCAAATACCAAGTATTCCCAGTGTGCTTAAGGTAAGATGGAGCTCTCAAGGATGTCATAGCGTCAGGTCCATTGTGATACCTGTATCTCGCCTCTGACATCCCGATACGTAACCAAGAATTTTCTGAGGCTTGTTCAACACATTCCAAGCTTTTTTTAAAATTTGGCCTGCTTAGTCCTTAGCAAGGAACTTGGATTATTCTTATCAAACTTCTAAGCAGTTTAAACTTTTATAGTATCCCGCTCTGGGAGCTCCTCTCTTCCTTCTGCTCGAATATGAAAATTATGAAAAGAGCGCTTATAATAAGTTTTTTTTTCCGAAGTTGCAGCAGCACCGTAAGCAATTATATGCGCGCTTCCTGATGCTGACACTCTGCAAGGGAAAACTACAACCGACATTTCTATTTAACTTTTGCGCTCAAAATGCAGTGCCACATTATGTGGCAAGCAGTTGTGTGCCGCCTTTAATGCATGAAATGAGTCTCAAAAGTAGTGACAATTTGCGCTTTAAAAACTTTTGCAACTGTGATGCCAAAAGCAGCGAACCACAACAACAACAACGAAACGACATTCAAGCGACATTGTTTCTTACAAAAACTACCCATTCCCACACACTCACCCGCACACATACTTGCGCTGTTTGTGGCGATGTATGTGAGTGCGCGTGTGTGTGTTCGTGTATGCAAAGAGCTGCTGTAATGTGCTTTAATGTGAAAACTTTTTCGCGCTAAAACTGCAGGAGTTCCTGCCGCACTCGCACTCGGATATACACACGCACACACATGTAACACCTCCTCCCCTCACATGGTTGACAACGGCGTGTGAATAGAGCGCCAAGCGCTGTGTTGCGAGTGTGTAAAAGCACAGCAGAGGCGGGATACGTGCTGCTTGCTTAGTAAGTTGCATTTCTTACAGATTTTATGCTAATAACGAAGGAAGTGGCTGGCTTTACTGCTAGCGCAGTGGCGTCTCTGCCGGCGTCTTCTGTGTAAATTGAATGCGTGCACCAACTTTGTTGGTGGCATTTGCGCTCAGGTCACAACGGAAACACAAACCGTGTACATAGAAAATGCCAAATGAAAGATACAAAATATAAAATATAAAACGAGTTTCTTTGTCAAATTTGCTGAAATTCCCGTATTGCAAGCATAACTGAGGCTGCTTTGGCTCAGCTTCCAAAGCATTGCTGGGATGAGTAGAAAAGCGACATCCTGCCAATTGACTTAAGGGGTTATTAATTAGCACAGAAAAGTTTATCATAAAAATTATACACAATAATAGTGAAACTCTGAGAAAATTTACTACTGAACTCAATCTACTAATGAACATAACAATATCCTGAAGGAAGATGAGGATAAATCGAAGAAAACTTAAATAGAATAGAAGACTTAAAGAACCATACACGAATATTTTACAACCAGCACGCCTCACAGTCAAGCTCAGATTAGTCATAGAACCAGCCACGAACTCTTAAACAACCTTCAGGAGCTATACAGTAGCATAGTGAATTCGTACTAAATCGTTGGAAGATCACCAATTGACTAAGCACTTTTTCTCAGTTGGTTCTAACAATGTTTCCAGATAGTGATCAAATCTGCTAAGAACAAGACAGTTGCCAGAAATACGGCCACCCAATACAATCGGAAAACTGCCCAGCAATCAATATCAACCATAAACACAGACAATCATCTGAGGATACTTACTTCATAGTTCTGTTATTTGTTCCCTGTTAAAATATACTCACTAATCCTTAGAGAAATCATTGATGGAGAGTCTACCATTAAACCCAGGAGAAGGTTTATCCACCGCTCAACCTTTTGAAATAGACTTTCATTGAAAGTAGGAAATCCCCGGTGATACTACCGTGAAAATTATGGTTATGGTAGAAGTCAACACGCATCAGGTACGTTAATAAGCATAACTGCCATGTACAGGATCAGTAGGACTCTCAAGAGTGCTCGAAGGAAAGAAGTTGTGGAGGATTCTCTTAGATGAGGTTCTTTGAGGCAATGAAGGAGGTTCCAAAAAGCTTGAAGGAGCTATTGAGGACCCACAAATGGTACTCCAAGAGAAGATGTTGTGAAGAGTTTTGTTAGGTGAGGTTTTTTGAGGCAATGAAAGTGCTATTGAGGGCCCACTAAAGTCCTCCAGGAGAAGATGTTGTGAAGGGTTTTGTTAGATGAGGTTTTCTGAGGCAATGAAAGAGCTATTGAGGACCCACAAAAGTCCTCCAGGAGAAGATGTTGTGAGAGGTTTTGTTAGATGAGGTTTTCTGAGGCAATGAAAGAGGCTCCGAAAAGATTGAAGAAGCTGTTGCATATGGTAACTGACGGCGTTTGGAAGCAGTGATATTCATATAAGTAACTGATTTTTGTGATCAATAATGAAAATATTTTGATTATTAAAATTTGTGGTTTCATCCAAAAATTTTTAAGTTGTAGACCTCCGTTTCAATCTCAACACTCTATAATTTCCAAAAATTACTCATTACTGTCATAATCTAAAGCTACTAATAAGGAAGGCATTTGGATAATTCGAGAGAAATATTTCGTGATATATATGTAGGTATTAACTGTTACATTGTAAGGACACTGAAATCAGGATACCCCAGATGGACCTCTCTTTATAAGAAGCAAACAAGAGGCATTGTTATACTCTATTATGAATCAGAGCAGACGCTACCATAAATCCAGGAGTTCCACAGCGAATACGATGCTTCAATGATCTGAGATATAACATGTAAAAGACAAAAGCGGATAAGTGACAAAGGAATGAAAGAGAGCGAGAAAGGAAGAAGAATACTCTCGAAGTACGGGCGCTGCTTAAGCTGTGGTATGTATTGATGACAACTGCATAGCCCGAGCAGACACCAGGCATAGGGAAGTGACACACGAAGAATATTGAGTAAAAAGATTTACGCAATCACAAGTAGTGAAGCTCAGTATAGAAGATTCTGGTTGTAAGAAAATCTGTTTATATCGAATTGGCTAATTACGAAATCCAATGCCAAGGAATCAAAATGAAGAGACACTTAGTCAAACGTTGGAATCATTGATTGAATCACATATTTCTATTTTATCGCTGAGCAGGCAGGATACGATCGCACATAAACCACTGCGATTTCTGAGTTGTGGAGCATGCTGAGCGCATTATTTCGTTGATTTGAATGCCTGCATGCATTTTCATTCATTTTGTTAGGAGAGGAACAACGGCAGAGTTCCTTTGACTCCCTCCCTAAGAAAGCAAACACAATAAGCAGAGCATATGCTATTACAAAGACTTGGTAACCTTCTATTCTGCTTCTATTATATTCTAGCTCCGTAGGGTGGAGATTTCTTGCATTTCTCATTCAGTGTATGCTTTCAAGGATTCAAAAGAACCCGTATGTATAAGCGTCCTGGCTCAGTGTACTCCCCATGCGGTTAAAAAGTTTTGCCACAAATGCTAAACCCTTTTGTTGGAAAAAGTTCCGGGGAAGAAGTTAACATTTCGAAACTACTGCTTAGAGATTGTTCAACATTGGACCCCAGCATTGAGAGCAAACACCAGAAACACGAAGGAGCAGCAACAAAATTGCCAGCGAACTGGTTGTTTGTTGATGCTGCTGCTGGTGGTGGTGGTGGTGGTGGTGGTGCTAGTGGTGATAATGACAAGCAAGCAAGTGTTGACAATAAATTATCTCTGCAGCAATTTCGACAATTGCGGTTGCTTGCCAGCTGCTTGAGTGCGTGCGGTACAGAGCAAAAATGGAATTAAAGTTAATTTCAGCAGTGGCCATGCATGTGTCTGGGGCTGTGCGTGGCTCCAAGGATCTCTTAGTACGCTAATATAAGAGCTGGTGAAACTGTTTAAGTTTCGTGAGGTTTTCGGGCTTCGAACAAAGTTTTGGCTACGCAAGAGTATTTCCATAGACGTCATTTGATAGCAATTATGGACGGTCACTGTGCTCCTTGTTAGGAAATGATAAATGATGATGCGTTGTAGTGTGGTGTGGGTTCAGTGTGCTTCGTACTCTCGTTGCGCTAATAACAAATGCCATTTTAATTACATTTTAAGCATTTACTTTCGAAGTTCAGCAAAACTAACAACAAAAGTTTAAACTTTTAAATTAAATTAAAAGTCACTCATACGCACCGCACTTTCCTTTCTTTTTTCCTTCTACACACTTAACTTCATTTTGTGGCAACACTCGGCACTTGTTTACCTTAGCAAATAGCAACAAGGAGGCAAGCCACACAAAACGACAGCCAGGAGTGAAAAAAGAATAGCGCAAAGTTGTGCCACAAAATCAAAAAATGCGCTTTTCTTGTGCAAACTTTTCAATAAATAAAATTAAAAAGTTTTGCCTATCTCAGCAAATGCCGGGCAAGAAATCTCAATTCGAAAGTTGTCGAATCGAATTCAACTTGCCAACAAACACACATCAATTGACCGTAAAATCTATATGCCAGTTAAGTTTTTTGTGGGCTGCACCGTGCACTCACTCACACAGGTGAAAAGTTGTGCCAACCAACCCACAAGTAGAGCCATTGAGAGCTCTCGAGACCTGCAGTCTGCCACCAGAAACAATCACCTTAGCTCTAACACGAACACAAATAGCAAGGAGCAAACGTAACGGAAATGGAAACAGAAACGCAAACGTATGCAAAAAGGAGCATCGAATAGCAAAAACAAAATCACACACAAAAGGAAAAGGAAAAAGTTTTTGCAATCAGCGGCGCGCGCTCACTGTGAGCTCTGAACAAAAAGTTTCATGTGCAACGTGGAAAAATTAGTTTTGCAAAGAAAACCGAGCAAACAACACAAAAAGAAAGGAACAGGCGCGATTGTGGCAATTGCCTGAAAAGCAGGCGCAAATGACTCACAAATTTCCCACAGCAAAAATACGCATGCTCGATAAACTCAGCCAGGGCAGCAATTCCGGGGTATTATCATTTTTTCATTAAACTATTTACAGCAGCGTCGTAGCCAATTCACAAATTCTAATAAGGTGAACATGAGTCCCAACACAGTTCAAGCACACAACACTCTCATAGAAGGAACCCAATTTTTGAGCAGAAAGTAGTCTGGCAACAACTTCATTTGCAATGCTTCTGAAATCGAAAAAGTACCAAAAACTAACAAAAATAGTAAGAAGCTTCGGTCCCCAGCTTCACGTAAAACCAGCCCCTCCCTCCAAATAATACACCCCCCCCCCTAATTCCCTCTCAGCGACTAAAGCAAAACGAGCTGAAAATATGAAAACTTCGCTTGGCACCACATTCGCGTCGAGCATTATCCTCGCCCGCCTGACTCCATGACACACAAATCCGCCACCAACCCCCAAAGTGCACTTTGATAATTTTGTATTGAAACTTGCAAACGATTTCTTCACTTTAAAATACTTTTTATACTCGTATTATATATTTTTTCCTTCATTTCTTTTACACCATTTTTGTATGTTTCTTTTCTTTTTACTTGAAAGAAAATATTTGCGCATAGCAGTGCTGCTGAGTGGTTCAGAGTGTAACCACAGCAGCAGCGGCAGTGTTGCCAACCATTTCAACTCGACTTGACGCAACACAACTCCCAGACTCAACTGCGCGACTCTGCTGATAACGTATGAGTTGCAAGATTCAAGCTGCAGCGTCATTTAAACTTTTCTCATTTAGCGGTGGAAAGAAAAGCAGAAAACTTTTTGGCCACAACTGTTTAGGTGGCAGTTTAGGTGGCTAACAGGCACTCTGCTGTCAACTTGCGGCTAAAATGAAACTAGCAAAAGACACAATACAAGTCGAAAGCCAGCAGGGAAGTGCGAGACGATCAAGCCCGACAACAAAGCTCGCTACACACCTTCACAAGCAAATAAGAACTCTGGAAATGAGGAAGAAAGCGGACCACAAATGTTTGAATGGAACAGCAAACCATGTTAAATCAACTCGCTCCTCAAATCTGATCAAGCTACAAGGCTTAATAGTCACAGTGGCATCTATGACCACTCCAACGTAAACGTGGTTTGGAACTATCTCCGTCGATACTGGTACGGGTATTTCTGTCTGCTTCTGTTAAGCTTCTTGTTGGCTATTACACTCATTCTGCATTAGTTACACTTATTTCGATTGTAGGGTGCAAATCTATGCAGACAGGCATGTGCAAACAAGACCCTAAGGGAGAGGCAAATCTATTTTCAACTGTTTGACTGTCAAAGTCTGACAGCGCTTGTTGAATTTCCTTGAATTGTGTTAAACTTGAAAGCGGCCGCAGCTGCCGGAGGAAGGACGCAGCACGAAGGAGTAGAATCGACAGCGTAAAATGTGCTCTGGTGCTAAAAATAAATTGTATAAATTATATAATAGGCAGGGCTGTTCTAGAGATAATTCGAAATGTATGCGGGTATTTTTGTACGTTGGCAATCAGTGCTGAAGGACATTCATTGGTAGAGTGGTATTTAAAATTGTGTGAATGAAGTATTGGAATGGGCTTTTTAAAGAAAGATTTTCTGGGACTATAGTTTAAATTAGAAAGAAGTGTGTGTGTTTTCCTCAGCAGTACTCTAAATCACGTTTGATACGCAATATACGGCTTTTTCTATATACGTAAATGTTAGGTATACCATTGAATCCAGCTTTGGGGACCCTTAGTAACTTAGTTTGACCAATGAACGCATTAGAGCAACCTGAACCACTTCTCGAATGCGGTCTCTGATCGACTCTATACCTGTAAAAGTATTTTTCAGCACTAAATTTCATCTGGAACAGAATTTTCGAACTTGTGTAGATGTGTAGGAAAACTGAACAGCACCCGAATCACATCTGAAAAATAATTTTCGACATTTTCTACACCTTTAACCACGCTCTGCTGCCCTAGTTCATACCTGAAACCCCATTTTCAAGTTTATCTACATATGTAGACTCGCTGCAATGCTCTCTAACCCGAGTTCGAACTTTGTTTATCCTGCAGCTGTATTCCAACATCCTATATAACTACTCAGATATCATCTTCAACCTTGTCCACATACGAGTATGTTAACTCCTTTCTAAGTCAGAAATTGTAATTTCCAACATTGTTTTTACTTGAAGAGACTTTCTTGTATTTAAAAACACACCTCAAACACATTTTCAATATTATCTACTCATATTAATGTATTCCACATCCCTAAATCACACCTTAAACTTGGTGCGACTTGGCTTTAATTAGTCCTCTAAATGTGTTCCAGCATACTAAATCAGGATCCAAATATCATCTCCGACATTGTCTAATGTGTAAACTGCTTTTTTTACTATAAATTCTAATTTTCAACATATTTTTCGTGAATAAAATCATTTCAGTTCCTTTAATCATACCTCAAAAACCTATTCATTTGTAGCTACTCATGAAAACGCATTCCAGAACCCTAAATCACATCTTAATCCCAGTTTTCCACTTTGTTTACACCTGGAAAAGAGTTCAAGGGCCGTAAATGATATCTTAAATATGGTATCTGATCTTGTCTACATATGTAAACTTATTCCAGAACCCTAAATCACAACTTAAATCCGTTTTCCCACGTCGTTTAATACTGCAAAGGCGTTCTAGCACCCAAAATCATGGCTCAAGTATCGTCTCCAACCTGGTCTACATATATAAACGTCCTTCTGAACCATTAATTATAGTATTCTACATTATCTACAACTGCTGCAGAGCTGTAAATCACGTCGCGTATCCATTTTATATCTGGTGAATATAAGTAAATACATTTTTGATCTCTGAATCACACATTAAACCCAGTTTCAAACTTTACCTAGCAGCCTAAATCATGTCCCATCATGTCCCAAGAGATGGAGTAGAGGGATCAACATGGCTTCATCAGAATGTAAGGCCTTCATAATCTCCAGATGCCAACCCTGCAGAAAGTGATGAAAGTTTATTCATCTTTCATCATGAATGCACGACAAGACTATTTCCTCACATAATGCACTATTAGCATTTGAAAGGATCAGCTTTCTCTTCCTTTCCTTTAAGCTATGTTAGGAGATCCTGATCTCCACAGATTTCAGACTCAAGGGTGCAATGGCGGACAAAATTAATTGAAACTGCAATCAATGTAATCGATGTAATTGCTACTTTAATTGCTTCAATTCTGAGCGCTACTGCAAGTGAGTGTCCTGCCTATGCATATTTATATAAGAAATTTGCCACATAAGAAGAGTCCATGCATTATTGAGTGAGTGTGTGCGATGGCGTTGCTCTGGAGTCGTCCCCGGAGCTCTTACGTCGCAATGCAGCTTAACACATTCTTCAACTTGGCGCTATTGTTTAAATTCGACTCCCATTGGACAAATATTGTACGAGTATTGTTATAAATGTACGCCAACCAACTAACCAACCCATGCACACAATACTCAAACACTCACACACACTCTAAAAGATGCTACATATTCTCACACACATGCATACGAGTGCAGGTACACTAAGACTGAGAATTCTTTAGAATTTGAAATACTTTGGCATTTGTTTGAGTTGAGTCTCAAATGATTTACTACAGAAGATAAACACAACGCATTGGAGCAGCAGCAGAGTAAGGAGGAGGTTCGGCATCAGCAGGAAAGGCGAAAAACGTACCAGCTGCTTGTCTAATGCGCTCACCACTCGCTGCCAACGGAAGTCGATATTATGGAATTTCTATTGTCTTTATCCTTTTGTCAGCCTTCGTTCGCTCGGTCGGTCGGTCTGAAGGTAGCCACCAATGAAGAGGCTGCGGGGGGCTGTGGGGGAATTAAAAAGTTTGACTTTTGTCATTTAGTGTTGTAGTTTGCGCACCTTTGTGTTTATGTATTACAGCAATCCAGCATACAATCCGGAATCCGGCGCTGCAGCAGACAAGGACGACTCTGTGAGTTGTGTTTGCGTTGGTCCTGCGTCAATGCGCAAATCGGTTTAAATGCGTTCGCAAGCGTATCTCGTACGGAATCTCTGTCGAGGAAAGTTTTTTCATTTAATAAATTGGAAAACTTTTATTAACCCGCAACTGACTCAAAGCAGCAAATCTTCAAAATGCGTTTTAAAGGAAGTCAAAAAAGAGCGGAAAAAATAAAATAGAATAAAAAAATTTGTGAAACGAAAGTCAGAAAAAAGTTTGACAATTCGATTTCGCAGCTCTGAGCGCGGCAAGCATGATAAATTACTTTTGTTGTTGGTATTGTTGTTGTTGCTTTTTGCATTTGCATTTTAATTTTGTTGCATTTTCCGCTGTGGCAAGCAACCACCGCAAGCACCGCACCAAATCCCTCAGGTACTTTTGCAACATTAAGTGTTTTGCATTTCGCACACACACGTCCTAATACACACACACTCGCACACAGGCACACATGCACACATACACACATGCAGGCAGACACACACTCACACTCCTTTATGCACTTTCTCTCACACGCTTGCATTCTGCCTCGTTCACATGCATAATTCGCTTGCGTATGTCAAAATACTTCGGCAGCCACAACAGCGGCGTCAACCTCCCCTTTCCAACTTCCGCTGGGTTGGAAACGGGGCTGATTTCGTGCTCTGTCTTTATCTTTTTGGCTCGGTTATTCCCTTGCCGCATTAACTCGTTGCGCGTTGCTCCTTACGTGCTTCGTTACGCACACAGCTGCATGAAGCCATGCCGCATTCGGTTCCTTTTGATAAATTGCATTTGCCGCAAACGCACTCACTCAGTCAGTCAGTCAGTCAGTCAGTCAGAAACGGGTTCGGCTCCCACAGTGGGATGTGAGGGGCCAAAATTAGAAAACCTAAGCTTAATGTAGAGTCAAAATGCACGTGTAATCTGTGACTAAGGGAAGGAAGGGCTCTTTCTTTAGTCTCTCCAGGTGGCAGCTGAAGTGGAACATGAGGAGAGTACTAAAGAGACTCAACCAAATTGGAGATTTCAAACCGACTTTTAGAGATATACAAACTGATTTTTAGAGATAGTCAAAAAATCCGCCCAATTCATTTAACTCAGCGATTCGTATCACATCTAATAAAGCACACAACGTCTCTGCTTTATTATTTTACTTGCTTCTCAATACGAATGCAAACTAAGGATGGAAGCATAGCGATTCCGTTTGAAACATTCCGACAGTTCTGCAACAGTTCATATTCCCGCACTGCTCAACTGAACTGAGAACAGAACATTCAGTTCGTTCATATAAATGAATCTTCCAGTACAGCCGTATCTGTTGCGAACATCAGAGCTCTCTGTGATGTCTTGCCTCCCACATAGCAGTAGTAACATAAAATAATAGCCTACTTTTAGGAGTGAGTTTCAAAATATTCGTTTATAGTTCATTTCATTTTGCAGAGTGATACGAGAGAAGCTAATGTGCATTTTTAAGAGCGTTTGTTTGGTTTTTAAATAGTCCCCATTCTTTCTTTTAATATATGCCCATTTTTATTGAGATTTTCATTACGCATTATAAGCAGACTTACTTGGATTGGTGTTGCTCAGGAGCCTTTATTCATGAGCTCAATATAAGATATCAATAAGAGTTCAAAGTGTTTTTAGGTAAAAGTAAAAGGCGGCGAATCAAAGTTTCTAATTCTAAAACACTCGAATAGATCAAGGCATGAACTTTGAATTGATACCAGGGATCATATGGAAACCTAGCTATGAAAAACTATTGACCCGCGATTCAACTGCTCAAAACTGTTCAGTATCATCGGAGGATCCCTAAGCCCTAAATGGCTAAACCCACCGGAACACGCTTATGTCATTAGTTCTGCAAATAAAATTGTTTTTCGAGTAATCTTCCATTCTCTTTTAGATGCCTCAGTGCTTGAAGACCTCTTTCTTCGGCGGGTAATCGGCCTACCCCACTTTTAATGTTCCCCTTGAAAATTGTGAAATTTCGTGTACTCACATCATTGGTATATAACCATATAACGAAGCAACTGTTCAGATCACCACAAAGACAAAATCCATGCACCCTAAAACTATGCAATCGTCTGATTTGTTTGACATAAATGTGAAAGAAATATTCACACTACAACTCAGCATAAAAAATAAGCCTACTTTTAGGCTGCACCAGTTTCATTCTTAAGCGCTAATTTGTTTATACGTATGCAAGCGAAATACCGGTAATCAAATTCACAACTGAACTCCTTCTATTTTCCACTTTATCCACTTAAAGTGTAGGAATGCCACACTGTGCGTGCATCCTCCCGGCTCTGGCGTCAGTCTCTGGAGGATACGCACGCATTTCCGAGATAATTTTCGTATCTTCTTGTTTTCGCTTTTATGTTTCGCTTGCGCTTTGTCTTCAGTGGCGGCATTTTTTCAATGCAATCTTTGTATATGACTGTGTGCGTGTGCCTCATCTACACGCAAACTACTCAAAGGATGCAAAGCAGTAGCTGCGGCAGCAGCAAATTCTATTTCCCCCTGCTCTATTGTGCTTGTTACGTGACATGCGTCTGTCAGTTTTTATGCTATTTATCCTGCACAACTGTTGCGGTGCTAAGTCATTTGTAAGGTGCACACAACGCACTTGAATAGTTTGGGTGCCGAAAGTGGTTTTAGCCTCTCTGATGCCAACGGCTGAAGGTCGAAATGAGGCAAAGACATTGAGGCGGCTTTTACACTGGGTCAACTGGGTGAGGTTAACTGTTTGAGCTGGATTTATGTGGGCTTGGACATAGGGAATTTGAAATGCTTTGACAGAGCTGCAATAGTTCGTATTCAGTGAGCTGAAACAGCAAAATAATTAAGAACGAGACCAACATTTTGTATCCTGCAAAGGTTTTACTCGTATCACTGCAACTTTCAGTGTGACTGGTGTATACGCTAACCCCTGATTGCTCCTGCACATTTGTTCCAGCGTTTTGTTTTAGATTTACCGAAAGTTTCCGCCAAAACTTCCAACTACAATTTGATTATGCGGCGATAATTTCCGCTTACCACAACTCAACAGTGCCCGATTTCAAACGAGGTTGACTCCAAATGAGGTTCATACGAGCATACTCGAGTTAAGTTCCCACAAGTTATGAAAGTCGACGGTGTATTTGTTGCTGTGAGAGTGTGTATTTGTGTGTGTTTGTGTGCGGTGTTTTAACCACCTTTGCCAAAAGAACAAACTGCCAACATATGCAAAATTTCAGCACAAACTAAATGGAGAAAGAAAAGGTAAGAAGCTTTCAAAGAAGTTCTCAAATGAAGACAGACAAAGTTGATGAAGCAGCAAAATGAGAACGAGAACTAAACCGACAGGAAAAGATTTTATTGAGTTTGAATTTTTTGTGGTTTTAACTCACACACACCCGCACATACACATAGAGACACACAGACACTCATACACATGTAAGCGAATATGATTTATGCTGCCAACAAACAAAGCGGAAAGAACAGTCGGTAAAACTACACAACAGCAAAACTTGCTTAACTCTCCTCAGGAGTTGAGCCAAAAATCTGCTATTGCATACTTCACACACGCCAGCTCACGCCCCCCCCTTCCCCTCCGTGTGCTGCCACAGTTCCTCCTCTTGCGTCTATTTTACGTGGAACACAATTTGAAGGTGCATATTTCGATTTTGTATTGACACGCGTGCAATTTGCTATGAAATCCGCTTGCTCTGAAAGCGCTGTCGTTGCTTCTGGTGCTGCTTCTGGTGCTGCTTCTGAAGCTGCTTCTAATGCTGCTTCTGCTTCAGCCGCAGTCTCAACACCTGCCACACACATCCTTGCGTTGTCGTGCGCGTGTCGTCTTGGTTTTTTAAGCGCTTGCCGTGGCGTATTTTGTCGCTCATGCGTGCCGGCTCCTGCTCCAGCTCCTGCTCCAGCTCCTGCTCCAGCTCCTGCTCCAGCTCCTGCTCCAGCTGCTGCTCCAGCTCCTGCTCCACCTCCTGCTCCAGCTCCTGCTCCAGCTCCTGCTCCAGCTCCTGCTCCAGCTCCTGCTCCAGCTCCTGCTCCACCTCCTGCTCCAGCTCCTGCTCCAGCTCCTGCTCCAGCTCCTGCTGCGCTTGCCGCTCGTAATCCTGCTCGAGCATGTGTTCTTGGCGTTTACTTAGAAAATCTATTTGACTCTTGGTAAATACTGCCACAAATACGCGCGTGCATGCGGCGTTACAGCGCCCGAGGTGCCTGGCATTTGATATTGATTGCGAGCGTTTTGGGGATTTCTGAGATGCTGCAGCACCGGAAATTGAATCCTTTGCATACTCGTGCCTCGCGCACATACAAATTTTACACAATTTAATAGAAAATTAAGGAAAAACTGCAGAAAACGCGCCACTTGAGTGTCTTGCAGCGGATCCTGCATGTCATAAATCAAGCTGGCTACATTAAAAAAATTTCCTTTTATTTGAGTTCAGCGAAGTGCCGAAATAACACAAAAAGAACGCAAGTGAACGGCACTGCAAATAAGAAGGGAAAAGTTCAAAAGCTCGCAAACAAAAGAACACTTAATTGCATTTTAAGGGTAATAAAATTCTTTACGAGCGCATGTAAACAAGCGAAAATATGTTTAAAATAAGTTCATAAATAAAAATTTACGCTCACTCAAAATAGCTACAAAGGGAATGCAAATATAAATGTAAATGTAAGTAAATACAACAACACCCCCGAACAACAACGCCAACAACGCAGCAATTTTTGCCTTTTTGTTCTTGATAAAGTGCGCACAATGGCAAAGCTGAGGCAGTCAACTCAGCGCCTGCACTGAGGCGACGGAAAGTAAAACAGCAACAGCAACAACAGCAACAGCAACAACAACAGCAACAACAGCAACAGCAACAACAACATCATCAACAACAACACCATCAACAACAACAACCGAAAGATAAACGTAATGTTCAAAACAAATGACAATTAAAAATTAACAATTTTAATAAGCGCTCAGAGATTACGCACGAAAAGAGCAGCAATTGTCATAAGCAAGTGGGAAAATAAATTAAGCATAGCATAATTCTAGGCGCGCATAAGTAGCACACACACACACGCAGTCCCTCCTACACACACACTCACACAATAGCACTTTGCATATGATTTATGCAAACGCTCACACACATGTGTGCACTCACTCATTCACTCACTCATTGTACAAAGCAAATTTATCTCTGAAAGAAGACTGAAAGAAGAAGCTGGATAAAGGAGCGGCTTTTCACACGCTTGAGTCCTTGGCATTTTTGTGTGACAGCAGAAATTCGAACAAAGGCAAAAGTTAAACAAAGATTTGCCGAAAAATGCCTAAGAAAGCACTGAAAGCAGTGAAGGCTTTGTAGGCTGGGGCAAAATTAGGTTTATGTGCATATGCAGGAAGCGCCTGTGACAAAGGGAATCGCACAGATTTGTTTATTACGAGTAAGTGCCAAGTTACAAGTGTCACACACACACACGCAAGGAATGAGGGCAACTAGTATGAGATCTTCAGCTTCTTTGTCTTTGATGAATTCCGACCGCTTGTGCTGATCTGCAGGACATTTTTAAAAATAGTGCGAAGTGGTTGTGGATTGAAACTATTCGTCCAATATTTTTTAAGGTAAGACTGCATGATGACTCCTTGTATCCTGAAGATTTTGTGTCCTGAATACTCTTCTAAGGAGACGAGTCGTCGGAGTTTAACTACGACTGAACAACATTTTACAGCTCAGAACGCCAGGGATTTTTTGAGGTGGCTAATAAAGTGGATCTATATGGACATGCCAACAGTATGTACTCATACAATGGATTGACTGGGACCATCTTCAAGGATTTAATGTTATTCATGGATAATTTTGCCAAATTCTTCAGATACATTCGGTCATATTTTCCCCCTCTCCTGCTTAGCTTTCACCTTTTCTATAATATAAAAACTGTATTTGGTGAATCTAGCAGCTAGTGAAAGAATTGTATTCCTGGACGGCCTTGGAGAGCGGTTAAAGAAGGTAGTGAATCAACAACTCCGGGCGCTAAAGCTGAAAGTAGCATATTTGGAAAATCGAAATTCTTTCACAGAAGAAATTACCCATTATCCACCCATTGAAAAAGACTGACTGACTATCGAGTGGGAATATTCTCTTCAGTCTCCTTAAGGATTCTTAGAAACCGATTTTATTGATGGCTGCAGCGAAGTAATTCTAATTTAAAAGCATATTATTATTATTTTTCTGACGAAATGGCCATTTCATTATAAAGCTTAAATTCAAATTAAGAACATTGCATTCCAATTATGAACAGATACATTGAAATTATGAGCAGATACATACAATTAATGAACAGATACATTCAAATTATGAACAGATACATTCAAATTATGAACGGATACATTCCAATTGTGATCAGATACATTGAAATTGTGAACAAAAACATTCAAAGTATGAGAAGATGCATTCAAATAATGAATACACACATTCAAATTATGAGCATATACATTAAAAGTATATCAGACTATGAGTGCATCTCCATTTCGTTCTGTATAATGCAGTAAGTTATCAGTGATAGATCATTAGTGATGTCATCTCTCTCAATCTGGATACGAGGTAAAAAGTACAATGCTTTCTGACTTATACAATCAGACTTCAATAGAGAATGTGTCGAAATGGTCTCCAGAATAACTCAACTTTATAAGAGGCAAAGCTCTGTGATAAAGTCAGTGACAACTTGAAAGTAGCATTGATAAATAGTGTTGTTGAATGATAGATAACAAAGGAGTTTAACTTTTTCTACAATTTCTCAAGTGGAATTGTTGTTAATAAACGAATTTAATTGAAACTTCTTTAAAAAGCAAACGATATTATATTAGTTCATACAATTCAGTGATCGAACTAGACCCTAATTTTCGCAACATACCTTTTCACTACATAAGTTTATCTCTAGAGAGCAGTTTAACCGCAACTTATGAGTTTCTGTTCATTTGCGCTGACAGAACACTCCAAAGTACTTCATTTTTAAATATTGTGCAATTAATTGAACACCCACAACACCAGACTGGAAGAGAATGACGTCAGCAAGAATTATAAAAGTAGCATCAATTATTCCACAGACACAGAACAACCCAACTCATGGCACCATCTGTCTGATCCCAAAGAGAAACGCTCTTGCAAATATGGAAACTCCTCGCAATGCCTCCAGAGATTTTGGGTCCACCAAAGTAAACATTTACTCACGCTTTGCGTCAATGGTTCCCAGACTGCCCCAGACTCCCAGAATACTGCGAGTAACATAATTAAACGACGCTATCGATAAACTCACAATTAGAGTTCAACAAACGCCAATTAAGCAGGCAGAAGGCACTTCAATGCCAACCCTGCTAGTATGGGGGAAAGATGGTAACTCCCAAATTAAAATTTCAATAAAACATGACAAAGCATTAATTTGGCAGGCATTAAGCGAACACACAGAGCCAGGAGTATAAAAAATGTTTCAGTCTTAAGGAGAGGGAACACATTTCATATTTTCGTGGATTCACGTTGGAAAAATTGTTAGAAAACTGTTTTGTGCAATTTCTTGGAAGTTGTATTAAGACTAAAGTAGGAGAGAATCTTGGGAGCCATAAAAAGAGTGTTGTCGGCACACAGTCAACAACCAGGCTACAATGGAGCAGTCAAACTGAGATTACAGTGCCATCGCTGAGATGACAATCCCCTCTCTTTCGATTGTTTTAAAGTTCTCTTTTCCGTACATTGTCCTTATCCATAAAATAAGCGTCCTAGAGATGACTAGCAGCTGGTCTCCGTAATCTAAGAGTGTGAATAAGTGGTAGTCTCGAAGTCGAGGAATTGTGGTTTCGAATCCTGCCCAGAACATGGTCGCAATATGCTTCCTTGTGAATATTTTTCTCTTCGAGTTGAAGTCCGTTGTTCTATTTGCCAGTACTTATTTTCCCATCACTTGAAAACATAATTGATTATGGTATTATAATAACTATGGATAGCCACTATTTTGCAAAACGAAACTAACATTCGCATTATTTATGTTGCACCCCAAAAGTATGCTGTGATTTTCTATGAATCGTTTGTATATATGAGTATTCTTGGCTTACTTGAGCTGCCTTTTGCTGCCAGGGCTAATCTAGGCATGAGTACTTTCATTTATAAAGTGAACAAATTAAAATTTCAAGTTTTCCACATCAGAAATAACAGAACCATTGTTCAGGTGCACCATCGGTGTTAGACTATACATTCCATTCGTTTCACATAAAACTGAAGCAAATTCAAAATCCTTCCATCTCTCTTGAACTGAGCCAATAGTGGCAGGACTCTGTTATACGAGTAGACCTTCGGCTTTCCTGAGCTGTGTTTTGTGCATATTTTCTTGATTTGATTTTATTCCATCAACAATTTCCCTCAGCTCCTTGCCAAAAGTCCTTTCACAATTGCTCGTGTCTTATTTTATTACACTTTTACTAACATTTTTCCAACGAGCTTCGATGTAAGCGCGATTGTCTCAATTAAACTTCACACTTACTACTTATTTTCAGGAGTTGGCACTGCCGCTGTTGTTGTTGCTGCCGCGTTTGCCGCATTAGGCATAAACCATAAAAATTGGAAAGAAAATGCTGCAGCCTACGCACGCATTCAGACAACTCTTGCAGTGGAGGCGTACAAATACAAGTACACCACGAGACAAGGACCAGCGCGGGAGCAACAAACACCCACACTCACAGACTTGTCATCTGCACTGGTGTTGGTGGCTGCAATTTAATTTCGTCAAATTAAAATGTAAATGCGACAATGTGAAATATTGTTATGGTCCCAATTGATTCCATTTGAATCCTTGGCTCAGCACACAGCGAAACACGCACAACTTTTGCCTCCGCCACTGCTTCCGGAGGGGCATGGGAACATATTTACAATATTTTGATTTTTATTAAATAAACACGCGCACACAACAACAAACGAGAGCAAGAAAAAATTTATTATAATTTCGTATTTGTGCAAAAGTTGGAGCTGTAAGCGGCTTAACTGCCGAAATTCAAGCGTCGGCGTTGGCGATGACAGTGGCGATGGTGTTGGTGTAGGCGAGGGCGCTGGCGATGGTGTTGGCGAGGGCGCTGGCGATGGTGTTGGTGTTGGTGTTGGCACCGGCAGCGGTGTTGTCCATGGTGTTGGCCTGAGTATTGCTAGTAATGGGAATGGGAATAGGAATGCTTGTTCGCATCGCTCTGTGAATGGGCTTGGAAGTAAAAAGGAACCTGGGTGTGAAATGCGAATACCAATAAGAGACGTGAGGGTCGCCTCCACCCTCCCACTCACTAAGTAGGGCAATCAAGTTGCTCCAAAAACTTCAAATATTGATTGTAATTCAATGGATTTTTCATTTTTGATATTTCCTTCTGTCGTTTCAGCTGCTGAGGGAGTGTGAATGCGAAGCTAACGTTGCTGACGATGACGACGACGTGGATGACGGCGACGAGGATGACAGGGATGAGGACAAAGTTTTCTTTTGCCATATACGAGCAAGTGAGGAGTGCCAAATTGATTATTATAAGCCGAGGAAGGAAGGCATGCCGAAGGGTGGCATGGCGAAGGCTGGTTTGTTAGAAGGGTGGCATGATGGAAGGGTGGCATGGGGAAAGGGCGCTTGAGCAGCATTGGTAATTGTTGAAATTTTATTTTAAGTCGAATTTATGCAGACAAGTGTGCAGTCAAAAGTTTCTCTTTCAATTTAATTTTTTTTATTTTTCTTTACTGGCATTAAGTCGAAAATAAATAAAACAAATTCGCCAGGCTTAAAAGTTGAATGCGAGGATTTGGTGCGACATTTAGAAGGATTAGGCAAATTTTTATGTATGAAATTCAATAACATTTTACTGTATTCTAGTGATAGGGTAAGGAAGTCAATTGATAGTACGTGGAGATTTCAGCACATGTTAAGCCACAATGTGGAGTTCATGGTCCCTTCTTAATGGAGAGTTTTTTCGTGCAGAGCATCTTGGTTTGCATGGTCAACTGGTGTACAGCTTCCAGATTCCTCAGGGAGACAAAATGATTCTTCGGCTAAGGCAACTTATGATGATCTGTTCACCTGATCTCTTCTTGAATCATTTTCTATTCCTTGATGATTTTTATGGCTCTGAAAATACCTGAAGATGTCAGTGAGGGATCTACCTTTCTGGTGTATGTCATTGCCAATATATTACACCTATTTTAACAGAGTCCTGTTTACTTTGGAATGCACCTCGTATATCGAAACACAGGACACTTCAAATTGAACTCAATTATGGTGAGGATGGGGGCCCACCTCGGATGGCTCCTGCAGATGTTGTATGGAGGAAGAGGAGACCGCCTTGCATGTGCTAACACAATGTCCGGCTCTCTTATACACCCGCAGGAAACACTTGGAATTCTTCCAAGGTTCTCTTAGTATTGTGAAACCTCTGTGGCGAAAACTCGTCATCGCGTATATCCAGAAGATAGCGTTCAAAGATGTACTTTGTGCCTGTGATGGGGGCTCAATAGATCGTAAGGTGGCTGCACATTGACATCCCCTCTACAATGATATTAAATAGAACATTTCCGAAGTCTCTGAAAAGTTCCGATAGGTTGAAGTGGGTTTCTGCAAACAAGAACGTTTGCTTCTAAGTAAACTGCTCAGTTAGAGAGTAAAGCGACCGGAAGAAGAGTTTAGTTAAGGCGTGTACAAAAGTTAAAGCACCCTATTAAGTGATTCTTTTAAATGTGAATAGGTTTTCAATAGTTGCAATCGCTTCACCACTCCAGTTGCTGCTCTACCACAAAAACAATGAAGTTGCCAAGTCAAAAAATGTTCTGGAAATATTGGCAATACTGATATTTTTATATGGAAAAACTCTAATTCTAAGCACAAATCGTATCTTAGATATGAGCAAGATCCCTTGAATCCTCCAGAATACAAGAAGTCCTCTCAGAAGTAAACCTGAAAGCAGATCTGTAGATGAGACTATCCTCATCTATTTAAATAAATAGGGTCATCACAATAGTGTATAACAACCTTAAATATATTTATTCTAATGCACAAACCATAAGGACGTCGAAATCGGATAAGCCAAACAATAAAAAGTCGTTAATAATAACGACTACGTTAAATTTTCTTTGTGGCACACTTGAGCAAATATCAAAATAAGCGGCAATTAGCAAATAGAAGATAGGGAACTCAAACTCATGCATGAGTAAAGGATTATCAGAGCTTTATATAAACATAAAAGCTCTAAGCATATGAGAAACATAAAAAGCTTTTAACATAATATACAAACATTCACTTCAGTGAGCACCAAAATGTTCTTTAACCCTTTTTTTCTCCTACCTCTGAGTTGGTTTATTCTCCGCAGCCTGATCCAAAGGATTCAGTTTTGTCTTGTAGATTTCGGACTTCTGGATGCTCATATGATCCATTTCTCCATCTCTCCTCATTCTCTACCTACTAAGGCAACTTCTCGCAGGATTATAACCAACCGAAAGTGATTACCCAAATTTGTGGTGCCGGGAAAATAACTACCTTCGCAACAAAACCCATCCAGGGAAGCAAAAAACTAATTTTTTAAATTGAAAGTTCAGCCAAACTAATGCTGAGTGGTTGGTGCAGCACACGGAAATCAAGGGAATATTCCGCTCAGCATTCCACTCAGGAGCTGATCACAAAAGCACACCTTTTCATTATATTTATTACGCTTGAACTTTCTTTAAATACATTAAGCAGCTACAAATATTCACACAAATTCATACAAATACAGTCTCTCGCACACACACAGGCACACTGACACCCTCACACATACACACTTTCTTACACTGTGCCCTATTGTGTGTAGGTGACTGCGGTAACTTCGCTGCCACCCCTGCACTCAGCTGGCACAAATAAATCCATAAAAATGTGCGCATCTTCTGCAGCAGCCATTTGGGAAGCTGGCAACTGAACGGCCCCAATACAACCCCCCGGTCCCTTATGAATTTGAATGTGGGGGGGGGGTGGCATGCCATATTGTGTCGTGCTTATTTGATGCCACATAAAAATGCAAAGCCGCATCTTTTTCAAATTTCATACAGAAATGCACAAAAGTTCATTCTCTTTTTTCTTTTGGTGCACAAAAAGTTATTGTCGCATTTTGGTGGTGTGCTGCTGCTGCTGCTGCTCGTATTGTTGTTGTTGTTGTGTGCCACTGTTGTTGTTGTCTGGTGGCTTTTTTTCGCCCTGGTTGGCATTTTCTGCAATATTCTTGTTAACTTTATACATGCTACGCTCAATTTTCAATAAAATATGCAAATTTATGCCGCATTCGATGGAAATGCGCTTTGCGGTTGTAAGTTGCAAAGACTGCTGTGGCAAAAAGGAGCAAAGGAGTATGCAGTTGGCATTGTGGAATGTGTCGTTTTGCACACCAACAAATATTTCCCATAATGTATTTAACAATTTCATAAAGCCGCAATTTTTTTGTGCCCGCTCTCGGCGCGACACAATCACACGCCGTGTGCAGCTGAGGGCGTTGAAAAAGTGTTAAACGACCGCAGCGACTCGTGCATGGGCCGGCTTAATGCACATCAGCGTAAGTCGGGAACTTGTTAATGATGTGGTCAGGCCATTTACGGCAGCTGCTCAGAGCTCAGCGTGCCCATCATGTCACGTCACGTCACATAAATTGAAGCTGAAAGTTGTGTAATTGTCGCGTCAGCGGCAACATAATCAGTCGGCAGGGCGAGCAATGTTCGTAGTGATAGCACAGCCAGTGCTGAGTTCTGGAACATACATGCTTGCGGGCAGCGATGCCAATAGTTGACTGACGGCAAATGTAGCAGGGGCGGGGGTGTTGTGTGAGCGGTGGTCAGGTACGAGCACTTCAACTTGTGTTGTATGCGGAAGTTGAAGGCAAAATTGGTTGCCACAAACAACAAGAGTAAATAGAAAATTCTCTCCAAAAAAGCCCAAAAGTATGCTAACAAAATAAGCCAATATGCAAAACAGATTCCGATCCTTGCCATAATTTGCTTCGGCATCTTGTCATCGCCACAAATCGCATAATTTAAGCATGCTTTATGCCGTGCCCGCTGCTATTTTGTGCCTAAAATTGCACTATAAAATATGCGTTAAACAAATTTATTTGTGCATTTGACACGTGTTGTTTCTCCTTTTCCATTTTGTATAGATTTCTTTTTTTGTTTCGCTTCGAATTCGTGAACTTTTTTTTATCATTTTTCCATAATTCGTTTTGTTTGACAGTTTTATTGCCACGTGCTTCCTTAGCTTGCTTTTACACAAAACCCGCCACAGCAGGAAGAAACGAGCCCTGCAAACTTTTATTGCATATTTTTCGGCTTTCTTGGCTAGGATTTTAGCGGAAACATTTATGCCTGCAATATATTCCACATATCTTGTGGCGCGCCGATACGCTTTTGGTGTGTCGCTGTGTTTGAGCACCACAAAAATGTCATTTGCCCTTGTGTGCAACACAAAAATGTAGCATATTTTTTGGCGCAGCACATTGTTACAATACCAACAGCAGCAGCAGCAGCAGCAGCAGATACTTGCAAAAGAAATGTTACCATGGAGACTCTTACAAGTACAAAAAGTGGTACAAAATTGATGCAAAGGAAGGGGAGCCAAGCATAAATTAAAATTCCGCAAATTCTTAGCAAGTTTCCAGTTGGAAAAATGGCTGCCTTAATAGCCGCCACCACGACGATCAAATCATGAACTCAAACTGTGCCATAAAGAGCTGCATTTACCACACAATAAACACACAATAAAGCACAATTCTTTAAAGGAATATAAACCCCATTGAAAAGCAAAGCAATTCAGCGCAAACCAAGAAATACGCAGGGTTCTTTGTGCGCCATTTAAGAGGATTTGTAAACGATGCGATACCCACTCAGTAGCAGGAACAGGAACATTTGCCATCCACACACATTAACGGACGTCTTGAACGGCACCGAAAGACCGACCGACCAAGGATATTGCAACAGCAGTGCACCAAATGCAAAGCCAAAGCCAAAGTCAGCTGCTGAGATTGAGAGATAGCATTTATTCGAAGGCAGAGCTCACCATAATAATTTCCCATTTTGCAAAAATAATTTAACGAGAGGACGAGAGATGCCATTCTCGACGCTCATCTGCTTGGCAATCGCAGAGTTACAAAGCGATTTCCTCGCCGTGCAACGAGAACCGCAATTCACCAACAGCAGCAACGCAACAATTGCTGGTAATCGAGTTTTATGATGAGTTGCAAGCAATGCGATGCACGAAACACAGTCATTTCCGTATCCGCCGCACACACCCACCGCCCCTGCATGTGACCCAAACGAGTTGCCGCTGGAGTTGTACTGCTGTGCATGTGCCTGGCGAGTGGGTGTGTGTGGGGGTGTGTGGGGGTGTGTACGGGGGTGTGTGAGTTTGGTTGTTGTCATTACAAAATGTCGCCGCTTCGGTTATGAATTCAACTGGAAGAGATTCAATCGCTGCAGCAGCGCCAGCACCCAACTAAACCAAACTAGTCGTAAACCGAACCGAACGGAGCAGAGTCAGTTTGAATTGAAAGGAACGAAATGGAAAAATGCAGAGTCCTAATGGTATGTTATTATCCTTGCTAGTTGTACGCGTATCCTTGTTATTATTTTTGATTATTATTATGTTAAGGATAATGGGACTCAGAATTGGTTGAGGTTTTCCATTTTGTCATTGCCATTGTAATTATTTTTATTGTTGTCGTTGTGGCGCATAACAAAGGCTGCTGAAAAGTGAAGAATATTATCATTAAAATTACTTTTAAAATGTGTAAAAGAAGGGGAGGGAGAGGGTCTCTGAGGGCCAATTGACAGCATAATCAATATGGAAAGGAAGATATGCGGACTTGTTAAGAATACTCGTACGCTGCAGCATATCAGAGATCTTCTGAAGGAGTGCAATTATTTGGCTTTAATTATAACTGTGAAAAATCGATTTCCAATGTGCAGAAAAAAGGATGAAAATCATGGTTGAATTGTATGGAAAGGTTCCTCGCTCTCCTGCTGAACAACCCATTAAATTAAATTTGATAACAGTGGCAGACAAGAATAAGAGTCTCAGAGATAGAAGCGGTTGCATTGTTTTCTAACTGAACTGACTCGAATTGCACGAGTATATGAAAGGGAAGAAGCTGCCTAAAAACGCTCAAACAGGTGCTCCATAAACAAATTGACCTGATGGAGGTTTTATGGTTTCATGAATAAAATGTATCAAAATTTAGGACGAAGGTTTTATCTCCAAGGCGGGTAAAGCGAATCACAACTCTGCAAAGGATTATAGGCCAATCAGTCTTTCGTCATTTCTAGAAAGGCTGGTTGGTCTTCACATAGCAAACACAATCAATGAGCAAGACTTTAGCGGTGCTCAAGACGCCTATCTTAAGGGTAGATCAGTGGAAGTGGCTCTGCATGAAGTGATTAGTTACATTGAAACAGGTTTGGATGTTAAAGAATATGTTTTGGGCGCCTTCCTAGACATTGAGTGCGCCTTCAACAATGTGAAACTTAAATGAATAAGTTCGCCACTGGAGCGTATTGGGGCGGATGACAAGATGGTTCAGTGGATCAACAATAGGTTGGAACATAGAATAATCACCTCATCTCTGGGTCGTTCAACTATTAAGAAGGCAGTTACAAGAGGAACTCCACAAAGCGGTGTTTTATCACCTATTCTGTGGAACCTTGTTATCAACGAAATTCTCACCAGGTTAGAAAGAGCTGGGAGAAAAGTAGTTGCTTATGCGGATGACGTTGTAATCATGATAAAAGGAAAATTTATTCCCACAATCAGTGAACTGATGAACTCTGCACTTATTACTTTGGAGGGATGGGCAAAACGAAATGGTCTTGGGGTTAATCCTGATAAGAAGGATCTAGTTTTGTTTACTAGGAAATACAATATACAAGTGGTCAATCTACCATCGATAGGTAGTACTACGCTAAATCTTGTCTCTACTCCAAGCTCTCATGGAAGAGAAGCATCTAGGAAGGCTCTATGTGCTTTTTATACATGCAACAGAACCTTTGGGAAACAATGTGGAGCAAAAACATATATCGTACACTGGATTTACACGGCGATTGTAAGACCTATTCTATCGCACGGGGCATTGATGTGAAGGGAAACGACGAACACTAAGTCGGTCATAGACAAGCTTCGTAAGGTACAGAGACTTGCATGCCTAGGCATTACTGGGGTGACCAGATCTGCACCACAGGCAGGACTGGAGATGCTACTGTACTGTATATAGGGCGGAAATTCTGGTAATCAGCGGCTTAACCACATCGATCTCTTGGCCGTTGAATGCAAGCACCTACGAGAAATTAAGATGGGTAGAAATACCAGAGTAACCGGGCATAATATAAAGCGGCAAGCAGCTCCCATTTGGAAGAAACGTCTTCTGCAAATTGGAGGACATCGAATGTGCATAGAGGTTTCTGGTTCGTGGGTGCATGAACTGCAAACATCACTGGAGGAAACTCAACACAAATTAATGAGATGATATCTGAGTTTCCAGTGACTCGTCAGATATCCGGTGAGGATTCGGAGGTCTTCTCTATTTGGTATAAAGAGTTTTTTAGATGCTCCTCTATGTGGAGTTAGAAATCTTTTGGGTTGACGTTGTCCTACATTTGTAGTCCATTGCTTGGAGAATTTCCGATCTACACATTTTCGCAACAATTCTTGGTTGAGTCCTTTTGGTATTCCACAGAATGGTTCAGGGCGAATTAAGGGTCTTAATATTCCCTTTTTGGGTAGTTGGTTGGCGTGTTCTCTATGCCCTGGGATCCAATGCTATTTGAATCTATTGTGATGCCCCAGTTCATTTAAAAGGCTACGGCAATCCTTGATCAGTCTTGTTGAGACTTTAAAGGCTTGTAACTCCTTTAAGTCCGCCTGACTGTAGGATGGTATATCAATATGTGCATCAGACGCTTTCCTGCGTAAGCAATCCCTTGTTTATGTCTCTGTGGCATAGGTTTTAGCCTGGAGGATTGATGCTAGTTTCCCCATTGAGAGGGCTTTTGTGAAATAATGCCAGCTCCCACACTACCCCCTTCCAGATTGGATCCATCCGTGTATCATACTTGAGAGCCTGTTTCAGGGATAAATTTGTTTGTTCTACAAATATAATTTATTACTAATAAAATTTAATTAATAGTTATTCATAAATAATTAATATTATTTTAATAAATTTTTGAAGAAATTTTCCAAGTCAATTCTGAAAAATAGACTAAAATAATAATAAGAAACGGAACTGGCAGAAAAATAGAAGCGATTGGAAACTTAAATAATCGCTGCCATTTCCTCCGTCAGCAGGAGAATTTATTGCCAGGTCGCACATAAATCTTGCCAAATGGAAAACGGCAAGAAATGCAAAATTGTCGTCGTAGTGAAATTAATTTCTTATCGAAATCCGAAGGAAAACTTTTATGAACCTTATATAAAAATCCACTTAACACCAATGCTACCAACCCACACACACACACACACACACACACACTTGAAGAGGGGCGCAAAAACGCATTGACAAGCCGACAAATGCATTTCCTGGCATGCATCGCACCTTAATGGCTGCCGATTTCTTTGCGCTGGCAGGAGCGGCTTAGCAGGTGCTTTTCAATGCGATTTTTTCTGTTTGTGTTCGGGTTCGGGTTCGGGTTCACTTGGCAGCCAAACTTTTGCCGCACCGAAATTCAAAAGTTCACACGTTTATTAGTAGCTGAACCCTAACCCGCGGGCGCCCCTTTTTTGGTGTTGTTGTTGTTGCGACTGCGGCGGCGTTGTTGCTGTCAGCCGCGCGAAAATTGTTTTCGAAATGCCAGCGACGACTTCACGTGCAGCCAAACCGCTGCTGCCTCCCCGCCCCGGTGGGCTGCTGCTGCCTGAACGACATATTGCCAGGCAACGGAAAGTTTCCTTCGAGTCGTGAGCATTTTTTTTTGTTTCTCAGGTTTTTGTGTAAAATTTGTGCAAATCCGAAAAAAGTGTCATAAATTATCGCATTCGGCTGCGATTTAAGAATGCGAAAGGATTCAATTTGTTATTGTTGGTGTTCTAATGGTACGTATGGTTTTTGTTGTTGTTGCTCTGATTGAGGTTGAGGTTGAGGTTGATGTTGTTGCCGCATTTGGCATTTTAGGATTTTAGATTTTACTGACTTAACTGACTTTTATGCGGCAGCACAAATTGAATATTGTAGGTTTTTGCTGCCTTTTTATGCGTGTGTTTGCAAGGCTTATTGTGTGTGTGTGTGTGTGTACGCGTCAGCATTCCTGTGTATGTGTGGGGTCTAAGAAGTGCACTCAACGTTTTATGGCAGCGATTTGGATTATTAATTTTATGCCCTCTGCGAACTGTGCGTCAGCGCAACCATTTCGTCGCTGGTTCGTTGCCTGCCCCGCCACGTTGCCGCGCAAGTTGCGAAAGTGTAATTTCGTCCGCTGCAGCAAAAACCGCAGCAGCAGAAATCACGCTTCAGAGCGCGAAAATTTGTTTATTGAAGTGAGAAATGCTTTTGCGCCGTACGAAAACCGCAAATCTGTGTGCTGCACTCTGGCCGCGTGTGCACTCCGGCGACGTACCACAAAGTTGCGTCAAGCAAAACGTTGTCGCCATTAAGGAAATTATAATTTAATGCAATTGCCCAGCATCGAATTGGACGCGTTTGGGAAAAACACTTTCAGGAATTGGAGGGAAACTTGAAAACTTTAAAGAGTGAGTTGTTTCACTTTCATCAATTACAGAATTTAATTAAAGAGTGTTGAAGCTGACTTAAACCAGAGCTCTTATATGTGATTAAGACACATCCCTCCTTGGTTCTGATCAATGGCATATATATGACGATACTCTAACAAATTGCTTTCCATATTATTACTACTTAGCTTGCTGTAGTTCTTGGAAGACCCTAAATTCCGTGAGAGCAATACTAATGGATCCTTAGTATTCTTATTATCATTGGATGTAGCGCACTTCGTCCAATTTGATCTCTTGTTTAACCACGCATTTTAAGGATGGAACCTTGTTTCTTGAAGTCACGGAACTCTTCATTTCTATCACAGTGAAATAATTTATTTGGTAGTATTTAACCAGGACAGTTATTGTGATCTTATTTGCTCAGCCGCCACCTTCATAACAGCAGAGAGATTATATTTGGCTGAAATGTATTTCCTGTGTTCATAAGTGGAAGGATCACAATAAAGGGAATACAAATACGTCAATTCAACTTCTTTCGCTTTCGCCACACACATTTGAGGGGAATTTGTTCTATGTGCCAGGTAAAGTTCCATTCTACAAGGCCGTATCCCATGAGAACCTTCTTCCATTTTCGTGTCTCATCACTCTTCACTTCGGGATGCTTTAACCCAAGTATACAAGTAGGAGATTTAGATGTGTTTTGCTTCAAGTTCCTTAATATTTGTGGACGCACTTTTAAGACTACCAAATATGAGCAAGTCTGAGGCTGCTAGTCGCAGGACATTCACATAGAATGTTTGACATTTCACCAGTCTACACTCGAACAGTTGACAGATGGCAGAGTCGGCTAAGCATAATAAAGTACTTTCTAAGTCTGGAGTGACCTGGTAAGATATTCTACTAAGGATATGCAAATCTTCCTTGTTCATTTCAGGAACTTTTCTGCGTAAAGACATCGCTAGAATGCGAATTGAAGGGTGTCTTTCATAGACTGTCCTTAGTTACAGAACGATGAATCTCTGTTCTGGGTTAATTGCTTCATAAACATGCAGAATGGTGGTATTTAAAGTGAAAAGAGTCCTTGTAGAGATCATTACCTTTAGAAATATACTCAAAGAAATATGTATCCACCAAGAGAGCTACCATGGCGTCAATTGGATGCTTTCAAATTTAAATGATAGTCTAGAACACAGTACTACGAGAATCTGCCCAGGTCTGAGAGCCACAGAATGAACTCACACCGCGTACTGTATAAAGGAGTTACTCAATCTGTAAGGAAGTCGAACACTGAATTATGAATATGACTACTCTCATGATTAATGTAAAGGAATTGTATACCAAACTGGCCACACGCTTAATATCCTGATTTTCTTCTCTAATTTCTACTTGCGAGTTATAAGAAAAACAATTCAAAACAAGTTGTTAGGATTCGTGAGGATTCCTAAGCAATTATCTACGATTAAACTTGAAGCGCTGCCAGAGAAGTGAACTGCAGGCCTCGGAAAAGGAAATCATTAACTGCTCATGGAAGTAGGAGAGAAAGAGAGGCCCACCGAAAGAGTGAGGTAGTAAGAGTGAGATAGAGCGAGAGGCAGCTATGGCAAGGATTGAAGCTGCCAGTGACATTAATTGAAATGCCAAACTTGTTTGCAGTATTAGGACCACAGCCTGGGATTCGCCAAGGATGTGTGCACAATAGTTGTAATAAGGTTTATGCATTGTTTACTATTTGCACGAGTGTAAACCTTGCAAGGATGCGTGTGCCTGTGTGTGTGGCCATGTGCGGGTACGTGTGTGCGTATTGTGTGTTGGAAGATAATGAATTTAATTGTGGGTGGTATTGAAATTTGAGTACTGCACCTGAATCCCTAACAAAGGCAATTGTTGGCAACAGAATAAGTTGGCGCTGCAGCTGCAGCAGTGGCTGTGGCAGTAAGCAATGCAAACAGGATAATGTGCACGCTTGAGCTGCAATAATACAGGCGGCATTAGGGCTCAAATTGAACCTTGGGTATGATTGTGTTTCATAAGTTGTGTTGCTGATGCAAAAGGTCACAGGGCGACATTGTCCAGTGTGGGAACAGTGAGGCGGATATGGTATTTTCCTACACGGCTTGGCTTCATCTATGAAAGAAGATATTAATTCAAGAATGAAAATTCCAAGAAACAAATCTTCACTTTCTTAATGCCAGTAATTTAATTTGTTAATGACTGAAATTCAGTTTCTTAATGTCAGAAAATGCATTTCTTAATGTCAGTAATTCAATTTATTAATTACTGAAATTCAGTTTCTTAATGTCAGAAATTTAATTTCTTAATGTCAGTAATTCAATTTATTAATTACTGAAATTCAGTTTCTTAATGTCAGAAATTTAATTTCTTAATGTCAGGAATTGAATTTATTACTGACTGAAATTGAATTTCTAAATATCGGAATCTCAATTCCTTAAGAGAATTATTGCCACTATTCAATTTCTGTTAAAAAGTAATTCTTCAATTTAGTGAAGATGGTAACTCAATTTCTGGAAATTAGTAATAGCGTTATTGAAATATTCTTATTTGATTTCTTAAATTAAGTAACAGAGCTGCTGATATTCAAATATTTTAATTCATATAGTTAATTTCTTACAATCCAGTAACTAATTGCTGAACTTAAAACATGTCATTGATGTACTTTTCATTCAATTTGCGAATTTTTATAAATTAATTGCTAAGAAATTAAAAATGTGTTCCCAATTTCTGTATATCAGTAGTAAATTCTTTGTAATCCAAAATGTTCATAACTGATATGTAAAAATCAGTCGTTGGAATTAAGTAATTATGTTGCTGATAATTTCTGAAATACAGTAAACAAATTTCTGTAATCCAATATGTTCATAACTGATATTTATGAATTCAGTTTGCTGGAATTAAGTAATTATGTTGATGATAATTTCTGAAAATGAGTAAAATAAATTTCTGTAATCCAATAAGTTCAGAACTGATATGTAGGACTTCAATTACTGGAATTAAGTAATTATGTTGCTGATAATTTCTGAAAATCAGTCAAAAATTTCAGTAATCCAATATGTTCATAACTGATATGTATGAATTCGGTTGCTGGAATTAAGTAATTATGTTGCTGATAATTTCTGAAAATGAGTAAAATAAATTTCTGTAATCCAATAAGTTCATAACTGATATGTAGACTTCAATTACTGGAATTAAGTAATTATGTTGCTGATAATTTCTGAAAATCAGTAAAAAATTTCAGTAATCCAATATGTTCATAACTGATATGTAGTACTTCAGTTACTGGAATTAAGTAATTATATTACTGATGCTTAGAAACACAAAATTAGCTTTTGAAGTTCGTAAAGTCAATAATTAAATAACTGAAATTTAGTAATTGATTTCCTCAAATTTAACTTAATGAACAAAATAAATGAATTCAGTAACTGAATTTAAGTAAACGCACTTTCAAAAGCGGTTCCACAATTTCTTAAAGCGAGCAACACAATTTGTTTGAAGTACCCTCCTATCTCCACTACGAATTATTGCAGTCAAATCCTGCCCGCAGAATTGTCCACTTTGACAGTAAATGATGTTGTAAAATTAGCACAGCCACGCCCACTTTATTAGTAATAACAGTTCATAAGTGCGAAATGCTCTGAGCCATTTTTAAAGTGTACGTTCAAATGGTGCAAATGCAAATTGAGACTAATTGAAGCAGTAAATTGCACACACACACCCCCACACCATACTCACAAACACACACAAACCCATGCACAGGAGCAAATCAGCCGCCCTCCCTCTCTCTCTGTCTCGCTCTTTCTAATGTGTCCTCTGATCTGCATAATTACACATACGCCAGCAATTAATATCTCGATACATTATCTACACCATTGGGCTGTGACGCCAGGAACGGAGCCATTGCAGTTGTGTTTCCGCACGCTCATTCATCCGGCCCGCCCACACTCACGCCCACACTTCCGGTGGCTCGCCGGCTCCTCGTTCGGCAGTCCGTTCATTCGTTCGATGGCTTGTTTAATTTATTAATATTCATATGAGGCGGAATGAATGGCACGCTTCCTCCGAGCGCTAATCTAGTGTATTGCAATAATTTTCAATTTGCCCAAGGGCAAATCAGGCCCGGCTCACTCACTGGCTCCTCACATGGCTACGGGTAAGAGCCGGTTCCCGTGGATGGCGCTACAGCAAATTGCAACAAAATCAACTGGCAGTGGCGGTGGCCGTGCTGGTGGCAGTGGCAGTAACAACCGCCGCAGTAGTAGCTGCAATGAGCAAAATTAATGCAATAAATTCGCGAAATGACACAGAGTCACTTAGTCACACACACACACACACACATACACACTGTGTATTCTGAAGTGTTGTTTCTGTTTGTGTTTGTGTTTCGGTGTGTGGCAGGATTCGTGCGTAGGTGTGAGTGTGCAATCATCGCATGTGCTCTGTGCCCCTGCCTATGTGGAGCTTATCTTGCCATCAACTTTCAATATGAAATATGCAACGAGTGCATTTGTGTGTAATTTGATAATATGATACACCAGCTCCACTGCTGCTGCCACTGATGTTGTTGTTGCTGGCGTTGCTGTTGCTGTTGCAATTGCAGACATGTCGCAACATGGTCTGTCTTCATGCCTTGCAACATTATGACATTTGACATTTCGAAGCGGAAATCATTCTGAAATTGAAATTTATTGGCTCTCTGATTAGGATAAACAGCTTGATTTACAATGGCCGCAAATATTGTTGTTGCATGCAAATGTTTGACTTGCGTCTATTGGAAATTGGCCCTGCTCGGGGGCTAAATACCGAAGATGGGTGTTGAGAAGCGTTAGAAACTATTTGAACAACATGTTTGCAACCGTGTCGAGTTCACGGAGGAGACTGGCACTGCCGTAAATTTATGAAGTTAATGCTTTAAGCGCCCAAGCGTACTGAAAGAGGTGATTTATCCTTTTTCTGTAATAGAATTTCACCTTTCTTACCACTGGTGAATAACAGAACTCACCACTTTGATCTTAGAAATATGAATACGCATTGTTGAGTTGGAAGAGAGAAATATTGGTACAAAATGTGGACACATGAAAATAGCAATCACACAAAAGCGACAGTAACTTCTTTAATGGATTATGAAACGCAGATGGAACCAGTGTTATAGGAAAGACAACATTTACCGAATGATAGGAAGGTGAAAGTCCCCAGTATATTGGGTGATTTCAGAATATCCTTCCGGAGAATCTGTGCTGAAACTTCCGACTGCAAATGCAGCTTTTCAACCATTGAACTCTTCATTAGACCACCACTTTGTATGATACTGAATAGTCACCAAGCTAGACACCTGTCTATCGCAATTGATCTAGTATTACTAAAGGAATCTGTCAAATGGGCCCATTGAACTATTCATTAGACCACCACTTTGTATGATACTGAATAGTCACCAAGCTAGACACCTGTCTATCGCAATTGATCTAGTATTACTAAAGGAATCTGCCCAATGGGCCCATTGAACTATTCATTAGACCACCACTTTGTATGATACTGAATAGTCACCAAGCTAGACACCTGTCTATCGCAATTGATCTAGTATTACTGGAGGAATCTGTCAAATGGGCCCATTGAGTGTGGTAAGATGTCAAAAGAGCTGAAAGGAAGATATAGATTAAAGCAGAGACGATGATTGAGATGTTGGACCTATTCTGAGTAGCACAAATAAATTAATGGAAGAGATGTTTGAAATCAACACGGAGATGATACGTTCCTATTTAATAAACCGATCGATGCAGTACTGTGTAGTTCACCCGCAGATAACCACTTTATAACAATGGAATTCAATCAATTCTTCAGTGAAGAACTCAGGAACGGCTTTTCATCACTGTGAAAAATGAGATATGTCAAGCAGGATTCTACTTCATGACTTATAATATCCGACTATAGAAATCTCAGGTATGAAGGCTGTAGCTGAGCGTGATGATGGGAGCATTTGATTCAGAGGAAGTCACTAATTTAACTCAGGATCCTTGGCATTCATATTTGTAATGATCACAACATAAATAACTGTTTCAGTACCTATTAAAAGCATCGATTGGAAGGGATTTTGAGAACAAAATCAAGGTGCTATGACGATTGCTCCGCAGAACTGGTGAGTTACAAAATTATTAAATCCATCATAAAGGCCACTGAGGTGGGAGACTTCGGGCAATGAAAGAAGCAATTGAAAGTAAACTCAAAGCAAAGGAGAGTATATTCGATTTAGTGAAGTTGTGGATGGAGAACATAGGAACAATATATAACGAAAAGTTGAGTGTGCAAATCAAATACAGGACGAATTGTCAAAACTCAATGAATGAAGACAGGAAACATATTGAAAATGTAATGTAATATATGCCAATTAAACTTGACCCAGAAACAGTTCTCGAGCCCAGTGAGAAACCATGGCGATGATTATGTTAAAGCTTAAGGGAAAAATATTCGGGAGCAGGACTTAAAGGAACAAGGTGATGTGAGGTGATCAAAGAAAAAGGATATTGTAGAGAAGGAAAAATCATATTCCAAGCGGTAGCCCATCATGGCATGGTGGTGTCAACATATTCATAAAAGGAGTTTAGTTCAATTCGGAGAACCATTTCATGGAATTTAAGAAAAATAAACCAACACAATATAATGAGGGGGTTCCCAACAAATAATAGTAAATTCGCTGGTAACCTGCTGGTTTCAATTGAATGCCTGAGTGGTTGGAGAGCTCCTCTCCGGCCTAACCCACTTCTATCCCTTCTAACTGTGACTGAAAATACCCCTGAATACTTGGGATACTTATGCTTCCTTTTATCTCCGAAACATTTCAATTTAATCAGAGTACCTATTCTACACCGATACTGTATTGATTAGTATGAATACCTTTCTCGAACTGAGTTATAAGTATTCAAGATTTTCCCCCTATTGCATTCCTACTCACCACGGAAGAATGACCAAATTCACCACATTTGCTAATGACTACTTCGACTGAGTTCATGTAATGCCTATACTCCTTAATGTCCTACGGAAGGCACTCCAAACGAACACCCAGATCAGAGTAACCAAGACAATCTTTAGGTCCGAAGCCCAGTCAACTATTTTTCTCATCTTCAGTACAGAATCCTTAAAACGCTGCTCCCACACATCCAATATAGAAAATGGCCGGAAGTTATTGTGTGCATTGTGAGCAGAAACTCCACGAATTCCAAATATTTGCAACCACATCAAAGCTGAAAGAATAACGCTCGACCACCAGCAACTGCAGCAAAAAGGGGCACAACACACACAATGCAAGCAAAAACGCCGAACGAACCATAAATTTGTGGAACTGAAATTTCCATGAATTACGAGCGGGTACATAAGTTCAGCAGCCATGGTCAGCTAGCATCCAGGCATAATGGCATTATGTGGAGAATGCTTCCACTAAAATAATTCATTATTAAATAACTTTTAATGTGCCAGCTACCCACGCACACACACACACACACACACGCGCGCACACAAACGCTCATAGAAGCCCGCCCGCTCGGTCGTTCCAATCTATCTGCAGCTGCAGTATCACGCCCGAAAATTTCGCAAGACAATAACTTTTGATACACAAAGGATTTAACTAATTTGCAAGTACAGTGAAAATCCTTTAAACTGCATTGCCTCATACGCACACACACACACACACACTTAGAATTGGATGCACAGGCAAGCAACAATAAGAGCACCATGCATTTGCTACAATAACTACGGCCAACACACACACAACCACACCCACTCACAAACATTATCCCAGCACGTAACAGGCACGAACAATAACCAGAAGGACTGCTGCTGGTGGCCATTGGTCAGATGGCCGGACGTTGGGTAGGAGGCGGTAGGCACCGTAAATAGCTTGGCGCTCCGTTCGGCCGTTTGCATTCGCTCGCTCTCTGCAGTCCGGCTGAAATAATAATGCACCAACCAACTAGCATTCCGAAGCGCCTGGGCTGGCCTGGGCTGGACTGCACTTAAGCTACTCAGTGGCCACTTCGTGTACAGCGGCACAGCAGCATAAGTCATGCATGCATATCCGAAAGGTGGGCGGCTGGGCTATGTGGGCGTGATACTTGTATCTGTCGGCCGGGGCGAGTGCGTGCTGCATTTGCGTATACATCACGTACACAGGACGAGTATCAAGGACTGTTATAACGGCAGCAACAGCCGTAAGCAACAAACCATCCCAACAGCAGCAGCAGCAACAACAACAGCAGCAGCAGCAGCAGGATCACACAATAACAGGAGTAGATTTTATTATTGCTGCTTCCGCTGTTGTTGGGCTTTTAGTTGTTGGAATATTCAAAATTCCAATGTTGAAGCTTATTCATGATTACAAAATAGCATCTTATAAGTGGTAAGCGCCAAGGACATACACACACACACACATATATATATATACACTCCTTCTCTCTCCCTCTTTCACACTCTCTGCTCTTTGCACTATTAGGTCGAGTTCATACCCTCAGTTATCAGTCAACGTTTATTCTTGCTGAGGTGTTGAGACAGCATATGGGAAAAGACCACCATATTAGACCAATTCGGAATCCATTAGACTATGTTTGGGTGGCTCAATCTTCGGTGAGACTGGTGTCTACTAGACAGGAAATCATCCCCCCGAGTGCAAATAGAATATAATAAGTTTTGCAAGTATGTGAATAGAAGTATAAACGTCAGCAAAGGCATTAATAGTGACTATGGAAGGGAGAACCACCAACACCAATTATCATATACATATAAGGACGAAAACATCTTCATAACTTCACTCATACCCATATAGCTAAAAAGGACGAAAACATCTTCATAACTTCACTCACACCCAGGACCTTACTAGACAAACGTGGGAAGCATACAATCACTGAAACCTCTTCGAACATGGAAATGTATAACCGCCAACTCCGATTATTATATATAGAAAAAGAGAACGAACACATCTTCATAACTTCACTCATACCCAGGACCTTACTAGACAAACGTGGGAAGCATACAATCACTGAAACCTCTTCGAACATGGAATGTGCCAGCTCCGATTATTATCCATAGAAAAAGAGAACGAACATCTTCATAACTTCACTCATACCCATATAGCTAAAAAGGACGAAAACATCTTCATAACTTCACTCACACCCAGGACCTTACTAGACAAACGTGGGAAGCATACAATCACTGGAGCCTCTTTGGACCGATCTCATTTGACTGATCTGAATCTGATGGAGTGAATCTTATTTGACAAATCTCTTCGATTTTGTGGCCAAGCCCTGATTATCTCATTTGGTGGAAATAAGACGATTGCATTATAGAAACTAATTGCAAGGTATCCTGGAGAAAAGTTATACAATGGGAAGACAAATTATATCATCCAACTTATATAGTTCTTTCGTATTCATTGTGTATTATATATCCACATATCTCACTTTGGGCCGAAGCAAAGAGGATCTCCTTGGGGCGTATGAGTCTTCAAAGCTTTTGAGACCACGTTCTATGAACCTACCATAGTGGATAATATATGTATCATTGTATTGGGAATACTGTACGCCATCCTAAGGGAAATTGGTGGTACTTCCAAAATAAGGCTGAAAATTGCACCTATGATGGTCGTGGTTAAAGTCATGAAGGAAGAGAGGAGCCAAAACCATTGTGTCTAGGAAGCACTTTAAAGTGATTGTTGGACATATACACTCAGTTGCCATATTCAAGTCTGGGTGAAGTGGAAGTCAAAGCGCGGTTAACTAAAAAAGCTGAGAGATCCTTGCGGATCACAGTGATAATGGCCATTTTATACTTGAGACTCTGCAGAGTCCTGCTGGTGAAAGTAGAATTTGTGTAAGAGGCGATTACAGTGCAAGTATGAAGCCAAAGCATCATGAGGAAAACACTGCGAAGCTGCAGATCAGTGTTGTCGGCTAGTGGAAAGTCACCAGTTGAAAGTTGGTAGAATGGGCCTACTGATGAGGTTCCACTTAATTTCACCGCCTCGAGGACAGTTTAAGTGTTGGGTCTAATATTTTTCTCAGAACACTTCAATTAAAAATACGAAGAAAGAGAATTGGCTGACTGATGACTGAAAAGTGTGACCTCTGCCTTAGCCTTCAGAGTGTGATTGTTGTTATAGAATTGTGTGTATTTGTGTGTAATGTATGAGTGTGTGTGTGTGTGTGTGTTTGCGGAGGGTTTCGAAAATGTTTATAATTTAATGCGTGTGGCTTCCGCATAAAACCGGATGTTTTTTGTGTGCAGCAAATCGCAGGGAATTAAGCCTCAGCCGCATTTGCCTGAACGTAAAAATGATGTTGTTGTATTTGTTTTTGTAATTAACCCTAAAAAGACACACTCGAAGACGTCGAAAGGATAAACCTGCAAACTTTGCGCTACGCAGAGACAAACAGATTCACCCAATTGGTGGAGTACAGTTCCGCTAACACAGCAATCGCATTGTTCGCGCGTCCTTGCGAGCAATTGCTCATTTCAGGGCCGGGCCTGTTTCCGGCTCCAGCAGCTGGTCACTAATGGAGTTTCGTAGTCAGTTGTGGGGGCAGCGGTGCTGTAGACAAAGTTGCCATCAACGGAAGTGCTCAGAATCGATTTGGAAATATGCGTTTGTGAGCTCTTGAAATAGCAGCATGAAAGGAAGGACATAATTCTGAGTATACAAGGATAAGTGGGAGTGCACTCAAACCCAAAAAGTGGTGCGTTTTTTCCAAGGTATTTTTATTTAAAAGGAATTAAAATATATATGTAAATATAGTATAAAAAACATGAAAGTCAAGAGTATAAAATGGATTGCAGGTAAAACTAAGCGTAGAGGAAAAAGTTCTGCTCAACATTATCACTGATCAACTGTCACAGGCGCTCTCCGCGATTCGCTTCGTAGTGAAAACAATAGAATATTTAAGGCAGCTAACTTCTAGATTAGAATCTTCACCAGCCATGGCCGCCGCCACTCTCCTTCTTCTCGGATTTGTGCCACTTCTTTTTGTGCTCGTCGCCTTTCTTCTTCTCGCCCTCATGTTCGTGGCCCCACTTTTTCTTCTCCTCGTGCTCCTTTTTATGCCCTTTGTTTCCCTTCTTTTTGTGGCCTTTTTTGCTGTGTCCCTTCTTGCCATACTTCTCCTCATGTTCGGACTTCTTGTGCCCGCCCTTCTTATGATGACCGCCTTTCTTGTGCTTCTTGGCCTCTTCAAAAGCTCCATGCTTCTCTTCGCCACCCTCATCGTGATGCTCATCGTAGTACTTCTTCTCTTTTTTGTCTTCGTCCAATTTGTGCACATGATGCTTGCCCTTGATGGAGTGTCCTTTCTTGTAGGAACCGTGGTCCTCAAATTCGTGTCCTTTTTCAGCTTTCTCACCTTTCTTGTGTTTCTTGTGATAGCCATCTTCGTGCTTGTGCTTCTTCTCGTGTCCCTGCTCCTCCTCTTCTTCGCCCTTCTTGCCCTCCTTGTCGTGATGGCCCTTTTCGCCCTTCTCATGATGCTCCTCGGACTTGTGTCCCTTTTTGCCTTTTTCGCCCTTCTTCTTGTGGTGCTCACTGTGCTCCTCCTCGCCAGACTCCGACTTCCAGGACTCCTCCTCCTCCTTCTCCTCGTGGTGGTCGTCGTCTTCGTGTTTGTGCGATGCGGCCACTTGTAAATCATCGCCATACGCTTTGGCCGTGACAGCAACCGCTTCCGTTTGTGCTTCTAACGCCTGCACGTGTGCGCTCTCCGCCGCCAGCAGGCAACAGAACAAGCCCGCGAAGGCCGTAAGTGCCAGGCACACCCGCGTCAATTGTAATTTCCTTCGTTTCGCCATTTTGTGCGCAGCGCGTATGAAGTGACTTCCGCGCACTTTTCTGCACTTCTAAGCGAATGACCAGGAGCGTTCAGGCCTTTTATGCTACTCTTTTGAATGAAAGTGTTGTTGGTGTTGCTGCTGCTGCTGCTGCTGCTGCTGTTGGTGTTGTCGGTTACGCCTCAACGCAGTTCAGCAGTTAAATAATTGCCCACTCCTGAGTTGTGTAGAAAGTGTTTTTGTGGTTACGCTTGAAAGGATTCTCCAAAACAGAGCAATAAGAAAATTCACATTTTCAACTAAGCGCCAAGAAGTCGTTGGCAACGCCGCCGTTTTCAATTCGACACAGCGTTGTGGTGGAATTTAGAAGTTCCCCCCTAAGGGTGTGTACACACCTTTCAGTGCTTCGAACTAAAGGCAGTTTGTTAACCATGAGTCTACAGAGGCAATGTATTGGGAATAGTGTTCGTGTGGTATTTGGGATATTTTTCCAACATTATGGGGCTGCGTTCCACTTCATCAGTCGATGCAGTTGAAAGATTGCAGATGAAAAACAAGCCGGCTTATTTAAGGCAATTGCTGCTTTCAAATAACAACTGTGCTTTGCTATGGTATTTTAGATTGTCGTTACTTTCGAGAACATTGCAACATATTAAAGATTTGATGTGTCCTCGTAGTTATTATCAGACCACGTCACTAATGCATTATCACTGCTAAATTTTAGTATTTGGAAAATCGGGATAGCCACCTCAGTGCGTGTAGAAAATTCTATATAATGTAATTTGTATATAACATTCATTATTTGATTGTAACTTGAAGCATATTTACTCCTTATAAGATATTGCACTTAATAATTTTGCGGAATCTGAATTAATCTGGCAACTCTACGTATGACTCTAGTATTGAAATATCATGTGGCCACCTTGAGACAGATTTGAGAAAAAGGACATGAATAAATTGGCATTCGTAGGCTGAACTCGAACTAGAATCACGCTTTCTTTATTGAGGACATTACACTCATAAACGCTGAAAAGACTATTTCGTTACAGTATTTATATTTAACACATGATTAGCATTTCTGCCAATTTATCGTTTATTTTCACTGCCTCCTTGCAGAAAGACTTTGTTCTATAATTTACCGGACAGTGACTATTTGTCCTTGTACTACAACAATTGCATCTTGGACCTCAACAATACAGATAAACACTACAATCAAGACCTCATATCGTCCTCCAGAATACCGACTTACTTTCTGCAAGCGCATAAAACTGTCAGAAATCTCAACCTTTCTCTGGGTTCTTTGATGGAGTGTGAGTCTTAAATTTCTCGTATCCTTCACTTATAGAATAATATTCAGTTCAATACTCTTATTTAGATACACAATCGAAGGCCCAGTTTCTGAAGTACATAATTCCCCAATAGCCGCAGTGCAATTTCATTTAATCACCTGTTAATCCCCCATTTATGCCCTACTTGCAGCTCTCTTAAGAGTTCCTTAACCGCCATTAGGAAAAGTGGGGAGCAAGTACGCTACGCAGTGACGTCACGGCACAAGTAATACAAGGTGCGTTCTAAAATAAACAGGCAAAACCGATTATTTTATACAAAGTAGTTCCCTTCCGACTCAATACAGTGACTTGCCCGGTCTGAAAGCATGTCAAATAAATGTTTTAGATCGTTGGCTGGGAGGTCCTTCAAGATGTCGGTAGAAGTCTTTTGAATGAGTTCTACGTTCCCAAACGGCTTTCCTTGAACTGGCAACTGCATAATTTCCGAAAAGGTAAAAGTAGCACGGTGCCAAATCAGGCGAATACAGGGTGTGGTTGAAAGTTAAAATGCCAATAGATGGCCTCACTAGAAATTCCTGTTTTCAAAATGTTCACCTTGTATTCAAAATTTCAAATCCTTTGCATGTGAATATAAATTGAATGAATATTAAACGCTGCAGCATTTAGAAGTTACAGGCTTTGAAGTGTTGACTATGTGGCATTTAAAGTTTGCCTACTTTGAGGGGTCTACACTGCATCATTTAGATGTTACAGGGCTTTAAAATTGGATTATTGGGTTATTTGGGACTCAGTGATGGCATAGACATGGTTCCTGATAATGTGCACTTTAATCTGAGCCCAATTTGAGGGCTCTACGTCGCTCTGGGCAAAAGTTACAAGCCTCTGAAATTTGCCTGCTTTGAGGGGACTACCGCGTAACATTTAAAAGTTACAGGCCCAGACTGACTTGGCTGGCTGCGAAAGATCAACGCCTTCCAAACTGGCTCCTGATTGACTGCCACGTCGAGAGCCCTTGAAAAACGCAAACATCTAAAATCAGAAACTCGTCCGTATTAGCGAATATCCTGTGAGAGCGACGTCAGATCGTGAGGGGCGGCACTTAAAAATTGCATAACTTTGCTGGAGTAAAGTTGGAGTGACACTTGTACTGATTGAACCCGGCGCCAGGTTTATAAGACAGAAAAAGGAAACCGATTTTGTTTGTTTTGCGAGTATTCTTTTTTACATTCAGAAAGTTATTTTCTAAAAATGAGTGTCCTTAATTTTAATGAAACCGAATACAAAAAAGAATAGAGTTGCAGGATTCATGTGCATGTGCAATCCCCGCAACCAGCCACACAAAACGTTTCAATTTCAACATCCAAGTTACACTCGTGTTAAAAGTGCACCCCAAAGAGTTCGAATCCGCCTGAGCTCCCGCCGCAGTGTACGTCGAGTGTTTGGCAAATAAATTTCTGCTCTCCCAAGTGGCGCAAAGTTTGCCACCAGCGCATGTCGTTGAAGAAAAGCGAGTGGGGAAAGAAAAAAGACTAGGAAACGGAAATTGAAATGAGTTATGGGGTGTGCGAGTGTGTGTGCGCGCGTGTGTGTGTGTGTGTGTGTGTGTGTGTGTGTGTGTGTGTGTGTGTGTGTGTGTGTGTGTGAAATGTGCGTATGTGTGCTTGCAAGTACATGTGTATACATGCGGAAGTGAGTAGGGAAGGAAGACTCTCGTGTGTTTTTATATGGGTATGACTGTGTGTGTGTGTGTGTGTGGGGGGGGGGGGGGTTTGTAAGGATGCTTATGCTGCCAAAAAGGAAGTGGTTAAACTTTAAATTGCATTTTGAAATTAAGAGGATTTGAATAGTAAATGAAATACGGGAATTGGAGAGGAAATTGAAAATTAAAAGCCATTGTAATGTAGCTGAAACTCACATATACAAACACACCCACAGCCAGACACACATACACACAGTCACAGCGAGGGAAATTTATTAAATAGACAAATAATTAAGTAATGTCACGCTTCGCTAGCCACACCAATGGATGCAGAGCAGATGGAACGGGTCATGGTTTGGAGGGCAATACACCAATCCATCTACGAAATTTTGACCAGCTCTATCAGTGGGAGTTAAAAGAAGTGTTTGTGATTTCTTCTTAACCTTTTTATAGCCATACTCTGTTTACCAGAATGTTCTCGACTATACGCGGAGGTTGCCCATAAGTGCAAGCAATGACAGCATTCTCGTCTTCGCCACGCAATGACAGAAAGAGACAACATTAGTGGCGACTTATCAGTAAATACATGTAACATAAGCAAGAACGGGATAGCAACACAGATCGAAGGATCTAAAATGTTTATCATCAGAATATACCGGTCCATAGTTTTCATTTAATTGATATTCACAATCATTTAATTGATATTCACGATCGCATAAAACATCAAATCGATCGAAGTACACTCCAGCCAATAATAATATTCCTGATTAGGTAGGTTAGGCAGCCGCATCACCAAGAAAACAGTGATGCCACTTAGACCACCAGTTGGGTCCGTCGTGATTACTTCACATTGATTGTCACAATATGGTCACCGCCATGATTGTTGTCATGTCTACATCGTAGTTGATCCTTCCTAAACATTAAAAGAGCCGACTTTAAAAGTTGTTCTATGGTTCCTTTCGAAATATGTTCTATTATTCTTTTGATTCCACAAAGAAATCAGATATATTTTACATAGTTTTGATCACATATCAGCAGAAACTCTGCAGGATGATCCTAGTACTGTAGACGCACTTCGGTTTCCTGCTATTCTCACATTTACCACAACTAAAATAAGTTGTACTAAAAATTAATTAAGTACATCATTTAAAAATATATATATATATATATATATATATATATATATATATATTAAATTGAACTGTTCTGCAGTCCTTACAGTTATTTGTGGCCTTGTCAATTGCTGATGTTGTCCAAATTCCGTTAACCTTCCATCCTCTGTTGGCAACTTTCCGTTTCCGTCGCTAGCCGAGAAATTTCATAAATTTCGCCAGTTAATTTGCAAACCCATCTCAACTAATTCGGCATCTTTATTTACCAGCCACGAGCACCACCAACAAAAGCAACGATAACCACGAGAACAGAATAGAAGCAACCTTCAAACGCCGAACTGTGGCAAAAAGCCACTCCAATCAAGCGTACTCCAACGTTGAATTACATAAACCCCCGAACAATGGTTCCTTTTTTTTGCTGCACAGTTTTTTGCATGCCTCTCTACTCGTGTAATTGGTTATTTTGGGTGGGTTACTCTCGCATGGAATTTTTGGTGGGTGTTTTTTTTCCGAACTGGTTGTAACGATTTAATTGGGGAAATGCCGAACTAAACACGCGCAAGTTCTATTAAAAATTTTAGTCACAGTGGCAACAATTCCAACAAAAACAACAAAAAGTAGCGAAAAAAGTTCGCAAAAGTGAATGGACAAAAAAGGGACTTCAGCTGCAGTGAAGCTCTTGCTTCCCTGGCGGCGGCGGCGGCGGCCGCAGCGTCATGGCGACCACGGCATCAAAAATGAAAATATGCGCACATGCAACCAAAAACGACATGTTTTATTTGGCAAATCAATCGCTGGCCGGATCGCTTGATGCGTCCCCCTGATTGGCAATCAGTCCGGCGGAGTTCATTTCAGCCAGAATGGGAGAAGGAAAACTCGTTTAAATGGATGCAGTTATGCAGAAAATTTAATTTCTACCTCCACCAACGGAGCAAATTTCTTGCGGCCGATGCGATTGGATATTGTCAGAATTTATGGAAAAATTCAAATTTTTAATTAATTAACCAAATACAAAGAAAATATGGCGTAGCTGCAATGTTTTTTGTGACGTAATTTCGAAATTTTTTCATGATCACTTTCGAAGTTCGGACAGGGTTGCATTTAGGTGAAAGTATAATCGATTATTTTCGATAACTGAATTAAAATTAGTATTAAATTAAATTATCTGGCTACTAATTAATGTTTGTTTTCATTGTATTGCTAAATTGACTTGAACTGAATTTTAAATTTAAAAAAATTAAAAAAATTAATGAAGCGTAATGAGACTTTGCGATTCATTCTATACTATTGTATTATCGCGATTTACATGATAGAACGTTAAAGTTCTTATAAAGTACATTATATTATAAATTCAATTATTTCCAGTTATCTTGAGGTATATTATATAATGATACATGTATAATAATGTAATATAAATATAGAAATGTAATATAATATAGAAATACTAATATAAAAAAATTTCAAGATACTAAGTTGTTAAAAATTGTTCAATAAATCACTCCTCTCGAACTTTCTTCTGATACTGTCGATAGAGAAATAGTTTTATAAGGTGTTGGACCCTTATTATTACCTAATATAGGTAAAGTTATCAGTGAAACAACAAAACTATCAAGCCGTGTTGCAGATGACCCTTTATATTGTGCTGCCCCGGGTAGCGCCAAAGTGCTTGAAAACTTAGATTATTTCAGTCATGTTTTATTTAAACAGGATTTATAAGAATGCTTGGATATCCATGAATGTTTCAATTTGTACCTAAATTAATAGTAAATTAATATATTTCTTGAAATGCTCTACAACATAGGAAATGATGTTTAATTAATGGGCTGTGGAAATTATTTAAATAATTGAACAATTTTTAAATGATTAAGCCATAGGAAAATTAATGTAATTTTCGAAAGTATTCGTGAGAATTCGAGGCTAACAAATAAGGTTGCCGCAGGACTACAACAAGTTTACAACAACAACAAGTTAATTAACTTAGTTTATCAATTAAGTGGCAACAGCTAACAGATCGTTAAAAACTCCAAAAAAATTAGGGAACGTAAAAACGATCAAGAAGAAGAGTGATTTTCTCTGGTGTCCACCTAATTAGTACGCCCTGCTGAGAACCTATCTTTTAACTATTTCACTCAGAGTTGTATCTGAAGTATATTATTTTAATTTTAAATTTTAAATTTAATTTCAGAAAATTTCTGACGATTGCAGCACCATGTCGAATTGTGAAACTATTGTTTTATTAAATCCAAAATATAAATTTATTTATAAAAGTCCCTTTTTAAATTAAAGTAGTTTGGTAAAACAGGGTGCTTACACAATGCAGGGTGCTTACACAATACAGGGTGCTTGCGCAATAAAGGGTGCTTACACAATACAGGGTGCTTACACAATACAGGGTGCTTGCGCAATACAGGGTGCTTACACAAAACAGAGTGCTTATACAATGCAGAATGTTATTACTTGTTTAATACATGTCTATAATATATATTGATTACACACTATTTAATTTTGTAGATAGCTATGTGTATTTTTTAAGAATTAACTTAATATTTGTTTAATAATTTAACATAATAATAATAAAATTGTTTATTATGTGATAAATAAACTGTTGATTTAAAATAAAATTAGTACCCCATACCTTTTTTCGTTTCTAATATTTATAAAGAATTTTTATCCATATAATCGCTTTGCATAATTTTTGATTTCTGAATAATGAAATTAAAATATCCTCTGATTAAAAACGTAGCTAAAGTTATATTCGTAGTACTGGCACGCATGAAAATTTCTATCGAAAGCTTTCGCACACTACACCGAAAGCTCTGCGCTTCCAGTGATCGTTCTGCGGGGCGAAGCACTTCTCCATCTCAGTCACGCATTCAGTCGGTATTTGTTCTGTTGGAGACTTGCAGCAATTGTAAATTGGTCATTAAATTCGTCGTTACAAAAAACAAAATAAATTTTCCACAAATACAGCGACAAAGTAATAAGAAATATCTACTAAATTGTATATTATAAATTCTTAATTGTGTTTTTATAGCAAAGTGGGTAAATTATAAAAATCACTCAACATTTCTAAAACTACTGATTAGGTAATTAAAAGGAGATATCACTTAAATGAAACTCTCGTCACAAGATCAATTCAAGGAGCAACGAACTAAAAGTGAAATGTGTAACTTGATAAATATGCTGAATTAGGTCCTGGGCTCATTGGAAGACACATTTGAAGAATTATAGAGTGAAATTGTAATGTAAAGAAAATTTTTTGTCGTGTCAGCTGACCCAGCACTCTCCGTAGAAAATTGCAATCTTGTGATTTATTCACTTTGGCGGCCTTTCAAACTACGCAGTGCACATTGGTGTATTAATATTATAAAACTTTATTTCTCATACCATTTTACTGAAATCACCAATTGTGCATTTAAAGTCGGTTCCTTCTATTATTGACCAAAAAATGTAATTTTCCAAGATGGTTGCCCACATTAACTTTCATTCATTTAATCTACTGTCAGCTGACAGAGCCCCTATCGAGTCTTGTGATCACTGTCAAGCGGGCTGTCAAAGTTTCGAACTCGAAATTACTATCGTTGAGTTTTCCCCAGCAGAGTTTACCCCTATTTAAAGTGGGAAAGTGTGCTACAGTTTAATTGTGTTATTTTTCTTAAGTAAATCAATTAATATTCAAATTATATTGTTGTGTAGTTACTAATCATGGGGTTTGCTTGTGCTTCTATTCATGTACATAAAGCTTTCTCTCCGTTCCAGTTGCTGGAAGGGTCACGTGAATTTTAAGCTCTTGAAAATTTTCAGGCAGTTTTCATACTTACGAGATTTTAAGTCACAGTAGAAGTCCGATAATAGAAGTTAGTGCCAGTTCTAATTGTACATATTTAATTTAAAAAAGTTTTATATATTTTAATGCAAGTAATAGTAAATTATTTTATACATTTTTGTCTCTTCAGAATATTTTAAATTAACCCTGTGTCTCTAAGGGAAAACGTTAAATAACTCCTTCATCTAAGACTCTTGTTAGCCCTTTGAAAGTGAATTGATGAGTAAGAATAAATAAAAGTAAACTTGTTTGTTTAATTAATTTTCACTGGTTATGTAAATTTGTTTTAATAGAAAATAATAGAGATTTTGAGTCAATTTGAATTTTATGATCATCTAATATCGTGTTTCTTATTCGATCAATAATTCTTAAAATTCTAATTGGGAATGTTAAAAGAAAATAGGAATTAACACACACTATTGTCCCTACAACATGCGTATGCTTTTTTATACAGCTGCATGTGGAGAATAACAGTGGGGGCATTTTGTCGACACAACAGCGTGCGCAGACCCACGATGATCGGTCAGCTGACTGTCTTTTATCTTTTTATCGAAATTTCAAACTATTCAAGATTGTAGTAAATCATGCAAAAAATACATAATAAATCATTAATTTATAATATAAGTTTATGTAGGCGATAATATATATAATTTGTAATTTGTCCTTATTTAAATAATGCATACAATTTATATCATAACATTTTTATTTCAGTTAAACACCAAAATTTAAAAAATGTCCAACTTGAAAAGTTACTGTGATGAGGAGCGTGAATCCAAATATGGACGTGTATTTGCTGTCTCCGGTCCTGGTGTGTTCACTACAGTTTCCTAGTCAAATTTTTAATAGTAACTAACTCCTCATCTCTTCCCTCCTATATTTCCATAAACTACTGTCAACAGTCGTTACAGCCGAGTGCATGTCCGGCTCAGCTATGTACGAATTGGTACGTGTCGGCTACTTCGAACTTGTGGGTGAAATCATTCGTCTTGAAGGTGACATGGCCACCATTCAAGTATACGAGGAAACATCCGGTGTCACTGTAGGCGATCCCGTCTTACGTACCGGCAAGCCTCTGTCTGTCGAATTGGGACCTGGTATTATGGGTAGCATTTTTGATGGTATCCAGCGTCCGTTGAAAGACATCCACGAGTTGACCAAATCTATCTACATTCCCAAGGGTGTGAACGTACCAGCCTTGTCACGTACCACTGCATGGGAATTCAATCCAATTAACGTTAAGGTGGGCTCTCACATCACCGGAGGTGACATGTATGGTCTCGTGCATGAGAACACTCTCGTGAAGCATAAAATGATTGTGCACCCACGCGCCAAGGGTTCTGTGCGTTACATTGCTCCAGTCGGCAATTACCATGTCGATGATGTTGTGTTGGAAACCGAATTTGACGGTGAGATCACCAAACACACTATGTTGCAAGTATGGCCTGTGCGTCAGCCACGTCCAGTAACGGAGAAATTGCCCGCCAACCATCCTCTGTTAACCGGTCAACGTGTATTAGATTCGCTGTTCCCTTGCGTACAAGGTGGTACCACCGCCATTCCCGGAGCCTTCGGTTGCGGCAAAACTGTCATCTCTCAGGTGAGTACCCATTTTGGTCGCTTCCTTCGTCAAATATGTTTAGAAGTAAACACGTTTTCATTATTTTATAGGCTCTCTCCAAGTATTCCAATTCTGATGTCATCATATACGTTGGTTGTGGAGAACGTGGTAACGAAATGTCTGAAGTATTGCGTGATTTCCCCGAATTGTCCGTTGAAATCGATGGTGTCCATGAGTCTATTATGAAGCGTACCGCCTTAGTAGCCAACACATCCAACATGCCTGTAGCTGCTCGTGAAGCTTCCATTTACACTGGCATCACACTCTCCGAATACTTCCGTGACATGGGTTACAATGTGTCCATGATGGCTGATTCCACTTCTCGTTGGGCCGAGGCGTTGCGTGAAATTTCGGGTCGTCTCGCTGAAATGCCTGCCGATTCTGGTTACCCAGCCTACTTGGGTGCTCGTTTAGCTTCCTTCTATGAACGTGCTGGTCGTGTCAAGTGTTTGGGTAACCCTGAGCGTGAGGGTTCCGTTTCCATTGTCGGCGCCGTGTCACCTCCTGGTGGTGATTTCTCTGATCCCGTCACTTCCGCCACTTTGGGTATTGTGCAGGTGTTCTGGGGTTTGGACAAGAAGTTGGCTCAACGTAAACATTTCCCTTCCATCAATTGGTTGATTTCCTACTCGAAATATATGCGTGCTCTGGATGATTTCTATGACAAGAACTTCGCCGAATTCGTGCCATTGCGTACCAAGGTCAAGGAAATCTTGCAAGAGGAGGAAGACTTGTCCGAAATTGTGCAATTGGTCGGTAAAGCTTCGTTGGCTGAAACCGACAAAATCACGCTGGAAGTGGCTAAACTGCTCAAGGACGATTTCTTGCAGCAGAACTCTTACTCCTCGTACGATCGCTTCTGCCCCTTCTACAAGACCGTCGGCATGCTGAAAAACATTATTGCCTTCTACGATATGGCCCGCCACTCCGTCGAATCGACCGCTCAGTCAGAGAACAAAATCACCTGGAATGTGATACGTGAGACCATGGGCAACATTATGTACCAATTGTCGTCGATGAAGTTCAAGGTGAGTAGCACTCGGAGTTGGAAGCTCGAAAATTGTCATATTACAATATATTTTTTTCTCTCCAGGATCCTGTTAAGGATGGTGAAGCCAAAATCAAGGCCGATTTCGATCAGCTGCACGAAGATCTGCAACAGGCCTTCAGAAATTTGGAAGATTAATAAGCAGCGGCGAGACAGCAATTTATGTGCTGTTCTAGGCTCTTTTCGATTCTTCCGCTTAATTTTAAATTGTACTAAAAATGCTACTTACTTTATTGTTATTTAGTTTATTTAAAAAAAGAAAGTCGTCTGCAAAACTTTGAATCAAATTCGCAATTCCTACGCTGTACAAGAAGCCAAATTGATGTGCAAATGCCGAAACATTCCATACCAATTTCCATGTGGCAAGTGTATTTAAAACTGCTCAACAAATATTCTAAAATTTTGTACTTCAAATTTCAAACATTCCGGCCATTTTGTATTTTGTGTCCGTATTTTCGCTTTTAATGTAAACTGGATCGAAGAAAGATAGAAAAGCAACAACAACCCTACACTAACTTTACTGTTTGTATGCCTTTTTTATTGTTGTTGTTGTTGTTGCTGTTGGTATTTTAAATATAAATGTTTATGTACAATATTGGGCATGTAGTTGTGCATTTTTATGTCTACCAATACGCATACACACACACAAGCGTACATAGTATTATTATTCTGCACTTATTATTTGTCAAAATCATGTCTCCTTTTACTTTTTGTTTGTTGATGTATGTAAATAAATATAAATAATTAAAATGAAAAACACGCATTAAAAAATTGATTGAATAAAGTGTAAAACGAAAACAAACACAACCAGAACACTTTTTTATGCAGTTGCAAAATTTTAATTTGAAATTGTGTTAGCAAAAAATGAAAATTCAATTGTAAACATTTTTAGAGGGGAATGTGGCAGGGACTTATTTGTTTGCACCCTAAAGCCACACATTTATGGTGGCCTAACAACAGAATTTTAAAGTCTCCTCCATTATGTGGAAATTCGAGGCATACATAAATTGAAGGCTGTTGATGTCTCTGATGATGTAACTTACTGTAAATACATAGTGAATTTAATGCCGACTTAATGACCTGTTTAAATTGCCTAAGCCAGGGGGGTCGTAACCAAATATATATGACAATGCTCATGGCCTCAACCGTATCAGTTTCGTGTTTGCCAGAGAGTTCCAGTAAAATTCCATTTGAAGATTATATGGAATGTCTTAAGAGGAAAATAATCAGAGGCAATAATGTTCAGTGCGTTGCCGCTCTATCGTAAATTGAATTTGATTCCTATAGTCCATATTTGCCTTCTGAACCTATTTTAATAGTATTCAAATAGAGTTGTAAATCACGCTGAAAAGTAAAGAACGCGGATTTGGTGACGTCAACTGGTTCATAACTTGACTATCTTCATTCAACTCAAATGCCAAATGCTTCATCCATAATAGAAGTGACGTCATAGCGTTAATGTAAATGAGTAAATGCAAATATTATTTAAATAAGTTAAATATTCATATTTCAATTATTAACTGAGTCATTGGCACCTAGCATAGTGTAGAGCAATGTATAAACAGAGGAAAACAACTAAATCAATTATAAAGAGAACTACTTAAGGTGCAGAGTGGCATGAAACAAACAGAATCCAGTACAACCAATTCACGACGAGTTGTTTCTGTTCTGTCGCCAAATCCTCAAATTCTGTCGTTAAATTTTCTAGTTTCTGTTGCAAATGTACTGGATTCTCTTTCTGTTGCCGTTTCTGCTTTATGTCCGCACCTTGAGGTAAATGTTTTCGTATGTGAACTGCGCATATGTAATGTGTTCAGTATGTGATTGCACCAAATCTTATCTACCAAAACGAACATGCATTGCAAATCAAGAATGATAGAGAAGATTTGATTGCAAATCAAAACTTAAAGAAACATCTTGCCTGAAGTACTGTCCAGCCAGTGTTGCCTGTGTACGCATTTTGGTACTATTTAGGATACGATTTTATACTGAGAGTATATTTAATTTATTACCAGTATATATGAATTATTTTTTTATTAAAAATAGATTACGCATTGCCAATTTATGGATGGTGTTCTCAAAAAAACCTAAAATTTTTGGAAGCCCCTTACAACACAGCTGTTCGCAGGAGCATCAGCGCCTTTCCAACGTCACCTTTAAAAAATATATTCGCTGAAGCTGGGCTACCATCTATTCAACAGCAATTATCGATGTCAACATCAAAACTCATCCCTAAACTCTTCATTACTAACAACAGAGTACTGCACAAAGACATAATGGAGGTTGTCAAGCACAAACGGCAATATAAAATTAAATCCATAATTCGTAGATGTGTCCAACTCTCCAAAAACCTTGACTGGGATATAAAAGTCTGTCAAACTAAGCGACAAAGTGAACCACCTTGGAATATAAAAGATAGCTCCTTCGCATTGAATTTACTGCAATATCCAAAAACCGTTACCGATCCCAAAGTTTATAGACAACTTTTTACAGAAACGGCAAGTGAATATATAAACAAAAAATGGAGCCTACTCTATACAGACGGATCAAAAGGAACTCTTGGCACATCATTTGCTGTAGTCCACCACAACGGAAATTTAATTACGTCAGGATGTCTTCCTCCTTTTAGCTCTGTATTTACTGCCGAAGCTTTTGCTGTTAAATGTGCCATCGACTTTGCTCACAAAAATAAAGGAAACTTCCTCATATGTACAGACAGCAAATCGACTATTGAAGCCATTCGAAACTTCAATAATGATAGCAGCAGGACCATAAACAATATCCGTAACTCGTGTATTAAATATTCCAAGAAAATAAAAATTATGTGGGTCCCAGGACATTCGGGGATACCAGGTAACGAACTTGCAGATATAGCTGCTGCAGAGTCAATTACGGCTCCAAACTACGTCTTCCAAGTCATAGAAACTAAAGACCTACTGCGACATATAGTATCTCTCCATGTTGCCACGAACTATTGCACTTGGAAAAAATATAAACACTTTTACACCACCTTCAACACAGATGGAATGAAACCATATTATCCTGTAACTTGCTCTCGCCAACAAACAAAAAACTTTGTACGACTCCGCATCGGACACACCAAATGCTCAAACGAGCATTTGCTACGTGGGGAACCGTTACCTAACTGTCAATTCTGTGGGGAATCAATATCCTCGTTACACCTGCTAAATAACTGCCTCAACTTCCAAAAAACCCGTAAAAATATATTCCATAACCAGATTCCAAGTGATTCTCTAAAAGATACATCAAAGAATAACATAACAAAGATCAATAAATTCTTAAAAGAATGCCACATCCAAAATTATATTTAAATACCCAAATAAGTAAATATGTAAAATAATATATTAAAATCGAGTTGAAGGCCCTGGTAGCTATGACTCTTCTTCTTAAATTAGTTATAATAATTTATTATTGTGATTAATCCTTTTAAATTAAAAAAATTTTTATTAAAAATTATTTTTTTATATATCAAAATTAGTAACTGTACAAAAAATGGCATATGATGAAAGACAATAAGAAGAGATAAGAAGATACAGATATAATGAAGCGTGATTACAAGAAGGCAGACGGTACGAAAGAAGAAAAGTACATAGTACTTTCGTATACTCAGTATCCCAATCAAATTGTATGGAGAAATAATCAGTACGTTTCGGAAAACGTTCTATTATTCCAGTTCTTTATGAAGTTGAAACCGCAACTGAAGGAAGAAAACGATATTGATACACGGATATACAGTTACCTCATACTATAGAAAATTCAGTAAATATAATAAATGTATATATATGCAGTATATGACATATAAATACTAATATAATGATGTAAGGTGTCTCTAGGACCAGTGACATGTATGTACGCATGAAGTAATTATATGTAAATATATGACTAATATCATACGTATTTATACGTAGGAGAGGGGGGGTTATTACAGAAGATTGATTGGTTATGAGCTTTCTTTGGGTGATCAATTGTGAGTATACTATTTGCGAGTACTTTTATCGAGACGGGGAAATTATACCCTTTTTCTTTTCCTAGAGTACTTTTTTATTTTACTGGAACAACACTGAACCAAGCTCCCTTTATGTATGCTATGTATTTTTCCATTTCTACATTTCGAAGCTCAAATATCGTTACATATCTATTTCCTTTTACACTTGACTTCAATGTGAAGTAGCAAATATCATTTGAAAAGTGTATAATGTAATTATAATAAAAATGAGGAAAGGCTGGCAGATATTTGTGTATTCTCAATTTCTTACTACACTACAATTCCATTATAACTGTTGCTTGAGACTTAATATGATTCTATATTCAGACGGGTAAATAAACTGATTCGAACAACTTTATTAAATGAGCAAAATTGTAATAAAAGCATTAAATGATAACTACATAGAAATTGCCAGTATACTTAATTAATACTTAAGACACGAAACTATTACAAATATTCTGAACTGAAAATGTCCACTTCGAGGAACATTTGTCAATGAGTGATGATGTCAGCGTCAGTTTTTTCCAACGACCACACGAGCGCTCGTTAATGAGGCAGCATAGGAAGGCGAAGAGGAACATTTTAAAGTGCGTTTTGAATTAGCACACTTGTCAATCGTTTATTAATTTACCCGACAAGTTTATTATATTAAGTCACTAATTTCGCGGACTATCGGATGAGCATAATCCGTACCGTTAAATCAACTTTACTTGTGAAATACATGATCGTTTGTACCAGAAGAAGAAATCTTTTCGGGGTTTGTATGCCGAGCTTGAAGCACAGCTAACTCGTTACTTTTTGTTCTCATTTACACAGTGAGATTGTGAACTTTGTTGTTGTGAACAGATAACTCGTTACTAAAGTATCGTATTGATGTCACTTATAGTGAGTCTGAACGTTGTTGTTGTGAAATTGCAACCCTGCTAATAAATCCAGTAATAACGTCAATAATTTCATTCTTTCTGTGATATCAAATATATTTTAAGAATATGTTTACTAATTTCTCTTTATTTTAATTTTATTTCAAATTACTAATTTAACCAGCTTGCACTTCACTTAATTAATTAGCGTCTTGTTTCTAAGATTCAGCTAAAACCGAAAATCAGCGCGAATTTCCTTTGAAAATCTAAAACAAATTTGTATTAAATAAATAAATTCATGGAAAAATACAAACAACACTTTTTAATTATTAGCTTTTGAATCTTTACAATGATGTGCATAAAATATTGAGGGAATCCACACGCTTTAAAACAAAAAAATACCAGAACATAACCGCATCTCTCTATTCCGCAGAATAATCCTTCTAGACAACTCAGTTAAGAAATTATGGAAAGGGGCGCGCACCCAAAACCACACCCTTCAGCCTCATTTCCGTGAGTAGGGCCTCCTTACGCAACACCATTTCCATCCTCAGAGGACCTGTCTGCCTCTGGTCTTCACCACAGAATACTTGGTCTAGGTATTCAGGACTATTGTATGAGCGTTAACGACGAAAAGGAGGAGAGTGAGACGGTAACTCACCACCTCATGGGGCACTGCCCCGCCATCTCCAGACACAAGTCGATACACATGGGCAGCCAGTTGTTTTAATAATAAAACGGAAAATCGAACTACAGTGGACATAAAGATCGCTCAGATGCATCCAAAACACTGAGTGGGTGGCGTGATTTCTGTTGGCAATCGCCCATAATTTTCATACTACCCCAAACTTGGCCTATGTGTGCCTGCTAGGGAGCTAGGGTGACCAAAAATAATTGTATACATGCATTTATTTGCACCATTAAATTACGTTTCATGGGAACGGCTTTTTTGTTTTGAATTGGGATTTGTTTCAACTCAGAAACGATCACCACTGAATTTTTTCCTTCCTTACAATGTCAATCGTTGACACTGCATCACTAGCTAGGTGAGGGGTATTATACACGGGAATGAGCCGGTTACGCTGAGCTGGACCATGTACTGGACCGTCTAGGGAGAGAAATACATCGCACTGCGAGCACAATTTATAATCGGAATACCACATGAGGCGGAGAGAGTGCAATTCAAAGGGATCGATGAGGTGAATAGCCCTTAACGTGCGTTGTGCAACATAGCAAAAGAGGGATTCAGTCCCAACTTATCCAAGCTTTGATATTGCTCAGTTGCCGCAAATTGGTGTGATGCACAACAACCACCTACTGGACCATCCAGTAACTGTCAAAATTATAGGATTTGGACTGCGGAGCCACGGAGGTACATCAATGCATTATTGAGCATTCGCATCCCGGGATAATTTAGGCCGGAATACGCTCCAGTGGTAAAACATCCTTGATTATCTTGCAGCAGAGAAGTTCCACTTATCCAATCAACATTACACAATTTAGATACTTTCGTTGGGGATAGGAAATGAATATTCCATCAGGACTCACCACCGGCATACAAGTTTAGTGCATCTCAACGGTTCGTTCCACCACAAGAGTGGCCACGATTATGGCCTCACCTGAACTAAAGCATGTCAACAATTTTAGCTCTGAACCAAAGATATCTACAAATGTTTCACGGTCATAAAAACTAAGCTTTCTAAAAGACCTTCAGCAAAGAATTCTTCGTATTATAACTCTATAGCCTGCTTAGCGCTTTCTTTGCAAAGGTCCCTGGTGGGATTAGAGGGATTACTGAGTTGCTGAAATCAATTTTTATTGAACACAATTTTTTCAACTAAAATTTTACAAATTTTTACAATATTCCAATTAATATAATGAAGCTGTAAGTAGGCGTGGCGACAATTGCGGCTAAAGTCATTAAAAGTATTCACCACTATTCGCACAGAGATTCTCATAATCGGAGCTCTTGTCGGTATTATAATGGGAACAGTCTGATGCCGCTGATTGTATAAACCTGCTCGTTTTCATGGAGCTGCACGTTAAAGAAGCACGAGAAGTAAAAGCAGTACCTGCAAATGGATGAGGAGTATTAGGACTCCGACAAGTCTTTTGAGGATCGCCAAACTGTACTTATTTTGACGGCAATATTTACAGTATACAGCGCCGCAGCCAGTGCGTGAGATGCGCTCACGTATATATAGATGCATACCTGCGATATTGAAGAGCATTAAATCTTAGTTTCTGCAAGCGAAAAAGGTCTTTCAAATCCGGCGAATTCACTATTTGGAATTAACCACACTTTAACGGTACTGTGACGTAACTAAGCCCATGCCTATTTTTAGCTACCCTTAATATGTAATGTCTGAGATTAGAAACACAGAAGCGTTCAGAAGTCAACATCTTCGTCGTTTAACTCACCCAATTTTTTCCAGTGTATCATTTGATACAAACTGTTTTAGTACTCGATCTAACACCCTTACATCTAGTAATACAAGACTCTGCTTGGAAATCTCTTGGCAGATTACAAGAAATTATCTCGAGAGAATCAAATTATACTCAAAATATATGGGGTAACAATTCAACTCGGGTATATGGTATACGAAAATCTCACAAGGATCTTATGCCAAGAAAATTCAACTTTGAGGAAAGATGTCTACGCATAAAAGTTCATCCCAATTATGCCCAAAACCATTCCTGCGTGCTTTTGGGAGTCGCAAACATATGTTTTTGTATTTCTTGTTTATTATATGGACACGCGAATTATACGTTACGTTATTTCTCTAGGTGGAAGGAAACTGATATTCTCAACGACTGGGGCATAACTGGCTCTCCCTAGGAGCATTTTAGGGGCGTTACTGAAACACAGGAGAGCAAAATGATAGGTTGAAAAAATAAGAAAGTTGATGTTCTTAATAAATTTCCAGGTCATAATCACGAGAACTTCAAAAAAAATCACAAAAATGTCAACATTTCCGCTACCACATTCCTTCATAATCAACTCATTCAGAATAATACTTCATCCTTACAAATAAATCTTCTCAGTATGTTCACCGCACCATTCAACAAAAATTGTTTGAAATTCCTCAAAAATTTAGCGACCTTCGAGCACCCGTTCCGCTACCATCATTCTGCACCACAACCGTGAGGAGTCGGCCACGTAGGCTCCCCACCACTCTTGAAATAATTTACAATATTCGGTTTCATGGTAGTTAACGTCTGCCCGAGCGTTCGCGCCCCGCAACTACGCGTCAACAATAAAATTTGCACTAACAAAACAACAACAAAAAAAAAACAACCAACAAAAAATGCTTGCGTACCAAACCAATCCCCCCGGGATGGGTGACGGTAACGTTATGGGAGCTGAACCCAGTTGATGATGGATGGCGACAAGTTGCAATAAACTTTCTACACCACACTCGCCCATACACACATTCATACACACACACACATATACACACTCTGGCATGCATGGTACTCGTGTACACCCATAGAGAAATGGCCGCAGGGGCCGTAATGTTTTACACCAAAACACAAATATCAACTTCCCCTGGCCTTAGGGTGGGGTGCCAGAAATAAAACAATAGTGAAGTAGTCTAAAATTGTTATAGTCGGTCTTATTGACTATGACACATTTGTCATGTTTTGTGGATGCCACAACCAATTATCTGAGACGAATCTACAATAAGTGTATTGGTAATGCTTCATATGGTAAATATTCATATATATATATATATATATATATATATATATATATATATATATATATATATATATATATATATATATATATATATATATATATATATATATATATATATATATATATATATATATATATATATATATATATATATATATATATATATATATATATATATATATATATATATATATATATATATATATATATATATATATATATATATATATATATATATATATATATATATATATATATATATATATATATATATATATATATATATATATATATATATATATATATATATATATATATATATATATATATATATATATATATATATATATATATATATATATATATATATATATTATATATATATATATATATATATATATATATATATATATATATATATATATATATATATATATATATATATATATATATATATATATATATATATATATATATATATATATATATATATATATATATATAATATATAATATATATATATATATATATATATATATATATATATATATATATATATATATATATATATATATATATATATATATATATATATATATATATATATATATATATATATATATATATATATATATATATATATATATATATATATATATATATATATATATATATATATATATATATATATATATATATATATATATATATATATATATATATATATATATATATATATATATATATATATATATATATATATATATATATATATATATATATATATATATATATATATATATATATATATATATATATATATATATATATATATATATATATATATATATATATATATATATATATATATATATATATATATATATATATATATATATATATATATATATATATATATATATATATATATATATATATATATATATATATATATATATATATATATATATATATATATATATATATATATATATATATATATATATATATATATATATATATATATATATATATATATATATATATATATATATATATATATATATATATATATATATATATATATATATATATATATATATATATATATATATATATATATATATATATATATATATATATATATATATATATATATATATATATATATATATATATATATATATATATATATATATATATATATATATATATATATATATATATATATATATATATATATATATATATATATATATATATATATATATATATATATATATATATATATATATATATATATATATATATATATATATATATATATATATATATATATATATATATATATATATATATATATATATATATATATATATATATATATATATATATATATATATATATATATATATATATATATATATATATATATATATATATATATATATATATATATATATATATATATATATATATATATATATATATATATATATATATATATATGGTTATTATATTATATTACACCATCATTAATTATGACTGCAAGGGGTTGAGGAATGAGTACTTCGACTCGAAGAGAAAACGATTTTTTAGAAAGAAGCATTTTTGAGGCCAAGCCCGGGGCAGGATTTGAAGCTGCTACACTCTGAGTGCGAGTCTAACAAGCTGACCACAGATGGTGGCTATCTGGTGGCGCGGCAATTGATGTCATCAACCTTGTCATCCTCAAAGTATGTGTGAAATTTTGAACTTCGAGAGGGTTTTCAGATAGTGTTAGTGTACTGTTTAGCTGTTCAATACCTAAGACAAGTGTTATTTTATGCTAGTATCTCTTTTGTTTCTAGATATAGAACTTCGAAAGATAAAGGACATATTAAAATGGCCCTTAGTGTATCGAAATCTATATAGAATCATAGTAACTCTCTTGTCCATCTGCATCGAGAGACAAGTTAAGAACTGACTCTGAGTGAGAATATTTACAATTATTTCTGTCATGCCTTCTATTAAACATTTGTCTTAGAAGTGTCGGGATAGACCGAACACTCAAAAAGGAAAGAGGCTTAGATTAATTTACCCAATTTATGTTAAGAATATATTACAGATTTCGACATAAATGTAGGCGGACCAGTTAAGCACAAAGTTTGATTTGATTTGAATATAGAAATGGTCGAATCGTTCGAACCGTAAAGCGCATCAGGATGTTGCAAAATTTAACTATAAATATCAAAGAAAGATGCAAATATTCTTTTCATGTAAAATTAATAATTTATGAACACTTCGACTACTCAAGGCCATTCCCCAGCACCCCTTCCACCGAGACACATTGACGGGAGTACAAACCTTATGAAATTTCCTTTTTAGAGTGGCATTTCGCTAACGTTTTAACGCTCGAATTAATTGCATGACATATGGAAAGTCAGTGCCAACGCCAACGCATCCGCTGCGCTTGCATTGGTCGAGTCTGACGTGTCCTGGTCGTGGGACTGTCTGCATATCGTCGTCACCTGATTCTAGAAAAACCAACTGTGAATTGATTCCGTAGTAAAAAGTTGTGTGGAATGGAGCGGAAAGTTGTGTGGAATGGAGCGGAATGGAGAGCAGCGGAAAACGGGAAATTGGCGTATTTTGCCCGTTTTTATGTTTGCTAGCGCCAACAGCTTCGAGGGCGTAGGTGGTTCGGGGGATCTGAGGGTGCGTAAGGTCAATTCTGATTGAACATTTTCAGCCATTTGCCATTTTAAGGGTTACAAGAACTGTGTGGCCACTCTGAGTGAGTGTTTGTGTTCAGATTATGCCCAGTTGGAAATGCTATCAACGAATACTTGTAGTGACAATGTTTGAATTGGAACTTTTGAGGATATGACATCTCCTTGGGCGACGAATGACAACTCCATGATCGACTTATGATACCTCCTTGGACGACTTATGACACCTCCTTGGACGATTTATGACACCGCCATGGGCGACTAATGACATCTCCTTGGACGACTTATGACACCTCCTTGGGCGACTTTTGACACCGCCATGGGCGACTTATGAAACGTCCTTGGGCGACTAATGACACCTCCATGGGCGACTTATGACACCTCCTTGTACGATTTATGACACCGCCATGGGCGACTTATGAAACCTCCTTGGGCGACTTATGACATCTCCTTGGACGATTTATGACACCTCCAAGGGCTTATCTTACAGGAAGACGAACGATTTTCCTCACATGTATTCTTTGGTAGGTGTGAACTCATTTTAATGTCTCCTTATCCATGGATGAATTAAAAAGAAGGAACGATTATTCTCAGAATTATTTCTTGATAGAACTTAAAAGTTCGCACTGTCACAGCAGAATCCTGAAAACTTGCTTCTTAAGTTTCAAAGTCGACTTCGTATAATCCGCAGTCATTGGCGAGTATTCCTGTCCCAGGTCCTGGTCCTGACTGTAGCGAGTTCCTATTGGGTGCATGTGTGCGCTCACATGTGTGAGCGAAGTTTGCTTTTAATTTTCGCGCGCATTTTGGTGTGAAATTGAATATTTTTTACGCAGCGCGCGAATTTCCCAAATGACTCTGGCGACTTTAAAGGATGTCAACGCACTCAAACGAATGAAATGCAACATATGGAAAAGAGAATATTTTATGTAAAGCACAAAAGAAATGAATACAAATAATGAGTGAATTGGCAATTTTAAGGGAGTTAATTAAAATGGAAATGCGTCGAAACTCCAAACAAGGATGCGGATTGTCACCAGAGTCGAAAGTGTTTGAGTAAGTTTTGAATCTGGCTTCAAATCGCGTGGTTAACCCAACTTATAACTGCTTCGGGAGATCTCTGAAAGCAGGTTTCTGAAGCCAGATGCTCTTCCGTTTAATCACGCAGTGCTCTGAAAGCAGCTACCATTTCTTCATGTAGGCTATCGAAGGCCTTGGTAATGTCTTTTTCGCTCTCTTTCTCCGTGTCCTAAAGTAAGAAGAATGTGTGAGAAAATACAAATTGAAGCTACTTTCACCGACCTTAAATTTCATTGATGACAGCTTATACAGGATATTCCCCATTGAGTCGTGTATTACATTCCAAGTGATGCGGTTGTCCAGTTGCGCCGTCCTTTCCACCGCTTCGATTGCCATATCGTAGAAGGCAATCATGTTCTTCAACATTGCGACGGTCTTGTAGAAGGGACAGAAATGATCGTACGAGGAGTAAGAGTTCTGTTGCAAGAAGTCATCCTTGAGGAGCTTGGCCACTTCCAATGTAATCTTGTCTGTTTCAGCCAACGAAGCTTTACCGACCAATTGCACAATTTCGGACAAGTCCTCCTCCTCTTGCAAGATTTCCTTGACCTTAGTCCGCAATGGCACGAATTCGGGGAAGTTTTGTTCATAGAAATCATCCAGAGCACGCATATATTTCGAGTAGGAAATCAACCAATTGATGGAAGGGAAATGTTTACGTTGAGCCAACTTCTTGTCCAAGCCCCAGAACACCTGCACAATACCCAAAGTGGCGGAAGTGACGGGATCAGAGAAATCACCTCCAGGAGGTGACACAGCGCCGACAATGGAAACGGAACCCTCACGCTCAGGGTTACCCAAACACTTGACACGACCAGCACGTTCATAGAAGGAAGCTAAACGAGCACCCAAGTAGGCTGGGTAACCAGAATCGGCAGGCATTTCAGCGAGACGACCCGAAATTTCACGCAACGCCTCGGCCCAACGGGAAGTGGAATCAGCCATCATGGACACATTGTAACCCATGTCACGGAAGTATTCGGAGAGTGTGATGCCAGTGTAAATGGAAGCTTCACGAGCAGCCACAGGCATGTTCGATGTGTTGGCTACTAAGGCGGTCCGCTTCATGATCGATTCTTGGACACCGTTAATTTCGATGGAGAGTTCGGGGAAGTCGCGCAAAACTTCCGACATTTCGTTGCCACGTTCTCCACAACCAACGTAAACGATTACATCGGAATTCGAGTACTTGGACAGTGACTAGAATAGCAGGAACACACTCGTTACAATATTTAAGTGGAGTCTTTCGGAACCCACCTGTGAGATGACGGTCTTGCCACAGCCGAAGGCGCCGGGTATGGCGGTCGTGCCGCCCTGGACGCATGGGAACAACGCGTCCAATACCCGCTGTCCCGTCAACAGCGGATACATTGCCTGCAATTTGTCACCAACAGGGCGCGCCTGTCGGACCGGCCACACCTGCAACATGGTGTAGTCAGTGGTGACATCGTCAAACTCGGTGGATATTACGACATCTTCGAGTTGATAGGATCCCGGTGGGGCCAGGAACTTCAGCGTACCTTGGGAACGCGGTGGCAACATCATTATATGATCAACCCAGGAGTTCTCCTTCACAACGCCGTATATGTCGCCGCCAGTGACATTCGTACCCAAACGTATTTTCTTCGGCTGAAACTCCCAGGAAATCGAACGAGACAGGCTCTTTACATTGATGCCCTTCGGTATGTAGATCGAGTTCATCAATTCGTTGATCTCGCGCAAAGGACGCTGAATACCGTCGAAAATGCTGCCCATTATGCCGGGTCCCAGTTCGACGGACAACGGTTTGCCGGTCCGCAACACGGGATCACCGACAGCCACCCCGGAAGTGTCCTCGTACACCTGTATGGTGGCCAAATCGCCTTCGAGACGAATGATCTCCCCGACCAACTCGTAGTGCCCGACACGCACCAGTTCGTACATAGCGGACCCGGACATGCTCTCCGCGGTGACAACTAAGGACAGAAGCGAATTGGCAAGGCCATTGCTCACTTAGGGCAGATATATTCACTAAGTTCAAATTACCTGGTCCAGAGACGCCAAACACGCGTCCATATACTGATTCTTTTTCCTCCTCCTCGAATGATTTCAGCGACGCATTGTAGGACGGATTGTAGGACGAATTGTAGGACTCCATATTAAATCGAATTAATGAAAATCGCGAACACCCAAGAAAAAAGGACTTCTTCAAGAAAATTTCCAATTTCGAATAATGAGTGAAATTTCAAACAAATTTTCTAGTCAAGTAGGAGTGTATTTAATGAAAGTATAAGAGGAGTACGTGGTGAGAGGTTTAGAGAATCCTCCCACGATTGTACGGGAGGGGAGTAAATCAGTGTGTAAATACCACCACGAAATCTGATTAAAACTCCACAAGAGAAGAACATGAGAGAGTGAAAACATGTTACAAACAAAGAGTGAAAACCTGTTACAAAGGCAGATTGACAACATGTTACAAAGAGAGAGTGAAAACATGTTGCACAGAGAGAATAAACACATGTTTCCAAGTGAGAGTAAAAACATAGTACAAAGAGAGAATGAAAATATGTTACAAAGAGAGAGAGAGAGAGAGGGAGAGAGAGAGTGAAAACATGTTACAAAGGGAGAGTGACAACATGTTACAAAGAGAGAGTAAAAGCATGGTGCAAAGGGAGGGTAAAAACGTGGTACAAAGGGAGAGTGAAAACATGTTACAAAGAGAGATTAAAAACATGTGCCACAGAGAGAGTAAACACATGTTTCCAATGGAGAGTAAAAAAATGTTAAGAAGAGAGTAAAAACATGTTACAAACAAAGAGTGAAAACACGTTACAAAGGGAGAGTGACGACATGTTACAAAGAGAGAGTAAAAACTGGTTGTAAAGAGAGTAAAACTTTGGTACAAAGAGAGAGTGAAAACATGTTACAAAGATAGTAAGAATATGGTACAAAAAGAGAATGAAAACATGTTTCAAAGAGAGAATGAAAACATGTTTCAAAGAGAGAATGAAAACATGTCACAAACAGAGAGTGAAAACATGTTTCAAAGAGAGAATGAAAACATGTTACAAACAGAGAGTGAAAAACATATTTAGAAGTCAGTAAAATCATGTTACTCAGAGAGAGAAAACATATTATATAGAGGAATACCTTCTCTTCGACTAGGTCTACAGGCAATGAAACACCACTTGGGGCTCCCTCACCATGATCACTCGCTCCCGACCGCATAAGATGTCGAATATTGCCGCTCTTGTTTTGTGACCCTACCTCCAGGCCCACTAAATAGCAACTTACCTTACCAGCTGTGGAAATACACTCCACCATTCCACGCCCACCCCTCTGGCACTGCCCTCAACCACTTGCTTACGAACCCACTCATTACGTGCGGCACTCATAAATTCACGCTCCGCAACCGGAACGGAATTTGTCCAACCGGGACTTCTTTTGTCCAGAGTAAATGGCGTCTAATTTTCATATTTTACGCAATTTAAGGAATATATTAAAATATCCAATTTTTCAAGTCTGAGCTGCGGAAAAAGTCCCCCGAAAAAGAGCCAAGCCAAGAGAAACACAGTTGCAACACATTTTTCGCACAGTTTTAATTTAATGCAGTCAGGACCCGGCACAAAAAATGCACGCTTCGCATATTTCTGTGCCGCAACCGCAGACCCTTAAAAAATACCCGTCGTCTATATGAGCGCTGGATGCATGCTGCCTGCCGCATGCCGCATGCCGCCGGTCGCCGAGCTCGGTTCGGTTCGGTTCGGTTCCGCAGTGTACGCCGGTACGCATCCTTGCGCGTTTGTTTTGCGAACAAAGCCGTGCCCGTGTTCGTTGGGCGTGGCAAAATGTGGCAAATATGGTGGCGATGGTGACGGCGGTGAAGGTGGCGGTGGTATTGCCGGAGCAGGTGGCAGGTTGCAGTGTGCAACAGCGCAGAGGAAGGAACCAGCCGCGTGTGGCAGTGGCAACAGTTTTTACGTGGGCGCAAAAAACGAACTTTTATTATTATAGTCATTGAAATAGTTTGCTTTGTTCCTGCTGTTGTTGTTGGTGGTGTTGTTGTTGTTGGTTTTTCAATTTGTTTTATTTAAACTGGCAGCAAAATTGTTGACGGAAACTGCATGTTGCAGTTAGCACGTCTCTTGTTTTTTCCATTTCTGTTGCTCTGTTGTTTTTCTTATTTTCCTGAATGAAAAATTATTATTTACGAGTTGAATATTTGCAGCAAAACGGAAGAAACAAACGGAAAAACCAGATTGCAAGGATTCGTGCTGGCGGTCATCTTGGACCATGTCAGGGGTGCGTTTTTATAATGTGATTTGCTGTGGCGGCGATAACTGCAAATTAAACGGTTTTCTTCCAGCGAGTCTAAAAACATTGAACATTGTTCCAGGTCTGACGTTAAATATTTCCAGAGTGGTGGTGTCAAAAGTTCACATAAGAAGACACAGAAGACACACAACAGAACAAGAACTGATTAGAAGAGAGAATAACCTTAGGAAATTTTGTCAACGAGTCTCTGATGAAGCTCCGATGCCACCACCAGCCACGCGATGGCTTACTCTATATTGCTTTTCCAAACTGTGTCCATATTTTTCTTTCCTTCTTTCCTCCTCTCTTTTCTCCTTCTTTTTCTCCGTATCTCCCTCGTTCCCAGTTGCTCTCCCTCCGTAACTATATTTTATTTCCTTCTCTATTTTTCTCTCTCTTTCTGTTGTTCTCAGACTTTTTAAGTGCTCTCTCTCCATATTTCTCTATATCTCTTTGATTCTCCACATATCTCTCCCCTTGATATCTCACTCTTTTTCTATCTGTGTCTTTCCCTAGATGCTCCTTCTCCACATATCTCTATATCTCTTTGTTTCTCCACATATTTCTCTCCTTGAAATCTCTCTCTGTTTCTCTCTGTGTCTTTCTCTAGGAGCTCCTTCACCACATTTCTCTATATCTCTTGTTCCTCCACATATCTCTCTCCTTGAAATCTCTCTCTTTTTCTCTCTGTGTCTTTCTCTAGGAGCTCCCTCTCCATCTTTCCTATATCTCTTTGTTTCTCCACATATCTCCCCCCTTGATATCTCACTCTTTTTGTATCTGTGTCTTTCCCTAGGTGCTCCTTCTCCACATTTCTCTATATATCTTGATTCTCCACATATCTCTCTCCTTGAAATCTCACACTTTTTCTCTCTGTGTCTTTCTCTAGGAGCTCCCTCTCCATCTTTCCTATATCTCTCTGTGTCTTTCTCTAGGTGCTCCCTCTCCATATATCCTATATCTCTTTGTTTCTCCACATATCTCTCTCCTGGAAATCTCACTATTTTTCTCTTTGTGTATCTCTTTATATTGTTCACTCTCTCTCATTCTCTCATGCTGTTTCTCTCTTTATCTATCTCTCTTTCTTACTTTCTTTATATCTAATACTCTCTCTGCCACGTCCTTTTCCATCTCCTCTCACTCTCTCTTTCTATCTCTCTCTATCTCTTTTGATCTTTCTTTATCTTTGTCATTGTGTTTCTGTCTTATTTCTCTCTTTAACTCTCTCTTTCCCAATTTCTCTATATCTACTTCTTTTCCTTCTTCTCCATCTACTTCTCTTACTCTCTCTCTCTTTATCTATCTCTATCTAAATCTCTTTTGCTCTCTCTATTTTTCTTACTCTCTTTCTCTCTTATTTCTCTCTTTAACTCTTTCTTTCTTAGTTTCGTTATATCTAATTCTTACTCTGTCTCGTCCTTCTCTATCTCCTTCTCTCACTCTCCTGTATAGCACTATCTCTTTTCCTCTCTCTTCCTTTACTTTTCAGTCTCTTTTTCGCTCTCTCTATAGCTCTTTTTCTCCTATTTTCTTCCTTTTTTAAATATTTCGCTCTCTGTTTTCCAATATCCAATCTCTCTCTTTGTCTCTCGGTTTGTTTCACTATATTTATCTCTCACTTCCTTTTTTACTTCCCTATTTGTTTTTCTCACTGTTTTCATCTCTCACTTTCTTTCTATTTCCAACTCTATTTCTCTCATTCTCTCTCTATCTCTCTCTCTCTCTCTCTCTCTATGTATCTCTCTCTGTCTTTCTCTGTATCTCTCTCTCTCTTTCTTTATCTCTCTCTCTCCGTCGTACTCTTTTTACTTTCTGTGTCTCTTTCTTTCTCCATCTCTTTATCCATCTCTTCTTTTTTCTCTCGCTCTCCCTACCTCTCTCTCTCTCTCGCTCCCTCTCTGCCTCTAAAATTTTTTTCAAAGCTGTTTTCGAACGTTTCTTTCTGTTTTTCCTTTGAGATGGTATTTGGACTTATTTGAATTCCTTATATTTTGCACTCATTGTGTGGGGTGTAAGTACTGTACATTGCTCACAAAGTATATCAGACAGCATCACAGTTCAGGCTATGAATCAAACTCTCGGATAGTGTGTGCAATCAGTATCAAAGGCTTCATTTTTTGATCTTATGTTCAAACATCAGAATAATCTGCACCAAGTTGAATTTTGTTTTTTTCTTTCAAATGAAGGACTAAATGAATCAAGGACTAAATGAATTTAAGGACTAAAAGTGTTTTGTTTCCTGAACTACAATGATTAATTATTTCTCTCTATATTTATCGCCAGAAGGAATACATAGAAAACTATTTCGAGTTATGCACTCGCAGAACTCCAAAGCCACGTCGTTAAATTAATTGAAAGAGACCTCCATTAAGGATCTTCTTATGCTGCATCTGTGGCTTGGAATATTCGGAGACAACCCACATTTTGATCAATTGTGACATTGTGAAAGGTTCCGGCAGAGTGAAACAAAATTTGTAGGCCTTCAGTTGGAAGTCAACTGAAGAAATTAAGAAGACAACAGCGTAAAAGCCAAAACCAAGTGCCGAAGGACGAGCGCGTTGCACTGGCAGCAGAGCATAATGCATGAATAAGATTGAAGAGGATACCGTAGGCAGAGGCAAACAAAGAACGCAAATAAAAACTAGAAGAGAAATATAGTATCCTTAATTGACACTTGGAATGGCGGCTGTGTACAATGTCAAAATGTATTTCCTGTCCTTGTTATGTTTTTTTCGTTGCCTTGTTTACCTTCTTATGAGCTCGGAGCAAACGGCAAACGTGGTGGTGGCCATGTTGACGGACACATTAATGCACCATTTTAAATACTCGCACTAACACGACCCTCGAGCTGCTGGCTTCGCAACAAGCGCAAAATAAACTAAATAGAACTATAAATAACCGAAGTGCTACAGGCGTGAAGGAGGGGGGAATATGCCAGGGAGGCCGTGCAGAGCGGAATGTGGCCCGCACGCTCACAGCGTTTGGCACAATTTTCCAGCTGACAAGTGTTGAAGCAAAAATTGCTTGTATGCGCACTCAAAGTGAAATTACTTAATTCCTCCGCACGTCCATCATCAACACGGGACAGCACAAGCAGAGGCGAGCGCTGGACACGACGGCGCAGAGTTGGAGCACAACGAAGCGCAGCAGCAAGATGTGCCTGGGTCGCTATTGCAACTGTTAATGCCACATGTTGCATGTGGGTGGGCTTGGTGGCGGTGGTGGTGGTGGTGGTGTGGGAAGCGTAGGTCATGTGGGATGCGCTGTTGGGATTCCAAGCGCACTGAGCACTTTCGCCCCGCCGCGCCACATGTCCTCTGTGCATACTTGCGGCTTTATGTACCGTTTAATGGCCTTTTCTGACCAACATATTAAGGTACTTTTAAATTGTTGCTCCTGCTGTTGCTGACACCCCGTCAACGGTACACATGCCTGCGTGTGTTGTTGTTGTTGTTGCAGCTTAATAATAAAAACACATAATTTCGCTGTTGTTAAGTTCTCACCACGTGACCCCATTACAAGGCAGTATCGCACCGCACCATTCCGCATAAGCGTACAGTACTCCGTCACCAAGCTAAAACTAGGCAAATGCATTCAAAGAGTTGAAGTGGTCGTATTTGCATGAAACTTGCCACTTTGGCGTACGATTCAAAGGGAACGTCTTCGCTAATGGAGCACCCACACCCAAAAGGATACTCTTTCAACAATCCTGCAGTTCGTATTGATGGCGACGCCTTTGAGATGAAAATGATCGTGACCATGAATTACCATGCGAGAAGATGATGTTTTTACCAACAAAATTAACGTCACTTTTCAAATACTTCCCGCTCACCCAGAGTAGCGATGGTAATTTGTCTTTAACTCTTCATGAATGTCCATGCGAGAAGATGATTTGTTTACCATAAAAAGTAACGTCATTTGCCAATTCTTCCAAGTTGGTAAATTCTTCAGTAAGTTGGTCTCCCTGTGAGAAAATAATCGGGGCTCGCCATACAGAGAAGTGGGATGGGCCGGAGATCTACCGAAGAAGGTTGTCTCTAAGCAGTCATTGTCATTGATGCCAATTGTACTGTTCGTCATGCAACAAGTCCCTCAGACCAGTGACCTTCGTGTTCAAGAACCGCCGCAGAAGGAGGTATCCAAGCACTCAGGCACTGATGCCCATTGTACTAATCGGCATGCAACTTGCGCCTCAGGCAAGTAATCTTCGTGTTCAATGGTTGAGCTCTCTTGATCAAGCGGAGTTTCTTGGGTTTGCAATCACTCTTTGGGAGAATTTTTATCATTTTTTAGCATACCAACTTTGTGAAGTTTATGCACTTCCTTACAGCAGCCTCTAAAGGACCAAACATTGTATCTCTAATTTAGCTCGATTTCAATAATACAGTAATCGACTTGGAATAAGACTTGCCTCAGCCGTTAGCCACCTTACGTTCTGTTAATATTTTAATCGTTTAAATGAAACCTGTATCGAAATAGTGTGAATTTTAAGAAGATCCCCATACCAACTTCCCACTAATTATGTCACAAAAATAGACACTTGCGTTACCTTCTTCCGGTTTTTAAGTGTTCTGCCTCATCAGTCAGGAGTTGGATTGGAAATATATTATGGAATATAACACAGTGGCAGAAGTGTCTGTATAATGATACCCCATTTGTCAATATCGGTGATAAAATTTATAATGAAAATTACGATATAAGCTGTGGTAGAAAATCGCTTCCAGACGGATGAAAAAACGAAGGTACGCTTATACAAAATTAAGTATCTCTGAAGCAGCTGAACAAATGAAGTTCATAAACTCAAACTCAAGATCTCATGAGCTATTTTTAAAATGGGTTGAAGTACTGTGCGGCAACGGCGACGTCGGCGTCGGCGTCTGTCCACGCGAGCATGTGTAAGTGGCATAAAAGGCGCGCACACAGCAAAAACAAGAACGACAACAACAAAAAAGAAAGGCGAAATAAAAAAAACACAGCAACAACAAAATTATTATCTGTCATTTTGTGGTGCAGCTCAGTTCTGGCGCGGCCTGCTCGCCATTTTATGTCATTTATGCTGACAAGTTAATGTCAGCTGGTTGCACAGACGACACCGTTAAATGTTATGTGCGGTTTTCAGATGCGAGTAAGCCCATGTGTGAGAGTGGCGTTGTATGTGTATGTTTTTTTTTTTTTTTTTTTTTTATCGAGGGGGAAAGCTTTAAGCCAATTAGTCAGTGTGGGACATCAACCCACTAAAACCTCCTCACTGTCGTGGCGGGGAACCCTCCCGGGACCGCATAATGTGATTACGTCGGGAGGCCGTCATGAGCATTATTGCTCAATCGTCTGTAATTGTCAGTCTAAAACCAGTCCGCTGCTGGTTGTCGCTCCTTGGCGAAATTTCTGCTACATTTGCTACCTGCTGTTGACGCAGTAGCCGCTGTCGTTCCCGCTCCTCCTTGCGTAGCGCCACCATTACTTGTTCAGCGAAGGTCGATACCGCGTTCCATTTAGCGGGTGACTCCAGCATTGCAGCCACTATATTTGCTGTGGTCGGTGGTCTGCCCAAGGCAGATCCCAGCTCCTCTCTCCAGGTCCTGAAGCGTGAGCAGTAAAGCATCACGTGCCTAGCGCTCTCGAATTCGCCCGTGCATTTTGGACAATAGGGGTCTTCTGTTATTTTGAAGCGGTAGAAATATGCATTGAAGCATCCATGACCGCTGAGTAACTGCGTCATGTAGTAGTTTAGACTACCATGCTTCCTGTTCACCCATTGGGACACCCTGGGAATGAGCTGGAATGTCCATCGTCCCTTCTCGGACTGCTCCCATCTTTTTTGCCACTCTTCGGTGCATCGCCGTCGCTCCTCTAGCCTTCGTTCGGCTGTAGGCCTTACGCCCTGTCGGTCGTACAGTCGCTGCAGCTCCAACGCTCGTAAGTCCAGGGGCATTTTTGCAGCAAGGACGGAAATTGCGTCGTCGGAGACCGTTCGGTAGGCGCAGGTGAGTCTAAGCGCACTTAATCGTTGCGTTGCGCAAGCCTCTCTGAGATGCGTAATTTTTGCTCCTGCCCAGATGGGTGCTGCATAGAGCATCACGGAATCCGTTACCGTCGCCAGAAGTTGTCTTCTTCCCTCACGTGGGCCTCCAATGTTTGGCAGAATCCGCGCAAGGGCGCCTTGAATTTTAGAGCCTTTTTTGCTGACCGCTACCAGGTGCTCCTTAAATGACAGTCTTGCGTCAATGTTAACTCCAAGATATTTAATGCTTGGTTGCGACATAATACGGTGATTACCGATGTCCACCACCATCTCCTCTCGCTTTTTCCGCGTGCTTATCAGTACAATCTCAGTTTTTTGAGCAGCCAGTTCCAGGTGCGCTGATTGGAGCCACCTACGCACCCTTGCGATCGCATCATTACACACCACCTGCAAGTGCTCAATATGTTTGGCCACCACTACCAATGCGATATCATCAGCATAACCAATAATATTAACGTTTTCCGGCATATTCAGCTCCAGGATGCCGTTGTACATAGCGTTCCACAGCATGGGCCCTAGTACCGATCCTTGAGGAACCCCGCCGGTTATTTGGTATGCTTTTACGCCCTCCTCTGTCTCGTACAGTAGCACCCTGTTGTCGAGGTAGCTACCTATTATACGCCGCAAATATGTTGGTACTCCAAAAATCTCCAGAGCCTGCATTATATGTCCCCAATTCGCAGAATTGAAGGCATTCTTGATATCTAGAGTGACCACCGCACAGTACATTTTGGCGCCACCCTGCCATCTAATGCCACTCGTCGCATCTCGAGCAATGTCTACTACCGCTCTGATCGCGTCGACTGTAGACCTCCCTTTCCGAAAACCGAATTGTCGGTCGGAGAGCCCTCCTGGACTCTCGAATGTCTCCTGCAGTCTATCACAAACGATACGCTCTAGGATCTTTCCCACTGTATCCAGCATACAAAGTGGACGATAGGAGGATGCCTGATCCGGTGGCTTTCCGGGTTTTAGCAACAGCACAAGCCTCTGCCGTTTCCACGCGTCTGGAAAAATGCCTTCGCTCAGACAGGCGTCATACAGTTTTGCGAACAGTTCTGGTCTCGCTCTTACCGCTGCCTTGAATGCCACATTTGGGACTCCATCCAAACCAGAAGACTTGTTGTCGTCGACCCGTGATATACTCGACAATACCTCATCGACAGTGACTATAGGTCCCCTCTGTACGTCTGGAGTCACGACGGCTCTCGTTTCGCTCTGTGGGGGGAAGAGCGTTACCACTATACGCTGCATCAGCTCTGGGCATGTAGGCTGAGGCGCTCTGGGTCCCTTTACTTTGCGCATGACCGTTTTGTATGCTAGACCCCACGGGTCTTGGTCCGCACTCTCCTGCAACTCTCTGAAGCACTTGTTTTTGCTCTCTGTTATAGCTGCTTTCAGAGTTCTTCTGCGTACCTTGTATACTGCTTGATGTTCCTCGAAATTCGGTGTCGATCGAGATCTTTGCGCCTTACGTCGTGCTTGATGGCAGCTCTTCCGAATCGCAGCAATTTCATCGGTCCACCAGTAAACGGGAGTCCTCGATGTATTGTTGGACCTTCGCGGCATCGCTGCATCACATGCTTCCTTAATGTACTTAGCGATTTCAGCAGCCATGGTGCTTGCAGTTTCGCCTACAATAGACGCTGACTTCCAGATGACTTCAAACGACTCCGCGTCGAACGCCCCCTTTCGCCAGCCAATTTTGTGCGCCTTACGCGTGTACTGCTTTGTTCTACGCTCCATGTCTATTATAATGGCGTTGTGATCGCTGCCCGTGTATATATCACTGACTTTCCAGCTAATTCGACTGGCAGTTGTGTCGTCCGCAAAGGCTAGATCTATGATGGACCTGCCTCTTCCATTGTCGAATGTGTAGTGACCTGGCGCATTCAACAGTACTAATTCAAGAAGCGCGAAGCATTCTTCAACTAAGCGTCCTCTAGCATTTGTGTGGCTACTGCCCCAAGTCCGAGACCACGCGTTGAAGTCGCCTGCAATAATTATTGGGTGTTTGCCTTTCGCTTCTTCCATCAGCGATGTCATCATTTCCCCGAACTGTCTCAGTGTCCAACTTGGAGGAGCGTAGCAGCTGAAGAGGTAAATGTTCTCCAGTTTCACCCAGGTATAACCGCTCTCTCTGGTTTCCATCTTGCTCTGAGGAGTGGTCTCCCCAATGGACCAGATGGCTGCTCTGCCTGTTTCATCCGCGGCCCAGTTTGGGGAATCCTTCCTTGCATATGGTTCCGAAAGTAGCGCCACATCTGCCTTCACTTCATTTTTATATTGCATCAGAAGATCCTGTGCAGCTTCACAATGATTTAGGTTGAGCTGAAGTACTCTCATACCTTCTTCTTTTCCAATGCCTCCTGGTGTCGTGGACATTTCATGCTGCCCGCTGGATGCGCCCCCTTGCACAAAGCGCACTTTGCTTCATTTTGGCAATTCGCAGCCATGTGGCCAGTCTCGCCACACTTTCGGCAGAGTCCAGTTCGATCCGGCTCTTTGCACCCAGCCGCCTTGTGCCCATAGCCCCAGCACTTATAGCAGCGTTGTGGCGTTACGACTTCTGTTAGTCGGCAGCTCGCCCATCCTACCCGCAGATGTTTCAATCCCAGTGCCTTCTTGGCATCCTCCGCCGGTAGGCTTAAAAAGGCCGTCTGTGCACCACCATAGCCTCTTATCAAGCTTTTAATTGCTTCCACATCTGGGCGCCGTATGTTCGCCTGGTCTCGCAGTGCATCGCAGATCTCTTCTTTTGAAGAGATATCCGCGACGAGTCCCTTACACTGTAGCGTCACCATGTGCGTGCGTACGTTCACTGTGGCTGCGTCCTTTACCACGCTTTCAATGGCCGTCTGGTATGTGGCCGCGTTCACTTCTTTGGCTCTCTTCAGCTCTATGAGCAGTTCCCCTTTTTGCGTTCGGCGGATAGTCTTCACAGCGTCATTCAGTGACTTCAGCTGCTCACATTCCTTTACGCTCCGTAAGATGTTGGCGTATGACATCGCTTCATTTTTCGCACTTATAATTATCGCATCTGTTTTTGGTCTAATGGTCCTAGCCGTTGACTGCAATTTCTTCTGCGATTTCTGCACCTTTATCCACTCTGCACTAGTGCTGGGTCGAGGCACTGCCGTAGCCTGTGTTTTTCCCGTCGGCACCTGTTTTGCTGTTGGTGATTTTGACCCTGATTCCGTCAACTTCGTTTTCAGCTTTAGTCCCTGCTGCTGCATTGGTCCACGGCTCTTTTTGGCCGCGGGAGCAATTACAGCGATGCCTTGCCCCTCCGTCGCCTTGGGACTATTGTTATCCTCCCGCAGGCGCTTCGCGGATTGCGCACACTTTGTCCACAGAGAAGGTTGCGTACCTCCGCTGGTCTCCTGTACAGCGTTACCTCTGCACTGCCACTGCCTCTCTGCTTTCTTGTACAGATCTTGTAATGTTTCGACCAGGCTCCTCATAGGCTGGTGAATGGATCTGCGGGGCGGGTTGCCACCCATCATCGAAGCCAGCTTTTAAAGATTCTGGCCCAATAAGGTGAACGGATCGCCCGTGCTCGCCTTACTCATCGTTGGTACATGCTCCATGCATGGGGGTGACGAGCTTGAACGCTCTTGCCCCGCGTCAGGCACCAATCTCTCCGGTGAGCGAGCCATTCTGGAGTTCTTTCCGAATGGGTCTTCGAGAACTGTCTGCTTTTCAAGTACTTTCGTACCTACCTCCTGATTTTTTTGCCCCGAATCAGGCGAACGCTGGACACTCATAATCCGTTCGTTACTATGAGATAAATCCAGAATTTTGCAATTTCTTTTAAACGTTGTTTCCACTCTGGAAATTGCTAAAAAGAGAAAAAAAAGGGTGGAAAAGGGAAAAAAGGGGGAAAAGGGAAAAAAGGGGGGAAAAAAAAGCAAAAAGTAAAACACACTAAAAGCGATACTTATCTGTGTTTGGCGCGTTGGCAACACTTTTTTTTTAATTTTTTGGAGTCTCTCTCTCTTTCTGCTTTTCGGCTTTAGTGCACCACACACACACACACCAAGTGCACAATTTCCAGCACTCTCTCAAATTTCGGATAATCCGATTGAGAGGCGGGAAATTGCAGAAACTGCTTAGCGACGCGAAGGCAAATTTAATAAGTTTAAATAAATAAACTTATATTTGCCTAGGCACAAAACTCGCCGTATCTGCAGTGTACCACCTGCCTAAGCTTCGCCGTTCAGGGGTCTGGTACTTTCGGACCAAGCCACTGCTCAACTGGGCGCTATGCAGGCAGAGATCGCTGCTGTTTTCGCTCTGCCGTGCGGATAAACCGACGCAGAACCAAAACTGCCGCAAATCACTAGCAGAAACAGACAATTAAAATGCCTTATTTTCCTCGAACGCGTCCACAATTTCACTTCACACTTTCACCGGACCGGAGTATGCTCTTTAGCTACCCTTTCCACGATTTCCGCACTGATTTCAAGTCTACCTTAGTAGATTTTTAAAAATATTTCCGACCGAAAAGTTTAAAGCTCCTCTTCGATTCGACAATCTCTCTCCGTTTTTCCGTTGTATGTGTATGTGTTTGCGTGTGTGTGTGTTTATGTTTACAGCCCTGTGTGTGTGTGTGTGTGTGTTCCTCCGTTTAAGCCTAATTTAGTTGTAAGCCTTCTTATTTCTCTACATCCTTTTTTCATTCACTTAAATCCCTTTTTTACTTCAGGAATTCTCGCTCAACATGCTCCGAAATTGATTTAAAAATTATTGTTGTTGCATTTGTTGTTTCTTGTTGTTGTTGTTGTTGCTTTGGTTTTAGTTGACTGCGCTCTGCACAACTCTTTTTGTTGTTAATTTGATATGCCAAAAACTTATGCAAGCATAAATCATGGAAATTTATGCGCCACCACTTTGGCGTATGTGTAACTTTTATTTATACTTACGTTACTCATACGCATCGTTGCCCTGCTGCTGCTGTTTCTGTGCGAAATTTTATCACTCTCCGCTCAACGAATGTATTCACACTTCATTCTCGGAGCGAGCGAGCGAGCGAGCGTTGGGTCTAATGTGGATGTGCATCAAAAAAAGTTTTCCACATAAATTGCTGGAAAAATTTCGCAAACCCCACTTTCGGCGCATATAAATAACAACAACAACAACTATAAAACCAACAATAACAATAACAACAGCCAGAGTGGGAACAACAAAAACAATTGTTAAAACTTTTTCAAGCGCAAAACTCTAAATTAAAAGCTTTTTAGAAATTATTTCCATGCCAATAGGACGAAGTATCATTGGCACAAGTAGCGGAGTCGGTGGAGTGTTCTTGGCTCTGCTGCATGCGAAGAGTGGGCAAATTAAAATCCATTTAAAAGGCTGCACGGCGAGGGGGAGGGCGTATGTGAGCAGCTCAGCATATAGCAGAGCGCATTGATTTAAATGCCGCCAAAAGCCAATAACATCACTGGATGGCCAAAGTTTTCAGGATCCCATACAAAAACACACAAAACAAATGATGAAAAAGAGAAATATTCGAATATCGCTAACGCAGCCATTACGAATACGAAATTTATATGCGAGAGTCTCAGAATTTGTGTGTATTTGTGTGTACTGAGTGAGTGAGTGAGTGAGTGTGTGAGTGTGTGTGTGTGTGTGAGTGTGTGTGTGTGTTTGATTTTATGCGGTCGTCCACGCTGAGCAAAGACCGCTCCAAAAAATCCACTTCCAGATCCATGGAAAATTCAGCGAAAAAATAAAATAAATTCAAATAAAATGAAATTTTTAAATTGATATCCTTTTTGTGTCCCTCCCTCCAACCCCCTTTTGTTGCTGGTACTGGCGTTGCTTATTTAACTTCCCATTCGATGGCAGCGTTAATTGGCGAGTTCAATTGGCATTTTTAATTTTTAAGCTTTTGAGAGATTGTCACTGACCCTTTTTTCGGTGTTTGTGTTTGGGTTGGGGGGTTTTTTTTATAGATTGTTCGCCTGCAATAAAATATTTAAAGACATGCTAAATGGCAGGAGACATGCGGGCCCAGTGGCAGTTGCGGGACTTCGTTGCTGATCCCGTTAAGCTGCAGTGCCAGTGGCCATTTCGGGCATTCGAGTTAAACGGTCAGCAATAAAGCTCCTTTGAAGAGCTCACTCCGAGTGCTGTGAGCGATGATGGTGCACTGATAGCAGCGATGAGAGCGCTTAAGTGCAGCTCAATAGTTTCGTATGTGAATTGTGTGCATTGATGCATGCTTCAGCGCGGGAGTGTTCGGCCAGTTTTAAAAGCGCAGACAAAGCCGCCCAAGGCAGCGTGCATTCATATATGCAAAAACTAAGTAGTCAGCTCCCCCAATCTCAGTGAAACTTTTGCCGCTGAGTGCGGGGAAAAGTTGGAAGGACTTTACTACAATTTGAAGTGCATTACAAAATGGGCAGATGCCTTATTATAAGATATTAATGGCCACTTCCGGCAGGGTTTATGTTAGAGGCATAGAATAGTGAGGCCTTCGGTGGAATGAATGCAGCTGTCATTTATGCCTTAGATCTGTGCAAAGTAAAAGGATGTGTCAATCCTAAAAATACGAGTATCTTTATGTCCTCGAGAAGGCGTCTTTTTATTCCTTTGGTGCGTACGCGTGAGTAAGTGAAACTATTTTGCTCTTTTTGCTCTTGAAGAAGGGTTTTAAACTCATTTGTGCCTTTAGTAAGCCGACGGTGGGCAGAATTACAATACTTCAGAGACGGAAATTTTATCACTTTATATATTTATGGAGGTGGAACACTGTCACTAACAAGCAATCATCATTGGGTTTCCTTATGTTACACATAAGGTTCTGCTGAAGATCATGTTCATTTTGATATCGAGGTATCTTGTATTACTTTGGAGTGCAATTAGCCTACAATTGTTTAAGATTTGGATATCGATGGGTGTGCCCTTCTCTTCTTAATCGTCTTTTTCCAGTGACCAGCTCGATGATTCTGTAGGGTGTTTTTATTGTCAAATCCTTAGGTTTGAGAGTAGGTGTATCAATGTTGGCCACTCGAATTAGTAATTTTTTGGAGGGGTTTTTAGGGGGAGAGGGGAGATTTGGGCTGTATGTTAAGTTGTATATGTGAACTGATGTATTTTCAAATATTGCAACCAGTTTGTTAGGCTTTTGGGTCTATTTGCTTGTGGGTAAATTCTAGTGGGATAATAGGTGAGTGATCTGAAGAAAGATCGTACGAAGTTTCGACTTTAATCTGATGTCTTCTGATATATGTTGGACACCAAAATCAGTCAGTTAAGGAATCTTACGAGGATCAGTGGGCCAATAAGTCGGTTGACCATGGGAAGCAACGTCCAGGTTAGTTTTGATTGCTGATCAACGTGAGTTTCCTTTTGGAGTTATGATTGTTGAACCCCAGTCGGTGTGCTTAGCATTGTAATCTGCAGCAGTTATAGACTTTGCACCCAATATGTCAAAGAAATCAGTAAATTGTTCCTCTGTTATGCTAAATTCCGGTGGCTAGTACACTGCTGACGAGTCGTCTGTGAAACCCTGGATGGGGTTACTGGGGTTGTGTGTAAGTATTCTTTACAATAGTTTTCAAGAGATGTGCCGCTTGTGACTTGTTGTTACAGTGTTTGGCGTCATAAAATGACTATCCTTGCATTGAGTAATTGCTTTCTTGAGTTAGATGGTTTTCTGATATAAGCATCATCTTCATCATCATTACCAGACGACCATTGTATATCATTGCCGAGCTAGTAGCTTTCACCAGCACACGCTGGCGCCAATTACAATCAGCGAGAGCAGCCAGCTCTTCCTCAACTTGGTCCTTCCATCATCGTAATGGTGGTCTTCCCTTGCTGCGCCGTCCACCCGGTGGCATCGATGAAAACACTATTTTGGCTGGAGCACTTTCGTTCATTCGCACGACTTGACCAAGGCAACGAAGCCGCTGTTTTTTAATGCGTTGCACTATGTCCATGTCGGCGTATAGCTGATATAGCTCGTCATATATGCATATAGCTCGCATATATGCCCATAGATCCTTCGAAAACACAAGCATAAGTCACCGAAATAGATTCAATTGTCATTTATGTCGGCGCTGCTGCTCCTGTTTTTGTTCTTTCCGCTTAATTTCTGTTTAGGCCATTGGCATCAATAGCAAATCTAGATGATAATCGAAAACCCCCAACAACAATAACAAAAACAACACCAACAAATGCATGTTGGGCCAATGCTTTAACTTGATTGGCAACTTTCGGCAAAATCCTATTTAATTTGTTGTGAAGTCATTTATTAAAAACGCTTGTTTGTTGTTACTTGCATGAGTGTGAGTGAGTGGATTAAAGCATGTGTACGTGTGTTTGTGTATGTGTGTGTGTGTGTGTTTTTATATGTGAGCATTTGCATGCCTTAAGTTATGCACTGACCTTAAATCCTTTTTCCTCACTTTTCGATACTTTGAAACAAATATAAAAAGGACTGTTTTGTCCCTTTTGTTTGCTCGTTTATATGCGAGAGTGCGTGTGTGTATGGAGGTGTGTGTTTGGTGTGTTTTTATTTTCATGTATTTTATAAAAATAAAATTTAAATTCAGTTCAGAGCAAAGACGCCGCCGGCTGTTTACAGGCATTTTTGTAGCCGAACTGCCCGAGCTGCGAGTACGAGTATCAAAACATTTCCCAAAGGACGTTTTACAATATTTACTCTTTATTTTTTTAACTCTGCTTCTCCTGGCTCTAGTTTTCAACTCATAATCAAGTGCCTGCCTTAACGTTTTATTTACAAAAACTATGCAAAAATGTTATTAGGCATTGGGCGGCTTACAGCATACGGCAAGGCGGGCAACAACAATAACAAATAATAAAATTTTTAAGTTATCCTTTCTGGGCTTTCCTTAGCCTCCCCCCACCCCCCTTTTGCTGTGTTGATTCTTGCCAAAGGGCATGAACGTTCATTCATATTTGACATGTATTGTTCGCTGGCTCGCTGGCTCGCTGGCCCGGTAGCTCTGTGGCTCGTTTGAATTTGGAATTATTTTTCATTCCTTGCCGCTGCCAGCGACGGCAGTAAAGGCGGCATTTTCTTCGAAGGATTTGGGTTTTTGTGTGCCTTTTTGAAAGTTTCCCATTGAATGGGGTAATTTCCTTAGAATGGGGTTTGTTGCTGGCATTAACTTAAATTTAAATTTAAACTCTTTATTAGCTGTATTAAAGTGAAGGGCCACAATGAGCAGACGTTTCGACGGGGCTTAATTAAATGCACAAGGATAATGCGCAATTAATAATAAATTATTTTTATTTTATATGCTGGTTAATTTAAGGCATAATTACAAATTTATGCAGTATTTCTTGAGCCTCAATAAGGAAGAATGTAGAAGCCTCAAGATAGTGGTACTACATAAGTTAGGGTGGGACATGCGAGTACCTCAGTAAGGATATATTCTTTGTTCTTGGTAAAATGTTCCCAAACGATTTCTATGGTAATGGTAATGGTTGTACGGGTTAGGCTAAGGCCTTTATGCACTGCGACCAACTTGATCTATTGTGCGCCCCTTCGTACTTAATTATTTAGTATACTTAGTATATCAAGGAATCGGACCAGCTCCTTTGGATTACGATTTCTATTAATTCAGATATTCACTGATTTTTTGCGTAGAAATCCTTTTCTGTAAATGCTCTCTATAAACATACATTGCCCAGTTTGCTGCTCTTATTTCTCGGTAATTTCTCTTCTGAAACTGTGCCAGGGAGCTGCTTTTTCATTTTGCCACGCTGCTGGCGTCACACACTCAAGCCAAGAATTTCATATTAATTGTATACCAACCGCTCACTGTCAGTGTCACTTGGCAGCCACCCACGCACGCCAGCATATACGCACCACACTGGGGACAGCGTCCTACTGCTCGTACTTACTCTTGGACATTCAGTTAAAGAATGATGACAAGGACGTGCAACACACAAACACACCAATATACACACCCACACCTATACACAAAATGCCTTCCTACACTTCAACTGAGCTTGGTAGCTGCATGGTGTTCATGCCTCCCCACTCTGGGCGGCACCAACACCAACACAACACAAGAATCTTCTGGCAAACACTTCCCCACCCACACGGGCACACACAGACACATATCCACTCGCATTGGTGTTACAATTTTAAATTGTTGCTCATGAATCAGCGCCAAAACATATGCAATGAAAAAGTTTTTCTATAAAAATTTTTTGGGCGTATCATTTCGCTTGTTGGCAGATAATGAAATTGTTGAAAAGTTTTTCTCATCAAGAACGCTTGAATTGTTAAGCCGATGAGGGAAGTGGTGCAGGGGGGTGGTACAGGCATATACAGCTCAGTGGTTGTATTGCGTTGTGTAGCAAGTGCGAGTGCCGCTGTGACATTGATGAAATTTTGTTGAAAGTTGTGCGCTGTGGCGTGTGTGTGTGTGTGCAGGAGAAAGAATAAACTACGTATCATTGATTATGGTCTCGAGGAGTGGTGGAGGACATGCGGGTTATGCAGCGGTAAAGTGATCGAAAAAGCATTACGCCATTATGTTGCACGACTTAATGACAAGAGCAAAGTTTGTCCTCATATGCTGGCAGGGAATTTGTGGGTCCCCGGCAAATAATGAGTTGACCAAATATATTTAAACGAATTTTGCTGGCACTCAAAAACAAGTTTCAAGGAGTTTATATAGAGTTTTTTTTATAAATTGTAGTACTCCATCGACTGGAGTCTTAAGTGAAGTCACTCATACGCCTCCGAGCCTCAACATCACCTCTGTGGAAGCTTTTTAGTTTTTTCACAAGTTTATTAACAAAATTGGTTTAAAATCGTTACTCATCATCATTAATCCTCTTCTGTGCTATTCTCTAACCTACCCCGTGATTGATCCACACCTTGCGTCGAAATTCATTGTTTTTTGTTGCAGTTGAAAGACTGTTGCAGCCGTTTTGTACGTGTTACGTTTATTGCATCACTTGTTCTGCTCCGCATGCTACTCAAGCAGTCGACAGCTATTTCGGTGCTGCTTTTCCAACACCCAACTCCTTTCTGTGCTGTGATGGTGTTGTTGCTTCCACTGCTGCTACCGTTGCTACCACTGCTGCTACCGTTGCTACCACTGCTGCTGCTGCTTCTGTAGCTATTGTTTTTGTTCCTGCTCCTGCAGGAGCTCGTCTCAGCTTGCTCTCAGTTTTATTTGCTCGGCATACAGTCGTTGGAACGTTTTAAATTCGCATTTGAATTATTGAAATTCCCCTTCCGGTTGATTGAATCGTTGTGCATGCTTGTCAATTTGCATACAATACTTGAGCTGGCATTCCGATAGACACGGTAATGCTCACTTATGCTTGTTAACTTCTAATCTGCAAACTGCACTTTTGCCACTCCTTCGGCAGCTGATGTAAATTTACGAGTAAGTGAGCAGAATGTGAACGCATGTGAATGCGGATAAGCCAATGTAGCATGGAAGAGAAGAGAAGTTCATACAAAGTTAGGCAACTTGACTCCTATTCTACCAAAGGGCAGCTCTGGGCGCTTAACACAACCAAGTCAACTTGAATTTCATACCAATGAACACAGAAGCTGTATTGGACGAAGGGATGCTGTATTGTCCGTTAAAGGGTGTAATAATTATCTGTACTTTTTCCAGGGTATAATGTGCAATTTGTGTTTGCGTAGCTAAAGCAAGACCTGACTAAGAGTTTGGATATCCCTGGGCTAATAATAGAGGCCACACTTTTTGAACTATTGACTCATATTTCCACAGGCTTTGGTTCCTGACATATATCAGGATGTGTGTGTGTCCTGGTTAAATATTGTATAAATTATTATTCACATTTGGGAGAAAGGTCAATCAACATTATTAATTCTCTTAAAATGTAGTGGAATACCTATTTTGAATGCCTATTTTTCTGACTTTTCCAAGGCCTTTACAAGGTTTAGTACTTGATATTAACTGGATAAGATACAAGTAGGAATTCTGAATAGCATTCAGAATAGCATTTGAAATATGCTATTGCAGGGACCTTCTTCATCAGTATAGTCTGTCAGGTCGGACTTCGTTCACCGAACACTTAAGTAATATATCAGATGTAATGCATTATATTCCCCTTACTTATACCAGGTTCCTAGGTCTCAAGTACGAGTTCAGCCCAGAAATCTTCCACAAAATGATTTTACCATCCACTTTCAGATAATTTGGGCTGACCCATGATCATTATCATTATCATTGGCTATAGTGCACTTCGCCCAGTCTGATCTGTTGTGCTAATTGAACTGAGTAAGAAAAGTTTCCGAAGTCTGACTCTTCTATTAATTTCTTATGTTCATTAAACCTTTTCTATTTAACTTAAAATAAAACATTCCACAAAATGGGAGGGCCTGCGCATCCTTATTCATTCATATAACACACAAAGATATCTCGAGAAGAGCCAAAAATTTAAGAGTAGCCAAACTAAAGATCGACAAAGAGCCCTTCTCCCCTCTGATTTTAAGATACTGCATTTATTTAATTAAAATTCGTAGTCACCTCAATTTGCGTGCTCATTCCCAGCGCATTGCACGGCCACTCAATCACTATTTGTTAACCAAATAAAATCATGAATGAGCCAGATGCGAATAAATGAAGCGATAAAATAATTGCTGCAGGCAATAAATCAAACTGGCGTAAACGTTTTGTGGGTGAGCGGGGAAATATTGAAAGCGGAAACCGAAAACCAAAAAGCGCAAATCGAAAAACATTTCGATTTCATTTCCTGGTTTATTATAATGCGATTAATTATGCCAGCACAGCATTTAAATTATATTTCCGACTATGCGAATACTCTATAAAAAATGATTTTTTTAGCTTTTCCCAACCACACTCATAAACACACTCTCTCACACACACACTGACACTCGTACACACGCTCATACAAACTTGATCACACACAGTTGCAGCCACGCAGGAATAATGTAATAATATGGCCAACTTTTGCGAAACACAGTCGCCGGGCAGACGCAGAAATCCACGAAACTGCCGAGTTGCACGAGTTGCTTTCAATTCTGTTTCTTGCTGCTGTGTCGCTATTTGTCTCAAGTGCCAAAAGTTGGCCATTAAAAGCGTTGCCAAAGTTGCCAATAACAATAAAAGCATCAGCAACAAACAAACTGCCTGCACAAACTACTTTGAAGCATTTCTCTTCATTTTAACTCAGTTATGCTGCTTTTTGTTCGGCATGAACATAACGAGCAAATAAATTATTAATAGGAAAAAATACTGCAGCATACTTTTAGGGGCTCCTAAAATGCCGATCGCTGCAGTTTGCACAAATGAAATTGCTTAACTAATGCTAAACACGGCCAAAGAGCATAAAAGCGGCAACACAAGAACACCAAAAAACAAGGAAGGAAAAAATAAGGACCTGTCGCACTCAATTATTAAATAAAATATTGCTGCAGTGTGCATTTGCAGTGCGGTGACAAAACGCAAAAAAAATGTATTTTATCATTGGCACCCAAAAGTATGCTTCGGCATATTTTATTTAAAATGCATTTGTCGCAAGTCTGATTTGTTCAGTATTTTGTATTTTAAATACGAATTAGCAATGCACAATAAATACACACACACACACACACACATACAGCCATGCACATTGGCAGAACCACACACACACATCCATAGATATAGGCACACAGTCACTAACTGAGGCACGCATACAGAGCGAAGCAGACTCATGCGCTTCAGTTGCTCGCATGCAATGCGAAAAGCAGGATCCTTGAAATTCCATCAGCAAAAGACATTTAAAACAAATCCTTGCACAGCTAAAGGCAAAGAACGAAACTCATGTGTGCATTGGTACGTATAACTTTTGACTGTATGCATGTCAGGCAAGCATCAACTACAATTTGTGTATGTGGCTGTGTGTGTGTTTGTGTGTGTGTGTGTGTGTGAGAGTGTGTGCGTATGTGTGTCGTATACCAGAGCGCTGTTATGCATTGCAAACAGGCTTTGTTTATACTTTTTGCTTTTGCCAGCTTTGCCTTTGCTTTACTCTTGTTAGTAGTTTCGGAGATCCTCGCTTGGCTGAAAGTAGGTATATGTGTGAGTGCGCAAATAGATAACAGCAGCAGCCACTCATACACACACACAAGTCGTCACATGCACAGTTCGTTGGTATAATTTTTAGTGTGCTCAGCACTCAATCAAGCGTTTTGTTTGTATATTTACAGACACATTAAATGTGCATGTGTAAAAATATCGTGCAAATATTGGCTAAAAAGCATCCTGCATGCGGAGTTAAGGAATTTGTGTCTCTGTGTGCAGCGTGCGCTCAGCGCAGTGCAAGCAAATCTGCTTGGGAATTGTTTTCAATCGAATTTCTGAATTTGATTGAAAACGATAATGGTGGAAATATTAATTCTTTAGCAGTGCTCTACTTGCAAAGGCATGAATCTGGAGTGCATTCCAACGAACTCAGTGAGCCGAGCGGCATTTTGGGCTTCTCCAGAACAAAGAGAATGAGAATATGGACCCACTCAAAGAGGCTGATTAGTGAAGTATGTGTGAGTAACTTCATCAGAATGTAAGCGACACGCAGTTGGGTGCCTTCGAGAGGGTAACATATGAGTAGGATTTATCGGTAGTCCGCTGAACGCTGAGTGTCTCACTCTGCTTGAAGAACACTTACAACACAATACATATAAAGATGCAGTGAAAACATATGTGGCCACACTTTGAAGCCTCAACTTTTTTCCTTATTCTTGGTACAATATTGGTATGCAAAGTACAGCATACTTTCAGGGGCCTCTCATAAAGAACGTCCATCAAATAGACTCACGGATATCTTCACTTCTCTTCGCCTTTTCCAGCACTCTTACCCTATCCAAGTTAACCCTGATGTTTGCAAATATTCAATTTCAAGGAAATCACTTTTTGAACCTAAGGAGAAATAAAAGGAAGAACCTTTTTATAAAGCCCTCTGCTCTTTTCACATGTTCAACAGCCCAAAAATCCATTAGAGATGTTTACAGAAAGGAAGCAGAGCAAGGAAGAAAAAAAGGATTTAAACTCTTCTCCCAAGTGTATCATCTTTCAAATAAAATAAAAACTTTTAATCTACAAGTTTGGCACAACCACTCTCGGCATAAACAACCGCTGCTGCACTCTGTCTTATCTACAGCTGCGCTCCCCCACAGACATTTGCACTGCTTAACTGTGTTTTAGCACACTCGTTATCCTTGATCCTTGCTGAATCCCGCAAAAGTTATAGTGTGTTTTAATTGAATTTCCAGCAAAGAGCAGAATCGTATTTTGACCATTCGACAGGCAATAAAAACGGAAACGGAAGAGAGCAGCAGCAGCAGCACACCCGCACAGCCATACAGAGGGAAGTCTGTTCTTCGTTAATTCGCCCACCAACACACTCATCCACACGCATGCAGCCGCAAACTTCTGCACACACACTCTCGCATTATTAACTAATTTAAGCTCAAATTTAAGATTTCAGCTGGACATGCCGACAGATAAAGTTGGAGCACCAAAAAAAAAAAAGGAAAAGAATAAATGCGGCCGCAGCATGTGCGCCGGAGAGCCAAGCCAAGTGGAGCGGAGTCATGTCAAGTGTCGATTGGCAATTAGTTGTGGCATTAAAGGGATCAAGCAACGAATATATTTCCAAATTTAATTTGCTGCAACCATGGCGCACTCGTGCTCTCGATACTCGTCCATGCCATGCCGTGCTCCCTGACTGCGTTGCCCATAATTGACTTGTTGCCAAATATCTTCGTTGTTTTTCCTTGTTTTTTTTTTTGTTTTTAGTTTCCTGTTTCCTTCTCTGCTGCTGCTGAGGCTGCTTCGTGCTGTTATTAGGATTAGTCGACGTTATCAGAACTGAAACAATAAACGTTTCTTAGCTGCTGATGCTGCTGCTGCCGATGCCCGATGTGGCTGCTCCCAGCTCTGGAGAGCGTTGTTTCACTGGTGTAATTCGCTATAAACTTTCCTACGCTTAAACTTGAACATCGACAATTGCTGCGTTGGTGTTGTTGTTGGTAGTGGTGTTGTTGTTGGCATTGTGGCATTGTTAACGTCTTTAGTCAATTTGAGTAATTACATTTTCGTTGGTGCTCGTTGTTGTTGTTGTTGTTGTTGTTGTTTTTCTTAACTGTATTACCATCTATCGAATAATATGACCATTAAACAATTAAATAACTTGTCTATGAGGATGTGTGTGTGTGTGTATGTGAGGGAGTGTGTGTGTGCGAGAGTGTGTCTTTTGCGGTCCCGTTTTATGTGTCATAGATACAAATGGCAGAGAGAAGGACAGCATTAGCACGTATGTGAAAGATAGAAAGAGAGCGAGAGCGGAAGTGGTGCAATTTTCTCCAAGATTTGATACTAAGCTTAGTTAATTAATAGGAAAAGTTTTAATGAAATTTATGAACATTTCCTCTCATTCAACTCTCCCCTTCGAGTTTACTGGACAAATAGAAATGATAACTATGGACGAGGAGAGTATGGAACGAAGTGTGAGAGTATGGAAGAAAATGCGAGAGTATACAATAAAGTGACTCAGTATTCTCAGACGACTTAAACTAGTTTAGAGTTTGTGATCTTTCTGTGATTATTTACAATAATTGATAGATTGATTCCACCATGCCTCCAATAGTGGACATATTTGTAGGCAGGAAAGTGCTTCTAAGACGACCAGACAGCTCTGGGCTTCTCTTCAACTCAGATGTACTGAAGAGCTGATCTTCTATTTGGCCAATAATGCACCAGACTATTTATTTGGCCACCAATGCACCAGACTGGTCCTCGATGTGCGGGACTCTTGACGCAGCTGTCAAGAATAGTGTGAGGAAGAGAATGTTGGCCATCTACTCAATCACTTTCGGCCCTCTCCAGGCATAGATGGAAAACCCTAGGATGCCCCCTCTTTAATGACCTGGATGAACTCAAATGTATCAATATAAAAGACTTGTCGAGATTGGTCCTTCTTTCCCAATGGCTCGAGTAAGGCTCCACACAGATTCTCAGGTACCACATATTTATCTTCTAACTTGTGGTATCCCAATGGGCCTGTTTATGGCAAAAGTGCGTCTTCTGGGCAAATATCGAAGCCCTTGAGAGCTTAAGTATAGTGTACTACAAAGCAAACGGTTTATCGGAAGATTAGTAGGCGACGTAACTGATCACTGTCTGATTGGAACACATGCGTACAGTTTTGAACCCCCTCGTAACGACTTCTACAGAGCTGCGGAAACGAGGAGGAAGAAGAAAGTGTGGACCGCTTTTTATGCAAATGCTCAGCGCTAGTAAAGAGATGCTTCCACTACATGAGAAAGTACTTCTTCAGCCACCTTTCATAGCTGTAGAAAGTGTGCTTCCACTACTTGACAAAATACTTCTTCAGCCGCCTTTCGGAGCTGTAGAAAGTGTGCTTCTATTTGCCAGAGCCAGTAACTGGTTCGGTGGCTTGGGAAGTTGAGTAGGACAGAGCTCCTCGTGGTAACACAATGGGCTTCAGTGGAGTGCCATATTTATCTAACCTAACCTAACCTAACCCGTGTACGAGGATGTTCATTTCATGACATCTTCACCCCCCCAATACAGATCCATCTTATCTCATAAACTTTGTATGGAAAGTTTCACATATTTCAAAATTATCGAGTTCATAATTTTAGTTAATAGTCACTCGATAGATTTATGCCACTGAAGGGGAAGAAAGGGGAAAATTCAGGCCGCCTTTATTCAGAGTCTCTCCTACCGCACAAGCAAAGTTATTACTCGGTGGAACATACCGTTAATTAAGTTGGTATTATTTCTCATTCTCATAAACAGACCCCATCGTAACTAATCAGCTTAGTTACGAGGACGCATCCTGAGTGTAGTTTAATGTGTCTGAAAGCACTCGAATAGCAAAGTAAAAGCCATAAACTGGAGAATATTCTATAATAATCCTGGTAATACTTGCTATTAACACAAAATACCCACTACCATGGTCCTACTGGCTGCTCTCTTATAATCCCTAAAAGCAGGCAACAAAAATCGTACGAGTATCACTTGAAAATTTACATTGCAGGCAGCGAGAAAATGATGTTCCTATACGAGAATGCGAAGCAAATTAATACTCTATAATAATTAAAAATTAAAAAGCTATTCAAAGCATCATCATAGTCAGCTCACGAATCGCCATTATGCTCTGCTATGCATATTTCAGCTACAAAAACTTCAACGCTTAGCTAGCTACCTGCTGCCTGCTGCCTGCTGCCTTGCAACAATATGCATTGCCGCGCGGATAGGAAATTGTGGGGAAAAAAGGAAAATGAAAAATTGCAAATACCCTTCACACTTTAGCTAATGAGACTTTCACGAATACACACACATTTAAGCACTGGTTACGCACACATATACACTCAACCAAAAAGTTGGGTACATGATCAAGGTATTCAGTGAATACATTCGTGAGCCTATTTGCAGGGTCCTGGAAGTATGGTGGGCGTTGGATGTGAATTACTCATACACCATTGCTGTGCACTTGGTACGGGGAGTGTGTAGCATACTTTCAGGGGCTTCTAAATATTATCATTGCAGCTCTCCGGTTCATAATATTAATGAACAAATTCAACGTCCTTTGAAAAAATTCATTAAAAAAGGAGAAACTAGATTCCTATTAAATACAATAAGAACAAGGAAAAAATAGTTATAATCGGTCGCAGCAATTTTTCGAAAAATGCCTGTAAATATGCTCTTTTCAATAAAATAGGCGTATGGAAAGTGTGCGTGGAGATGGTACGAATTTCAGCCAGTTCCTGGGTGTTCAAACACGCCTTTTTGTAAAATTTTCTATAATAATTTATATTATATTATATAATATTATATATAATGAAAATATCTCATTTTGTTACCAAGATATGATCCTTTAAGATCATATGTCCTTGGGTACTTTACACCACTCCACAGACACTTAGTGAACTGCCCCCAGAAAGTATGCAATTCCTTTCTATATTGAACCTCAGCTGCTTATAAAATTGCACCTCAATATCTCATTTCAATTTTGGGCCATGCTCTTGACAGGATGCAAGGACACAGCGGCAGAAAGACTAGGCTAGAACCAACTAAATTAGTGTAAACAAGTAAACTTAGTGACACTGCATCAGAATATGTTGATAATTTTGACTTAACGAGGTACTTTCAAAGTATAATTAAATTGTAGCATACTTTCAGGTGTGCTGAAAATAACTCCCGAATGCAGTAATTGCAAATATCTGATATAGATCATGATTATCACACTAATACAGACAAAGATAAGTTAAAAAATAACTCCTCCAAATATATTTTCGTTGTGCCAATGAATTCAATTCTTTTCTTTCGACTCCATGAACATGATTCATTGGTTTAATGAACAATGATTTTTTCTAGTGTACTCGCATAGCTTTGTGTGTACCGCGTTTTTAATAGTTTTCAACTTTTTACATTACGCGGTTTTGCCTTTGTGAGTCGCAATACGGTACTCACCCCTAACATTTATCCCTCCCCCAGCCTCCTCCTCCACTCCCTTAGACTTTCACCTAAATAGCGGATTAGTATCCCTCAATGCCTTATCCACAACTCCCCTAAGCACTTCTGATGCCTTTTTGGCTTGCCACCACGTGCGCTTATAAGCATGCTAATTAAAAATGTGGATTTCTACACCTTTTTCCACTATTTTATTGCATATTTGAAGGCGTGTTAGTAAACTGCTCGCTGCTTATGGTGTGTGGGTGGGCAATTAATGCTCATTTTTGCAATTTGAAGAATAGCTTCTTTTTCATATTTTACGCTTCAGCGCTGCGGTTTATATGTACTTGTGTTGGGGTTTGTACGAGTATGTACATGGCTGCGGAGGTGAGTGTGAGAGAGTTCTGTGTAAGTGTGTGTTGTGTGTAAGTGTGTGTTATGTGTATTTGTGTGTGTGTTTGTGTATCTGTGCCTGTGTGTTGCTGTGTCTGTGTTTGAGCGCTGGTTCGTGTGAAAATTGCATCCTTATTTATAGTTTTTCATGTTCCCACCTATTTTTTTGTTGCTTTTATTACCGGCATTTCAGTCCATGCTCCATTGTTAATCTTGGTCCTGTCAGTCCACAGGTGTTTTTGTGGCTGCCCACACCACTCGCAACCCAGCGAAATTTTAATTTCAACCGTAGTATGTTGGGTTAGCGTGGGTTCAATTTAATAGATGGCAAATTGTGTTATAAGTTTACTTGATTGTTGGGAAATGGGGAGAAAAGCGGGGAATTTGTGTCACTTCAGTGCTTGGATTTGGTGTTGTAAGGATTTGCTACATCTTAAGTATGAAAAAGTGGGGAAACACTCATTCACAAGATTTATGAAATCCATTATTCTGTAAAACTAAACAAAAGGAACTTTTGTAATAGAACTTTTATGTTGTGGCCTAAAAGTAGGCTATGATTTTGTGTGCCATGATTAAATTTGTTCAATGCTTTAAGTCCTCGTGTTAATTTCTAATTGGAATCAAAAATGCAAGTAAAGGAATTAACTTCTTGATACCTTTTGCATACATTTATTATAATTAACGTAACTGACCTAGTGGGAAGCATGCTAGACTCCCACTCAGAGGGTCGCAGGCTCAAATCCTGCCCCGGGCTTGGTCTCAAATATGATGCTTTGCAAAAAATCCTTTCACTTCGAGTCGAAGGCCTCAGTAGCTTGTACTCTTTCCCCTAAACCTTTCCAATAATAATTAATTATGGTTGAAGATATAATAATAATAATAATTTAACTGACTTTGAGGGTTCTTCCTCAGCCATCATGTTCGGCACAATTTTACAGCATACTTCATTATATTATGGACTGTAAAGTTATCCCTCATTTGACAAACTCGGTGGCAGTAAAAGTCTGCAGATTTTCATAATGGCGGTGAGGGCGACAAAGTTGATATCGTTGCTGTTCGCAAAATCGGGTTGATTCAATAGCTTTGCATATCTGGGTGTGCGCGTGTGTTTTGTTTACCACGCATCCTTTTTTGACAGTAGGGAAAATCTGAATATGAAAATTAGTCAAAATAGATAATCGGGCCCTTCGATCTCGTATAAAAATTCATATATGGCTCAGAGGTTAACCGAGCATATTTACTTGAACTTTTCTGGAGGCGCCTAAAAATATTCTATAAACTTTATGTGTACATTTTATGTAGCTAGCTTGGTTAGTTATATACCAAGTGTAGCGTATTTGTAGGTGCCTCCAATGACCGCCAATAATGACATATGCACGAAATGCAGGGAGCTGGGAACAAAGAGGACTTTGGAACATCTCTTATGCACATATGATGCGTTATCAAGAACACCCTTAAAGTGCTTGGGAGCCCACAATTTGCAACGCTAGACATCTGAGGAGTGGTATTTCAAACGCTCCTGAGATTTACGAAAAGCGCTGACATCCCAAAAATATACCTACTATAAATCTAAGTAAGGCACTAGACCCATCTGGTACCGCAAGGCACCAACGAAGGACCAATTTAGTACGCTGGAAGAAGCCTCAGGAATTGTAATTCAAGCACTCCTGAGATTCGCAAAAGCGTGGACATTCTACAAGATGCCTACTACTCTTCTAGAGGATGTAGCTCCATTTGGTACCGCTAAGGAGCAATAGGTCTGTGAGTAGCCAGATCAACTTAACATAAGCTTCAGATGCCTTCAATAAGGCTCATGAATGTATTCACTGCAGATCTTTCATGAATATCAAATTATTGCATGTTTTCTGAAGATAAGCAGTCATATAGAGTAAGTCTATCTGTTGATGTGCATGATTGAGTTATGATTTCCGTTCAGAACGGCTTAAGATACAACATCCTCTCGTGACTTGCTCTCCCAGTAAGTCACACAATACTGGTCTAGTACACTTTTGGGGCTCATCACTATTGTGTATTCCCCAATGTGACCCTTCGTGTATTATTTTAGAACGTTTCAACGTGTTTCAAAATATTGTAGAAAACTGTTTATTAAATCTAAATCTTCAGGACTCTGCTTGATTATGAACAGCAATTCACTGATGTCCTTTTTCTAAACTAACTCCCAAATTTTCAGCATTTCCATAGCACCGGACGAAGTGACCCCATCAAAGCATCAGAAATTCAAATATAACCCAGCACACACCAGAGCACACGTGTGACCGGGTGCGTCCATGGTGGCCATTCACCCTCCACCGTCACGTCAATTAAGTGATTTCCTTTTATTTCGCAACAGTTTTTGTTTTAATTTGCTCCGCTCAAAAAGAATACGAGAGAAATACACTCGTAATTAGCAAATGCTGGAATAATATTTAAAATTACGAGTGAGCCAGCTGAAGTGCTCCGTGGAAGGGAGCAGGTGGAGGATGAGGCAGGGAAAAATTGTTGCGAGACACGTTTGCATTTTAATTTTTATTTGCTTTTGAAGGCGCAGCGCACAAAAAATCGTCTAAAAAATAAAAAATTATGGCAACACACTAACGAGTGTTTATTAATTAAGCAAATAAAAGGCTCTGCTTGCGGAGTGGGCGTGGACGGTGGGGCTTAAAAGGCTCACAGAGTTGTATTTAACACGCTGCTGCAATTAGTGCGCGCAAATTTTCATTTTTTGCTTTATTAAATGCGATTATTATGGTCCATTTGCATAAAAACGCCAAAGCAAAGCGAAAGGAAACCCAAATGAGAAAGGAGCGAACAAATTTCAAGATTTACATTTAAGCCAAACAAAAAATTTAAAAAAACCATTTTATTTCCACTCAAAAACGAATAAGTTAGCAAAAATAGAAAAGGAATGAAGTAGCGCTTTTCCATGACCATTTTTTGTGGCTTTCACTTTGAGACTGCAATTGAAAATTATGAGAATTTTAATGCAATTTAAGTTCACACCAAGCAGCAAAATTTATCACACCTGAAAGAGCGTCAGGTCCGAACGCAGCTCCAATGCAATTTGCAGTTTGGTCAAAGGGATTCCAATGATTGCGCAAAGGAGCGTTTACCGTTGGGAATTGAAGAGCAGCGACCTTTCTAATAGACACTCACGGACATTCCTGTGCTTTACTTTGAGTCCAGTAAATGAAATTATCAGTAGCCCGGGGTGAATCATTCACGAGTCTCTTTAGAGGTGTCCTGAAGTATTCCACAATTTAACATAAGCATTCCCCACTCAGTCAAACCAAATTGTTGTGAAATTGCGAAATAAAATGTTCGTGAACTTGTTCATATCGAGATCTGCCGTCAATACATTCATGAGTCTTTTAGAGGCTCCCTGACTTATGCTACACTTTTCATACTCATTCACTCTCAAACAAAGTTTCTATGAAATTGGATTATAAAATTTTCAAGAGCTTTTTCATACTCAGATCTGCGTGAATACATTCATCAGCATTTTAGAGGCACTCTCAAATATGCCACTCACTCCATACTCATTCCCACTCAGATCAAATTTATATGAATTTTCAAGAACTATCTCATATGCAGGTCTGCCTTTAATACATTCATGAGCCTCTTTAGAGATGCCCTGAATTATGCTCCGTACTCACTCCCATTTTCGTCAACTTATTCTGCATTGAATACATTCATGAGCCTTTTCAGCGGCCTTCTGACTTATGTTACTATATATACTCGTTCCCACTGGGTTGAAAAAATTGAGTGGGATTGATATATAAGTATTTCATTAACTTTTTCATACACAGTTCTGCCTTGAATACATTCATGAGCCTTTTGGAGGCACCTTCTCTTCTTCCTCACCTTTCTATTTCCATACTTATATAACGTGGTATCACAATGAGCCTTTAAGGGATTATGGAAGTTTTTCGGAAGAAGGCTTCTACTCTAACCTAACCTTATCAACTTATATAAAAATCTGCTGCGAATGCATTCGTGAGCCTTCTTATACTACTCTCTTCATACTTATTCCCACTCATTTAAAGAAAATTTCAAATTAATTATAAATTAAAAAGTTCAGAATAATGAGACCCATTGAGTAAATCAGTGGTCTTACTACGAATCGTTGTGTTCTAACTTAATGTTTTGCTGGTATAGCATTTTAATCCGCAATAGATTCCCCTCCCACTTAACGAAGCCGCTAACTCCATGTTTACTATGAAGTTGGCAGCACTGGCCACAAATATTCTGCTAATATTGATCGCCTTATCTAAAAAGTCTTATTCAATGCACAAACCATTCAAATTGAACTTGGCAGCACAGGCCGAGTCATGTAAATAAATAAAGGCTAACTCGTTAAAAATAGCGACTTCGTTAAGTGCCCATACAAATTTGGAGAAAACAGAGGCTTAGCGAGTGGAGGCTGGGAAATCGAAGCGCCTTACAGACATAGAGAAACTGCTCAGTGTATCTTACAAATACTCATATCAGACAGGACCCACAACGATGAAATCATTTCACAAGGAACGCACTTGTCCTCAATGTCAAACTCATGATTAGACTACAAGGATTCCAATCACCTGAACCACCAATCAGCAATATTATTTATTATTATCGGCTCAAGGGCACTTCGACCGATTTGATCTTTAGTGGAAAGCCTTGATTTAACCACCCATATTGAGGCTCTTGCTAAAGCTAGGTTTTTTTGGAATCTGGGACCATAAACTTCCGCTCCTACACTTCCATCTTCCAGTTTAGATCCACCCGAGTACTTTACTGGTGAGCCTCCTTCAGGGATGAATTTATATGTTCTCCAATCTGATTCTATGTCAGTCAACAATAACTCAGAAAGTTGAATTTTAAATTGGAAGCCACTATATATACAATTAAACCTCCCTTACCGCGCCGCTAAACCCCCCACTCATAAGTCCTTTAAAGCTTTTCAAAATTGCCAACACGAAGCCTCGCAATTTTTTTAAAACGGTCCAAAGAACAAAAGGATGAAGTGCGATAAAAAATGCAATAATCCTATGCAGTTGATACTAGTACGAAATTTAAACTTTTCAACGCGTGAGTGGCAGCCACACTAACACACACACACACACACACACACACACACATAAAGAAGCCTCACTCACACTCAGGCTCACTCACTTCCGCGTAAACATAGAAAAAAATTGTAATGTCATCATAAAAATGCGTATGGAAAAACACGCGATTGGCAAAACTCAATTAGGCAACATTTCCAGTTGAACAATTTACAACAACAGCAACAACACTAACAACATGAACAACAACAACAGCAATCCCGAAATCAAAAGTAAACAAAGCAAAACGAAAAAAGGAGTATGAAAGAAAATCGAATATAATTGAACGAACGAAAACAATTTTGGAGCGGTGTTTTGTTGTTTGTGTTCATTGCCATTGTTGTTGTTGTTGTTGTTGTTGTTGTTGTTGTTGATGTGGTTGTTGTCTTTCGAATCGCACACAAATCGATGGATATAAAAATTTATTTAAAAAATTGTTACAAAAAGGATGAAGGCCAACAAGGATGAAGCGGCGGTGAGGGCGATGAGAGCTGCGAGAGTGGTCTGTAAAAATAGGCAAAAGCTGCGAAACTGTCAATTTAATGGGTGCGTACATAACAAATTTATTGACTGAAACGAGAAGCAGCCAATGAAAATATTAAAAATATATACAACAACAAAATTTATATGTAAAAAGGAACAACAGCAGCAAAAAGTGAGGTTCAACTGGGAAGCGGAAACACGTGTAACGGTTTGCAGGGGCATAGAAGAGCCAACGACGCCCGCTTTTAATGCAAAAATGATTTCACAAAATATAATAAATTTGTTCGTTTTGAGTCCTTTTTATTTTCTCACTCATATAAAACAATTCATAGTTAAAAATTCGCAATTTAAATTTCGCAATAATAATTTCCATGCATCCGAGTCGCAGCGGCTCCTTTGGTGGGTGATGGCCCTTCTGTTTGCTGGTGTTGCTGTTTCTCTTGGTGTTGTTTTTGTTATTGTTTCTGTTGCTATTGTTGTTGTTTTTTTTTGTTGTTGTTGCTGTAGCAGCTCCTGCAGCTCCCATATTGGTTTAAAAAATCGTAATCAATGCAAAAACTCCGTACAAAAGTGCGCAAGGATATGCAATCAGCACTTGTTGATGGTCCATCGAGTACGCAGTTACGAACAGTTTCGACGCTGATATTGCACACCAGAGTATTGAAATGCCGGCTACAATTAAGCCCAGGGAGCCTCTGTAGAGAAGGAAACAAATAGAACAAGAATATGGTGAATAAAAATGAAAACGAAAATGAAACGACAACAGAACAACAATAAAATAGCAAAGATAACAATTTAAAAGGAACTTCAGACACCGAACAAAACAACAAAGAACAAAAATTGGTATTCATTTGAAAGCTGCGCCAAATGGTGGCGAAGAATGCGACAGCGTACGGGATTTGGTAGTAAACTGAATGAAAACAATAGAGCGTGCATGATCAAAAGGACACGCTGAGCATTTTTATGAGAGCACACACACGCAAGCACACGTGCCCAGGACACGAGGACGAGGTCAGCGAAGGCGAGAACATAAGGTGGCATTTGCGGAGATTTTTAGTCAAACGACAGAATGCGTATTTGCGAATGATGTTAAAGAGTAGACTCACATAAGAGCGCTGCAATTTTCATTAAGGGACGGATTTTTCCATCCTTGTTGTAAACTATAGGACTAGTATCGTCACTAAGTAGGTTCCAGTGAATCGAACTATCAACTTAAATACATTTTTTAAAAAAATGTTTGTAATATTTCATATCAGAAGTGGGATTAATTAATTCATTTGATTAGTTAATTCAATCAAAATTGGTGTTAAGGAGTCGATTCATGTAAGATCCCTTCAACACTTTCTCAATTTACATTTATGAAAGAATGTATCCTGTGCCTCTGCATCCTAGTTGCATACTAACGGACTGTCAGACCCTATTAGTTTCATTGATGAGCAAGTTCTAGTGAGTAGAACTATCAGCTTAAACTAATTTTCGTAAACTTCGGTATCAGAAGAGAGATTGTGTTAGTTTCATCTACATCAAATGGGAACATATTAAACTGGTACAACTAAAGAAGAAGAGACGGTAGGAACTAACGGCATGGAGTCCTCAGGGACTAAATGAGTAAAGACGGTAGGCACTAAAGGCATGGAGTTCCCAGGGACTAAATGAGTAAAGAAGGAAGGAACTAACGTCATGGAGTCCCCAGGGACTAAATGAGTAAAGACGGTAGGAACTAAAGGCATGGAGTCCCAGGAAATAAATCTAGTACGAGTTACAGTGAATAAAGTTAAGAAACAGTCTGGATAGAAATTGATTGCTTATCACCTTGCAAGCTATGATTTAAAGACATGACAAGCGTGAATAATTCAGGACATTGGAAGGACAAATTTGATTTAAGTAGATGCGGGAGTAGCAGTAGATAGGTAAACAAAATGGCTGACAACCCTCGGGTCGACCCAATTAGCAATAGTGCCATTTTTATGCCATATCCTCGCGATCCTAAATATACTATGATATGCATCACAACCAGTCGGAGTTGCTTATAAATTTGGTTAGGTCCGAAAGGACTTCCGAAATATTTGAATCTCAAGCGGGGGAGGGCATTGGGAGTAGCAGTAACAGCAATAGATGCAATGTGAAAAACCTCAAAAGGCAAAACCCGATTGAACCAAAGATGAGTCCAGATGAAAACGCCATTCAATAATAAAAAAGTGTAATTGTTTGATTTAGGAGTAGTTCAAAGAAGTTCAGGAAGCTTCTCTCAATCAATAAATAAATGTTTAGCACTCGTAGAAGAAAAATTGATACGATCCTTGGAGGATGGAGCAACATTACGCTGGTGAGAGAACACCACAAGAAGCGGGAATAGATTTTATTTGAATATGAGAAACGTCAAGAAGCAAATGGTTCAGTTAATCGCGGTCACAACTAGAAAATACACCATCTCCAAATAATGGAGAAGTGTGGAAAGTGGGAGAAAAAGTTCCACAAGAGTTTTTAATTAGAATATGGTTGATTGGAGTAGTATCAAGACAATATCCAATGCTTATAAAGGCAACTATTACTATCATGATCCTACACTTCATCCATTCTGATATGTTTGTCGTGCCTGTAACACTCCCCTAAGCCTTGAGAACCTCAAAAATTACACTATCCAGAGCCAGCGAACGAACAACAAGTAAAGTAAATGACTACAGTAAACTGCAAGGATAACAAAAATGAAATTCACAAATTAAAAAAAACCAAAACAACAACAAAAAAGGGGGAAATTACTAAAATAGTAGCGGGAAACCCACTGAAACAGTTAATGCCAACAAAAGTTATGACTCAGCACCGAGAAGCGCCACATACGCGAGATGGTGAAGCAGTGAAATAGCATCGCACCAACAAAAACCCCGAAGAGTGTTTCCTACACTTAATGGCGAAGGAATGGGAATTGCAAAGCCATATAAAAAAGGCAGGGGAGAAAAACAAAACACTGCGGCAATAACAACAAACAAGAGCAGCGAACGAGTATGTAAAAATTGTTTCAATTTTCAGGATATGCAGCAGGATACCAGCATAGATGGGTATTGGCTTTACACAAGAGGAACATTTAAGCGTCAAAATAAAAACTACTTGAAAGCAACAGCAACAGCAACAGCAGCAGCAACAGCATCAGCAGCAGCAACAGCAACAGCAGCAGCAACAACAACCCAAGCAACAACAACAGCAACTACAATAGTAGAAAGAATAAAGACAGACAAAAAATTGAGGTTTGCTTCAATTATGCGCTAAAATTCAGCTGTGACGGGACAATGTGTGAGAGGGGCGTTGGAGGATGCGGTGCCAGTCGCTGGTGCTGGTATTGCTCCTGGCACCCCCGAGACAAGTGAGCGCGCGCAAATGAAGTTCTTGAGCGCTGCTGCAAAAATTAAAATTCCTGACTGAAATTTATCGTACATGAAAAACTGAACTTTAGCATACTTTCAGGGGTACGCGGAACGATGCTGTTGCTACTGCCGCTGCTGCTACTGCCGCGGCTGCGTCGGATGATGTCGCTACTGGGTTACAAATGAAGCGAACTTTGCTACGCTGAAGAGTTAAAGATGTGCAAACTATGCCAAGCAAGGAAGTTAATTAAAGTTTTTTGCCAACGCTCCAAGTGAGTGGTGCTGCTGGTGGTGGCGGAGGTGTCATGGTACCCCTGGAGGGCAGCCACTGAACCACTCCAACCCCGAAATATACCAAAATATGCTGGAGTGCACAAACTCGCAGTCGGGCAGCAGCAGTGGAGCACACGTTTGTGTCTCTGATTGGATTTCCATGATTAAAAACTTAATTGAGAGAAACATAAAATGGCAAAAACGGGCAAAAAGAAATAACAACAGCCAAAAGCAGTGAGGCATTGGCACGAGCACTGGCAGTGGCCGAGTTTGGGGTCTTCAACGAACGAACGAACAAATAACAAAAAATTACAATAATAAAAATAAACAATAGCCATGAATGGCCCGATCCAATAATGGCAGATTCCAATTATTGAGAGAAATCAATTGGAATTGGTACGTGCAAATGCACGAAAGCGCACGCTTAGCGGTCGGAGCAGGAGCGACAGCAACAAGGCAATCGATTAGAGGGTGAGTGGGTGTTTGGTGGGTTCGGTACGTTGCTTCGTTGTTCGGTGGCTTGGTTGCTTGCTTTCCTGGAGGCGGCCCATAACGACCCCCCCAAGTATCGGCCACGGCACGGTGCCATTTTTAATTATGCCGAAACACCGCATTGCAACACATTTTAAGCGAACTATAAAAATAAATAAAAATTTGTGCTTATATCAAAAAAGTTCAACAAAAAATACGGCAAATTATAAAACATTAATTCTGCACCATAGCGACGAAATATTGCATAATGAAAAATAATCCACAAATTTAAAGCATTAATAAACTCTTTAACTGTGTCAGCAGATAATTAACATCGGCTCCGGAACAAAAGCAATCGCCATAAAGCATAGAAAAATCGATTATGCAGGCTATGAAAAGGACGCATACAATACGCCAAATTCAGACTGGAACAAAGCTGCCAGTTTAGCCGCGTCGGATTAGCACAATGGCAAAATAAGCGAGCATAATAAAATTTGTCAATTTGAGACTCAATTGAGCAGGAATTTGAAAGCTTAAATTGAAAATTAAATTTTATACAGCAGAGCATGAATTCCAGTACCTTAAAAGCGAACATTAAGCAATCGCTTACTACAGAAGAATATAAAGAAATATATGTTTAATAATGTAGGTGGTGACTTCAAATTATGGGCGGCAGAAGGTGGCATTTTCAAAAGTAGGTGGGGGGCTTAGAATACTGACCCCGCCGTATATCATTATTGACTTCAAATTGTGGGTGGCAGAAAGTAGCAATTTAAGGAGCAGGCGGCAGGCTTTCAGTACTGACCCAGCCGCATTTATACTGGAAGAGCGCAGGTATAGGTTTAAGGGGCTGTCCAGGGCACGAACACTCGGCCAGAAGACACACTTAGGCCATACATAGGACCACTATGATGAAGCGGAGGTCTAAGATAGTGTAAATCGCATTTAGTTCTTGAAAGTTACTCATATACGAGGACAGACTGAAAAGTGATGAGCCTAATCAATGGGGCACCACCATGGAATCAAATTGAAATGGAATCAATTATTTTTATCCTCAATACTATTCTTCAAATGAGTGCTGCCCAATTTTTAGTTTCGCATTGAAAGCGAACAACTTTTGCATTTTAAGACAAAATCATCTTCCTCCAGGACAATGCACTAAGCTCTCAAGTAACTGTACTAATTGCTCTACGAACTGGTTCCTCGTCCACCGTATTCTTCGGAATTGGCATCCTGCGACTATATCTGTTCCAAACTTGAAGAAAGAGTTTTTGGCTTCATGGAAAGAGTTTTGTGTCGAATGAAGTGGTAATAAAGGGAGCCTGTTTTGAAGACCTCGACATATCGTATTATTCGAAGGACATCGGAATATCGGTGGAAAATCGTTAGATCAAATATATACAGCTCAGAGGAAACTAGGATGAGCGTTGGGCTGTCTCCTGATCAACGCACTCGAAACCAGATTGGTCTCATTGTGATAAAAGGAAGACATGTGTCCAGCATAATAAACGTGAGTGCCCACCGAGGAGCCAACATCGATTCAGATCACTTTCTTCTTGCACCGAAGGTTCGCGAGAAGAGTAGGGAAAAGAGCGGCTTGTTTATAGAACAAAAAAAGAGAAAAAGAAAAGCGCGAACGTAACAGGAATGAACAGAACGAAGGGACGTATTCCTTCAAAGATAATAGTGGGAATCTGGTAACAGACGCTACAGATATGGAGGGAGCATTTCTCCTTATTTCTGTCGAGTGACGTCGGCACAAATTCCAATCAATGTAGAGACAATCAACCCGTGCCTCCAATCGACGATGTGCCCGTACCACCACCTAGCCATGAGGCTGTGGAATAGCTATATGTATAGAGACTGCAGCATAACAAAGAGGCAGGCGGAGACAACCTGCTTGGGCAGCTGTTCAAAGCCGGCGATGAGGTGTTGATTAGAGAGGAAAGTACTTCGTAAGATCTACGGACATTTGCGTGTTGGACACAACTTTCGCATCAGAATGAAACATGAGCTATATGAACTATGCAATGATATCGATGTGGCTAAGCGAATTAGCACTGAGCAACTCCGCTGGCTGGGTCATGTGGTTAGAGAGGACGCAGACGCTCGAAACAGAAATGTGTGCGACGCGCGAGTTGAAGGTGAAATACGAAGACGACGGTACCGAAACTCCACTCGAAGGGCCAAGTGGAGGCCCACCTATCTAGACTTGGTGTCACAAATTGGACACAGCGCGCACTCAGCAGAAGCGCTTGGAGGTCTTTGATCCGGTAACGGGTTGTCATGGCTATCTAAGAAGCATAAGAATAATATTGTGTCATTTACGGTGCAGCTTTAATTTCGCTCGCTTAATAAAATGTAAATGTCCTTCTATAATTAAAATTGCTATTATTGTACCAATGAAATAGGAGATCACAAATCAGCCTGCGAGTACAAATGCTAACAACAACAAACTTAAATATTTGTTGTTCCTCTGCAAAGTGGGTCAGCGGATGACGGCAGTAATAATATCCTTAAATACAAATGAAATTGCTTGCAGTTATTTATAAACAATCTTCGTGCTTCCTTACCCAGCAAGGAAGACGCTGGCTAGATAAAAAGTCAATAAAAAGCAACAGAAACGTGACAAAAGATAAAATGAAATAATTAAGGATGAGCAAAAACAAAAATTAGTTGTTAAACTGCGAACGAGATGCCTTCGACTACTGGTAAAGGACACTTAAAACTGCAGTTTAAATTACACTAAATGACAAAGCAGTCGTCCAGGCAGTAAAGATTTCCGCTTTCTGCGCGAAACTTGATAATCGAGCGTTGAAAAATAATTTTCAATATTGTAATTTCCTCCAAAACCACAACAAAGCAACAGCAGAGCAAAATCAAAGCAAACAAAGCTGAATAGAACCGAAGCGAACCGAACCGAACAGAACAGAACAGAACTGAGCAGAATGTAACGAGAACAATATAAACGGAAATTATAAAAACTATCTGTACTTTAACTTACTGTATGGTGATTAAAACGTTAATGCCCGACAGCACCACCATTGGCAGCAAACAATAGCCCAGCACTGAGACCACCGCCCCGAAGGTTACTTGCGCTTGTGTGGCCATTAGCGAGAGTAGACAATAGAAGGCGATGCAACCCATAACGCCGATGCCGTAAATGTACGAGAATGTTACTTTACCACTCTGCATTGTGTGTGGTTGGTTGTTGGGTTGTGTAGTGTTGTGTTTCGTTGTGCATTCATTGTTGTGTCAGGCACCGAACCATATGGATGCAGGAGGGGAGCGCGCCAGCAGCCAGTGGCCAGCAGCAGCGTCAATGTAAAGAGAAAGAAAAAGTTTTCCAATTAAAAATTATACAAATATTTATATATTTGCAATTGTAATTTGTGCAGTGATTCGCTTCTGTGTTGGCAGGAGCGGGATTATTGCATTGATATGCTGGGAGTGTGCATACAAACCAAAAGTAGGAAGCCACCAAGCGCCAAACAAAAGACCAATGGTCCAGCCATATCGGTATCTTGGAGGATTTGTTGATCGGCACCACGCATGGGATTCAGCACGGCAAGTGTCTGCAAACGAGAATAGAGCGAATGAAAAAATTATTATTTAATATACGAGTAAAATATAAGAATAATTTTAAATTGTGTTGCATACTTTTGGGTGCGAATGCAAAATTTAAATTTACAATAAATCGCTAAATTAGTAAGGATGGAATTAAAGGATATTTTTACGTATATTATATCCAATTAAATGATCTTTCAACGTAAAGAAAAAAACCAATTTTATAATTTTTCGGCAATTCACAATAAGAGAAAATTAAGAACAGTCACCATCCTCTTTCATACATTATGAAGTATTTGGAAAACTATCTGAATTTGAGTATTATACTTCACAGATAATGAATCTGCTTTTAGAGTGCCCCATTACCGCATGTTGCTGTTGCTATTTCACAGAAAATTAAGGACAATTTATATGAAGGAGGAGATGGACGTGCGTGAGCGTTAACCTAACTCTGATAAGCAGTAATTTAATGCAATATCTTAGCAGTGTCGGACTTGCCAAACATGTCATTTGCTTGACCAATTAGTGATAGAATGATTCCTCAAAGCCTAGCAGTCACCTATGGAATGATAGCTTAGGGAGAAAAATACTGTTAAGCTTTGTGGGTTTTTTTATAGTGAAAATAAAGCCTACTTTTAGGATGTATCCTTATCAAATAATGAGAAAAATAAGCCTCATATGCTTAAATTCAGATGTAATGTCACTCATTCCTTTAATACATACTCTCCTCATATTTGCATAACAGAGAACTGCAGTGAATGCATTCATGAGCCTTATTGGAGATATCAACAAGTTTGTTTACAGTTATCAGACTTTTTTTGTACATACAAATTATACCCAATTTATGTGTAAATGATAAGGAAGGTGTAAAGAATATTTGCAGGTGTCGGCAAAAAGGCTCATGAATCCCTTCAATGCATATCTCTGAAGCATGTCTCTGATCCATATCTCTGACTCATATCTCTGATTCATATCTCCGATTCATATATTTACGTATATATGAGAGCATAGGAGTATATGAAAAATTTTAAAGCACGCTTTTAGGGGCTTCTATCAATTGTGGACATTTCTGGGGCTGTCTGATTAGTTTATTTAATATGTGCACTTGTCCCTGTGATAAGATACTAAAAAAAACACTAAAAATATACTAAAAAAATAAACAATGAAATATTTATGAAAACATACGCTATAAAAACAAAAATTAAATAAGTTTTCGATGTAAACAACAGCACATAATTGCGCAAAAATAACACACGAAATTGTTTTTCAAAATGGCGTTTGTCACAGCAAATTTCACGATTTGAGCGAGCAAAACATTTGATGCGCTGCGCTGCGGTTGGTTTTGCTTGTGTTTCTGTGGATATGGGTGTGTGAGTGTGTGTGAATGTGTGTGAGTGCATAATTCATATATAGTAGTTTAAATGGATAACAAAAACAACAACAAAACAAAAGCATAACAAAATTGTATAAACAGAAACACAAACACGAATTGCATGCGCAAATGACGAGTGCATAAATTGTATTTGTATTTGTTTATCAAAATGAAAAATGATTGTTATGTGCACAAGTGCCGAGGGGCCAGTGGAGCGGGTGCAGAACGTGTTCATCCGCGCTGGCTGGGTGGTTGGGTGGCTGATTGGTTTGTTGGTTCGGTCTGCACAGCAAGTGGCAATTTACTGTTAAATATGCAAATCAATTTAAATTTTGATAGAAAACGAATTGAAAAGAATTCATACTGCAGAAGTGTTTCACCACTGCTAAGCGATAATGATTTGGAATTAAAATATCGGCATATGGAAGGCAATGGTGTATGAAACGGCGCAGCTGCCGGAACAAAGCGTAAGTGGAGGTGTTAATATATATAATTAAATAAAATCGTATTTGTGTTTTGGGGTGTGCAGCCTTACAGACAAATTCCAAATTGATATTAAAGGATATGTATATGAATTCATTTATACGCCTTTTTTGATGGCACCTAAAAGCATGCTGTACATATTTCATAGCATTTAATGTGTGACAGTATGTGTAATTATTGGGAAAAGAGCAGCAGCATATTTACAGAAAGCTCATGAGTGTATCACCAGCAGACCTGTGATTTCCATGAGCTCTGAATTGAGCGTAAGAGGGATATCAGGAGCGCCAGTGTTCAGTACTATAATCAATCAGTAGTCACATGTGATCAGCATTAATTGTTGCGAAAAATGCAGCATATTTTCAGGAGTCTGCAGAAAAAGCTCATGAACATATTCCCTGCAGACCTGTAATTCTCATGAGCTGTAAGCTGAGTGTGAGACGAATGCTAATGCTAGTGCCAGTGCTCAGTGCTATTATCAGTGTTCACACAGCAGGAAGGAAGGAAGTCCCTAACCACCTTGCATACCTCTAACTATGAGAGAATATGCGGGACTACTTTTTGACTTGTATAAAGCAGTACTCACTCATAGTACTCAGAGTATGACAAGTTCTCTGGAAGAATGCTTGGATTGTGGTCCAAAAGCTTAGACAAGTAGTGGTGCAAATCAAACTCTAATTCAAAAAATATGCCGATGGGTCCATGAAAAGTTTATCTAAGAAAAATGTCGGGTTTTTGTTTTAAACGATTAAGCATATTCAAATGAAATATTTTCCCGATATATGACATGTTATTCTGAGATATGAAATATTATTCTGACATATAAAATATCATCCTTATAAATGAAATGAAGGAACAGCCCAAAGTGAATCGCGACTGGTCCGCAGCACTACATTTCCCCTCAGAAAGTAGAACACACTCTCATGGACCACTGATACGACCCAAAAGACTGTGTGTAGCGTACATAAAAAGAAAAACTACTAAACCAAATTCTGTATTTATGGTGAGCACAACTTAAACGACAATCAAACAGAATTTTTCATCGAATTTGTTTTTCTAATAATACGAGTAGTAAAACCAAAGCAGCTGGGAAAGCGTGCAGAACAAATTTCGCCGGCTTTACTGACACTCGCCAGGAGCACCGCAAACACCACCACAGACACAGTAACCGCCACAGCCACCGCCACAGTTGACACCACCACCACCACCAGCGTGACCATCACAACTGCGCACCAGAGCGGATAAAAGTTTTTGTTTAGCATTCATTTCTAGAATTTTCAGTTTGAAAAATGGAAATTGATGATAAATGGTAATGGTGAGCAGCCGAGCCGCTGCAGCGTCAGTTGTCAACGTGATTGTCATGCAAGTGAGGCGCACTGTGGCGGCCAGTGCAGCTGCATTCCTTGACGCTGATATTTTATGATTTGTTTTTAAGTTTATTTTCATTTTGTTTTATTTACTATTTATTTTATTTATTTACTTCGTGTAAAATACTCCAAAAAATTGGATTACACAGATTTGGAATTTTGTTTAGTTTTTTGTGTGTTGTAAAATATTTTTTGGGGAATTTGAAATTTATGAATTATGAAGCACAATGTAACAATAGCGGAGCGCGGCGGCTGCAATCCGACCCACCCACCACCCACAGCTCCATATGCAGGAGCGTCAGGTCACATACGGCGGAGGGCTGCGAGTTTTTCCTGCATATTTTGTATGCATTCTACTTTTTATTTAACGTTTAGTTTCGGAATTTGCTGCGTGTTGTTTTGTGTGTGTTTGTTTTCTATTTTGACGCATGTTTGCATCGATTTGTGGCACAAATTTCTGCTGCTGCAGTTTGCCGTGCACAAACCTAAACGAGAAATAATTCATTGCAGGTTCCGTTCTTATACAAATAAAATTGTTTTAGCATTCAAACAGAACACAGCACGCAAATTTAGCAATAAAATTCGTTTTCAGCAAATACGGCAGATAGAAACAATAATGATTTAGGCCACGAGAAGCACGCTATGATCAGTTTAGTGGGCTGAGCTACAGCCAATAGTGACATACCAATTTCCACCAGGAAATCATTCAAGCCATTACGCAACAAAAATCTAAGACTGCCAGCTGAGGAGATGTTGGAAAAAGGGCCCTCGTGGAACTGTTTCTACCCCCAAAGAATTTGTACAGTGTACGAATTAATGCAGGGTCAATGCGAAGATGTGTCTAAAGGAGGACTAGACAAAGGAAGGTCCCTTCCTCCTAATGGCAGAATCTACAGATTAAGTGGAGATGGAATTGTTTCTAATATAATATCGAGGAAGAATGCACTTGACCATGCTACTTCCGATTACAAACTCCCCGGGTACTTTTTCTCCTACTCCAAGGATGGTTATGTGGACAAGAGCATCTCATTATAGGATTAAGTACCATACAGGATTATTTTGTCATAGTTCCGAGGCTTCTTTGGTTTATAGTTAGCAAACATTTTGAAGTCTGCAGACAGATTTTATGAAGGAATGTCAAACTGGAGCATATTTCCCGTGAGTTATGTCCTAATCTGTTCAATTTTGACAATGTTTGATGAAGTACGAACTATTCAAACTAAATAATCTGCTGAAGAGTTTATGGATGACTTCCTTTCCCGGCCGATTTGTCAGGTTGGTAAAATGAGGGCCTGAAAATTACAACAGATGGCGTTGCCATCTCAAATCCAACAATTTGCATCTTTTAAAAGAACCCACCCTAATGAATGAGTCATTGCGCCGTTCTATAACCGTGGCCGAAACATGGATTCATTACAACACACCAGAGACCGAGGAACAGTCGAGACAGTGGACATCTCCTGGTAAATCGAAGCTGAAGAAGGCCAAGGTGGGTCTATCGGCCAACAAGGTTATGGCGGCAGTTTTTTGGGATATGCGCGGTGTCATTCACGCAGATTACCTTGAATAGGGTAAAACGATCACCGAGAGTTGATGGGTCGATTCGACGTCGATTTGAAGTAAAAACTACCAAATTTGGCGAGGAAAAAGTTCTCTTCCACCAGGACAACACGCCGGCGCACAAGTCTCAGTCGCAATGGCAAAATAGCATGAATTAGGTTACGAATTTAGGACCTGCGACTATTTCCTATTTCCATATAGCTCGGCGCTAAGAGATTTGGGTCGAATGAAGAGGTCATCGATGAAACAAACACTTATTTCAAGGGTATCCAGAAATCGTATTATTTGGAGGGCTTCAAAAAATTTGAGAAACGTTGGATGAAGTGTGTCGATCCAAAAAGAACCTATGCTGACCAATATAACGTTTTTTTGCCGAATAGTGTTCCTTACCTCAATTTTCAGGAACTTATTGACCCACCCTCGTATGTTTTGAGTACACGAAAATGTAAGCTTCAGTCATGTTTCAGATACCATATTTTAGTAAACCATTATTTATGTCCACATAAATTTGGAACTGCATATTTTTGCTCTCGATGGGCATCAATACTTCTTTGCCAAAATGTTGATTCATTTTGATTACATCGCCCACTCCTCTTAAAGGAAAATGGTGCAGTTCAGAAGTCACGTTCGATTCCCCAGCCTTTATTTGCTAAATGTGGCTTATTTTAAAATTTGTGGGACTATAAAAACAAATCTTAACGAAGTCGTTATTATTAACGAGTTGTAACAGGTTCGATTTACAGATTTGGAACTGTGCTGCCAAGTCAGATTTTTAATGGTTTGTGTACAGAATACGACTTTTTTATGTAAAAGTGCCAATGTTGACAGAATATTAGTTGCCAGTGCTGCAAACTTACAAAAAGTGGAAGCTGGCGAATTGATAAACAATTCAAACTGAACCTCGGAATACGCATATTTCAGTGACACACGCCTAAACGTATACTAGACTGCCGGAAATAGTACACTGGGCATCAACGCTTGAGTGCTTGGCGGTTATCCGGCCTACCCCACACTTCTAGACCACCAGAGACTAACAGCGAATAATACACAAATGCCAATTTAATAAACACAAAAATTTAATAATGATAAAAAGGAAAAAAACAATCAGCATTCAAAAAATGTCTGCATTCAGTGCAAGCAGAGACGCAAAATTGTGCAAAATTTCGTTTAATTGCAGACCAGTTGTAAAACATTGCATACTTTTAGGAACAGTAGCATAACTCTATTTTATTTTTTCCGTTGGACGGGTGGATGAGTGGGAGTACGGGTGTTATGGGGTGGATGGGAGTGTGTTCTGGGTGAGTATAGTATGTGTATGGGGGAGTGTAGTGTGCTTGCATGTGTTATATATATATGTGTGTGTGTGTGTGTGTGTGTGTGAATTGAGTGCGGCCCTGGCAAGGGGACGAAATTTTATTTGCATTTTTTACGCTCATTAACATTTTCATTTTTCAATTAACTCGAATGTAATAAATTCCATAAAATTAAAAGCAAAGCCAAACAGAATGCACACACACACACACACACACACAATTGTAGTAAAAGTAAAACACACAAAAAAGGAAAAACTTTAATTAAAAACAAAAGTTTTATTTGTTTTTAAACAGCAAAAAATGTCTTCATTTACGGCAACACGGAGCGAAACGAATAAAACACGCAAAACATTTAAATTTCAATTAAATGCAAAAGCGAAAAGTACGTTAAAGGATCAAAAAGGAACAACGACAGCTTCGTGGGTGGATTGGCGTGCGCTCTGCTCGGCTATGTGCTGCGCCGCCTCATGGGAGGAGCCCTCGCAGCGTAGGCTGTGCAAATGCAAAGCAAAAGTGCAGCAAATAACGAAGAAAATATACATAAAAAAACAACCTAAAACAAAGAGAATGTTGCAGTGCAATATACAGTAAAAGAAAAATAAAAGAGAAGAGAGAACACAAATAAAAAAACACAAAAACAAAAAAATAAAACGCTAAGAAAAGTAATTTTTACATTGCAATGGTCGAGCAGGAGCCTCAAGCAAACTGGAATGAAATGGACAAAATATGCAATTTCTATTTTCTACACACAAAGCGCAGAGTTTCTCGTTAAGCAGCAAGGAAGGCAAAAAAGCTGCAACCTAAAGGAAGAGAAGGCTACGAAATTGCTAAAAAGGTATCGACCACACCTCATACAGTAGCAAGGCTGGCTGGCAGGCAGCCGCGGGAAACAAAGCAAACTGAAAACGACCAAGAAAGCGGGAAAATTAAACGGAAATCATTTCGCTTCTGGTTCCAGCCAGCACGCGTCTGGCAATTATTCACTTGAGATCAGCGCCCGTAGCTAAACGGAATGCTGGGAGCAGCTGAAGAAGAAAACAAAATTAATCACAAACATGACAGGAAGAGAGCGCCTGAAAAAATCTGAATAGCTAACGCAAGTGGACACTCTCAGAATAGAATATATAATTAAGAGACAAAACCACTTTTCCCCGCACTAAACCCATTCTCAAGGGACGAATGGGTGAATTATTGTTTTTAAATTAAAAGTTGCTTTCAATAAAAAGTTTATGAGTTTCAGGTGCACACTAAATTTACAAGATTGTTTGGCAACTCCTAATATTATAGACCATAGTAAGATAACCCTGGAATAAGCGATCATTCCAGAAGATCCTGAAACAAGCGGGCATCCCAGAAGATAACTTTTTAATGTCGTGTACTAATATCGTTGCGTATTGCTATAGTCCTTTAGCTTTTCCTTTCATCATGGGAAGGTAGTTCAAAACGCATTCTGTAGTGAAAAGATCATTGCTCGCCTAGTTACACTTATGATTGAATCAGCATATTTTAAAAGCAACTGGCAGTTTTTTTACATTGCCTCTCAAATGACTTCCTGACTCTCCTTTTAGTTTTTGATTGCGAACGGTAATTTCGAAGAACATATTTGTGCGTAATTGTGAATAGCAAAAGGCGAGGGTGAAACATTTCACAACACTGTTAACACTGCAGAGTTAGCATGGCAGTACTTAGCGAAGCCCTCAAAAGTAGGCTATACTTTTGATCTCTACCACAAAAGAGTAGTATTACCAGAGAATACAGAGAAATGACTCTTGTTTTGCGCACACTAACACATGTGCAAAACTGTAGTAGTGTGGCTGATTTTCTTCAGAATTCTGGTTAACCAATGATAAACAAACCTATCCATACATATAGGCGACTAATGATAAAGAAAACCAGTTTTTTTTAAATGTCAGAAAATTTGACGTTTAAGTGTCCCGTTTCTATGGTCTCTGGTATTACATCGCTGCAAATGCGTTTTTAACAGAAACAGATTTCTGTAAACATATTTTGAACAGTATCAGTTTAACATTAGGTTAATTTTGAGACTAAAATGTTGTAATGCTAATTTGTTAACATAGACAAATGTTAACAGACTCATAATCGTATATAATAACTATCATCATCATGATAGTTAATCATCATCATCAGATATCACCTTTGCATGTGCACCAGTTTATGATCTTCAAGTTAAGCGACAATCTTCTCTCCATGTCTTCATTTACAACTACAAAATATATTCTCATTTTACTTTACAATTGGCTTCAATTGGAGCAAGAAATAAAACGCAAAAAATACAAATTAACTACAATTTGTGCAACTGCGAGAATGATCAAAGCGAAGTCCTTTTTTCTTCTACGCCCTCACTTGCTGGGCAATCTGAGCTCAAAGTAAATGCGCTGCAGTAAGGATGGCAGCAAATTGTCGCCTTTACTGGGCGATGCGGTAATCATTACGCTGCACAATTTCTCTTCGACGCTTGCAAACGTTTTGAACAGGCAATTAAGTTAAAGTTGTAACAAAAGTGTACAGCAGGAAGAAAGTTAAAGCAGAGAAAGATGAGATTTTAATCCACTTTTAAGTGAAAGAAAAAATATATAAGGAAAAAATGCCAGTAATGTTAGAAAAATGATGGAAAGTTTACATTAATAAAAGCAGAGCTTGAGTGAAAAAATCTATTTTCTTTCTCTATGACTACTTTCGTTAAAGGACATAAGTTGAGATTAGGAACTGGATGCAAAATATAGAAACAATTTTTGTATAGAAATTTCCGAGAATTTGTGCATAGTAGAATGAAATCATTTTGTTTCATTGAGGGGGTTCCCTCATATTTCATTCGACCTTAAGAGACCTTCGATTTAATTGACTCTATTTCATTGTAAAAAACTAAAAAAGTTACCTTTTGAAAAATATGATTCGGATTTATGCCCAATTCTGCAATAAACAAATATTAAACTGTGAAAATAGTCCCTCTACTGAAATAGTCAAATCTCAATTACCTTCCAGCAGCGGTGGTTCATCATCGAAATCTGTGCCCGTCGTTGGCTTAAACGATTTATCCTGTTCGGCATATACATTGGGATCATAGAACCCGCTTAAGCCCTGGCTTGAATTCGAGAAATTTGCGTCGAAATTCGGCGGCACAGACGGTTGTGAATTGTCAAAGCTTTGAAAATTTCTGCGTAAATAAAAATCATAAATAAATAAATGTCAATTCAGGAATAGTAAATGCATTCAACTTACAACTCTTGATTAAACTCAGGTATATCGAAATTATAAGCCTGATCCTGATTATTGGTATAAAAATTAGACATTTTCACAAAGCTAAAAAAATGAAATAGTAAAGAAAGTAGTAAATAGTTGTAAATAAAATTGGTTTATGTATTGGGTGAAAGCTTTTCGAATTTCCACTAAAAAAGCTCTTTGGTACGAAAGCCATAAGGACATACTTCAATGTACCCTACATTCAGTCCACAAGTGTTCAGGATATAAGAAAAAATTACATATACGCATTTGTGGCAATTGAAAAAATAAAATCAAAAAGATTCTTAATTCAGGTAGAATTATTTGAATTCAATTGAAAGATTCAATTAGGAAGCATAAATAAATACGATTAATTGAAAGATTCAATTAGGAAGCATAAATAAATACGATTCAAGTTATGGTCTTTGAATATCAAATCACATGTGGAAGAAAACTATTCTGTGTTGCGCATATATTGCTGCAGTCCAACTGAAGACCTTCAAGCTTTTAACCAGTGGCAGCTCCCTTCCAACAAAATGTTAGCTGCCTCCATGTTAGTATGTCTAAGATACGTTGCTTACGTTGCTAACGTTGCTATAAGGCTGCTATAAGGCTGGTATAAGGCTTCTGTAGTTCAAAATGCATGTAATCACACTATTTTACAGCTTATATAATAATTAAATGTAAGATTGAGTAGAATAATGTTCCATATATAACTATCTTATTCAAATATAATCTTGGTGTCGTCTACAATTCAATTTTGTTAAAACTACACCAAGTTATTTGGACCTAACTACTTTTTCACGTATGCCTCCTTTTATAAACACACTGTCTTTTGGTTTATAGTTGTTTTCTATTAATTTAGTTTAGATTTTCCTTCACTTATTCAGAATGATTCTTCTACAATTTTAGTCTTTTCATCCACATGTAGTCTGACTATTTTCTACCACTCCTCTCTAATACTTCTTTTGGCATTCTTCCTTTCAAGGTAATTTATCTACTAAAACAGTAGGAGCAACTCCCATAAAGTAAAGTCCATTCCTTAAATCCAACTTCAACTTGTCAAACGCTTTAAGAAACTGCATTTCATTGCATATTCAATTTGAAGAATATGCAGAAATGCCTAGAAATGAAGTACTTAGTTAGGAAAAATATCATCAAAATGTTAACTCTGGCAATGCGTCTATTTTCAGGACATTAATTGGGCAATCCTGTCTCAAAACATAACTAGAATGAAATTTTAGGTGAAGGATAAACTATATTTTAAAAAATTGATGTAAGCTAATTTTACTTCCATGAGGGACACTTCTACATGGTGATAGAGTTACAGCAGGACTTTTTTAAACAATCGTAACAATTTAAAAATTAATAAAAGAACGCTCCCCTGGACTCTGGTTCAAGACACAAATAACTCGCATCCCAATCCAATTCCCCTTCGTTGACGAATGCAAAAGCGCTTGCTGTTTTGGCCGCTTCTTTCTTCATTGCATTGAGAAGTTTCACCAACTCACCTTTTTTTTCCTGATATAAAAATTTCCGTTCAAACTTTTGATTTTTTTACTAATTTACTTGAAACTATTTCCAACTATCTTTTAATTTCAGATCAAAAATACAAAAAACAACAAACTGGATTCGGCAATCAGCTGTCAAACTGACAGGCGACACGTCAACGCTGTGAGAGCTTTGCGAACAGAGCTGCTACGCCCAGTGTTGAGAAACGTCAAAAAAGAGAGGAAATGTATAAACAAAACTATAAAAAAATTATTAAAAGAAAATTAATTAATGAATGGCAAGTAAATTCAAATGAAAGTAGAAAAATTTAAAGTTAAGTATATTCATTATATTCATAAAATTTAAACATAATTAAAAGCAAATATTGTTTGAAGAAGAATTATTTTCACTGAGTGACCTGAAAAGTTTTCAGTAGAAAAAAGTAAAGTATATTCATTATATTGATAAAATTTAGACATAACTAAAAGCAAATATTGTTTGAAGAAGAATTATTTTCACTGAATGACCTGAAAAGTTTTCAATGCTGAATCCAATTGGAATCGTCTCGGCACGAGAATTTCAACTATTGATTGACTTTAATAGTGTTTAAATTTTAAATAAATACTGTACTAAAATGTATTTCAAAGTTACCTAATTTATTAAAATTTTCAGTTTAAAAAAATCGAGTTTTTAAAAGTAGCTTTACCTATAAAAAGTTTACCTACTAAACATCCGTTAAATTGAATTTTTTAAACTCGGCATAGAAATTTTTAGCGAATTCCATACCGCTATTTTTAATATTAAGTTTAAAAATTATAGCTACAAATGTTTTAAAGAACTCTTTAAAAAATTGTTTTGAATGGCTCAAGTCGAAAAATTGAATAACCCCTTAGAACCCTCTTTAACGGACCAATCGATAAGCTTTTGAAATATATTTAATATTTTTTAAATTTATATAAATTAGTTTAAAAATTATGAATTTTTGTAACAATTCCAAATGAACAGTGTACAAATAACACACTATAGCAGGATGCGGAATGATTATTTTCAGTCCAGTATTTTTTTGGAACCCCTTCCTCCCCCAGACTTAGTCTCAAAAATGGTTCTTTCTAAACAAATCGTTTTCTCTTCGAGTAGAAAGCCTCAGATAGCTAATACTCATTCCCCAACCCCTTGCAGTCATTATTATTTATGGTGTAATAAATAATAATAATAATAATTCGGTATCCTTTTGTCCATATAAATACCTCATTCAAATGATTGGGGAAAAATCCCACTAGAATATTCAGGATAGGGCTAAATCAATACAGGGAATACTTGCCAAGTGTTGATCCTTATTATATTACTTATACTTATATTACTAAAATTTGTGTCTGTTTTTTTGTATATAAAAAAATTTAAAAAAATAGATGGCATAAAATGGGAGTCACAAGTAACGATGATTGAAGGAACTTTGGGGAGCAGGGCCCAATGGGAGGACTTTGGAGCATCCCCTGTGCCTATTCCCACAATTTCCAGAACGCTTGACACACTGGAAAGCCCCCTGATTTGAGGGACTGGACGAAGTCTCACTTTCACTCTCAAAGTTCGCTAAGGACGTCTCTCTTTTTACAGCTGCATATTACGACTCTTCAATGGATATCCATCTGGCACCACAAAGAATCTTACAGGTCTATGAGTGGCCTTCACGGCCAGCCAGTGCAACCTAACCTAACCTTGAGTAAATGAACATTTCAATTTAGGGCGATACCCTTTCAAGCTTGTTCCCTATCAATTTGTAATCTAATTATTTATAATTATATTTCATATAAATAAATAAAATTATATAAAATATTCGATTAAAGGACTTTTATTTATTTATAATAACATCCATAATAATACATATTTGTTTGGGTTTGCAATATATTTGTATATATCTCTTCTCTAAGTAATTCGCAATAATTTACAATAAATACACTACCACAAAGTAATAATTGCTATTTTGTTGATGGTCACTGTAAAGGGAAAACTAAAATACATTTTTGTGTGTTTTTAGTTTTCTTGTGAACTTTCCTCATCGTTAAAAAATAATAATCTTGAACAATGGGAGAATATTTTGTTTAAATAGTAACATGGAGAAAATATTAACATGCATTTAGGTAATTGTAATGGTAGAACACACAATTTATAATTAAGTAGTTGTGTGTAATTATAATTAAATATGATAAAATTTAATATATACTCGTATATATATATTTATATAGACTATATAACGAACATCGCACATTAAGGACATTGAATTAATGAATTAATACATAAATTTGTAAACATTAATTTTGTTTAGTGTTGAAACTTTGGCTTCGATTCGCCTAATTCGGTTAAGTTTAATTTAATTTCATTTATTTCCTAATTATTGTTCGTTATTTTTAAAGTATTCCTTTTGAAATTCGACTAACAAATGTAGTTTTAGGACTTTGCGAAGTTAACTTAATAATAATAAACTTTGCTTTATTAAATGTAAATGTATGACTAGCATGAACTTTGTAGTGATTACGTTGGTGAAAACATTCAAGGAACATTTTCAACTTGGCTCAATTAAACTTAAAGCATTTTAACGTTATTTATGTTACGTTGTGTCGTTAGTACCTTAACAGCCTAATCTTCCAAGTTTCTGAAGGCCTGTTGTACGTCCTCGTGCAGCTGCTCAAAGTCTGCCTTTATTTTGGCCTCACCTTCTTTGACTGGATCCTGTAAACATACGGAGAATGGTTAAAACTTGGAATACTGAAAGTAGGGAATGCATGTCCGGATTACCTTGAACTTCATGGACGACAGCTGATACATAATGTTGCCCATGGAATCACGTATGACATTCCATGTGATTTTGTTATCGGACTGAGCGGTCGATTCGACGGCATGGCGCGACAACTCATAGAAAGCGAGCATGTTCCTCAGCATGCCGACGGTCTTGTAGAAGGGACAAACGCGATCATAAGGCGAATAAGAATTCTGTTGCAAGAAGTCATCCTTGAGGAGCTTGGCCACTTCCAATGTAATCTTGTCTGTTTCCGCCAGCGATGCTTTACCGACCAATTGCACAATTTCGGACAAGTCCTCCTCCTCTTGCATAATTTCCTTCACCTTGGTACGCAATGGCACGAATTCTGGAAAGTTCTTGTCATAGTATTCATCCAGAGCACGCATATACTTGGAGTACGAAATCAACCAATTGATGGAGGGGAAATGTTTGCGTTGGGCCAACTTCTTATCCAAACCCCAGAAGACCTGAACAATACCCAAAGTGGCGGAAGTGACGGGATCAGAGAAATCACCACCAGGAGGTGACACAGCGCCGACAATGGAGACGGAACCCTCGCGCTCAGGGTTACCCAAGCACTTAACGCGACCAGCACGTTCATAGAAGGAAGCCAAGCGAGCACCCAAGTAGGCTGGGTAGCCAGAATCGGCAGGCATTTCAGCGAGACGACCAGAAATTTCACGCAACGCCTCAGCCCAACGGGAAGTGGAATCGGCCATCATTGCCACATTGTAACCCATGTCACGGAAGTATTCGGATAGAGTGATACCGGTGTAAATGGAAGCTTCACGAGCAGCCACAGGCATGTTGGAAGTGTTGGCTACCAAAGCAGTGCGCTTCATGATGGACTCCACGACGCCATCGATTTCGCAAGTCAATTCGGGGAAATCTCGCAATACTTCGGACATTTCATTGCCACGTTCACCACAGCCGACATAGATAATGACGTCAGAGTTGGAATATTTGGAGAGCGCCTGCAAAGCACAATTCAAGTTTAATAGAGACAACCTAAAATAAAAGCCAATCACTGACCTGCGAGATGACAGTTTTGCCGCAACCGAAAGCTCCCGGTATGGCAGTGGTGCCGCCCTGCACACATGGAAACAGTGAATCCAACACACGTTGTCCCGTAAACAATGGATGATTGGCCGGCAGCTTTTCCGTGCATGGACGAGGCTGCCGCACAGGCCACACTTGCAACATGGTGTGCTTGGTTATATCGCCGTCAAATTCGGTCTCCAACACCACATCCTCCACCGTATAGTTACCAGCTGGCGCTATATAGCGCACTGTACCCTTGGCGCGAGGACTCACAATCAGACGATGCTTCACCAGCGTGTTCTCATGCACCAGGCCATACAAATCGCCACCAGTGATGTGCGAACCAATCTTCACGTTGATGGGATTGAAATCCCAGCTTTGTGTACGGGATAGAGCGGGCACATTGACACCCTTCGGTATGTAAATAGAGCCACTGAGCTCACCAATGTCCTTCAACGGACGCTGAATACCATCGAAGATGCTACCCAAAATGCCAGGACCCAATTCGACAGACAGAGGCTTCCCAGTGCGCAGCACGGGATCGCCTACGGTAACACCGGACGTCTCCTCGTACACTTGTATCGTGGCCATATCGCCCTCCAAGCGAATAATTTCCCCCACCAACTCATAGTAGCCCACACGCACCAGTTCGTACATGGCTGAGCCGGACATGCACTCCGCAGTGACGACTATAAATAAAAATGAATGCATTACTTTAATTATGGCACCGAAAAGACGTTTACTCATTAGTATGTGTATATAATATACATGTACATATGAAATTATATAAGAGCTCAACCCCCATGTATGAAGGGTGGCAGTAGTGGGTGTTGTTATTGTACTGTCCTCACACATAAAATGTCAAGGACCGTCTACTCACCAGGACCTGAAACCGCATACACACGCCCATACTCGGACTCACGATCGTCATCGGTCATCTTCTTTAAACCAGACATAGCGGCAATATTATCCTTTTCCGTTTAAAATTTACCTACAGAATAAATTGTACAACTTTTATTAGAAATCAAAGTTAAAATCATGTTTATTGATTTTTCGCAACCGTCTCCGTTTCCGGGTTATTTGCTGGCATTCTTGCGTATGCTCTTACATCGGGGACAATTTAACTGAAACATTTGTTGTTATTCAATGTAATTGATAATTATTTTTTTACATCAAACACATAAAAATTATTTTGTTTTTGCTTTTTGTGTGTTTGTTTTAAAAATCCTATTGCAAATTGCTCTCGCTCTCTCTCGCTCTCCCGCATTTGCAGCTGTCATTTCCCCTGCTTTCAAATACCAAACGTGTCGGCTCTCTCGGGTGAAGCTGAAGCACACTCACTGCTTGCAGCACTAGAGGAAAATTCGATTTTCTTTCACCTTGCTTTGTTTTTTTTTTGCAAAGTATTTTTCATCTTTTTTATTGCATTTTCCCCAGAAATTCACTAATTTCAATTAAATTCCATACAATTACAGAACGCAGCTCATTTCACAATTTGTGTGTATTTGTATGAGTGGCTAATAAATTGGCGAAAGAAAATCTTGCACAGAATTAATAGAAAATTTATACCCACTTTTAACAAATTGCACGCTTCAGTTTTCCACGACGAATGAAAATTCAGACTAGACTGATTGTGGTGAGCTAAATTTTCTTTTGGCGCATGGCTGAGGATATTTGGAGCAAAAGGAAGGAAAATCAATTATTTTGGTTGGGAAAAGTGTGGTGAATAGAGAATAATTGGATGTGTGACAAAAATATGTTTGTTATCAAACTAAAGTGAGATAAATAAAAATAAGGAAAAAAAAACGATTAATTGTAATTTGTAAAACGTAAATAATTTGCATATGAAGGGAGGGGAGGCTCGTTCCGTTTGTCAATCATCACCATTCAATTCACCAAAACTATCTGTTTTTGAAATGCTGGATCCCTCTTGAGACCACAATTTCGAATAATCAACATACCCTCAGTTCAAGTAATGAATGCGTTTTTCAAAAATATGGCAACGATGGTGGTGGTTCCGTTTAAGAAACGGGAATTTCAATTCATTCATTTGAAAACAAAAACCAGTTTGGACCAAATTGAAATAAAGACCACGACCTTCGCACTGAATTTCTAAACAATTGAAGGTCACTAGGAGCAGATGTGTGTAAATAAATAATCTCAAGTCCAAGAGAAAGTGTGAATTATGAATTTATATCACAGCGTATGTGATAAACTGCAAACAAAAGTTTCCAAAGACAGTCCACGGCCAGGAAACAGCAGGAAGAACGATGCGGAAGATGTTCCGGAGCAGAGCAATGTCACCATTTTTAAAAAGATGAATGTAAAAAGCAGTTTCAGATATCAAGTGGTGGGTGAACTAAGATTACACGTACGTATGCATAGAAACTTGTATAAGTGGTCAGGAGTACTGCTCCTTTGCAGATTTTGTTCAAATACTAGGACTCGAACGATCTCCATGTTGCAGAATTTATAGCCAAGAGAGTGATCCACCATCCAAGTTATCCGCCCACTTTTACATATGTTAGTGCCTGCGTTACCATATCAATTTCACACTATATCTACCTCATACTATACCCTGCTCTTTTCATACTATATCCTGTTTCCATGCCGAGAAAATCACAGATAATACCAAGTTGCATTAATTAAGTCTGCATTATTTGCAAATATGTGCCCAATTCATGGTTTAAGTTGGATATCGTTCAAGGTCTTCGTTGAATATTTACGATTTCTGCAGAATCCTTCATCTTCGCATTTGAATAGGACTTTCATAATATTCCAATAGAAAAAGGGCATTGGTATTAGAATTCTCTTCAAATCTGGATGCAAAATAACGGAAGTTTATTCCAGTATCGACATAAGTTTGTATGAAAATCAGTTAACAGGTAGGTGCGCAACGTAAAAGGGTCAATCAGGCATTTATATTTATTGTATTATTAGTATTACATTAGTAAATATAGTAATGTACAGCAATAGGTTCAAATAAGAGATAACCCTGGCACTAGTTTCTAGCTGCATCAAGCGCTGTATTTTATAAATTTTTTAAGATATTCTATATTATAAAGTTTAGATGTTCAACGAAATAACAGTCAAGATATAAGATAATATAGATAGATACTAATCGTAAGAGAAACATTATTAACGAGCGACTCGTCATAATTTAGCTAAATCACTTTTCACGCGTTGAACACTGACTTTTCTTAAATATCATTTTAATTATTTTTTCAATGTAAAAATAACATGAACCAAAATAATAAATTCAGATAATGAATAGCAAAATTATTATCAGTTAATAACATAAGGGGAATTGTGTGTTTTAAAGTTTAAAGATAAAAATAAAGAGTCGCACATATAATTAAATTTGTAAATTTAGTTTCTTTTTGTGTTGCAAATGAATAAAATTCTGAAGAGTGTGGGCTAAAATGAGAATATATTGCCGAAGCAAATAAAGGTTAGTGGCAAAATATTCAGTTGTCGGATAGAACCACACCAATTTTGACAGATGTGGCAAGTAGTTTCCTAAGGCGCTTTTTTATGTCTTGGATAGTTTTTTATACCTTTCATGATGGCATTCTACCCTGGGTCTTGTATACTATCTTAAAACTTGTTCAAATGTTAACAGCATAGGATCATATTAAGGTGAATTTACTTACATGGTGGATGCAAGGTGAATTTCGTACCTCCAGAATTGTCAAATATAAGCAATGTGCGATCAAAATAAACGAAATTGAGAGGAATGCATAAGAGCTGCTTAAAGTGGCACACAATTTATATAAAATATATTTAATAGTTAAAGAGTCTCCTAATTTCTTCACAATGTTCACACTTTACAAAAATAACAATTAAAAAACTCTTATTCACTCGAATCAAATCTCTATTTGCAATTGTTTGCATATTTGTTTCGATCGCATTTTTCTATCATTTCAATTTTGACAGCTACTGAGGGAAAATTGGTTTAAACAAATTTGTTCTTGCAGCCACCATGTAAGGGAATTCACCTTGATGTAGCGTGAATTTATATTAAAGGTGGACCAAGGTGAATTTACTTACATGGTGGCTGCAAGGTGAATTTCATACCTCCGGAATTGTCAAACATAAGCAATGAGCGATTAAATTCTGTTCCAAATAAATGAAATTGAGAGGAATGGAGAAATGCATAAGAGCTGCTTAAAGTGGAACACAATTAATATAAAATATATTTAATAGTTAAATAGACTCATAATTTCTTCATAATGTTCAAACTTTACAAAAATAACAATTAAAAAACTCTTATTCACTCACATCAAAACTCTATTTGCAATTGTTTGCACATTTGTTTTGATCGCATTTATCTATAATTTCACTTTTGACAGCTACCGAGGGAAAATTGATTCAAAAAAATTTGCTCTTGCAGCCACCATGTAAGTAAATCCACCTTGAGGTGGACAGAAGGTGAATTTGTCTGAAAGGTGAATTTGCCTTCAAGTTGGATGCAAGGTGTATTTCTTCCTCTGTGAATTGTCAAACATAGTGTAATAAGGGAGTTGATCAAAGTTAGCGGAATAATAATAATAATAATAATATAAAACAATTCGTTTTAAGCACAAAATCTAAAATCGCCATTATTTGCATTTTAAAGCACATTAAATTTTGGCATTTCACCTAGAGAAATTAGCTCAAAATTGTTCTTCCCACATTAACCTTGTTAAGAATGATAGTTCACATTCAAACTTGATTCGATGCATTACATTCCATAGAATGGATTAGAGGTGAGTGAGTCCACTGTGCGTAAAGTAAGTCATGAAGAAAACCTTTAAATTTAATTATTGTTGAATATCCCTTTAAAATTAAAGTAACAATTTTTAAAACTATTGAACTAGAATAGAATAATTATATGTAATAGTATAAAAAATGTGTAATAATAGTATGTAATAGTATAAAAAATGTATAATTATAGTATAATAATTGTATGTAATAGTATAATAAATGTATTTACAGAATGCATAACACAGACATTTGTGAGATGAACTGCAAATCTATACCAATGCTATTCTCGCCAATTTCCAATAACCTCACAATTTTTAAGTCCTTCTACTTAAGGTGCACAGTGGCATAAAGCAAAAACGTCTCCAGAAATAGAAACAAAATCCAGTACATTTGTAACAGAAAGTACAAAATTTAGCAACAGAAAATAAGTGTTTGGCGACAGATTAGAAACAACTCATAGTGAGTTGGATGTACTGAATTCTGTTTCTTTGTGAGTTGGATGTACTGAACTCTGTTTCTGTTGCCGTTTCTGCTTTATGTCACTCTGCCCTATTAGTAGTTATACCCCTCTCAGCAGGGCGTGCTTATTATTAATGCTCCTTACTTCGCAATTTTAATTCCTAACGCAAATACTATGTGCACGAACAATTCAATGCATTCCTATTCACCATCTGAAAATTTCCCCTTAGGATATTTCAAAATTAACAGCGATTTTGGCACTTGGCAATCTTTGGTTTGTGTGTTCTAGTGCGCTCAGCTGATTTGTTGCTCAACCCATACGAATGCCAGTACAAAAGCAAATTGACATTTATTATTTTCTAATCAGTAATAATCCCTCACCACCAGTCAACGCAACACAGGAATTAAGAAACTTATTAAATAAAGCAATTGTTTAGTGGAGGATATGGTTTTATTTTTTTGCACCAACTATATTAAAAATTAACGAAAAGTGTGCGCCTGCTGCCCAACTGCATTAGCGAGAGCGAGAGAGAGATAGAGAGCATAATAAAGTGTTGCAATTCCCCATATGCAAAGGAATTTTCTTGCAAGTGCACTTATTAAATAAAAACATTTTCGGCATTATGATGGTACGTGTACCTTTAACTAAATTAAAACAAACATAAGAAAGCACTATCAAAGATAAGTGATATGCTGACATGCGTTGAAGCCACACTCGAGACGTATGGCACCGCTCAGTGGACAGCGGCTATTTAAAATGCCACATATGTATGCGTAGAATATTAAAGTAAACATCTTAAAGAATTAAATTGAAATACAAAACGATCACAGGTTTGTTAGCATATTCCTTTCGTGAGCATTGCAATCTTTGCAAACGCTGCGAAATGTCACCAAGATGGAGCATTCAACTGAGTGTGCAGCGGGCCGCTTATCAGTTGCGCTTGCTAATGCGATGTTTGCTGTTTCGAATGAAAGCGGAGTGAAAAAAACATTAAATAATTACTAAATAATTGGGCGTTATTACAAAAAGAAATTTGGGTGTATTCACCCGAAATTTGGTTTTTTATATATGTATTCTATTAATGTGGTTTTTTTTAATATGTTCCCTAGGACGGCACGGATGAATCGCATATAATTGAGACTATGAAAAAGAGCGATTCGTCGCCCTTGAGCATACCCGGCACACCCACAAATCCCATACCCACTGTCATGGAAATCGCTTCCCCAACATTGGATGATGGCATTTTGGGTACGGGCATTGCTACAAATAATGGGAGCGGCACCGGCACTTCTGAGTCATCCTCATCAGTGATTACGCCCGCGGCTATGGCCGATAACGGGCTGCACGTGGAGATCTCAGACGCACTCAGTGAAAAGGACAAGGTTAAGTTTACCGTGCACACACGCACCACATTGCCCGGTTTCGCGAAACAAGATAATAACGTGGTGCGTCAGCACGAAGAGTTTGTGTGGTTGCACGACCGCTTCGAGGAGAATGAAGAATTCGCTGGTTATATCGTAAGTGCAGGCAATTCAAATCAAATACTTAATTAATTATTAATATGAATACGCTCAATATCACAATAAAATGTAATAAATAATAATTTCTATTTGTACACACAGATTCCGCCTTGTCCACCGCGACCTGACTTCGATGCCTCTCGTGAGAAACTGCAACGTTTGGGCGAGGGCGAAGGTAACATGACGAAGGAGGAGTTCAAAAAAATGAAATCCGAGCTGGAAGCGTAAATATCTCATCAATTTCTCATTGTTATTTATTTAAGTAAACATTTTTAAACAATCCTCCTTGCAGAGAATATTTGGCCACATTCAAGAAAACAGTTGCGATGCATGAAGTTTTTCTGCGCCGTCTGGCAAATCATCCAGTCTTTCGTGTGGATCAGCATTTGAAAGTGTTTCTCGAATACGATCAGGATCTGTGCGCCAAGCCCCGCAAGAAAATGGCAATTTTCGGTGGCTTTGTCAAATCGCTCGGCAAGACCACCGATGAAATTCTGCTGGGCGCAACAGTGCGCGATGTCAACGACTTCTTCGAGAATGAATTGCAATTCCTAACCGAGTATCATGGTCATTTGCGTGAGGCTTCTTTGCGCACGGAGAAGATGACCCAACGTCACAAGGAGGTGGGCGAGTGTCATCAAAAGATATCCAATGCGCTTATGCAACTCTCCGCAACGGAGAAGGCCGACATGGAAACGTTTTGCGCCAAATCCTCGGAGGTGTTCGAACGTATAAAGGTTGTTTGTTGCCCTGATTGTAACTGCTGTTTTGGTATTTGTAAGTTATCCTGTTGTGTATTTAGAATTTGGAGGCGCGTGTGGCCAGCGATCAGGATCTGAAGTTGGGCGACACTTTGCGGTATTATCAGCGAGACAGTGACGCGGCCAAGGCGCTGTTAATACGACGCTTGCGCTGTCTGGCTGACTATGAGACTGCTAATCGTAATTTGGAGAAAGTTCGCTCCAAAAATAAGGACGTGCACGCTGTAAGGGTACTTTTATGGTTTTCTCCTCTTTTTAGTTCTTTCGTTTTATTCCGTTTTCTTTCATTGCCGAATATTTTTCCATTGTCTTTTGTAATCCTTTTTTTTGTGGCCAAAGCAACTTGGTTATGGTACTCCTCACTTTTTCGAAGCTTTCAGTTGCCTTTATTTAAATTAAATGTTTTCTATATTTATAATTAATATGTTTCTTTGATTCTTGTACACCTTTTTTCCTGTCATAATAGTTTTAAAATCCGTGAATATGTTTTCATTAATCTATTTTCTAAATTTTCCACTTTTATTTTGCAATTTTCAAACTGTTTATCCACACTACTTCCTAAAATATTTATATTATCAAATTCAAATCGCTTTCAACGAACTATGTGTGCAGCCTTTGGAAGTGCAAGAGGTACTTGGTATATCAATTTTTGTCTATATTTTGTCACTTATGTTATACGTAAACTTGTTGTTGTTATTGTTGTATTATAAACTTTCCTATACGTAGACTTTTGTACTTACCCGTAGTTGTTAAACTGTTGCAAGTAGATTTGTCTTTTATGTAGAAAATGCACACGAAAATTCCGTCACAGCACCCATAAAGAATTTGTAAAATCCTATTTCAATTTATGTAGTTAACACGCACGCAATTGGTTGTTGCATATTTTGTTCGTTTCGTTATCCTTTTAATAAGCCTTGCATAAACATTTTAACAATCTCTCTTCGTAAGCTATTATTTCGTAGTGTTCAAGTCCAACTTGTAACGTGTCTTGTCTCAATGTAGGCGGAGGCTGCTCAGGCAGAAGCGTGCGAGAAATTCGAATCCATGTCCGCTTGCGGCAAAGAGGAGTTGGTTAGTTTTCGCAATCGACGCGTGGCTGCCTTCAAAAAGGGGTAAACTTTTATACAACTCCAATTGCCATTAATTATATTGCTAATATTAATCTCTTCCGCCCCCTCTCTACTTGCAGTCTTGTGGAAATGGCCGATCTGGAGATAAAACATGCCAAATCTCAGTACGAATATTTACGCCAATCGCTATTGGCCTTAAAGGAAATTGCCTAAACTTCTTCAAATACTTTGTATCAAAAAAAGGAAAAACAAGAACCTGAACCAATATTCTGGAGTTCTCGACATGTTTTTATATATATACAGCAACAGTTTTTGTAATATTTGTTAAAATTGTATATCGTAGTGCACATGAAACACACATTCTAAAAGGAAACAAATCATCATTTTATATAATGAAATATTTCGATACATTTTTATGATTAAAAAACAAAATCAAATAAAATAAAAGTCCTTGAATTATATGATAATAATTATTATTTAATTTGTATTTGCTTTTGTAAAAACTGCATTTTGAATATTAAAAGAAACACATTCCTCTTCTTTTTTGACTTAAAAATAACGCAGTTTAATGTTTAAAATATATTTTTAAAGTATTCTTATTGAACTTTTTGTATTAATTGCTATATTTTGAAATTTTGAACATATTTGTTATGATTATACACATATGTAAATCTCAATTATATCATGAATGGATTTATATGATATTTTGAAACATGTATCAATAAAGTCTTTCAAAGAATTATTAAAATTATTACAGAAAACAATTAAATTTAAAGTGGCTCTAATGCAATGACGCGTAGAGATGCAAACGGGCATAGATAGGAAGGCAATGGAGCCTGTCATAATCTGACTGAGGGTCTATGAGTGGGCTAGAAACAGCGCTGAAGATGGGAAGAAGTGTGGGTCCCCAGCCAGGTTGAGCATTGACACGGATCGTATGATATCTTGCTCTTGATTGCAACTTCGATTTGAGTTAACAGTCTTTTAATGATGCCAATGAATCACTTTTTTCCGTTTCCAATGTGGATGATACTCCAGTTCGCTTGCAGAGCCCAATGAATATATGTTCATATATCTATCTGACTATAATGTCCTATCAGTAAAACATATCCTTTAAGGATATGAGGTGATTTATCGGAAATAGTCCTTAGATCCGTCAGAAATTTGATAATTTTTCTGAAATTCATGAAAAGGAGAAAAAATTCCTCGAGTAATTTTATGCAGAAGAGGAAGTCGTTTGAGATTGAAACAAGGCTTGAAGAAGCGAATCCTTTTATATGAAGATCCATGGAAGGGTTAAGGCAAACAAATATAAAGATATAGTAAGGAATAATGTGATTTTTTACAATTTCACTGAATTGAATCATAGAAAAATCTTCAATGTACGTGAATTGAAGTACGCGATCAAAATATACAGCCTGAACCTGCCTGATCTACAATTTCCTGAGAAATCTTCACTTCCCACATTAGTTCTGCACAGAAATATGTGAAATCAGAAAGAAATTAGCTCCAGATTTATACCTGAGTATATCCAGTATACACCTGAGCTGTAGTACTGACTTTGTACCTTGGCACGGTTCACGAGTTAACCAAAGATTCAAACTGATTCCTCGAATATGAATTTCCCCACTTCAGCACTGGGCAAATTTAGAACCAGGACACAACTAAGGAAGCCACTATAACTGGCAGGCTGCTTCGACACGCCTTTTTCCGTTACCCTTGACAACTTGTTCAGGAACTTTGTTTATTGCTTTAGTTCTGAAATAAACAGTTATTTTTATCCCTAATTTTGTTCCTTTACAAATTTATTTGGTATCGATAATTTTCGTATTTGACAGCGGAGAATCTCCAAAATGAGTAGTAATGTGCCGTTCATTGACTATAAAAAGCCGGTGGACCCACACAATGATTTCCGTACATCCACCTACGTTGGACACAAGCACATGGTGAGCAACGCATTCTCCTTTCCGCGCAGAACAAAAGAGACCAAATTTTACACCACCGAACCGGACCTGTTGAAGGACCGCGTCACCGAATATAAAGGAAGTTATGTGTGGCAGGTAAGTTGAAAAACTAGCTCCATCTTCATGTCCACCTACATTCAATGTTTCTCCTCCCTCCATTTTCGCCAGTATGTGGACGCCATAGACCAACGCAATCCCACACTCGATGCAAAGCAGCACTTTATGAAACCCTTCGAAGAATGCAATTTAATGTTCCTCAAACGTCCGATGCGACCACCAGCGAGTTCTTCACATGAGGATTACGTGTGGCATCCGGAGGCGCGCGTAGAACGGCCACAACCCAAACATATGGCATCGCCCATTCCCACCACCCGAGTCACGGTTAATTTTTCCCAACCCAGCTATGGAAAGTATTTGGATCCGGCCGCAACCACCAATCGCCTGGCCTACCCGCACCGCACACCCGACGAAATTGCGGCCAGCTCCGCCCGAAATGATAACATAACGTTCTGGAATTGGAAGAAATTTGAGAATAAACCGAAACATGTGTATCGCGTAGCGGTGCCATTGACCTGTGACTACGCCGCTCCCGGAGAGTGTCCCCATCGACGCGAGTTCACCAGTTTGCTGAAGCGTGTACCGCACTCGGGCCTAACAACGGAGGTGCGCCAGAATTATGTGGATCACGGCGAACGCAAGATGGGTTTTGATCAGCCGTGTATACGCAATCAGCCAATTTGGAGTCACGTGGAACCGTCACAGCAGAGTACCGAACAAAATATGTATGGATCCGGGGAATGCACTATGAAGTATGTGTAAAGGGTGGTCCTTTCTTAAATTCTTTTATAATTTGTCTTTAAGAGGAACTACAAATTTAAAATAAAATGTTAGAGATGTCTGTACCGTTATACAAGAGATTAGAAGGGTGATTTATTAAGACAGAGAGAGAGAGAGAGAGAGCGATCTTTTGATTAACAGAAGCAGAGAGAGAGAGAGAGCGCAATATCTTGAATTTTAAACATTAAATTAAGTGCGAATTGGGGAAATCTGCGAAGAAACGCGAAGGTTACCTGCCAAGGTTGTAAAGGAAACTTGCTAACTATGTTGGGATCTGTTGAAACCAAGCTAGTCTTAATACACGTATCTCCAGCAATGGGTCCTTGGCTTTCTATTAAGAACATTAAAGTTGAGATTATATTTATTGCTTGACACTTTGTAGTATAATCTACATATATCGCACCTAATCGGAGTATAGGGCGCTACCCCTCCCAACGCCTCCTATCTGGAGCGATGCTTTCTATCTCGTTTCATGGTGCTCCAAGTTGTCATTCAGCTAGGATTGTTCTCATTCATGGTTGCCTTCGATGACCTCTGCGCTTACTGCCTTGAGGGTTGCACTGGAATGCTATTTTTGCTATATCGTCGTCTTATTTTCGCAAAGTGTGACCTGTCCAGTTTCACGTCCTCTTTATCTCCGTTCAGATTACCGAGAGAAAACCATTCATTTCATCCACTCGGTACTCCTAAGCTTTGTTCTACGGCTTTTTGAGCCTCACATAAGTGGGAAGGTGGAATATCATCAGAATAAGAGTTGAAGAGAGATCGTCATAAAGGCATCCTTAAACTCCTTTTGCTTAGCGCTTTGTAATTTCACAGAATCACAGCAAACTTTGTCAATGATGTTTACGAAGTTTAAGGTCAAATTTCATACCTACAGTACAGTCAGATATTTGATATATAGTTTAGTTGAATGTACTAGGACTCTGGATTTAAAACTTACTCAAAAAAGCCGAATCTAGTTGCTTCTCTCTGCGCTCTTGTTAAGCTTTATGGAATGAACTACAATTTCCTTAGCAATAAACTCGCTTCAGATTCGTGTGTGGGTGTGTGTGTAGCTGGAAACTTAACATTATGTAGCCGAATGTGTCACTGTAATCTCATTAACTGTCCACTGTTATCTCACCCAATTGTCCACTGTTATCTCACCCAATTGTCCACTGTAATCTTTTCTAATTGTCCACCTTTATCTCATCTAATTACACACTGTAATCTCTGCTAATTGTCCACTGTAATCTCATCTAATTGCGTACTGTATTCTCATATAATTATAAGCTAATCCACAGCAAGAACACACTTCGGAAGGGTGTTATCGGTCTTATTTGATCTTGAATTGGTGCAATCTTAACTGTTATCAGTTTGTGGATTGCGTTGGAATGCCAAATGGTGTGTTGATTGAAGGAGAGGTGGCCAAATTGTTGTGTTAGAAGAGCCAATTTTTTTTCAAAAATTTATATTTATATTACGTACCGTCTTTTGAACACCAAAGTTGAAGAAATTTGATAAATAGCTCTTAGAACTTTCCCCTAAACACTCCAGCGGTTACTCTCGAGGAACAAATAGGTTTTATGGGTTTGTTTCCACATCATATATTTTTATTTGTTTATGAAAACTTTGAATTGCATTGGCAATAACAATTTGCGCACAACTTTCAATTTTATTGCATTATAAGTACCCACGCGAAGCCGACAATCAAGGACAATAAATTTAAACATTTAATCTAATTTGTTATCAATTGCTTGTGTGACGTCACACTGACTTAACTGCATGCACTTACGAGTATATGAATACATTGTGGCGTAAACAAAATAATAACCAATTCAAGTTAAGTATATTTAACTAGAATACTTGAATTGAATCGCGTTCTAATTGTGAACTATTTAAAAGTTCTGAAACCATTCGGTAGGAGGCTATAAATTGAGGTGCAGAATACTGGATCTGTGGGCTCCTTGTCCACTGAATCGTCATTCTTGGTAACGTACAACGGAATGTCCTCGTTGGCGAATTCCATTATGAACTGCCGGCACACGCCACAAGGTGTGGTGAAGGCATCGGCCTGATAGGCTACCACGGCACCAGCAGCGAACTCAGTGAATCCCTCGCTAATCGCCTTCGAGATGGCGGTGCGCTCGGCGCAGGTTGATGGTGTCAGGGCGGCATTCTCCACATTGCAACCTGTGTAGATGCGTCCACATTTGGTACGAAAGGCGGCACCCACTTTGAAATTACTGTAAGGCGCGTAGGCAAACTTCCTGACCCTAATAGCCGCGTCTATGAGTTCTTTGGTGGGAGCATCTGCAGGGCAATTGCAATGTAATGATTTCGTTATTGTGAATGAATGATTGCTGTTGTTCGAATTTACCTAAATCTCGAAAAGATGCTATGCTTTCTTCCGCCGTAGCGCGATTTAAACATGTTACGTTGGTAATATTCATTTAGAAAATTCACGTTTTCTTGTTTGTACTCCCACACAGCAGACACGGAAATTGATATTTTCGAAGCTAGTGGTGTGTGTGGGTGATACGCCCACAATAGACTAAACATAAATGAATGAACGCATTTATATACAGTTATGCTATTTCCTGCTAATACACAAAACAACAATAGAATTATCCCCTCCAATATCGTCGCTAATCGCTCTCTGCATGCTCTCTCTTCGTTTCTCCCGATAGCAGAAAACATCTTCCCGTGTACACACAATGAGCAAAGAGAGCGCAAACAAACCCACAAAAACACCTGATAAGACACACACACACACATGTACTGACTGAATACGCATATAGTACAAAAGCACTGCTGGAAAAACAAATGAGCGTATGTCCCAGTCCGTCTAAACAAAAGCAGAGTGCACGCAATTCCACGCACACTCATTTACAAGGTAAAATGAAAAACAATATTTATCGCTCTCAATTTCACAATTGCAATATCGTCAACAATGCAATTACAGCAACAAAGAGCATTTGCGGTAATTAGCAGGGTGGGGATTTGCATTCATTCATGTTGTCAAGCAAATAATCAGTTACTTTTACGATTCCGTAAAAAGTTATTAAAACTTCACAATGTGCACTTATGTATATAAAAAAAAAGATAAAATAATTGTCTTTTTTTCTAGGTTTATTATAAATTTTGTTGATTTTACTTTTTGAACTTTAAAGCCTAGTACTAAGATCTCTAGCGAACAACTACGCTATCATTATTCCAATTATTGTACAACTGAATTTTGATAATCTCAAAAACCAAAAATAAAATAAATAAATCTTTTAAAAAGTGAACTTTGTCACACGAAGTTGTCGTAGAAGTCCGTAAGGAAACATTTCTCATTACATATGAGAATTTCCCTGGATTCTACGCTCACGCGCACTCCATACAGTACCTAAAATCATATAACAATTGATAACAATCATTCCATACAATAAAAAAATAACAATTTAAGTAAATAACAATAATTTAAAAAACAATAAAACATACATTTAAAAATAAAATTCTCTAAGCTTTTTTTGGTGGTTTCATGAATGCATCAGTTTCCCGGAATTGGTCCGCTTCACTTTCCATTAAAGAACGTAAAACACTTGGGCAACAGCTCAGCCACACTTGTGCACAGCACACGCAGCGGTGGATTTATCGGTTGGGTGGCGTACACTGGGAAGTCGCCGAACTCCGACAGGAATTGTCGACACACACCGCAGGGTGTGGTGAAACCAGTCTCCTGCTGCGCCACTACCGCACAAGCCACAAACTCCCGTTTACCCTCACTGATGGCCTTCGCCGCGGCCGTACGCTCCGCACAAATACCCGCCGTATAGGCTCCATTCTCGATGTTGCAGCCGGCGTACACGGAGCCGTCAGAGCAGCGAATGGCAGCACCCACTGCGAAATTGCTATACGGGCAGTAGGCTTGTTTGCGTGCCTCAATAGCAGCATTAATTAATTGCTGTATTGGTCCATCTGTTGATTGAAAGTTTATTATAATTTAATTGCCAATTTCCGATTCGTTTTACTCCAGAGCTCACCTAAATTGCTAAATTCACGCACAGTCGCATCATCATGCACGCCATTCACGAACAGTTTCGACATTTTCTGCTCAAAGTTAGCAATTGCACTAATTTACGAAATAAATGAATTATATTTGCTAATTTATATATTAAATAGCAACTGCCACGCACTTTTGTCAACCCCACTCGATCCGAATTCAGGTACAATTTGCCCCAATTCGCTGCTTATCAATCGCTGTAAAACTGGCGAAACAGCTGAGCGAACAGTGTTGCAGCTTTTTTGCTCCTTCCCTTTTGGGGAGAAAAGAGTACACAGAACGAATCAAATTTTTATTCATTTGTAGAGTAATTATTAATAACTCACATCTAACTTAGAGCAATGTGCAGTTCTGCCACTTGTTTCCTAACAGTCACAATTGTGACCACAGAATGGCGTTCTGATAATATCAACGCCATCGTAAAGTTGAAATAATAAAAAGAGAGAAAGCAACTGTTTATGTGTAAAAATAATATTCTATGCACATTTTTTATATCTTGGTGAACTTGCTAGTTGTGGAACAACATTAACTTTAGTTAGACCCACATAGATGGAATATCTCTCGCTACATACAAACAATATGTTACTTCGAACAAGCTAACAAAGAATTGCGCCAGGAAAGCATCTGTAGACTAGACAGAAAATTTACCGAGTGTCCCACCATGAGAGCTGAGAATAAAGTCTAATGAGAGTATTGGTCAAGTTGCACCACCTGGTAGAGTACTTATATTATTTTTGAGCTTATTCCCACGGCAGCTTGAATTACGTAGTTTGGCTCTCATTCGTAATTCGGGCCTGAATTATGTTGCGAAATAAGTAATTCGCCGTACAAAATTTTGCCAAGAATTATCTCATTTGTAGGTAATTCAGTTTGAATTACCATCCGAATTACGTACAAATCGGCGTTTTCCCTTAATTTTATCGAAAATTAATCGAAATCAGCATTAACGAAAAGAAAGCAAAACAAAACAAATCATTTTGAATAAAAAACAAATTGGATATAATAATCGAATACTTCATTTTGCAGATGGATTCGATAAGATTTGTGACCAAAATTGCAATGTCAATAAATTTTTCCAAATTGCTTCAAGAGACAAAAATAGGCTATGACATACCATTGCTCCTCAAGATGAAGTAGTTGCATCTAATGGAGCAAATACATGCACTTTACTCTCATCACGTCGGAACGAAGATTATATTGGAAAATTGCAATTTTTTATAGAACATTTTATGTGTGACATTTATACATATGTTATTTAGGAACAATCTCAATCCTTCTGGGAGACAGATTGCCAGGTGGCTGATGAAGCTACGTTCAAAAAGAACTTCAGAATGAATCGAAGACTTTTTTATAAGTTGTGTGGTACTAACCGCAATATGAAAATGTGACACAAATATGCGTGAGGCGATACCATTGGAGAAGAGGATTGCCATAGCGTTATACGCTTTAGGTTAGTCTCGCGTTGATGGTGATATTTGAATTATTGCATTTATACATTAAAAGAATTGAATTTATACATTAAAAGAATTAAAATTTTTTATTGACCAAATCACATTTATATGTATGTATATATGTGTCGTGCACCAGATTCTCGCAGTGGTAACTTTTAAAAGGTGCCAACAAGGCTTTCATGTCCTTAAAAAAGTCTCACTTCAAAATTTATTCAGCGGTTGCCCCTATTTTTTGCCATTCTTTTTTGTATATGTAAGAAGGAAATGAATTATACGATTAAAATAGACCATCCCTTTGACTAATTACTTACCTGGAGTCAAGTTGTGCATCTTTATTTTCACTTCTCCTACCGTGTATGTAAACCCCTGCTCCATCACCATTTACACTAATATGTGGCTATTTTTTCTTCAGCCACTTAGCCGGCTCATCTTATCCTCCCATATAGAAAACAAAGCCCGCTCTCTCGCCTGGTAAATAAAACATATTTTCCTTTGTTTTATATTTTTCCTTTTTACTCACAAATTTTCTATAATTAAAAATATGCAAACAGAGATTTTAAAGTTTACAAATTCAATGTCACAAAGCACCACTGTCAAAATGAATGAGGAATGTGTCGTGGTTACAGGGTAATTCATATTCGTAATTCGCAGAGCGAATTACGTAATTCAAGTTGGCGTGGGAACAAATGCAAGCGCTCAAAAACAGTGCAATTACTCTACCAGGTGGTGCAACTTTATTGTTAGATTCAGTTTTTGGTATCGCAATTTGAGCTTACCTAAAATTATGTGTTGTTGTTGCTCAATTTATATCGTAGCAATTTGAAAAGTGGACTAATTTTGGAAGTTGGCAGCCCTGCAAATGGGGAAAATACTCAGAGAAGAGCAACGAATTAAACAATAAAAGGAAATTGAACAAGATTGATTAATCGATATTGAACATTTAAAAAAAACGTATCAAAATGGAGCACGGAGGTTGGGGGATAATGGTCCAATGGTGAAAATAGAAGAGAAAATGAAAAAGGAACAACATTTAGAGATTTTAAAAACGAATCTTCCTGATTCCGTGGATGAATGTGCTTATGTGTGGAAATTATCATTCAACCAGATGGAGACCCAAAACACAGCGAAAGTGGTGCAAAATTGGCTCCAAGAACAATAATTTCATGTTATAAAATAGCCTGCACAAAGCCCAGATATAAATCCGATAAAAAATTGATGGTCTATTGTAAAGCGACGACTTTCTGCGTACGATACTCGTCATGACCTAAGAGGGAAACGGGTTTAGGGACAATTTCATAGCATTTCACCTAAAACTATACAACATTTGGTGGAAAGTATACCACGGCTTGTTAACTAGGTGCTAAAAAACAATGGACTTAGAACTAAATATTGATAAATGTGAAACTGTGCACTTAACAGGACCTTACAAGGCAGGCGCGACGATATTGCAAAACTTTGCAAATAAGGATTTGACAAATTTCATTTTTTTTAATGAAAAATTCAATAGCTCCCTTATTTCTTTATATACAAAAAAAGTGGATCTTAATTAAAAGTTTTGGTTTATGATAAGCAAAATTAATTTTTGGATCAGTTTTCGATAAACCAAAAACTCTCCCATACTATTAAAGGGGACTACTATTTTGTTACATTCCAATTCTTGACATTTCCTAATCAATATAAAATACATAAATATTTACGATAATTCAAAAAGTAATTTTTATTATATAATTGTGATATGTTAAACTAAATTAAATTCTCGATTTTAAAGAAATCTTAATAAAAAATAACATTAATTCAGACATTGCAAATTAAATATGTAAATTGTATAATTCTTAATTTTAAAGAAATCTTAAATAGCAATATTTCAGGCATCATAAAACTAAATATACAAAGGATAATAAAAAGATGAAAATATATATAGAGTGCATTCGTAAGGATATAAAATATAATCTTAAATAAATACTGGCAAGAACAGAATTTAAGACTGATTGAAACGGAGGCAGCTCCAAATCTCATTCCAAACAGTAATAAGAAAAATTATTTTTGTTTTACTCCTTGAGTGTAAAAGATCAACTTGAAGAATATATATTTATACACACATATATAACATCATAATAATTATCATTAAGGCTTTAATCATTAACTTAAATTGTACATTAATTGCTGCAACAATTGCATGAATCACAAGCATGTGAAATTTTATGCAAATTTGTTCAAAATTTCTATTTACATGTGATTATTAAAACAAAAAATAATAATAATAGCATCCAATATGAGGGCATGGCAAATTTACTTATACAGTACAGTTCTTCAGACGAAATATTCCTTTATTTGCTTGAACACTTGTGTAAACCTAATAATAATTATGTTCTACAGAAAACTAACCAAAAAAATTCACAATTATTTTAATTTTCAATGCAACGAACAATTTACAAGCCCCATGCAGAGCGAAGGTTATGCTCAGGCTTCCAATTCTGCCTTGAAGGTGGTTTTAATATCTGAAAAAATGGAAAGGAACAATTATAAAATATATAAAATGTTGGTTTGCTACGGAATATTGAACTCTTCACGCGGCATGCTAAAATTCCATGCCGTTTAGAACTAATCACAGAAATTAGAATGAGGGAGGTTTATCGAGATTAATACTAAAGACAAAAAAAGTTATTTAAATATAAGCTGATATATATCCTAATTTTTAATATATATCTCCTGAATATATCGTATTTTTTTCATTTTAATAATAAAAATTATCCTCATCCCTAAATAAAGCCTATAGTTCTCAATAATTTGATAGAAGAAGCTTATACTTTTTCTCACAAAATATGTATGAGCTTCATAAGGACATTGTTAAACGGCATTGAGAAACAGTTACCAAATATATGAATGCTTATTATCAATCTCGCGCAAGAGCGACAGAGACAAACATAACACACATCTATCATCATATTAGCGAAGCATTCGACATTGTTGCACTATTCAAAACACAAATTCGCTCTATTGTCCTGCAAACTAGTCTGCGGTGTAATGAAACTCATAACTCATAAGAAACCTCCTCCTCCCTTCTTCAATGTCCCCCACACGCCATGTACTTACCTACTTCTAGTAGAACGAGGTGGCACGTCACGTCGTGATGTTACCTTATCGGGACCTTTGTAGTATTTGGAGAGCGTTTTACTGACGCGTGACGGGCGTGAGCTTGAATTGATAAAAAAAAAATATGTTTAAAAAAATATTATTAATCAGAAAATAAGAAGAAAGAATACTCACGATGTGGTGGTGGCGGCGGTGGTATTGGCCTCATTTTTCGTGCTGGCGCTGTCGCTGTCCCGTTCAGTCTCCGCAGTCGTGTAGCGTACGCTTCCACGCACCTTTACGTATATACTTAGATTGTTGTCCTTGTGATCAGCGTCCTCGTTTGCGGCCAATTGTCTGTCGATGGCTGTCTTTAGAAACTGAAGCGTTTGCTCTTTGCGTTTGCGCCCACGCTTCCGTGGTGGAATGACTGCAACTGAACCAGAACTTGTTTCCGCAACTGAGTCCGAAGGGGTCGTCTCCTGCTTTTGAATATTACTATTGCCAGTTCTACAAGAAATAAGGATCACATTATTAGCATAAATATACACAATTTTGTTATAACTGTAGTTGACGTACTTCTTTCTCACGTAATTATCTTCCATCGTGTCCGTTGTGGCGGCCTCTACTTCCAGGTTTTCTTTCTTCGTATTCTGCAGCAGGGTAAACGATTTATGTACCACATTTGCGCCCGTTGATTGGCGAGGTATTTTAGAACTGTATTCCAAGCCACTCTTTTTTTGCACCACCAAAGCAATTTTGCTGATCTCATCTTCGACATCGACGTCCGCTGAACTGGTGCTGCCGCTCACATTCTTTGCTTTAGCTTCGACTAGGATCTCTTTGACCACGCTCTTTGTGGTGGAGTCGGCATCTTGTATGACAGTGGTTTCCTGTTTGCGTTGCTTTTGCTGCTGTTCTTGCTTTTCCTTCAGCGATTTCTTCAGGGCACTGCGTATTTGCTGCACGGAATCACGGAAAGTGCTGTGCGATGTCAAGTCTTCTTTGATCTTGGCGTTATTTTGCACCTTCTGTAAGCCAACAGCTTCCAACAATTGCTGCCCTAAGATGGACTTGGAGGACTGTGCCTTTTTCGAGCTACTTTTCGCTGGCGGGGGATTGTGTGGTTCTAGAGCTAAGGAGGTGACGCTCGTTGCAACCGTAGCGGTGGTCGGCGTATTTGTGCTGGCCATTATTGAAGTGTTTGTTTTCGATGGGCACTGTGTGGCCACGGAGGCGTTGTTGGAGGTCATTTGAGTGCCGTCACTTAACGGGGTGCTTTCCGAGAATTCGGTGAGGTGTTTCTTTGGGGATGTCCGTAGTGTTAAGTCTGTATTGGCAGCACTCTTGGTTAGGTTTATGCCGTCATCTGAATTAGAAGAGTGTTTAAGTGCATTCACAGTCGGATTGTTTCTGGACGTTGAGGTCTGTATGACCGTCTTTCGTCGCTTGATGATGGGACGTGTTATAGGCGGTGTAGTCGTCACTTGCGCGGGCACCTTAAAGTTACACTGATCAGCGTTCGCCGATTTGGCATCATCAGATGTTTTCCTAGGTGCCGCTATGGCCGTTTGTGATTCCGGACACGATTGGCAATCTTCCATCAGAACAATATCATCTACATCGAAATTTAAATCGCCGCCTCCGACAGTCACTTGCCTGCTTTGCTGTGACTGGAGGCGATTTAGAGCAGCATGTTGTCGCCTCAACAAGGCCACCAAAGCATCGTTGGATGTGTCGCCGCTGTTGCTGAGTTGCGAAAGTAAGGATGGCTCGAAGTCGATGTGGAACAGGGACGGTGGACTGGGTACATTTGCTTTTGAGCTCGAACTGCGATGATGATGGTGGCTTTTCCGAAACGCGATATTAAAGTCCTCAGCATCCGATACGATAATCGACGAGTCACGAGCACTCGACCATCCAAGTTTGCGTAACTTCTTAGGCTGCGCTGGCCGCGGATACGTGCGTATGTCGAGTTTCGTTGCTGGGCCAAGTGCACTTTTTTCCAATGTTGTCTTTTCTTCTGACGGATTAGCTGGCACCAGTTGCACTGAAGTTTCCGCTGGCAACTTATACGAAATTGCCGTGGCCAATTGAGCGGTTTGTAGGTCCACCGACGTCGATCGAGCGGCAGTGTGTGCGGCGGCTTCAGCGACCGCTGATGCTGCAGATACCGCTGCCAGCTGCTGCTGATGGTATGTATGCGCCGCTAGCAATACAGGCGCCAAATATGGCCCCATAATTTGTGTCAAGTCTGCATCTTGAAGCAAATTCTGATCCGCCATAATGTCTGCGAATTTGGAATTCCTTAAACGCATCATTTGCAAATCGATGTTCTGTGTGTCCACCGGCCATTTCAAAGCTTTCAATATCAGCTTCAACAGGTCGGAATCCTTGATGACCTGCCCCAGAATAATGTCATCAGGTATACCTGACTTGGTATACGACATGTGTTGCAGTGGTGGTGGGGGCTGTTGTTGTAGTTGTTGCTGTTGTTGTTGTTGCAGCTGCTGTAGTTCTTGGACTGCCTCAGAGACCGGAGTTGCAACAAATTTATCCGTAGATGATTGGTGCTTTTGGTTCTTCGTTGCCGCAATTATAATTTGCTCAGGTAGCTCCGCTACTTGTGTTTCTTCTGGATTCAACGCCACTTTTGATGAAGTCCGCTTCGATTGTGGTAATGAAGGCAGTGAAGACGTTGATTTTTTCTGTGAAACCTTCAAGAGTGACACCCGACCTTTATTTTTCTGAGGGATTGTTTTCAAATTGCTCAATGCCATCTTTAGATTTTTACGTTTTTGCTGCAGAGAATTGTTCGAGCTTAGGGAGGCACGACTAACGCTAGAAGGGGCGTTTGCACCACCGCTCACACGTCCGATAACATACCCGCCACTTGAATAAGTGGTCACCTGCTGGGGTTGTCCTTTGAAAAAATTGATAACGCCCGCTGGTGACGGTTTCTTCGAAGTGCCCCCCGGGGATATCTCCGCTTGCTTCGGCGTGCTCGGTAGCGCCCGCTGTGCAATGGACTTGGGTGTGTAGCGCGGTGTGCTCGTCGCCGACATTTGACTCTTTTGTGAGGCGCTAATCATTTTCTGTTGTGTCTCCCGTGTAAGCGGATCGCTAATGGACACATTGACAATCACTTCATCCTTGCGTGAAGACGGCGAGGACTCCGAAGTGGTTTGAATTTTCTCTGCTTCAGAGATTACTTCAGTTTCAGCTACAGAGTGCGTGTCACTTCTCTCATTTTCCTTTGGTATTATTTGCATGGGCATATCCGTATATTCTGCTTCATCGTTGTTGGTCCAACTGGCGTCCTTTGGCGGTTTCGGCTGTAAAAGGATACAAGAAGAGTTAATATCACTTTCACAATATGGGAGGAGGGAGTTCAGGGAAAGTACCTTTATACTATTCAAAAATTCACGAAACACTTTCTGTGTGTGTTTAGCAATTTTTGAGAGAGATGCCGTTGCTTCCACTTGACGAAAACAAGTCTTACAGAGGACCTTGGGCAAAGTATCATTCTCGACAATCTGTAAGAGAATATATATATATATTGTAAAAAAATCGCATACATATATATAAATAGCTAAATGCTTTTAAACCTGAAACATGAAATTGTCTTAATCTCCATAGGATAATTAATATTTAATTGTTGTATGTAAGCCAGATTTCAATAGGCACATGTGCCAATTTAATATGCACTCGTCAAAGGCCTCATGATAATTTGGTGCTTAGGTTTGAATTAGCAGTGAAACGTACGGATGGCGAATCGAAAATTATTTAATAGCTTTTAGTGTAAATGAGGCCTATACAACATAAACTGCATCCTTAAGAAACGTCTGTAAATGAGGCCTAAGCTACATAAACTTCATTTTGAAGAAGAAGCGAGTAAAAATATTCCTTGGAGGAGAAAAATATGTTTTAAGCAGCAGGAAACTCATTTCAGGTAACAAAGGAAGTAGCCTGCATTTTAAATATGTAGCTTCCAACTCTTGAATATAAAAATTGATTGATTGCAGCAAGTTCGGGGGAGGGATTGTCCAACAAAACAACGACATTAGCGCCATTTGTGTCCGTTCTCAATTGTACATAGGATATCCGCATGCACATTATACACAGTCAGGGACTTAAGTCTTCATACACCCCCAAAAAATGCATGAATTAAATTAAATGAATTAGAAAACTTTGAACCGTAACTTCCTTGCGTTTACTCATTTTAAACCCTTACCACAAATGTAAGAACAAAATGGCAGCTAAACATCTTAATATATTGTGATAATTTATAACGCAAAACTAAAGATATTTAAACAGACAAAATCTGCAGTCAAGATGCAAGGCAATATGTGAACTGTATGAACACTTTTGCCTCAACACATTTAATTTACTTCCCCCAGGCGTGGTCCCCAAAATGCTTCTTAATAAATCTTTTTCCTTTCGGGTCGAAAGTCTTAGTTGCTAGTACTAATTCCCCAACCCCCTAAAGTCATAATTAATTACGGTGTAAGGTATAATGAATATATCTTAGCTATGAGTAAGATGCCTCAAATTGATTCCTCCAAAATAAATAAATTCCTGTCGGAAATTAACCTGACAAGATCTATAGATGAGATTATTCTTCATCTATTATTCATCTTTTAAAAAATAGGGTATCACAATACTGAAAGATCTATTGTGATCTTCTTTTGAATCGCGGTGTATAACACCCTTAAATAAATCTAATACCATTAATTGTAAATAAATTCGTTTTCTTTGTATACAAATAAAAATATATCAGAAACAGTTCTACATAATTTTTTTTGAAAGTTTATCATTCAGCCGATTTCTTAGGGGTGTACGTAGACTTAAGTCCCTGACTGTATTAATATTCACACAAACGACAGTAGCAGTAAAACGAGTTGACATTGACATTGCTTTTCACTATAAAAAATAATCACAGAAAATAACTCACTCAAGAATGTTTAAATAATAAGTTATTTAAAATTCACATCGACGTTAAATTCTTTAAAAATATGGGAAGCTAATTATTTTCTTTTTGGTTTTAGTTATTTAAAAGCCACCTTATTTTCTAATTGAATGTTTACAACTAATGTGAGCGAGATCCTCAATCTCATAAACCACACACACACATAAACAAACATACAACAAAAAGTGCAATAAAAATATACTCTCTCGTGTCTTAAGATTGTTTTTCTTTTCACTCGCACGCTGGTCATCGCCGCAGCTAGCGTTCGTTATCAATGCTTTGTTGAGTTGTTGTTGGTGTTGTTGGTGTATGCGATGCATTTTTTTCGCCTTTATTTCGTTTCAATTTCATTTTCAGTAGCCCAAACGAGTGAGCAAAACAACAACAACAATAACAATAACAACACCACCACCAACAACAACTGGCGAATTATGCAGAGGCTGACGCGCTGGTCGTAAAATATTCAGTGAAATTTCCGTGTCAAATAGAAAAAAAATATTGTAAATATTTCAATTCAAACAAGAGAGAAACTGAGTATTACAATAAATTTTGAAAGAGTGTGGATTCTAATTGTAAATGGGTAATTGGGTTACATTTGCATCTACATGCATATATTTATATATTTGAACATGCACAAATGTATGTACATACATACATACATATGTATGCATCGATTTGTACACAGAGCATCGCATACGCTTTGCACAGATTAGCAAACGGCGTTGAAGCCACTACGAAAGGTGAGGGTGCTTAAGAGTTGTTGTTGTGGTTCTTCGTTTATTAAGAGAGAAATTTGTATATTTTATTCGTGAAGATGCTGGATTCTCACTGACGTGACTTTGGCTTTTTAAGCACACAGCCAATGGTCCATTTAAGAATTCCTGCAGTATCGACATACATACATACATACATACGTATGTACCAACATAAAAACAGAGCCATGAGCAGAACTGCAAACAGGATATTTTGTGAATAGTCTTTGGTGAAGGCGGGAATAAGAAGTCTCTTTTTGGAATCGGAGAATAAATATGAAATAATATTGAATCACGAAGGTATGGACAGACGTACATATGTACATATGTATATATTTGAATATGTCATAAGAGTTTGTAAAACCAAGTGCATCCATACTATTCCCCATAAATGCGCTCTTTATGCAACTCAACTTAAAGTCGAAATTTAAATACATACATATGTATATACTATGTATGTAAGTACATAGGTCTTTAACTGAATTTCTCGTTGGTATATGCATACGTTCATAATACAAAAAAATCTTGCCAACCATGAAAGGGATACAAGGAACATGGAACTATGTAACTATCCTCCAATATTTCGCAGTTGATATTTGCAAAATTGCTGCCGGCAATAAATTCAATTATAGCCACTGTGCCATTATAGTAATGCGTGGTTCTGCTGTACAAAATAAAAACAAAAATGAAGCAAACGACCCACTCGGAAATGGGTCAATCCTCATATCAAGTGAGCATATTTAATGAACTTTTGAACAGTTGCTATATAGTAGTGCTACAATCAAATATGTATATTGGCAAAGGTAAATTTCTGGTTTTGGCCTTCTATATTGGGAATGGGGACGTAGTTACACGTCCGAAATCCATTCCTGTAGGTGAAAATATGAGTCATATGCGTTTTATTTTGTCAAGAGATAAACTTGAAACTTTTGAGTAAATATGTATCTGGATAGCTATTCTCATTCCCGCATTTATACAAGTAAAATAACAAAGTGCGGTCATCAATTTTTAAAAACAACTCTTTTTGATGAAGATGAAGCGCAAAATCTGGTCTTTAGCTAAGACATTCCCTAACTTTAAGAAAAATGTTGGTTTAACTAATATTGAGAGACATTGTATTGAAGCACCTGATTAGTCGGAAACAATTCTACAAAAAGATGATGGTATGTTATGTTGCTATGGAAGGATCACGAAGTTTACAGTATAGTAGTGCTACAGTTAAACAAAGGTATTTCCAAGTTTTATTTAATAAAACCAAAGAAATCATGTGTTATCAAAAAACTTTGGTAGGATAAGAATTGCAGTCCAAAAGTGTTCTAATTGAATTGCTTGAATAGGAACAGCAAAATTAAAGGTGAAGTCTCGTATAGAAACACCTATTGTGGAAAGGAAAATGTAACAATTCCTAAAATTTGTTACAGCAGTCGTATATTTTCTTATTTTGGTTGTTATCATTTTTGTTAATAATTATACTCCCAACAATACAAATTTCTTAATTAAAATTTCCTAATACATAACATTTGCTTCTTTGCCAAAAAAAACCGACAGCACTGCTACTTATTTCAAAGTTTTCTGCAACCTATAAGGAATTCTCGTTCATTTAAGAAATTATAAATAATGCTGTACACATCCCGTTAATGGAGCACTGCATCGTATAGGAGTAACTTTTCTTAAAACTCCTCAGAGGTCATTCATGAGTACGATGACCAAATTTTCCCCACTGGGAAGCAAATCTCAGTGATTGTGTGCGTGTATGTTTTGCTACAAGTGCTTAAAAAGCTGCTTTCTGCAACTAACTTTAAATGTGCTTTACTAAAAACAAACACACCCGCACACTTTTTAGTTATCTTTACACACATGTTCATATGTATATATTCGCACGCATACACGAGGTTGCTGTAACCTCGTGTTGTTTTTACTTTTTGTCTTTACATCATATTCTGGTTCTGACCGACCCGTGCGTTCTAGGTGTCTGCTCGAGTGTGTGTGTTTTGTGTGAGCGAGCGGCCGTGTTTTGTATTTTTTTCTATTGCGTTGACGTAATTTTATTGATGGGGCTGCATAGCAGTGTTGCCATTCGATTTTTAATTTTTGTTTAGGCTATATTTTATTTTTATATTTTATGTCTTTTACCTACACACGTACACAGTATTCACGAAAAAATAAGCACACACACTCATGCATGCACTAAAACTCATTTCACATTTATGTAGCAAAGGCAGGAGGTGCTTTTTGCTTTGGTATGTGGGTCTGGCTGTGCTGTGTTTTTATTTTGCCTACTTTGTTTTGTGCTCTTTTGCTGCCTATGTATGCGTGTGTGTATGGATGAGTGTGTATGTATGAATTTATGAATGCTCAACTGTTACTTTGTGTTGGTGCGACTAAACAAGATTTTGTTGTTGTTCACTTTGGTTTTTATTATGTAGGCATTTTTTTTGTATGCTGAATTTTATTTTTCATCAATTGTTTCTTCGCTTTTTCTTTGCGCATATGAAGATTTTCTACTCTTTAGACAAGTTGTCATATGTGGGGGGAAAATGTGCTTCTGGAAGCTATGAATTTGTGAGTGGGAGGGGAAGGAAAGCACGGCACGTAGCTTCTAGTGCTGTGGTTCGACTGGTAAAAAAGGACACACAAGAGAAACAGAGACGTCCAAAAGGAGCGAGTTGCATTTTACTGCATTTTTAAATGCACTCAAAGCTACAAAAACTACAAAAGCACCGTAGTACTCAATGCAAAAATGAATTAAAAGTGAATTAAGGGGCAGTTTAACCTTGTATATCCACATATGTATTTTATACCTTCTGTTATAGGTAGAATATACTCCTATAATTCATAGTACTGCTAGAAGAGGAAAAGCCTGAAATTACCATCAAGACATTGATACCATAATTAAAATTAACTAGGAGTGTTCAAGAGTCTAAAAGGTTCTTATAAATCCTTCCAAACGATTAAGTTTATTATAATCTATTTTAAGTTCAAATTTCACACCAATATCTCAAATGGATCGACAGTTCTTACTCGGTTCCAAAAAAATATAAGAATGGTCATATAAATAAATATAAAAATTTGCGTTATGATTCCTCTCAAAAATGGATGTATAAAATGTATTATCATAGATGACGAACGTAGACTCTCAACATCGCCAGCTCGAACATTACGACTTGATAAGCAATATATTTGTTTATATTTTTGGATTCGACCTTTGTATAACCAGTTGTGGGAATAATGAACCTTCTGTACGGGTCTGTCCTCCTATCCTTTTCATTGCTGTGTACAAAGAATAAAGTTTTTTACTATATAGAAGATAACTTATTTGACGTAGCCACATGGACCACCTAGGGGAGCACAGAGCTAAAGCAACTGGGTATTCTGGGTCAAAGCCGAATGAAACTTTCAATCACATATTTATGTTCTGGGCAAATGATCATAAGACAAAAACCGAGGAACTATTGTATAGTAGGCGGGATCATCAGGTCTGGAATACCATGAATTTTCTTAGTGAGTTCACCTTGGAGGTAAATCTGAATGTGTTATAGAAGGATAACAAAACAAACCTACATGGCCTGCGCTTAGTACCACGCAACACTGATTCCTGGTATCATTAATCAATGAACTGACTGTATAGCCCCGAATATCTACATCATACGCGGAAGATCCTATTATCTCATGCAAAATGTTAGTCCTGTCGTATGTATAAAATGTACTTCGGTGGCGTATTCTAAAGATTGCCAGCCACTTTTAGTCACGACACCGGGATCCGGTGTAGTAGCATAAGAAAATATCATTTCTGATGAAATTCGCGTTAAAAAGTGTCACTATCTATATTTACATCAAAACACACGCAACATACATACATCTACGATTATGAATGTGTGCGCTGATGAGCCCACGAATGTAAGCATACATTCATATACATGCATACATATGTATGTATGTGTATAGTATAATGTGAACTTTCCCTTCAAGCGTACATTGTACCATTTCCTTTCGATATGCCTTTGACATACAATTTATCAGGCTCATTACCATAAAGTTCCTCATACGTACGTATGCACACATTATCATGTTCTTCTGTAGAACGGGCACCAACTTAACCGCCATATTTATTAAAACGCGCCATTACTATAATGAGTGAACTCACACACACTCATGCACGCATATTGTCATGCAGCATGAAGTACACCAGCATGAGTACTCTTTGCCGCACTAATTTGCTCCTTGCATTCAAATGATTTGCCGCTTTTCAGTGCGGCATAGGAAAATTGTATGCATGCAATGGGTGCGTAGTGTGTATGAAATTCGGTCAATTCTTATATAAGCTACTCACCGATAGGAACAAATGCCTTTCGATTTTTTCCTTGAGCGTGGGCGTCTTCAAGATGTAAACACACTCGGGCACGGAGTTCTTGCCTTTGGTGTTGGCGGCACAAATGCGGCACAGATATTCCAAATCGTGTTGCACATTGGTCATTGTTGTAGGCTTTTTATTTGTTGTTGCACTTCTGTTATTGTTACCGAAATTATTGTTCCTTAGAGAAAAATCACTTAAAATTTAATATAGTAATTTTTTTAAAATTTTGTTATATGCTCATAATTTTTATCAATATGCGCATAAAATACGAAAATATGCCGAATTAGTAAACACGAAGAATTTTGTTATAATTTTTTTTTGTAAATTTTTAACGTTTTGAGAAAACTAATTTCCTCACTCACTCACTAACAGAGTTGCTTATTTCAGTTTGACAATTTTCTCTTTTCTATTTTTTTTTTGCCTATAATAATTGTTGGTGTTTTTGTTTTGGCTTTGTGAGTGTTTGTTGTTAATATGCATGCATACAAGCTTCTGTGTGTATGTGTGCAGGTTTGATTTGGTATTTTTTGTTGTTGTTTCGGTGTAACGCACACAGCGAAGACGTGTTGTCGAATTGTAAAAGTCGAAAGCGTATAGAAAAAAGAGCACAACACGAAGTCAAAACCGACGCGACAGCGACTCAGTGCAGGCGAAAACTCGATGTGACTGCGCTGTTGAACGGCGGCGCATTTGTTACATATACACGCAGAGGAGGCAGTTAACTTGGTTGCTCTGTCATCCAACGCCACCTAGCGGCTGTACGCTGAGTTAAATGTACTTGGCCACTGACACTGTGTGTAGCGTTGTGTTCGTTTGCGCTCGCTAGCTCGCCTTTTTTTATTATGTTCGCACTTTCTTTTAACACACACTTGCAGGCGGCATTTCAGTTGTTATTATTTTTATTCGCTTACAACAAAAACACTTCAATAATTTATTGAAAATTTGCCTTTATATTATTTTACTTCAGCTGCAAAGAATTTTTACACGCTTTTCAATTTTAACACACACTTACGCCACCACGTTCAAACGAAAACTGCTGAATACAAAAAGCAAAAGCAGCCAACACACTCACTCGGCAAGGCATGCTTTGGCAATACGGCACTTACACAACAACAACAGTCACTCACACATAAACAACCACTGTTCGGACCGCAAACGCATTTACCTGTTTGCAACAGTATGTGTTCACATCTTCTGCTGAGCGAGTGTGTGCGTGCGCGTGGATTTATGAGTGCATTTGTATTGTTCCCATTTGATTACTGCATGCGCGTGTGTGTGCATCGGTTGTTGATTTTATTTTAGTTTTTGTCTTTCTTTGCTCTCGCTTGTGTGAGTGAAGTGTGTGCGTGCGTTCTTTCTTTCCGTATACGCCACTCCACCACCACCGCTGTTACACTAACACCAGCGCAACCACATCGTTTTTACTAGTGCCAATTATAAGTGCTCTTGCCTGCCTGCTTGGCCCTGTCTGTTGCCTGTTGCGCAGCGTTGCCAGATGGAGAGGGCGTATGTATGGTATTAGCTGGAGAGCATGTCAAAGAAGTCAATTAAGTGTGACTAATAAATACATTAAAAAAGGTAAAAAATATAATTCTTCTATATATATAATATACATAGGTAGTAAACATTATACTTTGGTATATATATATATATAGGTAGTAAACATTATACTATATTGCGAAAATGTGTTTAGAATGTTGTAACTTTTATGAATATTTTAAGGGAACAAGTTGAGTCGATTTTTACGTTTCAAAATATTTCTATAGCTGTTTGCGAACAACATTTTTTGTTAACTGAGTTATTAAATAGAATGCATTAGTAGAAATATATCCATTTGCCATAGTTTCATTTATTCACTAATTATAAAAAGCTAAATGAAACAAAATATGTACGTTTATCTAAAGTTTTACTTCAGGAAACATTATCTTGCTAAACATGTAATTTGTTGTATTTTGTAAGAATCCGGTGCAGTTGTGTCAAAACCTACACAAACTACTTTAAGGTACACAGGTATAGACAAAATACATGTTATTGAGCGTACTCATTTCTCCTACCCCTTACACCCATAACTAATTATTGTGCGAGGTATAATAATAATAAAACTAATGCAGACAAAATTCTTGTACATATTTTGTAATAATTCTGAATTTAACATTTCTAAGAATGAGTTTTTGGCAGATCAATTTCTAATTATAATGTACATTTCAGTTTCTTTCTGTTTTTTCAACTACATATGCTTAGATTGATTCAGATTATATTTAATAACCTGCTTTTACAAAAACTTTATGAAGTTATGAATGTTATGTTATAAAGGTATACATTTTTCACAAAGTGCATTCGGTATTTCTATACTAGTAGAAATTATATGTGGTAGATATATTTACTGATATTAATAAAGATTCACATTCCTGTCCATCACTTTGAATGTGTATAGTAATTTGATTGGCATCACTCGGATTATTATATTAGTATTGAGCTCGTGGTATTACATACACAATAATAAGATCGTACCTATTGTAAAATAGCCAATGCATGATCATTATGGAAGATATACTCATAATGATTTCAATGTTCTCAGACTATATAAAGTATTGCTAGTAGTTTTTATTATTGATATAAAACGAAGGTGTGCAACATAAAACCGTTTTACATACAAACTTGTACTTATCAATTTTCAAAATCATAATAATTAATTCTTTGCAATGCTATAAGTTTAATACCAATATTATAAGTTTAATGCACACTTATAAATATTTTCTGAGCACCCTTAATATATTTTTATATTTCAAACTGACACAATAAATTGTTTATATTAAATTTACCACCAGTTTAAAAAAATGTATAATACAAACTTTTTATAAATTATAATAATTCTATAATCAATCAATAAACACACTTATAATATTTCATGAGTATAATAATATATTTTTTATATCATACTGATATAAAAAATCTTTTCTATTAAATATATAATATAAAATAAAAAATATATTTATATTACCACCCATTTAGAAAATATTGCGATACTTAAAAAATCGATTAATGCCATTTTAACGTATACGCAACATTTTTTTGTATTTTGTAGATCAATCAATATTGTCTGGCTAGAAGAATTGTGGTCGGTAATGTCACTCAATACAAAAATTATCCTAGCTGCAAGTAAAGAAACATTTCCCATTGCATTTAGATTAAATTATTGTGAGTCTGAGTATTTTGTGAAGAAGCCATGATTCATATTTACATTAAGGAATACAGGAATTGAAGAAGTGATTATTAAATACCCTATTCCTATTAATCGCTGTTAGAATATAGGGCCAAATATAATTTGCAGTTAACTATTCAACTGTATTTCTTATTGATTATATTCAATTTCATTATTACTGTGTAAGGATCAGCATTTTGTTCGAGTATCACAATTGTTGCAATCTGGCCACACTGGCGCAGCCTTCTTCCAAACGGTCGGTCGCGCGAGTCTTTGCATTCCTGACACTGCCACAAGCGAGCGTATGTTATTTATTTTTGTTTTGGTTTTTTCTTTGCTTTGAAATTTGTTTGCTGTGTTTTCAGCCTCACACGCATTTGGGTTCCGGTTTACAGTGGTGGGTAGCTGCGTACTTTGAACTACGAGCCTGTATATAGACACAGACGCGTGTGCAGCGAGCGACGTGCGTATTGCAAATAAGAACGTGTGCATACATACGAGCATATGTATGTATGCATGAGCGAACGTTTTGTCGGGCTGAGTGCTGCTGGCTGGCTCTGGCTCTGGCTGTGTGGGTGTGCGTGCGTGTGTGTGTGTGGATCAGAACAGGATTTTTACGGCCTACACTCGCTCGGTTTGGGGTGGGTGTATGCGTTTCGCTGTTCTTTGTTAGCTGGAGTAAAAATGCTCCTCGGTTTCGCCTACTTTTTGCGTATATGTGAGTAACTTTTGCTGCTAGGAGCTGTGTAGGAGGTTATCCCTAGCGCTGAGGAAATTAATTTTTAATAATTATAAATTAGTTAAGTTTGGAAATTCCATTCATTTCATTGTTACTGGGCATACGAAGATACTCGTACTTTAATATATGTATATTATATATCGTATTTAAATATACGATTTTAAATTTGTGTATTTTGAATATTATTTTTTATAATCTTAGAATAATTTGTTTAATTTTCTCTATAAGGGAAAATATTTTAGAATATGTTTCGAATAAATGCGTCGGCGGGTCATCACTTTTCTAGTAGAAGCATTAAAAGTTAAATATTTCCATATATTTATATGTCAAGTCTAAGTCCATTTTTTTGCATACCTTTTGTACCATTTGATATATCTTTTTGTCGAATACATATTGCACATATCTGAATTATTTAACACCTCAAAACTTCTCTGAGTTGAATTAAAATATTGCCACACGGGCTCATTGATAAGTTATCCTTTTCAGCTTTAATAATTTTTATGTTAAAATTTTATTTATGGGTAAATTGATCCAACAGATTTATGAAATGACCCATTACCAAGTAAGGTCTTACCTCGTTTAAAGCATCTGAACTTCACTGATTTGAATTAAAATATTGTTGCATGGTATCATAGATAAGTCACTCATTTTAGTTTTAATGATTTTTATATAAAATGTTTATTTATTAGTAAATTGGCCTGAAAATTTATCAAATTACCTATCACCAAATAAGGTCTAACATGTATATAGATAATATACTATGTATATGTGTAAATAATTAATTTTTAATAATAAATTTTATTAATTATTGTCCATTCGATTCAAATATAAACAGGTATGTACGAGAAATATATATGAATGCTTGTTTCATTAGACACAATTGTTGTTAGCACCGCTAAAACACGAAATGTTAATTGAATAAATTCCTCGGAAGATCTTAAACATGATATTTAGTTAAAGGTCCTTATATAAATGAAATTTTTATACATAATGGAATTGTCGCTACGATAAGTACTCATATTATCATTGGATGCCCATAAAATCCTGAATAGGGTTCCAACTTATTCGAATTTCTTGTGGAACTGGTTCATTGGACTCTACAAGAAGCCATAATTTTTATATAGTAGTAGTCCCGAACAATCTTGATAGCTATGGATGAAGAGACCATGACTACTAAAGTTTAAGTTCTTAGAATTGAGGTACTTATTGTGCAGATATGGTCTGTAAGTATTCCTTATCATTTCGTATGAGTTTCCAAATCCAGAGAAAATTGTGAATTTTAGAATTGGGGATTTACAAAAACGTTTTTTCATACCTGGATCCTTTTAATGCTTATAATAATTGTGAACTTTTCTGATTTAATTAGTTTTATCTACACCGGCACTCATATTAAACTTTTTTATATAATTTAAGTAATAAAATATAAAAAAAATATTGTCAACTCGCTATAAAAAATAATAAAAAAACTAAAAAAAAATATAACAAAACAATTAATATTGAATTAACGCATATATATATTTTTTTTATTAATTATTATGATATATTTTTATTAAATTGTTTGTTTAAAAGCTCTCAGAATCTGTACCAAGGATATTATTTGTAGCATTAGAGTTAACCCAACAACGTACAGATTGAAAGTAGCCAGTAACACCGTCACAACTGTACATTACATAGTTACATACTTTAATTCTTGTGGGTTTTGATAACTGCTTAACTTTTCCTTTCAATCGGTTTTTATGTGGGTTTACACATGGTTCTTCTCATGATCATTATCATGATAATGTCCTTTAGGATTAAGGTCATGTTTACTATATATTTAGCCTCATTTCCTCCTTTAAGAATATTTACCTTCACTTGGAAATAATTTTTATTAATACTTTCCTTGGAACTAATTTTTCAGTCACTAATTTGAATACTCTCTAAAATCACATAATGGGAGAAAATCATTGTAAAACATTATCAGAAATATCCCTTTATTATATGCCATTACATTGCAGCCCTTTGGTAACTGTTCTGCAGGACATAAAAAATATTACCCTAAATTAATCCAATTTCAAAGGGTTAAGTGTAGCGTATAATAAAAGCGGTGTGTGCGGCTAACATTTGCACGTCACTGTATTGGCTGCATTGAGGGAAAAAAGGAGCAGCGAAACTCAAACGCTGCCTGCCGTGTGGGTGAGTATGTGTATGCGTGTGCATTGTAATCGTTTTTTCACATCCATGTGTGCATGAGTAATAAACGAAAGAGCAACTGTGAGTCTCGTGTATGTACGTGCCTCTGTGTGAGTAGCTGCGATGTGACATGTATGCATACAATCCGCATACATACACAAATGGTATTGGTAGCCAGTGAACGCTCGCTATGCCAATGTGTGTGAGAACAGTTGCAATAATTATACTTAGAAATACTGCTAAGCTTCAAATGAAAAATGCAAATGTGTTTTCATGTGTGGGGACCACACGAGTGTGGGTGTGGGTACTTAGAGTGCATTTACTGAGCATCTGAAGCAGGCGAAAACACGCACCTGTGTGAGAACGAGTGAACAAGTGAATCAAACAAAGAACATGTCTAAAATGTTAAATTAAAACGCAATTACTTAGTAAATATACATATACTAACATATATACTACACATTGACACACATACACATCCCCTCTCATCCATATATATATCTATATCTTTTTTCTTGTATTAACTCCCACACAGCCGAAAATGTAGCTGGATTCGTTCTTGTAGTGGCATTATTAATCATGAATTTGAAATGTTTTTTGGGTGCGTGCTGTTTCACCCCTCATCTTAGCATTGCCGCCTTTTTCTTTTTTGCTCGTCACGTGAGCAGTTGGTTTTGTGCGGCGTGTGTTTGCGGCAGTGTGTTTCATTTCACGCTTGCATATGTGTGTGTGTGTGCATATGTCAGTTCGTGTTATTGCTTCATTCACTTGCCCACAGTTCACACATAAGCGCATACATACTCACAAACCCTCACACTTGAATTCAACCGTATACTTTTTGTAATTTTGCTTTTTTTCTTTTTTTAGTATATTCTTTTTGTGTGGGTGTGTGCGTTGCTTGTTTATATTTAAATCGACGCACATAAATATGCATAAGTGCGTAGGCATAGGTATACACACACACCAACACACTCAAACATAAACACACACACACGCACACACATGTATTTGAATGGGGAAGTGTGTATATTTATAAGTTCATATATTATATTTTGTTTGAGTTTCATCGGCTTAGCCGTTCGCTCGCTTCTCTGCTTCTTACGTCATTCCACATGCTCATAAACACGTATGCCTAAAAGTATGCAATTTTGAGCGTTTCATTGCAGGCTTTTATTTACTTATCTATGCAAAAATGAAGCAGTGGAAAATTTTCTAATATGGCGGTTTGCTTTGTATTAAATAAATGACTAAATTATAGGTTATACTTTATTTAAATATTTAAGATTTGAATATATTTACTTAATGAACTAATTTGAATAAATTTTATGCCAATAATTAGAATTAATTATAAACAACTGTTTGTGATAAATATGAAGTTTACTGAATGAATTATGATTGATATAATTATTACAATATAGCCTTTATAATACTTATTATTTATTTAATTAATACTATTTGCAAATGTACTATTTATTAGTATGTACAAAGATAAGTAATTAAGTCTGCAACTGTTAAAGGAGTAAGTAGAAAGAAACATTTTTGAGACCATGACCGGGGCAGGATTCAAACTCCCGACCCCACGCCTGTGAGACTAGGACGCTTATCACTAGACGAGAAAAGCGGGCATAAATGGTTATAATTATATAAATTTTTAGTATTTTTATTAATATAATTATTGTAAAATAATAATTTTAATTTATATTATTTATTAATTTTTTTTTTTAAAAATGTATAAACAAATAAATTTAATGATAGAATAGCCAACTAACAACAAAGGTCATTGACCCTTTTATTATTACCAGTAAATTGGATGCTTAACAATAGAGAATGCGAACTTATAACGTAGGTCTGCATCTCTGAACAGAATAAGTAGAAATAAGGGTTTGAAACCTTTTGACGTGCTTGGAATTCGATTTCCTTCAGACCATAAGACAACCTTTTTGCCATTAAACCGAGGTAGTTGATCATGGCGTTAGGTATGTCTGAAAATAATTGTTCGGAAGCATATAAAATCATAGCTTTAACTTAAGTTGCTCTTAGTAGACCCCGCAATAGTCGGTGAGGTACTTTCATCCTATATTAACAACTTTTTCCTGATTGAAGTCCTTCCAAGGAGCGATCGCCAAAATGCCAAACAAATGCGATTTTATTGACTCGAATAATCGTACGAGCATCACACTGCTCAGCATAGTGAACAAAATAGTTGCTTGTATACTGCACGAGAGTCCATCAGTCGCGCTTCTTCGAAGTCTTAGGAAGAAAGAAGATGTCGTTCGCGCTGAAAAATGATAATCAAATAAAAGCTGATGTTTGACCAATCTGCTGCGATAATGTTTGAGCGATCTGTTGAATGGCGATCACCGGTACAACTGACATTTATAGATACACTGACATCATAGGTACAACTGACACTAACGATCGGAACTCCTTATGGAAAGTGCTTCCTTGCAATCAAGACCAGTCCAAAACTGTTTAAGCTCCTCAAGTCGAGTCTGTACGTGGATGTTCCTAAGTTTTCGTGTCCCGATATTGTAATTGGTTAATTTTTTTGAACATTAAATCGGGACTAGAAAGCGTTTTGGTATTAGAAAGAGCGTTTGGTTTAGATTTGCGACGTTTCTCATGAGATTAATTGCATTCCTAAATGAAATTTATTCTGTAGTTAGATAGGATTCCATTTCAAGGCAAGAGTTGTTAATCCATCATCCAAAATCTGTATTGGCTTCTTAGGAGCAGGATTCATATGCAATTTAGGACTGACGGTGTAGTGCTTCAGGCGCTTTAAAAGAGTTTTACTGCAATCGTAAAAGAATTCAAATTGACTCCTAAGTTATATTTGATTATTTTTCTCGGCAAGTGTAGTTAAACCATGGAAATTTGTATTGGATTCATAGGAAAGAGGATAAATTCAAATATAGGAGTGACGGCATGATGCTTGAGGCGCTTTAAACGAGATTAACTGCATACATAAATGCATCGAAACTGATTCTGAAGTTAAAGTTTTTTCCATTTCTGGGCAAGAGTTGTTAATCCACACAAATCTGTATTGGCCTTTTAGGAGAAAGGATCATATCAAATATAGGCCTGACTGTGTGGTGCTTGAGGTGCTTTAAACGAGATTAACAGTATTCACAAATGCATCAAAATTGTTTCTGAAGGTAAATTGTGTTCCCATTTTTCAGCATGAGTAGTTAAATCCTGAATATGTGTATTGGCTTCATAGGAAAAAGAATCGGTGGGTTGGACGGTGTGGTGTTTGGTCATTATAAATTATATCTCTTATGAAGTATATTGTATATTGTATATATATTTATAATATTTAGTAGATATTCACTACTTTAACTGGATTGATTTAAATACTGCAATGTTAATGACGTTTGGTGCGATCACTGGATTGTGTCAAGTAATTCAAAATATTTGTTTTATGTTCCAGGTTTAAAGGAGTTTTATTTACAGTAATTCATTTAAACAATGGTTACGACGATTTATTACACAATTTAACAATTGAATGTGTCTCTACTACACTTGTTGCTTCTTTTGCTATGTTGCAACTGCAGATGTGCATCCCCTTTCTATTTCTTGCAGCTGCTTTCGAGGTCACTCCGTCACATTTCAGAACAAATTCCATTAATTGAAGATAGATACCATAATCTTAGATATGTCGTTAATGACTTTCTGTTTATGATTTCCTTTTAATGATATTTAACTAATGACTTCTCATTAATGAGGTTTCCGTAATGACTGATTCCCTTATAGCAACACTTTAACATTCCTGCATATTTATTTATGAATTACGAAAATAGCATTTCGTCACAATACAGAGCTGCAAATACAACGGAGCAAATAGAATTGGGGCTCCGCTTCAATGAAATTATAAAAAAATATTTTTTGTGGTTGAAAAAATCAAGAAAAGTCTAGAAAAAAATATTCGTACAATAATTTTGAAGTGGTGTCTGTGAGAGTTTCTAGACTAAAATATTGGTATACAAATTTAGAAGTGGTGTTTCTGTTTATGAATTTAGAACAATTCGTGGAAGTAATGAATAAGAATAACACATTAGTTTAAATTAATAATCCTTATTTACCCAGAACGGGTGCAAAAGCCATGGTTATTGCTTCCCAATCAACCCCGATTATATCAATAGCTGGTAGCCGTGGCCTCTATTGCTGTTATTTAATTAGTTTAATTGTAATTATATTATTAATAAATAAAACAAATAGTTTAGATTATAATATTGGTGTCATAATTTCTCCCTTTTCTAGAATTTTTCCATCTCGGCCACTGCATTCGAGGCTGATTTCGAGAGGCTGCCGTGTTTTCCCCGTCTCATTTGCTTGCATACTCGAAGAAGGATTTCCATAATGTTTCCATTGCTTCCAGTCTTCGTTTTCGTGTGTGGCAATATGCATAAAATGAAATGCACAAGAACTGCAAATTGAATAATTGTCAATTGTAATGACAAATTGTCGACAGACAGCTTCAAAATGTTAACAACAATTTATCAAAAGCCGCATGAGCTGCACAATTTCTGCCAATTAAATCAAGGATAAATGCATAATTCATAAGGCAACAGAAACGAAACTCAGTCGATCGAGAACGCTTACTCATGCCGCTAGAATGTGTGAGCATAGAATTGCAAGCAATCGCAAAAAAAGGGTACCGAGCAAGACAAAAAGGCTTAAAGACTTGTGTCATTGGGCGAAGTACTTGCGGCCGAAACTGGGACAACCTGTGTGGAAATCACGTTTACAGCATTAAACGTAACAGCAACAACGGTGACGACGACAGCAGCCACAATCACAATCACAGCCACAGCCACAGTCTCAGCAGCAGTCACAGCGCCAGTCACAGTCACAGTCACAGCAAGAGCGACAGCAACTGAAACCAAAACCACACAAATCATAAATGCAAAGCAATTACAGCAACAATGTCGGCGGCAATGCTCGAACAAATGTCGGTGCAGCACTTATAGGAAACAGAGTGTTGCGCTTTTATTCCTCCCGACTGGGCAGCACCAGATCTGACTGAGCACCCGCTCGCTGCAGCAGCGGCGCAGTGACAAAAATCTCTGCTTGTCGCTGCGATCAGCGACCGAGCACGCCAGCCAACAGCGTGCTCACCATTGTTGTTGTTGCTGCTGTTGTTGTTGTTGTTGTTGTTGTTGCGTTTGTCAGCCTTGTTGGCGTTGTTGGCGTTGTTAACGGGGCAGAGTGGCGGATTGGGGTCACGTGCACTGCAGTGCTGGCTCACAGAGTTGGGCTTCCAAATTTTCATTCCTTTGTTGTTATTGTTGTTGTTTTTCTTTGGCTTTTGTCTTCTGGCTGGGCGCGGTTGTTATTTGTTTGCGTCCCTCGGGTTTTTCGCTCATGTTGGAACTCTATTTACATGTAACTTTGTCTTTTTTGACACATGAAAATTCCTTTCCTTTGTTGGCCGAACTGTTCTTAGATTTGACGCATTTTTGCGATTTCCTTTTGAATATTTCTGTAGTAACTGAAGTAGGTTCCATGCAATTCGATCCCGTTTATTGTTATTGATCACCAATTGTTGGAAGAGGTTCACGTTTTTTTTTGTCATTATTCCTTTCAGACCTCAGTCATGCCATTTATTTTTAGGTAAAAGTAAAAGAAATTCGATTTTGAAATTCTGGAGACACCTGCAAAGGTGGCTTATTTTCTTATGATTATCATCCTAAGTACCCCTGAGGTGTAAGATAGCTTCCTTATTCATTGTAATATATATCTGTGTTGGACCAAGGGACAAAAAGGACACACAAGCCTTATCTAGTAATATATTTCTTAAATATTTCCACAGTTTCCAGTGGTTTATATGCTTAAACTATTTCATCTATATAACAAAATACTCGAAAGAGTGACTAGAAGCCACGTAAATAACGTAATGAGTTTTAGTCTCAAGTGTCCTTGAAGACTATCATAGAAAATAACGCTTATTTGGATGTATTTTGTATCGAAAATGACTACTTTTGTGATTGCTGCTGTAAAGTCAACCATAATTTTCTCCTTTTTAAAGAATTTCCCAATTTAATCATATTCATCCTCCACCTGTGGTGTCCAGCTTTGTCCAGAAGGAGGCGCACTTTCCTAGGCGACTACTTTTTGGACTTTTGGGAGATATCTCAAAAAAAAGATTAGCTCCATCAACTGCTTCATTAAAAGCTCCAAATGGCTGGACCTTTGAAAGGGATGGGACCTGTTGTCCCATGCGGTGTCACAAAGGGTCAATGTTGGCCTAAGTGCGCCCTTTTCGGGTGGCCGCCTTACCTACCTACCTACCATCCTCCACCAGAACATCACTTCATGAATCGGGTACAGCCAAGGAGAGGTGTTTTTACTATATACAAAACAAAAGGCTCAATTATTAGATTATGAATTGATTCAGATTGGAATGGATTCGATATGAATTCAGTCAAAGAGAAGCTGTCTAAAAATGTGAGGGATATATTCGGTTGCTATTCTATCAACAATGGAACTCTTTTCCAACACAGCAATCATAAGAAATATATTTTCCCTTCTCTTGGTGCTGAGAAGAATTGCTGCGATCATAGGATACACATTTTTCCTTTCCATTATCCTGGGAAGAATTGCTGCGATTATATTTTTAATACGGGATACCGATGATGAGGAAAGTCAAAAGAAAACTGATCATTAAACTTGCGATAAAAATCATCATTAACCTATTTCCAACATTCTGATCTTTATATTAGCAGCCTCTTAAAACTTATTTCTGATTAAAGATAGTCCGGCGAATATCCGAAGGAGGCTCACGTGTTGGGAGATATTCTGAAGGAACATATGGAAATTCCTTACGTTTATAGGAAGAATTCATAGTTATAAGATTAACTCAGTCTCACGGTGTCTCATAATATCTTCATTCGAAACAAGAGAGCGTTCAGGTCTGAGAGTACTTTAATTTCCTCAAAGGCTCGGATGTTGTTATCCTCGCCTTAGACGAAAGTTGAATTGCATGAATTTCCAATTGATAAATCGAATTGTTCGTGGCTTATATCTCCATAAAATCGGTGGGGAAATTATAAAGAATCCATTGTAACATTGAAATTGTTAGTAGAGTAGACGAATAGTTCTGGATTTCTTTATAGACTCCTTCTTTATAGACTCTAGAACACCTTTGATACTTGTAGATACATCAATATTTGGCGCAACAGTCCTCAATTCCTTATCATGCTAAAGATTCTCTTCTCATCAGGTATATAATATATCTATATATCCTGGTCTCATGTCCTCTTTCGAATTCCTTATCATGCTAAAGATTCTCTTCTCATCAGGTATAGAATATTTTGATATGTCCTTGAATCCAAGGTAGTTATATTTTTCGCTCATGAGAAGAGGACATATAAATATATTCTATACCGGATGAGAAAAGAATCTTTAACATAACAAGGAATACTCTCGAAGATATACCAAAATATCCCGATAGATCTCGTCTTACAAGGATTTAACAAATATTTCTTGGTAGATTGAATTGGCTCAGTCAGAAGCTGAACCTGATTATATGCTCTTGCCGCTTACCATGCCATAATGCGGAATCTCTTTGGGCCAAATTCTATTTAAATTGAGCTGAAGGTCCTGGCAGTTAGTGCTCCCCCCATATTGTAAAATATAAAATTAAGTTAATGTTTTTCAAGTATTAATAATAATAATAATTGGATTCTTGGTTTCTTCTCAGGATATGCTTCACTTTTCGAATACTTTTTAGGATAAGGAATCACTGATAATGGTCAATCAGACTCCCTCTTATAAAGTAAATCATACCAGGGAAGTAATAATTCTGTTCCAAAAGCGAAACTGAAGATGAGTTGATCCACCAAACCAACTTGGCATCTTAATACATATGCGACTTCGCTGCCAAGCTCCTCTCAGGCCTTCGGTAGACCATTTGGCACTTGGCACCCAAATGTCTTTATTATCCACCTTAGCTGGTCGGTGACAAACTCATCGAGTGCCCGAAACTGTTGGCCAACAAAGCCTCAACCGCGTGGCGAGCACTTCAAAATGTAATTTCAATCATAAAAACCCACTCGAAAAGTACAAAAATTAAAAAGTGCCGTTCATTAAACCACTTCAATTGCGGCTGACAAGCTCATAAAATGTTCGCTCTCATAATGAGCCGCGAACAAATGACAATGTCAACTTAGGTAAATGCGAGCGTTGTTAGCGGCATTGTGCGCGATTGGTCCCGGCGCGACTCTGCAACGAATCGAAAAGTAAAAGTGATTTTTTCTCTTTTGCCACTTTTGACCCACATACCGCGAAATATCGGAACGGCACCAGCATTTTTCTTAACTGTGCTGCCACTTCAGGTGACGCAAAATGGTCAAAAAGATTTTTACGTTACAAAAATTGTCACTTACGGTTGTCACTTTATTCGCAAACGAGCATAAATTCTGCTCCAGCCTGCAGCGAAATTACCGACAAAAATTATGTCATTTAAAATGTGGTAGTGGCAAAGTGGCAATTGTGGTAGCCGAATGTGCAACACATGACAAATGATGTTGCATTTTACACAATAAATAAAAATAAATTCAAATTGGGCCTGAGCAATAGCAGCGGTTGATAAGTAACCGAAGTGAGGTCGGCAACCAGATTTCTACTAATTTGCAGCGCTAGAATTGTGAAGTTATCTCTGCTTAAATTGTTAAGAGGGGTTTAAATGTCCTTAGGACCAAGAAATCTCTGTCAATTCCCTTTATTCAAATAAGCAAGCAACAGTATTGGATTTATGAGTTGTCATTAGTGATAAGTCACTAATGTTTTGCATCCATTTATATATATAATGAATCCTTCTTCTTTGTCAAGAAACTAAGAGACATTCTTCTAAGCTTGCAGACTACATTTACATACTTAGGTAACATCCTCAGCCACTGCATGGAGTATTTAGTGCTTTCACAGCACGCAGTACGACTTTACTAAATCAGGTCTAAACTATCCATCCTTTTGAGGCGTCTTGTAGAGGGAAACTCTAGAAGGCTCCTCGCCAAGCAGTTCGGGTGATTTTCAAATTTAAGAGCGTAGGTTTTGCAGGTGTTCACTCTTTCATTTGCAATCGTGGGTATATTTATGTTTAAGTTCCTCAAATACCATGGAGCACCAGTGATCATGATCAGAATTGGAGGCGTTGAAGTTTCTTCCTGTCTGACGAAAACGCGGAGCCCCATAATAGAGTCCCATATGTCCATACAGGCTTAATGATACTGGTATAAATAAGTACCTTACATGCTAAGGCAAGGTTTGAATGCTTATTTAGTAGCCAGTTCAAGGTATGGAGTTTCAATTTGATGTGAGCACACTTAGAGTCAATGTGTTTAGTCCAAGTTAATCGGCTGTCTTAGTGGATTCCCAGGCACTTTCGTCAGAGCTTTGTAGAATATTTTGTTGATTGATGTGAACAGGGGGACACCTGAATGCAAATGTTAAGGGTCCTCCCTGAAGGCAATTGTTAAGCAGGCACCTTTAGGTTCATTGACCTTTATCCTCCATTTGTTAAGCCACTGTTCAACAGACAGTAAGTGGTGCTTCAACAATAGTTAAATTTCCTTAGTCAAATCAGTTTTCATACTTTTAACTCCTTTTATTATAAGGAAGCTTTGATGGAAACTGTTGCATCGATAACTAGTTTTGAACTTGAAATTTCTTTTTGGCTTTGCGATTTTTACATTCAGGATTTTACTTATACAAGTCTTGAACGAAAGAATTTTCCATTTCTTCATCTGAACTTGTTCTAAATCAGCTGCCAAGCAGACTCATTAAAAGAGTGTCCCCAAAAGTGGAACCATAAGATTAGAGCCTCTTCGTCTCGTTCCAGAGTTAAAAGTGGCGTAACTCGTACATTTAGAATGGTTTGGCATAGAAGTCTTCTTGGACTGTTCTTCTTGGCCTCTTTGGGCAGTTCATATCATCATATCATCTCAAGAGTTATATCTCAAGGGTTATTAATGATATCAAGGGTTATTCTATTTCTCAAGGGTTATTATATATCTCAAGGATTATTCTATTTCTCAAGGGTTATTATATATCTCAAGGATTATTCTATTTCTCAGGGGTTATTTTATATCTCAAGGGTTGTTCTATATCTTAAGGGTTATTACATATCTCAAGAGGGCTATTATATATATCTGAACAATGAAATGTTATGTTCAAATTTCAACCTTTGTTCCAGAGACTTAAACACATTGAATATTAAATTTCAGGGAGTTGTTTAGTGAGAAAAGGAGACATTGGGTTCGGTGCATTTTAGAATACCTGAACCCTTTCAGATCATATTTATTGCACTCATAATACACCACATAAATAGGTTCTCTTAGTTAAGGAGGTGTAACGGTATCAAAAGTAAGGGACATTAAAGGTGTTAAAGGAGACCTCGCTCGTTTGAGACTCAAATATTTCGAAAGTCCTTTTCTAGAGAGTCTGGGGCATTGCTCTCATTTGGATTTTAAGTTCTAACAGATGCCCAGATTTTTGATAAGGCCATTGGTCTATTTTTTTATTTGAAATGTCCCGCAGGGAATCCAGGAAGTAGTAGCCCAGGAAAGCATTTCTCTTTTCGGACAGCACTGGACACGTACAGATCAGGTGTTCCATGGACATCCTTACTCATCATCTTTGCAACTCCTGCAAAAGTCATTTGAGATGAACACAGAATTAAAGAAGGATGCAACTATTTTCATTTGAAGGATTTGAAATTTGCAAACTTTGATAGATGTAGGATTCACCGTATAGAAGATAGAGCCATTTGAAGTTTTATGAATGTTCATTTTGGATTCAAGGGTAGCAGAGCTATAACCGATACCTCAAATACAGTAAATGGGACCTTCGCATGGCGGACAGTTTTCCCAACCTGCATCTTGGCCAAGTAACTGAGGAACTTCCTCATACTCGTAGATGATCAGAAGTAGCAGCAAGAAGCAGCGCTATGCCAAAGGGAAAATTGCTGCGGGGATTTATAAAAAACTCCCTAAGTAAATGAGCTTTATAAAGAGAGGATTATGATAATATCGCATACATTTTCAATAAGAACCGATGAAATATTTTCTGAAAAATTCCTCCAAATCTTCCAGTATAGAAAAATTCCAAAAAAATGTTTAATATCAATTGCGGAGTATAATCCGCAAATCCACTCCCCCAGTGAGTGAATGAATTCGGAATTCATCATCTCTGAAAAGTAACAAAAATTTCGCAATGGCAGCAGAGTCTTCGCTTTCTTGACTTAACAACTACGCTGGAAACTCGCATCTACGCCTCTTTTTGATCACTACCACACCCAAGAAACAATGCAATTGCCCTTTGGAAACAACTAAAAACTGCGAATGCAAACTAAATAAAATTGCATTGCAATGCGAAAGATGCCAAGACGTGATAAAATCTACGACAATAGAGGAAGAGCGCAGACTGCTGAATGTGTGGCAGCAGGAGCGGTGCTGCGGTAAGGTGTAAGGTCAAAGTGCTGGCACGAGTCAGTCGAGAATGACAGTTGTGTCATAACCCAATCCACAGGCATGATTAATCAGACTTTGGCGCACTTCGATTTTAACTGCCGCTAATGGAGCCGCCACAATGACGAATCTCATTTTGAATGTACGAAAATTACTGGCTTCGATGTTGACTGCAAATTAGGGCGTGCTTCGCGCAAGACTTGACAATTAAATGCCAAATTCTTCACAATTGCAAATTGGTTTTTAATGAATTGCAAGTAAAAATGGGTCTGCGACTGATTGATAAGTTTGCGAAACGCTGAGGTGAACTTTTTCGATCTTTAGCAATATTTTGGTACCCAATTTGATCAGTGCAGCTCCAGAGACGGGTGGAAAAATAACTAAAACTCTTGGCTTGGGCTACGGATCGGAAAAGAGGGGCTTAATAAGAAGGTACGCAATATAATCAGGGCTGCTCCAGAGACTTGGGTAGTGAAATAAATAAAATCATTTTAAATACGAGAACTACTCAAGGAACTACTTGATGAACGATCGGAAAAGAGGGCTTAGTAAATAATAATTTGAGATCAACTTTAAGGATCTTCATTCGTTCAGTTGAACAGAAGAATATCGCATAACATCCCACACAATAGTAGCGAAGTTTCTTTATATACTTTCAATCTTTAGAATCGTGTGCCTTTAACAACATTACAAATCAGCAGTTTCAAGGAAATGAATTCCGAGCCTAACTGATATTATCTTTGGAAATTCTTCTTCATCTCCAGAACCATCGTTGGCATACATGCTCATCCATTCAATGGTGCAATTGGTCCAATTAAAAAGTAAATCTGGAAGCAGGTGCTAATAACTAAATACTCAAACCAACAGAAATTCACTTACCAGTCATCTTCAAAGACTTTTGAAATTATTACTCAAATATCAAATATCATATATCATGAATCATGAAGAGAAACATGAATCACGAAGAGTAACATGAATCAAGAGGAGAAGACATAAGTATGAGGAGAAGCATGAATCATGAGGGAGATTATGAATCGTAAGGAGAAGTATGAATCATGAGGAGAAGTATGAATCATTAGGAGAAGCAAGAATCTTTAGGAGAAGTTAGAATCAGAAGGAGAAGCAAGAATCAGAAGGAGAAGCATGAATCATAAGAGGAAGCATCAATCATGAGTAACAGCATGAACCATGAGGAGGAGACTCATCAGTCATGGGGAGAAGCTTCAATTATAAGGAGAATCATCAATCAAAAGAGGAAGCATGGACCATGAGGGATATCCTGTATCATTCCAAGAAGAATATATCATGAAGGCAAGTATGAATCAGAAGGAGAAGCGAACATCATGAGTAATAGCATGAGCCATGAGGAGGAGCATGAATAATAAGGAGAAGCATCAATCATGGGATGTCGCTTCAATTACAAGGAGAATCATCAATCATGAGAGAAGCATGAATTATGAGGAGAAGCATGGACCATGAGGGAGATCCTGTATCATTACAAGAAGAATAAATCATGAGAAGAAGCCTCAATCACGAGGAGACGAATCAATCGTGAGGAGAAGAAATAATTATAAGGAGTACCATGAACCATAAGGGAGATCATGAATCATGAAGTGATGTATGAAGAGGAGATGTATGAAGAGGAGATGTATGAAGAGGAGATGTATGAAGAGGAGATGTATGAAGAGGAGATGTATGAAGAGAAGACGTATGAAGAGGAGATGTATGAAGAGGAGATGTATGAAGAGGAGATGTATGAAGAGGAGATGTATGAAGAGGAGATGTATGAAGAGGAGATGTATGAAGAGGAGATGTATGAAGAGGAGATGTATGAACAGGAGAAGCTTTAATCACAAGGAGAAACAAGAAGCATAAGGAGAAACATCAATCATAAGGAGAAACATCAATCATGCGGAGAACCAAGAAGAATACCATGACCTGTGTTATGAATATTTCTCTTACTATTGAGAACCAAAATTTGAATTCTCATTTACACAGTACAGTAAAAAATCTCTCTGAGAATACTTTATACTCTTTCTACTATTACAGTGGAACAACCAAGAAATACTGGAACAATAGATGGTACCATGCAGTTGCAGACCTCTGTTCTCTAGATTATCCACGTAGCTTTATCAAGAGTAGCAAAACGACCTACCAAATAACGTTTATTGGCATTATAGAACTTCATTGAAAAGATTGAAGTTAAATAAGAAACTCTAATAGTCCTTATAAAGGTTCAATGGAGTTTTTACAGAGCCTCTTGTGTGATTTTATAAAGCTTTGTACAATTTATAAAAGTATGCCTAAAATATTGTAAGGGACTATAATGCTTAAGCAATGTTCTTAGAGCTTGCAAAGATGATATCGTCTGTTAGTTGGTAAATTTTCACCCTAAAAGTAGGCTTATTTATTTTAAAAGAATACTCAAAATTTTGATATTAATTATGTTAGTTACTATTCAAAAAAGTATCCACATCGCAAAAACATTGCCTACTTTTAGGGTATATTAATATTAGGTAATAAACGAACAAAGCTTTTGTGATGAAATCGAGGAAAATTTCATGCTATATAGTCTGTTCAACAATTTCATGTTATACTCGTATAGTCTGTTCAACAAGAGAGCCACCACTATAATTCATAGTTAAGGTGTACATGTAACTATCTCTTTCGCACTTCGCGATTATTTGTTTACATGCCAACGACGTCAATGTCTTATCAGCTGAGTATTGCGTGTTACTTTATTAAGAGAGGTCGTTTGATGAAATGAGTTTGAGCTCTGAGTCATTATGACACATGAATATTGAGAGATAGTAACAGTTTTTTGGCCGATATTTTCACACACCTGCAGACTGGGTTCATAAGTAGGCTGTTGATTCTAAAGGAAGCAAACAATCTCACACAAAACCAGCCCATAATGTGATATATGCAAATGCAGTCCAGCTCCAAGCATGGTTACAGCTTCACTGACTAAGCAAGGCTTATAAAAAGTTCTATGCATAAGTTATGACCTACCAAAGCATCGCTTCACATTCCATTTCCTTGAAATTGCCATGAGTTCGGACTGACAAAGACCAGCAAAAACTGAATTGCGAATACTTGAAATAACTCAAAGTACTTGTCAAGAAATGTGCCTCTACATAAATGGTTTCCACGCTCGATTTACACCCACAACAACAAAGCTGTGCGACCGGCGACTGGCGGCTGGATAACCAAAAATCGTGCTACATTCGTAACCAAAGCGTCAAATGATTAATTTTCCTTTTCTCGGCCGCAGGAATTGCATAACACACGAGTATGGCCTGCTTGAGCACAGACTGGCAGGAATTTGTGCCAAAAAGGGCAACCATAAAACACGAAAACAAAAACAAAAATGGAAGGCCATTTGATGGTCGCCAGTTTGTCAATAAGGTGCTCCATATTCCCTCTTCAGCACACAAGCCAATAAAGCAACACATGCAAATGAGCCAAGGCGGCATGTTGCAGGTAACTCCATGTAAGCTGTGTTTACGGCCAAAACACATAAAAAGCATGGTGGGATCACAGCTTTTAATATGCGTATAAAGCCTTTGCCTGAAGCCTTAAAAGGAGACATGTTGGAGAGTTCACGTATTGCTGAAGTCCCTCGGCCTCCCCTGCTTGCTCTTTGTGTGAGCTCTGCTGGCAAAAATCGTGTATACCACTTAAGAGCCTTGCTGCGCATGTGCTTTGTATGTGTTTTGGTCTTTAGGCAATCGACAACCGTTTAAGGCTCCTATTAAAATAGAGCTCTGTTCGACTGCCACACAGAGCCAGTCCCGAAGGCGCTTGTCTGCGAGTGCGCCGCTGCTGTGTGCGGAGTGCTGCACAAAGTTCCACGATGGCGTGCGCGCACAATCGCAGCCTGCTGCCAAATTGCCGGGAAATTATCATACTTAAACACTGTGGCAAAGGAGTGAAAAGCACATTTCGATTGCGCCCGGCCGCACTCGCTCTGGTGGCACATTTTCCGCCATATGAACAGTTGGACTCAGTCGATTACAAAATTTAGGCTTAGATTTGCCTTTTTCTTCATTTGTTTCTTTGTTTCATTGGCGGTGTCGCCTGGTGGCAGCGACGTTTGTGCGGCGGCCATGCCCAGAGGTGGGTAATTAATCTCTTTTCAAAAATGGTTTAAATGTCGTGCCTCGCTTTTGCAATAAAATGCCTGACAAAAAAGAACCCCCCCCCCCCAAAAAAAAACCAACTCAGACTCGAGGAGTTGAGCGCGAAAAGCGCAGCTTAAGCACGAATTTGCTCCAAATGTAGCACAGGTATCAGGTATTCAGGGGGGATTTATGCATGGGCAGCGGAGCCGCATTATGCAAATTAAATTTATTTATGGCTTATTTAAATATTTGAAAGGATTACGCGCCTTTGACAAATCGCAGAGCAAAGTTAGCTCAATGGTAATGTTTGAAAAATAAGGTAAATGGGAAATGCGCAGTGCTTGTGATGAGAGATTCGCATAGGGATGAGTATAGGGGAAACAGAGTTTGAACAGAAAGTTGAAGAGAGTCAAGTGGAATCAAGTTGCGTGAGTTTAGTATGTGCGTGCGTTCCATTAACAAATCCCTCTTTGAGCAAATCCAAAAGATTTAATATACTAAAATAGCATTCCAAGAAGTCAGCGAAGGAACAAAATAGAAATTAATATAAAACAAAAATATTCCTTCCTCAATCTCTGGATCCACCACTCACATTTTCGCTAATGAAGTACTATTTCTCAAGAGAAATTCAAGGGATGCGTTAGTAGACTATAGTATAAAGATCAACGCTCCAATCGCAAAGGTTTAAGTCCTTAAATTTTGGTAAAGATAATGGAAGCAGTAGCAAAAGGACGAATGGAATAGGCAGTAATCACTCTTAATATTGAAAGGCGTATGAACAAATATCCTACATACAAAAACTTTTACTTATTATTTTCTGGATATAAACGACACCGTTTGTTTTGTGAACCGCTGTCGAAGCGCATGAAATATTCGAAACAAGGTCTTCCAAGAGAAGTGAAGAAACTACATACTCGTACATCAGACGACTTAGATTATAAATTGCAGTGATCAACCCCAGCAAGAGCAGATCTCAGGGTGCTAAAATTCCACCCCTTTCCACTGAAAATCCATGAGGATTTGTTTGAAAGCAATTTTTTTGTATCCTTAAAAGAAAAAGAAAAGAGGCGAATGTAAATTGTTATATCAGGTCATCCTCTTTCTAAGGTCTTCGAGTGCACTATCCTGTTCTCTATCACTATCTGCATTAACCTATATGCATTATCCTATCTACATTATCCTATCTGCATTATAATATCTGCATTATCCTATCTGCATTAGAATATCTGCATTACCCTCTCCTCCATCACCCATTTTTTACACACAAAGCGATCATGACCACAAAAATGTGTCCTTTTTAACGCCTTTTCACTTAACCATTTTCGACATTCAAAAGAACTCCTGCTGGATTTTCATGCCCACCTCAAAACTACATCCTGATTGTTTCTTCCCTTATATATTTACTAAGCTTGTGAGGTACAAAGTTGTATGGGACAGTATAAACAAGTTACCTTTAATGTGGTTACCAGGCCACATAGGAGTAGAGGGAAATGAGAAGGTTGATAGCTTAGCAATAAAAGCCTCTCATTTCAACGCAAGATCCCTCAACTTGATTCCTCCAAAATATATGAATTCCTGTCGGAAATTAACCTGACAGAAGATCTGTAGATGAAACTATACTCATCTTTCTAGTAAATAGGGGCATCACAATAGACCTTTCATATATCCTTTGAATACAAAATTCTATAAAAATTTTAAGTTTATTGCTAGAAAGCAGTTCAAAAGAAAAGGTTCAAAAATATTCGCAGAATTATCCTGAGAGTTCCTGGTGTGGTCGTATAAGTCCAAAAGGACAACAAAACTATTCATGTGCCATTCAGATTCCACTAAAGAGGAGGTCACAGACCTTATTACTTGACAACTGTGCATCACTATTACCTGACCTCACATAGTACTTACTCTTCTGCTGATAGGACTCTGATGTCCACCCTAATGTTCAGCAGACTATAAGCAAAACCTGACCTCACACAGCACTCTTCTGCTGATAGGACTCTGATGTCCACCCTAATGTTCACCAGACTATAAGCAAAACCTGACCTCACACAGCACTCTTCTGCAGATAGGACTCTGATGTCCACCCCAATGCTATCTCTGCCTGCCACCAGACTATAAGCCACCAGACTATAAGCAAAAACAGCATATGTGGCGTTTGTATTCTCTAAACATGCTATTTAATGCCCACCCACATTGTCGGCTGTGGCTGCATACATTTTCATTAAACAGAAAGCAACAACAACAACAATAACAATTAATTTATTAATCTTTTTGTTTGAATAACAACAACTTTTACTTTCATTTTTATGCTTTTCCGAATTCGGAGCAGCACTCCAGCTCAATTGGAAATGTGCGCCAGCAAACGAAACGAATCTGGCAGGTAGCAACCAACTGCAATTTGAATATGTGCCAGGCGCACGTTCATTGGGTCCGTCCACTGCCAGATGTGCCACAGAAATGAAGCCCCCCAATGGAGTCTATTACGAGTATTATTATTTATTGTTTTGCACAGCAGCGCAATTGCTTTCATGTTTTATGCCGCTCCGATTTACTGCAGTCTCGTAAATGTTCCACAAGTGGATTCACCTGGCGCCCCACAGTTTCCTAATTACTGGATTGGGAGCAGGCATAACATGTGCCAGCTACATAAAATGACGTGGCGCATGGATGGCATGCGAGACAGCGACATGCGCAGCAGTGGCGTCTGCGTACCATCAAAATAGCCACCCAGATCGTCAGGAGAAGCAGTTCGGTAACAGGCTTCTCCTCCTCCCAGCCAGGTGAGTCAGCGCATAATTATACTCGTTTAGAGACTATTTCCCAGACATATGCATAATCGATGTTTTTAAGCTGAACAACTAAGTTCATTTGTGATGGTTTTTTAAGCTATTTGGATGCTGCTTGGAGTCCCCCACAATTTGTGGTATCACAGTGGTATGTAAAAGAGAGTCCCAGGAGGGAGGAACATAATAAACATATTATTAAATACCGGTCAATTTCGCTCCAATTGGTTGGCAAAGCTCCTGCAGTAACGATAATGGTATCATTGCTATACTCTTCGAAAGCTGGGTTGTCATGTATCCCACCAGGTCCACTATTAAAACTTGCTGATAACTTAACCTTAGCCTTACAACATTTACTTATGAACGAAATTAAACGCTAAGAAGGAATGAAAAATGGGCGTAGTAAGCCCTCTGAGACACTCTATATAAAATTGTATGGATAGCTTGAAATCTATTGAAGACTTATCAACAAAATTTGTCTTATAGATACAAGATTTGAGTATAGATACAAGATATGAAACTGATACAAGTCTTATAGATTCAAGATTTGAAACTGAGTAATCGTTGTCACGCCCACTTTCATATAGAATTCAGACACATGCAAATCTGTGCTATAAGGAGTTATATTTCATAATAAGTTCTATGGACCCAATATTGCCATGGTTAATTTTCATACTCTTATTTGCAAAGGCGTGATTTTATATTGGGTTAAAGGATATCTTGAAGTCGATATAACCCGACTTTAGCCAATATCTTACCTAGTGCCTACCCATAGTAGAAGTACTCTATCATGTGATGATATTAGAGGGAAGGACAAATGTGATCCCTGAGCTGTCAAAAAAATCCCAAAGGGTATGCAGACACACACAAGCACAGCAGTATTGCATGTGTCCGTGTGGGTTGGTTACAATGAAGTCATGAGTATGGCAGAAGAGAGAGAGAGAGAGAGAGAGAGAGAGAGAGATAGAGAGAAAGAAACAGAAAGAGAAAGAGAAAGAGAAATAGAGAGATAGAGAGTGAGCTAGAGAGGTAGAGAGATAGAGAGAGAGAGAGAGAGAGAGACAATGTGAATCTGCACCACCTCGTAGAGCAATTTAACTAAGTCCTAGGGTTATCTTAGCATTGATAGGAAGATAGTTAGATTGACCCCCGTAGCATCGATAGAAAGATAGTTAGATTGACCCCCGTAGAAGGATGTATCCCAGCATTCAGGCAAGTGATGCTCATTATTCTATAAGACAAGAAGTAGTAGGAGCGGGAGGGTGGGGGATGTTTGTAGATAGAGGATTTGTGAAAGCGAGGGAAAGTTACACTTTTTCAAACTTATCTTATGAATCTCAGAAGTTTGTCCAGGGATAACGAATGTACATTGTCCATTCCCATGGATCCTTTCTCCAGACTAGACGGACTCTCAATGAAGCTTATGGTCGCCATATGTTAGCCGCCATATTCCGTACTGTGATAGATCAACCAATGATCGAAGATCTTTCCTTCGTCTGGAACACTCTTGCTCGGACTCTCTAGGGAGCTCTCGGTTGTTTTGTAGGCAACTGAATTGCATATTGAATATTATTCACTTGGCTCTTTATCCAATTGCTGGCCCCTGCCAAACTAATATCGATAATTGGCTCTAGTTGCATGGCAGTATCCTCCGATCCACATTTTGCCAGCTCATCAGCTATTTCGTTTTTTCTTACACCGCAGTGTCGCGAAACTCAAATAAGTTCAAGCAAATTCCACCTTGCGAAGGAGTTATGTCCTGACTTACATTCTTGGACAATTTTTGAAGTGGTTATCGCCTTTTCAGGACCTTCAGTGCAGCCTGACTATCAGTACAGACTCTAATCTGTTTACCCTACCATTTTTTCTCAATTACCCACTCCGCTACATTCAGTATAGCGAACACTTACGAATGGAATACCGTTGCCATATTTCCATAGCCGAGAAGCGTCTCTGATGTTTTCATTCAGGGGCCAGCCAGCCCCAGTTCCCTCTTCAGTTATGAAGCCATCAGTGAATAAAGTTTTCGCCAGACCCCTTAAAAGCAACTCTGGACCTCTTCATTGTTTCCTTGCCGAAAAGCTGACATTATACTTTAATCCAAAAGAAACTCTACATATGTACATATCCTTCGGTGCCGCATACAAAGAGTATTGTTCTGACTGGCTCTTGAACATCTCTCTGTGCCCAGAGCTCATGTCTTCGTGCCAATATTCATATGAATATAGCCGGCTTATAGTCTTCATCGGCTTCTGTTAAATCATCCTGAGGTTCTTGATATTGCTTTAATCATTTTAATAGATGGACTAAGATACAGATTCATCCAGGATGCTGCAGAAATACATACTTCAAATTGTTTGTGTAAATTTCCCCATTTCCAAATGCACCATGCCCCCAATCAGGGTAACAAAAAAAAATTTTACAAAAAAACACAAGAAAAAACCCCGACATAATTCTTAATCGCCGAAACAGGATCTGCCGCCATGTCTGGACAGCGTCTCACCGCGCAGCTCTCAGCATTTTATAATCAATTAACTTATTAACCTGTTAAAATTTTGCTACTTTTTGTTCGTCTGAAATCTTTACGAATCACAGCCAACTGGTTTTCCGAACTCCAGAGCGTTTCATGCTCAATTCCAAAAAAATTCTTACCGAAATTGTTATTAATTAACTGTCATTAAACAATTAATTGAGGTACGTGAGCAGCTGATACAGCAACAAAGGCAGCACCACCACCACCACCACCACCACCAACAACAACAATAATAACACAACTAACAAAAAGCAACAACAACGAAATACATAAAAATTATTTATGTCATGTTTATGGAAATAAACTTCCAACGAGAAAATGAAAACGTAAAAGAAAAAATTGTGTAAAACAGAGCCAAGTACGAGAGAAGTGAGTGTCTTGAGCCCGAGTGCGGCATTCTTGGGGGAAAAAAGAAGAAAAGCTTCAAAAAACCCGCTTTGTTGTTGCTGTCGGAGCTGTTTATTACATTTTGTAATAATGGAAAATAACAATTAAACCAGTACGAGACTGAGAATTTATAATTTACATGGTAGCACCTGTCAAAGAAGGCGATAAACCACGCAGCAAGCGGGACCGAGCTGGGCAAACCGGAGAAGAATGCGTCAGCGATAAGGCGGTAGGTAGTCACTCGCAATCTTATCAGCGCGGCTGCGACAGTCAGTCAGTACTTCTAATCTGTTATGAGTTGAGATACAGGGGGAGTTTTCTAAGCAGATCACAATGGAAAAACTAATCAGTGAGCAATTTGATCAATCTGTGATATCAGTAGAGTATGAGTGTGAATAACCAGTAAAGTGATGATCATTTATGAATCATGGTTGGCGACATTCCTGCTCCTGAACCCAAAGAATGGGTCATCTGCGTCAAGGCAATGTGCCGACATAGTACAACAAGTATTGAATGCTTGAGGGATAGAAAAACTGGGGAACCCTTGGAACATTCTAGTGTATAGTTGAAAAATTAGTCACTGTGAACACCTTTGTAAAGCTGGAGGGGAAATAGTTAAAAACACCTTTCCAAACCTTCCAGTTGACTGAAGAGAACGGGTTAAAAACACCTTTGTAAAGCTTGCAGTTAACTGAAGAGAAGGAGTTAAAAACACCTTTGTAAAGCTTCCAGTTAACTGGAGGGAAAGAGTTAAAAACACCTTTGTAAAGCTTCCAGTTAACTGAAGAGAAGGAGTTAAAAACACTTTAGTAAAGCTTGCAGTTAATTGAATGGAAAGAGTTAAAAACACCTTTGTAAAGCTTCCAGTTAACTGAAGAGAAGGAGTTAAAAACACCTTTGTAAAGCTTCCAGTTAACTGAAGAGAAGGAGTTAAAAACACCTTTCCAAACCTTCCAGTTGACTGAAGAGAACGGGTTAAAAACACCTTTGTAAAGCTTGCAGTTAGCTGGAGGGAAAGAGTTAAAAACACCTTTGTAAAGCTTCCAGTTAACTGAAGAGAAGGAGTTAAAAACACTTTTGTAAAGCTTGCAGTTAATTGAATGGAAAGAGTTAAAAACACGTTTGTAAAGCTTCCAGTTAACTGAAGAGAAGGAGTTAAAAACACGTTTGTAAAGCTTCCAGCTAACTGAAGAGAAGGAGTTAAAAACACCTTTGTAAACCTGTAATGTCCATTTCATCCGCTTCTTTGAGTATTTCATATATCATAAAAAATTTAAGGGATAATTCAATACTCCCGAAGACTTCCTCTGAATGGAGTCGACTAGTAATAATGCTTTCATTAGAAACTCTTCTATGAATTGATGCTAGTAAAGAACAAACAAATTATATGTTAAACCATGTGCTATTAGTAATAAAACCGGTTTTGTTACCACTATTTTATCCGGACCTTACCGCATAAGTATATTGAATCCTTATCAGGACTCTTTGTATTGTAATTGAATTGACTTTCGATTGATTGTTCTTTGTCTCTCTGTATTGATGAGAAGATTATATTTGTTAATGGTAACTTTAGCAGGTGTTTCTTCAATGAAAAATAATCAGTCCCTTGAAGGTTTCTGATCCATAGTTGTGAGGCTTAATAAAGGCAGTTTTAGCAATGACAGGTACTTTTGTCAATTTCTCAATTTTTCAAGTGAATTCTCAGTTTATTTCTACAGCTGTCTCTTTATCTCTCGGGCTCACTCTAGGTGTCTCTCTTCATCTCTCTGTATATCTCTCTTCATCTCTATATATATCACTCGGCAACACTTTCGAACATTTCTTCAAATAACTTTATAAGCAGTTTTCATCTCAGTTGTGAAAGTAAAGATGATTTTCAAGGCTTCTTCTAATGGAGGTCGTAGCTTGAATTTCTGCCAGAACTCAAATATGTTAAACTTTATTCTTCATTTAATTCATTAAATGAATAATAAAGATTAACATAACAGAAACATTAAACAATTAAATCTGGAATTAATAATTACTCACCTATTTGGAAAAGATGTTGATGAATTTACTAGTACAAAATTTTATCTTGGAAAGAGATAGTGAGGAATCCATATTTGTTAAGCATTATAGACTTAGTGATTCTGAATAACAGAAACATAACAAGAAAAGACTGTTCCATAAATATAATTATAATTGTAATATAACTAATCAGCTAGATTTGATGATAATACAATCGAACTGATCCTGTCTTTGTTCCTTCCAGAAATCGATTAAATCAAAGATGTCAGTTCTTAAATAAAGACGATAAAAGTAACTTACATCCCAAATATTTGCAGGGAGTTCGAGAGATCCCTGGTTTGCAGGACTAGAGGAGGTTTCAATCTTGTAAATGGCCCCTCTTATAAGGCTAGCTAAAACCGTCTTCCTATTCAATGATTTCTAGTTCCAGAAACATTAAATGGACACTCATCTGGTGACTCTGAAGACCGAACCGGTCTATGCGTGCCCTATGATCATCCAGATTAATCTAACAAATTTTAGAGAGTATTCAGTATTTTTTAAACGTTTTTCACTGAGAAGGGTCTCCAGAGTCCTTGGATAACTATTCCTGTTCCGGCCTACCCCACTTCTATCTGCTTATCTACCTATCCATCCAGTAGTTCAAATGAGGTAGCGTCATCGTTAATATCTCATAGTGTGATAAGAAACGATGTGGAATCAATATTGAGTTCTTATTAATGGATTTTATAGTATTAGAGAGAACGAGATAGCAACAGTGGAGCATGTTGCAGGTTCTACAAACAATTTCAATGTAATGTTTGCAATTCCCATGTGTTTTTTTTTTTTTACGAGCAGTCAAAAACCCTTGCAGTGTGGGGCCTTAACCCACTAAATTCACCCCGATGTTCGGACGGAGTATCCTCTCGGGACCTCACCTTTAGGTAATACGTCGAGAGGCCGTAATTCTTGTAATTCTTGATAAATGTAAGTAATGTTTATTCATATTGACTTTGAACACTGAAAAGGATTCTTCGGAACAACATTATTACTGTATCTTATTTCCTATAAGGCCATAACAAGTGTTTGAAGCGGTGCCACCAGGAGTGCGGTGCAGAAGGGGACACCACCGTTACGTTGCAAAGAGGCCCTGGCTGCTCTCGGTGTTTCCAATTAGGATCAGCGTGCGCCTTGCACAGACGACTGGCGAAGACTAATAACTCTGCAATGATCAACGATGGTTGTCTGGCAATGATGATGACGATTATGATGATGATGATGATGACTTACTAGAAGGAGTGTACAGTTGTACAGTTTGGAATAATGATTGATTTATTTTCAAATATTGTTGTTAAAATTGTCACACATCTTTTAACTTTGGTTTTTTGGACTCTTAGTGGAGTGGACATAGAAGTCGGCCCTAGAGTTCTGCCATTATTCAACTTTGTACGCCGTATTCTAATCATAACTCAGAGTATCCACAAATTGGCAGAATCCGCTACATTCGTCCACTGTCAACGACTTTTCACTTTGAGCCCCCACCCTGTATGAGTAATAACAATTAATAATTTTTGTCTAATACGCCATATATGCAAATAATTGGTATTTGTTTAAAGCAACCAGAACAACGCCTTTGGTCGAGCAAACCGGATTTGAATTGCTCATTTCCAAAGCAATTTCAAACAGTCGTTAAATTTACGTAGTTAGTTGAAATGTTTCTTTTTCGCCGCCTTCAAGGCCTTTCTGTGTATAGTTTACATCGCTGTCGTTGGTGTTATGAGGAGGATCGGCGCATGCGTAAGTGTTGTCGACTAATTGAATGGTTTATGCAGTTTTCACAAGCGCCTAAACCTGTATTGAGTGTAGCCGCAGGATGAATAGCGTCCGCACGCATGCGCATACCTACGAAGTGGCACGCACCTATTTAGCAACGGTTGCAGTTGCAGCAGAAAAAACGGGCTACAGCAGCAATATTTCAATAATGAAGTGGATAAGTGGAGGCAATCAACAGTAGAGGGAGTAATAGGGAATATAGATAGATATATTTAAGGGTGTTATACAATGCGATCTGAAAGATCTATTGTGATCCCCCTATTTATTTGAAAGATGAGGATAGTCTCATCTATAAATCTTCTGTCAGGTTAATTTCCGACAGGATAATAATAATAAATCGTATAAGAAATCAAGTCAGTTAGAGTAATGCAGTTAACCGAAGGGAGTTGCGGGTGTCGTAGCACATCGACACATGAAGGAAACCTAGTCGAACTTACTAGAGATCCAATCTTTCAGTACTTCCTTTACAGACTATGAAACACTCTCAGTTTCTCTAGCAGAGCTTTGCCAGATAATTTCCAGACTAAGGTACTAAGAGAGATGAGGGAAGACTGAAGTTCCCTTAGACAACATATTTATATATGTTTGTAGCTCCTTTTGAATGTTTTATACAGCTGCTTGTTTATAGATAACTTAAACATAATGATTGAACAGTTCCTTTGCCAAATCATCAGGATGAATATTCCTGAAGAGGAGCCACTCTCTGAAAGAATTGAGATTTGCCACAGGTAACAAGACAGAAAAGTGGAATACAAACATGCATGTCAACGTTTATAATCTCAAATAAGTTATCTCAATACTATTTTGTTTTTCATAAAATATGTAACGACTGATATAACACCTTCAAAGTAATGCGTAAGTCTTTGTATATCTTCAAAAAATCTTTGATCATCACAATATAAGAATTCAGGGAGTATAAAATCAATAATTTTGAAAGAGTTGAACATGTGGAAAGAAACTAAAAGAGAAGTAAGAAAGGCCAGAGACAAGTTGACGATAGGAACATTTGCAGGAGCTTGGAAAGAAGTAAGAACAATTATTTGTAATATAAACTAAAAATTGTATTTATATCCTTATCAGAGTTCGGAATCAATATGAGTATACAATATAAGACAACTCCGTTATCATCATCATTATTGGCAATCAACCATTGTTGATCATTTTCGAGCTACAAGCCTTCAACAGTCGTCTCTGCTAAGCGCACGCTGACTTCAGTGGAATATACCGTGTGCAGCCAGATCTCCCTCAACTTCCCGTCCTACCCATCGTAACCATGGTCTTCACCTAATGCGCCGCCCACCCGTTGGCATTGATTCAATAATTCACTCGCTGTCATTATTGGCTCTCTCAACAATCAAAAGCGTGAAAATTTACTCCCCTTTCGGAATGGTTTCTCACACACTCACAATATTTCTATGCTCAACTCTGTGTTTAACACCGCTTAAAAGGACTCTCATGTCTACATTATGCAACACGTGATCTCTCTCGCTGTTCAGCTGCGTGTGACAGCTCACTAAAAATAAATGCATCATCCTTCATCATCAACCCTTGCTTTGTTGTGGTGGCTGCACATCCTTACTGCGTGAGGGTCCTATAAACTACGCTGTGCACGCTGGTAAATGGGCGTCTTTGTTTATTTCACATGCTAAAATGCTCGTGTGTAAATTCCTCCCCTCTGCCGCTCCTTCTACCCAGGGTAGGACCGTGTCGAACAACCTCCTTGCACAATTTCAAGAGACACGAAGCTGTACTTTTCAATTATTATGTGGAGTAACTTTATGTGAAATTAAAGCTAAAAACACAGGATCTCCGGTGTGAATTGCTGGAGGAAACAACAAGCGCTGCGAGTGCTGCAACACGCCTCTCATTTCGTTTTATAAATACAATTTGCACTGCTAAAATAAACCGCACGACTTCATTTACATTCTGCTCGCCGTGGCTGCGGGGCATGCGCAAAGTTCACGTGGCGAGTTGAAGGACACAATGTGGCAATGTGGCAATGTTGTGCACATAACTGTCAAAATGGTGGCAATCGGAAATTTATTATCGCTGTCATAGGAGGTTGGATCCAGTTGTGTGTGGCTGAGTGTGGCTGAGTGTGGCTGAGTGTGGCGTGAATGGGTTGCAGTGAATGGGCTCGTGCGCGGGTACCACGGCTACGTCGCAATTGGAAGTTTGTTTTGAAACTCTGCAGTCTGAATTTGCATGAGCGCAGTGGTGGTTCAGCGGAGGTGGTCAACATGTACGCTAATTGTTGACTGTGGTGTGAAAGACACTCAATTGTAAGGCACTCTTCTGAAGGGACTCTTTGTACTTGTGAGTCAAAGGGGAGTAACATCAGAGAGATTGACCCAAAGGTTCATGAGTGGAGAATAAGTAGGAACTTGAATTGATTGACAACGAGGAAGAAAGGAAATTGCGGCAACTCATACTTTCCTTTGTAAACGTAGTATAGACAAAGTCTTAGAAGTGAGTTGAAGACAATATATTTACACATATGTGGATCGCTTGCATTGCTAAGTGTGGCCATCTTGTATCAAGTTTGAACATTATCGAAGAATATCTCTTAAACTCATAAATGGGCAGCATGATAAGGGTATCTTGTTTGAAGTTTTATCACTGTCGAAGAATATCTCTAAAACTCGTGAATGAACAGAGTACCAAGTTCTTTAGTGTACCTGTTAATGCCATTCCTTACATAATCTTAGTTAATTAAGCACTTATTCATAAATAAATTACTTATTTTTAAGTACATACAATAAATAAAATAAATTACTTAATTTTGAGTTAATATAATGACAATTTATTATATGGTAATAGTCTTTAAAGCGATTGAAATCCATTAAGATAATAATTATTATTATTATACCCGCCATTATAATGTCTGCAAGGGGTTGGGGTATGAGTGCTAGCAACTAAGGCCTTAGACTTGAAGAAGCATTAATATAAATTATAAATATATAAGCGTATTTATTAAGCATCACTTAGCAAGCACTTCACTGGCATCATTAATTCCATTGTTATTTGAATATTATAAAGCTGCTATCAACATTATAACGCTGCTCTGGACAAAATACTCGTAACGCTGCTCTGGACAAAACACTCGTAACGCTTCTCTGGACAAAACACTATTAACGCTTCTCTAGAATTCTCATAAAAGAATGTTCAGTCTCACGGTATTTAAGTAAATACATAAATAAAATGGTGTGAATGGATAATGATGTGGAACATTACGTCACGAACATTGTCAGATCAGTTTCGCTTCAACTTTTTACATGCTCAGACAACATTGGTAGGGGTTTGAGTCTGTGCACTTCTTCTATCAATACAATTCTACAGTCTCATTTAACCTGATAAGTTGAAGCCGAATAAGTCTGCTTTTAATTGTATAATCCTAAAATAATGGTCGAGGAGTTGATCGCCAGAACTATGACTATAATTTCTCATAAGATACCCCTGATATATAAATAACTTCTACTCCGGTATAGATGGCATGATAATAATCTGTGGGGCAGTCATAAAAAGTATCAAAAGTCTTGCCCGTTTTCTCATATTGGACTACGGGGCAACGCTCCATTATGACCAGAGAAGAACAATTTATTATGACTAAGATCGTATTTTGATTTATAGAATCAAAATATATCACATTTAGGCAACAGACAAGGCTCATAGTCCCCCAAAATGACGACTCTCGATTATATGTATAATCAACAACCTGAACTGGAGATAGTTTTTGTGCTAACTTTCCAAGTACTCACAGAAAAGGAATTCCTTAAGGATTCATAATCTAAAACAAACTTCTCAGAACTCTTACAGTACTTTATTTGAAACGAATCATTTCCATCTCAATGCTAATTTAATAAGAAAAACTGCTGAATTTCCCTTTAAAAGATGCTTGAGGGACCTTCCATCCATTACAAGCAGCTGTTTTCGCAATTCCAGTACTCAGATGAAAGCTGGTGATCATTTAAAGATGATGACCATTGAAAGATGATGATCACTGAAATATGTTGATCAGTGAAATATGGAAGAATCTGATCTACACGGTGTTAACTTTTAACAGGGTAGAGGAACTTCCCACACGAGGTGTGATATTATTGCCTAATTACTTGAGACATTTCTTGGATGAGTGAATTCGTATTTTGATAGCTTCAGGAATTGAATTTTTTAATTGATTAGCAACTTTACACGGAACACAATTATTTTATTCACCAGCAATTATGTGAACTTTAGGGTTTGTATTTTTATTCACAGTAGGAGGAATAACCGGTGTAGTCTTAGCTAACTCTTCTGTAGATATTATACCATTTAGGATGCCACCCAAATTGGGGTTGTCCACAGCAATAAAGGTCTGAAGCTTAACCATTGTTAAAATAACATACTCATATAAGTAGGGGACTGATCCTTTTTACACTCCAGCTGCGTCAAAGCAGAATCATTCAGCTTACAGATAAACCCCAACTCTTTAATAACTTGGTTGGTGAATAGTGGGGATATGCCTGCAAGAGTTCAAAGAGGGAACACAATATTTTGCGTGTGCTTCTTGGAGAAGGGAACACACAACTGTGTGCCCCTCCGAGAAGCAAATATTCCATGAAAACTGGCAAGACCTTCATTATTCTGACCTGACGTGTTTATTCTCTGATCTGTTGTCCTCTCCGATTCGAATATATTTGTATTATATTATAAATAGACTTCTACGAATATGTGAAATAATCCTTGGGTGCATTTACGTTGCAGTTGCAAGAACAGTGTTCCTCTGAAGGACTCGTATATGAATCTAGCAGTGTTTTAACGCAATTTGAGAGTTCTTAGAGTCTGTATTTTGATTAGAAGAGTATGTGGAAAACAGTATTTGTGCATGCTACATATTTTATGACGTCACTCTTCATGCTTAGTACAAAAAATCGCCAGTATAGATTAAGGTATGTTGCTCTGAAGGACTCGCATATGAATCTAGCAGTGTTTTAACGCAATTTGAGAGTTCTTAGAGTCTGTATTTTGATTGGAAGAGTATGGGGGGAAACACTCTTTGTGCATGCTACATATTTTATGACGTCACTGTCCGCGCTTAGTACAAAAAATCGCCAGTATAGATTAAGGTATGTTGCTCTGAAGGACTCGCATATGAATCTAGCAGTGTTTTAACGCAATTTGAGAGTTCTTAGAGTCTGTATTTTGATTGGAAGAGTATGGGGGGAAGCACTCTTTGTGCATGCTACATATTTTATGACGTCACTGTCCGCGCTTAGTACAAAAAATCGCCAGTAGAGATTAAGGTATGATAGTCAGTTACAATGTTGCCGCATTGCTGGGGTTCAATCTTTATTTATGATCTTTTTTCCTTACAACATTTTACCTTATAAAGATTGTGGCAGCAGTTTTCATGTGATTGCTTCTTTTGCTAGTGAAACTATGCGGTTAAGTAGAAAAACTCGCTTATCAACGCAGCTGGGCCGTACTTACGACACTTCTTGTTTCCAATCAACTCACCGTCGACTGCGACTACGTTAGCTGGTCAACGTCACCCCAGAGCTCCAGTTATTAACTAATGCATAATAATTTGTCGATGTTGCTAAGTCAATTGCACAGTCACCGCCACACACACACACAAATGCACACATACATAAACACACGAGTACTACGCTTAGTTTAAATTGTAACAAGTCTCGGTTTAAGTACTCGATGCTTGGGATACTAAACCCAGATACTCGCAGCGGCGTTTGCAGTGTAATTACAGAACTGCATGCTCATGTGCGGGGCTCGATGGACCGACATAATACGTCTGTGATTGTGCGGTGACCAGGCCGGGGCGGGTCCATGTCACACAAAATGAAATCAATTAATCAAGGCAAACTGGTTGAGTTGACTGAAAACTGACATGAAAATTGTATTGGCGCAAAAAGTTTGTTTCAACTCAAAATTTATGCACGCATTTTAAATTTAAAAGAAAGGAAATTTTACTCGAAGTATTTGAAAGAGTAGTCTTAGAGTCGCAGGAAATTTAGACGAAGTATTCGCGTATCAGGACGTGGTTACCCAGGTAACGTTTCACAGGGTACATATTAATTACTTCGCTCTATTTCAGACACTCTTTAAGATTTGTTTATATATCAGTTTACAGTGTTTGCTTAGTTTGTGGTTTAATTATAGAAGAAAGGTATCAGCCACATCGAGATTCGGTTCTTTTCCAAGTCTGAGTTTACACCCTTCGGTCATCAGTCCAGATCTGTGTATATAAGTCCACATTTATGTTAGTTCTCCTTGTATAGCTGAATTGACCAACAGTTTGTGTTATTCCTTGAAAGTTGTTTTGATTATTCAAGTACTTTGGTAGTTCAAAAACAGTTCCAAATGATCGAATCCCAACCCCGTTTTTCCTTCTTCGGATTTTCTCCAGAACTCAAAACTTTCCTGGCCGGGAATTGACCATTCAAATAATTGTATCGCCAGCTTTAGATATGCCGATTTTGAGGTCCGCTTGAAAGGTCACCTTCTGGAAGCTACTCAGAACCTGGAGCAAAAATTGGAATGGTGTCTTTAGCTTGGTTTATTCTCTCGTTGTAGAATTGATTAAATTCTATTTTTTCGCTGAACAATTCTCGAACCCTCCTCTATTTTAATTACAGAGGAAATCTTTCTTGTCCTTGTCCAAGTTTTGATTGAATTCTTTCCATAACGCTAAATATGGAATCCTTCAAGAGTACTAGATTATCTGAAATTGGCTGGTTATAGGAAATCTGCTTCTCAAGGATGCAAAATACTTCCACAGCCTACACCCAATTTGATATAATCATGGTAAATACTTCTTTCAAAGCCGATCTCTGTGGATTATTGGTAAGTTGGTTAATCTAGGATTCGCGGAGTTGTGGGTTCAAGTCCTGCAAAGGGCATGGGTGCAAATTACTTGTCTCTTTTCTCTTTGAATTGAAAGCCGTCTCTTAATCCCTTGAAGACTTAATTTAGTATGGTGTAAGGTACAATTATTTGTACTATTGTGTAGTTGAAGATGGCATGATGAAGAAAGCGGAAGCAAGGTGGAGCATATCCACATGGTGATATCACGAGGCTCATGTGCCAATTGCAAGATATTCAGCAAACCAAATCTATATGGGCACTCCCGAAAAGGATTGCAGAATGATTGTAGGCATACCGACTTTAGAGCATCTCCTGTGTCTATGCCCGCAATCATAAAAAGCGAGCTGGGATACTTGAGAGGCTCAGGTTTGAGGGACTGGGCGAGGTCTTGGGTGGAAGAAGAAATTACACCTTCAGTGACCCATTTCTCACAAATTTGATAGAGGTGATATAGCATAATTCATTAAATTATCAGGATGGTTTTCTGCAATATAAGGGGGGAGTTGTTCATTTCCCGGCGCTGTCCTTGTGGGCTGACAATCACCATCTTTAAGTAAGAGAATCTTGATCAGTACTTGAACAGCGTTACACCGTGGTATCACAACGAGCCATTTGGTGCGCTCAAGTATGCTTTTGGTGAGCTAAGCTGCCACTCCTAACTACCTACCTATCTACCTACCTACCTATCTACCTGCCTACCTATTTCCTACCTACCTACCTACCTATGACGAAATAGTGTTGTCAATGTTCTTAACTAAACATGAATAAATGTTTAATGCTGTCAGCGATCACTGTTAAATCTAAGAGAATGAGTCTTGATGATAGAGTGCAGTGAGGACTTGAATTAGAAGCGATGATAATGTTAAATTGAACTACTTTAGTTTCAGCCAAATCATGAAGCAAGTGTGTTGAATTACTTGACGCAATCCAGTGATCGAAATATGAGCCAAACTAATTTACGTATGACATACTCGTATATAACAACATGATAGATTTGAGCTATCCTTGGTAAAGTTCTCTCCGGCCCAGTCACTCACCAACGCTGCACTCTACATTAATCGAGACAAATCACGTTCAAAAGGGATTAATAAGACACCAAATTAGAGGAAGATTTCAACCACTTGCAGTTTATCACTGCAGTCTTTCGCTGACATCAGCTGTTGAAGTAGGCCCCACCCCAAATAACAGCCGAAGCAATGGCATTTGATTTATAGCGAACCATCTCCCGTGATTAGCTCTCAAGTCATTAGCTTAATTAGATAAATTAATCACACAAACTACGCAAACCACTCGAAACTTTGAGTTGAGCCACAAAAAGTGAGTCGAAGCAGCGGTCGAGTGAGTTGCAACACGCATGCGCAATAAACAAATCACGAAGATAATCAATCAATTTGCAGCTGTGAAAATGGTTTTGTCCGCCGCTATTACGAGACTTTAACTTATGAATAAACAACTTTAAACATATTAATAAAAACACAACATTAAAAAAAACATAAAAAACTAAAAAAAACAAACAATAAAAAGTAGAAATGAAAAAAAATATCAGTGACGAAAATGTTTTTTTAACCTTAAATTTTTTGTAATTTTCTACGATTTTTTTGCTGGTTTTGTTCAGTTAAATTTGCAATTGTCATTGCGCTTGGGTGCTCCGGTAAATTGCGATAAATCTAAGCAGTACCAGACCATTTGCCAATTGCAGCCACTCATTTTCAATTAGTTAACAGCAATTGTTGGTCGCAGCCGGCGTCGGCAGCAGGCCAGCAACACGCAGCACAGTGCAAGACTGGAGCAACTTTTGACCATCAAATGAAATGTGAAGCAAAACGTACAAAGAGGTACAAAGAAGTAATCAAACAAACAGCAAGTAAACTGGATGAATGTGTGAGAGCATCTGCGTGTGTGTGTGTGTGTGTGTGTGTGTGTGTGTGTGAATCTGTAGGGCAGCCAAGTAAAAGGGAAAATAATCGGTAATTTTTAATTTTAAATTAATACAATTTGGATTGTTGTGCACGGCGACTAAGCTAAAAGGTTAACTCACTAATTGCTGCCACTATGAAGGCGGCGGGCAGTATGAGTGAGTTAAGACTATGAAAACCCGTGAGAGCGCAATCCTATCGAAGCATATAAAAGCATTGAAACACACACAACTGCGGTCTTTTAGATCGAAGTACGCACAGACCCAAAGCACCAATTAGAGACAGGAAAAACTTCATGGGCCTTAAAGCGAAGCCAACCACAAATTCCAATCAATGACATGACATGCATTTGTAGCTGCTTCCAACTCCCTGAGCTGGGTTTCCGAGACCCTCAAGTGCGTTGCAATACAATTTAATTAGTTTAAATTCAAGTTTAAACAGAGCTGGTTACTGGGTTTAATATGATGACTCTGTTGAATTAATTTGCGGCGTGTAAATTATTCGGCTTGCTTCTTGGCAGACTTGAACGTCCAATATATAACAGAAGGTTCTTAGTGAAGTTGCAGATTAAAGTGGCTTCTTGTAGGTAAATGTGCCTTGTTAAGATTTCAAAGAATATCCGCTGCCGCTGTCATTCCGGGACTAACTTGAATTGTGTTCTTATATTACGCTAAATTATGTTAGGATCTCTTTAGTGACATTCCAGAATTAAAGTATCCTTGAGATAATACCCCTACGGGAACCACAGAAAAACCCTATTAAGCCAATGGGTACTTTCCTGAGTGGTAACTATACACTACTTGTGCAGCGTACCTTCCATGGTATCACACTGGGGCATTATTTGTGCCTGAGTGTCCGTTTTGCTACCACTCCAACCTAAACCTAAACCTTCACTAGCAAATGAAGATCTCATGCTCCTTATTTCAGCAACTGAACTTGTCTTACAGATATGCTGTGTGAAGGGACGAGGGAAGTCCTTTAAGATATTTTTCCATTTATATTTATATACGAGTATATACATACGAGTATATCAGAACCTTTTCCCATCACTAGGAATATTGAAGCTAAACATGCGGGGAGACAGGAAACAGTTCTGTAAGATTACTGCTAAAATATCATATTGGAGTCATATAGTAGAGGATTATATAATGCATGTTATGCCATTTCAGCACTTTAGCTATAATATTTGTTTACTGTTCAATGTTGGGCAACTCTTGGATTGAAAGTGCCGCTTGCGTGCCCACAAATAAAGCATTTAAGCGTCTGAAGGACGTACGAGTATCTTGACAGAATCGCCTTTTAAATAACAATTTGTTAAATTTCCGTATTATCTGACAACAATCAAGGCGGATTTGCATTTAGTTTGTTTAATTCAATTACCAGTAATGTTGAAATTTATAAACGTTGTGTGAGAACACAATTAAAAGTAATTTAATTGAGTTTCACTGATTGAAAATATACCCTACACTGATACGCAATCCGAGGCCAATTGCTGCTATTTGACTGTTTTGTGTTATGTTCAATAAGAAAATATAAGGATGTTGAAGGCTCAGCTGGAGCTGTATTTGAGAAGCTTAACCCTGTTTGAGTTATTCAATTGAGTGAGAAATGTATTCATTTGTTTGAGATTTTCCTATGAGCCAATATAATTTGCAACTTCTCTACTTCAGTTACCAAATTGAGTAAGAACTGTGTTTTCTCTGTATTCAATCGATTAAGAAGTTTCTCCGTTTCTATTTGAATTGAGACTTTGAGTGAGATGTTTCTTTGATTCGAGTTGAATTGCGTCTTCTTTGTTTGAGTTAATCAACACAGTCAGACTTGCTGCTTCCCTTTATTCAATTGATTAAGATGTCACCGAGTCCATCTAAATTGAGACTTCTCTCTTTGCATTATTCAATTGAGTGAGAATTGCGGCTTCTCTGTATACCCTTGATTGAGTTGTTCTTCTGATTTGATCAGAAGTGCGACTGCTTTGGTTGAGTAACTTAATTGAGTGGGAATGGGGACTTTCTGTTTCAGTTGAGTGAGATTTTTCCGAGCTACGTTTGCATTATTTATTTGAATGACAATTCCGGCTTCTCTGTATTCCATTGAGTAAGTTGTTCCTCTGATTCGATCTAAATATCGACTTCTCTATTTGAGTTATTCAATTGAGTGAAATCTGTGGCTTTGTATTTGAATCGATTGATATGTTTCTTCGAGTCGAGACTTCTCTGTTTGAAATATTCATTCGAGTAAGATTTACGACTTTTCTGAATTGCTTTGAGTGCGATGTTTATTTGATTCGATCTGATTTGCGTCTTCTCTGTTTGAGTTATTCAACTGATTGCGAATTGCTGCATCTCTGTATTCCATTCAGTGAGATGCTTCTCGGACTCAATCTGATTTACGACTTCCCTAAATGAGTTATTCAATTGAGTGGGAATTGAGGCTTCCCGGTATTCAATTGATTAAGATGTTCCACCGAGTCGATCTGAATTGAGACTTCTCTCTTTGAATTATTCGTTTCAGTAAGATTTGTGGCTTCTTTATATACCATTGATTGAGTAGTTCTTCTGAGTTGATCAGAAGTGCGACCGCTCTATTTGAGTCACGTAATTAAGAGGGAATGGGGACTCCTTTGTATCAGTTGATCGAGATTTTATCGAGCTATATTTTCATTCTTTATTTAAGTGAGAATTTCTGGTTCTCTGTACTCCATTGAGGGAGGTGTTTCTCTGATTCGATCTAACTATCGAATTCTATGTTTGGGTGAAATCTGTGGCTTCTCTGTATTGAATCGAATGATATGTTCCTTCGAGTCGAGACTTCACTGTTTGAAATATTCATTTGAGTAAGATTTGTGACTCTTCTGTATTGCTTTGAGTGCGATGTTTATTTGATTCGATCTGAATTGTGACTACTCTAGTTGATTTCATTAATTTGGTGTTAATTGCGACTCCTCTGTTTCAATTGAGTGACTTTTTTCTAAGCTCTGATGTGCTGCATTTGAGTGAGTTCTTCCTGTGAGTCGATCAGTAGCTCGCTTTCTATGATTGAGTTACTTAATTGAGTGGGAAATGCGACTCTTCTATTTCAGTTGAGTGAGTTTTTTCTGAGCTCTGATGTGCTGCTTTTGAGTAAGTTCTTCCTGTGAGTCGATCAGTAACTCGCCTTCTACGATTGAGTTACTTAATTGAGTGGGAAATGCGACTCTTCTATTTCAGTTGAGTGAGTTTTTTCTGAGCTCTGATGTGCTGCTTTTGAGTGAGTTCTTCCTGTGAGTCGATCAGCAGTTCACCTTCTATGATTGAGTTACTTAATTGAGTGGGAAAAGAGACTCTACTATTTAAGTTGAGTGATTTTTTTTCTGAGCTCTGATGCGCTGCTTTTGAGTGAGTTCTTCCTGTGAGTCGATCAGCAGTTCACCTTCTATGATTGAGTTACTTAATTGAGTGGGAAAAGCGACTCTACAATTTCAGTTGCGTGAGTTTTTCTGAGCTCTGATGAGCTGCTTTTAAGTGAGTTCTTCCTGTGAGTCGATCAACAGTTCACCTTCTATGATTGAGTTAATTAATTCGGTGTTAATTGCGACTCCTCTGTTTCAATTGAGTGTTTGAGTGAGTTTATTCTGAGCTCTGAAGCAAGGCAACATATTTGTTTCAGCTCCTAGAACTGACTGAGCCGAATGGATAAGTGAAAATTTTAGCTCATTGATATAGTTCAGTATCAATGAGCGCACATTTTTACTTTTTTTTGTATAATTAAGTTCAGAGAAACAACTCTCAAAGGTCGGTCGCTTGTTCACTACTCCCCAACCGGGTTCCAAATCTCACAGTAAACTAGCTTCAATTCAATTTGTGGATACCAGAAACTATCTTCCTCCCTAGCTTGACCAGTTCCTTAATTGCTCACTGTAGTGAACAGTAAGTTGATATAATATAATATTAAGAACTAGAACTCTAAGACGCCATTAATAAAAACGTTTAAAGTACGAACAGAATTGAAGTTAATTACCCATTCGGAACCATTCACGCCCGGCCACATGAATATCCGCTGCGCCTGCGCTGTGGCGCGTTATGTAAGCAGCGAGCTTTCAAAATGGAAATGGTGTTTTAAGGTGGAGCAGCGAGCCAGCGAGTGAGCCACACGTGGGTACTCGTAGTGCTACAAAGTGCTACCGCAGCGTTTGGGGGGGTTCCGCCACTGTTCTTTGTTTGTGGCCACTTTAATGGCGCAAAGTAAAAGTGCCAGCAGCAACATTGCCAGGTACTGAACGAAGTGGGGCGGGGTGGGGTTCGATTGGATACTTTGGTTTGTTTTTGTGATGTTTGCTGTGTTGTTGCAGCTCGTGTTGTGCTCTAGAATACACAATTGGCCTGCGTTCGCGCTTGCGCTTCTACTCGCACTCGTGCCTGTGTGTATGAATGGAAATTCAGCGAGTGAAGTGTGGCTTGGCGTGGCTTGGTGTGATTTGGTGTGGGGCTTTTACAACCGCCGAAGCGCTCCTTTTTTAGTTCGCTTGCTTTTTTATTTATAGTTCATCAGCTGCGCTGGCTGTGGGAAGGTCAACTGGTCCGTTTGCTGACGTGTTGTTGTTGTCTGCTGTTGGGGTTTGTTGGTCGGTTGTATTGTGAATTGTTTGCATTCTCATTGCCGCTGACTCTGACGCTGCTGCGCTGTTGTTGTTGCTGTGGCTCTGGTGTTGTGGCTCTGCTGCCGTGGCTGTGTAACTGCTCTTGTTACAATTCTGTTGTGGGTACCTTCGTAAAAGTGGTGTTACTGCAGCACCATTTTTGTTTTAAGCTTCTGCGTTAGTTGGGGCAGAGGCAGGCGCGCCCAAAATTTCATCAGGAATTGTTGGTTTGCTTAATTTATGTTAATTTGAAATTGTAGCGCTAAATTTTATGTTTATGGGCGTCGTTGTGCCTTTAATTATTTCGAGCCAATTTGGTGGAATTTTCTTGTGTTTTATGAAACAATCCATTTTTCAATTTATAATTGTGCGAATTTTTTCCCATTTTGACTTAATTGGTCCAAATAGAATGGATAATAAAATTTTGAGTTTTGTTAATGATGAAGCGAGAGTGTTCTAAATTAGACTCCATTCGCTTCAACTGAGTTTTGATTAGCACGAAGTAGTCTGAGAGGTTCCTTTCACTCTGTTATAACATTGCGTCTGCAATGTGGATTCTGGCTGATTAAAGTCAGCAACTTAGAAGAGGAAAACTGCTGATTGAATTGGGTAAAATCGAAATGGGTTACGCTGATGTGCCTCAGGAGTGCCGCTGAGTTTAGTGAAAATTCGCCATCCCTTGGACAACTCCTGCCCCAACTCCGAGTACTGCGTTATTCTTACTCTCTTTGGAGTTTTGTATTCTGCGGTGGTGTTCTGTAAAATTGGCCATTCATTCTTCTAACTCCTCAGGAATCCCATGGGGTCCACCTGCCGGTACTTGGACTCAAACTGTGGCCTGGATCTATCCTCGTACGGAACTATGATCTCCTGACATTCACCAGAGCAATTAGTCAGATTACAAGACATCCATTGTACTATATTTGACGTCAAAATTTACATTTCTTTGAATCCACCGGATTTGTGAACAAACCTCAGTAGATCCTATGTCCCTAAGTAGCCAAAGAGTTCGCTGCTTAAGATGTCGGTATGAAATACCTCGAATCTGATTCTAACGAAAGCGGGGCATACGCACAAAAAGTGTTCCACCATCTCAAGTTCCTCTCCACAAGCCTGGCAAAGTGCACTGTCTGCAATGCCCATATTTTGCTTATGCTTAGCCCACAAAAAATGAGCCCACAGTCCTACCAGAAGTCTGCAGTCTCTTCTACCAAGTAACAGCAGAAATCTTGACGTTCTAACGGAAATAACAAGTAGCATAGCCTTTGCCTACCTGCTGCCTCTCACAGCTCCCCATTCGCGATGTTGTGTACAGGCAACCCTATCACTAATAGTGGCCATAGTGCTAGCAAAAGATATAGAGAGAACAGGTTCCGGGCCAGTACAACTGGTCCCAGATCCTTTAATCGCAAGTTTATCCGCGACTTCATGCCCCATAACGCCCATGAGTCCTGGAACCCATGCTAGCATCAGACTATTATCGTTACCAACATAATTGAATCTGGTTCTGCAGAGGAGCAGCAACTGGGAAGTGACCAGGGGGCGGAGCTAGGACTTCCTTGGCAGCCTGATTCTCACTGCAGACACAAATACTTAGTATAAATATAGGTAGGTAGGTAGGTACCTACCTAGTATATTTATATACAAGTCAGTGTTGCTTTTTCTATTTAGGTTTCCACTTTAACTCCTTCTTCTTCCTGAAGTTCTAGGAAGTTCATTTCCACTCAGAGTTCCCTATGATTGTGTTCATAACTTCTCCTCGACTCTAAGTTCGTGTTCATTCCTTCTCTTCATCTCGTTTTCCCATGCCAACTTTACTGCGAACTCACTGAAAACTTGACTCATAGCTGAGAAATGGATCGTAAACCGGAAGAAATCTTTCGTCGTAGTTAATCAACTAATATTGCCAACTGCATATCCTTTGGCACTGTAAAAGCACACCATTCGTCCTTGGCAAATTCTGTCACGTTTTGAGTCATTATTTCCGCCCTCCGTTATATCATTAGCAATTTAAGCATATGCTGCGAGTATATTTAATAAAGCGCGATATCTGCGCTCGACTTACAAATTAGTTAGTTGAGTTGACGCCAAGGCTTCCAGACTGGCGCGGACACAAACCGTGCCAAAGCAGACCAGACCAGACCAGACCAGACCAGACTACTACATACAACGGAACAGTTTGGCAAAAGTCTTTCGGCCCAAACGCAAACCACAAATGCAGCGTTTTTGTGCTGGGACATTACACGCCGCTACCACCATCACCACCGCCACCCAATCACAGCGGCGTGGCAAGACACCGAAAAAGTGAATGTCTTTTGTCTGGCGAGCGTTTTGCAATTGAGCCCAACCACACCAAAAATTATAAACCGAAATAAACTGCAATCAAATAAAAAAGTTAGAGCCAATTTCGCGTTTTGGTTTCGCAGAGTAAGAGTCCCAGCCAGACAACTCGTTGAAGGCAGACTATAACTTGGCAGTTGGTTGGTTGGTGGTCTGTAATTAAGACATTAAACCCGAAAATGGCTCATTACAGCAAATGTCAACTGAAGATACATGACAAATTGGAGCAGTTTACGTTGTAACTTGGCCAAAATGGTCATAATTGCCGCCTGATACTGCTGCTGTTGTCTCTTAGATAACAATCGGCGGCACTGTTTTGTGCGTGTTTAGGAGCCATCAAATCGAGGCTGAAACTGCTCAACCGCTTTTCAAGCAATTCGCGCAAATGTCACAGATCCACATTCCAGCTGATTGCCTCAGTTGTCCAGAGCCCTGAATTCAACTCAAGTTTCAATCGTTTCGTTGCGATTGTTGTTGCCCCCTTTGAGGCGCGTAATTTGTAACACGAGTTTCGATCTAACATTTAAATCAACATTAATTGATTTTTTATTGCATTTCAACACAGCTTGAAAAAGTTTGTACGCAAACATTTTGAAAGTGAATCAAATTCGTTTCGAACAAAACACAACAACAGCAAAAAATAATATGAAAAAAATAATTAAAAGGGAAACAAAGAAAAATGAAAAAGTAGGCTGCCAAAAAAACGGGTTAAACCCCATTAGTGTGCTCAGAGAGCGTTGATTTGAAAATCAGATTAATCAGTGACTGATTTCCAGCGCAGAACGGTTCGATAACACTCTTAAGCGAAATAGGTCGGACAGGTGGACGCGTGGAATAGGCGACCAGGCGGAATGGCATCCAAAGTAGCGTCCAAGTTCACAATCGAGGGGAGAGCAACATAGTCGAAGTCTACATTTTTCAGTTCCTTCTGTCTTTAATATAATTACACCTGATTCCCATATCATATCAGACTTTTGATATACGAGTATATTATTTAATTCTGGTTTTACCCAAAAGCTCCCTTAACTCATTCTTTCAGTGCAATCAGGTCTTTGTGTTCCACAACGAGCCCTCTGAAACATCTTTCTCAAAGTAGAACACATTTTAGATCCGCTTAACTACCTCGCATTCACTTAGAATAGAATAGAGAGAATGGTAGGGTAGGCCGGAGAACCTTCGAAGAAGGAAGTCTCCCAGACTTTTAGAATAAGCGACCAGGCGGAATGACATATAAACTTGTACTCAAGCTCACAATCGAGTGGAAAGCAGTGCAACAAAGTCGAACTTTACAGTTTTCCAGTTCACTTCCACATTAAACCAGAGCTCTGAAGCATTGTTGTCAAAGTAGAACACATTTTAGTTCCTCGAGCTCCACTTAACTACCACGCACTCCCTTAGAAAATAATAGAATAGAAATGATCTGCCACAATCGTTGCTCATTACATCGATTTTATTAATGTTATTTCATTATAATCTCCACTAGTTCTTAAAAACTCACCCTTTATTTCTCATACCGCTAGATTAGTTCCGACCTCTCTACACCAGTTTTCATGGCATTTCAAGTCTTCGCACATTTGATTGCATTACTTGTTTCGTTGCTCTGCGTTGTTGTTATAGTTTTGTTGTAATTTAGATGGGTGCTTCCTGATCATGAGCTTGTGGTTCGAATTGTGGTTGTTTTCCTATTGGTACGAGCCTCTTATGGGCTCGCAATTATGTTTTTGTTAACCATTGTTGCTCCAATCCATGGTAGTGTGGCCATTGAGGGTTATAATTCTACCCATGACATGCTTTTCTACTGATTATTTCGATATATTCAACACTTAATGTGGTTCCAGAGCTGCTATAAAGTACTTATAATACAACTGGGAATATAAAAGCTCAGAGCCGTTTGGACTACGACATGAGTATGCGTCTACATCAGCAATGCGGATCTAAATCTACTTATAGTTCCCTCTTTTCTACGATCACCACACATGATTTCCATATCATATCTTCAATTCTTCTCTCCTTCAGTCCACTCAGTGAAGAATATTGCTGCTGTTGCTGAAAGTATTTGGCTAAGCTCGAGAACAAAGTAAAAGTGCTAGCAGCAACATTGCCAGCAACATTGCCATAAAGATCTGGGATTATTCGCTTACAAGGTTCAATTGCGTCAGAAATTGAAACAAAATCCCACCACTTCGCTATTGATTCTCTGTTTGGGATTTGGGGCAGCTGGAATATGACACCAATTTTGCTAAAAATATCATTTTTTCAGATGAGGCTCGATTATGTTAACAAGCAAAACTGCCGTATTTGCGGCTCGGACAACCCAGACATAGTCCTTAAGAATTCTGTGTGACTCTTTGGTGGGGTTTGGTGAGCTGTGGCATAAATGGCCCAATTTTCTACGATAATGAAGATGGCAACATCGTTACTCTCAACGAAGACCGCTACAGAGGCATGCCAACCGCTTTCAGCAATGGAAGATTTGATCTTGGATTAGCTTTGGTTCTAGCAGGATGGCGCTACGTGCCACACAAGCCACGAAAAAATCGACCTTTTGAGCACAAAGTTTAATAAACGTGGAATCAGTCCTTTTATTGATGTCCCTTGACCTCATTGTAGCTGCGATTTGATGCTTTGGGATGGGGCAGCGTTATGCAGACAATCAAGCAAAGATTCAGGCATTCAGGCACAAGATTTGACGATCTATTCATGAAACACAGCTTTACACCATTGAAAATTGTGGTGAATAATTGGGTTTACAGGATGGAGTCCTGCCCAGCCAGACGTGGCAGTCATTTTAATGAAATATTACGTAAATAATTAGTTTCAATAAATCAAGAAACTTGAAAAAATATTGAATGGTTTTTATTCTATAGTAACTTTAAAAAGAAACCTATAGTTGGTAGAATTGAATGGTTTTTATTCTATAGTAACTTTAAAAACTAACCTATAGTTGGTAGAAGGAAAGTATTTCAACCTTCTCACAAAAAACTCATTGCGATTATTGTGGCTCTGTTGTGTGTTGGCGCTGAGAACTCTAATAGTGCCTCTTGTATACTATCACAATCTGAGTTTTCCAGCCCCCTTCTGGCGTTTCAAGTACTTTTGCCTCAAAATTAAATTGAAAGGCACTCGTTGGATGAACTGGTTCTGAGATTAAACAATAGAAACCACACGGAGGCCGTTTAGTAAATGAGAAAGTACTTGAGCGTCCCTCACAATGTTAGTTTTTGACATTATCTGAGAGTCCCTGAAATTAAACTCTCCTCTGTCGAAGAGTCCTTAAACATATCCCAAATTCAAGTTATGTTTGAATCGAAGATTGTGACTATTTCCGGGCTATAATTTTCTCTTCAGAGGATGTTGGTTCTCTCAATAGTTTTATTTTTTTATGTATGATTTTATTCTAATCTTGGAAACAAAATTTAAGAGCTTCCTAAAGCCACCATCGATACTTTTGGTTTGCTACATAGACTATATGAGTAGTCTCTGACAGCAGACTTTTCATCTTCTTTCGTTACTATCGTAAGCTGAGGACAAATTTATATATTGAAAAAATAATCTCGGATTATCGTAAAATTTTGTTCAGTACTGTGGCTGACAATGCTGTCAATGCATTTATGCAGAGTTGACTCTTTCCCAGAATCCTAATTGGAGATCTCATTTTTTTGTTAATAGGTGAGGTTTAATTGGACCAATATCAATGGTATATTTAAGCATAGTTTGAGTATTCAATTCAAACCGTCATATTTGAAAGCCGTAAAAATTTTGGTTGATGGATGCTAAATTGTTCTTAGAATAAAAAATCATATAAAACTAACCCCAGTTTCGACATTTGTTGGGGTGAATTTGACAGGGCTGATGTAAATGAGGTCATGGTAAGATTGAACAAATTTATTTGTCTTGGTCTTCCCATCTCTTTGTGTGTAGACAAGAACAGCCAACGTACAAAATGATCTTATAATGCAATAATCTCGTTGGTGGCAGTCAACACCTTCGAGACCTGTTCCCATCACTGTCCGAAATTTTCAATATTAATATAGAATCGTGATCATAAATTATTATTGCCATTTTTCAATAATTATCACAGTCAGAAATATGAATATATTTATTGATCGATTTCGCAAATTTTGACTATTAAGAGTGTTTTTTTGTTGTTGTTGATTTTTAAGTTTATTACTCCAAAGGTGAACACCTCAGATTAGGAAATTGCAGCTGAGCTTTTTGATTCATTTTCGATTAAACTCTTTCATTTCGAGTTGTGTAGCATTGGCGAAACTGGGCAACTTAATTACGATTGCCCTTGAAAGACTGGCCGGACGCATGTGTGAGCACATTCCAAGAGGGCGGGGCCGCTGCACTACAATAAAAACCGCTAATGAAAAATAAATAAAATCTCTGAAGAATAATTAAAACGTTTTTGTTATATTTTCTTCTCTCAATCGGTTTCAGACAGTGACATTTCAATTCCGCAGCCAGTTCAACAACAACAACAACAACAACAACATCAGCAACAACAACCTTAGAAACAAACAATAAAAGTCCAAGTAACAATAACAACAACAACCACAAACGCAATAATTCATTTGCTGCGTGCGGCACATGAGCGCATGCGCCCAGCCGCGTGTTCGCGTTGATTGTTCAATAGTACAAAATAAAAGCAAAGGTTTGTAAACACGCCGCGCGGGTGTTGAACGAAGTGGTGAACTTGATCAATTGTGTGCGTTACATTCGTGCATGTTTGGGATATTTCTGCGGTTAATACGATTTCGAGCCAAACGCGTGAAATGCTTTTGCCTGCAAGTGAGGAAAATGATACGCTTTAATGCTGCAAAATAGGCCACCAACAACAGCACAAAGGAGGGGGTTACAATTTGCCATTGAAAGGCGCTGAGAGTATCATGATCCAATTTTGATTATTAAAAACCGTTTAGTTGCCTTTTAAGTGAGCCACACTTGATCGAACTGGGTCAAATCATTTCGCACAAATCGCAGGCCGCATTTGTCAAGTCGGCTCTATCAGAAATGCTCATTTTGATGAGGAATTGTCACCACTTTCGCCTAAACCTTGAACTGGAAATAAACACTTCATTTAAAAAGTATGAAATCAAACTAAAAAGGAGCGACAGAGAGTGAAACAGAGAGCACGATCGATAAGAAAAACAAAATATAAATACACGTAATATTAATAGCTCCACAAAATACGAAATTAAGGAATGGCGAGGAAAGAAATCGCACCAATATGGTATGGAAACAAAAGATATTAGGGTAGCTAAAACTTTCAACTTGCAGTTCCATTCTCTCCAGAAAACTAATGCGATACTGAGCTTGACTCGGTCAGGTATTCGCATTGTCGCGAAACTTTTGACTGGGCACTGTAGAGTAATGAAACACCAATACTGTATAAAGATCATTCGAAATGACCTCTGCAGATTGTGTAACGAAGAGGAGGAACCAGCTGATCATCTGCTTTGTCACTGTAATGGTCTCATATGGATCCAGCTTCGTTACTTAGGTAACCATTTCCTAGAGCCGTCAGATATTGCGGACAAATCACCTAAAGGAATCTTTCTGAATTCGTAATGAATACTCTAGACTTGTGGAGCATTTCTAAAAATAGAGGGTGTCACAATAGGCCTGTTTGGCCGCAGTGACTTGGTGACTAGTTTCCGCTCTGACTACAATCTAATCTAATCTAATATTAATAGTAAGATGAGATCTAGTGCTGAGCAAAACGAATAATGTCAGATACGAAGTGAAGGAAGTCGGGAATATACAAGCTTTATAATATTTTTTATTCTAAGAACAATTTATCAGCCATCCACGAAAATTCTCACGACTTTCAAATATGACTGTTCAATTTGAATACTCAAACTAGTCTTAAATAGACCACTGATATCGGTGCAATTAAACCTCACCTGTTAATACAGAAATGAGATCTGCAATTAGTATTCTGGGAAAGAGTCAACTCGGCATAAATGCATTGATAGTAATGCCAGCCAAAGTGATGAAAATTTTACGAAAATCCGAGATCCCTTTTTACAGTGTACAAATTGGTCCTCAGCTAACGATAGTAAGAAAAGAAGATGAAAAGTCTGCTGTCAGAGACTACTCATATAGTCAATGTAACAAACCGGAAGAATCGATGACGTCTTTAGGAAGCTCTTAAATTTTGTGTCCAAATTTAGAATAAAATAAAAAAATAAAACTTACAAGAGCAACAACAACACCGGAGGGGGGAAATAATTGCCCAGAAGTAGTCACAATCTTCGATTCAAACATAACTTGAATTTGGGATATGTTTAAGGACTCTTCGACAGAGGAGAGTTTAATTTCAGGGACTCTCAGATAATGTCAATAACTAATGGATACATAGTGAAGGACGCTCAAGTACTTTCTCATTTACTAAACGGCCTCCGTGTGGCTTTTATTGTTTAATCTCAGAATCAGTTCATCCAATGAGTGCCTGAAAATTTAGTTTTGATGCAAAAGTACTTGAAACGCCAGAAGGGGGCTGGAAAACTCAGATTGTGATAGTATACAAGAGACAATATTAGAGTTCTCAGCGCCACACACACACAACAGAGCCACAATAATCGCAATGAGTTTCCTGTGAGAAGGTTGAAATACTTTCCTTCTACCAACTATAGAGCAAATACATATCAAATGTGACGGGTGAGCCATTGCCTCTTTCTTTTTAAAGTTGCTACAAGTTAAAAACCGGTCAATATTTTCAGCTTTCGAACAAATGAGAGATTAATTTCAGGGACTCTCAGATAATGTGAAATAGTGAGGAATACATTGTGAGGGACCTTCAAGTACTGAACAAATATTTCCCTTTAATCCTCCATGTGTTTTCTATCGTTTAATGTTGGATGAACTGCTACCCAACGAGAACTTGAAAAGTTCATTAGGTAGCAAACGAACTTGAGACGCCAGAATGGTTGGCAATAGTATACAATAAACAATATTGGAACTCTCAGCCCAAACATACAGACGAGCAACATCAACTGGCAATGGGAAGATGGAAATACTCACTTTCTACCAAATATATATCAAATACAACTCAGATATCTATATATCAAATGAGTCTCAGACATCTCACGATGGAGGTTTCGAAGGAGAAATTATCTTCAGTTCTATCTCTGTTTTGTTTAATTTTTATTTTTTCTTTTACACCAAATATTATTATAAATTATGGAAGTATTGTTCTTTAACGTACGAACTTCACTATATGTGATTTCAGTTTAATATAAAACAAGGAAACAATATATCAAAAAGCAACGAAATTTCATATTTAATTCAAAAACGGAATCAAAGAAGGAATTATCAGACGAATATGCTAAACTCTTTTCCAATACCTTTAAACGGATTAAGTCCTTATTTCTTTATAGAGAGATCTATTCACATACATTTCAAAGAAAACTTCCCTTTAATTTCACCAATAAATGGAGGATCTATTTAACTGAAAGGAAAAGTAATCACTTTTTTATTTATTAAAGTTTTGACCAATTATTTTTTTGCCAAGTCGCTTGCATTCAGCTCGAAATTGAGAGCTAAATTTTAATCAGTGGAATCAGGTACTGAAAAAGGACTTACGGCAGCTTTCCAATCATTCTCTTCAACTCATTACAATCTATAAATTTCTCCTTAAGCTACTAGCAAACTGATTTGTCCTACTTCAGTGAGTTAAAATGTGTACTTTCAGCTCACAAGAAGGGTCGGACCAGTTTAGATTTATATTAAATAGGTATCACACCAGTCGGATTTTTTCGCTATATCGAATTGAATAACAGCTGCATTTGTATTTGAGGTGTCATTGTTTATATTATATTTTTTATAATTATTCATTTAGTACAAGAAAGTGTGTTAATAACAACAATAAAAAATTCTAAAATATTCCTTGCAAAACACTGTGAAATAAAAACAAAAGACTGAAACAACGAACTTGCATATTTATTCAGGAAATTTAAAATAATTAAAAATAAATTTAAAATTAAACAAAAAACAAGAAAGAGTCAAGAACATTGTATGATGGTTTTAGGACGGTATATAGAATGGTACTTAGTCAAGTTTTGCCCATTGACGAATACATTCGAAATAATGTATTTCTATATTTCAGGTTTTTAAATTTAAATTTACTCTCTCATCCATTTGAACCAGTTGTGAAAGCAGTGATCCTGCTTTGGTCATGTTGGAACGTCACCTCCGACAGCAGAGTTTCGTTGGTTGTCACCATTCTTCAGAGCTACTCGTATTAAGTTGTCCATCTGCGTATTCTGTGAAAGATGAATGGAAACAGAAGAGAGGGTTGTAAGGCGGCTGAGTCATTCATTTAATGCCTTGTTTATATGTCCAAATGTGAATCTTAATTTCATTCTCTTTCAACAGTGAAGATAAATATCTCTCCTAGTAGGTTTTCGTTCTATACGACTGTAGTCCAGAGTCCAAGGAGGTAACTTTATTGTCAACAAATCATTAGCCTATTTTTCCAGTAGCAAAGGTCAGATTGACAAGCTTCTTTCTCTTCTTGGTAAATAAGAATATTTTGTAGTCCATGTTCTTGCTGAGGATGGTTAATTTAAATGTATCTCGAATCTCTTGGAAATTAGATGGAATTTCTGTTAAATCTGGTCAGTTTATTTAATTATTTGAATACCTCAATAAATAGATTGTTACAATATAAAAAAAACAGTAAACTCAACTGTCTGCCAAAGTGGTAAGAAATATATCAATAAATCAGTCCAAAATTAGATTCTAATAACTCCATTACAACTACATGAGACGGATTTATCAGTGAGGGATCTACCTTTCTCATGCATGCGTTTGCCAACAGATGTGCGCACTAAAAATATCTATTTTTAAAAAGTCCTGTTTACTTTGTCCTGCACTTTGCATTCCATTGAATTATTTACTCTGTTTTGGTTGTGGAGAAAGTGAAGAAAAAGGAACTGCTTATTCAATTTCTGACTTAAGAATAAAAATCAACCAAAAATTGAACACGTAGAATAGGAGTTACCTATCTTATAATTACTTATTTCTGCTTTTTATAAATATTCTCCCAAAACTATGATTTTACTCATTTATTATTATTATTACCATTACCATTGGCCACAGTGCACTTCGACCAATTTCATCTTTTTTGTGAAGATTTAGTTCAACCATCCTAATTGAGGCTCTTGATAAACGTTAGGACTCTATAGGGTTCCATATTCTAGATAGTTTCTGGTACTATGTTAGCAGCCCCATTTCTAGTGATAGCTTTCTGTAGACTGCAGGGCATTCACAGTGAAAGCGCACATTAGTCTCCGGTTCCTGGTTGCATAACTTGCTGATATTTTGGAGGTAATTCCCAACTTTTTCAGATAATACCTGAGTGTAGAGTGGGCCGTCAGGTATCCGCTGAGGTTTCGAAAGTTCTCCCGGTTTAGCATTAGGAGCTTTCTAGATTCTGGGTCCAAACACAGTATGTGCACCAGATATTTCCTACGTAAGCAGAATGACAGGACGGTATAAGCTTCTGCCTGGAAGATTGCACCTAGCACTCCCATCGCAAAACCATTTTGAAATCTAGGGACTACACTCCAATCTTCTAGTTAGAATGGATCTGTGTACCATAGTTGTGCGCCTAGTTTAGGAATCAATTTATGTGTTCCCCAAGATTCTCTCTTTGCAATATAGACTTTGTATGAAGATTGTATTGAAAATTCCACTCTGGGGAGATTTTGCCGGAAACTTTGAGGATTGGGTCATTTTCGAGTATTTGGAGTATGTTCATGTGACCCGTTAGGTCCCCGCTCTTGAATTCAAAGAAGTTACATAGTCTTTTTATTCACATAAATTTTGCCAAATTCTATTTTCATTATGAATAATTTCATAGCAAAGAATGAGTAGGGGCATTCCATTCAAGTCAATACTACTGAGGACATTCTTCAATTATTGCTGTCAATTAAAGCAATCTTTTTAATAATCAGACTTTGACTTGAGTCCTCTAAAATCCCCGTATATTCATAACTTTTCCGTACCATCTCTTCAAAGTGTTGATTGCATTTTCTTATTTAAACCAAAGAAATTTCTCAGCATCACTTCATAAACTTTTGAAAGAAGTGCTGCAGAATTAAGAAACTATCACCGTGGGGACTTGGATTACCTAAGATGAAAATAAGAGGAGATACGATAACAGGATTGCTCTGAATACGAGATCCAAGTTAAATGGTGCCTGACTTATGAAAAGTTGAATTGACTTAAGTACGAGTATAATATGAGACCGAATAGAAAATCTATGATATGATATTACAAAAGATGTTGCAAAAGGACAAGTTGTGATATAAAGGACTAACAAATAATTGGTGTTCTTAGTTCTACCCAAGAATTAAATTAAACTTTGATTTAAAGAATAAAATAATAAATTATTGAAACACTTTCGGTCTCTCATAAATCTCAACTTTAGACATAAATCAAATGCGAATTGTTTCAGCTTCCATTTGGTGCTTGATAAGCGTCTGTTACTGGGAGGCGCCCTCTGGCATTTCCATCCATCATTGTCGGTGAAACTCATTTAGAATTGAACTCTTAACAACTCTTCAAATTTGATTACAACATTTAAAAGCATTTTCCATTAAAATTGAAATGGCAACTGTTTAGCAAGTCAACAATTGCAACACTGCATTTTCCATTTATCAACTGACGTCATGCTGCAGCCGAGCAACACTCGAAGGCGTCACTGCAATTATGAGCACTGTGCGCCGCATCCAAATTGGATCAGTTAATGTAATCAACACATGCACACCTTAAGCGTTAAGACTGGTCTGCTTTGCTCAGGCCAGGCCTGACCTCTGCGCCTTTCCGCCCAGCTGACGCAAACGAAAACGTTTCTGTTATTGTTGTTGTTGTTGTTTTTGGTATGGCAAAAACCAAAACCTTTCAAAACCAACCGTGAAGGCTGCGCTCACCAACGGCACAGCAATGAAACTTCCTCTAACAATTTCCTATTTTTTGTGTTCAATCAAAACTGAATCAAATTAGACCAATCTCAACAACAACAACAACAACGGCAACAACAACAACAACGACGAAACAGCACAACAAATCGTGTGAAAAATATTAAAAAATTACCAAAATAAAATTAACTGTTTAAATTGTGTTAAATTACACGAACGTGTCCGCTGCGGTGCGGCTTCAACCAATTTGTGAATTTCGATTTGACCCAATTCTGGGTCGCATTGGCGGGTGGCTCCACTCGGCTCGGCTCGGGTCGGTTCGACTTGGACTTGGTTCGACTTGGACTTGGTTCGGCTTGGCTTGGCTCGGTTGCTTGCCTCATTTTTAAATGTTGAGCTGAGCTTTTAATTTAGTTGCTGTTTTTGCGTTTGTTTGCCAGCTCTTTAGACTTTGATTACCTGAAATTGCCTATTGGGGGTGGCGGGGCGGCTTGAATTCTCGAGCATTTCTGCTTCATTTCATTGCGCCGCGCTGTGCCATTTGTGCGCTCAAATTCCCTCGCACAAGTATTTCTATTGTCTTGCTGCGTTTCGCTCGCCTGAAGGTCGCGTTGTTCGTTCTTGTAAAAATCATTCAGAATTGATGGCAGCTAATTTAGCGCATAATTTTCATATTTTTTTTTTTTACCTCCAAAGCATTTATTTGCTTAGCTTAGCCAAGAAATGCCTTCGAAAATATTTGAAAGCTAAGTTGGTTTTATTGTTTCTTAATGGGAAATAATACGGCATGAAATGCAACTAAAACTAATTTAATTGCACTTGATTATCGGTGCTTAAGAGTTAATTTAACAGAATTAGTTCTAAAATGTATCGAACTTTACGTGGTGTTGTGTTGATTTAATCGCTTTATAATAGTTTGCTTTCAGAGTGTGCTCATATTAGCTGAGTTGGCCGCATATCAGCCAAGGGCACACTTTTCAGTAGGCAGTTCTTCAAGGATACTCTACAGGTAGGAATATTTGCTAAGCTATGGGGTTGTGCGCAGTTGGTTTTTGAGCAGGTTTCTTTCTATTGCTCTTAAAATTAGATCCCTATGGCACGACTCATCATATAGTAGATATAGCGGTCGTGAGAAGGGCGCACTTAGGACACAATCGACCGTTTGTGTATCATCATATAGTAACAATAGTATTAAATTCTCATTCAATTTGATATGAAAAAAACTTACTTGATTTTTTATTTGATAACTTTTTTTTGTGTGCTAACAATAATAATTTATTATTAACGTTTTGACCAAATATTTTTTTTCCCAGGTCAGTCAGCGGAGTTAGAGAAATGTTTGCTCAAGTTTAAGTGCTTCTGTAGTCAAATAAGACTCTTCACTAGGAATCAATCGGGACCAATTTAAGTTGTGAAATAGGCATAGACAGAATATAAATAATTGAGGTAGGCTGGAGGATAGCAGTAGAAGTTGGTCTCGTAACATTCAGGCAAGCATTGACTCTTCTACTATAAACCTGGAAGTACTCGAATGATGAGTTGTAAAGGGAGGAAAGTTAAACCTTTTCAAACTTCTTTGATTCTTTTATGAATTTCAGTAGTTTGTCCAAGGATAAGGAATATATATAATTGAGGTAGGGCGGCGAATCGCAGTAGAAGTTGGTATCCAAACACTTAGGCAAGCGATGACTATTCTACTATAAACCTGGAAGTAGTTGAAGGATTTGTGAAAGGAAGGGAAACTTAAACCTTTTCAAACTTCTTTGATTCTTTTATGAATTTCAGTAGTTTGGAAGTCTATTTCCAATACATCTGAGCCTAATAAGCGCCTTCTCATTCTGGTAAAGGCAGGCAAATACAGATAAAATGCTCTGTGTCGTCTTGTAATTCCTCCAGACTGGTGACGCAGTTCGGACTTTTGATGATGCATAAGATTGCCTCATTGATTGTGCCTCGTGATAGCCAAACCAATCATCAAAGATCTTTCTTCCGTAATGTTGGAAGAAAATCTACAACTCTCTAGTTCTTACTCTCTAGGAAGCACTTTGTTGTTTTGCAAGCAACTGAATCGGTCCTTGAAAATATTAACCTAGTGGCTCTTGATCCAATTGATAGCTCCTGCTCAAACTCATGTCGAAAATTGACACCACAGTGTCCAGGAAATCAAATAAGCCAAAGTAAATTCTATATTGCGATAGAGTTAAGTCTTGTCTTACATTCTTTGACAATCTTTGAGATGTTTAACGGGCTTTCCAGGGTCTTCAATGTACCCTGGCTATCACTGCAGACTAGAATCTGTTTACCGCGCTATTTCTTAGCAGCAATAGTAAATATATACACTGAACTTTTAACAGGACACTCTAGACTAAATTACCATCTGAAAAAAATAGGCGTGGTAGAAGACGATTCCTGTCGACTCTGTCAAGAGGAGCAGGCAACGGCAGAACATATTCTATGCACTTGCCCAGCGGTGGCAAGACGCAGGCATAATTACCTAGGCAGTGGGTTCATATCTGCAAATCACCTAGTTAAAATTAAGCCCACAGCAGTTCCGAGATTTATAAACAGTCTAGGACTGTTTTAGTTGGGTACGAGGCTGCACAATAGATCTTTTAGGTCGCGGTGTTCTTTTAGCCTGTTAATAATAATAATAATAATAAAACTATAGCATAGTATTATATACTCGTATATTTATGTAGTGACATTTCAAGACCTTACAAAAGCTGGAAGTGGACCCTGCACATCATGTTTCTTCTGTGAAAAATGCAAGCAAATATCTTGGTGAAATTACTATGATAATCACCAGTAAGTTTACTGAAATGAAACGAATAGTTCTCAAAGAATATGTTACAAACAAGTATTCTGAATGTGGGAAATTATATCTGGGGTATTACTGGATTTTATTTCCTGAACTCTTCCAGGGAATACTAAGTTTGTGCGGTTGATCTCTTTCAGCTTCAACAAGGATGCGTGCTAGGTATGGGCATATATACATTGATTATTGCTTATTGTATAGGGGATATAAATGCACCGCGACCTTACGATCTATTGTGATAGAGGCACAAAACTGATTCTGAATCTTGTTGATCATAGTGGGCGTAACATATCAGTGCAATAAACGTACCTAAGATAATGTTATATGTTAATTGTGTTATATGGAAACACACATTCCCATTGGTTTATCTCACATGGATTGGTGAGGGAAAAAGGTGTCTCGGAATCCGGTTAAACCATTGCTATTAATATGATCCAATCTATTTTACAGTAGAATGGGCATCAGTGCCTGAGTGCTTGGATACCTTCTTCTTCTGGGGCTCTTCGGCCTACCCCACTTCTATCGATCCAATATATAATGAAGATTTATTTAGACAACTTTGCACACTGTTTCAAAAACAGTTTTGAGCTTTCCAGAAATTAACAACAGTGTTTAACATTTTTAATAATTAAATTAAAATAAATAAATTAAACTAATGTCGGAGAAGAAAGTTTTGTTATTCTGGAAGATTCAAAATTCGAACTAGAATTTGATTCAGTGATTTGTATTGACAATTATCCAGGAGCATCATTGAAACACGCACCTATTTGACGCACTGGGTGAAAGGTGCATACTATCCATAGTCCAGACTCGCAGACAGAATTAATCGCCATACTGATTAATGTGCGAAATGTGAGAATTCCTCAGCAGTCGAAGTGGGCGCGGTGCAGTTCGTTGTTCGCGTTGTTCAGTTTAAACGCAGCAAGTTTGTTGCTCAACTCTTTCGTTTAAATTTAATACAAGCGAAATATTGACAGCAAGAAAAGATTGTAAAAATTAAATAACATTAAAAAGTGAAAAGTACGACGACCACGCACGGCGATTGTGTGCTACTCCCAAAAATTCACATGATAAAATTCGCAAGAAATGCGATAATACGAGCGTACAGGAAAAAAAAGAGTAACGATCGCTCAGCGATACTCGTATCTATCGAGGCAGTCAGGCAAAAAGAACAACAACAACAACAACAACAACAACAACAACAACAACAACAACGACAACAACAACAACACCTTTTGCTGGCTGCTACAGAAATCTAGACAGCAACATTTACAGCGGCAGCGAATGACAAAAAGTGTAAAAGGCATAAATTAAAGTGGCTGAGACAAAAACAACACCAGCAAAAAGAGCATGAAAGGCAATGGAAAAAGAGGCGAGGAGAAGAAGGAAAAAAAAGAAACCCATATTAAAAGTAAATTGCATGAAAAATGCACGAACTGTGGCAATAATTCCCAATTGCAAAATAACAGCGAGAACGAAACAAAACGAAGCGAAATGAAACGCAGCGGGCGCACGAACGAGCGATAAGTGCGACAAAAACTAAGCCAATAAAAACAAATGCACAGCAACAACAACAACAATAACACCAGAGCAGCAGCAACAACAACAACAACACTGCAGCCCGAGCAAAACCACCCAGAAAACAACCCACCTTGCAGTGTGTACGGGGCAGTAGTCGACTTCGGCAAAGTGCAGCGGCAAGCAACAGTTCCAACAGCAACAACAACAACAACCACAGCAGGCAGCACTAACAACAACGCCTGCAACACGAGCACCAAAGCATAGCAAAAGTGTTTTGCCACAATTTTGCTTTCAATTGCTGCCGTTGCTGTTGCTGATGCCGTCGCCTCGTGCCGCTGCTTGTTCTATTTGTGCTACGCTGTTTTTACTGCCACTAATGCCGCTGCTGCTGTTGCTGCTGCTGTTGCCGCTGCAGCTGCTTCTGGCGCTCACTGCTCTAACTCTCACTTGCTTGGAAAACGCTGCAAACTGCAAAAGAAAAGCAAAAGTCAAGCCTCAAACAGTCAACTGTTTACAACCGCCTCAGTTGGCCACTTCGCACGGTTCAGTTGAGTTCTTCTGCACGTATACGCTCCGTGCGGCTGCTGGCCTGGCTCTTCTTGTAGCTTGGCTACAAATGTTACCGTTTTGTCAATTCAGTTTTTTGCCACTTGTGTGTTTGGGTTTCTTGGCTTTTGCTTGTTACTCTCTCTCTCTCTCTCTCGGTGCCTCTCTCCTTTTGCTTTTGTTTTCCTTATGCTTGAATTTGACTTTGTCTGCAAAGTGGCGCTCTTCGCTTTATTCTCTTAAATTTGAAATCGTGGCTAAAATCTCTTCGATTATTTACACTTGCATTTTCACTGAAAGTAAGGTGGATTTTTATGTGAGGCAAATTGGGGCAAATGATGTGCATTCTTTAAGATTTTTCCAATCAAAGGGTTCCTTTTTGAATTATTGAAATTAAATGAAATTTAAGAATATTTTCAATGTCAACTGTTCTGGGATGATTGTGTGCTATTGAGCTCAGATTAGTTAAAAGTGAAGAATGAGTCAAGGCAAGATCACGATTTGGCATGTTTCCCAGTTAAAATTCCTGTCTTCACTTTTGTGTGTGTGATAATTTTCTCCCTCACCAAGAGAGATGTTACTCCTGCTTTCAATGCTGTTGAAAAGGGACCTGCCAAAGTGAGTTTCATGGAAAAACGAAGTATAAGCTGTCTGCAAACAGGGGAGCGCTGCGTCTAGGCTCTCATGCTTCAGCGGGCAACTACAACTTTGAAGGAGTCAAGGAATTTATATACCTTGGCACCGGTGGTAGGATCACTTGGCTCATGGGTCGATGAAGAACGCAGCAAACTGTGCGTCATCGTGTACACTGCAGGACACATGAACACCAATAATGATGTCAGTCTGGAGATAAAGCGAAGAATCACAATTGCTAATAGAGGCCCAGTAAGCAATTGGGTTGCAGAGCCCTCTCTTTATCGACGAAGCTGACCCTCTCCAAAATGCTCATTCTACCTGTGCCTCTTTATAGCGCTGAGGGATGGGTGGTATCACAAACAGATGCAGCCGCTCTTGGGGTGTTCGAGAGGAAAGTTCTTCGCAAAATCCTTGGTCCTGTTCGAGCTGGCGACGACTATCGCATGCGAATGAACTGCGAGCTGTATGAGCTCTATGCCGACATTGACATAGTTCAGTGTTTAAGCATTCAGCGACTACGCTGGCTAGGTCATTTCCATCGTATGGATGAAGAAGCTCCGGCGAAACAAGAATTCAAAGCGAGAGCCGAAGATCAACGACGAAGAGGGAGACTGTGCCTCCGGTGGATAGACCAAGCTGAGAAAGCTCTGACCACGTTTGGTGTGACTAATTGGAGAAGGCGCGCGCGAAGTAGAGGCGCCTGGCACGAGGTGCTCCAATCGGCTGTAACCCGACCACGGGTTGTAATGGCCACCTAAGAAGAAGAAGCAGAAGACTCCTAAAAACTAGGGCACTACGACCACGGGTTGTAATGGCCACCTAAGAAGAAGAAGCAGAAGACTCCTAAAAACTAGGGCACTACGACCACGGGTTGTAATGGCCACCTAAGAAGAAGAAGGAGAAGACTCCTAAAAACTAGGGCACTCTTTCAGAAACCGGCCTCAGATCTTAATATTGAGACTAAAGAAGGTCAATCAACATAACTCAAGTGTTGCTAAGAAATCCTTGAGACAGTTTAACCGCATATGTCGTAAAAATCAGCTGCAACTAAGCTGCTCGCTGGCTACGGAAATAGTCTTGTATGCCTACTGCGATAATATCTAGAAGAGTGAGGTAACTCATAACCAGAGATTGGATTATATGCAGGGCAGATCTACGGTCTGTATTAATTATAGTATAACTCTCCCAAGATTTTTATTGGTTTCTGGCGACTTCCTCTAAGTATAGACATTTATATTAATCGATCATATAAATCCGACCTCTGCTTATAACTGTGCAGCCAAAGCCACACATTCATCTATCTTCAGTTTCTCTTTGAAGCGTGCTCGTGAACCTCTCTTAAGTCTGCACGAGCAGCGCAGATTACCTTGAATCTGCAAAGCAAGCCGCAGCGAACTCTTAAACTCATGCGCCGCAGCAGGCACCGCAGCAGGCAGCGCAGCTGGCGCACAAGCCAAAGCACAGCAGCGTCACGTAGAGGCGACTGGAAGCAGCAGCGCGCGTGCGCAGCCAGCTCTGCACTCGACGAGCCAAACTACAAGTGTGGCGGTCTAACTAACAGACTGGCTTGACTTGGTTTAGCCCGGCATTGCTGCTGCTGGTGCTGCTGCTCGGCACCGCTGCGTTCATTGTTCCACCGTGGGCCTCGTAGATTCGCAGCTGTTAAGCCTCAGACGGATTTCTGTAGCGACCAGTCGTGCCGATGTTAACTTCCACTTAAGACGTGCTGTTTGCTTCTACACAGTTTCAGAAAAGTGCTCGCACGAGTAGCACTGAACGTACGGTGTTGGCGGTAGTTTTGAACCAAAATACTTGAAATTTTTTTTTGCTCCAAATTTTTGTCAACTTTTTAAGCAACATTTTCAAAATTTGTGTACGGTGTTTTTTCGAACATTTTCAACTTGGCAAATTCAGACACACGAAATTTTGTAGCGTGGACTTGCAAAGAATAAGAACAAGCCAAAGGATACATGGCGTTATCCTGGCAGTGTTGAGCAGCTGAGACACATAAATGCTTCAGTGAAGTTTTTACAGAGAATCTCTCAAGAATTTCCAGCTAAAGGAGAATAAATGACAAAATGAAAATAATTTTCGCTGATATTTTTTGCTAAGTAGCATCTTCAGCAGCAGCTGCAATCGAAGATGTGCAACAGCAGCAGCAACAACCACAGATAAAAAGAAAGTTTTGTTTTTGCTGCTAATCAACTGCACTTTTATTTTTATAATATTTTTTTATATTATATTTTTTTATTGAATTTTTTGTTTCGTTTCGTTTTCCGTTTGCTACGAAAAATCGCGTGGAAATCTTTTGCTATATTTTATTAGCGTTATATACTTTGTTGTTGTGGTTGTTGTTGTTGTTGTTGTTGTTGTTGCTTGGTGCTGATGGTCGCTTCAGTTTTCGTGCTCTTTTGCGAGCGACGTGTTACACTTGTTGCTCGCTGGAGTTGCGTCGTCTTCAGCAATGGCAGCAGCACCATCAACACCATCAGCGTTCTCAGCGTTTCACATGTTTGCAACTTATGTGCTCGCACTTGCAACATTGCTGCACTGCTGCACTGCTGCACCGCAGCCGTTTGTTTGTTTGTTTCTTTGCTGCTGGTTACAATTTTCGTGTGATTTTTTGCAACGACTCCGATTGCCTCAGTCGAGCAATTGAAAATTGAATTGAATTTTTGTTGTTTGTTCATTGAAGAAAATTGCATTGCCACGAAGGAAGATAATAGCGAAGCGCAAAGCGAGAAGAGATCAAAAAAGCATACAAAATAAAAGTGTTGTAATACGTACCGAGTCCACATACGAGTATGTAAAAATCCACAGAAGAAAAATTTTATAATCATAAATTTAGCACCAAAAACGTAGCGAGAAAAAAATCGAGAGCGAAAAAAAAGAAATAAATCAAAATTGAAAAATTGCAACATTGTTCGCCTCAAGTGTGAAACTTTGCGCTGATTTTGCGTGAACTTAATTTAATTTGCGACGAAAATTTCGACAGCCCCGTTGTCGGCGTGAACTGACTGCCGCCAGAGCCGTAGCTGCATAGAAAATTGCTGCGACATGGCTCAGCAGCGCGGATTCGTGCTGCTCTGGTCTTTTGGATTATTCTGTTTGATCTTCAATACAGGTGAGCGACTGCGGCAATTCATATGCTAAGTTTGGCGGGTTGAGAAAGTTGTGTGCCCGTAACAAAAGACCCACGACACGATCGGGTTATTTATAAGAACTTTTTGTTTATATTATTGGCGTAGATCTTTTGTCCATTCTTTAGAGACAAAAAGTTTACAAAACCATAACAAGAAGTTAACAGAAATATAACAAAAAGTTAACAAAACTATAACAAAAAGTTAACGTTGTTTCTACATAAGTAAAATTTATGAAATTTAGACACAAACATAAATATTAAGAATTTGGGTTTGGTTAAAATTCCACTGTAATGGAAACCGATTGCAGTGGATAGCAGAGTAAAAATGTGCGATTGTTTGTATACCCTACAACGATAAATTATGTGATTCGAGGTTTAAGGATGTGCTAGGGATTGTGATTAGGGGTTTAATTAATTGCACTTCTCTTGATAAAGCGTAGGGTTTTGAATATCAAGTCGAAACACCTCCATTCTGATGCAAACTTCCACAAATGATTAATACAACTTTTTGCTGAAGCATTTTAGAGACCAAGCCTGAGGCAGGATTTGAACATGCGATCCTATAAGTGTGAGTCTAGAAAGCTTACCACAGAGGGGGGCAAAATAAAATGTAGCTATACTACTTCAGTGTATTCTGGATCGCTTTATTTTTTTAATTTCATTTATTTATTCTAATTTACAACAGTAATAAATTATATCTACAAACTACACTAGACATTAAAGGCAATGGTCTTCATCTTATTTAAAAGTCTTCAGCTTATTTTATGAAATGAACCATAGAAATAAATTTATATTATGAGGGAATTGCGGTGAATTAGCTGTCAGGACTTTTAGCTCCACTATCACTTTAAATATATTTGTTTTTTCATTATATCCGCCATTATGTGTGTAAGGGTTTGGGAGAATGAGTACCAGACATTAGAGCCTTCATTGATACTCGGAACATGTCACAAGTGACAATAGTTCAGTTCAATCGAAGAGCTCATATGTTCCTTCTTAGAAATTTTGTTACTCTGATGGGTTCATCTTTCATATTTTCTTTTTGCTTATCCCGCTGATATGGAATCACGTACTTCTGACTTAGCTGATGCAGCTTCATAAGAGGCGATCTGCACTTGCCTTATCTCCTCATAGAGTCCATCTCCATATGCCTTATGTTCTAACAGAGTCGCTTAGAACCTCTTTAAGCAATTCTAAATTTTTGGAGTTAATAATTGAAGGGGGCTTCAACTTCATAAAATATTGCACTATGAAGTGAATGAAAGGATATTCTAATTTTTTTACCTTTGTATTTTGTTTTTCCAAGAAAATGGAAAAATGTTGAATTTATTTCAAATTTGACTTTTTTATTCACCAAATTTGTATTTTTAATATTTAATTATATATTTTCTTATATAATTATTTGGTTCCTATCACTGGAAATTGTTTCAAAATCAATCACGTAGAATTCTACAGAACCATTTATTATGCAAGCACCATTCTGAGTACTTCTAACAGAAAATACCTTGCATAAAATTCGTTAAGGCTTTAAATTCCTTAATACAATTAAATTTAATTGTTTGTTTTTAAGGTACATTGCACAAAAATTGATAGATCTGAATTTATCCCCAAAGTTTCCTATAAATTACAATTCATTCATTATAGTCATGTTTTACAGCTTGATGTCAATCTTGTCCTTCTAAAATGCTTGTAATAGCTTCTGAAGCCTCTTCACAGTCATTCTCTGGCAGTGATCCCTCAATGTTCACTTCCTCTGCTTCCTGTTCTATTGAATTCTCCTTCTGTTTTATTTCTTGCACCTCTCTTCGTAGAGAATCTGTGGTCTCTCATTAATTGTATTCCGTTGCTAAGAACAAAAAAAGTTTAATATATATCTAAAGGTTTCAAATTGTTTATTATTGTTGTATTATTTTCTGAAATTTGTTTAAGGATCAGAAATTTAAATAATAATTTAATAATTTTCTGTTTTTCAACTCAAAATGTAGCCAAGAAGAATCGTTTCTAACACCGATTTCGCTTGTATGTTGGTACTCATAACTAATCCACATCTGTGGACATTTTCATTACAACCAGTTCATTCCATTTGTAGTCACTTTAGCTGTAGTTATGGCCTTGTTTATTAGTCCTAGTTCAATAATCTACAAAAACTTTCTGTTCATTCTAATTACTGCATTTGAAATTTGCAAACTTTGTGTCGGACGTACCGTATAGAAGTTAGAGCCATTTGAGGTTTTATCAATGTTTCCATTAGGACTCAAGGGTAGCAGAGTTATAATATATACATCAACTTGACAAGAGGCACGATTAGTCCCCTTGTTGACGCTAACTACATATAAAAAATTCAATTAATTTCCATTTCTAGAACTTCGGACAAAGTTCGACGCATAATATGATGATAGGACGTATAATATGATGATAGGACGTATACTGATGTATATGATGATTTTTATAATTTTCTCTAGAATAATATTAAAAATAAGAGGAAATGTTTTGCATGTTTTCTTAAATTTCCTTTAGCAATGTTACTTTTTGCAATATGGATTGGATCGTCTCATATTCCTTTTGGCAGATGTCAAAAGAAAAGGACGAAACGTACTTCAGCAAATCCAGAAGTCAATACAAAATTGTATAACTTTTTCCTCAACAATTTTATTTCTTTTATAGTTTAAATGCCAATTTTAAAAGAAATTTTCAATTAGAATATCAAAAAGCATCCTTTACAAAACAGGACTATAATTTTAACTTTTTTCGATATTCTTAGCATCGTGTTGTGGCCTATCAATAAGATTGTTAAAATCTTCAGATGCTTTGATTTTATCTGAAAACACAATCAAAAAGGTTGCCATGGTCTTCAGATGCTGTTTTTTTTAGCTGGAGACACAATCAAAAGATTGCCCTGATTTTCAGATGCTTTGATTTTATCTGAAGACACAATCCAAAAGATTGCCCTGATTTTCAGATGCTTTGATTTTATCTGAAAACACAATCAAAAAGATTGCCATGGTCTTCAGATGCTATTTTTTAGTTGGAGACACTTTTTGATTACATTTTATAGCAGAACTTTTACTTTTCTCTGTTGGAAAGAAACCACTTTGATGAAGTTTCTCAGCTCAGAGTGTCCATAGCTTAGTTAATGCATAAAGAAATCACATGGTTTATTAGGCGAATATCGGCACTCCTCCTATAAAGCATATTGCTTCTCTATTTTCATCACATCTCTGTTAGCTGATATACTCGCAAATGCAATTCCAGCAGTTTATCAAGGATGCTCCTATACCAATTTGCAACCTCTCGTGAATGCTATCAGTATATTTAAATTTCACTGACTACCAGACAGAATATTCAACTACTAGAACTGATTTTTGTTTCTGGATATATTCTATGACTTAATTGAACTTCGCTTGATAAATCGTAGAGTCTTGAAAACCAAGTCCAAACACCTCCATTCTGTTGCCAACTTCCACAAATGATTTCATCATTTCGTTTCGGAGTTACTTGGAACCTTCACAGTCATCAACAATTTCTTTTGGTTATTCAACAGATTTTCTCTCCAATTCGCACTCCGCTCTGCTTTACGCATTTAGCCACTAATTTTTTAAAAGCCTCATAAAAGGCCGCAAAAATATCCCTTATTAAACTTGCCGACAGGCCTCTTCCGCCAGCACAGTGACTCAATTATCATTATTTTATCATAATGCCCCTCTTCACTTTTTTCACAACACTTGAGCTGAGCAAACAAAGTGTGTAGCGTGTTAAAATCGAGTCATAAAAAATTGCTAAGTATGAACGGGTCTGGAGTGGCACGGACACCCAAAAAGTGTGTTAATGTTAATGTCGGCAGAGGTTGCTCGCAGTTGCGTTTCTCTCCAAGTACGGTCAAGTGCAGAAGGTTTTCCACTTCTTGTGTGCTCTTTTTGCGGCCCCGCTGGAGCTGGCGTGGCGTTAACTGGTGTGTTAGGTAGGTAGGTAGGTAAAGCGGCCGCCCGAAGTGTGTTATTTACAAGTGTGCTCCAATTATATCTGGTCTCGTTGGGGGCTTAGCAAATAAATTGCATTAGAGCCACTTAAACAACATCCTGATAGGCTTTTTTTAAAATCTTTATTAGCAGCGTATCAAATCTGGGGTGGAGAAGGAAGGCTGTGTATGGGTAATTTGTGTGAAGTACTCTCTGTGTAAATTTGCTGCAAATTAATTGGAATAATTTGTTGTGCCAAATGGGAGTGTAATATAATCTATTCTGCCAAATGGGAGTGTAATGAGGAGTAATCCTCAAAATTTATTCAAGTGAAGTAGATGCGAGGCTTAGATTAAATTAGATGCCTGAGTTATGTGAATTTGACCTTGCGTTAATTTGACTCTGTCGTAGTGTAGTTCCTCATTTTGAGTTTATTCCATTAAATGTGAATTGGTTCCAATCTTGCGGCCTAACCTTCATTTCTGTCAAATGGTTCTTTTCTTGTTTTTATGCTCCAATTTCTCATATTTAAATTCAGTCAAGTGTTTCTAAGGCAGGTGTGTAGAGTGTTCCCCACATCATGAGTTCGATGCGAATTTCTAGTAATTCTTATTCGAGTGGAAGTGTACGACTATCCTAGATCAAGTATTCCTAACCAGCTTTGATTATGTTTATGTTATGTTTTTAATTAATTTTTATAACTTTTAAGGCTATAATAAGCATGATTATGCAAGTTGTTGAAAGCAATATCACTGCATATCTGGCATCTATGAAAAGAAAATGGCATATTGGCAAATGTTCATCCTTTTTTTGAGTGAGCACTCTTCCCTTTATTATTAGTATTAAACTTTCTTTTTGATGGTATTTTTTTTACATTATTCTATTTTGTATTATACAATTATTTCATGTATTAAGGAGCATTAATATATCTGCTTGAGTTCCTTGATTCCCGTTTCCTATAAGGCTCCAGGAGCTAGTTTCGAATCGGTCAAAATCACATGCGGTTTCAGTGTTGCCGAAGATATTGTTAGCTTGGTGGCTGAGGGAATCTCAATTGGAAAAGTCGGCACAATTGGCACAATGATAGATTCTTTGACTCCACAAAGCCTGAGGATGATGCATGAATTATGATTTACATCTGCATGAAATCAAATTTGTTTGGTTTATGGTCACTTGATTAGATCACTGTAGTTCAACTTGGAAAATTCCATTGAGCCATTTGAATTGGCACAATGATAGATCCTTTGACTCCAAAAAACCTGTGGATGATGCATGAATTATGATTTACATCTGTATTAAAACCAATTTGTTTGGTTTATGGTCACTTGAGTAGGTCACTGTAGTCCAACTTCGAAAACTCCATTGATCCATTTGATAAACAATTTTGCTAGTATACTTAATATGAGTCTGGCAAGAGTCGAGAGTCATAAGCAAGTATTCCATTGTGTTGTTTTTGAAGAAGACTTTCGTTCTGAGGTTCCAAGTAGTGTAACAGAAGAATTTCTCCATCACAAGATCCGCATCTAATAGTAATTTTTTCAGTCAATAATCTGTAATCTGTATTGGTTCCCTTAAGACTCTTCCTTCTCCCAAAATAGAAACAGTCTCTTCAAACTTTTAAATCAATAGTATACATATTATATATGACTGGATCGCCATGTAATAAGCCTGTACCTAGGAGTGTAATAAGCCTGTACCTAGGAGTGTAATAAGCCTATAGCTAGGAGCGAACAGATGCGAGTAGTTAGCAACTCTTTATACAGAGGGGTAGGCCGCTTATCAAACAGGCAAATAGCCAAATAGAGTTTTAACTTCTCAATGTTTATACAGCGGAGAAGTTACGCTTGTGAAGAGAATTAAGAGTTCTTTGCTTAATGACAGCAGAATAATTGATATACTTTCCACTGATGTTTTGAATAGATATTGTTACAAATGACAGGATTAAGGAACTGTTTCCCATGCATTGGTTAAGGAGTTGGTATACTAATGATCAGATGAAAATATGTTCCAAATGTAACGCAATTTTCACAAGACATCAGTGAGAGATCTACCTTTCTGACTCATGCAATTGCCAATAGTTTGCCTCACTAGAAACATCTACTTTAAAAGAGTCCTCTTTACTTTGGAATACAACTTATATCAACATCATTTATCTGTTAGATCTCTTCTATTACAAATGATCCTGGAGAACATTCAAGGCTTTACAAACATTGTTTGGTAACTCGAAATATTCGCTTTGGTAACTTACTGCTATGAGTAAGGATTGATTAGGGCTAAAAAGCCTTCTCTTTAAAGTCTTGACAATACATTCACTACACAGACACTCATATGGATAAAATAGAAGGGCAATTGTTTCACATATTTTACCCCAGGCTTTCCCATATTTGATCTCAACACGTTCACATGCACAATTTTGTATTGAATCAAACCCACAACCACTCAAAGCAGACTATGAGGAGATCAGACTACTACTACTACTATGAGGAGAGCCCAAGACAAATACATAATTTTCGTATACATAAAACATAATTATAAAATTCTTATAGTTATTTCTATAAAAAATACCTTTGTATATTTAATTAAATGTTTGTTATTCGATCATTTTAGTTACCTAATGTAAAATATACAATACTAATTCATTAATTAATAATAAATAAATGATTACATAAGACTTTTACGAAAAAGGTTGCGGCATCTTATTTAAATAAACTTATTTGGTTGCCCTACTTTAAACAATAGGAAGAAAAATTATTAATATAAAATCAGTTGGCCTCGACAGCGGTTCAGAGAGAATAGTGTTACTCCACCAAACTAGAGGAGGAGGGATTGAGTCCTAAGCAGGCATGGTCTGCTAATGTTCTTCTTCCTCTTCGTTGAATTTGTGAGATAGTTGTCGTTCTTTGGTCCATTCTTCGGGGACACTTTTGCACGTCTAACTTGCATCTGAAGATATTACGGACCCTTATTTATTGGGAACACTGGAATAGACTATACTCAACTACAACTTTCCTGGCATTCTGGCAGCTTATTCTTAGTCTTATCTATAAAGTATTTGTCAGCGAACACACTTTGAGTATTACATGAGCTGCAGCCCTTATTCCTTTTCTCTCTCTTCTCATTCATATAAAAGCCGCTTCCCTCGTAAAGTAAATAACAAAACACAAAACAAAGAAATGTATTTAAATAAATATTAGCTTTGCAAATCTTCTTCATGCAACACTAACAAAGAGACGCTTGCACAGCAGCTTTGAGGCAATCCAAATAAAGTTTTCAAACAGTGTTTTAATTTATGCAACATCAAAATGCCACCCACAGAAAATGTTGGAGAAAACACAGTAAAGCAAAGCAAAGTAAAGCAAAGCAAAGTAAGGCAAATCACGGCTCAGCATTTTTAGAGCCAGTAAAAAGTAAATTAAAACTCCTATTTTTCTTTTTACGATGCAGCACTTCACATGCAGCCACAATGCAGCTTAATGCAGATGAGCCATTGAACTTATGCAGTGCAATTAATCAGCATAAAAGCAGAGTAAACAAACAAACGCACAAACACACTCAACTAAATTTTAAAAAAAATAAAATTAATTGATAAAATATTTTATTGGATTTGAATTGCTTTATTTTTAATTTGCGTTTGACTCAAGTGTGAGAAGTAAGTCCGCCAGAAGCGCTAATAGTGGAGAAGAAGATAACGTAGCAAACACTCTACTACGGTGGCCTGGCAGAAAGCGAGCCATAGTCCGGCTGACGCTTAGACGATTCAGAGTAGTTAGCGTCAAGAGATGAGCTGAGAGCAGTTGCTCGTGCCCAGCCGCACTGCCGTTTGTTGCAGTTGATTTATACTGACTTTTATGGCACGAACAAGCGCGCCTATTTGCTTCATAAACGCCTTTAAACGCTTTTCAAATGCTCTGTCTGCCCAGCAATGGGGCGCTCTTTTCTTTTATTTCACATTTATGCTTTGTCTTTTCCTTACGGCCTTTGTTGGTGGTGTTTTATTTGAGCTGATAGTTTTGAGCGATTTGTGTTTGTTTTGTTTGCATTTTCTATTCCACATTTCTTATTTTATTATTTGCTTAACAAAAAAACAGCTTTAATGGCAAATGAAATCATCATTCATCAACAGCGAGAGCGGACATAAATGTTCATATGTAATGTTATATGTATATATTTATGTGTAAATGATAAACAAATATTGTTAATATAATGTTGTTATTCACAGTCGTCGTATATTTGATGAAAAGTGAGAGAATTCCTTATTTTAACACTTCTTCCTTTTCAAGCATTCTTGAGACGAGAGTGAAATTCTGTTGATTAATCGAAAGACTTAAGAAACGAACTTGCTGCACAGCAAATATACAAGTTCGTTGCTTCAGTCTTTGGCGGTACCAAATTTTCTAGGAACCGGGGTTGTATCCAATTTTTCGGTAATTTATTATGTCATTATGTAGAAAATAGTGATTAACACAAGAAGTACACAAGTAGACAATGTAAAGAAACTAGTGAATATACAAAATATGGAATTTTTGTTGGCAAGAAAGCACTGAAGAGTGATAAATATTGCTAAACAGATTCAATTTTAGAGGAAGAACTGAAATGATAATTTTCTACATATGTAATTGGGAAGCTATCACTGTTACCACTATTAAATTACTCGCTCTATTAAATGCCTTCAATTGAGGATCTAACTGCTTATCCTTTGAAGCTTCCTCTTTACCTTAACATAATTGTGTTAGTAGGCAATTTCTTATCATTGTGGTGGGGAGATTTTTAGGAATGTCAAATTTTTCAGCTGGATTCTCACTGTGCTACTTTAGTGACTCACAATCCGCTGGATATACCATTCAATACATATTCCAATACACAACATATTTCTGTACATAATTCAAGTACTCTAAACTTTCTACGTATTCTACATAAATTACATATTTTACATTTTCTACTTGTTCTGCACTTTTATACGTTCTCTACAGACAAATGTATATTATTACTGAACACATGTATTTGGCAAAATTAAGATATGAGCTGAAACCATTGCTTCCCCACCTGCCATCACTTTTTAGCCATTTTTGTCAATTTAGAACAGTTTCCTTAATGGATTTCCTTAACGAAAGACTTGAGCAACAAACTCGTTTGGCAGTGTTTGCCGAATGCAGCGCTCATTTTAGCGCTCTTCAAATTCACTGCATTCAAACACGTTTCTTCGCTGTAAGCTGCACTAATGAGCCTGCTCGCACACCGTTTATTTTCTCGCTGACCAACTACAGTTTGTCAACTTGAATTCGGTAAACCCCGTTTCAAAGATGATTAAAAGCGAGCTGGCAAAAATGGTGCCTGATTATTTTTATTTTATATTTAGATAAACTTGGTAAAATCAAAACTAAACTCGTTTTGGTTTTGCCCCACCAAAATACGCAGACTCGACGCAAGTAGATGTCACCCAATGCGCTGCGTTTAATGACAAACTTGCGCCACGCCACAGTTCTTTTGGCGAAGCAGCAAAATTATTAAATAATCTTTACCTGTTAATAAAACCAGATTCTTTTTTCTTCGTATTTATATATAGGAACCCTAATTTATTGCTATTCTTAAACAGAAATTGTCGCGTTGCCAATTAAAATGCTTTTGAAAGTTGAGCAAAAACAGAAAAAATTAAAAATAAGCATTATGAAACGGAAATTATATAGAATCAGCTTAGTAAGTAGGAAGCTAACAGCGAGGAAATATATAAACAAAAAATTTTTTGAGCTATTGTCACGGCAGATTTCAGTGTCGTTCTCATTGTTTGCAAGCGACAAATTAAATTATGCCAAACAGACCCGATTTACGGGGCTGGTTTCTGTGCTCTGTGTCAAAATTTAAGGTTCCACTGACATTGACTCTGATGTTCTACTCTTGGCGCACCTTAAACTTCTCTACGCGCAATTTCACACACTTCCGAGTCTGGTTGGAAGTGGTTTTCTGTTCATGATTCTAACTCCACACAAGGCCATTATGTAATCTGTGCGCGAATAAAGAGCACATTTAGTTTAATTAATGTCAACTCGGCCTCTTTGGCCGTAACTGCCAATTGGGCGGGCACAGATGTGGGTGTAGCAGTGGCAGTCGTTGCCATTATTTGGTAGGCCATTATTTTCCTTTTGCAATAGAATCGCCTCATTTGCTTTATCATTTAATTAGTTAGCGGTACATTTTGGTTTATGGCCATTTAAGTTCGCGTTTACTATAGCGGGCATATTAAAAAAATATTAAAAATACCATAAAAAGATACATCGTAAAATTAGCAAACCCACTCCACAGGCTGTAAATGTAAATTGCTGTACAGCGCCGAAGCGGAGACAGGTTGAATTTTTAAATGTTTGTTTTCAAATTTACTTCTTTTAAAGTTGAGGTCGACAAACTCATCGGCAGACACATAAATTGTTAACTGTAGTGTGGACATAAACAAAACCAGTCAAATGGTTTTTCTAACTTCGCTACTTGAAACTTCAGAACTTGTTCTTCAATTTCGGCCGAAAAAATTAATTAGTTTCGGCTTTTTTTATTTCTGCAGAACTTGAGGTGTGAAAGAGAGTGAAAGGTGCCAAGTGGTAAGAGCGAAAGTACTCCAGTCACTTACGAACTGCCGACATAGCAGCGGAGTATGAAAGTGGTAGAGAGGAGAATGAAACCACAAACAGATAGGAAGATGCGGTCGGTCAGTCCAACTATTAGGGCCTTTACAGCAGAATATGACAGTGGTAGAGAGGAGAATGAAACTAAAAACAGATATAAAGATGGGGTCGATGGGAGTCTAATAATTAGGTCCTTATATATACCACTCTTATTCACAGTGTTGGAATGATTTTTCTCTTTTAAATGTGGAGTACTTTTGGCAAAGTTATAGGATCCTGATTACCATTTAATCGGTCTTATTGCATATCAATCTGCTGTTCAAAATGTTTTGGTCGTTGTTTGTAGGTTTATGTTTACATAAGAATCCACAGGAAACAATTTTTTTTGTGATAAAAACAGTGCGGAAATGTCGCAATTCAGAGTAAATGAGTACATTTGTAGATACCCCGGTGAATCGTTAATGGTGACCTAACAAGCACTCTGTAATTGGTAGTCCTAGCGTAGGTTTCCTCCTCCCAATTTTTTACTTTCTAGCTTGACGACATGTTCAGATTGTATGTACTTCAACTTCAGCTTCCTTTGAAGTGTTAATGAGAGATATTATTATTATTATTATTATATGTTACACCATTATTAATTATGACTACAAGGGCTTGGGGAATGAGTACCAGCTACTGAGGCATTCGACTCGAAGAATTTTTTTTTTTAAAGAAGCATTTTTGAGACCGAGCCCGGGGCTGGATATAAACCTGCGATCCTCTGAGTGTGAGTCTAGCATGCTTACTACTAGACCACAGAGGGCGACTGAGTGATATATATAATATTATATAATTTACATATAATATTAAATATTGTTTTGAAAATTAGTGTTTCAAATCGTTCGATCACTAGATTTGAGGAGCAATTTTCTTAAGCCATTCCTAGGAATTTTTAGTTCAACACAATTCCATCAAGTTTCGCCTTACTTTTTATGATTTTCTTCCTTCTGCAGCCAAGTCAGATGTGACAAACTACGTTACGAATCATACTATTTTTTGGGGTGTGGATCATTGGTCATTCCACTCATTCCAGAATTAGACGATTAAGACTCCAAGATATCTTATATGACTCGTTGTTTGTGGATAGTTGTTTATGGCTTTTTGTTTATGGCCTTCCATTAATGACTTAATAATATTTCACTAATGACGTCACTAAAGACTAATCAGTTATATCATTTATTGTTCATTCTGTTTTAGTCTTGATTGACGATAAGACTATCCTGTCACAATATCAGCTTAAAAATATTTATGTCTTCCCTTGCTCAGAATTGTCTTCAGAATTTATAATTATCATAAATTATTCAACAAATAATGAGAGGTATGAATTTCAAAGCCACATTTCGCTAATGATTCAGGTTTCCTGTTTAAGATTAGACGTGATAATTGCACGTGGGTAGAGTCTGGGTTCATTGAACTCCATAAACAAAACTACTTCTTGCAGAGGTGATGTTAATATAGTGGTTATTTAATATGATGTACAAATGCTTTCGCTTGATTTATAAACTCAATTTACATTTGGTTCCATACTTCCACGTCCATAGAAATTATGTCTTGTATTGGCTTCATCCTTGGATTGATAATTTGTTCCATACTTCAATTTACAATGAAATAGCAATCTTGGCTTGATCCTTGATTGTATAATTTCTTTCTGATTTCCCCATTTACTGAAATAGCGGTCTAGTCACGATTTAGTGTATATATGCGAAGGATATGTATATATACTCATATAATTTGTAAGCATGAACATGGAACTATGTAGTCTAGGGTCAATGGCTTGCTCGTATTCATATTTTTCACAATATTCATTAAATAGATATGTAAATATGCTGATTACAATTATATCCATTTCAATCTCAATCATGATGGAGACATATCTACGAGTACACTAGAATTTCCCCATTCCTTAGAAATGCTATAACTGAGGCAGTAACAAGCGTTGTCAGGTTGCTGGTTATGGTTTCTCTTACTCAGGGAATTTGCATTATTTCTGATAATATGAGAATTAGCTGTGCGGAACTGATGCACTGCACAACATCACATCGATTGTATTCTCTATTACGGGTTGTGATGTCATTTTGGGCATGTTACCTGTACTACGAGTTGTGATACCATTTTGGACACGTTACCTGTATTACGAGCTATTGATTGCTTAGCCTACAACAAAAGAAGCCCTATGCTTTTATGAGGTCCTTTACCACTTCTGTATGATATTGAGTAGCGCAAGAATTTCCTGAAGTATTCACTGCACATCTATCAAAACTGATACATCACTGTGAACAACAACTGTCCAAGCGCTAATTCCTTCTATATCCACGTTCATACAAGTATCTGGCGATATCAGTGTCGCATTCATTCAGTTTTTGTGTTTGTTGCAGTATCACAGGTTTATATAGAATAGAAGTGAGGTAACCCACAGAACCGCCGAAGAAGGAGGTCACCAAGCACTCAGTCATTGATGCCCATTGTACTATACAGGTTTATATAGTTTCGCAATTTCTTTTCGGTTTCTTTACAGTTTTCTCTAGACAAACTTTTTTGTTGTTTTTATATTCCCATTTGATTTATTTTATTAATTCGAAAGCATATTCATACCGTCATCGGGAAACCGATAAATTCCGCCTCTAACTGCCTTTCACGCACTGCTTTTATGACATAACCAGTTGGCAGCAAGTGCCAAACATGGCAACAAACGAATTGCCTGGATTTTCATGGGCTATTAAAAAACAAAAGAAAGTGCCAGATTAGCAGAAATTTGCTCAAGGGACGGCACTCTGGCCCAGCGGAGCTGCAGAAAAGAAAATTCTCATAAATCACGGCGCTAAAGTGCCCGTTCGTCACGCCACCTGAGGTGAACCTGAAACAATGCTTATCCATCCATACTGAAGAGTGTGATGGATGCCACACTCTTTCGAGGGGAGTCTTCTCTCGCTAAGCTGTGGCAAGCGAAACACACACTTCCGAATGCGACCGCAAAGGGAGCAAAGTTGTAGGAAGTCGGTGCGTTAATATTCAGTTTTTTATGCCACCTCTTCTGTTCAACTTAATTGCAGCACAGCTGAGGTAATTATACACCTGCGTAAATGTTTCACATGAAAAACTTTTGCACACTTTGTGCGAAAAAGTAGCTTCGAAGAGGCCCCACATACAAATTGTCATCTTGGCGGCGTACTACTTTCACGCGCTGCCTTCCATCGGCGGATGGTGCTGAAAGTGCAAGTGAAAAGTCGGCTCGAACAGGCGGCTCGAACAGTCGGCTGGATTAGGAAGAACGCCTGAGCAATATGCAAATATGTATTTTCGCAATCAATCGCAATGGCATGCATCCAAGGTTGGTCGGTACCTAGGAAGCGTGTGTGTTGCTGGTGTGCAAACAAAATAAAAACCTACATTAAAGCAATTTTTTCCAAATACGAGACTCGTATTCGAACGTGCCTGGTCTGAGCTTGGAATGTGCGCACTTACACAAACATGCAAAGCGTAATAACAACAATAACAATAGCAGCAGCAGCAGCAGCAGCAGCAGCAGAAACAACAACAGCAGCGACCATAATTGCAACAATTTCTTCCTGCTACTTACAGTACTGCAGCCCAGTGTGGCTTTTCTTGTTGTAGAAGTACAACATTTACACATATTTACAGTAAAGAGCAATTAATTGTATGCAAGTCAATTGTAGACAATTGCTTGGCTCGCGGGCCGGTTGCTCGGTGGGTTTGCTGGGTTGCCTGGTTAATTGCCCGACTGTGCTCGGCAGTTAAGACACTTTACTGGGCTAAAACACAGCGCAAACAGAAACAAACAACTTCGAAGAAGAAACATAATGAAAGTGGCACAACTTCGATTGCTGGCTGCACTTGCCGTTGAGACATAACAAAGACGTACGTGCTCGTAATTAGAAATTTAAATCGATTTGCATGTGAAGCACTTTTAATTTCTATTGGCATAAATTAAGTGAAGTAAGTCAAATCGGGTTCCAGAGAGTGTGAGAGTCAGTATGTGGTGCATTTATTTTATGTAATACGAATTAAAACTATAAATATGAGTAAAATCAGTCATTAAGGCATGAAAAGTAAGGAAAATATGCGGGCAAATATGATTGCTTCATGGAAATATTTGCTCATTTATGTTTACGCCTTTTTTGCTCAGGTGACTTCAAAGGCGGTTGGAATTAGAGTGATTGAACTGGGCTATTAAATGAGACTATGCAATCAACGGTAATTAAGGAAGCTGTACATTCCGTAACAAGAAACGCTTAATTCTCAACAGAGACCAAAAATTACATAGAATTGGCCTGGAAACCCATAATATTGAAACTAAATGCGACTGAATATTGAGGGGTCGGAGTATGGAACATTTCTAAAGTGATTGGTTTTTCCAATTCCAGTCTAATTCTGTTTACTCTAAAAACTCAAAATGTGTGTAATTTGGTAGATTTATAGTTATATTGAAGCTTAGTAGTGATAACTGATGACTGATGAAACTGAATGGGACTTAGTATTGAGTGAATTATGGGTCTGAATATGAAACATTTCTGCGGTGATTGGACTTTTCAATTCCAGGCTAATTATGTTTACTCTAAAAACTCAAAATGTGTGTAATTTGGGAGCTTTATAGTTATATTGAAGCTTAGGTCTGATGACTGATGATTGATGAAACTGAATGGGACTGATTATTGAGTGAATTATGGGTCGGGGTATGGCAAATTTCTGAAGTGATTGGTTTTTCCAATTCCAGTCTAATTCTGTTTACTCTAAAAACTCAAAATGTGTGTAATTTGGTAGATTTATAGTTATATTGAAGCTTAGTACTAATGACTGATGGAATTGAAAGTAGTCACATTGAGTGAATTATGGGTCAGAATATAAAACATTTCTGAAGTGATTCCAATTCCAGTCTAATTCTGTTTACTCTAAAAACTCAAAATGTGTGTAAATTGGTATATTTATAGTTATATTGAAGCTTAGTACTAATGACTGATGGAATTGAAAGTAGTCACATTGAGTGAATTATGGGTCAGAATATAAAACATTTCTGAAGTGATTCCAATTCCAGTCTAATTCTGTTTACTCTAAAAACTCAAAATGTGTGTAATTTGGTAGATTTATAGTTATATTGAAGCTTAGTACTGATGACTGATGAGACTGAATGGGACTGATTATTGAGTGAATTGTGGTTATGAATATGAAACATTTCTGAAGTGATTGGTACTTCAAATTCCTGTATACTTCTTTTTACTCTAGATACTCAAAAGAGTTGTGGCGAAGGAGTCCTGACCGGCCATTGTGACATTGGCAGACATGCTCACATACTTAACCCACCCTCCAATTAATTTTGTCACAGCTGCGGGTTGTTCGACATCCCAAATATGTTGTGATACTGTTCTGCCGAGATGTGATACTGTCCAGCGAGAAGTTTCCATTGCTGGGGGTACCTTTTCTCGAGGATATTGCAGAGATATCCTCCATTAGTATGTATAAGCAAGATAGCTCAATTCATCAGGGAATCGCACTGGTTTCCCGTTCAGTCCCGGAGGGGTGTTGCAGTTTAAGGTAATCAAGTCTCTGTGGTATTACAACGGGCCAATACTTGGTCTAGGTGAGCATGCTTGGCTGCCACCTTAACCCACACAAAATGTGTCGAAATTGGTAGCTTTACAATTATTTTGAAGATTAGTTGTGATGATTGATGACTTTTCGACTTTTATGAGAAGAGAAAAAGCGTTCAATTCCAAGAACTTAGTCTTCTATCGAGTCATCTATCAAAAACACTTAATTTGTTGTACAACTTGGTTGAATTTTAGCTTCACTCTTCTAGGTCGCATATCCAAGCCGGCTTTCAAACATAACTCTTGAAGAGATCTTGCTTAGAAAGCCTGTTAACATATCAAAAGTTTGACATGGTTCTATGGACGAAGTTTCTCCATGAACATTAGTAACTGCAACGCGAACTTATCTATGCAGGTTAATGGAATATTGTTCAATTAGTTTCTAGTGCAACAGCATGTGTGACTTCAGTAATATTTTGCTCTAAAGTATATGCAATTTGGGTCAGTTTTTAGTACCTCGTCTCACTGAACTATATTGAACGAACTACTAGAGAAATTCTTAATAACAGATCTTATGCAGAACGCCATATTGTGCCACACAGATCAAAATTGATACCGCAATCCAACTGTTTAGCATGAAATTGTGTTCAAAATTGTGTGCGAATACACGAAGAGAAATTAGTTGGAATATATTTGAATTTAATATTTTTAAATGTTGTTTATCAACTCGGATCATCTTCAAAAAAATTGTGTATGCTTCCAGCATAAAATTAAAAACGTGACAATCATTCATTAAAGCCATAAATGTTGCGATAAAAGCACAATAAAAACTATATGACAGCAATATAAAAGACCGACGCGACACTCACGCCGGCGTTTAAAGCTCTGCAGACATTTACCTTCGTCAGTCGTAAAAGAGGGGAAAGAGAAATGGAAAAAAACATTCAGAATGCCAGAGAAATGCGCTTCACAAAATTATTACCAAAGTTATTGCTTTAGCGTTGCAGTCAGCGGCGAGCAGGCCCCAAAAACACCTCAAATACACCTCAAAAACTCCTCAAATCACCACCCCCCCCAAACCCCCCCCCCCGGGAACACCTCAGTAGCCACTCAAACTCAAAAATCGCAACAATCAGTAAAAGAGTTAAGCAAGCAAACCATAACCAAGTCAGACACAACCACTGCAAGCGGGACCTGTACGAGCGTGTCGTGCATTTTGATGACACAATAAAACAAAGGCCCATAAAAAACACTCTTTAACACATCGCATTGGCGAATTATTGTAAATAAAGGAATAAACCGAAGCAGAAGAAAAGAAAGCGCTTTCCATTTTCATGTAATTTTCATTTCATTAACACCAACTGCATAACAATTGTCACGCACGATGATGCCGCTCGCTCCCCTCAGCGTCTCACTGACAGCCACCGCAGAGGTTCCCCGGGTTGGGCTGGGAAATGGGCGACAAATGAAATCACGGTTCACACAAACGCACAAGGTCATGGGAAGGGGAGTGCGCCTCAATCAATGCACACTCTAAGAAAGCCCATTGTGGAAAACTCCAAGTGCGTGCGGCTCTGCTCGCTGTGACGAGTGAGAAATAATTCATTATGTTTTTTATTAATTCATTCCAATTCAGCTCAGCTCAGTTCAGCGGTGGTGGTGGTGGCGGTGTGCTAATGAAAGTTTTCGTGCCCGCTCGCATGACGCAGAAGCGTGTCGTGCTGATTTTAAGTTGAACTTTATTACAATTTACGTGCTCCAAAATTATGCTCGATGAATTTGGTTTTTGAGTGTTGGCATATTGTTAATATACAATATAGTATGTGTTTTTGTTGTATTTCTTTGTAATTACAAATTTCGTCACATATCGCAATCAGCAGCGACTGAATTCGGCAGTTATGCATGACTCCACTGCAAGTGAAAACGAAAGTTAAAATGTACTGCACGGCGTTGTCACAAACGTCTCCAGAAACGAGCCCGGCTTATGTAAGCCTTTAAAAATCATGCTTATGGGTTTTGTTAACAAAAGTGACATGCAAAATTTTAACACTGACTGTGAAAAGTGAAAATTTTAGCGCCATTACAAGTACTCCAGATTTTTGATGTACTTGTATATTATCAACCAGAACCATAAATGTTGTTGCTGGGAAGTTTACAGTTTGTAGGACTAAAAATCGTAATAGTCTGTTTAGCGCCAGTTTCACTTGAAGGCAAGATTATTGTCTTGCTGCAAGGCACATGATTCCAGGCACATAATTAATAGGACATGAAACAAGTGTGAACATAGTGAATGAGGTTTTGACATGACAGATATCTTGCGGCACATCGAATCAGAGAACACTCAAATATATGTTATCCTCGCCCTCTGTGGTCTAGTGGTAAGCATGCTAGACTCATACCCCGAGGGTCGTAGGTTAAAATCCTGCCACGGGCTTGGTCTCCAAAATGCTTCTTTGTATAAAATCTTTTTCTCTTCGAGTCGAAAGCCTCTGTAGCTAGCACTCATTCCCCCAACACCTTGCACTCATAACTAATTATGGTGTAAGGTATAATATATTAATAATAATAATGTTATCCATAGCTTAAGTGCACCACTGTCTTCTGTAACAGGAGTGACGGAAATTGGTTTTACTAGAAGGAACAGGAACATCGGGAGTCAAGGCTTATATATTACAATATCTCATATTGAATTACAAATGGCTTTTTATAGAAACAGTTCTGAACGCGTTTGCTTTCCATGAAACTAAAAGAGTGGCTTTTCTGTCTTTGTAAAGGAGACAAACAGACTTTGTAGTACCAATACAGACAGTCCTAATTAGATCATTGGCTAATTGCTTGCATTGAGTGCTGCAGGCTTCAAGGACTTCCTCTATGTTACTCCATTTTTCCATCTATGTTCTAAGTTACTCCTCCGCCCATCGCTTTAGCTTATGTCTGGTATTGTTGTGTCTTAATGAAATCGTCTCTTATTCTACATAAGCGAAAATTTGAACATATCAACAAACAAGAAGCCATACAACAGAAACGACGTCTTGGATCACAACTTTAAAGGGATAGAAGAAGTTTCGAAATTGTCTCCGACTTTGTACATTTCAGCTCAGATATAAGTTCGACACATTATCTCAGCATAGAATTTAAACACACAACCAGCAAAGCTAATCAATCATATTTTCTTTGGGCTTAGAAAACTACCAAGAAGCAAGTCCATTGGAAGCCAACTAAATTGAAGGAATTGGAAGGAATGGGACCTTCAAACCTTTGGTCTATTCTACCGTACATTTTTGTAGACCTAAAAATATCACAAAAGCTACCTGGGAATGGCTTTGAAGTACGAATACTGATCGTGGAATACGCTTCGTGCTATAGCAGAGATAAAATGAAGAGCTGAAGGAACAGTATGGTAGACACTGACGTTATGGATTACTTTTGATCTGAAAAGCATTCAGTGTTGGAGACTTAAGTGTGTCCTCAAATGTTCACAGAAAATACATTCTTCATGCATTGGAATAAAGGCATGGATGTCTTGATCAAGTGGAGTACTTATTTTATGACGGTTATATAATGAGATCGAGATCTAGTAGAAAGGTTTAATCGTGGAAGTCCAAATTCAGAGCAGATTGTGGTATGAAGATATGAAACAGTTCATGATTTTTAGCTATTCGATTGAATTGGCGCATAATTTTAAGTCTTCCTTATTAAAGCATTTAATAGATTTACTGGTGATGTATCATCGCTTCACTAATTTGTTTCTGTTCTTAGCACTTTTAGTTGCTTACTATCAGGATTGTGTTGCTGCCTTTCTATATTCAGTTAGTCCTTTGTTTTTCACTTGTTGTTTCCCGTCCTCTTGCTCCTAAGAGTGCTTTGTTCAAGTGTTATATGAACACTCTCTTTACCAGTGTGGATCACTTTGTTCAAGTGTTATATGAACACTCTCTTTACAAGTATGGATTATCAGAACCTTTACAACTTTATGGAAGAGAGTAGGTCCCAGTATGTTCGGTATTCTTTCTATAGAACTCATACAAGTAAACAACACAGTGCAGCACAGCACAGGAAAACTGCTACACTTGTAAATCTACACAGTATTCTATATGACACCATACAATGTCTTACCTAACAATGCTTCAAACAACCATTTCTGCACATGTCCAGAGAGAAACACTGACCAACAGGACAAACACTTTTTATTGGCGACTACTTTCTGGACACCCTGGGAGACATTTCAAAGGAAAAAATAAGCTCCAATTAAGGGATTTGTCAAAAGCTCCAAATGGCTGGATTTTTGAAATGGAATTGGATTTGTGTCTCGTGCGGTATCACAAAGGGTCAATCCAGGCCAAAATGTCTTTATAGGCAGCCGCTCAACCTACCTATCTAAGCTTTCTATAATAGTTCTTTTAAAGGATTCATTGCACACATTTCGAATCTTGTGTTTAGTAGAGGTTGGTTCAGTGCTAATGTGGAATGACTTAATTGACTTCACTACTTGTCTTCATTAAAGGTGATTAATAAATTACCTTCCCATTGAACTTAGTAATCAAAGCTTTCAGTCAGGTGTTTAAATGTGTGTAATGATTTTCTATCCTTATAGCATGACAAATGGCGTTTTTATCACAACAAGCCGCCCTCTGTGGTCTAGTGGTAAGCATGCTAGACTCACTCCCCGAGGGGCGCAGCTTCAAATCCTGCCACGGGCTTGGTCTCCAAAATGCTTCTTTGTATAAAATCTTTTTCTCTTCGAGTCGAAAGCCTCTGTAGCTAGCACTCATTTCCCCAACACCTTGCACTCATAACTAATTATGGTGTAAGGTATAATAATAATAATTATTATTATTACAACACATAAAATATGTTTCCAATACTATCAAAACTGTCCAACAATCTTTTTGTGTCCTCTAATTAATGTTTCCAATATGTTTAAAATGTTCCAATATTATTCTTGTTTCCTGTAATTAATGTTTGCAACATGCAATTTCACACCATCTCTTAACTGAGATGAAATTTAGGGAATTTTCAACCTCTGCATTTACTTCCAAGCCTTCAAGGAGTGTTGTGGAAGCCGCAAACGCGGTCGTGTTACTATTTCCCTGTTGATCGCACGAATTACAGAACTAGACATCAATTGATGGCTCTCCGTTTGAACCCATAATTTTGTTTTGAATACTCGCATAGCAAACCCATATTTTCAAGATAGATCGCGAGCTGGAGGGGGAAGTTTACTGCCATATTTCTACCAATAAATCACCTCAAATTGCCGTGCCAGACACTTGCGAGTGTGTCATTTTTATTTATGCACCTAATTTCCTCTGCTCGTTTTTTCTGCCTCCTCTCTTCTCTCCCAGTCTTTTCTCCCCCAGTATTTTCTTTATTTTTTCTTTTTATTTTACGTCATTTTATTTAAAATTTTGAACAAAAATTAATGGTGCTAATGCGCAAGCGAGCAAATGTGAGGGAATCAATCAATTCCCCACAACAACACACTCGCACAAACTCCGCTCGGTTATGCAAGCGGTGTGCGGCTCATTGCATTGGCTGCCGTGGCCATTTCCACGCTGATCGCTTCGATATACAATCATAATTGCCTTTGTTAAGTTGTAAACTTGTATAATTAATAGCAGCAAAAGCAGCAAAAGCAGCAGCAGCACAAATACCGCAGCAGTTGGAAAATTGGCTGCTTTTGTATTAAAGCCAGACGCGGCATTTTTTAATTTCACCAATATTGAAAAATTTCATACACACAATGGAGTAACATGGAATATAAGTAAACCTGGTCGAGCAGAGCAGGAGACTCAAAGGAAAGAAAGAAAAAACTGGAATCGAAATTGGAATTAATTTGTTTCTCTCCGTTAAATTGAAATTTAAGTGAGTACGCATGCGCCTCGTTACGAGATTAATTGTTCGATTTTTTCCTGCAGTCTTTTCGGTTTTCCTGCGCTGCGTTTCCATTCCACTTCGCCGAGGTGTGCTAACGCGAAATGAGTGCAATTAATTAAGCCATTTTTAAGCAGTGTTAAAGGAATTTAAATTGAATTCAGTGTGCTGGCGGAGTGGAGGGGCCAGGCCGGAGCAGTTTAGCTCCGTGCGAAATTACAAATTAATTCAAATGGCTCAGCAAGCGTACACGCTGTAATCTCTAATCTAATGTCTGCCGATTTATATTGTTACAAAATTCAGTTAGAAAACACACACGGATAGACTGATCGCTAGATTGAGGGCATGGCCACATGAAATGCATTTAGATATTTAAGAGAAATAACAATTGAAAGGTATCAGTAAGTGAGGAAATTGAGTATCAAAGTGGAACTGTTTTATATGATGATTCAACTTTACTACCGCAATAACCAACTTTTTTGTGATGTCTCTGCTGTGAATCACTGTAGTTCAGTGTATAATCAAACCAACACAGCACAGCACAAGAAAACTGCTGCACTTGTAATTCTACAAAGTCTTCTATATGAATATATGATGATGATGTGATATAGCAAATTAGCAGAAATGTAACTAGAACACACGAAATAACTAGAACCCAGGAAATGATAGTTGAAAGACACTGGCAGGTAGTTCCGAACTCTACTCGGAACGATAAGAGAATTCGTGCATATGCGAATGCAGTACTCAAACGCAGACCATACCTTCCGATAACCAGAAATGATAGTAAATACAGAAAGTAAGCAACATTTTATAACTAGAGTGATGTATAAATATGCATTGAATATGTCAATAAAGTACTCTTTGTAATGTGATTGAACGCAGGTGGTGTCGCAATAACCTGAAGTAAGATATTCCGATATAAATCCTTCAAATTGACCGTATTCTCAAATGATCGCTTCCTCTGAGGTTGAGTATAAATTGAGCTTAAGGACGAATATGGCAAAATAACCTAAGGTTCTGTAAAATTCCATTAAAAGGCTTGAAGATTTATAATAAACAGTTTAAGGGCTTATAAAAGTCTTATAATAAAAATGGTAAGGCCTTATTAAAGGCTCATAGGTACGTAAGTAGGTTGAGCGGTCGCCAAAAAGGCACACTTAGACCAAAATTGACCGTTTGTGATATCGCATAAGACACAAGTCGCATTTCCTTTCAAGAGTCCAGTCATTTGGAGCTTTTTATGAAGCAGTAGATGGAATGTCTCCCAGAGAGTCTGGAAAGTAGTCACACAGGACAGCGCTGGACATGTACATATCAGGTGTTCGATGGACTCCTGATCCTCTTCAGCCTGTAATAGTCATTTGAGGCAATTCCCAGCCTTCTACCATGAGTACCCAGGGTCCACAGTCCCGCTATGACACTTATGGCGGTACCTATGCTTTGTCTATTTCGAGATTTTAGATCTTTTGAGGATCTGACATTCATTTCAGGCCAGGTTCATCTATTTTGCATCAAAGAATGCCTCATAATAAATATAATAAAGTCTGTTATGAAAAGCCTAAAAAAGGCATGGAAACTTTTTGAACCTATTTTAAGATTTGTCCAAGTCCTTAATAAAGCATTGTTAGTACTGGCTTTATACATGTATCCCTTAGAGAAGCATTATTAGTACTGGCTTTATACCAGGTTCTTAATGAATCAATATTAGTACTGCCCTTATACCAGGTGCTTAGTGTGTCATTTTTAGTACTGGCTTTATACCAGGCCCTTCGTGAAGCATTATGAATACTGGTTTTTTACCAGGTCCTTAATGAAGCATTATGAATACTGGCTTTATACCAGGTCCTAAGTAAAGCATTGTTAGCACTGGCCTTATATGGACTTAATAATATTTTGTAAATTTCTTGACTATTTTCCCAAATGTTTTTACAACATTATTAAAGAGTTTGTTTAAAGTTACATACATTTTAGAAAACATGCAAAACTTATATTTAGTTTTTTGCTTTTTGCTCCTAACTTCGGAAATCCTTAACTTCGGAACTTACATATATTGAGTGATGTTGAGTTATAATTTATCACTTGTATAATGCTGTCATATTGTGATACCATTTGAAAGTTGCATAAAGAAACTAAGACATGAAACCAGCGTATGTAAAGTAGAGGAATCGCAACAATACGCTGGGAAACTGTAAGCAATAAACATCCCCAACATACTCGTATATAAAGCAGACCCACATGACCAAAGATTGTTAAATGCCTGTCTTATAAAGACTTATTCCCTCATGAGTGAAACAGTGAAGGGAAATGTATGCCTTATATAGTCTTAGTATGGACCTTAAGCTGAAGCCTCTGGACGACGACGTATGGGACAACCATGCCTCCGATGGAAGGATCAAGTCGAGGTAACCCTAATCAAGCTTGGTATAACAGATTGGAGAAGACGCGCGCAAAGCAGAGGCGCCTGGCGAGCTCTGTTAAGTTCGGCCGTAACCCGATAGCGGATTGTTTCACAGATCCTGCGTTTAGGCCAGGAAAATGAAAATAATAAAAAAGGACCTTAATAGTTTCCAAATTAAAGTTTTCCTAATATGAATAGGCTGCTTTCATACCTAAGGATGCCCTCATAGTAAAATTTTTGCTGTTTCCACCTTTAAGAGCATTTATATACTCTTCAAATTGGCCCCTAGAGTGGAATATACTAGTAAGGTTCAAGCAGACCTTCGGTATCTTATGTATCTGTTCTTTTAAGTATCCTGACACCAAGAAGTTGGGGAGTGTATGTGTCTGGTGGGGTAGTAAATGTTAATATCTCATATACATCACAATCATATATCAAAAATGCAAAGTTTTGAATACATATTTCTAGCTGACTTCATTCTGAGCTTAGGTATATTTATATCTAATCTGTTCTTTTTAAGTATCCTGTCACCAAAAATTTGGTTAGTGTCTGTGCTTCATTGGATAGCAATTGTTAATGTCTCGTATACATCACAATCATATAACAAAAATTAATATATAAATTACATACATCGAGCTGACTTCCTTTAGTTCAGTAACAAATCTTAAAGAACTCTCTCCATTTGCGACTCTCTTGCAAGCGCCCAATAAAGTCACAACCTGTTCGACTACTGTGCAAGTTTGTAGTTGAGATCTAGCGTAACATGTCTTCACATACTTCTGCACCATCATTTATGCAGCAAAGCACCATTCCTATAGAATCAATTTGCAGCACTTTTGCAGTTAAATTTTAATGTTAATACTGAAGCCGAAATCTTGAGGAGAAGCGGTAAAACTACTCAGTGCACAACGACTTAAATGCCGTCCTCGCATAAATGTCACTAAATGCAACGCTAACTATTTTTTGCCTAACAATTTTTTGAAATCATATACAAGTAGCACTTTACGCTGGCGTATCATGCCACAGTGGCGCGGCACACCGCAAAGGAATGCCAAATGTGCCGCGTAATTTTGTGAGGCAAACTGATTAAAATCCCAAGGTCACAATGAATCGCTGGTGACAACGCAAATTGTACAAAAGACAACAACAAATTGAACACCGTCGACGTAGGTTGTTAAGGTTTTGACGGCAGCAGCACCTTTCTGTGCATAATTACTATTTTACATCTTTTTTCTATCTGAAATTACTCTACACTTGGCTCTGTTTCGCTGACGTTGCTGTTGTCATTGTGATTGTTTGTGCGCGCATCCACGTTCCTCACAGCCTCTTACAACTGATTCATTCATTCATACACTCGTTCATTCATTGCTGGCAGACGCTTCGTCATTATTGACGCTCTTTTTAACACCTTCTGTTGTTGTTGTTGTTGTTGTTGGTGCTGGTGTTGTTGTTGGTGCTGGTGTTGTTGTTGGTGCTGGTGTTGTTATTGGTGCTGGTGTTGTTATTGGTGCTGGTGCTGATTGCTTTGTCCCGTCCCACCTTTGTGTGCGTCTGCCTTATTTAGTGTTGGAAATTTCAATGCCGCTCAGTTTTGCCCCCAAGTAGAATTGTGATGACAAGCGCTGGTTAAACAATTAAAAAATATGTAATTAATTAAAATGAAATTAAACATTGATTTAAAATAAATCAAATTAATTAACGATGTATGATGTAATGCTCTTGAAGCATGAGAGATCGAGTCTTTAAAGGCATTACTTTGCTTTTGTACAGTGAAGCAATGCAATTATTAAAGTGATAAACTTATTTTAGTATACAAGAATTTTCTTCTCTATCCAAAAATGGTTTTAAAATTGCACTTTTAAGGTCTGATTGATAAGGTTGGTTGGTTGGTTTAAGTGGTGATGTACCCTCATCCAATTAGCGCGATTGATAAGGTACTTATATATTATTATCTGTAATACTTTCCGGAGCTGTCGAATCGGCTAAAGATATGCCAAACCCTGACTTTGCCTCATCCCACTGAAATACTACTACGATTGTGAGCGTACCTTCAACTCTGTCTCAAATTATAGCAACTGAATATATGGAAGGAGGAATGTGATAATATATGAAAGACCTTCTAAATAACTACGGCAACACAACGAGGACTTGAATAATAATTCTTGTAAATCCAACTTAGGAGAACTTCACTAATATTCTTTACTAATATTCTTCTAAATAGAACTTCGAATAAACTCACTAATATTTTCATTAATCGAACTGAGAAGATTCTTCTTCATCGAAGTCCAACTCTACTAATGTGAAGTTTTTCTTAATCGAACTTAGAAGAACTTCACTAATCACACTGGGAGGAATTTCACTAATATTCTTCTTATTTGAACTTATCACATCTTCTCTAATATTCTTCTTAATCTAACGTGGATGAACCTCTTAATATTCTACTTAATCGAACTTAGAAGAACTTCACTCATATTCCTCTTAATCAAACTGGGAGGAATTTCACTAATATTCGTCTTAATCGAACTTGGAAGAACTTTTCTAATCGAAGTCCAACTCCACTAATATTCTTCTTAATTTGACTTAAAGAAACTTTCCTAATTTTCTTCTGAATTGTACCTGGAATAAACTCACTAATATGTTCCTTATACAAACTGAGAATATTCTTAATCGAAGTCCAACTTCACTAATATACTTCTTCATCGAACTTCAAAGAATTTCTCTAATATTCTTCGTAATTTGAACTGGGAAGAACTTCACGAATATTCTTCTTCATCGAACTTCATTAATACTTTTCTTAATCGAAGTTAGAAGAACTTCATTAGAATTATTTTTACTTGACCCTACAACAACTTCTCTAAAAGTCTTCTTAATCGAACTTGGAAGAACTCCACTAGCATTCTTCTGAATCGAACTTGAAAGATCTTTACTAATATTCTTAATCGAAGTCCAACTCCACTAATATTCTTCTTAATCAAACTTCGAAAAATTTCACTAACATTCTTCGTAATTGCACATAGAAGAACTTCACTAATATTCTTCTAAATCTAATTTAGAACAACAAGGAATCAACTTGAAAAGTGTGTAATCCGCACCCGTATCACTATCCAGACATTTTCACCACTTCTTCCACTGCAATTATGGAATATGTTGGTAGTCATTTAAAAACATTTCATCGCTTTATACAAGATGCATCACAAAGTTAACAGGACTGGTCAAAAATAGGTATTTCTAGTCAGTCAAAAGTCAAGATATGCAGATCCTTCACTGATGTACTCTCAAAATTCCATAGTTGTATCACAATATTCCACTTTCAAAAATATGTACGAGTATAACTGCCTCAGAGGCTACGAACTGCTTCAGAGTATCAGTGCTCGTTTTATTTGTGGCTGTCATCAATTGAATTCGAAAGCATAATTTATACACTCTTTGTTTACTTATTTTCTTGATCACAACTCTATTTTTTCAGTTACTCTCAGGCAGTTGCGATTAAAGAACGTGATATCTCTCTCAGCAAGTCGCCTTCGAACTTCGAAGATAATCTCAAAAAACTCATTTAAATTCTGTCATGGTAGAAACTTCCTTTTGTAGTAAAAATATAATGGTAAACGAATATTAATCTTCTGAAGCACAAGCAGCACAGCTGAAAGGCCGCTGCACTTGTTCGCACTAATTGATCAATTTCGATTGACGGGCAAACTAGAAAAGAAACAAAATATCTGTACACGACATATTTTTGCGCCAATATTTGCGGCACATTCACTTATTCTGTTGCTGCTGTTGCTGTTGTTGTTGTTGTTGTTGTTGTTGCATGTTCCAAGCCCATTTTTCAGACTGATTGCATTTGCATGTCTGCCACCAAGTTTCATAATTTCCATGTCACTTACGTCTTCACTGCTTCTCCCACTTGCACTGCGTACACTTCGCACCCCTCGCTCTCAGTTGGCTGCCTCAGAGTAGAAAATTGAATTCGGATTTGTTGATTTCGATTAGCATTGCGAAGGTTATGGCGCAAATGCAACGGAAAATTGCATGTGATTGATTGAAATTTGCATAAGCGCGGCTGCAGCACGGCCAGACGACGATGAAGATGCCACAATTTGTGAAGGTACCTGAACGTGAACACGTCTGCGCGTGCGTGTTGTGCATACTCGTATATATTAGCAATGCAAATGCCTCTTTGACATGTTGCTGGTGGTTGGTTTTCATTGTGGTTGCAGCAGATTTGGGTTGCGATAATGCTTGCAGAAGCAGCGCCGGAAGATTGTAATGAATGGCGACGCACAATTTGTGTGGAGTGAATTAATGAAAAATGCTAGAAAAGAAGTTGGAATACAGCGTCGATTGACTTCGTGCAAGCTACAGAAGTAGTGGGAGAAAGAGGGTTTACTCTATTAGAAAGAGGTCGCAATGTAATTCTTCATTTTTCTTCACAGTTTGCCTCTGAATGTATGCTTATAATAGATCAAACATAATTGGCCACAGGCATACAAAAAATCAAATTGCTGATTGATCTCCGTGAAGTTTCAGACTTTGGTTCTTGGTCTTTTTCTTTTCCTCTTCTTGATTTAGTCTGATACCGGCTGGGATTATGTTTAACTTGAGTTTAAAGTGTGTTACCCACCCTGGAGATCATTCGATCAATAGTGATAGTGTGAGCACTTGAGTGAAGACTGCCCCTAATATTTGCCCAAATATCCTTAAGAGGCTTTTACTTATTTTATTTGTCAACTAAAACATTATCAACTGCTTCACTAAATTCAAAAGACTCAAGCAACGAACTTGTCTCCTTGCAAAGGAAGGACATTTTATATGCGCCGAGTCCATCACACAAAACTGTTCTTCTTTGTAGAGCCCATCACACAGAAGTGTTCTTCTTTGTAGACCCAACACTCTGTTCATCTGCCCAAAGGTATCAGCATCACTGGCGTTCTGTTGAAATGCCAATCTTGCATGCTGGTACAGCCACCACTTGCATTGGCTGCTGCCGTGCAGCAGTTGATGATGAAATTCCTTGGCGCAGTAATCTAATCCCAGCTGCGATGTTGTCACTGCCTGCCAACTTAGCATAACATATCGTATCATTTTTCCTATCTCGCTCGTTGTCTGTGTCTACCCGTCTGCCCGTTTGTCTGTCCGATTGTGTCTGTTTTGTCTCTTTGCCGTGCGAATCTGTTTGATTGACTTTTAACACAATGTCTAAAAGTTGGCTTCTTGCACCCTTTCGCTTTGCTTTGCTTTAGTTTGCTTGTTAAAAATGCAGACGGCTCTTTGCAGCGTGCTAAGCTCGCATTATTCCATGTAATGCCATTACAGGGCAATTGCGAAATCACACACACTCATACTCACACACACTCACACAGACACACTGCGAGACTCTTTATTTTGATATTCTCTCATAAGTCGCATCCATTCCAGTCGGTCGTGTAGAGGTGCAGGGCGCAACATTATTTCTTTTAACTTGGTTAGTGCAGTTTTTGCTGTTGCTGTCATGTTTGGAGGTGTTGTTGTTGGGCTCTTTGTTGTTTGTTGATGGCACCCTCTTCGCCGGCTCTAATCGAACTCTTTTCTTCGACGCTATTTTCACATCGAGTGCTAAGTGGGGATTAGCATAGCAAATTTTTGTGGCCGCATTTTTTTTCGCACTGCTGGAGTTGGGGTTCATTTTTGTGGTTTTTATCAATGAGAAATTGTCTTTAATTAAGATTTGACTGGCTGTGGCAATGCGAATGACACTTTGCCAGTGAGAAATATGAAATAGTGTTTGTTTTAGTGACATGTTTTACATCCAACCACATAAGTTACGCGCAAATGAACTGTGCAATTTTTGGGTGTTGAGTAAAGTTAATGGCGTTATTAGTATGCAGGCGGGTTTGTTGAAATGACATAATGTCTCACATATAATTGGATTAAAATTTAAGAGGTTGTATAACTATGGAACGCTGTCATTTTTCACACTTTTAATGAAAGGTTTCTCCCGACCATTCGATTGAGACGTTTCAACGCGCTACAAATTCAAATCATGGTCACTCGTCTGAATTTGCTTGACACTTGCTGAGTTGGTAAGTGATGATCGTAGTTAATCGTAACTTATGATGACTGTGGTGGCTGGTATGATGATGCTGTCTCAGCGTTTCGATGCGGTCACTTAGCATTCAGTCAGTTTTTGGGGGCTTTTCCGGTTAACCTTGTTCAATAATGAAATACACAAATAGGAAATGGTTGACAGGAAAAACGATAACTATTTTAGGGAGTTTATGCCATGTTTGATTATTCCTTCATTTGATTTGTTGACATATTTAAGGTTTCTATGAAGGTTTTGTATCGTACTAGTATAGAAAATTCCTTCTATGAAGGATTCGATGGTTACGAATATAGAAAATCCCTCCCCATGTCTATCTTAGGGTGTTTATACCATGTTTGTGGGCATATTTGAAGTTTCTCTGAAGGTTTTGTATCGTACGAATATAGAAAATCCCTTCCCATGTCTATCTTAGGGAGTTTATACCATGTTTGTGTGATTCTTCATTTGATATTGTGACATTTTGAAGTTTTTCTGAAGGTTTTGTATCGTACGAATATAGAAAATCCCTTCCCATGTCTATCTTAGGGAGTTTATACCATGTTTGTCTGCTTCTTTGATTTTGTGACATATTTAAAGTTTCTCTGTAGTAGCTTATTTACTATTACTGACAAAAAAAATTATGTACCTAAGTACCAACCCAGTTAGAATAGAAGTCGGGCAAGCCGGAGAACCGCCGAAGCAGGAGGTATCCAATCACTCAAGCATTCATGCCCATTGTGCTCACCATTTAGATTACCATTAAAGAACCCTGTTAAGGACTTAGTATCAATGCTTGTCCTTCATGCTGGTACATATATTTTACCTCCATTTAGAAACACTCTCATTCAAGTATTCCTAAATTTCAACAATTCAGTACACCATGTGTTCCAAGCATTATTTCTATTGGGTGTTCAACTCTTATCACCCAAGTACCCTTCAACAGTTTCGACAGTAGGGATAGTCTGTTCAAATATGAAACACGAGTAGTGCAACAGACTTTTTAGGGTCTAAACCCAACCAATCTTAGAGGAATATATTTCTATGTAGTATTGGTAGTAAATTCGTCATTGGTTTTGCCGGTCCAATACATTTTTGGGTGGTACTAAATCTCTTTTTCGGGGCGGTTTTATCATTTTTTTAATAAAACTTTTAGACTCTAGAAGTATATTTTGTTGAATACCTCCAAGTTAGAGAAACCTGTCCAAGTTTTCTAATGCTTGTCATTGTCAGTCATTGATTTTTCAAAGTAAGGCAACTCTAGCTCTGAATATAATAAGCGAGCATTAACTAACCAGGATATTTGCTCCATGTTCCTGTGGTACAAAAATTAAATAGTATTTAGACATTGCTCTAGATTGACACGGTGTCGTTTGTTCTGATTTGTCTTCGACTTGTGGCCATGGAAATCAACGCTTTCATCAGATCCTCGTTCTCAAAGTTATATTCTCCATCAGGCCTGTTAAAATGAAGGTTATTTTTAAGCCATCTACATTCAATTAAATGGGATAAATCGAATATAGACTGACTTACAGTTCCTTTTACTGCTTCCTTAGGTTATTTAATACACCAATATGGCTTATGGTGTTGCAGTTAAATTGCTGAATGTGATAAGTCTGACTATGATTGCACATAAGTGAGGATTAGAATAGGCGAAAGCTTCGATTGAGAATGTTGTTAACATGAATCGTAGATAAATTCGGTGGCCGCACGCTTTAAATTAAACTCAACCGCCCTTTCTTCGTCTCGATTTATTCTGCCTATTCTTCTAGCAACGCTTCATTCATCTCTTTACAGCTGGTCTTATGTCCAAGTGCTTTCAGCTAGTGTTATATCTATCTAGGTATATATGAATAAGTACATCTTCGTATGTGCCCGTGTATACTCGTATATGTGTTCATGATACTATACTCATAGATTTTAAAATCAATTGTTCAGCTTTTATATACTCGTATTTAAATTTCTTTCAACTCTTCAATGGGTTGGTTCTTTGCGTTGGCTCCCGCTTCCTTTCACTGATTCATTCAGCTTAAGTCATCTGAACCTAACCATCTCCTCCTTTGTTTGCTTTTACCTACTTATTTGCAATTAATTCGTATTATTCCGTATGCTTCGCAAGAGCCTATTCCAGCAACAGACTCTTTTTGGTATTTTATTCAAAAAACTATTTCCTTTGAGTATATGGAGATATACAATAGCTTCAAATTTAACATTAAAGTTGAACTAGCTCTCCATCACCATACTAGACTAACCGGAAAATATTTCTTTTCCACTTCCTTTTGGTTTTGTAGAGCCTCCCTTTTTCAAATATTTTACATCTGTCCAATTATCAGTTGAATATAATGACCATAAGGACTCCTGCAAGCCTTGATTTATATAACTCCGCCACAGCGAGACACGCTTCCCAAGTGTATAAACCAGGCTATACAACCACATAATTAAGTCTCCAACTGAACTCCTTTCTCCCAAAAGGCCACTTCCAGCACTTCATATCATGATTAGTTAATTTTTCCATGGCTCTAAGTTTTTGTTGCCCTTATGTGGAATTTGTTAAACAATTATTTCAAAGTTTGTTATAATTAAACTTTTATTAAAACTAAGAAAACAAAAGCATAATTTATTTAGCACTAAATTTATGTAGGAAATTTTGTAATATTTTCAAGAAAAGCAGCTCTTATATAACAGCGACTAACTTTTACTTTCAATTTGTGCCTTTCTTTCTTGCAGGTAAGAATACGTCCAGACACACACACAAACACACACGGACCAGTACGAGTATGTAGGTAAGTGGCGGTCCCCCTCAACCTAATCAATTGCCCAAACATAGAGCGAAAACTGAAACGCCAACGAGCCATAACCCACCACACCGGCAGCAGTGGCGGCACCAACACTAGCACCAGCACTATTACCACCGCCAACTCCGACTCCAACTCCAACTCAGTTGCGCAATTGGTGCACAGAAGTGTTAAGACGTAGTCGGAGTGGCTGTCCAGCTATAAATTTATGGTAATTTACAAGCCTAAGCAATGCATGGAGTGACCAGAGAGCCACAATGCTAAAGCTTCGATCTGCTTATTGCGCATTGCGACTAAAGTACTCCGGCGCTCGCGTATTTAGACAAAAATTGCAAAACTGTGGAAAATGCGCTGAAATGGTTTAATTGTGTTTAGTTTAGTTAAACAAGCATACCTAATCGCCCTACACTCCGCGTTTCAAGGTAAACCAGCGGCACTAATTGGTAATTGAAATATTGCCCAAGTGGCTTCCCATTTGCCACATTGCTGCAACGATCGCTGGTGTGGCAGGGGCGATGATAGGAAACTAGTCAAGGAAAACAAATCATAGCTCCACTATAACAGGATCAATTGCCATACCCAAACATTATGTTCATACCAGCGACGATGAGACATATTTGCAAGTGAATGTTTAACAAATCAATTCCATATTGCAATTAGTTCCGGTCATTTAAACCGAATTGTGTCATTTTTGGGCATTTTTGTAGGAAGCGAAGTCGTGTGGCAGGGGTCTGTTGTTTAATGGGTTATGTGTTGATTTTACCACAATGGACAGTTGTGATTGAGAGCACTGTGATCTTCGGCACATTGCATAACTCGGCGGAAACTCTGCTTAGATTGTGTAATGCAAAAGGACAGTTTCAAATATTTCCTTATCTGCCATTGCTTTCACTCCCAGCAGCCCTTTCGGCTCGTTGCCATGCTGGCAGCTGCAGGCAACGCTGAGGCGGGCAAACCTTGTTTACAGTTTTTCGTTTTAATTAAATTTCAGCTCTTCAATAAATCAATTGGAACAATTTATTGTAATTTGTCTGCCACTCGCTTTAAACTGAGCTGAAATCGGTTTTAAATGAATTTGCTGCGCATTGTTATCTGCATATTTCCATTCGATATCTGTTCAGTGCCATAAATCGGCCGAAGCTCTCCACAATAACATAATTTAATGGCAGGCACAATCAACAATAAAGAACAACAACAATAGCAACAACAATAGCAACAACAATAGCAACAACAGCACCAACAACAACAGCAAAAACAACAACAACAACATCAACAGTAACGGGGCAGGCAGCTGAAGTGAGTTTAATTGCCCACAGCATAAAACGTATGCAATTTTTGATACTTCTCCCGCTGCCCTTACGTTTATTTTGGCATTTATATTTAATTTTGCAATTTTATTCGATTTTAAACTGCTGCACACTCGTGCGCCATTGAATTTCCGAGCGTATGGGGCTGTTGCAGCATAATATGCCGCAAGGTCATTCGGCCGATTTAATTGCGGTAATGGAAAGGAAAAGTCATGATACCATTAAAGCCTCAGTTAACTGTAAGTCGTACACAGCGTTATCAAGGACGTTGCTGGTGTGGCGTGCATGTTGCCTTTAGAGCCATGTTGGAGAATGTTACTACGTGCCTTGCACAATGCCAGCGCTGTAGGAATATGTCGAAATCACACTAGTTCCGCATGCCTCAATTTAAATTTGCAGTTAACGTTCACCATCGACTGAATCAATCCTGCTGCAAAGAGGCCATCGCTTTAAAATTTACAAGAAAAGACATAAAAGTGCCTGTTCGGAATTTCGATTGTTTTTTGAATAGTACAACAACAAAGATCATGCTTAATTTACGCATGATTCAACCTCTTCAGTAGTGACCTCTTAACAGACATAATTTACTGAGTCTATAAACAGTTGGCTGTACTCTACACACTGGTAATCTCAAGATTGAGTATGAAGAAATGTAAGGATTGTATACACAAACCATGAAAAATCCAACTTGGCTTCAGTGTTCAAATAAGTGATTAATTATGCCTCCCCTCATCGTTAAGTTTAACGACTTCAACTAATTTTTAAGAGGCTCCTTTTTGGTCATACAAGATTGCTGAGGAAAAAGGCGGTTATTGGGTTGCAATTACTCGCTTTCATAGTCAGGATCCCTAGCGGCACAGATTGGGCATGATATATAAACAATTGATCGAGATGGTTTGATTTTTAATGAATTTCATTCAAGTATGATTGGTATATATTTATAAAGGTATAGGTTGAGGTGAGGCAGCGCGACTTGGATAGATGCTTTGTGCCTTATTAATTGTAGAACAAAATACATTTTGCTGTCTCCAAAATGCTTCTTTCTATAAAATCCTTTTCGAGTCGAAGGCCTCTGTAGCTAGTAATCATTCTCCCAACACTTTGCACTCATAATTAATTATGGTGTAAGATATAATAATAATAATAACATTTTGCTGTCGTGAATAAGGCTACAATAACTTCAACACTACAATTTGTGGTGTTGTTTCATCTTCCTCCTCATATGCAAACAAAGTTCAGTTTTATCAGACACTCATAAGTTGTTCCGGTGCTATAAGAGCACGCAGTGCCCACGAAGAAAACTCACAAACAATCTTCTGTCCACCTTGCTAAATATAGTCACGAATTGTGAGGGATAAATGTGACTTCTCTAAGACCAGAGACAGCTTCCCAGTATTTCTAGTCTACTCCTCAATAACAGATTGGGAACTAATCGATTCGAGTTCGCAATGTTGTTCAGAATCTATGAACATGGTGGATGATTATCTGTGATATCCCACTGACATCTTATACAACAAAGCGTAAGCTTTTTATGGGTGGAAAAATGCTGAAGACGATTAATATATTCTCTCAATTTGAATTTGAATCATTTCAAACATAAATTTTATAATAAGAGTACAGATATCAATGACATTTTATCGACGTTGAGTCTCATAGAAACAGTGCCATATTAGAGAAAGGGACAACATTGTATATCTATGATTTATATCCTTAGTTATTCCATTCACATGTGCATATCGAATATTCTATATTTAATTTGATTATAACAGATCTTCATGGATACTTTTGAATGTTGCTTCAAGGATTTTTTTGAATGTTGCTTCATGGATATTTTTCAATGTTGCTTCAAGGATATTTTTGAATGTTGCTTCATGGATATTTTTCAATGTTACTTCATGGATATTGGATAATGTTGAACTGCCTTTTTCGTTGCAAATTCGTTAGCTAACTCAACTCTTCCAATTGTCATCTGAACCTTTTCTCACTGATACAACCGACCTTAAATTCTGTTATGAACAAACAGGATCATAAGTGGTAGTGAGAATATTGATTTCAATTCTCTTCTAGCATACTTATACTCGTAGATGTGGTACAGTTTTTCAGGTATTCTTCCTATTGCATAATGCAATAGTCAGGAAATAGCAGGTCCAACATTTTTAGAAGATCTGTGGCAATTTACTCATCGAAACGTATGAACGAATTCATAAACTCATTAAAGACTTGTGAATGAATTCAGTGCATGGATTCACCTCTCAGGCAGCAGGACCAGCTTGGCTGACGAAACTAGTTGAATGAATTCAGCATTCATCTTCGTTTCAATCAGCCTACAAATGGATTTATTATTGCAATGGGAAAATATCCGATTTCTTAACTTAAATAAAGCACAATAAGGGAATGTGTTGAGGACTCTGTTACCAGTACTACCCGCTAGATGCAAAAGTTGGACTAGTGACTGGGGAAATATCAAACCAGATATCGTCAATTGTATAAGTTAATATACTGACATTTGGTTTAAGCATCCAATTAGGGATCAAAATTATATGACTACATACAATAGGAGTGCTTTTACGGGTACCTTTTGACTGGTAGAGTTCTTGTTCATACCCATAATTGTCATAATCTTTCACCTATCTCAGCTAACTTATCTACAAAAATACTTTTTAACCAAACCAACTTTGGGCTCCACTGTGATCTTGGCTGCGATCATACTGCCAAAATTTCTCTCCTTCAATTTGGAACATAGTACCCAACTATTGTTCACAATTACAGTGGCTTAAACCCCAGTATGCGGTCTTTGCTTAACTTACGCCAGATACCTTTGCTGCTCATTCATTTCTTTCTACAAACTGTTCACTTGTTTCCACTGAGTGTTTATGACTGAAGGTCAGAATTCGTTCATTCATTGCTGACGAATCAACTCATTAAAATTCATTCATTCATTCCTGTTAACTTCTTCATTCCTGTTATCTCCTTTCGTGATCATTTATTGCTTCATTCGTGATCATTCATTCATACGAAAGAATTTATCATGATAATAAAGAATTTGAATTCAGAATGCTTCACATACGAGTATAATCTTTAAATCATCCCCCTTTCCATTACTTCAAGTTGAAAATTGATTTGTGATGATTCAGTCATTCCCAAGATGATTCTGCTATCGTAATAATAATGAATTTGAGTTGAGAAAGCTTCACATATAATCTCGAAATCTTCCTCCTTTCCATTATTTCAATGTAAAGATTTACTAGTGATGATTCATTCACCTATTTGCGGTGACTCATTAAATTTTTCGTGATGATTCATTCAGTCATCAGTGATCATCCATTCATTCATTCCTGATCATTAATTGATCATAATAATAATAAATTTGAAAATGAAATGCATCACTTATAATCTCAGAATCATCCTCCCTTGCATTACTTCAATTTGAAGATTCATTTGTGATGATTCATTCAGTAATCCGTGATCATTCAATTATTCATTCTTGATCATTAATTGATCATAATAATATTAATAATAATAATAATAATAATAATAATGAATTTGAATGAATGAATCTCGGAATCATCCACCCTTGCATTACTTCAATTTGAAGATTCATTTGTGAAGATTCATTCAGTAGTCCGTGATCATTCAATTATTCATTCTTGATCATTAATTGATCATAATAATAATAATAATGAATTTGAATGACTGAATCTCGGAATCATCCTCCCTTGGATTACTTCAATTTGAAGATTTATTTGATTTGGTTTCATGGATTCATTCATGATGATTATTTTATCAAAATAAAATCTTGAATTTAAATTCAGAAGACTTCAAATATAATTCCCTAATCAGCCTCATATTAATTACACCATCGTAAAGATTTGCTAGTGATGATTTATTCATTTATTTGTAATGATTAATTCATTCTTTCGTGATGACTTATTCATTCATTCGTGATGACTTATTCATTCATTCGTGATCATTCAAATAATAATGAATTTGAATACAAAATGCTTCACATATAATACCAAAATCTTCCTTTCCATTATTTCAACGTTGAAGTTGTTCTTTCCAGAACAATCATGAATATTTATTGAACAGACCACTGCAAGAAATGTCACTCTAGTTACACAAAGAAAACTGCTCTCTAAATATATTTGAGTGTCATCTGCTCCCACATACAAAGCAAAACAAATGACTTGAGCCACGAACTTTATTTCAGTACTTCAATGCCTTTTGGCTTAGCAGGCAATAATAAGTGTCATGAAGAAAAAAAGTCGTTGAAATTCGTCGCTTAAACTACCGTTACCTTTAATAATCTTGTTGAGAACTTAGTTCCACTGCTGCCAAAATGTCCCAAAGTGATCCCCTGCCCAGTAGCATCCCGTCAGCTGCTCATAAAGCAACCGATCGTAAATTGTTTACACAGCGCAAACCTGATGGCAATATATCATTCCAGTGACTCTGAGCGAGTTATCTGTGACAGTTGTTGGCAGCTTCAATTTTGCACTTGGAGTCCGCTTCCTCGCCGGCTGCATGCCACACCATAACCGCTTCCCTTTTGGTGAATGCTGTGGCAAAGAATGAAAGTAAAAGTCGAAATGCATTTTGTGCGGCTTTAAAATTGCAGCTCCTCAAACAAAGCCACAAAAACACAACAAACAGAAATTTAAGATACAAAAAAAAATCGTTAAACCGCTTTTTTGCAGATGTCTGTCTGTCTGTGTGTGTGTGTGTTGTAAACCGAACGACCTTGAGTTGTAGCTGGGGCTGCTGCTGCTGTTTTGGCGCTGATTACGATTTTACGTTTGTGTTACCGAGCCTCACTCACAGCGGAGACACCGTTGCCGTTGCTTTGCGTGGAGCACCAATACTTTAGGGTCAGCGTTTTATTGCGGTAGATCAAGGATGTGGATAAATTGGAGCGCGAATTGGTTACGTAGTTTGGAAATGCAGAATTTTTGAAGGGCAGTGAAAGTTGTCCGCAGTTGATCGCTGCTTTCTGAGTCATTTTTGAAAGCCATTTAAATGCTGAACAATTTCGCCAAAGCCGGAAATGCCTTTCTTGGCGCTTTGGTGCATGTCGCCGCCGTGCTCATTTCCCCACCAATTACCTTTCACCGGCTGCGATACAACACAAGCTGCGCATTGCACAATTTGTGCAGAGTTCACTCATTCGGGAGCGTTGCCGAATTGACATTGAACAAGTTCATTAAATCGCACTCAAATTAATAGTTATTTAAATGTCAACTTTTGGCTTTTTGGCGCGCTTCGAACGTTGGCATTTGCAGCATCATCAACACCATCATCAGCACCATCACCATTGCCAGCTGCCAGCGGCTCAGCCTCGGCTTAATGGCAAATGTTGTGACTGCTGCGAATGCTGCATTACAAAGCCCGCTGTTGGTGGGCATTAGACGGGGTCGCAGTCAGAGTCGGAGTCGGAGTCAAAGTCGGAGTCGGAGTCGGAGTCGGAGTCACCTGTGCGAGCGCAGCTGACATTGAATTCGTTTGAATTATTGATGCGCTTGCGCAGACGCGTAAGCGAAACGGCGTTAATTATGTCTCAGCCGCAATGATTAATGTGCGTAGTAGGCCTCTTTACGAGTGTGGTTTTTTCTTTTCTTCGATTGCAGCTAATTTCAAATATTATTTATTCATTTTTTCCTTGCAGTCCGTTCCAAAAACTCAATTCCGGCATTTTTGTTAATTTATTTATTTGTATAATTTTTATTGAAATACGCTCGTTTGGTTTTGTAACATTAATTGTGCTCGCGGAGGAAGTTATTTCATGTGATTTGTTTTTAATTTCGTATTTGCTTCGCTTGTTGCCGCAGCCTGAGGGAATTGTGTCTCAGTTGAACGGGTTTTGGTGCCCTTTGGAAAGCATCAACAATAACAACAACAAATGATTGCTTTAAAGAAATTGGGGCAAAGTCATGCAAAATGCGTTGGTGGCAGCACAACAAAGTGGGGCAATGGCAGTGCTGCTTGCAATTATATGAAGCCTGCAGAGTTTAGCTGCAGAGCTGTTTGATAAGTTTGGTTAATACTGCAAACATTGTGATAGTCCAGCCAGACGTGAGTATTGTCTGTCCTTCGTATACCATACGTAAATGTATGCTTCAAGGCTCAGTGAGGAAAAGCAGGTAGTCAGTAGGGTGACTTCAAGCTAGTGTGGTAAAAATCTGCCAATAGAAAAGAGATGAAAGCAGTCTCCGAATTCGTACCCACACAATACCAAATCTCTTCTCCAGAGGGCTTCTGCGATATTCAGCGTTCCAACTTCACTAATAATTGAAACAGAATTGAAGACCATAAAAATTGGTTTTCATCGTTCAAAACTGTAGGTGGATAAACGTTAAAATGCTACTAAAAGACTAACAATGGGAGGCACAGAAGCTGACCATTGAATATTCCAAAAACTTATCTCTGTTCCATCCTAGAGTCAGGAGTTCTTCATATAGTGAGTAATGAGTGGGTCAGGACTTCTTCATAATCATTTATATTTGAGTATGCCGAAGACTTATCACTCTTCCCTCCTTGAGTCAGGACACCTTCATATACTGCGTAATGAGTGGCTCAGGACTTCTTCATAACCATTATATTTGAGTATGCCGAAGGCTTATCACTCTTCTCTCCTTGAGTCAGGACTTCTTCATATAGTGCGTAATGAGTGGCTCAGGACTTCTTCATAACCATTATATTTGAGTATTCCGAAGACTTATCATTCTTCCCTTCTTAAGTCAGGACTTCTTCATACAGTGAGTAATGAGTCAAAATCCATACCATCAAGCTTCTATACTGCAACTTTAATGACTGTATAAACCATCAACATTAAAGCCAGTGCAATCGCCACCGTAACAAAAAGAGAGGGGCATGAAACACACTCGTTAAAATTGAAATCTTAACGGCATCTAGTTTTGATTGCCGATCAAAGACGTTTACGCAAATGTCGTAAATAAATGTTACTCTCGGATGGCGAACAAGTTTCGGTGACAGTGTTGCCACTTTTTATGTAAATTGAACTTGCCACTTGTCAAGCGTCAATTAACATTACACAAAAGCGAACTTTTCCAAAAGGAAAATACTGGTCCTGCTGAAGGCCACAACGCTTACGCAGGCACAAGTGCGAGCACGCCTTTTTTGCGGTCCGTGCGTCAATTTGTGCAGAGCTAAACAAAAAACTGGAATTGAATTATGAAAAAGTGGCCATAAAGCGAAACATTTCAATGTCAACGAAGGCGACCAATCTAAACAGGCGCAACCAGACGCAGGCTCAGGTGCACCGGCAGGTTTGGAGCACCACACGAAAGCCACCTAAAAAACCAATTAAACGTCTGCAATTTGAGTCACTTTTGTTGCAGAGTTTGATGACATTTTGTTGTTGCTGTTTGCCACTGCCGTTTTTTCACTGTCATCTTTGTTTACCAACGCCAGCAGCAGCAGCAATGGTAACGGCAGCAACAGCAATTGCAGCATGTGATAACAATCAGCTACGAGTAAAGCGGCCCAAAGAAAGAAGATAAATGGGGAAAATAGCGGACCAAACCGCAGCAAACTGTGACGTAGCCAGCGCTTTAATTGAGATGATGCGATGCCGTTTGCTGTTTCTCGTCGTGTTTGCTTTCTCATTTCTTGTGTCGTATCTTCGCAGTGGCGTTGCAATTATAAAAATAAAATAATAGTTGCGAAGTGCAAAAAAACGGCCAGAGAAAAATAATAGATTTGATTTTGCTTTAATTCATTTATTCAACTTTACGCACTCGGTACGCATGCGGTCGCTGTACGCATTCAATTCGATTAAGAAATCTGATAACTCGGCAATAGCGTTGTGAGTTGGCCGTTGGCTGAGTGAGGCTTCAACTACGGCTCTTTAAGTCAATGAACTGGAAAGGATTATTGTGTTTGGTATTGTTGGTTTTGTGACGAAGCAGCAAGAAATCTGTTCCTGCAACTCTAAAAAATAAATGTGGACGGAATCCTGCATTTGGTTTAGTTTTTAAAAGGGTTAGAAAGGTTCCTTCATTACTTAGCATGAATCTGATTTGCCTGGAGTGGGTGCTCAACATATTTCAGTCATGATATTAACTGTGCCTCTGGTGACACTCCGTTTTCGTTACTAGAAAGTCCCAAACTAAAAGTAATCGTATATACACAGAGAGTCTATACTAATTTTCTCTTCCTTACTCGGCACACACTGTGCAGTTGCTCTGCGTTGGCAAATACTAGAAAGCACATACTTCACCCCGACCAGTTGGGTACGGAGGAAATAACAAATATATCCTCAATTGCAATCACAAAGCGCGAAAGATAGTGGAAGGACATTACCTTCAACTACTTCCTTTCTTTAGACAAGGAACATCAAGGTAGAAAAGGACCTTATGTTTTCATCCGAGATGCGTTGACAGGCGAAATGCTTTGCACTACTGGAAAATACGGCTACTAATCCAATAGGGTATACTAGATCGGATAGTTGTGATCACATGGATCATGAATTTTAAAATATAAAGTGACAAAAGGTCGCAGTGTCGCCCATTGGGCACTTCACTATCGAAATTTATTGTTATCCCTTACTCAGTTGTATGTTTTTTTTCAACTAAGAAATCTCTCAAATCTCCTTTTGAAGCCAAAGAGCCGCTAAATTCATCTCATTCCTTTTGGTGTGAGCACCCCCTCTCTCACGAATCCTCGTAGCTTGTTTATTCTTGAAAGTGTCATCAAGGATATGTATGAAATCATTGTTTGTTCCCTTGGAATATGCTTGTTTGGTGAGAAAACTCGCATTCAATTCGATAACCCTCAACTCCCTCCAATAATATATTGGAATACAGTAACAAAACTTAGATAAGTCGCAGTTTATAACGTGATGGGATTGGTCCACTGTTACGGATTAGCGACTTGGAACAGGTTTATGCACAGAATGAAACTTTCTTCGTATAAAATATAAATATTAGCAGCACATTTATAGCCAGTTTATATTAGAAATCAGAGATTTATCGGCTCGTAATTTAATGTGCCCAGAGAATTAATTGGATTTGAACAAATTGTGTTTAGTTTCAATTGGAGTAATTGGTTTGTAGTTTCTCCGGAGTTGTTTTTGTGGACACCGTTTTACAAGTAACTTGATTTTAAGAATATTTCATATATGCTTCTATCCTGAGCTTTGAAATATACCTCTTAAGGACAAAGGCCTCCTGTTGTGCTTAGCAGTAATCTACTCTGGTTATATGACAACTCAATCTGTATTGAATTCTTAAGAATTGGTTGAACCCACACCAGTGATCAGAGTGTCCAGCTGGTTTAATATTTCAAATCATTATTTTCTCCAAGGAGTCTGATACAGATTCCATTTCTGATATTTCTATATCATAGTAAACTAAGTACTCAGCGAACGAGTAAGTTGTAGAACATAATGTAATGTAGAACAATAAACCAATCAAAAATTGGGTGACAACCCTCGGGCTACCCTAATCAGCACTAGTGTCGGTTTGATAGGAAACCAATGAAGAACTGTGAGAAATGTAAGAGATCATGTTATGCGTCAATCATCCTAATCTTTTTATTTTAATTGGAATTCAGCTCTCGTATAGTTTTGATAGGAAACCAATCAAAAACTGTGATAAATCTAAGAGATCATGTTTTGGTTGAGTCAGTCTAAGCTTTTTGTTTTGAATGCAACTCTTTCGAACTTCTTTCTGTGTGATTCGTTCCCTCTATACTTTGTTTTGGTGGGTTTCCCTTAAGTCGCAGGTCTATGTCAATAAGCCGCAAATGACCAGTGATCTCTAAGTCAACATAACTCGCGCCATCACTCAAATTCAGTCTGATCTATGCATCAGAGATATCGAAAATTGGACCTCTCCAATGCAGGCCATCCAGTGAAGCCACGGCGGCCATTTCAGCGATGTCATATTCCACTTATAATATCATTGTTAGGTCTTTCAAATAAGAAAAAGGTTGATTCAACTTTCACATCTACCCCTTCCCCTATTGGAAAACCCTTCTAGGTAAGTAGGTAGGTAGGAGTGGCCGCCCAGTTTGCCAAAAACACACTTGAGCACACATAATGGCCCATTGTGCTACCACGGTGTGGCGCACTGACTAAAAAGTTCCCATACTTGGGATAGTGACAGTCAGCGCAAGGCCAGCGCCAGGAAAGGCACGACTCCCCCGTCATGTTTCAAGAAACCATCCTGATACTTTGATGAACCCTAATAAAACCTTCTACTTTATATATAATATATCTAGATGGATCTGTGGTCAAACGACAACACTGAACTTATAGCTAAAGTCTAAATTTCATACAATACCAAATTTAATTGATTTGAATATTACTTAATAGATGCGACAATATTTCTGGAGTATTCTCGATGCCAAACTATGTTTGTTTGATCGTATGCTCCCTATTCCACCTAGAACAAACCTATGTAAATAAAATATCCTGACGAAGCTGACAACATATTCAACTTATGCATATCAATCAAAGAGATTCTAATATCTGCATCCAGAGAACAAGATTTTAGCTTCTATGTTAGTTCTTGAATTCATCGTGGTATATAAAACAATTATGACTAACGTTGAAATTAAATTAATGATCAGTTATGAGAGCAATTTGTTTATTGGCACTTGATTTTCAATGTTCTGCTTAAAGTGTATTTTTTATAAAATGTTCATCTTTATTTTGCAATGAAACTATACTCAATTTATGTTTGGTCCTCTCATCATCTTGTTTATCATTAATATTATATATTTAATATAATTATACATTATACAATAGAATGTTATTTCTATTATACAATTGACTAACATTTCTATTATACAATTGAATGATATTTCGCTGACTATCTGCTTTATAATGCGCAGTGGCGTCCAATCCCCAGCTGCCCCACAAGTATTCATAATCGCTTTAATCAGTTGCTGATTTGTTTTCCTCTGTTTTTATTTATTTAATATATTTTAAGTAAAATATATTTTAAAAACATTTCACTGGCTCATTGTAAAGAGCAGGTTCCTGAACCAGTTGCGGGCACAATTTCAGCTGCCAGTGCTCTTAACTGTTCTTTCATATGTTAATCGAGCACTCAGACTGGCTAAGCTGAAAAATATTATTGCTGAAAAATAATGCAGGCGGCCGCATGTAAATTAAATTTAATTGAGTGATATCACGATTTGTTTTAGCATTTATGCGGCCTTAGCAGATTGTAAAACAGCAAACAGGTCTAGCGAAGCAGTTTAAACAATTTATAGCGGCTGAATTCTTGACAGAACATGGCCGCCGAAAGTCTGTAACGAAACTCATATAATTAGTTTGGGCTTCATTAATAACCCGGGACACAAATTATCCAAGACAAGCTGGAATTTCCACTGCTCTTTCTTTCCTGAGTGGTTTCTTTTCAACGCATTTACTAACATTTCAGCTACGAATAAATTATAATTGTTATCTTCTATATATATAAAAATGGAAGTTTGTATGTCTGTCCTTTATAGAGTCGTAAACTATGCATTTGATCATGCGATAATCTTCAGCAAAGTTGTTGTGCATGAGCCCACGAAGGTTTCTCAGTTGGTACCGGTCCAATTGGACAAAGGAGCGTGGTACCTCCCATACAAATCACAAATTAAAAATCCATTATTTCTGCTCTGGTTAACAGTATGTGAACAAAATTTGGTACGTCGGGTAAGTGTACACATTCTAAGTGCTGTTGCAAATATGGGCGGGATTGGACAAAGGGGCGTAGTACCTCCCATACAAATCACAAATTAAAAAGCCATTACCTATATACCAAGTATTTGAACAATATTTGGTATATAGGTTTAGTGTACATATTCTAAGTGCTGCTGCAAATATGGGCGGGATTGGACAAAGGGGAGTGGTACCTCCCATACAAATCAAAATGAATTGAATATTTGTATAATGTCTTTCCTTCAAATTTATTTATTTAAACAACTCATCCGATTTCAAAAATTCTTTGACCAGCTGAATGCTACACCCCCCCTACAATTCAGTGGTAGCGAAGCGCACCGGGTACAGCTAGTAAATAACAAATTATAATTATTGACCTAAGCGAATTATTAGTAAAGAACTGAAGTGACTGCACTGAAATGCTGCTCACACGAGGAGGAGTGATGTAATTGTAGCGGCAAAAACAAACGTTGCAGCACAAGCTTTGAAGGCCAATTTCATAACAGATCATTTCAGTGGAATAAATTGGTATCACTTGTATTGAAGTAAATCGGAGTATGGGATATATACTCTTCAGGCTTAAGTAAACAAATCAGACATTAGCATTTTCGATATAAAGTAACAACAAGAAGCAAAGTTAGTCAGAGGTAGGAACCGCAGAGAGAGCAGCCTTAGAGAGTTACATCAGAAGGCATGAATATGGTGTCATGCTGTTTGATACTCTACTGCAGGATTCCCTATTATATTCTACCCTTGAATAGAGGAGAGCGTAATAAACCGTATAAAAAATTCCAATAATAAGAAACACAATTATCATAATCACAAAAATAAAGCCAAGCAGAGAAGGGATCTATATCAAGACACCTAAATATCTATGAGAATGTCTGGAGACTAGTATCGGAACAATCTTTTTCTTAATGCACCTTCTTATAAGAGTGCTGTCAAAGTTGCTTTCACTTCTTTGCTTTAGGTGTGTGCCTTTTATTATTCCGTTCATTCCATGAACTGGACACACTCAGTGGTGTTCCTGAATATTTCAGGAATTCAAGGAAATTCCGTGAAAAATGACTGTGACTTTAGTTAAGAGATAATTCTGTTATTAAATGGTCTTATTAGATTAGGTTAGGTTAAACTGGCACACATAGACCTGCAAGGTCCTTTGCGGTGCAGGTGAATATCCTTTAAAGAGCTATAGTGTAAATCTTCAAACAGAGAGACGCTCTTAGCGAATCTTAAGAGCGAAACTGTCCCTAATTGTGCGATCTCTTCTAGTCCTTCAAACCAATGGGGTACCAGATGTGTTAGGCGCATCTCCGATATTGCGGGGCATAGGCATAGTAGATGCTCCAAAGTTTCCCTTGTGCCCTGCTCTCCACATTTCCTGCATTCATTGTTGTTTGTGAGTTCCATTCTATTAGCGTGTACCTTGGTTAGACAGTGACCTGTCAGTATTCCTACTACCGTTCTGCAATCCTTCCTCGGAACTGCCAGTATCGATTTGGTCTGAGTGCTGTAAAGTTTTGCACATGGGCCTTGCGATTTTACAAGTGGCAGTCCTCCACCGTGCGTTCACTTTTCTCCTCATGTCATCTTCAATACGGCTATTGATCATTCTTAGAGGCATCAGTATGTTATTTACTTGCTCGTTCGGTAGTAAGATTCCGCTTTTAGCAATAGCCTCCGCGCTCTTGTTTTCTTCTATATTCTTATGCCCTGGCAGTCAGTAGATATGTAGCTTCCAGTTGGTAGTCAGTCTATCCATTGCTGCCTTACATTGCAGAACATTTCTGGAAGATGCACAGCATGACGTTATAGCTTTGATCGCAGCCTGGCTATCCATGTAGAAGTTAATGGTGGAGTTCGTAGTTTCTGCTAAGCAGGCCAGCTCTGCGGCTTTCCATGCTGCAAAAACTTCAGCTTGAAAGATGCTGCAGTAGCTTGGTAGTCTGAACGGCTGTTTGATATCAGGGTGAATTCCGCACAGTTGGCAACTCAGGTTTGGATTCTCACATATCTGACATATAATCTCAGATCTTTAGTTTGAATGAGTTATTCTGCCTTTATTCAGTAACAAGATTTGGTTTCTTAAGCCTGGAACACTAAATTTCGATTTGGTGATAAACGGTTCCCAAGCATTGTTATCGCATGAATACCCTAACAAAACTTCAGCGTTTATAATCTCCAGTAAAATAATCGGTTATGATCTCCAGTATGCACAGAGCACACGAGTTGGCTCATATCTCCGAAATCGATTAGTCTAAGGCAAATGCGACTGTTGCCGATTAACCTCCTCCGTGTCATTGACACATATTTTTGAAATTGAACTGTTTGAAATGAAATTTGCTTAGTGTGAACTTTAAGAACTTGTACTCGGAAGTGCGAGCAATTGAAGGTCTTCAGGCTCACCCAAAGTATTTCCACAAAAATTTCAATCATTTCAATTTTTAATAATTTTCGAAATAAATATCAGAGTTGACGAATTATTATTTCATTGTCATTTAATTTTAAAAAAATTTTAAAATGTTCCTCTTTTTATTCTCTCGTTTAATTAATTCTCAGTCTTTCTCTTGTTTTGTTCTTTTTTTGCTTAAATCAAAAGAATACAAATAAAATATTTGCAAAATCAACGAAAATAAATCTTTTGTTTGTTTTGCTTCTGGCACCGCGGTCGCCAGCGCATAACTGCGCGATACCGGTTCCACATGTCGCTATCATAATAAACTCATAACTGATTAGCATTTTAAATGTTTAAACAACAGAGACAACAAAAAGTAAATAACAATAAATATAAAATAAAAGTGAAAAAGAAAACGAAAACGAAACCGAAGACGAAGCCAACGAAAAGCAAAATCCGTTTGCGCCGCTCAAAAGTCACCAAATGAGTCAACGGCGAAAAAAGCCGCAAACGCCGTGGGCCGCTTAAGCCGATATCGGAAGTCTATAATCAAGCGAATGCATACAAATGTGTGTATTTGTGTTGATTAAGGATTACGGTTTAAGGTTGTTGCTGTTCTGGTACGGTACGGTATTCGGTCTTACAAATGACCAGATTAGCATATTGACTGCAATTAACAAACTCCGAAGAACGCTCAAGAGCGGTAAATTTGGGTTATTTGGAATATTTGTGTGCTAATTGAGCCTTGACTTTGGTTTGTGTAAGTCAACAATTAAAGAGAAGGCAATAAAAAACCTATAAAATTATTGAAGCTTCTGTTTTAACCGCTACACAAGTGGGCTAACAATGCTAAACGCACCGAAACTGTGAACGAAACCTTATGATCGGTCAAGATCGACCATTAAAAGAATCGAAGTTCAGAGTGCGACCCAACTAAATTGAGACCAATTGGCTATCAAAATTCCGGGTCAATGTTGAGGGCCAAAGGAAGCGATCAAAGATTAGTGCAATTCAACCAGAGGAGGTTTAATGGTGCCTTCAGTTAAACCAACGCACCCTTACGCCTCTAACATTCCAGTAGTGTTGCTTCTGTTTTGTGACCTCCGAAGATTAGTCCACACATTTCACCCCACTGCGGGCAAGCATATGTAACAGCTCCAAGCACCTGCCAGTGAGAGGTGTAGGGCATACGAGCTGCTGCAGCATCAAACGAAGACGCATGATCGCTCATTTGTTTTTACTCTGATTATGCTGCAAATTAATATGCTGTGGTGATGTTTTATTGGCTTTTAATTCGACTGTTGTTGTTGTTTGTTGTGGTGGCAGAGGCGATTGGAGATGTTGTTCTCGTCGTCGTTGTTGTTGTTGTTGTTGTTTCATATTCGTTACTAATTGCTTATTAACTGTTTGGCTTAATTGATTTGCATCCTTTTTTATGGCTCTGATGATGATTCGTAATAATTAGCCACCAATTTGGTATTTAAATGAATGCTTCAGACTCTGAGGGCACTTGGCAACAATTATGCTTCTAACGCGTTGCCGATTTTAATTAATTGTACGTATATCATTTGAGTTAATAAATTAATTTGACTTAACATATAATTTAATATCGTATTGCACCTTGGCCTCCTGAATGGTGGAACCTTCATTCATGTCTATAAAATTCATTCTTTAATCTGTTCCCGGCGGCGTTTTAGAGAGTTGAATCTGTTGACTCTAAGCAACGCTTTCTTGATTCGCAATAGTGGTTAGTATTGAGTGTGCTTTTTTGGTTTCATATTGACGGAAGCTGCCATCAATTACTTGTTCCTCTGGGCATATAGTAATGGGCGGGCTTCTTACTTATAGTACTTGGTATTTGAGGTAGTTGAGTAGCTGGAATTATAATGAATATAGTTTTCCTCTTTGATATTAATATGGAATTTTTTAGATAATCTTACAAAATACTTAAACAATCTCGATCATACTTCAAGTATTTGTGTACTATCATAGGCCTGAATAGTTGTCTATATGAGTGCCTACAACTACGAAGAGCTACACTTGCTGTTGGTTTATTAATTGTTGTATAATTGTAATGCTGACTCCCATCTTCTCCTTGTTAGAAAGTACTTCGCATGAAAGGATGCACTTGAGTTTTGTGTTCATACTGCAAATATTGTAAGAGCATCCAGTTAAAGGACCTGTTGGCGGTGTTAATACAAACGAGTGAAACATTTGGATAAACTTTGGAACTGTTTCGGGAATGTTCTTAATCGGCTTTATTAATTCGTACCCTTTAAATTCATTTAACCATAATTGGTGTTAATTTAGAATTTAAATAAAAGTTGTAGACTTCGATCACTTGGTAACAAACTAGGAAGAAGCTGATACATTGCTAGTAGGAATCTAACAAAAAGAACGCCTTATCGGACCAATAACTGTTGTGAATTTTCCAGCTTTGTCTCTAGGACCATGGATTGGAATGCTTACCTAATGTAAAGCAAAGTTCCAATGAACCTGACAGAGTCTCCTTATTTAATGTAGCGATCAGTTGTTATTTTCAAACATCGGCGATACTCATATATAGACATTATTCGCTTTGCTCAGCACTAGATCTGGTCTTACTATTAATATTAGATTACAATAGATTGTAGTCAGAGCGGGAACTAGTCACCAAGTCACTGCGGTCAAATAGACCTATTGTGACACACTCTATTTTTACAAATGCTTCACAAGATTAGTTCTCTTATATACTATACTATATATGATATACGATACTAGATTATACTGTTTTATTAGAGTATTTGAGTGAGAAATTTTCGAGTGATTATATTCACCAGTGTAGTAAGGTAGTAGATAGGGCATTAGATTCTTCTGTACCGAGAAAGATCATAAGATTTCTACTAACACCACACTCATGGTGAAATTACCTAAAAGGAGGCCCACTAAGTCTATCTTACCCGGTGTATTTCGTAAGTCCTCAAACTTCTCCAATAACAAGCTTCAAAACCAAATAGGATAGCATTCACGAAAGGTGCGGAGATAACATTTAGGAGTGCTTTGTTTATGTGACTGCTAATTTCCGCAAGATATGGAGTTGGGTAGGGTTGGTATAACGGATTGGAGAAGACGCAAAGCAGAGGCGCCTGGCGAGTGCTGTTAAGTTCGGCCATAACCCGATAGCGGGGTAGGCCACGAAGTATGTAGTTGGGTATCACAGAATTACTCGTTATAACTCCTATTTATATCAATATAACCTTCGGGAAATAAAATGTATTTTCCTTGGCGAGGACCCGCATTTTTGAGACCAAGCCCGGTGCAGGATTTGCAGCTGCGACCTTCTGAGTGTGAGTCTAGCATGCTTACCACTAAACCACAGAGGGCGGCGGAGATTTCTCATCTTTCATTTAGTATTCAGAGTTCCAGAGGTACGCAAATTACAATTACAATTAAGTCACCTAACTTTAGCACACTTTCGTGGAGCTACCCCTAATCCTTTCACATATTCCGAAACTATAATGTGGCCCCAATGAATGGCAAGAGGCATTTTTCAAAGCAGCATTCTATTATATAAGGCAGTGATCTATTGAGTGAGCTGTCGTTCTCTTCGACTGTTGTTCTCAGCGAGACTTTCATATTCTTTTGTTAGTTATATTAAATCCTCAGGATCAGTGAACAGGAATTTGGATAGGTAGATGGGTGCCATATTTTCCCAAAGAGGATGAAAAATCACATCCAAGTTCTCCTTACCGCATGCAAAAATAATTTTAATGCAGAAATGGGAGGCCCACTTTTCGTGTCAGTATTTCCAGTATGAAGTATCAAGTTGTCACCCACATAGTCACCTGCAGGGCAGTGCTAACCTTTCCTGATAGTGTGCTATAAACTCCGATCTAGATAGTTCCCAATATGCGTTTATAAATCAGTTTCCCTTCAAACAGTTTTCCTAGATATGCTGTACTTCTGTTGGCCTCCAATTAACTTCCGCACCTGTGTCTTTTGCTGCTGTGGACGAGTACCTTCGCCTCATGTCTCAGCGCATCAATTAACGTTTATTAAGTCAATTAGGTTTTTACGAGCCTGCATAAAAATTTACCATAAATTGGGTTTAAAGTTGAAGTGCATGGTCATTATTTACCGAGCTCGCCTGATTCTATGTCGCCGTAGGAACAACAACAACAACAACCACCACAGCAACAAGCACAACACAATTTCGTTATAACACACTTCTGTGCCGTTTAAATTCAATGTGCATCGTAAAAGTGTAAACGGCTACTGTGACAAGGTGCGAGTGTCTATTTTTAATTTGTCTTCAATACAAAAACGCGCCGCCAAGGTTTATGCACCGTTTTATTATGTTCGATTATGTGAATTTCATCGATCACATTTGAATTTTCTATTTTGTGTTATTATTTATTCTGATTAGCTGTACTTGAGCGGAGCAGCTGATGATGGGCCTGAAGAATCGACATCAAACGGTTGTGAAGTTGATTACCAAGGCCTCAGTCGCAGTCGTAGCGGTCACAGCCGCGGTAATTTCCAAAAAGTTAATGGCCAAGTTGGTAATGACTGTGAGAGCCGCTGATGCCGCTGTTGCCGCTGCTGCTGACCTGTGCCGCATAGCTGTGCATTTTATGCAAATCCGTCGACATTTTTATACAGTATTTTCTTAATTATTTTTGACATTTTTTACGTTTCTTGTTGTTGGTTAATTTTAAGGAATTTCGAAGGCGGCACTGAACAACAGGCAAACTCCCAACAGTCCCATAAATGAACAAATATTCTGGCGGCATAATTTTATGACTTATGCTCGTACGTAATATGAAAAATGTATGAAGTTGTCGCTATTGTTAACCCCTGCTGAACTCCCCTGTACCAGAGGAGACAACAACCAAAAATATGTACGAATAACTCGACAGACAAGCAAGTATCGCACAAGCCTCATCCGACTGACGCCTCAGCCGATTGTGCAGCAATTTGCACTTTTGTGTCGTGGCATGCTGCAGGCATGTTCGTTCAGAAATTATTGTTATAGCGTAATCAGCGCAGAAACATCGAAACATCGCATAAGCGCAACTAACGAATGGCAGCAAGTAAACACATAACAACAACAATAACAACAAACAACTACAACAAAAGAGGCCCAATCCTACGTGCATATCGCTTTTAAAGAGATGCTTTTAACTCTTCACGCCCTCGGCTGTGCTGCGAATTTATGGCATTTTTTGCAAGAATTGAGGCAATTCCCCTTTGCGGAGGCAGCAGAAGCAGCGCTGCCCCAAATCAGCCACAAATCAGCATTAGCACTCATGGCGCTGTTGCTGTTCCAGTCGCCGCAACCGTTTCGACATCTTCGCCCGACTCAGTACACGCAAACGGAATTCCATTTGGGCACTGCACTTAATTTGGTCTCAATTTGCCCGTGAACTGCGTCTTCCTGCCTGCTGTTTCGCTGCGTAAGTGCTAATCTGGTGGTCATAAATTTCCCACTGCAAGTTGGTACTGTGCCTGATTATGAGGGATGCCAATGCTGGGCCGGGTAGGCATGCAGCCCCATGCAACGCTTGCAAATCGTAGGCAATTGAAATGTCTTTCTTTGTCAGCGGAATTGTACCTACGTGACATTTACAATGTGGCGAGTACTTAGAATGCATGCAGGCTTGTCGGAATGTGTCATATAAATTATCAACACTACAAGCTGTGATTTATGTAAGGATGAAGCACTACGGGCACTTGTGGAGGTAGGCATTTGTCTGGTAACATGACAGTGTCTATTGTGGCAGACAAATGCGTGTATGTAAGCGTCATTTAAGTTGTACTTTTAACAATTTTCTGATCGGTTTTGTTGTACATTAATCAACATGTTGAAGCGTAGGTTACGTGAGCTTGGGTTGTCGGTGGGGGGCCCTTATCATTATTAAATTGACTAGCATTTGTACTGTTCTCAATTTAGCAGTGTTTTTTCCTCCTACGGGAAAGAAATCGACAGCAGAAATGTTGAACTTTTAGCCACTAAAACCATCAATGCCACAATTCCGGGAATACCCTACCCAAGTAACAAAAGTTAAGAACTTATTTCGCGGTGCGATCTTTAGTTTGTGTCTTTCCTTCCTTGATCATCAGTCGGTGATTCTTTAGCGTATTATTCTTCAGGCTGTAGTTGTTGTACCATACTATGTATTAAACAACTTCTCAGGCCTCCTGTGACCCAAGCATATACCGAGGAAGCCCAGCTGGGGCTACTTTCACTTTCATGTAACGCTTAAACAGTCATCTAGAAGAGAGTCATCTTAAGAGTTGTTTCTCTGAAGTCTCGAAGTTAATGCACATCTTCAGTGAGCATTAGCTTTGAGACTTCAGACCAACAACTCTTAAAATTGCAAGATTCTGGATGACTTTTTAAACATTAATGAATTAGATGACTGTTTAAGCATTATATTTTTCCGTTGATAGGAGAATCTCTTCAAACATTTAAAGTCTCTGCAGGGATCAATGTATAACCCTCAACATACAGTTCCTGGAAAATGCAGCTACCATCCAAAATGATTCCTTTGTTACTCATATGAAGTTTTGCAGGGCAACGCCTCTTCAAGGATCACTGTGGAAAGTAAATCAAATTGAATGTTTCAGAAGTAGATTTGTGTCAACTTTACTGGACATTTCGTTGGACTTAAAATGCCTCCAAAGCCTTGTCAGCTTGACAGCGATTTGCTTTTGGAATACTTTATGCGGATAGTCTTCCGGAGCGTAGGACTTTGGACTTTAAAGCCATAGAACATTCTAGATATGTTTAAAAAATTCGTATAATGACTGTGGACATTTTATTATGTACGTACATGCAGTGCTAGAGGCCTAATGTAAGCAGTGTATCAAGTCGTAGACGCCTAATGTAAGGAGTTCATAAATGCTCTAACGACAGAGGCAGTGAATGCTCTTCAATACGAAGGTGAGTTTTCCTATTAGTGCCTTTAATTGTAGCCTTAGTGGTCCTTAGTGGTCTACAAAATGTAGTGAGAATGTTGCTAAGTCATGGGAGAAATATATTCGCCTGATTGTTATAGTTTCTGGATTTTCTGCGGTATCTGTATGGGTCCATGAAGATTTTCCCTCTTTTAATATTAAACCAACATTAATTTTTTTCAGTGTTTCAGTGGAAAGTTTCGGATTGAAAACTTATTGAATTATATATATGTATAATGAACCACTTTCTTTTATATTTTTGGAATATATTTGAAGTATACGTTTTCGTAGATATGCGAAGACATGTGCTAAGGTCCTTTAAGATCTCTATTTTGTGTACAAATGCTTTTAGAAAATAGTTTCCTTCCTTCCCTCACAATTCCTTTCCTTTCCCTTCAAGTTCGTGTTCTGAGTCTTTGTTTTGTAAGATTTTAATATTGATTAAATGCCGCTTTATTTGAGTCAAATGGAAATATTTGCATTAAAATGTCAATAAGAAATGGCAAAAAGCAGGAAGGAGAGACCAAATGTATATTTCATTAGGTCCTCACCCCTCACTTCTGACACTTAGCTACAAGGAACACGACAAACTTGAATTAAACAAGACCGCTGAGAACTTCAGTAATGGAGTGATGAAGTAGTCCTACTAAATTTCTTTCCTTCAATAGCACTCATAAAATTGCAGATGAATTGGCTAGATTTGGTATTTGACACAAACATGGAGTACTAGGAGAAGAAGCCAATTAGTGTCCCTCGCTAGCTAGGAGCATACATAAATTCCTGGGCTCACCCTTCCTCAATGATCTGATCCAATTATCATCAAAAAATATTATGAACATATTCAGTTTCATGTCGGAATCACAATGATTCCCCATGAGGTAGATGGGAATGTCGCGCCGGTTGCTTATGGTATCACAATGAGCCTTTAAGTGCTTGAGTGAAGTTTCCCGAATCTAAGTCTGGGGATAAGCGTGAATCCGCCTTTTTAGATTATTCTTAACTGCGTGGCTAATCAAGGATGGTGCGCTTCCTCTCAATCAAGGATGGTGCGCTTGTTCTCGCCACATTTTATAGTACTGTTTGTATTAAGACTAAGGTTGTATAGTAAGTTGGGCATTCTTCTAGTAAATAACACCGAGATTAACGTTCAGTGTAATATACTAAAAGCCTTCAGAGACGTACTTGCATATTTGTAAATTGAAATTAATACAATATTAAATTATTATTATTATTATTATTATTATTATTATTATAATTATTATTATTCACACCTTCAATCACAATAAACAGATTTAGCAGGTTATAAAGTTATCAACGGGTTAATTTGAGTGATTTTAATCATACACAGTTCAACTAGAATCACAACTGCGTAGCTCAGTAATCTCTGTTCAAGTTGTGGTGAGCGAAGCAGCAGCTCAGTGAAGCAATCATCATTTAAACCATAAGAAACACTTCGCCTGCATCTCCGTAGCAATTTGCACACAAATATATCACGTTCGAGCGAGGTGCATATTTATTTAGTCAACCTCTCCAACTGCTGGGCTGGGAGCATTGTCTACAGCTTCAACCGCCGAGTCAAGTGCACACACACACACCGCACTTACCTTAAATTAGTGTAAGTATGTGGAAAATTGTTTTAGGCGATAGCATTACAAGTGCAACTATTTGCCAGGTGATCAAGTCTCTGAATGAAGATATTTTCTCACAATTGCTTTCCCACGATTTGCGCTGGGGGTGTGCACACTTGCTCGTGTGTACCCCCGCCAGCGGACTACGTGTGTAATTCCATATGCGAATTACACTTGACCTATACAAATTGACTGACTGCACAACCGCACACACTCTTGGGCTGCTTGGAGTGTTTAATGATAGATTGTTTAGCATTATAAATCGGCGATTGCAATAAATCTCGAGCGCGCTGCCTTAGCAACAGTTCTAACATTACACGCGCTGCACCGATGGTGGTCTAATCCGAAATGCAACAAAAACAAGTTTCCAGCATATGGGAGTAGCACTCGTAGTATTCTGGTGTGTGTCTGGCGACTTCTCAATTTGAAATGAGCAATAAAAGTCGGCGTGCGACAGGCGAGCCAAGTAAATGCTCGGTGAGCGCGGCCATGAACATTTAACTCACAATTTAGTTAAATTTAATAAAATGAATTTGCAGCATTGCAGCGCTGGAAATGCAAAACAGTCAACAACGAAAATTACGAGAAATATCGCGAGTGCAGCGTGGACGCACAGAGGCGTCAACTGCTGTAAATATTGTTGTGCCCGTATAATGCATGCAAGCGCGCATGCGTACTAACCGCGCGACCTTGCTGCATCCAAAACCAGCCAAGACAGCGACGTCTGAGTAGAAGAAGTTTATGCACGCTCCGTTTGCATGCATAAATGACCCACTTTTTTATACTGTGGCAAAACAAAATTTTGCTTTTTTACACTCTTTGGAAGAAAAATTCAAACGAAGGTTTTCCAAGTGTTCAAATGGGCTTTCAAATTTGTATGCGAGGTAATGACATTCACTTGGGACTATACACCAACTGGTGGGGGAAGGGAACTGCTTACCTTACAAGTATATGCCAATAGTTCTGCTCTGTGGTAGCTCACTATCATTCGACCATACGTATAAGGAAAAAGGATACTACCAATACTGAGTTCAATTGGGAGCAGGGTTTTGAATGTGGCACTCTTATATTCTTCAGTAAAATATTTAAATAGGCTACAACACAAGCCCTTATGACACTGAATATGCGGTAATATGGATCATTCCAGTATATGGTCTTTTTCATATATAGGGTTTTCCATCAAGAGGTGTTATTTTGAATCACCCGGTATTTCGGTAGCTGTCACTTTTGAAGCTTTTATTATTTGACATTTGACAAGTAGAAACTACGCCATTACTAAAAATGGAACGATACACGCTTCAGCAACGCATTGAAGTTATTAAAATTCACTACAAAAATGGCGAAAATCTTGCAGTCACAGTTCGCAAAACTAAAGCATTTTTGGGTCGTCGTGAAGCACCTTGTCGGACCGCAATACAGAAATTGGTGGAAAAATTGGAGCTGTTGGGACAAGTTAGTGATGTGAAGAATAAAACCCGTGCACGTCGCTCAAGAACAACTGAGAATATTGCTGCTGTAGCCCAAAGTGTTGAAGAAAACCCAGGTTTGTCCATTCCTTGTCGTTCTTTGGAATTGGGCATTCCACAAACGTCATTACACCGTATTTTGCAAAAAGACTTGGGTCTTAAGGCTTATAAAGTTCAGTTAATACAAGAACTCAAGCCGGCCGATCATCAACAACGTCGTGTCTTTGCTGATTGGGTCCTTGAAATGCATGAAAATGATCCGGAATTCCATCGAAAAATCATCTTGACTGATGAGGCCCATTTCCACCTCGGTGGCTACGTCAACAAGCAAAATTATCGCATCTGGGGCTCGGAAAACCCAAGAGTTATTGTTGAGAAGCCTCTCCATCCTCAACGTGTGAGTGTTGGGTGCGGTTTATGGTCCGGCGGGGTCATTGGACCTTACTTTTTCGAAAATAAGGTTGGATCAACAATTACGGTGAATGGATTGCGCTATCTGAGATTTTTATGGTCGGAGTTGGAAGGTATTGATCTGGACAACGTCTACTTTCAACAAGACGGCGCTACGTGCCACACAAGCTACGAAACCATTGCTCTTTTACGGGAAAAGTTTCCGGACCGTGTTATCTCTCGAAGAGGTGATCACAATTGGCCACCGAGATCTTGTGATTTAACACCTTGCGACTTCTTCCTTTGGGGCCACGTGAAAGATAAGCTCTACGCCAACAGCCCAGCATCGATTCAAGACCTCAAAGATAGAATTCGTGAGGCTATCGAGGACATAGGGCAGCCACTTTGCAATTTGGTTATGGAAAATTTCATGAAAAGGATATGGTCCTGTAAGCGTGGTCGTGGTGGCCATTTGGCTGATGTTGTTTTTCATTATTAACGGCATACCTTCCTCTTTATTACGAAATAAACATCCGATCATTTCCCTCAAAAAATGGCATTTTTCTTTGAATACCAGAATAACACCTCTTATTGGAAAACCCTGTACATCGTAGCAGTGTCCTTCAGTCGATTCGGCTTCTGTATGACTGTATGGCACAGAGCAGTACTCTTGCTGAACTGAAATTATTGCTAAAAATGTGTTCTGACTTATCATCATTTTCATAATCAATGTTCGTTTGTAGTGTAGTTTCGTATATTTCTAGAACTTCCTTAGCTATCAACCTTAGTTAGTCGATTGTGTTTCTCGTTGAACTTAGTTGAGTATCAAACCACCGACAAATCGAAATAAGCCTTTGGTAGAAAGTTGCTTATAGTCCTCTTTATATAGAGCAGAGTAGCCAGCCTCCGCAGTCTTCTTGGTAAGCATCATAGCCTCACAGTTGTGAAGTTGCGGATTCGAATACTGCTCAAATCTGCCTGGGACGGTTGCAGAATGCTACTTTCTAAATATGTTTGCCTTTGATTGGAAGGCCTTGGTTGCTCGTACTAAATTTCCCGAAAATCTTGCAGAACTAATTAATTATGGTATAAGATGTAATAACAATAATAATCATTATAATAATGGATCAAACCTATACAGGACCATTTCCATAGCTAGAGCTGGGTCTTTGCCAAGGAAATATCCAACTGTTTTCATATGCTCTTATTTACAGTATGGTATGCTTCCGTATTGAAATATTTGCATCCATATAAAAAAGCCTATTATAGTGATATTTAAATCATATGATGGTTTTGAGACCATATTTGGGTTTGTCCGGCAGCACTTATGCTAATCAGCCTCTGACATTAGACACGTCTCTCTTTAGATTTATTGTCTGTAATTTGTCTTCCTTGAACTAATTATTGAGTAAAATGGGCGCGAGAGATTCGCAATACATTTACTGCCATCCACTGGACCTTATATACGAGTATGTATGACCTCAGACCTTGGTGTCGACAGTCATCGACTACTTCGCAGTATCAACTGGCATTAAGCGATGAGTACGCCTTTGCTTGGGTCCACCCATATGGTTGTCCGCTCCCATGGCAGTCACTCGACGCGACTCGATTTTGCACAAATTTTATGTCAGTCGCAGCGCGCAAATGCGTAGGCTTTGGTTTTGCAAATTAAAGTTTGGCGTTAATGTTCTCATATGCCATTAAAGCCCCAACTGTGCCCGCGATGCTGGTGCCAGTTAAAAGTTTAACACTAAACTTGCCCCGCTGCTTGTGAGATTGTGGATTCTGCTAATTCACACAAGAAACTATTCAAATGAAGAGGCCAGAAGTTTCCACTGCGATGCCAAATGTGAGATCTTTACGACATGTTTCTTCTGCTAATAGGTTTGTGGGAAGCGCTCTCCGTATGTACCCGCAATTAAAAACAATGCAAGGTTATGCAGACTTCTGTGTGATAAATTCAGCCTTAATTTATGCGGCGCTGCATGAATTTCGAAGCAGATCGTGGCATGTTTTGCCACTCAAATTGCCAAAGAAGTAATTAAGCCAACACCGCAGCCACGATCCTCTACACCGCTGGCATTTGCCGCATTTTAAAGTCCCTTTTGCAGTGCTCTGCATATGCGTGCAGCCAGTCACTTCGTTCAATCGTAGGCACAGAGCAGCCGTCACAGGAATTTATGGCATTGACAACTTATGAGGGCGCTGCACGAGCAAACTCCCCAACAAGCAAACGGCATTAAGTTGTTGTCCTGCTCGCGGCCGCAGGAATGGTGTTAATGCATTTTCTAAGTAATCCCCTGGATGCCTTTGTAAATTCTGTGCGTAGTTTAACAACAAAAGGCAATCAGGGCGCTTGTCACACCAAATTTATGGTAATAGTGGCCAGAACCGACATAGGCGTAGCTCAAGGGTTAAGGCGAAGTTCACACTCGCGCTTGCCTGCTTGGAAAAAACTATCAAATGCTTCGAATGAAACTCGTCCGTGTGGATTTCGGTTTGTCTATAACCGCATCTCTGCCAACAGATGAGCACATTTCAGCTGCAAACGGAAACACGAGCAATTCGACAATTTTATGTACGCGGTATGCTAATTCCTTGAGTGGTCGACTGCAGCGCCCGCTGCAAATATTTGCGCTGTGAATGAATTTGTTAAAAATAAATATGATGGCAATCTGTATGCTAATTTGGCCAATTATGACTCCGCTTTCGGTGCGAATTTATGCAGCCGCTGACATAATTAGTCATAATTTGCCAGTTTTTTAACGCTTCGCTGACTGAGTTTCGCTCAGCTCTGGCTGGAACCTGTTCCGTTGTGTACCTCCTTTGGCATATGGGTTAAACGAAAGAAATTTACTATCATTTCAAAGTTATATTTTATTTAAAATGTGTCAATAGATTTGACTTGCAACATCTGTTAAGAGCATTTCATGACTTTATTAGTTGCGAGCCTCACGATGGCTTTAATTAGTTACGAGCATTTTTGTTCCGCGTTACACCATTAACCGCACTCGATGATTAAGTTTTTAATTGGGGGCAGAATTAATAATTCCATTAAAATTAATTCAAATCATTAAGTTAATTAAATGAAATGATTGACGAAGAAATCCAACGCCACCTTCTTCCCAAAAGAATGACACTTAATAATGGCTTAGAAAGAAAACTGCTTCGGAATAATTATCACAAACTCACTCTGATCATGGCATGGCATGCATCATCATACAAGAGAAACCACATCTTCCTCAGGTCACTGCTAGCCATACTTGTATTTCGAATTAACTGCTGACCACTGATCATGGTTCGGTAATAGTCACCATTGAGAGGTCTGTCTTAATGTTAACAGGACTAAGTTGCTGAGATCATCATCATCATTGTTCGCTCGACGGTCCTAGTTGAACCTTGACCTACTACAACATCCTGGTCTGAATAATCCGGAAGTTTTTTACTTGCCTTTACCTGGACTCTAGCCATACTCTCTCCGTACAGACATGGTAAGCAGAATCAAACCCATATATATTGCGTGCATCATGGTTCTCTGTCTTAATTTTAAAATAACTCTTTAATGCTACCAACAGGTGCATTTTTGTGGATAAGGCGGAACCAAGCGTGTGAAGGCTTCTAGATTCAATTCACAATCTATGCAGAAATTATGCATATGAATACATCCTTGAAGGTAAATTTTGTGATAAACTCTGTAAGACTGCCAAATAGATATTCAATTTCCAATTTCACGATTCGGGAGTGTTGCTGTAATATAAAACGATCCAATATAATTGGTCTGAGCACACTGAATGCAAATGTGAAAACAACTTTGTAATTTACCAGGTAACTTTGAGCAACACCTGCCAATAAATCTAACAAATACAAAAACTCACCATTTAGACCGTACAACTTAAGGATTTATCTAGTCATAGTATATTTATTATAAACAGTCCTCCAATTAACGTGGTAGAACTTTGCCTAAGAGAATTCTAGAGACCACTCATTAAAAATATTGAGGTACTGAATACCTAAGGAGAGCAAAATATTTTCGATTTTCCCTTACAATTTTCTATTATCCTCCGTTGTTGGTGACTATTCACACTATCATGCATTAGACTAGGGGTACCAAGACTGTGGGTCTAACCGTCCTTAGATTTGTTTACTTTATGTTTGCAACAAACATCCTAAACAAAAGAGCACTCATATAAGTCCATAGACAAACAAATTTGTTTCTATAATTTCCGGGTTTCACCCACAACATAACATATAATCGTGTTCTCACTTCTCAGGCGACAAGAGCTATAATTTGTGTCCCTTGTTCAATTACATCCTGTGTTCTTCACATCAAATCATTAGTTGCCTTAGTTAAGAGGTGCTCTTGAATGCATTTCACTGATGTCATTCTCCTCATTGTAGAGGAGTAAAACTCAGTACAAGGAAAGTATACGGCACAACCCAACGTTTATATACATCTCAATAAAAGTGGCGGACGTTCAGCACAATTTTAGAAGATAATGTAATCTATTCGACATAAGACAATAACTTTCTCGGCAGTATTTATTAATACAAACATATAAAAAATGTATCTCCACCTTATTGTCGTGACGGTTCACAGGCTGCTTCCTCTGTTATATGAACAAGAATTTATGTATTCCCTCTAGTTTCGATATATAAAAGGTACTCATCAGATTATCTTAGATAATCAGCTCGACTCGTATTCTGTTTCATAGGCTCGACCCGTATTCAGTTTCACAGGCTCGATTCAGTTTGACACCACTGTCAAAGAGGGGCACAATTGATTGTTACCTCATGTTGTTTATTTCCCTAACTTTCTTGAGTAATCAATACAATTGTAAATATCCTTTTCAAAATGCAGCAATGAACTATGGAAAAGGATTTCAAATCTTATGTTGAGGCATGTCACTAAGAAACAAATCGCATATTTTATATCTGGAAATAAAAAGTATTGAAGAGTATTATTTGGACTAGAGTTGTTTGTTGTAATTGCTGGTACTGTAAGTTGCAATCAAGAAGGAAATCTGTTTGAACTCTGCCACTAGAAGACTTGATTTTGTAACCCAATTCAAATGTTCCTTCATTGAAAGCTTCCAATCATACGCGGGAGTAACTAGAAACATCAAATGTAGAACATTTCGTTCAAGATAATCGAAGGAGTATATGCCACCAATGTTAAGACTCTGGAGTAGTCTCGATGAATGAGAATTGCTCAATAGTTTCCTTTATGAAGATAACAATTAAAAGCGACCAGGAAGGCATCTTATTATTTACCAGTTAACATATTTAAGTACAGGCCATTTAGTATGGGCCATTTAGTATGGGCCATTTAGTATGGGCGATTTAGTAAGGGCCATTTAGTATGGGCCATTTAGTATGGGCCATTTTGTTTCCAGCCACAATCCATCTTCAGGAATACTAAACGAGAGCCGCCATGAGGATCAAGATCAAACTGAATATAGCAAGCGAAGACTCTCAAATGGTAATGGATGATGTTTATCTTCTAATGATTGTAATGAGAGCGTTGTTAAACATCAGATTGTATGTAAAGGTGATACTCGACAAGTCTTACAGTTGGAAATATATTGGGTTGGAATGCCCTTGACAGCTTGATAGAAGGGTATAAGAGCTAATAATCAATGATATAGGAGTATAACATTTTATAGAGGGTCTCATCTCAGTCTTCGAAAGCATTGGAGTCATAACTCATACTGGTACAATAATCAATGATATACGATAAGGAAACTAATAATCAATGATATACGAGTATGACATTTTATAGAGGAAGCCCTCCGAAACCTTTGTAGTCATAGTTGATAATGGTATAATGCAATAAAGGAACTAATATTCAATGATATACGAGTAGAACATTTTTTAGAGGTTGTCGTACTCAGTTTCCGAAACGAGTCATAATTCATAATGGAATAATAATCAATGATATACGAGTAATTCATTTTATAGAGGACTTCATCTCAGTCTCATAATTCATAATGGTATAAATTATAATAAATAAATAAATAAATTCAATAAAGAAAGAAGGCACTAAGCTCGACTAAGCCAGCGTATACGGGTAATTAACATATCACAATTGTTAAGAAACCATTCATGAACTATTGACCACCTCAACAAAGTTGAAGTTTCTGAAAATGAACACATCTTTCAGCTTCAATTTGCGCCGAGACAATTGCAACAATTTTAAATTAAATTTTCACTTTTATTAAACTTTTTCTTGCAAGCCAAACAGACAAATAAGCACCACCAAACAGCAGCCTGCAACCGCCAACTTGGTCAATAACATTGCCAGCAAGAGCGCAACAAACTCTTTTGTATTTGTTGTTGCATTGACTGTTGTTGGTGCTGTTAGTGCTGTTGCTGCTGTTATGGATGTGGTTGTTGGTGGTGTGGCAACATAAAAGAAAGCATCTTCGGTCGTTAGCAACGGCGCTTAACTCACACATAGCCTCAAACACACTCTCACACACACAAATACGAAGGCAGAAACATATGCTCAGCGGCAGCATTTTATCAAAGTCAATGATGCTTTTAAAACCTGCCAGTTTACAAGGTGCTGCAGCGCAATTTCTGCCTGTTGCTCCATTGCTGCGGCGCGTTGTTGTTGTTGCTGTTATTGCAGTTACTCTGTTGTGGTTCGTCGGGTTTTAATTTGTTGCAATTTTTCTTCATTTTCCACTTGTGTCGCGTTGCGGTGCGTTGTTGTTGCTGTTGCTATTGCTGTTGCTGTTGCTGTATTCGTACTCATATGTTTGGCTCTTTGGAGTAGAAACATCGGTTCAAGTTCAACAAGCTAAAGTGGCAAATGCAGCAACACCAACAGCAGCCAAGTAGCGGCAACAAGCGCCACTCCAAGCCAAGCCACGCCACACCACACCAAACAACATGAAATTCATTTCACTCATGTTTGCAGACGCTGCTCACTTTTCTTTTTTAATGTTTCATTAATTCAACGAATTGCACGCTGCTGGCGAGGATGAGGCTAGTCAGCGGCACCTCACTGGCACATGCGGCAGCTGACGATTTCTACTTGCAGCGGCAGGGAGTGCGACTGAAAATTTACTAGTGACCCACTTGGCGTGCAAAACTGGAAACTATTTTTCAAATACTTCGCTTGGAGCTGGTGTGGTTGTTGCTGTTGCTGTTGCTGATGGTGTTGATGCTGGTGGCTGTGTTGGTGTTGGTCTTCGCTTGGCCAGTGTTGTGGGTTCATAGTTGCTGCTTCATTTGCAAGTTGCTCATGCTCAGCTTTTCTCAGCCAGTTCATTCACATTTGAGAGCGCTTTTCGGGGATTTCTTGGGCGCTGTTTTAATTTTGCATTTTTTATTTTCGGCTTTTGGCATTTTTGCACAAATCAACAGAAAATTGTGTGGAAAAAAGTAGCGAGGAGGAAAGGTGTTGTGGGTTGCATTGTGTTGAAATACGCCTGTGGCAGCCACTTGTGAACTTTGCGCTCCACACACTTGGGGGCTGCTGCACACATCACCGCCGTGAATGTCAAAGTTGCATATGTGAGCCGTCAGTCTGGCGGTCGTGCGCAGCGATTCCATGTGGTACGCCCGCTTGCCGTGATTTTTTGGGAATACTTGTTCAGGTATTTGGGTAAATGACTCATGCATTTCGCTGTGCCGTTGTGGCGTTGTGGCGTGTGCAGTCCGTGCATATAAATCCGCTTTTATGGGAAATCGTAAAGCAGTCGAAATGGGTTTGAAGCCTAGTTAAGCGAACGATTTTTCGTTGTTCAGTTTCATAGAACTTTGCGTGGTCTGCAAAGTAACCCAAATGCGGGCCACTTCGTGACAGTTTCATTTTAACTCTGCCCGGATCTAAGCCTATGCAGTGTTCTGGCCACAACGAAATCACGTTTTCTATGTCAATTCAATATCAGCACAATTTACGAGCTGAACGCTTGCTAAAGGTCAGCAACAAGTAACTGAAAATTGTCATAATCCAACGGAGGAAAAGTATAAAAATGAATTTACGATTTCGATCTGTAATTGAGCTGTTGTTCTCATTCATTTATTATTTAGCATAAGTTTTTCAGTTGAACTTCTCGAAGATACTGAGGTCAATTTAAAGCTGTTTCAGAATAAATGGGAATATGTTGGAATATGCATGATGAAGTTAAGTAAGCATAACTGCGTCTTGGTGACTCAATCTCATTATTTGGTTGACTTTAATATTGGTCTTCACATAAGTAAAGGTAAGGCCAGCCTAAAGTTAAATGCAGACCGCATAGGGGACATAGTGCTTTATTCACTCATCTAAGTGACTAGGCATACTCACTTAGATGACTATGCCAGATATTCGGTGTTGTTGCGTCTTCAACTCCTGGCAGAATCGCAGCATAGAATAGATCCCCTCCCACCCATTCGTCAGAAGCTGCTTTTCTATTATGAGTTCTTTAGAGCTGCGAAATACCTGTCACGGATTGTGGGCAAATAACTTCCCATTTCGATTGCGTCAAAATCTTCTACTATTGGACAACAATTCCTACTAACTTTCGTCACCAGATGCATTCACGATCCTCAACAGCATCTTCGCAAGCATTGAATTCAATTTGATTTGCGAGACTTGTAGCAAACTGCACGCAGGCGCACTCTCAAGTTTGTTTGTGTTTTTCAATGCTTCTTGTTTTGTTACATTTGAATTATTATGGCAGCCTTGGTTTAGTTTTTGTACAACTAAAGACAACAAGAACAACCCGTAAGTAAGAAACACACACACACATGAGCCGCTTAAACTTGGTACACGCAAAAGTAGGTAATCAAGAACGTTCAATCGCTGCTCTCGCTGCTGCTTGATTCTTACAGCTCAAAAGGTGAACTGTTCGTTCTCGTTATTGTGTGTGTAATGCAGTTGAAAGACCGACAAATGCCTTCAAGCGTTTTAATTTAAGTCCGACTCTGGCTAATAGTAAATTAGGTTTATATTTAACATGCACATACGAGTCTGGTGTATTCAATCTGTACGAATTTATCTTTAGGCACGGCCGTGATTCGGGCAAAATGCTTATTTGTATATCGAATTCGAAATGCATGTCGGAGTAGGGCAGTGATGGTGCTGATAAGCCGTCTTGCTGCTATTGCTGGCAATGAGAATTGGTTTACAATTATTTGCATATACTTGGAACATAAATAAGCTGAGATTTTAATCGGCCGGTTCAGTCTGTCTTCGGGCCACATTTGACAGGCAAACAATGCTCAAGCTCGTTGCTAGCACACAAATGTGTGCTTTGATGTGGAAAATGCTCATTTCGGTTTTTATTTAATGCGGATTCTGTTTGGAATCACAAATTAAAACCACCATTGAAATGTGTGTGGAAGACAAAAGGCTTAAGGATTGAATTCGTGGCCTTAGCAGCCGAACCTAAATTGTGCCTGACTGCATGAGCCCCTATAAAAATCACACACCGCTCCATACAGCTGCCACAAACACTCTCAGTGCAGAGTTTTTATTTCCCATCCCAGTCAGCAAAGCACACATTTAACAATATAATTAAACTCTGCCGTCGCTCTTTGAAAGGAGCGCTGGTCCGCTTGTGTGCTAGAATTGTGCAGTCAACGCCTGTTTCTGTGCTTAAATGTTACCATTTGGAACATTAAAAGTAAAGCACTAATTGTGTGCCACTACCTCGTTGCTGTCATGTTGTTATTGTTGTTATTGTCTTGCTGCCACTGCAACAGCCACGCCACAGCTACAATTTAAACAATTGCTGCTACTTGCGCTGAAATTGCCCGTAGTCGTGGTCGCTATTTTGTCCACTCACTCTGCAAAATGGTAACAACTGCGGCGGCAAATGTTACATAAGCACAATCACGTTAATTGCATGACATTAATAAAAACAAACTCAGAGAGAGCGGGACAGAGCGGCAGAGAGATAGAGATGGAGATGGAGCAAGGAGAAAGAAGCACACAGACACCAGTACTCGTACAGTCGCAGTGCAGTAGCCACCATTGCAGCAGCAGTGGCAGCCACCAGTCAACAGTCAACAGCGTGCAACTCTGCAGCCTCGTTGACTGACTGACTGTGCCTTGTCTTGATGCAGCGAGCCACCGCCAAGCAGCGGGACAGGCACACCCTATGGTAAATAATTTCTTAGCTGGTAATTTAACATACGCGGAGCATGAGAAAATTACGAGTATCGTAGCTCTGCTTATTAAACTGGGGCTGCAATTTATTTAAAACGGCTGCATTGCGGTTAACTTTTTTCTTCATTCCCGTGTAGAATGTTTTTTCCTTCGCCTCAAGTTTGAACTGGCAGTAAGTACGAGCAAGCAGACTGTCTGTGTGCACGTGTACTTCTTATGAGTTGGCTTGAATACTGTTGTAGCTGTCATTTGATGTGCTGACGGCTGCCTCGTAATTGAATTTTTGTTATTAATATTGAAAAAGTGCAATTAAATATTGCCATTAATCCACTCTGCCACAATTCACAATCACCAATGTCCTTGTATTGTTGCATTCATTTGAACAAATGAGAAACTGCAACTGGGTTGGGGATTTTAATGAAATCGTCGTTGTAATTGCTTTGCTATCACTTTTAATGCCAATTGTTTTTAATTTAAATAACAGCCCATGGATATGATACTTCAAAAGCTGCCTCACTTAGCTAATAATCTTCCAATAATTGCTTTGGGTTCATCGCATTCACTTGCGCTGCTTTTTACTTGCATAATTTATCATGGAGCAATTGTTACGTATACGCTCCGTATTGCGGTGGCCGGCTTCATCAAAGTTGCTGCTCTGAGTTTTTAAATATGCAAAAATTGGCTAAATAAGCGTTATTATAGTTTTACAACTGACTTCGCCAGAAATGCACTTTACTGACTCCATCAGAGTATTTCTTTCCTGGTTTTATATTTTCCAATAATCTTCAAAGTAGCAATGGGCTCAAATGCTCTACATTTAATCACATTTTCTTCAGTGTATCACAACTCTATTTTTAAAAAAATAGTTATCGAAATGTGAGGATAACAATTAAATTAATTTCTACGTTCTCAAAAATAGTTGAAGTTATTTAAAATTTCATAGTCTTTATTCTAAATTGGCTTTACTTTCTTCAGAAACTTATTAGGCAATGCTCGTATGTGAGATTTTTTCGATTGCCACCACTCTTGGCGTATCAATTTCCTACCCACCTTTTTTTATTTTCAGTAACTAATTTGCTTAGTAATTTTGTGCTTCATTGAGTCGATGTGCTGCGTTTAGTGCTTCTGTTCTAGGGATCAGGACGTATAATCCTAAGTTACAGACTCTGACAGCCACTCGCTAGGGAGGAGCCAGGCCGATTCTTACAGAGAACTCTTGCAAGAAAACTCACTGCCCCTCGTGGGAGTCCCGGGTGTGTCTGTTCTATTGTCGTCATATGTGCATGCGAACACATTTTTAAAAAGCGCAACAGAGTCAATCACTCGACTGGCAGGACTATAATGTTGACTTGGTTCAGGCACGATTTGTGTCACTAATAAGAGAATAAGGAATGAAATGAATGGTTTAATTTTTAACAACTTTGTAATTTCTTTGGAAATTCGTTGAATAAATATTCTCTAACATATTTCCTTATTTACTATTTCTTACTCAACTCTGTTTCTTTATGTCTACGAGGCTAAGATGATTGGTATGGTGACCATTCGTTTATGAGAGGCCTAATTACGGTAGCCTATTCATAGTTGGTCATGTTGTTTTACACTACCCAACAAGTACACCTTATTCAAAACACATCATAAACTAACCCTCATAGTGTGCCTAGTCTACCCATTTACATGATTATTGTGCAGCTAAACGCTTTAGCATATTTGTGGCTACTTGAATAAAGGACTCACTGTTCAGTTTAGTTTCGCTTTGAATTAGTATTCATACGGTATGAGAAGGGGTTTTGCCTATGAGACACCATTATTGTATTTTAATGCACTTTATAGTTACTTCGTAAAAGCCTACAAATGGTAATGCAAATATTGGTACAAAGAGCGCAAAAAAAAAATACATTCAATGTTTAGAATGCAGGACTAGCTGGTGCTTTCAGCATAAACTGCTGTGACTGTTATAACTCCAGTACTGTAATTTTGTAATGGAGCATATCTTGTACCGCATTTAAATAGACAAGTATAGGAAACAACCGTCAGAGATATCAGGTATATTATTAACTGAACAGTGCTATCAGGTATATTTTTCATCGAACAGAGATATCAGGTATATTTGTAACTGAAGAGAGATATCAGGTATATTTTTAACCGAACAGAGACATCAGGTTTATTTGTAACTGAACAGAGATATCAGGTAACTTTTGTAACTGAACAGTGATATCAGGTATATTGGTAACTGATCAGTGATATCAGGTATATTGGTAACTGATCAGTGATATCAGGTATATTTTTAGCTGGACAAAAGAAACACGTGTTAACTCAGCAATTGTGTGGATTGAATGTCTTATAAAACCATGTTGTTCTATTGTAATTTATGGATGATAATGATGATGATTATTATTATTATTTAATTTGAGTTATTTATGTGTTCGAGCGAGTATGGAAACTAGAACTATAAATTTCTAAAACAATTTATGAAAGATAATAATTATTATTTATTTATTATTATTATTTATTATTTATTATATTTCATTTAACGTGATTTATTCAGTAATAAATTAAAGTATGATCGCCTTACATTAAAATCAAATATATTTTGAAGTCACTGAGGAAACTAGAACTAGAAACTAACGTCTTCGATGATATTATAAGCTGTGTGAGTTATATTCCTTCACTTCCTATTCAGTCTTTCGCATCGATACTAAACTCTGAGTGAAAAATATCCCACAAATGATCCAGACTAGATAGATAGATATATTTAAGGTGTTATACACTGCGACCTGAAAGATCTATTGTGATGCCCCTATTTATTTGAAAGATGAGGATAGTCTCATCTATAAATCTTCTGTCAGGTTAATTTCCGACAGGAATTCATATATTTGGGAGGTATCAAGTTGTGGGATCTAGACTAATTTACTAATTAAATTCATTTTAACCTTCTTGTAATTCCCCTAAAACACACACAACTTTACCAATCAAAGCATAAACCAATAATTTTCTTTTCTTTGTTGTATTTGCAGGTAAGCAATTTTTGATGGAAAAGGCCATTAACATGAACTGGGTTAGTATGAAAATTCCTTGTAGCAGTAAATGACAATTATTTATTTATTTTAATATATTAGATTATAATTACAAATTTAACCTGACAAAGAAAGAGGGGAACCAAGGCAGCTAAGGCCTTCAGTTCAATTGCATTAAATTAGGTTAGGGAAAATGACAACTAAAAGTAAAATGTTTGGATTAAAAATTAGTATTTAAAAATATTTATGAGCAGTGTTTATACACAACACTTACTTAGTAGAGTGTGTGCTGTTAGAACAAACAAAAAGGCGTGCCAGGTATATTAAATATATGTCTAATAAATTATAAAAATATATGTATTGATCAGTGCCAGTTGCCTAGTCCATTTAGCCAATTCCTTCACTTCGTTTGTCCATCCTCACTTCTCGTAAAAATCAGAACTGAGGCATAAATTCTGATATTGAGTTGAAGTATACCTGATGGTTAGCTTAGGAGCTCTGTATTTTTTAAAGCAGTTTAAACCACAAACACGCCTAATTTCGGCATGCCCGTATTTTTCAAAGAAGCACCTAGAAACCAATGAGTCATTTTGCTCAAATTTAAAAGCTAAGGTACCTGAGTTTACTCTCTTGAAAGAATACATCGGAAGACCTGAGGCAACTAGGAATATGCCTACATAGCTATACTCTTAGATAAAGACCTTTTATGACCATGTTTTTCAGGCCGGCCTGCGTGGGCTCGAGGGTTTGAAGGCTGCTCCGGGCATAGTCTGAAAAAAGCTTCTTTCTAAATCTTTTTCTCTTCTTAGTTGGCTCTTACTTAATTGTTAGCCTTGGTTAACGAAAGTGCCTACTTTTATCAAATATACAGGATGGTTTAAGGAGGATCCGGAGGTGTAGAGAAACAGCTCTAGTGGTGCCACAATGGGTCTTCAACAGGCCTAAGTGAGTCTACGGACAGCCATTCGATCTAAGTTGTTTGGCCTTAGTTGTTAGGCCTTAGTTTTTTGGCCCTAGTTGTTAGGGCTTAGTTTTTTGGCCCTAGTTGTTAGGGCTTAGATGTTACGCTTTAGTTGTTAGGCTTTAGTTAACGAAAGTGGCTACATTTATCAAATCCACAGGTGGGATTAAGGAGGATCTGGTTTGTAGGGAAAGATCTCTAATGGGCATTGCATAATCCTAAGTGAGTCTAGGGACAGCCATTCTACCTAAGCTAGGCCTTAGTTGTTAGGCCTTAGTTGTTAGGCCTTAGTTGTTAGGAGTTAGTTGTTAGATCTTGTTTTCCAACACATTCAAGCCATAATTAATTATGATGCAGGATTAATAATAATCGTAATAATGTTCTTTTGGGTACTTCATATTCAAATAATTTTAAATGTTATCCAATTATTGCAATATTAATAAAACAGAATAAGGATGGTAACTCAAAGGTGTGTGTTCGCCTGACTACAACGAATATTTTTGTATTAAAATGTAGTCTGTAAATATTCTGGATCTGCAGCACGGTGCTTTAATTTCACAGCTTCCGATTTATGTTCTAGGTAGGTAGATTAAGTGGCTGTCCTTAGACTCATTTAGACCTATTTAAAGCCCATTGTGGCACCACTGGAGCTTTTCCCTTACAACTCCGGATCCTCTTTAAATCCTTCTTTGGATTTGATAATTTCTGCTCTAACACGCACTCATCAATAAGTAATATACCTGCTCTAATTGTGTGCTCACAAAAAAAGAATACAGGTATTTAATTATGTTTGAATTCGTGGGATTGAAACTAGTTGAAAACAATTAACTCCAAAATATTAAGATTGGAAGCATTAAAACAGTGCTAAACGACTCCCTCAGCTTTCAAAAGCACCCCACTTAAAGAATTTCCTTTCTATAAACCTACGCAGCAGACAAGTGATTCATGTGCAAAGCTTGTGTGGAAATTTGGCATTTATAACGAAAAACCGCCTCAATTGACAGCCACACCAGCAGTAACAACAATAATAGCCGCAATGACAAGAGCAACAACTTTTAAAATTGTTTTGTTGCCAATTTAGTTGAGCATTAAAAATTTGACAATAATCCAAGCCAGCACAAAGTTCGTTCAATTACACAAATCAACATTACTGGCGTGTACGAATAATCGTGCTGGTGCTGGCACCAAAGACGCCCGCCTGAAACTCCTACAATCCCCACTAACAATGACAACAAGAGCAACAACAAAAGCAACAACAAAAGCAACAACAAAAGCAACAAAAAAAGGTAACAGCAGCAGCAGCAGCAGCAGCAACAACAATGCACAAGAAAAGCAACAGTTGACAAGATTTTATAATAAACGCCAAATGTTAACTTAAAGAAGTGGTTTCAAATGTTCACACACACGCACACCAACACACTCACGCATATGAACACCCATTAAACGCCTGCCAACACTCAAACACACACTCGCACACATGAGCACATAACTTGCAGTGGGCAAAGCCCAAGTGAAATGAAGTGTAGTTAGTCAAAGGCTTAAATTGTCTGGCTTAGAATCGTAGTAAATGGTGCAGTTGCTCCGCTGGCGTATGAGTACGTACGAGTTCAGTGGAGGAGGGTGTGCCCATTAGAGGCTAAATTGAAAAAAATAAGATAAAATCAACTAAACATAAAAATAAACACACGAAACTGACATCAGTTAATATGCAAAATTTCAGTTTAACTGCGCTCGGTACACTTTAATAATAATCTAAATGAGCGGCGTGTTTGAGTGTGTTCACTTGTGTTTGTGTGCTATGTCCATGTGTGCGTGTGTGTGTATGTAATGTGCGGCTTGACTTGGCTTATGCTGTGATTTAGATATTAAATGCATGATTTCTGATTTCATAGTGGGCCGCTCGAGTGTGCATTAGAAAGAAATATCAGCACTGCAAGAGTACATTCGCTGGGGAAACTGGAGGCATAGATCCGCGATAGAGCCGACTAAAGTGGCGGACTTAAAAGTACGACACAAAAGGCCATAGGAACGGGGCATGTGGCGCCGTATTATTTGAGCGGAAAGCGCGGGTGAAGGAGTCTTTGGAACGGATCTTAGGTAATGTTTTTATGTGAAACCACCTCAAATTGAATTCAGACCAAATTGGCAATTCGAATTAATTCGATCATACTTGGCAATAATTAATATGTTGGCTCTAATTAAATGTGGGTGTGAGTTAGTATGCGTATGTGTGCGGGCAATCAGAAATGAGGTAGCATGCCTAGAGCTGGGCTCCTGCTATTGATGTTCTTAATCACTCCAATTAGTGAGCTAAACAGTGAGGTACATTTTATTTCCAGTATATATCTCCAACAATTGTGATATTCGAGCCGTATTTTTCATGCTTTTTTCAGGTCAATACAAAGGGAAGATAACCACAAAGCACAATTTGCAGGTGGATTCGCTCCGTCTCTGAATAGCTGTCATAAGACTTGATGAGTTATGGTGTCAACTGATTCTCTTTAATACACTACAATTTCCTTTAGGAAGCCACATTACATTAGATATTTCAGGTCGCAGTGTATAGCACCCTTAAAAAGATCTAATCTATATCTTATATATAGATATATCCCTAAACTACTGTAAATTTTACAAGTCTCTGTAAAGTTATATATAATCCCTGAAGAGAGAGGTTCATGTATAAAGCAAACCATTTCGCAACCATTGCTTACGGTACATCACATAAAAAACCTGAGGTCCTGGGCATGTAATCGCGATTGGTCGAATCTTTTGTTTACTAATGCATCAAATTTTTGGACACGTGTCCCGGTGATGATGCCTGGTTCACCAGCTATAAACAAATTATGCATGCAACGCACCGTCAAATACTCTGTAGAAGTTAATGTCTGGAGTTGCTTCTGGGAACAACATTTGAATGTAGAATTCATGGTGAAATTATATAAGCGGGACCTTTTGAAATCAACCAAAAAGATGTTTTGAGCCAATAACGAAATTTGAACTTTACAAGAATGACTCTACAATGACCCAAAGCATCGGAGTCATCTCTGCCGGGAGGGAAGTATCAAAATGGCGTACTTCCTTTGACTTTTCTACCGATTCAAACCAGCCTCAATATGTATCTGCAGCACCATTTCTCTCAGCATAGCCCCAATACAGAAAGTACACGGAAGTGCTTGATGGCGGTTGCACTGATTAAGCTTATTGGAGAACCACAGTAATGAAGTGTCCGAAGCAACCAATGTATTTATGTCTCATACAGTAATCTACTTTCGTGACTACAAATCTTACCTCTTACACTCCTTGAACCGCACCACTTTCTGGACTCTCCTCACTTTATACAGCACTCACCTTTTCACTTTATACAGCACTCACCTCCTCAGCTCAGCACTTCTGGTTTGTTTTCTAAAATTCCTGCCTGGTCCTCAACTGTCACTGCAACTGTCTTCTTTTCTTTCACGTGATCAATTTTCAATACTCGTCCACATTCTGATTAAACAATTAATTAATTCTATTAAATAATTGCCTCATTCATGTAATTACAAGGCATTTCGCGACGCATTACATTCAATTGCAATTCTCATAATTACGAGTACGAGAGCATTAATTACTCAACCCATTGCAACAGGCGCGCACACACAACGAAGACATCTTTTTCCACTTGGTTTGCTTTCCTCCGTTTTGGTTTGGTTGCGCGCAGCACGGCATCAATACCGCTCAAATGCCGCAATTCACGTCAGTTGCATTCAACGTGAAACAACGCCAGAGAAAAACCGTGCTCCATTTTAACCGTGCAATTCCACGCATTTGCCATGCAAAATGCACTTGTCTCTGATTACGCTTCATTTTGTTTGCATTTGCCGTAATCCCCCTCCCCTGTTTTTAACCCCCCCTTGTCACTGTGGTACCCGCCCCCCGTCTTTCGCTTTAGAAAAGAGCTCAAATTACTGCAATGCCGCTTTGGTGGCTGTGCTTGCAGCGAAGTATTGCGAAATATTTTGGCTAAATGCAAAAACAAAAATGTCAAGAAAAAAGCAGCAGCCGTGGAAAAAGTGGCCGAGTGCAGTGGAAAAAGTCACAGCCGCAGCAGCAGCCGCAGTAGCAGCTGTAGCAACATTTTTCCCATTACTGTCAGACGTTTGTCAAAACATTTTGTTGCGACACTTTGTGAGAGGATTTTTCTGAGGTAGCAACTTTGTGCAGAAGTAAACGACACACGTACTGATGTGCTACCAATGCAGGTGCAAGTGGCAGTTGTGGAGCTGCGTCGCCACAAAATGCAATTCAAGTGACTTGACATAAGCTGCAATTGCACAGATTCCAAAGCAGGGTTTAACAGTGCTTTCTTTGAGGGAATTTTATAAAGCAAACTCATTGTTAACTCTGGCGGTTTTTACGCTGCGATAGCAAATGAAGCCTTCTCCGCAATAAACGTGCTTGCAAAAGAGCATAGAAGAGTGAGGACAGAATACAAGAATAATTAATGGCAATTGATCAATTGAAGTAAGCAAAAAGAAATAAATAATAAAAGACGAGTAAAATGATAGAAACATAAAAATGTTTTAATGGGCTTTTAATAAAAAATTTTCAAAATTGTTCATGTAACAGTAACGGGAAGTCGTGTATCAAGAGGGGCTTTCGAAGTTCCATACTCCTATATACCCGCTACATTGCCATGTAATCTCCAGCCCAAACCAAGCTACATGCAAAAAAGTGACCCAATACGAGGACAGATGATTGCGTTAGTATGTGCGGGCACTGAAGCAGACTGAAGGCACTGAGTTATAACTAATAAATAGCGAGAGTTAAGAAAGAAAGGGACGAATCTTCTCTCAAGAAAATATATATCGAATACGGTTATTCCGATACTATAATAAATAAGTATTGGAAACATATTTTGTATACAAAGAAAAGTTTTATTGCCTCAAGTGCATCAGGGATATGACTCAAGCCTCTACATTGGTTTGGTAGTGACCTGGCTAGGTAGGTAGGTAGGTAGGAAAGCGATGGGCGCTCTTAGGCCATCATTGACCTTTTGTGATACCGCATGAGACATCAGGTCCCATCCCTTCGAAGGTCCAGCCATTTGGAGTGACCTGCCTAATATACTGAAAAGCTCGATTAAGCTACCCGGAAGACGGTCCTTCCGACGGAACATCTTATTATACTTAATTATAGAAGCTGTTTTTAGAATTTAGGCTGCATCAAAGATGGGTATTTTTATTTTCAGGTCATAGGGATTACTTATATGCCCCCTAGGTAGGTAGGTAGGGCAGCCGCATCACCAATAACCAGTGATGCCACTTAGACCACCAGTTGGGTCCGTTGTGAGCAATAGATAGAATATATGCCCCCTATTGAATAGTCAATAATTTACTGACACTTATGATTTGGTTTATTCTATATCTATCTCGTATATTTATCTTGTATATTTAGGCGTGGGCTGAAGGACCTTTCTTTGCTTGAACGCTTCGATTTGAATGTCTCTAATACACACTTATCTAATAATCATTAGTAAGGAATTTGTGGCCTATGTCGTCCTTGTTAACACTGCGCACAGACACTCTTTTTTTATGGCTCCAAACATTCCCTTGTGATTTAGGATATGAGTATTTTGGAGTCCGTCTAAACCGATGTGAATCTTCTATTCTAGATTTATAAAGTATGACACAGAAATATAGAAGGATTCAGCATTGTGTTTCATTAATACTTTAGAAGTTGGTACATAAATGACCTCACGCTGACGGGTGGTGAGGGTATGCTAATGCGTGACTACATATTCCGTTTAAATGAACCCGAAAATTACATGCAGAACAGAGATAAACAAAGTGCTTAAAACATCGCACAAAGAAATTGAGTTGTGACAAAGGCATCGAACAGTACCGTATGTTCAAAAAGTTCTCGGACTTTCTCAGTAAAACTAAAACGGTTTCATTATTCATTGATATTTATTTTATACCCTTCAAAGTAATATCCAAGGTAATGAATAAACATATTCCAACGTTTCTTCCAACCTTCAAAACAGTTTTCATAGACCCATTTTAGAATCGCCTTCAAAACAGTTTTCATAGACCCATTTTAGAATCGCCTTCAGCTCCTTATAAGCATTCTCCTCTATCGTCTCAATCACCTCAAAACGCTTGCCGCGAAGTGGTAACTTGAGTCGTGGGAACTAATGTTGCCGATGGCATGTATCTCCACAACTATTGTTATCAGTAATGTTTGAGTACTCTACTGAATAATGCCACTAGTACCGCCGCTGTCTATATCTAATAACCCTAGTATATTTTAGTTACATGTCCATCTTTTCCTCACCATTCACTTTTCTAATATTTTTTTATAGACTCAAACACTAAAATTAAAAAAATTGTTTTAATTTATTTAAAAAATATTATAATTGATTTAAAAAAGTGATGGTAGAGAAATCAATTGGGTTTTGTACAAAACCCCCGAAGAAGTGAACACAAAACTACAACAAAATTAATGAAGCAATATTAAGAGTGCCATAAAACGTAGTTTCCATTCTAAAATATTTGTGGTCAGAGTGTGGCCCAACTCCGAGGCAGCTCATGTGCCTCAGATGGCTCAGATTTGAAAGTAAGCGGTGAATTACTTTTCAATTAACTTGGTAGTGACTACACTTGACCTTGTGCAGCAAATTAAAAGTAAATTTATACGCAGTGCTTCCATGCAAATGAGAGTAATGTCGCTCGTGCAATTTGCAAACACCTCCAATGGAACCGTGCTATAAGCAGTTCCGGCTGAAACTGCACGGAAGTGGTGACTGAATGACACGCTACAATAAAAACGAAACGCACCTGTTACGAATTCATACGACAAACAATTCATGGTCAACGCCCTTTCATAAATTCTTGCCGTGCAGTGCAGCGTACACAAAATGCTCCAAGCTTCAGCTCAAAATCAGCGCCTACGTAGGAGTTGATTACGAAACTATTGTAAAAGAGCGGAGTTACAAAATTGTTAAGAGATATACGAAAATAACAATGAAATTAAAATAAAAATTGGTATGCAAGTGGCAACTGGCGGAGCAACAATACTTGAACACATTTGTACAATGAAAGCAATTGCCACGCCAAGCAGCAGCCACAGCCGCAGCAGCAGCAGTTGCCACACATTCACTGATTTATTACAATACCCAGAGCTGAGCGCAAGAATTACCACTCCAACAAAGGAACCAGCCCCCACTCATTCCTTGAGTCGCTCGCACAATCGTTCATTGAACATTGTTCAATGCAGGCAGCAGTTAAATTCACCACGAGGCAGTCAGCATTTACGACTATCATTGACATGCGGCAATTACTGCCGAAAGTTCAGTTTCAATTTCAGTTCGGTCATTTTCGACTGCTTTCAGCGGAATTTCTCTTCGACCCTACCTTGACGGAAAGAATTTTACACAAACTTTTGTTCAATGGCAGCGAAAGGGGCTTTCAGTGGGCGTTAATTTTGAAATGTTGGAAAATTTATTACGAAATATATTGAATGATTGTTTGCCGAGTTGTGAGCGGTCTTTAGTTGGAGTACTTCAAGAGATGTAAAGGGTGTTTCAACTAAATTCATGGATATTTTCTCTAGGTGTGTCAATTGTGTGGGGATTTAGTAGTCTGCTCCCTTCAGTTAAGCCAAATTTAATGAATAATTGAAGGGTTTATTTTAAGGGCAATTTCAAATAGAAACCAATATTGAGAGGAGTATTTATATCACAAGAATCCGAAATATATTGGGTCAAACGTAAGGCCTTGCACAATTGATCTCGTTTGGTCGCTGTCCTTCCTGGCTTCTAATAATATTAATAATAAGAGGTGTATTTTAATAGCAATTTCATATAGAAAACAATGGTAAGAATATACATAAGTCGGCCACCATTGTAAAGAGCTAAGTGTATTCCGTAGTCCGCACTGTCGTGGGGTGTTGGAATCCTCGCCAGATCTTGTAGTTAAAATACTTCTTACTCAACCTTTTCCTCTTCGAGTCAAAGGCCTTTGTTGGTAATACTCATTTCCCTTAGCATACTTTATTAATTAAAGTGTAAAATATACTAATAATGATTATATTCCTATTACAGTCAATGCACCAAATTGAAACAACGCATTCTCCATGGTTGCGAGTATATAAAAGAACAACAAGTGGCTTCGAAACACTCGTATTAGGTAGCAAATGGTTTTCTTTTGTGAATATAAAATGCTGAGAGTTATAAAAATATTTCCGAATAAAGTATTCCATTACTTGTACTTGGTTTGCTACTTGGAGTATTAGCAAAGCAAGTACAGCACTAGACCATCAGTGTGAACACTTGGCCCCGAAAACCACTTTCGTAGATATGTTACTGATATGCACCTCTATTAGACACAAGCTATTTGGATGTCCTCAGTTATATGCAGAATGAAATCTTAGTATTTCATTATAATGATACTTGCTTGGTTGTTGTAAGTCAGGACCAAATGGGAACAATCTCCAAACGAACTTTAAACTTATTGCTACAGCTGCTTTGAATAAACTGATATAATCACCACACTTATATTTATCGTTTGTGAATGAGTATAACCTTTGGCAGTATAAAGCGGAACTTCAGAACATATTTGATTGGTAAATTAGTTGAGTACTTAGTCTACTAGATATGTCAAGTAATTGTAAGTCAGAAGAAAATATCCTCTCGTGTATCGAATATAGCAGGAAGTGTGAAGATGAAATTTATCCACTGACAAATTTCACCCACACAAAATCTTTTGGTAAAATTATAAAAAAAACTCAAAGTAGGCGAATCAGATTTTGGCTTCGTTTGCTACGTTCTTTTGTATGAAATAATTCTCAATCACTTTAAACTTTCCCTAGGTTCAATGTTGATTGAGAATCTCTTTGGAGGGGGGAAGAATTGTATGAGACAACAAACCCGAAGGATTCTGCATTTCACCAAAAGAGAAACCGACTGTTCGCATCCTGAGACTTGAAAAGTTACCCCACTAAATTAAGCGAAATAGAAATATGCAAAAATACCTGTAAGAGTGGTGTGAGTACCGGTGGATTTGTGACTTTATCTCAGATATCAGCAAATAAAACAGAGAAAAACTCAGAAGTACACTCAATGAAATGCCAAATGGGAAGAATATGAATATTCTGTTGACGGACACCGCTGAGCATACCCTGGCTCTGAAAGGTTCGTTACAGAAGAAAACCGGAACTGCACAGATCGAATATTAATTTTTGATTATGAGGTAGAAATCCAAACTCACTAAAAGAAAAAAGATGTTGTTCTTACCTTGGAATCGCTTATGCATTGATCACAGCACACCATAAAAACTTGCTGTGATATTTGTATATCCTTCCACAAACTATACTGATAGTCGTCCTGCAAATGAAGCAAGTTGTGTGTTCTCGGTTGTGAACACTCTTTAAAGAATCATTAAGTTCGACCCCCTTCATTTTTAATTATGATATTATTGAAAGGATTATAGACTGCCTTAAATGGGTATTATATCCGATTGCAACTTATTGAGCCATTTGATTGCAACTTATTGAGCCATTCACCTATCATAATGGTTCCGGTCAAGAAGATTAATTGGTCAAGACAGTTTTCCGTACTTTCTTGTAAGTGATTACTGTAATGCTCACTACACTCTATATCATATTAACTGATTCTTTTCTCTGACTAATGAACTGTTTGTGTAATACCATTCCATTTACGAGTATGCTCAGTAGGCTACTCTGAAAAGCTACGCTCCTGTAGAATCCTAGATTATATGAGTACGAGTCTAATTGCTACTGATGAGTTCAAATCAAATAAAATGCCTCCAGTTGTTTACCATCTTTCTATAATTTTTAGCATCTTTCATCTTCAGTTGTTTTCATTCACACCCACGTCTCTCAGCCCTTTTCTGCCCCCTCGAAACCATAGGACTTAATTATTATTATTAACATCACTCGGCATTTGTTGTTGAACACAACAACTCACAAGGACAAACTCATAAAATACAAATGCACTGGGAATGTGCGGCACACCAAAGACTAATTGTAGCACCCAATTAACACGAACCATATCGAAATCAGATTTTCCGAGTACCATATCCAAAAATAAACACAATATCTAAAATGTTCATTAGGAACCGTCTCACGTCCGTTTGTACGCAGTGCGGCTTGTTAAAGACGAAAATTATGAGTTAAACGCGAATATCAAAAGAACTCTCTGCTCCAGATGCAGCGCCATAAAAGGACGCAAATTTGTGTGTGGTTTATAAACTGAACAATTATCTCAGCTCTGGTGTTTCGCCTGTGCTATCCGCCAATTGTTGCATGCGAATGTCATGTGGCCGTCTCTCATAACCGTGCTTCAGAAGCTACGTACCTGAGTTGCACTGAGGAGAGGTCCGCCACAGTGCCTGAGCCCCAAATGCATGGCATCACGTGAAATCATGCGTAACTGCTGCCAGCAGCTGTAGCGGGTCTGCTCTATTTCAGACCATTTACGGCAAAGACCAGGCAGCGTACAATTGCGAGTACTCGTAAAAAACAAGTGCTCCGGATGATGTACGAGCGTTCCAAGCTGGATGACGGAGACACAATAACGCATAAAATGCATATAGAAAAACATGCACTAAAAACTGCTGCGATTAGTAACGCTTGTTGTGGATTATGACATTTCCAATGATTGGCAATAATCGTTGTACAAATATGGTTTATGGGCGCATTATAAAGCCGAGCGGCGGGCGCCAAGCTTTGAAGTAGCCACCGAACAGCTCGAGAAACACAAAGCGAACCGATTTCGTATCAATTAAAACTGGCTCAGCGTTTCGCTACGTGCGCGTTCGCTAATAACGAAAAATCATTGTAAAACATATTAAAATTCATTACAAATTTTGAAAGATTTTCATCTTAAATATATGCCCAAATATCGATTTTATTAATGGCAGCAAAAACCGGGTTGTAAAAGTTGAAAAGCCTGTGAAGGCGATACGAGTAATCAATTGGGGTTGGGCTCGATAGTTGTCAGCTGCAGTGACCAAAAGTCGAAGTGAGCTTCGAACAATTTCTAACAATTTATGCATTTAATTTCTTCAACATAGAAGTGTGCAAGCAATCAGTTTAAGTTACCAATACTTTAGAATGGAAGCTGGAAGCTAGGTTAGGTTGAGTTATCATGATAGCTGGTCTACAGACCAACTCCCTCAGACCACAAGCTGGGAGCTATCTAAGTCGTCTTTGGGTATCCAGTAACCAGAGCAAATATACTCCTTCTTGGTACTTATAGGTTGCTTGAGAGCGGGAACAAGTCACCTAGTCACTACGGCCTCCTTTGGACCTATGGGTAGTTAGAAGACTGTGAGAACTTTGTAATACTAAGCTACACCTCTAGTACAGGGGTTTTCAATAACTACAAAACAATTCTTTCATCTATCAATTGTTTGACCAACTGTGTGGCATGTGGCTAGTTGGAACCACATATCACTGATGTCAAGTCCATGCAATTCTGGCCAAAAACAGTATTCTAACAGGGCACGATAGCGAACTCCATTGACCGTAACATGGCGATTATTTTCATCGACGCAAAAATACGGCCCAATCAAAGTTCCGGCATGAAATCCACACCACACGGTCACTCTTTGTGCATACCATGGAGTCTCTTGAAGCACATGTGGGTTGTTTGTACAAGTATACATTATCCAGCATACCTTCTCATTGAGCATATAGTTGCATACAGGCTATTTCCGGGCATGGAGACTTTGCATTTGTCAACAAAAGCCGTCTCTTTGCATGACTCTAGTGGGCTGCTTTCTTAGTTTTGGTAACTTTTGCCTTAAAGCCATTATGACCAGCAGCAAATGTTCTCTCTGGTATATATGCACATGCCAACTAGAGTAAATCCAATAATACAAAAGTATATAGTGAAAAAAATAAAATTATGGTGGTTATTTGGCAGAAATATTCCCACTTGTAAGCAATTGCCAAAATATTCCACCATATAGACTGCTTCATAAAAATACAAAGCATAAAAGTCGGGACAAGGCCTGTCCTTTGCTTAAGCTGAACCACTTCACCCCATTGATTTGTTTGTGTTATTTCTACTGGTGTGTTGCAGTGAATCCAAGATCTTAGCAACTACATCCGTCGAATAATGAAATGTGTAATCCTAACAGATTTCCGAACTGTAGTTCCCACTGGGTCCACGTAAGAGCTTTGTATAGTGGTACACACTTCTTCAGAAGAAGCTTCTTTGACATGTGTATCAATGTGGAGATTCTCAGCACTCTTTAATAGATTGAATCTGTGGATGTAAAACCATTGAGGAAACAGATTTTAATCGTACTACGCCACATTTTTGCAACGAAAAAGAGCACAACTGTTCTTCTCCACTGTAGTAACACTTTCTAAACTTAGAATGGACCTACCTATAGTAACAATTTCTAAACTTCTATGGAGAAATCCATATACAAATTTCGAAAGGCTTGCGTGCCTACTTAGAAGGAAACTCCCTATACAAGAAGTGGTAAAGATTCAACTCAGAGTCGATACCGCCCACTACACAGTCACCTACCACTGCCTTCTTTCACCTCTTTTCCTTGGAGTCTCAGGCGTCAGTTGCATTAATGTTCATTGCCCCTTAGCCTAGCATTAATAAATAATTAATAATGATGTAAGGTATTTAATAATAAAAATAATAATAAAGTTAAAGTGTTTGTTATGGACCCACAGCAATCGACCTACTTCAATCGTTATAATTGTAAATTATAAATAGTAAACATTTTAGAGTTAATAAAAAAGGCAACAAAAAAGTCATAATGGCAACGTGACCACGCAATAATGCATATCAAGTTGCTCGCATTGCTCCCAATGCAACACCCACAACTCAAGCACGAGCACAATACAAGCAATTTAGCATATGCAACGCGCAACATTTACCAAAATTGCATAATTTTCGAACTGTAATTGGGAACACTCCACTTAAGATAATCTAAAGTCATGCACATACAGAAACGTACTCCTGCCTACCAAAGCGCTCGCCCATTCTTTGTGCGCGGCTCTCACCGCCCCTCCGCACTCCAGCCACACACTGGCAATTGGGCTTGCAACGCGCTTAAGCGCTGTTAAATGCCAATTCCACTTAACTCATTGGCCACATAGAGCGGCGGCGTTGGTTAGCTCCAAACTAAAATATTAGGCAGTGACTAATAACTGGAATTTGACCCATTTATCCGTACTCGAGGCTGCCTGCGCATGCGATTGCAACTTATGCGCGCCGATATGTTGCAATGTCGTTAGTTGTGCTCCGGCTCAGACTTGTTCTCAGGCTCAACCACGAGTATTTGTGCTGGCAAATGTGCTGAGCCACACTTTGAGCCTAAGTAATTGACGCCCGCCGCCGATTGTGTCGTGTCTAAGAAAGTTGTTTATTACCTCCTTCGAATGGGCTTATGCAGCTACTCAGTATGGATTTAGGTGCACTCTAACACCGCTGATTATTTGTATGAATAGTGGAATTATTGTGCTGCTCTTTCCTATTGAGTTATACTGAAGGAAATATTCCCATACTCAACCTTGCTTACTGCTTACTTATTGTTAGTCTAAGCTTAGAAGATACAATAAATAAATATATGGAGAGAAAAAAATAAAAATAAAATACTCAGCCTGAGCAAACGAACTAAAGTCAGATGAGTTTAAAGTGTTTTCTTCAGTTTAGAAAGTTCAGTTTGGTCGATTTATATGTCAATTTTGGTTAGCATCGATCTCTCAAATTCCTTAATATGCAAGGCTAGATACAGGAATGAATGAATTCACATTTTTAAATAAATAAAAACAATTTTAACTTGTTTATTGAGAAAGAAAAGAGAAGAATTAGAATATTCTTGCTGATATATGCTAGTCTAATACGATGATATCTAGTAAGTCGAAATTCAGCTTAAACCCTAAATTGAACGAGTGGCCAAGGTACTGGCATACCAAATATTCAAACCTCCTCATCCAAGTTCTTTCTAATATGGTAAGTGATTTCTAAATTGGTAAAACAATGTATACTCAAGTAATAAAGAAAAATGTTGTCGTTAATAGGATCTCAGAAATGTTACTAATAAGCTAGTTAGATGGTTGGTTAATGTGGCTGTCCATAAAGGTATCACTTAGGCCTTAGGCCCATTGTGCTGGGTCCTTTTCCAGCTCAGTTCCTTTTCAACTACCCACGTCAGCGAACTTTCTCTAGTAAATATCAGTATACTTTATATTGTGAAGTCTCCTCTAGCTCTGAAAGGTGGCTAAAGAATTACTTTCCCATGTAGTGGAAGCGCTTTTTTGGGTATTTGCATAAAAGACGGTACACACTTGCTGCTTCCTCCTTATTTGCTCAGCTTCTACAGAAACCGTTATGAGTGATTCTAAGTCTATATGCATGTGTTCCAATAAGGCAGTAGTCGGTTACGAAGGCTACTACTATTCCGATCAGCGTAGTCTAGTAGTGTCAGTCTAGTAGTGTCAGTCTAGTAGTGTCAGTCTAGTAGTGTCAGTCTAGTAGTATCAGTCTAGTAGTGTCAGTCTAGTAGTGTCAGTCTAGTAGTATCAGTCTAGTAGTGTCAGTCTAGTAGTGTCAGTCTAGTAGTATCAGTCTAGTAGTGTCAGTCTAGTAGTGTCAGTCTAGTAGTGTCAGTCTAGTAGTATCAGTCTAGTAGTGTCAGTCTAGTAGTGTCAGTCTAGTAGTGTCAGTCTAGTAGTGTCAGCCCAGTAGTATCAGTCTAGTAGTGTCAGTCTAGTAGTGTCAGTCTAGTAGTGTCAGTCTAGTAGTATCAGTCTAGTAGTGTCAGTCTAGTAGTGTCAGTCTAGTAGTGTCAGTCTAGTAGTATCAGTCTAGTAGTGTCAGTCTAGTAGTGTCAGTCTAGTAGTGTCAGTCTAGTAGTGTCAGTCTAGTAGTGTCAGTCTAGTAGTGTCAGCCCAGTAGTATCAGTCTAGTAGTGTCAGTCTAGTAGTATCAGTCTAGTAGTGGCAGTCTAGTAGTGTCAGTCTAGTAGTGTCAGTCTAGTAGTGTCAGTCTAGTAGTGTCAGTCTAGTAGTGTCAGTCTAGTAGTATCAGTCTAGTAGTGTCAGTCTAGTAGTGTCAGTCTAGTAGTGTCAGTCTAGTAGTGTCAGTCTAGTAGTGTCAGTCTAGTAGTGTCAGTTCCATAGACCTGCCAGATTTGCTCTGCAGCGTTGCTAGTCGGCCCTCCTTGCCAACTAGCAATTACCTTTTTCAGCTATTCTGTTTTTAGTAGCATTTTGTAGGTCTCTAGTGGTGGTGGTACCTGCCTCTTCTGCTGTTCTAAGTAGTAAGTAGAAATATGCATCCTCTCAACTTATGAAAAGTTATTCTATACTCTCTAAGTGTCGTCCTACGAGGATAAATTCTCCTCTAGAATGTCCTTCGTATATCTTCCATACTTTCTTGAGAGTGGATTCGTACCGATTTTAAGAGCTGTCTTATCGTTTTGATATAGAAGCTAGCCTGAAAGCATTTCGGGAAGCCACACAAAAATCAGACTCTGCACATTTTGTGATACAAACAAGCCTCCATACCCTCCCAGTGTATGAATAGATTACAAACCCTCCTATACAAGTTATTCACGGTCAAATTATGTAATGCCAGTCATAAAGGAATTTCATCACGATGCGGACCTTGAATATCTCTGCTATTTAAGTTCCCTGTATTGTTCATCATTATCGCCACAAGAGCAACACACAAAGGGATGATGCACTATGTTAATTTGACGTGGCAACTGCGTTCATTCTGCGGCGCTGTTTGCTGCAAGCGTCTCACATCAAAACGAATTAGCAAATAATTTCCTCAGTTTTCGTTGTTTTTTGCTTTGCCTTTTGTGTGATTTGCTTTTATTGCAATTATTGCAACTTTTGTTATATTTTTCTGTGTTTTGTTTAACTCTTTTGTTGAATGCACTACAAAATTTTGCAATAAAGACGCTGCGCATGCGCAGCAGTGCATGCCCGCAAATCAACAGCAAACCTACCAACACCACATCGAGCAGTCGCAGGAACACCACAACTGACACTACTCTCACCAGCAACATGTCAACTGTAGAGCAATGATGATGATGTTGATGGCGATGATGACAACACCAAACTATGCAATATTGTAGTTGTTGTTGTAGTATTTGCTACACTAGTTGTTGCTGTTGTTGTTGTTCTTGTTGTTGTCGCTGATGCTGTCGTCTTTTCTGATGTTGATGCTATTGTTTTACTCCCGAAGTGTCTTTGACTCTGCTCTGATTTGATGTTGTGCTGCATTTAGCATAGCAGCCACTTGCATGTCGTCACAGTGCATGTGAAATGACAACCCAGCCATCTTGTAGTTGTTCGTGTTGTTGTTGTGTTTGTTGCTGACTCCGCATCTGTTGCAATATGCGAAGCTGTCATATATGGCGTTTCTGTGTTTTCATATCAGTTGTTTTGACTTTATTAGTTGCCGCCTGCCGTGAATACTCGTAAAAGGAAAATTTTTATGGAAACTGCGGCGGGAATTGTGCACGCAAATTTGCATTTCAAATCATTCCGTTGCCAATTGGCGCTGAGAATACGCCTCCTTGCATGAGAAACGCCAAATCGGAAAGCACTGGAAATGGAATGCACGGAATGCCATTGAACGAAATATTTGGCTCAATGCAGAAATCATGAATGCGGAATTCCAATTTAGTTGAATAATTGGCAAAGTTGTGAATGAAGCGTGTATGCGTGAGTGATTCCACTTGCTAGCGCGGTAATCCTAAGTTAGTAATTCCAACCACAATGTCCTGTTAATTCCACAGTTAGCAAAGAAAACGAAATCTGTTATCAATTGAGGCACTTATAGGGTGCTTTCTGCTTACTTTCAGCAGTTCTGTATTATATAGCCAGGACGTAGTTTACCTACATAGACTGGCTTGACTCTGCCATAATTTCACTCCAGTAATGTACTCAGTAGTGCAGCTATGGTCTCCGGATTTACCATACAACTCCATGGCAATTCGCAGATTAGTCAGAGTTCAAATGAAGCCATTAACAGCGGTTTGTCCTACATGAGAAGCGTTATATTTTGTACAACTATGGCATATCAGATACTGATTGAACCAGATAGGTCAAACCTCGATACTCTTATTTCTCTTAATAAATACAATATCCTTGGGCACAGCGGGTAGGCGCTGATCTGAAGGTACAGGATGCAAACTAGCTAGACAAACCAGGCCAGAAATAAATGTCAAACGCTGATAAGATTTAGTATCTCTAAATATACTAAGTGTAGGTTCCGTAGTTAGTATCCTAATGGGACCCTGGACTCTGGGTGCTCGCGGTAGTAGGCTAGGGATTGCTTTCTAACGATTTCTGCAGTAGTAGCATGGACGAGGAGGAGCAAGAGTCCATTGAAGACCTGTTATGCACTGAACACCTGTTATTAATGGGTCCAGCGTTGTCCAGAAGGAGACGCAGTTTCCTGGGTGACCACTTTCTGGACTCTTTGGGAGATATTCCAAATAAGAAGATAAGCTCCATCAACTTCTCCATTAAGGGCTCCAAATGGCTGAACCTTTGAAAGGGATGGGACATGTGTCTCATGCGGTATCAAAGGGGTCAATGATGGCGTAAGTCCGCCCTTCTGGCAACCGTCTTACCTACCTACCTACCTATGGCATATCAGCAGATGCACGCAGACCCCTAGAAGTCTTGTTTATTTGAGAACTGAGTATATGGCATTGGCGAGGATCGTGATTGGTCAATTAGTTTTACTATTAATATGTAATTTATGAGTCGTTGTTGCTGGCCATGTATGACTTGTTCTTTAGACTTTGCATTAACGGCTTCTTCCTAAGGACTTGTTTATGATATTTTTGTTTATGTCCTTTTCATTATTGACTTCTCATTATAAACTTATTACTAATGACATCTTGAATATGACTTGTTGTTTATGTCTTAATATGACTCTGGCCTCTTATGCTAAACAAACTATTGCTTGAAATTTGCCCGACCCGCGCCGTGCCTGTTTGGGTACTCCTGTCTTCCTGAACATTATCATAAGCGATGTTTGCATAACTGAGCAAAATTTTAGTTATTAACTCTAATCAGCCCCTTCTTAATTTACAGAGCTCAGACATTTTATTACGGCAGCTGCATTTGCAGACAATCCGCCGCACAGCAGCGCAGATGTGAAGGCACGCCACCAAGCTGGGTAACTGATAATTTCATATCTGTGCCTGCCGTGCAAAGCGGAGCTCCTACAACTACGCATGCGTCACAAGAGCATAACGCTGGCTCAGTTTTGATGCATATGCCTACGCGCAGACGCACAGTCTGTGTGTGTTTCGACATTTGCTTATTACACATTCAAATGTGCTTCTGCGTTTCAACTTAAACTGTTTTGCGTGTTTGGCGGTTTGGTCAAATGTTGCCACCACTTTCCCATGCGAGACCAAATGTCAGGATGCGTTTTTATGACATTTTCCTACCACTTAAACCGAAGTCACGAATGCTGCTGTAAGGAAAAAATTGATTCATTACTCTCAACTAGTTTCCGAATATTACACTTGCATTTACATTTTTTACCTTCGCAGAGTTTTTCGAAACTATTTGCAAGATTCCCCAACGGAATGCGGAAGTCGAAACGCTCTTCCAAATAGTTGGTCCGTACATAATCGGCCGCCATCATCGCGATCGAGTTGAGATGAGTTACAAATTCGTTTCAATTTGAATGCGAGACGCATTTAAGCCCCCAGCGTACGAACGCTGATTCGAATGTAGTGAAAATTGGAAAATTGGAAAACTGGTACAATTTCGTTTTATGGCAGCGGCGCTCCGCAGTCCGATTGCGGCCAAGTGGCACTTTCCACAGTGGCAGACGCAGCTGTGAGTGGTGTGCGCATTGCGAGCTTGTTTCGTTTTAATGCTTTTTAAAATAATGTTCGTGAATTTTAATTAATGACAGCAATTATTGTAAAAATTGAATGGTACTCGTGATAGGCGGCAATTGAGCACGAGTAGGCCACCAAACGGTTTTACTTGACTACTCAGCAGACCAGATTTTAGGAGCAGTACATATACTAATGTTGTTCAGCAATGATTGCAATTATGGACTTCTGAATATTTCAACGCTAATGCATGCAATTAGTTGAACCGGAAAGGGATTGGAAGCTTTTATGTATGGGTACTGAATGAACTCTCTTGCGGGTTGGTTTGTTGGTGCTCAGCTGAAGTATGAAGAACTGCGGGTTGGTTTGAGGGTGCTCAGCCGAAGTATGAAGGAAGCGGGAGCCACAAAAAATCACTTTCTACTGAAATAATAGTAAAGGTCAAAGGCAGAGGCAGATCAAAAACTTCTTCAGTGCTATTTCACAAACAGTTCAGAAGTAGATTATTGGCATTTGCTGTGGAAAAGCAAAGATATTTCAGTATGTTAGCGGTATTCATCCACTCAAGTCAATTAATCATGGGGAGCTTGTCTAATTAAAACTTTCGGATTCCAAGAACTACTTTGAAGAAATCAACATAACTTAATATTCGTAGCTTTCTTTTCATGTCAGCAACTTTGCTCGAGGAAATATCGGCTTCAGTTATATTTGACTGAAAATGAAAGACAAAACAACCGACTGTGAACATTGAGAATAAATTATAGAAAATCCCCAGTAGTGTGACCTTACAAACTTTTATACGATGGCTACTTGTTCCAAGAAAGTACTAATAAATGATCTCCTTCAACGATCATGGACCAACATGAATCTATATCCTAGAATCCGTTGTTTACAATAAAATTCCTCTCATTATACTGTCAAGTATGTCAGTTGTTAGATCATTTTCTATGTTTACTTTCTATACAATAATGTTGAAGGAACTCTTGAGGATGACATAAATAAACAGGGAAGCACAGGGAAAAAGTGTTCACAGCTCTATACACCGAGGAAATTAGCAGCATATTCAGCATTACCATCTCTAAATGAGATGGCTAAACAATTCCATCTATGCTGAGTATCAGGACATACGGATATACCAGGGAACTGCAAGGCTCATCAACTTGCAAGAGACGGCACTTGTATGCCAAATGTCAGTAGGGATATGGGTGTACCTCTCGCGACTTGTAAGCTTATCATAAGGGAGATACTAATTAACTCTACCAATCAAAGGTGGATCTGTGCCACTACCTGCGAAATCGCCAGGCAAACATGGCCGAGGCTAAATCTGCGTCTATCTAGGAATATCATTAGACTCAATAGACTAGAAATTATGACTTTAATAGGAGCCCTCACGGGACACTGTCTAATAGGAAATCATGCAAGAAGAATGGGTGTTTATACGCATGACTTCTATCGCAGCTGCAGAAACGAGGAGGAACTGCAAACGGTCCATCATCTCTTCTGTACATGTCCAGCTTTTGCTACAAATATAGAACGTTTACTAGGATCCCACTTCTTAACAATTATAGATATTCTATACCAATCGGGTGTCAACAACGTTCTTCGCTTTATAAAAAACTCAGATTGGTTCAATCCGCCCAATCTACCTTCACCTTTTCCATAAGTACAGCAATTAATGCTTGTAAATTGGTAACAATGGCTGAAAAATTCAATCAAGTAATAGAAAATGAATGCAGAATGCCCATCGATCTTAACCGCGGCTCCAGGTACCCTAAATTATATGCCCTTGCCTTTGACTCCTGTGGGAGCACTACTTTTTTTCCGTACCAAAATCCACAAATTGAAGGAAATGAAAAAGAATACATTTTCTCTTTATACTACAGCTTAAATATATAATATATTTTTGTCCGATTTTTAACAAATTATATACCCCTAATCTAAGGTCTTCTACTTTCAAGTATGTATAAATTTCAGCCTTTTGGTTGTGAAGTTATAATTTCTCTATTTAGTGAGGAAGGAGAATTGGCAAAATGGAGATGGTTAAAGGCCTAAGGAAGTTATACTCCTATGCTCCATGAACATTATCGTAGAAAGGTCAGTTACTTTACCTGAAAGCTGAGTAATAGAAAATGTATAGGAAAAGTTTGTTTAATTGGCCATTTTTTCCATCAGATGTGATTTTGTTTTACTGGGGTTTTCATGTAAAAACGATCGTAGAATACTTCCAAGGACTATTCAACACCTTTCCCAGTCTTTTTGGGAAAACTTATGGATCTAATATATTACAGTCATTAAAGCTCAACTAGTGATCTCTTTGAGTTCTTTCCATTACGATTACAAAAAACACCCTATATTTGAATCTTTGACTCCAAAAACCTCAGTTTCTTTACCTTACCTGGGGTGATGTGTTCACCAAGAATCTTTATCACAATTCCTTTTACTCTGAACACATAAATTATAATTTGCGACTCCTATCGATTCTGTGTTGTTCCACACTGAAGCTTGTAAATTCCTAACCTTTCTTTAAAGTATGAAATATCTGATTTCAAACTGCTTCTTGAAGGATTACACAGCGGCTGGTGTGCTAAAGGAATGTTTTAGTAGTTAGTTTTTATTATTGATCTCTCTGGATGAGGGTATTGCTACTTTAAAGTTGATTTCTCGTAAGGCTGTTGGAGTTGTTTCAGGTATTTGGAAGATCTTTGGGGCTATCAAGCTGAAAGATGGATAATGTAGAAAAAACTTCGAGACACCAATACATTATTTGGATATGAACAGTCCCTCTTAAAATTTCGAGGCAGACATACTTATCGGTAGACTAGTTAAGCAACTAGACTAGTGAAGCAATCCGAAAACTCTCAGCTATATATCATAAACAACAATCACAACAAACGCCCCAATAGAACAAGAATGATAAAATAGATAGATATTTTATCATTCTTGCCTATAGAATGTGCTTCTAGTTGCTTTCTTTGTTGTAGTTATAAAGGAGAGAACTCAAGTAGCTAATTGAGTCACAAGATAGTCAGAGCTGTTCTAGACCACGGTGACTGACTGCTGCGTTTGCCACTCAAAAGGAACGAGGACATAAAAACATTAAAACGCCAACTGCTTGGAGAGGTTCGGAAATTAAATACGAGTATGATACATGAATGAAGAAAAAGTGGGCGCCACCGCGACTAATTCGCTGTTAATTTCAGCCATTTATCAATCAATTCGCACCTCGATGGCTGTGTCAAAACACAAGTTCAACAACTACAGCAATGAAGCCAAGCACCTAACGGGTATGTGCAGCCTTCAGTTAATCAATTTGGCTAATAATAAATTGAAAACGCTTCTCACCCAAGCACGCTGCAGCAACGCCCAATTATGGCACTTGGCATCGGAGCAAAATTGCGTGAATGAGGGAAATGCAGTGCCGCAAAATGTGCACATCATCACTCTGTCGCCGGCAGCTGAAAGTTGGCAGTCAAGACATGCCCGACGAGCCTACGAAAACAATTTCTATTGTGGCATCCAGTCTGACGGCTGGATTGCGGCAGCGGAACACGTCAACTGCCGCTGCCATTGGCAGTTGTGACGAATGAACTCTGCGATGTGTCAATGTAAACAAGAAACGGTAGCAACGCGCAGCGAACCGATTTGCTCACATCAGCGCGCAACCAACGAAGCCAACAGGGCGCGCAAATTGCTAATTGCATTTTAAGAGAATTTGTATGCAGACTATTGCAGCTGTCATGCTGCACCATGCACACTGCATCACACAACCAACCCAGCCCACCTCACCTGAGCTGGGGCTGCGGCTGAGAAAACCGGCAACTTCCGCTCATTCATTGGCCACGCTTGGTGTCAGAAGAAATGCCAAAACGAACGTCAAATAAAAACCGCAACAATTGCACGTAGCATGCAGCAATATAAACAACAACAACGACAGCAACAGTGAATTAAGCTGGGAACCATTGCGCAAGCGCGCCACCAAAGATGCAAACGACCTTGTTGAGTTGTTCAATTCACCTGCGAATGGAAAACTCAATTTCTTATTTCTTCAGCTGCAGTTTCAGCCGGAGTTGTTGGCTTGATACGTGCGCATGCGTGCATTTTTCGGTTGTGCTCAGCGCAGAGTGCATGCATGGACGCCCATGCCCACCATTTTGTGTTCAATACTAATTGCACACGAAATTTATTACCACCTCTTCTCTTCCCCGCCGGAGTGTGTGTGTGGCAATTTTGTTAATTTATGAGCTATCTTCAATTATGGCTCTGAGCGCATCTCTCGTTCAACTCAAACTGACTGATTGCATAATTCTTGTTAATAATCGCCGCGTTCAATTTGTTGAGATTGCAGTTTGTGGCGTTTTCATTGCATTTTTATTGCCTTTTTAACTGCCCCTATTAATCTTTCTCTCTGGTTTATCGAACTCATGTGTAGCGTGCATAATGTGCGTAAAGCTGGCATGTGGGCGTGTTCATTCAGTCAATCTCGGACGATGAGCAAATGGACTTTGTTTTATATTCATCAGAGGCGTCAACGAATTAAGTCTGCATTTGGGATCAGACAGAAGATAGATAGAAGTGGGAGTAGGCCGGAGGATCGCCGTAGAAAGAGTGCTCCAAGCACCCCTTTTGCTTTCAGCCATGACTTTGGATCACTTCTGAATAATTTTTCCATTCAGTAAATGCTTTTCTAGACTAGAGGAGCAGATAGCTTCGAGGTAGTTCGGCTTTTAAGGGATGAAGCCTGCAGAGAAAACAGAAAATGGTATTAATACTCAATCTCAGCACTAATCTAACTAACTAATATAAATACTAATCTAACTAACCAATATAAACATTGACTAATTTAGTCATGGGATAAATCCCTTGTTCTGGCGGTTAACAAAACAAACCAAGCAAAATTCTCTAATTTATATATATAAATACTCGTAATATAGTCGATGAGTATGTATTTTAGTATCTCATTCTCTCCGGTGACACTGAAAGAGTCGCGTTAGAGACAATCTCCTTACAGACATGGATATGATCCAGAGTCTTACGAAGCCTATGAGGAATAATGTTAAATGAAATGCTTCCAAACGAACTGATTTTTGCTGAAAGTCTAAATAAGGCTATAGGAGAGATAGATATAGAATAGATATAGTTGTATAGATATAGCTGATAGCATGAATAGTTTTAAGTCGGGGAGATAAATCGTAGATAGGTAGGTAGCTAGGTAAGGCGGCCGCCCGAAGGGTTCACTTAGGCCAACATTGGCCCTTTGTGATACCGCATAAGACATCAGGTCCCATCCCTTTCAAAGGTCCAGCCATTTGGAGCTTTTAATGAAGCAGTTGATGGAGCTAATCTTTTTATTTGAGATATATCCCAAAGAGTCCAGAAAGTAGCCGCCTTGGAAAGTGCGCCTCCTTTTGCACACCGTTGGACACGTGCATAACAGGTGTGCAGTGGACTCTTCCTCCTCCTCGTCCATGCTACTCTTGCAGAAATCGTTAGAGGCAATCCCCAGCCTACACCCGTGAGTGCCTAGAGTCCAGTGTCCCGTTAGGACGCTAATCGTAGATACTCAGGCACAATATTGCCCAGGATCTGCATCTAATTTGTGATCAACTTAAAGATCCTAGGATGAACTTTGTATTTGTCCTTAAAATCGGACATTTTTCGGAACTTGTTCTTTTACATTTGTTGATGTTTGATTTTGTTAGGATCGTAATTTGTTTATTTTTTTTTCTTTATTTTCTTAATATATATTTATGGGATTCAAAGTGGAGCAAACAACAAAGTTTAGGGTAGGAACTATTACAGTCAACCAAGAAATGGTAACTTTGTATCATATATTATTCAATTCTGAAACATTTATTGAGAGTTAGAGAAGCGATTCTTCAAGATTAAAGTGAAACCTACTCCAGAGATAACAACTCTCTCGTGAGCTAATTGGAAATCACCACCAATGCAGCTTAAATTTATTATAATACTTTTGTGTCGATTTGGAGTCTTCAAGGACTTATTTACTTATTTATATTAAGTTATAATTTCAAATAATAAGCTATAGAAACGGGGTGGTGGGTGGTCAGCACTAGCAACAATGGCCCTCGGCTCTATTGCGAAATACTTTATTATTATTATATCTTACACCATAATTAGTTATAATTGAAAGGGGTTGGGCGAATGAGTACTGGCTACTGAGGCTTTCGACTCGTAGAGAAAGATATTTTTTTGAAAGAAGCATTTTGGAGAACAAGCCCGGGGCAGGATTTGAACCTGCGATGGTCTCAGAGTGAATCTAGTATGCTTGCCACTAGACCACAGAGGGCGGCATTCGAAAGACCTCTTTACAATGAAAGTACAGACAACTATTGGTTTCGTCTGTTTTTAGAGAGGGGGCTGAAACTTCCAGTAAGGAGTTAGCATGTTAAAATTACACTGAAACTGTTCTTCTTTAGGCTAAAGCAGTTTTCAACGAAGTAGGTAAAGAAGATGCACAATATAATTGTGCCTTCTGTTGAAGCTCATCAAATGTTTGAACTTAGGATCTTCCTTTCTGTTGTGGAAGTAGAAAACTATTGAAAACCTTCATTCACCTTCTATGAATTTAACATTGATAACCTTCATTCACCTTCTATGACTACAAAATTGCAAACCCTCATTCACCTTCTATGAATTTAATTAACCTCTTACTTTTTTCTTCCATTGCAGGTATGCACTCTTAACCCAACAGAACAATCTTAAAATTAATTGTAAGTAGAAAAATTTGTAAATTATATAGAAAAAACTTGAATTGCTTGCTCATCAAGTAATTAATTAAACAACGAAACCCGAATGAAACCCCCAATAAAAACCAAAACAACGCTAACGAATCTCGGCATACAAATCTGAGAAGCACATGTCACGCAAACCGAAAATCGAAAACCTTTTAGAAAAACATCGTGGCATATGCGACTAAAAGACGCAGATGACATTTAATGCGGTTTGTCACAATTCAGCAGCAGCAGCAGAAATATCAACAGCAACAAAAACAAAACCGACAAAAACAGTCAACAACAATGTGGCTGAACTTACTTATAAGCTCACGAAACTGTTGTGGAACAGACCGGAGAGCATTTGAAATATGTTACACCGTAGAGTGGCGAAACTCATTAGTAACAGAAATTGCAACACTCCGAAGCAGCTGATAACAACAACGAAATTAAAACGGCAACAATAAAATCAAAAAGGAAACAACGCTGCGCAAAAACAAAGAATTCTATTCAAGAATGTGTTCGAAAATGCTCAGCAAAAAAGACGGAGTAACTGAGTTGCGGCTGCTGAATTTACGCCGCTGCCAGTGCTGTGACTGCCGCTGCCAAATGGCATATTTACGACAATATTAGCGGGCATGACAAAAAACACACCAAAAACGCTTCGCACACGACATCACACAAGCGACAACAAAGCCAAAGTGTCATTTGAGCTGTCAAAGTGACGGCTTTATTGAATTACCACACTTGACAGTTGCCCTGTCCGAAGCTGAGGCTGAAGCTGGGTCTGAGACTGAGACGGAGACTGAGGCTGTGGTATTTGGAGCGGATTCGCTTTAAAGAATCCAAAAAGCAGAACAAAGGAAAACAGATTTTTACAAATTTTATGCAGTTGTCAACTCGGAAATGTCACTCGACGGGGAGCTCAAATGGCGTTCTTTTTTCGCAGTGTACTCCGGCACGCACTCGCTTTGAAGTTTCCTGACGCATCTGCAACAACATTTTTTGTTACACGTTGCGTAATTTTTGAAGTGCGCACACTGAGAACACTCGCACACTCACACACACACACGCGCACACACACACACACACACACACCCACACACACACACACACACACTCACACACACATAAACACTTAAAAGCAAGTGCAACATGTGTTGACATTTTGCTCAAATTAAGAAGCTCTTCAGCCACTGGCTTGAAAGTTGCACGAGCGTGCCAGCGGGTTCTCGACACGCTGCCACTTTAGGCAACTTGTCGTCAGGTGAGACGTTCTGCTGCTTTATTTTTGTATTCTTGACTTTTATTATTATATATTTTTTATGCTTCGTATTACATTTTTATTTATATATATTTTAGTTACTCCATTAAGCTAAACTTTTTGATACTTGAATTTTTTGCAATTGGGGGCGTAGCAGCGGCTGAAACTCAATACCCTTGTCGCTCGCACCGCATGCCAGATTCTTAATTAATCTTTGCTTAAGGTTAAATTTTGGTTTCAATACGAGTGCCGCATCAAATTTCAAAGTCGGTGGAATTCTTTGTGCCACGAGATGCCATGGTGCAGCACACTCGCAGAGTTCACAGTGGCTGCTGACTGGAAGCCGATCAGCGTGAGCGTGGTTAGGTGTAATTGACCTTGATCCGCTGTAATGCAAGCGTCAAGTGTCAAGACAGTCAAGTGCCTTAGCAATGTGCTCATCCACAGGTAGCTGCAAAGCCTCTCATACGTTAATTGGAAGCACTCAACTGCGAGTAAATACAAATGAAATGACGTTGATTGTAAGCCATCAAAAATACAAATATGCGAATGTTAAATACACAGGCAGAATACACGTCTTTTAAGACCTGAGTATAGGTTAGATTAGGTTAGGTAGGAGTGGCCGCCCAGTTTGCCAAAAGCACACTTGAGCACACATAATGGCCCATTGTGATACCACGCATACCTGAGTATATATTCTTAATACATCTCAGGCCCCTCCGTGGGATAGTGGTAAGCATGCTAGATTCTCCCTCAGAGGGTCGCAGGTGCAAATCCTGCCCCGGGCTTGGTCTCAAAAATCGAGTCGAAAACCCCAGTAGCTAGTACTCATACTCCAACCCCCCATTAATAGAGTTAGTGTAGTAAATAGCGATGTCTCCGATTCTAATGAATTTCATTCAAAGGAGGTGATCAATTAACCACCAATCATCAGTGATTGAACGGCGCCACACCGTGGTATCACAATGGGCCATTATGTGTGCTCAAGTGTGCTTTTGGCAAACTGTGCGGCCACTCCTACCTACCTACCAATCAAATTCAAGGTATTTATATCCACAATGTGGGGTGTTCTCCTAATCCATGAATGAAGGGCCATACCGAAAGAAATGTACTTTAGACTGAAACTATATTTTTTAATGTATAATTTTGTCAAGAACTTGTTCATCCCTGAATAGCAGTTCTGCAAAGTCTAGTTCAAAGAAGACACTTGTAAAAGGGTCTTCTATGGCTTCCTCTGGAGTTATAATGTAATTTGTTATATGAAATAATCACTTAATTTGCAGAAACAAGAATATGTCACAGGTGGACAGGTGGGTGATCCTTCGTGGATCTTATAATAATTCAACGTTATCACCACTTTCAGGCACTGTTCACCTCTTTCAAGCACTGTTCACCTCTTTCAGGCACTGTTCACCTCTTGCAGGTACTGGTCAGTACTGTTCGCAGTAACGCGTGGCCTTGCATTATCGTGAAGAAACAGATGGGGCCTCTTTTTGCTCTATTAGAGAGTAGGCTCTGTTTTGAAGAGCATTGTCTTATATTGGTATATAGAACTACACATGTTTTGGTTCGAAATTTTGATGGAGTTTTCAAGTTAAATAGGTCTGCGTTCGGTAACCCGTGACGACCTCGAACGCGAATGTATTTTAGTGTACCGTACTGGAATTTCATATTGTATATATATTTTGCCATTATTCTGATTCTGATGTTGACCTAATTTAATCGTATGGTGGCCACCAAGCCAACACGCAAGATAGTTTGTTTGCAACCGAGGAAAGACTCAACTTTAGTATCAGTCTTAGTATCATTGTCATGTCTATCTGCTTCCAGGATTTTCACCACAGCTCCTTCTACAAAAGTCAATGAGAAGATCTTAACTTGCATCATCTTCTTAAGACCTTATATGAAACAGTGACTTGTTAGAGCGTCAACTGAGCTTTACATAGCTCTCAAACCATTTAAACATACCAATTAATGAAGATTAGTGTCAAGCAGGGACCTTCATCCGCCAGAAGATGATTTGACATAACTACAAATTATCCAAATTTCTTCCTACATATTCGGTAAAAACAAATGGAGTTCTAAATAAACACCAACTTCAGCTTTGATACAGAAAGCAATTTCAATTCCACAGGATTTTTTAAAGTTTCGACTACTTGCACAGATACTGCGAGAAGTTAAAAGCCATCATTCCACGAAGCATTGTTCGAGCATATTTCATTGCCTTCTCTTTTTAAAGCCCAATAAAACATTCTAAGATGAAAGATAACCTAAACTTTTGCTGCCCCCTCACATCGTCATCGTTATTGCCGTCGCCATCACCATCAGCAATCAACACACGCTCAGCAGTCGCGTCATTGTTTTAAATTACCGTAATAAGCCGCTTTCAATTACCACAATTACTGCTTTAATTCTGCATTTAAGCTGATCTCTTCTCGCTCTCCGGTTCGGTTAGCGGACAAATTTAATTTCTGGCGGCATGTTGGTAGGCAGCCGCTGCCTAATTTTATGATGAACCTCATAAAACTCAACCTACCCACACGCATGCGCACTACGTTGTGTCGTGATGCAAACTGACATGCGTCACATAATAAAAACAACAACAACAAAAACATAGAGTGCCTCAAGTGGGCTTTTGATTTTATGGCTTCTTTTCTTTCGGCTTGCATTGTGGCTGCCGTTGATGTTGTCGTCTTTGTTTTTGGTGTTGTAGTTGTTGTTTGTTTCTCTGATGGGTTGTTGTTTGTTTCTCTGCTGGGTTGTTGTTTGTTGACAATCTTTCCAGATAACCAACATTCGTGGCCTGTTGTGTGTGTGGCGTGCCAAATAATTTGCATATTATGCGACAATTACCGTTAGCTGGAGGATATGCCCAGGCGATTGGAGCATTATGCAGCCCGGCAAGCTTGAGTGGGTGGGTTTTTTCTCTGGTCTTCGTTTTGGTTTTAACTATTTCGATGCATATTTTGGCACTCGACGATTGGAATTTCGCCTTTCATTGAGCACGCAGGTGGACGGAAGTGATTCGTTGGAATTTATGTTTCCCCGAAGAGCATTTACTTTTGTTGCAATGAAATTACTTTCATTTCGTTCGTCGGATTAGTGACATTTTAAATATCAAACTGGGCTTCTACCAGCATCTCTTGCAATTTTTCAGTGATGGAGTTGGATGGACTTTTTTTCGACTTTTTTAAAGAGATTGTTGTATAAAATTACTATGGGAAGGAAGTCTGTGAAAGGTGATATAATATTTATAGGAAATTTAACTGAACAATCAGCTAATTTCCGCAAATTCATGTTAGCAAATAATAAGGTAATATATCAGCACATTGTTGGGAAGATAGTTTCCGTATTAAATGTTATATGTTGAAGTCAATTATGATAGTTTATTATTCACACTCCCACAATCAGAAAATATTTGTTCAATGAAGTTGTGTTTTGAAAGGCTACTTTTCCATCAAAGTAGTTGCCTGCAATTTAGTTGTGAGGGTGGTAATGCCTTGGAAATCGAACGAACAATCGATGGAAAATCGAACTCCACTCAAACCAAAGTACTTCTACTCTAAAGATCAAAACATGAATTTTATACATAATTCCAGCAACTTCCGAACGTAGAATTACATCAAATTTGAGAAAGCGTGATTGACTTTCCAATTTCATTGGTGGAAACGATTCGAAACTTATAATATTCGTCAATCGAAGTCATGGCAGAGCATTATCTTTATTGTTGGCTCATCATCATCATTGTCGACTCGACGTTCCTAGTTGAAACTTGACCTCCCACTTTATTACTACTCATTATGACAAAACATATGACGTAATTCAATATCCACCAACTCAAAATCAAAGAAAGTGGACATATTCTCTGACTACCATTTCATTACATTTCTAAAGAGAGCAGCCTTATTCAATACAATAGAAATATTCGTATCCTGACTTTGAGGAGGGAAAAGCGTTCGAATATATAAGGGGAACTTGTTGCTATATTATAAACGGACACACAAAAATGGGCTGATATGCATTTTTGGGAATAAAGATACTATTTATATAATTTATTACATAGAGGAGATCTTGTAAAGACTTCATCTATATAATGAATAATGAGAGACAATTTTAATGGCAACTTGATGAATGAAGTTGTAGCGTTACCCTCACTAACAGGATGTTTGGGAAATACGAGTATATTTAAGTTAGAAATTCTTGAATGAATGAATGAATGCCATAAAAATTCTTAAAATAAATAAACATGAGCCGATGTCTGGAACAGTTATTAATGGTTTATTTGGTGGTGATATCAGAACTATTCTCAGTTATTCCATATAAACAGTCATTATACTCTATTCCAACAGAGGTACCCTATAAATTGGGTGGTGATAACAGAACTATTCTCAGTTATTCCATATAAACAGTCATTATACTCTATTCCAACAGAGGTTCCCTATAAATTGGGTGGTGACGTCAGCACTTTTCTCAGTTATCCCTTATAAACAGTCATTATACTCTATTCCACCATATTCATGTACCCGACAAGCAAAGATTCACGCAGGAAAATGAGTTTGTAACTCATTGCCTTCTGTTCCTTAAACCCGCCATTTCATACCGTTATTTAAAAGAACTATTAAATTAATGTCTGATCTCATATAGCGGACATTAGATTGGTCTAAATAGCAGATCAATGAACTTTTAGTTTTCAAATAAAGTCACATTTCTGTTGCCATTTCTGCTGCTTTCCAGATACTCACCTACTTTGTTCCGTACCAATGCCGCGGATTAAAAACTCTTTAACTTTTTCAAATTGTTTTTGTCAATTAATTTAATTATTTTATTTGTTTTTCTGTTTGGGAGATTAAATCAAACCCACTCACAAAATGATTATATTAAATCAGCAGCGTCGGATTGTGGAGCATAAATCAAATTGTGTGACCGATTTCCATACAAAAACATAAAAAACACACACACACACACTCGGTTACTTTTGATTTGAAACAGATTTTGAGACTTTTGTCTCGTGTGGTGCATAAATTTAATGCATTTTTAATGTCTCTTCGCATTAACATGCAGCACAGCACACACCCCTACCCCCTGTTCCTCACCTTTAAATTTATGCACCACAAACCGACCGGACTACCACCCAACGAACCGACTGAAGTGTCGCTCAAAGTAACACCTCTGTAAAGTGGTCCAGTGCGCGGACTTACACCACAACCCCATCCTAACCCCGCCAGCATATCATTAATTCTCTGGCTCGGTGCGTTGGAAGAAAACTTGATCATCGTGGTGCGATATGGCTTAATTTTTGGCACGCTACGGAAGAGGTTTGCGCCTGCGCGTTATGCTATTCGCACTTTCACTCGGTGGCAACAGCAGCTGTCAACACACGAGATGTGTGACAACTGCCGCTAACGTAACAATCTGCCAGAGCCGCTTTTGCCTCACCGTCAGCGTAATGCATTATGATTAATTCGGGTTTAATGCCGTGGACGTGTATGGCGGGCGAGGGGCAAGAAAGCGGTGCTCAATTAATTTTTATTCCAGACGTGTCTGCATCTCGGTTGACATTTTGGACATTCAAATTAAGTTTTTGCCTTAAATGGGAATTAATTGCTTTTTAATTTATAGTTTAAAGGGGGGTAAAAGCTTGCTGGTCTCTCTGATGGGGACCAAAGCTATGTGGGGTGGGACAATTGATTTAGTGGAGTGCATTTCTTCCATCAGTTTCTGGGACCAGTATGACTGAGTGTCTTCTTGTATAGTTCTGAGGGTTAGAATTGAAACCTTCGTTGTATTATTCGATCGTAGATCGTGCAGAGCGGGTTTTTAAGCCATTTGCTTTAATTATAATCGGAGATATTAATAAATAATACAATTTGATCTGTTTCGCAAAATTATATTTCTGCTACTTATTCGATTACTCGGGTACCAGTAGCAAATAGACACATTATCTTTACATATGCTTAGCTTCTTTTAAACTGAGAAGAAGTCCATACTTAGTAGGGGAGGTTTCCCTGATTTACAAATGAAAACCAAACCCAGGAACTCTTTGAATGGTATAGAAATAATACTCGACGATTTCAGTGTCAGTAGTCTAAGTGCAGTAACTAAGTCTTCGGTTCCTGATTGGACTTTATATATTACACTCGTATATATCCGAACAAATTTCAACAAAAACCCTTGCACAGAGTCTTTGTATCACAACGTACGTAAACTTGAATTACATAAAGTAATTAACACCTGCACTTCGCTTAGGTTCCAGAAACACCCGAAAGCTGAACTCAATTTTCATACTCAGCTTCAGAGAGATTCATATTCTCTCTTTCAGGAAGTAGAAGACAAGCAATGAAGATATTCCTGGGACAATTTGCCAGGGCTATCACAATCAAAAGCGCTAATAGGGACCTTCAACCTAAATCATTTCAAAGATTGTATGGAATTAAATAAGAGTAATCTAAGAATCAGTACAGGAATTCTAACTGGGCCCTCTAAGTTGAAGGGAATATACTCTAATGGAGTTTGCAGGTTTTGCAGGGAAGAAGTTGAGACCACGAAACACATGCTGGGATCATGCCCATCACTAAGCATTTGGGTAATCATCTAGAACCAGATGAATAAATAAGACTCAGCAAAATACACTTACTAATATAATTTATCGAGGATATAGTACTCTCCCATAAAATATTTCACAGATTCCAGTCTGCTAATATTGACACTTATTAGTCCATGCTGTCAACATGATTCAAATTCGTTGGTTGTACCAACGCACACAATTAATATTCTTGTACAGAGCCACCGCAATTCATCGTTCAATCTAGCGCCACTGGCTCCAAATATCAGCTGCATAATTACTGCTCAGTTTGAAATGTGTGGACCAAAAGTGAAATGAATCCATTCACCCAATTCTCCGATTAGTTTACCACGTCTACTGAGCTGTACACCATAAGCTGAAGTTGGATGTTGAGTTGATGTTGGTTGATGTCCGAGGAATTCAGTGTTTATAAAAAATTGTGACTGGAACACCTCTTCAAAAAATCACACTAATCATAAGTGAAGTGAAAAGTTGAATTGAACACTGATTCCCTCTCATATACTCGTGTATATGCAGTCAAATATTTAATCACAAGATGAAAATGCGAATTTGAATTTTAATGCTGTCTATGCACACGATGCAGTGACTCCTATATATACACAAGTATATTATGTAAAGTAATGGCTTTAGATAACACAATGACTGGAAATATTGCAAAGACTTTGATGACAGAAGCTTTTTGAACTATATTATAGTGCAGCAAAAAACTATCCAATTATTCAGTTGAATGCTTGTTGTCTCAGTAATGAAAGACACAAAAAGAAAATGAATTAGTCATCCTCCTTGCATATAACCTTTGCAATTCTGCAGGTAGTTATGCTGTTCCACCTCACTACCGCCATTCTTTTCTTCCAAACCTCTGTAAACTGCTTTAAAGGCATCAGAACACATCTCTGGAGCCAAAACTCGTCATCGCGTTTATCCAGAAGATAGGGCTCAGAGATGTACTTTGAACCTCTGATAGGGGCACAATAGATCCTAAGGCCTCGGTGCATTTACGTCCCTTATACAATAATTATTATAGTCCCCCAAACCAGGGGCCTCCAAACCATGGACCCGCAAACCATGGCCCCCAAACCATGGCCCCCAAACCATGGCCCCCAAACCATGGACCCCCAAACCATGGACCCCCAAACCATGGACCCTCCAAACCATGGACCCCCAAATCATGGACCCCCAAACCATGGACCCCCAAACCATGGACCTCCAAACCATGGACCCCCCAAATCATGGACCTCCAAACCATGGACCCCCAAACCATGGACCCCCAAGTATTTTACGCGTCCTCAGGCGATTTATGGAGAGAAATATATGAGATGCTCCAAGGTTTCCTAGAAGTCTGTTTCCCCCCTTTCCTACAACCCATCATTGCTTGTGAGCCGCATTCTTTTCGAATTTACTACCGTTAAGCAATGGCCTGTCGTATAAGTACCTATCATCAATCTGAACTCATTCCGTGGAAGTGCCAGTATAGAGGTGGTATACTGCTTATTATTCCTTCCAACTTACTACCTCCTTTCTTAATATGATATCCCTTAAACCTTTGTAAACTGCTTGTAAGGGCATCAGTACGCAGCTGATCTGTGTACTGATGCCCTTATGGTAAATGAGGTGTTCGGCAATCTTGTCTGCTGTTTCTTTTCCCTCTATGCCTTTGTATGCTGGCATCAGTAGATGTATAGCCGCCGATTAGCGGACAACTTATCCAACTTATCCAATCCTGCACTGAAGAACATTTTTGGAAGATGAGCCGCATAAATTAATTGCCTTAATTGCAGACTGACTGTACTGAAGTTTATTCTAGAATTGTCAGTACCTTGTGTACAAGCTAACTCTGCTGCTTTTCTGGCAGCGAACACCTCAGCCTGAAAAATATGCAGTAGTTGGGTAGTTAAATGGCTGTCTGATATTTAATTGAGGGCAGTAGAACCTTGATCCACACATTCTGCCATTTTATTGCCGTCTGTAAATATATTAAAGGTTCTGCATCTGGCTGCCATGCTCGTGCGTCACCCTTCATCTTCCACAGTGGCTCTTATCGCTTTCCCATAGAAGAGGACTGAGGTCACATAGTCAGTGACTGTTATGATACTGTTTCCTAGACCTGAGATTCTGTGAAGTAAAACTCAATGTGTTTCCTACCCTTGATGACTTCAACAAAGTAACAAAGAGAAAAATCACAAAATTCTTTGGAGATTTTGGAACCAAAGGATTTAATATAATCCTTTAGAGAATAAATTATTTTAGAAAAATAATAGATAATAATAATTATAATAATAATAACAGAAATATGAATATGAATAATAGTCGAAGAAAATGTCCTGAATTCTTACATGGAAAATATCGATATACGAGTACACATCCGAAGCTTAGTGTGGCTTGCCTGGGAAATTCATATCCGCTATGACATGATTCACGATTGCGGACCTAACCTGGCTTATAGAATCGTGTCTTCAAACTGCCTCAGAGAAGCATATCCTCAACAAATCAAGTGCGATAAAATCTTTTAGCAAATTAGTATACCTCCTTCTGGTATAAACTGTGCCGCAACAAGTGTCAAAGTCCCAAATATGCACAATAAAAGGTTTGAAATAGATTTGTGAGTCATGAACAGATGGTTTACTATCCGCATTAAGCTTCAGTTTTGATATTCAGTTAACATTTTATTAGCTTACCGTCAAAATGCCATATTCTTTCATCACTTTGTGGTCAGTCACAAATCTTGAAGGTCGATGAATGTCTTCCATCACTTTGGGGTTTTCTCTTGACCGTTCCCATTCGTATGCTAATGTGACTAAGTCTCCGTAGGCCTTCCCCAATATTTACAATGATTCAGCACAAGAAATTATGTTTGTCACTCAAAGTTCACTGTAGACTCTGAGTTCATTGCTCATATCTGTTTTAGATATCGTAGAACATATTCAAGGTCGACTAAACTAACCAATCGCTATAAAGAAACTATCAGTCCATATGAGAATTAGGTGCAGATCAATATTTTTCTTTGAATTTGAAGGGATTTTTGAAATGAACGAATCTACCGGTGTTTATTTGAGAGAATGATAGGTTGTAAGAATAGGATGATTTCTGTCGCAGCTGCAGAAACGAGGAGGAAATGCAAACAGTCCAGCATCTTTTCTGTACATGTCCAGCTTTTGCTACAAATAGAGAACGTTTACTAGGATCCCACTTCATATCAAGTATAGATAATCTATATAAAATAATGGATAGTAATGCTAGTAAGTGCAGCTATTATCCTAGTCACCACCCTCTCATGACTCTCCTTCTTTCTTACTTCAATCTATGCTAAAGTCGTGTATTAAGGAATGAAGTATTTCCTTCATAAATGAAAAATTGTGAGCAGCTGCGGAGATATCCGCACCTTATACTAATAGAAAAACAACGCTTGAATTGATCTACCGTTCAGGTTACTGGGTCGTTGCGTGAAGTGCGAGTAATTCATGATAAATGAACTGAACAAATTCCAGAACGGATTCGCAGTGCTTAATGATTGTTATCTTAATGGTTGCTTTAGACAGTTTTTAAATCATTTTTATAATTATTTTTCACTGCTGACCATTTGAACCCATTTCAAAATCTCGCTCTGGCTTAACTGCATTCGCGAACTCGACGTCACAACAGTGCTTTAGATAAGTTTTAATGAAGGAAAAATCACCTGCCAGGCCACAAATCATGTCGCCTTAAACCAACAACACAAATCGCGTGTGCAAATTTTGCAGATTGTTCGTTGCCAATCGTTAACGCCTTCGTTATGCGATTGAACCTGGACTGACTTGCCTCTATTTGCTTGACTTGTGTGCATAGTCAAAAGGCTTTAAAGTTATACGCCAGATTACAGGCAACAAGCAGCAACAGCACCAACAGCAGCTCATAACGATTATTACCTCATAAATGCAGACATGTCATACAGTTAGGAGAAACACCACCAAAAACAACGGTACCAAAATTCAAGCGACCATTAGAAGCCGCAACGCAAATGATATCAGAAATTCCGCAGAGCGGTGTTAAAATCGCCAAAAACTCAATTTCAAGAAACACACAACAAAAAATCACCCGTAAAAAAGAGAATAAAAGAAAAATTATTGGATTTTAGTGGAGCACAAGGTGCAAAATCTTACATTAGTAGAGACACACACAGTCGGACGGAGCCACCACCGGCGGGCAGACACCACGAGCGCAGCACATGAAATATGTGGCAACAGTTGCGGCACTGGCGGCAGTGCAGGTTGCCAATGTGTCTGCAAATATGGTGCAGCCACTGCTGTTGTTGTTGTTGTTGTTGCTGTTGTTGCTATTGTTGTTGTTGTTGTTGTTGTTGCTGCTGCTGCTAATGGTACGAGTATAATTTTGATAGTTATACCGCCGGTGCCTCTGCTGCAATATTTCCGGCATTGAACGCATTAAACTCACACACACACGCACCCCTGTGTGAGTCGCATGAGCATGGGGGCCGCTTGTGGCCAGCCGTGGCAACATGTTGCATGGGGGCATGCAGCACATGCAGCACATGCGCCTCCAGTACTCTGCTTACGAGCACTCTGCCCCTCCCCTTTTGGATTTGTCGTTGTTCGAAAAATGCTCGCACGCGCGTATATCACAAATTCACATTTGAATGAAAAGTGAAAGGAAAATTTTTTATGAATTTTCACGTTTGCATTTCGACTATCGCCGCCGCCGCTCCCTTCCCCTCCCTGCCCTCACCCGGAGAGTTTTCATATATGAGCTCAAAAATTTGTTTGACGCTTCGAAATTGGATTAAATATTTTTGTGCGTTGGTTTTTATGGAACACAAGTTTGTGTATGAGTGTGTGTATGTGTGAGTGTTATTATGTTTTACTGGTCTGTATGGAAGCTTGAGTGTGTGTGTGTGTGTGTGTGTTTGGTTGTGTGGCTTTGGTAACCGTATTTGGGGGTTTATGTGCTAACTTAAAAGAGTAATTAAATTTGAAAAATTATTACTTTGGAAAATTGCTGCCAATATGTCAGTCAATGGGGTTGCCATGTCTGCCGGTGTCTCCATATGCATGTGTGTGTGTGTGTGTGTGTGTGTGTGTGTCGCTATAGAGTATGTGAGCTATGGCAGTTGACTTAGTTTTGTTGTTGTTGTTGTTGTTGTTGTTGCTGCTGCTGCTGTTATGATACGATTACATGCGATTACTGCATGTTGAAATAGATTTTGGACGACGCTATTTTTGCTCTCGTTGTTGTTGTTTTTGTTGTCGGTGTTGTTGTTTTTGTTGTTTTTGTTGTTGTTGTTTTACTCTCCGGTTAATTGCCATTCAATTTATTAATTGGTCTTTATGCTGCTGTGGTTTTTATTAATTTTGCAACTTTGAAATTATGGAATTTAAGATAACTTACGAGCAACTAACTTGAAACTTCCTCTAAATGGCGGATTTATGTTTACTTCATAAACAAATTGTGTGCTCCGCATTAGTGCATATCTTGTGATATTGGTATTTTTCCACTCACTATTTATCTCTTTAATAACCTTATTTAATAGGATTACTTGTAGGAATAATGTAACTAATGGAACATATTTTTTCCAAAGAGGCTTATATTTGATTGTGAAAATTAGCTTATGCTAATAGTTCGTATCAATGGACTGTGAAGTGAGTGGAAGCGGAGTGTGAAGTAATACAACAACCTTGATTTGATACCAATGTGTTACTTTTGTCCAGACTTAATGCAAGTAGATCTGGTAAAGCATGAACAACTCACACACCAGCAAGTTCCATGGAGAAAAAGTACATCGAGCATCTGTACGTGTCCACCGCTATCCAAAAAGGAGGCGCACTTTCCTGGGTGATTACTTTCTGGACTTTTTGGGAGATATTCCAAAATAAGAAAATAAGCTCCACCAACTGCTTCATAAAAAGCTCCAAGTGACTGAACCTTGGAAAGGGATGGGACATGTGTTTCATGCGGTTTCACAAAGAGTCAATCATGGGCTAAATGTGCCTTTCTGGCTCAACAGACCTACCTACCTACAAATTTTGTAGAATATTTCTGAGTAAAGCAAATTCTTCCTCTTCGAACCTAAGGTAACTAAAATTTTCTTTCGGAGACTGAAAGTGGGTTCAATTTCCAAATGAACCCTGAGTGTAAAATTATATTTCAATGCACTGAGGTATAAACATTTCTGGTACACAAATTGAAGAATATAAAGATCAACAGATATAGATTTATGAGAATTCCTTGGATATTGGTGAAATAGTTCAGACAATGCGATGTCAATATTTCTACACTAATTTCAGTATTATTATTATTAAGGGGAGATCTTCCACTCCGACCTTAGATATCTATTGTGCCCCCTTCATGAATTCAGAATATATCTCTGAGTCCAGTTTCCATGATAAATTTTTGTGTTTAGCCTATTTTCCTGTGTCTCATTCCTGCATGAATTATTAGATGATTACCCAAATGCTTCTTTCGTTTGTGCATTAGTGCTGGGAATTAATTTCAGTAGTTGGAATCTCTTTCTTCTATAGAATTGTAAAATTTACCCTTCGATTTCTGAATTATAAAGTAGACCACTTCGTCTCAGATATTAATCCTATTCTCCCTTCTATATTATACGGCTCAATGAAATTTATGATTTCTTCAAAGGTATTCTTTGTCATGATGTACTTCCCTCCCTTCTATATTATACGGCTCAATGAAATTTATGATCTCTTCAAAGGTATTCTTTGTCATGATGTACTTCTCTCCCTTCTACATTATAGACTTAATAAAATTGATGTTCTCTGCAAAGGTATCCTTTGTCAAGATGCACTTCTCTCCCTTTTGTATTATAAGGCTCTATAAAATTATTGTTCCCTGCAAGGGTGTCCTTTGTCATGATGCACTTCTCTCCCTTTTATACTATAATGCTCAATAAAATTGATGTCCCCTGCAAGGGTATCCCTTGTTATGATCCACTCCTCACGGCCACTTCATACGCGTTTCGTATAGGCCAGAATAGTGTTGTTTAATAATTGACACATCACTATTTTTGTTATTATGATCTAAACTCTTCAAATTCCTATGTAAAATTACCACATTAGGCTGTAGTTACAATCAGTTCCAATTCGAACTGTTGTAATCAAACTTACTTGAAACTTGTCAGAAATTGGTAGGGGAAACTAGGAAGATGTTTCGTTATAGGGACATTGGCGCAACTTGCATCCATTGTTGGCTGAGTTTGTTACTACAATTTACATGTAGGAATATGACCACTTTCAATGTACTATAAGTGGGTGGGTGTGATGTTCCAAAATGTTTTCAATTCATTCATATTTTAAGCTCGCAAAGCAACTTTCTATACCTTCGAGTATTTTCTGGTACTTAACTCCCGTAATTTTCACTTTGAAGTCGTGGTTGACGCTTTCAAGAAATTTCCTCAATTTTGTTACTGTGAGTTGCGATTATGATGTGTGACGTGTTTGCAGCTACACAACAGAATATATTTAGAACTGTGTGGTTGGAGATTCTCTAAATGCTAAAGATAGATTCCTAATTCCTTTGAAACATTGCTAATTCTTTTGAAAATCCACTACATAATTAGTTATGAATTCGTATATAAATATACATCCAAGTAGAAGAATTATTCATAAACAATGTAGACAACACCCCATCTAACATAAATGTAGGCAACACCACCATCTAACATTCACACAACACCCTCCTATCTACCACGCCTCTGCGGAAGATTTCTCTTCTACCCACCCTGCAAGAGAAATCGGGGGCAGTAGCATTCAAGTTGTTGCACATTCCAACTGTGAACACGCCTCTGTCTGCTCTATTCAAGTATATAAGTGAAATCTTCGATAGAAGCGTTGAACCCATTCAATAGGAAACTCTGCACGCTGATAACAATAGAAACTGTGCTGAAACCACAACCGCAACCACTCAGGTCGTAGGGTGAACAACTCCGCAGGCATTGCACTTTCAGTCCGTGAATGGAGTCGCACAATGCAAATTATTCGCAAACTAAAATTGTACACTTCCTCAAAAGCAACAAAAAATTGGGTCAATACTCGAACTTCTTTTTTGCTTAGCCCACAAACAGACAGCATCATCGATCGTCATGACTCTCATGCTCAGTCTGAAGAATGGTAAAGGTTCATGGACAATGCCGTTCACCAATTCAAGACACCAAATAACTTTTTTTAAGCTCGTAGTTTAGAGAAGAGTTCAAGCTGAAGCTGGCGGTGTTGTTATTGCACGGCTTTAGCTGCGCGAATGTCACCATGTGCCACTGGCTTCCAAATGGCACGAGCAGATGCACTGCTTGCTCCAAGTGAAGGAAAGAACAGTGTAAATACATTTAATGCAAACATGTCGTTAAAGAAGCATTATTTACAATTTTTCATGAGAATTATTTGAGCACACATTTAAACGCTACCAATTTGCCGTTAAATGACAACGATGCCCACAATTATGCGAGCGGCAACAACCACAGCACCAGTAGCAGCAGTAGCCGCAATAGCAGCGGCAGCAAATAAAGCCGTGCTGAAGACTGAACGGCGAAGCGTAAAATAGTTAACAAATATTTAACATAAAAAGCCAATTATGGCAGCACTCATTCCCTCCTCATAATGACGACGACGACGACTACGATGATGGTGATGATGGTGGTGGTGATGATGATGATGATTATGATGATCTCTAAACGCTTTTTAAGCAGCTAAATTATTTATTATTGTTTGCCAAACAAGCTGGAAAAAGCCAGCGCTGCAAACAACCGCCTTAAGTGTCAACTTACACTTGAATCTCGACAAACAGCGGGCGGGAAAAGCGAACAGCCGCAGATATAGACGTGGACGTGGACGTGGAAAAGTGAAGCGAAACACTGCAAAAGGTGGCAGCAAGAAACGCTAATAACAGTAAACTAACTGTTAATGTTGTATCCGGTGCGCGGTTAAGGTTGTTTGCATATGCATATTTGCCCCACGTGCAAGTGAGTGAGTGTGTGCCTCATCGTTAGCAACTTTTACCCACAGCAGACAAAGCTTCAATGTGTGTGTGAGTGTGCATGTGTGTGGCTTCTGCAACAGGTCAAGGTGCTCATGCATCTTCATGCCATGCCGCTCGGTTGGGTTTGGAATTTTTCTAAATGGCTGCCTGCGCGTTCCATTTGAGATGATCAAAAACTGCATCAGCCACACAGGCAACCCACCCCAACTGTACTCTGGCGCTGCTTTGCTACTCCCATTATGGACGGTTGCAGACGTTTCGCATCGGAATTTGAATTTGTAAAATTCGCGTCGAAAACGTTTTGTATGGAAATTGCTTCGAATTGTTAGAAATTCGCCTTGGCAAATTGTTGTTTTGTTGTGATTCGGAGAGATTGGGCTGAATTTATGGTTTGTCGGTTTTGGTGTGGTTTTTTCAATTTTTTTTTTTTTATGTCTGTGTTCATTGTTGTTGTTTGAAGAGGTTTAAAATTTAATTAATGGCTGTTCCACGTACATTGGCCTTCGTACATTGGCTTTTTGCCGCCAGACCAAAAGCCGAATTCAAGGAAATTTTTTATTTCTCCCTGATTTAAATAAATCTTCCGCAGATTATAAATGTGCGATAGAGGAAACTAAATATGTCTTGGGACACCACTTGTGAGAGCGGCAATCGATATTGTATATAAAAGTTTCCTCTTATGAGATGAGCTCAGAAAATGCAGGTGTCCAAAAAAATGGTTTCAAAACAAATAAAACAAGTCCCAAAAAGCTGAATGAAAGAAGTTCCAGACTCTTGAATTGTGAGTTCAAATTTGGATGAAACTATTCCTACTGAGACAATTCCTACTTGCAAGTCAGAGTGATTTCACTTTAAAGTTCCTTCCAAAGCAAACATTTGAAAACTTGTATTCGAGAAGACGACTTTAAACCAGTGTGAATATTAATTGAAGTATATCCCAGTTTACTTGGAACTATGATGCGTATCGGCCAGTTGAACCCTATAGAGGAATGCAACGACATATTTAGTCATAATCAGGCAGCTATCAAGTCCCTAATAAAAGCTCTGTCACCACTTCCAGAATAATGGCGACTTGTTGCTCAGCTCTTAATGAACTAGCGGAAAGATCCTCTATCAGCAGTACGTGGGTTCCAGAACGAGATATCGAGAGCAACTGCTTAGCTAATGAACTCGTAAAAGAAGCTACTACTAAGCAGTTAATGGAATTCGAAACCTTAACTGGTGTTTGCACATTACTCATTAGTTGGAAGTTCAAAAAGAAGGCCAACCAAAGGTGGCTATAGGAAAGAACTTGAAACACAACTCAATAACTCTGGTTAGAGCTCAATTCCAAGCGCAGCTTAGGGCACATTTTCTTAGACAGAGCCTCTTTATGCACCATTACCTCCACGCTCACAAGACACTGTCTCGTTGGCTTTCACGACAGAAGCCTTGGCCTAGATGTATCAGACTTCTATAGGAAATGCTACGACGAGAATCAGGAGGATTAAAACGATATTTCACCTCCTATATCATTACCCCTCTATTTCCAAAAGCAGATGGAGATATCTAGGCAGACAGTATTTCAATTATCTGGAGAATCTGAGTTCAGTGGAGCTAAAGAGCCTGCTCAGATTCATCCGGAGTACTGGATGACTATCTTAATTACTATATGGCAGACAAGAGTCTCAATCCCCTTTTTATCGTGGTACCACAGCTGCTCAATCCTGGCCTAAGTGTGCCTGTTAGGCAGCCACCACTAACTAACTAAGAGGCCCCCTGTTCTAGTACAGTAGCGGGATCGAATGTCATCCAAGACACGATTTCGAAATTCTTCTTTTAACATTTCTTTCCCTATGTTTCGAAAACCCTAGCTACTACTTCATTCCCTGAGACTGTTGTATACATAATTTTTTATGGAGTTAAGTTTAAAAGATAATAATAAGCAACAACTTCCAAAGAAATCAAGATACGAATAATATTCAGCTTATAAACACGATGCTTATTCCAAGTGTACATCTCATCCCAAATATTTTAAAAAGATTATGTAGAAGGCTTCAGAATATCATAACTTGACAGCCGCAAGCCTAAGTTGATAATGCTGCTAAGTACTTTTATTTATATTTTAATTCATTACTATATAAATCATTTGAAATAAATAAATAAATCATAACTTGAAACATATAACTGTGTGGCTAAGGCACAACTATGTCAAATATTGAAGATATATCAGCAAAGAACTACTATATATATTCTACATATAATTAGGTTGTTAAGAACCTCTGCAATGTTGGATCTCTCCTCACTTAAAGAATAGCCAAGAAGAGCCTCTTGTGAATTGGGCGCGAGAAATGGTGATAAGTTTCAGCAGAGAGTCGTCAAATGCCAGTAGGCATCACGAGTCATGGACTCATGGAAATGAGCCGAAAAGTAAACGCCATTCCACTGTTTGGCTCATCCGCCAGCAGCCTCTTCAATAAAAATGCCATACGTCGAATTATCCTATAAAAGGATAACCCGACTCGTAAGTGATCAAGACCGCAAGTATCTGTAGGTCAAAAATTGACGTCTCATTCTGCTGACAGCCTCAGCAATATCCCATTCTTTTTATTTCCATCTATAATAAATTGTGTGCTCAGCTTTTTTCATCACAAGAGTTGGTCGTCCAGACGATAAAAACCCATATTTTAGAGATGCCGGCTACCACTTGGCAATGTTGTACTGGGAGCATTGGTTTGTCACGCAACAGTGCACTGATGAACATGGGGAATCATTTGTAAATTATCTCTAATCAATGAAGGAGCCTATTTTAGGGTTTGATTTCATTCGGAAGAGTCAAGCAAATTATTCCAGAAAAATAATTTAAATACTGTTCAAAATAGAAAAAAAATAGGATAAACATAAAGGTCAGATAACCCCAACTACTCATGAATGACGAAGGACCTCATATCTTCAAAGTTATTGGGAGTGATTCATTAAAAATTTCATAATGTGCGGTTAACTCCACAAAAATCCTTTCCAGAATTAACCATGGTTGTTGGAATTAGTAGAAATATTTCCTCAAATTGTTTTTGTATTAAGTATGATATGGTCTCTGCCATGCTGCTTGTCTATAAAGTCCTTGAAAGAGGCACTACATATGTCACATTAATTACAAACTATCCTTTTTGGAGATTTACGATCTTTTTACATTTTCACAATGTTTTCCATATGCTGAGATGTTATTTTGTAATCAAATTTTCAAAGGTTTCTAATTTAAATGTTCTATACAAAGTTTTCTTCAAGTGTATTCACTCCTCCACAAATTCCATTGTAACCAAAAAAGACATGTGTGCATAAAAGTTCAAGAAACTTTAAATTATAGCTTAGATGAGAGGAGCTCGTGCGATGAAATTTGCAGACAATTTGTGGATGCGTCAAAATAATTGGAACGATTGATAGACTGAATCATACCAGCAAGAAAAGCGGATTAACAGACTTTTCATATACAATGATAGCTAGAATAGTAAGGATAGTCAAGACGAGTTTATTCTCAGTTTAAGAACAACGTGAAAAATTAGCAATAGAGGAGAAACATAATTCCACTCTCTGTTATTCTAAGAGGAGATTATGAACTAAGAAGAAATCATCTCCAAGTTATCTTAGAAAGAGGATATGAACTAAGAAGAAATCATCTCCAAGTTATCTTAGAAATAGGATACGAACTAAGAAGAAATCATCTCCAAGTTATCTTAGAAAGAGGATATGAACTAAGAAGAAATCATCTCCAAGTTATCTTAGAAGGAGGATATGAACTAAGAAGAAATCATCTCCAAGTTATCTTAGAAGGAGGATATGAACTAAGAAGAAATCATCTCCAAGCTATCTTAGAAAGAGGATATGAACTAAGAAGAAATCATCTCCAAGTTATCTTAGAAAGAAGATATGAACTAAGAAGAAATCATCTCCAAGTTATCTTAGAAAGAGGATATGAACTAAGAAGAAATCATCTCCAAGTTATCTTAGAAATAGGATACGAACTAAGAAGAAATCATCTCCAAGTTATCTTAGAAAGAGGATATGAACTAAGAAGAAATCATCTCCAAGTTATCTTAGAAGGAGGATATGAACTAAGAAGAAATCATCTCCAAGTTATCTTAGAAATAGGATACGAACTAAGAAGAAATCATCTCCAAGTTATCTTAGAAAGAGAATATGAACTAAGAAGAAATCATCTCCAAGTTATCTTAGAAAGAGGATGTGAACTAAGCAGAAATCATCTCCAAGTTATCTTAGAAATAGGATACGAACTAAGAAGAAATCATCTCCAAGTTATCTTAGAAAGAGTATATGAACTAAGAAGAAATCATCTCCAAGTTATCTTAGAAGGAGGATATGAACTAAGAAAAAATCATCTCCAAGTTATCTTAGAAATAGGATACGAACTAAGAAGAAATCATCTCCAAGTTATCTTAGAAAGAGGATATGAACTAAGAAGAAATCATCTCCAAGTTATCTTAGAAGGAGGATATGAACTAAGAAGAAATCATCTCCAAGCTATCTTAGAAAGAGGATATGAACTAAGAAGAAATCATCTCCAAGTTATCTTAGAAAGAAGATATGAACTAAGAAGAAATCATCTCCAAGTTATCTTAGAAAGAGGATATGAACTAAGAAGAAATCATCTCCAAGTTATCTAAGAAGGAGGATATGAACTAAGAAGAAATCATCTCCAAGTTATCTTAGAAATAGGATACGAACTAAGAAGAAATCATCTCCAAGTTATCTTAGAAAGAGAATATGAACTAAGAAGAAATCATCTCCAAGTTATCTTAGAAAGAGGATGTGAACTAAGCAGAAATCATCTCCAAGTTATCTTAGAAATAGGATACGAACTAAGAAGAAATCATCTCCAAGTTATCTTAGAAAGAGGATATGAACTAAGAAGAAATCATCTCCAAGCTATCTTAGAAAGAGGATATGAACTAAGAAGAAATCATCTCCAAGTTATCTTAGAAAGAGGATATGAACTAAGAAGAAATCATCTCCAAGTTATCTTAGAAGGAGGATATGAACTAAGAAGAAATCATCTCCAAGTTATCTTAGAAATAGGATACGAACTAAGAAGAAATCATCTCCAAGTTATCTTAGAAAGAGGATATGAACTAAGAAGAAATCATCTCCAAGTTATCTTAGAAGGAGGATATGAACTAAGAAGAAATCATCTCCAAGCTATCTTAGAAAGAGGATATGAACTAAGAAGAAATCATCTCCAAGTTATCTTAGAAAGAAGATATGAACTAAGAAGAAATCATCTCCAAGTTATCTTAGAAAGAGGATATGAACTAAGAAGAAATCATCTCCAAGTTATCTAAGAAGGAGGATATGAACTAAGAAGAAATCATCTCCAAGTTATCTTAGAAAGAAGATATGAACTAAGAAGAAATCATCTCCAAGTTATCTTAGAAGGAGGATATGAACTAAGAAGAAATCATCTCCAAGTTATCTTAGAAGGAGGATATGAACTAAGAAGAAATCATCTCCAAGTTATCTTAGAAAGAAGATATGAACTAAGAAGAAATCATCTCCAAGTTATCTTAGAAAGAGGATATGAACTAAGAAGAAATCATCTCCAAGTTATCTTAGAAATAGGATACGAACTAAGAAGAAATCATCTCCAAGTTATCTTAGAAAGAGGATATGAACTAAGAAGAAATCATCTCCAAGTTATCTTAGAAAGAGGATATGAACTAAGAAGAAATCATCTCCAAGTTATCTTAGAAAGAGAATATGAACTAAAAAGAAATCATCTCCAAGTTATCTTAGAAAGAGGATATGAACTAAGAAGAAATCATCTCCAAGTTATCTTAGAAAGAAGATATGAACTAAGAAGAAATCATCTCCAAGTTATCTTAGAAAGAGGATGTGAACTAAGCAGAAATCATCTCCAAGTTATCTTAGAAATAGGATACGAACTAAGAAGAAATCATCTCCAAGTTATCTTAGAAAGAGGATATGAACTAAGAAGAAATCATCTCCAAGTTATCTTAGAAGGAGGATATGAACTAAGAACAAATCATCTCCAAGTTATCTTAGAAAGAGGATGTGAACTAAGCAGAAATCATCTCTTCATTATCGTAAGAACAGATTATGAACTAAGCAGAAATTATATGCTTACATTTATTTGATGCATTCGAGATATACTCGTAGAATAAGGTTAAAGTCTCCTCCATTTACTCATGCAAATTCACCAACTTCAAAAAAGGTTTGACAGAAATAAACTCCCATTCTTCTTGCATGATTTCCTATTAAACAATGTCCCGTGAGGGCTTCTATTTTTAGTCCTAATTTGTAGTCTGGTGAGTCTTCTTGAATAGATTAGTAGATTTAGTAGGAGCGCAGAATTTTATCAAAGAACCTCGCTCAGGCCTTGTGGAATTTTATAAAATTATTCCAATTCCAGTAGAGACTTAAATGTAAATACTCATCGACAAAATGTGTTTTTGTAACTGCCGTACATTTGTTATGATTTTTCTGAGTGTAGAAGTGTGTTTGGCGCTTAGTCTAAATGCAATTTCAAATTGCAGCAATTTCCACTTGCGTCACGCTGCATGCTAATGACTACTTTACTTGCAGTCGGTGCATTCGCAAGTGTCATGCCGCACATTCAGTACGAATCACAGAAAATGTTGCGGAGAAAAATTGAATAAGGAAAAAGGAAAAGCTGAAAAGAAAACGGAAAATGAAATCGGTTTCTGCAACAATTTCGTACGCCAAAATTTACAAATTGTCATCGCGGCAAAGTCGCGAATCGGAATGAATGAAATTTTTCGCAATATTCAAAAGCATACAAAATTTGAAATTTATGGAGTAAATCACGCGCCATGACTGCCAGCAGCTTTTACTCTGGCAGTGGCGATTTATATTGCTCCTGAAGTTGTGGTTGTTGTTGTCGTTGTTGTTGCCATTCAATCCATAAGGTAATATTTTGCCACCAGCAGCAGTGGCAACAGCAACAGCGTCGACCAACCGAGTGGGTTTGGTCCATTTAATGCGAAATCATTGCAAATGAGGCACACGACCACAACAGCAGCAGCAGCAGCCGCCGCCAACGCCATCGCGCTAGCGACGAACGTGTGCGCCACGGTTGTGCCGCGACGTCGTCTTCGTTGTCGTCGTCACTGTAAATTGCCGGAGCGTCGATTTACGATCGAACGAAAGTGATCGATTTTAAGGCAGGCGTGGCCAGGAGCTACACGCGCTTGTGATTTCTGATCAGAAGGGGTCTGGCGGAGTAACACGGCAGCAGTGGCCAAACAGAACTGTGGCAACTTGCGGGCTCAGTGCGCGTATTATGCAACATTCTGCTTGGTTGGCCCACTTTTCGGCGGACATTCACTCTGAGCAGTGGCCAGTGAGGCGGCAGTTTGTCATGAAATTGTTGTACATAGTTGCCGTCGCTGTTGTTACTACTGCTGCTGTGGTTGCTGCTGCTGTTGTTGTTGTTGTTGTTGTTGTAGTGGCATTTGTTACAATTGTGTGGACTGGCAGACGTGGTTGCAATGATGTTTGTTTTGCTTTTTGTAATGCGCTCTTTTTCACCTTAAGGATATATTTTTTGGAAAGCTCAGCAACTGACGAAATTCTTTGGCGAGTCAACCAAAAAGACCCAAACTTGAAAGCATGCAAAATGAGCTGAGTTGCTAAATAAGTCGCGTTACAGAATCGCCTCGCGTGAGCGGAAAACGGTTTCATTATATATTTTGGCTAAATTGGAGGCTGTGATTGCACACGTCTCAATTTGGTATTGCGAGTCACTCAGACGTCGTTAGATTTGAAAGTAACAAATATGCAGAGGAATGCACCACGATTTTTGTGAGTTGACATGCAAAAGGGAAACTGGTCGGGAACTGTGAAAGGGAAACTAGTCGAGAACTATGCCGAAGGAAATGAAAAAATAATGACCAAGAATGTGAAAGGACACAGTTTACTCTGAATCGCCCTAGGACCGATCAGTAGGGGAAGATATGTAGAGTAAGGTAAGTAGAGGACGTTAAGTAGAGGAAGGTAAGTAGAGGAAGATAATTAGAGGAAGATAAGTAGGAGAAGGTAAGTAGAGGAGGTTAAGTAGAGGAAGATAAGTAGACGAAGATAAGTGGAGGAAGGTAAATAGAGGAAGGTAAATAGAAGAAGTTAAGTAGAGTGCGCTTAAGGGGAATACATGAAATACCTGAAGGGAATACTGACTACATACAGAAAACACTCTCATTTTTTATGAGGAAGAACTAGAAATGGAAAATGCATCCAATTGATTGCTAAATGAATGATGAATGAGGGCTCTAATCCTCAAAATAGAAATGCAACTGTAAATCTTGCTGAAGTTCTTGAAAATGGTATTCAGAGTTTGAACTTAAATGAACTCAATAGCAACACTGCAGCAGTTTTTGAGCAGTATTCAACGCTTATTTGTAAGCCAATTTGGAACACTGGTGTACCACAATAAACCCGGTAGAGTATTCAATGGTCCTCTCGGGGTATCCATTGGTTGGCATACTTGTATACATGTATGCGGCGATGTGTAGAACTCTAAGTAAAGTTTCATATGGATGAATCAGTCTACTTAGAACATTATCTGATGCCTCTTTCAATGGTGTTGGTGATTTTGTTTCAATGGTGTCTCTGATATTGTTTCAATTGTGTCTCTCTTTTCATCTCTTTATAAACGCAATCGTAATATTGTTGTCTACCAAAAGTTATATTGCAGATATCGTTGGAAGTATTACATACAAAAAGTGTGTATATAGTCAATCAACAAAAATTAAAAACTACTCTAAGTGGACTTTTCATACTCCTACCCTATCAACATTAAGACCCATCGTAAAAATATTAAATGAAATACAAATTAAATGAATCAAAGCTATTGCAAGTCAACTACGATCACCCTTACATGGACCAAAGTCGCCTTGGAATATGTGGTTTAAAGTCATCTCTTTCTGCTTCACCATATAAAATAAAGGCTAATACCACTCAACTGCATCGAAACTATTCTAACTCGACCAAGAATACTCCTTCTGCAACTCATGGTATACAAATAAAATGACATGGAATAAAAACAAAGTGAATGCTAAATAAATCTTTAGTAAAGAAGTTTCGCTGGTCCAAATTAGCATTTTGAGAACATCGCCAAAACGCACCCACAGCTTCAGTTAAATGTCAAATTTGGTCGTTAATCAAACTAGCAATGATGAAGACATTTGCAATGAATTGGCAGAAACCTCCTCTCAACTGCGAGTATTACAAGTCAAAACCGTTCGACGACATGTGTTGACATTTCAAGTTGCCATAAATTTTATGACCGATTGTCACAAACAATTTATGCGAGACTTGACACACCTTTTGCAGTTGATGAATTGTATGCAAATTGACGGGGCTCGTTTGATGAGATTTGACAAAATGTTTCTGCAATTCCATAGGAAATCGCCCGCCCTACGCTGGCAAATGTTGCGACAGACCCTTTTGCTGTGCAACGGTTAAACATACTTCTGTGGCAAGAAATTGCCTGCAAATTTCGACATTGCTGTGGTGCAGGCAAATTGTAAATTATTTTCCTTTGCTTTTATTTAATATAATAAATCGCCATCAGAGCATGGATCACTTAGAGTGGTAGGTGAATACCTTCGGGAGAAGCTATGCCAACAATGTGGGAGACTAAATGAGGTAAAGTCCTTATTTTTGTTTGTATTTTTTTTACCAAGGAAGAAACAAAAGAAAAGGAAGTAAGGAATTATGAGTGTCCTTTGTGAGAAACATATATCGTTAAGATCGAAAGTGAAACGATCGTAGCTTTATTTAATGTAGCTCATTGGTTAATTTTGTTAGTTTCACTTTATTATCATCAGCTGAGGTATCATCAACATGAACACTTGATAAAAATCTCTCATAAGTAGGTCTCGAAACCTCATTTAAAATGACTGGTGATGGCATAATAAGACAATTTTGTAGTGATGTGAATTTGTTGCAGATTTACCCTGGGTGTAAAAATTGAGCAGGAATCCTCCTCGCATACAATTCACACATATTGGTGCTAAGGGCCTTATACAAGATATAGTAATGAAATTTTGCATAAGCTACCGAGCAACTAGACGACACACACCAAAATATAAGCGAGTTAATGACAGGACCACCACCAATTAATGTAAACGCTTCACTCAGGATCTATACAAGGGTTATCAAAAATATTTCCCAAGATTGTGCAAAATTGGAATATGTGTTTTAGCGATCAGTGTGGGCGACACAATAAGCTTCATGTAGAATAGTAGATAGATATATAGATTTATTGTAGGATGTTATACACCACGACCTAAAAGATCTATTGTGATGCCCCTATTTATTTAAAAGATGAGGGTAGTATTATCTATAGATCTTCTTCCAGGTATACTTCCGACAGGAATTCATGTACTTTGGAAGAATCAAGTTGAGGGATCTGGCTCATATCTAAGATATATTATCCAAACACCTATGTCTTTAGTGTGCCAGAGGTCCGAAGTCTGTGATGAAGTGCAAAGAGGTTTCGTCACTTGCACCACAGAATCTGCAGATGGCATCTGAAGATTGACCCAACTTCATCATATGATAGCTGAGTCTACAGTGTCCGCTTTAAACACCTGTGATGGTTCCTAATTCCGAGACATGTTCATTATCTCTTTAGCTCTGTTAGGATTAAATTCCCCCAGAAGAGCTTTGGACTGTCTTAATCCCCGAAGATTGCTTCAGATTTGCATCTGTGCACTGCTTCAGCAGACCTCCAATGGTGTTGGATGATAGTTCACAGAAGTCTGTGCGCTGCTTCAGCAGACCTCCAATGGTGTTGGATGAGAGTCCACAGAAGGGTTCAGAGCCGTTGAACTGAGAGGCCTTCCTTGCTAAGTTATTAGCCTGCTCATTTCCCGAGTTGTCCTAAAACCCACAGTATAGAAAGCTTGTTTATGCTGCCTAGGCTGTTCAGTTTTCCAATATAGTCCCATACAAGCATAGACCTGACATGTAGAGTAGCTATATAAGGACTGTTCCTACAAAGACTAAAATTCAGTACTAAATGATATGTTTCTAATGATTTAGATTCCACCCACTTTATTTCTATGGGAGTGGTTTGATAAATGATCTTGGGGTAAGCGATATATTGTTGCCAGTTGAAATTGCTCTGATCCCTCTTTACTGGGTTCCCTATGCTACCACCAAGTCGTCTTTCTTATTATTCTAAGTGTCTTTCTAAGCATTCTTTTATATTATATATTGAGTATGCTTTCCTTTTGGAAGTCATTGCTCATGGAAAATATATGCGTATCATAGTCAGACGAAAATGTATGTATAGAGGATATTCGGCAGCAATTTTCAAATGAACACTTGAAATTTAATCACACCAATACAGGCCTCTAGCTCTCTCCTATACGAAGCACCTTCCAAACAATCACTCTCTCAAATCTGCAATCCACTCAGACCTCAAGTAGACTGTCAAAACATGCTGGTAAATAATCTTGAAAGGCATGGTGCCGCGTTAACAGTTTCTTTCAGTTTGTCCCCAAACACCGTCTTGAATAAATTTCCGGACATCTTCGAAGATGTCGATACTTTTCATTCAGAGATAACATACTCGTAATTGATCAAAAATGTTTCAAATAGTTTCAATAACTATTGTGTGTGCATGTGTATGTCTCTCTGTGTGTGTGTGTGTTTGTGCAATATGCGAGTTGGTAGTTCATTTCGAAAACTTTTATCATAGCATTCCTTCGAAGGTATTTACGTTTCGGGTAAAGCAGCCCGTCAAATATGTGCGCACCATTAAGTGTGCCCCATAAAAAGCCCGAACTGCAGGTGTCATATTGCAGCACAATGCTCGTACACCAAACAAAACGATAAAGCGAGCAACCAATACTTGCCTCAATTAAAAATGTTCGCTTGTCTTTGAAATTGCACCACAAAAATCAACACAAATCAAACGGTGGCCAAAAACGCCAAGTGACAGCGCTACCGCCATGCGTTGCATTTTAATGCCACCACCAACAGCAGGCACACTAGCAACAACAACTGCCTTTTGTGTGCATGCAGCAAATAAGATGTTAAAATTCCACGCAACTTGCGCATATTTCAGGTACTTTTTTCCTCGGCCCCGCTGGCGGATGTTATGGCAAAATGTAGCACCGAAACGAACCGCTCCGAAGTAAACTTTTGAAAAAAGGAATACTTGAAATGGTGAAGCATAATCTGCAGAGCTGCACTTAACACATGCGAATTATGCCAAAGCCCATTACGACTCCTTTAAAATGTTTCGTTCAATATTTCCCACTAATGATCCAACACTTCGGTGGTCATTCGCAGTGACAACGACATCACACACGAATTGATAACAAATCCAATGCGCATGCGCATACACATTTCTTTCACAGCTGCACTGTGCACTTTCGTTTTCCGCAGTCTGCCTCACAGGCAACGACTGGAAGCCACGATGGCACTTGGGCCATTTGACCAGTTTTTCCAATTTCAATATGCTCCACTTTGCTCAGATAGTTCAGATTGTACGCTTTGCCTTAGCTACGAATACAACTCAAACACCAACACGATAGCAACAACAACAAGACCAAAAAAAACCACAGCTCAGCTGTTATAAGAGTGTAGAGGATCCAGGAAACAGGGTAGTTGTGAAACCAAAAGGAATCGCTAAGAAATGTTTTTGAGGCAACTAACAAAAAGATGAGAAGATAAATAATATTTACCTAACATATTCGTTGCATTTTACGGCAACCCCGTGGGATCCAAAATGTGCCTAAAAAAATGCAGAACTTGGTGATGCCTGAAGAGACCACAGCATGGTCAACTGACTCACTAAGAGAAAACTTAGTTAAGCAAGTAATGGAGATCTAAAAAGTGGAGTTCAAAAATATTTGCCTATTGAATCACTGAAGTGATATGAATTCTCCAAAGAGAGTGAACCAAGAAATCGGAATCATAAATAAATAATGAGTTAAATTAGAAGTATTATAATCACTCGACCTACAAATTCCAACAACAACACCATTGCCTTGAAAGTGATTCAAGCGGAATATTTCGTGGGTCTGAAATGCGATTTCAGGTTTAAGTTAGAATGAAGTTGTTGTGAAGGACACAGACAAACGCCCTGAAGCTACACTTAGGCCATGCGCAGGCCCATTGTGATAGAATGGGGTATCAGAAAATCACAGTTGGCTCAGCTGGTAGAGGAATGAGGGTGTATGGAAGATGGAGGAAGGAGGGTGTGTGGAAGATGGACAATGAGACACTGATGAATGAGTAATCGAACGATTGATTGCGACTCTAGCGACTCTACTGAACTATCCCAGGTTTCAATTAGTTCACTTAACCAAACACAGAGTCATGTATGGAAGATGGACAATGAGATGCTGATTAATGATTCAGCGAACGATTGATTACTTTATCACAGAAAATTTGTCCTAAGAGTGTAAACTATGCTATTACACTCTTATGACAAATCTTCTGTGATAAAGTAATCAAATGTTCGATGACTCATTAATCAATCAGTGTCTCATTGTCCATCTTCCATACATGATTCTGTGTTTGGTTAAGTGAACTAATTGAAACCTGGGATAGTTCAGTAGAGTCGCTTTTATGAATATGAGAAAAGTTTACTGCTTTACTATACTCTCAGCTGTTAGGCGGAAGCAGATGAAGTCCTTTAGAAGTGCTAATGTAGTAAGTGAGTACCAAATATGGAAAAACAATGAGTTTACTTTATCCTATAGATATGATATAATGACATGGTAGAACAATCTTACATCAGGTGGCAGAGTTCATCCTAGTCAGCTTAAACTTCATAATCAGGCAGTTGCCAGTAAGAAATCTCTCCAAAGCTGTGGAATAGGTGCGTCTGTATTTAGTATGTATATAAATCCGGGACAAACCAGAAAAGTTGTTGAAACTTCCCGTTAGAAATAGGCGATGCTCTATATAACATGTCGTGGATTGGGTCAAAATATCACATTAATATGATAGATAGTTCAAATCTTCGATATTAACTCCACTTGTTCCAAGGTCGATATTATCAGCATCGACAACTAACCAGGACGAAATAATACATATTCTATGAAACATCTCAGTAGATATATATGCACCTTTTGTGTAGTTTATCGTCTTTATTTCCTATATATGTTTATATAAAAATAGTATATTAGTATAGTAAATAAAATGTATATAAAATCATAAATAGGTAAAATACAATGAAAAATCGAAGTTCACAATTTTATGTTAATCTATGGAAGAATTTCTATAAGCAATATTAATAAAAGTATTTCAGTAGAGATATATTAGTGAACTCATTTGGATTTTCAGATATCCAAATGTCGTTACTACTCAACCTACCTACTCTACTCATCATATCATATTTAATAATACCGTAAATATATAGTTTACCATCCTTCGATCTATTGCGTTGCAATTGTTGACTTATTTCATCTTTATACTAAATCACTGCTGTCTACTAAACTACCATTTTCCATCCTCTCAATACAAACAAGCCCTTATCTTCCCCGTTAGTTGTACATTAAGTCCACTTGCAGATCTCAGCTTTCAATACATCTCCTCAACTCGAAGCTTGACTTGATTTTTGACAAATATTTGCATACATCAAAGGAGAAGTGTATAATTTGAGCGCAGACAATCAAATCCAAACCAAATTCGAGCACACTAAACAAGAGTACAGCTACAAAACACACCTTATAGTTGTTATTGTTGCATCAGTAAGTTTTTCATTTTGGCCACGTAACATAAAAGGCAACATAAACGCTCGCCTTGCAGTTCAATGAATTCGAAGCGGCCAATACGCGGATAGTACCCACATTTTGTGCTCCTTGTATACGCCGCACATACCGCTCCACCCCAGCCCACAAATGAAAATCGCACCAGCAGGCAGTGCATGATTACTACTGCCATGTGGCAGTCACAGCAACGACAACGACAACGACAACGACAACGACAACGACAACAACAGCAACAGCAACAACAGCAGCAGCAGCCGCAGCACATGACACACAAAGCGTCTAAGAGTGCAGCAGCCAACAGAAAAGCGCAGGAAAAACGAAAAGCGATCAACAACCAAGCGCCGTTTGATAAGAGCAAATTAAAATAAAAGCACTCCACTCCAGTTCAATCCACCACGCATTCACGGGCTGTCTAGCTGGGTGCCTGGCTACCTGGCTGCCTCCTCTGTCTGGACACTGTTCGTCCAACTGAACCAGCGACAGTCAGGCAGGCAGCCAGCCAACAAGCCACCACTCGTAGCAGCCCAGCCATTCACTTGGTTGGCATCAGCGTCCACAGAGCCGATCAGGCAGCAGCACCGGCAGCAGCCAAAGAAGAAGAAAGTTTCGCTGCAGTTGGCCAATTGGAATTAGAGCATTCTTTGGACTTAAAAGTAGACACAAAAACAAAAATCAAAATTATAAAAAATAAACTACATATAAAAAAGAGCTGTTGCATAATCTTATGCTAAGCGTATATTTGAATGCACAGCTACAACAACAACAAGACAGCAAAAGCAACAACAACAACAACTACAACAGTTTGAGCCGAAGGAAAAACCACGCTGCACCGCATATTTCCTGTTAGCGGTTTACTTTTTATTTAATTTTTTGCTCGCTTTTTCCATCAATCTTTCGCCACATTGTAAGCCTGCGAGAGTGTGTGGCTCGGTTGAGTACTCGTACGTTCACTGGCTCCGATATGGGTAAATGTAACAATTTTCCGTTTGTTTGTTTGTTGCTTTTTTGTTCGAAATCGGCTCTAATGCGAAATTTGGCTTTAAGTGCATTTTAAATGAATGTCATAAATCAAACATTCGCATTTGATATGCAAAATATTTGGATTGGTTGGCAAGCGACTGAGTGCTTTCGAGCGATTTTTATCAAATCTGAACACTCGCAGTCTGCCGGACAGCAGCCCAATTTACAAACAGCATGTACGAGTAATGAAAAGGCACGGCAATCGAAACTAATTCAACTTATTTAAATATTTAATTTGTGTTGTTTTATGAAAATCTGTAATGGCATTTGAGGCAATTGTTTGAATTCCATTTATTTATTTATTATAACGTGCATGAGGTTCGACAGGCTGCGAGTATTCCCTCATGAATGAGGCGGAGGAGGAGCTTGTGGAACGTCTCTCCTGTAGGTGCCCGTCTCTAGCTAGTAGCAGAGCGGGCTCTTTAGGGGAATAGGGTTTCAGCTCTCTTACGGAAGTGTCCGGCGCGAAGGTCAAACAAACCCTGAGCTTTATTAGGGCTTCGAAATGGTTTCATGAGTAAAGGAGGGGTGCAGTGTTACGTGATGGTACCGCTACATGACCCATCGCTTTCTCTTACGGAAGTATCCGGCGCGAAGGTCAAAGAAATTCTGAGCTTTATTAGGGCTTGGAATTGGTTGCACAAGTGAGGTAGAGGCGTAGTGTTGCGCGGTGGTAATGCAATGGACCCACAGTAGTCTGAGTGAGTTGGTATGTAAACACGTAAACCAAACCTAACCTAACCATACCTTGCATGTGGTATCAGAAATCGCCAATCCAGCCCTAAGTGTGCTTTTTGACAGCCGCTCAACCCACCTACCTACCGCCTCCATAAGAAATAACGTCAATTGAGGAGGAAAATGAGCTCTAAAAACTAGAGTCTTCAAGTTGAAGAGTGAAAGATGTTGGAAAACTCATTTCGAGATCACACCATGGAGCAAAATTCGAACCCAACGTCAGCGAGACTAGAATGCTTTCCAATACACCAAAGCGACCCACATCTTAGAATATAAAACGCTTTATTTTTAATTGAGTAGATCTCTGGGAATTAGTTATTTATGGCCATGGTTTCAAATCATTCTATTGAACTCTATCAAATTGTTCTCAGTCTCCATTATCTCGCTCATTTCAACAATTGGAGTCATGCAAGGTTTCACATTTACATCAATTGAGTATGCAGAAAATATATTTAGTATGCTAGGATGCAGAAAATCGATTTAGTATGCCAGATATCAAGTCAAATTACTAATTATGATGGCCTGCCTTCACTAAATCCCTTTTTTCGATTTGTCTTCTAATAAACTGAGTAACTAATTCACATTCTTGTATGTAGTCAGTGCATATCTGTATAAATTTGACTACAAAGAGATCGCATTACTCAGTATCTAAAGTTGGATCCCTCATTACAGTAATGTCACTATAAAGAAATCATACATTGTAGCAAACCTGATATTGACGCTTCTCGCCTACGGAGCTCATATAACGACCTCGGTTCAACCCGGTCAATATTCATGAAACCTTAGTTTGACATATTTTTTAGTTATCCCTGAGACAATTTCCAGCTTCCTGATGCCACTCACTATCAAATCCTACTGTTAAACCGATGAATACTAAAAATCTCATCGAGTCCTCACAGGCAGTGATTTGACACCTCTCTCTGAAAAAAGCGGCTATGATTTTGAAAGCTTCACGGTGAGAAAAATGGAGACAAGTGTGGAACGAGAAGACATACAAAGTGCAGGATAAAGTAAACAGGACTTTATGAAAACATGTATTTCTAATATTGACTCTTCTCGCCTGAGACTCTTCTCGGAGCTGTACAAGACTTTTTAGAACAACAAAAAATTTGTTATGCAAAATCGATTTATTTTATTCAAAAAGGTCCTTCCAACTCTGTACGGCGATTTACATGGTATAAAAACATGTAGAATTATTTTTCTGCATGGTCGGTCAGGATGTTGGCTTTTGAATGGCTTCGATGTCCACAAGAAAAAAGTACGCCTTCTATTCAAATATAGTTAAGAGGCAGATTGTGTCAATTCTAAAAATAAGGCCACAGATAAATGTCAGCTAGAGAAGCTTGGTGTATCACAACAGCTGGTATCAAGTTTGATTTGCGTTGAAACTGCCAGAGTGTAGTAACAAAAGATACTCATATCAAAGCCATTTGACCTGATTAATTAATTTAATACTCGAGGCTTAAAGAGTCTTACTGCACATATCATGCAATTTACAGTAGTAGAGCAACAAATCCTTGAATCAGGAATCAAGGAAATAACCCTTTAGGAAAATAATATCCCCACAACACACGCACTAACCTACACTTAAAGAAATTAAAGTAGCGTACTGAACTTGCGACCAACCACTGAGCTACATTCGAGGCCAAAGAAGGCTCCTGAACACATCTCACAAGAACAAGGGCAGTGAAACTTAAGTGCATGAATTCTAAATTGGTACATCATGTAGCAGCAGTGCTAAACCACCACTCATCGAAAGTGGAAGCCCAAACATACACAAAAGCATTGCTGCTTCATAATAAAAAAGAGCAATTAATAGAAATGTGTATAAAAACAATCACACTATAATTAATTTTTGCACAACTAATAAAAATACTCGAGCGCTGCCAGTGCGCTTCAGTAGCTTTGTGGGCGCCATGAAATTGTATGCTTTACATTTAATGCAACTCTTTGAGGCGCTTATTGAGGCGCAGCTTGTTTCCAAATACTCGGGCCATTTGTTTTTCTCTTCCATTTATGTTATGTATCCATAGCGCAGCATAAAGCGGCACAGTGCGGAATGGAGTGGTGGAGGAAGCGGGCACCGGCACGCAATTGGTTGCTTGGTTACCCTGGCCTGATACTCTAGTTTAGATTTACATACAATATTTCAAAATTGTTAGTAAACCAGCCTCAAAGCTTCTCTGGTACGTGTATAATTAATATTAAAATTGCCAAGTTGGGCCACTGCAGTGGATGCAAAGTGTTACAACATTTGGACACGCAAACTCCGTTAGAAAACCAACCAGCCCACCAACAAACAAGCCGACGAACTTACGCAGGAAACCTGCTTCATTCAAATATTTTGCCACAACTTTTTCACAAAAGTGCACCATTAAGTGAGGCACACGCAAAATGGGTGTGCATTTAGGGCAGAAGTGGGCGCACGCTGGTGAAGTGCGTGGATGAAAATGTGAGCGCCCGCTTCATTTGCAGTATTACAGTATTTCTGCTATGCTAATTAGTTAGCGAGCACCACGCCTTTCGCAGTTGCCAACAAGTTGCCAAGTGTTGCGTTGAGTATCTTCTGTTCACACTATAATTATCCCTTCATACGCCCCTCAAACATATTTGCTAAAAACAAAGAATGTAATGGAAGTTTTTCAGCTGATGCGAGTCAGTTCATCAACACTCTTTCAGAGAAGCAAACAAGTTAAGAAACATTTAAAGTGTATGACTAAATTTAACCTTACGTCGATTAACTTTAACCTCACCTATTGATAACTGTGTTTGGCTACGCACATGGAAACGATAATCGTAGCAGACTGTGTTCTTTGGCTGTTTTGTGGGGATGAAGATGGAATAGTTGACTACGTTTTGCGCGTGAGCCCCACTTGCGCTGTGACACGGTTGGCCACTTTTTGAACGGCACTTTCTCGAGAGTCAGATTCCCAATTTCTGTCACAGGATACCTAAGAACTTGGGCTGTGACACGGGTGGCCACTTTTTGAACGGCACTTTCTCGAGAGTCGGATTCCAAATTTCTGTCACAGGATACTTAAGAACGTGGGCTGTGACACGGTTGGCCACTTTTTGAACGGCACTTTCTCGAGAGTCGGATTCCAAATTTCTGTCACAGGATACCTAAGAACTTGGGCTGTGACACGGTTGGCCACTTTATGAACCTCACTTTCTCGAGAGTCAGATTCCCAATTTCTGTCACAGGATACCTAAGAACTTGGGCTGTGACACGGTTGGCCACTTTTTGAACGGCACTTTCTCGAGAGTCAGATTCCAAATTTCTGTCACAGGATACCTAAGAACTTGGGCTGTGACACGGTTGGCCACTTTTTGAACGGCACTTTCTCGAGAGTCGGATTCCAAATTTCTGTCACAGTATACCTAAGAACTTGGGCTGTGACACGGTTGGCCACTTTATGAACCTCACTTTCTCGAGAGTCAGATTCCCAATTTCTGTCACAGGATACCTAAGAACTTGGGCTGTGACACGGTTGGCCACTTTTTGAACGGCACTTTCTCGAGAGTCAGATTCCAAATTTCTGTCACAGGATACCTAAGAACTTGGGCTGTGACACGGGTGGCCACTTTTTGAACGGAACTTTCTCGAGAGTCGGATTCCAAATTTCTGTCACAGGATATCTAAGAACTTGGGCTGTGACACGGGTGGCCACTTTTTGAACGGCACTTTCTCGAGAGCCAGATTCCAAATTTCTGTCACAGGATACCTAAGAACTTGGGCTGTGACACGGTTGGCCACTTTTTGAACGGCACTTTCTCGAGAGTCGGATTCCAAATTTCTGTCACAGGATACCTAAGAACTTGGGCTGTGACACGGTTGGCCACTTTTTGAACGGCACTTTCTCGAGAGTCAGATTCCCAATTTCTGGCACAGGCAGCTTAACTAACATAGACGTCGACTGCTTAGTAGGATCAACAGATATTCACAGATCAATGAGACTCAAAGAATAACAAAGAATTGAAATGTAGTATACAGAACAATGGATGTTATTTGATAGAGAATAACAATAGAACAATTCCGGTTTAATTGAACAATCTTTGGGGAGTGAATGTACCCACTCTACACTCTACTTTAAATAACTGGTACGACAAATATTAAAGAGAAATAAAGAAAGTTCCAGGAAGAGAGTTAAGATCTTCTTCACTCAATAAACAACACTTGCCTGAGTGCTTGGAGACCTCCTTCTACGGCGGTTATTCAGCCTACCCCTATTCCAATTCTTTGTCGAAACTCACAAATTTATAAACTCCCAGTAGAATGCAATGCAGCAGATCAGGTGGTAGCACAAGTAATAACTTAGAACACTCCAGATTACCATAAAAATATACTTTATACAAGAATCACCAAACAAATCAGGACTATATCTTGCACAACTTTCTTCATCAGCATCTCTAGAGTGGTGTCTTGCTCTTAATTTCCCTTTAATAGTACTCGCGTGTTTTGGAGACATTTTCAGATATATTCTATTTCCATCAGACTATTTTATTGAATATTTCTTCCCATGATTCAAGTCCTGACAGAAGTTACTTTGCTGAGTTTTCCACGTTGAAAAGCTATGCAAAAGTATTTGCCTATAATATCATTCGAAGTTCGTGGCTCGAGTCTTTTGTTTGGGTTTGCTCCTCCTTCAAGGAAATTGAATGCTTCGATTCGTTCAGCATTTCAGATTCGTTCAGCATTTCCATTATGCAACTTTTAATTAACTTAAACAAAACTGCGAACAACGCTTAATTCGCTTATCTATGCCCGCACACAACAAAATCTAAACAATGAACACTTAAATACCTGCAAAGATTTTGAACATTTTTATTAACGCATTTACGAGTCACGCAATAAGTGACAGCAGGCTAAGAAGCAAAAAGGCCAACCGAAACACCATAAAAACACACACTAAAGTTGTTTTTGGAGTATGGCAATCGGCTGAGGTTGCTGTAGTTTTCAATTGTTTACAAGTAAACACGGCAAAATTGGCCCGAAAAGAAACGCAGCCACCGCTCGCACGAATCGCACAAAAAACCAAAGAGACAGCAATTGATTTAAATAATTAAAATTTGTTGCTGACGCTGATGAGAGACGTGAGACTCTTTTTGTGCTCGGCAATATTTTTAATTTATTTGTATATTATTTGCGAGTATTGTGCAGCATAAAAAGTTGTCTTAAATGGAACTTACATTTCGGTGGACATTTCTGGGTTATCTTCGAGTGCAGATCAGCCGCCTGCGCCTTTAAGGCAGGCCTTCTTTTTAATTTCGAGCGGGCTAGTAATAAGTTTAATGAGTTCGGTGGAGCGGAACCAAAGAAGTTTCTTTGACTGTCGGTTCAGTTTAATTTCGGTTTTTGCTGCTTTGTTGATTTTATTATGGAAAATTGTGCAACAACATTTCTCAAAGGCCTATCGCTAAATCTCTGAAGTGCCAAAAAGCGACACAGTTTCTGCGAAATTGGTTGCATAAATTTCACACCAAAATTGTCGCCAACCCACAAACAAAGTAAAAGAGAAGCAGAAAGACAACAGAGGCCCGGCAAGGCAGTGGCGGATTTAACAGCAAAGAGTGTCAGGAGTGGAGCAAATATTTACTAAAGTAAAATACTGAAATCCTTAAAAAAAAGATGCACAAAAGTTTGAAAACAGGAGTTACGAAGTCTGAAGTCGGGTTACAGCGACTTCGAAATATCCTTCAAACTAACATGTGCGTACCATTTAAACCATGATGATGTTTTATTCATAAATCATCATTAGAGGCAGATCTAAAGTAATTTTCGGTAGAGTCCCTTGAGTTGATTATAATGAAGCGAGCCATGTCCTTTATTTGATCCTCCCCATTTCTTGTGAATGGTCAGCGTCAATATACGTATTCGAATACAGCTTCGTCCACAAATTTGATTTAGGTCGCAAGTTATAAAAATGTGTCAATAGTGGGCGTGACTGCACAAATAACCCGCCCATCTTTTGTGTGGTGCTTAACATTAGTACCCACAACCTTCCTGTGAAATTTCGTTGAGGAATATTCTAATAATATACATTTTTGGTTAATTGTAGGCGTGGCAGTAGTAGTGTGATCCCCATAATTTGCACACATATTATGGACTCAATGTACCTTTTGATTCCAATATCAGCAATACGAGATATCGATAGACTAATTTAAATTTTGGTCCTGAAAGTTCCTTATATGGAAAGTGGGCGTGTTCTTTCTCCGAAGAACCCCATTTCTTGCAATTAGCTTTATAACCTTCATATGTTCCTCCTCATAATCTATCCATATATATCTAATATATCTTAAGCTATGAATATGACTAGTGGGCGTGGCAGTCAAATATACCCACATTTTGCATACTATTTACTAGGAGCCACATCGACATTACCACCCAATTTGCGACACTATTCCATTAATTGGTCTGAAGTTATAATCATTTTAAAAATGGTGGAAAAACTTTCATATATGATAGGTAGGCGTGGTCTTTGTCCAAATAGACTCATACAGAAATCTGGTACTGTATCTTCCAGAATATACTTTTGCAAAGTTTCATTAAGATATCTCAAAGGGTCTGAAAAAAGTGACGGACAAACTAAAAATTGCTCACAAAGTGATTCTGATAATATTTGAATATATATGCCCATACCTGATACGCCCCCTTCTAGTACATACTTAATACACCCTTTTTACCTTTTTTGAAAATAAAAATTTGAAACATGGAATAAAAAAGACGAAGGGTCACAAAGTTGTTTGGGCTGGTCAAGACTTGCTTGCAATCCCTCATCTTCCCTTTGACTCTGATCCCTTCAAATCCGGCCCTGTCGCCTTCAGACAACAACTCTGCACATGTCAAACGGCAGACAATGCGTCCTAAGGGACTACCAGTGGCCCAGTTGGCCGCAACTCTCACACATTTCCTCCGCAGCAGTAGCAGCAGAAGCAGCAACCCAAAAGGAAGCTTATGTCGCTGCATCACGCAGTCGCAGAGTTGACTCTCGGCGATCATTACCGCCAACATGGCTGCAACTTTGCACGTAGCTGCCACTTCAACTGCAATGCGGTCAGTCAGTCAGCGCGACTGATGTCGAGGCAGTGCCACCATACGTAATGAAGTCATGTGAGACTTTTATTGAAATTGACATTTTGCTGCTTTGTGGTGACACTTTTCAGCCGCCTTTGTTGTTGGTGGTGTTGTTGTTGTTGCTGTTGTTTGGATACATTTTACACGTAAGCGGCTGCCATGTTGCACGCAAATTGCAAATATTTACACGCTGGCATATCCACGGCGTTGCTATGCGGCATGCCTTTTGCGGCACTGGGAAATTTCAGTTAATTATGTAAATGTGAATGGCAAGAAAGACTGAATAAAGTTTGTAGGAGTAGTTTTGGCAAATCTGTGGCTAAACAAGCGGCGGTGCTTTGGACGTTTGATGCCTTCTCGCTGCGTTCAAAATAGGGTGTGTTCCAGCACTTCTCCAACACCCCAGTGCACCAAAGGTGGAAACATAAATCACTTTCGTTCAATCGTTGGATTGCGGTTCAGCCGCCCGCCCGTTCAAGCGCCGCATCAATGCTGGACCGCAATTGCCATATTGGCGTAGCATTTAATCGATAGTCGAGCATGTAACGTGGCGGTCGTAGTGAGCAGGCGCGCACGCGCTCTTTAAGCACATTTCATTGCACCGTCATATGCACTTTCCAGCGGACCCTATTGAGCGCGCGCAATGAGATTTATGTGCTTTTTTGTGGCTGTGGCGTAGTTTTATTGTCCATACAATCACCTCCTGCTCCAGTATTAATGCTAATTTCTTGGCCGGGCCTGACTGTGAGTATAAAACGCTGGAGGTGGTTGACTGCATTATTATGAAATAAAATGCAGCTAACCACTTAAATGCAAGGCAATGCAAATTTCCTTTCTAATTCCAGTGAAAGAGAGAGCAAGTGAGAGAGTGGGTTGGGGAAAAAGAGAGTGATAGAGAGGCGAGTGAATAATGGCAACAACTGCCCGCATATTAAATGCGAATACTTAACTTAGTTTTGCTTTTGTTTAAGAGTTTGCCTTGCACTCAGCTTCCTGCTCTCGTTTTTGTCTTCCTGGGGTGCAGTAAAAAGTTATCCGATGGCTGCATTTGCATGTGCACACACACACACACACTTGAGCACATACACACACACACTTATCCACGCATACTTAAAGGCAATTCAACCACTTTCTTTTGTTTAAATGCCCGCAGAATTAAATGTTCGCCATGTCCGCGTCGACCCAAACACTTGGAAAGATGTGCTGCACGATTAGACCAAAAGTGTTGAAATTGTTGGAAAATACTCGCAGAAAAATTTAAATTCCGGCACACACATTTACCTCCATATCTGCTGCTTTATAGTTGTCTGTATTAATAACAAATAAATCAGCACTTAGCGCAGTAAAAATGTATCATTTTTTAGTATAATTGCTGACACTAAAACTAGCCGGCAACTGCCGCGTGCGTCTACAATAGCCATAAAAAATAAGCCACACATAAATTTGTAAAACGTTCAAATGGCTGCATGCGGCCTTAAGCTTGCCTCTTGCCTCTGCATTTAGCTTCTGTTTATTCTGGCATAAAGTACGCCAATTGGGGCTTCTGTGTGTGCTGTGCGCCATATTTTCTTGTGTCATGCCTCACTGGACCTTTGGCATTGCCTTGCAATCATTTCATGGCAATAATAACGCAAAACGGTCGTAATAATTCACATAAAAATTACCAAGTGGGCCATGACGGTACCGTTGGCCCCTCTTTATTTTTTATGGCAGTTTGCGCACATCGTTGCTTGATTTGTGTAATATTCCCAAACATTAACAAATTATACAATTTGTTTTAGGAGCATATAAAAACACAACTAAGAGAGATTTATTTATTTAATTAATTAAAGTAAACTGCGATTTGTGCAGCTGGCAGCGTGGTCCACAGGAAGGAGTACCAATTTAAAGCCTGACTTCAAGCCTGGGGTCTTGCGTTTGTTACTGAAAAGCCGCTTGAAAGACACTTTCAAACAGAAAGGAAACCGATGCGATTGTGTTTTACATTTTAGGAAGGGAATCGTATTATTATTATTATTATTATTATTAACAGGCTAAAAGAACACCGCGACCTAAAAGATCTATTGTGCAGCCTCGTACCCAACTAAAACAGTCCTAGACTGTTTATAAATCTCGGAACTGCTGTGGGCTTAATTTTAACTAGGTGATTTGGAGATATGAACCCACTGCCTAGGTAATTATGTCTGCGTCTTGCCACCGCTGGGCAAGTGCATAGAATGTGTTCTGCCGTTTCCTGCTCCTCTTGACAGAGTCGACAGGAATCGTCTTCTACCACGCCTATTTTTTTCAGATGGTAATTTAGTCTACAGTGTCCTGTTAAAAGTTCAGTGTAGAGTTTGATATCATTTCTGCTGAGGTTTAAAGAAGCATCTATCCTAATGTGTTCAGGATCAAAGAGTAGTCTCGACTGCCGCATGCCTTTTTGGGCTCTCCAGTAGTTTAGCAGACCTCGTTTTTCCTGTTCGCACAACAAGTTATTTGTGAGGCTACTGTTTACCCCACAGAAGGGTTTTGGACCTATAAAGGCAGTGTCTGCACCCATTTTTGCTAAAGAATCTGCCATTTCCCCATCAGGGGATTTTAGGATATTTTCACTCATTCTAACCACAACAGTGTACACTAGAAACACTCTTCAGTTGTCATTGTAAACACTCTGGTGTTAATCTTTAATGATACCTTGCATACCTGGGATAATTCTCTGCTTCACCAGCAAATAGTAAACATTTAAACTATGTATCTTTGTATAGTGATAGAATTTGGGTAGGCCGGAGAACCGCCGAAGAAGGAGGTCATTTAAATTGTGTATCTTTGCATAGAAGAAGTGATAAAATTCGTTTAGGCCGGAGAGCCACCGAAGAAGGAGGTCATTTCAATTGTGTGTCTTTGCATAGAAGAAGTGATAAGATTGGGGTAGGCCGGAGAACCGCCGAAGAAGGAGGTCATTTCAATTGTGTGTCTTTGTATAGAAGAAGTGATAAAATTCGTTTAGGCCGGAGAACCGCCGAAGAAGGAGGTCATTTAAATTGTGTATCTTTGCATAGAAGAAGTGATAAGATTGGGGTAGGCCGGAGAACCGTCGAAGAAGGAGGTCATTTAAATTGTGTATCTTTGCATAGAAGAAGTGATAAAATTCGTTTAGGCCGGAGAACCACCGAAGAAGGAGGTAATTTCAATTGTGTTTCTTTGCATAGAAGAAGTGATAAGATTGGGGTAGGCCAGAGAACCGCTGAAGAAGGAGGTCATTTCAATTGTGTGTCTTTGTATAGAAGAAGTGATAAGATTGGGGTAGGCCGGAGAACCGACGAAGAAGGAGGTCCTTTAAATTGTGTATCTTTGTATAGGAGAAGTGATAGTATTCGGTTAGGCCGGAGAACCACTGAAGAAGGAGGTCCCCAAGCACTCAGGCATTGATGCCCATTGTACTAAAGTTTCTATAAAGAAATCCTGAGTCTCTCTTAGCCAAGTATTCAAGGCAGGCCATAGAAGAGTTATTTTGGGGTCAGTTGAAATCATCAATTCAGGAACCTTGCAGTATAATTAATGAAGTATAGAGGAAAGAAGAATCAAATAGAAAGAAGCATTAGAAAAACTTAACCCTTCCCTGGTAATACTTCCCACAAATCCCACGACTGTAAGACTTTTTAAGAATAGCAAAATAATTATAAGGATAAGCAAGTATATTTAAGGACTAAAACAATTTAAAGTTAGTCCCATAAATGTGCCGCTTTATAGCTTAACCAGTAGAGTTCCTTAACCTCTTCCAAATTATTCATCACACCCCCACATATCTCACGAGTACCTTAGGTTAGGTTAGGTAGGAGTGGCCGCCCAGTTTGCCAAAAGCACACTTGAGCACACAAAATAGCCCATTGTGATACCACGGTGTGGCGCCGTTCAAGCACTGACTAAAAAATTCCCTTTCTTGGGATGGTGATAGTCAGAAGAGTACCTTAGAAAAGTTAAACACTCGCATAGACGACAACACCACCCGCCAGGGATTCAGTAATTCTCTATTGGGCGATAGAATTGTGGACACTGAAACAAACAAGTTCAAATATATTTCGTGTTCTGTCACTTTGTACATTTCTCATTCATGACTCATTGTAAATGAGAGTTAATCTCCTTAACCCTCACGCATTCCCAACTACTCATTGCATTGCTTATAAATCCAGTCCCACGCAAGCAAACACTGAAAAATTGTGCAACTTCTTTCTTAACTCATCGTGCTAAATTTCAAAAGCTTACCACCACAACAACACGAAGCGGCATTTTGATTTGTTACGCCTTCTCTAAACCCCAACCGGGTGCCCTTTTAACTGTGGATGCCTCCCCCGTTGCACTAATAGACGATACACATCTCCACTGGCAACTGGTACGTATTCGAGGCCTCTTCAGAGGCGTTTCAATTATGCGGCAAAATTTGATTTAAGCCCGCAAATTTTGACGTCAATAAACTTTGCGGCCAGATTGCTGAGCACTGGCAACTGTTTTAGATTTTCAGCTTTTATTTCGTTTTATTTTGTTCGTGTTAATGGAATCTTTATTGCCAAATTCCAGTGTGCAGCTATTTTTCTATTAGAAATCAAATGCAATTGATTAAGTGCAACAGCTTTGGATACTTCGATTTGAGGCCTTCTTGTAAAATGCACCATGTGGCGGCAGAGCAGCCGCAGAGGCAGCAACAGAAGCTGCAAAGTGAACCGAATCGAAAGCCTTCATTGGCTTTAAGTGTTTGGGTTTATTAAATTTTGCTGCTGTTATTATTTTGATGTACTGGTAATAATCGGCAATACTCGCAGCACATTGTGAGCCTGTTATTTAAGGTGAAAACGCTTACTCAACCGTGAATTCCTAGCGAAGTATTGCAAAAAAAATGGTTAAAAACTCAGGCAAAATCATCAGTTTTGAGTTAAAATCAAATCAAATGCAAGCGTGACTTTGTGGTGCCGGAGGACGCAGCCACACCCAGCTCAAAAGGTGCCTTCCACAAAGCACAACAACTATGCAGGTGCCTGTGAAAATATGTGTGCTGATGTAGGCCTCATGCAAAAGTTGGCAGCACTAATAATAGGGACTATTTGCGGTAAATGTGAAGATCTGAAAGGGTGGCTTCCAGTAAAAGCTCACAACACTAATAACAGGGTCTCTTGGCGATAAATGTGAAGATCTGAAAGGGTGCAATCATTCATGCTTGGTATAATTCCGGTCATTGTTGCTGTTGTCTACCTTCTCCTTTCACTCATAATGAAAACAAGTCTTACCAAATAAAGCTACATGGAGTTATCAGTGTGATCTGGTGTATGAGGGAGTGTCATCCAGCTGCCGGACTCTATACAACAACCCACAATGAAGAAAAAAATCTATTTCTTTTATAAGGACCACTTTAATGATTCCTTGTCCTTTCACTACTCCACCATTGCATACATTCAGTTATTCGAAACATTCTTAACATGAATATTTGAAGGTCATGAACAACCATTCTTGACCTTCAAATAATCATGTTCATGATGGTATGAAAGATTGCATCCGAACGTCACTCTATTCCTCTAGTGACTCATTTTGTTTGGATATTGTCGTCATTCCTGTCAGTCACTTCCTACCAACAACACATAAAATAGGGTTGCATAATAAATTGTCTCATATTTCCTTTGACACTGTGTCGAAAGCAATTATCTACCCAAACATCATATGAAATATGTTATTTGTTACGGCCACCTCCTAAATCATTCATGGATCACTTTCAATCACTGTATCTCTATATCGATATGTCTCTTTCTCTCTCTGAATATACTAAGAGCAACAACGTCAACTCTTTCTTCAAGTTTCGGAAGAAAACTTCCCTTGGAGATCTCGACTATAACCCTTGCTGAACAAAAGGGCTCAGGTAATGTCAAAGAGATGATAAAGACTCACATAGAATCAAGACCAGCATAAATTACTACAAAACTGATATTCTTATCAGTTCCAGCTTCTATTATGACGAGTATTATCCTTAAACCAATTTACTTCTAGGAAGAAAGATTTTAGATAAACCTCTGCTTCTACATGTGTATCGTTTTAGCTGATGTCTCATAGTTTAAGGTTATTTCGGCTTACAGCATCTCTTCTTCATATGCAAAGGGAACGGATTTCTCCATCCAACAATCTCAGTTATATTCTAATTTAAGTGGAATCATGTGGATTGCAGTATCTTCGCCTCATGTGAGAAGTAAAAATCGGGTTTTCTGAACATAAAAAGTTCAAGCCCTATTTTCAGAGCATCCTCCAATAAAGACTTTAAACTATTCCAACCAACTCAATTTAGTCGTATTGTGGTTAATGCTGTTCTACAGTTGCTCAAGGGTATCCTCCACATTGACTTCATAGAACTTTGGCACTTGGAACTTTGAACTTACTACATATTTAGTATTCTACTTACATATTTAATATTCTACTTACATACTTTATATTCTACTTACATATTTTGTAGATCAATGACACACTTAAATTCTCTACCGATAGGAAAAGTATTCCACTCTAGTTATAAGAACCTATTTCTAATATTGCTCTCCATTCTACTCGTATCTTTACATAACTCATCCTTTCATCCCAAGCCACCATTAATCAGTAATTTTTCTTTCTTCTTTTGCAGGTATGTGTGTGTGTCTATACTACTTAAAAGCAAATCGCCTCCAACGCCGTCAACGTCATCGTCGCCGACATCGTCATCGACATCGTTAGCAGTATTCATAAGATTGCAATTGAATTTTGCTTGTCTGGCTGCCATAAGAGGAAGTAATTAGCTGGAATTGCCCCGTTTTGCCGCATTTGTACCGGTTGCATAAGTTTTAAATAATTCAAATGCCACTTTAGAAATGCAGCTAGCGCAGGCCTATAAATCTCTAAATTTATAGCTGGCCATTTACGCAAAAGCACCCTGTATAGCGTGCGCTTGCGGTCATATCAATCAATTGCGCGAACGCCATCACCCACCGTAACGACCGAAAGCAAATCAACTCGGCGAATGAGTGCATGTCACAGACATTTCTGAAAAGTACTCGTATAATTTATTGCTAATGCAACCGAATGTGTTGCAAGGCTGTTGAAAGGCTGCTGCGGCGGTATGTGGCATGTTACTGTTGTGGCAACAATTGCTGTTGTTGTTGTCTGAGGTGCTATTAAAATTTGGTTTAGTTCAGTTTTAAGTTAACTTTAATGATACGAGTATTTTGGAATTTTGCCGGGTCACTGCATTGATCAATGTCTGAGGAATTTTTGGACTTGACTTCCGGTTGGACGTCATTGCCATTCAAATTTTCCCCCATCAATAAAGTGGCTCATGACGTACTTTTCATTGAAAAATCACGTTCCACAGACTAATGAAAAAGATACTTGAAATTGCTTTGAAGCAATAAATTGTCAAAATTATCTCAAAACTTTATATTTTTTGCATAATTGAAAATTACAACGCAACTTGATCGCTGAATTTGTTGCCATTTGGGTTTCTCTGGTCTAATAATTCTGTACAAAATCTAGAAAAAATTAACTACTTTATAGGGATGTTTTTCAGTCTTCAATCCAAATTAGTGAAATCTTTCTTCATCACATTATTGGAATCAGAACCCTGTTGAATTTGAACCCACGTTCTCGTACCTCACACTAAAATACCCCATTCAGCTAAGAGGATAACTTATCTCTATACACAACTTAATTAAGCACCGATAATTCCATATTAGACCCTATTGTTAACATTAAGAAATCGTCACAAATTATGTCTGAGTTTTTCTCATATCGCTTCTGCCCAGCTTCTGAATATTGTCATAGATTCTCTCAAAATTAACCACACGTTGCTTATAATAATATGACGGAGACTTACCAATGGGAGCTGGAAATAGCTGAGCATTTGTAGTTGCTCCATCAAGGTGTCCAAGCAGGTGCCTGTACAGCATCTGCTCATGTTGTAACAAGCTAATTATTTATAAAAAGAAATTTGAAATATGTTTCTATGTTAGTCCATTACTCCAACCAGTGTAAGCCGTAGTTAGTGTGCCTTCCTGTTCCAAGGCAGCCACACAAGTGAGATAAAGATTTAGTTCACCAGGTGAAGAATATACATGGAACAACATTGTTAGCCTACTAGTAAAGATTTCTAACATCAAGAGGAAATTTTTTTAATTTGCCAAAGTACACTAAAGGATCTTTAGATTAGATTGCTTGATTGCAAGAACAAGTCACCTGGTCACTGCGGCCACCTTTGGTCCTATTGTGACAAGCTCTATAGTTGCAAAATATCCCAGAGTTTAAAATTCATTAAGAATTCTGAAATCTTCTTAGCAGATTTGTCCGCAATTTCCGGCGGTTCTAGGTAATAATTTCCTAAGTAACGAAGTCTAGTACAGATTAGATTAGTTACATTAGCACCACAATGTTCAGATGTTTCCTCTTCTTCGTTACATACTTTACAATAGTCATTTGGACTTACCGTCATGTTATATAGGTGTTTGTTGACCCTACAATGCCCAGTTAGAAATCAGTGCGAGTACCTGTTCTCGTTAAAGCTAGAAATTCTATAGTTCTTTTACGGGATCTTTTTGGCATGAAAATGTTTGCAACCCTTATATCCACTGCATCCATTCAATATTGATGTGCTTTTACCACTAGCCATTGGTATAGGTGGTACTTCGTGCAACTGCATGGCAGCCCACAGAAGCCATAAAAATATTGCAAATTAACAGCTGACTCCTGAGGTACAGCTATCAAAAGTTGTTTACAATATCGTACATATAAAGAAACAACAACAATATCGTATATATAAAGAAAGTGTCTTAGAAATCAACGTTATAATCTGCAGGGAAGATTTAAGAACAGAAAATTTTTTGGAAATTTTAGCTGATCCACAACTTTCCGGAAACCGTGTTCCTCAAAGGGTGTCCTGTTTATAAACTAGTTAAATTTATATGAAAATATTATTCGACTGATTAAGAGACACTCGTAAAGCATCACTTCAAAAGCAATTTAACTTCAGTGAGTAAAGTTAATTTAGTTCACATGTTTTGGAAGTGCCTTCAAAGCAACTTTTATCGTTAAAATGTTGTTAAAATCACTTTAAATAATTTGAAGAGACTCCAGTTAATTGCCGCCAAAGAATTGGTTGAACTCAATTACTTCTTCCGCTGTCCTTGCTCTGACTATCACCATCCCAAGAAAGGGAATTTTTTAGTCAGTGGTTGAACGGCGCCACACCGTGGTATCACAATGGGCCATTATGTATGCTCAAGTGTGCTTTTGGCAAACTGGGCGGCCACTCCTATCTAACCTAATTACTTGTTCAGAATGCAATCAAAATCACTGCATTTCCATTAATGGCAAATTATTTCAATCAAATAAAGCTTTACTATCTCCATTTTTGATGAACAATTTTATTCTTTGAGAGGCCAAGTTTCAGCAAACAGCGTCGAACCCATCATGATGTACTTTTCTTCAAGCAGAAATCAGAACGAAATGAAATCCAATTAAAGTCCTTTCTTTTCCTTGTCTTCAATGAAGATTTGTTAAGATTTTTATAGCTTACGAAGAAGTAAAAACTACGACAATAATTTCCTTATAATCGAATTGCTTATTCTGGCATAATGCGGAAATGAATGCAGTGGGAAATGGCATATCTTCAAACTCAAGTAATGAGAGAGAGTGATCTAACATTACCCCAAAGTAATTTGAACAGATATAGAATGCGTTGATCCGAAACTTCCTAAAAGGCTCTTTTCTTATACTCTCACATTGGAATATTTCAACATGCTCACAATGGAATATCTCAGCATTGACCTCCTTAGAACCCAAGTACAGAATACGCTCATATCGTTTACCTTAATTACCAAACAGCTCTTAATATCCATAGAGCTATAAAATTAATTTGAATTTATGAGAGAAACATATTTAAATAAGCCAAATTGATACCACAAATTGACAGTTATACAAACACTAAACACCGAAAATGCCTGAAGCAGATAATTCCAAAGAATACGAGCGAGCATTTGCGCCTTAGGCCACCCGCCAGGCATACCAAACCAGATCACACAACAGACTCACATAAACTTGTGCTGTCAAGATAAAAGTGAAGCAGATTTTTGGTCGGCTACTGAATTGGTAACTGTATCGGAGCAGAGCCGGAGCAGTTGGTGGTGCACGCGAAACGGAGACCCCGCCAGACCGATATTTGACCCAAAATACTGGTACGCTGTCACTGAGTGCGGCCGCGCTTAAATTAAGTTGCTTGCATTAAAAATGCCCGATTTTTCACCGCCGATCGCCAATACATATGCATGAGGGTCGCTTAATCGGACGATTTAAATGCTCCTCATTAAATAACTTCATTTATGGTTCCATCGCAGTGGAGTTCCAGCAGTTTTTCTTTGCCTCGTTTTCGGTGGTGCATCTATTTGAATTTCAATTTATTTGTGGCAAATTGGCTGAAGTATGATAGAGTGTTAACTGATGTGGTGCGTTAATGTTTTACAGGCGAGATCTCCGATTAAATCGCTTCTTCGTTTAATTTGTTACGCGTCAAATGCTATTAAATTGATTGAGGTATTCGGGCAGGCCAGCAAATTTGCTTGGCTACGTTTGTTGTGTGTGTGTTTTCTCATTTCGCGTGATGTTGCTGCCAAATGGAGATTGATAAGCATGCAAATGTGGCCAATATGCATAAAAAATCATTTAAATTAAGTACGCATATTGAGAGACGCTTTGATGGGGGTAAAGTCAGTCACTGGCATATGAGTGGTAGCAGCATTTTGGCATATGAATGGGCTGGACCAGCAAAATAACATGAATCAGGTGAGCTAAGAATGTTATGGGTATCATATACAAGTGTTACGGGAGTGTCGCTTTAGCTGAGGAGTTGAAGGATAAATGTTTCTCTTTATGAACATAGTCAATAATGTGACTCATATATATATGATCAATTGCTTCGACTAAAATCAAGAGGAACACTGACTTGACTGACAGAGTGTAGAAGTTGAGTAAATTTTCAATTCCTTGCATTCTACGGGAGGAATATTGTCTTGCAATTCCATGTCCCCCCACCCCATTTCTCCCAATTACATGATTGATTTCTACTTATGACTCATACAAATATGATCAATTACTTCGAATAAAATCAGGAGGAATACTGACTTGACTGACAGAGTGTAGAAGTTGAGTAAATTTTCAATTCCTTGGATTCTAAAGGAGGAATACTTTCCATCAAGTACCTGCAATCTCGTCTGCCAATTACGTGATTGTATCTCTGGTTATGACTCATACAAATATAATCAATTACTTCGAATAAAATGAGGAGCAACACTGAAGTAATTGACAGAGCATGGCAGTTGAGAAAATTTTCAATTCCTCACATTCTAAAGGAGGAATATTTTGTGGGAATCGCAGGTCCCCCAATCCCATGTCCCCCCATCCCATTTCTCCCAATTACATCATTGATTTCTGCTTATGACTTATATGAATATGATCAATTCTGTCGAATGAAAGGAGGTGGAACACTGGTGTGATTGACAGAGCATGGCAGTTGAGAAAATGTTCAATTCCTTGGATTCTAAAGGAGGAATACTGCCATCAGCTACCTGGAATCTCGTCTGCCAATTACCTCATGGTATTTCTGGTTACAGCAGCTGTGACTGCATCCTAAATTTGCACTGCACCGTGGAACGAATATCAACTCTACCTGTAAAGAAACCACCCCAGAAAGTATCGTTCAATCATGTTGAAATTTCAATTGCATATTTTCCAAGCCCACTTCCTCCAGTTCATACGAAATATTGGGCGTTGTGAAATTAACATTTTATCGCCTTGTAATTGGATATCAGTGGTCAGCGGTGTTACCTCTAAATAGTTTACTAAATTTTGTAGCACAACTAGGCAGTGATTTGTACATATTTTCATGCCAGTTTATAAAATCCAGTTATAGGCAAAAATTGCTACCCCACCGTGTACTTCAAAGATCGCTTAGCAATGGGTGCGTTCAGATATTGAAGCTTGGTACTGCAGTGCTGTAAATTAATACGACAGCCCACAGACGACCATCAACATATCAATTTGCATTATCATCGCCCAGCTGTGCATTGTTATTAGTTGCCAGCTACGCAAACACCGGAAGACAAACTGCAACGGAAAGTATTAAAAAACGGTCACTTGGCACACTAACTCCCAGCAAGCAAAAGGAAGTAAATGTGTACGTGTGAGTTTACTCACGCATACCAAACTGGCACTAACACAAACACGACGACGGCGGCGGCGACGGACAGTTAATTAAAAGTGCACAAGTCTAACGGTGAAGTCCGCATTTGATTACCATCTAAAAATAACATAAAATGTCTTTCATTTACGAGAAGTCCGCATCTGGGTCTGCAAGCAGTGGCAGCAGTCCATCCAGGCGAGTCTCTGGTGGAAGTGGCCGCAGAGTATCAAATATCCGAGAGAGCAGAGCATAAATTTGAAATTGAAATTGAAAGTAGCTCGTTTGCAGAAAAATATTAAGTGCAACGCCGTGGCGACACGACAGCGCTCCGGACCAAGTGCCATTTTTATGTGTTCAGCGGTTAAAATCTCTGCAGGTCGCAGCAGGCCATTCAATATCCTTCAGACGAGGCGAGACTTAATTGTGTCTGGAGTTTATGCATACGAGTAGGCTATGCTGGATTTATGCATGTGTTATGCACACTCCAAGTCTGGTTACTTTGTAGAAACGAAGAAATTATAATACAGATCAAACCGCTCATTAGCCACTGCCAATAGAGGCGAGCAACAATGCAAGCCAAGCCAAAAGCGTTAAGAGTAGCTTCGCTTCCAAGTGGGGTTGGGCACCACCCTGGTGTGAATAGTTGCTCGTGCTCTAAGCGGAAGTGCGTAATTGACAGTTATTTATAACAAGGATATTTAAAAATGCTGCATTACGCAAATGAGAGGAAGACCACTTCAGTCACTTCAATACCAATCAATTACTTCGGAAATCAGTTTACTTTTTCTGCTTTCATTTCATTTCAATTGAATGCAAAATTATGCAACAATCCGATCGGAACATTTAGCATAATATTTCAGAGCTTTCAATTGAAATGCGTTTTTATTCGCTTAAATGCCATGTTCCACTTAGATACGCGTACCACTTGCCTCAATTAGTCCCGCGTCAATCAAGCGTGGTGGAGAAATAGACACTTGCTCGCTCTGTTAATCAGCAAAAACTGCCAATTTCAATCAATTAATTCAATTGTTTATGGTTTTTTGCTTGTTTTTTTATATATGCATAATTATTATTTTTCAATGATTCAATTGTGATAATTGAGACTCTTGTGCAACACTCCGCCGTATACGAGTATTCTTTTGTTGTGCAGCAGAAATTATTGTTAATTATTCACTTAATTTGCAATTGTGATTCGATTATATTTACATAATCGCACACTTGGCATACTACTTGGAGATAAAGACACCATAAGAGGAAACGTGCGCTGTTGCCTTGGCGGAACAACGCAATTTCTCTGAGACAACGCATATCCTGGATATGCAAAACTGTTTGTTAACCAACTTCCTTGAAATATTGTTCCCTCTCACTTTCATGTTAATCTACTGAGCAGCTCCGGTTTAGGTTTTCTACTGTGAGTTTTCGTTTGTGAACTTTAATTTCATGCTTCAGTTCTCACGTTCTGATTGTCCAATATTTTAAACCGGGCTCAACCAGAAGCAGAACTAAAAACAACTTCCTTTCCGATTGCGTCGATGACAGATATACTTAAGTGACTGATGAAAATGGATTGCTGTGTAAACATTGAAGCGAATACACTCACGAAGGATATGGCAAGAAAACGGCATTATTGCTAATTGAGGCGACCCGAGTTCGCCAGCTATTTTACCTACCTACCTACACTCACGAATACACTCATATTATTGCGCGCCATTTCAAATATTAATTTGCCATATTTAAAATGAACCCTATTTATCCTTGTGGACATAGTAAGCCTACACAAAATATGTTCCTAGTATTTTCAGGACACACTTTCAAAAGTCCCATCAACACTTTCATCCTTTTCAGATACTAAAATCCTTGCGGACATAGTAAGCTTACACAAAATATGTTCCTAGTATTTTCAGGACACACTTTCAAAAGTCCCATCAACACTTTCATCGTTTTCAGATACTAAAATCCTTGCGGACATAGTAAGCTTACACAAAATATGTTCCTAGTATTTTCAGGACACACTTTCATGAGTCCCAGCAAAACTTTCATCCTTTTCAGATACTAAAATCCTTTTTTCTAGGCTGTTTTAAAGAAACTTGTACAAGGACTCAAACAAACTGTCATTTCAGATGCAATAACTCTGCTTCTATTAGTTCCAATGTCATGAAATTTTGACAGTACACCAGTGAGATATCTACCTTTCGAGCGCAATCTATGCAATAACTCCGCTTCTTTTAGTTCCAATGTCATGAAACTTTGACACTATATCAATGAGTATCTATCTTTCTAACGCAATAGATGCCCTCGCTAGAAATACCCCTTTAATAGAAGTCCTGCTTACTTTGTTTTACCATCTTGTATTGGTGGTTTTCTAAACAAAATTTTTTACTAAAGAATTGCATCACTCCAGATCAGTATAAATCCAGTAAATAACTTGTATATCTGAGATATTTCCCATAATTTCTAAGTATATTCAATTAATTCTGATTTCGTCATAGTTCATTGCACAGAAAGAGAGCACTAAACCCAGTTCCCCAATCCTTTTCTCCCTAGATAACGATACTGAACTGAAGATGGAGTAAATTGTTAGTTTTACAATGCATTTTATTTTATTGTTTTAGGACGATTGCTGTTCTTTCCATCTAAGAAACTATATAGCTCAAGTAATTGGAAGCTATTTTACCAATGTATTAAAAGGAGCCCCTCAGCCCGCACTCTTCCACTCATTACCAATCACAATTAAATCATATAATCACTTATTTAGTCAACTTCATCAACTGCAAGGGAGTAATTACAATAATTGTGGTAGCCTCAAAAGTAACTTTGGGCCTCTCGCTCTCGTCTTTTAATAACACACACTTACGAGTACTCACATTGAAATTGAATGTGCGAAATAAGCCATTCCAGCAATTGGCTAAGAGCCTTTGTTAACACGTACTCGTATCTCGGCGACACGGCCGTAATGACAATTGTTGTTAAGATAAATTGAAACATCTGCCTTGTCGATTGTGGCGCGTACGGCTTATCCGAGTGTTGTGTTTGGCTTGCGTTCGGCACGCGACACATTACTGTGCGGTTTTAGAGCCTAAGCTGCTTAAAAGCCGTTGCATAAGTCCACTTAAAAAGTTACTTGCATTTCTTTTTCCTTTTTTTCTGGCAATTAGTTGGGATTTGCTGGTTCATTGCACGCTGGTAATTCACCGTAAAAAGCGTTTAAGTTAATGAGCTGACAACTTTTCAAGATGTTGCTTTAACTAGTTGAACACTTTATTCGATGTATCTGGGGATTTGTGATGATCATGCTACTGCGCGGGAGCTATTGGAAGGAAAATTGTGTCGAAATATTGAAGAAATTGAATTTCTGAAAACTTTTGAATAAGGAGAAATATTAACAACTTGCAATTAGTTTATTATTAACAATTTTACAGCTAATATGAAGGCCTTAACTGTTAAGGAAAGATAAAATTATCATTTATTGAAAACAAATCTCAAATAAGGTGAGCTAGAGCATGCTTATCCGTGCTAGACGCATTCTCGTTGAATAGTAAGGGTTGAAGTTGCCTTGCGATGGTACTCTTCAGACCCGAAGCGGGATTTCATTTCATTTCCCATTTTCCTGCACTCAAAAATCATCATTTCCTGCAATCAAAAGTCATCAGCGCAAACTACTTTCCTTGAAGAACTGAGAATGTGGCATGACTTGTCTCAATAGAGATATGTGAATTACTGGTAAATCAAATTTTCGCCACAATATCTCAAGCTCCATCGCACATGTGCCATCTACAACTGACATTTTCCACACAATCCTCTCTGGAGCGCTGCAAATCAGTGCAATTTCCACATGAAAATTGCCATTATTGCATTGCATTACATGAGCACAGTCTTTGCCCATCGATAAGTCGCACCGGAAGTCAGCGGTGCATGCCATCACATAACATTCCGCTCCGCCGCACTGTCGCACTGTCGCACGGCCGGCGCATATGTCCACCGCATTGTGCCACATTTCAATAGAGCTGTAATTTGCTACAGTTCGCTATCGGTAGTATCTGACATTAGCGTGTACTCGGTCGTACTTCCAAATGCATAAGCTGCCGTTTTTGTGCCTCTAGTTTAGTGGAGCAGAAATGTGTTGAGCCATTGAAACATAACTCAACCTGGTGCGGGGTTTAGTTCGCTGGCTATTTCATTGGAACGTCGGTACTCGTACTGAGACGCGCTGCCAAAGTGTCAATAGCAATGCATTTGTAAATGGCCCGGCTAAAGCGCACGCGCAGCCAAACACGCAGGCGAATGACAATTGTCAAATGTTTCTACGTCAACTGCTGTTGTTGCTGTTGTTGTCGAAACGTACGCGTCTTTGGCACGTGATTAGGTTCGTTTGTGCGCATGCGTTTTTAGCCAGCTCTAAAATTGCATAAGTTTCATTAAGAGTAACATTTGAAATGCTCACGGAATGTTTAAGCACAACATTTGAAAATAAGGTTGGTAAAATTTATGGTAAAATACGTGAACACCCTTGACACCATTCGGTTCCAATGGAGACTCTTTTTCATGCACTTCAGAGAAATGTTGGAAACTTTGATTTTGTAATTTTTTTCATATTGAAAATCGATTAAAAATTCGTTAGACCCATTTAAGCCAGCAAGGCGCAACGAATGCAGCACCAGATTAAATTGTAGCAAGTAACACCACAACCAGCACCAGCACCACCAGCACCACCAGCACCAGCACCACCATCACCACCATCGTCAATCAATCAATCATTTCCTCATGACAAGAGTCTCTTCCAAAGCATTCAGCTTGCCATGGAGCTGCTCTCATCATAAACTGCCGGCAATAAAACACATTTTCCGAGGAGAGCCTAACTCCAAACCTCCTAACGCCACCATAAATAATATGAACAAACTTAAGCGCATTTTTTTATTGGAATTTTTATTCAAGCCCAATTAATTTTGAGGCACGAATTGGCTGTTTCTTATACCATGTTATGAGGTATTTTATTTAATATTCCCCAAGTTAGCCACTGTAGACCCTTTTGCTGCAGCATTCCGCTCAGAGCGTGCACATAGGGCAATTAGACACCCCTTTGGATTCGAATATTACCCTCAAATGCCTTGGTAAATTGTTCACGGCCAATTATATTAATTTGGCATATAAAGCACAAACATTTCAAATGCTCCGAGTGAGTGTTTCTAAAAAGGGAAAGTGCTGTCTCGCATTTGGAATCGCTTTTTAAAAATTAGCAAAAGTGAATGTAAACCCAACGTAAGCCCCGCGTATACGAGTGCGCGACTATGCGAAAACAAGACGTAATGGTAGCGCATTATTTTTGGACCGCTTTGTGGCGGTTACTTCATTAACAATGAAACTGTAAGTTAATATTTTAAATTATGTGGGAATTAAATGCTACACGGAAGCACTGAGGAGGGTCAGCGCGAGCGCGCACAATTTGAAGCCACGCAACCACAACAAAGGACCCGAAATGCTGTGCGTGATTTGCGGCCATGTAAATACTGCATGTAGGGTATTAAGTTTGTGGCCAGTGCACACTTTTTAAGCAGCTGCGCTCATTTCCGAAAGATTACTTTGGCCTTTCTTTGCTTGAACAGGCCGCGAAACAAAAGACTTAAGCAACGAACTCGGTAGATTGCCTGAATAGAAAATTGTTCTTCGGATCTAATTAATTTTAATTAAAAGGAATTGACCCACTAAAACGTTGGATTAGTACAGTAAAATTGTAAAATGAGCATTGGTCGGCGTGGCCAATTAAGCTTAAATTTGTAAACCTTAAATGCTGTTTTAATTCAAAATCAATTTAATCAACTAGATACAAAATTAAAAGCCAGAGCTCTGGGTGAGTTACCAAAGCACTGGCACAGTTGCATTCCTCAACTAAAATGAGGCACTGAAGTCGCAGCCAAGTCAAGATGAAGTGCCACTGTAAAACCCAATAAAGCTGACGATCATATCAGACTAATTTTAAAGCTGTCTAAATCCGACGTAATCAAGAGAGCCATTCAAAATGATATGAAATCAACAAACTGTAATTTGATAAGGTAGTTAAAAGCATCGTAGTTTAAGGCTTCATCATTCGGTTCATTGCAAGCAACTGAGCTGTTAAATTCTGTGTTCAATTACCAAAGCATCATAAGTGCAAAGTTGAGGATTCTCAGAGGGGTATCTCTTTGAAGACCTTTATAGCCTCAGAAACTCCAACTCACCTAATTTCGATACAGAAAGAAATTGATCAACACAAATCTTTATCATCAGAACTTCATAAAGGAATTTAGCATCACATTTAACCTTTCCCAAGCATAAAAGATAATTTCAAATAGAAGGAAATCGCAGAAGATTACTCTACTGGACCTCACTCCCAAAACTTAGACAATCCATGCTCCTAATTGGGGACTATCACCCAAAAGGTGCAGCTTTATATAGTAGCATATAGTATTGACAGGCTACCTCACAAGCCACTGTTATTTATGAAGCTACTTCCTAAAGTTGGGACTCTCACCAATAAGTACGTGTAGATTCTGCACGGGAGCAGAAGAAACCTTCTAATGAACTGCGAAGCTTTGCCTTGTAGTAGAAAGCAATATGTGGGGCATTACTAGCCCGAGAGCAGAGATATTAGACCAATGGACCCAAATTCAGTGCTAAGTTTCCTTAGAACTGTGGTACTAATAGAATACCCTTTATAGGCACATGCAGTAGGTTGTACAAAAGATCAAATTGGTCGAGGTACATTTTCCTTCTTTATTTCATTCATTCGATTTTTCCCAATTTAGCCGATTTTTCTTTGGGTTTAAGTATTTCAAACTATTTTTCCGAAAATTTGTTCTGTAATAGTTGCAATCACTGGACTAAGCCAAGTATTTGTTACTTCCTTCGTGAAATCAGTTTTTGTTAACAGTCATTATTTTTAGAATTACTTTAATATATTCATTTAAGTAGGACAATCTCATTTGTTCAGTATTTAGGACTACATCAGTCTTCTTATAACTTTTATACTGGGATTTTCAAGTCGAACTTTTATCAAATGTTGCGTATCAAATATTTGGCGCGTATTTCTTGACCGCAGTTTAAACTCTACCATTGAACAGAATTGAGAATTTAACCAGCGAACCACAGTTACAAATTATACGAATGTATTCCAAAAATGACAAATTTTGGAAGGTCGTACTGAAACAAAAGGATGGTTAGAATTCTGTAGATATCAGCTTTGAAAATGAGGCACATTCATAACTCCTTGAGTCAGCAAAACTGTGTATTTGATTAAATCTTGATATATGAGAAGTCGCTGAGTGCAGTCTTGAGAGTGCTGATGTCATATGACCGTAGTTCTTTCAAAAAGAAGACAAGCAAAGTTTGCCTTCAGTTCATGACCATGCTGTCACTATTTTAAGTGGCTGTCAAGGGCAAGGACACTCGGCCAGAAGACTCACTTAGACCACACATAGACCCATTGTCACATCTCACTATCTTTTAATTAATAATAATTTTAATAATTTTTCCCCCAATCACTTCTGAATTAATTTGCACTCGAACCATGCTTCTACACATTGTAAAGTACACTTCAATTGGCATGCTTACAACTGTTCAGTTTCCACAACCTGCATTGACATACTTTGGCCAATTGTTTAATTAACTTCTTTGTAAATACTTGTAATTTCGTTCATCAATGAAAGTATATTTAATAATCTTATAATCAGCCTCACTTATCAAAACTGCTTTTTGAATGTTTCTCTTAAACGCGCCATAAGTGAATAGCATTCTTCAGTTTATCAGTTGTTGAAGATCACCATTAAAATATCAGACATGTGCAGGTATTTTACATATGACTTTAATCAGTTTCTGAGATCGCTTCCAAGTTTATTGCCTTGTAGTAGCAACGACATTGGAATATTAATAATATTTGCAGGCTCTGGCAGCGAAATCACCATTGAAAGCTACGAGAAAATAAAAGTACAACTTTTGGAACTCTCTTTTTTAGGCAGAAATTGTGAATATGCAGAGAAAATAGATAAAAACATAACATATTCAAGTATTGGAGTACGTGATGTGATGGGTTGAATGCCTCCAGAGATGGAGACAGATACGACGAGAACGGAAGATACAAAGCAGGTGTGCTTTAGGTCAATGTCAGAACCACTCCAGTGAGGAGTTTCCTGTAAGCCTTTAGTCATCAAGGCCGACATACACTTCATCTCAGTTTATCTTTATTTAAGTCTATATATATATATATATATATATATATATATATATATATATATATATATATATATATATATATATATATATATATATATATATATTCATCTCAGTTTATCTCTATATATACATTTATCTCAGTTTATCTCTTTATATTAATATGCACATATTAATTCCCTATAGCAATCTTTAATATAATTCCCATTCTAAAGGAGACATAATGGAGAAAAGGACTCAATTAGAAAGCTTCCCACAAGCCCCCAACGATAAGTTTGTATCAAAAGTCATGGTATCTACATTGGAATCATCAATGCGCAACTCCTGACACTTTCTACCCTTAGGGTACAGCTTTGTATTTATTTCAAACACCCAAAACATCACAAAAACTATAGAAATGCAAAGTCAAACACACATCATAAAATACTTACCAGTTTATATATTCCCTTCACCTAAAGCCTAGAACAAAATCATCTTCATCCTTCGAGGGTTATCAAAATCACATTCGCTCTACGTGTGTTCCACCAACTTACAGACAAAAGTTCCTATAAAATAATGATCATTCTCAGCTCTGGTTTGAAACCACCCTCACCTTAGTGGAATAATGTTGTTGTAATTATTTGTGATCACCCGAGCTTCTGTGGGCATCTCACTTCCAAACGACAGTTTATGTTTTAATTATTTGATGACTTATCGACCTTATTTTACAATATAATAATAAACAATATAATAATAAATAATATAATAATAAACAATATAATAATAGTATAATAAATTTCAGGAAGTCAAAACGAATTTTCATTAAAATGTTTCACTCTTCTAAGAAACTTTTCCTTTCTTTTCATATTGCGAACAGTGAATGTGTTGAAAACACTTTTGCCTTCAGTTCAACTAAAGTTCAGGCTTCTCTTTCAATTGGCTCAATGTTTATTAGGCAGTTATAAACAATTCAATGATGTGCAGCACAATATCTGTGAAACTAGCGCGAATTTACTCGTATAGCAGCACCGGCAAAGCATGCAAATTTCCTCATACATACGAGTATACTTAAGTGCCTGACTAATACAAATACTTATAATCAGCTAATTAAAACTTGAACGCACGGTTTGTACTTGGAGACCACTTGCCAAAATACAGTTGCAGCTCTTGAAAATTATATTTCACGCCAACTTTTGTGTTTATGTTAATTTGAAGTATCATAAATACGAGCTAAATACACACGTATATAAAAAAGCTGCCAGTGAAACGGCAGGTACAAATGTGAAGGCACGTAGTAACCTGCGATCTGGTGGATAGAAATACTTAGCAATTCGTTTGTCAATAGGTGTACAGGGTTACAGTAACTTAAGTCCTGTTGAGGGAGTCATTAAGGGGATACTGTGGGGAGTATTGGGGGTAGTATTGATAACCACCAAACGACGTTGCTGTGAGTTTAAAGGTAGCTCTCTTTTTCGCATATTCCGCACCACATGGAGTATTGAGACAAGTGTTGCATAACCAGTCTGAGCAGAACAGACACGCCTCCAGTGCCGGGGATAAAAGGCTTAAGAGTGTTTATTCAAAGAACTGAACCTTCTGACCTTCCACCTCAAATAAGTCAAAGAAATCGAATATGCAATTTTGCCTTACAAAAGTTTATTTCCTCATTTGTATAAAGGAATATATTCGTACCACTCAGACAGATTTAACACCAAATCTTCCACCGAGAATATAGCCTACTTCAATATTTGCTGATTAAACAAGTCCCAGCAATACAACCATTCAAAATATGAGTTGCTGGCAATTAATCACAACAATTATAACTGAATTAAAAATCGTCGTCTAGACAAAAAAGTAACTAATAGGAACCTTTCTTAACCAATTTTAACAATCTCAAAGGAATCTGTGCAACCAGTCAATGAAATTCTGCATCCAACATTCCGGCACCACCTCAGAGACCAATTGCTTTGGGATACAAGTGCTTCATCTGGCTTTGCTGAAATGCAATTAGCGCTTATTAATCTTGTTGTGAGGTATCAAAGAGAGGCTCTAGTTTGGAAGAGTAACGCAGATGGCTCAGAGATTCCCAAGTACATTCACTCGAAGTAGACTAAAGCGGCTTCTAAATTCCACACTTAATGACTTTAAATACAAAGTTCTCAAGTATATTCACTCGAAGTATACTAATTTGACTTCTAAAACGCTAAACAATTGTTGGTGTACGAGTCAGCAGCTGTGATGTGTTGATTCTCTGAACATATGAAACAGGTGATCCTTCTCTTTTCAACCTTTTTCCCCAATGCGCCTTTGTCGGCTTTTCCTCTACTGAGAAGTTCCTCTGAATTCTCGTAGATTATCTCTGAACTATCGCAGTCATTAAATGAATAGTTCTTCCGCTGTTGCAATTTTGAATATGCCGCCACACATTGTAGGGCTTGAAATATAGTTGAAGGGAGTGTTTTTATACAACTCCTCAAATATCGATAAATTATCATACCCACACAGAAATTTTAAGAGTGTATCAAACAAATTGAAAACTCTACGGGAATATCATTTCCTCAAACCCTTTCACCCTTTTGTTATGTATTCATCTCAAAAATTTATGCGATCAGAAGAAAATGTTTAAGAAGCTCAGAAAAAAAGTAAAGAGTTGTGTCAGAGCGAGCCTTCTCGACTGCTATAAACGAGGTATATTTATTTAGAAGACTCTGCCTTTGCTCTAAAATTCCTAAACATGCTCTTACCTTAAAATACTACATCAACTTCGACCAGCATTTGCGGTGAAACATGAATTGAACAATAAAGAACCTATAAAAATTATGAAGACTCACTTTTTATTAACGTTCTTATCTAATTTGGTAGTTATATCACAGTAGTTATATCACAGAACACCGCCAAAGTAGAGTCTTATCTCAGCCGAAAGTGAATATTACGAAAATTCGTGAAGCATTTTCGCCACATGCATTGCATTGCCTCCACATACTTTCTTGTGTATTTATCAGTTTTTATCACCGCCTCTTTTATGTTTATAATTTTCATCGAAAGATATTTTCTTGAAAATGTTTTGAAAGTTTGCTTGCTGAATGCCTCATCTTCGGTAATTTATTGTTATTGTTTGAAAATGGAAGAGCCCGATGCACCTGCTCTCCGCTCCTCTTTGAGCTGTGCTGGAAATTTAAATGCAGCTAATCCACTTTTACCACTTAATTTACTTTCGATGGACACTTGCCCACAATGGCAGCAAAGCGGAAAGTAAAAGTTTAGTGCGCCACAATGCTGCAAATGATATTTTGGCAACAATCGAGCACAAATTGAGAAAAACTAAAATAATCATCATAATAATAATAAGAAGGAAGAGAGTAGGAAGTTGTGTAAATTGATTTAGGAATTGAATCATTTTGATCTGTTGTCTGGGAGAAAAGAAAGGCGAAGCGAATTTTACAGAAATATTTATTGGAACAGAAATTATGAACAATTTACGCTTATCTGCAATCCATGAGGAAATCACTCTGCTGGCTTTTCATAGTATTTACTTTTGGAACTTGGAGGTGACGGATTTTGCCGACAGTCAGGTTATGATAAAGGCTCCGAATCGGATTTAATTGAACTGAATTGGACTTGTAAATAGCGGAAATATATTAGTAAAAAGCGGAGTTCATTATTCTGTGGAAAGTCAATAAATGTGTTTAGAAATTATATCAACTATCAAGACATACAAGTAACAGAAGAGGGGACTGAAAGACAAACGGAGACAGAAACCTGAACTGGTACCAAAATACAAGTTGTATTTAATATCCACTGAACTTTGGATTATAATAACTTAAGTTTATTGATACTATTTCCTGCCAAGTAGACAGTGTTGGGTAGAAAAAGTTCATTTTACCGTGCTAGGAAAACATTTTCGCACATTTTGATATGGGAAAATGCCACTTTCAATTCCAATTGACAGCCTACTCTTTTACTACCGGATGAAAAAAGCAGGACCCTCGTTCAAATAACATTCACATAATAAGTCCAAATGTGGATATTTTATAAAGACTTATTGAACAGCCCAATAAATACAACGTTTGATACTGAGTATTCTTGCTTGAATACCAAGAAAATATTCAAATGAAGTACAAATGAAAAAGTAATTGATATCGAAGCAAATGCACCGAGTTTTCAAAAAATCTCTTTCATTTCTCTTTGTGATTTCAGAAACCAGACTATTCTTTATAATTTACTCATATACTTTGATAGTAGTAATAGTTTATAACATGCTTTTAAGATACTTTTATAGTAGTAATTTATAATATGCTTTTAAGATTTGTGAAAAGTCGAATCAATCCTCACGTAATCATCTCTAAATGGTTGAAAGGTCCTCATATTCTCAGATCATCAAACTGTCTTGCAAGTCAATAGTTCTTTCGTATTGAACAAGCATTTATCTTAGAGACTGGCCGACATCCGTGATCAGTGGTAATCATCACAGTTGAGGGATCATACTTTCGGTTCCCGTTTCAGAGCAGGATCTCTTGCTTTTCTTTCTAACTCTTTTCTCTTCGAATCAAAAGCCTTTGTCTGCTATCATTCCTCAAAATCATTTTATGCATAACTAATGCTGGTATTAAGTTTTGAACAGAATATCTTTTAAACTACTAAAATACTGTTCTATCGAGAACTCTCAAGTAAGCATTTATTCCTCTTTCACTGGATTCGAATCAAAGCTATTTTGAAGGTAGAGAGAACCCTGACTTGACTTTTTAGAGATCACGAAGTCCACAAAGCATAAATATCATATAAAAACTCAAGAACGGACTTCTAACAGAACCTTTCAAGATTGTCTAGAGAAAAAGTGCACCAGGTCTAACAGAACCTTTCAACAATGTACAGGGAAATACTGCACTAAATACCAATCTATAATTCCAAGGATACTATGAAACAGTCCTCTATAATTATCGAACTATAGATTATAGTGAACCAAGATGCCAACATGATATGAAAAACTATTCAATTTCATTTGCTATTACCACAGTAGGAATCACCAAATAGATATTAAATTGAATCTATGTTGTTGAAGCTACTATGCGAGTACGCTTATAGACCAGGTGAACTGGTCCTTACTTTATTGGGAATCCAAATGTGATTAATTTTAGTAGGTCTACAAGTAAGTAGAGTTATTCTGCCAACGATCATCGATGAGTTAGGAAACTTTTCCGTGTTTATTTTACTTACTATTCTATACCTGCCAGTGATCGGATTCAGATAGTGATTGGGTATTCAGTTAGTAAGGAAGGTATTCATGTGCTCTACTTAGTGATACTGTTGATATCTTCATACTTTGAGTATGTTTTACGTCAGGTAGTAGCGTAGAATATTCTCTTAAACATGGTTCGTATTGCAATATCCTCATTGTAGGAAGTTTGACTACTTTGAACAGAATTTCTGAGAAACTAATTTCAGTAGTTTCACTTTTGTTTTTGGAACAACTTCTGAGAGGGAAAAGTTATTCTCAAATTATTGTAATCTATGTCTATAAATGTTGATATCCTGATTACTCCACTTCTCACTGATTGTATGCACTCTCTGATCAGAAGCACCAGCAGTTATGCAGACATGCTGTTGTGGACTCCAAACCCACCCCAGTCAAGGTGTCCAAATGCTTCTTACTTCCTCTCTCATTGCTTTCATTATACTATTATGGTATAATATATTACTTGGGACAATTAAATAATTACTACTATTTTATATTACTAATTCCCATATTTGCCCTCTACCTCCCTCTCTTTTGCCTGCTCCTTTGCCAGTCTAATTAATGCAGTTATTTGAAAGAACAACACTCGAGCCACAAAAACAGGCTACTTAAGCAACGAGCTCAAAACAACATTTGTAACTTTTCTGCGGATTTGCAATTATTGTTCAGTTGTTGTTGTCATTTTTCCTTCTTTACAATTATAATTGCAATCATTTAAAATCAGTGCTCTTTTTGTAGCACAAATAATTACACGCATTATGCAAGTTTTTACGAGCCACACCGAGCAGATAAAAACCAAATCAGCATTTTTAATCAACCAATTTGGAATATGTTGCAAGCGATAATTTGCTATGCAAATGCTCAATTGTGGTCAGTGCAGCAATGCAGGCGGCTTACTGCAAATTGCAGCAGGCATGTGGCAGATAAACATCATAAACAAATGGAAGCAAAATTAGTTTAAAAAAAACAGGGAAAAAAATAAATAAGTAAACACGAATCAAAGAAACAAAAACGAAATTAATTTTAAATGCAAACAAAGATTGCAACTAAACCGCACTGCTTTTATATATGTGTGTGTGTGTGATTGTGCTTGAGTGTGTGTGTGTGACTGTGCTTGAGTGTATGTGAGTGTATTTCAGTGTGCTTGTTGCACGCTTGAGTGTGTGTCGTTCACAGCGACTCCTACAGATCTGTCCAAAAAGTTCCTGCCTTGAATGCAGCCAACTCCATCACCGCAGTCCCCATGGAAAACGCAAAATTTCGTGGCTGCCGCCGTGGCAGTTGAAGTACGAGTACACCACAGTTAAGTTGCTATAATTTTGATTGCCCCGAATCGATTACAATTGTATTGGAAAATTGAAAACTCGCTAAAATCGATGTTGCTAGATTGATCTGGCCATGCGGCAGTGGCAGAGGGGCACCACCGTAAGCAACTGCATTTCAAAATGCGTATTTTGGGTTTGCTGGCAGCCGATTAATGATTCGTTTTTTGTGTTGATATAGTTTCATTTTTTTTTGGGTCATTTTTGGGTGCAGTCGGCGCATATTCTGGCAAATTACCACACGAAAATATGCCACAAATCAGTTGCCTGCAATCATGACTCACGCTTTATGGTGGGCATGAGTGCTCTTACATGGCTTTTCAGCTATCAGCCCACTTCTTAATTAGAACGCAATTTTAAATGCTTTCAAGTGCCTTTCAAATTTCTGTCAACAGCAATCGCTGCGCCGCGTGTGACACTCAAACTTGCCACACGTTTAATTGGCTGTTAAGTGTCAGCATTTGACTCGTTGACTCGGCATTTTAGAATTGCTGAAATGTTTTATTCAACCATGGCAAATGACCGAGAGACATTTCGCGGAGTTTAAATATGCATATTAGAGGTAAATTGATTGACTCGCCTCTGCAATTAGTGTGCTGCGTTTAAGCGGGCTATTAAGTTGCAGACGGCGTTGCTGTCAGTTGCGTGTGCCTTGGTATTTCATTGGTTCACGTGTTCGACGGGGGTTTGAAGTTGACATTCGGCACAAGGCGTGCGGGTAAGCCTACTAATGTTGTCGCCAGTGAGTCGATGTCGTAGTGAGGAAATCCTTGTTCGAGTGTGTAAATAAACCACAGCAAGGTGACAGACTTTATCGTGGTTGAGGAGTTTCAATTGATCCTACTTCCCTGACACAAGATTTCAATTATCACAGCAAGGTGACAGACTTTATCGTGGTTGAGGAGTTTCAATTGATCCTACTTCCCTGACACAAGATTTCAATTATTACAGCAAGGTGACAGAGTTTATCGTGGTTGAGGCGTTCAAATTGATGCTACTTCCCTGACTCAAGATTTCAATTATCACAGCAAGGTGACAGACTTTATCGTGGTTGAGGAGTTCCAATTGATGCTACTTCCTTTCTTAGAACACAGATATTACCTCTGAGATTGTTAATAGGTGAAAGTAATGACCTCCTCAGCTATGATTCTCATCTAAACCAGTGAAGAACACGTACAGAACGCCGGAATGCCAACGAGGCAACCAGAAGGACAACTACAACTAAGGCAACAACATTCAACAATTTTGTTAAATGTCCTGCCAATGAAACAATGAAGCAATGTCTTGATATTGAAACAATGTCGAAGCAAATACTGGTAGCAAACCTACCTACGTGTTTTAAATCTGAAGCTCTGAGGGTGTGTTGTAAATATAAAAGAACGTTTTTAAAGTATCTCTACTCAGATATTGCTTTCTTTGGGTGTATATGGTATATATAAGGGAAAGAGTTGAAAATGCCCGTAGGTAGTCAACGCGGTTGTAAACTCTACGATATGTATTCTTTAAGGAGTGCCATGCAGTCTCTCTCTAGACAATCTTGAAATTATGGGGTATATTCTGAGTCCCTCGATGATAGCGTACAGAATGTTAGCATCCAGTCATAAACCTTGATCGATTTATCTGTTTCTGTTTTAAGTGATCTTCGACCTAACAAGAGGCAAGCACTAAATTAGATTTAGTTCATGCTTCTGGATATATCTAGCTCAGTTACTATGGTTTTTGTTCATACTTTTGGATGAAATCTAAGCGAATCTAAACAAACTTTTGCTTTCTAAGGTTTCACCCAATCTCTTCTATATTCAAAGTATCCAAATATGCTCTCCAAGGATTCACCCAATCTCTTCTATGTTCAAAGTATCCAAATGTATTCTCCAATGATTTACCCAATCTCTTCTATATTCAAAGTATCCAAATGTGCTCTCCAAGGATTCACCCAATCTCTTCTATGTTCAAAGTATCCAAATGTATTCTTTATTTTGCACATCCCATGTTTCTAGTGCGGGACATGGTGGGTCTTTCAATCAAAAATTCATGAGAGCCTTAAGAGACCTCAAGACGCAGTCTGAAAGTGATCTTATGGCAGATTCATTCATTGAAGGATTATTTCCGTAGACCATCTACGAATATTTCTATAAAAACCTGGCAGGAATGTGGCCTTGTTAGTGAGTGTTTTGGAATCGAACTTGTTGCCTATGTTTTGCCCTGGACATTCTTGAAATTTAGTTTCTAATTTTTAATCTAGTTTTAAAAAAATGCTTTCGTATGTCTGAAGAAACTTTGTGGAAGATTTTAAAGTTCTGATTTTGGCAAGGAAATTATGGTGTTCAGTCCATGGTAACTGAATTATTTCTTAGCAATTCTAAAAGCACTCAAGAAACTTGGCAGTGTAAATAATAGGACGGTTTTTGTTTCTACTCCTGAGCGAGCAGATTTTTCTCATTGATCTACAGCCAAAGAGTTTCATTTGGATTACCAAGAGTCTACTGAAGCTAGATAAGATGTATGTGTGAAAGAACTGACCACAGAACTGTTTAAAGTGAAGTTGAAAATGCGTACAGGAACTTTGTATACGCAAAGGTTGATATTACAGTAGCTCTAGAGTCTTTTTACGTATTCATAGGGTCCATTTCAAATGTTAAATAGATTCAAGCTGATAAACTTAATATCTGCAAGAGTCTTCAGTGCAGCACCTTAAATTTACCTTTATACCATTCCTCGGCTATATAGAAATGAAGCTCTATTAAGAAATACCATGAACGAAATCTTCACATTACCGGAATGTTTGAGAAAGAGGTGTGGAAATATTGCCCAACATTGTTTTCGTCCTAAGACAGCTAATTTTCAAAACTAGCTCACGACACACAAACGAAAATGCATGCCTAGACGCGCCTCCTCGATTTCCGTTACTTTCCCTAAAACCAAACTTAATAGACAAACGTACTAAATAACTGTTCAGAGCCTCACCTCCTTCGTGACCTTCACTTAGTTTGGTTTTTCTCGCTTTGCTTTTCCTCCAAGCCTCTCATAACAATAAATGACAAATTAACGTTACACGCGTGTCAACATTATAACCACTTAAAAAGAAACAACAGCTTTGTCTACTATCATTATTACCAGTGTTTGTGTTGTTGTTGGTGTTGTTGATTGTTTTTTCCGTGCATTGGTCAAAACAAGCAACGAAAATGATGCTCAAACAAATGACTAAACATGTTTTATGATGGCCCTAAGCAAGTTGAAAAATATTTCAAAAAAAATCAAACAACAACAAAAATAAAATAAAAGGAAAAATACACTCACACATACACACACACTTAATACACACTTAATACCCATAGTCACACACACACACACACACTTAATACCCATAGACACACCACAGTAAAGGCAGCAAATTCATTGGAGGCACTTAAGCGGCATTGCACAGCAGCGACACAGCATCACGAACAGCACATGCTCAGTCCACGCCATCACTGCGTTCATTGGCGTCTTTCACTCCATACAGTGTTGCCTCCTCTGCCTCGTAGTTGGCTCCGTTTGTATTGTTGTGCGGCATTGTTGTGCGGAATTGTGGTGCGGTTCAAAGCGTCACGTCATAATTTAGCAGCGTTGAGAAAAAGGTGCCCGGCCTGACTTGGCATGGCATGGCAAAGACCTTGATTCAAGTTCACAAAGCAATGTTGCGCAACCGCTTGCGCAGTGCTCAGGTGGATGGCATGCAAATCGTGGCAGTGCCCCAGCTCAGGGAAGCTCCTGGGTGTAGCTTGGGAAAATTGTCGCATTTGCATAAGCGTCTGTCTATACTTAAATAACAATTAAGCTTAAATAAAGTAATTAAAATAAGCAAACGATATATCGTACGAGCGATTTCATCAGCCGCCAAGTTATGTGAAGCATGCAAATGCGACCCTCAATGTCCGTGCACGGAAGAGTGTCTTTCCGTGTTGTTAAATTTTTGCTTTACTTTTTTATGTTTGCCAAAATTAGTTTTCAAACATGTTTTATTTGGTCTTCTTGACCAAGTTTGTATGGAATTTTAATATGCTGATGGGAATTGAGTTGCTTGCAGCCGCAATAAATCACTAATTGCCACATTAAGCTAGCTTAATAAAGTGTTGTGGAGACTCTTCACTAATTTGGCTAATTCGTGCCTGCATCGTTTGCACCACGCTGCGCTGTTGATTTTGCCTCAACTATTTTACTATTATTTTTATTCATTTTTTGTGGCCATAATTGCAAAAATACTTGCCTCGTTTTGTCTTAAATTATGTTTAATACTCCGTTTAATGCGCTGTGTTGGTGTTGCTTGGCTTATCAAGTGTTGTTGTTGCGGATGTTGTTGTGGTTGTCGTTGCATTGTTGGTGTTGCTGTTCGAAATTTACATAACTACAATTGTAGTTGAATAGCAACATCGATGATGCTGCAAACGCTGAGTTTGGCTGTGGCTCAGACTAAAAACGTTAACAACGAAACTGCTTCTGTCCATGGAACTATTTCCACACAGCTAATTATCTTCGGACGAGTAGCAAAGCTGAAGTTATTATTTAAGTGCTGCAGAATGCTTTTCTTACACTAACATTTAACGTGATTGCTGTACTGTTTGAATAGCTTTTTATTTGACGTTGTTAACGTAATTTAGTATTTCTTAAATATTATTACGGTAATTAATAATTAGCAGATATATTTTTATATATTATGAGGGATATAAAGACTATTTTTCATAGCTTAAAAAGCCAAAACCAATTCCTCTTCAAACTGACGGTGATTCAAATTACAACCGGAACATGTTGGTTCAATATAGTTACAAGGGTGTTTATATATGGTGTATATATATATAATGGTTTTTCACGTCGACCTTAAAGATCTATTGTGCCCCCTTCGTAGATTCAGAGTATTTCTCTGAGTCCAGTTTCCTCGATAAATTTTATTCTTAGGCATATTTTACTGACCCTTATTTTCTCATTTGATATTAGACGATGACCCAAACGCTTCTTTCGGTTGTGCATAATCCCTGCATGTGTTTCACGGTCTCATCTTCTTCCCTGCAAACCCTGCAAACCTCATGAGTGTAAATTCCCAGCCTTGTTAGGTAATAATTCAACATACAGTGCCCTGTCAGAATTCCTGTAATGATTCTTAAATTATCTTATTTAGTTCCATACAATCTTAGAAACGTTTTAGTTTATAGCTCCCTAAAAGCGATTGTGATTGTGGTAACCCTCGTAAGTTGTCCCAGTACACCCTTCTTTCTTTGTATTCTACTTTTGAATGAATGAGGAGAGGTTCCCCTTTCCTAAATCACAAAATGGTTCCGGGTCTACAAGCGGAGAGGCTGCTTCCTTTCTTGGGAAGTTTGTCTGATATAAATTACTACCACATTTTGTCATCATATCACAAATCGGAACTTATTTTAAACGACTTAGCAAAGCTAATTATATAGAAGATAGTAGTGCTCTTTGTCAGATGCGATTCATTTAGCAATCATAGATTATCTTAAGGTCAAGACAATGTTTATGCATTGGCATCTTCAAGAGTCCGAACTGCGTCTCTTATCTGCAGGAACAACAACAGAACAGTACAGATCAGTTTCTCGGTGTTTCTCCTGTCTTAGTCAGAATGAGATGGCTTATATCATGGTACAATGTAGTGGGAATGGCCAAGATTCAGTTCTTATTCTTCTACAGACTTCTAAGCTTCATAAAAGAGTTGAAGAAACTTGAAAAGGTGTAACTTCCTCCTTCACAACTCTTCTATCTCCCATCCTTCCCTTTCCGTTATCTATCAGGCTCATTCATTGTCATCACGTGTCTCAGTATACCGAGAACTTTTTTCACCCCGGTTCTTCGTCCAACTCTTTCCATTTATCTATCGATCCTTAGGGAAAGTTATTTTTGGGTGGAACAAAATTTTCAGTAGCAACAGTACAAGTAATAGGCAGATCGCCTGAAGACCTTAACCAAATCCACTAAGAAAGTCACGCTGAATAATAGTACTATTTTCTATAAGTGCCACGTCTTCTTTTGGGTGTTACAAACACAGCTCAGATTCTCATAATTTTATAAAGATTTCTACCCGTGTTTAGTCTGTGGCCCTCTGCTCCCCTGAGAAACCATAGAAATTAATTATTATTAGTCTGCATATATAAAGGTCTTCAGCTTGAGGTGAAAATATCGCTTTACGAGTACATGGTTGCAAATTGGCCATTGATGACTTCAAAATCCTGGTAAAGTTAGACATCGACTGCTTGGTGCTTGTGATCAAGGAGTGAGGGAGGGAGTGCGGATTTTACAAGGCAACTGGTCTCCAAACTTTGTGATTAAGAAAATTCCTGAGATATTATCAAGCACCTATTAACCTCACACACTATAAAAACGAACAGAGGAATACAGACATCAGAACAGAAAAAAGCTTCCACCAATGACCAAAGAAAGAAGCTTCCACCAATGAAAACGTAAGTTCCCATATAGTCATGAAAACCAGATGAGATAGAAAAACAACCGTTTATGAATAGAGTGCCCCAGAAACTTGACTTAACTTCAGAGTGTTCGAAATCTTGAAAATCTCTTTAATAAAACAATAAAAAAGTAACTAAAATTGTTCAATTTTGTACAAAACTGACCTTGTTCACGCTACGCTTGGTGATGGCGATCTTACACATTCATAGCTCCCACGCAAAACTGTTGATTTTCCCTAATAAATACGTTATTACATTAAACAGACAAAATCACACAATTCATAATGAAGAAAAGTAAATACATAAACTTGAAGCCAGAAACCAACCGGATACAATTTTAACAGCGTCAAATTTCCTATGCCCGTAAGATAGGTACTCTGTTTGTAGCATTAAAATTTATGAGTAAATAATTAACTGCAATACCAAACAGCATCATTCTTAATTACACGCTGGAAATCTTCAGCAATTTCTCAGCCTCGCTGTGGCTTTGATAAACTTAATTGCAATTAGTATGAGAAAAAAGTCATAAATGTGCAAATTTTAAAAATTTATGATTTGACAAGCTAATAAAATTGGCCATAAAAGCGAGATCCATGGTAATAAATAAACAGAATTAGTGTTGAAATAAAAATATAGCAGGCGAGTAAAGATCAACCCAGCACAAAGAACTTGAGGCGCGAACTGCTGTACCAAGGAGCTCGGAGTCAAACGAAAACCCCTTCAAATAAACCCCATTTTACCATAATTTCCATTTCCTGCTTGTGAAATTTACTGGCGTGATATGCGAGCTTCCATTCCGATTGTTACGCATACGCCCTGATGTCCGCAATTAAAGTCAATTGTAACGCAGCATTTTTGCCTGAATGGCAATCAACTGAGTAAATAAACAATTCAATAGCAGAATTAAAGCAGAATTGCAAAAGGAAGTAGTGGAGCGGTTTATACGACTGTGCCCGTTATTTAAGAGGAGAATTTAAACACTGGTAACGCTGCCTTCACAAAGCAAACGAAAAGTGAGAAAAAATTGCTGCACAATTCAGCATTCAACAGGAAACTTAAGTTCCAAAGAATGAGAACTGCAACTGTTGCTGGTGTTGTTGTTGATGTTGTTATTGTCATTGTTGTTGTTATCATTATTGCAGTCATTGTCGTTGGAAGCATGATTTTAGCATTTTGTATGCAGCTCTCGGTGCGACATTTTTAAGCGCAGACAACAACAATAACAATTACAAAAGTGCAGCTCTTAAAATACCACTTTACAAGACTAAACTGCAATCCAGCTCAGCGCTGTGTCTGTGTCTTTTTTGTCTGCCTTTGGTATCTGCTTCTTTGCGAATGTCGCACACCAACTCAATTTGAGTTTAGCTACTCCAACGCTTACTTCCACTTCCACTGCCACTCAGCCACCAACCCAACAACCAACTAATGCACCAACCAATCCACCAAACAGCCACTCTCTGGCTCTGCGGCTGGCATGGCTGCTGTTATGTCATGGGAATGAAAATTAGAGCGTGACAAGTGAATAACGTTGCCAAGCGTTACCGCTGCGAAAACTACGAGTATCAAGAACAGCAACACAAAAAGACCAACTTCACTGGCTCTTATGTGAGAAGGGAAGTTCTGCACTGAAGACCTAAAAATGTTTATCTTTTTGCCAAGAATTTACAACCAAACAGATAATTTCAGTCTCTCGCTCCGCACAGCAAACAAAGGCTGTTTGGAGGCTGTCCGAAGGCCTTGAGGCTGCGATTATAGCATTGAAACAGAATTTTCAGTTAACAGTTTAATTTGTGTGTTTAAATTTTGCACAGTTTTCTTTTTGGCAAATGTTCTTTGTGCCTCGGCTGCGTTGTGCGTTTACTTTGTTGTTGCTGCCACAGTCTTTTGTGTCATGTACTAATTTAGTTTATGATTTTTTAATTGCAGTCAGAATTTTGAAAACTTGACGCTGCATAATAATTACATTACTTGATCTGCAAGTGGGACAGCAATTACGTACTTATTTTCAGTACTCAATTGCTGAGCCAGGTGCAATAATTTGATGCGTTTGCAGTGAAGCAGTATTTCAGAAGACACTCCCAGTCTTTTAGTGCAAATCACGCTAGAATCGAATGTTTCGACAAATAATTGTTCGGTCTTTAGAACTAATGCTGCCTCAACCTGCCTATTTCAAACTTCAAGGTAGCAAAGCTTCGAACAACACTCCGACTCAATTCAAGTATGGGCAACTAGAAGCCCCTTTCGCTTCATATTTGGTGAGATTTGAAATTGTCCTTCATTCCTAACGTTATTTCTTGTCTGACTGAAGATTGGCCCTTCTGTAGATATTACTGTGGTGCTGCTGACACTGTGCCATATTGCAATTGTTCTGCTAAACCAATATTGTTTTATGTCTCTAGTGTCATTTTTCACTGTTAATGTGAATTTCTATTCCACTATTATGTTCTAAGTTTTATTGCCGCTGAAGCCTACATCCTTCCATACAGTTTCTGTGTGGTAGGTAGGTAGGTAGGGCAGCCGCATCACCAATAAACCAGTGATGCCACTTAGACCACCAGTTGGGTCCGTTGTGAGCCCCGGATGCGAGGCGTGGCTACGCTTCCCCCTCCAGATTGAACCACCCTGAACCTTTTACAAAGCCAAGAAGGTTGTTAACACCTGACTGGCACAGACCATCTATACTTGTTAAGAAGTGTTTGTGTGAGTTTCTTGAATAAAGATTGTAGCTTAGCCGCTCTCCATGGTCTAGTTGTAAGCATGCTAGCTGCACTTGCATGATCTCGACATGTTTCTTTATATCTTGTCGTAGAACAACTTAGTTCGTACTATTCCATGAGATCCCTAAAATCCTAGAAGACATATTATAGTATGGTTTAAGTTATAATAATAGCACTGTGGTATCACAACGGGCCATTCATTAGGTGTGCTTAAGTGTGCTTTAGGTGAACTAAGCTGCCACTCCTACCTACCTACCTATACTAATAATACAAACAATATTGTAGCGTTTTTAAATGACCTGATTATTTCTTGCATGTACTCTTGTATAAAGGGCTATTTTATGATATTTGTATATAAGGTCGTACTATTACACCCTATCCGTCCTCTGTGAATCAGTGGTAAGCATGCTAGACTCACACTGAGGTACAAATCCTGCCTCCGGCTTGGTCTCAAAAATGCTTCCTTCTAAAATATCGTTTTCTCTGCGAGTCGAAGACCTCAGTCGGCAGTACTCATGTCAGTAAACCATTTACTTTCTCTGGTAGATAGAAGTATGCTTCGTATTGAAGGCTGCTCAAGCTCCAAAAGGTGCTGAAGACGTACTTTCTCATATAGTGGAAGCGTCCGCAGCGCTGGACATTTGCATAAAAGCTGCTTCACACTATCTCCTTCTTCCTCATTTTCGCAGCTTCTACAGAAATCGTTATGAGGGAATCTAAGTCTGTATGAATGTGTTCCAATAAGGCAGTGTCCGGTTAAGATGCCTACTATACTCCGATAAACGGTTTGTTTACTTGTATCAGTTCCATAGAAAACCTTGGGGCCATTTTAAGCCAGATTTGCTTGAAGTGATGCAAGTCGGTTCTCTATTTTGAGGGTGTCTGAATGATGATTAAAAATATCGATATCTGGGTTTCTATATCCATGAAAAAAATGGTCCTATTCAATCCATAATTGGAGAAACTCTGGCAAGGTTTATGAAGTAACTTAATCTTTCTTCATGACTTCCCACTTCATTTAAAATTTATAAAAAACATTTTAATATAAAAAATTATATGATTCTATTAAACATCAGAGAAATTTTTAAATATTTAATAAACAAACATGAAATTCGGCAGTTTAATTCTGTCAAGGAAAGGTTAAATTAATTAACATTTCTACCACTGAGAACATCTCATTAAAATTTAAACCAATCTGCACATTACCTTTGATTGTTTTGTACAATTACAAACCATTTAATCATGATTAATCGAAACCTCTGAATTCTCTAATCGTTTGCCACTCCGGCAAACACCAATAAATAGCATCAACATGATCATCATCATCAACAACAGCAGTGCCATCTTCATCGTCATCATCGTCATCATCATCACCGTTGCAGTTGTTGTCCTCAACAACCAACCGCCAAACAAGTGCTACAAAATTTGAACTGCAATCAACCTAAAAACCGAAAATGATAATAACAGCAACAACAAGTGTTGCACGAATATCACTTTAAAAAGTCTAAATAGCAAAACCAACAACGACTACAACGCCAACACGAAACCATGATGAACTTGTGCAGAATTTGCACCGCAATACAACAACCAGAAACGCCAACAAAAAAAAACGCGAAATCCCATTTTTCGGTCATTATCTCGTTGGAAGCGGCACACCGACAGCATCCTCCAGCAATTCAATAGACAAATGGTTAAAACTGAAGTGGATGCACCTTCAACATGAGCAACGGCAACTCACGCTACAACAACAACCGCAACAACAGCAAGAACGGCATCTGCAATGCAAGCACCAACACAACACAAATTGCTGATCATCATGCTCCCTCGTAGTTGTTATAGCTACGAGTGTTTGCGGCTATGGTTGTTGATTTTGTTGTGCTCGTATTGATGTTTTTGTTGTTGTTGTTGCAGCGATGATGACTTTTCATTGCAATTGCAACACAACAACAGCACCAGCCGCACCAGCAGCAGCGGGAGAGGAAAAACATGCCGAATATGAAACAGGTCAATGGTTGCCAGCGTTCATTCAAGTCGCAGCTGATGGGTCCGTCATCTGTTGGCGCTGGTGCTGGTGCGGTTTGCTGCGCTCTACCGTGGAGGCTTGCCGCGTTTTCCATGCTTCATATTGTTGCTGTTGTTGTGATTGTTGTTGTGGTTGTTGTTATTGTGTTGCACTTTATGCGATTTGAACTTTTAATAGATTTTTCTTTATGTTTTTTGTTTGATTGTGATTGTTGTTGTTGCTGCGCAGACCACTGCATCAGGTTGCCAGGCTTTGTTCGTGGAGTTTTTTTTTTGGTGTGTTTGTGCAGCAACATTTTGCGTTGTTGACCTTATCGAAAATGCCACATGGAAACATTCCAAGATACGAGTATATTGGTTTTTCTTTATTAAATTTGGTTGCTTTTTTCATGTTTTTTTTGTTAGTTATTTTTGTGGGTGGCTTTTGTTAGCAGGTCACTCACAGAGAAGGAGACAACACTTGCGAGTATATATAATGATGTAGGTTAGAAATTCGGTAGCCAAGCGGTAGCCTGTAGTTGAGGATAAGTATAGTTATATGTAGGATACGCCCATAGCAAAAAGCAAGTACGAAAAAAAGTAGCGGAAGTACTCAGAGTAAATATTATGAACGCAGTGGACTGATTGCATATCCTTGAGTATCTATTATAGATTTTATTTTTTTTTATTTAAATGGATTTTTCTCTAAGCAACACTGGGACATGAACAAGCAATGTTGGGCACCTACAATAGTAAAGAAGCGAGGTAATTGCAATATTATTTATTCGGCAGAACATGTACTTAAATTGGAACGATACAGAGAAGTTTAGCAGGACCCCTGCGCAAGGATAATTACAATATTGTTACTATTATTTGTATTGGTATTATGAGGATTATTGCACTGCGAACTTAAGAGCCAACCAGCGCAGTAACCACAGTGACAACAATCACGACAATAGTCACAGCAATCATAACAAAAGCTACAGCAATCATAATTATAGTGACTCCTAGGTCAAATCGCTCAGAAAATGAAAGACAAAAAGTCTATAAAGGAACAAACCAGAGATTGTGGTGAATAATTTCAAAATATGTCTAGAAAAAAACCCCAACAAATTATTGCGAAAACACAGACAGGGAAATTGTGTAAAATAGCAAAACAACAAGAAAACAACAAAATTTCATCTGACGGCCAAATCCAACGTTATATATAACAAAGCAATAAGAGTGGAATAATGGTAAAGCTTGCTAACAGTCTCCCGCGATATAAGTTCCTCTATAAAGCATCGAAAAGTCCAGTCCCGATATACAGCAAACAATTATTTTAAAGCTCTTCTTCACCGGTTCAAAGAGTTATTGGCCCTGTGCCAACACTGCCAGTATAGGATCCTAGTGTTCAGTTACCAATATTGTGTTAAGAACATTTTTGAGGACCTTATTCGATGCATTGTTATAGGAAGGGAGGACACTTGAAATCGACCGACTGAACTCTCCACCTCTGGTAGCAAAAACTCTACGTGCAAAATTTAATTTTAATAACTTCCTGTAAACAAAATTTGTCACACCTTTTAATTCGGCCTCTATCAATAAAAACATAAATAGATAGATAGAAGTGGGGTAGGCCGGAGAACCGCCAAAGAAGGAGGCTTCCAAGCACTTAGGCATTGATGCCCATTGTTCTACAAGCCTGGAAATATTTGGGTTAAGGGGAGATAGAGTATTGTGAAAGGGAAGTTACACCTTTTCAAACATCTTTGACTCTCCGAAGTCTGTCCTGAGATAAGTAATGTGCATTGACCATTCCCAAACTATCTGACCCTAATATGCGCCCCCACAATCTGGCACAGGCCGGACAAGCGCAGAGAAAATGCTCTGTGCCGTGCTGTTCTTTCACCAGAAAAGAGAAGCAGTTCGGACTCTCGATGATGCCTAAGGTCAACATATCATGGCCCCATGATTACCTCAACCAATGATAGAGGATCTTTACTTCGTAATGTTAGAAGGAAATCTGCAAATTCTCTGGTTTGGGCTCTCTAGGAAGCACTTGGTTGTTTGGCAGGCAACTGAACTGCACCCTCGGTCCTTGTGAATTTTATTCACATGGCTCTTGATCCAATCAATAGACTCTGCTAAGCTCATACCGATAAATGGCTCTAGTCCCATTGCAGTATCCTCAAATCCACAGCTTGCCAATTCATCTGGGGATCTATGCGTACTTGGGATACGAAGTCCCGGAACCCAAATAAGTTCAAGTAAATTCCACCTAGCAATGGGGTTAAGTCTTAACTTACATTCTTGGATAATTTTTGAAGTGGCATTTGAGCATTTGAAGCATTTTCCAGGGCATTCAGTGCAGCCTGAATGTCAGTACAGACTCAAATCTGTTTACCACGCCATTTCTTCTGAATTACCCATCCAGTGGTGACAAGTTCAACAAAGCATTCAGAGTTTCACCAGATGAAGTGGTCATGATGCCCATAATGCTCAAGTATACACTCCTTTGCAGTCTGTTTAACCCCAATCATGTGGATGATTTAACCCAGGTCTGCGCCACCAGCAGCATAAAAGATCAGCCAAATACACCAGTTGTTTTCAGACCCCACATTTTTACCAAATGCTCTTCGGCACTGCCCAAATACTTTAAGTGTCCGAATAACCTTCAGCTCAACATGCATCTTACAAGTGAGCTTCCTACCAGGAGCACACACATGATGCCACCACTTCTATAAATAAACAACTTCCCACACAAAATGTATTAAAGTAGAAATCCCGCAATACTGACGAGTGTAGACCTCGTTTCCATATTCTTGGATACAACCGCCATTCTCATAGAATTCGAGATGCAGTTGAGGCAAGTTTTGTCCCGCTAATTTTCGGTAGTACTGTATGAAGCTTAGGGACACCTACTTATATAAATATATATATTTATATATACAAATAACTACAAATTATATAATAATACATCAAATATAATTCCCCAAGAAATCCGCTGTTTCCATACGACCCATTTGTGTCCAGCTGCGGTTTGCTGTTGTGTAACTAGGTGACAGATATCAAGTGGAGCAGCCAAGTTGCACAAGCACTGTGTCCATATGCCACACATACAACAACCAGCTGCGTTATGATTGCTTTGGTAGGGAAGAAAAAAGCATAACTGACGCATTCGTAATGCAACGTTGTGGCAACGAGTTTCGGCAGAGGTGTTATCGTGTGCCATCTTTTGAAATTCCATTAAATGGTGTAGCGTATTAGTGTTTAATGCCTCTCCAACTGTCATATCTGCGACGTGACATGCTGCATTTGCTCCAAACACTCGCAAAATTTATGTGTTTCGATATATGCTATATTGGACTTTCGACGAAGGCACTTCAGTTGCCTCTAAACACGGGTGTTCATTTTACAGTCAATTTGCTTAATGTTTAAAACAAACTCTTGCTTTTATTTATGATATTTTGGTTTGTTGGACTCCTCGTGAGCTTTATTCGATACTTAATTTATGACCCATCATACAAGATTGAAATATTTAAAGCATACCCACTGCTCTGAGTGTATTAAATCATTGAGACAATAAATGTCAGGAATGCGCCTCAAATTGTTTTATGAAATTAATGCATAAAAAACCCGACTCCAGGCCAACACGAAGCAAGCACATGTGCAGTTTGCAGTGGGAGAGTGTCAATGCAACTGAGTTGATCTTGACAATTATTGTGTTGATCGGAAGACAGGTGCCGCCGCTCACGTTGCCAGTGGCAATTTAAGGTAACCTTTCTAAGCTGCAATCGAGTGACTTGGATGTCAGTGGAAATACCACATAAGCAGCACCTACAACAATGCAACTGGCTTGAAATTGTGAAGTGAGAAATATCAATTAAGGCAGCGAACAACAGAGTGTTGTACGATGATATTATACGGGGGAACCTCTCTTGACTTTGTGTGGGAACATTTTTTTCTACCAAAGCATATCTTTACTAAATTTTATTGTTTCCCCCTCTCTCATTTCAGATATCACCGGTCAAGTGCGCGCACAAAATAAACGCGCCTCGCGCATCACCAGTTCCCGCAGTTTTGGCACCAACGTCAAGCAGAGCGCTTCAAATGGCATCAACTTCGATTGTCCCGAGGAGTTCGGCTACTATCCGCATCCCACCGACTGCACACAGTACTATGTGTGTGTGTTCGGCGGCGCCCTGCTGGAGAGCTGTACCGGCGGCCTCATGTACTCACACGAACTGCAGACCTGCGATTGGCCCCGCAACGTAGGCTGCGAGGTGGTCGACACTGGTTCCTCAGCATCGGATGATGCGGGACTGCGCGATAATTCGCGTGGCAAGCAGCAACAGTCACTGTCCAATCAGCATGTACCGAGCAGAGTACGTTTCGGCTCAGCCTTCACCAGTGGCGGTTCGTCCACTCAGCAACCCAAACCAACGGTGCCGCAGCAGTATCACAGACAACCGCCACAGGTCATACAGGCTCAGGTGCAGACAATACCACCGCCGCCGCAGTTGAAAGTGCCACCAAATCCGGTGATAACATCACGTGGTCAACCCAAGTCGCTGCTGGATTCACAGGAAGACATTGCCAAAGTGAGTAACTCCAACATGATTGCATTCCTCTTAATTTGATGGCCTGAAATTCCTCACACAGCTCTATGCCGATGCTCATGATACACTGCCCCCAGTCGAGGAGGAGGAGAGTGATCGCCAGCAACGTGTCTATCGTGGCCAGCCCAGCACAGTGAGTCAGGTGCAGCGCGATCGGGACGGCATCATTCACCAAGCCAGCATAAATGCTATTCCGAATCATGGTAAAATAGGGTCATTCGCCTTTGGATCGCAGTATCGGTAAGTTGGGCACATGCTCCGAGGTCTTCGACTATTCTCGCTCTCAGCTCATCTTTGCATTACGCTTTATTTTCGTTTAATGCTCAACTTTTTTACTATTTTCAAAATTTCCTACAAAACATCGCAATCGATTATTTTATAAAAACTGCATTCACAACTGCACTCTCGACTGCCTAATACCATTATCGACCAAAAGCTATGAACAATTCGTACACCCCGACTTGAGCCACAATCGACTCGATGATGATGCCGCCATTCTTGACACACCACAAGCACCAAAACGGTACAAACGTGATTTGCAGACAAGTACCGACACGGATACCAAAAACCGAACTGAGACCGTAGCGGTTCCAACTGCGTTGAGTATCAAAACCGAAATAGACAAGAAGAAAGAAATTACTACTCAGACAGAAACGAATGTCCTGTCAGCGAACATGAGCACGACTAGTGACAATTTGTTGACTTTAAACACTACGACTCAAGTTACAGTCCTTGATCGTACACAACATAGCAACAGTACTGAGACCACAACTGCTACCGCCGCCACCCAAACGACCACAGATCTCTCTGAGGAGAGTTCGGACAGCGACGTTGATTATGCGAACGGCGAAGACAGCGCTACCGCTGAGTCAGTGCGCTCACCACGCCAGCTCAGACTTTACACCAATCCTCGCTCCAAATGGCCGCATGTAGCGACAAACGGCGCTAATTACCGCTCCATCGATACTAATCCCTACCAGCAGCAAGCCGGTTATTCATTTGGCTCGTACAATCCCTACCTCACCCCACCAACGCAGCAGAATTTCAACCAGCTCAGTCCGGGATACCAATTATATCAGCAGCCAGACACGCACCTAACACAGCCCCGTAAACAGAAGCCGAAGGTGGTTTATACTGGGTACAATCTTTCGCTACCCCCACCACCACCGCCGCCACCACGCTCACCAGTCCTAGATGACTTCCGGCCCATTGCAGGCAATTACTACAATTCCATCCCAACCACAACCACAGAGCGCCCCAACCCCTTCAAACACACGGACATACTACCCTTCCTGCTGCAATCTCTGAAGGATATTAGAGAACAACGCAAGAAGGTGCACCCCGAAAATTTCTCCTACTTTCACTTGGATAATCAGCCGGTCACTGGGCAGGATCAAACGGCAACCGTGGCACACACCACATTGGCACCCTCGTTGACGTACCAACCGCAGCCATACAAGCAGACTCAGAAAGTCACTCCAAATTCGCACTATTCTCAGTTCAGCACAGTTGGCGGCTTTTACAACAATCATCCCGAGCAGCAATATCCGCTGCCGCTACAAGCCAACATCGACTTCAAGCCCACGGTGAGCGGTCCGGCCAAACTCATCTCTCAGTACAGCATCAACAACGACTACGTGCCCACCACCACCGAGAGTAACTATTTCAAATACAACATCCTGGCCAATCAGAAGATGAAGAACTACTACAGCACAGTCAAGCCTGCCTCATATGAGAGCACCTTTAGGGGAATTGCTCCGAAGTTGTCCACCACGCAACCGCCACCCACGTCTAACATAAACATTGTTTCGGCTCCGAATCTCGCTCTGAATAGGCCGTCAACTGTGCAGCAAATGCAACCAATTGAATTCTCCAAATTTCCCTCAGCCATAACCTACTCAAATAGCTCCTCCACCCTACCCGAGTCCTACCAGACATTCTTCAACACGGTCACCTCCACCATAGCGCCTAAATTGAAGGCATCTACCACGGTGCAAACAACGCCGCTGCCACAGCTGAATTTCTCTTTCAACTTGCCAGCGTTTGTGTCTACTCTGAAAACGTCCGACATGGTGAACCTAAATCCGATGGTCATGAACATGCTCAAGTACTTCAAGCAGGTGAATGCAGAACATGGTCGCATAAACGTGAGTTACATCCCTGGGGACTCCACGTCGGCTAAAACCGAGCTGAGCACCAGAAACCCATTCAGCTCCATTGTGAGTATCACCGGAGTGCCACCAACGAGCAGCTCCAAGCCACCCGTGAAGGGCTACGCTAGTTTCATCAACAGCATACCCAATCAGTCGAACAAATTCGGCTCACCAAGCATCACAAAAAATAAGCCAACTGCTGCGTCCACATCCCACAATAATGCGGAATATTACGACGAATACGAGGATGTAGATGAATCACTGGGCAATGATTCCGATGACGACATACAGCCACCATCAGAAATGCCACCCTATATGCCCATGTCTGAGACAATGGCACCACTGAGACCACAAATGCTGCCCACCAGCACTGCCTCACCAAATGCGGGCCACTTCAAACCCAGTTATGTGACGGGCTTCTTTGAGGCAACCACCACCAGAAGACCGTTCTTTGGGGCCAATTTCCAGCAGTTCCATCATAATAGTGCTACGAATACCAACACCAACAACAATCAAATACCGTCCATCATTAGTTTCCCGACCGACTTCTTTCAAGAGATCAAACAACGTCTGCCCCACCTACATGAGAGCACCACCCAGCAATTTACTCTAGAACCAACTACAACGTCGACCACGTACCGAGCGACACCAACAACCCCGACCGTGACCACCACAAGGCCCACATATACAACCAGTACAACAAGGCCGACGACACCAAAAACAACCACCACAACAACTGCACGCACACGCTATACAGTGAGGCCGCATCGCAATCGCGGTCAAAACAAGTGGCAATATGACAAGATGAAGAATGAGGCCAACCACGTCAGCAACCACAACCAGAACCACAACAAGACGAACTTGAGTTTGCACAACTTTAGGAAACGACCCACTGCAGCACCATCCTCATCCGCACTGGGCGCCCTGCAATTGAATGTTAACATGAACCTGGACATGGACAGCTACAGGTAGAGTTGATATTGTGTACCCATGTACCACTCTGGTACGAACTTTCCATACTCAGTGTAAACATTTTAATTGAACTGTCAATAATACCAATAATAATGCGGGAGGCTGTGTTCGAGGAGGCTGTGGGCTCCGCAGAACATCGTCCCGAATATTGTCACAACTCCCACAACTCCTTCGCCCCAAACCAATACAAAACGACACAATACACTCTACACCAAGGCCGTGTAAATATAACTGTTTATACTTAAATACCGTTACTTAACTCTAATAACAAAAAACCGTTACAAAAGTGTGTACAGTGTAACGCCGGAATACAGTGACTAAAAATGGACGTGGTACGCAAAATTTACAATCCACTTTTATTTATTTCCCCCTCTAAAGCTTCGCTAACAAACTCATCTTCCACTCATTAAACAACTTCACCACTTCAGCACTTCAGCACTAATCCACACAATTGGCTCCCTATATTTTTAAACTAATTTCTTAACTGCGTTGTTGTTTCATCATTTCATTTTCCATTTCATACTTCTCTTGTATATATCACCAACATGTCTATCATTGTTATAAATCATAAAAAATGTCATTATACCAAAACCAAAACGAATTTTATATATATGTAAATAATCTGCTCAATCATATTAAATCGACCAACCAACCAACCAATCCACCAAACAACCAACCAACGCATGTGGTTCTAACAGAGTCGAATCATCATCATCACCATCCTCATCACAAGCACAACAAGGGCCGGCTAATCTCTATGTACAGCCACAGCGGCCAACAACGAACGTTATCGTTGAGACAATCGCATCCAATCGCCATAACAATCAGCCCAATCGCAATTATTATAATACATCAACATTAAATCATGCTGGTGGCTATCATCAGTTGCCACAATTGCCAACCAATATACAAGAACAACAGCAACAACATCAACAACAACAACAACAAATTCCCTTACAACAACATCAACAACCACCACAACCACAACAGTCTGATCAAAGTTCTTATGATAACTATTATTCTGTTTACGACGACGATATTGATTTGTATAGGGATATAGAATACCAGCAACAACAACAGCAACACCAACAGCAAGGCCAGCAGTTGTCACCCCCGTTGCAGCAACACCAGCAGCAGCAACAATACCAATTGCAACAACCCATACGGCAATCAGTGCAACCACCGCCACAGCCCAAACAACAACAACACCAACAGTCCACATATCGTCCTCTGGAACTGCTAACAACGCCGGCGGCCCAAGCGCCCGTACGGGACACTTACATCAACAAACAGAAGCCAGTGCAACAAGAGAAACAGACGTACAACAACCAGCAAGCCCTGGTCTACAATACGGACTACGATGATGATCTGATAGCACAGGTTGGTACGGGTGCTAAAAGCACAGCTTGGGGTTTTCAATGGTTTTGTTAAATTAACTATTCTCACTAATGATAATTATCTACTTGCAGATCGAACAAGATAATGTGTATGATCAGCCCACACGCTCGCCGACCAGGTAAGTACCGCTGGCCAACCTCCGAACGCAATGCATTACCATCATCTCAAGACTAATCGCATATATTTAACATGATTAACCCGAACCATCGCATTATAAACTATTTTTGTATAACTCGAACATGTTTTCGTTAATAATTAGCAAACATTTTTGCGGTTTGCTTGATTACGTTGTCATGCCAATTGTGAATTACCAATACATTGTTTATCCCGCCCGGCTTTAACCAAGTCTACTCCAAGTAAACGAAGTTAATCTCTCAATAAGCTGTACTAACCAGAGTCCAGCCTCTCTAAATAGTTGTACTTCAACATAAAAGCATGAATACCCAAGTGCAACAGCTCATCCCTCATGAACTTAGCCAAATTTATAGAGATATAGAGAGCCCACCCATACAATCACTGCCAGCAACAACCGCCCACCCACACACACACACACACATATACATATAGGTTAAGTTTTAGGACATCCACGCCCATCCCATTCCTTTTACATACACTCACACATCCACACAAAAATAAGCATCAAAATTATACTAAACAAAAAAAAAAAACAACACAATTTGACAATGAACAAAATTTGAACAAATCTACAATAGGAGCGCTCACGTCACCATACAAAGTCTGCGCGATGCCCACCAAGCAGCTCCGGCACGGCCCACTGTCGATGAGCGCCTCTACTACAGCACCCTGACCACGGAGTCTCCACCAGTCACAGCAAATGAGCCGTCCTACTCATACGAGACCTCCGAAGAGTATGCCGAAGTACCCGACTACTACGCCACAGAGCGGTCGGTGTACAAACAACCCCTCCGCTACACCAGCTATGCGCCCAAGTTGGTGGCCACCCAGGAATCCGAAGAATACAACATAATAGGGTCCACTTACTACAAAGAAACGACCAAAGCCGCTGACCTAACAACCAACTTGATCAAACCGTCCACGAAATTTGTCACCACCTCGGTGGCAACAACACCAACAACCACAAGCAATGGTGTTGGTGTTGGTGGTGGTGCCAGCAGCAGCAGTAGCAAGGGTAGTAGTACCATACCATTTGGTTATACGAGTACTACTGCGTTTGCTACGAGCGGTAAGCCCACCAGCACCGCCGCACTGACAACCCAAGGTACCACACCGAAAAGTACAACACAAATTGTTAGAACTACCACGCCAGCAACAACAACAAACGCTATAAGGTATTTCTTAAAATTGTTACGCGGCATGCGAAGTAGTGCGTAGAGAGAGAGTTGCGAGCATTACACTCGAATGCTCTTCTATTATTCATCTAAATTTTCCACTCCTGAAGCTTCTTGCAAGTACTCTCAATTGGCTTTTAAATACACGTACGCGTACCTAGAAGCGCCTCAAATGCTCTTTAATTAAGTCACAAGAAACCAATCTCACCCGCCACATCACATTTTGGCTTTTATACACACGGAGGTACACTCACACAAACACACCTACTTACACACACATCCACCATTAGAACTATTTGTAAACTATGTATCAGAGATACCCCCAGAAGCATGTTATACTTACGGTGATCATAGGTCCTATAGGTAAATGCGCAACGAATACAGCGTACATACGGAATAGTTACGAAACAAATACGGAATAGTTACGGGACAATTACGGCAGCTCCACTTAAAACACGTTCAATTGAATTTCATTATTTCTACGAGTAATTTTATTTTTCTAAGAATTAGGTTTCATTTTATTATGACTCACTTCAAGTGACCACAACACCTTTTGCGAAAGACGGAACAGATACGGAACAAATACGGCGCATGTTGAAAAGAATTACGTAACAATTCCGGTAGCTCCACTTAAAACACTTTCAATTTAATTTCGTTATTATTTCTCCGAATAACTTCATTTTCCTAAGAATCAGGTTTCATTTTATGATACTCGACTCACTTAAAATTACCACAACACCTTTTGCGAAAGAAGGAACAAATACGTCGCTTATACTGCATAATTACGGAACAATTCCGGTAGCTCCACTTAAAACACTTTCAATTGAATTTCGTTATTTCTACGCGGAACTTTATTTTCCTCGGGTTTCATTTTATGGTCCTCGGCTCTACTTAAAGGGACCAAAATACCTTTTGACAAATACAGAAGAAATGCGGCCCACATACGGAATAGTTACGGAACAAATACCGGTCACTCCACCTGCAGCATGTGAAATTGAATTTCGTTCTTTCTACGAGTAACTTTATTTTCTAAGAATTTCATTTCATTTTAAGATTCTCGACTCACTTAAAGTGACCACAATACCTTTTGAGAAAGAAAGAACAAATACGGAACAAATACGTCGCATATACGGAATAGTTGCGGAACAATTACGGGTCAATACAATTCAAACCCTGTCAATTAAGTTTTTTTATTAAAGCCCATATAATTTAAAGCAATTCTAATGGCTCTCGACTCTACTTAATGTGACCACAACATCTTTTGGAAGATACGGGACATATACGGTACAAATACGTCTTATATACGGAACCTTACGGGTCACGGGCAAAACCCCATTAAAAGGAAATTAATTTTTCCAAGAATTAAGACTAATTCCGGGAGTTCTTCGATCAAATTTTCACATCGCTTAACACAGTAGTAATGGTCACCGTAGATATACTTATACACGAGTTCTGTATAACACATAACACTCCTAAAACATCCCAACACATGAAGATCCCTGGGGCTGACAATTGCATGGAATGAAGTGTTACCATACCGGGAATAAAGTGTTATATTCCAGGAATTGATCCACAACACCTGAAGTATAAGTTCAACACTCAAAGTTTACTTTGATACTTTCAAGAACGCCCCTGAAGACCCAACATAGAAACATTTCTATATGCAGTTTTCGAAATTTGCTTTTAGCTACTTCAGAGATTTTTTTATATACCTTCAAAGGACTTCAAATAAATAATAATTTCAGGGAATTGTGATAGGAAGTTGCATCCAGCGAATAAGTCAAATAAATCTAAAGTTATGCCAGAAATTTAGTTGTTAATCCATGAATCCTTTGATGAAAATATTATGATCTTATGCAGAACAGACTTACCTATAATGACACCCAGTAACACTCAGTAACACTTCATTCCAAGCTCTTTTTATTAGCCATCAAATTCTTCAAATTTCTTCAAATATCGCAATTAAGTTATAAATCTACATTCAATATTTGAGAACTTCTACCAAGCACCTGAAAGTATGATCCACTCTTCTGACTACTTATACACGCACAATTATACCCAATTTATATGTGAAGTGTGTAGCATATTCCCAGGTGCCTCAACAAATATCTGGATATATTTATTGAACACCTTTTAAATCACGCTTCCGACTTTCTTGCTCATATCAATTTACTTGGCATCAAAGTTTTCAATCCCCACCAAAATGATGTCCTGCTGAGATATACAAATTATTTTAGCTCAGCTTGAAAGAAATTCTTCCTGAAACTTAGCTAAATCAGTTGATTAAAGACTTCTAAAGGAGAGAGATCACAATTTAGGTATAACTGGTATCCCTGATGGCAGCTTATGTAACCTTATGATGGACTTATCTGCAGGACTTCAATGCTATCCGGAATTTCTCTCTGTGTGGATGTTTAACAATTTGCATGTATTATTTGTAAGCATGAGCATGGAGCTATGTCGTCTAGGGTCAGTTGCATGTGCATGTAGGTACTCAGGCTCAGGTTATAACCTAAGTAAGAACTTGCCAATAAAGTCACAACGAAATATTTAGAGATTTAGAGCCCCGAATGTCCATACCCATTCCCTGCAGTGTTAGATGAAGTCTTCTCAATATTTACATTTCATAAACTTTTATATATAAAATAATTACTAAAACTAATTTAATTGTTTCTTTAATTGTCTAATTTTATTATTTTTCTTCATTCATTTTTACTCGTTTACTGCACTTGTTTCTATTCTAAACCAATAAAAAACAACCAAACCCCCTTCCTCTACTCGGCTTTGTAACCCCACCAACACTTTTCGCACAGTTCCACACAACTGGCGCACGTCTACGCCGACACGGCACCAGTAGATGAGGAAATTATAATAAATATTGATAAATCCAAACGATTTCATACAATTTCAACTAATAACACAAATAGTCGTACCTCCAAAACTCAAACTAAGGCCACTAAATCACGAAATAATCTCAATAGAACTGAACCGATTATACTAACAATAACGGCAAATGTGGATTTCTCCAACAGATCCAAACAGCATGCAAACAAAATTCATAAGAACCAACTATCAAAATCACCGACAGCACCACCACCACCACCACCACAACCACCAACAGCACCCTTCCCAAATCCCTCCGACACCATATCAACACAAAACGTCCACAACTCCCCGTCCGAGTCCCTGGTCAGTGTGGTCGCACGCACACAAAGTCAATCCGCACAAGTTCAGACACAAACCCCACTCAAATCCCACACACAAACACAGAGTCCTGCAGCGGTGTATGCAGGTGGTTTGCAAAGTCTGGAAGATGTGGAAACCATATCCGACGAGAGCCAGAATGTGCATGTTCACACCGGTGAGCCGCCGCGTAGTCGCGGCTTCGAGCCCAGTTCGTCAACCACCTCTAAATCGAAGTACTCGCCTCTGGGGCAGGCGGAAGGTTTTGCCACTAGTCCACGAGGCAATCAGGTGCATGCAAACACCGAGAAACCGTATCGCGGCAAGAGTCCCGACGAAACACGTGGCAAGTCGTTTGAACATTTCCGAGGCAAAAACCTGGCTGACTACCGGAGTAAAGATGCCGATTATATTAACGGCGATGGCAAACATCCCAAATTCAACGAGCATCAAAGGAAACGCATACAAAGCTATGTGTTGTCCGACGTGGAACCGCAGAGTTTTAAGCCAGCGCCGACCTCAAAACAAACGGTTCTTCCAGTTGGGGAAGCAGTCGGAGACGTTGTAAGTAGTGCCAGTGGTTCCAGTACAACGCTACGTTACGCTAACGCTGAACTGCCGGAGCCTGAACCATTCAAATATACACTGCAGACTGCCGCGAATGGGTTTACGCTGAAGCAACAAAGTCAGTCATATATACCGCCGGAGGACACTTCGATACCCATTTATGAGCGCAGACCAAGTACGCAAATATTTACCACAACCACGTCGACAAGCAGTACAACGTCTACTGCCGCACCAGCGCCCAGAACCAGCAGCAGCGGCAGCACCAGCACCTCAACGACCACTACTCGAAGGCCAGCGACACAAATTGTATACGTTGAGCCCAACTACGAGGAGGTTGTACCCACAACCTATGCGCCTCCACTGCGTACCTGGCGAAATGGCCGGCCTAGCGTGCAGACAAACTATCGCACCGAAGCTACTGGCTTGAGGGACTATGATCATGTGTCTACCTCGGGCAGCGAGCACAATGTGATTACCGCAGAAAGGGAAGTCACCTCAACGAGCACGAGCACCACTAGCTCCACCACTCCCAGTACTACCACCACTTCGACCACTTCGACCACTACCGAACGTCCGGTGCAGAGTTTTACAGCCCGCGCTACGATCTTCAAAGATAGCCTCAGCAAGACCACCGGCATACCAGCTCATCGGTTTGTGTCGCCGTACAAAAGCCTCGAAAACATTCTGCAAGAGAAGGAGGAACGCTTTGGCTACAATTCCATAAGAACCACTACCAAGCCACGGTATGTGAGCACCACAGCCACACCGCCGTATGTGCACACCACTAGCAAACCATTCCGCAGTTATTTCCTCATCACCACACCGCCAAAGAACTTCAGTGATGCCATTTTGGCAACCATGTCAAGTAATTTGCGTAACTTCAGCGTTAGCGATGCCATACTCAGCACTTTTTCCAGTGTGACGCCACGTGCTGCGGCCCCGATTGTCACAACCACCACAACCACACCCAGTACTACGACAACCACTACAACGTCAACGACAACGACCACAACCACCACCGAAGCTGTGCCGACAACCGCGGAGAGCACTACGCCTCTCACTATCTCCACGGTCATAGCCACCGCACCTATACGCATCGCTAAGACTTCACACAATTTCAAGGCCAAATTGCGTGGAGACTTCGCTGCAGCGAATTCCGAGCATCCCCACTCACGTGGACGGTCCCGCTACACAGCCGCCACCGCTGTCAACCTGCTCGAGACCGATGAGCCCACCACCTATGCTCCGAAATACCGCTTCCCCACAAGTGGTTTCGACACTAGCACGCCTCCCACCCACAGTCCATACCGCAGGAAGGTGCAGAGGGCGCGCATAGTGGCACTGCAGCATCCGCGCAACACTGGTGCTCTCAAACCTCGTGAGAAATATCAAAGTTACAAGTCGGAGCAGCAGGAACGCGAGGCCTACTACCAGCCGCAGAAGTCGCTCAATCGGAAGCCCATCGAAAACGAGTCTGTAGACGAAAGGCCACGAGCTGAGGCGTTAGTAGCGCATCCGGTCGATGCCAAGCAGGATAACAGCATAGAAAATTCCAGCACAGAAGCAGCGGCTTCAACCAGCTCCACTGAGCACGTGGTGGCCATAACCGACCGGCCGCTTAAATATTTCTACTCGAATAAGTATCGTCAGCAAACGGCCGAGCACACCCTAGCGGAGAGTCTGCAGAATGCCGGCTACATCACATCCAGCACAGGACGCTCCAAGTATCGTCCCTCCGCTGTGCTGGAGCAGCTGCAACTCTTCCTGGCCGGCGACAGTGACGAAAGCAGTGCCCAGCAATTTGTCGACGATGACTTCTCAGAACATGAAATCAAAGCCGCTGTCGAAGAGATTAAGAATCTTTACACCACCAGCAGTACAACGCCCAGTGCGCCCACCACCACCACAACTACCACTTTGCGTCCCACCACCACGGCCGCACCGCCCACCGTAGCCGCTCATGCTAATAACCCTTTGCGCACAACAACTACAACAACACCAACACCAACCACCACCAGCACCACCCCAAGCACAACAACAAGTAGCACACTGACACCTTCCACTAGCACCTCCTCACGTTCCCCTAGCACCACACCCCAGTACCCGTCCAAAGTTCCTCCTTCCTCCACCTTAGTTGTGTCCTCCTCTAACCTCTCCTCTCCCAGCAGCACACCCGCCAGTACTGCTAAATCTTTGATAACGCCCATGCGCGCTTCAAGAGTCAATAATGCCATCAAGTCGTCGATCGCTGCTGCAGCTTCCGCCGCCGCTACCGCCTCCTCCTCCTCTCCAGCATCTGCCTCAGCGGGCAGAAGTAATAAGGTCAGTGGTTTGCCCTCCTCTTTGGCTAGTAACTCCAATGCCGCCGCTGCCATTAAATGCTCCGACAGCACGTCGAATGCTAAGTGCAACGAAATCCCCTCGAGGTACATTTAATTTGCCACTTATTTAGTTAGAGGGGATTGCATAAAATACTCCTACAATAGTTACATAATCTCTGCATATACTTCTCCGCACTGGCTTTTGGCAAATGTACGCAATTCTCAGCCAGTCGTAATTCTAAATCTAAAACTTAATCAATAATCCTTGCGTAGTTAACAAATTTCACCTTTCTTTCATAGTCTACACCAATATTTGCAATATTTTTGTTTCTTTGTTTGTTTATTTTCTCTGTAAAATGTTGTTATATACGAAAACAAAATACTCGTAAATTTCTCACGGTGTACGCTGAATAATTTTGGACAACTTCGTCCGCAGTTGTCGGTACTTTTAGCTCGTATCTCGTATATCTCGTTACCAGAGGTGGTGGTCAGTATTTTCTCTTTTTAAATTCTTAGTTCAATTTTTTGTTTTGTTTCTTAGCTAAACTTAGTTAAATTTAGTTTTTTATTATTATTATTTGCTAATTTAACCGAGCACATTTTTATTTAGCCAATTCGTTAATTTGTAGAAACAAAAGTAAATTTATGTGAGAACCGAAGAGGATTCAATTTTATTTTCCGTTGATTTTTGCACTAAATTACCTTAAATGCACTTCCATTACCACCCCATTCGGCCACCTGCTACCTACCATCCTCACTGAGAAACCCAGCACGTTGGGGGCCACTGGAAAAATGTTATATCTATCAAAACTGGAAATTGTAGTTCCAAAATGACAGTGTCAACGATCGTGAACATTCAACTTAAGGCGTAGGGAAGGTCAATGAAGGGTTTGTCGAATACCAGGGCTCAAGTTACGATCAGCTCAAATCTTCCACTGAATTAAAATACTGCAGAGATATAGTTTCCATATACTCGTATATACTGGACCCACAAATCATTATAACCAACATACGAGTATGTCATTTCCATGCAAGTTTTAGCTAGCACGTGGGACAACTCAATACTCAGGTGAAGCTGGCTACGATGCTTTGTCCGTCAAGTGTTGCTAAATATCACACGCGGTGGATCTTTATTAGTGTTATAGAAGGATGTTTATAGTTGATATATTGTATATGAGATATGCTACCTAAGTTTGGCGGAATATAAAATATATATGTGAAAATTGTTCTGGTCACTTTTTTATATGAACCAGCTCTGAACCAGATACAGTTCCGAAAAGACCACAGCCGTAGAAGATATGATGATATGAATGCGTTCAATTTAAAAATTATGAATGAAAACAAGAATCTCTTTGTGTGTCATGTTGGCATAATTCAACTCCTACATAATAAGGACACGCTTTACTTTAGTAGATTATCCTTGAACTGGGAAAATCCACTATGACAATTTCCTCTTTTTTCATGCTTCTGGTCATGTTGGCATAATTCAGCTTCCACTTAACACGGACACGCTTTACTTTAGTAGATTATCCTTGAACTGGGAAAATCCACTGTGACAATTTCCGCTTTGTTTATGCTTCTGGTCATGTTGGCATTATTCAGCTTACACTTAACATGGACACACTACGTTACGTAAGTAGAGTATCCTATGTATGGGAGTTTTGCTACTAAATTTTGGTAGAATACCAACTATAAATGGGGAAAAATACTCTGCAGACTTTTTTAAAGTATGTTTTAACCAGTCCTGAATCAGCCACAAATCTGAGCCCACCTCAGCCCCTACTTAGAATGATACCAATTGCCTATGTAGAATGATACAAATTACCGCATTTACTTATTTTAGAATGAAAGCAAGAAATTTGCTGGTTGGAATAATTGAACCTCCAACTTAACACGGACGCTCTTTACTTTAGTTTATTATCCTTCATTTGGGAAAGTTCAATGCGATAATTTCTGTTTATTTCATGCTTTTTTAGAGTAATTCTGCTTTTGGCATCATTAACTGTGTTGAGCACTTATTTTGAAGTTCCTTGGTTTAATTTCTTAAGCATTTGTTCTCAAGTGTACTCGTACTCGCGAACAAAACTATCCAGATGATATCACCTAGGATTGGGAGATCTCACAATCACAGAAATGTTGAAATATGACACAACTCTTATTATCAGTTCCCATATATAAGTGATTCGGTTCTTGTCCTTCAGAATGATTTTTGCTCAATGTGTTTGGGGACACTTACAGTAGGTACTTCTCTTAGCCCAGTCCTATGGAGGACAGAAATGAATGCATTGGGCACAACAACCTTCGAAACCCTTAAAGATGTATCCATCCAGGCATCAATGAGCTGCTTAACTATCTAAACCAGACGAAATGGTGATAATAGGCATCTATGCAAAACTTAAGTAGCAATTTAGAGAATCATATGAGAATCCACAACATTGTCACTGAGAGGGTTCTTGGAGCTTTTTGTGAAGATCAATTGATTCAATTGATATTTATAACATTTATCTCTAACTTTGTACTTGGTTTGGATCATTCAGATGAAAGAAATATTTGTATAATATGCAAAGAAACATTTCTACAATATTCCGTAAATATTATATAAATATCCGTATATATATAAAATGTATATTATATTATATAGATATATTTGTATAATTTCTATATAGTATTTTTACGGAATATTATAGAAATTTTTCTTTTATTTGCATGCTTCAATCCAAGAATGAATACCAAATACATGTCTACTTCAAGTTATGTAACAAGTTTCACCGATCAATACGTGCCTTATATAATGGGGGAAAACCTCCTTAATAGGATTGTCTGAAGACTTAAATGACTATCTGCGAATTCGAATCAGGGAAAAGAATTCCATGAATTCCCCCAAGAATGCAGAACTCTTGATGCAATAAAAGTGAATCAGTATCAGTGAATATGGTGTCCTTAATTCCCTCATTTCCAGATGAAAAAAATATATATTAGAAATACTCGTAGGGTGCTCGAAATACACTCCATCGATCCACAACTATTTACTTTATACTTTTAATAATAATACCGATTAATTTTTGGGAGAGAAAATTCAGTAAATTTGTGCAACCTTTCGTAAAAGATAACTGGAAATATTTTACTGCTAGAATCAATGAAGATATGAGAAGAAATTAAACCAAAATGAACATATTTAAGTTCCAACTACTGTCAACTTAGGAGGAAGAACATTGGGGGCAACTTTGTAATCATTATAGTAACATCTACATCATAAAATTTGTAGACCACAGATTCTATAGAAAACCAGAAGTCGATTTCATCTATTCACAATCGACAGGTTCTTATATATTGATATTATGTGTATTAGAGGGAAAACTTCACTGAAGATGAAAATATTTTTATATACAAGTATTCTACAAATTACAGGGGAGAGACTATAGGAACTTCCATAGTAACTATGCTGTATCACCACAGACATATTTAATATCCGCCTACTATATTCACACTTACTGAACATGACTCTCACCTACAGAATATGACAATTGTTACTAAATTAGTCAGCCAGAAAGGATGGTTACTATTATCCTTACTTTCGACATCTACCTTTATATAGTACCTTTATATAGTACCTTTATAAAGAAGTCCTTTTACCAAATATGTATATATGTAAAAACCAATTATAACACTTTAATAGCTGCCGATCCTTAGCAAAGTTCTTAACTATCTATTGTAAAAATACCACCCACCTCTATATCACCCTTTAAAATGTAACTAAAAGCAATTAATTCTGAAATTAATCAGCGTACATTGTTATAAATTTCATTCTAAAAACAACGTCTTTAAAAACAACTTAAAAAATGCTGTAAATTAATCAAAATTAAAATTTCCACTTCCTTTCAATTAAACAAAAAAAGAACGATAAACAACCTTAGCTAACTTTCACTTCTCTGAACTCCGAAGTAAAGTCTTCTTATGTACAGGATATCCCTAATGCACCAGCCAATGCTTTCAACTGAGTCAATTGGGAAGCAATGACAGTCGGTACCATTGCTAGCCAAGTACGATGAAACTTTTGTTATTATTATTATTGATTCCCATGAATTGCGGAGAGTGCTGTCTAGCTGCCTCGGCGTGGATCTGGAAAAATTGTGAAGCACCAATACCGGAGGAAACAAAGAAGATAACGAGCAATCGATGTGCTTCTTTTAAGTAATGCGACTAAAGTTGTCAGAAGTTAAGACAGCACTTTCTCTCTAACCCTGTCGCACAGCTCCTGTAAGTGCAATGTCGGTCTCTACTTAACTTACACAATCTCTCGCTATACCTCTTCAGCACTGTGTAACCTATTGACCCCTGTTTCTTCTCACTCTTTACTTTTCAACACTTTTTCTACTTTTATGTCTCTCTCTCTGTCTCTCTGTCTCTATCTCTCTCTCTCTGTCTCTGTCTCTGTCTCTGTCTCTGTCCCTCTCTCTCTCTGCCCATCTCTCTCTGCCTATCTCTCTGCCACCTTTGTTGACTGTAACATTCTGTATAAACATTGAAAATTTCATCGTACTTTATTGATGATCTCCTCAATTAACTTAACATTTATTTTTTACCACTCACTTTGCCTTCCTCTCTCTCTCCTTCTACACTACAAAAAATTTACAAAAATATTACATCCATCCATCCATCCAACACACTTTGCCACAAACTTTTTGGTTCTCACTGTCACTTATTTTATTTGTCCTTCTCTATAATAATTGCCTATAACTCTTTAACCTCAGACTGCCGCTGTTGGGGAAGTCATCATCTTCACAGACTACCTCTAAAACCATTGTTCTTAGCTTGTATTTTTCGCTTCTTAATTTGTTGTAAATTGTTCTTAAATATTTATTATCCGTGGGTAAGGTATGGTCTCATAATTTCTTTACTAAAACAATACTAAATAAATTGTTTAATGCCTTTTTTAGAAAATTATCAATTGTAAAATAGTTTAAAGCCAGCGAGCAAATGTATCTTTGTACCTATGTACTTACAGCTGTTGATAGAAACGGTTTAGAGTGTTGTGTACGTTTGGGGACGAACTTATGCTCTTCTCTATTAAGTAATATGTGTACTTGTACTTTAGCATATCTATTAATTAGAATAATTAGTAATATAATAAATGTACTTATAACCAACTCTTCACTTCCCATTACACACTCATACTAATATTTGATGTTGCATTGTCACCTGCCATTTAGAACAAATGCCAACAATAACAGAAATCGCGGAAGCTCACACTTTGGTAATCAGGAGTTAGCAGCGCCAGTGAGCAGTAACAGAGGCACCCACCCACCGTAAGTTGACGTCGAGCATAGTATATTGACTTGTTCTAAGAATATGTTATACCCCACAGTCGCACCCGACCCACTTTGAAGCCGAGCGGCACCATTGTCTCGAAGGCCCAAGAGTTCATTGACATCTACAAAAATCCACCAACACGTCCGGACCCATTGTATCCGCAGCCAACGCCCGACAAGGCCGCAGCCAAGTGTCGCCGAGATGTGTGTCTGCTGCCAGATTGCTCTTGCGGTGGCAAGGATATTCCTGGTAAGTACTCCGTTTTAGCTTTAAGTTCCACATAATGATAATTATAAAGTAACTACTAAATTGAAGTGAAGTTGTACGAAAACATTTCGTGCGCACTGTAACTGCGATAGAAGCCGTGCTTCGTATTAGTATCTACGATAAATCATGCAACGGTGGGTCAGTGCAGGAGTATGCTGAGACCAATTGTCTTTGAACATATTAACACATATTTTATGTGAAAGTTTTGCTCCGATATCTGGAATAGATGCATAAATGCATGGAAGAAATTACCGAAAAGCCGATAATTTCTCGCCAAAATTTAAGAAAGAAGAAAGACTTCCAACAATTTCAAATTTTTTGAAATTTTTGGAAAATCATTTAAAAATTGATCATTTTAATTTCATTTAAAATTTCATAATTTAGAAACTTAATTACTGGAATTTAGTAATTGAATGCTCTAGTTTTGAAACTCAATTGCTGAAATTTATAAATTGAAAACCAAGCTTCCCATTTCAAAAAGTGAGCAATTTTTCAATTTCATTACAGAATTAAATCAATTCGTAATTAAACAATTTAATTGGTGATATTCAGAAATACAAAATTTGTTAATTAGTTCAATGCTTAAAGTTTAAAATTTCTTGGCAAAAATGTTGTAATTTTTATACTGAAAATAATCCACATAATTTGCTGATTTTCAGAAACTTACAACAATGTTAATTATATTTCATTTTTTTATATTTTCTTGCTGAAATCTATCCATTAATTTCTGAAAATCAGTAATTAATTTAATTACAAAGTCCAATTTAACTGTTTAATTACTGAAAATTTGCAATTCCATTCGATAAATTTTATTATTTTATTACTGAAGGTTTGCAATTCCATTCGATAAATTTTATTATTTTATTACTGAAATTCATCAATGTTTTTAATTCAATTACTTATTGTTTTTTAATTTTATTGCCAACATCTGTTCAACAATTGCTGCTATTCATTTATTGATATTCAAAAGGAACATTTCTATTCATTAACTATTCAATTACTGAAACTTTGCAATACCATTGCAGAAATTTTACTTTGTTACTGAAATGAATTAATACAATTACTGAAATTAAGTAATCCAATTACAAATATTCAGAAACTTGAAAAGATTCTTTCAACTTCTCAAAGTAATTGATTCTATTTCTAAAATTTTTTGATTCTATTGCCGATATGTACCCTTAAACTTCCGAAACTTCCGTCCACTTACTGGTATTCCAAAGGCAAAATTAACGTTTTAATTACTGAAAGTAAGGGAATACATTTTATTATCTCATTACTGGAATCAATCCATGTCATTCGTTTCATTTTTTAATAGTTTTAATTTAATTGCCAAAATCTTTCCTTCAATTTCTGAATTTCAGTAATTTACTTACTAGTTTTCCAAAGTCAAAATTAACTTTTTAATTACTGAATATTTGAAATTGCACTGAACAAATTTTATTATTTTATATTTACTGAAATTAATCAATGTCTTTAGTTAAATTCTTATTTTTTTAAATTTGATTGCCAAAATCAGTTCATCAATTGAAATTCAATTACTGAAAGATTGTAATTCCCTTGCAGAAATTTTATTATTTTGTTACTGAAATTAATGAATACAGATTCTAGATTTAAGTATTGCTAATATTCAGCAACTTAAAAGGAACTGTTCCATTTCTCAAACTCAGTGATCCAATTTCTGAAATTCAGTACTTGAATGGCGGCTGAGATTCGTGAACTTCAGTAAATAATTTGCTGAAATTAAGCAATGCCTCTTCTGCGTATAACTCTAGTCAAAATTATAATGAGGCATGGTCTCATAAATCCATGTGCACCCTAAACCAAACCCGATTCTATTGCCAAATACGGCGCCATTACTCCACGTAAATAAAATCACATAAAAATCCTTTGCACTTTCCCATCGAAAAACATTATTTTGAACTCAACCCCCATCCACCAAAAATTAGGCGGTCTTACTACCAAAGAAACCCCCCAAGTCGTACTGATAACATTCGACGATGCCGTGAGTGAACTGAACTTCGAATTGTATGGCGAGTTGTTCAACAACAAGTCGCGCAAGAACCCCAACGGCTGCCCGCTGCGCGCCACCTTCTACGTGTCACACGAATGGACCGACTACGGCATGGTGCAGGACCTCTATGCGGACGGCCACGAGCTGGCTTCGCACACCGTATCGTAAGTGCTGCTGCGGCGTTCACACACCCACCAAAGCATTTAAAGCCATCAAAGCGCCTCATTTCCGTGTACAAAGTCTCATGTGCTGCATTAAGCCTTCCTACCTCCACTATGGACTCGCTTCACTGCTGGCCCGGTTACGAGCCTCATCATCCGTACACAAATGACTAAAATTATGTGTGTCTCATTTTCAGTGTACTTTTATAGCATTTTTCGTTTGCGTTGACGCTTTTTCTTCATGCCATTTCTTTTACTTTTCTTCTATGCCATTCATTGCATTCATGTTGCCACCAACAACACCACCCACCACCACCACCATCAAAACCGTACGACAATCAAAAATTGAACATGTTAATGCAAACAAACCCAGGCGACTTGCCCGTCGAAAGCTTGCCACAGATTGTCTTGTTGACCTTTGACGATTCCGTGAATGATCTCAATAAGCAACTGTACCAAGATCTGTTCGAAAAGGGGCGTGTCAATCCGAATGGTTGCCCGATTACGGCAACCTTTTATGTATCACACGAATGGACTGATTACAGTCAAGTGCAAAACTTGTACTCCGATGGCCATGAAATGGCTTCCCACACCATATCGTAAGTAAAAGTATTCCGTTGAAAACACAACCAAACTGACACACATACACACACAAATACACGGACACCTTTCTAGTTGTACAATATTTAAACATAATAGTAACAAGATCTAACTGGGCAAATTGTCTGTGAGACTTGACAGAATATTTAATTGTTCAACTTATGCAATTTTGTATGTGCACTTGTGACAATTCAATGTGCAGCTTGTTAAGCTACTAAGGTAATTTGCCAGTTAGGTCTCGAGTTGTAAATATGCACGCTCCGACCGAGCACAGACAATTGCACTTTTGTGGTAGTGTTCAGTTCAAAGTCCTTTACGTCCTTTTAACAGCTCTTCGACTAACTTTAGAAAACTTTTATGTTGAATTGTTAAAATTTTTCGCACAACCCTCACACACATTTTGCACATTAATATTCAGTCCATCACACAAATATACACCAATGGTAACGGATTTACACTCTATTTTAAGCATGTTGTATTGTAGTCTACTCGCATATAATGATATTCTCTTAGCAGTGGTTGCCAAACTTCGTTATTTTATTTTTAACTTTTTAAAGGACTAATGGGAAACTGCTCCTTAACACAGAGTCAGTGCTTGTTACCTTGGGTCCCTGGACTTTTACGGATCCAAGGTAGCAAGCAGGCAGATGAATATGCCACTAAAATAATAGGACCAGCACCTTTTTGTGGGATAGGAAGAGGAGTCCTCAGAGAATATGAGAGCAGTGCCATATAGAAACTCTTTTCAAATCACGTAGGGGCTTAAAGCAATCTAAACCCTTGTTAGGCAACTACATCAAGGAAAGATTTGCATTGAACTATCCAAGAATAGACTAAGAATTTCAACCAGGTTTCTGACTGGGCACTGTAGGCTCAAAGAACATCTGAGTAAGCTAGGAATTGTAGCAAGTCCCATGTGGAGATTCTGTGAGGAGGTTACTCAATCACCAGAACACATAATTGGGCTTTGATGCACAAAAGGAAAATGCAACTGGGTTCTTTTCAAATAATAGAGATATCCTATTAGCAGAGGGTAGTACAATAGATATTTCTGATCACAGTACTTTACACACCTTCTTATTCACTAAATCCTTTGTATATTGATGACTCGATAGGAATGCTTTCCAAATGGTTATCCTATCGGAGAATTATATATACTCCCTTTTTTCCATACACATTTAGTAAAATAGTCCAAGTTATTTCTGGCTCTTTGATCCATGCAATCCGCTTATAGTCTACCAGGACCTCAGACCACAATTGGTAATTTATGGTTTGGACAAATAAATCCGACACCAACTTCCAAGACTGTTATTCAAATATCTGCAAACCTATTCGATTTGTGGGAGTGGTCCACCATTGCTCTAAACATCTCGGTCTTCACAGAGATCTTCAATTGTTGATACCTCTTTGAGTACAGACGGATAGTTAGCCTATAACGACGGTACTTGAAATAATACAGAGAGAGTGAGAGAGAGAGTGAGAGATAGAGAGAGAGAGAGAGAGTGAGAGTGAGAGATAGAGAGAGTGAGAGATAGAGAGATAGAGAAAATATAGAGATAGAGAAAATATAGAGATAGAGAGATAGAGAGATAGAAAGATAGAAAGATAGAGAGATAGAGAGATAGAGAGATAGAAAGATAGAGAGAGAGAGAGAGATAGAGAGATAGAGGGATAGAGAGATAGAGAGATAGAGAGATAGAGAGATAAAGAGATAGAGAGATAGAGAGATAGGGAGATAGAGAGATAGAGAGATAGAGAGATAGAGAGATAGAGAGATAGAGAGATAGAGAGATAGAGAGATAGAGAGATAGGGAGATAGAGAGATAGAGAGATAGAGAGATAGAGAGATAGAGAGATAGAGAGATAGAGAGATAGAGAGATAGAGAGATAGAGAGAGATAGAGAGATAGAGAGATAGAGAGATAGAGAGATAGAGAGATAGAGAGTTAGAGAGATAGAGAAATAGAGAGATAGAGAGATAGAGAGATAGAAAGATAGAGAGATAGAGAAATAGAGAGATAGAAAGATACAGAGATAGAGAGATAGAGAGATAGAAAGATAGAGAGAGAGAGAGAGAGAGAGAGAGATAGAGAGATAGAGAGATAAAGAGATAGAGAGATAGAGAGTTAGCGAGATAGAGAGATAGAGAGATAGCGAGATGGAGAGATAGAGAGATAGAGAGATAGAGAGATAGAGAGATAGAGAGATAAAGAGATAGAGAGATAGAGAGATAGAGAGATAGAGAGATAGAGAGATAGAGAGATAGAGAGATAGAGAGATAGAGAGATAGAGAGATAGAGAGATAGAGAGATAGAGAAATAGAGAGATAGAGAGATAGAGAGATAGAGAGATAGAGAGATAGAGAGATAGAGAAAATATAGAGATAGAGAGATAGAGAGATAGAAAGATAGAGAGATAGAGAGATAGAGAGATAGAAAGATAGAGAGAGAGATAGAGAGATAGAGAGATAGAGAGATAGAGAGATAGAGAGATAGAGAGATAGAGAGATAGAGAGATAGAGAGATAGAGAGTTAGAGAGATAGAGAAATAGAGAGATAGAGAGATAGAGAGATAGAAAGATAGAGAGATAGAGAGATAGAGAGATAGAAAGATAGAGAGATAGAGAGATAGAGAGATAGAAAGATAGAGAGATAGAGAGATAGAGAGATAGAAAGATAGAGAGAGAGAGATAGAGAGATAGAGAGATAGAGAGATAAAGAGATAGAGACATAGAGAGATAGAGAGATAGAGAGATAGAGAGATAGAGAGATAGAGAGATAGAGAGATAGAGAGATAGAGAGATAGAGAAATAGAGAGATAGAGAGATAGAGAGATAGAGATATAGAGAGATAGAGAAATAGGAAATAGAGAAATAGAGAGATAAAAATAGAGACAAAGAGAGAGATATAGAAACAGAAACAGAAAGAAAGAGTTGTTTAAAAATAGTTACATCTGCTTGGAAACTTTTTATATAAATTCTCTTAAAGAAGGTGCCTGCTCAAAATGTGACTGGTAAGGTAGTTGTTACTTCCAGCATATTACCTTATTTGCGGATATATTGAAGCTGTTCCGCATGCAAGAAGTTCGCTTTCTTTGGTTCTAGAGAGAGCACAGATCTCCCTCAAAATTATAAGAAACTACTCGTAGTTTACTTTTAAAATCAATTGAGTTTCATGAGGTTTTTCGGGGGTTTTACTCCACTGAATAATTAGTAAATTAATAGAGTTTCCCAAATAAGGACCCATATGGACTCCTCTGCTTATTTCTTCTTCTTTGTTATTTAAGCAATTTCCCATTTAAAGTGGCATTTCTTTCTCAGCTTCTTACACTAATTATGTGACTAACAAATTTTCCCTTTGCAACCAACTACTTAACATTCACACCGCTCTCTTGCCGGAATCAACCTTCTTAACCCGCACCAAATAACTGAAACCTTGCTACTCCTTATATGAAAAACTTCTCCCCTTACTTTCCCCACCAACTTTACCGCCACAGTCATAGTTTCGGAGAGCAATTCTCGCAAAAGAAATGGACCCGTGAAGTCGCCGGACAACGAGAAATTCTGTCCGCCTATGGCGGTGTCAAACTCTCCGATGTGCGCGGCATGCGAGCGCCCTTCCTCTCAGTGGGCGGCAATAAAATGTACAAAATGCTGTACGACTCGAACTTTACATACGACTCTTCGATGCCGGTCTACGAGAATCGTCCACCGTCGTGGCCATACACACTCGACTACAAAATCTTCCACGACTGCATGATACCGCCTTGTCCGACCCGCAGCTATCCGGGTGTGTGGCAAGTGCCGATGGTGATGTGGCAAGATTTGAATGGCGGTCGCTGTTCCATGGGTGATGCCTGCTCGAATCCCGGTGAATCGGATGGTGTCTACAAAATGATCATGAAAAATTTCGAAAGACATTACACGACCAACAGGTACGGATCTAAGTGGGGAACTTACATATTTATAGGATAATGAATTTAACATTCTTGCAGAGCTCCTTTCGGTTTGTTCTATCATGCAGCTTGGTTCACACAGCCCCACCACAAGGAGGGCTTCATCAAGTTTATGGATGCTATCAATGCAATGCCTGATGTTTGGATCATAACCAATTGGCAGATGTTGCAGTGGGTGCGAGATCCAACGCCAAATTCCAGAATTAACTCCTTCCAGCCATTCCAGTGTGATTATTCAGTAAGTTTGCCCCCACTTCCTCTTGGAATTGTTTTTATTATCATGAGTTACATGAAATTTTAGGATCGTCCAAAACGTTGTAATAATCCAAAGGTGTGCAATCTGTGGCACAAATCCGGTGTACGGTACATGAAAACATGTCAGCCCTGCCCTGATATCTACCCATGGACCGGTAAGACTGGCATCCACTCATCACGCATCGATCACGATATTGAGGACTCCGCAACGTAAACAACCAGCAAACAAATGAAATTAACTTAAAATTAGTTTTACGCGTACACATATACAAGCAAAGCAAGTTCTGCAGACAGTACTAAAAGTAGTACTAAAATAGTACTAAAAAGCTTACTAAAAGAGTACTAAAAGTACTAAATGTTGTACTAAATGTAGCACTAAAATTGGTCCATTCTACGTACGCTTATGTCTCATGTCATATACGCACAAAATATGCCATTCACTCGTTTAAACCTTTTTTTAAAAAGATCGTTCTTTTTATGTACGAAATTTGTTATTGTTTTGTTTTTAAAATGCAAAGTTTAGCATAGAATCGAAAAAAGGATAGAAACTAATCACAAAATTGCTAAATTTCCTTCATTGTTTATTTATATTTATTTGAGAACTTTTTGTTAGGATTAATTATTTTTATTTTGTTTATATACTTTATATACTATATGTATTGTTTTTTAGTAGTTCGAAGCGATTAGTTTGTAAAGAAGTTTTCTACTCCAGCATGGCCACATTTGCGCGCAATATTAGCATTAATTTAACGTGGTCCTTCGACGAGACCACACACAAAAATTTCTGTAAAAAGTTACAACTTTTCCAAATCTTATACTACACAATATGATATCGTCATACCTATATGTATATATATATATATATATATATATATATATATATATATATATATATATATATATATATATATATATATATATATATATATATATATATATATATATATATATATATAGTGTAAGGAACACAAAAAACATTCATTATTATTAATTTAATTTTAATTTGTGATAATTTCTTTTTTATATACTACTAAATTTAATAACAATTTTTTTTCCAATCAATTTCAACATTAGCCCTTCATTTGTTCTAATATTTGACTATCTTTTCTAACACACATCAACAACAATCGCTAATTTGTAATTGTTCCACTATTTTACTACCTTTTCTAGAACACATCAACAATGATCGTTAATTTTTTGTATCTTTCAAATTGTTCCACTATTTGTTCCACTATTTTACCACTTATTCTAACAAACATCAACAACTATCGCTAATTTGTAATTGTTCCACCATTTTTCTACGGTATTACCAAGACAACATTTTTCCCCACAATCAGTTCTTCTTATTAAAACTTCATAATTTTTACCTCTTTCCCTTTCTGTAATGAAAACTTTAATGTGGTAAATTCAATTGGAAAGACGTTATACCAGACATTATATATTAAGTCCACAGATAATACAGAAATAATGAGAAATTTCACTGCTGCATCTGACGGTACTCTAGGACACGATATGCCGAATCAATCGATGATCGGGTTGACTTAGCTCTGAGCTGCTTACTTTTTTCTGTTGTCACTTCTTTTTAGTTGTGTTTACAGCATAATTACCCTCACATTATCTACACATCTTATAGTTTCATATCTTTAAACTCATGTTCTCATAATTATCTTTTGTTATATACCGTATTTTCTACATCTCCTAAAATATTCTAATAGTAGGTGGTTATTTTAACCACTTTATTCTATGTAGTTTATGTTATACAATCTCTTAATGAGTTTGTTCTTCATTTCCATTAGTATCTCAGCATGAGTTTAGCATATAATTTCCATTAGTACGATTTCTTGCTTGCTTTCATAATCATTGTCTGAAGTTTATGATGATAAATCACGTTACGTTTTGTTATTTTTTCCTGTATATACGGAGATGGCCCGAAAATTAGTTGGGTTTGTGCGAATTCTCTGCTGTTATTGTCTATTTGCATCTGTTCTTCTTTAGTTTCAAATATTTCTAGAACTCTTCAAATATATCAGACAAATATTCTCTCCATTAGGTTTCAAATATTTCCACAAGTCTTGAAGATGTTCACACAAATATTCCTTAAACTAAGTTTCAAATATTACCACAAATCTTCAAGTTTCTGAGACAAATATTCTCTCCATTAAGTTTCAAATATTTCCACAAGTCTTTAAGATTTTCAGACAAATATTCTCTACATTAAGTTTCAAATATTTCCTCAAGCCTTCAAGTTTTTCTTCCATTTAGACAAATATAACTTCCATCAGATGTAAATAAAGACCTATAATTTGAGATCTAAAGTATAGTACATTATGATAGACACGGCTCATTGGAGACCTACCATTTAAAAGTATACAATCTGAGGGTATTAAGATGGTCAGTACCAAACGTATAGTATACTATATATATAGAGAGAGTATTTCATACTATACTCCAGAAGATTATTCCATAATTATACGAGTAAGTGACCACATATTTCTCAGAAGTGTGCCAGCAAATAAATGCTGGTACTGATTTAGTAGTGGTATTTTATGGTCTAGGTTAATATTCCAACATATCTATGGAATAAGTTCCACAATTATATGAGTATCCATATATGAGGAACCAAATCTGCCAGAATTGTACCATATGACTGCCTCAAACTATTCCCGAAATTCAAAAGATTACCCGAATTACTACGACTTTAATAAGGTGCCCTCAACTCATTATTTGAAATATTATAATTAATATAAACGATTTTCACCACGAAGCAAAAGAAACGTTGAAATAAAACATTTTCACCACGAAGTGAAAGAAACGTTGAAATAAAACATTTTCACCACGAAGTGAAAGAAACGTTGAAATAAAACATTTTCACCACGAAGTGAAAGAAACGTTGAAATAAAACATTTTCACCACGAAGTGAAAGAAACGTTGAAATAAAACATTTTCACCACGAAGTGAAAGAAACATTGAAATAAAACATTTTCACCACGAAGTGAAAGAAACGTTGAAATAAAACATTTTCATCACGAAGTGAAAGAAACATTGAAATAAAACATTTTCACCACGAAGCAAAAGAAACGTTGAAATAAAACATTTTCACCATGAAGTGAAAGAAACGTTGAAATAAAACATTTTCACCACGAAGTGAAAGAAACGTGGAAATAAAACGTAATCTATAGTCTAATAATATTCTTTAAAGATATTTTATTTCTTGGTGATTTAAACACCCCCTCCTTTTCTCTACTTTGTGATGATAGAAAACGACCCTTAAGTACCCATGCTCTCAACATTTCAACAGAATGTGAACTGCGCAGTTGGCATTCTATTTCGTTTCCAAGCTTCAGTACTACGAATGTCTTTAATATCCAATCCAGAAGACTAGTAGACACACGTGGAATATTCTCCAGTTCTTCATCTCCTGACAATCATACAATTATTCCAACACCACACACAAGCATTTACCTTAAACTCAATATCGTCACACAATGATTTCCCTGTTCTCTCACGTTCTGGACACTTTTATTAGAAACACTGCCTGACATTCACCCCATTTTATACCATTTAATCCATTATAGTTATAGCGACATCATTTCATACATACTTAGTAAAGAGTTATTTTAGTTATTAGTTAGTTAGTGTTAATTGGATCAGACTAGCATTTTAAATGGAAGTCCTAGCGTGTACTTGCACTGGAGGGTGGTTGTCTCCGTAATCAATTCCACCCCCTGCTCTGGATGCGAGTACGATTGATTATTGGTATGTGTACTGCGTACGTACTTAGTGAGTAGTTCTATGCATACGTTAGTATTTAAACTGTATATGTACTCTGTTTGTTTGTTTTTTTGAACGAAATAGTAAGTCATCGAGTGAAACAATGGAACAGGATTAAGTTAGAACGAGGATGCCAATGCTTAGCCGTGTTTAAATGTGAATTCTAAACGATTGCTATGTATAAAGAACACAATAAACTCATAGAAGTATGAATACAAGTTGAACGGTATATGTACATATGTATATCACACACACACACACACACACACACACACACAGATACGTTAACACACACTTGAACTGTAAACACATAAAATACTTAATGTTTTAATTTAGCCTTAGTTTAACTTAGTTAAATTTATACTATTAAACATGAAAATATGCGAAAGAAAGCAGCAAAAAAAACGAATAAAAACAAAAACAAAAATCTAATTGATACATTGAAAGTATTAAAACGAATTGTACGTTAATTTAATTTCATTTTATTTTTTAAATCGAAATTTATATTTAATTATTAACTAACGATATCAAATTTAACAATTAGTCAAAATTTCTATTAAGCAAACGAGTGAATCAAATATTTTGTGCTAAACGAGCGTGTAAATCGAATTAAATAATAACGATAATAATAATAAAAAATTAACAATTGTGATTTTTATTTTTTGGCGCAAGGTTCTTTTTCAGGTAAGGCAACATTGTCCACAATTCGACTCCATCACTGGACTTGAATTAACTTTATAGAATATGTTATAGTGCTGAAATGGCTGCTGAGCATGTTTCACTGCAATCGATTGTTGATGGGATTTGTGAGCTTGATTAAATAAGATAAGTACTAAAACCAGGTTAGTACAGAGTTTCTAGTCACTTAAACCTATCAGCACATATTTATACCTACGAAGGACATGAAGCAAATGTGAATACAAAAAAAGGTCTTGAATCATGGGCTTAAATTCATAAAGTATCTGAACAAACACAAAAGTTCTTCAGGCCAGACGGAGTATGCACTTGGGAACAAAGAAACAAAGCGATCGGGGACACTAACTCTCCAACACTGACCCTAATCTTCGGAATTTTACTAATTTTACTTTGCACCGTTCCCTTAATTCAATGTCTCCTTCAGCGACACTAATATAGAAAGAATAGTAGAAAGAAGAGTAGAAAGAATAGTAGAAAGAAGAGTAGAAAGAAGAGTAGCAAGAAGAGATAGAAATAATACTAGAAAGAAGAGTAGAAAGAAGAATAAAAAGAAAGGTAGAAAGAATAGTAGTAGAGGAGTATATAGAATAGTATAAAGAAGAGTAGAAAAAATAGTAGAAAGAAGAGTATAATGAATAATAGAAAGGTAGTTGGAAAGAAGAGTAGAAAGAATAGTAAAAAAATTGTAGAAAGAAGTGTATAATGAAGAGTATAAAGAGAGGTAGAAAGAATAGTCGCAGAGGAGTATTTAGAATAGTATAAAGAAGAGTAGGAAAAATAGTAGAAAGAAGAGTATAATGAAGAATAGAAAGGTAGGTAGGAAGAAGACTATAATGAAGAATATAAAGGTAGATAGAAAGAAGAGTAAAAAGAATAGTAGAAAGAAGTGTATAATGAAGAGTATAAAGAGATGTAGAAAGAATAGTAGTAGAGGAGTATATAGAATAGTATAAAGAAGAGTAGAAAAAATAGTAGAAAGAAGAGTATAATGAATAATAGAAAGGTAGTTGGAAAGAAGAGTAGAAAGAATAGTAAAAAAATTGTAGAAAGAAGTGTATAATGAAGAGTATAAAGAGAGGTAGAAAGAATAGTCGCAGAGGAGTATTTAGAATAGTATAAAGAAGAGTAGGAAAAATAGTAGAAAGAAGAGTATAATGAAGAATAGAAAGGTAGGTAGGAAGAAGACTATAATGAAGAATATAAAGGTAGATAGAAAGAAGAGTAAAAAGAATAGTAGAAAGAAGTGTATAATGAAGAGTATAAAGAGATGTAGAAAGAATAGTCGTAGAGGAGTATTTAAAATAGTATAAAGAAGAGTAGAAAAAATAGTAGAAAGAAGAGTATAATGAATAATAGAAAGGTAGGTAGAAAGAAGAGTAAAAAGAATAGTAAAAAATATAGTAGAAAGAAGTGTATAATGAAGAGAGGTAGAAAGAATAGTCGTAGAGAAGTATGTAAAATAGTATAAAAAATAGTACAAAGAAGAGTAGACAAATTAGTTCAAAGAATAGTAGAAAAAATAGTTGAAAGAATAAAAGAAATCAGAGTAAAAATAAGAGTAGGAAGTAAAAGTGAAAGAAGAGCATAAAGAATAGTGGAAAGAAGTATCAAAAATAGACCAAATAGTAGTTGAAAGAGTAGTATAAAGAATAGTAGAAATAGTAGTATAAAGAATAGTAGAAAGAGAGTAGAAAGAATAATCGAAAGAATAGTAGAAATCAGAGTAGAATAGTAGAAATAATAGTCGAAAGAATAGTCGAAAGAATAGTCGAAAGAATAGTAGAATGAAGAGTATAAAGCACAGTAGAAAGAATAATAGAGAAAATAGTATAAAGAATATATGAACAAATAGTCGAAAGAATAGATGAAAGCATAGTAGAAAATATAGTTAGTCGCAAGAAGAGCATAAAGAATAATAGGAGAGAATAATAGAAAAAATAGTATAAATTAATAGTAAAAAAAACAGAGTACAAAACAGTAGTTAAAAGAATAGTTGAACAAATAGCCGAACGAATAGTAGCAAGGAATAATAGTAGAAAAAAAATAGAACAAAGAATAGGAACTACGAAAGACGTAGTAATCATTAAAACAGGTGCTTCAATTCTAGGCGATTCCTCTCCAACTCCAATAATCACTTACTACCTGTAGTTTTGAAAACCTTTAATAAACATTTATATGCAAATCTATCGCAGTTGCTCGTTGAGTGGATTGATCGCATCACTACCGTATTAATAAGGACCTGACGGAAATTCCTGTTGTCTTGTCATGGACAATGAATTCTTTCTTAATGCTAATAAAAGCCAATATAAAGAGTTGTTTGAGATGCCTAAGCTAAACTTCGAATCACTTTACAAGCGACCGCTCCTTTGGTTCAATTCGTTGAGCCATTCAATAAGACCCCACTAGCATGCCTCAAATGGAAGAAGAAAATGTGTTTGAAAAATTTTCGATTCATTGCCTAAATGGTCAGAAGGAACGATCCTACGAAATGTTATTTATTCCAAGCTACTATCAAGAGTTGAGAACAAGTAACCATAATCACACCAGACAGACGGTTCGCAAGGTTCAGTCTTCGATTTACATTGATCGAATATTTGGGAGTTTTGGTTAATGATAGCCAGGATTCCAAGTCAACTGGAATGTGACTGAACCGAAGCAGCTAGGAAGAGTGCTCATTTGTCTAATATTGTGCCAAGCGTGGAGCTCCAACTTATGCCAGGAGATAATAATATACAAGACAGTAAATATCGCCCAGAATATAAACATGCAAGAAAATAAACATCGCCGGGGACTTGAGAAAAAAAATGTGGTTTCAGTGAATTAAAGACCCACACTCGGAGTTTTGATGCCTTCACCACAAGGAAAAAAAGAAATGTTTAGAATATTCTTCGCCTCTTAGCAGCTGTATAGCAAATGAAGGAAAATAACTCTGAACCCTCTTACATGGATATCTGATATGCTGTTGGATGAAAACCTTGATCCTCTGAATGACCTCAAAGTAGTTGGCCTCCACTGTCTGTAATGTAATTCTTGCCGATAACTGATTTAAAGCAATCTTACTGGAGTTGGCTTGTGAAGTCATTATTACAAGAGTATTCTATTAAACCCGTATTCTGTCGTTCTACTTTCATAATTTATATTCCCAATCATTTTCCATTAAGTATTCTTTGTGGACTAACTCAATGTCAAGCATCGTAGTCCGGCAAAACTTCCCTATCCCATTTTCTAAGCCATTGCATCACTGCAATAAGAGGCATGGTGACCTTTCGTTGACCTTGTATTGATTTCTATACTACTCGTATAATCAAGTTCAAAACATATTTCATCCAGAGACCCTCGACGCTACTCCAATTCCTTACAATAGCAACAAAATACCACAACCTCAATTAGCGCAGGTGTGTCTTCTTGCATCGAACCATCGAATGATGAACATCATAAACAATTTGAAGTGGAAAGCAATAAAATACTAATTCAGAGGTGACGACCCCATGGCGTGCAGCAAAGTAACTGAAACTCATAAATAACAATTTTACACCAGGCGCGTCCGCCAACGACAACGCGATAAAAATCAAAATCGGCGCGCAAATCAAAGCAGACAGGAAAGAGTCGTCGACGGGACACATACGCTCGGCAGTGGCGAAAATGCGTCTCAACCACACACTTTTCACACTTGGTGCGGTTCTGCTGGTCGGCATCAACTCGGGCGAGGCGTCATATCTGGGAGATGAGAAGGAGAACGGTTGTGTTAGCAAAAATCTGATCCAGCGCTATGCTTTAAATGAGCAGCTGTATCGGGACTGCGTTGAAAGCGCAGAGGATTCGCCGGTGAAACGTTCGCGTCGTCGTGTCGATGCTACTTTTCACGGTAAGCCGAAGTCTCGCGCTGAAGTTTTGGGCACCAAGTTCCACCTGGATCTATATAATTTCGATCAGACCAACTCGTTGGTCAAATTGGTGAATAAGATTGCTAAGGAATATTTGGGGAGTTGTCCGCCGGTCATATACTACGACAGTTTCGTTGAGAAATCGGATGGTTTGATATTGGAGAACCTCTTTAAGGTGAGTGCAAAACACATCGCATAAATCAAATGGAGCCTTTTTAGACGTCCTTTCAAATAGACCCTTCCGATTACTTTCTACCATGGTGAGATAAACGAACGCTACAACGCGATAAATTCTTTGTTCCAAAGTCCTATCGACAACAGCTGCAGAAGTTATATATTGTTTCTGTCCGACCCGCTAATGACCCGCCAGATCTTGGGCGCACAGACGGAAAGTCGTGTGGTGCTGGTGTCTCGTTCGACTCAGTGGAAACTGCGCGACTTCTTGGCATCGGGGAAATCATCGAATATAGTGAACCTGTTGGTGATAGGCGAATCACTGATGTCGGACCCGTTGAGGGTAAATAACCGTAGGGGTAAATCCCATATATAACAAATAATTAAAAATTCTTCACATTCAGGAACGACCTTACGTATTGTACACTCACAAACTGTATGTGGACGGGTTGGGTTCTAATACGCCCGTCGTTTTGACCAGCTGGATCAAAGGCGCTCTATCGAGACCACACATAAATTTGTTTCCGCCCAAATTTGAAAAGGGCTTCGCCGGGCATCGATTCCAAGTGTCGGCCGCAAATCAGCCGCCTTTTATATTCCGCATAAAATCGCTGGGTTCGGGCGGAGACGCCAACATACGCTGGGACGGCATAGAATATCGTCTGTTAGATATGATTTCAAAGAAATTGAACTTCTCCATCGACATCATAGAAACGCCAAAGGTTGCCGGAACAAGAAGGTAACACGAGTATATGTAGATTTCTGCAGTGTACTGCGATTCAACTGAACTGGCAGAAGTTGGCTCTCTTAGCACATGAAAACAGACCTGGACCACTTGCCAACTCCGTTGAACCCCCCGTACTTTTCATACCAACTGATTTTATAAAACAATATTTCTTTGTTTCAGCCTGGTTGATTCTATACAGCTGGAACTAGCGAAAAAAAAGGTCGACATCGGCATGTCAGGCGTTTATATAACCGAAGATCGAATTCTTGACACTGACATGTCAATAGGCCATTCATCCGATTGTGCGGCTTTTATAACACTTGCCTCGAAAGCTTTGCCCAAGTAATTTCATTCCACACACTCTCAGTCCCCACTTTGATACTCACTTACTCACAGATATCGCGCAATTATGGGTCCCTTCCAGTGGCCGGTATGGGTCGCTTTGACCATTGTCTACTTGGGTGGTATATTCCCAATTGTCTTGACCGATCGTTTGAGTTTGAGGCATCTGATAGGCAACTGGGGCGAAATTGAGAACATGTTTTGGTACGTCTTCGGCATGTTTACAAATAGTTTCACCTTCTCGGGCAAATACTCCTGGAGTAATTCAGAGAAGAATTCCACGCGTCTGTTGATTGGCTCGTATTGGATGTTTACCATCATTGTAACGGCGTGTTATACGGGTTCGATCATAGCCTTCGTAACACTACCAGCTTTTCCCGAAACCGTGGACTCGGTGGTGGATCTGTTGGGTCTATTCTTCAGAGTGTCAACCTTAGGTGAGTCATGTACTAGTACGAGCATATACGAAGAAGTATGAGGATAGGCTTACGATTGTTTTTCAGACAATGGTGGCTGGGAGACCTGGTTCCAGAATTCTACGCATGCCACCACAGCAAAACTTTACAAGAAAATGGAATTTGTGTCAACCCTAGAAGAAGGCATTGGGAATGTCACACAAAGTTTCTTTTGGAATTATGCATTTCTGGGCTCCAGAGCACAACTCGAGTATCTGGTGCAGTCGAATTTCTCAGATGAGTAAGTTCAAGTATACAAAAAATCAAATTGGAATACAATTTAAATACTTCCTAGAAACATCTCACGCCGCTCCGCCTTGCATCTGAGTGAAGAATGCTTCGCCTTATTTCAAATTGGTTACGTCTTTCCGAGAGATTCCGTCTACAAGAGTAAAATCGATTCTATGATTCTATTGGCCCAGCAGAGTGGCCTAATGAACAAAATCAGCAACGAAGTACGTTGGACGATGCAGCGCTCCGCCACGGGCAAACTGCTCCAAGCGAGCTCTTCGACGAGCCTGCGCGAACTCATGCAAGAGGAGCGCCAATTGACCACCGCCGATACGGAGGGTATGTATCTGCTGATGGGCATTGGTTACCTGCTCGGTGCCATAGCGCTGGTCTCGGAAATTGTGGGCGGCATTACAAACAAGTGCCGTCAGATCATAAGACGTTCCCGTCTGAAGTCCTTCTCCAGTAATTGGTCATCGAAGGGCAATTCTGATGATGAGGACGAACCGCGCACCGGTCCCCAGCAGAAGGCACATGACAAACGTAAAGCAGCCAGACGCAAGGCAGCCAATGAGGAGGAAGCAAAAAATAGCAATGTTAGCTTTGGCATGCGGGAATTTAATCTTACCAAGACGACGCTCAAGGAATTGTATGGCAACTACTACAAGGCGGAGCCGAACTACGTTGTCAAGGGCGGCAAACTGATGCTGGTGAATGAAACCATCTCCACGGGCTCCACAGAGTGCGATTCACGGAGATCAAGTGATGATATGCACCCAATGCTGCCGCATTTGCACTGCAAAACGAAGACACTGATGGTGGCGCACGTGGATGTTGAACGTTCCAGCGAGGCATCCGACGATGATGTCTTGGAATCCTTGGCCATGTTCGATCATTATTTAGAACCGCACGATTGCGAGGTTATCAATGAGGAGACAAAAGCCGAGATGGTGGTGGCAAATGTACCGACAGAAGAATGCTTATTTGGCAGTATAGTTGAGCCGACAATTGAAGGTGACAATCCAACCAAATTGGATAATTTGGATTTGTTCAAAGTTGGCGAAGAGTGCCCAATAATTGGACCTTTGAACCAGCCGCAACAAAATTAAATTGATGTCAATTAAGTTAAGGATAAAACTCGTACAGTGGTTTATAGAATTGTTAATGAACTTAAAATAGTCAAGTGCACTTTTTTTTTATAGTACACAAGCACACTGAAGCACACCCACGATTATGGGGATTCGTTCCAGCACACCCACGATTATGGAGATTCGTTCCAGCACCTTTCGGCACGCATATTTTGTTTTGCACAAACGTTAAAGTTTCCAAGATGTTGAGTGGAATGCTTTCATGTACGGCCTCTTTAATAACAGAGGGTAACTTGACCTTGAGATTCCGAGCATGTTCAACGGAAGCGGAGTTGATCAAGTCACTACAATAAATGTATTTCAAAATCGTAAGAGACTATAATGTTATGTATATGTATGTACATTTGGCGATGAATTTATAGAATATATAGAATCATAAATGAATCAACTGGCAGGGGTAATGGTGGAAAACATTTCCGTTCGAGACCTTTACATACATCCAATTCATACCCACAATAATAAGGCAGGGAAATTCCAAATTTCACTCCAAATTTAAAAAGTTTGTGTTCCCAAACGATCATCTAGTTCGAGCCTAAGAACAAATGGTGCAAATTCCCTAACAGGGCGCATTAGTAAGGCTGTATCCTCTTCTTCTTATTCGATGCCTTTGGTGCTCACTCCCCCTAGGAATTGCTTGCTTTTTACAAGTGATTATGATGTAAAGGATGTATCACACTTATTAAGTGCGCCCTGGTATTAATACTGCATTCCGTACCAGCCAGAACGCACTTATTACGATCGTTGATGTTTTATGTTTTTTTTAATTAATTGAACTGACGAAGAAATTAATAATATTGTTGCTCTTGTTGTAGACTTGTTGTAACACTGCGGGCATCTTATTAGTACTCCCTGGTACCAGTTGTAATAAAGCTGAGCCGTGGGACAATAACGGCGCAATTGCCAACAAATTGCCACTGGCACAGCTGCATGTGCGTAAGTGCTGCCAAGTATGGCGACTTGAATAACGCGTAACTTGGCACCACTCACAGAGCTGGCATTGAAACTAACCAAAGAATTTCAAAAATTCCTCGTAACAAAAATAGAGAATGAAAGTCTTAGATTATAAGCAATCGGAGCATTTAAATGAAAATACTTGCGGAAGTTCCCAAGGTAGTTCCACACTGTAAATTTTTTGTATCGATTTAGATACATGGCTGATTAAAATTTGCGTATAACGACCCTCTAAACACTTCAACAAATACAGATCCTGTATGGGAACTAAAATAACAGACGATAACATTACCTTTGAGATTCCGAGCATGTTGGAAGGAACTGAACTTTTTCAGTAAGAAACAAAAAACAGTCGCATTTATATAAGTATAAAACACAGTATTGTATTTATTGTTTAATGATAATTGCAGTTTGCAAACACATCTGTCATAATTCTGTCAACTTTAAAGCAATCTTAAAAAATTATTTAGAAATTAACGGCAAAAAAGAATGTTTTAACTGCTGATTGCTTCTTCTTATTACAATATGTGTAAAATTATACTAAATTCGGCTTTTATCAATTATAAAACCATCATCATAAAAAGCAGAGAATGGCAGTTGAAGTTGCATGTTTTCAAATTGTGGCTACTTAAGTTTAATGGAGCTCTGGTTCAACATACTTTAAGGTGGTATTAATAAACAAGTATTGAAATATTTACAAATTGTTTCAGTTTAAAATTTGGCATTTAAGAAACTATTTAACCGTTTTGAGTGTGGCCTTGGAACAATATTAGGCTTTGACTTTGTGCAAATACTTTGTATAAATTATAAGTCTCAGATACAAAAAAAGCATATCTCAGAGACCACAAAAAACACAAACTATAAATATTGAACTTAAATTATCCATTTATAATAAATTAACATTATTGTGTAAGCTGTGCTTGAAATATTTAAAAATGTTTTGAATATTAGGCAACTTCATTGTCGAAATAAGTTAATTAAAGAAAATTAAACAAAAAATGATATGTTTACTTATTTTGTCATTTCTATTGTTGTGGATCTGCCTAAACTGCACCTTCGTATACTCATTCATATACGAAGTTTATACTGAACCACCTCTGCTAACCAGTCGCAGGGTCTAGTCTTCTCTTGTAAATAGTAGCTAAATGGTAAAGAATGTTTATAATTCTTCCTTTTCGTTTCTGCTCTCAACAAAACCAGCATCTTGTAGATATTCCTCATCCAATTCCGAAGATTCCAAATTGATGCCAATTTCTTTTTCTAGCTCCACATCCGGCATATCTACAATAAAAGTATTTACGAAAACAAAACAAAGAAACGTTCAAATAACAACAATTGACACAGTTCAGACCAATTTTGAACAACAAAGTGGGCATTTACGAGTATACTTCGAAAATTGTGCAAAATTTTCATAACTGAAGTTTATTCACAGAATAAATAATAATAATCTTGCCTTTGCGCTACATTTTGTGTTATATGCTTGGTAAATTCTCTACTTAAAAGCTAGTTACAAAAGACTCCTTGAAGCATTTGTTTAAAACGATTTCAAAATCATATCCTCTAATTGTTTGGTATCGAATTGTGGCTTGGCTGCTCCCTGAGGTGTTGAACTGAGCCAATATTCGGAGGCTGCTATATAGATAGCGACAGCCGCACCCACAATATAGGCAATGTATGTTGAGCTTTGGAAGATGACACACGTGGCAACGCACAAACCGAAATAGGTAAGAAAACGTGTAATACTGACGAATGTGTTACGTTGCTCAGATGAAACATCTTTTGATGATTTATTGTATATATGTGTGTGTAAAGCGGGTACGCAATGAAAATATAGGAGAAGAAGTAAGTTCATTATTGAGGAATTGAAGAATGTTCCTTAAAGAAAAAGAACTCAACAAGAAAGCGTTATTAAATCGCCAAAAATCAAGACTTCCACTACTCCATCAAACAATCTACCAAATTAACACCAACTTTCAATTCTATTTACCTTGACATTTTCCGTCCTTAAGCTTGTAACCATCTGCGCATTTCTTACACATATCTGGTCCATCACCATCACAACGATCGCATGATCGATCACATTCCAAACACGCAAACGAACCCTCATTATTGACGCAAAACTGTTGCTGTTTGCAAGGACGCGACAAATCTATGCATTCATTTACATCGTGGCAACCAGTGCCAGTTTCCATACGCCAGCCTGCTTCGCATTTGTGGCAAGCTAAAATCGCAGTACAGAAATGCAGGGAAAATATATATAAAACTATGTTATCATAAACAATAAAGTATCATGTGAACACCACCTTGAGGACCAGCGCCAGTACAACCGCTTTCACCACAAGACACGTGACACTTAGAACACAGCAGCTTTGTCGCATCTCGGAATGATTCATAGTAGTTTTCCGCACACTGATTACAATCTGCACCCGCATAGCCAGTATCACAGGCACACTTCCCATTGCCTTTCCGTGTGCCGTCACCTTTACATTTGCCTATAACAAAACCGCAAAAATATTTATTAGAAACACATTTCCATTTAATTAGCACAATACCAACCATTCCCACTGCACTCGCTGCACTGCTTGCATTCCGCTCCATATTGACCCGCCGGGCAGCACAGCTGCAACTGTTCTATGCACAACCAAACGTGTAAATCTGGATGTTCAGTTTGCTTATGCAGGAACCAGTCCTCCACCAAATGTTCATGATCGTTGGCCATAGTGTGACAATGGTCTCGCCCTCGTTTTACTTCTGTACAAAGTTTCTCCTGAATTTCCACCAAACGCACCTCGCTACTCTTATATGAACGCAGTTTTTCCTCTTCCCAGGCGGCATCACCACCGGCGTGTTTCCCGCGACTGGTCTTATCCAAACCCTGCAAATAGCATTCGCACAATTTTATATTTGAGTATATATTTTACTCGGGATACTTTTGTAAATTCACTCAGTTACCAGTTTAAAAGAATTGACCAACACCGTGCACGATTTGCAAGGTGGTAGCTTGACAGACTTTTCCTTCTGCTCCTTCGGGGAACTGTTAAAAGCAGCCTTATCGAGTGCCAAGCCGTGACACAGCAGCAGCACTGCTCCAAAACACACAAGCAGAATCTTTTGGTGGACTAACATAATTTCCGTGTATATATTCGCGATAGTCTAAATACGAGTTCCAACTTCGGGCCCGGCTTTGCCTCTGTAAGTTATTACTGCTTCCACCAAGATATATAGCGCTAGATACGAGTACTGCTAGTTTATCTCTAAAGTTTACGTGTATTTTCCGGTCTCTGCCGCATACTTTCGTCTGCAAGGGTTTTTCTATTTCTTGTTTCTCTTCTTCTCTCATCAAGAACATGAACAAAAGTGACAAGAGTTCAAAGCCGAACAAAAATCGGCAACGCTGGTACAAAACAAATATTAGGCAAAATGCTAATGCACACCTAATAAATTCATTCTACAATTACTTTTATTAGATATCCCATTCCCCATTCCATACCTAAATTATATTTGTACAAAGATACCATCGGCTTTAAATGGCAAGAATATATGGACACAATGCCCCGAAAATTTATGGCCTGGATCCCATAATATCCATATTTGATTGTTTTTGCCCAGGAAGTTCAGTTTAAAGAGAGTCCATCGCCAGTTTTGAATATTACATACTATAACTATATACTTAACCGTCAAGCGATTTACCCGTCTTTACTTAATCTAACTCGATTAATTTTAATTTGACATGGAAATGTGGTACCTACAAATAAATATAATAAAATCTCGCTTAGCTTGAGTTCAACTTCCTTAAGCAGAGTATACACGAGCATAGTTGTATCCATATCGGGTAGTACATTAAGTTGGTATACACTGTTGATACACATCGTACATACATCATTTTGGAAAACATTTCATTGAATACGGACATCTTGGCATCTGAAAGCGAAATAACAGCTTTGCTTGGCATTGCAGGAGTATCGTTGGGGTAGTGTCTCATACCTGATTACCGTAATTTATAAAGTTTTAGATTCGCAGCAGATTGGATCTGTTACTGCTGAGCCAATGCAATGAGATGGCGGGAATGTTAAAAAAGTAGAAAAGGACATTTTTCAGAGAGAGGGATTATATATAGTATTATTATTATACCTTTCAGCAGAATGATGTCTGCTAGGATGGGGGAATGAGTAATAGCAATTAACACCTTCGACTCAGTTTTCAGGCCATGCCCGGGGCAATGTTAGGGAAAATATAAAAACAATATCTTGTCATTAATTTATCACATTTATTTGTGTATATATATTTGAATTAAATCGTTCCTCGTTCATGTAACTTTGATTTTTTTTTTTTGTATGTTTGTTTTTGGTATACATTTCGTTTTATAATATTTGTAATATTTAAAAAATCACACAAAAACTATGTCTTAAAATGTATGAATAAATAAAATTAATAAAATTACCTAATCGCATATATAACATTGCGTAAAATTTACATTTATATGACAATTTTAACTACACACTTTTGAATTACGACTTTAATGCGTAAATATATTAAAAAGGCAAATTTTTGACTGACAATATTTTAACGACTTGAAACTTTAAGTTCGAACATGGCTGGTTTCAAACTGCAAGTTAGAAACAAAACGGAGATGAATGTAGGACAAAAGTGCTATTTATGCTTAAATGTGTAAAGGAAACTGTAAAATAAAGTAAAATAAGCTTTACAAACAAATGTTGTATAAATACTGGAATAATAACTACAATTGCGGTTTTGCATTTGAGCAACGAATAAACCATCACCATGGAGACTATCTCCGCAAGCCGTGATAGGTCGACGCTCAGACAACTGAATACATAAATAATGGAAACATTTCTGAAACTTTGCACTGAATTAACGGAGCTCTTGATTAGTTTAGATTTGCCACATTGAGAAATATAAATAAAAAGAAATGTGCTTATGGTATGTGGCTCCTGGCACGTGGTCATAAAGTAAATAAAAAAATTATAAATATTAATAATAACAAATGCATTAAATGCGTATTTAAATTAACAAAACACTTTCGAAGTCATTCGATTCCTTGGCAAAGACTTCAAATCGCACGAAAAGGACAAACAAGTAATGCTTTAACCAAAATAGCTATCTTCATTCTATTTTTGGCACTCTCACGGATGAAAATTTGGGATCCCAATCATTCAACTCTTGTTAAGTATACTTTAGCCTTAATTACTAGCTGTCAAGATGAAAGGGCACTATTTCAACCTTGAATCCCTGCTACTCCTTTCCCATTATCCTCCTTCATGTGCAAAAAAAATAGCGGCTTCTTCAAATAGTCCTCTTTCCGGTATAAGCCGACTGCCACCGCCTTCGCTACAAATGGCACTCAAAAGTGTTCTACATACTAATTATATAAAGTTTGTGAGATGACATGACTAAAAATCCATACTGATAATGCGTGCTATGATTACCCAACACCAGAAATGTTTATAAAGCTTCTCATTTCACCGCGTCGTCCGAAACAGAAATACTTTTGCCATAAAAAAAGAGGAAAGAAAGAATAAAATAAAAAATAACAAATAGCTTGTTAATTAATAAAAGGCGTATTAAAATGAAATGTTTGTTAGTAGTTTTGAGGTAAGTGACCCCAACACCTTTATATGCTCGTTGGCATGTTCTATACCCCAATCACAGCGCTATCCTGAAGAAACTTCCACCATCACTCCACCCACAACTGCACACAGCCGACCTATGTGCGTGCGTTTAATGTGCTTTGACTAGTGCTGGCTGACATGCCCAACTCCTCGTCGGATTCGTCCGAGTCCAGGGGAGTTATGCGTATGGCTTGGTACCATTTGTTGGTCAAATCGGCCATCTGCGACTTGCATTCGTGCAGCTCCTGACTATTGAAGCGACGCGTAAAGAATGGTATGAAATACTTGCGATCTAGCCGACCGAAACCGTCGATACGCGTTTGAGCGAAGGACACATCCTCCTCCTCGGTGAGCTCCGACAGATGTTCCGAGTCGATAGCCGTACCCCACTCACGTGTCTTCGACAGCGATATCGACTTGGAGCGTTTGCGTGAGGAACTACGTTGGGAAGTGGCAACAACAGACGACGCACTGCGTGCACTACGCACTCGTCGTTTCTTACCTGGTTTCAAGTATTTCAGTAGAGGCATGGTCGAACCACCAAACACCAACGTAGTGAAGAGCACTATGATGAGAGTGGTGGTTATGATGACGTGTCGAGTCTCATCACTCGAGAGGTCCAAATGCAGTGAAAGAGCATATGAGATGGCACCACGCAACCCCGAGAACCACATGATGAATTGCATTTTGTTGGTGATCTTGTGCTCACGGAACTTGTTGACTAAAAACGCCAGCGGGAAAATGTTGCAAGCTCGTCCGATAAGGCACAGCACAATGGACCAAATAACGAACGACAGTTCGACTTGATGCTTAAACGAGAAAATCGCCAAACCCAGATAGGCAAAGACGCAAGTTTCGGCAATGAAGGCCAGTGTGCGCATTGTCTGCTGCATGGTGATTTGTGTAACGGTGGAGAGATTGAAATGTGTGTAGTGCGACATGACAATGCCGCAGAAGAGTATGGCCATAATGCCGCTCAAGTGGATGCCTTCGGCAAGTACATAAGGAGCATATGTGAACATCAGCATAAGAGCGAACTCCAGAGAGGGATGTTTGCGCAAGTCAATGTGCTTCAGTAGCAGTGCGGAGATAAGGGCGAAAACCACTCCAATACCGGCAGAGGCAAAAAACATCTCGCAGAACGTTTTCAGCGCCGTTATAATGGCCTCACTAGTAGATCCCTGGGCATAGGCTGAACTGTGTGCCGATTCTGTGATTGTGGTCGTGAGCACAATGGAAATAGCATCGTTCAAAATACTCTCGCCAAATACCAACATGTTTAGAATAGGATCCACGTCCAAGGCATGAAATATAGCCACAGTAGCCACGGGATCAACTGCAGAAATTAGGGATCCGAAGGCAAACGATTCCGAAAAGTTAAGTCTGTTACAGAAAAACAATATAATTAAAAAAGTTACTCAAATTACTTGTTTTTTCATTTACCTGTAAGCAACTTCGGCCAATCCCAACAGATAACATCCAGCGCCAATCACCAAAGCGGATATGGTAGTGCCAAAAATGGCGAATACCAAAATCGAACCAATATTTTGAAAGAAGTTACCTTTATGCAAGTTGTAGCCAGATTCGAATATGATCGGCGGCAACAGCACTAGAAAGAAGCCTGTCGGGGAAAATACCTCCTCGCGTTTCCAACTTGCATTTTCCCCCGACATGACCTTAAGGAAGAGACCAATAAGTGCGCCGAGGAACACTACAACAATGCTTTCGGGCAAATACTGGAAACCTGTTTGCAGCATTGAATGAATCAATAGAATGCCCAACATGATAACGCAAATAACGAAAAATAACGACAAGGATGAGTTATGCTCCTGTTCAACGGCATGGTGATCTGGCAATGGTGGATCCGTAGACGGGGTTGTAACATTCTGTGTAATATTTCTTGTTATTGGGGTTGCAATGGTAGTGCTGACGTTTGCTATTCCACTGGGGCTTAAATTGTCCGTAATGTTCAACACATTTGTCGCATTATTATTGTTCACAGTCCCACTAAGCGAAGTGTTTGTCGTGACGTCGACCGCGATATCTGTCTCTTTTACCTTGGAAGCCGCATCTACGAATTCCGCAGCCGCCGCATTGGGCGTGTCAATAGGGCTCGGAAGTTCTGACTCTGTCCTTGAAAATCCAACCCAAACAAACAACATCGCCAACAATAGCAACAACGTCAGCCGTTGCGAAATCATTTTTATTGTGTATTAGTGTGCGTTAATCAAGTATTTCAATTCTTTTTTGCACACTCTAAAACAAGAAACTTTAAATAATGAACTTTGCACGACTTTTCACAGAATTTCGCAAAGAGAATGGTAAATGGAATTCTTTATAACGTCATTTGTCAAAATCATCTGTTTGTGGTTCTATTAGATTTGTTTTCCAGAGAGCATGACTTTCCAGGGAGTGGAAGAAATTTAGTTGGAGAGAACTTCCATTTTTAAATTATTTTAATAGTGGAAAGAATATGCAGGTAAATATTTCATGTGGATATACATACATATGTATATTATATAACCGTGGAGAAGTAAGGATTTGGCTTCTACGAGGGATTGTAGTTTAAACTTGTTAATTTTAAAACTAGCAACAATAGCAGGGTTTAAATATTACATGAACGACAGTAAATTCACTTGTCAAATTGGAAGTGGAGCCTTTACGTAGAAGTGTTGTATACCCTATATTTAAGGGAAATAAATGAAGTTATAAAATAAAGGGAGGGAGGCCCACTTATTACGTGGAAAAATCACTCTTCTTCTTGTTTGTTTTTGATGTTTGCTCATTCTGTCATTCGTATCTTCCGTTTGTTTATTCTAGTTTTGTAAACAAGGAAAAATTAAATTATACAATTATCTAAAAAAATCAATGCCCATTTATTTGCTGTTCCAAATCATAGACAAAACAGACAGCGGTACAGACAATTGTGATACCTGATATCCATACAAATCAAACAATAATAATATACAACTTTTCATACATATGCATATTATAATGGAGGATAAAATGTCTCCAGTAAATTTTGGTAAAGTTCAGCGAAAATGTTAATTTTCCTTTCGCAGTAAAAAATTGATTTCTTATATGCAGAATACATTTTAGAATTTAAAATCTGAATAGGAAGCTAAAAACGCAAAGTATGAAACGAAAAATAATTGGGAATAACCAAGTTTTTAAATTTTGATCATTTATTATAAAAACATAACTAACGTAAAGTTGACCACCCGCAGATATATAATAAGTTATTATTAATAACTGACTGGGATACTTTGAACAACATATTTCATCCAGACCTCAAAATTGAAATTCCACTTTAAGTACCAATATAGAATCTGCAATCAGTTTTTAACGACAATTTAAGTGCAGCTGCTTACAAGTCTAGTAAAATGCTGGCAGCAGAAAAGGGAATACACACACATCACCACATATAAGAAGAAAAATTCAAGAAAAATTGCAAATGGAAAGTATCTGAGAGTCTACCAGATCACCTCAAGACAAAGTGAACCTCCAACAAGCTACATATTAAGGAACTAAAGGAGACCTTAAAAGAAACACGAATAGATACTTTAACAATTACCTAACAAATCTAACAGCCACATTCGCAACAAATTATTCTTTATGAAAAGCGCAGCTAAGCACTTAGCAAAAACGCCAACGCAACAACCAACCTAAAAACCTAAATCAAACGAACGCTGGGTTGGGCTAAATTCAGAAAAAGCATTAACTTAACACTTTGAAGAAAACGTTTATAATGACTATTCAAACAAAACTAAACTCCAACCAATACAGCTGAAACGAACAGAAAATTCTAAAGAATAAGTGTTCATGCAGAAGAGACAATCCACCACGTAAAGTACACTTAATAGCCAAAAAGCGACAGACTCCGACTTATTAACGCTATTAAATTATTTAAAAATACCCGACTTCTAACACAGCCCCTACTGTGTTAGAAACCAGATAACCATATAGCAAACTCCTACGAATGTGTCGATGTGAGTTGAGGAGAGGGGGAAGAGGAGAGGGGATGGGCAGCCTCAGCAAATTAGAGATAACTTTCAAAAGCACTTTTTCAGGCAATCGGTGCGAACTGTATGGTAACTTCAAAACCATTTATAAAGCAATATAGAAAGCCTCATTTTTTGGAGAGTTTTATACAATCAATTTGCTTCAGGTACGTAATAAACCTTCCATTGTTAATAGTATAAATTGTATGAGAACACATTGGTCAATGTTAGATCTACCTCCATCTTTCAATCTCCTCTAATTGTTCTTTTTTTCTTTATTATTTATCAACTTGTCCTCTATTACTATCTCTGACTCTCTTTTATTCATCGGAATATAAAATTGCACACATAGTTCAATAGATAATTTCTGCCAACTTCTGGAGAATTGTACCACACCTTAGATTGTATAAAAACATCTACGCAACACTATGATATACGAGCTATCTGTGTACTATGGTTAGTATGCTAATCACCAACCAACACGTAGATATTTATTTTAAATATTTTATGACAACGAACCGAATCCATCGCCTGACTGTGGGATCCACAACTATAATGGTAATTTAATGATTATTGCATCACAGTTGTAGGCGTTCCCTATTGCTTCTGCAGAACACTAAATTACTATTACAGCATTATCCACATATTTCAGTACTGACCCACACCACCATCGCCCTACCCATATATTCGTAATAAAAGACTTTTATATTTTTTTGCATTAAAGTAGAACTTGGATCAATTTGAGATCTTCATTTTTTCCAATTCCGCATTAATATTTTATTACTGATTTGTAGCACTCACGACGATGATGAGGAACTTGGACATTATTTATTGTAAAAATAAACTCAAGTCAACTGGTTCTAATAGCATCAAAATTGATTATCCTTGCAACTGGTGCAATCTTCAAACGACTTGTAATATACTGCATCTTCTGTGGGAGAAGTTTCAGAAGATTGAACCTGCTCGCAGTAGTTCCCTTCTATGAGTTTATATGACTTATCGTCCCTTTCGGAAAATTGAATAGGCTTTACTCCCTGGCACATACCTAAAATTGCAATAATGAAAATATTGTTTAGAGTATTAATGTTTCATTTTCTACAAACTGTATTCGCCCGCAATCAACGTTACTCCAATCAAAACCAAAATCACACATAGTTTCATCTGCATTTTTCGTCAACTTGAATTAGGTCCTGGAACGTACTTGAAAATAAAATATTGCTGTATTAACACCGACTCAACTTCTTCTTATCGCAATTCGTGCCACTGGGCCCTTTTATGTGTTCCAATCGGGTAACACATTCTCAATTATTAAAGCTGAGCTTTTTTGAGCGAGAAGGAATAAAAGTATCTGCTACTCTCCCTTTCCTTCTGCTGTCCTTGTTCGCAGAGGGCTTTAAACATTTTTCAAAAACACGTCCGATTATTAACTAACGCTTTCTCATTTCATCTCATTGTAATAAACCTCTTTCGACTTATTCCTAACGAATAAAACTCTTTGTGTGCCAAAATGCCAAATATTTACACTTCCAAGTCTTTGGTATGTTTATTAATTCAGCACTTGTGTAAAGTTCTGGTGAAATCGTACGGAAAAATGGAGACTATTTAAACTATAATTGCACAATATTAGATTTGGCGTGTTTACTTTATTTCCAAAATATTCCACCTTAATAAATGTTTTCTACTTCGTGCCATTCTCCTACGCCAAAAATGTTGGGCTACATGAAAATAAAAGTGTATGTAAAAAATCATCTGATCGCCGTTTGATGGGAATTTGATCAGATTCGAGTTGGAGGATTCAATACATATATTCTACAGTGTAAAACTAGGAAGGACCTGTCTATCTTTTCACCAACATAATCGTAAACCAGAACAACAAATTGACTCATTCTCTCAATTGCAAAATGTTACTAACAAATAAAATTTAATATATAAAATATATGAGTAAAAAATATGCTTAGTAAAGTAGAACAGAAACAGAATCATCTTAAAATCGTATGCAAAAAAGTGAAACGGGAAACACTCTTTTCGAACTTGACACATACTTGGTACCAGGGAGAACATAGAAGGTGGCCGTAATCAAGGTGTATTTTCTTACATGGTGCTGTCAAACATAATCAATGTGCCATTAGTTACTGTTCAAAATAAAGCAATTTGAGAGGAATGGGGAAATATATAAGAGCTGCTTAAAGTGGTACACAATTTATATAAAATATATTTAATAGTTAAATAGAGTCATAATTTCTTCATAATGTTCAAACTTCTCAAAAATAACAATTAAAAAAATCTTATTCACTCAAATCAAAACTCTATTTACAATTGTGTGCATATTTGTTTTGATCGCATTTTTCTATACATTCAATTTTGACAGCTACTGCGGGAAAATTGATTCAAACAAATTTGACCTTGCAGTCACCATGTAACTAAATTCACCTTGATTCATACGTGAAAAGTTTGCTTATATGTATATATTTGCAGCTAAACGAAGGCGCATGTTAAAAGCGGCCGGTAATTATACAAAAAGAAGCAACATTGGCATTTTTGACATTTCCAACTTGATAAAATAAAGCAAAAGTTGTATTCGAAATATTTTAAGTTCTTTTTGTTTAAATTTTGATTTTGAAATGGATTTTCGGAACTTGTGGGAAGAGCGGTACAAATTAATCCATCCTTTGAAATATTGTCAGCATTTTTTGGACCAAAACATTCATCAAGATGGAAGAAAATTGGATGAATTTAGGACTCCTCTAATAAACGTGGGCATACTCTCAAATGCGCTCGGCTCCAGTGCGATTAAACTTGGAAACTCAAATGTTGTTTGTGGCATACGCGCCGAATTAGCTAAGCCACGACCGGATTTGCTGGGGCATGGATATATTGTACCAAATGTGGATGTTTCATTGATATCATCAACACGCGGCATAAACGAAAACGATCTGGAATTGCTGACTTACAAACTGTACAATCTTTTCAATGATTCCGTTGTGGTCAAGTTGGAAGACTTGTGCATTGATAGGAAGAAATTAGTGTGGGCCCTTTATCTTGACGTCATTTGTATGGATGTCGATGGTGGGCTTTTCGATGCAGTGGTTTTGGCTTGTGTAATGGCTTTAAAGAATTTGAAACTACCGTTGGTGACTTATGATGAAAAAACAAGTAAAATTGAAGTTGGATCGGAGGAGAAAAAAATAAATGTCAACACTTACCCAGTAACAACTACGCATGGCGTTTGCGACAACGATTTAATAATGGACCCCACATTTGACGAAGAGCTGGCTTCAAGTTCGTTGATGCACATCGGCATTTTTGATAATGAAGTGGGATATATTCAGAAGATCGGTGGAAAACCAATCAAGTTTGAAGATATGGAAACTTCAATAACAAATTCAATGAAAAGGGAGCTCGAATTATGTGAAGCTATAAATAAGCAATAAACTATTAATAATATATTTAAAAATGGAAATTATGAGTATGAGTAACTTTAATAGGTATGGAATTAATTGTTATGAGTATGGAATTAATTGTTATGAGTTTGTAATAATTGTAATGAGTAATGGCATTAACTTTAATGAATATGGAATTATCCGTCCTGAATATATACTTAACTGTATAACATTAATGTGCGACTACCAGGACATCCATTACCCATTGTAGCTTTATAACAGCACTGAATTCCAAAAAATTACTCATAATTATCTGACGCAGTTTCTTTGAAAGCTGAAATCTTAATGAGAGGAAGGACAAATCTTATGCTCAATATCTCTGTGTGCGGGTCTGTATTGTAGGAGTTTTTGATACACATATTAAACGTACTGTTAACATAGATTCCAGATACTGAGGACCTTTTTCAACTTAGTTTACTCACACATACAGAATGCGTGTGAAAGTTTTTCAATTTGACGTCCTTTGCCGATGTGCATGTTCTCTTAGCTATTTCATTTCCCGTCAGTTGCTCTTATTGCGTTTACTTGCCTCTGAATTGATGTTATCGGTTAGGGTTAATGTGTGGCTTGATTGTTCACCTTTAGTAGTATAAAAACCACATCATCATTTGTAGCAGATTTGACGGTAAAAATTTAGAATATTCAACATTATTATGAATGATAAAAGGTTTTTCATCGCTTAGTGCGTTTTCTCTATCCTTGATAAGTTGGACTGGTTAACCGTTTAGTCCACGCATAGGTTAGGTCCTTAACTATGCAATCCTTGATTAGAGTAATTTTAATGGTTTTTCTTAAATAAAAATGTCATTGTATTCCTATAACTTTGCGGATGTGGTCCGACCTGACCCGCAAGGTTGATATATGTATGTGTTCGTAGATAGTAAGGAAGCTGAGTAGTCATATTTATGATACATAATATAATTTGTTTCGATGACTTGTATATATATATTCTTCTATGGGAATGAAATAAAATAAGTTTTATTATATTGTTTTCATCGAATATAATTGCGATCGAAATACAGACACTACAATTACTTAGCACATTTTTAATCAAACAAAATGTCGAATTGGAGAGCAGTTTTAATTTGTGTAAGTCATCGAATTATGCAAAACAAATGAGTAGCAGAATCCATACACGTGTTTACTTCCAATCTGGCTCACAACAACAATAACACCAACGAATGCATATAAAAATAAATTTGTTTATGATTTCCCTGTAAGATTCTGCATATTCATCTCGTGCTATAGCGATAACTTTATCAGTTGAAACTTAATGAATTGTATAAGGCAATAAATGTTTTTCAAATCGAAACTATCAAAGGGATCATGTCGCACAAATTAGGCGCCTATGGCAGACTCCACAAACTGGTCCCTTTCGTTGCTGCCTCGACACTCAACACCCAGCTGATTGGTCGCCCCTTTACCCCATGTGACCGTTCAATCTAGAAACTGTTATTACAAGCTTATTTTTAGTGCCAATGCCTTACTATTCCACTTCTTAATAGCGTTATCAGTTTAAACACCTTCAACAATGCAGCTGCCGCTTAGTTTCCCACTTTAAGTGCAACGCTTGCTGATTTGAAAGTGTAATGGCACTGCTTTCGACATGGAGAAAATGCGGCCATAAAGAAGCATCCAGAGCAAAGTGTGGTGAACAGAGATGTAGATTGATACGTAGGTGAGTGTGCGGATCCTTCAATGTGTGCTTTTATGGTCTCTGAAGATTTCACAGTGGTGCAGCTGCGATTAAGAAAGTTTAGAAATTGCACGTACCCTCGGGCACTAGAATGCCGGGCACTGCTACAGAGTCTAACAGCGAAAATGTTTGATGTGTTTTACCTTAATTTCACTCAGTCCAGATTAGCATGGGGCAACTGCATAGGCGGATCTTCTCTTATAGAGCTGGGCACACTGGAACTATTCTTCATTTCATTTCAACTAAAATCCCATCCAAACTGAACCCATTTGATATTATACTCTCATATCTAACCTTCATGTGCAAACTGGAAATACTTTATTTTCCAGTTTCAGTTCTGCTCAGCTATCATTCTGGAAAGGAAACAGTTTTCCATGACTAGATTAGACTGCCTTTATATACTAAGCTTACTTACGTGTATGTTAAAATATTATAATCGTATATATAAAAAATTTGCGCGATACACAATTTGTAGTTACGTTTAAGTAAATGGAACGGGACAGGAGGCGTGGCCTTGTGACGTCTTAGAACATCTCACCACCAGCAGAGATAAGCCAAATGTGTTTATTATTCTGTGGCAGCAGAGGGTAGGCTGAGGTTATCTGTACTTTTCTTGTGCACTAAGATGGTACGAGTGCTTCCACTTAATGGCCAAACACTCATTAGGTAAGTATTTTGAATGAATAATATGAGGCACATAACTTGAATTAGAATTGTGTTTTATATAGTATATGAATATACCTAGTTTCCAGTTTCAATAAACTTATGATTATGTGGTAAAATTTCGGATTTGTGTCGAGCTAAAGAACATTGAAAATTATTTACCAAGTCGAGACTTTCAAAATAATTAAAATAATTGGTATAACTACAAACTGAAGGGTCACTCCGGCCAGAAGTATGAGGCGCTAAAGAGAGACTAGCAGTTTGGAACGCTTAATTGGACTTCGTAAGCTGTAATTAGGGAACTATTGGAGAGAGATGGATCTGTTCCACCGTGGACGTAAGCACATAAAGAATAACTAATCGGTAAATAAATTGGCATACTTTAATATAATAGATTTATGACGGTTATCAATAACAAACGATTGGGAATAATATTATAAATATATACAAACTTAATTTAATATAATAAATATAGTTAGTTAATAATATAATAAAACATATTCCAAAAAATTTATCATTTAATAACATGAAAATCCCAATTTCGGCAAAAACTAAATAACCACATTATTAGAATCCCTTATAAGAGAACTTGCGGATGAGGGTATGCAACACTAAATGGACGCATAAGCTTTCTAACTGAATAATAGCAGGAGATTATTTGAATGGTTCCCAAATAAGTGCCATATATACAGCTTTGCAGATATGTATATACAAAAATTTACTATCAAAGTGATGCTTAAGAAATTGTATGCTAAATGGATGTTTCGACAGGTTGCTAAACTGATTTCATGGTTCTACGAGTATTGAAGGCCCCACTTCTATCTCTCTAAGAAGTACAAATTCTATCATAGTGAATCTTAGCAACTGCAATGACAGGTGGCGTCCACCGTTTAGAAGTGTCCTTTGATTCCATAGATTCCAAATATTTCTCTGTTACTATATTTTAATGATACTTTATGAGTTGGTGCAATGATATATTTCAAGTTAGATATTATTTAATGGTTCCTTATCGACGAAAAGTGAATATATTCTAGCAAAAATAAAAGATGATTGCTTCTTTTCAAGTTGTGTATATTTAAAATTCAGTTACTCATCTTTTTTGTCAACAAATTCGTTGTGAAGTGGTTGAAACATAATTTTTGTGGCATCAATTATACATGGAATGTGTGACACATCAGTAGTAGGTATATTTGTTTCCCGGTTTACCACGCAGGAAATCAGTTTAGGAATCACAAAAAAGTACCATCTATCCCTATATTGGCTAAGCATCACTGTTTGATAGTAGATTAGATTAGATTAGATTGCTTGAGAGCAAGAACAAGTCACCTGGTCACTACGGCCACCTTTGGACCTATTGTGACAAGTTCTGTAGTTACAAAACATCCCAGAGTTTAGAATTCGTTAAGAATTCTGAAACCTTTCCTAGCAGATTTGTCCACAATTTCCGACGGTTCTAGGCCTGGTCCTGGTTTCCTGGTCTGGTCCAGCTTAGACAGTTCCATTGACACAACAAATGTTCAGATGTTTCCTCTTCTTCGCTTTTTTTATAGTAATTTTGGAAACAAATTTTGCATCATTCGGAATGTCCTTCCTTGTTCCTTGTACAAAATTATATCGATCTATTACCTTTACAATAGAAACTGTATTTAGATTATAGAGTCCTGGTAATGCTGGCAATTGAAAACTCATCTCCACTTCAGTACCCATATCAAATTGATTTGTTCTTAACTATATGAGCACCCCAGAATTTCTGTAGAGGAATAGGCTTAATTTCAATAAACGAGTGTGCAAATAGTCTGGAAATTCGAGTACTTTCTGTGTATATATAAATATAATGTAACAATCATATTTTTCAAGTTCTTTCGCACTTGGAGAAATATAAATTTCGCTAATTCAAAGCGCTGGTCTGAATATGTACTTAAGAGGGGATCTCTCGAATTAGATTAAACATATGATCAGAATGACCGACCGTGGTCAGTCAAACTGAGATAATATACATCCAAATCAAACTAGTAATAAATAGATATAGTCGGTCATAACGAATTCTGTGAATGCGCTACATGCTGTGTTATTGTTAGTTACGCTTTCTTTTACATGACACAATTGAAATTGAGTATATACAGTTATAAAGCTTAATACTTTATAGATTCTGTATAATAGGTGTGGCAGTTGCCATTCCTTATTTCGAATACAATATTGAACAGTCTTTGATTTTGCAAATTCTTAAAGAAAAACAAGTAAATTTTAATTGGTAGGTAAAGGAATAGGATACTTTTATTGTCTGAAAAAGAATACTTGGGATTCCGGGAGATAATGGGATTATAAAATTGGATAATAGAAGGGGAAAGAAGTTGAGAAAGAGATTAAAATGATTGGTGAATCACGTTTGCCCGCCCAATTTCAAAGTTTTACCGGTAAACGACAGATGATGATACAATATTATTATTGGCTGTAATGCTCTTTGACCTGCTGCGCATAGTGATGACATATTAATTGAACATCTATTATGATATCATTCAAAAACCTCTTCGAAAATTCCAAAAAATATTATAAATATGTATCGGAAAGTATTTCCAACGTGCACTGTTACTATGCCTACTATGGAATACTAGTTTGTATTGCTGATTGTAGGGTGTGCATGTACAAATGTTTGAATTTAAAAGAAAGGTTCGCACATTCAGTGCGGTTTCTAATGACAACACAATGGACACATACACGCGCCCCTTAACTGGGGTCAAGTCACCAATAATGATTTTCAATTTTTTTGAATGTTTTTGTGTACAGATTTGTTTTTTTATTTTTTTTCTTTCTAAAGATGACGATAATGAACTATGAAAGAATTGAAAGAGATGAGCTGCTATTACCAGGCAGTGTGAATGTACTTGATCTCAGGGAGACCTCAGTTATCGGGGGTCTAAAATTTTGATCACATAGCTATTATTTTGGAAATTAATTGTTGTTTTTCTCAAGTAGTCGCTGTGTTCTATTCCCCAAGTTCAAATAAGAGGATTTGTTTACAGAATATCATTATTATTATTTTTATTAATGAAAAAATAAAAAAAAATCTTACACAGCGCAATATGTTTATTTTATTTGCAAAATTGAAAATAAAAACAAATATTAATATTACGTACTTGAAAAAAATTATTTTGCATATATTATACATGAAGAAGTTAATGCACTAATTTAATAGATTTCACTTTTTTACATAGTCATAACTTATCTACGATTAAAAAAAATAAAAGAAAAAAATCTATTTGGAAGCATCAAAACAAAATAATAGCGATTTGCTGATAATTGGCGGTGGCTTTTGTAATGAGAAGTTTATAAATGAAACTCAAATCGTCATATGGAAACAGTTGATAGAAAATCGTCGTTGAACAAAGTGAGTCTCGTTGGAAGAAGTGTGGAAGTTGGATTTGGATTGCCCTTAATTTGTAAATTGTGTTCAGGACTACAATTAAATTATTGAAATTAAATAAAACCAATTACTTTAATAATATTTGCTCAACAGGACATTTACAGTAGAGAAAACTAAAATATTTTGTTGAAATGAAATGAAAATTTTTTAAACAGGATTGCTGAAACTAAAATTTTTTATTAGTAGTAAACTTAAAGGATTTGATTGAAAATTATTTCATTGCTTGGATGAACTTACTCACATATATACATAATTATGTACATACATTTATGTGGAAAGTTGCAACTCTGCTATCTGCTGAAACAAACAGACCTAAGTACACATGTGTTAAATGTCAAAAACAGCTGATAATCGGTATCGGCGTTGAAACTTCCACGATATGCGGCTTACGGAAAATCTGCTCGTTCCAATTGGATTTTTCGGCTGCCGCTCAAATTTCTGACATAAAAACATATCGAAAATGTTTCTGTTTCACTTTTTTAAAGAGCGTACCGCAAAATGTAAAAGGTGAGAGAGCGACAAGTAATTGAAATAGAAAATGAAGGTGAACAACCATTGCTATAAATTGAGCATAAATGATAGTGGCTTGCTGCCTTATGTCTTGCGAATTTTGTTTCGGCTGTTTTTGAGGTGTACATAAGGCAGCGAGTTTTGAGAGCGATATAGGCAATGCGTACACTTTGGTATTGTCTCATTTGTTACAGTCGTCTGACATACGGTATAAATTCTCAATGTGGCAATGCGATTCCACTCTTTTTCTACACTATCATCGGGGAGTAACGACGTGCCGCTGGTTTGATCGCAGTCAGTGTGTGTCCAAGGAAAATTGCAAATAGAAGGGAAAAGTAAAAAGTTCTAATAAAAACATTGCAAAATAGAAAATTTAGTGTGTGTGGGAGTTTCCGCAGAGTATTCACGTAAAATTTTGTTACATAAAAATTCAATTTTATACAAAGAAAAATACTTCCACCGCATCGAAACATACATAGTAGTGCAATTGCAAATTAAGCTCAATCTCAACAAGCCAAAGTAACTTCCACGCGTTTTTGATTTTGGGAAAAATCAATTTTTTACACTAAATCGCCTTCAATTCTCAACAGTATAGAAATACAACAAAAATGCCACAAACTTCAGGATTGGTAAATGGCCACTCGAACGGATGCAATGGCAATAGCACATCCTATGACATGGAAGATGGACAAACATTCTTATTCACTTCCGAATCCGTGGGAGAAGGACACCCAGGTACGTTTTGCAAATATTTCTATTTTTTGTGTGATGTATTCTGTTTGCTAATTTCCGTTATCAAGGTTTTATAAATTGCGTGTTGTTTTTGAAATGTCAACGCTAGATAGATAGAAGACGGCTAGTTTAACCGACAGTATCCCATTCCCAAATTAACGCTAGACTAGCAAATCGAGAAAAAATTGTGTGGGCTCTGCATCCAATTCAGATATTTGCGCACTATTGCATCATTTTTATAACACTTTCGCTGCTCACAGAGAATTGCACGTTTTTTGTACGCGGTGCGCAGAGCTAAACATTAAATTGTGAAATGCATTATTAATCCTATTGCCGCATCTTGATATCAACGCAGGATTTTTGCTCCAAACATTGTGATTTCTTTATACTTTTACCTGGCGCACAATTGTGATATTTAAAAGCAATTTCTTAAATTTCTAACCAATTTTCGGCTAGTCTGCTCTTTTTCGTTTTGCTTTCCAACAAAATGGCGTCTACGCTAAAGTCGGCCGTCTGCTTGACACGGACGTCACCAGCTCTCGCACTGTGCCTATGCGCCTCTTCTATGGGTGGCTTAACTAAAGCAATATTTATGTTTCTAAGAATAATATTATGTGTAGCCACACGCATGCAATTTGTGCTTGCCATCTGATTTCCCTAACTGATCTATGGAAATAGCGTTTCCCTTGTGATTTATAAGGAAAACGTGCGTTTTCTCCCCCTCTTCGCGTACTTGTAATTATATTTAGAATAAGTCAGTTTAAGGGTGACCAAGTGATCAATATTTTTTATTTATTTGTGAACTTTTACAACCATAAACTCTTTCTGTCTTTTAATTATAAAAGATATGCCGTTGACGTTGTGTAGATTAATTTTATTTACACTTACGCAAATTTGGACTCGAAAAGTTTCATCGCAATTGCGTGTACGCAATGCCTACGTACTAGCCTAAAACCCACTATAAACTATTATTTGTTTATTTATTAAGACTGGCCACCTCATATAGTGCTTTCGATTGAAAATTCCCAGAGCAACTTCTGATATGCATGCGCACCATGTGCTCCGACTGTTTAAAATTCCATATAAACGCTCTCGCCAGCTCATATTTAATGAAATATGTATTGCGCTGTTCTCAGAAATACAAGAGTAGCAAGAGTATCGATACCTGGCAGACGGGTAATTTAAAGTATCTTAATGCAAAATGCTGCGAACTCTGTTTTACCTTACATTTTATATATTTTGTTTTATTTGGCAAATTCGTGCTCACACACTCGCACACATACACATAAACTCATTTATTTTCAATACATTGCGAAATACAAACAAATGGGAAAAAACGTCAAATATACAAAGAAAAAAAAAACCAGTTTTCAGCTGTTACAGAGAACTCTTTTTCTCCAGTTCTTAAAGCTAGAAGCGAACATACTTTGTATTTTTTGTCTTGCTGCTAGAATACAAAAAGCCGCGGTTCTACATTTTATTTGTTTTATGCTTTTAACACATTTCCCCCTCTGACGTCCCCGACTGCTTGTAAGCCACGTGCTTTATGAAATCCATCAAAATCGTGTCAGTCACTACCGGCATTGCTGTGTAGTTAGATGCAGATTCGTGGCTTTTCCGCAGAAATGTGTACAGAAATATTTATGTTCATACGTAAATAGTATATTCGTAATGTTTTTGTATTGAAATTGCTTATTGCATTATCAGAACTGTTGATAATAATATATTTGAGTGATGATTATTTGACTGCTCTTTTCCAAAATAAACGCGCATCGCCCGTGCCAAAAAATTGATAACAAAGCGGAAGCAGAGAACATTAATTAATAATTGCAATCATCCTAATTAATGTGTTGGCGTAGTTATTAAGTAGCAATATTAAATGTTAGTTAAAATATCGCCTGATAAAGAACTAGATCAAGGCCAAATACTCTGTAAGATCCTTTTCCGATTCTATTCCGTTGATTCATTTGAACTTTTACTCAGGAAAATAGCAAAAATTCCAAATGTCTGCTTTCCCATGGCGGCACTCTCAATAATTTTGCAATTGTTCAGCAATCAGATTGTAACTTCATAGGAGAAAAAGAGTTCATGCGACAGCTTCCATTTAGCATATGTATCTTAATGTACAGTAGCGAGCAAAATGTGTACTTACAACACCATTTTCCTAATTTTATATTGGAATTCCACATTTCTACCAGTACTATTTGTATTTTTTGCAGAAAATGGTGCTAACGCTCTTCAGAACAATCACTTCTTCATCTCGTTTATTTCTTGTTCGCATTAGGAATCGAAAATGTCAACAAAATATTATTGAAACGCAGTTTTATATGCGTATTTGCGTTTGCATATTATATCTGAGATTCGACTACTTTAATTAAGTGCTTTGACACACAATTTGTTTGGCGAATTTCTGTTTTATTCCCCACCATTTACTAGGTTTTTATATTCCGTATTCTATATTTGTTGGAATATGGTTTATAAATATATCTACCAGCGTAAGTTTGTCTTGAGTGTGATAAATAAAGAATTTTAAGCATGTTAATAAAAATAAATTACATACATGCAAATAAATATAAACTGAACATGAAAATAAAAATTATTTGGAAAAACCCAATAAATACCTTTAAAATTATGAAAAATATGCCCCCATAAACTCTGATAATAATAGCAAATTTAAATTTCTTCTGTATAATTAGAAAAATAACTCTGACAATAATATTAAATCTACATTTTCTCAGTATAATTTGAATATAAGGTGGAATAATGATTTTCTATATTTTTCATTACAGTTACATTCGTTGTTTCCTTTTGTTGCAAATCTACATTTTCACAGTATAATTTGAAAAATTATTTATGGTGGAATAATGCTTTTCTATACTTTTCATTGCAGTTACAGCAGTTTCAAGGGTGCATATTGCTCTGTTATGCATCTTCCTTATATCTCCTGTCAAACCAATAAAACGTTAGCTTCTTCAGCTTTATTTATGTTTTTTGGGATAATCGTCAATTCATTGGACTTGTCCCTGAAACGTTGCCATATCAGTTGGTATTTTCCTTTCCTCAGCTAATTATGGCCTAGTTGTGTCTGAAACGATAATGCATCCAGTTTTAGTTTGGGTTCAGCAGCATACAAATTGATAAGCTTGCAACTAATTTGAACTCTAGTGTGAACTCAGTGAATTGCAGTATTTCATGTACTCAGGCCTCAGGCCGTCGAGAAATTGTGTGAGTCTGCTAAAAAAATTGGCATATTTTGCAAAATTTGTCAAAATCATTTGCAATTAATAGTCTACACACGCTGTTATCATATAGCAATGGGTCGTTAATTGAAACCATGAATTTAAATGATGACTTTTCACTCATTAAAATGAAATTGTCTTTCGAACAAAAAAAAATAAATAAATATTAATAATCGTGGCTTATCAGCTTACTCCTGGAATTATGACGGGCATTGTATGTATTCTTAAAAGTAAAAAAATATTCGTAAAATTATAAGTAAAAATGGTCTGCTTAACGCGCAACCCAAACCCACAAAGAATCAAAAAAATTCTGTACATAAAATAAATTTTGCTTACACCGTTGGGGTGGCAAGCGGGGCGGTGTCAAATTGGCGCTTGTGCCGCCGCTCATTATCTCTAAAAACTGTTTATTTGTGTAAGAGTCTCTGTCTGGCCAAACCGAATTGTGTGAACTTTTGCCTACAAGGATAGTTTTTCGGGTTTTTTTTCGTTCTTTGCTGCCACATGTTTTCTTTCTTTTCATTTGTTTTATACATGTATGCCCGCTTCATATTTTTACATATACATTGGCTGCAGACAATACTCTGGTGGCATTGAATTTCACAGCTATTGCAAAAATTGTCAAGCAAAGTGGGAGCCAGATACTTGGGCTACGCTCGTGCCTCGTGCTCATGCTAAACGGTTCTCTTTGTATATATGATAGTATAATAAAATATTGGATTTGTCTTCCCGGGTCATTCTATATACTAGGATTACTACTGTAATAATGAACAATCTATTGCTCAGGTAGTTAGTGATTCTCCCTTTCAGCTTGCATATTTGATTTCATTACAAACATATTTCAAACATTATTTCTTCGTACGCCAACCTGACTACTTCTCTGAGATTGCTGGTGTATCCATGCTAAACTTTGAAACTTGATTCAAAAAGTTGCATGCGATAATTATGGCGAACGTTCCTTCTCGTTGTGATTACATTGAATTGCATCTGCTTTATAAGCCATTGAAATCAGCTGGCGGGCGACCTACTCTCGGCCAGGGTGTGGCATTTGCCTCGATGTCTGTCTAATGATTATCTATCCCTGTTTTTTTTGTTTTGCTAGTCATGCATTCATTTCGTTATCATGAATTATGGTGATGAACTCTTCACACACATCTCCCAGACAGCATAGAATTGTTAGAAGATTTCTGTAATATTATTCGTCTCCTCTATAGGCAAAAATTTGTCATTTTCATTTTAGTTTTCATTGTGTTTTTAATTGTTTATATTTGTATTCATTTTTATTTTATTTACAATAATAATATAACTCAAAAAATAAAATTTTCTCATTTCTTGGTTATTTTTAGACAAAATGTGCGATCAAATCAGTGACGCTATATTGGATGCACACTTAAAGCAAGATCCCAACGCAAAAGTTGCATGCGGTAAATATGTTTTTCTTTGAATATATACAAATATATATTTATTTGTTTTGCTTTTTGTTTTCCAATGTTTGAGATGTTTATTTATAAATTGTACGTAAAAGACTTTTTTAAACTAACACGCATGTATGCAAATACAGAATTCCTACCAACACAAACATACACACGCACGCATATGGGTATGCAATAAAATACTTTCAGCAATTATTTCTCTCATGAGATATTTTTTTAAATTTCGGTATAAAGCAATACTCTGCCCAAGTTTCCAGTGGTTTGCATTATATTTTCAACCAATTTAAACGCAATTATAAGTTTATTTAAAAAAAATTATTAAAATCAGACTAAATAAGTTTAGTCTACAGTTTAATATTAATCGCATGTAAGAATTAATTGGTGAAAATAAGCACAATTTTGAGTAGAAGAATATTGAATTTCTTACAACTGCGTATGTGCATTCGGGTGCCATAACAACAGTTGAGATTTTTCCATGTTATTTGCTTTTAAAAAGATTATCTTCCATTGGTACAATGAATTTGCGATTTTTACTGTACCGGCAAATATAAGCAAGCATGCTCGTAGAGCAGATAAGAGTGTGCTGACCCTAAAGGAATACGTTAAGCCCTATTCTGAATAAAAACTCCCGGAGAATTTCGCCTTCATCTCAGGCAGGAATATATGGAACGTAGAACAAATGCCACTACTAGTGTTTATAAAGAATAAACTAGTGTTGTTTATAAAGAATAAACTAGTGTTGTTTATAAAGAATAAACTTAATCAATCTGCCTGTGATTGATTTTCTCTTGGTTGGTCCAGTAATGCGTAGAATTATAAATATTTCTTCAGGGACTTTAACTTTATGTGAGTCTCTGTCTCTGTCTCTGTCAGCAGCCGTCATTTGACCAAGTTCCGTTTCAATCAAGCTCTGAAAAATCTCCCTTAAGTCGTCAATCCTGACATTCTGTTGAATATCTACAACTTAAGTCTGCACACTGCCATTTTTATTCGTCATAAAAATTCCGATTCCGGTCAGCCTCAACTTTGAACACATATTAAATTTCTACTAAAATAAACTTACAATGCGCCACAGGCGTGCCTTCTGCGATTCGCATTCTTCATTGTAGTAGCCTCCAAGACAGTTTCCTCACATTACCCGAAAGCGTGCGCATTCGGTATTTATCCTAAAAAAATAAACTCTGGCGGTGTTTAGTTTTCAACAGCTTCGCTTGCAGTTTAATGTGATATTCTAAAGAGCTCTTTTTGCATACACGTGTGTTGTAGTTTTAGACTTTTATTTTTAATTATTGAAATTCATGCTGATTTGTTTTCCCATTTTCTATTACAGAAACAGTTGCTAAGACTGGCATGATCTTGCTTTGCGGTGAAATAACATCAAAAGCCGTGGTCGACTATCAGAAAGTCGTGCGCGACACCGTCAAACATATAGGATATGATGATTCCTCCAAAGGTAAGTTGGACAGGGTAGTTTATGACGAGAACGTTTAATATTTAATTAAAAAAAACTTAATTGTTTTGAGTACATAAAAAAAAGAAAAAGAAAAAAAATGTGACCAACCAACTCGAAACGAACTTTCACAGCTTTTCACAGTGGGGACAATACTCAATATATTTTTTGTCAACTGAAAGTGAAGTGAAGAAGAAGTACCTACCAATTTTTTTTTTATACTCATTACAAACGAAAATCTTTTCTAAACATACAAATTTGTAAAATTCCAAAGGTTTTGATTGGAAAACAGTCAATTTGCTCGTTGCCATCGAACAACAGTCGCCCGATATTGCCAATGGCGTACATGTTAATCGCGAAGATGACGATGTTGGCGCTGGTGATCAGGTATTTTGATAAATCTGCTTGAATCTACAATTTTTGTTGTTGTTGTTCTTTTACTTACTACCGCTCTGGCCTCCTAAGAAAAAACAAACATATACTTATAAAAAAAAAACCAATATATATATATGTATATATATATATACATAGTATATATATGAGAAAACAAAAAACTGTGTCTACAAAACTTGACATTGTCGTTTTTTGATATTGATTTGGCCCATTTAACAACCCTCATAAAAGCGCCACGTTATTCAAACCAAACGCATACCAAGAAGCTCATCTATTTATTTATTTTAATCTATTTACAATCTGAAGTAGCAAAAGAAGTATTTATTAGAAAACAATTGTTGTTTTTTCATAAAAAAATTAAATAAAAATTATATTTCGTTGTTACTTGGGCGAAATTTTCTCAGTCACCATCATCAGAACTCATTATTCATGGACATCCAAATCGGGGAGGAATGAATTTGTTCGCAAAGGATGTCAAATAAAATGCGTCATGTTTGTTGAGGACTTGTAATTCATAAGAGTGGATCTGTATAAGTATAAACATAAGTTTGGTATTATTAATTAGGAAGAATACAACTGGATAGAGAAGGGAACAAACTTTTTGTATAGCCAGTAGTATGTAATATGGTTGAATGACTACGGTACGGAGCCACTCCCTAATTACGTTATTCAGCTTATACATACGTACGTATGTCGATAGGGAGAGATGATATTAAATAAAAATATATAATATGTAAATTGGCAGTTGTGTTCTGTCCCTTATTTCTCCTCGATATATGGATACATATATCAGCAGCATGTAGGTACCGCATCTGTTTATACATTCCTAATTTGTGGGTAACATTCTAGAAGTACACCCATTCTAGTTGCACACTTTGCATGGGGAAAAGTTTTCAGCTTCTTGCCTCTATTTTTCTATACGATTCTAAGCATGGCTCAAAGTATTACTTGGAAGATACTTAAAATAGTGATTCCCAATCGCAAGGATAAGTGATAAGAAAGCTAAGAATTTCTGGAAATAGCTCTATAAAGCTGGATAGCCTGTTAGGATATATTAAAAAACAGCGAACAGCGCTTCATAGCGTAAAAAAATATGGTGGACTCGTAACAGAGGAAAATAGGAGTGGTGGAGTGGTCAGAGAGGAAATGTGTTTTCCCCAGAAAGCATGTGGCATGATCCTTTTCTCATAAGAATATATCGTAATTGTTCATTATCTCCTTCAATCAAATATTGTGCGATGGCGATGATATCAAAACGGGCTATATTTGTATTGTTCCATTATGGCTCAGGTCATGGTGAAATTAGAGATGGTGAAACGTGACATTTTCATTCTCTGAGTTGACTCAAGTAAACCTAGTGAGGGCAGTTGAACTTATTTCCAATTATTAGAGATGTGGTTAACAGCCAGTCGACTCTTCTGTGTGGATATAGTCAGGTATAGAAGCTACGTTTGTATTCGAATTTAAGGATCCTGAAAACTGGATTTCCAATCCGGACAAAAGTGTCTCAGTGCCGAAATTATTTTGTATGCAAGGATTGGATTTTAAAATATTGAAAAGTTCTTGTTCCTCTTCAAATTGGAGTAGCAAAACTTTGTGACGTGATTATTTACTTGGAATACTTCGCAGTTACTTGGGATACTTTTCAGTTACTTGGATACTTCTCAGCTACTTGGAATGCTTCTAGTTACTTGGGATAATTACCAGTTACTTAAGATAGGGAGGAGGTTATTTGCTTACGTTCATTCGTCTCGTAGGGGTTCATATGTAAATTAAGTGTAGCCTATTTAAATATAATAAATTATTAACATTATTTATTAAGCATAAAATCACGATAAAGAATAATTAGAATCAAACTATGAAACTATACAGAATTAATTTAAAAAGTTATATAAAAAAATAATGTAAAATGTATATAAAAAAAACTACAAACTATATATAAATAATAAAAAAATTTATAAATAAACACTATAAAATATATATAAATTTAAAAAAAATAAATATATAAAAATGTATTATCAACTCGTACAAATATAATATAAAAAAATTAATTATTAAAAAAATTTTTATTAAAAATAAAATTCATTATTAAAACAAAAATAACATTAATAAAATTAATTGTTAAAATATACTTAATAAAACAAATATGAAAGAAATTAATTACATAATTAAATTAAATGTATAAAAAAATAATTAATAAAAAAAAATATGAAAAAATCAATTATTTAATTAAATTAAATGCAACAAAATTAATTATTAAAACAAATTAAATGTAAAAAAATCAATTATGAAAATAAAAATAATATAAACGAAATTAATAAAATTAAAGGCATACGAAAAGATAACAAATAAAATACTTAAATGAAAATTATGAATAATAATGAAACAAAAATTGTATTTTATAAATACTTAAATATGAAAAAAATAGTTTAAATTAAAATTGAGAATAAAAATTAAAAATAAACAAATAATAATAAACGAATAATAATAAATTAAATAATAATAAACAAATAATAAATGAATAATAACAAACAAATAATAAATTAATAATAATAAACAAATATATGAATAATAACAAACAAATAATAATAAATGAATAATAATAAACAAATAATAATAAATGAATAATAATAAATGAATAATAATAAATGAATAATAATAAACAAATAATAATAAATGAATAATAATAAACAAATAATAATAAATGAATAATAATAAATGAATAATAATAAATGAATAATAATAAACAAATAATAATAAATGAATAATAATAAACAAATAATAATAAACAAATAATAATAAATGAATAATAATAAACAAAAAATAATAAATGAATAATAGCAAACAAATAATAAATTAATAATAATAAACAAATAATAAATGAATAATAACAAACAAATAATAATAAATGAATAATAATAAACAAATAATAAATGAATAATAATAAACAAATAATAATAAATGAATAATAATAAACAAATAATAATAAATGAATAATAATAAACTAAGAAGAATAAATACAAAATAATATTGAAACATTTTAAAAATAAAAATATTAAACTAATAAATAAAAAATTATAACAAAAAACATGAAAACAAAAAGAATATTAACAAGAAACAATAAAAACAAAAAACTAGTAAATACAAAATAATAAACTAATATATAAAATGTAATAAAAAAATATTAAAAAAATAGTAAATAAAAGTTAATAAATGAAAATTGATGAATTAAAAAAAAATTGAAAATATTAATAATAAACATAATAAATAAATAGAGAAATAAATGAAACTGAAATAAAAAAACTGGAAAAGTGAAAATTATAAATTAAATTATTGAAAGTTATAAATTAAAGGAAAGAAAATGAATAATAAAAATAAATTCAGATTCAGAATATATTACAAAAAAAGGAATATTAAATTCAAAGTGAAGAAAAGCAAGTTAATAATAAAACAAAATTTATAGCAAATCCAAAAATAACAACAACAACAACAATAAAATAATTGCATGCTATTTGGTTAGAAATAAGAAAGTGTGACGTCATTTGCACAGATACCGCATAAGCAGCGCTGGTCTCGCGCTCTGGCGCAGCCGTATCTGCGCCTTCAAGGGTTGATGTTGTGTTCGTCCTTGGGTAGATGTAAACAATTATGGGAAAATCAATATAATTATATATGAATATATCTTGAAAAATACAGTCTCATGTTTCTACAATATTTATTACGTATTCTGATTATTTTTGTGCGCATATTTTTTCTCTTTTCATACGAAAACAATAAAACTCAAAAACTTACAAAAACAAAACTGTAAATCAAAATGAAAATCCAACTGAACATGAACCAAAAACAAAACCAGGTTTCGATTATAAAACTTGCAACGTTTTGCTAGCATTGGACCAACAATCGCCCGAAATTGCAGCCGGAGTGCATGTTAATCGTGCCGACGAAGAGATCGGTGCTGGAGATCAGGTGTGCTCGACCTACCTACCTACCTACCTACATACCTATCTAGCTAACTACTGCATTATATATTCGTAAAGCATTTTTCTCGTTTTCCACGTATTTTATTAACGTAGTTGAAAGTTGTTAAAGCGTTTCTTAATGAATTTATAGTAAACTTTCATAGCACCTGTTATATGGCATTATAGCGTCGTCGTGCCTGTGAGTAAGGCACTAAGCTACACATTTCTCTTAATATTGAACTGGTTTAAACGCCATGCAACCAGTATGGCGCTTGGAACAAGTCAATATTACGAAGAAGCTGGCACTTTTAGTGACTTTCCTTCTATTCACATCACACGACGACGATGCATATTGTATATTTTTTATATGTTTTCTAATGCTAATATTGGCTGTGCCTCATGCCTTTATATGCTACAGCGCACACACGCACACACTCACGAACAGTTGCTACACTCGTGTTGGTAACTGGCCGGGCAAGTGCAGCTTGTTCTTGGTGTCACCTTAGCACATTTTGGTCCATTGCTGCGCCGTGGTTTTAAGGCGGTCTATGGTTTATGTATGTATGCATCCCCACAGCTTGGTGGGTCAAAATGTGCTCAGACACGGTTTAGAAAATTATACACAAATTATTATAAAAACGATACAAAAAGAATTGATTGGATTTCCACGCATTTTCTAAGCCCAACGTAAGAAACAAGCCTCACAGTTTTAAAGGATATCCGCGTTATTATTTTTTTATTGCAACTAAGCACTTACTCTACTCGCACATGGTGTACTATTTATTGCCTCAACTGTTTTGGTGTATCTATTATCATGATATTATCGTAGTATATGTATAGTAAAGAAAAAAAAATCAAAAAAAAAATTATGCACAAAATTCGAAATTTCAAAATTTTGTATAAAAGAAATCTTTATTTAGTTCTAGCGATGATTTGGTCCAATTTGTTAGAGCCACAAAATTTGAAGAAGTCTTCTTGTAGTCTAGTAACATTTTTCATATTGCATTTTTCATTGCTTTTGCTTTGCTTTGCTTGTTGCCTGCTTTTGTCTTTCTGCTTTTTACTCGTTTATTTTGTTTATTTATTTCTTTGTTTATTTGAGCATGTTTAATTTTCCGACTCCTTACTAACTCTGTAGTTAACTAACTTGGCTTTTGCTAATAAACTTTCTTTGTGTTTTTCTTGTATTATCGAACTTCTGCGGCATTCTTTACTCAACTTGTCCCTATTTCCAGGGTATAATGTTCGGTTATGCGACTGATGAGACCGAGGTATGCATGCCATTGACGGTTGTTTTAGCCCACAAACTGAATGAGAAAATTGCTGAATTGCGCCGATCTGGCGAATTCTGGTGGGCGCGTCCCGACTCAAAGACCCAGGTAAGTTCACATTTCTTCCCCATATTTTAACACAATTTTTTGTCCTACGGATTAGAAGAGGATTCGAATAGAAATTGGTACTTTGCTATGAGAATGTTAATGGAATATCACTCAAATCTCTTGAGTGAATATAGAGGAGTGTTATTGGAATCCTACTCAAATCTGAGGGAATTTACGGAGTGGCATTGATATTCCATTAAAACTCTTAGTGAATATTTTCAATTGTGAATTTCCTCCTACTCAAATCTGAGTGAATATTTCTATTGGAATACTAGTCTGGGACTAAAAAATTCGAAGCACCATTAAAGATTCATAATTAAATATATCATTCTTTTAATCTTCTCACAGGTAACCTGCGAATATCTGTTCAATCAGGGCTCCACGGTGCCAAAGCGTGTGCACACGATTGTCGTCTCCATGCAGCATTCAGAGAAGATTACCCTCGATGATTTACGTACCCATGTGATGGAGAATGTCGTTAAGAAAGTCATTCCCGCTAAATACTTCGATGCCAATACAATTGTGCATATTAATCCGTGTGGCATGTTCCACATTGGCGGACCCATGGGTGATGCGGGTCTAACCGGACGCAAAATTATTGTGGACACATATGGTGGTTGGGGGGCACATGGTGGTGGTGCTTTCTCCGGCAAAGATTTTACAAAAGTGGATCGATCGGCTGCCTACGCTGCGCGCTGGGTGGCTAAATCGCTGGTGAAGGCGGGTCTGTGCAAGCGCTGTTTGGTGCAAGTCTCTTATGCCATTGGCTTAGCCGAGCCGCTCTCCATTACGGTCTTCGATTACGGCACCTCACACAAAAGTCAAAAGGAATTGCTCGAAATTATTAAGCGCAATTTTGACTTGAGACCCGGCATGATTGTGAAGTAAGTCAAAAAGCCCTTCCGCGCATACCAAATTCTTGAGTATGATGTATTAATTTTAATTTCTCTTGCGCCCCTACAGAGACCTCAACCTTAGACAGCCCATCTACCAGCGCACAAGTACTTATGGCCACTTTGGCCGTGACGGATTCGCATGGGAAGAGGCCAAGCATCTGGAAACCAATTGACTAGGAGTTAAAAACATGCAGGAGCTGCCGCAGCCACCGTGTGCTAAAATGTGTAAAACCGCGTAATTTTTAGTTTTTAATTTAATTCTTTTAATTTTTTTTTTTCAATTGACGAAAAATATACAACACTGTATTTGTTGTAGTTTTTCTCAATGATTTTAATTATCATTTTTAACTATAAAAATATACATAATTTAGTTTTAGCTGCCAAACTATAATTAATCTTAAGTACTTCCTCCCACACCACTCCTTTGCAAGCGTGTACCACCACTCTTATCATCAAATTTCACCATGTATCTGTATAACTCTCACTATTAATGTAATGTCGTCGTCACCACCACATAAACCTCAGCATATGCATTTCCCAACTGCCTTCCATGCAGACAGACCGAACGAAAGAATTGGCCAGTGTCGTCTGCTCCGTGTGCTGATGGTGCACGTTCAAATGCGCCGTGCAATTTTTTAGTTTTATAAATTATTAACCAATTGTATTTAGTTAAAGTTCAAAAATTTTAAAACACAATCACCAACAAACATTTTAAATTGTATATTAAATTTTATAACAATGGTTTAGGAGGCGGAGACCCACGTAAAACCATTTTTAACAATTTGCATGCAAATTAGAATTTATTCTCGATGTAATGTAATTGAATGAAAAGCCAATTCAAATTTGACGTCGAAGTGTCCAAGTGCAAAATTGTAAACTTCGAAATTGAATTAAGATTATGTACCATTACGTTAAGCCTAAGCCCTCTAATCAATCCTATGTGAACATGAACATGAACAGTTTCAACAATAAACGTAATCTATTCTAAATTAAAAATAAAAAAATCGATTCCAAATGTGTTTCCTATTTGTTGACTTCTTATAAGGAATGCTTTTAAAAATCCCTTTCGAAAGATTCGTATGAAAAACGAACAGGGATGAAATGTACTCCGACTTGGGTAGTTAGTTCCAAGGAAATATTTTCTGGACTAGTGAGTATGTTCGGGGGTCACTTTGGGAAACTTCTCGAAATTTCGGGAAAACGTGTGGCACCAAAGCAAAATATGTGGAAAATGTGGTCTGGCGGAAAAGTCGGTACATTGACGCAGGCATGGGACGAAGTTCGAAACTCCACTTTGAAGGAATTTCGAAGTGTTTTAGGGAGGAGTGATGGTCTCAGTGGGGGAGAGGCATGTTTTAGTGAGTGCAATCCTCGCATACCAAATTTATGACGACAGTTTTGATAAAGCCACACGAGTGGAAAAAACTTATTTTATTTTATTATTTTTATTTATTTTATTAACTGTTAACTATAAGTTATATAATATTTAAGATATTGCATAAAACAGTTCTTAGTCTCGTGGAATACATTTAATGTTATCTCATGGATTTCCATTTCTAGAGTTCCCCAATCCTTTGTGTCAGCCAGCACACAAGCTAAGCGGGGGTCCTCTTTGCCTTATATACGAATATATTGCCAAAATGCAAATATGTCTTAAAAAAGAATCACAACTACAATTACCATGGTGTACTCTTCTATTTACACTATCATTCAGAACTAATCACCTCTAATGACTAAAGAGTAACAAATCACAAGTTAAATTCGTATTAATTCGAACCCGGCGCATCACCTCAGTCTCATAACAGTTGGCTCCATGGCCCGCTTCATTCTGCACATGCCGCCATAGCCGAAGGCCTGGTCGGGCGGGTGCTCAGGTAGAAGACGCCGCGTTTGGGCAAAGCTGGTTCGCCGCCCATATACACCTGAGCCTCACACTGCCGTCTGCCACAGCCGCACTTCTGTTCCTCTATGCTTCTATAACTTTTACACCTGATCGCTCCGAAGGCCCTTGCAGAGCGCAGCGATTCCACAAAGTAGTACAGCGAGCCGAAGTGATCGCAAGCGAAATCCGGTTCCATGGTGGTGACATTGGGACAGTGTGGTTGCCCCAACCCCCAGTTCGGATAGAATGAGGCATGGCCCAAACTATCCGCGGGGAAACCGAAGAGCGCCACATCCGTTTGTATGGACTCCACGTACAAAGCGTCGCTGGGCGTTAAACGCAAACCGGTATTTAAGTTCCGGTGTATGGGCCCGGCTGCATCCAGAGCGTATATGACGCCGTACTTGTCGGGATGCAGCAGTTTCCCCGCCATGCCCGCTATGTGGCAGCCAGCGCTATGTCCAATCAAATACATGTCCTTGTATGCTACGCCAGTCACTTGATGCAGAAACTTGGCGAATTCGTTGAATTTCTGGGAAATTTCCGTGATGGCACCCACCACACGAATATAGTTGATGTCCAGGGAGTAATCGCTCCAATTGACCAAGATGACATTGAAGTCGCCGATGGCCAGGTAAGCGTCCTTAATGGCTATATTCGAGCAGGTCGATGTCTGACCATTCCAACCGTGTATGCTGAACCTAAAACGACATTCAAACGGAATTTAGTCTCGCCACAATTTGTGGAACTGGCTCAAAATCGGCGTATTCGTTACTCGACTGTCATAGCGACGAGATTGCACAACAGAATCGTTGGTTTCTGAGTGGCTCTTTACTTTAAGTAACTCGCTAGAACGCAAAATTTGGCAGTTGAAAGAGCGTGATCTAATATTCCAGCGAGTGGCGAGTATTGAGAGTTCGCTTGTGTTGGACGATTTAATGAAATTAATGAAGTAAAAACGACCGTCGTGTTGGTCCGATATAGAATTACACGTTTCTGTTCCTGAGATTGTCCATTCAATGTGTAATAAAATGAGCTTAGTCCAGGAATCAATTAACAATTTCTACCCAAAATGTGCCAATTTAACGAGTAAATAAAGGAGCTTGGTCCAGAATTCAATTAACAATTTCGTCCCTCATTGTGCCTATTTAACGAGTAATAAAACGAGCTTAGTGCAGGGTTGAAATAACAAAAGCACGTCATTTACAATACACCACACCCAAAATTCCCCAGGCAATCAAGTACACGAACCTAATCCTAAATTTCCCAAAACGAGAACAGAAAGAAAGCACGGACACGAACCAAAAGTAGCGTATCCCATATGAAAAATTTAAAACAAAATAAGTAATGGTATCAGAAATATACTTATATACCACAACTGCCAAATGGAAGCTTTCTTTTGACATATTAACATCGGATCTACCAGAGCCGAACATTGTCATATTCAACTCATCATAAGTCAAACACCTCCTGGATGACGGTCTGGACATGTCTTAAATGCTATTTTAAGTGAGTCAAGTACGTGATCTAATTCCACAGTTTGGGACCCTCCTTTTTGTGATTAACCTTGAACCAACGGTGCAAGCAATTAATTTTTATTTATATTGTGCAAAACTTGAATCAACATTGAAGCGCCGTTCCAGCGGCACACCACTGGAAAACCTTCGACTTGACCCTTTTGTACGACAGACCGACCACAATAGCCCGTTCGCAGACAACCGCAACTAACGTGCCGCCACAGCTGTAAATCAATGCTGGTAATTATGCACATTTAAAGCTCTCAGCTGCGCACACTTCAGACAAGTTCAACGTCTTCTGCAGCATGACTCGAGCTGCCATTCATGCCACTCGCAGCAGAAACACAGCGCCAAGTTCAAGTTCATACTTTATAAGTGCGCTGCCCAGCACTTAAGCGGCGTCAGCATCTGTCGCTTGAGCTTGCCATTACTCACCTCACTGGCCACGTTGCATTGAAGTGGGACTGCAGCAGCGTTGCGTGAGCGCCGGTCAGCAGCACTTGCCGCTCGTACGGATTTTGGCGTGTGTACAGATCGTAGCTCAGCTGTCTGTGCTGCGGCCGCAGTCCTGGATCGAGCAGCTGACGCGCCTTCTTGGTGACGAGACCCGCTATAAACTCAATCGTCAGTGGTTCGCAGTGGCCCAACCGGCTTTCGTGGCCCGCGCTGCAGGGCGCTAAGGTGACGAGCGGGACAACGAGGGTGAAATCCAATTTAAAACGGAACAAAATAAATTTAAATCATAAAAAGAAACTACAAATAAATGACAAATGACTGGCTTCAAGCTGGCGCAGCTAGTGTAACGGTTCTCCAGTGACTCCTGAAAGGTTTTCGATGTTCTTAGTGGGAAATTACTTTAAAAGCTTTTTAATGCAACAAGAAAGACTCATAAAAGTGTGAATCTTATATGTATGACAAATGAATAAATAAAGCCGGACAAAGGAACATGGCGATTTCTGTCATGTAAAGCCAGAATATCATTCTTTTTGCTTTCCACATGCTCGTAGACTAACAACTGAGTCTGGTAATCTCTTGTAAGCTATACGTATAGGTCGAATATAGTTCCTATATAGGCCTTCTATAGTTACTATATAGGAACCAAAGAATACAGAGAAATGACTCTTGTTTTGCGTACACTTACAGATGTGCAAAAGTGTAGTAGTGTGGCTGATTTTCTTCAGAATTCTGGTTAACCAATGATAAACAAACCTATCCATTAAGGCAACTAATGATGAAACAAAGACATTTCTTTTTAAACGTAGGAAAATTTGACGTTGAAGTGTCCCTTCTCTGTGTTCTCTGAAAGGAACCAGAAAACACAGAGAAAGGAAACTTAAACGTCAAACGGCAAAGCAGCGAAATAAAGCAGACGGACGTTGTACACGAATCCACTGAAAATCGTGGTGAATCCACTCAGAATCGTGGTGAATCCACTCAAAAATCGTGGTGTGTCCGCTACGGACGCTGGCAGCGAAAGAGACTTTCCTTTCTCTGTGTTCTCTGATAGGAACATCACAAGTATCGGTTTACATTACCTTCACAAAAGTATATGTTTGTGGATCTTTTGGGCCATCACACTAAGTCAAAATTCTACAATGATAAAGCCTCTAAACAAAATGTTATAACAACAACAGAGGTCCTTAAAGAGCTCAGATATCGTTGGCATCTTGTGTGAGCTTGGCGGGGTTATGTTTCCAGTACTTTGGTGATCGCTTCCCTCAGAGCACTTCTCACTTCACAACAAACCGAAAATTACCCACAATTTTCTATATAATATTTTTGATGCGTTCAATCTCCCACCAGACTGGACTCTCTTAGGGTATAACTGAACTCTTCTTGGGCATCACTGAATCCTTCTTGGCCATCACTGGACTATTCTTGGGTAACACTGTACTCTTTTTGGACCTCACTGGGCTCTTTTTGGGCATCACTGGACACTTCTTAGGCATCAGTGGTCTCTTCTTGGAAATCACTGGACTACTCCTGGGCATCACTGGACCCTTCTTGGGCATCAGTGGCCTCTTCTTGGATATCACTGGGTCTTATTGGCCATCCCTGGACTCTCATATACCTTAGTTCGGTACTAGACACCCAAATGCTGGGTACTGACTTTTTCATTTGAGGTCCAACGAACCGAACGAAGAGAATAAGTTTCTTAAGCTCCGCTAAGGATTTTACAGAGATAGGAACAAAAAGGTTTCCTTTCCCTATAGAAATCGGTTATATCACATGGTACCAAATATGGGCGCATAGTGATGCTCAGCAAATATAAAGGCAGATGGCGCTAGCAAATTGCCTCTACACTGATATATGATGATCTGAGAACGGGATATATGTAGATACATAGATTATAGTGCTTTCTTATCTATCACAGAGTTACAGGAATAACTAGTCACATCTTGACCTGGCGTCCACATCTAGTGATCTTCACATTTACTTATCTAAATTCCTGGCTTCCCAGCAAGCCAAGGAAGAGCTGCTTATTATTTTAGCATATACTTATCTAGGAATATCCTATTCTAAAATAATTCCCTTGAATGATTTCAGTTCATTTGGACTAAAATGTTCACTTATCTTCGAAGCGACGTACTCATTAGAGGAATTTCTATTCAATTTGTCAGATATAATATAGAGCAATTTATTGGATATTACATTGTAATTCATTGTATTACGTTCGACGTTCCTAGTATCCATCTTTAAAGCAAAAGAAGCTCAGTTATAGGAGATTCCAATTACAGTGATGAACAGCGAAAGAGAATTTATAAACGAATTTAGGGTAATCTTTTTGGTTTCTGGAAAATATTGCATTGTTCGAATAACAACATTGTTCCTATTATAGTGATGAAGAGCGATTTGCTACACGAAATTCATAATCGAATTAGGGAACCTGCATGATTTTTGGAAATCACTTCATTATTCGGAAAACAACGCAGGAGTTTACAACTTCTCTCGCACTAAAACAATTTTTTTATAATTTGGAGGATTGTCTGCGTACATTTCTCGAACTTCTTCGAAGATTAAAACTTCTATGTAATATTCCTACATACCCTAGAATTATTATTATATATTCTTTTCAGTTCACGCAATATGTTTCGATTTCTCCGTCTTTTTTTTATGTGTGTCCCATGCCTTTATATCAGTGTCTGTGATTCTTTATATATCGGTGTCTATGATACTATTCTTAGTCTTCATTATTATTATGTAGGAACATCCCTGGCTTTATGTGTCTATAACTCTTTATGTGCTCATGAATGATATAGAGAATTTCCTATACACATTAGCTTCACTTTAAACCAATCCATTCACGAACCCAGCCATTCACTAACCCAGCCATTCACGAACCCAGCCATTTACTAACCCAACACATTCGCAATTACTACGAACAACACACAAAATATCATTTTCACTGAATTTGAAACAATTCAAATTCTAAATTACTGAGTACAAATGAAACGAACTTAACCGAGAAATGTCCTGTGCGCTACTGACGGGGCACCACTTTAGAATAGACCTATTATAAATGGCTTTAGGAGTAGCAAAGTTGTTGTCGCTGTTTCAACCAATCATCATTTACAGCATGAACTGTTCAGAACGAGTTAATGGATTTTGTTGTTGTTACCGAACAATTTTTTTTAAAAACATTTTGTATAGTTACTTTTTTGCTTTGTTTTTGTATTTTTAATTGTTTTATTTTGCATGAGATTTAAGTCCATTCCAATATTTTTTTGTCACTACTGCGCTCATCGTATGTCGTTTCGTTTGGACACTCCGATGTGGACGTGTCTTGATCGCTGAAACTGACCTAAGCCAACAGCACGAGAACAGTCTTGGTTTGATTGCTGTTTTGCTTCTTTGTAACTTGTTTTCCTGCGAGTACTTTTCCAAAGCGCCTGAGCATGAGAACGCATTCTACACTGACCCATCATCTTCATCTTTTAACTTATTCTTCAAGGATGAATCAGTTAAATGTAATGTAGGACATTTTATGAGTGACAATAAAACGGTATCTGGTTTGGCCAGCATCGGATTTTGTATAACGAATTATACGAGTATATGGTTGAATATCATTTGGTTAAAGATCAGTAATCAAGAATCTTGTTATGGCTTCTGTAATATATTTGCAGCTGAGGAAAGGCACTGCAGTGTGAACTTCAGGAGTTCACCACAAGCTGAGGTGGGTTTCATATTGTTACGAAAATTAGTTTTGCGAATAGTTCGATCACTGGATTGTGTCAAGTAATACAAAAAGCTTTTAATTAATAAACTAGATTCTATGAAGTTGGTTTAAATTCACAAAAATGCATGGAAATTTGAGAAATTTTAACTCATTACTACTGTTTAAGCCTAGTTCACCTTCTTAAAAAGAATTCGCATCAAGAGTGTTAGGATAATTTACACTGTTTATTTCGATAACCCATCTTACAAAATGAACTGAGAAAGAAAATTACAGGGAAGAACCGATGTCGCCGAAGATTACAAATCGAATCAAACTTTGGGTCTTACAAAAGGAAGCCCTTCTTGCGGTCAAAGATGCCAACAGCTAAGCATCGTCTGGTTCCCAAGGCGTAAAAATACACCGGCTAATAGGGCATTAGCGAACTACAATTTAACAAGTTTGACCTTTATTTCTATATCACTCTAATATCATCGCCAACTTTCAATACTGCACGGAACTCAAGTATTGCATAACGTATCCTTTTGTTCAATTCGTCGTCTTTCCATATAATTTGTGCACTTTCCAGAACTAAGTCCACTAGAGAGAAAAAACTAGCATCATTGATGATATATAATATAATATAATATGAGACAATATCACTAAAAAATTATCGCTAATAGAGAGCATTAGGGACAAGGACATAGCAATGCTCTAGAAATAATTTGGTTGTAGAGTTAGTTTATAAATGATTACTGAAAGGACTATAATCATCATAATATGAAACAACTATAGTTGGCAGTTGAGTTTTCTTTAAAACAAAACAAAGGAGGGCCCTTCAACCAGATCACGCACAATTACGCCATGGTTGACTCTATGTGACACCGCATGAGACACAAGTCCCCTTCCCTTCCAGAAGTCCAGCCTTTTTGAGCTTTCTATGAAGCAGTTGATGGAGCTTATTTTTTGTTTGGAATGCCTCTCAGAGAGTGCAGAAAGTAGTTAGCCAGGAAAATGTACCTCCTTTCGGACAGCGCTGGACACATACATATCAGGTGCTCTATGGACTCTTGCTCCTCCTTTTCCACGTAACTCCTGCAAAAGTCATTTGAGTCAATTCCCAACCTTCTATCATGAGTACTCAGGGTCCAGTGCCTTTCCGTAAGTTAGCCTTCCAGTTCAGCTTCCTAAATCCATATACATAGCTTCTTCTACATGATTGATATCTACACCCATTAGTTGTTGAGCGTTAAATTGAGGTATTTTATAAGTCTTAGGGAAAAGACCAAGCTTAGTTTTGGATGGGGTGAACCCCAACTCACAGCTTGTAGCCCATTTGGAGAGAATGTTGAGCATCCGTTGCACCAAGTCTCTCAGTGTTGATACATACTTGCCCGAGATACATCGTCCACATACTTAATGAGAGGAAGTACAGAAGCCATAGACGAATTATCCTGAGAATGGACATAGCATGTAATCACATAAATAGATACTACGCTAAACTATTGAGCCACTTGATTGTTATTCATGATTCCTAGTGATTTAAACTCATCAACATTATTTTACATCAATACTTTCTTCAGGAGCGTCTAAATTTATGAGGTATGGGGACGTGCATATATCGATGGGCTTATGCTGTGTTTCAGATTTAGAGTAGAGTATTTCTTTAGAATAGTGTCCAGTTGGGTCTTGACTTATTTTAATTCATTAGTTTGTAAGTGGCTGCTGGAAGGTTACCTTTATCATACCAACTATGCTGTCATACCACCAAGGAAATCAAACAAAATATTTTCTTCCCATACTTTGATATTCCGGAGTTTCTTTTAGAAACTTTTCGATATATTATTCGTATTTTGTAATGGTGAAAATAACGGTTACTTCCCACCCACTTCATAAAAAAAAGGAACCTCTTTATAATAATATAACTCTTTGCTTCTCATTCATTGCCTTTGACTGAGAGTGAGCAGCGCTCAGAGCGACAACAGCAAATGAGCCACATCAGGTATGAACCGTGATGGAGGTATAAACTAGAGAAAAAAGCACACAAACTACTTCATACACTAACTCTACATGCGCTGGCAGCGAAAGAGACATTCTTTTCTCTATATTCTCTGGTATAAACTAGGTACTATAAGCCCGGAGAACGGCCATAAGCTGGCAGGAGAATGTCAATTGGCGTGTTTTGTAGTTAGAATCGAAACTCAAATTGGGTTTCGTTGTATTTTTAATACAAATATATCTGTTTTTTTTTTTATAGCTATTTAAAAGAGTGAATGTGTTTCTAAGAAAAACATTCATATTAGTACTATTTTTTAATGAGCTTCATGACCACACAAGTCCAAAGGAGTTTAAGTATTGGCTATGGGAATATATTCTAGGCACCTGGAACTGTGTTTGTTTCCTTGTTCTAATATTGTTCAAGTTTAATAATATATATTATGTTTAATCAAATACATATTCTATAATATAATTAGCTCTATAATGACATCCTAATAGATCTATTTTGTATTACAAATACTAACGACACACTTATGTGCACTTCAAATTGTGAATGAAGCAACTCTCACAGATTCTCTGGTTTATGTTTACTGCTAATCATCATGGGGAATAGTAGAGCCCTGATTATTGGAGAAGTTTGGACTGGAATTTTTCTTTTAAATTTTTATTCCACCAGATTTTGTGTAATCAATACTTCTAATGAAATTACACCAATTTACCAATCTACCTATATTCGTTTCCTTCAAATATACTTCGCCACCACCACTCTTATAAGCGTTCTGGCACATTTATATGCTACAGCACGTGATCCTTAGTTACTTATCATGGAACCTTGCGAGGTTTTCTGTTCGTCTGTTTTCTGACAGTCACTTTTGAAGCCTGATAGAATCTCATCCTCTTCCTCATCAGCGATCTAAGTTGCTTGTTCCATCCAAAGCAGTCCAAACCAAACTTGTAAATTTTCATTAAAAACAGTTAACAACAAATTGATCGTTCGGTTAAGTTTAGTTATGGTTCAGTTTGGTTTTATATATTTTGTAATTAAAAACAAAACAAAACAAAAAGACAATTTAGTTGTTTTTGAAATATTTTCATGTTTATATTCTACAATTAAAATATGTTTGCTTATAATTTACATTAGAACTAATATCACTGAAATTCACCGTGGTTAATAGTTTAGAGTCCAATTAATTTTCTTAGCACTTAACAAAATAAGAATGAGTTAATTGAAAAATGAATGGAAATTATAGTAAAAGCCTAATAAATTCTGTTTTTTGCTACCTCAGGGATCTGAAGTGCTCAACTGAAAATCTCTCCCATGCTATAAAAAAGTACATATAAAAAAACTCTCATAAAATATTTTTGTACATTTTGCATATGCGATTAATTCCTATGTAAATCCTAAGTTAGTTGGTATTAATTAATTAACATTAATAATGATACGAAGCAAAATTTAAATGTTTTGTGAGGAATTGCATGAAATGCTGCACGACCATATTGTTCGTGGTGGCCAGGGTCAAACGTTGCTTGATCATGACGTAGGCGGCAACGGTGAACAGCACGTAGAAGGCAATTAAGCAGCACACAGAGAATAAGTAGTTCAAGTTCTCGAAACCGAGAATCATGGTCAAAAATTGCGCCTTCTGGAACATGCAAAACATTTCGGTGTCGGGGCAGATGCTGTCCTCACGATTGTAGCCGTAAAGCGCTGCCATGAGACCCTCCATGCCGTGACGCAGATAGCTGAGCGACATGATGAAGCGCACGGTGGGCGGTATGTAGGTGTCCTTGCCGTAACCGATGCCGTAGCAGGAGAGCAGTATGAGCGGCACAGCGAGCACGGGCCCCATGAACATGGCGTTCTGGAAGAGTACACAACATATTAGTGTGATATTAATACGCAAAATGGTAGTTAGAGTCGAAGAAATGTGAGACTTACCACTAAACTCAATCTGGATGATATCAGCAGACCCAAACTGTCCGATATCATGGCCGTCAAGAAGGAAATCACGAAGAGCATTGCAAATCGGAAAAACTCCAGCGGCTGACTGGACATTAAATACACCATGGTTAAGTAGATGACCGCCAGTATGAACATGAAGGGTATCTTGGAGCAAATGAGTGCGGCATAGTATGAGCTCAGGCGGTACCACTGATTGAAGTACTCGCGTTTCAGCAGCTTCATTTCCATGGGAACTGTGCGGAGGTATACGAAACATATTCAAAATCAGTACTAATTGAGGCAACTAAAAAAGTGTCCACTTACATTGCAGCAGCACCGGCATCATGGGTAAGTACAAATATGCGATTATGATGGTAAAGGCGAAGCCAAAATTAAAGAGCGCTTTGGTGGCGTCATCGCCAACGCCCCTGTAAATGCCGCCCACAATTAGCGCCAGAATGATGTTCATATAGAATTTCAACTTGATGTAGGACTGAAAATAATGAAAATAGTCAAATTTTCAGTGAAAAAAAACGAAATATTTTATAGAGTTGGGCGTTACCTTATCTCGCCACATCTGTACCAGCATGCGCACCAGCAGCAGCTTGTACTGCATCCACCAGTTGGACTTGGAGCGCAGTAATTTCGGGTTAATCTCCTCTTCGAATTGCTCCAGTTCATCGTATGATGAGGCACCAGAGGTGGTGTCTGATTTTGTAGGCGATCCGGATCCGTGTCGGCCGTATTCGTGCGCTGTGGTCCAGCGGTACACTTTGCCATTGCCCACCGCTCGCACCATGCTGTCGTGAAAGTCGTCTCCATATTCGCGACAGGCCACCTCAATTACTGTAGGGCAGAATAATAAGAAAGCATATTTTGTTAGAGTTGTTATTGTTACAGCAATGCGATCCATCAGGATAATGATGGGGCTCTTCAATCAGTCAAACCCAGACCAATCAAATTTGGACACATCTCTTCAGGTTGCTTGGTTGCGTATTCAGTTCATGACTTAAATGCTTAGCTTAGGGAAAAATGGAGCATAGCTGTAGGAACTGACTGTACGGTGGGTCTCTTGGAGATCTTCTCAATTTTAATATATTACAGAGCTATTCCAGGGCTTAGATTGTATTACATAAACGCTTAGACTACTCAAAATGTCCCAGTCTTAGATAATGATATTGGGATAGTGAACTTTATAGATATTATAATCGTACATAGGTAGGTAGGTGGGAGTTGCAGCTTCGTTCACCAAAAGCACACTTGAGCACACATAATGGCCCGCTGTGATTCGAGGGTGTGGCGCTGTTTAAATACTGACTAAAATTATCTTAATTAAAGATGGTGATAGTCAGCACAAGGAGAGCGCCTATAATCGTACATCATTGGATGCGGTCTTCTATTAAACTTAGAAGACCGCATCCAATTATGTCATAAGAATATTTTTACTAGTAATTTAAGGTCTAATAGAGAGTGTCTGAAAGGAGGGTATCAAATGATTATAATCATGAGAAAATTTAGACTCCAGCTTTGAAGAATTTTCATGCCTTTCAGTATATTGGAAATATTAAACTTTCAGAGAATCGTCCGGAAGTCTGCAGTGTTTAGTGAACTGGAACCAAACTGAATGTTCTTAGAGGATTCCACTATTAGAAAGTAAAATTTAAGACTCTATCGAAAACGATTCCTATGAGTTTCTTCGTATTTCACTAATGGATCAGTCATTGATGACATAGCCAACCAATCTCTTTTTTGCCCCAAGCAAATTTAGTAGAATTGCAGAGACGTGGTGAAGAAAGTGTTATTCTATTGTCAAATATTTGGAAATTTACTGTGGATATATCTACTCGGATAGCCAAGCGGCCATAAAAACACTATATACAATGCCATTAATTGAATTATCTGAATACTTTAATATAAACATGGTCTGGGTGCCGGGCCATAGGGATGTTGAGGGCAATTGCAGGGCTGATGAGCTGACTAAGGAGTATTCGTAGGTGTAGGGGAAAAAGCTCTAGTGGCCACAATGGGCCGTGAACAGGCCTAAGTGAGTCTTAGGACAGCCATATAACCTACCTACCTGCTGTGGATAAAGTCAGTATTTATAATGTGTAATATTCCAAACCCCAAAAATCTAATCAAAACAATATAAGTAGGTCTATCACTGCTTGAAGGATCTATTTTCAACTATAATAAAAGTACATACCAAACTAGGCAGCTGAGACATTTCGAAATAAAGTATTTCTAACAAAATAAAAATGTGAAAGCTCTCTAAATCAATATTTATAAATAATGGTATATAGAGTTATAGAGTTGCAAGCATTGTAAGGGAGCGCATCAAACTAATTTTATACACTTATTAAAATGTAATTATAAAAGAAAGGTCTTTTAGAGTTGCCTTTACAGTGCTTCAAACATATAAACTGGATATTTCTTTGCACTTTGAAGAATTTTCAAGCGATGCTTTATGGTCTTTATACAGCATATACCTTTATTGTCAGATTGAAATAATACAAATGGGCCAGCAGTGTTCTTAGAAGGCTCTGTTAGCCACCTTTAATTGCTTTGCGAAAATTGTCACATCATTTATAGAATTTATAATGTTCTTTCTCTGCATTTAACAAATTAAATATAACTATACAGCAAACACAAAAGTTGTTGTTGCTATAATTATGATGCCATAACAGAGTCAAACCGGAATTGGTGACTATAATGTTTATACAATAAACTTTAATATTTATACAATGCCATTGCCGGTGCAATTAATGAAAGAATGCTCTGAAATAGATCTGAAAACGAGCTTAGAAATTGCCACAGTTCTTGACTCATGCATTCAACTCAACGATTTTGATGCATAAAATGAATTGAACGGCAATTAAAAACTGATATTAAAGTAACGTTGTATAAACGTTACAGAAACGACTCTGTAATACTCGTAATTGCAGCCAATTATAACAATATAATAGAATGTCAATCATGCGAATTAGAACACCCGGAAGAATTGCTCAAGAGAGCAGCACCAGATTATGAAACAGTTCGGAAATTGTATACTCCCCCCACCGGAACGATATGTAACCTTAACAATAATCATTTAGTTTTAATAGTTTGCCCCATGGCCGACCCAAAAGATATTTTGTGTCCAACTACATTCGTCATTAATGATCCATGTGATCCCAACTGTCCGATGTACCAATGCCCTATTGGTTTAGTACCGGCATTTCTTCCGTAATGCCATGATATTTCGTCCGTTTGGTGTTGTCAAAGCGTCACAATTAAAGTCATCAGGTCCTTTTCTACCTAGGTTAGGTTAGGTTAACGTGGCAGCCGGCCTAAGGGCCAGCTCACTCAGACCACCATGGGTCCATTGTGATACCATTTTCTACCTAGATGTTCCTTGTCTAAAGAAAGGAGGTAGTTGAAAGTCATGTTCTTTCAGTATCTTTTCCGCTTTATGGAGGAATTTGAGATTGTATATGTATCCTTATCGTTATATGTCTTATGCCTTATAAGACTCGCATACTATTCTTATTATTAGTCTATCATAGAGGGGAGAACTTACTGAAATCGGCGGGATTATAGGTGACAGGGCAGGATAAGCCGATCTGGTTCATGTATGGCACTATATTGGCGCCACTGCCCTGGTAGATGCATTGACCCTCGGCCAAGACGTAAACCTTATCGAACATGTCGAACAATTTGGCCGATGGCGTGTGTATGGAGCAGATGATGGTGCGTCCCGCATGAGCAATGCGTCTCAGCAGTGCTATGCACTGTGAGCTGGACAGATCATCCAAGCCGCTGAAGGGAAGATATCAGTTTAAAAACAATTCATTTTAGTTTCGTTCATTTGCTCACGTTGTAGGCTCATCTAGAAACACCACTGGAGGATTGTTCACCAACTCCAACGCTATGCAGAGCCGTTTCTTTTCACCGCCAGACAAGCGCAGGGCTTTTGTATTTTCCGCCTTTTTCAAACGCAGCATGCACAGAATTTCATCGATCTGCACGGGCGTGAGCAGAATTAAGTACAAAGAAACTTTATAAGTAGCCGTATAAGAGCACTTACAACTTCCAATTTTTGTTCGTGCCGCAATTCGTTGCCCAGTTTCAAATTGGCTGCCAATATCATGGCCTCCAGCACGGTGAAATGCGGATCGAGCACATCATTCTGCATGATGTAGCGTGACATTTTCCGAAAGACTCTCATGTCCCGTGGACTGCGATTCACATTGATCTGTCCCGATGATTTTTTGGCACTATTATGGAAGAGATTTTTGTGACATCATTGATGGATGGTTGGACTTATATCAGCACATTCGTACTCACCCATAACCTGCCAGGAGGTTGAGTAAAGTGGTTTTGCCCGCTCCGGATGGTCCCATGATGGCGGTCAGCTCGTGTGACCGAAATTCACCATTAATGCCGTGCAGAATTTGCTTCTGACCTGTTCGAAAGAGAATTGGGCCATAGTTAATATTTGTAATCAGAGCAAGTACGTGTCTTTTATGCCATGTATGACCATGATGAGGGGTGCATTTAATATTTTATTATAACTACGGTATCTCTTTCTATATAAATGCATTGTATATGATTGCAAGTGGCTGCATTCCCACGAAGTTAAAAGTTCATTAGAAACACATTAGTGCAAGGACCAAGGAAGGTGGAGAGTTTAATTACTTCATGGTAAGGACAGTGAAACTGTTCCAACTGACAGTAAAAATATCCAAGGGGGTCCGTGCATGTAAAGGAAAGCGGCATCAGGCATGTTAAAGTACCAAGAAGGAGGGAAAGTCGTAATGCTCATAAATTGGTGGCATATACGAGTAGTATAGAATGTATAAGAATTGAAGGATGCACAAAAATGGGTAAGGATATTAAAGTGCCATTATAAAAACTTCAATACCTCCAGGTTTCTACTCGAACTGAAGCAAACCTGTGAATTGTTTTGTATTATTAAGAAACATGGAAGAACATTTCTCATAATCCTTCATTTTGTTCAGCTCACAGTTCACTCAAGGCACATCCTGATTACTTGCAAGGATTTTGGGAGTTTTCTCGCGTATTTCAATAAACCAGCTCGAAATTGATTTTTGAAATGAATTCAACTGAAATACGAGGGAAAATCTCTATTGATTGCAATCACTGCTTTTGATAGTGGTCATACTAGGGCCAATTTATAATGCTACAGTCAGGCAATGAAGATATGATCACTATAAACACATTAAAAAAGCATTAAAATAACACTATTAAAACTTTATAGTCAAATTGACAGTTACAGTTCTTATGTCTTGTTCATAAACAAACAGAATGTTATTGAGAAAGGATGCGTTTTATTGAATTGGATCAATTGAAGAATTGTTTAGAGCGACGGCAGACTTGAACCATTCCCGGACTGTGGGAAGAGAGGTGGCGTAACCTTAAGCTTTATTTGCCTATCAAACCTTTTTAGTACCTTATGGTCCTGTAGACATCCTTGGAAGAAATTTGACAATTTATTGAGATGATACCTGAGTGGGTAGTGCCAGTTATCTACTAACTCACAATGAAAGAAATAGTCATTATTTGTTTTGGGAGAAATGGCTCTGCTATGGAGTAGAGTGTTATACACCAGGCTGAGGTTAATGCTGAGGCAAATGCTCAGTGAAATGATGAGGCAAATGATGAGGCAAACGATGAGGCAAATGATGAGGCAAATGCTCAGGGAAATGATGAGGCAAATGATGAGGCAAATGATGAGACAAATGCTGAGGCAAACGATGAGGCAAATGCGGAGGCAAATGCTGAGGCAAAAGATGAGGCAAATGCTGAGGCAAATGCTCAGGGAAATGATGAGGCAAACGATGAGGCAAATGCGGAGGCAAATGCTGAGGCAAAAGATGAGGCAAATGCTGAGGCAAATGCTCAGGGAAATGATGAGGCAAACGATGAGGCAAATGCGGAGGCAAATGCTGAGGCAAACGATGAGGCAAATGATGAGGCAAATGCTCAGGGAAATGATGAGGCAAATGATGAGGCAAATGATAAGGCAAACGATGAGGCAAATGCTGAGGCAAATGATGAGGCAAACGATGAGGCAAATGCGGAGGCAAATGCTGAGGCAAACGATGAGGCAAATGATGAGGCAAATGCTCAGGGAAATGATGAGGCAAATGATGAGACAAATGCGGAGGCAAATTCTGAGGCAAATGGTGAGTCAAATGCTGAGGCAAACGATGAGGCAAATGATGAGGCAAATGCTCAGGGAAATGATGAGGCAAATGATGAGACAAATGCGGAGGCAAATGCTGAGGCAAATGATGAGTCAAATGCTGAGGCAAATGCTCAGGGAAATGATGAGGCAAATGATGAGGCAAATGATGAGGCAAATGATGAGGCAAATGCTGAGGCAAATGATGAGGCAAACGATGAGGCAAATGCTGAGGCTAATGCTGAGGCAAACGATGAGGCAAATGATGAGTCAAATGCTGAGGCAAATGATGAGGCAAACGATGAGGCAATTGCTGAGGTTTTATTAAATACTATGCCCAGGTATTCGTACTAGTCACTCAGCAGCTTGCATTGCAGAGGCAAAGTGTCTTGTAGAGGCAAAGTGTCTTGAGCCACGACTCATATTAGTGCTGCAGTTAAGTTAAATTTGGTTTTTGCTCCTTAGGCACACTTCAGGCCACAATTTTTTACCATAAAATTGCTCACTAATCGCGCAACTCTTTTTAACGCTTTCCAAATACTGCAGCAGTCATATTCATAAATTGCAAATCATTTCTCAGCACTGCAGGGAGTTTGAGGCTTCCGTTTTTTATGGCACTGCAGCCATAACTGGCGGGCGTCATTAGTGCATTTACTCCTACATAACGCTCATAATTACTCGCAGCACTTGCACACATTTTGTGGCACCTGCTGCGGTCGCTTGCGCCATTGCAGCATAAACGTCACATTTCGTAAGGTACTCATTTGGAGGTGCATTTAGCTGCATTTCTGCGTGATTTGTACTTTGCCAGAGCATTGCAAATTGCATTTAATACCATTGTACGAGAGTGCTGGTGGGGAACACAGCACATGGAGCCGGGTGCGTTACTTGGCATTTCAATTCTATGCTCTGGAAAACTGCAACCGCTAATTGGCCAAAGCCAAAAGCGCGTTTTCCAGAGGAACCACCACTGAAGTTGTTGTTAGTTACTTCAGTTGCGGTGCGGTATTAATCAAAATCACAAATTAGAGCTCTCGATTGGAGCCGTTCCCATGGCTCGTTGGCGGCGCACAGAAACGCCGTAGAAAGCCTGATTCAGCCACACGAAGTGTGCGGCAAAGCAGGCAGTTAAATAGGCCCGGAAACCACACACAATTATATCGAAAAGAATTTTTATGAGTATTGGCGATGAAGCAATTCGAAATCACTGCAAATGGAATTTCGTTTGTCTGGGAATTGGGAACGGGACGCAATTATTTTGCACTGAGAGGGAAAGTTGGAATCTTTTGTTTCCTTTTCGTAGCAATTAAATTGAAGAATCGTGACAGAACACACCATAATTTGATGCCCACATTCCAGAAGTGCGTTGAACTTTGCCGGGTTATCTAATTACACTATTCACACTGCTTCAAAAATTAATTGCCCCTTAATTACTTCACGCTTAATTACTAGATTAGCCATTTAGCGGCAGACCAAAGGTTAATTGGCGAAGAAAGCGTGCTCACTCACCCCGCTCCATGTCCGGCACCGCGTACGTTAGGTTGCAAAACTCCAAATTGACCGCCGGCCATGACGGCAGATACTTCAAGCCGCTGCACGAGACGTTGTCCTCGGACTGGTCGACCAGATCGACGCTGATTGCATTCAGATCGCTGCTGTAGTCCAGGGAGCAGCCGCTGTGCGATTTGGAGCTCTTGTAGGAATCACTGCATCCAGTATCCGTCGAATCCATCTTGGCGCTCTTTGCGCTCATTGTGCTGTTACGCAGGCGATCGTTGCTCCTCCGCTTACAATTTCCAAGTGTGTCGTGTTCGAGCTTTGCAGGCAGTCCGCTTACTTGCGGGGTACTTCACTCGGTAGTGTTGGATTTTAGTGTTTCGACATTGTTTTACACAATGTTGCTGTGTGATTAATGTTGTCGTTGTTGTTTGTTGTTGTTGTTTAAATTGTGGAGAACTGCAATTATAAAACAAGTCAAAAAGTTTATAAAATATGCCGGAATAATTAATTAGCGTTACAGTGTGAGAAAACAAATAAAACAATGGGTGGGAGTTCTCAGGCACTGACCTGAATGTCAAGTATTTGGGAGGCTTGGGAGGGTCTAGTCTGGTACAGGTTGCTACTATGAACACTCGAGAATCAAAGTACGCCTCCTCATTTCAAAGTGACCTCAAAACTCGTCTCTAACGTCATTCCACATTAATAATTGGAGATACGAATTTAGATCCACAGGAAATAAGAATTTTAAACGCCGAAAGGCTTATTCATGAATATATCTGTCAAATATGTGGCAGAGAAGTTCAAAAGATTGTTCTTATACGATCTTTATATATAAGCAAAAGAGTTGCAACGTATGATCTCTATCAAAGGGCCTACAATATCCTTATATTGTACTCTATAATCCTTGATGTGCTTCTAGAGAATATACTTGAAACGATTTCAGCAAGTTGGCCACTTATAACTAAAAAAAAAGAAAGTACAAATATATCCAAAATCCTCTCTCCAGCTCTAAGATGATGTAGGCAGATATATATCCTTGATAGTTGAGGATTCTTACTCACGTTCACCAAACAGTTTTACTGAATGATCGCGCTATCTTTATGTATATTTTTCTTTAAATGTGAATGCAATGGAACTGCGAAATTCCTTCTCAATAACTGACTCATTCGCTAGCATCTCTAAAATAAACACATTTTATGTATTCAGTGAATCGATATAAAGTTAAATACGTAAGAACAACGTCTACCAAGCAGAACTTCTACTGGTACTACCGGTACTTAAGAACAACTTCTACCGGTTACAGGACTTTCTGTTTTCTTCCATATGCTGGTATAAATGCCACTAAATGTTCTTGCTCTTCGAATGGAAGGAAGGATATATTTGTAGTTCATTGTACATTATTTCAGATTTTATTACATCATAGTTTATAAATATTTCTGAAAACTATGGTTCCACCCGATCCAAAGATCTCCTTGATTAGTTGTATTAGCCATTTGAAAATAAGGAACTCTTAATAGATTTAACATCTGCCAAAGCAAATCTGAATAACAAGAAGAGTCGAGGTGCTCCCATTTTATACGTGGCAGATATTGTACAACAAAATATGCTGCAATCTGTTTGCTAGGAGCCGAAAAAAACGACCTTTCTTTAAGGCTATTATTTGAAAGATATATTTAGAACTAAAGGAGATATTCGGATGAAATTTTGTATGCTGTCGACATTAAATATTCAGTGTTGTTAAAATTCAATGCTTATTTGTGGGTATACACTATTTTCCTTTCTTTGAAAAGAGTATATTGAAAGAACCAAACAAGGATATCATCCTGCAATTTAGGTTTGAAGTAAGTTCATGAAATTTAAATTTCATTCAGAATTGCATATTGCACAATGGACTGGATTGGAACGGTTTGCGACGAGTGGCTACGAGTAAGACATTCAAAGCACATCTGAAGCACAGAAAGTGGTCACAACCGCGGCCAATTGCTTGGTGAGCTACGAGCATTTGGTCTAATCACAGAGTTTCTATGCAGTTTCCATGGACGCCTGCGCATTCAACAAACGCGTGTGCACTCCTGGTACCGCCAATCGTGCACCAAGCCAAGCAGTCAGCAGACTTGTCCGCTGAATACTCTTTAGCAGACAATTAATTGGCTGCAAAACACGTTTTACTTGCTTAGCCGTAAAAGTGAGCGCTGGCTTAGCTGGGTTCGGCTCAGCCCACTGCGGATTTGAGCATTCGGCTTTGAACTTAACATTGTGGGATTTATTTACAGTAGGCTGCAAATTGGCGAAGCAAACTGCGTTCAGTGGCGCGCCGCGAATGGTCGCAAATAAAACTTAACCTTTGCAAAGCTGGCAGCGGGCAATTAACTGGCTTGACGCAGCACGGCAAATGCTGGCAAATGTTTATATAACGGCTAAAATAATCTCTTTGAAAAAATATCTTAGTTCGTTTAATATTCCGTATAGAGCATCATTTGCGAATTTATGTTATTATCATCTTGTATCTGAATGCATTGTAATTGTGATTGCACTTGTAATTACATTGTAATTGCATCCACTGGCATTAATATGCGCAACTGCAGCACTTTTGTTGCTGATTGTGCGCTTCTTAGGGTAGGCATCTGTTTAAAGCTGAGCTCACAAACCCACAAGTTGCATACTAATTACGACTCGGATGCGTAGGAGGGGTTTTGCAGTGGTCCTGACTTACATTTCAATGGCTCTGTGACAGGTGTCACTATTCAATGAGACATTTTACAACTGCGGAAAATCATGTTTTCCATGAAAAATACGAGCAGCGTCAAAATGAGTAATCATTATTCTATCACTTCCATTCACTTCTATTGTAGCATTTGCAAGCTGAGTGTTTGCTCTCACATATTTAGAAGAAATACGTGAGTAGTATAGTAGTTATAGCATTACTTGTAAAGTAATTCCATATTTGTTAAATCGGTGACAAAATTTTGTGGAATTTCCTCCACTGATCGAATGTGGTACCGAGAGTTATGAGTACAAAATGAGTCTCTGCGCTCGTTCTTCAAAATTGTTGGTGGCGATTTTCAACGCTAAATCGAGAATGTTTTGAAGAAAACCGGGGAGTCTGAAGAACTGAGTTGGCAAACCTGGTTGCAATCAAATTCTAGGAAAACATTACAAGCACCTATGAATCAAGAGTTGTTCGGCAAGTCAATAGACTAAAATATTTCTGAGGGATATTAATATGAAAGCTTCGGATCATATCATGGAAGAACATCAGGACATACAATTTACCACTTGTAAATCCGTCTAAAATTGAGATGAACTCAGTATAATGACATCAAAAGAAGTTAAAATAACTATAAAATACATATAAAATAAAAGTTTATGAATATGGTAGAAAATACCAGAGCACCATGGACTTAAATTAGAAAGTAGTTGAGTAATGCTTCACCATTTGGAGGGAACTTCACCATTAGAACAAAGATGTAGAGGGATAGTTTGAAGACCGGATTAATGGTTTGAAACTTGTTCGATTAAGCGAGGATTATGCTGAATTTCTTTAATTTTGGTGATCGTGACATTTTTCCAATTGATATGCCGATCATTTTTCCAATTGATATGCCGATTATTTCTTAAGATTCTAATTGGGCCTAACTTCCGTGGTCATTTTTATACTCTACTTTATTGACAATACTAGCAAATGTTGACATAAGTTTTCTCAAGCATGAGCGTCGCATATCTAATGTATTTGTTATGTTCATTGTGGCTAAGTCACATTTATATACACCCAAATACCAAATATTTCCTAACTAAATTTCGTAATTATGAAGGAAATGTTGAAAGTGATCATTGGGGGACTTTCGGGGGACTTACAAAATTATAGATTGCCGAGGTTTTTCAACACATTCCGGGCTGAATATTCAGAGCAAAAACATTTTGTTGCCTGGTTCTGGCATTTAGAATCATTTCAGTTTAATTTTAAATGACTTCTTCAAGCAATTTTGAAAGCAGTTCCTGAATGAAGTGAGTTAAACTGACTTCCAATAAAACAATTTACCAGCAAAATCAGTCATTTTATGTATTCCCCAAGAACATGACTCAAAAGTGTCAGTGAGGTCGTACGGTCTTTGAGACCCACTTTCACAGGTTCACTTTTAAGAGTAATCTTAGAGCAGAAGTCTTTTTTTCTTCCGAAGTATGGCACGCAGCAGCAGTGTCTTTCCTTCAGATTGACTTTATTTGCTTTTTGCCAACTTAGTCTATTCCTGAGGGTATGTGACTGACCCACTGAAAAACACAATATCCAATACTGACTGTACTGAATTAATTAGAAAAAAATAAGGTGCGGTGCGGTCAAGGTAAAATTTCCCTTTCCGCTCTCTTCTGAAATGCCTCAGGATTGACATTAAGCCACTTGTAGAATTGTATTAGCGATATGTCCAGAATTGAGCCTCATCAGTGAACATATTTTGTGGGTAAAAAAGACACTCGTTTAGGAGAAGTGGGATCTCTTTGGTGTTGTCTCTGAATATCTTTACTCATGATTTTCAACATGGAGAACGGGCAAAATCCAATTATTCGTACTTGACTGTAAATGACGTTGAATTGAAGTTTCAATTGCTTTAAGTTCTTTTTGAATAGGTGCCCCTAAGTGTGATATAATGTAATGTGATCGTGTTGTTCGTATTATTTTATTCATTTAACGCTGATCTTTTCATGACTAACAAAGAAGTGCACCTTCAAATCTATTCTAGTGTAAAATGAATTATGCGAATTAAGTTGATGTAATCGTATACAAGTCTGTACAAATTTTGATGGGGTTGATGTGTCTCACAATTTAGGACCACATTACACCATTTCAGTAGTTATAATTTATAAGAGGTTAAAAGAAATAGTTTTGATATTCTTCTTAGTAAATACCTCACATAAATGTATTGAGAATGTTCTCATATCGAACGATAACCACAATTTTATATTCTAATTGGTTTGACTAATTTTATACTGGGCTTCTGTTCTGTATAATGGACTCTCTGGAAGACAAGAAATAAGCCCCATCAACTGCTTCATAAAATGCTCTAAATGGCTGGACTTTTGAAATGGACTGGGTCTTGTGTTTCTTGGGGTATCCCAAAGGATCTATCATGGCCTAAGTGTGCCTTTATGGCGATCGCTCAACCTACACTTGCCCAGTAATCTCTCACAATAATACGCGGGAATTCGACACTAAACCTGATTACTCTTCATTGTAGGCAGTTCTTCACAGAAAAGTATGAAAAATTGTGTGTGTGTTACTATAATATAAGAGATCTTTACTTTACTATAAGGGACCATACAAAAAACTTGTGGTTGTCCTATGCCGCTATTTTATCGTATTAGTTGCGCGTAATGTCTGAGTGCACTTCTTTGAAATTCATGAAATTCAATATTTGCAATATTAAAAATTTTATACATTAATTAATTAGTCTGGCATGGTATTGAGTACTTGCTCCTAAGACCGCTCATTGAACTGTAAAAGTGCTAGAAAAAAGATGTCAGCCTACCATCTAGGCAAGATTCAAATCACCGATCACATGAATGCGAGACTAGCAACCTTTCCCGTAAGAATTCCAAATTTTATATATTAAAATGTATTAAAAAGTAAAAAAATATGAAGAATAACTCAATCAGGAAGGACTATCAGTAAATAAAATTTTGTGTAAAATACGTTGCATGCGTTGGCTGAGCAGCTCATGCGATCACTTCATGTGAACAACTCGTCCAATGTAAAGAGGGGCTTATCGCCTGTCGCCAGTCTCGTCTCATGCTCTGCTTTCCGCTTTGATGCGATTACTGCGAATGATCTCAATTTGGCGTGGAATTGCGTGGAGTGCGAATTGCCAAATAAGCGCTTAGTACATTTTAGTTAAGTTTACGCTTGGCAGCGTTTGCGGGGCAGAAGCTAAGTCGGAAGGCGACTGTTTGCATGAGTATTTGCAGCACATGCAACTGGATGCAGCGCGTAATGCTAGGGGCAGGAGATTGCGTTCATGACTGTTTTGCTGTCGTTTGCACTTGAGCCGCATTCGCGTGAGAGGTGCGCTTGACTGGTGCATATTTTAAATTAACATCAAATAAATATGCGAAAATGTTACGCAAATATAACAAATTTTTGTTTTTGCATTTGGCAAATATTTGCCCACGGCAATTAGTAAATTAAGTTTTAATTGCCAACGTTTAGAAGAACTCAGGCGTATAAGTGTAATTGACGTAAATTATGTATACTCCCTTTCCGCTAATAAGCAAAACTAACAAGGAAATAATGCCACAACACAATAATATAAACAAAGTATTCAATTCGAAAATATGTGCAGCTAAATTCAGTCGTCAGCGAACACACTTAACACTGTGTAAAGCTCATGTGGGAGCTCCCTTAGAATGGAGTGAAAGATGATAGTGCGACCCTCAAGTACAGTTGTTCGCTTTTAGTCAGCATGTTCGTTCTTCATTACTCATCTCTCTAGTCGGTGTTTAGGGTTTCGGATCACGTCGGATCACTCTGCCAATTAGTCAGCTATTATCTGTTGTTCGCCTCGAACATTCCTCTGACAAGCTGATTAATCATGGTCTAAGCTCAGATTGCTTTCGAGTAGCTGCGATCACGTTCAGGCCATAGTGCAGTTATTGTAATGAATAGCAAAGGGCGTAATGCTTTAATAAAAAAATTTAAATAATGTTTAGTCATTATGTTTAATTTCTTTTTGTTGCTCGTGGCTGGCGCCTGAAAGCCGCAGAAGCAGCAACAACTTCAGCAATTATCATAACGCTCCGAGCTCTTCTCAGTGAATCATCATCGTTATATTAATTTATTATTGCTTTTGCTTTCTGTTAATGGGTTCTTTGGCTTCTTCAACGTCGTTTAGTTAAACCCTTATTATACACGCAACTTTGGACAACTTCTTTGTTGAGAACAGTACTGTAAATGAATGAGCTACTTTGAAGTATTGGAGCGCTGGACACTATTTCCATGCACAAGGAAGTGCTGGATTTAATGATGAACACGGAGCGATCATTTCAACTACAAACTCTATTACTTTACCCATTATATTACCCATTACATTACCAATTACATTACCCATTACTTTACCTATTGCATTACCCATTGCATTACCCATTACTTTACCCATTATACTACCCAGTATATTATCTATAACATTATACATTCCATAACCCATTACATTAACCACACCATTACCCATTACATTACCCATTACATTATCCATTGCATTGCTTTTTACATTACCCACAACATTACCCATTACATTACCTCTTAAATTACCCATTACATAACCCAATACATTACCCACTACATTACCCATTACATTATCCATTACGCAACCATTTCATTTCTCATTATTTTACCCATTATATTACCCATTAAATTACCCTTTACATTATCCATTACATAACCATTTCATTTCTCATTAATTTACCCATTACTTTACCCATTAAATTACCCATTACATTATCCATTACATAACCATTACATTTCTCATTATTTTTCCCTTTACTTTACCCATTAAATTACCCATTACATTATCCATTATATAGCCCAATACTTTACCCATTATATCACCCATTACATTACCCATTATATTACCCATTACATTACCCATAACATTACCCATAACATTACGCTTAACATTACTCATTATATTACCCATTACATTACTTATTACCCCTAATACTCCACTATAATGACTATACTTAGTATATTTAATTTAGAGGAGACGAAAACGACACTCATCGACAGGATAAATAGTGTTTCTTTTAATGTGATTTCTTCAGTCTTCTTATGTCTTTATTAAGGTATTTATTTTGTAGAAATCCACTTTGTATATTAAAATAATCTTCCTTCTGATTAGCAAAAAAGCCTCGTAAAAAAGAAACCAACTCGTTGGAACCTTTGCGGTAACTATCATGGTGGGTATAGTAACAAAAAGATTTCTGGATACACGAGCTGATTCTCCATATACAAAACTGGGTGATTTAAGGCGATCTTAGCTAATATATTTCGTAATTCTTTTTAGATCTTTGACCTCATTTCCAACGGTTTATATAAGAAGACTGTCCTACTGACACTGTCCTGCTTGTGAGGAGTTCTTTTGCACAGTCCACAGCGATACGTAATGGAAGGACAAACATTTTAGGAGACAACTAAAAGTATGTGAGTTTCAGGGGATCCGAGTTACTTAAGCAATGAAGGAAAGCAGGAAAACTGAGTACACATCAATGGAGCAGCCGGAATTCTGGCTGCATGCATTTGATGATGTGGCATCATCAAATGCATGCAGCCAGAATTCCGGCGAACTGAGTATGCTCGGATACCGTGAACCGATGGAACCGACAAAACACCAGGGTGTCAAATAAATCTGAGTTCTCCTCGAATAGTAATGCAGAGTAATGCGTAGAGTAATACCGTGTAGTTCCTTAGTCAATGAGTAGGATTGAATAAAATATGGTACTATGGGTTAAGAATCCCACACGGATTGAATCCCACAGCGTGGAAACCTGTCTGAAAGACTCCTGCCGCAAAAGTCAACGGTGTAGCATCCACCTTAGTTGGAGACGCGCCTGCATCAGACTGCTTCCCAAGTATAATAATGCGTGTGCATGCATTATTTCTCTGAATTTGTTCATCTCAGCGGACGAATGCATGCAATTTAAATTTAATTTGTTTAAAAAATACATTTGGCATTTCACTCAAAACTAAATGGACCCTTTTTCCTGGTGCTTTCGAGGCGATCGTCACTGTTATTAAAATGTTGCATAATTACATATTTTATGTGAGTTACTGTGTATGTGTGTGTTTGTGAGTGCGCCCGCTTCGATATCCACCCATTTCGAGTCGTAGATTTATTTACTTGCATGCAAGTGTGACATGCCATTGCAGTATTTTATTTCGCTGTCAATATGCTTGGATGCAATCAATTTGCCTTGCCGATTTTCTCGTTGTTGTTGCCACTTTTATACTAATTGAAAGAGGCGGGATTGCAGTTGCAAATTGCCTTTCGTTTTGGTATTGCAACTAAACAAATGACAATTTCCAGCTATTATCATGGATTACGAAATGGCACAATGATGTGAAAGTCAAATGAAGATAGAAGCCTTTCAGGTGTACAAAGTTTCTAATCAGTTAGTCCGAGGCAAGTTCTCGGATGTAGCATCGACGAATCATTGGTATATAGCCAGTAAGGTTGGCGAGATATTCGGTGAAAGGTTTCAGGTTTCGCTTCCAGACGCGGTTGCGGATCATCATCAGGGAAACTTTTAATATAGCACACATTCTTCCGAAGTCTTGGGAGCTTGTTTTTACCCCTTCCTTCTCTATCTTCATATTTGAAGAGAAGGAAGAGGTAAAAACAAGCTCCCAAGACTTCGGAAGAATGTGTGCTATATTAAAAGTTTGCTATAGAGGAGGATTTAGTTGCTGGTATTCTCGCGACAAAATACTTACACACTTACTACCCCCCCTTTCCGGTGTAGGGGAATAATAATAATAATAAATTGACTTCAATTGCGTCGCCCAGAGTTGAGTGGAGCAATGACTATTCAAACTTCCTACAAAGATATCAAAGCAATACGAAAATAGCTAATAAATAGTTTGTTTAATCATTTGAGTTGGAGTCAACTAATGTTGTTACTGAAATGAAGGTATTTGGGTTATTCACGATCAGTGGTTAAGTGCAACTAGACAAATAATTAGGGTGAAATAAATGAATTGAGGGAATGGGAGTTTGGCGCAGCATACTGACTTTCACCACATGCCATATCGTGAATAGTAGATTTTATATTATGTATAGTAGGAAATATATTTAAAAATGTATGAAACTAATCACTGGTGCCAACTGAAATACTGTGTTACCCACACTCATGACGTATTAAATGTAAGTAGTATGTATATATGTGAGTAGATTTTGCGACATGCCTGGCTGCTTTCCAGCGGGCACCCGCTAAAGCTTTCAGTCAATACTGATACCGTATTTAGGGCACCAATAGTCTTAATGAAGCTATTCTATCGGTTCCGTTTGAGTGAACCCGTAAATGATGTTTAGAAAGGAGATAAACAAAGTGCTTAAAACATCGCACGGAGAAATTGAGTTGTGACAAACCAACCGGACAATACCTTATGTTCAAAAAGTACCCGGAGTTTGTTAATAAAATTAACACGGATCAGTTATTTATTGATATTTATTCTATTCCCTTCAAAATAATCTCAATACACATATTCCAGCGCTTGTTTCAGCATTCAAAACACTTTTCATAGGCCAATTTTGGAATCGCCTTCAGATCCTTGTGCGAATTCTCTAAAAACGCTTTCCGCGAAATAGTCATTTGTATTGTGGGAACAGAAAAAAGTCATACGGGGCCATGTCAGGTGATTATGGAGTTTCCGGAACGGTATTAATGTTCTTTTTGGTCAAATAGTCGTGTAGAAGATGAGATGTCGGTGCATTGTCGTGGTGAATAAACCACGAGTTGTTTCTCCACAAGTCCGGCGTCTTTCGACGAACATTCTGTCGCTAACGCTTCAGTGTGCTCACATAATTTACGGAAGGAATTGGCGGAAGGAATTGGAAGGAGTGGACACCATGGCATGTTTAATTTGGCTTGACTTTCTCGTACTCTTTAGGTTTTGACTCCTCTGAGAAGCGCCATTCCGTTGATTGTTGGTCTCGTTTCGATGTCATATTCATAGACCCACCGGTCTCGTCACCGGTAATGATGCCTTCGATAACATGTTGGCCCAAAGAAAGCATTTCTTTAGCGACAGCAGTGCGATGAACATGCTAACCTCATAGTAGTGGGGGAGCGGTTCGAATCACATGTTGCTTTCTAAACCTCATTCTATTCGAGTCAAAAGTCTCAGTAACTAGTACTCATTGCCCCCAAAGCCTTGCAGACATAAGTCATTAAGGTGTAAGGTATAATAAAACTAATAATAGTATTTCTTCAATATTTCTATTGTAATTTTTGTTCCATTTATTATTTATTAGTTCTTTGGTTTCGAAATTAGTCACAAATTTAACAATCTTACAAAGTTAATACAAATACTTTGTTGTTCTTTGTTGAATTACTTGGGTACTTGATATCAATTACTTGGGTACTTGATATCAATTACTTGGGTACTTGATATCAATTGCTTGGGTACTTATTGTCAATTACTTGGGTACTTGATATCAATTACTTGGGTACTTGATATCAATTACTTGGGTACTTGATATCAATTACTTGGGTACTTGATATCAATTGCTTGGGTACTTGATATCAATTACTTGGGTACTTAATATCAATTACTTGGGTACTTGATATCAATGTTAACGACCAACACCAGCCATTTTAAACATTACATTCCCATGGACGTAATGAATAACTCAGGGTATACAAGTATGTATAATGAGGAGGTTTGAATCTCAACCTCGATTGCGATCGCAGTGTGACCAGAAGCCTAGTCAGTCTATATACTGTGGCCATGTACTTTGCTGGGTTTGCTTTCATACCGCAACCGAGTCCTTCGCATTGAGTTTATACCCTTCCCCCGTAAGACATTGTTTTCCAATGAACTCAGGATTCCCAGGCAGATCAGGGATCCTCAATGAACAAATCTCTGGTGCGGGAAACCACAGTTCAACAGGGTAACTTTGGCGCTTGCTGTGCAAAGCGGACAGTGAAGTTTTTATTTCAAAGTGTTCAAGGTGTGAATTGCTTCGCTAAGTAGTCAGCCATTTATCTGTCATAGGTGTCAGTTATGGTATGACTTTATTGCAGCACTGGGTGAGATGTGTTCACTGCTTCTCCAATACTTGCACTCGAGCATTATTACTTTAAACCAACGAGATCGATAGCAATAATCTCACGCTTGGTTACCCGCTGAATGTGGTTATTGCGCTTTATCTGTCGCGCACGATCGTTCATATTTCGAACCAGTCACTAAATAAAATCATTATAATTTATAGTCTTATATACTCGTGTGCACATAAATTGCATTGAAGATAAAATGAAAACAATCGTTTTTGTGTTATTCAAAAATTTGAAAAATTGCTTCATCATTCCGTGCTGGCGACAAGTAGCATTTAATATGGTTAACTGATGTGTGAGTCGACTTAGAGAGAGGGAGGGGGAGTGGGAGACCCAATTAATCAGTTCAAAACATCTGCTTGGCTCCACTGCCTCCCTATTCCCAACAAATGTGACTCTTTAAAAGTTGTTTTCTTGAACTTTTGTTTATTGTTTTCACCAATTCTGGGAGTAAGGCACACCGTAAACGGGCATGTGGAAGTTGCCTGATACGGTTGGCGCTATCTTCAAACTGCGTTGCGCATGAGAATTGTGTCAATATATTCGGTAAGTAATCCGACAGGTATTTTAATGCGAATACATTCAATTTAGAATTTATGAAGTTTTTTTTAGTGAAAGAAATAAAAAATCAGAATAATAAAAGCTGAAGAAATTTTAAAATAAGTGTTCAAAAAAAAAATGTAACTAGTTTTGAGTCAGAATATCCAAATTCGAAATAACAATTCCAAATTCCAAGATGATATAATTTGTTGCTCACAATCCAGTAAAAGCTTGTGGGCACTTCTTTGTACAAAGGAGATAAGAGAAATAAGAGTTTGGATGCAACCGGTGATTCCAGAAATTAGATAAGAAAAGATCGTACGGAATGCGGATAAGAAATTGCAGCTAATTGCGAAGATAATCAGATATAAATTACTGACTAAGGAAAGCAACAGAAGCGGTACTACGGAAACACTACGAATACTCTTAGAGTGCTGACATTTCAGGATGTGGTAGTAATGTTCTACGTTACTATATATTTCGGTTACTTTACGTCTGTTCACATAGTCCGGTTTGTGCCAGAATTTATCTTAGTTCCGTACAGAAGAATGGGTTCTTACGATAACCAGTTTGATAGCAGATAATGTTTGGCAAATCAAAGGTCACGAAGCTAGCAGATAGGAAATAAAGGATCTTGCAGCCCATCCCGAGAGTGGAATTAGTATGTGTGCTCCAAGCTCAGGTTCTGCTTAAGAGTTTACTGCACTTTCTGCTAGCATAATTCTTGGAAAGAATGAGTTTTACAAATGTTGGGCTAATATATCTAATCCTATAAACCGCATGAAATCGGGACCACGGTTGGTGAAAGCGGTCCATACAGTTATGCCAAGCCTGTAATGAGATTCAGTGAATTTCTGCAATGTTGATTGTGTATGTCTATGCACTGGCATGGAAGATCAACCAAGGCAATTTTTAATAACTGCGTCAATAATTTGTGACGGTTAATGCGACCCTTTACTCATTCGGACACTCATATCAGAAAGTGTTCCGGACACATAACAATGGGATGTATAATTGTCGGATGGCAGCAATTGACGGTTCAGACTATAGCAATTATGTGGTGTGGGAAATGAAGCGTAATTGCTCCGACAGTTGACAAAGAACATTGTTTACATTTATCGAATAAATATATATTTGATTGTTTTTAAAATTATTTTTAATGACTTTAGACAATTAAAAAAAGTACGTCCTTGCTCTATTAAGCAATGGTATTACTTTGAATTCTGTAACAATTTCTATAATAATGTTCAATTTAAAGATTTATTGTTATACAATTATTTTTATATTTTATAACAATAAAGTCTATTCAGAAGTTCAACCCAAAATTACGCATACTATGGATCAGAGATGTCCGAGAAAAGCATTCCTAGTGCAGGAATTAATGTAACGAAAGATGGTCAACAGACGAGTACCTCATAAGCGGACAGAATATTTCGAAAAATTTTGAGGTTGCTCTACAGCTCGAACTATTTATCAAGATGAGGAAATGTGGTTTGTCTCTTTAGTTGGCTATCGCTGAGCTGGATGGGTAAAGCGGCCTATTGTGAGATAAGGAACTCTTGCGTTAAACAAACTTGATCTTCTCCATAACTATGGTACCTTTAAAAGTGCTGTCGAAACTTCTGCCCATCCAGCTACGAAAGATTCAAAAACCCGGTTAACAAACAACAAAACATTATTCCGAGGATAATCTTAGGAATGAAACTGCAAGTTTAGGGTTAAGATTGGACGGGAAATCGCGAGACATCTTTGCCGGCATATAACAAATTTATTGTACATTGTTACACAATTGACAGTGCAGAGCATGCACCCATAATAGGGCCAGTGGCATGGAGAAATCATGTGATTTTCTACAGGCCACTCGACTGTGGGGAGTATGCTGCAAAGCTGCGAATCACCCATAATAGAGAGTGTCAAGGAGAAATCATGTATATTTCCGTAGGACACTTGACATTTGGGGGTATATCCGAAGGTCTTCAATCATTTCCGCTGCCGATGATGCGTTAACTCCAACGAGGCACAGTCTGTTATTTTCCCTCTGAGTATTAGAGTTTGACCAGGAGAAGGAATTCTCCAAAATCTCAGCGATGATTACCTAAAATGGCAATCTTTAAGTGTGGCGTTAGCATCGATTCAAAGAACAATTTCTGAGAGAATGATACCAAAACTTGAGTTCACTTGGTTATCACAATTGTTGCTACTTAAGTTCCACCATAAAAAATGCTTACCATAGGAAAATACCGTAAACACCCTTATTTGTTTTGGACACTTTATGCCGAGGTTCAGTGGAGTGTATAGAGAATATTTTAACCAAATATACAATTTATAATTGTTCGTTTTATCTAGTGAATTATGGTTCTGTGTGTCTTTTGAATCGTAAACTTATTGCTTGAGTATAGACAACTGAACATCATAGGCTCAAAGCGGTACAATGGAAATACTTCCATCCCTTACACAACCGTGTATGGAAATGTATCGCGTCATTCACGCACACTTGGAATACTTTCAGTTTCTGAACTTCGCACTAAACAATAAAACAAAGCAAACACAAAGGAAACACAGAAAAAGCAAAAGAGACCTGGTGAAATAATTTTAGGACATATTTCGTAAAATCTAATGAAACACAATTCAGATCAACAGAACTTGAAGTAAAAAAAAAAACAGCAAAACGAACGGTAGTGAACGTGGAAGAACGTGAAGAGAGCGAACAATGTGAACAATACGAACGCGTAATTAATTAAATCATTAACACGGAGTACGTTCTAAACTTCAAAGTTTACCTCAGGTCATTTCACAACTTTTTTACTGTTTTAAAAATCAGAGACATTTTCAAGACCCCACTGACCTGTGCACTCTCGAAACTGAGTCAAGCTTAGTAATTCGGAACTGAATTGCACACAAATTTATATTATTCCCCGAAAACTGTTCATAAACTTTACAATCTCGTATGAATAATTAGCGACACATTAAGAACGAACTGAAAGAAAGTGAAATGGAGAACATATAAAAAGAACACACCATATGCGGGCTAATTTAATTGACAAGTCGACGAGCGACAGTGGCGCTCGGTCAGTGCCACTGCCAGTGACGTATGCAAAACATTGAAGAAAAAAGCGCGCACCCAGAAAACCGAGACACCGAATAGTAACTTAGAAATAGATTCAATTAAATCCAAGCGCTGCGAACACTGAAAACACGTGTAATTAAAGTCGTATCAAAGAACCCTCAAATAACATGATCATTAATGCATATTGTATTTAAATAGACATGCTTCATGAATGATTTGTATTCTAGAAGTTTATTTGAACGGTTAATTGACACACATTTAGTACCCTGCAATCTAAGGTTATTATAGGATTTGTATATAATCAGAAATATATTAACCAGCAGCAATACGAATTGAATGAATTGCATACAGAGACGCAAACCAAGTTTAACAGTGAGTAAAGCCAGTTACGGTAATGCTTTAGTCATATTTGGAATCTAGTAGAGTAAGTCCTCCTACTGTGAATGCATCAAATTGCTACACATCTGTTACTTGAGAAATCTTTAATGCATGACATTTGAATGAACCAACAATTGAACCATCTTTAGCAATTTAACTCACTTTGAGCTAAACGGATTTGTTGGGATAATGAAAATAATTGAATGAGGGTATAGCATAGCTTTACCTTTCAAAACAAGTAGTTCATAATCCTAGTTTTGAGTGAGATGCTGAACAACTTGTCGTAGCGTACCTTATCTAATATTTCTGAGACTTACTGCAAAATGTCACTACATGCTTTTACCATCTCGCATAGGAAAATGAGTTACTATGATTGCATAATATATAATTTGTTGCCTATCAGAACGTGCCCCACAGACCCTTCATCTCATTTAATATTTCTTAGCAAAACTTCTCAATATCACTTCATTTGTAGTGGTTAAATGTACCACCTCTTATTACACAATAAAGTACAAAATAATTTAACCTAGTAGCCTCATAGTCGCATAATAATAATAAATAATAGTTTGCCATCACTACAAGTTCCAAAGTCATATGCAGACATCATCTTCGAGTAGCTTCACAATAGCATTTCATTTGAAGTGGTCAAATGTACCCCCTCATATTGCAAAATGAGATACTATGACTGCCTGCTAAATAATATTTTGCCTATCTCAATGCGTTCCAAAGTCATGTGCGGACCTCACCACCTCATATAGCACAATGAGGTACTTATAAAAACATACTACAAATGAGTTTTTACCTATTTCTACGCGTTCCGTAGTGACATGAGGATTCATCAAATACTACTTAGATTAACTTCACTATATCACCTCTTTTGAAACGGTTTATTGTACCACCTCATATAGCAAAATGAAGTACTTACAAAATATTGTGAACCTATCACTAGGAGCTTCTTAGTCGTATGCATATCTTAGAGTAACTGAACAATGTCACCTCATTTGAAGTGGTTAATTGTACCACCTCATTTAGCACAATGGGATACTTATAAACACTTACAACAAAATATTGTGAACCTATCACTAGGAGCTTCTCAGTCGTATGCATATCTTAGAGTAACTGAACAATGTCACCTCATTTGAAGTGGTTAATTGTACCACCTCATATAGCAAAATGAGGTACTTATAAAAACTCACTACAAAATATTGTGAACCTATCACTAGGAGCTTCTTAGTCGTATGCATATCTTAGAGTAACTGAACAATGTCACCTCATTTGAAGTGGTTAATTATACCACCTCATATAGCAAAATGAGGTACTTACAAAATATTGTGAACCTATCACTAGGAGCTTCTCAGTCGTATGCATATCTTAGAGTAACTTAACAATGTCACCTCTTTTGAAGTGGTTAATTGTACCACCTCATATAGCAAAATGAGGTACTTACAAAATATTGTGAACCTATCACTAGGAGCTTCTCAGTCGTATGCATATCTTAGAGTAACTTAACAATGTCACCTCTTTTGAAGTGGTTAATTGTACCACCTCATATAGCAAAATGAGGTACTTATAAAAACTCACTACAAAATATTGTGAACCTATCACTAGGAGCTTCTCAGTCGTATGCATATCTTAGAGTAACTTAACAATGTCACCTCTTTTGAAGTGGTTAATTGTACCACCTCATATAGCAAAATGAGGTACTTACAAAATATTGTGAACCTATCACTAGGAGCTTCTCAGTCGTATGCATATCTTAGAGTAACTTAACAATGTCACCTCTTTTGAAGTGGTTAATTGTACCACCTCATATAGCAAAATGAGGTACTTCTAAAAACTCACTACAAAATATTGTGAACCTATCACTAGGAGCTTCTCAGTCGTATGCATATCTTAGAGTAACTTAACAATGTCACCTCTTTTGAAGTGGTTAATTGTACCACCTCATATAGCAAAATGAGGTACTTATAAAAACTCACTACAAAATATTGTGAACCTATCACTAGGAGCTTCTCAGTCGTATGCATATCTTAGAGTAACTTAACAATGTCACCTCATTTGAAGTGGTTAATTGTACCACCTCATTTAGCACAATGGGATACATATAAGCACTTACAACAAAATAATTTTACCCATCACTATGCGCACCACAGTGACATGCAGAGAATATTTCTAAGAGCGATTTGACAATGTCACCTCATTTGAAGTCGATAAATATACCACTTCACATAATACAATGAGATACCTATAAAAACTCACTACAAAATATTATTACCTATCACTAGGAGCTTCCTAGTCACTTGTAAAGTTCCTCTAACATTTTGAGACTAACTTTACAACTTCACTTCATTTGAAGTATTTGAAGGAACCAACGGATATTGGAAAATGAGGTACTCGCTTCACTATGCATCTCACAGAACTCCCTTTAATAAATAGAGTAGTAACCCAGAAAGAGTGAATGTCAAAAGAGTTATCAGCTTTTAAATGTGAGTATCCAAAGCAGTGTTGCCGTTCTTAAATTTTCATGCGAAGTGAAATGGCTGAAGAAGTGAAGTGTTTTCAGGTTTTTCGAAGGGCTCATATATGAAAATAATCTTTAGAACCTACCTTGTTATAGAAAATGTACTCTTTAGAACTTAGCCTGATTCCCTCGAAAATCGAACTGTTTTTACTAAAGAGGAAGTGCGGAAGTGTTCGACTTAAAAATGAAGTGAAACACTTCAATCGAAGTGAAAACGGCAACACTGATCCAAAGCGGCTCCTCCATATCCCGAGTCCAATCTAGTGCTGATACATAGAACAACTTCGCAACTGATCAACGTAATATATTTATATATTTTGACAATTACTTTGAGTGTTTATACTACGTGTATCAAGCTAAGCAGCTGATAAAAGTACATAGTGTCGAAATCGGACGCCAACCAAAGCAAACATGATTACAACTACGAGAACCAAGAAGCATTTGGTATGAGAATGAGTTGAAAGATCATATCAGATTATGAATTTCAGAAAAATCACGATTCATATTCGTTAAGAATGTTTTCCGGGAAATTTGTTAATTTTGTTTAATTGTGTCTAAGCTGACAGTGTCAGCAGATTCACAGGTTAGCACAGATGGGAAGATAGTAAAGGGAATAGTTGAAGACTCTTCAATTCAGATAATTGGAATATAAACAATTTACAAATAATATTTTAATAATATTATTAGTGTCAATGGGGATATAGACAAAGTTTGGAAGGTTTAGAAAATTCTGAATTGAATGGAAATATACCGAAATTCAAACACCACACTAAAAGCTTAGCGGATTTATTGATAACAATTCTCCACATATTTAATTATGACTGCATGGGGTTGGGGAATGAGTACTCGGAACTAAGATAGTCGACTCGAAGAGAAAAAGATATTTTAGAAAGAAGCCCGGGGCAGGAACCTCCGACCCTCTGAGTGTGACTCCGGCATGCTTGCCACAGAGGGCGGCTCGGAATGCATATATCTTTTCATACTTATTCTGCAGAACTAGATACCAACTTGTTACACACACTTCGTTCGAGTTTTCAGCTTTTTGACAGAGATATCCTTTACTTAAATCCGAAAAAAGCCAGCATTTTCATTAGTTTCTTGATTTTGATACTGGGATATATAGAGAGAAACTGTTGCTAGATCGATAGTTTTATGAGCAAATATGGTAAAATGAAATTGTGATTTACAATGAACCTATTAAGAAGAAAAGATGGACTGGAACATTTATATTGACACCTTAAATGTGAAGCCCCAGGCAACTGAAGAAAAAAGAACTGCAGAGAATCCTTCTTCTGTGATGTCAATCATCATCATCAGTAACGTGAAGTGGAAGCGGAAGTCTGGGCTGTGGCTTTTAATGTGTATTGCCTATCATCGTCACTGTCCAGAGACCTTATTTCCTAGTTCACTATTCGCAACGCTGATAATTTCTTTCTATCATATAGTGACGTATATGTGTGTTTGACTATGGCCCAAACTTCTACTAATCTAATTATAATATGCAATTGTTTAATAATAATATATTGTATATGCAATTCCAAAGAAAACAGAACTTTTCAAAAACAAAAACAACATTTATTTTATTCAAAATAGTTTAATTATGATATGCAAGGCATAATGAGAATAATATAATATACTATTCTCACCAGTTGCTAGAACCCCCCCTTGGCATTTATACCAACGAAGCCACTGGTATGTAGTGTATTCACTCCAAAAATTGTGTTTTACTGATCACACTTTAGTGGTTCTACAAGAATCCTTAGAAGATGGATCAGTTGGTAAGTTTGCTAATCCTGCTGTCTTGTGGAGTAACGAGTATGCGTAAGGTAATTCCTTCTGTTCCTCCTCTCCTCTTAATATTTATTTGTATATTTCTTTCCCTTCGAGAGAAATTTTTAGTTTTCTAGTAACAACTTCTCCAAAGATTTACTTGAATGATTCATTATGTTGCATGGTGTACACTTTGGCTGTACTATAATAATAATGATAGAACTATTACGATACTCGATTCTCCCAACCTGATCAGCACTGTTTGCAATATAATTATATATTCAGAGATAAACAGTATGCAAAATACATGTCTGATTATTCAACTTTACTAATTATAGTAGCAACAAAATTAACATTATGACTTATAAAAGGTTTGCTGCAATCTTACAGCATTCTATCCATGCCTGCCACTCAGTCATGGCAATACGAACAATGCAGGCTTTTTATGGATTACCGATTTCCTTCGAGTGTGAGTATAGTGTCACGCTCTAATTCTGCGAATCGAATACAATTTAATTAGAATACAAAAAAGAAAGAAAGTACACAAAAGTAGCGAAAGAAAAGCCGACCGCACACACAACAAATTGGAAAAATGTCCGCAAAGAGAATGGGAAAATTGACACAAATTTCTGTATACAAAAGTATCGGCACAGAAATAGTAACAACGCTTTGGCAACACTGGTAAATTTTTGAGAATTTATTGGGGCCTCCTCCCAATTTACTGATAACCATTCATTCAGTCCAAGTCAAGAACTTTTGAGCATTAGGTTTAATTTCATTAGATATGAATATGTACATATATAAACAAGATTTCTGATTGATACAAAAAAAAACTGTAAATTAGTTCCACTTGCCGCGACTTGTACCTTCACTAAGACAACATTTCGTGTCCTTTAATTGCCGTGTGGGTCTCACTTTATTTGAAGAGTTTCCGTAAAATTGTTAACGCAATTTTACACACAATCGCACTGAAACGCATCGCGCCCGTTCACGTCGTTTTGAAAAATCTCACTGAATGAAAATAAAAACTATTCTGATACTCAGTTGTGATCGAGCCGATCAGCTGACAGAGGAGGTAACAAGCAATGAAAATTTAGTGTACAAAGCAGGAGCAAAACATTTGAAGAAATCTTTCTGCACCGTTTTGAAAATGATTCGCGCTGCGCTCCAATCGATCGCACGCGTCCGTTGTAGTCGATTGACTGACTGAGAACGCGGTGAACTTCAACGCTGTTTTTACAGCAGCAACAACAGCCGCACTGACAGCAGCAACAACAGCCGCACTGACAGCAGCAACAGCAGCGCCAACAGCAACAGCAGCGCCAACAGCAACAGCAGCGCCAACAGCACAAGCAGCGCCAACAGCAACAGCGCTGATGGCGTCGAGAGAAACGCTCAAACTTTTTGAATGCCGCTGTAGACGAGGAAAAGCAGAAAATTAGTTCGGTTGGAAAACGCGAGAAAACGGGGAAGCGGCCGTTGGGGTGATAAGCGCGCGATACTATTCTATTTCTATTTTGTATGCTTTACGAAAAATTGTTAGTACACTAAGAGAAATTTTGCTTGGATAGGGAGCGATGTTCAAGTGGGTGGTAGGATTATGGTATGGACATAGAAGTGGGTCAGTGGCATCTACTTTGGGATTTGCACAAGAGAAAGCATATTTATGTGTGCATGTGAAGTAAGGCTGATAACAGGATATTCTTTAGGGTGTGGACCAAATATTGTGGTTTAAAATAAAATTTATTATCCTCAAAATATATGGGGATGAAAATAAAAAAACTTTTGTGTATCTCAAAAAATGTACAACTTCGTCGACAATTTAATTAGTTATCGACACATTCACTATGATGGAATTGTTTGGGCGGGGATTGCTTCTACAGGGTGGCTGATGAATATTGCTACATTAAGAAACTCAAATAACTTTTTTTTCAGTGTATGGAATTCATTTTTCTTTTATTAATGTTAAAGCTCATTCAATTTTATTAAATATAGCTTAATTAGTTTTAAAAATAATGGAATTTAAATGCCCCCCCTGCTCGTTGATGCATGTGCGGCATCTTACCAAAAAGTTATTCATTACTGCTTGGAGAGTTGAGACAGGAATAGCCGCAATTGTTTCTCGAATGGATTGCTTTAGTTCGTTCAAATTTGTTGGCTTTGCTTTGTAGACTTCCTGTTTGCAATAACCCCACAAGAAAAAGTCAGGTGCAGTAAGGTCCGGCGACCTGGGGGGCCAACGGAATGTGGAGTTTCTGGATATCAGCTTATTGGGAAATTTTCGTCGCAATTCTGTCATAACAGGCCGGGCTATGCGAGGAGTTGCACCATCTTGCTGAAACCACACTGAGTTGAAAGCAATTCTCATTCGGCGTAATTCTGGATAGAAAAAGTCTCTCAACTTGGCCAAGTAACGGTCTCCAGTAACCGTAACGGTGTGACCGTTTTCTTCGAAGAAGTAGGGCCCGACAATGCAGCGTGATGAAACTGCATACCACACTGTAGCACGAAGTGGATGTAATTCCGTCTCATGGAGTATCTGTGGGTTGGAAGCACTCCATATTCGACAATTTTGTTTATTTATGTTGCCGTTTAAATCGAAATGGGCCTCGTCAGACATAAAAAGACAGTTGATCATGTTTCCGTCCTTTTCCACCATTTGAAGCATCTTCTGGTAAAATTCCAAGCGAATCGGGAAGTCTGCTGCGTTCAATTTGTTGGCCATTTGAATTTTATATGGCAATAAGTCCAAATCTTTATGCATAATTGACTGCAATGACTGTCTGCTTATACCCATTTGAGCAGATAAGCTTCTTGTCGAAACTCTTGGATTAATTTGTATGGCAGCAGCTACTGCAGCGATTGTTTCCTCCGTCCGAACTGAAGGGTTTCGATGGTAAGGTCTTCTGTTGACTGTCCCATGCTCGGCAAAATTGCTTACAAGTCCCATTATGGTCCATATGCTCGTGGATTGCCGCCAAACGTGCGCCTATACTCCCTTTGAACCGCAACTACGGACTCCAGTGCGTGATAGCGCCGGACAATCCAAATTCTTGTTTCAGTGTCCCAGTTATCCATTTTTGATAAATCTAACAATCAATCTGCAAAATAAAAAAAACCAGATTCATTAAATAGAAAAAAAGTTATTACATTTTTTTTTTGGTAGCAATGAATTTCACCACTTTGTAAATCACAAATACTGCTGCTTTGATTATAATGCTAGATGTACACACTGTTACGGTCTCTGATCTACTGTATTCGACTTTGAACAGTCTTGTCGCTTTTATAGTTTTCGAAAGGTTGGAGTAGAAAATTCTACGCCATTCTCGTATTTTCTAGAATTTTCGGTCCATTTCGACAGAAGTCGAGAACATTCTTTTTGATATTACCGTCAGATGGTTCTTGAATAAGCTTTTATTCGAATAGTTCGCATCTTGACTCACAGGAGGCACTCATTCTCCATATGGGATCCTAAAAGTATGCAATCTCGTTTCACTGATATGCAATCACGTTTCAATATACACGCCAATTATATACGAGGGGTACTATTTATATTTCGGGAACTGGCAACACTAATGCCAATAGCTAAAATCTGGCAACACCATAATAAAGATAGAAATTTTTTAGCATAAACGTACTCACAGCGTGTTGATGTACAAGTGCTATTTGTTTTGTTTACAGTGAGTTAAGAAAATCAATTTGGACAAAAAAAGCAAATTTCAAGAGAAGGTTTTCGTTAGATCATTTTTCACAACTTTCGACGTGGATTATCTCAACAAGAATGTGTCGATGAACTCAGTTCTTTGTATGTCGATAAAGCACCATCAAAAACCACAGTATATCGCTGGTAGTTCGGTCGCCGACGAACTCTGTGAAGGTCGTCCAAAATCGGTTGTTGTGCCACAAAACATCGATGCAGTGCGTGAACTGATAATGCAAGATCGTCATGTGACATACCGTGAGATAGAGAACACCTTGGGCATTACTTCCACTTCCATACATTCAATATTGCATGAACATTTGGCTATAAAAAAGATTTGTTCGCGTTGGATCCCACATAATTTGACAATCGCTCAAAAAAAGGCTCGTGTCAATTGGTGTAAGGAAATGATTAAAAAGTTCGACCGTGGTGCTTCAAAAGACGTTAATAAAATCGTGACAGGTGACGAATCATGGATATATGCGTATGAGCCGGAAACAAAACAACAATCGACCGTGTGGGTATTCCAAGAAGAGCCCAATCCACCAAAGTTGTTCGTGGAAGAAGCACAGCGAAGCAAATGGTCGCCTGTTTCTTCGGCCGAATGGGTCATGTGGCCACTGTTCCGCTTGAGCAACGTAGGACGGTCAATTCTGAGTGGTACACGGCCATTTGTTGGCCGGAAGTCTTCGGAGAAATTAGTAACAACAACCGGCAAAGACGAAACATTCTTCATCATGATAATTCGAGCTCTCACTCATCTCGTCAAACAGGTGAATGTTCCATGATGTATTCGATTTATTTGCTCGCACCTCACTCTTTGATATTTCGTATTCCTTTTTATCATGCAATTTCTTGACAGTTCCTGACACCATATGCTGATATAATCGCCTCCCTCTTTTTCTGCAATTTCATATGCACTCGCCGTCTGGGTTGCATCAGCCCATTTCAAGTCTTTCTTTTCGAGTAACCTGCTCTGAATTTTTTGATTAAGCAAACCAAAAACGAACTGATTACGTAAAGCAGTGTCCAAATAGGCTCCGAAATTACATCCAGCCGCTAACTATCGTAGTGCCACCATAAATTCCGCGCATGCTTCATCCCACTTTTGTTTGCGTAAACGAAACGGGTAGTTCTTGAGAATCTCCAATCAAGCTTTGGAATAAAGTGATCCTCCAACAATGTGACAATTTCTTCATAATCTAAGTCTTCTGATGACATAGACAGAGCTTTGTCGCAAAGCATGTCGTAAGTTGTGGTTCCCATAAAATGCAGAAGATACAGTTTCTTCTTACCAGAGTCTGAGAGAGACTGACAGATTTTGTGTTTAACAGTGAACTTTCTCTTAATTAAATAGTTTCTAAACAGTTCATGAATATTTGTGGGAAAAATGTTTTGGATTTTGTACAATTGGGCAACATGGCACACCTTGTCAAGGGTTTGGGCAACAACTAGAAAAATTGCTGAAACTATTTATTTATTCTGAAATGTTTTCCGAATTTCTGTAACTATTCTATGCACTTGTTCTGCGGTGCTATGCTTCTTTCTAAAAGCCAATAGATGAGTGGGTATCACATTCGTCCAGTTCATAATAGGCGAAAGTTGCTGGATCAAGAGTGTCTCCAACAATTTGGAGAGTAGAGGCAGAAGACTTATGGATCGCTAAGAGCTCACAGCTGATGGATCTTCCCAGGTTTAGAAACCATTATAATTCGTGATAATATCCGATCATCTGGAAAGTAGCTAGTGCCCAGGATACAATTTATAATGTGAAGAAGGTGTTTAAGTGCAATTTGTGGCAGCTCTTTTATCATTTACCCATTTATTTGGTCAATCCCTGGAGCTTTCTTTATGCTGGTATTCCTTATCACTTCATTTACAGCTTTCGATTTTAGTTTTATTTGCTGCTTTCTTTCAGGGATATCAGTTGGCTCCAATCGGCTGAATTTAGTTTCTGGGTTGGGTGTGAAAACATTTCGCAAGTGCTCAGCGAATGTGTTTCCTTTCTTTGAATCACTTCTAGCTCAACTAAATAAACAAATAAATAATCCGTTTAGCAAAATCCTTTCAGCTACTTTACGAGAACTACTTTTCTTTGAAAAATAAATTGATTCCAAAATATTTTCAAGCAAGCTTCAATTTCGTAGACTTCTTACGTATTATTATTTTTTGTCCTGTGCACGTTCACAATATTTCCCGAAAATGCGTGGGGGGAGTTGCGCATTTACAATTATTGCATTAGCAATGAATTTACTGCATACTAACGGCTACGACTATTGTGCCAATGAAACAGAGGCGAAGCTTTGTCCGAATGGTAAGAGGCACTTCATGTGCCAACCCGAGGCCATAGTAAGTGAAGAGATAGAGAGACTCTCAATTATATTTATATACTCATTTGTATGGATGTCGTGTGTTATAATGCAGGTACCCCGATCCTCGTTTATATCCGAGGTGTCTCTAACGAACTCGTTTCGCCGCTTTGTGCTGCAGAATTTCAACATATATCGAAATACATTCGCCGGTGGAGAGCTGGAGGTTAATGGTAAGAAGAAATTTCCGAAGGCGGCACGCATGCGTGAACTCATCTGGGACTGGGAGTTGGCGTACATGGCCAGAGTGCACACCCTCCGATGTGCTAATGTGTTCGTCGACTGTTGCAACACGGTTCGCTTTCCGGACGTCTTTCACCAATTAATCTGGGATTATGGACCTAATCCCATGCAAGCAAGAGCTGCAATTGAAGAACGCTTTAAGAACTATATGGGTCAGAAGAATCTTGTGACTGATCCAGTGAACTTTGTTAAAACTTATGATAAAGTGAAGTAAGTACGAAGGTGTGACGGAATCGGGCGGATGTAGGCAGATATAGGCAGATGTAGGAGGTGTGGACAGATGTAGGGAATGTGTGGTCAGGTTAGACAAAGCTTTTCTTAGGATATAGAAATAATAGCATTCAGTTAAATTTAAATGTTTTTGTTAATTTTGCTCTGATGTGTTTCAGTAACGCCCTTAAAATGCTTCTGGGGAGAGCCAGTTATGCGCCACTCGTTGAGAATATCAGTTTCCTTCCACCTAGAGAAATAATGTAACGTATAATTCGCGTGTCCTTATAATAAACAAGAAATACAAAAACATATGTTTGCGACTCCCAAAAGTACGCAGGAATGGTTTGGGCATAATTGGGATGAACTTTTATGCGTAGACATCTTTTTTCAAAGCTGGATTTTCTTGGCATAAGATCCTTGTGAGATTTTCGTATACCATATTCCTGAGTTGAATTGTTACCCCATATATTTTGAGTGTAATTTGATTCTCTCGAGATAATTTTTATTCTGCTAAGAGATTTCTTGGCAGAGTCTTGTATTACTAGATGTAAGGGAGTTAGATCGAGTACTAAAACATTGGAGAAAATTGGGTGAGTTAAACGACGAAGATGTTGACTTCTGAACGCTTTAGTGTCGTTTTTGAGAAGTCTTCCTTGGATCTGTGTTTCTGATCTCGAGACACATTACATATTCAGGGTAGTTAAAAATAGGCATGGGCTTAGTTACGTCATAGTACCGTTAAAGTGTGGTTAATTCCAAATAGTGAATTCGCCGGACTTGAAAGACCTTTTTCGCTTACAGAAAGTAAGATTTAATGCGCTTCAATATCGCAGGTATGCATCTAAAAAACTGCAGGAAATTTTTGGGGCTATCCTGAATGATCGCCTCTCACGCATTGGCTGCAGCGCTACATACTGTAATTATTGCAGCGAAGCTAAGTACAGTTTGGCGATCCTCAAAAGACTTGTCGGGGTGCTAATACTCCTCATCCATTTGCAGGTATTGTTTTTACCTCTCGTGCTTCTTTGACGTGGGCCTCCATGCAAACGAGCAGATTTATGCAATCAGTGAAGGCGATGCGGCATCAGACTGTTCCCATTATAATACCGACAAGAGCTCCGATTATGAGAATCTCTGTGCGAATAGTGGTGAATACTTTTAATGACTTTAGCCGCAATTGTCGCACGCCTACTTAACAGCTTCAATTTATTAATTGGAATATTGTAAAAATTTGTAAAATTTTAGTTGAAAAAATTGTGTTCAATAAAAATTGATTTCAATATCTCGGTAATCCCGCTAATCCCACCAGGCAAAATTACAAAGAAAGCGCTGCTTAGCGTTATAATAGAGTTATAATACAAAAAATTCTGTGCTGCAGCTCTTTTAGAGAGCTTAGTTTGTATGACCGTAAAACGCATACATTTGTAGATATTGAAACGTGATTGCATATCAGTGAAACGGGATTGCATATTTTTAGGATCCCATCTGGAGAATGAGTGCCCCCTGTGAGTCAAGATGCGAACTATTCGAATAAAAGCTTATTCAAGAACCATCTGTCGGTAATATCAAAAAGAATATTCTCGACTTCCGTCGAAGAGGATAGAAGCTTCTAGAAAATACGAGAATAGCGTGGAAGTTTCTACACCAACCATTCGAAAACTATAAAAGCGACAAGACTGTTCAAAGTGGAATACAGTAGATCAGAGACCGTAAAAGTGTATACATCAGGCATTTTAATCGAAGCGGCAGTATTAGCAGTATTTGTAATTTTGCAAAGTGATGAAATTCATTATTAAATAAAGTGATGAAATTACTTATTAAATAAAGTGACTAATGGTTTGTGAAATAAGTGCAAATAATAACTAAGTAAACTTTAAGCCTAATATTAAATGTGTAAATAGCAATAATTAAATAATTATTTTAATTTAACCAGCGATTGTTTGATTACTACACAATCCAGTGGTACGAGTCCGAGTACAGAGAGTTAGAGAAATTGTCAGGAGGGCAATTTTGTAACAGAGTAAATTGTCAAGAGGGCAATTTCGTAATTTGGTTAAGAGCTGAAATTGTTGACATGCTTTAATTCGGGTGAGGCCATAATCGTGGCCACTCTTGTGGTGGAACGAACCCCCGCCAACACTGTTGAGATGCACTAAGCTTGGTGAGTCCTGATCGAAAATTCATTTTCTATCCCCCACGAACGTTTTTTTCTGGTCCATCCTGAACGAAAATAAATACTATTTGGAATGTGGGCAGACACTGAAGGTAAAACTTTCCGACAAGCTCACGAAACGACTTAGCAACAAAATAAAGGTGATTATTGTGAGTTTGGGAGTATTGGTTAGTAAAAACAATGGGACAATGAGTTAGTAAACAAAAAATATTTATATATGAAGATTATTTTTGTTACGAATTTATTGACAAGACAAGTTACAACAGTAGTTGCATATTACGATGGCATAACTACACATACGCAATTGCAGCTACTGTTGTAACTTGTCTTGTCAATAAATTCGTTGCAAAAATAATCTTCATATTCACAGAATTGACGACTATCGACTTACTCACAATATTTATATATATTAAAATATTTTGTGATATGAAAAATGCATGAGCAAAGGCAATAATTTGCGTATTAAAGGGTTTTTAATTATTTTAAATTATATAAGTTAACAAATGCACTTGTAAGTAAACGAGTACAAATTATATTTGTATTATATATTATATAATATATAAATATATTTGTAACCAAAAGAAAGCATATTATCCAAATTCTCGGCGGATTTACATGGAACATTTTGGTGAAAAGTTCATAGAGAAGAATTTGCAGGTTGTAATTTTTTTTTTAAATATATTAATTCAATTTTAAAAATATTTATTACATGATTTAGAATGAGAAGGCATTTAAAGCCAGGTGCTATTCCATCTTTGGCGGCTGCAAAGGCTCAATAATAAAAAAGTGGTTGCTTCATTTCTACAGGAGTCAAGTTAAATTTTTTATTTATCTATTATAAATATCAATACAACTTAGCAAAACTTGTTTAGCTTAAGCCTTTCTATTTATAACTATGTACATAAATATGCATGCATATCTTCAGCAAAAGTCATTAATTAAAAATAAAAATTTTCAAGCTATAATTACCGTCGTGGGCATTCAGTTTGAGAAATTTTGAAAACTTGTGATTATTGTCTAATAATCTTAATTATATGATTTATCAATGATCATTAAAGAGCAAATCATAGAAGTATTCCAATGAACGATTACTTTCGGTAGGCACTATTATGCGCCCTACAGGCATACAAACAAATAACAACAAAAGCGATGTCAAGCGAGAGTATTTTCACACAACTTGAGTGCTTTTTCTCTGCACTCTCTCGCAGACGAAGCGGCCGGCATTTTGCTTTTGTATGGGAGCGCTGCACTCACGCAACAAAAACGCACGGAGCGCTTTGCTTGCTGTCGTGTGGGTTGGTCACTCTCGGCGTATAAGCAGCTTTTATTTCTCACTGTGACAGTGCACTTTTGTTGTTTCTTTTCCTTGCCTTTGTGTTGGTGGGTATAAAGCGGAAATGCCGCCTGCAATCAGTCTCATTGTTTTAATTTAATTAGTGTGCGACGCATACGCCCCCATGAGTCGGCAGCGGAGTGCAAGTGAAGCATTTGAAGCAAGCTCAGCCGCCTTTTGATGTTTGTTTGTTGCATTTTTATTTATGCAGAGCTGCGCTAGGCAAGTCAATCAAGCAACTAACGAACTTTGGCCCTACGCGTACTCCACTGCATTTCTTGCATGATTAATGGGCTTTCAGCTGCCAGCTTTTCGTATGCAGGGCACATGCTGTACTTGCTGCACCTGAGAAAATGCCAATTTAACTTAAGAAGCGTTCTCTCTACCGTTGTGCAACCAGAAGAACTTTGGAATGATTGGCATGATGACTGACTGACATAATCATTTGGATTTCCATGTAATCCATTATTATTCACAGATAAATTTAATCAAGTATTCATGGCATAATTTTCGTATGTGTTTAATGTACAAATAGAAGGAAATTGTTCTGGATGAGATTATATAACATTACTGATGATAGAAACTTATTCTAGCCTGCTGAAGGGTCTAGAAAGTAGGTACTGAGAAGAATAATTTTTGAATTTTAGTTATTGTCAATACTGATTTACCGCAAAATTAATTATGAGTTCAAGGATATTGGTAATAAGTGGCTACTAGGAACTAAAGTCTTTAACTCGGAGAGAAAAATAGATATTAGAAATCATGAAGAAACCATCCCTTTTGAACGGGACCGTAACGACAACACTAGCATGGTTATCCAAGATAAGGGACACCTGAACTTTCTTTTTCACAGGCTTGAAAATAAAAGGATATTTAGACAAAAACTTAGCAGGCAACGATTGAGGTTCTCCCTCCATTATTATTAAGTTGTCAGCACTTAATATACAATTTTTTTAACTTATGTAAGAAATTTATATTTGCATAAACGGTGTATTTGAGGGTTCATGACTAAACATGAATACACATAACCTGCGATATGTGTTTTTGTTGCTATCTCGTTGCTGCTAATGCTATCAGTCACTAGTGGTGAAGCAATGAGCGATTATTATTATTATATCGCACACCATAACTAATTATGACTGGAAGAGTTTAAGGAAATGAGTGCTAACTACTGAGGCCTTCGACTCGAAGAGAAAAGATTTTTTAGAAAGAAGCATTTTGGAGACCAAGCCCGGGGCAGGATTTGAACCTGTGGCCCTCTGAGTGCATGCGGCTACAATGAGTTATAAATGACGATATCTCTTTCGAAAGAGCACAGAACGAATAAAAATCGCAAGCATATTCCGACGGCTCAGTTCAGTTGTGACTTGACAATTTCAGCAACAAGAATAACTTAGAAACCAACTTTAAACTTATTAGACTATTGTATTAAATTAAACATTATTTAATAAAACAATTTTTTTTGTATTACTTGATACAAGCATCGACTAATTTTCGTTACTATATGCTTATAATTTATGCCTTAGAACTGTGTCGCTTATGTCACACAGCAATCAGTCAATGGCATAAATTGGCGTTACTTAATTTGTTTAGATATTAATACAAAACCGTAATCAACTATTAAACTAATTAACTAATTAACTAACTGCCTTTAATTATATTTAGAAATGCATGGTAATCGTAATACTTAATCAGAAGTCTTTGCAATGCTCATAAGCGGGCGGAGGCACAGCAGTTTTGTTGAATTTTACTAATAATAACGCGTTAATTTAAAGCGTAACTCTTTGACAGCTAATTTAATAGAAATTTGTATTATTAATTCGACTTAGATCTCTGACTTGAAATAATACCCGCACTATTTATAAAAGCATTTTTGTGATTGATTTAATATACCAAAAAATTGACGAATTTTATCGGAGTTCACGCTAAGATAAACAATTGCACTCAAGCATATGTAAAATTAATGGATTGATTCATTTGCTGTATGGTTGGGTTGTACTCGAGTTGCTGATTCATAGCTGGAAATCACAGAAAACAAAAAAAACCATGATACGAGTATTTCTACAATAAGCGCCGATAGAACTTTATCGCAAATTTACGAGGGCCGCCTTTCTGTGCTATTTCATAAAAAAAAACATGTAAAACAATGTGTAAACAAGGAAAAAATGTTGAAGTATTTCGCAGCTGGCATATTCGAGTGCCTCATATGAAGCTTCGCACACCCCTGGTAATAAGTAGTACATACATTTATACAGCCTCGTCACCCAATGCAAGGCTTAAGTTTCACACTATCTGCAGTAACAATGTTTGAAGCAATTTTTCAAACGATCGGGTATAATTTGTAAACTATCCCAGTCAGCTCTAGTTCAGCATGGGAAGCCTAGTAGAAGAAATGCTAGTATCCAAAACTAAAGGCCGTGCATATTTATATAGGCAGAATTTCTCCGCGGAGCACGTAAATACGTGTTCATTTTAAATAAACGAAGAAAAGTACGAGGTTCAAACAGAATATGTTTCGTTCTAGGTCTGAAAAATGCTTCTTTTCTTTTTCTCTAAGAGTCGAAGATCTTAGTTCCTAGCACTCATTCCCACAACGCCTTGTTGACATATTTAGCTACTAAGCAGGGTATATTAATCATAATAATAATACTATTTCGTTCTGTAGGTAGATTGTGTTTGTTTGTCTCTTTGAAATTGTGAAATATTTCTATGATTGTAATAAATATCTAAAAATCAGAGAAGAACACGTTTCTTAAAATTAGATTTGATCTTCTTTCATTCCCGACTTCTCCAATTGTCATAAAAAAATCTACAATGCAAAGAGAACTATCAAAGAAACTCTTGATTGTCCACTATGCCAATTGTTCAAAAGGAGTCATTCGTTGTCATTATTCTATAAAATTAAAGAAAATTTTAAAAATTTGTAACTTTTTTGTATTCACTAGGACTCTTTTTATTGCTAATTGGGAATCTGGTGCTAATTTCTTGAGATCATCGGCAAATTCTACATATATCCTTGTATCCATGTTACTTCCATTTATTGAAAATTTTATTATATTCGAAACACGTTCAAACTGCTTTGAATGTTTGTATATATTCTGATTCAGCGTGATAACGTGAGATCCTTTAGCTACACGTATGTCCATTCTAATGTTCATCTGTCTGTCTGACTGAAGAGCGCTGGGAGAGCTCTCTCTATTAGTACCCATGGTTGCACCAAGTTTTACGACTATGGAATCTACTCTACGAATAATTCATTTTGAGTACAGAAGGAAACGAAATTAGCCGCTATAATTATAATAAAATACTTCTTTAAATATCATATAACTATATAAAAATTCTATTTTAGGTTAGGCTAGGTTGATCTCTCTAGCCGTAAGCCACACATAGATCTATTCGCCCTAGTGGTACCATATGGAACTAGACCTCTACGTAGAGCTTTAGTAGGTATCTTGTAGAATGACAATGTTTTTTAGCGAATATTAGGAGTGCTTGAAGTACCATTCCTGAGACATCTTCCAGCGTCCCAAATTGTGGGACCCCACAGCCTTTTAGGAGTGTTCTTAATAACGGAAGACAAATGCATAAGAGATGATCCAAAGTCTGCTTCTTACACGGCTCCCTGGATTTCCTGCATGTGTCGTCATTTGTGATTCCTATCTTGTATGCATGTGCAGCTAGTAAACTGTGTCCTTAACATATCATATAATTCTATTAAAACACATCTTAATATATCATAGAGGGGCTTTCAAAGTTGTATACCCGTTTTTATATATAGACCGTTGTAATAGTTATAATACAGTTGTTGTAAAGCAGGCACAGTTGTAATAGTTATAATAGTCGACAAAAATATACGAGTTTTTAGATTACTTTTCATTACGTTTATAAATAACGAATTATTACGAATACTGCTGTTATAACTTTACTAGATTCGTGTCTATCTTATAGAGGACTACTAGGACAAAATCCTTTTTTGTTTGTTTGTTGAAAGGTGGTCAATTTTAATAGACCCGAAACAGTCCTACTGGATGTTTGCCGATTAAGTTTACCTCCACCACGAGGATAGCGACAGTTTACTTCGTGGCGACTTTTAGTTAAGTGGAGTTCTATAAAATTTGATTTAATTAATATTTTTTAATTTATTATTTTAATATATTTTTATTTATTATATATTTCGCTAATTTTGGCATTATAGGTAAAAATTTGGATCTTTTTAGTTCATTTATGAGTTCCTGAAATACAGTGCAGAGTGATATAAAGCAGAGACGGCAACAGAAACAGAATCCAGCACATTGGCAACAGAAACAATATCAACACACGAATATGTAACAGATTAACTACAAAATGAAACGACAGAAAATGAGCGTTTGGCTACAGAATTGAAACAACTCATCGTGAGTTGTTTCTGTAGCAGAAATAGTCAGAAATATTACAGAAATTGCTCGTGCTAGCGAAGTAAATGCATTTTAATTATTTAAAATTTGTACCTTGTATTAATTATGATTTGTTATTAATGTTTTAATTTTTTATTATTCATAAATCTACTCTTTCTGGCCCTATTATTTTAGCTGGTATTATATAACAAAGTTTATAAACTACTTTTCGATTTCATTAGGCAATCTGACACCGAAGGACTCATGTTTTCATTACAAACGCGACAGATTCATTATTTTAACATTTAAACTTGATTTTTTAGAGTGATTATATATCATTCGGATCTATTAATCATAAAACCGTATGCGAATCGCTTGCCACTTACCTGGGTTTCTATATAGCGCGGCTTCTATGCTGCTTGGTCGATTTTGTGCTGCTCACTTACACGCGATTGACCCATATAATGCGTCAGGCATAGAATTTATCTTTAATAAAGTCAGATTGTGCAGTTGAATGAACTGCTTCCAAAATAAACAAACAAATGTACCAATAAAAATTGAATACAAAAACGGCAAAGACCACAATGAAGAGAAAATTCACAGCAACAACAACATGAGGCATTTGCTGCTTGCATACGAATTAAACGACGCACACTCCACGCAACACCGCACACCCACCACAGCAGCAATTGAAACCGATTTCCAAGCAATTCCAGCAGCTCGTCTCTTTTGCTCCTTTTGTACGACGCTTTCTTTGCCAGTTGCAACGCTTTCACAAAGAATCAAAACAAAAAGCGAGCTAGTGAAATTTCCAGTGTAATCCGTAAAACTGAAGCGGCAAAGAGAGCGACTTGTTGCATCGACAAACAAATTGGTACTGAACCGAAATTCAATGCAAAAGAATTATTCTTTGTTGCACGCCCAACTGGACGGTCGGACGGATGCATGCGCAGGGAAGCGAACCAGATGGGCACACACACACGCAAACACACACAAACACACACTAACTCACACACAGCAGGCACCAAGCAGCATAAACTTGCGTTTGAAAGACTCTTAATGCTCGTCTGTAGTGTAGAGGAAAAACTGGATGCAAACCAGAGCCAGCGCTTGGCAAAGTGTGAAGTATCTTTCCGTTGGGCATTGCCCCGTGCTTGACAGCTTTGATAGTTTTCATTTGGGAACAGCTGCTGTGATCATCCTTCAATGGTTCAAGAGTGAGGCGAAATGCAAAAGTTTCCATTGGCGAAGCAGGCCTCATGCGGCGGAATTGAAAGCAGGAAGGTGACGCCGTATGAGTATGAAAAAGGAGAAATAGTTGCAATAAAACTAAAAATAAAGTTGAGTTCGGCCGACCGCGAAGTACTCTACACTATAGCTTAATGTCGCATTAGAGAAATACGTTTTGAATTCGAGTTTCGAGTTAAACGAAGTACCGAAGCAAATATATGTTTGAATTTTTTTGTCGGAGCAACTGGCACAATATATAGTACTCAGACCACAAGACATCCATTGTACTATATTTGATGATATTTGTTTGACCTGATTTGTGAATGTGTGGTGAAAATTTGTTAGGATATTCCAAGCACTTTAAAGGAACACCCCCGGTACTTCCTACTGGCTTTACTTTTGGGGCTCCACATTCCCAAAAGAGGAATGAATTTCAACATAATCATTAATGACTATTCGAATTATTGATAATTGAAAGTATTTGAAAAAAAAAACTCTGATGGTAATAACGAATAACGAAATCAGCAAGAAATCCTTTACTTCCCTTCTAATCACCAATCGCAGTTCGTAGCAACCAAAATGAAGGCAATCTCCAAATCTAGCCGCTTCAACTAGATTAAAGAGAAGAGAACAATAATTATGGATGTATAAAACAATTCAGCTTTATGTTTTCTGCAACTTCCTTGGAACGAAACTTCCTCCTTGCAAGTGTTGTGTAACTTGTGTGTAATAAAAATCCATTTTCATTTGAAAGCATACTTGGAATGCTCTAGAGCGGTCATGTTAAATGTTTTACGGGGCGTATGAGTATGCAATTCCGATTATGCTTTCAGTATTCTAATCGCTTATCTCTATGTCAGTAATAGACAATTATTATAACTCAACATTATTCCCGGATCCTTTCCAGAATCTGAATATTAGAAACCCAGAAAATGTTGCCTATATTTCGGAACTGAAATGCATTTGCCGCCACATATCAGTGTAGGGGCTCACCAAAAGATAAAAAAAATACGCAGTTAAATGAACGAGTCTACATCGCAGATGCATGTACGGGTGGGTATGTGCCTGCAGATGTAGAGGAAATCAAGTTTACACGCAAAACGGGTTCAATTTCAAGTTGAAGCCCTTCAGGTGACGCCCTTCTAGAGTTATCCTGAGATGACTTCATAGAAAAATAATTCCGCTTCTTGTAATGTCAGCAATTTGCGTTGCGCCAATACGATACTACAATACACATAGTATGTATCTCTGTTTATTTCCCTCCTTGTTCCCCCTTGTTATGAATGTATGTATCTCTGTTTATTTCCCCCCTTGTACCCCGTTATCCCCCTCTTCACTTTGCAACAACTTTTTGCGCACATTTCTTTTTATCGCACTCTTTATTTACAGCTGCATAGTAAGCGGCTTTGTTCTTGTGATATACTGCGCCAAATATTTCTGACTCTACATTTGGTTTGGCTTTGGCTCACTTACTACGTCTTCCGTCTCTCCCACTTACCCCTGCACGAACTGCGCATAAGCAGGCTGTGCCTGACCTACGCCAACATTTTCCTACAGATACTCCACTCTCTTCTTGGCAATTTTGCGGTGTTCGTGTTCAAATCACACACGAATTGCGTCTGTAGTGATGGGCAGTGTAAGCAGAACCGTTCGGAATTGCAGACAGTTGCTTGGAAAGGAAGTCGTCATTCCATTGTTGTTGTCTTCGGCTGCATTTGGATGTGAAATACTTTTTCATACTCGTATTTGGTGGGTTGTGCCATATTTCTGACACTCTGGCACTGCATTCCTTCTGAGAAATACTCATAAAAAACTGTAAACAAAGATTATTTAATAGAACACTTGATGAAAGAGGAGAAACGAAAGCAAACTTGGGAAGAGGATGAGGCAACAGTAAACTACATTTAGTTTGTGTTGGGTTTAAAAATAATTGTTTAAATAGAAAATAAAGCAATTGAAGAATATTAGGGAAATCGAACTATAAAGTAAATAATAAATACATAAATAATTACCTTGCCATAGAATAAACCCTCAAGTATCCAAAGCGACTTGAGGTGTGTCTGAAGAAAGTAATTACAAAAGATTTCACTGATTTTTGGTACAGAGCAGTTCAAAGAAATCATAACTTTAGTTTGGCAGGATTTTTGGGATCTAAGACAGATTTTACAGATTTTTCCCCATGTTGATCTAAGACAGATTTTACGGGTTTTTCGTTATGTTATCCTAGGCAGATTTTCCAGATTTTTCCCTATGTTGATCTAAGGCAGATTTTACGGGTTTTTCGTTATGTTATCCTAGGCATATTTTCCAGATTTTTCCCCATGTTGATCTAAGGCAGATTTTACGGGATTTTCGTTATTTTATCCTAGGCAGATTTTACAGATTTTTCCCCATGTTGATCTAAGACAGATTTTACGGGTTTTTCGTTATGTTATCCTAGGCAGATTTTCCAGATTTTTCCCTATGTTGATCTAAGGCAGATTTTACGGGTTTTTCGTTATGTTATCCTAGGCAGATTTTCCAGATTTTTCCCTATGTTGATCTAAGGCAGATTTTACGGGATTTTCGTTATATTATCCTAGGCAGATTTTACAGATTTTTCCCCATGTTGATCTAAGACAGATTTTACGGGTTTTTCGTTATGTTATCCTAGGCATATTTTCCAGATTTTTCCCCATGTTGATCTAAGGCAGATTTTACGGGATTTTCGTTATATTATCCTAGGCAGATTTTACAGATTTTTCCCCATGTTGATCTAAGACAGATTTTACGGGTTTTTCGTTATGTTATCCTAGGCAGATTTTCCAGATTTTTCCCTATGTTGATCTAAGGCAGATTTTACGGGATTTTCGTTATATTATCCTAGGCAGATTTTACAGATTTTTCCCCATGTTGATCTAAGACAGATTTTACGGGTTTTTCGTTATGTTATCCTAGGCAGATTTTCCAGATTTTTCCCTATGTTGATCTAAGGCAGATTTTACGGGTTTTTCGTTATGTTATCCTAGGCAGATTTTCCAGATTTTTCCCTATGTTGATCTAAGGCAGATTTTACGGGATTTTCGTTATATTATCCTAGGCAGATTTTACAGATTTTTCCCCATGTTGATCTAAGACAGATTTTACGGGTTTTTCGTTATGTTATCCTAGGCATATTTTCCAGATTTTTCCCCATGTTGATCTAAGGCAGATTTTACGGGATTTTCGTTATATTATCCTAGGCAGATTTTACAGATTTTTCCCCATGTTGATCTAAGACAGATTTTACGGGTTTTTCGTTATGTTATCCTAGGCAGATTTTCCAGATTTTTCCCTATGTTGATCTAAGGCAGATTTTACGGGTTTTTCGTTATGTTATCCTAGGCAGATTTTACAGATTTTTCCCCATGTTGATCTAAGACAGATTTTACGGGTTTTTCGTTATGTTATCCTAGGCAGATTTTCCAGATTTTTCCCTATGTTGATCTAAGGCAGATTTTACGGGTTTTTCGTTATGTTATCCTAGGCATATTTTCCAGATTTTTCCCCATGTTGATCTAAGGCAGATTTTACGGGATTTTCGTTATATTATCCTAGGCAGATTTTACAGATTTTTCCCCATGTTGATCTAAGACAGATTTTACGGGTTTTTCGTTATGTTATCCTAGGCAGATTTTCCAGATTTTTCCCTATGTTGATCTAAGGCAGATTTTACGGGTTTTTCGTTATGTTATCCTAGGCAGATTTTACAGATTTTTCCCCATGTTGATCTAAGACAGATTTTACGGGTTTTTCGTTATGTTATCCTAGGCAGATTTTCCCCATGTTGATCTAAGGCAGATTTTACGGGTTTTTCGTTATGTTATCCTAGGCAGATTTTCCAGATTTTTCCCCATGTTGATCTAAGGCAGATTTTTCAGAGTTTTCAGTATCTTATCTAAGGCAGATTTTATGGGTTTTTCGTTATGTTATCCTAGGCATATTTTCCAGATTTTTCCACATGTTGATCTAAAGCAGATTTTACAGGGTTTTCGCCATTTTGACCTAAGGCAGATTTTACGGATTTTTCCCCATGTTGATCTAAGTCGGATTTTACAGGGTTTTCACCAATTCCAAGACCTAAAGCAGATTTTACAGGGTTTTCACCATTTTGATCTAAAACATATTTTATGGATTTTTCCCCTGTTGATATAAGGCAGATTTTGTGGGATTTTCCACAGGTTCCGATTTAGAGTTCCCGAAATTGAAATCTCTGAAATAGATATCTCTGCCAATTTGAAAAGTAACAAACTCTTCGGCGATATTAAATATAAATAGACAATATCCGGAGAATTTTTGCACCTCATTGGAGTTAATTTCTGAAGTTGAATTCCAAAGTATAATTTATAAAATATATTTTTTATATTGATCGCGATAAAATGCTGTTCCCTACCCAGATCATTTGGTTTTTAATGTGGTCTACCGTAACCAATGGTTCCGTTGTTTGTAGAACGAAAAATTGAGCTTTGCCTTATATAAGTGTTCCCTGATTGTGTTGACTTCAAAGTTAATTCCTTTCCTGAAAAGTTTTTCTTAGCTTCTCGCAGCAGCAGAGTGAAATTCTGCGCGAACAGCTTCAAAATTACTTTTCTTCTGTCGCCTGGACGTTACTCTCGATTTCCCTGCGATCCAAAAACTCATCTTGTTTTGTCATTGTACCGCTTCACCCCCTTATTAATGAAGTATTCCAACGTCTTGTTTTAGCTGCGGTAGCATATGGCATTTTCGATCCTTTCGGGCGTGTGCATAAAAACATGACCTCATACCGCTTCACGAATACGGATCTCATTTCGTCAAACGTCCTCTCTTAGGGAAGTACCGCGCAATACTCCTACAGATCTGATATGACAATTATGTCGTAGACATGTAAACAAATAATCGCAATGTGCGAAAGAGATAGATATACATACACATTAATTATGAATACAATATTCGTTGTGTTTCTCTGGTTGAACAGACTAAACTGAAGTAAAAATGTTTCCAATATAAATATATTTGACACCTGGTTAGGTTGACACAATTCCAAATTTACTATTAAAACATAATTATCTCGGAAATAAATGATTGCGACACCTGGTTAGTTTGTCATATCCCACTGATTTCACATTTCAATCAGAATTATCCGAAAATTCCTTTTGGCAAAGATTATTAATTAATTTGTATGTATTTCTGTAATTTTCTCTAACAAAAGGACTCTTAGTCTAAGGAAATTATGTTTTTTCGTCTCTGGATTGGATATAAATTATTTCGTCGTCTTCGTACTGAACATTTTTCATATTTTTACCGAAATTTTTAATGGCTTACTGTGTATACCTTATTATTATTATGTGTAGGGGATTTGAGCACCGATACCTTTCGATCTATTGTGCTCCCATCAGAGGTTCAAGGCACATCTTTGAGTCCTATCCTCTGGATAAACGTGATGACAAGAATCCAGAGGTTTCACACCACTGGCAGAGCCCTGGAAAAATCCCAAGTATTTCCTGTGGGTGTGCATGAGAGCCGGACTTTCTGTCTTTAAACAACCTAACCTTTGCTCCTTCTGAGGGCTCGCGGGTTCGCGTCTCGACCCGGGCTTCGGTTTCTAAGTGCTTACTTCTACATGTTTTTCTGCCTTAGTTATTAGTATTCATTCAGCAATTCCTTGGAGACATAATCGATTATATATAATAAATAAAATAAACTGTTAACATGGCTGATCATGAATCTCTGTATCTTCAAACTTAGGGACGCTTGCAGTCGTCGTTTGGCTGTCAGACATACCCATATTCATAATATGGGCAATAAAATTAAATCAATAAACAGACTGCTCAGCACCTTTCACCAAGTTGTTGAACAACCTGTTTTCACACCACGAACAACGAGAACGGCGACTGGTCACTGCCTAGTTTTATAGACCTGACATCCATTAGTAGTAATTACATATGGAGCTATCGTCAGGCGATAAACTAGATTGAGCAATTTTGACGCCCAAATCACTTTCACTATTTTTAATTGTGATCTAGAATATGAGTGATCTAATCACGCTTAGAGGATTGTTCATTATCAGTTATTTGCTCTGTGCTCTTGCTATCCTGACGTATTTTGGCATTCGCGTACCGCCCATAGGATGCTTTATGTTAAAACAAAAATGAACTCCCTGCCCGCCTTTTTTCATTCTTGGCTTTCGTAGCACTCATATTATGCCACACAACACTCAATAAGCTGCTACTTTGACATAACGATGCTTGCATAGGAAAACTCGTTCCATAACTACCAATTAACTCGCACGGAAGGGGGAGGGTTCAAATTATTGAACCCTGCTATGCGATCGATCCGCAACATGCTTTTTTCTTCCTTGTCTCTGGCGTCTTTCCTGCTTTATTGTTTAAGTTTTTTTAAATTTATTCAACGATAATTGCCGTAATCAATGTAATTAAATATAATTTCGGTGATTACTATACTCGTAATGTGGGCAGCATGCTGCACATTCTCAAAGGTGAGACTCGATTGAAAAGTACATGAAATAAACTGATTATATGGTCCATTATTGGGCGTAGTTCGCAGAATTATCTGTTCAAGCTTCACAAATATTTGATTAATAAATATTACAACTTTTCTGCTTATCTTAGATTTTTGTGGAAAACAAGGGAGGGGTCTACCGATTCTCTCCACGTTAGTCGACAAGGGGAGTAGGAATTGTAGGGCTTCGGTAGGAGAACTATTTGAGTGGCCTCTAACTTAGAACCAGGCATTTGCGATACAAGCAAAGCTATAAAAAACTTCATAGAGAGGACGAGATATTACAATAAAAATGGTGAAAGGTGTTGCTGGCGTTGGTGTTGTAACTCCCTCGCATTCACCTTCTCCGTATTTTTAATAGATTTAACAACAACAAAATCATCCATATATTTACTTGGATGATAGCTGATTGAATCACAATTACTAAAAGCCAAGGATGAAGGAATAAAGACACTGGCGTATGTCATAGAAGGAGCCAGCCTCTTAATCATACATAATCCATGCAAATATATAATATAGCTCCCTACTAGAGGTGAAACAGTATACCATCAGTAATGAAGCGAGAATACTAGACTAGAGGGATATAAATCCAAGCAGGACATGAAACCGAGAAAGAACAATATAAATGTGCCCATTTTTTGAAGTGATGAATATTTTCCGACCAAAATTTTCTGGGTCTCTACTTCTGGTATTTTACTAACGGAGAATTGAACAACAAAAACACTGCCTACAAAGATTACAAAACCAATACACAACTTTTTATACAATCACTCAAAAATCAGCATCAAAGCAAAAACTGGTAGCATCGAAATCCACACAAGGAGCTATTTGCAACCTTTTTGTAAGCAATTTCTAGGAGGGATTTGCCAGCTCTATCCTGAGAACACCGACAAGCATGCTGAAAGAGAAGACCAGTTACGAGGAAATTCAATTATGTGGGAGTTTGTAAATGAAGGGAATCCAGAATAGGATACGGGGAAGGAACTGTTATGTTTTTTATCAGTTGTTCACAGGAGCTCAAAGGGGGGAGAGTACCTTTAGCTGAGTCAAAGCTAAAACACACTTCGTCATGATTTTGTTTGCGAATACATAAAAATCAGATTTGCCTTCATAAAGGAGGCAATTGCCATTCATGATTTATTCGTTTCTCAGAACTGCAGCAATTTTGCTTTGAACTACATTTTAATGGCTTCATTGTACAGTTTGGTCTTTCGGCAAATCAAGCAATCAGCCATTGCAGCTATGGAAGCAAAGCAAACAACTCAGAGGCAACTATAACAAAGGCTTTTCTGCAACAAGTGATGTTCGCCTGCCCTGGAGGCGCTCATAAATTATGCATACAGATTAAAATTGTTCTTGTCCAATTTTGTTGTTGTTTTTTTGTTAGATAAATTATAATAATTTGCGCATTATCTGAAAAATTATGTAACTCTCTTGCGGCATTACGTGGAGTGCTCTGCAGTAGTTTTGATTGATTAAGCGATTGAGCGATTGAATTGTAATTTGGTGTTCAGCATTGTCGCTGACGCTGGTGTTGTCGTGGTTGTTATTGTGGTTGTGGGTCGCTGTTGTTGTTGCTGTTATTGTTGCAATTGGTATTAGTAGTTGTTGTTGCAGTTGCTGTTGCTGTTGTTGTCGTGGTTTTTGGTGTTGTTGGCGCTGCAGTGATCGATTCGTTCCATTTTACCTTATTCACGCTACATCTGGCGGTTTAATAAACTTCATAAATTTCACATTTGCAACGCATGACTTTTATTTTTTCATCTCCTACAACTTGGTGTACAGGGTGCATGGAGTTGCATTGCAAGATCTCACACAAAAATTGTTTACGTAGATTCAGAGTGAGGAATTCTGACACCGCACATTTAAAGTCTTTGTCAATTCCAAGGAAGTTAGCAATAAGTGACTGGATCTCGTATTCTTCCCTACACAAACTAATGAAAGTATAAAATTTGGACGTATCACCAGATGGCGCTGGCCAATTGTGTGACTCAGCTGATATATAAGTACGAATTATCAGAGAAGAAGACACAGAGGCAAATACATTGTCAATTTATATCATGTATGACTGTCTCTGTCTCACCTTATGGGCGAAAAATATGCGGCTCACAAATAATGATGGGTTTTAAGAAAAGGGGAGTAAACAGACTCCGAGGAAACCTTAGAGCATCTCCCATGTTTCTGTCCATCAATGGGCTAAGAACGCGAAAAATACTTGGGGGCCCATGATGTGGGGGACTATAATCATTAGAGGATGTAAATGTAACGCAACCTAAGTATCTATTGTGCCCCCATCAGAGGTTCAAAGTACATATTTGAGCCATATCTTCTGGATAAACGCGATGACGAGTTTTAGCTCCACATCATTAGCAGAACCTTGGAAAATTCCAAGTATTTCCCTGACAACTGGATATTGTGTCAGCACATGCAAAGACGTCTCCTATTCCTCCATACAGAATCTGCAGGAGCCTTTCAAGATGACCTCTATCCTCACCATATGTGAGTTCAATTTACAGTGTACTGTGAGTAGGCCTGTCATCATCCTAAGATTATTCTTAGAGAGTGATAAGTGATTCGAATCTTTTTAGGTATTGGGGCACTTACAACCCTGCGAATCGCCCCACTTATACGGTTAGCAAAAGATGCCTCCCTATTCAATGATGTCTACTTCCGCGAACGCCAAATTGACACTCATCTGGTATCGCTAAGGGCCTAACAGGTCTATGTGTGTCCTATTCGGGCAGCCAGTCTAACCTAACCTTGTGTATATATATTCGTACAGTGAATGATGCAACATATATGTTAGGTATTTCATGTTTCTCATGATTTTAGTGGTCTAAAGAAATATAATTTAGTAGAAGAATAATTCCATTTACACTAATAACATTGCACCGGTGATACACTGATAATATCGCACCGTAATATACACTGATTCGTAGTGCTATGTTGCATATTTACTGTAGGCTTACATTGTGGACTTTCCCCAGACTCTACGTATACTCATCTATGGCTCTACTCTCTCAGAAGATAGTTCGATTATTCATTTCAATAGGGGCCTCTTTTCTCCCACCTTCCGTCCTTCGTTACTGTGTTCTCCCAAAAGTGAGTTATTCGCTATAGTGATCGTTCTTCGTAGTTCCATACACGGCCGCACGATGGCGTAGGCACACTTAACTTTTTAAAGCTTTTTCTGCCACTTTTGACGCTTCTCGGTGTGAGAATTGCAACTCATTTGCACCTCATTTCGTTTTTGACATTTGAGTGGCCTTTGAGTGCAGTGCTCATACATCATTCTTAGCATAGGTGTGAGCAAATGAGTGCGTATTTGTGAATGCGCAGAGGTGTTCATGTGTCTCATTGTGTATGTTTGTGGGTGTGTGTACGGCAAATTTTCCAATAAGTATGCTTGGTAATAGTTTCATTGTCATTTACAATTTGCTTCGTGATTGCAAGCTGCCATGTTAACGAATTTATGTGACGTTAAGAGTTGTTTATGCGAGGCTGGGTGTGTGCATATGTATGTGAGTGAAATGTGTTTACTTGGGCAGCTGCAAAATAGTTGCGTACAAGTATATGTAAATTTCGTTCTAATTTTAAGTAAAGATTTTTATATATTTTTGAATCATAATTTCCGATTGAAAACCAAAGAATGCGGCTTGAAAAAGAATAAAGCGTAGTCTAGAGAGGTGCTCGATACTATCAACATGGCTCTATGTATACCTACTTAACGGTAAGTAGATTGCTATCGGCACACAATAAATTTGGCTCAAAGATTGCTATTAATCATTTTAACATAGCCACCGCTTGATCCACTCTGACCTACTTACTTACTTATTGAGTTAGCGGACAAAACTAGTAAGTCAATACCGCTAAATGAGGCTTTGCTAGTCATCTTCTCCTCCGCCAGTTGGAAGAGCCACGTCCAGACAGGTTCTCCTGAACTTGGTGGATCTACTCTGATACTTAGGTACCTTCAATCTCAGCTACTAAGTAGTAGAAAACGCGGAAGACCACCAAGAAGAAGGGCATGAACATACGAAGAAGCGAAGCAATGAACCTTGACGTGTGGAGCGCAATTGTAAACGAAGCACTGGCTCACCACGAGCTGTAATTGCTATGTTGATGACTTCAATATTGAACCGCTCTGTGCGATTGTATATTAATAAAACTAAGAATTCTTATATCCACAAAATATGTTTTTATTTTTACAAATAATATACAATTTTCGAAAATGTCGCGCTCTTCCAAACACGTTACAAATATTTTGATTACAATTATATTTTATTAAAAACAAACCCTATACAAAATATTATCATACTCGGTAGTATGTAGTGTAAAAAAAAAACTAATATTCCACAGCAATTCGTTAAAATTACGAAAACCACAAATATATTTTAATTTTTATGTCTATGTATACGTCTCTTTTTTCGTTATGTTTCTTATACTTAAAATAATTAATTAATATTACAAAGTTTTGGTAAAAAAATTGTTTCGTTTGCAGTTATTGTGTATTGTTGTGTTCGGTATAAGTAAGGCAACATTTATTATTATATTATTTATGCTAAAAATGTACTCAAAAATATAAAAAATATGCTTTTTTTATTTAGTTATCATGTGCTTTATAAAATTACTAAATTTTTCAGAATGTGTTCTTTTGGACAATTTAATTTGTTGTTTTATTGAAAGTTTTTTATTGATTTCGTTTCTGTTACTTATCAAACAGCCTTTTTGATTTTGACTGGCAAAATGTCTTCAGCATATTTGCTTAAATTTTAATCCTATCAAACAAATTTTTGTGTAATCATGTGTATAAAATATAAAAAAAAGTTATGGAACTTAACCTAATTTGTTTAGAAATTCTGTATTGGTCTACTTTCAATCTTTTGTAGCGAGGAGGATGCACATTTGGATGTTTTTTAAAAATATTTTACCGCTCAAGAAAATTTTAGTCAGTAAATTTAACACATAATAAATTTAACAAAAATCACTTTTACTACGTATCACTTAAAAAAGTAATAAACAAAAAAAAAAAAATTAATAATAAAGTAAATCATATAAAAAAAAATTTTTGTTTAAATTAAAAAATTAAAATAATCATGAAAGCTCTTTCCACATAACATAAAATAAATACAATCAGAATTTATCGTGTGGTCTTCAATTTCCAGCGCAAGAAGAGATACGCAGAAACTCGCAATACCACGAAAATCACAATAAGCGCCACAATATCCAGCGTGAAATTCGAGTGGACCATGTCCAGTTCCTCCAGGGTAGTCATCGGCGATTTGAAGTGGCAATAGGTCTGGTAGCACTTGAGCTTCTCGCGCTCGTAACCGTAGGTGGCCAAAGCAGTGCCTTCGAAGCCGTAGCGAATGTAGGAGAGATACGTAATCCAGCGCAGATACACGGGTATAGCGTCGAAGGACACAAAGAAGCCGGAAAACAGCAGGAATGGCACCGACATGACGGGCGCCAAGAAGACACCGTTCTGTACGTTCATGGCAGCGCCCACTACCAAACCGACAGATTGAGCCACAAATGCTATCATCAGGCAAGCGCCCAGGAACATCGAATAGCGGCACAGTTCCCACGGCTGCGAGGTGAAATAGTACACAATGCTCACGTATATCACGCAGAAGATGGCCTGGAAAGCAGAAGTTACGTTAAAGTTGCCTAAAAATCTGTTACGAAAATGTTACCTGGAATGGTAGATCCGCCACGGATATGGCTAAATAGTAGGACTTCAGCGAGTACCAGCGATTGAAGTTCTCCTTTAGCAACACGGGCATTTCGAGTGGGACTGTAAAACACCAGTAATTAAGAGGAAATCTTCCAATTGTCCTGCAATTACTTACATGATAGAATCGTAATGGTCATGGAGGTGTACATCAGGAACAGCATGTTAAAGAATAAGAAACCCAGGTTACTTAAAACCTTGGCACCATCATTGCCAATGTCGTAGTACAGAGCACCGATCAGAAAACCGACCAGCAAATGCGCAAACAAACGCAAATACATGAGAGTCTATAAAGAGAGAGAGAGAGAGAAGGCGTTAAGTACAGCGCCCATAAAATTGCACACCTAAAAGTATGCAAAGATTCTGCAGCGACTACTACTCACCCAATCGCGGTAACTGAAGAGCAGCGTACGCTTGAGCACCACCCAGAACTGATGAAACTGTGAAGTCGGATAACGTTCTGGTGAGGTGATCTCCGCCGACAGCAAAGCCGTTGTGCAATTGTCCGCCTTCTCCAGATCGATCATGGCATCACCTTTCTCATTGGTGCTCACCACCGCCACTGTTGTGCCCGCCGACGACACATTCGATTCCTTCAACAGATCGTTGACCAAATTGCCATTGAGAATGCCATTGTTCAGCGTTAAATTGTCCTCGTATTTGCCGCCAGTGGCATTGGCCGCATCATTCTTATCGAGTATGGCCTTCAGATTGTGCACCTTCACCAGATCGTTGCGCGCTTTCAGACCAGCATAATCGGCTGCTGTGCGTATGTCCTTTGTGCCGTTATCGATGGCGTCGACCAGCTTGCGTGTGTGATCGCCATGTTCACCGCATGCCACCTCAATCACATAACTGGCTGGATTGTGATAGCTCGGGCATTCCAAATTCAGTGTGGATAGGAAGGGCACCAGCTGCCTGGTGCTGCCCTGATACACACACTGTCCGTCAGCCAGCGTGTACAGCTGATCGAACATCTCGAAGAGACGGGCCGACGGCTGATGTATGGTGCAAATGATGGTTCGTCCGCCAGCGGCCAACATCTTCAGTAAATGTATACACTGAAAGCAAGTGGAACTGTCCAAGCCGGAGGTGGGCTCGTCGAAGAACATAATCGGAGGATTGCTGACCAACTCCAATGCAATGGAGATTCGCTTCTTCTGTCCACCCGAGAGATTGCGTGTCAAAGTGTTGCGATGTTCACTTAAGCTCAAGGTGAGTAGAATGTCATCGATCTGTAAGGCATGAGTGAGAATTAAAAATTTGGTGACACAATCATTAAGAAGAGAGCAGAAAGAGAGGTCGATAATAGTAAGAGAGAAGAGTAAACGTAATAGAGGTATATGTGCTGTTCTAAGGCTACTGAGGATAGCAATAATGTTTTATAGTAGGATGGAATCTAGCAATACAACTGGACTCTTCTGGAAGATATTTGTACTATTATTTTTTACATTTGTATAACTAGGCAAGTGTCTAAAGCTCAGGGTAAGTTGGGCTTTTCAATATTTGTATCGGTATACAACAACTGCATCACTGTGAAAGCTGTGGTCCGGTCAAAACCACATGTTAAAAGCTTCATTCAGATATGTATGAGCATTCAATCCTGTTTGTGATTCCCGGGTACTGACCTAAAGTTATAAATTCAACAGAACAGTAAGCAAGAATCCGTCAGTATAAATTATTGGATTATTGGAATCTAGGAAGTATAAATAATAGAATAAAATCAAATATTCTGGAGTTGTGAAGATCCTGGTCTGGAGTCATGGTGTCAAGAAAGTTTGATAGCGAAGACAAAGAAAGTATTGTGATGAATATTTAAATTGTAGGTGTGGTTCAGAGAGCTGGAGGCTCACTCGTAATACGCATTAGAATACATTCAATATAATGGAAGTATATCAGGAGTTCTAGTGAAGGAAATCAAAGGAACATAACTGAATACTCTGAGGACTTTTGGGACACCAGTTCAAGGAGCAATACAATATTCGATTCTATAAAAACAGAACTAAGAGAAATGTGCTGGAGTTGGAGTCTTCGAATTAAGTGAACTTCGTTTCTGTAAAAAAAAATACAATTTTTACTGTCATCATTGGTTATGACAGGGGGCTTTTGGGGAGAATACAGGTTCTTTATTCATCTCTGTTATAGAACCATGCGGAATGGAATTAAGATGACTGGTTTTGTAGGACAAAAAAAAAACATCACAAGCAAGTAAAAAAAAATTAATTTATTATATGTATGGAAATTAATATTTTGATCTATTCGTAGGTAATACTCAGTTATCCGAAATCTTGGGAATGAATAAAGAAACAGAACAAAACGTTCCGACTTTGGGGAGTGATTAAATACAGATATCCAAATCAAAGCCGATGCTTCTGTAGGGATGGTAAGGATTCTATGAATATAATATGGGATTTCTTTGAGTCTACTCCAGTACGAATTGTGGCCTAGCCCACAAATAGCGTCTTATAAATTGTGATAGTAAAAATGACCCACTGTTAATATAATATGGAAAGGCGGCATATTTTTCTTATATATTCTTAGTGACGAAACCTCACTGCATCCGATCACAGCTTGCGGACCCTTGGCACACAAAAGAAACAGTTGTTTTGGAGAATATATATCAGATATGAGCAATATCCCTCAATTTGATTCCTCCAAAATACATGATTTCCTGTCGGAAATAAACCTGACAGTAGATTTGTAGATGAGACTATCCTCACTCTTTTATGAAAAAAGGGCATCACAGTAGCACTTTCATGTCGTGGTGTATAACAGCCTTGAATAAATCGAATCTATTATTCATGTAGTGATGAAGGAATCATGCTCCCAAGCTAACTAAGTTCTATTACTAGCTTAACTCAATATCCACTGAAAACCTAGAGACCTGCGGCAATTACGTGGGGTTCTCTGCAGCCCAACTTGTAGTTGGTTAGTGAATTGGAACGTCTCTATAAATATTCGAAACCTTGTCGAACATTTCCGATTTATTCTTAATATAATTTTTCCCTCGATTTCATGCCGAAACCAACAATTTAAACTTCTGTATCTAAGCAGACCCAGTAAAAAGTAAGCTGAATAAAAACAATATCCGCATCTGCTTCTGAAACCACTTCCACCGTTTTTTGAAAATCACGTACCACATGATCTCAAAAGATGCTTAACTACCCAGAAGTATGTACGGAAACTAATCACGCATACACGCAATGATTAAAAGACAAAAAAATTTATTATCATAAGGAATGTTTTTGTGTTTGTCGGCATTTCACAATTTGTCTTCCATCGTTAGAGTTCTCGACATTTTGCGGTTTTTTGCACTCTCATATTTGCCGAGAAGCCCACAGCACACGAAGTAGTCAGCGAAACAGACAAACTGACAGCGAAACGGACAGAGCGACAGACAGATAAACAAGATCTCTGATTAATTCAATGATTTCTTTATAATTAAGTATAAAAGCAGAGAAATGTGAATAAGACACACACGCGGACAATTTGCATTGTGTGCAAAAAATTGAATTAGCGTAGAATTGACGCGAACGCTCAAACAAGTTTCTCTCTAAAATAGCAAACAAAAAAAAAAAAAAGAACAAAAATAAATAACTAAATAAATAAAATTGAAGAAAAAAACACTCAAGTAAAATTCGTATGATCAGTTGTTAAAAAAAACATTAATCAATTATAATATCGTTACGAGTGATGGACAACTTGCAGAAAAGCGCGGAGAGGAGCAGCGAGAAAAGTTTTACATATTTTCAAAACCTTGAACAAGAGTGTCTTCAGAGGCTTCTCTAATTTTGCTCTATAATAAAGAGTCTGTATAATAGAAAGCAGTTGGGAGAAGATTCAGGTAGGCGTTCTTTCATTGTAGAGGTGGTTATAGCGGTATATTTCAGTGTACGGGATCGATTGGGTCAATAAAATACATTATATACATAAACATCAATACATTATATTTAAAACATCTGTTAAAGATTCCATGAATAGACAACTACCTCTGCTCTTATGTGTTGCCCTCAGATGAGTGTAGAGTAAGACAGAGAGTAATGGAATAGAATATGCGGAAAAGCCTTAAAACTTATCGTAAACTCGCTTCGGTTTGGTTTATTTCACTGATTTCTTCAACAACATTCCAGAACATTATCTAACGGTACTTAATTTTCAGAGGTAAGATTCATCAGAATAATTCAACATATAACATCAGTTATACACGATGATTCAAATTTACCTTATTGAAGCACATGAGAAACTCTCCGAGAATTGTGGATTATTGCAAAACATAGTCTCAGTATCTTCAAGATTTGATGCAAATACAAAAAAAAACGTTAGTTGGCTCTCCTCCTCTTCAGTTTTTAAAGAATAATCTTTGGTAGAGTATTTAAAAGGGTATAATATACTGCGATCCAAAATATATGGTATATTGTGATGACCCTATTTATTTAAACGTTGAGGATCGTGTCATCTATAAATCTTTTGTCAGGCTTATTCCACATGGAAACTTATGTATTTTGCGACGTATCAAGTTGTTGAGATTCCAAGATGAACCCTTTAACATTTCTATCTCTCTTCTGCCCCAGAGCTGCGCAGTCTACTCTTACTTTTAACTCAAATAATTGATTCCTAAATACAAATAAACAAATTTACTCTTGAATGAAGTTCCAAAATTTCCTATCAACTATCCTACCCTATCTTAACACCCAGTCAGAAAAACCATGAAACGTGACATTGAACATGCTCTGAAACCTTTACCACAACGAATACTATACGTAATACCTTCTTTCATGATGTCTTAAAGTATCTACTCATCATCATCCTCAATGAATCTTCGATGTATATCTCGCTATACGCAACATAATTGTAATTCCATTTGACTTACCATTGAGTTCTTCTCGGGTTTCGTGAATTTCTTGCTCAGCTTCAAGTTGGTGGCCACTGTCATTGCCTCTTGAACGGTTAAGTTGCCGTGCAGTTGATTGTCTTGCATAATGTAAGCGGACAATTTACGAAAAGCGCTCAAATTACGTTCGTGACCGTTCATCGTTACCACACCTTCAATGTTAGTCGTTCTGCAATGGAGGAGAAGTAGGTGAGAGAGGGAAATTTTTTATAACGTAAATATGTTAATTGTACGTGTATAATTTAAGTAATTTTCCACACATAAGGTTAATAATAAATAATTATAGAGAGCTACATTAAAATTGTTGCATATTCCATGATCTTTTACTCGTATAATTATTGAATTATTTCCAGAACTTGCATGCTTTATACACGTGACTCTATCTAATTGTGTTGTGGAACAGAATATAATCGTTTTACAAGTTCAAAAAACGTGGTTGAAGTTAAACGCTTGCAAACAGGAAGATAGGTGAAACAGTTCCATAATTTAGTCACATGTTTCGAATGTCTATATACAATATATAAGGGCCCATCAAGTTCCACCATGCGTATCTGCTGACAGATTTCTTTTCTTGATATTAATTGAAACGATAGAGGAATTTAAAGAACAATTTCTTCACTGCCAATACAAGAGTGTTCAGTCTCTGAGTTAATCCAGTGGAATTGAAGAAGTTGATTTAGAGACCTATGAAAAAATATGAGGCAAGCTAATTCTCTGTGGTATTATCACTGAGCTGGACGGATTAAAAGTTTACAAAAACTGTGGTCTGTGACATTTTTTTCGAGCTTCCCGAGAAATGGGATTACATCTCAAAGACTACAATACAAGTATGACAGACTAATATAAAGTATATAGAAATAACAAAAGACCCTGAAAGATTAAAAAATGTTAGTAAAGGAAGCAGGCTTTGTGCTGTAATCGATTCTTGTATTAATCGGAAGAGCGTAGGGATATTGAAAGTTCTTCATCCAACACCCAGTAATCCAGTCATATAAGTACAGAAATCCAAAATATGTACGAATAGTTTTAATCTTCCTGTCTCACAACCCCCTCATTAAATACTCATATCTCTCTTTCCCACTCTCTCACCCTGTCTCAAAATACTCTCATTATAATTCATCTAATCCTCCATCATAGTGACGTCACAGATTTCCGTTTGGAATTCGAACTCTACGATATTATTTCGGCGATATCGCCAGTTTGCCTAACTTTCAAATTTCCAAAAGTAATTCCAATTTACTCTGACATAAGTACTGAAGTAAGTACGACAGTTCAGCTTCTGTTTTATACATTGAAAACAAACGTCTTCGGAAAACAAACACAAAGCAGGCTGGCGAAGATTTTTGATTCCTCAACAACACCTTGGCTAAAACTAGTTCTCTTGTTTTTGTACGCAGAACAGAACTTTTTTTGTTTTTTATGAAACAAAACTCGGCAGCGAAACAAGTTCTAAAGAACGTTCACAATGTCAATAAAGAATTTATTTCTGAAACCGCAATGAATTCTGTGTTGTATTAAAAGTGGTTGCAGAGTTTAAATACACACAACAACAACAATTTAACGTACTGGCCCAATGTTCAAAGTTCATTTTATAACAACACCAAAAACTGGGGTTGATATTTTAATTTATTGTAAGCACGTTTGTTGCCGTCACATTTCCGATAATTAAGCTTTTAAATGAACGAAAATAATCTTTTTTGATAATATTGGACTCAGAACCTACAATTTATAATTAGCTGAAAAGGTAAAAGGATCTATGGATGTATAGTTTTTATGTCTAGAACCCTATTTCCCCAACAAGCTGAGCAGTTTGTAATTGGAGGGAAATTCGGTAGTAAAAGAGTGAAAAATTGCCAAATCACAAATGACGCATATTTCATAAAGCTAAGAAGAAGTTTTCCAAATCACAAATTCTTCAAGTTCTTCAAATTACATTGGTTTTAAAGTGTTGATCCACTTTGGAACAGGTGAAGATTTGAATATATCCCCAAGTGTTCATTGAAACTTCCTCCCTGAAATTTTGTATTTATCACCTGATGAGGCAGGTGAGAGAATTCTCCAAAATATCCAAAATTCGAGGAATGGAGAAATATTATCACACTCTTTGGGATGTATAAGTACGAGGTACGAGAAGTAAAGGTTAGAAACTAATTTGAATGACTCACTTTGAAATACGAATATGAGGAGGTAGAATAAATGAGTGACTTCAAATGAGGTTACATTTTAAAGATACACTGGGGAAATATGTATGTGACCAAATGTGCCTGCGACTATAAGAATATAGTGTAGAATATCAGTGGCATGAGACAAAGGCCTATATCTTGAACTCCACCTCAAGTACTCATTTTCATGTCCTCTACGATTGAGTGGAACTAGTGAAATTGGTCAAAGAAATTTGAGTGGTGTTGGTGCACTCAGTTGTAATGTCGTATGCGATATTTGAGTGCCTGTTGTATGAGGGACAGAACGCTGCGCGACTATTGGGGGACTCATACGAATACATGAATGTATAAAAAGCGGACTTCCTCCATTATTGTATTCTAGACTTACGAGTATGTGTTTCATAGAATAAAATTTACCTGGAGTTAAAAATTGGGTATGTGAATATATCCGCTACTAGCTGAAACACAACTAGCTGAACATTTCGAATCAACGGGGAAAATCTAGTTTAGATGTCCAGAGTCGTGCTTGAAAACTATATCCCAGCTCTGAAATTTGGCAGCATGGAATATGAGAATAAGATAATATAGGATGGCAAATTAAATTTCGCCATTAAATACTTCAAAATGGCAAACTCGAAATGGTTGAAGAAATAGGGAGCTCATATTAGAAAGCCAATTTATGAATTGAGGAAGCAACTAAAAGATGATATTCTAATATACGAGTATTACACAAAATTGCTTTTAGGCAAACACTCAAGAAAAAATATATTTATGAAAACCTAAAAAATTCTCTATAATTATTTTTAATTAAAAAAGTTTGGTTTTTTGTTTAATGTCAAATACAATTTCTTAGTTTCTATCAGTAGCTGAAGGCGTAATTAGCACACACACACACACACACACAAAGGGGGTCTGAAGTCCACACCAACAATTCAAATTACGAACGCAATTGTTCGAAATTTAAAACATGCTGCTGTTTTGTAAACGATACTCGCCTACTCGTGGGCATTATTTCCAAATGGCATGACTAAACCAACACGCAGGCCGCAGGCCGCGTATCTGAACGCCAATACTGGTGAGAAATGCTAATATTTATAATTACTTAGTAACAAAAGCTAGAATTGTAAACAATAAACATCGGCCCTGCTGCTTATCGCACAATTTCGTTGGCTTTGTGTTTTGCCCATTTCGACATGCATACGCGGGCACCCATACTGGTGCACGGAGCAACTGGAATTTGACCATTGCCATCAGCTGCCCGCGCGCCCAGAGGAGGAGTAGGAGTCGATTGAGTCTTATCAGCGCCGCGACGAATGCACGCAGCTGTGGTGCTCCAAAAAAGGGAGCGAGGGGATGAGTAAATTTTTTTCCATTTGATAAAAATTCATACGAGAGTTCTTTTTTATTATTTTTACAAGGCTAGCTGGAAATGAGTTTATTGCTGCTCCTTCGGTAAGCTCACTTGTAGAGCGCTTGCATTCTGTTTTCTTCTCTTTTCTTCTTTTAAAGGGGTCATTTCATGAAAAGTTTATTGCGTCGCATTAAATTTGTGCAAAGAATGAAGCGAGCTAGTAAGGGAAGTCCAAAAAGAACTGGAGTGCGAACCTTCGCCCGTAAAGGTTGAAATCTACTTCCTCCACTAAAGAGCTGAAAGAAATTTAATCACCTCATTTTGAAGCGAAATATTTAATGGATTCAACGAGCTCTGAGGAATTAAAATGTTCTCATGTTACTTAGGCGCCTAGGTTTATAACGAAAGTCACAGAATTCATCATTTGCTCTAATATACTAAATTGTTCCTGATCCAGTTCCGTCAAAAAAATATTGTTCCATGAAATAGTGAATCATGGCAATAGCGATACATAACGGTGAGCAATTAAAATGTTCTCTGGTTACTTGGGAGCTTATCTCTATACCGGTAACAGAATTAATCATTGCCCATTGCTTTTCTAATTGTTCATGATACAATTCAGTGAAATAAAATATTATTCTTATCGAATCACATCAATAGCGATAAAGTACCCTGATGATCTATGGAACCATAGGTTAGGTTAGGTTAATGTGGCAGCCAGTCCCAGCTCACTCAGACCACCATGGGTCCATTGTGATACCACCGCGCCACAACGCAGCTCCGATTCACTCGTCGAACCATTTCGAAGCCCTAATAAAGCGCAGGATTTGTTTGACCTTCGCGCTAGACACCTCTGTAAGAGAGCCATATATAATCTAAATTTTTTTATAATCCCAATTTAACAATGATTGTGAAACAAATATAAGTGAAGTGTTGCAGAAAATGATATCAATTAAAGAATAGGAACAAATCTTAACAAAATGATGACAATTCCACCACCCTCCACTTTTCGAATAGTCTAGTTTTTGAACACTCCAAGATGTGATGTGATGACTCTAACGTGTCCCTTACAGTTTCCATCTGATGCTTAGTCATTTATTTCTGTTCCCATTCATATTTTATTTAGAATCGAAGAATGAAAATATCTGTCACAGTTCTAATGAAAATAGTATATCCATAGACGGAGAAAACAACAATAACAAGAATGACAACAGAACTCCGCAGAATATCCATAATAATGGATTTAGGCTTAAAAATACCCGAGTTGCACCAGAAGATTTGGTAGAGAACAGTCAGTTTTTTAGAGCGCGGATACCAAAGAATAAAATCTCTGTTGCAGAAATTAACAGAAGAACAAATTTTCATGGTAATAAATAAGCAGATAGTGAAAAGAGTGCATAGATTTATATTCGTTGTAACGTGCGAGATTTATTTTGAAGGCATGGAATTACTTATTGCTCAATTAGTTGGGCATTGCAGCTGTAGCATGAAAACTGGGGTCAACTGAAGATACTTCTATGAGGAATCCCTGCAAAGAAAACCATCAGAAGGCGATTGGATGTGGTTTTTATAAATATTTAATATATGGAAAGGTTGAAAGGTAATAAATTAACTGTGCCATGCTTTGGGGGAATCATTCAGAGGAACTAAATCAGAAGAAAAAGAAAGGTATAGAATAAAATATTCGGTAACCAGGGCCTCATACATTTGGGTTACCTTTATAATCTACATCAACACTAAATATAGAAACGGAATAAAGGGCTCAATACACCAACAACATTAATGAAAATATTTGGCACAGTTTTAAATGAAAATGTATCCAGAGCCGGAGAAAACAACAACAAAAATAACGACAAGTACAACTCCGAACAACAATCATTGATGATGGAGAGTTAGGCTTAAAAAGTTTCGATTATCGGTCATCACTTACATTACTTACGAGCATCTAAAGCCTCGGAGAAAAAATAATGAATAGAAGAAAAGAAACGGTAACCAGGGCTTGGGCGTTATATGAACTCCCGGTCTTATAGATATGTGTTACCTTTACAACAGTCTCATGAAATATATTGCATATATATCCTTAAATATATTCGCACATTAAAAGAACACTCTTACACTTAACTTAAAAATAATTTGAAGAACTTACTTGTAACCGGAAAGTATGTTGAGGAGTGTACTTTTGCCCGCTCCAGATGGTCCCATAATAGCAGTAAGTTCGCCGGAACGCAAACGTCCGCTGACACCTTTGAGTATAGTTTTGGCATCTGGAAGAGAGAAAGAAAATCGAAGAAAATTAGAATAGATCGTGATTCAGTTAATAAGTTAGAAGCAAATAATCAAATCAAAAGTTATTCTATATACATTGAAGTGACGGCATACAAACTGTTCCTTTAAAGTGAGGTCACAAGTAAACCGAGTTCAACGATCTACCTTGACGAGAAAATTTTGCAGTGGTACAACCAACTTCAATTGGTACTGGAACAGGCAGTACACGCAATCTTTGAGCTCAATCAAGATTGTATTCCGAACCAATTCATAGTTAAATAATGAATTTGCATATTTTTTAAGCCAGAGCGAATTCAAAGTATTAAAAAAAGAAAAATAACGTCAAGCAAACACAATGTAATAAATTCATTCAAAAGGTGGCAGCTTTATAACTATTTTAAGCGGCCGGTGGGTCGGTCATTGGCCCCATTTGACATGCGGGAAACGCTTTTTAAAGACTTGTAACACGCTATGACGGCGCATGCATAAAATGCACAAAATGCATGTGCAAGTGTGTGTCCGGGTGTGCATGAGCATTATGCATTTTTCTATGGACAAATGCCAAAAAGTGTTGAATCGGGCCCCATATACACACTGCTGATCAGCACATACATGCAAAGTCCATGCAGTTCGAGGTAATTTCTCATAATTTTTTACTTTTTCATTATAAGTTGGCAGTGTTACGTGTTGAGTATAGCAGCGTGCAAATAACTCCACGGCAACCGAGTTTATTTTGCGTTATTTCGCAGTGAATTGTATATTGCACTCAGAGCAGTCTGCAATTTCCACTTATATGTGAACATTTGCACTTCGGTATTTTCAATTTTTCATTCATTAATTTCCTTTATTATTGTTGATTTTTTGAATCTACCATGCAACTGGTGCTCTGATGACTGTTGCCTTCAGCAATGTGCATATCGACGCATAGAATGGAATTAAATTTTTTTCGCCCTTTTTCATTCCACAAATAAACAAAACAGTAAATCATGCAACACTCATCATTCTCTTAATCACCCCATATATTTCCACTTGTGATTCATGCTGTTTCTTTGCTGCTCATGGCACTGATGCTGTGATGTGAGTTTTACGCCTCATTGTGTATATCACTCCCCCTACTATTTGATATAAATTTGCGTCGTGTTTCCAACATTCGCTTATAAAGAGCGCAGTGAATTGTGTTGCACTCAGGCTGAGTTTTGTGTCAATCATCCCCATTATCGTATATTCTGCTCCATTTCTTCGTTTTCCATAAATGTGTTCATAACTAACAAAGAGAAACGAGTTCATCATAGCACCAGGAATTGGTTTATACTTCTATTCAGTTGTTTCTTGAGTTCATACGAGTAAATAGACGATATGCGCCGTGTTGAGCATATTTTCTATACTTTAGTTTCTTCCTCTCCCCATTCAACTAGTGATGTGGTGCGCCTATCCATCAGCTATGTGCATATAAGCCCATTTAAACAAAATTCCATCTATGATTGTGGGTGTTTTGCCACTTTTGCTGCTGCTGTAGGCTGCACACCATGGCAACCGCATACGAAAGTACTCATTAAAGGTACGGTCACACAAACATTCAGGCCGCAATCGGTCAGCGCTGAATTTTATGGGGTTTCTGGCTCACTCACGCACTCCGTCACTCTTAAAGACAATGGCCGTACCTTGAATGCGGTTAAAATGGTTAACTCGAAAGAGTGTTGATGTGCGCCGATCCAAGTACACAAACACTTCCACCCGCGAAACAGAGCGACTTCAATTTTATATACGAGTATTATACAGGGATTTATTTATTTAAAAATGCTGATGATGATTTGTTCCGGTTTTATACGCGCGCATGAGCATATTTTCAATTGCATGTGCTATTCAGTTGATACTAAAAGTTCATCACATTCATTTTTATGTTTGAGTATCAATTTCTGACTGAAATATTAATTGACTAAAATTGAAAATTATGTTTATGCATACTAAACAATCAGTTTTGGTCGGCAGGTTGAGGCGTACGTGTGGGAACCATGTAGTCACGAGTCTGAATTGATAAAGAGTTGAATGAATTACCGCAGAAGGCTCATTATAATTACCCAGTTGCTCGTAGCCAAATTTCTACACACCAGAAATTGTTCATACCTTTCGTGACTCATTATAGCCCAACGCTGACCTTGGCCGTAAAATGCTGTTTTCACTCAGTCACCGCATCTAGTTTTGCTTTATAAATATTATTTAGCTTCACCCTTCTAAAGATCATAAGTACTATCGACATGCGTAGCCCTAACATCCCTCATGACTAATAACTATGGGTAAAAAACTTGTTTTATTTCGACTCCAATCTGGTTATTAATGGATTTGTCCATATGTGCGAGAATCGTGAATATAGATAGTTAAATGTTTTTGAATCGAAACTGAAATTTTGCCGAGTTCACTGTGATAAATTTTCCGCTTAATTTCTATAATTAAATTTCCGAATTTTTCCAGTAATAATCGAAAAACTTGTTCTAGACAACAGGAGTTTGTAAGTGAGAGGTTTGGCTAAAATTGTGACCATCTCAACTGAAGGTGTGCCCAATCTCCTACACGAGCATATACGGGCATAATACTCACAAAGCTCGACTTGTATTGGAAACAAAAGATGAGTCTAAACAATGGAGAATTCGAGGGGAATCGATTCGGAAGAAACCAAAACCATTTTTAGTGTCGTGTTGTTGGAATAAATGTGTCATAATTTTATTCAATTATGTTAAGAAAGGTAAACAATTGGCGATTTGCATTATGGCAGTTTATTTCAACGACTGAGCAAACAATTAAAAAACATTAGATTGGGTGAAGAACCCTCATTCATCAGGACAATGAAACAGTTCACGCGTATGCAGAAAAAAAGGAGAAAACAAGCAGAGTAGAAATGGGAAAACAAGCGGAATAGACACAGGGAAAACAATTAGAAATTCGCATTATTTGGCATCGTACTCTACCAGTCTTTTTGTATCCAAACCCAAAGAAATTGTTAGTTTTGTGAATATAGTGAGGATTTTGAAGAGTTGGACAGCTTATTGTACAAAGGTGGTTTATTGGCCTTAGAACATCGTTGAGCTCTGTGCCCGCTTAATAATTTAACTACAAAAATGTTTGAATATTTTCCAGTAATAATCTCAAACACAGAGTTAGAGATGCCTTGAGACGAAATGTGGCTGTTTAGGAGTCCCTCTAGTGAGATTAGGGAAGACAATTCTAAGATTTTTAGATACTATGATTTATGATTGCTCCTGAAATAAGATTATAGAGTTTCCATAGAGATCCACATCTCTTACGCTCAATATTAGCATGGTCTTTCTACATCCTTTTCTCTTCGAGTGGACTTAAGTAATTTAGCTGCAAGTTATAATAAATAAAATAATAATAATAATACTTTCAATACTAAGAACGATAAACTAAGACGCCAAAAAACTGGAATATCATATACGAGTATATGGGTAACAATACTCTTTGATACCTTAAATCATATTAACTGGAAAATGGTTCCTCCTACGAATCCAAGGATGGAAAACCTCCTCTTATAAAGACTCAATGTTCGTCTTTGGGAATTTTTACTTTGTGTAGCTTTCAATAACAATTTGATTTGTGGATGAAAATAAGCCCGATGAAAGCCTCCTAGATACAACAGTGAACTAGGCATTTAGAAAGTTTCTTCATATTTCCAGTACTCACCATTAAATCTTCGTCGTATTGTCACTTCTACTTTCTTACCTCTTTACACAACCACTGCTTTAATCCCTTTTAGGCCATGTAATGCCTAATTGCGTTCGGCAATTGTGGACCACACCCCCCACAAGCGGTATCGGATTCAAGATAAATGCTCATGCATTCTCACCCGCCCACATACAAAATCCAACAACATTGTTAAACATTTTGTCTATTAACGAGCAGTCAAAATATGATGAATTGGTACAAATTATCACCCAAGAAGACATGGAAAATAAACAAACACTCGAAAGATAAATAAAAAGTGATAAAAGTGCTGGCAAAGCAGACCAACACCTGAGCGTAGATATACAAAGTAATCAACAGAAAGAAAAGATAAATAAATTTGTGGTTGAATGGCCTTTTGCGAGCGATTATGAAAATTAAAATAAATGAACAAAATCGGTGAACAAAAAATCGCGCCGAAACTGCTGGCACAACAACAAAATTCAGCTGAGCTGCGAGTGTCTGCACGTGTGACCGCACCGTACGGGCACCCATGTAGCAGCCTCATTATGAGCAGCCGCCTCTGGCAAGACGCGGAAGCTTATCCAAATCAATTCCGCAGTCGAGCGCGTTGGTAAAAGTGTCTTAAAAGCCCATGCGAATTGGTTAAAATAAACAAAACATGATAAATATATGTAAATATACGTGAGTAGGAATGAAGTTGGTGTGGCTGAGTGACACCAACGGCAACAACAACACTACACTAACAACAGCAAACAACACGAACAACAGCAAACAACAAATAACAACAGAGAAAAGCCGGTAGCTCTTTGTTTTGGAGCGGAAGATGTTGACTGCTTGCAGATACAATTCGCAGATAAATACTGCCAAGTCACGCCTAATTTAAATGATATACGCAGAAGGTAAAATAAGTTTTGCATTTTTTGTTTGTTTTTGTTTTATTTGCGTGCGTCTCTAATTTCTGCATATTTTAGATAACTCTTTATTTATAGCTTGTTTAAGTTTAGAACTAATTCCCCAGTGGCTTTGTTTATTGTAGCTGAACGAGTCATTTAAATGTTGTTCACATCTGCTCTTCATACTTGTCATGCATGCAAAATAGCCCCGAAGAAGGTCACTTCCATTTTAGCATTTTAAAGAACACCGAAAATTTACTGTTTTCCCCAACTAAGTGAATAACTGAAGCATTGATATTGAGTTATTTCAAGTAGCTGTGATGACAAGTGAAATAAGTCACCTGCAACCGCATTGAATGCTGGACCTTGAAGGTCGCCAATGATTGACCTAAATAACGCAGCTGCAATGGCAAAAATCAATTTGCCGGAACTTTACTTTATTCTGTCGCATAATCGCTCAAATGTCGCACAGTACATAATTAAGTGGTCTGCGGCATACTATAAGAGTTATTGCGACATGTTTTCGACAGCGTTTTAGCTACTTCACTTAAAGATGCACGAGTTTAAACAGTTTGGAATGTTGTAGCTATGCTTTCATCCCAAATTTTAAGGTGGTTTACAGCTTCCGTTATCAATGAACATCAGCCAATTTCTGTTGTTACTTTTCCTACAAAATTGACGATGAACAATTGTGATTAGAGAAAATGGAATTCTACATCGTTAAACTGCTTCGACAGAGGTCCAATGACCCAATCATCAATCTGAATAGAGATACCGATACAATAATATGGAAGAACAATCCCCCGAAGCAGTTTGAGCTTTAATGGGAGTGGAGAAAGTAGGTAAACTGCACTAAATGTGAAAACGGAAATTACAAACCAAACACCACATCTCAGTTTGCGTAGAAACATCAATCGCAACCAATCTACGTAAAGACACCTAATGGAGAATACGGAAAGAAGAGGGAGAACTGAATTTTGTACTGCTGATTGTACAGACTGACTCGATATAGTTATTCTCTGATCTGGGCACACACCGCATTGACAATAAATAAGCAATGAAGAGAGATAGAGCCCAACTTGTTATTGATGACTCTAAGTATTAACTCAATCTAGTTATTGACTATCTGGGCATGGTCCGGTATAAAATATCTCCAATTTTCTCCGCCAAGGATTCAGTTTTCTTACATCGAACTATTTTATACTTGTATATAGCAATATGTTCAGTTGAATGAAAGCAATCTTTATATCTCTGGCTTTTCGGACACTCCTTGCGCGTCTTGCATATAACTCTCAACTTCATCATAATTCTGTTGAAACTTGATTCACAAATTCTTGAGTATCTCGAGATGAACATTGCTTTTGTTTCTTTCAAAATGCGATTTATAATTTGTAGGCTCTTGTAACTGTATTTGGTCCAAGTCAAATTTTCACTTGCCTTTGCATCTAATAAAAATTTTAGTCTTCTTTATGCATTATCTTCATAGCCCAATGTTCCCCAATGTTCCTCAATGCTTCCTCAATGCTTCCCAATTGCTCACGAATGTCCCTCCATGTACCTCAATGTTTCTATAAGTTACTCAATGCTTCCCCAATGTTTCCCCAATGCCTCTCAATATTCCCTAATGTTTCCCAATATTCCTCAATGATTCCTCAATGCTTCCTCAATGCTCCCCAATTGCTCACGAATGTCCTCAATGTTCCCATAAGTTCCTCAATGCTTCCCCCATGTCTCCCCAATGCTTCTCAATATTCCCTAATGTTTCCCAATGTTCCCCAATGTTCCTCAATGCTTCCCAACTGTTCACGAATGTGCCACCATGTTCCTCAATGTTCCCATAAGTTCCTCAATGCTTCCCCCATGCTTCCCCAATGCTTCTCAATATTCCCTAATGTTCCCCAATGTTCCCCAATGTTCCTCAATGCTTCCCAATTGTCCACGAATGTCCCTCAATGGTCCTCAATGTTCCCATAAGTTCCTCAATGATTCCCCAATTTTCCCCAATGTTCCTCAATGCTTCCTCAATGCTTCCCAATTGTTCACGAATGTGTCACCATGTTCCTCTATGTTCCCATAAGTTGATTCCCCAATGTTTCCTCAATGCTTCCCCGAAGTTTGTAAATGTTCGCCTATGTTCCCCAATGGTTTCTAAAGTTTTCGTGTGTTTGCTATGACTCACCTCATTACATTTTTTACCCTTTACGACTTCATTCAAGTTTCACAAATTTCGTTCGGAACTTTCTGGTTACATCTTCTCGTATATAACCAAAGCATATTTTTCATTTCATCCTAAGAGAATTTATACCCATCAGTTGCAGAACGTAAGAACTCTGGAGACTTATCCTAAGTGAGGATTCAAAGAAGTTATGAAACACATATATATTTATTATATATTAATGATATCATTCATGGTGCAGCCACCATAACCAACCGATATCATTCAGTAAAACCAAATATAATTTGTGTTAATACCCCAACCAGCATTGTGCTGAGATACAAATCCATGGCTGCACTCTTCAGCCGTGACTATATTTTCCATTGACTTGCTTTATTGTTATAGGGTGTCTTGTAGAAGGAAATTACTCGAACTTCCCTCAATTATCCATAAAAATCGTGGAAGTAATAAATGAATTTACTGCCCAATGAAATTACTACAACGTTGCACTTTTAATGAGAATTGAACAAAATGTTGCACTGAGTTAAAACTTGAAATAATAAAAAAAAATTCATTAAATACAGTGAGCGCCTTAGAAACTGGATTACACGAATCTACCAACACTTAGTTGCCAAGACATGCTTTGAAACTACAAAATGCACAACAATGAAAACACAACAGAAAATAAAAAATTAATAATAATTTTCATGCTACAATTAAGACCGACGGATCAGCTCCAACTCCAAGTATAAAGCCAACTTCAGCACGTTGCTTGGTTTATGCCGGGCGCATATGTGGCAAGACAACTAAAGCGGTGAAGTGGAAAAGTCTACGAAGCCAGTCGGTCTGTCAGTCTCAAGGTGGCTGTTGAAATGCTTTTTGCACACGCGCAATTTTCCAGCGTTACTGAAGTCGCGTACAAAAAATCCACACGAAATTTTGATCTTTAATATTTGCTTGAGCCAAAACGGCCTGAAATTGACATAGCCAAGGAAAACTAGTCGCAGCTTATGGCAAATGCGTTCGTTCTGTCTTCATTGAAGTTTTCCAATGAAAGACAACACCAGCAAATTTACAATCACAGTAAAAAGTTTATAGTGATGTATTTTACACAAGGATAGTCTAAAGCCAAGTGTGAATGCACTCTTCCATAGTTGAAATATTTCAATGAAAATGTTTATTTATGGACAGATCAGCAGTAAAGTACTTGTATATGAATGTCATGAAGTCTGATAGTAGACATATATACTGTATCTTTAAGCGATACACTGTTGGTTAGGCGTGTAGATAAATACTCGTATACTTATTCAATTTAGAAAGGGTGGTACCAGTCCCCGAAACAGTTCATAAAACTAATGTAGTAATCTTAATAATAATTGAACCTTAAACTCGTTACAAAAACAAATTTATTAAATTTCAACCGGATGTCGAGAATCGTTTAACAATAAATAATTGTTTATACGTAGGACCACATTTGATTCATTATTATATTCGCCTGAGAGGTACCTAGAGAGTCCCATTATTTAGGATCTGTACTTTAACAAGGCAAGACCTTCAATATACCTTTAATTTTATTCTATAGCACAGGAGGTCGAGTCATAACACCAGTGATCTAATAACCCGTCATGTAAAAAGCTCTTCAAACTATTATCCAGTACTCGTAAAGAAAATATATTGAATCAAGAGTGTCAGGATTCCACCTCTAAGCCAAAAAATATCGACAAAAATATTTTATTAGCCGTAAAATTGTCCAGGCAGTCAGTGAGTTGAGATTCGTGAGTATACAATTTAGAATATCTGAAACAAATCTTCTGGACCGCTTTCCACCGAGTTTTTGCAAAGTTTACCAGACAAAAATCGCAGAAGAACAGGAATAAGAGATGGTTCAGCTAGCAGAAATCCTATACATCAAACAATAAATGGTCCTCTTATAACCTAAATGGGTGAAAGTATCTTTAATTATTAGGAAGGGGCCCCAGAAGTTAGTTTTGGGCGATTGTCACAAGGAATTGACGTACAGCCAGATAGGACATAGATTTTGGTCTGCCCTGTCAAGATTTCTGAAGGAGTATCTCCATGAGAAGTAGTAGAAAAAATTAATCCCTATTAACTGTGGATAGTACGGTTCTTGAGAAACGAAAAATCTGAGTGTTATGAGTATTATCCGAGTTATCATCATATACAGTTTATATTTAACAATTGGTTACCCCAGAATTCTCGCCTAGAATAGGAACATGTGCATATGTTTTCCTAACATGGTTTATTGGTGATTGACAGGAGATTTTACTCTGTGTGGTATCACAAGAGGACTAAGCAGTTCTCCAACCTAACTTTAGATCAGACCTCTGTTGTGGACCATGGTATTATATGTATTATAATAAATATCGTAGGGGCCTTTAATTTCTTCTTTTTGACTTTAACATACTCCCGATCAAATTCCTAAAATTACTTCCGACTTCAACTTGAAGAATTGCAATACCAAATGAGTGATTTTTTGGCAGCTCTGGTCATAGATGTAATATTTTCATTCTAACGGATGAGAATGAGTCAAAAATAAAACGCATTTACGTTTGGGATAAAAGCAAATTTCAAATTCAAAATGCCCAATTTGGTTTTTATATAAAGAGCGTTGAATATTCCACTCAATCGAAGACTCAAAGCAATATGGAAATTACAACTCACTCAATCAACAACTCCAATCGACTTACAAGTAATTCCACTCAACTCAACTCAACTCAAAACAAGTCAGATTCACAGAACTAGAAGAATGGTGGTGTAGTCGCTCCCTTCGCCTGGGCCAAGATGCGATTGACTCGTTTTGTTGACACTGTCAATCTGCAGCGAGCGTACGCGTCTATTTACATTTTAGCCGTATTCAGCTAGCCCAATATTTACCAATATGCTTAACACCAACTAAGCCAAGTAGCGTTTTGATTGACTGGGTTTATTTAGATTTGGAGGAGAGACGCTTCTTTTAGAATTCTTACTGGTTTTTAATGCAAAACAGCTGCGGCAAGAATTTGAAGAATTTACAACACAGGCGGCTATTAGCATAAATTACTAGTATTGGGAGTTTCCTCTTCTTTCCGTTTGGACCAACGGACCAACCAACCAACCAACTGAAAGCTCAACTCACATCATGTAAATTTTGTTTATGGCTTTTGTGCTATGTGGGAATGTGTAAATTAAAATGTTTGAACATCTTTTGAGGCAAAACAACAACTAAATTAAAAGTTTGAATGACACGCAAACATAAATAAAAAAGAAATAAAAGCATAGTTGCAAGAATTTCAAGAACTGTGCATAGTTATAGGGAAAGTGAGGTGCAGCTGCTTGAAATTCGCATTGGAATACTTTGGAATGTGTATTAACAGATTGCATAGGAAACTAATTGAAGTGTTTCTAAGATTTGCCTCGTGAATCAGCATTTCAGGACAGCACTGAAAATGACTAAGATCAAAATGCATTTGTGTGTACCGAGAAAAACTGGTTGCTTGACAGACTAACAGCAAAAAAGCTGGAAGAGTGAAAACGTGTTGCAAAAAAAAATTAAGAAAAAGACGCTCAGTTCAAGGTGAAAACGACGTAGACGGTTGATACAAGAATATTTACTGTGCACTTGAAAAAAAGAATGCAACTTTAATGAGCAATATCAATGAAAAATTAGTGCCAGGTGCAAAGAAGTCTTCTAAGATACGTTCTCTTCGGCACTGTTCTACCGCCCAGACTCAAACAAAGGTGGCCATATTTATATTGGATTTATGTGTGACTTGGCAAAAATAGAATTTCAAACCCGTTCTTATTGAAGCCTATATAAAGAATCCAGATGCAAATCAAATACTTAAGAAATGATATCTGCGGATTTATAGGGAAGAATCATAAGAAGCCCAGAACCTAAAAAGGTGGTCATGTTTATATTGGATTTATGTGTGACTTGGCAAAAATAGAATTTCAAACCCGTTCTTATTGAAGCCTATATAAAGAATCCAGATGCAAATCAAATACTTAAGAAATGATATCTGCGGATTTATAGGGAAGAATCATAAGAAGCCCAGAACCTAAAAAGGTGGTCATGTTTATATTGGATTTATGTGTGACTTGGCAAAAATAGAATTTCAAACCCGTTCTTATTGAAGCCTATACAAAAAATCTAGATACAACTTAAATACTTAAGAAATGATATCTGCGGATTTATAGGGAAGAATTATAACAAGCCCAGAACCTAAAAAGGTGGTTATGTTTATATTGCATTTATGTGTGAATTGGCAGAAAGAGGGTTTGCAATTCATTAATCTTAAATCCTATATAAAAAATCTAAAAAACGATATCTGCGGATTTATAGGGAAGAATCATAAGAAGCCCAGAACCTAAAAAGGTGGGTTGCAATTCATTAATCTTGAAGCCTATACAAAAAATCTAGATACAAATCAAATACTTAAGAAATCATATCGGGGGATTTATAAGGAAGGATCATAAATTGTATGGTGGCGTAGGTGAAACTAGACAGAAAGTGAAGGAGTTATAAAACTGGGCGCGAGACCTTTACCATGTTTTTATTTGGTTGAGATATATATATCTAAACCAACTGTTACTCGCAACGGATATCCAAGGCGGATTTTGCAATCAAATTCATGATTTCTGTTCTTTAAAACAATACAAACAATGTCTCTACCTTTCTCTACCTCAGTCAATATGATGACAAATTTTCACTGCATTCATTCTTGGACCAAAAATTCGTTCCCCTGACCGTCCCTGATTTTAAGCGATCTGTAGGGACTTTTTTCTACATTTATTCCAACCAATGACTGCTTACTACTGATGTGTTTGTATAATTATTGCATATGCAAAGAGTTAAGATTTTCGAATTCTCGATTTAACGACTGGAAGACCCCCTAAGCTGACCATATACATTTTCAAGATTACCTTTAAATGTTTTGTGGTGTAATAAAAACTTGCTGTAGAGTAAAGTTTCTGAGACCGACTGCACCTGCCAGTAGTAAAAATATTGATCCTTTCTGCATGCGTTTAATTAAATGCATGAGTGCTTAACATTTAATTTTATTGGAATTGTTAAGAAAACATTTAAATATTAATTTTATGGTAAACGGAAACTGCTGAAGGGCAGGTAAGTTTTGTTAATTTCTGTCTTGTTAAACATCGTAATAATAATAAATATTGAATATACTGTGATAAAATTAATAATTTATGATTTTTCTGAAAATTTAGTTTAATAAAATTTAATAATTTTTTAACAAATATGAAAAAAAAATTAAATATTAGCATAATAACTTTAAACAGAATCCACTGAGCTGAAAAGTCCAACATAAAAACTGTTCGATGTGATTAATAATAAATCTGAACTAGTCAAAAATATAATATAATAATATCTCTGTTCACAGAGTGATGCTGTCACTTTCTCTCTTATGTCTCTGAAACTATGAATCAAAAATTATGCTATCTCTTACAATAGTCAATGATGATGCAGTCTCTATCGCACTAATGGGCTCAAATACCCCATATTCCCGAATGATTTTGAAAACTTACAAGAAATAATATGACAAGCGGAAAAACAGTTGGGATTGGAAAGCAGCAACGCAAGTTTCGAAATGTTAATAGCAAATAAAACATTATGCCACGTACTTTAATAAACAAACTTCTAATATATAATACAATTCAGTGCTGCGAACTACTATTATTAGCTGAAACTAATTTTCATAATAATGACAACTGTCGAAATGAGGAGATAACTACTTAACCACCAATTTCAAGAGGCAATTTATTTACATCCCTGATGAAAAGGGAAACATACTCGTATGATTGCGGGACTGGTATATATACTTCGATTTTATTTTTGTTGCTTTTACTTTCATATTTTCAAAGTAGTTTTGTTTCCAGTCGTCGTTCATGCTGATCAACATACGAAAATTGACGAATCAGTAAATTTAGATAAAGATTTGATTCATTTTGATATGCAAACATATGTAAGTGTTTATACGCCGATAGCCCTGGCAGCCCGTGCTTAATATTATTTATTGTTTTAATTAAAATTAATTGTGAATCATCAAAATACAATAAATACATACTAAGCAGCTACTAGGGAGGATTATCGGAGCGAAGTGGTATCAATCATTAGAAATAATTGCTGCGATTTGGACATGGCTTGTTTAGAAAGGGAATTTGCTGCCATATTTAAATGGGGTTTTATTACAAAGCTGATACCATAGAAATATCTCTAGAAGAGTGGGCATGACGAGTGTTTCAAATATTATTCAAAGATTTTAAGCAAAAATTGCTTATATATATGTGTATATAGTACACTAGGAGCACGATTATGAAGTTGGAGAAGTAGAGTCTTTAATTTGTAGGTCGGAATCGGAGATAGAGTTGAGTCGAATTCCAAAGATGAGTTATGCAGTCAACATTCGGTAAGAAGTAAATTCCTGGTCCGTTTGGTTACCTTTACTACAGTGCGCAGAAGTGTAGTGACTGCGTTTAGGAGAATTATGGTAGAATCAGAGATCTTAGGTTGTGGTCGCTGTATGAAAAGAAGCCAAGGAAATCATGTGACATATCATTTAACGGATCCTTGTCGAAGAATCAATCAATTGTCTTGCTTGATTGGTTTCAGTCCACAGAGTACATCTGAACCTTATATTTGAGCCCTTAAAGTGTTGAAATTCAGAATAGAAATATAAACCTGCCTTTTATCATTTCATTAATATTTGACCTCAACCTGATGGAACGAGGTTGCCCCCTCGAGTGGAAAAATAACCGAGATAACAAAAAGTTATTGCAACTGATTGACTGTAATTAGTATTTTATTTTTTGAATAAATATTGAGAACGTTTAAGATTTTATTGATTTAGAAAATAATTAATCTTTTGTTATACAACTACAAATTTAAGCTCTTGGTAGCTGTCTCCGACAATTTCAATTTACTGTAATTATATACACTGCAATTTCCTAGAAAAGTAAGTTGACTTCATAGAATACTGAGTTGACTTGATAGTTTCTGCAGAGGTACGATGCATAACTACAAAAAACATACTTGCTAAATAATGAAAGGGAGTGCCTTTATTACCGATGTTATTCACAAAGGATTGACGCACCCTTTAACGCGGTGTGCTGCATTTTAACACCTCGTTCACTTGCAATTTATTTCGCATTTAATTTTTCCCTTTCTTGCGAATTGTTTACTCATCAATCTTTTTGTTCTGTGTGCTTTAAATTGTACTTTAAACAGTAACAATAATAAAAAAAATAAAGAAATTAAAAAACAACAATAATTAAAATGAAAAAAAAAATCTTATCGACCAAGCTAACTCGATCTTTGTACTTTTGTTGTGATATTTGCTATTTTTTTTTTTTTTAACAAATTAAATATGTTAATTTGTGTGTTTTATTCAATTTATATTTGATACACACAAAAGTTCGCTTTCTGAATTTTTTATCACCTCAAAATTGTTGCTAAATTAAAATTAGTGGCTAAATACAATTAGAACAAGTACTCGAATTAATGTTTAATTTAGCAACTGTTTATTGCGCTTTATAAAAAATATAATATAATATATATTTGCTGTAATTTGTTCAATATTATCTGTGTAAATTGCAACTATTAACAATTTTTAAATATTTAATATAAGGGAGCCGCATGTAGGCATGACAAAGTTCATTTTTAGATTTGTAATTCGCTGTGGTTCTATAATATTCCCTACAGAGAACTGATTAGCAATGCGCAGCATTCAATTGAAACGCAATCTGAACAGCATTGACATTCTTGACATTCCACTTATCAATTCATCAGAATATACTGCAGCAGCAGTTTATATTGATTTGCTAAGTTGACAACGCAAGTGCAATTTAGAATAATGAAAAGCAGATTGAATAAACAATCAAACGAAGCAGTAATTTACATTTAAAAACTGTCTTTAAGATTTTCTAATAATTGTTTAATATAATCAATTCAAAGGAGTAATTGTTGCTCGTGACTGTAGTGGAAGACTCGTACATGAAATAGACTCAGTAATTCAGGCGATCGTAGTGTACTTAGAGACGAGATTGAGTCCACTCTGAGATAAACTCAAATTCTCAGACAATTCTTAATGGACAGAAACAAAAAGGTTATGTTTGTGGGCATTAAAAATTAAATTTATCAAATTAAATAAAACAAAAGATAGAATATATGGAGAATTATGGAAAAACATTTTGGCGGATCTTATAGCTATTCCGGAAACGCCACTGTCCTCGTCAGAGATCCTTCAATGGAAGGAAATTTTGTTTGCATTGTTAATTTTTCTATTTAATAGTGTCAAACTTTCGAGTCTATTTCTAAAAATTTTATTCTGGTAACACTGTCGCGAAATTCTAATTTGAAAGAGCGGCATTAAGAACAAAGAATATTTACCCACACAGAAACACACTCAGATACACACACCCATACATACATTACGTATTTACTCACTAAGTGCAAACGTCACGAACAAGATCAGCTAATGTCAAGCCTAATCAAATCAGTCAGTTGACGGAAGGAAAAGTAAATTAAAAGTTAAGAAATAAAAAATACCAAAATAATATGATATAGATGAAAAAGGAAAGTTTATGCATAATATACTAAGGACTACATAGCGTTCTTGAAAAATGTGGCAAGGCAGGCAGGCTTCTCAAAACGAGACTGAGCTCTAACAGTTAGAATGCTACTTGTTTACTTGCAGTCAGTTTTCTCCCATCCCTGCTCTCACCGAAGCCACATTTTATAACTTCATTAATAAAATGGAAAAAGGTTTTTTTGTACTTACTGCTGCGATTGCCCTCCTTGACGCGATATGTCAAATTGTGGAAAGCCAAATCCACGGCCGGACGTTTGGGTAAATGCTGCAACGTTTTCGGTTGGGCTGGCACAATTTGTACCTTCAAATTGCCGCCGCCTCCATGCCTGTTATCGTGCAGAAGATTTTTATTTCCATTATCGTTTACAACCATTTTGATTAGACAAGTTTTTTCTGTTTTTCGTTTAGAATATTTTTTCAAATAAATTTACAAAGATCAGCACCATAGAACAACAACAAAACACTCCGTATACTATTGTTAAGAACCAAACAAAATATATCGTCAATATGAGCTCATATTTCAAGTAAAAATGGACACTTTTTAAGTAAGTCTTCCCTTTTAGATAGAAAATTTACTCCAACAATAAAAGCAACGCAAAACGACGTCAGCTCACAAAGTTTCAATGTTGAGAAATAAACACCGAAATATTTTGAACTCCCTTCAGTTGGATTATTTGTATTATTCGAATTTTTCCCTTAATTGTGGAAGGGGTCTCTTCCTTTTTTTATTATTATTATTTTCTTTCACAATACTTCGCCGCTTCAACCCCCGTCAAATGTTCTTTTCCCATTTACAGTGCGATCACAACTAATTGGAATCGCCAGCGTTCGGAGCACAAAAGGCACACAAAACCAAGCAATACCACCAACCATGAGCAAGCGATACTGTAGCGAGCAGAGCAGCGTACTGAGCGATGATTATCAGCCCTGGTGTACATGTGTTTGTGTGCTACAGACAGAGTCTGCTTTTTTCCGTTTGACTACACGTTTATTGGCTCGCTGAGCGACGTTGTGTGTTGATATTTTTATAAAAGTGTACATTTGAAGTAAGACAATGGCAACTCTGGTTTTCTCATTCAATTCATTTCAAATAAGAACCTTTGTGAGACTTTTCCTGAGAGCATGTTTGGTGGTTGATCGTCTCTCAACTTGTTTGTGTCGTGTGTGTGTGTGTGTGGCATTTTTCTTCACTACTTTCGATGCACTGCGCCATACTGGCAAACATGGCAAAATTGCTACACGGTAAAAGGCAAGCGGGAGAAAATAAATACGTATAATAGAAAAATGTATTGAGCAGCTGCTAAAAACTGGAGAAATATTAGAAAGTGTATGCAGAAAACGAAAAAAACGACCAAAGATGTGGCTTCAATGCTGTGTTTTTGATATTTCGGGATCAACTCTCTTCTGAGGAAATTGGTAAACTCTGAGTTTAAGAATTATTGTAATTTTTCTAATCACAATTATATTCTTCAATGTGTTTTTTGTAGTTTATATAATTATTATTTATATATATAATACGCAGAATATTATTTATATATATGCATATAATACGCATCACTTAAAACGTCTTTCGTGAACTCAAAGAGAGAAAATATTATGTGTGGCTGTTTTAAAATTGGAACAAATATATGTATATAACAATAGACCATAATTAGAAAAACAGCTATTGTATATAAGTTGGATCTGATTGGATTTTTAATTGAGATTTTTTAGCATTTTAAACACCCAGCTACTCGATGGTTTTTAATGGTTCATATGATATCTCTTTGAAGAAATGTCGCTAAATGGGCCAACTTAACTTAAATTAGAATTTTTGTACAAAACAAGCCTATTAAGTAGTGTTGGAAACTCAGCGGGTTTCCCACCAAATCTGGTGAATTTTATAATATGTATACTCCATAATTTGGAAATAGTACGTTTTTCTATGAGTTTTTTTATGTACTTTGTTTCATATACAAGTCATATACGAGCATATCTATCGCGTTTCTATACTCGAATCTGTACTTTTCTTTTTAGCTGTTGGCAACACTAAGAAATCAAACAAAGGTTCTCTAATATTAGAAAGTGTTTGTATCAAGCTGTAAAGAGCTAGAGTAATTTAAGATTGCCAGGGTTGCATTGGCAAAGTACTAAAAATATACTAAATATAAGTGTAAGAGGATTATTCTTTCCTTACTAACTATATAAAGCTGATCATATTTCTACACTCCACTGCTTTGACATTGAGGCAGTCTATTAAAATCCCCTTCTATCTCTGGAAACCATAATAAATATATGCAGTTTATTGCCACGTCTTTCTCAAAATGCTTTTCTTATTATTATTATTATTATCATAACTTGCACCATACTTAATTATGTCTGCAAGGGGTTGGGGCAATGTTTACTAGCAGCTAAGGCCTTCGACTCGAAGAAAAAGAGAATTTTTTAGAAAGAAGCGTTTTTGAGACCATTCCCCGGGGGAGGATTCAAACCCACGGCCCCCAAGTGTGAGTTTAGCAAGCTTACTAGTAGGCCATGGGGGTCGGCCATATCAAAATGCTAGTATAAGACTCGTAAGTAGCCACAATTCAGTGCGAAATTGTACTAAAAAATATATAGTACTAATAATACTAATATAACATATCTTCGTTCTGCTGTGGGTGAAAAGACAACAGTTTTTTGCTCAAGCATGTTCCTCTCTGGAGGGACTTCACCTGTTATAATGTCGCTTTGACTGCATATAATGGCAGTTAACAAACGTATAATACAATTTTTCCTCATTCTACCCCCAATCTTCCCTGGTCCCACTGGTTAAAGCGCATTATTCATTCCTATACAATCCCAAAATTCGATTATTTTCGGTGTGAACAAAGTTCACGCTTGCAATGCACACGAAGCGTGAAGATTTGAAGCGTAATTAAATGATTAGAAAATCCGAATGGAGGGAGATATTGTGTTGAGTCATTAGACATGCATAAAATCCAATTAATAAATATACAAAAATTGTATTATTGCATTTTAATTAGTACTTTCATTTCAGAACAGTTTCCTAACCAGCGGCAGAATACGAGTAAATTTACGAAATATGTAATTGCACCACAACATTTTTATATTAAATTTTCTCGTTCCCCAGCGAGCCAGCGATGTTCATTTGACAACAACAACAATGAGGCAAAAAACCAAATACCAGTTTTATATGAAAGGGAGCCTAAACTCGCAGTGGTACTTGCACTCGTTGGTGCCCTTGACAGTGAACCTGGCCGCAGGCAGACACGAGTTCAGTTGCAGTGTTAAGTGCACGCTTGCAATTGACTCCTCTGCTGTAGGCACAACGTGGCAGAGTAACGATGAGAAGAGGTGTGGCAGAAGTTTATTACGCGAGCGATTTTCGGTCATTAAGTTGTAGTTGTAAATAATAAACACAACAATTTTTGCTTCTTTAGTGTTGCGCACCATTCCTTTTTTGATGGAGTGGAGCGGACGCATGATCAGTTACTCCTGTACTGTGTGTAGGACTTCCTTTTAATTTTTTCTTGCTAAATACTTTGTATGTATATGACTGAAACTAGTGTATCCAGTGTTGAAATTCTTAGTAGAAGTCATGATATATTATCCTTATAACAGCTCTTCTTGAAAATACACTCACATTTGAATTTGTTTTGAAAGTGTCCAAGCTGAGTGTACAATACAAAGTAGAGAAGTGTGCAGAAAGTTTTACAGGTACGCTTTTGATCATTTAGAATCCTTGAAATCTTGAGCGTGTGGAATATCAGATACCGGTAAGCACTTCCACTGGTAAGCACTTCCAACTGGATTGACAGCGTATCGTGTTTTCTTATAAACCATAAAAAAATTTAAATCAACAGAACATGTAAGCCAGTGCGGAAGGTGCTCTTGTACCGCGTGTTGGTGAAAATACGTTTCACGACTTCCCATGCCTGATCTTCCTCACTGGGTAACTTCGCATTTGTTTGCATGTTTATGGCACTGTCATCACGTTTGGCTTCACATTTGCTATCATTCTTCTCCACTATCTTCTCCCATCTTGCTGGCCTTTACGTATCATTGCCCATTATCGTCCTGTCATTATAATGACTGTAAACAATGTTCCTTTGTCCATACTAAACTTGTTCTTATGTTCCATTGTGCACATTTGCAGAGTAAAGGATGCGATGTAAACTTTTGTTGCTTAAATTTATCTTTAAATCTGGATGGTTGCTCATTTTTTAGCACTGAATCAGCTTTTTTACTTATTTCAATTCAACGGATTCGTGACAAGTTTGGTGTGTTTTTTAAAGAATTTTTTTAGAATTGTCAGATTGGGAGATATTATATTATTATAGTATGAAGGTCTCCTACGGTGTCCCCTGGAAAATATCAAAACACATTCCTTACATATTTTTTCTTAGTTTTGGTTTACGGAATCTGTTTGTATATTATATATTACCGATGCATATTACTTATTATAAACCGAAGAAAATCTAATCTTGCACGATATTTCATTATCAACTGGAAATGGTTATAAAACAATTATCAGCAGAGTCGATTTCGTTCCTAATCACAAACAGCGATAATAATGAATTGAAAATGTGCATATTCAGCGGTAGATATTGAAAAAAACATTCATATATATATGCATATATTTGGATTTAAGGTATATAACCCGAAGTTGCCCTCCACTGATGAGTTTAAATCAACACGAACAAATTTTCTTCCTAAATTATGCTTATAATACCGAGTCCTTGAACGTTTACAGCGTATTCTCACAGTTATCGATACACTTTTACACATTATATTCCACAATATTTTTCTTCAATTAATTGCTAATACTAAATAATTCGCATACTAAGGAATTATTCGCAAACTGAACAAATGTTTTTTCCCATGGCATTTTCGCTTCTCATTTACCGCACACTTTAATTTCTTTCAAACGAAGAATTTTATTCGTAATTGGTCTTTGCGGTTTATATCAGTGCGCCATATTAGTATCGCATTTATTGACCATATTCCGCCTTTGTTGGGCTATAATAAAGGCCAATTGCATTCATGCGCAAATAACATGAAATGTTTACTGTGGACGAAGACTCAATTGACATTGTTGTTGTGGTCAATTAAATGGAATTACCTTCGTTATCGCTATCAATACAATTTATTTATTGCTCTATTTTCAGACTCATTATCTGAAGACCCTTTGGCAGTGTTTGGTTGTTGTTTTTGGCGCTCCAAAATACGCTTCTTAGTTTGTTATTTTTCACTTGCTTGTATGACGTTTATCAGCGAAGAATTTCATTGCTGGTTCAAAGTCCAAAGCAAATTTGTTTGTTCTTTGACAACCTTTAATCTATTATGACATTATGACGTGGGTATTACGATTCGTACTCGTATGAGCATGGTTTATAAGGACAAAGATCAGAGATTTTTAATTCTTACTTTGAGTGCCAGTAAATTCAGGCCAGGAAGCAAATTGATAAAGAAAAACATGATAATAAACATGCAGAATGCTTAAGTCTTACTATCATCAAGTCCTGGCCTATGGAACCGAGTATGGACTATCTGATAGCTATCATGCTTTCTTATGAACCACACAACAAACTAATTAACATTAACCCAGTATGTAAATACGAAAGGTGTTCTTCAGTAAATACTTTCATTCATATTGTAAGAGGCCAATTAGGTATTTTATTGCGGCACCTGAAAGTATGCTACAGTTTTCAGATTAATTAAGCGTAGCAACTCAAACCCAATTTCTGTGTAATTGGTCTGGAGAGTGTGCAATATTTCATATGCAGTGTATTAAAAGCCTGATACTTTATTATCATTGCCATTTAAGCCCTCCCATGATGCGACATTTTAACCATTGCCCAGTTGCTGCGTACTTCGGACTTCTCCAATCCATAGTGGAGGGCAAAGTTCATGCAGAGTAAAATAGAGTTCTGTGCTGTACAATATCAATTTATGTGACAGAGTCATGGTGAATTTATCTTAAAGTTGAATGCACGGTGGATTTCTTCCCTTGTGAGTTGTCACAAATAAGCAAAGGGCGAGAGAAATTTTCGTAAAAATGGAAAAAAGTGAATTTCGTGTGCTCATTAAACACTGTTTTTTGGGCGAAAAAACCATCAGGCAAACCAAAGAAAGCGGGATAAATATTTTGGGGACTCTCCAATTGGAACCATCCCCCATTAGTTTACTCAATTTGCGGTGCGGTCATACCAGAAAAAGAGACTCCGAACATTCTGGTCGCCCAGTTGAGATCACCACACCAAAAATGGTCGATAAAATTCACGGTATGATATTTGAGATCGACGAGTGAAGGTGCCTAAACTGGAAGGCTACAGGCTTATCACATGGATCAGTGATTTCAATCTTGCATAAATATTTGGATATGAAAAAGCTATTCGCAAGATGGATGCCGCGTTTGCTTACAACTGAGAACAAACGCAATCGTTTGACTACTGTAAAAAGGAGTGTTAGGTGATGTTCAATCGCAATCCGAATTAGTTTTTGCTCCGTTTCGTAACCTTGGACCAAACATGGATTCATAACAACACACCACACACAGTCGAGACAGTGGTGAATCGAGGCCGAAGAAGGCCAAGGTGGGTCTGTCGGCCACAGTTTTTGGTTATGGCGACAGTTTTTGGGATGCACGCGGTGTCATTCACATCGATTACGATCACCGGAGCATATTATCCATAGCTGTTGGATCAATTCGACTCCGATTTGAAGCCAAAACGACCGCATTTGGCGACGATAAAAGTTTTCTTACATCAGCACAATGCACCGGCGCACAGGTCCGAAGTCGCAATGGCGAAATTGCATGAATTAGGTTAAGAATTGATTGTTCATCCAGCATAGTTTCCAGATTTAGCCCTCAGCGACTGTTTCCTGTTTCCAAATATAAAGCAATGGCTCGGCGGTAGTTTTGGGCCGAATGAATATATCATCGATGAAACAAACGCCTATTTTGAGGGCCTCGAGAAATCGTATTATTTGGATGGCATCAAAAAAGTGGATGAAGTGTATCGTGCTAAAAGGAGACTATGTTGAATAATAAAACGTGTATTTTTGCTAAATTTGTATTCATTTGAATTTTGTTCCATATTTCAATATTCAGGGACTCATTGACCCACCCTCGTAGTTTCAAAATGTTTTTTCTTTTTCTATAACATAAAAATACTTTGTTTTGCTGATACTTGCTCTACAAAATTGAAGAGCGATTCACTGTATGTATTATTCTAGACTGTCCTTTCTTAACATAGCAGATGGTCTTGTTCCTTGCAGCACAGTTTCATAACTCAATACCCTACTTAATTTCGTCTGACTTGTTGCATCCACTCTGCCCTCGTTAACGAACTTCAATACACCCCTTACAAACTCTGCCTCTCACTATATACGAATATTTTAGCTTTCGATTATTTCCATCAATCAAACGAGCACATTCTGTTCTAAACAGCTTGACTTATGGGCCGCATATGCAAATTGAAATGGCTTAAACTTGGCAGTGATTTTTATGGCTGCCGCTGGCCGTTGTGGCCATTGTGCGCGCTACCACGTTTCTAAACCGAGACTTGGCAGTGGACTGAATTGGGTTTGCAATTGACATTAAACCATGTGGACAAACGATAATTGCTGTTGTCGCAAATGTTGTTGGTTTTTAATAGACTGCTTTGTGTCGTTTGCTGCTCATTACATGCGTTCGCAGACCTTGACTTCAAAAGAAGAAACATAAAAAAACACAAAAGACCACGCACTCTTCGGGGCGCATACCAGTACACTCAGTACGAGTATGAAATATGACGAACATAAATTTTTGCAAAATATTTCATGTGTGCTCATATGCACTTGCCTCGCCACTGTTGAAATGATATACGCAGCGCTTGAGTATATTTTTATTAAATGTAGTTTAAATTTGAAACCTCCTCTAAGTTGGGTCTAAGTTGTGTCTAAGTTGTTGGTACTTCAATTGCGTGTGTACTTAAAGTTCATGTTACTCAACTGCTCACCTCCTCTTTTCTTTATTACAATAATAATTGCCCACAATAAATTTGCGCTTATCTTCTGTGGCAACGAGAATAGTTTTGACCCGTCAAGGGTTAAGGGCGAACGACGCTTGCGTTTTTATAGCCAACGAGATAAGCCAAATCGTAAGCGTGTGTGCTTCCATGAGCTTACGTCATGGGGAAGTGTTATGATGCACTTTTCCGCTACCCAGCGAGTTGTGCAATTATGCAGCCAAGCCAAGCTATCTCAGCCAACCAGGAAGCAGAGCTGTGGCAAGTTGTAGAGCTGATTTTGAAAGTGATATTTCAAAAATAGCAACTCAGACGAACTGCAACTGTAAATGCCAGTCCTCTACTCAGCCGCACACTGACACATTCCCGGCAGTCCGCTAAATTACAGCAATTTTTCTTATTTTTTCCAGTCTATCTTGCACTTTAATTATGGCCTGCACGGCACTCTTGCAACAGCAGCTTTTGAGGTACGTGCTTGTAAGGACATTTCTGACGTTTTGCAATTTCAGCTTTGTTTACCCATGCAGCTCGATGGGGATTGTGCAATTAGCGGAAAGTGAAAGTGAGCTACAATACATTTGCACAGTGTCGTACTACGTATTAACTGTTTTTTTTTATTTACCATGTTCATCACTCTGAATTTTGCCGGTCACGCCGATTGCCACATTGCTGCAATGTTCTGAACTCGTTCTATTTTTATGTGTAATTTCTTAATTGATGTCATTTATTAATTCAATTAGGTTTTGTGTTCTTCTTTCCATTCCTTGTTGGTGCTTCTCAATCTCAGTTGATTGCTGTTGATTTACTGTTTTAGCATGCACTTATATGAGTGTTTGGAGGCACGACATGACTCAGAATAACTAACGAGAGATGATTCGAGATAATAATTTGGGAGATGTCTACTTGGAATATGCGGTAAAATAGGCCCCAGCTAAGTAAGTTCCAATGAATCAATTCGCAAATGACATTCAATGGTCCCAGTGAAAACAGTTACAATTGAGCTCCATTAAACTAAGGCTCATATGAAACGTAATGCCTCTAGAATGGCATGTTACAATGAAATAAGTCCCAAACTCCACATTACCAATTTCAGTGTAATAATTTACGAGTGGAAAAAGTTGTAGTGGTATAAACCCCAATGAGTAGTGTACTTGAGAAAATAAAAAAAGACCTCATATCCAGATACCTCGATAAGTTCTATAAAATAATTCTCAAGCGTAATAATGTGCCATTGAAATAAATCCACAAAAATCCACAATATCAATATCTATGAAATATATACCAAAGGGAATAAGTTGCTACGACTAACGACCCACTGCTACCAGTTCGAACGAATGAGTAAACAAGTCCTTATTTCCACATACCTCGACAAGCTCTATAAAATAGTCCTCACGGGAAATAATTTACCAAGAAATAAGTCCCAAACTTCACATTACCAATTTCAGTGTAATAATTTAGAAGTGGAAAGAGTTGGACTGATATAAGACCCAATGAGTCATGTCCCTGAGAAAATTAAAAAGGTCATAATTTTCACATAACCTCGACGAACTCTATGAATTAATTCTCAAGTGCAAGGAAATCAATTCCCACAAATCGTCAATACTAATATCTATAAAATATATACCAAGGGGGGCTACGAATTAAGTCCTGACGTATCAAGTACGGAAAAATAGTAAAAAATCCTCATTTCCAGATACATCGACAAGCTCTATAATATAATTCCATAGTGAAATAATTTACAATGAAATGAAGGGGCTAAAATCTACATTATACTATGAAATACCTACGAAGCAATTTCCAAGAGGAATAAGTTGCTACGATGGTAGTCTCACATACATAGTCAAGTCCCAAAGAGAATTAACTAAGTCCTAATTTCCAGATACCTCGACAAATTATATGAAATAGTTCACAGGTGGGATATTTTACACTGATTTGTCATTGAAATGTATAAATTGAGGAAAATCCCACAAGACAGGTGTGGTAGATATGAAAAAAACGTGGTGGATTCAGAAATGTGGACTCCCATCTCATTTTACAGAGTCCCAATACTTCAACGTATTTTCTGAGCGCCCTGCAATGGTCTTTCATAGTCTCTGAAAGTCCCAAAAATTAAAAACATGTTTCTTTGCATATCATATCTGAGCGGCTTCGAAGTTTCGATTTAGTGAATATCTTTTTAGTGAATTCACTGGTCTACGGTCTACCGACATCAAGAGTCTAGTGGAGTTATCTAAGTAGCTTCACCAATAGTCTCCTGAGCAGAGAACCTAAAAGTTCTCATAATATCACTATCAGCAGTGTTGGATCTCAGTGCATCCCACCACCACTTAACCTCCCCTAAGGTTCTGGAAGAGCATCATTAAACATATCCACACCTCGTGGCGGATTTTTGTGTATGCCTCTCCGAGATTCGATTTGGGTTCCTGGCAATATGCGTCAATTGTTTCTGCGCTGGAGTGTCTTTTCAAGCACGTAAGCAAAGCATTTGTCATACTCCAAATGCAGCCCATCATCCCAATTAAAAGTGTCAGCTAAGCTTGTAAAAGTCAAACGAATAAAAATATGTAAAAATTGAAGGCATTAAAAATGGACTTGCGTCAATGCAATTTCATGTGCTGTGAATGCGGTAACAGTAAATATAAAACAACAAAATGCAGTTAGCAAATAACTGGACAGCCGCAATGAGGCGGCAATTGCGGCCGTTTCCAAACAACGCAAATTTGCTTAACTTGTCTGTGAGATAAGTTGCAAGCTTACAAAATAAGTTACGAGTATTTAATTTTTAATATACCCGCAGGTACTCGTATAGAGACGTCAATGCAGAGCCACGAATTCAACCAATTTGTCTCAAGCGACTGTTGAACGAGTGAAGCGTCTTCTTTCCTCTGCATTTCAGTCTGATTTCATTGCCTTCCGCTTTTTGTGGTGGAAAACATTTGACTTTTGGCTTTCATTTTGCTGGGAATTATTTCGTTTTTATTTTTAATTAGTTGACATTTTCCTTTTTATGTTTTATCTCTGTTGTTTGTGGTTTTCTCCTCACAATTGCATCATAGCTGGGTGCATTGTAATAATTGTGATGTTTGCTGATTGTTGTTTCTCTTGTGGCCTGTGGTTCCGTTACCAGCTTTCCATAGCTTTTTAGCCTTTTGATTAGTTAACCGTGGTTTATTTTCATGTCGTGTGCGTATTTCATTTGGAGGTGTGTTCGAGTAAATTGCTTCTTAAGCCATTTTTGCTATTTATACCGCTGCTTTTGTTATGGATTTATTGTCCTTTTGTTGGCCATTTGTCGATAAAAACACGAGTGTGTCTGAACTGACTCACTCAGTTCAGGCGTGAAAGATTCGCATTAAATTACATAGTAATTAACACACACATGCCACCAGGTCAGCCTTTACTGTCTCTTCTAGATATTGTACAAAGTCCGACTACTTAGAATGCGTGGAAAATTTTAATAATAAAAATACAAAAATATATGTGGCGACCCGGATACATTCGACAACCCTGCACTTTAAATAATTTGTGATTGTTTCACAATATAAATAATTAAACATGAATTGGAGAGTTCCAGAACAATATATCAAAGCCAGTGTGTTTACCTTAGTGCTTGTTGAAGGAGATACAGTAATATCAGATCATTGAAAGCTTGCAAGCACATTATTTCATCAATGCTGCAAGCATGAACAAATTGCTCGTAAGCAGTGAAGAAATAATGAAGAAAAGTATACTGATTCCTGAGAGGTACCTTATAATAAATCCTTAGAACACAAACATACTATGATAAAGAAAGTTAATAAGCTGCGTTGAAGTAAATCTTTGAGATATAAACATATTGCTACACCTGATCCAGAGATAATAGTGTCATATAGAATGTAGTACATATATCAAAATTAGAAGCAGCAGTAATACATAGTTTAATCCTACAATAAACTTATACCAACATTCTGTAAAAGGAAAAGAATTGTCATATAATGTTCTTATATTGTCATATAAGGGTGCAGCCTAAAAGTAGACAACAATCTGATATAATGTTAAGTTAACTTATTAAGCCAGATGTCCAGAACACCACATAACATGGAATAAACTTTTTTAAGATTGCCTCAATAGCATACTGACGACTATATCATCGCTTTATATGATGGATTGATGATTTTAAATTGGTACGAAAATTATGTTTATGCTAATAGTTTGCCTCACTGGATTGGTTAAAGCAATACGCTTTGTTCACTATAGAAATTATGAAAAATTCAAGAATATTTCCTTTAATAGAAGCTAATAGTAAAGTTAAAATAGAGTGAATATGTAACTCGATTAATGACTCGAAGTTTACTATTCATTGTTTCTGACTCCTAGTTTTTGACTCATATTTTATCTCTCTTAGTCTACGACTCATAACTTCTGACTCATAGTATCAGCAGCTCCATGAGAGAAAGAGACAACTCACAAATGATTTGCAGCATCACCACAACCAAGAGAGCGTCGATTACTGTATTGATGACTTGGCTGTTTCGTTACAATATTCTTTCATAACGTTATAGTAATAAAAATTGTTGACGTGTTTCCCTACCAATAACTCTGAAGCAATAGTTCGAATGAATGCCAACCGCATTTTCTCATTTGATGTCTCTTCTCCCAGTCTTTAGCTCGGGGTTCTACAATTGCTGCCAATTAATCCCACAAAACGCATCAAACTTTGCCGCACAAGGAAGCCATTCGTTCAATGTCGTTTGCACTAGTTGCGGGATGTGCAACTTTTCTTTTCAATTGTTGTACACGCAACCAGTCTGAGAAAGAAACGATTGCATTAAATTACCCGTACGTAGTATGACGGAGTTCCGCGTGTTTTCAATCAACTCCCTTCTACTCCCCCTTCAAATTACAAAATAAACTTCGATGTGCCAGCATCTGAGCTGAGTTGGTTCCAACGCTTTTGCTGCAATAGAAATGCGGTTGAAAAAGTTCGCCAAAAGTAGTGCATTCAATGCGTAAAATTGCTGGAATCTGCGAAATGGCTGAATTGGTACATTTTGCTAGTCATTAACTGCAATTGCGCTCCAAGCTCGAGAGACAGTTACGAAACTCGTTTGCCGGCTTCCAGTTGTGGCGGGCATGTCTGTGTAGAATGACTGCAATCGTTTGCATGCAAATATTTCCAACTCAATGCATTTTGCAGCAGTTTCTATGCCAGCGGTTTGCCTCCAATTTTGCCTGCCCCTTCTGCCACATTTCCACAGTTTCCTCGCCGAGCTGCTACGCGTGTTTTGGATGACAATCGTCGTCTCATTAATGAGCTTGCTGCACATGACAATGCTGGCAATTACTTTTTAGTGACTTTTTATGGCCTTTCCTTTACATCGAAACTACTTGCTATCAACCACGCCGAACCCTGCCCCTTTGTGGCTCGTACAAATTGGAAATACAGTTTGTTGCAATTTGATGCCATTTTTAATCACGTTTTTTCAAACGGATTCATTGCGCCAGTTTGTCGCGAGCTTGTTGTCTTTCGTCTCCCGCTTTTCAAGTTTTCAAGGGAACCGGTTTAACTTGTTTCCAAGCTTTAAGTTCACGGCTTCCAGCAGGTTGCGATTATTTAAATAAGTTTACTTTAATACAATATTTCACGGTCTCTCTAATGTCAGATTTATTGTTCGAGTGAAAACCAGGCCGGACAATCAGGCATGCACTGTAATTAATTGTCGCGAAAGGTGATTGAATTTTAAATTTAATTGCTAAATGATATATTTATTCTAAGTATTTATATGAAACTATTTTTTTATATTTTATATGTTACGCCCTTAATATTTTTTATGTATTTTTCCAAGTTTGTTCAATGTTGGATGGTTTTTATGTCTGTATTCTTTATTTTCTACCACCATGTTTGATTTTCTATGTTTTTATTGTTTTATTTTTTAATATTATATATATATATAACATAGAATATGTATACAACATAGAATATGTATATAACATAGAATATGTATATAACATAAAATATGTACATATATAACATATAATATGTATACAACATAGAATATGTATATAACATAGAATATGTATATAACATAGAATATGTATATAACATAGAATATGTATATAACATAGAATATGTATATAACATAGAATATGTATATAACATGGAATATGTATATAACCTAGAATATGTATATAACATAGAATATGTATTTAACATAGAATATGTATATAACAGAGAATGTGTATTTAACATATAATATGTATATAACATAGAATATGTATATAACATAGAATATGCTTTGATTACATATTTTTATATTTGAATGATGAATTCTCATTTTTTTCTTATCAATAAATCTTTTTTTCTTCCTATTTATTTCCGGTACTATTATCTATGTTTTGTTTGTTTGTTTTTCTATGTTTTTTCATAAGTCGATTATAATTGATTATATTTATATTTGATGTAATTTATTTTTAATATTAAAAATCTTGACTGATTTTGGTTTTCTATGGCAGACCTTTAAATATACTATTTTATATTCTGTGCTTCATTGTTCTGTTTTCTATATTTTCAATCTGTCTTTATATGCTCTATGTTTTTGTATTACATTTTTATTTGTTTTCGTTATATACGGTTCATTATGTTGTGGCTTATGTTCGTATCTTTTACATTCTATTTTGTTTTTGATCTATAAATGTGTTTTTTTCTAAATTTCAGTGATTTGTTGTTGTTCTTTCAGTGCTTTATTGCGGAAGTTGTTCAAATGACTTCTAATCGTATACAATTTAATGCTCCAACGTTGCGAATTACTTACCGATTGTTGCTTCCAATGAGGTTCACACTGTAATTATCCTTATCCATGATGCCGCCGCTTCAGATACTCGTACAGTAGTTAGATTTGAAATGAAGATAATGAAGACAAACCGAAGTTAACAGAAAGACTGAGGAAATAGTGGGGGAAAATAGTGGTAGGAAGTTAGTAAGAGCAACAGCGCTAGTGTCACAAGGTCATTTGCTGGAGTTGTTGTCGTAGGTTTATCCCCGATTATTATTTATATAATCATAAAGCAACAGGTATCATTAAAATGGCTTAGTTTCTCTTGTTTATTGAATTGAAGATATGTTTTCAACACTCATGGAACATTTTTAAATATGTTTGAGTTTTCTTACATTATAAAAAGAAACGTAAATTTTTAACTGACTTATTTCTTTCATATATATAAAAAAAGGTAACGACTTGGTTCACGTTCAAACTACTCGTATATAAAGATTTCTTATATTTTTCTTATATTTAATGGTTTTTTTGTTTATTTACATATATATGTATATTAAAAAAAGAAGTTTCACTAAAATATTAAGCACCACCGCTTCGAACAGAGACCGACAACCGCAGAAAGCGCAGACCGACTAAAGACTCTTCATGCTTGTATTGTGGAAATTATGCAGCAAGTGCAGAAAATAAAAAAAAAACAAACATGGTGGAAAAACTTACACACATCTACACAGCCAGACGCTGTTGCACACACCTCCAAGCACACTCATGCATGCTGGAACTAACGCCAATTACGTTGTGGAAAAGTGATGTCGTGTAAGCAACCCAGTTGGAAAATTTCTCAGATATTCAGACAGCAACATCACACACTCAGTCTGTTTGTTTACACCTGACGTTTTGTTTGGAATTCTTGTTGTTATCACCGAAAATACTCCCTAATTGGACATTCCAGTTACTGTAGCTGCAACCCCCCCTGAAGTAACCCTCCATCGACTGTGTTGAATATCCCTTCAGTACTTCCTTGCTTGCATGTATGTATTTAGGGTTGAAACCCTACTCTTCCACCAGGAATAGTCTTACTTCCCTTTTGCCGTCCAGTTGTTGAAAAGTGTTGTAGAAGCAACACATGCTTCCACGTCAACCACCCTTTTTATTCCCATGTTGTAAGTGCGGGAAATGTTTGCTGGAAGCGGAATTTCGGCGCATGCCCACTACTGATGCCGGCACTTGCCTGAGTAGGTTTTGCATTTCTGCATTTGGTGTTCTGTTCTATCATGAATTCACAAAGCAAACAAATGCCATCTAATTGCACTTAATTGAGGATCAAAGCTGATTGCGATTAACTGGGAAATCTGTATTGCCTAGTGACAACAATTTGCCTCAATTTGCTTTCATTGCAAGTGCAATACGAGTGTCTATAAAATTGGCGCTTGTTTGGTTCATGTAAACAAAGCCCCCACCTCTGACTCCGGCTCTGTTTTTATGTGCTCCAATTTGAGTGTGTTGTTCAGGCTTTGTTCATACGCTCATAGGAGAGATGCAAGGATTGTTTAAGTTTTACATAACAGATGTCGATGTGAATAGTTTTCTTCGGTGGCTTGAAATTAGTAGGACCTCCAATTGTGTGGTGCATATTATAGTATTCGTATAATAACGAAGTACGTCCAGAAACATTGAGATCCAATAGATCGTTTATGAAGAAATTTTAGGAATATATCTGTACAAAATTAGTAAGCTAAGTCATATCTATGTATAAGTAGTGACCGAGGTAGATCCGATTAAAAACGGTGTTGCAGCCATCTATCATTCAGAGCCCTAAGGTCACCTATTATAAGGCCTCTACGAAAAAAACTAATCTTTCTGAGGGCATGTCAGAAGTGAGTTCCAATCAGGAATTTCTTTGTCGTTTGCTACCCAAATTCCGCAAAGACCTGTAAAGTGATCAACGTGGCAGACTTCATATGTTTAAATATAATTTTCCCAATATCGGGTTGTTTCTGGCCTTCCATGCCCACACGGTTCTCTAAATAGAGCACCTTGCGATACTCTAAAGAGAGCACCTTGCGATACTCTAAAGAGAGCACCTTGCGATACTCTAAAGAGAGCACCTTGCGATACTCTAAAGAGAGCACCTTGCGATACTCTAAAGAGAGCACCTTGCGATACTCTAAAGAGAGCACCTTGCGATACTCTAAAGAGAGCACCTTGCGATACTCTAAAGAGCACCTTGCGATACTCTAAAGAGAGCACCTTGCGATACTCTAAAGAGAGCACCTTGCGATACTCTAAAGAGAGCACCTGGCGATACTCTAAAGAGAGCACCTTGCGATACTCTAAAGTAGTGCCTACTGAGGCTTATGACGTATGACTCATAGGCTATGAGTATCCTGCCAGTTTTTCTCTCAATTCTAGCCTACTCAGTGTTGGTATCTTGAATATTTTAAATTTATTCGGTAGACACCAGAAGTGTTTTGTAACTTTTAGTGAGCTCAATTTGTTCCAAATACACATGTGTTCACTTTAGCACCAACTTTAATTGATATTTCCCAATGTGATGAGTGGTTAAAGTGTTTAAAGTGTGACCTATTCTGGTGCTCATTTGCTATCTTACTGTATTGTGTGGGGATCTGTATTAAGTACAAAATATTATCTAATCTCAACAATTTTAACCAAAGAATACATGTCTAATTTCTTGTTAACAGAAACGAATTTCCTGGTCCTTTTATTCTTTTTATATACATTGGTTATATACAATAAATTGGTTATATCTCCTCAATCCACACACTTATAGTGACGACTACAAGTATCAAACATTTGATCTCTTAAATGAGTTTCTAAAGGCTTTCAGATGAGCTTAGAAGAGAAACTAATTCGATCACTGGATTACAATTCTAGATAACAACTCTCAAGCAGCCTCATTTGACTAATTTGCATATATTTCTTTAACTAGATTACTTCAACATTTACTACTATTATAATTTTAATTTACAGGTCGTGCTTTGAACTTTAAGTTTCCTGTTTTTAAATGGTTCTAGCAAGTACATTAAAACTGTATTAATACATACGTACTCGCACATATGTGCTTATATACTCGCATGTACAACTACATGTAATAGAGAATTACGTGACTTGCTTTGGATAGTTTTGGGTGTGCTAATCACTGCTTCACTTCTGTGTATTCGAGTATTCTAGTAAACAATTCTAGATTAAACTACGCAAATAAAGTGTTGGAGTGTGAATTTGTAGGAATATTTCAAAATAAAATAAAATATCGCTCTAATCAGCAGCAGGTCTGGTTTTTGTTGTTTTTGATAATCAATTTTGTTCGACCAAATTTGTCTTTAATTATTTAGTAAATTTGTTTTCAAAATGCAATAAAAAGAAAGCTTCCAACCAAATTGAAGAAGCTTTCGGTGTATGGTTAAATCATTTTTTTTTTACACATTCATTTCATAAAATATTTCAGCAGCCAAAAAGTAGGCAGCAAAATTTAAAAAAAAATATATTTTGCAGCATTGTGAAATTTGGTTTGGATTTGCATTTTTAACAGGGTATATCAAAAAATAAGCATGCTTGCCTAACACCCCGAGGGTCGCAGGTTCAAATCCTGTCACGGGCCTGGTCTCCAAAATGCTTCTTTCTATAAGAATCCTTTTCTCTTCGAGTCGAAAGCCTCTGTAGCTAGTAATCATGCCCCCAACACCTTCACTCATAATGAATTATGGTGTAAGATATAATAATAATAATAATAATAATAATAATAATAATAATATAAGTAACAGATATCAGTGCGGTCCAGTTAAAAATTGATCAAATCATAAAACTCAGGATATCTGGAACTAAGTAAGTAGGGAAGTAAGTTTGCTACGGACTACTAGGTAAGGAAAATTCTCACTTTAAGGAAGGAGATGTTCTGAAGCTACGAATAATTGCCTTAAATTACTAGAAAGTGTTGGCACATAATGACGACGACTGAAAAACAATTGTGTCCGTCGAAATCCGTGCCTGTAGTTGAATATTAATCACTGTGGATATTGGATGCTGCTCAACAAGTCTGTGAGACAATAAATTACAAAAATACTCCATATGAAGTAAAATATTCTTTTATGTCATCTTGTATCGAAGGCTCTCAAATTCTTCATAACAAGGAGTCCGATGTTTCGTTGGACAGAGTGCTATTGTACGCTAGTCGTGTTCCCTCCCACCCTCAAATCATAATCCTTCATAATATCACAATGCAATGGTTCCGATACTATTTCTGGTATACGAGTATAACTACTCAGAGGAGTCGGGGTTATCACAGGTCACTGTATTTTGTGGTCACGCTAAAATAATTGCGTTGACTCTTGACTTCTTTAGAAATTGTCAGCAGTAATCAATTGTTCTTTTTCTGTTAATTTAAACTGTCGAGGAGTTTCTACTTATTACAATATCTTGCAGAACCGTTTTCAGTCAGTAAACAAAAATACATAGCATGCTGGATAGCAGGTTACAGCGATAGTATTTTAAAGTAATGGATATCCAGTGTCGGAACAAATGGTATGTGCGGGTCTAAATGTGCTTCGCCAAAGGCAGTATCTTGTACTCTCCCTGCCTCTATAGTAATGTATGGTTTTTATTATGAGATTTCCCTAAACTTCTTTATCTCTGCTTATCAAACAAGCGGGATCGTTTATTATTAGTCATACAATCATATCTTCTGACCTCCACTTTCGTTGGCTTGCCACTAAAAGCGGATATTTATAGTCGGTTGAATCTAAAGTGACTAGTATTCCACTGGAAGAATTCCACATAGCATAACGATTTTGTGATGGAATTATTATTGTTCCACTTACAGGTCCTGACTGAAAAGGAATTAATATTTTTCTATAAAATGAAATATTTCATTATCTTCACAAATGTAGGTAGACATTGTTGAATACAGTATTTAGAAAACTTATTTTTGGATATCCATCCGTCCGAGTGTCTGGAGACCATACCGATTACTGGATTGTAGGTATTCAACTTTAGGTTTTTAGGGGTTTCTTCGAATATATATATTTTTATGTTTATATGTATATGGGTATTTTAGGAGTTGTGATGGCAATATATCAGCTATCTAAGTAGCTTATTTCCAATAGTAAGAATATTCACTTTTACTCCAAGAGCCACCAGTAATCAAATTCAGGAGACTCCAACGCCGACGAATTGACTACATTGGCCACCTCAGCTAATGAAATCTCCCCCTTTTCACAGTTGTTGTAACATTTACATTCATAAAATGGGCTGTCAAACAATATTACCTCGAGGAAGCAAAACGAGCCTGGGTAGTAGAGTGCACCTATGATGTGACCAGACATACTTGGACTATCATGCATACGAGGCGAAGTGGTCAGCCCCACAAGAAACTCCACAAGAAACTCCATCAGCAGAACAGTGTCTGTGCTCACAGTTTATTGCTCATCTCATCTTTGTTTCTTCTCAGCTATACCTTATTTCACCAATTAACATGATCGTGTTTTTTACTCCTCTATGCTTGTCTAATATAGTTAGTAGAGACAGATGAATACATATACACAGAGAGCGAAAACTTCGCTCCGCAACATATTGCAGAGTTCGGTCCGGCGTAAACTTTTGAGGCTAGCAACATGTTTCTTTGCTGTCCCATCTCTAAAGTGAATGTTTATGCAAAATATTGCATTTTCGGTCAGTCGCACACTTTTGAGGCTAGCAACATGTTTCTTTGCTGTCTCATCTCTTAAGTGAATGTTTCTGCAAAATATTCCTTCCGCTCCCCCGAGGGTCGCAGGTTCAAATCCTGCCACGGGCTTGGTCTCCAAAATGCTTCTTTCTATAAAAAAAAAATGTGTTTCTCTTCGAGTCGAAAGCCTCTGTAGCTAGTACGCATTCCCCCAACACCTTGCACTCATAATTAATTATGTGGTGTAAGGTATAATATTAATAATAATAATTCCTTCCGCTCATAAATAAAACTCTTGTAATTAGTTGAGTTATGTTTATGTAAATAGAAATTATTTAATGCTGATAATATCACTTACAATTCTTAATTATTTATACATACATATTCTCTACAATAATTTGAAGTAACAAATTGTCTGATTACTGAGTAATTAACATTTATGTATATTAAAATTAAATACATCGTCATAATTTGCTTAACAATTAAATATAAATTTAAATATGTTCATATATTGAAATTATGGTAATACCAACAATTCTTCTTAAATGTATTTCAATAATAATTTGAATATTATTTTAAGCCATAAACAATGATTCAATAATTTTATTTAAAAGTGGCGTTTATGAACCGCAATTGATTGATGGCGTTTTGAACTAATTGGGGTACGAGTCACGACTAAGGTTAGAATCCTAGTGGTAGTCTTAAACATTAGGTTACACATAGATTCAATTTGTTGGATCGAATAGAAATTAAGTCTACTTACATTTACAATGTAGTGAGTATGTAAAGAGATTTGCTTTTTTCTTCCCTATCATTTGAGGAAATTGCAAGATCGGTCAACTCGTTGCCGCTTGATTGACAGAATTGAATTGGCGGAATTGCTGTGTTAATTTGTTTGATGTTAATAGCCTTTAATTAATAAAAATAAAAAAATTCTGCTTGTTGCGTGTCTCAACTAATTTGAAATTTAATTTGCAATTTCTTGCGTGTACAGCAAATAATAAATGCAGGGGTGAAAACGGTGAAGAAGGTGTAAGTAGGGTGATATTTAAAGGTGGTTACGTTAGAGAATATGCTTTCCCACTGTGAAATGTGTTCGAATGATTTTTTAGGCTCAGGAGTAGTTTGAAGTGTGTGCTCTGTATAAGAAATAAAATAGTGAAGAAGCGTTTGAATTTCCTTCTTAGTTGCTTTATAATTGCATCTTGCCGCGATTTGTTTCTAGTTTCATTCCCTTTCCCCACTTTGTCCACATTATTCTTATATATTTATTGCAATATTCCCCAACTCGTTTTTACCACTAGATTTAAAAGTAATTTTTTTTTATTTTCACAACTTTTTTCCAGTTCTATTTCTAACAATTACCATCTAATAAAAATTAACTACGCTAATCCTTCGTACTGTTCACCTTAGTTACTATAAAGCTTAACTAGACTTTTCGGTTTTCAATTGAGATAAAGTACTTTTCCAATAAACTAAAATATATTTGTATAAACACGAAAGTCTAAATCAGACCTGGCTTTCCAGAACGCAGTTAATGAAATTGCTTCACTTAATAAAAGAAGTATAATAATTTTCAAAAAATATTGTACCAATTTTTGATCTAATTAAAAAGGACTCCAACTTAGAAAATCTATAAAAATAAAATTAAAATCACATATTACTCCACTAACACAAACAGTATCTATATATATAGAATAAAAATCTGCTTCTAAACCACAAATATGCTCTCCTGAACAAGTACATGATTTTTACTACTTCAACAAGTTTGCATTTTCTTCACAATAATATTCTAAAATATGCTACAAGTGCTCTTCTCAAGAATTTTTCATTGTTGGACATTAAAAACTCCCCATCAACATCAAGAACAAACTATATTTGCTTCTTCTACCATTGTGAAATTGCAAAAGTTTTGATTTAAATTGTAAAAAGTAATTCTATAATTGGCAAACGAAATGAAGGAATACATTTCCAACATTTAGAAATGTCCTTCTTTAATATGAGTACTCAAAATCTGTTCTTTAACTGACATAAAAGATGTCCTATAATATAAATATAATGCATATCTTTCGTCCTCAAAGACCATGTAAACAACGCATTGAGAATACATAAATTTTTCCAAATCATGACCATTTTTCTATAAAAAAGTATAGTTTTCCAGACACAAACGAAATATTTCTCAGGATACCAGGAGTTGAGACTTCACTTATAATTTATGGTTTCAGTGTAAAAGTGTTTCTACACATTCGAATAGTCAAGCACCTCTTAGTGTAATAAGTTTGTATGAAAACTGTTCGAATCTCTGCGAATCTTCGGATAATAGAACACTGGAGTGTCATTATAGGAAGGTTTCAAGTGTGTAGAAGTGAAAAACAATCGAATCTTAATACGGTCATACATAAGATTCCCCATAGTTTCAGGAATATACTCTGTAGTGGAAGCATATCCAATCACTCTTGACGAGTACCTTCGCAATGTATAAAGAGTAACGATTTCAGAATAGTTCATTATCACAATTGTAGGAATTCTACAATTTTTTGGAAATAAAGGGAGAAATCCTGAAGGTTAAGATGCGATAATGTGGAAGGATTGTATGAAATCATGAAGTTTAAGATGCGATAATGTGGAAGGATTGTATGAAATCATGAAGTTTAAGATGCGATAATGTGGAAGGATTGTATGAAATCATGAAGTTTAAGATGCGATAATGTGGAAGGATTATCTGCATATTTTTTGTGATGCATATTCAATGAGTCAAAATGAGATTCCAATAGGCCTATTATGTGGTCTAACTGTGTTTTGCAACTAATTAGCCACTTAAACCTAAACCTAAGACCCGATAAAGATTTTCGTCTAAAATGTTCTCACTATATTGATTTCTTAAATGAATGATCTCGGAGCTCCACAATTTCTTTCTGGAAAATGATAAAGTGAAGAACCCGTTGGTTCTCTTAAAAATTGTGGTCTGGAACTTTATCATTATGAATTTGTTCAGCATTTAATTGAAAGATAGTAAATGGAAGTAGGCAGTTTCAGGGGCTTGCTTCGATGAACTATTCCCAGTGCCGCTTGACTGTTGAAAGAGTCAGTCCATCTTTGGATCTAATTTGTCTAAGTTTATTTTGAAGTGAGGATTTGTGTCTATGTCGTTAGATGTCTTAGAGCATAAAGCATAAATCGAGTTGCTTTTCAAGCCCTTTCTAAAAAATTCCAAGCTTGGAATAGTCATTAGTTTGGATCGTCGATCGTAGAGTAGAATGACTGACTATCAAATATATTGTGTATGAGTAAATCTTGATAAAATAAGTACTACAGCTACTCTTTATTCGAGGGTTCTGTTTGCATAGTATTAGAGTTAGTAAGATCGTTGGGCAAGAATCATTATTAGCATAGTTAAAAAAGAGATTTAAATCCATTGTTGACACATTTTTGTGACTTTTACAAAAATTTTGGTTTCCAAAGGAAGGCTCCTTGGATTTGCTAACGATAATATATTAGCTAGAGGATCACCTCCTTTAAATATTAAAATAAAATATACAAAAAAATTATATTATATTTTACTACTTTTGTATTTGTATCACAAATTTCAACTAATTGGTGTGTCTTATTTAGTTTTATGTATCCTATTTACTTTGAGTCCTTGTGGGATATGTGACGGAAAATAAAAATTGACTCGAATTTTGATGTTAAGAATATAAAAATTTTAAATATTTTTTGTAGAGTTTCCTTAAAACTCCATATCGTTCATTTCTATAATTTTAGATACTTTTACATTTAATCTTAAACAAATTTTAATTAAAATGTTATTCTTTTATTTAGTTTTATAATTTTTCTTTTTTTTTTTTTTAGTTGGAAAATTTTGCATGCATTTTATTTATTTGTTTGGTTTTTCATTGGAATTTTTGTTTTGTTAAAGAAACATTTAACTATTCTGTGAACTATTCTGTGAACTATTCTGTGAACCATTCTGTGAACTATTCTGTAAACTATTCTGTGAGCTGTTGATTATTTATTTAATGGTTGAAATATTCGTTTAAAAAATCGGTTGCTGCGTGAGCATATTTTAGTCCACAATTCATTCGCAGTTAGTCTAGCGACAGCTTCAAATGAAGGACTGTCTGAAGCAACATCGGTCAAAATGGCTGTTCACACCGGTCACTGTGGGTGTTGTTTGTATAGCTTTCGTATCAAACGCTGTCCATTTTATTACCGTGCGGAGTGGAATTCCTTCATGACGGTTTGGTATGAGAGTTTTTATGTATATACTCGTATATATATATATATTTTTCACATCGAATATGTATTTTTAATCGAAGATTTTAATTACTTTTAACTCCATTTAAGCTACGGTTGAGCAAAGAATTGCGAGCAAATATAATGGGAGCTAATCTAATTTGCCAGAGATATTCTTAATGAGCAGGAAGCTATGAAAACGTCTTGTTTCAGGTTGTATGCAAGGACTTTCTATAAACGCAAGGACGGAAGTAAATATTTCTTCTAAATACGTGTGATTTTTTAGATTTTTTCTGATCAAAGCATATCAATGAAGTGGTGTTCTAAGTGTTTTAAATATCCTCTTTAGTGTATACTGTTTTTTTTCTTCAAATAATTTACGCTCAAAGAGTTAAATATATAAAAATTGAATTTTTTGTTTAAATTTTTTGTTTATACTTTTATATTTATTTTTAAATATTTTGTGTTTTGTTTTTGTTTATCAGACTACTGCAGTATTTGGTCTTTTTGTTCTCATTTGACTGTGTATTAGAACTGTAATTTTTCAAAAATTTTCATGCTTATTTCTACATACTCCTCGGCTAGCGCTCGATGAGAAAACTCCACGCTCAATGTACTCATATAAAGTATCCGTCCGTATTTACTTCAGAATGTATTTCTGTATATCTAAGTTAATAATCTATAAATATATAGCTTCAATTTCTTATATGAAGCGCAAATCTCTACAGATCGTGACGAAAACTTTACTTAGACATACTGGTAAATTTAGAGATCTAAAGATGAAGAATAAACATATATGTGCAAAGTTGGCTCTATCCAGAAATACGTTATTTTTAACCATAGTGTGATAAGTAGGAAATGGAGCTATAGTAGTTAAACTTATAGCTGCAAACAACAACAACTACAGAAACGTGGTTTAAATTGCTTACTGGTATCATCAGAATCACTTTTGCTATAATTACATCAACCTGGAGATGGGCGAAATATTCAAAAAATATCGATATTTCCTTAGAGACTACATTTATTCACCAAACAATGACACTAAAATATCGGCCACTAAAAGTATGGTTCACGATACTGCGGTCCAAAAATTTTCTATATATGATATATCGCCCATCCCTACCTTCAACTAGACTACCCATAATAATTTTAATAAATTTGATTTATACGTCATTTAATTTGCATATTGCTTTATCATTATTTTCTTATTTGTTTTCAACTGAATTAACTATAATGGTACTTATATATCTTTAGATGTTTCTGGAAGCAGGACAACCCCTCCTTTCAACTATGGTACTATCAAAAGTCAAACAATTCATACCAATTTCCCTAAAGTGCTGACATTATTCCTTTAAAAAACTCTCAAAATGACTTTCTATACAAAACTAGCGCTATCATTCATCATAATTGGTTCTATTCCAATTCCATGATCGTATATATGAGCGATATCATAGAATTACATTGCAGTGAGTGTGGGCACAGACTCTGACCATATACATATCTACTTTAGTCGGGCATATCTTCACCACCTTCCCAACTCATTAATCTCTCTCATCGCAAATACCGCTCAATGCCGCTTACTTTACTTCCATTACAATTTTATGTTTAAATTACTTTAGTTTTTAACTGTAAACTGTGGTTTCTTATTATAAATTTATGAACCTTGAATTGATTTTACTTGCATGCCTTGCAAAATGTCTGTAACGAAGTGGAATGAACGCTATGGAGGAGGTTGTGTGAACGAGATTCATACCGCAACTCATGTTCAGTGCGGTCACTTATTTTCCCCTATTCTTAATAATTAATTTTAAATGATTTGATTTCTAAAATTTTTGGTATATTTTGTTGTTTTTTAAATTTATGTTTTGTTGTAAAAATTGCATATATTAAAAAACGATCATTAAAAAAATATAAAAAGTAATCTTTTCATAAATGAAGCACCACTCACGCACCCCGTCCATGCAGCTTAACTTAGATACGAACTAATTCTAGGAAATTATAAAATTGTAACTAAAATCGTGTGAAAATATCAAAAATTGGCATACAACTTTGTCATGCCCCGCCCTCTCCCCTCACTTGTGTGTAAATTGTAAAAATATTAACTTGCCACACCCCACACAAACACACAGAAATATATAGATGAGCACTTAAACACAACAGAACACTAACTTAACGTATTAAATGCAGTTTCCAGCGCAGCACAAAGTACGCCACTATGCGCAGACCAATGAAAGTGGCAATCAGCGCCACCGCATCGATCCAGTAGACCGCCGTGTCCATGGACATTTCCTCGAGAAACTTCTTCGGGCTGCGAAAGTGACAGTAGATCTCGCTGCACTGCAGTTTGGCCCGATCCATGCCGTAAATCGAGACCATGGCGCCTGAAACAAAGTCAATTTGTGACTTAAGCCATATTCTTCAACTAAGCACTCACCCTCAAATCCGTAGCGCACGTAACTGACGTATGTGACCCACTGTAGGTAGCCCGGTATCGTGTCGAAGTTGACAAAGAAGCCGGAGAACAGAATTGTGGGTATTGTTGTCACTGGCCCGAGAAAGACACCCGCTTCTATGTTGAAGCCCGCACCTATGAGTAGCCCCAAAGACTGCGCCACCAGCGAGGTCAGCACACAAATGAGCACAAACATGGCCACACGCTGGGGTTCCATTGGCTGGGACGTCAAGTAGTACACCACTATGACGTACACACTGGAGAATATGATCTGTGGACGCAATTGATGTAAATTAAACAGAACTATGCAAAAAATCGCATCCTCACCTGAAAAGGTAAATCCGCCATGGTTTTGGCAAAGTAGAAAGCCTTCAGTGAGTACCAGTAATTGAGATGCTCCCGCACGAACACCGACATTTCAGTGGGAACTGCCAAACAAAAGAAACCATGAAAAACCAAAACTCTCTCCTTGAACATGTCCACTTACAGGTCAATATTGTCGGCATCATGGCAGTGAACATCGTAAAGAGGGTGGTAAAGAAAATGCAGCCCGCATTGCTCATCACTTTAGAAGCCTCGTTGCCGACATCGTAGTAAATCATGCCAATAATGGCGCCCACAATTATATGCGAAGCCAGCCGCATCTGCGTCAACATGCGATCGCGTATGATCGTGACAAAGGAACGCTTGAGCAATATCCAGAACTGTATCCAGCCGCTGGTCGGAAAGCCCGACTTATTCGGCAGCGTTACCATACTTTCGTGGGAGTCCAACAGGGATGTGGTGCAACCGGCTCCACCACCAACGACAGCTCCAGTCGCTATGGCGTTGGTGCTGTGGCCACACTTCGAACTGCTGAAGCTGCAACTGTCCTCGTTGCCACTGGCGCCAAAGTTGCTGTTGCCATTGCTACTGCTGGGCATGTTCAGCACAGTGCAGTCCGACTGCTGCGACTGCTGGGACTGTTGCGACTCCAGTTTCGGTGGTTTGAGTACAGCCAGCTCGGAGTCCGGAGTCGGATCCTCATGCTTGACCTTTTCATCTGCCACAGTCAGTGTAGTTGCGGCGGTCGCACCCTTAACAATATCGTTTGCTACGCCCTTCCCAGTGACCAGATTCTGGCCGTAATCTTTCTGGCTGTATTTCTTGCACATGCCGTTCTTCACGGCCAATACCATTTTGTGCACACTTTCACCGTACTCACCCGACGCCACTTCCAGCACGTAATCGGCCGGATTGTGATACGAGGGGCAGTCATAGCCCAGCGACGATAGGAATGGTACAAGTCCTCGCACACGGCCCTCATACATGCACTGACCCTCGGCCAGCATGTACAGATGATCAAATTTCTCGAACAGACGCGCCGACGGCTGATGTATGGTGCAGACGATGGTGCGACCGCCGCGCGCCAACGACTTGAGCAACGATATTAATTGGAAGCATGTTGAACTGTCGAGACCGGATGTGGGCTCGTCGAAGAACATCACCGGTGGATTATTGACCAATTCCAAAGCGATAGACAGACGCTTGCGTTGACCGCCCGACAGATTACTGGTCTTGGTATTGGACGACTCCATAAGTCCAATGGTGTCGAGTATCTCATCGACGACAACTTTTTTGGCAGCCTTATTCATATCCTTACCTAGTTTCAGGTTTGCGGATACCATCATGGCCTCCCGTACACTCAGATTTGCAATGAGCACATCATCCTGCATGATGTAGCAGGACAGTTTGCGGAATCGTCGCAAATTGCGTTCTTTTCCATTGATCAGTACCGAACCACTCAGCTGAGATGTTCTGGAAATGGAAGGAGAGAATATTGGCAAATTTAAAGGCAGTATTGGGAAAGAGTACTTGGGGTAGCGTATCCCTAAAAGGTTCAGGAATAGAGAGACATAATAAAACTACTTAAAAAGTCTGGTTTTTAAGGAGAGTTTGGTGTCGACCACATATGGGGGTTTTGGCTGTGGCTACTGCTGACTGATTTTTCAATTCAAAGGAAGCCTTGGAATAGCTTGGTATGAAGAATTTGGGAGACTATAGATATTTATATTTGTTATAATACGATAGCTCAGAATCATACAAATAATTTAAGACCTTTGTAAGGTGTTTTATTGAATGTTAGTCAGTACTTGAACAGCGCCACACCGTGGTATCACAAAGGGCCTTTAGGTGTGCTCAAGTGGGCTAAGTTGCCACTCCTAGCTACCTACCCTAAGGGATTTTATTGGAACAAATCTCCGACTAGGTTTATTTGTGTTTTGTAGCTCCTCGAGTGGGGTGATTTATTGTTTGAAGTTAGGAGATGGTCTCTGCTACCACACTGAGTGGAAATTGGATATGTTCGATTCTAGCGACTTACAAGTCTATCCGTATCTGTATAATTTAAGTATTCCATTTTATATATAAATATTATCTCCGGTAAGAATATTATGTTCTGGTTTCTGTCGAAAATGGTTTCAAAACGGTCCACCTATCGGACACTTGATTTTAGCCTTACACCTTACACCTGTAAGTTGGAACAAATCATTTTGAATGGTACTTGTATAATTCTTCTTTAAATTCTTTCAACGACTCATCTATGAATTTACTCATTTGCCACATTCCAGCATGTAGTCCCACAATCGATTTTGAATTCACTGCGATAGCAGACAACATCACTGAAATTTCAGCCTCATACAATAAATCATCCCACTACAAGGCGTTGCGAAAGGCACAATCAAACGTTGTCGGATTTCTATTTCTATGAAATGCCACACAAAAGATCTTCATTCATTTGCATCAGCAATCCAGAGTGTTATTTGCCAATTTATAGACAGACGCATGCAAATGAACACAAAATAGCGCTGAACAATTGACAGAAATATGAGCAAATCACACGCTTTGAGAATGTCAAAAAATGTCAAGGATAATAAAAGACAGAAAGCTGGAAGCAATAAGAAAATGCGGCGAGAATGATATGACAAAAGAATAGGAGCGGAAAACCCGTTGTCATTGGTGCGAATAATAACAGGGCAAGGAGCAAGCAGCACGTTAAGGAAGAGAAGACTTGACATGCAAATAAATGGGACAATGGGCAAATTAGTGGGAGCAGAATAGGTTTTTTTTTTAAGAAGAAAGAAAGGAAATGAATGGTGGGGAAGGTAGACAGTTGGTAATGATGGGATTAAAAGTTTAAGCTGCTGTAATTATGAACCCTTGTTAGTATTTTAAGTATCTAATTTATGAGTGTGTCCTGAGAATTACGAGTATGACAGCAAAAACATTCATACGGAGGGCGCCAGTTGCGGCTAAGCACCTTGCTCGGATGCACGGGATTGTTAATTGTTTTCCAGAGTTGGATACAGAACACTTTTGTGAGTTACCTAAGCTTTACTGTGTGCATAGTTTGCCTTCATCACCGACAATTCAACGTTGTCTTCATAGTTTAGCTTAGTATCAACTGAAATGCGTCAGTACCTTCCCCTGGGGACCCGTTTCACTATCAGGTTCAATTTCTTTGAAACTAAGTGTCTTGACTTTTGTAGTAAAACTCCTCAGGTGTGTCCTCACAGATTGAACTGTAAGACCACACTAACTGGTTTATATAGTTGGAACTATTGCAAAATCTGACCCCATTACGGTTGGAATCGGACTTGATAATAGGATTATAAAATTGCCTGCCTTCATCTTCACTTTGATAGCGTTTCTTCACAGATTCTTTAGAATTCAACCAGAAGATGGGTGATAATATCATCTCACTCCCTTAAATGCTCTTCTATGGTTTGACCATAGTAGCTTTGCAATATCATTGACCTAGGCATGAAGGGTATCCTCCTAAGAAAGCCGAATTCTAAACAGAACCCACTTACAGCCAACTGGATAGATTTTTGTACTAATTCACACAGTTCCGTGATTTTAACATTTTACTTAAACTCATTTTCATAGCATTGCGTAGTAAGCAAAGCGGAACAAGCTTTAAATATTATTTATTAAAGGACAACTTCATGATCACATGCAATTAATGCCCGAACGGGTATTTTCATATTAATTTTCACATCTATTCAGAATTGGCGGGGATTTATTTAGTGGAAATGTGCAATAATAACTATGTTATAATAAGTTATATGCGACAATATTGTCTTATCCTTTCTTTACATAAGAAATAATATATAGAAGACATTTTTGAGGTATCACTTGAATCACTTCAGCTGTTTCCTAACTACTCAGCTATGGTAAAATGAGCTATGTGAAGAGCTGTGACTCATTTTGTCTCTGTTGCAAACATCACAATCAAAATTAGACACAAGGTTCAGGATACAAATAATATACGGTTCTGTGGCAGATGATTCCAGGTATAGAAATCAGTCATAATTGTAGAAGAACCTGCTATCTTTCACGCCTCTACGTAACATTGAATCGCTTTACACTCTTTACAGCAATTCCATAAATTAAAAAATTGCTTCAGTCCTTTCAGAACCACCTTAGAGGTTCCTCAATACTTTCCTACGAGTATGTTTACTTACTTGTATCCAGCCAATATGTTCATCAAGGTACTTTTGCCAGCACCCGACGGCCCCATAATCGCCGTGAGTTCACCATTGCGGAACTTGCCAGAAACACCCTTGAGTATGGTCTTGAAACCACGCCGTCGTCCTTCGGACACCGAATACGAGATCTCACAGAATTCAATATCAACAGGCGGCCGTTGCGGCAGGTGCGATAGGGTGACGGTGCCCTTCTTCTGGCCATTGGGACTGCAGCTATTTTGTATTTTAGGGGCGAGTATGTGATTACCGGAAATGCCGCCATTGCACAGATTATTTTGTGAGCTGAAAAGAACAGAGAAGAAAAAAGGAGAAACATGTCACAAATAGAAATTGCAGGAAGTTAATTTAAAAGCTAAGCAGGCTTAAAACGAACATTGACAAAAGGAACAAGAAAAGTTGCCTACTTTACTGGCTTCAGCCGCACGGATTTGCGTTCGCTGTCGCCACCACCACCTCCACCAGTTCCACCATTAACAACACCACCACCATTACAACCATCGTCATTATCACCAGCGGCGGCATTAACCGCCTCCTGCAGAGCACTCACATAGCCGTTTTTTGTTAGCTTCGTTTGCATGAAGGATAATGGCCGCGTCCTGTTAATATTGCTCGTTTTGTTGTCATGCAGCATGGCCGCATATGCCTCCACATATTCGGAGTGCCTGCGCTGCACCGCATCTGATAGGGTGGAGAAATTATCGACAAAGGCAGAGTTGCGTATGCCACCGTCCGCATCGACCAGGATGCGAACAATGCCCGCATCTGCGGGCACTGCAGCTGCTTTCACTTGCGGGTTTTTGTATATGTTCAGCACTAAATTGCTGCCACTGTCAGCGCTACTGCAACGCGTCAGAGACATTTGTTGCTGCTGTTGTTGTTGTTGTTGTTGTTGTTGATGCTGCTGCTGCGAGGACTCTAAATTGTCTATAATGCTACCAGCGACAACGGCAGGTGTCCGCGACATTGTTGATTGAGTTCGATATTTATGTACTTTGTGTGTGTCAATTCGATTTTCACATTTTTTATACGCTTTCTATTGATTATGTATGAGCAGCAGAAGTCCTTTTGTAGTCCTGGCAAACTCTTTAATTTATTAAATGATTCATTATAAAATCATTTAAATTTTTGAATTTTTATACACTTAATTTCGTTATGTTCGCTTGATTATATGACTGAGAGTCCTTGATGTCCTTTTTATTGAAAACTTCGTGGCAATCTTTCACTGCGACCATGCAACGCACGCCTGTCAACGAGTACTAATTTCTTATTTTAATACTGAGATGCGTTCCAGCTTCGGATACTTCGCATTTTCCTCCTCTGCATTGTTGTTGTTGCTGTTGTAGTTGCTGTTGTTGTCATTGCTCTTACTGCCGAGTGTTGGTGTTGGTGTTGCTGTTGCTCTGTTGTTGTCGTCGACACATAGCACAACTACACATCTTACAGTTTCAGAGACTGCCACTTACTGAATGGCTTGCAATGATATGAAGTACGCGTACTCTGTCAATGCTGCTAATGGGTGCCCAGTGCTTTTACTTGCTGTTGCTGTTGCTGTTGGTGTCGTTGTTGTTGCTGCCACTACTACTTGATAGCATTATAATCGGTTGCTGACGTTTTAGCATCATTTAAAAGAGTGATGCGCAAGAATACCCTCAATCAGGGCAAAGTATAGTTTAAGTACAGTATTCTTCCTTTGCTCGTCGCGCTCTTTCCATTATAATTATTTATTTACTTTTCATTTTTATCGTCTGGTTTCGTATCGCAGAAGATGTTCTCATGTTTTGTTGCAACTATCGCCCGAACTAATTCTAATGACAAAGTGCAAACACTTCACAATCTTTTCATTCACAAATTCAACCAAACGTATTCAGACAGTGGCGGTTTAGTGAGGTTTGCAAGCAGCTCATATTCTTTGCAATATCTAAGGAATGTTTTCATATTACACCGCAATGGCAATAAATCGGATTGAGTGATCAAATCTTGAACCGGCTACGGTTTCGCTTCAAGATTTAGTGTTGTTTTGAGCATGCTTTGTCATTCAATCAGATCTCGGTCATGGAAGCGCAGGTAATTTCAACTTAAGTTTTAATGGAATGACTAAAATAAAATGAAGAACTTTAATGAATTTCTCTCAAATTACAATTGAAGTTGCTGTTGTCATCCTGGAAGTGATAAAAGAAGCAAAGAAGGGAAACTTATTTAAAAGTTGGTTTGGGATTTAACAACCCTGGAAGTGATAAAAGAATCAAAGATGGGGAACTAATTTGGTTGGTTGGTGGCATTGATCTCACATCCAATTAGCGCAGGTGCGCCGATTTGATACCACTCCCTTGGTTTATTGATATTTCTACTGACCCTTATAGCCAGTTCGAGAGGTTTATGAACGCGAGAATATCCCCTTCTTGCAATTCGAGATCTCTCGGAACATCGATTTGAATAGTGTTTTTTATCTTCTTCTAGCCAGGACCGGGCAGGCACAAAGGAAGTGTTCTACGGCGTACTAATTTAGGAGCGAGCTGGGTTTGCAACTGAACCTTTAATGTGATTGCTTGTGAAGCTTCAATGAATCAGCTGCAATTTTTAATGAGTTGCAATCTGTTTCAAACTTTCTTAGGACAGAATCTAGAAATTTCATATTCTTGAGACATCACCCAACAATTGTCTGAAAGTGTGGCTTTCAAAAAAAAAACACCCATTTAATACTTGAAGTGGAAAAAGAGTATCAAGAAATAGAGATAGAATGTAGTATCTGGAGAAATGAATTTCAAGCAGGTGCGCAAGAAGTAGCTGGTTTTTGTAGGTCGGAACAAAAAGAAACAACCTATAGTTTGAAAGAACTTAACAAGTATTTGAGAATAAATGCTCTTATGCCAACGAAACCCCCTTTGAAATAATTTGTGAGTACGCCCCTGAGTACAAAAATAAGCAGGTAGATAAAGCAAACATAAATCTTGTGTTAATCGTCAAGTGCGGGAAATGTGGGGAATTGTTTGAAAGTGCATATTACTCCACTAATTGGACAACAGTGCCCGTCAAATCAGTATCATATATATTTGACCCATATAATCCGTAGATTTATACCTTTAATCATATATAATGGTGTATGTTCGAGTCTGCAGAATGTGTTTTTGTGGAGCTTTCATTGCATCTTTGAAGCTTTCACGGTGATGCAGATATTGGGAGCATATGGAAAAGCTGAATTCTACCATTTGTTAACCTTAACTTGTTCAATGTCCCTTCACAACAAAACTGGAATCAGTCCCTATGTTTAAGGAGATGTACTTGGTTCACTGATATGGCCAAGGAGGCTACCAAGTCATATTTTTTGAAAGAATAATTTTTTGAGACCAAAGGTGGGGCGGGATTTGAACCTGCGACCCTCCGAGAGAATAGCACTTGTTTCATATAAAACTATCAGAAAGTTGACAGAAAGTTTGTTGCCAGTGTTGTCAACTCCCCAAGAATTTACATAACAATTTCTTTTTTGCATTTTTAATGGTAAGCCAGTCACTTGGGGGCGAATCGAATGTTTTTCTTTAACGATTGACCAATTAGCGAGCAAAATTGAGTTGGTTTTGAATTGTTGTCAATTGTGGGTTTTGTCCTAAAAGGCGCTTTGCTTAATTAGCAGATCAACCAGTGCTTTATTTATACCCACCTAAAAGATAGATGACTATTGACTTCTTATTCTGCCTAAACATTGGCACCGTCACTGCATTTTAAGTGCAAAGTATGACGCGACGGTTGCTCTGCAATCATTGAAACATCACTGAATAAAATGCCAATAGCGGGCTGCTAAAAAGAATGCTAATTTAATTAAATGTGGGAAACAAAGTACGACGAGCAGCGAACGTGAATTCAATTATGACATACACAAAATATGTATTTAGAAGTCAGTAAGTAAGACAGATGCCAAAGAGTTGCACATATTTCATTAGACAAGACCAGGCAATAACAACATCAGAGATGTCAAAGTGAACAATGAAAGTCGAAACTCTTAATTGAGTTCTTTAATTTATGATTGACACGCATATGCGCCAGCTCGCAAACATGAGCAAAGTGTCCATTAGACACAATTGCAGCTGCAGGATGAAACTAGCACCGGTTCATTATTATTCGTGCACTGCCAAACAATTCGATTGATGTACTACTACGTGTCTGCAATTCAAATATATTCCGTCATATTTAACATATTGTTCCATAGAAATGTCAGCTCATAAGGATACATAAAACAGTATGCCTAAAATATACAATACGAGCAATATGCAAATGGTAAACAACGCCTCCAACGCTGATTTCTCACAGGCTCACGTCGCTATTTAGCATAAGTCAACGCCTCACTGCACTCAACTCAGCTCAACGTAGTTCGACTGAATAACGCATATTCCAGTCCGTTGGCAATGAAGGCAGTCACTGAACTAGTTACTCCTGTGTGAATGGAATGAACAGAGAGTAAACAAGGCAGAAATCTATTCTGCAAGGAGTAAGCGACAAATGCGCAGAATTGTTGACACCAATTTGAATTGAAGATACGATGTAGATGATATCAATCCAAGATTTATTTAAATTTTAGTTCAATGTGCATGTGTGTAAGTCAACAAGAAATGTATACCGGGAGTAAGGAAGATGGTATCAATCAATTGATATGCATTAGGAAAGATATTCTTCAATAATAAAGAAAAAGAAACCAACGCAAACAATTTGAGGTCGTACACAGATCATGGAAATTATCGAAAAGAATTTTATTGGATGTGGATGCATTAATTTACTGACAATAAGTAAAGTTATGAGGGTACAATCAATGTTAAATACTCGTGCTTTAGAGATTCTGGATTATTGGAAGCATTTCTCATACAATAACTGAGATTGAGAGGGAACAAACAACTTGGAAATACGAATTGCTGAGGTGATGAAAGTGTTCCAAATCAAACTCAATATTAATGCGTTAATATTCTGAAGAGTGGTAGAGGGTACGAGACAGGAATAAGGATAATATGAATTCTTTATTTTGGTCTATTATAATAACTAATTAAATATTATAATTGACTGGGTCGTATGTGTCTTGAATGGCAAAGCTTATCAAGGTAGAAAAATTTCCTAAAACTTTGTATGAGATGCAACTAACTTTTATCAGCAATCCCTTCATCGATTAGTAACATATTTTTTATTATAACATAAGCCCATTCGGTTGTAAAATTGTGACTCTAACTGAAGGATTCAGATTAATCTTGCCAATATGCTAGTACGTCAAATTGGTGATACTGGGAAACTCATTAAAGTACAGCTGCCAATGGAAAGATTTCAAAGAAGTTGTATTAAAGCCCAATATTTGAGCACTGGTGGGAGTAAAATACAGATTTCAAATTTTTAGTAGAATATTCGAGTCAGGCAGGAACAATTGCACATCCTTCTTATCAATAAAAATACCTTGAGGAAAGATATTATGGATAGCGAGCTTAGTTAATTGGGCATTCGGCTGGCATCAAAACTCTATAAATGTACAAAGATCAATCCTTAATATAATACAATATACAATCGCACTTAGAATCATTACCACACTTTCCAATTGAAGGAACAGGTTACTTGAGGGTTACGCGCAATTCTAATGTGGCCAATGTTAGTAACCTCAAACAGTTCACTTCCAAAAAGCTCTAAATAAAACTGAAAATTGTGGCTTTGTGTCTTGGTCAGCAGTTCACAACAATTCCATTTAATTGTATTGTATTTTCTCCCATTTGCACACGTCTTTTTGTGGCTGAGCTCCTCTGCACAATTCCCACAATTCTCACACTTCGCAATTCAAAATTCTGATTCCTTTGTTTACGACCTTTGCCCTCTGCTGTCATTTGCTAACGTCTTAATGGCTTTATTTTGCGATGATTCGCCCTGGGTGTTAATCGGCATTTAAAGTGCCCTCGAGTGCCAGAAGATACTAACCATTCAAATGCCAAATATTTGTCTAGGCGAGTTGACTTGCCACGGCAAATTTCCATGAATTGAAATGTGCAAATGCCAATATCCTTTTAAGAGTACGTAATTTTCAACAATTTACCACCCCAACTGAGGCGCAGCCCTATTATGAACAATTCTAAGTGTGCCTTCGAGCAGAATCTCACAACATACCAACGGAAGACGAAACTTGTGGGTGCGCACTTTACCTGAGGTCACAGTGTGACCGCAATTTTCAGTTTTCATTCTCCTGCCCAGTACGCAAGAAGCCAAATATCCTGGAAGTAATTTGCCGCCTCACAGACATTCGAGTGTGTGGTTGACTGCTTGGTTGGCTGTACATTAGAAGCGGCATGGAAACTGCGCAATATTGATGAGAGTGTGTGTGTGTGGCGGGGTAAGCGAAGACCAACAGTTTTATGTGTAAACAAGTCTGTAATCGAATTTTCACAATTTAAGTTTTAATTATAAATATTTTGAGAGCTCTCAAAAATATTAACACTTCATCATGGTTAATCATTAATTTAAAAAACAGAGCAGAATAAGCGGAAATAAATAATGGCTTTCTACGCAGTTAACGCAAGACAAGAATTTTCACTGCTGACAAATTTAATATTTTTGTTTTGTAGTCTCTGATTCGATTTGCAGCCTCCTCTTGTACGAGTATCACGTACGAAGTTATCCTTGGCATCCTTTACACACAAAGTAAGCTGATCAAATTTGCATATAAACTAAATTGCAAGATATCCAAATGGAATAGTGAAGAAGTACTGCTGCTCTTTCAGCCGTTTTACGTCTCAATGCCAAGTAGTTAAATAGGTCAACTTAGGTTAAAGGTGGCTGCCAGCGTTAACCTATCACCTCTCTTCTTACAATTGCTTTGTTGTTAAGTCAAGGCAAAGTGTAACTTCAACTAAGTTCATTTAGTTTATAACCAACCCATTTTCTGATTATGCCATTCGCATTTGGATGAATGCTCAGTTTTTTGCTGAGTCTCCCAATTATGGTTACGAGTATGAGTAATTTAGAAGTAGTAAAACCGTCTTCTCTGTTGCCACTTAAGTCCTCGTGCCAGCTTGTTTACTGTTCTCGAGTGCTTTTCGCCTTCAGTTTGATTTACTAAAATATGAATTTTATGGTTTAAGTGTATCAAAAGCATTTGAACTAAAGTCAGGGTTCAAGGCGACATCATAGATTAAGACCAGACCTGAAAAACGTGAAAGCAATGAAAAATGTGACACTACAGAGAAGTGGGATAAGATTTTTTCTAAGACATTTCTAGAAAATTAAATTTTTCAATGATACTGCACAGCAGTCTTGAGAATTTAGCTTCATAAATTTAATGGAAATTTTGCTGTAGCATTTATTCAGAAGATGCTTCGAAGGAGGAGGTAACCTTGCAAGGTGTGCACTGGTATGTGTGTGTATATGTATACGAACATATTGTATTGCTGAAGGAAAATTGCATATGCACACCTTATTTCATTTCCTCCATTCAAAATGCATTTGGATTCATGTATACATACAAACGTATAAGCGCAATGTTGACAAAGACTCTGCAACATGTTGCTGACCAACTATTTAATTGTGTCAGTAATATAATATGTTGCTCTAGTACTTATATATACATAATTCGTTAACATTCTCTCTTTTGCTGTTGTCTAGCTGGGATTTGTCTAGTCTTAGGTAGTTGCTCATTTATTTATTAATATTAATATATACAAGTATATATGAGTATATATATTATAAAGCGATGTTGATGTATTGTAAATATTTGTAAGCTAAAGTATTGCTACAGCCGCAAATAGCTGTTAATGGCACACAAACAAACACGGATTAAAAGTAACCACTTAACAATGACCATGGATAAGTTGTGTACAGCAGTAAATTCACATATGAAAAATATCCGTATAAGTGCAACAGTCAGCCAAGTGACCAGCCACAAAGGTGCTTATCAAGCTTGTTTAAATAATTATGGTGATGTAAGCTCGAGGAGTGTCAGCTATATTTCTGCACCCAAATTTTGACGAGAAGGAGAAAGTTTAAGAATTTTGCAATCAATAACAAATGTCATGTATAGAAAGTGTGGATTTCAATTGTGACATTTTAAAGGAAAATTAGTAATTAATTTTGTTGTTTTATTTTATTTCCAAAAATAAATATGAAGACTGAAAAAGTTTCTCAAAAAACATTGGAATAAAATCGAGATACAGTATAAACTTAGAACTTTAATACCAGATTATACAAATACTTTTTTAAAGTATGAATTTCAAATTTGTTTATTGAATAAAAAAGGAAAATGCAAAAGTAATGGCCTTGAAGCACAAAAAACCAACAATATGATGCTTTCTTTTATGAATTCGTCTCTAAATTGTAATTTAAATATTTGTAACTAATCGGAGAGAAACACTTGAAAAAATAATCTTTATTCCGAAGCGTAGTATGATCATATAGCAAAACAAACATGAATATAGTTAATATTCTACTCAAATGATAATATAAAATATTACGATATCAGATACTAATATAATACACCAGCTTCCTCCCAACAACAATGCTCGCTCGCAAACCGTTAATAGTAGTTTTTTCATATTCTCTGGAACTCTCTTACAATTGGAGGGCATCTTTGCTTTCCAATTTTGACAAAACTCATATGAAATGTATCAAGTAATGTGAGACAGTTTGTGAGCTTACATCACCACAATACTGTAATCGTGTTTTGTTACCAAACACAAAGGAGGAGCGCAAATGTTGCTCACTGCTTTTGCTCTTTGTTCCCTTGCATTTGCTGCATTTATGTGGAATTACTCTTAAATGTTGCGTAGCAAAGTCAGTTTTGTTTAATCACAAAAATCTGCTGTTGTTCCCTGCACAGAAGTGTGAGTCTGTGTATGTAAACAAATGCGCATGATTCATTTTGTTGTGTTGTGAGAGACTAAGTGAGGCAGCATAAAAAAGTAGCTCCACTGTTACGTTTGAACAATTTCTATAATTTGTTTATGTTTTTACTGAGCATTAAATTTTTTTACATAAGCATTTGCAAAATTGTACTTCAGCTACGCTTTGGACAGAGTAAAATGCTATGAACTGGAAAGCATTTAAGTTTTATTAATGCAATATTGTTATTTTTTATCGAATTCATATCTTTGTTCCGTTGTTTTTCTTAGCCAGCAAAAGATTCTAGCGATATAATTTCGGAAATCTAGCGATATAATTTCGGAAATCTAGCGATATAACTTCTGAAGACTAGCATTACAATTTCGGAATACTAGATAATAATTTGTCATTTTGTCGCATATTTGGTAAGAGATTCTTCATAGTGGAAGAAACCAATTAATAGATCACGAGCGATCATGATTCGTAACCGGATTTATTCTCTGTCAGTCACCCATGCTAGCAGTGCTTATGTACTGCACTACTGCATTTGCCAGTGTATGAAAGCAAAATTATTTAAGCACCATCAAAGCAGAACGCCTGTAACATTTTTTTATGTGGTAGTAAATGCTTATTTAAATTTCCTTTGTGCTGCATGCAGTTCTTGTTGTTGTTATTTGTTTGGCATTGCAACATTGCTCTTTATAGCATAACGCAATTCTTCTTCTTTTGTTTTACCCTAGACGAGCAGCATGCCACATACGAACCAAGCCTCCGCATGGACAGACGAACTGGCAAGGCAGCTGGCAGTCTACTTTTGTATAAAGGCACACACACACACACACACACAAACATATGAACAACGTCGACAGCGCCACCAGCTGTTTTTCACTCACTTCACCCCACAAGCCAATTCGTATGTATTTATGTTAGTTTCTAGAACCGAATACATTTATATCCGCCTGTATTGAGTTTCGTTTGTTCGTTCGTTCATTCCTTCGGTTCGTGCGTTCGTCTGTTTGTTTTTGTTTTTATTGGCTTTACCGTAGTTGTTTGTGTGCTGCATGCGACTGTGTGTGAGAGTGTGGTTGTTCGCCTTCCTCGTTCGACTTTCTCGGTGCACATGTACTCAGATTTTTAAGTGCACATGTACCGAGAACAGCGCCGCTTACGCTTGGCGTGTGAACGAACTGCAACATTTGCGAAATTGTATTTACGAGTAGTGCAAATGAATGTACATACTCTTGTAAGAGTAGTTGCTCAGGCTTCCGATTGAGTGGCTGGTTGGTTGTGTTCGCTTGCTGCCTGGCCGCTCGATGCGTCATGGGCAGGCAAGCAAGTCGCACGAACTTCGGAACGGCGAGCAAAGTTCATTTCCACTCAAGAATTGTAGGAAGTGTGGCTCTGTTCTTTGTGCTCTTCGTGTGAAGTGGCGCCTAAGTACACAATAGACTCACATGTAAGTGGCAATACCCCTCTGTTAATTTGTATGAGGTGCCATTACATGAAGTGGCAACATAATAGTCCAAGTATTTTATTTTATTCTCACTTTTGGCAAAAGCCCTTCATATTAATTTTACCGCCAATTAGCTTAGGTTCATTGTAGCCACAGTATGAGGGAATCCCGTAAATACGCCTTCTTCTTGTGCATTCTCAGTGTTGGTTGGTGTTGTACTCGGCTTTGTTGTAGGCCTTTGTTGCGCCTTCGTCTCAGCTTGCAACATTTTTTGTGTTTTTTTTTGTTTTTGTTATTTTTTCGGCCACCTTTTTCGCTTATCGCCCTGACTTTGTTTGCCTATCAGTGGCAGGGTGTTAATGTGTCAATAATTGACATCGTTGTCAGTTGCTAATTTATCTGCGCTCTTATCATAACTAAAGAATGCCACAAAGGCAAATAAAAAATAAAAAATATTTATAACAACGCCATGTCCGCAGGTGGTGTCTGCGTGTCTACAAAAAATGTATTTAATTGTTTATACACTCATTTGTAACCCTGAGATACAGCTTTCTTTTCAGAGAATCTTGTCTGTTGACCGACGGCAATTTTCACACAATTTTCACAATTACGCAGCAGTCAAAGACGCACAAAGGATGTGCGTCTTTGGGCGTGCGCCTCTTGTTACAATTATTTTGCTTTTATCCGCAGGATTATCGACAGCGGTTGGCAAGCGAGAGACAGGTGCGAGTAAGCCTTGGTAAGTACAGTATAGTTCAATACGCCATGACTACGACAAAGCGCTGAAAGGTTTTTAGATTTAGATATTTTTGTTAAGACTGGAAACATTCGCTTCAAGAAAGTACTTGGTATATTTCTCTGAATGGGTGAAACATGCAGCTGATTCCAAGAAATAGTTAATTTATTGTGACTCAACAGTGATATTAGTATTCGTAAATAAACATGAATAACTGTTACAGTCCAATCAAATAGGCAACTTGTGTTATGCGCCATGCGTTCTCATTAATGCTATATTGTCGTTTTCTCCTATACTATACTGCAGAAATGATCATAAGTGAAGTTATTGCTCTCACATTATTGAACAACATTATCCAACGTGTTGGAATTATCTATAATGCAGTGAAATTGAATAAAACAGGCAAGCTGTTGAATAATTCCGCTCAGTTGTGTGATACAAATAAGTAAAAATGATGCTTTTAAAACATCTGCACTAAATGCGATGTATAAAACGAATTAATCTCAAAATACAATAAAGAAAACACTACCGAAGGTTGGGTGCTTAAAGGAAAATCTCCACAATGTAATGTAAAATTATAGCGCATTATTTTATACTTATTTTGGGGACTATTCCATTGCGAAATAAGGCACAATTGGCAGTATTAAGTAAGCCCAAAATAAAGTGAAACCAACCCTAACAAAGTAAAGTAAGTTAAGTAGACTGAGTGAAAAACCTGGTAGTCCTTTCCTCTGTTGTCCCCCCTATACCATTCAATGTCAATGATTCTCTATGTGGGCTGAGTACAATGTTCCGACAGACTGACTGCTTTGGGATGCCATTGGTATTCTTAACCATCCCTATATCATTATCACCATTATCATAATCAATTCTAATAGTGTGGATCTTACTTCATATGAAATTAATCGATAAAATCTTTGGCTACATTGATTTCATTATGATTTTATTCGGTTGGCGGTTCGGCGAAATGACGATTATTTCTAAAAACCTGTTGTTTGGCCTCTTGCAGGATTCTGTGGTATCCAAACACTGATAGGCTGCCTTTTTAGAACGCTCTCTTTCTGAATTTTGACCCTCTTTTCGACTTTTTTATAGTTGAATGTCCGCAAAAATGCAAGTATTGATTGGAGCATAGTAGGAGATAAACCGTGAATTACTTTGATTATTTCGACGTGAACGGTGTGCAGCAAATTCACTCCTTGACTACGCATTCATTTTTAACATTTCTGGGACAAGAAGAACAATTTTGACTGCGAATGCTCAATTCCCTTCCATTAGTATCGACGATCTTTGTTTAATGCAATTGCTAAGAAACTGAAGGAGTCGTTGTCGCTCTGCAGCAGAAAATACCCCCACTATGATTTCCATTTATATTACAGATTCGTTCTATGTTTAGTTTTTTAAATTTTCCACATCGAATTGCTGCGCAAAAACCTTTTGTATACAAATATTTCAATTAGGTGAGTGGCTTAGCGCACTAGCAAGTATTTCGTTGAACCTTAGCCTCGAAGGTCCCAAATAATGTTACACTTTAAATTATTCAAAACTAGAAATCTTGCCAAATTCACTTATCACAGAGAATACCTCAGAGATCTCACGGAAAATTATGTCAAGGATGCGAAAATACCACACAATGTGTGCAGCATACTCGTATCATGAATGACACTTGCAGCTACAACACCTCATCACTGCAAACCTGATGTCGTAGCCTCGATTGCCATTCAACACTGTTGAGCACCCCGAAAACATTTCACACTCTGTCATTCAGCTTTACAAATGGACGCACATCACACACACCTCACACTGTCACCTCAACATGGCTACGCTTCGAAAAGTTGTGGGTGCAATGCGGAGGGGGTGGGCAACCAGGGGAAATCATATACGTTCGTGTGGGGTGCAGGGCGTCGCATAGGATTCCATATTCATTCATTCATCTTTTAAAACGCAACGTTTACGTGGCCAATATATCGATTAATGCTGTTGTTGCTTTGTTGTCTGCCACTGGCCGCTGTTCACACGCTGTCCGTACTGTTCGTCCACTTGTCGCGCTCTGTCAGGCTTGTCCTTTCCCACAATTTATATTTGCCGAAGGTCAATTTGAAATGAATACTTAATCAGTGTCCCAGGAAGTTATGCGGTTAACTAAGCGCCGAGCACGTGTGTGCATAAAATGGTACCGCAACACGGCGGATTTTGTAGCTCTCGTATTGAAAACCCTGACTTTTATTTTTATAAATCTACATTTTATTGACAAATCGTGGTGGTTAATTCTAGTTTCTATAACCTGCAAGCAAGTTGATAAAGCAACACATGAAACCCTTCAAAATTCGTGCTGGTAAGGAAGCCACACATTCATTCACAGCGGGTTAATCACCCACGTAATCAGCACACTCAGCTGACAATGAAGCTTTGTTGTTCCGAAAGTGTCTATTCCCTGCTCAGGGGGCCAAGAGGAGGAGCACTGAAGAAGGGAAAATAACACATTGAAGCACATTTGATTTATACGTTTGTTATTGTGTGCTCACGTTCGATATATCGATTTGTTTATTGTACAAAATCACAGCGAAATGTCTCATTGTAATGAATGAAATAATACATTTTGCACACACCATCAACCGTAATATTAATTTAGTTATTTTCGATTTAGATTCGAAGTCGATGTAAGTGACCTCCTCTCACTGCTTTTATAGTTGCAAATAATCAGATGGGCGGTACTGGAGATATCTAAAGCAAACCCTCGCTTAATCATTGCGCAGTGCATGCGATTTTATTTTTTGAGCTTTCGGTGCAATTTGGCTCTTTATCCTCAGTATAGTGTCCCCATAGTAACCCACATCTACGTGGCTTTGTTGTCCTTTGGGGCCAGCGATTGCTACATTTACAGAAATCACATGACCAAACAACAAAACAAAATTAAACAAAGAAACCACAATATGCGGTTGGACTTAATGCCTTAGTAAACCTCAGCACAAAGTAAGTTAATAGTGTCCTTGTTGAATGGACTCGCTGTTTATCGTAGTTTCCGTTTGCTTTAGCAAGCTCGATACCGCTGGCATATCAAAACCACCCACGTATTCACAGCGATTAATTCTTCCTCACCATTAATTACGAGTGTATTTGCTTGAGAGTGTATGTGCGAGGCTTATATCCTTTTATCCTTGTTCATGAAACATTAACAGAAAAAACCAAAAGTAAAAACAGTTGGGTTCCTAAATGAGCCATTTTTAGATATGCAGAGAAAAAATTGTGAATTTAAATACGAGTATATTCGGGAAGCATCCCATTTGCATATTTGAAGTATGAAATTCATTCACACACACATACTTATAAGCACACACGCATACACTCTAACACACATCCTCATGCATAATCGTTCATGCATGCAGGGGGGACACAGGCAAATGCAACTTAACGCACACAACTGCATTAAAATGCCGCATGAAAAAGGAATAAGAAGAGGCATATATGAACGTAAGCATGAAAAATGGCGCACGTTAGCTGAAAAGTCACGGAGGCAGTAGCAGTGGCAACAACAACAATAGAAACATCCAAAACAACAAATACTTAGCACACGATAAATGCACCGGAAAAGCACCGGAAAAGCGTCTGTACGAGTATTTGCGAGTACTCGAATTGAATTGTAGGCGCCGACAATTGCACTAGAATTGCTTTTGTACCAGCAACAACAACAACAGCAACCACCGAACTAACTCCAGACACAGACACGGCAAACACAAGAATTGCAACAACAACAACAACAACAACTGCCGGCAGTTATGTAATTCTCCTTCGCCTCCTTTAATACTTTAAACTTTTATTGGAATTTCATAAACGTCACTTCAGTCACTTCATTACTTTAATTTCACAAAGGACTTTTTGCCAAAACTGTGGCACACACACACACATACACGTGGACAACGCGACCACGGACACTCTTAAGAAATGACTTTGAAGTAGCGCTAACGAGTTGAACGAATTGAAATTGTGCACGTTCGCCGTCTGAACGAATACTGAAAGTGGCAAATGCGGCGCTCCAACGTCAACGCCGCACCAGCCGTAGTCACAGGCGTTTGGATTCGATTTTTCCTGCTTGTATTTTTTGTGCGCTGCTTGAGTCCTTATGGCTTGGGCATGCCCTGAAATGAACTGAAAATGCCAAATGTGTCGGTTATGTACGGCTAGTAGGTTGTACGAGTATGTAGGCCGCCGCCTATACTGGCGTAGCGTGTGCGGGGCACACTGTCTCTGTTTTTGTTGTGTTCTTTTCTTTTGTGTTGTGCCATTGTTTTGGGTCAACATGGGTGCGCACGTGGTAACTTGTGGCAAGTGGTCTATATGATGGCGGCATGAGAGTGTGGACGAGCTATAATCAGTGTTTTATTATGTTCCATATACGAGTATGTGAACTACGTGTATTTTTAAAGGCGGCTTTGCTGTCTATTGATTGGAATGGGAAATTCATAAAAATAGTGTTATGAAATATTCAACAGCACAAAAGGAAAAATAAAGTGTTTAAAAATGTTCACATTTCTATATTCCACTTGCTGGGGCCAAAAATATACCAAGCAGATCGAAATAAGGTTTAGTTCAATATAAAAATAGATCGTATTATTTGATACCGAAGTGCCGTGATTACACTGAGCCCGCTCTTTTACCTAAAGCTGTGTGGTGGAATTTGAAGTGTACTCGTCCTTTAGGCATTTTGGGTAAGGTGGAGACCTAGCAACATTATGCTATAGGGAGCAGTGCTGGAAATGTCCTCATATTATCCAGATACTGAATTCGCAAATAATTTGATTCTTCTTCTATAAGAAAGAGAATCAACTTATTCTTCTCGACCACTGCAACGTATTTCAGACTAAGGTCGCGACTATAGAGGAAGCACTATGTTGACTCAAGAAGAAGAAGATATCTGGAGAAGATATTCGCATTCTATCTGACAACCAAGTGACTTTGCGCTTCCTGGAAGATTTGCGCCGTCAAGAGTTACTTCAAATCTACAGACGAGATAGCCAAGCAGACAAGTCTACACCTAAGGCTGCAGGCAGAGTGCCGGCTGGCGACCGAGCCGAACCGAACTTATTGCTGACCGAAAAAAAAAAAACTGGTTCAATACAAATTAGTGCAAATCGGCGCCGAGATGGCAGAGTAACAGCCGAACCGAACCGAATTTATTGCTGACTGACTGGACAAAACTGTTTTAGAGACTTATTTGTGACCGATTGTGACTGATGTTTGATTGTATGTGTAAATATTTAAGTTGATGCTTTGATGCTATTGAAATATTTCTTTCCGTTTTGTTTGACACATATGTATGTGTGTATCTATCATGTAGATCATTATACCATGCTCTTGCTTTTTTGTTTATGATTGGTTTTGTTTACCGTTTGAACGAAATATACATACATATGTATATACAAAACACAAAATTCTTTTCCTTCATTCCACACCAACAACTTCTCCTGCCTCTACCATGCTCTTGCTGTTGTCAACGCAGTGTATGATTGGTTTTGTTTACAAAAAAAGCACAAGTTTCAGCCGGCACTCTGCCAACCCATAAGTTGAAACAAGTCAGCAATAAGTTCGGTTCGGTTCGGTTCGGTCGCCAGCCGGCACTCTGCCTGCAGCCTAAGCTACGTTTCCGGCCACAAGAATATTTTAGGGAATTCCAAATCGAGAGCGCACTACAATGCCGATTTAGCCAGCAAGGTCAAACCTGGGTATTCCCATTGCTACATGTAAGCTATAAATTAATACAATATCCTTAGACGCAGCGAGCAGTTTTTAAGGAGTAACATGCAAAATAGCTAGACTAACCTGACCGGAAATAAACGTTAAGCGCTCAAAAGATTTTTTATCTCTAAATAGGCAAAGTTTAGGTTCCGTCATAAGTGTCCTAATCGAACACTGGACCCTGGGGCATTCATGGTAATATATTGGGAATTGCCTCAAATGCCTTTTGCAGGAGTTGCATGGAGGAGGAGCAGCAAGAGTCAATGGAATACTTGATATGTACATGTCAAGTGGTGTTTAAAGGAGACTACTTTCTGGATGACTACTTTCTGGACTCTTTGGAAGATATTTCAAAGAAGAATATAAGTTCCATGAACTGCTTCATAAAAAGCACCAAAGGGCTGGACTTCTGGAAGGGACTCCTGAGACACCGCTTGACTTGTGTCTCAAGCGACATCTCAAAGTGCTGACTCATGCGGTATCACAAAATGTGAGCCTAAGTGTGCCTTTCTGGCAGCCACGTAACCTACCTACCAATTGCATGATGGTGCAGCAGTGGCCTCTGTAATATTCGAAGTCAGAACGATCGACTATGGACAGTCTTTTACTTCTTTGTTATTTAGGTAAACTTTCTCAGCGAAATGGAAGACTTCACTACTTAAATCTGTAATCTTGAGTTTGCTTTCAATTACCAACAAATACCATGCAGTACATTATTCCATATCGAGTGGTAGATATGTAAAAGGCAATATTAAACATAAGGCGAACAATGATGTTTGTATCCGATTTATACATAAGGCTTAGAAATAGCAAAAAAATTGACAAACTACATGGAAACTCCGATCCTTAGGTACAGAACTATGTGTAGTTCCCACAATTACTGGGTACATTTTAAACCAAACTATGTATAAATAGTTGAAAAGATGTAATCATAGCACTGACTCTGGACACAATTCAGAACTATCCCTAAACCCTACGCCATATGATCTGGTACCTACGAGAAATATTCAGACTGTTGTAGGTAGGGGACCATAAGCTGGCTCGCCTGTGAGTCAAATTTAATATACTCGTATTCCTCAGGCAAAATAAACAAGTGAATGTCTCCTGCGATAATTTGGCAGATGTGGCACGATGTGGAGAGAATAAATTGTGTAACCTTTTATGACGCATTCAGTTCTGGGCTCTATGGAATTTTCACGATGATTGCTATCGAAGAGTTGCAGCATTTTTTTTTACATTTCCGTTTATTCTTTCGTTTTCTTGCACATTCTCTTTCTGTTTACTTTTATTTCGTAATGCCGGAAGCATTTAATACATTTTTTTGGTGGCCGCAGTTTTTGCAACGCGCCCACAAAGCCGCTACTTAATATTTTTCTTCATTTGCAAATGTGCGCTGTGGGATTGACCCAAAAGTCAAAGTGAGTACTTTTCGCATACTTTGAATGGTGTAGGTAGACACACTAAGGATTCCATGAGGAGCCTTGTTTAGGTTTGGTTGGGCTTTTAGTACATAATATAAAGCAACACCATAACATGAGAGGCACATAAATACGGAAAAGATGGCTGCCAATAATTTTAGGTACCTTCATAGACAAACTGGCACTTGTAAAATGATAAAATGTACAAAAGGAACTCGTAACTCTGCCAAATACAAGGCTCTGGCTTCAACAAAACTTTTTCCGAAGAAGACCAATTCAGTCTTTAATTTCAGTAGTTTCATTGGTAAGTTATAAATATTTAAGTCGTAAAAATCAGTCGTAAATATAAATAATTTCAGTAATTGAATCGATATATTTCTGTAATATATTTACTTTCTTTAAGAAACTAACGTTTTAATATTCAGATACTAAAAATTTTATTATTTACTTTACTTCAGAATATTCTAGTAATGAACAAAACATAAAATTTAATTACTGACTATGAAATATCAAGACTCAATCATGAATATCAAGAATTGAATTACTTAATTTCAGAAATTATATTGAAAATATAATTTATTGCTGCTAAACATAAATTATTTAATTTTAGAAATAGTTCTGACTACTTTAAGAATTTCAAAGCCTAATTTTTAATGACTGAGCATCAATAATTAAATACTTAATTTCCGAAATGTTATCGATAGAATCTATCAGAGAAGTAATTTCTTGCCGCCGGCCTGTTTTCATCGATTCCGTTCCGGTAAATTTTGATGTCAAAGATTTCTTTTAAACATCACTAAAATTCACTAATTATTTTCCCCCTCCCGGTCCACTTTGGCACCAACATATCCAAATTATCCTCTAAAACATTTACTGTGCTCTATGAAACTGGCTGTAGGGTATCTCCAGACTCGCATAGTACTACCACAACTATTACTAGAGCAGATGCACTGCATTTGCCCTTACTCCACATAACGTACGTGAAATTAATCAATTTTTGTATTCGCGTGCAAACTGCTGAGTCCAATTACGTTCTGGGTTACTGGCTTTTATGCTGCACCATTTATAGTCGTGTTCCCTTTTGGAGTTCGTAAAATTTTGCATAATATGCAGATTGTAGTGGTTGCATGAATGCATTTTTATGAAGCATTCTTACCACTCCAGCTTTACTCAAAATTCTTGAAATATTATTTATCAGTTCAGCAGGCACGTCAGTCCTTTTTCAGCCATGGCGTCATATGCCATGACAAGGCACGGTAAGGCTAGGCAGCGGTTACGTTGTTGGTCGATGACTTAATGTCAAAAAGTAGCAGCTGTCTGTGATATTTATGAATGAATATTTCGTCAAGGCACAATAAAAAATATAAGCCCCAAAATCTTTCACACAACCACATGAAGTCACTCATACGCCACAGGCACCTTCAAATTCCAATTAAAAAGTTCCAAAAATTCTTAATGAATGCTTTTGTTACTCCTCTAGGCGAAATAATTTACAGCCACATTGTTAGATTTTCTAGTATCAGATTGCTATCCACATCCTTAATTGAATGAAAATTGCCTCAATTACCTTCCTTTCTGATTGTCTGCCAACCAGCTTTCAATTCAATTAAAACTCGTAACTGTATGTGCTAAAATTAGCTCAATCATCATCGCTGCTGCAATTTTAATCGCTTCTGTCGTAATTGCATTAATTGCCACCAGTGACAGAGAAAAGAAAAACAAAAAAATGTCACTTTGTTAAATGTCAAATGTTGACTTGAGCAGCAACAGTTTTCATCATGCACAGACAATCCTTTATTTCGTCCTGCGCCGTTGCTTCTTCCCAAGGGCTGCTGCCGTCTAAACGCAGACACCCATGCACACCCGAAATTTATGATTTTCGCTATACACTTTTAATATTTGTTTATAAACTTGGTTCAACTTAGTCACTCAGTCGCTGGCTTCAACTGACACCACCACAGACGGCCGCAGCAGTCGGAGCCATTATTGGCCTTACTGTTGTTGCGGCGCTGCTGCTTTACTTCTGGATATGGCCGACGGGTGTTTTGTGTGCTGCCATAAAAAGGACATTAGCGATATTACTGTTCTGGCTCAGAGTGTGTAACGAGCTTGTATGGGCAAAATAAAATGTTGTTGTTTATGTTATTATGCGTATAAATAAATCAGAATGTCGAAAGTATGAGACTGCGTGTTGGGAAAATTCAAAACTCAATGAAACTAACTTTCTCCGTCGCAGAGTGACTGTGACTGCTGTGACGGTGCCTGTGTCTACGTCGGAGTCAGGTGTATTTGTATGAACGACTGTTGTCATTTTTGTTCTTCGTCATAAATCCCAACATTTCAAGGACGCGTATGTGAACGGCGCTGGCGAAATTTTATTAGCATTACTTTTAGTTTTGGCACTTAATTGGGCCGCTGGCAAAAAGCAACGGAAATTGTTATGGTAGGTTTATTGAATTTGGGTTGGCTGAGGTAAATGGCAATAGCTCTGTGGGGAAACTTTATGTGTTCAGGTATTGCGGGGCTAATAAAAGTACGGAAACACCAAGGAAGTTGTCAGGAAAGGGTACGACAATGTATGTGTGTGGACGAGGTTTTACTGAATCATCCTTAGAGTGGAGGAATGTTTCACTATTGCCGCCCTCTTTGCTGTTTTAGTAGCTAAACGATGTCCTGAGGGTGTAAATAAATGAAGGGAAAGTTCACGTCGACTTGGTTTTAAATGGCAGTGTTTTTCTGTTTGCAACGAAAGTTTTCAAACTTTATGTCAAACTTTGAGTGAATTTATTTACTCATCACTTTGCTTATAAAAAATGCATCTATATATACACCTATATTATAGATTGATATAAGGAACTTATGTTTAAAGAGAAGCGGGGAAGTGTTGATGATTTATATATTATCTTTCTATGAAAAGCACAGCTGCAGTGTACAAATAATCACTTGAAATAGTTGAACGTAATGTAAATAAGATTACAGCTGACTTCACAGATTTCCTTTTTACAGATTTAATTTTTCAATCTTGTTTGGTATAATTAAATTACTATATCTCTTCACATTTTGCCTACTATATCCATTTACTCACATATCAGTTGATTAATGGTGTCTTCGATGATCATGGTTTAGTTGGATCATTTGGCAACATGTCGAAATAACAACGTAAATAACTTGCAGTTCATCTAGTAGTGCTACTACTCTCCGCCATCTGAGATCTTGGCTTAATCTTTCCAGCAAGTATCCACATTCTCTCTTCTGAGAAGGTACCTATTCCTACCGCACAATCTATCTTTGAGCCATCAGTGTGGATTTGGGGTGTCTGCAATTCCACCACACATTCGGGATAAAAGATAAACACTTTCTTCCGCCCGTCTGGCTGTCTGTAATACTCTCACAAAAGTTGGGAATATCTTAACAAAATATTTAAGGAAGTTGTCAGGAAAGGGTAAGACAATGTGTGTAGGCGAGTTTTTCTGAATCATTCCTAGAGTGGAGGAATTGCCACCCTCTTCTCTGTTTCAGTAGTGTTTCGATTTGTTTCCATACCTTTTGTACTGGTCAATCTTGTCTATTTATGCAATCAAATAAAAGGTGATAATTTTTTTGTATAACAAACAATTAAAGCAATGCGTTTTTCCTTTTTGGCAGTACCTACTGAAAAGAAAACTATTTCGTCATTACTCCACGTACTGGGGAAGAATGACTTACAATAAGATCTCTGTTTTAAAACTGATCCTTCTACTAGAAACTGATTGTGTACGGTTTTCAGGTCATAGAAAAACGGCGTTCAAATGTATCAATCCTTTCAAATCCCCGAATGCATCAATCGTATCAATACCTTATAAAATTCTCTGTTAATTGGCAGTGATTCACGCTATAGTATAATTACATTTGTAGATCACTTTTTAATGAATCAAGTATGCTCCTTCAAATTCATTTACTAATTTCATTATAAATATTGCATAGTCATCCAACGAATGAAGGGAATCCTGTAGATCTCTGCTGTGTACGAGTATACGAATAGTAAAAAAATGCTCCTGTCACATTAAAATCGCCATTGCGAATGTTGTTTACGACTATTTTGTTATATTCTAAATATTGGCACAATTTAAGAGGAAAATAACATTAAATATGATGAGATCATTGGTGTACGACAAACTCAAAACGTAACTACGTGCCGACGAGTCTACGTAGCTATGAACAATTAATGACAAATACACTCTACGAGGAAAGAGTGAGGTGCACGTGTCATAGAAACTGCTGTTAATCTAAAGTGAAAACATTGAAACTGAGTTCTATGACGAACGCACGATCTCAAGTTGCATGAGTAACTTATAAAAATATGTGATATGAATCAAAAGATTGAAAAAATAAACACCAAAGAGGGAAAAATAAAAACAAATGATTGCAATAATTAAATAGAAATCAAAACAAAAATTATTAATAAACTTTTAGCTGAATTCAAAGCAAAAATTCTGACTAGACACAGAGATAGTATAATTTCACTAGGGACAAATTTTAGGGTTAAAGAGATTATCTGTAGAGATTTATAAATGTAGTAAAGTACCTCTTCAACGATTGATAGTAATAAAGTTTCTTACATTGTGTGTGGTGAATACATGGTTTATAGAGCTCATAACTTTATAATTCAGTCGAAGCGAACCAGTCGAAACAGAGTCGAAGCGATACAAAGAACCTTTTAAATTTAAAGTTGAATTTTATAAGGAATTATAGCTATATATAAGATGCTTCGTAATCTCGAATCCTGGTTTGTATACAATGTGAATTCAAAGTAAACAGGACATTGAAACGTTTCGGTAAAAGTTTTACCAAGTTTAAAGCATATATTCAGGTTCTAATTTTGGTTGTAGGGATTTCGAAACAAACTTGATTTCTTGTATGGGCGAACCCCAGGCGATTTTCAAGAGAGCATATCTTTTCAAGCTACGAGAATTGTTCCTCTCAGATCACTGCAGTCGGAGAAAGGGGTGGTGTCGATTGCGGGTGTCATCAGACTCCTGTTCTTAGGACTATTTTAATCATAAACATGAATAGGGAGAAATATGGAGACATGATTAGTAATTGTATAGTTTCCGGGATAAATTTCATCCTGTACAAAATTTCTTAACGACTGTGGTACATGCCGCACAATTGGCGCAACACAGTCTTTATTGCCGGATAACTTCTATTGATACATATTTCCAAGTCGCGGTGTCGCCTACTTTGACGGCTTTACAATTTTTTCTGTGTGATTAACAATAGTTTCTGATGAAGTCACTCTTCTATGTCACCAAGCCAAGCACTATTCAAGAGTTTAATAAGAACCTAAAACAAGAAATTAAAACTTGTTTGTGTAAAAATATTTGGAGGGAAATTGCACTTTTCGCACTGGACTTGTCCCCTTTAATAATGGTCTGCCAAAATGTCATAAGCACTGACCGTATTTTTCGTATAATCTAACTTCATACTTGAACATTGTGCTATCAGAATCCCAACGGAATTCATTTACCCTCTCATGCTTAATCTGAAAACTGCATTTCCTTTAAGAGTTCACATCCAGTCCAGATAGGAGTATCCTTCCTGTCATATCGTGACGGAACGGACATGTGACAGGTATGAGTGTTCCTCATTTTCTGTGTTTGCTCTTTGCAGTTGTCCATAAAATTAGTTAATGGTCGTTGCATGCACGAGCAAGTTGCATGGCCTGGGTTGAGTGGTACTCCTGCATCCCTCTCTCCCCAACCATCTTGTAATTACTTAATTGCGTTTTACGATTGTTAAGGGATTTCGCACAGTACAGTATTGCGAAATTTTCTACTTAAAGTTTTATAAGTAAATTACTTAATTGCAAAGACTCGTACGGGTGCATTGTAAACTTCAGGACGGAATTGACTTGACAGTTAATGTACAAAGTGTGGTAGGAGTGGCTTTCGATGCATATGTTCAAATGTGTTTCTTTCCTTCTTAGTGAGTATGTGTGGGGGATACTATAAATTGAAGTGAATGGATTGAGTTTTCACTCCTGTGATTGTGCTAATGAAGTATGAATAAGTAATTGGGGTAATTTACTAAATCATTTGATTATTACAAATTGATGACGTCACAACAAGTGATAATGTAGTATGATAATGTGTTTCCTTGACATATGTCAGTTGTGACTAAGCATCAGATCTGTGGGTTCTGTGGGCAGGAAAAATAATATTTTTAATAATAAAGGCAGCTCCATTCTTGCCTTGCTTCGATTGTAAACAAACGCATCCAGCGGGGAAGAAGGAAAATGAATCGGAATGGAATGTGACGTTAATCCCATGCAAGTGTCCTTTTTCGAAATATATAACATATTGTTGGCTCTCACATTTCCTTTCTCTGCCACTCATCTCTCGATAAAATTTACATAAAACTCACCTAAGCAAATTTTTCTCTCACAGAAAAGTTGAAGGAATGAGGGTCTACACTTGAAAAGGATGCGAACTGTGTACAAACGCATGTGCACAATGGACACTTTGCGAGTATATATAAAAATTGAATATTTGAAACTGTATGTTAAGGTAAAATCAAATAAAATGCCAGCACACAAATTGCTGCTGACAGGAAAGGATTTAGTTAAGCTTCCGTAGAAGTGTGCAAATATTTCGTTTCTACTTTGCTCGCTCGGCAGTTTTTTACCCACAAATGTCAGACATTAGCCACAATAAAAAGGCAAACGACTAACAACGACCGCCCCTAGTCTTACATGGCGGGGATTTGTCGCCACTACTATGCTACTCTTGCGTTTCTGGGCCGCCTCGTTTGTTGCTGCATTGTACGGTTGTGGCAAATCCACAGCAAGGCATTGTCAAGGACGTTAATCAAAGAGCAACGAGAGCAGTAGCGGCAGGAACAGCAGCAGCAGTAGCACCGAGAACAACAACAGTGGAAACTATTACGACTCATAGCGAAGGAGCTTAAAGCCATTTGAAACGTTAAGCAAGTACTTAAGGCATTTTATGGCAGCATATCCAGGCATGCTGCCTTTGTCGTGTGGCATGAGACATATGCCATGTGTGCGTCGAGGGTAATTTTGAAGTATTTATTGTCTGCTTTGTGTGCAGGTGAAACGGATTGCAAATAAGTGAGCAATTCTATTGGAATTTGTGACATTTCCAGCAAACTGCGATCTCCGGTGTATTGTATGTGTATATATATATATATGTTGGTGTGTGTGTGTGTGTGTGTGTGTGTGCATGCGAGGGTGTATTAATGGTTGTTTGCGTATGTGGGTCTATGAGTGTGTCTGCTTATTTCTCATTATTTCAATTCATAGCAAAGTTCAACCTCATTTCGGACAGTTGTGGCTGACAGGATATGCTCGTGTTTCACTGCAACAATTTATAAGGACTGTGTGCGTTTGTGACATGTTTGCAGTGTAAAATTTACATATATTTCATAACGAATACGCACAAATCATAGAAAATGTTCATCGATGTCAGATTGAATGGAATAAGTATTCAAAGAGTCCTTAAAAATTCCAAAGACAGGATTAACGTATCAGCAGATACGAGTAATTGCTTATTGTGGGAATATTCGTAGAATAGGAAGGTGTTGATATGATTATTTTATACACTTTTTCCACTCTCAAATAAACCCGATTTTGTGTCGGTTGAACTAAGTGAGTGTGGGCAGATCCCATAAAGAACAGTAAAGAATCAGTCCTAAAGAACTGTAATCTATCATAAATTAATTAAACTGCCGACTAGATTCCACTCACTGTATGGAAAACTGCATTTCACTAAGAATTTCGATTCAGTGGTATTTATAACACACCAGAAAGTTTAAAGGATTTTAGGTAATTCCCATCAGATATTATATATCACAGAAATTTTAGCACAATAACAGTTCCAAAGAAAATTTTATTCCATTACAGGAAGCACACATTTTCATGGCGGGACGTTCAAAAACTGCCATAAACATAATTCCGTTTATTTATAATACAACGAGCAGCAATCGCAAATGTCCTTGAAGGATTTTCAGTACAAAAGCTAGCAATAATATGCTCGTTGTGCTTTGAACGAAAGCGTAGTTGTACTTTTCGCTCTCTTTCTCTCTCTCCCACTCTCTTCTTCTCTTTTTTAATGCCATATTCTGCATGGGTGCATAGAGAAGCTGATAGCACTGCTATTCGGTAGAATTACTAGAAAACAAAAAACAGAATGTAGAAAAAAACATCAGAATCAAAATGAGCACTGCACCGCACACGCTGACAGCCACACTGTCTGCCATGTTTATTGATACGTGAAAACGGAAATGAAATTCTGTGGCAGAGCATGTGGAGCTGCTGGAATTTTCAACAGATTTGCAGCGCACAGACAAGCAAACTCATCTGTAGAGTCCTCCTCCGCCTCCACACGAGTATTTAAGTGAGGAAATTCACTTGGCATTTACTGCGCTTTCAGCGTTTCAGGCATTTCCTGAACAATTTTCTCCAAATATTTACAGCAAGTTAAAGCATAATAGGCCTCAAATTTAATGCGTCCTACTGCGTACCCACTTATACGAGTACGAGTATTGATGTGAATATTCTAATTCTTGAATTTATTTAAATTACACATATCTATGTCCTTATATCCTTGCAGCCTTGCGCGCTGTGTTGTGTCGCGCAGCAACAGCGGCACGCATCGTGTCGCCGTTGTATTTTTAGCATGTGCCTGTTCATTAGTGATTCGGCGTTGGCACTACAAGTATAGCAAAAATTCTACTTTATTCGCATACGTGTGGGAGTAGCGTCGTAGTTGCTGTGGTTGTTGTTGGTATATAAGTATGTGCTCAATCAAGGATACTCATTCGCAATGAGTGCGATTATATACGCTTATGGTGATGTGTCTACGGGTGCGGATAGAGGTGCGAGTGCTTCTAGAGATGGTGGCGGTGGTGGTGGTGGTATTGGTATATCCTTTTTCAAGTTCAGACCGAAGTCCATTAAAATGATAGCTTCACTTTGCTTGGCAAGGACAAGGTTAAGCGTACGAAACAAACTGTTGATTGTTTATCGATTGTAGGAGAACAGAAAGAAAATATGCTTTCAAATTATTTACAATATTTATATGTAGCATTTGAGTCATGGGTGTGCTCATTATTTATACCTTCAGTCAGTTTTTTTCTTCTTATGAGGAATAGTTAAGCTTAATGTGTCATTTCTTCAAGTTTTTGTAGCACTCAAGTTGTGGCATGGATGATTGTTATGCGGGCTAATTTTTGTAGCAGCAATAATATTGCCCTACAATCCAATTCGCACTTTGGCGAAACTTTTTCACTTATTCGGAACGTTGGTCCTATTTTTAAATTCCCAACCTGTTTTCCTTAAATTTTTAAAGGGGTCCTTGAACTTATTCTAGGCGAGTGTCACCATTATCGAAAATGATTCAAAGTATGTTTGAAATTCATTATATAATGAAAGCATAAAATGAGGGGTGCGTACATTTTTAGTGCATTAGTTTATGTCCTTAAACCGTCCCAACTTATACTTTAGCAACTGAAGTAGTAAGCAGTTGGTCTTGGAAGTGTTTGTCGGTTCCTTTTGTTCTATAATATAATTTTTCTAATTCTTGAACTCTGGCCTTGTGAGTGTACAACAAGAGTGGATAGAAAATGGCTCCAATAATCACATCTTATTGGCGTCAGGGTATACAAGGGCTTTCGAATCATAGAGAGTTCTTCAAGATGGGGTAGCGATCTGTGATTTGTTTGTCAGCTATCAATGATATTCTCAGTTGAAAATGTTGCTTTTACGAGAATGAATCGTTAAGGAACACGGACATCGGCGTAGATTGGTGTCTTCAACAAATTATATCTTATTGTTCATTTTCACTTTAATGGAAAATTTCTAAATAAAATTGTCGGAGTTGGTGAGAGGAAAGTTGACAACTGATTCAGGCCAGCTTAGATATTGCTATAATCATTGTTTGGAAACTTCTTCCGCTGACAGCGTTATGGGGGTGTGAACCTTCCAAATTGACGAATGGCCGATTTTTACGGTCATTTGCAATCATTATGGTCCAAAGACAACGTACTTTTTGTGGCCGGAATTGGAGTTTATTTGTAAATTATACGGTTTCAGGACTACATCTGAATAGTTGTGAATCAGCGACTTTATATTCTACTACTACACTACATAAGAAACGCACTACTTGTAATAAATGCAGTTCATGTATACACATTTATATATAAAATGTTTATAATAATCAAGAGCGCATAATCTGGTAGTCGATTTACATCAATTATAATACTGTGGCAATAAATCAAATTTAGTTTCAATAGGGAACTCATTTTTCAAATGGATTACTTTTGCGTTTGAGTCGTGATCTAAAATATGTAAGTTACACTGTAAGCATTTCTACTTATCCTAATGCTCTTCCTTGTCCCTAATTAAATTACTGCAAAGTTGTATGATATGCTGTCATTACATAATGAGCTTTTAAAAGCCATAAAAATATGGCTATGGCATTACCGCCATCAGCTATGCGTCATTTAGTATATTAATCAAACAACTCAAGGCAAGGACAGAGCGAGCGCTAGCATAAAATTCATTGCTACAGTTCGAACTATTAACATCAAATATTATTTAAGGTTTCATAACATACCCGCATATACTCACAGATATATGCGGAAATATGGATATTGATAGTGTCTGTCATGACAAGTCAAAGTCAAGGAAAAACTGACACGCACATTGGCGCGTATGTGTTTCAATATATTTATCTAAGTATGATGAAACTTCATACAATAGCAGCATTATCGCAAATTGCCAAATGATAGGGAACTATTAAATAATGAGATGAAATGGGAAGTAGTAAAAAATGAGGTGTTTTATAAGGAGTATTAAATGCTGGGCGGTAACTGATTGGCAGCTTTAGTAAATAGAAATTATAAATCTTATTTCCATAAGTCTATAAGTGATGCAGGGAGTGTATGAGCGTGAAGTGGAACATAACAAAACTGTATAGCAATATCTCTTAAAATAAGTTATGACATCTTGACAAGCAGACTCCATTACATGACTTTAAATAAATTTCTTTAAGCAGGGCAAGGAAGCACCTTACAAATGCTGAATATGTTATCCTCTGATATTATGACACGAGATACAAATATTTTAGGTAATAAACCGTATAAATATCTGTCCTTATGTAACTTTCAATTAATCCTATTGTTGCTACAGATGGATAATTTTTCCCTTCCACTTCCAAGATATGATCAGTCTAATTATTTATATATAGAAATGGTTATGCAAAGCTGTAGCATTATGAATTGTTTTCTCACTGGGATCAGTTATACCAATTAACTCAGATTTTCACCATTAGTTTCGAATAGGAACACGAATGAAACGTTGATATTGCCACATTACATTGTACTGATTTTGTAGCCACTTTTTGGTGATCTGTTATAAGGTGGCATAAGACTTTTGGTGACCTGATACATGGTAGCATAAAACTTTTGGTGGCCTATTATATGGTGGCATAGGACTTTTTCTGAATTATTATATGGTCTTAAATGACTTTTAAGCGATTAAAGACATATAGCTCAATGATTTCAATAACGTGTCCTTTTACAGTCAATACACAAGCAATTTTTAAGCATGAAAATTGCCTTTGATCACTGGCTGAGATCTCTCACTATTCGAAATTTCCTGCCAGAGCTTAATTTACCCTCTCCAGTGAAAGAGTTTTTAATTATTAACAATAATGGTCAATTTGTTTGTATAGAAGTCATTGAAATCGCCCGAATTCCGTGGTATTTGTAACAGTTCCTTATGTCACTGGTTACTAACAGAAATATTGCTACGTTTACAGTAATCAAAGTCGATGGTTAGATGGAGAACTCGCTGATCTCTGTTCAAATTATTTGAAAGTCGCTATTCGAAAGTCACTCGATATATCAGTCATATATCCCACCATTTAGGACTAAACACTGGTTACCACATGTTGATCACAGTCAGATACAAAAAACAGAGCGATCAAACTTGAAGAATTAAATTGAATAATGCTAAGAATAGCATCGAAAAGAAATCAGAATGATCTGACGGTATTCCAATATCGAATAGTGATATTTTTTAATCAGTCATCATGCTTTTGCCATCAGTAGTGTTATAAAGACTGTTTTGTCATGCCATGAATACGGTTTGTCATGTTTGTCATGGTTTAGAAAAATTTTGTTTTCTGTAATTCAGGTCGTTTGTTAGATGAAAGTAATGTCCATAATCGTCCAAATGTATGGTATGCTCATCCAAGGTATTTCGTTAAAAGAATTTAGTCAATTGATGAATAATATTGGCATCGTGTGCCATAGTGTCCGTGATATACCAAACCACAAACGTGGTCAGTTCAAGATATTCATGGCGAATTTTGTCCACTGATTCGTTCTACTCCCCTATAAGTTCCAATTATTTGTAACAAAGTCGTTAAGTCAAGATACCACTTGCAACTCTTTCTAGATTTATGGAGAAACTTTTGAACAATTACCAAAAACAAGTCAGAACGAACTTTTAGTAATTATGACTGCTATAAAAGTATGTAAAAAGTCTTCAAATTGAGGTGTCAAATCCTTCCTGCATATTCGTACTCTTTAGCATAAGACTCTACTAATTTGTTTAAAGATTCTTTAAAGAAATTATTATTATTATTATTATTATTATATCTTACACCATAATTAATTATGAGTGCAAGGTGTTGGGGAAATGAGTACTAGCTACAGAGGCTTTCGACTCGAAGAGAAAAGGATTCTTATAGAAAGAAGCATTTTCGAGACCAAGCCCGTGGCAGGATTTGAACCTGCGACCCTCGGGGTGTGAGTCTTTTAAACAAATCATGTTTAACTTTATTTTAAAGTCTCCTTTAAGGAAGCATATTTTCGTTTGCACTCACCTCTTGTTTAAAGTACCATTCTTCAGGTTGTTGTCCACAAAATCTGTTGATTGCGTTTTGTTGTTGGACAATTGTGACTGCTGCAGATTTGTGACTTTTGAATGTGGTTGTTGGGACAGTTGTTGTTGTTGTTGTGACGAATTGAATTGAGTATTTATGTTCGTATTTAAATTGACATTTGTTGTTACCGCTCCCGTTGTTGTTGTTGGTGGTGTGGTGGTGGCAGTGGCATGACTACCACTTAATTGCTTTTGAAAAGTGACCGCGCCACTTAATCCGGAACCCATTGGCATCAAAATAGCACTACTTGCCAAATCCTTCGCGACCAGTGGTTGGCTTATTCTCGCGTCACCCATGTTGTGATGCGAACAGACTGCAGTACGCTGTGGCGACACGCTTAAATACGTGGCGATTGCGGTTTCAGAAGAGGATCGTTGAAAGACTTCTTCTTAATCCCTCCTTTTACTGCATTTTACTTAACTTATAATGCAAAATTTCAGATTTGCATTTGCAGCCGTGTCTTTTCCTTTCTGCTTATAAATAAATGGAAAATGTTATTTCATGAATTATTCACTGACGAATGACTTGTTGGTTGGTTGGCTGGCAAAACTTTTCGCGGCGAATGACCGAGTAGTGCGTCAATGCGTTCAGTTTCGTTGTCTAAACAACAATTTTTGCAATTCCAAATTGTCGACGGCAGTGAGGAGAGTCTTCTTCTTCGTGCTCTCTTTCAATATAAATTATTTATATCCTTGCATGGATGGAGCTCAGCAGTAAGTGCACAGCATGACCGCTCATTGGAGACTCATTAGCAATGTAAATTGGCCAATCTGAAAGAGAGTAAGCAAAGTAATTGATTGTTTGATTATTGAAATACTGCAAATGGATTACTATAATTTTCGGTTAAATCACAAATATTGCATAAAATTAAAGCCCCTCGGTTGGCATTTAAAGCACGTCCCACATCAAACTACAACACGCACATTAACGGCATAACAATGAGCCACTGACGGGCTGAGCTGCGTGTCAAACAAAGCCTCACCGCAGACAATAACAGTGGAGAGCCCTGTACTAAGTAGGTTTCATGTTCTGACTTAACCTTTGCTGTTTTTTTGTTGTTGTTGATTTCTTTACTTGAGAACTTTTTCCTTACTTCATTCAGAGCATGTTTGTGCTTACATTGTTCAATTTCAATTCTCAAATTTCTCCTCAGTCATAGTGTACGTCAACGGCAAGATTTGTACTTGACCCTGAATTGTTCTATTAGGATGTTTTTGTGTTGTTTAATTTAATTTCGTTGATTACATATTTCCACCATTCTGGGTGTATGAGGAAACAATGTTGTAATAAAAAATGTACTGAGCTTATCGTCATACATAGTTGGTGCCTGTCAGTGAGAGCATGTTTGATTGTTTGACTGTATGTGTGTGTTTGGGAGTGTGAGAGCAATTTCGTTATGTATTTTGCATAATAAATTGTGTTAACAAATTATTCGAGTAGCTGCATTTTGCATTGAACGATGCCCTTTGTCCAGAGTAAGTATAGATTGATTGATTTGATCTTTAGTACGACAATAGAACCTTTGAATAAGTGGAATATACGAAATTTGAAAATATTTATTGAAGAGAAATTTGTTCACTTCCTTTTGTGCCACCATGAACATTTCTGGAAGTGAAAATACAAACTTTCTGTAGACAGTCAAGCTATAAGTATGCAGATAAGTTAGAATACCTTATCAAAAGTATCTTGTGCTTGCCCAGAGGATGCTAGCAACTCCTTACAGATTATTTAGTGAACTTCAAGTATTGATTTCTAATAATAAAATATTAGCATATTAAAATGATAAGTAAGAATTTTTTCTGGATATCATAGATTGGGCAAGGATCATTCGGTAAATGTTTCAAACCTCTCATAGCTTAGTGCAGACCAAGTCTGGTCATTTGAGTTTCTATAGAGATTTATTTTACCAGCTTGTTGTTGAAAAATATATATTATCATAGCTTAATTGTGGTTACGGGTAAAAGTCGGAAGAATAGCAGCGTCTTAAGAGATAATTTGGAAGAAAAGTAATTTTTTTCTTATAAGATGACATTAAGAAAGAACTACTTAAAGTGTAATCTGAAGATGACTTTAAGCAAGCACTGCTTAAAGTGTAATCTGTTGATTCCATAAAAGAGTTCGTGCCAAATGAAGATACACTGACTTAAAATTTTTAGTTTAATTTATCAGCAGTTTAATGTTACTATTATATTCTTAAATTTTTTTAGGCAGAAGCAGAGCATTGTGCAAGAAACTTCCTAAGAAATTCTATATAGTCAGTACTGCAGACTGTACCGCTGTGGTGCCGGAAAACGGCGTAGCTAGAGCGTTACGTTAACTGTTTCATTCCTTGCTTTGAATATATTTCTATATTTTTTAAAAGTCGAGGTAAAATTTCTTCAAGTCAAACCTGAATTTTCAATTATTATTATTATATATTACATCATAATTAATTATGTCTGCAAGGACTCCGGGATTGAGTACTACCTAACTTCGGCTCAAACGTTGTTACTGTGAAATTCTCCAAGTTATGTCACTAATATCATTATAATTTTGTTTGTCCTGCAAAACGAAAGCTCTTAAACTATATGACTTTATAAGTCTCTTGAACTCAAATATTTCAGGTCTTCCGTTGGGATTCAAGGTTCTGGATTATCATCGATGCATATTTTTACACTTTTTTAAGTAGATTAAAGAACACCCCAACAAAAGAACTTAATATACCAACTGCTGCTTCAGCAAATCACTCCAATTCAGTCAAACGAATGCTGAACTTGTTTATTCTGAATTTTATTCTTTAATTTTATTCCATACTATACTCCCGATGATTTCGACTGAACGTCTTCTTCCACTTTTCCATTTATTTTCCTATATTTAAATAATCCCACTCCCTGTGAGCATCAACAAAATTGAGTGAAGTTTTAATTAACTGCTTTTATCCTTTTACTTCTCCTCAACTTGTTCATTTATTTTCATATGAATTTTTGGTAAAATGAAATGTACAAAAGGCTCTTATTTAAGCTATGCATTAAGATGGCATTAGTGCCTTAAGCATTTAAGCTATTGAATCGTAAATGCATTTTTCTCCATACTGAATCTGTAAGCAGTTCCCGCTCTCTCGCTCTCTCTCTCTCTCTTTCCAACGCTAGTGAAATTCTACTCCACTCCCACGCGACAACGCAATTGCAAACGCGTCATTTACGATTACAAATTGTATTGGCGTGTAAAAGTGTAAAAAGTAGCTAGTAACCGCGGACCCCCTGAAAGTATGCAATGTGAGAAGCATGCAATGTGAGAAGCATGCAATGCTTGCGTGCGATAGAACTAAGCGTGCGTGTGCGTGAGGGTACGGTTCTCGTGTGTGTGTATGTGTGTGTGTGTGGGAGTGTAGGTGTTAACACGTTTATACGTGACAAAGTGCAAAAGAAAGAAAATTTCAATAAAAAAGCACTTTTCAACTTTGACTTTTCACCATTTCAAAGCCAAGCAATGCACCTGAGCAATGCCAGCTATGAGAGAATGCCTAAGCATGCCAGCAAAAATGTCATGGAGCGTGGAGTAAAATTGCCCTTTTCTTACTGGCGGACTAGCGTGAGTTTAATTTACGCTTAAATGCGTCTGCTGTGAAAGCTTTGCCTGCCGTTATCAGTTTTATACATTTTAATTAAAGCATTTGTTTCAGTTATTCCCCTGTAATCCAAGTGTGTTTAGGTGTGGGCGTCTGTGCGTTTCAGGGAGTGGGTTCGACCTTTCCCCAAACAAAACACTTCCATGCCACAGCCACAACCCCACACTCTCACCCACACTCAAGCATATCCATACTCATGCAAGTATGTTTGCTACAAAGCGCAAGTAATTACTCTCCGCTGCAAAGGTAGTTAAGTGCTTTCGCATTCTTGTCGTCATACTCGTACTTTTGCATAAATGGATACAGTACGCCTACATTTCCATTGTGCTCATTACAAACGGAATACTTTCGCTACATTTGTTGGGCGGAAATGAAAGCAGCACAAAGGGGTAGTAAATTCTTGTCGATCTTATCGACTGTGTGTAGTCTGTATTATGTAGAATAGTGCTACAGATGCACTACTTTCTCTCTCGAAGGATATGAAATGTGGATAGGATAACAGAAGATAAATTAGAATGTGAAGAAGACTTATAATGCGAGACACAATGCTATACTGGGGTATAAGGATAAATAAAACAACATGAGATATACAGCAAAATAAAAATAAAGAAATTCTAATTGAGAAAAGGTCCCAGTATCTGATTTATATAGACATAAGGCAGAACCTCTTCTTTACACAAGTCGTACTTCTAGGATGATTGTATATGCGGCCAAAGTTAAACGCTGAGGGAGCTCAAGGAATGTGTTCAACTGCTACTACTCTGAATACTATAAAGGTGGCCTTCGAAGGTTCTCAGATACAGTTTAACCTATCTATAAAATTCCGACTAGTGTCTCGTGTATTTAGTGGGGTGAGTTCTGGTGTCCATGAATTCTAGAATCAAACTGTCAAAGTATTGCCTACATTGCAAGCATAGCACAGTTTTGCATATGTTTCCGAACCTTATAAACTCTGAAAACTGCTTACGCACATAGGTTACTCATCTCTATACAGTAAATCCTATCAGAAGTAGCGATAACTTTTTACATGATACTGCACAATAGGTCCTTCCGGGCCGCGGTGCTAGAACTCCCTAATATATTAAATGATACTGCAGATTATAAACATAATTATGTACTAATATGCGAGTAATCCATAAATTACCATGCCTTCTTATTGGAATCTGGAAAGTCATCCCAAAGGGCCAGCAGATTGGTGCGATCAGTAATTACTTGTAAGTTGTTTATCCCCCTCTCTCCATTTGTTTCTAAGTGGGAGGTGTCTTTTATACTCTCCTGAGATTGTAGGTTATCTCGCAGTCGGTTTAATTCGTATTTTACCTGCTATGCAGGGTTTCTTTGTACATGTGTTTAACCCAGAGTTCTTAGTGACATGCTTTTTATAGTCACACCAAATTTCCCGGTAGTTTGTAGTTGAGTAGTGCAGCCAACACCTCCCTGCTTGTTGCCCTGATTTCGTTTACAATCCACCGCGGGCTGAGCATGAAGTGCTCTTAAAACATATTGAATGGATGCTGGTGGCATATATGAAATATGTGTAGAAAAAACATTGTAAATGTCAGTATTGAAGGCTGGTGGGAGGAGCTGTTAGCAATTTGGAAGCATTCAATGTACTTACATCCATGATTATTAAAAATAATATATAAATACACGTATCCTTGCGGCGTAGGAAGGAAAAGTTAATGTATGTGTAGCATGTACAGTTGCTTTATTCGCCCTTCATGCTTTAATAATGTATGCTGTTTTGCTACGCCCACTTTACTAGTATGCTAATCCGGCGCAACTAATTAATCGGCACCTAGACGCACACCATCACACCACCCACTCACCAATTCACCCAGTTACCTACTTTCGCTTTTACGGTTTTCTAATGTTCTGAGCCAAATTTACGACAGGGCGCGTTTGTTTGCAGAATGCAGAATATTATGCGAATTTTTCCACGTTTATTTATAGTCTGTGCGGTTGTTGTGGTTGTAGGTGAATATGGCAGGATTCTCCGTATCAGAGCTAAGAGTACTTACAAGGCGTTTAAGTTATTTAAGAATTCTTGTCTCAGCTCATCTTTTAAGCAAATTTAGATTACACAAAATTCAATATTAAATAAATTCGGTTCATGGCTGATAAAGAATGCAAAAGCAATTTAGTTAAGTGATAACCTTGAATTAACATTTTGTGTGTAATTGTTTTGGCAACTGCTCACAATATTTTTTCTTTTCATTTTGCATATTACTAATTAAAAACTTTTCGTCCTTCCTGCCTACATAGATATGTTTACGAGTCTATTCCTCGCCATAATTACCTGCTGACATGACAGCCGCAAAACTTTTGCCAAAAATTAGCTTAGGCGTAATTATCGCCGCACATTCACCACCATTGCAAATGTCCCGGCTGTCCCGGGAGGGGGTCTGCAGTCAGTTTGGAATTTTCTATGCTAATTTGCAGATACATTTCGAAAGACGGAGTTTATAATTAGACTATGCTTGCCTGACTTGCAATAATTACATTTGTGTTAGTGCCATTCTTACTATGCCTGCGTAGGTGTATGAGTGGAAAATTACAAAAACTTTGATGCCTCAGCGACATTCATTATCATAAAAGTGGAATAATGGCATTTGTTCATGCTTTAACAATTCTTGCTTTAGAAGAAGTAAAAGTAAAGCTAAAGTTTTACCAGATAACGTACAATTCGTAGTTATCCTTTTATTGCCTAACGAAGAGACTGCGTAAGAAGCAAATAGATTAGAGAAATTCACGCGTTCCACGAAATGCATTTCATGTTTTTTCACGACTGCGAAACGGCTTCAGATTAAAATTAATTATGATCTTCTCACTACAATCGACTAATTAATAATCTCCCCCCAATAACTTGCCCAGCACTCTTAAGTGGGCTACTTAAAATTTGCTGTTCACTACCAAAGTTCTTGTCGGACTTCATTGAAAATAATGCAGCGTTAATTACATTGGAAATTAAGGATAGCAGGGATTGTTTGGATAAGAAATTTATAAATATTTCAGCATTGATTCTAGATCTGATTCTAATTCAGAATTGTTTAACAATTGGTCTAAAATAGCAAGCTGATGATACAAATATATCAACTTATACAAGGTGGATTCCAAAGTATTCAAGACTTTTTAAAGAGGAGAGTGGTTGATGATTAAATAGCAAATATAAAATAAATATTTTTGCAAAGTGCTGTTTACTTTGTAATGCACCTTCTATTACCATTACCATTCTACTGCACTGCAAATTCCATTGCCAGAACAATGACAACAAGAACCAAACCCCAAAGTAGCCACCGAAAGTTGCACAAACAGACTGATCTTTGATGAATTCACGCAGGGTTTGGATAGAATCTGCAGTGATCACATATTTCGCTTGGCCAGCAAGTGGTTCAACATTTATGTCCTCACGACCGTTTTTAAGCCGCGTATACTACTCATGAACACCGCCACGGCAAAAGAATCATCACCATTAACTTAGTTTAGCAATTGAAACGTTTCGGTGGAAGTTAAAAGAAAAAATGTATAGTAGATCATTGTTCGATGACACCAACATACTGTCGCTTCAGACGCAATAACTTTTGAGAGTACATCACTAAGCGATGTACCTTTCTTTGCCAATAGATCCACTTACTAGAAATGCCTAACTTTCAAAAGTCCTGCTTACTTCGTCCTGCAACTTGCAATTTAATCAGCCAGTTGTCAGCACTCATTGCACAAACAAAGGAGATGGTCCTTTTGACGCCGTTGATAATTTTGTTCCCTTGTGATGACTTTATTGGGCCTTGCCAATATAATGTCTCGGTTATAGTATCGCAGTTGAACTTACAATGTAGCTTTAGTCCTTATTAAATACAAGTATGACCATCTGCAATTTTACCATTTCTTTGTTAATGAAAACTTAACTTTGTCTTGAACGGAACAATGTGCGTTATATATAAAATTCAACTAATAGCTGCCATGTCCTCACGTGTGTGATGGGAATATTTAACATATTCAACAGATTGTAGCGATTCGATTGCTAGAGTAACTTATGCTGAACACTTCCACCAGATCTACAACGGACTCGTTTACCTTCCAACAGAGAATATTTAACGCGGCGTCAAATTATTCAATGAGTCCTCATTAGCTTTGTCGAATTTAAACATGAGAATATTAAGAAGCATCCCGGCAATGGTCGCCGTGTTATATCAAACTATGAATATCTAATACAATGTCTTATGTTCGTGGGCTAATCGCAGAATCTGCGAAACAACCCGCTATCGGGTTACGGCAATGGAATGTCTACGTTGCATTAAAGTTATAGAGACAAAATACATTATAATTGGGAAACTATAATCAAGAACTATGACATACTCTTCTCAATTCGGTCAGCTACTTATAGTACAACAGAAGTCCTTATGAATCTGTACAAGAGTATAGAGAAGAGTACAAGAGAAGTCCGTATGAATCCGTAGGTAGACATGCCACAAATTTTCCATGGTAGCGTACCTCTGAGAACTAATGGAGACCGTGTGTTCCTTTCTTTCCATACAATGACTCCTTGAGGTAGTAGCATATACAAGAGTGATTCTATACGAAAGCTCTTGGTCTGGATTATTATGAGTTTATAGTATAATTCCACACTTAAAAATCGCAATTGTGTGCCTCAATATTGAAAGCTTGAAGATAACTTCTATTCGGAATGGCCAACATAGTAATTTGAAATCTGAACAGTAAAAGTTTTACTCATTTTTATTCAACACTCATCAAACCAAAGTACTCTTTTTGATTTATAATTATAATAACTTCTTTTCGCACATTAAGTTTCCCGGAGGACACAAACGTGCATTTAAAAAAGGACTCAATTCAAAATTACTTTTTGGATTGTACCACTTTCCTTAAGATCGCCTGTTTCAACTAAGTAGGGTCCATTGTGCCATGCGAGAGTAAAAGCAGCTTCACCCACCGAAACAAGCTAAAATCATCAGGGGAAAATTGCTACTCTTCTACTAGGTTTCGATTGCTTGTCTGAGTTAAACCAGGCTTCAGTTTCGTCTGACTTAAACAACTCATACCCATATCGCACACAAACTTCCATAGCCATTACGTCCCTGCATGCCACGAGTACGAACATGATTGCTTCAACTTGTTTTGGTAATTCCGTCAACTTTTTCCTTACCCTCATTGAAATTTGCATACTGGCACATGCAACGCGGTTTTAGCCTCGCTCGTTCATACTGCCACGGCCGCCACTTCAAGTTACTCGTAAGTGCAAATGCACCTGGCATGTTTTCATATATTTTCCGACACAATTCTATAGAAATGTACGAGTATTTTCCGACTTCTACTATGTGAGGGATTATGTGGCATAGAAAAGTGCTCCACGTGTGCCATGTCGAGCGTAAAACGCACAAAATAATCAATTATAAGCAGCATGGCTGGGGCACAATCACAGGAGAGCAATACGAAGTCAACACATTTTTCAGATTTTGATAAGAATGTTCGCCTTTATTCTTTTCAAAGTCGTTCTCTGGCAGAGCGTACCTACCTACTTACTTACTTCCACAACTTATCTCGGAACAAATAAATAAATTCAAGAATGAAAGGTTATCGCTAGCGAATTTGGCGTATTCGTATGTGAATTTCATATTGAGCCATTCAAGCGTTTCCGCACGCGCCTTTGTGTGCTTCAAGAATCCTTCGCTTTGACTTGACGTAATATTGCAATCACACATTTGTGCAGAGGAACAGCGTCGAAATGCGTATGAGCAAAAAAAGGAAAAACAAAGCAGGCTACGGTGCTGTGCTGCTACTTCTACGGTGGTTGTTGTCGTTGTTGTTGTTGTTGTTGTTGATGATGATGATGACGATGATGGTGCTGCTTCTGAGATAAGATATCACGCTCCGCACCATGTCACGGTGAGCTTAACGAGGGCAATTCCCGATTTCCCACATTAAATTATATTGTACAAGTATATCTTTTTGCACACCCCCTGCCCACCTCGCGAAGCTACTTAAACCCACCCGAGTGTGAGTGAGTTCAGTCGAGTGCCTGCCCAGCGCTCAGCTACAAAAGCAGCATCTGCTCGCTAGACACCATGGCGAATGTAGACGATAAGCGACGGCTTCGCAAGGCGCTGCATAGGTTAGTACTCTCGCTCTCGTCATTACTGCTGTCGAATGGTGGGCAGGAGCACGGCTAGGATTCTGACCCTGACCCAACACGACTGTGGTGTGGTTGGGGAATCCTCTTCACAAGCTTGCTAGGCTTGCTCATACACAAAGTATCTGCTGGAGCCTGACACTCTAAGCAGCGGAGAGCAGCACAAAGCTAGAATATTATATTTTGTAACTTTTTAGATTTAATTATAATTAAGCGAACTTGGCTTTATTCGGCGGCTGCTGCTGCTGCTGCTCTGTGCACTTTTGTGTGGATTCATGAGTTTTGGTTTATATTAATTTGCGTTTTCTTTTCATGCCTTTGGATTATACGATTAAAAGAAGAAAATGCTGGATGGGTGCAGTTATCACAGGTGTTTACATGGAGAAAAAAGTACCTAAGTATACAGGAGGCAATATATAACTAGAAGCACGTAACATTTATATTTATTCTGACAATATTTGGAATCGATTTATTGGAGTTCCTTCTCCAAGTAGCAGTGAAAGTTATGGTATATAAATATAGTGTACTACCAGCAGGCAAAATACTCTAAGAGGCTGCTTTATGGGCTTCTTTGGATCAAATATATGGAGCTGAAAACATCATCGTCATTTTAAAGTGCTTAAGTAATGCAAAATAGTCCACATTCATATATTTTATCACTCAGTCAAGCTTCGCAAAATTTAAAAATTGACGAATTTTCAGAAAATAGTGACACTGACTTCAACAGGCAAGTGGGAATCCCTGACAATTTCGTCCGTATGAAGAGATGAAAATCTATGGATCTGAATCTCAGTATGATGGATTTAATTGTATCTGAGGGCTAAAGTGCTACAGTTCTTGCATTTAAACCTCCAAAAAGAGGAAGCAGTTCTATGGTTGAAATTACCTGAAGCAAACTATCCTGTGGCGTAACTAAATTTACCAGCCCCGAAGCCTTACTGGGAGCGAATTGTACAAGAAAAGGGAAATGGAATTTTATATTCCTGAATGGATGCCAATTTGATTTGTAATGATCAGCTTTATACTGAACATAAAATGTTGCTGAATGTTGTATTTGTTCTATTAATTTTGTAGGGTAAGGAAGTTCAAATTGTCTGGAAGCAGGTTGAAAGCTTTAACTAGTTGTCTTCATTAGTTGCCATAAAATAACTAAAAAGGATTTTGAAAGAGATCAGCAGAACAAATACTTCCGGCAATTCTAGTAAAATTACCGAAAAGATTACATAGAGCCTTTTTTAAATATAATATAATTAAATTTTTAACAGACTTTTTTTGGTTTTGTTTAATTACGAGATGTTTAGGAATCTGGAATGAAGGATAAATTGTGTTCAAAGTAGTACTACAAAAATTTTGTCTTTTAATGCCTGTTTAAGTAATGCACAATTGTAGTAATTTGAAGGAACAATTAACAAATATAATTAGCAAACAATTGAAATGAATAAAAGCTCTGAAAAACACGTCCTATAAAAAGCATAAATTTGCACTTCCCCTTGTTTCAACAACTATGCTAAATTGAGTGTTGAAGCTGCATTTACAAACGCGTACACGTGCCGCGATATTTTACAATGCAATTCGAATTGTGTAAACAATTCAAACACACATGTTTACATATTGACTCATAGAATCCTCCGAACTGTAAACTGAATATCTTGGGCACAGTTTTCATAGCTCAACGATCCGCATTCAGTATACAATTTCAATAATGAGAATGCATTTCTGCACTGGAACTTACTTTCAGTATTCTTGTGAAAATAGAAAATGTAAAACAATATATATCTACAATATATATACGAAATATATGTTTGAAGAACGGCTTCACTATGGAGGAAATCAGATTTGTTTATAATCGTAAGTAATAAATATGTTCTGTACTTTCGCCTTGGACCACAGATTTGATGGCAACAGGAAGGGCCACTATTGTGAAGAAGTTCGTTTTGATCGGCATTTATTTGAATGTTGCTACCACAATTATGATCATCACCTCATATAGTTAGTATAGCTTGTTATACATTGAACAAAACAACGTTTAGTATACAAGAGGTGTCTCTGTCAGTCGTAGAGACTGTTGAATTAATGATATTGGAAATTTCTCAAACACCTCAGTCAGTATTCAGTACTCGTACATACCATAAAATTCCATACAAACTTCTGGTTATATGTTATATATAACTCTACCATTGAACCGACAGTTTGTTGGTCTTCTCGAAATGCCTGCGTTTGATCGCCAGCTTGGCTGTAGTGAGGGGGATGTCTATGCCTAAAGAAGGGTGCAATTTGGAGAGTAGTGTGTCTGCTTTATATCAAGCTCATCTGCTTCGCTATTTCTCTCCATGTCTGTGTGACCAGACTAGGTGAACTATGGGATTCATGGAATTCGTTTAGAGCTGACTGACATTGCAGGAGGCTTGAGAACGACGACCGCAAGAGATCTAATGGCAGCTTGGCTATCCGAGAAGACTTTAATGCTGATACTAAAAACCCCTTTTCTTAGAACCCAATTCACTGCTTGGTAAATTGCCATTACTTCTGCCTGTAAGACACTGCAATGGTCAGTGATGACTAATCATGAAAAAACTTTACCTTCACCTGCATGTAAAAAGTCCTGATTTTGCTGTCTTGATCTTTGCTAAGCCAATGCCTTGATTGATGTTGGCCGTTACTCTCCTTTGGCATTGATATTAGGATTCCTGACTCAGTCTTTGATAATAGCATCTCTTTCTATCATATTAAGAGTTTGTGTGGTTGATATCCCTTTCTCACTAAAGGACTTATTTGCACAAAAGCAACCGTATGATCGATATTTGTGTTCAGTTGGAAGCTGGAAGTAGCAGCAATGGGAGGGGTTTAGAAATAGAATGAACCTTATGTAAAGGTAAAAAGGGTTTAAGTCAGAAAAGAAAATTTTGTTAATTGAATTGCTCAAAAATGAAACGACGTACATTGAAGCCAAACTATATCATATCATTCCAGTGATCCGAACTATTTGTATAAACAAATTTTCCTAAAAAGGTATACTCAATACCCTATTTAGAGGGCGCAAAGGAATTTTATGTCGGCATTTCTTCGAAATTCAATTTCCATTGGTACGCTCGGGCGAGACTGGGTAATCTATTAATTAACGATCAATGAATGGACAATGTTTAGATAAATGAGTGAGTCATCATCTACTTAACTGGAAGCACTAATTACTAGTCGTCTACATCCCTGTAGGATTTGTACCAACGCACTCTAGTTTACCCCTAAGCAAACACGGCCAATTACTGGCAAATAAATATCAACCCTCTAAGTTGACATTTTCTGTACATAACACGAAGATTAATTAGCAGTATCCACTTCCAACCTGCGACCGCAACTAGTCGAATAATAGAATAGAAATGCATTTGTGCTAAATTCAAACCCTGTGCCACCTCTAATTGAGCACTTTTAAGTTCAATCTCATGTCCAAATGGGCTTGACTAATTTTGATTGTTTGTGCAAATTCAGTCAGTGTCAGTTAATTGGGAAATGCACTGACGTCACGACCGTGAGCTCATACCACACAAGCTTAAATCTATTTTCAGGCTAATTGACGTTTGTGTGAAACATCTAAAATTGTGTGAATGGTCAAATATAAATTTACAAAATTATTACAGTGGGTACAGTTAAGCTGATTGTAGAAATGGGTGTGGCGTTAATTGGCTGGGTCTGAAAGTGATTGAATGAAGCTGCTGCCATGTGACATAACTTATGAATAGTTCCTAAATCTAAAGAACTAGGGGAAAACATAGATTTTGCCTATCAAAGTGAGTCTGCGGAATCCTACTACAAGTCGAATGGGAGAATGGGAAAGGGAGGATCATTTGTGTGTGAATACAAATTGATGTTTACTGAGCAAAGACCCCATGAGTTCCCTACAAGTTTCTTGGTAGCTGTTGTTCCTATTGGATAGCACTTGATTACATAATTTAGGTGAGTTTCCTCGGTATGTTCTTCATATACGAGTATAAGTAGGAGTCAAGCAGGACATCGGTGTTTGGAATTACTTCTGTGGTTTTTATATACAGCGTAGTTCTTTTTATATGAGGTTTTAAAGTGTTTTAGTGCTTTTTGCATTGACACTATTTCCATGCGGGTTTGACTGCATTTGTATCACCAGTTGTTCCATCATCTTATAACTGAGTTGTCATCTTCATGGTTTAATGGTTTGTAGCATTTAGTGCTGAGGCATACTTCAGTACTGAGGCATACCTGAGTGCTGAGGCATACTTTACTGCTTAGGCATACTTCTGTGCTGAGGCATACCAATCGCTACATCATCGTTGCTTTTTCTATGTGCATATGGAACAGTTATATGAGGTTTAATGAAGCTTCGGAAGTGAGGCGACAGGAAGATAGATAAGGAGTAATTAAAGAAGATTGAGTGGCTTCAGTAATTTGCAAATATTAAATACATTTAAGTCAAAAGCTAAACGCACCTTTCAGACCACCCAATAGAAACATATTTCTTTTTGTTTCTGCACACTTCACACAAATTGCTTTTACATAAAATAGTTTTACACTTTTAATGAGGTTCTCGAGTGCACTTCAATGCACTCCGACTTCTGTACATTTTGCTGCCACTCCCGGCCTCGGTCCCCCGTTAACGCAACACGTTTCCAGCCGCGCCATCGAGTTTCGCAATTATAAACAGTTGCAGCAATTAAGTGTGCCATTAACTTTCGAGTATGACTGACATTTGCGATAACAATCTCGCTGTGCATAGCTTTAGAATACTTTAGACTCTTCTCTGACGCGTACGGCTCGTTACTGTTTGCGTTTCGATAATTTATTGCGTCTCGTAAAGTTAATAATCGCATTCAATTTATAGACTATTGAGCAATATTGTTTGTTTGCACTGATAAAATTAAAGCTTTTTGATTTTTGGCTCAGCAAAATCTGCCCGGAAGTGATGGACTTCCTTAGACTGTTTGCTGAGCGGTAATTTATTTGGCTTCCACTCATTTCCTCTAATTAGTTACTAATTTGTGATCATTACAAGCTGACATTTGCTGATTTATGTCGCAATTGCATCGCTCACAATTGTTAATGACTGCAAATTACACTCGCGTAGTCGAGGGGCTGCTCACGTACTTGTGCAGAACTTTCCACGCGAAGGTCCTCCCGATTGTTTGCCATTGTTTTCAGGCCAACATGGAACAAAAACGCCGCCGCCATGGCGCACACGTATCACATTTCAACTACTTAATTAATAATTAATTGGAGGAATTCACGACTAATAAAATGTTAAATGGAATATGAATTCAATCATAATTGGTGGCAAATTGCTACGGGAATGAAGGATCATAGAAGCAGGAAGAACCCTTTATAGTATTGAAGTATGTACCCCTTAAGACAACTTGTGTGCTCTTATGCCAAATAAAGAAATACCTGCAAGTAGTGATATTGTCACTGCAACAACAATTACACACAACAATTGAGAAAAGAAACAACTGTTCAAATATAACAATTAATTAAAAATGCAATAAAAACATATTTTTTGTGAGGTCGGACAAGTAAGGAAATTTCTCATATTTTTATGGCGAGAAAAACTTAATATTATTATTATTATTACTATTATTTATAAGAGAAGAAGAAATGAGTAACAGGATAATCTCTCGCTGTACTCAGTGGGACTGATATTGATGCTAATTTTTCATTGCGTTAAGATTCATTCGCAGTGTCAATAAACTTAGATGTCAGAAACAAGTTAAGCTATAAAAGTTTTTTAAACTCATCGTGGTCGAAAAGGATTTCACCAAAAACTTTTCTCTCTAGAATTTTCTCCTTTTTGATTGCTACTGATAATTTCTGAATATTTATTAAGAAACTTGATTGAATCAGATAATCGTTGAAAAAGTTCAAATCGCTAAGAAATGGCCATGACCCAGTTCTCGATGTGCACCTCGATTTTCTTCGGCTTCGATTCACCAGGAGAAGTCAAACTATATTGACTGTTCTTTGGTGTATTGGCATAAATCCGTGTTTCGTTTACAATTACGAAACGGCGCAAAAACTTATGCGAATTGCGATTGAACAACGCCAAACACTCCTTTGAATTTGTCAAACGTTTGCGTTTGTGGTCAGTTGTGAGCAAACGCGGCACCCATCTTTCGGATAGGTTTTTCATATCCAAATATTTATGCAAAATTTAAATCACTGATCCTTGTGATAAGCCTGTAACCCCTTTAAGTTCTCTCACCTTAACTCGCCCATCGTCCAATATCATACCGAGGATTTTATCAACCATTTATGGTGTGGTGACCTCAATTGGGTGACCAGAACGTTCGGCGTCACTTGTGCTGCTACGACTGTACCGAAATTGAGTAAACCAGTGGTGGTTTGTTCAAATCGATAGTGAAGAGTCCCCACAATACTTTTGTGCATTTGTGTAGGTAGAGTTCTTTTCAAAGATGCTTCTTGATAAGCAAAATGTTGGATCAGGCACTTATTGACCCACCCTCCTATAACTGTTTGCATAAAAAAGGATCTGTTTTTAGGACAAGTCTGTGAAATTTTTCTCTCTCCTTCCTCTAAGTTTCCAATGAAGAACATACGAGTATTGGATAAAAAAGGATCTGTTTTTAGGATCGCTCTGTGAAATTTTTCACTCTTCTTCCGCTAAGCTTAGTATACATCCACTTTCCAATGAGGAACATACGAGTATTGGTTTATAAAGTTGGTAATTTTAAAGTGGAATTTTTTCATGAAATAGGGCCCTGACCACACCTGAGCGTTTTTTATAAATGCTTTTTTTACAGGTACTAATAAAACGCAAACAGCAGCAACACGCGCATTTTAACCCGCAATGACACTTGAGGTCGAGCATTCTGCAACACCCCCAACATTGTGCATTAGTGTACTCGTGCACAGCTGAAATGCAGCAAACTAATTCCCCATTTGTGAGCAGTTTAAGTAAAATTTCACATAATTATTTTCTTTTTTGGTTTTTGCTACAAAGAACAAACAATCACATGAGCCGCAGGAGACGGCAGCCGAGGGGCCCCGCTGTTAATTTCCCTGAAACCACATCAAAAAAATATAAAAATCTGAGAAAATTTCAGAGGCAAACATGCGAATTCGTAACTCCTCAGGTGCCACAAAAATACAGAAACAAAATCAGAAAAGAATAAAAATAAGCAGAGAAGATCTACAGTCGGTTGTGTCGGTTGCGTTTATAAATGTACTACAAAGCTAAGGGTGACTCTCAGTACTCTCTTTAAGTAATCTTCCAAATGCTGGAAGGGTCTGAAAATGATGTGCAAATATAGTATACACAGCAACATAGGCTAGAAATGTTCTCTATAATGATCCACGGAGGTGATGCTTTTGTGTTTCTAATGACATGTTTCCCGGAAGTCAGATTAAAGAAAGCCGACGTTTGGGTCGTTCTATTTCCATATAAATTAATATAGGTATATAGAAATAGACCAAATTATATACTTAGAATGCTTACAAACTTATAAAATTTCAACCAAGTATCTCTTTTTGTTCTGAATATCTGCTTTTTTCAGGAATATACATATGGAAAGGGGGTGCGTTTGTGGTAAGAACTGCTCTATAAGTTAAATAGGTAAATTATGTAAGTGTTAAGTTGCGGTTTTCGTGGTTCAAGCTACTGCAAAGGACTATAACGCTCCTCTTGGATTCACATATAAGAATTCAGCTCAATATCTCTTTACTTCGATTTGGTGTTTTTCGCACAGTTCTCTCAGCAAAAAAGATATTGAGCTGAAATTGTGTATGTTAATGCTTCCAAGATGAGTGTTATAGTGTTTGGAGTAGTTTGGACCACAAAAATACCAACTCATATACATATAAAAATATACGCCCATATCTACCATGCCTCCTTTTGACCATTATAAACATTTTGTCCTACCCAACATACTCTGCAAAACGTATGTAGTGTGTAAAAAGTATCCCTAGATACAAAAGTATCTCGACACGGCCGCAATAATATGCAGCCAACACTCACAATTTTCATAATGCTCTGCCTTTTGCCACATGCCACAAGCGCCGCACACACATGAACACTCCGCTGGTCGCTTTTAACGCTTTAACATATTAAATAAAGCCTACGACGTGTCTAGCTGCAACTTAGCTCGGTGCAGGTGCACCTAGTTCAGTCGGTGCAAGTGCACTCAGTGCAGTCGGTGAGAATTAGACTCGGTGTTGCCCGTGTAGTTGTGACAGCAGCAAGTGTTGCTGTGCATATTATAATTTTGCTGGTTGTTGTTGTGGTGACAGTGGTTTTTATACCCTTTAACCTTAATAATAATAAATGGAAATGGAGAATATGGTCATATATATTTTTTGCCACACCCACTTTTAACAGAATTTCATAACTAAAGATCTATACAAAATTTGTGAATGATATTTTTTGTGCATATGCATATTGCGACTATAATTTCATAAGCAAGAAATAATGGTGGCTGATATAAAGGACACGCCTACTTCAGACATAAACAACTGTCGCGACGCACTTTAAATTACCGCAGAATACTCCTATTTATGATATACACATGTATACATTTTAGTGGTAAAGTATCGTTATTAGTCAGCATATCATAATTTTACTGCCACTGCCACTATTGAAACATGTTCATAACTCGGTCCCTATATAAGATTCATCGAGGAAACCTCAATTGCTCACTATGCCGGAATAAGATACTAAATGAAAAGTGAGCGGATTAGCTCCAGGCCCCACCCACTACAAATATATCTATGAATAGCTCGAGATCTAAAAAAGGATTTGTCAATAAAACTTGCACTAATGGTACAGAATGGGACTTTGAAACTTAGTGCTCATTATGGTGATAATAATTCAATTGCCACACCTATCTTTATATAGAATTCAGCAGAATCAAAAATGTTCTTATAAAGAGTTTAGCTTTAAGTTATATGGAGTTATCTGTAATGTCACCAAGTTTTGACTCGTACGCCCACTTTATTTGTATGAGAGTGATTTGATAAATTATTTTAAGGATATGTCGTTGTTGGTGTAACTGGACTTAAGCCTACGTCACAGGTTTCCTTTTAATTATGTATGCTTAAATAATAAGTCCTCATATTGTGGATCAAGTGCGTCTGGCTTAAACTTTTTAGCCTGTTTCTTCGTAAACAGTTAAGAAAACAAAATTGTGAAATAATTTGCATTTGTTGTTGTTTTTTTCGTTTTCATTGAATCAGCCGACGGCGTTTTGTATTTGTTGCTTTTATTGCCGTTGTGGTGGCTGCTCCGCCAATAGCTCAACCACCAGCGGCGTCTGCCACTGCCGCCACTTGCACCGCTGCCACGTATAGTGGCACAATTTGCGTTTTCTTCAGCATTTTCTTGCTACATTCAAATTGAATATTTATTCCACTGACATTTAAATGTGTGCAATGCTGGCAACGCGCATTGGCGTGGCGCTTCGATGACGTCGCCTACAGACCCAACTGCGCATCCCCATTCCCCCAGTTAACCTCAAAACGGAAATCTTTGAGAATTATGCGAGTATGTGTGCACCTCAGACGACTCACGGTCTGCGGCTTATTTTTTACGTCTGTCGTATTTCTTGGCGCTCTTTGCTTGCCAGCACGGAAAATGCCAATATCCAAGAAGCCAACAGATTTCTTGGGCACAATTAGTTAGCAGTTTAAATGCTCGGAAAATATTTATTACCCACGTTGAGAAGACTTCATGTTATTGATTCTTATTTGAAGAGTAAAATTTCGTAGATTTCTCCACTACACTTCTTTCGAATTTACTTGACTAAGGATGAAATGTGAAAGGAACGGTTGAGAAAAGTTTGGCAGCATTATCCTCGGTAGAGATGCATAATTTCAAAAATACGAGTATCTGAATATCTGTGTGTCGAATTGTTACTTGTGCCTGTAGAAATTAGGGTTGCGTGGCAGACAAGTGAAGCGCAACAAATAAGTTGGACATAAGAGAATGCAGCGATGCTACTCAAAACACCTTTGTGGGGCCATTTTTGTGGCGAGTAAATTAAGTATTCAAATGCAGGTGAAGGAACCTAAAGCAGAGAGAATCAGCAGTCAAGTTATAGTGCAATCATTCTACGCAGTGGTGTACTTTGATTTGTGGCCACCATAAATGCTCTTTTCAGCTCTTGCTGCTGTTACATGAAGGCGTCTGCTGTAAGACAAATTTTTGGACAATCCAAGGATTAAATTAGTCCCTTATCTTATTAGCATGTTCTACTTTGACACAAATGAAGCGTATAGCAGAAGATATAGTCCAATTATTTCACTTTCTTCTGCTTCTACTTGATTTCGTTTCTTTCGTATCGTTTTATATTCTAAATCTTGTGGAATTGAAACTTAGCATACCCGGAATCCTTGAGCTTTCATTGAAAACCGTTGTATGCAGTTACGATACAACTTGGCGAAACTATGTGTTGAGTAATAAGGAACTGGAATGTTTGATAAGAGTATTATTTACTTTACTGCGGGTTTTAGTGATAATTATAATGCGTAGCAACACACAAATCCTTAACAACAAACTTTTCAAATAGTCGTAACTTTTTTTAGTGATGACATGAAGGTCGACGAATAAAACTTTATGGACATGAGTTGTCATCTGTTATTTCAATGTGCGAACGAAGAATTCTTTAAAAAAAAACTCCTCCTATGCGTATGAGTAATTTATAACATTTCGTTGACTTATTTGTTTCAATGACATTTAGAAATACTTTTGAAACAAACTTCTCAACATTCCTTATACAGGGATAGCGAAACTGCTTCAAGTTCTTTATAGTATAAAAAGAAATTTCCAAGTTTTTTAAGCAAATATAAACACAAATTGGTAAAACTTGGTTTCAAAATAGAACAACTAATAGAAAATAATTATTACTCATACTCTTCTACGTCCCCTTACATAACTCTGGTTGTCACTTCAAATTCTGATTAATTCGAAGCGTTTTACTTCCTTTGAATTGCTTCTCCACCCTACTTGAGATATAAATATGAAGTCATATTTCGTTGCCACCTCTGGAGATATATGCGTTTGCAGATAGGAAAGCGTATGATGATGACAAATTGTAGGCTTGATGCCTGGCTGAAAAATGAGGGAAACATCTTCAGCTGAGTTGGCAAGACAAGTTTCGCTGATGCCAGATGCTGTGAGGTGACTCTGATTTATTAATTGTATGATTTTGACTATTTTCAAGGAGGACCAATTAATATATGTGTGGGTATGAAGGAAATTTTAAACCATAATTATAATTATTAACCTCTTGGTTTATTTTACAAGTTGGCAGTACCAGGGGAAGACTATTACATACGGTTATATGGGGAAACTACAATATAATTCTTTTTATACTTGGAAATATGAATTTATTTTAACTGTTGGAATAAAATTCATCTTTTCTGGATTATTAAGGTCTTTATTAGACAAAGTTTCTTATTTACTTGTTTTTGTTTAACTAACAGTGGGGTCCTATAAAGAAATATTTAATGCGGTCCTACAGGAATTGGTTTCTTGAGCTCGCTTCTTAGTTTCGCTATCAAACTATATTTGTAAATGTCCGTGAATGTTTTCTGGACAACTGTTCCAGGTAATTTTTAAAACTTGATAAATGAATAATAATATTGCAACTAAGATTAAAGCACCATTTTAAACAGAATGTAAAAAACATGCTTCGAGAATGGCCCAGTTATGAAGGGAAGTCTTATTTTCTTATTACAAATCAATTGTATAGCTTATTTATTCTGACATGTGGCCGTGATAGTGTCTCTGACTTTATACAATATTTGCCAAGATAAGGATTAAAATCATATCAAATCAAAGGCAACAGTTTAAAACTCAATGATTTTGAGGGATGTATTCTACAATTTCTCACAAGACGAATGATAAGATGCGAAATATAAGAGTATGTAGATTAAGCCTTCTATCGCCGCTGCGGCTCTGAGGAAGAGGAAGAAACAGTACTTCATCTATGTGTCAGTGCCCAGCTCTGGCCAGGCGAAGATAAAATTTCTTAGGCTCACCATTCTTCACTACCTTAACCGAACTATCCCCCGATCAACATTAAGGACATAGCCCGGTTCTTTTCGGAATCACTGTGGTTCCTAAAACTCTAGACGGGGGAGTCGCGTCGTCTTAGTGTGGTATCACAATGAGCCATTATATGTGCTTAGGTGTGATTTTGCTTAGAAAGCTGTCACTCCTACCTACTTACCTAAGCCTGGTCAGTTGTTTACTCTGACCCTGCCCACTAGCCGATACTGCTTACTAAAAAACAGTTTATAGAAGCGACATCCAGGAAGAGGAGTAAAATAGTAAACGAGGACTAAAATATTTCATTCTTTCTGTTTACGCGATTTATCATTTTTCGTTGGGTTGCTTCCCGCACTACTCAGGCGATGCATAAGTCTATAAAACTTCACGCCCTTTCAGGTCCATCATCATTGTTGGCCTAGTTAAGCGTTCACCTTTCAGTTCCTTCTCTTATATTTACACTAAACTCTCAAACCTGCAAATAATTTTTTTTCAGATTCAAAACACCACAGTAATTTCCAGTTACCCGGTTGCGTGTTTCCTTCACTCAGAAGTTTGCTGTGAGTAGTTTTCCAACTGCTTTGTTCACAGAAACTATTCTTAGTGCTCTCCCTTTTAATTCGACCGGGTTTTACCCACCCTAACAGCTTGAAAATTGTTACAATTATTAATATTAATTACTCACAAAATAAATAATTATTTTTAAGTCACAATTTGTTTTTTTATGGATTCTTTTGTGTGCAGTATCGCATTAATTGCCTTTTTGTTCTGCTACACGTGTTTGCTTTGCCTGGTGTGATGGTGTGGTTGCAATTGTTGCAGCTCTTTGTTGATCTTTTCAAATTACTATGGGTATGACTGGTTTGCACTAGATTAGTTTTTTATTAGATGTGCTGACAGTTTCTATGCAAGCATTTCTAGTTAGTGATAATACTAGTAATAATTATACAGTTTTACCGTATACGAGTATATTTGGATTTCTCCAATCTTGTAACGGTAATCTTCTATGCTTATTCATAGAGCTCAACTACTCAAAGAGTGAATGTTTCTTGATACATGGTCATTGCGGTCATTTTGGACATTCACATATATCTTCATCAACGGTAGTGCTACTAAAACGGAACTTATCTTTTAATCTGGAATATGACTTGGAATATGATCAGAAAATCATTTCTAAACAGAGATTAGTGTCTTCGTAAAATTTTCCGTCCTCTTCGTGTAGGCGATGACTACGGTATTCAGCTGACCCACGAGCTGTAAGATTTCCACGCTAATATTGACATATTCAGGTGCATCACTATACAACGTCCGCGCTGGCTTCGATATGTCGTGAGCATGAATGAAGAAACTGCAGCGAAAAAGATGTTCGAAGCGGAAGCCATTGGATGACGACGTAGAGGACGACGTAGAGGACGACCATGCCTCCGACGGAAGAACTAAGTCGAGGAAACCCTAATCATGCTTGGCATAACAAATTGGAGAAGACGCGCGCCAAGCAGAGGCGTCTGGCGAGCGCTGTTAAGTTCAGCCGTAACCCGTTAGCGGGTGGTCATCACAGATTCTGTGATTAGGCCACATAAGTAAGTAAGTAAGATTAGTTTAGGCATCATTTGTTTCAAGGTTCATCACAGAAAATGTTGTGTTTTGCCGCGGCACTTTCTAAATTCCACTGTTTAGCAACTCTAATTTGAAAGTGCTCTGATGTTGCCTCCTCTTTTATGTGCTGCGTCCCTACAATGAGGTGTCACCCGTATTTGACAAATATACACACTTATTTTATTTACATAATACCGAAACTGTATAAATGAAAATGCGACAAGGTGGCAACACTGTACGCGGCACTCATTCATGAAACATTGAAAAGCCAACCAAAATCTGCACAAAAAGTAAATAATATTTCAGAAAGTGTGCTTAAATATTTACAGACAGGAGAGTGAGAGTCGGCAGAGATGAAGAGCATGCCTAGGAATCCTCAATAAAACTGACGCAGGCGCATTAAGGAAAGCGTAAATAAAGTTCGCAAAAACACAAAGGAAACGTAGATTTCTTGCAAAGTATCACAGCAATTTTGCAATTAAATGTGTAGTTTGTTTTTTTATTGCATTACTTGGGAGCAATTGTTATCAGGCGAGGCAGTCAACAATTCTGCTGTGAACGTGCATTAAGATAAATAAAAAATAAAAAAATAAAAATACAATTGGTGCGAGGGAAGAGGGCACTAAACGTCGTCGTTGTCAGAGCAGTTCGGAGCGTGAGTGCAGTGCAGGTAGAATCCCACCCCTAAATCAGCACCCTAACAACCAATTCCGTCGTATATTAGGCCACCAGTTTAAATTTGTTTATTGAATTTGTTAATTTTATGTTATTGTTACCTTAGATCACATGTAGTTATCTCCCGTAGATGCAAGTATACCAAAGGTTGCCAGTGCTGAGCAAATTTGTACGTCACTGACTTAAAATGCCACAAACAGCAAAAACGACACTAACAAAACAGCAACAATTTATAAAACTTGTTTTTCCAATATTTTTATATATATATGTACATATAATTTGTCTAGATTTCCACAGTTTTTGTGCGCCTCAGCTGATTAATTTGCTTAATCTGTTTCGCTGCCTTTGTCCACTTTACAACAGTTCAATTTTTATGTATTTCGACACTTATTATTTATATTTGGATACTTTTTTAGTTACAAAGATATTCGGAAAGAAATTTTGTTTATTGGATACAATAGCCAAGAACCAGCATCTCGTAGAGACGGGGCTGAGCGCTACGCTGACGAATCTGCACGCTCATACACAGTCACGCAAACTGGTGAACGATTGAACACACACAACTGCACACACGGGGTTCAGAGTGCTGTGGGAGCAAACACACAAACGCAGGCAGATAGACCGACGGACAGAGACAGAATGAAAAGAGCTCGCGCTCGTTGCTTGCTGGACGCTCTATGACGACGGGTGGGCGCTACATGAAGACACGAGGCAACGCAGCACGACACAACACAACAACTTCGTACCGCTAACGACAAAGAACTGATTGCAGCTGGGTCGGTCGGTGCTCAGCGCCAGCCAGCCAGCCAGCCAGCCCTGCACACAGAGAATTGGTTGCTGCGCGACCACAAATCCGATTGGAGTGTGTTTAGATACATTTCAATTAGCAACGCTTTGTTGCGATACATTTCCATCTGAGTTACGACTATTGCAATGAAATTCTCTATTAAAATATTTCTTATCGTCTTTGTTTGCGGCAGTTGCCATGTTAGCAGTTTTTTTCCACATACAATTTTTTCTAATTTGCATTGATTTCCAGTTTTCCATTTGCAATTTTCATTCAAAAGCCTTGACGTATTTTTTTGTCGTTGCGCACTTTGAACGTTCAGACACATTTCTCATTTAATGCTGCCAGATACTTTTAAGTGCACTTGCACTTGAATATCCCATATTTTGTTTTTTTTTGTTTTCTGTTTTTTTTGTTGCTTTTGTTCCGCTTCTCTGATTTGAACTTTGTTGTTGTTGCCATCTCTTTTCCTTTACGTATGAGCTCTTCGTTGCTCTTATGCTGTTCTTCTGGGCAAAATCATATGTTTAGTGCCCCTGGCTCTCTGCTCGGTTCGGTTTTGGGCTGTCAAACTGAGGGATGCAGAATTCATTCGTGATGTTCGTGATTCTGCTCGGAGAGCTTTTAATTGTTGTTGTTTTTGCTGTTTATGTTGTTATTGTTGTAATTTTGTAACTTTGTACACACAAGTACCAAACTGGTTTGTTGCTTTTGTTGCTGCTGCAGCGTTTTATTTTTGTTTATAGTGTTGGAGGGTATTTGGTAACCGGGTACACACAAAAAAAGTACGCAGCAGTATTTGCGAGGTCCCGCACAATTGTTTGCTTATTTATTTATATCAAGAAAAGGAACAATAGAATTATGGATTTGCATGAAAGAGGGGAGCTTTATCAGTACGTAAACATATCAGAAGTTGACAGTTGCAAATCTGTGTATAAACATTGAATTTTAATAGGGGTCGGATTACTGGATCAGTCTTAGTCATAGACCCTTCCGCAGAAAAAGTATTTTTTCTTTGGATTCCTAAATTATATATTTAAAATTTCCATGGAAACAGTAATATTGTAAACGGCTATGGATAAGTTAGCCCTTGAGTTGATAACTTTTTTATGGTCAGAAATTTGTGGAATGATAATTTTGCCATTTATTGATACGATTATAATGCTTGACTGGACTTGCACTTTTCCAATGTGTTTAAACTATATTTATCACAGTTGCTCACTTAATGCAATTCAAAGTAAATTAGTTTCTGGTCTGTGTGGTCTAATCGTATATTATCACGTAATCGTATCGTAATGGTAATCGCTGTCGTGTAATCGTACATTAACACTTAATTACGATAGTACTTGCGTAATCGTTTTCAGTATGTGTTTTGCAACAATAAATGCTCATGGTGCCTACCAGTTTCGATGCTGTGCCAAAGGATCTCTAGGTTATATATATGTCGGAAGTCTTTTTCTAGGATATTTTATGATAATTTTTGGGCTCGCGAGGACATGGATAAGAAAACGGTAGGGCTGCTAATTGAGGGAATCCGAGGGCCATTTTACCTACCTACCTTTATAGGTGTTATTAAATAGGCTCTTTTCAGATCTCCAGTTGAATAATGTTAAAAGTATACAAATATAGGTCTTATTCTGCATCAAAGGTTCACTCGATTTCATCGCGGAACGATGGTTATTTCCATGGTATATTAGTGCTAAGAAATCTGAGTATTCTTAAACTTTTCCTTTCCTTTAGGCTGCCAATTATTCTTAACTCCATTAAGGTTTCTCTGACACGGATCATGTAAGCTATATTTTGAGTACTCCTTTAATGCTAAATTCCAGATGTCAGTTTCATTTCACCCACTTCAAATGATGTCAGTGAAACGGAAAACTTTAAGAATTGGAGAACTTGTCATTTGATAAATCTACAACTGAGTTGCTTAGTGGCACGTTCTGCATAAGAACTTTAATGTTGGCGATAAAGAAAATATATATATAAAAGCTAGAAAAATAATATATAATAATATATTCAGACAATTCACTAATTCAATTTTGTTAACGAATATCGGTTAATGCGTGATTGAAGAAAATGTTCGTCACTGGTCATTCATTGGCAGGCGCAACTCATAATTAAGTTAACAAAGTTTTGCCCTTTATCAAAACTTATATTCGGAAGTGGGGGGAGAGTGTAATTTGAAAATCATTCTTGGATACAGACGCCATGTGTAATCAAATATTTAGAACCATATGGAAGGCCAACCATATCAGCAACAACAACTGCACGTATATTTGCACACCCATTAAGCAATTGAGTGCGTATTAAAATTCCAGATATTGCTCTGATTACAGCAGTAGCAACAGCTCAGGCAGCTCCAGCAGCAACTGCAACAGCGCAATGACGTGCTTTTGCGTCACGTTAACTGCCAATTTGCTGGCGTCGCAAGTGCATTTTTAAGTGCAACCCCAGCAGCAGTCGCAGCCGTAATCGCAATCGCAACCGGAGCATCAGATGCGATTCTGGGTTTGTGTGGCTGTGTCTCTGTGGTTGTGAGCGTTGCCAGTGCATCAGACATCAATTATGCATCATAACCCACTGGATTGATATTGAGCGGGGTTGTACTTTGGACATTTACATTGATTTTCAAAAGCACTCCTACCTTCGCCGGTGAACAGTGTGTAGTGATTGGTTTCACCCTTTCGGGATTTATCATTCATTATCTCAATGCTTAATAATCCTCCTTTTCGCTATGTTGCCTGTGATTCGTCAGCAATTTTTGCGACCTTTTCATATTCCCATATATATCTTCCATGCCATTCAAGCAATTGATAGAATCCACTGCGCTAGGGCAAATGTCCAATCATCCAAGCAAACAACGCTTTCCTTAATCAGCCGTAATCACAGAGCTTCAATCTTAATCAAAGTGCAGCTTTGCACATTGCACCAATGTACTCGTATGTAGATAATCCTAGCCTTGTGGGGAATGTAGGGTATGATTTGACACGGACTGAGACTGAGGAATAAATTCACTGAATTATATTTAATATATTTTTTTTCGCTGTATCAAATTATTTTTAATTCGCTTCGAAATTACCCGCAATCACAGAAGTTGCGTTTTATTTTCTTATTGTTGTTTCTTTTCATATCACAAACGGCTGCGGCGTGTGTTGCATCTTTTTATTTGCATTGCTTTTTCTTACCATAAAATTATTCCAATCGAATCAGTTCCAAAAATAAAATCAGTTTTGTTACGAGTTTTTTACTCTGCTGTGCTTTGCTGCGGTCTTCCGCCAAAATAAGTTAAACGTGGCTTGTTCAACGGCGTATAAATCAAGGCCTCTTTTTTGTTCTCTCTCCATACTCGTATTTCAATATTTCTGAGAATGTTCATACTCTTCGACAAAATGGCATGGATATTGAGAATATGCCTTGCTATATTGATTTTCTTCACTTTTCCTGTGAATTCTCCCAAAACAACTTACTCTGGACTAGTTGTTATCTGTGGTGTGGTGGTTGCCCAAAGTCGTTTCGTGGCTTAAACTTTAAGGTCTGTTTGGTTCCCTAGATAAAGCATATACAACAGTTTGTGAGAAGAGCGGATAAGATAGAAAACCAGGACACACCTCTTTTAAATAAAGAGGCTTCTCTTACACAAGCAAAAGGACTTTCTCTATGCAAAGTGAACACTTTCTTGGATACCAGATTACTGTAGCATCGAAGGCAATGGGGTCGCCTATAATGCAACTAGGTAGGGTTCATCAACCAGGGGCCCTGAGCTCTACTTTGGACACGGATGATAGCCATACAAATCAGTCATTGGGCAGTAGACTGTGCTTATCATACGGAAGTTCGGAAATACTGGTTTCAGAGAAGCCAACAAATCTTTGAAGCCTTTAGTCAACAATCAGTCCAACGCTTAAATGTGAAACTAAGATTGTATCGAGTCTGTATACTTTGTAGTCCTATAAGAGAAAAGCAAATTAGATTGGGGCGATCAAACGAAATGTGTTTTATGAAGAATGATGGCAGGACAACTCACATTCACTGGAATAGTAATAGAATAGTAATCATAAAATTCGAGTTTTTAACGGCCACTGGCATCAGTTCTGTTTAGTTAGTATCTGTCCCGCAAAATATATTGTAATACGTTGGATCAAAAAATCAATACTTCGAGATAGAATGCTTCAGATCTTTAAAGTCTCAATAGTCTGTATCAGTTCCATATCATTTCGCTTTGCCTTTATATAAAAATGTTAACAGAAAGTCAATGAAAGAGCAAAGACACATTGGTTTCATATGATTTCTCATAATAATGTTCCTAAATAGTAGGAGAGAAATGGTTCCATATAAATAAGAGAAGTTCATTGAACAAAATTGGCCATTTTTGCTTTACAAAATAATTTATTTCCATCTACTTTACTGAAATTTTCAGTCAATATCTATAACTAGTAAGGGAACCTAATATGTGCTCATCATCCTTTTAGATTATAACATAACATAATACAACTCGGAAATGTCTTGAATACTCTGCTTACTGCAAGGGAATATACCTGTATTTCCCATGGATTTATAAGGAGCATAACGAAAAGACCCATTGTCCATATCTCTCTAATATTATACTCATATATAAAGGTACTTCAAATTCCCTCAAACTCTTCCCTCCCTTTGAAAGTGCGGCCTCGGCTTGTTCTCTTCAGTTGTCCACACTTCCTCGGCTGACCAATTTTGATTTGATTTTTTATGCCTCTCTATTATACAAGTTCCGATATGCAGGCATTGTGTTTACTATATAAACAGCTGATTAGAATTTCGATTTCATGCAAATCAATAGTTTGTCTCTGAGCACACCAGACAACAAATTGTTCCTAATTTAACATATGTGCTAATTGTGTCAGTATTCAGGCATCGATCTAGGCCACTAAAGTCCCTCAAAGTGAGCCACAAATGTGCTTGGCATTAAGCCATTATACGAGACATTTTACTGCGCCATAATTGCTGCTACCCACAGCGGAGTTTCTATGCAGTCCCTACCAACTGCTGCTTTACGACCGAAGTAGAAAGAAGAAAACTTGCCAGGAACGAATTGCGGAGCGTGCACTTTCCATATGTGCCAATGACGTAACAACTTTTATAGTTGTGCATAAAAAGAAATCTCCTACTGATGCAGTAGGATGCTTTTAAATTGGTCGATTCGACGTCATGGAGAATTTCTGTACCAGAATTTAAACTCCGTAGGAGAAGACGACAAGGATGTGCTGTGAGAATTGATTATAAATAAGAGCAGTCCGCACATCTTTAAATGCGACAAGCTGCACTTAAATGCGAATGGATATCGGTTGGGATAAAAGCATTTTGAAAGATTTTCCTAGTATGATACTGGATAAAAAGCTAAAACAATAACAAAAAACACATCACTCTAAACGCAACAGCGTTGCTTCAACTTAAATACATTTTTAATGTGCGGCAATTGTGATTATCATTGATGATTGGCGTAAATAACGCATCTGTTTGGAGCTTCAACAAAACAAAACGCCAACGGAGCTCATTTGTGACGCCGCATGAAGTGCTGCTTATCAGGAAATATATTACATCAATTTACAAAATAGCAAAATATGAAGCACCAAAACAACAACAAATTTATTTATAATTAGGAAATTTAGTGAATGGAAGTGTGCCATCGTCATCGCTGCGCAATTGGCTGTCGTCAGCGGACTTTGTCACCACTTTCGATGGCACTGCCCGATTTTGGAATTTCAGTATCTACACCAGGTACGAAACAATCATGGCTCTGCATGCTCACGACTGGACTGGAGGCAATTAACCTGCCAAGTGGAGCTGCACCTAATTCCGGTGCAAAGTAAATTGTCGCAGCTGAGTCAAATGACGGGAAATGCTACTAATTTATACACGTACTGGTGCTATGGTGCGACTAAGGCAGCCGCAAATTAGTTTTCAAATTTTAGTCTGAATATGAGCGACACGGGGTCAAGGTGAGAATTAAAAGAAATTTTTTAAAATTATATTCATAGATAAGAGTAAGCTCCATAAAAGGCACATGCAAGTAACACGTATTCTTTAATTAGTCAATTCAGTCTAATCTCTTTCCCTGTGTTAGACAGGGGCTGTCGTTGTTGAAGGAATGATTCACCTCTGGGTACTGGGGTGCCTCATATTTAAAGTTATTATTTTATTTATTTTTATATATTATTTTTATTATTTTTATATTTATTTATTAGTTTATTTTCAAATTAGTTTCATACTTCAAAATTTCATAATTTCTAATCTCGCTAAATAAGCAACTTAATCCGGAAGCAGATAATATTCATATACCATATACTGAAAATACTTCTCCAGAAATCTGCTTCGGTGAAATAAATATGGTGAATTGCATGAAAAATAGAAAACATTGGGTTAATTATTCACATTTTATTGGCCGACTTCAACAAACAACCCTATAAAACACTTCTTGTTTAGACACATTTCGGTAGACTTTCTCAGTCAATAGTTTCATAGAGCCTTCCATTCAATATGCTTGGAGGATCACTCTTTCATCCTCTAGTTGGAAAATGCCAGAATAGTCATTAATCCATTTGATTTGTATTTGCAACTTGTGACTTAGGTTGTGAGTTACAGCTTGTGTGTGATACGTTATGTCAATGCTTTGCATTTGGTGTGGCTTCGCAGCTCATAAAATTAGGTCTTATCACCATTAAAATGCATTTCTTGAATCGAGGATTCGAATTGCATCGGCCAAGGCAGTCTTCAGTAGTAATTTACTCACACCATTTCCTTCTAAGGTTACTAGGCAAGTGTTCAATAACTTCCATGATTGCTCTGTAACACTAGTATGCTCTTAAACTGACTTGCCGAGGGCACTCTTCAATAATTCCAATGACTCAATATACCATAAATTTTGTTGCCAACACAAAATTATCATATTTTAGATCGATTTAAAAACCACAGAGCACACTTGAGGTATACCAACCTAATCAACAGCATAGTACAAACACTGTACCAGGCAATGCAAATAGGAATAGCGGAAGAATTGATCTCTGTGTGGTTATAGAACCAAAAATCGTTTTCACACATGAAATCACAGTAATTTTGCATAGCTTTTTATACAAACTCCTGAGTATGTGGACTTTCGTAGTCTAATGATAACCATGCTAGGCTCCCAATCGAAGGGTCATGGCTGCGAATCCTTCTCAGACCCTGCTTTCGAAATGATTACTCCTATATTGTTTTTCTTGGATCCGAAGACGTTAGTTGCTAGCATTCATTCTCCGAAATTGCCTTCCACATATAATCCATTATGGTGGCAGATATAATAAATAAATAAACTACTGAGTCTGACAGCAGCGAGAGTTGAGAATAAAACTACCATGACCCCACAATATCAATCCCTCTAGTTAAATTTTTCATTCTGTTGAGGTCTTTGGTATGAAGTAGACTATAAATGATCAATAATCTGAGTCAATCATTCCACTGGGGCTTTGCTTTCATCAAAACACCAAACACTGAAGGAGACACACCACCGCTGATTCTCACACTGGGCTAATGTACATAGTATCGCGATTTACATGTACTCGAAATAGTTGACAATTTTTCGTATGTTTATCGGCAAATTGTACCAGATACGGCATTAAAGCAATTCAGGGCTGTGTAGAACTGTTGGTACTTTAATAATCCATCTGGCACTTGATTGAATGGTGGAATGTCATGTTAACTAGACAACTTGAATTCTGAACGTAGCACTGTTTTGCCTAATTCAATTACTAATATTTTCAGTGATTTCACGCGGGTGTTGAGGACACAGCTGCCACGTCAGTGTCAACGCATTAATCAATCAAAACCAAGCTCTTCCGTAATTAGTTACGTTCCGCCTGCAATAAATTGATATGATAAACGAAAATGCCACCACTTCAGAGCTCAATGAAAATATATTCCAAATGTACACTGCAGCCTCAAAGTTGGGAAAATTATTCGACTGACTATGATATAAAATGATTAATATAACAATTTTTGATATATAACAATGATGATAATTTTTGATATATAGCGTTTTTATGATAAAAAAATATAATAAATATCAAGGAAAATAAAGGACCTGCGGACGTGATACTCATTAAATTAGATCAACTTAAATAAAACCGGCTAAGAAAGCCAAATCCAGGCTAAACGGAATTCTAGATATCCTTTCACTAAAAGGCGCAGTTTGGCCCATAGAAATAAGATGAACGAGCGAGCTAAATGACGGCCACATACAAAACTTATACTAAATGATACATTTGTAGAAAGTGTTCTTTCAAGAGTAAATTTCTATATGAAGATGGGCGTGGTAGTCGACCCATTACATGCATATTCACCACAAAATTGTATTATTTTAATATGCTGGACATTTTTGATAATCATTGTAAAGTTTTCGAGTGATGTATATTCATAGATAGAGGCCGTGGCAGTGGATTTGTTCTTATATACTGCCCTTGTGTTTCATTATTTAAGATTTAATTACCTTTTTACGGTGGGTTTTCTCATGTTCCTAAATTTCGTTACACCTGTTGTGGAGATACTCAGAAATTTGGCGGTTAGAGTTATCGCGGATGCTTTGTGGCTATCTCCAAAGTAGCAAAACTATTACTAGTCAGACCAACACAGTGGGACAGTATGAGTACTCACCTCTTCACTAAATGTCCTTCACTTATCCCTCGGTATATGTTAAAACATCAATCTCTACTTCGAAAATCTCTGAAAATGGGAGTCTAGTTGTTGCTTCCTTCAACCAGGTGTGTACTTCATTAGGTGGTACGTACTTCGCAGAAAGAAGCAGCCTATATTTTACCAGCAGTAGTTGATTACATTTAATTATTACATACATTTCAGTTCATCCACCTCTGTGGGCCTATGCACTTGTCTGTTTCTCCAGACCAAACATTGTAGACGACTTCTATATAACAAATAATATACTCTTCAGTATAAGTATCCTCGTATGGCTCCATCCATTGTCGTTTTAAATGAGTATTTCTGGCTTGCTATATTTCCATATCATAAGCAAAGCAATCATGTAATTAGTGTAGGGTGCTATTATAAGTCAGTGCTCGCTTAGCTACTGCAAAAATAAATTTATGCTAATTTGCATGGCAGCTGCGGTGTGGCGTTGCTGCCTGACGCTGCTTCGAAAGTGCAATTTAAGTGCATTGTTTCGTGGGAACCGGCCGGGTGCATTCAGGTGCACTGCTTGTCTGAGTACACGCGCACCCGACCACAGAGACGTGTCACTTGATTGCCGATAATTGTAGTTGTCGTGAACTAAAACAATGTCTTGCAATATCCGAAGGACAAATACTCTGCTACTGCTCCGAATTGATAATCAATTGTCACTAATTGCTCGACTCTTTAGTATTGTTATTAACATATTCGAATTGTACTCGCATTAGAAGTGAATGCAATTCTTCCATTTATCAATTGCAATTCCGGCGGCTTTGGAATGATAAATGCTCGTGGGGGTGACTGGGAGACTCCTTTTTTACATTGCATGTTCGTAGTCTGCCGCAGGTCATGAGTTCACGTCGAGTATAGTTGCTCGTGTATTTTGCTGTAGTTGTAGTTGTGTTGCTGGCACTGCATTTCCGGTTGACATATGTACATGCATGATTGAGTGTGTGTGTGTGGTTATGTGTGCTGATGTGTATGCTATAGGGCGTGGTTGTGTGAGTGCATGCATGTATTTAGATGGCTGGCACATTATGTGCTTCATTTGCAAAAATGTCAACGCCAGCATTTTCCTTGCGGCATCAATTCGTGTTCGCATACGAACATGATTGTGCATGTGTATGTTTATGTGTGTGTGTGTGTAGTGTAAGGTTAGTTACAAAATGGTGTTTCCTGTCTTGGTTGCAAATTTGTTCAAATATTTTGCACAATTTGTTGTTTGTTGGGTGTATTTTACGAGCTGGATCTGACTGCTTGGGAAATTTAAATTGGGACCATCATCCAATAGTTGATGAGGCCCACATAAATGTTGGCATATTTTAATAATATTTATTTATTGACTTTAAGGATGTTCAATTGATTGGTCCAATCATTTAATTGTGTTCGGATTCAATTAACAAAAATATAATAATTCAACCAAAGTTTAAGTGAGCATCCTTTAGGTCAATATCTCTTTGGAATATTCCACAGCAAATACATTTTAGGTCAATACATATGTGGCATCACTTGGTATATTCAATATCTGTCTAAGGATGCGTTTAATATATTCCACGATAAATACTTTAAAATGCATAATTTTGGAAATGCTTATTGAGTGGAAAGGATTTGATATTTTTGTTGGACCTTTTTCGGCTAATTATGCAAACGTCCATGGAAACCGCAAGCAAATTTTCCAAGATTCCTTCTTCCGCAGGCTTTTAGAATCAATATAAATATAATGAAAATTGCTTTAAAAGAAGAAAACTATCCTCAATTATTAAGACAGTGAAACTTTCTTCAAAGCTTTGATCAGGAGTTCGAGTATAAAATAGTTGTTGAAACTCTGGCAGACTTCACTAAGTTTATTATACAGCAGAGAATGCCTCTTAATTGAGGCTATGAGAGTATGGGAAGTACGGACCAAATGACCAAGAAATACAGGTAATTTATTGGTCCTGTTTTTCTGGGTTCGGGTAATAAAATTAAGAGTTGTTGGTAAAATTATCCGGTTTTAAGGCAAAGACTACGTCAGGAAGTTTCTTTGGAAGTGTTGTTACAGGCTTAGGTTTATGAACAAATGTTCAACTGTATAATGAAAATAGGCGATGATGACAAAGTTCCAAAGGTAAGGATAATTTTTATTGAAATGTTAGAGAAACACATTATAAGAATATTCTTCGGCCTTACACGCAGGTTTATCAAATAAAAGACGATATTATAACTTCAGGACACACAGGAAGGACCTCAACGCTTATAAATTATTCTAAAATTACTAAATATGCAGCAATGTGCACTTGAAACTTAGCATTGGTAGTGTCATTATAAATATTTCTAACTAGAAATGTGTTTTCGTTGCCTTCGCGCATGCAGTTGGCTATGTAAATTATCCTCATACTGCCAGGAACTCTAATTGTAGCTCCTGAATGGCATAAAATCCTGTATTCTAATTGCGAAATTGTTTGGAACGCAAAGTGCATAAATCTTTACAACAAAGCCAGGAAAAAGCAATATTTCCCTGCCATGTTCGAATTTCAAGCACTTTTTATGCGAATGAATGGCCCGATTCCACTGTTCCTAAAGAAAATACGATTTGGTGTGTGCCTCAACTATTGCAGCCAAATTGCGGTGTGAGACTTTACTATAAATGCCCAAGTCTTTTGCACACTTTTAGGCCGTAGTGTGCCCTAAAGACTCATTTCATTTTTGGAAATACAGTTTTTATTTGGAATCCGAATTTTGTTGTGGTATTTTGTTGAAATTTGTGCACTACTTTGAAATTCTTTCATATATTCAGGGCTTCTTTGATTTGTTGGAGAGTGTTGTGAATGTCCTGCGTATATTTCTGTGTGTGAATATTCTTATTCACAGTTCATTATATTTGTGGTCATAACAATGTGTAGAATATAATATTGGGCTTAGTCACAAAAGTTTGTTGTGTTAATAATAACTATTCCACAAGTATGCAAATAGTTTTGGTTAGGGAGGTGAGCTAAAGTGCTGGTTTCGACTTTATCGTTAAAAGCATACCAAGGTATTTTAGATATAAATTTTACTTATTTTTATTATATCTTACATCATAGTTAATTGTGACTGCAAGGGGTTGGGGAATGAGTACTAGCTACTGAGACTTTCGAAGAGAAAGAAGCATTATTGAGACTAAGCTCTGGGCAGAATTTGCACCGGCGACTCTCTGATTGTGAATTTATCATGCATACCACTAGACCACATTTTATCCTTATGCACTAAACACACTTTGAAGAAGGTATTGATTTTCGTTAATTGTGTATTACGTGCAAGGGGTGGCAGGTGTACGATATACTCGAATATCTATATTATTGCTCAGTGTCACTTTCTTTGAAACATCTGTGTTTAAGACAGACCCTAAAGGGAAATAGGTATCGTCCTAAATGAAGTTAACGCTCAAATCTTAAATCCGCATTTCTCAGGTTTATGGTAACTTTGTTATGGTAATTTTTGACCTTGATTTATTCTTATTTAAAAAGTATTCATCAGAAGTTTTTTTAAATAAAACAAAACCGGTTTTAGATATCAATGAAATTCTTTATTCCTGTGAAAGTACGTTCGATGCCATTATGTATGGAACTCGATTTCTTTTGCATGGCCACCACGGGCACGCTTGCAGAAGTCCAGACGCTGAACCCAATTTTCAACGGTTTTCAAGCATAAATCGGCCGATACTGCTGCAATTTCACGTTCGATATTCGTACGAAGTTCATCAATCGTCGCTGGCTTGTTGGCATAGACCATAGACTTGACGTAGCCCCACATGAAATAATCTAACGGCGTCAAATCGCACGACCGAGGCGGCCAATCGACTGGGCCATTTCGTGAGATAACACGTTCACCAAACTTGGTTTGCAGTAAATTGATTGTGGCATTCGCTTGTGGCTTGTGGCGCCGTCCTGTTGGAACCACATGTCCTCCAAGTCCATATTATCCAATTGGGGCAAAAAATATTCGGTTATCATTGAACGGTAGCGATTCGCATTCACAGTAATGTGCCGGTCTTGATCATCATGGAAGAAGTACGGCCCAATGACGCCGCCGGCCCATAAACTGCACCAAACCGTAATTTTTTCGGGATGCAATGATGACTCATGGAGTACGTGTGGATTGCTGTCTAACCAATAACGCATATTTTGCTTATTGACGAAGCCATTCAGCCAGAAATGAGCCTCATCGCTGAAGATGATTTTCCGATGAAAATCCGAATCATTTTCAAGTTGTTGCTCAGCCCAATTCACGAACATACGACGCTTATGGTGGTCAAGCGGCTTCAGTTCTTGCGTCAATTTGATCTTGTAAGGATGTAGGCCAAGATCTTTTCGCAAAATTCGCCACAACAACGTCACAGAGATGCCCAACGCTTGAGAACGACGTGTGAGAGACACATTTGGGCTTTCTTGAACTGAAGCCTCAGCGGTAGCAATATTCTCGACACTACGGGCACTTCTTTGTCTCACTGGCACGGGAACATTTTGTACTGTGCCTGTAGATTCAAATTTTTCCACTAGACGCTCAATTGTTGATCTGCTAGGACAATTATGACGACCATAAATTGGACGTAGCGCTCTTAAAGTTGAGGCGACTGACTCCGAATTTCGGTAGTAAATTTTAATAATTTCGACTCGTTGTTGGCTCGTATATCTTTGCATGATGAAATGGCAAATCTTACTGAAGAGAAATGTCAAAAGAGCGGGAAAAAATATGGCATCGTTTGCTGTCACTATCGATTTACTTTTGTAGCGTTTCTTTTGAAAACCCCTTTACAATATGCTTCGGCAAGGATATACGACAAACAATGCCTCGTTAGTTTTTACTTTTTTAGTCATGCCCACCTATCAATCCCAAGAAAAATTAAATTGCCAAAGCCAAAAGGAAAATCGACTTAAAGTTTAAATGCTATCAGTCCAATCGGAATATATTGGTTTTTTTTTTAGAAAAATTCGGCAAGGGAGACCCACTTTAATACTCACTCTGTGGAGAGAAGGGAATATTCCAAACATAAAATTATCGTCATGAAATTTTGGGTTTTGGATTATCTTTCCTGCCTAATGTTGAACACCGAACACGCCCACTTCTAAGCAATTATTTTACAAAATCAATTTAGTAAGTTTGTTGAACATAAAATAAATGATACACATTTTTTTTCAGTGTCAGAAATATAAAAGCTCTGCAAGCTCTAAAAATCTACGATATTCCAGACAACTGCGGGAAGGAAGCTTTATCAAAAGTTCTGTACAGTTCAGATCAAAATTGCGGCCAGTTTTTGATTTGTATAAATGAAGATTGAACCAAAGATAATAACAAATAATTTTCTAGGTTGAAATTAAGCATTGTTGTTGCATATACACGCCTATTTCCTTTCGAGTCCTCCGTAGTAAAAATAAATTTTTGTGGTACCTAAAAATAAATGAGTTATATAATGGGAACAATTTGTTATTGTTAAAAACAACAATTTGAATCCGAAATGACTGGGTACCTGCACTTCCTTCCAGTTGTGTTGGGTGGCTTCGTGGGATAGAACAAAATTTTCTACTTAAGTTTTCTAGAAGATTCTTTATAAGTGTTGTTTTTGTTCTTAGTTTCCTTAACGCTCTGAACAGAATTATGTGAATTATTCAGAGACGCTTCTCACACTTTGATTCAGACTACACCACTTTCGTTTACTAATGACCCTGTTCCGAGGAAAATGTCATCCTTGGTTTGTGCCGGAAAAATATATATTAGCGATTGAACGGTATGTCCTTCAACACTCTTCTTTAAATGTATTGTAGTACCCGATTAACGTGACCTCATTGCAGACCCACAGTAGAAAGAAACAGTCGTACACTTTCTTTGTGAGTGCCCAGCCGTCGCTCGCTTGAGACTCAAATATTTCGGAAGTCCTTTTCTAGAGGGTCTAGGGCATTGCTCTAGTTTAGAACTTTCAGACTTATCCAACTTTGTTAACAACTCCGGCTGCTTGCAAATGCTACAAAAGTACATTACCATTTTTTAGACTCGCGAGGACATGGCAACAAAACGGTACTATTGCTAATTGAGGCGACTTGAGGTCTCCTGCCATTCACCTACCTGTCTACTACCATATTTAGAAGGTCTGGGCGCACATGTGACAGTTCAATATGGAGATGTTTATATCGCTTATGTGGTAAATAAAAGATTGGGGTTGAACATTATTTCCTTGGTTTATATATTAAATAATTCATTAACATTAAATAATCAATCGTACGTTAGTTGCATTGGAAATTCTTATACCGAAATTATTATTAAAATTAAACACTTAAAGTAAGAAAATAAAAACACTAAACAATTTCTGGGGATGCAACTTAGGTAAATTAGAGTCGCAGTGGTGGGTGGTTTAATGGATCCGGTATTTTAGCACACGCGAAACAGCAGAATCCACTGATGTACTCATGCTACTCGCGACTTGGACAATACGGCGACAACGAGAACAGAACTGACTTTGGAAGGGTGTAACCTGGCAGCTAGCGGACACTTGTGTCATCGTTCTTAAGCTTAATGGAGAAACTGCCATGATATCTCGAAATTTCAGGTGGTATCTATTTTGTCACTATCCTTGCCATCTTCGCTATCCACACTGTCAGCGCCGTCAGTGCCGGGGTTGCCGGCAAATAAGTGCCGCAGACAACCGCGTTTCACGTACAAAAAGGCGCACAGAGCGCAGAGCAGGAAAACAATGCCGACTGTGCTGCCAATGACCACTGCTCGCATCTTCCGATGCGACGGCACCTCAATGTTCAGCTCGCTGCTGGGCACTTCTTCGCCGTCTATGGACACTGCCAGCACCTGTGTTCTGAACATGGATTCCTCTTTGAGGTGGCGCAGCTGGTAGAAATTATCGAAAGTGTCCGCGGTGCCGATGAGATGGTGCTCGGGCTCCTTCCACCAGCGCACCGTGTACAGGCGCAGCGAATCGAGGCCACGCTTCGGATGCTCCCAGTGCACCAACCAGCCCAGCTGATTGTTGAGCACGCTCAAGTTCCACGGAGCACTGAGACTGCTGGCCAGCGGATTGGACTCGTGCAGCATATTCTGCTCGTCCTCCTCCAGGGATTTCGATTCTGTTCACGGATGTAATTCAAGAAAATTCATATGAATAAATATTTAAAGCTCTTGGCCGCCCTGCAATTGAATGCAGCCGCCTTACCCTGAGTTGAAAATCGAAACTGTTTGCTGAACATGCCGTCCCCGTATTTATCCTGGCTTAGCACCATAAATTCATATTCACGTCCGGGCAGCAGATGCTGTATTGTCGCCTCCATGACATTTTTGTGTAGGATGCGGAATGTGCGCCATTCGGGCGCATCCGTTTGACGATACCAGACCGTGTATTCCAGATTGGGGCGCAAGTATCCTGGAGCGGCGCGTAGTGTGGCGGCACATGAAAGAGAGAAACGTAAATTTATTAGTATTACTTCGACTAGTTTGCTGCTGGGCGTCGATGTCGGCTTCGCTGTTGGTGGCGATACTGGTGTTGATGTATTAATTTTGTAATTGTTCTGCTCGTTGTTGCGGGCTCTGGTGTGGCTATTTTTAACAAATCTCTTTAACAAAATCAATTTTGTTTTCGTTTGTAAATATTTACTCACTTTTTCATTCACAGAACTTACCAACTTTCGGACTTTGCGTGCTCAAATAGAAGTTATCTGAAATTGTATTTTTTGACCCAATTTAAAGGAGCTCTGAACGAAAAATTGCTAGAAATTTATTCAGCGGTTAAAGAGAGCAGCTTAAGAATGCCATAAATTTAGTAATGAAGCACATGAATTCCGTGGATACAAGCAACATTAATAAATCGTGAAGTTATGAAGCTAAAAACATGTAAAGAGGACATGTGATAGTCAAATGGGGCTGCAAGATGAACCTGCTTTGCAAGGATAACAAAGTTACTGGTCAATGTCTCTCAGAATTCTATGAAAATAATAATGAACCAATATTGCGAGAACCAATGCAGTCTAAGGTGTTAGAAGCAAAGCATTCTAAGGTACTAGAAACCAGACAAGGCATTCTAAGGTATTATAAGACATACCACGGTGATAAGTTAACTCTACAATAAACATTCTTGAGAACCATCTTGTGTATTCAGATTTGCCACTTCCTAGAAAGGTCAGAATTATACGTGAGTATAGTAAGTAAACACTAATTAACTATCTCAACCAACTTCCTCACAGCATCCGATAATTGATTGTGTCTATATTTCAATGTGTCCATATATCGACTGCATTGCATTTCCATTACTGTGCTAATGATATTTTCGTATTTACTAATTCAAATCTATCTAATCTAAAATATAATGGTGTATTAGGTAATCGCTCCCACCATCCCAAGTAAGACAACTTTTTAGTCAGTGCTTGAACGGCGCCACACCGTGGTATCACAATGGGCCATTATGTGCGCTCAAGTGTGCTTTTGGCAAACTGGGCGGCCACTCCTACCTACCTACCTACCTAGGTAATCGCATTTCAGTGATCTCTGATATAGTACTTTGATGACTCTTTCTATATCTTTGAGATGCGGTATATTTCCAGGAGACTTTGTCACTGAAGAACAAAAAAAGTATTGGACTCCATGAGAAAGTCATGTTAGAGAGGGACTAAAGTGGAAATGGAAGAAATGTTCTTTAAGTTTCCACATTCCTTTAATGGATGTAGTTATAGTCACTGATTTGTTACTAGAAAAAGAGCTGAGTGGTTTTTTAACTACGAAATTTTTATACAACTCTAAACATAAATGAAAAAGTTTGAATTTGGTTTTGACACTCCTCAAATTTGTGTGCATTAAAGTTCATATTTTTTGAATTAGTTTGTCCTTCAAGCCGTAGTCTCAAGTTAGGCAGCAACTATTCTTGTAAGTTACCAATAATCATAAATTCTGATCTCCTTCATATGACTCAGCCAATAATGTATACAGCAGGATATAACTGGCAATTTTGTAATTTTCAATGCATTTGAAAGTAAGATTAGAAACGGGAACATTTTAAGTATTAATCACATCCTTTTCTTTGCTAAAAGAACCCAACCCTAGCGGTGATTGCGCATACCCATCCTCACTTTGAAATAAATCTTCTACTGCAGTTCCCATTTCTACTTTAATACCACTTCGAAATGATCCCTGAAAATGTTAAATACATGTTTGAATAAAATGGAAATAAATATTCTAAAACAAATATGCAAGTTTTAACAAAGGAAGCTCGAGAGAGAGGCAAGCTTGATTCAAATAATTATGCAAATTACGTGTCCTGTATCTAATAACAGGACTCGTACTAACCAATTGAATTGCTAACCACACACTCTTCATTATATTGGCTACCAATATAATTGGCAGTGTGCAATTGGCAATTTCAGTGCAGCAGTGAGCCAAGTGGAATTGGAAATGGCAAATGTGGCAAGTTTGTGTAACTCGATAGTCGTAGGGGATGAATGGATTGATGTACGCGTATAAGGAGCAAAGCGTTCATGTATTTACGAGCGTTGTTTGTTTATAAAAATGCGAAGCAGCACCATTTCAGTACGAATGAAAACTTTAGGTATAAATAAACCAACACCAAAGCTCTCCTGATACAGAGTTTAAGGATACTTTAATCCGAATACCACTGATTTTCGTTCAGCATTCCGCTGAGTTTGTTTGTGAGTCAGTCTGCTGCCATCACCAGCAATTAAAGTCGCACACACCCCCATGAACGCATCAACTCACCTGGCTGCCAGCGTATTGTTATGTTCGTTTCCGTGCTGTTTGCGGTCAAATTGTATGGCGGGCGTGGCGCAATATTCTCAATCATTAGCTCCGTTTCGGCAGTTACTGTTGCTGCCTCATTAGTTGCCGAGCACTCGTACAGGCCGCGATCTGATTCAATTAGATTTGTTATTGTTAAATTGCCACCAGTGACGGAGAAACGGCCGCCGGGCAAAGGGTGGCCCTCTTTCTGAATGGGGGGAATCAATACAAAAAAATTAATACAATTTTATTTTCACGAATTAGTCAAGAAGAAACTTTTGTTATTTAAAATAAATTATCTTAATTTAAAATAATATTTAAAAGTAGTTAGAAAATTGTTGAATTAATGAAATAAACATATATAGAAAAATAACCTAGATATGTATGGAACAAAACTGTCAGTTGAAACGTGAATTCCATTCGAAAATAATGGTGTGGTAGTCGAAATTGAGGCTAAACTGGTTTAGATTAAATTGACAGTCCCGAAGGATGCACATTTGACAGGCTCACCATCAAGGCTTATTGTGATATCGCCAGATCTTTGCCTTTTCGTTCAGTCATATTCAATTCCCAAGAATAGAATGATATGATAATTATAGGGGTAAAGTTGAACAAGCTGTTGGTATGATGCCGATAGATTAAATGGATCATTCCAGAAGGATACTCACAAACATGTACTTCATCTTCTACTGAGAGCCTGCCAAATACAGCAAAATATTGGTTCCCTTGTTCCACCATATTCTTAAAGTTCAACTTGTACTCTTACAGTCCGAGTCCTACCACTGTACTAAAAGACTGTCCTTTTATTGTATGATGCAGATTCAGTATTGCTGAGATTCAATTTGCCAGGATTTGGTTTGCTCGCAACTATTAAGTTCACTTTTGAATCATGTTTTCAACTGTCCTTCAAGAGTTTGTAAATTCTATCGATTTTTTATGGGTCAAAAGGGAATCCTTTCTGGCAAGTTTATCTACCCTACAATTCTCAGATATTATCTGCAATCCAGCAGTCAGAAGGGCGCCGATGTGAGTGCTTTTCTTTGCTGTTAATGGATGCATTACAGTGCAAATCCAATTCAAATGTTAATGAGACATAAGACACATCGCCGATTGCGACCCATACTGATGCTGAAAATATACCTATCCTTGGTCATCCTTGGTTCATCCAATAGGATCCAATTCAACTATTGCAGGGCTGTGTAGATCTGTGTGACTTCACCCTGAGGGGAATTGAAGTACTCTGGCAAACAAACGAGGCTTTTATCGAATACACTTTTATGTCTCGTGACCTTCGTTTTTCCTGAAGCATCTCTAGATGAAATTTGGAAGATGAAATCAATATTTTCCATTTTTTTATTGAACAGTTTCCGGTACTTAGTGAATATAATTTATAATATTATTATATTAAATTATCATTAAGTTCTTGTTATGTGGATTCTAAGATTATGCTATTGAATAATATTCATTTAACAGCCTCACGGAACAAATTCACCCAGATTTTCAAAGCAGTTTAAATATTTGTTTCAGTGTATTAATGCTGCTTTGGCAAAGCATAAACGCACACCTGCACGTACCAGTACCTGCAGCACAATACATGCCCTTCACCTGAAATCAGCATTAAATTTTAACCAAGTAATCAATCACGTTCCAAACCTAACACCTATGCTGGGGTCGTTCATTCGGTCGATCCATCCGTCCGTGCGCCGCAGTGAGCTCTCGTATAACGCATTACGTGCGATTTGCTGCAGCGCACGCATTTTACGACATTTTATGGGAATTTGTGTGAACTCACACAACATGCACGCAGAGTCCGCAATAGGAGGAGGGGGCCCCTCCCCGCTGCCTACACCTTGTTACCGCACACTACCAAAACACTTTGGCCTACAAGTACGCGAGTACTCACCCGACTCCACACAATCGCCGGCCGATTGTTTCCGTCACGGTCGATGGCTTCGCATGGCAATTCGGCAGTTTCGCCCAATTTCTGTATGTAAATTGCCTTCGGGGTGGCGGTGAATATTGGTGGCCGCAACACAATTACGCTAATTATGGGCGACGGACCATCGGTGCCGAGATCATTGTAGGGCGTGCATGTATAGCTGCCGGCATGATTCTCGTCCACTTTCGCAAAGAAGAGGCTGCCGTTCATTTTGTAGAAAACGCCCTGGTTGCCCACCGAAAATGGAATTGTTTCACGCGAAAAGAAGAGAAATGAAAGAGACGAAATTTAAATTGCATTTTAATAAAAAATTTTGTTCTTTGTGGTCGCGCTCAACCTACGGGGACATTGTATGAATCGAAGAGTAAACCATCCTTTTCCCATCTTAAATTCTTCAGCGGCGGATTGGCGCGAAAATGACAGTCGAGCACTGCTGGCTGCCCGAACGGCAGGTACACCTCCGGTGGCGAATAAATCACTTTGGCCTTATCTGCAAGTAAATAACTGGTGAGGGTTAATGCACCCCGCACCGCACACACACACATACCCATTCACACTTACATTGTATGTTGAGGAACGCCTTGGCCGTTTGCACTTCGCCCTCATTGCTGCGCACATGGCACAGGTATTCGCCCAAATCGCTCATCATGGTGGGATCAATGCTGAGGCTGCCGTCGGGACTCATGTAAGCGCGCCGCACCAGGTCCTGCACTTCCTGCAGCAGCACGGTATCCTTGTACCAGGACGCCGTCGATATTTCGGGAAATTTCATGACGCAATGAAAGAAGGCAGTTTGACCCTCCATAATCGTTTGATTCACCGGTGGAATTTTTATTAGTGAGCCACCTGCAGCAGGGAACACATTAACGCGTACATACATACATGCACTCACACATCGGTGCTTGCATGTATGCATGTGTGAGTGTGTGAATGTGTGTAAAGTGGAAAATTATTTAAATTGTTATTTACTGCTTGCTGCAGTGCGTTGTGCTTACCTTGCACCGCCAAGTGATACCAAGTGCCGTTATTGCGAACACTTGGCGAGCGATTCGGGAAGATGATTTGACAGTGATACCAGCCCTGGTCCGACTCGCGTATGGCGGTGAGGTTGGCCGACGCTTTGCCATATTCGGGATGTTGACCCACCATACTGAAGCGTCCATTGAACAGTTCATTCGTGGAGCTTTCGCCCTCATACCAGGTGAATATTTTCTTGTTCTGCGGGAAATGCATAACAGAGAAAGTGTGTCAGTGGGAGTGTTGGAGGGTGTGTGTGTGTTTGTGGTAAATATGAACAGAGAGTATATTAAAATATTTAAAACTTGGGAAATACTCGTAAGTTAAGTAAGTAAGTAGCTCAACTGTTGTGAGGCGATTCATGACGCAGTCAGTGAAACAGGGTACTTAGCTGGGGTTTCAGCAGGTATTTAAAGTTAAGGTGGGGAAGACAGGAGGGTTCAGGAAGCATTTCAGGGAATCATTCAATGAAACAGAGTATTTGGCTGATATTTTAGCAGTCATTTACAGCTATGCTGGGGAAGACAGGATGATTAAGGAAGTATTTCAGGGAATCATTCAATGAAACAGAGTATTTAGCTGGTGTTTCACCAGTTATTTAAAGTTAATGTGTGGAAGACAGGAGGGTTCAGGAAGCATTTCAGGGAAGCAGTCAGTGATATTGATTGATATGTCAGTAGTTATTTAAAGATAAGGTGGGGAAGGCAGGAGGGTTCAGGAAGCATTTCAGGGAAGCAGTCAGTGATATTGACTGATGTTTCAGCAGTTATTTAAAGTTAAGGTGGGGAATACAGGAGGGTTCAGGAAGCATTTCAGGGAATCATTCAATGAAACAGAGTATTTGGCTGATATTTCAGCAGTCATTTACAGCTATGCTGGGGAAGACAGGATGATTAAGGAAGTATTTCAGGGAATCATTCAATGAAACAGAGTATTTAGCTGGTGTTTCACCAGTTATTTAAAGTTAATGTGTGGAAGACAGGAGGGTTCAGGAAGCATTTCAGGGAAGCAGTCAGTGATATTGACTGATATGTCAGTAGTTATTTAAAGATAAGGTGGGGAATACAGGAGGGTTCAGGAAGCATTTCAGGGAATCATTCAATGAAACAGAGTATTAGGCTGATATTTCAGCAGTCATTTACAGCTATGCTGGGGAAGACAGGATGATTAAGGAAGCAAATTTGTGAACGAAATCCCATTACAGTGAAGAGCCAAGTATTGAAAAATTGCAAGGATTTCGCACAGCTCAGTGTCAATTATTCTTCATGTCCTTGGACATTTTCTTAATTCTTTTCAACTGATTTCCCTTCAAGGGACTTCTCAACAATGGATAATGAAATTCTACGCTATTTTACGCTTAGCAATCAGTTTTATAAAGCGAAGACATTAATACCAATCTGATTTTCCTTCAAAGGTTGTTAAAGGACTCCAAAATTTAATGCTAATCTATTTTAATCGGAAGAGTTCAAAGTGGAAAACCATACATTGCTTCTCAAGACCGGAAGGTTCTTTAGGTGTTTAAGGGGGTTTAGATATAATTGCAGTCTATCGTTCACGGCTCTTTTTATGAGGATATTTCTCGATACTGAACAATTACGTTACTCATCATCATTCAATCATTAGTCAACATAATTATTAAAATATAACGTATTCAATTTCTGGTTTTGGTGTGCTAATAAATAGTCACACATCATTTTAAAATATAGTTGGTCCTTTCAGTTGTCTACGAGATTACCCAATAAATGGAAGCTTTTCCCTCCAATCAGTTTAAAGTGATTAAACAGAAACTCTACTTGCCGAATAGTGGCGAAAATACTCGCAATGAAATTGAACTGCTTCTATCAGCCAAGCAACACCACTGACCACAGAGTGCACTCTCAAAGGAAACACAATATAATCGAATTGGCATTCATAATTTGCTGTTTGGGGTATGAGTGAATAGTGAAACAAAACCACAGAAGGGCATGGCACGGCTTAACACTCACAAAGGAGTAGTGAACTGAAACCACAAAGGCTGCCCTTGGCAAACACAAAGGACAAAGGCACAACATAATGATAAATATCCACCACTACAATGGATGACGCAGGAATATCGTAATTTGCTAATAAGATCACAATTACAATTACAATCAAAATGGCAATAATAAATCAAATAAACAAAATGCATTTATGCCTATTCTGACTAACAAAGCGCACAGACAGTGGTCACCGGAGAGCTCGCCGCACTCACAGAAGCACACATACACAAACATACATAAATGCAGACGGACTGGCGAAGCAGCCTGCAGCAATTTGTGGAAAACATGGCGGCAATTTACGAATATTGCTGACTGCCGGACTGCCATGTTTAGGGTGTATTTGCATAGGTGTGGGTAGGTATAGGCCTCGCCGGGGGTGTATGAGTGTGCGGTTAATGTTTGTGCATTTGATGGGCTTATTTATTTGACAGAGTTTTGTCTCTCGGTGTGAGGGTGTGGGTGTGAGGGTGTGCATGTGCGTGTGTGTGTACTTTGTGAATTTGTGTTTGTTTTGAAATAATATTCCCAGCCACCCGCTGAGTTTGACATTCAGCCAGAAGTCCTAGTACACAAAGTCGCACACACGCGCTCATCCACACATGTAGACACACAGACGCACACACCCAAAGAGCCGAAGTGCCAAGTACAGATCCCAATATAGAGGCAGGCAACTGTTTTTAACTATGTTACAATGTTGACAAATGAAATTACATCACGTGGTGAGCTGCCGCTGCTGCCGTCTGCTGCTGTTGCTGTGAGCTGCAGCTGCGAGTGTCAGTGTCACCAATTGATAAATGGGTGCAAGTAAGGGTGCAAGCATGTGTGTGTGTGTGTTTCAACTATGATTAAATGTATCTCAAAACAGCAACACGTTTGCATTTATGTGTAAAAAGGACACTGCCCTGTGAAGTTAATGCTAATTTTTTAAATTTATTTCATTGTAGGCGAACACACGCCATTCAGACTCAACCAGCCATAAATTTGCAACAAAAAAAGCAACCGAAACCTGTGAAAAAAGGGTGCGTAACTGCAATGAAGTTTAAAAGCGGTGCGCTGTAATTAAAAACTGGCTCGCATTTCATTGCCAAGCGGTAGACAACAACTCTCGTTACGCTATTTAAGCGTAAATGTAAACAACAAAGGGCGCAACCGATCCTACACCAAAAAGACTGGAGCGCAATTGAGAAGTTTTATCATGTTTCACAAAACAAAACAAAAGAAACAAGTTGAACACTACTCGTAGTACAGAGGCCGTGTATCATGGCAGCATGGAAGGGCAGCGCAATGGTGGACAAAACGCAGCCAAACGAAACGCGGAATTGCTGAGCAGCTCAGTACCCATTCAATGAAATTTACTGCCGCGCCTGATAATTAAAAACAGCGAGCTTGCGAGCAAGTGTACACGAATGACTGGCATTCTAGTCATAAATGAGAGCTTTGCAAGCATTTCTACTTGTAACAAATGGAATTGTGGAAGGGGCAATGTCACTGTATTCGCTCTCATCAGCTCTGGAAATCGTCAACTGAAATGCTCCGCAGAAATTATGCAGCATAATTTTCGTTTTTAATTCAATGGCATTTGCGAGCGTGTGACATATAAAAAATAAATTATACAGTTTATGATAATGGCGAACACATATTTGCTCAGTTGCCAGTCCGTCACATGCACAGCCACAGTCAGAGCCACAGCCAGAGCCACAGCCAGAGCCTGAGCCACAGCTAGAGCCTGAGCCAGACGACGCCGACTCAAGCCCAGACCCAGATAAACTCAGCATAGTTCAGCGGGGCATAGCACCAAAGCGCAAAAGTGCAATTCACGGTCGCCAAATTGAGCCGCGTTCTAAGGTCATTTTCTATTGCCGCTGCCAACGTTGTCCAATAATTTGTTTCGTGTGCATGTGCAAAAATTACCGGATAAATCAAGTTATGATTGTAATTTGTTTGATTATGTTGATAGATGTACTTTTTATTGTTTCCATTACAGCACAGTTGGGTGCGCTGCTGCTGCCTCGAGCGAAATCACATACGCGTACGTGTGACGGTCTTTATCACAAATAACGCATGCAAGGATGAGAAAGTTTACATTGCCATTGACATTTACTCGTAATGCAATCCTACAGTTTTCGCAAAAGGCGCAGTCACTCTGTCTAGTTTTGTTTCGTTCTGCGGAAGGCGCCACTTACTCAATTGGAAGCTGATAAGCAATTGCCCGGAAGCGAAATGAGCGTCACTCAAAGTGGTGGCAATTATTCGGCAATGGTTGGAATACCCCTACATATGAAAGAAAGTGGTTGGCAGTGTAGTGTTCTAGCTCTTTCATATTTATCCTTAATCTATTCAGCTCCTGAATTAGACCATTGTCCTTAAGGCAGAGATATCCAAGTAATAATACATTTCAATTCATAAATAGGATATATAGAATATCGGTAGTTGAGAGACTATAAACGTGAATATATGTCTATGAAAATACCAAATGTCCAAAGGAAACACTTCGAAAATTGAAGTATTCTATGTGAGGATTCACACATTCATCTCAAGGGATTAGTTTAAGAAACTACCATTACTGGAACGAGGAAGCAACAATTGACTTTTGCGGTGAAGGTGTTGTCTTCGAAAAGGCGGAAAGAGAAATCGCCACTTTGAATGGCATTGATTTTGAAAGTTTTTGATTTGTTAGACATTGGTGTTCAGGCTCCCAACCGGGCCTGTCGGTCTGCTCGTTTCCGTGGACGCCCACATGCTCTGGGACCCAGCAAAAGCGGACTTTTATATTCTTGGCCAGCTGATTCAGTATCCTCAGACATTCCCATACTAACTTGGAGTCTACTTCATACGAGCTTAATGCTCGAAGGGCAGCTTGGCTGTCCGATAGTATTATATAGCCATGCCGATAGTATTGCTATATCTCATCTTCTATAACCTCTGTTTAGATAGAACTGTGCACATATTTCGATGGCAAGAATTTCTGCTTGGAAATTCCTCGATATTTTCCCGTGGGTTCTGAATATTCAGTTCTAGGCCCAAATACTCCCACCCCAGATCCTCTGTTGGTCTTTGACCCATCAGTGTTCCACATTATTGTCCTTATCTTAGAAGTGTGTGAAGCATTGAGAGTGCTCCAATCCTTTTTACAACTTAGCTTTACCGCAAAGCGTTTCTCAAAGTTAAATTTCTTACTTATCCTATCATGTGAGTCTAGAAGGTTGTCATTGGGACAGTTTCCTAGGTACCATTGCCCTTTGGAAGCCCCAGCTTTTGTTTCAACCCCGGGGGTCCTAACTTGCTGTGGCTATCTTCCGTACTACTATGTGTAGTGGCGTCAAGTTCTAGCGCTGCTGTGAGGCATGTCCTCAATGCCCCGGTTGTACCTATGCACACTTGTCTTTGCAGAGCTCACGGCAGCTCTAGCTTTCTTCTCTTTACCCATGCAAATAGCCCCATAGGTCACTATGTGTTGGACGATCATCGTGTACAGCCAGTAAAAGATACTTGGTTTGCACCCCCATGTTTTACCCGCCAGTCTTTTGCATGCCATTAAAGCTTGCTTTGCTTTTTCTCAATTTTCTTGACATGTATTTTCCATGTCTTTTACTATCTAGTTTAAATCCCAGATATTTTACCTCAGTCTTTGGCGTGATGATCTCGCTCAAGAGTTGAATGATCTTCCACTTTGACATTTTTCTTTACTTGGTAAATGGAACTATAGTGGTTTTAGTGGGATTTACATTTAATCCTACTGAGCTGCACCATTGACCTACAGGATCTTCTCAAACCTCTTTGCAGGATATCATAAAGGGTTTCTTCAAATTCGCCTCTCGCTATTAAGATAATGTCGTCTGCATAACCCTGGCAGTCTATGCCCGCCGCTGACAATAGAATCAGTACTTCGTCAACAACTAAGTTCCATATTAGCGGTGAAAGATCGGCTCCCTGTGGATATCCTCTGGTCGTCACGACGGCTATTGTCTCTTCTCCAGCGGATGCCACTGCCTATTTTGTGTATAGAACTTCTGCTATCCATTTGGATGCCATCGAGTCTACTCCTCTTCTGCTTAATGCCCTTAGGACCACTTAATGTGGGGTGTTGTCGAAGGCTCCCTCGATATCAAGGAATGCTCAGATGGCTATGTCTTTGTTATCAAGTGACTATATGGAGTTTACTGGGTTTATAAGATCAGTTTGCACCGTGCAATAGGTGTGCCTTTGGTGCTACCCATTCAGTATTTCGCTCCCACAGAGTGTCGACCTTCGTTACTACTTGCTTGCTATGAATAATATTTATTCAGTTATTGCAGGAAGGCACACAATTATCACTGTACGAATAGTGTATGCACCAATATATCAGTGCAATGTTATTGCTCAACCACGTTCATCCTCATTTAAGTGGAGGAGATTTTAAAACTATTTCAAACCAAAGTTGCTTACACCACGTGTGTGTTAAGTCGAAATAGAATAACAAAAAAATTTCCCATCATCATCATCGGAAACTGAGCGTATGAGTAACTTTATATTGCACTTGTATGCTTTCTATGTAGTCTTCAATGCTTCAAGAGCAGTAACCCACAAAAGTCAAGTACTTAACCCACATAAATGATATCAGAATGCTGCTGGATAGTGGAGCCATGGAGCAGCAACAAATTTGACACACTCGTGACACAAGCGAAATGTATCAAGTGGCAAGCGAATAAAAAACATACAAATAAAATAAGAACAGAACAAACTAACAAAACTGTGAAACAAATGGGCTCAGCATCAATTGTTGCGGTTATTACATAGCAATGCGAATGATAACCAAAACAGCAGCGCAGCTCACACGAGCATCACTGCGGGCACTTGTGGTTGCACTAACAAAGCTCACTGACAACTCACTCAACACAAATGAAAGATATCGCTGCTAGTTTCGATTAGAGGCGGGTACAAATATTTGCGTATGATATTAAATAACGAAAATATGCTGAAAATACGATGATCCAATAAACCACTTGACAGCCTTTCCAAACAGAAGCGATCGCATACACACACATGTATCTGTAAACAACTGTCCTGTCTGTCCGCAAAGTTAGAGTAAATTAACGCCTGTCTAACGAGGCACACACCCGCTTCTGCGCTCGGCCACCGCTATTTATAGAATTTTCATCATTTTCATTTTTGAGTTACTTCAACAAAAGGAAATTTTCCAAATAAATTACATTAAACTCAATTGAAAATTAATTGCAATTAAAGTCTGACTATTTAGGATAAGTGTCAATATTCGCACACATTTCATTTCAGTTGAATTCAATTCGTTTCACTGCATTTGCTACGATTTTCAATTTGGCTTCCATTATGCGCTGAAGTGTGGCTGCCGCTGGAGCTATAACTGAGGCTGGGGCAGTGGCGGCGGCTGTGGCTATTGTGCAATGCAGCATCAGCACAATTGCCGGACTGATGAGTCTGTGTGTCTGTCAAAATGACATCATGGCACACACATGACCCATTGACCAATTCAATGGGCGAGTGCCTGACTGACGACCGACGATTGCTCTCTGCCCCTATCGATCTGTCCATTTGTCGGTCTCTAGTGTGGATGGTGGCGTAAGTGTTGGTGTTGGTGTTGTTGTTGGTGATTCTATTCATTAACTCGCCAAACAAAATTGTTTACGCAGTATCAGAAATATCAATGCAATTTTCTGTTAAATACTCAGTGTGGATGGAAACTCTCTCAACAACAATAACAACAAAAACATCATCAGCAACATCAAAAATTGAATTAAATTGCGCCGATTGAATTACGCCGCGTTGTTGTCGGCGAAATGTCATTCAATTCGATTGAACTCAATTGAAATTGATTTCAACAATTTTTAACATAAAATGCAAAATTGCATGTGAATTGTATCAATGTGTGTGTGTGTTCGTGTGAGTGTATGAGTGTGTGTGTGAGGCAGGACTGCGGTGAAAAGTGAGCGTGAAAATTTATAAAAATTTTAACTTGCATAAAGTTTTGTAATTTAATGAAATACGAGTGCGATGATAACTGCCGCTGTTGTTGCCGCCGTTGTTGCTGCTATTGTTGCTGCTATTGTTGCTGCTGCAGTCACTGCGCGTGGGCAACATTGTTAATGAAATCGCTATAAAATTGTACCGTTAAAAAAGTGCATTATTTATTTTTTTAATCATATTTTTTGTGAATTTTTTTTGGATATTAATAAATGTGGGAAAATTATTGCAGCCTTCCTTTTGTTGTGCCTGCGGCTTCGCTGCGTTTGAGTTGTGTTGTTGCACGGCTCGAGCAAAGTGGGTGGGCATGCTTAAGTGGCAGGTCGCGTCGGTGAGTTGTGGTGCTTCTGTGGCAGCGGTGCGAATTAAATAAATTAATAAGTTCAACAATTTAATTAAAAATATTTCTTTTTGTGCAATTAATTAACAGCGCAAGTGGAAAAGTGCCATGGTGGGTCGTTAACGGCCCCGGGAAGATTAACTGAAAAGCTCAATAAACGCAGCAATGGATTGCATCTTTTCATTTACAATTTATATGCAAATATTTGCTGCATGTCACTTGAGACCGGTTTGCAACACAAACACGTTGGCTTACGGGGCTGTTCAATAAGTTATCGTTACGATTTCCAGAGGACGTGGAGAAAATGTCAATTAGGTCAGGTAAAGTTTGATCAGCCCAACTCTTTAATCGTTTTTAAGAGAGACTACCAAACTGTTGGATTCGAAAGGATTTAGAGTCACAGTTGTGGTAACGTACTTACATATACCACAGGTGTCCTTCAAATTGTGTGCTTTAGATATCATTGCCTTCACAATCAACGAAGATATTGTTCCCCTAACATATTCTATGGAAGACTTTTTCAAGTTCACCAGTTATGCTTTGAGGTAGCTAAAATTTAGGACTATTTGGATTCTGACCTGACTCCAGATCTGTTCTACTCCAGTTACCACATTTTTTTGTCTAGCAATTATTATGGCATTGGTACTGACGACATTGATTTTTAGACCCACGTCAAATGCACTTCTGATCGGTCAGTTAAACTTCCGTCATCTAGACATCACACAATTGTGACAAATGAATATCCCATATCCATAATAATAATATTCAATATCTTTTTATATATGTCATGTTCCAAAATTGGGAACGATATTTTGGAACATGACATATATAAAAAGATATTGAATATTATGGATGCTGGACTGTCACCTCAGTGTAGACTGCCCTCAATTGCTTCGTTAGGTTAACGAACAATCGCCTCATTATTTCCTAGTTTCATTTTATTTCTTATGGAGGCTTTCTGGCGATTCCTGGCATATCTGTCTTCAGTTCATGCAAATATGAAACAATTCTCTGGGAGTTCCTTTTGTTAGAATAGAGTTGGTTTTATGCTTTGAAAACTATATCAATCAAATTTATTTCGTAGGGTGGTATTTATTCTGTAGACCTATTTATGAAACACTGCGTCATATAAAAGCCGTGGTATATTTCCCATAGTACCTATTAAGTCTACTTTTATATCTGGTATCCCTCGCTGTTCCTTCCCACAGACCAGCGATTTCATGAAGTACCAGAAAAGAGCCTGGAGAGTTGAATCGCATGATATTGGTGGAAAAATTTCGTTCCCATTTGCTGAAGAATTTCTATTAGGAAATTAATGACACAATTCTTTGTAACAAAATTGACATGGTAGACATTGGTTGACATGATAGACATTGGTTGACATGGTAGACATTGGTTGACATGGTAGACATTGGTTGACATGATAGACATTGGTTGACATGGTAGACATTGGTTGACATGGTAGACATTGGTTGACATGGTAGACATTGACATGGTTGTGTGTATGCAATGGTAAGAAGTTAAAGTCAGAATATTCTCTATGATGCTGTGAGGAGAGATCAGCGTCTCTTTTAATATGGTACTTGTGTATATAAGTAATAATTTGGAACGAAATTTAATTATTTATGGTATGAAAACCGAGGGAATTCTCACAATTTTAGCTAATTCTCACTTGGCCTTGTACTGTTTGTTAGTTTCACTATTCAACGAGTTGAAACCATCTGTTTTCTAATACAAAGAATCCAAAGAATTTAACATTGAACTTGTGGCGCCTATATTAGCGACGTAGTTTAAGCATAAACATCAAATACGACGTTGCTCCCTACGTGACATTTGTCACAGTGTCGATTGAAATATGTTCACAATTGTGTCAAAATTCAATGCTCAACACACTTTCAATGCGCCACTTACTTCTCAATAAAGATGTCGAGACGTTGCGAACAAAATAAAATGTCACTTTGTTTGACTACACGACAAATGATCTTCCATTGTGCGATACATCTAAGAAATATGGGAACGTATTTCTGCTACTCATATATTACATGAAAAAAGAGGCGTGTGTCATTAATTTATGCCATATGAGGACTTTATGAAAATTTAAACGCAGTGATCTTCAAAGTCAAACTGTGTGAAATAAAGTCGACTCGTGCATATTTGTTGACAGCTCTGACGTCTTTATACAAATCCATACTAGGAAGAAGCGATCCATTGAATTGACTTAATAAGACTTAACTACCGCCCTCTGTGGTATAGTGGCAAGCATGATAGACTCACACTCAGAGGGTCGCAAGTTCAAATCCTGCCGCAGACTTGGTCTCAAAAATGCTAAGTCGAAGGACTCAGTAGGTAGTACTCATTCCCCAACCCAAAGCAGTCATAATTAATTATAATAGGCATTATCCCAGAAATTTTATGCAGATCTTCCTAAAAAACGGAAGGTGAAAAGATAAGAGAGCCGCATATATATATGAGACTGCTTAAGGATAATGTATGTATTCGACTAAAGTAGGTTTAGACAGAATATTAGATACCATGCTTTGAAATGGAAGTTACGGAACCCTTCTTAAAGGCATGAAGTGAGTGTTTACGCAAAGTTATGATAACATTAACTACATCTAATTTTTGTTCAGAATGCAAAATCCTACACGTACATGTTGCCTGGCAGCAAATATATTCCTCCCACATTAGGAATAAAGTTTTATACTACAGTCAGGGGTGCGGGGTTGTCAAATAATGTATCCAACTTCGATTCCGACAACTATTCCAACTACAGATATTTTCCTAAGACGACTCTGAGTCCAACTCCGACTCCCACCTCAAAAATTGTCCTAACCTGACTCGGACTACGGCTCCACAACCCTGACTACAACCTTGTGCCAATATAGCAAATTTCCAAATTTCGACTAAGTGAAGATTAAATGCCAAATTTTATCATTATTTTTTGGAGAGGAGTCTTGAAGGGTATTTTAAATGAAGTTTCGAGAATTCTCTTCTTGTGAGGCGAGTTTGTTTTCGTTTAATTAACTCCATATTACAAATAAGTTCTATCTTCAGGTACAAACTTAGCTAAAGGCAACTTCCATTCTTAATATATCGTAGCATTGTGGAAGAAAAGTAGCTACACATTGACAGACGGAAAATGTTGGGGTGAAAATGTTGACCAAGTTGAAGCTAAACAGATTCTCATTTCAGAAGGAAAGCAAATATTTTAAATTTCTAACAGTACCAATCGTTCCTTCAGCTTCTGCTTGTATTAAATGATCATCTGGGAGGTGCTCGAAGCAGCCATTCAGTACTCGGTTCTGGGCTAAGAACGTTTTTAGTCTTCTATATAGATGAAAGAACGACAGTGGAGCCAAATCTGGTGAATAATGTGGGAGTTCGATTATATATCACAGCAGTTGATTGAGTGTAATGCAATGTCATGGTGGAGAGATGTATTTTGATATATATGTACAATTGGATGGATCAATTTTGTCGACTCCTCTAGTTCCACATTACAAACACTGTTGAATGGCAGAGACTAATATATGCTTATTCCTGTTCGAGTATAGGATATAAACAGATTTAGAAAGATGGTGGAATAAATATAAAGAATGGTATTATGCAAATAGTTTAAGGAAGCCATCACAAGAATCTTGTATTTGACTTGCAACAAGCAGCAATGTAAATCACATCTTTAAACCTTTATGTGGACTAGGATCCAGGATGTGGTGGAGATGTCTCAATAGCGTTATTTAAGAAGCCTCTGTAGAGGTTCTAATCTGGACTGATCAAACGACAGCATAATAAATTTTATCATCATTGAAGGAAGACTCCGAATTCACTGAAGGAATTCGTTTTAGCCGAAATGCGGTACAAGGATTTTTGGATCACAATGATTCAGTTGGAGCCTAGCTCTATGGCAATGGCAGCAGTGGTGATGACAGAAAAACAAACCATGTACGGATATGCTTCCATCATAAGAACAATATAGTATAGTAGTCTTGCTTTGATAGCATTTTAAGGCACTTATGCTGTAAGGATCTATTTGTTTACGAGTACCTCATAATTGTAAGTAATTAGTTCTTCTTACTTGAGTTTTTGTTGTGCGTCATTGTTAAGTGCTTTGGTACTTACATCTTTGCTCCAGTGGACCACATACGGTATGGGCGAGTCATATGGAAAATCTATGTAACAATTGAATACGACATGCGATCCAACCTTGGCTTCCAGATTCGTGTTTTTTGTGCGATCGCGCGCGCATGCCACACAGGATATGTTAATTAATAGCAATGCGAGCGTGAGCAGCAGCACTGGAGCAGTCCAGCTGCATGCTCTCGTGTTGTAATGTCTGTTGTGAGCTGCTGATACTGTTGTTGTTATTGTTGTTGCCGCTGTTGCTGCTGCCGCTGATCTTGTTGTTGATTTTGCTATTTTTCTAGTATTTAACATTTTGTTTATATATTTCTATCTCTTTTTATCCGCTTATATATACTTATTTTTGATATTTTATCACTTTTATAAATGCATTCTGCTTGGTTCAATTAAAAGCCTTTTCTCCAGATAAAATGTTCATTATTTATTAACGAAACAATTAAAAAAAAAAACAGTTAGTTCACTGAAAGTTCTTCTAATTGAATTAAATTTTTTAATCTGTTTGCCCTTAATATGCCACATAAATTTTGGGTATGCAAAGCTAAGTATTAATTAATGGAGAAGGAACATAATTTTTTATTGTACTGGAAGTAAGCCCACAACTGGTATTTATGTGCATAGGCAAGACTTGGTTTTTCTTCTCTAATTACTACCAATTAAAATGGAATAACTCATAAGCGGCGACAAACTTTGATCTTATTGTTCTTAGGCATGCTCCAGAATGATTGTAATTCCATTAGATATCAGCGGTATCAACAAATTGAGAAGAAATTCTTTTAACCAAAAAATGTGTTCATCTACTTCGGAGAGTGCTAAATTCCATAAGTATTCGAGTTAGGAAGAAGTGAAGAGCCTCAATTCTCTATATTGTATGTAAGGGCCTTGAGTTGAGGTTAAGTCTGGTCCAGTCATGGCAGGACATCATTTACTTTATTCATGTAGAAAAATACTGCACAGGATGTATTTCTGTGTATACTTCGCAAATGGAATCATGTGGAAGAGCTAATTTGAATATAGTTGGAAGAGTTGGTGTATATTAATCTTCGATTGGTGATTTTAAAGGAAGATAATCCGTCAATATTTTAGTCAGTAGAGCTGCTCAGTACAACGAAAGAATGAATTTTCAATGCAATTAATGGAGTCTTCTTTTATATACAGGAGATTTGCTGTTTGGGATAGATTTATAACCTGGTTACCTTACTGTAAGAAGCAGGATGAGAATTTATAAGATGATAATTTATCGTTAGAATGATCTTAAAAAAGCGAAATTGATCCGAAGTTTTAGAATTGAGATCCTTAAAATTAGTTGCCTTATAGTAATTTAAAGCTGAATCGCAGTTGCTTGAATGAGGTGAAGACAGTTCACTCTAGACCAAGTAGTCCTTGCCTACTTGTATGGTTTTTTTTGCCACTTCCAAATGAATTAGCGATAGAAGCGGTGTTATAAAAGCGAGGTCTGCAATGGTGAAATAACTTTTCACTATTTTCAAATGCATATTCACAGGACGGTTTCTTTCAATCCGTTGGAAATGTGGCCACTCTAATAAAGATCGCGTTGAATACACTCCCATCTATTGTTAGGCTTTACACGAATTTGTCCACACACATAGACAAGGTTTGAGGATCCTTTGCAGTGAATTCCCAATGTCGAGACATAAATTTCTGAGTGTGAAGAAAGTTGGAATATATACGAAACCAAACACAATCATGTGTTTCATTATAATGGTTGAACAGAACGAACGACCAGGATCTCTTACGTCATTACAAAATGGATAACTAGGGAGAAGGTTGTGTTGGGTATATTTAATTTGTAGCATCCTGTATGTTCGTTCTGATTGAACACTGGTTTGACATTCTAACGCATTTGTAACTAAATTCTCCCTCGAGAAAGCTAAGTAGATAAACTCCCGGAGCATTTAAAGACGTCTTGCAGAGCATTGAGTCCTTAATCAAGAAGACTTCCATACATTTGTGGCCTTAATCGAGCTGCCTGTAGGAAAATGTTGCATTGAGCCTCAATCTATAGAAGTTTCCTGAAGAAGTCTAATCATTTGTTAGCAGTCTTGTCCTGTAACTAGGTAACACTAAGTAAAAAATCCTTATTGGAGGAAAAATTTGCATATGGATATTGCCCACAAGGCATGATTACACTCCTGCACTACAATCTACTTAAACTGGTACTATAAGTTGCCATGTATCAAATGGATATTTACATACGAAGGTCCTCAGCTGTTGTAGTTTTCATTGTAAATAGTTATTTCTTTATATAAATTTCAGAAACGTAAAAAATGTTAAAATACTGGAAAGTTGTTGCACCAATATGAATTTTCTTTAAGCATCATTATTTGAATTATTATTAATTTTGAAAGTCCTTTTTCTCAGGATTGAATTCCTGCACGTCTCTCGAAGACTCTTGCTTTTACATTCTTCACAATTAAATTTATAATCTTAATTGGAATCCTTTCCAACAGTTTCTGCTTCCAAAACTACGCTTCCCCTAAACTGAGATCCCAGCCGAACCAGCTTGGAGTTCATCAAAAATCACATTTCATCAGTTTTTAAATTGCTTCTAATGCTCTAAAAATAAATACTCGTTTAATAAAGTTCTCGCGAACTTGTTCACTAATTAACAATTCTGCTCAGTTTCGAGTAAAATAATTATTTTGTTTATGCACAGTATTCATATGCAAATTGGCAGACTCTGCTCGGAGTGAGTTGGTGTGACTTTTAATTAATCAAATTCGCTACTAAAATCACAGATTAACAAAAAGGTCACTTTAATCTCCGAAAAATGTTGTGCGAATAGTTTTAAATCCATTTAATGTTTTCTTTGTATTCTTTTTTGCATTATTAATTCCTTTTCCACGCACGTTAAACGCCGACTCACACTTGCATAATATATAGTCTCAAAGGGGTCAATTGAGTGTAAATTACCCGTGATTCTGCTTTGTAGCGCAGTTTTTGTTTAGTTTAAAAAGAAAAATAACTTAAAAGAACACTTTGCGAATCATTGAAGAAACAATCGCAACAAATATAAAACGAAAAAGCAAATTCTAATACGAGCTTAGTCCAAGCGAAGCCACTACTAAACCGATCACGTTGAATGGAGAATCACAACTGAGTTGAATGCTACAAGCAAATGCTGGCGCATGAGTGACCGACGATGATAAACAGTAATGATGACGATTATGATGATAATGAAGACGCCTCGTTGGGCTGGTCACATTAGAATGGTTGGGGAATACAACTGAGAGCCCAGCAAAAGAGTTTCGAACTCAGAACAAATGGTAAACAAATGGAACACATGTGTTGGGAAGAGCGGAAGATCACTGCATTCGCCCAGAGTACAGAGCGAAAAAGAGGGTGTGATAGAACGAGAGTCATCACTGCAAAATTGTGTCTGCTTTCTTTTATGTTTGGTTATAAGTTGTAAGTATGAAATTGTGTGTGAGCTTATGGATGTGTGTGTTTCTGAGTGTGTGTGTATACAGGGGTGTGTGTGTACAGGGGTGTGTGTGAAAACAAGGCTAATATGGGAGTGTATTGCCAAACGTATGATTTGACTTCCGTTTCACTGGCGTGTTGGGATTTATTAGTTTACATCACTTTCGTAGTAGTGTATAGGAGCTTCCTTTCTAATCGCTGACTATTTGTTTAGTTCAAGGATGGGCAGCTGGAAGCTCCTTCTGATACGAGAGAAATTTGTTTTATGATTAAATTTTTGTCTTCTGATCACTCTATTGTTTTGTTGATACGCTCAAATCACTAATGACTGCCCAGCAGCTTTACTCCTCTCCTAATTTTAGTGATATAGCATCATCGAAGTTGTTGTTTTTAAGCCGATTGAGGCAGTATCTATCTGGGTACTTTTTGTAATAAATGAGTTTGTTTAAGTTCAATCTTTCAAGCAAGTTGTGATTTTATTTTTTACCATGTTGTTGCTGGCTTTTAGTAAAGTTTTATGTATATGGAGTGCTCTTGTAATTCTTCTTCAGATTCGCTCGCAGTTATTATGATAGATTCTCCTTTAAATATTTGTGGTCTCCACCACTGGTTTGGTGGACTATTTCGAATTTTGAGTTATTTCATTTCTGTTGTTTATTTTACTTATTTCTTCGACTATTCTTGTAAGTTCAATATGCAAAAATAACTAAACAATTTGTTTGCTTACTTACCTAAAGAACAACAATTAGTTTCTGCATTTCTCATCCACCTTTTGTGAGAGAATTCAATGAATTTAATTTAAAAGCTGACATTTGACGTACGCCTACAACTTGATCTGGCGCGCTTAGAGGCCGCGAACCCGTTGCACAATTTTCTCATCATTTTATAATTTATTCCCTCCTCCACTAAACGGGCACTTTGTCGAGTAATTTCTAACAAACTCTTCCATTGTTTGAGCAATCATCATCAGCAACAATAGCAAAGAAATATGCACATATTTAGTTACATTCATAGCTACACGTAAATAAATGCCTTATTATATTATATATATATATATATATATATATATATATATATATATATATATATATATATATATATATATATATATATATATTATATAATATATATATATATATATATATATATATATATATGTATATATATGTATATATACAACAAAAAGAACAACGAAATTAACACAGCGAAGAAAGTGCAAAGAAAGAGCAGCGGTTCTGCTTAGACATGTAATTCAATTAAAAGAGTACTTGCGTGCATTCGATTTGTGTACTCTACAGCCAAAGTGACAGGGTGTTTGCAATTTGTGGTTGTATAAACACAGCAGAAATTCCATGGGTTTGCTCAAGGACATTATAAGGTAAGATCGTAAATACTGCAACTTATTTCTTCCGTATTCATTAATCGGCAACCAGTTAAGCGGTGCCTAATCTCGTTAACACTCAAATGTCAACTATTATACATTCATTGAGATATTACAACTTTCTTTTGAAGTCTATTAAAAGTTCGCACCTATATCAAAGATCACAGTACACAACCCCATACGCACGGGAACGAGTCACGGATAACTCTAATTATGCTGTCATAAGGTTCATAGTCTAGTTTCAATACCAGATTTGTGCTAATATAAACCTCATCTTAGCCGTCAATGAGTTGGAACAACTGATTTGTTCCTGATGTCGTTGTAATCCAACTTCCTTAATTTCTCTGGAGACTATTATGCCATCGAGTTTGTTAGTCTCATAATTAGAGTTTCCTAGCGGGGACTACTGAACTAAATACCATCTGTTTGCCACATGGAAGAAACCTTTCGGAGGAATTGTGGCATAAACGCTTTCTTGTATAAAGACTCGCTCGTTGGTATGCTTCGTGGTTGTTGGGTAAGCCATACGGTCGCTTTTCACTGACACTCATATAAATTTGAGACTAGAGTGAGTATGAGGCGAGTTGCACAGTCTTTGTGGCAGACTATTTTTGGTTGGTTGGTTAAAGGAAGGACACATATTGCTTCGGTACTCTGCTGTGATTTGTAATCTTTTTCTAGTGTTTCAAAATACTTATAATTCCGCTGCAATTTTTGCATCTTATAACTTTAACAAAATAGTCAAGATATGTAGCCATAAATCTGCCACAATAAACATTCTTCTCTCGTTCCCTGCTTCTGTAGAAAATGAGCATTTGCTTGCAACTCTTTGGTACTCTCCAATGTTGAAACTAAACTCACAATGCAATCCTTGTATCATATTTCAATTTTATGGCTACTTAATGTGGATGGAACAATTTCACATGTTTAATTTTCCAACCTATTCATTACCAGTCTCCCATATTGGACTAAATTTTGATATAAAAATTGAGTTTTGCAACTCAACAGAAACCGTCAATCTCATTTGATAAATCAAGTACACTCGTCCAAGCCATATTTCGACCTCCAATTCATATTTAGACGTAATCTATTGTATGACTGAAGAGATGTCACTAAGACTGTTGAACCCGCCCTGAATTTCACTAAATCTTATTTTGGTAATTATTCTTATTATTATTTAAAGAATCCAAAAAAGCATTGAACTAGAATTATTCAAAAATTTCGATAGTACTGAAATCGCTCCGGAATTATTTAGGGTTGATATTATACAATTTACTTTAAAATCTCTAAGGAGGTGGAAAGATTTTCCGCAATTCAGACTTTCAGGTGTTAACTCTGGCCTGTAGTTCTTTAAGCAGAACGGCATATTCGCATCGATCGTACAACAGTATTCTTGCTGAGATGTGCCCCATACACTTGCAACGTACATTAAAGACTTTATAATACGCTCATGGATGAACACACTTCAGTTGGGCGCTGACTTACTTTTGTGGAAAATTGGGTAAGAAAGAGTCAGATGCCAGAGATACTGCGCGGTCATCTCGTTGGACATCCGAAATGCTTTCAATAGCGCAAGGTGGGACCTCATCATACAAGCGCTGAAATCACTTCAGACTCCTGCATACCTAGTCAAAATCATACGCGAATATTTCAGGGACAGAGTACTCAGTACGTGACAGAAGAAGGCCCAATGTATCACAAGGAGATGGGTGGCGTGCCGCCCAACACTATGGAATATAATAGATGATGGGGTACTTCAAAATTGTAAGTAATTTCTACTGGTACTTCATATCGAAATGCCATAACATGCTAAAGATAAGTACCCATGAGAAAATTTCAATTCTTTTCTATGAAAAAATCTTTGTCTATTCGAGTATAATGAACAATCATAAAATATTTCCGTGTAGTTATTGTTTATTTTACCGATGTTTCTAATCTTATTCTGTTACTTTTGTTTCTTCTTATACTTACCCTTCTTAATTGATAGTTGTTCAAGTTGGTGTTTCTATGTATTTACTGCCGAGTGTAGAGCAATTTAAATCTTCAGCTTAGTCGCTGAGATAACTATATTATTAGGTTAATCTTTATGTGGGAGAATTTATTAATATGCAAGTAACCATTAATGTAGCGTCTAGTTATTTTGAGATTCTTGTGGGAGGGTCTTAATTAATTATAATTTGTCAACTCAGAAATGAAAGATAGATAAAAATAACTGCCAAATGAATTTCTTAAATATAAAAAGCCATGATTTTTACTCTGAATCAGCCACGATTTCTATTGTAAAATATTATTATTCTATCTTCCATTTGAAGGGAATTATCTTAGGTGTGGAGCAATTTAGTAACGACTGTGGTATTCCTGTGAGGTTCTGTTAAATCATTCATCTCCGCTAAAACTCCAAGAACAATTAGAAATTTCGACGAGAGTAATTTCACGGGTAATTGGTGAAATGGTGACTCAAAGGGATGTCAAGAAACTGTATGTTTATCAATTCTGTTCGTACTAAACAGAGAATGCTTTTAGTTTTCCAGAGCTTCTCGATCCATATTAGACTACTGTGGTATCGCAGGTAATAATGCTGACGGAGCTAACATTTTTTTAGTTCTGTGATGATTTAGAATATCTCTTGCAGACGTTGGGGCAGTGTATCAGTACAGTTCGAACTATAGAGAGAATGGCTTTAATTTTGCAGAGCTTCTCGATCCATATTAAACTACTCTAGACTGATCGAGCTAAGAAGATTTCAGTTCTGTGATGATTCAGAGTATCTCTTGCAGACGTTGGGGCAGTGTATCAGTACAGTTCGAACTATAGAGAGAATGCTTTTAGTTTTCCAGAGCTTCTCGATCCATATTAAACTACTCTAGACTGATCGAGCTAAGAAGATTTCAGTTCTGTGATGATTCAGAGTATCTCTTGCAGACGTTGGGGCAGTGTATCAGTACAGTTCGAACTATAGAGAGAATGCTTTTAGTTTTCCAGAGCTTCTCGATCCATATTAAACTACTCTAGACTGATCGAGCAAAGAAGATTTCAGTTCTGTGATGATTCAGAGTATCTCTTGCTAACATTGGGGCAGTGTACCAGTTCAGTTTGAACAGTGCTGCAGAACTAGTGGATCAAAGGCAGGTGTTAAATTTACTTCTAACTTCTCTTACAGAGTTTTAGACCTCAAGAGACTAGACATTTCGGTATCCTTTCAATTGCCTTTAAACACTGCTCGGTTGGTTTCCCCCCTTAAGGAGCCATCAAATAAAACACCTTCACTTAATTTTGTTATTCATTTTTAAGATTTTTTTTTTGTAATTTTTATTCATTTAAAATTTGTTCAACTTAAACTTTTGTTTGTATAATAGAAAATAATTAACAAATCAAAAATAAAAATGGTGATTTTATTACATAATTTGTTGTTTTTTATAATAATTATTTATAGTATTTATAATAAATGATTTCTTTTAGTTTATTTTGTACTTAAAAAATTTTGTCAAATTTAACTTAAAACGAAACTTAATTTACGAAAATAATTAATAATTAAACTGCATTAAATAAAATAGTAAAATAAATTAATTAAAAATAAAATAAATCGGAATTATTTGTTTTTAATCGTGGCTTATATAAAAACGTTTATTTGCTAAATTTAAGTTTGCTAAGTTTTTTTCCTTCGTTTGATTTTTATTTTATTTTCTTGTTGTTTTTGCTTTTGTTTTTATTTTCTGTTGTCTTTTTGCTCTGTTGCATTCATTTACTTTTTGCATTTTCTTCTTTATATTAATTTTTAATATTATTTAGAATTTGAAATCTTGTTTTTTATCGTTTAAAGTGAAAGAGAAAAGAAGAGAAATTGTTTATAAAGTAATTGTTGTTTTGTTATTTATTTTTCTAATATTTTTTACAGCAGATTCAGTTTAAAAAGTATGAAAAAACAGAAAAAGAAAAACAATGACAACGATGAAGTTGAAGTGTAAATAAACTGAAAATCGAAATATGAAACATTAAAAACAAAACATCTCAGTTTTGTCCCAACAACTGGGGCCATAAAGCGTTAGATTTCTTACAATTTAACGATTTCACTTAAATTTAAATATTTTCAAGTCCTTTTTCATAACTTTTATTCTTTAATTTTTTCATATATGTATATTTAAAATTTTGTAAATTTTTTTGTTCATATAATTTTATACAAAATGATTCCGATGAAACAAACCGCGGATGTGCTTGTGTATAGAAGATTAAGTAACGGCTCCATCGTGGTGCGGGGGAGGGAAGTCACAGTTGAATATAAACAAATACACTCAAATGATACCGTAGCAAATTATATCAAGTCTGGAAAGAGCCTAAAGTCGGTTATTAATATCATTTCATCTGGATAATAGGAGCTCCGATAGGACAGAAGCAAATTAGGAATTCGTTGAGCTGGAATGTCATCTGTGTATGGATAACACACTTTCTACGGGATTGTCCTGAATTGACTCGGTTTAGAATGTGGATCTGCAAACTGGCATTTCTTTTAACCACTGATATCAAAGGCTTCTCCTAGCACAATACCGCAAGGCCGTTTTGTCCTAAGAGGGGTTAAATACAAACGTTCTGTGAGAACACTTCCTCACAAACTTACCTACATCTGACATTGATAACTGGATTTATTGTACAATTGGTTCTATTATTTTATCAACCATTGGACTATATTCTTCTTGAATGCAAATGTTATGTGAGAACACTTCCTAACCAACTTACCTACATCTGACATATTATATTCTTAACTGGACCTATTATACAGCTGGTTCTATAATTTTATCAGCCAATGGACTATATTCTTCCTGAATACAAATGTTATGTGAGAACACTTCCTAACAACCTACATCTGACATTGTTAACTGGATCTATTGAACAGTTGCTTCTATTATTTTATCAGCCATTGGACTATATTCTTAATCTGATTGATGGTCGGATTTTCTTATTGAAGAGTTATATTCGCCCATTAGTAGTGTTAGTTTTTTAGTAGTGTTAGAGAAATCATCATCATCTACCGGACTATCTAATCCTTGTGATTCCTTGCAGCAGTCCCCTTTCCTGAGAGTTTTATGATAGCTTCGCCTTCCAATTTTATTATCGACTCAAAACTAATTTTGGGTACAAGTATATTTCATATGCTCAGTACATCTATTAACCAATAATAGACCCTGCTTTTAGAAGTTTGCTATGGGGAATAATCAAACACTTTCTCTTCATGTAAGTATACAAGTGGCCAATTCTGGTGCACTGCTCATTAATAACAATTTCTGAACTAATCAAAAACTTCAAGGCACCTAAAAAGTAAAAGTATCCTATCGCCCTTTATGAAAACTATGATGATAAACAATTGAAGCTCTCTTCACCTGCACATACCATATAAATATATACCAAGGACTAACCAAAATTTCAATTAGTTCAATGCTCTGTTCTGGATAAGTTATTCCTATTTCCTCAATGGTTTAACAACCATTTCCTATGACTTCCTAGAAACTAAGGTTTAAAGACAATTTCCTAAGTCTTCCTTTGATAAGTTATTCCTATTTCTTTAAGGAAAATTTCCTATGACTCACTGGTAAGTAAGTTCTTGAAATCCTTGATAGGTTACTGCCATTTCTTTGATTGTTTAAAGTCAATTTCCTACGACTCCATGTTAAGTAAGGTTTAAGGACAATTTCTTACGTCTTCCTTGACAAATTTGATAAGCTATTCCTATTTCTTTAAGGACCATTTCCTATGATGGTAAGTAAGTTCTGGAATCCTTGATTGTTTAAGATCAATTTCATATGACTTCCGGTTAAGTAAGGTTTAAGGTTAATTTCCTGCATCTTCATTGAAAAGCATGATAAGCTATTCCCATTTCTTCAATGGCTTCAGAACAATTTCTTATGACTTCCCGGTAAGTAAGTTTTTGAAAACCTTGATAGGCTTTTACCATTTCTTTAATTGTTTATGGCTGATTTCCTGTGACTCCTCAGTAACTAAGGTTTAAGGATAATTTCCTATGACTCCCTGTTAAGTAAGGTTTAAGAACAATTCCCTACAATTCCCCAGTAACTAAGTCCTTGACAACCTTGCAGAGCTATTCCGGCCTTCGTCACCGACACATCGGCGTTATAATAGAACCATTTTGTATATTTATATTGTGTGTGTTTTTTTTGTTTTAATTTTTTTCAGCTAGTACGTTTAAATATAGTTTTGTTTTAATTTATAAAAATCAAATATTTATATATACTTAATTAATTTTTTGTTTGTTTTTTGTTTTTCATTCATTAAATAATAATAAATAAATTTCATTTGGAAATTATATGTACGAGATTACAACGAGACAATTCGATCGATCGATATCATTAACGGTATATATACCAACAACACAGTTCTCAACAGTTGTTGCTGTTGTTGCTTTTAGAATAATTTTTAATTATGTTTGTTTATAACGAGTTCGGATTTTTCTTTCTTATTTTATATAAATTTCTTTTCATTATTATTATTATAAACACGAATTGTATTTCATTTAGTTTTTTGTTTGTTTGTTTGTTTGTTTGTTTGTTTTTTTATATATATTTTAGTTATTCTATCTTTATTCTTCTTGAGCTGTGTGTGCACTTTTTACAAAATTACAAATCAATTTAATTGTAAAACAACAAATGAAAATATACAATTTCCTTTCTACTCTAAGCACATGTTATAAATTTTATAATATTTAAGTTCAAAATAAAATTTACGTCACGCGCTTTGCTACGAAATTTCAACAATTTTGGGCTCATAAACATTTTCTTGGTTTATAAATTTGTTTTCTTTTTTTCTTCTTGTGTAAAAGAGTAGGCAAAGAAAAGAAGAATTACTTATGAGATCATTTTGTATAATGCATTTTTTCTTACATATATAAAATTAATTATAATTGTTTATTTTTTAAATAATTTTTTTTTTGTTATAGGGTCACTCTAATGCATCTCATCATTATCCAGATTCTTCAAGGTTCCCCAAGGTTTTTAACTCTTTGTTTTTTTGTAAATCTCTCTTTTGAAACAATGAAAATTATAACAATTCTAAAAGAAAACAAATATATTTTAATTACTTTTATATCCTTTTTTCTTATTCTCGCTAACATTCTCTTTCGCTGTGGCAGTGTATTGGCGTCAAGTTGTGTCAAACCTTTCCGTTCAATTTCTTAGTTATTTACTCATAAAATTTGATTGAAAACAAAAACAAAATCTAGTAAGAGACCAACAAACAAAACCCCCAACCCCCCTTTACTACATACCATAATATATATAATTACGGGTTTCTTTGATCTTTTTATCTTTTATACAATGAAGGAAATATTCTTTTTGTTTAATCTAAATTTTTAATGTGCACCTACAAAAGAACATTTTTGTTGTTTAGTTTTATTTTCCTGTTTATAGTTTAAAATTTAAAAACTTGTTATTTTCGTTATTTAACTATTTATATATATAATTGTTTTACATATTAATTTACTTCTATACAGGATGATTTCAAGCAGGAGACGTGTAACCGCGTTTTGCATGAAGTGTGCTTCAAGATATGGGAAGCTTTAATCCTCGCATATCATTGTGTGTCACTGAAGAGCACTGAAGTGGAGATTATGGAATATTACTGACTCGTTCAGCTTTGCCGCAGGGAAAGAAAGAAGTGGTTCAGAAACCTCATTACTAGGTCAATATGAGCCGAAGCATTTAGGAACTGAAGTGAAATTGGTGTTTCACCTCCACGTATAATTGCACTCCTCTGATTTCAGTACATTCGCGCCGAATTGGAAAATGCTTAAAATATTGGCTTGCTAAGGCACGATGTAATATTTCGTTAGTATTACCAAAGCCATTCTTCAGTGCCTTCTAAAAGAAGCTACTAATAATTCAGCTCTTCTCTAGACTTCAGAACGTAACAAGACAATTCGTTTAGAAAATATTAGACAACAACAAAACAGTGAAGAAACAGAAGAGAAGTTTCAGAATCAAACAAAACAGTGAAAGCATTCATTGCTCTGTGTATTCTTGCTTCTTGAGACTTATTGTGTTGGGTGAAACACATCAAGTTTAATCTTAGGAGAGAGATAGAGTGGGAGATAGAGAAAGAATAGCGAGGTTAGAGAGGGAGAAGTGGGCTCGTCTTCACCCATCTTAGAAATGTGAACTAAATATTCCATTAAAGAAGAGGTAGTAGCGAGGGACTTGAAGAAATTAAGGCAAGAAAAAGTAATTCACTCGTCTTTCACTTACAGCTGGGAAAGCTGGAGTGCCTAATTTTCCATTTCCCCTGAAAGAAGAATAGGTACAGACTTGGATTTGATGTACCAGCTGAAGCAATTGGGAATACGGATATGCTATTCAAGCATTGATCAGTGATTTGGTGCAATGATAAATCATTCCCATAATACTATTTCAGTGGATTGGAGATTCTTCAAAATCGATTTGTTCTAGTCTCGAGGGTCTGTTCATCAGTTTAGCAGCATAGTATAGACCACTGGTGAATGGAGATTGGGATAAGCTACTCAGGCATTGATCAGTGGTGTAATGATAAATCATTCCCATAATCATATTTCAGTGGATTGGGGATTCTTCAAAATCGATCTGTTCTAGTCTCGAGGGTCTGTTCATAAGTTTAGCAACATAGTATAGACAACTGGTGAATGAAGATTAGGATATGCTATTCAGGCATTGATCAGTGATTTGGTGCAATGATAAGTAATTCTCATAATCATATTTCAGTGGATTGGAGATTCTTCAAAATCGATCTTTTCTAGTCTCGAAGGTCTGTTCATCAGTTTAGCAGCGTCCTGTAGACGACTCGTGACTGGAGATTAGGATATTTTATTCAGGCATTGATCAGTGATTTGGTGCAATGATAAGTCATTCTCATAATCATATTTCAGTGGATTGGAGATTCTTCAAAATCGATCTTTTCTGGTCTCGAGGGTCTGTTCATCAGTTTAGCATCATAGTATAGACCACTGGTGAATGGAGATTAGGATAAGCTACTCAGGCATTGATCAGTGGTGTAATGATAAATCATTCCCATAATCATATTTCAGTGGATTGGGGATTCTTCAAAATCGATCTGTTCTAGTCTCGAGTTTAGCAGCGTAGACTGGTGAATGGAGATTTCTTTATTGTTTTATTCATGGGTTGACAGCTTCTACGCTTCCATACGATTATCCCGAACTTTATTGCACTACACTAAAAACGTGTTCGACTCACTACCCTACAGTCACCCTGTATATGGCTATAACTTGCGTTAAGTGTTGAAACGGTTTTGTTTTGTTTATTTATTTAAATGTAATCCTTTTTGTGTTGATTTTGATTTGTGTTAATTTCTTTATATTGTTTTTAATTTTGACGGCAAATTATTACTTAAAAACTTTCGAAATTAGTTGCGGTCTTCTTCTTGTCTTATCACTTAATTTTTATTATTAATTTATTCATTTTTTTTGTGTGTCTTTTATATTGTGTTCTTAACAACTTTTATGTTAATAGAAAATTGTTATAATCTTCACGCTGATTACTTCTTTATAAATAATTAAAGTGTTTAACATGTTTTTCTGTGTTCGTGTGTTCTTCTTTTGTTTTAATTTATTAAGACTATATTTTATATTCGAAATTGCTAGTGGAGTTTTTATCATTATCATTATCATTATCATTATTAGGTGTAATTAATTTTATAATATGTTTTGTAATTGCTATTTTTTTCATTCCTTCAATTTATAATTAATTAATGAATTAATATTTACAATCTTGTTTAATTCATTTAACACTAAAAGTAACTTATTCGTCACTCTAATTTTTGTCTTCAATTATTTTATAATTTAAACATAGCCATAAGTAATTACTCTATACTCAAGTGTTGTTGTTGTTGTGTACTCATTATAAATTTGTTAACTAAAAAACTGTTTCATGATTCGTGTTCCATTTACTGAAATTTTCATATGTTCTTTACACTAATTTACGATTTTTTATCTTTTTGTTGTATAAGTTTTTAATTGTGTTCGCTTATCTATAATTATTTTTTGCATTTTGTCGGTATTTTTATAAATCTACTAATTGTGTTGTTGTTGTTGTTGTTGTTTTTTTTTCTAGTTTTTAAAAGGTTTCGTTTGCGATTTATTCAATTTTATACGTTTGAATTTAGCTATTTCGTTACTTGTATTTTTGTGGGTTTATAAGAAATAATTCGAGGAAGAGATTTGTGTTTTTTTTTTGTTTTGCTCATATTTACTAATCTTTTGCTTGAGTGTTTTGTTATTATTATTATTATTATTATTATGTTAAATCAGTGCGCTTTAAAAAATTTTTTAATAAAATTCTTTTTTTTCTAAACGTTTTTTTAATAATTTTTGATTGAATCGTTTTTTGTGTGTTTGTTTTTAAATTTATGTGATTCGATTTAGTTTGAGATGATTCTTTGATATATTGTGAAATGCTGGTGAAGTCACGCCCTGAGGACTCAACTGAATTGATAGAAAATGGTTGAAAATTCTTCGATGAAGCCAAAATGTGATTCCTTTTATTGAATGCGTTTAGAACCTCACACGCTGGGCGTTGACTTCACCACTGACTGCCGAATGTAGCCTGCATAAAACTAACCTAATCACATACCTAATCCTAGTGTAAGTCCCACCAATGTCCATGGCCATGTTGTACTTTGTTGTCCTCACTCCCACGTGGATATCGCCAGTGTCAGCAAACACTCTCCAGCTCAGCGACGCCCGCCCGCTTCATCGCCTGCCGCTTACGGTACGCGTAGAACTCCTCCTTCATTGCCTGCAAGCGTGCCTCGATGTTGTCGTAGCGGGAGATGCGTGCTTTGCGCAGAGGACCACCGCCGTAGGTGGCGGACCCGGACAGCGGCATGCCGGACGCTGTTGTGTGGAAGATGCTGCCGCCCATGGGGCCCACCGTTTGATGGTGTCCCGTCGTGTCGATGTGCAAGTTGAAGTCTTCGCGCAGCAGGCCTCCGGTAGGCGTGGAGGCACTTGGTGTGGGCGTCGACGGGTCGAACTCGTAGTGCCCATCCACGCTACCGACGTCCACGGACTTGGGCAGGTTCACATTATCGGTGGCCGCATTCAGGCGAGAGATCATATCCAGCCAGTGGGCCATGGTGTAGGGCGGCGTGATGGGACGCTGCAAACTGGCTCCGTAGTAGTTCGCAGCAGTGGCTGCTTGAGAGTGGTAGGGCAAAGTGGCCGAGCCATAGTTTTGCTGCAGGTGATGATGATGTTGCGGGTGCAAGGGTGCCTGCGCTTGGGCCTGCTGCGGCTGCGCGGCGTGCTGTGAACCAAAGTAGGCAGAGTTGGCAGGCGGTGGCGGCGGTGGTCGATATGGAGGCAGTAGACGCCATTCGCTCGTGCTGCCCGAGTGATGAGATCCATGGGGCTGATTGGAGGTGTTCTTCGAGCCGAAACCGCTGGAACTGGAGCGCGACTCGGGTGAGGCTTCGAAGCCCATGCCATCGGCGCCTATGGCGGAAGCAGAACGTAGTGTTAAGTTCAAGTGTGGCAGCGGTGACATCAGCTCCGACTGTGCCCGTCCAAAGAGTCGCGAAAAGTGGCGCGGATACCAGCGTGTCCGCGGGCGATAGCTGTGATAGGGCGCCTGGGAGTGGTAGTAGCCACGCCATGACGGTGGCGAAGGTATTTGAAGTGGAACAAACCCATGTTGCTGCTGGTGATGTTGCTGTTGCTGTTGCTGTTGTTGGTGCTGGTGTTGCTGATTCATGCGACGCGTCTCCTCTTGTATAGTGCGCAGCGAAGGCAACTCGTGCGAATAGTACCGGTACCGACTGAGGTTGCCGCTCCCTATTGTGGTAGGAAACGAGCGTTCAGCCGAGCTCGGGTACACGGTACTCAAATCGCTGAAATGCTGATGATATTGGCTGCTGTGAGGTGTGGTCATAGCCCACGGTGAGGCTAGCAGACCACCGACATGGGTGTGATTGTTGCCCAAACTGACGCCGCCGTTTAGCGTGCTAGCCGGCGAACTGGAGAACATGCGCGATATCCTCGAAGGTGTATACAAGTTCGGCGTCACTAAGCCGTGTAAATGCGAGTGATGCTGATGCTGGTGTGAAGTAGTGCCAGTGCCGCCCACGCCCATGGTATTGATGTGCAGCGGTCTGCTTGTGGGTTGCGCCGGCTGAGCGGGCTGCAAATTTCGGTAGATGTTGCGCCCGTAGTGACCTCGATACACGTTCTGATAACGCGCTCCGCTATTTTCTGCATTGATGTTGTTGTTGTTATTGGCACCAACTTTCAGCAAGCCGCCGAGTCCTTGCAGGAATCCACGTGCCGATCCAGCCGCTGACTGTAGACTTAATTGACTCGGTGAAGCAACAAGTGGACGCCGCCAGGAAGCTCGCGCTGTTATAAAATTGCGTCTGGATAAGAAGCCGCCATCGTCACTGGAGGATTTTTGCGAGGCATTGCTGTGACGTCTCTCTGCAGGACTGTCGACTTCATCGACGCTCTCTTCAACGTTGGTTAATGCGTGCAGTTTTGCTTTATCCGCGGCCGCATCTTCAATTAGTACAAAACGCCCGTCGACTGTGCGTTGTATTTGGCTGACTGAGCGTCTGCGCGCCTCTTCCTCATCGTCCAAGTGCGGAGATGTGTAAATGGAGTGACAATTGGTGCAGCGATCTGGCGGCCAAATCCAGTGCAGTATGGCAATAAGTATGGCGGTTAGACTTGATATTCGGGTTTGTTTATATCTTTGGCGTTATGAAAAGAGTTGGATATGAAGAGAATGAGATTAGTACGGATGGAATAACATTTTGTTAGAGGCCGTGGCAATACTGCATGCAAGCGTGCAAGGAGGTTTAATCTTCAGAAATACCGGCAAGTTTGAAGAACTTGTATATTACTTGTAATAATAAGAACACAAATAATGGTTAAAGTTAAGTGAAAATCATTCCAGAAGAATTTTAAAATCGTATCCTATTATATAATATAAAGACAAGGGATCTTAATGCACCAGGTGACCATAGAATCAGGAAGGTTTAAGAGAATTTTAAGGTATGCTATGGATAGATTTTGCAAACGAGATAATGTTGAAAGTGCTGGCTTAGGAGTTGAAGGGAGATGGGTGTGCAACGAAATGAATGTACGTAAAGAGGTATTAATAGACTATAATACTAAGGCGGTTATATATGGATTAGATCGTTGCTTCATAGGAAGTGCCAATCGAGTGCAGTGGCATATGAAGAACGATAGAGTGATAGTTCTGGAGCAAATAATTAACCTGAGCATCAATCAATAATGAGCACGTTTATATATCGCATCTATTTATTCACTTGTTACAAGTACCTTTGTTCTTATATGGTTCTATTATAACCAGAAGAACATATTTCACTTTAGGGCCGCATTGCTTTGTTCCACCCTATAAAAACCTCTGTAGATTTTGTTGCTCAATCAATACGTAGCTCGGCGAAAATGTGTCTTAGTACTATGCACCATATAGGAGCAACCACAGGGGTGGGGGTGTAGAACTAACTGTAACGGTAGTGAGCATACAGTGTTAACGTAGGAGCTCCTTTTTTATCTTAACTGAAGTTCTTTTGCACTGAGAAACGGTTTCTTTAAATACTACCATATACCCACACCTACATAGTGCCATGGTTACATTAAATGAAAATCTACGATGGGAAAACATAAAAAAATTTTTAAATAATACCAATAAGACCTCACAATTTATTTTATCACCATAGTAATGAATCTTTCGTATACAGATTAAAATAACAGAACTTCTAAAGAGGAAATATCACTGAATAAAGCAAACATGGCAAATTATAAATCCAATATTCTATAAGCTTATTAAAAGAGTGTTCAATTCTAGTGAATTTCTAGGAAGGTCAACAAATAAATCAATGTTGAATGCGGTGATTTCACAAGTAGTTTCAATAGCATGAAATTGTCAAATGGAATAAAGAATAAAATCAATCAAATAACAAAAACATAAAAGGAGTTTGAGTAGGAAAGCAGTGCCTACAATACTTTCTATTTACATATATAAAAGTACAACAAGTTTAAGTTTAGAAGAATTTGTATATAAAAATAAGCGACAATAAGTCAAGTCCAACCTTTGGGTCTTCAATTTCCAGATATATTAAAGATTTTGGGTACAATATATAAAAGAGAAGGTAAACATATATACAAACGTTAGAAATCGGATGAATTTGATCAATTTATAAGAAATTAGAGATGATTGTATGCGTTATACTCGTTAAGCAAATAAAAATGTTGTAGAGCGATGATACCGTGTGTAATCGTAAGAATTGTAAAATGAAGTGTAACAGTGGTGTAAATTCTTTGGTTGGATAGTACAACAAAAGGAGTCGAATAAGAGAAGGAGAGAGAGAAAGAAATGAATCGATATATAGACTGGAGACTAACGTATTATGTGTGTGAGTGCTATATATCAGTTGCTTGGGGCATACCATTAATCTCTCATGATGAAATAATTGAAAATGGAAAATATTTCAATTATTCACTATTAAGAACTTTGGCTTTGGACTCTAAAAGGACGCTTTAGTAGACCATGCCCTGATCGGGATGCTTATTTCTTAACCATAGGCTTCATTATGTCAAAGAAACAACTCTTCTCTGCATAATCTTCGGAATTACAATTACAGAGAGCGACTGATGTTATAACTAAACAACTGGTAATATATTGTATATGCCCCTCATATTTTGCATACTTTCGAAAGATCACCATTGGCGGATTATGGAAGAAACAAATAAGATTACATTGTGGAGTATAGGAAAGAATAAGAACTATGCTCCAATAGGAATCTGTTACAAGCCAACTGAGTAATTCTGATGATAAAACTGCAAACTGACCTTAAGTATACCAAGGTATACTCGTATATCTGTCATGTGTATTATACCAAGCGGAATATTCCGTATAATTTACTACTAGATACTATGGAGCGGCTGCTTCAAGTAAGGTCAGGTTGATGTCAGAATATATTATCCTTTATTTAAGAAGTACCTTCTACCTGATAAGTAGTGAGGATGATATCAGAATATTTGTTCCTTTCTTTCAGGAGTATCTTTTACCTATAATCTGACCAGTTAAGCAGTCAGATTGATGTCAGAACATATCTTCCTTTCTTTAAGGAGTGTCTCTTACCTATAATCTGTCCTGATAAGTAGTCAGAATGATGCCAGAATTGATCTTCCTTTTTTAGGGGTATCTTCTGCCAATAATCTGACCAGATAAGTAGTTAGATTGATGGCTAAACAGATCTTCCTTTATTTAAGGAGTGTCTCCTGCCAATATTGTGACGGATATCTGAAGTCTCTGATTAATGTTGATAAATCGGATACGATTGATGCTTTGGAAACAAACATAACCCGCATTATTGGTAATGTGCGATCTGACTTGGTTGAAAAAGTGGTCGAAAATTCCTCTCGAATGAGTTTAGGAGGTAGCCATGGAATAGATACATCTAATACCATATTCAAAGCCATAGAATTACTACAAAATAAATTAGGACATTTGGATTAGTTTACATGAATTTGTAAGTGTTTTACTCCAATTCAAAATCCATAAAGTCTGAAGAGACCCACATCTTTAGGTAAGGTATTTCCGGAAAAGCACCACTATGCTCTTTCATTGGTATCGATCTTATATATATATATATATATGTCAAGTATACTTATACAAGTATACTTAGTAAGTTGAGATCTTAGTAACCTGAGATCAGTTGTTCAGAAGTCAATGAACTTATATGAAAATGATACGAATAACCTTCTAAATCGCCACTTGTTCCGAATCTGGTGGACTTCTGTGGATTTAAAATTGTGTCTTGATAAAAAAAAATTCAAATGAATTCGTATTCGAATGAACGAACGAAGGTGAGTGTTAAAATAAAAATTACTTAAGGGAGGTAAAACACAAAAACAACATTGACACAACATACAATTATCAATAACATAGTCACATATACATACATACACTAATTTATGTATACTTGTGTGAGTACGTAAAATATCTATAAATATATATATCTTACGAGGTGGATTATGACATGATGGACCTGGAACTATAAAAACGGTTTCATAATCACGGTAATGCTCAGTATTGCTGGCATCATTTTGAAATGAGATTCCAAAACAATGACGACAGAGTGTAAGCGCAGTTATGGAGCGGGAAAGAAAGAGGAAGAAAGAAAGAATTTATATTGTTAGATGAGAGATTAGTAAGTTATTATAAATATAGCAATTAAATACCAACACAATATGCAATAAATATTTCAATTTGTTAATAAAAATAATTTGTAAATAAAAATATAAATTAATAATTAGTAAACATACATTTTTAATTAACATATAAATTTATAAAAGAATAAAAAAATATATTTTATATGTAAAAATAGTAATGTATATTTGTAAATTTCATATGTCAAATCACCTAAAAGTGTGCTATGAACATTAAATTAATCAATTTCAAGTTTGCTATGACTCGAAAGTGTTATTAATTAAAATTAATTAACTAATAATTAAATATAATTAAGATTTAAAATATTATTTACATTAGATAAAAACCAAAACATGAAATTCCAATGCACTTAAAAGTGTGCTATGCATTTTAAAATAGAATCATAATTAGGAAATAATATTATAAATTAATTAGAAAAACTAAAAATGAAAAATTTTCATTTTCAAAGCACCTAGAAGTGTGCTATGAATTTTAAAATAGAATCAAAATCAGGAAATAATTTTATAAATTAATTAAATAAACTAAAAATGAATATCAAGGCACCTAAAAGTGTGCTATGATCATTAAAATAAAATAAAAATTAGGAAATAATATTATAAATGAATTTAAAAAACTAAAAATGAAAAATTTGCAATTTCAAAGCACCTAAAAGTATGCTATGATCATTAAAATGAAATCAAAATTAAGAAATTAGTTTATAAATTGGTTTAAAAAACTGAAAATGAAAAATTTGCAATTTCAAGGCACCTAAAAGTATGCTATGATCATTAAAATGAAATCAAAATTAAGAAATTAGTTTATAAATTGGTTTAAAAAACTGAAAATGAAAAATTTGCAATTTCAAGGCACTTAAAAGTATGCTATAAACATTAAAAGAATATAAAAATTAAGAAATAAATTTATGAATTAATTAAACAAACTAAAAATGAAAAATTTTCAATTTCAAAGCACCTAAAAGTATGCTATGATCATTAAAAGAATATAAAAATTAAGAAATAAATTTATGAATTAATTAAACAAACTAAAAATGAAAAATTTTCAATTTCAAAGCACCTAAAAGTATGCTATGATCATTAAAATGAAATCAAAATTAAGAAATTAGTTTATAAATTGGTTTAAAAAACTGAAAATGAAAAATTTGCAATTTCAATGCTACTAAAAGTGTGCAATGAACAGTAAGCAAAATCAAAATTAATTAGAAAATAAGATAAAAACATTGAAAAATTAAACAAATTGATACCAGATTAACAATTAGCCCCAAATGATTCGATTCTTGCAGTTTACTCACTTTTTTAAAGGCACTTGACCACCGGAAATCGAGCCCGTACTACGATTATGCAAATGATGATTATTAGCTGCAATATTACGGGCGTCCGTTATCCTGCAAGCTACCATGTTGAACTCTGTAAGCGAATTATTTCTACAAATTAATTTTGGTGGAGCATGAGCCGTCCTTATGCTTAATGTATATATATAGTAATTTTTTGCTCTTTGTTAGTGTCACAAGCCACCGCATACATACACACACATATACATGTACAAATATATATGCACTATATGTACTAGCTCAGCTATGTCCTTTAAATATGGGTTACACTCTCCACCAAATGCACTTTACAATAATAATTACAATAGAAATAATGACAAAAATTATAAATATAATTATAATTACGAATAATATTGAATAGCAAAACACCAATACATAAATTATGGGATGCAGTGTTGTTATTTTGCGGGCGGTGGGCGTTACCAATTCAATGCACAAACTAATTTTGCTGTAGCACTTGTTTCGATTTATGATCTGTGACATACTTTATGGGTTAGTGGGTTAGCGGGGGATGTGGGAGGCGGGATTAAAGCGTATTAAGTTTTGTTATAACTAATTATATTTTTTATATTCAACTAAATTTTCATTCTGATTCATTAACAAAGCCAAAATGCAGCACAATGGTTTGGTTGAATGTGTGAAATTTAGAATTTTATAGCCCACTTTTGGGCTGTTGGTACTTGTTTTTGATGCTATATTTACATTTGACACAAACTAAACATTGACTTTAATTTAATGTGATTTTCTGTTTTTGTTTTTGTTTTTTTGGTTTCTGATGTTTTCACTATGTTGGGGAGCACAACGCACAATTACACACACAAAAAATTGTATATATATATACTCATTAGGATCAGGCTGTACTAAACGATTAAAAAAAAGTATATGAAATGGCTTTTGATGGACCGGCAGATGCGTATGAAGCTATCCTCGTGGAGAGGACAGACGGTGTAGCAAAAAGAAAAGAATTAGCAGAGGAGATATGCTTGAAAAGTTGTCGTGGAAATCATAAAAGAAACAATCAAACAAAAATTGTAGACATACGAGAAGAAAGGAAACGAAAAGCAATAAAATGAATGAATGAGCTGAGCTGAGGTGGTGTTCGTGTGGGCGATGGGGTGCTTTGCTGTGAAGCTGTGAAGTGTCTGTGGGGGTGAAGGCGCAGTGGCTCTGCGTAGAGTTGCTGCGGCATGTATGAGCATGTAAATGAAGTGTAGCAGGGTGGTGCTCTTGGGTGTCTTTAGTGACGTTTGTGTTAGAAGGATATTTCTTGACTTCGTTGCGCGCATTTGCTGTTCTCTATGATTGAGCTGCTGATAATGGCAACTCAATATTCTTGAAGATGAAGTTTTTTATGACTGAAGAGTTTTTTATATATATTTTTTTCTTTTTTGTGAAACAATTAATGAAATGAGATTTTCGGGAGTTTTACTTGCTGCAAGTGATGAATTGTTTAGAAAGTATGAGAGAAGTTGTATTTATAATTCAAAAAAGAAAAGTCATACAAAACCTTTTAAGAAATATTTTCATTATTATTATTATTATTATTTTAATTTTTATTTGATTGATAAGAAATTTTTAAACAGCTCACATTAAAACACAAAAGGCGTTGAAATGTTTAAACTTACCCCATTGGCTGTGAGAGTACGAGTGGCTAATGTAACATCCAGTTTGGTATCGTTTTTGTGGGTAACGTACGGTTTCGATATCATTTTGGACGATTTATTGGTGGGGGAAAAAATATAATCTCTTTAAGTTTAGGTTGCCAAACGGAATTCGGGCATTTCGAAACTAAAGTTGCATGCTCGGCAGGGGTTAACATTAATTTAGTATCAGACATTTTATATCCCAGCAACCCTGGATGCTGTTCTAAGCACCCATTCATCCAGTCGAGCATGCAAGGTATTAGAACGAAATATGCCGAATTTTTTGTACATTAATTTATTCAATCAAATCTGTTTGGTTGACAAAAGAAAAGCAAAATTACGCGTATTTGTATTTACAGCGACGCGATCATTTTTTAACTTTTTTCAGATGTCGTTTGGGCCTTTATTTTACCATCTTTGTGCGTGAATTGTTTACAAAAAACGTCTGCCCATTTCTTGCACACCTTTACCGCAATGAACTTAGTTCTGGGCAGCAACAACGACGTGGAAACTAAGAACATGCTCACTTTTCATGTGGTAAAGGCGCATTTTTCATTCATTTTCATACATTTTCCACAAAATTATTGCTAATTTTGTGTGTTATTGTCATACAGGGTGCAAAGTGTTTAGTTCAATTTTTAAATTGTTTTTTTTTTGTTGAAAAATAATTAATTTTATGCGCTTCAAATGTTTGCAGAAAAATTTGACTTGATGTTAATTTAATATGTTTATTGTTTGTATTGTGTTGGTTTTTGTTTGGGTTCCTAATCATAGAAAAAACATATAAAACATATTTGAATCAACTTAAATAATAAAACTAAAACCAAATTGAAGAAAAATCATTTGAAATTAACGCACAGCTCAGGTGGAATATTTCGCTCGTAGTTAAGAAAATATCTCCGCTCTATATTACTTGGTACGTTTAGAGAGAACTCTTATGACAAAAATCTCCCGAATATCAAACGGTAGGTCCATTATTATTAAGTAACAATGAACTTTGTTATAAAAGATTAAAAAATTCGAGTTATATAGTATAATAATAAAATGGAGGAATAAGGAATTGAGCTACTGAAACGGAACTAGTTTGGATTATAATAAATGCAAGAAATTTATGTGGTACAATTAGATAACCTCAATGAATAGGGCAATTTATCTGGGCCCAAACTTTCTCTGAAGCAAAGAACTGTACTTCATAAAAGTTGTGTCATATAAACCCTCCCAATTTCATAGTAACATGCGAAGGTTGAGACTGGTTTTCCGATCTATGGTTAGTGCACCAACTACAACCTGAAATGTCCAGAATACAATTCACTTTTCCTCAGTCTCATATCATCGTTCTTGGAAATACATAACGATCATTTCCCTTGGACTGAGTTGCATCAACTATATTTGTCTTAATTCCCGAACTATTTTACATAACATAAAACTACTTTAAATAAATATTTTACAATCGCAACAACAACGTAGTCAAATCATAGTCATGCAGAGAAGACTTGACTCAACTAAAGATTGAAACTATGACAATGCCACTCAATGCCAAAGAGCCAACCTAGGTCACCTAAACATAAGCTCAACATGATACTAAAGTAGCCAGAAAAACTATATAATTCTCTCTTAACACTTAAATGTATATCTATTTAGCACCGCAACGGACCTTGCAGGTCTATGTGTGGTCTTCAACGGACCTTGTCTATGTGTTGTCTTCACGGCAAGCCAGTGTAACCTAACCTACTACTGTCAATTTGTGCTACACCCCTTTTCCACCAATATACAAGAAAATTCGACGAGTTTGAGATTTGTTGGTAACATCACCGTAGCTATTATTTTGTATTTTATTTAAGCTTCTAGTAGATACATGTGATTATCTACTGTGGATCCTTCTGGTGATAGCCTAACATTTCTATCATTATAATCATTCATGTGCGTGTGTATTCTACATATGAATTGGTTATATAAAGGACTCATTAGTGTACACAGTAGAGAAGTTCATTGCGTTAGTACAATTCAGTGGCAAATTGTTGACGCTTATTATGGTTGACGCTAATATGGTAATGCTACGTAAAGTTGGGGATTATATTATACTTAGCAAAGCCACTACATTCAGGATATCAAAGGGGATCGCTATGGTATGCTAGGTCATGGCAACTAACTAAAAATTATCAATATGTTTGTTTTTTTTTTTTTTTTGTAAAATGCAGCAAAACAAGATAAACTAAAAACATGCGTTGAAAAGAAAAATTCATGAGTATAATTAAATGAAACTTTCTAGCAATGAAAACAACTAAAAGCAAACATGGTAATTTATGGTAATCAAATCATAATGAAATGTCATGTCGAATGTGAAACAGATATGCGTGATATGATGCGAATATGTTTTGATTTATTGGGCATGAATGTGAATTATGCTAAAATGCGCTGCAATGGTGTATAAAAAATAAATACGAATTTGAATGCTTTAAACACAATTAAAAGCGTTGCCATTTCCTCGTTGGAGACCACAAATCAAGTGTTTTTATTTTTATATTTTGCTATTTTTGGAAATTTATCACAACTGCCCATGTCAGAACTAATTAAATCACAACTGTTCCACCACCTGTCGCGTGTCAACATCAGCGCTAGCAGCGGCAGCAGCAGCATCAGAAAGTAAACATGTTAAATGAATCGCAATGACATGCCATATTTTTATGTACATACTCGTAGTTGAGCCATAAATGTTGATTTGTCAATTGAAAATTTCATTAAAATTCCGCCGAAACAGTGACTCCCAACGCGGAGATGCATCTGTCTGTGAGTGGTTACTGCGGTTGCATGAGCTGCTGCTGCTGGTGGGCACTGGGCAGCTAAATTGTGTTTATTGAGAAAGGCACAAATTTGCAGTTGCAATTTCGTTGAATTTGTTATGAAAATTTATAACAGAGTTATTTGAGCGAAATGGAGTCATTAAAGTTCAATTGAGGTTTAGGGCGATATTCTATCCAGGACATTAGTTGCACAATTGGAAGAATTAACGCTAATAACAAATTTAGCCGCCCTCTGTGATCTATTGGTAAGCATGCTCACACTCACACCCCGAGGGTCGCAGCTTCAAATCCTGCCACGGGCTTGGTCTCCAAAATGCTTCTCTCTATAAAATCCTTTTCTCTTTGAGTCGAAGGCCTCTGTAGCTGGTACTCGCTCCCCCAACACCTTGCACTCATAACAAATTATGATGTAAGATATAATAATAATAACAAATATAATTTAGTATGGCAGCCGAAGAGCAACATCTGTCAATTAAGGATGTGGTGCGAATAGATCATGGGAATTTCAGAAATTTTATATATACAATTAAAACCTTAATATAATTTGTCAAGAAAATATTACCAAAAAGCCTCACCAATGTGTTCACAGGATATTAAGGAGATTTTACCATAGAACACAATTATTTTCAGATATAAAAATCTTTAGATACGGGTCAGTATTTTCAAATCTTCAAGCACTTACTTCACAAAGCACCCCCATGTTCATTATTTCCTGAATAGAGTAGTCTAAGTGCATGTTTATTCGGATCAAGCTGAGGTTAAATTTGGCGTAGTCTAGCAAGAATATGTACAACACAATCGGTCTTATTGCTTCATTATGAAATCCTTATATAAGTAGTGCTGGCTGAGACACTTTTAACTGATATTTTAGCAAATCTACAGTAAACCATGAGAAGGGTCTCCTTCGATTCCCGAGTTATTCAAAGGACGTATTGCACAAGCAGCGAATATTTTGATTGGCAACATTTGTTCATACGAGTATGAGACGGTTGAAGTTGTCTCTGCATTTTCTAGGTACTAGATTAGTTTGGATTCTGGAATCTCAACCTGAAGGCGTTAGATCTGGAGGCGCAAGTGAGATTACTGGATAGGTTGTAGCAAGGTTTTGTTACGTGGAACAAATTAGAATCGTTTAGAAATACGTTTCAACATTCAAACCCTTGTGTAATCTGGTTTCAAGTACACAAGCAAATATTGCAATTTAGTCCCTTTCTTAATAAGAGTACAACACATTACATGAATATACTAGTTAACTTCCTAAATGATTATGACAATGACATCATGACGATGCCATCATGACCTTGCCATATAAGCAGGTGTACTCAATTTGCTTTCAAGACATGTCAAGTGAGTGGATGCTTAGAGACCTACCTCATTCTGCTCTGAGTAATGCCCACTGGCAAAATACTCCAATGGGTGAAAACTAAAACAAACTTCAACTGAGAGTGATGAATTTAAGGTACCAAAAATGTCTCTCTAAGGGGAGATCAATTACTATGTTTCCAGCAGATGTCAGTTCAAATGCTCCTTTATATTTACTAATATTATTGGTCAGTTCAGAGAGCCGCTTAGTCAAGGTCCTGAAATCAAAATTGATTGTTTTAAGATCGACCAATCTTCGCCTTTGATTTCTCAGTGAACTGAACAGTGACTGAACTATATATATAATTAACGGGATGGATCCCCCAGTAAAGAATGACCAGCTGGTTAGCGTTGCCGGAAGCGCATACAAGGGAAGCCTTAAGAAAATATTGAAATATATTATTTTAACAAATTATATTATTATTATTATTATTATATTATTCCTTACACCATAATTAATTATGAGTGCAAGGTGTTGGGGGCATTAGTACTAGCTACAGAGGCTTTCGACTCGAAGAGATCCAAAATGCTTCATTCTTTATAGAAAGAAGCATTTTGGAGACCAAGGCAGTGGCAGGATTTGAACCTGCGACCCTCGGGGTGTGAGTCTAGCATGCTTACCACTAGACCACAGAGGGCGGCTAAATTATATTAAATATTATTATTTTCCTACTGAAACAATACGAAATCACATACAACAAATAACTTGAACAAACTGTGTAGTTATCTTCATATTTCAAGGTAATCTCAGGTAATCTCAGACACAACTTAATGGAATGGGGTACAGTCGACACTGAACTCCTCATGTATCAGGCTCAGACTTATTAATCTAAACTTTATTGCGCGTTCTCTGGCAAGTTGATAATATTAAACATTTTCAGAGTACGAGCAGTCATAAAATGGCATCTCATTTGAAGTCGTTCTCTGTTCCAACTCATATTTGCAAATGTAGTACTCATACATTTATTTATCATACATGGCATTTATCCCACTAGTAGGTAGGTAGGTAGGTAGGTAGGTAGGAGAGGCCGCCCAGTTTGCCAAAAGCACACTTGAGCACACATAATGGCCCATTGTGATACCACGATGTGGCGCCGTTCAAGCACTGACTAAAAAGCTCCCTTACTTGGGATGGTGATAGTCAGCGCAAGGGCAGCGCGAGGAAAGGCACGGCTCCCACTATCCCACTAGTTCAGAGTTTGTAAAGTAGCATTTTAGAAAATTACCCTCGACCTAAAGTGCGGCACAAACTGTCCACTATACTCAATTTTTCATACGAGTATTTCCGACTACAATTCCTCACATTACTCAAGCGAACATTAACTAACGCAACATCACTCCTTTCATCTCAGTGGAAACTCTTTCTACGTGATACGTGACTAGCTATGTTTCTATATGACTCTTAACCTAGGAGATAGCCTTATGACTTACGTGGGCCAACTCTACCAACTGTCTTATTAGCAGTCGGCGAAACATTCACCAAAACAGTCAAGAAAAATCAAAATTCAATTAAAATAATATGAAACAATATTAAAATTAGTTACAAAATCATTCAATTAAATAACGGAAATTAGTGGAAATAATTACGAAATTAGTTTGTTAATTTGTGGCTAAATAATATCGTATAATCGGTTATGTTCTAATATACAGCTACCGTTAAAAAGTTGTTAATCTGTTATTTCACAAAATTAAATTTCCATTTCCATTCAAAAATTCCAAATGCAGAGAGCACAAAAATGAAGCATTAACGCTAATGTTCGAACAAATGTTTACGCTAATTATATTATTGATTTTTGTTGTTGTTTATTTGCATATAAAATATTTCAGTCAAATGGAAATAAAGGTAAAAAATAAAAATTCGAAATAATAATAAAAAGTTTTATGTTTTTGTTTCAGCAATAACAAGAAATTATTAGATTAATTTTTGAGAATTTGTATAGTCAGCAAAGGAAATGAACATAAATAATTTTTATTATCAAAAATGAGACGACGTCATTCCGTTCGACACAGGCTGCCGCTTGCATGCAAGCCGTTCAAATTGCGCGAGCAGTTTGAAGAGCTTGCAACTGCAGGCACCACACGTAGGTGAAGTGTCGTTGGCAGCAGCCTGTATCAAAGTCGGCGCCGTCGTCCTGTCAAAAACCATTTCGCAAATTTGTATCAACTCAAAATGGATTGGAGTTCACAGTTGTTTTACCTTTTTCCTGTTTTCGTCGTTTACGTTTATTGCAAATTTTTACGGCACAAACCGATAAAATGATCGCAACAATAAAAAACAGGATGCCCCCAACGACACCGGCTGTTATTGCTTTATGCTTAACACGTGCCGGCACCGGATATTTCACTTCATCGCTGGACTCGTATGATTTTTCGGAATTAGCTAAGACGCGAAAATAATAGGTACGACCGCCGACTAAATTCTTAACTAAATATTGGGTCTCTTCGGGCCGGATTTGACCCCGATTGAGCGTTTTCCATTGGGCGTCCGTGCGGTATTTTATGGTATAGAATTTAACGATATGGGCACGTTCCAATGGTGATTGCCAAGATATTAGAAAACCATTCGATACTTCGGTAACGCTCAGATTCCGTGGTGGACCTGGTTTCGGGCCTGTAGGATATACAAAAATTAAATGTGATTATGCAGGCAACAAGTTGGGAAAATAACCTCAAAATAAAAGAAAATAAAAATGAGGGTATTCACGGCAGGAAGTACTCGTATTTATATTAGAATGGAGTAACCAATTCAAAAAAAAGTGTTAAATTAAACAATAGTAAAATTTTCAAATAAATTACTTGTGCAACTTGTTCCAAGTTTATGTCGTGAATACCCCTTTTGAAATGAGTAAGAAAAGAAAAAAAGACTTAGTTAGATCCTAGAGCTCTACAAAAATTGCTTTTCTGTCAGGGATTGATCTGCGAATAGATCTTAGAGCTCTATAAAAATTGATTTTCCTGTCGATCGGAGACTCCAAAAACCCAAACACCAACGCAGTGTTTGACACTTTCCATTTGTGCAATACTGCAACTGCTCCAACTGCACAAATCTACCAAGGCACGCATACGCTGGGCCGATTTCAAGGACTGCCGTTGATATTGATTTAAAAGGTGCACCATTTACTGTGCCCACTTACCCAGCCCTTGCTTTGCCTTGCACAGAACAACAACAAATCACGAAGTATATTTACGCTCCCCCTGCCGCCGCTTAGGGGCCGCATACACAGTTTACTCGCACACAGTAATTTATTTCTAGCTGAACCCTTTTATATGCTAAGTGGCAAAGTTATCCTTTTAATATTTATTATTTGCATTTTGCGCATTAATTAGCATTCATTTCTTTATACCTTTTCTCTGTGTTTATTTTTTATTTTTTGGTTTTTGCATTTTGAAACTTTTTATTATGAATTTTGCCATGAATTATATACACTTAAATTAAACTCACTCGCTTTTGGCTTTGCGAGCAATGCAAAATGCGAGCCTAACTACACCCTTAAGGGCGCCTTTTTAGGAATTCCATTTTCGGTAATCCTTTCTGCAATTGTTTATAAATTCATGAAATCATTTGCACCTTTTCATATTTTCATATTTTCATACTTTCAGATTTTCTGATTTACATACGAGTGGGGCATTAAGTCGTCGGCATGGTGCCGGGGGAGGGTACCGGAACGAGGACGGCTGCTTGCTTTTTATATCCTCATTCAAATTTCAATAATAAATTAAAATTTATAACATTTTTACTCGTAGAGCCTCGTCGAGTGGTTGGAATATTCGCAAGTTTTGTGGTTTTAGACGAAAGTGTCGTTAATGAGCACAAATTTTGTTCCCGTCTGCAATTTGTGTGCGGTCATCTGCGGATGAAAGGTGCTTGACAGCCACTTGGAAACAGTCAATTTAAACTGGCCTGCTGCCCATGCAATTATAACTTGCGGTCAACCGGGTAGTTCTAGTGCCTGGAACGGAGCTGGGGAATCTAATCGATATGTTGAATTTTTCTCTACATACTTTAAGTCCACAAAAGTATGCTTTAGTGGCAAGAAGAGGCCTAGTAAAACGACCTCATTCATAAGGATAGGTTATATGGGTAAGTGAGTCAGGAGTGTTCAAGGCCCATTGTGGAATCGTAAGGGTAACTTTAAGGTTCCTAGAAAAACTCTCTAAAGTCTTCATTGCAGGTTACGAGTGTGAAGGCGGAAATCAGAGATTAAACAAAAACAAGGTACCAGTACTTCTGAACTGAAATTTGAGGTTTTTGATTTTAAGTATTGGGGAAATGCCTCCTGACCTCAGTACTTCTTTTAACGGAACCGTGGAAAAATAATGTTCTTTAAGATCGCAATAAAAATAGAACATTTTCTACACTGACAATTCAAATTTTTTCTCTTTCTGGAAACTTGCAATGCTGAAGGACCAATAAACTCCAGTAATTATGGTATTTCTTAACAGGACGATTCTCGGCTCTACATGTACCAGTCATACCTTCTATAAGAACATAGAGCACAAAATTCACTCAACATGATAAGGTGGGAATCAACTAGTCCGCATTGATGTCCAGAGTAATAAAGGGTGTATATTTGAAGGTCATGCGCGGCTTCCGTAGGAAATACAAAAACAACTGAACCGATTCTGATGATACGATATATGTGATGATACCAAGTTTCATATTTGAAGACATTGAATTTATATTAGCGGAGTACGCTCAGAATTGTACCCACCTTCTATAAACAGTAAGGATATCTTTTAACCGCAGTGGGCTGTATAATTATCAAATAAATCTTTTTTATAGACTAGGCGTCTATACTCGTTCAAGGGTGTATATAGCCTAGGTGTCTATACTCGTTCATGGCTGTATATGGGTGTATGGGGATCTCTCCTACTTCTGTTTTTAGCTTCTATGAGAAGTGCAGACAACACCGATTTTGAAGATACAACTATTGCCATTTATACACATTTTACTCATATACCCCATGGTTATCGGTATCTAAAATTCTTCCAATGGGAATAAGGCACACAAGCGTCTGCATTTCATATACAGAGAAAATATCATATAAAGTTCCACAATGAAATCCTTTGGGCAAAAACATCTTCGGATGCTGCTGAAGTAGTTCTTCATTTTCAAATGTGTCTTAACAAACAAAAATATTCAACTATATTTTTATTTTAAGAATTATTTACGAGCATAAGTTCTATAGAAAAAGGAGTCCTTTGCTTGATAATTGCCTCCGTGTGAACTAAATAATCAGTTATAAATATTTACATATAAAATTTGCATAGTTATGTGTTCTTTCTTTTACCTGGTGTTCCACTCATATATTGAAAAATACAACAATTGAAAAATTAAATAAAGTACGTAAAACGATATTAACCAGAAACGCAACAAACACAAAAAGTAGCATAAAAGAACAGAGAAAGGATAAGAGCCATACATGAATTTATACACTTAAATATGCTGATGCAAAGGATGTATTTGCATACGCTTTGAAGAGTGGCAAAATTAGCTTAATTATAATTTAAAACACGCGCTCATACACACACACACACACACATGCGTGCGAGCTCTCTCACCAACGCAAGCAAAGCTCAGCAAAGTAGTTGATTAACGAATATAAAGAGCTGACTTTTATGTTCTGGATGAGATGCTTATGAATAGTTTAGTTGACAAAACAGGAAGAGGGGTAACTGTGAACGTTTGTGTGAGTGCGTGTGTATGTGTTGGTATGTATTTTAAAATAGTAAACCAAGAAAAAAGCAACAAATTTTAATTAATTATAATGAAGAAAAAAAATCATATGCAAAATTTTAATGAGCACATTTTTTGAAAATTGTGTCAAAAGACTTCCCTGCAGGGAGTGCAAATTTGGATATGGAATTGGGATTTGTTTTTCTTTCAAAAATCCTGCAAAGGACATTTTGGATGGATGTTGTGTTTGCTTTTTGCATGAGACAAATGCAAATATGTTAGACACAACAACAAACTTGTACAAAAGTGCAAGAGACCCAAGCAACCAGACCCATTGGGGCTGTGCCAAAGAACAAATGATATTTATGACACTGCAACGGCCCAGAAAAGGTGTCCTGAGTGAGTGAGAGCGAGAGGTATCCCTCGAAGTAGCGGTGCCGGCTCAAAGCCAGCACAGAGGAAGTAGAACATTTCTTAAATGTATTAAGTGGCCTCAGATACAGAAAGACACCAGCAAAGGTACTGAAATGCCAATGTGTAAACAACGACAACAACAAGAAAAGCACAAACGAGTCTAAGGACAATATAATTTTGTGCCTTTCCTTTTGTTTTAAATTATGTGCTGTCTTTCTTTGGCACTAAAATTTTTTGTTTCTTTGGAAATGTTGCCAAAAGCATTTAAAGCAAAGCAAAGTGACAGCCAAAAGGAAATTTAAATTTAATTGCATGTTGCGGTGCGCGGCGTGTGGCATGAGCGCTGGCATGTTGACATGGTTGCATGTCAACTGAACAAGCGACTGAATGAATGACTGAGTGAGTGAGTGCAGGAGTGAGTGACTGACTGACTGACTGGGTGAGTGTGGGGCTTACAAAACTGTGTGATCTTTCGTACACATTTTCCGAGTAATTTTCTTATTTTAATAGGCACTTAAAATATTTTCATGGGGCTTTATTTCGCATTGTCAGCTTTACTTTCGAGTCTAATTAAAAAGCACTTCAATTTCGTTTTTGCCGTGGCCACTTCACAAACTTCCTGATAACGCCCTGAGGCGCAGGAACGCCGAAATACTTAAATAAAAGTGCATTAAACATTTTAATGGCTTTTTGTGAAGTGGTTTGTTAATTTTCACAATGTATGTCACACTCTTAGGTAGGGAAGGCTCATTAGTAGATTTGCTAGATGCGGGGAGGACCTCATTAAATGAGGGTGTCTGTTTAGCTTATTGTTAAAATGAATCGCGAAGCCAGTGGTGTTATGAAGCAGGGTGGTTTTAGATACAGTCCTCCTTGAGACTTATAGCGAACCTTTATATCACTTAAAAACAGGAGTATTCTAAACGTCGAAATGTGTCTGTCTGACTACAGCATCCCGGGAATGTTGATATTCGTGATCGGATAACTCCTCAGAAAACCCCCTCTTATTGCCTTTAGTTTAGCACAAAATAAGGTCTTAAGTGACGAAGATATTAGTGTACGAATGATATTAGTTAACAGTTGCTTTACGGATTAGAGGCTTAGACTCTCTGAAAAACAGACTTTGAGAGATAAGCTTGTGATTCTTCGGTGCTTTATAAGTCATGGTTACTAAGAGATAATGAAGTCGATATACGGCGAAGTGGTTCATGTCCCTAATGTATTGGTCACTTCAAATATTATGGGAAATAAGTCTTCTGAATGACTAGTTTCAATCTTAAACTAGGAGAAGTCTATCAGAACTGCCTTAAGGGATTCTATTAAAGGTAATGCATAGGAATTATATTCCCAAACTTTAATTTGAACTAATTGAAAGGAATCCATAAAAGGTAATGTACATAAATTACACTCTGAAGTTTTAGGCTCTAAATCTGAGAACTGGAAAAGGAATAAACGAAAGTAAATAATGCAACAGACCATAGCGCATTGACTCATACCTAGCAATGACATCCAAGCGAGCCTGTCTATTTTATGTTGCTTCTGCCTAATCTAAGTTAATCTACTTTGGGAAGTGAGCTGTCTCAGTACAGCAGTAAGTCAACTTTTTCAAATGAATATTAAAATCCATTAAAAAATTCAGGTCGCCAATTTAAACAGAGAGACCTCAAGTCAAACCGAGTTGTACCTTTCAATGCTTGAATGTCCTTGAAAGCGAGCGGAAGCTGAAGTTCCTTAGATTCTGGTCAGAAGGCCCTTTAAATTAATTCTTTTGCATCTGTACTTCCTCTGGGACGCAATATAAAGGTGGACACGAATTTCGGTGGAAGTAAAGTGTGGAACGAGACGCACAGATTTCTTCTCCCAAATGTGAGGACTCTACAGATCGAGACTATATATCAAAGGGAATACTGCACCGTAACACAGCTTAGTAAGCATAGGTAGGTGGGAGTGATTAACGTAAACTTCTCCATAAATAACTGATGAAGACTTTGTAGGTTGTAGTTGAGACCGGAGTTAAACAGAGTTCTCAGTTTTAAAGGGGAAAAATTATCTTTATCAAAAGCTCGCCAACTACAGTCGAGTTTTGGCCTTTAATAAAAAATCCCCATTGTAAATTAATTCCAAATATTGTCCGGAAACTAATGATGTACTCATGTTGTTGTTTGCGTCAATAGAGCACATGTCCAATGACCCTTTAGTGAAAGGATTGATTAAGGACTCAGGTATTCAAATTGTGCCTCCACTGGTTTAGCGTGGCAATGTACTCCTCCCTCCTTCCCCACATTTCTGGTACTCCTATTTATAAGTTAATTACTTGTGTACCCTCTCCGCTTGCCTGGCAGTTGTGTATGTATCAAAAGGTATGAAATTTGTATAGTGTAACGAGTATATAAGAAAGAAAAGAAATACAAAATAATACCTTTTTGCTTAATTTTGGGCGGTGAGTAAACAATCGATCCATTCGAATCGGTATGAAAATAAATGTCAAAATATGCTAAAAGGTCTGCAAATAAAAAAAAACACACAAAAACAATAAAAGCGAAAGCAATGAATGAGCAATAATAATAAAAAAACAACAAAATATATTTAAAAACCAAACAAACAAATTTTAAAATAAACAAATTCAACAAATCCTACAAAAATTTTAATTTAAAATAACATTTTGTGCAGTTGAAGGTAAAGGAAATGTGTGTGTGTGAGTATCTGTGTGTGTGTGTGTGTGTATGTGTGAGTGAATGTAAATGTGTATGAGTGCAAATAAAATGGAAAAAACGTAATCAAGTGGCAGTACGAATACAAAAAAAGAACAATAATTGTGTGCAAAGCACGTTAAGGGGTGGCAGGCAGGGAGGGAGTTAGTGCAATGTTTAAAAAGGTGTGCCTAAAAAATGCGTGTGACCTAGAAAACTCCTCCTATACGACGGCTTAGGCAGATCTGGAGGCGGGTGGGTGTGTGTGTGTGTGTAGCTCGGGTGGCACTACACTTACGGCTCTTAAAAGGCTTAATTAGCTTTAACCTCTTTGCTGCTTGACAAGCCAAAAGTGTGCTTATGCACGCACACAACTGTGCCGCAGCAGCAGCGCTAGCAACGGGTCGCATCGGTGCGGTTCAGTGCAGTTCCGCAGAACAGCACGGAGCGTAGCTCGGTTCAACTTAACTCAATTCCCCGGTGCATAGCGTTGCATTCAATTGAGGCAGTACGACATCAGGCCATACTGCGGCAGTGATATGTGCCGTTATTGCCTGTTTCACTTAATTGCCAACTGCTGCAGTTAGTGGGTAATTTTATGGGCGCACAGTGGGGCTGGGGAGCGCCCAATGCCGTAAAAAGGAAATTGGTACAGGCAAAGAGAAATATGAGAGGAAAGTGCAAGGAGTATTTGAAAATTAGGGCGGTGGATCTACGCACTAAATGTGTGCAGTAAGAAATTGGGTTTTCTAGTATAAGATGAAGGACTACCTGCTGTGTGGTGAACCTGACTGTATGGATGTGGTGCTTTCTATCTGTGATATACAAAGTGTGATTTGAACTTAGTTTTACCTTGGCTTAATTATACACGGTACTCTTATAGGGCAATGGTGCTCCCTCTCTCATAAAAAACTTAGCAAATTCGCTATTTTTAACGACTTCGATTGGGTTGAGTTTACGATTTAGTTTCTTGGAATAGTGCAACCAAGTATCACTGTTTCTGGTTTGTATGTGGAATAAGAATCTTTTTTCATTTGAAAATAAACATTTCTTTACAGTGTTGCCAAGATTCTAGAAAGCTTTTCGATGAGTACCTCCTGTGATAAATCGAATGTAACTAAAAGCAACAACCTAAGTTTGTTTTGATCTTTGTTGCTGTTACACAGCCGCGGCTTTTCATTTTCTTTTCATCGAAGAGAACAGAAAATATAAACAAATGGTAGTACTGAACCAACATAATGGCTCAGGAAGTGTATCTTAACAAACTCATAAGCAATTTGGAGGACGTAGGGTTGCGCAAGGATTGCCACATCTATAAGACCGCTACTCTTAACAAGAATCTTGTACGGATTTAACATGAATCTGTAGGAGAAGGGAATGTGTTGGTCATGTTCGTCATTACTTTCACCTCTTTTGCTTCAGTAACATTGTCTTAATTTATACTTCCGAACAGTTTATCATCGGTGGCATCACAAATTGAACAGAGTATGCAACTAAGCAGGAAGTTCAAATTTGATTCATTTGATTGTTGCGTAGCAATAAACTTGTGAAAACGAATGCAATATCAAAAGTTTGGAGCTGCTTTCCTCCAGCTACGTAAGGGGGGTGGATGTCCTGTTACGGGATTATCATTACAGAGCAGATCTGATTATATGAAAGGGTCATTTACATTCTCGTAGTGTGTCAAGTCTTCATTAAAGAAAGCATTTTTATAATACTTCGACTGGCAATTGAATTAACTAAGGGAAGCAGTTTCATCGGAGAACAGCTACTATTTTAAATGGTGTCTTGTATTTTTCTCATTCCTCTTTGATATCAACATTCAAAATATTTTACTAAGTCTACTTTGGAAATAAAAGCTTACTGAGTTACAATGTCGAATGAGTACCACATTTTTAATCTTTCCTCATCTTCTGGAAAGCCGCGGCTGTGTAACAGCAGCAAAGATCAAAATAAACTTAGGTTGAGGTACTCATCGAAGCTTTCTAGATTCTGTTTACAGTACTTTTCCTTTAAATTGGTAACTATTCACATTGGTAACTTCGCACGATCAATTTTTCCACAATGTGGTTGAAATCTTTTATTGCCTCGGTCGACTTTCTTGTCTTCGATTGATGTCAAAATATTGACCAAATTAATATAGAAATTTGATATCTGAATGTTTATAGAAAATTATCATTCAACCTTGATGGCCCAGGATCCGAATATGTCTCATGAATCTGTTATTTCGACGTTATTTGATGCAATCGAGGTGTAAATCGCTCTACGGCGTGAATTGCTCCGAATGCCTGGAATCTGCAGAGAAGGCAACAAAGAGGCACATTTAATTGCAACCTTATATTGAATAAAAGAACTTTAATGACTGATGAACGACCCTTTTGACATCTGAATCGGGCAAAAGTTCTGAAATATTGCTTTGATACGCAGGTGAAACTGAAACACCTCGTGAACACTGATCGAAAATCACAGTCATATTGACTGTTTTATTTCACTACCGTGGTGTTGACTTGAGGGGGAACATATACATTATTCTGGTCGTTCTGAAGGCATGATGGGAGAATGTTTCCCCGAAGAGGGAAACATTCAAAAAATATTATTCTGGGATCTGATCACATGAAACTACCTGTTCTTACACTTAAGTTTGTAGGTAATTTTTGGATGGGAAGTTTTGTGATGGACTTATCAGTCATTGTATTTGATAGAGTTCTGTTCCTCAATATACACTTTTGTTGCCATTCCAAGAGAGTTGAACAAATAAATGTTGGAAAATATTTTATCGAATACTTTCAGTTATTTGCTATAGTTATTTTGTTAATTTTGATAGAAAAGGTTCCTTCGAGGGAGTTTGGAAGAATGAAAGCTTTGTTCTGTATTTCTGTTCTTAACGAGAACCCAACTCTTCATGATATGGTGCAATGTACGGAGCAAAAGAAGGGCTGAATTGATCCTCCCCACAATAATGTCAATAGAGCCAATTGAGAGGACCTGACTGGAAACTAGTATGAACAAAAATAAAGGACTACTAATCCGAAATTGTTGAAATATATTCACAATACAATGTTTTAGACTAATTCGTAATTCGTCTATTTAGAGGTCTCCTCTGAAATTTTCAAAATCAGAAGTCACCATTTCAAGTAAAAAATGTTGAATTTAAGTCTGTTTGCCCATGTCCTTGAGCTCCTGTCAGCATGAATTGTGATTAACTTACAATTCGGGAACTGCTGAGAGAGTACTAAACTTGTATTTGAGATGGTATGAAAATATATTAGGGCGCTGGATATGCTGAGAATGAATGCTGAGTAGCGAGTATTGTTGCTCGTAACATTATCATACGAGCACATCCCTTCTAAATCAGTTACATACAATGAACACATGAATGAAGGCGCATATTTCTGTGTCAATTGCGATCGAAAAGCATTGGAAAAAAAATTGATGATGCAAGTCTAAAATGCTCGAGTGTGTTGATATGAATTTGAAACAATGCCAGCAATTAAAGCATGTAATTTGAAGTGTTGGACCCACCGTGCAATATAATCACAACATACAAAATATGTGAATAATGTCAGCCTTGACACAAATTTTTGCATATAAAACGGAAATTTACAGCTAACGACTTTTTTTGTTTTACTGTATGATTTTGTATATATATATATATATATATATATATATGTATGTATGTGTGTGTGAGAGTGTGTGAGTGAGCCTTGTTCTGAAATGTCCTTACGCAAGGATGATGCACACACTCACACACGTGCACATATACATATATGATGCACGGGAGCAGAACAAATCCATGTGGCTCAACGTCAACGTTTTATGCGCAATTTAAACGTAAGCGAAACACAAAACGAAATGAAAGAAAAGAAAAACATAACAAAATGAAACGAACAAAAAAGTAAAGGAAAAATGAAATTAAAATTAAAAAACAAAGGATTATTGTTGTACTTCCAGCGCCAGAGGAACACGAAATACAGGGTTGCATCACACAACATCATACGAAAACGATAATGCACGAAGAAGAAAAACTAAAACGAACAAAAAAGGGGAACACACTTCAATTAAGTTGGAACGCAAACGTGGGTAAGGAACACGCACGGAGCACCGAGCACAGAGCACGTTACGGCAGAGATGGGTGGCGGCTGGGTGGGCGGGGGCTGGTTGCGGTGCGGTGTGACAACGCCTACGGTGATGGCCCCACAGGTTGGGAGATTAAAAGGATATCCTTTTAATTAATGTGAATAATTTAAATAAAGCGAATGCTTCTCGTCATTGTAATGCAATCGCTGTGTTGCAGCAATTGCTGCCGCTGCTGCATTATTCGCTCAGCAGCGTTTTGCCCTCATTCGGGCACACATTGGTAGTCTGAAGTGGCACAAGTAGGTGCTCCAAAATGCTGCCAGCTTTGCGTATAGCCGAGGCGGAAATTGTTTTAATTTAGCAGAGTAGCTAATTTTGAGAGCATACTAATCGCTCTCTAAACAGGTGCTGAAGACTTTGCTAACTAAATTTGCGTGAGGGAAGGTAAGTGGTGGCAGGCAAATGGGGGGACCAAACGGCCAGGAAGGCCAACTTTGAGCTTTGATGTTCATTGGGTTGTGTTGGGAATTGAGTGCCCCCGAACGACTTGTAATGCCACTCGAGTGCTAATTACCAAAATTCCAAACAATTTGTGTGCAACACATGAAAGTAGTGTGACTAACAACGAGCTGGAATTTGGGAATATGTGCATAAGCATTAATTTGGCTCTCAAATACGAACTACAACTACGGGGCGTATGATTAAGATGAGTGCTACGAGTGCACTGGTTGACTTGAGGGGTGAGGCAAGTGTGATGGTGCCATAGCAGGGAATTGCTTTGGTATGCAAGCCAGAGAGCTAAGGCACTTATTCGCAATCACAAATGTGACTAATTTAAATTGCGGCTTGTGAGCAAACTGCTGGGATTTCTGGCTCTGGCCACACGCAGTCAAATCTACACGGTGTTGCAGGAGGAGGCCACTTAAAACATGCTTCAAAATACTTCTGTGGCGCCTTTCATTTATTTCTATGCTACAAAACAAAACTTTAAGAAGTAGTAGTACAGACGTGTCTGTGCAAGGCGTGCCCCTTTGGGTGCCTGCTGCGACATTCCAAGCTGGTGGGTGGATTTACTTTAATGCAATTTTTAGAGAGCTCTACATTCTAAGTAAAAAAACTTTGGTGAACCGAAAACGACAAACAAAAATTTGGACAAGTTGTGTAAATAAACTGAAACATTTCCATTAAATTGAAATTATCCTTCGTTTCTATATTCTTACCAGCTTCGTCTGGCATAAGTTGAAAAACGTGATCTGGCGGTTGTGTTGCAGCCTTGACATTACGTGGCGCTGCCGGGGCATCTTCTATTGAATTTGAATTTTTGTATTTAAACGGCAAAATTCAAATTTCAATGGTATATGTCAGAGATGATAAATATGAGAAAAATAGCATAAATCATGATAGAGAAAAAGAGAGAGAAAGAAACAGAAGAGATTTGTTGTTAATGTCAGTAGCCAATTGGAGTTCGCGGGAGCCGAAAAAGCAGAAACATTCCGATTTCAGCGATTGAAACGTTCAAATTTCGCAATTTTGTTTCGACTGAACAAATGTTGCTTCTCCTTGAGCCCCTACTTTTTTACGTAGAAATTTAGTATGGTGCTTTATGAGTACACAGACAGAGAGTCAGATAGATAGATAGATAGAGAGAGAGAGAGAGAGAGGAAGTTGAATAGTAAGAAAGCTAGCTCTGACTTACCCAGCGTACGCACAGTCATAACTTTACTCATCATACCATCGCCGAGTACATTGCGTCCCACCACTTGAAACTCGTAGCTGGTGCCCGAGGCCAGACCGTTGATGGTGACTTCAGTGCTGCCCGACGGTGTCACTGAGATGGTCTGCCAATCGACGACGCCCGCTTCACGATACCAGATCGTGTAGTCCTGCTTGTACTCGGAGCCGCCGCTGTAGCCGGGCATCCATTGCAGTGTTATGGATGACTCCGTCGCCTTGCCGGTGATGTTGTACGGTGCATGCGGTTGCGTGCCCTCAATCACGAGCTGCGTCACCGACATCAGAGTGGCCACCTCGTTCGACACGACGCACTGATAGTAGCCGAAGTCCTCGCGCCGCAAACTGTCTATTGTGATGTTGCCGCCCGAGACCTTGACACGATTACGCTGCGAATCGGAAAGCTGCGCACCATCCTGCCGCTGCCATTTGATGGTAGGACGTTGCGTACCCTCCGCTTCGACGGCGTCACAGTGCATTTCGACGCTGTCGCCCACCTTGCGCTGATACAGCGACTCTGGTTCGATGGTGAATGTGGGCGGCTTGCGGACCAGCACCTCCATGGTGCCCGACGAGCCCTGCGTACCCTGCGCATTGTACGGTGTGCAGGTGTAGCGGCCCTGATGGTCTTCATTGACGCGCGTAAACAGCAGTGAACCGTTGGCCATGACGACAATGTCTTTCATTTGATAGGGTTCCAGCAGGCGTTTGTCCTTGGTCCAGGTGACATATTGCAGTTGCGGATTGGACTTGATGTAGCACTGAACAACGCCAGCCAAACGGAAAGGCAGGTATTGAATAGTAGGCGTGAAGGTCACTTTGGCAGGATCTGCAAACAAAATATTACATTTTTCAGATATGGGTAAATTGGTAAGTTTATACGAGTATATTAGATGAAGCAGAGACTAAACCGTCACCAATTCAGCTCATTGGCCCACACAGAAAGTTTTTCTCAGCCACATTAAGAGCTGTGAATACACTTCATCATCAACAATCATAATCTACTTACACTCAACACTCAAATAAGCCGAAGCGCTTTGCGGATCTCCAATACCATTCGTCACCTCGCACAAATACTGTCCCGAATCGTCTGCACTGACAGGATTTATTATCAAAGCGCCGTCCTTGCGTATTGTTACGCGCGTCTCTAGTGAGGCCACTTCCCGCACCGGTGAGCCTTCGCGAAACCATCGTACGGTGACATTGCCTGGCATAGCTTTGGCTTCGCATGAGAATGTCACCTTTTCGCCCTCGAGTTTGGTTTGATTAGTGGGCGGCACCTGCAATGGCAAAAGAGAAGAATAATGGCGTGTTAGCATTTCATATGCCATCAGAGGACATGCTGAAGCAGCGATTGAAGCTAATTCAAAGGTGTACAGAAATTATGTAAAATTAAGCACGTGATTATGGTAACTATGTATTTTGATACTTTGGAGGCAGCTCGTTCCTTTGCAAGCTCAATGTTTATCATTATGAACAAAATTATGAACAAACTGATGATTAACTATATGAATGAGAGGCACTTAATAATGGCGAAGAATCCTTCGGATTATGTAAAATGCAAATGTAAAAGTGTTCTGTGATAAGAAAAGCCAGTGACTTGTTGAGTATGTGCTGTGAGTACCCGAAAGGCGGAATTCACCATTCAAGGAGATACAACTTGGCCGCAAATTGAAAGGAGTCTTTAAGGAGTCACTTCGATCCTAATGATTATGCGGTATTGCTTTTAAGCATAGCACCCCCTTCTCTTACATTTAGTTGTCACATAAATTTAGCATAATTTCAGTGGGAATGACGTCATCATTACTCGTACCTGGCCTTAGCAGCTATTACAAATTAACACACTTATCACCTGCTCGTTTTCGCCAGTTTCAATTGTTTTCACCGACGCTGAAAAGCATTTTCCACATTGCTTAAGTGGTTTCTGCACTTTCTTTTAATACTTTTCTTCGTGTCTGCTGCATGCGACAATGTGCTGCAGCTTTTCCGACACTGCCAACATAAATTCTTAATGCAGCTCAAGTGAAAAATTACGCTGTTAACTTTTAGAAGGGCGTGTCTGTGGGACAATTGGTAGTTCCAGCGGTAAAGTATGAGCGATAGAAATATATAGAAAAAATAAAAACAAATGACACTACCAATATTTACATGGGGTCCCAATTTTTTAAAGAAAATAAAGTTCACCGAAAGTGGAGAGAAATCGTAAACTTGATCGGTTAATTAGGTACAAAAAACCAAACTATATTGCGATAAATATGACGCCATTACCTGTGATCCATTTAGATTAAAAAACCCTATAATACCGATACAGATATGACGCCACAATCTCTGATCCATTGCAGTTCATATTTGCAGACATACAGTAATTGTGTGTAGAGTCGGTTTAAAAGAACTTTAAGAAACTTCAAAAGATTTGTATTGTTTCACTGGGTTTCTTTCCGAAGTGAATACTACTGCTCATACCCTTCTCATTTACAATATCAATGGAATTCAATATGTTCGTTAACTCAAAGTAATCGATTCTAGCATCCTGAGAGAAAATTTCAGTATATTTACTACCTCTCGGAATTTCAGTGTGTTGACTACCTCTTCTACTGCCTCCTAATCCATCAAATCTATCTTGATCTATCTTCAAATACTTCAGACACTTTTAAAAGTCCTTGTGAGTCTTTAAATCGGCTCGGAGTCATTGAAAAATTTACACCCCGAAGCGGTTCATCTAGATGGGTGGCAAAAATTTCTCCTCTTTTTATAATTTTGCGGTTTTAGTCGCTACCCGGGCTCTGATTATGGTGTCATTAGCGTTGATGAGGAGTTACGCATAAATTGCGCTCAAAAATATGCAACAATAAATTTCAATAACTCCAAACTTGCATCTCACCAAATACACCGGACACATAAAACCCCGCTAAATATACATTTCCGCTCTTAATTGAATGTGGAAATGCGTATGTGTGAGTGTATTAGTGCTCGCGTGTATGGGAGTCCAACACCAGCTGTGTGTGTGTGTTTTTGGGATTAGTGCAGCAGCAACTTTTAGCATATTATTGTATAATTTCAATGGAGCTAACTGAATTAAATACTCTCCCTGTCTGGCTTTCCCTAAGTCCCTGTTTGTCTCTTTCACACAATTTAAATTCAATTTAATTGGCACACAGCCACAGCCAGTGTTGCCAACTCGCTTGTTGCAATTTCACAAAATTAAAGTGCGTGGCAATTTTTTTAATTTGACACTTGCGCAACATCAACATTGGTCGGGTGCTCATGCATGCATGCATGCGTGCCAGCGAGTACGTTAATATTTGCCTGCCTCTGTGTGTGTGCATACGTGTGGGTGTTCGTGAGCTTTCGATGGTATTCAATAATTGACAGAATGCACTTTTATACACATGCACGTATGTTTGTGTACGAACGCACACACCATGACAAAATCGGCACAGTTGCAGATGTGAGCGCGCTCGGTGTGACTTGATATTTGCAAAAAACAAAATTAAATCCAGTGCTTTCGCCGAACTGTCATTCAAACGTCAAATGTGTTCTGTATGCACGCGTGTATTGGCATCAGCTGCATATTTGCGCGTCTGCTTAATGACTTTTCACTTGGTTAGGTGTGGGTGGGGGTGCGCGAGGGTATGTGGCTCTGGCTGTGTGTCCCGAAGCGCCTACGATATTTGCTGCTGACACTCTTCAATTACAATTTCAATAACGTTGGCAATATTTTATCAATACGTGGTGCGGTTCGAATCATTTTAATTATTTATGCATATTTTTCATAAGCAGCCTCAATGAACGGTGTGAAAGATTTAATTTGTTTACAGTTGCGGCACACACACAGTTGGACACATTTTTGGAGTTCATATAATGGAATATTGGTTAAAATCGTAATACAACTGAAAAATTCAAGGGATACCAAAATCCGCTATCAAGTTTATAAACATGGTTCACAGATGAGTGGGACACTGGTATGGTTGGCGCAGGTATATTTATCACGGTTTTTTAGACTTATGACTTTAAGTAGAATTTGCGAAATTGAGACTAAAGTTAAATAGTTCTCATACCTAAAGAGATGCACAGGATCTCAATCTCACTTATTTTTCTGGAGTTATTCGATCCTAGAATAATCTACCTGGGGATAGTAACATTCCTCTGACATGGGTTTCACGTTCAAGATAAATCGACAGTTACGAAGAAGTATAGAAACTTGAGAAAATAGTTGTAAAATGGTGCAAAATTGTTACAGATCTATTCCGTAGGATGTGTCCATGGGATTTTTTGTGTGTAAATGTGTAAATAGAGAAAGGAAATAGATGCTAAATATTGGATACCTGAGGGAGGAACTTTACTCTCTCCATTTCCAATGAAGTCAACTGGAGACTACAATTCTTTCGAATTACTTGTCTACAAATTTGGGAATATCGTCGTATAAGTACTTAATAAGGTATGAGAGATAATTTCTTATGGAAGTTTTTGAGAAGGAAGTCCAGATCGAAAGTCCAGATCGCCAAGAAAACCTTTTCTTATGAAAATTCACGATCTTTAGTTTCAACAAATAATATAACCGGAATAATGTTTGCGTATAATCAGAAAGCACTCTGAAAGATATTTTAGACGATTCTATTAAGACAATTCATGTACTCGTATAACGATTGAAGAAATGTTTGTACTCCACTTCTTCGAGAACAATGACGGCCCAATATTAAACGACAATAGGAACTGTTCGGTAGGAATTATCGGTGATTAACGATCTTTGTGACCCCATTTACTTAGTTTTTCGGCCTGTTGTGTTACTGCAAGTTGTTCTTTTCACGGGTGTCAATCGAAGGGACTCTCAAGGATTCAACATAAGGTATGCCTGAAAGACGGACAAAGAAGTGATACAATGACTAGTCTATTATGCCCACATTTCTGTGGAACGAAAGAGTGCCTTTAATTGACCACCAACATCGTTTGTTTTCATACCTTCAGACTTAAATTTGAGCATCATATTGTGGTCTATGTAAATAAGTCAAGAACGATTCTGCAGCTAAATATTAATATAAAATCCTCTGTAACCCGATACACGATTAAACTATAAAGTTCCGGGTTATGAGGAGAAATGGTCCAAGCATTGACCACAGGGCTTCTTTAAACCATCGTTTGAATAAGATGAGACTATCAGATTGAAGTCTATGTGGCCAACTCTAGAGTATGACAGGATCAGTTCTTTATGCATGCTCAGGGGAAATCACAAAAAGGATATTACTATAGAGCGCGAAATATGTGGAATAGATCTATACAAGTTGTTAATCTGTTGATGACTGTTCACAATATACTTGTATAACAGGCGTAACTGTTCCACTAAAAGTCGAATAGAAAACAGATTAATTTCTTGGCTAATACAAGTATCCTCGTCTATAGCATACATTGCCCCAGGAATAAAATATTTCATTGATTTTTTCAATTCCTCTTTATTGCGAAGCTCCTTACATTAAATTACACGTTAATTTGTAATAAGAGGACGAGTAATTAGTTCAAACTCTACTTGAGTGATGCCCGCGCAGATTTTGAGCGTACTTGGACTCTTTTAGAACCTTTCACGCAAAAATACTCCTGGCCGTAGGAAAAAATATGAATGAGCACTCAACACACCAATTGAGCATTGTTAAATTGCATCGGCAACTGGAGGAGTGCAGTTTTTAATGAAGAGTATGCAAGTGTCTGGACAGAAGTGCACTGAAATTGTCTGAGAGTCAATGGGTGAATAACCAAAATATAATTGCAAAATGTTGGCGTTAATAAGGAAGCACATGTACGAGTGCAATATTAGCGGTAGTTGCTGTTTGATTAGTTCACAAGGAATGAAAAAGGCTTCTAAGAAGTTGTTTAGGTGACTTTAGTTTAATATTGGCTGCAAAGGAGTTACCAATCTGATTAAGATTAGTTTTAGTGAAGTTCCATACCTCTTCTACAGTTGAAATATAAGATTTTAATAAAATTTTTTGGACACTGAGATGTCCTGGTAAAGGTAATAAGGACATATTTGCAGTTATGGTTTGGTGGTAAGTTAATACAAGTAAACTGTAGGATATTAGAAGCACGGATTGTACATTAGTATGCTTTCAATGGTACAAAATATGGACCCCTGACTTAAGATGTCGTTGAGTCTTTACGCAGATCTCTTGGCATCATATGAGACAAGCAGGAAAGTTATACTAACATATGCATATGCTTCAAAGTGACTACTACATTTTTACTCCTGTGCCTTCTAATCAATATATATTAACCGCGTTTCAGTTATAGCCACCGTGAAACTCAAACCCGGTTGTTGGACGTGGGTTCACTGTTCAAAGTTTTTGATTCAAAAAGCTTATGAGATACTCGAATTAGGAAAAAGCTAAGTATGTGCCCTTCTCTAGCGTCCGGCGACTTGAAACACGAAAGCTAAATTGTTCCCTTTGGATAGCAACTCGCAAGATTATTTATAATCCTACGCTGAAAGCTACATCCTTCCAGTCAGATATTACGGCGGATATATGAACAGCGAACAGAAATGAACGAGTTCAAATTTGCTAATTAAATTCATGTTTTAAAATTACAAATATTCTAATTTGGTTGAGTTTCAAAAATTATTTAAAAATACTGCTTAAAGGCATGCAAATATAATAAATCAATTAGACTAGAAAAGTGTGTACGAGAAAGAGAAGAAAGTGCAGGACAGTATAAAATTGTAGAAAGATAAAAGAAACGTATTGAAAAGTTAGAAAAATAAATTAAAGTACATTTTTTTGTGAACCAAGAAAAAGCTGTAATAAAAGCGAACATTTTTTCGTTATAATTTAAAAAATGTGGCTCGCATTTAGGCGCATTAAATTAAAGCTACAAAACTTGAATTGCAACAAAATGTACAAAAAGAGTTGAACTGGAGAAAAGTTGAAAGTTCAATGAAGGAAGAAATTTTACAACAAATGCAAACACAAATATGTGTCGATACGTGTGTGAGTATGCGTATGTGTGTGTGTGTGGGTGAGTACGTGTGTATGAATGCTGGAGCGTATGAGCATGTATGCCTATATTTGTATGTGTGCACGTGCAGCTTGAATCAACGTTTATATTTTAGGGCATTTTTATTTGCGTACTTTTTGACTTTTTGCTGATATTGCTGAAGCATGTGTGCCTGATTGGAATGTTGCTGTAACGTCATGAAGCACACACACACACACATACACGGACACATACAAATGCCACTGCCGGCACCACTGCCATGGCATGTTATAATGTAAAGTAATGCAATGCAATGCAATGCGCCGCTCCCATATATTACAATATTTGCGGTTGCATTGGTGTTTTGTTGGCTTTTGGGGTTTTTGGCGTGAAATTTCGAATTTTCGGTCGAACTGTGGTCGAAATGCTCTACGAAATTGGTATTTCGTTGTTGTACAGCGGAGAGAATAAATCGAAACAAACAACAAAAAACAAATAACACAATAACAACAACAACAACGACAACAACAATAACAAGAACACTAACAACGAAATGAGATTATTAAGAAAATGTTGTAATGTTGGGGGCTTGTTGTATGGCTGTGGCTTTGATGATTTTCTTCAGCATGGATGGAGATGGATTCGAATTTGATAGAATTGGAAAATGCCGATACAATTGGATTCGTGGCATTTGTATGTAGTGGGTGGTGGGTGGGTCTGGTGGGTTTCGATGTTTTTGGTGGTGGTGGTGGTGGTGGTGGTGTTGGTGTTATTATGAGGAGATCATTGTATCTGCTGAAATAGTTTCTTTTTGTTGTTTTGTTGAAAAATAATTGAAAAAATTTTTAATTTAGCAAAATGCACATAAAAAGAGATATTTCGGTTTAGAGGCATTTCAAAAATGTAGCAAAAACAAAAACGATCAAAACATCAAAACTTTCTGCATATTGTAGTATAATTGGTAGAAGGAAATTTCATATATAGAGGAACTTACTTTTATGCCGACTCGGTCACTTGCGCTTGTTCTAATGACATTGCTTTCTGGTTTACCGAGTTTAGCGTTTCCGCTTTCCGGCTGCACCGGCAGTTTTTTTTAATGATTTTTTGCATGGATTTTTTGTGTTTTGGTTTGGAACAGAGAGGAGCAGTTTTATATGTTGGCCATTACCACACACAAACAGACGAGTGCGCGCACATACATTTACAACACACGATATTGTGGCATTTGTTGTTGTATTGCAGTAACAGTTGTTGTTGTTAGATAGAGTTGGAGTTACAATGTATAAAAGTATAAAACCAAAAGTGGAGGTAGAAAATAGAGATGCAGTGGAAGAGAAGAGAATAGAAATAAAAAATTTAGAAACCTTACAAATTTATTGTTCATTTTAAAGGGGTTCTATAGCAAAAAAGAGAAGAATTACAGGATTTAGAATTTGAAAGGAATAATTTTACAAAAAATTTCCGTTTATCTTTTTATGCAAAAATTGTGTTCTTGTTGGTTTCCTGCTTATTGTGTGGGCTATGAACGGAAAATAATTGACGAGCAAATAAAACACATGAATGCATTGGCAATGGAATAAACTCATGGGCGCCAATAAACCAATTAGTATCAAAATAATGTTTATGGAATTTCTTCGTGTGCAGTGAAAAATTTCATTTCCAAACTAATTGTGTGATTATGTATTCAAATAATAGAAAGAAACAAATTCAAAATGCAAAAAGCTGGCTATGTAAACATGATTTAAATGCGTTCTAAGGAGTCTTAAATTATGGTACGAGTATTATGGATAAATGTATTGAAAAAAAAATATGTACAAGGACGCACATTACACATGCCTGTGCCGATATTGACCTGATTAATATTAAATAGATTAGAATTATAATTAGGATTCTTTTAGAATTAATTAAAGATTCAATTAATTCTAAAAGAAAATTGTGTAGCTCAACGCCTAAGTTGCTAAGTTTCTTTTAGAATGCTCCCAAAAATCGATGGTGTGATATGAAGCTCAAATTGAGTAACAAATAGTGTGAATTCAGACACAGATTTCGAGAGAAGGATTAGAAGTGAAATTACTGATACTGTAATTTAACAGTGAATAGAATATAAGAGCAAAAACCAAATGGAATAACTCAATGAAATAAAGGAAGTTTTCAACTGAAAGAACGAAATGAAAATGCAACTGTTATAGTAAAGAGAACACTGTCAATTTCTTCTTAACCCTTTGTATGGTAAGCAGTTCAATCATTCCACCACAAGGCTCAGGAGAGATGGAAAAACACTGCGACATGTGCCATTTCGAGAATAACGTGGCATATGACCCAAGCAGTTAGCTATAAGGTTGCTAATAGTGTGTCTTGAAGATGATTCGTTCTTCTGACACTGTAATAATTTCAGTTCGTCATCATCAGTCATCTTCAAGACACACCATTAGCAACCTTATAGCTATCTGCATGGGTCATTGGGCTATAGATAGGCTCGTTGTAAAAATGAGCATTCCGTTTAGTGCTCATGGCAGGGGCTGCAAGGACTCTCAGGAGAGAGAAACTGTCGCCCACTTTCTTTGTGATAGTCCAGCCCTCGCTCGCTTCGCACTCAAATATTTCGAAAGTCCTTTTCTAGAGAATCTAAGGGATTGCTCTAGATTCGAACTTGCAGACTTAACAAAATTTGTTAGCAACTCCGGCTGTGGTTGTAATTTTACCAAAGTATATCACCATCTTCAGACTCGCGAAGGTATGGGATCAAAATACCCTCTTTCTAATTGAGGCAGCCCGAGGGTCGTCAATGATTTTACCAACTACTTTTATTAAACCAAAATAATGAATTTGGAGGGTTTGGCATACTACACACAATGCAGTGATTCGAACTTCTCTTGACTAATTTTGGCGACTCTTCTAATCAGCTAAGAACAAATTCTATGGTGATAATAATTGAAGACTACATACAGTCAAGACTCCGATGAAGAGAAGAAAATTGTTGAGTAACTTTCCACAGAATTAGATGTGCAGTCTGTCATGCCCTTAAATAAGAAACCACTGAATATATAACTTGTGTGAAACTAAGGGTAAACATTCTGCGATGTCCTTCTGGTGAATGAGGGAAGGGGAATACAAAAACAATGAAAGTGAGATATACCTAGTTCTCTATTCTTTCCGAGAAGAAACTTAATGTCATAGAACATAGAAGAGTAGTAGTGCGTAAAGGATTAATGCTGATCAGTACTGCCAGCAGCAAATTGAGCCACGAGATATATGAAATCTACAGAATATAATATTCGTCCATCTCTTAGGGCACCTTAGAGTTTCTAGCAAGAAATCTAATGAATTAATTAGAGGGAATTCCAGACAACATTCCAACCAAGAAGTACCCATTATGTCTCTATACTATTTATGGCAATGGAGACTGGCGCTTGTTGATATCTCTGTAGAAAAAATTGTAAAATTAAATTATATTATATAAATTATCGATTACAATCTCTCAAAGACAAAGCATGACCGTCCAGTGTCATGATCAGCAACAAACTGCGAGTTCAATAATCGCATAACCGGACTAATATGTTGAAAAGTTCTTGGATTAATTATTGGAAACTTTATACTGAAACATATGCCGCAAAAATTTCAAAGTCGATGACAATATACAAAAAGTCTCTGAAAGTTAAAGTGACGTATTCAAATAAGAATCTTCAACTGTCTTAAACGATCAACAAATCAGCATTTAAGGCACTTTTACTGATTCAATCTGATTTGAGTCTTCTGCTCTATGTTTAGTGTCACCAAAATTGATGAACTGATTAGTGTGAATTTAGGAGACCACCCAAGAAGTACTCACAAGTCTCTATTCTTGGTGTTCCAAAATTTGAAAGGGCGCCGCTAATGGCGAAGTTAAGCGTGGATCAGCGTCAGGGTTAAAGAAAAAAAAGGAACCGTTTTTGTTGTGTGCGGCAAGTGGCAGACAAAGCGCAATTAGTCAAAATTTTTTGAGAGCTCATTAACAAAAATCTCTCTAACGTGGTTTTCCTTCATTCTTGTGTGACCAACAGCAACAACAACAACAACAATAACAACAAAGAGCTCGCTTAGCAATTAGGGAGAAGTGACAAAATTCTCGAAGACAACGTCAGCGCAATTTTTGCGGCTGTCGTTCTCCTGCTGCCTCTTTGATGTGAGTTAACAGGCGAGTGAATAACTCGGAACGCTTGTCAACGGTTTTGGAAATTAAGCGCTGCAAATTTTCATGCAACAAATTATTGTATAATTAAAAGGCGTCGCTCCTCGGAAAAGTTAAATTGTTGAAGCTTAATTTTTAAACGTTTTTATTTATTTTCAACTTCCCCCAAACACGCCTGCCGTGACGCCTTCTATGCAGTTAATCCCTTATAGAGGCGCAAAAAAAAAACACAAACAAAAAAGAAAAAAAGGCAAAACAAAAGAAAAAGTAATGAAAATAAATAAAAAGCTCCAAAATGCTAGGAAACCCTTATAATTTAACTTTGCTGGTTGTTGTTGGTGTTGTTGTTGTTGTTGCTGTTGGTGGTAATGGTGATGGTGGCGCTAGTAGTGGTGGTGGTGGTGGTGCTGTTGTTCTTCTTCAGCTACTACAATATTTTACGCCTCTTTCAGCCAGCACCGTTGCGAACTTCCGTTTCCGGCTAATGATGACGCGCGCGGTCGTTGTTGTTTAGCAAAGCTTTGGCAGAGTTCCGGCGTCAGTTTTTGTTTTGCCGCTCGACGCTGCCACTGTTGCTACCGCTGGCCTATTCCGCACCAACAGAGTTGCTGCTGGTTGTGTTGCTGCGAAGGCCTGCGCTGTTGGCGACGTTGCTGCGCCATCAAAATTCATTTAACTTCCGCTCATGCACATTCTGCGCTTAAATTATTTTGTTTGAATTATGTATTAGTGCAGGCAAGCAGGCAGGCAGACAGGCTGGCGCAGTCACACGCACTCAAACACACTATCAAACACACACACACACATTCAAACATTATGTGTATACACTCTCATATCCCTATAGGCGAACATGCAGTAGATGTGTACATAAATATGGGGCTGGTAGGAGCATGTGTTAGGGCCATGGATAGGCAAGTAAACTGATTTTTGATGAAGTTTTTCCACACACACACACCCTCATAGCTATGCATACAAACGCCTGCATATAAACACGCAACACTCCACTCGAAGCCCATGTTAATTTACCATTTTTTGAACTTGTGGCTCGTGGGTGGTGGGGGTAGTGATAGCTGGAGTGCTCTTAGCGCCGCTATGTTCGGTGGCAATCGCTGTAGTTGTTCTTGCATGCTTGTATTTTTTTTATTTTTGCTGTTGGTGTTGTTGGTAGGACTTGGTTCCTAATGGATTTGCGGGCGTGTTTTTCAGTTTATTACATTTTTTCGTACGCTAATAATGTAACATCAGTTCAGTTGTAGTCGGTTGAGTTGTGGGGGCTGAGAGGGTGGCTATCGCGGCTGTGAATAACTGTGTGTATGTTCTGTGTAATGCCAACTATCTCTTCAAATTTATATATTTTCACTTTAAGGTTATGTTTGGGTGCCTCGTGCAGTGTTCACGTTATTAAAATCCGCTTTGACGGCTTAGCAGAGGTTGAGTCAACTTGTCTTGTTCGGGAATCAGAGAAGCATGTTAGATGAGACAATGCTCGTAGGTATAAAAAAAACTAATTGGTGGCAACAGCTTAAACTAAAGGAGAACAAATATAACTTCAGCTGCATTCTTCACTCCAAAGTCATGGTTCGATACCTTAGGAATACAAAAGTTGACACGGTTTCAAGATGCTAAATACAAATATGCAATAGCTGTGCTGGGTTGCCGATGAAAATCATAATTATATGGATGGTATGTCAGCACAACTAGTTGTGTAATTTACGCTACAAATCGGCATATCAATGAATTATCACTCTACGGAATCTGTATTCCGACCGTCTCAAATGCTCTTGTAGTGTGCCTTATTAAGAGGTGCTTATCAAACAATGTTCACCACTCATTCAACCATTGAATACCATTTCTAATGTCACATTATCAGTGTTCAATTAGTTTAGTCAGCTGTGAAATTGGTTGGTTAAAATTATTTGTATCACTCAATTAATTCCAAGCATTTTCAGTAGTCCAATTATTCATCACTTTGCGAAGGAGAGATAAGGTTAGCGATGGATTAGTAGAATTGTGCATAAATAAGACAATTGCTTTCTAATAAGGATTTAGTAATCACTCTCAACACATGCCGCATATCAGGCTGCGGAGGGTATGCACGACTTTGCACAATAGGTGAAGACTGGTACGCATTGCAGTTAAATATCTTGAATAGATATATCAATATATATAGATATATATATATATATATATATATATATATATATATATATATATATATACATATCTATATTATATATATCTATATCTATCTCTTAGATATATCTATCTCTTAAGTTTCTTCGCTAGCTCAATAGGAACTTTTGTTGGAGTCGCTGCCATGAAACTCTACCGGCCACGCTGTCAATCTACAGTATTCTCAGTTCTTAAATTCAGGAGATTCGTGGTAGTTTCCAATTAAGAGGATATTTAAATGCCACAAAGAGGACGTGACTGAAGATGTGGGATCCTTTTTACAGGCCAAATACTATAACATAAAAAGGAACACATAAAATCTATCAATATAACAGAGGAAGCATACAAATGGAATATACATTTTTGGAAGAAACTTTGCGATGATAAACGATTAAAGGGGAAAACTGCTTAATTAATAAGAAGTTTCCTTGGAATATCAATAAATCCACTCACCGGATGTGGATGAACTAGAGAAACATAAAAATTACGCAAATTTCTTATATAGAAACTACACAACTTATTATGAGGACTCCATCAAAAGCAGTAACAATATAGGAAGCCAAAGGAAATGGCCAAGTGGTGTCCTCTTGAGGGCGAATATATTTTAATGGTGCTAAGTGGGGGGGATAAGTGGGAAAATGCGCATGATTGGACAATGAGGCATTTACTTAGACCTAATACTGTACATAAACGTATAATTACTGCTAAATTGTGGTATCCCCAAACATCAGAATTTAGAACAATTCATCCTTAGCCTTTTCGATTCAAATCGTCGGCACTATCTTCAAATAATGCAGTTCGCAGAGAAGCTTCAGTGAATTTTGTATATTATTATTCCCATATATTTTTTGGCCGTTAGTCGATTGTGAATGTACTGTATTGAAAGTATTATCCTCTTCCATTATATTGAAAGAACTATTCTATTGGCAAATAAGTATCCTTATGAAACATATTGACAGAAGTATGGTTACCCGAGTTACCCACAGGTTCTGAGAGCTTAGTGCCATATGACCTTGGAAAAGATTCATTTGTCTTTGCAATTCTGCTGACCGAGTCGGTTTGGAGACTATGTGAGGCATGGTTGGTTGGTTGGTTTCAGTGGCTGATCCAAGTCGGTCCTCACATGGATCACAATTATCGCCTTAGCGACGTTTTGATACCACAACCTCTCCTAACGCCGGAGAAAACGATGGATTGTTCACTAAATCCACTTTGTGGAGTTTAGGTATCTTAAAAGATCTTTCGGTTTTACACCCGAGAGATCTGATAAACTCGCTAGGAAGTAGTTTCCTAGTGTTCTATTTCTTGCGGCCGCCAGAGCCGGGCATTCGCAAAGAAAATGGATTAAGGTTTCCTTCTCTTCTGAATTTCCACAACTTCTACAATGGGGATTGTACGGTCTCTGCAATTTCTCTGCATGAGTACCCACGAGCCAGTGACCCGTAAAGGCCGCCGTGAGGCGGCTGGTATCCATGCGGTCCCTGTTTATGAGATCCCTAGATCTCGCTGTGTTAAAGACTGGCCAGGTGGCCCGGGATGTATTACATGTTGTAAGTGTCCTCCATCTATTGCCCGCTAAGGTAAGGCAGTGCATGTAGATGCCCCTCTTAATCGCACCCCTGGAAACAGGTACTAGTTCCACATGGGCTAGATCGAGAGAGGCTCCTCTGCGCGCCAATTCATCAGCCTTCTCATTTCCATCTATATTCCTGTGTCCGGGGACCCAGATGATTGTGATGTCAGCATGGTGACCTAGCGCCCTAAGTTCCTGCCTGCACTGTCTGACCAGTTTGGAGTTGATGGTGTTTGATTGTAGGGCTTTTATGGCAGCCTGGCTGTCCACAAAAATAGCAACCGTGCTCCTCTGCCCTTCTCTAATGTGGTGGGTGATCTGTCGACATGCCTTTCTGATCGCGAGTACTTCCGCCTGAAAAACTGTAGCTGTATTGGGTAGGCGTGTAGTAGTTAATGTTAGCGTGCGGAGAAAAGACCCCGCCCCCACGCCCAGGTCCATTTTTGACCCGTCCGTATAAATGGGTATATCGTACTCCATTTGGAGTTTCCTTTTCGACCACAATTTTCTTGAGGGAAATCTAACCTTGAAGTGGCTTTTGAAGTCCAGTTGTGGCACTATGTAATCTGTCGTCATTTGTGTTAATTCCATCGGCACTGTGTATAGCACCTTACCATGTGAGGCATACTCGTAAGTCTCTGATTTCACAGACAACAGGGTCTGAAAATGTGTTTCGGGATATGTTGAGAAATTCAACCCTCTTTAATCACACACTTTGGGTGACTGGGAAAGCAAAATCGAAAGAATTTAAGTGTTCTATCTGAGTATTCTATATCGAGAGTATTTACTTATCATAGAATTAGGAAAATATGATTTAAATGAATGAAGGCTTCAATAAGGAGCCTACTACCCATAAATCCATTAAAGCCATTCAAGCAGAGTTAACCACTCTTACTCGGGCCAAGCATTTAGTGTGCAGCTTAACCATATCAGTGACAAAGTCAAGTGTTTGCACTCTACACTCTTGCAAGCTCAAGACAACAACTGCAAATGCAGCACAGCTCATTTAGTTCCACTAATCCAGGTGCCGCGAGAGTAGATGCCATTAAACGAGATTGCTGCACACCCTACGAAAATTGCAGAGTCAATTAAGTGGAAAATTAGCGCTTGGAAAAAAATTAACCTAATGTGGCTTTATTAACAAACTTGCACGGATGTGCGCCGGCGAGGAGGGGAACGCAACATAATCACAGTAATTTAAAATTTTTTTAATTACACACGCACAACTCAGATTAAATTGCTAGCGCCGCTGTTGCTGCTGAGGCGGCTGCTGCTGCAGGCTTGTTACTAAGTAGAATGCTGTGATATTAAAATAGTGGCAATTTTTCTTTGCATTTAATGAAGAGAGTTAGTGTGAGTGAGTGTTTGCGAGTGTTTGCGAGTGTGTGTGTGAGGAAAAGAAAGTAAAATAAAAAGAGGATGGCAGTGAAAAGACAAATTGTGCTTACAAGATTAATAACGAGACATTTATAAGCGGCCCCAACACAATTACGAGTGAGCATAAAAGATGGAGGCAGCAGTTTCCTTACTTAACAAACACATAAATACCAAAAAGGACATCCACAGCCACAAACTCATATAGATATGTGCATGAACATATGACTACTGAGGGGCCTGATTGCTTGTCACTCACACACGCAAAGAAGAGCATGTGCGCGAGCGTTTAACTGTTAAATTATAGTCGCGCATTAGTGTGTCGTGTTAAATTAAGAAAAATATTGTACTGCATGCACATTTACACACACACACGCACACACACACACTATCTCTCAGAGGCACATAAAAATTCCTTTCTTTGTATTGTTTAATAAGCAGTAACAGCATGTGTTGTCGTTGAAGCTTTCATAGTGGCAGCGGGCATTAAAGTGCGCCGCGCTGGGGCTGGTGCTGCTGCTGCTGCTGCTGCTGCTGCTGGTGCCGAGGTTGGGGCTGCTTGTGAGTAGCTTCATTCAAGTTTTTCAAAACGAACAATACTCGCACAAAGGATAAAGTTTTCCATAATGACAAGCATCAGCGGAGCACATACCCCACTGTGCGCTGTCATTGTCGAGAGAGCTGGAACTTGTGGGTGTGGGAATAGCGCAGAATAAAGTAAGAGGACTCGTAGCTGTGCGCAGGGGGGTTTGGCATGGTAATTCTCTGCCATATGTGCAACACATGTCGCGGTAATTTATAATTTTGCTAAGCAGCAATGAGTGCCGCGTGCCGGATGGCGTTGCCATTTTTACATAATACTCGTACACTATAACAACAACAACAACAACAACAGTAACAGCACCAACAATAGTGACTATAACGAACAAAACAATGGCGCAAAACTGACAACGATAAAGTTTATAAATTTTGAGTGCATTTCTTCTTCCGCCTTAATTTACTACTTGTTTAAATTTGCGCTGCTGTTGTCGGCATAATTAATGGCACAAATGTTGTTGTTCAGCTGACAGTAATGACGAAAGTGCATCAGAGAAGGCGCATTGCGAGTTGACGATGTTTATATGCGCAGAACGGAAGTGTAATCATGTGCTAAGAGAATAGTTTCTGGCTTTGTTCTGTTCCTTGTAGAAAGGCTCGCATCTTCATTATAAACTTTGAATTCTCTAATTATAGAAGCATGCAATATGACTTTGGTCTTTCTTAACGAAGGCTGCCAAGCAATCAAGTTCAGCAAATCTTGTTGTACGAAAAATGTCAAAGCATCACCCAAGTGAAATTAGGCAATTGAACAAAATAGGAGCAGCTCCAGGGCAGTGGTACTCGTAAATGAAGCTGAATGTGTTTCTCAGCATATTTTATGATATTCGTATAATCGGGATTTTATTGAATAAATAGTGATCTATTATATCTGGAGTAGTGCCCCAGTTACCGAAGGATTCATTAATATATTTAAATGCACAAAAATTTTGCAATTGAAAGATAGACCGATATATAAATTCATTCTGTCAACAATTTACTAAAATTCTAGACACATAGAAGTCACTTAATAGATGTGTCCAAAAGACTATCAAGTAAAAGCAGGGTATACCATCGTATACCAAAGATTTCCTACACACTCCAATTTAACTAAGGAAAGGTTTTCTTTTTGCTACAATATTTTCAAAAATTCTAAAGAACCTCATGATACGAGTATATCGCATCATATTACGAATTGATAAACGTGTACATTTTGCTTTGATACATTTTGAACTCATTACTTAAAAACAAGCAATTGTGGCTTCTCGTCTCAAAATAGAAGACAGCTAAATACGAGTTGTTTATCATTCCAAAAATGTGTTCGTTCTGCCCATTGACATGCTGAGTGTAGTAGAGTTTTTGTTTTCTTTGTTTACTCATAAAACCAAATAATTATAACGCATTAAATGGACTCTCATCGATTAGAGAATGAAAGAACGACATCATCAATCAAAACTGTTCGACTGTCTGTACATGGAGCAAATGAGCATTGTCACTCTTACCATGCTTACCTTAAAGCAATTCAGAACGAGAATTGACAAAATGAACCAGTGGAGAGGCAACAAGGAAAACCAAAATTAACTGCGAATCGGTCAACGAGCCTATTCCTGAGCACAATGACAAATCACAGTGATAGTTTATTGAAAAACGGCTGATATTTGGGGTTTGATTAGTTTGAAGAAATATATATCAAGTTTACTATCTGATCAAAAAAACAGATGAATAAAAATAAATATAAATTGTCGCAATTGTATTCGTAGATGCGAGTAATTAACTTGTTACTTATCAATTTGACAGCAACAAGTTAAAGATGGTACAAAATCCATCAAAGTATAAAACAAATTTAGAACAAAACCTGCTCTAATGCACAAAGCTAATTACATTAAAGAGGTGCACCTCTACAAGTGTAGCAACTCAATACTCGTATTTGCGGTCGAAAATTCCCAGCTTCCTTAATCGGTCCAATTGTTGCCTCAAAGTTGGCAGAACAAAACTCTCGACAAAACTGAAGCACACTTTCAGGGGCTGCTGTTGAAAACTTTACCCAAGCTGCTGTGTACTCGTATTAAAATGAAGCAAAACAAAGCTAAACATAACAATCTAGGCCCTCGTATTCAGTGAGTTACAAAATGTGAAACCATAATTTTAATAATAATTTGAAAGCATGGTAAACATCAACACCAACACCAACACCAACAGCGGTCGCACTACTGCCACTACGGGGCACTACCACAGACTTCTGTTGGAACTACTGCGACCAGCAAAAGAATGTGCATACATTAAACTGAGCAACTGAAGACAGCCCAGTCCAAAGCAGACAAGCTGTGCGCTTTCTCTCCGCCCTGCCTATGGGTGTCTCGGCTATGTGCGTCAAGTTTGAGTGTGAATGTGCGAGCAGAGGGCGGGGGCGATGGTGCGGGAAATGGAGCACATTTTATAGAGCAATTTAAGTTAATTGCTGAGTAACTCATTTAAATGAGCTCAAATTAATTTTAGTAGCAAGTAGTCGCCGTGTTGTAGTTGTAGCTGTTGTTCTCATAGACTTGTGTACAGCAATAGCACCGCCAGTTCAAACTGTAGCCCAGGAATTGGTAACAGCGGCGGCGGCGTCGCGTACGGCGTCAGCCACGTTCACTTGTTTATTAAGGGTGGCTTCTGATAAGACATGAAGGCATGTGCTGAGCTTAGTCTGCAGCTATTTTAATTTTTATTTCACTTTTTTTATTTGTTTTATTGCAGCGCAGACTCAATTCATCAGTTTGGTTCTCAAGTTTTGCCGTAAATGATGAAAATTTCGCTTATTTGGATGTGTAAAATGAGAGATGACTTTCTTGGAATTTGTGTTTCTTTCAGTTGTTCAAATGATTTTTGGCGTAAATTATTTTTTCTTTTGTGCAAATGAAATTTTAATCAAAATGAAATTGAAATAAAATGGAAATTTGAACTGTGGCGAATGCAAACTTAAGCGTGGTAACAAAATAAATGTTGATTCAAATGAAAATCGTATTTAAATAATTTTCTGATTTAAATTTGTGTGTTTTTAATTTTTTAATAGGGGCGACAACAACAACAACACAAGAAGTATCATATTTAATTTCTAATGTTAATTATTTTGCCAATTTTTTTGTTTTTTTTTAAATTGAAAATAAATTAAGAAATAGTTATAAAGAAGTAAGGATATATAGTTGTTTTTTTTTAAGAAAGGAGGTGACTAACAATTTTTACAAAATTTTTTACTCAAAATTTATAATCCCTTCAATATTGTTTTTGACTTTTAACTAATGTTCAATTTATTCAATTGAATAGTCAATTTTCTTCAACCTTTTGTTCTATAGATAGAAAAATTCTTCAGAACTCGGCGTTCCTTGTTCAGCGTTTTTTGCGCTGAGCAATAAACCATTCTAATTGCTAATTAAACCTCGATCTTTGAATAGTTCCTTAGTCTTAGACCATCCAGTGGCAAATGTGTTATCGATTGTTCAGTAACGATTCTATGTCCAGCAGAATCTGCATATTGTTTCGGACTCACTTTTAGTCAGGGAGTTTCTAGACAAAGGAGGTGTTTTGTTTTACATTGAACTACCGTCATAAGGCAACCTGATATTTTTAGATACTAAACAATCGAATGTGGGTATAGTTACCCCCATTTATTTATTCATGCTTTCAATTTCCCATTCGTGCCTGAAGTATTATGTTTGGTATTTGTTCAAAATAATGGGACTAAATCGGACTAAATTAGCAAATGACATTAATCTCAGCATTTGACGAATAACATTCTGCCATGCTACATCGCAGTACCTGATAATTTAAGCTAAGTTTTTAGTGAGATCGCTGTCTTCTTCACTACTGTAGAAGTGCCCCGAATTTGTTTCAAATTATCATGAAAAAAATCTTTCCTGATATTCCGAACCAATTTCCTTATTATAAAACCTTCAAGACATGTAACCAGTTCGCCTGTCAATCATTTTGGTCTGGTCTTTTATTCCCAATTGTGCTCCTTGCTTCTCTCTGTTTTAGTCTACCAAAATTAGTAATTAATCTTTAGTTTGAATTCATGACAAGGTCCAGAGAATTCACCGGATGGACTCTTAATAAGTCCATTGTTTATTGGCCCAGAACCGTTCTGTGGTGTAGGCAAGGGCTAGCTGTTCAACCAGCTTGGGATCGACCATAGGCACAAACACTGGGTTCACATACCAGGAGTAAGGGTATCAAAGAGTCTGCTAGGAACATACCACCTAAAGAGATTCGAATCACTCATCAATCCCTCTAAAAATAATTTTAACATGATGACCGGTCTACTCACTGGACACTGTATATTCAACTCACATATGGATAGGGGTCACCTCGGAAGGTTCTTGCATATACTGTATGGAGGAAGAGGAGACGTCCTGGCATATGCTGACACAACCCGCACACCCGCAGCATATACTTGGGATTCTTCCAAGGCTCTGCTAGTGATGTGAAACCTCTGCAGCCAAAACTTGTCATCACGTTTATCCAGAGGATAGGACTCAAAGATGTACTTTGAACCTCTGATGGGGGCAGCACAATAGAGCGACAGGTTGCGGTGCTTTAAATCCCTTACCCAATAATACAAGTCTGGGAGGCAATGACAGCTTACGACAGTGTTTGTGGAGGTTTCCGAGTGCGAAGAACATCAATATTTTTATTGGTAGAAACACTGACAGGACGAATTTCACGAGGCAAGTCATAAGATTTGCTGCAACCACATAAACATTTTCTGTGCCGCTTTCGAATAGTACCAAGATCGGGTACCATCTCAGTGTATGTCCGGAGGGACTGTTCCAAGTTGTTTGAGTGTTGAATCGTACTCCATTAGCACTCAAAAATTGCAACACGAAGTTTACCTTCCCCTTTTTGTAGTGACCCTTTTCATGATTGGGTTATACCAGGTGAATGACGTTTTGTTCGTTTTGTTAACTCTGTCTACGCATTAAATAATTATACTTTAAAAATCCACTGAAATTGTAGAAGGAATTTTCAGGCTACCTCTGGAAGGGTTGAATGACAATATCAGAGTTTTTCTAGCCTTTATTTGAGCGAACCCTGTCATAGATGCGGTAATATGGAAGAAGGTCAAATACTTCGTTGTTCAAATCGTAACTTTTTACTACTTCTACTTCTGTTCAGTAGTTTGCGTCAAATGTGATCCTGTCCTGAGAAAAAGAGGACAGCCATGTCTTGGCTGAGTGAGGATTGACTTGGATAAACCACTAAAACCTTGTCTTGGCTGTTTAAACTACGACTGGCAGAATTGCTAAGCTGCTGGTAATAGGTATCACATACCCCGAGGGTGGCAGGTTCAAATCTTGCCACGGGTCTCTAAGATGCTTCTTTCTATAAAATCCTTTTCTCTTCGAGTCGAAGTCCTCTGTAGCTAGTACTCATTCCCCCAACACCTTGTACCCATAATTAATTATGGTGGAACATATAATAATAATAACAATGAGGTAACCCAAATATGATACTCCCCAATTTCAGGGAATTAAGTAAAAATTGTTAATCACTTCTCCGGGAGAAAAATAATTTAGTAAAATTCCTTGTTTTCATTGCAAATCGCGGCGCGTTCCTAATTTAATTTTGCCTGGTTCTTTACGTTACGAATACAGCGCAACAAATTGGCAAATATATTTCCAAAAAAGTTTCCATCTACTGAGTTTACTAATTTGGCTTCTAATTGGATTTTAGTTAGCTTAGCTAGATTTTTTGTTCTATTATTTTTTTGGTATTTTTAATTCTCTTGTTAGGGGGGATATTTTTTGTTTGTTTGTTCGTTTTGTAAGTAATTTCATTTTACCATGATTACAGCGCCGCCCGCTATTATAACACGGGCCGTATGGGTGACTTGTCCCTCACCATTGCGTGCAATGCAAGTGTACTCTCCGATGTCCTCGTGCCGGATGGTGGAGATCCGCAACTCGGTGCCATCATTAAAGATGCCAACAGTAGGCGAGGGATCAACGGGATTAGCATCTTTGTACCATAAGATCTCTGGTGTTGGTGTGCCATCGGCCTGGCAATTTAGTATAATTGAATCACCTGGAAATTGAAAGAAGGCAATTTTAAAAATCAATGAACTTGAAGCAACACAACACACTATTTTAAATAAGGAATTTAAATAAGGAATTTAAATAAGGAAAATAAAACAAGGAAAATTAAACAAGGAAAATATTTGGTTTTGCGACGAGTTTGAATAATTTTTTCATTAGAGAAAATGAAAAGTGGTGTTTATACACTAAAGTCACTTAAGTAACTTTCAGCATTTGAACGTAATGCTCTTCTGCCAACAACAACAACAACAACAACAACAACCATGAGAACAATAACAATATGAAGCGTAACCACACTAAGAACGTAGTGAGGAAAAAGAACGGAAAGAGCGTGAGCAACAAGAATGACAACAGACAAGATAGCGCCATTTTGACATAAAACGGACGTTTGTGTTGGTTTCCATTACAACTGTGTTGTTTTGGTTGTTGTTCTGTTGTTGGTGTTGCTGTTGTTTGTCTTCTCCAGAGCGGTGCTGTGTGTATGCCGCCATGTGTGTTGGTGTGAGTGTGGTTTCGCACGCACACAATTGCGTGGCAAAGTTTCCTTCCGGTTTTAAGTGTTTCTTGTTTTTTTGTTGCTTTGTTTTTGCAACTGTTTTGTTTCATTTTGCTTTGAAGCCAGTTTTTTGTTCATTTTGTTGTTGTTTTTTTGGTGTGTTTGTTAATCCTGAAGGAATTGAAAATATAAAATGCAGCATAGTTAGACAACAACGGCGACTACAGAAGTGAGTGGCTGCTGTTGTCGTCGTCAGTGATGTTGTTGTCTGCCTCTTGTGGTTGTTGCTCCTGTCGTGATTGTTGTTGCTGCACGCTTTATGATTTATAGTGCGTTTGTTGTTGTTCTCCTATTATTTACACTTTTTCTTGGCTTTCTTTGCCGTGGCTGCTGCTGCTGTTGTTGTTGTTGTTGGTCCTGTGTGGCTTTCCACTTTTCGGTTCATTACCGTTTCTTTTTTCTTTACTTTTCCTTTTGTTTTGCAATTTCACTCTTTCCTGCGATTCTTTTTTAGGGTTTTGTTTTTGTTTTGCTTTGTTTTTTTCTGTTTTTGCTGTCACTGCAATTAGCTCAATTTTCTTTTAATTGCTTGCGTTTGTGTCAATCGCCATTTTGGACCGTTTTGCCACTCCTTGGGATATTTATGAGCTGTTATTTTTGTTGTTGTTTTGTAGACCACATTGTGCTCTGATTCCTTCCTCAGTTTCTTAAGTGCTTTTTAATTAGTTTTTAATAGTTGAAAGCTTTTCCTTCCTTCCGTGTTACGTATGACTGCGTTTTTAAAGCTCAGTCTTTCGTTTTTCATAAATCTGCCGCATTTTTTCCCTTCAGCTTCATCAACTTTTGGCACCGCTCCTTCTGCTGCCAACACAGTTGCGGAGAAATCAGTTTTTTGCTGTCGGAGCGAACGTTTCAACTGTCTGTCTGTCTGTCTGTCTAACTGACTATTCCGACCACTGCAAGCAAACCGCTTTAGCTTGCTGTCCATTTTCAGTACTCTTGCGAACACCTCCTCGAGCAGTTTCACAGACTTTTAAGAGAGTCTTTATTAGGAAGTTTACTGTATTAAAGCATATTTTATATTCTGTGGTGGGAGAACCAAACACACAGAATTGTGGTTTGGTAGCATTTAAAACCAAAGGAAATGCTAGTGGGAAGTTGTATCCTTCTATTTAAAATGTAAGCATCTATAACGGAAGGAATATGCTTTGGCAGCTACAGATTGATGTTGCAGCATAAATACACGCCAGAGGATTAAGTCGGCTTTGACACTTTGTCAGACATTGGTTGAGCTTTCAAAGTGACAAGGCAAGAATATCCAAAGTGGTTGAGATTATGATCGGAAGTCGACAAAGAGCTTAAAACGATAGTCAAAACTAGCTTCAATATGTGCGGAGTTCAAGGAGTTGATTGGCAACTAAAGTGGGCACTGTGTCAGTTCCTTTGGCTGCAGACTTCTGTGTTCGACATTTGTTTGTGCCCAGGGAAGAATGTATGTGAGTAGCTTCAATTGTAAGCTTGATTCTACACGTCTTGCAGTTTCAAGCACTCTGCTTGCAAATACACCACTTTATTGGAACATAAAACCAATCCATTCAGCTACGTGAGCTGTAGCAGTGCATGCAATGCTCAGAAGCACTCTCTGTCTCTCTCCGAACTTATCTTGCCGGACAAATGCCAATTTTCCTACAAATAAATGACAAATTTGTCACTCAATCACTGACAATGGAAACAAGTTCAAGCGAAGACGGAGACACGCTTGCGAAAGGGTTCCCAATCGATGCGATGTGCAATGGCATGCGTACAAAGAGACAAATGCGGGTAATAACTTACAAACCACACACATCCGCACACACTAAGGGGGATGCACAGGCAAATACACTCATTCACACACACCCAAACGCAGGCATACTTACAGATCCCCCAGTAAGTGGCAAAGACGACATGTGCTCGCATTATGCGCTCTAAAATGCATAAAACTAGCAAGTTCCCTAGCAGAAAAAGTGACGAGGACTATTTGGAAGAACACTGTGGCAGCAGAGACATCTTGCAAGGGAGGGGAAGCAATTTGCAAAAAATGAAATAGTACAGAAATAAGAAGCGGAAACTTCTGATTACGTTGAATTTGAATTTATGAAACAGATTATTTAAAGGTGTGATAAATGTTGGGGAACTGCGAGTAGTGGGGATTCTATCTTGTTACCATGATGGATGGCATTATCCCCAAAAGGATTACAGAGTAGACTTCCAAGTGAAATGTTCTCCAGATATTAAAATAACTGAAAGGGGACACGCGTAGGTATATTCGTCGTATGTGTTTATGAAAGTAACAAATGGCAGGCAATAAATTGAGCAGGAAATGTCGACTTTTGGTCGGAGAGACAAACTCAGTGAAGCGGCAAATGTGGTATCATCGACAACAGAATGTGTGAAGACGAAAGTCCCTGTAGTCCCTGAGTTCGGCAAGTATGAAATATGAAATATTAAGAAGGATACAAAAGAGTTGTGACAAAGTGGCAGAGTATATTTAAAACACTTCTGTTTAGCTTTTTTGTTGTCGACTTTAATCATGCACAAAGACTTAGTTTCATGCAGCCTTAAAGGGTCACTTCGTAGAAGAGTGCGTCACGGAGGTACGCAAAGGCATATAAATAAAAATATAGTGGAGCAATAAAAGAGAGCTCAAGGCACTATTTTCTTTTTAGACCGTAACTAGTTTCATAATCAACAACACTACAGAGATATGTAAGTATGGGATGAAGTGAGTATTGGAGCTGCCATGAGTCATTCTAGGCAATATTGTTAAACTGTAATGAATGACTTGATATTAATCGCGAACATGGTTGGTTTCAGTGGCTGATCCAAGTCGGTCCTCACATGGATCACAATTATCGCCTTAGCGACGTTTTGATACCACAACCTCTCTTAACGCGAACATACTGCAGCTTGGAGGGACATCAGTAGGGAAATCCAATGTAACCTGAAGTTATTGTATCATCTGGATTAGACAGATTCATTGCTTTCCTAATGAATAAATAATCTTTTCCAAATGATGATAATGTTAGGTTCAACATGAACACAGCTGCGTTGCGAATCCTCCACCTGGTTAATTCTTCGGGTCAAGAACTTAGGAAGTTTGGCTACTAATCACAGCATTGAATATCTTCCAATCCTTACGCAACTTAGTATTGTTTAAAGGTGGTGTGACTGAATATTATAATCATAACTGAATTATCAATGTATTATTGTAGTATGTGCTCCAAAATCTGCCGTAGGGATACAATTGGCAACAGCTGTAACTGCGACGCAGAGTTTGAGCTTTTGTATAGATGTGGCACCTAGAAATTCCTCGTATTCACTATTATCAACAAAGATGGTGGCAGAGTCTTGGCTCCCATTACCTAGTAAACGCAATGAAAGTATTCGGATTGAACCTTAACATGCTATGACGAAGGTGATAAATTTCAGATTTTTCCCGAAAAAGACATCTTTTGCAATGCTGTAGCAGCCAAAACTCCGAAATGGTAACGAGCCGGTCGTGTGACATAGTGCAGAACTGTTGAGCAGGAAACAAAACATATTGGTGTGACTCGAAGAATTCTAAAGTTCACTACGCTCAGCGAAATCCTGTGCCACATAGCGTAACAGCGTTGGATGCCAAAATGTCCAAATCGGAAGAATGTGAAATTAAGTCCAAAATTAAGAGTCCATGGAAGACACCAAACCCTCATTGGGATCTTCATGGTTCAGACTTTGTGATCGACAGCTGACGAATGGGTTTAAAAGTTGTGAATCAGTTCGACTTGTGAGATATAACAAAGTTTTAAGTAATTTGCTATAGTGGATCCAAATTGTAATATGGAATATATTGTTCACTGAGTGCAGAACTTCCACGGCCACATTTATATAGGATTCGAGAATATGAATAACGTTGCACTCTCCGTAATATTTGGTATTAATTTTTATGCATCCAATATGGCAATAATGTAATACCCACTCTATTTCTATGATACTGTTTGGAAAAGTTAGGATACCTCGTAGTTGGTCCAGCCCGACTCAAGCAATCTTCGTTAATTTACATTTTAGCTAAGTACACGAAGAGAACAATGGGCATCAATGCCTGAGTGCTTGGAGGCCTCCTTCTACGGCGGCTCTCTGGCCTAGCCCACATGTAAGTACATGACGTATGAATGTATTCGAATCATACAATATGAAGGTTCACTTTTAGGGTGCAGCAGGAATGTGTGTTTAATTTGTACTGGGCCCAAAATTCAGGCACTCGTGATTGCATACATTTTCACCTAAAAATCTCCGCTTGCTTCACAATTTGTTCAGCGTTTTACTTGAAGTCTTACCACAAGTGTTGTGTATCGGCTCCAAAATTGTGACTTACGATTTTTGTTCTTATCAGGAACGCAATGAAAATTGTTCTTAATACTAAACTAAATTAGAATATAATAATAAGGATATTTGAATGGAAGTACTCACCTAAATTAACATATATAATATCCTCTGGTGTAACACTAAAACGTGGCGGTGCATGTACATCTAAGTGGAACCATGTACCATTCTTATGCTGCTTGGGATCACGATTTAAAAATACAACTTTACACTCGTACCATCCCTGATCCGATTCTTTGATATTGGTCAAATTGAGCGATGCCGAACCGAATGGCGAGTCCTGTGACACACGCGAGACGCGGCCCTTGTAACCTTCTTCGATGTGTTCGGGATAGCTTTCGTACCATATGTAGATCGGCAAATCGGACCCCTGTATTTAGGTTTTTTTTTTTTTTTTTACATATGCAATACGCACACCGCCCGACACACATCATCGAGTGAGGAGAAGAGAAAGTAATAAGAAAAAATGCAGAAAGTTAGTTAATCATACGAAATGGAAATTCACATAAATACAAACAAAAAAAAAAAACATACTAAAAAACAAACAAAAGAAGACAACAAAAAACACAAAAGAAAACAAAAATTATTTATACACAAAACTAAATGAAAAAAGTTTACAAGCGATTTGTTTTTTATTGTTCAACTAAATGAAAACGAAAACTAAAATGCATGTATTTATTTTATGCTTTTATTATTGCATTCTTTTTGTGGTATTTTTTGTACAGAATATTTACAGAAAATGCAGCGTTGCAGTTAAAATGCAATTTGTTCAGCGTTGCGGGCTTTTGCATTTCCTTTTTTAATTAAACAACCGAAAAAAGAGGTAAAAAATTATGTACAAAAGAATATGAACAATTTTAAATTTGAGCTTTTAAGTCTTTGTTGCACGAAAGCTTTTGTTTGCCATTAATTATAAACATAAAGTAACGAAACATAAAACAAAATGAAATAAAATAAACACGCACATAAAAATAAATATGGGAAAAAGTATGGATAAAATATGGTACAATGTGCCTTTGTTGCTGTTATTGTCATGGTGGAGTTGTTGTTATGTTGTTATGTTGTTGTTGTTATTGTTTTTTTTTTTGTAACTGTGTGGTTGCGGCATTAATTTTAAGCTTTTCTGTTTTGTGGCTTTTTCTTTTTAATATTGAATTGAAAAATTAAAAATGTTTATCATAAATTTTAACGCAAATACTCATTAAAATAAATTATCTTAAACTGTGCAGGGTGCGTGGTGCATAGGCAAAGGGGGCGTGGGCTTGGAGGCTTTCTTTCATGCACATTAACAAGGTTTGACTTTAAATAATTACAACTGTGGTCGCTAGCATGTGGGTATGTGGGTGTGTGTGTGTCTGCGTGTTTTGTGTGAGTGCATTTATGGGAGCGTTTATTTTTTGCCAGGATTCTTCATGCATAGTTAAGGATTTGAATTAAATTTTTCTTGTTGCATCGCGCGATGGTTAATCCAGTGAAATATTCGCTTAAAAATAAATTTATTCATAATTTAGTGTTTAAATAAAATATAAAAGTGTTAAATGCATTTCTATGGATTCGGTGCTCGATTGAGTACATTGCTGCGATTATGTTCATCATACGCCCCGGTTTGGTGCAGAGACATTTTTGAAAATTGTGTTTGAATTAACATTATATGAATTAAAAACTGAATCGTATTAAAGATTGTTTTATTACTTTTAATTCCATGACATTTGACACAATAAAACTATACTTATGCTTACAAAGTTAACTAAAAGACATAATAAAAAAGAGTCAAATATCGCTCCTAGACGGAGCATAGGCGGAGATTCATTTACATTCTGTTAAATAAACTGCGGGAGTTCTGAATAAAACACAAAGTTTTGGGTTAATCATCTAAATATACATTATTTAGTTGTTTTGAATATCAGTTCCTTGTAATGGGCTACACTGGAGCTGACCATTATTATTGAGGGATGGATTTATAATAAACTATTTTTCACCTATTTTTGTGAATTTTTTTTGGCATCAATGGCCTGAACGAGGCTCTGAACCCTTCTGTGGACTATCATCTTATACCATTGGAGGTCTGCTGTGGAAGTGCACAGATGCAAAAAGAAGTGAAAACTTGAAAAATTTTTCGGGATTAAGACAGTCTAAAGCTCATCTGGGGGACTTTAATCCTAAACGAGCTGAAGAGTTAATTAACATGCCTCGGAGTAATTTGAGAATCATCCTTCATCATGCCTTTTAAGCATCATATGTGTACCATATGTGGACTATATGTGGACTCAACTATCATATGAATAAGTTGGCTATCTTCAGATGCCATTTGTACATTCTGTGGAGAAATTTACGAAAATTCACTACACCTGATCACAGATTTTGGACCTTTGCCACCTAAAAGGCACAGGTGTTTTGGAGAATATATGTTAGATATGAGCAAGATCCCGCAACCTGCTTCCTCCAAAATATGTGAATTCCTCTCGAAAAGATACCTGACAAGATTTATAGATGAGACTAGCCTCTTCCTTAAAATAAATAGGAGCTTCACAACAAATCCTTCAGGTCGGGGTGTATAACAGCATTACATAAATCTAATTTAATCTAACGTACTGGCCTGAACAGTTATTCTCGTAAAGGTGATGGAGAGTTTGGGGAATAGGATAATGTGACATGTCGACCTTATTTAGCGGTCTATAAGTTTCTGTTAGACAATTACTGACGATCTTCTGAAAAATTGGTATGTTATTTTATGTTGAAGGAAGTTTGGCAGCTGTCTTGAGCCCTCTGTTCAAATAGACTATAGGTTAGGTTAGGTTAGGTATAAGTGGCCGCCCAGTTTGCCAAAACCACACTAATGGCCCATTGTGATACCACGGTGTGGCGCCGTTCAAGCACTGACTAAAAAGTTCCCTTACTTGGGATGGTGATAGTCAGCGCAAGGACAGCGCCAAATATACTATAACTACAAACTCAACATTGCAGTGTTAGAAATGTTTGCAATACTCCAAACGAGACATAGCGGGGTTGTCTGTGTTCAATTGACGAGACTCATTTTGGTTTTAACAGTGAGCCCGCATTGGTATTTTTGCAGAGAAGTCCAATAGACTGAGAAAATTGTTTCGTAGAATGAAGTCCAATAATCTCAGAAAATTCTTCCATGGAATGAAGTTCTAATGACCCAGGTCTTTTGTGAGAACACTGAACTTCAGCAGCTAACAACACGAAGGGTAAATAGCACTATAAGTGGAGTGCACGGCTGTAGTGCATCTGTAATTGTTCACACGACTAAATTTCAGCTAATCACCACTTCTTAACACATATTTAGAAATATTTTCTCCCTAGTCGAAACACTTCCGCAATTGTTGTGCTAAAAGTACTCATATCGCTGAAGTCATTCAATACCTTCCTACCTCACATTCTTCAGTCTAAGTTTGCGTGAAATATGAAGTAGACGTAAAAAAATCACCACTCATTTGCTACATTGAGTATAAAATTGCGTCGGTGTTTAGCAGAATTGCACCCCATGTCGCCGAAAATGCCATGCATAATTGCAGCACTCTTGCACTTGCATGATGACAACATACAACCGTGTTGAATACCAAACGCGATTACTCATTTACACAGAATGCCACCCATTAAGTGTACTGCTAAGCGACAGAGGAAGCAACACACAACTACGCGTGACACGCTCCTCCTTCTTATTGCAATTTAAAGTTCGCTAAATTGAGCCTGTTGAAAAAGACTCTTCACCGAAGACGATGACTGCCTTTTGAGCGACATCGTCTTCATTCAGCGCAAAAGTGTTAGACAAGTTTTGTCTAAAGTTTATTTGATGAGATAAGACACTTTTTCTCCATTACGTTGTATAATCCACTTGCCGCTTAATTCATTTAATTAGCTTTTAAGTATGTATCAGCAGCATCACGGGGGCCTCTCACAGAGTCTCTGCACAGATACTCGATGGGAAATAAATATGACTTGCAGCAAGCGTTCGTCATGTCATGCTTCTCAATCCTAATGACACAATAATCATTATTCCCTCTCATTTCGTCGGCACATACCTAAACACTGTTGCTTTCTTTCCTCTTCAGTTGGAGAGCTTTGCTACTTAGTGACTAATGACAATTTAGTTGCTACACAATTTTTTTCTTCAACATAATTTTAATGACTCAGACTCGATGCGGTTTCAGCTTGCGGTTTTATGCTTTTAGTCTGCATGCTACCAACAGTTCTAAGTACTTGGGTATAGAGGGGAGGGTGTTCTCTGCTAAGTGACAAAAAGTTGCCATATGCTTGTTTAAAAAGAAAACATTAGGGTAAATTGTGCCAAATTTGTGATATTTTCAAGCGATTTTCGTTTTCTTCGTGATCAGAAGAACAACAAAAAGTATATAAACGAAGGTTCAGTTGTGACAAGCATAATTCTAGATTTAAAAGTCGAATTTTTTTCAGTTGTTCTCTTTCTTGCTTAAAGAGGGAAACAAAGCATCGCCATATTGATACTGCGCCCATAAAAAATAACCTTACCTTATAAGTCTAGGATCTAGGATATTGTGAACCATCAGAGTAATTGTGGATACCTGATTACTTTCTTTGTGATGAGAAGGAAACAGGGAATCAGAGCAGTTGACACTCTTTTGATATAACTTATCGCACTGCTACGTTTTCATTATGACAAAACTGTGTCATTTTCATGAATTTATAACATATTTTAATTCATTTTGATTGGAAGGATATACAGAGCCATAAAATATGATACGGTTTTGATATAATGTGAACTTAACATCTTTAATACATAGTCTACACTAGGTGAATTGTGTCTACATCAGGTGAAACTTTACTTCCTTGCTTTTTGTGGTCGTAACACAAAAGAACACCAATGAAGATATGAAGAACAATATGAACTAAAGGCCACTTAATATGAACTAACGAAGAATACAAAACTATTTGAACAATATTTCCTTAAAAGTTCAGAACAACATGGTTTTTTCCTATTGTGAAGATGGTCTTCTATATTTTCTTGGTTTTGGCACCTTCCACGTCGTGTTTTTCCTTCCATTCCCCAGGTACAACTAAATTGGCAACTCTGTCGTACCCTCGAAGAACTCTGTGCTCTGCTAGCCGTGAGATAAACAAAGTTTGTTGCTGCCTGCCAAAAAAAGTCTTTAGCAATTTCTTTGGATTTTTTTTTTTTTTTTATTTCTCCGCCCTCCCCTGTCGTGTTCAAGTTCAGCAACTTTCATTGTGGGCTTAACTATTCGTTGCTGTTGTTGTTAGAAGGAGATAAATTTAATGACAGGATTCACGAGGATTAGCTTGATTAATGTTGCAAATGTTTTAACTAAAAATAGCAAAAAGGGAAGAAATTGTGAAAGGTATAAATTGAGGTGTTCTTTTGTGTAATAATTTTTTTTGTTTGCTTTCGTTTTTGTTTTTCGCAGCTCAAATGACGACAGCATCATGTAACCAACCGTGTTTAGCTGTTAGAATATCCAGGAATGGCATGAATGCGGCATGTGCTGGCATTTTATGTGCGGCTATAAATCATATTATACAAATATTGCTTTTTGCCATACACACCCTACAAACAATCGTATCGGCAGTTAGTGGTTTGGCGGTTTGTTTGGGTCGCTTGGACTGGAAAATGGTCCAAACACTGAAGCCACTTGTGAACACTGAAATTTGGTCAGTTGCAATGTATTTGAAATTTTATCTAAGCAAGTCAGTATTCATTTATTTCTTAACAGATCGGAAACCACTCCATAATTGATACTTTGCTCTCAATATAGTTCAAGAAGTCATAATAATGGACCAATAACACTAGGAGTTTAGTACATACATGGAACTATATGCATTTTATAATTCTTAGTGAAGAATAAAGGAAATTCTGCTCAGGTCATATCGCAAGTGGGTTTTGTTCCTTTGCCACTATTAATGGCAGAGTGGTTTCTACCATTTGAAGCTTATTATGGTCAAGACTATCATAATAGATCTTTCAGGTCGCGGTGTATAACACCCTTAAATATCTATGGTCAAGACTGAAAGCATGTCAATTCATCTGTGTTAATATCGTTTTTATTACTCCTATACTGCTTTGCTGTTGAGGGTTTATGGTTTTACAGTATATTGGCCTTTTCGAAAGTCACTACTTTCATCAGTAGTCCTTCGCCAATAGTACTGGTGGTAGGAAAGTGTACTCAAGAAGATTGACTGCTGTTTTGGCACCACTTCCCAAAGACTTAATGAGTGCAGTCTTCACCATTCTTCAATTCTTTACTTTTCTTTAGTATTTTATTATAGCAGGCACTATAATGAAATATTTGTGCCAGGATTTGAGGGAATGAGTTCTAGCATCTTAGTCCTGCGACCCAAAGAGACAATACTTTTAGAAATAAGCAATTCGAGACCATGATCTGGGTGGGATTCTGTTCTTTACACTTTAGACTACCTTCTATTTTTATATAGCGTATGAATTTTATTTTGTTTTCTATGTTTTGCTCTATGCGCCCTGTAATTCAAAGGCCCTTTACCTATCCTTACTATATAATTTAGTTTCCTTATGGAACCCATGTCGTGCTGTATTTTATTTTGCTATTCGACCGTTTTGAACTCCAATTCTCTGCAACTCTGCTGTTATTTTTCTATATATTCCTGCAAGAGATTATTTGTTGGCTCTTTAATTTTCCGCTGCAAAAATCAGTTTATCCGAATCACAGAGCAGAGGCAACTGTGACACGTCTTTCGGGAACATCTGCACAAGTCAGTGGGAGAGCAATCAAGCGATACAAAATGCTTCTGTTCTACAATGCCACTAAATTGAACTGAGCTGCAACACCTCGATGCACTCGGTTCCCGCTACTGATGATAGTGAAGCTTTTAATTAAACTGAGCGAAGTTCGACTCGGAAGAGGTCTCTTTGTGCAGATCATGCATGCAAAATGCTCAAAGTTTCATGTGTAGCATTTGGAACAAGATGAAAATTGTAAGCACATTTTTCAGTTTCATGCTACACGCAAATAAAATTCCTCTAAAAATATGGAAAAAACATGAGCGCCAAATCCATTTAACAGCAAATCGACAGCCACGAACGAGGCAAACGAGCTCAGTAGTTTTGTGGATGAGGAGCGTATCAAACACGACACGCGGTGCGCTCCGGTTTGATATACACGCTTTTTTGAGTTATGTCATTTCCAAAAGCATGCAGCAAAGAAAGATTAAATAAATAAACAAAAATATCCTTTTTGGCGTTTTTTGGTGGAAAAAATATCATATTTCCAATTTGCATAACTGGCGTCATGTGGCGCACATTCACGCATGGAAATGCTCACATTTTTTGATGGCAATTACAGCATTCAAATAAATTTTCCTAAAATATTGAAAATATTTGCGGTGGGCGTGTGAGAGGGCTTTCGAAATATTTCGTGACAATTTCATTTAAAATATGTTTTGTATTGCAGAGTGTTCAGTTAAGCCATTAGGAGATATAATACATAACAAGTGAATATATAATAAGTATTGTATATGGCCAATTAGCTCGGTTTCAGAAGTTCGCGGCCTCGAGATTGCTAGAGAAGGGAAGCTTGTAAAAATTCTGCCAAAACACTAAATAAAAATAGATTAGATTGTGAATACCGGTTATTATTATTATCCTTACACTATAATTAATTATGTCTCAAAGGGGTGGGGGAATGAGTACAAAATACTAAGGGAAAGGGCTCGAAGGGAAAATATGTTTTAGAAAGTAGCATTTTTTAGAACAAGCCCGGGGCAGGATTTGACCCTGCAGCCCTCAGAGTGTGAGTCAAGCATGCTTACATCTAACCAACGGCAGCCAGCATTGTGAATACTTACTCTTCGTGTTCTCAAATATATTCTATATATGCAAAAGCTGGAGAACGAATCTTGTCGGGGCACAAGTTTTTTTTGTATTTTTTTTTCCTCAATATATTTATTTATTGTATCTTCTAAGCTTAGACTAACAATAAGTAAGCACAAGTGAGGAAATTGATAAATGAGAAACAATTTTCGGAATAATTGCCTTAAGAAGTAACTGAAGGTTGAGGAACTTCAAAAGCATTACACGTGACTCCCAGGAAATCAAAAGGAGGTATACTGAAAATTATAGATGTATTAGAAAATTCTCACCGAAACATTATATTGCAGTGAAAGGGACACTACTATTCTTATAGTTATATTCACCCTCAGATATCTACTTTGTGTGGAGCTTGCATGGGCCAGGAATGTGCCACATATTGAGAAAAGTGTTTGAAGGATCAAAGAATGTTGAGTCACTTATTATATGTGAAACTTTTACCAGAAAGTACAAAAACACACTCCTTCGTTATTCCTTTTTTAATTTGTGTACTTCGTGGAATAAAAGAAAAAGTATCGAATACATTAAATTGAAAGCATTAAAACCTGGCTTGAAAGCAACAAATTTGGGAACTGGCTCATAATTATTTTCCAGTTGCTCCTAACTAAAATCTGTCATTCTATTGAAAAGCAAAGAAAAACTCCCACATCTTTATTATTTATTATTATTAATATTATACAGGGTGGCTGATGAATATTGCTACATTAAGAAACTCAAATAACTTTTTTTCAGTGTATGGAATTCATTTTTCTTTTATTAATGTTAAAGCTCATTCAATTTTATTAAATATAGCTTAATTAGTTTTAGAAATAATGGAATTTAAATGCCCCCCCTGCTCGTTGATGCATGTGCGGCATCTTACCAAAAAGTTATTCATTACTGCTTGGAGAGTTGAGACAGGAATAGCCGCAATTCTTTCTCGAATTGCTTTAGTTCGTTCAAATTTGTTGGTTTTGCTTTGTAGACTTCCTGTTTGCAATAACCTCACAAGAAAAAGTCAGGTGCAGTACGGTCCGGCGACCTGGGGGGCCAACGGAATGTGGAGTTTCTGGATATCAGCTTATTGGGAAATTTTCGTCGCAATTCTGTCATAACAGGCCGGGCTATGCGAGGAGTTGCACCATCTTGCTGAAACCACACAGAGTTGAAAGCAATTCTCATTCGGCGTAATTCTGGATAGAAAAAGTCTCTCAACATGGCCAAGTAACGGTCTCCAGTAACCGTAACGGTGTGACCGTTTTCTTCGAAGAAGTAGGGCCCGACAATGCAGCGTGATGAAACTGCATACCACACTGTAGCACGAAGTGGATGTAATTCCGTCTCATGGAGTATCTGTGGGTTGGAAGCACTCCATATTCGACAATTTTGTTTATTTATGTTACCGTTTAAATCGAAATGGGCCTCGTCAGACATAAAAAGACAGTTGATCATGTTTCCGTCCTCTTCCACCATTTGAAGCATCTTCTGGCAAAATCTGCTGCGTTCAATTTGTTGGCCATTTGAATTTCATATGGGAATAAGTCCAAATCTTTATGCATAATTGACTGCAATGACTGTCTGCTTATACCCATTTGAGCAGATAAGCTTCTTGTCGAAACTCTTGGATTATTTTGTATGGCACCAGCTACTGCTGCGATTGTTTCCTCCGTCCGAACTGAAGGGTTTCGATGGTAAGGTCTTCTATTGACTGTCCCATGCTCGGCAAAATTGTTTAAAAGTCTCATTATGGTCCATCTGCTCGGTGGATTGCCGCCAAACGTGCGCGTATACTCCCTTTGAACCGCAACTACGGACTCCAGTGCGTGATAGCGGCGGACAATCCAAATTCTTGTTTCAGTGTCCCAGTTATCCATTTTTGATAAATCTAACAATCAATCTGCAAAATAAAAAAAAAAACCAGATTCATTAAATAGAAAAAAAGTTATAACATTTTTTTTTCATTACATTTTTTTCATCAGCCACCCTATATCTTATACCATAATTGAATATGAGTGCAAGGTGTTGGGTGAATGAGCACTAGCTGCAGAAACTTTCGATTCGAAGAGAACCCATATCTTTATTTTAGTGAAACAGTGAATTTCCTCACAATTCCTCAAGAAACATCGACTGAAAGTTGATCCTTGGCTGCACTTGTTCGCCTTTTCGCTCAAGTTTTATGGCATTTTACGAGTACACACATCCCTAAAGCGGTCCTTTCAGCATAATAACATTTCTTCCACCCCATCCTGTTTATAGGCTTTTAGCTGCTTAATCCTTTTAAAATCTCTCGCGTAAATGCAAACATTTGATCCGCGTATGATTTGCATACCCGGATGGGTATTCATGCGTGAAAATAGTTAATCACAGCAATTTCCGCTCAAATATTCAAATAATTTTCATTTTAATTTATAATATTTGCACGAAATATGCGCCAATGTGCTTTTTAATTAACTATTTTTTTGTTAGTTGTTTTAATTAAATGCCGCACTAGTGGAGAAATTTTGCATTCTATTTGCGTGTATTTAAAATAAAGAGGATTTTATTAAAAAGCAAGATGGGATAAAAAAGTTATTAAATTTGCGTGGATTTTGTTATTGTTGCGGCGTATTTCATATTATGCACAACTGTGCCGTTCGGCCGTGTGGTTGGGCGTCCCTAATTGTGATTTGTTAGTTTATAATCACGTGATGATTGCCAAATAGCAGCTTACCACACGTGTCTCAACGCGTGCTGCATGCGCTTAGCATACAAATTCGCACTGTTAATGGGCCAAATAAGTGCAAATTAATGCCGTGGGAGGGGGGTGTGGTTGGTCGCATTGTCAACTTGACGTTTTTTTGTGTGATGTAATTTAAAATTGGTTTAACATTTATTCGAAGCATAGTAATTTTAATTAAAATATTTGGAATACGTGTTCGCTACAAATGAACAATGGTGAAGGCAGTTCAAGGAATGAGAAAAATCCACAGTGTTTTTAAGGGGTAGAATGCACTTTTTATAAAGCAAATAGTGGGAGAATCTTGTTAAAGAATTTATGCAATAATTATTAAGGAGTCAATAGTTCAGTGAAAGTATTTCAGTTGCGGGATCAGTGATGTACTCAGACACACCCCGTAATTCACTAAACATATCAGGTGAAGAGTGGAATTTGAAGACTAGGGGTTCAAGTATACTTCGATAGCAGAACCCAGTTTGCATCCGAGCGTTGTAATATTGGTTTCAAGCAAGCAGACCTCATGCGAAGCTTAAAAGTTCAAATGGAACATGAAAGTTTTGTACGAATCCTGACATTATTTAACTATACTACCGAGTATTCATCGAGATTAACATTAGGATAAAGTTTCATAAAATATCCCTTAGCCCTGTGCATACCCTTTCTTCACAAATGAGTCCCTAAAGTTGGTGGTAAGTAATAATAAGCTAACACTTATCAGAATATCAGGGCACAGGGAATACAATGGCAACGAAAGAACAAAGGGGCAAACGAGATTAGGTTCTGTACTCCAAATACACGATACGGCTTCACAAATACTTCGTAAATGCAGTCATGAAATTGACATATAAAACACAAATAAATGGTGTACCCAGGAAACTGACAACAGTCGCTCGAAAAAATTAAACCAAATACTACAGTAGTAAATAAGAAGCCACTGGAGATCCCGCAGATTTCATGAAAGACAGTTCAATTGAGTTTCTTGCTTCTGGAGTATCCAAATTATTCACACAATTCCAACGGAATAATACATTTTATACCCCGAGGGTCGCAGGTTCAAATCCTGCCCCGGGCTTGGTCTCCAAAATGCTTCTTTCTAAGAAATCCTTTTCTCTTCGAGTCGAAAGCCTCTGTAGCTAATACTCATTCCTCCAACACCTTGCACTCATAATTAATTATGGTGTAAGATATAATAAGAATAATAATAATAAAATACATTTTATAATTTAATAATGTTTTTGGAACAAAAATACACATTTTTTGGACAAAATGCAAAGTAATTTGAAAATATTGTGGTATGGTAGTGTCAAAGATTTCTTGAATGAACTAAGAACAGATTCGCGGCTAATAGGTAAAAAGATTACGGAAATAATTACAGGAGTCGATCATATTTCAAGTATACTGATTCATCAATCAAGTGTAGATCTTCTTCTTGGATGGCGCTACATCCCATGATTGGTTTTGGTCGCCTCAACAAATCTCCACCAGTCAGTGAGATTCTACTTTTCCAAGAATCAAATGCTAAAGTAATAATATTATTTTCTCCGTACAATATTTCCTTTATCTTTGCTAGAATCTGAAGATTATTTATGTGTGTGTTTGTGTTGTACCCACACAGCACTCATGCAAAGGACTAGTGAAAAGTTTTGATTAAGATTGAGAGAAAATATGAAAAATTTTGCCACAGTTGAACTAATTTCGAATACTTTCAGAAGATTTTAGTGGGGTATAAAATTGCGGAAGCAAAAACTTGAAGATTGCCTCGCTTCCCTCGCTTTCCCGAAATTATTTCCAGCATACTCGTAAGAGTACGTGTGGACTTTTAATTACTAAGAACACAATCAGCTATTTGCAATCGTTTAGACTAAACGTCCTGCAAATATGCCCCCAAAAGTTTGCACGCCACTCCTATCAGACAGTTCACATAGTTTATTCATGAATCGGAGCAAAAACTAAATATCCACACACACACACATCTATACTAATACACATGCAACCCAACTAGCTTGGATATAGCAGAAAAAGTATAAAAATTTGTCGCTCTGTGGCCTGCACGCAGTTAAACTTATCAAACAAACATATAAATTAAAGGATAATGCTACTTAATCCTTTTAATTTTTGGTCGAATTATTGTCGTTCTATTTTCCGCACGCTTTTTATGCTTTTATTTGCCACAGCATGCCAGTATTTGTGTGTGTTTGTGTGGGCGAGCGAGCGAGTAACGTAATCTCACGTTCCACCACAAAAACCACTTTTTTGACATTAAATTTCTAGCAAAAGTTTCAAGTAAAAAAATAACAGGGAAAAAAGTAGTGAGCCAACCTTATCACAGACACACACACACACACACATGCACCGACTCATACACAAGCATAAAATTGGCTAATATTGCGTTTGCGGTTTGCACACACACACACACAAACACACTACGAGTACCCTCCACAACCCTGGTTGGGGCGTATTAATTTAGTACGACGAGCGTGTGAGTTGCTCGGAAAGGGGACAAGGCAACATATTTAATACAATAAAGATAAATATTAACGCTATTATATACGATTTAATCAGGGCAATTAATCTGCAGCAGATTTGCGACGCCATCGTTCTCAGCTGCTGATTCCATGTTTAGCTGTTTGTGCGTGTGTGCGTGTGCTTTTGTTACACTGTTACCGCTGTTCATGAATCTTGCGCGAGTTGTTAGTTTAAGATTTACTTAGATTGCTAGCACTGGCCCGGTTTGCTGGCAGTTCTACTAAGCAGATGATCCTTGGTTCAGCTTGTAAGCAGCTTACATACAACTTCAAAGGACATGCATAAATAACTAAGCTAACTGCTGGTGGCAATTCTTCTCTGCTTGGAGTAAGCACAACGCTCTGAGGATCTATTGTGTTGTGTACGTGCCCTTTTTATAGCACAGATTCTACCTTATTTATAAACTGCATAAAGTTTGCAGCAAATGTCAGTTAAAGACCATCAGTTCAAAGTTGATGAGCGCAACCCTTTACGTTAGTCTGAACATGTTCAAGACACAGCGGTATCCTATGCGTAGGTATCAAGGTGTACTTAATAGGATGTGGCTCGTTCAGTTCAGTGAATCATGGGGTTGGAGCGATAGCGTGGCTCCACAAATGCGCGCACATAAATTTCTAACAATGACCACAAATTAAATTTACAGAATTCAGCAAATTGTTTATTCTTTTTCAGCTTTTTACGTGCATGCGATAAATCAAACCCTAACTGCTGTTTAGGTTTTTCGATTTATGTTAATTTGGAAAATTGTTTGGTATATTTAGTGGAATTATTTTTAAATAAATTTATGTTTAGATATATTTTTAAATTTGTCGGTGATTTATTGTCAGCGTTACAAGTCCCAAAATGTGTGTTAATTGTTTGCATTTGATGAGGGCACCCTACGCACACAATACTTCGGTTTGAGTGTTCCGTCCCGCCAGCTGCTAACAGCATATAAATTACTTGCATAAGTACAAAAATAGCTCTAAGCGAGTGTAGAAGTCTGACAAGGATAATTGCCCAACGTAGGTTCAATTAGTTTTGACCTTTAAGAGACCTTTTATTAACCGTCAGTTGAACAACACATGTAGTGGGTTTTGCAGATATTTTGGGTGTCAGATAGGAGCGAAAAAAATGAGACAGAAGCAAAATGCCAAGAGGTTATTATATCGATCTTTGAAGGTCAGGGTTTCCAGCACATTTTCCCCATCACTGCTTTTGAATAGATTTTCATTGAAAATTTCAACATTTTCTGTACTTTTCTATACGATGACATGAGTGGAAGTAGCGGAATTGTGATCCCATGTATATTGCCAGTTACAAAATCTATTTGCATGTCATTCAGTTCGCTGGGGAAGATCCTGGTAACTAATCATAAGTATCAGTAGTAAGGTTCAGACCATCATACCCATACTCAAATGACTCTAGGGATGGTATTCTCTCACTGCCAGCCTTAGCTATTTGTTACTTTCAGTTGTAGCTTGTATAAAATTTAAGAGATTCTGGTGAACAAATCATATATATAGGATATATAGAAAATTATTATTTTCACATGTATGCAAATGTTTTTGTCACTGTCGCTTTTTGTATCACTTGGTAGAGCAATTTGTTGGACTCTTTAAATGAAAAATTGAAAGGTTTCTAATCCACTGTTAAAGTTTCAAACATCACCATTGATGCAGGAAGTGACGGTCAAGTAGCTAATGTATTAATATTTGGTGTGCTGAATACCTAAACTTGACAACTGGACATTGAAAGGATTACCTAAATAATGTTGTTCGTAATTTGAAGCCTTTTTGAGACACACAGAAGGGAGTAGACTAATGTCAACAGAATCGTTATTTAAAAATCTGCGATTTCTATATCCATTTTGTATCCATATCTATACTATTTATGCCATATCTATGTAAACTGAGGTGTTCCAATTTAATTGCTTGGTCTAAAGGTGTCTCCATATATTGGTGAAGAGATCTCAACAATGTGAACTAAAATAATTTCAAGAATTATATTTAAATCGCCTTCATTTTGTGGAGAGATCTCAATAATGTGAACTAAAATAATTCCACGGACTGTATTTAAATCGTTATTGAATATTTGTCCATATAAAGGCAGAATTTTCAATAACTCTTCATTAATTCTCTACGTATTGTATGGTTGTATCTTACGAGAGTTCTTCATAGCTGAATATATAAATGATTCAGACTAGGACAGTAGTGAGTCTATGATTCCTCACCTCAAATACCTGACGTCTTAATCACACTTGGCAATGCTTCCCTATCATGATCTTAAAACCATTCATCTGTTTACTGGAAACTGACAAACACATTTCAAGGTCAAGCTACTTTCTTGCCATCACTTACGAATATTAATTGCAAAATCCTTCAAAGGGATACTTCATGAATAAAAGTCTACAGAGAAGACACTCTAAAGACCTTATAGTAATTTTCTTCTGAAGTTAATTTCCTTTTTATGAATAAATATACTAATGAAATACTCATCTAGATTTAGAAGTTACAACAAAAAAAATCACTTTTCCAGTATTTCAATACAGGAAAGTGTGCGTAGCAGCATTCACACTGCTAAAGATAATTATCCTCGCTAGTTTTTGTTTATATTTATTAGTATTTTTATAGCCGAATGCGCAATATTTGCCGCTATTATTTATTTGTGGAATTTATTGTAATTGCTCTGTGAGAATTTATGTGCCGAATGAATTTTTAAAGCGAATTTATGCTACTACATTTATTTATATTAATTTGTCGGGGAATTATTATGCTCCAAAATTGTTTTAACGACATTTTTATTGAACCATCTCAAATTAGGAACAACAATTTTTTTTTGCCGGACCTGGAATCAGCATTTTATAAGATTAACTGCTATAACAGTAACCACGAATTTCATGTTTTTAATTGATAAATGTGGTTGGGAAAATTCTACTTTTGTTGCGAATATTTGTGTGGAGCTTTATTTGATTCTTAAATTCTGCATTAGGTTGGGATACAATATCTGCAGGAATGAAATACAGGACTCGCAATAATGAACAAAATAATAGTTAAAAAAAAAGTAAAAACCATCCTGATAATTTGATGAACCTTGCTATGTCCCTAATATTGAAGGATAGCAGCTCTGTCAAACCTGTGAGAAATGGTGCGATTTCTTCTTCTGCTCAAGTATGGGCAGTGACTAAAATTGTGTACCATTTGTAACGGAGGCGTATGATGAACATATTAAACCTTTCAATTTAGCTATAGTTTAGAGATGCATTTGTCTGAATTTCATGTTCATGTGATGTGAAAAATTCATATATTATTAACAAAATTAAATGCTAACTAAATATGTAAATGAATGAGTACTTTACAGGGTGTATGTGCATCTATGAAATTGTGTGTTTTAGTGGCAATATAATTAGGTATATTATTAAAACTACAGTTAAGATTTGCAGTCAGTGCGAGAAGAAATAAAACTGAACTGAAGAACTATAACTAAAAATGTGGCTTTGCAATTTTGTGCGTTTAATACAAATTGAAGTTTTTTCGGTGGTAATTTCAAGAGTGGAGTAGAAGAAAAATGTATAAAATTTTTGAATTTTTAGTACTACGTTTTGAAGGATTCTGATTTAGTTAGATGTGAAAATTAGCAGGATTTTTTTTTTGTAAGTTTAGTAGGGTGTGATGTATACATACACACACTCACATTGAAAGCATGTGCATGGATATGGTGGAATGAGGGGTTTTGAAAGTTGTTGTAAGAAAAAAGTTTTACGAAATACAATTTGCGATAAATGTGAGTGACGGAATTGTTAATTTGAGTAGTTTCTTTGTTTTTGTTGTTTGCTAAGTAAAGTTGGAGCTTAGAATTAGTAATGAAAATTTTGTAAAATTAATTTTTGGTGAATATGTTCTAATTATATAAACAAATGGGGTTGTTTTTCTTGCAATGTGTGGGATGGGCTTCTTTCTTCTCTCACTCTCTCTCTCTCTTTGTTGATATTCATATTGAAGTTTTTATTCAAAACTTTGAAAATTTTGTTGGTGTTTGTAAATTTTGTATTTGTTTTCTTTTTCGTTAAATAAAAGCGCGCATTTTTACTTTAAATTTGTTTAAAAAAATGACGGAAACAACTGAAAACTTTGTTACTGTTGAACTGAAAGCGTTATTGTAAGCCTTTTAATGTTTACTGGAAGTGTGTTGTGTGAAGTTTAAGGAAAATATTCTGTAGTAAGTAAAGAAACTGTTGAAAATTGATTAAGGATATTTTAAGCTTAATTATTTTCTGTGTATAAAGTTGTATTCGAATTTCAGTTGAAAAACTCAAAACGGAAACGAAATCGTTTTACAAATTAAAATCGAAAATTCACTCCAAAGCAATGCCAAATAATTTTGTATTTAAATTTTAACTGTAGTTGATTTTAAGCATTCTTTTGATAAGATTTTTGATCAACTCGTTTGGCATAGTTTAAAATTTACGTTTGAAAAACTAAATTGTTCGAAATTAAAAAAGAGAACAAAAACAAAAAAAAAATAATCAAGTTACTTCTCAATCAAACAAAGCCAATCATTTCAACAAATATTATTTTCAATTTAATGTAAATTTAAGTTTACTGCCAAAATACGTCAATTTAAAAAGAAACATTAAAAACTCGTTCGAACGCAACAACATTTAATTTAGAAAGTTAAAGTTGTAATTTAAATTCAAAGGGAAATAAAAATTGATAATGCCGCTAATTGTTGCATAGTAAAATCGTATTTAAATTCATAGCAAAAAAAGTTTTCCTTTCAACATATTTTTCATATACGAGTATAAATAAATATATTTATAATGTTGTTTTTGTAGTTTACTTCAGTTAAATACTCACGATAAAATTTTATTGAAATAATAAAATTTCTTTCAGTGTTTTAAAATATGTTTCTCTGTGTGTGTGTGCGCAGAAAGGTCTCGCATGGACCACATACACACACACACGCTCATTTTGTTGGTATATATGTACGTACGTTTATATTGTTTTATATTGGGTTTATATATTTTTAAAAATAAACAAACAAAACGTTTTTGTCGCTTTAATAAAAGAGAGTTTAGAGAAGAAATATTAATTGTGATATCGTACCGTTTCGCTCACCTTCTTGTCCCACTGCAGGACATACGGCACCGGGTGATCGTTGGGGAATTCAACGTGGCAATTGAATATGACCCCTTCCCCGAGTATCGCAGTAATGTGCACAGCATCTTCTGTTGGCCGAGAAAGAGAAAAAGAAACCAAATTTTTATATTATTAAACAAATAAAAATTTTTCTTTTTAATGTAAAGAATACAAGAAAAATTAATTATAAATATTAAACAAGCATTAATTATAATTATTAAACAATCATAGTCTAGAGTTCAATTCTTATGATAATCAAATAGTATTTCCGCTAAAAATGTTATATTGCATTGACTTCAAATAATGTTTGATGGTGAACTTCGAACCACTTAAACGACCCTTCCTCATTGGCACAAAGTGAAGTGAAGAATGCCGTCAAAATTTTATTATTATTATTATTATTATATTATTCCTTACACCATAATTGATTATGAGTGCAAGGTGTTGGGGAATGAGTACTAGCAATAGAGGCCTTCAACTCAAAGTGAAAAGGATTTTATAGAAAGAAGCATTTTGGAGGCCAAGCCCGTGGCAGGATTTGAACCTACGACCCTCGGGGTGTGAGTCTAGCATGCTTACCACTAGACCATAGAGGGCGGCTAAAATTTTATTATTTTATTCCCTTTCAAGACATACCAGCATAAGGCGCAACAGATGCGAAGTATTGAGGAGTTCCGCCAAAAATAGTGGAGCGTCATAAAACCTTGTAGGTGACAATAAAGTACTCGTCCCTCTTGTCAATTTGAGCTATTAGTCATAGCTATGTTCCCCTTGAGTCCAAAATGAAACACTGATAAAACTTCAAATGGCTCTAACTTCTATACGGTGCATCCCACACCTATCCAAGTATGCTACATTCAAATGCCGTAACTTTTTACTGGAGCGTCTTAAAACCTTGAAATTTTGCGACAATAAAGTACTTTTGTCCATTTGAGATATTGGTCATAGCTTTGCTACCCTTGAGTCCAATATGAAACACTGTTAAAACTTCAATATGGAATAGAGTTCTAGATGCATGCAAAGTTCACATAAGGAGCTATAAAGTCTACTTAAGGCTCCAACAAATGGTGTAGTCCCCAAACATATTATACAAAGCTAAAGAACACACGCTATCAAAAGCATGGAAACCAATTCCAGTAACAATTTATAAAAAGGTCAAACAGCAAACAAGGATAATAAGTTTGTCTAATAACATAGATAGATATAAAGGGTGTCCCAACAAGAGCGCAAACCGGGAAATGACTGATGCAGCAATTGAATTGTTTCTCTGGCTGTATGACATGTGGCGCCGTCTTGTTGGAACCACATGCCCTCCACATTCATTTCTCCAATTCGAGGCAAGAAAAAACTGGTTATCATTTCACGATACCGAACACCATTGATTGTTTGCGCTTGACCTGCCGCATTTTCATAAAAAAAAGGTCCAATGATTCCTCCAGCCCAAAAACCATACCACACAGTGACACGTTGAGGATGCATTTGCTTCTCGTGAATCACTCGAGGATTTTCCTCACCCCAAATGCGACAATTCTGCCTATTGACGAAGCCATCAAGATGGAAATGGGCCTCGTCACTGAAGATGATTTTAGCGGCAAAATCAGCATTTTCATGTTGTCTCTCCAATACCCAATTAACGAACTCCCTTCGCTGTCCATGGTCAGCTGGCTTCAGTTCCTGAGTCAATTGAACTTTGTATGCATGAAGATGCAAATCTTTCGTCAAAATTCGCTGCATAGTGGATTTGGAGACACCAATTTGCTGAGCTCGGTGTCGAATTGAGGTGGATGGAGTTTGAGCGACATCATCACGTACAGCTGCGACATTTTCGGTCGATCGACCTGGTCGATAGCGCGTTGTTGTCTTTACATCACTAACAGACCCAGTTTCGGCAAATTTATCCATTAATCTTTTTACAGTTGACTCTTTTGGAGCATTATTCTGACCCCAAATTGACCGCAAAACTTTCACCATTTTGGTAAAACAATTTCACAATAAGAATGCGTTGTTCATTCGTGTAGTGCTCCATTTTTACTAACCTCGTACCTTCTACTAGCAAACAATAACAATTGTTCAAATGTCAAACAATGACACTTCGAATGTTGCCAGATTTAAAAATTGCGTTCTTGTTGGGACACCCTTTATTTTAAGTTGAGGTAAATCCCAACTCTTGACAGGTCCAGAAATTAGTGGAAATCTGAATATTAGTAATGAATTGTGAAGAGAAGGAGATGACATATATTTTTTCAGCCGTGATGACCGGCATTCTCCATCATATTTCTTTTTTGTAATATTCAAATTAATCAAAATATCATTAAATGAATGAAAGAAGAGTCCATTGCACACCTGTTATGCACTTGTCCACAGCTGTCCGGAAGGAGGCGCACTTTCCTCGGGACCACTTTCTGGACTCTTTGGGAGATATCTCAAATAAAAAGATTAGCTCCATCAACTGCGTCATTAAAAGCTCCAAATGGCTGGACTTTGGAAAAGAAGGGGACCTGATGTCTCATGCGGTATCACAAAGGTTCAATGATGGCCTTAGTGCTCACTTCGGGCGCCATATCTACCTACCTACCTACCATCAGTAAATGAAGGGTGGATAAACGATTCGATTTTTAGGGAATCGCGAAGAAAAAAAATTTATAATGAGTTTGTGATTTTTCAATTGGATTAATAGATTTTAAACAATGTCAAAATGCTTCCATCGAAAAATTTGTAAATAACAAGAGTATAAATTTAAATTCCTGGAAAAACTCTTTAAGTTGTTGATGGAGAGAATTCCAATAATAGGCTGTAAAATTGTTTGAACAACAACAGCAATATTCTGAGGTCATAGTTTAAGCGAATATATCAGAGAATTGAAAGGCTTCTGCAAAAAGACCAATCTATTTCTAATCTAAGCCGGGTTATTAAACAAGCATGTGTTCCATTGGCTTCTTATTTTGCAGGTGTTTTCAACTGATAGCTAAGGATAAGAGACCCAGGTGGACTAGTAAAAAATATACGTGTTAGTTTTATAGTTCTAAGAATGTTAGGCTGCTTGGCTCACTGTATATTTCATATATTTATTTTGTTCTCAGAAAGTAACTAAACTTTACATACTTACACTCCCAACCATTCAGACACAGTAAAAGGCTACTGAAGACCCTATGGAATAATAATTAACAGGGTGGGAACAACTGACTCTGAGTGATTCTGTTTAACTTTCTTAGCTCGACGACGTTCGGACGATCATCAACAGTAAATCAATTCCAGAAATCGTGTGTTGTGTGAGGATTTTCGATATGCGAGTATAAGCTGTAAGTTTCCTTCGATTATTCAAATCAGAATGGCACACTTTTTGGATCTTAAAGGATTTTCAGCCGAATCAGTAATCTACAATTCAGTAGAAGTAGTCACAGTTCAGGTTTAACATATCCTATTACCGCCAGTCTAAGTGAGCTTAGATAGGTCTAAGAGTGCTTAGATAGGTCTAAGAGTACTTAGAGGTATTCTAAGTGAGCTTAGATAGGTCTAAGAGTGCTAAGATAGGTCTGTGAGAGCTTAGAGGTAGTACAAGCGAGCTTAGAGGCAGTCTAAGCAAGTTTAGATATGTCTAAGAGTGCTTAGAAGCAGTCTAAACGAGCTTGGATAAGCATCGATGGCATCAAGAGTAGGAGAAAGTTTAATAATAGTACATAGAGTGCAACAGTAGAAGATGTTTATTTAACTCAAGCCTTCCCGACATGTGGAAGATGTCTTTTTAAACTCAAGCGTTCCCGACATTGTCTCCATAATTTCGTCTGTTTTTCCGTCCTTTGTTGGTGTGGTGTTGGCATTCCAATCAATTGCGAATGTAACTATGAGTTCATCAATTGTCCTGTAAGCCCAAAATATCAGCATTTATATTTTACCACACAACCGTCGAGCCTAGTGTTATGTTGGAATCATTCCTTCATTGGTATGATGATTATAATCCGGGTTCCAGGTGAGGGTTTTTATCGAAGATTACTCCCCAAAATGATAATGTACTTCAATTGTGAAATATGCCTCTCTCTGTGCTATTTTCAAAGGTACCAAATTTCACACTAGCACCATTTCCTTGAAGTCAATAAAGTTCTGAACCAGAAAGTTTGCAAATGTAACTAAATAAAATTATAGTGATGTTGTATTTTGATTATCGATGTATTCAAGATTCATATCGCAACAATAATAAAAAAGTGAAGTACTCTCCTTGTCTACGGCACTGCGAAAGGACACATGCCCGTACGTAAAAGTACAATCCGCCACAGCACAATGCACACTTAAACGGCTCACTTTATTTAAAACCATTTCAATTTTTGTGCTGCTGCAAAAGCCAACAACCAAACTTTGAAGCACTTTTCCCATGAATTAGAAAATTTGCATGCAACTAAAAACATACATAAACTGTAAAGGGGAACCACAAATTGTGTTTACTACACCAGAGCAGAGCACGAAAGGAGCATAGAGTCGAACAAGCCCGCACAACCATACATACACACACTCACACCGACACAAAAACGTCCGACACAACAAACGGAAAAGCTAAAAAGGAAAAACAGGAACCAACTACAAAATATTTTTTTCATAAATCACTTTGAATGAAGTGACCAAATGCCGAAGCCAGCGTGACAGGTTTGTCCAAAAATATTTGTGTTGAGCTGAAGAGCACACAAGAGACTGGAATAGAATGACAACCGCACTCAAAAGGATAACTTTAAAAATAAAACACAAATATTCATGCACAAAGTTACTAACAATTTGATTCACACAAATATTCACACACATATACCCACACACATATACCCATATATATACCCACACACCCATATACATACTCCAAGCTCACATGCACAAATTGCAGTCCAGTGTAAGAAGGATACGTTTTGTTTTTTTTTGCTAAGTTTTTGCTGAATAAAACTGAAAATGTACAAAAGTTCATTCACTGCACCTGTGCAGCAATTCTCTCTGGGGACGTAAGAAAATATGAAATAACAGTAAACATAGCACAGCCATTTTTAAATGAAGAAAAAATACACACACATAAAATAGGAGAAAAGCAAAAAAATTGAAAGAGAAAATAATAGGAAAACCTGCTGCAAGTATTAATAGAAAAAATGTGTACAATGCTGCGCACCGCCTGCTCACAAAGCAGCGCTGCAGTGCTGCAGTGCGGCAGTGTTGCAGTGTTGAGTGGGAAGGACATGCCATTGCAGGATTGAAAGCGCACTGCAATACTCCATACAGGAAGTTTCAGTTCCCTGGTGAGTGGGCAGCGGCGGGGCAAAAAGCGAAATAAATATGGAAGAAAAAAACAACGCCAAAAATCCAGAAGAATAAACTCTCATTGAAGAAAATGTCGGCGGACGGACCAGCGGATGTGCAGGCAGGCAGCATATCGACAAGTCACCTCCGTGCGTTCCGAGATGTGAGGTGCATTAAAACTAGCAACTCAACGCTGCTCCGCTTGACTGCAACATGCTCTGTTGTGTACTTGTGCCGGGTCCTGTGGGCTGAGCTGAGCCGAGCCCAGTCGGTCCGTGCTGCCCGCTGCAGAGCTCTGGGCGGTGCGGTGTGAGTGTGTGGTGTGTGATGCGATGATGTGAGGAGATGTGACGTGATGTGACTTGACACGACGCTGACACTTGTGCGGCGTGGTTGAAAGCAAGGAGTGTACAGGTGCAAAAAGGTTGCACTGGTGTCAAGTATGACCATTGAGTACAATTTTTTCCGCTTTTTTTCCTCTTTCTATTTATGCCTCCATACACACTTGTCACTTGGCTTTTTGTGTATTCTTGCTTGTCGTTTTCCAGCCCCCTTCCCTGTCTTATCTTGGCCTTAGCTTCAGCTCTGCCGCAGGCATTATGCACTGAGTCCCACTTCAATTATTGGTTTCATTCAAGCGTTTGCTGCTTCATGTCCTTTTTTCAATTTTGTTCTTGTTGTTGGGTGTTTTATTTTTTTCGGAATTTCTTTTTTCTGGCTCGTTTCCTCATTTTCGCTGTCACTAACATTGGCATTTCATTAGCGTTTGCTGGGAATATTGCACGTGTTGATTGCGAACAGGACACTCAAGTTGATTAGTGGCAGCAGTTGTGATGTTGGCAACGGTTTATGATAGCCTTGATACTTGTATACGTTTCTGTGTTTAGGTGCGACAAGGATTATAGCTTAAATAGAGTGTGAAGTTTACTCTTAAAGAGGTTTAACTTGTTAGTTTGTGGCAAGCATATTTAGAGACATAATTCTGTCATTACGGTAACATACCACCAAAACAATAAGGCAAGGTAAAAGTCCTTCAAATTGGCATTACCATGATGGAGGAATTCATATGAAAATATTTTGAAATTCTTCAATGGAAATTATTGTACCGCTCCGAGATTTTCGGATCTCTTTGCTCTTCTAGCTAATATAAGAAAGATCCAGTCTTTCTACATGTCGTTCGGATATACAGGGTCCAGTTATTATATCATATGATATATTTCTTTCGGCATTGTCTTTGTGAGTGCAGTCTCATCTTCAGAGTAGTAGTTCAGTGTTAGGAATGAATCAAAAATAATAAGTACTGATAAAATTCTCGCCACGGTTTTGCCTGACTGTCAGGGCTTCTAACTATTAGTCAGCAGAAAGCAGGTATTTGCATTTCGAGGTTTAATCTGTTGATGTGGTGTATACTAAGATAAGTAGGTAATTTGTTCTTATCCAGAATCCCTGGAAACAGACAAAATATCTGTTATTGCGATAACTCTAGCACATATCATTCCTTATACTATCAGTATTTCGTGGTAGAAGAGCACCAAGCTAAGAACTTTTGAGCAGCCATTTCACCCTCCTAAAAGATAGCTGATGACCTATGTTAGGGCTATACAGGCACTTCCACGGATCAATTGCAGTATGATGATAGGGAGAAGATCTAACCCTCTGATAGGGAGAGGATTTAATGCCGCTCTTCTAAGGCTAACAAAAACCCCTCACAATTTAATGATCTCTAGTTCCTCAAATTTCAAATGCACTCTCATTTGGTATCGCTAAAGACGTAACAGGTCTATTTGTACAGCCAGTCTAACCTAACCTATGATAGGTCTCATATAAAGTTGTTGCCTGTTTTAGCCGTTGGTATTGGGGCCATAGAGCTTCTTTGTAGAGCAATTTCAGAGTGGTATTATAAATCCTCTGCTTCCGTTCTAAGCCACGAAGAAGTCATTGGGAAGAAATAACAATACCCTCCTATATTCATTCCAAGAGACAATTTTCCGAGAAATTACTGAAAATAGAAGTTAGATTATTGCTCCTTCATTGCCCTTGCAACTTCTTTAAATATCACCAAACGAAAGACCCAGTCAATCTACATGTGGTTCGGTTACACAGGGTCTAGTTATTACCTCATGAACTCTTTGGATTAATGGTTCTTCTGGATCTTAGGCCAGAGCTGTCTGTCTGTCTGTTACTTAATTGCGCAAAATGTTTGGTGATGGATACAGACATATCATTGAATTATCCCTATAGCCACTTTATCCTTATTGCCTCAGTAATATGTGGTGAGGCTGATCTTTCAATTGTTTATAACCAATTCATGGTTACTGTCTTGTCCAGCTCCACACCATAGACTGGTACATGAGTAGAGGCCTGACCATTAGGCCCTAAAGCCAGTATACAACACTATTGCCGAATTTCCGCAGTACGCCCTTAAAAGCTACGACATGCTCTCATAACAATATCCAAATTCTGGAAAATTTCCATTCTGACAGAATGTGAGCATATAATAACAATAGTTATGCAAGTAGCTGATAATCGAAGCGGAAATGCATTTGGGAAGGAAGCAAGCATACAAATTTAAAAACATCCGCATAAGAAATCAACAAAACGAGCAGTGCACAAGCATATCCTTTGACTGGCCTACAATCAGATGCGCTAACAAACGAACGGATAACATCGCAGCAGGACAGTGAATGCAGAGCTCAGAGCGGTGCAGGGGTTGGACCGCTTCGCTGTTTCTTATGCCTGAACATTTCGCGTTGCATGCAACATTCGTGTCGCATTTGACAATGGATCAAAGCGTAGCTTCTAATGCACCAACACGACGAACCAACGACGAAGAAACACAAGAGAACTATTGGGTATAATGAACGCAAAACGGAATACGGAATAAGAAATAAGCCACTAGGGGTGGTCTTCCTGGCAAACAAGTAGCTTCATTTGTGTTCGTGACGTGACAAATGGAGCAGGTGATGATGGCGATATCGTTGGACACTTCACACCTTCTCACTGCTGTTCTTGTCATTGTTGTAGCTGTCGCGCGGCCAGTAGCGGCTGGGAAGATTGTGCACCATGATATCAGAAATTGTCCTTGGCTATTGTTAAATTTGTTTGTTAGCTACACGAGTAAATCGAGTTGATTTTTCCTTTATTGCGTTTTTCCGTGACACGACTATTCGAAGTTGATTGGGAATGTGATTGGAATTTATGGGGGTAAATTTTCCATTTATTATTGCACTGCAAAGAAATTGATCGCATCAGGCCGGCTTCCTGAAAGTGGCTTCATTAGAGGGAAGTGATATAACATTTTATTATAAAAATAAGTCAAATTAAATAGAAACACTTTGAATCGGTTGTGAGCAGTAGCAGAATGACCAGGCAGCGGGGAATATACTACATGTGGCTCCAGAGTTGGTGCAAAGTGTGCAGTGAGGTGAGGGAATTTATCCTTAATATTAAAATGTGAGTAAGAAAAATAATCTTCTTAATATTAAAAGATATATTTGTAGCTCATTATTTGGGGACGATTCACGAAGTGCCTCGCTCGTTCTAAACAGATATGCTATTGATATTCTAGAAGCTGAATTTACTTCCAAAATAGTAACGCAAACAGATTATTGAAACACGGTTGAATAACTGATTCGATCCCTATAAACACGATCCTCGTCAAAATGCCTAACGAGAAGTGAGCTTATGAGTCTAACTTTAAATCGCCAGAATGGTATTTTGATAATGAAATGCAACTGAAAAACCACGTCTAAGTTAGTATTCTGTCAACATTCCTTCACTGAATCAAGTTGATAGCAGACGTACAACTAAAACTTGCAGCAATTGTCTAGCTTCACGCCAGAAAGCAAGATCAATTATGTTTTGTTCTACAGCGAAAATAACTTCATTATGCTACCCTCGAATTTGAGTAATATACGTCCTCAACGCATATTTCATTTAAAATTTTATAGACATCACAGAGCAATTCAAAACTGGGTTCTTGAAGGAAGAGCTCTTTTGGCTTCCCATCCTTTATAGTAGCCAATCATTTGCAGCCCCAGATTTACTCACCCCCAAAGCAATCAAGACACCATAAATTAAATCCACCCAAACGTTGGTCTAGTTGAGCGCCCACAAAATGATAAACTTTCGTCCAATACTCGTTCACTTCAGCACTGAAGGAAAGTGACAAATTGCAATTAATTAAAATTTAAACAACAAATTCAAATTGAAATTAAAGTAAAGCATTTCTATAAATAAAGGCACGAGTACAGCAGCACTCGCAGACATCTGTGCTGACGAATGCTTCTATGAAAATGTAGAATTTATTTTTAAGTAACGACGACATTTGCCTTTCCACAACTTAAGTAAAGGATTAAATGGGAGCTTAATTTTAATGACATGCCGGGCTACTTTCACCACACCCTACGGCAGTATGCTGTGCACTAGTAATTACTTTGGTACCTTCGCTTTATGTGATTTATTTTATTGGTGGTGTATTAAATATTCCGTTGTCCTTTGAGGAATAACTGAGGGTTGTGTTAGGAAGTAGTCAAAAAGTGTTAAATACTGAAATAAAATAATTATCTATTGATTCGAAATCGAATGGAATGGAGGGGGGGAAACGTGAATGTATAAAGCACCAGGAAGTTTCTTGTGCCACATGTATATAAATAGTAAGCCAAGGAGTGAGAGAGAGTTTTCAACCAATAAGTTTGAATGAAAGAAGCGAAGCCTGAAAGAAAATGTGCTAATCAAAATTAAAATGGAAAAATATGAGACTTTTAGATACAAAAATTCAAGGTAGGAGAACGCAATTCTCATTGTCAACTCTTACAGATGAACTATCTTTGGGTAATGTTATTGATTAATGGACTCTGGACGTCATAATAATAGGACACAGGTTTCTGTTCAATACCAGAGTTTCATACTTGTTTGACCTATTCCTTATATATTTCAAACCACCATTTACACTTCCTTACTGTTGCTGCAGTAGCTCATTCACAAGTGAACTACCCGGACTGTTTGCAATCGATTCAAAATTTTCGGTGCTTTTCAAACGCATTCTATATAATTCGACCATTAAGACTACTATCGAATCAAATAGTACCAATAAGCAAACTTGAACTGGGTAAACCTTTAGCTGCGTACCACTTGACCTGTGTAAGTGAAGTGAGAATTTATACTTGGTTATATATGAATACTGAAATTGTTTTATTATATTGTTGTCACAATTTGAAGAAAATTGTTTAAAAAAATGGCAAATTATGTTCAGGAAGAACATCAGTATTTAATCCGCCTTATTCCAACATTGTCATGCTCACAGTCTACCGACGCTTTCAAAGATATGCAAACCGTTCATGTACCACGGCCTGGTTTATAGTTGTATCTGAGGTACCTACGAATATTTTCGTTTAGTACTAGAAATCCCCTTTTAGGCGTATTAATACCACACTTATCCAAGATTCTGCTTGTTTCTAGATTGTTAATATTCTATATGGGGATTTGATTAAGAAAGTAAGAACCAAGTCATTGGTGACATTTTTCGCATCATGTAATTTTTGGCCTTAAGTAAAGAACCCATTCATTAGTTGTTGAAGGAAAGGACAACTACCGATTGAAATAGAATGGAACACCAAATACTAAATTTATATATTTATGTTCACTCATTGAACTATATAAGTTCCAGACATGAATGGATATATTGGTGAGCCTAATAATTGTTATGAAAATCACCCGAAAGAGCTGTTAATAATACCTTCTTCTATCTACTTCTTCCATAACTAGAGAGAATATTGACTTGAACTAGAAAGTTATACAAACAATTGGAAAACACTGAAATAATGTGTTGAAGAATATAATGGAACCCTCAAAACCAACTTGAGATCGTTCTATAATATATAGTAACAGTAAATATTCAGTTCTGCTATAGTCGCAATAGAGTTCCTGATTATTTTCTCTAATGGCGCGTACATAACGAAATTGCCTGAGCCTTCTTCATGGTATAAATCTGAAGGATCTAGTATATACACGTGCAACTACAGATAAATTCGAATGATTGGTTGGAACACAGTTTACTTCAACTGGAAGGATTCGTTCTCAGACAATTGTGATTTTGTTCGATGATTTTAGACTCTACAAATATAGTAAGAGAACTGAACTGAGTCCTCAGTTTTGCAATCCAAAAAAAAATTTTCCCAATCTCCTGTCGGAAATTAACCTGACAGAAGATTAATAGATGAGACTATCCTCATCTTTCAAATAAATAGGGGCATCACAATAGATCTTTCAGGTCGCAGTGTATAATCTATAAATCTAATCTACGCATATTGAAGATCACCCGCGATTAGAATGATTGTATTACCACTTATCAAACTAATGTGTCTGCGGCTGTATATAAAACTTAGTAGACCACATGTAGAGTGAGAAAATGATGGTGAAATGCTGAAGTCATAATACCAACTTATATACATTTATTAGAAGAACAGGAAGAGAAGGGAGCACTTTTTAAGCACCTGCTGTGCTCGAAATATAATCAGCGCAAATACGTGTGTATGTATGTTGGTGTGTATGAGTGTGTTGGTATGTGTGTTTGTGTATGTTTGCCCAGGAATGACTGTGGTTATGCATGCGAGTGTGTGCACATCGCTCTACGGGTATATTTCTATAACAGCGCTGTGGGTTAATACCCGCTGGAGAATGTTTGATGAGAGTGTGTGTGGGAGTGTGAGTGTGTGTGTGTGTGTAAGTGTTGAGGCAGTTATTATACTGTGCAAAGGGGAGCGGGGTGAAGAGGCCCACATATAAATATGCAAGTTATTAATAATTTTTCTGCTGCTAAGTTTAAATAGCTGACACTTTTTGCGCGAAGGCGTGGAAAAAACCAGCGCTTATAATAGGCCAGCAAGGTACGAGTGGGTAGTTAGGGGCTTACGTAGCAAGAGTGTAATTTACATAATTTGGAGCAAAAATGATGCAAGCGACGGTTATGAAATTTGAGAAAATTTGAGGTTGAAAACAGAGGACAAAAAGGAAATAATATTGAAAAAAAAAATCAGTCACACAATCACAAATTGCGCAGCATTAAAACTGAAAATTAGGAGAATTTTTCATTTTTCGCCTTTACAATTTGGGCGCTGCTCCTGCTGCTGCTCCTGCTGGTGCTCCCTTGCTTCCATTCTGTTCGTGTGTATTTCTATTATAACAATTTCGTATAATTTCGTAAATTTTGTAAATTTCGTAACTTTTGCGCTCTAATTTCACAGCTGTCATTAGCGGACATTTGTCAAAGTCCTGTTCTCCTACACAAGTACGCAAATTTAGAAAGTAATCCTTGGAAATTTCATATCCTGGCATATGCCAACTGTAAGCGGCCCGTCACTGTCAGGCCGGCAGTCAGTCAGTGAGGCAGGCAACCGACAACCGACCACGCAGCATAAGAACAACAGCAAGGAGCCCACTTCGGGCAACAACGTCCATCAAGGAGTCAGTCAGTGAGTCACTGAGTCATTGAGTCAGTCAACGTTGGCCGCTGTTGTGCGCCGCTGAGTTTTATTGAGTTAGCATTTCGCTTCAATTGCGTTCCGTTGTGGCCACTGTGAATGGCATTTAAGCGTAATTGCATTAATGTCAAAATGTTTGAGGGTAATTATTTATTGTAGCGAAAGGTTTTCGCTCTCTCAGACCAGCTCCATGCAAGAATTTCTGCAACAACAACACCAACAAAAGTTAATTTCAAAAAGTTCGGGCATTTTGTAGAATTTACAATTGGCAAAGAATGTGCCAGTGTAAGTGTGAGTGTGACTGTGACTCTGGAGCGAAATGAATGGACGCAATTTCCGGTCACACGCTCCTTTTGACGGTTTTTGTTGCGTAGCGTTGCGTTGAGCTGCGCTGTGCTTTTCTTAAATTTATGAGCCTGGTTTTGTGCCCCCAAATTGTTTGTAATTAAATTATGGCCACTGATGAAAAGAAAGTTCCTTCGCTGTTAACGTGGCACTTTGTCAAGCGTGAAATGAAGAAAGTAGTGCGAACATGGTGAGTGTTGAGCGTTGACTGGGCAGGCTTTCAAGCAAAATGAGGCCTGCGCAATTTTTCATTTGCACATTTTTCACACGGCACATAATTGAATTGAGCAATCAAAACATGACTTTCCAAAAGTTCAGAAGATTTTATGGAGCTATAGAATACTTCCAAATTAATCAACATTGTTAGCTTTGTTATCCTCATGTAACGTTGTTTGCTATGTGCTCATATCCTGGCGTCTCCATAATTGTAATAATAAGTATTAAACTACCAAAATGAACATTCAAATTTGCTGGGAATGAGTTGTGCTTGCTGGGAGCTGTGACTATTGCTATGGTGGGTTTGTCTAATTGAATAGAGAGACAGGAGGCTGTTAGGAATATTTCATATTCATCATCTCATTCCTATCATTTAGTCATTTTGTATGAATCATATTTTCGAATGCATATGATAAATCACATTGAGCCAGGCACTAGTATTATGAGAGTCGTTCAGTTACTTGTGGTAGGAGAATGATAAAAGGCGGAAGAACCTGAAACCTGGGGCCCAGTACTGTGATAGAGGAGAGAAAGCCATTAAAAGAATAAGACGCATAAGTAAGCAATGTCCTGACGGATGTATTCCATTACCCCATTGGTTGAAGTATATACTATATACCGCCAGATCGTGAGCGTTTATTCTGAACTATAGATTTTCTTTATCCTGTAGTATATACTTCGAACTTGAGTAACTGGATTCGCTGTATAATATGTAAGCATATGCATTCTAATGAGAAGTCGTGGATTCCAATTGCTGTTTGCTTCAGAGCTTTCTCCTGTTAACTGTTTCAGAGCTTTCTTCGTATAAATTGCCAAAGTGATCCAAATCACTACTTCCACCAAAATAGATGGCAATCCCTACGTTTATTTTCTTTCTATGTTAGAGTATACAAATGGGCCATTATGTGTGTTCAAGTGTGCTTTTGGCAAACTGGGCGGCCACTCCTACCTAACCTAGAGTATACAGAGCTGAAAACCACGTTAAATCAGAAGCTGCATATGAACTCATGCATGCGGTGTTATGAATAGGGAGTTGCAATGGGAGTTATTGGCCTGGAGTTGCAATCGGAGACACATTTGTTAGTGAATGGAGCTGGGTCTGAGCCGCAGTACTATTATTATTGTTATTAGAGGGCAAGAAGCACTGCTACTAAAGGAGATCTAATGTGGAATGGCATATGTTTAACTAACTGTTTAGGCTTTTTATGAAGCACAGTCTGAGGTTTGCTATTCCAAAGTTAATATATGGAGGCATGACAACGTCACCTGTGTGTTGAAATCCTTATCTGCCAAGTGAAGAACATTCACCGAAAATGTGTTCTGAGCCTTCAATATCCATATCACAGAATCGAGGGACATCAGTGTCGCAAAAACCCAACTTGTTTAGGTGATACCTCAGGTTGCAGTGGCCTGTAAAGTAACCAGAGGAAATTCGTATGTTTGGCTTAGTGAAAGTAGCTTATTTCCTTTGTTGGGATTAGAAACTGTTTTCCTTGACGTTGACCTGCTCTATTAAGTCAGTGGTCGGCAAATTTATTTTGTTCCCATTTCCTGATAACTTCATTTATGTGGCGTCTTGTGACCCTACAGACGGGCTCAGGTCCTATCAAGTGCAAGTTTGGCCCTCCTTTGGCTACGTAATCAGTCATTTAATTACATCGTGTCCTTCGTGTTCGGGAATGCACCTTAATACTACGGTATTAAAATTCCCTACCTTATCGAGAAAGTTTAGGCAATCATTTACCATTTTTGAGGTGATCTTGATCAATTAAAGGGCTCTTAAAGCCGCTTGACTGTCTGAAAGTAGGTATACGTGAGTTCGGAGTCGCAGTAAACGTTTTTTTAATCTTTCTGAGTTTATTATAATTTGTATTGAGAAGGATATTAGCTAAGTTCTCCCAGTTTATTCTTCTGTGCTCACGGATTCCTAGTATACATACAAATCATATTTAATGTCGTAATACACTTAAAGTTAGTACCGTAGTGGGAGTCTGTGCTGCAATGGAACTCAGAGTTGGAGTCTATTTTGTATACATTTGTGGTGACAATAACAGCAGCAAAGAAATTTTAACTATTCCATATGCAGGGTTTTATGGACCATGGGTACCACAATTGTGAGAATTGTAGAGTCTTTGAATGATTCCTCTGAATTATTCTATTAGTGTCCTGAACCTATTAATTGCAATCACTCTCAATTAAGATTCATCAATCAGCAGATTCGTCTTATTTAGAATCTTTAATGAGTCCATTGCCACAATTTTCTTCACGCATCTCAGATGCTGCCAGAGCAGCCTAAAGGAAGTATGTTATTCCACAGACCCCTGCCATTGAAAGTTCGCTTTTTGCAGTTATGTATCTTAAGTTCACATCTCGTGAGTTGTGCCGACATTTTTGTGTGACTCATTTAGTCCCCTTCTCCCTCTCGCTTTAATTAAGCAATTAAACCCTTGCGAATGAACAACCAGCTTTTATCTGGACATGCAAGGGGGTGCGGCAAATTATTCATTATATGCAATTAATTTTATATGTTATTCCATTTTTCATTTTTTCCGTTTTGCCGCCATATTCAAATGGGGCAAAATTTCAATCTTTCCACAACTTATGAAACAAACGTAAAAATCTGTTGCTCAATCTAAATAAGTGTGTGACAACTAACACGGGCCCAACAACAGCAACAACAACCACAAAAAGAACAGCACCAACAATGGAGTCGAGGTCATTGATATGCCAACGACTGCCATTATCGCTGCCCCTGCACAACCGCGTAAATAAAGCATGCCAAGAGTAAATTAAAATAAAGCGCATAATAAATGACCGCACAGTAAAACAATTACACGCATAAAAAATAATCAACAACACAAAGCGAAAAGGCTCAAAAATGTAAGGAAAAAACAAACATATTTGCACGCTTCTCCAACGAATGAGCGACCACACACATGCAAAACATGCACGGCCGACAAACGCGAAACAATTTATTTACACGATTTTTCTAGTCACAAAAGGGGCAGATTGACAATTGCAAATAAACGAAAAAACGCCATGCCACACCCACTGTCACTTGTACACACCGACACAGAGCCACTCACTGTGAGAAGAGGGGCTCATTAGTGGGCATGTTAGAGAGCACCCACACACACACACATACACACACAGCAAAAGGGTACAAGCAACCGAAATGTGCCTGGAAAAAGGGACCTACAATGCAGCCCAAAACACTCACGGCTACAGCTACAGTTAACACAGTTAGCAGGGCCAGAACTCCAGTTGGGGCAGGTTAACATAAATTTATGCAAATTTTTAACGCCAACAAGCGATGAAGCGGCAGGAGGAGCAGTCGACGCTCTGCTCCGTCATGGAGCGCTTGCTGAGAATATGAAAATATATTTTCATTTTTCCTACGAGTATTTTGCTATCTTTTGCAGTTCATATTGTTGTTGTTGTTACTGTTGTTGGTGGTGGTCTGGTGTGGTGTTTGTGTTGTGTTAATGTTCAAGTCGTCTGCTGTTATTGTTCTTGTTGTTATTGCTGCTGCTGCTGCTGTCGTTTTTGTTTTTGTTGCTATTTGCATATTGCTTACGCTGCACAATTATGCAAAGTGTATTAACTTTATTTTGTTATTTAGTTTACTTTGCAGTGGTGGCTGGCCTTGTTGCTTTTCCTGTTGTTGTTATTGTTGGCAGTGTTGTTTTTGTTACTGTTTCTTATGCAAGTAAATATTTTTGTAAGCGTCAGAGCGATAGAAATTAAGTGCAACGAAAAAGAGGCAAGCACCAGATTAATGCTAAGCACGCTTTGTGGTGGAAATTTCATGTAAACGACTCGATTGAAATGTAACGAGCGTCGAGGGTGTCAGCGGGTTTCAAGTGACACAATTAAATGTCACGTATACGTACTGATTGCAGCGTTAATGTGCAAATGACACCGAAAAGCTTCCAAATCGGCACAAACAATTGACATGTGAACATTTTCTTCAAACTTATTGAGAAAAATTGTAGACATGAAAAAATACAGAAAATAATAGAGGAACATTTCGCAAATTTCCTGCTCCGAAATACAGGGAAACTGTGTTCCTAATTGTTAAAATGTGTCGAACTAGCGACAAATCCCGCCAAGCACTCGCATCAATAGCGTTCTCGTCCAACTTGTTTAACCAATTTCCAGTAAGTTGTAAGAAAATTCTGTTGGCAGCTCTTACTTTCGAGTATGAGCGGCTCCTCCTCCCTACGAAGCGCATTTCTTTCGTCCTTTTTGCTGTCCTTTGTATTTTTATACTCATAAATTTTTTTTCCTCTATGTTTTTGGTGTTTCTTGTATTTTTTGTTGCTTGATTGTTGCAGCAATTTATTGATTGACATCGTTAGCTTTAATGCTATCAATGGCATTATTAACAACGAGATATCGTTGACAAGTTGCGTTTACTGTTTACGTTTACAATTACAATATCAGTAGCAAAAGTGCCAGCAGCGGCGTCGGCAGGAAGAACACAACCTACAATGACGGTGGTTTATTCAGTATGAGGCTATATGCAAGGAAATTTCTCTTGTCGTTGGCTTTTCTTTTAAGGACACATTATTTTGATTTATTGTCTACCTTTGGCTTATATCTGCCGCCGCCATTTCGGGGGTTTGGTTGCTTTTCGTTCGTTAGACTTCACATCCGGGGCGGTCGCAATGGCATTATGTTTCTTATCAGCAGAAATGGTAGCACAGAGATACTTGGAAATAATGATAATAATAATAATAAATATACAAAAAATGTCCCATGGTAGAGTAGAGTCCTGTCGGCTTAACATTTATTTGAAGTACATCGCTTCCAGCGCTGGTATTTTTCGTATCTAATATTGGATAACATGACTGGTATAACTTGCAGCATCAAATGGACGATAAAATCTGCCATTTTGCTAGTAAATAGTGTCCAGATATGTACGCAAGTGTGCAAGAGAAGTCGTCAGGCCTTGTGCATGCGAATAAACTCTTAAAGTTACTCTCTTCAATATCTGCTGAAGAATGTTAGGAATGAAAATCGAAGTGATAAATTTGGTTCAAAAGCCTGGATAAATATAAATAGGTTTTTAACAGAAGTTTATCCTAGCACTGTGATGCAAGTTTCTGAAAATTAGAATATGATAGGTTGGAGATACAAGTACGAAGTACCGGGCCTAGGGGACATGCAAGGTTAGGTCAAACATCTGTTTATATTGAGCGTCAGTTTATATTAAGTGTCTTGGCTACCATGCTCACCCTGCACAATTGTTAGTTTTCATCTGATCCTAAAAGACATATTGCGAAATACTGCCTTTATAAGGGCTTACTTAACATTTAGTTTGAGATGGACAAGTCTGATACCTGCGGGGTTTAAGCATCCCTATTTTATGAACCATCAACAATATTTTGTGAGGCATCCCAAAAGAAATGTTCCAAATACTCGCAGCACTGTAAAAGTGTTTAAAATATTGGTGGGAACGGGGTGTAAGTGATCAGTTCTGTCGGTTTTGTTCTGTATCGGTCATTTGGTAAGAAAGACACGAAGGGACTTATCTTTCAGAAGTCCACCAACTATCTCCCAGTTGAATCTTGTCGAGCAGTGCACTATAGTAGGAAGGTAACATTAAATATCATAGATAATTAAAAATGGAAGGAGCCGTTTAGCCAGAATCCGATCTATCAATATAATAAGTCATTCCCTTCCATTGCATTTACAAATTGACGATTTAGAAGTAAAAATAAAAAGTGATAGTTTTGTTATTTAGCTAAATGTATACACCATGAGGAGGAATGTCTGGAATAGGAGCATACGGTTATAGTTTCCGTTTAAGAGCACGTTCAGTGACAACTCAGATAAGTTCGCCTGTATCTCTGCCCTTTTGAGTATCCTCACGATGAGTTTAATACGATAAAAAGTATTCTGTTGGTATGGAATAGCAATGAAGGACCCAATAGAGACTCAGAATATCCACTGAAGTAATTCACTCGATTTATGTCCATCAAATACACCACCATGACCTCAGTTACGAACTCTGGATACCGCCATGTAGCAAATGTTAACTTTCAACTGAGAGGACAAGTGAAATTATCTCTGGAATTATGAAAAGTACCTACGGTTCATATTCATGGTAACAGTTTAACTCCCTCCATAAGACCATAAACTCCTCTAAATATAAAGCTAAAATAACTGCGATCAAGACCAGTTAAGGTATGAGATAAGTCATCGTCCTATCAACCCTCTGATCGCCCCTGTGTGGTGTCCTTTCAATTGCTTTGGCATTATGAAATCGCAGTGGGATTGAAAAACGAAATACTTCTCCAAACACAACCGATACGCTGTCTACAAAAAATTTGTATACGCTGGCTGCGCGATAATCAACAACTAACTACTTGGGTGGGGTAAAATTCGCAGCGGCACTACTGCCGCTCTGTTAACACCAGGCACACGCACTTGACGGGGCGCTGGGACACACACTCGTCTACATAAACATAACTGCTCGGACTGCAGAGAGCTCAGCGTTAACCGCCCACTAAATACAGTGGAAACGCTGGCTACACTGGCTACTGGGAAAAAAGCACAAAACAAAAACAAAGTAAGGCAAAAATCGGTTTATTACGGGCCATTAAACTTTGTACAAGGATACAGCATTACACACACACACGCTCGCACTCATACTGCGCTAGCGTTAGCACAACACAAATGCTATGCAGCGGAAAAGTGATTATAGAGTTTGGTGGTCAAACTAACGCAATGGGAGAGGATGCCGCGCCATTGCTGGGGCCATGGAATCGCCTGCCAAGCCACTGGCACAGCCACTTGCGCCAAATGCTGATATGCTGCGAGTAGTTTGTAGTTTACTGTTGGCCTCATTCTTTTCTAATAATGGCTGATGGCATATGATGCAATGTGCGCAAACAATATCAAGCAACGTTAAATACAACGCGGCCAACAGTGCAGCAAATTTCGCCCCAGCTACGTACGTGAAGCGGGAGTGAAAGTACGAGTAAAGTGGATCGTTGTGGGGATAGCGTGGAGTGGCCTGGAACGGGAGTGAGTGAGTGAGTGAGTGTCCTATATCACTACAACTCTAAATCCACTTCACAGACTTAATCAGCGGCGACAATGACTTTCAGGATAGCAGCAGGAGTGGCATCAACGAACGTTCACCAGTCAGAACACTTTTCGTTATATTTTGCGCTCGTTCCGCTGTTGTTGTGAGTTGCTCCTTTTATTTTGCTTTTTTTTGTATTCAGTTTTTTTGCCGAGGCTTTCGCCTTTCGCTTTTCGCTGTGCTATGTTGATGAGATGATGCTCGTATGATAGCCCCAGCGCAGTGACTGAGCAGGTTTGCTGGAATTTAATTAAACTCGCAGCAGTTTGCAGCGGCACGCACCGCACCACCATCGCACCCACACCCGCAAACACACACAGTCACCCTCGCATGCCGACTCACATCATTGTCGTTGTGCTCGCCGTCAACGTAGTATCACATCCAATTTGAAGCATTTCATCGTTACCAAGTGGCATCATCAACATGATGTGAATTCGCATCCGTATCCGCCGCATCCGCAACGAATTTTGAAGTGGTTGCGGCATGCGTTGTAATGGTCCTCGTTGTCCTGCTGTGGAAATTTACCAGGGCGCAGCATTGAGGGCGAAATTGTGTTTTCCTGTTTTTTCCTTCACAGTTTTATTGGACGTTGTTTTTTCTCCTTTTGTTATTTGTTGTTTTAATAGGAAAATGCTTAGTTTTAGTTGCGTTAACGTGTTTCGTGCTGCGCTTCATTTCTTGCGCTAAATCGCATGAGTGTGGATTTACGAGTTAAAGTCTCAACTGAAGCGCATTAAAAATTAAAGCCCACGAGCATCCGCTATATTTGCATTTGCATTTAGAGTGGATCCGACTGGATTAGCCACATGCTGCCGAAAGGAATTGCCAGTATAAATATATGCACATATTTCGCTGATTTAGTACTTTTTGTCCTTTTCGTCCTTTAATATTGTCTCCATATTTTAAATAAACTAAAAGTGGCTTGAGAAGTGGCCACTTATGTCTGAATTATTTGCATACCTGCTCACATGAGCACTTTTACTGCTGCTGAACATATCAAAATGGGATTTTATTGAAGTTTCCGTTGCACGCTGATGCTACGTTATGCAAAATATTTTCTTAAAATACTACTTGACATACTCGTAACACCACCTACACGCTCCGAGTAGCAAACTTGCCTCTTCAGGGGAAAATTGTTATTTTGTGCACATTCTGGAGAACGCAGACATGCTCGACGCAGTCAAATTGAAGTAAATTACAAGCATAACAAGCTCAACAACGTTTAAAGTGCTCGTTGCAGCAGACGCTCGCATTCCCAGTGACACAAATGCAGACAGTTACTGTTTGCCTTCGGTTTTCCTTCTTCCTCTGCTCTGACGTAGTGCATTATCCTTCGGGCAGCAAATAGAATGTCATAATGGAATATGTCCGCTCAAACTTAATGCAGAAAGAAGCGTGCTTTAAATACTGACGGAGACGTTGCAACGGTATGCGAAGAAAATTTCTTGAGTTTGTCCCTGCCAGTATTTTTAGGGAATAACTGAATCATTTGGAAAAGTTGAGTTTCTACGAATAAAATTGCTGTCATTTAATGAAGAATTATTCAAATTGCCTAGAATTGTGTATAGTGATGCGAAAAGAAAAAAACAACAACTATGAATTAGGTTCTAAATGACAATTATATTTGATTCAACTCACCCGAAGACCGACACAATAGTAAAGGGCGAAGAAACCACAGATAAAATATTCTAATTTGCATCCTTATCAAGAGGGAGCCGGAGCCTATAAACATCGTGGATAGCTTATGATCAAAAGAATTGGATTTTTTGTGCAGCAAGTTCTTAGGGGAAGATATTTATTGAGATGTCAATGAATGAAACTGAGGAATGAAACAGTCATGCCAATTTTTTTGATTAAACATGAATAAAAGTCAAATTGTCGAAGGTCCTGTTTGCCAACGCTTTCACTTCAGTGTTATAATAATTTACAATTAGTTCTCTTTACAGTAAATAAATGCAACTTTGAATCAAACTATAAATGGCACACTTAAATCGTGTCTAGAAAATTCGACATGGGCTGTTATTGCTATCTCGTTCTCACTAATGCCTGAAGTCAGTAATAACAATTTATTAGTAATACTACAAGGTATAAACTTCAATGTTTTGTGTGTTCAATGGGGCCATTTACATTTCTACTATAATGGACTTCGTGTCAAAAAGTGTCGAAACCATCCGGAAATAAATAAAATAAAATATTCTGAGCCACCCCAATTGAGGCGTGACTTCCTAGCACCAACCCTGAGCATAGAAAGTTCCACTTTGCAACAGTTTTATTGATTTGAACTTTGTTAACTACCAGTGCTGCGAGTACTTAAATGTGTTGTTGCTACATTAAACTATTATTGTTGAATCTAAATGTTCAACCAGAGGATTTTGTAAACTAAACACAATCCAGTGAATAAATTATTATCAACAAACTAGTTTTAGTTTCCGTTTATAAGTGAACCAAAAGGCAGTTACTGACAAGTAAAGAATGCAACGAATTAAACAATATTTTAAGCTGAAAACGGAGTCGTAACATTGTATATAAAAGTCAGAAAATTCGCAGGATCTGAGTGAGATACAGATTCATAGCAAAAGGGAAACTTCAGATCACTTGCTCGATTTATGTTATTATTCCTATTTTCTGTAAGAGTCAACGTCGATGTTGGCACTGGTTAAACGGCTCGGACGACTCGAAAGGCCTACCTAAACTTCACGCGAAAGCTCAAATCAAATGAAATTAACCATTCAATTATTATATCACGAATAGTAAAGTGTTTATATAGTTATTATTAGCATTTTATTATATCTTATACCATAATTAATTATGAGTGCATGGTGTTGGGAGGAAAGAGTATTTGCTACAAAGGCCTACGACTGGAAGAGAAAAGGATTTTTATAGAAAGAAGCATTTTGGAGACCAATCCAGTGGCAGGATTTGAACCTGCGACCCTTGGGGTGTGTGTTTATATAGTTGCGTGTAATAATTCGTTTAAAATTTTCCCAGGTTAAACTCTTGGTTAATCAGGAGGTGGCATCAGCTTTATATTCAAATTAAGGCGCTGCAAGATGACTGCAGCCTCTACTAAGAATATCATTCAGATTGGATTGGTCCTTTCCTTAATATCTTATTCTGAGATCACCCTGAATTGAGTTGGTAAGTTTCTATTAGAGTGATCTGACTGTACAGTATCGCCACAAATGCTTAATAGTTATTGGACAACCACTCAAAAGAGTTGCAACGTCCCCAGTATCCTTGAGAAAACTCTTGTTTGAAGTCATTCTTGTAGAACATTCCTTGAGAAAACTCTTGTTAGAAGTTATGCTTGTAGAAAATTCTTTGAGAAAACTCTTGTTAGAAGTTATTGTTGTAGAACATTCTTATTCTCTATCATATAGATCGGAGGATACTGATATAACAGTATGTATGCATCAATATCCTAGTTTACAAGAACCACTTAATTACACAGAATTATACCTACTCCATAAATACCGCCGAGACAGTACTAAATATAGGATAACCTGCTTAAGGATATGCGAGGATGGTTGAAGAATTGGACTTACCTGGTATGTTGGCATAACTGGTCTTCACTAGTATAACAAACACCAAAAACACGAGTTGAAACGGTTTCAACAATTGGCAAATGTTTTGTTTATTTCGTAGCAAAAGAATTGTGCCTGTTTTCTGTGGATCAACGGCGGCGTCCTCCTTCGTTGATTTGTTATTATTATTATTGTTGGTATCGCTAATGTGAGTGTTGCTTATTGTGAGCAAATAATTGTGTGACGTCGTCGTTGAACTCGTCGTCGTCGTCGGCGTCTCCAGAATCGTTGTTGATAATTTTGTTGTGGCGAACGATGATCGCGACCGGCTTAATGCCTGACACCACCGGTAAGACCCAGGGTCCGCACACACGCCCATGCCTCTGGTCCCATAGTCAATGCCGCTAACGGATCGTCCTCATTGCAGCGGCGTCATCTGAAAGAATAAAAATAGAATAGGATATAGAAAATTGCTGATTTATTCACAATAGAAGTGTAATTAATAAATATTGCAATTCTTAATATACTCGAGTCCTTGTGCCCATGGAAATCAATTCAATGGCCAACTGACAATTAGAATGTACTTTGAAAGAGTTCAATTACAAATCTTCATCCTGTCAAGTGCTGTGGCTATTGCTGGCACTGCTGTTTCGCCTGCCTCCGCTCTAATGCTATGGATTTTTGCGGTATTGCTGTAAGTGGATTTTTGCTCCTGATGAGTCTGTCATATCAGTTGTCATTTTCGCATTTAACTCTCTGACAGTCCAATATGCAGAGAAACGAAACAGAGTCAGTTCGGACAGAATAGCAGTGTGTTTGTGCATGTGGGTGTGGATGTGGGTGAGTGTGGTATTGTCTGTGGCTGTGAACAAAAGATTGAAACAAAAGCTGCCATCGATTTAATCACTCACTTCAGAAGTGAGATGGAGCAGAGCGGAGCTGAAATTGGGAAAATAGGATTTGCGGTTGATTGCACTAAATTAATTTTCATCGTATTTCATTATGAACTGACTGCTGCCTTGAAGAGCCCTAGGACATATCAGGAGCACAGGCAGATGGTTATGAGGAGTCAGCAAGGATATTGGAGGTAATTTGATAGCCAAAAGATGCCGCAAAGTGAAGGTAAATGCAGTTTTGTTACTTTGTGTGGTTTGAGTAAAATGAAAACAAATATTAAGGACAATAGCAAAGAAAGCATCGAAGGAGCAATTTATATTACTCGTATCTCTGCAGGAATCAATTAAGCCAGGATGATCTGCTTTCACCTTTTTGGGTGTGCTTCCACTAGACAAAACTTGCAATGCACGTGTAAAATTAGGTGTTCAATTTACACACGTGTCCTTCTTATAAATTGTTTCACCAGCTTCCATCGATATCGCTTGTTTCCTATTGCCTGCATCTCTGATGCTTCCCAAAAAAAAAATCCTCAACACTTTTAACTGGGACAAAAGTATTGAAAACGGCATGAGTGCCAAGTTTCGCACGAAGCCCTTCGCGCCTATGCGGCACGGCACTTAAGCCAATTCAAAAGGATATGCCGATACACCAGGCAAAGTTTTTCGCTTTTTCTGTATTTTGGGTTAAGAGGTTGGCTGGGAGGCAGGATTTATACAAAATACTTGTATACGAAAAGTTTCTGCATGTACGGTAAAAGAACGCCTGCTGCCGCTGCGTTGCCTATTGTCCTTAAGCGTTGTTGATACGAGTACACAAAAATTTATTAGTGCAGAAAAAGGCAAAACTTTGAAAGCCTCAATGCCAAGCGATAAGAGCAAATTATTTTAAACATGCTGGCACGGTTTTATGCAGAAACTTTATTCACAAGCGATGAAGTGCCTGGCGTACGCCGGCATCGGTGCACAGTCGACACTAAAGTTGGAGAGAATTGCGACAAGCAAACCAGAGGAACTCTGAACAGTCACAGCACCTTAAAAAGTTTCGTTTGCCGTTTGTATGTGGAAATGAAATGCTGCAGAAAGCAAAGTCAAAGTTGAGAGAATAGTTTAAACAATTGAATGACGTGTAGTCATTGTAGGAATTGAAAGTGATACGAGTAAGAGAGGGTATTATAGAAAGCAATGCAACAAGAGCTTAAACAAAAATTTATGCAATAGTGTCAAAACTTGCCAAATTAGCAACAAAATTTAAAAAAAAATTGGACAACTTTCCAATCAGTTTTTATACGGCGAAGTTTGATCTTAAATGTTAAAATTTACGTACAATTTTTTAAACAAATTTAATAAATATATTAGAATCAAAGTACAACCCTCTTAAATATGTCAATAGAGCAGGATGTGTTCATAAAGTTGAGAGCATTTTATAAAACATGAGAATAAGATGTGCGAATAACATGCTAGAACAAACAAGCGGAAAGGTCGATGGTTCTGTCAAGCGTTCGACGAGTCAGGGTCACCATCTCCATCATAGCTCAGACTTACGAGGGCGGATTGATATTGAAGCTACCTAGCGCTAGATGGCAGCACAAACACAAAACCTTTTTTTTAGAAATTGCGATCTGTCAAACGTCAGCTGTTAAAATTTCACCCAAATTCATCGATTAGTTTATTTGTTGTAGTCGTTTGAAGTAAGCAACTTTTGTGTTTCTTGAAAAATGGAAAATTGAAAATTTCGTGCAGTGATTAAACACTATTATTTGAAAGGGAAAACGGCGAAAGAGACAAGAGAAAGGCTCGATAAACATTAGGGTGAGTCTGCTCCGTCAGATTACATGGTAAAATATTTGATTGCTGAATTTAAACGCGGCCGAACAAGCACTGCAACAATACCATCAACAGGAAGGCCAAAAGAGGTGGTTACTGAAGAAAATATCAAGAAAATCCTCGATATCGTTATGAATGATCGCCGAGTCAAGTTGCGTGAGATTGTTGAAATGGTAAACATATCATATGAACGTGTGTTCAACATTGTGCATGAACATTTGCATATGAAAAAGCTATCGGCAAGATGGGTGCCGCGTTTGCTCAGTGTCGAACAAAAACGAGTTCGACAGACCACTTCACAGCGGTGTTTGGTCATGCTAAAGCGTAATCCTGTTGATTTTTGGCGTCGATTAATAACTGTTGATGAAACGTGGGTCCACCACTACACACCTGAAACCAAAAATCAATCGAAACAATGGGTGGAAGCTGGTGGACGTGCTCCGAAGAAGGCGAAGGCAGTGAAATCGGCTGGCAAGGCCATGGCCACTGTATTTTGGGATGCACACGGAATATTGCTCATCGATTATCTTGAAAAAGGATCCACAATCACAGGAAAGCATTATCGTGCATTATTGGATCAATTGATTGATGCAATCAAGGAAAAACGACCACATTTAAAGAAGAAAAAAATGCTCTTTCTTCAAGACAACGCACCTGTTCACACAGCATTGGATACTATGCTAAAATTACGTGAAATACACTTCGAATTGGTAAATCATCCACCTTAGAGTCCAGATTTAGCTCCTAGTGACTTTTTCCTGTTTCCAAACTTGAAAAAGTGGCTCGCAGGAAAAAGATTCATCTCAAACGAAGAAGTGATTACCGAAACTAACGCGTATTTTGAGGGGTTCCCGAAATCGTCCTATTCAGATGGTATAAAAAAGTTGGAATATCGTCTTACTAAGTGTGTCGAAGTAAAAGGAGACTATGTTGAGAAATAAATGATTTTTGACAACAAAAAAAATGTTTTTTTCCTACTTAGGTAGCTTCAACATCAATTCACCCTCGTGTAAAAAATCACTAAAGTTTGTTACTATAACATATAGACTGTCCATTTCAATAATTATGTTGATCAAATAAATACATATCCCAAAACCAGGAATCGGAGGATGTAAGGGTGTCAAATTTTGGGTGATACAAATTCGTCACAGCCAGAAAATGTTTTCATTTCCACTTCCATTATTTCAAAATATCAGGAATAATGTAATTCAGTCACCAATTTCCATAATGCGTACGAACTTATCCCAATGCTGAACTAGAATCATCGAAGTAAACAAAAATTTCGCGGATAGTGTTTAAATTACACACCACAGTCATAGAATATCTATGAGTTCATTATACTCGTGCACAAAGAACGTATTGGAACCGCGGTGTAATTGAAGCATGAAAACAGGTGAGTGCATTCATATCGACACTGCATATCCATTTCGCGATATCATTCAAACCCAACAAATAATTCGCAGAGCTCATTCGCGCACACCACAACTCGGCTCGGGCAGCAATTGCACTTCTATCAAAAATTTACATGATGCCAAATTCTGCCTGATGAAATAAATAAGAGCCTCAGGGCGAGAGCTGAGCGAGCTGAACGAGCTGAGCAACCAATGCTAGCAAAGCACCTGGAGCGCACATACAAAGGTATCACGGCGAGTGAGCAATACGCCAGGAACGGTAACAAAAACCTTTTCCAATGTTAATTTGAAAACCGGCACAGCGTATGATTTCATTTGCATAGCAATTCATCACGGTGTGGTCCCGATAAAACACCAGCAATTGCAGTGTAAGTATGTCCATGGAGTATGTCCATGGATTCGGCTGGGTATACATATCCGAGTGCAGGGGTATCGGACGAACAGCCGGAATTTGTATGTGATGAAATGTCAAAATGCCGAAATGAATCAAAAATGTGCACACAAATCTTAATAGCGATTGCCGGGCCATTGAAAGGACGAGCTTAAATGACAAATGCATTTCGGGCATACACACACAATCACACATTGCTGCCAATAATTGGCAGTCCACACTGCAGTGGTGCTGAGTACGGGTGCTTGTGTGCCGCAAACAATGGGCGCATTTTAAATTGCAACTGGATTTGGTGCATTGTGCCCGGCGCATGCACCACTTTATTACTTCCGTTTCCGTTCGTAGTCGTACGACCGAAGCGTAGCGTCACTCGTTCGCCCAGCTAAGAGCCATTGTGTTGTGGGCCATTAAGGATATGCGCGCTGGTGCTGGTGTTAGATCCAGAGCTGCTATTGACTGCAAGTGCTGCGCGCACCTAAGTAAGTTCGCTGTATTTGTTGTGTTCGTGTCGATGTGTCTGTGTTTGAGCCTTAATGGAGTGTGTTTCAGCACTGCCTTTGTGTGCGGCCATACACGTTCACTTTAAGCAGCAAAGAATTTTGCATTTTCAGTCTTTCGCTCTTCCAGCCCCTCCTGCAGTGGGACTTTTTAATTAATACGTACGCATGTGTTAAATTTTATAATTACATGTTTGTTGCCTTGCCGACATACGCTCTCACTTCCTCTCTCTCTCTCTCTGATTACTTTAGCAAACATTAACCCAAAATTAATTAAGCATATGCAGACGTACCCACATAAACACATAAACACACACACACACACACAAATACACTCCAGTTAACACGCCAAAGACTTGCGTACTTGAGAATGCTTTTAATTTTAATAACAAAAATCAACACAAACCCATGGCAAAAGGGTCCACTTCGTGCACGCACACAAAAGCATACGGGAGCAGAGAAGGCATATCAAACATAAAACGTTATAACTACTAAAAAAGTCAAGCCCACACATGCACACACACACTCGCACACTCAAATACACAGTTATCCGCGCAGCCACATAGCAGTAAGTAAGCGGAGAAAACACAAGCAACGCACACAAATTCTAAGAAGCAGCGACAACAACAGCGGCGGCAGCGCCAGGATAATAAAGTTTGCAACCAGTTCTTAGCACAAGTTTTAATGTAATGGAATGTTGGCAGTCTGTAGGCAGCCGAAAGCATTGCCAACAATCCCACATACAAGAAGACGTACAGGCAAACCAGCCCGATAGGGAAAACGACCAATTGTGTGTCAATTTAACTACGAAAGTTCAGCAATTCAGTGCTTGACTTAAAAATCTGGTATAAATAAATGCCATAGAATAAATTGGTAAACGAACACCTCCCATGAACAGGCAACTTGACATATGGAAGTGGACAGCTCCATTCAAGTCAGAGAAAAAAAAAACAAAATAAAAATAAAAAGGTTTGTGAGAAGAACGTTGGTATAGAAAAACAGGAGAACGTGTCTTGTGTTATCTCCTGTAATGAAAATACTATTTAATTGGGTTAATGGGCACATTCCACATTAAGGCCATATTACTCGCGGCATGGTACCGATCTTTTAGCTACTGTTCGAAACATACATCGTGTTATTTACTCATAAGAATATCCAAGGAAGACTGTCAGAGCTTTGCATCCGTTTGTCCGTTTAGAGGACATAGTCTATGAGTCAGGACCATTAAGCTGAGGACAGTATTTACTTAAGTTAGTAAAGAAATATTCATTCCAATAAAAGAGTGTTCAACGGGCCAGTACCATTGAAGGAACGGGATACCAAGTATTGTTCTAGAAGCATGCCCGGAAAAATCTGAGATTTGTTAATAAGAACCTACTGAATTGTTACCAGCAAAGATGGGGAAGTTGAATGGAAAGTGCACGAAGAGCATTAATCAATTGTAGCTACGTTTCAAGCATCGATAGGGACCTTCAAGCAGAAGAGAGAACCCCTAATATAAACTGGAGACTCAAATTAATACTGTGCATACAAATGATTCCTAGTGCTTTTAGAGGATATCAGTAAAGGACTTGATATGAAGACTAGTATAAACAGGAAATGATTCCTAGTGCTTTTAGAGGATATCAGTAAAGGACTTGATATGAAGACTAGTATAAACAGGAAATGATTCCAAGTGCTTTTAGAGGATATCAGTAAAGGACTTGATATGAAGACTAGTATGAACAGGAAACGATTCCTAGTGCTTTTAGAGGATATCAGTAAAGGACTTGAAATGAAGACTAGTATGAATAGGATGTAAAGAGTTGAGCGGCACTTTAGTGGACACAACTAAACAACATTTCATTAACTGAGCCATCTTCCACAAGACACAACCACGAATATAAACTGGAAAGTTAGATTAACACTGTGCGTACAAATGATTCCTAGTGCTTTCCGAGGTCATCAGTGAAGCTCCTGAAAAAGTAGACTCATATGAACAGGATCTAAACAAGAAAATGAAACTTTAGTGCACGATCTGATACTGTCTAAACAACATTTCATTAACTGAAGTCATCTTCAACACTATTAGATCCATCAAAAACTCTCAAGATTAATACTAGACTACCAAGATATTTTCCCGGAACAAACTGCTTGTAGGTACAGGACAATTTTACTAATCCCCTCCTTTTTGTTCTGTGTTTTCTTTCGTTAGCAAACAAAATTTTGTTGGCAGTATCTACTTCTAAACAACACCACCCTCTTTATATCTACACCACCCTCTGAAGCTACACTGTGCTACAGTAAGTACCTTACGCCTGTTTTAGCAACACTCTGGATTTGATTTAGTCGCCGGTATTCGAGTTACCGAACTAAAGACTTGTTGCCATTTCCTGCCGGGGTTCTTTAGCCTCAATTATGTATGCGTATGAGTCTGGTTATTTGTGTAAAGGACTTTACAACTATTGCACAATTTCGTTCACGGTGGCGCATTCCACCACTCCTATTTACCATAACTGGATGAAATCCTTTGGAAAAACTATTATCACAATATTTCCTGTTGTCATTTCAGTTCTTTTTATTTTGGGGGGTTCATTGTTGTTTTTCCCCTGGGTTTTTACAAATGTTTTGACGATGTTTGTAAAGCATTACAACAATTGCTGTTGTTCGGCTGTTATTGTATTTGCAATTGAAAGCGTGGTTATTGTTCAGCACCATCTACTTATGTACTCGCCCAGACGACGAACGAGGCCACATCATACGGAAAAACTTCTGCTGGCGCAACTATTGTTTTATGCTACACGGCTCGAGAGCCACGGCAAATCTGGCGTAGTTGTTGTAGGCTCTCACATTGTGCCACACACACAATACGGGCAACCACAACAAAAGTTTTGTTGCAACGCAAATTCGGCTGAACGCGAAAATGTGTGGAATTAATTACAACAAAGTGGAGGAGGAGGACTCTTGAGCGAATTTTCTAATTAAATTTTTGATTATGTTTGTTTTAATAATAATGCTTTGTTGTTTTTTGGTGTGATCCTGATGTCCGCCATGAGTTTGGAGCTCGACCAATGAGGTACAGCAGTTAGAAGGCAGTTAGAGCAAGGAATTGTCGTTGGTAGTCAGTCAGGATTTTAAGACTTACTTCAACTCAAAAGGTGTCTCATTATCCACCAAAAGAGGATACAGAGGGTTCAGGAGCTTCAAAGTGTTTAGTTTATTCATCGGTTTATAACCTCTTTTACATAATTTTGTATCAAAACTGCAATATAAGATGTCAGGAGGATGTATTTTATATATCATTACCTCTGATGATTCATTCTGATGATTCATGGGGTGGTTAATGAGTATTTGAGTTATAATCATGCATATAATTACATAAATCACTTGCCAAGTACCCTCTTATTGCGATTGTTGCATTTACGAAACTTTGAACCATGTGAGCACCTAAAAGTATGCTTCAATTTTTGTGTGTTTCAATTAGTGAAGCCTTTGTGTGTTTTATTGTTTCTTTTTATATCAATCTGGCGATCTACTCACCACCTTCCATAAACACTCAGCCTACTTCTATTGGTTACATGTGACACTCTTGCATAGTTCTGATCTCCTGAAAACAAAACGACCACTTCAGTTACTTTGAAATCCATTTTGGCTGAAATTTTTCTTAGCCATTGTGTAAATCATACTTCCTTCGACAGTAAATTTATCAATTCCTTAAATTCGTTATGTGCCCAAAAGTATGCCACAACTAAAAATTACACTTCTCATAAAGCGTATAATTTATGTGCTTCTTAAAATACTTCCCGCCCCTTTCCTTCTCAGGCGGCGTTCTCATACTCCGGCTTGCTTGCTGGCGAAACTTTGTCCTCAGAATTTTCGCCCCAATGTGATTTTCATATTACGTATTTCAGTTCGTTTTATTCTTATTCTCCATTGGCAACCAACTGGGTATTGAACTGGATGTCGGAGAGCAGTGAAGACCTATTTTTAGATATATACCCCTACCCTTGGTGCTATTATTTGCACACTCTTTACGGCTCATGTGTTCTTGCCAGCAGCAATTTTTTATCTTAACTATTTAAGTAGCAGGAAAAATAAAGAATAACCAACAAGAAAGAAAAAACAGACAAAATAATAATAAAAAGCACAACAAAAACCGCCCAAAGCTGGGATATTTTCTACAAAGAAAATATATGTATATATGCTCAAACACTCACACACACACACACACACACACAAACTCAAACAGAGTGGCAATACTGCAAGCGCACGAAAATATGCTGTAAAAAGTTCACACAAATTTTTCTCGGCATACTTTTAGTAGTTGGTGCCTCCGTTTTACTCTTGGCATTTTCTTCACTCTGTGCTGAGTCTGTATATGGAGTATACATGGGTGTGTGTGTGTGTGTGTATTATTTATGTTTGGCAATTATTTACGTAGCATACTTTCAGGCAAACAAGAAAAAACTTTATAGTCTAAAGTTGGAGCAGATATTGGTGGAAGAATTGGACAAAGTTTTATTTCTTGTTTGTGTGCCGCATTGTTGTTGTTGCTAGTACACAAATACATACCCATAAGACAGCACACACACACACATATAGTTAAATATACGCTTACACAGCCGCGGAGACACAGACACCGACTTTCCTTATAGATTTGGTTTTATTGGCAACACACCTTGAGCTATTTTTGTTGATCTTATCATAAATGTTGCCTTTGTTATGCTGCGTGCTATTCCTGCTACTTTCCTTGTTGTTGTTTGCGCGCCCTATTGCAGTGCCATAAAATATTTAAGTTGCTCCTGCAGACATTCCGGCGACACGTATTTCAGTCGTGTCCTTTAATAATTTACCATATTCATGAGAGTGTATTGCATAATCTTCGAATTGTTTTTGTTTAAATTTTTTTGTTGTTGATTTTTCATTATTTATTCAGTGGTCTCATTCGAAAAGTTCACGTCATCGTAATTAGAAATTTTAAAAGTTTGTATAAAAAGGTTGTAAAAAATTCTTTTGCAATTAAAACTTTTCCTAATAAATAATCAAACTTGGTAATTAAATCGATGGTTATTGTGAACTTTCTCACTAACTGAAAGTGCACGCCATTTCGTGGCTAATGCGGTCGAAAGTATGCAATATCCTCTTTATGCGATAATCACATCTACGCTTTGAATACTAGAAGGAGAGGGGGACAGTTGTGAATAGAAAGAAACTCGACGGAAAGTGGAAAACTGGTTCATTGTGACGGTATGCCTATGGATAATTAATGTGATCATGTCTACACTCATTTGTTTAACCAAAGACAGCATGGAAATAATAAAAGCCCGTGCAGAACGTGGCAAAACTATTGAAGCTTAGCGTGAGATAGTGTGCTGTTACCTTCTGCCGTAGACTCAGTGGAGTCGCAGGCTGTGCCTCGCACCAACCGATGTGTTTCTACTTGTAGAGTTAAGACAACAAAAAGTCCTTTTTCTCTTTAGCTGATGCTAACGTAATGTAAGTTCTAGGTTAGTTCTCATTTGCTGTTACTTCGCATGGGCATTGGAGCTGATGATCAGTGTATGCCGATCAGGAATCAATTACAGTCCTGGCATAGCAGGAACCATTTACAATCTGTGCTACGAAAGTTAACCAGAAAAGCACTTTCTCCTGCGAGGGCTTAATTTGTATCTCCTAATGAAAGAGTATATTGTGCTTTTCTGAATTCTCATCTTAAATTTATGAAAGAAAATATTCCTCACATATGAATCTTATTATTTAAGTCTGAGCAAGACCCTTTAACAGGGTGGCAGTCTGCAGCAGAATTTAACTCTTCCTCTGCCAACCATTTCAAAAAGTAAAGCTCCTTCAATTAAAGCATGTCATGAGGGTTATTTTCTTTTAATCATGTTTATCACATAACTACCATTCTTCCATTTAACTAAAACTGCTCATTTATTTCTACAGAAATCTACAGTCTTCCCATTGAAATTAGGATATAGGCCAGAATTGCTAACATGACAAAGCTCATCAGTTATGCACATGAGCACTCTGCTCCGAAGCATATGATTATTATTGATAGAGCTGTGAGAGGCAGGGCCCTAAAGATTCAGTTGATAAGCCCAAACCATTTGTATCAACTTGGAAACAATTGGACAGTTATTAAGGATTTGAAAAGAACTAACTGTGATAACGATGAGTTACTTTCTTCTTGTCTGCTTATTCTACCTTGGATACAATTGGACAGTTATTAAAGAGTAGGAAGGAGGCTTCTGAACCAACTGCGACAGTGTTAAATTACTCTCTTCTTGTCTGCTTATTCTACATTTAGTATCAACTTCGAAACAATTTGACAATTATTAAAGGGTAGAAACGACACTTCTGAACCAACTGCTACAGTGTTAAATTACTTTCTTCTTGTCTGTTTATTCTACCTTTAGTATCAACTTGGAAACAATTCGACAGTTATTAAGGATTAGAAAAGATGTCTGAACTAATTGTGATAATGACGAGTTACTTTCTTCTTGTCTCCTTTAGTATCAACTTGGAAACAATTTGACAATTATTAAAGGATAGAAAAGAGACTTCTGAACCAACTATTATAGTGTTGAATTACTTTCTTCTTGTCTGCTAACTCTACCTTTCGTTTTGTACATGTATCCTCTCTCTATACTTGACAATCTTGGTGATTGAAATTAATATGGCAATGCAAAAAAAGTGCCTTATTCTGTCTTCTAAAGGAATAAATACTACAAAACCCTGGTGTGCACATACTTTGGAGGACATTGTAGTTAGAAACTATTAACATTGAAGAACGTATGGTGAATAAAGAAGATCTGCTTAGAACAAACGAGTCAGAGATATTACAAAATAATTATAATTCTCAGTACTCTTACGATTTTAGCAAAGAACTTGAAAATATTAGAAAAAGAAACTCTTCCAGACTCCATCCAATTGTATTCCTAATTGTCTCCTCCTATAATATATTGTGCCTGCATATATTGGTATAAAAGCCCCTATTTCTATAAACCCAAATGGGACAAAGCGACATCATGCACTGTGGTCGGAAGGTACAATCATACAATCAACATCCGTACAAATATATTCAAATCAGTGAAGTGAGATATCATTAAAAATGGCACGTCTGAAAAGTGTTCATTATGATGAAATTGTCAGAATACTTAGGAAGCTTGGTATTACAACAAGTAACCCCCAGATGAGCACACTGCCTACTCACATATGACACACTAATGGAAGTCCACAAGGGAAACTCACTTCTAAATAGAAGAGTCTCCGAATGAGTTCCTTTGTTTGGTATTCCAACGCAGCCAAGCTACATAATTATTAAGTTTAAATGTGTGTGACTTTAGAATAATTTCAAATTGCGCCTAAAATTATGCCGCACGATATATAAATTTGGTTATTTTTTGGTAACAAGCTGGAAAAGTTGATTTTATTCTCTTAAGCCTCAGGGCTTATAACACAACGCGCTGAAAAGAAATGCATATTTAATTAACATACAGTGTGCTGCAGAAAAACGTGGCTCCGAGGTACAAAAACAGTCACAGTCAGAGATTTTCTTGTACTTCAAACTTTAAATTGAAAATGTTTCAATATCCAACGAATGAAATGACAAACTTTCGTTCTGATTTGTATAACGTTCCTTTTACAGTTTTCTTCCGTTACCTTTTTTGCGTGCTACACACTATAAATTCATCAAAGCAGAGTTTCGGTTTGAATAATACCACAAAAATCAATAAACTGGCGTACCACGGCAAATTTTTCTTCGAATGCCTTTTTTAATTGAATAGGGTTGGTAGGGAGCAAGCTTTTTTCTTGTGCTGAGTTTTTTGTATCCTCTACCAAGGACTCAACTTTAACAGCGGAGTTTTTTTATAAAACAAATTTTCATTGCATGTTTCTCGAAAGGGATACAGTAAAAAAGGAAAACTTTTACAAAGCTAAATCAAGATAAGTAAGAAAATGTACTAATGACGTTTATAGCGTACTCAAATCCAGCGTTTACTACCTTTTTATTGCTGGTTTTTTTCAAGTTTAAAAGAGAAAAGGGGCGAAAAAAAGAAAGCAGACACATTACATGCCGCCCTTTTACATGCGCAACTTAATTGCTACAGCAACCAAGCGGCGTACGGACGCATACAGGCGCACCAGGCCAGGCCAGGCCAGGCAGGGATATTGACGCAGGAGCACAGAAGCACGGCACCACAGAAGCACAGAAGCACATCAGTGACGCTTGAGCGAGAATGTGCGAGTGTTTTCTAATGCGCAAAGATATGCGATTTGCCATTTGTGCAACATTCTAACAGAGGCAAACGGCAAACGCAGAAGAAACCATTTAAAAGTGGCAGCAGAAGCAGCGCCAGCAGCAGCGTCTATAAACGAGCAAGAAAGGGTTAACATATGAGCCGCACTGAACTGCTTAGCTCCGTGCTGTGCGAGGGTTTTTTGGGGAAAAATGCTTTGATTGCTCAAAACTGCCAAAAGAATTTCCACAGAATTTGTCTTTGAACATTGTCATCAACAAAATGGGCCAAAAGGAAGTTAATACAAGGATAACTGCACGAGGCGAATGAGCAGGATGAGCTCAGGGATGAAGAGGAGTATACGCAGAAGAATGTTCCGAACGAAGTTAGCAGCGGGGTGGGGGCAAATGTAGCGAATTAGAGCAGAAATTGAGTTTTAGGTATTTAATTTAAAAAAATTGCTCCTGATTGTGCTGGAGCGTGTATGTGGCGAAGCATGAGTGCCTGTGTGTATGTGTCTTTGTGTGCGTGCGTGCAAGGGTTTCCATGTCAGTGTGGCGTGCGTGGATAGAAGATGGAATGTTGAATGTTACCAAAGCAATGAAATGAAATTAAGCCACATTAAAGGGGAAATTAATTCGGTTCACATTTATAGCAGGGAGCGGCTTGCACACAGCTCGCACACGCCAGCTCCGTGCAAGACAATTTTCAAATTGTTTGTTAAGCACTTTTTATTTCAATTTTAATTCTAATTGATTAAATGTGGCGTGAGTAAACGTTCAAATGGAATGTGGCGCAGTTCCCTCCCCGTTCAAACTTTGAATAAAGTTATATTCGATTTCAGCTCAGTTGACTGGACTATTGAGTGGGAAGCAAGCGCTTAATCCACTCTCTCTCTTTATTTCAACTGAAAAAAGCTGCAGTATTTTCAATTTAATGCTTCGTTAGTTGGCTGCATTGCAACCGCGCTGCGAGACTTCCGGGCAAAGCGTTTCGTTCGTATTCACAGAAAAAAACGAAATATGAAAAAATTCAAAGTTGCCCGCTGCATTGGAGCGGGGAGCCGTGTCCTCGTAGGCGAACACTGTGCTCCTCTAATGCCGCGTATCCTTCGCACTAAGTTTTTTTAATAAGAGCAACAAAAAAGTTCCACTTTTGTGTTAAAACTTTTCGCTTTTTTTCTGCTGCTCTGTTCTCATTTTGCAGTTTTATATGACTTCTTCTTCGCACATGCAAAGGAACGCACACACGCCGCCAGTCTTATGTCTGCACATACCGCTCTATAGTGATAGGTGCATACATGCGTGTGTTTGTCGATGTGTGTGTGTGTGGGAGCATAATAAAATAAAGGCAGCTAATTCCCACGCAACAGGATATTATCAAAGTTTGCTGCTTTGCTGCTATCCTACTGCAGCGCACATGTTCTCCTTTGCTCCTTCTTCGTCTTCGCCACTTTTGTATTTTTCATTTCAGTTTTCGCTCTTTTTTTGTTTAGCCTTAAATTTATTTCATCATCTTCGTCCTGTCATCACCTTCGCTTTATAGAAAAGACGGCACAGCATAAATTTCATTCATTTCTTGCCATATCTTATGATAAAATTAAGGACCATATGAGACCCTTTTTGTATGATTATGAGATTCCTTGAGCGAGCACTGCTGTGGATTTTTACATTATTGAAAATAGATTGCAATGCAGACAGGTGGGAATGTGAGTTTTATTAATAATTGAGCGTAGGAAGTAGTGTGTGGGATGGTGAAGGTGGAAGGTAATCAAAAATTAATATTGCTTACAGGACTTCAGAGAACTCAGCCATAGCCTTGAAACTCGAAGTCAACAGAAACTTAGATAGAAACGTGAGCAAAGTATATGCCTCCAGTGAAGGCATTGATACACTTAATCCACTCTTGTGCTGCTCTTCTGTCAACACAAAAAGCATGCTGAGTTGCACTTGGTTTTAAAATTAACCTCGGTTGTTGCGGAATTTTATAAGCTACGGGTATGTCACTACAGTATATCAAGGTACTATTAAAAATCTCACTTCAATCAGAGTTAATATTACTGACTAATTCTATAGAGCCCTTTTCCGGTACCACTCAGCAATTTGTTGGATACTGCAACCAATCCGGAAGTAAACTTCGCCCATATCCTTACATAGTTAATTTGAGATATGTAAAATTCTTGGTTTTGAATAGTTACGGTTCATCCAACTACATCGTCATAGTAATAAAGCAATCAAGGCACCAACTTATTTAGCTACATCCTACTCGGCATGCTTTTCTGATGCTCTGACAGAATTGCAACATACGAGTAATACAACGAAAATCAGTAGACTTGAAGGATACCCCACACTATTCTACTAAATGTAGAGTAGTGCTCTGAAAGAATTGCAACATACGAGTAATACAACGAAAATCAGTAGACTTGAAGGATACCCCACACTACTAGAGTACGATTTCTAATTGTCCTCTATTCGGGAATTTATTATGTTATAATTATGTATTATTCCATTCAAAACCCAAAACCTACAAAGAAAAAAAAAAGTTTTATAGTAATTTCGCAGGAGATTCAGTTTTCTTTAGCTGCGAATCCCAGCAATGATTCCCACTGCAGCCGAACTCTGTTCTCCTTTTACTGATCTGTTTTTAATTAACAACTTTCGAAAATTTTCTCTGATTATCACTCACATATGTAGACATAGGCACGTCACCATATAACCATGTATCCACAAACAGAAGATACACAATTTAATTAGTACAAGTATCACATGCAGATATTATCTCATCGCCCTTTGGTATCGATTTTACTTCTTGGGTGATTAATTATGATATCATCTGACAAATTATCCTTTTAAGGTCGGAAAAAATACCACTCAAGCATAAGAGGCCTTCTGTGTGCCAGAGAAGTGTGGCAAAAAAATAACTACACTGAAAATAAAACCAAAGAAATCTCGAGAGCATGTGTTCATGGTCCGCATGACAGCAGCTCCTGGCAGTAGTTACCCACTCATTTATCTCACTTTATGCGCTTTCCATCAGTGCCACTTACAAATTTAACCTTCTGGTGCTTCAAAATAAGTACGGCCATTATAATTAAGGACAATTACTTACAGTTTTTGCCCTATTTGCCATGCAAGCACACAGCCACACATGCACCCACAAGTGTATAAAGAGTGATACATTGTCTTTGTATTGGTGTATTGGTAATAAAGTACACAACGGCGCTTTTCAGTGATGGCAATAACGATAGCGACAATGACGCTGGCAACATTTGATGCTGATGATGATTTTGATGAATTATAAACTTCCTCTCACATGCACTTAAACCTCGCCCTGCCAAAACTTACCCCGACGCAGCCACACTGAAACATAGCAAATGCAATAAACGGAAGCGCCAGAGTGTTGCAGAAGAAGCAAGAGTGGCGTCATAAGCGCTGCCACAGCACCCCGGAGGGGCCCATGAAGGGAGCGCAGACTAAGTGCTTATTTCATTAAAAATGCTTTTTGGTATTTTTGACAGCACCTACAAAAATCAACAACAAAAACAACAACAAAAACAACAACAACAATGACACTTTTTCCCTTGCCTTCGCTTTGGTGCGGGTATTAATGTTCATGTTAGGAGCGCACTTTTTAATGAAGCTGCTTTTTACAACGTTGTTAAACATCAAAAACAATAAATAAAAAAAAGGTGGCAGTGGCAGCAGCAGAAAAACAATGAAGTAACAACAAACGAAAAAATGCGCATTTATGTTTTTGTCGTCTCAGCTTTTTATCGCTCTGAAGTACGCACACACACACACACACAAACACACACTGTAGCCCACACACACATATATAAGTCCAATACACAACCAACAGAAAAAGGAGGAAAATTGTGTGTCATTCAGTCTCTAAAACGCAGTTACAAACGCATTTTTGCTGTTTCACGTTTATGGCTTAACAACAAAACATTAAACATGTCCTTTTAACCGTTTTCTCGCGAGGATTTTCAACCAACGACACCACGCGCAAATACACAGAGGTACGCAGTCAACCCGCCAAAGCTGCTCACGGATATGACACACACTTCCCCAGCCCGATGTTAGAAGGACTTTTTCCAACCTAACGTAATTAATGAGTTCATTCGCTTGCTTGCCCCTCGTTGTTGTTGTTGTTGTTGTTGTTGTTGTTGCTGTTCTTCTGCTGGCAATAAAACTTAAAGGATAACATCGAAATTTATGAAGTTAGAAAATTAAAAAAGAGTATTGCTGGACCCCAAAGTAGCTTGACAACAACAGAGCGAGCGGGTACGCCATCCTCATTGCAAAGGTGCAAATCATGGAGAAACAAGACTTGTCGCAGTTATCAAGAATCGCCGAGAGCGGGGGGCAACTGTGCCATGAATTGTTGATGGTTGCGTAATGATAACGGAGAAATCATAAAAAAAGAATTAATATACAAGAAAAATATGCTGTGCGATATTAAAGCGTAAGACCAGCCCACCACAATGGTCTTAAGAGTTAGCCGCTGGCAGTAAATCAAGCACAGAATGGTGGAGTACATGAATCAAGAAGAGCTCCACTGGAGAGGGGCCAGAAATGGAGAGTCATGTGAAAGTAGTAGTAGTAGTACGAGTATTCAGGAATCAAAGATATGAGACGGGGTGCATAATGACTTTAGTATCCCCTCATTTAGGCTTCTCATACCCGAACTTACGTATATCTATTGGAAATTTTGTAAATTTTTTATTATCACGTATAATTGGAGACTCAAACTCAAACTTTCTCAAAGTTTCTTGCAATTGTTTTAGAAAATAGGATAATAAACTATATCTGAGTAAAAAATTCTCTAAACCATATATTTTATAGGCGGGGATTTACTTGTAGCTCACACTAATGACCACATATTGCGAATAGATTGAACGAAGAGTGTCATTCCACATCAATATAAAATGTACTCCAAATGATCTTTATAGTTGTATAGAACTAGGCTTCTTCTTGTACTTGCTATTGTACGCTAGATACGCTTATCTTTTTTTTCGATAGACCACACCAAGTTTTACCCAATCATTCCCATCACTTCAAGACACTTGCTCGAAAGAAACATGGTCCAGTCACCCAAACATCTGTCCAATGAGCGTTATTTACAATCTGCACTCTCATAGCAAATTTCCTCATTGAATCTTGTTTGCTGCCTAAGATGCTCGTAGAGAAATTTTGCACGGATGTCAGACTGCATGCGAATTGTAGAGTCACTGCTCATATAGTTACGAGGGCGGATTGATATTGAAGCTACCTAGCGCTAGATGGCAGCACAAACACAAAACCTTTTTTTTAGAAATTGCGATCTGTCAAACGTCAGCTGTTAAAATTTCACCCAAATTCATCGATTAGTTTATTTGTTGTAGTCGTTTGAAGTAAGCAACTTTTGTGTTTCTTGAAAAATGGAAAATTGCGAATTTCGTGCAGTGATTAAACACTATTATTTGAAAGGGAAAACGGCGAAAGAGACAAAAGAAAAGCTCGATAAACATTACGGTGAGTCTGCTCCGTCAGATTACATGGTAAAATATGGGATTCCTGAATTTAAACGCGGCCGAACAAGCACTGCAACAATACCATCAACAGGAAGGCCAAAAGAGGTGGTTACTGAAGAAAATATCAAAAAAATCCTCGATATCGTTATGAATGATCGCCGAGTCAAGTTGCGTGAGATTGTTGAAATGGTAAACATATCATATGAACGTGTGTTCAATATTTTGCATGAACATTTGCATATGAAAAAGCTATCGGCAAGATGGGTGCCGCGTTTGCTCAGTGTCGAACAAAAACGAGTTCGACAGACCACTTCACAGCGGTGTTTGGACATGATAAAGCGTAATCCTGTTGATTTTTGGCGTCGATTAATAACTGTTGATGAAACGTGGGTCCACCACTACACACCTGAAACCAAAAACCAATCGAAACAATGGGTGGAAGCTGGTGGAAGTGCTCCGAAGAAGGCGAAGGCAGTGAAATCGGCTGGCAAGGCCATGGCCACTGTATTTTGGGATGCACACGGAATATTGCTCATCGATTATCTTGAAAAAGGATCCACAATCACAGGAAAGTATTATCGTGCATTATTGGATCAATTGATAGATGCAATCAAGGAAAAACGACCACATTTAAAGAAGAAAAAAATGCTCTTTCTTCAAGACAACGCACCTGTTCACACAGCATTGGATACGATGCTAAAATTACGTGAAATACACTTCGAATTGGTAAATCATCCACCTTAGAGTCCAGATTTAGCTGCTAGTGACTTTTTCCTGTTTCCAAACTTGAAAAAGTGGCTCGCAGGAAAAAGATTCATCTCAAACGAAGAAGTGATTACCGAAACTAACGCGTATTTTGAGGGGTTCCCGAAATCGTACTATTCAGATGGTATAAAAAAGTTGGAATATCGTCTTACTAAGTGTGTCGAAGTAAAAGGAGACTATGTTGAGAAATAAATGGTTTTTGAAAAAAAAAAATGTTTTTTTCCTACTTAGGTAGCTTCAATATCAATCCGCCCTCGTATAAGTGAATTAAGGAGAGGATATCTAAAAGGGAATTTATTTATAATATAACTAGAGAAGTGTTTTTAGAATAGTCAGTCACAGAGAAGTGTTTTTAGAATAGTCAGTCACAGAGTCTATTGTACACCTGTTATGCAAGTGTCCAGCGCTATCCAGAAGGAAGCGCTTTTTCCTGGGCGCTTTCTGGACTCTTTGGGAGATATCCCAAGTAAAGAGATAAGCTCCATCAACTGCTTCATTAAAAGCTCCAAATGGCTGGACCTTTGTAAGGGATGGGACATGGTGTTTCATGCGGTATCAGAGCCTTCTATTCTGCCTTTTCAGTGAATACTTGATTCAATCGCAGATCCCTGACCCACACATTTCCAGAAAAATTGGGAGACTTCCGCATAATTCAAAATTCTTGACTGATCTACAAAAAAGATTTCTGCAAAATTGCCAACAAAGAAGGCGTAACCAGAACAATAACTAACCACAAAATCCGTTCAATTGGAAAGAGTTTCGAAATTCTGCCTCGTGAAATCTACCGAAAGTCAAAGCAGTCTTTCAATAATGAGATTAACATTAGGATCGTTGATTTCAAACTCAATTAACTTACCCACAATCCTCCCCATCTTCAGAACACTCCATAAAACAAATCAAGCTCAATGGTTACGCTCGTTCTCTGTGAATGAATTTCCACCAAGCAACTTATACCCGTAAATCCTGGAAAGGCATATCAAAACATTCAAAATGCGTGATGTTTAAATAAAAGCTGTCATAAATCAAAAATGATTGCCCAAACTTCCCCCGGAGCGCTGCGAGTGTTCTAACCGCCGCTCTGTTTGCGTATTTTAAATATTAAACAATACTGAAAGATCATAACATCAAAAGGCTTATTACGAGTATAACAAACACACAGAACGAGGAGCTGTCATAAACAGACGAAACTGGGCTGAACTCAACTGAACTGAACTGCGCGGAGCTTGTGCTGTGCTGTGCTCAACCGCAGCCAATAAATAAAAAGCTGTGCAGATGCGTTGAGTGTGAGTGTGTGTGTGTGTGTGTTTGTGAGAGTGTGGGAGTGGGATATGCAGCATGCAAAATGAAGCAATAATTCTGCAAACAATGGAAGCGGCTGTCAAGCTAAACAAAATCAAAAAATGAACAAACAACTTTTTTAAAAACGCATAAAAACACAACAAAAAAGTTGAAGTGAACAAAATGGCGAAGTAAGACGCAAAAATTTTATGGCATGGCCGCAAAGTTTAAAGCCTTCCAGGAATTGATGCGGACAGACAACGGAAAAAGTGGCACAGTTGCGATGGGTGCGTATGAGTAACAACAACAAATAACAAGACACCGACGAGTAATAAAAAGGTTTTCATACGCAATTTACAGAGAACACACACACCAACACAGAAGTAACTAAAGGGCTTGTATTGGGAGTGTGATGCTTCCACTGGTGGGTATCTCCATGTGTGTGTGTGTGCGCGTCTGTGGTAATCAGTTGCAAGGGCTCACTTAGCTAGGGGCCAGTCTGAGTTGCTGCCAGAAATGAGTTATGCCCATATGAGTCTCCACTTGGCGCAATCCCAGCACGTGTGGAGAAGGAGCATCCGCCTGCCCGCCTCTCGCAAGTGCTGTCAGCTTCACTCCGACTGCGCGCAAATGAAGTTATTTTTATATTGCTACAAAGCAGACACACACAAATATATTCGCCGCTTAATGAGAAAACTTTTGCGCTTATCCCAGAGATTTGCCATTTTCCTATCTTGTGTCGGCAGAAAATCCCCTTCACTCGGAGAAGTCGTTGGCAAAAACTTTCAGAGACGTCCGCATTCATTAAGGATACTTCGTTGTTGTTCTTGTTGTTGCTTTCTTTTACGTTGCTGTCTTTTTTTTGTGTGATTCTGGTGTCATTCAAATTCGCAGAGTGAGTGGCGTATTTGTCGATGTTTGTTAAATGCAGAAATTACAACAAAAAAAGTTGAATACAAAAAAAAAATTACCCAACAGCAAAAACAGAATGGAAAGTTTTCTCCTTCCTTCCTTCGTTGCTTTCTTTCTTCCTTCCTTCCTTCCGTCCGTCCGTCCTTTTTGTTATGCTACGCTTATTTCTTTAATTTTCTTGTCTTGTCCTGCGTTCCCCCTCCATGCAAATAATAACAAAAAGTTTTATTATTAATTTTGCTTAATCGAAATGCCGCAATTAACTATGCAGCAAAGTTCCGCATGAGTTTTTATTTCACTTCCGCTTCTCTTATTTTCCATCGCCGCTGTTCCCCCATTTGTCTTTGTGCTTCTCCGCTCCTTTACTTTTATAGCATTCGGTGTTGTTTCCGTATTTTTTATATTGCTCAGTTCGTCTTTTAATGTTAAAGATTTATGAACAAATAACTTACTCGTAATTAGAATGCTTAAAGTTTTCCGCAGTTCTCCCGTGAGCGGGGCATCGAGCACGTTTTCACCGGTGCGATGAACGCATTTCTGAAAACTTTGTAAACGCAATTATAATTAAGTTAAATGTTTAATTACGATCCTTTTTCTGGCTTCAATACCCCGGCAGCGCCGTCAGGTGGAAGACTAACGACATTATTGCTTCAAGCTGGCGAATTTAATGTTTAATGACGCATTATCCTTCAGTGGGAATATGAGTAAAGACTCATATTATTAAAGACCAGCGAAAAGGTTCTTTAACACCTTTCTGGCATTTCCATTAATGTTCGATCATTTATCGTATATGCCACATGCTTCCTTCTTCATATGGTACTCCTAGTCCTCGAATTACTTATCTGATTCAATATAAACCATATGCCACTGCCATTCCCATTTCTTACAATCCTGACAGAGCTGTCATCCATTAATATTAGGGACATAGCAAGGTTCATCAAAGTATCAGGATGGTTTCCTGCAACATGACGGGGGAGTCGTGCCTTTCCTGGAGCTGTCCTTGCGCTCGTCTATTCAGTCATCCAATTTACTATGACAGAAAGGATGATGATTAAATCTGGGCCTCCACAAGAGAAAAGTTACTGTAACCTGAAAAGTTGTCAAGTGATAGTTCTGAACTATCCCACAGAAAACCGGTAAATTATGTATAATATATTCAGAGTGAAGAACGGTGTCAAGCTATGTTTCCCTCATAAATTGATTTGAAACATTATTGGAAGTCCTTATCCCTGGACCGACTTATAAGATTCCTAAAAGAGTCAAAGAAGTTTCAAAAGGTGTGACTTCTCTTTCACAATCCTCTATCTCCCCCTTCCACCAATATTTCCAAAGTTATAGCACAATGGGCATTAGTGCCTCAGTGCTTAGAGACCTTATTTTCCGGCGCTTCTCCGGCCTAACCCAATTCTTTGAATTATTGAAATTCTTAACTCAGTTTCTACAATTATTGGCCACAGAATTCATAGAATATACACAAATTTCAGTAGAGCAAATCCGATTAAATCTCCATCCAATTACTCACTGTTGAACACTATCCATTAATCTAGTTTCCTACTCTAGTTTTCTAACGAGACTTCCAGAACTGATAGATAGACCCATGGAATATCTCACTACGTTTGTGGGAGGGAGTTATGTTTTCTTTGTTTCATCAACAACTTCAGATGAGATTATAGAATAGCATCGTAAAAGTTGATACAAAATCTATATGCAAGGATGCGGTTCCGCTGTTTCAAGTCTTCCAGAAATTCTTCTAGAAAAGAGTCGGAAAGTAGTGTTTTATAAACCAAGCTTTTGAGTGGAAGGAAATATCGAGTTCGTTCTAGATTGAAAGGCAATTATAATTATTCAGATAGTAAGGACCTACTTGGGAGATTCTAGTATTATAAAAGATATCAATGGAAAATTTATTATATTAAATGTATGTTTTTCAAATATTGTTCAATTAAAAGTGAAAGAAACCGACTCAAAGCTGGAAAGCAAATCAGACCTAAAAAAAATGTGATAGAGACAGACCAAAATCTAACTGGGGTCTTGCTACCACTCTTTTCATCGGAGAATCATTGAGTTGAGGTCCTCATAGAGTTGAGTCCCCGACTATTGTTGTAATTGCATTTGTGGTTACGCTCACATGACTACGTGAAAGATGTGGAACAAAATTACATATTTCCTTATATGATTCTCTCGTTGGCAGGGGTTCCCACCGCACCACTCCTGCAGACTCACTTCAATGGGTTTGAGTGCATTTCTGTGTGTGGCTGTTGACTATTTGTCATGTACTCTTCAGGCTCAGTTGGCTGCCAAATCGCCATTAATTTAAATTTGGAATGCGCGAATAATGGCATCCTTTTGGACCCTCCCGAGAGTGTACAGCATGCAATGAATTTTCCCTTTCCCAAGCCACTGCTCAGCTACAGCGGGCGAATTTTTTTGGCTCACTGTAAAAGAACGCCGAGTCGTACATAAAATAAATATGAAAATTCTCACTACTTCGGAATCCCTCGAGCAGGACAAACAAGTGCCAAATAAAATATTGATTGATACTGCATTTTCTTGTAACAACCCGAGAAGATGTAATGTAATACACTTGAAGCATGGCGAAAGGAGCACAAACCACGGCAAAGTAACACGAAAAATATTATGCTTGGAGCACTGCCAAGTCAAAGGGAATGTTTAGCAGTAGTCACGGGAAATGCAAACAGCAGAGTCGAACAGTGTGCGATGAAAAAATGCAGGCAGAATCATGTGGGCTAGTAAAAAATAAGTGCTATCTGTGCCACAACAACAACAACAACAACAACAACAACAGCAGCAGCAACCACGAAAGGGGCGTCCTGAAACAACAAACCGCACAGAAGGCCAACAGGATAACAGAAGACGAGTGCGGCGGACGGAAGTGAGAAACTCGTGGCTGAAGTGGGCAGCCCGTGTGTACGGGCATGTTTTGAGGAACGTGGCGGCATTGCCTGCGGTATGTGGGCATAACTTTTTATAACTTATTGATTTTCCTTGCTTCCATGCCATTATAACGCCTGTTATTGTAAAACTATTTTTTATGTCAAGCGTTTACACTTGGCTGTGGCGTGGTTTCAATTTAGTCATAAAAAAATGAGCGCTAACGCGAAGACACGCTACGCTGGCGACGATGTGTTCCCAGTAGTCTGTGCCAGTAGTCTTGAGGTGCTCGTGCCTCGTCAGTGGGGGTGGCCATTACTTTCGGGGTCAAATTGGGTAATTTGTCTGGAGCGGATATGAGCCTGTCTCGCTTTATTAGAACGAGACAGATGTATCGATACGTGGTGGCAGCGGGTCCTGCACTTGCCTGCAAAGGAACTCGTTGCTTTCTTTCCTATGTGTGTGTGGGTGTTAAACATTGATTACTATTTAATGAGGGGTAAATGTGGGCAGCAAGTGCTGCAAATTGTCTTGAAAGCTTTGTGAAATTATGCCTCCGCTTTGGGACGTATTAGTCGCAAGTTGCTTCCTTGGCTGTTGCATTTTTCAACTTTTCACACATTTTCCTTTTTTCGTACTCGTAATTTAGTGAATTCTTTGCTCCACTTTGCTTTGGGTTTTTCTTTGTTTTGGGTAACTTTTTAACAACAGCCCGCATGATTTTTGCTGCTGCTGCTGCTTCGCTTGTTTTCATCTCAACTGTCAAAGTTTCCATTTTTTCAGCTTTTTTCTAGTACAGTTTCTTTCACGCGTTGTTTTTATAAGAAAATTTCAACTTTAACTGCAAACTTGTAACTTTGGCATTTCATTTTTTGGTGTTTGTGCAAGTTTGCTGCAAGTAAAAAGTCCTTCTTCTGCATATGACTGCGTGTATACAGTGTATATGTGAGCATGTGTGTGTGTTTCCCGTGAAGTTTCCTGCATTTTTTTTAGACTGAATTGAAATATGAAAAGTAGTTAAAACTAAAAATGAAAATTCGTAATGAAATTTTGTAAATGCAAACTCCGTGCAACACTGCAGAACGAAGTCAAGAAACTTGTGGAAATAAGTGTAGAAGCATGGAGCAAATTCTTTGTCAGTTTGGGAAGTCACAGTTTTAAGTGCAGTTTAGTAGAAAGTTATTAAGTGGCGAAAGGATTTGGAGAGTGGATTTATAGCACACACTACAAAAATTACGTGCTTCAGAATAAATATATTGGCAGCTGTTTGTTAGTTATAGTACATAAAATATACATTCAAGTGAACTTGAAGAGAAGTCTTCATTCAAATTCAGAAGCTCAATTTATGTGAGAATGAGTTTTCCTCATGTAAGTGAGAGTGTCCTTATCATTGGCTTGACAATAAAGAAATAGCACCAGTCGCTCTAAATCGGCACTGCAGAGTCGCTTCATTTTATAGTCTTTCACAACTTGTACGGCCAAAAACATCAGTCAACTCTGAGCTATCTTTTACTTGACTTTATAAAAATTATTTTAAAAAATATATAATTTATATTAAATTTTATGTATAAAATTCATGGCAACGTGGGATGCATTTTGATCTAACCACCTTATTTCACTTGTTTCTTAGGGTTATACTGATCAGTCCTGTTTTGTCCTACTTTATTATTAACTAGAATATCCTACCTTTGTTTGGTTCTTTTTAAAGAAATTCTACAATCATCTCTTGTGACAACTCTATTTGGCTGGGATTAAGAACTCACCGGGTTCCAGGGGTCGTTAACAGAAATTCAACAATTTAATCGCTTGTAATATTTATCTATATATACTTTATTTTTCAACTAGATAAAGTATTCTGCTTGTTTTATACAAATAACCACTTTCAAGTATGTTCTTTTTGTTGCTCACTGTTGTTGGTGATCGGTGTTCACGCTGGTCTCCACGAGGGTCGGTGAAAAACATAAACTCCTGGCTCTGTCTAAAGTGTATGTAAGTCCCAGAGAGATGCAGCGAATACCATAAACTCCTGGCTCTGTCTAAGCCGTATGTAGGTCCCAGAGAGTAGCAGTGAAAACCATAAAGTCCGGGTTATATCTACTATATAAGTAAGTCCCTATAAGAGAGTCGATGAAAACCATAAACTCCTGGATCTGTCCAAAGTATATGTTAATATATTTGGTCGGTTTGCGGCTTTTGAATCGTAATTAAGAGTTTAAGGTGGTACTCATAATCTTCGTAGTTTAAAATCTGGAATGCTTGTTGAGAATTTTCAACAAAATACCGTATGGTTAAGTTAAATATTATCTGTGACAAATACATGAAGGATATTTCATTTCATAGCATATTTCTAAGGTATCAAAAACACAATTGTGGTTCCTTCTCATAAAATTAGTATTTATATATCTGTAAATTGAGAAATAAATGAATAAGTAAGAAAATATTGAGTCTGCCTCATTGGTGTACTTCTCACCTGCTGTCTCTAATAACAATGTTACCTTCAATATTTTCTGAACAATCCAAACATATATAAAATAAAAGAATTTGCTGGTTTTACTGCCTAAAGAAATCCTTAAGGTTTCAAATGGATGACCCTTTACATCTTTCAAGTTGGAAGTATCTTGCAAAAGTCCCCGCTATGCATGTTGGTTTCTAAATAGAGTATATTCCAAAAGCTGTATGCTATAATGTTTGACTCCCCATGAAGGCGTTTCAATTATAGATGAATTCAATAAGATATACTGAACTGGATCTCTTAAGCGGATTAACTCGACTATAGTTTCTTTCATGGTGAGATATCAAATGAGATTATCCTAAACACTTTCCCGAAACATAATTTCTGATAAGATAAATGAGCGAACAATTACAAAATAGTTCCAAGAACTAAAGCATCCGCTATTGACGCACACTAATATCGTCCGGTATACTCTGAGCCCTACCCTTAAAATCAATTTGACTTCAACTCGGCAGGGCTCTACCCATAAGCTGGAAAATTCATTGATATTTTTACGAACAATCTTCTATAAGAATACCTGGAATAGCTTTTGAACCCGTTTATCGCCATGCAAACCAATTGAATATGCATAAAAATAACAGATCAAAATGTTATACTCAATTAAGTTTTCAATTCTCAGCATTCTGACACACATTATAAAAATTCAAAAACTAAAATCACCTTCAGCTCACTGCTGCCCCTAAAATTGCTCACACAATTTCGCAAAGCCATAAAAATTTATTATACTTATAAATAAAAATAAACAAATGAAATTGCAATAAAAAAATAAGTATTTATACGAGTATATAAAAATATGGGTAAAAATAAATCACGTTTCTAGGTCAATTTATACGCTTCAATACCAGTAGCAACAAACACACATGGACTCACTCACACACTTGCATATGAAGGCATAGCTCTATACATAGAAGTGCATTGAAATATGCACACACGCCACCAGGCAAAAGCAATAAAAAACACGCTTGTACCTGGGAAAAAAAGTATGCTTAAATTTAGATAAAGGAAATTGCACAGCACAAATGCTAATAAAATTTTATAGCTAGGAAGAGAGAGAAGGAAAGCAGAACAATGACGTCATATTGCTGAAAAATTAAAACCAACATTTGCGTGGTTTGCCACAGTCAGTTGGTGCATTTAAATGTGAACAAAGTCAATCCTGAATGAAGCTACGAGTATATGCGGAATTGCCATGAACAAAATCCCTGCGAGAGTAGAAAAGAAAGTCAGGCATTCTAGACGAAGCGTTACTTCAGAGTGATGTGAGAATACAAATGAAAGTCGGTTTACTTTAGACAGATTACAAGGGGAGAGGAATACTCTGATCCCAATCGCTTAGAAAACACGCTTCACTCAAATCAGGTTTGTTACAGGATTAAACTGGCTGAAATGTCTAAAAGTGCACTTCTCTATGCACAGAAACGCATACAAGCGCGACTCTGTAAACATGTCGGCGTGCACACACATGCATCTTCACTTATTCGTTAGCATATAAGAGATATTCCAGTTGGATTAAAATTTGATGCCTTTCAAAAATTTTCTGCTTTGTAGGCATGAAATTAATTCTCCTGACGTTCGGCAGTTTTTCCATCAATATCCAAGCTCTCACATCCTGAGAATTAGAAGCAGTGAGAACAGAGTAAACCAGTTCTCATTATACCATAAACCGCACCACAATGGCGCGAATTCCTGTAAACAACAGAGCCAAAGGAGTTCTGAGGGTATGGGGACATAAAGTACTCCCTTCTCAGGCTGGAAACCATCGTACCTTCTCATATTGTTTTAGCGACTAAACTAGTTTATAAATAGCTGCCAGTATAACTGGAGATATTCACTTTTAACGTTTTTTATGTAAGCCCTCTCAATGGCAGCGTACTGAAAATGCTGCTCTCTCTTGAAAATCACATACTGTGAGCTGGTTTTTCTTTCATGTTCCATCACTGATTTCTGTTAACTTCTCTTATACGACTGACTGGCTTGAATATACCATAACAGAAATGTTGCTCTCATTCGCAGCACTGACCATCATGAAACTGGTTCCGCCACTTTGCATCACCGATCGATATTCGATCATGCTCTCTAAAATGCGTTCATGGTGGCTCCGCTCTCTGCAGTAAACAACTTCATATTCAGCAATTGCACAATACCAGCCGAGTCAACCATTCTCTCCGTCACTGTACATGAGTATCAAAGATTATGCTCACTCTTAATGTTGTGCGATACAGTGCTCTCCCTTGCTGTTCCCTCCGTGAACGATGCTACGCATTTTATGTGAGACCAAATTTTGTGACCTGGTCCAGCTTTGAAAATATATGTTTTTAGTGCTATTGTTGTTGTTGTTTTTTTATAGTTCTGATTGTTGTTATTGTTGTCGCTGACCTTCTATTTTAACATTTGTGTTTCGTCTCACGTTTCTCACGTCGATTTCTTTAATGCCTCGCTTCTACCCAAGCGGGCACCCGCGTCGGTCTGAGCCGAGTTTCTGAGCCTAAGCGTGCGTCTTTAGTGAAAAATCTCGTTTGTCTGTTTGGAGTATTGTGTTCATTTCGTATTGTGTTTTGTTTTTGTTGTTGTATCTGGTGTTGTTGTTGTATTCGACTCGCGTCGAATGAGGCCTATTTACCGACCCAACCAATATGAACTCTTGACTCTTCGGCTGTACACTTTTTTCTTTATCAGAGTTTCGTCATATTTTTCGTGCTGCCTGCGCCACCACTCTGGTGCGTTTGGATATGAATGCGTAAAAAAATTTCATTATATTTTGTATGTTGCAGTTGCGTTGTTAATGTTGTTTTTGTTGTATTCGTATAGTGCGTAACTAGCAATTTGGAAAAAGTTTGAGAAATTTATTTTTCCATTTAATGCAATAACTTTAATGCGAGAAGAAAGTGGAGGTACAATAATTATTGGCCTCTTGCAACTTAAACGCCTATGGGTATGTATAGATGGAATCGTTAAATACAACAACAAAATGTTGTTTTTTAATCTATTAAAATTTACAAATAATAAAAATATGTATTATTAACTAACTATAATAAAAAAAAGTTACGATTTCACAATTTTCATGGATTTATTTCCATTTTTATCTATGGGGAATGCAGTTGGAAATGACGGTAGGATCAATCATATCCAGTTAAGAACAATATTTTAGTGTTTGTAGATCATCAAGTCAATTGGAATCTTTTGAGTTCAATTTTACACTGATAAACAGTTAAATAATCAGGTAATCTTCCATAGAATAGTACAGAAAACTTGCATTACTTAAGAGTATTATTTGTAATATTATTATCAAAAGCACCTTTCATCTAATTTAATTATATGTTCTTAATAGTATATATTTTATTTTATGTTATTATAAACTTACAGGAATATACCACCAACTCTTTTCAAATGAATACGAAATATCAAATGTTCCAAAAGTACCCGAATTTTGTCAATAAAACTAAAAAGGTTTAACTGTTCATTGATAAAAATAATTATTATATCTTATACCATAATAAATTATGTCTACAATGGATTGGGGGAATGAGTACTAACTATCAAGGTCTTCGACTCGAAGAGAAAACGATTTTTTAGAAGGATCTTTGAGACCAAGCCCGGGGCAGGATTTGATCGTGCGACCCTCTAATCATTGATATTTATGTAATTCCCTTCAATGTAATCTCCATGATAATCTCAATACACATATTCCAACGCTTCTTCCCATCCTCAAAACACTTTTCATTGGCCGATTTTGGAATCGCCTTCAGCTCCTTTTACGAATTCCCCTTTATCGCTTCAGCAAGTAAGATAGAATAAGAAGTACTAAAAGTAAGTTAAACAATTTTCAAATCACCGAGTACATTACTAGCCTTCCTACCATTACAAGACTCAGGTTGATTTAGGATTTTTAGGAGCATAACATTCATATTTTCTGATTGGAAAATAATACCATTAAGTAAGTTAGGTTAGACTAAGACTCACTTAGGCCTGTTCAACGTTCAAGGTTCCATGAAGTAATTTGCTTAGGTAGGCAGAGTTCGCAAAGAACCACTTGTCAAATCCACAAAATTCTATAAGAAATATTTATTTTTTTTTAACTCATTGGAAATGTTTCGATAACATTTTTGCTGCGACTCACCAAGGTACCGATGCATACCTCAATTGTGGAGAGCTGAGGGGATTACTTCATGATTAGACAATCACACATTGAGATATAATAATAATGAATAATAGGGACAAATAATATGGGGCATCTACTTACAAATGTGCCAGCCGGCCTCCTTGGTCTAGTGGTAACCATGCTACTCTCACGGTTTTATTATCCCGAACTGGAATCCTGCCCAAACCATAGCCTCGTACACTGCACTTTTTATATATTTTTGTCATGGAGTGAAGCCTTAGTCTTCTTAGTCACACATACCTCCAAAACCCTTGTACCCATAGTTTATTAATGTGTAAGGTAAATAAATAATTCAAATAAAAAGAAGGTATATGAAAGTACTACTAGTTTGAAAATGTAGATTTTTTTTTTGGCTACAAACAACCAACTTCCTTTTCTAAAGTATTTTGTCATCTAAACTCAAAACCTGCCGTCAAAAAATCAAAGTTCAATCCTTTCTCGAATAGTGTATAATCATTTATATTCAAGTTATACAGAATAAGTTACATTATATTCGATGAAATCTAAAGTAATTTTATGTTTGTGGATTTTTTTTATATATATATATTCAGATCGATTTCTCGTATTAATGCTCAACATCAATCTCCTAGTAAATTCTCGGCCAATATCTCTCTAAGAACTCTTTAATTTCTCTTGTCAAATAGAACTCAATCCTTTTGTGGCAATAGGGCCAACATCGATATATCTCAGAAACGTTTTGATTTGGCCATTTTTTGATGTCAGATTCATTACCAAAAATTATTTATTTATTTATTATTATATGTACAATAATTATAAATAATTAGAATACATGATAAAGGAGCACTAGCTGCCAAGGCTTTTGGCTCTCTGGTACATTAGAAAATTGTATTAGTTTATTGTAGCAAAATTTTTGGAAACTAGTATAATAATTGAATTTTAATCATAACAATAACCACAGTTTTCTTCTTTTAGAATTGTCAACTCATAGCAAGGATACTTTAAGCGCCTCCCGATAATAGCTAAGAATTCGGTATTCATATTGTGTAATTTTTTATTTATGTTCGCCACATCATAACCAACTTCTATAGCAATTTCCTATACTACAACATAATGATCATAAAACATCCTAACACTGTACTAGCATAGTCATTTCTGTTGATTTCATTACATTCAGCAGCCATTTGTTAATGTTTATGTAGCCCATGAATTGGAAGAGTAGTTTGGAAACATATCACAGTAGTCTTTGATGCAACAAACCAAGTAAATTTTCAGTATACATTAACTGTTGCCTTACGTTGACCCTTTGCTGGTAAAATGATAACCAGTTTTCAAATTATAAGCCACTGTCGGCGTTTAAGGCATCGTCTCAGTGTCCACTGACTGATTCTAACAATCAATTGTTATTAGGTATGAGGATCCTTTCTAGCTTGGTTAATTTTGGAAACTTATTCCTTCATGATGCTCAGGCTATGGGGGGCGACCGGGCTGGAATGAGAATTTGTGATGTTGTGATCATATTTTAGAATAGGTATTATTCTGAAGATATAGGAAGGAGTTCCCAAATAAATAAATCAGTGAATGAATCGCCCACCTCAATGACCAATTGTGTGAATTTATAATAAAAAATCATAATAATGAAGAAAATATTGTAACAATACCAATAGATGAGAGCAATTTAACGAAACAAAAAGACAGGTAATAGAGTAGTTTCGAGTGTCGTGGACTGCGGCAGTACATGGACACAATTTGATTAGTTCATTCACCAGCATGCGGTTAAAGTAGTTGTCTATATGGACAGAGTACAATAGCTGAAGGCCCAGGTGCGATTCCTGGGAGGGTTCAGAGTTGGTGTGCTGCTGCTTTTTGATACATTGTATCTACTTGGGGAAAATTTGTCTCTCCTTGAGGACAAGTGGCGTGTCCGAAATAGCTATAAGATCTGCCAAACTATTTACAATAATTCTGCTTCTGAAAATGATTACGGTAGCATAACCACATTTGCACCAACAGTGTACACATGCTTCGCAAAAAATTCGTTCAGAAATGCTCTCATAAAACTGAATTTGACGATTACTGATTAGGTTAAGTTGAGTTGGTGTCCTTAAACTCACTTAGGCCTGTTCAAAGTCCATTGTGGCGATTGCTGATTAATTCACATAAAAAATAATATTTGGAAAAGTTGATGAAAAATCCAATATCTGATTTACATTGTTGCGATAATTCAACCAAATCTAGTAATCGGCTTTAAATATCTATTCTTATTATACTCATATAATTTTTATAAATAACAGTGCCTTTGAATTCTGCATCGAATTTCCTGGTATATTCACGCAAATATTTATCAACACTCATTTACGAAAGTATCAATAAAATGATTAAAAAATCTGACGCCCTCATTTCAAATGTATCTTCATATTCAAAGAAAAAAATACAAGAATAACTAATAAGGAGTCGAACCTGGTTCTTTGATTCGACCAGACCTAAAGAAAGTTCAGAATTCATTGTACCACGAAAGCTGATAATAATTTATCCACAGCACTGCAAACTTTTTTATTACCCAGTTATCGGCCTTTTGGCGATATCTCGTTATTTTATTCTCAATATTATTATTACTTAAAAAAACTTACAAACTTGTTTGAGAAATACGTGGGCCTAAGGCTGTGCTCTTTGACCCCACCTCACTTGAATTAAGGATACAATGCCTTAATTCAACCTTAAAAAACAACTAAAATATACAGTATCACACATTTCGGATACGCCAGCGCAAAACAGCAGGGGAAACTCTTCAGTTCTTAGGATAGGTTCTCATATGCTCATATGAATATATGTCTGTGCGTGTCTCTCTCTCTGTGTGAGTGCGTGTTTGTATTATAATAAAATGTTCAATATTCAAACAATACACAATAAGAAAGCCCACTTATAAACGGATCTCCCATTTTAGTAACACCCAAAATGTATCCCTTTACTCCACCAAAAACCGTACTCCATAGTATCCTTTTAAGCTAATGCCACTATAGTCTATGCGTGTGTGTTAGTGTGTGTGTGTGTGTCGAATTCATAGCAAGCACAGAGTCAGTTGTTGTCTTTTTACATTGTTTCCACAAAAATATCATTGCTGTGGCATTTCATTAGTTTAAGTCTGACCAAACTAAATTCGGCTGGTGTGGTCTTGAAGGCAAGGCAACTGTAGCAACAACTACAACGAAAAGAAAGCCTCTTACAAATTGTTAATAATGATAAATGATTTTGTTGGAACACTCCCAAGGATTGTACTGAAGATTTATGGATTTTTAAGTAGTTATTTTCGTAAGGTTTCTTGTTGTGTTCTGCACTGCTGTGTTGTTCGCTCACACACAAAGTTTTTAGTTTTAATTATTAAAATTTATTTGCTTAAAGGATCCCTGCGCAGAACTTTTTCGAAGGACTTCTCAGTTGTTGGAATATTTGCAGTGTTCGCCTTTTTGCAGTCGCAATAAATTTTGGGTTTCTGATTTGTTTACTGTGATATGATTTATACCCGAGGGCATACACACTTCAATGTGGATGCGTCGAAGGGCAGAAGAAGCCGAACTACTTTTAAAATTTTAATCGATGGATGTGGGAGATATCAGATTATGAAGATAGTTAATTTAATAATAGAGGGATCAGTAACAGTCGAAAAGAATAGTCAAATAGTAGTAGAACTACTCTCACTGATTATGAAGTGAGAATTAACCAAGTTCCATTAAAGTGTAATTAATTGAATAATAGTCGGTTGCAGTATTGATTATTATGTGTAGGGAATTAAGCACTGCGACCTTTCCATCATTGTGCCCCTGCAGTATTGATACTAGAATGCAGGTCGAGACGTTATAGTAAATTTACTGCGATTCGATGGAACGTGTTTAGGATAGGATAAACTTGGAGGATATAAATATCAAAGTTATTATGTATATTCTCCAATAACTTGAATAACTTGTACTCCAAGAAATCCCGCCATAACATTGCGAAATTTCCTTGCGTGGATAAAACACTCATGGTTGTGTCTCTCAAATATTTGTTCCATAAAAATGCCTTCCGGTCTCTCAAATAATTGTTCCATAAAAATTCCTTCCGGTCTCTCAAATATTTGTTGCATAAAAATCCCTTCCTATCATTAGAATGATTTTTTTACGGGCTACCAAAACTATCGGAGGTTTGATGGTATGATCGGTGCTGCTGATCCAGACGCTCATTATATAATAAGATATACTCTTATCTTTCTAGTAACTCAAAACGAACTGTTTATGGCCTGTACTGTATTATAATGAACGAAACTCCACGAACTCAGCATCTATTAACCTTGAAGTCAAGTCTATAGTAATGTCGAAATACATGAATTTTTCCTCAGAGTATATGAGGAACATGTCCTGCTAAAGATGGAATTCTTACCTCTCATAGAAGTCCATATATACAACTATGCACAACTAAAGTTACGCGTGCCCAAATCGAGGCTGGTATAACAAGAAGCTATATAATGCTTTCGAAACTTCCAATTGGCCTATATTAGTAGACGACTCTGAAATCGGAAGATGGGTATTGAACATAGTAGTGCAAATTTAAGAGATAAGTACTTAGAAAGATTTTCTCTTCAGGAAGTGATGAAAATAACGACTTTGGAACATGCTACAATTATGTTTGACTAAGTAAATGCGATGTGGAGCACATTGTGAAAAAGGCAAAGACAAAGCGAACATACCGAGCTACGAATACAAACCATAAAATATGTTTGGAGACTAAAAACCCTTCTAGTTTCAGAAGTGGAGTATGCCTAAGGAACAGATGATTCGATGACGTTGTCAAAGATTAGTTAAGAAGTTAACAACGTTTCATTAGAAATTGATGGCGCTAAATGGAATAAGTATTATAATGTTATTATCTAAGATTATAGAAAAACTATTTTGCGGCCCTTTGCTCCCCCGCGGAGCCATAGGACCATATATATATATATATGTATATATATACTCGTATATATATATATATATATATATATATATATATAGAAAAACTAAAGATTGAAAAGAGCTGTAATGCCAATCGTTGATATATCAATATCAATATCTCATCAAAGAGACAATTAGAAATTAATGATTGGAGATTCTAAGGGAGCAGAGCACAAAAGCAGTGTAGTATTTAATCTGGAGTTATATAAAAATATGTTGAACTTATTGTTCAATATTGGTAGTTGGGAAGAATGAGTCTTTTCCCTGAACACTAGAAGAAGAAAACTATAATGTGGCATAAAGAATGTGCTTGAAGTCAACGCAAATACAATTGAAATATATTAAATGAAGCCCTTCGAAATACTATCTTAGGCGAAACAACATAATTTTAAGTATTCAATTTTATATTATCATATTATATAATAAACTGTTTAGTTTTATTAATAATAATAATAATAATTCATAAGAAAGAGTGAAAGGATTTCATAGATTTAATGACTGAGACGGATACCAATTTTAAGACAAGAATATGCGGCCTAATCTAAGCAGATATTTCTGATATACAATCAAGGGATTTGAGATAAATCGGTGATGGGGTTGAATTTTATATTTTAAAAAGGTATTCCTGTGCCTAGTTAAGTGAAAATCTATATTATATGGTCTAATCAGATCTAGAATATTTCAGAAAACCATGACTCAATGATAATGAAATGATGAAAAGAATATTATGGAGAAGAGAACCACAGGACTGATAGATCAATATAAACTGACTACTAAGAAGATAGAAGAAAGTCGAAAAGTGACTTCACTAAAATATTTTTTCGCCTATGCAAGTAGGTGTCTCTGAACAAGGATACTTTTTCAAACATGAATTTATCAGTATTGGAAGTACAATTTGAAAATAGTCTCATCTAATGCCGAATTATGATGTTCGTGGTCAAAAACCTGGTCACTGGAAATAATTGCTTTGTTGCAAAAATATATTATATCAGACAGAATGTCTTGGTTCGCACATATTATGCTATAGTTCTTGACATTTTCTATGAGCCAAACTATTTAAACTATTATTTTAAACTATCAGTCACACACTCATGGGCAGGAATATGAGAGATTGGTTGACTTCTTACTGACCTACGGAATGTTTGCAAAGGGGAATATGGACTATTTCATTCTGATATTCTGAGAATTCGAATATTTGAAACAATTCTTAGTATCTGCTCAATATATTAACGAAAATTTGATAAGCTTAAGCGGAGCTGGAACAGAATTGAATCGAAGCACATCTACTGTAGAGGTACTTTTAGAAGAAATTTCTAAAGCAATATGTTCAAACCTAAACAAGTCAATGAAGGAGGCATACAATTCGTTTCAAAATTTGTTCCAATCTAATTTCGTTAAAAGAAAATTTAAAAATTTCGTTATTATAAAATCACACAAAACCCATCATGTAAAACTATTGCTTGAAGAAATCTTTCTAAATATGGGTGACAACTCAAAAATTCAAGGATCAAGAAAGGCCTATTCTAGAAATATTTGTCTTCTTTAATTTTTGTCACAATTTGGTTTCGTGTCAGTTCTTTTGCCCCGACTTAGTTAGAGTGACTTCCGCTGACTAATAACTGAAATAACTGAACATAGTTATGTGTGAGGGAAATGAGGTGCTTCGCACGCTGATTCGACTCACCTTTGTTTCACACACATTATCCGACATTTATAGCCAATCAATGTGGAGTATTAGAATTGCTGAACCACAAAATCGCAAATGAAATAAAATTGCACTAAAGGAAATTCGGCGTGTGTTGTTTTTCCTGGGCGCTCGTTTTGTGGGTTAAGTAAGCTTTGCTCCTTTACGTGCTTATTATGCGTATTGGCTTTTGTTCGCAGGATAATCGCCTAATTTATGACACTTTACAGTGACGACGGCTTCGCTTTGCTGCGACTGCTACCGCTGCTGCCTTCGTTGACTGTGACTGCCTTGGTAGGAAACTTCACGGGCTGCCTGCAATGCGGCTGTCGAATTAAATTGACGTTACACTTGATAAGCGGAGGAAAGCCCACACAAACACACGCACGCACGGACGCACACTCGCACACAAACGCTCAGGCAAACAATAAAATCAATACGCAAATATAAAAATAAGAACGTAAAGGATAATTTTGTGTAATGCTGCGCTGCCTGCTGCTTTGTTTTTTGCTGGCGGTTGGTTACTTTTGTTAGCGCAGTTTTGTGTTGTCGTTGTTCGGTTTTGTATTATTTTTCCAGGCCACGCACACCGCACTCGTTGAGCAGGTTCTCTGCCTGCTTTGCGGTTAGAATCTTAACAAACTAATTTCCATGCAGACCGGAGGATTACGGCGGCTGCTGCGGTAAGCCGCTTTACGGTATGATTGCTTGTATTTTCTTATTTTTTGCGCCCCTCAATTATGTTATATTCTTACTTTCTTTTTGTGTTGCTGTCTCTCAACTTTTGCTTGTGTTGTGTTGCGAGCCTTTTTACTTGCGAGCACTTTTTGTGACACTTTATCTTCAAAATTTGTATTTATTTTCTATTAAAAAGCACTGCAATCAAAAAAAAATCGTATCAGATTATATTTAACTATTTCGTTGCTAATTTGAGTTTTGTTTTGCTACTCGGTCTAGTGGAACAATTACTTCCACGCCCTTGTGGCAAACACAGTAACATGCCAACACAATTTTGCACGTGACTCAATTTGTGGAGGTCAACATTTTTGGCTGCTCGGATTAGGTCAGAATGAAGCACTTTTCTCAAGAATTTCCTTTGCAAAATATATCACAAAAAAATCAATTTTTCACATATCTTTTTTACGAATTTTTTCCGAATTTGAATCAATTTTATTTCACACACTTTGCCGTCGTTTAAGCGTTCATTCAGCAATCCTACACACCAAAATATCCTTTCAAACACTCTGAGCTGCTGCTGGCTTTGCTACGGCGTTTCATCGCTGGTGTTCTACTGCGTGTCTGTGTCGTCTGCTGTGCTGTAACGTGTTTGCCGAAAATAATTCTGTGCACGGTTTTTCTTCCCAGCAGACAGACTGAGCAGCGGCAACGACAGCAGAACGAGCAGAGCCAGCAGAGCCAACAGCAGCTGCGATTGCTGCCACTGGAAGTTTGCAGAAAAATGTTGCCCCTGCTCTTACTCGCGGGCCCCACGCTGCTAGGGGGGAGGACTTTCAAATACTGACAGTTTCAGCTTTGCAGCCGGCGTACAAAGCAAGGAACCAAGGGAGAAAGCAACTGAGATGCTTCTGTACCGTTACAAAAAGTGGGAAATTCTTTTTAAGACCTTTTTTGTTTAATTTTAATTTTATTTTTAATCATTTTGGGAGGAAGCTACTTTATTAAAGAATTAAAATTGAGTAAAAAATTTTGTTTTATAATTTTCTTTAAAAAAAAAAATAAATAAAAAGATTTTAGATTCGTTAGTAAAAAAAAATTAAATAAAAAAATAATAAGCACGAAATAAATTAAATACTTTCGAGAAAATTTTGGATTAAATAATTAATATCATAATTTTAAATTAAAAACAAAAATATTATATAAAATATTGTGTAACATAGAAACTATTTTATAGTATAAAAAATGACATAAAATTAAGGAAAAAATTGTGTTAATAAAAAACAATAATTTAGAAAAAGAGAAGCTCTCTTAAAATATGAACATTTAAAGCACAGAAAATAATAATAATATATACAGATAAAATAAATTAAACGAACAATTTTATTTAATATATGAAAAAAAAATCCAAATTAATAACCGAAAATAATCTTCTTCTTATGATTAAATAATTAGAATGTAAATATTAAAACAAGATTTTGAAAAAAGAAACACAAATTCTTTGTAATTAATATTTTCCTTAATAATTAAAAAGAAAAAAAATTAATTTAAAGTAAATGAGAAATATAAAAGTTAATTTTAAATAGAAAAAAATTACTTTCAAGCCAAATAATAATTTGTGAGATAAAAATATTAATTTTATAAAAGAAAAGTATTAAATTAATAATTAAATTAATTAATTTGCAAGCTAATTAATAATTTGCGAAATGAAAAATTTAGTTTTTTTAAAGAAAAGTATTCAATTAATAATTAAATTAAATAATTTGCAAGGCAATTAATAATTTTTGAAATAAGAACTTCAATTTCATGAAAGAAAATTTACTAAAAATAAGAAACAAAAATTTATTTTAAAAAAAATATTTAATTAATAATTAAATTAAATTAGTTTCAAGGCAATTCATAATTTTTGAAATAAGAACTTCAATTTCATGAAAGAAAATTTACTAAAAAAAAGAAATAAAAATTTATTTCAAAAAAAATATTTAATTAATAATTAAATTAAATTAGTTTCAAGGCAATTAATAATTTTTGAAATAAGAACTTCAATTTCATGAAAGAAAATTTACTAAAAAAAAAAGAAATAAAAATTTATTTCAAAATTATTTTTAATTTAAAATTTTATTTTTATTAGTTATTTTAAAATAAACTAAAAATTTCGAAAAACAAAAATTATATTCAATAAAAAGAAACTAAAATATCAAATAAAAAAAAAATTTTTCTAATTAAAAAAAAAAATAAAGTTGGGAAATTTCCAAATTATATCAAAACAAAAAAACATGTCTGAGGATTTTTTCAATAGTTAAAACTGAATAAAAAAAATTATAAAATTAAAATAACATTTTTCTAAAACCCGAGTTTGTGTAAATTTTATTCTAACTCCTCAATTAAAAACAAAAGAGAATTCTAGACAAAAGGAAAAACTGATTTTCTTTGGCATCCACACCACCCCAGTTGAAGTGCCGAGCGTAAGGCTCAGCCTTTGCCAGTGCGAACAGCTGATGCTGCCGTGGCTGCTCGGGTGGGTACACATTTCCAGCAGCCTGCTTCAGAAATTGGGGAAATTATACCAAAAACATTTTTGGCAAACACGCTGCGAAGTTGCTGCTCCGGCAGGCAGAGCGAGCGCCCAAAAGGAAAAACACACTTGATACATGAGACGGGCGCCTCTATGCACACACGCACACACACACACATACACAGTGCCATACTCACTCGTTTATGTATGCAGATGTATGTGTTCAGTGAGCGTTTGTGTGAATGGCGTTGACGTTCCTTGCTGCCTGCCGTGTTTGTAAGCTGCTTTTTGGTATTTTCTTTTGCTTTTGGCCGTTACACATTCGCACAGTGGTTCGTACGGTCGGTCTTTTGCAATTCCTTTTTGCACTCGGCTGCGTGTTGGCTGCCAAACTGGAAAATTGTTCTGAAATTTTCAAACCTGTGCACGCGCGCGGGTGTGGTCCATAGAGCGCGCATACACTCGGAGCACAGCCACGGAAAACAACATTTTTTTTGTTGGTTGGTTTTTTCGGTTGTTGTTGATGATGGCGTTTGTTGGCAATTGGGAAAGGACAAAAAACAGGCATTAGCTGTGTGCCAGCGCTGCTCCCATTGGCAAAATTCTTAAGTATTAACTTTAATAATTTCAGATTTAAGACAAAACGTGCTCGGACTACTACATTAAATACAAGCGGGCGCCCTGCTGCTGTTGCGGCCCCCTTTCACTATAGTAAATTCGCTTTTCAAATCTGCAAAGGAGTCCTTTTTTGTTGTTGTCATTCATGCTGATTTATCGACATGCGGATTTTGCTTGGATGCTCAGAGTGTCGTTGGCGGCGTTTGGTTGACAATTTGTCAAAACAATAAAATTTCTAGTGATAAATTTACCCACAATTTACCCCTAAGCGCAGCGTTTTTACCGTTCTCCCCGCACACAATTGCCGCAGCAAACAAATTTACACAGCACTTTTACTACTGCTGCTGCTGCTGCTGCACCAGAGCAAGCATAATAACACACACAAAAACCAAAGAACAGAATTTTCCGTCGAACACCAAACTACATCCGTACACGTTCGCTATAACGGCACAACAACTGAGAACTAAATCACTGAGCGTCGAGCACTCGCACAGGAACCTGTCTTGTCTGGCTGCATGCCTGCCTTCAGCCAGCAACCGAGAAGCCAGCAGCCTCTGCCAGTCATCGGCTTAGCCAGTTGGCCAGTCAGTCCGACGCTGCTGCTACGGCTGCAGCACTTTTCTGTGAGCACGATACCGGTTCTCCGCTCAGGCTGAGTGAGCGGCGGAAAATTAAACGAAAAGTGAGCGGGAGAGCAGTGAGCGAGCTAGTGAGCGACATAGAGATAGTGACAGAGAGAGAGAGAGAGAGAGAGCGAGAACGGGAGAGTGGGAAAATCGCTCGTTTCTACTGCCCCGCGAATCAACCGACGCGCCTGCGTCTTCTGCATAATTAAATTTTCATTTAAGCCCGCTTCTACTCTGCTACGGGGGCTCTGTTATTGAATGGACAGCTTAGAGCGGAACTGTTGCGTTCTGTTAAGGCAGTTGCAGCCCCAGAGACGAGTGAGCATCGGCATCGCAGCAGTGCCCTTTCTTGTAACTTTTCAATTCTTGCCCAGCCGGAGGTGGTTCTCAAGCCCTTTGCGTCTTCCGCTCTGCGAGCAGCATTCTTCTTGCTCGTATATAGGCAGGTACGAGTACTTGTGGCCGTTGTTTTGGCTGTTCATTCATATCAATTATTTACATGCTGTCGCTTCCTTAACCCTAGCGTCAGTTGCGGTCCTCCTGAAGGTTTCAAACCAGTTTTTCCAACTTGTTTTTGTGTGTTTTTGTTTCTTCAGCGGAGTTCAGTTTTTGTTTGCAGGTTTTTTGTTGTTGTGTGCGTTCGTTTGCAAGGTACGCGTGTGCAACCGCACCAGCAGCACTATCAGCAGCACCACCAGTTCCACCAGCCACAGCACCAGCACCAGCGCCGTTCAAGTGGAAACGTGTGAATGTGTGAATGTGCCTCTCTAATATTTGTTCTTTTATTGGAATTTTGAACTTTACGCTGCCATGTGGAGCATAAAAAACTAGTTGCACTTTGGCAGTTCGTAATTAATTATATGGAAAATGGTTTTTAGAATGTTTTGACACGTTTATGTGCTTTTAATTGCTGCGTGAGTGTGTGTGTAGGTAGAAAAATGTGCGTATAAGAATAGGTAAAAGCATGAGTCTGTTTGGATAGTGTGCTTCTTGCGATCTGGCCCTTTGCTGCTGTACAGTGGCTCATTAGCTTTAACTCAACGTTTATGTTCAAATGAAATTTGGTGAGGGGAAGAAGCGGCTTCAAGCAAGGCGTTCACCCTTTTCCTACTGCAGCCCAGACCCACACAACATCTGTTGACAATTCAGTAATTTCAGAGCACTCAAATAAATAAATATATATTTATTCCTATTAGTCCATTCAGGAGCAAAGGGCCGTTAGAGCGCTCAAATAGCCACAATCAATTGTTATACTCCCTGTGAGGAGCAAATTAAAACGCAATTTACTTACAGACTTCGACACAGATGACCACTTTGAGGCAACATCCAATTAGGAAGATATATAATATACTTCAATAACAGAAGGAATAAGGCTATCGAGACACTGCCTAAAACCAGTCAATAATAACATTCATATTCCCGCATATTGGCTTTTAATATTAAAGGCAGATCAATAAAGTTTTCTGGCAATTCCCATTCAATTGGAAATAACAACAACATAAACTCAGATATGTCAATTACGACAATGACTCCAACTCCTAGTGATGGTATAGTAGTTGCAATAGTAATGGTAGCCAAATGGATTGCACATGTCTCAAGCAGACTAATTAGTGTCTTTGTAATAGCATAAGCCCACTTCCTGAAGAGTGCTTAGGTTGGAATGGGGGGTTCTTCTTACTGACACACTTTCATATATAAAAAAAATTGTGGGTGCATGGCAAACGAGACTTATGAGTGTTCCCACTTTGCGACTGATATTCCTACAGGTGGGCAGTGACAAAGAAATGAACAGGAGAGTCCGTCTTGAAGATGAGTGTGAAACTTCTCGAGAGGCTGTTATGGAGAAGGCAATAAGGATGGCGCACCACTGTTCAATGACCTTCAATAACCTAAAAACTTTTTGCTTTATCCTTGCATGTCATGATAAGAGATCCCGAGGGGTAATGCGCTTAAGAACCAGAGTATTTCCGACAGCGAGTATAACTTCTGGAATTGTATTTCCAAACTCGTAGAACACATATTATAATGCCTTGACAACTCAACTAAAAACACTCTGTAGATTTAAGAAGTTGTGGACTTATTAAATTGAACTGAATATGAACATTCAAGTTTATGATAAAGAAATATGAGAGCTAAATTTACAATAATTTTTCAGAAATTTAATAAATAGTTCTATTAAAGAAGATAACGAAAATTGAGAAGTGAATTATGAGCCACTAAATATTGAAGTGTTTCGTTAGACCGACTCTTCGGAATCTGAGAATCATAACATATTTAAGCATTTCCTGTCACTTAAACTAGTCACAAGTCCTTCTTCCACTAATGCTGGGACACAGACATCTTTCCAATTTGAAGCTGATTTTGAGTTCGTTCAAAATAAAATAGTCAGATATTTCTGGGGAAATTTCTAGACCAAAAACAATTGATTGAGCTTAAAGTCAGTGAAAGAACCAACAATTCAGCTTAATGTCAGTGAAAGAACCAACAAAAAGAGGCCTTATGTAAGATAAGCGAAATGAAACTGTGTCTTCCAACTGATAATACTCGTAAATTTAGTGAGAATAATCACAATTAAGCAAATGAACCAATCGAACAAGATACCAACTGCTGATTAGCCACCAAGCACACTTCCATTGTGTTACTAAGCCATTGTTAACAACGTACACAACCGCCCACGTTGTCTGATTAGAGAGTGATGATGTGGCAACATGATCGCAAACAATATTCAAAACGAAGTTATTCTTTACAACACCGATCAACGACTTCCTCTGCAAACAATAACCAGAAATGAATTCAAGGTCGCGATACTCATAACAGTTGTTGGCACACCCATTCTACTCATTACCATTGCTCTTCCACAGTCCATTGTAAAGAATTGAATAAACACTTTGATGATTTTTATTAATTGCAGATATTTTTAACAACCACGTGCTTAATATTGTATCACTAAATATTCAGTCTTCCTTCTCAAGATTGATTGAAAAGGCACGATAAAAGACCAAGTACTTCTAAGGCGCTATTTTATAGAGGGGCAATAGACGCAACATGTAATGCGTAGCACAAACAAAGCAAATTATTTACTTAAAAAAATTCCTTAGGGGTGTTTCCTTAGAAGACTTTTTTTCACTTTCTCAGTCTGAGCAGCGTAGCTACAAAAACGTGCAACGGAAGGGCATTCACTCAAAATTACGTACCAATGATGACAAGCACAAAAGGGTCCGAATCGGATGTCGAGAACAGAAGACACAAGCAACATACACAGACGCGACAGCAAACCCGCTCGCGCACATGGCGCGATGCGCCGGTAATTCCAGCGATTCCCACGTTCAGGCGGCACTGCATTTGTTCACACTGAATTGATGGCAGCGCGAGCAGCGGGCTATGCAGCAAATGCTGCATGCATGCACAAGACAAAATTACGAGTACCATGCAAGTCGGTTTGGAGAAGAATTGAGGTATTAGCGCCGAGTCATACCATTCCCACGCTGCAGCCCGAGCGGCAGATGATCTAAGGCGGTAGGGTGGGACGCGTGCACGCCGTGGTTCTGGGTTCTCAAACTATTATAGAGGATAGGTACAGGAAGAACTGATAAATTACGGACAAATAATTAGATTAGCTGCTAGTGAAAGATTACAAATACGGACGGAGTATGCTCACAGCAGTGTTCCAAGCAAGGCATTTTGGGCGATTTCAAATTTTGAAAAGTACTCATGTCAAAAGAGACGCAACCGCCAAAAATTTCCCAGTGTTTTCAACTGGAAAGAGCCTGAAGTCAGTTGTGTCTGCAGATAGAGAATCAACACACTGCTCTGAGAGCGTCTGCAGAGCAATGGAAATGTGCTGCTTCTGCAAGGAGTATGCGCAGAGCATGCCGCTCAACTCATAGTGGGAGCGTAACATGAGCAGAAATACACGAATGGAATCAGGTGCACAACTGTGTGGTTGCAACACACAGGACAATTGAAGGACTCTTACGCTTGCTTACTGGCAACAGTAACTGCCGAAGCGGCACGACAAGAAACTTAACGAAGCTCACAGTTCGACAGCAGTGGCAGCGGGAGGCAGCGACTGCAACCCTTTTGCTCCGTGCTCAAGGAGAATTCACAGCGAATTCGGCAGTGAATGAATTGGACTGCTCGTATTTTTAAATACTCGCACTGTGCGAGTAACTGGTGGGGCTATTAAAGTCCCGAATTATTATGCGCATTTTTTATTAATTCCTTTTTACTGCCGAATACAATTTACACCGCCTAAATATGGTTTACGGCAATAACTGCGGCAGCGGCGTAAAAATATGCAAAGGCGGATTACTCGTAAACTGCAGGGCAGCAGTAAATGCTGGCAAGATAATGCTAAGAAGGAGCGCATTGAAGCTTATTAAAGATTGTGGGAAGTTGAACTTAATTGCCGAGGAGGCTGCAGACTGTCTTCTTCGTCTCTGTGAGGCATTATCGTATCAACAGGAACTTTCAAATACCCATATTAAAAACCTCATATGAGGCTGAAGAGACGATGATAAGTAATATCAAAATAAAAGAATTGAGTAGGTTTCTTGATAAAACAACGAAAAGAAATCTGCTTAGAGTACGGGTACGGGTATGGTACGGGTATGGCAGTAGAGATCGGAGAACAAATGTACTGAAACTCTGTGGGAAAAATGACATGCGAGAACTTTTTCGTGACTAATTGTGTGTAAAACACATCCCAGCTACTTGGGAAGAGGCTGACCTTGGATACTTCTTTTCTTTTCACTTTCAATAAAGAAATTCACAGGCAGCAAACTATGATTGTGGCTGCCACAGCGCTCAATCCAGTGTGTGTTGAGGGTTACAAACAATTAATTGAGTGTAAAAATATTCATGTTTGTGCTTTGGAAGACCATTTCAAGCGGCGGATATTCATTGCTCACAGACCCAACTAATTGAGTAATAACAAAAGTCAACAGACCATAAAAAGAAAATTATACGCAAATATGTGGTGGCGTATTTCCTCAAAGGGACCATTAGAAATAGTGTCTGTATTAGAGTGAATGAAAAACACAGCGAAAATTGCTATTGTTGCTTAGGAAAATTATGTAACTAAGAACAGAGACTGAATTTGTGGCCGATAATTGTTTCTACTGAATATATAGGAGTTGTCTAGGATTGTCTCTACTGACTATATAGGATATTGCCACATTTTTAAACCAATATCAGTGATAACCAATCATTTCTAACCCATCTTCTATTGCTGACTTCTACTGAAAACTTAAGCTCACTGCTCTTATGAAGCTGAACATGCTCCTCTAGGAGCAAGAGGTCATGACGACGGATCATTCCTTTCATTTAATATTTGGTGAAAAGAATATCAATTATAGCACAGTACTATAGGTGACTTATAGATCCTTGTGACAATGAAATGACGACTATGGCCTGATTTGAGGAGTATAAACCACTCTGGTAGTACATCTGATGAACAGATGACTTCAAAATTTCTCAAGTCAAACTGGACATTTGTGCAGTCTGTGTTGTGCATATATATCCTTGTTACAATGAAAGAAAGAATTACGATTATGGCCTAATTTCAGGAGTATAAACCACTCTGGTAGTACATTTGATAAACAAATGACTTCAAAGTTTCACTTAGTCCAGCTGGACTCTGTGATATCTCTTGATGCATAACCAACACAAAACAGGCCAATATTGCAACAAAGTCGTATGTTTTGCACAGTTCAATGTGTCTTATACTTTGAAGGGCTTGAAACTATTAATACACTGTGGACTAAGTCGGTCGCCTGGTTGCCTAAGTTAAGACTATGTTGAGTAATAAATAAATATAATTAAAAAATTAGGAATATAACACGAAGAATAGGAAGATATTTCCTTCCCTGACTCAGGTGAACATCCTCATGCTACAAGATTCCAGAATACTTTGAAGTCAAATTTGTCGGAGAAAACAAATAAATGTTATCTTTAGAATACAAAACACAGGAACAAGAAAATCAATTTGGTTTCTAACTAACACTTTGTATACTATATACTTCTATTTGTACATATATACACATGTATATCTCTTTGTAATTTTCCTTCATTTAATTTTCCAATAATTTACGAGGGAAATTCTCTGTCACCCTCGAATTTTTTCAATTGCGAGTATTGTAGGTGATGGCATTATGGAGGAAAACCACCACCACCACCACCACTCGCACAGCACGGCCCATCAAGTCAACTTCTGTCATGCTGTACGAGACAAGCACAAATTGAAAATACGAAAGACAACACTCACGTTTCATACAATTATCTCGCCCATTGATTTAAATCAATGACCGCAGGGAACCCCAGCAGTGATGATGAAGCGGCAACCGGAGCAAACAGCCCAGCAGAGCCAAACAAGTGTCACTTTTATACTTTTGGAGGGCTGCAGCAGCAACTACAACAGCCACATTCACGCATAATTTATATGTCTTGAGCATTTATAACGAACCCCGGGGAGAGCGGGTGGGGGTGTGCTAAATCAGATAAAAATATGTGCCTAACTGCTTGTTAAGGTACAAGCAAGAAGAAAAAACTGCAGCCAACTTTTGCCTGACAGGCTCGTAAATCTTCATTTATTTCATTATCAAATGTCAAGCGAGTGCGGGTGTTGGCGTTGCTGCGGGTACGAGTGTAGACGCTGGTAAATGTTAGAAAATGCGAGGCCCGCGCCAGCTGAGACGACAGTTGGTACAACGAAATAATTAACGTGTGCCACATTAACAACTATTTAGCGAGAGCGGCAGCGACTGACGGCAACAAGAATGTTAACTACTAAAAATGCCAACGCTGTCATGCCTAACGTTTTATTATGCCAGTTGCCACGCGTCTTACTCCCTCTCTCACACTCTCTCTCTCACTCTCTCTCTTTCTGTCTCTCTGTCTCTTAATCTATATATTGTTTTTGTGTTTATTGTTGTTGTTGCTGCGTTCACTTTCGTTTCCTTTTTTTTCGAACGCCACAGAAACTATTAAGCAAGGAGTTTACAGAGCTAAGAAGCTTGATTACAATACATCATCATCAAGAACGTCATTATCGTCGCCGTGATCAACGTCGTCAGGAGCATAGCAGCAGTAGCAGCAGCACGCGCTAATCCCTGTACATTAAACTCATTACAAGGATATGACAAGGACTTACATAATAATAACAACAGCTGAGCCAACATGGCTGGGCTGTTGGCGGTTGGCTGCTGCTGACGTCGCTTTCCTTTCCTCTGCTTTGCTGGGTTGTGGCTTGCCTTGTTGTGCCGTGCCGTGCCGCGCTGTACCACGTCGCGTGCTGAAATCGCGTCGGATTAGCTGCAGCGTGGTAAGAAAATAAGGTGTGGAAAAAATTGCTGAAATAGCACATAGAGTGAGCAGCAGCAGCAGCGTCAAAGGACAACTGCAAACAGCCGGCGAATAAATGAGTCTGCACCCGGTCGACACCTCAAAAATGTGCTGTGCAATTTTAACTATTGTGAACTTTTTTATATGCTAACGCGCGCTTGTGTGTCTGTGTGTGCGTGTGTGTGTGTGTGTGTGAGTGTGTTGGTATGAGTATTTATGTGAGAAAGACGAGAAATACGAATTTTTAATTTCACGCTTAAATACACGTTAAGCTACTTTTAGGCGCACTTTCTTTTTACTGCGCTCTTATGACAATTGCCGCTGCGCAAATTCATTACTCATGCCGCGGCCAGGCAGCGGGCTGCTGTGTTGGCTCTGTTTGTGTATTTACCCGGGCAACGATAAATAATTTTACTGCTCAAGCAACCATAAAAACAATAAAATATTTAACTCATTTTAATGTCAGCCATTGCCATGCCAGGCCCATAAAAATGGAGCAGGAGGAAATGCTTCGCTGGAAGTTCTCAAAAATGTTAAAAGCTTATTTGGCCATAGATGGAGCCTGGGGCTGGGCAGGCGACTTGCGATGGTGCTGGTGCTGGTGCCACCACCAGGCATTCGCGGTGTTTACTGCCACTCAGTCAGCCAGTCAGCCAGTCACTCAGCCAGTGGCCATGTATGCCCGGGTGACTGTTTGTATATGTGTGTGTATGTGTGTGTCTATGTGTGTGTGTGTGTGTGTGTGTGTGTGTTTGAATCGTTGTAGCTCTACATTAAGCTGAAAATTACACGAAAGATTATGGCTCTGAAAATTCGCGTAGAAGTCCAAAACAAAACAAAATTTAGAAAATAAAATAAAGTTTAAAAAAAAAACACCCAAGAAACCAACAGAGAAAACAAGAACAAAAACAAAAAGGATAACAACTTCTGCTGCAGCACATCCTGGCGCATATATTGTACAATATCCTCGTATTTAGCGCAGTGTTTGTTTTGGCTTGCAGGCGCATAATTAATTACCGAAGAAGATCCTTTTTTGATGCCAACGCTGCCAGCGGCAAGCGTTCGAGCATTTGCGCATTGTCGGCGGCTGCTACACCCACCACTCTCCTCCACTCTGCTCTGCTCCGCTCTGCTGTTGCTGTTGCCGTTGCTGTTGCTGTTGCTGTTCGTGCCACGTCAACGGAGCATCATTATTTTTTGGTAGTTAAAGCTCGGCGAGTGACAGTTGTGCTGCATATTTTTATGCCACTGATGACGCTGATTTTATATCTTTGCAGGATATGCTATTATCCTGTGCTTTCACGTATCTGCTGCTGATACTCTTCCTGCCGCTTATGCTTAAATGTTTCTCGTTAATATCCTGTCTGCCCTTTATTTCTTTATTTAGGATGTGTATAGTAAAAGTACGAAGGAAGAAAAAAGACCAAAACGTCCTCGTTTAGAAATAAAATATAATTTCTCATTTTTATTATGATTTCACGCTTCGGTTTTCTGTGTCTTTAGTCTGCTTAGCTGAGACGGGGGACAACCGGAGGAGTGTCGGTCATTATATTCGCACTCGGGGCGGTTATTTTTATGAAAATTTGCTTCGATATATTTCAGTATTGTTGTTTAGACAGGATGATAAACGCCCAGGGGAGAGCAGCGACTGCGGCGACCAAAGAACATTTCGGTAATTAAGCGAAATATTAAAATCTCCGGAGCAGGGAGCTTCGAAGAGATGGGTTGTAGGGGGTGCCGAAACGAGAGATAGCATAGCGGATGCAGTGTGATATATCGTATAATAAGAAATGGAAGAAAATATAAAAACAAAATTTAATCATACACGGGCCACACTGGCGGGAGTAATAGAAAAATTAATGCGGGGTGAAATTAGCAGTTAATGAGTTTTTAAATTAGGTTGCGAATATTAGACGAGAGGGAAATAGGTAAAAATGCAGCGGTAAACGGGTGAACGATCTATAACGCTGAAAAAGTGGATGACATTAAGAGATTGGCCAACTAAGAAATAAAGGGTAGCAGTGGAGAATTGAATGTACTTCTTGGCTGTGTGTCCTGCTAAGCGGGATTTTAACAACTGAGTTAAAAAAGTGAAAATGCAGTTGATGATTGGTTAAAGATAAACGGAATGACAGTGATTTATAATGTAGAGATTATGGTAAGAGAAACTAGAGATATTTGGTGATAGTCGGGGATACTAATTTTTCATATAATTGCCCATTAAAATTCGATGGACCGTATATCATAATATAATACTATAGAATTGACATGGACCTTATATTATACTATTGAATTAGCAGTTATTCTGGAATCAGAGTATTAAGTAGGGATTAATGTAGATATAAGATGACTGAAAAAGTAAATGATGAATAAGAACTCGAAACACTTTAAAATAGAGACAAATTATTGATTGTGATTATTGAACTGAAAATATTTTGATTTGAAACAAATGCTAATTAAAAAAGTAACTCAGAGTGAAAACATTATAAGTATTAATTAAAAACATAATGTAAAGTCGCTGCCGCTGTCGAGTGGAAAGTCTGCTGCCTTCTATATGCCTATATCTTCCCCTATCTGCTTCAGTTGACGTCTCAGTCGTCGTCGCAGCCTCTGTCAGCGTCTCTGTAGGCGTCTTAGTAGTTGCCGCTGTGGACTGGGGGGTCTGGTGCCTTCTCTATGCCTATATCTAACCCTATCTGCCTCATTTGGCGTCTCAGTCTTAGTAATTAAAAATAAATAAGATCATTCATGGTGAAAACATCATAATTGAGACATGGAAACATAATCAAGACTACAAAACATAATCAAGACTACAAAAGATTGTAATTGAATAGCAGAACATACCATACACTTGAGATGGATAGATCCCTGATCCCTGAAAATGGAGAAAAACTAATTGAAAAATAGTTGATAAGGTTCACAAAGGTCGACAACGGCAAAATAATGATTAAAAGACAAACGCTGGAACTGAACAATAAGGTGAAAATATTGATATAAGAATATAGAACTGACTGAACAGAAATCCTCGAGCGACAATGGAAATATTTTGTTGAAAACGACATGAAAATCCTCTCAAATTACAATATGAGGATTGAAAAGAATATGCTAGAGATTGCTTGGAAGCAAATGGAGACTGATCGATGCCTTATAACAAACACAAGAAAAGCAAAGTGAGGAGATTATTTGCAGTTCCCATAATAGACGCAAACTTATATCAAAGGTTGTGCAACTCGCGATACAATTCCACACCGAAAGTGAAAATCGCATCGATATGAGCAGATTTCGCTAGATGGAGTCTTTTGAATAGTCTTTTGTTCCATATGTAAGTGCAAGCACCTAACAAAACTGGGAATGTTCCCTGAGGCTCTCTGTAGGTTCTGCAAGGAAGAGGACGAGACCGCACAGCATGTGTTAGGAACTTGCTCCGCGCTGATGCACAGGAGAAGGAAACACTTTGGCGTATTTATCAGACTCGATGACGAACTCAGACTCTGTGAAGTAGGACCAATACTGCAATTCATCGAGGGAATTGGGCTAAGAGATATACTCTAGGTCCACAAAGGGGGCACAATATATCTTATAGGTTGCAGTGCAACATCCCCTCAACGATAATAATAAGTGCAAGGATCAAGTTAGCAATTGAAGTGAATATGGTCGCGTTTAGATCAAAATATTTGTGTTATACTTAGAATTCTGATTAGTGGCAGAAATAGCACAGACTGTAGATTAATTTGAAGATTAGATTATTAACAATCAATATAGGATTTCTACTTAGTACCCACATAAGTATAAGCGAGCTGAAAGCTCTGGCAGCTAGTGCTCCTAAATTTCGTATGATAAGAATTGATTCTTATCCTTCTTTTGTAAATAAATAAATAGATAAATAATACTCAGTTCCTTACAAAGTATTCCAAAAGTTAACCATATATTCGATTTAAGTGTTGCCTTCACTAAAGGGTGTCGCATATCTTCCTGTATAATATAGCCAAATATATAACGCCGATGCTTCACATGATAGTACCACTATTTTTCCAAAGAACTTCTTTATTGCTTGCCAAAGTACTCAAGCACTCAAGTTTGATCCACCAAATTAACTTGGAGCTGGCAGTTACACAATCTCAGAGAATCAAACACCACACCAAGCGAAGTGGATTGGGTTCAGCGGGTGAAGGCTTCTTCTGCTTAATACACCGTGGCATTTAAAAGTTAATGGATGAGTCTCACATCCCTATTATGGGCAAACCTTGAGATTAGTGTCCAGGCAACACTGAGTGTAACATAATAATAATGAAAGCGTAGCAATCGTTGATTAGGATGTCTCTCTCTCTCCGTCTGTCAGTCTTTGCTTCCGGCTTAATCTTCCCAATCTTATTAAGCGTAAATCTTCCGCCGCTGCAATATTTCGCTACTAAATCCGGCCACCATAAATTTGCTCTCGGTTTAAATGTGCGAAAAATTTGTAGCAAAATATGTTTTCGCCCATACAAGGAGCTGTTCCATCAAAGCAAAAAGCCCGGCAAGACAACAAGGCAGTATTGGTGTTGGAGCACACACAAAGGACAGGACGATGTGCACATTAAAATATCTCACACGCATTTTGTCTTTACAGAATGTCGCACGCAGTAATGGCAGCAAAACAAACGACAACTAAATTTAATGGCGCTGATATGACATGTGTTGCCGCTGCTCCCCGTGTATGAGTGTGTTTGGGAGTGTGTTAGGGCGAGAGTGAGTGAGTGTGTACATGGCTGTGAGAGAGTGTGTGTGTGTGTGAGCGCCTTGTGGATATCTTAAGTGTTTTGTATCGCACAGCTTCAGCACATATGCACACTGAAAAAAACGTGTATATTTACTGCTGCTTGGATCTCCTGCCACTCGCATTGGCTCGCACTTGAGACTGACTGCACTTCAGCACTACACGAGTTTATTTATTTTCCGAGACGTGGAGGGTGCACGAAAACAGGGTGTGTATGTGGCACTTTTTGCGTGCATGAAACACATTTGTTGCTCTTTGTGAGACTCTTCCCCCACCCAAGTTAGCGCTGCCACGGCTCAACGGAGTCCATTTTCGTGTTTCGTTATTATTCTTCAGTTATCATGTCTCGAGTTGTTGCTGTTGTTGTTGTTGTGGCTCTTATTGTTGCCTTTACAACACCACTTACAACTCTAGCGCACATGGACAAGTGCTTTTGTGTTTTCGGCTTGCCAGTTCGAGTATTTCAGCGCCTTCGGCCGCTCTGCTGCCGGCGGGTGTGAAAATTAAAACATATTTCTCCGCTGCATATATGAGCACAGCGCCCGCTATCTATGCGCCCATATTATGGGCACATAATGGAACGGGTTATTGAACACTTCAATGTTTTCATATATCACCGCCTCTCTGAGTGCTCACATGCCAGTTTATGTGCCCGCACTGGAGATTCGGTGCCATTTTTATTTCCTGCTTTACGAGAATTATGGCATAATTTCATGCCTATTTTATGGGCTGCCTATATTGCGGGGGTAGGGGGTTCGGCTCGGTCTCATAAATATGCTTTAAAAACGTATTAAGCTGCATTGAAGCGTGGAAGTTGGAGTGCGTTGAAGTGCGCTGCGGCTTGAATAAAGTAATGACCACATTTCAATGTCGATTTTTTCACATTTTGTGGGTTATTTTTATTATTATAATTTTATTTACTTTTCTTTTTTTATTCAATTTAATTTTTGTGCATAATTCATTTTGTTTTCATTCTGGATTTTGTGTTTTTAATTGAGTGTTTTTTTTTTTTACTTTGCCCTTTATTGTATTTTTGAAATCTGATTACTGCAGAATTTCGTTAACAATGTCGTTAAAAATTCAATTATCAATTAATTTATCATGCTGCAGTCAATTAACCTTAATTAACAAAACTATATCAAGTTACATTTATCACCAAACCGCATGAGTATGGCTGAATATAGTGTTTATTTACCTTAATTATCAAACAGAGATAGTGTCCTTTAATTAAATATATGCAAATGCCAATGATTTTCTATTGGTCCGGCAGTGTTTAAATATTCGTTTGTGGACTTTGCTCTCTTTCATCTTCCTGAAGACCATTACACAAGATAACCAATATGAACAAGATCCAAATATGGAGCGTCGATAGTTTTCAAATGAAGGACGGATCTTGGGAAACTTTTAGAATATATTCACTTCAGTCAATAACTTGGTCCTTACACATGGAGGACAAAATACCATTCAAAAGACTTCATCTGGCTAAATCAGCATTTTCAATTTTGGACACAAATTGCGTTGATATTCTTAACCATTTCAATCTCTAGTCGGCTCATAATTTTGCGGAGGTTGTTTTGCAGTCCACAAACTGTTCAAAAATTGTTGACATATGCGGGTGAGTTAAAAAGCTCTTTGTATCGGAACTTGACAGAGAAGGATAGGAATATGTATAAATGGTACTGACACTTGCATATATAAAATTTCAAAAAAAATATTTTAGTACCGATTGAAGAAACTTACCAGACTTCAACCGTAGATGCCAATTACACCAAAGAAAAGGAGTTGAACGGTGTGAAATCACAGGATTTGATGGATACTAATGTTGAAATTAGTCAGTCCACCAGATCCATTCTAAAAAGCATCAAATCATATGTTTCCAAATAGTTAAATCGTTCACAATTATTGGAAAAATATGCCGTATCACACATCGTGTCAGGCATTATCTGATACCAAATACAATATATTATGAATATGCAACAGTTCCCTGTTTAGCACAAAATCTGGAAATGTTCCTTCATATACAAGAAATAACAAATGTTGAAAACACTAAATTTTCGATGTTTATAATGTGGGAATCATTTCTATGTGGATTTTATTTCGCTTGTTATTTTGATTATTATTTTCTTAATTGTTTTGCTATGTAAAAGGCTCAGGTTGGTTCAATCTGGAGGGGGAAGCGTAGCCATGCCTCGCATCCGCGCCTCACAACGGACCCAACTGGTGGCCTAAGTGGCATCACTGGTTTATTGGTGATGCGGCTGCCCAACCTACCTACCTACCTACCTTTGCTATTACATACAATATGTTATTCCTTTAGGCCTGCAACACGTTTTAGTACTGGTGGGGTGATTGTCGCTTTTGCATAATGTAGAGTCTTTTTCTGAGACCAAAGGTAAAAATCTGACTATTATCTGTTGTGTCCTAGCAATGAAGCTGTATAACAGATCCATTGTAGTAAAAGTGTGCTTTAGTAAACAGGAATTTCCTGGTATATTTCTCAACGGTGGCCGGTTCTAGCAAGACTCAAAGGGAGAATCCGCGATGAATCATCTACTGTTGAAAGGTAAACTTTTAGCTAAGGATATAATAGAAGACACGAGAAGGTTCGCAATATTTTTCAAGATCCACCGCTGAATTTCACAGCACTTGTTGAATGTATTTTCCACAGATTTAGGTATAGAAAAGTCAACATGAAAGTACACTTTTCAATTAAAACCACCAAATTACAAAGTGAAAAGCATTTAAATTAATACTAAATAAAGCACTGAGCAAGGAGACACACCTGCACTAAGCAAGTCGCGACTTCAGTTGCTCTCCATACTCAGTCTTTGTACCGCTTTTGGTTTTTCTTGTATAAATTTTGGAGGGAAATTATATACAAGAATTAAGGGTCATGGCGTTTAGGCCGCTTGTCTTACAAATATTTGTGGAATACTTGCAATTTTTATGGAGTATGATCTAAAGCTGAGTATTAGCATAGATCAGTAACAAGTTTAGTTAAGATCTAAGAGACTTCTGCACTAGCTCCCCTTAAAGATAATTGTGTACCTGTCGTAAAAGAAGAAAAAACACAACTTCATCAGATATAATGGTCTTGAGTAGAGCAAAAATATAACTCGAATCCCACCTCCCAAAAATGACTTCACTCCTATTTCAAACCCCAAAAGCGGTACAGTGCCGACCAGGAGAGACCTACTTGGCTAAAAGGTTTTTCGAACTTCTGTTCTTGTATCGTATTGGACGACATGCAAAAATACAAGAATGAATGAATTAAATAAATATCGAAAAATATGAATGAATGAATTTAACAAATATGGACCAATTTGATCTATTGTACTTCTCCTGCCTATTAAGGGTCTTCTATTAGTCCAATTGCAAGGAAACTTGGCACTGACTTGCTGTCCACTGCTCTAATATCTCAGCTCTCAGGCCAGTAATGCCCCAGATATTTCCTTCTACTGCGAGCTAAGACTTCGCTGTTCAGCAGATGGTGATCTGGTGTTTCTTCTGCCCCCTTACTAATTCCTTACGCTGCAGTTAATTCCACGCATACATTTTGGAACATTTAATACTAGCAACTAAAGTCTGCGATGGAGAAGAAAATAAATAAGATATAACTTGAAAATCCATGAAATGGTTTCTCCTCTTATGGAGTACGCTAAAAGACTCCATTCATGGTTGTGCAGTTGTGCCTTTGCTTTGGTTCTTTGGATTAATATCAGTTCTATCAGTTCGATTGTAACCATATTCTCTTTCAGGATAAAAACTTCCTTACTCCAAATATTCTCTATTTAAGTCGTAAGAAAATGGAATTGGAGTCAGGAATTTTCACAAAGCGCCAACAAGACATGCTGCAGATGACTTTCTACAAAACGAACCAAAGGAAAACTGCATTTCCAAAGGAAACTTATACAAGAATTTATATAAAATTTTTACAACTGCACTTCCCAATCGCAGCGAAAGCCATGCAAAGGAGAAAGAGCGAGTTTGGCATGAGCAAAAATAAAATTTGCTTTTATAAAATTAAAAGAAAGAAAGAAAAAAAAACAAACAACACAAAAAAGAAATGTTAAAAAGTAGAATCGACAAAACTGGAATTGAAAAAGTATGCTACAAAATTGGCGCTGATTGCATGAAAAACAAAAACGTTTCCAATTTTTACGCGCAAACACAACTGAAGTGGAAAAGCTGCTACTTTATTTGTGTGTGTGTGTGTATGGGTGATGGCGGCCTAAGGGAGGGCGGTCGAGGGAGCCCAGGCGGAAGTTCGATTGCAAAGGGGTATTATTTTCAATGGTGTTAAGTAGTCTAAAGCGTAAACAAACAAGCAACGGAAACAAATGGGAAAAAATTAAAAAATTTGACTTGGCAGACATTTTACTGGGGCAAGGTTATTACATTAACTCAACCCAACTACCCCGCAAGCATACCCACCCCCACGCGAGCACAAAGCACACAACGTAAATGAAACTCAAAAGCAGTGCAAAGCAGCTTTAAGTACTTCGAAATGGAAGCACACAAAAATCAATGGCAAAGAAGCAGAAATTCGCGCAGCAAAGCAGCAGAACAATTGCCAGGACGAGACGCGAGTCCGCCGTTCGCCGCGGCTTCACTGAATCCGCTGCGCTATTATACAACAGAACACAATACCATAATTTAAAAGGGCGTGCAATTCCTTTACAACTTTTCTTATAATAATTTTTCAATAACCCAGCATCAATAGTAGAAGTCCAAAGAAATATAAAGGAAAATGAAAAAATTGCTCCTTTGTGGTTGTTACTTGCCGCACTTGCACAATAAAAATGACCAATCGTCTTATTTATTTAAAGGTAATCAACTTATGAGCAAAGCCAAGCAAAAGGAGATGAATGGACGAGTACAACTATAGCGTGGCTCTCAGTTGTGTCACTGGAGCGATCAAAGGAAGCAAATGATGAGGGAATCCGATTTAATAAGCAATGCAAAAGGATTTTGTTGAGGCATAAAGGCAGATATTTTACACGTAACATAGCATGTAAGAAGATTGTTTGAACAGTGCATAAATAGTTGAGTATCTGAGAAGAAATAATGACAACAACCTTCGATGCTAAGATATGTAACAATTGATGGGGTGGAATACTATTTGGGACCGTTCGTAAACAAAGAAGACTGAAGAAAACTTCACCAAAGAAGAAGTCTGAAGAAAATTTCACCAAAGAAGAAGTCTGAAGAGAACTTCACCAAAGAAGAAGTCTGAAGAGAACTTCACCAAAGAAGAAGTCTGAAGGGAACTTCGTGCAGTATGCTCGTATATAGAAGATTCAGGCCACTTCTACTTACTTTATCCATCGGGTTCCTCACATGATAGGCCTTCTATAAATCTAGGTATAGTTCTGAAATAGCTGAGCAATAGAAGAAGAATGCTCGATGTCGAGATATGTAACAATTGATGGGGTCGAATACTATTTGGAACACAAAGAAGTCCGAAGAGAACTTCTCCGAGAACTATGGTCCATTCAGTATACTCGTATATAGATGGTTCTGGTCACTTCTACTTACTTTATCCATCGGGTTCCTCACATGATAGGACTTCTATAAATCTAGGTATAGTTCTGAAATAGCTGAGCAATAGAAGAAGAATGCTTGAACAATATAAAATTTCTATGGAATTTGGAAATATAATTAACCAGATCGTAATGGGGAATGAAGTCGCATACGAGCTTGCGAATAATGAATCTAAGACCAGTTTTATTAGTCCAGCATCTGCTTTCCCCCTTACTTTTACCTTAACGTTATTATTTGAGACTGGATTGCGTATAAATAGATCTGTGAGTTGTAAGTCTTAAAAGGCAGCAGATGGACAAAAGTTATTCCACCTGTTATTTCTGACAGCAGATCGAGGATTATGTTGTAACTTGGTAGGAAATACTGCAGATTTATGATAGGATTGTTTGCGGGCTTCTTTAGGTGGGCCAAGGACATATGAATTATACGCCTGCTATGCCTATGATTTATATGTGCTTAGCGGATCTTTGCTCGACTTGTGGGGAGGAAGATGAAACTGTGCACCACTTTTTGTGTATGCCCTGCTTTTTAGAGAATTAGGTTCGAGGTTTTTGTCACCAACACACTAAAGAGGCTAAACTTTAGCTCCTGAGGGACTCAGGATCTATTGGCATTTGCTAGATTCATTTGAGGTAGATTCAAATAATAATAAAATGGAACCTAAAATGGATTCCTGATGGTCTGACTAGAATTCCTGAGTGTCTGACTAGTATTCCTGACAAACTGTTGCCAGCAGAAAACTAAAACAGATCTATAACTATGCCGATCATACGATGAAATAGTTTTAGTTTTCCTTCATTATTCAGCAGTATTTCAACATTGATTTGAACTACACCAGAAAGTAAGTCACAATCAAACCGATTTTTATTGATTCTTTTATCTATTTAAACAAAGTCAAGGACGTGAAGGGAGGTATCATAAGTCACTTACTATAACTTTGATAATATCGAATAAATATATAAGTACTCGTATATATTTCCCTCCTATATACAAAAAAAGGAAGCATACACATGTGCTCAATTTAACTCTTACAACTTCCTCCTTCATTCCAGTTTTATAAATAGCAGTAAAATGTCCTCGATTGAACTCTCAACACTGCCTCCAGTATTTGCGTAACGCTTGAACTAGTTCAGCGCTGGGGCAAATGTAAACTTTTTATCCGCAGCCCGTTAAAATTTAATTCCACTTTTTCTTTTCGTTTGAATTTTTTGTTATTGATTCAACGCTGTCGAAGTCATTACGAAGGGAAAAAAAGAGAATGGCTTTGTTGATATGAACTGATATGAAAAGAAACGGAAGAAAATGAACAGATACTTAAAATATTGTGTAATGTCAATGAAATGAAAGGGATTATGAGGTAACAAGTGTCATCATCAAAATCATCATCAACATCATCATCAACATCATCGGCATCATCGTCGACCCTAACAAAAACAACAACAACAACAACAACAACAACAACAACAAATGCACAAAATACACAATGCACAGAAAGCCAGAAGAAAGTGTCAATAACAATTTACACTTGAGACAACGATATCAATTCATTCATACTCGTATATGTTGTCAACTGGGGACGATAAGGTTCATTCAACGCAACAACAACAACAACAACAACGCTAACAACACTAAGCACACACCAAAGCCAGTGTTGCCAGATGTGCGGTAATTGAGCTACCTGATGATACTATTAGAAGTAGGTGAGCACTCCAATTTGCTGCAGTGACACACTCTGCCGAATCTGATTGGATTTGCTGTCACTTACGCTGGTGGAAAGATCGCAGATCAATCCAGTGAAAATAGAGTCTGCTCAGTTGGGGAATATTCATGTATCAAATATTGGAAACTTTCGACATATGGCCACATTGCCACGAGTAAACAAAAAATCCAACGCTTGTTTGGTTGTTGGAAAAGTGTGTGTTTATTTAAGTACAATGCACACAAACACCCATGGACGCAGGCAAAGCTCCAGTGACAGGCCAACGTGGCATAATATGAACTAACACAAAAAACGCAACAATATTGCAAAAAAACATATGGGAAAAAAGAGGAATTGAGGCAAACAATAACTAATTTTCAATTGGATTTGATATCAGCAAACGTGGCGCAGCAAAGCACATCAGAACACACCAGAGCAGAGCGGAGCACAGCACAGTGTAATGACCCTTGGCCGACTGGGCACACATCATCAGGCACCGAGCTGCAGCCTGCGTATTGATCAACTTCATGGCACATGCCAATGCAGTCAATGCAGAGGCTGCAATATTTCCATCCAGCTGCAGATTGCATATGAAATTATGACGGCCACTCGGTGCAAGGGGGCACGCTGAGCTCGGTGCGTGTGCGAATAGAATGGCAGCGTGAGGCAATCAACGTGTGTGCGTGTACAGATTGCATCCCAGTGGACGGATGCACGGAGCACGCGTTGCACAATGGGTAGGCAGAAAGATAGACGCACGGACAGACAGGCAGACGGACAGACGGAGAGACAGACAGACAGATAGTGTCCGGCAGACAGCGGGGCATATTAGCGCCAATCCGCCGCATTTGTTTATTTTGACAGTTTGTTGAAGCACAACTGTCAGAAAATTGAAACATAGTAATTACGCGCTTCGTTCTGCGACACTGCTGCGTAGAGCCGTGCGCTCCACGCCTGTGATTCACGTTTAATTGAGACAACTTCATTTTTCGTGCTGTTAATGCGGTTGGCGTTGTGTTCGCAGCAAAATGTTCCCACTGAAATTACGGTATCCGATTACGAGGAGTCTCACGTTGGTCAAAACAACTCCGCTGCCCCGAAATACAATTTTCGATCATATTTTTCATACACTGCGTTTGCGAGCGTGAGTGTGTTGGTGGGTAATTTGAAAGCCATCATTCAAAAACGAACCCATACACACATTCATTCACACGCAGTCACTCCCACTCACAAAAACACATAATGCAAAAATCGCCCATAATCCAGCAGTGCCTTTCATCATGGACGCAGCTTTTGTGCATTTGCTGTACGCGAGTATAAAAGAATTTTTTTATTCCTTCTTCTTTTCATGCCATTTTGCGCAATGTTCAAATTTCAAATGAATGCACTTGACTTTTATTTCACCCGAGCGTCGCTGACTCTAACAAACAACCCACCGCAGCAGCTCACGCAAGACAAACAAACAAACAAACGGACGAGCGAACGAACGAACGAACAAACGACCAAATAAAAAGCAGCATTCTGCTGAAAACTATTGAACCACTCGTACTCATCGTATTGGGTGCATCCCGCCCGACACGTCCACCACTGGCTGACCAGTCACTCCGTTGGCATTATTGCGCCACATGGGCCATAAAAGAGCATCGGCATAAGGAAAAAATTGAATTGGCATTAATAAAAATGGCTCACATTCGGTTTGACTGGGGCAGAAAAAAATCCGGACCAGCCCGGACGCAGGATATAAAACAAGACCATGCGGCGGCGGCGGGCGGAAAAAGTGCGAGTATTCCTCATAGGCTCGGCTGCTGTTGCTGTGTTGACACACCATTGAGCATTACAATTGTTGCGTCAACAGCGCCAACTAGCGGCGTCTATTTGCACATTCTGTGAAGGCAATAATGACGCCAATATATATTTTTTAATGTCATCGTTGTTGTTGTTGTTGTTGTTGCTGGTGTTGTTGTAATTTTTGTAATTCTTCCGTGCATTTTCACTTTAATTGGCACAGTTCAAATGCCTTCGTTAATGGACAGTTTTTCAATTATGCGTTTCAATATTGTCCGCGGCCCCGTAAAAAAGCACTTTTATTCTGAAAATAATGACAATTTTTTTCTATTTTCTTCGTTATGGTTTTTCGACAATTTTACAATGAAATATTTTCGATAATAAAACGTTAAATTATAATAAAAATTAGTTGCCGAAACCATAAATTGCAGCAATCGACATCAATTCATTTCATTCATCATTCTTTTCCCATCCAATTATTTCAACAATTTATTCTCTCATTCAAACACCATTTTTACAAATTTTTACCACTTTAATAGGCATGTGCTCTATGTCCCATTTGACCACATATATCGATATGAATTCAACTCACATGGCTACTCTTTAGACTAATAAAACACAACTTAAAATTTAAATATACATTAAAGATATAATTTTTCTCTCAAATGAAGATATAAAGTTCCGTTTCATGGCGGAGTACCCGTATAATTGGATCCATTGTAATGTAATGGCATTTTGATAATCCAGACACCCTTACAACCTGAAGTTAATCTCCTTCTTTCATTTCAATGTCTGTTTGCAGGTTATATTCCTCCACTCATGGGTCTTCAAATGGTATTTTGTGTACATTTTCCTCTCAAATGAAGAAATAAAGTTCCGTTTCATGGCGGAGTACCCGTATAATTGGATCCATTGTAATGTAATGGCATTTTGATAATCCAGACACCCTTACAACCTGAAGTTAATCTCCTTCTTTCATTTCAATGTCTGTTTGCAGGTTATATTCCTCCACTCATGGGTCTTCAAATTGTATTTTGTGTACATTTTCCTCTCAAATGAAGAAATAAAGTTCCGTTCCATGGAGTACTATAATTGGATCCATTGTAATGTAATGTCATTTTAATAATCCAGACAGCCTTAGAACCTGAAGTTAATCTCCTTCTTTCATTTCAATGTCTGTTTGCAGGTTATATTCCTCCACTCATGGGTCTTCAAATTGTATTTTGTGTACATTTTCCTCTCAAATGAAGAAATAAAGTTCCGTTTCATGGCGGAGTACCCGTATAATTGGATCCATTGTAATGTAATGGCATTTTGATAATCCAGACACCCTTACAACCTGAAGTTAATCTCCTTCTTTCATTTCAATGTCTGTTTGCAGGTCATATTCCTCCACTCATGGGTCTTCAAATTGTATTTTGTGTACATTTTCCTCTCAAATGAAGAAATAAAGTTCCGTTCCATGGAGTACTATAATTGGATCCATTGTAATGTAATGTCATTTTAATAATCCAGACACCCTTACAACCTGAAGTTAATCTCCTTCTTTCATTTCAATGTCTGTTTGCAGGTTATATTCCTCCACTCATGGGTCTTCAAATTGTATTTTGTGTACATTTTCCTCTCAAATGAGGAAATAAAGTTCCGTTTCCCATATAATAGGATCCATTGTAATGCAATGGCATTTTGATAGTCCAGATGGCCTTTTAAAACTTGGAATTAATCTGCTTCTTCCATTTCGATATATGTTTACAGGTTGTATCCCGCCGCTGATGGGTCTTCAAATTGTTCCCATATACAACCGTTAATGACTTCAATTTCTTGTCATCCTTGTTTCAGGCTTATGAGTCTGACTTCATAGTAAAGAGAAGTCTGCTCGCACATTTCCACTCTCGATAATTGTCTTTGCAAAGCTGGCATTCTTGCTTCAAACTTCCGGACAGAACCACCTTGATAACCACCTTGATAATCACCTTGATAACGACCTTGATTCGTTGTTGTGTTGTCTACAGTCTTCGATCCAGTGGCCATTTGAGATGTTTGAAGAACTTCAATATCAGTTGAGTTTTCACTCTCAAACTTTTGTAAGTTCTTCTTCAAATATAGTTCGATATTTTCTGACTAGAACAGCGATGTATTTATAACAGTCGGTCGAAAAATATTCGTGTTGTTGTAGGCGATTGTCTCTTAACTTCAAATTTGATATATTTTGACTACAACACCGATGTATTTATAACAGTCGGTCGAAAAACTTCAACGTTGCATTATTGTGCATGAACTATTCCCAAGCTATGTTGATCCTTTGGATCCGCATCTAAAAGTATCGAGCCGTTTTCATATTACCAGAGTCTCCTTTGAACTTGTCGATGAGTTATCGGACTTCATAGCCCAGTTCATTTTGCTACATGATAAAATCATCAAAGCTTCTCATGATGAATCAGAATTAGAGAACAATAAACACTCTGCTATTGGTGTTCCCAAATAGAGAAGTTGTAAGGAGGTTCGCCCTTCACTTATTTCCTTTTAAATTTCGCCAAAGATCAGCATCACGCTTCAGTCCACGTTTGTAACTTTCTTCTGATATTTGCACGAGTGGCTCTTTTAAAGTTTCCAATTCTTGTTTTATAATCCGTACTGAATGGCATCTTAAATTTGATGCGTCTCCCTCTGCGGTCGTTACCATTTACTATGCAGCTGACCTCAACAGTACCGCAAACGACGATGGTCGTCGAGGGGGCACTGTCGCCATCTTCGGCGCCATTGTTTAAATGTAAAAGTTTCAACTTTTATAAGTACTTACCTGTCACTTTTTGTTGCATCAACAAACAAAGCGTCGCAAGTACCAGCAACAACCACTCAATTACAGCAATCCTGCACGCAAGACAAAGCAAGCAGCGTATCAGAGAAAAAGTATTCATCACGGCGACGGAGCCGTACGGAAAGTTGAGTGTACACGCGAACAATGCAACGTGCCTCAAGAATACGATTATACGTGGAGCAGAAAAGAGCACATAAAAATACAACACTGGCGGAACATTCGTCCCTTATCCACTTTACGATAGTGGTGGTGGTAGTGGTAGCTTCGTCTGTTGGTAGAAGTAAGTATAGCACAATAATAAGTGTAGCATAAATTGTAGTAAACAAGGACGAAGAAGAAATGATTTTTTTTTGTTTTTTTATAAATTATGGTCTCTTAAGTTTTATGCTGAAGTTGCACCAAAGTGCCGTTAAATGGCGCTGGCGAACGCCACAAAGGACCCTAACAGAGATGCTGGCTTTTGTATACGAAAAGAAGGACATAAACAACACGAAGGCGGTAATTATTACAGTCACAAGGACTTTTTCATTTCATTTTAGTATGACGCAGCGGCAGAAGGACACATTGTGCAAGCACTCCTAAGGTTAAGATGACATGATGGGATTGTAGAGCATATGCTCAAGGCTTTGCGGTGAACTGCTTGGGCTAGGCACAAGGTACAAGGACAAAGGTGTTAATTACCACTAATGGACAGCGGCAATCATTTCAATTACTTCGATAGCCAACATTTCCAAATTGAGGACGGCATGAAGTGTGGTTATTTGAGGGAGCGTTGCAAGAAACAAACTTGAAAAGTATAGCAGAGACGTGTTTTTGATTTGTAGTTTAAGAGATTTAAACAAAATATACTACCCTTATAAAGTCTGTTAAAAAAGTAGCAAGAGATGGTGTAGAATACAATCAGGAACTTAAATTGGATATCTGAGTATACTCGCTTAATGTATGCATGAGCTGTACTGAAGATAGTATATCCTTCCAATATATTGCTCTAAAGTCAAAACTGCCAAGAAGCTATCGGAAAATAGTACCCACAATTGTGGAACAACTGCCTTCTTAGAAATGTACTGATATATAGTTGAGGTCACAACGTAGATTACAATAGAAACGAAAGAAATTTAAGACAGACCCATAAAAAAAGATTAGCGTGAATGATGAAAAGGATCTCATATTGATGGTGATATGAATACACGAGTAGATGAAAAAGAACACGGCCATACTATAAAAGGAAGACTTTTTATCATCAACTAAGGACCAAAAACGCTGGTCATCATAGCAAATATAATGATCAGTTAGTAGGCTTACCAGTTGGCAACAGCTCGAGTCACTTCCTAAAGAGTGTTCGGTGGCAGTGGATTCACTGTACCTGTTCGAATTAATAGTTAGTGTCATATTGCTATACACGGAGTAAGAAGCATCCCATTAAATCAATGCAATAAAAGTATAATTAATTAGTGAAAAGTTGTCTAACGTGACATTTGTGCTCCAAAGAACCCTCCCACTATAATTTTCAAATATCTCTGCACACTCTTCGGAAATTCCAAATAAAGTCATAATTCAACTTCAAAGAAATTTCTTTAAATTAAAAAGAAACCGGAATGGGACTGAAGCAACTTTGTAGCCAAAAGCAAGCAAACAGAGGGCCAAGAGGAAAACTTGCTAGAAACCAACAAAAATCCACGAATTATAATTTTCTGCACAAAAATCGAAATTACTAAAAATAGGAAGGAAGCAATTTACGTACACCAGAATACCGCACAACCACACACATACGCACGCACGCCCACTCGTACACCCACACACCCAGCATCAGTGCAAGGGCACGCACAGACTCTGCAGCATATCAACTGAGAGAAAATTAATACAAAACCCTCGAAATTTCCGCCAAACAAATTTGAAAGATAACAAAGATGGCGGTCGGTGCAAAAACAACAAACCCCAGAACAACGCCAACAACAACACGTACATCAACAACAACAAGATTATGAGGAGCAACAACAATAGCAGCAAGCGTTGCTGAAAGACGTAAATGATGATGAATTTATTAAGAATGCGGTGTGGCAGTAAGAATAGCACCATCACCCATAACAGCAACAACAACAACAACAACAACAACAACAACGACAACTACGACTACCACTACTGCTGCCACTATAATAACAACAACACCATGGAGTGCAAAAGCTTAATAAGGAATTCAAGAAGAGTGACGAGAAGTGGGGTGAGCAAGAGTGGCATCAAAATCATATAATAAAGTTATTGATTTCAATATTTGTACAAAGAGTACTCCAACAACAATAACAACAACAACAACAATAGCAACAATAGCAGCAACAACAACAACAACAACAGCACCAAAAACAATGAATAAGCACACAAAATCGAAGGATATAAATTTTTGACTTGAATTATAACTGTAAGCGTTACGGTGACAGACGGACAGACAGGGAGACAGCCACAAAGACAAACAGACGGACCCAGCAGCAAGGAAGCAGGGAGCAAAAAGGTCAACACTGGCGTAGGGAGCACACAGACTGACTGTTAAACATTAGCATGACAAGAAAACGTCGTGTACCAAAGCGTGCAATAAACAGTAAAAAACCGAAAAGAAAACAACAAAATACTGAACGTGATAAGGAAGAACAGGAGCAGGAGGAGGAGGAGTATTGCGAAGAGCCAACACAGGAATACTCGCACCGAAATTACGCAGGGAAATTGAAATCGAAATACGAAAATCAAAATGAAAATGAAATAAATTTGTATACGGTGAGCTGTAGAAATGCTTGCTTCCTTGCACGCTTGCTTACCAAACAAATAAACAAAAGGATGGATATTATACAATAGTATAAGTTACGGCGCACAACAGCAGGAGATATAGCGCCGTGCACACAATGTGAGCGGAAATCAGACAAATAAAGGAAAGGCAGGCAGCAGCCATGGACTGTTTGAAGGAACTGCCAGACAGAGGGACAGGCAGTTAGACAGACAGTCAGTCAGTCAGTCAGTCAGTAGCACAGAACGAAAGAAAGAGAAAGAAAGAGTGAAAGAACGACCTTCAAATATTTGCCCGCCATATTCACACCAAGTCTAAGCCAAAGCCAATTGTACGGCAATTGTATTGGGGCTCTGACGGCAGTGCGTGTCTTTGAGTGTTTCTGTACATTTAACATATTAGTCCCAGCAGCAGGCCATCAAAGTGGATATCGTTTATTAAAACGCCACGTAAGGCAAGGAGCTATTTTCGTAGTTGGTTTCTGGCGCAGACCACGAAGTTAACGCTCTCTGGGAGGCGCAGGAAGAGGCACAGCCAATCAATTGTCAGTGGCGGCTGAGCGAGTGCGTATACACCGGATATACCCCAATCAGACCGCACTCACTGTGCGCACAATTATTGTGGCACTAAAAATAAAGCATACATTTAGGCTGCGTAAAGTCAGTGCAGAATTCACTTTGATCCTTTCGCCGACACATCAGACGAACAGACAGACAGACAGACAGACAGACAGACAGGCTGAGCGCGCTGGCAGGGTTTGGTGTGGTTTGCTGAGCTGACTTTGATTTGTTTTAATGCTGCAGGCGGCGCAAAGTATTTCTGCGCATTTTCTAATTTCACGTTATGTAAATTTTGAAACTTTTTGAACATATTTTGAAATTTTGCCTGGCCTTTAAATATTTACGCATGTACTCGTGTGCCGGCGGTATTTTTCCATACATCCTGGATCGCAAATAAATCCGCTTAAATTGCTTTTTGCTTTTATTTTACTACAATTTTATTGGGTTTTTGCGAGCTCCTCGCACTCCTTTTTAATCAAATAAGGATAACATGTCACTAGAAACATGCAATTTTTATGTCCGCTTATACGGGAGGGGAGCAAATGGACTTAAATGTCATGCAATGAAGCTATGAAATAGAAGTGGAAATATGAGCCCAAACACTCAATGAGAAATGTTCGAAAACCTGTCGCAAGTGGCTGACAATGCAAGTGGAATTCATTTATAGTCGCATATTTATACACCTCCCTCGCAGGTCAGTTGTGGCTGCTATAAACTATTTACATATTAGTCCATCTGCCAAAGAAGTAACGAACCAGAATCCCCTACCGAATCGTACCTAGTCTGCGCCAGCTCTCCCTCAATCGGCAGGCAGAGAGTGCGAAGAAAGCGGAGTGTATTCACGCCCTCCTCTTAACTTATCACTTTCCTTGAGTGTCATTATTGAGCTTTTTATGGCCAACGCCTTTTTGACAGACGCTGTGCCCAGGCCTACCAAGCCATACCGTGCCCTGCTGTGCTGTGGCGAGCTGAGCTGAGCTAAGCACCCAAATTTTCATAGCGCGCTGCTTTTTTGAGCGGCGTAAATTTTCTTTCTATTGAATTTTTATTGCCTCTTTGCTATATTCAGCATTTTAGCATTATTGTACGCCAGCGTCGTGTACATTCGCAATTTTTATGTCTGTTTTTATTGTCCTGTATTGTTTGGTGTATTGATTTCCGTTCTTTAATGTCGGCTTCTGAAGTGTTTGTCCTGTTTGCCTTCTCCAGGACGCTTTGTTATAAGCTTCACAAAGTATTTAAAAGTGAACGAACATCAACAACAGCAAAAACAGCAAACAAGAAACAAAAAGCACAAAAGTCCTTTTGTCGATAAGGACAATTTTCGAAGAGAGCAATCGACATGCCTTCAATATGCAAAATTTGACGCTTAATACGCAGTGCTTGGGGACGACTTAGGACTCCGGGGGCTCCTAACTGAGCTGGTGGTATGTAGCATTTGGAAATGTCGTCCTTTATTAAAAATGTCCGTTTACACGCCGACTGGAGCAGCATTTGCATTTCGTATAATTTTAACCTTTTTTGAATATGCAATTGATTTATGCAAATGGAAACGTTTCCAGCAATTATTCAAGGAGCAGTTAGACCAGCGCCAACACCACAGAAGCAGCAGCAGCGGCGCACTCTTAGGTAAACATGGCGTTTTTCTCTCCCTCTCCCTTCTCGTTTTGCGCGTCTGTTCCTTCTTCTTTTTTTCTGCTTCATCTTTTTGGTTTTGTTTCTCAGTTGACCCTACTCAAGTTTATTGACAATTGCGCAAATCGAAGTGAATTTAATGCAAAAGGGTACTTCATTATTGCGAAAAGCATGTACTCGAGTTGGTCCGTGCGCCGGCCCTGGCACGGACACGCCATGCTCGAGTGTATAACACTCAACTTGTTTAAAGCTAAAACCTTAATTCAATTTATAATGGATGAAGTCAAATAGGAGAGATTTCTAATCAAAGTCAAATTGCGCTGCGCTCTGCCACTTGAATAATTTACAGTCCACTTAATTACACGAACTGCCAAAGTTCCGCACTTTAAAGTGGCAAGCGTGCTAATTGAGCGTCTTGCTAGGAAATCCTTGTCACTCGAATTGGAAGAATTTCCACTAAAATTTCCAAAGGATAAATTTTAGATAGCTTGACATCCACTGACTGCAGCGAAGATGTGGAAGTACTTGAATCGCATCTTCAGATCATGGAGTAAGGGACCATTAATGAATGAAACAAGAAACGGAGGAATGTGAACCAATATGGAGGGACCAAGATTATTAGATATGAAGACAGGGCCCCAATTCACTGACTGGAACACATCATGGTCACACTACCGTTCTCCTTCAGTGTATCCCAATTGATTAATTGAGTGAGAGTGGAGTGTACTAAAAGTGAGGAAAATTCTTTGTTTGTAATGGATCTGGAAGAGTGCATAGTTTTGTGGGAGGAAAATAGTTCAAGGGAATGAGTTCATAACAAGAAACAGAGACTGAAAATCCGAGCTTCACTCAAAAGTAGGAGAAGGAGTAGTCAGCTTCTCATTCATGTCAGGTACGAGTGGAATAGTTGGGCCGTCCGGTTAATCTGTTGATAGATTTATCCCAAGGTTCTGACGCTCCGAAATGGAGATGCATTCTCCATAGAAGAAGGTCCAAAAAAGTCTGAAAGGTCACAATCGTAAGTGCCTGTTGGACCATTGCTATGGATTCTCAAAGACTCGCATATACCAAGTGTATCTAAAGTAGAGTTGCAAACGTCATCGTAGTTATGTTGATAGCTTAAACGCAGATAGAAATTAACCCGAAGTGCAAGGACACCGTTGACATAGTAAGCAAGTATCTGGGCTTGAATCGTCTGGCAGAACTTATTGATGATTTTTAAATTGAGAAAGTGTTTCATCGTGTGTGGTTAGTAAGCATATAACATTTAACTGTATCTAAAGCTCAATTATAAATATAATCTCATATAGACATTGAAAATACTCTGCCAGTATCCTCGGATGACTTCTGGGCCAAGGTGACGAAAACCATAGGATGCGTGAGAGACGTCAACAATACTCCCAATGCCGAGCTAGCTAAGAATATGCAGGACTTTTCATGTGTCTCACATTTATAACTGCAGTTCTTCATATTTTCATTACGCATATTTAACCACAAAAACTGTTGAAGGCTCTACTTGTAGACACCTCAAAATATTGGGCAGTTTCCCAGCAACTAACTCACATTCATCCACATAACACCAGCACAGAGTAATATGAATCATAAACATATCAAGAGCACGCACCTGGCTTGTTTCGAACCCACCTGGTCTGCTATGGATATCACCGCCATGGAGCAGCCTGTCAATTTTTAGATCTTAGTAAAGAATTATTTGTTTGATCTGGAAGAAAGTTTTAATATTCCGCTGATGTAGGACCGCAAAAACAACACGAAACATTCACCACACCCAATTCGAATTCATTACTGCCCTCCCATAAAATTAGATTATTTATTTGCCAGCCTTATTTCGTACTCTCAGCCAACCCCAACCCAACCCTTTCACTCTTTCTGGATCCGTTTCTAAATTCTTTACAAAATTATATAGAGTCAGCGGAGAGGTCAGAAATGTGCACACAAAACTTCAGTAACAAATTGCCACAGCCGTTACGCCCAAGGCGTGGCCCCGAGCCTTCATTTTCAATATTTGTTGGCAAGAAGAATGTAACTAATAAATACCCAGCCAGCCACAAATGCTGCATTAAAATATGATAAGAGAAACTTATAATTCAATTTGTGTGCTAAGCGCAAATGAAATCTTTTGTGAATTTCGAAGAAATTGCGTTGTGGGTGCCGAGTGTGTGGGCGTTGGGAGTGACATGGCAGGCAGCAATTTTCATACAAATAATTTCATTATTGGCGAGAAACGAGAACGGAAAAAATGTGCGCCAAACAAAAGTAAAATCAAGAAAAATCAGTATTCGCACCGACAGCAGAAGAAGTAGCAACCGGCAGCACCGACAGCACCGGCAGCCCCAGGATTACACACACAAAGTAGCGAAAAGTGTGCTGCTGTGAAAACACATTTTTAAAGGGTACAAAAGCAACAAAATTTTGACGCCGTATTGTGTGGAAAGGAGTGGGGAGCAAGTGTGGGAGTGTGACTTCGTATGTGCTTTTAAAGAAGTGCAGAGGATTAATAGCAATCGCGTGAGTTTGCCACCCGGCACTGATATGTGCGAAAAGCTAAAACCAAACTATTATTTTTTAAATCGAACATCCTTTAAATATTTACAGGAAAAAAACTAAAACACTTCGTAAGCCAATATCTGAAAAACACATTCTGAACTTTATTGTCGATGCAGGCAGTGCTATATATATACGAATAACAAGAATCGGGTCAATACACGATCTGACTACCAGACCAGAAAAGGAAGTAAATATGCCACACTCCGCTCAAAGAAGGCGACAATATTGAAAACATAAAGAATAATTCAGTGAAATCTGGAGTCGTATCATCCGCCGAGAAGCAAGCCAACTGGGTATCTACCGAAAGGTTGAGAATGCAGTGACAAGTAATATATCTTAATGGTCTTTGGCCTTATTGACCTTATGTGCCATTGGGTATTAAAGGAATTGAAAATGGTGTTCCAAGTTTTACTATAATACAAAACTTGCCTCTACATTGCCCTGAAATAACACAGAGACAGGATAATTCAAGGAAAGTGCTATGACAAATGGTGGTTTAATCAATTCTAAGCAAATCTTTCAGCCATGGAATCGCAGCGTTATCACCGAATACTTCTTCTCTATCTTTGTAGTTATTGTTCCCATGAAGCATTGGCGTACTCATGATTCCCTCATATACAAATGGATATTCTAAAAGAAGCTCTCGATGTTTGATGACGTTTTATGGATGAGTAATCGATTTATTTCCGCACCTTCCCACGAAATGTTAGTACACCCTTTTACAGCTTCTGTGAAACAAAACGAATGTTCGTACTCCTCATCATAGTTAAAAGTGAAAACCCCTAAAAGTATGCTACGAGTATTACGTAGTTTGGAGATACATATTCTTAACAGACTTTCTCACACACTATCAACCTACTTTTTAGGCATCTTGCTATCACTTCTGATAATATAAGAAAGGTGATTTCGTCATACTTCCAGATGATAAAAAAGAACATTTCATACAACTCTGCTTCTGCAACTTCTCTACAGATTCTACTCAGATCAAAAATTTTATCACTTCTTTGTACTTTAATTTGGATAACGAGGCCTGCTTGAAAACCAACCCATAACAGTGAGAACGAGCAAATTTTTGCCCAATTTGCTGATGATCTTGCATCAAGTAATATTTGAAATAGACTCTCCTAGGTAAGTTTGTTCAACTGGATGGTTATTTAGTTTGGTCTGGTTGTTTTGAACAACGAAAATTTTTTTAATATATGCTACGGATTTAATGTACTTTCAGTGTCCCAAAACTTACGTTCCAATATGACAATAAAGGTCGCCATTTGGAGCCTCACCCATATAAAAGTAGCTCATAAGTAAATGAAAATGCACGTAAACTGGGTCCGAACTGTGCCTCTTTACTCTTAAGTTTGGGCCACTTTCAGAAGTAGCTGTCAAATTGAGCCGGTTTCCCTGCGGGGTGGCTGTGGCTGGTGTGTGTGTATTTACAGCTGTGGGAGCATGTGTTGTAACTGAAGCTTGTTACATTTTTTCTTGCAACTTTTGCGGAATACTTCTTGGCTCTGCGGCTTTTGTAGAGCAGTTCATAGTTGTTGTTGTTACTAGTGTTGATGTTGGTGCTAGATAAATGCAACTTGTTTGCTTCCTTGACTTTCTCTCCCAAACTTCTTTTCCTGAAGTGTGCAATTTGTAATTTTTTTTCTCTGACTATCATTCTGCCTCTTTCTCTTTCTCTATCTCTCTCTCTATCTCAGTCTCTGTCTTACTCTGAACACTTTTAAATCACACCGAAGTGTTGTGTGTAAACACAATTTTTACATTCACAAAAATTATAGCATACTTTTGTGCTGTGCTCTGCAAATACATTCAATACGAGAGCCGAAATACTGCACTCGTGTCCTACACGCTGCTGCAGCTTGGTTGGCCCGAAACAACGCAATCTCAAATGAAATTGAAAAAAGCGAAACGAAAACGAAATGTAGCTGGCATCGCCAAAGGACTACGATTGATTCATTAATCTGTCATCAGCACTCCTTTTCGTTGGTGTTTTTTTTTTTTTTTGGTTTCTTTTTTTGTTTCTTCTTGTTGGGGGCCTCCTCCTGCCTGTGCTTGTGGAGCTTAGTGCACCAACTACACTTACACCGTTTTTAATAAAGTTAAAAGCCACCACAAACTTACGAATTCCAATGCAAGGCCATGCCAAGCAAAAGTAAAAATCCGCATTTAAAATTTACAATGCACAGCAGGATTCATTTGCCCCTCCTTAGCACCAGCATGTGCTTACTTTTTGTTGGCTCTTTCTGGGCAATTTTGTTTTTGGTTAACATGTAAAACGGTTGCCAAAACTGCAGCTGCAACTGCAGCGCATGCTCCTTCCACTCGTTCTGGTGCGGCCGTTGCTGCTGGTGCTGCCACTTAATGTTTCGCGTAACTCTTTTGCGCTTTTTACTATGCAGAGCCGCTGCCTTTACAGTTGTAGTTGTTGTAGTAGTTGTTTTTGTTGCTGCTGCTACTGTTGTCCTTGCCATCGTCCTATGTCGTCCCATGTCCAGTTCGGTGCCAGCCACTGGTACTGCTGCCGCCACCACTGGCACTGTCGTTTGCATTGCAAAGTAAGTGCAAAGTGCTTACATTTTTCTGGCAGGAAATGCATGCCGCTTCCGGCTTTTCAGGCCCTTTCATGGTAATACAATATCAGGCCAAAGTGTGCTTTTCCTCGCTTCACTCCTGCTATTTTCAGTCGACACTCGTGTACCCATATGGGAGGGTTGGCGTGTGCGTGTGTGTGTGTGTGTGGGTGTGTGCATGGTAAAAAGGAAATTCGCAAGCGCATACTTTTTCGAGATTATCCTGACTGCCAATGGCAAAGTACAACAACACCAGCAAAGCAGCAGAGCGCATGAAAAACGTATACGTACTTCTTGTGCTGAGCCGGTTGGCGGCCTGACTGGCTGGCAGCGAATGCTGGCACTAAAGTGTCGATGGTGGCGTTCGTGTTGGTGGCGTTGGTGGCGTTGGTGGCGTTGAATTGACCATTTCTCTGGAAAACTTTGGCAGATAATTTTTTTCGCTTTTGTTGGCAAAATCGTACATTTTATATCTCTGTGCTGTACTTTTGTGGGTATGTATGTGTGTGTGTGTTTGTGTGTGTCTGCTGTGTGTGTGGGTGTGTCTGTGTGTGGGAGTGTGTGAGTAAATCTAATTTACAGTTTCTGGGTTAATACGGTATTTCGAGTGTTTTCAACTTGATTTGATGTAATTTATCGAAAATTTATACAAATTTGCGCTTTGTTCTTCTTCAATGCTCGGCCCGAAAAGTTTTTGTCAAGTTTCGCCATTTTGCTTTTTAATTTGAAATTTTGATATGGAGGTCACGTTTGGAAGTAAGTAAAACAAAAAACAGACGAAAAAAACACAAACAGAAGAATATGCAAATGAAGCATATGCCTTGAAGGGAGGTTCCTACGCTCGTATTTTGTATTGCAAATTAAAGCATGCATTTTAAGGCGCCTAGAAACAGGCCTGATAAATTTCAGAATTTACTTCCGCTCTCCCACTCCCCCCACGGCAAGAGTATTGGGAACTTCGCTGAGAAATACATTGATAGAAAAGGGCTCTGTCAAAATATCGTCATGTGGGGTCGCCCCTAAATATCCCTTCCAAATGTGGAAAATGGCAATTTACCATATTTACATATAAATTCAGTTGCCCTGAAAGCATACAATTGGGGCGGGGGTAGGTTTAGGTTTCAAGCTTATGGATAGGGATTTCCAAGGTTTTTACTCCCTACTCGAAATCTACATATTCGCCCCTGGGCAAACTGCGAGGTGTGAAATTCACACTTGGCGACACTTTTCTATGCTCATGTCACCACACCACAACAACTGAGACCAGTGTTCAGCATATAACGCCAAAAATACAGCTTGGAGTCTCTCAGGGACAACCAAAACTGTTTCGGTATTGAACACCACTCAAATAATGCTCACTGATTAGGACTTCAAAATAAGTTTCAAAGACCATCATACAAATTTCTACAGAAACCCGTAACTTCAACTGGCAACAGTGGTCAACAACTGAACATTTCCCGCACTAACTTAAAGAAACTTCTGCTTAAAAAAACAGGATTATATGCTTACAAAGGTCAAGTTGGAGGCTTTGAAGCAAAAGGGCTTTTATCTGTATTTCATTTCACGTCTCCGTTTGGGTTTCAAAGCAGCTCGAGTATAACGCAGAATTTTTTTGTAAGGAAGCAATTTTCAGTTATGTAAACGGCAAGACCAACACCTCATTTGAAGCAAGAAAAACCCTCATATATTTGTAGCGAGTCAATGTATCTGGGTATACATTGACTCGCTACAAATATATGAGGGTTTTTCTTGCTTCAAATGAGGTGTTGGTCTTGCCGTTTAGGGGGAGTCAATGTATTGTTGGGACTGCTTTTCGGACTGTCATTATTATTGGCATATTTTTCTTCGAATATGAAGAATCCAACACCAACGAACGATCAACGGAGATCACTATAGAGACATGATGAGATTAATCAGATGATTGGACTTGGGCAACCCTTGGATCCAACAGAATGGCACCATATGCCACACACAAGTCATCTAAGAAACGAAAGTTCGCGTACTAAGTTCAAAACTCCAGCAATCAAACGTTTTGGTGATGCTACTTGGCCTAGACAAACCTGTGATTTCACCCAATTGGACTTTTTTAGGAAGTTCAATTAAATATCTTTATTATGCAGATATTATGCGGTATTCCTTTCCGAGGAGATAATACTAATCGAGCTATTTGTTAAATAGAACCTGAAAACATCGAAAATATAGTACAAAACTGGATTGATAGGATTCGCCACTGCCAAGCCAGCTCTTTGCAGCCAATCCAATAATGCATCCAGAGCTAATGGAGAGGTTCACTCTGTGCATCAAAGCCGCCAACTTTAAGAAATGTAGCACGTTGTTTATTTTATAACAATTCTAAAGAGAAACCTGTCTATAACTCACCCTTTTTATTCATTGTAAGATATTCGAAAATGTCAATATTGGAATTATAAGAGACTAAAGTTCCCTTCAGTTGGCAGATTGATTGCCACCTAGCTTACCTAAACACAACTTTCTTTAAAGTTACCCCATTCATTCCCCCTGCGGTTGCAAAGTTTGTGGTATTAATACCACTTTTCCACAACCCTAACGCTGCAACCGACACGGGCAATCTGTTTTATTCCAACTTAAACCGTCATATTTTTAATTTTATATGCTGAAATACTTAAAGCACACACCTATACAAGAAGGCACGCCCACATACACATACTCGCATACGCAAACATCAACGCTGCCACTTTTTAACCTGCTTCCACCAACACAATCCATTATGACAGCATTTTCATTTTATCGAAATTCTCGCCATAATTCTCAACAATTTCTTTTGTCTCCACCGACAATGACAACAACAATAACAGCAACAGCCACGGAAAAAACGACAACGGTGACGGCGACAGCGACATCAAAAGCAACAACAATAACTCCAGGAGCAGCAGGAGCAGCACCTTCAGCATCACCATCAGCATCGGCGACAAGAGCCAGAACAGTAAAGCGGCAAAAGCAATCGTTGGCATTAATCTCTCAATAAATCAATCTCGAAAAATTTCATCTTTTGTGCGCATTTGAGCACATTCGTTGCACAAAACAACAACAAAAAAACAAAAAAAGGAAAGGAGGAGAAAAAAGAAAATGACTGAAAAAAGAAATTGTGAAGAGCGACAAAAAAGTAAGCTTGAAAGAAAGGAACTTTATTTGTTTTACAGCAAGGAGCAACAGAAGGAGCAAACGCTCATTCGTCTCTGTCAGACGGTTCGCACGCTCGCTCGCTGTGATATGGTTTACGCCGTGCGATTTATGCCATGCAGCCTCACTTTTTGCATTATTTTCCTTTATTCATTAGTTGTGTTGGGGCGCGTGTGTGGGGAGTGCGCGAGCTTTCGCTTTAAGTGACGACGCCGTCGATGTCACAGTTGCCACCGCGCTTTCACCTCAGCAATGACAAATCGCATTCAGCTGCTTTTGAACATAAATTTTCTCATAAAAACGTGTGCATCAATATCATAAAACACTCATGCGCAGACACACACACACTTACGCAGAAAGACAGCGAGACACTCATGTTGAAACACACGCACGCATATACTCCTACGAGCAGAGACCCCTTCGTGCTAGCTTCAACCGAACCAGGAGGAACCGTAACCAGTAGAAGCACCAGCATCACCATCACCAGCTGTGCTAAAGTCTTCTGCATCCTGCAAGGAAGTTCAATTTCCGTGCGCCGTTGCTTGAGAGTGGAGCGTTCACGCTGCGATTTTCCGTTTCTGGTTGACGCTCACTGCGCATTCTACATTACGCATTCTGCTGCCGCTTTTGCCTCTGCATTCGCGCTTCAGTTTTCTGTGGCATCATCAATTTGATTGCATTTGCAGCCACTGTTAAGCGATGATGATATTGATGGCAATAACGGCACCGCTCGAGCATTACATTTTGATGCCATCACCCACAAACACACAAGCACACACAGATACACACCCATGCACACCCATAAACGCACACCCTTTAGCCTTTGATTTCCTCCGTGTTTTTTTCACTTTTTTTTTGTAGAAGTGCCCGCTTCTGTGTGTGCGGATTTTTCATTTTAAATCAAATATTCCATTTGTCATAAAGCATTGCAAGTTTTGCATGGGTCACTGGAGGTACTAAAGCGTGTCCAAAGGGCGCTGCAGTTGTAAAACGCTCTGCTGCAGTTGCTGAATTGTTAAATGCAGTTTGGCGAACAAAGCACCATTTGTGCGTTTGTTCCTTTTCCGATTAACGACGCTGATTGCAATTTTGTTTGTGGAATAAGTTCTTTTTAACAATGTTGCAGCACGGTGTGCCTGGTGCATGGGTCGGCGATCGGTGAACGGAAATTGCATGTGGCGCTGCAAGCAGTTTGGAGTATTGAGTATCGGTAACGCAATTGAAATTCCATATGCCGGGATTACTACAACTTTCGACAGTTTAAAACAATTACATCAGAGAAATTTCGCTGGATGCTGGGCGTATGAGTGACAATTAATAGGAATACGGGGTGAACTGATTATTCGCTACGTAAAAGTATTTCAGCACGCAGAGAGCTGCGAAATTTATTTAGGAAAGAGTAGAATGCAATTTCTGACGATATCAGTACCAGCGAAATGTGTTTTGGAGTGAGTAGCGACAATTTCTGACGCAATTATTTCAAGTGGCCTGGTGTCTGGAGGTACTAGCTACTATTTCTGACGAAGCCAGTTCCATTGGATTGTTGTTTGGACTGAATAGCTACAGTTTCAGATGATAAGAATTCCACTGGAGATTTCGGATAGCACAAATAATCAAACCTTTCCAGACGCCAGCGAGAAACTATGATTATATTAAATGGAACATTATTCAGAACAAGATTATTGCAGTCTTCATTTATTGTGGTATATCTTCAGAATTTAGCAAAGCCCTTCATAGTCTCTTAAGCCGGCTGATCGCACGAAACACTTGGAGTTTGTTTAGGACAAGGATGTCAACTAACTATGACGCGAAGTCATCTTTACTGCATTTACTTCTAGTTTTGTACTCTGCTTGGAGTCTTATACATTGACTACTACCAACACAGTTCTAAAGTGCACCAATTTTAAAGTGGTTTTGTTGTCGTTTAGTATTAAATTATTCCTCTATTCACAATGTATCCCACCCATCAGTAATGGGCTTTGATAGATGCACTGACGTGTTATTCTAATCACACTAGTTCATTACACATTTTGCTAATACACTTTATACATGAAATAATCCACCTTCAAATTGATTAAGCTGCTTACATCCCGCACCCCCCTCTTGTTAGTACTTCCCAGCTTACCGGCGCATGCATGTAATTTAAAATCCATTAGCATTAATTAACACATGCTCATGCATCATTTGGAAAACGCATGTAGCGAGCTGCTAAAAACTGTCATTATTGCCAGCCGCTTCGAATGTGTCAACTGTCACCTGAGACCCATTACTATATAAAACAAAAATTACTCATAAAGCCGCCATACTCGTAATTGCCCCGCCACACATGCAGGTCTCCTGTGCTCTGCTCGCCTCTGCTATATTCGGCTCTGCTCGCCTCTGCTCTATTCGGCTCTGCTCTGTTTTGCCGCTGCTGTTAGCGCTGCTTTGTCGCGCCACTTAAATCTCCTCCTAATGTACGAGTAAAGTGCATTAAAATCGTTGCATTAATTTGGCGTAAATATTTTTATGGCACTGCACAAAGTGGCATTAATTATTGAAGGTGCAATTGATTTGCCGCACGCATTACAGTGGACACTTTAATGCTGTCGATTTGACAGACACTCGACGTAGGTGTTTAGGTGTGAAATTACTGCCAAAGGATTATAACGCAACGCAAGGATAAACAATTAGCAAGTTCATGTGTGAAGTGGCCTTGCATAGAATATCACGCTGGTATATTAATAAATAATAAATAGGTGGGCATTTGCCATGAACTGGCATTGGCGCTGTAAGTCAAATTTAAATGGTAACTCTGAGTCTATCATAATAGTAGCCAATTTTCAATGGTGGCAATAAATTGATTTTAACAGCTCTTTTATTTACGTGTGTATAATTGGAGTATGTTCTCCATTCAATTGTTGTCAGTCAGGCTGGAGGAAATAATGTCATGAAACAGTTTTATGCCAAAATCTGTTACTAGAGTCTTGACAGAAATACTAGAGATATAAACTTAGAGATATGAAGCTTGAGGATACAGTTTCTTGTCGAAAGATTGCTTCGTTGATGATCAGCAGGAATATTAAAAATCTCGGAGATTATCTAGAAAGTAACTATCTTCAATATAGGTTTATTGAAGTCCTCATAACTCTCCTTACTAAATCTGATAAAAGAGTGAACCCTGAAAAGTCTCAGAGATAGGAAGAAAGTTTCTAATTAATTAGGAAAACCTTCCCCATAAACATAGACTTAACTTTTTACTACTGAAATATAACTTTATCGTAGGAAAAAGGACTCATTGACAATGGCGCAGGAAATAGTACGAGCACAGAATTTTCTATTCATAGTGATTGAAACATAAAGAAAGGAAAAACTTATCTATGAGATTAGTATGAATTTGTTATTGAAAACTGAATTAAAGTTCCTCACAGTCTGGAACACCGCATCAGCCAAAAGACTTCCAAGGACCCTCAAGTCCAATTTTGTATGCATTTTTCGTATAAATCAACCTAAAATTTAGCAATTCTCCACCAATGCATTTTGTATCACAGTTGTAGAGTGGCTAGTTTCATTCCATTGGGCATTGCGATCCTCGTGATGTGAGTCTAGCATGCGTACCACTAGACCACAAAGGGCGGCTTTGAAATGTTTATTTCTATATCTTCTTTTACTTGCATTAAAAGCATGAGTGGCTCGTAGTCTCAGCATTTCCTCCAAATCCTGGCAGACATAATTACTGAATAATAATAAGAAGAATAAGTTACCAGTCTCCTTGAAGACACCAATTGATCTTGGTTTGTTGGTGTAAACCATCAATTTAAAATAATCGCACAGGAAGTTAGCATGAAATATTGGTACACGGGAGGTCGGAGATTGGGGTCCTCGCACAATAGTAGCGACATTCCCATTTCAGTACAAAAGCGACAAAGAGAAGCTGTCCTATGCTCTACAGAGCCGATTTGTTTGAATCTACTAATACACATAATAGTGCATTCAGTGGGAAGATGCTGATTGTCAAACGGAAAGCTAAATTTAAATCAATTCGTAAGATATATATCTGCTGGATGTTGGACTGCACACGTTTCCATGACAATTTCCGAATCCTTTGACAATCCTTTGAGGACAAATAAAAGCAAACTATTTTGAAACACACCCAACAAGAAAATTAAAACTTTCTAAAAAACAACCACGCTGAGAATAAGCAAAGAGAACTGATTTGAACTTACTGCGGAAATGTTGGCAAGTAGCACTAAAATTCGAAGGGGCTCCTCCACAATTGCTGCACCAAATCTGGCACCAGTAGCCACATTACTGTTTGCTAATTCTTCACGATGGTGAATCCTCCGCAACAACTAAAGCAACGCTGGCAGATGTTTGAGAAAAATGTCCTTGATTGATTATCTAACAAGGTAAAAGGTAAAATAATGATCAGGGTGTGCTGACCGCTGCCACAGCACAACCCACCCTAATGGAAAAAAGAAAAGCAGTTGACAAAAATTAATGAACCAGCACTTAAATTTGTGTGAGCACTTTATTTGTTCGCTTGGCGGATATTTGTGCATCATTTCATTCCAGAACAATTGCTAAGGTGGAGGTACCCTAAACGCTGGACCAGGCTGGGAGGTTAGCAACAGCAAGTAGGAGAACTGATGATGCGGTTGTTGGTTGTTTGATATCAAATGGAGTCATTAGGTTGAAATACTCCTACGTGAACAGGGATTGTATTTGTTTCATACGACCTGGTTGCAATTTTATGTGCGTAGAAGTGGGGTTTTAACCCAAAGAGTGAGGGTTAAATCTAAAAAATTTAAAGCAAATTGTATTTTTTCAAAGGGGAACTTAATGCAGGATATAGAAGTGAATGATATGGGGAACTAAGCCTAAGATAGTTCCTGTAGACTCTAAGGGGGTTAGTAGTACTCGACAGCTTGACTAACTTACCTTACTTGAATAATTTCCAACACGCTTTCTTGTAATATTTCTAGTCAAGTAACAACAAAACGCTTCTGCTTGCACGGAGCTTTATTGGACAATTTACTCTCATCGGCAGAAGGAAGTACACCTCACATGAAGTGTTCAGAGAAATGCAACTCCATTTAAAGCACGGTTGAAGACCATGTCATTTAGGAATCCTTTTGGAAATCCTTTTGTATGTAAAATAAACTTCTTAAATATTTTTTATTTTTAATTTATTTAATGATGGTAATGAAAGTCTATCCTAAAATGATAATAACAATTCGGCGAATAATAATTTTACGAAATATTTTGTAGAAGCGATGTAAAGAAGTCACTTCAAACAGTTCACATCAAACTAGCGAACCAATTGTATCTGATTTTGTATAGAACAGTTAATTTTATTGATGCTCTGCATAGTACTTGCAGAGAAGTTGGTTACTGAGCTGGGGCGGCTTTTCTACATTGTAGACTTTCCTTGGATCAGTAAGGACGTGGCTATTCATATTGGATAGTCTTTTAATGATTGGGTAAGGAGACTTTGCTTATCCATGTGAGACTTTGCTTATTTTGTATTGCATATTTTGTATTTCATTCTCAAAGAAATTGAACATCAAAACGAGCTCTTCTCAGAATCAGAACTTCGATGAAGGATCAGTCGTTTCAAACTTTGCTTTACCCTCCTTTCCTTTTATAGTTCTCCAACTAATATGTTGGATGTGAACTATTTGAAGGACTTCTTTACATCGCTACTACGAAACATTTCGTAAAATTATTATTCGTCGAATTGGTATTATATAGAATAGACTTCCATTACCATGATTAAAAACAATTCTGCAAATAAGCATTAAAAAAATTAAGTTTCACCTCAATAGGAGAAATTTCAAAATAAATGCAGAGTACTTTCGACAGATCGTTTTTAAAATCATGAAAAAATTGGGAAAAATATGTTTAAAGGCAAACATGATGAAAATATCTGCAGCAATTTGCATCACAAAAGCGCGCGTGTATAATAAAAGCACTGAAAATAATTTCTAATTAATGATAACATTTCACAATAGGGCAAAAAACTGGCAAACGAAAAACCAAAAACGAAAAAAAGTCACAAATTTTGTAAAATTTTAACACGTTCACATTTGCCACAAACAATCCACCAAAAAATAAATATGGAACTCGAAAAACCACAAAAAATATGCGCCAGTGGTGCGGCAATAAGCAAATGCCACTACGCCTGTGCATATGCAACATTAATTTATTATTATTTAATTTTTTCTTTGTTGTTGTTTGCTGCGCTCGGCAAATATGGAAAGTACACCTGCTGCATACGAGAATGCAGCGAAAAAATGTGTGTGAAAAGAACTGCTCGCCTGTCGGTGGAACAGCTCCGACTCTATCCAGTCCACTTCCGGCGGTGGTTGAGTAGTACAACTGCTGCTGCTGCTGTTGCTGACGTATTTTATGTTGTTGCCAGCGCACCAACGAGCGCACATTTCGTATTAATTTAGAATGTTTAATGAGATTTTAATTAGGTTTTTGCATACCGCGGTGTGTGTTTTATTGTGGCAACTGGCGCCGCACTCAGAGCACAGCAGAACAGAGCAAAGCTTGCCGGCGCACATGGCCACGCGGAAATTGCATGAACACACTCGCGTTGCGGTTGGAATGGTTTTAAATAATAAGCGGCAGCCGCAGGAGTAAAACGGCACTCGCGCATAAAGACACCAAGTTCCGCTGGTCAAATCAAGCTGGTGTTTAGACCAGTTTCAAGGCAAATCAATGCCCACGCAAATTACATTTAAATATTTAAGCACGAAAAGAGCGAACAGTGTTTGATTGCACTCAAACAAAAATGTTCGAAATAACAATGAAAAATGTTCTACTAAGCAAGGACAATATATGGAAACTAATTAGAAATGATCTATGATACATCGTATATAGCATAGTATATATATTAGATACGTATATATAGTAATTTCATTCCCTCCATGAATATTGTGCGAAAACTTTTCGCTTACTAAATAAAAACGAAGGAAACCAAATATTGCCGGCAACACCTTCACTTGATGCCGTTCTTAACAGACGCTTCATTCACGTCGTCATAAATGATGCCCCTTGACTTGAACTGTCCTGAAGTCAACAGGGATTGTTCGTATACGTTGCTCTGAATTCATTGAATGGATATCATATATACTCCTTTGATGATGACAAAGAGACCACTCCGTGGTGGCCTTTTTTTGATATTGGTTGATGATGACAGTTGCATAGAAAGAAGGGCAGAATAACCAGCATAGATTCAGCTGATCATTGACCGAATAATGTATTACGCCCTGTCTACTGACCTCGTGATTACTTTTTGTATGGAGATTTATACAGCCAAAAAACCTCTCAGGTCGAATTTTACACCCTTGTGGATCTTCACACTGTTAAGAGACAATATAAGGACAAACTTGCTGGTTCAATCCAATATGGATCACATACTCGTAAGTTGTCCATCTTAAGTATATTGATGGTCAAAATATGCCACGACCAACTCTGTTGCTCTGTGGATTATAAGCAACTTTCTTTATAGTATAAATTGGATCTATAGTAAAATAAAAGTGTTTTAAGTGATAAAACAAAATCAACAGACTTTTATTTGAATTGTGGAATAGGTATGAAAGTGTAAAAGAAAATATAAAGAGGGTAGAGTAGAGAAATTACACTACCACACATATTAACTCCATGGTATAGATGATGAGGGCTTACTAGGCGTATGCGAAACAATAATACAAAAGATCCACCATGATCTGGAAACTGTGCGCCTGATTTATCCTAACGCCAGCTCAAAGAACTCGGGATATCGATTGACATATCCGCTCATTGTTCTGTGCGACAAATGAAGGGAAGATTCTTTACTTTATTTTTAGCTATCCTCAAAGTCCACCCTTTAATTAACACGATTGATACAATGATCCCTTCAATAAATATAAAAAACACTCTAGAATATTGTACCGAACTCTTTTGAATAGTGACTTGTAAAACAATGAGTTTTAGTCCATGAAACCAATTTTATGCACTGAAGCACTACCTTTGTAACTATGAACATTTTCTAAACAACAACAATATTGTAGGTGGTGCTGCTTCCACAACCGCAACAGCTGCAATTTCCTGTGGCTCACACAAAATTAAGTGCTCCAAATTACAAAAATCAAGCAAATTGGTATGAAAAGAATATTCGTATAATTTTCCCATCCAGTGCAAGAAGCCACAAAAGATTGGAGTGCGGGTGAGCAACTACGGCGGCAGCAATGAATGCAATTTGCCTATGAGCGGAGCTAATGCAGCTACAGCAGCAGCAGGAGCAGCACAAGCAGCCACACCAAAAGTTGCCAAAACACACAAAAAGAAGAACAACAAAAAATCGAAATTGCTTCCAACCGAAACTGCAGCCTCTAAGCAGGAAAATTAATTAAAGTTTCTTAGCGACAGCGTAAAAGCATCAAAATTACTGCTCAAATGGCAGGCAGCACTTCCGTTTCCTACCGCAGGGTGTACACCAACAACAACAACAAGAACAACAGCAACAACAAGAAGAACACCAGCAACAACAACAACACCGGGAAGAGCAACAGAAAACTCAACTGTAAGTAACAAAGTTTCAATTACAACAAATGCAGTTAGCGCTCTGTGAAATACCACACCCATTTAGACACCCACTTACACACTCACACACACACTCATATATATATAATCGTACACACACACACACACATATAGAGGCATGCCATCCATATCTAATAAAGTTGCTTAATATGTGTGGGAGTAGTCTGAGGCAGAGCAGGCGCCAGCAAAGTGGAAGGTGTTGATTCGCACCGGAAGTGTTGCAACTCCAGCCTCTCAGCAGCAGCGGCAGCAAACAGCAGTCCCGACTGGCAGCACACAAAAAGTAACCGGCAACAATCTGAGTTGAAACCGCAACGAAAAAGTTGCATGCGGCATTAAATTAAGTACGAGGATTTCGCATGAGAGCTGCAACAGCATACACCAGGATAAAATGAATTAAACTACAACTAGATCCCTCCTGGCAGCACCTGACGGATCGTGGTAGGGCGCGGCAGCAATGGGTGGCAGCAGCATTTAATACTTTTAGCCCGCGATGTGGATACGTCAAATTACAAAGTTTAATGCTGGAAGAGTTTTCCAAACAAAACGGTTACGGGCGCCAAACGCTGCAGTTTTAGCTTAAGCAGTAGCCGTAGCAACAACAACAGCAACAATAACAGCCACAGCCAGCAGAACAAAAACATCAGCAGCAACAAAGATTAGTAAGCACCCGCGGCATCTTGTCTCTCCCAGTCTCTGAGCTAAACTAAACTAAACTAAACTCGCAGCCGAAGTAGGTATCTTTGCATTTGAGCTGCTTTTTGAAGTTGCGAGCTATTTTTACAAGTTGCAGTAAGCGAAACGTGCGCACACACACACAGACACATTCTCGCAGCAGCAGCCAAAGAGGCACACCAAAACGCCAAATGAACGCGCATGGTTTTACACTTAGCAGCGGGTGCGAGGGTTGTGGCGAACTAGCGGCACTCCAAGTGGGTGAAAACTTTTGGCTGCGCTTGTTGTTGCCATTGTTGCTGTCGTCGTTGTTGTCGTTGTTGTTGGTTCTATAGCTGTTACCATTGTTGGAGTTTCTGTCATTACCATTTTAGTAGTTGTTGCTGCTGCTGCTGTTGTGTATCAATTTTATGTGTGTTGCACCACAAAAATCTTGCAGCGCTGCTCTAATAGTATTTGGGGGGGATTTTCATTTGCAGCTCGACGTGACGGGGTAGTAAACGGGGCCAGTAGGAGTGGCAACTGATGCAGCATTTCCATTCCGATCCATTCCTCTCCCATCCTGGCCATACCCAGCAATTGCAGCAGCCCCAGACCAAGCCGCTGCCACTGCCACAGCCAAATTTTCCGTGGCTTCAAGTTGTTGAAGAATTCTGCTTGCTTGGAGTGTTTGGCAGTTTACCGCAGCGCATTCATAATCCGCTTAAGTGTTTTGCGTTGTCTGCGCTGAGTTTGTATGTGCTCATATGCATGGAGGTGTGTCCTCATATACATGTATGTGTGTGCTCATATGCATGTATGTGTGTGTGAATGTGTGAATGTATGGTAAGGAAAAGTGTGGAAACGCATTGTACTCCTTAAAAGGAATTAAATGCCAACATTAAATATGAATTATCACACAATTTGACTTAATTTGCGACTACGAACAAAGAAAGGTGGCGCCCAGCACCGAAGTTTATGGCATGCGCTGTGTCAGGAAGCCATTCGCAGGAACACTGCATGCAATTTCCCAATTAACTCGACTCATTTGTGGAAGCTCGCACTAAGCTGCTGTGGTAATATTCTTGGTGTGCCTTTCATTGGTCTTCCAAAAGACGTACACCACAGTATAATGGGTACTTTTAATGCTTTATCCTTTCGTATATCGCCTAAGCTCTTCCATCACACTTCATCAGACACAATTCGGGCTCTTCTAATAGTCAAACCAGGTTGCATTCTCTTGGCTCATGTTTGAACTCTCTTACGCAGAGTAGTTAGTAAAATATTTTGCAGATATCAAGATAAAACCACGTTGAACTCTTTAGTTCTGTCAGATTCCATTGTGAAATAAGGACTCTTCACTCAAAATTCTCCACGCACTCCCTGAGCTATTTACATAGATTTATAAAAAAAAAGATCCAAAACCAAGAACAGTACCTAAAATTGCCTTTCCTTTTGCTTACTTGTGTCTCCTCTTCATTTAGAAGCTCTTCTAAAATAGTCTATACGCTTAGTTCCTCAATCTCGACCACTCACGTTTGTATGTGAAGTCCCCACCGTGACGCGTACAACTTAATACGAATTCTTGTTCGATTCTTTCAAAAAGTGTTCACAAATTTGTGCTTATATCTCATAAAACGAAAAGTCCTTAATGGCCTAAGAAATCCCATCACTGGTTCACCTCGAAGAGTTACAGTGCAGTCAGCACAAAATTTGATATAAGTTATACTCCCATCAACAAGCGAGTATCATGGGAAACATTGATTCTATGTTGCCATACCACGTTCACATTCCACGACTGCAAAAGATGTGAAAATGTTCATTTCCGATTGCTGTCAAACGTTTGCAGTGGTTGCCTGAAAAATGATACTGGCGAGCAACGAAGTCACTTTCCCATTTGTACCGCCATCAGATTTCGAAACTACCAACATATTTCACCAAGTGTACTTCCAAACGGTGGTTTCACAAATACACAGATGACAGGAAGAGCTGCAAGTACGATAATATATTGAAACTATGTGACAGGCAGCGAAGTTGCGCCAAGGAGTGCAAAAGCATATAATAAACTTGTCATCCACTGCTCTGCTCTGGTTGTGTCTGTGATGTGGAGAGCTGAAATTGTCTGACTCTATCAGCGACTTTGCATCAACCTTCAAGATTGGCGACTGCAGTGTGCAGACTTGATATAAAGTAAACACAAGCAACTGATCTCGTACAATGAGAGATTTTCATAATACCCATCAAGGATTCCTTTTGCAAGTTTAGTCTTCAATTCATCACCAATGCCTAACTGCTTCGATATATTTTTGGAGTTATAGGGTCCATCGATGAACTTGTGTCAATGTGAAGACTGAAAATACCGTCACTTCCACATTGATCATGACTGAAAATAAATTCACTTCAAAAATTGATCCTTAAAGTATCCATCACTATCGTTCCCATGATGCGATTGTATCACTCATTGCAAGTCTACTCCCTACACATACAGAATACAATATTGTTGTGTGTAAGGGATTTAAGCACCGCGACTTTTCGATCTATTGTGACCCCCAATACAATATAATCTTAGCTGACTTCCATAATTTTCACAAATATCTTATCTATGACGAGCAAAGAAGAATCTGTAGACGCTCAGGGTCTATTTTTCTCAAGAAAGTGATTGATTGCTGAGAGTTGCGATACTGTTGCTGGAAACCAGAGGATCAACAGGTCCACTTTTTTTAACGCAAAAGAAACTAGGAACACCCTCATCCATATTTCCTTATAGATAATATTTCTAAAGATGTGACTACAAATGTTTTCAGGTGATGAAAAACAGAAGAATTAAATATGGTGAAAACATGATCCTTGCAACTAAAAGTCCATATTGGCAGCATTGGTGTAGACACTTCTCTTAAACAAGACACTGTAAAGTTACCTATGGTTGTATTCTACTTGATAGTTATACGAACCCGCAATCACGTTACTAACTTGTTAAGTGAATATCTAGCTGAGAGGAATCGGTTCAGTTCTGGGTGAAACAGGATCCTTTCATATTTCTCAGAACAGTCTTACCGTGGACACAAGGAATATTCTCCTAAAGGCTCCTGAAAGCTGTTTCCAACTTATTTGACTACAAGTCGCCGGGAAGACAAGGACACATTTGTTAAGTTCCTAACTGAATGTCTGGAAGATTATTCAACTCCTCTGCACGCAAATCAAAATACGAATTGACCAGACGAAAATTCATGAATTCACACAATTTGGAAAATCTGATGGGCTTAAAAATGCTCCACCTCACACACTCATTAAACCAATCAACCGACTGCTCAGCCGCCCCGCGTCAGTGCTATAAGTAACCTCAAAAATGCCAAAAGTGGATTATAAATAAACACTCATTAAATTATATCGAACCGAGAGGCAGCCAGCTTAACACAATATTCACTGAGTGGGTATGGGAGTATATGTAAGTGTGTGTGTGGATGAGTTTTGGCCACACATTTCAAGGTAGTATCCTCATAAAACTGAACTGTCAATATTGGCATTAAATGAGAGTAAAAGGGCCAACCGGCAACACAGCGGCACTGAGCCAAAGGAACTTGGAAATGTGAAGGCAGGAGGAGAAACAAGTCAAAAGCATTGCTTTCATAAAAGAAAAGGCAACAACAAAAACGAAATAAATAAATACGAGTAAAAATAAAAAAAGCGCACAGTATTGAATGAGGTTGAAAGGTACCAAAAATATAAATAAATGCAAATAAAAAGCTTAAATGAACGATTGACGCTAACGTCCTTGACATAAAGCCGGATGGATGGGTGGGTGAGTAGCTTGGGTTCATTGTGGGATGTGCAGGAGGTGGCGGTGATTCTGATGGGGCAAGGGTAAAAGCGATATTCACGGGTGCGGGTATGAGTGGGGTGCATAAAAGGATTTTTTGTGGTGCCCCCTGAAGAGGGAGCATTGCGGTTAGTAGGTAACGGAGTGGTTATGGGTGGATATGGGTTTTGGGTGGATATGGGTTTTGGGCAGGAGTACGGGTTTGAGTGTTAGTTATTATGTCGATGAAGTTGAATGACATGCAAGAATGATTAAATATAAAAGCACAGGAAGCGAAGCATATCGAAGGATGTGCGCTGGATACTTAACAAAGCAAGGCAAATAGAATAGCAGCCGGAAATGAGTTGGGTAATTTAAAGATTTAAAGCAAAGAAGAATAAAACAACTGGAAGTGTATAAAAACACTGCGTGAGTGGCATCAAAATCAGACAAAGCCATAGAACAAAACTTCAGTTCGAATGGACCAAAAATCTGCAAGCCGAGAGCTTATCAGTTGCCCACACAAAAAGCCCATAAAACTTTCCTCTACTGAGTAAGAAAAAATTGGTAAATCACCAGCAACAGTCACGAAAAAACGAAAACAATTTAAGCGAAGAAATGTCAAATAGGAAGCCAGCTTATACACAAAACTGGCAACCAAAGCAACAATGTACAACTGCAAAAAGCCCCACCAACTCTGTCAATGGCGCAAAAATAAATGCCAATGACAGGTGCAGCCAGTCAGGCAGTTAGTCAGTTAGTTAAAAAACCGCAGTTTCTAGCGGAAGGAACAACGCAAAGCGGCTAAAAAAAGGTTCAAGAATCCTTAAGGCCGATGGCAAGGGCAAAACAAACAAGAAAGCAAAACACACACACAAAAAAAGCGAAGAGGAAAAGCGCAAAAAATTGAAATGGAAATAAACTTAGCAACAACTTTGACAATGCCAGCGCAATAATCAAAGTTTTGAATTCGTCGGACAAAACGAATGAAGTGGAATAAGTTCAACTGTTGTGGGTGCGTGGGGGCCGCGCAAACAAGCTGAAGTGGCTCCGACGTGAATTCTAGTGCCTAAAACAAGAGTCGGCTGGCAGTCGGCAGTCAAAAAGGCACTGAAATGCACGCCACCATCGAAAAGGACAAAGAAAACAGGCAAAAGAAAAAAATACTGAAAATTAAAATGGACAAAAAGAGCAGAGTCACTGGGCTGGGGTGGCGAATTTTTTGTTAACATTTCCGTTCGTACGCAGCAAATGCAGATTAATTTCTTCTTAAGTTTTACGTTAACTTTTCTGTCTCTGCATTAGAGCGGAGGACTGTTTTTTGTTTAGCGCCGAGTTAACGTATCCTTGGTAGTTGTGGAAACTTTTCAACCCAATTTTTTTTTTAAGATTCTGTTACGCGCATTTAATATAATTTGAAAAGGAACATTTATATGCGATAAAAGAATATTGTGATGAAAGCGACTCTTCCTCATTAAAGAGAGGTCGCAGATAAAATTTATAAACCTATTAAAGGAGACCAAGAGTTGATTAGAAGTCATTACGGAGAAGTCATTAAAAAATATTTAAAACAGGAATTAATAAACCGAGAGTCATAAAGTGCAAGTCGTAAATAACAGGTCATAAATTCTGGCATCTCTGGCAAAATTGTCAGGAGTAGTTCCCAGATAGACAGAAATTTCTGGTTTTACAATGAAAAAATTAACCTCAGAATCGTTCATTGCCCCCACCCACAAATATTTGTTTGCTTTAGTTCACATGAAATTTTTCCCACTGACTTGATGGGATATGCCTGTGCTTGCTGGGATATGCCTGCACTTGCTGGGATATGCCAGCACTTGCTGGGATATGCCTGCACTTGCTGGGATATGCCTGCACTTGCTGGGATATGCCTGCACTTGTGAGATGACTTATATCAGCATCAATCAATGGCAGTAAAGTTTCCCTCAATCGCATGGAGTTTAAGGTAACAAAGTTGACAAAACTGCAGCTTGAATTGACCACTTACGCTCTGGTCAACCAATCAACAACTGCCAAAGTCAATGTGGAGGCTATAAAGTGACACCTTGCAATTAGCAACTTGTGGCAGTGATTGGCAGCTGCATAAGACACAAATGAAGGCAAAAGAAATTACAAACCAAGGAGGAATAAGTTTGGCAGCAAGTGAGGAGAGTCCAAAGTAGTTAATTAAGAAACCAAGTTATGTTGGCAAGCGGAATATTATAGGACAGTAGAAATTAAGAAGTAAGCATTACATTGGATACGTTACAAAACAATAAACTATTTAAGCAGAATTCACATACCAAATGAAAAGGAGATACCAATTGGTCAGTTTGTGAGTGGCTCGTTTCAAGGATTCTAAAGATCAAGAAAGAATGAGGTTCACGAAAGCATATTGTTTCAGTTATCATACCGTTTAAAATTATATTAAGGGAGACAACTACAGGAAGGAGTCTCTTATATCAAAGAAGAGGAGAGATTTGAAAGTTCAATTTACGATGCTTATATACATTCCCTTATTACATTCCCTTATTATCCTGTAAATTAAAATTGTCGAGTTATTTTGTAGAAGCCAAATCAATAAATTTTTTACCATAGAAGACTATCCAAGCTTTGTAGATAAGCAGGACCTTACCCAGCAGTACAAGGTGCCTCCATTCTACTTGATCATTTGGCTTAATGCCTTCCAATTCCTTATGTCCCAATTACTTGAAGGTCTGTTTCAGCTTCGTCTATCATCTTTGTCCATCTTGCTTGTGATCTAACTCCATTTGGTTCCCTTCTTAACAATTCCTGCTTTTGAATACGAATAGGCCTCTCATGCATTCTCTGAACGTGACCAGCAAATTTAACTCAGTATTTATCATTGTCAATCTGGAGGGGGAAGCGTAGCCATGCCTCGCATCCGCGGCTCACAACGGACCCAACTGGTGGTCTAAGTGGCATCACTACTTATTGGTGGCTGCCCTACCTACCTACCTACCATTGTCTTCGTTCCGTTCCATTCCTTGATATATTGGTTTGCCCTTACTCCATTGAGATGTCACTTTCCCCTAATGGTGACTTGATGAGACATATCTTTCTAAGAATCTTTCAATCAAAAATCGTCAAAGCACTCTCTTCCTTTGTAATCACGGTCCACCATTCTGCTTTATATGATACCACTGAATGTTCCCACATGTTTTTACTCCTCGATTCTTTATAAAGTCAAGATTTTTTCCTATATAGAAGAAATATCCTTTTTTATATTATTATTATTATTATACCAGGGATTGGGGGATTGAGTACTAGCAAATAAAACCTTCGTCTCGAAGAGAAATATATTTAGCAAGAGCCATGCTAGGGGTAGTATTCGAACTCAAGGATTATATTCAGCATTATATTAAGGATCAAATGAAGGATTTTTTATTACTACACACTAGCCAGTGATCAAACTATTACGAAGAAACTAATTGTCATAACTTTCGGTACCTGGGAATATGGCAGTAATTCTCCAAGGTTCTTCAACAGCTCCACAAAAGTGTGAACATATTCCCATACACTCCTAAAGGTGAGGTCCCGAGAGGATAATCCGTCCGGACATCGGGGTGAATTTAGTGGGTTAAGGCTCCACACTACAAGGCTTTACACCTCGTGAAAAAAAAAATTTTAATAAAAGAAACTCCATATACGTGAGAAATGTGAGAAAAAAATTGCGGAAAAGTCCTTGTGCAGACTATCATAATAATGTTGATGCTGGTACAGATAATGACGATTCTGCTTATGTCGATAAATGATCATTTTAAACCGTCACAGACTGCTCCCCTGTTATTATTACTTTATGCACAATGCGGGCACTTCACGGATGCATTTGGAATTGTGTGTCGCGGGTTGCTCCTCCAGCCCGTATTTCACACACCCGCTCACTGCAACTTCATAGCCAACCACGAAATATTTGACATGTATTCGTTTGCAGATGATTCCAGCTCACTTTCACACCTTGCTCATTAATTATGCGTGCATAAATTCTGAAAAAAATATCAAAGTAAGACAAACAAACCACAACAATAGCGACAAATCCTGTGCATACTCGCTTACATTGTACTCGCTGAGCCAAAAGTATGACGTTTATTTGACGTACACCCGTGTGAGAGAGTGTGAGTGTGTCGGTATAATGGGTGCGGTTGAGTGTGTTTTTGAGTTATAGGATCCCCTCAACAGCATATTGCATTGTTTATTGTCATCAGATGGCACGTGGGCAGACTGCGGCCCGTTTTTCTATGCACACAAAAAAAAGGGGAGCTGACATTTTCTTTTTTGCTCGTTTTCTGTTAATGAAAAGGATTTTAGGACTTTTGGGTATGCATTCACCTGTCAGCGGCACAGAATCCTTTTCCACCGCCAAAGCTTTTCAATGCAGTAAATAATAACGTGCAAACCTTCACAAAAAAAAGAGATGAGTTGAGATGAGATGAAAAATCATTGTCAAAAATGCAAACAAACCGGGGAGATATGCTCACGGAGAGCTGGACTGAATGAAGGTCTGAAAGAAGGACGAAAGCACACATTGACGAACTGACTGACTGCTGGACAGTTCTTCTATGTATGCATTATGCAGCCGCAATAGACACGGTGTGAGAATGCTGTTGATTTATGCCTGTAACACATTTACTTCGTGGGCTTGTGTGATTCTCGTTTTAAACCGTGGGATTCATGCAAATACGAGTTAGAACTAATATGAAAAAAGTATTTACTTTTCAACTTTTTGCATTAAGTCATTAGCGTTCGCCTTGGAATGTCCTATTTCGTTGTGCGGTGGTGGGGTGGCGGGATTTTCCTCCACCGCAATTACGTTAAGTGTTATTTATCGTTGGTGAGTTTAAAAAATGTTCTTTCCTCTTCTTGATCGCTGCTTCCCGGCTGCTCTTCCTTTGATTCTCTCTTCTCCTCTTCTTGTTATTTTGCAGTACTTTGGCATAAGTTTCGCTGCTCTTAATGCATAATTTGACTAATTGTCCTCTTTTATTTCAGCTAATTTGTATGCACTTCCCTATGCTGCGCCGAACACTGGAATAGTTGGGTAATTAGAAGAGCACGTGACTTCTCTTACCACGTAATTCGCTTGCATGGCATAATTTTGACTTTCTTTATCAGTGGCCATTTATCGTTTATCAACTGGCAGTGCCAAATGTGGTCATTGTTTTAATTGATGCGGCAATTATTTTCATAATTGAAGTCATTGAGCAAAAATGATACAAACAAAATGCAGAACAAAAAAATATTGAATAGAGTTGAAACAAATGTTTTCTCAAGGAGTGGTTTACTCCGTTCAACTCTGTTCTTGATTATTCCTAGCCACGTAGCGTAACACTCAGTGTCTGCCACTTAAAGTATCCCTAAAGCTACGCAGCAATCTTATCTCTCCAATTGCACCCCCAGTCCTTTGTGCAAGCAAATAATACCGAAATTACTTTAATCGGGTCATTATTTTTCATTTCTATCACTTGCCATTCAAATTACTTTCGCTCACTTCCTCCTAATCCTGTGACTCCTGCTTGTTTGCATGTTTTTAACGGAGTCATTGTACTCTATTCCGCAATTGTCAGTCATTTAAATATCCGGAATGGAACGGAATGGTGCCATAGCAATGTCACATTCAGTTTTAGTGATGTGGCAAAAGACCTTTGGAGAAATGCTCTGTGGTCAAAGAACGACGGTCCTGCACTTGGTAAATATTGTGGTGGAATCCTTTTCTTATAATTTAAGACCAGGTATAGAACAGCGTTATAATGCATTAAAAGCCATATTAAGGCAAAAATCTATAAGTCAATCAATCAATTAGTATGTGATGAGTGCCCTTAATTTGAAAGGAATTATTTATTTTATTTAAAAGGATTAATCACAATAATAAATAATTATAACTAATTTAATAGGAAGAGTCATAGCTACCCGGGCCTTAATGAAAGCAATTAGTAATATGTCATGAATAACAAGTCATTTATAGGGAGTTGTAAACAGCAGGACATAGGCAGGGACTCATATGAAGGGTTTTCCAACAAGAGGTGTTACTTTCAAACACCCGGTATTTCGGTAGCTGTCACTTTTGAAGCTTTTATTCTTTGACATTTGACAAGTAGAAACTACGCCATTACTAAAACTGGAACGATACACGCTTCAACAATGCATTAAAATTATTAAAATTCACTACAAAAATGGTGAAAATCTTGCAGTCATAGTTCGCAAAACTAAAGCATTTTTGGGTCGTCGTGAAGCACCTTGTCAGACCGCAATACAGAAATTGGTGGAAAAATTGGAGCTGTTGGGACAAGTTAGTGATGTAAAGAATAAAACCCGTGCACGTCGCTCAAGAACAACTGAGAATATTGCTGCTGTAGCCCAAAGTGTTGAAGAAAACCCAGGTTTGTCCATTCCTTGTCGTTCTTTGGAAGTGGGCATTCCACAAACGTCCTTACACCGTATTTTGCATAAAGACTTGGGTCTTAATAAAGTTCAGTTAATACAAGAACTCAAGCCAGCCGATCATCAACAACGTCGTGTCTTTGCTGATTGGGTCCTTGAAATGCATGAAAATGATCCGGAATTCCATCGAAAAATCATCTTGACTGATGAGGCCCATTTCCACCTCGGTGGCTACGTCAACAAGCAAAATTGTCGCATCTGGGGCTCGGAAAACCCAAGAGTTATTGTTGAGAAGCCTCTCCATCCTCAACGTGTGACTGTTTGGTGCGGTTTATGGTCCGGCGGGGTCATTGGACCTTACTTTTTTCGAAAATGAGGTTGGATAAACAGTTACAGTGAATGGATTGCCCTATCGAGAGATGATTAATGATTTTTTATGGTCGGAGTTGGATGGTATTGATCTGGACAACGTTTACTTTCAAGAGGACGGCGCTACGTGCCACACAAGCAACGAAACCATTGCTCTTTTATGGGAAAAATTTCCGGACCGTGTTATCTCTCGAAGAGGTGATCACAATTGGCCACCGAGATCTTGTGATTTAACACCTTGCGACTTCTTCCTTTGGGGCCACGTGAAAGATAAGGTCTACGCCAACAGCCCAGCGTCGATTCAAGATCTCAAAGATAGAATTCGTGAAGCTATCGAGGACATAGGACAGCCACTTTGCGATTTGGTTATGGAAAATTTCATGAATAGGATATAGTCCTGTAAGCGTGGTCGTGGTGGCCATTTGGCTGATGTTGTTTTTCATTATCAACGGCATACCTTTCTCTTTATTATGAAATAAACTTTCGATCAATTATGTCAAAAAATGACATTTTTCTTTGAATACCAAAATAACACCTCTTATTAGAAAACCCTTTATAAAATGCCATAAAATGCCAGTCATGGCCAACTGAAGATTGGACATGGAAGTGAGGTACAGCAGGTGATTAAAGGAGTAATAAACAACGGAAAGGACTCATAAAACTAGGCATTGCCAACTATAGACAACTGATACTTTCACCATTCATATAATGAATTTTGTATTATTAGAAACACATCCAACACATCTGCTGGTCCTAAAGGCTTCAATGATGTTAATATTTATAGAAACATTTACTATCAACTTCCAGCGCTGTCCAGAAGGAAGCGCACTTTCCTAGGCGACTATTTTCTGGACTCTTTCGGAGATATCTCAAAAAAAAAGATTAGCTCCATCAACTGCTTCATTAAAAGCTCCAAATGGCTGGACCTTTGAAAGGGATAAAACCTGATGTCTCATGCGGTATCACAAAGGGTCAATGTTGGCCTAGCTGCGCCCTTCGGGCGGCCGCCTTACCTTCCTACCTGCCAGTCACAGCATGAAAATATGTCCCCTATGCCCTCTCTGGTGATTATTGTTGCACTTGCTTCCATTGCAAATATTGTAAATATCGAAGTACCTACTATCAACTTTATCTCTCATACACTCCACAAGACCAACAAAGGATTAAAGAACTTTGTAAACCTGAACAATTACATATAAAAAGTTTGCAGGAAATCAATGTCAAAGACACCGCTATCAAATCCAGAACACACCACTCAAGACTCCCCCATTAAACAGAATTAATTTAATCACTTCAAAAAAGGACATAGCAGTGATGCACTGAAAACTGCACACTCACTGTATTTGTTGTTGTTGTTTTTGTGATGTTCCCCTCGGTTGTAATGACATACTAAATCACAGCTCACACATGTCAACCTTAGAGAGAGCACCTAAGAAACTGCTTTGCACTTACGGCAAAGCATTATTTATCAAGGCTTGAGGCCTTTGTGCCAATTTGTGCGCCTAAAAGCTTGATACAATTAACAGAAATATTGCAAGTACTTTACATGCAGCGTACTCTTCCCATTTAATTGTCAAGCAGCTGCATCCTTAATGCAACAGAACAAAACAGAAGAGTACGCAGCATAGCGCATCGCAGCACAGCACGGCAACACAGCGGCAAAGCAACACAATGCAACAGTCGACAATAAAAACATGCCACACACGCCGCTCGTAAAGCAGCAGCAGCATAACTAACATGCGACTTGGCACATCTGCAACAACATACGCTGGCCTGGCCAAGAGCCGACAGCAACGAAAGTTAGAACAACATTGTCCTAAAGTAAGGCGTGCGGCAGGCTGTCCGCCTGGCTGGCAGGTTGTACGGTGTTTGGGTTAAGGCCGTGTAACCCGCAGCACTACTCAAACGCATTTAACAATAATTACCCAGGAGGAAAATCCAACAATGATGCTGTGCAGATGAAATGAGTTCAAGACAAAGTGAGAAATATAAAATAAGAAAGCCGAAAACTCTGTACAAATGTCAGAGAGAAGTCAGGTCACAGTCAGGTTCAGAAAGATACTGCTATGAAGAAGGATCTAAGTAATATAAATGCCAGCAAAATAATCAAAAATAGGGAGAAAATTATTAAAGATCACAATTTTTTCCGGGGGCTTTTATTCTTTTTTATGCTCTAATTCTTTGACGAGTGAAAAGTCCTTGAACGATGCATATGCTTGGTCATTTCCAGAGCTTAGTTTAACATATCTACATGAAGTTTTTCCTTGACTTAACCTGTCCTTACATGAAGACCTGTGACAACATTACAACCCGTCACTGAAGAATCATTGTTGGCTTCGTCCGGTGCCGCAAAAATTCCTGCTGGGGGAGGTTTACTGCAGAGCACCCAGTGACATAGAAACACTAACACCGCTTGATAGCACCTTTTGTGTTTGCATGTGTGTGTGTGTGTGTGTGTGTGTGTGTTTTCATATGCATATGTTCATGTGGAGGTGTGGTTCTGGTTTTTTCTTTCTTGCTTGTTAGGCTGCTGGTTGTCGTGCTTTTTGGCATTAACTCTGTCAAGGCACCTGAGGCCTGATAGTGACCAAAAAATTATTCTTGCATGCGATTGCTCTTCAAAACTTTTTGCACACAGCTCTCATGCATGCTTCGTATTTCACGCTCGCTGGCATTTAGGTCACGTGAGCACTCGCGTTTTCCACTGCATATGTGTGCGATTGCTGCATGCGTGCGCTGCAAGTGTGTGAGTGGTAGGTGTCACGTGTCAAGTGGATAGTTTAGTGCAAAATGTTTTTGCAGCAAGGTTGCCAGTTCCACACCCACCTCTCCGTCGCACTCTCTCTCCCATATTGCACTTCAAACACAACTTTTATTGTTTAAACGCCTGCAAACATAAAAGAATAGAACTTAAAGCCTAAAAGCGTGCTTTAATTTTTTCATCGCTGTTATATTTTCTCCACATGTGCGCCTTGCACATTTATTCATAAGGGTTTCAAATGCCATGCTTAACATTGTTCAAGTCCTTGTGATGCTTACCTTTAGTCTGAAAGGATATTCTCAGCTTACACACACACACACACACACATATATGCATACATATGCACGCAGCCGCAACTCACGCACATGGGCTCGCATGCTCCCAACTTCCGTTATTTGCGGCGCGTGTTCTTGGCTTAAAAGGAAATTCTTTACATTATTTCTCGGCATAACCTTTTAAAGGCCTTTATTTATATGTAAGTTTTTTTAATTTCTTTATCCTTGTGCCCTTTATCCACAAGCATTATCCTTTCGTGGCCAGCAGCAATATCACATGACAGGTTTGTGCGGGCATTCCTTTAAGTATTTAAACATTTTATTTTAAAAAAAATAATTTAATTGAAAATGGACAGAAGACTCTGGGAGCGTTCCTAAAAGCTTCAGTAAGAGATAATCCAAATAGGATTCACATTTTCTAGTCCTTTTAAAGATCGCTGATCAGAAGAGGACATTCAAAGTTTGTTAGAATCAAACAGGGAATGAATCTAACGACAGATGACTCTGGGAGATATCCTTAAAACTTCAGTAAGCAATTAAGAGATAATCCAAAAAAGATTCAAATTTTCGAGTCCTTTTAAAGATCGCTGATCTGAAGGGGACACTCAAAGTTTGTTAGAGTCAAACAGGAAATGAATCCGATAACAGAAAACTCTGGGATATATCCTTAAAACTTCAGTAAGCAATTAAGAGATAATCCAAAAAGGATTCAAATTTCGAGTCCTTTTAAAGATCGCTGATTTGAAGAGTACACTCAAAGTTTGTTAGAATCAAGCAGAGATAAGAGAGTTTATGCAGAAAGGGAAAATTATGTATCAAAGATCCTTACAGTAATAATATTGCCATCTTTTGCCAGATTTTCCTATATAGTTCCTCCTTAATCTCCTTCACATATGCCTACAATGTTTGAGAGTTTATCCTAGTAAACCAGCTTCGATTGTTTCTGCTTCAACTATTGCTGGAGTGCCAGCATTCTATAAAAGCAAAGGCTCTTTTTATGGTGCAACGCACATACAAAGCACCGACAATCTTATCACAGACCGAAGGATCTAAATTACAGCGTTTAGCATGCTGCTTTTTGCCTGCATGCTATTAACTTCAATCGCTCAGTCAATGCAATTGCCTTCGTTAAAAACATTCTTGAAGACTCGGAGCACTTTTCAAGTCAATTAAGCAGCGTTTTATAATTGAAGAACCAGTCAGGATAGCAAGGATTTCATGTCAAATCAAAATGCTATACTTCAGCGAAGTGGAAGGAGCAACTAAAGAATGAAAATGGGCGATAGGAAATGCTGAAGGCAATCAAATTACATTCCTTGACTTGACAATCGACTTCAAAGGCAATTACTTAGTTGGTGCCTTATGCAACATCAGAGCTACCATGAATGACAACTTGTCAGCAATAATAACGACGTGAGAATTAAGAAATATATGAACACGGGGCATATGCGAAGGATTAGTTTGCTAGAGAAATGGTTTTTAATTTGAGTCCAACCAAGGAATGGCAATAAAAAATTCCACCGGAAAAAAAAATAAAAAATTTCTGGCCCGGTGATATTTACAAAGTAAGCCAAGCGAACAAGCGGCCAACCGCAGCTCGAAGCATGCTTACATACAGATATGGGAGTAGTTATGTATATAACTATGTGTATGTGTGTGTTTGAGTGTTTATATGTTTAGTGCATTAAGTTAATTACAGCTCAAAGCGCCGCAAACATTGAAAAAAGTGCAACATTTCCGTAGAGGAGCGGAGAGGGAAACGATTGCACCCTGAAGCTGACTACAATAAAAATTGCCATATTTCATGCGGACAGCCAGACAAGCAGACAGGCGGACCGCCTGACTAACTGCTCTGCTGGTATGTATGTGAGTAATGGCATTTAAGTAATTGTAACGTCACATTGTAGTGGTGTGGGGCCAGTGAGCCGACGAGCCAACCTGGCCAACTCTGGTCTACGCCTGGCGATATGCTGCACTTTTGCAGCTCCACTTTTGTTTTCGTTTTTTCTCCGTTTCGATTTCGTTTCGTGTTGCTCTGCTTTGGCACTTTCGTACATATTAATTCAATTACAAAATGCATAATACAGACACAGAGCGAGCGAAATAGTTTCCGAAATACATACCTAAGTCCTTTTAGCATTTCCCTTTGTTTTGTTGGAATTTAGTAATTTTTTTTTGTGGGTCCTTTTTTTTAGTTTGTTTGTGGAGCCCCCCAAAGGGTTCATTCTCAACTGCACACTTCTTGAATGACTTCATTGTTGCAAATTAGTGCTGCATTTTGTGTTTGTTGCTTTTGAACTTTTTGTAAATTGTTGTCCACTAAATTATTTTAGTCACAATGTAGTTGCGCTGCCTGCCTGGGAATGTTTGCCTGCAGCGAGAGGAGTATCCTTTGGCAATTTATTTTTACGCCATTCGTTTTTTTTTTATTTTTCTTTTGTTTGCCTTTTATTTCTGGTGCAGTTTTTTGTGAAATTGTTAAACTTGAGGCAACTGCAGCAACGGAACAGCGCGCATTACTCCATTTTGCCATTGCTTTGGTTCCATTTGTTGTTGGTCCTTGCTCCCTTTGTTGTTGCAGTTGTTTCTGAGCGCTATGTGAACTAAACATAAACAATGCACTTGTACGTGACTTCCTTTGGCAAGCGTTTATTTATGCAAATTCAAATGGGTCAATTAGTGAAATGGAAATAGACTAAGAACTACACTGAGAAATATCAGAGCTAATAAGTTTAAGGCGATTAAACTGGTCACGAATTTCATGGAATTCCATGAACAATTCATTGGCGCAAACATTGAATTACTTAAGTATTCCTTCCATTACGGGTTTTAAGCAATTGTATTAAAAAGCTTTCATTAGAATCTTCAATATAAGGATAGCTATAAAACTATGAAAGGACTCGTTTTTAACAATGTTCGTCATTAATCCAAAGAACAATACATTAATTTGAGTGTTTGTCAACAAATATTGACACTCGGTGTCATAGCGTCGTAGCCACCAGTCGATGTATTTGCAAAAACCTTCAGGTACACAACAATTGAGGAGTAATTCAGTTTTACCAGTCAGATGTTGGCATGTTCCTGAAGACAATAATCATGAACACTGCGAGAATGCTCAGAATACGACCTTTTGTTCTTTAAACTAGTTCGAAAGTATGAATAAACAGGTAAACGAATGCGGAACTAGCTCCGAATTCAATGAATTTGTCTTCTAAATAAAGAATGTTTCATTGTTATTATGTACCTGCATTTTGTAATGCATCGCCAGCTCTACAAAGTGCCACCAAGAAAAACAGAGGACAAAAAAGATAGTATAACTGAACTATAAAACATTTTACCAAAGCAAATTAGTTAAATGATTCTATAAGGAAAGCTTCGATTGGGCAGATATTTGAAAGTAGCAATGGACAAGAACACAATCAATTGAATCCAAAAAATTGCGTCCACAATATGTAAAAGAATCACTCATACAGTATGTTTAACTAGAAAGAAACGAAGATATTTTATAGTCAAGAATGATTTTATAGTATATTCTATCATTCTTGGTTTATAGTTAAAGTGTACATATAACTATCTCTTTCGCACATTGCGACTATTTGTTTACATATACATGTAAACAAATAGTCGCAATGTGCGAAAGAGATAGTCATATGTACACTTTAACTATAAATATACTATACACTACACACTATAGAACTTTCAAATGACGCCAATGCCATGTTTGCTCACTATTGCGTAGTACTTCATTAAAAGAGGATGTTGGACGCAATGATGCCACTGTAAAAGCATCAACAAAGGAACGATCATGCGGGACCTTCGACGTAGTTCTAGGCACATTACATCAATAACTGAAAAGACTAGACTAGAATTAGGAAGGCACTAAAAATGTTATACAAAATATTGAGAATCTTCTTTCATGGTATTGACCCCAAAGAAATCACAGAATACTTGCCTCAACTAGGTGGCCATCTACAAAAATTCAGTTTGGTTCCACAGATTGCTGACTGAGCTACAATACGATCCTATAATATACTTAAGTATTATGACTAAATAGTATTTACGTCATTCATAACTATGAGGATTAACATGCTTTAAAAAGCCTCTTATTGAAAACTCATTAATGAAAACTCTTCAATGGTAAAAGTCACTAAGGAAATGTAATAAAGAAGAAGTCATAAGAACCAAGCCAATAGAAATTACGCACAAATAATACCACCTCTTCATCACTAATATTGTTTAGCACAAGGGAAATGCAGTGCCTAAGTAGGAGATGAATCATGCGGAACGCATTTCCGATATGGAAGAAGAAGTAAGAAGACTTCAAAGATACGAATATGTAAAAACAAATTGGTCTGAATTCAAATATATGCATATGTTGGACTTAAAAAATATATCTCCTGAACTAAGCCACGCTCTGTGGTCTAGTGGTAAGCATGCTAGACTCACACCCCGAAAGTCGCAGGTTCAAATCCTGCCACGGGCTTGGTCGCCAAAATGCTTCTTTCTATAAAATCCTTTTCTCTTCGAGACGAAAGCCTCTGTAACTAGTACTCATTCCCCCAACACCTTGCACTCATAATTAATTATGGTGTAAGATATAATAATAATAATAATAATAATAATAATAATAATAATAATAATAATAATAATCCCCTGAACCATGGTACCCTAGGGAAGAAATTCCGCATGTGAACATCATTGAATTCTCTGTGTGAACTGCACTCTTTTGTATGTACTTTGGAATATTCTATCGTTCCTTTATATTAATATTTAATTGAAGCCTGGCAGTATATAAACGTAGGGAGCTAAACCTGCAGCAATACCTGCACTAATTATATCCAAATAGTTTGAAGACAAACTCTCCATCAGGGATCTGTTTAATTTGATCACAATCAAAAGGATTCTTACAAAGAAAAAGAACAGGGCCAACAGCAGATTCAGTTATGGCTGGCTGTGCCAGAAAGGACATGCAACTAGAATCGTTTTACTTTGTACGTGTAACAAATTGGAGCAGCGTTGCACCACAAATTGATTAGTTTTTAACACCCGAGTTAATTCAAATGTTTTAATTACATCAAGAGCTGGTCCCTCTCCAGTGCCTTAGCCAGAGAGCTCAGCTCCTTTATTCTGCTATTTGCTCTAATACCACTGACAATTTTATTCATTTCCGGGTTTATTTTCTACCTCAATGCATTTGCATAGGACGAACAAATTGAATGGATGTATTATTGTATATCTGTATATATACATATATATTTATATAGAGTTAGAGTTACCCCATTGCATTTGCAGCAAGGCAACGTTGCAATGGGAGTGTAGACAAATATTGACAGAAATTAAATTCCTTTGATGAGTTGAAGTTCGGGTGCTGCTCTCATATTATCTTATATTGGCATTTTCTTATTTTCATTTCATTTAATTTTCCTTTTCATTTCATTTGTGAAATAACTTTCGAAATGCTGCTGCCAGTTGCCAGGAAGTTTAAAGCTCCAAACATCGCTTCTTGCATGCGTGTGTGGGGGCCACATAAATTCTAGCCACATTATTGCAAGTGAATTATTTGCATGCGCTGAATATGCAGCTGCATATGTGAGTGAGTGTGTGCTGTACTCTGAGAGTGTGTGTGTGTGTGTGTGTGTGACGAGCGCTCATTGTGAAGCGGGAAGCCACAAGAAGTTAAATAATGTTTAACATGGTAAAACCCAAAAGTGCACCATACTCCGCCACGTTTAAAGCTGCCGTGGCACATATTCACTCTGCCGGCAACCAAAAAAAGCATAGGATAAAAGGATCAAAACGAGTGAAAAAATCCTTGCGCTCCACTTTGGTGTGTTTTGTTTTTGCGCACGCGACACAAAAGCCTCTGCACAAAAGCATTTCGCAAATTTCAAATTCTTAACTGCAATTCTAGCAGCGATTTGGTTTATTGCTTCTTGCAGCAGGCACACATGCAGTCACAGCATACACACTCACAACACACACAAACACATATACACATAAGCGAACATAGAAGCACTCACACGTGCACGCTTAGCCAGCATTAAGCGCCAACGTTGTGCATTTCTTTCGTTCATATCCGTTGTAGACTTCCGTTTGATGATGCTCCTACTGCGCCTGGGCACTCTCTGTCGCTGCCGCTGCCGCTGGCTCTGCCTCTGCTGTTCAACTCAACTACAATTTGATGCGCTTAAACAGATGTTAATGTTCCATGATTTATGTTGTCTCAACATAATGCACTAAAATGCGGCATGCACAGGCATCATTTCCACTCCACTCCACTCTACTCCACTCCACAACACTTCACTTTGCTCTGCTCTGCGGCTGCTCGCTTTGCTGTGTGCTCTTCACTGACATCAGCTCATCATCATCATCATTGCTGCTGACTTTTTCTTATATTTTTAAATGACAGCAGCACCAGCAGCGGCAGGCACGGCAGGGGGAGCAGCAGCAGCAGCAGCAGCAGCACCATCACCAGCAACTGCCACAGCAGATACCATTTTGTTTTGGCATGTTAGCACCACTGCACATTACAGCCAAAATCCTTTATGGTCAATGCACTTACTGCTGCTTCCTGCTGCTGCTACTGCCATTGCTGCTGCTGCTACTGCTGCTTCTACTGCCATTGCTGCTGCTGCTGTTCGTGTGGTTCTTGCTGCTGCTGCAGTGCATATTATTTTATCATGAGGTTTCAGTTGCATTTCAGCTGCTCCGCTTTTGCTCATCTTGCCTTGGCGCTTGGTGACGAATGTCGAAAAAAGGCAAATAAAAAAGACCAAAAAAGAAACTAGGACTAAAGGAGCAGCCTGCTGTGGTTAGTGTTGTTGTGCTGGTAGCGCACTTCACTTGCTCCTCAGCTCAACTCATGCTCCCTCTGCCATTCGCTTGCTCTGGTTTTTGGCATGTGCGCCATTTTTGTGGTATGTGTGAAATTCTTGATTTGTGGTTGAATTTCCATTTGTCTTTTGTGTGTTCTGCAGCCAGCACCACCAGCACCAGCACCAGTACCAGCACCAGCACCAGTACCAGCACCATAACCAGCAGCATCAGCAACATTTGCTCGCAGTCGGTTTGTTTGCGACTGGGTTTGCATTCATCTTCCTGAAATCATTTAAGCATAAATCACACATTTGCATGCCATAGTTAAGGACATGGATATTCATCACAATGTATATTATTTTAAATATTCCTGTCGGGGCACGGCTTTCACTCCTGCATGTGGCATGTGGCAAGGAAGCTGCTCAACACATTGTTTCGTGTTTTCCAATCTGCTTTGCCGATACATTTTCCGGTGTTTATGTTCTGTTTTTTGTTTTGCTTTTTTTTATGTTTGTGTGTTTGTTTATAGTGGAACAGATCTATTACTTGTATTATTTTCGGGTAGATTTGTTGTGTTCATTCATTCACTCAGCAGCATTGCTGGCATTACATTCTCCTTCAAATGTTTTTGACACTGACAAACGTGACATTTTCGGAACCAGCACAAATGGCAAACTGAAATTCAGGTCCTTGCAATTACTCATGACAAATTTTGGGTGTTAGAATAGGTACGAATAGTATAAATATTCTCGCAATTTTAAGAGATCTGGGGCAAATGGCAGGTGTCCTCTAGAGAACAATATCTCAAATAGTGAATCTTCTCTTTAGTTGGTGGATCTGTTCATTAGTTCGAACATCACCACTCATCTATATCAGAGATGAGCTAATCTTCAATTGAAGCAAACCACAATCTAACTAATCCTTCCTATTTCAAAAGAGTCTCATTACTAGAACAATATCTCAAAGAGTGAATCTTCTATTCAAATGGTGGATCTGTTCATCAGTTCGAACATCACCACTCATCTATATCAGAGATGAGCTAATCTTCAATTGAAGCAAACCACACTCTAACTAATCCTTCCTATTTCAAAAGAGTCTCATTACTAGAACACTATCTCAAAGAGTGAATCTTCTATTCAAATGGTGGATCTGTTCATCAGTTCGAACATCACTACTCATCTATATCAGAGATGAGCTAATCTTCAATTGAAGCAAACCACACTCTAACTAATCCTTCCTATTTCAAAAGAGTCTCATTACTAGAACAATATCTCAAAGAGTGAATCTTCTATTCAAATGGTGGATCTGTTCATCAGTTCGAACATCACCACTCATCTATATCAGAGATGAGCTAATCATTTCAAAAGAGTCTCATTACTAGAACAATATCTCAAAGAGTGAATCTTCTATTCAAATGGTGGATCTGTTCATCAGTTCGAACATCACCACTCATCTATATCAGAGATGAGCTAATCTTCAATTGAAGCAAACCACACTCTAACTAATCCTTCCTATTTCCAAAGAGTCTCATTACTAGTACAATATCTCAAAGAGTGAATCTTCTATTCAAATGGTGGATCTGTTCATTAGTTCGAACATCACCACTCATCTATATCAGAGATGAGCTAATCTTCAATTGAAGCAAACCACACTCTAACTAATCCTTCCTATTTCAAAAGAGTCTCATTACTAGAACAATATCTCAAAGAGTGAATCTTCTATTCAAATGGTGGATCTGTTCATCAGTTCGAACATCACCACTCATCTATATCAGAGATGAGCTAATCTTCAATTGAAGCAAACCACACTCTAACTAATCCTTCCTATTTCAAAAGAGTCTCATTACTAGAACACTATCTCAAAGAGTGAATCTTCTATTCAAATGGTGGATCTGTTCATCAGTTCGAACATCACTACTCATCTATATCAGAGATGAGCTAATCTTCAATTGAAGCAAACCACACTCTAACTAATCCTTCCTATTTCAAAAGAGTCTCATTACTAGAACAATATCTCAAAGAGTGAATCTTCTATTCAAATGGTGGATCTGTTCATCAGTTCGAACATCACCACTCATCTATATCAGAGATGAGCTAATCTTCAATTGAAGCAAACCACACTCTAACTAATCCTTCCTATTTCAAAAGAGTCTCATTACTAGAACACTATCTCAAAGAGTGAATCTTCTATTCAAATGGTGGATCTGTTCATCAGTTCGAACATCACTACTCATCTATATCAGAGATGAGCTAATCTTCAATTGAAGCAAACCACACTCTAACTAATCCTTCCTATTTCAAAAGAGTCTCATTACTAGAACAATATCTCAAAGAGTGAATCTTCTATTCAAATGGTGGATCTGTTCATCAGTTCGAACATCACCACTCATCTATATCAGAGATGAGCTAATCTTCAATTGAAGCAAACCACACTCTAACTAATCCTTTCTATTTCAAAAGAGTCTCATTACTAGTAAAATATTCAGCCCACTGAAATCTCATCGCTGGAGTCCTAACTGGAATCGTTGAAGCTGCACCTGAATCAGTCTAGTTTGAAGTCCAGCCAACAAAGTCAAGCAAGCAGGGCTAGAGCAAATTGCACACAAAAGTTAAAGGATTAAAAGAAGATATAAATGTTTTATTCCACGAAGCCTAATATAGAACATACAAACAATGATCGATCAATTACTATAAATCACTTCTTGTTATAAAATCTAAAATCCTCGTAAGTAATAACTGCAGCTAAAAATACAGCACACACTAGATACATCATATGCTGCATTCCAGTAAAAGTCCTGAAGTTCCCTCATTGCGCATATCTTAATAAAGCAATTGCTTCCGAGCATAAATAGGATGACAATAATAACAATCAAATAAAAAGGATACTTGCATAATTGAAAAATCAATGATATTCTGTGTGTGTGTGTTTGTGTTGGCTGGTGTGTGTGTCTGTGTCTGTTTGTTCGAATGTGTTTGTGCATTCGTGTGCCATTTGCTGCATCGATTTTGAGTACAATTGCGCTGCACTAAATATGTCATTTATAAGCTGCACAGAGTATGAGGTAAGGACCTTGATAAACTGTGCAAATACACCTCTGCACGGCACAGAACAGAACAGAACAGAACAGAACAGAACAGCGCAGCACGGCATGGCACTCAAATCAGCAATATTTTTTTCACGCACGTAAGCACAGCTACATTAACATACACACATGCATATCTGCAAGTTTGTGTATGGCGGTTTAATGCGTGTTTGTGTATGTGTGTGTGCAAAGGTAGCACATTTAATGCTTGCACGTCACACAAATGCAAACAAACACACAAATGCATTGGCGCCACACACGTCTGCTGTGGCGGTAGTGGCGGCGGCGGCGGTCGGTAGCTGGTGGCTGAGAATTTAGAGGACGACGATTACTCCTAGATGTGTTTGTATGAGTGTCCGTGTGCTTTGGTGGTGGTGTGTGGCAAGTATACGCCCTGTTGCCACATGAATATGTGATTTGTTATAGGTTTGGAGCAAAGGAAAGCATTAAATTTATTTGAAATTATTATGCGCATTTGCATAGGGAATGCGACTAGAAATGTCTGTAACTATGTGTGGGAGTGTGGGTGTTTGACTGTGTGTGAGGGTAAGTAACAACGCTAGTAATGTGTAATGTATGCATGTGCAGCAACAGCTCGCAGCAAGGATACTTTTAAATACGTACGCTTATAGTGGATTTATGCAGGTGAAATAGCGTTGCAAATAAATAAGCAGCATTCTAAAAGAAGAAGTGACAGAGGATAATAAAGAATGAAAGCCACAGACAGAGGGTGAGATGTGTAGACACATGACTAGAAAGGTTCTCCCCCACTCCTACTCACATAGGAGCTCATAGTTGTAAATATTCAAGTAAATACTCTCTCGTATATGAGAGCATTCTCGTATAATTGAAAATTTGCATGTCATGCATACACAGCGCCTGGTAACGAGCAAAATAAGCGCTCGCAGAAATTTGCTTATGCAAATTTTATAATTGCTTAAGATGTCCTTAAGCGTTTTAAACATGCATTAATATGCTATCCTTCATTAGGAATTCTCTTATCTTAGCACATTTCAAGTGAGTATATAAATCGCTCAATTTGAAGTGAACATCAAACAGCAGCAGCAGCAGCAGCAGCAGTTGCGCGCGGAGGTGCAGGGAACGCGCACTGTTCTCTTCAAGTAGCGTCTTCATCTTTCAGAAATAGTCAGACAGTCACTCCGTCTGCCTGTCAGACAAGTCCCCGATGACGCCACCAGCTTATCAACGTCAACGGCAGCAGCAGGAGCAACAGCAGCATCATTATCAGCCGGCAAAGGCATCTTCAGCGTGCATCTCTCAAGTGCACTCACTCGTTTATGTGGCGCGTAAAAAATATGAATATTTTTCACCCTAATTAACTGGTAATTTATTTTTTTCTCCGCTTTTTTACGATTATTTCCTCACGAAAGTGCTCGCACAATGAACCTTAAGGATATTCAAAACAGAAGGCGCTTAAAATTGCAGCTCAACTTGAATTTTTTTCATCCACTGCAGTAGCACTGCTGCCTATCCTTTTTACTGCTCTGCACCAGGCTGCCTTCCAACCAACCAGCCAGAGTCAGTCGACCACTTCAGCTTGGCACAATTCGTTTGCTTTGTTTGCGCTTAGCAGCATCTTAAGTCGCCTTTTTTCTACTCCGCATAGCATATTTTTTGGCGCGTAAGCAGCGTACTTCTGACCTCAGCACGAACGACTGAACGCACGTTAAGCATCTCAACGCAATCAGTCATCCTCGACTAGAATTTCCAGTTGCTCCCTTTTCTAAATATTGCCCATAAAAATTCATCTGAAGGCAGCCAGCAAAGAGGATTGATTGCCTTAACTTTTTTATGAGCGGAGCAGGAGACGCCCCTCCACTGATCTCCCCAGTGCCTACGCTAGCTGGCATGCTAACAACATTTTTAATTGTTGTGTATACACCGCGACGGATGCCACTGCTGCTGCTGCTGTTGACGATGGCAACCACCACAACTCTGGAGCGTAATGCACGCTTCAATTGGCCCATTTATTCATGGTCAACATTGTGGAAATGCCACAACGCTTGAACGACGAGTAAAAATTTTTAAGTGGCTAATTAAAAGGATAACGCTATTACACTGGCGGCCCCGGTAGTTCGTCGAGGCTGCGACTGATGCTGGCAGGCAGTTATTTTTAAAATGTGCTCTCACTCGCTCGTCCGCTTATTTGGTTGGGTGGTTGTTTGGTTGGTTGTTGGGTTGCCTGAAAATTATGTTAAGTTTGTTTATTTTGGCATGCCACTTGAGCTGTAAAAGGTTGCCTTATAAATGTTTAAACGTGCTGCGGGTATGTGCTAATTTATAGAAATTATTGCAAACAACAGCAGGGCGGTGGCACAATTATACGTGCAAGGATCCCTGGAGTCACATTTCGATTAAGTCAAAATTTATATATGTAGAGGGAGGTACGTGGAACGGGCGTACACGTTCTGCAATTGCGGGTGGGGAGATTTCATTTGCAATACTAATTTTTGGGGAACTAAATAGCATTAAAGCAACGTGGAATCCAGCAGCAGGATGAGTCGAAAGTGGAAATATCTACCAAAGCACTCATAAAGAGTGATAGCAAAATTGGTGGGACACAGTAAACAAACATGGGCATGAATACCTTATGTTACAGGGACAGTGTTCGGAATTGAGGGCATAAAATGAAATTAGTGTCATTTTAGAGCGTAAAATTTTATTATTCCTTTCGTCGATTGCAGTGAGCTATTTGCATGTGGGACTGGGAGTCCTGCAAAATTAATTAAGAATTTTCATATATTTTGTGCAATCACTTTTCCAGATGCGAGTGGAAAGTGATAAACAGGACATTCAAATCACATCTGGAACAATTGATTGCCCAAAGGATATGAATGTGAAGTTTATAATTTAACTTATACAATGGCGCTAACGTACATTTGATGTCCTCAAATTAAGTACTTTCGTTCATGATCTGCAGCAAATGTCACCCTAAAAGTATGCTTCAAAGCTAATAAAAATTCCCTATAAAATTAGTTGGCAATTGAATGCTTGTATAAATTTAATTTTAGTTATGGACACAAAAAATATAACAAAAACCGATATAGGATATAAAAACCAGATTCAGGAACACTAACATAGGTCATGTGAAATTTTGTGAGGGTTTTAACAGCGTACTTAAAAGTAAAATTTCATTTTAATGCAAATTTTGCCAAATTGTCTTCTTATGCATGTCGGGACATCGTGTACCCTACACTTGGGTGCATTGGCAGTACAATTTAAACGATTTTATTTAAATTTACAACTGCATTCACTACAAAGTTTCCGTGAAGAGGGTTGATATACGAATTTTGTTTATAAAGAAACTAATTTCTTCTTAAATGTTTGTAAATAAACTCGTCATTTGAATTTCTTTTATAGGATGCCTCAAAGCATTTAAGTGTCAATTCATATCTCGCCTTATCACAACGTGTTTAAGAATTCACTTAAGACAGGTGTGAATATCCAAAAAACTTTTTATTTGCAGCGCAGTGCAGTGCTCTGTTGCTAACAAACTGATGCTCATGAAACACCGGCATCAAATCGTAATATTTCTCTAAATATTTATCTCTACGCTAGTTCATTTGGGTTCTTCTGCATACATCAACCAAGTCACTTACAACACAAATTTCCGACTTGCGTAAGCATACGCAGCAGCAACGTAACTCTCCGAAGACAGTTGCAGTTGCAGCAGCAGTGCGTAACGCGCCAACTGCGAAGCAGAGTATGAAGATAATGCAAATAAATTGTGTTTCCAAATACGTTGCAGCTTGCAAGCAACTCAGCTGCACGGAAGCCAGCAATCTTTGCGGCGGGGAGTGCATGGGAGACCCTTTGGCGCAGTGGATAGCGCGTTGGACTTCTAATCCAAAGGTCGTGGGTTCGATCCCCACAAGGGTTGAGTAGATCACGTATTTTTTATTATGAACTTATGTGGTCGCAGTACATTTTTCTTATAACCCAGTTGACAACTTTTTGTGAGAGTTCTTCTTTTTTACTTAACTGTATTTTCGCAGAAGCCCTCAGAATGTGTTTGAAATAAAGTTCTGGTATAATTACACATTTCTCTGGCACTCTCTGTAAAGTCATTATTCAACCTGATATTCAAATTGTCAGCCAGTGGATTTATCAGTTCACATCCTTACTCTAATCCGACTCTATGTTACAGCGTAGACAAAGCCGAGTCTCAGTCTGTAGATACCTTTTGCTCTAGGCGGAGCAATTAATTTTTAAATTACTTGTATTTATAATTGGCAGACAGAAGCTCACGGGACAGATGCCAACCACGTAGAATCAGCCAACACCAGTGCCAGCAGAGGGATGACGAGAGCAATGCAACGAAATTACAATTAAATTTTTATGGAAACGAAATCTGCTGGTTTTAAATATTTTTTCAAACCGCTTTAAATACCAGCTACCATTTAGCATGCCTCTCACACTCACATAAAGCCATACTCACACTGACACAAACACACCTAGCCTCAGTCTGCTTAATGAACATGCCAAGCCCCAACAACGCAGCCTCTTCAAATGAATAAACGTGCCAAACATACACATGCAAACAGGCAAATGTACGAGCATAACATGACGTACACGTTAAACAGGTTGTAACTAACACATATTATTACACATGACACACACAACCGCACACACACAAAAACACTCATACTCACACTGGTCCACGTGTACTCGTAGGTACACACATCAAGCGAAATAAACGCAAATTGCATTCCAAGGGTAATGAAAAATTTAACATGGCTACGTTAATACAAAAGTGCCATTCACACATGCATACATACACACAAACACACATACAGACACACACATTCATATACACTCATTCCCATACTTGCATGTACAACACGCTTATCCGCATCAGCGGAAATCTGCTCCCCTTTAGAGCACCTTTGTTGGGCACGTTAGTGTGAGCGCGTTACGAGTAGTTGCGGTGGTGTTATGTAAAAAATTTACTACGCACACAGCCGCTCACTCATACGCTCGCATGCTGAAATATTTATGCCCGAGTCGCCTTATTCCTCATTTTGTTTAAGTGTGTTTTTGTAATATTGCATTTATATGTACGTGTATGCATTTAAATTGCCGAAAACTACGCTCGCAACGTAACGTGCGAATGAATTTCCCATATGCGTGAGTCTGCGATTGTAGAGGATCGTGTGTGTTAAGTGTATGAGTGTGTGTGTGGGTGTGTCCTGTCCTGGTCGTTTGCATACTTGTGTGAAGGTGTGTTTGTGCCTGCTGATTTATGACTTATGTGCGAGAACACTTAAACACACCTCTTAATGGAAAAAAGTGCAGTCTCGAGAGGTTAAGGTGCACTTTAAGCACAGCTCGAATGCAGTAAAACGTTACTCTGTGCTTCCATTTCCTTCTCCGGTGAACTAATATAACTAACTGCCTTCCCAGTATTCCTTCTGGTAAAGGCTTGGTGTGGCTCCTCTTTCTATCTAGCACCTCTTATTCACTCCGAATGAGAGGTGCTGGAATGCCGCATTTCCTTTACTATTATATTTGCCTTAGTGTCACACAACTTTTCATTGTAAGTTATTTACACTGCTAGTTAACTCTACGTCCCCCTTCCCCACAACGAATTACCACTATTATTTATATTGCTTCTAATGGTCTCCGTGATCTAGAGGTAAGCCTGTCTCATAGTCATGTGGTTGCGGGTTTCAATTCTGCCCTCTGTCTGTCTCTTTTATCTTTCCATTATATTCCATATTTCTCTTTTCGTTATTCCTGTATTTGTTTTCTACTCTCCCTCAAGTTATTGTACCATGTCTCTCGTTTCTTCTTTTGCTCTCCTTTTCTACCCTCTCTCTTGCTTGCCGCCTCTCTCTCTGTTTCCCTATCTTCTCTCTCTCTCTATATTTCAATCATTGCTCTATCCCTTTCCACTCCCTTTTACTTCCCTTTCTTTTTTCGGCTTTATTTTTTTCTGCATGCCTTCTCCCTCTCATAGTCCTTCTTTTTTCGCCTTTATTTTGTTCTGCTTACCTTCTCTCTCTCTCTCTCTCTCTTGATGTCTCTCCAGATCGATTGCTCTTTTCTTTCCCGCTCCTTCAATTTTCTCCTTTCTCTGTTTTTGTTTGCCCACAGGGGAAAATCTCTCTCTATGTCTCTTTCCCGCTATTTATCTGTTCTTCCATGTCTCACTTTTCTCCTCTCTCTTTTCGTCTATCTCTCTCTTCTTCTCACATTCTCTCTTCTTCTCGCTCTCTCTTTTCTTCTGTCTCTCTTTTTTTCTCTCACTCTCTCCCTTTACTGTCTTTACCCCTGTTTCACAAGGTGCCTTTCCACGTTCTCTTTCCCACTCCGTTTCTCTCTTTCCCTCTATATTCACCCTTTTTTACTCTATATTGTATAAAACTCTCCACTTCGTCCTTCCTCGATATCTAGAGCCACTTCTCAGACCAACGTTATTTATCTAGCTTTCTAAAAGCTCTCCAGAAGCACTCTCCCCACTCCCTAATTTATTCTTCTTCTCATCCATCAACCTTTACAGTATCTGTAGTCATCTCTACTGTTTTTTTTCTTTTGACCATTTGTCACTGAAGCACTTATTTTCTTTATTCGAACTTGAACCTTTTTACTGACTTTCTGTGCATTCTTCTGTCATTCCCTCACGTTCCTTATATCTTGGGTATGTACTCACAAATTTCATCTCTGTAACCCCCGATGACCTGCCAATTTTACTGATACTAATTCACATTTCGATACGTCCCCCTCTCGAACGAAACTCAATTTGGCAGTTCTCAAAGAGCACTTCTTAATCATCATTACAACCGGAGTCTATCGTTTGGCCATCCCGTTCTTTATTCATGAGCATTCATAACCCGCGCCATGACTTGCCTGAATTTCATTTCGGGCAAATTTATTGAAAATTTCCTTCCATAATTGTAAAATTGATTGCAACAAATTCCAGCCGTAAATGGAAGGCACTTATTTAAAGCCCATTAATATGCAATAACATAAAAAGGCAGCCTTAAAATATGCTAACAATATTGAAAACAATACCCGTACACCTCGCATACCGTGCCGAGGCGTGGTCGGAGCCGGTTCCTGTGCCCAAAAACCGCAAGCGTACCCGCCAGGAGCAAATAAAAACGCTTTTTTAACAGATAATAAAAATTTCATTTCATTTTCATGACTAAGAGCAAAATTGCGCGCATGCTAAACAAAAATACGAATAATATACGAGCAAATGCACAAAGAAAGCCCGAAAAAGGCATGGCAGCCGGAGGTGGCTGCAGAGAAGCGTTCAAAGGAGCACTTAGCTCGACTGGTGTGAGGGCTGCGGATGTACAATATTTGTAAAATTAATGGACACCCTACAATTGGAGGCTTTTTGGTGATTCCTACGAAGCATTTAGAGAACACAAGCAAAGAAGTGTCTGAAATTTCGATTAACTCCCATTGCGTGAGGGGAAAACTGTTCGTTGATGGCGTGGCATAAGAGGAGGCGGTCTTATCCTCATAGCTTTAGCAATGTTCACTTAGGTGAAAGCTTGAGTTGAGGAGTGTCAAGGCGCAAGTTGCGGCGTGTCAGACATGCTGTTGAACCCCAAAAGGCAATAGCAGGAAGCTCTTTAGTCCGATCGCCGCACTACTATACCAGGATACTCACGGTACTAGAACTGGTACTGTGAAGTAAAGAGAAGACAACTCGCCTCCTTGTTTATCGTCGTCTACTTTGTACCAAATATGAGTTTGCTACTATTCGTATCTCCTTGCTATTTATGAATTTTCCTTTCCATGATCCTTCCTTTCCATTATCAAATATAAATGCGACAGAAGACGAGTACTGTGAAGTAAAGAGAAGATAACTCGCCTCCTTGTTTATCGTCGTCTACTTTGTACCAAATATGAGTTTGCTACTATTCGTATCTCCTTGCTATTTATGACTTTTCCTTTCCATGATCCTTCCTTTCCATTATCAAATATAAATGCGACAGAAGACGAGTACTGTGAAGTAAAGAGAAGATAACTCGCCTCCTTGTTTATCGTCGTCTACTTTGTATCAAATATGAGTTTGATACTATTCATATCTCCTTGCTATTTATGACTTTTCCTTTCCATGATCCTTCCTTTTCATTATCAGGTATAAATGAGACTGAAGACGACTATCGAGCTTACAGCCAAGTAAGAACAGTTCTCATCAGCAGGTATGAAAATTACACCACAGCACAAGAAATGCCACTATACTGAATAATTCCTTTCCTTGGACTTTGTTGTTGCCTGCCAAATGATACTTTTTAATTTACAAAATTTCTTTATGCAACTTTTTTGCCACGCTGCAAAAATGTCTCCCAGTTCTGAGTATATAAAGGAGTTTACTTTTATATATCCAGTTAAAATCTTTCGTAGACCCAATGCGCGAAGACCGGAAATGCATGGCTACTGATTTTGTTCCTTACACGAGTATTGTTGCTACTTATAAAAACAACGCAACTGTGAATGTAGGGTATAAAAATGTGGGAGGAAATTCGCCACAGGCGAAATTAAAAATTGAAATTGCAAGTAAAAACACTCACCGTTACATCCGTGTATTCCTCAAACATACTCATATACCCCAACATACCTACATGCGAATACTCGTACATAACAAAGGTGGTTATACATACGCGTGGGTTTTGGCATCCAACATACACTGAACAGGGATAATAACCTTTTATATATATACATGCATCAATGCGGAAAATTATTAAATTTCTGTGTACTGCCACACACGCCCATTCAGAGAAATGCCTTTTAAAATACTCTTACTCAGCCGAAAAGTGGGAGTGCACCGGTTTGTTTGTGCAGCTGGAAATGGACAAAAGGAGTTGGGATGTTTAAAAAGCACTGCGGAAGAATATACGAAACTCCAACTAAGGATTTCCTATGGCACGCATTGGTTTGGATACTAATACGCTGCGTTTTTAGCACAGCCAGGTGAATAGGTTAGTAATAAGAATATTAATTACAAGTTAAGAAAACTCGGAAATTGAACAATTTTCGAATTATAATTTATAATATTGACTTCGCCGTTTGCTAGTAAGGATCCGCTGACTGAATTCGTAGTTAATATAATTTGGAATTGGTTTCAATTATCTCTAAAGTAGTTCATAGACTACAAAATTGTGTGGAATCCGTTGGGCCAGAGGGCACTTGGGGTCTGAAAACTTGAGCCTAACTCTATCCTGACACATCAGTGCTGAAGCCTCCGTCAATACGCAGTAATAAGTTAAAATCTCCATACAAGGCACACTCTATTCTGCCTCAAATAAACTTCTGGGGTATTTATCATTTGCTGCACAAAAGTGTATTTCACATAATCTTAAATAGTATCCTTCGAAGTTAAAACAATCCTATTTCCACACCTACTCACTGCATATTGTTCGTTTGCAAATTAATTACATTTCTGTTTGAATAATACAAGTAATTAAATATTATGATCACACACATATGCACCCCCTCACACACACACACTGCACACCAAAACCAACATTCAATGACAATATTTCGAGTACAATACGAGCCACTGCCGGAAGTGTAAAATAGTGGCTTTGTTCTGCTGTGAATTTGTGTTAATTAATTTCGTAACGTTCGGAATTGTTATATAAATAATTTTAATACCCATTTACGAAAATTAATGAGTATGTTAATAAATAAACGAGATCGGAAACAATGTAATTATGAATACGTAATTTTGGAAACTAGGTTCATAACCGAGGTTACAGGGCATAATTGTAGGCAATATGTACTGAGCCTACAGAAGAGGAGGCAGAGGTGGTTAAATAGGCTTCCTAAGGTGGATGAAAATAAAGTGTGCTTTAAAAGGATTGGCATTGAGGCATGGTTTCTTCAACGAAAATAGAAAATGAATATATTAGAAGTATGAAGGATATCGGGGTGTCTGAGTTTGATAGTTCAAATAAAAATATATTCTATTCGTTGAATATGCTACTCCACCCTACTAAAAGTTCCAGAAATAACTCGATTTGCACTGACGCCTTTTGAACCCGTTTTAAACTTGATTTGAATACGATTATTGGAACGAAATTTGAACATTTTTCAAAGGAACTTTATACAAAATTTTAATGAAATGGTTGGAGGTATGTAACATGGAATAGAATGGATAGGATGACCTTTTTGAACGAGATTTGTATAACTTGTTCATGAAATGTTTGTTATGACATAATTAGAGTCTAAATTAAACAGGATTCTGGTAGAAATGTGGAAAACTTTTATGAAATTTATGGTATTGTTCAATACAAAACTTTTTTAAACATGATTTGAACGAGATTCTAATATTATTTGAATGAGATTCCTATACAATTTTAATCCAATATAAAGTATTTAGCAGTATGAACCACATTTCGAGACGATTTTAATGAGATTTAAATATTATTTGAACGAGATTTCCATACATTTTAAATCCAATTTAATATTAATCAGTATGAACCACATTTAGAAACGATTTGAATGAGATTTAAACATTATTTGAAGGAGATTTAAACATTATTTGAATGAGATTTCTATACAATTTTAATCCAATTTAAGGTATTAAGCAGTATGAACCACATTTCGGGACGATTTGAATAAGATTTGAACATTATTTGAACGAGATTTCTATACAATTTAAATCCAATTTAATATTAATCAGTATTAACCACATTTAGAAACGATTTTAATGAGATTTAAACATTATTTGAACGAGATTTAAACATTATTTGAACGAGATTTCTATACAATTTAAATCCAATTTAATATTAATCAGTATAAACCACATTTCGAGACGATTTGAATAAGATTTGAACATTATTTGAATTAGATTTCTATACAATTTTAATCCAATTTAATATTAATCAGTATAAACCACATTTCGAGACGATTTTAATGAGATTTAAACATTATTTGAACGAGATTTAAACATTATTTGAACGAGATTTCTATACAATTTTAATCCAATTTAATATTAATCAGTATGAACCACATTTCGGGACGATTTTAATGAGATTTAAACATTATTTGAACGAGATTTCTATACAATTTTAATCCAATTTAATATTAAGCAATATCAACCACATTTCGAGACGATTTTAATGAGATTTAAACATTATTTGAACGAGATTTAAACATTATTTGAACGAGATTTCTATACAATTTTAATCCAATTTAATATTAAGCAATATCAACCACATTTCGAGACGATTTTAATGAGATTTAAACATTATTTAAATGAGATTAGTAAACAACTTGAATAAAATTTGTGAAATTATGCAATATGAACCACATAAACCGATTTCAGCTAGATTAAAATGTTATTGGAATGAGATTTATGTAAAACTTGAATGAAATTTATGGAATGACGCCAATATAAACTAAATTTAATTGCGATTTGAACGAGATTTAAAGTATAATGGAATGAGATTTGTACAAACCTGAAATGAAATTTATTTAATCCTGTTCTACGCATGATTTCAACCACATTTGAACCAGATTCATATCAAATGAAAATAAAATATATCATATGATTCTTATGAACCTTTCTTGAACATGATTTGAAGGAGGTTTGGACACTATTTGAACACTATTCGTATACAACTTTAATGAATTTTATAGTATGGTGCAATATGAAGCTGTTTTAAACATGATATAAACGCGTTTTGACCAATGTTTGAACGAGATTTCGACATAATTTTCATCGAAGCTGGAAATTTATAGTTAACAAAATACTCGGAAGGAAAGAAAGAATGCCTAAGGACTCGATTTCAATATAAAACAATCTTTAAATATATTCAGTAAATTTAACAAAAGCAACAACTCGCAACCACCTATTGCCACATCAACATAAACTGTATTTACATAAGCCCTGCAGGAATCACAGAAATCGCATTGAAAAACGTTACTTATGAGATAATACGATGCATCAAGGATGCACACAACACACATTGATACACACAATAAACACACGACGCAAAACCAAACATTACAATGTTTTAAACTTGAAATTGCGCAAACAACAACAACAACAATAGTAGCTCAGCAGCAGGAGCCTGTGCCGGAGCAGCAAAACAAGACATGCTCGTATAAGAAAATAAGCAAAGTAGGAAAAACAAAGTTTAGAGGAGTGCTGACTGCTGCAAGTGTGCGGGTATATTAAAAAGGATATCACAAACGCATACGCATTGTGTGCTTTTTTTCGTCCTTTGCTATCATCAGTTGCTGTTGTTGTCGCTGCAAGGGTTCAGTCGACATTTTAGCAGTTTTGCAATTTATGGTCGCTACTCCCGCTGCTTCTGCTGGTGATGTTGCTGATGCTACCGCTGCTTTTAATAATCGCACAGTTTGTCCTTATTTATTTCTTTTCACTTTTACTTCGCTGCTTGAACTGATGACGATGAAGCTGCGCTGATGCCACTGGTACTGATGCTGATGCTGATGCTGATGCTGATGCTGATGCTGATGCCGCTGTGCTTTGTTTTCAAATAAACGTTAGCGCAGTCAGGATAAATGCAAAAACACAAGTGTTAAGGATAATGAAATGCTTGCAGTGAAATGTAAAAACATTACAAATAAAATTTTTTTAATGCTACGAGCAAGTTTCTTTCTTTTATTTCCCATTCTTTTAGTTTTCATTATACTCCCATATTTTTGTTTTGTTTTTGGTTTTGTCGCTCTGCGATTTTTACTGCTGCTGTGCTCGTTGACACAATTCATTGTTCTTTAGTGCAGTAGTAAGAAAAAAGGATAATGGATTGCAGTGGAGTAGGTCAGCAAGGTGCATGTGCATAACAATTGCAAAGTGGTAGGGCCGCCATCTTTGATAGTGTATTACACGAGGACTATTGTTGGGCAAATACGCATCACGAACGTGCGACAATGTCCTTATGCCCTGGCGCAGCGATGCACCTGTTCTGCTGCCAAGTTCGTTTAAAGGAGACTTTTTAAGGGAATTTCTATACAAAAATGGAGAACCACAAAAATATTTTGGTTTCTGTAGATGGTGAAAGGGCTGCTAGAAAAATTTAAGGCATAGCTTGGTGTGGAATTTGAAGTGCTGCCAGAGGGCAGTATGACGTAGAAGCCAAGGAAGTAGCAACCAACCTTTATGGTGTGATTGTCTTCTATTGCAACTTTCATTTTAATTCACCTTTGAGATAGAAATATCTCACTATCGTATTCTTAATGCCAAGTTCAGCGTAAAGCCTTTGCAATGGAAAGCAATGCTGGGATGGAACCGTAAGCAAAAACTCAATAAAGTTCACATAAAGAATATTCAATTAAAAATTAGGGGATATTCTTTATAAGGATATAAGGATATAATCAGTATGACTGCTTTTTAGGATCAAAGCATGGTCGTCAGCTTCTCAAACAGTTGAGTGTACTATTCAGAAGGCGACACTTCCCAGGAAAAATGAGCAATGTGAGCTTTAAATATAACCCAGTAAGTCCTGTGAGTACTGTGACACTCATAGACCCTATAAAGGTAGTCATGATTGATTAAACACAACTGTATTTCTATTGGCATTTATTTAAACATCTTCTCAGTTTGATTATTAGTGCTGCAACTCCAAATATTACTTTGGGAGGGTCTTAAGGGAATTCAAGAACATTTCCTTTCGGAATCTAGAATTTCATAAAATACTCGTCGAATGTTTTTCTGACCAATATTTTTCAGCTTCTGCAGCTGTATCCTTTTCTCCTACTCAGCCAAGTTTGAGTCTACATACATTGTGTCTAATGAATCAGTGTCCTGTAAAGTGTATTTTCATACCGTTGCGAATGCTTCAGTCTAGATCCTGCACACATTTCCAACCCTTAAAGGAGGATTCTGTAAGAGATTCTTTGAGAATCATACCCTCTTAGTGAGTGAGAATCTATGCATTCGGATCATTACGTGCCTCATTCGCTGAAGTGAAATCTGCTGATCCAAAAGCGTGAACAATGATCATGTCTAGAGCCTAGAAGCGTATAAGATAAGTAATATTTTAGAACTATTCTACTCAAGAATTGAAATTTACTCCAAATATGAATATCATTGCTTTCATTGGAACATTACTGGCAGAACAGTTCCATAACAGAGATTCGCTCCTTCTTGCAAGTACAGGAATCACAGAACTGCTTCCTTCGTTGCCTTATAACTAATTCACTACCTTATTTCTTCTCTTCCTTACACACACAAATCAGTACTCCTTAAGAAGGAGTCATATTTACAGCCCTTCCACTTAACACTGGACAAAAATGTGTTTGACAAAAAACATATTTTGGCATAAACTTTCATGCCAATGCCAGAATTCAATTATGAGTTTCATTATAATAAATAAACAAAAGCAGAGAGATGGAGAGAAAGTGTGTAAGGACACAAAAAGTGAGCGAGCTGGGGAATGGTATAGAAATTTATTGAATACTACTGAATAAAACCTAATTGGGGCCAATTGAGGCAAATGTAGAGGGGAAAACTTAAAATTTAATCAGATTTAAAAGGCAAACAACATGCTGCCCAACATGAGAAAACTTTGTGGCATGAAATCAAAACAACACACGCACGCAGAACGGTCACCAGCAACGCATTCACACTCACACACAAACACGCCCACATATCTATGTATATATTTATGTACAATATGTTTCATTCACAACAAAATATTTATATGTTTGTTTTATAAAAACACACATCTATGTAGGCATCGCAAGGGCAGAGTGTGAGCCAAAGGAACTCTGAATGCACACAAGCAGCTCCAATGCAGTGCAATTCAATTACGAGTAGAACCCAAAGGAGACTGCAAGAAATGCAATATTTGTGGTAATAAATTTTAGCAGCAGTTTTTAATTGAATTGTCAAGGATGCAACCTTAATTCAACTGATATCAGAACACACTTCTAGGTTTACTTATGCTTATCTCCTCAGCTACAAATTGTTGAGCACCGTTGCGGCTCAAGGACTTTGCAGAATTGGTCTAAGCGTCAGAGTATTAGCAGAGCGGTTTAGTTTTTAGAGAGCTTTTAATGCTTCGGATCCCTCTAGGAAAGCGTGTTAAATAAAAATTTGAGCTGTGGTTCCACACTTCCTTCAGCTTTCACATTTTAAGCAAACATAGTTTGGTCCACTTTTATTGTCTCTCTAATTCATGCCAGTGACGCTGCTGTTCCGATTGGGTTGCAAAAACATACCACAGAACAAACAAACAAAAAACTACTTGAAACTTTAGCAAACTTATTCAACTGGATCCCCATATAAATATAGTTCATATACGTACGTGAGTTTGCTGTAGTATCCTTGCGCATATCCTGCATAATATAAACTCACATTTACATAATATGCTTTTCATATTTTCCCACACATATTTCGCATATGCAGTTGTGTTAGTTACTAGTTCAGTGCGGGGATGTGGGTATGGGAACTGGTGACCTTCTTTCAGTATGGAGCTCCCACGAGCATAAACGAATACGCTCGAGTACAACTATGATAAGCGTATAAGGCCGGCTTCCGTTGTTGCTTTTGTAATTTAAACTGTCAATGTATGAGTTTGCTGCTAGTTGTAGTGTCAGTGATTGATTGAAAGTTGACTCTGCTGCCTTTATTCTTTTTTAAATCATTTATAAAGTTGGGCTGCTTCCTTGGCACATATTGACTTGCATTTGAGTGGAGAGTGGGGTGGAAGGCGGACTCTGAATTTGCGTGTGTTTGTGGTATCAAGTTATCATAAAATTTGTTCTGTTTATTTCCCTTGATTTTTTTTATTTTCTTCTTTTTTGTGGTGTTGTTATTTCGGATTAGGTCTGAATTCATAAAATTTATCCTGCTGCTAGTTCAATGATTTTGTTTGCTAAGCCACAGACACAAAATTAAGAATTGATCATGATGATGAATTATTTGGTTTGGCTTTGGTTAAAGAAGCAAAGATACGTGTAGAGCACGTAGTTCAAGAAGGTTAGGAAAAGATAAAATAATTTCTTTCAAAGGACAAATAAAACATTGCGATGGCATTCTGTCGGTCATGTCCTTACGAGACTACACATTACCAGATGCTTTTACCAATATTCATACCGTAGCGTCCAATCAACTACATTTTTATACCCTGGAAATAGATAATTTGTGAGAGATCTGCAAGGAAGCTCTTTCAAACGAAGAGAATTGTTAAGCGCTCTAAGTGGGCCAAACATAGTTACTATATTAGAGGATCAGAACTCTAAGGAACTTATGCATCTCCTTTTCCTTTATTTCGGCTGCTACGAATACTGAAGCCATTCCAAAGAACATCCCGAAAGTAAGGTCATTGATGAAAAATATGTCATTCATGACTCGTTGTTTATGACTCCCTTACTATGGCTTATTTTTCTAAAAATTCCTTCACTAAAAACAGGTCAAATAATTGCTTCTCAGTAATGATCTCTTATTTATTACAACTGTCTTTTTACTAGAACTTTAACCTTCACCCATGATTAGTTGTGAATGACGAGAAAACCATTTCGCCACAATGTAGCCACGAAGGCTGCGATTTGGCCATATGTGAGTCCCTTCTGTGGCACTAAGCAGAATGCTTTTTAAATCAAGCAAGATTGCAGCCCAGCTCTGCTTTGGAACTTGGAAGAGCTCTGAGAAGAGATTCCGGTCTCAGTAATTGTCCTTCGAACAAAATTTTACCTAGTCTAGCTCTGGAGACACTTTTCTGTGCTTCAAATTAACACTTCAAATCCAACTGAAAACAGATTCTCAATTATTGGAAAACTCGATAATTGACAGACACTTGTCGAGGAGCAACTCCTGCAATTATATTTCAAGTAAATTATCAAATCAAATAATTTCAAAGAAAGTTTCCGTGCAAACAATTCACCGCCGATAACTTGGCAAAATTTTAATTACGAAGTTTTGATTCCCCACACAATCACGACCGAAATTCTGCGCTAACTTTGCAACTACGAACACAACAACAACAACACCAACAACAGCAAAACACAACGAAATCACTCCACACTGAACTGAACTAATTTCAAAGGACCTTGATTGAGGGCAAACTCAAAGGAGAATTTAAAATTTATTGTACCGCGCGAATAGATCCGCATGCGAATAATTCATAAAGGTGAACGAAATAATGGCAAGCAGCAGAACGCAGCGACCGCAGGCGACCGTGCGCGGCACACCAAATTTACAGCACGTCGAATGTCATAATATGCAATCAATTTTAAGCAATTTCGCTTGCTCCTTTTTTTTGCTTTTTCCGCTTATAATTTTGCATAAATTTACAATCGGAAAGTTAAGCAGCTTTCTGAGCTGCTGAAAAAGCACAAACAGGATTAGAGTGCGCCGCCTCACACGCGTGTCTTCTTCCATTCGTGTACATGTGAGCGGGCGTTTCTGCCAGAGTGTGAGTGCGTTTGTGTGTGTGTGTGTGCTGTATTGTATGAGGAAATGTTCAGATTGCTTCAATAAAGTTTAAATGATTGACGTGCAAATTATAGCCTGGCAAGCTGAAAGTATGACACACCTACATGTGCCAGCGTAAGAGCTTTCAAATTGTTTAATAATAGCGTTACACGCCGAAATGGCTGCATGATGAATTGATGAATGAACGGTTGAACGATGGGTGTGGTGCGTGTGCTGCGTCGTTGCGTTTTGACGTCTTTGCCTCGTGTGCTGAAATTCTCATAAACGCTGTAAGCCAAAATTCAAGACCCCAAAATCCTTGCAGTGTTTATTTTGCACAAAACTTTGCTTGGCTGTGTTACTCGCAGCTCCAACATAGTCCTGTCAAGTGTCCTGCCAGAAATCGGTTTAAGCGTTTCGCTCGAAGAAACTTTATGCAATTTGCATATTCTGCCTTGGCGGGAAGAGTTCAAACATTGCTTATAAATTACGAATAAATTTCAGCTGTACAGGGCCATTAAAAATTTCAGCACAAACAGCGGAAATAGTCGGCTATCAGCGGAACACTTCCGACAACTTCAACGGTTAAGTTAACTGTAGCACCAGAGTTTCTTTTATAATATTTATATACTAACTTAATTGATTAAAAGAAGCCATAAAAGAGCTTTTCCAGAGATTTTGATGTGAATGAAACTCATTGGACGCAAACATTTTCTAATTTTAAGTGTGATGCAGGATAGAACCAGCGTTAAAGGATCGCTCAAAAATTCCACATATCCCTCAGTGCTTAGAATACAACTTTCAGAAAGTAATCAGCATTTTAGAATATTCGACAATATTTCGAATACAATATCCATTAAGATTTCTACAATATTCATTAAGATCAATTCTTGATATTTGAACCCCTCTTTACCAGTACCACGTATCGACATTAGTTGATTTCGCTACGTAGGTACGAGGTATGAAGAGATAATTGTTTCTTTGTGGATGTTATGGGGATGATAACTCCTTGGCTTAATCAATGAAATGAATGAAGTCATCCCAACGATAGTTGGCTAATGAAATGTCCTTCGCTATCTATCTGTGCACCTCTCAACAAGAGAGTTGTTAAATTGAGCCTGTTAAATTGTTGAGAAATTCTTGCCTTGGGACCCAATAAATAATGGATATTTTTTGATATATTTCCCAATTTGCCTTTCAATGATTTGATTATTCCTTGATTATTATAAAACTTGTCCACACTTCAAAGTAAGATAATGCATTGCAAGTTATGAAAAACTTCCCTAATTGATAGAACTTTTGTCTAAACAAAGGTCTGGACAAAGGTCTAATTGCTGTATTACTATTGAGACTCTCTCAAACATTCCCACCCCTACCTACAATGCATGCTAAGCCTGTCAATGTGGACTGGCCAAAGCACTTTTTTACTTTAACCCTCATATGCAGGTTCACCTATTAGTTGAGCAAGTTCTTTAGGTAGTATATTGAGGATACGGTACTGCCCATACGTCTTCCTTTATCAACATACAGGACATCCTGACGTACTTGTCCATATTCAAACTAATAAACACTGATAAGAGATTAAAATGGAAGATTTTGTCATCTTCTAACAAACATATAAACAAATAATATTGCAAACTAAACGAAATTTGCCTCGACATCCCCATCGAAAAACACAAAACAAGTTGCATAAAAGCACAATCTACTTTTAGGCTGCACCTTTATTGTATGCTGTACAATCCGAACCTTGTATTGCTTTAATAAAATGTTGTAGTTATGGTTATGGTGCTTACCCTGGTGATAACATCACAACATGCTGGACATGGAGACAGCTTAAAATTGTGTATACGCCCCGAGCGCCGGTTTTAAATAAGCACCACTCATTTACCTGCAAGCATGAAGTTGATAAAGTTGCACCTAGGAGTGTGAACATAATTTACATGGTTAAAAATAAGCTTCTATAGTCACACAATGGAACAAACACACACACTGGCACTCACTCAAAAAAGCATGTGTGCACTTTTAATACCTTCTTCCACACTGGTCCAAATGTGTGCGGGGCCGTGCAGCCCGTCTACCACTGTGCAGCATTACGTTCGTGTTTGTCTGTCTGTTTGTGTCAGTGGTGCCAACCCAATTTTTTGGTGTTCCTTCCAGTTTTTTGTTCTTTTATTATTGTATATTCGGTTTTTGTATTTTCAGCAAAATGCAAATTCGATCTTTCACTGCTGCTGCCGCTGTTGCTGCTCTTTGGCATAAATTTTATTTAAATTTATTCAGTTAATATTTTACTTTCGGGTATTATGTGCCATTTCTACTACACGCACACACACACACACACACACACTCTCTCATGCGTGGGTGCAGTACGTGCCAGTCACGGTGCAGGGGAGTGCGGGGGTCACTTACATGTTTCTGGCAACTTAGCAAAAGGACAACGCAAACAGTTTTCCCAGCTAGTTCATTCGCTCACTCACTTGCTTGCTTAAATTTGTATTTGGGTGTTGCTCATGCGAATGCAGCTTGTTTAGTTATGTGTCACGCCCAGTTTTGCCAGGGCGAGTGCGTCTGTGTGTGCGATTAATTTCATGCACATACACAATTTGCAGTATTTCGAACGTGCACTGCAAATGTTTCACTCAACAAGCAGCAACAACAGCAGCCAACAACAGCAACCGACAGCAACAGGAAAAGGAGCCGAGACAGAAACGGCAACAAATATTTTTGGCCTGAACATTTTAAATTAAAATTTCTAAACTTTAAATCAGTTGAAAACACTCTCCGAAATATCACTTCATCGTGCGACAACAACACTCCTTTAGAGTTTGAACACGAAAAGCACGCATACATGCAGAACGCAAACAGCCGCAAAGTAGTTAGTTGCAAATAAACTATTGTGCAAGGTGGCAACACTGGCTGCAGCACTTTTTATCTAAATTATGACTGAATTGATAACAGCAAAGCAGAGAGTTGAACAAAAGTTTGCCAGCCAACTTTCGACCGTACACGCAGAGCGTATGCTTTACGTGACTCATGAATATGTTTGTGTGAGTGCCGCTTGTGTGATATCCCAGTAGGAAAATGCTTTAAGCAACGACGTTGATCACAATGTCTTCTATGGCTTCGTAAAATATACAACAACTTCGCTTAAAGCTACTTACGACGAAAGGTTGAGTCAATGAGGGAATGGAGGCGCCAATTCAAATATTTCTAATATAGGGTGGCATATTGAGTTGTGGTATTTTATTAGAACGCCAGTATAACAGGAGTTGATCTTGTGTGCAATAATATGTCCTTGCGAGAGTTATTTTGTCATAATACTGGATCCATTGATTTACAAATACAGCGTTATTGATAATTTTTAAACGAATCCTTGAATTGATTTAATAAAACGTTATTTCACACATCCAAACAGTCTTGATCCGCTTTGAGACCACTTGATAGTCATGTCACCACATTTCTCAGTGGGGAGCTCACATACACGCAAACTTCTACTTATGCATATACGAGTAATCAGTTACAAATTTGCTGCTATCCTGTAAGTAATGCACGTATGCCACTAAACTGTAGCTAAGGGTCCCTCTTGCATTTTGCCACAATGTTGCCCGTGTTAAAATGTTGCACACATATAAAACTAGAATACAACAAAACAAGTGTCGATGGTGCTGGTCTACAATGGCCAAGGCAAATTCTGTAAACTGTACATGGAAATGAACACATGTAAGTTGGAGTAGCTGTGAGTGTGGTACGCCTTTACAAGGATAAGCACCTAAGTAGCAAATAAACTCTCCCTGGGTCATTAGATCCAGGAGCAGAGCCTATGACAAGAAAGTGAACACTTCCCTGGATTTAAAGGCACAACACGTGAAGAAAGATACTCGTATTTTAAACATTTTTTATCTGATGTAGAAAAGAACTGAAGAGGAAGAGAGAGAAGGAGAGAGAGTGAATTTCTTTGCTGTTGAGGGTAGAAAATAGGTACTGACCCATAATCCACACACTACAAACTGGAGACTTATATGAATTTGTAGAAAAGAACTGAAGAGGGAGAGAGAGAAGGAGAGAGAGAGTGAATTTCTTTTCTGTTGAGGGTAGAAAATAGGTACTGACCCATAATCCACACTCTACAATCTGAACATCGGGTCTACCATTTAGAAAATTTGTAGGACTTTGATGATTAGGAATGGAGTTTTTATTGGATTCTGTGGCACTCATCTTCCGACGTAACATGGACTTGGGTCAGGGGTCTAAAACACGTGTCTTTCAAAGAACTGTTTCTGTTGTTGAGGAACTCTTCATAGTTGTGTACCCCGTTCTCCAAAGTGATATCACTGTGGGTCTTGTTGAATGTAGCAGACAAATCTAATCGAGCCTAGGGAGCATTTCTGAGCTTTATACATTAACTTCAAATTAAATCCTTTTTCTAGCTAAGGAAATGGGTACCAGCGCTATGCAAAGAGGCTGCAACTGGGCTGCAACTGGGCCATGATTCTGACACTGCCTTTCTCACGTTTTGTGCTAATAGCATGAATTCCTTTAACTATTAACTAGAATCACATATTTTATTGATACCACTTCTTTCATGTTTTATGTTATTGATTCCAATTCGTTCAAATGTTGCCTAGGACCTCATATGATTTTGAGAACACGTCCATCACATTTCGTGATTATGGTAGCAATTCCTTTAAATGTTATCCCAAATCTTGGGTAGCCAAAAAAGAGAGCAAACAAAGCCAACAACTCGTCATTGCCACACTACTTAAATTAGGTGAATAAGGTGAATAAGGTGAATAAGGTGAAAGGATATATTCACATTTTGTATCTTTGCTTACTCCAAAGTTTCATATTTATAGAAGACGAAGACTGATTATACCTGGAATGTACTCCGAGTACTAGACATATTCATAATCACAATTTCAATGTAAGGTGCTGGAAATACACACCCTTAGGATCCACTTACTTCCACTAAGCCAATGAGGTCACGTTAATTTCGCCATTTTCTATCATCGCCCATTCATTTGGCGTACATTGTTTCTTATATTACAGACTTTTTATTGGCCTTTTTGGACAATAACCTTGTGTCCCTTTTTAAATACTGTTAGACACAGCACAAGATTTACTGCCTGAGGCGAACTCCTCCCAAATGTTGTACACTTCATTGACACAACCACACACCAACCGATACTTAGTGTCTCCATAGGGCCGCCACTACAACGGCTGTTGCTGTCGCTTCTGCTGCTACTGCTGCTGCTGCTGCTGCTGCTACTGCTGCTACTACTGCTGCTGCTACTGCTGCTGCTTCTCCTGCTGCTACTGCTGCTGATGTCCTATCGACGCTATCCATCATTCTATGCAGGCGCAATGAGTTTATATCTTGCCACACAGTGATTTATTGAATATATTTGCAAATGACAATTGGGATTGCGGCAAGGGCTAATACAGCTCAATGGTCGTTTGATATATTACTAATGGGATACAAACTGCAATCAAAGGACCTTAAATGAAATTATTATTTTACCATTTCATGGAATATGTGTGGAAATAATTGTGGAAACTCACAATGCCAGCCCAATTGCTGTGGATTTTTCGTTTGTTTTCTGTTCCATTGACTTGGTTTCGTGCCTCAAAGGTCAGCAGAGACCAGTGCCAAAAAACTGAAAACTGTCGTAAGCACTTTCACACAGCATCAAAAAATTAGTTAATTCACTGACCCAGAAACCGTATGAAATGATGGCCTCTTTTTGGCATGCACCGCTTAAAGGGCGTGGTAAGTGATATGCACGCGTTGTGCAGGTCTTCATGAATTTTGGCACAAACCTTTCAAATTGATCGAATTGAAAAATCGACTTAAACCCGACCAAAGGGGAAAGTAAGAAAAGCTCTTTATATCTAAATTTGATTTACACTTGAAGAGTTCCCCGTTTAATGCCAAAGGGCCACTCTTTCGCAGTCAATTATTTTATAAATCACTCTTCAGCATTTTCCTTCTGTTCTAAAGAGACCCATTGATTTAATCTATAGCAAAACTAAACCGATTGATATCTTTCTAACATTTATTATCACAAGCAATACTTTGGATATTCCAGAAGGCCATTCCGAGAATATAAATACAATGCTTATCATTCGCTTGCATTGTCGACATCGAAGAATAGAGGTATCACAAGGCTGAGACTTTGAGCCATGGGTCACTATACCAAAGCAAATTCGGACTTCTTAACAGAAGAATCTTTGCTTCCATTGCTCAATTACTTTCTTGTTTCAAAAGATGAGCACCGCCCAAAAAGGATTTAGTAATTTGCATGTTAAAGACTAAAGAAATGCAACTTCAATGAGGCAAGATAATCGTCCTCCACTTTATAGAATCCCTGACGGTCTCTCATGCGGGCGGGAAACGACATAATCGACCCTCACACTTGCAATTGAGTGGTTATCTTTTTGCCAGACGTGGCTACAATTCACGCGTTTTCCTTTCCTGTAACAATAGCTTCAATGCCTGTGCCGAGGATCCCGCACATTCCTCGCCCTTCTACAGGCATGTCGCTTTGACGTTGCCTTGCGCTTATAACTCCTGCCAATTGGACTACAATCGCTCTGGTCTATATTTAAAACTGTTTACAAATTGAAGCAAATTTCGTGCTTGTTCGCAGCTACCCCAGCATATCGCTACAAATAGCCAAAAACACCCGGCGCTCGCACATAAATGCATGCATAACAGACAACTTGCCAGGTGGGTGGGGTTTAATGAGTGTACTTCCGCTTACACACACTCACACCTATACACACACGCAGCAGCCAGTGAACGTAGAACACTGCTGTGGGGCGTATTGTTTAAGTGTATTTGTTATTGTATTTGTGCATGGCTTATCCTTTATGAGCGCTGACTGCGCTTGCTTGCAACATCTTCAACTTCTGCTTGGCTTGCTCTGCGATGATTAATTACTTTGCTTTGTTCAATTTATGTATGTGTGCGCATTTTGTTTGTTTAAATGTATTGTCTATTGTGTCATTATTCCATTGATACAAGGATACAACGATACAAGGATACATGCCAGCAGCATCCAGTATAAACATTGACAAGTTTGCATGCAGCATATCCAAAATTTCGATACATTCATTTCGGGTCTGCATTTGTGTAAGAGGGTATGTTTCTGGCATTGTTTATGAGTTGAGTTCATGGTGATGTTGTTCTGGCTGCCATTGTTGTTGTTGTTGTTGCTGTTGTGTTTTTTGTTGCCCACTAAATTTGTGATTGATGATAAATCCAATAAATTTGTGTTATGGAGCTGAAATTTAGCAGCCAAATTTGGGTCAAAAGTGCAACAAAATTTTTGTAAACATGTTCGTTTCAAATTGTAAATAAATTAATATTAAAATAACATTAAAATAATTTTTTAAAATATGATAAAAAATGATTTTTTTTAAATATAATGGAAATTTTAAGAAGAGGATCGAATTGTCATTATATTAAAATTAAATTATATAAATTAAAATTAATATAATTAAATTAAAATTAAATTAAATAAATTAAAATTAAAATAATTAAATTAAAATTAATTTAAATAAATTAAAATTAAATTAATTCAATTAAAATTATATTAAATATGGTGTAAGATATAATAATAATAATAATAATATTAATAATAATAATAATAATAATATTAATATAAACTCGAAATAAATCAATTTAAATTATAATTAAATATATTATTAAAACTATAAGAAATAAAATATATAACAAAAATATGTTAAATTAAAGTGAATGTTAAATTAAAATAAAAATATATATTTTTTTTAAATTGTACAAAATTTAAAAAAATTAAATTATAATAATATAAATATATAATAAATATATCATAAAATATATAATAAATATATCATAAAATATATATAAAATATATAATAAATAAATAAAGAAAAAACAAATACAAATTCAGCAAAACTTAATTAACTTAAATTCAAAAACTAAAATCAAAATTTAATATAATTTAAATATTTTTTTCTAAGTTTTAACGTACATTTAAAAAAATATAAAATTAAAATAAATTTATTTTATTTCTGATTAATTATAAAATCAAAATTAGACTAAAATAGAATAATTACAAGTACAACTAATTTGATCAAAATTTATTTAAAATTAAATTCAATGTAAATTAAATTTAAATTAATATTAAATTATATTAAATTTAATCAAAATAATAATAATTAATTAATTATGAATTATGTATTAATTGATTATATAATTAATTAATAATAAACTTAAATAAAAATATTAATTTATTTAAACTAAATCGAAATGAAAAAATATATTTCTAAACAAATTTTCTTTTTAAAACTAAAAAAATTTAAAGCAAATAAAATTAAAAAATAATTAAGAAATGTTATGAATACAAAAAAAATTACTTCAAAATTAATTTAAAATTAAATTCAATGTAAATTAAATTTAAATTAATATTAAATTATATTAAATTTAATCAAAATAATAATAATTAATTAATTATGAATTATGTATTAATTGATTATATAATTAATTAATAATAAACTTAAATAAAAATATTAATTTATTTAAACTAAATCGAAATGAAAAAATATATTTCTAAACAAATTTTCTTTTTAAAACTAAAAAAATTTAAAGCAAATAAAATTAAAAAATAATTAAGAAATGTTGTGAATAAAAAAAATTACTTCAAAATTAATTTAAAATTAAATTCAATGTAAATTAAATTTAAATTATATTAAATTGAATCAAAATTAATAATTAATTTATTATGAATTATATATTAATTAATTAATTAATTTATAATAAACTTAAAGAATAATATTAATTTATTTAAATTAAATCGAAATGAAAAAAATTTTATTTCCAAACAAATTTTCTTTTCAAAACTTGAAAAAATTAAAAACAAATAAAATTAAAAAAATAATCAAGAAATGTTATTGAATTATTTTATAGTTTTTTGAAAGAATTGTTTACAAATATGTTAAATTTTAATTAAAATTACAGTTGTAATTGAAATTAAATAAAATTAGATTTAAATATATTTAAAAATAACAATAATTTATAATATAAATATATAAGAATTTTTAAATGCATTCCGTTAGCCTCACATTTCGAAATCTCCCATCTCCACATGAACAAACCCTCACTCGGAAACGCACACAGGCCGGAGCTGAATGTGTTTGCAATCGTATCGAAAACCACTCCATTGATTTCATTTCTTTGCCATCCATCTCGGTCAGCTCAATCAAGTGCAGTGGCAGTGGTGAAAGTAGCCCGGCACACAGCACAACACCACTCCCTGTCACTCAACACTGCGGACTGCCGTGCCGCCTACACCCTGCCCTCTGCACTGCACCGGACCGAACTGTGCCGCACTGCTGCGGCCAGCACCAACGAAAGTAATCTCTCCATTCGCATGTGACCGCCCGACCGCTCATTGCATTTCGCATAGATTTGTCACTGTCAGATGCCAATGCAAAAATAATTTACTAATATGCGTGAGATTTGCTGGGTTTGCGGCGTTAATTTCATTTTATCGCTGCATCAATACATGTCAACTGTAGTCGGAGAGGCGGGGCGAGGGTGCTGCTTACAGCATCATAACAGCTGCACAGGGGCGTGTGTGTTCAAACGCCAACGTCGCTATCGCCGTCGCCGTCGCCACTGCTGCTCAGTGATAGGTGTCGGAATTGTTGTAGCGCAAGTTTATTGAATGATAAATTCAACCAATTCGGTGACAGTTTTGGCACCTAATGCAATGGCATGCCCGGCGTGATTGGATTTGGATGTCATAGCAACTGCAGAGGAGATTACGTGAGAATACTCGGCTATATATTAATTAAGTATGGATTTATGTACATATCTAGGAGCGCTGTGGGATTGCGATGTGCAGTAAATTGGAAGGATACAACAAAAGTTGACAAAACATATTTCAAAATTGTTGTTCAGAAAGAGTTTATAATGGATAAATGCACGAAGCAACATGTTGGAAACACCATAAACAAATTTTCAAATATTTTATTTAAAGCTTTCAAGTATAAATCGAGGCATGGAATTAAAATTCAAACCAGTGAAATTATAGTTTGGAAGGAAGCAAGTCTCACGGATGCGTCATATTAAGAGAGATTTATATGTGAAATCCTTACAACCAGTGACAGAAATAATTAGAATGTCCTGCCACAAATTTGATTGTATATATCGAAATGAGGAACACGACTTCAGATCTTTCAATGAATAAATCGGACCAATAACTACCTCTGCGTAAGGAAATAAAGATCTTAATTATCGAAAACTGCATCTGCTTTCGAACTTAGCTACAGAAAAAGTCCCATATTTCAAAGTAAGAAGTATTCTTCATAATCGGCTCCTTGTGTCCCCTTTGTACAGTCAGAAAATGAAGCGAAGAGATGTCTTCAGCCACAATTTCCTCAAATTTTCCACAGACCCGAGAGGAATATTATCTTAGCTAGATCCTCAAATCTTCCACAGACCCGAGAGGAATATCATCTTAGCTGGCGCTTAGTTTTATAATTGTACGATTCTAAAATAGAAAATTATCTATTGAGTAACTCCTACTATAACAAGGAAAACTACACCTACTTATGATTAGTGGCAAGTTGATCTTTGTCATTGTATTCTGCTGTTCACCGAATGCTTTCAGAATTTATATCCTGATTAATTATTAAGATCACATTCCAAGTTCGCATAAATACCAACTGCCTCAGGAACCCACATTCAGACTGGGACCCAAAAGCATCTGACTATGGCACGCTAACCAGTTGCCCTTCTGTTGTTAGTTTTGGTTTCCTCACCCACGTCACCGTCTCTTTCTCTATTTATGCTTAATAATTTTATATATTTGCTTGTTTTTCTCAGTTTTCTATGCTACGCGATTCCAACTAAACAATGCAAATACCCGTAATAAAAAGTGCAATGATTTACCTCGCTGCCAGCTGACACGATTCCGCTCTTACTCCGTTCAACATATGCGGACAGTTATAATGCCGTTAGTCGAGCTGCATAAAAATCCATTGTGACCATAAAAGTTAAAAGCATTTTGCATATCTCTCACAAAAAAAGGAACAAAACCAAAATAAAGCATACAAGAAAGCCAAAGTGGAGGCAGCCAACCAAGCAGCGCCTGGATGACGTTGTACAGAGCATTTGTGGCGACGCAAAAGACGCTCGGTTATGGATGCAGCAGAGCATGCATACCTGAGCCGGTAAAACCAGCGCAATACAGGAAACAGCGTGTAAGGACAAAAATACCGTGCCAACCGACCACAAGGCGAGCGTCAGAGGGAGAAGGAGACACGCAGGGAGAGAGAAAGAATGAGTGGAGGACACAGCATATGGAAATTGCGGTTCTGCAGTTGGTGCACGAACAGGCATAAGTGAATAACGTGCAAATAATGACTGCGAAAGCGTTCCGTAATGGTAAAATGTGCTGCAGATGCAAAACCACATCAACGCAAGCACATTCGGTGAGAGTCAAATGGCATTAAAGTGGTAGCGCTTACTTAGCGAGAAACAAAACTAATAATTCTCCAGTGTCGGAGACTGATTTAGACTGCTAAGAGGATCACGGGATCAGCGTTTATTGCTTCACTTTGCCATGTGACCATCGACCAGCTTTAATACATTCAGTACTCATAATGCTGTTTTTCTTCGGTGTGTGGTTAGGAAACAGGAGAACTGAGGTGAGGCAAATTTGTTGACTACGACTCGATAAGGTAGTAGGTCAGCTGGCTCTCTCTTGGTCCTTCAGTTCAAACACTGATTGTGGCTTGGGGCTTTTATGGATAAGATAAGTGGATACTATATTTTTTGAATTATAAAAATCCCCTTTGGTTATAACGAATTACCCCCGATGAAGGATCTCTCTTCCATCTCCAAAATATTTGCAGTTTCATGGGCATAATTGTTTTCTAGTACGATGACTGGATTATGATAATCGTTCCTTTAGAAGTAATGTATAATTGTCACATTCTGGCTTATAAATGTAGGAAATATGCGTGATTTTCCAATAGTGCACAAAATTTCCATCGATCGAAACTGGAGAAATCGTTCTTGTCAGAACATAGTTCTTCAATAGGAAATAATATAAACAGAAATCCAAACCTTTTCAATTCTATTTTTGGGCAACATTATTGACTTAATAATGCCTCCACAGGATATTACTATAATCAATGAAACAACTTAAATATACTGTGGTTGATATTCAATAAATGTGGGGCTCTTGAAAGGCTCTCAATACACATTAAACAAAGTTTGAACTGAATCCCTTTGCGATTTCTTACTCTTTCAGTAAGCAACGACTCTCCACATATTTTTATGTAGTTAGCAAAAGTAGGAAAACAATTTCAATTGTTTCCATGGCCAAATCAGACCCTCTTTCAACACCAACTTGCAGTTAATATTTTAAAATATTACCTTATTTTTATACTTTACAAAATTACATTTCCAAATAGGCTTCTGAACTACTGCCATCTCCATATGAAACCCCACTTAGCTACACAAGCATCCGTCAAGCTGCAAAGTGAAAAGTGTGTCCCTTAATTGGCCCCAGAAACAGTATCACACTCGCTCAATTACACGCTATTTTATGAGACATTAATAGTTGCAACCACTTCCGACTTTGCCGACTTTGCCGACTTTACTTGCCCGCGTGCTCTAGTAATAATTAGTGTTACTCATACGACATGTATGCCTCTTTTATTACACTCCAGCTAATTGTGATTACAATGCTTATTAAATACACTCTTTTAGCCCATACTTCTGAACATAGACATACTTTAATACACACGACTTGCTCATGTCGTGTGCTTCATTAGAAAATCTTTTCAACTTTTTCACTTTTAATTGCAAAACAAAAGGGAAAATCACATAATTAGCAAAGTTACCTAAACAAGTGCGGAGTTTTAATGAGCTCACATGCGCTCAGAGTCACATACACATAGACAGGCATGTATGAATTTACGTCAAATTACACATTAGGGCAGACACACATGCACACTAAAAAGGAAAAACAGAAAACAAAAGCACGTGCTTGGATTTTAAACCAACCCACACAATAAGCGAATGACACGTATCAGCATTTTACTGATCCCACACAATGCACGAGCACACAGCAGCGGCATGCACAGACACACCGACACACACTTACCAATGACCAGCTCAGCGCAGCTCCACTGTCATCCGGTACACGGGTAAATAAGAAATTAAATACTCGTGCGCCATTTAATGCGCACCAGCCAGCGAGAATCATCCAGCCAGCCAGGCACTCAGGCAGCTGGAATCTAGTCAGCCACACCAATTCGCAGAGCAGCACCACTTTGCGTATATTGATGGCGCAGCAGCGAACACATGCTAATGCAACACACTCTCTCACACAAACACACACAAGCACACTCACACAGTGATAGACAAAATTAAAATAGTAAAATGCGAGACGTGGCTGAGCGGAAACGGAGAATTGTGTAACTTTGCAGCTTTTTTCTATCTTCAAAATTGGCGCAAATAGTGTGGGTGGTTGGCTGTCATTACTTCGCCTGAGTTTATGCATCCTGGCGAGTACAACTGTGTATCTGAGTGTGTGTGTGTGTGCGTGTGTGTGCGTGCGTGTTGCTTAAACTCAAAGGTGTGCATTTATTTGTCTTCTCTGTATAACCGGGAGCAGCTGTATGTGTATGCGTGTGTGAGTATGCGTGTGTGACCATCAATAAACACATCACGTTTCTGTTATAAATTTGTTTTATTTTTCGCTTAGCTTTTTTCCTTCCTGTTCGCCGTTTTATGTGGCCTGCCTGCAAGTAGGTACATGTGCGCTAGTGTGATTTGCAGCAGTGTTTTTATGTGTGAATTTATGAGTTCACATGAGTGGCTGCGAGCGTGTGCTCGTGTGTGTATTGTGTGGTTTACAGATTTTTAATCAAATGTATATTTACGCTTTGTACACATTGTATAAGCAGTTTTTGTTATTGTTACTTAAGGTTATGAGTTATGATTTACGACAAGATTTCTACGTACGTCGTAGTTGGATTCAATGCCACCTCAACCTATTCGTATAGCTCATAGAATTTCAATTATAGTTGCATCAGCAACGAACGCAAAAGCAATTCCAATCAATTTGTAATTAGGGTTCATATTGCTGCAGAAATACATCCGGAAAGGTGAACTTTTTTCCTAATAGGTTCGGTTCAAGTAAAATAGAAGCTCGGTTCTCTGCTTTAGGCACTGAACGCAACTGCTTTGATTTTGTATGCTCTTTCAAGTACAGAAAGCGAATAGTGATGCTCAGCAATTGGGGATAAAACATGCAATCACCTTTGAAGGAAGAAAGCGGTCATTGACTAAAAAAGTGGTTGAAAATTCCACTTCCAACTGCAATATTTCGTCAGAGGGCTGAGTCCACTTGACAGTTTCGGAAACATCACTGGTCCTTCACGCAGTGAGAATAGCAGCGAATCCATAAGAATGAAAGGGATGTTAATCATATTTTCTAAAATACCCTAACATTGTACTTGCTTCTTAAAATAAATTTATTTTCTTTTATCATATCAAATCGACTTTTAAATTTAGAGCTACTCAAGAAATCAAAACTTACGTTCCGTGCCCAGATTGATGGCATTAAATATACATTGAGTTCTTTAGCTTTTCAATATTTTCAGCTTCTCTGACTATCTGAAAGTCGTGTATACTTGCCTTCCACATTCTGTCATATTTTCAGGGGGGGGTTTGTTATTAAATGATCGACTTTTATCTACAAATAATTTAAGGAATCACAGTCCCTCTTTCATCGCATTCAGAGTATGTTTGTCTCTATCAGACTATGCTTTTGTTTCTACACATATTGAGCGTCATTACTCAGACTCCTTCATAAGCTTTCACTGTGGCTGATTCTCCTGATCAGTATCACTATTCCTAGTGATTCTGATCAGGAGAATCAGCCACAGTGAAGGCTTATGAAGGAGTCTGAGTAATGAATATTCTCTCCTACGTCTTCACTCTTTATAGAAGCTAAAGTTCATTCAGGTCATCGACCCCTTATATCGCCCATCTAGAGGCACCCTACAGCTCTGTTTTCCTCTTAAAGTTCTGTTCGGTTCACTACTCGTGTAGTCTTCCTGTACAGTTCTGGTGCAACCACAGCCAATTTAGAGTGTGCAACATTGTGCCAGGCAACAACACATCATCAAGCGTCGTTAGGTGCAATCCGTAAGACGTGTGCAGAACGGCGTAGATGAAGGAAAAAATTAGGTTAATGGATTTAAAATTTGAAAATCTGCTTAAATGAGCAAATGACGTAAAGCAAGTTGGTAGGTGAAGTTGCCGGTGCAAGTAGCAGTTTTTACTGCATTTTACCAGCTCGTAACGGCATACAAAAGATTGCTCAGAAAGGTGAGAAGCAGCAGCAGCAGCAACAGCAGCCGAGGAGGCACAACCTGCATTAGCATTGCAGCTGCAGCTAAATTTAAATAACATGATTTTCAGCAGATTCTAACGCCATAAAGGAGACCGGCAAAGTAGAGAGAAAATGGCAGAAAAAATGTTTAGCACCAACTTCACTGCAACGTTGTAGAGCGGCAGCACATTAGCCTCCTCCACAACCCACATTTATGCACTTTTTCGTGGCACTCAGTGTGCTGCAGTAAGCACAAAATACAAGTGAACATCTCAAGCTGCATGCTAAATGCGAAATAATTGTCTGAGCAGTTTCGTGTTCGTTTCCTTACTACACGCAAAAAAAAACGAAAAACAAAATTAAGAAAAAGGTGGAAAAGGAAGCGCATAAAATTGAGACCATAAAGAGATCACGTGCTGGCAGAGCCCTACTGCAAGTGCAACACATGCGGCAGTACATCAGAAGCATAAAAGTTGCACAAGGTAGTTCGGATTTATATTGTTATCAACTTCAGCAAAGCTAATGCCACTGAAGCGAGTTAAATTCTGAACAATTTGAGCATCCATGTACGAGCAGGCACAGTGTAAATAATGACATGGCCGGTTTTTAAGGCATTCGCAATCGCACCCGTTTTGGGTTGTGAATAATTTGTCTAATGTCGACCGGATGCTTTAAAGCAATATGACACATGCCCGACTATTTGCCACCCTGATGGTGGATGATAAATTAGCAGCCATTCTAACCACATCTGGTGCTGGGAGCCCACCGCCGACGCAAATAGCAAACACATAATCCCCTTTGCTAACCACATCATTTGGATGGAACGCATTTACATGAATGAGGTTCGCAGAATACAAATATAGTTCCGCCAGCATTTGAACACACCACACTCAATCATCGGTCGTAATGAAGCAGAAAATGTCTGCAGAGGGTTCTGTTTACCTCTGAGTACATTTTCAGTATCTGCCAGTTATATTTTCCCCATCATTTCCCTACTATAATAGTCACTACAAGTGAAGGGAACTAAAGGGCAACAAGAGTGTAGACTTGAATATCGACCATAGAGATTTGCCCACTATTTCCGATACGGTCTCTGTTACAGCAGGGTTCATTTACGGGGTGCTTTACGGAACATATGACACGAGTATTTTGTTATCTTCTTAGTAGAATCAATATAATTGATTGCCGTGGAATGCTTGTTGATGAGTGATTAGGAAGGGTATAATTAAAGAGTGCCTCGTGTATTGAGGTGAAGTCTGTCAATTCAATTGCCTTTCATTCACAAATGTACACCATTTTGGTGGGCGTTGCACCCTGATGGTGTCTATGGATCTTATATCCTTAAAACTGAATGTGCAATTGGTATAATGTCAATGATTCCAAATGAACGTATGAATGCCAGACTTTACCATCAATAAATATGGAACTCAATCAACCTCCATATTCAAGATGACCTATCGGCATAACTAATCTTGGGTGGGAAGCTTTGGATGAGGGTGCTATAGCAACCAAGGAATTCGCCTCCAATACAGAGTAAGAACAGAAATAAGTAAAAGAACACTACCATTTACCACGATCCGGGATCAATATTTCAGTGTTTCAGATGTTGAGCAGAATATTAGGTCACTTTTTTCCTATTGCAAGTATGGATGGGATTAGATTGATTTCAAGAGTTGAAAGGAAATAATGATTCCACTGAACTACCTACGAAGAAAGTAGTTTTGATTGCTTATACACTAGTCCCCCATTAGCGAGCATTCTGTTCAAGAATAAAGTATTAAACTAAATAAGATGTCTGCGACAGAGAAAGTACTTTTTTTTCTTAAAATGACGAAGGGATATCTTGGATCCTTTGGGTTACAATACACATTAAAATTTCTCACAAAAGTGGAGTACTAAACTATACGATCATTTCATTTGGCTTCATTTTACTGCATTAGATTTAAGCATATTCAGAAGCTAAACAACGCTCAACGATTGCCGCGCAACTCGTCCTGATTGCCATTCAGACTTTCTCTCTCTCTCTCTCTCTCTCTCTCTCTCTCTGTCCACGAGAAGTCCCTGCTGCATAAAAATCCTTTAAAATTAAACTTTCGTAAATCACTGCTGGTAATTTAAAGAAATGTCACAGTGGGCGAAGAGCTGTCAAAAGCTAAACCCGCCAACAGCTAGAAAAAAAATCCTTGTGTGTGTGTGTGCTGTATTCACATAAATCCTGGCAGCATAGAAAATTGCATTTTTATGAAAATGAAAACATTTTATTAAACTGCAAGGATTTCTTAGCGCAAATGCAGTCACTGACACTCCCACCAATACACACACACACACACACTAGCACAAAAATGCGCGGAATCATACACAGATGCACTTGCACACATACATGGCCGACACTTTTCCTCCCTGTTCGCCAGCACTGGTTCAAGGAATTTATGTGTTTTTCGTATTCGTTTTAAACTTCCTATGATGATAAACTATTTCGTATTTTACTAGCATATCCTCGTAAATGACATTTGTATTATTTTTGCGAAAATTAAAAAAAGGATGCGACTGAAATGGTATAAATAGAAAAAAAGAACATTTCCTGTTTACTTTCTTGAAATACAATTTATGGCTCAGTTTGTTTACATGTGACGCAGTGCAGCGCAGCACAACACCGAGTAGCACCACACTGTGGCCACGACTCTGAGTGGGTGTGGGAGTGTGAGTGTGGATGAGAGTGCGGGTGGCAAATCCTTGCGCATCGCAGGACATTAGCTCCCATACGCAGCGTGGTGATCGCCTGCACAAAAACACCAGCGCGGTTGGTGGTCCCACATCAATGCCGCCCCGCAACGGAGCAAATGTAGCATTCATAAATATCCGTTGCTGGCGCGTTTTATTAAAGGGCACAGCGTGTAATGAATTTGTGCGCTGCTGGCGGGGATGCACGCAAATGCATTTGCTTAAAAATTTCATTTTGCAGTGCGCGTTGTAAAAACAAGGCATTAAAATTCCTTTTACTGCACACACACAAAACTTAATTGTTTAATGACTTTTTATTTTAAATTAATATTTTTCAACGAGATTGCAGGAGGGCGTTAACTGGTTGAGTGAGTTTCCTGGAATATCAAATTAACTATACCAAGAGCGAAATTTATGCAATGCGATGAAAATTGTGGCACAAAAGAAGAGAAATTCTATAGAGGGGAATCTATAGCAATGCTTTAGTATTCGTATAACTACCCCAGCTATAATAATAAAATCTTTGAAAGAAATTGTGCTGAGGTAAAATGTGCAAAAAGCATACTTAAAAAAGTATTAAAGCATACTTAGAATATTAAACGAGAGTTGAACCAAACACATTTTCAACACGTTGCCAACTGAATCCTTAAAAGAAATCGATGGAAATATAGGACTCACGATGGACAGTTGAACTTACAGGGAGAATTCCATGGTAAGTTTCACTTAAACTAAGTATAAATTAGACCATGATGTGACGTTCAAATATAACCCAAATAATATTAATCGAAACATCGATTACTCACAATAATAGTACAAAAGTTACTGATGTCAATGGGCAAAACAGTTTTCTCGGCTTCTTGAATCCTTGATTTCTTATTCCGTCAGCATGCTAAGAAGTAAAGGCATTCAATTCTTATGCGAACCTTCCCAGAAGCAGCATCAAAACTCAACTTTCTCTCTATCAACCAATAGGGAAGTCATAGCTTCGTGGAAGACAGCCGCTATTAAGTTGCTTTAAATGTCCAACCTTTAATTCTCTTTTTGGCTCCACGGCCACATCAAGACTAGTTCATGAATGTCGAACATCTTTAAATGTTACTCTCGGGTGCACCTAGTCTGGGTTCCCGGACACAGCGAAATCCCGGGAAACTGCGAGGCGGACGAGCTTGCCAAGGCAGGCACGCTAATGCACGACATTCACCCCTCTGTAAACATCGGCATTCCACTGGCAACAGCCAAGCTGGAAGTCAAACGGAAATATCTGGCTGACGCCTACAAATCCTGGGCTAACGAGGAATCCTGCCACACGGCTAGACTAACTTGGGCAAGCATGGACAAAAACAGAACCAATCAACTTCTTCGACTTGATCGCGTATCACTGTCGACAACTGTGTCGGTTTTGACCGGCCACTGCAATGGGACAGCACGCAGAAAGACTGGGGCTACCCTCAAATGACTTTTGCCGAGGCTGTGGCTTCGAGGAGGAGGACGAGACGGTTTTCCACCTCTTATGCCACTGCCCATCCTTGAGCAGAAGAAGAATTCGCACCTTTGGTGCCCCATTTCTTACAAGCCTGACAGAGCTGTCATCCATTAATATTAGGGACATAGCCAGGTTCATCAAAATATCAGGATGGTTTCCTGAAACATGATGGGGGAGTCGTGCCTTTCCAGGCGCTGTCCTTGCGCTGACTATCACCATCCCAAGTATGGGAACCTTTTTAGTCAGTGCTTGAACGGCGCCACACCGTGGTATCACAATGGGCCATTATGTATGCTCAAGTGTGCTTTTGGCAAACTGGGCGGCCACTCCTACCTACCTACCTACCTACCAACCCAAAGACATACGAGACGATTTCCAGTTGAAAAGTAAGTATATCAAGGTTGCAATTTGCAGTGACCCAACGAGGATCGAAGGCAACGAAATTGCAGACGAACTGGCTAGGAGCGGTTCCACAGCTAGCCTCATAGGTCCGGAGCCATACTGTGGTATCAACTGGGCGGAGGCTAAATCCAGGGTAAATAACTGGGAACTTAGTCTCAGAATGTCACACTGGGAAAGTATAGAGGGAGACTTCGCCAAGCCAAAAGACTGGTAAGGCCAATCACCAACAATAAAGAACTGCGCAATATGTGCAGAGCAGACTTCAGAAAAATAGTCGGTTTTCTATCAGGTCCATTACTACCTGAAATATCACCTGACTAAAATCCACATTCTTGATGGTACGGAGAGCCGGTTCTGTCTAGAAGAAGAGGAAACCCCAGAACACATACTATACAAACTGTGAAAAAGGACAAATAGCGCAGCGCAGAATTATGCTTTAGTTTTTTAATTGTTTTCTTTTGGTCCTTTATTTTTCTTTGCATTGCATTGGCAAGAACTAGAAAGAACATATGAAACCGCAACCAGATGACTTTGGAAGAAATGAAGAATACTCATGTTAAGAACTTTCTCAAGTTCATCCATAAAGCAGAAAAGATAATGAAAGAACATGACTTTCAACTACTTCCTTTCATTAGACAGGGAACATCTAGGTAGAAAAGAACCTGATGACTTTAATTGTGACGCTTTGACATCACCAAACACCAAACCAATCACCAATCTCTACGATATACCAACATCCTTGTGAATCCCTTTTCAAATGAGACTCCACAACGCTGGTAGTACTGCAATGTATTGGTCAAAGTATCCCTCCCTAGACAAGTTCATTGCATCTTAGCTTATTCTGTTAACCCGTACAATAAACAGAGGATACCACATAGTCTTCCAATATAAACATCCACAACTTATTTAGAAAAATATAATTTAATACCCCAAGAACCGTACGAGGCCATTCATGTGTGGAGCTAAACCTCTCCATAGTTGTTGACACTAAAATTGCTCTGAGACTTTCTAGAAATACATGGGATTAATTTTTCTTTGAATGGTCTGGCTTTAAAATCGTTTCTCATAAAACTTCATTGGGAAGCACACCTTGCCGAAGCCAAGCACGTAGACCCGGTGAACTAGCCCCAGCTCTCTTCTGCTACACTAAATATCCGTTAAGCAAATTTCAATATACGCATCAACCTGCACACTCGTACACTTTATAGACACTTATTTTTATATCTTGTGAGCCCAGCACAAAGCGACGGCGACTGCGACTGCGACACAATTGTAGCCACCTCGTGGAGCCAGCAGCACACGCCTTAATGCCCATTTAATTTTATTTTCTCTTTTGCACAAATATTTATTTAAATACAAATACAATAGCGTATTTCCTCTCTGCGGCACCGACATACGCCGAGAATCCTCTTTATAAACCCCTTTTTAAGCCCTTGTACACACAACGGAGGCATATCCTGCAGCGATGTAACAACAGCAGCGGCAGCAACAACATCAACAACAATAAGAAAAAATGTATTTGCATTCTTGGTACGTAGGTGAAAATTCCACAAATATTCAACTACAAACTGTGAAAAAGGACAAATAGCGCAGCGCAGAATTATGCTTTAGTTTTTTTTATTGTTTCCTTTTTGTCCTTTATTTTTCTTGTTGTTCTGTGTAAATGTGCGTTAAACAAATACAGTTACAAATGAAATCAATTTTATCAATACACACCCGTAGAGTGGCTGGCATTAACTGCATGTATGCCGGGTAGGAAATGTAGGAAATTATGCAGGATACCTAAGCTACTGAGCATACATAAGAAGAGCAGGCGGCGGCTTGTTGAGTAAGCAAAGCGCAAACTGGAAAGGAATATTCCCAGAGAGTTTGAAAGAGTTTTAAGATCACGAATAATCAACTGAAGAGAGAAAGTGGAGAGCTAAATGGGCTTCCTTAAAGCATTAAGCTTTTCCATTGAGTACATGCTGGAAATTGAAAAGGAAATCACTCTTTGCATACTCATCCAATAATGGCGGGGTAAGTGTGGATCTTTTCTCCAAAAAAACACACGATGGGTTTCACAAACTAAGTGTGGACCTGCAGAAGCAAACATACAATTAGATTCGTGGTCTAACTGTGGAGCTGCAGAAACAAACTGACAGTAGGATTCGTAGTCTACCTGTGGATCTGCAGAAACAAACTGACAGTAGGATTCGTAGTCTGCCTGTGGATCTGCAGAAACAAACTGACAGTAGGATTCGTAGTCTACCTGTGGATCTGCAGAAACAAACTGACAGTAGGATTCCTAGTCTACCTGTGGATTTGCAGAAACAAACTGACAGTAGGATTCGTAGTCTACCTGTGGATCTGCAGAAACAAATTGACAGTAGGATTCGTAGTCTACCTGTGGATTTGCAGAAACAAGCAGACAATAGAATTCGCAGTCTAACTGTAATCTGCAGAAATCAAATACACAATAGGATTCACACACTAAGAAGTGTGAGAAGTCACTGCATTTCTCACGGAACAGGCTTGATAAGGAAATGCTAAAGAAATCCGAATATTATGTCACACGATAGACTGGACTGGAAACATCAAATCTTGTTAAGACTATTTGCATGTTAAGAAACGTAAGTCATTCATGAATATAGAGTCTGTACTACAGACGATATAGCTTATGTTGATGTTGACTCTTGCGGTTATGTTTGTTACTTACGCTTCGGTTAATGTTACTAACATATAATTATATATTAAAAGACTTTGTCTTATTGTATTACTTTCAACAATAAATTGAAATTGAACATTTATGTTGGATACTCTTGATGTTTATGATGATAATTTTAATGCTGACTCATTTGCGTTTGTTGTTATTAACAACAGTGTCGATGTTGATGTTGATGTTGACTTTTATGTTTATGTTTCTGAAGCCAATCTTGATGTTTAGGTTAATACCGATGCTTCTGCTTAGGATATTAAGATTTATGTTAGACCATGATTAAGTTAGGTATGTTCATTATAATTTGGTTCTGAAGTTGAAAACAATCATTCAGAAAAGCTTGCATAGTGTAGGAAATGTATGCACCGAATGTAAAGTTGAGTGGACAATCATATGCTTTTATTCAACTTCCTATTCAACTTTCAATTAATGTTGATACACAATTTAATGATAATGCCAATGCTTAGGTAAATATTGTCTCTCATACTTAATAAGTCGATTCTCGTGGTATTGCTGATTCTTACGATGATTTAGACTTTAGGTCTAATTATAATGATGACATTCATGATGACAATCTATTTCGATTACTTAAAAATTGACTTACAAATGATTCACCTTCAGCAGCAGAAGCAGTTTTATTTATTTTCATACCATTTTTATATGAGTGGCAAGTCAATAACACATGTTGAAATGAGAATCGAACCTGTACTTAGAACATTGAATAGTTATTTAAAAAGAGAAGAAGACAAGGAGGACCCTCCCATTAAAACCACCAATAAGCGATCAAACATCCACAGGACTCCTTATATGAGATTGTTCCCTTGTCCTAATGAATCAAAGCCAGTTCTGAGGACACAATGGGCATCTTTTTTACTGGAGGAACTCTGATATAATCTGCAGCTCACATTTCCAACTGGGCACAAACACACAAAAGCGCGATTTCTCATATGAGAGCGTGTGTGTGTGTGTGGGAGCGTGTGTGTTGTATGTAAATATAAAACCTGCTGCGCGCTGTAACAAATATTTATTTTCCCCTTCCTTGCTTGATTTTGCAGCAAAACAAAGACAAAAGATCCCAGTCCCTGCCTACTACTAATGCCAACCAATGTAGCGAGTTTTACTTTGTCAACACGGCCCATGGCACAGTTCCGCGGCGGAGCTCAGTTTATGTTCATTTCGTACGCCTTTTGTTGTTGCTGCGCATTCTGTTCTTTTTATTTGTGTTTTTCTTTTTCGCTGTTGTATTTGCACCGCCATGTTTTATTCAATTTTAATCAGAAAATTCAACAATTCGCTTTGTCCTTACCCTGCTCAAGCTGCTGATGCTGCTTGCTTAGCCGTCCCCCACCCCGGCCACGCCAACTCTTTTTGGGCAATTTCCATTCCAGTGGCACATACGCCGCGTGGACGCAACCGACTCGACCGCCATGCCAGGTGAATGCGCCAATGTGGAAGTGTACGTATTGCAATTTAAGTACTTATTTGCTGTGAGGGGGGAGGGCAGTTGCTGAGCCTCGTCAGTGTGGCTGGCATGTTGTTATTTTGGCAAATGTTATGCAGCGGCGGAGCTTAGCACTGCTTTGGTCGGTATCCTCTGACGACATCCTCGCATGCATACGCACATACACATATATCATAACTGTCAACGCATGTCATAGCTAAATACAACAACAATGAAATTATTACTCCGTTGTACTCTTTTCGACTGTTATCGATGTTGTTGCTTTGGTTGTATTTGGCTTGTTTTAGAGAGGAAAATATTTATTCAGTTCATGCACAACACTTATTATCAAAACACGTACAAAACATATAAAAATACAAGGAGCTGGGACCGGCAGGCGGGAGAAAGTACACGGAAGAGAAGGGAAGAACCAGAAAATGGCACAACACAAGCCGAAACAAAACAAAAATAAAACCAAAAACAAAAGAAAAGGAAATAAAATTTCCACATTTCGTAACAAACTCAGAATGAATTGTTTTAATGTATGCATGTGTGTGTACAAACATGCTAATGTGTTGTGTGTGTATGTGTGTATGTTTGTACAGCTGATGACACCGAGACGTACGCCACTTTCCCAATTACGTATTCAGTTAGCGTCAAATGAAATTAAAGCTGGTACTGTGCTATTGTATCCTTTCTGATCAACCTCATCAGCACACTACGCACCACCCACTGCCCACTGTCCCATATTACATGCCATATCAGACCGCCCCCCCACTGTATGGAAGTTTTCTGCTGGTACTCCTTCTTAAACATAAACTTTAAATGCTCGTACTAAAAGTTTTGGAATGTCCTTGCCCGCTCATTACGCCAACTTTTTCCTACTGCATATCATTTTATTGCCTCGGCACGCTTTAACAACAGCCATGGCCCGGCCTTTAAATAGTATAAACAAGCAGCATGTCCTTTAACTTAATCATAATTAACATAATGGCTTAAAAAGAGAAAGAACACAAGAACACAATAACAACAAAACCCAAGCGCAAATATGCCAACAACTTCCTCATGTTGGTTTGTGTTCTGTTGTTGTTGTTGCTGTTATTGCTACAGCGCGTGCTGTTGTTGTTGTTGTTGTTGTGCTGTTTCAGTTTCTATTATTGCTGCTCCATGGAAAAGCACACAAATTAATGCGACTTCATTAACACTGTTTACCAGTCGGTCGAGTCGAGTCGAGTGGAGTGGAGAAGACTGGAGTCGGTTTTAAAGGCTTAAATGCAGTTGTCCTGGAAGCAGCAGCCGCATGACACATTGCGCGTGCTTCTTCTCCCTTTTTTTTCTTTTTTATTCGCACTGTTGATATATGTTAATGAACAACAAGCCACACAGAAGAAAGTCAAGCGAAAATGTAAGCAAACAGTCAAAAGGGAAGACAATAAAGTGCGGTTAAGTGAAAGTTTGCGATTTCTTTTTCGAGACAGGATTACTTGCCTGGTAATTTAAATGACTGAGGAATCAACTTGGCAGTGGAGAACAATAAAATCAAGCTACCATAGTAGATGATATGAGGGAAATATTGCCATACAATGGGCACATATTGCTATTCTATAGATTCTAGATTGGTGGTAGCGCCTCTTATTACAGCGGCCTTCTTTAACAATACCAGAAAGCGGCTAAACAGGAACAGAGTGAAGACTGTGATAGTCGTAGAAAATGTCAGACTATTTGCCTAGTCAAATCCGCCAACTCATGGATGGAGGCTCTGCTAAGCGATTGGGACATACATTATGGCTTAGTAGTAAACCTAAGCAACAAGGAGCTGGTGACATATAGGAAGGTACTTGTCTAATATTCACTGACTTAATAGGGACTTTCTGAGGCTCAGAAAGGCTTTGAAGTTATAGTGCAGATGTGTGTAGTATACCTCAACTACCATGCCTACTTTCATATATGAATCTCTAGGAGGCCACTAATGTAGAAAAAGTATTAAACTCATCTTCGCTGAACTCGCTCCGCCCAATTTACTTTTAAGCTTACAACCATTCAAGTGAAAAGAGTGCCCCATAGTCAGTGTAACCATATTTGACCCATCCTTGCTAGGAAATTTATGCTAATAGTACTCAAACAAGTATTGGAGCAGTACTCGTACCCAGTAGAACCATCAGTGAAGAGTGTTGGAAGAGTTTGTTCAAAATGATGCCCAGCAACTCATCACAAGAAGTTGGGGCCACACCGAGGCGCACATATATTTGTACACATGCGTAGCAGTACACAAAGTCACTCCCACAAAACACACACATTCGCATGCAAATGAACATGTGTTTGTCTTAAGCACATATGCAAAATGCCAAATATGCCCGCAAGGACACGAGCGGCATCTAATGGGAATTCAGCGAGATTGATGGCCAAATAAGGATAATTGCCAAGCCCAGGCCTTCAAAAAGTCGTGTTTGTTTTTACAAATTCGGGCGCTTTGCTTTATCTGCGCTACTCGCACATAATTGGAAGCAGACCTTCGCATGTGTGCGTTCGGTCCTCAGCAGCTCGGCAGACGGCGGTTGAGCAGGGACCGAGGGTCTACGCTGTAAATATTGTGCAATAAATATGTTGCGAACGTTCGTTTGCGGTGGGCTTTACACGCCGAGGGTAAGAGCAAGTGTATGAAAGCTCATGTATATATATGTGTGTGTGTGTGTGTGTGTTTGTGTGTGTGTTCTTTCAACAAGTTTAGTTGGCAGTGTTCGAGGCCAGTGAGACCAGTCAGAAGCGTAGCATTTCTTGGCTTAAGTTGCTGCAGTTCCCAAGGGTGTCGTTTGGAAATTTGGTTGTTCATAGTTTCTTTGGGGATTTTCCGCTGACTTGCTTTTATTTATTTATTTATTTATATGTATTTTTTTATTTTTTTTCTCTCTTTCTCCTCATTGGCGTATAACTTTTCACATTTTTAAAATTGGCAAATGTTACAACACGCAAACCGCGGCCGGAAGTGCCGTTGCTGCCTGCCCCACATACCTACATACCGGGGTCGGCCGGTTCATATCCATATTCTTGGATGCCCGTATAGGGGTCGTAAGTGTCCGTACATATGCGTTCATTTGAATTTTTCTACTAGAGTTATAAAATATTTTTGCTTGGTTTGTTTTATGGTGCCATAAACGTTTGTTTTATGAGATTTCTTATTTTATTATCGCAATCTCCTCTGCTCCGGCATACAAATGTGCCGTGGCTGGCAGCACATGTGCCGTGGCCAAGTGTGAAACTCATACGCATTTGCTTTAAAGTGTACATCCGGCCATTTATTTTGCCTCCTGCCTGCCACCGTGCAACTCTCTGCCGATTGCTGTGTGCAAAGGGAACATTTGACTATCAAAAGCAAGCCGCTGCTTTGTTGCCATTTCCGCTTCCTTGCCGCAACTGTTCTGCTTACAAATTCCTTGAATGCCGCTCCGCACACAGAACACACACCGTTCGTTCCGTTGGCGTAAGTGCTCTGGTTTTCAGCTCGGTTTCAAAAGCATTCCAGCGCAGCGTTGAACCACGACCTTGGCATTTATGATTACACTCTTTCTTCTGGAACAATTACCTGTGCACCGCTCCTGGCGGCGAAGTCAAATCCCCTCGTCGTGGCAGCTCAACTTACACAAGCATAAAAGTCTGAAAAGGTGAAAAACTGTTTGCCTGGCGACGGCGACGCCCCGTGCTGGCCCCAAGATAACAAAAGCCAAATGACTGCACTGGGAATTGTTAGCAGGAACTTTCGGACTTCCCAACAAGCAGTCAGCAGCCAGCAACTGGCTCGCAGGCTCCATCCTGCTTTCTTGGCGTATAATCATAAAAAATAAAATTCGCATTTGTAGCCAGCAGCGCGGTTTGTGCGCCTCTGCTGGCGCTCGCTGCTCTTTCAAATAACATTCACACCACCATCGCAGAAAGGAGTCCTTATTTTTCATGCATGTGTTCTGGGAATTGCTGCTTTTGACTGGCATCATTTTTTTCGCTTATGTTTGTTTGTGCTGCGTTATTTTTTGTGTGACTTCAGTGCGTGTAATCAACAAAATGTGGGCACACCACATAATATTCTTAATGAATTTTTTCGGCAGAATAAAGAATTGCAAAACAACAAATTTTAATGCACACAAGCAGCGATTTGGGTCCCAGCGGTGTCCCACATAACTTACTCGCATACACATATTCTGAGTAATTTTTCCGGTCGCCACCGGAATACAGACGGCCAACTTAAGTGGAGGGATACTTATTTAGTGCAGCAATAAAGCTCTAAGCCTTTACCAATAACATGAACCGGAAGGTGTGGTAATGTGCCCAAGGAACACTCGCGTGCATATGAAAGTTCAGCTCTGAACTACATGAATATGAAACTCAATTTTCAAGCCAAGCAACCAACCCTGAGTTAATATTAATCCATTTGGAGTCCAACCGAGTTCCAATAGAAGATTCTAATATACCAGAGGCGTATCTTTAGTTATATAAAAGAATGTGTATCCAAATATCTTAGTTGTCACCCACCCCAGAAGCAGTTTAAAGTGAGAAAGAGTGGATTAAGTAGGTTGAAAAATTGCCAAAGAAGCACACTTAGGCCATGATAGACCCTTTGTCCCATCACCTTTCAGAAGTCCAGCCATTTGTAGCTTTTGTTGAAATAGTTGATGAAGCATATTTGCTTATTTGGAATGTCTTCACACAGAATCCAGAAAGTTATCACCCAGGCAAGTGGGTCTCCTTTTGGATAGCGCTGGACATGTACATATCAGGTGTTCGAAGGACTCTTGCTCCTCGTCATCCATGCAACTCATGCAGAAGTCATTGGAGGCAATTACCACCATGAGTACGCAGGATCTATTATCCCAGAAGCAAACGGAATGTTGCTTCAACAAATATTCCCCCAGAGATAGAGATATATAGAGATAGAGATATTCCCCCTTCTAGCAGAGCCTTGCTATACTGGTCAGTGAAGCTACATCTCCCCGAGGCAGGATCAATTGTTAGACCAATTATAGTACCCTTTTCACCGTACCTATAATTGGTCTAACAGTTAAGTTACCCACACTAAGTTTGATTTCCATGAAGAATTACCTAATTTATTGAGGTTTTCAATTGATTAATCTGAAAGAAAGAGAAGTACTCTCTCTCTGATAGAGTGTAAAACAGTAAAGCCGGAACGATTATGTGCACTCCTTTGAACGTTATTGAATGAATTAAAGCGATCTCTAAATGAGTGATCAAATGACTTGTATCCTGTGATATAAAATGTGCACAACTACCATTTCGATTTCACTGTTCCGAACCCAATCGCCTGTTTCTCTCTTTCTAAGATGAATACAAAATTTTAAAGGACAGATTATATCCTTGCTGTACGATAATTCGTAATAACCAATTTAGTCTTTGAACAACCCTTTTAAATATGCTGAACCCCTAGATCCAGGAAATTAAATGAACCACTTTTCCCGCTTCTATATACCATATTTTGTATATTCTAAGCAAACATTTTGGTTACGTATACGCCCCGTCCGCATACAATGTATTCGCTTTAATCCATATTTCACAACATTATTTTCCAGAGGAAAGCTTGAGCGGCTTCTGTGATAAGCGTAGAAAAATTTCACAGAAACCCATGTACAGAAAACAAAAGCACACCATTGTAGGGGAAAATTGACGTAATTAAAAACGTTGTACAATTACAGTAATCACCACAGGCGCAGTTTTAAGAATCGCCGTTAACTAAAATAAAGCGGCGTTTTAAATGCCGAGCCGAAATGAGTAACAACGTTGCAGGTAGTAAGGCACTCGCTTAATTGCGAGCTGATGAACCCAGCAAAAAATTCCGCATATGAATTGAAACTCCAAATTAAAGAGAGCAAAAATTGAACTAAACGCACCAGGAATTGAATGAGGTGTGAAAAATTTACCACAAACTCGGTACTATACCGTAGAATTCGCTTTCCTGCAATCACTCACGAGTTTTTCGTCTGTGTGTGGAAGTGATATGAGCCTTCACAGGATACGAACGAAACTTTCTCGATATTTTAGCACTTAAACTTTTGGAAAAAAGCAGCAGATTTAACTTTTAATTTCGTGCAGCTCGAAAGCAAATATGAATAAATAGCAATTCACACATGAGCAGACTTGCATGCCACTGGCAAAAAGCGCCGGCAAACTTCAATACGCCCAAGAAATAATCCTTTTTAATATGAAATCGTAAAGCAGCTCTTCATGCGAAAGTGGTCGCTTTTTAAACTCCCGCTTTTGCTCGCTTCCTTTTCCCACCCGGCAAAGAAGCTGTCAAAAGAGACGTGCCGGCGTATGCACACAACTCCCGCGTCATGCTTTTCGTTTTATACTAGTTTTGAGTTTGTTCCAAAAAAAAACCAAAAAAAACACATACGTGCTGTAACGAAAACTGTGCTCACTGTATTGCCGCTACCGACTGAGCTGACTGACTGGCTTTCGCATACTTTTTGGGCCAAACTTTTTAATGGTGTTTCCAGAATTGTTTCAGCTACAGCTTTAGCAACGCAGCGTTGAAGGTAAAAACAAAAAACGTGAGAAAAAAAATCATATGCATTTTAAAATATTTTAATTTAAATGTTAAACCCTTAACACACTGTGCAGGCAGACGTCAAAAAGGACCTTTCATTGATGTACTCGCAGCATGTGAGCAGGTAAAGTTAAAGCATAAAAAGTCCTACCAAAAAGAATATGAAAAATTAAAAAGAAATCCACATGAATTTTAAAATATTTTAATTTACATTTCCAGCCAGGAACCGAGGCTAGTCGCACACGCACACAGACACAAAGGACCTTTTATTGACGTGCCATGAGAATGGGAAGCTCACTAGAAACCCAGCATTCATATTGCTAGCAAATATGTCTAAAATAATGAGCTGCTAAAAATTCACACACAGTCACCTAAACGCGCACTCACACACTCGCAGAGTTATGCCAGCAGGGATGTGGGGTAGTTTGGAACAAGACAATTCCCTGGAAGTGCTAAGGTCAGTAGTGGTAGTAGTAGTTCCACTGTCATCATCGTTTAACAGTACATATTATTAGCACTTCTTGAAGACAGACTTTAGGACCACCTGCTGCTGATTTTGCGTTCCCAGATATCCCTCTCCGGCATAGATAAGAATTTTATGTAGAAGTGGAATGATTGAGTACACAGTTCCTCTTTCGAATTAACTCATTTAATATTGTATATGATTTACCTATTATATACTGGAAGATTACACTGCTATGCATCACAAATCCTTTGACATAAGCAGCACATACTGTGTCAGTACTTTAACACATCATAGTTTGTGAAGCGCACAACTCTTATCCTGGCTGCTATGAACCTGATGACTTCATCCATTACCTTTGTTGTTGTTTTACTACTAAATCGCTTGTGATGCTTTCAAATAGTTGCATACTTTCGGGATGATCTTCCATAATTCACCCTATTAATGCGTAGGATGAAGTGTCATGAGCTCTGAAGGAATGTATTTTAAACTGCGTGCGAATTCTCGTCACTTCTCCCGCGCATTATTTCAACATAGAAAGAGTTGCTCATGCCATGGAAGGAGATAACATCGCTAATGACGAATAATTGATCATATTGTGAGGACTAAAGAAATAACCACACTCTTCGAAACGATGCTAAAAATAATTAAATAATTAAAATACAAAACTGTTTCTTTATTCTTATCATTTCTACAAATTGAAATTAACTGAATTTCGTTAATTTTGATTCCGGTTTTCTTCTTCACTGCAGGGGTGCACTTTGGGTCTACACCTTAACACACACACATGCTCTCCAAGAGACACAAACAGGCAAGCATAAAATAGTGAAAATAGCGTTCTTAATGTTGCCATTTTCTGCAGTTTTTAATGGCAAAACCCCACAACAACAACAACAACCAAACTACAGTAACAGAGGTGCTGGCCGTGGAGCACCAGCTACAACAACAATACCAGCAGTAGTGAGCACAACAACGCATGTCCTGTCTCGAGAGAATGCAAGGAAGCAAAAGGATTTTTGTGTTTGTGCATTTAAATAGGAAAGTTAATTGCTTAAGAGCTTCCGGCTCGTTAAATGTCAGCCAGCAGCAGTAGGAATGGCAGCAGTAGGAACGGCAGCAGCTGTTGTAGTCGTTGTCGTCATCATACTCGTACGAGTAGCTCTCAGGCACACCTACACGTCCACACATCGTACCCATCTTCATGCGTTCATACGTTCGCTTGCTGCTTTGTTCTGTTAGTGCTGCTGATGCTGATGCCAGCACAAGCGGCATAAGTCCATCCGGTATAACAGGCAGTGGCAGCAACAACCACAAGTAACGCTGCAACAACAATGCAGACAATATATGCGACAACATGCTTCATGCAACCAAACAGGATATTACATGAGAGAGTAAATCCTGCTCGTACAGGTAGCAGATCAGGCAATAGGCAGTAAATGTTTACAGCCTCGTTGCTTTCCAGCACATACTCAGAAGACTGAGTTGGGCACTGTGGGAGTTGGTTGTATTTTCGTGCGATATTTTAGTCTGAGTTTTTGCCTTAGTTCGCCTGCACTTCCGTATGCCAACAACAGCAACGAGCACAATTTTGCAAATAAGGAAATAGCCATAATAAAATGTGCTATTTTCGGTCTAAATATTTTTAAAGTTTTCACCAAAAAGTTTGCCTATAATGAAGGAAATTTGCTGCATATTCGTATGTCCTGTTTCCGCTTTGGATTTTCCCCCGTTTAGTTGTTGTATGAGTTTAGCCCAAAGTTGCCACTCTTTTTATTTCCTTACTGTTTCCTGTTGCTATTTTTTTTTCCTGACGTTTCTGCTTAAAAGTTGTGCCTGTCCTCTGGGATGCTCCTCATAAGTTTATAAATTTTAATGCACAGCATTCGCCCTGCCTACTTCCTACTGCTGCTGGTCTGCTTGCTACTTTAACGCTTTTAATTTCATTGGGGAGTACATAATCCTTCATGCGGTAAGTGATAATAAGATGAGCGCTCAGCAGTGCCCCGGCACATCCTTCGGAAGTTTATTTTGCATACGCTAAATTAATAAAGAATGAGATACTCTGAGATGCTGGATTTAAACCTAAATATTTTATAAGTTAGTTTGCTTTCAGTTAAGTAGAATATGGGTTCATGGTTCTCATTAAGCGGTCGACAGCACCTCCAAGCCTACGCTGAGGAGGGTAGAGACAATGCAATGGAATTATTCTTTACTCCCTTACAATTTGGCAGATACAACTTATGGGCGGGTGGCCGGATAGCTGTGCTAGATACTAAACATATGCATGTTCAGTGTAAGAGCTCGTTGTAAACAGGAACGACAGGCAACACGCACTACATTCTTTTGCTTTGACCCGTAGCCTTTCTAAGAAGGCCAAACATAAGAATCGTGCGTGATCTTGTGAAAAGTTCTATAAATCCAAAGTATTACCTTTTCTTACAAGCCTGACAGAGATGTCATCCATTAATATTAGGGACATAGCCAGGTTCATCAAAGTATCAGGATGGTTTCCTGAAACATTACGGGGGAGTCGTGCCTTTCCTGGCGCTGTCCTTACGCTGACTATCACCATCCCAAGTATGGAAAGTTTTTAGTCAGTGCTTGAACGGCGCCATACCGTGGTATCACAATGGGCCATTATGTGTGCTCAAGTGTGCTTTCGGCAAACTGGGCGGCCACTCCTACCTAACCTAACCTAAAGTATTACCAGTGACTTTCTTGGGACAATATCCAATTGATTGAATTGATTGAAGACTTAATTACTTCAAAAGACTTGTTCTTCAACGTCGTGGACTGGTGATAATATCAACCACATTATTTAAATAGAGATGAAATAAGATTTAAGGGAGTTGGCTCTTCTATTGACCCATGAAGCGTATTACATAATTTCAGTTGAAGTTTTAGGCAGGATGTTGGTGGTAAGTATAGTGATGACTTTGCAGAAATCCCAAAATACACCCAAGACTAATGTGTACGATAATCACAGTACACCTGCTCCTCCATTTAGTTGCTCCTGTACCATTTACTCATGGGTAGTCGTATGCCAGAGCTCTGATGAAGCTGAATGATGAGGAGAATACCAGAGAATATTATATCTGAGCATATGAACCAATTATCTGTTACGGTGGCTTTACGTGTACACCCAACTCTGTGCAGACTGAATTTAAGGACCCTCCTCTCAATGTCATTTTTTCTCAATGATCGCTTAAAGTTTTTGTTTATTGTGTTGTTTAGCCTAGAGCAGAATTTTCTGATAATATCATCCTTAGAAACTGCAAATCACTTAAAATTAGCTCTCTTAATGATCGCCTTCCCATCCACTCACATATGAAATGCCACTCACATACGAAAACCCCTTCCCCTACCTTACGAACAACTAACTTTTTCTCGCCTTTCTTTTCTAGTAAAATAACTCATCACAATGTTGAAAGAATGTATTTTAAACTGCGTGCGAATCCTCGTCACTTCTCCCACGCTTTATTTCATCATCCTAGAAAGAGTTGTTCATGTCATTCGATATTTTATCACACAACAGCTCCATGCCTTATCTATACAGCCGCAAGTCACTATCACTTTCCAGTATTACGCTGTAAATCCCTTTGTATCCTTTTTTGCAATTTACATTAAATTTTCGCTTGCCAACTTGGCTAACAAACGAAACAAAAAAGCCCAGAAAAAACAACGCCAAAAAATTCCAAATCCAAATCAAGAGACGCGCATTGCAGCAATCTCAATATAAATAAATACAAGAAAAGATGCGACAGAAAAGAAATCCTTGAGCTTTTTAAGTTTTATATCAAGCGTCTCCTTCCCTTCGTAACGAACGTTCGTCGCCGCTATCCCCGGCAAGTGTCAACGGCAGTCTCTTTGTCATTGCAAGTCAACATCAATTCGTGCGGATTAGTTGGGCCAGCAAAGTAAATGCCCCGCCCCGGCCCCTCTCATCCGTTTCCAAACCGCTCACAACTGCTCTTCATAGCGCAACGCTTTTGGCTGTTACCACTTTTCTTGTTGCCAACATTTACCAAAAGCACTTCCATTTTACGTCATTTCGTACTTTCCTTTAAGCCACTTTTGATGTGACTTAGAACGTCTCCGTTTCTCCTGCTCTATGAGTATGTGTGTGTGTGTGTGTGTGTGTGTGTGGAGCCCAGATTTTCCTGCTGAAAATTGTAAAATTATGAAAAATGCACAAAGTCCCATCAACGCCGCATCAGTGTCTCTTCTATTCAATCTTTATTTTCAAGCTCTGCCGCTGCTGCTGTCGCTACGACTGCTACGACTACTGCCTTTCCTGTGCGTCCTTAGAGCTACTTGGCACCGTTGTTCGTTCTTTTCTCGGGCATTAATAATTGAAATATTCAGTAACAGGAAGTGGAAGACGTTAATGGAAAAGGGTACTGCAATGGCGTATGCGTTGTATTTGTGTAATCATCACACAGTCATCGTCCTAGTCGGCCCCGTCGTCATCGTTGTCGTCGTAGTTGGCGTTGTTGAAAGCATACACGAGCTACGTATGCGTACTTGAGACAAGGATAAGCCAAGGTGTTTGCATTCAGAATGAGTCAGCGGTGGGGTCGTCAGGATGTCGTTTCTGGGTTTTATGGCCCATTGCTGTTTCGCAAATCCGCATTCTGTTTAGTTTAAAGGATTTAAATTCAGATGAGTTTATGCTAAACAACTGCCACACAACTACCTTCCACTCTCGACTCTCGTGTATTGGAAATGACAATACGAATATGTAAACTGTTTGCTCCTCAGAGGAAGTAAAAATACATTTTACTATGATTTTGCAAGCTAGTGACAGGGCCAGGTTTCCCATTAATTGAATGCTTTGGTTTCTAGTTTGAATGAAGTGAATTTCTACTGCCAGAAATGTTTTGGTGGACTCCCTGTTCAGGACCTCAACTTTCAAAAGTAAACTCTTAGCAAGACTGATGAAAAACAGAATTTACAAAACAAAAATTTATCAAATATTAATGGACACATATTTTTGTCAGCTAGTTAGAAGCACGTTTCTATACAAATGAGCCACAATGAATGCAAGGAAGTGGCTCCTTGCTCAGATATTTTAATGTTTATGCAAAAAGATCTGCCGCTGAGTGCACAAAAAATTCAAAAAAAAAGCCAAAGGCAACTCACACGTAACAAATGAGAAGAGTTAAATAATTGTTTCGTTACCCATGTCGTATACGTAACATAACAATCGTGCATACGTACCGCTAAACGACTCCACGTGAGAAATGTTGACAATATTTGTGCACCTCAACAAAAGAGAAAAAATACGTATAAAAAATTGCAAACATAAATTTAAATGTTAAGTTAAAAGTTAAGATAAAAGCAGCGCCAAACGAAAGTTATGAGCAGGAATGGCAACAACAACAACAACACAAGGAAAACAGAACAGGAAAAAATGCCAATTTGCGGCAGGGAAATAAAATGTGACAAAGCAGAAAGAGAGGACACATTTGCGAGTGGATACAGGGAGCTGAGGCGCTTAGCAATTGCCGCACGGTTAGTTCACGCACTCAGGCAATGTTATTGTTGACTTTTATCTGAGGTTGGTGATGCCTATTGTGCCAGCTGCTGGGACTCTGGTACCATAACTTACGGAAGTCGGACTCTCGCTGCAGAAGAAAGCAAATTTTGCCGCTAGTTTCACATAATTTGTAGCTGCACTCACGCGTAGAAAGCAGCACAGCAGGGAGAAGGGACAGAAGAAGGAAGACGGCAGCCATGCAAGCAGCTGGTTCCAGTGGTGCCGGTGGTGCCGCTGCAGATGCAGCTGCGCTTTTACTTGCTCCAACGGTAGTGGAACATCTTCCACACTGCTTTTATGTTATGGCAAGTTTTTTGCACACATGCAGCGAATAGTGTTGTCATTGTTGTTGTTATTACGAAAGCGGAAATATATGATGACACTTTGGCACATTTTCTGTAACCCTCCACTTTACGCTACTCGGCTCGACTCTATGCCACTGCACTCCACTCGTTGCAGTCGATGCATGCCAAGCGGCAGCCGAACATTTAAGAGTTTACCGCTAAGTCTGTTGCGGCTGCTCCTTCATGCATGCATGCGTAACACACTTTTCTAGGTGGCACAGCAGAATCGTTCGTGTGAGTGTGTTTGGGGAAACTTAACAAACACAGCCACAAATTATGTTATTTCGTTGGAGCTGCTGCTGAGTAGGTATACAAAATATAACAAAGAAAAAGCCAAGAGAACGGCGAAAGATTGTAGTGAAAAGAAGCAAACATGCGAATTTGTAAAGTTTCAACGCTCAAAACTTCCGAACGAAGTACGAGTATCCTCTCAGGTGCTGTCAGGCGTTGTGGCAGGCCAAAGTTTTTAATGCAAGTTTGTTGAAACAGCAGCAGCAGCAGGAGCAGCAGTAACAGCAGTACAACGCTTGAAAGGTTTTCCTTCCGCAAACTATCGAGGGAAATGGGAAAATTTCGTTGCGTTCAAGTTTCGATTGCTGGGGAACTTTTGTGCCGATTGATTTAATTGTAAATAATCTCTTGAAGCATTTATCTGTGGGATTTAGGAAAGGTCGAAAGAGTACTATCATGGTAGAATACAAAGAAGATCCTTAACAATGGAGAGTGGAGAACTGAAAGGAAGCAATTCTCAGAAGGATTTGGGGCCGATTTTCCTCATCCGATTAGTTCCGTAGTTCCCTTGCGAACTTGTCTGCGAAAGGTGTTACATTATCAAAAATACCATCGATTTACAATTTCTCGGAAGGATTTGCGGCCGATTTTCCTCATCCGATTAGTTCCGTACTTCCCTGCGAAAGTAGGAGATTATCAAAAATACGATCGATTTACAATTTCTCGGAAGGATTTGCGGCCGATTTTCGTCATCCGATTAGTTCCGTAGTTCCCTGCGAAAGTAGGAGATTATCAAAAATACCATCGATTTACAATTTGAGAGTTTTTGAGGCTAAGTCAATGGTGCTGTTTCATATTAATAATAAGAAAATATCAATTAATCACAGACACCTCCCTTAGAAAACGTCCTTTCATTAATTTTTTTGTTCGCTAAAGCGGAGAAAGAACTCAAATGAGGATAAGAAAACAGCACAATGAATTATACAGCAGAAAAAGTCAAGAACTTGAGAACTTCTTCGTCTTATAAATACAATCACTGAGATTAGGCTAGAATATACTTTTGAGGGAAATAAACCCCAGCAATCGATCAGAATGGGTTTATATTGATATATATAGGATCTTAAAGAAGAAGTCTGAAGAACTATATAAAATATATAATACTCGTATTAAAGGTATCAAAATATATGATCTTAATGGATCGTATGTCTTAGTGTTTAGTATTGAGTTCATCATACCTGAAGTTGCACCGTTGGAGGTTGTATGTCGGAAGAACTATATAAGAGCTTTTGCCCTGCTTTGCTTAATGTCGACCAATTACAGTTTATTCCTCGTAATTCTGCGAAGCAGTTAATCCTTGAGCCACTTATACGACTTTTACTTCCTCTAAATAATCAAGTTCGGTCAACTTTTGCGAAAACAACCATAACACAGAAATGGCCTCACAGAGATCACGTCCGGAGACCTCCCTAAATAATTCAATCGGTAGTAGCGACGGGCGGTATATACTGGGGCATCTCCTTTTCAGATTCACAATATCTTATAATTTCATAGAAATGTCGATTATTAAATATCTTTTCCATGTATACATGGCATTAGTCGTGGATATCGGTCAAACAACGGGCAAGTGAATCCTTGCAATAGTGGTTTCCTTTTTTGTTATTATTACTCTATGCTCTCTAAGATAATGTTGTTTAGCAATGAATCACACTTTTCGCTTTGTGGATATGTTAATTTGTTCAACTGAAGGCATAATACACTCACGATTTGTCTCTGGATGTGATCTGGAAACAAGAAAGAATTGCATTGAACCGAAGAGTTGAAGATATGCTGTTATTAACAAGAGAAAAGAGAGCTTATATTATGAATAAATATGTGCCTGGAGAAGCTCTTCTAACTATTCGTGAATTCATAGTGAGTTTGCTTTTAGCAACATTGTCTCCTACCACCAACTTTTTGATCCCTGTATGAATATCCTTCTATGCTACATACAAAAATATCCATATAAATGCTTTACTATCAAACTTTTCCAAATATTTTGGAGTAATAACGTTAGCACATTTGGGCCAGTGACTTCCTGCACCATTCAGAGCCACATTCCCACACGTACCAATTTGTGGAAACCCAAAAAAAATCTGTCATATTTGCACGCTAGGAAATGCGTGTGTTTTACACATCGTATGAGCACTCAAAAATTTAAATTGCATGCATACGAATGGGATAATGTGAGAGAGAAAAAAGCCAGAAAATTGAGATAAAAGAAACTCTCGCTGACAATATCAACTGTTTAAAATTACATTCTGGCAGGAGAGCGTAAAAATTTTAATTACAATTGTCTTTTGCTGTGCGAGTCTCTAAGGATGTCCTTTTGCAATTATGCAACACTGCAGTATGCTACTATGCAATGCTGCCGCCTGACTGCCGTAGCCGTTGTCGTTGCCGTTGCCGTTCCCGCTGCCGTTGCCGTTGCCGTTGCCGTTCCCGCTGCCGTTGTCGTTGTCGTTCCCGCTGCTGCAGCTGCTTCTGCTGCTGTTGTCATTGCTGTTACGTTGCTGCCACACTGCATAACTCATTAAAAATTGCTTACTTTAAGTATGGCAGTGCAAGCACTTTTCATATTGCTGCATAGAGAGAGAGTTAAGCATGTACACAGTGTGTAGAATGCAGGACTCGCCCGCGCCCCTTCCCCCGTTGCCAGCACACTGGCTCATTCTGCCTCTGCGCCTGCTTGCTTAGCACTCGAATATGCAGCAGCAGCGGTTGTGTGCAATAATTTCGTTTCCATTCTTTTTTTCTCCATTTCAAATTGTCTTCTTTTTTTTTGTTTGTTTTTTGTTTTTGGTACGATTTTTTATGAATAATGCATTTTTGCTTTATGGGCTTTAATTTTGTTGAAATGTATTTAATTTACATTTGAGGTGTGGCATTTACAGCGGAAAAGCTTTTTAATTTGTGGGAAATGTAAATATTAGAGAAGGACCACAGCACGTACGCCGCATACAGAGTGGGTTAATTCGACGGCCATTTTGTTGAAAGTGATCCTTGGTACAGAGTTGGAGGAGGAGGGCAATTTGTGAAGCTAGAAAAGTAGCCGTACGTTGATTCTATTCGATAGTTAACTGCTTAACTCGTTACTTAAAGGCCCAGCACGGATTCTGTTGGTCGTCATTTGTATGCAGGAACCAACGAATGGGACAACAAAGAGTAACTTAAAGAGTTGCAGTAAGGAATCGTTACTTGTTGATTAGTTGCGAAGCATATAGCGTACATATAGAAGAGTAGACGATATTATGGCTCAACGTATGCCGCTCATAGGATCAGTATGCCTCTCATAGGATCAGTATTCCTCTCAGAGGATCAGTATTCCTCTCATAGAATCAGTATTCCTTTCATAGGATCAGTATTCCTCTCATAGAATCAGTATTCCTCTCATAGGATCAGTATTCCTCTCATAGGATCAGTATTCCTCTCATAGGATCAGTATTCCTCTCATAGGATCAGTATTCCTTTCATAGGATCAGTATTTCTCTCATAGGCTCAGTATTCCTCTCATAGGATCAGTATTCCTCTCATAGGATCAGTATTCCTCTCATAGTATCAGTATATAAATTGGTTAGAGCCAAACTAAAAGGACCAAATGCCAAAGAATATCCTGAAAACTGTGTACTAGTCTGAAACAATTCAATTGTGATATACCAGAAATCAATAGAAAAATAGTTTAAATTGAGTGGCCGATATTTCGAAATTGATGAGCTTATTTTCTATATATTTAATATCAGCACCTTAGCTACGATAACTAAGCAATTGAGTGCTTGTTTTAAAGGAATTTTAATACTAAATTGGAGGAAATCTGGGATTGCTCCCCAACATGAATGAATGTAAAAGGATCACATCTATTCCTTGAAAATGTTGCCACATTTAGCATTTAACCCGACAACTCGAATGGAGCTGCATTTAATAGAACCCTGTATCTCTTCTCGAGTGTCCTTTTGTTTACTGCCCCATCTCTGCTGATATACGGACACACAGTCTGCTTGCACTGCACTTAGGCGGCTCATATAAAAAATTAATTCACACACTTACACTCGGTTTTGTAGAAAAAAATACGCCATTGGTATTTGCCATTTTAGCTTTCATTATCCTTGGGAAACAGTTTATACATTTGTTTTAATGGCTTCGTGTTTTCTCCACACACAAATTGATATGCAGCCTGCTGCAAGAAGTTAAGTTTTCGGCGCACCACACACAGAAACACACACACACACACACACACATACATGTAACCTGCGAAAATCGCTTATCCTAGGAACTACGAGTAGTAGAGCAGCCGCATACTTTTAGGCGCGACACCGTTTATACGGTTATACGTGCCGAACGTTTGCTCCTCGCCGCAGCAGTTAACAGCCGCGAAAAATAGCACGAATGGTGAATATTGATTGGTTGCGGTTGTGAACAATTTAGATCAAGGATGTTGATATGACACTTTATGTTTGCCGCCATTTTGTCAAATTTTAAGCGTTTATGCCAATTTCCTGACGTCCTACATGAGGGTGAGTGGGTGTGGAGAAAACCAGAGCCTCAAAATAAATATAAAAAATGAGAAACAAAAAGTTCACCGACTGTGGTGTGCGGGAAGTGGTGGCTGGATGGGGGTGTGGAGTGGGGGAGGTATGTAAGTGGCTCGTTGGCGCTGCCTCTGCTGTTAAGAATTTCGCTAGCGTCTGCTGCGGCCGCTTTTGACGTGGGTGGTAATAGAGAATTTTTGAATTTGAGTTGCGATATCTTAATCGGTGTCGCGTGCTCCTGCCGTGTGAGTGTATGTGATATCCCTGTGTGAGTGGGCGTGTGTGTTCTGTGGGTGTGTGGTTGTGCGTAGTTGGCTGGCAGCGCTATCGTTGACTTATCATTGCCTTCTAAATGACATAATTAAGCAATACAATTTTCTCCGCCCTCGTCAGTTCGCATTGGTTTGTTGCGGCGCCGATAAGGATGCAGGAAGTGTAATTATTTACATACTCTCGCATATTAACTGAAACGTTTTCTGCTCGGAACTGGCGGGAAATTAAATTGCGTGGAAATTGCTTTGGCAGGCTTAATTAAAATTTAAATTTATTTGCATATCCTTAACAATTTGTTTTTCTCCTCTACACCTCCATTTTTTCTGCGTTGATGGCCTTTCCTGCTTTGGCGTTTTATTTGTTGCATTCTCGGCTTAAGTTAATTTTAATTTCGGCTACTTCGCTCTGCATTAATCTTCATTTGAAAACTTTTATTTTCATCATTACGGCCAAACAAATTAATTTCGCTTTGTGAGGGAAGTCGTTAAATGAAAGCGGAAAGTAAAGACCAGTCCCAGCTCAGGCGCAACAAAAGGCAGCCCAGTCAATTCATGCCTGCTGCTGCTAGCCACATTTTCGCCCCATTTCGTCCCCTCCCTATCGGTGCTGCCAGCAATTTTTTTTTCATTGGCTCACACACAAACGCGCTGAGGAGCCCGTTGGCGGCGGAGCTTTCAACACGCTTCAAAATAATCCACAAACAATTTACTTTGGCCTGATTGCCGTATTGTGCGTTCCTTTGCAGTATTTTTTATGTTCGCAACTTTTTTCATAGCTTCCTGCCGCTGCCGCCACGTTAAGCTACCAGCTAAGCCTTATTACATACAGTCAGTCACTGCATTATGCTCACCTGACTGGCTGCACACCCGAAAACAAGCGAAACGAAACTCAAAATCAACAAAAGCGAAGAGAGGCAAAAACGAACACCAGAAAAACCCTCACCGAGACCAACTGAAACCACAGGCAAAGTGCGGGGTTATAAAAAAGGAATGAATAAATAAACAAAAGCAAATCATGCCACTAAATGGCAGCGGCAATTTCAATATCGATGAGTTCGGTCAAGAACGTTGCTGCCACCCCACACACCTTCACTTTCGCTTGCACCTTCCTCTGAAACCGCGTCATGCTCATCTGCAACCCGCTTCGCCTCTCGCCCGTCCTTTGTTCGAGTAGTTTAAGGCCGTTCTCTCTGATTAATTAGGGCATTAATTTTGGTAAATTACTTCAATACATCAGGGGAATCAAAGTCATTTGTCAAAATTAACCTGGGACCAATGTAAATGAATTCAACTTAATGAACTAAGTCTGCGAGTGTGCGCCGCTGTTTTGTCTGTTTGATTACCAGTATGAGTCGAAATGGATGCGGTGCGAACGAAGTATGCCAAAGTTTTAAGTATAACGAGCATATGATACATTTTTGATCCTCCAGAAAGGATATGTCGTTTCTTTCGGCTCGGCTGTAATGCGGTTGATTATGCTTGATTGAGGTCATCAATTTGTTTGCCTTTAAGGAAGTCTCAAGCGGGCTTATCTGCTGAAGATTAATCATGCCATTGGGGAGCACACGTAGCGGAGAGTTTGCATTTGAAGAGCAAGGACAGCAAACACTTTTCACTTTGCCACTTTGCATCTGATTGTCGGTAAGTGTTGTTTCACAACTGCTTCGATGGTGATGTGAAAAGCTCAGTTGAAAAGTTATAAAATTTTGATTAAATTAGGATTAAGATTGTATTTTACCAGTGTTCAGAGGATCAAATTTGGAGTAGGATTAAATTTTAGCAGTATTCAGAGGATTAAATTAGGATTAGGATTAAGTTTTACCAGGATTCAGAGGATTGTTCCAGAACATGTATTGATAGAAGACAGCTTACATCAGCGTTCAGAATGGCAAAAAATCCTTACTACCAAGAGGAAGCTGGAGATTGTGGACAATCTGGAAATTCCGCCAAAGGTGCTTGCAAAATGATTGGTAGCCAAATTACTCATAAACCACAACAAGGTATAAGAGACCCCCTGAGAAACCCAAATACATGCGAGTACAGTGATCAACAAGTTATCCCATGGCCACACCATGCTTGGTGATTTTTGATCCGCCAGAATTTGGTGTTTAATCTCAGTATATAAATCACCAGAATGATACTCGATTCGTAGATGTGTTTCCTGTTAACAGGGTGGAAACTACTTTACTATTTCCAGGATTCACATTCCGAATAAATATGCACTAAAAAGCTCACCACAACTGGCTGATAATATACACTAATGATGTTTAGATATATCATAGCAACCGATCCTGTAAAAATGAAACAGTAAAGTATAATATATCCTGGAAAGCCCGTCTATTACCCCAGAGTGAACTCAATTCCACAAGTACTCGTATACTCATACATGGCCGACTTTTGGGTACTCTGTCAAGCAGCCCTCAATAATTCATGCACTCGTGCGACCACTGTGCTGCCTTGTTAGCTGCCACCAACAACCACCACTCTGTTATCGATTGGGCATCATTATCCTCACCCCCCCGTAGCCACACATACGCTCGGGCCCCAACGGCATGTAACCAAAATTCGGAATAACAAAAATTTGCATTAATACCCCATCAGAACCGCGTTTTCGCACGAATTAGGTCAATTTCGCGGCAACTGCAACTGCAACCGGCACGGGAACGCACAACGTACAATTAACGTTGCGCCTCAGTGGCTGTTGAGCAAATAAAAACATTGTCCGGCAGGATACTTAGCCACGTTTGTAACCGATCGGGCACGAACGGGCGTGTAAGGACGATCGACGTTGGTGCACTGGGCTGCAGGTTACATGATGTGCCTGCCCATTAGTCGCGTAACGACATGGCCGGGGCCACGCCAATGCTGCCTGAGTCCGTGTTTGTTTCTATGGGAGGCACGCCATAACTGCAATCGTTATCCTGTAATTCGATGCAAATACCATAAAATTAATTAAATCGCACAAATTTGCAAATTATTAGCAGAGTTTCCTGCTAAATGCTGCCACTGCCATTGCTGCTGTTGTGGCTTGCATAAATCGCCAAACAATTGTCTGTATATCTGTCTGTGTATATGTGTCGCCCCTCTGCCCCTCCCTTGCTGTATTTACTTGCCTGTTCGTTTGTGGAGAGGCACCTGATTTAGGCATTTCCAGTTAGTTTAGCAATCATAATTACTGAAATTGATAGAAACTCATTGTGACTGAGTGCACCTCGGCTCGGCAGTACCAGTGTAGGCATGGCAACTGGCACAAGCTCAGACACGGACTTGAAAACAGCACGTAATGGCTTCCTGCACCATCGAAGTGCAACGTGGCGGAAATAAAATGCAATTTGCAAGTGTGCAGCGGCATCTCACTTAAGATTATTGTAATTGGGAGCAGAGTTGTAGTTGAAAGGAGTGCATGCGTTTCAGTGGGAATAGCAGGCGCGCTCCAAAGCACATGTCATGCGAGTGGCAGCGCAGATGAGTCGTTTGAAGTGACTGCAGATATTCAGTTTTATTGGGGGCCCAGTTAGATCGAAAAGAGAATTGAACAGAAGATTGGGAAATTAAACATATTACAGAGCCTTAAATGGTACTTAATTCAAAATTTTAATGTGGGAAAAATGATAAGAAAAGTCATTGACAGGGAGATTGTGTGTCCTGCCATAAATTAAGTTAAGGTTTTCCTAGTGGAAGATGACCAAACTTCTCACATCAATGAAAATTTAGTTCTAGCTTCAGAGGAGTCTTCAGCTTCATTAATGATATGGTGGCGTAATACAAGGAAGCAAGGAAGCAAGGACGAATAAAGACTAAATAATTTAAGATCTCTTCACTGCAACAGTTGAGCTCATTAGTGAAGTGCAAGAAGCAGCTATAAGAAGTTATCTCAGCCTGTCCAGTGTACCACTACAAAAACTTATTCTTTTCAAAGTGATTGAAAATTTAAAACACTTCAACGAGGTAAAGGAATCGTTAGAGAGAAGGAATCGTATGAATATTAGAAGGATCTTCCCGATGTACCATAACTATCAAATGTAAAAGAACATTTCACAGTCTTCAAGACATGGTCTATAAAGTAAGTCTGCATCCGGATTAGAGTGCCTGTTATTCGGTATATATCGGAGGAAAGATTGTCGAAAGTTTTTAAAGAGAATGATGATCTGCAAGCTGATAGGGAGTGTCTAAGAGGGAGAACGAGGGAGCTTTCCAGACGCCTCGAGGAGGGAGAGAAAGCAACTACACTTCTAGAGAAGTTTGATTTGTAGCTGAGGAAGGCTACCGCTGACGTGAAGCCATTGCCAGTGAGGCAGTGATCAGTATCGATATCGAAGATACAATCGCAGACTGTGCTAGCACTACCTCCATAACTATGTTGGCCAGGATATCGGATGCCTGAGGGGACACAGAAAGTTTATATATCAAAAGTCGTGGTGAGTGACTATCACCAGCCGGATCAATGAGTAAAGATAGATAGAGCCAAGATCACTCTATTTCCAATCGAAGTCAGTATCCGATTATAGTGTTTTCTCTAATTAGAGACGAACATCAGTCACTCTTGGCCCGAGACTACATCGCAGAAACTTATTCACTCCTGGAACACCGAGGCTGGAGTGGTGCCATTACCTCCGGAGAACTAACTAGCTAAACCAGATATTGTGGTTCCTTCTGCAGGATTAGAAACTACTAAGAAAGTTCAGAAAATTAGAGAGGACATGAACGATACGCCTGCCCGGCCACCAGATGCCCTCTTTCCTCGGCCTTAATCCTTGCTACTTTCCATTATCACCTACTGTAATTTCCGTCTGTTTTTCTTTTCCTCGCCACCAAAAATAAACAATTGTCGAAATTCATCGTGAAAACTCTGATTAATTTTAAGCTCATAATTGTATATAAAATTATTTGTCGTTTCAATGGCATCGTAAATAAAATAAATTTGGTTTATGTTGCTTATTTATGAGCGTTTTTATGTGCTTTGCGGCACCGCATAAAAATTAAAATCGGCTTAACCATTTTATTTACGAGCATGTGTATCAATTGCTTATTTTTGTTGTTGTTGACAAGTTATAGAAGTGATATATGCACTCGAACTAAATATTCTATATATATATACGCTTAGTCAATAAAGTTGAAAGTGTGAAAAACTGAATTCCAAACGGCAAATATGGTGATTCCAAAAGTTCATGGCCCAGTCAATACATATTTTCATATTAAATTTTGAATTTTTTTGTCAATGGTGTTTCTTTAAATTTAATTATTTTATATGATAAAGTTTGTTGAATATACAAAATTTGCTTGAATTCAATCCAAATTGACAATGAAACCAGAATAGAAGTCCCCCATTTGCAGACCCCTTTGTTGAATCCGAATACCTGCACCTCAAAACCCCCTCTCAATCTGCATAGTTGCAGGACAAGCAGCAAAATCCTCCCAGCACTGCTGGCTGAACTCATTTAACTCGCTACTTAAAAAGTATTCGCATGCTAATTGCATTTGTGTGCACTGTTTTGTCGACTCCTTCGTATCCCTGCATTTTATTGCATTTAAAATGTGAGTATTTTAATGTGCCAGCGCCAGAACGCAGGAGAAAATATTCTTTTGTGCTCTGCACGCTTAACAGTTTTTGCATTTTTATTGCCTCAACTGAATTCCTGGCTGCATTTCTTTACTTTTGTATTTGTCTTTTGCCAGCTCTTCGGCAGAGCTATAAAAGCAATTCATATATCACAAGACATCCACACACCAACACAAGTAATGAGCACCAAAAAAATATGCCAACGAAATGCTAGAAATGCGAACATCCTTTATTTTGTTGTTGTTGTTGTTGTTGTTGTTGTTGTTGTTTTTGACACGCAACCAGCAAAAAGAGAGCAGAAAAAGGTTTTGCTGCAGAATTCCGTGATTACATTTCATTCTTCATAATTTGTATAGCAAAGCAAAGCAAAGTAATTCATTTTAGTTTTTTAAGCACCTCAGTTTGCTAACTTGCTCTATGAATCGTCAGCTCAGGAGTGAGTCAAAGGAACAACAAGGAAACTGAAAAACATGCCACTTTCCTTTATAAAGTAATATCCAGCGAACTGAAGCACCATTTGAACGCAGTTGTAAAAACTTTTCGTGCAACACTCGTATGTTAATTTTACGGACAACAACAACAACAACAGCGAGCAACAACAATTATATTTTATTGTATTTCCTTTCTCCCTAATTGAAATGGTCGCTCGAGTTCCTTTCTTTCACATTAATTTTCTTTAGTAAATTGCCGCATATCCTTGCCACACTTGAACTTTTCTACACCTTTCAACTGTAATAAATGTCCAAATGCATTATTAGCCGAGTGCGCCATTCGCTGCGGCACCACTGCCTGGCTCCCTGCAACTGCCACTGTGTGCGTTTCGTTTTGTTAAGTGCTTTGGCAAATATGTTTCACTTCCTGCTGCATGAGAAATGCAAAAAAAAACCAAAAAAAAAAAAACTAGAACATAACAAAAAGAACACAACAAAACACAATAAATGTTTTCCAAGAAAACTACCAATGAAAGCACATGCAACTGAATTGCTAAAGAGAGAAAGACTCGCGACAACAATAGAAAACAGCGCTAACCTGACAAGCAGAGCCAACTAAAGTGTTCATTTACTTTGATTATGCAATTTCAGGGCAGTGACAAAGAGACGACGTTGTTGTTGTTGTTGTTGTTGTTGTTGTTGTTGTTCTTACAAGGATCACATACCCACACACACCCAGGCTGTTGCATGCCGAACAGCAACAATCGCTGCTGCCCACTGTCACAATTCAACCCATGCCAAGCCAGATCATGTTTCTGCCTTCTTGTTCAGTTTGTCCTCGACGCTTATGAATTTTTATATTGCTCCTCATGTTCTGCTTCCTTTTGCGTTATTTTAGTAATATTTCCAGAACAAACCGCATGCATTATTCTGGCTGCGAGAGTGTGTGCGATTGTGTTGTGTAAGTTCAAGTGGCATTCCACATGCAATTTCAAAATTAATTGCATACTTACAGGCGCTCTCACATTTATTGTACTGTGCATTTGTAAGGCTTGATGATTTTTTTACAGGATAAAGCGGCGCGTTAGCACGCATACTGAATGGGTTATATGGAGATATATGAAAGAATATGTACAATATACATATACTCGTATATAAATATATGTATTTCATTCATATGGTTTTTTTGCATTCAAGTGAGTGTGTGTGTATTGGTGTCTGCATCTGCGGCTTCATATTTAATTTTCCTTCTCATTCACGCTGTATTTATTTGGTTTGTTTGCGCGTTTACCTTTTGTTTCCTTAATTGCGCTTTTCTGTATTGCCCTCCCCACACACGCGCGTCTGTGTTTGCTTAGCTGTGTGAGGCATACGCGTGTTTTTGTTTTTGTTTTTATTAATATATGTATTTAATTAATATAAAGTATACGCCGTGGTGTTCGCCGTTTAATGCAGTTAAAAACATTTTCAAATGAACGCTTCTGTTTATTTAAAAACCATCATTGAGGTAATTATTTGCTGAAAATACGTATGAAAGCTGCGTACCTACCGCGTGGCTTCTGTTTGAATGATGGCAGACGTGATTACTTTATAAGGGGTGCCCTCAAATATGAAAATTCAGACGATAATTTAATGGGGAACTTCAATTTCAATTTAACTGCTATGAATAATTACGTGAACGGGTTAAAGCAGCCAGAAAGCTGTGGAGAGGAAGAGAGGATATCATATAATTTTGTCCCACAAAAAGTCTTTCTACGACATGTGGATATGTCTGCGTAGTAAAAGTCAACACTGAGAAAAAGACCACCACTCTCAGCCAGGAAAGTTGGAGTAAGCTGCTAAGAAAGAAATTCAAATTATTCGAGGTGAAAATCTCCGCTTCGAACAAATTGTGATCTGCAGTGAAAATAAAGATCTTAAGTATGTCTAAGTCTGTGTTAATTGTAGTATGGTATTTTGAGGGATTCAGTGCGTAATGAGTCCTTTTGCCTCTTGAGTAATTGGTGTGATATTTTGAGGGATTGAGTGAGTAATGAGTCCTTTTGTTTCTTGAGTAATTGGTGTAGTATTTTGAGGGATTGAGTGCGTAATGAGTCCTTTTGTCTCTTGAGTAATTGGTGTGGTATTTTGAGGGATTGAGTTCGTAATGAGTCCTTCTGTCTCTTGAGTAATTGGTGTGGTATTTTTCGGGATTGAGTGCGTAATGAGTCCTTTTCTCTCTTGAGTAATTGGTGTGGTTTCCCTACCTATGAACAATGATAATAAAATATGAAAAGAAATATTCTTACTTTGAGATAAACTTGGTCAAATTCACCTGCAATCTTGAGTCAAAACTGTTTATAACACAGCACATTTCTTAACGCACAGAAGTCAATCGACTTAGAAAGGATTAAAAGCTCAAATGATAAGCAAAATCACATCCAGGATGAAATAAACTTAGCAACAGACTCTTCTATTTGAATGGAACTTCTTTTTTGTGGAACTTCTCAACCCATTCTATCATCCAAACGCCCACTTGCTTGCTCCCATTGAAAAAGCACTTCAAATATGAAACCCTTGCAAAACAATCGTAATAAATATGGGAAATATTAAATTCACAACAAATTATGAAAAATGTGTTGATACAAAAGTCAGTAAACAATTCCACCCCTGCCTGAGCCCGCCAACACCTACCGAGAACCATGGCACTCAGAGCAATGAACATTATTCTACATGTGACATAAAAGAACGGCTGCTATAAACAAACATGATTTACGAGTATGTCCCAACGCAACGACTCATTTCCATTTGAATGTGAATAGCCACGCTTTAGTTATCCTTTTGTTTCCTTTCATATCGCTTCGATTCGTTTTAGCGTGATTACATAATAAACAGACAAATTTGAAATGCGAAGCGGAAGTAAATGAAAAGCAGAGCAAATGCGGAGACACAAAAGGACCTGGAAGGAGAAAGTAAGATATGACAAATAAACAAGTAAGCAAATCAACACGAAATAGGCAAAAATATTTGAAATGAATTGGAAATTACGAGTATGTAAAAATGGGGGAGTGGCAACAGCAAGCCGCCGACGCACACTAATTTTCCATGTAGTTAAGCAATTTTTGTTTAATATGTAAAGTTCGCAGCTGAAACGAGCCCAAAAACAACAAAAGCAACAGCAACAAAAACAAACGCACATACTCATGCTTGCGGGTGCTTGTGGCTTAAGAGCAGTTCAACAAGAGTAACAACAATGGCGGCAGCAGAAACAACAACAACAACAACAACAATAAACAAGTAATAAAATAATCAAAAGACAAAAGCACATAAAACGAAATTATGGGCAAAGTTGCGCACATTTAAAACATGAAGCAAAAGTATTGTTAACAGCAGGAGCGGTCGAGGCAAGGAAATAGGACAGTAGTTTAATATCCTTTTGAAATTATGCCTGATTACGAGTATGTATGGAAATGCTTTTGTCTGTGCGAGCGTGAAAGAGAGTGTTTTGTTGATGTGCTCGCGAGTGTGCGCAGCCAATTTCCATGTACGCGCATAAATATTGCCTGATTACACACACACACGCACACTCGCGCACTCGCTCGCTTGGAGAAGCACTTCATTAAGCTAAAATGTCCTGGAAAAAGTTAACCTTGTTTCCGTTTGCCTTTGTTTGGGTTTCGATTATTTTTAGTTCCTAGCTTCAAAATACACTATTTAATTCGTATGCATTATTAACGAAGCCATTATCAGCACGCAAGCGAACAACAAAGGACTTCGTAGTTACGCAGGGAAGGGAGTGTAGGAATAGCAAAATGAGTAAACGTTTCCAAGAAACGTACCAAGTGGGTGATTGTAAATGCATTTGGGAAAGAAATTGCAACCACTTCTTTGACGAACTCGGACTCTACGACTGCATTGAAAGGTCGTGGAAGGGAATTTCAACTAAAATTGGACCTCCAATTCATGGCATATAATTCTTCTACCACGAGTTTGGTCAAAGGAAGACAGAAAAAAGAATCAATTCAATTGCAGTCCAAGAAAAGACTCGACGAACTCACCAGGGGGGGGTCTGCTCGACATGATCCGAAATATCAGTAAGCTTTTTCTATATAATGTTCAGCTAGTATCAGGTTCCATCGAAGGATATACTATTTCTTTTTGATTACAAATTTGGATAGATTTTATGTATAAGCACTTTCAGTCCCAATGGGGCGGTGAGGATTGAATAGCCAAAACCACTCTTTCAGATAGCTCTAGTTAATATTATAAAGCAAATCCAAAGGCTTCTGGTAGAATCAGTTCTAAGCACTCTTATTATAGAGGAAGATGCCTTACTGACAAGCATTAGCGGGGTTCCGTCCATTCAGACGGGTTCCGACCAATTCAGACGGGTTCCGGTCAGACGGGTTCCGACCACTTCTACGACTTCTATGCTCACCACTTAGCATCAAAGATGAACTATCTGCTTCTATGATTATAGTAATGGAGCTGGTATTAAAATAAGTCTCCGCAAAATAAGAGTACCGGAAATGTCCCTATTCTATGTGCATTACCACTCAGTTGAATCCAACTCTACTTGTTGCCACAATCCAGTGATCGAACTATTAGCAAAGAAACTAATTAAATAAGCAACCAAACTTGCAACCAAACAAAGGATTTTGAATTACTTGACAGAATCCAGTGTTGTAACTATTGGCAGGTAACTAATTTTATAACAAAACTTTTAAACTATACAGGCAAACTAATGATTTGTAATAATTGACGCAATCCAGTGACTGAACTATTATCAAGTAACTAAGTTTCTTAACAATTAAACATAGGATTTTGAATTACTTGACATAATCCAGTGGAGTAACTATTGTTAAATAACTAATTTTCATGGCAATGTGTTGAGTAATGTAATCAAATCATCTTGGGGGCTGCCTCCTTAAAACAGAGAGGAAACATCATTGGTGATACATAGGACAGTTGAAAGAACTCAAAGGGAGTAACCGAAGTGTAGTGAATTTTATTATTATTAATTCTATTTGCTTAAAGAAAGTTTCACGAGACACTGCAAAGAATCACATGATATCCTATCTAGTAAATTTTTCTGCGTATTAGGTGCTTCTATTTTAAAAATATTTCTCTACATTCAAATGCAATTAGAAGAAACCCTTCGCCAGGACACTTTAAAAATGTGGTATCTCCATTTTTCGTTCTCTTACTCGCACTCTACTTGCATGTGAAACCGGAAATTAATTGTCTTGACCACAATTTTCAATCTCATTAGATGAGAACACTTCAAAGTGAATGTTATGTGTACAAAAATACCATGCATCAATGACAAGAGCATCAGAACATGGCATAGAAAGTTTGCCTACCTACTCGCAACTGGCACGAAACAAAATTCGTAATAGTTTCCGAAGAGTACAATTAATTTTGCTGGCTCAAGACACCCTTAACCGACGCTCAAGAATTGCTTCGTCTCTTATTTTTAATTTTGTTTTATTTGTGTGTGTTTAGACTGAAAAGAGCAACGAAATTTCAAGGCAGCAAGTGATGAGCAAAAGACGCAACCAAAGTGATGTCCTGTCGAGCATATAAACTCAAAAATTCACCACAACAAAAATGAGCAGAGAGTGAAGAGATCGTAAAAGCAGGCCACAAACTTACAAAAAAGGCGAAAGCACTAAAACCAAACAAATAAAAAACAGACAAAGAGAAATCAACTTAAACATGCAAAATGACTGACGCGCCAGTGCAGGATGGCAGCGCCGTGCTAGCCACACAGGATGCGCCCTGCTGCATTGTGATGTTCTGACATTAATGCACCAGCCGTCAAGTCAAGTGAAGCCGCCCGAAAAGCCAAAAGCTATGCAAATATTAATATACAAAAACTAAAAAGAAGCGCCAGCACACAATAGCCCAAAACGAAGAAGAAACAGATGAAAAGCCCCCAAAAAATAAGAGCAAAGCACAGCAACAAAGGCCCTGGGCAAAGGAGGGGGGAAGCTTAGTGGCTGAAGCAGCAGTTTAGGTGGGTCGCATAAGCAATTTTCATGTGGTTGCATTTCATCAAACTTCTGTGTTGGTTGTCTCTTTTTACGCTGTGTGTGTGTGTGTGTGTCGGTCGTTTTTGGCAGGACTTCGTATGCGAAATGTCCTTGAAAGTTGTGCGCTGTTTGGCGTTATGCACAGCACCATAAAATGTAATTTGCTGTTTGTTGCTGTTTGTTTAGTGTGCGGGGTTGCGGCCTCCTTTTTTTGCTGGCTCTAAATTGTGTAACATGCCCACCACTTCACACGAGGAATGACCCTGATGCACACAGACACAAGCTGTGGTGCACGTCCTGCCCGGCAGTGAAAAGCGATGCTAGTTAAATAAGAGTTGGCTTGTTAACTTGTACAATAGATGAGAGTGGCCCAAAGAAGTGCGTTGCCGGATCAGTTCCAGTAAACGGAAGTACTTTAAAGGGGGGAAAGATATAGTAACTAGATCTCAAGCTATATGATGCTTTCATCTGTTACATTGTACAGGTCCAGATAGCCAAAGAGACCTGGCAACCCTGGTCCAGCTACGCCAGTTGATTGCTGGGATCGTAAAATGTAATAAAAATGCTTCATTTCTGTTGGTGTTGTTGCATGTTTTTGTGTATGGGCATTTAAAGGCATGGTCTGTACAAACTGAGTCAAACACTGACTAGACAAAATGTCCATGTGTGTGTGTGTGTGTGTGTGTGTGTGTGTGTGTGGCATAAATACTAGAAAAGTGCAAGCGCCAGCCATACACGCAACAACAAGCACGCCGCCACACACACACACTCACACTCGGTCAGAGATAAACTGGAGGCGCTCTACCAGCATAGTTGCCCTACAATGTGCACACTCATGCACATGATAAAACACAATTTTTGTATTTTATTTATATGTGTTTTGTTGTTGTTGCTTCTTTTTATTTGTCCTTTTTTGCTATTTACTCTGGTTGGCTCGTCCTTGCTTTGGGCGCCGCTGCCTCGTGCATTTTTGGCTGAGCTCGGGTGGGGATAATCCTGTTAGCTTGTTTTGCACGCTGTCTTGGCTTTTGTCAGACATTTACTTTCTGTTTTCTTGTTGTTGTTGTTGTTGTTGTTGACGTTGATACTCTCCCCGTTGTTGTTGTTGTTGTTGTTGTGTCCATAGTTGTTGTTTGTGCTACGAAAATGGTTTATGTCTAACATAAAATTTAAAAACAAGGCCAAAACCATTACAAAATCCTTTGATATTACTCTTCTATTGTCGTGCCTCTATATCCGGTGTTGTTTTGTCGCCGTTTATATTGCATTGTACTAGTTTCCATGTATGCATATGTATATGCGCATGTGTGTGTGTGTGTGTCGCTTACATGCATTATTATTTCTTTGTTTGGACGCTTGTGTTGGAAAGAAGGGCGTTTATACAGGGTGCTTAACAGGCAATCTCAACTCTAGTTCAATGATTAGCAGACTAAATCTCCAAAAGGACAAAACAGGTGATAACTAAATGAAAGAAATGAAAATAAGTGATTCTCTCAGATGGATTCCCGAAACAAAAAATATTAAGCGTGAATTTTTTTCAGATAAATAAAATACAAATGGGCTCAGTTCAATGGTAGAATCGGAGCAATGAAACTCTATTTGGAACATGATAATAATCGTTTGCATTATATCTGGTACAGACCGGATAACCATAGAGATGGTATACCCTTAAGTTAATTTCACACGGGATACTCCAAATCTAGGTTGTGCGAATGGTGTCTTCCAATCGTAAGTTACATGATCGACGAACATATTTAAGTTGTTTCTCATAGTTCCCTCAATAGCTCTCATTGTGTACCAATCGTAGGGTACAAAATTGACTAACAAATATCTTAAATTTTCTCGCATAACGCCTCCAGCAATTGTGCAGGCTAAATAGATTGATGGAAATAAGTAGGGTAGACCGGAGAAGTGGGGTAGACCGGAGAAGTGTGGTAGACCGGAGAAGTGGGGTAGACCGGAGAAGTGTGGTAGACCGGAGAAGTTGATTAGACCGGAGAAGTGGGGTAGACCGGAGAAGTGGGGTAGACCGGAGAAGTGGGGTAGACCGGAGAAGTGTGGTAGACCGGAGAAGTGGGGTAGACCGGAGAAGTAGGGTAGACCGGAGAAGTGGGGTAGACCGGAGAAGTGGGGTAGACTGGAGAAGTGTGGTAGTCCGGAGAAGTGGGGTAGACCGGAGAAGTAGGGTAGACCGGAGAAGTAGGGTAGACCGGAGAAGTGGAGTAGACCGGAGAAGTGGGGTAGACCGGAGAAGTGTGGTAGACCGGAGAAGTGGGGTAGACCGGAGTAGTGGGGTAGACCGGAGAAGTAGGGTAGACCGGAGAAGTAGGGTAGACCGGAGAAGTGGGGTAGACCGGAGAAGTGGGGTAGACCGGAGAAGTGTGGTAGTCCGGAGAAGTGGGGTAGACCGGAGAAGTGGAGTAGACCGGAGAAGTGGGGTAGACCGGAGAAGTGGGGTAGACCGGAGAAGTGGGGTAGACCGGAGTAGTGGGGTAGACCGGAGAAGTAGGGTAGACCGGAGAAGTAGGGTAGACCGGAGAAGTGGGGTAGACCGGAGAAGTGGGGTAGACCGGAGAAGTGTGGTAGACCGGAGAAGTGGATTAGACCGGAGAAGTGGGGTAGACCGGAGAAGTGGGGTAGACCGGAGAAGTGGGGTAGACCGGAGAAGTGTGGTAGACCGGAGAAGTGGGGTAGACCGGAGAAGTGGGGTAGACCGGAGAAGTGGGGTAGACCGGAGAAGTGGGGTAGACCGGAGAAGTGGGGTAGACCGGAGAAGTGGGGTAGACCGGAGAAGTGGGGTCGTCCGGAGAGCCGCCGGAGAAGGAGGTATCTAAGGCATTGATGCCAATTGTACTGTAAGCCTGGAAAAATATTTAAGGGTAAAGGGGAGATAGTGGTTCTTAGAAAGGAACTTACACCTTTTCAAACTTCTTTGAATTTGATATGAATCTCAGAAGCTTGTTCAGGGATAAGGAGTGTACGTTATCCATTCCCAAAGCATCTGACCCTCATACGCTCCTACACAATCTGGCAAAGGCAGAACAAGCGCTGAGAAAATGCTCTATGCCGTTCTGTTCATCCTCCAGACAGGAGACGCAGTTCGGAATATGGATGATGTGTATGGTCTCCAGGTAATGTGTAGGATAATCTGAACGATTTCATCGGTGCAAATACTCGTGCACTGATTTAGTGGCCTAAAATTCCTTCTGTTCCTTTGTACGTAAAATTATTTGTCATACCTCATAAAAGCGCAATTCCTGTACTATCCTAAGAGGACACATTTTTATTATTTCTGTATTATTTATGTCAAAATTCCAACCCAAACTATAAAACAGTGAAATCTTCCTATAGAAATCTTCTCCTTACCTCACAGATCACTCCTATTCTCACTTTTCCGTACTTCTTCGTTAGTTCCAATCTTCAACTTTTCCACACTCAACATTTTGTTTATCGAAGGGTGAAGATAATCAATGTAATTGGTGTCGCCTTTCTTCAAAAGTTCTAAGGACATGGTGTCAATGCAACTGCTTCAAATTTTTTATTTGACTCTGAGTGCGACGTTCCCGCTTCATGTTCTAGAATCAGGAATATAAGCTTTCAATCCATACAGAAATAACCTTAGTTATATAAAGTACTTATACAAACCCGCTAATTACTCGTAGATTCCATTTTATTAGAGATATGAAGTGGATTTCGTCCTGCCAACTTTTTAGCAATCATCTTTTTGTTTAGAGTAGACTCCATGCAACTCGAAGTTGCTTTGAACAGAGTTTTTTCCTGCCTTTACATCCACCTTCCGTACTGTTTGGAAATCTCTTTGTACTTATATAACTGTAGAGCCTTTTCTATACTCTTGCACTGATAAAAAGCAACAAATATTCTGTTTGGTTCTAAAAGGGCGTGTTCTGTATTCTACATATTCCTTCTGGACTACCTGTTAATACAATAGAACCATATTTGAACTAGAAATTCATAAACTTTGATAGTCCTCTCAGCGTTTGCCGTGCCCTGTTCACGCAACCACATCAACGAAGTCAAAGTTCACATAATTCTGAAACTATAAATTCACACTGCATACTGGCGTCCTGCACAAAGGAGTACAAGTATCTCCCATCTTTCAGGTTAACATTTTGTTGCTATTTAAACTACAAAATTTTACGATATTGCTGCAACATGACTGTGTATGTGTGTGTGAGCAAGGATGTGTGTGTGTGAGTAAGGATGTGTGTGTGTGCATAAGGATGTGTGTGGGCGAGTGTGGAGAGGTGTTTGTGTGGGTGTACTCGTATACCCTTTATTCTTTATGGCAGACTTACCAGTTAACAGAACTGATATTTGTGGCAAACGAAACGAGTGGCGCAGTACTCGCATTTTACGTATCTATACAAAGCGCAATTCCATGGAATACAAATTGTACAAAAATTGAGATAATACTCGCACAGTTGTGGGTTGTAAAATTACTACTGCAGGATGCGGTGTTATCCTCTGACGTTGAAATATTTTTACAATTACTATTAAATTGCCGTCTGGTGTGGTCTCACGTATTTGAAACAGAAATTTCCGAGAACTGCACACTTATCCCTCAAAGTTCAGAGGCGCTCCATTCACAGGATCTATTTTCGATTTGTATTGAAATATAAAAAGCCAAAAATGTGGAGAGCCATTTCCTGCCTTAATTGGTTTTTGGCTCATTGTATGGAGCTCCTTTAGAAACAGTACCGTACTCGAAGTATTGAACTGAAATAACAGCAAATTGTTTATTTTGCTCGATTGGGCTTTCGTGAATGTATTCAACGTTTCAACATTCATAGAATTTTCCTCAAAACTATCCTGCTCAATCAGTGTTCAAAGAAACTCTGCCCTCTAATATGATTTTTCTATTGGGCTCTTTTCTGTTCATATTTTTGTTGGGCGAGTTCAAAATTTGCTTATCTTCCCAACATAAGGATAGCATATGAATATGAGAAGCATTAACGATTTTTCTAGATATTTTCTTTTACTAATGAAACATCTCCTGATCGATATATGGACATCTTTTCTTCAGAAGAATCAAGATTTGATTTTATATCCCTATTATTTCATATTCAATTATGTGAAATCACTTTCAACAGAACTGCCTTAATGGATATAATTCAAAAATCTCCGGGATCGTACTCACAGTCATACTGGTGACTTCTGATCACCACTCCGATATCATTCTGTTCGGGTCTGTTATAACTTCAGTTGGAGTAAGCATCTTAGTGTGAAATCTGGCCTTATTATGAGTATATCGCCTACCTTGGTTTATCCTGAAAAATGAACAAAACTTTCCCATATACTCCCACTATACTTCCAAGATCAAATCTGGAACATTATCTTAAAGCAAAGATTAGAGTGGGAGCATCTTATAATCGGCCGCACTTTACTTTCAAGATCAAATCTGATGCATTATTTTAAAGCAAAAATTAGAGTGGGAGTATCTTATAGACGGCCCTCACTTTACTTCCAAGATCCAATCTGATGCATTATCTTAAATATTATAGTAGCATTATCTAGTTGTCGGCCCAGTGCTTCTTCAGTCTCCTTTCGTCCTTTTAATAAGGCTTAGACCTACGCCTTACAACTTTGCGGGAATATTCCAATACCCTTGCAGTTTGAAGGACACCGCACAAACCTTGGCACCCATATAACAACACCCAAATGGGGCCACGTACATTTTTTAATTATGATAAACATGGCAGTTTTGTTAGTCCTTATTAAGTAAATATGCACACATAGCTAGATGAAGTAAGTAAACCATGAAACGAACCTTGAACACTTTGAAAGTAAACCGACGACGCCGTTCGTAACGCAGCAAGTTGCTCCACCAAACGGTTTGGTAGCGGCTCTCCAGGATATTAAAGTAATAAAGTGTAAACTTGAACTTTCATTATTTATTAACCTGAAACCTTCGAAGTAATTAAATATGCCAACCTCTGACACTTAACCATCCACACAAGCGCATACATAAATTCCGCAGCCATGACTACTGCGGCTGACAATTTTCTAAGCAGTGCTCGTTTGTGTACAAATGCCAAGTTTTAGTGCTCTTCTGAAATGCAAACACAAATAGATACAGCGACGCACAGACACACGTGCCGGAGCGAGGGAGGGGAGCAAATTTCAATATTAACGCTAGCATGCGGGTGAGTATTTGAAAATTTCGCAATAAAACTTTTCTAAAGGGAAATTAAGTAAATGTAACAAGCGCTAAATAAGTTCAAGTTTACGATATGGATGACGAGTAGAACGAGTATGTGAGGAGCCTGCGCCAACTCGGAGAACTGAGAAAATTCAACCCGCCCAGCCTCAACACACGGCCGCCTCATTTTCTCAGCTCCAATATAATACACAAGTACATTGTTTAACGCTATGTTTGAACATGTCGTTATTGTTTTTGTTGTAGTTGCTATTTTTGTTGTAGTTGTTGTTGTTGTTGTTGTTGTTTTGATGTTGTTGTAGTTGTTGTTGTTTTGCTGTTATTGTAGTTGTTGTTATTTCAATTGTTGTATGCCATTGTGTATTCGTGCTTGTATTGCCTCAAGTTGTTGATTGTAATGTTGTATTTGCCAGCCAAGGATATATTAAAATATTTATTGCACACTTTTAGGCGGATGCAATGGATTTCATTTTGCGAGCCATGCAAGTGTGGAGTAAATGAAAATGAAGTGACTATAAATTTAAATTTAATATTGATTGAGAATTGGGTTGATTGAGGAGGGACGTGGGGTGAATGTGTACAAATGTGAGTTTTGGTATATGCGATTGTGTGTGGGTGTATGTGCATATATGGGAGTGTGTTTATAAATGTGAGTGTGTATATATGCGAGTATGTAGTCGCTTACTTATTCAGTACTTTCTGTGCAAATGAAATGACATGCTAGAAATTTATTTGATACTTGCATTTGAATTGTGATTGAATTGGTAGGTTACAGTTAAGCAAGTAATGTGTAGAGTCAGTAAAGGATATGGAACCTCTACTCCAAGCAGATCCAAGCGCTTAAGTGGTTTGTTTAGTATCACAGACAAGTGTTTGCCTTCAGATCCGTAGTGACATGATGTCTCAGTGTTAAGTCAGTGTGAACACATGCACCTTAAATTAATTTGAACTATACAAATATGTTAAAGCTGCACACATTAGATCTGAGATGATGTGCTGGAGGACCTGAGAATAACTTTTCTTATACAATTAGAACACAAATGTTCTTGAGTCGGAATGATGGAAGAAGAGCAAATAGTAAATTACTTTATTATGTTACGAACAAGATATGATTTTCCACTTCCATAGCTTAATTCTCAGCATTATTCCAAGGCTCCAAGGAATCATAATTTATTTACAGGCTAAAGTTAGAAGAGAGAAGAAATCTCATCTCTCATCATAGGAAGAAATGTAGAATGATGTTCCTGGCAACCTCAAATGGCATAGAATTTTACACTACAGGTGCCTGAGTCGTGAAGTTGTCCAAAATTGTTACCACGATGGCAGTGGAGAATTTGAATAGTAGATTCACTGCTTTAGTAACCACAGAACGATAACTATTGATAACGTTGAATATTAAAGATAGGATTACAAGTGGTTAGAACATTCCGGGTGCCTGAGGAGAGTCGTGAAGTTGTCCCGAATTGTTTCCACGATGGCAGTGGAGAATTTGAATAGTACATTTACTGCTTTAGTAACCACAGAACGATAACTATTGATAACGTTGAATATTAAAGATATATTGCAATTGCTTAGAACATTCCTTGAGTAGTGCAGCAGGGCCAAGAAGATAATGGAGGCTTCCGACTTGCAATGACACATTTCCTCCTCTTTGGGCAAGTTGATAGAAACTGCATTAATTATAGTAGCGACAATATTGATACAAATCCTCATTTGACCAAAATAATCCCTTAGTACAATGCAAATCTATTTAGAAATGATAACAAATCATTGTCCCCCATCAACGTTACCAGCCTCTGAAAATATGTTGTGGAGAACTTCAGTTTCAATGCCAAAAAGGAGCCCCTCCAACGTCACCAGCCTCTGGAAATGTGTTGTAGAGAACTTCAGTTTCATATGCCTCAAAGGAGTCCCTCTCAATTGAATTGTGGGGTATGAATACATGACTATAAGTTAACGATAATTAAGTTAACAATAATTATATTTTTTTCTTGGTCTTTATTAAGTCCAACTTCAATTCAAGCTAATCAACAAAAGCTAAATTGCTGACGCTGTGTCTGCAATACTTCCTGCACGAGCCAACCGCTGCACTGCTCCAACGCTGTCGCTAACCGCTGCACTGCTTCAACGCTGCCGCTATTTGAATTTAAGTTAAGTTATCAAAAAATTGTAAGTTAGTTCTTGTTTTGAATTCAATAAATAAAGTTTAACATCAGAGTTTCTCTCTGATGTTTATTTTTTAAAAAATCAAAAAAATAATGAAATAAGTTAATTGGCGCCCAACGTCGTGGTATTCGGGAAAGAAGTCCTTAAGCAGTACTCATCACGGTTAATTTATAAAGTGTCCTCAAGAAGTTCGATAAATTAATTGTGTAGCCCGAATAGAAACCACAACTAATTAAGCGTTAGAATTCGTTGGAATAAAAACGCAACCACACGATTTGTGTTCTATCAGAGATCCCGAGTCACCGGATAGCGGACAAAAAGGAAAAATCATGGAGAACCTGTGCGGAATATTGTAAGCTAGTTTAAGATAAATTAAGAAATAAAATAGAATTTTGAGAAAATAATAAGTTAAAAGTAAACAAAGAAAGTGTTTTTAGAAAAAGAATTAACCTTTAAGACTAGATAAGAAGTAAAACAATTTTAAGAAAATTTTCAACAAACAAAATTTAAAAGTGAAAAAAAAAAAAAAGAAAGAAAAAAATTTTTAAATAAAATAACGTAAAGAAATAACTAAATATTTTTGAAACTGCGATTCCGTAGCCCATAAAGCCGGACCCTCCAGTTTATAACGGAATAAAAGCCTATAAAACTAAACTATAACAACAAAATAATAATACATTGCAAAACCACTCTGCGATTCCGTAGCCCAAAAAGCCGGACCCTCTAGAGTATCACAAAATATAGAGATAACAATAAATAAAATTTTTTCTGAAAACTGTAGCTCGACTAACTATTTAAATCTACTCTCTAAAAATAAATCCTAGTAAACGAAATCGGAGAAAAAAGATAAATTAAGAAAGAAAAAATTTATTTAATAAAGGCGTACAATACTTACTGATTTTCGTGGAATATTCTAAAATAAATTAATTAAAATTTATAATCCATTCTCAGCAAAAACAAACAAAACAAAAAAAAAAAAAAAAAAAAAAAAAAAATAAAGTAACATGGCAAATCCTAACAACCTCATTAGACCACCTCTATTAAATGCTCCTAATCCTAATCCCGACCAACCAGTTAGACCACTTGGACAGGAAGAATTAAACGAAATAATACAATCTTCGGTATTAAGAATTCTAGAAGGTACATTACCACAGTTAGTAAGGGACCTAACTATTCAGTGTAGCACTAACCAAATAGAAGTTGACCAACCGTTTGGTATTAGTACTAGGGAAAATTTGAACGAACTAGAAAGAATACCAGACATAGTAAAAAATTTACGAGAATTTTCTGGAAATGAAGCAGATTTTAGTTCATGGAGAAAAAGTGTTGACAGAGTTTTAAGTGTCTATGAAACCATAAAAAATACACCGAAATATTTTGGAATTTTGAACGTTATACGTAGCAAAGTAATAGGGAATGCAGACAACGTTTTAGAATCATACAATACGCCATTAAATTGGAACGCTATATCTCGCTGTCTTACAACGCATTATGCAGATAAGCGAGACATTGGCACTCTAGAATACCAAATGTCAACTCTAATACAAGGAAACCTTAGCACGCAAGAGTATTACCAAAAAGTTTATTCACACCTTTCATTAATATTGAATAAAATAGGATGTATGGATATAGGACAGGAAGCCGTTGGCCTATTAACAAAAACATACAGGGACAAAGCACTGGATACGTTCGTACGCGGACTGAGAGGCGATCTGCCAAGATTGCTTGGTATGAGAGAGCCCATTGACCTACCCCAGGCATTACAATTATGTATGAAACTGGAAAACCAAAATTTCAGATCAAACTATGCGCTTGGTCAGAATTTTCAAAGGAAACAACGAGAATTTCCTAATATTCAACCACCAATTCCTCCACGGAAAGATAGACTACAACCACAAAATCAACAACCATTTTATCCTCATCTAGTTAATTGGGAACAATACCCACAAAGAAATCACCCTACTTATCCAACACGACAATTTCCGATATTTAATCCACAGCAAAACCGTTCTCAAAATTTGTATCAATACCAACAACGTCCACCACCTCGACCATTTGGCCCTAAGCCATTACCTAGACCTGAAGCTATGGATGTAGACCAAAGCATGCAAACAAAGAGAATAAATTACATGAATCGCCCTACCCATAACGATGCACACTATGGCAAAAGACCAAGTCCACCACCACAAAATATAGATAAACGACAAAGAAACTTTAACATTGAAGTTCAGCAATATGAAGACGCAATAAATAATAACGACCATGACTTTGACCAACCCTTATCAGTTTATACCGATTGTATAAAAAACTATGAAACTAATGAACAACAAAGTTTTAATTCAGACTCTTTAGATAAAATAGATTGCCTTGATATTCATTTTTTAGAATGAACAGCTCTTCATTACCTTATATCGAATGTAAGCTAAGTAGTGGAGAGATCATTAAAGTTTTAATTGATACCGGATCAAATAAAAACTATGTACAGCCGCATCTAGTAAAAACACCTATTATAAATGAAAAAATATTCTATGCTAGTTCAGTCGGAGGACAAATCAAAATAACCCATCATACTTTTGCTAATATTTTCGGCATAGACGACACAAAAATAAAATTTTTCTTGCTTCCCACCTTAAAATCTTTTCATGCCATCATAGGTAATGATTCACTTAAAGAACTAAATGCCATAATACACACCAAAGAAAATTACATGACAATAAAAAACAAATTTTGTATAAAATTGAAACAACAAATTTCGCAAAGCGTTAACCAAATTCACATCCGATCGGAACACTTAACTCAATATCAAAAAGAATGTCTAATAAAACTCACATCCGATTATAAATCACTTTTTTGTGATCCAGACGAAAAACTTACTTTTACTACAACAGTTAAAGGTACAATTCGTACGACATCAGACAATCCTGTTTATACCAAATGTTATCCGTACCCAATGTGCCTCAAAAACCATGTAGAACAGCAAATTAACGAATACTTACGTGACGGTATAATACGACCATCTAGATCACCATATAATTCACCTGTATGGGTGGTCCCAAAAAAATTAGATGCGTCAGGAGAGAAAAAATACCGTATGGTCATAGACTATAGGAAGTTAAATTCAATTACAATACCAGACAGATACCCTATTCCCGAAATAAGCGAAGTTCTATCTCAACTTGGAAAAAACAAAATATTTTCAGTACTCGATCTGAAAAGTGGTTTCCATCAGATTCTTCTAAAAGAATCAGATACGGAGAAGACAGCTTTCTCAGTTAATAACGGGAAATATGAATTCACTCGTCTCCCTTTTGGTCTCAAGAATGCTCCTTCTATTTTTCAGAGAGCTCTTGACGACATCTTAAGAGATCACATAGGAAAAAGATGTTTTGTCTATATTGACGACATCATTATATTCAGTAAAAATCAGGAAGATCATTTTAATGACATAAAATTAGTATTTGATACACTAGAATCAGCAAACCTCAAAATACAACTCGATAAATGTGAATTCCTAAAAACCGAAGTAGAATTTTTAGGATACATAGTGTCTGAAAATGGCCTCAAAACCAATCCAAAAAAAATTGAATCAATCAATAATTTCCCTGAACCAAAAACTCTGAAAGACCTACGTTCATTTTTAGGACTTTCAGGTTATTATCGCCGTTTTATAAGGGACTACGCAAAACTGGCGAAACCCCTTACAGTCCTTTTAAGAGGGGAGGAAGGACGAATATCCAAAAATATATCAAAAAACATAAAAATAAATTTAAATAAAGAAGCACTAGAAGCATTTCAAAAACTAAAAAATTCCCTTAGCTCAGAAGAAGTTCTGCTCTCATACCCCGATTATTCAAAAGAATTTCAACTCACGACGGACGCATCCAATTATGCGATTGGAGCAGTCCTAGCTCAAGACGATAGACCTATCATGTTTATATCTCGTACATTAAGTAGCGCAGAAGAACACTACGCTACCAATGAAAAAGAGATGCTAGCAATTATTTGGTCACTGAATAACTTGCGAAACTATCTCTACGGATCCGCCAAAGTAAAAATTTACACAGACCACCAACCCCTTACGTACGCTCTCAGCAATAAGAACAATAACAATAAAATGAAGAGATGGAAAGCAATTTTAGAGGAGTACAACTATGAGCTTCTCTATAAACCCGGGAAATCAAACATAGTTGCAGATGCCCTCTCAAGACCACCCCAAATTAATCTCTTACCAAACACCAATAACGACGATATCAACTCGTTGACAGGTACAATACATAGCGAAGACAGTTCATCACAAAATTTGATACCTGCTACAGAAGCACCAATCAATGTTTTTAAGAATCAATTGTTTTTGAAAATAGGTGAAGAAAATAGACATCAATTCCAAATTCCTTTTCCCACATATCACAGACATATCGTAATACAAAGAAATTACTCTACAGATGACATTATACAAATATTTAAGAGATATTTAAATCCAAGCGTAGTAAACGGTTTGTTCACATCAGAAGAAATCATGGGTAAGATACAAGAACTATATCCTTTACACTTCTCAACATACAAAATCAGATACACTCAAACAATGATTGAAGATATTACTTCCGAAGTAGAACAAGAGTCAAAAATTATAACAGAACACAATAGAGCTCACAGGAATTCTCGAGAAAATAAATCACAGCTTTTGACTAAATATTATTTTCCACAAATGCAGGCTAAAATTGAAAAAATAGTAAAACTTTGTAAAATATGCCGCGAGAATAAATACGATCGGCACCCAGCTAAACACATATTACAGTCAACCCCCATACCCCAATATCCAGGTAATATTGTACATCTCGACATATATCATACAAACAATCGTACCATTCTGACTGCCATAGACAAATTCTCCAAATATGCTCAAGCGAAAATTATAAAGTCTAGAGCCACCGAAGACATAAAAGAACCATTAAGACAAATCCTTATTTCTTTTGGCATACCTGAAAAAATAGTTATCGATAATGAAAAAGCGCTTAGTTCAGCTTCCATTACATTTATGTTGCAAGATCAATTAGGAATAGACATTTTCAAAGCCCCGCCCTACACTAGCACGGTTAATGGACAAATAGAAAGGTTCCATTCAACGTTATCAGAGATAATGCGTTGTACAAAAGCCGAAAATACACATCGTTCATTTTCAGACTTGCTAGACATGTCAATTTGTAAGTATAATTATTCAATTCATTCGACCACCAACAGAAAACCAATCGAAGTATTTTTTGGACGTATTGTCAGCACAAGCCCGGAACAATTAGACAAACATAGGTTAGAAAATATTGTAAAACTCGAAACAAAACAGGACAAGGACTTACGTTATCACAATCAAAATAGAACCAATCTGAAGTCTTTTAATACAGGCGACATTATATATGTAAAGAAAAATAAGCGTATTGGAAATAAATTGTGCTCTAGGTATAAAAAGGAAATAGTCAAAGAAAATAAAAACAGCACTGTTATTACGGAATCAGGATTAGTAGTTCACAAAAGTCTTATTAAAACTAATTAAAACCTCTTTACAGATTACTCATTGCATCATGCCACAGCGAGATACAAGTTCTAGACTATTCAAATTCAGAAGTTGTCACGTTCACCATGGGATCAGCTAAAATCCAAACAGGCTCTTATAAACTGATACATACGATTGACATAAATGAGTACCAGGACGCAGTCGATCGACTAAATAAGACAATAATAAAACAAGTTAATAAAACCAACGCCCTTCTCCCATTCCTTCAACATGAAATATCCCAAATACAAAACCATATAGATAGGTTAAAGCCTAATAGTATAAGTAAAAGATCTTTAAATTTCATTGGAACAACATGGAAGTGGATAGCGGGAAGTCCCGACCACGATGATTTTAAAATACTTAGTGATAAGACAAATAATATACTTAAAAATAATGAGAGACAAATGGTAATTAACAGATTAATAATTGAAAAATTGAATAATGTTGTAAATGCTACAAATGAATTAATTATGAAAAATTTTGACAGCACAAATGTCCAAAGTACTATTAGTCTTAATATTAAAAATTATTTAGATATATTAAAACAAGAAGTAATTAATATAGATCATGCCATAAATTGGGCAAAAATTGGATTAATAAATTCATTTATGCTTTCAAATAATGAAGTGGAGTTATTCAGACAAATGTTACAAAAAGATAACATCAGTTTTTCAAATATAGAAGAATCTTTTCAAATCGCAGATGTTTCGATAGCATCAAATAAGACTATCATACTATATATTATAAGCATACCAACTACCAATAAAGAAACATGTGAAGAGATATTGTTAAAGCCTATTAAAAGAGGCAATGAAATTATAAAAATCTCTTATGAAAACTATATAATTTGTAAAGATAAAATTTACGCAATTAAAAATTCTTGCAAAACTTATAAAAACCTTAAAATATGTAATTATAAAGATATCGTAGATATAAGTAAAAGCTCCTGCATTCCACAAATATTACATAGCAAACCAGCATCCTGTACTAGAGTAAATAATCTACACATTGCTCCAATAGAAGATATCCAACCCGGAATTATTCTCCTCAATCAATTCAATGGCTCAATATTTGTAGATGACAACCAATTGAACCTAACAGGCTCCTATGTCATAAAATTTCGAAATGCAACAATCACTGCCAACAACCAAATTTATGAATTTAATGAAAGCTTTTCAATAGAACCCCTACCAGCTATTCTAAGATCTTCTGTTTTACCCGGTAAATATGAGGAAGGACTTACTATGGAACTCATCAAGGAACTTCATACGAATAACACAAGGGCAATAGAATTCTTAGAGACAAGAGGACGAATAAGCATAATAAGCGTGTCAATAATCGCATTAATTATTATCGTCGTAGTAATATTAGCAAAAATATTTGCCTCAAGGTTTGGAAGAAGAACTATAGAAATCCAACCAAAAATACAGCAAAACATAATCCAGCCAAAACTTCTCCCATGCACTTCAAGCGCGGACGCTTGAATTTAAGAGGGGAGGAGTTAACGATAATTAAGTTAACAATAATTATATTTTTTTCTTGGTCTTTATTAAGTCCAACTTCAATTCAAGCTAATCAACAAAAGCTAAATTGCTGACGCTGTGTCTGCAATACTTCCTGCACGAGCCAACCGCTGCACTGCTCCAACGCTGTCGCTAACCGCTGCACTGCTTCAACGCTGCCGCTATTTGAATTTAAGTTAAGTTATCAAAAAATTGTAAGTTAGTTCTTGTTTTGAATTCAATAAATAAAGTTTAACATCAGAGTTTCTCTCTGATGTTTATTTTTTAAAAAATCAAAAAAATAATGAAATAAGTTAATTTATATAAATGCTCATAGATGCATTTTTAACCCCTCTCAACTGTGATTATTAAAAGTTTTTAGTGGGAAACTATTCTTAGCCTACCTCAGCATCTCTCCAACTGCATCACCCCGTCTGTTGGTGAAAGGGGAGGAAATTATGTTGCTCCAACGAACTAATTGCTTAACATCAACCTACGAACTGAAGCCGTAAGCAATTTAATTAAATTGTTGATTTGAAAGCCACCGCTTTAACCTGCCATAGACAAAGAATAGATGGAGTAAAACATTCCTTACCTAGAACACTGGCCCCGGACACTAAAGTAATGCACCCAAAATCGACTCTTAACGAGGCAAAGAACTTGTATTGGAATGGACAACTTTGTGTAGAGCCCTAGCGGCACATCTCCGACATGGTGTCCCGCGGTTGTTGTTGTTGTGGAGGGCAATAGACTGCACTGGCAGCGTTATTAATGAAGAGGCAAAAAATTGTTTTGATACTTAGAAGTGCAATCTCCTTCGAGCTGCTGTCAACTGAGCAAAAAGTTTGCCAATTTTTTTGCGCCTCTAACGTTCTTACTCGTACCTTTGCCGTAGTATTTCCGGTACTTATTTTCAGCGCTGTCCTAAGCCCACTTTCTGGTTTGCCTTTTCGTGCCGTTGCTGGTGTTTTCCATTCAATTCCCACCGCCTTACCCTGAGGTCAAAAACGTAATTTTTCTAAAAACGTTGCGCAGGCAGCACCAGCAACGCCGGCGACTTCGCTTTTGTGTGTACTTTACTCCTTTTTATTTTTTAAAAGGATTTCTTGGCATATTTTCACTTTGGCAGAAATTGCACCATAAGAAAAAATGCCTCTATGGAAATGTCTAGTTTTTGTAGTTGTTGTTGCTGCTGTCCTTTATGTTGTTGTTATGGTCGTCCTTTTTGTTGTCGTCGTCGCGTTTGTAATTTAAAATTGCGTATGGCGTTATGCTTTTAAGCTGAAATGGGAATTTTATGCTGCGAAACTGGAAAATATTTTTACTTTGTACGCAAAACTTAAATCTTCCTTTTCCACTGTGAGTGCTGCAGGAAAAGGTACGAGCATTTTGTTGTTGTTCCTGCACTCTTCCCATTCTAGCGTTCAGTCTCTGTACAACCAATCAGCGTAAACTATTAACAAGAAAAATAGCTTTCCACGCACACAATGAAAACTTTTTTGAATTTCACACAAAGTACCCACTTGAAAGTTTATATTTTCCATTTGAAGACGAAGTTTCCAACCCACTTTTTGCTCATTAACTGCGCTGCAACTCATTACGTCGGCTTAGCTGGGTGTTTCTTAGGAGAAGTTAAGCCTCTTTAGGTCGCGCTGTCAGAACCTTTCTCATAGAGGCGTACAGGTATAGACGGGAGCGATGTCACACAACAATAAGAGGAAAATCGCGACTCGGGGCGGTACAGGTGTCAAAGCGAATTCGTGACAGACGCAAATAGCGCCAGGAGGCGAAGCAACAACGACGGTTCACTGAAGTGGGTGTGATGTTCTCAAAGGGGCTTCTGTGTACTTGAGGCATATGCCACAGCTCTGAATACTCTTTTCGTTGGACACTCAAACGAGTAAAGTAATGACTCCCAAAGAGCTCCTTTGGATTCAAGCTTTACACCAAAATAAGAGAACACTCTTGAATGGACTCATATATTGAACTTGTTGTTGAAAACCGCTTGAATGTTTTCGCTTCTCATTCTTTGGTAGGTTAACGTGGCAGACGGTCTAAGGACTAGCTCACTCAGACCACCATGGGTCCATTGTGATACTCATTCTTTGGCAAAATGAGATCTTCCACTCTAGGGGAACTCTGATCTTTGTATTGTGCACATGAGACTACCACAAGTTTCATGGCAGAATGAGGAACCCTCTAGAAACGCCTCAGCTGGAAGTATCCCCACACACTCTCCTCACCACAACCGCCATTTTCCAATTACTTGCAATGGCTTCCAGGCTTGTTGCAAACGCAGCCACCACTACCGTATGTGTCCACAAATTCCAGCTGTAGTTCCCCGCATGACGCTGTCAGAGCCATTCCGAAAATTACAAGAGAACAAGAAAAATTTACATAATTCGAATTCAATTTGTTTTTGTTTGAATTTAATGATGAGGCTGATTTGCTGTTTGTGCCTATTGTGCGAGTGCCAGTGTCCTAACAGTGAACCGCCTCACATTTATTTAGAACATAAAATCAAGAGTCCGCCCCCACCCACGCAGCGTGCACAACACGCACAACGACACGCACACAGCGGCGCACACACAGCAAATGACAATAACGCAAACGAGAAATTACCAGAAAAATTAAAGCAACAACTCCCCGCTCGGCAGGAAACTTTCTTCGCCACAATATGACTGAAGGGTCTAAAGACTGGGGTGGGTGGAAGAGAGGAGACTGCAGAGTGGGCTCAGTAGGCTGCGTAGACTGAGTGGGCTACAACAAGACACAAAAGCCCCCCGAGGCGCTTTTGTATGCCAAATCAAAGCAGAAGCAGCAGGAGAATAGGCACCAATTTGACAAACGAATGTGTGGTTTTGTTGTTGGTGGGGGTGCCTTCCCCCTTCTAGGAATGTTTGGTACTGGGGCAGGGGGTCTTAGTTAGGAGGCTTCACTTGCACCGACTGACATTGCTATTTATTTAGATGTCGCTTGGCAGAAAGGAAGGAAGCGAACAAGCAGCGAACAAGCGAGTGAGTAGAACAAATGTAGAAGCCTACCAGCAGAAGCGCGTGGCGTGTACTTTGTATATGTATGAATGTGTGTATGTGCGTGTGGGTGTGTGTGTGTGTGTGTGCTTGTGTTTGTTTGTGTGTCTGTTTGTGCTGGTACTCATTTTTAAGCAAGCGACGTCGTCACCCAATTTTCTATTGTCAGAATAGCGTAGCTAATTTGTTACAATTGAAATTCATGAAAATCACATCAACGTTAATTTTCGTATTAAAATTACGCCCAACAGCAATGGAAGCTGCAAATGTGGGGGGAGGAAAATTTATAGAATAATTTCTGTAGTATTTGGGCAATGTTTTTAAAGCAGCAAAAGCTTTTGATGTGCCTCGGCGTCGAAATGTTTACTTTAACGATGGCATCAGTGACGTTGCGCAAACATAAACAGGGAAAATACTGAAATTAATCTTTGATTGAATTGACTTTGTATCGATTCTTAAAGCGATCAAGGGATTTGGTGGATTTAGCGGCAATTTTTGAGTGGAGTTTGAGTGGAGTGTGACTGAAGTGCGACTGGAGTGCGACTGGAGTGCGACTGGAGTGCGATTGGAGCATGAGACGAGGATGGAGGATGTGAAATGCAAATATGTTATCTGATATGTACTGATGAAGATTTACAGGAAACTTTCGAGACTGAACAAATGGTTCTGAAAAAGAGTACAAACAGAATCGTTCCAGCTTCGTCATGATCTGGATTTGGTAGATCTTCTCTGGATAAATAATTTATGGGATTCGTTAATGCATTAATGATGAACAAAATCGTAAAAAGCGTTTTCAACCTAATTCAAAATTATGTTAATTGCATTAACCATTGATTTGCGTTAAGTAACCATTCATGCTCCCCACTTCTATGCCATTACAGTACAATGGACATTAATGCCTGAGTTTTGAAGACCTCCTTCTTGGGGAGTTCTCCGGCCTACCACACATTCAACCATTCGTTTGAGGTCAAGGTGGTAATAAGAAACCTCCACAGAAGAACTCTTAAAAATTTCAGAAAGTAAGTTTATATCCAAGCCACTAAAAGAAACAAATTTCGAGAAGTCCCCTCATAAAAACTGAGGTCTTCATTCAATGTACTCATTTAGTGTACAAATAGTTCGTACCACAGCTCACATTGTTTCGTGAACAAAGTAAACCAAAGAGTCCACCCAGCATTTCCGTACTAAAAAAGGAACTTCTAATATAAATTAACTAAACGCAATGTGATATTAACATCCTTAGTGCTATTGGGGCTCTTCTCACTTGCATTGTAATATTTATCTTATGGGTGAAAATATCCTTCTAGGCATACCACCAACAAGTTAATTGGTTTTGCTCTAATTCTAATAATAGAAAACTTTATTTTCTTACTCACTCAAAATTCAGTCAGCTTACTTCCACTACTCGTACTACCTATAGCAGGGTGTGCTCTGCCTTGAGCCTAAATGTACGCTTTAAATTTAATTACACCATTCAAAAGTTCTTGAATTGCTGCTACTAATGGCTCTAATTAAATGGTCTGGCAGTACTAAGACCAAAAATTTCTCCACAGCGCCGAAAATAATAATTAAGTAATTCCGGAGAGAATAAATTTTGCCGCTTCATAAGTTTGGAAACCCAAAATTTCAATGGTAGAACACCAAAAAGTATGCATTAATTTTGCCTATCTTGATAACAAACTCCAACAACATGAATTTTAAATAAACAATTGTGTACGAAAATGCATAAATTTATTATGTAGAATGTGTGTCGCTCAAGCCTAAAAGTATGCAAAATAAATTGTGCTGCTGAATCCAATCTTTACTTTGCAATCTATGAACATAACATTCATTGTTATACTTATTAGAATGAAAGGGAAAATAATAATAAAGAAGGAAAAAAACGAGACGGCAAACAAAAAAGATTTGGTTTATTTAGCCTTGAAATGTGCAGACTCGTAATTGAAGTGTTGGCGCGCGCACATGCCCAAAAGTATGCAATGCTAATTTACCATTTCTTGCTGAAAATTCAGAAGGGCGCTAGTTATTTATTGTGATTTGCCCTTTAGCCGCGTGCCTTTGTGTGTCTGTGGCGAGGTGGCTACTTAAGTTTTGAGCTAAGACTATTTTCCCGAAATCTCCCAAAGATGTCGGGCCTAAAATGATGCTTTGTGTGAAGACTCTTTTATATTTGACACCTTGCGACAGATGGGAAAAGTACATGCAATTTTGTGTTTCCTTTGTGTACGCCATCAAAAGCTAAATTAATACGCAAAACACAGACTAAAAATCATGGCAAAATTATGTTGGTCATACTCAAGTCGAAATTTACGTAGCAAACAATCCTTCCGTTCTTTTGAATGTGTGTCTGCATGTTCATTTTTATGTATTTTTTAAAGGCTTTTAGAATTCCTTGTCGTCGGTTTTTAAAGTCATTCCTAGCGCAAATTAAATTAATTTGAAATTCAAACGCCATGTCGTGAAGTCAACTGGGGACCCTTCCGTGGCGCACCCAAAAAGTATTCCCAGAAAAATTCCAATTTCACACACAATTTACTTGCACGTTTTGCGATGCTTTGCTTGACTAGTTGTAAAGGAACGCTAAACAAAAATGCTTCTACAATAAGGAAAATCCGTGTAAGGCGCTTAAAGTACTACGTTCGTATCTACTTATGTGTGTGTGTATGTTTGTGTGTCGCCCTCTATACATGTGTAGTAGTAGGTAAAGGCGTGCTTTTAAGGCTGCATTTTCAGAAGGCTTTGAGAAAACTTATACCCAAAGTGTACTAGCAAATTACTTTGACAGCCCGCGTAGGCCGCTTTACACGCTAATTGAACGGGACTTGCCGTCTACACTCAACCAAAAAGGTGGATAGTGTTAATGCAAAAGTTCATTGTGATTACGAAAGGTTCTTCCAATTACATTCATTACTTTTGGGGGGTGGGTTTTCATTTGTCAGCTTTAACAGACACACATATGTCAAAAATTTCACGGATCTCGACTAAAAACCATCAGAGCTCTGAATGACTCGTAGAAACCCTCCGACCCCTGCGCCTCATATAAGCCCAAGGAACTTCAACATTTTGAGAAGCTCTTCTATTCGCAAAATTCACCAGTTAACCGAGGAGAGCTCCGTACGGATCATAAGAAATCTCTGATATTGGAGATGTACCCCAAAGGATCAGCGTGAAAATTCTTCCTAGCCTCCCAAAATTCCTGTCGAAGGTCGATAGGTGAAAATTTATTGTATGATTGAAGTCCTTGTCCTCTATAGGATACTCACAACAACAGATTGTGGTATATTCAATAGAAATATCTCTACTAAAAGGTAGTTTTCGACGGAACTCGCTTGTCACTCCAAAGTCCATAAGTATGGGACAATTTAGTTGACCCCACAAGTATACGAGCAGCCAAATCATGGATTTTGTCATCCGTTGTAAGTATGCCAATCTACTGCAGGCCACTAGACCGCCACGCTATGCTTGATTATTAGCCGATCCAGTGCACTATGCGCGGTCTCAGTCCTCATTCCTTCCCAGACCTGGACGTAAAATACTTTCATTCAGTGTTTAAATGAGTTCTGTGTCAAAAACTTTGAGTATCGACCAATTCGTTGCCTTAAGGAGCAACAATTCTTTCAGTGTATTTTAAAATGGTCTCTCTACTGTGGATCCTTTTAATGGGTGGTACCTCCCAACTGCGCACGGCAATTAGTTGGGTGAGTTAAGAGCGTCAAATGAGCAAAGTATTCCCAATTAAACGCACATCAAAGTGTAGAACAATCCACCATGCGACACAAGTAGCGAAGGCAGGAAGGAAGGAAGGAAATGGGATGTCTTCGCACACTTTCAACGCTTCACGCAATTGTAGCCTGTAAAGCGATTTCTTTTATTGTTAAATAAACAAAAAGAGCGAAAAGAAAAGCCCAATATAATCTCATTAGAAAATATTTTATGAGCTTAGGCAAGTCAAGTTAACATTTCATTTAAGCTAAACCGCAAATGCTGGATGCAAACGATAACAAAACGAAGCGAAATGAAACCAAACAAACGAAACGTAACCAGAGCAAAGCAAACCAAAGCAAAGCAAAAGCACGGCACGGCACGGCACGGCACGGAGACGTATGAAAGAATGTCAGGCACAGGAAGCAGCATCTCTATAGGCGCGCATAATCCTTTAAGAAATGCGCCTGGGAGCTTCACAGAACAAAGAAGTCGGTCTGACTGTGGCAAAAACCATCACGGCACTCAAGACAAGGCTGAGGACTTTTCCAGGCAGAGCAGGGCATGGCGGGGCAAGGCGTGGCAAGCAGTCACCAGAAGGTAACTAAGCTCTTTGCACACTAATGAGCAGCGGAGTCGTACTTGTCGTAAGCATTACCGAACCGCAGAAATCAAAGGACATTGACTTTGTCTGAGCACTCAGGAGTTGAAGGAATGGCAGGATTGGCCAAAGCCGCCGCAAATGTAGCGAGCTGTGCTTTTCGTGAGTGCCGCTGTGTGTAATTCAATTGTGTTGCGGTGAAGCAAGTAAAAATTTAGCTCCAGTCAATGCTACTGTCTCCATATCTCTCTGTTGCTCCTGCTCCCTCTCTCTGTGTACTTATTTATATCTCCACTTTGGTAGCTACACATGTCTACGGGTACTTCTTCATCGGAATTGCTTGGGCGGCGTAAAAAGTGCGCATTTTGCTCATTTTAACAATTTATTGAAGCGTTCGAGCAATTTAAGACTTACAGCAACCATAGAAACCAGGCGTGGAAGCTGCAATATTTCTGAATATTGGTTTGTCACATGTTTACAGAGATGTCTGAGCTTATGCCTAAGGCCAATATTCAAGCGGCGGTAGAGTAAACAGCAAAAGTGCCACAAATAAACTGGATTTATGTGCGCTTATTATACTTCATTCTGCTCCCGTGCTAGCTCTCCACTTCGCCATCCACACGCCCCGCTTGTGATTGATTGTTGTGAAATAAATGTATTTATTTTGTGTTCCTTTGGACTATTTCCACTCTTTGCTGGGGTTTTTCGCTGCTGTTCCCGGAACCTAACCAACAATAGCATTATTAATGAATTGGTATTACGCTTCAGTAGTCAGGACGATTATTGACTGGACTACTCTAACAACAACAGCAACAACACCAACAATAACAACAACAACAGTAGCAAAAACAGTCACAGTGAGAGTAACGAAAAAAACTTACTCAAGTGTAACTAGACTCGTAAATATTAACAATGAGATCTGATGATGGATACCCCCGTGGTTGGCTGGAAAGGTTTCCTTCGGTGGTGGTGGCAATGGCGCTGGTGATTGATACACATTTTTTGTTTGTACTCTTCAGTGACAGGACACTCGTACACTGTCGCATTCAACTACACACACACTCAGATACTTTCTCTCACAAGTCAATGATGTGGACTTTTTCCATAATTGGATATTAAGTTGAGAAGGTGGAGAGGCCCATAATTTTCCTCGTCATCAGAGGATGAGAAGAAAGAGAAAAATTTGGTGTGAGATTTATTATTATACAGTTCCGAAATTTGAAACTTGAGGAACAAATAAATATGTTATTAGGCATAAGCGAGGCAATGTTAGAATAGTTCTAGTTTAGGAAAACCGGGAGTTTAGGGGAACAGTTTGGAAGAAACCGTGCTCCCATCATTTAACTGAAGGTAGTTCTGCTGCATTTCCATTAGAGTGCTTTTATTAGTTTAATAAGAAATGTTTGAAGCATGAAACGAGGAAGCGTAGGAAGGCAAATTAATGCTCCAGCCAAAGTCCAAATAACCTTGGGCAGAGCCGTGTTCATACCAGCAAATATAATGGGTTTTCCAACAAGAGGTGTTATTTTGAATCCCCCTGTATTTCGTTAGCTGTCACTTTTGAAGCTTTTATTCTTTGACATTTGACAAGTAGAAACTACGCCATTACTAAAACTGGAACGATACACGCTTCAACGATGCATTAAAATTATTAAAATTCACTACAAAAATGGTGAAAATCTCGCAGTCATAGTTCGCAAAACTAAAGCATTTTTGGGTCGTCGTGAAGCACCTTGTCAGACCGCAATACAGAAATTGGTGGAAAAATTGGAGCTGTTGGGACAAGTTAATAATGTGAAGAATAAAACCCGTGCACGTCGCTCAAGAACAACTGAGAATATTGCTGCTGTAGCCCAAAGTGTTAAAGAAAACCCAGGTTTGTCCATTCCTTGTCGTTCTTTGGAAGTGGGCATTCCGCAAACGTCATTACACCGTACTTTGCATAAAGACTTGGGTCTTAAGGCTTATAAAGTTCAGTTAACACAAGAACTCAAGCCAGCCGATCATCAACAACGTCGTGTCTTTGCTGATTGGGTCCTTGAAATGCATGAAAATGATCCGGAATTCCATCGAAAAATCATCTTGACTGATGAGGCCCATTTCCACCTGGGAGGCTACGTCAACAAGCAAAATTGTCGCATCTGGGGCTCGGAAAACCCAAGAGTTATTGTTGAGAAGCCTCTCCATCCTCAACGTGTGACTGTTTGGTGCCGTTTATGGTCCGGCGAGGTCATTGGACCTTACTTTTCCGAAAATGAGGTTGGATCAACAGTTACGGTGAATGGATTGCACTATAGAGAGATGATTAATGATTTTTTGTGGTCGGAGTTGGATGGTATTGATCTGGACAACGTTTACTTTCAACAAGACGGCGCTACGTGCCACACAAGCAACGAAACCATTGCTCTTTTATGGGAAAAATTTCCGGACCGTGCTATCTCTCGAAGAGGTGATCACAATTGGCCACCGAGATCTTGTGATTTAACACCTTGCGACTTCTTCCTTTGAGGCCACGTGAAAGATAAGGTCTACGCCAACAGCCCAGCGTCGATTCAAGGCCTCAAAGATAGAATTCGTGAGGCTATCGAGGACATAGGACAGCCACTTTGCGATTTGGTTATGGAAAATTTCATGAAAAGAATATGGTCCTGTAAGCGTGGTCGTGGTGGCCATTTGGCTGATGTTGTTTTTCATTATTAACGGCATACCTTCTTCTTTATTATGAAATAAACATCCGATCATTTATTCTAAAAAATGGCATTTTTCTTTGAATACCAAAATAACACCTCTTATTGAAAACCTCTTTATTTACTAAAAGGGTGGAATACTTGTGGACGGAATTAGGCAGATGTTGTCTACTGTTTCCCATCATAGAGAAAGAGGTGGCCTCTGATATAAAATAGGGATTCAGCACAACACTATATACAATGGTATGGACCAGGCTAGAAAAGTTCTATATGGAAGTGGGTAGTAACATTGAATGAAGGCGTCCCACTTAATGAATTGGTAGCATACGAACAGTAGTTCAGTAACTAAATTAGTTGCTCTAAGCTAAACTGGGCAAGAATAATACAGGAGTTCAGTGAAGACTCTCCTCTCATGGTGCGTTGAAACACAATAAACAACTTCGCATCTCCGTCCCAGAGAAAAATACAATCGGAGTGTTTGAGTCATGTGAAGGTGGTCGGGAATACACAATACATGCCAAAGCATATCAAAGCGAACAAAATCTGCCAAGAACGTTAGGAGAAAGAGAGCACACAGAATACAACACAAGGACGACTTTGAACTGAAGATCAAACAAATCCGCCGCTTTATTAGGGCTTCGAAATGGTTCGACGAGTGAATCGGAGGTGCGTTGTTACGCGTGGTATCACAATGGACTCATGGTGGTCTGTGTGAGCTGGTCCTTAGACCGGCTGCCACTTTAACCTAACCTAACCTTGAACCCTAATACAAGATAATCGGTATTAACTGTGGACGGCACATTATTAGCTCAAAGTCGAACATCAAAATTATACTAAGCTAAGATCTGGAGTATGCATTCAATAAAACTGTGACTACTTAGAAAGGATAATACTAAATATTGCGCTCTATACCTCCCTCTAACCTCTGTAGGAACCCATCTCCTCGTTTTCGGAACTTTTCCACCGCCCATTTTCACTTTCATCCGGAATTTAAATCCTTCGGATGCCTTTTTGCAGCAAATCTCTTTAATTTAAATTAATTAAACTTTCGCTTTGGAAATAAAATATCTTCGTTAATGTAACGCCAGGGAGAACGTTATCGGCCAACGTAATACTCGCGAATGCATTGTTCAGCATATTTGTTTTTTTTTGCTTTGTTGCATATTTTTCCCTCTTCCTCTGTGGCAGTTACTGGCTGGAAGGAGTGCAGATATGCAAGCGTATTCATATAGAAACGGCAACAAGAATAGCGGCGGCAACAATGAGAGTAATAATGGTGCAGCCAGCATATACAGGTGAAAAGCGAGCAGCAGTTAACAACACAACCAACAGCAACAACAAGAACAATTCGCTGTAATTTGTGCACGCGACTATAATTATGGCTACAGCAACAACAACAGCAACAACACCAACAGCAACAACACCAACAACAACAAAAACAGCAAAGACAGGAATGCAAAAAACGCCCTGTTGCAACATCATTTTCATATCAATTTATAATTTTCAACAGTATCGTCATTGTTCATGGATGCCCACAATTACAAAAACAACAAAAAAACAACTTCACCCTTGCAATTGTTAACATCATTATTATTTATTTATTTTTTATGGGTTTTTTTCTCGTGCCCGGAATTGTAAATTGTATTAATAATAATTTTGTTTTTATGGAATCTGGCATTTTCATTTATGCGCATAACAGCGGCGATTCCAAGGTTCCAATGTGCATTGTTTCACGTTAAAGGATGCACGTGCACGGTGCGTGCGTGTGTGTGTGTGAATGGGTGTGTTCGGCTTGGTTCAGCAATTTTTGATCAGATTAATTTACATGATTTAATAATAATATTTGAGTAAATTTTTTCAATTTCATTAATTTTTCTCTTTACCGACGCGACGGTTGGAAAGATCGCTTCACCGCAAAATGTTTTCACAGATTGGGATCCAGGAATCATACTGTTTAATATAATAATATATAATATATATGCTGCATGTGTAGAACTGCAACCAAAAATGTGTGGGTTATGTATCCAGTAGTGAAGCATTAAGTAGGAAATAGGGTAAGGGTGCCCGTGGAAATTGCAGAAAAGCTGAGAAGGATGCTGCAAATTGACCAGGAGAGGGTTATGAAATTCATTCAAATTTGCTTCCAGTGAAAGTTTTGTTAATAATAACCATAGCCAAACTCTTGATTATATCATTTTGAAGATCATCATATATGTCAATATAGAATATCTTCCATACCCGCGTTCTCTGGTCTAGTGGTAAACATGCTAGAATCACACCTTGAGGATTGCAGATTCAAATCTTGCCCCGGTATCCAAAATTCTTCTTGGTATCCAAAATGCTTTCTAAAAAATCCTTTTCTCTTCGAGTCGACGGCCTCTGTAGCTAGTACTCATACAGTACCCCCCACTCCTTGCAGTCATAATTAATAATGGTGGTAGGATATAGTAATAATAATGATAGAATATCTTACAGAAATGCTATTTTCATCTGAGGTACCGGACCTTAAGAGTACCGCCAACTTCTCGAACACTTACCAATTCAAGCACAACATCTCAAATTATCATCATTTCATAGGATTTAGTTGTGAAGCACATCAAAGAGCACCGGAAAGGAATTAATTGTTTGTATCCCTTCGTCATTCATAATTAATGTGATTTGAAGCTCCTTAGTGATGAAGGCAATGATAGCTACAGCGAAGCAATCATGAAATTCACTATCAGAATGATCGGAGGTCTGTATGAAACACAGTGAGTATAATAGACCTACAAATAATCATAAGGTACTCTTCAAGACAAATACCAGATATTGCTTTCAGTTATTAGGGTCTTGGGAATGCAACTCCTCATGCCTACAGCCCGAAATCTGTATGAAAATATTGACCAGATGCCGCTCTATATTATTATGTATACATCTTCCGGATTCAATTACTAGCTCACGTTCAAGGATCAACAGTATGAAAGCTTTGATCACTGTCGGTCTGCCTGAGAAAGTAGTTTCATTTTTATTTTGCATATTAACAATCGAGCCACCAATTTCCTGTGTCATACAGAGATTCCCTGAAAATCCTTCAACCGAGTCTGATACTCAACCGGAGTTGTCTACATTGAGTTCTTCAATGTTGAAGTCCATGGAAAACAGACAAGCAGTGAGTGATGAATGGAGCAAACTGTATTGCAGGAGAGCTATCTACCATCAACCTGGTCCTTTTTTGAGGCAGGTACATTCATTCAAGTAGCTAAATCCAGTCTAGCAGTCTTGAAGTTTAATTGACATTAGAAGAATAAGCTACCTTAAGAGTGCAGTCCTAAGTTCACAAAGAATGCCACAATAATGCTGAAGAACTGCTGCCACAAAGCACCATAATCTGCAGCCGCAGTGTGTTCACAATAATTTAATGTTCAAGTGCTGCTCTGAAATCTACTCACGCGTCGACTTTTCACAAACAAGTAACCAAGCATCTGTTAAGGAGAAGTGCCCAGCGAGGCATTTCAAAGGCAAGTACCTCAACAGCCCAATTTAAATGCTTCCGTAATGCTGCATATGACCTCTGCTAATTGACAGACAAGATTTTAATGGATACACTCTCACACAAAGTTACCAGCACAAGGACGGAACGGTTGACACAGGGAGAGAGAGACAAGGGGGGTGGGCAAACACATCTCTTGAGGATTCATTAATTTCGTTATACAAAGGACACACTTTGACGTCGAATACTAAATCTCTCAAAAATGCCGCCCTCAAAGCACGCAACTCAAACTTGAAATAACCACATAAAAACCGTGTGCTGGAATCCTTGTGGAGTCCTTTATGCAGGATGCTTGTCCCAGCATATTCACAAAAGCCGCTTTTTTAAGAACATTTCGCCGACGCTCCGGAAACTTGCTGCAAGTAAAAAGTAACAAAAACACAAAAATGTGGGCCTCTCCCACACACACACCCACACATGGACACATTCACACACACACACAGTTAGATAAATACACTCTCACATTTCCCGTTACCAGGTTTTGAATTATGCTCAAGCACACTTTTTTTCGGAACTCCTTTTTTTGGCAAAGATTGATGACTTTCTTGGCACCCGCACTGTCGCCTGCATGGAGGTCATGGCACAAGAAAACGTAGCGCGGAGCAGCCGCGCATAACATGAGCAGACACTGCGCTCCACTTTGACATGACGCCAGGGCAACAATGTCCTGTCACAAACATGATTGTTTTTTCTTCTCCTTTTTTTTGTGTGTGCTTCCTTTTTGGTCTCCGCAATTTTGTTGTTGCTGCCAAAAGCGGAGTTGTTTATCCTTCGTGGCTGCGTGTTCTGCGTGTTTGGCGTGTTCTGCGTGTGTTCTCATTTGCGCTCGCATTTATTCGATTGGATTCCATTTCATTTCATTGCTGATTTTGCTGCTGATTCGCATTCATTTGTTGCCAAAAAGTATTACCCGAGATTTCCGTCTTCTGGTTATCTTCGGTTACGTTTTGGCCATCTCTCTTGCTTCCAGTTTTCTTTTCTATCTCACAGCGGAGTAATATTTTCAACGTGGCTGTTTATCATTTGGTCCCTTTTAACCTATTTTTAAAGCTGTCTCCGCGTCTGACATTGCCACAAAACAAGAAATGAAACTTGATTTGTTGGAAGTTGCCAGCAGCCGTTGGGCGTCAAACATTTAGTGGTGTGTCGGAGCAGAGCCATTGGAGGAGCAACAGCATCCGTATGGAGTTGTGTGCTGCTGGTCGCAAAGTGGCCCTCCCAATGGCGCTTCATCGTGGTTGACGTCTGCAAACTATTTTTGAGCAAATCAGTGCTGTTTTGCTTTGATATGTCTGCGACGCATTTGTGGATGGGAGTGGCAGCTATAAATTGGCTTCAACATGTGTTTTGGCATATTTGATTGAAGAGTTGTCATTAACCGTCTTCATTAAAGAACAAAAGTCGGGACACAAGGAGCATTTTATTTGGTGATTAGAACTCATCGAGAATATTGCGGGGACTTTCAGTAAACTTATTCCGAACAGAGAGTGAGAGAGAGAGAGTAGGTTAGGTGAGATTATGATAGACTGGCTGGCCGTGAAGGCCGGCAAGGTCCTTTGCGGTGCCAGATGGATATCCATTAGATTAGATTAGACTGACTGGCCTGAAGGCCACACATAGACCTCCAAGGTCCTTTGCGGTGCCAGATGGATAACCATTTAAGAGCTGTGGTATAAATCGTTAAACAGAGAGACGCTCTTAGTAAATCTATCCCCAACTGTGCGACCTCATCTAGTCCTTCAAACGAAGGGGCTCCCAGATGTGTTAAGCACTAAAGGTCTGCAGGAATGGTATTGAAACGTGTTTCAACACATTTCTCAACGTTCACTTACTTACTTCAGTGCACCCGCTTCTTCCAAAATGAAGAATAATAAGCACCAAAGTTTCCTTTGTGCCTTGCTCCCCACTTTTCCTGCATTTTTTGTTGTTTGTGAGTCCCATTCTTTTAGCGTTTACTGCCGTCAGACAGTGACCTATCAGTATTGCTACTATCGTTCTGCAAACCTTATTCCACACAGCAACATGACCGAAACAAGATTAAGGGCATATTCCTCGCCTTGATGCATATATGCATGACACGTTGGGTGTCCATTTTCCGTCGCCAATTGACTTTAAATATATAATCATGTATAGAAAATTAGTTCCGATATCACCAAAGTCTCTAAAGATGAAGTTGAGAATCAGTCGTCCTCTCAATAATAGGTCCGAACAGTAGTTTCCCAGCTAAAAGTAACTGAGCTACAGGTATATAAAGACTCTGCATTGACCTTGTTAAGAACTATGGCGAAAACCTCCTTTGGTCAGGTCTAAATATGATCACAGACCTCAATCCCAATGTGTTGCGGTGCATCATTAAGAAAGGAGACTCCACTCATATTATTACTTTGGTTTAAGTGTCTTCAATACAAGGATTTTTCCGGAACAATATCCTGAAACATCTCACAATTCTTCATCTCACTAAGCTTGAAACAAAAATTTATAAATTCAAACTAAACTCATCCAAGGAGTGACTGAAACTGCTGCTACTAAATTAAATAAATTTACGTAAAAATATTAAATGAAACACTTTTGAAAGCAGCAAAATTTGAGGACACAAACAGCACCCCAGAGAAGAATTTCGACAACTCGAAAACAGGAACACAGAAGGCAAAAAGAGAAGCACAAATAAAACAAGTTGCGAATGTAAATGTTGAATTCATTCAAATGGTGTACAATGTTGTTGCCATTATTTCGGTTGTTGCTGGCCAATAATAACAATTACAAGAACAACAAATAGCTACAACGGCAACAACGACAACGGCAACAACGACAACGGCACAACACTGACAATAACAAGCACTAACAAATAACGCCGTTGTCATTTCAAGCAATAAAATAGTGAGTGCTTTGCTCTCTTTTTATGTGAGCAGATAGCAACATCGTTTCACAACTACAACAACAACAACAGCACCAACAAAAAGGATATACGTGAGTGATACTACAAAGGACATGCCATGCAATTCTGTTAGCTTCAGGGCGGTTCACTCAATGTCAGAATTATGAACAACAACAGGAACAGCAAGAACGAGTAGGACAAATAGGGAATATAGAGAGCAAGCGCCAACAACACCAACAACAACAACAACAACAATAACAACATAACTGACAGGTACAATTGAAGCGAGCTGGGATAAAAAAAGAAAAATGTTCACTTCACAAATGTCTCTCCAAGGACAATATCATAATAATAATAATAACAATAATAATAACAAACAAGGACTCATGTTTGTTTAGTTATGCGTGGCAGTGCTCATGGCTCGCTTCATGCTTCCCCAGTTGTTACTCAACGTTTGGGGATGTGTCAGAATTGCTGTAAAGGTAATGCTCGCATGAAACGTGGAAGTGGCCAGTGGCCAACTTTTAAACACCCAGTGGCTCTGGAACCCCGCCGATGGATTTTTGCCGGCATCTGCTGCGGAAGCATTGCTACTGTTCTAACACCGTAGGTGTTCGTCTCATTATCTGGGGGTGTGTTATGTGGGCGGGTGGTGTTATAATTGCTGCTCACGTGTTTGAGACTCACTCTTATCACCGTATGCAACTACAAATTTGGGCTGGTCTGGCCGCACATTAAATAATATATGGGCAGGAAACGTGTGCTGTTTGCTTTGATATCCTTGCAGCGTTTTTGTATTACCGGCTGAAATCAAAATGGGCACACACATAAAAAATGGTGTGAAAGGAAAATTGTTTTATCTTAAAAGAAAGTTTTCCTTTCTTTTGATGGTTAAGTTTTCTTTGTTTTTCTCCTTCTCCCTCTTTCTCTTAGTTTCCTTTCAGTATATCCTGCACAGGAAGCCTCCATACATAATAAATGTTACTTTGTTGCTTTTACGCACCTTTTTCAATGTTTTTTTCTCTGTTTCTTGTTATTTTTTGTTTGTTGTTTTTTTTTTTTGTGTGTGTTATCGTCATGTCCTTTTTTCTCACTCTCAGTGACTTGACATGTCATCAAAAACACATTAAATGCGATTTTTTACGAGCTCGTTTATCTAAACTGTCGTCCACCTGTAAATTTGCGGTAGAAACGCATTAGAAAGGAAGTGGGGTGTCGGCGCAGCTTGTGTGTGTGGCTGTGTGGCAAGTGGTAAGTGGCAAGTTTATAAGCGAACGAGCCTGAAAGCATCCCAGATACATTTTAAATTATGGAGGTAGGTAGGTGGGTGGTAGGCAAGGTATCAGCAAAAAATTTGAATGAAACTTACCGAGCCGCGCTATGCTATGACGTCAATGCCAACGAACCGAGAGAATCAACAAAGAGCTTCTCAGTGGGTGATTGCTAGTGGGGACGGGGGGTTGTGTTGAACTGCCTCGCAACAGATGTTCCGTGTTAGAGTTGTGGAAAGTTGGTGTCTACTTTAAGGGAACATTCACATGATAATCTACAGAGTCATCTGGTAGTTTGCTGATATCTGTTGCTGATATGTTTGCTTTCTTTGCTTGATGAATTGGTTTTCTTGAATGTATTCTTGAATACGTCTTACTTAGTTAAATGACAAAATACCACTAAGGGTCGGTTTGGGGTGCTCTAAGATCTATTCAAAAGTGGTGTTGGCTCTGGTGTCAATGGTAAGCAGCACGTGCCCTCAAGTTATCCATCACCATCAGCAGATTTCAGACGCTCTCTTTTTTGGGTATTTACTGGAGTGACGTGTTCCATTCGCAGAGCAGCAGGGCAGCGTTCCCGCTGGACTTTTGTTCACTTTTTCTATGTTCGCACAGCTCAGTAAGCGCTGTCCTTGCGCAGACTATCACCATCCCAAGTATGGGAACTTTTTAGTCAGTGCTTGAACGGCGCCACACCGTGGTATCACAATGGGCCATTATGTGTGCTCAAGTGTGCTTTTGGCAAACTGGGCGGCCACTCCTACCTACCTACCTACCTACAGCTCAGTACTGAATTGTGTACAGTAATCGCCATTGACGCGGATAAGAACAAATGTCTTGTAGAGCAACTTCCTCTGCTTTCGCATGGGTAATAGAAGAAGTCCAGACTTTGGTTATTGCTAATGCGATTTAGAGAGTGTGAGTTTTGTACATCGAAACATGCCTCCACCTCTCCATTCCTTACTGAGCCCTAAGAAGCATCTTTTGGAAAAGGGTTCCAACTACTTAGGCCCCAAACTAACATTGTGGCTGAATATAATACAGGTTCTTTAAGATGATGATAATGCAGGACCTTAAAGATGACGATGACAACTGACGGTTTCGATAATATTTTATCCTAAGGAAGGACACCTGAGTCATCAAATAGTGTTGCTTAGTCGATTGAGTAGTGAAGTAGAAGCTGAGAAAGTCGAGAGTAGTATATTTGGTCAATGTATTGACCTTTCCCTTTACCCCCTATTCCCAGTTTTACATGCTTTCTGTCGTACACAAACTTGAGAGATACAAGGAAGTGAACTATTCTCCAGTTCGTCTATTTAACAGGAAGCATGCCTTCCATCACTCACAACCTTATCAATTTCTTAAACGTAGATCAGTAGAAACATGAGGAATAGAGCTCTCGACACACAAAACTTACTCTCTATAAATCTGTCTCTTCTACCACTTAAAGTGTCCAGTTGGCTACGCCACGGGCAACTGCGAATGGCGCTCCAAAAGCCAAACCTCGATTGTAGTGGCCATTTAAGTAAGTATCTGGAAGGACTTTTCCTTTTGAATGCGTTAATTTAAAGCTTCCGTGGCAATCACTGCCAGTGAACATTCACAAAGCCTCCACAATGTCCTTTATACTTAATGACGCATACGCTCGTAAATTAAGCATACAATTAAAAAAGGAATAAAGTTTTTTTTCGGTAAATTTACATAAAATTAAATTACGCGTACTTTTCTGCATCGCATCGAGTGAGTGAGAAATCCACACGGAAGTGACACATTTAAAATCATTTCGCATCCAGTTCACTGGCGGCAGACAGCAGGCAGCATTGCAAGGACACATAAAAGCAATTTACAAAATTTCCGCCATGTGTGCTGTGTGGGCAAAACTGATTACGTTTCAGTACGTGAAGCGTTCAATACAAGTGAAAGAGCACACGCACACAAACACACAGGCAGCCACACACAAACACACAGGCAGCCACACACCAACACAGACGCATGCACTCGTACGAATCGCTGAAGAGCACCACACCTGTGTGGTGCCTTTAATGACTCCGCAATGACAGCGAAGACACTACCACAACCACGTTGGCAGCGCCTCAGCGCCGCTCCGTCAGTGCCTCACTGCATCATGTTTTCAACTGCTGAAATGTATTTAAATCTGAAACGTTAATTGCAGTCGAACATTTATCTTAATTAAGCACTTCCTTCGCAAGCGCTGAGGCAGCCGGCAACAAGCCGCATATGCAGCATGCAGCAGTGGCGCGACGTTCACCTCATTCGCGACACTTAACGGGGGTACCCACTCACCGACACACTCACTCACCGCGTAGCATTTGCTCCTGTAGAGCGCTCGCTCCCATTTTAATAGGCAAATAGTTGACGCAAATTATTTATGCACGCTGCGGTAAGGCGGCAGTGGCTGCGACAGTGGTAGTGGCAGAGGCAGAGGCAGGCACGGAGGCACTCTGTAGGCAGTTTTCGGCAAGCACTGCAACCCCAGTGCAAGAGATTTAACTGGGCGCACGTACCTCCGCAGCCACGTGGGAAATTGCGGTTGCGTATAATTCTTTTTTATTTAATTAAATCTCGCTTCGTTTTATTTCGTTCGGTTAACAACTTTTTGCGGTAAATTGAAGAAAGGACACGTACATGCCTTGCATTGTTATCCTTGCTATAATTTCAATTTAATTTCTTAGAATGAAAAAAAACGACCCAAATCAGCTCAATTGAATCTTGCTTTGCTGGCTCACTGCCTGCACTGGGAGTGAGACTACCCTTTTTCAAGGGGCTTTGTAGTATATTCACTCGTATCCTTTTATCCTTTTAATATTATCTATTTTTACAAGTAACTTGTCTTTGGCCCCGTTTCCTGTTTATTCGTCTGTATAAATGTCAAATTTTGTTGGCAGATTTCTGCTTTGATGTTGTTTCGTTGTACGGTTGCTGCTTCGATGTATGTGTGTGTGTGTGTGTGTGTGTATGTGTGAGTGTATGTGTGAGTGTGAGTTTGAGTGTGTTTGTATAAGTGTGTGTTTCCATTAAAGCAAAATTGTTAGGAAGGAAGGAAGTGAGGAAGGAGGAGCTCCAAGATAGACAGTAATAATCGTCGCACAAGTTGCTCAAGTCCCCCAAGAACAACAACAACAATAACAGCAACAACAACAACGCCAACAATAACAACGGCAACAACACCAACTACAATAACAATAAGCGAAGATTTATGCCACTGCCCGTTGTCAGCTTACAAGGTGCGCTTGTCTCAGTTTGCACGTGTCTGGGTTTTTCCACTCATTTGGCATTGAATTGGTGGGTGGCAGGCGGAGCGTATATGCCTGGAGGCGTCATAGTGGACAACACTTATCGTGGCTGTGTCATGTTCGGTTAATCTAATCCATCATATGTGTGTGTACTAAGCCACACATAGGGCTATCCATGCGAACACACACACTTGCGCTCAGGACATTCGCATCCTTACCCATGTATTAGTTCTAATCAGTGCGCTGTTTGCTCTTTGGTGTGAGTGCTAAACGAAGCGATTCCTCTTCCTCTGCACACTTAATTGTTAAGTGATTCTTAAAGCGCCGCTACACTTTAATACCATGTCAAGGAAGCAATATCTTTCATAAGAGGTTTAAGTGTCTTATGTGCAGAATCAACAGGACGAAGATGTTTAATTGCTGTACAATAAATTAATTACTCTTTTGAGGATTAATGAGACCACTCCCACATTCATTACCATAGATTCAAAGTATATTAGGAGCATTTGAAAGTATGTCCTCTAGTTATTACCAAATACAGTAAATAGAGAATATGCGACAATCACCCCTGCAGTACTAAAACGTGTTGCGGACCAAGATGAATATCATATCAATAATATACGGTATTTGCCTGCAACATCTGTTATTCCTCGAGAACGAAGCAACATTTTAAGATTTTGTGCTAAACCGGGGATTGTCGTATATACATAATATACGGTAGTTGGATTACCGAAGAATCATGAATGTTGCTCCTTCCCTTTTTATCACACTCGTAGCTTAGCTAATAATTCAATCCGAATGAATCAATCGCAATCCGAATGATTTTTTGCGCCGTTTCATAACCGGATGCATCACAACATACGAAAGATCAAGGAACAGTCGAGACATCGGACTTCTCCTGGTGAATCGAAGCCGAAGAAGCCCAGGGCGGGACTATCGGTCAACATGTTCACTTTACCTAGAAAAGGGTAAAACTATCTCCGGCGTATAAAATACATAACCGTTGGATACACTGGACCCCGATTTGAAGCCAAAACGGGCGCATTTGGGGAGGAAAAAAGTACTCTTTCACCAGGACAAGAGCAAAATTGCATGAATTAGTTTACGAATTGCTCTCTCATCCAGCATATCCTCCAGATTTAGCCCCCTGCGACTATTTCCTATTTCTAAATTTGAAGAAATTGTTTGGAGGTAAAAGATTTGGCTGGAATGAAGAGATGTCATCGATGAAACAAACGCCTATTTTGAGGGCCTCGAGAAATCATTTTTATTTGGAGGACATCAAAAAATTGGAGGAACGTTGAATGAAGCGTATCGAGCTAAAAGAAGAATATGTTGAAAAATAAAACGTTTTTTTGTCGAATAGAGTATTCCTTATTTAAATGTTCAAGGACTAATTGAACCACCCATAATCCAGTGATCCAAACTATGAGCACAAAACTAATTTTCAAAAATAATAAATTAATAAAAAAGTAGGGAACTGCAAAATGAAACTTAAGCTGTAATCCTTTGTTCAGGTGGGCATTCTAAATAATATTGCGATCTTCTCTCATAAACTAAAAAGGAAAGTCTATAATGCGGTCCAATCGTGAAAATTGTGAAGGATTTATTCTTGTGGAAAAGAATATGATTAGATTAGTGTTGGAACTCATCCTATTCAAAGGAAAGGGATCGGCGATTATTGCTGAGTTACACATTTTAAATTAAAGGGTGGTTCCAGATTTCCTAATGGGGTGAAATATTGCAAAGAAACTCTATTTGGGAATTATACGAATACACTTATTCCTCATTATTCTATATTGAGATGGCCCCTTCTCTCTCTCTATATATATATACATCTATCTCTCTCTATATATATACATCTATCTCTCTCTATATATATACATATATCTCTCTCTATATATATACATCTATCTCTCTCTATATATACATCTATCTTTCTCTATATATACATCTATCTCTCTCTACATATATCTATGTATCTCTCGATATCTCTATCCATATGTCTGTATATATCTTCATCTCCCTCTATTTGTATCCATCTCTCTCTTTATATCTCCATCTCCCTTTTTCTCTCTCTCTCTCTTTATCTCTCTATATATCTCTCTTTCTCTCTCTCTTTCTCTCTCTCTTTCTCTCTCTCTTTCTCTCTCTCTTTCTCTCTCTATATATCTCTCTATATATCTCTGTATTTCTCTCTCTATATATATATCTCTCTTTCTCTCTCTATCTATCTCTCTCTATATATACATCTATCTCTCTCTATATATACATCTATCTCTCTCTATATATATACATCTATCTCTCTTTATATATATAAATCTATCTCTCTCTATATATATACATCTATCTCTCTCTCTCTCTATATATACATATATCTCTCTCTACACATATCTATGTATCTCTCGATATCTATATTCATTTCTCTCTATATACGAGTATATTCATCTCCCTTTATATTTATCCATCTCTCTCTTTACATATCTACCTCCTTCTCTCTCTCTCTCTCTCTCTCTCGTTCAGCTCTCTCGTATCTTAGTAATCTTCCCCCCCAGTAATTTAAAAGGCATTTCCAACATTCTTTTTATTTACCCAAATTTTATAAATTTTAAGAAAGTTAAATAAAAATATTTCCCCTCGCTTCATTTTCTGCTGTAGTCGTTTTCGAGTTTGTTGTTGTTATTGTTTGAAGAGCAATCGTATGAGAGAGCAAAGGTAACAGCAACAACAACAACAACCTCAAAATAACAATAACAATAACAAAGGCAACAGTGACCCGAAAGCACTTTCGTGGCGCATTGTGTGGCTGCAGATAACATTTCTTTAAAGAGTGGGTAATAGCTCAATTTGTTTAAGATACAGGGTCCGATACGGAGAAGTGAATTTAGTAGAAAAGTGGTTTTTGTTCTAAGAAAAGTTTGTTAATTTTCACATCATTTTAAAAGAATTATGCAATGAATACAAAGAATTGATTGTAAGAAATATTGTGGAACGTGTTAAGTACCCAGTATAGAGGAATATTCATAAATTTCAATACAAAATCCTCAATAAATTCAGATATAGAGAAACACCATTTTAAGTTTCTGGACACCCTCTTTTCGCTTCAGTATTTCCCTACAATTAAATGTGCTTTTAGTTCCTTCATTTCTCACTTAAGCTAGCAAAGTGTTCAAAGCAATCCTACCAACTAAAAGAAGAGCATCTTGAAAGCGGAAGTCACCCTGTATTTCAGTAAAGTTAACATACACATTTTCTCAGTACTTTTGTTGTGTTTGGTGGAATTGCACAAAACTCTTTGAAACGCAACACAACAGAACAAAGTCTCTTTGAACTATTGGACACCCTGTATTTGCATACTGATATATGTGGCTGGCATGCATTTTGTGTGCAAAAATCGTGCATTAAAATTTGTAACAAAAAGCCCAATGAAGTGGAAACACACGGAACAATGCCATAAACAATGCACTAGAGCGCCACGAGTGTTCGACTGTTGAGGACTGCGTGGAGGGGGACCTAGGAGGGTGGGAGGGTGGTCGTATTGGTACACAAAACTATGGTAAATGATGTGAAAAATGAAAGAAATGACGATTGAACTGCAATTTTGCGAGTGGCACTCGGTGTTGAAGGATGGCGGCGGCGGCGGCAGGGGCGGCGACGACGCGCATTCAACATTGCGACTCTGCGAATATGCTGAAGGGGGTGGGACGGACAGCGACACGCTCGGTGCCTTTGTTGGTGGGTTGGTGCTCCAACTTGGAGCAAACTACTTCAGACATGCGATATGAGTTTTTGTTTTTGTTGCAGCCGCCGTTATTATTGTTGTTGTTTTTGTTTTATTTAGTTTTTGTACAAATATAAATTTTGCCTGCTTTTTTTTCCACTTATTTTTTATGTTACTTTTGGCTCTGGTTTTTTTTTTTGTTGTGTGTGTGTTGTTGTTGTTGTTGTTGTTGATGCATAAGCGTAATGCAGCCGGATATTGTGTGTTTTCATGCTCAATCAACATTTTAAATGGATTTTTACAAAATTCAATGAACTCTCAGTGGGAATGAACGATTTAACGAGGAATTAAACGAATATTTTATTTATAAATTTTATTGAAAAGCGCTAAAAATTTATGCGATTTAATTTGATAAATTATTTATTTTCATAGTTTAAACGCTCAGCATGCATATGAATATATTCATTTCTATATTTGTGTATATAGAAAGATATATCAATGGTCGTATTGACGAACTATCGAATTTTTGTTGTTTTTGATTTGGGAGAAAAAACAGTACTCATGGCGAACAAAGGGCAACGAATGTGGAACTCATGGAAATCCATCTCAAAGTCTCCAATCTCATCATTAAAAATAATAATCACTGCGTTCATTCACCACCCTAGAGAGTCAAAGGCAAATTACTAGGTCCTTAAATGATAACAGTCTCTTATCTCAATTTCAGTATCGATTTAGAGTAGGACAGAGCTGCTCCTCTGCTATGCTCGAAGTTTTGGATGATGTCCGGATAGAGTGTCATAAGGGATTTTTTACATCATTATGTTTTCTTGACTTTTGTAAGGCTCTTCACAGTGTTAATCACTCTCTACTGTGTGATAAGCTGAGAGCATACTTTGGTTTTGGTGACTGTGATGTGGGCGAAAGCAAAGAATTAAAGTCGCTGATAATTTCTCGCGACTCAAGATATTTGATTTGTGTGTACCGCAGGGGTCTGTTCTTGGCCCTCTTCTCCATGCTTGTCATTGATACGTTCACAATTTGTGACAATTGTGTAGTTCACGCGTATGCAGATGACGCTGTGTGATAAGATGAGAGAATACTTTGGCTTTGGTGACTGTGCGGTGGACGAATGCAGAGAGTTAAAGTCACTGATAATTTCTCTCGGTGGGAGTACCACAGGGGTCTGTTCTTGGCCATCTTCTCCATGCTTTTCATTGATACTTTCGCAGTTTGTGGCAATTCTACAGTTCATGCGTATCCAGATGACATTCAAACTTGCCTTTCTAGACGTATTGATAGGTCATCACCTGTGCAGTAGAGTTAATGAGGACCTTGGCAATATTAGTCGATGCGCATTTGACAATGCAGTCTTTTTGAATCCTCTGAAATCATCTGTCCTACCCATTTTTAAACCAATTATATGTTTTGATGACATACCTCCAATGCGAGTTGATGGTGTCCAGTTGGCTTTCGTAACTGAGGTTTTCAGCTTGGGTTTTACTGTCAATTCTAACTTGATTTGTGTTTATCATGTTAACAATGTAGTAAGAAAAATGTATTAGCTTAGGTAGGAGTGGCCGCTCAGTTTGCCAAAATCACACTTGAGCACACATAATGGCCCATTATAATACCACGGTGTGGCGCCGTTCAAGCACTGACTAAAAAGTTCCCTTACTTGGGATGGTGATAGTCAGCGCAAGGACGGGGCAATGAAAATGTATTACACTCTCCGGTATGTCTGTAGATTTTACTCCCATTATATTCTCCCTTAAATTACATATTCCAAGTTGGTATATAATAGACTGGATTATCATTCGAAACATAAAGTGGAATTGCGTTCAATAATACCACGCGATGTGTGTATTGCTGGCTCAGATTTCTTAGTTTATCAGCTTGGAACAAATGTAGACTTTGTTACTCGAAACTTGAAGGCTCGAAACTGTATCTTTCTGCGCAAATTGATGCACTCTAAGGCTCATATGTATCTCTGCAAGAAACTGAAGTTTAGTCGATGTGCAGGAAGCAAAGAACATCAACTTCCAATAGTTCCATAACTGGTGTCTGTCCATATGTCAAAGAAATTATTTAATAAAATAAACAACAATTCGCTTAAGAAATATATCACAAAGTTACAGTCAATTCGAGAATTTCACAAGTCTCACTTGTACTGCAAAAGTAGCATTGCTTTCAATTCACAACTGAACTGAACTGCTGCTGCTTATGCCCTGTTTTATAATTCGACTACTTTAGTTATATTATTCCCACACATCATAGTCAAGTAGAAGAGATAGCATCATTGCCCTAGAAATGCTGCTTAGGACGTTAAAAAAAGAGACAACATCACTAATGACTTATCAACGCTACAAATTGGGAAGAACATGATAGCCAAAGCAAAGCTACACCAAGCCTTTATGTATTTATTACATTGATTGCAGGATTTATTCATGTTTACTCATCATTGGTGGATTTGCTACTTCGTTCCATTATTCGTACAATACTTGATTCTACACACAAACCTTTAAATAAGCAGTGCAACCCAATCTGATCCCAACTCCATACTTGTTGGTCTCCAAATCCTCGTTCACTCATTATTTGAATTGTAAAATATTCTGAATAATAATTGTTGAAAATATTTCCCCGCCTTTTTTAAATATTTCGTACTCGAAGTTCTTTGATATTAATTCAATTATCAAAAATAAACAAACAGAATAAAAGTTTGCTTGTGCTCCGCTCACTTTTAATTAGCATCGACGAGAGTGCGACCTGCAACAAGGAAACTAATTACGTTGCTGCCTTCCACACGAACGCCAACAGCGCTCGACGAGAATAAATCCAGAAGTTCAACAAATTGCAGCAAATAAAAGCATTTTCAATAATTAATACTAAACTTATTAAAATCAAAACTTGTTAAATCCAGAGGTTAAAACTCAAACAGTGAAATGTGTGCGTCAGTGGCAGGACGCAGCACGGAGAACGCAGGATGCTGGCAGCAAGTCAGGATGGGCGAGAACACGAAAAATAAACACAACAAGCAAAGTTAACACCCAACCGGAAAACTTGGAAAATCCATTAAGTCACATCATTTAAACTGAACTCAACTGAACTAAAACCGCTCGAAAGGAGGGGGTGGCGGGCACTGCGGCAGTGAGTGGCAGTGTACAGGTTCGCTAAGCCAAGTGGTAGGTTAATTAGCTTAACGCAGCGAATTACTTAGAGCAGTTGGAAGCAGCGCAAACTTGTTCTCAATACAAATTGGCTTCCGAGTTGGCTGCGAAGCAGGCAGGAGGAGGACGGACATAAAGCATATTGTTATGGGGTCAAGCGTTAGCAGGACTTCAGATCAGAGTAGCAGACAAACAGCCAAGCGAGCCAAGGATTATAAAGCACTCAAGCAATATATACGGATACGCACGCCATTATTATTGCATGACTTAAAGCAGAGACGAGCCGATTGGAGTCGAGTCGCACCACGCCATCGTATCCTGTCCAGTTACTGGGTTAATTGCCAATTTAATCCAGCGCCATGTGGCCAGGCATTACAACGCACTTTACAGTGTGAGTGTCCGAGTCCGCGTACAAGTCAATCATGAGGTACTCCACTGCTGCCTGACGTACTCGCAACTCATCGAGTGTGTCATATATACGTGCAGTTACAACAGCACCAACAACAAAAGGGCACCAGTCTGCTGGCCACCGTTCACATGCACTGCAATAAAGTCCTTGTACAAATGCCATTTAATCCTAGCTAGACAATCGTTGGCAGCAGACGCCATGTCTGAGTTAAATCCCAGTTGATAGAAGCGCTGAAGCTGCTCCTTGCGGAGGTAGCACAAATGCTTTTATGTGTATCCCTGTATTTCTGTATGTGTATGTGCGCCTAAGGACGAATTGCTTTGGCACATACCCAATGGCGTATCAACTGCTTATTGTTGTCTCCATTTTGTAGCTGTTGTCGCCGTTGTGTTGAGGTTAATTTAATGTAAACATTTCGTAGGGATTTTAAATGCATGCCAGCGTTTTTAAGTAGCTTTCAATTTATAGCATTATCCTTTGATAGTCCTGTGTATACGATAGCATTACAGTATTAAGACTTCGTTTTTTATTCTATGTATCAATGCAAGGCCAATTTAAGTTTAATCCTCCAGCTGCTTAAATGCAAAAGGACAGGAACAATTTCCAACGAAACCCAAACTAGAAATGTCATCAGGTAGTCGAATGATGAAGGAACACAGTGCGAGAATAGAAGATGAACAGATGAAATATACCAGAAGGAAGTTTCCAAAGTCAATACAACTGACTTTGTAATGTGATATGAAGCAAAGTGGAAGTTTCAGAAACTTGTGAGAAGAAGGACAATAAAGCTGAAAATCTTAGAATCCACAAAGAATGGTAACTAAGATTAATGAAGGAGAGTAAATGAACGTCTGAGCTGTGCTGATAACTTCAAGAACAGTAGAAGAATTGAGTACTAAGCGGACATTTTGAGAAATTCGAAAAATAATCAAAGTGCTTTTTTAGAATCGATAATAATATAATCGGGAAGGATCCTTAGAACCAAAAATAGCTGACCCTAATTCTTAAAGAGATGAAAGCAATTCGGAAACATAAAAATCTGGACAATGTGAACCATAGATTCACTGAAAAGCAAAAGGAATATTTGAATATAGTAAGATAAAAGGCTCATACCCACGTAAACAAATTACACAGTTGCAACAAAAATATTTTATAGCGATAATAAAGCTATTTCTAGAAACCATCCTGGCGGAGAGTGTGGTGCTTGACCATGTCCTTTATTCATATCACAGAATACCCCAATAATAAATTAAGTTATTTAGTAGAGCTCAGTGTGTTTACCAACTAATGTCCTGCTGTTTGCAGCAAGTATGCCAACTAATGAAATTCGCACAGCAACATGGCTATTCACACACTTCCAAGGACGTGTAGTTTCATTGATGTAAGCCGCTTAATGGTGTTGCCTGCACAATGTGTGCTCCAAATATCTTTAGCGTTAATTTAAGAGCATCTTTGCCAAGGAGAGCCAACGACAATAGTCAAGTTCGACCCTGTGAATAATAATTTGCATTGAGCAAAGCTGAGCAAAGATACAAATTTCATAAATTTAATACGAGTATTGAAACAAATTTAATAATAATGCATTGAAAGAACAACAAGGATACTGCAGAGCAGATTTCCTGCTCAATGCATGAATTATATATTTAAGAGAGTTTGCAACAGATAGTAACAAACTTAAAGGAAATGAGAGAAAGATAGAAAGAGAGACAGAGAGAAAGAGAGAAAGAGAGAAAGATAGAAAGAGAGAAAGAGAGAAAGAGAGAAAGAGAGAAAGAGAGAAAGAGAGAGAGAAAGAGAGAAAGAGAGAAAGAGAGAAAGAGAGAAATAGAGAAAGAGAGAACTAGAGAAAGAGAGAAAGATAGAAAAGAGTGAAAGAGAGAAAGAGAGAAAGAGAGAAATAGAGAAAAACAAAAAAGAGAAAGAGAGAGAGAAATAGAGAAAGATAAAAAAGAGAAAGAAAGAGAGAAAGAGAGAAAGATATATAGTATAGAAAGAGAGAGTAAAAGAGAGATACAAATAGGGAAATATTAAGAGAGGGAGAAGTATATAGAGAAAGAAATAGTCAGAGTAAGAGAAATAGAATGAGAGGTTGATAGAGAGAGAGACAAAAAGAGAGAAATATATATAGAGAAAGATGTAATCAGAGACATAGAAACATACGCAGAATGACAAGTTCAGAGTGAAAGATTGAGAAATACAGAGAGAGAAAGGCAGGCAAAGAGAAAGAAATACAAATAGAAAATAATACAAGAAGAGAGAGAGACAAAGTGAAAGAAAGATATAGAGAGATATGTTAAAAAAATTGAAGATACACTTAACACTAAGCCTAAGACACCCAAGAACTCAGTTCTAGAAACACAATTCTAAATATAGACAAAGATGTAATCGGAAAGATAGAAAAATGATAGAATGAGAAGTTAAGAGTCAAAGACAAGAGATATAGAAAGAAAGAAAGGCAGACAAAGAGAAAGTAATACAATAAGAGAGAAAGGCAAAGGCAAAGAAAGACATAGAGAGAAGAAAACTGTAGATACACTTAACACTACGCTAAGAAATTCAAGAACTCAGGTCTAGAAACACGGTCATTATAAACAAAAATAAGATGTCTCCAAGTCTATAAGGATAATAAATAAGAGTCAGGATAAACAAAATTCTAAACAACCACGAAAAGCTTCAAAATCGAAGATAATTCCTTTGCAGTTAAATTCTGACATTTGTCGGTAAACGTCAAAAAGAACAAAAGTATTCACAATCAGTCTTAGAACACAGACTACAAGAATCGGGGAGAAGAACCATTTTGAGGAGATGCTCTGTGACTATTTAATGATTAAAAATAGTAGCAATGAATTGATTCCAAATAATATAATACAAAGATGGCTCTTATTACTGAGGGAGTCCGGAAGATTAGTACTGAATCAAGTCATCAGAAGAAAACAGCAGATAATTTCTGGAATTGCCTGTAAATATACTGCGAAATATTGTTATAACTACGTTTTATAAGGCGAGAATCTGTAAGCTTAGAACTGAAGAGTTAATAGTAACTACAGCCAAGAACGAAAGGAGTTACTGTGCTGAAATTTTACACCGTGATCAGGTTCAATATTAAAAGAACCTGTAAGATTGTTCAGCTGTTCCAACCATAGAAACGTCGACTTTCCATACGAATGTTTGTTGAAAACAGATTATCACAACAACCAGAGAACTGTTTTACAGATATTTTATAAGAAGTCGATCTTGAAGCCCCGTATGCAATATGTAGAATTTGGCTTATGAAAATCGGTCAACCAAAAACGCACCCCCTATTTGCCTCAAAAGAGCATCTCTTGAAAACGAAATAAGATGTTTAACTAAAATTGTGTATGAAGTCGATCTTGAAGTCGACCTGACTATCCGCCTTAAGCTTGTTTTCGTTGAAAGAGCACTTCCTGACCTGAGGCAACTACTAGCACGCCCACTTTTCTATTGCTTGATATAGAAGCCAGGAATTGGCGACCACATTGAAGCGTAAGAGTCCGCATGGAAGTGCACTTAATACTTGCACAGCGAGTGCGCAAAAACCCCTGCAGCAATGACGACTATGATGATGATGATGATGATGATGATGATGATGACGATAGCGAGTATGAGCACACTCGCAGAAACCCATTTCCAGAACGATTCGATTTAATGGAATATCAACCGCAAAAGCAACACGAACAAACCCCAATGGAACCATTCCAACCGGCCAACCCGTCATGCAGTCAGGCAACAGAACAGAACAACTTGAGCGATTCAGCAGGAGCAATTGCAATCGAAATGAAAAAAAGTCAACGCCAAAAGCAATAGGCACACGCACACAGCCAACGCATACACACCCAGCCAACGCTCACACACACAGTCAACACACACACACACAGTCACCGACACTTGGAGTTTACACACACACTCACATAAACCCATAAAGAGCATTATGAGACGCATAACTACTGCTTAGACTACAACTTTGGCGAAAAGTGGCGTGCACTCCGGGCACATTATACAGTCCGCAAAGCTATTTGCGGCACCTTCCCGCCCACCACTGGCCACCCCCGCACTGCACACACATAAACGGTCAGAGCAAAAGAAATATTCCGCAACCATCAGGAGCAGACATTAGCGAAGGATACAAGTGTTCCGTGAAATGAGTCGAAAATTGACATTCGATTTGCGAGACCATTGCACAAATGACACTGGAGCCCAACGCACACACACAAACAAGCACACAAAGCCACATTCACCAACACATCAGCAGTGACATTGGCACAGGCGAAAGCAGAAGCAGAGCCAAAGCAAAAGCCAAACGACCGCATTCACCGCGAGGCGCTGCTTTTAAGTGGTGGTCAAATACACGGGCAGCAAAAGTTGCCTTGCAAATGCGCTGCAGTAGCGTGAAAGATAGAGAGAGACAGGGAGACGGAGTGACAGAGATAGGAAGATGTAGGGAGAAAATCTAATTTTCATACATTTCGCACGTTATCTACACACAATTGCTCGCTTTAATTGCGGAAGTTGCCATTTGCCGCGCTCGAACATTTACTTTCGCCTGGAATTTATGTAAGTGCCGGAAGTCGAATGTCTCAAGGAAGCGCCCGCAAAAAACCATGCACCTTAATGGCCAAACAGGACTTGGACTGTGTAAAAACTAAAGACTGCACGAGTGTACACTTCAGTGGCGCGCCGCACCACGCCTCCCATGGGGCGAAAAAGAAAATTTCCTCACAAAGCAATTTCCTTCTACTTAATTTAATATTATGGCATGTCGCACTTCCTTATGGCCTTCCTTATGCCTACCAACTCGTGCCGCTTCCAACCGACCAACTTCGGTGTCGGTAATTTATGGACGCAGCAGGTAAAATTTCGTTTACGTCCGCCTGTTATAAGCGTCAAATACTCGTAATTTTGCAGCGTATTTGCGTTGTCCCATAAATATCCTTGCACTTGTATTGGCAATGGTTATTGTGTTGCTGTGGCTAAAACCGTGGCGGCACTGGTGACGCTGGCAATGGAGTTGATGGTGCTGATGGTGGTGTCCACTAATTCCACATAAACTTAGCAAATTTATGCAAGATTTTAATTGGCAGTTTGCGTAAAGTTGCGTTATTAACGTGCAACGGAGTCTTAAGGAAATTTGTTGGACCCTTTGTTTCAACTTAAGCCCAGCCGCTGGTGTGACTCTCGGACTTAACTTAATTACTGGTCTGTAGTTATGCTTGTAGAGAGGCAGCCAACTGTGGTTGGAGGGAGTTGTAGGATATGCGCAAGAGAATGCAAATAAGGAAGCATTGAAGCTCTCCAATTATAGAATAACAGAACACAACTAACTCAGATTCAGAGATCTTAGAATTCTGCGTGGGTCGCTCACAAACCACTCCAACTGAAACTTGACTGAAATAAGATAAGAATAGTGTGGAATTGATACGAAAAGACGCGACCACTTTAAATTATAGAAGAACCAAAGATTGGAAACAAAATCAAAGAAGCCGAGAAGAGACTATAAAATACAATACTAGGTAAGATGAGATGATTCAAGACAAAAAGATAGAAACAAGAGAAAAGAAGAAGTGACATTTTGCAATTAAATCCATAGAAAACAAGTCCCAGAAACTAAGTTCAATGAGAAAAGGGAAGACGACATCATACAAGGCAATGTTATAGAAAATGATATTGTATAAGAGACAACAAGGGAGGAACAAACCAAGCAAGACAAGACAATGATTATCAAATAAATGAAGATCATGAAATGGAACCCAAGACAATGAATATTAAGTCAAGAAGATCATGAAATGGAAGATAAAACGATGGAAGATGATACTATAGAGACGATACTATGGAGGGCGATACCAAAGACGAGATCATGATTATGGACATTTATATCGTAGGAGAGAAGATCATTAACTATTAAACCCTGTAAGAAGAGGCCAAAAGTTGAATCAATTAAGATGATAGAATGGAAGAAAATACTATGAAAGATTCTACTCTAGAAGAAGATACTCTAGAGGACGATCTCATGAAATGGAAAGTCATGGACGACATGAGGCACAAAAGCCACAGCTCCAACCTTGAAAGATTTAACCACGAAAGTCAATACCAGAGATGACGGAAATATGAATACGGCAACATGGAAGAAAAACCATGAGAAACAAGACAGTAATAATATGAATAAGAAGATTATACCATTAAAGATAAGATCGTGGAAGAGGAATATTTGGAAGACGAGGCCACAAAGACACGATATGTTTTTAACTAAAATAAAAACTAAAGAAAACTAAACGAAAGATAAAACAGAGGAAGTCGTGAGAGTTGAAAACAATACCATGGAGGACAGAATCATATAAGTCGAGACCGTCGTACACACAAACTTAGAATACGAAGCTATAGAATGAGAGACCGTAAGGAACATGACAATGGGAAACAATGAACTAATAAACAGAGTCAAGAACACGAAATAATGGAAAGCGAACCATTGGAAATGCAATTCTAGAAGACGAGTGCGTATTTGAAATTGTATTGTAAATTATTGAAAGGCGAGACCGTGGAAAACATGACCATGGAATATAAAACCATAGAAGACAAGTACAAGAAATGTAATCATCAAATTGAAACAATGGGAGACGAAATCATTGGAGACAAGACAATGCAAGACACGTTGGCGGAACACAAATTGACTGTAGCCGAAATCATGGCAATTGGGATAAAGGAAAGTAAGTTCTTCGAAGAAAAGATAGTGGAACACAAAATCAAGAAAGATAGAACTAAATAAAAAGGCGATACACGGAAGGCGAATCCGTTAGAAACATTACACTCTGAAAGGAATGAACAATGATGCCACCAAAATAAGTTATTAGAAGCTTCGGAACACACACAGATTTGCGAATCTTAAAGAAGAAGATAGAATTGAATTAGTCAGGCTTTGGTTGAAAGTGGCATTTCCATACGATGAATCATATCCATTCATTTAGGCATATGCCTGGCGGGAGTTCCCACCATCGTTGTTATAATCTACATTTAAAAACCCTGTACAGTGCTTCGATTGCCCTCCCGGAGAATGTAAATAGAATACATGTTCTCAGATGGATGATCATTTATAGTGGTCCTCATCCACTATATCTCAGTAAACGGTATTCGTATACTCTGGAGGAAAAATGAAGCTCTACAACTTTCCTATTCATACCGGTGCATCACCATGGACGCTTCAGTCAGGACAAAAGCAAAGCGATACGTTTAAAACTCCACTCTACACCAAAACATATGCAGAGATCTTGTCTGATACTCCTGTCATTTTACTTAAGTTTGCCGACACTGTTCCTACGAGTATGATTGCTTGAGCAGAGGTAGCAGAAGGATAAAATGCAATGCACAAAAAACCAACCGAAGTATGCTTAACTGATCCAGCACTCCATACACGCGTAGATGCACCCACAAAAGCTGTTAATGCCGGCAAAAGCATTGCCACAATTTCTCACTACTGCCACTTGCACAGCATTCAAAAAGGAATTGGCAAATATTCATTCCTCTTTCGGAAGTTTCGATTGTAAAATTGCCAGCCACGCCGAGCACTTGAGCCATGCTTTCAAGAGGCTCAGGCCAAGGAAAAAGAGCACGCAAAATTCTGCATAAATACGAGTGCGACTAGAATTGTCAACGACAGCTTCGACCACAGAATGGAGAATTACAATCACATTCCTTTCAATTTTGCCAAAAGCCAAATACAAAAGCCAAATACTTTGCAGCATAAGAATGTTCACACAAGGAGCCACGGAAGCCACGGAAGCCACGGAAGCCAAGTGAATGGAACCGCTCGTAGCAGCGCACACAACGGCGCACATGTCACCTTTGGATCGGGAGCGGTGCAGCAGCTAATTCACCAGACAGACGGCGAATAATGCAGCACAAAGTGTTTAAACTGCTTCACTTGCCCGCAAACCGCACTCCACGCCGCACCGCGCCACACCAGGGTGCTCGGTGACTCACTCACTGAGAGAGTCAGTGAGGCAGTCAGCCGTGCGCTCACTACTCATACGCCGCTCGCTTACAATCAGCCAATTTTGTTTGCCATCGAATTGAAACAATATTTTGCTTTTCCGTTTCCGCTCCACCGCGTCGTTCCACGGGGCACACCGAGCGGAGAGGCAAGGCACAGGGATGCTACGAGCCGTGAGTACCTTCTTCATTCTGGCACTGCTGTCGTTTGTCACACACAAAAGCACTGCGACTGGTGCGGCGCCCGTTGAAATGGGAAACGTTTCTTTGGTTTCGTCCTTGCATATTGCAAAGGATATTTTTTGACTGCATTTTATTTTCGTTTGTTCTTTGTTGGCTTCGTTTTAATTTTTTTTTGTTCGTTTGTTTTTTTCTTATTAGATGTTGGGGCAACGATGAAGCCCTCGGCTTCGAAAAATAAATGAAATTGAAATTGAAAATGTAAGAAAACTGCAACAGTTCGACAGCGCAACGACACTGTTGAGCAACACGAAAACGACGATGGTGGGGGCAGGACGAGGGGAGGCTAACCATCTTGTCGTCGATGATTTCGTCGAATTTGTTGGTTTTGTTGCACAACGAGCACACACAACACAATTGCTTGATAAGACATAACAGCAGCACGAGTAGAAGTGGAAGCAGCAGGAGCCGGAGCAGAAGAATCTGTGCAAAGGACCACGAAGAGTGCAGTGGCAGTGTTGAAAGCTACTCAGTGCGCCAACGAAAAAGCAAACAAAATAAAGAATTTGTGATTTGGAAAATTAAATTTTTTCTCGATGAAAGCACATTGAGCTGTAATAAAATTAGGGTCTTTAAGTGGTACTGGAATTTTTCCGTTTCTCATAATGGCATTTTATCAATTTGGCAGAAATTCGCCAAAATTTTGCTGTTGCCAATTGAGAAAGCTTCGTGTGCTCAATTCCCTAAAAAATGGCCAATTCGAAGTTTAACTGCTCACCAGACGGACTCGTAAATACTTGCTGCTGCGTCCTGTTCGCAGAGCAATGCCACAGTAAGCATCAATTCAGCCACCGGAAGAAGCATTGATTAAAGCAAGCGATACACGAATACCCAGAAGGACGGCGGGACGAGTGTCCGTGATTCAGAGCAAACCATTTCCACATTTATGAAAAGTGCGCCAAGATCATAAATGAAAAATCGCTTGGAGTACGAAATAAGTATGAAAAATATTCAGGATATTGGAGAGTGGAAGTTAGGGTGACTGTAGAGGAAGTGTTCAGTGACATTTGAGTTCTGCTATAACCCTGTATTTCATGCTAATGTTCTAAGACGGATCGCAGAAGATCTGGATTTTCTCTGGAGTGACTGGGGGTAAATTGATAGCTGCTTTTTTCAAAAACTGAAAATAGATGATATCCTAATTGTGTCTAACGACACAGTACTATCAAAAAGATATAGAAAGTCACAAATATTCTATTGGGTAACTAAAAGTGCATCACTGACTTTGGGTATTTCCAGAATACCAGAAGTCAAATCAGTGCGAAACTCAATGGATTCAATGTAGAGTCAATATGACTGAAACGAACTGAGAAACTATTCATTCACTTCTAACAAACTTGACTGGAAGCCCTTTGAGGTATCGAGTACCGATCGATCCTGTTACAAAGTTCACCCTAATAATAAGGATATGGGAGATTTTCTTAATAGTTTTCTTAGGATTTGGTTTGAAACTCAAGCGCTTCCTTAATAGACGAGTTTATCAACTTAAAATAACAACTTTTTCTAAGGTCCTTCGTACTCGTATCTTTTATGTGATTGAAAATGTTGTTATACGAATTTATAGACGTTGTTTAAATCACTGAATAATAATAATAATTTCCTACGCTTCTTGCACACCTCCATTCTTAAAAGACTTTCAAACTTACTTTTAAGGATTGCAAACTTTCTGAAGTGATCAATTCAATTTGAATTAGTATAAACATAATATTGGCGAACCTCTTAAAACATCAAGTAAGAACTTTAGATACCCTCTTAAGAGCACGATTCACCAGAAAAGGTTGATTAGTTTAGCTTTGGCCATAAATATGATGAACTACAATACCACCGAACTGTGATAGTTTCGATTTCTGCACCACTTAGTTTGAAGCAGGAACGCCCCTATTCCACACGTAAGTATGAAAAATTCTCCCTTTTTGTAGTCCGAGGCCCCACCTATTTCCCATGTAATTATGATGTAAAATTCTCTTAGAGGGTATCTAAGCACTACTTAGTTTGAAGCAGGAACGCTCCTATTCCACACGTAAGTATGAAAAATTCTCCCTTTTTATACTCCGAGGCCACAACTATTTCCCATTTAGCTATGATGTTCTGATGTTTCTCTCTGAGATCGATGATTATTTTATCTTCATTTTTTGGTGATAAATAAAATGCTTCAATAGAGAGAAGACTGCATTTCACTTCAAATATTCGGCTACAACAATTCTGCTAATTACGTTTTGTCCTGAAGCACTGAACACCATTTCATATCCCTTCTTCTTATGAATACTGGAGTATATTTCACTAACCACTTTTTACTGCTCATCCAGAAGTTTCATTATTATAAAGAGCTTTCTCACACAGGTACGAGCATCTGAGTGCTTCAACTGGCACAGGTTATTTGAGCAGCTTAAGTGAGAAGTTGCAAAATGCTTCCCTGGGTGGTTGCTGAACTAGGATCCAGTTCTTACTCAACTCTTGCTCAACTCTTGTCCGACTTCAGCCAATTGGCCTTCAGTACACCCCTGCTTAAGTGCACTGTTCAAGTGCTCGAAACGCCCAAAGCAATTCAACTCAACGCAACGTAACTCGACTGATTGTGGAAATTCGTTTTAGAGGGAGAAAAGAGGGCAGTGCAGAAAAAAGGCGCTTTCCGAGCAACATTCAATTTCTTGCATGACACAATTTGTAACGCCTGCAAGCGCAAAAATACCACACTCACAAACGCACACACAGACACACAGCCTCACACGTATTGCCAACTCAGCTCAACTTAGCTCACTCACACATCCATCACTTAAACTCAATCTAACTGTTAAATTGCAGCACAACCGCTGCTGCTGCTGCCATCACTAATGCCGTGGCATATAAACTTAAGTGGTGTTAAAAGTCGCATCTACTGCGCATTCGACTCCTGGCGCCCCGCGCTGTGTACACACGCGCACATCCTGGCATAATAAAAACGCACTTCGCTGCACTTGCAGCACGTTTTAGTTGCGCCTTTAGCTATCGACACCACAAATCAATTTGAATGCCAGTCAACGTGCCGAGCTGCCTGGTGAACTCGTGTACACCTTCCCCAGGCGCTCTGGGAGGCTGTAGGCATCGACAGCGATTGCGTTCATGTTTGCGCTGGTGTTGTTGTTGTTGCCTGCTGCTGCTGTAACACGTTGAAGCCTTGGCAGTGTTATCGCCCGCCAAAGCAGGATATCAAATACAAGTATCAATGTGCAATTCTTTTTCCTTTTCTCGCTCCTTCTAATACTCGCAATTTTTTTGTATTTTTTTGCTCTTTAAATTCTTTTATTTTTTGTACTTTTGCTGGAAATTCTAGTAGAGAAGCGCACAATTCGCAATTGGCATTCAGAGGCAAAAACAAAAACATGGAAAGAAAAGAGAATAATTGAAGTGGTTACGCCAGACGTTCGCAATAAAAATGACAGCCGTGAAGAATGGCGCAAAAATGTTAGCAATGAAGTGTAAAACAATTGCGCGGGTGATAGGGCAGAATGCCATGACGCGAGTAGTGTCAATATTAGTTTGAAGTATCCTTCTGAAGCAGATGTAAAAAGCAAATGCGAAAAATTCCGGTAGGACTGTGAGGGCGGTAGGCGAACAAGCAATGTTGGCGTTGATGTAAACGCCATCCACAAAAGTCAGCTGCAGCACACTGACAAGGCTCTTTTTTTTAGACATAACTTTAAATTCTTTAATCATAACTGAACGTCTCTCAGAGAATACCACAGTTACTGATTAATAACTGTTGTGAGTTAGGATCAAGCTACCTACGCGTAGTTGACTCACAGCAACGGCTCCTATTAAATTCATTAAGAACGCACATATTTTTAGGGTGCAAATATTGAAAATGAACAGTAATTATTCATTAATTATGATGTAAACTTTTAGGGTGTCACAGTTCCGCAGTCAAGCTGACGAGGGGCATTTAGAATGCACCGACGACACTTTTACTTGCAGTAGGTCAGCGGGCTTGAGCAACTGACACCAAACAACAATTGCGTAACTGGAACACCAGAAAAGTGAAGACGTAGACTGTAATGTTTATTTGTAAATAGTATATAAGAACTAGCATTTTAAGAATAAAGCTCTCTTGTTATTTTAAACCTAAAAGAGTGCAGTGTTTCTTTCAGAAAGTGGTGTAGGTTTACAGGTTCCCGCGCAGGACAAGCCGCGACAGGATATTCCAGAGGACGTCTCTCGCCGACAAGCAGATACGGACCCCAACATTTTGGCGCAGCCGGTCTAAAGGACCTATTGGAGCAATCCCAGGGCAAGGAACCCTGAAGCAGAGAGGCATCCTGCAACGAATTCGAAGGACCTCATCTAAGGACACTGCGGAAAAAAGGATGGCATCGGGAAAAATAATGGTGAGTAGAGTGTATAGTAGCGTAAAATAAGTAGATACTTCTGCGACCCTGAAGGCGCCGTAGCGCTGGTCAAAGAAGTCGCAACCTATAGGCGCGTTTGCGCTGTTGCACGCAGCTTTGAATGGCAACCATAAACCGTCAGTATGATCGGACGGTCTATGTATGTTCATCCTAGCTGTGAGGATTTTTTTGGTAGGGGTTTTGAGTTTGTTTGTCGTGAGGGACATTTGTATTGAGCAATGCCATTTAGTTTTTTTTTTTGAAAATAATTAAATCATTTTAGATTTAGATTTTGTGATTTATATGAAATTTGATTTTAATATTTGGCATTTTGAGCTTAGGGTACTAGGTAAAGATATTTCGAGAAATGTTTGCAACACGTGTTGTGCATCGAGTTTAAGTAGTTCGGAAACTACAATTTGCGTAGCGACGTTGAGATAATTTTACGTACTAAAAATACGTAGCATGCAAGCATATCATTGTGCGGTAATGAAAATGCGTATGTTTCTAAAATGAAATTTATTTCTTTGGGTATAAATGTTTTGGGAAGGAATTTTGCGAGACCTTCTTCGGAGTTAGGAGAAATATTTTCGAACAAACATTTTTTTTTGTTTTTTGTTAGTATTGTAAGTATAATTGTTATACTAATAATAGTATAATTGTTGTACTAGAGTAGGTATAATATAGATATATAGTTTATTTCCGCGGTATTACGTTAGGGAAAATGGAAACAAAATTGCGTTGAGTGAGAACTTAAGCACTCACTATTACTTTGTTTCGCTCTTTACTTTTAAGAAAACGAAAGTTGGAAATGAAACTGGAAGCACTGAGCGACAACTCAAGGACATAACGTCGTTACTGAAGGACGGAAAGCGGTTTGGGACTAGGAAAAGAGGAGGAGAGCAAACTCGGGAACGGAAGCGACTGGCGTATTTGAGGAAAATACTGGAGGAACAGCAAACAGTGGAGGTCCCTATGCCGTGGGAGCAAGCCAATAGATTGTGGCAAGAGGTATGCCAATTGGAGGAACAACACTGCAGGAGACGCGAAAGACTATAAGGATAATGTCTTTGTTATACATAAGTTGTTAGTTTAATTACCTTAACTTGTTTATTTATTTTAAAAAGGAAATTGTTTATTAATAAAATTATTAAATATAAAGAGCAAGAAAACTGTTTGTACCATTTATTACGGCGTCATAGATAAGAATTTGTTCGGTATATGGAAACGCCAAGAGAAGCGATAAAATTGCTGGAAGCTCAAAAGCTACAGAGCGAGGCGATTCAGAAGAGGATCAGAAATTGTAGGAAGGATAGCAAAGCAAGGAAAAACAGCGCGTACTACCGCAAGCGCATAACGGAGTTAGAAGCCTTGTTGACTGTGTTTAATAGCAACAACGGGGAGTTGCTAAAATTTAAGGACTGTTGTGGTGATAAGGATTACTTCACCAAGGATTACGCGTTACACGTCAACGGTTTGACACGAGACTGGTTGACTAAATTCAAGTTGGATTTAGAAGAGCTGGAAGCACAGGAGGATAGTCCTAGTTCGCAGGAGGACAGGGCTCGAGACAAGCTTAGGTCTCTGCAAACTGAGGTGGAATTGTTCGCAGAAAAATTGTTTGAACAATTGGAAGCGGCAACAAGCAAGAGTGAAGCCCAAGTACTCTGGAGATTAGCGAGAGACGGTGGAAACCTGTCAACTCTGGAAGTAGCAGACCAAGCGTTAGCTACTATTCAGAGTCGGACGGAGGAAAAGTTTTTCCAAGTCTTCAAAGATACTGAGGAATTGAAGATAAGCACGGAGTTCCTTGAAAATAAGACTAGAGTACTTTCTAGGCAACTCCGGGAAACTGAGGAAGCCGCATCGCATCTGGAGAAGGAAAACTTGGAGCTCAAAGCAATCGGGGCAACCACTAAGCCCGCAAGAGTGAGATCGGCTTCAACTTCTCAAATTCAAACGCAGACAGTGTTAGCTCTGCCACCAGAAGTTCGCTGGCCGGAGTATTTAACTCCGGAAGGGATAGGTCGTGTGGTAAAGCCTACATTAAACTTGACTGGAGAGAGTGAAGCGGAGTTTTTATTTGACGCGTCGGAAAACGGTGTCGAGCCATTTACTCCAGGAAGTCCGATTAATAATAGAAATCGGGGTTATCCACCAAACGACCCAGAAGCAATAACGGGGCAGCAAAGTCCCAATACAGTGGACGATATTTCGCCTGTACGGGCAAACGGTCGAAGACTCATAAGTTTGAGTCCGTCGCTAGTCAAATACATTTCAGATCCAAGGGGAGTGAATTTGGAAACCACCCAAAAGGATAACTCTCAAATTTTACCAGTAATAAGTAATACAGGAATACGTAAAATGGGTATCGAGGATATCTCCAAGACCGTGTCCAGGCTAGTACCTGTGTTTACTGGTGCTGTTTCAGAAGATTTACGGTCGGAACTCAGTAGGTTCATTCAAGGTTGTGAACTTGCAAAGCGAAGCATAAGCCCCGATGAGCTGCAGGACTTCTTTGACTGTGTTAAGCAAAGGTTATTTGGAGATGCGTACAACCTTGTGCTGCCAAAACAATTCACCAGTGTAAATGAACTTTACGGCCTTTTGAAGAAAACTTATCTTAAGGAGAGAACTCTGGAAGATATATCCCAGGAGATTAGAATCGGGAAACAACTGGCAGGGGAAGACATTCGCGCGTTTGCCAGGCGTTTGGAGTCACTTCGGATGTTGGCCCAAGAAGTAGTCAAAAATAAGTACGATGGCGTGGGTGATACCGCGTTATTGTACGAAGTTGACAAGTCAGTGTTAACGACTTTCGTAGTGGGGCTCCGCAATTCCGCTCTTAAAATTCATATGCTGAATAGCAAAACAGGAAATCTGGAGGAATTGGTAGAAGAAGCTATTCGAGCGCAAGTCCTTGTGGAACGGAGTACGGCCGGATTAGGGGAGATACATATGTTGGAAAATAGACAGGACAATTTAACTGCCGCTGTCATGGATAGAGAAGGAAATAATTTCGTCCCAAACGTATACAGAGGAGCGTATAATCCCGGTATCTCCGACAGCAGAGCCGCGTATCAGAGAAATCCGCACAGGGGGGTTGTACAGAAGGCTCCCACATGTTCATTCTGCCATATGCCGGGCCATACAAGGGATGAATGCATTACACGCAAGAATACGCCCTATTGTATGGAGTGCCAAACATATGGTCATGAGGCAAGTAGGCAGTGTCAATTAGACAATAAATGGGATCAAAGTAGAAGGCAGCCAGCTACGAGGCGCCCAGATCCAACCTTAAGGGACAACAGGGGTAGTGGTCCTCGAGTCGGCTCAACGGAAGGGATTAACCAAGGAAGAAATCCTTTCAGCACTGGGAATGGTCAACAGCGGCCAAACTGGGATACTAGAGGAGAACAAAGGTTAGGCAACACCCAACAGGGGTTGAAATGCTTTTCATGTGGTCGGATGGGACATCGAGCTGCGGAGTGCAGGGATAGGCAGTTCCAACAGAGGAACCAGGGAAACTTCCAGCGGCCCAGTCGAGGCCAGTAGACTGGAAAGCCAAAAGTAAGGAAGTAACAGTTAGGCCGAAGGTACGTGTGACTGGTAATGTAGGAAGTACAGTCCAGGAAAAGGAGGAGCAAGAGGCTCTCCAATACCACGTACCAAGTAACGTGAACACAATGGTTCAAATTACGGAGGAGCAAGAGTCTCTCCGGGGGAAAATTTTGGATTGCGTACTGATTTGGGTAACTGTGATGATTCTAGCACTTAGATTAAGTTTTAATAAGATTAGAGAGTATAAGCCAATCGCCGCGTACGTGGTACGAGAATGTGTAGTTAAGGTATTAGCGGTAATTTTGAGGGAGTATAGGGTTGTAAGGCATAACTGTGGTGCATGGAGGAGAAAATTGGAAGAGTTAGGAAGTAGATACGCGTCCATTTTGGAGTCAAAAGGGCGTTGTTTCGTTGTGAGCGGGGTAGGAGATGCTTTCATCGAGATACCCTGCAAGGAGGCGGCTAGTGGAAAGCTAGTGCTTTTGATAGATTCAGGGGCGGATACTAGCCTCGTAAAATCTAGTGTTTTACGGAAAGGACTAGTTATTAACCCAAAAGATGTCAGAACGCTTAATGGAGCGTTCGGAGGTTGCATCAGAACACTGGGGTCACTTAAAATAGGGCACAGTAAAGTTAAGGGAATGAGTTTTAGAGTGCACGCAGTTGAATTGGATAGGGAAGGTATCCCGGCCGATGGGATAATTGGCCGCGATAATCTCTGGGGCCGCACCATACTGGATGCGCTGGAGAAACAGTTATCATTTTATGATGATAATAAGAGTAGAATCCTTACTCTCCCATTGAAGTCATGGCAGGAAGGAACCGTGAATAGGGTTAAGAATTGTATGGAGGTAGTGAACGCAAGGTCAACCAGAGTAGTTTCTATTCGTGTAAACACGAAACTTAGGACTGTTGTTTTGCACAAGCAGCAGCTAGCGGAGGGTGTGTATATGGGAGAGACCATAACGCACGTTGACAAGGGTAAAGTGTACGCTTGTGTACTAAATGCGTCAGAGGAGGACTACTATATGGATAAGGATTTTAGGCCTAAGTTCACTAGTTATGATAGTTTTAAGGAACCGAACTATGGAACAGTTAATCAGATTAAGCAGATAGATGTAAGGAAAAGAATGGAGAGAGTGCTAGAATCACTAAAGTTAGACCCAAGCGTAAATACAGAAGAGAAGGCATCAATAGAAGCCATTTGTATGTCATTCCATGACATATTTTTGCTGGAAGGAGACCAGCTAACATATACACCAGAGGTAGAGCATGAAATACCTACTAGAGTGGATCAAGCGCCAATTAACCAGAAGCAATACAGATTGCCGCAAGCTCACAAAGATGAGGTAAATAGGCAAGTGGAAGGAATGTTAAAGGATAACATTATTTCACCGAGTATCTCGCCTTGGAACTCACCAATAATTTTGGTACCAAAGAAGGGAGGTGCGCAGGGTCAGAAGAAGTGGAGAATGGTCGTCGATTTTAGGAAATTGAACGACGCCACTATCAAGCAGGTGTTCCCGATACCAAGGATAGAAGAAATTCTGGATAAATTGGGACACAGTAGATATTTTTCTACACTTGATTTAGCGAGTGGCTACCACCAAGTTCTGGTGGATACCCAAGATAAGCAGAAAACCGCGTTCAGCACCGGTTTAGGCCATTATGAGTTCAATAGAATGCCGTTTGGATTAACAGGAGCACCGGCTACCTTCCAACGGCTAATGAACCATGTGCTAACAGGCTTACAAGGGTTAGATTGTTTTGTGTATCTCGATGATATTGTAATTTATGGGAAGAACTTGCAGCAGCATTCGCAACGCTTGCGCAAGGTGCTCCAGAAATTACGAGAACACAACTTGAAATTGAACACGGAGAAGTGTCAATTTTTGCGAAGAGAGGTGGTTTATTTAGGCCATCGTTGCTCAGAAGCAGGAGCACTGCCTGACCCGCAGAAGGTGGAATGCGTTAGAAATTTAGCGGTTCCAAGAAACAGAAAAGAAGTGCAAGCATTCCTAGGACTAGTGAACTATTATAGAAAGTTCGTGGAAGGACTAGCCGGAATTGCGTTGCCAATTAACAAGTTGTTACGAAAAGAAGCAAAGTTCGAATGGACAGAGAGATGTCAGCAAGCATTCGAGAGGCTAAAAGAGATAATTAGCTCGCCACCAATTTTGGCATACCCCGACTTTGAACAAACTTTTTTGTTGACCACTGATGCTAGCAATGAAGCGTTAGGGGCAGTATTGTCACAAGGGGAAGTCGGTAATGACCGACCAATAGCATTCGCAAGCAGAGCGCTTAGCGACACTGAGAAGAGATACTCCACAATAGAAAAGGAGTTTCTAGCCATAGTATGGGCTACGAAGAATTTTAGAGCATATTTGCTAGGACGCCCATTTAGGATATATACTGATCACCAGCCGTTAAGAGGCATAGCCAATTTGAAAGACCAAACGTCTAGGCTAGCCAGGTTCAGACACAAATTGTCTGAGTATGATTTTGAAATCATATACAAACCTGGGAAAAAGAATCTGAATGCCGATGCACTCAGCAGAGTACCGCAGGCACAGAAAGTATCAGTAGTGCAAACAAGGTCCAAGGCACGGTCGGATAAGGAGAAGGCCGAGAGGATGCAGAAGGACAAAGTTGATGCTACAAGAGATGTTAGCAATGCGGGTTTCGATCCCAATGAGCAAGCAGCCAGTAATGTAGAATGGCTGGAGGATACAAAGGATATCCAGGCTGTGTTAAAGGGTTTCCATGATTTACCTCTGGGTGGCCACCAGGGATTCTGGAAAACCCATGACAGAATTAGGCGAGTATACGGATGGAAGGGTATGCTCAAGGACATTAAGAAATATATAAAGAGTTGTCCAAAATGCCAGGCCAACAAAAGCTCAAGGCTGACGAAGATGCCAATGGTGTTAACTGACACACCTAAACAGCCATTTGATAAAGTTCATATGGATATTGTAGGTATTTTACCTGAGACTGTTTCGGGGAATAAATATATTTTGACGTTCCAAGACGATTTCTCAAAGTATATGGCGTGCGTGGCTATACCCGATGCTGAAGCAAGCACGGTGGCCAAAGCATTCTTTGATGAAATAGTAGCACGATACAACATACCTAAGGTTTTGATAACCGACAATGGTTCAAATTTCGTATCGAAATTATTCTCAGAAACATGTAAAATGCTGGGAATTAAGAAGTTGCATATAACACCATATCATCCACAGGCGAATGGCTCATTGGAACGTAGTCATCGACCTCTGGCCGAGTACTTGCGCAGTTTCGCCAAGGAAGACGGCTCGAATTGGGATCAATGGTTAACCACTGCAATGCATGTACACAACAATACTGTGCATGTATCAACAAAGCAAACTCCGTTTAGAACACTCTACGGGTTTGATTTCAACATGCCAGCGAATTTGAAGCGCAAATGTGCGCCTGTATACAATGCTGATAACCCGAATAAAGTGCAGAAGTATCAGTTACAGCGAGCGCACGAATTGGTTAGAGAAAACCAGGAATGTGCTAAACGAGTGGCCAGGGAAGCCTATAACAAGGTACTGAACCCAGTAGTTTTTCATGTGGGTGATCAAGTACTAATGAAGAATCAGGCTAGGAGAAACAAATTCTCACCTGTGTGGATAGGTCCCTATGTAGTAGCAGAGATCAAAAGCCCAGTTACAACGGTCGTAACGATTAAGGGTAAAAATAAAAAGCTACATAATAATTTGTTGAAATTATTCCACATTAGACCACACAAATAGAGACATGTGTTAGCAGTGTCTTACAAGTGTAAACACAAAAATAACAACGTAAACATGTACGTGTGTGTATCAAATAACACACACAGCTCCGATTCTCAAAGTCAAAGCCAGTAGAAGTGTGCCACTTAAAATCGAGCGAGTAAAGCTGACGCAATAAAATGTGATTATTATGCATTATGGCCGAACGAAGCGCAGCAGGGAAAAATGCATTGTTGTTTTCTTTTTAGAACGTTGAACTCACTTTTTAAAAAAAAAAAAATTATAAAAAATAAAGTAAGATAGTAAGACAATCGTGGGTAAGTAATATAAAACAAAACTTCGAATATGTACATACACACATACGGCAGTGTATGCACTGAAATTCGATGCATGAGCATTAACGCCAGGCAACGGAACTGCTGGTGAAGTAAGTATATATACGAGTATGTATATATGTGTATAAGATAAAGAATGAATGTACGAATGTATATTTAAAGAAGTAAGTATTCTAGTTAGGAGGAATGGGTATGTGCGTATGTATATATTTGCAGATACTGCAGCAGGCTATATGTAGATATACTCGTACATAGGTTTTAACTGTTTATTGTTTAGGAAATTAGCGTATGAAAATTTGAAAAAATGTATAGGTTGATTGGGAAAATAACGTTAGTAATTAATTCTAGGTAATTTAAAGCGCCTTGAATGTATGTATGTATTCATATACGGGCTGATTACAGGATGGAAAATAGAATCGTTAATGGATATATACATATCAGGCTAGAAGTAAATTTAAATAAAAAGTCAATTGTATGCGATGAAAGATATAGTCATGCAATGGACAAAGTTTTCACATAAACGGGTTTATCTTAAATAATCTCGCTTATGTAAAAGGCACTAGTTTTGCCAAGAATTGATATAAAAAATTTTTTTTTGGGCGGCATATAATTAAATTAGAAAATAATTGTTATGTATGAAGCAAATTTTTGTAAAATGTATATATTTGAGAAGGATTTAAAGTTTTAATGCCGCCAACAATTGTAAGAAAATGTATTATAGTTAATTAATAGTATTTGTAAAGGAAATAGTTTTTGTTACTTGTTTATAGTTTGTTTGTTGAGACGTAGTAGATAAGCGATATATAGATTTAAATCCAATTTACTCTTTACGTTAGGGAAAATATTAAAAATTGAATGAATGTAATAGCTAGTAAGAATAATTAAAACTCGGCAAGTCCGATAAGCTAAGCGTATTGTTTTTAGATATTCAGGCGTTGGTGAACAAACATCTGGATGGTTCAATATGGTGCAGCATGAACCTGGAAGGGACTTCCTGCAGCGTCGAAGACTGAGTAAGATGTTAACCAACATCCAGGAGACCAGTAGATGAAATGCAAGTGCAGCGAACAAAAATCTGACTGAATGAGAAGAAGTAAGAAGACGTAGAAGAAAAGTGATCAGTAAGCCGCAAAGGAAGAAAGACGAGTTTGGCAACGATAATGTCCAGAGATAATTTTTGGGTTGGAAAAAATGAAAACGAAATTAGTGAAAATTCATTTTTATATGAAAAAGTGGAAGAGCTTTCAACTTCCCATCTGCGAGATGACTACGATTTAAGCTTATAAAAAAAAATGGAGATGGTATCGGCCGAATGGAAGAGTCTCTATCTGACTAGTAAAAGTCTAATAATACTTGAGTTTTATTGCATAACTGACTAAATGGCATGAAAAGCACTAACATGTACGTTGTCCGTATAAAGAATCCAACGTGTTTGCCATTATTACATATATCAGTATGTATATTGTATTATTGTCGAAAATGAAAAAGAGATAATTTTAGCCAAAACCCGAGGTAACTCCGTAATTCCACCGAGAAACGACTACAATAACAATAACAGCCACAACTACATCGTTCAATTAGCTTCGCAGAATAATCTCCTGGCGCAAAAAATCGTTTTTAACCACGAAAAGATCGAACATAACATAGCCAAGATTTATCGGCTAAACTTCGTAATGATTTCTCCAATGAGAAAATATCCATTGTCACTCACTAAGCGAATATCGAATATTTATTTTGATTTCGTCAGAAGCGCATCTAGTCGCGCAAGCTTGCATCATCTTTGTACGTACCGATCCAGAAAGAAGGGAGGGGTATGCAGAGTTCATCGAGGGACTTCACTCTGACAACGACGGTCGTCAACTGGACCAGCAGGTAGCAGAGGGCGCAGTATAATATAAGGTTTTATGTATAGAATAGAATTGTGTTATTGTTTAGATATTTGTAGATACGCCAATGAGAAAAGAGTCAATGAAAGACCAAATTATAAAAAGGGGAATTTAAAAAAAAAATAATGATGGATAAAAATAAAAAAAAAATAAAAAAAAAACAAACAAAAACAAAAACAAAGTAAAGAAAAAAATAAAAATAAAAAAAACTACAAAAGAAAATAAAAGCTAGAGAAAAAAATATATATATATGGAAAAGAAAAGAATAAAAAAGGAAGAAAAAAAACCGTGATAGAACCCCAATAATTGCGATTTAAAAAAAAAAAAGATGTAAATAAAAATAAGTCATATGTATGTAATATAGAGTTCAATCGATGCACATAATTGTTTACAGTGCAAGAAAAATGTTGTAGAGATTTTATGGAAGTTAGTTTGCACTAACTTCTTTCAGAAAGAGGGGAGGGATGTTGTGAGTTAGGATCAAGCTACCTACGCGTAGTTGACTCACAGCAACGGCTCCTATTAAATTCATTAAGAACGCACATATTTTTAGGGTGCAAATATTGAAAATGAACAGTAATTATTCATTAATTATGATGTAAACTTTTAGGGTGTCACAGTTCCGCAGTCAAGCTGACGAGGGGCATTTAGAATGCACCGACGACACTTTTACTTGCAGTAGGTCAGCGGGCTTGAGCAACTGACACCAAACAACAATTGCGTAACTGGAACACCAGAAAAGTGAAGACGTAGACTGTAATGTTTATTTGTAAATAGTATATAAGAACTAGCATTTTAAGAATAAAGCTCTCTTGTTATTTTAAACCTAAAAGAGTGCAGTGTTTCTTTCAGAAAGTGGTGTAGGTTTACAGGTTCCCGCGCAGGACAAGCCGCGACAGGATATTCCAGAGGACGTCTCTCGCCGACAAGCAGATACGGACCCCAACATAACAAAGTTATTCCCCTTAGCAAGTGGCAGATATCTCAGCTATGAACACATCACTCTCTGGAGGATTCCGTAAACTGTTAATTAAATAGTTTTATAGACCCAGAAGCAGGAATAAAGGAATAAATTCTTGTGAAGACGATCCAGAAACAAAATTCTAGGATGGTCTATCTTGGGACTTGACGGAAAACACTTGAAAAATGCCATAGCTACAACTTTAAAAGCTACCAGAAACATCTTGAAACTAATTCGTACTTCGGTGTTATTTGCGTGAGAGATTTGAAAGTATCATCCTCGCACTTTTTCCAAAGGGACTCTGATTGCACTCAATGTGTGGAATATCAGTCAAATAACCAATACTCTCCCAGGGTTCGCATGTGTACTATAATTGATTTAAATCACTCAATTACTATAATCATATCCTCCAAGGAAAGCAAAGGACTTGAATTGGTGTCCAGAAGCTGATCACCCAACAGTGATTGTCTATATAAATGGCTTCACATAAATCTGTTGACATGATATCTTCTCTTTCTTCAAAATTTTGTTGAGCACCTTCGGTCACTCTCTGCAGAAAAGATTCCTGAAAATGTTTGAAGAATTTTGTGGCCAAAGATCTCTTAGAAATATTTCACGTAGTAAAGTTCCCCACACTTTCATTGTCTCTAAGAACATTTGTGGAATTCTGAAGAATATCGGGAGAAATTTTTGTATGATTAGAATATTCAGATATCTTTAACGAATTTCCAAATATGTTTGACGGATCTTATAGAGCATCGCTTCATGTCTTTAAAGATAACTATAAAACCCCGTAACTGAATGAGAATAAAGTTAAAAACGTTCTTCATATCTAAGGAACTCTGCGGAGTTCTTCTCAGGATTACTTCAAAGAAAGAAGGTTGAAATAGAAACATACTTTCAGGAATTTAAGGAGGAGTTTGATGCAGGGAGGAGTCATAAGAAAAAGTCTTGGGTCCGCTGAAATAATGTCACTGTTTCTTGTTGCAGATATCTTCAGGTTCTTGAAAGAAAACCTTCTTATAAAATGTTTCAGTCTCGCATCATATTTAGCCCCTCTGAAGAATATCCAAAAATGTCTGAAGAACCTTGTGCAACATATTTCCAAATCTTATTTCATTATTATTCGCTCAGACTGCTTACGATAAACTTGTCAACAAGCACATCCTGAAATATAATGAATAGCTTCTCCGACATCTCGAAGGATCACCTCTGGATTAGGCTTAACAATCTTAGAAGAATATTGGAGAACATCTCTCCAGGTCAGTGCGTATAGAACACACTTCTCATAAGTAGATTCCGAGTGCCTCGAAGAACCTTTGCGGAATCTCTGTAAAATTGCTGACACTTTCTGCCGACTTTGGTAAAACCCTTTCCTTTGTAGGACCTCAAAAAGTTTCTGAAGAACCTTGTGCAACATATTTCCAAATCTTATTTCATGACTCGGTCAGACCGCTGACGATTAACTTGCCTACAAGCATATCCTGAAATATAATGAATAGCTTCTCAGACATCTCGAAGGATCGCCTCTGGATTAGGCCTAAGAATCTTAGAAGAATATTGCAGTACATCTCTCCAAGTCGTTGCATTTAGAGCACACTTCTCATAAGTAGATTCCGAGTGCCTCGAAGAACCTTTGCGGAATCTCTGTAAAATTGCTGACAGTTTCTGCCGACTTTGGTAAAACCTTTCTCTAGATCGCTACACACAGTTCAAGCAACACAAGCCTTTTTGTATGTTCCACAATTCCACTCTTACCATCCACAATAGATTTCTACAGATAAAACAAAGCGTAAATAATACAATTATTCCATATTTTTCATTAAAATTATGCGACCTTTATCACAATTTGTCAATGTTACTAATTGAACAAAAAAGTCCTTCAGAAGAGAAAGAGTGCGAGACAGAGAGAGAGACAGAATAGCGGCAAAGCATTTCCCTTCAACTAATTACAATTTTATGATACTCCCAGCAAATAAAACTGCAATTCCAGCAGCCGCAGCCGCAACAACGGAAAACGAAAGAGGCTGGATACGAACCACGCCAACAGAAACCGTAACAAACAAGAAAGGAAGATGCGGGGGGGGGGGGGGGGTGCAAGGAGTCGCATAAATTAAAACGCTTTTTATTGTGTTTTAAGATGACAGCGTTGCATGCTAAAAGGACAATATAAAAACGCAACACCGCAGGAAATTTGTGCGAGCTCGGGAAATGCGAGTGAAATAAATTGCACACAATAATTTGATGCGAACTGAAACAACACAAAAATCCGCGCTGGCAGGTGTGCCACATGCGGCAGCTGTGATTACTGCTCCGCCACACAGAGATGCGTCGTTGTGCACTTTATGCGATTGCATTATATTCGCATTACTGATGAAGCAGTCGGCAGCGTTGGATTTATTGGTACGTCAACCGAACTAATAACGAACATTTAAATGCTTTTAACTCCGAAACTTAGGGGAAGAGAGAGGAATTTATGGCAGGAATTAGCAGGAATTTATGACAGGACGTTACGAAAATGTGAATAATTCTGGGAAATATATTCCCAATATTGATTGGCACTTCAAATACTTCAATTATATGTTTGATTAACCCCTAACCAAGTGAAGCGAACATGAACCTCGTCATAATAGAGAACAAATATGTTATTATAGTGGGTGGAACGCACGAGGGGAAATGCCACTTTTTGATCATGAAGAAGCTAGTTCGATATTCATCACTAAACCATGAAGGATTATCTATCTCAAAATATAATGAAAATTTGCTGAAAGTTATTGGTATCTAATATGAATTTGTTAATATAAGGCTTGTGGAAGACGTTGGGTTGAATAGGTGCTGGCTAAAGATATTACCATGAAACTATTACACTTTTTGTAAAACACTCCTCGATCCATAATTCCCAAAATCCTCGTCCATAATTCCAAAAATCCTCGTCCATAATTCCAAAAATCCTCGTCCATAATTTGTTATATCCAATTTCTAGCCTCTTACAGATCAGAAATATTCAGAAACTCTTTTGTGGATTGGGAAATCTTCATAGAGACACAGTCGTTCAGACTTGTGTCCGCTGAAACCAGCCCTGATTGCCAACTTCCCAACATTTTCTTGTGGAAATGAGAGTATGAATTGCACATTGAGGTGGACTCAAACGTAGCTGACGGTGGTGCTTTACGGGTTAGCGTAGTTCTGGCCTATGGTATAATCGTCCCAGTGTCCCTGCAAGTTCACTTAACAAGGACTTCAATAATTTTCCTAAAATGCTTCCTTTTCATTTAGAACAGTGCTTCTTGCTTGGTATTTAATATCACATAGTACACGTCGGATGAGTCCTTGCGATACAAATAGCGGAAATAAGCTATTCACACATGAGAAATTGCATTAATTCCTTGTACCCAGTTGTCAACATGATGAATAACCACATTGGTCCAGTGACAGCACCGCCAATGTTCCCAATGCAATTGCATTCTGAAGACATTCGCAATAGTTCCACTTTTTCTTCTAAACCTTCCTTCTTCTTTTAATTTGCAATCGAACTGAATTGCCGCAGCGCATGCTCTTTTATTTATTTCACCCGCTGTCGAGATCATTTAAACACATTCCAGCACTAACTCCAGTAGTATAAAAAAGTAAAATAGATAGTACTGTTAATGTATCGTTCTATTTTACTCTTCATTTATGGCGCATAATATGAGAGAAAGATAAGTTTTCACTAAAGATTTACCACTAAGGACCTTTCCCTAAAAACTTGTCTTTAGTAACTTATCACTAGGGAATTACCACTATTTAAGTATAGTATTTAACGTTCATTCACGCTTAGTCATGAATAAAAAAATACTATTTAGTCACAATATTAATTGGCTTCAACCCAGTAACAAAGTGGGCAGCCCCATGAGACATGGTGCTCCGTCAATACTGCTTTTAGCCGGTCAGACCATAAATTGTGCTCACTTTCTTCTGGCTCTTGAGTCCTCTATTCCAACTATATTTAGACTTCGGTTAGGTTCAGGCCTTTCGATATTGTGCATCTTATTTCTCCAAGGTTGTAGTTGAAGCCATTGTTAGCAGGAGATTCTTAATTTTGGTTATCTCATAATTTTCCACTAAGCCTTCCCTCATGAAGTAAAATATGCCTATCAATGCAGGCGTTCACCGATTCGCTTTGTCGTCATCAGATTCGATAGACGCTTTGTTGTGGACTGTGATTTCTGGCAAGAAAAATGGTGAGAGAGACTCAAGTAAATTATTTTGGGAGTCTTTGAGAAACCTTCCAGGACTTGTAGACCCTATGCGGAGAGAGTGAGTGGCTGATAAATTGTATCTGAGCTGGTTTTAATTTCGCTACAACTGCAACATTTAATTTAAAAACATTCATGGAGTTACTCGTACCACGAGTGGGTGTGAATGAATCCTCTTATGTGGGAATGAATGCTTCATTAGTTAGGGATGTCAGTCTGTTTAATGCTCGTACCAAATTAAGTTCCATTCGATTCATTACAAGAACAGGCACGCGTGATTGACAAGTATAAATGTCATGTAAACGTCAATTGTCAATTTGTGCACAAACTACGGAAGCAATCGTTTTTCTGAAATGGCGTTAAACACATTTCCCCCTCGCCTCTCTCTGTCACTCTGCTGCTGTGTCACATCCATGCACTCCCTGTCTCGCTCCCTGGGTACGCATTAAAATAATTTCTGCCATTGTGAGACGGTGCCGTGTGCGGCACACTAAATCGGATCAAATTTAGATTTATGTGTTTCACGTCAAAAATAAATGGATTTTACATGTTGCCCACACACACACACACACAGACTGCAGCAGCAGCAACAACAACAACAACATGCAAAACATTGAAATGACATTTACCCAAAAAGCCCATGCAAAAAGGTGCAAAACACATCCAGGCAAATGTGAGCTGAGTCCAGGTGGTGGCAAAAAAATCGCGTGGTGGCTGGGCTGCCACTAGGATATTCGCTAGGATATACGAGAATGTGTTAAACACATGAAGGCAGCGAGACCCGCTCTGCACGGCATGAGCAACAACACGAAATGAGCTTGCGTAAGAAATCAATCTAAATGATAAATAGCTAAATCCGCTTAAGGCTAAAAAGACTGTGAAGGAAAGAATTTGCGCCACAGCAAATCTGACAAATCTGACACGTACTCGTACATAACTTGCTGCGACCTTGAGTTTAAACTTGAGCGCTGCTATCTTCCAGAGCCACATTATTGTTGTTGTTGTCGTTGTTGTCGTCATGGTCCGTCACACAATTTATCAAACATTCTTTTTCCCATTTGTCCTGCTAATTTGTTTGTTCTCTTAAATTAAAATAAAATTTCCAACAAAAATTTTATATTCCTTACAAATTTGGTGGTCCTTTTTTAAAGCGATTTTTTTTTTATAATTTTTCAGCATACATTTATGAGAACTCTCTCGTGATGAGAATAAACACATCACCAGCGAAAACAGAGGAAACCCCAGCTGGGTACGTTTTGTTATCGGTCCGTCAGCAGGCAGCATAAAAAGATGATTTTTAATTTCTGTGCGGCAGCTGCTTTTGAAGTTTCAGCCTCTGCCCTCATGGCCGTCCTACCAGTAACAACCCAACTGCCCACCTCCCCTTAAACACCGACACCATCACTCACAGCTGAAATCGCGACCAGCGGAGCCGAGCAGCAGTCAGGCATGTGTGCACATGACTCACACGTAAACGCAAATGTAGTAACCTTAGAGCCAGGGCCACGTGAACCGCCATTGTTGTTGTTGTTGTTGGTCGTACAAATTTCGCCAGGAAGTTTCGGATTTCTCCTTGAAAGTTACATTCGCACAGAAAAAGAAAAATAAAAGAAATGGCAGCAAAATTAAGCACGAGCAAAATAAAGCACAGGAAAGGAAGCGCGCTTACACGCACACACATACACACACGCACACACATACTTACATACAGAGGCTTGGTAAGCTTTGTTGTGATCGCTTCGCAAGGCAGCAAGGCTCATAAGGAGCAAATGACGGGGAAACTCAGCCAATTGGAAGGAATTTACAATTTTGCCAATTTCGCATTCGGTTTAGCTGCGTCGCTATGTTTTGTAGCAGAAATGAAACAAATAGCGCCACAATCCAAGCGGCTGGAAGACTTCTGTGGATTTGTGTATATATGTGTGTGTGTGTGTGTGTGTGTGTGTGTGTGTGTGTGTGCGGAACATGTATTGCAAGTAATGGCGCTAGCGGATGGCCTACAAATGGCATTGTGAAAATGCACAGAGGAGACCGGCCCAGGAGCGGTGCTGAGGTAACGAATTCCAAAGAAACGACTAGCTAAGGACATTTAAGGAAAGTTTATGTTTAAAAACAAAAATTTTGGTTTATTTTCAGTTTGGAATTGTTGCAGGTCCCAGTGAGAGCAGAGCAGCTGTAGACAATTATTGCTGGTAAGTCGCTGAGCAGAAAGAACACCCAACTAGGTCACTACGAATGAGTATATGTGACGTCATTAAGAGCCTTGAAATGATTACCAAATGTACAAATTTGAAAAAAGTGGTTTTCTAATTTAGGCCATTATTGGTTATCCTAGACGAACATTTTGCCTTGCGATCTCCGCCATCATTGCTATCATCAACGCAGCTCACTGCTCTTAGGACCGGGGTGAAGTATTGTAATAGGTCTGGCATTTCTCTATCATGTTCTCAATGCTTTTAACTTCTTGATATGAAATACCAGACCTTCTGTCTTTATGTTCTTGGGAGTGTGTAGCAGAAGAGTGTAATCAAACAATCCAGAAGGACTGAGAAGAGTAGAGGGAGAATTCGATATGAACACAGTAGAATAACGAACCAAATAGTCGGAGTAGCACATACACAATCAAAAAACGCTGGCAAGTAGCTCTCCTACTGAAGTTGTCCAAGGACTAATCGTAGTAGGAGAGCCATTGGCAGAATATGGTAAGGAATGGGTCGCTGATATTTCTATTCTGTCATACAAATTTTTGAGCTTCTGATATACTCGCAGACCCACTCAATTCAGTGCTCGCTCTATGGGAACATGTTTTATTGAAACGCTTACAATTTGGGCTTGTTTCGAATATTGTTTTAATTTGTCCATTCATTTTACACACAACAACCTGTCTTGAGCGCTCATAGCAGGTTGCCCCTTCACTATCTAAACAAAGCTATTTTCTATACAAAAAATCGGAGAGTGGGTGTGAAAATCAGCTCTATTTCTTTTCAATGGTTCACAAACAAAATTTTCGAGGTTCTTAATTCCCTACTAGACCAGCAAGCCACCTAATGAGAAATATCCTTGCAAAGCAGAGAAATACAAGTGTTGTGGCATGGCCAAAACCGCAGTCTAGACGTTGGACATATCAATCATAGACAGAAACCGCTGTCGAAAAACAATTTCTGCCAACAAACAATTTCAAATGGAAGAGGACGAGAAAAACAAAAGAAAAATGACCGAACAAATCCAAAGACTATTAAAAAAAAGTCGACCTCAAATATTTACGCAAAGCAGCAGATTGCAAGAGTTCACTCACATTGATAGGTTGCAAGTCGGCGCATCAATCAAACGCCTTCACTTGGAACCACAGAAAAAGTGGCCAAACACAGATGGAAAAAAGGAACCATCACTGTTAACTCTGGATATAGGAAAATTCAATTTTAACTCCTTCCGCGTTATTACGTTGTTATCCTGCCTGGAAATACCAACTCACGAGTATCCTGTGCTGACGATATAAAATTTCAACGTAGACAATTTGTCTGTGTCACGTCGCTGCGGTGGCAAGTCAGGGCGCGCACACAAAATGGCACCTCAAAAACAAGCTTCACCTAAAAAAGCAAATCCCACACATACATACACATTCATACACACACAGGATACTTGTGTATGTTTGTGGTGTTGTGGGCAAGGAAAAAACCCATAAAAGCTGGCAAATAATTTAGAGAGACTGAGTAAATCCTTAACGGAAGTGCCAACAAGACGTACAAAAAATACACCAAACAGCACCAAGAAAACAAAGAATTTTCCACTTATTCCACATGTGAAAACTTTCGTCAGGACATCATCTGTCTGTGTGTGACTGTCGGTTGTATGGGAGTCCTTTGCGCCAAATACTTTATACAAATACACTCGAAGGCACGCTTCACCATCTAAGGGCAACACAACTGAACCCTTTGATGGCATACCATTACGGCTTCGCAAAATCCCTTTTCGCCTTAGGGGCGCACACACACAAAAAGTAAAAACACAAATTTTCAAATCCTTGTTTATGACAATGTTGAAGAAATTGAAAAATTCCACAGTTTTCTGTGTATCATGTACATGCGTATGGCCATGTATGTGTTTGTGTGTTTGTGTATAGATGTGTGTGTGTTTGGAGCAGAAATTTGTTCAACCAATTACAAAACCAAAAATCGCACCGCATACGCCATGAACGGGCGCATATATTACCCGGCTTACATATATAACCCATAATATATGTTGTGAATGTCCTTGCGGACCTACAAATGAGTACGTACGTGCGCCTAGAACTGCTTGCTAGCCTGTTTCAACTTTTGCTGTGCTCTGCATATGCTTAACTGGGCTGGTGGGCTCATGTGCTCGTGGGCTGGTAGGCTCATGGGCTCGTAATGTGTGCGAGCGTGTGCCGCTCTTTGACCAAATTTAATAAATCAATTGGCTTAAGCAATTCAAATGTCGGAAACAGCCATAAAGGCCAAGCATAAAGGAGCCGTTTAGGTGCCAGCGTGTGAGTGACTTTCTGTACATGTGTGGGTACGTGAGTTAGAGGCACCAAATATTGTGCTAGTAAGTACCATCGAGCCTGCTACGGAAGATGTGCCGCATATGCAAAATATTTGAATTTGCAAATGTTGAGAGCCGGCGGGGCGTATGAGTGACATTGATTACAAAATGCGGGGGGAACTTAATATACAAGAAAGCAATTGCCATCCCTACTACCAACTCTCTACAGCTTTCTTTGCTGCTTAAGCTTCACATGTCACATGGTTGTAGTGCCAGTAAAATTGTGTGGCTCTGACTTTGTGTGGAAAGAGCGTTTCGAGGTGAGATGTTATTTAACTTCAAAAAGTTGGTCAAATTCTTTGTTAACATGTTCAGGTGCCAGTGTGTCATACCAACAAATATGAAATTGAAAGTCGAAAGCAGTCACATAAACCAAAGTAGAGCTATTTCCTTTCACGCTAACAAAATTTTAGTTGCTTTTTGTATGTCCAAGGTACTCCTTTGAAAAGGATTAAAGCGTGTACTCACTTTATGCACATATTTTGACTCCATAAAGGAGTCGTGGTGTATTTCTATCTTCATTGCCTTAGACTATATTTAGTAAATTTCGTATGTGGCGACTTTCATATCAAATATATGGAGATCTTCATGAATTAGGACATAAACATTTCCTGGATCCCGAGACAGTCATAATTTTATAGGAATTTAAGGAAGTCTCTCAATGAAATATGTTGGCCAAAAATCATTTGAGGTTATTCTTACGCGAAATATTTGCTGCTTTGTACGGGTTAGTTTGAAAGGAATTGAAGATCTGGAGTACCAGACGAGTTCACCATCATCTTCAGGTGCCTCAGTATTTGCAATTAAATTTCTACAGTGTATTAACCAAAAAAGCTCTTCACGAATTCTCACTAGATCCTGATGAAATAACCACTGAGCTGTATAGATTTCAAGCTGAGCTGCTCCTTTTAAAGGACAGCCACTTAAATTCCGTTAAATTAAAATTAAACAAAATGCATGTGAGCTGGGAAAAATTAAACGCTACTAGTGTCCACACTAAACAGGCTGCTAGCTAGACCCCTTCCTTTAAATTCGACTCAATTTGTTCCTATGTTTTTTTCTTATTCAGGCCAACTCATTACATCCGGCAAACAGCATCCGCAACGCAGCCACCCGCTCGCCATTGTAGTTGGCATTTTTTCATGCCACTAAACACGGACGGGCATATACGCGACATGTCCTTTTAATTAATGTGCTGCACATCCAATTTCTGGCAAGTTGGGCCGTAAAATCATATTACGAAAATTTTTGTCGCCTTTTTAATAGCGCCACACAGTGAACGGTGAAATGCTCCACAGCTGACATCGGGCAGAGCCAACACCAACAAAAAGAATGGAAACTCTACCAAAATAGAAAAAACTTCGAAATTAGTGCATTTTTTCGCTGAGCAATAAAATGGGCAAAAGTTGGTCGCATCGTTGGTTGGTTGGTTGGATGGCTGGGCTGGGCTGGTTGGTTGGATGGTTGGGCTGGGCTGGTTCGTTGGTTGATTGCTAGCTCGCTGCTAGTGCCGCCGCCTGCTGTCGTCGTTGCCTTGGCGTAACTCTTGCAATTAGAACAAAAAAGCAACTCACTGGCTGGCAGGCAGGCAGGCAAGCAGCCAGGCACTCTAATGACGCTCATTTTGCACATAACCTAAATAGTGCCAGGCTGCAAGGACCAAGTTTAAAATGTTTGGATTTAAAAGCCAACACGCTGAAGTAAGTTAAATAACCGCACATTACCGACGAGCCGTGCGGAGGTTGTGGAATTTTTCACACACATTGTGCAACTTTCAATGGTCAAAGTGTGTCAGAATCCGTTTTATGTGTGCAGATTCGGTTTTGTTGATACAGGACAATCTGGATGCTCGTAATTTCCATTTGTTGGCTTTTAAGTGAATTAAAAGGACACACCGGATAAGGAATGTAGGGTAATATATGTAAGTAAATAGTATTGTAGGAGGTTGTTTTAGTTGGATTGGTTGGAATGTTGATTACTTAGAGTAAATGCTCCTTGAATGGATTGCTGGGGTATAATAGAGAGTAATATCCAGGATACGAAATTCAATGCATTTGATTACCTCATAGGATCAGAAAAGTATCTTCCTACCAGCTTTTGATGGTATACCATATAACAGCGACAGAGTTATGTGACAGCTTGAAAGCACTCACAATGCAAGAGGCATAAAGCAATTTCTTCAATACAAAAATACCAACTACCTACCTTAGGGAGAAAAGAGTCCTCCAACCTGTCTGAGGAATCGAAGAGTTCGAGTGTAGAAATGAACAAGTAAACTCGTACTCAAGAAATACCTATCCAACAAAAGCTTGTTGCTCGGTTAATTACAGAGATAGGATGATGTAGTGTAACCGTAGCCTTTGACTGGTGGATGGTGGTTCAGATCCGGAGTTGAGATTTGGGTTCATACTTAACACACCATGCCTCAAACAATCCCTTTCAAGAAAGACACTGGGATTATTTCAATGGTCTCCGTATGTGTCTCGAGATCCATTTATGGATCCTATTAAAGTTAATGATTCCTCACACCTATCTGTTTGTGATATCCTTCCTTCATGTACCCTGCAGCCCACATATTTTGATATGTTGAACTTTTCTATCAGCATTCTCATTTCTGTCAGTCAATAAGAAGCAAAGCAAAGAAGTCCTACTTTGAAATAGAACACATTTCAAGGTTCTAATGTGAATCGTTAAGTCTCAATATTCAAATACCACTTAACCATAGTACAATGGGCGTCAATGCCTGACTGCTTGGAGCGCTCCTCCTTCGGCGGTTCTCCGGCATACCCCCACCACTTAACCAAAATGATAATGACAATGGGGAAATCATGGGAGGAATAGTTGGTAAAGAATGGCAGTACTATCTGCACAATAGATCTATCATGTAGCGGTGCTCTTTTAGCCTGTTAAATAATAATAGCAGTACTATGAAGGGCAATGGGCATCAATACCTGAGTGCTTGGAGATCTCCTGCTCGTACGGTTCTCCGGCCTATCCCACACACTATAGAAACACCCTGCCATGCCACAAAAGTGGAAAGTCCTAAACCAAGTGCTATAAAAGCAATAGTGCAATGGGCATCAATACCTGAATCCGTGGAGACCTCCTTCTTGGGCGGTTCTCCGGCCTATCCCACACACTATAGAAACACCTGCCATGCCACAAAAGTGGAAAGTCCTAAACCAAGTGCTATAAAAGCAATAGTGCAATGGGCATCAATACCTGAATCCGTGGAGACCTCCTTCTTGGGCGGTTCTCCGGCCTATCCCACACACTATAGAAATACCCTGCCATGCCACAAAAGTGGAAAGTCCTAAACCAGGTCTATTGGAAGAACCTCTTTAATTCTCCGATATCTATTAATCCACACCGAATGAAGTGGCCAGTCATAGACTTAAGCCCTCACCTATTCCAGTGATAGTTCAAGGACATTTCTGATACTATTTTCAAATAAGTATTTAAGTAAAATTCATAAGAAAATATTATGAATCATTTTTGGCAAAGAAAAGAAGTGTACGCGCAATTTTCCTTTTGTTTTCAGCAAGTTTTCCTCGACGACGGTCATCATTAAAACGTGTCCCATGGTTTATGGGCAAAGTTCCGCCAGAAACAGGAAACTTTAATACGTAAAACTGAAATATTTTTCTTTATAGATCTTTTGAAAGCGACCGAACAGCGGCAGTCCCCAAGTCGTTTTTCATAATGCACCACCCGGCCCAGTGTGTGGCTCTGTGGGACTGCGGTTGTGAATGGGTGTGTATGTGTGTGTGTCGCGTGCTGTGTGCGAGAGAGAGTTTCCGCTTCCTGTTATGCCATGGCGGCGCTGTCTAAGATGTCATTTGTGCAACCGAGTGCAAAATTTTCAACGAGCACTGAGTCGGAATTGAATGCATCCAGGGAGAAGGTCGTCGGTAGTCGGTCGCTGCTGGTTCGATAGGGATCAACAGAAACACATACAATTCGTATTAAGCAGAAAAAGAAATTATATTTTAAATATTTCACTGATTACACAACCGAGCAGAGTGTTGTTTAAAATTTTAACGAGCAAGAGTCATAACTGTAAATGTTTGAACAACATCATGGCAGGGCGGAGGCAGGGGAGTATACAGCAGTCAGTTTGGATACAGCCAGAAGGCTAATCAACCACTGGCATCAGCACAAAATGTAACAACAAGACAACAGGACAAAATCTCTTCGACCACTCCGGTTGGGGGACCGGAGTTAATGCTAACGAGCTTTGCCACATGAAACGGAAGACTGAACTGGTGTGTCGGGAAGCAGGCAAGCAGTGGAGGATTGTGAGAGGTTACGACAGCTCGAATCTCCCAAGCGTAGTAAAATCATTGCACTTGTATGTGCAGGGATCGACGACAAATTTTCAACATACACACAAAATACTGAGTTTCCTTGCTAGCAAAGCAAAACATATCCTTCCAGTTGAAATCCTTTTAAAGGGAATTTTAATCTTTTATATTACTGCAAACAAAATGGAAATGAATTTGTTAAAATTCACATATTTAAATGCAACTATATGCAAAGGAAGTGCATTTACTTGTGGGAGTGTTGCTGATATTATTGTGGCGAAATGCAAGCTTGTGTTTGTGCTGTTGTTAGTTTGCATGATGATAATGATTATATGATGATGATGATGATGATGATGATGGTGGTGATGATGGTGATGATGATGATGATGATGGTAATGATGGTGATGGTGGAGATGATGCCTTGCCTTGCCACAAACATAAATACAAGTTTGGTTTAAAACTCAAACTTTTCGTTTCATTTTCATTTTACAGCAGCGGAGTTAGCAAGGACTAAAGTGACTTTTGGGATTTTTCTTTTAAATGTTTGATTTCGTTAAGTGCGTAGAGTTATCTTCATACAATTACACTGAAAAACATTCGAGCTTAGATTATGGTAATTAGGGAAAGTGAGAATTCCAATTCGAGGTCAACTCGGACATCGCAGTCAGCGAAGTTATCCTTCAGTAAAATAATGATTTTCTAATTAGACCCTTTCTTCTGCGTAACTCCACAAATGAAAATCTGAGGAAATCATGGTAGCCAACAGATCTCGCCAAACCTTGGAATCAAATATCCGTAGAAACTTTTAATAGATCATCGATCGTAGATTCCTTCATGAACTGTGTTTCATGTATTGCTGACCTTATCTTCCCAAGGAGAATTTACTCCACCATTGTATGTGAAGTCTGTTACTCGTAATATATTTTGCTCTAGATAAACTGGGCGAGGACTCGGTCAGTAGTGCCTAATACAGTAGCAGTCTATTCAATATAAGATTCTTTTATATTTTTATTAAGTTTAAATTTTTTATGTTTTATGTCCTTGTAAATTTTGTGAATATAATGTTATTTGTTTGTTTCTAAAGAATTTAAACAAAATTTTTGTACCTCCCAATTTTTGTGGTTCTCTTTTTTCAGTGTACTGCGGCCACATTTTAAGTGGTTGCTTTCTTGTACAGGATTTTCTGAAAATTAAAAACCTTTTAATTTCCCAGCATTTCATGAGTGTATGTGTGTGTGTGTGTGTGTGCCTTGTTAGGGCTAAGACCGACTTCTGTTGCCTGAAAACGGAACAGACACGGTTCGGTAAAAGCCAATTCAAGAATTTTGTAATTGGAAAAGTTTTCACAAAACACAAAAGTCTAAAATGTCAAAATGTTGTTTATTATTGCCAATACACACATGTGAATGTGTATATGTGTGTGTGTGTGTGTGTGTGTTCGAAAGTGTGTTTTCGTCTGGCCTACATTAATACAGTTGTGTTTGCTGGGAAGGATATTCGTTGGAGTAGTTGTCCAAACTCATTTCGTAGTTTATGCGGCAAACTTCCGCTTTGTTCCATTTTAAAGTTTCAATATGGCCACTGCCGTTCCTTTCAGCTCGCTCTGCTGGTGTCGTTTACAGTTCCCCAAATGTTTATCCTGCCTATCATATTTTCTCACTGAAATGGCCTTTCAATTTGTGAACCTAATTTTCAAAAATGTTTTAAAATGCAGGTCAATTCTTGGCATACATCAATTATCCTTCGACGAGTATGATGTGAAGATGTGGAGTTAAGGTTAGTGTAAGAAGAATATCTGTTTAAAGTATATTTAAATTATTTATTATTAAGCATAATTATAATTACAAACTATAAAGTAAAGATAACTAGTGCAGGGCTGTCGGCTTTTAAGTTATAGGTTGAGGTCTTAAGATAATGAAAATCAGCTCTTGAACTTAATTCGATATTAAAAATGTATCCGTAGTACCCGTAGTTAATCCTTCTAGGACATTTATTGACACAATTCGAGATGTATTTGAACCCGAATGGTAGTGAAATTGATCTGCAAAAGCTTACTTGGAACGAAGGTCAAACAAATCCTGCTCTTTATTTGGGCTTTCAAATGGTTTCACGAGTAAAGTAGGGGTGCAGTGTTACACGGTTGTATCGCAATAGACCCACAGTGGTCTAAGTGAGACTGACTACCCAGAAAACCTAAACTAACCTTACTTGGGCTTTCTCTGAACTTTGTCACACTTTGCCGTGAGTTCTTGAGAAATCTGCTATCTCTGTATGACTTGAAATCCAATGATTCTTCGTACCCGCAGTTGAAAGTCATTTATTTGGGCTTTACTCAAATGATTGAAAGATTTCACCATATATTCAATAGATTTCAACCAGTTCTGAATGACCTACAATTCAATAATTGCTCAATCGGGTACTGGCCATTACTTTACTTGGAGTTGTCTATGGATGGGGACTCACTTCACCGAATCCTTGAGATACTTCTCTTCCCATCTCTCTAGAGAACTTCCTATAAATTGCCTCAATCGAGCAATTAACATGAATGTGTTGGGCTTTACCCTATATTCTTGAGACTTATATCCATATACTCTCTCTAAGATATGGAGTTCACTCACTAAATCAGGGGAACATTAATTTATTGGATTTTTCTAAGCACTTCGCCACACTTTATTGATATATTGGTCACCACTGGAACTTGTCTGAGTCCAGGTTTTCTTTAAAAAAATAATAGAAAAGGATTTGATTCCTTAGTCAGTGCCATTATTCGTTGTTTGATATTCAAAAGTGCATAATCCTTGTACAGCAGTAAAATTGCGTTTCTTCGGACATTCCTTGGCATGGATCACAGTACATTATTAGACAGGTATGTGGTTTTGAGGGTCCTCGTCTGTCCCTCAAAGCACTGATAATAAAATGTCCAGAACAATTCTCAGATTATCAACTCGCTGCGTTGGAACTGTTTACAATTGCTCAAGTTCTTTAGTACTTTTAATCCTGTGATTCCACATTTCTCAGGACAAATCCATTGTTTCCGCCCCAACTACTCCCGAATGCGTTCGGTACGAATCCTAGACACAAATGGCAAAATATCACTTTGGTGTTGCAGAAAAAGGACTCGTGTATTCATATCTTCGCATAGAGTTATATTTGAATTTCCATCGTTCGATGACTGGCTGCGTGCTACGTCTTTGGAAGTTTATGCAATTCCCCTAAAACTTTTACAATTTCATGCATTTCTGATTAATGTCCACACTAAATGCAAACATTTGTCTAAAGTTCTGTGCAGATTGTCCACATGTGCATGTGTGTGTGTGTGTGTGTGTGGTGTGTACTGTAGATTTTTCTTTCGTTATGTGCTCATGTAAATGCGTCTCTACGGCATTCACCATGCCAACGAGTTGTAGCCGCAGGCAAATTGTTCAATCACTGGCCTCAATGAACACGAGAAGTGAAATGAAACGCATAAGGACAACTATTGCAAGAGTTCCCAGCTCCCGCACACACGCCCCCACGAACACAGGCATGGGCATGCATCCCATCCACAGCCTGGCTCAATGCAATGCAACTTAAACCAAATGCAGCAATTAAGCAAAAGTTTGTGCAAACATTTTCCTCGCTGGGTCCCAGATGAATATGCAAATTTTGCAGTGGCTTCTTCGGCAGCTTTGCAGAGTCTGTGTGGGAGTGGAAGTGGGTGAGGGTGAGTGAGTGCGTATGTTTGTGTGTGTCCTAAGCCTTCCTCGAGCCTGCCATATAACGCATGTTGTGCGACACAATTTGATGTCATCCAAATAATGGTGTCAAAGTTGTCCTTCTTGCGCCCATGTGTGTTGCGACTACGCCGGAGCTGGCGTTCGTTGCACATTTGCTCTCTTTGCAGGCCGGGGTTGGTGCAGTTTCTGTGAATGGTTGGCATTGTTTATGCTCGAAGCTTTGTATTTGCTTTGCTAACAGTTTCGGTTTTAGTTAGAGTTGTTTTTGTTTTTGTTTCTGTTTTTGTTGTGGGCCTACGAGTCCTCGTAGTTATATGAATAAATGAGTTTTCGTTCGGAGTTGTCCTTTTTCTTTTGCTTGGAGAGCTGTTGCTGGCTGGTTTAATAGAAGAATTTGCAGGAGTATGACAAAGTGCTTGAGTGACGCTCGCCCGACTCTGTTTGGGAACTTAAGTGAACTGTTTTTATAGCTACGCTCACTGAAAATTAACCTACACAAAGAATTCAATTGGAGCTCTGCGGTGGGACGTCGTTATGCAAGCGAGCACAGGTTGCTGCAAGTAGTGCGGATAGTCAGGGAACTAAACGGAAAACACTGAGAAACAGATACTACAAATTACTATGAAATGCACTTCATTTCCTACGATTAATGGAGGGAAATGGAGAGGAAGTTGGATTGTGTCTCACAACTAATTTTATTGATCTGAGGTGCGAATACAGGGTCGGTGTAATGAGTACCCATATTGAGGAAGAAAACCTATACACATTTCACCATTTTTCCACATAGTATCCTATCAAGGTCTTGAGACTTACTTAATCGTCTTTGTGTTCTACTTTTTGCACCTCTTCAGACAACTTAATATGCCAAAGTATCGGGAGTTGGCCTCTGTTTTCGCGATGAACTCTTCATTGGACCAGAACGTCTTTCCAACATTACTTTCTGTCATATTTGAAAGAAAAACTCCATTGCGGCATGTTTGCCAAATAAAGAGAATTCACAAAATGGTGCAGCAATTCTTAAGATCACTGGATAAGTTATACTTTGGCTACTGAGGTCCTGTGAAATGTTGCGTTGACATTCCATTGACAAAAATAATAGAGAAGAAATCAGTGAGAAACTCCCATCATGAGAAATCAATGAAATAACCAAGAAACAGATTTTGAGACACTAACACCATAGACAGCTATAGTTAGCTTGAGCTGCGAATGACACTCATTTTAGAGGCCTTTTTGAAACACTAAACCCTTGGAGAAATATGGATAACCTGGACTTGGAAGGACTCGTATTTTACACCACACTTTAAGACCCCAAGCCTAATGGGATCTATGGACAGCCTGAAATTCACAGGACACTCATTTTAGACGCCATTTTGCGACACTAAACCCTTGGAGGAATATGGTTAGCTGGACTTGAGAGGACTCTTCAATTATACCACATTTGAAGACACCAAATTCTTCGAGAGCTATGGACAGCCTTAAACTCGCAGGACACTATTTTTAGAACACTAAACCCTTGGAGGTATATGGTTAGCTTGGACTTGGAAGACTCGTATTTCACACCACACTTTAAGATCCCAAACCCTATGTGAGCTATGGACAGCCTGAAACTCACAGGACACTCTTTTTAAACGCCTTTTTGAATCACTAACTCCTGGGAGCAATATGGTTAGCCTGGACTTGGAAGGACTCTTATTTTATACCACATTATAAGACACCAAATCCTCTGAGAGCTATGGAGCAGAAATTCACAGGACACTCTTTTAAACGCATTTTTGTGGCACTAACTCCTGGGAGCAATATGGTTAGCCTGGACTTGGAAGGACTCTTCTTTTATACCACATTATAAGACACCAAACTCTATGAGAACTATGGATGGAACGAAATTCGCATTTCAGATCACATTTTAACGTTAACGTTTCAGATCACATTAAAGGTTTGGAAAAGCCACCGCTAGCCGTCTTCGATGGATCGTAGTAATTTACACCACATTTTAATAGACCAAACTCTTGGAGTACTACTGTTAACTTCGTCTTCGAAGGACTCACAATTCATCCATTCAAACAATTAGTAAATAAACAGAATTTTCAGTCTTTAAAATGTTAATTAAACGCATGAAAACGTTGTCACTACCAGAAGAGAATCGGCGCTGTAGAGGAAAATTTATGGAGTTGAAAATTGCACGTAGTACAGTGGACGTTTTCAGAGGAGCGCCTTAGAAAATACGGTAAGCAAAAGGCAATGTGATCACTTCAACTGGATGCGGCCGTAAAGTAAACGATGGAATTCAATTGAAGTACATTTCGTTTGATTTTCTTCACTTTTGCAATTTCAATGACCTTTCCACTCATTTATTTATTTAAATAATTTGAATTGCTATTGAAACAGAAATGCAAACGCAACCCATGCCATGGAAGCTGAAAAGCAAATATTTACCGGACAAATATTTACGTACCTCAGAAATGTTGAGCCTTAATATTGCCAAATATGAACTCCGACCCAAAGTAGAAAATTGAACATTAAATACGGAATGTAAAATAAATAAGAGCCAGAATAGATAAACAAGACACAAAGTATTGGCAAAAGTGCGACGAAGGCAGGCAAAGAAATGCTGCCTTTTGGCAGACCTGGTGGTCTGAGATGGTGAGCATCTCCCAAGTATGCTTGGAGACTACTCGTATATTAGCAGACTTAAAGAGCTTCATCAGCAATTCATTGATTTTGCTGTCGTTGCCGCTGACATTGCCAAGTGGAGGCAAGGAATATAATAATTAAATTTGCTGCTTGCAACACATTTCCATACTCGTACAATCCACAACAGAATTGCCTCATTTGAATGCATTATAAACTAATAAAAAGCTTCGTTAGAGTTAGAATCACACACACAAAACCCTCTCACACACGCATGCACACACCCACACACGGATGCAGAAGTCAAACAAGCTGAGGAAAACAAACAACAAAGTATTAAATGAAATGAAAGAAAAGTAAGGGAGGGGAAATGAAGGCAAAGGAAAGGATAAGTACACGCACTGTGCGTGTGGCGTATATAAATTCAATCACTACTGAAGCGCTGATATGTCGCGCGCTGCTTAAACAGAATTATGCGCACAAAAGCAAACAACTTTGGAGGCGGCGCAAGAGTGTGTCTATGAAAGTGTGTATGAGTGTATATGAGAGATTGTGGGAGGTTATGAGTTCTACGCCTCCTGGTGCATTAAAAACAGCAGCAGCAGCACCAGCAGCATCATCATCACCAGCAGCATCATCATCACGAGCAGTGTTTGCGCACATCCTTGCTTCCCAGAACGCTGCTAAACGCATCCGCCTCGGCGCACGACGGTCCGTGCAGTTTGTCATTGTTGCGCTCGAACAAAGCAAACGCTTATTGAGTCATCATCAACACAATGGCAAAATGCAAGTGTGTTTTTGTGTGCGTGCGTGTGCTTATGGGGTTGTGCGGCAAATGTGTTGTTACCATGCGGCTGAGCAATTGACACAACGATGCACCGCTGTTGATGGTGACGATGATGCATGGTTGCAGTAAAACAAAAGTGACAACTACTTAAAAACTTTTAAACAAAAACTTCTGCCACGGGTGGAAATTTAATAAAAATTGCAACAAAGGAAGCTGGGGAAAGGGAATAATGTGCATGATTCAAAATAGATTAACATAGTTGCAGTAGCAAGAGGACGACATATCGACACGGAGTCACACAATGAGCAGAGTTCGAAACTCATAAGGATGTGGAGCGTATGAGCGATAAAAGTGAACAGCGGTGCATGTTAAACAGGGATCATATTTGTGGTGCGTGATGTACGAAGCGCATTCTGGAACGTGTTTAAGTTTGGTGAACGTGATCCATTGATAAAATTTCGGGGGAACTTGATTAACTTCAGCGAATTGTGTCTGGATACAGAGCATTATTTGTTCAGACCGGCATGAAGAATATATATAACTGCATTGGACATTATTAACTGATGAAACGGATTGTTTAACGTGTTCAGCTTTGCAGAAGGTAGTGTGTAATATAGGCATCTGGCATCTGATCTGGTAGCGAGAAACATACTTCTAAGTACATCAACATAATTCCGTGTGATGTTAAATCTGATTACAGTAGATTGACTGTATTAAAGCTACTAAGAAAAAAGCTTTCTTTAAAAAGCTCACAAATTAAGCTCTATCAAAAAAACAGCTCTTTGACGGTTAATCAAAATAATATGTTTGTGCTGTTTCTTCACTAACAGCAATTTGCCCTCAAATGATTGCTATCGTCAAAGTTCTTGAATTTTTGGGTCTACTCCACCCTGTACCAGATTTTGCACACAATGACTGACCTCGCTATATCCCTACAATATTAAAGAATGGCAATTTCAATTTATTTTATTATAAAATATTAAATTACTCATAAGGTTTTGTTCCAAGAATTCTCGCTCAACAGTCCTCTTACGAGCTTGCAAAATTCATTCCACGTATTATCTGCTGAAATTTATGTTAAAATTAAGTTTGCCATCGCAACGAGAGACACAGAGAGACCTAGAAATAAGCGAGAGACAGGCAACACTTGATAAGATTTAATTAATTTGAAAATGATTAACCTACACCAAACGCATAAGCACGCACACATGCTCACTCTCTGAGGAGCTGCGTCCATGCTGCTGCAGCATATTTCCATTTACGGGTAGAGATGTACCAAAGTAATGTTTCGGTGTTGTAATACTCGATACTTAAGTGGGTATTCAGGTAATGAAAGTTGCTCCACGGAAGGTTCATTCACAAGTTTGAGAGATTTTTTGCGTAGATGCGATTTTCATAAGAGCCCAGTGCCACACAAAGAGATGGGGTGACAAAATACGCTCAAGTTGGGACCTATTATGTCTTTTTTGGAAGTCCGTTCTTTTTTATGTTCTGTTGGTTACTCCAAGGAGATTATAGTTAAAAGTTTTCCCCAAATATTTACAGAAAAACGATTTTATTTTTGGCCCTATAGCGACATGGCCTATGAAATACAAGGAAATGCGGATGAAAAAATGCACTCGGGTGGCGGACTAGCACATCTCTTTGGTAGTGCATTATTTTTTATGTTCTGCTGGTAGCACTATTTCAATCTCTTTGGGCATCATAGATCGATAGAGTTTCCGGAGTCTGTGAATGTAACAGGGGGAAAGTCTTTTTTATCTATTTCTGAGTATTCTTACAATAAAAATTCACTCTCTTAACGAAAAACTTTTCATGTGTCGACTCATAGATACCATTTTGTCATACTCAACTCTCTAGAATACGAGCTCCACCAGAGAAATCTAGCAAGGTAACCATTTTCTTCTCTGACTGAAGATGAGAATGTAGTGTGTTTTAAATGTTATTTCATTCGTATTGTTCTCACCAAGATTATAGTTAACTAGCATGGAAAAGAGGCAACTTGCATTAAGGTCCCTCAGAGTCAGTTACGGGGACTATTTTGCTCTCTTCCAGCACTATTTCCAACAAGGATCTCTTTAGCAGTTATCTGACTTAGACAGAATTACTATAAATAGAAGTAACGAATAATGCCAAAAGGAGTGATATTTCCCATCACTATCCACATGGCACACAGTTATAGTGTCTGGTTTTGTATTTAGTATTTTAGCCAACATCTTAATTTGTGCAACTTTATCAAAATGTCTTGGGTAATAAATTTAAATTGCATTACAATGTGCCACACACAGAGGAAGCTCGAAGCAGACAAGCAACGGAATCAACCAACCAACTTAACCCAGGTCTAAGTCACAAACACAGACACACTTGTACACTTACACACGCACACTTCTTCACACTATAAAACACTGTATTCCATCATCGTAGTTTGTCTGTTTACATTGTTATTGTAGTTGACTCGAGAGCACAGCAAAAGAGCCAAACAGTGAAAGACTGAAGAAGCATTTAATTAATTTGTCAAAAGAAACCCAAATGCGGAAAATTCATGCGAAGTATTCGCAGCATATGTGCAATATTTAGTAGGGGAACAACGGGCACGTAGAGAGCAGCAAATAGGGGGAGAGTTGTTGCAAGGAGACAGGCGGAAGCATGACTTCTAATATATGCGGTAACGGTAGTACAAAACAATAATTCGATTAGCGAGGATGTACTTGTATGGCAGCGCTGTGGATGCTCTTATCCTGAGGATAATGAGAGGAAATGCTGGTATACCCCGGTGTGAGGATTTCAGTTGATGATAACAATATCTTCAAATTGTTCGTCCTTTGTTGGTAATAGTTTGATTGGTTAAACTGGATCACTTTAAATGAAAACCAATTGGAACAGAAATGTATGGGGTCTCTCTACAGTCGTACTTCTACAATAACTACGCAAAATGTTGAGACGTGTTAACAAACTGAAAATAACAGATTCATTAATCGACTCTCTGGAGAGGAACTGGTATTTGCGAAGGAACTTTCTAAAATTAGTCCAAAGAATCTTCTTACCTTGATAGAGGAGACTAAGAAGCTTCAAGTGAACAAGAACCCTTAATTCTCTAAAAAGGGAAGAGTAATATGGCACGCCTTGTACATATCACTGGGAGTAACCCAATCATGAACAAACTCGTGATGGCAAACATTTCTAGAATGGGCCACACGATTTGAGACCTTCCACAGAAGTTATCCAAAGGACTCTTTTGATTGGCAATATTGTGATGACGCCGCTTTTTCATTATTCATAACAAAACATGAATAAACTTTAAATCCTGTTAAAAAACTAGTGATAATGGGAGATTACTAGAGAGAAGTCTATAATGAACAATCGTTAGACATTTGTGAAGCCAATGGCAATCATAAGTAATGCTGTCTCCTTTCCACTAATGGACTTATTTCTGGAAGTGGTTGAAATAAGCTTTAAAACATTCGAAATAAATAGAAGAGCGTGTGTCCTGACATCGTGAATTCAGTTGTAACTTGGAACCAGCAACACTAGGAGTGATGTGGGAGCAAAGTTAAACCATGTGGCAAAGTAATTTCACTGTTTTAAGAGTGCATAACTGGACAATTACTTACTGACTGCCGATGTCTGAGGGGCCAGGGATCAAAAACCAACTAATCACTTGTTAAGGATCTATCCTGCAGCTTCAATAAATCATAAAAGTTAATATTGCTGAGCTTTCGAGCTTCCTTGAAGCTCTGTACTTCAAGCACACATTTTATATGAGCACTTCCATAAGCCACCAACTTACTATTCAACTTTAAACGTAGCATGATTACTATCTAAATAGTTTCTATGACTTTAGACTTAAGCACTCGAAAATGTCCTTATGATGCCAACCCTACACACTCACACACTCAAACACTCGCTATCAAACCATGAATAATCAACGTAATTTGTATGTAGTTGTAAGTTGTCAATTTGAAGTGTTATTTGATGATGCTTCATTGATTTTTGGTGGTTGCTCTCTGCCAGAGCAATAAAGCCAGCAACAACAACAACAGCAACTGCAGCAACACTGACTACAAAACAGCACTTTCAAAATGCAGTTGATGATGCACACAGGCACACACACACGAGCACGAGCAGCAAGTGTCTATTGTGGCGTGCATGTTGCCGTGCGTGTCTGTCACTGCCTCGCTCGAGTATGTTGCTGACTTCGTGTCTTGTGGTTAAGTTAACTTAAACACAATTAAATTTTACTATCCTCTTGGCAATTTAAGGATGTGTATTTAAATATTAATTGCTATTATAAAAGCCGTACACAACTGCATGCAATTAGGGGAGATTTTAATGGATCTCTAGTAATGCTTTTTGTACACCGTTCGCCGCTGATGAAAAAGTTGACGGAAGGAGTACGGTTGCGAGTCCTGAAATACTATAATGCGGTTTAGTTGCCTTTGTGTAGATTGCCATTAAATTTGCGTTTAAAAATTCATTCAAGCAACGAGCGAGTGTACAAGGCGGTCCTTTCTTTTTGACAGCGAAAATGGATGCAGGCAAACCGCAAGAGTTGTGGTCCTTTTTCCCCTCTGTTCAAGCTAAATAAAAGCATTTATGCCTCATTCATGTGGTCAAGGAAATGTCAATGACAACTTTGCCGATTAAGGAGTTCAGACCCTTCTTCATTTCACATAGAAATCGAAAGAACAGATGCATAACCAGATGCTAGATCTGCTGGCTTAGTAGAACAATATCTTCAAGAGAAGAGACAGAACCAAATTTATTGTCAAAAGGAGTATGACAGAAGAAGACAGCAACAAATATATTGTCAAACGGAGTATGACAGAAAGAGACAGCAACACTAGTACTTTCTGGTAGGAGACTCATGGACCAAATAGATTAGAAAAACCAAATTGCCACAGCAGCATATTTACGGGATATCTATCACAAGAGCCACAAAAAACGTTCCACCATCATTGCTGAGGACTCCGCTGAACCTGCCTCGAAATCCACACAAAGCGTATAGAAAAAAATTGGAAAAATAGCGCATAAATGGAACAAATATATTTACGTAAATATGGGCGACTATATTAGAACAGTGGTCATGCCCAGTGTCCTTTGTGACGCTGCTATTTGTACAGAAAATATCCTACAGGGGCAATACAAAGTTCAAAATAGTTCCTGTGAACGAGATTTAGAAGTATGTGATTCCAAAGTGATGGCCTCCCATTAACTCGAATATATTCTGGTGCACTAATTGACTTTACTAATTGGTTTGCCTCCTTGGCAATGTGCCGTAATGCTCTATCGACCATATTAATCGTTCGTAAATTATACAACTTCGGTCAAGTCCTGGAAACAGTCGCATTGTTTGCACAGCTTCAACACTCAAATGGATGTCCCTGCTCACTCTCTCTCTCTATCTCTCTCTATCGCTCTCTCTCTCACACTGTTAAGCATCAATTTATTTGCCCAGAATTAATGTGAATTTATTCTACGAACCAGTGCCAATAATTGCAATTGTAGCCTTCCTCTCTGTCTCGTGCGCTGTGCTATTTTAAATTAACTTTTATCCTTCGCAACACTCCCGCTTAATTTGGCTCCTTATCCTTTCTCACTTTAGGCAAACTCGACGACAAAATAAATTAACTAAAGAGCGAGTTAAACTTAATAAAGAACGTGTCGATATTTGCATACACAAACAGTCGATAGTCCGCGGAAGGCGAGGACCACCCCAACATTTGGCACATGCTCCTACACCATCAGCCCACTCGCTCGCTATCAAATCTAAGCATCGGCGTCTGCCACCGCCCGAACTCTCCGCTGCATAACAAAGCATTGCAGCAGTGCTCCATTTCATTTTTATATGCTTGTAGCACTTTCCAGAACGGAATCGAACAGAGAAGCGAGCGAACATACACACAATCACACACACACACACACACACACACACACACAAAGAAGGGGGATACGGGGTAAGAAAAAAGCAAATGCGAACCTGCGAGGAATTCACAAATACTCTCGACCGACGATGCAGAGACACCCATCCATAAAAGTTTGGCAACCGAAAACGTGTCTCCCAAACGCTTCGGGGATTTCAGCTTGGCGCGCTGACATTCTCCGAAAGCAGAAAAAGAAAATTGTTTCAATATATTTAACGTTGTTTTGTGTCGACGACTTTGCTTGGGCGCGTATTTAGCAAAATCGAAGCCGATTTGACATGCAAAATGTGTACGAAACCCGGGCAGAGGGGGATTCGGCAGCAGTTGCGAAGGTGGAGGAGGCGCTTGGTGGCGCATCTCCCCAGAAAGCGTTTGTTTTATATTCCTCTCATTGCAATGGATGTGTTTAAATTTTAAGTGGATTTTGATAGAAACGAATCCAGCGCCAAAGCAAACATCAAACGAAACAAAATGCCAACGACACGCACCGGCGACGAGGCTTGAACCCACTTCGAACTCGGCACTGCAGCAAATTGCCAGCATGGAGGAGCAACAGAGGCACCAAATTAAGTATTGATGGGTTTCTAGTGGCGCTGTTAACTTATTTCTTACCAGTTGACACAAGTTTCCGCACAACAACTCCGAGTGAGTGCATGTTTGCAGGGAGCTGAGGCTCTGCAGTGGACTGGTGTTGTGTTGCGTTGTGCCGGGAAGTGCCCATTCTGATGAAGCCACCAACGGCAATCGTCACAATTTGAATTTCATTTCCGTTCCGCTTCCATATGCGGCGACAGATGGTCAAAATTAACAAGTTGCCTTGCTTTGGTCTGACTTGACTTCGCTTGGCTTGCTAGCTCCACATTTGCATTTGGTAGGAATGTTTCTGTTGCCAGCGCCATGAACATTTTTGGAAAACTTTATTTGGCAGTGGGAGCGACAGCCTGACTGCCAGAGAAAGCAAAGTTTGTCGAAAACTCTTCAACTTCATTGTACAAAAATTGATTGAGTAATTTATTTGATTGTACAATTTTTGCATATAAAAATGTTCTCATACTGCACGAGCAAAATCTGTGAAAGCAGCTTATTAGCATTCTATGAGGGGAACGAATCAGGAGCACTGGTAGAAAGTGGAAAGTGGTGATAACACTGTGAAATTTGTATAGCCAAACTGGGAAACATGGGAATCAATACGTAAACAGGTTTCTATGAAGCTGAAAATATAATTGAAGGAGAGAACTGCAACTAACAAATGAAAGCTACCACAAACATGAGGGACAACATTTCACTGGTCACTTTAATAACCCAAGAAGTACACAAATGGTGTAAATATTGTTACGAAAATTAGCTTGTGCTAACTGCTCCGAACACTGGATTGAGCCAAGTAATACAAGAAGCTTTGTTAATAGTTTCATAACTCAATTGTATAAAGTAATACAATAACCTTAGTTAATCAAAGTAGCTTCATCACTGGATTGTGCCAAGTAATACAAGAAGGCTTGTTAAAACGAGTAGTTTCATCACTGGACTGTGTCAAGTAATACCAGAACCTTGGTTAAATCGAGTGGTTTCATCACTGGACTGTGTCAAGTAATACCAGAAGCTTTGTTAATAGTTTCATCACTGGATTGTTTCAAATAATACAAGAACCTTAGTTAAAACGAGTAGTTTCATCACTGGATTGTGTGAAGTAATACAAGAACCTTAGTTAAAAAGAGAAGTTTATCCCTGGATTTTGTCAAGGTATTCAAGAACCTTAGTTAAAATGAGTAGTTTTATCACTGGATTGTGCCAAGTAATACCAGAAGCTTTGTTAATAGTTTCATCACTGGATTGTGTCAAGTAATACAAGAACCTTAGTTGAAACGAGTAGTTCCATCACTGGATTGTGCCCAGTAATACAATAACCTTAGTTAAAAAGATTAGTTTCATCACCGGATTGTATGAAGTAATATAAAACAGTTTGTTTGAATTGAAGTTATTTAATTTCAGAGTTATTTAGTGCACAGATGTTACGTCACAGCAACAGTTTAATATTTATGCATTTAAAATGTTTTATATAATAATTAATTAGAATATAAATATCAAAATTATGCAACACTAGCAACTGAGGCCTTCGGTAGTTTTATAAGTTGTACTTCTCTTCTTCTGAATCACTGTTTATCACTGCTACTTTCAAGTCACAACTGAACTAAAGGGTCAAAACGAAGTCTGACTGGATTTGTGGTCATTCCGACATATTCAAAGGTTGTCCTTTAGTGCTAAAGAGACAACAAAATAGCGGACTCGTCGTTTGTGCATCATAGAATCAAAGAAAGAGACAATATCACTATTGACTTATCACATAATATGAACTAGAATGCTAAAGTAGACACATTTCGTTTCAAATGTTTTCGATGTTTTTTCAATTCATCCGTTATTCCAGGTTCTAGAACACTGATGTGCCTATTTCCTAACCATCACAATATCATTGCTTTAAGGCACCCACCAACTGCACATTTCAGATCTCTCCCCCCACAAACACAATATCGGAAAAGCGAAAAAATGTTTACCACTTGATTGTTCGTTGCATAATTTGACTAGTCAGCCTATTACCGCAAGGATATTCCAGCAAGGACATGGAGATTAGTGCAAAAAAAATGAAACCCTGCTGAACACGCACTCATGCCGCCCATGGGCGTGAGATGTCAACACAAATTTTAATCAAAACAAAACAAAAAACAAAATGTCTGACATTGCGCGGCTGCACCTACCGCCTGCACACACCCCAGCACACACCCTACACTCACGGCGGCGAACACGTGCATACGTAGTAGAATGCATGAATAGGCGCACTCATACACACACTTAAGCGCTGAAAGCCACTTCGCCGCGCAAGCGGAAACGGACACGCATACAAAATTACGCTCACTTCAAGCGGCCAAGCTAAGCGACTTGCGGCTGAACGCGCCTCGCAGACGAGTACCGTGCGGAGTGCGCAAAAACGAGTCCAGACAAAGCGCGGCCGGGCGTTGAAAGGTGCGACGAGGTGGACCCCAAAGGCATTGCATGCAAAAAACACCAGCAACAACAACAACAACAAAATAGAGTGTGCGAAATTGTTGGTGTGTTCTTTTTTCAAATAATTTTTTTGTTGCCGCTGCTTTGTTGCGGTCGGGGTTCGAATAAACAAAAAGGCAATTAGCATTTATGTTGGAATTGCTCTGACAATGTGAATTGTGGCACAAGTGTGCATGTGTGTGGATGTGTGTGGATGTGTGTCTGTGTGTGTGTGTGTTTCAATGCATGGGAGCGCGACTGATGTGCTGCTTGCCTTGCCTGTCAAACTTATCTCGGAGTAACTCTGCACAAAGCCTTTGGGGCCATTGGCGCCCAACACGGAACCAACGAACGCAACAAATGTCGTCTGCGCTGCCGCCGTGAATGGTGGTGTGTGGATATTAATTTGTTGTTTGTTGTTTGTTGTTTGTTATTTGTTATTTTTTGTTGTTGTGTGAGTTCCTTTCCTTTTTGCCACAATTGCAATTATTGCTAAGAATAATTGCCAACATTTTTGTTGTTGCTCGTATTGTTTTTTACCATTATTGCTGTTGTTGTTTTTGTTGGTAGTTTTCAATTTGCCGCCACTCTTCTGCAAAACATCATTTTCTTTTTTCCGTGTATGTGTTTTTTGTTGTTGTTTCTGTGGTTTTTGTCACAGCAACTTGACAGCTGCTGTCCGTCTGTCCATCTTCTGGCAATGTTATAATTGTTTCTATTGTTGTCGTTGTTGTTGCTGTTATTGTTGCAGTTATTGTTGCTTATGTTGTCTGCGATTGTTCTGTTACTCGGCAGAGTCCGTCAAGACAAGTGTCCTTTCAGCCAACAACGTATGCAAATGTGAATTTTTTTTTGCGCAGGATTTTTGTTTCCAACTCTGTACAAATTGTGTACTTTGGTATGAAATGAATTTGCTGTCTGCTCGGGAAGTGGCTATTGTTGATACATTTGTTGTTGTGTTGGTTGTTTTCGTTGTTATTATGGCTGTTCGTACTTTCGCCCTTTTGATGTCGTTTCTTACGCTGTGCTTGATTGGCAATTAAAATCCTTTATTGACATAGCAAAGAAGTTCGAAATTTTGTTGTCAATACAATAAAGTTCTTGACATTTGTTGGCTTTTATCTTTTTGAGCGCAAAATTGACTACTCTCGAACAGCCAACAGAAAATATTAGTCATATATTAATGAGTTCTTTAGAAGAAGAGACCAATGAAGAGTATAATAGGAGGCATATCGAAGGCAAAGGAAAAATTACAAGGAATACTGAAACTCCTTGAGCGATGGTATATACTTTGAGGCCTCGAGAATAGGTGTTATAGTTTATAATTAAAGCATAGAATTGAGTACAGTAAAATACAATCAACAATAATTATCTTACAATAAGAGACCAATCCTTCAAATTCTCGTAAATAGTTGAAGAAGTACTCATACAAATAGTAGTACGATCAAACAATTATATAGGTTATCCAGAGATTTGACAAATATATAACTGGTTATTAATGTCCATCCCTACAAGATGAGTTCACAATATAAGAGACACTTGCAGTTTATTAAGCGAACATCTGTGGTAAAATTGTTGGGGTCATTCAACGTTCCACCACGACTCCCTTGAATAACTCATGTATCGCCATATGGAAACACACCAACCGAAAAAAAGACCACTTTCATGACACTAAATGAAATTATTCTGTGCCAGAGAACAAAATGAAAAAGGAATTATCTATTTTAATACCAATTTAGAGACCACAATTGTGCGGTTACTTAAATTAGAAAACTTGAAAGCAATACTTAATGCCGGCAGACAGTTGCTGCTGCAGCAACAACAACTACAACAACTGCTGGTACAACCGAAACGTAAACAATGTTCAAAACAAACTAATTTCAACTCACAAGTCAGGTTAATGCACGTAGAAACAGCAACAGCAGCAGCAAAAGTTGTTTGTGGTTTTGTTTGCACATTTTTTTAGCCAACAAAAGGAATGCAAAGGTAAAGATAACTGGAGAGAGTATTCAGATGAGTGGTAAAATTTATGGCAAATCCGCCACACTGTAAACAATTTTATTTATTTGATATGGACACAACATTTTGTCAAGTATTGAGTAACCCGATCAACGTGGAACAAGACTCAGTTGTCTTTCTGGAGTTCATATAAAAAAATTTGGAATTGAAAATTTCAATTCAGAAATCGCCGTCACTGCCTTTATCTCCGGGCTCTCCCATGATCCTTTTTTTATTTTGTCAACAACAGTTGCAGGAAAACATCAACCAGACGAAAAAGCAGAGATATCTCAGAGTACATAAATTTCTGGAAATATTCCAACCATACTTGCATGAGGTTGAAAAGCAATTCTTATGATATACCAAAAAAGTCTCGACTTGTCCTGTTGAACATTTTCTCAATATTTATAAAACAATTTTGAAACGAACGTCACAAGATACCAAAGAGAGAACATGCAGAAAGCAAGGCTTCTGATATAACTTAACGTCTTCCCCGTTTAAAATCTAAATAGAACTAAAAAATACGTCACAAGACACCAAGGAGAGAACATTCGAGTGGCGAATTTCTTTTTGTCTTACACCATAATGAATTATGACTGCAAGGTGTTGGGGAATTAGTACTAGCTTCTAAGGCCTTCGACTCGAAGAGAACACGATTTTTTTAGAAAGAAACATGTTTAAGACCAAGCCCGTGGCAAGGTTTGAACCTACGACCCTCGGAGTGTGAGTCTAGCATGCTTACCACTAGACCACGGAGGGCGCCATAAGGAAAAATCTTTCATCTGAAACACAGATTCGCCAAAGATAATGGATTTGTTTACCTTTATACTCGTTAAAGTGAACTCCTTCTAACACCCTAATATGAACTCATCTCTCAGTGACATAGAAATGAATTTGATACTTTGATGTGTAGTCTGTAGTCTGCTTAGTTTGATAGGACTATACCCGATTCCAACTGCTGTGGTGAGGCTGACAAACCCAGTTTTGTTGCTATCTTGCCTCAGTATACACAGAGAGTTATGGGAACCTTTCATTCTATTAAATAAATGATGGATCTGAGCTCAATCTCCTCTCCGAATACTTTAATATTAATTTTAACAGGTGATTCCAAAATAGGGCCACCGTGTGATATACAAATATAATTGTGTGTGTGTGTGTGTGTGTATGAGAACCCTCTCTGTGTGGAATTCTACACCGACCCAGCCGTGTGCTACAGCAGCCTTGACCCCCAGCCATCATCTATCAATAACTGTGCTGTGAACATGAATAATTTAAAAGAAATTTTAATGAAACTCATTCATCATAAAAGCGAGAACCCAAACGAGCAACTTTGACCAACTGCCACGGACCTTTTTTTACTGCGCCGTTGTTGTTGTTGGTGTCGTTGTTTTCGTAGTCGTTTTTGTTGTAGTGTTCAATGTCAAATTGCATCACATTTTCTAAAAGTTATGGCAGCAATAAAAGCGAACGAACAAACTAATTAATAAGCAAGCAGCTGCTCCCAAAGACGCATAATAAATTGATGTATTTGGAAGCAGATACGGGCGCAACAGATACGGGAAGACAGAGAGACTAACACATAATTGGCTGAACATATGACAGCTCCATACTCACATATACTCACACATACCCACACATCTACACATCCGCACCTCCGCACACAGCAGAAGGCGAAGAACTTTGAATGGACGCAGCTGGTACACTGTCATATTTTCGCTTTAGGTGCAGAGGATTGCAGAGAAGATTAGCGCCTGACTGCAATGAATTCTCATTTAGAGTCAGGGAGTTAGCTTCGAGGGAGACTGTAGCAGTGGCTTAGTTGAGGGGAGAAAAGGATGTGTGATTGTTATGCTCAGGATTTTATCTAAACTTAGTCTTCCTCATAAACGGAAAAATATTTCAAAACTTGGAATATACGCATATGGAATACTTCAATGATGTTGTGAGTATTGCATTAAATGGAATCTTTCAGATTTTATCCGATTTATTATATCCCAGAAATTATGTCAATCATGAGTCCCTTTTTGTATGAGGAAGTAGAGAAGTTGATGAATAATGTTTGCTGATTTCTTTCAATTCAATATTATTCTGTCAATTCGATGTTTTTCCATGACGTCCTGCAGTTTTGGATCTCTCAGTTGTTCGCTAACGTTTTAAAGGGGGTGGAGAGTGCATTTGAATATAATGTTCAAAGGAACAACAACAAAGCAATATAATGATGGATATTTTATGTAATATCTGAAGATTCTGAAAAACTACAAATTAAGGATATATACAGAATAATCGAAGGATATAATTTTCCTGATTATGTAAAATTTTACGAAGGAAAAGATTAAAGCGTGACACGTGATTTTAAATATTTGTTTCAAAGGACTAAATTATATTTAAAAGAATATCCTAAACATCTGAGGAATTCAGCAGGAGAAATTTTTGTAGAGAATCTGCAGACGAGCATTAAATATACCCAAAACATTGGGTAGTACAGAGGAGACTATGAAGAAGACTCACTCCATATATTTAGAAATATTTTTATCCGAAATTCCTGACTAGAAAATATCATTGGAGACTAATTTGTAAGGACTTATTATTAATTCCATGACATTTGACACAATAAAACTATACTTATGCTAACAAAGTTAACTAAAAGACATAATTATAAAAGAGTCAAATATCGCTCCTAGTCGGAGCATAGGGCGGTCACAAAAGCTCTCCAACGGTTTCTATCAGCAGCCAGGTGTCTTATTTCGTTCCAGGTGGCTCTGTGGTGACTTTCGGCGTGGATAGTGCGTGCCCATGTTTGTCGTGGGCGTCCTGCTTTCCGACTACCATGTGGGTTCCATTGAAAGGCCATCTTTGCAATGTTGGTGTCTTCTCTACGCAGAATGTGCCCTATCCAGTTCCACTTGCGTCTTTTAAGTTGTGTGTCAATAGGCTCGCTATTGGTGAGGCGCCACAGGTCTTCGTTCATGATCGTTGTCGGCCAGAAAATGCGGCAGATTCTTCGTAGACATTTGCTGACAAAAGTTTGAAGTTGTCGAGTTATTTGTTCTGAGACCAACTATGTTTCAGATCCATACAACAGAACAGGTTTTATGCTGGTGTTAAATATTCGTAGTTTTGTGCGCAGCGATATCACACGAGAACGCCAAATTCGATCTAAATTCCGGAATGCAGACCGTGCTTTGTTTATGCGTGCTGCCACATCAGATGTTGCACCCCCATATTTTGTTATGTAGCTGCCAAGGTAGCAGAAGCTGTCAACGTCCTCAATGTTGATGGTGGAGTTATCATTTGTCAGTACAGTGAGTGGAGATGTATTTGCAGTTTGCAGTCGCAAAAGTTTAGTTTTGGAGAAGTTGATTTTGAGGCCAGCTGCATGAGCGTTTACGGCTAGTTGGCGTATTCTTGACGAGGCGCCTGCTAACGTGTGCGTCATGAAACAGATGTCATCAGCGTAGTCCAAATCGCTGAGCTTTTGGTTTAATCTCCACTGCAACCCCTCCTCCGTCTCCGCATTAGTACGCCTAAGGACATCATCCAAGACCACTATAAACAACAGTGGTGACAGAACGCACCCCTGCCTAACGCCTCTGTTTATATTAAAGTTGGCACTATTTTTACCTTTATAACGCACACTAAGGTTCGCGTCTTAGGGTCTTATAGGGCCTTAATGAGTTCGATGATCTTGTCCGATGCCGATGCATAGCATTGTACGCGCTGAGAAAGCTGTTGCGGTCGGATAATGAAGCAGTGTTTACTTTGGTTTTCATCCTTCTACGTTCTTCGATATATTGCCAGGTGGTGTTGCTTATCCATGGCTTTCTTTTGCGATGTTGGAGGCCAACTGTTTCTTCCGCAGCTTGTGTGCAGGCTTTTTGAATTTGTTGCCAGGACGGTCCATATTCGTAGAGTGCAAAGGTAGTAGACAGTGTGTCCTGGTAAAGTTGGAGCGTTGCAGGGTTTTTGAAGTTTTCCAGATTAAAGGTCATCTGTCGCTTTTGTAATGTAATGTAATTTGTAAAGACTTGCCCCTAATCTACTGATGACTTTATTATTTATACCATACCTGATTGTTTATATCTCGTTCTGGTTTAGATTCCTACCGTCAATAGCATGTTGAGGTTGCACTTTGGATCGAGATAATAATTCTGGACACCTTGTATCAAAATGGACTTACTCATACAATCACATAAGTGAGAGATCATGCTTAGAAACAGATGAGACTGTTACAAACATGTATTTGTATTAAGAGAGGGTTTCGAATTTCAGCTGGAAGAAGACCACAACCTCGCACTCACTTATACAATCACTTAGGCAAGAGATCATACTTAGGAACAGCTGGGATGGTTACAAAAACCTTTTTTGTATGGAGAGGGGGTTTCAAATTTCAGCAGGAAGAAGACCAAAACCATTGAAATTGATACATATTTGTATGGAGATATGCTTTCGAATATGTACATATACTAGTATATTGCCTAAACGTATACATGATCAGAGCAACAGTCCCAGTCACTCAGTTATTGAAGCATCCTTGCTTGTTGGGTTCTACTTGGTTTTCTGAACTGAGATGGTCTTCAAAGGTACTAGAAACGCTTTCTATATAAAAGCGATGTCTTTTAGTATTTTACTGTTACTTGTTGGAGTAAAAAGTCTCTCCAGAGCTAAGTTGAAAAACATTAAAAACATTTTTCTAACATTATTTGTGCCCACAATCTCCGCATTTATTGGCCAAAATTCAGTACCACTCCAGCTGCAGATTTCGATTGTTGTCTGGCGAGCAAAACTGTTTACTATGAATTAATACAATAATTCCGAGTTATGTAGGCTTGAACAAACATGTTCCACACTTAAACACGGGTAAACAGAAATGCTGACTAGGTAAAAGGCAAAAAAAAAACAAAAAAAAAGAATTGAAACGCTGTGCAACTGAACTGCGAGAATGCAGCTTAGAAATTGAAAGCCCAATTAAATGTTTAGCTGCAATCGAAGCCAACCTGTGGCCAACGAAACCAGTTTCCACGAGCAGCAAGAGGCCAACACTAACCCGCAACTCGCAACAAGACACGACTGTCTCCTGCGCTGCGGCTGAATGAGCTGAATAGCAGGCTAATCAGGCCGCTGCGAGCGCTCTGGGCTTGAATGCTGCAACATAGATACGATTCTCTTATATTGCGACTTTAACGGGCAGACTTATTTTCCGTTGATGCCACCGCTCTGGCTCTGTGTGGCAATTGACTTCGACAGCCAATTGACTTACAAAACACAATAAAAGATTTCTTTGGGAATTGTCCGCACTTACACGTATTGTAGAAATTGCCATTGGCAGCCCATTGAGTGGCTTTATTGAAAAAGCACAACAACAACAACAAATGAAGGAAAAAAGAAACCGTGGAAAAAGAATTCCATAAATAAAAAGAATTCCTATTAAATATGTAGTAAATTGTAGGGCGAATTTATTTCATGCACGCCACGCTCTCACACACAACTGCGATAGACACAATTACAAATCTTCATCGCATAAGCATATTTATATATATAGATTATATAGTATATATATATTATGTATATGTTATTTAATATGCATAAATCGATATTTTTATGCTACAACTGCACTACACGAGTATCTGGAAACAGTATCTGTGAGCAAAATATTGTATTGTGCGCTATTTCGAGCATAAATTATCAGTTGCGTGTTCGTCGTACAACCACACGTGATGTATGAAGAGTGTGTGCCCGAGTGTGTGGCTGTGTGTGAGTGTGTTTGAGTGTGTAGGTAGTGATGTGTGCGTGTACTTTATGCGTGCATATTTAGAATTTATGTTATGTCAGTTATCATTTGTTGCAGATAAGCATTTCTCTCGTTTGTAAATAATGTAAAAGTTTATTTAATTTCAAGACTTCCATGTTAAACACTTACCGCAAATATCGTACATAGCTGCGCAAGTACTCGCATACAGGGTGATTTTAGGAGAATACTGCAAAGCAGTGTCACGTTGGCATTGATGGGCTTATTTGGGTGGCCTAATGTATATAGTAGTATAAACTATGTATAGAAAAATTGCTTTCAACTGAATGATAATTTTATTATACACAAACCTTCTTATACATCGAATTGGCGTTCCTTACTGAAATGTAGCAATTCAATACCTAAAATCAAGAAAATCTTTTGCTGATAATCAGACTTTTTAATTCAGCTTTTCAACTTTCAATTCAAGCCGACAAAATGAGTTTTGAAATTTCTCTTTTGAAAATCTGCTCTGAACATTTCGAAGGTCCACCAATTCCATTTCGGATATTCTCAAAATTTAACCCTATTCGAAACATAGTTCCACCCTCTTCAAAAAGTATGCAAACTCGTGTTTGAATACTCTTCTACAAACCAAGCCGATAAGTCACCCCTTTTCGTTTCAATATTGAACTGTTGTAAACGACATGCAATAAGCTTGGCGCTTGGAACTATTCAATATTCAAATTTTAGCTAATATCATATTAAATTAATGGAATTAATCATTATCTTAGCTTATCTGTCTCAATTGTACTATATTCATTTTCGAGTTGTCTTAAGTAAGACAAAAGACAGTATATTCTAAGAAGGTAGGTTGAAAGCAGTTGATAACTTACAACAACCGAAATCTTCGAAAGCTATAAGTCGATTATCTTGAAATTTCTATGGGATTAGCTCAAATGAACTTAGCGAAATCGCTACTTCTAACGACTTTTGCCTTTGGTTCACATTAGGCGTATTCGATTCGCCACTCTATCGACGATTGGACAGGCTTTTGTAAGTTATCGAGTAAATTATGCTCGGATGAAACGACTGAGTTTTTCTACACTCGATTGAAAGTGCTTCTAAATTGAAAATTGCTTGAAAATCAACGAGATTAAAATTACCCATGAAAATTTCTTTTGGGATTTTTTATTTCTCAGTGCTTTTTTTGAAACAGTGCTGCCAAATATACCACTTACTCGTTTGCTGTTTTATTCGCACAACTCGATACGAGCTCAATACAAAACACGAATCGAATATGCCTATTGAAGACGTAACGAATAGGATCTGTGCTGCCAAGGCCGTTTATTATGGTTTGTGTATAGAATCAGATTTTAAGTTGTTCATGTGTAAAACATGACCTATTGTCATACAATTTGTTACCAGTGCTGCCAAATTTCTAGAAAACAAGGACTTGAGCACTGCTTGGATTTTGTAGCAAGCTAATTAGTTGGGTGCCGAATCGAACGCAGCTAAATTATACTTCTGCTTAAGATATTCAAGTGTTTTGAGTTGCTATGATTTGGTGGCTTGCTTTTAGTCCAAGTTGTCATTATAACGGAAAGAGTTCAAGGAGCTTAAAATGCAATTGATATACTGAGTTTGGTTTCATGACCCTTTGTCAATTTGACTCTTAAATTTAGAATTCTTTTATTGCTAAGTCAATGGAAATCATTGCTTACACTTGTATATTGGGACAGATACGTTCAATTTGCAAAGTTAGTGGGAGAACTTGCAAAAACGCTAAGTGAAAAGTATATCGAAGTATCATGCATTCTTACTTCTTCCACTTCAACTACTCCCTCTACTAAATCTCACTTCTCCCTTGCACCGTGGAGCTAAGTGAAGCTCCATGAAAATTGCTTATTGTCTATCCCAGTATTTAGAAGACCCGGTATTTCCAATATACTTATAATAGATGTCAGAACGCTTATCAATGCCACAATTTATGCCGCTGAGAGTAAGACAAAGAATTTCCCCATTGAAACAGAATGTAATAAATTCAGGCAGACTATATTAAATTACCGAAATGCGATAGATAGATTTGCCATGAATGAATGCGGGCGTATGTGAGTGGGTGTAGGTGTGGGAGTGGCTGCGAGTACTCTTGTGAGAATGGGCGATTGTGTGGCAGTGAATGTGCACAATTATGCGCACACACTCACGCAATTCTTGTGTGTGTGCGCGCGCGTGTGTGTGTGTGTGTGTATGCGTGTGTGTGTGTGGGTGTGTGTAGGAATAATTCCAATTTAATAACTTCACATGTTGACGGAAACTTTGAAATATTGTTGGCAAATATTTTGCATAATTCTTAAATTAATATTTTAATTTCAGAAACCAAAGAAAAACTTTGTACCAGCAGGACTGTAGGGGTGATGTGTGATGCTGAGGGGGCAACTAAAAATATAGCAAAATTAGTCTTTATGCACACTCACTTTGGTCTTGCAGTTGAATTGGTAATAATCAAAATTAGGCACCCGTATGAAACCACAAACACACTCGTGCAGAAGGGGCCTAATTTGGAGTATGTGTATTCTGAGTACGCCACTCCGTGTGTGTGGCATATACCATGCATATAAATCGTATATTCTATTATGCAGTTTTTGAAATATGTATTTGCATCAAATAGTTTGGAAGTAATCATATGCATACAAATAAGGAAGTTCCAGCGCTGGCAGAAAGGGGAAATGTGCTTGTTGGGCATAAAGTAAAATGCAAGCATTCTTTGATTCTGTGTGGTGGCAGATGATTGTCGTCTGGGAATTAAGGCCATGAAGTAGCAGTTTTATTTATAACTTTTAAGTACTATCACCATCATCGTGAGACTAAAATATTTGGGAGGTCCTTTCTATAGAACATTGCTATAGTTTAGAACTTTCAGACCTAAGCAAATTTGTTAACAACTCCGGCTGGTTGTTACTTTACCAAAGTACATCACCATCTTTAGGCTAGCGAGGATATGACTTCAAAACGGCACTATGGCTAGTTGAGGCGATCTGAGGGTTGTCAGCCTTTATACCTAGGTAGGAAATCATCCTATATAAGTATAACTACCATCATCCTATACAAGTATGACTCGCGACATACACTCACGCTTTGGTTTAAGATCAGGTCTTCAATTTCATAGTCAGCAAATTAATTTGTGATATTTGCTACTTCAACTGAAAATTTGGCAGTTGAACTTAGGAAACTCCTGCTTTTATACAGGGTGTCTCTCAAGATATTTTTAAAGAGTATACTATGTATGTTACATGACTTTTGGCTGGGCACTGTAGAGTAACACCTATATAACAGATGAAACACCTGTATAACACGAGAATCACCCAAAATGTCCTCTGTAGGTTGTGTGACGAAGAGTAGGAAACACTTGAACATCTGCTTTGTCACTGTAATGGGGACCCTGCTTCGTTTCTGTGGTAACCATTTCCTACAACCGTCAGATCCTTAAGAAATCTCTGAATTCGTAATGAATACTAGAGTTGGGGAGTATTTGTAAAAGTAGAGCGTGTCACAATAGGTCTATTTGGCCGCATGACTAGGTGACTAGTTCCCGTTCTCAGTACAATCTAATCTAATCTGATCTAATCTAATATATGTTCCATAGTAAGCTGCCATTTGGTAGGGTTCAGTATTCAGTGATGAAGAGCCATGAGGTTGAACTTGTAGTGTTATACTGCCTAGAATAATTCCGGAACAGCATCAGAACATTTTGAAGTGGGAAACTAGAGAAAGTACGCAAAAATTAGAGACGAATGGAATCAATGAATCCAGGAGTTGACATGAGCAAGCAGTGAATGGCTTTCATACCAGTTGAAAAACTCCCAAGATTCAGATCTAAATTGAAAACGAAGACAACCGTCCGGCACTGCCCCGTAACTCCTGCCGCTGATTCCGACGCCTTTATGTAAGCGGTACACAAATCATTTTCGTTCAACTGGAACGCTTCACCTCTCTCCCACATAAATAATAAAATGCAATTAAGAGGATTTTTCTTTTGCTGCAAAATATATAAATTTATTCAACATTTGCGCCGAAGCGGTTCGCAGAGAGTAAATTGCCGCCTCAACTAAATCTCTAATTGTAATGGTATTACCGTGCTCCTGCGCCAAGCCCCAGCCCAGTGGTACATTTATGAGTGCGCTGTGGTATTCCCAGTGGACGCCCGCTTTGCGTTTTGGTTCGCTGCATTTAGCACACGTTTTCGATTTTCTTTATTTTTTTTTATTGTTGCGCTTTTGTTGTTTTTTTCTTTGTTCCGCTTTGTTTTAACGTTGCTCGTTACAGAAATTGCTACAATCAAACTGTGGCAATGGCACGTCCATTCGTCCGTCCGCGTGCAAAAAGTGTGGGAACACACTTTTTCCGAAGCAATTTTTCCGCAAATTGCAGCATTGCGATTGCATTGCCACGCATTTTTTTACCTGTCCGGTGAAATGCCCCACAAAAACAACAACAAAAAAACAAAACGATGACTGCAACAATTGTCAACGATATGCCATAATTTTGCTGGCTTGCAACGTTTTAATTTTCGTTCATTTTAAAGTTGATGCGATGTGGACGAAGGCACAGCGGGGGGATGCGAGCGTTTTTAATTTATTTCGTTTTTGTACAACGCCAGTGCCAGACATCGACTTCAGCCGCTCATCAATCGGCCGACAACAGGGCAGAGCAGTCAAATACCATGACAGGGTCAAAGGGTCGGCGATAACACCAGAAACAATAACAGGAACAACAATGCCAAGGAAACAGGACCATCAGTTTTAAATACTTGTCACGCACATTAAAGGATTTCGCGCAACTACTGCAGTGGAAGCGGTCACAATCTTCTACAACAACAACAACAACAGCAACAACAAAATTAAAAAATTCCATTGAAGAAAAAAGTTTATAAAATATTTTCCAATATTTCGCTGTCATGTTGACGTGTTTGTGGTGGATTATGCCTTCTGGCAATTTGTGTAATATCACTGTGGGATTTCAGCATCGGTGATATGCACATTTTTCATTTCGATTGATATGAGAAAAGGTTGCATTGTTGAAATTTCTGTTATAAATTGAACTGAATGAAGTCGAAGATATTGCATCAAGTGTCATTAAAATGTTTGGAAGGGGAAATAAATTTGTCATCTGAGGGAACAGAGGCGATGGAGGCAACGACAGTGGTAAATGCAAAACCATCAGAGCAAAGTTTTTAAGTAACAACAAATAAAGTAAAGAACAGTAAAGAACCGAGCAATAGTAACAGAACAATGGAAAGCCAATTAACTCAGAACCGAATGAACTGAACCTTAAAACTCAGCCCAGAACAGAATTTAAACGGAACCAATTTGTGTTCAAATATAAACCCAAATATGGATATGTTCGGTAGATAAGACAATCAGAAGTGAAGCTTCTTATATGAAAGATATGTTGAGAAATACGCTATTCGATAGTTCCCACAAGCAATGCGAGGAGAAGCGCTCGTTTGCAACCCACAGGACAGCAAAGAAGAGATTGACCAATATTAATATAAAGAACGAGAAAACTCTCGTCAAAAAACTGGCCTATATCAAAATGTAGTGTTAAATTGATGAATGAATGAAGTAAAGAAAGAAAATGTACCTCCAGCAGCTTGATCTATTTTACTCCTCCTACATGTACCTATTAAGGGTCTTCTATTCTATGTTCAAAAAGTTCTAAGGAAACTGTTCACTGAGTTTGCGGTTCAATGCTATAATATCTCTGCCCTCGGGCCAGTAATGCCACAGATATTTCTTCCTACTGCGAGCTAAGGCTTCGCAGTTCATTAGAAGGTGTTGTGGTGTTTCTTCTGCCCCCGTGCAGAATCTACATGTGCTTATTGGTGAGAGTCCCAGCTTTATGAGATGGCTTCTTAAATAGCAGTAGCCTGTGAGGTGACCTGTCAAAATTCTTCAATTATTGTTACTCAACTGAAGACATAGAGCTGCATGTTTTGGGTTATAGTCCCTCATCATGAGCTTGGATTGTCTAAGTTTTGGTAGTGAGGCCAAGTATCGTAATATTCTGGATTCTCCTCCTGTTTTGAATTATATTTTATGCTGTTTGCTCCCATGCCAAAGAATGGTTCAGGTCCAAAAAATGGTGTTGCTGCCTCATTTCTGGCAATACTATCCACTTTTTCGTTTCAAAGAAGGATCTAAGGTTCAAGTATAACATTTTTCGTCTCAAAGAAGGATCTAAGGTTCAAGTATTACCTCTTTCATTTCAAAGAAGTATCTAAGGTAATACTTGATGCCATCAGGAACAAATATTAATTCTCATAAACAGTTGTATATGAGCTGATATCTTGATCCTTGTAAATACATAAATAAATGCTATCAGCCTGGTTAGATAATTATTCCCATAACTTATGAATCCATATTTTGTATTATTCTATTATTGTAATTTGCTAAGGAAGGAGTAGAATGGCATGTCCTTATCTCCTTGACACGTCCGTAAGAATATTTCGTGGCTGCATAATTCTAATCACACATTTAGAACAAAAGCTCAACTGCAGACAACTCCAAAATTCCTAAAACTCCAATTCGCATTCAAGAAACTGAATAAGCCACACCCATAAAGGCTTAAGAAAGAGTGCTGGTAATTAATGAAACAACGTCAACAGCACCCTAACGAAAATTCTAAAATTGATAACGCATTAGCACACACCCCATCAATTGCCAGCACTACTGACCTACCGCGTCCTGTAATTGACTGGCCTGTCATTAAGTACGAGCGCAGGCAGCAACTGAACTTGTTTTTGTGTAACATTATAATTGATTTTTGCCTATAAAAGCCATTAATACCGTTTAGATACGCCAGAACAAATTTAATGTTTACAGCCGCCGTAATTTCCCAATTGTTTCATTTGACTACTCAACAGCGACGGCACCAACGACAGCACCAAGAGCACCAGGAGTAACATCGACAATGGCACAGCAATGGCTGCCAACGTGACCCACATTCGTAGATACACACACATGCACACTCCATGGTTAAGCACACTCACACTCACACATATATACATTAATATAGTTACATACAAGTATATGGGATGCAGAGCACACACCCAAAATGATGTTGATGCGAACTTAATACTAAATTTAAGGACATATACGATTGGCAGGAGACACACACACACAGACAACAGAAACACAGAGCTCACCAACGGAGGAATAGCACTGCGTGTTGTACAGCCGGAATGTTAATGTTTTATTTAATTTAATTGTAATGTTCAATGCCATTTGAAGAGGGGCCAATAACTGTCGAAATGGGTTTAACGCTTTTAATTTGCTGGGAACGGACACACTCATCGATGGAAAAGGATGGCAATTTGGTGTAAAGGCGAAAAAATAGAATAGCAGCAAGACCAGCAAAGAGCATCTCAGCAAACAGTCAAGAAAACGCGATGATACCCAGCAGAAAATTTGACCAACTTGATCTGTGTTAGGTGACAAGGGACTGCAAAGAGGGGCATTCAAAGATGTCTGTACTCTGATATTGAAATCCTTACTTGAACTTAGGCGGCAGACACTTGCAATAGTGATGACTCTTTCTTCCTCTTTCTATCTGTCTTTCTAAGAAACTCTTCAAACGCTTTGAGAATTCCGCGAGCCTTCTGTATGAGGAAAATTCATTACTAGGAAAAACACGTTGTGCGCAACCTGACTTGAAACATAGTTCAAGGACGCACACCACCCCGTAAAGATAGTGCTTACTTAAAATAACACAACACGCAGGAATGTTTGTTTTGAATTCATACCTTTACAACTGAAATGCACTTTAGTATAGAATAGAAGTGGGGTAGGCCGAAGAACCTCAGAAGAAGAAGGTCTCCAAGCACTCAGGCGTTGACGCCCTTTGTACTATTACTAATACTAAATGCACTTACTCCATGCTAAAACGTCAGCGTGCCTTTGTGCTTTGGTAGCTATAATACGCCTCTCCCCTTTCTTTGGGATTTTCAACATGTATCCATTCTTATAGTCCCCAATTAGTTTCTCCTCTTCCCAGATTTCCACCGTTAACTTCGAAGGCCATTCAAGCTTTTCATTAATTTAGTCAACACCCAACGCTTTGCTCTTCTTCCTGGTTACTTACTTGGATGGTTTCTTTAGTTTCTCAGCAGTTCCGAAGACTGAGCCACCTGCTTTGATCACCAACGTATACAAAGGATCATATGAGTCTATTACGGTTGATGGGGGTTAAGTTTCCACATTCTTCTGACTACGAGGTTTCTGCACTCCGAATAACCGACCTGAGTTGTGTTTTATGGGTCAACCTGTCATGGGAGACAGAAACGAATGCCAAGTCGAATTTTTTTTGCTGGGTTGCATTTCATGTCTGTGAGTGTTTGTGTGTGTTGCTCTGTGCAAATGTGTAATAATATTAGATTGGCCAGAACTGAGAATTGGTAAGACACTTTTATGCCAGTGTGTTTGTCTCTCTGTTTCAATGTGTATGTGTATGTGTACGTGTGGAAAGGACATGTTGTGACCAGCATTTTCAAAATAACAAATGAAGACAATGAGAAAATATTCTTGAAGTGTGGAAACATACTCAATTGAAATGGTATGGCCTGGTCAAGCATAATAATTTAGGCGAAGGCAAGCAAAATGTCCTGTGGGAGTTATGGGAGCCCTAAAATCTCCATACACGTGCAGTATTCCTCAGTATTCATTTATGCCATCAAATTGGATGCAAACAGGCTCAATTGAGCTCGTCATTCTAAGGCACTAAGTTCAATGAACTCCTTTTTCTATGCGCAAATATAGCTTGTTTGTTATGTTAGCTGAGCTTGTTATGCTGTTAGCAGCAACAATAACAAAAACAACAACAATAGCCGCAACAACAACAACAACAACAATAGCCACATTAAGCACACTAACAGCAACAACAGGAACGTCAACAACAAGTAAAACCACAACAAAAATACTCGAACAAGTAGGAAGGACAAGTAAAGCAAACAACTTTTCTAATATTTGGCCATATCAGCAGAAATTGCAGACAAGAAAGTTAGTTGCCGCTTGTATGTTGCTTAGATAACAGCTGCAACAACCAGCTACAAGCAACATAACTGCTTCTGCTTGTGCTTGCAGCTGGAGCTGGAGCTTGTGTTGTCGGTGACGGCGACGGTGACGGTGCCGATGACGGTGAAGAAGATGGTGCCGGTGCTGGTGCAGTTGTCGCTGCTGCAACCAGTCAACAAGCAGACATTTCATATTTGGTTGTGATTATGTAATTTAACTATGAGTAAAAACTTCTTGCTTTTCCACCTGCTCCAGCAGCACCAGCAGCAGAGCTGTCTTAGACGCCTCACTACGCTCAATTTAGTTTCACTTTTTGTGTGCATTTGTATGTGAGTATGTGGCTGTATGCACCGCCCTCAACTCTTACCTGCTGCCTGTGCCGTCTTCCAGGACGACAACGTCTCTAACTGCATGCTAACTTCAACTGTTGACAGCTTCTGAAGCAGTTGGAAAGTTAAGTTTTCGTAGAACCCGCTGTAACTGGTGTGGTAGTATTCCAAGAATGTATTTCAAAGTATGGGAGTGCGTGTGTGAGAGTTTAGGTGTGACTATGTGTATGTGTGTGTGTTTGTGTAGTTGGACTATTTCTAAGATAATAATCTACACGCTATGATTGCAACATGTCTGCTTCCGTCCGGCTGCAGTTATCGTCGTCGACTGGTTCTATTGACACGTTCATTATTTTAAGATCATAATATTTGTAGTGGTTATTGTGGTTGTTGTTGTGTTGGTTATTGTTGTTGTTTTTGTTACTACGTTTACCTTGTTGTTGTAGTAGAATATTTACCGTTGGCGAATTGAAGCAGCTGGTTAAGAAGAAACTGTTTTTCTCTCAGACTTTCTTTGTGCCGAAAGTAGTTGCTCTCAACCAGAAAGTTGTGGTTCATAATAGCAATGTTAAAGTTCATTGTCCACAAGACAAGTTCATTACAGTCTTTGGGAACTTTATTTTCATTAACCCCATTTGTTTTTAACTTCTAATCAAAGGAAACAACAATCAGTAACGAAGAGTGAAGTCGAACCAACTTTGAGATACCTCAAGGAAATAAAATGGGCGTGCAACTCCAATGAAAACGATATTGTGGACATATAATTGAGTACTAACTCTCTGTAAGAACTTTACACTTAAATAGCACGTTTTTACAAGAAATTCGACAGATTTTGATATTTACAAAGTACATTTCCTGGGTAGCAAGCATTGTAAATGATCCTTATAAAATCGAATAAACTCCAACTTCGAAAGCAAGAAGCATACTATATAAAGCCCAAGGGTAAACACTATAAAATACCACTATAAAACCTTATATACTCCCACTTTGAAGGTTACACGCATTAAACATCATAATTGAATAGAGCCTAAGGTGATTCTGGATAGTTCTTCAATATCTGTGAATACATAAAGAGCTGATCACTATAAAACTAACTGCATTAGGGCGCCTAATGAGTTGCATATGAAGTTAAAACCATTATAACTATAAAGTTGTTGCTTTAATCCCTTAATACAGATCTTGACTTCATGTCCTGACTGTAGAGCTACATAATTTGTCCACTAGTACAGAAGTTTAGAAGAAGAATCAAGGTGGAAATCAAAGGATTGATTTTGATATGGAAATTATAAAAGGAGGTATTCAAGGCCTTCAACTCAGGTGTGGCATAGGAAATAGACAGCAAAACAAAGTAAGAAGATTGTGTCATTTTGGGATTATTTCAACTGCAACTGCAAGAATAAAGCTGCATCACTGCCAGAACACGTTAAGGATATGCTCCAAATGATATCTTAATTAAATCAAAATGCAAAAGAAAGTAAATAATAAACCGCTGTGCTTGTAAGCAAAATGTTAATTCCAAAATCTGTGGCATTATAATCTCCGAACAATCTGCCACAAATGACATTGACTTATCCTCCAAGGCACACTTTCAATTAAGATTAAAATCAACATTTTGCCAACCTTTTTCTGAGTCCTGTATATTTGTGTATGTGTGTTTGGGTGTGTCTTCACTTATATTTTCCGAGTGTGTGCGTGTGTGTGTCCCTCTGTGTGGGAGGGGTCAACTTTATTAACTTTCTAATAATAACTGTGCAGGTGACAATATGTTGTAAAAAAAAGCAAACGAAACAACCCTCTGCAGCGTGGCGTGGGGTGTGGTTGGGGTCAGAACACCGCAATGCCCGAAGAATGTTTACCATTAAATACTTAACCCCAAAACAACAACAACAACAACAACAACAACAACAACAACAACAACAAGAAGCACCATACTAGCAATAACACCAGCAGCCGAGGCAACGCGAACAAAAGTTAACTGCGTGGCAAGCAAAAGAAATTAGTGGCATCAGCTCTCTTGTAAGGATATTTCGTAGGCCCAGGCTCCGCAACGAAACAATAGCAAAAAGGGCATAAAAAGCAACGCCGCAGAGCAAAGTGAAATGAACAAAAGCCGAAAACCGCTCCCAAACACAATACAATAACGAAAAAAAACACACAAACACACGAAAAATGCGGCAAGGAAAAGGAAAAAGGCGCAAAATTAATTAAAACTGATCCTCTCGCCGACTGTGGAGCAATGAAAGAAGCAGTTATGAAATATTAACAACAAAAAAAGAAATTGAAACAATGCAACAAAAAATAGACACAAAAATATACAAAGTGGGAAAAGGCGCGAAAGGCGACACAAAGAATGCTACGAAGATTTAAAAATTTAAATTAACACACTTTTCGTAGAGCACCATTGGCATTTGGTGGCAAAAATTGCACTCGTTCAAAGGTCGTTGGCGAAGGAGTTCGCAACCACAACACCACCCAGTAGGAAAGTTGTAATGAAACTCACATACTCGTATATTTAACTATTCGAAATTAACAAATTTCAAGGGGTTTGTTGTTACTTGTCAGATCATCTGGCGGCTTACTTATCCGCTTATGGAGGTTTTCCAGTCATCACCTCCTTCATAATATGGCAAATATTGAGCTTTAACCATGTTAAAGAAGAAGTGTTGCGATGCTAAATCAGACGATAGTCGCAGAATTTTAACATTAAAAGGCAATCGAGTCCCTTTTTCACGAGCTGAATGGTTTATGGCCTTGTCCTGTTGAAATCATCGGTTTTCCAAAACAATGTCTTCCAATCCTATCCAGAAATCTGCCAATCTGTTGATATTTGCGAATAGTGGACCCAATTTCCCGTTATAGTCGCTCCCTCGCCAGTTTCAAAGAAATAGGGTCCGGCAAAACTATTCATATGGTATCTGCTAAGTTCCTTCTATATCACCTGGTTCTACGGAATTATCGGTACAATTTCTGTATATAAAAAGTAAGCGCAAAATTAAAACTAGCTGATATAGAAGGAATTTTTCGCTTTCTTTTCATATGAAAATGTTTTCTATAATGCTCCTTCTAACAATTATTACGGTGGCATAACCACATTTGCACCTGCATTGTGCACTTGTCAGTCAACAGATTCGTATTGAAATACTCTCATATAATATTATTATTCTATAAATTCAAGAGTGACCAGCAAACAAGATCCCATCGTATTTAGTTTTCATCTTCGCTCCCCCACCAATTGTTTGAAAACGTTGCTCAATTTCCGCCTGGGTAGGCAAGCGCCAATGTTCTTTGTTTGTCTCCTTTACAGTTATGTACTTAGTTAAATAAGGAAATGCGGAAAACAAGCAAAGGACGGAAAAAACAAAAATTCATAATACATAATTATAAGAAAAATTATAAAAAATATAAAAATAAAATGCTCACAATTTGTATGCAGGTTGCGTAGTGCCAGTGGAGCTACTAAAAAGGACAAACAATTTGCAGCGCTATTTTTATCACTTTCGGAAGCTGCTCTTTTTGTGGGTGGCCTGGCATAGTTTACACAACAGATGTGAGCAGAATAATTAACAAAAATGACCCTTGAAAGCCAAACAACAAACGAACTGAAAATATTACCGCAAATAGGCTGCAATGGTTACTCTACCTGAGGAAAATGAAACGGAAACCGTTAAGAAAACGTGTGCGAAAGTGTTTCTTAAGGAAAACCTTTCATAATAACACCGAAATTATTGCCAAGAATATTTGTGTCGCCCCCACTCTGGCTCATTCGTCGCTTACCAATGCTCTTACCCACTTACCGCATTGTTAATCCGGCTAATTAACTCTCTGTGCACAAACAATCCGTTGGCGTGGCATGGCGTGGCGCGGCGTGGCGTGGGGTGGCGTCCGCTCCACTTATCGTCGTACGCAATCAATGGAAATGGATTTTCAATTTGTCTGACCTCAATTGTGAAAAATCCTTAATTAATCTGACATCAGCAGCTGTCAGTCAGCCAGTCAGTCAGTCAGTCACAGTCTGCTGCTGCTTCTTCCACTTGTGAGCTTCACGCACTGTAATGCCGGTAATGCTACCAGCACTCATGCTGACCCCAGCAACTTAGCACATAATTGGCACATCCCCCACCTTCATTATTTTTTGTATTACTATTCCAGTTTTTTTATTTATACTTTTTTTGTGTTTAATTTGAAAATTGCATTTTTCAAATTTTTTTTTATATTTTGTTTTTGCACATTCTTTTCGCTTTTGCTTCATTTAATCCGCAACTAATTAAGGCGCTAATCGACGGCAACAGTGGCAGCAAAAACAAATACAACAACAACAACAAGAATAACAGGGAATGAATGAGTGAGCGAGTGAGTGAGGAATGAGTGAGTGCACTTAATGCAATAGTGCCAATCTGCACAGTGTAAAGTTTCTATTGCTGTTTGGCAGCTCTTCGCCGCTCTGCAATTATCTGTAGGGATGTGTATACGAGTATGTGTGCGTGTGTGTAAATATTGCCCGGGGGTATGCTGATCGTGAGCGTTCAATGCGTTTTTGCACGTCTGTGAGAGGATTAATTAAACTTCTTTCCATTTTCATTTGAGATTGTTGTTGTTTTTGCTTTTTGCTTCGTTTCCATCAACTTGATAACAATTTTTCTTCTTCACTTTTGTTTTCCATCAATGAAATTGCGCTATTTCTTCAGTCTGATTTTATTCACTCCACAAATCACCGTAAATTTCAATTACTTAATGCGTGCCACACAGGAGTATTCGTTAAATGGCTGCCAAGTAAGTTTCTCACGCAAGTTAAAAATAAATGCAATCAACACTGGAACTCGTTTTAATTTATTTACTGAAAAAAATATATTTAGTATATGGAAGAATATTTGGAACTACGAATGGAATATTAACAGTTCTTTCATGCACTTTATCTAATTGAATTTATTTATTTTAACTTAAATTTACTCCAAGTTTAGTCACCGCTCGAAAGTGGAGATTCGCACTGAGCCTTCCTCAGTTACACATCTTCAAATTACCGAACGAAAATTAATCGTTTAGATCAGCGTTTCTCAACGTGAGTACGCGTACCCCCGGGGGACATGAAATTGTCTCAGGGGATACGCGGGAAAAAATGCAAAGGTGCACAATGATAATTACTAAAGACAGCCACAAGATTCTCATTAAATTTACTTATATAAATATTTTTTATTTGCTTATAATAATAAGTAATAACTGAGGGCCCAGGGACGAGTATTCATCACTCAACAAAATAATAATATTAAAAGATATTTACTAATACTATTTAATATGTTAGGAAATTATTATGAAAATCATTCGAATAAAAAAAGGTTTCATTCTCATGTCAGCACTACTAAAACGTCATATCTGTGATAGACTTCTACCCGTAAATAATGGGCCATGGTTTCTTCTAAGCCTTAATAAAGCATACATCATTGCATACATATGAGTATAGTGACAATATGGATATAAAAGGTAAACTCAACGAAATTTTCAAATTTATAATTTGTGTCAATCTAGAAATCGGTTTGATTAATTTTTATGCAAATGCAGCGATTGTACCAAAAATCCATCCACTCCACTTCCACTTTAAGTGCGCTTCACACTACGAAACAAATCTGTCAGCTTTAATAGTGTGAGTTGTTGCTCTCAAAATTTGATGATCACGTCATGGTGAGGCTGTTTAATCGGCAATGTGTGCGGTCATTCAATGAAAATAGCACAAATGATTGTTAATTTCTACTGGCCTTGACAGACATTCGTTCGTCACTCATTCTTAGTTTCCTCTTTTAACAAAACAAACAAACAAAACAACAATTTTATATAAGTATCAATTAATGTTTCATTTGTACTCGCTTGGGTAATCCTCTCCAAATGAAAGCATTTTTTTCGACTGCATCAAATTGAAAAAAAATTCGACATGACTCTTTAATGCATGTATATAAATTTTGACTTGAACTATTGCTCACGAATATTAGCTTATTAAAAATAATACTTAACTGAAGTTTCATATAGTACTTGTATTTACTTTGAACTCTGTTTTGAAAGGAAATGTGAATTCCGGCTACAAGAAAAAGCGTATTCAAATAAATTTTGAAGAGGTGAAAATATTTCATTTTTATTGCCATTAAAGAGGAATCCACGCAATTTAATAGTCATTTCACTTACGCGCATAATTCATATTCTTGCCATAACAACAACAAAGACTGCGAAGATGTAAAGACCGAAATGTTACCAACTCCTCATCAAAGGCAAGAAACATTATAACGAAAGTAAAAATCCCATTCATTATAATTTGAAAGTCGAAAATTGTGTGTCTTTGATATTTATTATAAATATAATGGATTTTATTGCTTGCCAAGGACGAAACAATAGACTCGCTCCCCAATATATCGGAAGCCAAGCGTAAAGCAGCGTAAAGCAGCATGCTGAAAAATTTAACAACCCTCAAAGTTACTTTCGACAATTTCCGGATCCCCTTTTCAACGCGTTTACAGTATGAGCGCCAGCTTTAATGTAATTGTTTCGAATTTTTTGTATCTAACAACACCCAATTTGTTGTTTTTCTATAATTTAAATATTTGCGGTACCGCAATTCGAGCTGTGCCACTTAATATATGAAATATTATTTAAGTGCCTCGCTTTCAACTCTAAAATAACTCAGTGTTTATATTTGATTTCATATAAAATATATGTAAGTTTAACATTCTGTTGCGGTCGGTGGTGTGTTTGTGGTGTGATTGACAGGGATGTTAGTGAGGATGTACGCTTGTAAGCAGTGATCAGTGATGGTGACTTACAAATGTCACAATCACTGGTGGCCTATATGATCCCCTACAGTCCTCATCATTATACAGATTTACTTAACAGTATCCATTGCGGAATCAATAACAGTGGTTGTGTTGCCTGATCAGAAACATAAATGATCATTTATGTTTCTGGCCTGATGCTATTTACATATATGCCTTACCCTACGTCTCCACGGGCAATTTTTGATAGCATGCCATTGGCAATTTCAAGCAAATTGCCAATGGAGACTCCAAATTGCTTCAAGTTGGCAATTTATGCTATGAAATATGTTATGCAATAAATTGCCAACGTGCTGTGTTGCAATCAGTTGTCATTTTGCTTGTTTGACAGCCATTTTTCATTTTTTCGTGACGCTCACAGTGGAAGCATCGTCGGACATTTTCGTTTCAACGCATCTATTAAATTAATAAAAACGCTAAAATGAATGGAGACTGTGTATTTGCATTCTTTGTAATAAAGCATTCACTCAGATTTCGGTTTCCTTCTTTTTTCCTCTTCATCGTATAAATAAAAAAAATTTTCAAGCGTGGGTACAGCGAACTAGATTGCTTGACGGCATTTTCAAAATGACAATGGCATAACATCGCAATGCCCACCATTAAATTATTGCCAACCATTGCAATCAAATTTGACAGATGTTATGCCACCAAAAATTGCCCGTGGAGACGTAGGGTTATGTTGTTTAACAGCTGTTAACGTTAAAATACGCAGCTCCTCTGGATCTGTTAATCGTTATGTTACTTTATTACACCACACGCTTGGTCTAACGGTAAAGGTGGAATAAGCCAGAATTATGCCACATATCGCTTTTAATTACCGACTGCGAGATATCCAGCTTAGGGAATGAATGACTTCCATTGTCCCCCTGCGCACCTGCATAAAAACCATAGCATTGCAAATGTGTTTAACAAAAACACATGCATCTACAAACCAAGTCCTACACACATGCATAAACTTGCGTTAACAGTACAACTGAGTTTATCATGAATTGAAATTTGAACCACACTCGGTCCTGACCCAAAGAAATTTAATATGAAAATGAAAATGCTGCTTGATATCCGTTATGCATGCAATTAACATTATTGCGATTCTCTCATGTGTTCTTTTATTTATTTATTTGCTTTTTTCTCTTTTTTCTCTCCCTTCTTTTTTTTGTCTTGACCACCAAACGCTTCTACAATTTCATTTTTTAATGCTGTGCTGCTGTTTCTGCTGCAACACTAGCTGCGGTTTTATTTCCCATTTTTTATTATCATTTTTTATTCTTGCCGCATACTTCGCATTTCCTTTTTCCAGTTTCTGTTTGGTTTTCTTTTTTTTTGTTTTTTTTAATTTTTGGGTGGGCAAAACTTGCACACACAGCGCAAAAAACGCCAAGGCCTTTCAATACACTTTTTAATTTTTTTCGACTCGTTCGTGGTATTTTTACATTTAATCCAGAAATTCCATTTAAAGTCGAGCAAAGTGAATTTGCGTGCAGTTCAACGGGAACAAACTGCCCTCATTCTCCTTCTCCTTCTTCTTGTTGTTGTTGGTTTTGTTCTCGCCATCTATATTTACCTTTGTATTCCTGCAGTTACTTTTCTCCTCACAATTTTTCTCCATTTTCACCACAAATGTTGCCAGAGGAACGGTTTTTTGCTGTTGTTGTTGTTGTTTGTTCGTAGGCAACTTTAAAACTAGTTTTAGCGTTATCTTCCATTATTGAAGCGCGCAACAATGCGAAATATTTTCGCTCTCGTACAGTTTAATGCAATTTATCGCGCACGTAACGAGAAATTATGCTTTTAAGCAATTTGTTGTTGTATGAAAAGCGAAGAATTCGGTTCCTGTCTTCCTCATCGGGACTTCGTCAGGTCAAAAGCAGTTGTTTGTGTTTATTTTGCCATAATCAAATCCCGTGTTTTCATAAAATGGGTTTTCATTGCCAAATTATAATTTTGCTGAGACGTCATGGCTTTTTGAGTCTTCACTTTGGGAATTAAGTTTGCTAACTTAATTAATACAGCATATTTTTTGCTGAAGTCTGCAGAACTCATTATCTCGGCTTTCAAGATGATATTTCAGCTTCAATATCACACTAATTTGTTCGATATTTGAAAGAATGGCGTTCCCACGAGAGAATCCTACAATTTGTTATAATATCGCTAGTATATTTTTCTATATATGTGCCGGCTTCTGTGGTCATGTGGTAAGCATGCTAGACTCACGATCTTGGGGCCGTGGGTTCGACCAAACACTATTTGCGGATAGATTCGATTAAGAGATTTTTCTGACCTCAGTTTCGTAACTGGTCAACGGTGAATTCACCCTAGGAAAGTTCTATTCAGAAGAGGAAGGAAGCAAATACTGTTCCATGACAATATTCAGGAAATTTTCATCAGCAAGTTTTTCCACTCAGTTGGAATATAGGACGGGTTAAACAGAAATATGGTGCGAATAAATCTGTACACATTTTAACATATTCAAATTAACTCCTTGATGATCCCGGTCTGTACTAGATTGAAGGGCAGTTAGGAAGCTCTCAGTGGCCTAATTTAATTTTATATAAATTGTAACTAGAACATCTGCTGAGATTATTCAATTCCGAAACGAGATCCCAGATTATTTTCTAAAAATTTAATATTAATATTTAAAAGAAATAGTATTTTTGTTAGTTTGTATGTTCATTATTCTTAGATTCCAAATTGAGTTCCTTTCTTACATTTTGCAATGTATTTTGTGAACTTAATACAAAAAGCTTCAGTCGATTGATGCCTTGGATAACAAAATCGGGAAAAGCTTTCCTGCGAAAACTTCCCAACTATATTCCCATCTCAACATTACGTTGTCCCAAATACGGTATTATACATTCATTATCGTATATTATATACCGTATTCCACGTTACGAACTTCCCTCACCAACACCAAATCCAGCCAAAGAAAAACAAATGAACATTTCTATGCGGCAAATATTATTAATATAATTTATTTTTTTACAAAAAACTGCTTATTTATTAAAAAGCTTAACAAAGTTCGCAAAATGTTTTACTTCGCCATTGTGCACATAGAAAAAATATGTTTCCCCAACGTGTCTTTCCCATACCAGAGCATGCTTCGACATTCCAGTAGTCTACTTCAACTTCTTCTTGGGACGCAAGTTGTTGGTGTGGCCACACTTCTTCTTGCGGCAATTGGTGGCGCGTGGATGCAAACGAGCGTAGCACTTGCGGCAGATCATTTTATCGCAATTGTATTTCTGGGCCAAAATACGCAGAGATGGCTCAATAATACCACCACGCAAGCGGAGGACCAAATGAAGGGTCGACTCCTTTTGGATGTTGTAGTCGGAGAGAGTGCGGCCATCCTCAAGCTGTTTGCCGGCGAAAATCAGACGTTGTTGATCTGGGGGAATGCCCTCCTTGTCTTGGATTTTGGCCTTGACATTTTCGATTGTGTCGGAGGGCTCAACCTCCAAAGTGATGGTCTTACCAGTAAGAGTCTTAACGAAGATCTGCATTTTCTGGCGTTTCTACAAAAGGCAATAGAAAAACAACAGTTAGTAAAGTGTAAAAATTACTCAGCCAGTGCCACACGAGCCCCACCGACGGCAGCTACCCACAGGCAATGTGGCTTTGAGGTTAGAATTTTTACCCCCCGGACAAAAAATACTAGTCTGGGCACAAATTTAATGGTTTTTCAAGCAAAAAATTTTGTTTTAACTTTCTTCGATACTCTTTCGACAAAAATTTCGATTTTCTTAACAAATCCGATCACTTTATACAATAATTTTTTGTAAAAACAAGACTCACCTCTTGAAACGTGCACTAAATGCTAACGAAAAGAAAAGAGAAGGAAAATTTGTCAAAACCTCTGAAACATGGCGGACTTTTTTTTGACAGTTTCTCTTTCTTGGGAATTTTTTGGGAAATTTTGTTGCATGGCCACCAACATGAAATTGAAGATAAAAATAAAACAAAAGGTAGTTTTTTAACATTTTGAATCGTATCACAAATTTATCAATTTTGATATGTTGGTGAAGTAACTTTGGAACGTTTTTAGATACCAACGCGAGACTGTGGAATGCTTTTCAGCAAAGGATAATCATTTTTGAACAGTTTTTGATTTGCTTGAATTATTAGTTCTCTATGCAGTTGTCAGCTAGTTGTGAATTAATAAGTCTGACAGAATAGGGCTACTTTACAGATATCTCCTTAGGGGCAACTTACTGACATCCCCTAATTTTATTTTCTTATAATCACCATTTGCATATAAGGTATTTTCGCGTCGCACGAATTGAACTGTGTTCGCGTCGTGAGGTCATTTACACTTTCCTTTTCCCGTCGCAGAAAGTTCACAATCATTTTAAGTTTAGAAAGTACGTATATTATTATAATTCAATTAAGAATTATGGATATAAAGGAAAAAATTCAAAAATGTTCGTTGATTTTCAACAGAATTTGAAATGAGTAAATTAAAAAACAAATACATATGCTTATTATTCCTTTTGCTTGATACTACATCAAACAGGATTTACTAAATTAAGATTAGAAGGTTGTGTAAATTCTCTCTGACTACAGTTCTGTCAGAATCGGGTTCGCTGTGTTTAGTGTAAATGCTACAAGATTGTCCATATACAAGAATTTTTGGTGTTACGTATCCAGTAGATACTATCTACGTCACAGCAGACCGGCTGTGACAGCGAACTGTCAAACTCGTATATTTTTGTAAAAACTGTGAAAATTACAATTGAAATATTAAAAATAGCAATGATTTGTGGCAAAATAAATCATAGAACATATTATCAATATATCGATTAAAATATCTAGTATATATTGTAAATATTTCTCTTAGAAAAACGATCATCAAAAACGATTATTTGAAAAAATAAACTATGAAAACGATTTGTATGTATGTACCTATATTTCTCAAATAGTTTATTATGAAATTATTACACGTTGACATTAATTATTGTTAATTGTTAACATTAATATTTAGTAGTAATCATTTTAATTAAATTAGTAGTAAAACTACGATCCGGATGTTCGGCAGGCGTGAATCGTTGGTACAGCGCCGCGCGTTTAATAATCTCCGGGCAGTGAGACCTAGGCGATTTGAAAAATTTCAGCGATAAGAATGCAATTTAAATAAAATATATTTCACCTGTTCGATATTTTAGGATATTTCCAAAGTCTTCAATTGTGAAATCTCTCATGCAAAGGGCGCTGGTCTTGCGATTGAAATAGTTCGAACGCCGGCAGAAACTTTTTCACTTCTTCACAAAAGTCGCATCGGACGGAGAAGAGAAAAACTGCACTACGATGCTTTATTTGCCTTTTTGTTATTACAACCCGGTAACGCAAATTTTATTTTGTATTATTGTCTGCTTATTTTTGTATTTATTTATAAATTTATTCTGAATATTAAATATCCAACACATATTTTAATCGGTGGCGGTCACACCTCTCCTGTTTGTCGAGCTCGCTGAGAAAATAATTACGGACATGCGCAACGCGTAATTTGTGCGAAACTATAATCTTCTATAACGAAAGGTATTATCCAGGGAGCACAAATAAGTGCGTCCTGGGATGAGCCATAAAAATATAGGGAAATTTCTTTACTATTGAGGGAAATTTATAAACAATTGTTGGGAATTGGAGAAAATATGTACGGAAAAAGTATTTATTAAAAACAAAGTAGTTTTTAAATCAATTGTTAGCAAATGGGGAAAATATATATCAAAAAAGTATTTGTTACAAAGTAATGTTTAAAGAATTTTTTCTTATTTCAACTATTAAATAATAACAACATTAATGAATCACAGTGAACAGAATATATAATAGAAAAATGTTTGATATTGTGAATATGTGTGAATAGAAAGCAAAATATGTGTGAATAGAAAAAAAAAAGTTAACTATTGCTACCAAAACATTATTTTCACAATAACTGATATCTATAAAGATAGATGGTTAATTGAACGAGGCTAGTATAATAAAGCTAGTTCATAGCACCAGCTGAAGGTCCTTGGTGCTAGTGCCATATTTCTTTCCATTTCTTTTAAAATTATATACTAGTTTTGGTTTAAATAATAATTATATTCTCATTTCCTCTCATATAGAACTTACTTCTATTAAAAAAGTATTGTCAAATACTTTTTATTTGCATTGAAAAGAATAGTACTATTTCAGAAGGTGTCATACTAATTAATTTATTGCTGTGACATGGCAACTCTGATCATCCACATCATTTTCATTTCTCATTCAAAATACACCGAGCGAATACCTACGTTGAAAAAATGTACAACTGAAGTTTCTCATAAGATAATAGTTAAGAAAATTTTAAGCAGTTAATTAAAAATAATGACTAAGAACGCACAACAGCCCCAGGCGGACCAAAAGGTATTTACTCTCAGTAAGGAATTAGTTTTCTTTGCAGTTATAATTGAAATTTCAGGTTCCAGCTGATGGCGCTGTCGTTGCAAGTGCTACTCCTGGTGCGGGTGAAGGTGCTGCCGTAGCTGCCGCGGACGCCGCCCCACCTCCGCCAGAACCGAACAGAGGGGAGTCGTTTTTCGGCGTGACTAAATCGTTGATTTTCCGAGCATTAATAATCTACTTTGTTAGTTCGTTCTTCCGGCGGCCAGGGACACCGACTCCACCTGACACTACTGGCGGTAACACACCAGCAAGTGTGGCACAAAAATTAAATGCTTGGAATTATTTTGAAAATGGCACTGTATATGACTTGCACGTGTGGTTGTCGGAAAACGCTGACCACGTGAATTTTAAACAGCGTTCAAATTTAATATGGCTCCAGGAGGACCTCACGTATGGCGACTGGGGGTCCGGGCCACAACGTGATGGTGTGCATTATCAAAGTGTTAATGTAAAAGCCACGCCGTCTTTGATGAACAATGGCAGCGTATACTTGCACGCTTTTGTGACACGGACTGGTGAAAGTCCAGATCCGGAGTCGGAGAATTTCGCCAAAGATGATTTAATGGGTCATCAGACCCGCATGTTAAACAAGTACAAGCGCATACGTGTTAACCGCAACTATAATCTGCTGTCGAGTGAAAAGGAGAAGTTAGCATTTGAATTGGAGCAGGCGCAATTAAAAGACACAATTGTTTCACATTGGCATCCAAACCTCACAATTAATCTGGTTGTAGATCAGACCAATTGGGCTCAAGGTAGTGTGCCCCCACCACTGGATGACTATGTAAAGTTTGTACAGAGTGGTAAAACATATTTGCCCATTATTTTCATCAATGATTATTGGAATTTGCAACGCGAATATTTTCCCATTAATGAGACCACACCCGAATTGGAACTGCATATCACTTTCCAACCGTTGACCATGTTCAAATGGCAGCTCTACGCGGCACAGCAAATGAAGAACAAATGGGCAGGTAACATGTTGGGTGAATTCATGAATGCAGGAGCACCAGAGGTAAATGAAATAAGCATTGAAATTCATTACTCACATTATTAATTTTTATAATTTCTTATTAGGAATCGGATGAAGATCAAGATTCATTAAAGGAAACTTTATTGGATACCAATATATACCTTCTGGCAATCACCATAGGTGTCTCCATTTTGCACTCCATATTCGAATTGCTGGCATTCAAGAACGACATTCAGTTCTGGAATAATCGCCAATCTTTGGAGGGTTTGTCAGTGCGATCAGTGTTCTTTGGAGTGTTCCAGTCACTCATTGTGCTGCTGTATGTGCTCGACAATGAAACGAACTTCATGATCCGCATGTCTTGTTTTATAGGACTTGGTATTGAGGTATGGAAAATTCATAAAGTGGTCGATATAAAATTCGACAGAGGTCAGAAGTTGTTTGGCATACTTCCAAAAATTAGTTTTACGGACAAAGGATCGTATTCGGAGACTTCCACAAAAGAGTACGACAAACTAGCATTCAAGTATCTAGGCTGTGGGTGTTTCCCACTATTGGTGGGCTATTTTGTATACTCGCTACTATACAATCAACACAAGGGATGGTATTCATTCGTGCTGAACATGTTATACGGTTATCTGCTGACTTTCGGCTTTATAATGATGACTCCGCAGCTATTCATTAACTACAAACTGAAATCGGTGGCGCATATGCCCTGGCGCATGATGACCTACAAATTCCTAAATACGTTCATTGACGATATTTTCGCTTTTGTTATTAAAATGCCGACGATGTACCGCTTGGGATGCTTCCGTGATGACATTATTTTCTTTGTTTTCCTCTACCAGCGCTACCAGTATCGCGTCGACCTCAAACGTGTCAACGAGTATGGCTTCTCTGGTGAAATGGAGCAAGAAGCTACCAAAAAGAGATTACAGACGGGTGCGCCCGAACAAAACAGCAATAATGCTATTGAAGATAAGCCCACAGAGCAGAAAAAGGACGATTAAGAAGTGTGTTAGCAAAATTCATATACATTTTAAATTTCTTTGCTGTTTATGGTTAAGTGAATGATTTATCAAAGAAACCCTATTTGTTTTTTCGCTATCTGTCATTTCTTAAACTAGCGTTTATCTTCTTTCGTAGAGAAATTAAACAATTTTTAGTATTTGTATAATTTAATTTTACATGTTAAACCAATAAATATCACATAAATAATACCCTACTTAATCTTATCATCGTTTTTTATCTCCACCCAAACGAGATCTCGCTGTTGCTCGTTCGTGTTGATTGAATTCCATAACTACCTTGGAAAGAGAGTATTCCCACGCACCTAAATTGAGCGCAAAAAGGGGTGTTGCATTGCTGACGTGGCCGAAAAGATGCACTTTGTGCGCAGAATCCCCCCACGGTTGAATTGGGAAAATAACCTTTGGTAATTGTATGCAAAGATTGCGTGACGCCAAATTGATTGCATTTGGTGTAGCCCAAGCAATTATATGGTAAACTCTAGCTAAGTGCGCAGGGGATGCCATGAAACGTCAAGGCGAATGAGCCAGAACAGGTGGTTCTGTTAGCATGTCGTGGCGTAGTGTATTGTTGAAAATATGTTTCTGAGCTGGTTGTTAACTATTTCATGTACATGACGTGCACAAGCTAGTCTTAGATTATCACCTGACATCCGCGCTACGATAGAAACACAGGGTACCGTACTCTAGCTCCCAGGTAGAAATTTGCAATGTGAGCAGTTGGGAATTGTACTCAAGCAGAGCACGGATCTGTTATCAATCTGTAACACGGTCTGTGATATCAGTAATTCAGACTTACCTCAATGTTAACTACTTAATTCAATGTAAATGTGACCTACATACAGAAAACCTACCTACAGAAAATATGCATATTTATAATAACGGTAATTTTATTTAAAAAAAATTCCCCTTCGTCACCCAGTGCTAGAATCGATGACACTGTAAACCACCTGTTAAGAACACTTAATACAGGGTACATAAAGTCTATAACCTAATGACAACACTGCCTTGCTTTGGTTGAAATTCACACAAAACGGCTTAAATCTGCCAAGCTCTGTATATGCACGACTGAACAATGTACTGATTACTTGAAGTTAATGTATGTAGGACTACAACCCAGTTCTCTAATGTAATAATGATTACTATTTTACTGGAAATTCACTTAACAATCGAAGTCACTCAGATATAAACTGTTTGTGTTACGTCAATTAAGAATGCAATAAAATATCATCAGACTTCTATGTTCAGCTAAGATGTATTAACTTAATCGGATATATGTTTAACTATTGATTATATCTGGAAGAATGTCTCTTAAGTTTATATAATCATGCTTTGGAATTTATAGCTCCAAAGCTTCATATATAATCGTAGGACAGTTCGATGTTATAATTAGAGAACATAAAGTGATTTAGGACAATTACATGCAAACAGTTTAATCATATATATAATAAATTTGTATGTTTCCCTATGTCATTTTATATCGTTGCATTGACTAAGTTCCGCAGCTCCTATAGCATCTGAATGGCTTAGAGCTAAAAATATGGATATTTTTTTTCAATTATTCCACTTTACAATTGCCTACTATGAGAAAAAGGTACCTTCCTACCTGCTGCATTCCTTAGCAAATACCATTTTATAGATTCACAACGGCAACCCTTGCAATCCCCACTCACTGTGAATCGTAGAGAAAAAGTGAAAAGTTCTTTACCCGAAGGCTCACAAATTTTGTTGAATTTTGTTTAAAATAATTATTAGGAGGAACCGATTAATTGAAGATTATATCAATAACATCAAATTGAGTGCGTCTATATTGGAAGTTACGAAAAACTAATTGCACGGCGCTGCGGAAAAGTGAAAACATTTTCACACCGTTCGCTCGGCTCCGAAGGAAAATTTGGAAGACATCTTTGATGTGTGTTGTTATTGTTGTCCAGTTTGTTCGTGCTTTTACGTATTAACTCAACCACCCACTTAACAGGTGTACAGAGTAATGCAACTGCACTGGGGGGGCATATAAGTAGACTTCCAGGGGGTTGCAGAAAATTACCATCAAAATCCATCCGGATATACTATGTACGCAGAGTGGGTGTCACTACAAGCGCAAATTAACGCGAATAGTTCTGGAGCTCAAAGTTTAAGCGTTTTAAATAAATTCCCCGCGTCTGCGGGTAAAGAAGTGGTGGTGGCTGTGGTAAAGCAGTTAGCCAACAATCTGGGGATAACCCAAAATGCCGAACCAAGCCATTTGGTTACCGACTTGGAGGTTGATATATATGTGTGACAACACCTGGTGATGTAGCTATTTATTCTTCTGTATACGTAGGTTACCTGGTGTATGGATGTGATATGCTATGGATTATCGTTGCCGTTGTCGGAGCATGAGACGATCAAGGATTGTGTAAACATCTATTGCGAGTGGTTGACGGCATTGCTACCACAGCCGCGTATCAGTGTGCCCAAGCCAATATGCGAGGATCCCAACATCTATTGCCGTCGGATCATTCACCACCTGCACAACTTGTTCGTTCCTAGGAATGGAGAAGGTGAGGTCAAAAGTAATCTTTGTTTGTTTTTAATATTTAGAATGGCATAGTTTGGAAAGTTTTCAATAGTTATTAAGTATCTAAGCAAGTCAAAGAAATGGAATTAATGTAAATTCAAATTAGAATAAATATTATTCTGTTAACTACGGAATTTATAAGAAACAAAGAACACTTTAAATGCACAAAGAAGGACAGAAGAAGGAAGAAACATCTGCGAAGAAAATATCAGTTATTCATATAATTAAATATTGTTATAATGCATTGCATGTTAATTAAAATACATATTTTAAATATATACGTATTATAATAATAATTGCTGCGCTTTCAGTCCGAACTACTCCAATAATAATATTGTTTATCAGGATATATAACTTCAACTATATAATAATCAGCTGAACTTGTGCTGTGACTTGGAGTTTGTCTGCTATTTGCTTTCCTTTGAAAATAAAGGTTAAGTAAATTTGCTTTTATTTCCTCTTCCAAGTCGTAAAATGTTTATGCAATACTTCATATGATGTGTATTTACGAGATAATCATTCCATTTACAAACTACATGAATACATTGAAATGAATTTGTTTAAAAACTTACTTCAATTTTCAGCTCCGGAGACCATCAGCCGGCAGGCCGTCATCTGCCATCGTGTATTGCGCACTATACAACTAACAGCGCAAGCCTCTAAGAACATGGAACAGCAAACTTGGGAGAATCTTTTGATATTTTTGCTGGCCATCAATGAAATTCTTCTTGCACCACCCATAGTGATCGACGATGTGGGGGATCAACTGTGTGAGCGCTTACTGTCTGTGCTCTTTGAGGTTTGGTTGGTTGCTTGCGTGCGTTCCTTTCCCTCGCCACCCTTATGGAAGACTTTACAGGAGTGCTGCGCGAATTGGCGGCATCGCAGTGGTTTAGTCGATCAGTGGAACCGTGTGAGTTTGGCGCTGACCTCACGTCTGCTGGATTTCACTTATGGACCTGGATTCCCAGAATTGAAACTTTGTAAGAATGTTTTGCATACCATGTTTAATGAAGATATTATTTGAGATAAAACTTACTTTAGCCGAGGAGGAGTCGCACCTAATTCCTGTCGATATGAGCAATGATTGCATTGCTCAATCATGGTATAGGTTTCTGCATACCATTGGCAATCCATCCGCCTTGTGCTCTCCCCATCTTATCAGCAAAGCACCGCAGTTTGTTCAGTGGGCTATGTTGCAGAATAAGGGCTCTGATACAAATCATCATCCTTGTCTACAGGCATTGCCAAGTATCTTTTTAAAAGCGATCAAGAGCATATCGAATCAAGTTGACGCATTTCTGGGTAAGCAATTGACTTAATCGGTAATTACAATAGTAAGCTAGCTAAATTAAGAATACTTAATCTACCAGTTTCCAGTTACATAGTTTGTGTATTTGATAGTTTTTGTTGAATCCTTTTGAATTGTATACTTGAAAATTGTACTTACTACATTTAGTAAACTCATATATTATTGCTAACTTGTCTTCTTTTAATTCTGCATCAACACAACAAAATTAACGCCTATCACCAACAAAAATTCTCATTTCCAATACGCTTCTACGTGCAAACCTCAAAACAAAAACTAATTTCAGGCACTTATCGATCAGAGACGCAACCTAATGAGGAAAATGTAACCAATCTACTCGACATACGTATTGCATTAGACGAAGCCACCACAACATCATCTTCGTATTACCCATACTATACAACTAATCCGACCGCTCATATGGTCAGTCCATATATAGTCACACAAAATAACGTACCCAACATATACAACTATCAAAGTTACTATCAGCATTACGCCAATTTGCAAATTCATAGCGCTACTGCTGTCTACCATGACCAATTCTCGTACGGCTCGACAATGTTCGGTTATTATAGGGGCTATTATAGTGGTTATGCACCTCCACCAGCTAATCCGCATTGCATTACTGCTCTGGCAGAGAACACCACAATTGTGACTGGTAACACCAGCAACAATGGCAGCCAATCAGCTGGTGTGATTGGTTCGATGCCAAATACCAGCGGATACGGCGCCACAGCCGCCCACTCGTCCAATGGCCAGCAACAGCCGCACTCGCCGACGCCGCCATTACAACGCCGACTAGCCAAGAGTTTTAGTGTCGCTCCATCCGTTACACAGCAGAAGGGTGCGCGTAATTCATGTCCTATTGCTTGCTTCAATGTACAATAGAATATATTTTCTGTTATTTTTCCGTTTTGCTTGTTACTCTTGTGTGTCCTTTTTGTTTTCTAGTGAACAAGATTCTTTTATCCGTATGCTTTTTATGACCTTCAATTGGCGTACCACTGAATTTGCAAAACAAACTATGTCCGTATTTTTTTGAGTTCGATTTTTTTATTATATTTTCTTTTATCACAATTTAATGTAAGCAATTTATTCCCCATTTATTTTGGTTATTTAGTGAAGACAATTTTTCTTTAATACATATTCTCGGATCAGACGTAAACAAAACAAACCCCCGTTCGTCAGTGTAGTATTATGGGGGTCAGCCAAGAGTTGCCATGGAGATGTTGCAATTAAGATTTTTGCGATCAGCGAAGAATGAAGACGATTTTGTGCAAGCTTCTTTCTGCAGGAGAGGAAAATGACTGAAGCTCTACGATCTACCTGAGGTTTTTGTTGTTTGTTGCAAGTATAGTGGAAATATCTTAAAAGTGGCTACTAGCTTTATCTAAACCGATTTATATTGGTATTACTTACTAAGTATGACAAAACTTCAGAATAAATAGTATATAATTAAATTTATAGAACTGTCCATGCCACTTCCCGTTGTTTCTGGACTTTACCTGCTTGAGTGTATTAAGTTCGGAAATTCAGAAGTAAACACCAACTTATTATAGAGGTGGACGGTTGGATGTGGATGATGTTGAAATAAAATTGGAATTTACTCCACACTCCATTTGGAATGTTCAATGTTTCCAGTTGCACAATTTGCCAACCCTTTCTTGAACAACCACTAGGTGCCCATTTATGATCTAGAGGTTTTATACCCCGCATTTTTTATGTGATCTCCAGCAAGGCAGTCAATAGTTAGGTTGCTACATTTCTGCACCTCTTCATGGTGTTGGTTTCAGTGGCTGATCCAAGTCGGTCCTCACATGGATCACAATTATCGCCTTAGCGACGTTTTGTTATAAAAGAAAGACTGCGAACAATGAACTGGCACAACAATAGCTTCGTAAATTTTAAGCTGTAGTTTATAAACACATTTTTCGTAATGAATCTTGGCTACAAGTTCAACCTTCGCTCGTATTTTACCATATCCATGGCAGCACTTTCCGATATTTGTCCACTAATTGTGTTGAACTTGATTTCAACAATTGTCGATTTTCACAACGATTCTGTAATTATTTTTTTCCCCACATCTGTTCACTTATTTTTAATTAATTTAATTATTTTACTTAATTTTAATGATTTTAATTTTGATTGTATTTGAAAGTCAATTTGAACATTGTAAATGCCACAAATTTCCAAAGTGCTGTGCTGCGGCAGCAGACACGATCGATCCGTTCTACTTTGCTGTTTGTTCAAGTTAGACGCCCACAAATTTTTATTTGCTTATCAGTAAATGACAAAATTTGCGGTTGTTGATTTGTTTGCAAAAAAAAAAAAATTAAAAATTGTCATACAATTTATGTGTGTATGTGTGCTTCCATGGAGTATATGAGTCCATGTACATTTATATATGTTTTTCCAACACTATTCCATAGGTCTCAGTAAAGCGGCCCTTGTCGGATTGAGCGCGTCTCGCTCGTCGATTACACAAGCTCCGGTGACGCCCACTTCCGGACCACCTTCTGCCAGCAGCATTACTTGCAAGTTTATCAAATTTTTTTCTATCTGTTCAGAATTTATTCATTTAATATGTGTACTTTTTATTTATTTAGCTATACCCTCGTTGATTGTGGAACCACGCCCACAGCTATCGCTGTTACGTCCCAAATGCAACAGTATTTTGAATCTCTTCGGTGAGTGGTTATACGAGGCTGCTCTTATTGGGGGTGATGCGTGGCTGATGAATACTAAAAGTGCGAGGATTGTGCCCTTAAAAAGTGACTGATTTTATTAACTTTGTCGGCGTTTTCTTTGCAGGGCAAGCCACCGAGGCGAGCAAACGACCCTCGTCCATGATCATGGAGCATCGCAAAGGCAGCATTTCGCTGTCGCAGCCTAGCTCACTGAACGACCCTACCAGCTTACCACCGGCGCTTACCATCGATAAGTTTGAATCGGGTCGCGCCGAGGCTATAGGCACCTTGTGTAAAATCTATTGTGCCAAGAAAACGGGTGAAGAGATCCTGCCCGTGTATATGGTGCGTTTCTTTATGTCACTGCAGCAATGTATGTTAGCAACCGACTCCAAGGAATGCGATGAAACGCTCGCCAGCATTTTGCTGAATTCTGCAGAAATGTTCAGCTTGGACTTAGTTGGCATGCAAGTGCTATTGCCGGCATACTTGGTCGCATTGGAGATTGTGTTGCCTGAAAAGGAGCTAAAGATAAAAAGTCAATCGAATATCATTAACAGAACCGAACTCAGACGAGCTGCAATTCATATTTTAAATTCAGTTTTGGCACTGCCATTACATTTTCAACATTTGACCATTCAAGAGTTGCCCAATCAAAACACAACTGCAAGGTATGTCACCATACACAATTTTCATCACACTTTCATCGCTTAATATGCCAAAATTTGTTTGTATGATTCTTAGTTTAACCACATTCATGGAGTTGAAGACACGCTTGATAAACGTCCTCATGAATGCGCTGCAAGTGGAAACCGATGCCCAAAATACGCAGTTGCTGTTGGGTGGCCTGCTCTTCGTTGTCCAGGATGCGGTTACATATGAAGAACTCCAATTCTTGGCAGCGGAAAAGGCAGCTGCCAAAGATAACGCAAATGTGAATTCAAATAGGAATTCCGCCTCCCCAGCCCCAACCGATGCGAACTTGCAGAGCTCAGGTGCGAGTAAAACGCGTTTACACTGCTTTTTTCAGTCCTTTTGTTTTCTTTGCTTTTCTCTTCAAACATGAACTCATTTTGATTTTTGTTGTCTGTTTTTCTTTTGTATTTAAGACATTTTAATTTTCTTTTTATTTCATGTATTTGTACACATGTTCACCACCACCCAATTCCACGCGCTCAAATACCGCACATTGTCTCCTCATGCACTATTTTTAAATTGCCATTTTCATTGTTTCCACCTCGTCAATATTTTATACTTTATATACAAACGCAATATAACTGCAGCTGGTTCAGAGCGTTCCGCATCAATAACCAGTGGGGGCAATTCAAGTTTGGGCGGCCACAGCAGTGCAACTGTGGGCGCTTTCGGCGCCCCACCAGTGAGTTCATACTTTAGCGCCACCGCTGCTGCTGGTGCTGGTGCTGCTGGTGCTACGGGACGTGATAGCGCATCACAACATGAGTTTTCCAGTTTGTCATTCTCCGAAGACTTCGCAATGGAGTTCATTCTAGAGTTTGAAACTGCATCACTTTATGGTAATTTTTGTGTTCTTTTTTTGTTGTGTTTGCTCGTTTATAATTTGCATATAGTGTTTAATTTTATTTTCGGCTATTCGACTTATGCGAAAAGGCCAAAAAATTAAAGAAAAATAAAATAAACTTCATCTGTGTCACGTACTAAGTGTGTAACTATGACAATTTTGCCACACTTTTCTCACTCGTCACTGCTTCTGTCTCCTTTCACAGATAATGCTCATGCTCTGTTTGTGCGAGCCACTTACTTGGTTTGTCACCGTCTCATTTCCACATGGAAGTTAGACTTGAATGTGTCTCTGGCCGCGTTGGAGCTGCTCACTGGTCTCGCTTGTCTCGAGATACGTGATTCAGGTAAGTTGGCTTTCCAAAGTTGTTTGAAATTGGTTACGGGTCAAATCTAATTTACTTTCGCCGTTGCATTGAATTTTTATGTTTGTTTGTTTGTGTTTTGTTTTTCTATTTTGTATTTCTGCTAAAGTGGTGAAAGTTATAACTAAGGGTGCGGTTCTAAGTTTACTTTATTTAAATTTTGAAATCGAGTTGATTCCGGACTCGTCAAATAGAGAGCTCGGTATGGGAGTATACCGCTGATTCGCTGCAACAGGGTCATAACTCAACCGTCATATGAACCATGAAATGTGTCAACTACATTTAGTAACTATGCTACATGGAACATTTCAATATGCATTTTTATACAGAGTTGAGCCACTTGTTACAGTGGTATTTGCCGGGCCTTTCTTAGACGTTATAATGACAATATACTGGGTATAATGTACTGTTATATGACGACTCATTCCAACACGAGGCTTACAATTTAGTCCCTTCTTGCCATTACTTTAAGCAATACAAAAATCTTAGTAAAATTATCAAGATAGTTGCCTCAGATGACCATGGTTGGCAAAGCCACTCAACAATGCGAAGTCTAGCACACGAGTACTTCGTTTCTTAAGAAGTGGACGTGCCAAGAGCAGTGAGTGAATTGCAGATGGCCCGAGGCGTGTTCTTTTTTAGAAACTGGTTCCTCATGAGATTGTTTTTGTGCATTTTATACTCATCTCGGTATTGAGCAGGCTGATCTTAAGGCTTGATTCAACCAGTTGCCAAGTCACACCGGCACGGTAGCACAACTACATACCTGATTTCTAGAACCTTGGAAGCACTGGTAACAAAAAATATTCAGATGGATATTTTCTTATTAAAAAAAAAGTTTTATTCTATTCACAAACCCTAAAACGAGTATATGGCAGCACAATTCCAAGTGTATAAGTCGTCAATTATCAATTATCGTTAAAAATAACGAGTTGGAGGGGGCAAATGCTGGAGGGGACTGCAACGCGGAATATTTATATTTATATAGCTGAAAGTGCTGGTTCTGAAAATGATCTACTTTTATACAGACAACTGGAAATAGTCCATGACAGCAAATTTTTTATTTCTATTTCCATTGACCAATACAATTTTTTCTGGAAACTTACTCCGGACTAATTATACGGTTATTAATTAACTGTGTAGGACAGTTATAAGATTCTCTTAAACTTAAAACTAATTTTTTTATGTATTCATTTGTTAATTCGACGCTTACATGCTTCATTATCTGATCTCAATAATCTCTCTGGAGAGTTTGTATTAATAAGAATCAAAATTTTCTTCTTCTCTTGTTCTCGCTCTCTCCCTTATTTTGTGTGTATCCCAAATTGTCCTCACGCACCCGTTTATGTATCATCAACATTTCCATAATCTTGTCTTTTCATACACATAAAATACTCCTCATCGTCCTCATTCATACTCTCAATTCTCATTCCTGCACAAAAATCCTTTTTTCGTGTAATTCTCGTTTTCACCTCCATTACCTTTGTATCCTTAATTTGTAAAATAACTGCTGCGCAGCGAGGATAAGACACGGTAATTGATAATTTTACTATAATTACTAACAATTTTTTTTTGTTCTTTCTCTTTTCTTTTCTCTCATTCACATACAAACTATTTTACTTGTACGCTTAACGCCCACAACAAAACAATTCATACTCGACCAAACCCACACGCAACACACCCACACACAACACACACGCACACACACACGCACACACACACACACACACACGCACACACACACACACACACACACACACACACACACACACACACATGTACATTGAAAAACACTCCCACGCTGAAATGCACTCTACTCTTTCTCACTCACTCAAAATCTGTCGCACTTGAAAATCTTTCTCGACTCTTCTTGGTGTCATTTATTAATAATCGTATATAAAAAAAATAAATCAATGAAATGGGTAAATGTGGGTATAATTAAAACAAAAAAACATTTTTTTATGTTTTTTCTTTGTACATTTTACCAAACACAACAACAAAAACAAACACATAAACTCAACTCAAAACCAAAATCAACACAACTCAAATCAAATCAACTCAACTCAAAACAACTCGAATCAACTCACTTGAAAATCAAAAAATCATATCAAAACAAAAACAAAAAATGGTCATAAATAAAAAAAAAAAACTTAAAAATATCAACAAAAAAAAAAAAACAAAAATCATAATAGAATCATTAGTCAAAATTGAAGAACCAAGTCAAAATCTAACGATAATTTCCACAGACGATTTAGAATGTAAGCGTGCGGTGAAGTGGATTTGCGATTACATTTGCTATCTGTGTTCGCGTCCGCCGCCGTGCCACAGCAAGGATTTGCACAGCACCATAGTGGCCGCCTTTCAGTGCCTATCGACTTGGCTGATACGCCATCCGTATTTGCTGGAGATCCCGGACTGTATGCAGATCGTGCTGGAAGTGGTCGAATTGGGCATATCCGGCACTAAGAGCGTGGGTCGTCCTGGCGACATACCAAAGTATAAAGACGAGAAGGAGTTAAAGCCGGCTTCGATGCGTGTCCGGGAAGCCGCTGAAAATCTATTGATCACCATGCTAGAGCAAGTCCGCAGCTCGCCCAGTTCGTGTTGTCCGGAAACGATTTCATCCCTATTGGATGAAGTAGCGCTCATAAAGCATTGCAACTCAATGCCCATTACCTATGATGCTAGTGGTGGCTCCATTACAAGCGAAGACGCTATTGCGAAATTCAAATATTTCGTTACGGACAACTCAACAATACTGGCGTTGCTTGAGGAGCCCTTGGGCAATGATCAAGATCCCCAACCAACCGTGACAAGTAAGTTGAAGAACAGAGTGAGAAAGACATAGGAAGGGTCTGAATATGGAAACAATTTTGTTTGAAGGGGAGGAGGGCAAGGACATAATACTCCTCTGTATTGTGTTTGCTTAAATGTGCTGCACCACTTTAAATGAGGTGTGTGGCGTTTCGTTGGTTCACTCAATCGCTTTATGATAGAGAGGGACAGATAGAGTGAGAGGCGAGAATATTAGCCTATTTTTATACGGTTCAGCAAGTGTTGGAGTGGTTCCTCCACCAGTCTGTTCCACTTTCAGAGTCTTCGGTGTGATTCGGACTCTTTTTATTTCTTACTCCCCGCAGATTGTGAAGACAAGTTTTCTATATACAACATATTCCCGCTATGATTTCAGTGATTATTCGCGGACCTTTCGGCCGACATTCCTGGACCATGCAGCTGCGTTATTTGCCACGCAGCAAGTCGGGCGCCAAAAATCATGCGATCAATCCTGGTCGTCCCATTCCGATGAATGATGCCCCGCAGCGTGTTGAATTTGATCAGAAATACTTTCCTGAGGGTGTCGACAAATTGATACCCTGCGTCGCTGACTACTCGATACCCACATTAGAGCAGATTCGAGAATTGTATGGTGCGGATGTTATTCGCCAACTCGAAGGAATGGTCGAAAATCAGACCATTTTCGAGAAGCTTGCCTGGGCCGAAACCGATAACAGCTCCGACAGTTTAACACATGCCCAAGAGTGTGTGCCAGACCCCGTGTGCCAGGAATTCCAAGCGGCTCGCCTCTTTCTCTCGCACTTTGGCTTTCTCTCCTTTGAGGAACGCGATCCCAATAATCCAGTGGAGGCATTGTGCACAACGGCTCCACGCTCTGTCATTGCGCTCGACACCAAGCGCGGCAATTTCGCCGCTGAACTGAACATGTTGGACAAGTTGAGTCCACGCACACACGACACTGTGCACGTGTTCTACGTGAAAGCCGGCCAGACATTGGCTCAGGGAATCATAGCGAACGCGAATGACTACAATCGACATACTCTCGGCGTACCATTCTATCAAATGCTGTTCGGTTTAGGTAAGTGGGCACCACTTAATTTGCCGATACGTTTGCTAAAAGTTGTGTTTTCATAGGTCAACCCTTGGATATTGAAGTGCATTCCGGCTGGACTGGGTTCGCCCATAATTCCTGGATTCTGAAAGATTGCGATGAAACCCCATTACAAAAATATAGGCGTGCGTTAGCCGCCGTTAACGAATTGAAATTTAATGGGGAGACACGCATAATGTACTGGGCGGATGTGTCCTCTGAAATTGCATTTCTAATGCCCACTGACTGGAACGCACGTGCCGAGGCCGATGGCAGTGGTATTTCACTTTGCTCTTCTAACTCGTCGGCTGATAGTTTCCAATCCGTCAATGCAAATGTTCCCGTCACAAATATCTGGTCACGCGGCCCAGATGCCTACGGTACTGGCAGCACAAAGAAGGGGTATCTCCGGTCGCGCAATTTTTCATTGGAATTGGATATAAAATCCAAGGATCCCATACCACCGTCTCGGCGCAAAACCAATGGCATGAAGTCGGTCCTGTTGACCCAACCACCAGCCAAAATACTACTAGTGTGGTTGGAATCTTTCGAAGATCATTTGAATTTTCCGATTGGTAATTTAGTAGATCGATCTTTGAAGAACAACCGAATTCTCATCCTTGTTCATTTCAGAGGATCTTTTGGCCTACACACGCACTGGCGAGGAACCGCAGCTATTACAGGCACTGCGGGCCGGCGATTGTCATATAATATTCTTGCATGCCCTGAGTTCGGGATTGCTGCGTGTGAAATTGCAGGGGCCGCCAGGTCGTATGAATTTCGCCATACCCCTGGTGGATGGTATGGTTATCAGTCACCGAGCTGTTCCCGATTTGGTGCGTCAGACGGCGTTCAATATATCCCGCCGTAGGCGCTTGGACAATGAAAAGTACTGATAGAGCATCCTTTATAATGATCGTATTCGTTATTCTTAATACAATTGAATCTCTTCATTTCAGTTATCAACCGCCGCATGTGCGCCGCCGCTTGAAGGTTCAGGACATAGTGGAAAAATACAAAATGGATCTAAGTGAACCGGAACTCTTGGCTCACTTGTTCAAGAGTTCCAACAACTAAACTATTGCAAATCTAACTGAAAAACAGTATTAACACTTTTAGATCATTCTCTATGCTAGTTCAAAAGTTAGGAATTTATTTGTTTAAATATCGGGGTCGTGAACGCAAATTGTATTTCCAACGGCTCCGACATATCTAAAACTTTTCTGAAACGGATTTATAGGGTACGAAAGGAGGCGGGAAAGTGATGTTCTTTAATGTTGCCGACCGCTGTAATTTCGAAAGGTAGATTAAGGTGACTTTTTGTTAATAAGTGTTTTTAATTACTGTCGATTCTTTTGATGAATATTATAGTATATTGGTGGTGAGAAGAGGGATATAACGCGCTTTCGGAATGAAGGGCATAGAATTAGTACTACACGAGGCTCGTTGTTTGGCTACACTTCAAAGTGTGGTGTGGTGGCTGGAAATTCGCGGCATTTCCGACACAAGAGCTGTGGAAAAATTCAACTTCGAATATTTTGTATTTCATTTTTTCATCCACAAAAAAATTGCTCACTCAGTTAAAATGCATCTGCAATACTCCGCGCATGTCGAGCTGATCAGAGAGTAAGTTTACCCAAGCGGCACGTCAGTCCAGCTGAGTATGGAATTCATCTCAATCAACTCGAATCTTTAAATTATAACTTCAAAAATGAATGAAGCTGAAACAGAACAACGCACTCAATATTAAAACAGCGTGTTCCATTTTGGCATTTGGTTAAACATTTTGACCTGTTCGATATGTTCCTATACTAAGGTAGACAGTGCAATAGGTCTCAGTCCGCACCATTGTCGGCGATCAATGCGGAACTCCTCAGCTGTGGAGTTACTGCTCGTAATTTTAATGTGAAACGCTGAGCAGAACTTGCGATTCTTTGTACAATTCCGTTATAATGAAGTGGAGGTGACCTATTTCTGGGTCTCAATTTAATTGCCTCTTACATTTATTTTTTAGATTTCCCCGAAAATATCGTTCCATTGGTTTTAATTTTATTTAAATTTATAATATAATTTATTGATTATTTAATTGGAAAAAAAATATTTTAAAACAACAAAAAAATTTGAATTTATAATATAGGTTATTAATTTTTTGATTGTAAAAAAATATTTAACAAAAAAATTTGAATTTATAATATAATTTATTGATTATTTAACTGAAAGAAAAATATTTTAAAACAAAAAAATTTAAAAAAGTGAAAAAAATCCCACAAAAAAATACAACAATTTTTTCTTATATTAAATTAAAATTTATATTGGACAAAAAAGGTTTACTTCAAAAGGAAACATTTTAATTAATATTTTTTTTATATATATATTTTTTTATTTTTTTGTATTTTATTTTTTTTAAATATTTATTTCCAAAAAATGTATTTACTAAATTTTTATTTAACTTTTTTTATTAATTGATTTCCTTTACTAATTATTTTATTTTATTAAATTATTTAATTTATTAATTTATTTACTTTATTAATATATTTAACAAAAATATTTACAAAAATTGTGTACAAAAATTCGAAAATAATTTTTAATATATCAAAAACAAAATCAAAAAGTTTTTACATCAAAATTATATTACAGATTTTTATATATTTACAAAAAAATTATTAAACAAAATTTATATTTTGCAAAATAAAATTGGCTAAAAAAATTATTTAAAAAAGAATTTAATTTTTATATTTATTAAAAAATTGGATTTTTATTGCAAAAATAATTGGCTTTTGAAAAAGAAATTATTTTCTCAACTAAGTTCATTTTAGAAATTTTATTTTTTATAAAAAACAAGTTGTTTAAAAATAATTTAAACAATGTTTCGAAAACATTGTTTAAATTATTTTTAAACAAAAATTAAACATACTTTTTCATTTTCCAACAAGTATTAAAAGTTATTTTTTTTATATATTTTGAAACAAAAAATTATTTGAAAGAAAAATGTAAAACCACATTTTTACAACTCCATTTTTAATTTACATTTTGTATGTATTTCTTCTTCCGAGACACCCAGTAAGTAGGGTGTCTTCTAACCGTAAACTAAGTAAATTTGTCAGAATTTAGGAAAACCCCGGCTATTATTTAACAGAATATACTCGTCTTCTAAATGGTCCGACGGAACCCACTTCTTTGGCTCGTTCAGTCAAAACTGAAACGTGATATTATTACTGACCTTTTGAGATAGCGGCTGTCTAAGCCCTTCACGTAACCGATTTTTTCTGCATAACGGCCCATATAGTTACTAGTTCTATGCCCACCATTCTCAGCAACTGGTTAAGCTGTCAGCAACTGCGCCTGTCGCAGCATTCGCCGCGGCCGTGGGCAATTTTCGTCTCAAATTTGTGCCGCCAGTGTTGCCTGCAGTTGTGGCAGCCACACACATTCGTAGAGGCAGACGGCCACTGTTGCATCACTTGAGCGTATTTTAAATCATGAAGGAATGGGTGATACGAAGTTTGAATAATTTTTTTTGGCTATTTTACAAAACAATTTTAATATTTTTATCATTTCTTTAAAGTAAATGTTGTGCGTAGTAGAATGTGAGAAACAAACAACAGTATAAAAAAACCTAAAAACCCCAAAAAATATGGGATTCCAAATCCAAGGATTTGTTCTATCATTCAACTCGGCCAGCTCTATACTCAGTAACAACCAGAGAACACAGAGAAAATAAACTCCTTTTCGCTGCCAGCGTCCGTAGCGGACACACCACGATTTTGAGTGGATTCACCATGATTCTGAGTGGATTCGTCCGTTTGCTTTATTTCGCTGCTCAGTTTCTTTTCGACGCTTAAGTTTCTTTACTCTGTATACTCTGGTAACAACTACCGGGGTATTTTCTCGACGTACTTTGCTTGTATCATGTGCTTAGGATGAATTTAAACTAACGACTTCAATGGAGGCTTAAACCTCTAAACTGCATTCCCACTTTCGGCTTTCTGCCTTTGGGCTTTTTGAATGTTTTCGTCACTCATATCAAATTGAGTGATTCACCTCACAACTCAAACAATTCGTTAAATTTGAGCTGAGAGAGACAAGAATTATTTGTCTTGCATCATAGCTTTGCTACATCATGGTGTGATTGAGATGGTGAACTGTTACTAACAAGTGAGGTGTAACTTTAAACTGTCACTTTTTGTGAAGTCGGATTTATTCATCTCTCTTGTGGCAGAATAAGTTACTCATACAAAATTACTCATACAAAATTACTCATACCACCTCATTTGTTATATCATTTCTGTCAACTCATTGGGGGTGGAATTTGTACCAACTCATTTGAAGTAGCATTTGCTCCTCATATGAAGCAACATTTGTACCTCCCCATTTCAAGGGGCATTTTTACCATGTCATTTGAAGTGGCATTTGTATCACCTTCTTTTGAATCAACATTTGTACCAACTCATTGGAAGTGCATTCTTCTTTTGAAGTAACATGTGCAACATCACATTGGAAGCGGTATTTGTACCACCTCATTGGGAGTGGTATTTGTACCACCATCTTTTGAAGTGACTTTTGTGCCACCTCATTTGAAGTGGAATTTGTACCACCTTCTTTTGAAGTAGCATATGCAGCACCTCATTTGAAGTAACATTTGTACCTTCACATTTGAAGTGGAATTTGTACCACCTTATTTTGAAGTAGCATTTGTAGCACCTCATTTGAAGTAACATTTGTACCACCTTCTTTTGAAGTAGCATATGCAGCACCTCATTTGAAGTAACATTTGTACCTTCTCATTGGAAATGGCATTTGTACCAACGTTTTTTGAATCAACATTTGTACCACCTCATTGGGAGTGGTATTTGTACCACCATCTTTTGAAGTGACTTTTGTACCACCTCATTTGAAGTGGAATTTGTACCACCTTATTTTGAAGTAGCATTTGTAGCACCTCATTTGAAGTAACATTTGTACCACCTCATTGGGAGTGGTATTTGTACCACCATCTTTTGAAGTGACTTTTGTACCACCTCATTTGAAGTGGAATTTGTACCACCTTCTTTTGAAGTAGCATATGCAGCACCTCATTTGAAGTAACATTTGTACCTTCTCATTGGAAGTGGCTTTGTACCAACGTTTTTTGAATCAACATTTGTACCACCTCATTGGAAGTAACATTTGTACCACCTTCTTTTGAAGTAACATATGCAGCACCTTATTTGAAGTAACATTTGTACCACATCATTGGAAGTAACGTTTGTACCACTTCATTGGAAGTGGAATATGTACCACCTTCTTTTGAAGTAACATTTGAAACACCTCATTGGAAGTGGCATTTGTACCACTTCATTGGAAGTGGCATTTGTACCACCTTCTTTTGAAATAGCATTTGCAGGACCTCATTCGAAGTGGTTTCTTCTTTTGAAGTAACATTTGCAACACCTCATTGGAAGTAACATTTGTACCACTTCATTGGAAGTAACGTTTGTACCACTTCATTGGAAGTGGCTTTTGTACCAACTTCTTTTGAAATAGCATTTGCAGCACCTCGTTGGAAGTAACATTTGCAGCATCTCATTTAAAGTACCATTTGCAGCATCTCATATTGCGAAATGAGTTCAATATTTTAATATTTTTAATTGTTCCTCGTTATTTTTTCAAAACTTGTAAAATATTTTGTGAATTTTTAGTTCCGAAGCCCATGCATAAGCGTAAGGAAAAACGAGAAGATTCTTCCCCGGTATTTATTATTTGGAATAAGCTTCCATGGACACATTTTCCAAAGAAGAGCTTCTACGAGCACCATATACGCTCTTTAGTGCCCAGTTCTAGCCAATGAGGCTGACATGTTCCGCCGATCGAACAACATCAGGGGCGGGTGGGGGTGTAAGCGTCACATTGATCTGTCTTGTATAGGCGAAAGTTCGATATTTCTATGTCCACATTTCGCGATACTCTGCAAAACTCTCTCTTTGAAGTTTGTTTCAAAGGACTTTAACGAATTTATTTACAAAGTTGCATGTTTATTAATATTATTTTGTGTTGAATATTTATTTTTAAAAAGGGTTTGTAACTCTTCAGGAGTGTGAGGTATGACGAAGAAGGAACGTCGTAGGGGCAGGAATTTAATGTTGTTTTAAATTTCATACAAAAAATGCATCTTTGAGTTAAATTTTTAGTAGAAAATGTCATTTAATATTGTTTTAACATTGTACTAAAATATTTATGTATTTATTTATATTTAATATATTTATATTGATGTTTTTTGTAATACTTTTAATAAAGTGGACATACTTTTCATTTCCCATACACGTTTCTGGAGTGCATAATTTTAATTGAAAGATATATGCGTGTGTATAGCATTTCCCCTGCACGCTCACGCCCATTTATCACTTTGATAAATTTGCTGCGGTCGCCTCATAAATTCTTCAATAACACGTTCCCAATGCTGGAAAGTTGGCCATATCCATCCGGCGCATGAGCGCGCAGTTTTGTTATGTAATCCTGCAGGCTTAAGTTGTACATTTGTCGCGACTTTCACACGAAATTCAAATCAGAACATGAGTCGCTAACTAAAACAACAACAACAACAACAGCAGCAGCAGCAGCAGCAGCATCCACAACAACATCAGCAGCAAACAACGACAACGAGAACAGCAACAAAATCAAAAACAAAACTTCCTTTTTGCTGCGTCTATAACTGTGGCAAACTAATCCTAGGCAAATCTTGAGTACCATTTGAATGCGACTTGTGAGTGCGGCTGTGACTGCGGCCGGGACACTGCGGCTGTGTAATTCCACACGTTTTGCGCAGGCGCACACGTTGTGAGTGTTCAAATCAAACTGACTCGAGTGAGTGTATTTAATAAATTAATTCCTGTTGTGTGTTGTGCTGCGCTGCTGCTGGCAACTGTGACATCTATCATAGTCATGGTGGAAGTGGCGGTGTCGCTGGTTACCTATTCCTGATGCTGGTGGTGGTGGTGGTGGTGTTGGCGGCGTTGTAGAACCTTCTTCTGGAGGCTGCTCAGCCTCAACCGGAGCCTCTGAGCCTGAGCAAACAAACAAACAACACCTACAACTCCTCGTACTCATTCATAGGTACACACACTTCATAAAAGCGTAGCGAGACATGTTGGCAGGCGGAAGAGTTGCTTTTACATGATAATCCAGCAGCAGGAGCAGCGGCAGCGGCAGTCATGCCCACTTTTGCTGTGACTATCTGTAATAAGCCAGTCAGGCAGCCCCAGCCATATCCACCCAAGGAAATTGAGCAAAGGAAAAACGTACAAAATCCCATTTAATCTGCCATAGAAAATATTTTATTAGCCCACCTCTGTTGTTGTGTTGCTCTTGTTTTTGTTCATTTTGTTGTTGTGGTGGCTGTTGTTGTTGCGGTTGCTGCTGTTGTTGTTGCAGCAGTTGTCACACTTCGCTACAAGCGATATATGCCCACAACTGACTTGCCTGAATTGCAATTGCACTGATTTCGCGTTCGTGCCGCATCGAAATTCAAATTCCAACATACTCACTCGCCCGAGAAATGCTGTTCCCGGTGTGTTGCTCGGTGTTGTTGTGGGGCGCTGCGCATGCGTACCTCGTATGCCTGTTGGTTTGCTGCTTCTGTCACATTTCATGTTTTGACGCGGTGCTCTGGCGCAAGAGTGGCGAGCGCGCATATGCTAAATGCAACACTTTGTCTAGAATTTGTTTTGTGTGCTCTCGCAGATCAGGAGCAAGCGCTTCGGGGAGGATGTGGTTACAAATTTTGTACATGCATTTGCGAGGGGTTCACTCTGCGTGGACTTATTAAACTTCAACTTTTTCTCAAAGTAGCTGGTCAGATGTTGGACTTAAGAATCGATATATCCTATAAAGAGCTACTTCGGTGGGTATGGTGTTGGAAGAGTAGACAAAAATGGTGTGAAATATCCTCCTTCCTGATGGAGTACTCACACATTAAAGAGAAAGATGGTGTAGTCGATGATATTGGTGACTTATAATGGATAGATAATTGGAGTGCAGTGTTAGTGGAAGCACTGTACTGCTTTACTAATTAAGAAGATTGACTTTTATAGTGAAGAAAATGTCCACGTGGCATGAAGAATAACTTATCTCTAATATTTAAGACTACATATGGAGCTCCAAGATAAAAGCAAGTACATAAAGGAAGGCCAAGAACTAAGCTCTGAGGACTTGGGACAATTCTATATTTAGATTGTATGTACTCCGAATGGCATTGAAGGATATATACAGTGTCAGATGCCTTCGAGACGTGTAACACGCATATTATCCTTGTAATCTAAAATTTTTATTAACAAGAATAATGGCGGCAATATGACTAAAAATTTACCCAGAAAACGGATCTTGACGCACTTGAGGTATAGTCGGCAATACTGGAATGGTGGACACAGAAGTCACTGGCAATCGTAGCAGAGAAGTTGCCGCTACAAAGTCACTGCCAATCGTAGCAGAGAAGTCGCCGCTACAAAGTCACTGCCAATCGTAGCAGAGAAGTCGCCGCTACAAAGTCACTGGTAATCGTAGCAGAGAAGTCGCCGCTACAAAGTCACTGGCAATCGTAGCAGAGAAGTCGCCGCTACAAAGTCACTGGCAATCGTAGCAGAGAAGTCGCCGCTACAAAGTCACTGGCAATCGTAGCAGAGAAGTCGCCGCTACAAAGTCACTGGCAATCGTAGCAGAGAAGTCGCCGCTACAAAGTCACTGGCAATCGTAGCAGAGAAGTCGCCGCTACAAAGTCACTGCCAATCGTAGCAGAGAAGTCGCCGCTACAAAGTCACTGCCAATCGTAGCAGAGAAGTCGCCGCTACAAAGTCACTGGTAATCGTAGCAGAGAAGTCGCCGCTACAAAGTCACTGGTAATCGTAGCAGAGAAGTCGCCGCTACAAACTCACTGGCAATCGTAGCAGAGAAGTCGCCGCTACAAAGTCACTGGTAATCGTAGCAGAGAAGTCGCCGCTACAAAGTCACTGGAAATCGTAGCAGAGAAGTCGCCGCTACAAAGTCACTGGCAATCGTAGCAGAGAAGTCGCCGCTACAAAGTCACTGGTAATCGTAGCAGAGAAGTCGCCGCTACAAAGTCACTGGCAATCGTAGCAGAGAAGTCGCCGCTACAAAGTCACTGGTAATCGTAGCAGAGAAGTCGCCGCTACAAAGTCACTGGCAATCGTAGCAGAGAAGTCGCCGCTACAAAGTCACTGGCAATCGTAGCAGAGAAGTCGCCGCTACAAAGTCACTGCCAATCGTAGCAGAGAAGTCGCCGCTACAAAGTCACTGGCAATCGTAGCAGAGAAGTCGCCGCTACAAAGTCACTGGCAATCGTAGCAGAGAAGTCGCCGCTACAAAGTCACTGGCAATCGTAGCAGAGAAGGCGCCGCTACAAAGTCACTGGCAATCGTAGCAGAGAAGTCGCCGCTACAAAGTCACTGGCAATCGTAGCAGAGAAGTCGCCGCTACAAAGTCACTGGCAATCGTAGCAGAGAAGTCGCCGCTACAAAGTCACTGCCAATCGTAGCAGAGAAGTCGCCGCTACAAAGTCACTGCCAATCGTAGCAGAGAAGTCGCCGCTACAAAGTCACTGGTACTATCATATATTGCTTGTCACTATTTGGTGTGTATGTCAAAGGACTTACTGTAGCACCAAGAGTATGTCGCAGTACTGATTCCATCAGATCAGTTGTGTTTTGAGGGTATCAAAATTTGGGTATCAAAAACAGCATCTTCCACAACTTGGACGTGGCGGTGACTTTATTATAAGTAATCGTTTGTTCCTACCAATTATGACGAGTAGAGTCATGTTTCCATTGCAATCAATTATTTCGATCTCCCCTAGAGGAACATTTCCGAGATATTCAAATGGAGGCAAACTATAAGTATATATAAAATCAGAATTTTACTCTTTATATAATCTTGTCAAAGCTCCGATGGAATAAGTCTTAATGGGGTTGATGATCTTAAAGACACGAGTACACGAAAAAGACTGTAGCTCCTTAAAGATACAGTAAAAGGCCTTAGGAGTAGAAACAACGAATCGTCGAAGACAATGTAGTTTGGTGAATAGTTCGCCAAATGACGAATATAGGTTACAGCACTGGATTTTATGGATCGTGCTTCCTTTCCCATTAACACAAAGAGTTTCACTGTAGCATAAATGTATTAATACCATGTCCCTGATATGTGAGACTCCTGATGCCGACTTCATAGAACGTTTCTGAAAAGCACCGAGTACGAACTGTGCAGCTAATTTCCTTCCCTTATGTGTGCATAAGTCCTACCTCACTACAAGCATGTAAGCACATTTTCTGCAGAGGAATACGGCCATTAACGTATTCGTATGAAACGAAGACGCATGTTCAGCAACTGCAGAACATTTGAAATATTTTCGGACCAGATAATGACATATTGTTGGACAGCTCAGCTCGCGCCTCCTGAGTAAGCCGTTCGTGTTTGCTCATACCCTCGTCAAGTCTGCAACAGGACAAGAACTAAAAATTGTTTGCCTTGCGTTGTTTTTCTTGTTGCCTTTCGTGCATTTTCCTACACTTGCTCACTTGCCACATATGCTAACTAGAAGCCGAAGCATGCCAACAAAAGGGAACAAACCGAAGGCAAGAAAGAACGAAGGCAAAAAATAAAAAAAAACAAATCAAATCTGCAGCGCACACAATTCCAAGTAGGAATACAAATAAATTTTATGACTTTTGCAAAGGCCAAGTGTGCAAATGCATTAATTCCATATGAAAAGCATTCATTCATTCGGGCACTTCCTCGACTTAACTTCCATTTGGGTGGACAGCAAACTGCAGCAAACTGCAGCAAACTGCAGCAGCCTCGCCAGCCACCACAGCACCGGCAACGAGAACATTTAGAATTAGAAATTTTGAAGTTCTTATGAGGAGTTGGCGCAAACGTGCTCGTTTGTTGGCCACGTATGAGCGCTCCGCTCCGGCCAGACTCGGTCGCCAGTGCGGCCGTGTGTGCATGTGTCGCTAACGATAACACTGTTGCTGTTGTTGTTGTTGTTGGTGTTGCTGTTGTTGTTGGCGCTGTTACTCCGCCAGTTGTTGTAATAAGTGGTTTGTATTGGCGCCCACATACAAATGTCGTAGGTGTTTTGCGCTTTGTTTTGTGTTTTTTTTTGTTTGATGATGTCTGTAAAAAACAACAAGCAAGAAGTAATCTTGTTGAACGGCCTAAGCCTAAGCCTAAGTCCAAGTCTAAGCCCCGCTGTACGTCTGCTGGATGTGACTCTGTGCTGTTCAATGCTGGTAAGCGGATGTGAATACAGAGGGTTTGGAATTTTATGGAATTATTTTTGCTAAACTTTTATTGCCGAATCGGTGTTTCTATTTATTATGGAGAAGAGTAATGTCAAATATTTTAATATTTAAAATATCATTTTAATAGAGAGGAGGGTAGGAGTATTCTGAAGTTTGAACAACGCCAGCAGAATGTCAGAAGTCACGACCAAACAATACTGAAATACGAGGAACTTCATATCCTCAGTTGACCGCTAAAGCCACGAAACCATCAAATAACTAGGGAGTTCTTCTTGTACTTCATTTCTGACGAAACCATCAAATAACTAGGGAGTTCTTCCTGTACTTCATTTCTGACGAAACCATCAAATAACTAGGGAGTTCTTCTTGTACTTCATTTCTGATGAAACCATCAAATAACTAGGGAGTTCTTCTTGTACTTCATTTCTGACGAAACCATCAAATAACTAGGGAGTTCTTCCTGTACTTCATTTCTGACGAAACCATCAAATAACTAGGGAGTTCTTCTTGTACTTCATTTCTGATGAAACCATCAAATAACTAGGGAGTTCTTCTTGTACTTCATTTCTGACGAAACCATCAAATAACTAGGGAGTTCTTCCTGTACTTCATTTCTGACGAAACCATCAAATAACTAGGGAGTTCTTCTTGTACTTCATTTCTGATGAAACCATCAAATAACTAGGGAGTTCTTCTTGTACTTCATTTCTGACGAAACCATCAAATAACTAGGGAGTTCTTCTTGTACTTCATTTCTGATGAAACCATCAAATAACTAGGGAGTTCTTCCTGTACTTCATTTCTGACGAAACCATCAAATAACTAGGGAGTTCTTCCTGTACTTCATTTCTGACGAAACCATCAAATAACTAGGGAGTTCTTCTTGTACTTCATTTCTGATGAAACCATCAAATAACTAGGGAGTTCTTCCTGTACTTCATTTCTGACGAAACCATCAAATAACTAGGGAGTTCCTCCTGTACTTCATTTCTGACGAAACCATCAAATAACTAGGGAGTTCTTCCTGTACCTCATTTTTGGCCTTCCTAGATAATGCTATAATAAGTATCCGATTGTATCACGTGATGTGAAAGACCTTGTTTGATCATGAGAGTAGTCTTATTTACCAGTAATTCATTAAAGAAAAATCGTTGAAATATGTTCTTTAATAGTTCAGTATCACTCGTTGTACTTTTGTAGCCCAATTATCACCACAGCAGCCAATTCACAATTCATTCATTCGAATACCCTTTTTACAACTGCTGTTCTCTTGCGGTAATACTCTGCCATCAAATCCAGTACCGCGAAAGACATTATATTGAATATGGAAGATTCAAAATTGATAGGTTATAGTATCAGTGTCGTAGGAGAGACAGAGACAAGCCCACTAAGGAGAAAAATAAGCCAAACAAATAGCAAAGAATTTTCAAAAAAAAAGTTTATGTCTTAAGTCTTTTGTTTTTATTTATATTTTATATAAAGAAACCCAGTCTTCCTGTCCTGTGAGCGATATATATTGGTAGCCAAAATATTTCAATGGATTGGCCACATAATTGGAAGTGTTGAGTAATGTAGCCCGACCGTGAACTTGAACCTACGCTGATAATGGACGATCAAATGAAGGCTTCGCACAAGAGATCAAATTGGTCAAATTACACTATAGTTGAATAAAAGTACTTACTAATAATGGTGGCAATTGTTGTTTTCACTTTATTAATGAAGAAAATTCGCAGAGGAAGGGATTTAGAAAAAAAAAGTTTGTGACTTAAGTCTATCGTTTTCATCAAATATTTGTTAAGGAACTCTCAGATCCGCTTTGTGAATATATGGAATAACATTCATAACTATATCCCAATTGTTCCCAAGCTCGTCTGCTTCTTTGAAGGACTCTCACATACTTGGATCGATTAGTCAGATAATTTTTTAAATTTATTTCTCATTTAATTCTTTGTTCGACTCTTTTATGCTGCGAAGCAAAACAAATTCTGCTAGAAAAAAAAATAACATCGAAAACCATATCACACTATTCCCAAAACCCCGCTGCCTCTCTGGCCGTTTCTGCCATTCCTCGCGAAGGAAAATTAGTAATAAAAACGCAAATATTTTAAAAATCATTAAAATTACATTTCCTTCACATTTCTTTCAGCAATAAACCATAAACTTGACATTCAACCAATGAATATGGGAAAGAGGACCATGGCAGTCACAGCAACAAAAACACTAATAATAATAATAACAACAACAACAACTACAACAGCGACTGCAACGACAAGCATCTCCTTTGGCTCGGTGCAGCGCAAACGTACAACACATTTGACCTCATTACAACAACAAAAAGGCCATAAAAGCAACAGAAACAACCACCAAAAAGCAGCGTCTTGCCAAAGAGATAAAAACTCCCGCACGTACAGAAAGTTATGTCTGCGCACGCGCACACGCGCAGCGCAACAACATACCGCAACGTTCAAGTGTACCCCCATAAATATTGGCAACAGCGAATAGATCCACCGCCCCGCCACTACCCCACTGCCTCCCACCTCAGCTGAACGAATGGCGAGCGTCGCACCGTGCCACAAACACATGTGAACTACACATGCTAAGCAGTTCCTCCCGGAAAAAAACAATTGTTTCGCTGCCACAAAGACAAACAAAAGCAAACAAATGCAAACAGAAAGAAAAGCAAAATGCAAAGAAACAATTTGGCGGAAAACCCAAACCGCATATGCAAAAATAATTTCTTTCTTTCCTTCTTTCTTTCTGTGTTTGCATAAATTCTGCTACGTGCGAATAATGCTGTTGTTGTTCTTGTTGTTGTTGTTGTTGTGGCAGTTGTTGTAGTTTTAGTTGTGGCATATTGATTTCAAAGTATTATTTTTCAATTGTTTTCGTTGGTAATTTGCAGCGCTTTTCTTTGGTTCGAGCGGTAATTATGCAAAGTTGGGGAAATAAACTTTCAACAGAGAAAGAAAGCAATTATCGGGCAAACGTTCCTTTGGGGTTACGCTTTAATTGCCCATTGGCGCTGTATGCCCATTAACGGTATTGGCATGTTGCGCGCAAATTCGTTTGGAGTGAATTGCGGAAATCCTCAGAACAATGCTTGCGCTTTCTCGAGATTCATTAATTTTGGTTTCGGCAGTCACCGTAGCGGTGTGTCAAACTTATGCCATTACAACCACTGAGAAACGAAACGAATTTTCGCAGTGCGTAACACACGATAAGAGTGCACCCCAAAAGAGGGCGTTAATTCCGCTAACGTGGCTGTTATAATGATGACTTGACAGTAATCTCAAAGCATGCGCTAATGCTTCAAAAGTGTTCACAGAGGCAGGAGTGTTTTGGAAATAGTGGGAATGATTGTGGAGATGCTTCACTTTTACTTTGAGCTCTTAAGAAAAAATACCAATAAATTACAAAAGAAACGAAAGACTTAAGAAATAAACGTTTTTTTTTAAATCCCCCGTTAGCGAATTTCTTTATTGGTAGTCAATACTAATTGCAAACGAAAGACTTAAGCGACAAACTTTATTTTGAAACTTCACTTTAATTTATTCAGCTTTGTTTGCTTGATTTTTTCTATATTAGAGAAGATCTGAAATGAGAAGTTAAGCCAGTTAGCAAATAATTGTATACCTACACTTGCTTACTTGAACCATATGGAATGTAGCAACCTAACAGAAAGTCCCTTGAGTAGATACCATTAAGCATACAGTTCTGGAAGTACCCTAGAAACACGAATTTGCGACCTTTACTCCCCTGCGGAATTAATTAAATAATGAACTCGATAAGTTTGTCAAAGGTTGTGACCATCTTCATGGACATAGAAGAAACCTCCGATGAAATAAAGGTGACCAAACTGAGCAGCAACCTAGATTAGGGTGCACATCCCTAATCATATGTCGGGCACAGTTCAGACTCAGTAGAGAAAAATGGAAAATATGGAAGGAAAATAATAGTTGATAATAAAAGACTTAAGACACAAGCCACAACCCCCACCCCCCAGTAGATGAGAGTAGAGAAAAATAATTGAAAACGAAAGACTTAAGACAAGAACTACACCCCCCCCCCCCCCCCAGAGTAGATGACAGTATAGAAAAATAATTGAAAACGAAAGACTTAAGACACGAACTTTTTTAAAGTAGACGAAAGAAGAAAAATAAATGAAAACGAAAGACTTAAGACACGAAATTTTCTCCCTCAGTAGATGACAGTAGAGAAAAATAATTGAAAAGGAAAGACTTAAGACACGAACTTTTTTAAAGTAGATGACACGAAAAATTAATGAAAACGAAAGACTCATAATCATCATATCACTTTCTTAATAACCAATTTCCTTTTAATTTCATAGCCATATAACAATGCACATATATATAAACATCGCAACTTATCAAGCGTAAACTATACCCAAGCATAGTGTATTTGTTCACACCCCCTGCCTTCTGGAGTGACTATCCTAGCCATCAAGCTACTGGCTAACAAGAATGCCGGGTATTAAGTGCACAATCGTAGATGGCCTTAAACTCCAAAACAATCACCAAACATAATCATCGGAAACACGCGCTAATTAAATAGCAAATAAAGCCTCCACTCCGGTAAATCTGTGTAAATGTGCCACAAATCCTTTCATTAGTAAATTGCCTGCATGCTCAGCGTAAAACTGACATCATTATTACCTTGAAAATATATTTCATTTTCATTCGGTGTTTTTTTTTCTATGCACATATTTGAGCGTTATATTTCAACAACAGTCGCAGACGCAAACGGCACAAGAAAAAATTAACTTTCAACAATTGCCAACTCTATTTCTGCGGCAAATGGATTGTGGCAAGCAGCAAAGAATCAAGCAGCAAGCAGAAAGCAGCAACAACGGCAGCAAATAGCAACGGCAGCAAGAGCAGCAAACTTAATCGCAATTCAATCCCTTGCAAATAATCCAACTGCATAATAAACATATCCAAAGTCTTGAGCAGAACAGCAACAACAACAATTACAACAAAAACAACCACACCAACAAGCAGCAAGCAACGAGAAGCCTAAAAATAAAAATCACAAAATGCAGAAAGCACGATCATAATCTATTTTATCATTAATAATTGAAATTTTTACCTAAAAATATATTCATAAATGTCTTTCAGCTGCTCATGCAGCATTTGCTGCATTTAACTGCAGCAACTGCTGCTGCTGCTGATGCTGTTGCTGCTGCTGTCGCTGTTGCCGTAGTAAAATTGAGAACAAACGAAAAACGAAATGCATGCGCAGGCCAACCTTCTTTGCAGCCAACCAACAACACCACCACCTCCTGCAACTCCACCTTCGCCTACTAAAGGCTTATGGGAGCAACAACAACAAGAGCAGCAAACGTGAACTTACAGCAATAATACAGCCAAGAACAGCCTATAAAAATTTTGTCTTGAACGTCTTTTATTCTGTTTCCTTCTTTTTAGTTTAGTTGTACTCTTTTTTTCCTCTGATGCTTAGTTAAGTAAAGCGCAATAAAACGTCTTTGTCCTATGAAATGCATGGACTGCAGCAACCCCACCGCCACTACCAGCACCACCAAAACCATCAGCACCACTAGCTTCAGCAACTCCAACATACACCACCGCCGCCACCACCACCATTGCCACCATCGTCAACAGTTCAGTTCAGTTTTGTTGATCCAACACTATGCGGCTCCGTGGCCGCGTGTATGCTGCCTTCGGGCTTACAGTTCGCTCTCAAAAGTATTGCTACTGCAACAACAACAACAATACAACACCACCAACAATAAGTACACTAACTACAACCACGACAACAACAATAACGACAATAATATCAAAAACGACGACGACGACGACGATGATGACGATGACGACGACGACACAACAGCAACAACAAAAATAATTCGCATTCCTATATTCATAGTTTTCTCGTTGTTGTTGTTGTTGTTGTTGTGGTGGTGGTGGTACGAGTAGTTGTTGCTTTTGCTACTTCTGTGCCGCTGCATCAACAGCAGAGCGGAGTATAAGAACAGCCACAACAACAACATCAGCGGCAATAGCAACAGCGCTCAGACATTGCGTGTTTTCGTAATATTCCTCAAAAGATAAAAATGTGACCAAGCGGGCAAGGCAGGCACTGTTTGGCAGCAGGAATTCAAAAGGAATAAAATCGAGCAAGGCACACAACAAAACAAAACAAAGCAAAGCAAAACAAAAACAAAACAAAAACAAAATAAAGGCAAAAAGTTTACAAATGCAGCGTAGCGACAGATTCTGAGGCGCTATAACAAGAGCCACTGCTAGGGAGTACGAACAAGCGGCGCTGGGCTGATTCGAGGAGCTGCTGAACGGCAGTTGTGGTGTGGCTGGGAAAGAACACCTAACACAACTATTAGAATATAATTTGTATTTGATTTCTTTTTAATTTTCATATTAAATGAGAATTTCCTATGACATCCAACAAAGGACTCCAAGACACGTAGTTGCTATGCTGGGAGACTGGTTTTATAAATATATTCTAAAGGAACATTTATCAGTGACTCATTTTTGTTTCTGATGCCCTTCAGAGTATCGAATCCTTTGTAAGGAATGATCTAAGTATTCATATGTCTGAGAGAAGACAACTCCACAGAATATCCCCACAGTCGTACAGTTGCATATTAAAATTTAGTTAGCAAAGTAGAGGGAACGTCTGAAACAAGCAAGATCAATATGACGTAGTAGAGACAAGAGCATATGTAGTACTCCACTGGGGAGCTCTGCTGTTCCACACACTTAATGTGATGAAACATCGTAAGGAACGTAAGGAATCCTGATAGTCGCTGATCTGAGATAAATGGTAGTACTGGCGCGCACCTGTGATTTAGGTTTCCAATACCTTATTCGAGTATTAGAAAAACTTTATTCCTTTTTGAATTTGAAATACGGAGGAGTCATGAGTCGAGAAGGGGATGATGTGGAAGTCCACGGGCACTCAATTCTTGTGTGTGCTCAAATTGTGAGGTTTTGCCCAGGTGCTGCATCATCCTCATATATATTTTGATCCTTTTATAATGTATTTTTGAGCTGGAAACATAAATATTACCTTTATTTTCAGAACCACTATTTTTTCAAATAAATAGGGGCATGACAATAGATCTTTCAGGTCGTAGTGTATAACACCCTTAAATATATCTATCTATCTATCTATCTATCTATCTATCTATCTATCTATCTATCTATAAGAAAATGCAACGTTCTGGGAAATCTGTCAGGAGATTCCGATTACAATTTTCCAGGCCGATTTCACGAATTGCATCAAGTTTCTGGTCTTGAGTGGGAAGAGTTGTCTACTTAATAGAGAAATTCCAAAACAGTCTACGAAAGTGCTGGCATAAGTTGTTACCTTATACAGGGTTAAAACTAGTCAATTTGAGAAAGATCAGCAGGGAAAGGTGTGAATCCGCAAAAAGAATTCGAGAATAAAGAAATTAAAAGTTGGTAAAAGTGGGAAATTTTGAAAAAGGAATTACCCCACAGGATACTCGAAAGTATGCGATGGTTTCTCTATTTGAGAATATAGCGGCCTATTCAGGAACCATATTTTAGTTGAAAAGAAATAAGTAATGTGAAATAAATTACAAGATGTGAACAGAAAATTCTCTCCACTGAAGTTGTGTGAAATCTTCCGTCCCGCCACTGCCCCGGCATGTAACGCTTTACTACGCAACTTGCCTGAGCATTTGTAAAAATTTCTTTTCCTTTCGCAGCGGTATTGCCCGCGGATGGTGAGGTGAGGTTAGGTTGGTTAGCTTAGATAGAATCGATGTGGTGGCGATGGCGATGGTGGTAAATGTTAAATGTACTTGGTTATTACTAGAAAAATATAAAATTGCCGGAGCTAAAAACGTCGCAGAGGATTCATAAAAGCGTATAAAACAAACTGCAAGAAAACTAGCAGAAGAAATACGTACCCGGCAAATTCAGGAGACACCCTTGGCAAACATGTTCTATTATTTTAGAAAAGTACTCCAATCGCTTGTCTTAATTGATATTTTTATGATTATTTTATTTTTAGTGCTGACATACTTACTCATACACTCACACAGCCACTCACACGTACGCTCCTCAAACATATCCTTGAAAAACATTTCTTTGGCTTTTTTATGCTTGCCACGTTGCCTCATTTAACCAAAAAATCGAAAGAATTTCAGCAGCTACAAGACCAACAAAACCAACAACAACAACAACAACAATAGATGTCTTCGTCATCATCATCGTCGTCGTCGTCATCGTCGTCATCGTCGTCGTCGTCGTCAGTAGTCGTCGGTCAAATTTGCGCACAGGAATTCCTTGGCAAACTCAGCGCGATGACGCTGCGATTGTGCGCGACTTTTTGCCTACGAATGCTCACAGAAAAAACGTGCAACAACAACAACAAAAAAGAAACAGGCATAAAAACAACAACAACAACAAAACAAATACTAATAAGCAGCAAAAAATGAACATAGTAGTATGTAAAAACAACAAACACAGCCAAAACAACAACGGCAAGCGTAGCTAAAAGAAAAATATATTCATTAAATACCTGTCGAGAGTGTCCTCAGCAGGCAGACCTGCAGAGTGCTCTTGGCCTCTCTCTCTCTCTGTCGCATTGTATGCAGTATCAGTGTTGTCAGGTAGTGCGACTCTGAAATAGTCCAACAGGAAATCTGGGATTACCACGGCTTGGATTCAGCACGAAGTGTTGAGGGAGAATTTGGGAGAAATGGAGGTTCACTCAATCACAGTCTATAGACGAACTGTTTGAAGTTACGGAAGTCTTCGAGAAAAGGGGAGATCAATTAGCAGTCTTATTAGGCTGAGTGGTTAACAATTTCATCACAATCCTAGGAGACATATTCAGGTCAATTCAATGGAGTGTCACCAAGCTCAGTCCTTGTGGGGATTCTATAGTCCCAGCAATAATAGTATTAAAATATTATATATATATAGGAATATATATATGAGAATAATTGATATATTAAAGTGTTGGAGGACGAAGTTTGACAATTTGATAGTTCAAACAAATGAGTACATTTTGTGTAGAACTCGTATATAGCAATATCTTGTTCTGGAGTATACAATTATGCAAAATTTTACGCTTGGAGGGTGAACTCAAAACAATATACTTTATATATAATATAAAGCCATTAAATTTAGATGCCCCCGGTTTCGTTCCCTCGTTTGTATAGTTGAACATTCTTTAACAGATTGGAACTAAATTTAAAGACTGACTCATCATATTTTCCTGATATACACAAAAATATACTCTTTTACTATATTCGGTTGACATAGAGACCGTGTTCGTGGTTTTGATAGAAATTGTGGGGTCGAAGGTGGAAAGGAACTATTGTCAACTCTCTCTACGAACGTCCAGAAATAATTGAGCAACTCAAAACGAACTTTAGCAACTATTTGTCCGCGGAAACTTTGGTTAAAAAACACAAGAGTGTCAGAAGTCTCTGAAAGCGTAGCACTAGCCTTTCTAGGTTAAGAACCAAAGTATATATTAATATCTGAAAAGAAACCTCCTTGAGTATTATATCAATTGCTTCTGGAAAATATTTGTATTTATTATATTATCTTGCAAAAACTGAAAGAAAAAGAAAAAAAGAAAATTCACATGAATAATTCATATATATATATATATGCTTGATATGTATACCTGGACATGATCCAACCTTCTCCCCCAAAGTTTTGCCTGACTATCTTCTCTTCTCTTACCCTATGTCGAGTTTAATAAATCTCCTCTTTCCACTTTTATAAGAAAGGTCTTTCTGATCTACAGAAGTGGGATTAACGCGAATACGAGTTTCCCCAACTAACGATTTGACAACACTTCCATGTGCTCTGTACCGGCCGCTTGAGCGCTCTCAATGAACCGGCTTATGCGTTAGTGCATTGAATGCTAGTGTTGTTGTTGTTGTTCTCATTTGGCAGCATGGTGTAAAAGAGCAAAGGAAGAGAAGTCACTTGCCAACCAGTCGCACCGAACCGCACCAAACCAAACTAAAGTCAACCATGCCTGCCATATTAAAGACACAATCAAATTCCATTAATATTATTAAAAGTTTGTATTTTGGCTTATTTGAAATGCGTGTTTTGTTCTTATTCTTCTTTATCTGTTATTCGTGTATGTTATTGTAATAGTTGTTGTAGCTGTTGTTGTTGTTGGTGCTGGGGTTGTTGTTGGTAGCAATGCGTTCTGTTGGCAAGTGCGTGTCGTCGTTGTGAGTGAGCACAGCATTTTTTGTATACCGACGCATGTGTGTGTGTGTGTGTGTGTGTGCTGATCAGTGAGTGTATGTCTGTGAGCTGCCTTTAAAATAGGCGTAAATCGAAGGCGTGAAAATGATGGGGACACTCTTCACATTTAGGCTTTACAGGAGTAGTCATGCTCCGTCAGCTACATACCACACAGATTTTAGTTATACAAATGGATATAGTTCGACATATGCTATGTTTAGGGAAAATGTGATGCTTTTGTCGGGATTTATATATTTATTTTTGTAGCGAATCGAAATAAACACAAATGCCACAGTCTTCACACATTGGGTCTTTGGATTTATGAAAGTGATTGCGTATCCCAGCAACAAATAAGATAAAATAAAGAGATATCATAACATGGTTGGTAACTAACCCATAAGCTAACAGTTATTGCCTAAGTGTTGTAATGGTGTATTTTATGAGGTTATCGCCATCATTCACATTTGCTATTAACTAAATTTATTATACAATTTTATCATGATCACACCCAGATTCTCAATATTATCTTTACTCCATCAATTATAGGGAACGCCAAGAAGATCCTCCTCACATATGTAATACAAACAAATTTGAACGGGACACAGAACCTGAAGCCATTACCTCCAACTGCCTGCTTATGAGAAAATCAACACTTCATTATGTTGCCAGTGAGTTAAGTCAATATCAATCGATACTCGGATTATTATAAGTCTATCCGGGATTCATCGAGTCGTAATATCAGAGGAGTCTTAGCAACCTAGAATTCCTGATCTTAGAAGTCCAATGGAGATTGTATTTCTCTTAAAGCTATTCCTAAGGAATTATATCTTAGGATAAGGATCTATATTATAAATCTCTCTCAGATCCCTTATACTTTGCGTACCACCAATTCTTATCTTATCTTACGAAATTTGAAGTTATATTAGTTGATAGCAGAATGATGGCAGGATAATAAGGATACCCAAGAGACTATTGCAAAGTCATTGGTTTAGAAAGTGTTCTCAAAAATCTACTAAAAAGTGTTAATTTAAAATAGTGTTCTTGCCTCAGAATGCTTATGGCCCAAGGTCTGCGGGAATTAATATTTGAAGTACTCATAACCTCGCCCCATAATACGAAAGCTCCTTCAAACATCTCAATTATAGATTACTTCGCAAAAATGAAAAACTTCCACTGGAGCATAGTGACACGGTTATGCTCACCAATAATAAATAATAACAAAAACAGGGGACAATAATTGTTGTTGGAGTGTTTGCTCAAGACAGACCGTGGCGGGTATATTTACCATTTTCTTCTTCGATTCCATTCATTAGCATTTTTCTTCCAAGCCCACGTGTATTGGTGCGAGAGTGAGCAGTTAGAAACATGACTACGCAAAGTTACAGAACAAAAACAACAACAACAATGGCAGCAGCAACAGCAACAACAACATCAGCAGCAGCAACAACAACAACACTGCTGCCTTAGAAAAATGAGCAGCGATAATTTTAATTTGAAACCTGTTTCTTTTTCTTGTTCAATGTTGAAAAAATTTTGTTTTGGGAATTTTAACAAATTCTTTTTTTTCACATTTCTGGACATGAGATTTTTCTGGTTCCTCTTAAGGCAACGGCATCAGCAGCAGCAGCAACATTGAGCAGTACGAGAGAGCATGCACCATTGGCTGTTGTTGTTGTTATTGTTAATATTTTTCTAACCGCTCTCGTGTTGGCTTTACTTGCCGGTGGCTGTTGGAATTGAATACTCAGTGGTCGCCTTGGCCGTTGAGCTGTGGCTGAAAATGGAAAAACTGCTCAGGGTGAATAGCTCAGCTGAGCAAGTGTGTGAGTGTGTGAGTGTGTGTTGTTGTTGTTGTGTGAATGTTGGAGAATGTGTTCGAGCGCTTGTAATCCTACTCCATGGTGTTGCCTTTTTTTCTGATCTGTGGGAGCGTGTATAAAAGGGCCGCTGGGGAGCAATAAATTGATTTTGTGCTCTTTACAAGAAAAAGTTGTTACCGAGTATTATGGTAGAGAGTCACAGAGAGAGGGTCTTTTCGAGTTGTGTGCTGTTTCCATATTAGTTTTTTGAGTCAGTTCTTAATGCATTTTTATGGAATTTCGACTCGATCTTTATGGTGTTGCCAAAGATACCCTGTAATTACTCGAACAGAGGACCACAAAGTCTTTATTCTACAAATTGAGTGCAACCGGACTTGGATATTTTCCATCAACAGGAGTTGGTTGCGTTGGTTCAATGTGACAGAATTGCAAAGCAATCCTAAAAATGGTGGTGATCTATCCAGAAATGTGAGTACATATGAAGGGAAAGTAAACAATTCGTTAGTAGAATTCACAAAACAGGAATAAATAGGAATATATAAGAATATGTGACTTATATATCAGATAAAGAGGATAATTTATACATGTTTTATATGGATGATGGAATATATTATAGTTATCAACAAAAGTATGTCGACCAATCTGATTACTTGTCTATTCTGAAAGTATGTTTCTTAGTGTTGTTTGCTTTTCCGTGATAAGAAATCCTCTAAGAATACAGAATTGTTGCATCTTCCAACTTGAGCTTGTAACTTCATGACAGATCAGGATCAGGATTAATATGGTCTCTACTAGGATTTTATTAAAGTTTAATATTTCTTTATTTTTGGTCTTTATTTATTCTATTTTACTTCAACATAATATGAAACTAATAATGTTTTTAAATCCACCTCATTTTTATATCCACCACACTTTCTTTATAAGATCTACCAAGGTTTCCAATTTCGAAGCGACAACAGTGACGAGGTCACAGAACTGTTCTCCAGCATATTTGAAATTCCACACAAATTTAAATTTTTAGTATTCACTCCTAGGCTCCCCCCACTCATAATAAAATTATTCCACCCTGCTGTTTCTTATTCGGCCACCTTCATTTTACTTTCTGATTTGGTAACACTACTTCACTCATTTATTAACAATAATTACCACTTTTTAACGCCATGCATGAAAATGAAAACAACACTCTTGAGATTGCCAGAGAGCGAACCGAACAAGAGAAAGAGCGAGAGAATTGTGCATACCACAAAACTGCAACAAGTGAAAAATTCGAGTTTTACCTGTGCAGACAAATGTGCTTACGGAGTGTATGTGAGTATGTGTGAGTGTGTGTGAGCGTATGTAACAGGTACGAGCGAAGAGAGTGAAAAACTGAGCCACTTGTTTTATGCTTGTATTCTCTTACAGTGCACAATTTAGCTTCGGTGCTGATGCACTGTAATTTGCAAAATCATATTGGAGGCACAGGTAGCGGCCATAGGGAGAGTATGGCTTGGTTTGTTTTAATACTTTTAACTGATTGAGAATTAAACCTCTGAGAACAATGAAAATAAGGGTTGTCGAAAGGGAAAATGATCTAAAATCCGAGTTGGCTTCCTCCACTGGTATCCACATCGTTTGTTATCACTTCAATTCACATTGGCATGCTAGAAAAACCACTAGAACTCATAGAACACAAAGTAAAACTGATATTCCCGTAAATACAGAGAGTGTATGGTTACTATAGTTGGATTAATTGCCCTCTGACCAATTCGAAAACTTCATTGGTATACCAGAATTTCCGATCAGTTTTAATTAGGATATACAGCAACTAGGTGGGTTACCCTGGCACTTCCCTTATTACCTACAACTTATATCATCCTGTATGGCTGTCCCGTGCAGTTTGGCGTCCTCTACTCATTCATTCTTTCACCACTTTCTTAGGTGTCAATAGCGAGGTGAAGGTATAACTTTACAAGATCAAATTCTTCATAATAAATATTAATTAGTACTGCCTATAGTACCCATATTTGGTATGGCGTTCGCCTCTGACTTTTTGACTTCCTAATTCATCTGTAAAGGGAGTGAGAGGAAAACCTTGATGAGTATACATTGATTCAGAGTTAGGTGAGACATTCCACATTAGAAACTTTCGCAAACATTTTGTTAGTAATTCCTCAAACTTTTAATTTATTTCAGTATGCGGAAAGTTGAGTGAAGACCAATTGCTCAATTTTGCGGTCCTTTCGGACTTAACCTTGACAGTTTAGCAAAAAATATGTGCTTCAATATCTGCACACAGCTCAAAATGTACCTCGTTGCCTACCTTCTGGCGTATGTCCGTCACCTGATCCTGCACCATACTTTGGAACAAGTTACCACATTTGGAGGGAGCGAACTGCTGAGCGAGCCAACCAAATCGTAAATGATCTTGTCAAACCGCTTTTCCAATTTCTGCTTCTTCTTCCTCTTCTTCTACCACTTTTACGAGTGGTTGCGTTGAGACTTTGTTTTCTTTTGCCTAGAGTAGATTTTTTGTATTTATTTGCTTATAAGAGTGTTGGTGTTGTTGGTGTTGTTGTTGCTGCTGCTTTCAATATGAAAAGGTTTTGTTATTGGGAGTGAGACAACCAAACACACACACACAAAAATACACACCCGAACATGAGCACGAACACATAAACTCATACAGGTAGAGAGTCACATTCTGAGACACAATCATAATTTTTTGTTAACTGCTGTCGCCGCGGCCGCTGCTACGCATTCACGAAAATTGTTGCCTCTCCAGTTTTGTAGCGAACACGATTTTGTGCAGTAACGTTGCGCGGATGCTTCTCGTCGAGTGTGAGGCATTTTGATCGCCGCGAATTGTGTTATTTTTTTTGGAAATTAATTCTTTTAGAAAATTGCTCGTGTGCAATTTAAAATTATTGATTGAATATTTCATTGTGCAGAAAAAAGAGAGAGAAAGAAAAAAACAACAAAAAATATTTAAAAATTCATTTATTATATCAATCAAAGAGAAGAGAAAAGTGCTTGCTTTGGATTACGTGAAAATTGTGTTTTTTTTTTGTCCTTTAAGCATAAGTAAAAATCTGGTGAAACATCTGAAAGGAAACCTTGGCGTGCAAAGAATTTCTACGAAAGTGTGCAGAATAAAAATTGTGTGAAGAAGGTAAAAATAATTCCAAGGAATTTTTGGTGTTTGTAATTCTCGAATTCGAGCTCTTTTTGTAAGTTGGACCGGAACAGAACGCGCAGTTTTCATGTGTTTATTTTGCTGTTTTGGTAACAATTTTCCGTGAGTGTTTGTGAGTGCGCGCTTTGTAGATTTTGTTTGCATTTATTGCAGCCCAGTCAAATTAAAAGCCACCAGAGTTAAAATTATTGTTTTTGCCTGAGTGCAAGAACGACGACAACAACAACAGCAACAGCAACAACGACATTAATAATAATAACAATCAGCAGAACAAAGTGTGTGTGAGCGACGGCAAAACTCGTATTTGAGTAATACGTAATAACGCGCAGTCAGCCTCCACTGCACTCTCACTGTAAACAAGTATACTCGTATATATTTATGTGGACCTGACTCCAAGAGGATCTTTTAATTTTCATAAACAAACATCTTGCAATTAACATTTATAAAAGTAGAGCATTCACGAAAGAGCGAGAGGGACATACCGGGGAAGCTTTGTAAGTGTGGCTGCAGTCTGCAAAATTGCCGCATTTTGCTCAGGGGTCTGAGCATACTATTTTGCCTGCAACATGTCAACGTCTTTCGATGCGGGGAAACACAACAAAAAGCCACAAAAGAGAGCGTTTTTCCATATAAGTTTTGTCACAACAGAGTTGTTTCGCCGTGTGGCAGTAGCTTTGACATGTTGCAGAATTGATACCATGCGTAAACCCCCGAACAATGAAGCGGAGAAAAATAGCAGCGTCTGTGACAGCTTCAATTATGAATATACACTTTATAAAATCATCGGATCCGTGTAAAACATATACAGATACTATTCTAAGTGGACTGAGATTAGTATCTGGATTTCTATATGGAACTATTGAGCCCTTTATAATGTGGTTTGAGTCAAAATTTCATACCAATACCGAAGATTGTACACAAAGATTTACTGACTATGAATACTGCAAATAAAATTTAAGTTCTTCAATGCAAAGTTTCCATGGCAGAAATGAATGGATTTATTTTTAAAATGCCAATATATATACTTGATTTTTACCCTACGGAAATCTTAAAAGGTTTCCTCGAAGCATACTAAAAGTGCATTAAGACACATGTTCTTTATATACCAGGGTCTAGTGAACTGTATCTCTAAAATCGAACTGTATCACTACGTAATTTTCACTTACTTAATAATAGTAAACTATAAAGAACAAGGCTCTAGACATAGGTGCGTAAATGTCTGTTCTGTAACACGGAACAACGTGTTATCTAAGTAGTCCTGTAGAAAAGGTGTTTATATTTGCAGCTCTTCTTACTGGTAGCTTTGTTTTCAAAGCCAGAATGACCAGAACTGAGGCATTGCGTTCCAGTACTTCACAGCAGTCTGCAAATTAAAGAAATAATTTATTAATTCTTCTGGCTTGACGAGTTTGGAGGAGCTTTGTTTGAAATGCTCTCGGGCTTCAGGAACTTGTATTGTAATATTAGGTTGGTTACAATGGTGACTCTAGATTTAGATAACTTAAGATAATTCTAGAAGTAAAGCCCAGAGGTATTATTGTGTGTAGGGGATCTAAGCACCGCGACCTTTCGATCTATTGTGCCCAAGCCCAGAGGTAATTCGGCACCATATTTATAAGGCTTATTTATGGTTAACAGTGGATGAGGATTATTTTGTATAACCTCTTGGCTTCGATGTGGTATATTTTAACTGCATATTTCAGACACTTTTCGAAATTATATTAGTATTTTTCTAGACATTTTCGCACAATTTTAAAGAGATTCACTTTTGATTTCTATATTCTCAGCTGGTCTGATTCTCCTATGTATAATTATTCCCACAGTTCTTGGCTATTTGCCTAGAGTTGTACTCTTTGATTCCTTCGGTTTAACAAATATTTCTGTTGGTTGTTAGAATTATAATTTATGCTTTTCTCCTGAGAGCGTTTGTTTAAAGGTTGAATAAGTTTTCTGGGTATGTAATTAGAAACACAAAATTTAGTTTTAGAAAATGTTTCGAATAATTATACATTTTCTGTAAAGTTTCGAATATGAACTCACTATAAAACTTGCTGCTTTGTAATTTGTATCATTCAAGGCATGATTTTTGTATGATATTTTTTGTGTTCCTTAGTTAGACTTGTAAATTATTAAAAGAGTCTATAACCATTTGAGATTATTTTCTATGCTTAAACGCAATGAAGGCCTTTTACAATGAAGAGCAGAGTTTATGGGTTATTATTTCCTTCAATTACTGGATCACTCCTTATTATAATTGCCTACAGACGAACGAGATTTCTAAAGATAGATACCAATGAAAAATATTAGGTAACAACACAAACATTCACAGTTAGTGTTAATACGACAGGAATCTTTGTATCCCCTGCTTTCCTTTTAAAAAGTATCGTAGTTCTTATTATCTCTTCCGTCGGCGTTGAAACAACATTTTATCTTTATTGCAAAACTTGCGATCTTTTGAGTTGTCCTCTCCGAGCCAATGTTGCAAACTGTCGTAAACTCAAACCGTATTTCTCCGCTATTCATTGCCTCTACCAACAAGGAAAAAACATATTGCTTGGACTCAAGCTCATTAAAATAAAAGGAGAAAAATAAATAAGATGAAAAATTTGTTGCCACAATTAAATAATGTGAAATAACAATAAATTAAAATATAACAACTGTGTGCCAAGTGAGTGTGTGTGACAGCCCGTACGGATGATTGCGGTCTGTGCCGGATAAGCTGAAAGTGTGAGCAAATGAGCGGCATTTTGTGGTGCGTGAAGCGGCGTTGACTGTAAATGGATACGAATATGGACGATATGGTTGTGGAATATGGTGTGAGAAAAACTTGTTTCAGAGGTCATTTTAAATAAAAAATTAAAATTTATTTATACAACAAGTGGCAGTGCGTGTGAATGAATGCAGCATGATTGGTTAGGAAAACAATAATCAAAAGATAATTATTTTTAAAAAAAGTTGCAAATTTTCCTTGGGATTCCTCTAAAATTCGAAAATCAAGGTCGTTGATTTAGTATTTTATGCTTGTAAAAGCCAAGTTTGTTGCTTAAATCTTTTATTCCAGTGGGACCAACTCCCTCAGAAAACGAAGTGCGTGCCTAAGTCTGATGAGGGAATCTTTGTAACTTCAATTTCAGACGAACGCAATGTTACTGGTGGGATGAAGTTCGTTGCTTAAGCCTTGCATTTTATGCAAATCTAACTTATTGACTGAGTGAAGTTTGTGCGTTTAGTACATATTAAAATTCTATTGAAGCAAAGTTCGTTGTTTAAGTTTTTCGTTCTTGATGACTTGAAGCTTCTGAGTTGCCCACGCTTTTTCTACCTGGTGAGCCGCCCTCTGTAGTCTAGTGGTAAGCATGCTAGACTCACTCAGAGGTCCCACGTTCAAATCCTGCCCCGGATTTGGTCTCAAAATTCTTCTTTCTACAAAATCTTTTTCCCTTTGAGTCGAAGGTCTCAGTGGCGAGTACTCCATCCCCAACCCCTTGCAGTTATTATGGTGTAAGATATAATAATCATAATAATATACCCTGTGAAGTAACATAAGTTTGTTGGTTGGGTCTTTCATATCGTACTAATCAAACTTGCTGACGGAGAGAAGTTCGTTGCTTAAATATGATTCCTCATTAAGTAAATATCATTAAGTCATTGTTTCTTCCGAAACAATGCTTAAATTCTTTTCAAATGTCCTGTGAAACCGAATTCGTTCGTATAATATTTGATTCATATTGAAGAACATTTCGTTTTTCAAGTGTTTCATTACTGCTGTTCCGAGGAAACGGACTTGTCTGAATCATTACTGGACACGTTCGTTGCTTAAGTCTTTCATTCCAGTCGAATCAAGCTTACTAATGTAAGAAGTTCGTTGCTTAAGTCTTTCATTCCAGTCGAATCAAGCTTACTAATAGATGAAGTTCGTTGCTTAAGTCTTTCATTCCAGTCGAATCAAGCTTACTAATAGATGATGTTCGTTGCTTAAGTCTTTCGTATCAGATGAACCCAAATTCCTGTTGCAAGAGAGTTCGTTGCGTAAGTCTTTCAAGAAAAGTCAAACTAACTGGTGACGCGAAGTTCGTTACTTCAATCTTTTATTCCTGATGGAAGTCAAATTTTGTGTTCAAATCATTCATTCCTGATACAAAGAAACGAGTACGTGGCTTAAGTCTCTCATTCCTGACGGTGGAAGGTTCATTTCGTTGTTAGTGGGTTTTCGACTAGCAAAGAAAGACTTAAGCAATGAAATGTGATTCGTTGAAAGACTTAAGCAACGAACTCACCCAACACTTTTCCCTCGCACTTCACATGTGAAAACCACGGTAAAATCGTATAAATTCAAACGCCCACATAACAATTTATTTAACCGAGAAATGCATTATTTATGAGACAATTTTCATTTGCATCCACTGCCCTCGTTGCCGGCATGGTGCATATTAAAAGCTTTTGTTGAACACAATGTCGCACAATTCAAAATTGAAAAATTAGGCGTAATTAAATTCGCATTAATTATCCAGCAATCATGCTTGCCGTAACTAAGTCATTTACTCCCAAGACTTACAAAAAAAAAAAAAAAACGCCACGCTAACAGCACCACTGCCACAACGACGACAACCACCATAGCGATTTGGTGACATAAACAGCGCCTGCGCGCACTGCCACTTCGCAGCAGCACTCAAATTGCGACCATGAACCATGCCACCAGAGCACCACCGCAACACTTTTGCGCCGCAAAAGACTTCTGCATTTGTGGCTGTGTCTATTTCGGCGACTCTGTCTGCGTGTGTGTGCCAATTACCCAGACGCTAATCAGAATTTGTTGAACAAATGCTCGCAATTGTGGCGTTTAATAAAGTAAAACAACAACAAAACAAGAGACAAAAATGTAACTACAAAAAGTGGCATTTAAGCATTCTTTCCCATTTAAAGCTCTTGGCGGATTGCACAATTCGTTCAGTTTATGAAAATGAAAATTCAGTTGCCACAGCTTTGTTACTTTTTAGGTGTGGGGGTGACACATTTTTGTGCTACTTGCGCACAGATTTCAGCCACAAATAAAATATTTTCATTTTGCATTTTTTTTTGTGCAAATTTTTCTGCTCGGCTCCTTTGCCCTGCCGCTGCAGACTTAGAACTCCGAGAAACTTGTTTATCTGAATTTCGTGCGAATATCATTCATTGGGGCCCAGCGTGTTGCAATGCGATCGCCGCAAATGTTTTTCCTGCTAATTTTGTGCTTAATTTGTTTTCTTTTTCATTGGTCTTCGATGTGTATACGAAATTTTTGTTTATTTTGGTGTTTTATGGCGGTGTGTGTCGGAGTTTTTGGCTAATTTCTGAGAAAGAATTTTAATGGGTTCATTAAGATAAATTTATTTCTCAAAATTTATTATTGCAAATAAATTTTGTCGCTTTTAATTAAGAAAATAGAAAAAAATTTTCGAATTAGTAAGATTCATTTTTCACAAAATTGCCGATAGATTTATTGCTTAATTTGTTACTTATTTTTTTACAACTGCCGCAAAAGATCACTCACGGCCGCAACTTCTTCGTTGAATGTAGTGAAAATTACTTGAGATCTTCGAATCAACCTTCACAAGTCATGTGATTGTATTCCTGTATTTCTTTGTACTTGTTCCAGGTCCTAATTATTGGCTCTTATAATGAGGGAAAGGGAAAATGCCTACATCGTTTGTTCTATGCTTGTACAGATAGTTTATTGTTTACTCATTATCATTTTATAATCGATATTGCACAATATTACAATAAATATCTGTAGCATATTTAAAAGAAAGTTTAGTTATTCTTTTGAGGTGTCTGAAAGTAAGAAATAATCGCTTAAGTGTTCCTCCAATGTCAACCAGAAGGAAGTCTCCAAGCACTCAGGGATTGATGCCCATTGTACTGTAGTGTATTCCTCGGTAGTTATTGATTAAAATTACCATAATAGACGACATTACCTTGGGATAGTTTCTGAAATCAGCTCTTTTGATAAAACGGGAAGCCCTGAGATCTGCCCCAAAGTAGTGTTGAACGTTGTCTTACACTTAATAGCCTATGAGAAGCTTATTGTTATTTTAAGTTCCCACCTCTTCGAACAACGATTTAAAATGTGGGAGTTCCATACAAAGAACCTGCCATTTGGTTACATCAATTTAGATATTATACGTCTAAGTGAAACCCTTGAGGCTGCCGAGGGGAATGGTTACTGCATTCATAGAAAGCGGCGGATTATTTAGCCTGCTGGATGAAATTCTGGTTTACATAAGGCAACCGTCTTTGCTAGACGTACACTGATGGCTTCACTGCCATGACTGACCATACTTAATGCCATACTTTGAAGCTGGCCGTAGTCCTTCTTGCAGAGTAGAAGCATCATTCAACGAGCATCATTAAAAGCAAATGATAAACTGACATTATAACTACCTCTGTGGACATACAGCGTCAGTATCATTTTTATTGTCACACAAATTTACCGCATGCTCAGTGGCAGAAAAACGTACCTACGCAACGAAAGCTGGAATGTGAGCACAATTGCCAATTGGCTCTATGAGCATGTGTCCGTCGTCATCCCATTCGCCCAATGACCAGCGCTGCGAGTACTCACTCACTTGGCCGCAGCGCCAAGACGTCACAAATTGAATTCCTTGGTTGGGTTTTTGTGTTTTTTTTTAAATACTTTTTTGTTTTATGAAAAATGCCTTTTTAAGCCTTTTTTGGCGCTTGCTGTTGGAGCCCTGCAACGAGGATAAACACTATTAAAAGGAATTAATGCTACGCTCTCTCATTTCATTTCATTTATAAATAGCCTAATTGCACTTTGTCTGTGGCACGGCTTTAGGAGGAGCGGCACGAAAGGGTGAACTCTTAAAATTCATTTAAATTGACAATCAATTTGGTAAATGAACGACGCAGCTGCCAAGGCTAAAAGCAGAAGAGGAGAAAAAATGTGTCACTTAAGAATTTTAGAGCAGTGCTTGAGAAACTATTTCGCCAGCATCCTTAGCCGGACCTGCGGAACAGTGATCAGAGTGGAAAAGGCTGAAGTCTGCATTGGCTTGGTGCAAAATTATTACTCTACGAGTATGCTTCCTTTATAAATTTCCAATTAGCCAAATTCTTTCGTTAAATACCCGTAGTCAGTGGAGACTTCTTTCTTCCTGTCGTCCCATCAATGGTCTCTTCAAAACAGTTTTAGCTTTTATTGCTTCAAGCTGCAAATTGGATTTAATTCCTTCTTCTCCCATTTCGACTTCCACTCCCCATTCCTTCAGCCCGTAATTTTATGGGCTAATAAAATGAATTGAAATAAAATAGAATAAAATATTTTGACATTATACATAAAATTCTCCAGCATCGGCGCTGTCGATGCAAATCTTGGTGCTATTGAGGAAACGTTTTAAGGCCTGTCTGCGGCCAATTAATTCAAATGGGCTCACACTTTAATAGCTTTCAGTTGGATACTCTTTTGTGGTTGTTCTTGTAATTCTGGGTCGTCTTTCTTGTTAATTAAAGTTATAACTGCGAATTGCTGTTGTCATTGCTCTTCCAAGTGCGTTCTGCAAGGAACAAAATTAATCACCTACCTTCAATCAGTGCTGCTAATATACGAAAAGATTAAATCCGTTTAAATGATTCACAGTCGGAGCGACTCGTCAGCAGTTTTTAAGTCCGGCCAAGTCGGGCCATAAAAGGTCGCTTCGTCTACGCGCTTTTATGGTTCAATTCAGTAGCAATCCTAGTCTCTAAATGAGTTTGGGAGACTTCATTAAAACTGCTCGATCAAAGGAGGATGATCCTTTAAGCAAAGAAGAGAATCGGTTATACCTTTATTCTGTATGAAAGGCCAGAAAGTCAACGAAAAGGTTGAACGTTTAATGAGTTGGAATGAGATGAAGTGCCTGCGGAACCGCGGTGGCGGATGTAGGAGGAAAATTTAATCTTCGTTGAGAGTATGAAGTATTTATATTAGTATTTATATTATTAACATAAACCAAGCAATAAACAATAATGATTGACTAAATTTTATATTGTAGAAAATCGTTTATTAAGCCTCTGAAATCGGCTGTGATGCTCATTCGTCTGGGAACTTGCAGCTACTTAGATATGCTTTTTCCAGTGGGCATCTAAATCAACTACTAGGAATGTATCATATGCCGATATTCTGTAAAAGGATACAAGGTTTCGTATAGTCTATCAGAAGATAATGGTGTACCCTAAATGAAGGCAAGCATTTTGTACGAAGTTGTCATACTATTGAAGCAGTTCCTGAGACATGCAAATCAGCTAACTTTTCCGTTGGAATATTTTCGTTTGTTCCACGATATGAATTTATGTGTTCCTTCATAGTTTATGGCTGCAATACAAAACTGTTTTGGACCATATTCTTTGCAGAAGTATTCCATTTGTTGTTCTTATGAAGCTTTATGAAAGTCGGCCTCTAGATTATAAAGTTCGAATATGCATTTTAACACCTCTTCAATTCCTATAACTTCAAATATATATGTGTCCATTTTTCCAACTACTTTGGTGCCTCATTTTTCCTTGGCTTTATTGTAGCTATCAACCTTTCCCACTCTGGGTTAACTCTGGCTTCAAGTTCTCTTACAGTGTTGCCATTTGTTTGCAAATTAACACACTTTTTGGAAGTTGTAAGAGCACTGATTCGGCTGCTCTTTTATTCTACCTGAACACCTATGCTACTTGAGTTCAACTGCCTTGCGATTTACCCTAAAAGTTATTTTCATTCGTCTCCTATCTTACAACATGTTGGTGTGTTTGCTTTCGCGAAATGTTGAAATTATAAATCAGTCATGCTGGTTCCCATCATTTTGGTTGTTCCCTCGTTGATCTATGATTCCTGAATTGATTGTAAGAACACGTTTTTGTTCTTTTAACTGGCTGAGTTCAAAGAAATTATAATAAATATCTGGTTGGGGGGAAATTTCGTAACAAACTTGCAACATTATGTTTCTTCATAATTTGATATAAAGATCGTTGTTAGATTAAGATTAAGATTTCTTTAATGTCGACCTAAAAGATCTATTGTGATTACTTAAACGATGATGAGATTCTCCTATCAAGTTAAAGTTTATTAAAATTTGTTTTTAGCGTTGTTGGGTTGGATCCGCTTTGGGCGTTACTCTTTTAAAATGTTTAAACATTATTAATTATTATGAAAGTTTTTCTTTGTATCTCTCAGATTTCATATTTGAGTGTGTGTCAAACTTGTTGAAAATTTAATTATATCTGAAGTTTCGCTGATGCTTTCTTCTTCATGTTTTGTGTGTTTTCTTCGACTTGTTTTTGATGTGTTGGAAAGAAGAGCGTGTTTCATTTTAATTATCTGGCTTAATTTTGAGTTTAATTTCTCAACTTCTGATGCACGGGTCAGCCGAACAATGACAATAACAACAACACCAAAATCCACACTTTAAAGCCAATTAACTCTGAAAAGAAAAAAGAAGCGATTCCAAAACGAAATTCATTTGAACCCCGAACACAAAATGTTATAAACACGGCATTAATAATAATAATAATAATAAATTCAAAGCAATCGAAAGAAATTAAAATTACACCAACCGAAAACAAACCCTACAAAAACCGCAACAACAGAACCGAAAACTTCAAAAAAGTTGTGTCTGACTAATAAATCCAAACATGGAAACATCAATCAAACAAATGAGCTAACAATAGATGAACACCACAGTGACTACGAACGAGGCTCTATGAATGCGAATGCGAGCGTACACTTACGTGTGTGTAAGTGTGCGTGTGTGTGTGTGTGCGCGTGTGTAGGACTCATTGAAGAGGTTTCTCTAAAAGATCTTTGGCAATATTGGCCGTTGACCGAAACAAATCATCTGCAAACAAGTTCAACAGAAACAAAAACAAAAACAACACAAATCAAATAACCATCTACCACAAAAAGCAACAACAGCAACATTTTGTGCCTTAATGCACAGTTTTTATTTGTGCCTTTTTTCTGGTTAAGATATTTAAATCACAAAAGAAATCTTTTTAAAGAGATGAAATAATTTTTCCTCAGCCAGAGTTACACAGCGCTTAGCGTAAGGTCTGGCTAAGCGTTTAAGCTGTAAGTCTGTTTTTTCGGTGTAGTTTTTTTGGATAATTTTATACTTTTAAAAATAAATATTTTCTCAAACGCAACACATGAGTGTGTTCCCTGTTGTTGGGCGCTGCTCTGCTGCTGGGTTGTTGCGTGATGTTGTTGCTGCTGTTGGTGTTGCTGTTGGTGTTGGTGTTGCTGTTGGTGTTGGTGTTGGTGTGCTTTTTTGATGCGAGTAATTTATGGCGTGCGAGATGTACTCCCAACTAAACAAAACATATGCAAATTAGGACCGTAGCAGCCAAGTGTTCGAGTGGGCCTGTTCTTGATTGTAGAGGAATTCTTCTCGTTCACCATGTTGATGTTTATTTTGGCTCATAGTCGTAGAATTTGGGTTTGTTTGTATACGCAGCACCATTCAATATGAAGTGTTTCGTGGCTCTAGAACATCTCCCAATTCTCAGAAGAAGCCTGCAGTTTGGTTGATGTAGTAAAAGACTGTTCGAAATGCGCTCTCATTGGGTTTGGGGCCAGCCTAGTACAAATATGATGGCAACCTTTGTTGGCTTCGTCCACTTCAATCTTTATTTTGAGTTTAAGGAAGTTAGAGTTAGTCAATTGGGGTGGTTTCAGTGTTGCTTTCGTTCACACTGTGTTGTCAAACGTCTGCTCAATTAACTCAATTAATCAAAGAAACTATTCTAAACTCTTCCATTTAAGTTTCAAAAAGTATCTTGGAGTATTTTAAGTTTACTTTATCGTCATTTAATTTTATCTTTTGAGATATTGACCAGAAGCTTAACCCACTTAACTGAATCTTCTGGTTATAGAAGTGTCCACCGAATATAAATCAAATTTGGCAACACAAATGTTGAAAAATAACTCGTCTAGAAATAAAGTATAAATCAATGCGTCCATTCTATGATTCATTGGCAAACCATTAACAAAAATCCCTCCCTCTTCTTCTCTTCGATTTTCAGCATCTTCTTCGTTGCTTTTTGCTTGCTTTGCCATCCGCCATTTGTCAAATCGCGACTGAGATTCTAACACTTTCGTTGGGCAATTTTAGCATATTCTGAAATCACTCTGCCTCTCACATCCTGCTCAGAAACTATTCAGCAATTAGAGACGCAGATTCCTTTTGAGACATTTAAAAGCTAGCTTCGCACAAAACAGAATCCAAAAAAACAAAAACCTTCATTAATCTTAAGCGATCGCTTGCTACCTGCTATGCCCCTTTCTAACAATGCGCGTTTAGCGCTCGAACATGTTAGAATGCGGTTTTTTCTCCATTTGACGTTATTTTGCCTATAATTTAGTTGTAGAATTCGAAGTGCAAAACATAAAAATTCACTGCAAGCGAACATAAAAAAATGTTCAAATAAAGTCGAGAAAAAGCACCGACCACAGAGCAAAGCGACCGAAGCGGCAGCCTCGGCAGCAATTGCGAGAGGAAACATTTAATTAACTGTCTGGACTGTGTGCTCTGTTATTATGTTAAAAGGTTTAATTTTATAATATAGAAGAAAAAAGTGGGCGCTTGTCCGCTGCCTCAAAAAAGCAAAACAAAACAACGCAAATGAAACACTTCTCGAACAATGCAAACATCGAAATGGCGATATAAGTATTCGTAAACTTTATGCACGTTGAATTAGTGGAACAACAGATTTTTCCACTTATTTGGAAGTGTGAAACCGTGTGCAAACATTGACAGAACTACGACTAATGAGCTGCGGCCCTGCTGAAGTTTGAGCACTACCTTGGTTCGTGCCATGTCTGCGAGCAGTAATTGAAATTGAATAGTTTAATGCCATGACCTCAATTCGGCCAAAATTGGACCTCATTGTTCCAGGCACTAATGAAGCATGAACTGCAGCTAAAGCAACAATTGGTCTCACTTCAAACTCACAGAAGCAGAATTACATGGGATGACAAAGGTATTGATTGAATACTTCTGGGTCATAAGCTGCATAAACTACGCGTATAAAGACACCTTAAGACAACTATAAATTTAAGTAACCGGAAACACCCACGCAACCTTAAAATATGAAAAATTCTCTGCAGGAGAGACCCAATAAACTCGATAGCGAGAGGTTGTATTAGAATGTGAAAATATATTATTATGGAAGAACTATTCATTAAAAGTTTTTCAGAACCAGAAATGGAAAATAATACGTAAGTGAAGAAGGTGTTTAAATGGGGCGGTAGAAAAGACCCAGAATAACGATGGAGCAAATGCAACATTATAAGAAAATGTTATTCTAGAAGGTTCAATAATATTCTTCGGGTCAATAATGATGATAAAATACAACATTATCAGTATTATATGGATCAGTAACTTTCTTAACAACAGAGTAGAGAATATGAATAAGTGTTTTATAGTAGAAGAATAGAGTAGAAGAATAGGAATAAGTGTTTTATGTTACATGATCTGGAAGGAAAAACAATATAATTAGAAAGAAAATAAAACAATTATCTAAACAGGATAATAATATTATTTTTAATTATCGAGTATACCATACGATTAATATAGGAAAGAAGAGTGAAGAAGGAGAAGTTCTGTAGAAAAAAGATTTTCTGGAAAAAGTTGCCCATAAGAATAAAATTATTTACAAGAGTCCAGTGCACTAATAAAAACTAACGTAGGCACTAAAATAAATAATAGAAAAATATTCTTAATCAAGACTCCAAATATATAAACAAAAAATCCCTTAAACTGGAGAATGAAGAAGCATTACTGAAGCCGGGTATTCCGTGCCACCATCATGACTGCTTCCGGAGGTCTCAAGAAAATATTGCGAAAACCTGGGAAAGGATGCCATTTATCCATAGGAAAATATGTTTCAACAAGGTTCCGCAGGAGACGGAATGAAAGATATCCAGATAAAAAAACCTTCCACCAGCGTTGAATACATAAAACAATCACTATTAGCCAAATATTGTTTAGGAAGACTCAGAAATCAATTTTTTTAGACTTAGAAGTTCACAACCAAAACTAACAAGACAAACAATAAATTTGATTGACGAGTGTAGAAGATTATCAACAGTGAGAGAGTTGCAAACAAGACTTTAAGAAACAGAACATGGTTCATATATAAAGGACAAAGGAATACTTTTCAACATTCGAATATTAAAATTTAATGACAAGTAAATTAATAATAATAATAAATTAAAATAAAATTTGTTTATACTTGGAGATATTGGCCTCCTTTTTTATTGGGTATATAAGCAATCCATTCTTTGTGGCGACATAAACTTCTGTTAAGCTTGATTCCCATTTTGACATAATTCTTGTATGTTTCAGAACCTTCCAAAACCAGAGTCTGCCACTTGCACGAAAGAGACAGCAATATCAAATACTCATAGTTAGTGGCTTTTCATGCGAAGTTAGTGACTCACCACACCGGTGACGTATACCAGAGGAAGAAATAGACATCATCAAAAACGAGTATCAACAAATTAGTAGAGAAAGAGATAATATTCTGATTGTTGTTATACTCGTAGATTTTGCAGCAAAGAGACTGGGAAAAGAAGAGCATTTCGAATGCTCAAATCCCTCCTTTGCGTTTTCAGCAGAATCTGCCTTGAAGCACTTTCAAAGATTCTTCGATTGGTTTGAACGAATGGGGACGTGCATGAATTGGCGACTAGCATCATTTGTTAGTTCCATATGACGCCTCCCTGGAAGTAACCATCTATTTTATTTATTTATTTTATTTATCTTTAAAAATTGTTCTTAGGAAATTAAGATAATAACCTTTTTAAGCCCTCCTAACGACATATTTGTAGAGTCTTTTGCCATTTATATTCACTTCGTCTTCATTTGAACAACTATCCAAGTTAAAATAGAAATTTGTGTGCTTATACTAGGGAGGATATTTTTAGGGATGATTGCAGTATATTTTCCAAATGGAGCGCTTGCTAATAACAAATAATGTTGCTGTGGTTTTCTTATGATTTGTAGGCAGTTTATTCCGCTCCCTGTTTTTTCCAAAGATTAGAGATCCGAGTTTTTAGACTATATAATAGATTTCCGAACCAACTTCTGGTTGGCTATTACTTTCAAGTAAAATTAGATAAGAGAGTACACTTCGGGACAGTGTGTACCCACTACAAATCCATTATTGTTAGACCTATATTTGATGGGGAAGAATAATTATGTTGATTCCATTAGTTCTGCTGTTGATTCCATTAGTTCTGCTAGAAGTGGAACAATTTATGTATTCCAATCGGCCTTCCCTGCAAACTTTTGTTCCGAACAATCAAGCTCTGATCTCTTTCGTGGACTTAAGTACAATCCTCTTTATGATTTGTCTTTTGTTTAGTGAGTAGATACGCTTTGGATACTTGAATATATAGAAATTCTTCCTAATCTTCACGAAATTTGTTGAATTAATCTCAGAGCAGCTCTCAATTTTTGTTATTGTTCTTCAAATCCTTTCTGTCACAATCGGCCTTCCCTGTAAACTTTTGTTTCGAACAATCATGCACTCATCTCTTTCGTGGACTTAAGTACAATCCTCTTTATGATTTGTCTTTTGTTTAGTGAGTAGATACGCTTTGGATACTTGAATATATAGAAATTCTTCCTAATCTTCACGAAATTTGTTGAATTAATCTCAGAGCAGCTCTCAATTTTTGTTATTGTTCTTCAAATCCTTTCTGTCACAATCGGCCTTCCCTGTAAACTTTTGTTTCGAACAATCATGCACTCATCTCTTTCGTGGACTTAAGGACAATCCTCTTTATAATTTGTCTCTTGTTTAGTGAGCAGATACGCTTTGGATACTTCAACATATACAAATTTTTCCTAATCTTCACGAAATTTGTTGACGTAATCTCAGAAAAGCTCTCAATTTTTGTTATTGTTCTTCAAATCCTTTCTGTCACAATCGGCCTTCCCTGTAAACTTTTGTTTCGAACAATCATGCACTCATCTCTTTCGTGGACTTAAGGACAATCCTCTTTATAATTTGTCTCATGTTTAGTGAGCAGATACGCTTTGGATACTTCAACATATACAAATTCTTCCTAATCTTCACGAAATTTGTTGACGTAATCTCAGAACAGCTCTTTATTTTTTTGTTATTGTTATTCAAATCCATTCTGTCACAAAAAACGTTCATAAATATAGCAACAATTTAAATTGCTATGATAATGATGGTTAACCTGAAGGCATGGTATTGAAGATTATCCTCCTGTCCAGTTCAGTGTATTCTGACAATTCTCTTTATATCCTCTCTTTCTTCAAATGGGTAGTTTTAGGTGCTCATACTTAGTCTCTCAAATAATTAGATACACAATTGTCATCATAGTGACTCGTAATAATAATGATAATTAATCTAAATTTTATCACCGAACGATTTTCAAGTCTTTCCCTCTCCCATCTTTCTTTAGTTGAATTTTTACGCTGTAATGATATTTCTTCTTTTTATACCATTGAAAACTTTCCTATATAAACTTTCGTAGAACCTGTCTCTTGTTGTTCCCATTGTCAAATGTCTCCGATACTTCATCCGAAACGGAGACTCTTCTCTGTGTCTTATGTTCATTTCTCCATTTTTTGTTCCATATCGGCTTCCGTGTTTACGCTCAATTTCCACCAATTCGAAACCGTTCAATTTCTTCTTCTTCCTTTTGTGTACCGAAGTTTTCACTTTATTAGTTTTAACAACAGAACAGAATTTCAATGAGCCGTGACCTCTTCGAAGCAACTTTATTGATACTGGTTGTTATTGGTGGTGTGCCTGCCTCTTCATTGCTGAATAAACAATTTTCTTTGGGTCAAAAAACAGGATTTTTTCTCTTGTGCTGTTGCTGCCGTTGTTGTTGTTGTTGTTGTTGTTGTTGTTTTTGCTGTCATTTGTCGTTGGTCTTTTCTTTGTGCTGTTGTTTCGTCGCTGCTACACTCGAGTTGATCTTCTAATAATTTTTCTATATTTTGCTTTCTTCTCTAAGCGACGGTACGAGTAGCAAGAACCAGAGCCAGTGCAAATGAAGTGGTAGCGGCAACCAGCAACAACAACAACAACAACAACAACAACAACAACAACAACAACGATAACAACAACAACAGCAACAACGATAACAACATATGAAAGATCACAAGAAAAAAAGCCAACAAACAGCGCAGAACGCGAACAAGTTGAAGGTAGAAAAGTGAAGAGAGGCGAAAAAAAGTAGGAAACGAACAAGAAAAAAGTTAAGAGCAGCTTCAACAAATATCATCATACATTTGCCCGTAAACTGTGTGGTGTGTCTTTCCTCCGTTTTCCTTACAAATATACGAAGCAAAACAAAATTCAATAAAAGCGAAGCGAGCGAAATTACAAAAACAAAAACAAGGCAAAAAAGGAGAAAAAAATCTGAAACGCTAAAACAAAAAGCAGCCAAAGCCGCATGCGATGCTGAAAACTCTGCCGAAGCGCAGGGGGCTTAGCTCCGAGTATGTTTAGGTTTAGTTTGCCCCCTGAACGCCACACACTCTCCATGCTCGGAGCACGCTCCTTCACAGCATCTGCATCTGTTCCGACGCTGCTGTTGCTGGTGCCGCCGCTTGCTTTTTACCACTTCAACGCCGTCGTCTACGGAGTATTTCGGAGATTATGTTGCTGGACGCTGGCTTTGAGTGTGAATTTCTTAGAAATGTGCTTAGTCTTCAAAATGAAAAGGAAACAACAACAACAACAACAACAACAACAACAACAAAAACCAAATTATTTAAAAAAAATTCAGCAAAAAAGGATGGTTTGATTTTTAAGGAATTCGAGGCTCCGTCCTTTCTTCTCTTGTGCGCTTTGTTGTGTTGCCTTTTCTAACTCACTTCGACTCCAGGCGTGTACGGGTGTGCTTCTATTGGTTTTTAGGAATTTCTTGCTTTATTAACACCGATTTTAGAATACTCCCCTCTCTACCGCCTTGAAGAGTTTTCATTTTCAGCAGGTCTTCATGCTTGGTGTGAAATTGCTCCTTGATTATTTAGCGTGATTGTTCAAAACTGGCTGATGATAATTTTGTGGAGAGAAAGAGAAACTCGTGGAACATTGTGGGGTTATAGAAAGAGACACACAACACAATCTTTACTTCGGTATTTATACAAAATTCATGGAACAATCAACGATTTTCTTATCATGAAGAACCTATTGGTATAAGCATCTTTGTCTTCAAGTATGCAAACGAACTGTAAACTATTTTAAGAGTTAATCCTGTTGCTCTTAGGTATAATTCTACTGAGTAAAAGTGGCATTCTTTATACACTTCAGCTTTTTAGGGGTCTTATCTTGGACTCCCATTACAATACGTCATCTCGTTACTCTCATCTTCAAGGTGTTTTGCATATTTTCTAGAACTGGGTAAAAATTGCATTCCTTACACTCTTCGGTTTACTAGGGAGTCTCATCTTTGACTACCATTACAACACGTCATTGACTTTTATTGACTTCTTGGCATTCAATATATGAATACTCCCATCGACTGTTCAAGGTCGTCGGCTGTCCTCCGTGTTTTGTATGTTTTCTAGTACTGGGTAAAAGTTGCACTCCTTACATTCTTCAGTTTTCTAGGGGCTTCATCTTTGACTTACATTACATTCCACGTCATTGGCTTATATTGACTTGTTGGTGGTACTCAATATAATTCGTATATCTCTTCAATTTGTAAAACTGGAACTGCTGGAGAATGAATATGTTGAGAAACCAATGAAAAATTACTGTTAAATTCAATTGAGAACAGAGGTCAAAGAGAAGCACATTAAGCAGTGTAGGATATCCTCTCTAGAGCTAGGAAAACAATTTCAACGAAGATTGAAATGAAGTTCTCTTAATAATGGTATCCAAACTATGAGCTCAAGCTCCGGAACTTGCATTAAACATCTATTCTAAATATAGAAGACTCAGCAACTATCCAATGGATCTAATGGATGTAAGAGCGATCTACAATTTATAAGACAGAAATACAACAGAAATAGAGAAAGGGAGTGGGATAGATAGATAGATATAGATATATTTAAGGGTGTTATACACCGCGACCTGAAAGATCTATTGTGATGCCCCTATTTATTTGAAAGATGAGGATATTCTCACAGATAAATCTTCTGTCAGGTTAATTTTCGACAGGAATTCATATATTTTGTATAAATCAAGTTGAGGGATATCTTGCTCATATCTAAGATATATTCTCCATAGCACCTGAGAAGGGAGTGAGATAGGGAAACAATTCCATAGACAAGAGGAGCATATGGATCCTACATCTCTTAGGTTTTGTCTTTGAATAAATAAATTAAACGAAGAAATTAAAGACACAAAGCGAAAAATAGAGAAGGAGAGAAATACAGGAAGCAAAAAGAGAAAAGGATTTTAATGGATAAATAAGAAGAAAAGTGTAGAAATAAAGAGATAGGAATAAGTATAAAGATGTATATTAAGAGAGACAGAGATTAAGAAAGAGATGAATAGACAGACTAATACAGAGATAAATAGAGAAATAATTAGAGAGATGACTAGAAACATAAAAAGAGAGAGATGAAGAGAGATAGAGTGAGATGAAGAGGGATAGAGAGAGATAAGAGGGAGAGATGAGAGAGAGATGAAGAGAGATATATAGAGAGAGATAACTAGAAACATAAAAAGAGAGAGATGAAGAGATGATGAGGGATAGAGAGAGATAAGAGAGAGAGATGAGAGAGAGAAAGATGAAGAGAGATATATAGAGAGAGGAAGAATAAAGAAAATTGATGTAGATTTAAGGAGGAAGTGAAAAAATGAATGAAAGAGACAAGGAAAGTGGGAGTGAAAGCGATGGGGAAAGAGAAAGGGACACATAAAGCAAAAAGGAAAAAGAGAGAGAAATGGAGAGGAATAGAGAAATGGACACATAAGGAAGAGGGAGAAGGAGAGAGAGAAATGGAGAGGAAAAGAGAAATTGACACATTAAGAAGACGGAAAAGGGAGGGAGAAATGGAGAGGAAAAGAGAAATGGACACATAAAGAATAGGGAGAAGGAGAGAGAGAAATGGAGAGGAAAAGAGAAATTGACACATTAAGAAGACGGAAAAGGGAGGGAGAAATGGAGAGGAAAAGAGAAATGGACACATAAAGAAGAGGGAGAAGGAAAGAGAAATGGAGAGGAAAAGAGAAATTGTCACATTAAGAAGACGGAAAAGGGAGGGACAAATGGAGAGGAAAAGAGAAATGGACACATAAAGAAGAGGGAGAAGGAAAGAGAAATGGAGAGGAAAAGAGAAATTGTCACATTAAGAAGACGGAAAAGGGAGGGAGAAATGGAGAGGAAAAGAGAAATGGACACATAAAGAAGAGGGAGAAGGAAAGAGAAATGGAGAGGAAAAGAGAAATTGTCACATTAAGAAGACGGAAAAGGGAGGGACAAATGGAGAGGAAAAGAGAAATGGACACATAAAGAAGACGGAAAAGGGAGGGAGAAATGGAGAGGAAAAGAGAAAGTTTCACATTAAGAAGACGGAAAAGGGAGGGACAAATGGAGAGGAAAAGACAAAGGAATAGAAAAAGAGAAGGGATGGAGAGGAAAAGAGAAAGGGAAGATAGACAAGAGGAGAAACGAGATAGAAATATTATTATTATATCTTACACTATAATTAATTATGACTGCAAGGGGTTGGGGATTGAGTACTAGCTACTGAGGCCTTCGACTCGAAGCGAAAAAGATTTCAGAAAGAAGTATTTTTGAGACCAAGCCCGGGGCAGGAAATGAACCTATTACCCTCTAAGTGTGAGTCTAGGATGCTTACCACTAGACTTCAAAGGCCGCTTGAGAGAGAGATATAAGAGAAATAAATAGGGAAATAGAAATGAGACACATCAACAATGAGCTGAAACGAGAGAGTAATGGGGAGGGATAGGTAGATATATAGATGGAAAAACAGCAAAAGAATGAGACAGATAGAGTGTATAACAGATGGAGCGAGGAAACGAGAGAGAAAGTAAAAAATTACAGACACACTCACTGCCAAAGCAATTAAGGCTAAGAAAGCTCATAGAACGAAAGATTCTGTTCCCGTTTTTTTGTTCAGAACTATATCAAGAATATTGTCGATTCTGTAGTCGGACATGCTTTTGCGATTGTTGATGCTGCTACAAAGGATTTGGGAGACATAAGAGAAATTCGAGAGCAGCTTTGAGCTCACTCCACCCCACTTCCCACGCCACGGATGGACTGATTCTTTGCATTGCCGGCTGTGGTTTACAATCTTGTCTGATAATTGAATAAGTTGGCTGTGGACGTCTTTTGTTGCTGGGTCAATTGCGGTTGTAAACTTTTAGTTGCTGCTGCGATCTGAGTAATTAAAACAATTAATCTACTTAAAATCAAGTTTTTTGTGGTCTTATTTTAGCATTTCGCAACAACCGGAAAAATTCGGAAAGTTTTTTCTGCAATTCGCGGAGTCAAACTTGATTTTAAATAAAATTTTAGTGGCTGCTTATCTTTTATTTTGCTAAGAACTGCCAAAAATTCCAGCCGACTTTTTTAGTGTCGCACCGCGGCAGTTAAAATGACGATTCTGTGTTATTTGGTTAACTTGGAACACTGGATTTGGTGGCTCGGTTTGCTAGTTCGTTGTTTGTTTGTCTGCTTGTTTGCTTGTCTGTTTGTTTGTCTGTTTGTTTGTCTCCTGCATTTGGGCATTCATCATAAAAATTGTGATCATATTCGCTCCCTTAGCCAGCGAGTACATAAAAAGTAACAAAACGAATGTTTTGGAATTTCCTTTAAGAGTCCGTGTGCAAAAAAGTAAAACCGCATCGAGCACAGTCCAGGCAACCGGGCAGCCAAGGCGTCCCGAAAGAATTAAAAATGCACAACACACGGACGGATACACGCGCACACGCATGCGCAGACAAGGGCCAGGGCATGCATGCACTACGCGGACCGCAAACTCATTAAAAGCCGGCAAAGAAGGTATTTATCGCATTGAAATGCGCATGCTTTCGAAAATATCTTAAAATGCTTCTGTTTGTGCCACGCCAACCCCAAAAATTGGTGGCTGAGATGCGCGAGCAAGTGAGGAAGCGCAGTAACAACAAACGGCAACCAAAGCAGCAACACCAGCACCAGCAGCAGCAGCAGCAGCAGCATCTAATGTGAGGCGACTTTTTGTCGTAAGGCCATAATAAAATGCCCAAAAAACTGAACAAAAAATATACAAAAAATCCATTAGTGCAGTTTCAGCGAAACTTATTTTTTTCGCGCATGCGCATTTCTTTGAGTTGCAACAGCAACAGCATCAGCAGCGGCGGCGGCAGCAGCGCAGACTACAAGTTGTGCATGCTAAGAACAAATTCATCATATTTTGTGAAGGTTGGAAGGTTTCTTTAAAAGTTTCCGGAGTGCTCTGCTCCTTGCTTGCAGCCATCTCAATCTCAGCCCGTTCCCCTCTGCGGACGCGGAGACGTTTGAGCTAAAGTGAATATTTTAAGCGACTCGAAAATGGTCTCAAAATTGAATTGAAGTTGGTAATTAAGAAGCTGCGCGCTTGCATAAATTATGAGTTCAAAGCCAACAACAACAACCACAGAAGCAACTGGAAGAACAACTACAACAATAGCAGCAACAATAACTGCAGCGGCAACAACAACAGTGACAGCAGCTGTTTTAGTTACTTTTCGGCATAATTCAATTTGAAATTTTAATTAAAAATCATTTTTTAATAAATTAGTTTAAAAAAAGTGAATTTCTTTGCACTTCCAACTAATCTCAGAAGAGTGAAAGTACTCAACACTCTTCTGCGTCCTCTCTCCGTTTTCCTCTCACCTGTCATAGACTCCCCTCTGTAATGCAAAGCGTGGTGTTGTCATGCTCGGCGTCCTGTGAAATTGTGTGGTAATTTGCAAGCCATTTCCCATAACACACTCACTTACTTATCCGGGCTACGCGTGCGGTAAACAGACTGAAGAGCCCTGTCAGAGTCAGTGAGCCTCGGCTCTTATGAGTTCTCAACACCGGTAGCCCATATCGTTCCATGCCACACCGCACCAAACCGCACCGCATCGCATCGCACCGCACCACATTATTCCAGTGCTTTACTCACTTGCCTCCTTCGTTTGTTTGCTGGCGCGTTTAGTTACACTTTGATGATTCCGCAATTGTTGCCTTCCCCTGCCCTCTCTTGCCGCCCTTGAGTGAGTGGCTCCCGTATTCAATTGGCATGTTCACTTAATTATGGTGATTTATGTTAGTATGAAGTGCTAACATGTGTTTTATGCTACGTTAATCAGGGTATTGCTGTAATTGACGCTGCACAAATTCTCACCTGTGCGAGTCAATTACGGGTAAGTTGAAGTGTCAGGTCGTGGGGTGTGCAGGAGTGGTTTAATTGTTCGGAGGTGCTGGTCTTGAAGGGGTTACACTTAGGCCAAATAAGGTCTAATATGACAAGGTCTAAGGTCTAATATGATATGAGAACTAAGGTCTAATATGATATGATATAATGATACCTCGGTGGGTTACTGACTTGCATTCCCAGGGGGCTACGGTGGATATAACCAGGGGGCTAGGGTGGATGACCTATGATGGAGCCCTAATGTAGGAATAAGTAGATTTCATGACGTCAGTCGAGTCATGGGAAAACAAATTGTATCAGTGGACTCTGGCTTAGATAGTTCAGGATTGTTGTCTGCTCCTGCTCACTACGGTAGTTTGTAGATAAGTCAAAAGAGACTCCCGGGTCAGGTCTATTGGTGTATGTTCTTGGCTTTGAGTGGCCTGCTATAGTCGCCAACGCGTTGATAATTAGAGTAGCTCTGCTCGTCCATAAGTAATCTGCTATGGACCTGCTTCGGTTGAATACTTTGATTACTTATTCGAAGTTTAGAAATCTCAAAACTTATTCTTGGATTATACGATTTTGCGATATAAAACGACGGTGAAGTAGTAGGACATTTATTGCCAACTTATACTATTTATTTAATATATATATTTTTTATATATTTATATACATATTTCTTTATTCAATATTTATGTGAAATTTTAAACTAAACAAAATATTTTCTTGGTGTATTTTCAGGTCATTTTTTGATCAACTGGGATGATAGTAAACCCCGTAATTAATAGTGAAAAGTGATGTGAAGTGGTTTAACAATTTGCGTAAAAACTTAAAAACCAAACAAGCTCAGTAAAGTTAGCAAGAACGCCAGAGAGAATGTCGCCTCTAGGGAGAAAATTAAAATGAAATCAATTGCTGCAGCTCAGACGATTAGAGTTACTAATGGCTTCAAGTTTAAATGCGGCCGCCCAGAAAGACACACAACAGCAAGAAAAGCGTCAAAAAACTGACACATACTCACTAAAATCCACGCGAACACAGACGAGATTCAACGAAAGGTCGAAGAAGGACTTGGCTCTTAGCTAGGCCAACATTATGATGAGCTGCAGACAAGCGACGGATTCGCCTGCAGACGCCGTGAACAACATTTGCAGCATGACAAAACCACCAACACACTTACGCAACGATGTGTTTATCAAAACAATAATAACGCCAACAACAAAAACAACCACAAAAACAACAACTGCCAGAAGAAAAGAAGACTGCCTTTTGCCACAAAAGCTGCCAAAAGTAGAAGCTCACCTACCGAGCCGCTCACACTTTAATCTAGCCTTAAATGTACTCCTTATCTGTTTAGTGCTGTTGCCATTGGCCCACTGCCAACGCCAGAGCACGGGTCTGTATATAGCTGGTCCAGGGCCAGGACGGCATGCTTCCACCTCCGCTCAGTACACGGCCTTTCCGCGTCGGCGTTCTTCGACTGGTGGCGATGCGGGGGCGGGACAGATGCAATCGCGAGCGGTGGATACGCGAGCACAATTCGAGGTGCTGGAAGGGCAACCGCGCGGCACGGTAGTCGGCTTTATACCCACCAAGCCGGAGTTCACGTACCGTTTCAACGAACCACCGCGCGAGTTTACGCTCGACCAAGTGACGGGCGAGATTAGGACTAACACGATTCTGGACCGTGAGGGCATGCGGGAGCGGTACGACTTGGTTGTGTTGTCCTCGCAGCCGACGTACCCCATCGAAGTGCGCATCACCGTGCTGGATGTGAACGACAATGCGCCGGAGTTTCCCGAACCGAGCATCGCTGTGTCCTTCTCCGAGAGTGCAGCGACGGGCACTCGTTTGCTGCTGGACGCGGCCACAGATCGGGATATTGGCATTAACAGCGTCACCGACGATTACCGCATTGTGGCCGGCAATCATGACGACAAATTCCGTTTGGCCGTCACCACCAATCCCAGCGGAGATGTGTCCTATTTGCATTTGGAGACAACGGGGAACCTGGACCGCGAATCGCGCGGCTTCTACCAGCTCAATATATCGGCCCGAGATGGCGGCACGCCTCCGAAGCACGGTTATCTGCAGGTGAATGTGACAATTGTCGATGTAAATGACAATCCGCCCATATTTGACCACAGCGATTATATTGTGTCGTTAAATGAGTCTGTTCCACCGGGTACACCGGTGTTGCAGGTCATGGCTTCCGATAACGATTTGGGGGACAACAGCAAGATCACTTACTACTTGGCGGACACGGAGCAGCAGTTCACAGTGGATCCCGAGACGGGCGTGATTTCCACCACCGAAAGTCTCAATTGTCCGCAGCAGAATTGTCCCACTTACACACGCCCGGGCAGCAGTTGCCCGAAAAGCTGCGTGTTTACTGTTTTTGCCAGAGACCATGGTTCTCCGCGGCAAGACGGGCGAACATACGTGACGGTGAATCTGGTTGACACCAACGATCATGATCCTGTCATACGGTTTCAGTATTTTCCACCCACCGGCACCTTTGCCACAGTCGATGAGAATGCAGTCAACGGCAGCGTGGTGGCTGCCGTCTCCGTCGTTGACATGGACGAGGGCTTGAACGGCGACACAAGCATCATCATTATATCTGGCAATGAGATGGGACATTTTCGTCTGGAGAAGACGCCGTCCTTCGATATTGTTCGTGTCAATGGAGTGCTGGACCGCGAGGAAATAGGCAAATACAATTTAACAGTGGTGGCCATTGACAAGGGCTCTCCTCCACGCACGGCCACGGCGCATCTTATCATACACGTCAACGATGTCAATGACCACGAACCGGTTTTTGAGAAGTCAGAGTACTCGGCTGTGCTCAGCGAACTGGCTCCACCGGGCACTTATGTGGCTTCGATCACCGCCACAGATGAGGACACCGGTGTGAATGCACAAATCTATTACGACTTTGTCTCAGGCAATAATAAGCAGTGGTTCGTCATTGACGCCGCCTCTGGACTGATAACGACTCAAGCGGCTTTGGATCGTGAAGTGCAGGGCAGTGTCGAGCTGAGCATATCGGCACGTGATGGCGGTCCTAATCCCAAGTGGGCATACACACAACTGAAGGTGACCATTTTGGATGAGAACGACGAGGCACCACAATTCCTGCAGCAGCAAATCAATATTAGCCTCAGCGAGAACACACCGCCGCAAACACTGGTGGCCATGCTAACAGCTGCCGATCACGATCAGGGAACAAATGGTTCGGTCACATACACGCTGCCGGAGATTGTGGAGCGGAAATATCCGCAGCAATTCGCGCTCGACTCACTCACCGGCCAATTAACGACGTTCAGCGCGCTCGATCGTGAGGCCATGGCGAATTATGAGATTTTTGTAGTCGCACGTGATCAGGGCGCACCGCCACAATCCGCCACTGCTACCGTTTATCTTACAGTGGAGGACGTTAACGATAATAACCCTGAATTCTATCCCAAACACTATTTCTATGCGTTACACGACGATGACAACGACGCAGGCAAGCAGCCGCCGCACCAGCCATTGTTAAAAGTGACTGCCAGTGATCGTGATGCGGGCGATAATGCCTTAATTACTTACAATCTAGAATCAGGTGGCGATGGCCTCTTCGCTGTCGATGCCTGGACGGGTGCACTAACATTGCGCGGTGACATACGCCAATTGTCAAAGCCGCTGTACACGCTGAAAATCTCTGCTAAGGATCGTGGCGATCGGCGCAGCGAACAAGATGCGATCGTCGAGATTATGCTGCAATCCAAAATGGAAACGCTCGAGTTCGACTCGTACGCGGGTTATGAGTTTCAAATTGTCGAAGATCACGAGCAGCAACCGGCCGCGGTGGGACGAGAGGTGGGACAAGTGCACGTGAAAAGGCTGGTTGGATCCACTGCAAGGATCCTGCCACCCAGCATCGAGTACGCGATTGTCTACGGTGATGCCGCTGAGAACTTTAAAATCGATCGTCGCACAGGTACCATCACAACGGCACAGCGCATCGATCGTGAAACGTTGGCGCAGTACCAGCTCACAGTGGTGGCGCGCACTGGCCTCGCATACGGCAAAACCACGGTGAACATTGCGATCATCGATGTAAACGATAATGCGCCAATATTTGCGCATGATCGTGACGGCGAGATACAGTTGGCCGAGAATGCTGCTGTCGGTCAAGAGGTTTACCTGTCACGCGCACGTGATCGCGATGCGGGCATCAATAGTCGCGTCACCTACACGCTCACCTACAATCCCGAGGAGCAGTTTCGCATAAGCGCTGCCACCGGTGTACTGTACCTGCAGCGTCCTGTGCGTGTGGAGGCAGGCACGCTGCTGCAAGTGGAGCTGACGGCGACAGATGGTGCTAAGCAGCCGCTGTCCACCAAACATACAATTGCTGTGCTCATAGCCGACGTTAACGACCATACACCTGTGTTCGACCATACCTCCTACGAAACGTCGTTGGTGGAGTCGACCAAAGTTAACGATCGCTTCTTCGCCCTAGCAGCGACTGATGCGGATTTGGGAGCGAACGGACGCATCTCCTACGAGATCATCGAGGGCAATGCGGAGCGCAAATTTGGCGTGTTCCCCGACGGTTACCTGTTTGTGCGCTCGCAGCTGGATCGCGAAGAACGCGACTACTATGCGCTGACAGTGGCGTGCCGTGATGGGGGCACACCGACGCGTTCGTCGGTGGTGCCGGTGATCATCCACGTCATCGATGAGAATGACAATGCGCCGCAGTTCACTAACAATACGTTCACTTTCAGCATAGCCGAGAATGAGCCGGCCGATTCGTTCGTGGGCAAACTGACGGCCACCGACCGTGACATTGGACGCAATGCCGAGTTGATTTACACCTTGGCAACGCTAGAGCAGGATTTCACCATTGACTCTCGCAATGGTTTCATTAAGACGCTGCATCCCTTCGATCGCGAGGAATTGGTGCAGCGACGCCGTGGACCGTTGCTGGGCTCAGCAGCGGGTGGAGCTGGCCAGACGGCGGGCAGTGTAGCGGCCAGTAGCAGTAGCAGCAGCAATGGCCAGAACTACATACAATTGGAGGCCACTGTGTCCGATAATGGTGTGTATCGGTTGCGCGATAAAGTTAAAGTGAAGATCATTATAACCGATGTCAACGACAATGCGCCGCAATTTGTGCGTTCGCCGTATCGTGTGCAGATATCGGAGGGAGCGAGTGTGGGCACACAAGTGATACGCGTCTTTTCGGTCGATGCGGACGAGGGTCTCAACGGCGATGTGTACTACTCACTGGCGGCTGGTAATGAGGATGGCCGCTTCGCCCTGGACGATGCGACGGGGCAGTTGTCGCTGGCAAAGCGCCTGGATCGCGAACGATTGGCAGCGTACAAGCTGACTGTGGTGGCACGTGATGCTGCGCTGCAAGGTCAACTCAGTTCACAAACGACCATCAGCATTGATGTGCTGGACGAAAACGATGTGGCTCCGGAATTCTCGCAGACACAAAGCGAAGTGTCGGTGTTGGAGACGAGCGCCATTGGCACAGAGCTGATGCAATTCAGGGCCACTGATTCGGACTTGGGTCTGAATAGTCAAGTGTCGTACAGCATAACGGCGGGCAATCGCAAGGACACGTTTCATATTGACGCCATCAGTGGCAGTTTGTATCTGCACAAATCGTTGGATTATGAGGAGACCACCGTCTACAATTTGAATGTAACAGCCTCAGATGGTGGCACGCCACGTCTGGCGACCACAATATCATTCTTAGTACATGTGGTCGACGAGAATGACAACCCACCCAGCTTTCCGAATACGGCCATCGTTAGGCAAATCAAGGAGGGCATTGCCATTAAAACGCCCATAGTGACGATCACAGCTGAAGACCCTGATTCCGGCTTAAATGGCAAAGTCACATATGCCATACTGAAGCAGGATCCCGAGTTGCCGGGCGGACGCCATTTCGGCATAAACACCCTCACCGGGGTTATACACACTCTGCGCGAAATTGATCGGGAAACCAAAGACACCTTCCGCCTGACAGTGGTGGCCACCGATCAAGCCCAGCAGCCGGAACATCAGCTATCGGCGGAGAAAATCGTTACGGTCATCGTGGAGGATATCAACGATAATGCGCCCATATTCATCTCCATGAATGCGGCCATTCTGCCCATGCAATCGAAAGGCATGCAAGATGGACCCGGTCGCGATGGTTCGGTGGTGATGTATGTGCAGGCACGCGATGCCGATTCCTCCAGCAATGGACTGGTGACCTACGAAATGGTCAGCGGTAATACGGAACTGTTCAAATTGCAGCGCAACACGGGCGCCATATCGCTGCGGAAGGCCATCGCCCAACCCGAGGTACGGTATCAGTTGGCGTTGAAGGCCACCGATGAAGCGGTGCAAAATGAGCGCAAAAGCTCCGACGCTTACATTACGATTATAGCGACCGGTTCGGGTGCGCCGGGACCCGTATTCGATCAACGCGAACAAAGCGGTTCAGTGTACGAGAACGAGCCGACGGGTACGAGTATTTTGACGGTTAGTGCGCGTTTAAATTCCGCCGAAATCGAGTATTATGTGACGAATGTTACAGCCGTCGGCACGGGCAAAAATGCAGGCACCCTACAGCAGGTGGATCGCCTGTTCGACATCGACACCAAGTTGGGCATACTGTCGACGGCGAAGGAACTGGATCGTGAAGCTGGACCGGACACGTATGAGATTGAGGTTTATGCAATCGCTTTGGGAGGAGCGCCCCGAACAACGAGTACTAAGGTGAGTGATTGCACATAGTTATCATCCCAACAGGGAAAATAGCAAACTTGAAACCACTCAAAATTCAGTAACTAAGTTTTCAATTGCCATGCTACTCCTCCGTCAGTGCTTTGAAGCTGATTAGTTATGCCATTTTTCTGCTGGGTTCATTGGAAAGTTAGAAAGAAAGAATCACTAAACTTATTTTCTAATACGAAAGCAGTGACTTTCAGGTGTGAAGCCAAACGTCCATCGGTTTCTTGAGGCCTGGCAGCTATGCCATTTTTCTGCTGGGTTCATTGGAAAGTTAGAAAGAAAGAATCACTAAACTTATTTTCTAATACGAAAGCAGTGACTTCCAAGCGATCGTCGGTTTCTTGAGGCCTGGTAACTATGCCATTTTCCTGTTGGGTTCATAGGAATGTAAGAAACTCCCCAAAAGAACCACTAAACTTCCTTTTTTTAATTTTAAAGCTCTCCTAACTCTCTGACGCCCATATTATTGAAAGGTACCACCTTCTCCACTTTAACAACGCCATTCCCTCCTTCCAGCAGGTCCGACGGAGGAGCTCTTCAAGCGACACTTTCTTTTCGCACATGAAATCCCTGTTTTTATAGCTACGTATGCAGTCCAAACTAATTGAAACTCCTTCACAACGGGCATAACCATAAGCACCGAATTTACGACCACTTCCAGCATAAGGCACGGTCCGACAAGCTCCACCTGAAAAGTGTTAAGTGCACTTCATCCACACTGCACGTTCGGCTCGGTACTAAAGCGGCCGCGCGCTAGCATAGAAATCACGGCGAGACAACACTAAAAAATCATTGCGGATGATATTTCACAGCGTAAAAATTATCGCTGAAATATACGAAAACGCCTCTGTGGTCATATGTCGCAGCAATTACAGTCGTCGCGGAAATTTACTCTCTAGCCGGCGATAGGCGTGAGTGGCTGCGCTGGTGTTGCACAAGAATTTATTATGATTGCCAGGAAATTTGATTACAACGCATAAAGAAAAATTCGAACAAAATTAACGCCGAGCATTCTGAGTGGTGTCCGTCTCTAACTGCACACTTGTGTCCTGTGCGAGGGGACAAACTGCAACTGCAACTGCAATAGTGACAATAACAACAACAACTTCAACAACAACGACAACACTACGCAATTTGTAGGGTTTTAAATTTTTATGGGCAAACGTTCTGAAATTTATAGCAAGTGTTCTGAGCGCATTTTTGCTAATAAGAATTTATGTGCATTACAAGTTAAGTTAAATTGCTCAATATCATATTCAAGTGGACAGTGGCGGATTTAACGTGGCCTGCCAACCGGGCCCTCTCCCTCTTTCGACTGTAATTATTCATAGGGCTTTCCAAATGCCATTGAAACTGGTGGCACTTGAGTACCTCTGGAATATTAGTAATTTCGTGTAATACTTTTGGGTGGGAAGGATGTGTGGAGACTACGGTACTCACTCTACTGCTCAGTATTTCTCCAAAGTGAGGCCCTGTAAGATTTGGAGAAGTGTGTCAACACTTTTTGATTGCAATGTCAGTGAAGCTCTGATTTACATGTAAGAGAGACTCTTTGTGGAGAAATTTGACTCCATGTAAATAAAGTCTGAGATGTACAGGCGAAACCTGTTGAGAATTTCGCTCTGTTAAAGATGCTGATATCCTTGCTGGTGTAGAGAACAGTACCATAGTAAAAAAGTAGTTCGGAAAAGGAAGCTCATAAGCAACAAAACCAATGATAAGGATTTAAAGGGAACTTTCTGACGAAGTCCTCACCAGTTATAGTCAGTAGATTAACGGATTATAGTCAGTAGAGCAAGGGAGAAACTCGGGAAAGCAATCATGGAAACATAAAATACAGTCTGCTCAAGAGGTCGAAAACTTATGCACAAACCTAAGTAAAGCATTCGATACTAAATTTGTGACAAAGTCGTCAGAACTTACTTAAGTTACTTAGAGATTATAATGAAACATAAAATATAGTTGATTTTGGTAGGGGTCGGAAACTTATGAGAAAACTGAACCTGGGGAAAAATTTGAGTAATTAAAGAAAACCCCACATCAAATGAATGAACAATCAAATGAGAAGTGAAAGAGAGAATATTTCGGGTAAAGCACAATTTGCCAAACCATGAACTCTAATCCAGAAAATCTTAAAGGGAAATAATGTACAGTTATGAAAGAAACGATTGTTGAGAAGCACTTTGAAACTACAATAAAGTTACAGAAATGCCCAGAGAGAACCATGAAAAATTGGACTTGAAGAAAACTGGTAAACTAGAAGGAGTTTGTTTCAAAATACTGTAGCAATACAATAGGAATAATATATATAAACCTCTCTAGGTACCATAACGACAATAGGAATGAAATGAAACATGAAACAATTCATTGGAACAGTCAATTGAGTAACTGCTCCAACCCGGAAATTGCTTAATTATATCAAGTATTGAACAGGATAAATATAAGAAAGCCTTTTAATAGCTTCCAGGACTCTCTCTTTAGGCAAATACGCTTTTAATTCTTTTACAGCAGTGTCTAGCGCGAAGGTCAAACAAATCCTGTGCTTTATTAGGGCTTCGAAATGGGTCGACGAGTGAAGCGGAGGTGTGTTGTTACGCGGTGGTATCACAATGGATCCATGGTGGTCTTAGTGAGCTGGTCCTTAGACCGGCTGCCACGTTTACCTAACCTAACCTAGCTTCCAGCACATGAGGAACAATGCCAAGGTCCACATAATTATATCTTAAAGTATTCATATTCTTATCCTTAAAATAGCGAATGAGAGGGACACCGCCCCCACTATCTTAAAGTATTCATATTCTTATCCTTAAAATAGCGAATGAGAGGGACACCGCCCCCACTTGATTTTACACACATTCCACGTTCCTCATCAGACAGATACTCCTTCCAAACAAATCCATAGAATTCAGGAGCCAGTTAACTTCACAAAATCGATTGGCCGAGGCATGATTTTAGTTAATAGAAAATTCCCGAATTAGGGAAATAAGGTCCATTCATTTTCTCAAGAACACAAACGGAAGATGAAATATTCGCTTAATTCCTGCAGAAAGGCATTTCACGGTATTACTATATCGCCTTGTGAGGAAACATAAACTAACTCTGAAATCCGCCCCTGCACAAATGCATGTAAAAGTCATACGCTATGGGACACTTCCTTAAGGGCAGCTGGTTAGCATTCTCGTGATTAAACTTAAAAAAGTACTCTGCTGGTATGTTCCCGATCATTGCATTACTCATAGTTTTTCACTTTTTAATTGGCATTTAAAATTTTTTCGTGTTCTAATTGGCATTTTTAGAGGACATAGATTAGTTCAAGAAAACGCTGGTTATGCATTCCTTGATGAGTGGCTCAAGGGACTGATCCTCTCCAGTTTAGCCAAGGAATATCATTATTATTATTATTATTATTATTATTATTATTATTATTATTATATCGTAAACCATAATTAATTACGAGTGCAAGTTGCTGGGAGAATCAGTGCTAGCTACAGACTACGACTGGAAGAGAAAAGGATTAAAGGATAAAAAGAAGCATTTTGGGGCCAAGCATTTTGGCAGGATTACGAATATCATTATAATTATTGTTCCCACACCAAGATAGCATTGACATAAGAAGTAATGAAAGAAATACTCGTACTCTTATATTGGTTCATACTCTTAATGAAGTAATCCTTGATTGGAGCGTCATTTGAATACTCACAGCATAAACTTGTGTTCAATTTGACTCCATAGTTTTGTTGTTTATGAGCTTCCTTGTCAGAACATCTTTTTTACTACCGTACCAGCAGGAACAGAGCGGCTTAAATTCTCACCAGCTTTCGTCTGTAAATCTCATCGCTATTCAGCTGTTCAGAGTGTAATAAAATGAGAGCTTTTGTTATATAATTAGAAGGAAAGAGTTCCATTACATGGGTTTAAACGCCCTCGTACTATCACAATGTCTTTCATTCCCTTGACACAATCGTTCCAACCCGCACTTATAAGATGACTGATTGGAAGAGATGTGATTGCTTATTGAAATTTGAGATTAGTTAAACTAGGTCATAAATATTAGATTCTGTTGAGAAATTTCCTCGATACACTTAGACGAGGTGCTTTGATCTCTAAATAGCAAAACAGTTTTCCTAGCAATGAGAAGTGTCCCAAAGGAAGATCTAAGATCTCTATTTAGACAAAGGGAATAGTTCAGAGGTATCATAAGATATTCAGTAATTATTCCTATCCTAGATATGCTTCATAGTAAAGTGTCCGTTGTACCGCACTAATGTTGTTCTAGTTCAGTACAATGTGGGAAATCTCATGTTGATTCAAGCAGAGATACACAAAACATATCCAGCGATTGAATCGTACAAAATTTAAAGGGTCATGTATTTCAAATGATCTGTAGATGGAAAGTTATCAACAATAAGCAGTCCCCACTGTGAAATGTGTTACAAGTGTTAAGAGTGGGAATGCTTTTATTCCACCTTAATTAACCTTGTTTTATTGTTATGAAATAGCCTAGGTGCAAAACCAAGACTAATGTTGAATGAAGATACTGGTGCTTGTAGCCAGACCTTCGATAATTGTGCGGCAATTAACCAAGTATAAGAAGTAAAGGTTGGTGTCTCCGAGTCTTTGTATAAGTCATGATCTGCATTGCATGCCTCATAATTTGAAAATACACATTAGAACATAGTTTTAGGCATACTCAGAGGTTTTCTCTCAACAAAAGTGACTCCACTTTTTATACTCTTTAATAAAAGAAAGATAATGAGATCACTTGTAATAGGAATATTGTCGGATAGCTTGAAAATAAGGGTGAGTGCACTAAATGAAAGGAAATACTCTGGAACTGCTCGAACATAAAATCCAACAGGAAGGTTACTCGTCTATTTTTGTCTTGCAAGTACTCTTATTATGTTTAAGTCTTCCAACACACTAGTGGACTAAATAATAAACACAAAAAGAGAATTACGAAGAGCAAACGGCAGGTGTAGATTCGGAGTTATGGTTCAGGTTCAACATCCTGGGAAAATTGCCTCATGAGATTATCATGCGGCATGCAAAATGCTTCATGGAGACTAAAAATAACGTTTCTATTCTACGCTTTGTATGAGTTTGAGCCTTAAGCGTATTATAATGACCGAAAAACTGGAGTGCTACAAACTGCAATCAATTTGGACAGTAGAGGAATGTGATTTTTTCTGTGAGCGCGCATGCAAAACTTGATTTACTGATTTACTGAAAATGCGGTATTAAGGTTAACATCAGCGGCGCATGCGCATAGAGTACCTACACACATGTACTAGCATGAGTTTTAAAATAAACACTAAATATACAAATATTTGAGCACCTCAGGCGATTAATCAACGCAAAACGCGCTTTCAGCCGGCGACATTTCGCGGCAATCGAACGGAAAAAAATGTAATAAAATCGTGTTTGCAAAATATTTCCAACACACTGATTTACAGGTTTGCCGCACTGCTCACGACAGTTGGCAGGCCAGACTTGGTAATTGATTGTCCAAGTTAATTAGTCAAGGTTGATTGAAAAGAACACAAAAATATTCAAAATTCACACACCAATTTGTATACGAAAGCTGTGCGCATGAGCAGCCGGTTTTGCATTATGCCACTTTTACTTGTATCCACGCTGATAGACAAAACGCTGCCGCAATTGGCACCACCACTGTGCGAGTGGATTCTAGACAGTTGTTGCTGTTTGTTGTAGTTTGTTGTTGTTGCGTTTATGTTCATAATTGCAAGTTAAACATTTTGTAAATATTTTAAACATAATTTTCAACTTAGAATGCATTTTTTTTCAATAGACCATTCAACACACTGGCAGGTTGTGCAGCCCAGTTCCCTTTGTTTGGTTTATTCGTACCCTATTCTACGGCACCTGAAACTCGGAATCGTCATAATCAGGTTTACATAATACGCGCAGCGTGCAACACGCATAACTTACGCACAAAATATTAAATGTACGCACTGCCTCGTACACACACAAAAATTTGTTTGTAAACGCGACTGAATCGTGGTGTTTAGAAATGTTGTTGTTCCTGGACAGAACTGGCGACGACTTCGCTTTCTACATGATTTAAACACGTTCTATTGCTTTCCGACTCACTACTAATTAGCTATCATTAGCGAGAAAGAGGAAGCAACATAATTAACTCATGTTTCATAGAAGGATATGGATTCATGGATGACTACTCATGAAGTGGTATCCTTGCTTCACATACGGAATTTAATTGCAACAATGGTATTTCTAGAATAATTCACTGGACGATGAAAGAACAAACGAAGTTGTTAATGAAGCTATAATCGCAGCCATCTCTTACAGATGCGGCACACGAGTTATCGAAGAGTCCCGAGGTCCAATTTTGGATAATATGTTCACCTAAATGTATGTTATTCTTAGCAGGACGATCTCTAATCATTCAATGTACAATAACTGTTAAGCTTTGTCCTACTTTCTATGTCAATGTCAACATGTCAGAAGTAAGGTTCTACACAGATTCTCGGGAAGTACACATTAGCCTCTAACTTGTGGTATCACAATGCGCCTCCACAAGTCATAGAAGAGTCACCTGCCCGAGGTCCAATTTTGGATAATTTGTTCACCTAAATGTATGTTATTCTTAGCAGGACGATCTCTAATCATTCAATGTAAAATAACTGTTAAGCTTTGTCCTGTTTTCTATGTCCATGTCAACATTTCAGAAGCAAGGTTCCACACAGATTCTTGGGAAGTACACATTAGCCTCTAACTTGTGATATCACAATGAGCCTCCCTCCACGTGTTCTAAGTGTGTCTTCTGGTCGATTATCAGTGCCGTGACAGCCTTAAACCTAACCCAACCTACGCTTCACAATGTTTGATTCGTATATTTTATAGCTCTATAGCTCCTGTATCGTTCTGGGGTTATTGGCATGGGCGAATAATTCCACACAACCCCATAGGGCTAAACAGAACACCAACGTCTTCGTTTTTTCGAAAGTACACCAACTTTTCAGACAATAGAGCGATCGTTGAACCACTTGAGTGGCACACAGCTACGTTCAGCTTATGCTGAAGGGTTCACAAGAGATCGATAATCATCGCCCGATCACTTCCATTGTTTTGTGAAGAAGGTCCAATTATATCTTTAACCTGAAATTCGTAGCGAACTGTAACTTTTTGTGGGACAATTGGTAAACCAAGGTCTATTCTGGAGCATTCAACGCCCAGATATGACCATTTTGTTTGCTTAGAAAGCTGTCCAGAAAGAAGGATCTTGTTCGCTGATGATGATTTGTTGGTGGTATCTTTGAATTGTTCCAAAGAGTGTTGAAAATCTGCTTGGGTTTCTACGATGAAATGACTGCTTCTACAGAGTATTTGTATCACCACAGACGCAGAAAACAAGAAATTCAAATACAAGTAACTCCTGAGGATGCAGAAGACAAGAAATTCCAATACAAGTAACTCCTGAGAACCCCGTATATTAAAATATGTTGTTCATTATTCTGAATATTGATTCATATTAGCGGTGGAAGTATAGGATTATAGGAGCTCATATATAAGAAAGGCTGATAATCATTCATTAGAACTCGGAACATCTAATTATTTACTCAATATGAAGAACATAGAACTCATATTGTGACGACACAGCCATTTCTCAGACTAGATAAGTAAAAACATCAAATTCAGAAGTCACGATGAATGATGTGGCCTCCTTCCCACAACATTGAGAAGTCAACAACTGTGAGTCAAGAATTCTGGAAGCTTGTATAACGCCTTTGATATATCATGACATAACAAATCAGCTGCTTGTATAAAAATCAATTGAATTTCGACGGAGCAGTTTGGTTGCGAGTTACAGACTGCAATGATAGCAGAGACTTTTGGGCAATAGGAACTATAGTAAAAGTTGTGAGAATGTTATATAAAAGAGAGAATTCTGAACAGTTTCCTGCAGTAATTAATGTTAAATAAACCCAACTTCATTGAGGGCAGTTGCATAACAATGTACCGAGTAATAAATTGTCCTTCATTGTTCATCGTTGTTTATTACTCGTATGAATGTTTTCCTTTGAGTGTACGGTTGCGCGCGTTTGTTCAGGTGTGCGTTTGTTTCTGGATGCCCAATGTTGGCAACCCTGCAACGCAGGAATTTACAAAAGTGAATTGAAATGAATTTCTCATTATGAGCTGCATTTACATATACGCCATCAGCACGACATGTGGTAAATTGAAAAAAGGAGTTCTCTCTCGAAAAGGGGTTTCTTTGAAGGGCTAGCATTGTGGCGGACTCGCGGCCGGCATGAATGGATGTGTGCAACTTGTTGGCTTAAGTTCAGGTGGCAGCGGCCGTAGTCGCAGCCGTTGCAACGGCAGCAGCACCAACATCAGTAGAAGAAGAAAAGGTGCATTTGTACGATTTTATGATGCGTGAGGAGGTTTATTTAATGGTATTGTAATTTTGAGTGTGCCTCCTTTCAGTAAATAACTCGCATATGTGAAGTGACAAGTGTGTAGGGCGGTGGAAAGCAGCCATCTTTGATTTACGAGTCCGTCTCTGGCTAAGTACGCCAGTTTGCATAGGTGTGCGTGTGTGTGTGGAGCGGTCTTCCACGCATTCAAGGTTAAATGTTTGTTAAGTGGCATCTTAAGAGAGCGAAATTGCAGCTTCCTCAATTTACAATAAAACTAAGTAATCATTTAAAATTAATTTCGAACTGGTTTTAAAGTCAACAATTAAAAATTGCCACACAAAAAAAAAACGAGGAAAAAGGTGAAACTGCGGCCGCCACAGCCACAGTCACAGCCAAGCTTCCAGAGCGGCTCCGACTCTTGAGAACGTTCGTTTATAGTTTTTATGACAAGTCATTTGTCATTTTGAAGCTTGATGTTTATTGATTCTACTATGGCGTCACACAAGCACGCAACGCACAGTCACTCGTCACACATACACACACACACATACACACGCACACGCATACACACAACCACACGCATTCTCGTAGCTACTCTCAGCCACTGTTGCGGGTTGGTTCGACGGCCATCATAATCGTTTGTAATCTAGAAACCGTTGCACTTAATGAGATTGCATGTAAATGCATTTGAATTAACTTCGTCTCTCTCGCAGCGATTTTAATCGTATTTGTTCCAAAAAAAAAAAATTAATTTCTTTTATTTAGTTTACTGTTGCCCGGCAGCGTTTTTCTTTTTCCTTTGGTTTTTGTTCTTTTTGGTTTTTTGGCTTTTGTTTTTATGTTTGTATCATTTATCTTGGCAGGCATGCCACATTCTTCGAACTGCATCGCACAGTTTCAGCCCCAGTCTCAGCCACAGTCCCGTGTCTCAGCCCATGCACAAATTAAGCATATCATTTGTCTTGAGCCTTGACCATTTCAATTTTAATCAGTGATCCAGTCATGCCAACTGGGCATCATTTATCTTCATCTTTGTGGGGTTACTCAATATGTGTAACTATATGTGTGCATGTGTGTGTGAAATAGTTAATTTTTTCCCCCCATACTGGTAGCTCGAAATATTCCACCAATACTGGCTGCAGGGATTCTCAAAGAAGTACAGTTCCTCCCTCTCACAAATGTCCAATGGTAAATTACCTCATCTCATTATGGTTGACTTCTTCAGGCTTTTGCGCCCTGTAACATAAACGTGTCGATAACATATTTCCCCAAAGCAGTTACTGATGTGGTCGATGAAGTCCTTTTCTTTTCCTGGTTATTTAGTACGGTTGTATTATATACGAGTATACTGGTATATGGTCACCTTTAATCAGTAGAGTAGCAGAAAAAACTAATAAGGAAGCAGGAACGTATTCGGCCAATAAAGAATATGATTATTGAGAATAGTCATGTGGTGATTGACCAGCCAAATTCCTCTCTTATGAAAGAAAAAAAAACTTAAAGAATACAATAAAGTCCCCAAGTCCACGCTTATTAGAGATTTGTCAACACTGGCTACAATTCTTCTGTCAGTATTCACATCTTTATATGAAAAAGGTCTTTTCAATGCTTAAACCTCAAAAAGAAGATTTGGCAGCACAGTTCCAAGACACTAAGACACTCATTACAAACGATGACTTCTCGTAGTTTTGTTGTGGGAGTAATTCCACAGAAATTTCAAAACAAGCGGCATTAAACGGGTTGAGACTGGCGAATCGAATTCGACTAATGTAGGATAAGTTCGTGGGAGTTGTATTTTTCATCTAAGGCCACTTTGAATTTATTTGAACGTCTTATACAGAACGTTCTTTGATCCTTTCTCCACTCATAATTTTATAAGGAAGGCAACAGTTCTTCTATATATTATCCTACGTGAAGCTTCTCACCTGAGTAGGAAAAGTCAAGCTTCGAAACATCTGATATCACACAAATATCTTATATTGCCAGCAACAGATCCAAGAGCCGCTTCCAAACTCACTTATTTAGTGTCTTCTTTTTTGTTAAGAGCGGGACAAAGTATTGCCTTGAATTGTTTTCCTCTTTTGGAAGGCTTTCCATCAGATCTTATTATATTCACTCGCATGTGTAAAGTTTGTAGTAGACTGATTTAACAGTATTTGCTACTCTAACTCACTAAATTTGAGAATCGACCTCCAGAGATTGATGCATTTTGATGTTTTCTTCTCTTCAGCATTTTTGTGAATCCTTTTGAAGCAGTGATGTTGATGATGATGATCTTTATAATATATGATGAATGTTGATCATTATAATAAATTATTGAATAACTTTAAATTTTGTCTTCTTAAGGTTCTATCATGCTTCAAAAATACTCTATAGGAAGGTCGGAATGTTTTTAAAACCATACAAATCGGTATTCTCTTACTTCAGTGCCTAATCTGCATATGAAGTTTGGTGAAGTTTGCCCTACTTTAATAAGTCAGTCAGACTCAGCTGCCACTTCAATCCCTATGACTGTTCTACTTCCTTCGTCTGTGCTTTTATCATTTCTGTTCATGTTCCTATTTCTATTTTTTATTTCTATTCAATTTTTTCATTCTTATTTTTGTTTTCTTTAACATTTTGCTTAATGAGTTTGTGTGCAAATTATTCCCTCTCTGTTTAGTTATTTCATTTATTTCGTTTCTTTACGTTTTCCGGTTTTAATCAAATTCAAACTATTTTCCCAATTCCAATTCCAATTTGAATTCGAGTTTCGAACCGCATTAATTTATGCAAATTACGAATTGTTCTCATTAATTAGTTTAACACTTGGCGCGAACTTGGCCGCTTTGGTTTCTGTTTTCATTTTGTTGCTATTTTTTCTACCGAGGCCGTTTTTGGTAGACTGATTGTGAGACAATAAATATTTGATTTAATTTACTTGAAAATTAATTGCCATTTAAAAGGGAGAAGAGAGCTCGAAGAGGTTAATGAGATTTTAAATTTGCAAAGAAAGCGTGCGATTCCGGGTGAATATGGTTTTTGCTGCTCGGGTGGATTTAAATCGAAAGTGCAAAATGGCTTTTGTAGGATTCTCGCCAATGTTGTCAGTAGTTGCGATTTTTTCGAATGGCTACTTCGGTTTTGAAGGCTGTTAGCTTAGCAAGAAAAGCTGCGGCCTCTCAAGGGTCAAGAAGCCACCTGTGGACTATCATCCAGCACCATTGGAGGTCTGCTGAAGAACAGACAAAAAGAAGTAATATCAGGAGAAGCAAAAATAAGCTAAACCTGGCCAAATCTGACGGGATTAAGGCAGTCCAATGCTCTTCTGGGAGATTTTAATCCTAAAAGAGCTAAATAGTTAATTAACATGCCTCGGAGTGAATTGAGAATCATCACAGGGGTTTTAAGGGGACACTGTAGCCTCAACTATCATATGAATAAATTGGGTATATCTTCAGATTCCGTGGAGAAATTGACGAAACCTCACTGCACCTGATCACAGACTGCGGACCATTGGCACACAAAGACACAGGTGTTTCGGAGAATATATCTTAGATATGAGGAAGGTCCCTCAACTTAATTCCACCAAAATTTCGGTTTGGGGAAACGAACAGAATTGGGAACAGTTCTCAAAGTTATTGTAATGCAAAGAAGGTGCTATTCAGGTCTGAATTGAATGCTGGGGCCTGCGCTGATATCTTAGTTGCAGAAGTTTGTAGCAACTATGAATTCTTGTCGGAAATTAACCTGATCTGTCTATAGATGAGATTATCCTCATCTTTTAAATTATTAGGGACATCACAATTGATCTTGAGGTCATGGTGTAGAACACTCTTAAATAAATCTTATCTAATCTAATCTACGTCTGTTTTTATAGTTTGCTCTAAGCATTCAAATGGTATCTTGATCCTCACAGAAATCAGTCAACTAAAGCAGCAAATTATTCACCTGCTTTATGATGGATAAGGAGAACCCTCTCAATGTACTTTAAAAACACACAAAACACTTGCTCCAATTCCAGAATTTTCTTTTGATTAATGACGTCACAAAAACTCACACCTTACACACACCTTGCACAGCCGAAACGGAAACTCCTTCTTTCCTTACCTTTTCCTCACTCATTGTCCTTTGTTCGTTCTGCAGGTCCCGAAAAAATTTTTGCATTTTATTGCTCAAGTGTCACATAACTTCACTTTAAATACAAATGACTTACAAATTGTTGGAGCCACACTAAAAACAGAAATTCCTTTCAAGACCCCGTACGAGAGGCGCGCACAGCAAAATTATTCCGCATTCACTTGTTGCGGCTTTATTTAAATTTTATGACCAAAATTTGCCAAATTTAGTGAAATGCATAAAATACCCTAAAATGCGCAGGCGCAGAGCTTCGGGGTTACCTTTACCTTAAGATGCATACCAGCACACTCGCACGCACACACTCACAGTGCACTCACCGGCACTCACAAGCATTGTGTCGAGTTTATTCATATAGAGGAGTACTTATCTCTTCGTTATGGGATTACTGGCCATAATTCGTGGTGCACAGTTATACGAGGTAAGAGCAGAGCTTATCCAGCAACAAAAGAAAAAAAAAACCAAAGGAAAGAAAGCAAACCTTCAAAGAGATCAGCAGCACCACTGCCACTAACACACAATAACAACAACAACACCAACAGCCAAAACAATAAAAACAAAGGCCACAATTTTCAGACATTTCTCGAGAGCTGGCGAGCAGAGCAGATACCGCAGCTATACCCACATGCTCGCAAATTTCCATTCGTTACGATATCTCCTGCTGATGTTGATGCAATTGTCAGGAGGAGCGTTTGCATGTCTTCGTTTTGGTTCCAGGCCGCTTGATACGATTTTCGTTTTACGTTTTTCGTCGTTTTCTTTTTCGTTTTTCGTTTTTCGTTTTTCGCTTTTAGCTTTTTTGTTGTCTCGTTATTGGTTTCGTTTCGTGCTTTTTGTCTCAATTTTATTGAAAAATGTTCAACGTCAATAAAATTTGCTTTTATCAGTTTGACAAGACGCATTACTCTGCGATTGCGGTATGCTCGTCTTTTACGACATTTACCATTATTGCCCCATCATTGCCATTTCCTCATTACATGGCCGGTAGGTATTTGCACGATAAGCCGCGGAACGAGCCTCAGAAGAAGAAGAGCGGCAGCGGTACAATTGCATTGAAGTACCTCTCTATGTAATGAATTACGAGTGTGTTGTTTGCTCTTTTATCGATTGCAGTTCGGTGTGGGGAAACAGAACAGAACAGATTTGGGAACAGTTCTCAAAGCTATTGTAATGCAAAGAAGGTGCTGAAGCAGGTCTGAATTGAATGGTGGGGCCTGCACTGATATCTTAGCTGTAGAACTTTGTAGCAAGGATCATAAAATTGTATATAGTGGCGGGGAGTTCACTTAGGTAGATCACTTTCTGGGATCTAATAATATAATGAGACCGTGGTATTCTAATAAACACTTCTCTCTATGTCTGACTGAGGTATATTAACAAAACATAATGAAATATTCGTAGAAGTTGTAGGAAAAATATGGTGAAGTTGTCAGTGAAGGGGATTCAGTTAGTGTAATAAAAATAATGCCTAGGAAAGTTCAAGCTTACTAGTAGTAAGTGATCTACCTAAGTGAGCTCCCCTCCACTATATTCAATTTTATGATAATTGCTACAAAGTGATCTAAAATGTGATGAACCATAACAGCGGAGACAACCACAGTGGCGTTTCATGATAGAGGTAACAAATAAACTACGCTATAGGACGGTACAGTGGCTGAGGAATCATGCCCCTCGAAGCACAAGTAAAGTGTGTGTTTAAAGAAAAGGACTATGAATATAAGAAATGGACTTGATCTGAAGGGAATAATAGTATAATAGTAAATTTTGCAAACCTTGTTGATCACAGACTATAATGAATGAATGAATATAGTCAATGTTAATGGATAGTTTACATCGCTCTATCAATCCATGTATTTCTTTCAATGCACCAACTAGTAAGAAGCACACTCATCTTTCATTGTCATCAGTTCATTTCTAAAAGGGTATTTCAATAGCGATCTTTTGATCTTTATAATGCTTTCATCAAACAATCCTATATCTCTAATGACATACATACTTCGTAAGGTAATGTTTCCGAGCTTATCAAGGAAAGTTTTATAGTATTGTGTTGGAAATTTGTGTATTGTTTTCAATACGAATGAGATCCCGAACATTATCATTCTGAGCATAGCTCCTGCAATCAACACACAGTTTACACGTTTCTTTCCAAATTATCATAGAAATTGATACTGGAACTTATTGTATGTAGCAATGGAATACATTCTACTGTAAGGTGTTCTATATTTTTTAGTTTGTCATCTTGTGATTGTATAGGATGGGTCTCTGTTTCGCTTAGGTATGAAAGCAATAACTTTGATTCAAATAGTTCTGCCTATATATTTCTGAAATTGGTCGCTCTCTTCACCACTGAAATACATGAACTTTGGTGTAATCATTCATTGATTTTATGAAGAACAATTTTTCCACTAAAGTTCCTTCATTGTAATCCACAGCTCCTCCTTTGAACTTTCCTCACATTTCTTCACCACTGAAATACATGAACTTTGGTGTAATCATTCATTGATTTTATGAAGAACAATTTTTCCACTAAAGTTCCTTCATTGTAGTCCACAGCTCCTCCTTTGAACTTTCCTCACATTCCTTGATCCTCGTACTATGGAATTTTGTTTTGGTATTTCTGCATGAGTGTTTCAGTTATTCCTCGGAAGTGTTCATGCTTGTAATGCTCTGCAGCGGAGGGAATATCTCGTGTGCTTCCAGCAGCTTTGTGTGAAGCTTGCCGTGGAGCATTAAAATTACTTTATAACGTAGGTACGAGTACATTTTTGCCAAGTTTTCTGTTTTACGCTGTTTGTTTTTGAAAAACGTCAAATTTTTAAAATGTCTTTCACACGCAACCAAACAACGAACTAACACACAGGCACGCAGCCATACATGAGCGCACGCACACTCGCTTACGCCGGCATATTTGCATACGTGCGTGCATAGTTGACATACCTACGCATGCAATGCATCAGAGACAGCCATCAAAATCAACATCAACAACAACAGCGGCAGCAGCAGCAGCAGCAGCAGCAACAAGAATAAGAACAAGACGAACGTCAGCAGAGGAAGCTGTACGCGTTGCCTCCATTTGAGGCCACATGGCCCGGGCAGTGCATCAGCATGGGAGCATGGGAGCAGGCAGCGTGTTAAAAGAGAAAATGCTGCCAAAAGCGAGCGGAGCAAAAAAGAAATCTGCCAATAAAGCAAATTTATTATAATTTTATCCCTGCGGCCCATTAATACAGCTTCAAAGTAAAAATGTTGCTGTTGTTGCTGCCGATGCTGCTGCCGATGCTGCTGTTCGTGTGGTTCCTGTTGCTGTTCCTGTCACTGTGGTTGTTGTAATCGCCTCTGCTTCGGCTGCACTGCTGACTGCTTCATTGCCTCGCTTTGCATGTGTGCGCGTGAGTTGTTGCCGTTGTTGTTGTTGTTGTTGTTGTTCTCGCAGTCTTGCCGTTTTTTTCATTTATTTTGTTTTTGGCTTTAAATCCTTTTTATTCCTTGTATGATTTTCTGCCGCTGTTGTTGTTGTTGCAGCTGCATTTTGTTGTAAAAAGCTTTTTAGGCTTTTGTGCAACTACACCAGCGCGAATTTTACTTTCGTAATCAGCATTCATATCAGCAGCAAACATTAAAAGCGCATTAGTGCGCTCGGCAAAAAGATATCGATAAACACAAAAGGAAAAAGGAGCACCAAAATAAAACATCAGAAGAAAACCCTTTTCGCAAAGTGGTCGAGATTGAATGCGCGGATCACCACTTTAGTGGAAGCCTTTTTTCTGTTTCGTGCTAAAGTGGCTGCGAAGCGGAAGGGTTCATTTAGTTGAGTACCGAGACGTACACAGACAATTTTTACAGTACATATTTCTCCTGCGGATTGATGCAGAGATGCAGCAGCCAGTTCCCGCGAACTCTCGGATTGGCCAAAAGTATCGAAGCGGAAGATATTTTTGGCTGTGTGCAAATCTTGCAGCCATGCAACAAGTTGGACAGTTTAGGTCTAGGGGGGACTTAATGGGAATGTGATGTGGACGGCATATCTATGGGGTAACACAAATAAACGGAAATTTTTCGGGCATTCATGGAGCCATTTCACTGGGTTTTAGGCCTAGTAGCCACAAATCTATCCTTAATCATACTTTCTTCTTCGATCTATGTGTGCTCGTGGTGTAGTTGTCTCGGAATCCTTTATAGCAACGCAGGTTCTTTGTTCGGCTTCACGGAGATTATAGATTTATGAAGGATTCCGAGACAACTATAGCATATGCACACATAGATCGAAGAAGAAAGTATGACTAAGGGTAGAGTTGTGGCTTGGTTATGGTAGGCTGAAAATACTATGTCCGCTGATTGGACTAGCAACATATAATTATACAAGATAATCAATTATATATTTCCCTAAAAGACCTTCTCTCTTAGATTGTCAGAGGAACATTTCTATGCTGGGCAATTTCTGGTTCTAAAAAGTATTTTGAGGAGGATGTTGTATCCTTAGAATTGTAGTGTGACATTTACTTGTCTATGCCGGAGTATTAAGTCTCATTTGATTAGACCCCTAGAGAATTTACGAAGATTTGGTCAACATATTTCAGTGAGTCAGTTATGAGTGCAGTGATGAACCCACAATCCAGTGGTTACACTCACATATAGTTTCTCTAAAGCTGTAGCAAAACTGATATCCTTACTCCAATGAATATGGCACATTGATTAGAATATGGTAGAAGTACTTGCCTGGGTTAAGTGAGAGTATGGTTTTTTTGGTGTGATATAAATTTCTCCTTTTTTACTGCTGTTGCTCTCAGTCAATGATGTTGTCTTTTGAAATGTCTTAAAAGAAATAAACTTGATCTCCATGACATAATGTCAAGAAAGCAAGTCTTGCTGTTGTATCCTTTTCCGTCCAAATATCATACAGGGCATCCCATACAGCGACCGATAGAGAGCAAGAGAGAACGAGAAATAGAGAGAGCGAGAAACGGCAAGAGAGATTGATAGAGAGAGAGAGCGATAAAGGGCAAGACAGAGACAGAGAGAGCGGGAGATGGCGATATGGAACGAGTGAGACGGAGAGAGAGCATGAACGGTCGAGAGAAGGCGATATAGAAGGAGAGACACGGAGTAAGAGAAAAAAGCTCGAGAGAGAGTTCCAGAGGGATCGAGAGAGCGAGAGAATTAGAAAGAGTGAGTGAGAGTGCCAGAGGGAGCGAGAGAGAGAGAGAAGGGAGAGCGAGAGAGAGAATAGAGAGCGAGAGAGAGAATAGAGAGCGAGAGAGAGAATAGAGAGCGAGAGAGAGAGAATAGAGAGCGAGAGAGAGAATAGAGAGCGAGAGAGTGAGGGAAGAGAGAGTAAGAGAATAGAGAGTGAGAGAAGAGAGAGCGAGAGAGAGTGAGAGAAGAGAGAGCGGGAGAAAGGGAGAGAAGAGAGAGCGGGAGAGAGGGAGAGAAGAGAGTGTGAGAGAAGAGAGAGCGAGAGAGAGCGAGAGAGAGCGAGAGAAGAGAGAGCGAGAGAAGAGCGAGAGAAGTGAGAGCGAGAGAGAGTGAGACAAGAGAGAGCTAGAGAGAGTGAGAGAAGAGAGAGCGAGAGAGCAAGCGAGCTAGAGAGAAAGCGAGAGAAAACGAGAAAGGGCAAGAGAGAGCGGGAAAGGGCTAGATAAAACGAGAGAGTCGAAGAGAGAGCAAGAAAGATCGAGAGAGGGCAATATAGGACGAGTGAGACGGAGACAGAGCAAGAAAGGTCGAGAGGGGGTGCCAGAGGGACGAGGGAGAGTGTGAGCTAAAGGGGGCAAGAGAGCGAGAGAGAAACCTAGAGAGAATGGGAGAAAGAAAGGGAGAGAGATAGCGAGAGAGAAACCTAGAGAGAATGGGAGAAAGAAAGCGAGAGAGATAGCGAAAGAGAAAGCGAGAGAAAGAGAGTGAGAGAGAGAGATAGGGCAAGAGAGAGCGGGAACGGGCGACATAGAACGAAAGAGTAGTTCGAGAGACAAAGCGAGAAAGAGCGAGAGAGAGTGAAAGAGTGCGAGCGAGGTGGAGAAATCGAGAGGGAGCAAGAGAGAGTGAGAGAAACCGAGAGAGATATGCTTGTTTTTATACTTTGTTTCTCTGTTAATGATCGTCAGACCATTTCTATAAATATTCAGATATTCAATTGCAGCAGTTCTAAGACTGAATTGCTGAAAATAAGTAATTAAATTCAGCATTTTGATTGCTGAACTGCAGTAACTAAATTTCGGTGCGTCTGAATATCAATTGCCGTGTGTGAGTAATTCAACTGTTGTAGTTAAGAAACACATTTAAAATCAGAAAGGCTGAAGACTCATCAGTTGCTCCTCCTCCTCTTTTCGTGTGCTATTTTGTCTTCCTTTTGTTACTGCTTTCATATGTTTCTACATATACCGCTCACATCCTTCTCATACTTCTATCCACCACATATACTTCTATCTTGTTTTGTTTACTTCCTAGTTTCGTTGGGGACACTGTGTAGTTCCCCACATTCCTTTTAAAATGTTCATTTTAAGGGAATTACTTCAGAGCTTTTCTAGCCTCAAGCCAAACAAATGTTCTTTTGCCAGGTTTACGAGTATGGTCTATGGCGCCCGCGAACTGGCACCCCAAGTGGCAGCCACCTGCTAACATAATCTTATCCTGCTTAATAGTTGCAGTACCTTTGTGCCGGAGTGAGATGCGATTACTACCACTTTCCGCAGACCTTTTGCACACACATAAGGGATTGGCTTCCTCTTCAACTCCCTCTCTTTCGTGGCGGTCATAAATCCTTTAAAGTAAATAATTTTTGACTTATTTATTATTGTGCATAATTTCGAGCCGTGGAAGAAAGCCACAAAATGAAAAACTAGACTAATAATTTATTCATAATAAAATTAACTGGGCTAAAAATACACGCACACACACACACACTCAGCCATGCACGCACACTTGCATATTGCGCGATTGACGACTGACTGCTGCACTTAGCCGCACGCAGCTTGCAGCAAATGCGCCACAACGCCGCGCAACACCGGCGCACAAAGCATCAAGTTTGAGAGTGAAGCGAATGAAGCGAGATCCTTAAATGCAATTTTTGCATATCAAAACGCAAAACTTGTCTGGCAATTTTTTAAGCTTCATGCCTTGTGGCACGAACTTACAAACTGCATATAATAAAAATTCCAAAAAGAACAAGAAAAAAGGCCAGAAAAAAATTCCAGCCGAGCGCTACACTTGCTTGCACCACATGCACCCTACAGTTTTTGCAAGTTTTGTTGGAAAAAACAGAATTCTCCTTTTTTAATTTTATGCAGATTTTGTGCGTTCATGCATGCCGTGAATAAACATACTCCGACTCGACTGCCTGCCTGGCTGCCTCCGTGCCACAGCAGCACGGAACAAGCCGGGCGCATTTGTGTGCTCGTATGCGGCAAACAGCGAGCGATTTATATGAATTGCTGCCGAGGGCGCTAGAAATTGTTCGATCAGGGTCCGCAGAACGTACGAGTTCGCATGATGATGATCTGCAACTGATCGATCGCGCGTTCGCTCACTGCCACATACTCACTCGCCTCAATCGCCACACTCGCTTCTCTGCTGTTCTTGGCTGCTGCGCTTGCTGCACATGCTTCAAAACAATATCTCAATAAATAATGACCGCTCATAAATAATAATCGGCAAGCAAATGTGTAATGATTTAGTTTTGTGGCGCAAAGTTCTCATGGAAGTTGCGTTGGTAGCAGCGCTGCCAACTGATGTGCCACATGAACACATCGGCCACAGACCCAAGAACCACAACACACTATGCCAAAAGTCTTCTCTGGCAGAAAGATGAAAAGATGAGAAAAGGAGTCAGTGCCGCTCAGGTCTGAACTTGAAACCAGCGAGCAACAAAATAGCGCTTAAACAAATTGATTGGCAGTTAAGATTTTTTTTCTGCTCCTCTTCAGCTCTGACTCGACGTGTGTGTGTGTGTGTGTGTGTGTGTGTTTGTGTGTGTGCGTGCGTGAGTGTGAGTACGTGTTGTTAAAGCCACACTTGCCGGACTTTTTGTGTCAGACTTGCAGCTTTTCTTTTCGTTTGAAAATTCCATTTTTTTTAATGCCACAAAACAAAAAATTGAAAAATTATTAAAAGTGGAGTAAGCAAGTTTCCTCAAGGATCTCTAAGTAAAATCGCTTTGTTTCATATTTCCTGTCGGCCCCTTAAACCCTATAAAAGTCGACTGCTTACGAGTACACTGCACCTGCCTTGGCCTTGTTTTGATGCATTGCATACGTTACTCCAATTGCTTCCAGCGTCTGCAGTAGCTGAGGCCGCTGAAGACTATAACCGTAGGACATTGTTCGCCACAGAGGATTGCAGAGAAAGCAGCTGAACCTACGAGCTGATGAGAGGCTTGGTAATGAAATTCAAAAGCCACACATCAGTTGAGAGCGTTCACATTCAGTTGAAAGTACTCACAGACAGCTTGTAAAGTCGACTACGTTTTCCCTTTATCCTGTGTGTGTGTCCTTTGTGGAGGGCGAAGTTTGGGTTATATGAGTAGAAGGTTTCTGGAAGCTTCTGCTTAAAAGTTTACTTAAGGTGGTTTCTTTGTAGCTTAGTGGGATAGTACTCCTGTTTTACATACTATTTGTTGTCGTTTTGTCGTGGTTTTATTAGAAGCCACTTGAAATTTTGTCTCTTTATATCACCTGCCGAAGGTTGTTGACAATTCGAAATACTAAGAATACTGATGCGATACTGATGAGAATCCTCCTACGTTGTCAAAAATTATGTGCAATGTTTTTGCTATTATAAATCATTATAGAACTGTGATAAAATTGGGTGTGTTATCAGAAGATCTCCGAATAATGTACTCGTAGCAAGTCTATTGTGACAAAAAAGGGTTGAAGATCTTGGCATAAATTAATATGAAAGATAGTACCAGAGTAATTTAGGGATATAGGATCAAACGGAAAAATTCTACTACAAGATTCAGGAGAAAGTTCTATGGAAGATGAACTAAAATAACCACTAGAATAGTCAGGAGAGCATCTACCGAAATCTCAACTAGAAAATCTCAGCTTATCACCCATTTATCTAGTTGAAGGGTGGTGTTAAAAATGTGGATGATAGCCGGCTAACATGGGGATTCGTTTCAGTATATTAATGCACGACAGCTGCGGTAAAAGTATAAAATAGTATTTGTTGCTAAGATGGCCCGAACTGGGAACCCATGACGGGTTTCAAACTGAAGACCGATTGCTCTGAAAGTGACTATAGTAAATACGAGTAGTAAACATTTCTTTTATGCTCATTGAGTGGCTCAGAACTGTCCTATCAATGGCAATGCTCTTTAGTAATTCGTAGCTGAAACAATAAGCAATAATTGGTCTTGAACTAGCCCGGAACCTAGAAGAGCATAGCTGGGTGAATATCTAAGCTTTCGATTCTACGCACCAGCGCAAAATGAAACTTTAGAAATATAGTTTTCGAGGGCCCTCATTTATGTTCCATCTACTCAGCAGATTTTAGTTTTTATAGTCAACTCAAAACTTCTATAGTCCTTGCTCCTTTAGTGATACCATAAGACAGAGCAGAAGCTGTGAGGTATCAATTTGCAAAGTGAACTCGTAAGTATCCCCTCACACTGCGTTACGATACGATTTTGCTAATAAGTTAGTTTTAGTAGTTTGCCCCATGGCCGACACTGCGACCTAAAAGATCTTTTGTGTCATTATGATTTTGCTAACTGAAGTTTCAATTTGCCTCATGTCTTCATGACTTTTGCTTCAGTTACTCGTTTTGAGATACTCCACACTGTGATTTCCAGCACATAATTAGAATTTTTTATATGTAGGAGTGATTTGTTTGAGACAATACTCGTAGCACGGGCTTTGTGTATGGAGACATGGGAAAATTTGTGCAGTACTTATGTCACTGAAGTATTCTATTCCCAATCACTCAAGGTATGAGGAGTTAGTACCGATAGTATTCATTGTAATGCTAACATGATAAGTGATTTAATGGCTTTTAAAGGCTTCCGATTTTAATCACACATCTCCCACAGAATAGTCCTTCTTCTTGTTACGTTATGCTTCTACTTGTACTACCTTCAAAATGCCGCCATACCCAGAGAAGCTTCCACAACCGCCAATCAAAACTCCTCTAAATATTCTTATGCTAAGTAATGCCTTCTCATTTAGTGCAGCTTTAATGTCTCTCTGTCTCTCTTTCTCGCTCTGTCTCTCTTTCTCTCTCGGTCTGTCTGTCTGTATATGTCCCTCTCTCCATCGTGCTCTCACACATTTTGTCATACACTTAAAAGTATCCAGAAAAGCCGACATGAAATCCCCGGTCCGAGTGACTGTCTGAGTGGAAGATGTTTGACTTGCGACTGTCGGCTTAATTGCAAGTAAAATTGACAAGTTAAATAGTGGGGAAAAAATTTAATCCTAAAATAAAACTGGCAAAGCAGACAGATAACTTAAGGAGCGCAACGCATTTCCGGAAGCTTTCACAATGTTTTTCCATTGGTAGTGGATTTCTTGATATCATCGCTACTTGGCATGAATACTTAAGTAGTAGTCAAGGTTGAAGGTGGTGTACAGTGAATGCGAGTACCCTACAGACTACAAGAACAAACAATTAACTTGTGTGTAAATTGGATGGAAGATTATAGGTATCACAATTGTCTAGTAATTTAATCATATTGGAGTGAAGATGGAATGATCTAAGATATTGTGACGAATTGGTCATTTCACTGGTTAATAGTCAACATAAATAAATTTTGCATTCATTACTAGAACTTGCTAGAAATAGGGAACGTTTACTTGGATCACACTTCTTAGCAAGTAGAGATAATCTATACCAGTCAGGTGTTAACAACCTCCTTCGCTTTATAAAAGGCTCAGGTTAGGTCAATCTAGAGGGAGAAGCGTAGACATGCCTCGCATCCGCGGCTCACTACGGACCCAACTGGTGGTCTAAGTGGCATCAGTGGTTTATTGGTGATTGATCTACCCTACTTTATTTATTAATTTTTTTTTGTATTTTTTGAGTTTCCTATATTGGAACGGAGGTGGAAATCTTTAAAAAGACACTGGTAACATTACGGCACCAGTAGTGTGGGATTCTTACCCACTAAAACCACCTCCATCGCAGCCTACCACCTACTAGAACTTTCGATATGTGGTGATGTTTCTCCTAATGGTGTAAGTTATTAGTGATAATTTATGAGAGTTGTTGCCTCTCTCTCTCTCATTCAATGAGATACATATTAGTTGGCAAATATAGTGCTATCTCTTCCACACAAATCAAGACTGTGTAGGAATGTACTCGAAACTAGCAAAAATGTGTAAGAAGCGGCATGGGGGTCTACAATAGTACTGTTGTGACTTGGAAACAGCTGTAATAATAATGTTAAAGCGCAACTAATTAAACTGCTAAGAGAATAGAGACTGTTTGAAAACTGAATTTAAACATTTAGAAGCGTCTCAATCACATTTTCGTTCAATTACCAGATTCTTCACCCTGTATAGCCTTGAATTCTATTCCCTTTTGCTAAATAGATTCATGGTGAAGATCACTGTAATGAGCCTGAATTTCAGTAGATTGTTAGAAACCAATTATCGTCTCTTTTCTAACAGATCGTCTGCTTGTAAATATCCCTGTAGGAAAAGTCAGGCATTATGATGAGTAATTTCACAGTTTTGTTTCCTTCTTTAACCTTTCTCAGTTATATGTGAGATATGATATCACAAGTAAACCTTACTGACTCAGTTCTTCAGGAATGCATGTATTTTCATTCATAAGGAATGCCTAAAGTAGGCTGATTCAGTGGATATTTACAATCCTTTAAAATTCAAAATGTATCCTGACCTCTCTACACAAATCGAGAAGTGTTTCATAGAATCCTGCCAGAAGTTATGATAGAAGTTCTTCTATTTAGTCCGCACATAAGTTAGAATGGCTTTGATACAGTCTTCGGAGGGGTTCATCAGGCTTTCTAGTGGCAAAATCTCTTGTATATTTTCCATTTGGGGTGCTCTTACGTTCATGTGTGTGTGTCTGCGTCTGTTTTAAAAATTGTCTTGTAAATCATAACACGCAAAACTTTCATAAGCGTGGAGCAGGCATTACTCGTCGTCTGTCGTCTGCCGCTGACTCGGTGTCCGTGTGTAAAAAGCACTTCACTTCCTTCATGCGTAGGTTGGCTTGACAAGGGATGGGCAGCCAAATGCGCGCATGCGCACACTCTAAGCTCCAAACAAATGTCATTAGAAACGAAACAGCACACTCACACACACGCAGACTGCCTAACAAGCATTGCCAAGGCGAGCAGCCAGGCAGACAGGCAGCCAGGCAGGCAAGCGTGCAACAGGTACTACGCACCTATTCCCAGCCATATTAAATGCTTGGAAATTTTAGCTTTTGCTTTTGCTCTTCTCCTCCTTTTCATTTTCCTTTTCCTTTGCCACATCGTCCATTTTGTTTTTGATTTTTTCTAATGCACAGCATAAATTTCAATTGGCATTTTGGCATTCGTACATGACAAGTTTGGCGACCAGTCGTACGGGATTTTTGTTGTCTCTGCCGCGGCGCAACAATTACACATGATTGCCCGTGAGCGCGCCAGATAACATGTGCATGAGCAGCCCATGTACAACAAGTACTCAACAAGAACGCCATAGAAAGCCCGGAAATTTACACCTACTCCTGCTGGTGTCGGTGACAATGCCAAAGAGGCTGCGTTTTATTGTTGCGCGCTCGAAAGGAGCCGGGCAGCATGCCTGCATGCCACTCGTACGTGCGTGTGTGCATGAGCGTTTGGCTGTGGCAATTTCCCTCAATCGTAAAACAATAATTGCTGCAGAGACTGATTCGGTTACTGGATAGTTGTATGCGGAAGATAAGCTCCCAAAGCTGAGCTGGTCCTGGCGTTGTCGGTTGCCCTCTCATATGTCTCTGTGGTAGCTATGAATGGCGTGGGCGCGGCTGTGGCTGTGGCTGTGAATGTGACTATGGATGGGGCTGTGACTGTGGCTGTGACTCTGGCTGTGGCACTGGCTGTGAATGTGACTATGGTTGGGGCTGTGGCACTGGCTGTGAATGTGACTATGGATGGGGCTGTGTCTATGGCTCTGGCAGCTTTTCAGTCCAGCCACTGACAAATTTCACGGCCCGCCACAACTGAATTCGTAGCATATGGAAACGCTCACTTGCATAGCGCGGCATTTTATTACGTTATTTGCCACAATCTCATTTCGGCGCTCATATGCCGCGTCCACCACGGCTATTAGCGAAATTATTTTGATAAGCCAATACATTAAGAGAAATATTTTTCTATTTATTGACGTTTATTTATTTGAGGCTCTTAATTTTTATTTGTATAAATTATGCGCTTTTTATTGATGTTAATGTATTTTATGGCATTTTTGTTCGTTGCAGGTAAGCGGCTTTACTGGGGCCACACTTCAGTGCGTACGCTAACGGTGCTTCAAATTTATATGCACATAATGTATAGATTTGTTGGTGGGTGTGCCACTCGCAGTGAGTGCGTGTGAACGATATGCCCAGGGGCTGCAGGTAAGAACTTCAACTTAGCCAAGACATTCTTGCAAGAAAGCATTCTTTTGCTGCGTCAAATCACCTGAGATAAATAGAATGAAAATATGTATATCATGCAGCAAAGAAGCGAGATCACTGTTGAATGGTTCTTCGTACTCCTTTTCGATAATAGGAATATTTTACAGTACTCACAGTGAGTGTTGGAAAAGTACAATAGTAACAAAACCACGATTTATAAGCTTTTTGTGGTGAAGTTTTATTACCTTCGCTGTTCTAAATGTTCTGTACGAATATTGGAGAAGTTTCAAATTAATATTACAGCAGCTTCACTTTTATAATTTATATAATATAACTTGTTACTTGCATAGTGAAGATAGATACATGAAGCATAAGGTTGATCCTTGGAGAAGACTCAATAAACCGAAGAAGTGTTGCTTTTAATGTGCGATATTGGAGAAGTTTCAAATTAATATTACAGCAGCTTCACTTTTATAATTTATATAATATAACTTGTTACTTGCATAGTGAAGATAGATACATGAAGCATAAGGTTGATCCTTGGCGAAGACTCAATAAACCCAAGAAGTGTTGCTTTTAATGTGCGATATTGGAGAAGTTTCAAATTAATATTACAGCAGCTTCACTTTTATAATTTATATAGTATAACTTGTTACTTGCATAGTGAAGATAGATACAGGAAACATAAGGTTGATCCTTGGAGAAGACTCAATAAACCCAAGAAGTGTTGCTTTTAATGTGCGATATTGGAGAAGTTTCAAATTAATATTACAGCAGCTTCACTTTTATCATTTATATAATATAACTTGTTACTTGCATAGTGAAGATAGATACATGAAGCATAAGGTTGATCCTTGGCGAAGACTCAATAAACCCAAGAAGTGTTGCTTTTAATGTGCGATATTGGAGAAGTTTCAAATTAATATTACAGCAGCTTCACTTTTATAATTTATATAATATAACTTGTTACTTGCATAGTGAAGATAGATACATGAAGCATAAGGTTGATCCTTGGAGAACACTCAATAAACCGAAGAAGTGTTGCTTTTAATGTGCGATATTGGAGAAGTTTCAAATTAATATTACAGCAGCTTCACTTTTATAATTTATATAGTATAACTTGTTACTTGCATAGTGAAGATAGATACAGGAAACATAAGGTTGATCCTTGGAGAAGACTCAATAAACCCAAGAAGTGTTGCTTTTAAAGTGCGATATTGGAGAAGTTTCAAATTAATATTACAGCAGCTTCACTTTTATAATTTATATAATATAACTTGTTACTTGCATAGTGAAGATAGATACATGAAGCATAAGGTTGATCCTTGGAGAACACTCAATAAACCGAAGAAGTGTTGCTTTTAATGTGCGATATTTGTCAGAACTTTTTCTCTGAGCTATTCCAGCCCACTTGTCTCATTTGGCAGCACTTGGCATCCAGTCCTTGGCTCCTCAAGCATACCTAATTCATTGGCCTGCCATACGGTCTCAAGTGGCAAGCAACATTTGCAAACGTTTCCTTACACTTGACTTACAACATTATTTATTATGCCGCTACGCACACACACTCACGCACAGAAACACACACAGGCTCATATGCTTGATTATACATGCCCACTTCAAGGACTTTTCGACGTTTACCTTTACACATTGGCCGCTTAGGCTAGAACTCATTTCGGATTCATTATTTATCTATCATTCTCTTTTTTGCTCTCGAGGTATTTTATTTTTGAATTTTTATTGCACCGCCGTGGCGGCTATAAAACATACGTTTAAATTTGATATGCCACATGTCTCGTACAGGCGTGCCTAGCACTGGTATGCATGCAAGTGTGTGAGTGACAGTGTGTGTTTGTGTGTGCGTGCCAGCACCATGCTTATTTATCCATGATGCCACCACGATCAGACGCCCGTCTCAGCTCGGCTCGGCTCTGCATGCACCAAGAGCAATAAAAACAGGACACTTTTCTTGGGCTGCGACAATATTAAATGCTGCTCTAAGCTGAGCTCGTAATTTTTACTTTGGACACTTTAGAGCGGAGCAGCTTCAAGTTTCACACCAGCCTCATTCGGACAGAAATAGTAGAGAACTGCAAATAAAAGCAGGAAAACCTGGAGGAGTTGTGGCATGCTGTTGCAACATTTGCTGCTATTTGAAGTGTTAGCGTAAATTTAAAATGCGTAGATTTAATGTCAAGGTGGGATTCTGATTCCTATTCGCATTCGTAAGCGGATGGGTCTGGAGCTGGGAATGGGGATTTTGTTGGCATTATTTCAGTTTTCGTGTCGCAATGAAATTTAAATTTGTAGCATTTGATTGGTCTGTGGGGAAACACTGACACGGGGGGATTGCTGGGATTATTATTAGCTTGGGCAATGATTGTGTCAGCCATAAAAATCCAGGCCCACGCAAGCAGGCGACAACGACAACGACAACGACAACGACAACGACAACGACCACAAACGATAAAAAGCAACTTGCCGAGAAATTGGCATATGTCCAGAAACAAGGAGCAGCACGGCGCTGTGGAGGCTCATTTGGGGGAAAAGTCTTTCTTCCAATTTAAATATGAAATTTCATAATTTTGCTCCCTCGTCGTGCCGCCAACTTTGTCGCAACATTGTCCAACCGCCATACTCAGACGGAGGAGCAATCATGCTGGATGCTGTAAAAAGTGTTGTTTTCGTGCAACAATGTGGCAGGCTGCCACACAATTTAAGACCTTTTGGGGCACAACCGAACTACAACGGGCATAATGGGGACTGAACTGTGAGTTTTCCTATACCAGCACCGGGCCTGCTTCGCATCCAAGTCGCCGGCCACCTAGAAGAGCATAATTTCGTGGCAACCATTGCTGCTGCTGGCCACATGTGAGCTGTTCTTCTTGATGTTGGTGTTGTTGTTCTTCTTGTTGTTGTTGTTGCTCTTCCGTATGTTGTTTTGGCCTACAATGTCACACTGTTTTATGGTTTTATTACGCATACAGCATCAGCCCAGCTCGGCTCAGCTCAGCGCAAATGAAAACGTTTTGCGCGCCGCACATCAAGGCGAACGAACACACAGCTGTTGTTTTTGTTTTTCTTCTGATTGTTATTGTTGTTGTAATATTTGTTGTTGCAGTTGCAGTTGCTGATGCTGTTGCAGCATTTTATAGCTCGCTTATTGCTTATTTTTGCATCTCGCGTTGCTGATGTTGCGTTTTAATGCCTTAAGTGACACCCCAAAGGAGTCCACGAGCAGCGAGAGCTGCCCGCTCAACATGGGCTGCTTGCTTATTCGCCAGTCTTTATGTGTGTGTGTGTGTGTGTGTGTGTGTGTGTGTGTGTGTGTGTGAGTGTGCTTTGTTCCTTTGGGGGATATGTGTCAAATTTTTTGTGTTTATGTGTTCCTTCCTTTGAAAAGGAGTTGCGGAGTATGTGGCAATTTTTGCCATTGTTTATAATGCTGAAGATTAAAATTTTACCAACGATTGTGCTACCTGGCATCCAGGACAGGGCATAATTTCTATAGGCACATGTAGGCTTTAATTACTTAAACTATTAAAACTGCGTGGTTTACATGCTGTTCTCTAAGTTATGATTGATAAGTAGCTGAAATCACGATAAGTTCTATAAGAGATTGCTTTTACCATGTAATCTTTTGAGTTGTTGTTATAGCTCGAAGTGAATAATGACCAAGGCTCTATTCTAGATGAGAGTATTTGAGGAATTTCCATCTAACACATTTTGTTTTCCAGCACAGATTAGAGTAGCACCTCGAACAATACCAAAAGTTGAAATTTATAAAAATAATATTCAATAGAGTAGGATTGAATAGAGTAGGATTTCTAACAGAAATTTCCTTTAATGATATGTAATAGCACTGTAAATGAATCAGGTCTTTCTCCACTTTCATGTCCTGTATTCACAGAGATGGAACATGTAACATCCTCAAAAAGTTTAGTGGTCAAATTTCAAAAGACTTTATTTGCTGAGGGTATGAGTATTTTTGCTATACGAGGCCGGATTGATATTGAAGCTACCTAAGTAGGAAAAAAACATTTTTTTTTTTCAAAAACCATTTATTTCTCAACATAGTCTCCTTTTACTTCGACACACTTAGCAAGACGATATTCCAACTTTTTTATACCATCTGAAAAATACGATTTCGGGAACCCCTCAAAATACGCGTTAGTTTCGGTAATCACTTCTTCGTTTGAGATGAATCTTTTTCCTGCGAACAGGAAAAAACCATTAGGAGCTAAATCTGGACTCTAAGGTGGATGATTAACCAATTCGAAGTGTATTTCACGTAATTTTAGCATCGTATCCAATGCTGTGTGAACCGGTGCGTTGTCTTGAAGAAAGAGCATTTTTTTCTTCTTTAAATGTGGTCGTTTTTCCTTGATTGCATCTATCAATTGATCCAATAATGCACGATAATACTTTCCTGTGATTGTGGATCCTTTTTCAAGATAATCGATAAGCAATATTCCGTGTGCATCCCAAAATACAGTGGCCATGGCCTTGCCAGCCGATTTCACTGCCTTCGCCTTCTTCGGAGCACTTCCACCAGTTTCCACCCATTGTTTCGATTGATTTTTGGGTTCAGGTGTGTAGTGGTGGACCCACGTTTCATCAACAGTTATTAATCGACGCCAAAAATCAACAGGACTACGCTTTAGCATGACCAAACACCGCTGTGAAGTGGTCTGTCGAACTCGTTTTTGTTCGACACTGAGCAAACGCGGCACCCATCTTGCCGATAGCTTTTTCATATGCAAATGTTCATGCAAAATATTGAACACACGTTCATATGATACTCGTATGTTTACCATTTCAACAATCTCACGCAACTTGACTCGGCGATCGTTCATAACGATATCGAGGACTTTCTTGATATTTTCTTCAGTAACCACCTCTTTTGGCCTTCCTTCCAGTGCTTGTTCGGCCGCGTTTAAATTCAGCAATCCCATATTTTACCATGTAATCTGACGGAGCAGACTCACCGTAATGTTTATCGTGCCTTTCTCTTGTCTCTTTCGCCATTTTCCCTTTCAAATAATAGTGTTTAATCACTGCACGAAACTCGCTTTTTTCCATTTTTCAAGAAACACAAAAGTTGCTTACTTCAAACGACTACAACAAATAAACTAATCGATGAATTTGGGTGAACTTTTAACAGCTGACGTTTGACAGATCGCAATTTCTAAAAAAAAGTTTTTGTGTTTGTGCTGCCATCTAGTGCTAGGTAGCTTCAATATCAATCCGCCCTCGTATATAGAAAAAGGTTTTGCGTGGTATTAAATACAAAAAATCTGTGTCTATAAAAGTGACACTCACTCTTTCAACCATTTATAATATATTTCAGAAATATTTTTGATTACTGTTTCCTGCCTAAGAATGAATTTCGAGAGACCAACACCACGATTGCCAAAGGTCACTTTGATTTTTTAAGAATTTTGATGTCGTTTTTTCGTCGTCGGCTCATTATTAAAGCACCATTCTTAAGCTTGGTTGGTTGGTGTACATGTCAAATTCATAAATGCAAATTTCTTCAGCTGTTATGACGAGATTCAAGGATGCTATTTGCTAATAGATTCCATGAAAGTGATTCTTCAACACCCTTTTAAAAGCAATCTTAGTTTCTTCATACAATACCACGACGATACGCTACTCTGTCTCAAAAAATCAACTGAAATGAGCCAATAAGATAGTTCCAAATCTTGAAATATAACCCTGAAGATTGGTGAGAATTTTCGATCACCACCTTCACTTTGAAAATTTTATCGGCAATCACAGATGTTGAAGGACGAATTAGATGCCAAGTTATGTGAGAGTGACTGAGAGGCAACCGTAAAAGTTCCAATATAATTATTTTCCTAATTCTACTGAGTCTTTGAAGTGTCATAGAAGCATTATTTGTAAAATTTGTTAATAATAGAATTCAGTTGTGGCCCTGTAAGGATCTCTGTATGTTACTTATATAGCCCACCATATCATAGAGCATATCAATCGCGTGTATATAAATTCAAATCAAATTTTGTGGACCCTTCAAAAGATTGTGCCACATAAATCGCTATAAAAATTAGCCATAAACTGATATTTTATTTTAATTTATTCTAATTTAATTGACACATTAAAATGTTAATATCACCGCCAGCCAAACCTCTGCCTGGCTGGGCTGCACCAAAGGTTCCGCTGCATTCGCTTCCCGATATTTGCATCGGCATGTTCAGCATCCTCGTGCTGCTGCTCCGCCTTAAAATGCTCAGCGTAGCTAAATCAACGCTTTCCAATCAAACAAAATAAAACTGAACAAAATACCGAAAGGCAGCCAAAGAAACCACAACAAAAACAGAAACGAAATAATACGAAAAATGCAAATTATGGCTCATAAAATGTTGCTGGAGTGGAGAGCGTGGCGTGTATAGTGGAATGGAGGGAGGGCTTCAACATTTATTGAGGCAATTTGGAAATTTTCTTCTACAACGTATGCCAGAAACACACACACGCACACACACACACACACACACGAGCTCGCATGCGTTCAAATTAAAGTTGCGTCCGTCCTTCGCTTTCCTGTGCGAGGCTGCGAGTTTGTGTGCGTGGGTGTTTTCCGTCAATTTTATTATGGCCAAGTTATGCTAATCATTTGTTTATTTGCCGGCGAATGTGTAAAAATGCCGTAATAAATGTAATAAAAAGTCAGAGTTACCGTGGCGCAGCGTCTGAGGTGCAAATTGCCGAGTATTATAATTAGAGATTTCGTCTTAGGCCCGCATATTAATTGTTTATTAATTTTATATTCATAATATATGCGTTTAAAGAGCGACTTAGCCCTAGCGCCAACCACAGTTGCTCATAAACTGAACAAGTTACGGCCGCCGGCACTGCGCCTCGTATTTCAGCCTCAATTTAGGAGCAATTTTAACGAGTTCGTTTCTTGAATCTTTTGATTTGTGTTTCCAGCGCCGTACTTGGTATGAAACGCCGACATATTCAGGCAGCATCCACACATGAACGAGTGTGCCAGAGCACAATGCAAAGATATGGATTCGAAATATTAATTAAATAAAGACATAGGAAGGGAGACTATTGTGGCATACCCAGTATTCTGTGGTGTTGCATCTAATAAGGTAGGAAAATGGGTGAGCTAAGTTATGAAAAATATATGAGGGAAGGCAATTGAGTTAAGTAATGGTAACAGCAATGGAGAGAAGTAATGGAAAGAAGTAACAAGTCACAAATAAAAATGCTATTGTTACCCTCTTCGCTGAATTGTCTTAATATTCCCCCTCTACCAGGCGCTAGTCGAGAACCTTGTAAAGGAGTTCCAACGCTCAATGATGTTGATGGAAAATATTCTTCTAAAATTTAAGTAAATTTACCAGGGCACTATCAGAATTGGAGTCCAAACAGAATTAGAAAACTGCAATTTTTAGAAATATTCAAGGAGCATCGACAATAGAACATTTTTTCGGATAAGAACAAATTTCTTTTCGAGAGGTAAGTAGGGGGTAGTAGGAAGGTGCTGTCACTGACGCTTTAGGAAGGCCTAAAAGGTATGCCGATTCCTTAAATACATCTTGTATCCTAATAGACAAATGTCTGAACTTCCCTTCCAGATTTAAGAGGAATACATTTAGCAAGGTATATACGAGGGCGGATTGATATTGAAGCTACCTAGCACTAGATGGCAGCACAAACACAAAAGCTTTTTTTTAGAAATTGCGATCTGTCAAACGTCAGCTGTTAAAAGTTCACCCAAATTCATCGATTAGTTTATTTGTTGTAGTCGTTTGAAGTAAGCAACTTTTGTGTTTCTTCAAAAATGGAAAAAAGCTAGTTTCGTGCAGTGATTAAACACTATTATTTGAAAGGGAAAACGGCGAAAGAGACAAAAGAAAAGCTCGATAAACATTACGGTGAGTCTGCTCCGTCAGATTACATGGTAAAATATTTGATTGCTGAATTTAAACGCGGCCGAACAAGCACTGCAACAATACCATCAACAGGAAGGCCAAAAGAGGTGGTTACTGAAGAAAATATCAAGAAAATCCTCGATATCGTTATGAACGATCGCCGAGTCAAGTTGCGTGAGATTGTTGAAATGGTAAACATACGAGTATCATATGAACGTGTGTTCAATATTTTGCATGAACATTTGCATATGAAAAAGCTATCGGCAAGATGGGTGCCGCGTTTGCTCAGTGTCGAACAAAAACGAGTTCGACAGACCACTTCACAGCGGTGTTTGGTCATGCTAAAGCGTAATCCTGTTGATTTTTGGCATCGATTAATAACTGCTGATGAAACGTGGGTCCACCACTACACACCTGAAACCAAAAATCAATCGTAACAATGGGTGGAAACTGGTGGAAGTGCTCCGAAGAAGGCGAAGGCAGTGAAATCGGCTGGCAAGGTTATGGCCACTGTATTTTGGGATGCACACGGAATATTGTTCATCGATTATCTTGAAAAAGGATCCACAATCACAGGAAAGCATTATCGTGCATTATTGGATCAATTGATTGATGCAATCAAGGAAAAACGACCACATTTAAAGAAGAAAAAAATGCTCTTTCTTCAAGACAACGCACCGGTTCACACAGCATTGGATACGATGCTAAAATTACGTGAACTACACTTCGAATTGGTTAATCATCCACCTTAGAGTCCAGATTTAGCTCCTAGTGGTTTTTTCCTGTTCGCAGGAAAAAGATTCATCTCAAACGAAGAAGTGATTACCGAAACTAACGCGTATTTTGAGGGGTTCCCGAAATCGTATTTTTCAGATGGTATAAAAAAGGTGGAATATCGTCTTACTAAGTGTGTCGAAGTAAAAGGAGACTATGTTGAGAAATAAATGGTTTTTGAAAAAAAAAATGTTTTTTTCCTACTTAGGTAGCCTCAATATCAATCCGGCCTCGTACTCCACGATGATATCATCAATCAGACATGTCTCCAAGCCTTTCTTCTTTTGCTCCCAAAATACAAATTATGACTTTTTGAAGGATCATTGAGGATGTTAAATAAAATAAAGCAAGGACCCTTTCAGAATCGCTTAATAATGAGTGTGTCGATGATTGGTCTACAATATTGACTTGAGTATATCGCCTCAAATATGGATTACTTTGAAGGCGGCAATATAATGAATGAATGAATGAATAAACCAATATTTTGGTCCAGAAATCTTGCTATTGATTTGACAAATCCTTACAAACAAATTCTAAATTACTAAATTATATTATACAGTTCTTTTATGGTCTTTCTTTGATTCAAAGCTTTTTGCAAACTAAACTCTTTATAAAGAAGTCATAACATAACAGACCCAATGTGAGAATATGTTGTTCCAATTTTCTATGAAATTCCAATTTTCTGTCACTTTTCACTTGTCAAAACCTTATTCCAGATTTATTGAAGAATTCTTCAGGCTTCCAAATAATGCATTATAAGTATAATTAATATGGAGATGAGGAAGTAGGAAAATAATAATTAACAAAATAAATTGTTTATGATTGTAGTCCGGCTTTCGCTTGAGTGCCTCTAGCTTCTTCACCTTACGAGCATCTATGCAATTAGCCTGATCACTGTTACTCTCAACCCAATTCGTTGCGGTATATTATTTTTCATATTTCAATTCAATTGCCATTTCTCCTGCCAAATTAAACCGTTCTCCACAGAGGATCCAAGATTCTCAATATGCTTAGTGTCTTCATCAGTACTGAACAACGAAATTAATTATGGTTTTTCATGATTTTCGAGATCAACATTGGTTTCAGGCATCACTACCGTGAGAATTGTCTACTATACCGTAACTTTTTTGGTCAGATTCAACTCATTGGACCGTGAATTCATTAAACAAAAATATTTGAAGATTTCCTAATCAAACCCTCTGCCAATCTACCAGAAATTGGCAACAATTTGGCAAAACGGAAATTTATTTTGGGACTTCTCAAAGATAACTAACCGAGTAAGCGAAATGGTCACGCCTGTAGAAACTAATTGCCCAACTCGGCTGCTACTGTGCCCTTCGTACTTGCTTGAGATCAGCCTCTGGAAAATGATGCGCATTCAGCATTAAAATCACGGCGAATCAAGCATGGAGCAAAAAAGAGCTCAGCTGAACAGCTTTAAAAATTATTTACAGTTTCTATAATGAAACACACACACACACACACACACACACACACACACACTCACACCCACCCACTAAGCCACAACAAAGGCAAAAATGCAATTAACAATTGCAACAAAAAACTAAATAAAAAATAAAAAAATTATACAATAAAAAAAGAGAACAAAGAAGAAGGAAGGAAAGTAACCTTAAATATAGAAAATGGGCAACTTGCTCGGTGACGATGATGCTGCGGCACAGTCTCCACGCCTGAGGAGGTAGCAGTTATGCCCGGTGCACAGCTGCTGCCCCCACCCTGCCACTCAGAGTCTCCCCACTCCGCACTCCCAACTCCCCAATGGGCGGGCTCATGGAAACAGTTGTCATTACGGAATTGGATTTTTTGATGGTGCTCCTCTCCTTTGCTCTTCTTCTTTTGTTACAGCCACGCTTACCCTGCAGCATCTCCACTGCCAGTTGCAGCACAGATCAGCTCAGTTCCATGCAGCTCAGCTCTGCTCAGTGCAGCTCAGCTCTGCTCTGCTCAGTGTAGTGCAGCTCAGGGCGCGCAACAGCAGAGAAGGAAATGGAAAGATTGCTATTAAGAAAAACAAAAGCCAAAAATGAAAAATCTTGGTTAGTTGTTAAAATTTGCCGTTACTTTTTCATGCTTACTCCGGCGAAATAAACCACAGTTTAGATTTAAAACTAATGGCTAATAAATGGCTAAACTCGGGCCCGTGGAACTTCACCACAGTAATCCAAGGAAACAACAAAATATGTGAATAAAAAAGGAACACTTTTTTTCGTCTGTGGCGGAGTGCATTTTCATGCTCTTTTGTTGCTGTGGTTGTTGTTGTTGTTATTACTTAAGTTGCTGTTGCCGTTGTTGTTGTCTTTGTTGTTGTGCGATTTTCATTCGAAATTATTGTTCCAGAGATAAAAACCTCATCTGATGACTATGATTAGAGCGGCATAAAAATTTGGTTATGTTTGCTTATGTTTCGGGCGAAGCACACCCAGTTTTGTGCTGCTTGTGGGTGGGGGCTCAGAGGAAATAACATAAATTTGACATATCTTAAATTATGAGATTGGAACTTCGATTTGATGCAGCATGGTCAATTCGATTATCGCAGTTATTATCTTCACTGCCAAGTGGTCAACACTTGTTGGGCAATTTGGGTGAGGGTACTGCGAGTATTAAAAGAATTCTGGAGATACCAGCACAGTGGAAAACTTAAGAGTCAGTTCTGTGTTGGACAATTTCCTTTTTTGCTTAGAAGATATGGTGCAATCACTATCTACATATTTCCATTTATACTTCTGAGAACGGAGATATCAGCTTTGTGGACTGCTTTTGCTGGTTTTCCGTTAAACTTCTGAAAGAAAAATAGGCCCAGTGACGTAGTTGGACTGATAAAGCTAGTTGCTTTAAGCGAAGCTCGGAGAAGATCACATAGAGAGAGAGAGAGAGAGAGAGGGGGGGGGAGAGAGAGAGAGGGGGAGAGAGAGAGAGAGAGAGAGAGAGAGAGGGAAGGAAGGATTGGGACAGAGCGACATATTGAAAGTTAGGAAGAGTTATAGGAAGATATGGAAAGATAGGGACCCCCTCGTACGGAAAGTTAGGAAGAACGAGGCGAGTGAATGGTAGAGCCAAGCTGAATCAGGGAGTGAGGGTGGAATATAGATGACGAGTGAGGGAAAGAGGGAGGAAGATAGAGGGCGAGTGAGGAAGATAAAGGGCGAGTGAGGGAGAGAGAGCTAGAAAGAGAGAGAGAGAGAACTAGAGAGAGAGCGATAACTAGAGAGAGAGAGAGAGAGAACTAGAGAGAGAGAGAGAACTAGAGAGAGAGAGAGAGAGAACTAGAGAGAGAGAGAACTAGAGAGAGAGAGATCCACGGAGAGAGTTAGAGAGAGACAGAGTTAGAGAGAGACTAGAGAGAGGGAAAATGACTTAGGGAGAGTGAGTGGCGTGAATGGTAGAGCGAAGGTGACCCAGGTTGTGAGGGCGGGAGATAAAGAACGAGTGAGGAAAAGAGAGGGGAAGATAGAGCGCGAGTGAGGGAGAGAGAGCTAGAAAGAGAAAAACTAGGGAGAGAGAAATCTACCGAGTGTGACACAGTTAGAGAGACACAGAGTTAGCGAGAGGCAGCACGAGTTAAGGAGAGTGAGTGGCGTGAATGGTAGAGCGAAGCTAAACCGGGGAGTTAGTCCGGGAGATAGAGGACGAGCGAGGGAAAGGGCGGGGAAGATAGAGTGCAAGTGAGGGAGAAACAACTAGAGAGAGAGAGAGAGAACAAGAGAGAGAGTATTAGAGAGAGTTATCTAGAGAGATAGACAGAGTTAGAGAGAGACAAAGTTAGAGGGAGAGAGCTGGCGAAAAAGCTAGAGGGAGGGCCAGAGGGAGAGGGCGCGAGTTGGAGAGGGAGAGATAGAGAGCTAGATAGAGCAATAGAGATAGGGAGAAAGAGAGCTAGATAGAGCAATAGAGATAGGGAGAAAGAGAGGAATAGAGATATAGCGAGAGAGATTTAGAGAAGCAGAGTTTTACAGATTAATGGAGAGAGAGATATATGGATATATAGATATATGGATATACATATAGATAGATGGATATATAGTTAAATGGGTATATAGATAAAGGGTGAGAGAGAGGTAGTGGGAAAGGGAGAGATAGAGGGGAGAGGTAGATAAAGATAGAGTGTGCCATAGAAAGATAGGTAAAGAGATAGATATAGGAATATGGATAGCTATGGTGAGACGGAGCATGTAGTAAGATGGGGATTGAGATTCAGAGAGTGGGGCAGATATGGACAGGAAGTTAAAGAGATGCAGTGAGATATATAAAGAGAGCTAAAGAGACAAAAACATAGGTGAAAAAGAGAAGGAGTAATAGGGAGGGAGAGACAGACTAAGAGTGTAATAGAGATTGCGAGTGAGTCGTGAGATTGAGTTCGAAAGATATTGAGCAATAGGGACATATCTTGACAATGGGAGAGGAATAAATGGAGACTGAAAGTAATTGAGATATAATGAGATTGGGATATGCTGGGGAAGATATTACAATGATTAACAGCAAATTGATTGTTCGAAGTTTCTGTTTTCATAACGTACAAGATTCTATGATTTTCAGCTATCCAGTGATCGAACAGAAAATATATCTGAGCAGTTCTCACAGGGAATATACCAAAGTAAATAGGGCCATTTCAAGCAATCGTAACTAGTTTCTTAAGAATGATCCCATTAATACATAATTTAGAGTTGGTTTTAAAGGTCAGCAGCTTCCTTAACGCCGATGGAACTCATCTGCAATAGTAATGTAAAAAATGTGTGTCAGCCCACTATCTTCTATTAATATGTATTCGATTCTATTGCCACACTTCGGAGGTAATGGCTAAGACCCAGAATGTAGAGAAATTTAACTTGAGACTCTTCTGTTTACTTTGGTAATTACAGTGAGTTTCTAATCATTTGATGTGCTTTTCGATGATTTACTTGTACTTGCAGAAATTCTTTTGTTATTTCTGAGACTTTTAATAGTTTCTTGAAAAAATGAAGTGCCACTTGAGCTGCCCCTGTTCTCCTGTCACATCAGGCAGTCTCTCTAAACGGCAGGTCAGGCACGTCCGTCGCTGGTCCGTTTATAGTTTTTACGCGCAACAAATTTTCCAGCAAATAAACACGTACACCTACTTTCGCGAGCTGCCACCGCAAACGAAATTATGCTGCAAGCCGAAGACGGTGCGATAAATTCACGCATGCTGCGCCTCACACACACCCCTCCAGAGTGGCCGTTGCCAGGCCGAAAATGCAATTTTCATTTTCCGCGCGGCTGCCGGCGCAGGCTTATTGCATTACTCACCTAGGCATATATTGACTTTTTCACGCAGATTTTTCGTGCAGTGCATTGCAGTAGCGAGTCACAGACGCTCACCTCGTTCGGTTGCCGGCTGGGCAGATTGCCGGCCTGTTTGGCCGCACAGCCAATGCGCATGCGCAGCCTGCATGGGTCGGTCTTGCTTTGCGTGCGCGCAGTTCGCTTAAAACGAAAGCTCCGCGCAGAGAGTTTTGCTCACTGCCGCTCTGCGTAAGATAAAATGTAACCTGTTGCGCATTTGACGGCGGTGGCGGTGGCGGCGGTCTGCGCAAAAGGCGCAGCAGGTGGTGTTGGTGATTGTTTGATTTTATGCGTGCCGAATAAAGATTTTTGCCAAGGAATTATTTCACAAAACGAATGAAAGTCGAGTTTCGTGGCATTTGTTATTTTATTGTAATGTGCGTCAGTGCCCGAGTACAATGCTTTGAATGAATTGTGAGGGCAATTCGCATACCACAAAAAAAATCGTTTCTTTTATAGCCTGCAATTTTATATTCAAGAGGATTTCGAACTCTCTGCCAGTACGAGTTTGCCGGTATTTTATCGCAGAAGGCATTCAATTACGGGTCGTTTGGAAACCTGGTTACTTCGTAATTTTTAAGGTCAAGACGTAAGATTATTGCTCGGCGGTGTTAAGTAAAAGTTGAACCTTTCATCGGTCAAACTGAAAAGAAGATCTAATGAGGATGTGGTCGTCCCGTAATTAAAGTTTGCATAGAGACTAATGTGGTTCTTGTATTCGACAATGAATTTCTGGAAAGAAAAGAAGAAAGTGCGAGAGGCCCACTCTGTGAAATGTGGATAAAGACAGTCGATTGAGAAACGAACCAAAGGACAGTCGATTGAGAAACGAACCAAAGGACAATCGATTGAGAATCGAACCAAAGGACAGTCGATTGAGAAAGGAACCAAAGGACAGTCGATTGAGAAACGAACCAAAGGACAGTCGATTGAGAAACGCACCAAAGAACAGTCGACTGAGAAACGAACTAAAGGACAATCGATTGAGAATCGAACCAAAGGACAGTCGATTGAGAAAGGAACCAAAGGACAGTCGATTGAGAAACGAACCCAAGGACAGTCGATTAAGAAACGAATCAAAGGACCGTCGATTGAGAAACGGACCAAAGGACTGTCGATTGAGAAACGAATCAAAGAACATTCGATTGAGAAACGAACCAAAGGACAGTCGATTGAGAAAGGAACCAAAGGACAGTCGACTGAGAAACGAACCAGAGGACAGTCGATTGAGAAACGAATCAAAGAACATTCGATTGAGAAACGGACCAAAGGACTGTCGATTGAGAAACGAACCAAAGGACAGTTGATTGAGAAACAAACCGAAGAGCAGTTGTTTGAGAAAAAAAACCAACTTATGCTACGTGGGAAGGTTCCCTAGGAATGTCTTTGTTGACACCTTATGCTGAACTAAGAATTGAATCATCAGAAGAAGACTCGAAGAGACACGTATAATTTCTTTCTTTTCGTCTTATACAAAATTTCACAGTCCACTCAGTAACAATTATTATAATATTATAACTATGATTATAACTTTTTAAACACACTAAAGATTCCTTTAATGTTTCTATAATGGCTGTAGAAATTTAGGAGCTCACACTCCGCTATCAAGCCCTGCCTTTTAATAATCCTAATAATTCCTTCAATTTTCATATACAAGTAGTTTAGTGTTCTAAGCTTTTCAGTGCTGTTACGAGTTCCAGTTTCGCCTCTTATGCTGCTCTTGTGCCTCTAGGAGAGAAGTGCTGAGAACTCACTGAATTGGTGACTGCGTTTCCGTCAATTCTGCACCAATTACCTGGGAACTCAGCAGAGTTTCCCTGCCCGCAGCATTGCAGTGAAGTGCGGCCTCTGACATAATGGAGACGGTTGTTGCCATTCATAGTACGAGTGCCGAGCGTCCCTTGTACTCGTAACAAAGCTTGCAATTTGGGTTGTTGCCAGCATATTCTCAGCTACTCGTGGCTGAGCAAATTATAGTGCGGCTAATAACTTCCGCCTGTAGACTGTTATTTCTAGTGGCACTGCTTGCCCCGCGGTTCTCTGTGGTTGCTGTCTCCACAGTCGTATGGTCTTCATCTGTCTCCTCGGATTCAGAGTCAAGCTGAACTTCTGCTGCTCTTGCACTTGGAGCACAATTGCTATAAATATTTCACTCCGTGGTGTTATTGTTTAATTTGCGCTTGCATTGTGCACGGCTATTAAACAAACACCGTAATTGTCTGTCGTGTGCCCCCAAAGGAGGCTGCTTATCAGCGATTTCGCATCTGAACACAATTTTGAAAATTTCATTTGTTTGTGGTGTTTTTTTTCGGAATTTAATTAAAATGGTAACTTTCCTTTTATTTGTTTATTAATTTCATCGCACATGCTTACATGGCAGCGGAGGCGATATTTCACTAGCAACAACAACAACAAGAACAGCGGCACACTGCACGCCGAACTCCCACCCAAGCCATGCAGCGGAGCCGTTTGCACTCGTGCTCGCGAACTACCCAAATCGCTTACAACTTACTTTGCCGTGTGCTGCGGCTTTTATCGCAGCGAAAAGATCGCTTTATGAGCCTGCGATAAAAATGGAGATTTGCACCGAAACGCAAATTCACAGAAATAAATCCGCGCCTAGCTTCCAACCGGAGAGCATGGCAGCAAAAAAATAAAAGGAAAAATGCGAAAGAAAAGCGAATTTGCGGGCGCTGCTCGGCCACTTGCAACTGGCGGCTGTTGCTGCGAGTTATGCTTTTCCCCAGACATGCACGAGAGTGACGTTAATTATTTGCTCATATTTTTCACTTTTATTTCTGCTCCGAGCTGATGCCGATGCTGCTGCAACTGCTGCTGCTGCTGCTGCTGCTGCTGCTGCCACAAACGAGTAGCAGCACCCCGGTTAGTAAGTAAGTGTATGATAAAATGAAAATTTCGAAATTCAATTTAATTGGGTTCAGCGTGGTTAACAATCGGCATCGGCTCCGCCAACTGCGCATAACTAACTCCCGCTCTGTCTGCTCCTCGCTGCGAGTACTTTATCCAGCAGCGATACCGGGTACGTACGAGCCGCATTGCGCTCCATTGCAGTTGGACATGGCATCATGTCATGCAAGGGCTATTGTTATTATAATTGTTGTTGTTATTGCTTGTTGCTCTGCTGTTGCTGTGCCGTGTTTAAGTGTTGAGGCTTAAATCAATTTTCCAGAAATTTCTGTGCGCATTGAGTGCGGCAATTGTTGCCAACTGTTAAATGTCAATTTCGTGATGCACGTAAAAGTGGATTTTCCTCCATTGACAGTTATTAAGGAAATTAAAATATGAATAAAATTTGAGATATGATTTTCTGTATTCGCGATAAAAACACTTTAATTTCAATTTATTTGACTGCCCATTTGCCCAATTAGCATGCGGAAAATTGCTGTCGATATAGAAAAGACTTGGGTCCACTTCCTGCTGTCATCCAATGGCATTTGCATATCTTCCGTGTGGGTTTAGAGTACCACTATTTCAGAAAGTGTATTCAAGCCGCGAGTAGTTCTCTTTGTATATCTTTGTATATCTGTTTAATACCCTTCCTAAATCGCTATCAGGCTTTTGAGACCTAGCGTAACTGTTAGGTTAGGGAGGTGGTTTGAGTGAGTAAAAATTTCACACTCTTGGGTGGTGCGTACCTCCTCGTATCTTTTTGAAGATTACCCCTACCTACGGAAAAAAAGTTGTATACAAGTTGTGAAGCAATTGTCAGAAGCATTTGGAGATAGGTTGAACCCATAAGGAAACATGAACCTATCCATATTTTGGTCTCTGTATATGGAAAGGATAGCTTCAAGCTCCATTTTATGTGTGGTGGATGGGAAGCCATATATTGATAGAGATGTTGAACAAAGGCTTTTATGGGTATTTTAACCTATTCACACTTTCCTTCTGATATGTTGAGAAGATATGTTCAAATTCTATATTATGTTTTGAGCAAAAGGAGAAGGGTTATAAAGGGTTTTCCAAAAGAAACGCTACAAACGTAAATCGATAGTGACAGCAAACGACGCCATATTTGTTCCCGCTCGTTTGACATTTCTCTTCAGTAAGGTTTGCCATTTCATCATGCAAAGATATATGAGCCAACAATGAGTCGAAATTATTAAAATTTACTACCGAAATTCGGAGTCAGTCGCCTCAACTTTAAGAGCGCTACGTCCAATTTATGATGAGACTCATTTATTTGAATATTTCTCGGATATATACAAATTGGAGTCAATATTGAACTCGCTGCAACTGCCCACTCAACAAAAACATCATCATTATAAGCTTCTAATCTGTCACCTGGGAGGTCGAGGTTCAACTAGGATCGTCGAGCGAGCAATGATGAGGATGATGGTGAATCTGTCACCATTCGAGGGGAATAGATTTTGATGGGACTTAGGTTTATATAGTTATGTTACAGGATTATAGGTTTATATTATGTTATATATAGATGAGTGGATTTGGAAATTTATATAAAAGAGTAAATAGTTAATTATTTATATTCGTTGGAAAGAAACTTAATAACATTAAGAATATAACAGAATATCGTTGAAAGGACATCCTTGGCCTTGTTATGTTGAGACGCGTGCGTAAAGTCCCATTTTCCACGATTTTTTCTTATAAATTAGGTTACAGTTCCTCCAATACTTTTCAACTTATTCTCCTTTACATTTCTAATTGCTTCTGGTTAGTTTTTATAGATGAGAGTTAGCTCCACAAGAAGAATTCTAATGACATAGAATCCCAACATCTTGGTGGTCAGTTGATATCACTGTGTCGCTAAATGATGATATCTCTCAATTATTCAGTAAATATGTCAAACATTCAGCGTGCAGTATGGCACATTGAGAAAACTTGTGTTGGGCAAAGATTCCGTTTAGATGGACAGTCTCTAAAAGGATCCAAAACAAATGTATCCATAAAGGTATGCGAAATCCTCATTTCCAAGGAATTGAGAGATTTAGGATCTGCTTCGCTTGATTGAGCTTCACGAACATTCGTTAATTTACCTACTGCAGTAACGATTGTATGAAATCTGTACTTCAAAGATGTGCGCGAGGATAGTTGTACCATAAATTGCCCCTACTAAGAAACCCTAAACAGACAATCCGTTAACAAGGAGGCAAATGAATTCATACGACAATGAACCCAAGGACTTAATAGACGCTTACAGATCCTTATTTTCCCACATAGACCTGGAACCATAACTGAATGTTAGTGAATCTTCATATATTGGACGTAAAGATACGAGAATTAATTGAAACTTATCACATTGAATGAAGTTCTTAACGGTGTTATACGGTGAAAATTCTTCATGAACTTGGTTCAATATAGTTTTTGTTTGGCACAGCACATTAGTGGCTTAACGTGATTCATACTGTCTCTATCTGCTGTCTAGCGAAACCATAGACAAGAGACCGAACTTACAATAATTTGCGGGGAAAGAATTCTCTGATAAATTTACCTTAAGCAAATTTTTGGAGTTTGTACGAACCTGACCATCACATCTTCACATTATGAGCATAGTTTTTAAGTGATGTTTGTGAATGGACTATCAAAATCACTCTTCAACCAAGAAGTTAAGATAAGACAAGAGTTTCCTGAAAAAGTCGTGATTATTTATCGATGAATTTACTAAAATGTCATTGCTACTTCTATTCTACTATCTTCTATCTACTTCTACTATAACCCTGGTATTTGTGACACTCGACATACCTTCTCTACTTGTGGACTTCAATATCCTTAAGATATTTTCAACTATTAATTAGAGAATGAACTAAAAGTCACAAGACTCTAATTGGTGAAGGCAGACATTCATTAAAATTATTGTTACTTAGCTGACATGCAATGCACTTGTATTTATCAAGTAATAATCAGCATGGAGCCGTAGTTAATTGACCTTACGTGTGGGTGAAAAATGCCAACACTTGAGCTCCGCTTAATGAAGCAAAACTCCTCAGCTTGAAGACCAATATAAAAATCGTTATGCCACAATAAGAAAAATCTGTGCAGACAAATCTTTTTGACAGCCACTCGGCGAGCCTCACTGCGGCGGTGTTAAAGTTTTCTTTATTGCGGCAGGAACAGCAGCAGCAGCAGCAGCAGCAAAGGTACGAAGACACGCTTCAAACGCATTATTCCACAACAAATCTTGTAAAATTCTTAACAAGTTAATAAAATTTATAGCAGCACATAAGAGAGAAAAGTTGCTGGCTCGAGTGTGGTGTGTGGAAAAGTGGAAAAGTGTAAAACTAGAGACGCATCAGAAGCAGGAGTTAAAGCCTAAGAAAAATCAGCAGCAGCAGCAGCAGCAAAAGCAGCAAACGCAGCAGTATAAGAACTGCCTCCCGCTCTTAACCAGCGTTGGAGCTGCAAATAAAGCAGTTGTTTGTCTATAAATGCGGTTATTTATGGTCAGCAATAAAAGTTCCATTCCTCGGCTCGGCTACTGCATTGGGAATGGAATTGTGGCCGACTGTCTGAGACGGAGTTTGAGTCGGAGTCCGAGCCTGCGTCTGGACTACTGGTGGCTAGTGGCTAGTGGCTCACCAGCCACACTCGCACTGGCAATTGCCACTGCCACAAGCTGCCTGCTGCCTCCTTTAACTGAAAATATGGTTGGCCTATGAACTCTTAAACGCTTTTGGTTAAGAGTTTTAGCTTGGATTTTCTCTGCACTGCTCTCCACTCCACTCCATTGCACTCCATTTTACTTCTATTTTGATTTTTTGTTCTGTTTGGTTGTTAACTGTTTTAGTTAAAAATGCAAGAATTTATTGATTTGATGGTGTTGTCCGTTGATAAATGTTGCCAGATTAAATGGAGCAATAAATCAACACTAGGGGAAACGTTTAGTTTCACTTTGACTTGTTGTGGAAACGCTCAGCTCGGCTCTGTGAGTAGTCAGAGAAATCTTTTACCTTTTCTATACAGGACTTATGCATACTATATATACCCGTATTAGAATATATAATTTCCTTCAGCTGATTTCTCCATGACTTACATGAAAAGTTGCGCTTGCCCGCCATTCTGCCTACTCGCGTAACTGCCTGTCTTGGTCTGCCAGCGCAACTACTCAAACCACGCGCCGCTTTTGAGAAATCTGCAGAACCATTCATTAGCATCCCCTTGGGTCATAAGCAAAAATAATCCACCCCACTAAAATGCACACGAGATCGCGAGCAAAAAAATAAAAACACAACAAAATAAAATGTAAATTTTCAACTTGAACTGAACCCAACAATTGAAATTCTCCACCATTTTTTTCTTTCATATTTTCCTGCATTTTCTTATAATTTTTCTTGCGAGTTTTGCTATTTTTGTTGTTTGTAGATATTGTTGTTGTTGTTGTTTATACATGTTGTTGTTGTTGTTGTTGCTGCCTATAGTCTTTGGTTTTTGGCTCTGGTCATATGCATGATTAAAGCTCACTGCTGTACAAGCAGCAGGCAAGACTAAACCAAAAAACCAAGACGGATACCAGCAATCAGAGTAATACCAGAGCCAGACCGACTTGCGGAACGTGTTTATCGCTGCGTATCATGGGCGAACATCCTTGACTGAATGCAACTGTTAGAATCAATTTATACAACTTTGCAGAATTCATGGTGGTAGTGGCAGGAAGTTTGTCTCTTATTATATTAGGAATTATATAATGGTGTTCCAGAAAGAACTTTTGATATTTACCTAACTTAGCAACCTTACTTAGTGAATCGGAGGTGCGTTGTGGCGCGGTGGTATCACAATGGACCCATGGTGGTCTGAGTGAGCTGGTCCTTGAACTGGCTGCCACATTAACCTAACCTAACCTAACCTTACCTACAGTAGCACCATGAGGACTTACCTACAGTAGTACCATAAGACCTTTATGTAGGGCTAACTTCTAGAAGCACCTATCTGCATGTAGTCCTTATAACTTATATATGTATAAAGAATTATTAATATTAATAGAGAGCAACTTCAGTACCTTAACAAATACGCTCATCAGCGAGAATGGAAACATGTTGTTGAGTTGAGGCAATTGTGAGATTTCATTTGATAGTGCAACTTAGCAACATGTTTCCCTTATAGCTGACGAAGACAATCAAAACACCAGCATGTTAAGTTGTAAGCTATGAATTATAATTGTGAATGATAATTATCAATTAGATTATATTATGAACACATGGATCTGCTGAGGAAATAACAGTGAAATTTAATTTCTCTTCAATTCGAAAGACCTTGTTTCTAAATAGTATTCAGACAAAGTAAATTATATAAAGTGTGTTGTGCTTTGACTGCTGTAGTAAAAAAATTACCTTGCTCACGGCTGGATATAATCAAATTTTTTACCGGCTCTATTGTTATATCTAAATTAAAATCATGATTATTTTTGAGATGGCATGGTTTCGGTCCTAGAATAACTGTGTCAGTCAATTGTGGAATATAAAATCTTGCACCTGGTTGCCTTCGAGCCGGATATAGTAACGAATCCGTTTAAGAACATCTTACATGGTTCATTAATTTCTTCATCTTTCTTAATTTTTTGAATTTTGTGGAAGATATTATGGCGATTTTTCGTCGCATATTGGTTATTTATAACCAAAGCAAAGGCCCTTACTTAATTGATAGGCCCTTAGAATTCTGTGTGTTCGCACAAAAAGAAGTCTGGTGGCTTGTAAGCCCGGGATAAACACCATAATTCGGTAATAGATAAGACATGTGTATAAAAACCCACACAGCAACATGTTCTTGAGATGCGCTGATGAGAAACTTATAGGAATATTTGTATTCAGCAACATTTTATTGAGTTGCTTTGGCGATAAACAAACATGACTAGCATTGCTCAGGAACATGTTTCTGAGTTGCATTGGCCTTAAAAATGTGGAATTAGCTGTACTAAGCAACATGTTTCTGAGTTGTGCTGACGATATACATACATACAACGCAGGACTGGCTCTACTAAGCAACATGTTTCTGAGCTGTGCTCACAATATACAACGTTGGACTGGCTCTACTATGCAATATAATTCTGGCTTGTGCTGGCAATATAAAACAAAGTACTACTAAGCAGCATGTTCCTAAGATGCTCTGCCGATAAACACGCAGGAAGTTTTGTAGTCAGCAACATTTTATCGATTCGCTCTGGTGCTACACAAATGGGACTGACACAGCTCTGGAACATGTTTCTGAGTTGCATTAGCCTTAAAAATTTGGGTTTGGCTCTATTAAGCAACATACTCCTGAGTCCCGCTATCGATAAAAGGTGCGCCACATGATCCTGAGGTGTGCTTTTGATATACAAGTAGGACTGTCTGTACACACCATGGATTTTCTTTTGACGATGGAGTGCTTTTTTATAGAAATCACCACAACTTCCTACAAAATAGCTCACAGGGAACATTTCATTTCGCAATGTAGTCACACTTTCAGCGAACCCAGTCATTTTCAGAGAACCCAGCTCCAAGTTAAACGCGTTCGTCATCCCAGTCTGGACACAGTATGAGACTCCAACGCCGACATCTTGTTTGCGCTGCCATAAGCGAAATCATAATGCACAGATACCATCAGAGTGGGCTGCTTGCTGAGTGCCGGCGACACGGTGTTCGCGGAAAAGAGAGAAAGGCGCATTACGGCGCGCTGGAAATTATACGTTTAGGATTGGGCACAACAGAACAACAAAAGCAACAGCAACGGCAACAACAACAACAACAACAACAACAACAACAGCAGCAGCAGCAGCAGCAGCAGCAACTACTACAACAACAACAAAAACAACAGGAACGAAAATAAAGAGCATCTATCAGTTTAACGCCTTTGCCTGCAAGTGTTAAATGAATGGCGTAAATGTTAAGGTTAGGGAAATGCGGCTTGGCCAGCGAGACCACAAAATTTAGCAGTACTCGTAAAAAAGTAAATAAATAAATGAATAAAAATTAATTTTAATTTGTTGTCTTGGCAATTGTTCAGAACATACAACATACGCTTAATTGTTGTTGTTGCTATTGTTGTTGTTGCTGTTGTTGCTGCTGCTGCTGCTGTGTTTTTGTTTATGATGCCATACATTTCCGTTTTGTTTTTTCTTATGAATTCTGCTGCTTTTTTGGTGAATTTGAAGCCGCACTTCAGCATAGCAATTTCTTTGCCGAAGGTGTTAAAACGCTTTTCCCCCACACTTCCTTCCCACTTTCCACTTGGCGCTGTCCACTTGAAGAGCGTTGTGCAAATGGATTTGCAACTGTTTTGCATAAACGTGATTTTCTTTCTATTCTATTGCGCGGCAGTTGGCTTTTCATTATGGCCGCTTGGCAGAAGGGGTCGCGGCAGACGGTTTGTGGCGTGTTTTAAAATATAATTTTTTCATAGTCGTGTTATTTAAGTGAATGGCGGAAAATAGTTTGAAGAAATTATTAATTTTGTTGCTGTTGTTTTTGGAGTCTTTGTTTTTGTATTTCATGCCTTTTGCGAGCACACTTTCAGATATGCAATTCAAATTTTTGTGACTTTAGCCGTTAGTCATCTACTTTTTTTGCTTCCTTTTTGCTCAGTGCATGTTTTTGTGATTGTTTTTGTTGTTGTTGTTACATTGGCCACTCCATCAAATTGAATTGTCTGAAGTGTAGAAAATTGTACACAACAGCGAACGTTGCGAAATGATGAGTGAATTTTCTCACAGCAGATTGCGGTGATTGATAAATTTCAGGATTATCAGAGCTGAGGGCTCCTCAAAGGAACAATTTCTACTTGTGTCGAAAAATATTTCAACTTTCCCCAAATTTCACACGTTTCACACGTGACTGAAAAAACCAAATGGATTGTGCTTTTCAATGAAACTGTCACACGGGGGGGTTTATCACAATTGCTGGGCAAGTGAGAGTCTTCTAGTCAAGAGAAGCTTGAAACAGAGTATTCTGCAAGCTATTTGTTTATAGGATTATGGGGGGATAGGATCAAAACTATGGACTAGCACTGCCCCTTGAAGAGATCTGTTCTTCTGCCCTTTGTAGATACGCGGAGATAAGACAGAACTTTCCTTAGTAGGGAAGTTGATAACAGTCGACTTCCTTTAGTTAATGGATGCTTAAGTATTCGAGGCTTTTTCTGGGTATTTTTTAAGGAATTAAGAGATTGATTATTTATGTTCGGTGGTATCACAATGGGCCATTATGTGTGCTCAAGTGTGCTTTTGGCAAACTAGGCGGCCACTCCTACCTACATACCTATGTTCGGTGTACATCAATTATTTTGTTGTGCAAATGTCCAAAGCAGAACATTATTATTATAATTTAATTTAATTAATAAATAATTAATAGTAATCATTTAATTAATAATATTTCTGCTCTTTGTTCTTTCATTTATCATTTTGCATTAAATTAGTTACAAGTTTCTACTAAAATGTCGCAATATCGTCGGTTATATCGTTCTTGCCACCTATTTTCGCTTCCGGTGTTAAGATTTCTCGCATTTGACCGATACTCTCATATTTCTCAGGTCTCAGCTCCTTTAAAATTTGGTGGATTTCTGACTTTATTAACTGCAAACGCTCCTAAGACTCCTTAGTCACCTCTGCCTTAGGTTCACTTTTACACTTTCGGACTGCTCTTAACCACCTTCCCGACAGGTAGTCAAACTAACCTCTGCACTTACTCGTAAGCCCCCAAACCTTTTTGTGTTTAGCTTCAATACACATCTCAGTTAATCAATCAGCATCAATTTAAAAGCAATCAAAATTGCCACATTGCCGCATTTTTCAATTTGCCTCCCATTAAAGCCGGCGAAAATAAATGCCTTCGACGTGTTAGAAACGCTCAAATTACTTCAATGAAATAAAATAATAAATAATTTAATAATAGTTTTTAAGAGTTTATAATTTAACCAAAAAATCACCAAAACTGAAAAACAAAAGCAAAATAATAATAATCATAAAAATTGTGCCAAAACATTTTCGGGATTTTTTCTCGGAGCACTCTGATACTGGATAAGCGGTTTTTTCTTTGCTTAACTGCTGATTTTCATGCAGCTTCTTGGGCAATAATAAAAACGAAGGAGAAAAAAATCAATGTTTTCTTTTTGTTTTTGGCTAAAGTAACGTTGAGAAAATTATAATTATTAGCAATGGTCACGATTGTCGAAAATGCAACCCAAGGAAAAGTTCGTGCTGCAGAAATTCATTCCCATTTGCTGGCCGAGGTAAACACAGGCCGCGTTTACTGCCTGCCAGTCTGTGCATGAGGCATGTCATTAATTGAGCAAAAGTAGTTGATAGAGGAGCAAAAATGCGCACCTCCAAATGACTCCGAGGGAGGGGTGCGGACTGTTAATAATTCAAATGTATATAGTGCAAATATTGATTCCTACGGCAATTGGAAGACTTCGAATAAGCAGAGAGCATTTTAGAGGACCCCGTGAAAGTTCTTCCAAACAAGCAGTTGTGAGAATCCAGAACAAATAGTTGGAGCCATGCTTGGCAACATAGAAAGAAGTGGTAACGGGAAGTTAAGGTGAAATGGGTGGTATTGAACAAAGATAACCAGGCAAACTGATATGGAACAATATTGGTATATTATATATCATGCTTGCTATCGTGGAGCAACAATTAATGGTGGACAGGGGAGCGTTTATTTTATTTGACATTTGGAGAAAAAATGCAATCACTGACAATAAGACACCAGGAAGTGTAAAAAATCAGTGCAATCTTGTAATGTTGCAGAGAATGGAACGACTGAGAACATTAACAGCAATAGAAGAAGAAAAAAACGCTGGTCAGTTTAAGGAACAATCTTTTAGAAGTCTTTAAGTAGAGAAACTTTTGGAAAAGAAGTTACAAGAAAAGAAAGCATATGAAGAGTTGGGATAAGAGATTGGGAGACTTGGCACTGATTTGAGAGATCCTCCGTTTAAGTTGCCCAGTGTATATTTTCTAAGGTGCCAAGAGATCATCTGTCTGGGACTTTGGCCAACGACAATATAAGAAAAAAACCAACACTCGTCTGAAAGAGGGCAAGAGAGTTAGCAGGCAGGGCTTCGTTATAGCTAATAATAGAGTAAATTCAGTCCAGTCTTTCCCTCAGCCGACACCTAATGTGGTTGAACAAAGGCGAGCATAGGATTCTAAGAATTTCCACTCGATTTTCATTGCTTTGGTGCTTTTAAGCTCTGAGAGTCTAGTTTATAATATATCGCCAAGAAAGCCGTAACATTTTCGGATATAGCAGCCACCTTCTCGTTACCTGGATTCATAGTCTGTGTGTCCTGGAGAATAAACCTTATAATAATTTAGTTTTAGTAGTTTGACCCATGGCTGACACTGCGACCTAAAAGATCTTTGGTGTCATACCTTCTAAATAGTTTGTTGAAGGACCTCATATTTTCTAGTCCTTGACTAAAATCGCAAAAGAAGCCGCTGGTGTACAAAAGACCTCCATAGATATATTTAAGGGTGTTATACACTGCGACCTGGAAGATCTATTGTGATAAATACCTCCATAGTCGGGCTTAATTGATGCCGTTCTTCCCTCAGCTTGATAAACCTAAATCCTTTTCAATATTTAAGTACATAGACACTCCCCGATTAAGTACGGAATATGAAGTCTGACACTCGGATACCTTAGGTTCGACTATTCGTACATAGGAGTGATCTCTTTATATCTTGAAATTCGCCTGGTTTACAGTGATATTAAGAATCATCCTGGTAATATTCTCATAGAAGCGTGTACGAGATTGATACACAAGTGGCCAAAATAGAGCATGAACATACAGTCCTGCTGTTTAAGTGGATGATCTTGAAAACAGTATAAGAGAACATTTATAACACCTCGACCTATTCCGTCTCGGGATATGTATGGAGAAAGAAATATTATACCTCTTTTCGACTTATCGTTACATTCCATATTACGAAGAGTTCGACGACATCGTTTTCTAAACGCCAGTCCACCTTCTGTTGTATCTCATATTGAACCAATTTCCTAAGAGTTTCCCGAAGAAACTCTCACTGACTCTTATCTGAAGTCTTTCCTCGGCTGTATTCATTGAGCCAGGGCCAGCAATTCCTCAAATAAGAAGGGGGAACATATTCGTTTACCACTGATTGGGTTTATTGTTCGCCTGAACTGGTACAGCATTTTGGCGTCTGGGCTTTTAGGTGCTGGTATGACATGTTCCCGCTTGGATTTTACACACACGCGTATATTTTATTTTAAATATGTCACCTCCACAAGCGCCCAACGGGGCTATAAAACTTTTAATGCACGATCGCCCTCAAAAATTCGATAATAATCGATCGCCGGACGACAAAGACAATGGGCGAAGTCGTAAAATCTCCACGAATTCCTCGCGTTTAGCTGTAAAATAAGTCATAAAAATGTGATTATCGCTTATTAAGCTGTTGGGAAGTGGGGAACAGAAACATACCACATCTCCATTAAATGGCTGTGCCCACATTTGGGGCTATCAAAACTGAAACAATAAAACGAATTTTAATTGTTAATCTTAATTTAGCATATTTGTAGTCAGAAGTTACTCTAGCGACACTTTTTGAGCGATTGGCATTCGCGGCGGAATTGAAATTAGATTTCGAATTCGAATTGGAAGGGGTTCACAGTTGAGAGTCGTTAAAGTAATTAACTTGGATATGCATATTAGGCGAGTTTTATGGGTGAATAGTTTAATTTTTATGACGCGTCACTCTTAACTGAGTATGTGTGTGTATGTGTGGGTATGTGCGAGGGTTTCATATCCACATACACACGTGTATACATCATTCCATATAATCCACTGAGCCCTAGGGTTTAGGTCGGTGCATTAGGAGCAGGGTTCCTAATGCGGGTATGCAGCAAGTTTTGTGGGAATTTTATTGCTTTATTGTTAAATATCTCTAATTTTTCCTTGTTCTGGTTTCTCGTAAACGTGTCTAGCTGTGAAGAGTAGGCTTCTATTGTAAGCGGCTAGTGCGGCACTTTCATCGAAACTAACGTTCCCACTGATCACTGCCTCATTTACACTTTAATAGCTCTTTTAAGAAGTAACATTCTCACCGAAGAGGAGGGGAATGTCAGTAAATTCCAGCAATGTTTCTTCAATATACAAGCATTTGATATGAATGAATTTCTCCGAGATTTCTGCAGAGTCTTCTTGACAAAATTCACAGGGACTTTGACCTGGTTAAAATGGATACCGATATGATCGAAGGATATATGCTTTTTCACTGATACTGGAAGCTCTGTGGTCCTCATTAACTTTTAAGTAACAATAGTTTGGCTGAATGAGACGTCTGTTTAGGTGGTATCGTTCAAGGCTGCTATTTCAACCTAAGCTGACCTTAGATAACCCATTATGGACCTATTTTCAGTGATTCCGTTGTATAGAATGGCCGGATTTCCATTATTGTAAATCTATAAAAATCTATAGATTAAATTACACTCCTTGACAAATATTCCCAATTGATATTCAATGTTGTATTCGCGTTGTACCATGGCCCAAAAACATGATCCTCAAACATTCTGGAGTGCAGGCAGGAATTAAGTTATTTTTATAAGCAAATGAGTTGCAGTCGGTTCTATGACTCAATCCTAGGTTCTCTGACCAATGCAAAGGGACATTATCATAAGTGTAATTTTGTATATTGTACTCTTGATAATATATCCCAGAGGGAAGAATGAAAATCCTTCAAAATTTCTTTCTAATTATGTTTCCCATGACATGTAATTAAAGAGAAAAAGAAGCCACACTCACAAAAGCTGTAAGTAAGTCTTTCACGAGAGACGTAATCCGAAAATACTGAATTTGGTTTAGTTTTAGTTTAGTTCCTGGGAATAATATTACGGCACCCTTGCAGAGGTGTGTTTACTATATTTAGAGATAACTCAGAAACAATTCCTAATTAGATTTAATCCAAACACTCCATCACTGGTATCATGAAACCTTGTACACTCCATCGTTAATATCATCGGCTGAACAACTAAACAACTGAGATTGTAGCACAGAGTTAAATAAAGCAGTTCCCTAGTCTTTAGTTTAAAAATACAGAGTACAGAGAACTCGACCCTATAACACTCCTTACATTGTCTATAAGCCTTAATATTAGATTGTACTGTGAGCGGGAGCTAGTTAGCAAGTCACTGCGGTCAAATATACCTATTTTTACAAATACTCCCCAAGTCTAGTATTCATTACGAATTCAGAGATTCCCTTAGGGGACTTGTCAGTAATATCTGACGGTTTTAGGAAATGGTTACCTAAGTACCGAAGCCGGGTCCATATGAGACCATTACAGTAACAAAGCAGATGTTCAAGTGTTTCCTCCTCTTCATTACACAACCTACACAGGTCATTTTGGGTGATTCTTATGCTGTATTGGTGTTTCATTGAACTCACATATAGTGAGAATGATGGTCACCTCGGAAGACTCCTACAGATTCTGTATGGAGGAAGAGGAGACGTCTTTGCATGTGTTGACATAATGTCCGGCTCTCATGCACACCAACAGGAAATACTTGGGATTCTTCCACGGCTCAGCCAGTGGCGTGAAATCTCTGGAGCCGAAGCTTGTCATCACGTTTATCCAGAGGATAGGACTCAAAGATGTACTTTCAACTTCTGATGGGGGCACAATAGATCGAAAGTCGCGGTGCTTTAAATTCCCTACACACAATAATAATAATTCATTATGTGTCAGTGCCCAGTCAAAAGTCCCAAAGTGAAAGTGCGTATACCTCACCGAGTCAAGCTCAGTATCTCTTTAGTTCTTTTGAGAGAATGGAATGGCATTAGAGTTTTAGCTACCCTAATATATTTTGTTTCCATCCAATATTGGTGTGATTTTTTTCCCAGCCATTCCTTAATCTCGTATTTTGTGGAGCTCCAAGGTAAGCCACAGAATGTTTCAGGTCCTGTATAGTAACTGGTTGCCCATTTTCTAGCGACCTCATTTGCCTCTTCGTTCCCCAAGCGTTAATAATACTTCCATGTTTGTCAACCAAAACTATATATTATACTCCGATGTATTTTGCCGGAACTTGGTTGAGCATCAACGAGTATGAAGAGGATTTAATGTACCGAAGAGTTCTATTCTGTAAAATTTGTTTTGATTTGTTCTGCAGCAAATCAGTTTATTGTATCTTCCATTACCACAACGAGCCATTGTATGTTCTTAAGTGTGCTTTTGCGTCGAAAGCTGCCACTCCTACCATCTTCCATTAAATACTCTCATAAACACTCTGTTTATTTTTGTTTAGAGAACTTCAACTTGTTTTGCCGATATCTATAAAAAAGTTTATGTTCATAAACTTTTCTATATACGATGATTTATGATTGATTTAGCTTAGGGAAGAAAGGTATCTTTACAAAACCCAACCATGTGGGTGTATTATACATCACTGCAGAGCGCTGCTCAACAATCTTTAACTATGTGGGTAGTTATTTCCTTCCAACTCTCTGTTGCTTAAGCTAAAAACAACATTAATTAAATGTGTATTTCTGTTCAAAACTAAAGCCGGCCATAAATTTGGGACATCCTCTGAGAGTGCAGAATGATTCACACCAAATTAAGTCGCCACTTAAACGAAGTTTATACTCGCATAATTCCCATCCTCGAGTGGGCCCGCGGGCATTTCAGTCTCAGCTTGTTTCTGTGTGCACCCACTCTACTCCTCAGTTAGCGCACGGCGTTTCCCCACTGCTGTAAATGCCTCTAATTTTTATGAGTGTTCGTATACACCCAACGACGTAAAGAGGTGGGGTATTTAAAAGTATCCCTTCGATGGTTTGCAATTTATGCATGCTGTGCTGTAAAACTTCCTTAAATGCTTAGAATTTTTTTTCGTCTTTTTGTGGAATTTAAGTTGGCATTCTTTGTTGTTGTGATTTTAGTTGCAGACCTCTCGGCAAAATGCCTTAATAAATTTCCATTTACCGTGGTGCTGCCTTTGAACTTTTAAAAGTAATTTCTATTATCAGCGCAACATTTCACTGCCACTTCATTTGAGTACCAAAAAAAAAAAAAAAAAAAAAAAAAACAAAAAAAAGAAGGAAAATAGGAAAATAATAATAAAAAAAAAACTTAGTTGCAAAAGAGAAAAACGACACAACATCGTCCAACAATAATAACAGCAGCGGCTGCAGCAACAACAACAACGACAACAACAACAACAACACTTGTTAATTGCTTTTAACTGCTTTAAAAGTAGTCAATGGCAGGCATTGGGCTCGCGCTTGCGCCTCGGCATGCTTAATTTCCAATTGCACTCTAAACAACATAACGCCTGCAATAAGATCAACCAAATAAAATAGTACCAGCGACTAAATGCACCGCGGACAGACGGACGGACGGAAGTTTGGAGGAACGCAGCAATGTGGGGCGGGAAGAGCACGGCTTTAGATCAGGCCAAAGCAGACCAGACCACAGCCGAGCAGAGCAGAGCAGTCCACAGCCGAGCAGAGCAGACCAGACCACAGCAGAGCAGAGCAGAGCAGAGCAGTCCACAGCAGAGCAGTCCACAGCAGACCAGACCACAGCAGAGCAGACCAGACCACAGCAGAGCAGAGCAGAGCAGACCAGACCACAGCAGAGCAGAGCAGAGCAGTGCAAAGCAAGTACTCACTTAAGTCATTTTCGCGGCCAACTCACGCGGCCGCCTGTTCGCCGTTTGCTGTTTGTCAGTTGCCAGTTCCCAGTTGTTGTTGCTGTTGCTGTTGTTGTTGTTGTGGCAAGTTACTTTGTGTACGTTTTGTTGTAATTTTCACTGGGAGCTGCTGCTGGTGTTTTTGTTGTGCTCGTAAGTTGGTGGCTTGGTTGGTAGGCTGGTTGCCTGCCAGCCAGCCTCGGCTTTATCAGCTCGGCTTCTTGTCTGCGCAGTGTTGTCTGGCATGGGTTCTACTTGCTTTATTTTTGTTTTTATTTTCGTTTCTATTTCTATTTATGTTTTTTTTTTTTTCTTTATTTTCATTTTATTCTTATTCTATTTATTTATTTTTTTTTCTGTTTTTTTTTTGTGTTATTTTATTTTGTTTCCCCCTTTAAAAGATATCACCTCGAAGATGAATGACTTTCCATTTTAAGTGACATTTTGCTAAGAGAAAAACCAAAGTCTCAGCGTCGTAGTTCTTTCAGCACTTGCCCGGCTCCGTTCTAGGCAGTTCTGTGCTGTTCGTTGCTGTTTTCGGTCTGTCTGCCCGGCTCGAAATTGCTTTGGTGCACACGTCCTCTGCACATTTCTAGAAGTGTGTACGGTTCGTTGTGGCATGTGGTTGTTGTTGGACGGGTACGGATAGTAGTAGTTGTTGTTGTTGTTGTTGTTGTCGTTTTAATAGCTTTACATATATTTAACACGCTCTCCTCTGCTGGAAGAATTCTAGTTGGAAATGTAAAAAGTACTAACTGCTGATAAGCTCACGTTGTTGCTGCTATTGATATTGCTGCTGCTGTTGCTGTTGTTGTTGTTGCTGCTGTTGTTGTTGTTGCTGTTGCTGTTGTTGTTGTTGCAGTCGCTTTACGACTTGTAGGCTGAAAAGCAAAAGCTTTTATGTTTATTTTCGTCTTTATCAGTTTTTAAATTTATGACATTTTCCTTACAAGTTCTCTGTGTAGTATTGTAATTGTTGGCCCTGAACTTCACCAGTAGTCGATAATTACGTGCATTTTTCTTCAACTTTCTCTTTATCGCCTCTCTTGTCCTCACGTTTGCATTTACGTTCAGTCGAAGAATGTTTTTTGTTTTAGATCATGTTTTGTTCCAACTGAGTAGGGAGCATATCAATTTGCAATTACTTGGTTTCTTTTCGTTTCAGTTTTTTTTCTTCATTTTCTGCTCTTTCTTTTTACATTTCTTCACTTTATCTCTTTCTTTTAACATTTCTTCTTTTCACAGGTTATTTTACCACATTCATTTTTAACATTTTCTTCAATTTTGAAATTTGTCCCTTTTTACGAATTTTATGATTTTTTAGTTTAATTATTTTGAATTGTTTTAGTTTATACTTTCAAATTGTTGGTGCTCTGATTCTCGACTAGTTGATAATTTGCTCCCGCCTAGTTGTTCACTTGCTCCCGACTAGTTGGCGATTTGAACCGGGTTTTATTTCCTTTCCTTTAGTTCGTTTTATTTCGCATTTGCTTATTTTAAAAAAATTTTGTAAAAATTGAATAATTTTAAAAAAAGTTTGTTTTGAGAGTCCACAAATTTTTGTGCTCAAGTGTGCTTTTGGCAAACTAGGCGGCCACTCCTACCTACCTACCTACCTACACAAATTTTTGGCACCATTTCTTTCATCTTCATGTTTTTTTCTTTTTCTTAATGATTTTTTTTCTTATTTCTTGTTTTTATTTTATTTTTAAGTAAAATTTATTTCATTTTTTTTGCATTTTCCTGCATTTTTTCTTATTTATTCTTTTTTGTTTCTTATTTTTCTCTCAAACTGGTTATTTTCTTTTAATGTTTCTTCCTGCTGTAAATCATGTTATTTTTATGTTTTCTCGTTCTTTTTTGAAACGTTTTTACAAGATTTTATATGAATTATGCATTCAAGTTCAATATTTGCATCTTCTCTCAAATAATATTCCTTAAAAGATGGTCTCAAAAATACTTCTCTCTAAATATTTTCCTTTTCGGGTCGAAGGTCTTAGTAAGTACTATTGTACACAATCCCCAACCCCTTCTAGACGTCATTAAATTATGCTACCATGTATAATAGTGATGACACATATTTACATCATTCATAGTGTTTTCATAAATCGTTCGGCGGGACGATGGTTTCTGACCTTGACATTCTATTCTTTCTAAACCTTCTTCTCATTGCTTTAAAACTTTACAGACATCATTCATTCACGATGGTTTCTGACCTTGACATAGAAACCACCCAACAAGCATCTAGAGGACTTTGAGTTCTTTCCATTATTATTATTATTATTATTATTATTATTATTATTATTATTATTATTATTATTATAATGGTGTAAGATATAATAATAATAATAATAATAATAATAATAATAATAATAATGGAAAGATCTCCAAGTCCTCTAGATGCTTGTTGGGTGGTTTCTATGTCAAGGACAGAAACCATCGTGAATGAATGATGTCTGCAAAGGTTTGAAATGCAATGAGAAAATTGTTTAGAAAGAGGCATTATTGAGACGTTGCCCGGGGTAGAATACGAGTCTGCGACACCCACACTCGTGGGTCTATCTATTCCATTCTATCTACATCAACCACCTGAGAGAAAAAACACACTATTTCCGTGTGGTTGCTGTAAATGTGGTTATTGCTTCGGTGTTTGAGTTCCACGACCTTTTCTCTGACCACGTCAAAGGTCGTAAAATGACTTCTGAGTAGGAATATTGTGTGGAGCGCCCGGTATGTTTATGTTACCTCTACAATCTTCGTGTCACTTTTCTAACAGAATCCAAAAAACTTTTGTTTTTTCTAATTAATTTCTGGAAATATTCCAGAATAATTCCGGTAGTGTAAATCTCACGTTGGCTGCGTTAGTCTTTTGATTTATGACACTGACTTGGAACATTTTACCACCGATTTCCCTCAAAAGCAACGCTACAATGCATTTTTTTATGAACTGCAGCAATTTACCAGTTAAACCGGCAGTGACAGGCCACAAAAACCATCCAGAGACATAACGAGACGCAAAGAGAGAGAGAGAGAGGGAGATCGAGGGAGAAAGAGAGGAGAAAATGTAAAAATGCAGTGCCAGGCGCTTTTCAAGGCGCAAGTTCAACGCTGCGCATTTCGAGGTTTCACACAAGTACACGCTTAAGTAGTCATTCTGTAAATTGATTTATTATATCAATAAATGGTAATTGAAAAACTCTGTTAATTAATCACTTAAAAAGCACCTTAATTTACGGGCGCAATCGCAAGTAAGCAGTCGGCAGGACAGCAGCGCGAACCAATCCGACAACCAGCCAAAGTCAAAGCCGGCCGGCCAGCCAACCAGCCAGCCAGTCAGCCCAGTCAGCCCAGTCAGCCCAGTCGAGCAGCGACGAAGCAACGAAGGAGGCTTTCAAAATGGCTCTACCGGCGCATAAACGCTTTGTTGGACTGTGGCAGCGCTGTGTGGCTGGCAGCGCATGCAACTTGCCAGCAGAAGCAACAAAAGTTCGTTTTAAAACAAACACATCCAATACGCAGATACACCGGCAGCCGCAGAAAAGGATATAAATTGTATTTCGTTAATTAAGCCATTTTGCGGAGCCAATAAAATTTGTAGGCCGCCAGTTGAGACGCGCTCGCGTTTCGTGTGAGTGCGCGACGCACTGCGACAAGCTTCCATTTCCTTCCAGTTTCTTCTTTCTTTCGACTGTTGTTGGTGTTTGCATATTTGTATATAATTTCAAATACTTATTTATGCAAATATTTACAACAACACCAACAACAACAACACCAACAACAACACCAACAACATCACCAACAACAACAACAACAAAAACAATGCCAACAACACCACAACCAACTCAGCCACGAAGAGTGCGTGTAAATTAAAATATTTCAACTGCAACACTTTTGTTCACTGTCGTCGGCCGCGCCTGTGACACATTTTAAATGAGTTTGCATGCGGTGCACTCAGGACAACAACGCTCTCTGTTGGCCATGGCTGCGCTTGTTGCTATTGTTGTTGTTATTGAGGTTGTACCATTTAAATCTTTCACGTGCATTTTGCGCGAATCCTGTGAGCATTCCTCTCCATATAAATTAAAAATTTTTAGTTTGAGTCTACGCAATTGCCTTATTGTGGTTGTTATCGTTGTTGTAGTTGTGCTGCTTGATAGTTTGGCTGCTGTTATATATATTATAATATATTTATATACGAGTATATATTTATTTTATTTTTATGTTTTATGTTTATAGTGCAAAGTCATGTTAATTTGCAAGTAGCAAAACAAAATTTATTGCGCTTGTTCGCTGGAAATGCCTTAATAAGCATGTGAAATGCTGCAAATCAGCTCAGGCGCGAATTGTAGGGAAATGGTGAGTTCATACGCACGAGCATTGATTAAACTTGGCGATAATCTGCACAACATTAAACCACAATAAACGACAAACACGGCCACATTGACAAAGATTAACAACTTTATTTTGCATTTAGTTTTTCTTTGCTAGGCATTTTTTGCGTGTAATTGACAAAGCGATAAAATGTCCTCCGCGAAAAAGCGGAGAGGGAAGTACTACATATATGTAAAGATACTATCACTAAACAAGGCTGAAGTAGGCGATGCGTTATATTGTAGGACAATGCTTCACACTAAGTCTATATAACTTAAGTGGGCGTAGGAGTAACACATCGTAGTTGTGTGCAAGGACCTCAAGCACAACAAGTTCATTTGCGTTTGACACGAAAATTTGTTTATGGTTAGAATCACTGGATTTTATCAAATACTATCAAAAAGTGTCTGTAAGTGTTGTTCTGGATCCATTGATTGTATTGCCTCCAAATTGGAATTGTAAAGTTATTCAAAGAATAAAGCTAAGAGAACACATACTTGTGTAGCTTATTTGAATAGTCGGTCTGACTGATTATAAACAATTGTTCTACCTACTTTTATAGAACTTTTGTTGAATAATTGTATCATTAAAATTACATGGCAATCTTTTTATTGTCTTCTTTGGACCTTCTGTCTCAGTAAACTCAGTCGTGTTCTTAACCTTGCTCTGCTAACAACATACCACGATATACTGAAGACATTAAATTCTGTTTTAAAATTAGAAACACGCGTTTTTGTTTAAAAACTTGAATGAAAGTAGCTTCATTTAATAGCAGTTTACTTGGGAAATAATTCACGAAGAGTTTGTTTAAAAGAGTTTAATTCAGTTTCTTTCTCTGTTCTAAATCACTTCTTACACTGCTACTTTCAAGTCACAACTGAACTGCTGTTCCGCCGGACTTCTGTATTCATTGTGTACTCTTTCGAGAACACTCCAATACATTCATGAAAGTGTGCGTTAATAACAAAGAGGTTGCACCACCTGACAATTCTACAGTTCCACCCCAGAGTGTAAGAGAAAGAGAAGATATCATTATTGTCTGAATTATAATGTTGTATAAGGAGAACAGGAGATCATTATTGAAAGTTATCGATATCATGTTTATAATTAAATAACTGAAAGTTTATTAACATTTCATTAAAAAGACTATTTCGTCATATTACCACAAATTCCAATTTGTAATACATTTGTATTGTTGGAATAGTCTGTGGCAATTGAGATTCTCCATTGTGTGTCACAACTAATAATCTTGAATAATGTTGTAAATGAATCGTATGTATCGTAAGTCCTGATTATGCGTGAATTATGGCATAGCATGGATATATTCTGAACATAAATTTAGCAATTTCCCCTTTGAATGATTGAATGCTGGAATAAAATCTATTTTATTCCCAATAGAACCAATTTTTGCTACTTGGTTTTATCCTTACCCTTCCTTTCACAACATAACAACTCTTAAGTTCTCCCAATACTATTTTATATGCACAATAAATCTGAAAAATTTCCTTAACTGACTGACGAATCAGTTGAATGGTTCTTAACTGACGAATCAGTTGAATGGTTCTAGAACTCCAGCAACAATATATCAATCACGGGTAACTAAAGGAGCCCAATCAGTATCCAGAATTTTCCATATGATGCGCTTTAGAACTTATGGAAATCTATGTACTCGTTCTATGACCTCGTAACTTTTTTAGTTTAGGACAGAAATGAGTAGAAGGACTCTTGAGAATGAAGTACAGAACCTCAAGGAAGATCTCTTTGACATATTGATGGCACTCAGGAACAAGAAACATCAGGGGATTGTCATATTATGATACTTAGATGCGTCCTTCGAAGTGCTTTTCTTCCATCATTTTCTTTAGATAACCACAACGGAACTGTCCATAATCGTATCTTCCCTGCATGATGGCATTTTTGCAGAGTCACAAAAATATTTCATTAAATGATGCTAAATAAATTACAAGACAATTCAATGTCATAGAATATCAAAGCTTGCAAATCAAGCAGTAAACGCAGTTGTCAAACAATTGACATTAGATGACGCGAGCTGTTAACCGCAACAGCTACAACAGTAAGAACAGCAACAGTACAACAACAAACACAACTACAATGCAATCACAATTTTAATTAAGATTAATTGAAAGCGATTGTCGCATTGATTGCTGCTGCTGCTGCTGCTGCTGTCAACAGCTGCGGTAGTTGTTGCATTGAAATTGATATGCCAGTCAGAGCAAAGTAACCACAATCACACACACACATGCATACACACTCTCTCACACACATAATGCCAACGATTTCTCAGTTCTAAGCCTCTTAATGGCACTGCGAGACACAAATGTTAGGGCAGGCTCGCATTGTGTGACAACAAAGTCTGAGGTTGTTAGTTTGTGAGTGAAGGGAAAAATTAATGAAAATGTCACTGGTATGGGACAATGTGAATCATGGGATGCTGTTGTGTTTAAACACGGTCAAGTTAACATAAAGCAAGAGACAACTGTGGGGTATTATAACCAGTGATGTCAACACTACAACACTCAAACAGAGATTGGCATTAGAACTGTATCGAGGCTTAGTGAAAAAGTTTCAAGATCAAAAGGGAGAGAAGATTATATCAAACAGGCCACCCCCACACCATCACACAGCAATTAATGATACCAAATGAATTAACAGACAAGAGTCCTCATAGATAGACCATGTCCGTACTTAGTTCCTCTCACTAATTCGTAGAATAAAAAGAAGCACCAATCATGTCACTCTTTTGTCACAGAGTGTGAACCCGTCATGAGCCAAAAACTGCGGTTGTTTTTTTTTTTTTTGATTCTGTTCGACACTCAAATTTGCATAAATTTGAAAAACTGCCGAAAGGATTTTTCCGAAAACTTTGCCCCGTTTGAAAATTGCTGTAATTTTAGCAACAATTTTGCGCACGTTCTCTGCCCACTGCGATGCCAGCGACAGCGTCAGCGTCAGTGGCAGCGGCAGCGCAAACGCCAACGTCAGCGACATAACTGTCGATTTTTATCTGAGCAAGCATACAAGAGTACAACAAAAGCAACAACAACAAAGGCAAAAATTCAACACAAATGCCTTGAAAAGTTCCTTTTTATACATAAAATTATAATTTATAACTTTTGACACGCCCACTGCGCTGCTTTTTACCAACTGAATCGCGCAAGTAGTGCATTGTGAATATTTTATATATAAATATACCACTGAGTGCAGATGAGTGTGTGCGTGTGTCTGAGAGTGTTTGTGTGTGTGTGTGTGTGTATTCCGTGTCCCGCGAAAGGATGCGATGAAGCCGTATGCGGCTGCAGCGGTTGCATTTTGCATAATTTTTCGCTTAAGGCTAATAAATGCGTTCCAATATTAAAGCACCACCAACAACAACAACAACACTAGTAAAACAGCCACAGCAAAGCACACAATTACATTCATTCAGCAATGCAGGAGGCTCTATGAGTGTGTGTGTGTGTGTGTGTGTGTTTATGTGGTTGTATGCACTTTGAGTGTTCTTCCTGGGATGCTTTATTCTGATCGATTTTTATTGATATGCTAAATAAAAGCGTTTGACTGTAAATCTTCCTCCTGCTGCTGCTGATGCTGCTGCTCCTGCTGGTGTTGTTGTTGTTGTTGTTGTCGTCGTCGTTATTGTTGCCGCTTTTTTATTGTTATTGTTATGGCCGCTGCTTGTTTACAGCCACGCAGCGCTTTGTAATTACAAGAAGTGGAAGCACGAAAAGGAAAATTTGTATCCTTTGTCGTAGAACGTGTGGGGGAACGGGCGGCGGCTTATATTAATATGTTTATGCGCCCCTAAGTGCAGTTCACTTAAAGTGAAAGATGCTTGAATGATAACAGCAACATCAGCAGCAGCAACAACAGCAACAACAACAACAACAACAACAACAACAGCAGCAGCAGAGTGCCAAAATTATAATAATTAAATTAGGGAAATTTCGGGCATCACCATTTATCAAATTTTACCAATTACCAATGCCGCAGAAATTTTGGGCTCGATGAAAAATTGCTGCAATTTGAAGACGACGGGGTGTGGTTTAGCCTCAATTTTGTTGGTTAGATGATCGCCGGTTTTGCTCAAGCTGAGGCAACGACTCCGTGTACAGATGAGTTGAATGAAACTGTTCATAAAACACCGGATCCTTCTCATATAAGCAGCTGCAGATGTGATGTTGTGGACATAAGGAGATAAAATCCTTTCTCTGAAGTATTCTATGAATTGTGAGTTGAGTACATCAAAGGTGATGTGAGTAGATCTCTCAACAGAGACCTGCATGAGTAGCACTTGAATAATCTTAATCCTGTTGAGTTTTATTGTCTCTACGAGATTCAGCTCTAGAGTTGTTCGATTTAACTATAATTGTTCCCAACATTCTTTATCTTGAAGTTTCACTTGCTCAGTGGAAAACTCGGGTCACAGATGCTCTGTGGAGGTACTGTGTCTCACCTGTAGTTAACTGTGATGTTATTATGACCGTTAGTGCATTGCTCAGCCACCCCTAGAGGCAGTCTATTTCGAGTACTTTCTATAATATTGGCAGGTGAGATCCCAGTGAGTGAAGAGCTATTTGGCTATTCGAGAATATGGTAATATCACGAGCTATGTACTCCTAGAAGGAGCAGCTCCGATAACCTTAAAGTCTGCTTTTGACACATTATAATGATCTGGTAGTCTAGCCGTATATGAATGGTTTACGTCGAGTGGGTACGATTATTCACCATAGGTGGCTTTCTAATTCAGTTTGAAGCCATCGGTATAGACTAGTCTAAAGTTTAAGATCTGTCTTTCCAAGTATTCCTATAAGGAATTAGCATGCGGAAACTTTATTTTAGTTTAAAGGAGGGTGCAGTGCAGTTTAGTGTCTCTAAGTCATCATGTTGTGTTATTGAGCTGATAATATGGAATTATATTTTCTTTCTTGCTTTTAGCGGGGTAAATTCTGTTCTGTTGGTTATCCTATTGCCCAACTGATTTATCTCTACTGTTCAATGTTGTGGTAATTAAAATATCCTCATTATTATCGCAGGGGGCCTCTCTCGACCTTACCTATGCGGAACCAGTATATGTTTCCCTCTGGTGCGATCAAGAGGGGCATCTCCCTGCACTGTCTCTCCTTGGCGGGCAAAGATGGAGGGCACTTACAACGTGCAATACATCCTGGGGGAACTGGCCAGTCTACAATATAGCTAGGTCAAGGGATCTTATAAACAGGGAGCGCAGAGACACCAGCCGACTCATGGCGGTTTTTACCGGTCACTGGCGAGTAGGAACGCATGCGGAGAAAATGCAGAGACCTTTCAATACCCATTGTAAAAGTTGAAATGACTCGGACGAGAGGGAAACAGTAACTCACTTTTTTTGCAAATACCCAGCTCTGGCGGCCGCAAGAAATAGAGCCCTGGGAAACTAGTTTCTAACAGGACTCTCCGACCTCTCGGCTGTAAAACTGAAGGATCTTCTAAAGTACCTAAATTCCACAAAGTAGATCTTCCTTTCCTTGAAGAAGATTTTCTTTGTTCAAAGGAGATAGGTTTAGGTAGGTTGGGCAGCCGCATTACCAATAAACCAATGACTTAGACCACCAGTTGGGTCCGATGTGAGCAAAGGAGATATTGAAACAAATTTAGTGTACTGGATGGTGGAGTGCTCTATTTCTCAGTAATGAACTATTGTGGATTCGGAACTATTTGGATATATTAAGAACTTTTTAAGGAGGAATCGGTAGTATTTCTGAGAGAGATCAAAGTTCTTAGAAATATGAATGACTAATTTAACAAGTTTGCTTCATTATTCACAATCTTCAGTTCATGTCAGCAATTTCTTGCTATTGTACGAGTATATTTTCATTGTTAGAATTCCTTCTATAATTTCTGTACTGAATGAAGTTTTAGGGAGACATAAGAAGAGAGGTCCTACAAATCATGTTTATATATACATTTAAAAGTACAGGTTTTTGTTTACTGGCTCTGACGTGGTTTTCTTCACAAGTGATTCTTTTCTATTTCTATATAAATTTAAATATATCTATCTCCATACTTCTATCTTACAGTACGCAGGAATCATGTACGAGTACCATTCTATTGTTATTATATCTTCATATTCATGTTTGGAACTAACGTCTGCTCTTATATTAGTATTACTTTAACGTGTCCGCATATTGTTTCCGTTCTTATCTTTATTTGTGCTGGGAAGGACATGGAATTCTCAACAAATATGTATATTACATGTTACAATAGAAACGCAGCGAAACCAAAGTTCAGAGCAAATTACAGTTTTCACAGTCTTATCGGCTTGTTCACAACATTAACGCCTTATTTGTGTCCTCTTCTATATGTTTATCCACTCTTCGATTGTATCACTATCGTTTCTCTCTCTTAACTTAATTCATGAACACTTTTTTCATCAAAACTTGTTGCCCAACTCGATTACGATTTATTATTGAGCCTAATGCGACTGGTATGACTATATTCCACACTGACAGCTGAATTTCGTTTACAAAGAATCTTCAAACAGCCAACTCAGTCTCAGTATGAATAAAACTTGCTTCTACGAAACACAAAAGAATGAAACCAGAATTTATTGTGGTGGCTCTATTTGGCAGGTAGATCTGCTATCAGCAGGCATTGTTCAAAGCGGCCTGACTTGTGTACAGAGCACTGCTTTATCTCCAGATCCGGTATTGATTTCTCTCCACTTCTTTGAATAGGCGACCAGCATGTTGGTGGGGCGTTTACAATTTCCAAACTACTCACACATATTTTCTTTTATAATGCACAAAATTGTCACTTCAAAACTAGGCACTGGGCACTGGGCACTCCCAGCGGACCAAAAAGAAGTGGTTGCTTTGTTTTCCTTTTCGAAACTCCTAAAATCCGACGAGATATATGGCCACACTAACTCACGCAGTGTAAACAAAAGTCAACTTAATCCCATATAAAAATTAAAAGAAACAGCAAAAAAAGTCCCAAAAAAAAAAGAAACAAAACACAAAATTATTGAAAAATATATTTCAAAGTCATGCAAAGCGCAAGAAAAAGGCCAGCAACGAAGCCGCTAGCTGGGTTGGGGCGCCTTTGGAAAGCACCACGCACCGAGCGGCCGAGCCGTGCCGCGCCGAGGCGAGCGGACGAACGAGTGAGCGTTCAATAGTGTGCGGCTTAAAAATTTTTGTGTAATCATCGAGACGCATGTCAATACCTCGGTAAGAGGCCCGTAGAAAGGCATGTGAGCCCACAGTTAAAATATGCAGACAATCAAAAATAAAATGAAAATAAATAAAACAAAATAACTATAAAAAAATAACTGAAAAAAACTATATAAAAAAGAGAAAAAATTGGAAAAATTGTTGGGACTCTGGCGGAAAAAAAGTCCAACCAACGAAGGTGTTAGACACAAGTCAATGAACGCGTTATGGATTTACTTTAAATCGGAGAAGGAAAAGATTGCTGCGCCGCTGATAAAGACTCGATTTTCAACCAAATGCAGCACCACCATTCACAAAAATGTTGCCCTCGTTTTTGGAGGATTTCCTTCATTTACATACGAGTGCGAGCGTTGCATTTCTATGTATTTAAATGGCAATTTCCACTTTAATTTGCTGCCATTAACCCTCAATTTGCGAGATTCTTCCTTATTGAGGTTCCTTCCTTATGTGGTGCCGCATATTTAAGGTCTTGTGCAACAATGTTGCAAACATGTTTTCCTGCAGCAACACGGCTCCGCCACTTCCTGTGTAGCCAGCGAGATTTCAAGTACAAGTAACAGTGAAGTACCAAATAAATTTATTTTAATTGCACTGAGGAAAATAAACGGACACTTTAAAGCCGAATTTTGGTTTGTCATATTAGAGTTATTTGATTCGGTTTTAGTTTTTTATTAAAGAAAAGTGGCGCATAATAAATGCAAGATAGAGGAAAAACAGGTGTCGAGAAAGTTACTTTGACTGCTCCTTACTTTATTGTCCACCCATCAAAGAGTTCACATTCTGAATAGATCTATGATTACTTCTTAGTATATGACGTTCTATAAATCTATTTGCAGGATATGGTTTCATGACCCGTAAATCTGGCTAAATGACCCGACCACCCGTTATCATGAACCAAAAACACGATATCAAGAACCGAGAACCCGGTATCATGACCCGAAAACCCGGTATTGTGATCTTTGAACCCGATATCATGACCCGAAATCCTGGTATCCGGACCTGAAAATCTCGTTAAATGGCCCGAAAATCCGATATCATGATCCGAAAACCCTGTATCATGACCCGGAAACACGATATCATAACCCGAAAACACGATATCAAAACCCGAAAACCCGGTTTTATGACCTTTAAACTCGATATCATGACCCGAAATCCTTGTATCATGACCTGAAAATCTGGTTAAATGGCCCGAAAATCCGATATCATGACCCGAAACCCTTATACTATGGTCCTAAATCCCGATATCATGACCGGAAATCCTGGTATCATGACCCGAATATCCGGCTAAATGGCCCGAAAACACGATATCATGACCCGAAAACCCGGTATCATGATCCAAAATCCCGGTATTATGACCTTTAAATCCGATATCATGACCCGAAATCCTGGAATCATGACCCGAAAATCCGAATAAATGGCCCGGAAATCTGATATCATGACCCGAAACCCTTATACTATGGTCCTAAATCCCGGGATTTCAGGTCATGACCGGAAATCGTGACCTGAAAATCTGGTTAAATGGCACGAAAATCCGATATCATGACCATAAAATCCGATATCAACATCCGAAACCCCGATTTCATGACCCGAAATCCTGGTATCATGACCCAAATATCCGTCTAAATGGCCCGAAAATCCAATATCATGACCTTAAAATCCGATATCAACATCCTAAACCCTGATTTCATGACCCGAAATCCTGGTATCATGACCTGAAAATCTGGTTAAATGGCCCGAAAATCCGACATCATGACTCGAAAACCTGTATAATGTCTGTAAAATCCGATATCAACATCTGAAACCTCGATTTCATGACCCGAAAACCTGGTTTAATGCTCCGAGAACCAGGCTTGTTTACCCAAACGATCTGTTTACTAAGCCATAATCCCGCTTTTATATTGGAAGTGAAGTGAAACATAATTTTGTGGGCCAAAATCAATCCAACCATAGTCAACTGGGCATCTAAATTCGATTAGGTACTGATATTAATGTATAAAGGGTTTGTCATGGGCTTCCATACTTGCCTCTTGAGTATGGGTTGACTTGGATATACTTATAGTTTTCGCAATATGGGTAGAATTATATATCACTTCACTTTTGAGGTCATACAATCGTTACTTTTCAAAGTTAATTATAAGTTTTCTGGAAAACAGAAAAGTCTGGAATATTTTTAATGGATGTTTAGTGTCATTATTTGTCTATTTTTGTTCTAGTCTCATCATGAAATTCTTCATCCAAGTATACTGCGTGAAGTCGTTGCAACGCTGTAGAGGTTTCTCCGAGAAGGTCTCTAGATTTATATAAACTGCCGAAGATCATGGCTGCACAAACTTAGTTACTTATTATAAGTGACCTCTCCGCTTTGTGATCCTAGCATTGTCTGAGTATGACTTATGGACAGTCACTTCTACCTACCTATAGATAGAGAGGTAGCTTCTCTCATAATATCTTAAAGTGTATCAAACACTTCTCCATTTGGTTCAGAATCTTGCAAGTTTTCTGACATCTTCTATGCTGGTGATATCAAGATATTGATTCATTTTCTTATAGAGGTCTTACTTTCGATCTTCAAAATCGTATCCTTCCACCGTTGTTTAATGTCGTCATCGGCAGATCAGTCCGTATTGTTTCTTTTGTATATCTTTTGAGAAGAATTCATCAATTCGTTAGCATTCGACAAAAATCCTTTACTTCGGTGACTGACTACTCTTTGTGTCGCAACCAGTTGCTTTGCTTGTGGGGCTTTTCCCTACCAAAAATGCACTGACAGCCTTTATCGCCAATCAGTTGGGAACGCCGGTAGTAATAGGTGTATTTCTATATTTTATAGAAAGTATCAAAGTAGATGAAACTGGGATTTGTCGGGAAGGTCTCTCTACAAATGTTGAGCATTGTTTGGGTTCATGTATTAAAAGGTGATTCTATAAAAATTAAATCATGTGTACTATTAAAATATATTCTTCAATAAGAACAAGATGGAAGTGAAAGTCGGTATATCTTAATCGCTATGGGATTCGTTATAGAGTCAGCTCCATCTCAATTATTATACTTCACAGGCCGATTTTTATTTGTAGAGTCTTGAAATTCTGTCTCGACTCTTCTGTAAAATCCTTTAGGGATTGGAATATTGAAACATTCAGTATGAGTACATAATCTCCAACCTTGCATATCATTTGTTGCTGAATTTCATCATTTTTGTTTCGGCATTTCTCTGCTGCTATCTGAAATTTTGATAAATTATGTTTAATGAACACGACTTTTTGTGTTTGTTTTTGTTGTGGTTGTTTTTGCTTTTGTTCTGTTGTTGATGTTACGAGGAGTATTTTGTTCTCTGTTTGTTCTGTTTGTTCTGTTTGGTTCACCTAAATGACTCCATTTATGCGAACATGAATTCGTTCTGTTGTGTATTTTGCGTACAATTCTGTGAATGTTGTTTTTGCTTTCGTATTTTGGTTTTTTTCTTTCGTTAGCTCATGTTCGGTGTGTGGACTAAGATCATGGCATGTTTGACCGACCGTCTGTCGGTTCATGAGAAATATCAGAATGCATTTGTGCGTTAAGCTTTCAGTACAATGGCGATAAAGTGAACTGCCGCTTCTAAGTGGCAGCTTCTGGTGATGATGTGTTGTGTGTCATTTGCAACATTTGCGGTTTTCCCCTTAATTGAAATGACTTTCATTGCAGTTGTTCTTAGTTGATCCGAAGTCTTTAGAGTTATGCATAGTTAACTGATGATGATAATTTGCTTAGATAATGAAATGGAAATTAAATTTAGAAGTGGAAGAGAAATGGAATTGGTTCATGTTATGGAAATGTCATACTTTTAGACGCTATTCCAGACGACTCTATTCTCTCCTCAGTAAACTAAAATTGCCTTCTGATTAAAATTTCTATAAAATATCCCTTATTTCAAGGCATAGTAACCTCGAACAATCTGAAAGGTATCCAGAACTTATTCAGAATATGTGTTTAGTTTTATTTTGAACATAATAATCACCGGCTTTACCACTCGTTCTTCCCTATATTTTATGGTGATAAATCGAGCGATGATGTCTCATTTTTTAGGACTTGTGCTATTTCGGAATGAATAAACGGTTCTGTTGAAAAGGGTTCTGTTGACAAGAGTTCTGTTGACAAGAGTTGTGTTGAAAAGGGTTCTGTTGAAAAGGGTTCTGTTGAAAAGGGTTCTGTTGAAAAGTGTTCTGTTGAAAAGGGTTCTGTTGAAAAGAGTTCTGTTGAAAAGGGTTCTGTTGAAATGGGTTCTGTTATGAGGATATACTCTGTAAAACTGGACAAGTTGGTCGTTTTGGAGATAGTTGTATCCTGATTTGTTCCCTGAACTTTCGTAAATCCTAATCCTTATGCTAATTAAGATAATAATTCTGGTTCAATTTGTACCACATCGTATGTAAATATCTCTAGTTAATTGTGTTATTGAGTTGCTCATCACACATTTCAAAGTAGTCTTTCGTTTCCGGAATTTCTTTCTAAGCAAATATGCTCGCATTCGTTTCAAGTGACTTCAGGAATTTCCATTATTATTCATGAATTTGTAATTGCTTTTCCTCATTATATAATTTTTGGACTCTTATTCTCGATAAGTTGTCATCAGATAGGAAGCACTATTATTAAAGCTGATATCTTCATTCTGATTCTTCCGCAGAACTAACTTCCTCAGCTTTTCCTTACACTTTCTTACCCAATATATTTTCTTTATACTCCTTTTTATATCCAATTTACTCTTTTTATACAATTTCATATCTGGAATCTCAGTTCTTAGCCTGGTGTTCATCACTGAATAATTCTTGATCACACATTTCATATCATATTCTCTATTCCAAGTTCTATCAGGGTTGTCAATTGTTGTTTCATCATCTTTATAACTCAGACACTAATTTAATTCAGAGTACCTTCCTGTTCTGTTCTTCCTTTTCAATATCATTATTTCTAGAAGCTGAGACTCCATCCCTATGGAATGTAGCTAAAGAAATAACCTTTGTGATTTCGCAATGTTTTGGTTCTTCCCACTGCTTTCCAACTACAACGAAGAGATCAGTGTGGTCTATTTCCTCATATAATTTAACATCTCCATTATTATAATTTAATTTGAAGATTCCACCATAGAGGGAAACTAGGCACTGCCACCATTCAGTTTTCGGAATACGAGTATTCTAAATTATCCGCCGTTTCGCCGCAACAATCTTGTCGGTATTCAGCTCCCTCTCTTCGGCATTTGCCACTCTCAGTGAACACTTCCCATAAATAACCGAGTGGATTTCCATCTGCCAGCGCGCCGGCTTAATAAATATGTTAAAAGGAACAAAATCAAATTTGCATTTGAATAGAACTGTTAATGTGCATGTAGCCAATTAAAATTTACTTTATGGTTATGGGTGTAAGACAAAGGCGACCGTTGAATAAATTATATAATAAAACCCAACGAAATCTCAAGAATTTGTGAACAAAACGAATATGTAAATGTGCCAATAATGAAATAATCAACGATGGCATTAGAGGCAGACCGCAGAAGCCAAACAATAACGAAAAATGTGGGTCAAGACAATAAAGCAATGAAAATTGCAGTCGCTACTTGATTGGCAATCAGCAGAAACGTTGCTCTAATCATGATTGCAATGGAGAGCCAATTTGGGAGCTGATTAGTCAATTAATAAAAATAAATATAAAAATACACCAATTTAATAAGAATGAAAATGATTCAAAAGAATGTCGAATTTGCTGATTAAGTATTTTCAGTGGCAAAGACTTGATTGATAAGTAGCTGTAATAAGAAATATAGAGCCTTGATTTAAGCAACAAGGAGAATCTTGCGCAATGGAGCATGATAGAATCATTTGTAGAACTTTTCTCATAGAGGTTGATATGACTATATATAGGCGGAGCTCAGAGGCTGGCGATGTCATATGGCTATGATATATGAAAAAGGATATTTCAAGGCCAGTGGAGTTCTGAAATTGAAGAGTATCTCTGAGGTATGAGATAAGTGAGAACCCTATGGAATTTCTTACCACACTTGTTCTGCAATTGAAGAATGTCTTTTAGGCATGAGATAAGTCCATCCTTCAGCAGAAGTAGAATTCGCACCATTTCTAACAAGTCTGACAGAGCTGTCATCCTTTAATATTAGGGGCTTAGCCAGGTACATCAAACTATCAGGATGGTTTCCTGCGACATAATGGGGGAGTCGTGCCTTTCCCGGCGCTCTCCTTGCGCTGACTATCACCATCCCAAGTAAGAGAACTTTTTAGTCAGTGCTTGAACAGCGCCACACCGTGGTATCACAATGGGGCATTAGGTGTGCTCAAATGTGCTTTTGGCAAACTAGGCGGCCACTCCTACCTACCTACCTATCTATGAGATAAGTGACAACTATGGAATATCTTTCCACTCTTCTTCTGCAATTGAAGAATATCTCGTAGGTATGAGATAAGTTGGAACCCTATGGAATTTCTTACCACTCTTCAAAGTCTTTATGAGCTTAAATATAGAGTAGTGTGCTAATATCTTTATAGATGTCTCAAAGGTTTCGGGAAGTCGTTAGTAGATTAGGTATCTACCGAGTTTCATCTTTCAAGCATAGTGAATAATGTACTTTACAATACCGTATCCTCAATTTGAAGTTAGGTGACTAAGTAGTGCTGTTTGTCTCCGAATCAATCTGTAAAGACAGATCATCAGTTTAGAGCTGATTGCCCAGGTAATTCCACACATGGTTCTGGTCCAAGTTTGAATTAGACTTTTGGTCCTTTTAATAATTCTATAGATGTTTGGCTGATAAGGCAGTTTAGCGTGGTCGGAATATATTTAAGGACTTCAAAAGAGAGTTTGGAGTTTTGGCTTCGATAGCAGACGAATATTTTGTAGAAAAACTTGTTATAGCTCTAACGCTACTCTGACTTCCATACACAAAGACTGTAGAAGAGCAGATTTTAAGAGCAACTGACTTAGAGTTAGTCCCTTCTCTGTGAGTTATATCAAACACTGTTCGCTTAGGATGAATCGTTTGAACTAAAAGAAAGGTTTGGGATTAATGGATATAAATTGATTGAGTATTCTGGATAATGCGACCTTTCAGTACTTATAGCTGCAATGAGCATGGAGTATTACTAACTTTATGGTTGGCAGAGCACATCAGAGAAAGAGTTTGTGTATATACGAGTATATTGAGAAAGAGCGCAAGAGATACAAATATTGAAATAAAAATATATATATAGAGAAGAATAGAGAGAGGAATGGAGAGAGGAATGGAGAGAGGAATGGAGAGAGGAATGGAGAGAGAAAGAGAGAACAAGTGACAGACAAGATTGATAAAATAGACCTATTTTATCAATCAGAAGAATAAGGTTACACTTATTTTAATACTACAATCAAGACAACAGAAGGAAGCATCTTTAGATCCAAGTCCACTAAACTACTTTAGAAGAAATGTCAGTAAATCAGTTCATCTTGAATGAGCCAAGGTGTACTAGAACTCATACTCCCATACTCCAGAAAAAGTAATCTTGACCTTCAACGAGCGAGTGAGTTGGTACGTAGACCGGCTGCCACAATAACCTAACCTAACCTTCAACGAGCAAAGAAGTGTTCAAGCTGGATATTTTACCGAAGAGGAAGTAACAACCGAACACCGTCTTGTGTCCAGCGGTATCAGAATCAGAAAATCTAATATAAAGAATTCCATTCCCAATTATTCTATAAAACATGTCGAATCCCATATAAAAATGATAATTCCATTCATAATTATTCTGTAAGACCGGTCGAATATGTTCACGGATGATAGAATCACAGCGAAGGTGATTGAATATCCACTGTCCTCCCTTATTTGCGAGAAGCACTCTGTTCAAATTTACCAATCGAAATGATTTTTCGACACCCCGTCAAACAGTTATTTATCGCTGATTTCTTCATACCGATGGTGAGCAGCTGCAAAGTTCAAACAACCACAAAATAAGGCTAAGACTTCTCTTTGAAACCCTGTTCCACAATTCCACCACTTCAAAACAAAATTTGGCCAGAAACTATGTGAAGTACCTACATACCTACAAAGCTATGTGTGCCAATACAATCAGCTGGGCCATAATTTTTATGGTTTCAATTTGAGTCAGTAAGAAATATGGCCAAATATTTCCAGGCATATCAAAATAATTTACAACAAACTTTGCAGATAAAACACGCCATAATAAATTATGAATCACATTTGCCACACACAACGCGATTAAAGTGAGCCACACATGCAACAACCACTGACGATGGTGTTCGTTGTTTAGATATCATTCAAAAGCCAGGAGAAAAAAATCCATCCAAGCAAACCACTCTCACTTTCCGGCCATGGTGATGGAGACGACGATGTCGATGCCGACGACGACGACGACGTTGGTGCACTTTTAGCTGTGGTCATAAATAAAACATTTCGAGTTTAAAAATTATGAAATTGGCATTTTATCTCAATTCGCAAATTGCTAAATTCAATCACACTTGCAATTGTGGCTGTTGCAACAACAAAAACAACAACCACAACAACAGCAACGTCAGCAGAGCACGTCCAACCAGCTGTAAACAAAACTGAAAACATGGGGAGAGCGCAAAAAAGTGCAAAGAACAGCCTACAAAACCCGAGCGACCATGATTCATAAAAAAGCCTCTAAAACCCCGCTTAAGACAACACAAAAATACAACAATTTTAAACGACAACTTTGTATTCGAAAGAGTAAAAATAGTATTGAAACTGGGCGGTCCGCACTCGGTAACTTAAAAAAAAACATTTGTCTTTGCTCATGCTCAAAACTCTGTTTGCAGAAATGTTTGAAATCTTTTTTTTTATAATTTTTAGCTGTGGTCCCCGTAGTCGTGGCCTTATCGCGAAATGCCGCAGCGCTACACTCGCGCTAATCGCTCAGCTGCAATAGCAACAATTTTTCAATGTTCATTTTCCCGCTGCCGCAGTGGTTGTTTCCCTAAGTTGCTTGTTTGTTGATATGATAAATTTTAAATATAATCATTTAGAAAAAAAAACGTTCCGATACTTTTTTCCATCGGTTGTAAAATATCACTGCGCCTCTGAGCTCTTGGGTAGGCTGCGGCAAGCCTCACACCATGGACTCCAAATATCCGCGTATCTATTTCTGTGTTTGTTGTTATCTATTCAGTCGTATACTTTGCTAGGCTGCGGTTATATTTCGTTAGAGAAAAAAAGCATTAAAATTGCCAACACGTTTTGCCCACAACATTTAATTAAATAATTTGATAAATGATTCGATGAAAATTTGGCAAAATTTAATAAATTATTGTTTCACATGTGGTAATCCAATCGGATTTTGTCTCTGGTTGAGTGTCCTTGTGTGTGAAGATTGACCTCGTGCCGTAGGCAGCGCGACAGACCCAGAATGATGCAACGAAATGATTTCATCATATTCTGTGTTGCGAAATTAACGCTCGGAAGAGTCGGAAGAGAAATATATAATAATTTTGTATCGTGGAAGATTTGAAATATTGAACTGACGACTCCATCCAAAACTCGTCAATCATCGCTTTCAATGAACTCATCACATATAATTACCGCCTACTTTTCAGGTTCATCATTATTCATCATTGTATGACATGATATTACATATACCATAACTCTGTTCTTTCTTTCTTTTGAAGAATATTGTATTTCATATGAATAAAAGACATGAATTTTTCAGATATCCGATCTATGTACCTTCTTTCCTTTGAAGAATATTGTATTTCATATGGTTAAAAGACATGAATATTATAGATACCAGACCTCTGTTCTTTCGTTTGCAGAATATTGTATTTCATATGATTAAAGAAATTGTCAAATCATGTACTAGGTGTCAATATAATGGTGACAGATGTATGAAATAAAGGGAAATAAAAAAATAAAAAAAAAAATGATTAAAGGACATGAACATTTGACATATCCGCTCTGTGTTCCTTCTTTCCTTTGCAAAATATATTATCCATTCCCATCTACTTTGATTCTTCCACATTCTTTGTCTACTCGTTCAACACTTCCTTTCCTTCCTACGTACTCAGTTCTTTCTCTCTAGCATTATTCGATTTTTATTGCTCTCTGAGGCTTTTTAGTATATACTTTAAAATGTTAATATATACCTGATCAGATGCATCTTCCTCTGCAGGGTTTTGGACTCCAGTATTGACATGGTGTACCACAACCTATCGCCATTCGGAGAAAAATCTCTCTGGTTAAATTTAACAAAATAGTCTACTATCCCTCCCTACTCCACTGTCGTAAAAATTAAAATCAAAAGTGTTACGAAAATTCGTTTCTAGTACCATAACTGGATTGTGTCACAAAAAATATGAAAATATCGAACTATAATTTTCTCGTGATAAAGTACACAATGGGAAACTGCAACTAACAGCACTTCAGTGCCACGAAGGAAGCCACTGTTCTATCAAAGAAAATTTGTTAATTTGAAGAAGCGGCACAGTTCAAAGTAGACCCCATGGTTTTTTTTCCGCCGTTGGGAGACGTAAAATCCTCATGGAGACCAGCAGGCTCCTGCCTCGCTGGTATTATGGGACTCCTCCGAAGAGACTTACGCCACTAAAATCGTCTCCTTTCCACCCACATCCCCTCGGGTAACGCTCTCTAGAGCAAGTGTCGAAGTCGGGGCGCTATGCTGCGAAAAGCTGCCTCTACTATTCTGCCGCATCTATGCGACCCCATGGTTGTAATGCTCTGATTTAATACATAAGTAGGTGTATGAAGTACTTCGACTAAAAAGATCTTTGTACTACCCTCTGCTAATAGGATATCCCTATAAAATCTTATCCAACACTGATACCCACAAAAATTTGAAGATGTCGGATGGTTCAAGTCGTGCTATTGAGCTTCATAGTACTTGAAAAAAACCAAGTACTTTATTCCTTTTGCGCATCAACTCCCCACAAATCCCAATTATATTTCCTCTGGTGATTCAGTATTCTCCTCATATAATCTGCACTTGCGACTTGCTACAATTCCTAGTTTGATCAGATGTTCTTTGAGCCTACAGTGTCCAGTCAGAAGTCCTGTGAAAATTCTTAGTTTAGTTCAATGCAAGACTCAAAACTGTTCCTGTTGTAGTTGCCTAACAAGAGCTTAGATTGCCTTAAGCCTACGTGGCTTGAAAAGAGTGTCTCTGTCTTGGCACAGTTCTCATATTCTCTGAGTACTCTTCTTCCTATCCCACAAAAAGGTTCTGTTCCTATTATTTTTGTGGAAGTTCCTTCCATGGCAAGTTCATCTGCCTGCTCGTTACCTTGGATCACTCCACCTGTACGGGAACCCAGCAAAGGCTAGCATTTTTATCTTTGCTTAGCTGGTTTAGTTTCTTAAGACAGTCCCATACTAACCTAGAGTCTACTTCGTAAGAGCTTAGTGCTCAAATGGCAGCTTGTCTGTTCAATAATATGACTATGTCCCATCTTTTTTATTACCTACTCAAGTTAATCAGTGCTCATCTTTCGATGACATGGATTTCTGCCTGGAAAACGTTTTAGGCGTTTCCCAAGGGTTCGGAGTATGTAGTTCTGGATCAAAATACCCCTGCAACGGTACCACTTCCAGTTTTCGACCCATCTGTGTACCACATAATTGTATTTTCTTTAAAAGAATACTCGTATGTTGACCCTAGACGCCATGCTCCTTGAATATGGTTCTACCAGTCCAGTTACCTATCAATGGTGTGTGCCAGATAACAGAGCTGAAAACTAGTTACTCTAGGGATCTTTTGACATCGTAATGAGTGATCTGCGAAACATTTATGATCACTGCTCGAATGTCAGGAATACAGAACATCAGTCACTTAAGAATTCATGACTAAATATTAACAAGCATTCAATGCAAATTATAATCATCATCACATTCAAATTACATTCAGAGCATTCGATTGAGCTGTTATTATTATCTCTGTCTTGTTAATGATATATTATATCGTATCTGTTTATAAGGCCATTTATCACGCTACCTCTTTCGCTCGTCAATGGTCTCTTTGAGCAGTCAATGGTATTATCTCATTCGTAGAATTTGTTTGCTATTCTTGAAAGCAACGAAAATGAAAAAAGACCGGCCTGCGTCTCCGCCGAAGTTCAGTATTGACTTGGAAGCAGCAGGCTCCCCCGAAAAGAGTGATATAGAAGATAAATTGAAACTATTTCAACGGTTGAACTTTGTTTTCGTTGCTAACATTAATTCCTGTTAATTTAAATTCACATTTTGAACAAAGGTTTCTGTTATCCAGTGATCGAACTATTCGAGTCTCGATAAGTGAATACCCCGCTATTATATGTGCACATTTAATATCTTGTTCCCGATTTGTCAATTAATATTTTCGAATATTCACAGCAGCTCTCAAATATCCATCATCACGCCATTTACACGCATTAAGCCCGTCGTCTCCGAGTAAATGCCAACAATTATTCCGGAAAAGAAATGCGCAAGAGGCTCCTTTTATAATCGTATTAAAAAAGCAGCTTTTCTGTAATTATGTCAGTAAATTGTAATTTATAAGCGAATGGTTTCACATATCACTGCTGCATGCATAAATACGAATGTCACAATATTTTTAGCGCTCAGCAGTCGCAAAAATCTGAACGTACACTGTAAGAAATGAAGACACTTTTTGCGTGTTTGTGATTTTCTGATACGTGCCTCAATAATTAACCAAGAACATGCTTTCGAACAATTGTTTGCAAATCGAAGTACTTCAAATGCCATTTGTGTACTAAACGGATTAGGTAGGTAGGTTAGGCAGCCATATCACCTAGAAAACAGTGATGCCACTTAGACCGCCAGTTGGGTCCGTTATGAGCCGCGGATGCGAAGTATAGGCTACGCTTCCCCCTCCAGATTGAACCAACCTGAGCCTTTAATAAAGCTTAGCAGGCTATTAACCTGACTGATACAGATGATCTATAGTTGTTATGAAGTGGGATCCTAGTAAACGCTCCCAATTTCCAGCAAAAGCTGGGCTTGTACAGAAGAGATGCAGGACCGTTTCCAGTCGTTCCTCGTTTCTGCAGCTGCGAGAGAAATCATGCGTATAAACTACCATTCTTCTGGCATGATTTCCTATTAGACAATGTCCCGTGAGTGGTCCTATTAGGATCCTAATTTGTAGTATGTTGGGTCTAATTATACTCTTGGAAAGACGTAGATTTAGCCTTTAGATCCTATTAGGATCCTAATTTGTAGACTATTGAGCCTAATGATATTCTTGGATAGACGTAGATTTAGCCTCGGCCAGGTTTGCTTGGCGGTTTCGCAGGTTGTGATACAAATCCACCTTTAATTGGTAGAGGTGATCAGTGTCTCCCTTATGATAAGCTTACAATTTGCGAGAGGTATATCCATATGCCTAGTTACATTTGGCATAAAAGTGCCGTCTCTCGGAAGTTGAACAGTTCCCTGTAATGTAATGTAGTGTAATGTTTAGGGTTGGGCCATCGCCCTTAGGCACTGAGACCACAAAGATCTATTGTGCCAGCCCATTCATTCAATTAACAATCTCTGTGCTCAGGAATTGAATCAGACCACTTTGCGTTGCTTGCATCAGGTCATCTCCGAGAATATGTTTGTCGAGGTACTTTACTCTTGTTCGTGGAAGAACCGGGAAACTGCCGATTAGATGCCCCATAGACTCATCATCTTCTAGGGAAATTTTACATGATTTGGTGTAAGTGAGGCCCTTTCTGTGTAGGTGCTCATTGCAGGGAAAGTGACCGTCAACGCACTGTACAGTATCCTCGGTTGATTTGCAGTTACCTAGCACATCCCTATGACCTGGTACTCATCGGATTAAATACTCTAAAAGGCCCAGTCTTTCGTTTACATGTGCTGGATGGCTGTTCACAGGGGCTGGATGGCTGTTCACAGGGGTTGGATGGCTGTTCACAGGGGTTGGATGGCTGTTCACAGGGGTTGGATGGCTGTTCACAGGGGTTGGGTGGCTGTTCACAGGGGTTCGATGGCTGTTCACAGGGGCTGGATGGCTGTTCACAGGGGTTGGATGGCTGTTCACAGGGGCTGGATGGCTGTTCACAGGGGTTGGATGGCTGTTCACAGGGGCTGGATGGCTGTTTACAGGGGTTCGATGGCTGTTCACAGGGGTTGGATGGCTGTTCACATTTGGCATAAAAGTGCCGTCTCTCGGAAGTTGAACAGTTCCCTGTAATGTAATGTAGTGTAATGTTTAGGGTTGGGTCATCGCCCTTAGGCACTGAGACCACAAAGATCTATTGTGCCAGCCCATTCATTCAATTAACAATCTCTGTGCTCAGGAATTGAATCAGACCACTTTGCGTTGCTTGCATCAGGTCATCTCCGAGAAGATGTTTGTCGAGGTACTTTACTCTTGTTCGTGGAAGAACCGGGAAACTGCCGATTAGATGCCCCATAGACTCATCATCTTCTAGGGAAATTTTACATGATTTGGTGTAAGTGAGGCCCTTTCTGTGTAGGTGCTCATTGCAGGGAAAGTGACCGTCAACGCACTGCACAGTATCCTCGGTTGATTTGCAGTTACCTAGCACATCCCTATGACCTGGTACTCATCGGATTAAATACTCTAAAAGGCCCAGTCTTTCGTTTACATGTGCTGGATGGCTGTTCACAGGGGCTGGATGGCTGTTCACAGGGGTTCGATGGCTGTTCACAGGGGTTGGATGGCTGTTCACAGGGGCTGGATGGCTGTTTACAGGGGTTCGATGGCTGTTCACAGGGGTTGGATGGCTGTTCACAGGGGTTCAATGGCTGTTCACAGGGGTTCAATGGCTGTTCACAGTCCTGATCATCATCTTTCTTCCACTACACTTCCTTCCACTCGAACAGCGGCTTCTTCATGCATGCTTGCGTAGATTTTCTACCCCACTTTGCTCCACTATCCCCAAAACAGGTTTGAATGTACTGATCGTCTACAAAGACCCATTTAGAAGGAATAGCTTTGGTATGAATGAAACTGATTACTTCAAGTCTCTACCTCGTTCCTATACTTCTCCCAATGGTTCTTCTAATTGTTGCTCATCTGCTTCTACAGCAATTTTATGACTTCCAACCAGATGTGGTGGATCTAAAGAACCACTCCATCTACCCTCACACAATCAGAGAGGAGTCAAGCTAGACATGTACTTCTGTAGAGCTTTTAGCATAAGCTTTTTTTGGATACTAAAGCTTTCTCGGTGATACACCTGGTCACTGACAGTTCTAAACTTTTGACGCCACAATTTTTTGAAGTGTATCTTTGCATGGTGTGTGATTACGTACACCCGCAAAAATCGTAATCGAAGGTTTTTTGAAAAAAAAATGATGAAAAAAAAGAATTTATTTTTCGATTTAAGAAAAAGAAGGAAAACGAAATCTACTCACAGCTGCAGGAGGCGACGGAAAGCGCAGCTCACTCCGCAAGACAAAGCGTTGCATTCCAAGCACGGTGTCTGCAGTGACGGCGTCCGTAAAAATGCAATTCGTTCCAAAACGATTTTGAAAGAAAAAGCCAACAAAAAACCCAAAAAAAAACAACAACAACCAAAACGCCCCAAAACGCTATAAACAAATCAAATCAAACCGAACTGAACTGAACCGAACTGAAACTGAAGTGAAATACAAAATGAGAGAAAAAGACAAGTCAGAATTTCAGTTTCAGAATGCCGCCGAGCAGTTTAAGCCGCACATGGCAACAACAACAACAACAAGAACCACCAGAACAACGCAGAAGCATGACAGCCGCCGCAACGAACGCATTAAGCGCTGCACCAATCAAGCCGGCAAAAGCGCTGGGACAATTGTGTCCGAAGCTGAGTCGGTGGGGCCGGCCGCAGAGCCACATGTTGCGGCGACCGGCGTCGGCCATCCCCAGCGTTGGGCAATATAATTTATTGCCATTGTAAGGTTAACCAAATTGCGGTACTTCGTGTAAACGCCCGAATTTTGTGCCAAAGTGAGAAGAGGCTTTTTTTGGGAATTTTTGCGGCTGCTTTTCCGTGTGGTGTCGGGGACTCTCTCGGATGGGATTTCTCGAAAACTGATTTTGATGTTGTGTTTATTTTTATGCGCAGCACGCTTAAAGCGATTAACTGATGGGGGTCTAAAATTTCATTATTTGCTTAATGCTCAATGCCACGCATGCGCAGGAATTGAGACTGCATCCGAGCGTGCGTGTGTGTGTGTGTGTGTGCGTGTGTGCGAGAGTGTTTCGTTGCAACTCAAAAATTCAATGAATTTACGCATGCGCATTCAGCAGAATGAAAAATTAGGACTTGCATTTTAATTGAAAATTGGCCAATGAGTAATTTAGTTACTGGTTCATTCCCTCGCCTTCTTCTGCTGGCGATTGATTTCTTCCAAAATTTTCCTTCTTTAAACAAGAATTTTTTTTTAAAATTTTTTTTTTTTAAATTTTTTTGTTGATTTTTTTTGTAATTAATATTTCGGTAATTTAGTTTTTCGGTTACTTTTCGACAGTGGGTGGAGTTCATTTGTGTGTTGAAAGTGCCTCAGTTGAGTTGGGTGCGCAAGTAAAGGATATGCGGCTGACTTTTTGGAGAGGTACCAAGAGGACACCTTGGGAGCAGTTTAATTTACTTGGCTTTAATCAATTTTTTGGGTGTTTTTTTTATTTGCTTTCTTACTTTTCCCAATTAATTGCGGGGTTTTATAGTAATTGTGGCTTTATGCAATCAGACTTTAATGGATTTTTACCAGAGCCAGAATTATTGTGTTACTCTGAAGAAAAGAATCTTCTATTGTTTGATTAATACTCAAATGAAATTATTGTGGGAAGTCGAATTTAATAATAATTATATAATAATTATATAATAATTATTAGCAATCAGACCTAATCCGCGGTGTTTCATTTAATTTCCCTACGGTAAGTTCGTATTTCAATGTAGAATAATAGCACCTCCTTCCAATGAACCTTCTTCCAATATTTTGATCCTCCAATTGGTCTTGGTTTTTTTCGTGAAGGTTACGTTAGGTGTTCGTGGCAGTCAGTCTACACACCAACTCACTTAGGCCACTATAGACCAACTCACTTAGGCCACTACAGACCAACTCACTTAGGCCACTACAGACCAACTCACTTAGGCCACTACTGACCAACTCACTTAGGCCACTACAGACCAACTCACTTAGGCCACTACTGACCAACTCACTTAGGCCACTACAGGTCCATTGAGAAACCACCGCGTAACACTGCAGCTCTACTTTACGCGTGAAACCATTTCGAAGCCCTAATAAAGCGCAGGATTTGTTGGAGCTTCGCCCCGGACACATCCATAAGAGAGCTGAAAGCGTATCTGCCTAAAGAGCCCACACTGCTGCTAGCTGGAGTTGGGCACCTATAGAAGAGATGTTCCACAATCCCCTCCTCCTCTTGATACGCACAGCTTCTGCAGTATTCATGAGAGAATACTCCCAGCCTGAGAGCATGCCTGCCGAATAGCCAATGACCAGTTATACAAGGTACGACCTTAGAGATATTTTCTGTCGACAGGCCCAGTAAGTCTCTAGATTGTTTCCTATCAAGTTCCGGCCACATGAGCCTAGCCGTTAAGCAAGTACCTTCATCTGACCAAGACCTATTGGTCTCACTCACGACGCTATCCCTCAACATTAGTTTGCAGGTGGCAATTCATATTCCCACATCGCATTTGTTCGTACACAGAGCAAGGTTGGTGCCCCGTCTGGCTAGCTTATCAGCCCTAGAGCTCTCTTCAATATCCCTATATCCCGGTACCCATATTAGGCGTACCCTGAAGACAGTGCTGATATTATTTAAGGCTGTCAAGAAGTCCTGGACAGCCTTTGATTTCAGTTCGACCGAGTTCATTGAGTTTGTTGTCGCCTGGCTATCCAAGTAGATATGGTTTTAGTTATGGCCTGTCTACTTAAGTAGACGGCTACCTCCTTTCAGGATGTAAAATAGCTAGACAAACCTGACCAGAGATAAATGTCAAGCACTCTAAGGACCTACTGGCTCTAAATAGACAAAGCATAGGTCCCGTGATTAGCGTCCTAAAAGGACACTAGACTCTAGGCACACACGGGTGTAGGCTGGGGATCGCCTCTAACGCCTTCTGCAGGAATTGCATGGACGAGGAGGAGGAAGAGTCCATTGCTCACCTATTGTGCACGTGTCCAGCTTTGTCCAGAAGGAGGCGCACTTTCCTAGGCGACTACTTTTTGGACTCCTTGGGAGATATCTCAAAAAAAAAAAGATGAACGCCATCAACTGCTTCATTAAAAGCTCCAAATGGCTGGACCTTTGAAAGGGATGGGACCTGTTGTCTCATGCGGTATCACAAGGGGTCAATGATGGCTTAAGTGCGCCCTTTTCAAGTGGCCGCCTTACCTACCTACCTACCCTCCTTTATGGCTAGGACCTCTGCTTGGGAAACACTGCAATGGCCTGGAAGACGGAACGAAAGCTCCACTCCCAGTTCTTTTGAATAAACTTCTTTCTCGTGTAGATGAACCATTTAACATATTCAGTCAATACACTGCCAGAAAAACATCAAAAAGTTGTCTTAGAGCGACTTCACACTCGATCTCCTGGTGCCTGCAACTCATTCTCTCCGGTGTCCGCAGTGAGCTTTAACTTCACTTCTTGTTCTCGGTATCCTGAGCCTGTTTATTGCTTATATCCGTGTGTCTGTTCATTCATGACACACAATTGTCTAACACCTAACAGAATGCAGTTACGATCTCAGAACGCTGACTGAGGAAATTCACACTGCAGCACCCCTCAATCAGCAGCAATTCTGGTGAATTTTATGCGGCTCAGTGACTCTAATTACAGTCGAGAGGAACACGAGTCTTGGGCGCTTGAAATGCAAAACCCAATTTCTAATGACTTATTTAAGTAGCCGTTTTCCATGTGCTCCATTAACTGTCCCATAAATTTTATGAGCCAACCCACAAAGCGCTCCAAATTGCAACAACTGTTAAGCTGCCGGCCATTGGCGCGCCATTGGTGCTTAGCCTAATAATCAAATTGCCTTCGCCTTCCCCCATAACTCTTTTGTATTTATGTGGTTCTGCCGTTCTGCTTCTCGCGTATATCTCATATTTTACAGCCTTCGCTCTTATTTCCTAAATACGAGAAAATCCAAAAGAAATACGCTTAATCGCATAAATTCCATGAAATTAATTGCAATAAATTTATTAACACTCACACACTTCCAGCCGCTTGTCTACGGTCGGCCGACAATCGTACGAGTACTTGCATGCCCGCATATGGCCCACGCAGGCGTGCCTCGTCGCCCCTCGGAACTGGCTCTTTGTTTGCCGTAGCCTGAGCGGCACAATCGGTGCTTTATATGGCCAATAAAACATTGCATATTAATCTAGGCACAGAACATATGAAATAAACTTGCAATTATCAATTACAATTAATTCCAGATCGAACGATTAGTCGGGTTGACATTATAATTTTGCTCTGGTAGCTCGGCTCGTTTTACATACTCGCATGCCAACTCGCATATGTAATTTTATACTTATTTATGAGGTAACACTTTATCTAATTATTGTTTTCTGTTCTTTTCAGGTAAGAATTCTTTGCTTGGAATCTCTACTATGCAAGTAAGTGCTTCCTATATTTATACTCAGATTCAAAATCTTACAAACCTAATCTCATCCGGATGCCCAATGGCCACTCAGGGAAGTAGTAATAAGTAAAAAGTCCTTCAGCAGGTATTCTTAGAAAAATTACTTCTTTTTTTTCCCCACAAATTTGAATTTTTTGGAATATTGTGTTGTATTTGAGGTAACTTTCATTCAATCTCTCAGTTAGATTTGTTACTGTTCCTCTTGACGATGGATTGATTGGCTGATTTTTGTATGCTTAAGTTCAATTTTCCCTCAGTTTTGTTACTGTTCCTCTTGACGATGGATTGATTGGCTGATTTTTGTATGCTTAAATTCAAGTTTCCTTCAGTTTTGTTACTGTTCCTCTTGATAATGGATTGATTGGCTGATTTTTGTATGCTTAACTTCAAGTTTCCCATATCAATCATCCCAACTTATACTATGTGAGATGGTCTCCAAGTTTTGTTTTTATGATACTCGTTGTTCCAATTGTCGTCCAGACAACTTTATGTAATTGTAGAGAAGTTTCCTCATATTCGTTTATAAATTAATACAATTTTGTTCTTAATTATCTGGAGATCGCTAATTTAGAGAGTTAGAGATGAGGCAGAGAAGTAAAGGGAATTCGAAACAGCTAGAAACAAGTTTCTCCTTTCACTCATCTCCACAGTTAAGTATACATGACACCCAGTTTGCTTACATGAGTCCCACATACAAAGTCTCCATTGAATCAATTCCTTGTTTAGCCAAAAACCAGATTGAAATGATTACAAACTCTTTCGCTATATAGTACAAATCTTATTTTCCATTTGATTCTTCCCACTTTCCCTTCTATTTGTATACCGTTTTTTTCCTTATATCTACAATGAACCCATTCCTTATTACAACATTGCTTTAAATTATATTAGAAAGGATAATAAAAATATAACGGTCTGTACCGGCTTATCACATGCTGCAGCATCATTATTGTATGGACAGCTTGTGGCCCACACGTAGCACAAGGTGTGGTGGCATGCCAACAGTTCATCATCTTTAACAAGCGTTTAAGTAATTATGCAACTCTTTTAAACTTTTAATTAATTAAACATGACAACAGAGACAGACAGAACATGAATTCTTGGCCAAGAGGAAATTCTAGAACTATACGGCCAACATTATTCGTTTTATGATAAGGTGTAGTCATAAAAAACGTCATGCCAACTAGCAGCTAAGCACAAACTGCTCAAGGATGTGAGGAAAATGTGAATGAATATTGTGCTTTTCAAACGGCAATACTGGTTGGCTGTGACTACCCTACATTAGATGTATACTCGTAGTTAGTGGAAATCTGAGGGATTAACGATAGGAATGATTTCGTGGTTGAGAAAGTGGAATTGTCGCGGATTGATAGAATTGATTATTTAAACTAAGTTAGGCCGAAGATGGTTGGTTGGTTGGTTGGTTTCAGTGGCTGATCCAAGTCAGTCCTCACATGGATCACAATTATCGCTTTAGGGACGTTTTGATACCACAACCTCTCCTAACGCCGGAGAAAACGATGGATTGTACACTAAATCCACTTTGTGGAGTTTAGGTATCTTAAAAGATCTTTCGGTTTTACACCCGAGAGATCGGATAAACACGCTAGGAAAGGCCGAAGATAGTAGGAAGAAGTCCGAATTTGTCTCTTTAGGAGTATAGAACAGTACTGAAAGCATATCGACTGACCTAGTCGCTGATCTAGTAGAAATAAATTAGATAAGATTAAATAAATAGATGGAGATGGTTTTAGTCATCAGGGTTTGTTTGGTGTTATTATAGCAAAGGTGCTTCTTTGCAGTTCAGTGTTACTCAGAACACTTGCTAGAGGCACCCCACAGATTTTGTGGTTTTGGGTAAGACTTACTCACTTATATGAGATGGCATCTCAGTTAAAGCATTACAAAAGCACAGAAGATCCTTCCTAATATTTTTAAATTTCACACATACAATTGTGGACTATACTTAACCAAGGGCTGGTGGAGATTATGGAATAGTTAAGCCTACAATGGCCAGTTCAGAATTCTCTCACTATTCGGGTTTAGCCTTTGTTAAATCCAAGTCTGTTTACTATCGCTTCCTGTTATTACCTAGTTTTGTAGCCATAAGGAACCATGAAAATTGCGTTACAGAATCACACAGTTATAGGTCTCTGCTCTTCACACTGCAAACTCCTGCTAGTTAGTATATGGTTGCATCGAACAATACCTCTTTTATTTATTTATTTTGTTCGACGTATCCCACGGGCCCACTTACCTACCCAATCGACCGAGGGGCACGTCCGCAAACGTACGGAAACGGTGACGGATCAGCAACAGTCCGGACTGTCCTGAACTCGCGATCGAGACCGGGACAATGGGAGATAATTGTAGTGTTTACTCTGAAAATTCAAAGTGCCAGTCCCAAGACATCAGATAAATAAGTCAACAATTGACAGTAAGACTAAAGTCCTGTTGAGCTCCCTGCTAGTAGCCCCTTCTTGCTGCTACTTCTCACACTCCTCTTTCCTTTCAGTCCTAATACCTCAGTCCTTGCTACCATATTTGCTTTAGAATCTTCCACAAGCCCACTGTAAACATCACATGCCATGTTAAGAAGTGTCTCTCAGCCGCGCTTACCTGAGTGTAGGGTTTTGGAATAAGCGGCAAATAACAGTAATCTCCCACTTTTCAGTTCCAAGTGTTTAGAAGCGTTTCTGAAAAATGGAGAAAAAATCAATTTTTATTTGAAAAAATTTGTGTTTACATTAATTTTAATTAAAGTTGGAGCAGCCACGGAGCGCTTTTTGCTGCGAACTCCGAACACTACAAAAATTTGCTCAACATTTGTTTTTGGTTTTTGGTATTTGGCTGCGGCGTTTGCTGCTTGCTCCATAGCAAAGGTTGGTCTTGTCACGTTTCTGCCTCTTTTTTATCACAAATTTGCGTTCTTCATACTTAAGGAGGGAAAATGCAACCGAGGCTAATGATTTATTTGCCTAAGATTTTTGTGCTGCTCAACGTGCTGTTTAAAAGGAAAAGTCGCTGACTTGGCTATTATAATTCGACTGTTGTTGTTATTGTTAATGTTGTTGTTATTGTTAGTGTTGTTGTTGTTATTGTTAGTGTTGTTGTTGTTGTTCCTATTGCAGCTTGAGTTGAACGTTAAGTCTTTGTTGGTTTTAATTATTACGATAAAGTCTCAATTAAAAATTGCCATAAATTGCTGTCTACGGCTGCATTCAGCTCGAGTCAACCGGGCTCAACGTGGTTCAGTTGGGCTCTGCTCGGAGGATTTATCTTCGCTGTAAGCACAACTTTTCCACATTTTGGCAGGTAGAGCGTGTATTTGTGTATTGTTTGCGGAGGTGGCACTTGCTTCGTACCCGCACTCGTAAACCAGAGCTGCAGAGCCGCTTAAGGTCTCTGGTATAATTTTTGCAATTAATTTCGTATGCAAAGGCAACCTTTGCATACGGATTGGAAAGGTTTTTCAAAGAATCATATGCAAAGATTTCGTGGTCCTACTTATTTTTCAGGTCTTTTGTTGGAAAAAATAATTTTCAGTCGTAGAAAGTGAAAGGAATATTAAGAAGTTCTGTGTGCGATACTAACGGAGTGCACTGACTTACGTCTGTAAAATTGCCAATCGAATCTGCACTTAGTTTCTTCAATTGACACTTTTTCTTTATAGAATATTCCCTGGAATTCTTCTTTGGATTTCACTCATTTTCCTATATTTGTACTCAGATGCATTCTTCAGAATCTTACAAACCTAATCTCAACAGGATCGGTTTTTCTTGATATTTAGTATTCTCAGCTATTCTCTGTATAGTCTTGGTAGTATTCACGGTTTTATATTTCATTCATGCTCTGCTGTCATCAGCACTCTCAGGTATTGCTTCCCCTATTAATGGCATACTTTTACCATTTCCGTGTATTTTGGTTTAGTCAACTTTTCCACTTTTCCATTGACCTACTGAGAAACCATGTCATATATTTCTTTGTGGAGATTCCACTGGCATTCCTTTGCTATTTCATCAGCATTCTTCAAAATATTTCAGTGCTTTCCACACCATGACTTATTTGAAATCCTCGCTTAGTACTTATTCGTTATCGTCTTTTGCGGATTTCAGTGATTTCAATTTTGTTATTGATTCGAGCGATCTTTATCCTGTTTCCCAGATTCCGGAAACTGACTGACTTCAATTTTGTAATTGATTGCGTTTCAGGGGATCGGAATGAAGATTTGTTCTCTTAACATTTATTTTTTTTTCTATGTGTCTCTTTCTCTCTCTCTCTATCTCTCTCTTTATACCTATCTTACTATCTCTCTCTCCCATTATTTCTCTCTCTCTATCTCTCTCTTTATCTTTCTCTCTATCTCTCTCTCTTCATCTTTCTCTCTCTATCTCTCTCTCTATATCTCTCTCTTTATCTTTCTCTCTATCTCTCTCTCTCTTTATCTTTCTCTCTCTCTCTCTCTTTATCTCTCTTTATCTCTATCTCTCTCTTTATATATCTCTCTCTATCTCTCTCTCTCATAATTTCTCTCTCTATCTCTATCTCTCTCTGTTCATCTTTCTCTCTCTCTATCTCTCTCTCTCTCTCTTTATCTCTCTTTATCTCTATCTCTCTCTTTATATCACTCTCTCTATCTCTCTCTCCCTCTCATAATTTCTCTCTCTCTCTATCTCTATCTCTATCTCTCTCTCTTTAGTTTTCTCTCTATCTCTCTCACTTCATCTTTCTCTCTCTCTATCTCTCTCTATCTCTTTATCTTTCTCTCTATCTCTCTCTCTTCATCTTCATCTTCATCTTTCTCTCTCTCTATCTCTCTCTCTTTATCTCTATCTCTCTCTTTATATATCACTCTCTCTATCTCTCTCTCTCTCTCATTATTTCTCTCTCTCTATCTCTATCTCTCTCTCTTTATTTTTCGCTCTATCTCTCTCACTTCATCTTTCTCTCTCTCTATCTCTCTATCTCTCTATCTCTCTCTCTCTATCTCTCTCACTATCTCTCTCTCTCTCTCTCTCTCTCTCTCTCTTTTTATCTTTCTCTCTATCTCTCTATCTTCAACTTCATCTTTCTCTCTCTCTATCTCTCTCTTCATCTTTCTCTATCTCACTATCGCTCTCTTTCTTTATCTTTCTCTCTCTCTCTTTCTCTATCTCTCTCTCTCTCTCTCTTTCTCTGTTGTTTTCCATACTCTAATCTTTCAGTTGCATTCTGCTTCCTTAACACATTATTCTAAGTTTAATTTTCTCCCTATTTTTCACATATTCTCGATTAAACCAAAGGGACTACTGTCACTTCCCTGCAACAGTTTGTCTCTTTGCCATATTCCGCTAATGTTGTCCTACAATTTCTTTTATCTTCACTGAAGTACATGAAAGCATTTGTAACCTAATTACCAGTGGAACAAGTTTCCATTGTGCCCATTCACAATTCTCCTTTTCTTCCGGTTTTCTCTTCGCTGCGCTTCTAGGCGTCCAGCGTTCAAGTTCATATTTATTGCCCTACCCAAGTCTAAGTTATGTCCTACTCAATGCTTGCAACATTTTGTTCTATCAAATATTTTCTCAAGCAATTCTCCACGGTGAGCTTCTACGCGCTCACATACTCACCCATACAAGCACACCTTGCTTTTGCATAAAATGTCTGCCTATGATGAGTTATTGTTCTGCCGCTTGTGGTTAACGTTTTTCTTCTTCTTCTTCGGTTGTTGTTGTTGTTGTTGCTGAATAAGTTGACCAAGTTCATTTGTTTTAAGACTCAGCCCAGTGAAGGTGCCATGGCCCCCAGAGACGAAGCGGGCGAGAAGAAAGTTTTCCCAAACGAGCCTTTTTTCTTTATGGTTGTTGCTGTGGTTGTTGTTGTCATCGTTGTCGTTTGTTGTTGTTGCTTTAGCTGGGTGTTGTTGTTGTTTTTGCTGCGTGTTGTTTTAACCTACTGACTGCCTTTTGGTCACTTTTCCGTCGCTTTCCCAGCTGACTCACCGCACATATGAGTAATGGACACGGCCACACTCAAACACACACACTCACACATACACACACACATGCCCAGGACACCTTGGCAGAAACTGTGCTTGACACTTTGGCTTCGTGTGTAGTTGTAGAATTATGACACTTCTCTTTGTTCGCGGGCAAACAGCGGTGTGTGCGCATATGGTCATAAATTGCGCTTGTTAGGCAGCGCATTAGAGGCGCTCCTTGTGCCCGTGCCCGAAGCCAACTTTCTCAGTTGAAAGGAGCAGGCACTGCAAAATTTGGCACAACTTGTAAGCAGCGTGAAGTTCGAATAACTTAAGCTACTTGGGCAAAAATGCCCAAATGCTCGTATGTGTACGTGTAAAGAAGTGTGGAGAAGCTTCTAAGGAAGGTGGGCCACCTTGCTGGACCATAGCTTTACTTCTGGCGCACAAAGGTTTAATCAATTTGAAATATATGTGAGAGAAAGTTAATCTCAATCATGCTTGAGAGGAGTAAATATATTGTAGAACTATTCATGTATGCCCCGAACCTCATTTCATAGACTATTAAAGAAAGAAGAGTTTAAAGAAATTTCTAGTAGAGTAAGAGTATACTAAAGAGTCTTCTAAACCACATTTTTAGTACGGATGCTCTCTTCTTTCCGTTGTAGTTTCAGGATGGGAGTGTTTATGAAGATGCTGTATTGAATATTCTATGGGAAGGTACTCGACCTACCCCTTCTTTGTGCCCTGGTAGGTACCGAATTGGCAGCTTTGGAAAGTACAAACTTCAAATCCTGTTCCATGCTGATATAATGGATGTTTATATTTAATCGATGAAATGTTAAGAGACTGGTTTGGCTTATATAAAGGACCTTGCCCTTTGGCACTCATAATTTTAGTATCGTGCTGTAGTTACTGTCACCTTCAGCCCTTGAAGCTCTTCCCTACAAAGTTGCAATAAACAAACATAAAACCAACGAACAAATTACAGGTTTTTAGAATCCCAAAAGGTCTCCAAAATTCTTAAGTTTGTTTAGGTTACCCTATTGTCGGCTCCCTTTACTTGAAAGCCTGAACCATATTTCCTTCGGTTGGTCATTATTTATAATTTATGTCCCTGTTTTCAACTCGAGGGTGTACTTTCGTTCCCACCAAGGAGCATCACAATTTGAAGCAGGTTTTAACAGACTAGTATGTGTGCACTCTCAGATTCATTGATACCTTATTAGCTTCATTAGTTTGCTTTGAGGTGACTAGTTTGCTGATTATCTAACACTAATTATCTAGAATAATCTTAAGCATTAGCATATTATGTTCTTGTAATAGTAGTTGAACCTCCGAATCTGATCTTGCTTAAGTGAGCCTGTCTCAGAGTTCTCAGAGCGGTTTAAGTGAGCCTGCCTCAGCTCTGCCATTCCAACTTCAGCTTGATCCAATCAACCATACTTTTATAGGTACTTCCCTATGAACTGACAATAAGGTTTCAGAATGCGAACTCTTCGAAGAATTTTGTAAGGCTTTACACCAAACTTGGAGAGTTAACACATCTGGTCCTAAAAGGGTTGACCTCAAGTTCCTTTTAAATGGTTGGTTTTTGATCTGATGCTCTTCTCTGTGGCAGACCTCCTTCAATTGATCATTATCTTTGTATAATTGAAGACTAATTTTTAATTGTACAACGAATTGCAACCAAGTTTTATTTTCAATTTTGCAAACTTCACAAACGGTTGTGGCTCCGCCGCTCATGCCGCAATTACGACTCATTGGAAACTGTCATTTAATTAAGCCATTTACAGGCGAGTGCATCAAATCGCCGCCAGTGTCCAATTAAATACGCTTTCAGGTGCTTTTACAAGCGAATTCGCAGCGGCGCTCAACTCTTGATTACGGCTTTCAGCGCAAGCGTACATGGCCACTTAGAGCGTGTACCGGTGCTGCAGTTGCAGCCTGCCACATGCAACGAGGTGGCGTCATTTTTGGCATATTTTCACTCTACGTACTTGTAATAAATTTGTTTGCTGTGTTAGAAAACAAATCGTTTATTGGCTCAATATAAAAAAGGAGAAAATGATTTTGTTTAATTGCTGTTTATGGCTGATTAAGAGGAAATTGACAATTTTCGCGAAGCGAACGAAGCCGCGACGGTCCCAGGCATTTCTGCCTGCTGGGACTAGTCTAGCCAAATGTCTGGGCATATGGAACTCAGTGATTGATTGGGTATTAAATGCATTGAACAGAGCAAACTGCCGAAGTGAAGGCGGTTGTCTTCTCTGTTAGCTCCGGAGTCAATTAAGACTCCGAACCGCACCGGAATGGCACTTTCGAAATGTTGTCGGGCAAAAAATTCCTTAAGTGTCGTTAAAAAAATGTCGAAACATTATAAATCGTTTGTAAAGATTCCAAAATAATGTATGCTAAAGTTTTTCCGTGAATTGTAATTAACGTAAATAATTTTATTTGTGAAGAAAGTAGATTTTCCTTTGATTTCAATAGAGAAACCATGGAAATGGCGCCTTTGATATTTTCTATTGCCAAAAAGTTTCTCAAGTGTCACTATGAACCCCTTTCGGCGAAGCTCGAATTAAGTCAGTGCTATGGTGTCCTTCCTCAACTTAGATACACTCCATTCAGAGGATGTATTCACTGGTGGTGTAAACGTAGGAGAACATTTTCTTGCTACTTCTGTTAGAAGTCAAGTCTGAGATGAAAGTAATTGACTATTTCCAGACTAAAACGAAAGCAGGAGAAAACGTAGCAGGACATTGTCTTGCTACTTCTGTCAGAAGTCAAGTTTGAGATGGAAATAATTGAGTATTTCCAGACTATCACGAAAACAGTTTATCCTCATTGTACATATCGAACCACAACCTCCAAATTATTGTAAATGATGCTTAACTCCACATGACGAATTGTCAGATGTGCTCCCAAAATTCAACAAACATACACCAGACATATATTAATTCACATTTACAATCGTTTGCTGGTTGGATCTGTATTCAAGAGCTGAAAGAATGTCACTAGATCTTTGGAGATTATAATAAGATCCTACATTTGTGTGACAATCGACCATTTGCTCAACGTGGTGACTGGGTTATTGCTTCTCTCCTCTGTTACAGAAACCATTGGTATACTTCTATATAGTTGTTCTAGACATAAGTCGACCCTGGCAAACATATTTTGGATAATTGTCCTTGAACATAGAGAAGTTATGAAGGGATCTGATAAACTTTCAAGGCCTAGTTAAGTGCAATATAGGACGCCTCAGGTACACACTTCAGCCCACTACAGCATGACATGGGAAACTCCTCCTACACCTACAGGATTATGTGTCAAATCCCACAATAAAGAGCCTACCATAGTTTTATACATATTTTTTCTCTCACCCTTCATTTAGGCTATAAAGTGTTAGAAAGGAAATTGGATTTATAGCCTTATTTAGAGTTAATCAACTGAATTTGGTGGAGAAACATGACGAACCCTTCCATTGATTGTTAAGTTGAATCCTTTATTATATACATTGTTATTTAGTTTGTAAGGTATGCTTACTTATTGTTAGTCTAAGCTTAGAAGATATAATAAATAAATATATGAAATAATAAAAAAGAAACATTGTTATTAAGTTGAATCCTTTATTATATACATATTCATGTACTTCCAAATATTTTCGGTAAGGAAAGATTGGAATCATTTGAACTTCTTTCAAGGAATGTCTTTTTTGGAATCACAACACTAGTAGTCCATAGGAATTCGTTCATAAATGGCAGTCGTAAGACAATTTGTTCCTTATTAACGTTATCGTTACTCTCTCTTGATTTTTCAGCTACTTTCTAGTTTCAAGATCTTGCAGGAACGTGCTAAGATCGGAAGAAATTGAGGTCTATACCGCGAAGGGAATACATAATTTCTGGCTTTCATTCGAAAGAAAGCGATTGCATTGTTCATAACCCATCGTAGTATATATTAACAATTCATAACTGATCGTATCAATGCCCTTTCAAAGAAAGAAACAATACCAAAAATTCCCCAGATATTCAATCTAATCTTCCAGTACCCACAACAGGTCATATCAAATGTCCTTCATTAGGTAGGTAGGTAGGGCAGCCGCATCACCAATAAACCAGTGATGCCACTTAGACCACCAGTTGGGTCCGTTGTGAGCCGCGGATGCGAGGCCTGACTTCGCTTCCCCCTCCAGATTGAACCACCCTGAGCCTTTTACAAAGCGAAGAAGGTTGTTAACACCTGACTGGCATAGACCATCTATACTTGTTAAGAAGTGGGATCCTAGTCTGTCTTTCATCAAGTTTCTCAAACGTCTGTTTGTCACCACAGCCTCCGAACACAAAACCGTAATATATCATACGCATAAACATGAAATCTGAAAGTCTCCTCCCTTAGCTAAAGTCTTGGATCAGCCTCTGGTTTACTACTCGCGTTCTTCCGTTTGTTTCCATTTAATTTATTCTTCCCCTGGCACGGCCGTGATGATATTTCCATCATTTTTGCACAGTTGTGACACATTTGAAAAACAAACAAAAGTTTCGCTTTCATTTGTGTGTGAGTGGCTGCCACAACTGTCAACGCGGCCGACGACGACGTCTGACTGCATAGGCCGCATTTCAAATCGCATGCGACAGATTTCACTTTTGAAAGTCATCAATCAATTTCAAACGCTCGCCAGCCGGGCTGCCTGCGGTTGCTTCTGCGCCTGCGCCTGCGCCTGCGCCTGCGCCAACGCCAAGAGCATGTGTGGACGTGTGCGTGTGTGTCGCTAAGCCTGTTTAATTTGCATTTAAGCTTAACTTAAGTCTCGAATGAAATTTATTAAAGCGCGACAAGAAAAAAGGAAATCTTGCTTTGCTTTGCTTTGCTCTGCGCCTGATTTATTTGTAAATACGCATAAACGCCTACGCGGACAAATTTTTACGTTTGTCTGGCTGGCTGCCCCGTTGGCTGGCTCGCGGGCCGGTTGACATGCGCAGTTTTGAGTTATAAACTGTGACAGTTGCAGCAACAGCAGCTGTCATTGCCACAACCAGACAAATTCGAGCTCAAGCACGTCGGTTCAAAGCCGTGCCACGCTCGCTTCCCAGCCTCAGTGTCGCGCTTTGTTAGTCAAATTCGGTCGCTGAGGTGCGAGCGAATGAAGCAGCAACTTTGCAGTCGTTTTGCAGCTCATTTTCGTACGTTTGTGTTTCTATTCTTTTTTTTTTTGTTTAGACTTTTTTTGCATTTAAATTGTTTTATTATTTTAAACATATGCAGTCATACTAAATCCGCGCATTTATCTTGGCTCATTGTTGTTAACTTGTAAACAAATCCCACACTTAACCCAGCGATATATTCGTTCATACATGGGAGTGTGTGTGTTTGTGTTAATCTTGATCTATGTGCCACTCGCGCTGGGATTAAACATGTGCTGTGTCTCTTCACATGCAACACGACAGTGTGCTTGCAGCACTTTCAATTGCAGCAGCAGTAGCTGCAAAGTAGCAGGTGAAATTATCTGAAAGGTCCTTGGACTGAAATTGTTAGGTTTCCGGGGGTTTTATAGGAAACGCGAACTACAAATTGAACATAAAATCCTTTCGGTGGTACAAAAATCCTGTGCGTTTCTACACTCAACATAAATTTTGCTTCAATTCAAACCTAGGTTATAGTCAAGGACATGAAGCGAGTCTATTGTGAGCGGTTTCAAATACGGACGCTTGACCAGTTGATGTTACAAATCATGTTGAGTCACATGTCCATGCAGAGGCACAAATATACATAATGTCACAAATCTTTGCTTCTATGAGTATTCCGAACCGCTTCAATTTGTACCAAGTATTCGTAACTCAAAAAGCTTGGCTTGATTTTGATAGCTTTAATAGTGACTTTCTCGAGAATTTGTTGAAAATAGTTACTAGGACCTTAATTGACTGTTGAAATGAGGGTTTTTTTAGTATGCAAATGATCTAAGTAGGTAGTTTGGCTCACAACGGACCCAACTGGTGGTCTAAGTGGCATCACTGTTTTCTTGGTGATGCGGCTGCCTAACCTACCTTCCTACCTACTTTGGCTTCCGTTGCCTGGCCTTCCCGGCACATATGGCATTCGCTGAGGCATACGATTAGGCAGAATCCTCCGCCCTCGCTTCCATATTATGTATCAGTCGTTTTGTGTAACTTGCATGGGGAAGACGAATAATTTTATCTCCTTGTCTCAAGCACATAATTCTGTACGACTTTAAGTTGTTGAGCTTTGAACAATTACAATCAAGTACTGATAAGCATTTCCTTTGCTCGGTGAGACTATAGAAACATATTTATCTATCGCAACTGACATTTGAGAATATAGTCACTCATAAACTCGCACACACAACAAGCAACTGGAGGCAACTTAAGTTGATTTATTAACTGAGAAACTAGGATCTGATTTGATTCAGTTCAGCCAAAACTCTTTGAATTGTTTTTGTTATTGTGGTGGAAATGAACGAAAGGACGGACTGAATTCGGTTTACATCAACTTCCCTACATTTAAATTTTATTCGTATTTAAATGAGTGGAGATGATCTACTGCTGACGTCATTAGCATTCTATTGGTTTTAGAACTGAAGGCTCTATAACGTAGCGGAGTAGTTTTAAATGCCAATAACTACCAACTGAATCACATGCTTTGGACAGATACAACACATAATCGTAATTCCACATTATATCCTATTAACAAGGATCGTAGGCTTCATAGCAATAATCCTGATAAAGGAATCTGCTTCCTTCTTTTCATGGATAGCATTCAATAACTTTGACAAACCAGTCATCATATATATATCAAAGCTCCTTTACAGGGTTTTGGTTATCTTGACTGAAGCCCCGAATTCGTTTGCGGTGGTTTGGTAATCTTGATTGAAGCCCCGAATTCGTTTGCGGTGGTTTGGTTATCTTGACTGAAGCCCCGAATTCGTTTGCGCAAAAAACTCGACGTATACTTACACATCAGGTGATCCTCGCGAGAGCTTCAGCCATCATAAAACCACAGACCATGAACATGCTTGGCTGCCATTAAGTGGCACACACAAAATGAGAGTGATTACAAAGATCCTAATGAGATGCTCTTATTCTACAGTATTGTATTTTCACCGAGGGTATTGTGGTAAATTAATTTTTCGGCTACTATGATTGACCTACTGACCAATTTCTTGTTAACTGGGCACAAAGAGACTCATAAAACGACTGCACATGCCAAATGCCCTCATTAACTGCCACACAAATTGATGAAGACACTTCCGAGCAGAGCTCCAGTACAACATTTTGTTGTCGCTGCTGCACCAGCTTCACCAGCAGAAACCAACAGCCGCAGACAAGTACTCGCACCATCGCAAGTGTGCCACAGGCCGCCATGGTCCGCCATGCTCTGGCATGGTCCGCATTCCGACATAACCATTTCGTTCGCTGCTTTTGTGGCACACTTTTTTCTGTTTATTTGCGTTTAAGTGGCTAACGAGCCGCGCACCAACTCCGCCGTAAAGTCAACGCTGTCTTCCCGCTGGACGATGTGATTTCAAGCTAATTGGTTCCGACCGTTCTAAAACTAAGGCCACAGTTGCACAAAATCCGGTGGGCCGCTCTCTGCATTGCCGTCTAAACAGGGGTTTTCCGCTCGAATCTTTTATTTTAAAAGCATTTAATTTTAATTATTGCTGCACTCAGCCATCAGACTCGAGCGACGAACACAAGATCACAACTTTTCCTCCAGAGTACCTGTCTCCCGCCGTTCCTTGTTCCTGCCATGGCCTTATGAGAGCCTATCAATTCTCCTTGGTGCTTGGCTTGCTTGGGTTGCCCGTTCTATTCTAATATTTTAGCATGATTTTTATTTTTTAATTATTTTCTTTGCCATTAAAAGAAAAAAAGAGAAATACTCGACTCGCGATTGTAGGCTTGCATGGGTGTTAACGAATCCACCCTGAACAGTCAATATCGTCGTCTGCCTTAGCAGGAGTACGCGTCGGTACTCCTCTTGTGCGTCCAGCCACCAATGGTACTAGTATTAATGCTGCTGGTACTGCCCGCCAGACTGGAGGGTGGCCCAAATAGCATAGGCGTAGATCACTCTTGAATGGTCAATTACGGCCAAGCTGTTCTGTACACTCGTACGCATGCACGATGAGGTGCACGCAGATCAAGTGGGGCCACAAAACTAGTTGAGACTTTGAGTGGATTTATTTCAATGTATCATCGGACAATTCGCATACTCACACATATTAAACAATTTGTCTACAAGTACTGTGAATAGCTTCGATACATCTGCGATCAATGTATTTATGTCAACAGTCAATTGGGTCTTATCACCATTAAATCTAAGAGGACATGGGAAGTCGTCCTTCGTATACAAAACGCAATAAAGGAAAAACGGACCTTTACTGCCTACAACGATCCGGCAAGTTTTTGCTTCCATAGGAACTACGATTAAAGAGTAAAGATTCATATTCGGTGAGGAGATGATTGTTGTATGAATATTTTTTTTATATTCTCACGAAATAGTCTTTCTATCATTCATAACTAAACATGAATGAAAGTTAAAGTGATGTGAAAAAGATGCTATTGACTAAAAAGTGGTCTTGCCTGAGAAGTCATTAATGAAAAATCATGAGTGAAAAGCTCATCAACAATAACTCGTAAACAATAATATAATAACAATAAGTCATAAACAACGAGTCATAAATGACAACGTATCTTTTGCACTAAGGGAATTTGTTCTGGAATGTGTTGGAATGACTTAAAAACAGTTGAAATACTTAAAAATGAGATGCATCTTGAGGCGTTTTTGCAGTTGTGACTTGGTAGCAGAAGCAATGAGAGTGCAGTATATGTCAGACTATTGACTGGGTTTAAGTTGAGGTTTCAGTGACTCTCTACGGTACAGATAATCGACCAGAAGACACTCTTAGGACCATTGTGATAGACAAGTTAGGGTATATATGTGTACTTCCCTAGAATCTGTGAGGAGCCTTCAAATACAGTACAGATAAACGACCAAAAGACAAGCTTCGACCATCTGGAGGACCATTGTGATAGACAAGTTAGGGTATATATGTGTACTTCCCTAGAATCTGTGAGGAACCTTTAAATACAGTACAGATAAACGACCAAAAGACAAGCTTCGACCATCTGGAGGACCATTGTGATAGACAAGTTAGGGTATATATGTGTACTTTCCTAGAATCTGTGAGGAGCCTTCAAATACAGTACAGATAAACGACCAAAAGACAAGCTTCGACCATCTGGAGGACCATTGCGATAGACAAGTTAGGGTATATATGTGTACTTCCCTAGAATCTGTGAGGAGCCTTCAAATACAGTACAGATAAACGACCAAAAGACAAGCTTCGACCATCTGGAGGACCATTGTGATAGACAAGTTAGGGTATATATGTGTACTTCCCTAGAATCTGTGAGGAACCTTTAAATACAGTACAGATAAACGACCAAAAGACAAGCTTCGACCATCTGGAGGACCATTGTGATAGACAAGTTAGGGTATATATGTGTACTTTCCTAGAATCTGTGAGGAGCCTTCAAATACAGTACAGATAAACGACCAAAAGACACGCTTCGACCATCTGGAGGACCATTGTGATAGACAAGTTAGGGTATATATGTGTACTTCCCTAGAATCTGTGAGGAGCCCTCAAATAAATTAAACATTATTAAAGTGTGTAGTAAATAAATGTTATAAATTATTAATTAAACTATTTTAAGACCCGATCCTCCAAGTATTTTTAATTACTCCACACAATCCAGTGATCGAACTATGTTCCAAGCAATGATAAATTTCACCAACGATGTATTTGAAATATCTCTTCTCCCAGTGCAACACCACGGCTCTATTAGGACCAATCTAATTGGGAGGTATCTTATCCTTGAAAGCAGTAGTCATGCCATATTATAATGTGTGGTGTCTGTATTCACATATATATAATCTTTCTGATTTTCGGGGTGCTCTCTATAAACATTGTAGTTGGTTGGTTGGTTGGCTTCAGTGGCTGATACAAGTCAGTCCTCACATGGATCACCATTATCGCCGTAGCGACGTTTTGATACCACAACCTCTCCTAACATTATAGTACTCGTATATTAACCGAATTTTCCGGTACATTTTTAGCACATTTTCCAATAATCTTTTTCAACATTTCCACCTATAAATTGTACTCTTGTTTTTGTAGCCAGTCAGCATGTTAAACATGCGTCACTAATTCGCGCCAAACAAACAAGCAAATGTAAATGCATGCAGGCAAAAAGAGAAAAAGAGATTCAACATGCATACCCGGGCAGGCAGTCAGTCCCTTCTCTTTATGGTAATATGCAACAATTTCACTGCAAATATTTGCCCCAATTTCAATTGAAATTGAAGCAGGCATGTGTGAACACAATTGCGCCACATTGTGCAGCCACACGGACGAGAGTGGCTGCCACAGAGCATATGCAAATCGCACCATGGGTTTCTAGTCGGCTTGCAGCACACGGCACTTTTTTCTCACCTTTGAACATAAATTGTCGCTTGTCAATTGGAAACGAAATAAAGAAATACACAGCAGCAGCAGCAACAGAAGGCTCGCTGCGAACTGCAAACTAGGATCGGGACAGCGGTGCAAAATTCAATTTGCAATAATTTTCATAATAAGAGTGAAAATGCTGCATATGCAACATTTGCGGCGACTGCCACTGCCACTACCAACTTATTAAAAAATTGTGTTGTCTGAGGCGGCATTTGGCGCACATTTACTCATTACACAAAGTGAGCCAAAAGGAAACCGAAACCCTGACACCCCTACCGTCTCTGGCAGCGTTGGCTTGATAGGAGCTGATACGAGTGTAGGAGTTGCTGCGCTGTGCGTTCAATACTGGCTGCCGTCGCCGCCGCCGCAATCGGATACGCTTTGCCGGGCATATTCACACAGCTGTCCGAGTAGGGTTAAGCTCCGCAAATTCACCGCCGCTGCTTTGGCATTTTCTATTCAATATTTCATTTTTCTTATTTTCCGTTTTTACAAAATTAACGTAAACAGTCGGCGCGGCGCGTGCAAGAGCGCAGTGTGGCCGCCGAGCGCAAATGAAGACATTGTCCAGTAGTGGGCTGGCTGAAGCCTGTGCGCTGACAGCTGCCTGCCAGCGAGCCAGCCTGCCTACCTTGCTCGTTGTGCACTTAATAAGCTTATAAACGGATTATAGCCGCATTCGAGCTTCCGTATCCAGCTCAGTACCAATGCTGCAATTCAGCTCAGCTCGGCAGAGCAACGTCACTGAATTGTTAAATGGAAATGGCCGGAATCTGATTTAAATTGTTATACGAGTATACGCTAAAATTTTAATTAATTTTTTATGCTTTTTGTGGCTTTTCGGAAATACCCGTCTGGGTTTTTTGGGGGGGGGGGGGGAAATTGCACTATTTCCAGTTTGTTTGAGACTATTTCCTCTTGAGCTGCTTCAGGGTATCCAACCAGTCCTCCGCGTAGTTATGACATTTTTAAGTAAGTTTTGATTTTGATTTTACTTCCCACTCCGAATGTTGTTAAAGTTGGTCGCCTCAGCTTGCCAGAGACCCTCGATAACTTCTTCCCAGACTGGAAATAGAAAACTTACACACACCCACGCATTCCTAAGAGCATGAAATGATATACTGAAGAAGGAGTTTTGTTCATTTTAGAATATTAATTGTGGGTTTTTTGGTGTAAAGGAATACGAATCAGGAGTCTAGTTATCATACGATGTAATATAGTAGGAATATATGCAAGAATATGTAATAAATAGGAAAGAAAATCAATAGGAACATCCCAACATACAGTTGGCCCAATGAGGATGCCTGCCGCTCCCATTAGGCTTCACATCTGATGTATGATTATAATGGAGTGAGTATCGAATAGATTCAAAATACTCCCCGAGGGTCGCAGGTTCAAATCCTGCCACGGGCTTGGTCTCCAAAATGCTTCTTTCTATAAAATCTTTTTCTCTTCGAGTCGAAAACCTCTGTAGCTAGTACTCATTCCCACAATACTTTGCACTCATACCATGTAAGGTATAATAATAATAATAATAATAATAATAATAATAGATTCAAATTAGATTGAGGATTCAAAATAGATGCCATTTATGAAATTATTGTTGTCTAGTACCCTGGAATATACTGAACTATCATTGGAATCAGTCAAAGGTAATAGTATGACGAGGAAAAGGTATGAGATACCAGTGCTCCTTCTAATGTAAAGATAATCGCTATTTTGGACTTTAGTAAATAAAATAAATAAATAATATGACGAGTCAAGAAAATCCCATCGCTTATTATTGCATCGCCAGTATTATACCGCCAGAAATCCAGAAGATTGTTAAGTCAAACAACTTTCAACTCTACTTCTATAGGAATGTAATGTGAAAGATGTTGATATTTTCTCAGTCATTTCTAATGGTCCCAGGGATACCTTCATTGGACAAGCCTCAACCAGTAATATTTTTAAAAGCACTCGATTATGAGTTATGTTTAAAGTTTCTTAATTATTCCCATATAAACCGATTTGTTATCAAATGAATACTGAATTTCTCTGAATTTAACCAAATATCTGGCCAGACTAGAAAGAAAAGCAGCATATTTGCTGAATCTAATCTGGCTTTGCACCATTTCAAACCGATTCTGGTGAATATTTTATGGATTATTTGTTTGTATAGTTCTGCACTCGCAAATGTAAATCTCTTTTGGTTCTTGGAATGTGCCATTCACAAGTAACGAATTTAAATACACGAATCATTGGACAAGTGAACATAGTTCCATTGACTCAGGCAGCAATGATTTCTATTGATTCTATTGACTCAGGCAGCAATGGTTTCTATTGATTCTATTGACTCAGGCAGCAATGATTATACATAAAAGATATGTTTCTGGTTCACAAGAAACAAGTACATTCTGATACCTCCTTCCCAGTTCATATTGAGATAGGGCTGTCAATGAACAGTCCTATTTACATGTTCACAGTCGCCACGCTTCCTTTTGAACGGCAGAAATATCACCCCTAGGTAATGAAGGAGGCAAGTTGGTTTCCAACAAACAAATTTAAACAATGAAATATAATAATAAGAATAATAACAATCATAAATGCAACTAACTATAGTTAGCGACTATGTGTTAGCTTGGAGGTCAGCTATAAATGAAGCCCAGACCAGCATAGTAACAAGAATCTATATAACTGGTATCATTTGTAGTATATTTCTGAATCGTTAAGTAGGAATAATGGTGCCAACTATCCGTTTTTCAGAACATTGTAGTTTGCTTCTATATTTTCTTTTCGGAGGAAGAGGAAATCTTCAAAAAGACATGAGGGGTATGCACTACCCAAGAGTGTGAGATTTTCACTCACTAAAACCACTTCCATAAAGCCACAAATGTCTGATATTGACTTAGGAAGGGTATTACACAGTTATACAAAGATAACTACTCGCGGTATCTCTTCATATATTTGATTGACTCTTATCCGGAATGATTTATGTAGATGAAGAGGAACTCCACAAATTATAGAGATGTTCAAAATTGTTTGAGAGACTAAGTCAATTATTATTATTATTATTATTATTATTAAATCTTACACCTTAATTAATTATGAGTGCAAGGTGTTGGGGGAATGAGTACTAGCTGCAGAGGCTTCCGACTCGAAGAGAAAAGGATTTTTTATAGAAAGAATCATTTTGGAGACCAAGCCCGTGGCAGGATTTGAACCTGCGACCCTCGGGGTGACACTAAATCTAATAAAGTATTTCTCGTATTACTGAATAGGAGTTATATATCCCTCGTTCTTGGCGTACTTTTACTAAGATTAACTTCTTTACAGCTTTCCACTGTTTCTGCCAGCATGGAAAACGGCAATTTCTTTCAAAAACCATCCCACAGGATTTTCTGTCAGCATTTCTCCAGTTCGTTTCAACAGCGTATTTCCCGCTGTAGTTAATATAATCAGGAGTCAGTCTAGACTGCGGTGGCTTCACATTAACCCGATTCGAAGCCTCTTAACTGTTTGCATCCCCATGTGTAAATTCCTGCACTAAGCCTGCCAGGATGGATCGCATTACATCAATAACTCGGCTGATCATGTTTCACCGCTTGCAGTGCAGCTACTCAGGCTGAACCCTGCCTCTACTCGCACGCCCCCCTGAGGTAGTTAAAGTCGGCGTGTGTGTTAATTGTTGAAACAAGCAAAACAAAATATTAATTAATTGCACCACACACGATCACGATCGGAGTTAATGAATTTTAATAAATGTGTTTGTGCTGCTTATGTGAAAAGCGGGTGGGGCGGGGCGGTGCTGATCTATTTTGCCAAGAATTATGGGAAAATAATGGAAAGATAAAAAGGGGAGCAGCGAATGTGGTGTGCTTAGGCGATTGCATAATTAAATTAGCAGCATTGCGTGCCAAGCCAAGCAGCGCTGGTGCAATAAATTCGAGAAGACAACGAATGGGGTTGTCAGCAATGCAAATAAACACACTTGCAGCAAGTCTCTTCAGGCATAATTAAAAGCAAACAAAACAGAAAGAAACGGAAACCAAAATTCAAAGAAGCAAAAGAAATTGAATAAATTCGCTGAGAAAAAAAGACATTAAAAAAAAAAACAGATTTCAGCTCCTTGTGGAAAGTTTCCTCGCAGTAAGCAGGCAAAATTTATGACCTGATAAAACCAATTAAAGTCATTTTGGCTAACAATCTCGCTGGCGTTTGCCGAAGCTGAAGAAAATCACTTATGTGCAATCACACTCAATGAGTGAGTATTGCAGTTGCAACATCACCAACGGAACAGCAGCAACACTGCCGCCGAGCAGCAACAGTTGGCGATATTTCTGCTGCCATTGTGTAAGGCAACGGCTTTTTCTTCTTCTTGATGCTGGTTGCTGTTGTTGTTGCTGATGTTGTTGTTGTTGCTTTTTAAGTGGTAAACAAGGCTTACGCAAGTTACAATTTTGTAAAAAGTTTGAACCTCCTTTTTTACCGTTGCCTGTTCACATGCTTTCCAGTTTGTTTAAAATTTACATAAAATGTTTTTCCACAGATTTTTTCTTGATTTCTAAATAAGCCTCCATTAAGATTTATTCAGAGTGGTGCCTGTGTCAGGACTTTTTGTGTACGCCGATGTTGCCGTTTATTTTATTGCCTTCCCGAACTTTTTCGTACTACAATCGATGCCTTAAAGAGAAAGTACGAGTATGAGTGTAATTAATTTGATTAAGCGGGGTTTGTGTGTCACGTGATGATTCCTGGCGTCTGTCTTTGTTGCTAATGCTACTGTGTCTCTGACTTAATATTTTGCATTTCCAACTCATCGTTTCTCGCTTTGCTTGGCTGCTGTTTCAACTGATTAATGAATGCAGTTTGCTGCTACACATCAGTGGCACTCGTGAGTAATAGGAATATGTGAAGAACTGAACAAAGACAACATTGTTCATAACAGTCGTTGGCGATACGAGTACTCAACGAACAAGAACAAAGCTTATAACAATCTCAGAGCCTACAATTAAGAAAGAATATATAACTATATAATTCTAAAGAACTGCAGGAACTGTATGGAAGGCTACAGGAATCCTCAATAAAATCCTCAATAAAATCTGAAGAAATCCCAAAATAACTTTTATAGAACGTCATGTGGGAAATTGAAAAATATGTTGTGAGCAGAATAACAAATATCGAAAGATCATTAGAAATAGATTCTAGAAGAGAGAATTTTATTATCAGAGAGGTTACAATTGTTTAAATTAATTGTGAAAAACAATATGAACATAAAACCAAAAACCAAGAAAACAAATGGTAACATAAATTGGAGACAGAATGCCAAGAAGAATACTTGTAAAAATGTTGTTCTGTATATAAAACAGTAGAAAGATGATAATGAATCCTCGTCAAGAACTAGTTCTGAAGAAATTGCGCTTAAAGATCATGAGTTCCGAATAAAGGTTCAAAGTTTATTACATTGTCGTCGTTAAGAAATAGTTCTGAAGAGATTCCGACTAAAAATCATGAGTTCTGAATAAAGATTCCAAGCTTATTACATTGTCGTCGTCAAGGACGGACTACTTCTGAAGAGATTGCGATTAATGATCCTGAGTTCTGAATAAAGATTCAAAGCTTATTACATTGTCGCCGTTAAGGAATAGTTCTTAAGAGATGGCGATAAAGGATCATGAGTTCTGTATAAAGCTTCCAAGCTTATTACATTGTCGTCGTCACGGACGGACTACTTCTGAAGAGATTGCGATTAATGATCCTGAGCTCTGAATAAAGATTCAAAGCTTATTACATTGTCGCCGTTAAGGAATAGTTCTTAAGAGATGGCAATAAAGGATCATGAGTTCTGTATAAAGCTTCCAAGCTTATTACATTGCCGTCGTTAAGGAATAGTTCTTAAGAGATGGCGATAAAGGATCATGAGTTCTGTATAAAGCTTCCAAGCTTATTACATTGCCGTCGTTAAGGAATAGTTCTTAAGAGATGGCGATAAAGGATCATGAGTTCTGAATAAAGATTCCAAGCTTATTTCATTGTCGTCGTCACGGACGGACTACTTCTGAAGAGATTGCGATTAATAATCCTGAGTTCTGAATAAAGATTCCAAGCTTATTACATTGTCGTCGTCAAGAACTACTTCTGAAGAGATAGCGGTCAAACATCATGAGTTCCAAATAAAGATTCGAAGTTTAGTAGGTAACTTAAACGCAATGAGCTGCTCCCATCAGTTTCATAAAATCTGAATTCATACGATGTAGTCTAGAGTTTGCTTGGAAGGATATAAGCTCCTTTAAGCTGTAATAGCAGTATTGTAGAGATGTTCTTGGTTTTATGTTCACAGTCTTGACATCCTTGTTGTCCGACTCTAAAACTGGGTTCTTTCTATAATGTCAATGAAACTTGCTTAGGTCGATTATATACGAAATATGTTATGGCAAAGTAATCGGGGATGTCAAGAATATTCCCCGTATAAATATTGAGTTAGGCGGCTGAAGAGTTTATTATAACAAGCATCAAAGAAAAGCTCCACTATTCAGTATGTTAAACGGCACATTGCATGTCATTCCGCCTTATAAGACCAATTTCAAGCACAGCTGTTCCAATTCGCAAGTAACTTGGTGGTCTAAACGTGGAACAATGTACTAGAGTTTTCACATCCCAACAATGTGTGGATACTATTCAAAAATTTGGAGATATATGCTGTGATTTGGAACCACGCCTGAGGCAGGGCTTCACCGCTTCATACCAGAAATACAACTCTTGTCGAAGCCGGAATCTAAGCAGGCGAAGTTGGTCTATTCAATCGGGAAGGAGACGGAATGGAAAAGAATATAATGATAACCTGGACTTTTTTATCATGCAAAGATATACGAGTATATTTGGGTTACGCTCGGGAGTAGCGTATCCACGATGTCTGGAATAGACACAGATGTGAGAGCGTGTGCACGGCTCCGGCGTTGCGAACGGCAAAAGAACGAATCGAAGGCCGGAAACACGAAACATATATAGATATATTTAAGGATGTTATACACTGCGACCTGAAAGATCTATTGTGATGCCCCTTTTTATTTGAAAGATGAGGATAGTCTCATCTATAAATCTTCTGTCAGGTTGATTTTCGACAAGAATTCATATATTTTGGAGGAATCAAGATGAGGGATCTTGCTCATATCTAAGGTATAATCTCCAAAACACCTGAGACTATTGTGTGCCAATTGGCCCGCAGTCTGTGATCAGGTTCAGTGAGGTTTCGTCACTTTCTCCACAGAATCGACAGATGGCATCTGAAGATATACCCAACTTGTTCAAATGGTAGTTGAGTCTACAATGTCCGCTTAAAATGCCTGTGAGTATTCTTAATTTACTCCGAGGCATATTTATCAACTCCTTAGCTCTTTTAGGATTAAAATCTCCCAGAAGAGTTTTGGACTGTCTTAATCATGCAAGGATATGCTGAAAGTAAATTGTTCTCTTCTTTAGTATTACAGACGAAACTAAGTAAATGTTTACAGATCAGACTTATTTTATAGATTTATTATGAATCTTCCATAAGCTCTTCAATAAAGCGAAATTTACCTTATTCAGTGTGTGAATACAGCAAATTCTCCGACTGAACGAGTATCTTCAGCTTCGCTGAATAAAAATAGTTGTGGACTTATAGTTAAAATACCCGGCAGTCACGTTTGGGTCATAACGTAACCAGAAATAATTGTAAAATTAGCTGTTGCTATTGACCAAAGCCCCCCCCCCCCTTTCAGCACACAACCGTAGCCAGTTTTGACAGTTCTGCCGCTGATTCCCCTCACTGTGCGCAGCACAATGCAACTGGAAATAGCATTTTCCATAGAAAATGATCATAATCATATCATTAACAATTGTTAGTTATCCAAGTGAACATCTTAAATGAGTTCAACTTACCCGAGAGGTCTTCTCTCGCTGATGCTGGCTGGCGTGGACTGTCTGCTCACTTTGCGCTTAACAAGCTGCAAGGAAGTTTCATAATTGGCTACTTAAGAAGTGGCACATACGAGTGCAGCCAACACACAAAAAGATTCTTCATAAATGATTAAGCAGCAGAGCAACGGACGAACGGACGAACACGCACTCTTTGCGCTGCCACTAAAAGGTGCAAATGCAATCACAGCACAGTTGCAACTGCAACAGCACTAGGCAGCAGAAGGCAGAAATGGCCATGGCAGCAAGACCAGCAACATTCTGGGACAATTTTGTGGCTGTAAATATCTACGCGTGAAAATCATGAGAATGGTGGCTTCTTCCTTTTGACTTTTTTACTGAACAAAACTTTTTCTTTTTTATTGTATTTTTATGCAAACGCCCAGAAGGGTCCCAAATGCGTCATTGGGCGACAACAATCGCGGACGGAAGGCGGAAATGCTCTTAGCCGCAGTAGCACTCGTAAGTAGCGGCCATAATGCTCATCCAGTGGCTTGGAGATTTTCACACCTCTTTCTCGCCTACTGTCGGGATGTGTGGCGGTTTGTTTATTCGAGCAACTGCTCCAACTGTCGTGTGAAAATAATTCAAAATGCATGACTTGTGGCCCCTCCGCCGACAAGTGGAGATGGGACCTTTAAAAGCCCGCGTACGTGCTTTTACTGCAAATTGTTTCATTTTTATATGCAATTTGTTCAATTCGGTGTGTATTTAAATGCCGGCAGTGCGGCCATTCATTCATTGTAGGTGTAAACAAAGCAGCCACATTGAAGTCCCTTCTGCTGCTCACTGCTGGCTACTTGGCATGCTTGACTTGGCCTGAGTTGTCCGGACCAGACCCGTCTGCTGCTGACTCTGCCCCTGGCTGGGTTCGTTGTTAAACTTGCGTGATTTATGCTCTTTTTGGTTAATTAAGCAACAGCGGCGGCGATGGCGGTGGCGGTGGCGGCGACCACTTATTAAAGCCTTCTTCAAATGCAATTTGTAAACGTTTCGTCGCATTTTGGACAGACCTACCGCAATATTATTTATTTTTTATATCCTCGTTTACTGTCTTGGGAGCAGGTGTGCACAATCGAAATTTGTTGGTTGCCGAACAAGGGAGCTAAGAAAAATTAACATATTGACTTCAGAGCAGGAACGACCTACGTTGTTAGAAAGCAGGAAGAAAGTAGAATGTGCATGGAGCAATATTTATTTATACTACAATAATGGACGGTCGCTTACAATCTATGCTGGTTATGAACCTTAGCGGCGGGTAATTGAAAACCTGACAACTGCTTCCTCTTTCTTTGATGATACCTCTCCAAATTAACAACTACTCTGTGAGGTCAAACAAGTTCGGAAAAGATGGAAGAATTTAAGACTGTTACACCTACGTTGTATTATTAAATTAAGCTGTCACCCAGTAGGAAACACATAACCACGCATATGAGAAATTCACAGTGACCAGTGCTACTTTGATATAGGACGTTGTACGAGTATTACTAAATTAAGCTGTCACCCAGTAGGAAACACATAACCACGCATATGAGAAATTCACAGTGACCAGTGCTACTTTGATATAGGACTCCAATGATGAGTTGGCACCAAATTTATTATTAATTGTATTATGCCTTACACCATAATTAATTATGCCTGCAAGGGGTTGGGGGAATGAGTACTAGGAATTAAGGCCTTTGACTCGAAGGGAAAAGTATTCACAAAGAAGCATTTTTGAGACCGTGCCCGGGCAAGACCCCCTGATTGTGAGCCTAACATGCTTACTTCTAGGCCACAAAGCCCGGCTTGGTACCAAGTTAGTATTTTATTTGCTGTAGAAATCACTTGAAATTTTATATAGGAACTTAGAAGCCACCAACTAGTTCGTACAACAAAGATATGACATGACTGCAAAGGTCTCTGTATGAGTACTAAAACTCCTTCGGAAAAGCCCTGTGGCAGTTCTGATTATTATTTCATTGAATGTAATTTTGCTTGCCATGTTTTCTGATGTTAAAAGGCAAAGAATCTATTCCAGAGTTCCACTTCGTTACTAATGCTGCAACTGTATGATGTGTACCTCTGCTCGCATACGTGCTGATTAATGTTCTTTTATCCTTATCCGTTTTTTTATGTTAACTTCAATCATATCAGAATTATTCACGTCTACAAATTTGTGGACTTTTTGTTCCAGTTACTCAAAAATTTCATTTAATTCGATTTATAATTCACACAAAATTATAGCGTGGAATTTCACACTCTAATCGAGTGTGTTTGTACTATAATTACACCACATGGCGGTGGTTCTCTCATCATTCAAATTTCTTATGCATTCAAATTGAAATTTTCATTTATAGATGCTTTACACCTATTTCAAGCAACACTTAACTATTAAAACCCCCTCAGACCCAAAGAATCTTGAAAATTTCAATGTAAAATCCCTGTAGGAAATCGTTATGTGTGGAAATGTTCTGTAAGATTAGCTATGATCTTCTGAAGGTGGATCTCTATTTAATAACCATTCATCCATTTTTACTGTTCTTAAAATCTGTTTGTCGATCACTGTCGATCGATTTGTCGCACTGCTTTTCCATTACTTGATTGGAGGCATGGTTGTAGCTTGATTGGAGGCATGGTTGTAGCTTGTAATGATTCTTGGAGGAGTGACGGGTAAACACATATTTTTGATTAGCATAATTTCTCAACTGAATTTAGTTATTTCTATCTCTCGTTATTATGTTCTTATTGAGGGTTCAAGAACCGTTAAATTTAGATTGGTCGGAATGCTTTTCTTTTGGTCGAGACTTAGTACCCAGAATATTTGTGCTGATTGAAGGAAGGAGCCATAAATAATACAATTATGGAGTTTGAACCAATCATCACCAATCAGAAGAACCATATCAGATGCTTCCTTGACTACTGGTTACTTACTTTCTCTAGAGAAGGAACATCTAGGTAGAAAAGAACCTGATAAATTATTGTGACGATTTGACATCACCAAACGGACGAAATGCTATGGCATTACGGAAGAAACGCCGGTACTAAACCTATAGGGCATAGTAGATTCGACAATTGTGATCACATGGATCATTGATGACAAATGTAGTATGACACAAAAGATCTTTTAGGTCGCAGTGTCGGCCATTGGGCAAACTACTAAAGCTAAATTATTATTATTATTATTATTCCTTGACTATTGTACTGACCTAAACGAGTGGCCAAGGAACACACAAAACTGTTCCCGGCTACCCACAGAAAGTGTTCGATTCGTTCTGTTTTTTCCCCGGAGAGTACCACTCTTTACCCTAATTTCTTCGTGAGAACTCGGTTGGATCGGTGGAGTGTTGTTATCTTATAATTGTTCCATCTGTGTTTGTGTTTCATAGGAAGTAAAGAACATTACTCCAGAACTTCGTCATAGTCCAGACTGAGTTCCAACTGGCAGATCGTGCCCCCTACATTTGTTTACCCACCGGTCAGTGATGACAACGAGCGACACAACTTTCTCTGTAATCCAGTATGACCGAAAGCAAATTACGAATAGAAAACAAATGGCAAATCATTTCTTTGAATTTTTTACTATTCACCAGTGTAGCAGTGTGTACAACCTTTGGCTGTAGGGCACACACACTCAGGCAGGCAGACACACACTCAGGCAGGCACACACACAAACAGAGTCATACACACACACTTTCACATATACTGTGAACGAACAATTTTAATGAACTTTGTGTGTGTTTTTTTCGGATACGAAACTCAAAAGTCATGCATGTCCGATTGAAATGACTTTTAACACCACTAAAAACTGAGAAACCGCGTGAAAACTTCAACAAAAAGGCAAGAAAAAACCATTACAGCGAAAAGAAAGAAGGAAATTGAAAATTGTTTGAAAAATAATAATTAAAAATGTGCGCATTAGAGATGATTCGGCGTAGAGGTGCGGTGTGTTGCGGTCCGGTTGTGTGTGAAAGCGTTTCTTTTTTGTTTGGGGTCTTCTTTTGACAGTTCCTCATCCACAATCAATGAACCGAAGCATTACCGGCTGCGGTAATCGATCGCCACCAATACAGGCAGGGATGAGTAACATAGATTGAGATCGCTTCATGGTCCGGGATGAGTAACACAAATGGAGATCGCTCCATGGTCCGGGATGGAAGTTTAAAGATATCAATTAAACAATTTTTAATTTGAAATTTGAACTATTCACATGCGGGGGAATCTTCAAGTCCCAACAGATATCAGCAGAAGTTCCGTCAATTCGTGGAATCAATCATTTAAGTTGTTCTTTCATTGGTTTGCCGAGGATTCTCCATACTCGTTTCTCAATTGACATAAACATCTGAATAAGAGTCTTTTCGGGGCGTTGAGGACGATCGAAACGGAAGAAGCATCTCCTTAGCATCTTTCATTTCCCTGGAAGTGTCTGATCTGAAAGCAGCAGGACATCTGAATAAGAGTATTTTCGGGGCGTTGAGGATGGTCGAAACGGAAGAAGCATCTCTTTAGCATATTTCATTTCCATGGAACTTTCTGATCTGAAATCAGCAGTAACTCTGGTTTTGTCATCCATAGCTGGAGGATACAAACACCTGCGCCAGACCAATTTACTCTGCATGGAGTAAGTCATTTGTTCGCCGTTTGTATACTTACAGGGATAATCCCTGACATACACTTCTATAGCGTGAACTTCTACTTGAAATATTGACTCCTCTCTCCCTACTCAGAGCAACCGTTCAGAGTGAGTTATTGGCATAATTCATCGTATTGAAAAGAAGTGGAAGAAACCATTCCATACTTTTATTTTCATATTTTCTTTAACTATATTTCTTGAGTCTAATTTCATCGGCGAATACAAACCCCAAAAGTACCAATTTTAGTAGAGCACTATTTCCCATTCCCACACATTTTTCTTCAGATTTATACCTGGATATAACAAAGCCTGTTCAAGCATTAAAATGGTCTCGTATTCCAAATCCTTTACTTCGTTTCTACTCCATTAGATCTCTTCCTTTGTAGAGACGTCTGGAATCCAGTTATATTCCATCAATTCCAAGAGACCCTTGCTATCCAAATCAAAATCGTTTACTTCGTTTCTACTCCATTAGATCTCTTCCTTTGTAGAGACGTCTGGAATCCAGTTATATTCCATCAATTCCAAGAGACCCTTGCTTTGATATCCAAATCAATTGGCAGCCACATGCAGCCAATTAATCCAATTGCCTTGCATAAATAGCGCTGATTGGCAGGCATCTGTCATTGATTGGAGTCAAAAGGCTTAAAATAACGCCGAAAGCCAGGCCAGGTTCTCAGGAACTCAGCCTCTCAATCTCATCGACGATTTTCCAAGCGCTTTGCTGCACTTGTGACGTACTCGCACTTAGCAAATGTGTTCCGGCAGCAGAATGAAGTGAAGCCCAGCGAATTCCTTTCAACTGCGGCCGAATTATGCTGCTCATCATTTAGGCTTAGCATTTGTCCGAAGCCTATCAAGGCACCGCAGTTGTCAGTCCGTTGTGGCCATGTTAATTACCCGTTCAGGCAAAATGCCACAAAACTCGTCTCTCTCTCTCCAGCGGCCTGTGGTGCAGACTTAAGATAAACGCGCAAATATCCATTTCAATTCGGCTTTCCATGTCGCCTGTTTTCTGCCTGGTTAGCTGGTTGGTCGGTTGGCCGCCTGGCTGGTCAGTCCGCCACTTGCATATCCATCATTTCGGCGGTGTCAATTAATTGTTATCATAGCATCAATCACGGAAGTCAGTTGGGCCAAGCAACTGTGGCGGATTTTAAGCAAAATTAATTTGCAAATTGCGTACACGAAGGCTTTGCTCGATGCTTGTTTCGCTATTCAATTTAATTTCTTTTTTCAATATTACGGCACACAAAACAACATCGAAACAGAAAAAAGGAAGTTTTCTTAACGGGTTCGCTTATCACAAAAACCGAGATAAATTATCAAAAAATACGACTGCAACTTTCGATTTTACATACACATACGAGTAAAATTGGAAAACATTGATGCAAAATGCTGCTGACATGTTGATTTATATTTCGTGGCAATATTGCTAAAATATTGTGGCAAGATATCAAAGCGGTTCCACTTAATAGTCAACGACAGATTGGGTGTATAGGCAGACAGCCGCTTGTTAGGTGTTGGGATGCAATAATTAATACTGTCCTGGATTCTACAAAGTCAGCTGAATCTCACCCTACCCACTCGAATCGTTCGGAGAACTAACTAACTGTGAAGGATCTTCTAGTGACAATCATGAGGAGTCATTCAGGTAGGAGGCTTTCTAGTTGAATTCTAGTACTTTTGATTCGCCGAGTCTGTAAACAAACTGAAAATTATGAACAAAATGTGGGAACAAACTTGAAAATTGCTTGAAACCAAATTCAACTCTAATCCGAGGAATGATAGAACTTCCAGATTGACTCTTTAATATTTTATTTACCACAATGTGTCGAATAAACACCTGTGAAGTATGTGGTACACATACAGCAAGTGAAGTATGTGGTACACATATAGCATTGATAGTGCAGCATTTTCTTTTAATACTGTTACGAAAATTAGTTTTTTCGCTAATAGTTCGATCACTGGATTGCGTCTTGCCATAAAGAATACGCTTTGTTTTATTATTTCTGTTCAGAAAAAGTAGTTCAAATTAGCAACAATTTATCTCGCAAATAGTTGATATACTTTATACAACAGTTAACTAAAATTTGACTTGCTTCTGACCTCTAAACACAGCTGCTTTCAATTCACAACTAACTTCGACTATCACAGAGAGCTGCTCTCAATTCACAACTAACTTCGACCATCACAGAGAATCTTTTACTATTAATTGCGGCTACTTTTGAGATCATTCCAAGACCTTACATAGATTAATGATTGTAAGTACTAAAATCTGACCATAAGCTCGCTTAAAAAGAATACAAAAATATGCCTTTGAAGACAATGCCCTGGATGGGATTTGAAGCCCTAATTGCAAGAGTAGTGGTCAACTCTGATTGTATAATTTTCAGTGCATTCCAAACTGAACAGGACTCTTAAAAAATAGCTATTTGTAGTGGGGCCCTTCAGCATCAGAGAGATAGATCCCCAACTCACTTGTGTATTCTCTTCACCTTCTTATACCATGTTCATAATTTACCCTGCTTATGGAGGTGAACACTAGTCTTATCGCTAGAAATAGACTTAAGTGTTGTAGTTATCTCTGCGCTGCTGACGGTAACTCAACGTCATTGATTCGTTGCTTGCGTGCCTTTGTGTAAACACGCCAAATCCATGCTCTGCGGTTCTGCTTGGGCGCTTCTGGTGCTCAACGTACTCTTATTCTATAATTTGCACCTTCGCCTGGTAGTTCCGCAAGCTGCTAAGTGGCTGGAAGTCAGCGTGCAACTGTACCCGATTGACTTTTATGCTAATTGCGACTTGTTAACGCAGTTCTCTGAATCATTTTCTTCCTCCGACCGTTAGTGGAGGCTCTGCTGCCATGGATTCCATTCAAAATTACAGTCTTTGCGAGTATGCAGAGCGTTAAGTAATTGGGTCAATGTGTATTAACGCGGCTGGGGCGTAGAGGAAGCTACGATTCGTATGCTCGTACACTTATTTGGCGAGCTGAGCGTTTGAAGGCAACACTGGACTGCAACGCAAGATATCAAAGCAATTTACCAAATTCCTGCCAGCTAGAATATTCTTCGCATTCTTCTTCGTTTCGCCTTGCTCCTTGCTGGAAATTGCTGCTGATAATAATGACATTGATTGTGCGCGTAACACATGTGGCGGCGGCATCATCAACATCATCATCATCGCCATCGTGCCATGCGTATCGCAGTGCTGTGCAACGCACAAATGAATGATGCACTTTGTCGAGGCTTGAAAATTTACATTAAGCAAAATGTGGCAAAGTTGCGATAAACTGGACAAACCACAAATCAATGGCAAATGGCAGCGAGGAGTTGGCGAGCGCTGCGGCAGCCAATTGGATGCGAATGCGACTCAGACTGCACATGCGCATGCGTATGCAATTCACATGATAACCCTCAGTGAGTGAATGTGTGTGCTGCCATGTGTTTGCGAGTGTGTTGGAGCGTGGAGGGTTGCTCACCACATTGGGTTACTTTAACCGCACCGGCGGCAACCACAACCACAACGAGAAGGCAGCAGCAACAGTTTTTAAAATGCAAATAAATAGCCGTGCTTGCGTCCAGTACGTTTGAATGGAAAGCCGCTGTTTGGCCAACATTTGACATGGAACAGTAAACGGGCCTGTTGACAAAACTAACTGTGTGCGTTGTGCGCATGAGCAGCCGCTCCAACTCCACAACGTCATCGCCGCCGTCGTTGCATTGGCAGTCGCAGTTGCAGTCGTCGGCGTCGTCGTCCGCGTAGTCGTAGCCGTTATTGTTGTCAACGTCATTGTCAATTGGCCAGCAGTTTGACCGCTGGTCTTGTGCACAGTTCTTTTAGTCTATTAACTACCGGCGACTGTGTCAATACCGCCACTGCTCCATAAGCGCTGCCAAGGATCGGCTTTTTTGGCGTTGTTCATTTCAAATGCTGCCAGCATAACAACTTCAGCTGTTTGTTGAATGGTTGAATGGTGCTGCGGGTTTTAGTTGGACACACCACAAACCACAAGTCAAAAGGATATGATGCTATGGCAGCGCTCGGGGGCTGAAATTGTTGCTTGCCTGAGTTTAGGCAGCTAATTTGATTTAATTTTATACTCATAGCAGCCAAACTGAATCCTCGAAACTGAAATGTACTCTTTGTATAAATAAAACTGGCGGCTGTGGCATCTGTGCGTGCAACTCATAAATTGTTCAGCCATTGTTCGGCCGCAGCGTTCATTAAAATAATGCCTACCTATGTGAGAGTTTGCTCAAACCCAACCCAAAAGCATTTAACGGCATTTTGCAGCAACATTTCGCAGCTCTTTGCTTTTTGTACTAGTAACTTTTTGTTGTTGCTATTGTTGCTATTGCTGTTATTGTTGTTATTGTTGTTGTTGTTGCTATTGTTGTTATTGTTGTTGTTGTTGTTGTTGTTGTTGTTGTTGTTGTTGTTGTTGTTATGCTATTGCTTAGCCCACCTCGTCTGCATACCACACAAAGCAAACTTGCAAAGAAGAGTTCTGGCAGGCCAAGCGATTGCGGCAACAATGTTGTTTGTTGCACATGCTGCCACTGCCACTGTCTCAGCCGCTGCCAGTGCGCCAACAAAGGCTCAGTTGCAGCTCCATCAGGCCACAATTGCATTGTGGAGCTTCAAATTAAAATATACGCGCAGTATTTGTATTAGAGCAGCCAGAAACTTGTTACGTGCACGCTGCTACTTTGCTACTTGCTGCTTGGTCCATACAAGGCTCAGCAGCCTGCTAGCACACTAGTTACGCATCCGAACAGAAAATCGTTCACATACTCGGAGTCTATAAAATAGAATAATATTGGTTTCTTAATAAAACAATTTCATACTCTTCGCTTAGGTTGATATAATTCTATTTTAGTGCTTCAAGTTGTCTTTATAATAAGGATTCATTTGAGTAGGAACCTTCAAAACATAGATTTGCGTCGTTAATGAGCCTTTCTTTCTTCTTTGTTTTTGTTTGTCCCCTCTATGCCGATATTCTGCCCGCTTCTACTCATTATTTCGATGCTTATGTCGTTTCTAGTTATCATTATCAGTAGTGAAGGCTTAGTGGGCATTATTTTTGTGTGTTCCTTGATAGATCCAAAGAGTGCTTAGAAACCACTGCAGCTATCGGCGGTTTTGTCTGCTGTCATTTGTTCCCGGAGAATTATGTTTCCTTGAAAAATTTTCGATTCAAAAAGATGCCAATTTGAAATGTTTCGATTGATATGATGGACATCTCTGCAGTAACGGTCCAGGTAAAGGCCTTAGAAATCCCAGCAGCATGTTCGATTTTCCTAAGTGAATATAAGTCAAAACTAACTAATATCACAGGATGTACTCAATTTCACATTCTTTGGGTCCCACAGTACTGTGGTGTTTCAGGAAATGAAACGGCTGATAAATTGGGCATTTCGATCTCAGCGGAAAATGAATGAAAGAGTGGAGCCAACAAATTTCAGAAAAACTAGTCCTAGGGAGAAAAGTTCCCTATTTACTTACCAGTCAAATTATGGAGTTAAAAGAATGTGGTCAATATAAGAAGAATAGGCGCAACATCGCTGACCTAAGATGGAAATCTCTCCTTGAAGATACAGACTGAACATATCAATGTCTCCTTACTTCCTCCCATACTAATCGGGACCACAAGAAGCAGAAAATGGGTGTTGGGTTATGACGTCTGAGAATCTTTATGTTTACCTGAAGTTTGGGGGGTAGTGAAATATTTCTATATTCACCAAACTTGTTCTCTATTTCTGTTCTCTTCTTATTTCTCTCTCCCACATTGTTTCGATTACTCTCTCTTTCTCTCTCTGTCTCTCTCTCGCTCTTGCTCTCTCTCTCGGTTTCTCTCTTTCTCGCTTTCTCTCTCTCTCGCTGTCGCTCTCTCGTCTTCTCTCTCTCTGTCTCTCTCGCTCTCTCTCTCTCCCTCTCTCTTTGTCTCTCTATCTCTGTCTCTCTCTCGCTCTCTCTCTCCCTCTATCTTTGTCTCTCTCTATCTCTGTCTCACTCTCGCTATCTCTCGGTCTCTCTCTCACTTTCTCTCTCTGTCTCTTTCCCTCTATCTCTCTCCCTCTATCCCTCTCCCTCTATCTCTCTCTATCTCTATATCTCTATCTCTCTCTATCTCTCTCCCTCTATCTCTCTCTCCCTATTTCTCTCTATCTCTCTCCCTCTATCTCTCTCTATCTCTCTTTCTCTCTCTCTCTCTATCTATCTCTCTATCTCTCTCTATCTCTCTATCTCTCTCCCTCTATCTCTCTCTATCTCTCTATCTCTCTTTCACTCTCTCACTATCTCTCTCTATCTCTCTCTATCTCCTTCTCTATCTCTCTTTCTCTCTCTCACTATCTCTCTCTATCTCTATATCTCTATCTCTCTCTATCTCTCTCTATCTCTCTCCCTCTATCTCGCTCTATCTATCTCTCTCTATCTCTCTCTATCTCTCTCTATCTCTCTCCCTCTATCTCTCTCTATCTCTCTCTATCTCTCTCCCTCTATCTCTCTCTCTATCTCTCTACCTCTATCTCTCTATCTCTCTCTCTAACTCTCTTTATCTCTCTCACTATCTCTCTTTATCTCTCTCACTATCTCTCTCTATCACTCTCTATCTCTCTCTATCTCCCTCTCTATCTCTCTTTCTCTCTCTATCTATCTCTCTATCTATTTCTATCTATCTCTCTCTCTATCTCTATATCTCTCTCTATCTCTACCTCTCTCTCTCTCTATCTCTCTCTATCTCTCTCTCTCTCTCTCTCTCTCTCTCTGAATGACCTTTTTGTCTTCCTCCAAATCATTCAATCAATGAATTAAATTAACTGAGCACAAATGAACAATTTTCATTTTTCCAACGTAATTTTCCCTGCTGGGATGCGCAGCTGCCGACCAATCTAAACGCAACTAAATTGCCAGCCATGCTTTGCCGCTTTGTGGTTTGTTTTGCTTGGTTGGAAAATGGAGAAATTTAAATGCAATCGTTGAATTTAATATTTCTTTTCTACATTTTTATTGTGCCCGCGGTTTTTTTCTATTTATTTTTCTACTCTTTGCCTGAGGAATTTGTCATGGCAAAATTGTTGCAGTACAATAAAAATTTTGAAATGGTTGAACGGTTGAATGGCTGAAATTGAAAACTGGCGTACCGCATGCGCAGCAACCGCACAATTTGCGTCTCGCTCAATGAAGTATCAATTGCAGTGAAAGAGAAATCTCGGCTGTAATTAAACTGCCGACTGCCTGCCTGGGTTTATTGACTTGGGCCTAAAGTGCTCGCACCTCAAAATGGGCGCCTAATGCATCACACACTGGCTCCACTCTCGTAGCATTCCAGCCGCCATCCCAATACACTTCTTAGTTTCAACGCATTAAACTTATTAATTATCGAACAGGCTGAGCTTCGACGTATACGCTGCTTAACTGTCAACTAGAGGAATAACGGCATATTTATATAAATGCCTCACAACGGCAACGGCAAACGAAGAAAAAAACGACAGAAAAAACAGAAAAAAATAAGGAAGAAAACAGGCTGCTTCCTAAATACACTCAACCCAACTCCCATGAATTGCCTAACGCTGAACCCATTTACTACTTACCGGGTATTTAGTTAGGCAAAGCACATCTTACGAAAGCTGTCAATGGCAACTGCGCCAAAATGTCACTCATTCGCCACAGTCGCAGCAGGGAGGCGAACTGCAGCCAGCAGGCTGGCAGACAGATCGCAGTGTGAGCGCTCGGCGGAGAGATGGTAAATTTAGCGGCCAATATGCCTTGATAATACCGCTAAAGTTGGTCGGTTGTAGCGCGTTCATGTCATACAAGTGGACACAACATTGTGAATAACTAACGCATGATTAGTGGTGGCACAAAGATCGGGAGAGAGAGCGAGAGAGAGAGATACCAAACAAAAAAACAAAGTTACCACAGACTAAGGCTGCCTGGAACTGCTTCTCTGCTCGTACCCGAGAAGTCGTCTTTGTACGCCGGACAAATGGAATGGACAGTTTAGCTTAAAAAGCCACTTTGACACACAATGGACAGATGCATGTGAGCGACATGATAACACGTACATGGAGAAATATGTTTCAATGGGCACTTGGAGCACCGCAACTATCTGGCGGCCACAATGGAGGAGCGTTTCCCTCGGCGCTCAAAGGAATTGGGTCAAGTTGTCAACACAAAATTTATTTATTAGACAAAGCAGCAGAAATTGAACTTGAGTAGCAATCATCAATTGCTAATTTATTATTACCTGCCTTGCCGCAGCACGTTCGAGTGGTGTGTCAGAGAAATGGCTGAGGACCTTCTCGTACTACCAAATACGATGCACGGATGTACGCGCGCGAGTACAGTTCATTTTACACAGCACTGCATCGACATCAATTGATGACTCTGTATACAGACTCACATTTGAAGTCGGCTTAGACTGAAGTCGGATAGACGAGCTGCGAGTGTGTGTAAATCTATTCTGACACATAACAGTAACAAAGTGGGGGTCCTACTTAAGTCGAGATGATACTCTTCCTAATCATATATAACTCAATACTGAAGATCGAAGTGGCAGAGAACTCTTCCTAATCACATATAACTCTATACAGGAGATCGAAGAGGCAGAGAAATGTTTATCATTACTTTGTAGGTGGGGGCAGTTGGGTTGCAACGCCCACAAATGTTCACATTATAAGTATCAGTATCCTATGGGACTTTCGTACTGGATCACAACGACTTATTTTATATCTATAGAAAAGTAATAGTCTAATAGTGCAGCAATTCCGGGAAAAATATTAAAGAGAATTTTGTTAGCTCATTTATTTGATTATTAATTTAATAATTACTTAAAATGTAATAATTATTATAATTAATTATAAATGAATCACAGTTTTAAGTACGAGTATAGTTAAAGTTTATTTCAGTATACAAACGAATTCAGAGAATTCCTCTATTTAATAACAGGGGTATCTTTTAATGATGGTAGATAAGTCACATAACATGATACTCAAATAGAGGGATGGGTGCCTCAAAAAGAAGCTTTCAGTATGCCGGACATGTCACTATTTCGTAATGAAAATTTTTCTGGGCTTTCTTTTCCGATTCTAATCATTTTTCACTCCATATGAGATAGAAAAGTTAATGTAGGAATATCGGCCTCCTTGGTCTAGTAGTAGGCATGCTAGTCTCTCAATTGTGGGGCGCGAGTTCTGTTCCCTTCTGGAACATAATCTCGAATACTACTAACTTCTTTAACTTCGCTTTGCTAATGGCAATTCTTTCCTTCAAAGTTTTTAGTACATTTTTGTGAAAATTAGGTCATTGAAATAGTTCGGTTTACTGAATTGTTTATTAAACTTCAATAAAATAGTATCCTTTCACAGAAATTCACTTAAGAATTTAGTTAATAAAGACCAATTTAATTGTAGTGCAAGTTTCTCTTTTACTTCTAATGCTCCTTTTACTGCTGATTTCAATTCACAACCGAATTTTCTATCGTTCTTCGCTGCGCTTTTCTAGATGAACTCTGCTTTTCAGAAAATTTTCGAATTTATCACAAGGTATAATTTTAGAGCAAAAGAGATAGCATCATTGTATAAGTTGTATGAGAGAAAGAGACAGCATCATTAATGACTTATCACTATTATTATTATTATATCTTAAACCATAATTAATTATGACTGCAAGGTGTTGGGAGAATGAGTACTATCCACAAAGGCCTTCGACTCGAAGAGAAAATGGTTTTTGTAGAAAGAAGCAATTTGGAGACCAAACCCGTGGCAGGATTTGAACCTGCAACCCCCGGGGTGTGAGTCTAGCATGCTTGCCACTAGAACACAGAGGGCGACAAGATTTATCACTAATATCTTTCATTCTTTAGGAAAACGACATAATAACAGCATCGCTTATCGAATGTTGTAGATACAAGTATAAATTAAATTTTACTTAATTGAGTATAGTCATGAATGCGGAAATGGCTATTTTGTGACAATATCTGGAACTTAAGTATGAATCATTGTAATGATACCTTCTCTTGTAAACTAAACTGCTTTTATCATATCAGTCTGTCTCTGTTTGGAAAATGAGAAAGGAACCTTTTGTTGGCTTTATTATGTGTTCCTCTTCATTATTAGGTTACCTTCATCTCTGACTCTTCTCCACTAGAAGTGTGCTTTGTTCTAATTCATTTGTGTTGGCTTTCTCTTTGCGTCTCATGCACCCTTTTCTGCTTTCGTCTTAAAAGTGTATTTAATGAAGTTGCACCTTCATTTGGAATCAGCCTGCCTGCACAACTTCTCTTTACTCACCTGGTCACCGGCTGCGGGTCAATTGGGACCTACTGCATATGGAACCTACTCGTATTTATTGTATCCTTAATAAGTTATAATTTATTACTTGATTTAATTGAATGTCCGCCATAATAACCTGCCATCATTTTAACATTTCTTTCTTCTTTTCTGTGTCTCTTCCAGGTAAGTTCAACGCTTTCAATTGTAATGGGATTTCGTGGCTGACTGAGTACTTGAGCAAGTGTATCTGCAGATCCGCAGTAAAAACCCCATTTGAGGATTATGCACACTGCACGGTTGGGCGAAAAGAAGCGCTGTCAAGTCAAATGAAAACAAGTGCAGGCAGCCGCCAGTCAAGGCAGCAAATGAAATTGACATTTTAATAGTCGACGCTGGTGGAGGAAGCAAAAAATTCCTTTGAAATATTTGAAAAACTTGCACAAAAACCTTTTTCATTTGACCATAAAAAAAGATTGTGCGAATGAAAAAAATGCGCAAGGTAAAATGCCTGCGAGGGAAATGCTGAGCGATTTGGCATTTCGAAAGTGCTCAGCTGGTCGGCTTGGCGGGCAAAGTGAAGTGCAGCCAGGCCGCAGTACACACCCTAAAAGTAACTAAATTTCATAATAACAACAACAACAACAACAACAACAACAAAACTGTTTATTAAACAATGCATTATTTATAGACTGTATATTTCCCAGTTTTATGAACTTGCGTAGGTAATCAATCAAACATTTCTAAGCTAACTTTAGCTAAGCAGCCACTCTCCGCTGCCAGCCGCGACAAAAGGGGGCGTGGGTGGTTGCGGGCAAAATGTACGTATTTAGTATTTAGTTTGTTTAGTTGCAATGGGTGCATTTGTCATTGAAGTTGACAGCTGAAGTTGAAGTTGAGCCAAACCGAACCGAACCGAACCGAACTGCACTGAACTGAGCTGAGCTGCTCTGAAGTTGACGTTAGGCAACTTTCACTTTTGGCAAAGCTGATGCCAACACAAATGAAAAGTGCCAAGAAACACACACACACACACACACACACACACATTCACGCAAATACACACACACACACACACACACACCCACTGATTTATTGTCTTTGTCATCGGAGAGTGAGCTGTGAAGCAGGAAGAACGCTGCACTTCACATTATTTCAAGTACATGCATGTCTCCATGGCCATTGTGTATGTGTGTGTGTGTGTGTGTGTGCCGTGTGTAGCGTACTCAACCGTTTGGTATAAAAATCATTTAGCCATATGTTTAAAATATATGCACATTTTAATAGAATACCATCTGCACAGATTGCCATTTTTATGCGTTTGCTGCGCCGCGGCCGCGGCCGTTGCTGCTGCTGCTGCCAATGTTGCAACTATTGCAACGACGCCATCAAATTCACCGCATATTGCCATATTGCATTGAACTTTTTGTTGTTGTTGTTGTTGTTGTTGTTGTTGCTCGTTGGTCCGTTGTACAATTTTTTTTGTTTATTTTATATTTATGTTTTTTTGTAATATATTTTTATTTTCATTTTGGTAACTTTTTTGTGTGTGTGCTTAGTAAATTGTTTGCGGTTTTACTGCAAATCGATTTAGACATGTCATAATAAATAGTTTGATTGTGTTGCGATATATTTTGCAATTTGTTCAATCCGTACATGCCGCAGTTGCACCATGCTGCCCAGATACCAAATGTGTCGTAATCGACAAAATAAACTACAAAATATGAGAAACAAAAATCAAAATTTTTCAAAATAATAATTCAGCGGGAGATTATGAAGTTTGACGGACATTAATTGTTGTAAGTCCGACTGGGCAAGCTCAAATGAATCATACGGTGTCCTGTTGGCGGAATCAGTCGGGGTACTGTACTCTTTAAATATGCTACGGGACTAATCTGCACAGTTTTGATGTAGGTGTCAACTGAAGTGATGCAACCCTCCACCGTTGGTAGTATTTGGAATCGTCACTCATAATAGAAAATTGTGTGAATGTCTGCTGCAGTAGTAAGAGAAGACCTATGGACACTAGAATATACTCAACCCAGTACCTAAGAACTTGCTTAAGGTACAAACTATGAGTAGGGACGAGGGTCAAGTTCGAAAACTGTGTCGAAACAGAAGAAAAATTTAAAACGGTAGACGAAGACCAGACAATCTAATTTAACCATATGTGAGTTTAAACACAGATCCCACAGGGGTGTGGTTTATGGGGCAGAATAATACTCAAAAGATATGAAAATATCCCAGTCTTTTGCACAATACTAAAGGGTTCCAGTCAGAAGTTGTTGGAATAAAAAAAAAGGTGCCGTACCACAGAATCCTTAAACCTAGAACGAGAAAGAGTAGGCATATTTTTCAACAGACCAGTAGCGAACAAAGCATTGACCTCCGCGGAGTTGAATTCCAAACTAGATTGAACTGAATATGACAGTTTTAGGAGCACCATCTCAAACTGGGCATCACAACAAAGAACTATCTTCTAGGGGTGGCAAGGCAGATGAGTATTGAGACACTCATACGTTCTTGAGTCATTGATCCTGTCAGCCCATTTCACTTACTAAGCTCTCTCTGTCTCTTTTCTGTCTCCTTCTCTGTCTCCTTCTCTGTATCTTTTTCTGTCTCCTTCTCTGTATCTTTTTCTGTCTCCTTCTCTGTCTCCTTCTCTGTGTCCTTCTCTGTCTCCTTCTCTGTATCTCTCTCTGTCTCTTTCTCTGTCTCTTTCTCTGTCTCTTTTCCTGTCTCTATCTCTATCTCTTGAGACACTCATACGTTTTTGAGTCATTGCTCCTGTCAACCAATTTCACATACTAAGCCTATTTCACGTACTAAGCTCTCTCTGTCTCTTTTCTGTCTCTTTCTCTGTCTCTGTCTCTTTTTTGTCTCTTTCTCTCTCTCGTTCTCTATATCTTTCTCTGTCTCTTTCTCTGTCTCTTTCTCTGTCTCTTTTCCTGTCTCTTTCTCTATCTCTTTCTCTGTCTCTTTCCTGTCTCTTTCTCTGTCTCCTTCACTGTATCTTTCTCTGTCTCCTTCTCTGTATCTTTCTCTGTCTCTTTCTCTGTCTCTTTTCTGTCTCTTTCTCTGTCTCCTTCTCTGTATCTTTCTCTGTCTCTTTCTCTGTCTCTTTCTCTGTCTCTTTCTCTATCTCTTTCTCTGTCTTTTTCTCTGTATATTTTCTGTCTCTTTTCTGTCTCCTTCTCTGTCTCCTTCTCTGTATCTTTTTCTGTCTCCTTCTCTGTATCTTTTTCTGTCTCCTTCTCTGTCTCTTTTCTGTCTCTTTCTCTGTCTCCTTCTCTGTATCTTTTGCTGTCTCTATCTCTACCTCATGAGACACTCATACGTTTTTGTGTCATTGCGCCTGTCAACCAATTTCACATACTAAGCCCATTTCACATACTAAGCTCTCTCTGTCTCTTTTCCTGTCTCCTTCTCTGTCTCCTTCTCTGTATCTTTTTTTGTCTCCTTCTCTGTATCTTTTCTGTGTCTTTCTCTGTCTCCTTCTCTGTATCTTTCTCTGTCTCTCTCTCTCTGTCTCTTTCTCTGTCTCTTTCTCTGTCTGTTTTCCTGTCTCTATCTCAATCTCTTGAGACTCTCATACGTTTTTGAGTCATTGCTCCTGTCAACCAATTTCACATACTAAGCTCTCTCTGTCTCTTTTCTGTCTCTTTCTCTGTCTCTTTTCTGTCTCGTTTTTGTCTCTTTAAATGTCTCCTTCTCTGTCTCCTTCTCTGTATCTTTTCTGTCTCTTTTCTGTCTCTATCTCTGTCTCCTTCTCTGTCTCTTTTCCTGTCTCTTTCTCTGTCTCTTTCTCCTTCTCTCTCCCTTTCTCTGTCTCTTTTGCTGTTTCTATCTCAATTTCTTTGTTCTCTTTCTCCTTCTGTGTAAAAGGTTCAAAGAGGGATATACAAAAGTACTGTTTATGATTTCCCAAGAATCGATTGGTATAGCAAAAACCTCCTGCAGGAAAGTCAAGAAACCCTCAAAAAATATTACGAGAATCAATGATATCCTTCGCAATATTTCTGACGACTTACTGAGATTCGTTGCAGTCAGTACGGGTCCACTGGTCAGTGGGGATGCAAGTGTTCAGGGTGTTGATTTCTTGTCATGACAGCACGAAAGAAGATATCATTCAACACTTACTGTTCAATTGTGCGGTCCTTCCAAGAACCAGCTTTCTTCTACTACAAAAATTGGCAAAATTCGGTGAACTCCAACAATGTCTTTAAGTACATGAACTAATTATGATGCAAGTGCTGAATTATACTCGTTATCCAGAACAAAAATCATTCAGGATAGTGAAGTTTTGTTGTATCCAAACCACCACTCAGTCTATTTATTAGACCCACTCTCCCAATTATGATAGAATTTATATGGAGTATTAAGGAGTTAATGCAGAAGCGGTTCCCATTCTTTCTCATTGAACAAAAGAGTTTCCAATTCTGTGGCTTTTCACCAAAGGACAACTGAACCTTTATGTATGTATAAGACATTTGAAGTATTTCCTAACTACTTGACGACTTATTTCTTCTCTGAAGTCGCGATAGTTGCAGACTTTTAATTGCGATTAATACTCTCCAATGCAGTTATTAACCACAATCCGAAGATTTGTGATCAGGACTAAAAACCGCGCTATTAGTCTGTTAATTGTCTGTCATTGCGAGTGTAAATTAGCGTGTTCAAAACGTGGTACCCAGCAAAATTGTGTGCATATTCCCAGCTCCATCCAACACACAACGACGCTCATCGCTTGCGAATAGTCAAGCGAGTGACTCCAGCCCGCAGTGCATGAACATTTTTCAATATAATTACAAATTATTTTGTACGTCAGCCACACAAGCAGCTCAAGCAACACTTCACTGCACTCAACGCTCAAGCTTCCAAACTCTCACCTCAGAGCAGTGCACTGTAATGCACTGTAAGCCAGTGCGCAGTGCGCATGTGTGCGCGCATGTCAACACCAGCGAGTTGCGCTTGTAATTACGCGCGACAAAGTTGTCACTTTCAATTAGGCATTTCGTGTGTTTGTTTGCTTTTAGCAGGAGGCACTTTCACCCCTCCGCCTCGGCGTATGTGTAAACACCGCACTAACGACGAGTCGGCGGCACAGACTGAGCGCAGTTGTTCAACTACCGCTTCCACTACCAGCAGAGCCAAACGAAATCACAGCAGTTTATGATAAATCGCACTTTTCTACCACTTTGCTTGCGTATTGTCTGAGATTATTTCGTAATTGTCGCTGCTGAATTATGAGCATGCGCGGCAGGCTTCGCTTAAAGTTTCGGGCTCGAGTGGGGGCCTCGAAGACCGTGCGCTGCTCTTGTCCATTGCGGTAAGTCAGTGTGATAACAATTTAACAATTCCATGTGGTGCAACGCGGCCACAGCTCTGTGTGGTAGGCGGAGAGCAGAAGTGGCCATTGTGTTGGATTGTTGTTGGAGTTACTGCCCCTGCTGCTGCTGCTGTTGTTGTTGCATTTGCCCAGTTAAATGCTAAGTCTGGCGAAATTTCTCAAAGCACACCAACGCGTTTCACTGCAAAGCCAGCAGAATTGATTTGCCTGCAGGGTAACAAAGACATTTCCTCACTTCATCATCGTCATCGGCATCGTCATGATCATCATTATCATCAGCAAAAGGTCAATTGAATGACAAATGTACATACAACAGACTAACAAATAAAAAACTTTTCATTTCAAAATCCTTTTGTCACGGTTTCTGTGCGCATTGCATTTCGCTTTCTTCCACCGTCGGCAGTGCCTGCCTCCCCGACAGCGCATGCACCCAGCAGCGTGGTCGTTGTGACTATGATGAACTACATTTGATGATGTTTTTTTGTTGGTGCTCTCTCTGCCGAGCTGAGAATTGGCTGCCGTGTCGAAAATTTCATTTTCAATTTCAATTTGGTTTTATGCAAATTTTCCGTGTGCGCCAACTCGCTCGCTGGTTAGTTACAGCGCGGATTGATCACAGCCAGCCAGCAGCCAGCCAGCCAGCCAGCCAGCCAGGCAGGCAGTCGCTTCAACCCCCCCTCCTCCACGCGCTGTGTGTTTGTTTGTTTGTTCGTTTGTTTGTTAATTTTCAGCAAACAATTTAGAAAAAATCAGTTTCTCTGTTATTTAAGCTGATTGCTATGCAACAACTCGCAGTCATGAACTCTGTTTGTCTGGCGACTGCTTCTGGCTGCCACGGCACAGCGGTGGAGGCGCATGCTGGCAGTCAATATGCATAAATGGTACGTGTAGATCGACTCGAAGCTTGAAGTTGTTATTCGGCGCTTATTTAAGCCATTTTGCTACATTTGTATTTTGATTCTCTAATTGCACATGAAATTTGATGCAGTCACTGCTTTGAGTTTTTCTCGTTTAATACCACATCATATATCACAACTTCCACATTAGAGCTGGGAGCTTGGTGGGGATTTTCCGTATCACAGTTGCGGGCTCGCATTGATCATAAGTCAAATGAATAGCAGCAGAAAACTTGTACGCGCACAGGAAGTTGAGACACTGATTGAGACTGAAACAGTGGCAGCTGCGAGTGCAGATAAAAATGACCAAATGTGGAGGTAATTACGAGGAGTAAGTGTGTCAATATGTGTCGAAGTATTCAATACATCAATCTAAAGAACTGGAATTCGATACGTTTTGTGAGCTAAGAACATCATGTGTGACTATAAGTGAGAGATTTGGTCAATCGCAGTTTTATATGCAATTGGGCTCACAGATAACTCTTCAAAGTCATTGTTGTGGGTGACAGTCCTAGTTGAACGTTGGCCTCCCACAAGTATAAAGATATAAATATATGTGTTATAATCCTCGATTTCATCTAAAATTCGTTCATGTTTCAACAGAAGCTCCGAAGTGGTGTGGATCCACTGAATAGAACACCCCTGATTCTACTCAGATCGAGAATCGAGCGATCTCATAAACAGGGACCGCAGGGACCGCAGGGACATCAGATCGAGAATCGAGCGATCTCATAAACAGGGACCGCAGGGACATCAGCCGCCTCACGGCGGCCTTTACGGGTCACTGGCTCGTGGGTACTCATGCAGAGAAATTGCAGAGACTGTACAATACCAATTGTAGAAGTTGTGGAAACTCAGAAGAGAAGGAAACCTTAATCCATTTTTTTTGCGAATGCCCGGCTCGTGCGGCCGCAAGAAATAGAACACTAGGAAACTATTTCCTAGCGAATTTATCCGATCTCTCGGGTATAAAACCGAAAGATCTTTTAAGATACCTAAACTCCAGAAAGTGGATTTAGTCAACAATCCATCAATTTCTCCGGCGTTAGGAGAGGTTGTGGTATCAATACGTCGCTAAGGCGATAATTGTGATCCATGTGAGGACTGACTTGGATCAGCCACTGAAACCAACTAACCAACCTACTCGTAGTTAAATATGAGAATTCTGGTAGGAAATTATATTAAAGAAAGTCTAAGAAAATAGCAATTAATTAAAAAATCAGAGCTACTCGTATCAGCAACAGTCCATCGTTTGAAGAAGAGGCATTAAAAAGTATTTTCAAAGTGTTCGTCTTCCACTGATTCCTACTTGGAGTACTAACCAGAAGTGATAGAACTGATTTTAAAGTTGTCTATCCCTGGAACGTTTTTTAAATATGATGTTCATCCTTTCCTGCATTTGTTAAGGAGTACACTAATTTGATGTAGTTTTCAGTAATGATGGCAAGAATTTGATCTTAATATAACTCAGTGTGATAACTCTTTAATTCCAATGATCATCATATCATCAGCTCTATTCTTGAATATCATATTGGAACATACGAGTGAGAAAGATTTTGTTATATTTTTGACTGGTAATTTGTTCATATTCTATTCATTGCTTCCTTTCGGTCAATCATATTTCAGTTAGCTGCTGATATGTCTCTTTTATGACCTCCTTGTGTGTCCCAGTTTAAGGATTGGTAACCTAGGTAGGAGTTTTTCCTTTGGTCATTAAGGTAGGAGTTTTCCTTTGCTCATTATGTCGGTGGCCATCGGCTGTATTGAATATCTATCATAACATTCTGTCCAATAGAACAATGGCCAATGTATATGACCAATAGGACAGATCAATGTTTGACTATCAAAACACATGTTCAAAGAGATCTTCAAAGTGTTATTTTTGAATGGGTGGGCGATTATCATGAAGAAGTGCATTGGTAAAAAAATAAGTATTTTTTTTATAATAGTGATGCTCCTAACTCTAGGTTAGGTTAGGCTTCAGTGGCTGGCCGTGAAGGCCACACATGGACCTACCTGCAAGGACTGTTGCGATGTCAGGTAGATATCCACTTCAGAGTTTGCGAAAAGAGAGACCACCTTAGCGAACTTTAAGAGCGAGGCTCCTTCCGCACTCTAAGACAGTTATATCTATTGTATTTACTGACATGAGCTTCATTGTTGAATAAAAGTGTTCCATAAACATTTCCAACTGCTCCATAAACATTTCCAACTGCTCCATAAACATTTCCAACTGCTCCATAAGAATTTCCAACTGAACACTGATTTTGAAAATAATTTTCCTCAATTTGAACTCATTGTTCGAGTGTCAATTGTACCATCTTTATTTGCCAAGAGTATTCTAAAAGCAAGTGTCATAAAAAGATATGATATCAGTGTCCAAAACTATTCCACATTACCATATCGAAGAAATGGGGCATATACTCGTACTCGTATCTTGAATTTTGTTCTAACAGAAAACCACTCTAGTCTAATTCCATCTACAAGCCGCACTAGACATTGATCGACTGACTGCCAATGATGATTGGCCCGCAGCATAATTCAAGAGAAACGAGGCTGCCGTGTAACTGTTCGACCCACCGCAGAGCAAAGAAGAACCGCTGATTTTTATTCATAAATTCTTTGCAGCTCATTTGATTCGAAGCAGCACTCCTTCTGCCCGGCTGCCTTCAATTTTAATTACGTCAAATTCGCCACACTCCCTTTCACCCCGCCCCAAGGCAAATGCCGGGCAAACACACACACACACGCACACACACACACACACACATGCTCAGTGCACATTTCTTCAATTTCTTCATGCCATAATTGCGGCGTTGGCAATACGAGCGAGCGAACAGGCGAGCGGCGAGCGGCGATCGAGCGCGCTGCAATCGTGTTAATTAAATTAACATGAGTTTTTCTACGCTTTTGTGCGCGATTGACTTTTATTTTTCATGATTTCCTGCTGCATTGCATTTTCATTTTATTGTATTTACGTTTGCTTTGCTTTGCTTTGCTTTGATTTTATTTTATCTATTTTTCCTCTTTTTTCGCCTTTGCATTGTGTGTCGTAACAAATTCTCATCAATGTTTGTTACTGGTGCTGCAGCTGCCGCCTGGTAGCGGCATTCGCGGCTCCACATACAACCGCAACAGCAATATAACAATGCCAACAACAACTAAAGCAACAACCATAACAACAGCAGCAACAACCATAATAACAGCAGCAACAACCATAACAACAGCAGCAACAACAACAACAACAACAATAGCAGTAATACAAGGAAGACAAATCAATTGCCGTGCGCTGCAATTTGCTGCCAAAATGCTGAATGATGAATTCCATTGCACAGAGCGAGCTCCAGTAACAATGGCAGCAACAGCAACATCGACAGCAAAAACAGCAGCAGCCACAACAACGTCAACAAATACAAGTAGCAGCGCAAATGAAGCAATAAACTTAAGACTTAATAAAATTAACGTTACTTGTACGAATACTTGCCGAGAAAATTGGGTCAAACGTGGCCAGATCTGAGACGAAACGATAAAACATACGAGCTCACATGCGGAGCAATGGCAGCCAATCCCGCGGAGATACTTCGTATGAGTACAATAGGAAAACTGACAATTCGTGTGTAGGTCGATTGAAGGGACGAACTATGGCAAACAGGGAAAGTTTCTACCCACTTGTATATGACACGCTCAGGGGAAAAATGGAATGTAAAAGACGTCGTCTGAAAAGTGTTTCGGCGTATGAATTTACATACACGAACTTCAAAAGAATTCTCAACTTGATTGTATTCTAAGCGTTTCACATCTCTCGACTATTTCTGAGATTTTCAAGTGATGTTTGGTAATTTTACCTGAAATGGAGGATAAGTTCAATTGAAGTAGAACTAGGTTTTCACGAGGGAGAGCGGTTTGGAAATAGAAAATTTGTTATTGCCATTTCTGAGGTTTTAGAAGCCTTAGATACAGTACACAATTTGTTGATAATTTATATGGAAAGTTTTATAATTTTATCTGTGATTCTAAGCAACGTTTCAGTCCAAATATTCCATGAATTAGTCCAATATTTTTCTAACCAGTCAGGCTTGTGATCTTCAAACTTCTATGTAAGAGTTCGAATACCGTACTCTCCACAACTGTCTCTAATGAGTGAGGCCAGACAATTTTACTAAGGGTATTCATTACAATCAGCACTCGCCAAGTTAATTAAATTCGTGGTTTTAATGTACTGCAATGTAATTAAGGAGATTTCTCAGTTAAAACTTGAATATAGCAGAGCAACACAGCTAGACAACTTCTGGGAAGATATTGGTCAGTATTTACTTAAAAGGGTAAACACGAATCCAGTACAAAGATGGTGAAACACGCAATCAACACTGGTAATGCCAAACCCATTCATCAAGCGCCTAGTTGAGTACCTCTATCAAAGAGGGAAGAAGTGAATGTATTGCTGAAGGATATGCAACAGAACACTGTCATTGAGCCATCAGCAAGCTCCTGGAGTTCTCCCTTGGTATTAATGAAGGAAAAGGATGGCTCCACATTTATGCAGAAATACACACAAAACTCAACAGTTAGTCTCTATTTTGTTTTGGAGAATATATCTTAGATATGAGCAAGATCCCTCATCTTGATTCCTCCAAAATATATGAATTCCTGTCGGAAATTAACCTGACCGAAGATTTATCGATGAGACTATCCTCATCTTTCAAATAAATGAGATGAGACTATCCTCATCTTTCAAATAAAGAGGGGCATCACAATAGATCTTTCAGGTCGCAGTGTATAACACCCTTTATATAAATCTAATCTAATCTAATCTAGCAAGGTTCATAAAACTATCGGGATGGTTTCCTGCAGCATAATGGGGGGAATTGTGCCTTTCCCGGCGCTGTCCTTGCTCTGACTATCACCATCCCACGTAAGAGAACTTTTAGGCAGTGCTTGAACGGCGCCACACCGTGGTATCACAATGGGGCATTAGGTGTGCTCAAGTGCGCTTTTGGCTAACTAGGCTGCCACTCCTACCTACCTACCTACCTCTAAATAGGCTTTGTCCTCATTTCCCTCCACAGATAATTTTATTTTCTGACGTTTTTATTTGTTTTATTTATTCCAAGTGGAAAGAACATGTGACCTTCCTGATCAAAAACGTATCCTAGTTTCTCGATTGGTCCTCGTTTCCTTCCTCATAAGAATGACCTCTGTCAAAACACACCTTCAAACAAATCCGCCTGAAGCCACGTTCAGTCCAGACACACACAGAAAGTCCGTAGAAATATCTGCTACACTTATGACAACGCTGTGGCTGACAATTCCGCTTACTCGCTGCTTTTGGTAGTGGAATTTGTGAGCGATTCTTTTTTCAAGCGGCCCGGGTGCTCTATTTTCGATAACGGCGCTGCTTTTTAACTGTTTGTTAATTCAATTTTACGCCAAGTCGCCGCTTTTTGTCGAATCTCTTGCGCAACAAATACAATTCAAATTTATTTATTGTCAATGGCTGTCAACATTTTTGACATGTTTAACCAAAGGCATGCAGAATAAATTACAATTCCTTTACAGACACTCACAACCAGACACACACGAATACCTACACTCACACACTCACTCACTCACACACACGCACACACACATGCCGCATAAAACAAACATTCACATCAATGCACGCCTTTCGCATTTGATTGTTTTTCAATTAAAAGCGCTTTGTGGGTGTTCTTTTGGAGGATTTTATTTTTGAACTGGATTAAAAATATTTTGCTCATATTTATTGGACAAGTTTGTGGTTGGAGTGTTTCGTGAGCTGTGCTCTAAATAATTTCAAATATTTCCCAGAATGACCTCATTTTGCAGTTGTGAATTATAATGGAACTAAGAGATTAAGCGGATTGAATTGGGAGACTGGGGAATTGGAATGTTAGAAGAAAATGAGAGCAAGTGAGAAACGAGTTTTTGTCAATATTCGTTGAGTTGGTAATCTTCGATGATTATATCTGTCAGTAGTCTGGAATTCCATTAAAATGGCATCAAATTATTTATATGGCATCAAATTGTAACCTACGACCTCTGTACAGAACTACTCTACGGTGGTCTTTCATGTGGTACGTTAGTATTCCATGAACTATCTTTCTACGAAACTGGTGTTATTTCATGTGGTACGTCAGTATTCCATGAGCAATAGATAGCCATCTTTCTACGAAACTGCGAATGATATGTCATCTGAAGTGTCAGCAATCATTTAGCTCTCAAATGTGGGGTATTGTGGAATATCTTCAATACCATAAGCTACAAAGAATATATCAGCAATAAAAGAGACCACAAATGGCTTGTCATGTGAAAAGTCTGCAATGAACTGACAAGGAATATATCTCCTGTAATGTCAGCAATGAGTAACATTTTGAATGACAAGTTATCTGGAATATCACCAATCAAATAAGTGGCCTTTTCTCTTAGAATATTACTAATAAATAAGACCACAAATGACAGTGCCCCCCCCCGAAACATTAATGAGTGTACTCAAAATATGTCGTCTGGAATGTGGGTATTAAATGGCAGTGAAAATGAGAATGAGACTGCAATCAATGAAGCTACAAGGTACATTTTATGTGTATAAGCAATAAGCCAAGCTTCAAATATGACATGTTATACAGATTGCCTTCTCCTAATGAAGTTAGAAATGGCATTCTATCTGACCTTTAAAAGGCATTCTATCTGACATGTAAAAGGCATTCTATCTGACCTGTAAAAGGCATTCCATCTGACCTGTGAAAGGCATTCCATCTGACCTGTGAAAGGCATTCTATCTGACTTTTAAAAGGCATTCTATCTGACCTGTAAAAGGCATTCTATCTGACCCATAAAAGGCATTCTATCTGACCTGTAAAAGGCATTCTATCTGACCTGTAAAAGGCATTCTATCTAAACTGTCAGCGTAAACTGATGGCCCTCATGACATGTCACCTGTGATGTCAGTAAATAGTGATATAGCAAATAACAATGTGGAATGTCTACGCACAATAATCCCATAAACTGAGTAGCACTTCAAATGGACTGGAGTAATAACACTATAAATGACAGGTTGCCTGGTAATTCTAGCATCAATGATACTGTAAATGACATCTCATGCGAATTCTAAAGACTGGCTGACACTACTCTTAACATACCATCTAGATTCTCGGAAATTATTGACTCAATAAATCACATGTCTGTCAATTTACAATAAAAGTGACAACTCTTCTGAAAAGTCTGTCAATGTTGACATTAAAAGTGACAACTCTTCTGAAAAGTCTGTCAGTATTCACAATAAAAGTGACAACTCTTCTGAAAAGTCTGTCAATGTTGACATTAAAAGTGACAACTCTTCTGAAAAGTCTGTCAATATTGACAATAAAAGTGACAACCCTTCTGAAAAGTCTGTCAATATTGACAATAAAAGCGACAACTCTTCTGAAAAGTCAACTATAATTGAAGGGACAAAACTGGGTCAGCTGGTATATCAACCATCAATGGCTCTACGATGAGCATATCACCTAAATTGTAAGCACTGACTTCTATTAATGACATGTAATTCGAAATATAAGCAATCAATGGAACTACAGATGACATGTCTTGTGGAATTAACAAAGCTATTTAATATACGAGTATAATGTCAATATAACGTATAATGTCATCTGACAAGCCTTGATACGGGTACTGAAAACGAATTTTAGTGCTTTCTGAGTAATATGGTAGTCAAGCTGGATGAGCGTGATCCAGAATTTCACCGCTCTTCAGTTTGTTGGCTACTTTTGTATCTATCCCACGATGCTTATTCGGATTTCATCCTTGCTATCATACTGTGATCTACTATTTGCTGGTCCATGAAGAGGCCTCTTTCTTCCTTGATATTCAATTTGTAACCCCATTATCCTTTTAGTACTGTTCAATCTGTATATTTCTGTAGTAAGTTTTTGTTTGTCTGGATGACCGCCCGCACCCAGGTGATTCATTCGTATGGGCCCCTCAGGCTTGCTGTGAAACTCGCATTTATTTATCGATCTTTTGGATAGAGAATTTAATTTTTTTAAAGCCACCTGCAGATGATGCCTCTTATTTATAGCAACAGTGAAGTGAATCATGCAGGTATTTGGAAACTCTCCTACACATGTAGAGCGAATTCTTCTTTCGAGAACAATACAAATACCGGCTTCAAATATTCCCGCATCTCTTAAGGTACTTTGTAAGTTTGAACCTTCCTTCGCCACTGCCCTTTCTTGTTTTCTATCAAAGCAAGAAAAGGCAGACACAAGATGTGGGCCCAGCCCCATTCAAATAAAAAGTTTGAGGAACCCTGCGACACACTCAGACAGCGAGACAGCCCCTAAACACAAAACGACATTCGGTTGACATTTAACCCTATTTAAAGTGTGAATTGACGACTGCTCAGTAGCCACATCCTCTGGCTCCAATCACACGCTCATTGTTGTTGCTATTATTGCTGCTATTGTGGTACATTTGCTTTATAATAACCACAGCAAAACTAGGTGTGTACTCCGCATAATAATGTTTAATTGCATAATTTAGTCAACAAAAGCACAACAACAACAATAACAACAACAAGCACAATAAAAATAACAATAAAAGCCAAAGTGAAACTGAAACTGCAAGTAAAATTGAAGTTGCGAGTACACTTTGGTGTTGTCTGCACAAATCTTTGGCAGAGCTACTGTAATTGTGCGGAGGTGCCTTCCCGACGTGGCGGCTCAGAGCAATTTGCACTTTTAACCTTTCACTTTCGTTGCACAATAAGGCAAGTGACTGAACTGTGGAACGCATCTGACCATAACTGCTCCGAACGCAGCTTCCACAATCGCCGCGTGTAATCGCGCATGTGTTAACAGCTGCGGCAACCTTTCCGCTGCCACTTCATTAATAAATTTGCTTGCATTTTGCATGATTCGTATCAGTGGCCGGCCGTGTCGCCGTTTAAAACGCCAACACCTTATTGAGTGTTGTCGCTAATCTAATGTGGCAGATCAGTTTATTTGGCAACAAGGTGTTAAAGTTGCGCGTAGCTAATTAGCCGCGGACGGGTGGCTGTATGCGCAAAATAGTTTATTAATTGCCATTGGACGCCTCGTTTTGCATTTCTATGTTTTTTCCTAAGGCAACGGCTTTGTTCCGCGCCTGATAACCGGCATTATGTAATACGAGCACATCGTGCTGTCATTATTCAACAACGCAGCACACAATCAGCGATCGTACATAGCAGCTGAGTTCAATTGCACAAGCTTTCTGCTGGTAAATGGCATGTGTTCAATGGAAAGAAAGAAAGCACATTATCATAATCAACAGCATCATTTTATCGTTAGTTACATCTTTATTTACAGTTACAGCTCAACTGGAGAGTGTCATCAATCTAATACTAAGAAGTCCTTGACTTACAAGCAATTGTACTTTGTTATATTTGACAATAATCTTACCTGAGGTAAGAATGCTATTCCTGGGAAGCACAATCATCACTAAAAATGTGATCCTTAAGCTGTCTATACCACAGGTGGTTTCCAAAATCTTATGGTAGGTAGGTAGGTAAGGCGGCCACCCGAAAAAGGGCGCACTTAGGCCAACATTGACCCTTTGTGATACCGCATGAGATGACAGGTCCCATCCCTTTCAAAGGTCTAGCCATTTGGAGCTTTTAATGAAGCAGTTAATGGAGCTAATCTTTTTTTTTTTAGATATCTTCCAAGGAGTCCAGAAAGTAGTCGCCTAGGAAAGTTCGCCTCCTTCTGGACAGCGCTGGATACGGGCACAACTGGTGAGCAATGGACTCTTCCTCCTCCTCGTCCATGCAACTCCTGCAGAAGTCGTTAGAGGCGATCCCCAGCCTGCACCCGTGTGTGCCTAGAGTCCAGTGTCCCGTTAGGACGCTAATCACGGGACCTATGCTTTGTCTATTTCTTATCTATATATAAGATCTTATGCTTTGACCAAGAGTGAGTTGAAAATATTATTCCCCATACAAGTTCTTCAAGTCTGTCAGCATCCTTTTGGGATGTAATGTTTGCCGGACCTGAAGACTTTGCTTCAACGCCATGTATAATAGGTCTAAAACTAGCTTCACTCAAAATAAGACCGTTCTCACCAGCTGAATAGTTCTCTAGAAGTCGGCCGAAGATTTCCTTTACCAGTATTATGCTAATATTTCATGTCTTGAAACAGGCAAAAGAAACTCAGGATTTATAATTGACTCAAACCGTCAATCTGAATAGGGAAGGCCGATACCTTTGATTATATCACAAAATTAGTATCTCATCGATTCTCGGGAGGGTGGGTCGATATCTTTGATTATATCACAAAATTAGTATCTCATTGATTCTCAGACTGGCAATCAAACGTTGAATTACTTATTTTACTAGATATGACCTGATAAAACTTTACCTTGGCATAAAACCCGAACTATCTGATCAGATTACTTTATATTTGCGGACTTAAGCATGAACTTGGGTCACTTGGCAGGGTGGTTGATTGTAACCTACGAGTCATTTCAGTTCACATATGGATAACTCTTTCTGCTACTGCAGTCTAGTTTCAGCGATAATACACATTTTTTCTAGAATTTAATATGTGTCGGCATAAGCCAGTGATTTTGTATATCTCCAAAGCGAATTATTCAGGTCACATGTATTCAGGAATATTCTGATCAACTCATTGGTCAGGTCACATGTATTCAGGAACATTCTGATCAACTCATTGGTCAGGTCACATGTATTCAGGTACATTCTGATCATTTCATTGGTATCACTGTAGCATTATTTTATTATCCTGGAATCATAGATATGTTTTATATAAATTCGGAAAGTATATGAACTATAAATACACAAATGTTTGTAGTATTTTAACAAGAATTAGGGTTCTTGAATATTCCCGATATTAAGCGATCTATTTTCCAGGACCAGTACTGCGAACGATAACTTGAAACTCTCCTGGAATCTTCTTGTTTTAGATCAGATGCAAAATTGGCACTTTACCTTGAAAAAGACGCCTATTGAAATCACGCTCGCAAAACTGACAGAACCAGGACATCTAATTATCTCTAAAGTCACAGGATTTACTAATTTTCCATAAGGATATCACAACATTTTCATGTGTACATAGGTTAGGTTAGGTAGGTTGGGCAGCCGCATCACCAATAAACCAGTGATGCCATTTAGGCCAACAGTTGGGTCCGTTGTGAGCTGTGAGATGTCTACATAGAAATTATTATAAATTGTTATTACTCTCTCTCTCTCTCTCTCTCTCTCTCTCTCTCTCTCTGTCTCTCTCACCATCAATTCTCTGAGTAGTCTGAAAGACCTGAGTTGTCATTTTAAGGGGCATATCAAATTGTTCACATTTTCCCTTTCAGAATGACTACGAAAGAAGTTGAAATCACTCCTTTAATTCCGGGAATGAATACGCTAGCAAATTTTCTTTCCGTCGACAGTCTTGTCACTGATTGCTAATTTAAAATTCAGTTGGCCTTGCTCTGCGGCTGGTCCACCAGGAGCAGTCCTTGAGACATAACCCTAGCCAAACTGAAAAATGGCTGACGACAGACATACTCCTACCACCACAAACAGCAACAACTGCATCGAGGAGTAATTTCGAATTAGTATCCTTGGTCATTTATTCGTGATTTAAATTTCGAAATTGCCAACATCGCTCAATGAAATTAATCATAGAAATTACTTTTCCTTCGGGCCTAACAATATAAATAGTTCGAACGGCGGAATATCCTACACACGACAACGCTGACGACAGCGTCAGGCACAAGCGACAACGACAACGCAGTGTACCAGCGAACTGCGCCAATCCTTTTCACTGTTATGCCATTTCGATGCTCATTTCCGAAGCAATACCACAACACTTTGTCACAATTTTTCAATGTACAACATTTCAACACCGCGAGGCAGGCGTAAGTGCACGTGTATTCGTTTTCAGTGCAAGCGGATCGGGCCACGCCAGACCGCATCTGTGTGCACTCCGGATTGTGTTGGGGCATTGATTAATTTGGGGCAATTTTTTGTGTATTAAATTGGAAGATGATGTTGTTCTTTTTATTGGTGTTTTTGCTGGTGTTGTTATATTTGTTGTGGTTCTTCGGTGGTTCTGGTCGTTGGTGAAAATGTAATGAATATGTAAATTGAACAGAGTTCAGGATTAAGGACTTGTACAGCCAGTTTACGGCAGAGATTTTAATTAAAGTTATCCAGGGTAAAATGTTGATACAAATGATTACACTGATTTCGCTGTCTCTCCGTGCAAGTTGGACTCAATGAAATTGCTTATCGATTGCATTGAGGTTGAGATTTGTTTTACTTGATGGTCGCCCAAGTTGCTGTGTGAGTTCAGCAAGGAGTTTGACCCTAATATCAAAAGCTAACTTTTAGCAATATCATTGCTTAATTAAGAATTTCATATTTACAATTACTGAATATCATGATTATTCAAAATTGAATATCTGGTGCTGAGTTACTGAATATCAGCATATAACTTAGTTCAGCAAAGAGATTATAATATTTCATTACTTTAATTTATTACTAAATTTCAGAAAATAAAATTACAATATTTCAGAAATCAACTGTTGCTTTTTCTTTTTTCAAAATATCAATTTAAACGAATGACTGAATTTCAGTAATTGATATTCTCCATTGATATTTTCCAGCAATCTAATACGAAAGTACTTGGATATCTAATTGCGGACTTGAAGCAGTTGAAAACTTCTTCTAAATACCAGCTAACAAATTCCTTCATTTCCCTAAAGGAATTATTAAACTCGAATATCAGCAATTGAATTGCTTATTTTCCAAAATATAATTATTAATATAATTTATTATTATTATTGTTATTATTATAATAATAATTTATACAATTTATACTCGTTTAAGGAATTGCTGATTTTCAGAAATGGAATGTTCGCTTTTAGTAAGTTATTTTAATTTCTGAATATCACTTAGGGAATTGCTTGATTTCAGTAATTGTATTTCTAGCTTTCAGCAATTAATTAAATAAGAATTCATATACAGAATATGAGCAACTTTGATCAAAATTAAATTTTTAATTAATTTAATTGCTAACTTTCAGTTACAAATTTCCGACTTTCAACAATTCTGCTTCCACAACGGATTTTGTTTTTATGTGAGCAATCGCAGCTGAACAACACTCAACTAATCGGGCCACAACTCGCAGTTGCACAACTCCCTCTTCCTGAAACTTGTACAACTTCCCGCTTCTTCCAAGCCACCACACATTCGCAGTGTTAAAGTTAATATGACTCACTGCCGCTCACTGCCAACTGCCAAACTAATTGGCAATTGGTTCGTTTCCTCGTCTTCTTGCTGATCATCGGACGCTAATTGATGCAGTTGCCTGAAGTGTCGGCAGCGATTGCTGCCTGCCATATTGCGGAATTTTTAAGAATTTCTATTGAATTGGTAGTTTGTGTTTATGAGGCCATTGCACTACAATCCGAGCAAGTGTGGCCATAAAGTCGCAGCCGACTTTAGCACATTGCTGCGAAAGCTGAAAGAAATGCATATTTATACGTCTCGGATATTCGCGTACTTTAGTTTTCAACTGAAGTGTCGCATGTCATATTTCAAGCCACTGCTCTAAGAGAGACCACTCCTCAAATGCACATTAAACCGAAACAGCAAATTGCATGTCCCTACACCATTTTAACATGCAGCGGCCAGCAAACAACCGGAGCGAGCAACCAACCGACAACATTCTTGGGGAGACGCCATTACGCTGCACCACCATCATCAGCAGCACCGCCACCGCTCAGCTCGGCCAGCAAGAATGCGGCAAATATGAAAACTGTTGTCATTTGTTAACAACTTGGCGCTGATGTTCAAATGTTTCCTTCCACTCGAGCAGCGCAAAGAGAAAGAGGTCAGCCGTAAGGTTGCCATTTTTGTTCAGTTCCTTCTTTCTCTCTTCACTTGGCTCCAGTTTTTTTTATATACGAGTATACACGATTTTTTTCTTTGCTTTTTGCTACTAAAATTAATATTTCCACTTTTTTCGAACTGTGTGGTGCGTTGTAGGCTACTTGCAGCAGTTTCACGAAATGCTTACTCAAGTGTTAAGTAATTACGCATGCGCAAATGGCCACAACAGCAGCGGAACAGGAGGCGGTGGTGGTGCCGGTGGTGCTGGTGGTGCTGGCAGCGCAAATGGTTTAATGTGCTCTGCTGCGTTTAATTATAGCTTATGACTGACTGCGCTACGTCTTTACTTAAGTATGCTTGGCGGCCCCGTCAGCCAGACAGAGACAGGGCAGACGACAAGTTGCAGCGGCGGAACGAGCGAGAGAGCGTGTTGGTGCAGCAATTGCAGAGCGCATTCATTGCCGAAGTGCTCCGCCGGCCGCATATCGTGTCATTTGGTCATTAGTGTAAGGTGTATGTTGTTTACACCAGCATGTGGCGGGTAGTTGTGCGGCTGTGTGGCTTCTTTGGGAGAGGAAAAATTGCTAAGCAAACATTTCATTGGTTGCCGCCAGGATTAATAACAATTTTTTGCTTTCTGTTCTCCATTTTTACAATTATGTTTCTTTGGAAAATTCTGCTTGTAATTTATTTGCGCATCCTTCGTGTGTGTGTGACTATATATATGTGTGTGTGTGAATGTGTGTGATTGTGTGTGATTGTGTGTGAGTATGTGTGCCTGTGTTTACACAGGGGCCTGCATTAGTTGTGGCCTTTCGTCTTCTCAAGAACCTCAGCACTCTGTTTGGATGTCGCCAACAGTTTTACATCATTTTGTCGTGACATTGTATGCCGTGCTTTTCTGGGCTGACATGTAAATAGAATCTGCGTTTGGGCGTTGGGGTATTTTTAATTTTTATTATTTTCCCTTTATCTTTAATGCGAATAAAATGTTTTAAAATAAGCCCCACCACCAACCACACTATGCTGCCAAGTCGGAGACCTAAACTGGTTATAGTACAATAAGGTTGAGTTCACATCATTGGGCACGCGTCATCATTGTTGTTATTTACGACAAGGCTTACTAAGTAGGTAACAGAAATTCTACTTGATCTTACCCGTCGTTAGATCTGCCAAGTCGGAATAGGAGGTGATTCAACATGACAATTAGGTCCAGCTTATATTCTCAGTAAACCGTAATCTTTCTAATTGCTTATGCCAGGTCATACTAAAAAGCAATCAACCGTCATCTTTCTGATTGCTTATCCCAGGTCATACTACTCGTAAATAGGTAATGCATTCATCATTTTTTTTGCCATAACTACCCACTTGGATTAAGATGAAACGTGTTGAAGAAATTTTACAATTATGTTGGGTTCATGTTTTTAGTCATGCTTTATCCTTGTGGTTGTCTTTGCCAAGGCTCACTAACTTGGTACAATGATAAGTTTCTGCGCAGTGACTATCCTGTCGGAATTGAATGAGATGTGGTAAAGTAAAAATCTTCTCGCATAGAGCAAAGCAAAAACATTTTTCTCCCATTATGAGTAGAAGGACACCAATACTCGATTGCAAATGAATAAACAAATTGAAACTGAGTCTTTGTGTATACAACTCCTAAGTGGATTGTTCCCTTATTTCAATTCAGTTGGAAGTATGAACACAATTTCCACGCAGTTTGCACATAGTTATTGAATTCTAATTTACGCTTGAATAGAGAGAGATATATGAGAGAGAATTGAACGCCTCTGTTGTCAAACTCGATAGACCCAGATTCGCTGACTCAGTCAACAGAGAATGCATAAAATTGACATCCATCTTCTGGATGTGAGAGAAAAAAAAAAACACATTTATACACTGAGAGAGAAAAAAAGAACACTGAATATTAATTTAATTACCAAAAATCACCAACTCATTATCGAAACCAACGCTTTACCGACTTCAGATGAGAATAAAACCTTAGCAAACTGGGTAAAGTGAAACCATGCATAAACATTTTGATACATTTGTATTGGTTGCATTAAAGAAGATCAATCGCACACTTCAGACAGTATCAAAGTATCCTCCATATGGGAATTTACAAGCTTTTAGTGCTCTATCCTTCCTATCTTCATATCCGTCTATTCCTTCAAGTAAACGTTTCCATCGCATATAAAGATATCTAAATATAAAAATTGGTATCTCAGAGCTTTCATTTTGTTATATCTGTCTAATCCCCTACTTCCAGACATGTTCCCATATTTTAGAGGATGTTTTCTTACTCCTTCTCTAGTGCTTCTAATTGTACCTAGTAGTGTAGTATGCGAACATACCTTAAATGGACGTACAGTACAATCCCGATAATTCGTAATCTCAAGGGACTGAGCAATTATTACGAGTTAGCGGGCTTTTCCAGTTAGCGGGCTTTTCGAGTTATCGGGATTGCGAAATATCGGGATTGTACTGTATATTTGTTTCCTTTCCAAGGCTCCTTTCATTCATTCATCCCCTTCTGGTGTATTAAAAGTTGCTTAGATCGGACATAGTAGTGAAAAGGGTTCAAAATGAAAAGTCCTCCTATAAACGACTTTAGGCACAACAGCGACAAAATGTCCGTCCAATGGAAGTTTTCATAGTTCCGATCTAAGTTTCGGTTTTATCACCAAATTTGCCTTAGAAACACTTTGGTTTAGAAACATTCAACTCTCTGAATCGTCAGGGAAACTTTACTGCATTTCAAGTGGTTCATCGTGTATTGAAAACTGCGTTTCTCTACCAAAATTACGTTTCTTCTTAATACAAATGAGTGATTGTTTCATCTTTACTTCCAATTGAGGCCTTGCTCTCATCTCTCTTTGAAACTCCCTTTTATCCTCAATTACAAACGATGTCATTCTCCTTATCTAATATATATCTATCAAATATTACCTAATATGTTTCCTTCTTCATATCACTTATTACTTAGTTTCTGGATCTCTTTGTCAGGCTTATGTATTTTCTCTACCAACTCCCCGCTACTTCCCTGGTAGTTTCTCCCTTGATTAGTCTAATTATTCCTTTACATCGTGCTTCCCGTATTTTGCAGCTGATTATGTCGATTCAGTGCCTTCTTTACGACTGCACATTCAATTTCTTTGTGGCTTTCGTGTTTTATTATACCATCAGCCCCCTCGATGATAAGCAGCACATAATTAAAGAAATCCGTCTCCACTTTACGTACACATACGAGCCGTCCGTCGATCGTTCTGCACGTCGCTTTGCCATAACCTGTCAAATTAAACGTTTTGCCAACCGTTTCGGAGCCATCTAAATACAAATAATGAGAGTGCAAGGCCTGCTTTGCAGCTCCAAGTGCAAGACCAGCGCAGAAAATTTTGTAACTTTTGCTCTGTCTTAGTCCCACCACCACCCTTCCCCACACAAAGAGCCATGCGGCACAAATGAACGAATCCAGCGACTAACCAACGAAGCAGTCGACGCTCATGAGTTTTCTGGGGACTCATAACAATGAATTGATTGCATGTGCGCCAAGCTGCGCGGAATGGCGTTCATTTAAAAATTGTTAAGATATTTTTTTCTAAACAAACGTTTTGCTATTGTCGAGTGATGCCGTGCCGAGCCGAGCCGTGCAGTGCAGTGCCAAGCCGTGTGTTGTTGTAGGAAAATCTTCCTCAACTTTTTTCCTTCTCTTTTCTTTTGTTTTCTTTCATTTCTATGTGCATTTTGTCATAAGCAGTGCTGTTGTTGTTGTTGTTGTTTTAGTATTGCTGACATTGCTTATGTGGCTAATAAACTTAATTGCAGCTGAGGCTCACACACAAACACACACACACACACAGGCACACATCTCCAGTTCAGTGGTAGCAACGGTTTTCTTTGTTCCGAGTTGGAGTTTGTTTTGGTTTTTCTTCTTGTTTTTTCGAGATATTTGCAGAACGATAAAAGGCAACATAATTAATAAAGCAAAGGCGCGTGGGAAAATGCTGAATTTAGCATAATTTTTTTTATTAGAATTTGTGTGCAAATGCAGCGGAGCTTTATCAGCGAAAGAGTCGCCTCGTCAAGGAGGAAGAGGAAAACTCACCACCAGTTCGTCGCTTAAGACTTTTGTATTTAGTTTGATTTTATTTTCGTATCCTTTTTTTTTGTTATTCTTTTTTTCGCATTTTTATGCGTTTGCGTTTCCACGTCTTCTCTTCTTTTTGCACATTTAACAAATTCAATTAATTTTATTGCATTTGTTTTGCAATTTTTATTACTCAGTTGTGTTTTATACGCTGCACACACACAGTAGCGACAGCAGCAGCAGCAGCAGCAGCCGCAGCAGCAGCACTGACGGCAGCGTCAGCAACATCAGCGTACAAGCCAGCACAGACCCACACACACGGTCGGTGGCAATCCCCAAGCCGGACGCGATTTTTCATCACATCCCATCACATCACATTCTATCGACCGCAAAATGCGTCGCCATCATCAACTTCGGCAGCATCACCACGCAGCGTCATGTCTTTCTGCAAATGTGTGGTGGCTCGCTTGGCAGTCGGCAGTATCGTCATCGGCAGCGTCATCAGCATCGTCATGGGCAGCGTCGTCGTCGTCCACGTTGTTGGTGTAAGACCAGTAGTTCTTATTACTTATTTGTTCTTGTGTCCATAATGAAACGATGAGTCGCTGAGCTGTTGAGCTGTTCCGCTGTGATACTGCCACACTGCTGCACCACTGATGGGCCACATTTGCTGCTGTTACACGCAGACAAAGATGGCCTGCTTGTTTGTTTGCTAGCTGGCTCGATGGCTCGATGGCTCCCTGGCTGGCTGTCTCGCTGGCTGTCTCTCTGGCTGGCTTGTTTGCTGACCAATGAAGTGTAGCGCAATGCGGTGTGCGCCATTTGGCCGCATATGCTCGTACGTACGAGTCCACACCCGACCAGTTTCGGTTTTATCGTCCTCCGCCCATATACATCATATATTATTATTTTTATTATTATGAGCAATGATTATGATTTCAAAGTGAACACGTATTGCGCACGTTTGCGGAGATTAAAGCTGTTCGCTTTGAAGCAAATAAACGCGAGAGACGTGCATTTGGGACCAGCGTAATCTAGATACGTGCACACTCCGCCGATTTATGTTGATGCCGAGTATTTTGTGTATTTTGTGTTCTTAAATTTGATGTGCACACGCATTCGAGGGGAAGGCAGATCAATTAAATGGTTTTATTGAGTTCGAAATAATATTTTATATCGTGTAGGTGACCTGAAGAATTGCCAGCATTCGTGACCCGAATAGATGCAAATTGAGGCTTTTATGAAATTGAATTGAAACTATGTTTAGTTCACTAAGATATAGAAGTACCTTCCATCACGAATTGGCAAGGGTTTATTCTTAATTTTAGAGATTTCTTGAATGTTTTTTTGAATGATGTGTTTCTAGATTCAAGTTGAGGCCACTAAAAGATTCCCAACCACTGTGGAGGGACTCACATGGGTTATTGTTGAAATCCCCATTGAGCAGTATTTTCAAGTTTATCATTACTCAGTTCAATATAAGATATCTGGGATGGTGGATCTAGGACTAATCTTCTTACCTGCAATCATACTTGAGTCTTATACTTGTAAAGTATGAACACTCTTTTGTATTCGTCTTTTGTATCAAAGAAGTGCCCACGACTCAATACAAGATTCTTATAAGTTTCAGTTCTTTGCAGAGAGCTATAAATCTCCTGCTAATTATAATATAAAACTGAAGGAAAACTGTTATATTAAAAGGGGTTATCAAGCAAAGTGCGTAATTGTGGGGGCTGGAAAGTCATTACCTTAGATGACGCCTTTCTTTACTTCGGCAGCTTTATTGTGCTTTGTAGAGAACTGGTTCGAAAAGGAGATTTATGAGACAATGGGTTCAACAGGATTTCGAATTAGCACATCATTAAACCTGAGGAGCCGCGTTACATATCCTTTTTCTATACTATGAGTTTTATAAGTTAGGATCAGAATCCTTTTTCAGTACTAGGATTTTTAGAAGTTGGCACTAAAAGCCGCCTAACATATCCTTTTTCACTACTAGTACATACTTTTAGGAGTTAGCATTAGAAGCCTCGTAACATATCCTTTTTCAACACTAGGTTTTTTAGGAGTTAGCATTAGAAGCCGCCTAACATAAACTTTTCAATACTAGGACTTTTAGGAGTTAGCATTAGAAGCCGCCTAATATAACCTTTTAAATACTAGGACTTTTAGGAGTTAGCATTAGAAGCCGCTTAATATATCCTTTTTCACTAATAGTACTTTAAGGAGTTAGTATTATAAGCTACCTAACATATCCTTCTTCAATACTAGGTTTCTTAGGAGTTATCGTTACAAGCCTCGTAACACTCCCTTTATCTATACAAAGGTTTATAGAATTAAGAAATTATTAACACGCGTCATTAGAGGGCTACAACCTGAACAGTATTCTAATCCACGACTACAAGACTAAATTTCTTATCACCACAACTCAGAAGCCGACTAAGATATCCTTTTTCCAATACACTAAAACTTCTTTGTAATACAAATAAATTGGAATACAACTAATTTTAGGTATTTAAAGAATGTTTGACTCTCATCATAACATTCCTCGCCCTCTGGCTGAACAGTGCTAATAGAGGAGTACCGGTGAAGCTTCTCATAGCTTAGCGAATAAGGCACAAGATACTTACGCAAATGTGGCAACAGACAGAGCGAGAAACAAACAGGAAACTAAGCAATGCCTCATAATTTGAACTTGATGTTTGACAAAGCAAACACTGCAGCACCGGCACCGTCACAAATATTTTCAGATAATAATGCGGCAATTTTGTTTGTGTACCTCGCTGTCGAACCGCACACACTCGTACTCGTTTGTAGTCAAATTGCTTGCAGGCGAAGCAAATATGGCAGCAACAGTGGGCACCAGTACCGACACCAGCACCCAGCGCCCATCAACCGGTGAGCTGTGAGCGGCAATTTGGTTGGTGTTTCCTTTGAGCGACTGAGTGTGCGGCAATTTGTGCAAACTTTTTCAAAGGCAACATTGTTGTGATATACTCGCATGCCGCAGTTGCTGCTTAGGTACTCGTACTACACCACATTTAAAACACCGCAATAACATCACCGGCAACAACTGCGACAGCAACAACATCAACATCAGCAACAACGAGTCGCGACTGTGAAAAATTTCCAATTTGTTAATTGCATATTTAACAAATGCTAATCGCACCAGAACCGAGTTGCACCAGCTGCAAATGCAGCAAACTCCTGCCTCACACGTCTTCCATGTACTCGTACTCGTATTGGCGGTTGTTTCTGTTGATCCTGTTGTTGTTGTTGGTGTTGTTGCGCGTTTTGTTGTTCGCCGCCGTCTGAACTTGAGAAGTGTTAATTTATGTTGTCATTTGTTATTAGTTCGCACCAAAGCAAAGGCCGCTTTCTATCCCACTCCAACTTAAACACACTTCATCCTTCCTGCAACTTTGTTGGTTTTAAAATAGTTCACGTTGCTGGTATTGGCCACATTTATGACTGAGGCGTGCAAAAATCAATGGCGATCGAATGTCGGCACGTAATATGCAAGTGTTTACGTAATCAATATACACAGTTTACTCAGAGGACTTGGAACAGGGTTCCCACACTCCTGATGACCACCAGTTAATTGTTTGATCTTGACTGAAATGCGTCCATATTGAATGCTGAACACACTTTTCGAATCTAATCCGAATCTTGTTACACATATTGATTTCTCATTCGTTTCAAAAGACTCCTGTACAAGTTTCAACTAATTGAACCACATTTCACCCACATATTCCCATTACATCCTTTCACGAGTATGTAAGATGTGCATAAGAAGAGTATGGATGACTGAGTCAACCACTGGTGTATTGCTTCGGAAGGAGCCTACTTTCAAGGTGATAAACTACATTCTAATGGTTAATTGAGTATTTTGTGTTTTATTCACGAATTCCGGAGCAATATTTGACAGAATGTATTTAGAATATTGCCTATTCCGAGTTTCCTACAAGAGCCTGTTTTCGTACCTGTCAATCATTCCTGGTTTATCACTATTAGCCTGGGACTTTATATATTTGTATAATGAAAATTCCAGAGGTGTCAAATCACATGATCTCGGCTGCTAATTAAGAAGTTGATTCCTTCGGATTATCCCTTGAATAAACACCATTCCATTGGAATCAATGAATATTCGAATATTTTAGGGCTCCTTAACCTATATCGGACGCGTTCTCCTGACGCACTCTTCTTACAAAATAAATAAAGTCCGAGCAATAAAATATGATTTTAGATATAAATGACACAGCTTTAGAAAGGTTGTTCCAAGGTTGCTCCATGATGATGAGTCAACTATTATTGAGTTTGAAATGCCACCTTAAAGTGAAAGAAATATTCCCACTGAAAAAAGAAATTGCCATTCTTCAGCGACACCTCCTGAATCTTCACAAAAGCATTAATTCAGACAATTTACTATATTAAAAGAGCTCAAGCAAAGGACATCCCTCTCTTGTATATATACTAGTCTGTAGCTCATTGAATATGATTATGTTATCGGCAAATTGATTTTAGTCTCTCTTCCTTACTATTCTCTCCATAACAGTTTTAACTAAGAATCATGGAAAACTCAACACCAATCTCTGTATTGAGTCGTCCTTACAATGTTTAGGCATGATATAAGAACTTAAATACAGTTAAAAAAACACGAACACGTATTGATTTCTCATTCATTTCGAAAGACTCCTGTACAACTTTGAACCAATTGAACCACATTTTCACCAATATATTCCGAGTACATAAGATGTGCATGTGTGACGAACCTTCATGTTGACTTATATGTGGAAAATGTGCCTTCGTCGGACAGTGTCCTTATAGTTGAATAGATCGAATTGTCTACGGTGAGCGCCTTAATAGCCTGCCTTCCACTGCCAATTTGCCACACTAATAGTTGTGAAGCTTCTGTCACCATACGAGTATTTCTGGTATCGATTACGTTCAGTACTTCTTTTCCTCGAACGAGTCATTCAAAATGCAATCAATGCCAGTCCACCATGCTTTGTTGTCATTTACTACAGGAACTTCCGTTTCATAACTGGCCGCAAAAGATAGTGAGCAGCAAGATTAAACAGGGAAACTTATTATACAAATAAGAAGGAATCTTATTATACAAATACACAATAACTTTAATGGTCATGATAAGAAATGGTAAAGAGTATGACTGGAGCAATCAACCCATTAATAATACACAAATGTTGAAAGCATCAACTAAGTCCGTAAACTTTGTATCGAACTGTTGACTTGTATGCTTAAGGGCGCTGAAGTGGAGTTCTTGTGACACTATTTTGTAATCAAACATTTAATTAATCAAACTTTTGCATCACTTTTAGATGAATATTTTCAAATATTTTATTTGAAACATTATGCAATCATTTGCACCGTTAACTGGGAAACAGGGAAAACAAAACCAAAGCAAATCCGATCCAAGCCGGGCCATTCACAAGTCGAACAACATGTTTAGCAACATGTTCGTCAACAAAAACATGTTTACACACACTCAATGTCAACGAATCGAGACTTGTGCCCGGTCTCGAGTATAGAAGATTACGACTCTGAATGTACAAAAGTAATAAAACTGTTACTGTACACAATTCTAGGTAAAAAAGCTGGAGACTCCGCCTAGAGTGAGTTTCGGCAAGGCGACCGCTTTGTTGGGTAGGTAGGAAGGCACCTTCTTCTCGCTGGAAGCACATTTCAAATTGTTGCAACATTTTCCCCGGCATATAATCGTAAAATAAACTGAACAACTGAACTGGAAGTGGAAGTGGAGTTAAGTGCAGAAAACATTTGTTGCCGTTTCCCTTTATTGTTAAAAATTTGTACCTTTCGGTGTGGAACTTAAAAATATGCACAATAACTCAGCTAGTTTACAACCGCTCACGCAACGCAGCGCCAACTGCAACTACAGCCACACGAGACTTGCCTTGATTGCCCGTACGTTTACCTTTAGTTATATAGAAGCGTACATGTATATGTGTATGTGTGTGAGTGGGTTAGTGTGTGTGAGTGTTAGTGTACGTCTGTGTGAGTGTGTGCGTCTGAAATTTAATGCGTGTGTGCATCATTTGCAATAATTTTGCAAATTTATGTGACAATGTTTAATTGCTGCATACGTTTGCGGCCAACGCGCGCCTTGCTGCATCGGGAGGGAATGCTGAAATGCTGTTAAAAATGCAATTACCGTACACACCTTACAACCTTGTTTTATGGGTACCTAAAATTCCTTTTCAACATTTATGCTGCATTTTTATTGTACGAGTGAGTATGCAAAGTAACAACAGCCACAGCAGTATCGCAACTAAAACGGAAACAGCACCAGAACCAGCACCGGCAACAAAGAATTCCCTTCAGGTTGCAATTTTGTGATAGCTTTCAAAATTTGTGGTCGAGCAATTTGTGACCCACAAGGCAAGCGGCGGCCCATTTGTAACGGCTAATTAAAAACGTGATTCGCAGCTCTCTTCCTCTGACTGCTTCTCCAATAATCTGCCTCTCCGACTCCGTCAACGTGTCTCTGTCTCATCTGCGCGGCAATCGTGTATTAAAATTGATGCCGCCTCAGTTGCAGTGCCACATTTCCACCACAATCTGCCTGCAACGGCAGAGGAAAAGCCATCTTCCCACCAAACCAAGCGATTCAAAATGCTCTACAAATCCCTTTCGGTGCTGGCGGGCAGGCGGCTAGTGGCGGCCCATCGCTGGCACCGACGGACTCGTCATAAACTCGCACTTGCCGCAACGTTCGCCAATTTATCGCATTTTCACGCTTTTATTATTTGAAAATGACTTGTAATGAAAAGGTATCGCATTTTTTGCTAATTTACTATTTTCCCGGATTTAGAACACGAATAGATCACCCAGCGACGATGGCGGCAGCGGGGTCGTGCCAGCTGCACTCCTAACTTCAGCTCTGTCCGTGGCTGCAGGTAGAAATACCCTCCCACCCACGATCACGACACTATTTAAGCTGGCATCGAGCCATTGATTTGCCCATCTATCTGCTGACTTTGGTGCCGCACCATGACTATCTTCACTATCTTCACGATCATTATGATTTGTTCTTATGCCCAATGCTGCCATTATTACTGTTGTTATTGCCGTTGTCCTCGTCATCATCATCATCATCATTATCATCATTATGGGCAAATTCAACTGCAGCAAAGATGATTGCGACTGTTTTCATCATAATTTTCATATTTTTGTGTTTTTTGTTATTTTCTGGAAATGTTTTTGCGTGATTGTTTTTATTGCATTTAATTGTGATATTTTATCACAAACTCTGAAATTATTAAAATGCCTCCTTGTTCACTTATTGAGCACCGATCATTTCACGGAGTTTATGCTCCTGTTGGGTTGGGGCATCACCCAACCAGATGGATTTGGCCGCATCAAGATAAGGGGAGGAGGCATCGAAGACTCATAATAAATACATTTTCACAATAAATCACGTTTTCGGTTCAATAACTGCAGCACTCGAACCTCAAAGGTCACAACCGTACAGTTCAAAGGTACCTCGAAGAGACAACAACTGGAAATGGAAAACCTAAACCAAGAAGGAAGCCAACTAATTGTGCTTACATTGTAGCGTAATGCCTGCTCTTAGCGTATACCCTACATTCATAGACTCGGGCTATAAATTAGAGCACTTACGAGGTGGGATTTTAAGCATCTTCGTGTGTTTCAGATTGGCCTCTAATGGTCTGACACAATTTCTCGAAGGGAGCAAAGATCATGCCCCTACAGTTCTCGAACATTTAACTAAGGAGAACAACGAATTTCTATGAAGCTCTCCAATATTCATAGCAACTTCCGAAACGAAGGATTGTTCTACTGATTTAAAAGCAGTCCGAAACTGCCCGAGGGATTTTAGATATATGCAAACCAGAACTCAAGCCGTTTAAGAACTTCTTTGATTTCAAAGGAAGGGCATTCACCATCAAAGCTTTGCATAGTTCTGTACTAGAACATGCTCTATGAAGTTCAACACGTTCGGAATAATATTTTTTAGATACGAATATTATAAGAATAGGAGACAAAACTTACGGGAAGAACTCACCAAGATCTGAGACAAAATATGTTAATTCCTTGGTACACTGTAACAAATTTTAGTACATATAATTATATGTCACCATAGATTACCTGAATTGAACAGAACGATAGATGTTAAATATTCCAAAGAAATACTTGAAAAATACAGCGGAAATGAAGGAAATGCTCTGTAAACTCATACACTTACTGGAATATAACATCCGAAGAAACTGAATATGATTAATTCGAAAATCTGTTTAGAACTGCGAAGGAGACATAGAGTACGATTCCACTGTAAAGTACAATATTGCAACATCATTCTGTGTTGCTGTTAAAAATGAAACTAATCTACCAAAAACTAAAATATTGGTGGAGTATTTCTAGAATTTATTAATCTCATACGACCATCAAATATAAGGTCCTCTTTCGAAAGAACTTGCAAAGAAAACATAATTTGAAGAATGAATTTAAGTGCGCAAAACCTATTTTGAATACTTGTGCTTCGCCGTGATGATGATGGAACATGGCATATGACATCTTCAGCCCAACTTTAAGATAAGTTTTTCAACGGTGTTAGAGCAACATCTCTGACGCTGGTAGATATACTGAAAAACATAAAACGTACAAACATAGTGAAGTTTGTTTCAGAACCCAAGGGATTTCACAGTTTCCACCACTAAATTATATTTAAATGCTCTATGAAGAGGATGATCCATAAGAAGATGCTCCCTGTTATATGAAGAAGATGCTCCCTGCTATATGAAGAAGAGCCTCCATAAGAAGATGCTCCCTGTTATATGAAGAAGATGCTCCCTGCTATATGAAGAAGATCCTCCATAAGAAGATGCTCCCTGTTATATGAAGAAGATCCTCCATAAGAAGATGCTCCCTGCTATATGAAGAAGATCCTCCATTAGAAAATGCTCCATAAGGAGATGTTCCATGCTATATGAGGAAGATGCTCCATAAGAAGATGCTCCATAAGGAGATGTTCCATGCTATATGAGGAAGATGCTCCATAAGAAGATGATCCATGCTATATGAAGAAGATGCTCCCTGCTATATGAAGAAGATGCTCCATAAAAAGATGCTCCATGCTATATAAAGAAGATGCTCCCTACTATATGAAGAAGAGCCTCCATAAGAAGATGCTCTCTGCTATATGATGAAGATGCTCCATGAAGACATTTGCATTTGAACTCATATTGTATTGATTCTTTCGTCGAATTAATTACTATAGTCTGGGATCTTGGAGGGTTTGAATAGAATGGTGGGTTGTAGGACTGTAGTTTTGTATATTATGCTGGGTCTTCTTTCTTATTCAAGGAATGATAATAAATGATTTAGGATTCGTGAGTTCATCATACTCGTCCTTTATTTGTGGATTTTCATTAATAAAATTAACTTTAACACCTTAGTTGAATTATGAGTGGCAAGCTTCTGTACTAAATACTTCAGCTGCTAAGGCCTTCGACACGAAGAGAAAGTAGAGTTACTCATAGCCAGAAGATTTCGGAGACGTACTACTCGTTGCGAGGGTCACCTTAATCGTTCCTTACATTGGGGAAAGATACCTACGTACTCGTCAATTTCCATTGAAGCCTTGCTGCATGCTTTGGTACGAATTCAGCGTCTCTAAGTCCAATCTGCCCCATGCCTAACTGTAGGGAATGCCATCAGGAAATGGCTGGAAACAGAAGTTTCGGCTGAACCAGTGCCTGCATTTGCATGCAATTCAAATGCTGCCGAGTGCATTATGGAAAGCGCATACTTTTCGGAGGTCCCTGGACACAGAAAAAAGGAAGCAAAAATTCCGCAAAAAACATTTTAAAATGAAAAACTCGCCAAAGCATGTTCGCTTTCATGTAATGAAATGAATTATTAAATTCCGTTTGTATTACGTGGTTCCACATTGGAGTATTGTATGAGAGTGTGAGTGTGTGTTTGTGTGAGTGTGTGTTTGTGTGAGTGTGTGTTTGTGTGCTGCATGCAATAGACACAACATTATTATTGTTTCTGCTGCTTGGCAGTCTTTTGGGTATGTTGGGTTGCATATTTAAGTGCCTGAAGTCATAAAAATTTGTGTGGTTTTTTTTCACAAATTTTTCTCCCAATTTTTTTTTCTATCTGCACTAACTCACGATTATTAGTCATATTTTCGTTATTGTTGTTATTGTTGTTGTTGTTGTTGTTGTTGTTATTGTTGTTGTTGTTGTTGTACAAATAGCCCTACCAGCATAGGCTTCTGCCAATAAGTCGTTGTCGTTTGTTCGTTGTTTGCGTTTGTGGTTGTTGGCGGTTTCTTCTCGTGGCAATAAGTGAAATTCCAAAATGGTTCGTTTGCTGTTTGCATCTTGTCGAATTTATTGTTGTGTTGACTTGCCAATAAACAACAACAACAACAACAACCAATGCAGCAACAGCAACAGAAACTTTAATTTTTCTAGGAATTAGTAACAATTGCAGCAATGCTCGCTGGATCGCCAAATCGCTTGGTGCTTCTTTTGTTGTACTGCGCCGAGCCATTAGAGCAGCATCAGCATCATCAGCATCAGGAACAACATCACAAGCAGGCAAAATGTTGCAGCTAGTTGCTGCTTATAACTTTTGGCAGTCTCGCTGGCAACACCATCCCCATTGTTACCCCCCCTCTTCTCTGTCGTTCAGTTGCTCGCTATGCCAATTTGTGTGGCAGTTGTTATAATCGATTTCTTTTAATTTCTTCCTTTATTTGTTTTACCAAATTTCTAGCAACCAAGCCACCAACCGAATAGTCAGGAAGCAAAAAAAGCTCAGCTTCAGCTTTTATTGTTGCATTTTTTTATAATTGTTCGTGATGTTGCCGATAATTTATGCTTTATTTTCTGTTTTTAGTTTTCATTTTTTCTGTTCTTCTCCGTGTTCACTTTGTATGTTGCGCGAAAGTTCATGACGCAGCATACAACATGACTGCAAATAGCGCTTTTCTTTCTCTTATTTGAATATTTCTGTGGCGATATTATGTGATCTGCCTGACGACTACCTGCAACTGCAATTGTGGCACTGCCATTTCGACAATGCTTTCTTTCCAAAGACTGCAAATTCAATTTGTCGGATATTTAACAGCGGTTGCTGCACTCATCAAGCAGAGTTTGAAGAGATCTCAATGGGCAGAAAGTGGCGGAGAAAGAATTACTTAACACTCTCTTCCATTCACACACACACACACACATACACATATCAGTAAATCTTACAATTCAATTTGTGGCCTGCATAACTCCAATTGTTCTTGACCATTTCGAGACATTGTTGCTTCTTACTGTGTTACTTGTAGTCCCCAGGCAGCTCTAATTGTTCATATCGTCGATATCTGTGGTTGAGTTTTCAGCAGAAATGTTTTATGATTGCCTCCATGTGGAGGTAGGTTTAAATCCCGCCTAAGGCTAGGTTTCCTACTGATTCTTACTGTTTCTTCTCTCTGTTGGATGTGAAAGCCTTAGTTTTATATATTCGGTATTCAAAGTCTTCAATGTAATTAACTGTGTTAATAAAAATAATAATAAAAACTCGTCAAACATAGCTCTGGGGCACTGCCAGTTTATCATACATAGAAGTACTGCAGAATCACGTTGGTATGTGATAATTCAAATAGTGGCTGATTAAATTAGAACAGAATAGATTTGGTTAATCACTCCAATATTGCTGCCATACGCTTGCTGCGGGACTCTGAAGATAAGGAAGCTGTTTGAGATAATACACAAATAAAGCTTTGCTATAGTTACGAGTACATCCTTCCTTTCAAACGACTACAACAAATAAACTAATCGATGAATTTGGGTGAAATTTTAACAGCTGACGTTTGACAGATCGCAATTTCTAAAAAAAAAAAGTTTTTGTGTTTGTGCTGCCATCTAGCGCTAGGTAGCTTCAATATCAATCCGCCCTCGTACATCCTTCTCTTCTGTCCCTGGAAATAAATTTATGATTCTGGTGTACAATGATATGCGCAATTGCTTCATGTTCAATGGAAAAAGTGGTTGTATCTCACTGGAATAAGTGGTTGTATCTCAATATTATTATAAATCATATTTTAAAATACCATGTTTGCAATCGACAGCATCTCCCAGTCCAGACTTCTGATGAGCATCCTTTCTCTTTAGTAGAATTTTAAGGGAAACCCCGGTCATCTCGCTGACTTTTTTGTATTTAAATGTGGAAATTTTGTCATGGATACCAAGTACAGTCATGGCTAATTCCCCACAGATTTTTTTTTCCATATATTTTATTTATTGAATCCTTCTTAGAATATAAGAAACTCACAATAAGTTTTCGACAGATGAAACAGTAATCCGCGAGGAAGTCGCTGGAATAGCTTTTCGCTCGTTCTCATCTCAATAGTATTAAATGTGAACTGGATTGCTCATCCTTTGCCTCCAATTCTTAGTCGCAACCGTGTGAAGCCTCTGGAAAATATGCTCTGCAGTTGGAAACTGTTCACTGATTATTATTATCGTTGAGGGGATGTTGCACTGCGAGCTATAAGATCTATTGTGCCCCCTTCCTAGAGTATTTCTCTTAGCCCAATTCCCTCGATGAGTCTGTTCACTGATACTGGAAGTGCTCTCATTTCCATGAAAATTCTTCAGGGACGAAACTTCATGTCCTTCAGTACGCGACCATTTAGTAAAGTTCTCTTTGGAACTGATCCCTATCCATTCAATGCTCAGCTGAAGCAACAACCGCGATTTATTTCCACTGCTTTCCTGTCTAACTCTCTGCATTTATTTCTAATCTTTCAAAACTATTGCTGGAAACATTTTTAAAAAATTACTTCAACCGTTGTGCAAATGACAAATTTTGCCAACGAAATGATGAATGCCTTCACTTAAATCACTTATGCAGCTTTTCTCTGTTGCGCAAGCGTGCATGGCGGGGAGTTCGTCACTTTCAAATGCGCTCAAGTAAAATAAATACGACGACGCGTCTGCGCATAACAAATACTCGTAACATGAAAATGCAAGTCACCTTTTGAGTTGTTGTTGTTGTTCTTCTTCTTATGTTTGTTGTTGTTGTTGCAGCAGCTTTCACGCTCTAGCTACGGTGCCTGCGCCGCTGCCGCTGCAGCACATTCTTTCTGCACAGACCGCTGCAGCGACTGGTGCGGCCGCCGATATGCACAACAGTGTTGCATGCAGTTGCGCCGCGCTCATGTACCCGAGTACACTTATAAATATGCAAGATGGCGTTGCTGTGGCGATATTTTTACACTTTTTATTGCGCTTGACGATATCGGGCGAAGATTGAGTGTGCCAGAGTGGTAAACAACTTCATTTTTGCCACAATACGAAATGCCATTCACACCTGAAATAAGGGACTCGGTGCTTTATTTGCGGAGATGGCTGCGACCAGGCAAAAGGATGCAGACACACGGACAGACAGACAGACAGAGAGACACGTCACATCTCCATACACACGTATGTATGTATGCCAGCACAATGGCAACAACAACCACAACCACAACAACAACAACAACAACAAGTATCTTTATATTCTTCATCTTTAGCACTTCACTAAAATACGAGTAATAATAAAAAACAGATGCAAACAAAAGCAGCAAAAGTGGCAAAGAGTCCAACAAAAGCAACCGAATGCAAACATGGCGTAGAGAATGGCTCTCGAGCACACTCACTCGCTCGCTGGCTCAGTCAGTCACTGCATGGCCGTGTGGCTCTGTGTGTCCTTGAAACAAATTATTGTCGTCATAATTTTTTCCATATATGCATATATACTCGGATGCAGGCATAAGAAAATGTGATTTTCAGTTGAGTGGAGACTTGGCACACTTGAAAAAATTCAGTCAACACAAACGCGAATATGAAAAAGTCTCATAATATTTCACTATCGTCGTGGAAACAATTGGAGAAATTCAGAGGATCCCTACGAAAGGAAAGCGAAGGGGGCTGCTGTCCGTTTGTCAACCTTACTAGGAGTATTGGAGAATCGGCCACATTTTTTTCAGTGTCGTAGCTTGGATTTTGCAGACAGTTGTAAAGAATTTGCATTTAAGTGTTCACCGCTGTGCAGTGCCAGTGCCAGTGCCAGTGCCAGACCAGTGACAATGGAATTGACTTGTTTACCATTTTCAATTTCATTTCACACACATCCATCTGCACACCGACTCCAGCACTACAACTGTTTTAATACTTCATAAAAAGCTGCTAAAAGCATAGCAAAGTGAATTGCAAGGATGCATGCATATTAAGCAAAACATTTAAAACGATTCTTTTTTTTTTGTTCTGTTGGAATTTGCCTCTGAGTCTGCCGATTCATGCGAGTATTCAGCTGATTTTCATTTATGCAGAACCTTTGACATTGAGGGCTCCACTATTATTATATTAAACTAATCGTATACAGATCTTTGCAGTTATACTGAAACGCAACCAAATCCACTTTAGTTCGATTCGGAAGTACCAATATAGATAAATTCGTCCAAATCGAAAGTAGGTTCCTCAAAGTAGTCATATAAAATAAAGATATGAAGCTAGAAAGACGCTTCCGTTGTTCCCAGAAGTTTTGTCAATCATCTATAGTTCGAATAAGATGCGAGTCTCGAAAGAAGCCTCCGTTGTTCCCAGAAGTTTTGTCAATCATCTACTCGTATAGTTCGAATAAGATACGAGTCTCGAAAGAAACTTCAGTTGTTCCCAGAAGTTTTGTCAATCATCTATAGTTCGAATAAGATACGAGTCTCGAAAGAAGCCTCCGTTGTTCCCCGAAGGTTTGTTAATCATCTATAGTTCGAATAAGATACGAGTCTTGAAAGAAGCTTCCGTTGTTCCCAGAAGGTTTGTCAATCATCTATAGTTCGAACAAGATACGAGTCTCGAAAGAAGCCTCCGTTGTTCCCCGAAGGTTTGTTAATCATCTACTCGTATAGTTCGAATAAGATACGAGTCGCGAAAGAAGCTGCAGTTGTTACCAGAAGGTTTGTCAATCATCTATAGTTCGAATAAGATACGAGTCGCGAAATAAGCTGCAGTTGTTACCAGAAGGTTTGTCAATCATCTATAGTTCGAATAAGATACGAGTCTCGAAAGAAGCTTCCGTTGTTCCCAGAAGGTTTGTCAATCATCTATAGTTCGAATAAGATACGAGTCTCGAAAGAAACTTCAGTTGTTCCCAGAAGGTTTGTCAATCATCTATAGTTCGAATAAGATACGAGTCTCGAAAGACGCTTCCGTTGTTCCCAGAAGGTTTGTCAATCATCTATAGTTCGAAGAAGATACGAGTCTCGAAAGAAGCTGCAGTTGTTCCCAGAAGGTTTGTCAATCATCTACAGTTCGAATAAGATACGAGTCTCGAAAGAAGCTTCAGTTGCTCCCAGAAGGTTTGCCAATCATCTATAGTTAGATCATCCGCTGGAAGTGAATGCTCAAAGAAGTAGAGACCCCGATTCTGTTCCTCTGTAGGGCTTAAGTTGGGTTGCGATGATCTCTAACATACCTGATAATTGCCAAGAGAGTAGAATACTGATGGAACACGAGATTGGGTCGATGGTTCTTCCACAATTCTTCCTCAATTTGATATATGCTCCCGTGCTTTATTACCAGCTCTTCTGACTAAGTTCACAGTGCAACACACATTTTAAGGACTCAAGCAAACTACTTTCAAATGAAAGTATTTTCATGAGCTGAGTTTTGATTTATTATTATTATCGTTGAGGGGATGTTGCACTGCGACCTATAAGATCTATTGTGCCCCCTTCGTGGACCTAGAGTATTTCTCTTCGCTCAATTCCCTCGATGAATTGCAGTATTGATCCTACTTCACAGAGTCTGAGTTCGTCATCGAGTATATTGAATACGCCAATGACTTTTGATCTACCGCATTACTAATTTTATTTGTTGGGCTCGAATATTCTTTCGTTCACAGTGAGTTTCTTCAATTCTCTTCATTGGTTTGGTCCCTCATAATATCCCGAAGATTTGTGGCCCTGTGTTATCAGGGCAAAATGTTTAAACAATCTTTCAATTTTAAATTGAAACATTAAAATATCTCGTTCAATAAGTTTCGTCGTTTCAATAAAACTTAATGAAGTTGCTCAGGATGCAACTTTTTCAATCAAATAGTAACATTTTTCGCAGACTGAACTTTGCATAAGACGGCAGTATGCCATCTTCCAAAGTGTCGGACTGTGTTTATCATCAATACGAACGAATTTCAATGAAAATTGAGAGAGAGAGACAGGAAAAAAGGCAAAATGAGGAGTACAATTTTCCATACGCATTCATTTTTCAAAAGTGACACTTTGACAGATGAGCAAACAAACCCAACAAAACTCAAAAACACTGCGGAGGACGCAATGACTTTGAACATTTGGAATGACGACTGGTGAAGTCGTTGCGCTATGCCGGAGTAGGCTGGCGACGGGGGCGTGGGGCAGGGGAGCGCTAAACTTGTAAGAAGAATGTAAGCTAAAATCAGCATAAAATATAATTTAAAATTAAGTATCAAAGTGGGGGGGGGGACCTGAGTTAATGCACTCTCGGCGCTGCATTTGGTAGCTGCTTTTGAACATTGGCAGACAGTTTTTTCCAGCCATCCAAGCAAGCCACCGACCGACCAACCAGTCGGCCACCACAGCCGGTCTCGCAAAGCTCATACATCATTTGCAGTCATTTTTCAATATTCTTGCTTTCGATTCATTCTAAGCACTCTCGCAGCCAAAGCGCAGCTACGCTTAAGTAATTTCCGAAAAGATAAATGAAGCAAGTTAATGATAAATATTGCGCATGCGCAACGTGCGCCGGGCGAGTCTAAGCACTATGCACGATCGCTCACACAGCGATAAGTGTCAATGAGCAGCAGTCGTCGTCATCTCCATCTCCATCCTCATCGTCGTCGTTGAGTCGGAGTGCCCCATGCAATTGGTGCGTGTGCTGCAAGTGTTGCACGTTAGAAAATTACAAATGGTGTTGACTCTCCGCGCTGGCTGCCAGTTAGAAGTGGATGCTGCAAGTGGCTGTCGAACTGGACGAAGAAGTGGAAATGACAGTGGCAGTGGCAGTGGCCGTGTCTGCGTTCACATTCAAAAAGTCAGCCGGCAGTCGGCAACGAACCCAAAAATAAACAACAACCAAATTAAAAATTGTAATTAATTTGCTTTGTTTGTTTGTGCAAGCGGCATAAATCATGCAATTGCAGCGAGAGTGTGGATGTGTGTGTGTGCCGAGGTACTCGCTGCGTACGCATGCAATATTGTTGGCAGCAATTTTCTGCTGCTGTCCACAGCGACTGCCAAAAAACCCGAAAGCAAATTTAAGCAGTTCAATTTCACATAAATTATGCGTCACAAGCAACTAAATTGCAGCAGCAACTTTTGTGATTTCCTTCGCTTTGCTCTTGCTGTGCTTTGCTTTAATTTCGATCGAAAGGGTGGACTGAGAGGCTACCTGGCTCGCTGGCTGACTGTCTGGCATAACATAACTGCAATTTTCTCATATACAAAATGATTTATGCTCGGTTGTTATTACGAGCGAGCAGCAAAATTTCAATAAGAATGAAATTCGTAAACTTACAGCATCACAAATGTACGATTGGCGAGGCATTCGGCCAGCTAAAATAACAACAAAAACCGCCAGAACAACAACAACAACAACAGCCGCCACAACAACTACAATCAGCACAACAACCAAAGCAATCAGTAGACCGAGTCATGCAGTAAATCCGGCGATATATAAACAAAAGCCACAATTTGCTGTGAAGGGGAAGCATCAATATTTTTATTTAAAAAGTCGCGCAATGAAATGTAACTGCAAACATGCCATAAATTTCACTTGCCTGATTATGGGTGAGGGGAGGGGGTGCTGGTGTCGGTGTCGGTGTTGGTGTTGTTGGCTAACAAACATGGCAACATGCTACGAGTAAGGGAGAGATTTAGTAAGTTTTCTCTTTACTTTCGGGCAGTACAGAAAGCTTGCCAAACAGAATTACTCGTAAGTGTAAGATATGATGTTGCGGAGTCCTGAGAAAGGCGAAAGAAAGTGCATGTGGATATGTGTGTGTGTGTGTGTATTTGTGTTTGTGTGTGTGTGTGTTTGTGTGTGTGTGTGTGTGTGGTTCTGGCTATTTACATTTTATGTTCTAAAACTTTATGTCTGACCACGCTTTTATATCATCCAATTTGGCTTACATTGGAGAGTGCCTCGCGGTGTGTGCTTCACAACAATTTTTTCAGTTGAATTTCATTTATTTATGCTTTATTTTTATATGCTTATGTTTACTTTTATGTTTATGTTTATACCCTTTCTTTTGCTTCTTGATTAAACAGCATCTCTTAGAAATGTGTGGGGGATACTATTAATGGAAACTGGGCAGCTTGATAGTATTTCAGACTCTACGTTTGTAAGTTCAGCTTTCTGGTGCTATATATGCATATATATACTATGTCAACATTAGTATAAAACAAGAATCGCTTGATCAATCAGGAATGTTGTTACCTGGTTTCCTGAACGTCTCCAACTGGGTACCTTTCTTAATAAAACTCTTTCATTGAAAGGTGACTATAGCCACGTGGCCTTAGAACTGATAAGCAACCCATCTTTGGGGAGTGTATCTAACCCAGGGGAGTGCATCTAACCCAGGGGAGTGTATCTAACCCAGGGGAGTGTATCTAACCCAGGGGAGTGCATCTAACCCAGGGGAGTGTATCTAACCCAGGGGAGTGTATCTAACCCAGGGGAGTGTATGCTCCCAGTGGTGACCCAAATTCCCTTCAAGTGTGGCAAATCAAGCTTCGAATGCACCGGGCAAATACAACTCCAAACTGGTGAAAATTTTGTTAAGTAGACTTACATGAGAATAATACCAATGCCAATGCCAAACGATACGAAAATGTCAATGGAGTATAGAATATGCCTCCTGAATAAAGCGAGGGGTATATGTGTAAAGTCTGGGTAGAAAGCTTTGATACACATATAAAGATGGTATACCATATGCCGGCATACCACGGTGTAGGTGCTACTTTGATAAGAGTTGAAGCTGCTGAGCAATAAACAGGATAACTATTCGTCATATGGCAATGATTAGGAAGATTGGCGACTTAATGGTGGAGCCGATGTCCTCAATCTGCTTAGGTACACCCAGACTGTTTCCTAAAATTATAGCAAATTCCACCAGAGTCAGTTGTCTTTTTATTTAAAAAGCGAATAAATCTTTCTCTTCTTTAAGTTAATTTGTAACTGATTGCAAGAAGATATTAAGTTTCCTTATAATCTGGACATAATCCTTGGATTTTAAAATGTTTCCCGTGTGACTTATTACGTTAAATAAGGGCCCGAACACTGTAATAAGACTCTAAAATATGTTTGTTTTGGGAAAAACAAATATAAACATAAGAATACTGCTTCTCTTATACTATATTGAAAGGTAAACTAGATTGCTATAATCTGACAATATCCCTTAAACCAATGTAAATCGGCAATATTTGGCAGTATGCCCCTAGAGTCGATAAATGGGCAGGTCTTAGTGCTATAATCGTTAATGACAGCTGAATAAAACGTCACGAAGCAAGTTTCCCAATAATAAAACCTCACGAAGCAAGTTTCCCCTTTATGGAAGTATGTATCCAGATAGTCTTTGCACCTTCTGTTCACATCTTGATGCGTAAAACTCAATGAATGTATCTACCTCCCAAGTATTGAACAACCTTCTCACATTTCACATCCATACTCGTATTTTAGGCCTGATTTTTAGGCCATTATACACTCGTATATCATAAAAGAACGGGTGTTCGGGAGACCCACAATTGTGGCGGTACTGAAAGTGTTTTCATTGTCTCAATCCACTTACAGCCTAAAGCCTAACATGAATCACAGAGCCATCCCGTTTTGATTTATTGATGGCATTTGTGCTTAAGAACTAACTAACAGTTTGTAATTGAGCACTAGCTGGGTGCAAGCTAAAATTCAGTGTCCCTCTAGCTAACTTGTTGAACTGCTAGTGTCCTGATAGACCCATACATATCCATAACTCATACGTAAATAAGGAATCGTTCATTTAAGGAAAATTCCTCAGCTAGACTTTTGCTAACTTCATTTCTATTGCACCTACGAAATTGGAAGATGGAGTTGGAAATACAACACCGCTGCAGATTCTGAAGCCAAGCAATGACGCATTCTAGTCAAACTGAACGCTTTTCTGTCTTGTATCATCGACAAAGCGAGTATTTCTTTCCCACCTATCGACTACAGAAGTGATCCCAAATTTTAAGTTATTCTTTCCTCCTTTAGATGGGTACAAAATGTGCCAAACATACGTCACACAAATCCGAAAGAACACCGTTCGAAAGTGGCATTCAAATGGATTCCTGCAAGAACACCGTTTTCACACACATTCTTCCGCATTTTCTCCTCCCCAGATCACCTCGCACACCCCTGCTAAGCCTTTGTTAGAGAAGCTTCAACATTTTTTCTCCCGAATGTTTCAATAAATTCGCTATTGACGCTGATGGGGAACACATTTGCTGCACAAGTTACGAGCATCTTCACTTAAGCCACTTCTGCTCCTAACGATGAAAATGAAGTTACGAAAATTTTTAATGACATTAATCTTGTTGCATTTCCGCGCCATGCTGGAACACCGAATGCACCGAATACCCAAAAAAAAAAAAGTATAAAAAAATAAACAATGTTAATAAAACAGCAACAATGGACAAGATAGAAAATCGGCTTGACTGCATTTAAGTTGGTGCTGGGCAAGATTATGAAATATGTTTTCGGTTCGACCAGCATTTCATTACGAGTAGGAGCGCTCGCAAAGCCACAACAAGAGCAGCAAAAATAAAACAAAATCAAAACCAAAACGAAAAAAAGGAAAACCCAATGAAGAGCAACGTAGCAACAGCAGCTCAACAAAAGCGCCCAGCGTAGGATGCGGCTGGATGTACGCTGCTGCAACCCGCTCGAAACCTAAATTTGACCCCCAAAGGGTTCAAAACATTTCTCTGCGATTTTTTACTGTATTGTTATTGCGGCTTCTGCTGCTCTAGCTGCTGATGATGCCGCTCTTCTTCTGCTCAGTCTCGTTGTTGTTGTTGTTGCCGTTGTTGTTGTTGTTGTTGTTATTGTTGTTGTTACTTTCCTTTTTTTCCATAACTTTTAAAAAATCAATAAACATTCTATTGATGCTCACTGCACCATCACTACAAGGCAGTCAGTAGGAGGTGGCGCAGCAGCGGGAAGGGCGGAGCTGGAAGCGGGGGTCTGCTGTGAGCAAGCGCGCTCGCATTTTCCTGTGCGCTCTGCTATGATCGTGATCGCCCTTATATCGTGATTTTTATTATTAAATGCACTTTGTGTCCTTTAACATGGACCACGGAGCCGATTACATTCGATTCTTGGAGGATCTTGACTCTTTTGAGTGGTTTTTTGCAAGTTCATTTTTTTCCTGCCAGCACGGAGGGGATTTTTTTTCCTTTGTAAATTAACAACAACAAAAAAAGGCACCTTGGAAACATTTTTTATATTGTGCTGCATAATGGGAAAATGATTATTTGTTCGAAATGCAGTTTGTACGTACTTCATCATTCTGGAGGACAGCCGGCCAAAAAGAGAGATTCATTGGTAACGCACTGCTCTATGAATGCATATTGCATTGTGGCTTCAATACACGACTGCGAGGTCAACTTCCCGCTTTGAATTAAATGTGTGCATGTGGCTAACTCCAGCTGCCTGTCGGTGTTCACATCTTCGTGTAGTTCGGGTTTGCTTAAGGATCTTCCTGAATTGGAAATGTGTGTAGGAACTTAAATAATTAACAGAATTCAGAAGAGAGGTACTTGAATTACTGTGTTCTAAAAGGACTTGGCATGAGAACTGCTTTCTTTTCGCATCCTTCCCCTTTGGCTCCGACTAACCTCATGTCGTATTGGAAGAGGCTAAAGAGACGGATGGTATTAGTGCCTATTTATCAAATCTAAGCATCCTATCAATAAAAACAATTGAAGTCAAAAAGTGAGGGTGCTATAACTGCAACAACTTTTCATTTTGCTCTCCAAACTTATGGTTCTGTTAACAGATCAGATGCTAGGATATTAGTTCACTGGATCAAATAATTCTTCTTTGATAAACCAATTAAGCAACAGGTAAACAAATTGTAGTACTAAAAAGTTTAACAACATTTTAACATATTTCGTTCTATAGTACTCTTATTGGTTCTCCTTTCAAGTCACAGCCAAAACACGTGGGACGATCCAATGCTTTTTAATGATTTCAGCAGCATTTGAGGTAATTTCTGACATATATCACAACTATGTCCAGCAATTTTGACTCATTGCTTATCCTCCGTTTCAACTTTTTCTTTACGACCTTTTACCAATGAGTTTAATGACTTATCCTTAACCATCAATAGTCTTTTCAGAGCTTATAAACTTTAATCTGTAATTTGTTATGAATGTTGTTTAAAGGAAATCCATTTGGTATCGTTTGTTTGAAAACATTTTAATATAAGAGGTGTTATTTTGGTATTAAAAAAAAAATACCTTTTTAATAAAGAGGAAGGTTAATAATCAAAAACAACATCAGCCAAATGGCCACCACGACCACGCTTACAGGACCATATCCTTTTCATGAAATTTTCCATAACCAAATCGCAAAGTGGCTGCCCTATATCCTCGAATTCTATCTTTGAGGGCTTGAATCGACGCTGGGCTGTTGGCGTAGACCTTATCTTTCACGTGGCCCCAAAGGAAGAAGTCGCAAGGTGTTAAATCACAAAATCTCGGTGGCCAATTGTGATCATTCGAGAGATAACACGGTCCGGAAACTTTTCCCGTAAAAGAGCAATGGTTTCGTTGCTTGTGTGGCACGTAGCGCCGTCTTGTTGAAAGTAAACGTTGTCCAGATCAATACCATCCAACTCCGACCACAAAAAATTATTAATCATCTCTCTATAGTGCAATCCATTCACCGTAACTGTTGATCCAACCTCATTTTCGGAAAAGTAAGGTCCAATGACCTCGCCGGACCATAAACGGCACCAAACAGTCACACGTTGAGGATGGAGAGGCTTCTCAACAATAACTCTTGGGTTTTCCGAGCCCCAGATGCGACAATTTTGCTTGTTGACGTAGCCACCGAGGTGGAAATGGGCCTCATCAGTCAAGATGATTTTTCGATGGAATTCCGGATCATTTTCATGCATTTCAAGGACCCAATCAGCAAAGACACGACGTTGTTGATGATCGGCTGGCTTGAGTTCTTGTATTAACTGAACTTTATTAAGACCCAAGTCTTTATGCAAAATACGGTGTAAGGACGTTTGTGGAATGCCCAATTCCAAAGAACGACGAGGAATGGACAAACCTGGGTTTTCTTCAACACTTTGGGCTACAGCAGCAATATTCTCAGTTGTTCTTGAGCGACGTGCACGGGTTTTATTCTTCACATCACTAACTTGTCCCAACAGCTCCAATTTTTCCACCAATTTCTGTATTGCGGTCCGACAAGGTGCTTCACGACGACCCAAAAATGCTTTAGTTTTGCGAACTGTGACTGCAAGATTTTCACCATTATTGTAGTGAATTTTAATAATTTCAATGCGTTGTTGAAGCGTGTATCGCTCAATTTTTAGTAATGGTTCAGTTTCTACTTGTCAAATGTCAAAGAATTAAAGCTTCAAAAGAGACAGCTACCGAAATACCTGGTGGTTCAAAATAACACCTCTTGTTGCGAAACCCTTTAATTATATTGGGCAAACTGCCTCTCTAAGAGAACAGCTTTAGGTCACCACCATGGAGTAATAGCCTAGACTGCGGGAAATATTTACTGATCTCATTAATTACCTTACATTTTTACTACTTCCAAAGTATGTAGAGGCATTGTCTGAGCCACTGCAAGCTTGCAGCCTCAATGATTCTATGTGCGTACTATTCAAGGGGTTTTTATATCATTAGTATATCAAGTATATCACATTGGGGCTTAGCGGATAACGAACAATCCTATAAACTTCCATCATTGATTGTCACATGGAATAGTTTAGCACCAAAGCAAGCTTTATTCCAATACGAAAATGTTGTGTGACCAAGCAAAACATCAATTTAAAATGGCAGAATTGAGTTCGAGGCTGGAAGCATATTTAAAATATATTTTCTATCACTGACGAAGAGTGTCTAAATTTAGAAAATAATTGGCTATTCTTTACATAGACAGAAGTGGGGTAGGCCTGAGAGCCGCCGAAGAAGTAGGTCTCCAAGCACTCAGACACTGATGCCCATTGTACTGGTGCAATTCTTTACCGAACTGAAGATTAAATCAGCCCTACTTTGAAAATTCCCCCATATACCAACACCATTCCAACAATATTCCTAGAACATATTCCTATTGGGATTCTCTAGTCATACCATTCCAACAATATTCCTAGAACATATTCCTATTGGGATTCTCTAGTCATACCACGAAAAAATCTGATATTGTGCCTCTCAAGGTCCGCGTATCGCTGTTAACCTAAATTCTCAACCAGCCTGTGCCTGTGTCTGTGCTCGAGTTTTCCTGCATGCACTCATTTTCATTGCGGAATGAGTGTCTTGTTCTTGATTAAACGCCAGTTCGCTCGGCATTATTATCCCCTTTACACGTAAACTAGCCTCAATTAACCTCCAATAATTCCACCATAAACCACTCCCAGTGCCTATTAATTTGCTGCCAATATTACAGCAGCTCAGGCAGCTCACTTGCAGCTAATTTGTTTATGGCAGTTGCAATCACGAATATTAATTCATGTTCTGCATTTCCTGTGTGCCCCCATTTTGTGCGAATACTCGCCTGACTGAGTATGTGTTCGTATATGTGTGTCTGTGTATGTGTGTATGTGTATGTGTGTGTTTGTGTGTGAGTAAGCGAGTGAGATTTTGTGTGAGGTAGCGTACCGAAGAATGGGAGCAGCAGCACTTCATTAAACTGAAAACAGCATCGATTTGCAATTTACTCCCTTTCGTGTTGTTGCTGGTGTTGTTGCCTGTGAAACGGACAGACGCGTAAAAAATCGGCACAAACATAACCGAAGGGCATAATCAAATGCCAATCAGCTGCGTAAAGAACAAATAATGAAATGAACATTTGTAATTACAATTACGCAAGGCGCTGAGATTGGGTCAGCAGACAAGACGTGAGGGAATTTTGTCTGCACTCAACTGTGGTTCGGTCTGGAGCTGGGGCTGCTGCTGGACTGGGCTGGACCGAGTGAGTTGCCCAAGTGTGGCTTAAAGTTTAACGATATTGTCTACTTACCGGCATTGCTGATACTTATACTTCAGTGCCTGCCACCCTCTTGCAGGGCACCCTGTATATATACGCCTGCAACACGAAACGGATTTGAGTAGATCTGTGGCAAATCAGCATAAAGTATGTGCTACGTTTATCATTAAAAATACATTTGTATTTTGCCACTTGCCACTTGGCCACAGCTGCTAAAATGCCAAAGCATTCATTACCTCCACAAACACACACACACACACGCACACACACTCACAAAATAGTTGCATTTGTTCGTACACATGCGTGCGCTTTTTCAAACTTTTCCTCTCAAAATCAACGGAGCCATCATCATCATCAGCTACAGCGTATGAGTATGAGCCGCATCGTCGTCAGCATCATCAGCGTTGGAAGTATTAAAATATATCTCGCGGCAAGTTGGCATTACTTATTATTGTTATTAATATTAACTGACACTCGTCTAAAGCGAATGCAGGCACTCTTCCCATTGCCAATAGCCAGGGAAACATCAGCAGGAGCAGCAACCGCAGCAGTCACAGCAGCCGCAGCAGCCACAGCAGCCGCATTTATGGCAACTTTGCTAATGCTTTGTAGCAGGGCGACTCTGTTCACTGCCGCAGTGTAGTAAGGAGCGGCGGCAGCATCAGCACCACCACCAGCACCACATTAAGCCACGCACTTTACATATGCACTTATCCGCTTGCCCCAGTGCTCCTCCTCTCAACAAACCCGGCACCAGGCCTGAGTGCGCTATTTCACTTTTGCTGGTATTTAAACTAATTGAATTGAAGCGTTTCTTCTCATGCAACCTGCGAGAGTTGTTTACTGTTTGCGGTTGTTGTTGTTGCCGTTGCTGTGTGTTGTGTGTGGTTGTTGCCAGCGATTAGCTCCAAAATTGTGCTCCAAAGGGATACTCAAATACAATTTGTTTTGGTTTCTCTTTCTGTTTTCTCATTTATTGTGCATTTTGTGTTTGTGCATGTGAGTGACAAGTCGGTGGACGCCCCATAGTAATTTTTCATCTTGTTACTTTGTAGCCCCGTCTGGTATTTGCAGCTTTTTTCCTCTTTTTGTTAGGGTTCCTGCTCCACCTTCTCCTCCCTTTTTGGGTTTTCTCAGTGAGCTAATTGATTTTTTATTGTTTCTGTTGGCTTTCATTTCATTTACCTTTTTTAGTTTGGGTTGTTACGTGTGTGTGTGTGAGTGTGTTTGTGTGTGTGTGTGTGAGTGTGTTTGTGTGTGTGGGTTTTGCTGCACTTTTGAGTTTTTGGGATCTCTTTAATGGACACACACGCTTCTGGCCTGGGTGATTAAGTGATTCAAATCAACGGTTTTAATGTGGTGCGTAATTTTTTAAAACGCTCTCAGTTGTTGACTGTGTGAGGTTTTTTAGTGAATTTAATTGATAAAAACTAATTTTTTTTTTTGCTGTTATTTATATGAAGTTTAATCTAAGTAGTAGTGGGATTTGCCCACTAAACATAGTATATATAATAATAATAAATTAGTTTATATTATTCTTATATATTATTTATTACTATTGCAGCTTAAACCATAATTTATTACATCCGCGATGGTTTGGGGAAATGATTTCTAGCAATTCAGGCCTTCCAATCGAAGAGAAAAAGATTTATAAAGAAGACCTTCGAGACCTTGCCCTTAGCAATGTAATTATAACGATAGCATACTTGCCACAAGAACATGAAGGCAGCTGAAGATAGTCTCATCTATAGATCTTCTGTCAAGTTAATTTCCGGCAGGAATTCATGTATTTTGTAGGTATCAACTTGAGGGATCTTGGTCATATCTAACATATATTATCCAAAACAACTGTCCTTTTGTGTGCCAAAGGTCCGCAGTCTGCGATCAGGTGCAGTGAGGTTTAGTCACTGTCTCCACAAAATCTACACATGGCATCTGAAGATCGACCCAACTTATCCATATGATAATTGTGTCTACAGTGTTCGCTTAAAACGCTTGTGATGATGCTCAATTTACTCCGAGGCATGTTAATTAACTCTTAGCTCTTTCTAAATTAAAGTCCCCACAGAAGAACATTGGACTGTCTTAATCCTGAAACATGTTTCCAGGCTTGACTTCTTTTTGCATCTATGCACTTCTTCAGCAGACCTCCAATGGTGATGGCTGATAGTCCACAGAAGGGTTCAGGACTGCTGAATTGAAAGGCCGCAGCTTCCCTTACTACGCTATCAGTCCTATTATTACCCTCTAGTCCTATGTGACCTGGTATCCAGAGTAAAGATAGCTTGTTGATACTGCCTAGGGAGTTCCGTTTTCCAATATAGTCCCATACAAGTTTAGACATCACCAAGGATAGTGTCATCAGTTCCGGCGTTAGGAGAGGTTGTGGTATCAATACGTCGCTAAGCCGATAATTGTGATCCATGCGAGGACTGACTTGGATCAGTCACTGAAACCAACCAACCATCATCGGTTAGCATCACGATGTTTCTTGTTGATACTCCCTCGAGAATTCAGTTTTCCAATACAGTCCCATACAAGTTTAGACATCACTAAGGATAGTGTCATCGGTTGGTATCACGATGTTTCTTGTTGATACTGCCTAGGGAGTTCCGTTTTCAAATACAGTCCACACAAGTTTAGACATCACTAAGGATAGTATCATCGGTTAGTATCACGATATTTTTTCCACTATACTTCCTGTTAATATTAAACTGGGCACATCTTTCAATAGCATGAATCTCCGTTTGAAAAATACGTGGGAAAGAACCCACTGGTTCCCAGTAGTCGGTTCTAGGCCCAAATACTTCTAACACAGTTGCGACGAAAATAGACACTGAGCTGAAATTTGACATGTAAATGAGGTTCCCCACATATAAGATACATTTGTATACATTTGGATGATATCTCAAGGACCTTATTTGCAGTTTATATATATGAAAGTCATCATGAGCAACTGAGTCAAATTTGTTGGAAGTCGAATCCGCCCACTTTCAATTCTTGCAATGAGCGTACTTTCAGAAGCAAAACTCAGATTTGGAAGAAATGTCGTCAGGCTTGAATACCCTCAACAGCTGAATCTGTGTTTTGTTCTCCTTCCTTTGGCCACGATTAATATGAAATTAAACTCCTTTTTTCTAATGTGACTTCCCACACATTTTATGAACACTCACCAAGTCCTCAAGTGGTGTAAAAACAGTATTTCATAATAAAAGAATTCCCACTGGGAACTGATTTCAAGTGGCCCTCAAGTGAAGTTTATCATGCCAGAACTAAACCATTGACTAAACTAATTTTAAATTTTAGAAGAAAAACATTATTTTTATGGGCAATTCCAGTCAGCTCAGAATAATATGTTGTCTTTCGGCTAAAAAGGTGTCAACTGCAACCTATTTCAGGAGCCTTCTACTTCTAAATAGAACAGAACAGAGCAGCTAAAAGCAAGCCTCTTGTAAGCCACATCAATGTGTACGCGTATCATGTGGTGACTCAATTATTTTGGAATAGCTACAAACTGAGGCCAATTAAGCAAGAATTGGTGGACATTGCTGACGCGTTCATAGCGCTTAAGCCGCCTGAAAATGCCATTCCCATGCCATGTTGCCAGTCCTTAACCGCTTTTCAAGCAAACTCAAAACCAACCTGGCCGCAGCGTGCAAACGCACCAAGTCCGTGCGTTAAACGTGACCCAAATACTGAACAAAAAATTTAGAGGCTTCCTTCCAACACTTTAACACATTTGTGCATATGCAAACGGGGGGCAGAGCAAGTCGCTTTGCCTAAGCGCGAAATTTCTCGCACCAGGCAGCAGGCAGCAGGCAGACAGTCGGACGAACGGACGGACGGACGGACAGACGGACTGAACACTTCGAGAAGTTTTGTTGCGAGTCCAGCATTGAAAACCGAACTGCAGCCAAGCGGGCAGGCAGCAACGCAGTCGGGCTCGCATTTCGTGAAGGTGTAATTTTATGCGTAGACTTAAATGCCGCTCGCTGATGTTGTTGCCGCTCTCTGCGTGGTTATTTGATCCATGTGAAATCAATAATAATGCAAAGGCAACAGCAAAGATAACAACAATAACAACAACAACTGCAATAACAAGAGAAGACGCTGTGGCAACTCCAACAATGTTGCAAATGCATTGCGGTGAAGAAGTGTAACGCGCCTTTGTGGATTTTTAATTTGTGCTTCAGTTCATTTCCAGTTCACTCCGCCACACCCACCGTTTGATAAGTAAAAGTGTTTCTTAGACTGCTCGGACTGGGCTCACAGCGTCTCTCTCTCTCTCCTCGTATACATTCCTCCCATCATTATTGCCATTAAAAAGCGAGCCTTCAATAATCAACGACTCATAAATTTTTTATTAAGCAAGCAGATCAGCCTTGATCAGCGGCATGATTCGTTTGTGTCAGCACGGAAATATCTTCACGCGCCAAATTATCATAAAAATTAACACAAAAATGTTGTAAAAAACAATTTTATTAGCTCTCAATTTGTAATCACATTTTGTCAAGCTGAGTAGCTGTGAGCTAGGCAAGGGGCCGCTCAACGGGGCTTTAGACAATTGCTTTGTAAGTACTCGCAGCAACTCAATGCTGAAGTGCTGGGGACATGAGGGGTCATCAATGTATGAAGTGCTTGGAATCGAGTGTGAGGCTATCATTGAATCTGTATTCCAGTATGTATTCTGTATTCCAGACCTAGCAGCATATCAGAAGACTATCGCATTTAATTTGTCGCAAATGCCAGTGGAAGCACTGGTATGGATGAATGAAACATTTGCATGTTAATTCTCATTTGGCTGCTATCGACTCTGGTTATGATTCGTTAGACCCTTGAGTCAACTTAGACTATGATTGTGATATGATTTATATGGCTTTTATCCAACCTTTCAAAACCCTTGTACGCCGCCTTTAGTATATCTGTTCTGAAGTCTGAAGGGTGGCAAAGCAAGAGGACAGTACTTACTCGTATGTCTAAACAAAAACCAAAAAGTTATGAAGGCGAAAATAACTTTCCGGTTTTTGTTTAGACATACGAGTAAGTTCTGTCCTCTTGCTTTGCCAACCTTGGGACTTCAGAACAAATATACCAAAGGCGGTGTTGATATGAAGTAGACTCTCATTTGTTTACAATACATTAGATTCTTACTGGCTCTAAATGGGCAGCATGCAAGTACTTTTTTCTTTGAATTTAGACTATCAGTTTAAGAGAACTCCACGATCTATGATTTTAACCCCCCTCTGGTTTCCTATTCTCACGTGAGTATTTGATTGTTGTGCGAGAATTTGCCGACTATTCTAATCCACTTCCACTGTGGCAGGTATTCTATCTTTTATAGTGATATATCTGATATTCTTCTGTTTAAAATTCCTCTACTTAATGCTTCTAACCTATCATTATATATGGTTATAGGTAGGTAGGAGTGGCAGTCTTCTACGCAAAAGCACACTTAAGCACATACAATGGCTCGTTGTAGTACCACACTAAGACGACGCGACTCCCCCGTTAAGGTTATAGTAAGGTTCTATTTTTGATCAGAGAATCATCGTTGTGAAAGCTTTTTGTCCATCAGTGACATCTCTTCGCAATTTCTCTACATTCATGTGACACCACTTTCCATAACGGGATACACGTAATATTCTGCAAGTGTTGTTCAGTGTTTCTTCAACCTCCTTTATTACAGCATTTTTGTGACTCTTCAGTTTCTCCAGCAACTATGTCCCTTCTTGTTAGCAGTGCCTGCCATCTCTATTATGAGCTTTCCTAATGCATAATTCTGTTCCTCTCCTGTATTTTATTCTAAACGTATACTCCCAGTTTGCTATATGGTTCTCAAGCTTATCATTTCGTAGTACTTTCCTTCAAGGGCCTTCAGTTAGTTCTTTAAAGTTTATGAAATTATGTCACTTATTTGTTCATCATTGCTCATGGATAGATAGATAGATAGATATATTTAAGGGTGTTATACACTGCGACCTGAAAGATCTATTGTGATGCCCCTATGTGGATAGATAGATAGATAGATATATTTAAGGGTGATGCCCCTATGTGGATAGATAGATAGATAGATATATTTAAGGGTGTTATATACTGCGACCTGAAAGATCTATTGTGATGCCCACATTTATTTGAAAGATGAGGATAGTCTCATCTATAAATCTTCTATCAGGTTAATTTCCGACAGGAATTCATATATTTTGGAGGAATCAATGTGAGGGATATTGATCATATCTAAGATATATTCTCCAAAACACCTGTGCCTTTTGTGTGCCAATGGTCCGCAGTCTGTGATCAGGTGCAGTGAGGTTCGTCACTATTTCCACAGAATCGACAGATGGCATCTGAAGATATACCCAACTTGTTCAAATGGTAGTTGAGTCTAAATGCTCATGGATAATGAATTCAATACTTTGAATGATTCCACACTTATTTGATTAACCTAAGGAATGAATGAAGGAATATATATGAGGCAGACTAGAAACACAAGCATTAGTTTGTTGATCATTTCGACAACCTTCCTGAAATACCCCTCCTAACTTGGTCTCTCTAATATACTCATAGAATGCCTCCTTAACTTATCTGCATACTACAAATTACTGTGAAAGACTCAATTTCCATGCTTTGCAGACTGAATTGTGTCTGATATCGCAACGTTTTGCGTTCTCTTGGGCATCCATTCATTAAAGTCACTGCATAATTTTCACCACGTTTTTCGAGCTAGCATTTCGATCGGATGTGTTCCACATCCTCGCAGTTAACTGGAGTCATAAAAAATTCTTAACATTCCACTTAAGAAGTTCCCAGCGTTGTACTGATGTTGCAATCAGCTCATTAATGGGTTTTTCCTAGCCCACTGTGAGAAATATGAAATTAAAATATATTTTCTATTTAACGATATGATGCCCCATTATGAGGCGAAACATCTCCATCAATGGCCGGAGCCCGTATACGGACTCACTCGCACACGGCTGACTCAGGAACGCAATTTGACGCGCTGATCTGCCATGTGCAACTGGCCAATTCGCAATCATCACGCTTCATCTATGCAAATAATGGCTTCACTTTAACTCTCAAATATGCCCAGCATACACGCAGGCGACAGGCACACACGGGACTTTGTATTGGACCACATATCGGTCAATAACGTCAGTCGTTATGGTCATCATAAACACATCATTTTATCACTTAACGGCATCACGTGGAGCGCATTGGAGCAACATTGCAACAAAAGAAAGCAAGGCAAAGCCTTCGCAAGCCAATCCAAGGCATGGCCGGGCAAACAAACAAACAAACAAACAAACAAACGAACGAGCGAGCGAACAAACAAACGCTTTTTCAGGCACTTTTCTCTGCGGTGACGTTGGCTGAGCTGCCTGTGCTTTTTTCCTTTATACGCTCCATGCTAAGAGGCTTCATTTTATGGCACCACTTGACGAGCGCTGCCATAATTTATAATATGCCATTTAAAGTGCTTATCAGCAACACACAACGCCATAAACGACACAGGAAAAAAATGAAGAAAGCAGCAACAACAACAACATAAAAAAGTCAAGAAAGATGAAAAAAGAAATACATGCGCGCCTGCTCAGTCAGCCTAAGTGGGCAGAGGAGCGCGGTGGCGCGGTGGCGTGGTGGCGGTTGACGGGCATGTGAGGATTTAAACACTTTTCTACAAAAACGAACTAAAAACGCAAGTTGCAGCGTTTGAGTGCGCAGTAGCAGCAGCACCCGAAGCCGCCAATGGGACTCGGCCTGCCACTGCTCAGCAATTTTTTTCGCCACTTTTCGCCCAAAAATTTCACCTCTTGCGGCGGCTCCCGAGTGTTTGCCGACGCTGCCACTGCCACTGCCACTGGCTGTGACTCCGCCGCCTGTATACTGGCATATCCCACAGCGTTTGGTAGCTGCTTTCAGTCTTATCATACGTCATGATATTCCTCCACTTTTTTCTTCAATTTTCTCTTTATTTATTTTATTATGAGTGCATTTTTCTTTGAAATTATGTTAGAAAGTTGCTGCACAGTTCGCCGGCTTCATTGTTGGCACTCTTGTGTCGGCTGATTTTATTGAGCGATATAGTGCAGTCTATTTTTGGTCATATCGAAAGGAAAAGGCTTTCAAGTGTGTTAGGGTGTGTGTGTGTCGGTCTGTATGAAGATATGTGTGTGTGTGTGTGTGTGTGTTTGGTTGTGTGATAAGCGGAATTTGGTGAAAACAAAAACCCCGCATAATTGATGTTTGCGCACAGCATTTCTACTTCCTACGAGTAGATTAGCATTTTGTGGCACTACCTGAGTGCATGTGGGCTCAGAAGCGGTCCTTCTATACTTGCTGCTCACGCGGAACTCTGATAAGTCTGTCTGTGGTGCCATGTGGCTACGAAGCGTAGGAGTTGGAAGCATTTCCTCGGTTTGCTTTTAGACCGATCTGCTATTCTCTGGAGTTTTTTTTCAGTTAGCATATGGGGGAAGCAGGCGCAGGGGAGGGGGAGTGTTTGTTGTTGTAACATAGTTTTCTGCGTATAGAGTGGAAGATTTTCATAGTTAACGTATAAAATATGAATCTATACCAATATTTTAAACTATCTTATGATACTATACAGTAAAATATAAAACGAGCAATAACATTTTTTAAACCATGATGAAGCAATTCAAAAATTTAAACCACCTCACGAGAGTGAAATATTTCCATATTTAAAATAAAAGTAATTCTGTTTTCTTTTCCATACCAAGCTAGCATGAATATCGCTTATTTTTAAACAAAATCTCAAGCAAAGTCATCGATCAAAGTTTCAGACTGATTATCGATTATTTCACATGAATTTCTGACTTCAAAATCTCCATCAACCAAGCACCACATGCGCCACATACGGTCCCTGTGACCTTCTTCTCTTCTCCAAACTCAAATTAATATTTCAAGGAAGACATTTTGAGTGCATTAAAGATATTAATTCAAAATTATCTGAAGGAGATGAGGGTCATACCGGCAACGGCATAGGGTTTCGATTACTGTATTATTCACTGAAGTAAGTGAATCATGTGGAAAGGAGATCTATGTGGAAGGCAACAAAATAAATTTGTATCCCAAACTAGTATTTTGCATTTTACTGAATTATAGTATGGATATTTATTGTATTTATTTCTTGTATATATATTGTTACGAAATTGCCCTTCTGACAATTTATTCTAACTCTAAATACTCGGATTCGTACCACTGGTTTGTGTAGTAATCAAACAATCGCTATATAGTATTGATATTTATTGTATTTATTTTTTGTATATATGTATATTGTTACGAAATTGCCCTCCTGACAATTTATTCTAACTCTCAATACTCGGATTCGTACCACTGGATTGTGTAATAATCAAACAATCGCTATATAGTATTGATATTTATTGTATTTATTTTTTGTATATATGTATATTGCTACGAAATTGCCCTCCTGACAATTTATTCTAACTCTCAATACCCGGATTCGTACCACTGGATTGTGTAGTAATCAAACAATCGCTATATAGTATTGATATTTATTGTATTTATTTTTTGTATATATATATATTGTTACGAAATTGCCCTCCTGACAATTTATTCTAACTCTCAATACTCGGATTCGTACCACTGGATTGTGTAGTAATCAAACAATCGCTATATAGTATTGATATTTATTGTATTTGTTTTTTGTATATATGTATATTGCTACGAAATTGCCCTTCTGACAATTTATTCTAACTCTCAATACTCGGATTCGTACCACTGGATTGTGTAGTAACCAAACCATCGCTGGTTAAATTAAATTAATTAACTTCTTTTAATTATTGCAATTTACATACTTAATATTAGGCTTAAAGTTTACTTTATTACAACTTGCACTTTATTTAATAATTCATTTAATCACTTTATTTCTTCTTAATACTATAACTGCTCCAACTGAAATGCTCGATGAACACAATGTTTCGATTTCTGTTCAACTTTGTCTCGAGTTTAATTGCGCATTGACCTTTCTTACCTTTCGAAATAAGTTTCTGGAACATTCTGGAATCTTCCCTACACTTCGAAAGCAGTTTCGAAAACATTACCGAATATTATCTACAATTCGAAAGCAGTGTTGCCGTTCTTAAATTTGCAAGCGAAGTGAAATGCGCTGAAAAAGTGAAGTGTTTTCAGGTTTTTCGAAGCGTTCAAATTGAAAATATTCTTTAGAAACTACCTTCTTATAGAAAATTTACTCTTTAAATCTTAGTTTACTTAAGTAATAATTTGAAAGAAATAAAAAAGTACTACTAGAAAAACTGATATATATATAGAATTAGCCTGATTCCCTCGAAAATCGAAGTGTTTTTGCTAAAGAGGAAGTGCGGAAGTGTTCGACTTAAAAATTAAGTGAAACACTTCAATCGAACTGAAAACGGCAACACTGTTCGAATGAGGCTTCAAAAGGGTTCTTGATTAAGCTTTTTCTCGAATAGATTGTGTCTTGACTAAACTTAATAGAGGTATCCTAAAAGTATGCAATCATTTATGTTTCAATATTTATAATTTTTAATTCGACCACTCTTCTACAGCGATTGAACTTCAATAGTTGATTGTTACCCTTGATTTAACCTGTTTCCAATAACTTCTACACTCGCCCACAATAGGGTACATATAAAACAAAGAGTATTCGGTATTAATGACGCACAAATGCTGACTCATTTTATAATCATTCCATATAATTATTGCATATCAGAGACAGAGACATGAATAGTAGTGAGCCTTGATATTTCTAAACGTAACCTTTACACTGTAGCATTATTTTTTGCCCTAACAATATTACTCTTGTACTCATATTTAATAGCAGTGATTTAATTAGTACGATTAACCAATTTGCACTACCAAGTATAGTTATTCCACGATAGTCTCTTTCTATCAACTCCCAAATGATTGGGAAATTAAGTACCAAAAGTCGCCTAAGTCCGACTGATGGTAACTTTAGTTGCAGGTCATTCAACGAAGGGAATGGCCGTACTACCAATCGCACATGAATCTGCTCAAGCCCTGCAGTAAGCACCGTTCTTAAAGCCAAAGCTATGGGAGAGTCTGAGATTGCCAATGGCTGGGACGTTGATGGAATATTTATTTCTGTGAAATTTGTGAAGCCTCAAAAAGATTGATGAAGTGATGCTTGTGTTGTGGAACTGCGCCTCTGACTGCTGTGTATGCCTATTTATGTCTATTTCCGTACCAGTGGCTTCTCCTACTTCCCTGCCAACTGTTGGCCAATTATGCTTCTTTTTTAATAAACGTGTCCGTCTTGAATTTAACGTTTTTTTTTGTGGCAAATTATCAGGCATTTAGTTTTATTTTGATAATTTTGTCACAACGCGTACTCGTAAAATGTGACAAAAAAAACCCACCATCATCGCAGAATCTATGCCAAAAGCAATTTTCAACTCACTTGCAGAGTCCGTCAGGGCGAATGGCAACGGCAGCAAAAACAATAGCAAACATTTAACGAACACACAAATTTCAACTGGGGACTTGGCTTCTTCTAACCACAAACGCGTCCGTCCAAGTGTCTTCGAAGACAGTGTCTGCATTGGTATGGGTCTCCGCACACGCTCCGTTCATGGAGCAGTGACATTTTAGCACACCAGCGCAGCCAACACAGTGCAGTCTCACAGACGCAGCTGCAAATGACGCACTTGCTCATGCGCCTTCGCCTGCGCCTGCGCTTATTTTAATATATGCCACTTGGCATATAAGTCAAGAAAAGTAGTTATTTCCTTTTAAAGGGTTTTTTTCTCTTTGTCTTCTCTCTAAAAAAAACTTAAAGCTATGTAATTATATTATTACTTCAATAACAATTTTCAACATAAATTTTGTGATACGAGTCCGTTGATGTATCGGAAGCCCAGTGAGAGGAGTGGACAGCGCCGTTCCAGACAATGCCAGTACTCCACTGCAGTACCTACTCAGCAGCGAGTGAGTGCAACGCAGGGTCAGGGAGCGGTGGCGAGCTGCCTGCCTCGTACGCCTGAGTGTATGTCTGTCTATTTACTTTGTTGCTCTCCGTCTGCGCGCCTGTCTATGGCGAGACATGCCACTAGCGTATTGATTGTGTTTGGTATGGTGTTGTGTGGCATGATGGCCAACATCACTTTTGATGCCTTGGCAAGTTGTACTGTGATTTTACAGTTGATACCACTTACTTTTTATGTTTAATTGAATTAAAAATGTTTTCCTCCTCTCTCTCAGTCTCACCAATTCTGTCTCTCTCTCTCTCTCCCTTTCTGTCTACATGAGCTACTCGTACTTGGCTGCAGTTGGAGCTCCTGTTGCTGCTTTGTCTGCAATTGAGATATGCTGATGCGACATGCAATAAATTGCTTATATTTATATATTTATTGAATTGTTTTATTTTTTTATGTTTTTATGTTATTAATAAAATGTTTCTTTTCTACTCCCTTTGCAGGTTAAAGTCATGGTTCTGGACAAGAACGACAGTCCACCCAAATTTAGCAATACTCCGCTGGCTTTCAATGTTAGCGAAGATTTAGGCGCTGGCCATAATATCGCGACCATACGCGCCACTGATTCCGACACCTTGGGTACATTAACTTTTACTTTGGTTGCTGGTGACGATGGCAAATTTCTGATTGAGCCGGAGACGGGCAAATTGCGCCTGAAGGAAGCCTTAGATCGCGAGACGAAGGATAACTACAAACTACAGCTGCGCGTCACCGATGGCGTACAATACACCGAGACCACAGTCGTGATAGAGGTGAGTAAGGAGAAAACTAAGGATCAGAGAGGAACAAATAGTGTTGATTGAAGATATTCTTATGCAATACCAAGTTTGGGCCCAATTTCATTATCCTGTCAGTTGTTGTCAGGCAAATATAGGATCAGAGAGGAACAAATATTATTAATTGAAGATATTTTTGTGAAGTACCAAGTTTGGGCCCAATTTCATTATCCTGTCAGTTGTTGTCAGGCAAATATTTTATAGTCCTTGGTATACATTTCCTATTTAAAGTTTTAACATGTTTAGTGAACAAGATAGAAAACACTATTTCGTCGGAATATATTCCTATTTTTGTGGAAGGAGAGAGACTGATGATTTTTCAAAATAAATTTGAGACTTTCAGTATTGAGAAAATGGTCAAATTAGGTGCACCTCTGCCTGGCGAATTGAGGCTTCAAAATGGTGGTTCAATCTTCTACAAAAGTGTCTGTCCACATGTCTAGACTAATAACAGATTTTACCAATCCAAAAGTAATTGAAACCCTTTTTAATAAACTGGACTATTTCATTTCTATTGAGTATGAAAGTTCGATTTTAAATTCCGAAATTATGTCACTGAAAAGGGTACCTGGACTTTAGCTGCACACCTTCACTCTTCTGGCTATACAAATTCCCAATTGCTGTAAATAATCCTTCTTTTTGATGCTCTCGGGTTTTGGGCAATAGTTCAGGTGAACTTGTTAACATGCTCAAAGAACCATAGCACTAGATATGTCCCCTTTACAATACCGAAAGAAGTTGGTTACTAAGCTACAAAGAGCTATTTTAGAGTCCACAAAACACCAGTTTGGAACTAGATCATCATATTCCAACTTGGAATTAAGATAGAAAAATGATTTATTTCCTTACATCTGTAGTGTGCTTTTGGCAAACTGGGCGGCCACTCCTACCTACCTACCTACCTACATCTGTAGAACCAACTTAATCTTAGAATCTTAGCCTACCTCAGGAATTGTTTCAGTACTCTACCTCCACTCATTGGTTCGATTATGCAGGCTTATTATATTCGTCCTCTGCTCCTACGTTTATTTACAAAAAGAGCTCAGCTTGGTTTTCAAATATTATTCCTGCCACGACTGAAACTCTTACTTACTCCGTTCTCTTCTGCCTTCACCTTCTCCCCTCACCTTCTGCCCCTACCTTCTGCCCTCACCTTGCGTTCATTGAAATTAAAATTCATATTTTTGGAGCTTCCTCAGACCACATTTTTCACATAATAATTTTTGGGTTTTTTTTTCCAGCCCACACTCTTTTTGCCTTTAGTCTTGCGAGTGTGAATATCGTGTGTGTGCGCTCGCAGGTCAGTGTGTGAGTGTTTTCCTCTTTGTTTTTGTTTCCATATTTAGTTTTTTTCTTTTTTTGGTAATTTGATGCCTTGCAACGTGTTAAATAAAAACGCCTCAATGATTACTTCAATTCGCTTCCCTTTTATTTAATTTCTGCACAACAGCACACATTGCGCGCCTGCGCCTGCTCCCCCTACAACAACAACAACAACAACAACAACAACACGAGCAGCAACAACAACAAACAAGTCAAAAGCAATATACATATATAGTAGAAGGTAGTAAACGCTTGTCCGGTGGAAGGGCAGAGCGACGGACACGCAGACCAGAGGACAGACGGACATACAGACGGACTGGCGGACGGACTGGCGGACGGACGGGCATGGCAGTCCAAGCAAAATGAGCATTTTGAGAAAAGGAAAAGGAGCAAAAAAATTCCTTTGAGATAAAATCAGAATATGGATTACAAAATGCGCACACCAACAAACCCAGCAACAGCAACAGCAACAGCAAATACAGCAACTACAATAACAACGAGTGTGTACACCTTCGTTCTAAGAAATTGTTGGTGTTGCTGTTGGTGTTGGTGTTGGTGTTGCTGTTGGTATTGCCGTGGCCATCTACCGATGCCCAAACTACAGCATTAAACCGCCCTTTTGCGTTGATTTACTTAAACGCTTTTTAAGTTTACTTTTGCTGCATTTCTTTTTATTGCTGTTGCTGTCGCTGTCGCTGTTGCTGTTGTGGTTGCTGTTGCTGTTGCTGTCGCTGTTCTCGGTGTGGTTGTTGTCGTTGTGATTTTTGCACAAGGCACAATATGCTTTTGGTAAGACATGGTGTTGCCGTATCTGAAACTACTGCCGCTGCTGATGCCAAGTGAAGTGTTTATAACATGTCCACTTAAAGAGTACCTTTTGCCCCCTCCCTTCACACCTGCATGCCGCCGCCACTCAAATGTACAAAACCCTTCGGGTATGATTCATAAGTTTTTCGCATGGCAGTTGCCTCACTGCCTGCCTGCCTGCCTGCCTGCCTATGCCGGCCACATCGCTTGCCCGGCTGCATATGACCATCATAATGGATACTTTCTTATGTTGGAAAATAATAAAAAATATAACAAAATGAAAAAAAAACCAAAAATAAAATAAAACGAAGCGAAACGAAACGAAGCGAAGCGACAAAAAACCAATTTTCAAGGTCTCAACTGGCGAAGTTTTAGTTTACAAGCGATTTTATGTGATTCCTTGTGACATACTGAAAACCCATCCTTCTTCCCTGCGCTATCTTCTGTGCAAATCCCCGACATATGAATTTATAAACAATTTTCGACACCGAGAAAATTTTCAAAAACAACAAATAAAAAAAACCAAAAAACCAAAAAAAAACGTAAACACAAAAAAAATAAAAATGTAATTTATGTGATTTTTGCTATGGTTGTTGTTGTTGTTGCTGTTGTTGTGTCCACTTCTTAAAAGGTTTCTTTGCCATTGAACTGGGCTTATTACATCGCTGGGTCCAGAAATTTATTAAGGCCACATTATTCACACTTTGCAGTTCATTTAATGAATTTACTGCACAACTAAAAGTTTATTGCAGCTACAGTCAAAGCAAAATATTAGTAATCCATTATAACTAGTAGGAAGGACAACATTGAAAACTTCACACAAATACTGCATCTGAAGTTTTTGTAAGGACACAAACTATATTGAAACGTTGGGCAGATGAATACGGCTCAGGGACATACATCATAGTATCGGTCCGTGTTTGGCCTTTCCTTCACCAATTGTGCCCTTCTTCCATCAAAGACCATACTTTTTTGGATTTTAGTGTTAAAAATTTTTGAAAAATAATAACTTAATTATTATTTTATATTGCAAGGGGAGCCGTAGCTGGGCCTTCAGTTCTTTTGGATTTTAATTCACCAATATTCCCAGGGAAAGCCAAATTCCCATCGAATAGAATCTGGAGGAGTCAGGGTGCAGATTATCTCCCATACCACTTCACAGGGGTTCGGGTCATGACACACTCTCATGCCGAAGTTGTTGTGACAATACAAATCTTATTTCGACCTCTTTGTGGCACATGGAGCCATCCTATTGAAGTCGCAGTTGAGATAGTTTTCACTTACATTTTGGAAGCAAATAATCCCTGATCATCATTCTTTGTCAACTGGGCTTAATATGCAGCCATGCTAGTAGCAGCCTCGGCAAACCCTTGTATTCTTCAGAATTTGATGGATGCTCCCCAATCAAATCAGAGCCAAATTGTTGTGGGAAGTGTCGTAAAGCGAAATTGGAGACTTAACCATAGAGAGAGACTCGAAAACCATATTTGTGCCATTACCTTGAAACCCCACAGTATGACCAGTTCACTTATTACTACAGCCTCGGCAAACCCTTGTATTCTTCAGAGTTTGATGGATGCTCCCGAATCAAATCAGAGCCAAATTGTTGTGGGAAGTGTCGAAAGGCGAAATTGGAGACTTAACCATAGAGAGAGACTCGAAAACCATATTTGTGCCATCACTTATTACTTCAGCCTCTGCCATCCCTTGTATTCTTCAGAATTTGATGCATGCTCCCGAATCAAATCAGAGCCAAATACGAGTAGTTGTGGGAAGTGTCGAAAAGCGAAATTGGAGACTTAACCATAGAGAGAGAGACTCGAAAACCATATTTGTGCCATTACCTTGAGACCCCACAGTATCACCAGTTCACTTATTACTTCAGTTGTCGGAAGCGAGGGTAGTCACCCTATTTCTTGCCTTGTGATCATTCCTATACCTTCAACATGCTCAACAACTTTAAAGTTAGTTTTCATGCTGTAGTCGCTGCATGCTCTGAAATTTGTGTATCCTGTCACATCCCTACAATATAATAATCTAAGCTAATAGCGAATGAGACCACCTGCAGTTGCCCTCGCATATACAACTCTTGCATATATATATTATTCACGATTATATGGTATTCCATCGAACCAACATCCATCGCCATATTCCAGTCTGCTAATGTAGCATAGAAAGCTTATGCTATATTAGCAGACTGGATACATTACGTACCTGATCTGGTGGAGATACTCGCACTCAAGAAAGCACCTGTGTCTGGATGGGAATTCTGTTGACTTCATCTGTTGGAATGTCTCCGATTAACGCAAGGTACACTTACCTTTTGTTTTGCGAATTACTTCTGATAAACTCAGCTTTGGACTAAGCAATTTCTGAATCCTGACTGCGAACATTGCGCATATCAGCAAGTTTTTGGTGACGATGTTTTTCGGCATCTCTACACCGATTACCTTCACTCTATCATTGGGCATGATTCTATTATATATAATCTATAGGTACTTCATATCCTCAGCGATGTCAGCCAGAATGCCGTCGCCACTACTTACTTTTAATTCTATCTTGCAACCTGTTGGTGTGACTCAGATAGGAACTTCACTGATGGTATTCACTCTGACTAGTACAGTCTTTAAAGTCCACCAGATGCGTTTATAATCTGCTCAAAGCTGAGGTTTCAGAACCATGTCACTCCATTTCCGCCACTCCACCAGATGCGTTTATAATCTGCTCAAGGCTGAGGTTTCAGAAGCATGTCACTCCATTTCTGCCACTCTGCTTCTTCACTTACGACTTCAGTTAAATTTCCAGTTTCCTTATTTTTCTCATATTCTGTTGACTGTATTGAACATTTTCTGTTGAGTGTAAAACTGTTGCTTATTTTTACCTTTTGCTTATTTTTACCTCATTGCTCATTGTTTACCTTATTTACTGCCAGATTCAAAACTTCATTTTTAGCAATTTTTTCTTTTATGTACTTCAGTTTTTATTACTAAACTCCATTTGTATGTCCATGTCCCCAGGAAGGTTGCTGCTTCGCTGCAGTTGGCTTCATTTGTGCTATATTAAGCCATGAATATGTCTGGAATTTAGACTATGACCAATTTGGACTTTTATTTATAGGCGGTTCGCTTGCATGCGTGCATATTTACAGTGGTGGATTTTTATTGTTGCTGCACTTTTTATTTATTTTTTTTGGATTTTATTAAAATGCCACTGACGCTGGCTCTTTAAGCGGAAAGCGAAAGCCGTCGCATCGCTTCGCCTTGCATTGCCTTGAGTTGCATTTGGTTTGAGTTCATTTATGCTGATGGTCCTAGGAAGCAAAAAAACACCAGGCAGAAATCTCTACGAAAGTGTCTCCTTGATATAACTCTCGGAAAGAATAAGACCCTTTAATTACTATAGACAGAAATGTATGCCTCCACGTATTCTTCAATAAGTTTATTTTCCATGAGGCTCATCTAGGAAATGTTATTCAAAAGCAATGACAAAACCATCAACTTTTGTTGAGCTATGAAGGATCTTACGAAGATCTTCGTATTACTTTTATATAGCATATTATCCGCTAAGTAGAAGAGACTTGTACAATCTCTCCTCCAGCTTTTGAATAGTTTACAGTAAGATATCATCCGAGAGGTCCTCACAATTGCAATTTTAGGCGCTGAAGATGTCATTATTAAAATTATTCCGGGCACCGTCAGAAAAAATTTTGAGTTTAGTAAAAGAAGCAGGGAAATGTCCGACGAAGCCATATCTGAGGAATAGGGTATTCGGTCATTTATAACCTCAACTGGTACACACTTTGAGCTACTCAGGCCGTGGCGTTATCCCATAATACAATTTCATTTTCTGGCTTAAACGGGACCTCTTCGTCAGTCATGCTCTAAAATGAAAACAAACAGTATTCAAAGAGTACCTCTTTAGCCTGCATTATACAATTTGTTATTCCACAATCAGAATCAGTTAAAAAGGGTATCAGAATGGTTCAACTAAAACAAAAACTATTCAAAGAGTACCTCTTTGGCTTACATTATAAACATTTTTATTCCACAATCAGAATCAGTTAAAAAGGGTATCAGAATGGTTCAACTTCTGCAGTCCATTTTACTATCAACCCCACCTCCACTAGTTCTAAGTACAACTATTTGAACTTAAAGGGTATTATTCGAGCGATTCAGTCTCTATTACAGATTGCAAGCAAACTGGCTTCTTGTACTAATCTAATATAGACTACGCATATAACAGACAACTGTGTTTTCTCCGTCCAGAAGGGAAATCTTCGAAAAGGCACAAGTACGCACCCCGCAGAGTGTTAGGTGTTTCCCTCACTAAAATCAACTTCCCAACCTGCCAATCTCGAAAAGCCCAAGCAGGCTGTTAGCAATTGAAAAAGGATTTAGAACCATATATTCCTATAGGCTATAATGACAAATGCAGAGGAAACGATCCTTTGGGATCGACCCAGCACGAATCCAGCTATGCAATCTTTGTCAAATCTCCCTATTTCTCCTGGGATGTGTTCCCATATACTGTTCGACGTTCCTTGCCACTTATAGTCCTTTATCATCGCAGCTGTGATCACTTCATAAATTTAATGATCTTCTTTATGTGGACATCATTAAATTCATGGAATTGGGTTTAAAAAGCGACTTCTTTGAGGGGTTATTTGTAGCTCTCAAACTTATTGAAATAAGCTGAGGATTTAACATCAAAAAATATTCGTATCATAGAAATCTGCCTTCAAGATGGACAATACACATTCTAAATCATTGATCATAATAATAATTATTGATTTAGTACAGAGTTCGATATAAATTTTCGAATCGAAAGTGTCGAAAAAGGACTTTGTTAAGTGTTCTTTAAACAACCAACGTCTTTGTGGCCTGTAACAAAGCAACTGTCTAAGGCCCTTGTATGACTTTCCCTGCCAGAATCTAATAAACTCTAAGCTCTGGAGTTTAGAGTTACATTATCTAGCTATCCACCATTTTCTCCTGAAGTTTGTGAATGTCCTTTATAGCCTTCTGACTCAACTGCTCAACTGAGAGTACTGTTAGAGTATTCATTTCGATTCCACTTCATCTATTATGCCAAAGCATCGTTCTACACAAGATTAATCTTCGCGTGTGTGTGTGTGTTTGTGAATTGGTCTGGCACAATTTTGCTCTTGGCTCTTAGCGTCTGCGCCGGCGGTGGAGGCCGAGTCCAGACGCACTGCTTAAACACCGTCTACATGCCTGCTGTACGCATGCGTGACATGAATACAAGATGACAGCTGTTTCCACCTTTTAAACGCGTTCAAAAAACTTCAAAAGCGCATACGTACACGGGCACTGGTGTTTATGCTCGTAGTTGTTTTTGTTGTCCTGTTTTTTTTGTGTGATTTTTTTTATTTTTTCACCACAAAAACCGCGCATTTGATAGCCGTGCAAAGGAAGTCGTTCGTCGTCTGTTTTATTATCACCTCTTTTACGAATACAAGAATTTTTTTTTTTTGTTGTTTTCCTTTGTTCCTTTTCGCGTTTTTGTTTTCTTTTCTTTTCATTTCATTTCGTTTTGTTTTGTTTTTATTTTGTGTTTATGTAAATTTAAATTCTTGCCAACTTCTGCGTTTCTTTTCTCTTCCATACGTGACAGGTAACCGACACCAATGACAATCCACCCGTATTCGATGAGCCGGTTTACTCGTTTGACATACCCGAGAACGCCCCACGTGGCTATCAGGTCGGCATGATAGCTGCCACAGATCCAGATCTAGGCAATAATGCAATGGTCTCGTATACTGTAATTTCGGATTGGGCCAATGATGTGTTCAGCCTGAATCCGCAGACGGGCGTTTTTACGCTGACAGCGCGTTTGGATTATGAGGAGGTGAGTTGCTGCTTGCGCGTCTTTTCATTTCAATTCTTTGTGTGCTTCTTTTGTGGTGTAACTTAATTTAAAACTTTTAAATTGTTATTTTTATTTGCGTTTATTTTATTGCCATCGTAGGTGCAACACTATATACTGGTGGTGCAGGCTCAGGACAACGGCCATCCCAGCCTCTCCACAACTCTGACAGTTTACTGCAACGTCTTGGATTTGAATGACAATGCGCCCGTGTTCGATCCCATGAGCTACTCGAATGAGATATACGAGAATGTTTCGATTGGCACGTCGGTGGTGACGGTGACTGCCACCGATATCGACTCAGGTAAGAGACAAATTGTTCAATTTACTACTAAGGAGCGTGCAGTCAAGCATATGGCGGAAGAGTCAAACTTTTCTGGATTATCAGGCACTTGATTGATTGGAGCACCTGAACTATTAAAGTTGAAGGTGCGATACAAATAATGGCAAGAATCTGCGCCGGTAATCAACTCATCGACACTAAACCTAATCAGAGGGTGCAGATTCAATTGTTGAAGTAAATTGAAGGAGAGAAAGAGTCTATATCCGTAAATAATCTTGATGAGAAGAGAGTACTTGTATAGTGGGATACAAATAATGGCAAGAATCTCTGCCAGTAATCATCCTCAACTCATCGACACTAAACCTACTCAGAGGGTGCAGATTCAATTGTTGAAGTAAATTGAAGGAGAGAAAGAGTCTAAATCCGTAAATAATCTTGATGAGAAGAGAGTACTTGTATAGTGGGATACAAATAATGGCAAGAATCTCTGCCAGTAATCATCCTCAACTCATCGACCTACTCAGAAGGTGCAGATTCAATTGTTGAAGTAAATAGAGGAAGAGAAAGAGTCTTTATCCAGAAATAATCGTTTAGTCGGAAAACAGACAAGTTCGCTCACATGAAAGATACTTTGATAGAGCTGGAATCATTAACAATGAAATGTTAACTAGTACGAAACAACCGGAGCTGAAATGTCAATTGAAAATTCTGCTGACATATGCGGTGAATTGTATAAAAATATCAAGAGAGATGGTAAAGGCAAAGAATCCAAAAGAATTCCCGTTGGATTGCATACAAAGCAGAGATTGGTCATCTTTCTTTATTGCTTCCTGGCGAATACTCGGAGGTCTTAGTTATAAAGTATATATTCACGGAAAACAAAACTTCAGCTTCCGGAAAGATTTCCATAACACGAGAGATGAATATGATTTCCCTCGATGCGATTTGAAAGTGAAGCCGGGGGCTATTAGGATCCACTCGAAAATCAGCATTCCTCTTTGTTCGTTTATCCACTAGTTCAAATTGTGTCTCTATCTCTAAAGAAGGCTTGCATCCGAGCACTTTAGCGGGATTCCTGAAGATTCTCCTTCAAACATCACTGTAAGATGGCGCATGTTTCAGAAAATGAGTGTGCGGAGGAAGGCGAGGAACCATCAGAACACATGGTTTGGAACAGATCTAGTACTTTTCGCAGTACATCATTCAAATCTGAATGAATGTTAGATGTAGAGCACTTTAGCGGGCTTCCTGAAGATTCTCCTTCTAACATCACTGTAAGATGGCGCATGTTTCAGAAAATGACTGTGCGCAGGAAGACGAGGAACCATCAGATCTCGTGCTTTTGTAACTGATCTGCTATCTTTCGAAGCACATCAATCAAATCTGAATGAATGTGAGTTGTCCGTCTGACTGTAGAGAAAAATTAAAATGTATAAAAAGTCGGTAACTGGAAGCCTGGTTTTCAAATATAGAAAGATGGGTTCTCATATCAAACATGCTGTGAACATTGACAAACAATTCTCCACGGATTTTGTCTAATTCATAAACTTCCCGAAATAACTTTTTGTAATGACTTCAAATTTCCATCCAAAGAAATAATAGGTCGGGAATTCATATCCTAGATTTCCTATATGTACCTCAGATGAATTGATGAATAGATTGTCATTAAAAAAAATTTATAAATAATCGCCCTTAATGATCGATTATGATATTGAAGTCCCTATCAAAGAAAATGGAGGTTTCCAACCTCAGAGGCACAGTTCACCTAAGATTTCTCCAAACCGAAAGACTAAACTCCGAGGTTGTTCTCCTTAGAGCTCACTGAATATCACCGGAATCATTGAGATAAATATGAATCTATATTTTTGGCTGATCATTGGCATCTCCCGCAACTGTCCAGTAATATAATAGTTGGTCACGAGACAAGCGAAACGCTCTGTATTAACACTAAACCGCGTTGGTATTTTCATATTTATACGGCGTCTTCTATGTAAATGGATTTTCAAAATGAGGAAGAATTACTACTCCTCCAGACACACGCCACAATGCAACGTGGCTGATAAGGCAAAAACACAAGCCGCAGAACAAAAATAGGAAATGGGGAAAAAAGGAAAAAGCCACTCACGATTTATGACTGACACCCTTTCCTTGAGCAACTCGACTCCAGCTTCAATCCGGTAACTCAAAGTAGCAGCAATAAAAGCAATAAAAAAGAACCTATACAAATAGGAGTGGAATGGAGCCTCGAACATTTGCGCATAATTTTCACAACTAGCCAACAATAAAATAGACAGAGACAGAGAGTGATAGAAAGAGAGAGGTGCAAAGAGAGGTGTTGTATCAACAGCAATTTATCATAATCATAAAGCAATGCAGCACAAGCAGCGCTAAGCGCAGAGCTTCCACTTGAATGGGGCTGCAGCGGTTGGCCGTGAAGAAGCTGAATGAGTGGGTGCGCGATGAGCGATGAGCTACGAACAGTGCGCCTTGCTCCATGTTCGCCAGGCTCGGTGGCTGGGTTCAAATTTGCAACCATTTCAATTTGAAATCTGCCACAAATGCAGCCATGAAACACTCGCACTGGGTTAGAGCTGCCAACGACGTTAACTTCAATTTAGAAAAGGCGTCATAATTTTCACCAAATTATGTTGGCTCACCACAGAATTCAATTCCGCAACGGGAAAGAAATGTGCTGCCAGCACTGTGCGAGTTCCATGCAGCGGATGCCAAAAGGAAAGTTTGACTTGCGCAGCCCCACTCGCAGCAAAGCTCGCTGCAATGCGGCTGCACGCTCGCCACACTAACATGAGCATTGATTTTCCTGCCGCTACCACGCTTTAACTATATATTTCTTTTTTCTGCTTCCTATTTTTCATTTGTTTCCATTTCTTTTCTCTCTGTGTTTTATATTTCTGTGGCGCATCAAGGCGATAACGGTCGCATCGAATACACGATTACGGCGGGCGATGATAATAACGACTTTGAAATTGCTACCAACGGTACCATTCGTACACGTCGTGAACTTGATCGAGAAACTAAAAGTTCGTATAATTTAATTGTAACCGCAAGAGATTGTGCCAAAGAATTCGAACAACAACAACAACAGCAGCAACAACAGCAACAGCAGCAACAGCAGCCGCCTCATCACTTGCAGCGCCGTCATCGACAACATCGTCAACAACAGTTTGTGGAGCAAATGCAACAAGATCAGCAACGCCTGTCATCCACCGTGCAGGTGAGCACTTTTCTTCTACTCGTACTTCTACTTTTATGCTACGATTATTTTATTCAATTTTTTCCACTCCTTCCTTATACGTAAGGCTAATTCGTGTCTTTATAAGCCTCCCTGGGTTTGTTGTGCACTTAAATCAGTTGTTTAGGCCATTTTCATTTAGCTTAATTGGCATAGTGTGGAGAGTCCTCTCATCCGTTGGGAAATTGAGCATTAAATAATTAAATATCAATGATCAATAAAAGCCAAGTTTGCGGCGTGGAGCGAAACGCAGTACCACAAATTGAATGTCTTCATCAGATGAACATAGTATATGCCAAATTCTCGCTTCTTTGCTGACTGAATCAAAATTTGGATACCATTGTATAGCCTGGAGTGTGCTTAATTGAAGCAAACTCAAAAGACAATGAAACTATACATTTCGACCCAGGTTGTCACCGCAAATAGAGGAGGTATTCCTGGGTTATGCGAGTACATGATAGATAGATATATTTAAGGATGTTATACACTGCGACCTGAAAGATCTATTGTGAAGCCCCTATTTATTTGAAAGATGAGGATAGTCTCATCTATAAATCTATGAGAGTATATAGTCCCTTTAAGTAGTCCAATCCAATGACACAAAGCGATCTGTGAATGCAATCGAAGCTTTTTTCAAACTCTTTTTAAATGGCCCCAAATGGTGGCAAATGGATTTCTGAAGTGAAATTACGGCCTCCCAAATGGTGGTAAATGGATTTCTGAAGTGAAATTACGACCTCCCAAATGGCGGTAAATGAACTTCTGCACTGAAATTACGACCTCAAGTTCTATTTTGGCTCGTAGCTTCTCACAGTTAAGGCGAAAGAATGAAGTGTATAAGTTTGTGTTTTACCAGTGATCTATTTCCTCATTATGAATACATCACAGACTCACTGTTCTAGTAGTGAGTGGAAACTAGGCCCGAATTATTTCTCTAGGGAGCTTCTAGGGTTCAAAACTACTGTGCAGTTCAGGAATAGAAATATGTGGATGGGTAAAGAGTAGGAGAAAATAAATGAGTATACATTTTGTCCCTCTGATAGACTGACTAGGTCCACATATGCCTGTCTGAGATATTATTATGTGCTCACAACGGCAAGGTCTAGATTTCTGACTAGAAACTAACACCAAAATCCGTAGCTGAAGTATAGAAAAATAGTCCTTTCCACAATAGTTATATCGAGACCACACTCACTAAGACTATAATCTATTCTCCTTCAGGATCTATTGAACATAAATAAATGAAGATACTTAGTACGCCACAGTTAACTTAGACATTGTCACATTTAAAGTTCTTTTAATTCCTTACAGATAGATTTTGGGATTGGCATTGTATCTGCATAAATATGTCAAAGTTCTAAGTTGAGTTCCTGGTATATTTATAAGGAAATCTCTGTCAACTTACATAGAATTTAATTCCATCTTTTTAGTTAGAAAAAGTGTCAGGAAAGGTAACAGAAAATTTATCACATCTTGTAATCAGCAAGGAATTGTTTCTCTCATTTATAGCCAACAATGGAGAAGGCGCTTGAAGGTCCTTTTATCCCTCTATCCATTAAATTATTAAGAACTAAAGTCCTTTTACTCCCTTTATCCATTAAATTATTAAGAACTAAAGTCCTTTTACTCCCTTTATCCCTTAAATCATTAAGAATTATCCGTGTTATAAATGAGCTACTAATATGAACCTGTAAACCGTGCTCTTGAATAGTCCTCGTTCAACTCTCATTGACAGAACAACATGAGCACTTCTTGGAGTAACCTCATTTGTTAAGACTTATTACTGAAAATGTTGCGGCTGGCAATCCTAGTTTAGGCAGACTAACCTTAGCAAGGATCCAACTTGAACTTTAAGTAAATATCGTAAATTTTACCTTAGACTACATTTTTATTTACTGACCACTCTTTAAATATTATAATATAAAACAATCGAAGTTGTACTGATAATAAAGAAAAGAGGAAAGAAATCAAACAGCAACTCGCAACACAGCGAGCGGAATTTATGGCCACGAAATGCAAAATGAAAATAAATCGCCAACAATAAAACAGATAAGCTTTAAAAATGTAGCAACAACAGTCGAAGCTGAAGTTGAAGACGCCGCCGCAGCAGCAGGCGCAGCCGCAGCCAAAGCCAGGGCCAGAAAAAGAATGACTTTAATTAACTGATAACTCCGAATCGTGTATAATTCATGGTGCAGCCAGCAAATGCTGCAAAGAGAAAGGCCAACACGACAAAAAGGATCACTCACGCGCTGAACAAGCCCAGGCCAGAGATGCGCTTAAATGCACACACATTCTCGAGCAATTCGCATTCTTCTTGCGCTTCGCTTTATCAAAGCTCATTTATTATGCGTTGCAGGCATGATAAGCAGTGAAAGGACATGCTGCGCAGCACGGAGAGGGGGCGCGGCGCCCGCAACGTAACTGCAACCCATGGAATTTCATTTTTATTTGCACTGCAGACATTTGGTCAGAGCGATTTTTTTAAGGGCATGAAATCCCTGCGACTTTACCGTAATTGTAAAGCAGCATTTTGCCAACATTTAGCGATTGTTTATGTATGAGTGTCAGCATAAGTGTGTGTATGTGTGTGTGTTGCTGAGTAACAGAGTGTACTGTGCTCTTATGCGAAATTGCATTAATTATACAAATGTAGTTTGCTTTGGCGTCTCTGTTTTAATGTACTCGTATTTTAATGCATTTGAGTTCCGCATTTTTGCGCTCATCTCAAGCTGCATTTGCAGCACACACGCTTGCGGCTGCGGCAGCTACTTCTGCTGTTACTGTTCCTGATACTGCTGCTTCAATTCAAATTTGAATTGAATTTTATTGCTGAAATTGATAAATTTGCTACAACGCGATTTACTGCCACAATAACCGCAACAACAACAACAACATTAGCAGCAGACGCCGCAACAACACATGCCCCGCAATAACTACTGTGCGAAATTTAGGCATCTATTGCTCTATTATACTAGTGGGAAAATGTTAGTACTGTTATGACAAGGTGACATTGTATGACAACCACTCAGCGTTCGTTTGGTTTTCTCTTTGTTTATGATGCCAATTGGAGAAGTAAAAAAGCGATGATAGCACTGATGGCACGGACTTCATATGGACCTGGAACAACTGCTGTGGAGCTGTTATAACAAGTAATATAAAAAAATGGGCAGTTTAATTGAGGTTTATGGAAATTGTAGCGGACTTTATAGGAATGAAAAATGTAGACAGACGACTTGATATGATAGCAAAGAAATGGCAAATGCAGGCAGAAGATGTGGAAGTTTCACTCCATCGGGAAATCTGAGTAAGAAATTTAGAAAAATTTGTGCAGTTTTGGATGATTTTTCTACTAAAGGAATGGCAAATGCAGGCAGAAGATATGAAGTTAGTTAATCACTCCATCGGGAAATCTGAGTAAGAAATTTATGCTCAGTTTTGGGAGATTTTTCTACTAAGGGAATGGCAAATGCAGGCGGAAGATTTGAAGTTAGTTAATCACTCCATCGGGAAATCTGAGTAAGAAATTTATGCTCAGTTTTGGAAGATTGTTTTACCATGTGGCCTTAAGCACTGTACCGGGGATGGACAGCTATAAGCTCTGTTCAATCTTTTACAATCAAGGACAGATATTTACATATATGTACCTCTCTTTTGTGGTATTACGCACCAACATATTTTTCTTATTCCATGACTGATGGTTGACTGGTTGTTGTTTCGCTGTTGACATTGTCCACAGATTGTGAATGAATGATTTCTCCACAAAAAATGTTTTTCTATAAAACATTCCACTTATTATCAAAAATGTCTGTCAGGATATCCTGAAATGGGTACCACCAAGTGAAACCATCGCCTTAAATAATAGATTAAAAAGCCTTCTTATTATTTTCTTGGTTATTCTTCGAATTTTTCAAGCGTGTCATGGGAGTTCTTAGTGCAATTAATAAATATGGCATAGGAACTTCAGAGAACTACAAACCCCGAGTCTATTCTGTCAAAAATTAAGAGCCTTAGTCAAAAAAGGAACAGGATTTACATGTGTATACTTTGCATGTAGTGATTTCCATTGTTTTCGTCTTTTGTGAGGGCTGATAGGGTCGATAAACAAAGATAGATCGACTTGGAGACTGAATATTTCTCACATACTTCTCGTGTTAGGAGCTTTAAACAATTTTTATTTTCTAACAGTCTTTTGTAAATGGTGATTTTATTGAAAAGATTTTGTTGTATAAATGTTTCAAGTTCCCTCTCAGTGAACCCACTGTTTCAGACCAGAGCAAGACTTAACATTTCTTTTAAGTTAAACATCAAAAATTCAAATCTATTTTGAGAAACTGAATCACTTTTTGATGGTATGCTTACTAGACTAGTGATGGTATGATTAGTTGTACTAGTACTAGAATCACTTTTTGATGGTATGATTTCTTTCTTGTTTGATAACCCCAGAATTCTATAGAGTTTTATTCAATTAAAGCATGGGAGTCGCTCATGAGTACTCGTAGCAAACAAACATTTTTGAAACATCCTTCGCTTAATACAGAAATTTCATTGGCAACAGTCTATTTTAATTTTGATTTTGAGATTAACTCCTGCATATAATAAACACATTTTTACGAAGTGTACGTAAACGGTTAGAAAAGGTCTGTCTTCATAAGAACAGAGGTTGAATACTTCCACGGTCGGAAGTGAATTGATTCCAACAATCTAACAATCTAAGCTTCCATTTGAAAAATTCAATGCATGGTTGTGATAAAACAAATGGAATCAGTTTTTGTAGACAAATAAAGCGAAGGTAGCTAGAAATATGCTTGGAAAATGAAATAAATCCGTACCTATAGTATGCCTATATAGACGACTATAGTGAACCTATATAGACGACTATAGTGAACCTATAGCGACGCCTTCTAATTCTGCAAAAAATACAAGTCTCTGGAAGGAAACGACCTCTTGGAGTTTATTCATACATTGTGCTCATACTTTATTGCTAACTGAACTCATTCTATATCCTGCTCGGGTACGACGAACCATTTCTGGCGACTGTACCACAGCTCATTTCGTTAAATAAGTTCCCTAAAAATCGCATGCACAATAGATGCTCAGGCTCACTCCCAACCAGCCAACGCCATACACAGTTTCGATTTAATTCAATATTACAGAAAATTCTTGTTGCCACGGTTGCGCATGCGCACTCACTGACTCACTTACTCAGCTACAGCCGCAGCCACAGCCACAGCTACACAAGTAGGCGGCATTCGCTGTCGTATGCACATGCAGTGCGGAATATCTTTATCCATGGCTGGCTGGTTCGTTCGCTGCCAGGCAGGGAAACAGCGCAGTGGTGGCTGCAGCTGTGTGCGTGTTCGCTTGTGTGTGCCCCTCGGATGCTGCAGTATGCAAAATTCCCGCAGCAAACCTACCACCGAAAAAAGTAACAACTTCATTAATAATCGAAAATCTTGCCGTGGAAATCTTGACTACGCTTTTCTGTGCTCGCTTCTAAGACACTTTGCATTTCCAATCTAGCAATCTCCGCATCCTTGCCTATTGGCAGTTCTGCGAGCATCCGAGGCAGTTCTGTTTCGTTTGCATTTCCTTTTTTCGGATTTGTTTCTGTTTCTGTTTCTGTGTTTTTCTTTTCTTTATTTGGTTTTTCTTTTTCTCTCTTTTTTTTGGCTGTGGATTTTTTTGAAAGTAATTTTTAAATGCAGGCAATAAATTTTCGTTGCTGGCCAATATGGGGAGTGAGTGAGTGAGAGAGGGAGAGGCCGCGAGATTTGCGCATTTCAGTTGCGCGGCGCTTCCAGACGGCCGCGCATGCGCTGTTTGTGTTAATAAATTGTTTGCAATTAGAAAATGCATTAAAGTTTAAATGAGTGCGATGTTGCTCTGACTGCTGCTGCTGCTGTTGCTGTTGAGATTGCAGTTGCATTTCCTACGCGGTGCACCGTTTGCCGCACTTTTACTGCTTCATGCAAATTTAATTTTATTGCCTTCAATTTTATAAGTAATGTTCCTGCATTTGTTGTTGTATTTACATTCTTTTCCCTCTCTTTTTTTTGTTTATCTGTGGATTTTTTTTTTTTTTTTGTTTTTGTTCTGATTGCGACTTTAAAATGTTTATCTTGCGCCACGTTGTCTTAAATTGATGTGTTAAAATTTTTAATGTGTTTGACTTGCCTTGGCAGCCCCGTTAACTGACCCGATAAAAAATGGTAATTAATTATTTAAATTTTCTTGTTGTTTTGCTCTTCCGACGTTGGCGGTTTTACAAATAATGAGTTGACTTTATTTAGTTAATGCACTTTGAAAGTTAATCAGTCCGAATTCCTGTGATTCGTTTGCTCTTCGGCAAAACTAGGCGCCAGGAACACATTCTCAAAAATCTTCCACGGTTTGTTCTACTTCTTTTCTTTGTATAACTAAGGAAATTCATGACTAGTATTATTCAATACTGTTATTGTTTAGCAGGCAATAATACTGCACCCCAAAAGTAGGCACTTATTTTTATAAAGTTTATAAACTTTGAACTGAATTGTTCTTGGCCTGGACCGCTGATAGTGATGAATGGAACACATAAATACAGTAACAAATAATTTGTTTGTATTTGTATAGTTTGTATTGTTTGTATAGTTTGTGTTCAGGTGTGCCTTTATTATGCATTACACAATACGAACGCATGATTTGCATTTCATAATAAATACCATAAATCTCTTTATCCGATTGCGCAGTTGAATTTATATCATCATCACCATTTCTCACACTAAAATAACAAACTCTCTTATTGTGTATGTAAAACAAAAGTCACAACTCTATAATATGAAACCTTCTAAAAGAAATATAACCAAACCCAGAGAGTTAGTGGAGAGAGACGAATTTTCTTCCATACCGTTTAGTTTAGAACCCTTTTAGTATAAACTCGATGTAGTCAGCTATGAAGAAAATAAAGATAGGAAAATATTTTAAATTCTCTGAGCTCAAACGGGAATGAAATATAAGCACTGCACTTTGCAAATCTCTCCTTTCTTATGATAAACTTAAACAGGATTCATGATATTTTATATTTTTGCGAAAATTAATTCGTTTGGATCACTGGATTGAGTCAAGTAATACAAAAGTCGTTGGTGGCTAATGTAGCTTTAATGGAAGTGGCTTCGCTTAACAAGAATTCCCTTCAGAAGTTGCTGACAAATGCTAGTTTTATACAATAACAAGATAAGTTTACCTTTTTACTTCGAAAACAATTTAGTGAATGCTGCTTTTCACTAGATTGTGAATGCTGCTTCTCACTAGATTGTGAATGCTGCTTTTCACTAGATTGTGAATGCTGCTTTTCACTAGATTGTGAATGCTGCTTTTCACTAGATTGTGAATGCTGCTTTTCACTATATTCACAAGTGAACTGAACTGTTGCAGCTCATGCCCTTTCTTAGGCTGTTTCTAAACTATTCCAACATATGCCAAAGCAAAGTCCACCAATGCGTAGGAAATAGTCCCATCAATGACTCAACATTTATGTCACATCGTTTATGGCGCATCTTTTCTGTTATATTGTTTATGACGCATCGTTTCTGATACATCTTTTATGGTTCATTGCTTTTGTCACATCGCCCATTCTATTATATCACATGGTTTATGACATATGAGTGAGAGCTTCATAACTAATTACTACTGACTTATAGCATTATAGAGAACGGATTAATAACAGAAGTGTATGATACATATTTAGTATATAATGTATTCGTATTTCCGCATAAACACTGAAAGAGCTATTTCATCACTATACAATATCATCTCTCTCCCAATACTAAATCATGTCTCTTCATACAAGTAACAAAAAGAACACTAAAACTTTTAATTGCTTTATAGCGTTTAATTATAGTAACGGGTCCGCCAAATAACTTTTTTTTTTTTGAAAATTCTATAAAAAAAAAAACTACTGGATATTTTTTCAAATTTCTTTTTTTATTTGAAAGTACAATCCTTCCGGTTAATAATGGAAAATAATTTCATTCAAATGGCTGCCTCGGCTGGCCATGCAGTAGCCTACACGATCGGTCCAATTTTTAAGCACATTACCGATTGTGTGCAGCTGTATTTCACCAATGGCTTCAAGAATATTGTCCTTTAAAGCGTCAATTGTGTCTGGCTTGTCGGCGTAACACTTATCTTTGAGGGCACCCCACAAATAATAGTCCAACGGTGTCAAATCGCAGCTCCGAGGTGGCCAAACGACATCAGCTCTGCGGCTGATAATGCAATCTTCAAAAACAGGGCGCAAAACATCGAGTGTAGCTTCGGCTGTGTGGCATGTAGCGCCGTCCTGTTGAAACCAAATGTTGCCAATATCCTCCTCCTCAATTTTTGTGAATAAAAAATCTATAAGACATGTTTTAAGCTATTTAAAACTTTTATTCTAGCTAGTCCAAAAGAGTGCCAAACCCCCCTAGTCCCACTGATAAAAGTACTGTTGAACTGTCCGTTTATTTCCAAAGGAAGTTTCAAAGGAAGTTTCAAAGTTTTCTACAGACTTAATTGACTCTGGCTTAAAGCATGTTGTGTTACTGGTTAAGGCTGTGAATCCCTTTTAAAAACCGTCCCTACTCACTATAGGAGACTTCTACATCTTTTGGTATCGTTAATAATTTTAACCCGGCCACATCACTTTCAAATTAATCAATCACAACCTCAGCTCCTAAGAAACTGGTATCATTTTTATATACAGCCTGTATAAAGATGTTATAACGTTTAATTGAGAAGTTCAAAGTATGACAGCTGTAAAGCTTCCGCAAAGTTGCTTTAATGTCTTTATACGCCACGTACCCTTCTTGGCTGATTGTAGTTTGCTTAATGGCACATTTCCAACCGCGAAAGTGAACTCAAATTATTTATTTTAATTTAGCGATTTATAATATTGCTCTTCTTTTATATTATTAACCATTTGCACCACATAAAATTATAGAACAAATACACACAAAACACACTTACACACACATGCAAACATACATTCGCGCGGCGTGCATGTGCGTCAGTGTGCGCCACGCCACGCCACTGTATACTGAACCAATTTAAAGTTAAATATCTTTTTAATCGCAAATGCGCTCATGCGCATGCGCAATCAGTTCACAATGTTTATAAAGAGAATTAATAGCAGTCATTTATAATGCAACAATGTTGCCGAGCAGGCGTGCTGTGTAAAAGAAGGGCCAATCAACTGCCAACTGTGTGGGAAGGAACACCCTCGTAAGCGTACGAGGCCGGCACTTCCCAGACATGTGTGCACACAGAACCGAGGCGTCTTTTATAGACTGGAAAATTTAGAATTTCTCTTATGTTACTACAAAATGCGGATAACTAAAATGCTTATGAAAATTTCCTTTGCAGGTCACAATTGTATTGAAAGATGTCAACGACGAAGCGCCCAATTTCACCTCAGCCAACGAGTCGACCGTGCTGGAGAACATCGCCACTAACACTGTGGTGATGGCGGTAAAGGCATTGGACCGCGATGAAGGACGCAACGGCTACATTGAGTACCTGCTGGCGGACGAACAGAATGTGCCCTTCAGCTTGGGCCCGGTGGATGGTCTGCTGCGTGTGTCGGGCCGCTTAGATCGCGAATTGCGGGCGAGTTACGTGTTGAATGTGACCGCACGAGATCGCGGCGAACCGCCCAAATCGAAGCAGGCCCAAATCACGGTGCGTATACTCGACGAGAACGACAACAGTCCCGTGTTCGATCCGAAGCTGTACTCGGCGTCGGTGGCGGAGAATGCCAGCATAGGCGCTATGGTGCTGCAGGTGTCCGCCACCGATATAGATGAGGGCGCCAATGGCCGTGTGCGCTTCTCCATCGCCGACGGCGATAATAATCGCGACTTCAGCATTAGCGAGGATTCGGGGGTGGTTCGCGTGGCCAAGAATCTGAATTACGAACGCAAATTACGCTACGATTTGACGGTTCGCGCCGAGGACTGTGCAGCGGATGTGGTCAGTGATGGAGGGCTGCTGCTGCCCGGTGAACACTCGAAAGTGGTGACCTCGAGTGAGACGCGTTACGACACCGCCAAGCTGACAATATTCATAACGGACATCAACGACAATCCGCCCACATTTCTGGACTCGCCGTACGTGGCGTACGTCATGGAGAATGTGATACCGCCGAACGGCGGCTACGTGCTCACAGTGGAGGCCTACGACGCGGATACGCCGCCCTTCAACTCGCAAGTGCGTTACTTTCTGAAAGAGGGCGATGCGGATCTATTTCGCATAAATGCCTCGACGGGTGAAATATCGTTGCTGCGGGCGTTGGATCGCGAAGCCCAAGCGGAATACACGCTAACATTAGTGGCCATGGATACGGGTGAGTGAAGCCACAGTTTATCTTACCTCTTCTTTCCATATGTTAGCAATAGCAACTTGTGTCGTGGAACTTGCACTTGGACTCGTACTCATAGTCTTGTGCGCATACTCGTAGGTAGTACAAAACAGCTCCTGGGCAATATTTGGTTTAATCGCCGTATGCCTTGATTATATCAATTTTTTCTGCCTTTTTGTTATTGTTTGGCTGCAGCTTCATCAGCGTCTTCACATACGAGTGCGGCGTCCGACTGCATGTTTTCCCATATATGCAAAATATAACAATTTTTAGCGCTGCTTTTTCCAAGCTCTCATATCGCGTCGAAGGGTGTTACCAACCACAGCGATTTGCGCTGTTTACTGTCCGTGCCCATCGCATTCAGCTGTCCTTTACAATGCGGTGCAGCGCTCGGTTGGCACACTACCTGACCAAGTTCATTCATTTCGTTTCGTTGTGGTGGCTGCGTGGCTACGGCTACGTTCGCTGGGTTGTTTGGTTGTACTTGTTTTGTGCCCTCAAACAAAATACATTCTGATAATTACAGTAATTTGTAAATGTTGCACTCATGATTCCTGCTCACAATCAGCGCGCGATTATAGGCTTTTTCCCTCATTCGTTCCTTTCTTCTTTTCCTTTTGTACTTCGTTTGTGTTTTATGTGCTCAAATAAAATTCAGTTATGAATGAGGAAAAGCAAGTGTAACCGCTTCCAAATACCTGTCCGAGAACAAGCTGGGAACAGCCTTGAAAACTAAATAGTTGCTAAACTCTTAAACGGACTCGTGCTTGCATCTACTTCCTGTATGTTCAAATATGACGTTGAAGCTTTATTCCGAAATTCGAAGTTCTTTAAATTGTCAACAAACAGAATCGTGGAGTTGTATGAACTTAGATGAAACTGAGGAAGACAATTTCAATTGTGCTAAAATATATGGCCTAATATTGCCTATTGTACCGAAATTTTCTACACGTATAAACCCTCAAACTATGTCTCTAACCCGCAAATTATACCTTAAACGTCGTGTTCGATATGCTCTATGCATGTAAACTTGCTGTAAGATCCTCAAATATCGTACCTGCAATTATCTACACGTGTAAATTGCCCCCAAAACCCCTCCGTAACTCCTCTGTAATTCTTTACATTTGTAAACTCATTCTTAGCGCCTCAAACATTATTTCGTAATTGTCTACATATGTAAAACCCCTCTAAACCTCCAAAAACCATTTGTCTACACGTGTAAACTGCCTCCAAAACCCCTACGTAGCTCCTCCGTAATTGTTTACATTTGTACAGTCATTCTTAACGCTTCAAACATTATTCCGAAATTGTCTACATATGTAAACTCCATCTAAATCTCCAAACACCATTTGTCTACACATGTAAACTGCCTCCAAAACCCCAAGTAACTCCTCCGTAATTGTTTACATTTTTAAACTCATTTTTAGCGCCTCAAACATTATTTCGTAATTGTCTACATATGTAAAACCCCTATAAACCTCCAAAAACCATTTGTCTACACATGTAAACTGCCTCCAAAACCCCTACGTAGCTCCTCCGTAATTGTTTACATTTTTACAGTCATTCTTAGCGCTTCAAACATTATTTCGAAATTGTCTACATATGTAAACTCCCTCAAAATCTCTAAACACCATTTGTCTACACATGTAAACTGCCCCCAAAACCCCTCCGTAAGTCCTCTGTAATTCTTTACATCTGTAAACTCATTCTTAGCGCCTCAAACATTATTTCGTAATTGTCTACATATGTAAAACCCCTCTAAACCTCCAAAAACCATTTGTCTACACGTGTAAACTGCCTCCAAAACCCCTACGTAGCTCCTCCGTAATTGTTTACATTTGTACAGTCATTCTTAACGCTTCAAACATTATTCCGAAATTGTCTACATATGTAAACTCCATCTAAATCTCCAAACACCATTTGTCTACACCTGTAAACTGCCTCCAGACTCTCAAAGTGCATGTATAAAATGGGAAGCATCCTCCAAAACCTTGAGATTTTCGAAGAACCACGCCCTAAACATGAAAAACGGAAGTGCCACTATTGCCGTTATGTATGTAGATAGATGTATAAAAAGATATACCTGCAGCCCCAGATTTATTACTATAGGGAAGTTCTGACAGTGCAGATATCCTAGGATTTTACTTTACTGTTGATGCTAGAAATGATGGTGGATACATTGTTCCAGACAAGATTATGAAAATGGATATGATGAAACTACTTAGTAGTAGGATTACCACAACGAGCCATTGTATGTGCTTAAGTGTGCTTTTGCGTAGATGGCTGCCACTCCTACCTAGTAGTAGGATTTTAGTTGTATTTGATAACTACAAATCTCAACCACAGCACCGATTAGTGTGTCGCTATCCCAAGTATTCCTCCCATTCTCAATATTTTCTGTGTTTCTTTTATTAAGAAACATTTCATGTTATATTACAATTGAAGTTGGAAATAGAGAGGAATTTGTATCAGGAAAATTGCTCTATAAACATTTCTTGACTTCTCTCATTCTTATTTACAATCAGTTGCAATATTGTGTATGGCCTAAGCTATGGTGGAAAAGACAATGTCTACTGAATAGTGTATAGGGGCATCAGTACAGTACAGTACTATTTTAAATATTCAATCGATAGTTTCCTGTGTAAAATAGTACCTTCGCTGTGATACTCACATCCCCAAGTCAAATAAAAAGTGTAATTGTACAATGGAAATACGAGTATAGGCAAAAACGTTCTATTTTACTTCTTCAATAGTGACCTGGCGTTCTATTAACCAATATGACTTCCTAGACTTCAACATTCGCGATAAGCTTAAGAAATGATTCTAATAATTTCTGGATTTAACTCTGACCTCCTTGTCTGCTCCTTTGCAAACTTGGCAAAATGTTTGCGGCCATTCAAATGTACTCAAATAAAGTATTTTCCAATTAAACCATCTACCCATAAGCATGACACAGACATACCAATAAACGGTGAATTTTGACAACTGTCGGAATGCAGTCAGTCACATATGCATTCAGCCAGCCAGCCAGCAAGCCAGCAAGCCAGCCAGTCAGTCAGCAGGCAGTCAGCTTGTCAGCGCTGGAGTGCATCAAAAACTGTAATCCTTTCAGCGCCGCATAAATAAATCACCACAATTTACACGATACGTCAGAGTAAACCGCTCGAGACGCTCAGCATCAACGGCAGCGGGAATAGGCAGTATCAAAACTTTTTAGCTTGACCAAAGCAATCGTAAATTCATCAGAGTGCAACATTATTCTTCCTCAATGTGCAACCAACACACACATACACACACACACAGAAACACACACACACACATACAGAGGGGGGCACACGAAGTCAACTCAACAGTTTCTACTTTCTAGCAAATATCAAAAAATTTCTATCAAACGACCTTCTTTCACAAATTTCTGTCAACTTTTTTTCTGCTGACTTGGCGGTATTAGATTTCTACCGCCTGCGGCAAATGTGTTGCATGTAACAACAGCCACCAGAACCACACCAATCCATGCATCTGAGTGACTATCTGTGTATGTGTGTGTGTGTGTGTGTGTGTGCTCAAATTCATACTGTTCGCGTACAATGGATACTTGCAACAGGAACAACAACAAAAAACATATTAAAAATATCGCGCACAGCTCATCACACAAAAACGCAAAAATCGCTGCAAACCATAAATTTTAATTTAGTTGCATTTTAGCAACATTACTGCAACAGCAGCAGCAGCAACAACAACAACAATAACAACAACAACAGGAATAAAAGAGCATCAGGAACAAACAGTGTGGGACCAAAGTCAAAGTCAAAGCGTGCGCTCTCTCTCTGCGCATGGCGTTGTGGTGCGATCTGAGGAGGAGAAGAGAGTTTGGTGAGGTGCATTGCAGAGTGCTCTGCTGTGCTGTGTGGTGCCGTGTGGTGCTATGCTGGCACATCGTGCCGCTCAGATCAAATTCAATGGCGTTTGTTATTCAAAATATTTCCGTCATTCTAATGAGCAGCGTCCACGAATGAGTCTACACGACGCTCCAGGAAGAAGGTGGTTTCATCTTTATACACAACAAACTCGTACATTGTTTGTTTTACTCGAAAGTCGCCGAAACCAGTGAGAAACTTTTAATGTGTATTGTCAGAGTATTTGAGGCACTCGTTCCAAGCAATTCCAAAGTATGCTTGCAAAGTATATCACAAGGATATTATATTTGAAGTTAGTAAATGAAGGATCTCAAAAGATAGTTAGTTATCTGACACATTGTGGAACTGGAAGTATTCTAGACCCGGCCTGCCCGAATTGAAAATGTGGAATGATAATGGAAATTATATACCGCAGAAGCAGAGAAGCCAATTTACGGTTCAAGTTGTGTTTGCCGAAAACTATGGGTGTATGGGGGGACCTATCAGTCTATCATCAATATTAATATTTAAGGGGTTAACCACAAAGTACGTATATAGTAGTATTCCTTTCTACTGCGTACACTTTTGTAGTGAATCTATCTAATTACACATGAACATGTCCTTTGTGTGATCCCATTAATTACTTTGTAGCGTGAGAATAACTCTTCGAATTCCTTTCTACTGCGTACAATTTTGTAGTGAATCGATCTGATTACACATGAACATGCGGCAAATCAATACTTAAACTAAATGCCTAGGTAGGTAGGTAGGTAGGTAGGAGTGGCCGCCCAGTTTGCACAAAAGCACACTTGAGCACACATAATGGCCCATTGTGATACCACGGTGTGGCGCCGTTCAAGCACTGACTAAAAAGTTCCCATACTTGGGAAGGTGATAGTCAGCGCAAGGACAGCGCCTGGAAAGGCACGACTCCCCCGTCATGTTTCAGGAAACCATCCTGATACTTTGATGAACCTGGCTATGTCCCTAATATTAATGGATGACAGCTCTGTCAGGCTTGTAAGAAATGGGGCACCAAAGGTGCGAATTCTTCTTCTGCTCAAGGATGGGCAGTGGTATAAGAGGTGGAAAACCGTCTCGTCCTCCTCCTCGAAGCCACTGCCTCGGCAAAAGTCATTTGAGGGTAGGCCCAGTCTTTCTGCGTGCTGTCCCATTATGCAGTGGCCGGTCAAAACCGACACAGTTGTCGACAGTGATACGCGATCAAGTCGAAGAAGTTGATTGGTTCTGTTTTTGTCCATTCTTGCCCAAGTTAGTCTAGCCGTGGCGCTGTCCTTGCGCTGACTATCACCATCCCAAGTATGGGAACTTTTTTAGTCAGTGCTTGAACGGCGCCACACCGTGGTATCACAATGGGCCATTATGTGTGCTCAAGTGTGCTTTTGGCAAACTGGGCGGCCACTCCTACCTACCTACCTACCTACCTAGTCTAGCCGTGCGGCAGGATTCCTCGTTAGCCCAGGATTTGTAGGCGTCAGCCAGATATTTCCGTTTGATTTCGAGCTTGGCTGTTGCCAGTGGAATGCCGATGTTTACGGAGGGGTGAATGTCGTGCATTAGCGTTCCTGCCTTGGCAAGCTCGTCCGCCTCGCAGTTTCCCGGGATATCGCTATGTCCGGGAACCCAGACTAGGTGCACCCGAGAGTAACTTGCGAGCTCATTTAAAGATGTTCGACATTGATAAACTAGTCTTGATGTGGCCGTGGAGCCAAAAAGAGATTTAATGGCGGCCTGGCTGCTGAGAAGATAGATACGTCAACTGCGCCGATATCACTACTCTACTAAATGCCTGTTTATATAATGTTTTGATCTGAATGTTTCATACATCATTCAATTGTCCTGATCTGCTTATATGAAAAGTGGACGTATTAGTCAATATTTACAGCTCACAAGACCCAAACCATACTCTACTAAATATTGTAGTTATGTCATCAATAGTATTAAACACAGTAGTTGTGTACGTGTCCTTCCTCTGTTTTATTTCACAAGGCAATTTTGCTCTGTCTGGGTGTCCAGGAAATATTTCTGTGACGTTTCATATAAATATCAGTTTGCTGACAGTATCTAAATCGATTCAGGTAGTAAATAGGTAATAGTTTCATACTAATATACATGCCCATAACTCAATCAAACATTTTATACACTTCTTCTCTGGTACTGGGTGAGAAGTCCTTCAAACAAACTGTCAACAAAACTCTAAACTATGTTGCAAACTTGGATAGGTGTAGGACGCACCGTATAAAAGTTAGAGTCATTTCAAGTTTTATCAGTGTTTCATTTTGGACTCAAGGTGTATTATACCGAGGTTGTTATACCGATATCTCAAATTGACAATAGTACTTTATTGTCTCAAAATTTCAAGGTTTTAGATATAATATTATGAAAAAATCAGCAGCAAAAGAGGTGGTCGCACTGCTACACACTCTACTATCGCCAGTTGCTGAACAAAACACAATAATACTGCTCTCATTATCCCAATTACTATCGGATCAGCGTCAGCCGGTCAGGTCGAACAGATTGTTGCCCTGTTGATGACTTTTCCATTCCAGCATATATTTTTTTATGCATACCTTGCAATCATATCAACTCAATCCGCATAGAGTGCAAGACCACCGGAATGCGTTGCGGTTGATGATGGATTTATACTTCTCGTTAAGGGAAAGCTATCTGCGAATTATAAATCCCTCAGTCAATTGAATCCTTGCGAAGTTTAAGTTACGTTCCAACTGGGTGAGGCGCCATCTACAAACAAGCAACAAATAACAGGACATACAATCCTAGAAAGGGGATGAAAATGGTGTGCTGAAATACTAAAAGAGGACACGGGATGCCAGGAATCACAAATTTTATTATATTGCTTAATACTATCACAAAATCGAGGAACAGTCTACCAAATATATAAGGGACAAAAAAAATAATAATAAATATATAAGGGACATTAAAGCAAAATCTTCCATTATGTCAAAAATGAAGAAATTTCAAGCACAGTTTTGAAGTGGCAACCCGCTTTTATTCCCAAAGCGAAGCAAATTTGAAGAGATGATATCCGCAAAGCTTTATGTGGAACCATAATTGTGTATATCAACTGTAATTGACAGAGCAGCATACTACAACCCTAACGGACAATCTGCCTTTGCAGCGGATGGGGACAGCACTTTACAGAATTCCACCCTATACACAACAGCTGGCATTTGGACTGGTTGAACAAAATTCCTGTGTACTGCATTTGTGTTTAACCACCTTCAGGTGCTGCCTTATTAGAAATACGTACAAAATATTAAGAAATTAACAAATTCAATATACTGAATGTCCTTTTCTTAATTTGTGATATCAATTGAATCAAATAATTAGTAACGTAAGTTTCATTTTTGTAAAATTAAGTGCAGAGAAAGAAGCCTTTCATCCCCTGGCAAGACTAATATAACCGAAGGGTGCATGCATAACACATATTAGTCTGAAAACCATTTCATCGCTACCGGCATGTATACAAATCCTTCTTCATAGCACTCATAGCTTCTGGTGCCACTATTTGTATCCTTCACTGGTACATTTTGGAAGTCAGCTCCATTGCTGTAAGTGGAAGCCAGCTCCATTGCTGTAAGTGGAAGTCAGCTCCATTGCTGTAAGTGGAAGTCAGCTCCATTTCTGTAAGTGGAAGTCAGCTCCATTGCTGTAAGTGGAAGTCAGATCCATTGCTGTAAGTGGAAGTCAGATCCATTTCTGTAAGTGGAAGTAGAGATACCAATAGAAACAATTTCAAGGAATAGGTAGCAACATACCCAGAGAAAAGCTCTTCAATTAGTTATAATTCATTATCAAATCGAAATCAGCAAAAGATGAATAAAATGAGGTTCAAGTTAAGTTCTTATGACGCTCCAGTAAAAAGTTACAGCATTTCAACGTGGGAAACTTTGATAGTTATATTACCCACAGTCTAAAAGTTACTGAACTTTGAAGTTTCATCAGCGCTTCATTTTTTACTCACAAGTAGCACTGTTATACCGATATCTAAAATTGACAATAGTACTTTATTGTCACAAAATTTCAAGCTCTTATAGCCCTCCAGCAAAAAGTTACAGCATTTCAATGTTGCAAACTTTGATAGTTATATTATACACAGTATAAAAGTTAAATTAATAATCAGGATAACAAAACTAACTTCCCACTATATTTGAAGGTATTTCGTTAGAATGTTTCTTAATATTGTCCTTGACAATGGTGTCCTTATCAAGGCAATTTCACAAGATTCACTTTTATATATACTTCAGTCAACTATCTACAGAACTCTTCGGCGAATCCTCAACACTGCTTTGTTTAGTTTTTGTATTCGGTACAATGCGAATTCTGTCTCGTACTAAGTCCATTTGTGCCTAAGTGAAGGCAATATGAAGGCATCGCCTTTGTTGAGACACACTTTGAAAGTACCGTTTATGCATGTTTAGACAGTAATGACGAAATTGGGCTTTCGTCTTCATACCCCGCTATAACTCAAACAGATGCTTGTGACTCGTAAAAAAAGGCGTGGAAGTATTTCAATCATAGTAACTTAAATATGTAGCACCGATATAGCCACCGGTAACCACGACTTGCTAATTAAGTATAATAAATAAGAATAATAATGGCTGGGAACAGCAAAAGCTTACTCCGCTTAGGGCTGAGTGGCGTCAGGAACGCTGAAGCTCAAACTGCGGCTTCTTAGATTTCCTACTTCCTCTAATGCTTTGACTGCTTATAATTACACGCATTAAGTCATATTTACTCGTAGTTAACCAAAGCGAACTATTTGAATAGACAAAGGTTCGCGCCACTCGTACTCTCCCTCAGCAGATGACGTGTGCGTACGTGGCGGCGATGAGCTGCTGACTGACCTGAAAGGAATTTGCCCAATATTAGATTTTCAGATCAGGCGAGCACAGCATCAATTTTCACTGCCGCTGCCTTACTGTGAATTTAATTGAAAACAGTTAAGCATATTGCGGCCGAACGATGGACGACGCATGCAACGTCGTGTATGGGAGAACGTATGCGCGCTGTGCGAAGCGGTGTGCTGCCTGGCCGAAGGCGACTTTTAACTGCGCTTAATAAGAATGCAGCAACTGCGGCCCGGGCAAAAAGCGCACTCACACGAAACAGTTTAGCAAAGCACGTTGACAACAGCACATTTGCCGCATGGCTACTACGCTTAGCGACTGCCTGCCACCACATCACACAACACCACGGCAGCAACTGCAGTAGAAGCAGCAGCGTCTGATGCTGCTGACTTGATACGAGTAGCTGAGCTACGCATGCGCAAATCGCTGCAGTGCACACATGAATGCTTCTGCGTTGGTGCTACTCGTAGTTGCAGCTTCCACCAGCAATGCTAGCGTTCGTTCTCCATCGTTTGTATTCCGCGCCCAGAACGCATTTCAATATGGGTGTGTGTGTGAGCCACAGTGTGGCTGCTGTATGGATCCAGGCAGGCAGCACGGAAGTCAACAACAACAACAACAACGGCAAAACTACAGTCCTCACACACACACACACTAGCAACCATCGGTTGCATTAGTGGAAAAACAGCTGCTAAACGCAATGTTAGCAGCAATTGGCAGCTTTTCCAGCACGGCGATGACAACATTTGAGCAATTTTGCTGTTGCTTTTGTTTTTGATGCTACTGGCTCCTGCTCCCGTCTGGCTGCTGCCGTGCTGATTAATGTCTGCGCTTGTTGCAGCATGGAAACATGCTGCGCACTGCCATCCCAGCAAACTTCAACTAAGCGTTATTTTGTTATTGCGTTTAGTTTTTGTTGCTGTCGTTGTAGAGTGGGCTTAGGCCGCGTTGTTATTTCTCAATTTTTATTTCCATTTTTTGCACTTTTTTTACTTTTCTTATCCATTCTCTAACAAAGTGCTTTCTTTATGCAATATCAGAAACTATGATGACCATCAATTGAATGTAGCAGAAATCCAATCTTCTTGAATGCCGAAAATTAATTTGTGCATAACTTGAAGACTTGTCAGAGAGATCTCAACTATGTACACGGAATCCATTATTAAAATCATTTTCTATTTCTCCTCGTCCCAGGACGGCAGCGATGCTCTACAAAGACGAGAATACCACTTTTTGCGTGCAGCTCTCTTGTCAGCAATTGTTAGGCCAAGTCTTTTCATATGCTAAAAGTTCTGGTTAGGTCAGGAACAGCCGCGGTTTCCTTACATATGCCAATAATCTTCACGTAATTGTAACAATTTGGCCTTTTGATAGACAGATAGAGGCACAGAGAGAAGGAGAGGGAGACAGACAGAGACAGAGACAGAGAGAGAAGCACTGATTGGGTCAGTGTAGTCAGTTTACCACCGTTACCAAAGATGCATTATGGACGATTTTAAACCTGAGACAGTGGAGAAGAAGGGTTTGTTCACATCAGACTGTTCTCAAAGGGACTGTTTGTAAGAGAATTAAAAATGCTTCATGAGATGTCCATGTGAGCTGACTACAAAAGTTTGTCTAAGGAACTGTGATAAACCCGAATGTAGTGTCAACACGTTTTTAGACAATCAAGCGTCAATCATTAACATCAGTCTACTGTTCAATCAAGCTCCAATCAGTAACTTCAGTCTACTGTACCCACCCCTCAAATAGCCCTGGAAGAATTAACTGCTCGATTTCACATTTCCTTAACATGGGTGGCTGAACACATGGACACATTAGCTTTTAAGATGGTGGATGAGTGATGTACAGTCACTTCATAAGAAGGATATAGGATATAGGATATAGGTGTAGGCGAGACCATACCATATAGAGACTATTACCAGATATATGTTTAAAATAAGGATGCATATGCTGGTTAAACTGAATCTACTTATCCAAAAAGCTTCTGTGTCGGAAAACCCAGTAGTTTTTTACTCATATTTATGCATTATAACTCACACCATAATGAATTATATGCCCCAGGGACTCTAGAGACTTGCTTGGCCTGTCGAGAGTGAATATCTCTAAGGTCGTGGCTTGTATAACTGGTTACTGGCTGTTCGGAAGACATGCTCTCAGGCTGGGAGTATTCTCTCAGAAATACTGCAGAAGCTGTGGGGATGAGGAAGAGGAGGAGACTGTGGAACATCTTCTGTAGTTGCCCCGCTCTGGATAGAAGCAGAGCGGGCTCTTTAGACAAATACGGTTTTAGCTCTCTTACAGAGGTGTCTAGCGCGAAGGTCAAACAAATCCTGCTCTTTATTAGGGTTTCGAAATGGTTCGACGAGTGAATCGGAGGTGCGTTTTTGCGCAGTGGTATCACAATGGACCCATTGTGGTCTGAGTGATCTGGTCCTTAGACCGGCTGCCACGTTAACCTAACCTAACCTATGCCCCAGGGCTTGAAAAAGTAAGTACACTAGCAACCAAGGTCTTAAAAGATGTAGACAGAATAATTTCGGGATCATGACTTGGGTGAGATTGAAACCCGTGACACCATGACTGCGATATTAGCATAATTAAGAAGACACCACGAAGGATGACGAAAGCCCATTATAGATATGACTGTAGGGATAATAAACGGACACTATTAATTCGGAAGAAAGAGGGAAATAATGTGTTTTTAATCTCTTCATATTTGCAGAAATTGCTCGGATAAGTAGGAGAGGATTCTTCATATACTCTGCAAGAATCCAGATATCATCCATCGATAACACATGTTCTCTGACCTCACAAATGTAAACGACACAGATGTCAGGGACCTTCTACAGTTCATTAGGAGCTCATAATGATTTCGAAGTATGGAAGTAGGAAACTCCTGTGATATCATTATGGATCACTTTGAGCCTAAATGTGCCAACTGGGCCACCAATCCTAACAAAAATCCAACAATTCGAAACCAATCTCAGAATTGACATTTTGAAACGATTGAAATATCTGTTCAGGGTTCAAATCACGATGACGTTGACCTCAATTCTTAAAGATCAAAAACAGTTCTTGAATATGAATGAATGAATGAATGAAATAAAGAAGGAAAATGTACCTCGACCAATTTGGTTTATTGTACTCCTCCTGCATAATCTATCTAATAAAAGTCTTCTATTAGTCGAACAATTCTAAGGAAGTTTAGTGCTGAGTCGGTTCATTGCTCTAATGTCTCTGCCCTCAGGCCAGTAATGCCACAGATATTTCTTCCTACTTTGAGCTAAGGCTTCGCAGTTCATTAGAAGGTGCTCTGGTGCTTCTTCTGCCTTCGTGCAGAACCTACACGTGTTTACTGGTGAGAGTCCAAGGTGGCTTCTTAAACGACAGTGGCCTGTGAGGTAACCTGTCAGAGTTCTTAAATTGTTTTTGCTCAACTGTAGACATAGAGCTGCACGTTTTGAGTTGTAGTCCCCAATCATGAGCTTGGATTGTCTAAGTTTTGGTAGTGAAGCTCAGTAGCATGATCTTCTGGAATTTGCCTCTTCTTGAATAATGTTGATGGAGATTTTTATTATAAAGCCCTGTCTCGCAAACTAATGAGTACTAACAATGCTTCAATTCACTACATTTCTATTCCAAATAAAAAATTGTCCACAAAGATTCTTGTGTACTACATTTTTGCTGGTTGAAGGCTATTGTTGTTTAATTACAAAGCTTTTGTTTGTAATTTTGTTATACATTTAGCAATAATAGTCAGCCTAGATTCAATTCTGTCGATCCTTTTTATGAGTATTGACGGATTCGGAATTAATATCAGGTGAACCTGTTTTATTATCACTTTATGAAGGAGTCCTTATCCTTAATTCATCTTTCGGTACATTCCAAGAGCATTGGTTTGCCTTATAAGCAAAACAATTCCCTCACACGTACGACATATAAACATGAAAGCGATGACGAATTAGCTTCCAAAACTTTCAAACTTCCTCAAGCAGTCTACTAAGTCTATGCCGCACTTGACTTGTGGCTCTTCACGCGTAACTTTGAAAATATTATGTCAGTGGTTTTATTTACTATTTTGTGACTAATCTGCTAAGCATGTTGATTAATTACTCAACCACAGACAAATAATTAATTACGAGTAAAATAATAGATAAAAATAAGCTATAAAAATTGTTTGTATGCCTTTCGAACAAAGCCCACGGCTGAGGGAACGAACTGGCCCATAAATTAGAATTAATTTGTCAGGGTTGAAATTTTCAAGCAAACCACATTTTGAAAGCCTTACGGAAGCGCAAGCAGAATCCACACAAAGAGTTCACACTTAAGAGCTGAAGCAGACAAAAACACAACAAGATTAATTACCTTAATCCGCTCACAGCTATAATTAAAACCAAATTTCAAATCTCTACTTCGGCATTCTTCTGCAAGAAGAAAAATCCTTAACGCTACATTCATTTTAATTGCAAAAATGCGACCAAACGCCGGAAATTAACACAAATAATTGCAAGTTGCAAGGCATAAATTTGGCGGACAAAGGAGAAGACGAACACGAACTGAAGCAAACTATTTCGCACATGCGGAAAATTTACTCCGCCTTCTACGGCCAGGCGAAAAATTTGCTAAATTTGTAAAATGTCATTTCAAAATGCAAACAAACGCAGGCGACCACAGAACCATGCGCCGCTGCTGCCGCTGCTGCTGCCGCTGCTGCTGCTGCTGCTGCTGCTGCAACAATGAACACTTCCGCTGCCACTTGGCTAACCCAGCCGCCGGTGCCACAGTCACCACCACAGTCACCACCACAGTCACCGCCACAGTCACCACCACAGTCACCGTAGCAGTCACCGTAGAAGTCACCGGCTCAGTTGCGGTCTCGCGTCAATTGCAAAAGTTTAAAAATGGAAAAAAATTCATTAACACTTGCCACCTTTTGGGGCCATTGAGAGTGCGGCTAATTTTCATTGCAATTGCGCCCATTAAAATGTTAATTGAATTGGTGTCAGAGGTGCAGAGAGTTTGAGCCATTGGTGGCCACAGCCAGCAGGTGAAGTGGCACAGCAGCGCCAGCAAAAACACAATCCAAAAACCGACACAAACGAAACGCAAAAAAATTTCCAGCATATGCAGAAAAGCCTTCGGGTAGGCATGGACCTTTGGCGAGCGTTCGCTGCTTAAGTCTTTTGCTGCGGTTGGCTGTGACGGCGCTGTCAGCGCTGTTCTTGCTGTTGTTAGTGCTGTGATTTGTGGCTATTGGCCCAAGCAGCGTTGTTTGTGGCCTACACTAATGACACTAAATGCCACAATACCTCACACTTCGAATTATGCTTCACGCCTTATTTGGTCAAAATAAATAAATAAATAAAAGAAATTAAAGAAAAAATAGTGAAGTACCTCCACTTCAGCGTATTCATCACCGCCAATACGAGTACGAAGTCAACTGGCAGCCACTTCGCTCAAATGAAGCAATAAATTTGGCAAAAATATTTCAACTTTTGATTTCATTTGTGGCCGTTGTGTGTGCAAAAAGCCACCAACAAATCAGCCACCTTAACAGCTCATAAATTAGCATAATGTGCACAAACATGCTTGCATACTAGCGAGTACGTGTATGTTTCAGTACGACTTCCATTGAATTATGCAAAATCTGATTTCCTTCACTCCACCTCAGATCACCCCATCACCCCATCAGCCCACAGCCCACAGCCCACAGCTCCCAGCTCAACTGATCTCAGGCACCAGGTTCAGCAGCGTTTCCACAAAAAATTCGTGGATTTTCTTAAGCCACTTTGTATTTTGCCGCCTAATGCACTCGTATCCGCCATAAATTTCAAGTTTTTTCGGCAACTGTTGCTAGATTTTCATCACATATTTTTATTGTCTCTGCATTAGCGGTATGCGGTAAAAACGACCAACAGACCAAAACAAAAGCAAAAGAAACATAAACCGAATCCGAAACAGAAACAGAAACATAAAAGCCCGCAAATCTGCGTTTCTCGTATTTCATAATAATTCACATGAAAAATGCCTCCAGTAAGACGGCAGCTGTTGCTACCACCATCACCAGCAGCAGCAGCCACTTTTCATGTGCGTTTATCAATGTTGGCACCACTGCCATTCATACGCGCCGCATCAGTGCCAATAAATCTTGCGAGCAACTTTTCAAATAAATTTTTGTGGTAATAAACACAACTGAGACTCTGAAGGGAGATCGGTGGGACACGAAAATAGTTTATAAACTCGTAAATAATTACTCAAAAATGTGCTCATACAAATTAAATATATCGCCCATATTCCTACATCGTTAGGTTAGGTTAGGTAGGAGTGGCCGCCCAGTTTGCCAAAAGCACATTTGAGCACACATAATGGCCCATTGTGATAGCACGGTGTGGCGCCGTTCAAGCACTGATTAAAAGGATCCCTTACTTGGGACGTATAAGGACGATAAACTCGACTGACCCTCACTCTGCATATAAGAAAAACAAATAAACGTTCGTTCAGTATACTTTGTGGAGAAAGTGACAAAAACTCACCCCACCTGATCACAGACTGCGGACCATTGGCACACAAAAGACACAGGTGTTTTGGAGAATATATCTTAGATATGAGCAAGATCCCTCATCTTGATTCCTCCAAAATATATGAATTCCTGTCGGAAATTAACCTGACAGAAGATTTATAGATGAGACTATCCTCATCTTTCAAATAAATAGGGGCAGCACAATAGATCTTTCAGGTCGCAGTGTATAACACCCTTAAATATATCTATCTATCTATCTATACTTCAAAAAGTTCACGGCCTACGTTTGTACCAGCATTAGCAAATCTAGCACAACATTATTGAATAATACTATTGTACCTGATACATCAGACCAAGTAATGCTTTTGGCCTCACCTCGTCCTTAGATATCCACACCAGAATCCTAGCATGTGAGTGCTTCAGTACAACCATCTGTTTGGTTGTAAATTTTGTTTAAATGAAACATTATTTGAGCAATTTAAGAAATTATTAGAAAGTCGAGGTACTGCGAGGTTGCTCCAGAGCATACGATAATGTACCACAAGGTTCCCTCTTGACCCCTCTTGACAAATCTACACTATCAATTTGATAACAAAGATTCTACTGTAACCGAGGTGAATAGCTACGTAACCAGAATCTCAATATAGGGAAGAATCTTTGTCGATCCTTCCACTAAAAGCAGGAGTACCTCATGATTCCATTCTGGGTCCATTATTATAGTTGCTTTCAATAAAGAAGCGCCATCTCCATCTAATTCCACCTGTGTGCAAATCAGTTACTCAAGTCAGTTACTCAATTGGATTGGTAGATAAGTCTACTGTCCGGAATAATAAGCATGTTAGGGAAATACAGCTTTAGTAAGGTTAGAACAAATGTATGCGGGCATATATAGCTCAGGAAGGTCATATAAAGTAAATAGATCAAGACCAGAGAAACATTTTTCACCACTACCAAAATGAAGTCTGTTGGCTACACCTCGACAAATCTTGTATCAATATGGATGTGATGAGGCCCCCATCTTGATTACATGATATTTCCCCCGAATTCGATTTTTTAAATAATTTACGCGTCTTCCCATTCTGTGACGAGCAATTCCCTGTGGTTGGCGAAACGTGAGCAAAAATTATAGCTCCTATATCCGATAGAAGGCGACTACTTGTGTTATCTCAATTTAATTATAGTCCAGTTGACAACGATAAATCTTGGTCCTTGGTGCCAAGGTAGGAGTGGCAGCCTTCCACGCAAAAGCACACTTAAGCGCCCTTGGTGCCAAATATGTGAAAAACATTTATTCAAACCCAATTTTAACAAAAAGGCGGCCACGTTGCTACACACTCTGTTAGCGCTGCTGTATAAGAAACTCTCGAACCATCATTTGGGTGGTGAGGGGGCGAAATAACCCAATATTTTTGATTGAGCGCGGCCGACGAACAGCTGACATCGTTGCCGACCTTTATATTCATTCATATACACACACACACAGTTTTCGGCAATTTGGTAGGGAATGCCATCAACCCCATCAACTACAGAGTGTAAGACCGCCCGGGATATACACAATTCAAGACCCTTTTATGTTACTCTCTAACGAAAAACTATCTGAGAATTGTAACAGCATTTCCAAAGCATTCAATTTGGAGCACAAAATATGACATTGACATATTAAGAACATAGTTGCCGCTGCTTGAAAAGAAAAGTTTCCTCTTCTTGTATATACCTACATATGCATATTACTTCTTGTTGTTTAGCTTTATATATTGGGAAGTCCTGCTGTAAGTTTTCCAAACCATGCCAGCACTACACCATAGCTTCTCTGTACTCTTAATAAAACAAATTCTCACAACTGTGCCAAAATTATTGTACTGCTCGTCATATAAAATATTACGAATGCAAAGTAAAATCAAGGCGGCATAATTTTAATATATGGAAGTCAATAAGCATATTTAAAAGTAAAGCTCCCTATAAACTACGACGATGTAGTTGTGTCCCAGGGAGTAACTTAAAGCCGCTTTGCCGTCACTGGTGGAGTAGAGCGGCCAAAGTGCAATAGAAATGTAACCTTTGAAATGAATTAGAAAGAACTGAAACTGCTCTCAGAAGTTCAAACTCACGTTGGCCAAACATCCTGAGCCATAAATGTCCGAATCATGCAGAGCAAATAAATTAAAAAGCACCATATTTGTGCTGGTAAAGATGCCTCAAACGATGTAGAAGCGGAAGGGGGAGGAATAGTTTTGTCTTTCGGCGCGTTTGCTTCCAGAGAGGTTGCTGCACGTATATGGCTGATCTGTAAAATGCAGACGAATACCTTCGGCTGTGAACACATTTTCACATTTCGCAAAATAATTTTAGTGTTTTCATTCAGGCACACAAAATAGTTGGACAAGAAACTAGTGACTGGACTTGAGCCTCAGCCCTGAGACTTAGCCTCAGCCTTACCCTGAGCCACAGCCTGAGCCTTAGCCTGACTGGCAAATGGCAAATGGCAAAGTGTGTGAAAAGTGCATATTTAAGTGATTTTTATGTATTTAGTTGTTGAACATTTTTATGACTGCAAGGATCGTGCTGTGGCTGTTGATGTTGATCATCATGATGATGATGACGATGTTGGTGTTGGTGTTGGTGTTGGTACTCGCAGTGGTGGTATCGCTGTAGATAGTGTACTTGGTTTTTGGTTCCTGTGTAAAATACTGTACTGGGCCATAGCAGACGACGTAGACAAACACACTCGTCCGGTCGCTCGTATGTGGTGTTCAGTGGTCACATAAAAATGATAAACTTATTTTTATTCACAAGTTTTGCAAGTGGCGAGTAGGTAAATTCCAGCCAAGTTTATGCTGTCCTCGTGCTCGTATGGGAGGAAGTAAGTTTTAAGAGTTACGAAAAACACCGTCTTCGTACGCAATTCTGTAGTCGTATGAATTGCAAGAGTAAATAGAGAACTTAACAATTATGTAGTAAAATTCTTTAAATAATTTGCCAAACAAAATGGCGCAGCATGTTTTGAATTGTCAACATGCCACATCCATATGAAAGATTAACAGCCGCCATTATGCTTCAGCGCACCCAATAAAAACAAAAAGACCCCGTAATTATACATACGAGTACGAGTATTCACTGGTGCAGCCCGTGAGACAGACACTGGCGTGAGCCAAGCCATGCCGAGCCACTGCCACCACCACATTTTCTTCGTACATAATTACATTTCGTCATCATCATCAGCAGAAGCGTCAACGGCAGCAGCAGAGGCGCAGGCAGAGCCGCTACCACCATCATTTCATTTCACACAATTCCGCCATTTTCATATGCCATAATTAAGCCGCACTGCAAATACTCGGCCGCACACTCGCTCGCGTACGAGCAGTTGGCACTCGGCAAGCGGCTGTAAAGCCTCTCTTCTCTCTGCTGGTGCGTCGTTTTTTAATAAGACCCGCTTAATAATCACAGCGTATGCAAGAAGTGTCGTGCCCCATCACAATGGATTAATATTGTATAATACGTTCTCAGCACACAGCACTCACACACCGCCATTCACACACTGTCACTCTCATGCTGACACTCGAAAACGCACTCTCACTCATTCTCTCACACATGTACGCATGGGTTGGGCTTATTGTAATTAGCTACGAGGTGAAATGCAGTAAAGGAATGAATACACGGCAAGAAGTCAAGTCAAGTAAAATAAAGTAAAGTAAAATGAAGCAAAGTAGAGAAAAGAAAAGAAAATAAAATAAAGCAACTAAAGTGTTATGGCGGGGGTTGGGCCACAGCTGTCAGAGCATACGTCAAACAATATGAGCAGAGTATATTTTTAATTTTTACACAATTTGTTTCCTCTCTCCTTGACTTTTATTAATTTTAATGAGATTTTTTATTCCTCGTGTTGTGGGTTCTTTTCATAATTTCGGGTTTAAGATTTCGATTATTTTTCTTATTTTTTTTTTCTTCGTTGGCATTTAATTAAAAATTTGTAATTTTCAAATTTCTTTCAATTCAATTCTTACACTCCGCAGAGAAATCTGTGAAATCCTGAAGTAAATGGAAATTTCAGAAATCTTCTTGAAAAGTGATTAAAATAAATAACTCAGACATGGAACTTGTTTTTTTCCAATGAGAGTATAAAAAATCACACCAACAAGAATTGAAAAAAGTTATTATCCTCGAATCATATTTACAGCGAAATATTCCCAAGCCTCTGATTTATCTTTAGCTGCGTCTGATTTGGCTCTTGTTGTCTGTAGTGGGACTGAGGAGCTCACACACGCCATTACATGCGAGTCCTTCTATCTAAGGTACTTTCGTATGCGACTGTTCTTTTTTAATTTGAAAGAAACTCGCATTTCGAATGAAAAATCAGTATGAACTTTCATTTCTATATTCACAATTTATCATGTTTATTAACAATTAATTTTACATCCAGCCTCACTCTGTGGTCTAGTAGAATACATACTAGAGTCGCACTCAGAGGGTCGCAGGTTCAACTCCTGCCCTGGGCTTGGCCGTGGAAGCTACTCGCATGCTTTGTTCTAGTTTCAACAGCAAGGTTCCTTTAGATATTTATGTGAACCATCTACATTGCTCATGCTTTAAGGTGAAACAGCTTTAGATTATATATTTTTGGGTTACTATTGTAACTATTTGGTTTATTTATGGAACTATATAGAATGCCAGTTGTTGGAGGTTGTCATCGCCCATAGCATTATTACTTAGAGATCTAATTCCAGAGAGATGTATGAGGGGTTTATTTGGCAGACCAATAATAATTTGTGAAAGCAGATTTGCTGTCAACGAAAAGCGTGCGTTCTTTTGAAAGTTATGGGGAAGCTTCCTTTTTAAGCAGAAAAGAGCACAACTGCTGATCTCTCTTTGCAATGAAAATTATTTGGGGCCGATAATTTTTCAGCAGGACATCAGTGAGCTTAGGTTCATTCCTATTCTACTTGAATATTCATATTGCAACTTCCCGCCAACTGAGTTCAAGCAAACTGTGAATGAAACCGTTGTTCGTGATTACTATAGAACATCAGTATCAGTGTTCCCTGATATTATAATGAAAAGAACTCTCTTCTTAACATGAACTTGTGAAATGCCTGTTATATCAGTCTTGCCATCATCACCAGGACACATGAACCCTTTCCAATTATTGAGGAGCCCAGATCTTTAGAAAATTTCTCATTGCAAAAGTGTTCCTTCGGCTTTTGTTAATTTCGAATCATAATAAATACGGGCATTTCTAAGCCCACACACTGAATGCCATCACGAATTATTGTAAATGCGTGCGTCTGGCTGTGTGCAGTCACAACTAAACTCCCGGCAATAAAGCAGCAAGGATACATTTTTTGCAGCCAAGCAATCACAAACCGAGCAAAAGTAAAACAATAGCCAGATAGTAAAGCAATTGTGCGCGATCTGCTCCAGTACGGGTACTCGTACACTTATGGGATACCGCAACTACTGAGCGTGCGCATGTGCTTCAACAGAAATACAGCAACAACGACAACAAAAATAGCAGCAAACAGATACGGAACCCCATAAGCTCAAGTTTAGAACTACTTTAATAAAATAAAGCAACTTATTGTTAGAGAGCTGCGGTAGAAAATCGCCCGAAATCGCCTCAAATCGCATCTTGCTGCATTTCGAAAAGAACCAATTTTTTTGTGTTTGTTGCGTCGTTTGCACATGCGCGGGAAAAATATTAAAGCCTGGCAATTTTATGCCCATTATATGGCATATTTTTGTTTTATAAGCGTGCAACAAAAGCAACCGAACCGCAGTGGTCAGTGGCGGCACTCATAATGCTCTGCTTCCATTTCCATTGGAATTATTATTATTTGACTTCTCTTGGTGGTAGGACGCGTTCCGTGGCCGATGCAGCAGATGTGCATTTTGCGTTGGTTTTGTTCTATTTTCTTATTTGCTGATAAATGCAGGCAAATAATTTTATTTTTTCTCTAATATTTGCATATTTTTGGTCTGTCTCTGTGTCCAGCTTTTGACCGCCAAGTACAGTTATTTATCTTATTATCATTGGTAGCACATATTTTCAGCTTACGTATGTATGTATTACGACGCACGCCATATGTGGAATCAAATGCAGACAGGAGAAAGCATCGGATAGAGTAAACGCGCTCTTTTCTAGCCGTTCCGGAGGAGGCTCTAAAATAATGAATTTCTGTGGAATTTTTACATGCGAACAAGTTTGCCCACAAAGTAAGAAGGAAAGAGGGAGGAATACTGACACTCACTCTCAGCTTAATTGTTATCAGTATGTTAGCCGCTCGTGTCATCTTCTACAGAATAGTGATGCACCCTAAAAGTAGGCAGTATCGCACTTGATATCACTTATAATAAGCCCACATTCAGGGGGAACCATTACTGCAAGTTAAACTATTCGAAAGTGGTTTTATTTTCATAAACTGGCGTATTATTATAAAGAAACTTATATCCAGAGTTGTTCAGTTTAGGATACATAGGAGAGATAGTTGAAGTTTCTAGTTATCTAAGAATTAATTCTGCAGTAGACTTCCCAATTACGTATAAAGTTTGTATAGTTTGATGAGTGTGTTTCCTTCAAAGTTCGCAAACAAATGACATTAAAAGGAGAATATCTGTGATTAAAATGAGGATATCTGTGGATTAAAAGAAGGCTATCTGTGCCTACGACTATTTCCGATGGTAACCAAATACTGTTTAATTATTTTTTCTGCGATTTGCTTAATAATTACGTCGAGAAAGTGGAGGAAAGACAACGGAGTACTTTATTACTAGGTGTACCCACTTATCTAGCCTTAGATTTGACTCTGTTTGAGAAGTTTTCCCAACACTGGAAGGACTGCTTGAAATTTGTGTGAAGGACCTTGTGATATGTATGGTTCTGATGACCTGAATGGACCGGAATAAAAAAACACATGTAGTGATCGATAATGGGACACAGTACTTAGATGGGATACAATACTAAGATGGGATGCAATACTAAGATGGGTTACAATACTAAGATGGGATACTATACTAAGACGGGATACAGTACTAAGAGTCGGAGGTCCCTCTCCCATTTAACCTTGGTATTGTTATCCCGTAAGAGAAGAGCTCGCATTAGAATATATTGTTAAGACCAGCAGTAATTGGAAGAAAATATTGCTTATTAGATTTATGGTATGAGTGATTTAATCGGAAGAGAAAACCCAGAAAACTTTAACGACCCAAATATGGATGGTCACGTCATTTGTAGAAGAAATTAAAAATAAGAAATCTTTCATACTGTGATAATTTATTTGAGCGAATGCTGCATTACGGGCAAGACTGATTTTGGAGTCTTTCATACTGTGAATTATTTGAGCGAATGCTGCATTGCGGGCAAGAGTGACTTTGGAGTCTTTCATACTGTGATTTATTTGAGTGAATGCTGCATTGCGGGCAAGAGAGACTTTGGAGTCTTTCATACTGTGATTCATTTGAGCGAATGTTGCATTGCGGGCAAGAGTGACTTTGGAGTCTTTCATACTGTGATTTATTTGAGTGAATGCTGCATTGCGGGCAAGAGTGACTTTGGAGTCTTTCATACTGTGATTCATTTGAGCGAATACTGGATTGCGGGCAAGAGAGACTTTGGAGTCTTTCATACTGTGAATTATTTGAGCGAATGCTGCATTGCGGGCAAGAGTGACTTTGGAGTCTTTCATACTGTGATTTATTTGAGTGAATGCTGCATTGCGGGCAAGAGTGACTTTGGAGTCTTTCATACTGTGATTCATTTGAGCGAATACTGGATTGCGGGCAAGAGAGACTTTGGAGTCTTTCATACTGTGATTCAATTGAGCGAATGTTGCATTGCGGGCAAGAGTGACTTTGGAGTCTTTCATACTGTGATTTATTTGAGTGAATGCTGCATTGCGGGCAAGAGTGACTTTGGAGTCTTTCATACTGTGATTCATTTGAGCGAATACTGGATTGCGGGCAAGAGAGACTTTGGAGTCTTTCATACTGTGATTTATTTGAGTGAATGCTGCATTGTGGCCCTGAGGAACTTTGGAGTCTTGCATTGCACAGAATCTTGAATAAGTTATAAAAGAGAAAAATTAGATAAATATCTACAATTGCAGTAAATAAAATAAACAGTTTTGGAAAGAAGAAATATAACAAAAAAGCCACATCCATTTTAATGCATTGAAAGAAACGAACTATTCAGTCAAATAGAAGAGAAAATGTGATACTGATATACAGTCCGCCTCTAGGCTGCATAAAAAGCTAATATAGCTATGGAGAGAATAGTGCAATGCTCCACATAGATACCACACTGGTCATGACCAGATGATGTAAGACTACTCCATAGTAAACCTGTACGCCTCTAGGTTAAATCAGAAGCTGAAACACTACAGCGATTAGGCTTGACTTCGTTATGAATTATTCCGCCCTAGATTCCCGTGCACTCCCCTGTGTGTCCGAGTATGTCTGCGCATGCGCACACTTCGCCGCACAATATCAATTTTCATATTTGCCACAAACAGAAATTTTTTACAAATCGCACGCGCCTTGCAGTCAAAATAACAGTAAAATGACCACAACAACACCACGCATAATAAACCAATAAAACGAGAAGCACAAGAACCGAAAAGAAAGTGCCACTTAAAGGCAAAATTTGAAAAATGCCAGAAAAATTAAGAAACCAACGCAACGCAACGGAACGCAACCGAATCGGAAAAAAATAAATTAATAAAAAAGCTAATAGCGCAAGCGCTGAGCATGCAGCTCTACGCAGCGATGATAGGCAATCGCGTACACGAAGTGCAGCAAAAACATTGAGGAAGAAAGACTTCGTCTCCTAGAATGGACGCAATAGGTGCGAGCTGAAATTCACCACATCATCAATCGCGCGAGAGTGGTCTCGCACACCTACCTCCATTTCTAGTGGTGCGGCTAACGCGACCGCTGCCAATGCCCCCCCACAAAACGACGCATATGTGGCAGTCGAGCTGAGCAGCGTGCGCACAGGCGCAACTAATCGAGCGTGAGTAAAGCAAGCAGGCAGCCAGGCAGCCAGGCAGTTAGGCGGCCAGGCGAGCCGGCTAGAAAGGAAGAAAGAAGTCCGCTGCGCTTGTTAGAGGAGGCACATTCCTATATTGTATGTAATATGAATGCAGCACGTTTGCTGGCTGGCATGTGTGATAAATCTCGTTCGAATTTCTTTGCGCTGCAGGATAAATAAAAAGCTTGTTAGACGCACACACATACACAAACACACTCACCCAGGCACACACATACAAACACGCACACTCGCTCCCATACAAGCTCAATGCCGCATCGTGGAGAATAGGCAAAATTAAATGCTAGCAATTGCTACGCATTGGAATGGTGTTTGCAATGCAGTTACAACAACAGCAGCAGCCGCTACAACAACCACTACAGCCATGGCAGCATCTGCAGGCACCACAGCAGCAGTGGCCGCCGCAGCCGCAGCAGCAATAACAGAAATCAAGCATCTTCAAACAACTCTAAGCAGCAATTTACAAGCCGTAATGCTTGTTCCTCGCGATGCTTTTGTTGCATGGTGCATACTGCATGCTGCATGCTGAACTCACACGGCCACATTGCTTCGCCATGGCCACGGCACATTGTGTGACATTGCACGATATTCTGCACCTCAGTAGTCTCCACGGTTGGGGTCTTTGTTAGTTTTTTTCCTTTTTGGTTGCTTTATTTTTTTTGTATCATTTTTCGATTGTTAGAAAATTGGTTTTATTGTTTGTGCATCGAATTGGTGCGCAGTTAGTCAGTTGGGGTGCTTTATTGTTGCAGTTCGTGGGCTGGTGAAAGTTGGCAGAGAAGGGTTGGCGAAGGCAACAGTATTTCAGGCAATAATAAGTTGTCAACTTGAAGTAAATTCAAATGAATATAAATCCACATATTGATTGGAATATGATGGCATCGGCAGTCATCAAGTAAGGGAGTTTAACCTTCCTGTTAAGTGTTCCTCGGTTTTCTTTGAGTATAATAAGGGAAGGTACCCATAAAATCGAAATGCTCCCTTGTAACATGAATGATGTGTAATGGACAAACTACATTATCAAAACAGGACAAGTAATAAGAGAGGGAATTTCGAGTAGAACAAGGATACTGCAAAGTTCTGCCAATTAAAGCTCGGACCCCCCACAGAAGTTGTACTCTCCAACATTGAAGACAACATTCAAAATTTGAATTTCTCCAGAAAGTGAGGGAAAAACAATCAATAGGAAACAGAAGTACAAATTCATAATTAAGGGATTTTTACCAAGCTGGAGGCACATTCATTTTTTCACTCTTCTTTAAAGACATCTTCCGCCATAGAATACTATTAGACTAGTTCTTCCAAAGAATCCAAATTCGAAGATGAAGCATGAAGTCAACATCCTAATTGCATTCTCGAATTTTTTTTGTACTTCTTCTAAATTTCATGACCACATTTTATGTTCAACATTGGATTCGTGTGTGTGAACAAGGACCAGCTTTCATCAGACTTTCAAGTAACAAAATGATATGTACTGTGATCCGGACCTCACTCTTTTTTCTAGAAATATGCAAATATGCATGTAACTCCAATGGAATAAATGGAAATCTTAAGTCGTTATTTGTTAAACATTCTAAGTTAGTTTCTCTAAGGTCACAGACAAGAGCGGCGCTCTTGTATTGTGAGACCAAATCACAATTCGGTCCCCGATCTTTTCTGTATTCTCAGCTCTTCTAACACGTTTCCATATGCACACACTTAAAACTGCGTGCGATGGAGTAACAATGAAGTCGAGTCATGACTCTCCTGATCTAAAATATATAGCAAAATGAGACTGTCGAGTTAAACCATCACAAATATTTAGAGCCGACTACTGAAGGGCTTCAAAAGCCACAAATATGTTGAGAATTATTTAGGAGTTCCTAATCACCGACCTGACGAATGAATATTTATGTGTCCTGACGGTGTGTCTCCTATATTTTATGTTAATATGGACATAATTCATGAAGTTAATACATATTTGCTGTGATAACTATCTTAATACCAGTTCATTTGAACCAAGTATAGAACTATTTGTCTGGTAACCATTCCTGGCCTAATCGCAGTATCTGCGAAACAACCCGCTATCGGGTTGCGGCCGAACTTAACAGAGCTCACCAGGCGCCTCTGCTTTGCACGCGTCTTCTCCAATCTGTTATGCCAAGCGTGGTTAGGATTTCCTCGACTTTGTCCTTCCATCGGAGCCATGGTCCTCCCCGCTTCGAACACCTTTTTCGCTGGAGCTTCTTCGTGCATACGCATGACATGTCCAAGCCAGCCCAGACGTTGTATAATGATGCGTCTGACTATGTCAATATCAGCGTAGAGCTACTACAGTTCATGATTCATTCGAATATGGTAGTCGTCGCCGACACGAACAGGTCCAAAGATATTGCGAAGAATTTTCCTCTCGAACGCCCCAAGAGCGGTTGGATCAGTCTGCCACACGACTCATGCTTCTGCGCCATAGATAAACACGGGTAGGATGAGCGTCTTGTAGAGTATCACTTTTTTTCGGTGGAGAGAGGGCTCTACTACACATTTGCTTACTGATCACCTATTAGCAAGCGTGATTCTTCGTTGAATCTCCAGGATAAGGTTGTTTTCCATGTTAATGGCGGAGCCAAGGTATATAAATTCCTTGACAACTTCAAAAGTACAGTGGTCCGCTGTGACATGGGATCCTCAATACCGAGTATCCCTGCTGGTGGACAGGATAAACTTTATCTTGCCCTCGTTCACCGTCATACCCACTTTCGCTGATTCTTTTTCAATGGCGGAAAATGCACCAGTTACATCTCACTTACAACGTCCAATGCTGTCGATGTCATCATTATATGGGAGGAGCTGGACACTTTTGTAGAAAATAGTACCTTTCCGATGCACACCGGGCTTCCGCAGTACCCCTTCCATGATGAAATTGAAGAGGTCGCACGACAGTGGATTTCCTTGCACGGTATTAAATGGTTCGGAGAGGTCACTTCCTACCTTGACAGAGCTGGACGTATTGCTCAATGTCATCCTACAGAGCCGTATTAGCTTTGTAGGATTACCGAACTCCGGACATGATGGCATACAGGCAATCCCTTATCGGGCTATCGATAGAAGCTTTATAGTCTACAAAGAGATGATGGGTGTCGATCTGTTTCTCGTGGGTTTTCTTCAGGATTTAGAGCAGCGTGAAGATCTGGTCAATGGTGGACTTTCTAGGTCTAAAACCGCACTGATGAGGTTCAATCAAATCAGTGTGTTGGCATCATCAATCAAATCAGACAGAAGCTTGTAGTACATATTCTCATTTTGGGTGTTTTCCTGTTGGGTATTTTGTGGCAATTTCGCACACCATTCACAATTACCAAGTTAAAGTTTAGAACAAGCCTGGCATATTTGTATCCCTTTTCCAATTGGAATGAAGAAAAAAATACCCCAGATGTCATTTTCCAGTATGGGGTTGTTCACTACATACAAGTAGCGTTTTCTGCTTGTAAGTTGCACCGCCATGATCATCTGCCAGACATGACGTACATGTGGTTTGTGTCACAAGCTGATGCCATCTGCAGTAGTGAAGTCATCCCTGCTGCTGATTGTACCCAGCTTTCTCTTGGATTCCAACAATTCTCCTCTATTCATGAATGTGACTCAGTTCCGACACAACATTTGGATAGTTAGTCTGTTGTGCTGCAAAGCCCTTTGCAGTGAATCCATTGCAATTGTACCGCAATGCAATTAACACTTGCACGTTGGCATGCCATTTGCATACCTTGGTACTTGGCAACAGTTGGAAGAGGTGCCACAAGAGGTGCCTGCACCCCATGTGCGCAGAGATGCAATTACTCGTACAAGTATGTCTGTTTAGGGCAATAAAACCATCTGAGCAAAACAACGCCGGTGGTCTGCAAATTGTGAGCAGTCGGACCTTCACATCCACCACATTCACAACCACACAATTGCACACTTACTCCATAACCAATTGCTAAGAATGTGCTGTGGTTGTTGTTGTTGCCATTAACAACACGTAGCATAACTAAATATAACCTATAACATATTTTCACATTTTTTGTGCAGTAATCGCGGAACTGCCATGGAAATATGTGAATTTCAAAATAAAATGCTATAAATGAATTATAGCGGAAAACGAGCTGCCAGCTCAAGAGTGTGTGACTGGGGCCCTGTGTGAGAGTGTGAGTGTGTGTTGCGTCCATATTATTGGCGGCAAAACAGTTATAATGCGCTCACATATCGGCCTCGCACACACACACATACATAATTAAGGATGCGGCGCAAGGCATAACAAGCAGGTTAATTAGATGCCTGTCTGGTGGAGTGTGAACAAAAGGCATACGAGTAGAGCAGCCGCTTTTGCTGCAGTCGGTTTATTGCTGCCGCTGCTGCAGCTGCTGCACACCCGCACTGGGCGGCCGCCTGAGCCAGCTGCAGTGCCATTTCAGTAGCCAGCTCGGAGCAGTGCACATGGTCATTGCCACAATGCCGAGAGTTTTGCATATGCTGCTCACAACCCGGGCGGCTGGAGGCCCTTTTAAGGCAATATTTCAATTTGCTCGTTAAATTAGAACGCATGGCAGCGCATTGTTCTGGGCTGTTGCTACTGTTGCAGCATTTTCCAGTCCCTATCTTGATAGCTCCTGTGCTGTTTCAGTTATTTTTTGGCTACGTACGCGCAAGCTAGGCTACCTGAGCTGGAGCAATGATAACTCCAATTCTTGGTTTGTCGCGTTGTGGTCGCTTCGGTTTGGAGTTTCGTTATTCTTGTATTTAAAATCACATTCTCAGCAGCGCGTTTCTGGCCGCTTGGCTGCTGCATTTGTGCCACATCACACTCAATTTATTTGGTTCTATTGTCCAGCATTCTGCCAGAGATTTGCTTTGTGTTTTACTTGCTGATGACGATGATGACGCTGATGCTTGTTAAAATTTGTGGAGTAGTTCTTCTTGTGTGAGTATATATGGCAGAGCGCTGTAAGACATTATCTTAGATTATGACCATAAATAATGCGTTGGGCAGTCGGAAGGAGGCGATTGTGGCACACATGTAAATACGCTCAGGTACGAGTAACAAGCGCAAGCAGCCAAACTGATCCCATAAACTCGGCAACAACTCAAATGTATCTAGTCTAATAAACTACTCCAGTTATATTTGCATTAAAGCACGCATTTTGTTCTTCTTCTGTTTTCAGGGTCTCCGCCGCTTACCGGCTCCAGTATTGTACGCGTTATTGTGCAGGACATGAACGATCATAGTCCGGAGTTTTCGCGCCAATCCTATCAAGCGAGTGTGCAGGAAAATCTGCCCATTGGTACGAAGGTGCTGCAGCCAAAGGCCAGCGATAAGGACACCGGCCCCAATGCCAAAATCCGCTTCACGCTGCTAGGGGAGAAGTTGGAGAAGTTCAACATAAATTCGGACACTGGCGAAATAACCACTGCAGCCGTGTTGGATCGTGAAGAAACGCCGGTTTACTTTCTGACGCTAATGGCTCAGGATAATTCGGCCACGGAACCGCGGGCCACTGCGGTCAATCTGACCATCGCCATTCTGGATGTCAACGATAATGTGCCCACCTTTGAGGCCACCAGCTTTAATGTCAATGTACCGGATCGCATCAAGGCCGGTGAGTTTGTGTTTGGAGCACGCGCAGTGGACCTGGATGATGGTCCGAATGCTTTGATCACGTACAATATAAGTGGCAAGGATATGGATAAGTTTGTCATCAATCCAAAGACGGGCGTTATAAAAACCAAGGCAGCTTTGAGCAACAAAGAAAACTCCAACTTTGATATGGTGTTCAGCATAGTGTTGCATGCCACCGATCAGGGTACCGCACCGAAATCATCTGTGGCGGATTTGACTGTTTTACTGAGGCCACTCACGCAATTCCCCACCTTCTCGTACATGGCCAATACACAGTTTATTCTGCCCGAAGATGTACTTGAGGGGAAGGTGATTACAAAGATCCTGGCTACCTCGCCGAAAAAGGGCGCTGCTGCCAATCTGCGCTTCTCGATAGCAGGCGGCAATATCGGCGATGCCATACGCATTGATCCGGGCACGGGTGTGGTGTCCATCGGCAAGGCTGGCTTGGACTACGAAACAGCTCATCAGTACGAGATCTGGATTGAGGCTGCGGACTCTGACCGCCCAAGCCTTAGAAGCGCTATGCTCCTTACCATCAATGTCACCGATGCGAATGATAATGCGCCCATTATGGAGAAGCTCATCTACAATGCGGAAATTCTCGAGGAAGAGCCGCCACCGCAATTTATCGTCAAGGTGCGCGCCACCGATCGTGACTCTGGCGATAATGGTGAGATCACTTATCGTCTGGCGGACGACTTTGAAGGCACCTTCGAAATAGACTCCGATTCGGGTGAGGTTTTCACCACCATGCGAATGGATCGTGAGGAAATTAGTTCATATGAACTGATTGTCGAGGCTGTAGACCAGGCCATGCCTCAGTTGACCGGCTCAGCCAGTGTGCTAATCAATCTCTTGGATAAAAATGATAATCCACCCAAGTTTACTCGCCTATTTTCTGTCAATGTCACGGAAAATGCGGAAATGGGCAGTTTTGTTATTAAAGTCACATCCTCAGATCTAGACGTGGGCGTGAATGCGAACGCCACGTACAGTTTTACCGAAAATCCCGGTCAGAAATTCAACATTGATGCAGTGAGCGGTAATATCACAGTAGCAGGTCATCTGGATCGCGAGCAACAGGATGAATATTTGCTGAAAATTGTGGCCTCTGATGGTGCATGGCACCAATCGACACCCATCACCATCACGATTCAGGATCAGAACGATAATGCTCCCGAATTTGAGCACAGTTTTTATAGCTTCAATTTCCCAGAGTTGCAGCGTTCGGTAGCCTTTGTGGGCCAAGTTATTGCCACCGACAGGGACAAGCAGGGCCCGAACTCAGTTATATCGTATTCGTTGCAACATCCTTCTGACTTGTTCACCATCGATCCAGCAACGGGAGAGATCTTCAGCAAACGCACCATCAAATATAAGCACTCGCAATTCGATTCCTCGCCGGAAAACATATTTTCAATGACAGTCCTGGCTACGGACAATGGTAAACCGCCAATGTATTCCGAGTGCTTAGTGAATATCAACATTGTGGACGCCAATAACAATCCTCCGAAGTTCAAGGTGACTGCATACTTATCGCCCGTACCAGAACATGCTAAAATTGGTCAGAGAATAGTCAGAGTTCAGGCGGTGGACAAATTAGATTATGGTGTGAATGCCGAAATCGACTACTCCCTAGTGGGCGGAAACATTACCGGTCACTTTACCATCAACAAGCACGATGGTTGGATTTCTGTGGCGAAGGCCAATAATGCCCCTCCAAATACTGTATTTGCGGCAAAGGTAAAAGCCACCGATCGTGGTGTGCCGCCACAATCTGATGAGGCCACCGTCACTATTATTGTAACTGGGGAAAATCGTCACACACCAGAGTTCACTGCCCTAAGCTATCAAGTGATTGTGCCAGAGAATGAGCCCATAGGCTCCACCATACTGACAGTCACTGCTTCCGATAGGGACGATGGTCCAAATGGCATGTTGCGGTACTCCATCTCCGGTGGGAATGAACGCAGGGAATTTGATGTGAATGCAGTTAGTGGCGCAGTTACCATACTTCAATCTCTAGACTACGATTTGATACAGGAATATCACTTAAACATAACTGTTGAAGATCTGGGCTTCAAGCCGAAGACAGCCGTCGCTATGCTGACTGTCATCCTCACCGACATTAATGACAATGCTCCCATATTCAATCAAACCGATTATCATGCCTTCATAGCGGAAAACAAACCTCCGCATACATTTGTTTTCCAGGCTCATGCGACGGACAAAGATTCCCCCAAAAACGCCATCATACGGTACTCCATCACCAGTGGGACTGGTAAGAATCTTTTCAAGATTATCTCGAGTACCGGCGAAATTGTGTCCACAGTCAGTTTTGACTATGAAGATCGCCGTGACTACAATTTGCAAATAATGGCTGCCAATCCCGATTCCAACATGCAAAGCACCGCAATGGTTGTTGTGCACATCACCGGTGTCAATGAGTTCTACCCACAGTTCGTCCAGCCCGTATTCCACTTTGATGTGTCGGAATCTGCAGAAGTTGGCACGTCCGTCGGGTCCATCCAGGCCACTGACAAGGACGCTGGTGAAGACGGCAAAGTTTACTACTTGCTTGTTGGTTCGAGCAATGACAAAGGTTTCTCCATCAACACCATGACGGGCATCATGTACGTATCGCGCCATCTAGACCGTGAAACCCAGAGCCGTGTCGTCCTTACGGTCATGGCTAAAAACTACGGCGGCATACGTGGCAATGACACTGATGAGGCACAAGTTATTATTTCCATACAGGACGGCAATGATCCGCCAGAATTCCTTAAGAAGTTATACACAGCCAGCATATCAGAAGCGGCTGTCGTGGGCACTAAAGTGGTGACAGTTAAGGCACTAGACAAGGATGTGCGGCCACAGAACAATCAGTTCAGTTACTCCATCATTAATGGCAACTTAAACCATACCTTCAAAGTGGACCCACAAACCGGTGAAATTGAGACGTCCAGCATGCTCGATCGCGAACAAGTGCCATTGTACAATTTGATTATCGGAGCCATCGACACCGGCATGCCACCCCAAACTGGCACCACCACCGTGAAAATAGACCTGCAGGATGTCAACGACAATGGACCAACCTTTGACGCAAATGGTTTGGTGGGTTATATTTCTGAGAACCAGCCCGCAGGATCGTCCATTATGACTCTAGCCGCTAGCGATCCTGATCTTCCGCCGAATGGCGGCCCATTCACCTACCATTTGGTAGGAGGCAAACACAAATCCCTGCTAACAATTGACAAACATTCTGGGCTAGTCAAGTCTACAAGAAGTTACGATCGTGAAATGACTCCGCAGCTAGAAGCTGTAATCGAAGTGGAGGATAATGGTCAACCCAAGCAAAGGGCCCAACACACTCTGACCATACGAGTGCTGGATCAGAATGATAGTCCGTCCACGTCACGCATGGTGCATGTGCTGCTCAACATTTTCAATAGCGAGATTCCCATTGGAAAGATTGCCGACGTGCATCCCAATGATGCTGATATTACCGGCAATTACAAATGCCGCATCGTACCCAACACTCAGTCCAGTCCGATCGGCATCTTCACCATACCGACTGCTTGCGACTTGCACACCTCCTACCAAATATCCATCAGCGGATACTCTTATACCGTGTCTGGTAATGATGGCAAACATGGCGATGTAGTGTCCACCGTTACAGTGGGGTTCCAAAACTTCGACAACGACACCGTAGCCAACTCCATTACGATTTTTATGAAGAACATGACCGCTGAGCAATTCTTGGCCCAGCATTATCGCAATTTTATCGAAGTACTAAAGTCAACCATTGAGAACGGCGATGAACTGAATCTGTACAGCGTGCGGAATTTGGGTGGCAATGCAACCAATGTGGAGTTGCTTCTTGCGGTGAAAACGTCGAACCAATCCTACCGCTCGCCTCGCTACCTGATTGAACGTCTGAACAAAAAACGAGATGCCATCGAAAAGCTTTTGCTAGCCACTGACCGCATCATCATTGGATACAGCCCGTGCTCGTCGGCGAATGCCTGCGAAAATGGAGGCATGTGCAACTCGGAAATAGCTGTGCACGACCTACACACTCTGAACATTGTCGACAGTCAATCGCTGATTTTCAGCAGCCCGCTTGTCTCGCATGACTTCAGTTGCAAGTGTCCGGACGGTTTTACCGGGGTGCAATGTGACAAGCGGCAAGATCCTTGCTCGCCCAATCCGTGTGACTCGAATGGGCAGTGTTGCCGCATAGGCTATGATTTCCAATGTATTTGTCCGCCGAATAGGGATGGCAAATACTGCGAGGAGGAGCGTGGGGATGTCTGCCTGGGCAATCCTTGCCGTAACGGGGGCTCATGCCGCCGCAGTCCAGATGGAGCTTCCTTCTTCTGTCTGTGTCGTCCAGGCTATCGAGGCAATCAATGCGAGCATGTGGCGGATTCATGCCGTCCGAACCCTTGTCTACATGGGGGTCTGTGTGACAGTCTGAAACCCGGGTACAAATGCAGCTGTGTGGACGGCCGTTACGGCCGACATTGTGAGAAGACAACCTTTGGTTTTCAGGAGCTGTCCTTCATGGCATTTCCATCGTTGGACGCTGCCACCAATGACATATCTATTATATTTGCCACGACCAAGCCTGATGCTCTCCTGCTGTACAATTACGGGGCACAAACTGGAGGACGTTCCGATTTTCTGGCTATTGAAATTGTGAAAGGCAAAGCTTTCTTTTCGTTTGGTGGAGCCAGAACTGCCATTACGACAGTGGTGGTGGGCTCCAACAATAAAGACAGCTTGGCCAATGGGAAGTGGCACAAAGTGATAGCAACTAGAAATGGGCATGTCATGTCTTTGAGTGTGGCCAAGTGCACAGATAATGGGGATGTATGCGAAGAATGCCGACCTGGTAATGCTAATTGTTATGCAGATGAAAGCGGGCCCATTGGGTAAGTAGACACCACCCTTATTTGAGAGTTTCACTTTCCTAATGAACGTTTTTATTTCTCCCATTCCAGTACGTTGAATTTCAATAAACAACCTCTTCTTATTGGCGGTCTCTCTACGGCCGATCCGGTGTTGGAGCGTCCTGGCCAAATACACACCGACGACTTGGTTGGCTGCGTTCACAGCGTTTCCGTAAATGGTCGCGCACTTAACTTGAGCAGTCCTCTCAAGCAAAATGGTGTGCTGCCCACTTGCAGTCGCAACACCAATGGCGGCCCTTGTCAGCAGAGTTTACGCACCGACCCCAGTCTATCGTTGTGCGGCGCATTTGGAGCCTGCATGGATCGTTGGCATTCGGCGATGTGCAAGTGTGGTGGAGATCTGTTGTCTCCCGATTGCTACAGTTCACTGGAACCGATCACCATTACCGAAGGTGGGTTTGTGGAGTTCAAAATATCGGAGAAACACCGACGTATGCAACTCCTGGACAATTTGTACAGCGGCAACAGTGTTTGGTCTTACGATGTGACGCGGCGTCGGCGTTTTACAGTGAGCAAAGATAACGCCACCGCGTTGGCACAAATTTTCGATCCACCGAAATCTCTGAGCTTGCTCTTTCGTACTTACAAAGAGGATGGTTTGATTTTGTATGCTGCTACGAATAAGCATTACACAGCCGTGGAGCTGAAGGCGGGAAAGTTGGCGTATTATTCCAAGCAGAGCTCCATTGTCAATATGACAATACGGAATCCTGAGAAGCTCAACGATGGCAAATGGCACAACTTCACCTTGCAGACGTCTCATCGTATTCTGCGTTTATTAATAGACGATACGAAAGTGGGAGAGGAGTTGGACTTTGCGGGTGTTCACGACTTCCTGGATCCGTATTTGACGGTACTATCTGTGGGCGGAATTCGACGCGAATACCTGCAGCAAGACTCTATGCCGATTAGCTTCGAGGGGTGCATTGCTAACTTCACGATCAACAACGAAATACAACCGTTCAACGGGTCCGGCAGTGTTTTCAATGAGGTTTTAACACGTGGCAAGATTACTCAAGGTTGCGCGGGTGATGTCGGCATTGGAGCGGCCCAAGTTGCCGACCCTTTGAGCATAGGCATTACATTAGTGATCGTGTTCTTTGTGATACTGCTCGTTGCCATTTTGGGCTCTTATGTGATTTACCGTTTCCGCGGAAAACAGGAAAAAATCGGCGGCCTCAGTTGTGGAGTGCCTGGATTCAAAATAAAACACAGCGGCGCCTCGACCATGCTGGGCGGTTCAGGGGTTTCGCAAAACCAAGCCGATCATGTGCTAACGCGGAATGTGCACGGCAACGACTCGCAAGTGGGATATCATGGTGATAATGGCGACTTGATTCGCGGTGTGCCTGGTCACCATTTAGTGGGACCGGAGTTAATATCGAAGAAGTATAAAGAACGTGAAATCGGACCGGCAGATCATCAGCAACGACCACAGCGTCCAGATATCATCGAACGCGAAGTGGTCAGCAAGAGTCCACCGCTGCGCGACGACCATCATCCGCCCATACCACCACCAAACCAGGCGCATCATCCACACGATCATCCCAGTTCGGTTGACTTGAGTTCAGAGTATCCAGAGCACTATGATCTTGAAAATGCCAGCTCCATTGCACCGTCTGACATTGACATTGTGTATCATTACAAAGGGTATCGTGAGGCGGGTGGTGGGCGAAAATACAAGGCTACACCTCCTCCGGTGGCGTCTTACACCCACCACAAACATCAATCATCTGCTGCTCAGCAACAGCATCGCCATTCCCCGCGTCATGGTGTCGGCGCTCCATTCGGGCCACGTGTACCCCCGCAAGCTAGTCAGCCACCACCGCCCTCCAGCACACCGCGTCCACATCAGAGCACGCCATTGGCACGCCTATCGCCCAGCTCTGAGTTAAGTTCGCAACAGCCACGCATACTCACGCTGCACGACATCTCCGGGAAACCATTGCAGAGTGCTTTACTGGCCACCACCTCCAGTTCAGGTGGTGTTGGCAAAGATGCTCTACACAGTAACAGCGAGCGCAGTCTCAATAGTCCAGTAATGTCACAACTTTCGGGGCAAAGTTCCAGTGCAAGTCGCCAGAAGCCAGGCGTACCATCACAATCACCCGCTCAGGCTCCCATGGGCTTAACCGCCGAGGAGATTGAGCGCCTTAATGTGCGGCCCCGCACCTCGAGCTTAGTTTCCACGCTAGATGCTGTATCCTCGAGCAGCGAGGCACCACGTGTGCCCGGTGGGGCGCATCACCTGTCCTTGGGCGGGGGCCTGCACAGCGCCGATGTTGATGCCCATAGTTCTACGTCCACCGACGAAAGTGGCAACGACAGCTTCACCTGCTCGGAAATCGAATACGACAACAACAGTCTGAGCGGTGACGCCAAGTATCCCACCAACAAGAGTCTACCCGATGACCTGCCCGAACGCAGTGGCGTAGGACGCGCCATGAGCGGCGATGGTGTTGGACCCAGCGTGGGCAAAGCACCACCCATGCCACCGCACTCCTACGATGGTTTCGATTCATCGTTTCGTGGCTCGCTCAGCACTCTAGTCGCCAGTGATGATGACTTGTCCACGCACATTGGAGGCATCTATCGGCAACCGAATGGGGCTGCATCGCCGTCCACCACTACCTTGGGATGGGACTATCTGCTCAATTGGGGACCAAATTTCGAAAGTCTAATGGGCGTATTCCAGGACATCGCCGAATTGCCAGACACAGTGGGTGAGCAGCATGTGCCGCCATCACTGCGCTTACCTGCGAATGTACAAAAAGCATCAGAGGAGTATGTTTGAGTTGGAATACCAGCATAGCAAAGGATAAATAGACTAATGTAAGAAAATGCTGTGCAGACTATCGAACGTAGTATTAGCATTGTAAGGATTATCTAGACTAATTTAAGCTATTGTAAAACATTTTCTGCCATTTACGATGTTTTTTTTTTTTTTGTTTTCATAGTTTTATGTTTTAACACAAACTTTTTTGGTCTAAGCAAAATGCCATTTCCAAGCCAATCCTTTGGCAATTCAGTTTTATTGATTAACTTATTAGCAGGTATTTTTTATGTGTATTTATCGAAATTTTAGTTTTAGAGTAGTCTTCCATTTGAAATCACTTCATATGATCGAGCATTAACGTTCACTTTTAGACGGTCGGTGTCTTTTTCCACAGCCCAGCGGGTGGGCTTTCACATACTCAACGTTCTATCTACACTCATGTTTTTTTTATCGCAACTCTCTGCTTTTATCAATCACCAAAACATATTTCTAGAATTTCAAATATTTTAAATCCCACCTCCTTGATTACTGTATGTGAACATTTTTCGAACCAGAACCAAGCTACTTACAATTCAAGCCAATGGGAGTCAAGACCTTAACTGTTACATGTGAATTATCCTGACATCATTCTACTTAATTTCTAAAAAATATTATTCATCCAACCACTGGGGTCCTTAACCTCTGAACAGAACAGTGAGAGCCTGGAAATTTATGTTACTGATGCGAAAGAGTTCACCTAGAAATTATGTTCCTAATCGGCAAATTATTCAGAATTGCTGTGGACAAGATTCTATACAATTATCCTCTTTCCATTATAATTTTGTATGAGAACATTAAAAACAGAATTACCAGACAAATTTTAATCACAATCGAGCTCTAACTTCACTGGATTCTTGAAGTCTCCCAGTTATATTTCTGCCATGACGACAATTCTCATTTATTTTCAATCTTCTCAAATCATTGAAATGATTCCAATTCGAGAAATGTTCCCATGCGAAGATACAAAATTTCAGTTATTCAGAAGAGTTTTATACAAGTATTATAAAAGCATACGAAAATCAAGATCATTGGGAAGCATTTAAAAGTCAACACATTCAGAGATCATGTAACGAAACCTTCTTATATAAAATTTCTAGTTTTGAAGCTCTGTTCTGTATTATAACGACACCTACTTATATAAAATTCCTCGTTTTCAAGCTCTGTTCTGTACCTCTGATCCGGACTAAAACTGTTTTTTTCTATTCTTCAATGTTCCTAAACGAAGTTCCCATGGAAATATCAGCATCAATCACTAAGTTGGGTTCTATTAAAACACATGCAAATTTCCACCAGCTTCAGTTCTTGTTTTTTCAAGCTCTCCTCCCCTCTCTCCCTCTCCGAAGCTTTTGTTTTTCTAAAGCGTCCCAATCTTCACGAATTTTACTTCGAATTTTCATCATCAATAAACGTAATTTTTATACATTTTAAAACATAGCATTTAAGTTTAACCATAGTTAACATTGTGTATATCACCTTGTATCAAGGTTTGTGTCCTAACTGTAATAGCAATAGCAATAAATAACGAACCCAAGAACCGCAGCAGTGTACGAAATGGTTTGTGCAACGACTTAACCAGGAATAACTAAACATAAACTACAATACGAGAATTTCTGTAATGGAGCGACTTGAATTTTCAATGAAATTTCAATAATACTGTGTGCTATATTACAATTAATTAATAACTTTACTTTAATGCAAATGTGTGAAAAGCTATTTACCATGAATCTTTGCCATAAGATTTGCTAAATATCGAATATGAATTATGTTGTAGTATAATAGAGGAAACGAAAGAAAAACGAGAAGAGAAATTTTGCGTTCTTTTCTAAACATAACAAACCCCACTCAAGCAATCTAATAAAAGCTTTATGAGGAATTTTATAAGAAAATCTGCTATTTTATTGTAATTTAAAAGGAAGCGTTTAAAGGAAAAGAATGTAACTCCGTTGCATTCAACACGATTTGCAATCTTCATTTTTATGTAAAAATCAAAATTTGTTCTTTAACCATTTTGCACGTAAGTCGAGTACATTAAAACTTAGTTAACAATTTGTTTATAGTTTTATAAGAAGAACCAATTGACAAATTTAGTAAATAAACTTTAAACAAATTTATAATAAAACAAATAATTTAAAACAATGCTTTTGTAATTTCAAAGATAATCGGAATGTTTGGTAAGTTGAACTGTATATGGTATATTAATATTATGTTGCGATCGTTGTTTTGGCGTCCACCGTGTGTAGGGTTGTTTTGCTCCCCTCCTTCTGTTGTTCCTTCCACTTGTCCGCTTTGCTGGTGAATGCGGCCAGGCTGAAACCTACCAGATTCTGAGGTACAGATGGCGCTGCCTCAGAATGGTAGAAATTTGAAAAAAAGGTGACTGACCGCCTCGACCGCTGGAGCGGTCACTGATGGAATAGCGGAAGAGGCCGAGGAAAATGAAGATAGGATGTTTTTTAGTTCGTGTCGGTGGTATTGGCAGAAAGAGTCGTCTCGTCCGTGGTCCGGCGATTGTTTGTTAGTAGCGTATTTTAGTTGAATCAATAGAAAATTGTCGCAGCATAACTACAATAGTGTAAAAATAGTGTTTCTATTCTTATAATAAATGAAGTGAAAGTTATTTTCAAAAATAAAGATTCAAAGCAGAGCAGAACGTGGACGTCCTCTGTATTAGTGGCACGGTCAGTGTAGGTCAAATTTCGTTGGCCTCGAATAATATCGTTTCTTTGAGTTATAATTCGCCACGCAAATTGCACAGAATCGTTATTTGTGGTATAAATTATATGCTCCATGAGTTATAATCGTAATTAAGCTGCTTTTTCGAGTTGAGCTCGCTCATATTTAAAGGTCGTGTAGCAGAGGTCGGGAAGGAAAAAGGAGGCTGCCGCCCGCCCCTAGAGATAAGTAAATATTTATTTAAGTTATTAAGTACTCGAGTATATGTATGTTATTCATTTAAGTAAAATGTGTAGTTATGTTTAATTTTATGTTAAAAATGTTAGGCTAAGGCGGTCAATATGGGGCGGGCTCGCTTGTCGACGTAGCGGAGGATGCTGGGAAACCTGGTGAGTTGAAGTTTTTTTTTGTAGTGTTGCCCCACCCGATGCAGTGTGGCGGGTTAAGGACCACGACCATTGCGGTGAGCTAGCCGTGGTCACCACACTGCATCATTCTAGTGGTGCGGTAACAATTATCATTATATATAATAGTATATTCAGAGTAAATATCGGGGTATATGAAACGATTGAAATTGACTCCAAAAACTTTTGCAACTTTTTTCTATATCTGTTGATCGTGCGAATAGGGTAATCAACGCGAATTGAACTGATTTGCAATTCCAAGAAATGCTCTCGGATGTGATTCCGGAACATTTTACAGTAATTTTCTTTTAGTCACACTTGCGGCATCTTAGGGCCATATAAAAGAATCCAGCCACCCTCTATGGTCTAGTGGTAAGCATGCTATACTCACACCACGTGGGTCGCAGGTTCAAATCCTGCCACGGCCTTGGGCTCCAAAATGCTTCTTTCTATAAAATCGTTTTCTCTTCGAGTCGAAAGCCTCTGTAGCTAGTACTCATTCCCCCAACAGCTTGCACTCATAATTAATTATGCTGTAAGATATAATAATAATAATAAAAGTATCCAAAAATGAGAGAGGTGGAATTAAATGTCAATGTTGGATGGTGACCAAAGATGATAACCGGTTTATTTTGTCCCAAATCAGCTGATGTGGACATAAACAATAATCTATATAGCGACTGATACTGTGATGTTATTGAGGGAATAGTTTCCAGAATGAGAGATTTCGAGAAAGTGTTCTTTCTATTGGCAGACAAAATGGTATGATTACGATTTTTTTTCTAAGTTTAAGAAGGCTGCATTAAGTATCTAGACTAGAAGACCAGAAACCATTCATGTCTTAATGCGTAAATCACAACCAATCTCTGTGGAGATGCAGAGATGACTCTTGGATTGCTAGAATTAGATATTATATACTAACCCATCGCTGAAGAAGTTACGCTTATCCGCACAATGACTTCCTTATTAGTTCTGGCACCCAACGCCAATTTTGGGTAAGTCTTTAGTTGTTATGATATACACCTTGAAGAAGATAAAGACAAAGACAAATATACTATCATCTTGAATGACTTTAATTTCTTCCTTTATCTGTCCTTTCCAACATATTGAGGTATATAAGCTGATTCATAGCCAGTGGAACTACACCAACCTGCGTCGACACTCCCTACCATTTACTGTATTCCACTTCCACAGCATTTTCTCTAATCACCTTTGGTGAGACCACTTTTGCACCCACACCGAAACTAGCAGTCTAGGTAAGTAAGTAAACTAAAATGAGGTTATTGACATAAAATGGAACCTTTACATTGTGCTCCTTAAGTAACAGGTCAGGAGGCATCAACGCAAATTGAGGTTTAATATGTGAGCAATAATTGCAAAATAACTAGAATAATAAAATTATGCTGTAACTCAACCGAATATAATGGCGGAAAATTATTATAACATCATTAACACACATTTAAATACCTTGACGGGAGGAACGCCGTGCACGGAACAGTGCGCAATACCACCAACAGTAGACGAGGGTTTGGTGAGAACTACTCGAGACCCACTCCTATATCAACTTAAATGTTGATGAATTGAATAAGCTGTGCAAGGGAGTCTGCTACAATCGAAGTGGGGAAGTTAAATAAAGGACACAACAAAGTACCAGAAAGCAGTTTAAAAAAAGAGAGCTTGAAAAGGATATTCCACAAACTGAAGCACTTCTGCGAAGAGGAAACTTTAAATTCCGTATATTATCATCAACAATTTCAAGAAGATTTGGTAGGGAGACAGAGTTAGACCAGCAACAATCATTGTTATAGTACCAGATCTCTTAATTGTCTTTTAATTACAGAAGTTAAATATGTTTGAGGTGAATATGAGGGAGAGGATCAACAAATTTCACAATCCCTCTGAAGATATTTTACAGTTGCACACACTGAAACAACGTTAATGGGTGTCTCCACAACATTTTGACTTCTGAAAACTGAAGGTATGAAGTTTACACATTTGGTTCTGGAGTCAATAAACGACTTAGTCATATATAAGTTATTTATAGGAGAACTGATATAGTTGAAGAGTATGGAAAAGTTAAGAGAAAAAGAAGAAAATCATCTTCCGAGTATTCAGTATTCAATCCATGTTGACAGGAAAAGTACTCGTATTGATTAAAACGAGTGATATTAATTCCACGTTAGTCGCAAACGTCACAATTGTGAGCGTGATTGTCGAAGTCATGCACCAACCGCCCGAAAAACTTGACACATTTTGTTCGAAATTTTGTGAACACGCTAATAACCGCATAAGAAACACCCGAGTTGGACTCCCACTCAACATCAAACTGGGAATCACAGCGCTAAATGAGCAGAAAGTTTGCGCCCAACCTCCCTAATTGCACCGACCACCAGAAACACGGTGGAAGTCTGCAAGGCTTTTGACAGTTGGGAAATTTTGTAAACAAAACAAAAGCAACAGGAGCTGAATGCATCGATAAAAAAGGAATGTGAATTGCAACAGCGTGGAAACATGCGCGTAAGAGAGTACATGGTAAGTATTCGTAATGGCTCGGGACAGAGAAAACAATGGAATCGAAGTGGATGGTAAGTAGCTATGAGAGAGGGAACAGTATCACCCAGACTTTCAGTGTGTACATACACATAAAGTTTGAGGTAATTAGGTTGACTTGATGTGATCCTAACTCAAGAGTCACGCTCAATATAAGAAAGGATTGACGCTTGAATAGTTCCTTGACAGCCCGAGTTTAGATCTAGCCAAGCCAGTAAAAAGAGAACATTTTATATATATAAAAAGTCAATAGAAACAGTTATAGACAAAGTCTAGGTATGAGGATGATCAAATCAGAGCTTTCCTATATAAAGAAAAAATAGTAAGAAAACTAAATCTCAGGGCTCTTTCATAAGTTTGTACAATCTCTGTAACAACATTGTTTGCGTAAGGTATCTCACAATATTACACAAACAATTTAAAGCATTATGAAAACTGACAAGCATTAGTACATCTTTATAAAGGCATTGATTCTATAATGTTTATACTATTTGAAAAAGACTTTAATAACCTGTACAAAATAAGAAAATTGATCTCAATTAGTTGAAATTCCATAACAGCTTTCTAAGGATTTATTAAGTGCATTATAAATCTCCTTAACAATTGTACGAGTATTAAAATACTACAATACGCGCTCAGTAATCGAGTTCTTTTTACTACTTGGGGTTTAATTTAGGATTCCAAACAAGGCACCCACGAGGGGTTGTCTTAAGAATATCTCGTTTTAAGGGAGATATTTGTTGAGCTTACTATAGAAGTTTGGTAATTTATCGATAATAAATCTTTGTCTACACGTAAATGAGGAGGCGTAAATTGTTATTATATATCCAAGCAAGAAGAGGCTAATAAAGAATGATCACACATTGAAATAAGTAAACATAGCAATGAGAAAAACTTCTTCTTCCTCGAAAAAATTATATAAATTACTTTGTGCAATATACAATATTGTGCATAGTAATTCTTCACAAATGTAACGTTAGATGGCGCTGAAAAACGGTGGACGCACAGAGATCACATATGTTGTGGAGGAGAGACAGATATGAATATACTATTATAGTAAAGTACTGTGTTAGATGTCCCTCACCTTTGGCTAATATGATCTAGATCTGAAGTGGCTGTGTCTGTCTTTGGCGACATAGGTATATGATATGTATTTGATATATGTATGATATTTATTCGGCAATAGTTTTCCAACGACATCTAGCATTATAGTTGTGAACCTTTACTACACAGATCAGTTTTGTTCCACTTTCATCTAACCTCCTTTCCATTCGTAACATACCGTTCACTTCGTTCAAACATTTGAGTACTTTGGATGCTTTCCTTGCATTCATACCTTGGATACGTTCCACAAAACTTTTTGGTATATGGCAGCACTGTCCACAACAACACTCGTACACTAAAATTTACATAAACTGAGTAATTCACACTCCATAACGGTCAATCGCGTTCGCTTCAACCAACTCGAAATGTACAAAAGCACCAGCGTAGTGGGTAAAACCCGCAGTCATGAGTTGAACTTGAGCCTGTAAGGACTAAACGCGAAACCGAACCGGCATTTGATGTGCTCGAAACAGTGCAATACCGAACAGTTAACGACTGCAGCGGCAATAAGTGTGGACACCGGATGCAAGCGTGCGTGTTAAAGACCAATTAAAGCCACGTGAAACAACACCGCCAACAAACCTACTCGCAATCAAAGTGTAATATTGCCACAGATAATTACAACAACATTGCCGCGTACAAAAATGTTCCTTCGTCCCATATTTACGCGAAAAGACAGCAACAACGACGAGGACGTTGATGAATTGGAGGCGGATGCGAATGACAGCAACAACAATAGCAGCGATTATAAATTGAAACGTCATCACAATGATTTCCGTGTACTCGGAGCCGCCACAGCGCCGCCCCTCAAAGCGTCCACGAAGCAACATTACACTGCCGCCCCGCCGCTGCAGCAACGGGCGGCCACTTCATCCGCCACCGGTGGCGGTCCAAGTGTAGTGAAATTGACGCCACTCTGGGAGCACATACTGCGTACGCGTACACTGCCGGAGTCCATTAATCCCGGGGATATGTTTGCGGAATTCGTGGAACGGTTGCGCGACCCTGAGTGGCAAGTGCGGCAGCATGCTTTGCGGGTGCTCGTAGATGTGTTGGTGGTGATGCGCGTGAGGGCGGACACGTATATGGAAGCGCTCATACCGCAGCTGGTGGAAAATCTCGGACATCCGGCGCCTACCGTTCGGAAAGGCGCTCTGGACTGTTTGCGCGTGTACCTGGCCGAGACCGCCATGCCGCAGACCATACTGCTGCAGATACTGGACATCGGTCTCAACCAGAAGATAACGAACGAACCATTCGGTGGACGCTTAACATGCGGTGTTATGCTATCCCTACCGGCGCTGGTTCAGTCGACGCTGCACTCGCCCAAGCGGCACTTCATACTGCGCACCACCATCGACATGCTCGTGGAAAGGATGGGACAGGTGACGCATCAGGAGATTACACTGAAGGTACTGACGAAGATTCGCGAACTGATTGGAGACCGTGAATTCATTGAGTTCATGTCGCACGGAGCGTTCCGGGAGTATGAACTGCTGTGCAATGTGTACGGTGTGGACGTCAAGGTGCCTGGCAAGGAGAACTACTTAGGCGGCAGCAATGCTGGTAGCACCTGGCGTCTGATGACACAGCAAGCACCGCAAAGTTGCTGGCGATCTTCGGAGGAGGAAGAGGAGGAAGTGTTAGCAAGTGGTGAGAAAGCGAAAGTGATTATGGAGACGGAGATCAAAATCAATGACGACACGTTAACCATGCGTATTTTGGAGGCTAAGGGAGACGACTGTGGACTGGTGGAATCGAGCGCACAGAAGTCGCAGGATGTTGGTCCCAACAGCTTAGAAGACGAGGTGGTTTGTGGCCGTTTATTAAGTGCAAAAGGCGAACATGAAGCTTGTGGTCTGCTGCAACTGTTCAGCGACTCAGAGGTGGAGGACCATAGTAACCAGAGTGGTGAGCAAAAGGCTGAATATTTCAGTGTTGTAACACCGTCCACTCCGTCAAGGACTCCCAAACGCGTCACGTTCGGTGGTGAGGTGGTAAAGATGCGCACACCTGATAGCGACACAGCATCCTCCAATAATAACAACAACAGCAACAATAGTAACAACGACAATCGAAGTGTTAACACTCTCAATCAAAATGTGGTGGTCTCCGGCAACAGCGATTCAGCCGTGGTGGGTGTGATTAGTGATGTTCCCAGTCCTGAAGCTGAGAGCAAAACTTCAATCCTGAGTGTCGACATCCCCAATGATAACACCAAACCATTACCACGCCCAAAATCTGCACAGTCCCCTAAACGAGAACTGCAAGTACAGCCACCTACGCTCCAGCCATCCAGTCCTCCAACTATCTCGGCCTCCAACTCTCCAAAATCCCCCGTAAAACGCAAAGACTCCATTGCCAGTCTGTCGCCGAAATCGCCGTTCAAGCGTCTGAGCATCAGTCCTGTCGACAATATTATTAGTCCGAAACCTCCGCACAAGCAAATTGAGGTGCTGCACAATTTGCAACGTGATCCCTCGCCAATACGTGCAAGGAGCGCCAGGAGAACCAGCATATCGGCAGATGGTGCGGCGAACGAAGCTGCGGTGGTGAAATTAAGCGACACTCAGCAACTGACTGAGAAACAAAAGAGCGCAGAACAACCAACTTACCCCAAATCATGGGAGGAATTGGGCATTGTGGACTACGACACAGTGATGGATTTGCGTTCTGGGGTGAGTTTGGAAAACTATATTTATATACCTTTTTTTAGCAGGTAAACAAGTTTCTCATAGTCTCTGTTAACTAATGACGAAGGGAGTTTATATTCTAAGCGTATTTTATTACTGACAAATGAGAAATATTGTCTTATCAGTTCGAAAACCAGGACTTACCTTTTATCTTATGATGATTTAACGGGATATAAAGAAATGCCTGAAGTGTGTCTAAAATTGGTTTATAGTATAAGGAAGTCTCAATCTCACCTCTTTAGGAAAATATTCATAAAGCGTTTTATAAACTTTTCATACAATGCACAAAAGATAAGTAGTGAGCGGGTTCAACTTTCACGCAGACCGGTGCTTTCAATGAGTCTTCCTTTTCCAACCGAAGACTCCGGTTTCCAGTTCTGATCACTCTTTCCTTCAAAATTAATTGTTGTCACAATTATCATATTCCAACTAAGTGGTAAACATTTCAAAAACGTTCCAGTACATTCATTTAAAGCAGTCAGCCCAGAAATCACTGGGGAACCCCAGCCTGAATCTATCTATCTATCGCCAGTTTAAATTTTAAATTCCAATTCGATGAATTTATCTTTTTTGAATGGGTACAGAAAAAAGTCCCTAGGTGCCAAGTTGAGACTTTGAAGTGGTTGGTTCTTCAGATCAACCCTTGAAGGGGTTTATAATTCAATTCTCAGAGATTTTGGTTGTGCTGATGAATTGGCTCAATAGAATAGAATACGCCACCTTTCCAATGTTTCGAAATATGTCCGTCAAACAATTGGTAGGATATCATATAACATTAAACTATACGTCGATCGTTTGAAGGAATAATGTGAAATCCAGAAAATTAATTTTCTTCGTGGAGGGATTTCTTCTAGCAGGCATATAGAAGTCACAGTTTCGACATCGGCTGCTTCCAATCAACGATTGTGACTTCTTTTTGACTTCAGTGGAATTGTGCGGTAAAGCTTCCTGACGGCTATGTAACTAACCAAGAATGTTTTGATCTGAAATATAGAAAATAGCTTATCACATTTTTCCATTGAATTCAAAGAAGGGGGTTTAACAAGGTTTTGTAGCCCAACTGCCTGAGCGGCAGCATAGATAAACAAATGGAGCTGAACAAACTCAATCAGGGGATGACGGGAATCAATTGTGTGTGGATACTCGTAAATATTAACATATATCATAAACTCATACCCCCCGATGAGTTAAATTTATGGACGTCACAACCCCGCTGGCAGCAGAAAAGTAAACACGGCAGCACAGGAGAGAAAGTGAGTGACTCTACTGCGCCAGAGGAACTAAATATAAATAAAAACTGTGTCAATAACTTACGAGTATAAATTCAGAAATATGCGCTATTAAATTATGAAGCGGCGTGAAGAGGGGAGCGTTAAAAGTTCCACAAAGTCAGCATAAAACTTTTACTCAGAATAATTGTGTGTTTTTATGCAGTTGTGCGCATCCCAGGTGGAAATATAGTCATACGTGATCAAAGTGTAGAGGAAACGGTGATGCTATCGAAGCAGTCTAAAGAGTTCGGGATCAAAACTATTACGTCTTCAAATGTCTCTGTCAGAGACTGAATAGTCTCTGTCAGTCTCTGGAATGAGAAGCTCACATCTCGACTCTTCTCTAATAAAAGTTTGGTATCTTATACTCGTATTCCTTAGTACTATACAGATTGAAGAAAACACCCAGCGTTTTTGGTCCTAATGGACAGAACTACAGCTATCGGCTTGGGAGATCTGTACAAAGCGGTATATCGTCTTCGTTAGTCGAACACTTTGTTATATTTTACGCAAGGGCTGGTTGAAAACTTTCTTGTATTAGAACGAAATAACTATTTCATCCATTTTTTCTAGCACTATCGAGTTATCTATGAATTTGAACAGCTGAGTTTGAAACTACCTGTCAGAATGACATGAAATTTTAATATTTAATATACTTGAGGATGAAGCTGTTCTATATTATATATCAGTAGTAGCAGACCTTTAGCAATTTTGATTGGATCTCATATGTGTTTGCTACAAGTAGAACCACAGTACTATCATAGTATATGTAAGTATCCTCCTATTTGTTCCCGAACTCTTCATACATTCAAATCTATATTCAAAATATATGGTCACGAAAATCATTTGGTAGTTCACATCACTGGATTGTGTAAAGTAACACAAAATCTTTTGTTTCATTGGTTGGCGTTAATGAAAATAACTTTCATTAACAAAATGTGACCTTCAAATAATAGTTATTAAGGTTCCATTTAATACAATTGTTCTCTTAGTTTCAGTTTTATACGTAAATCGCTTCTTATCGCCACTGTCTACAACTCGTGGCCTACTCAGTACTGTTTTACTCGGCCTAGTTGTAGTGAATTGGTGCTTTCCAAAGTGTTCTTGTCTATACAAGAAATTTTTCCATTAGTGCAAATGAGATAGAAACATCAGGTATCACTCATAGTATGACAGAAGGGGCCCTATTCCTATTCAACTGATATTCGGATAACCAGATACCTATAGTAACGCATGTCGGATATTCTGACACACAAATTTAATATAATATTTCCATGTTTAATCATGACATAGTGACATAGTGTCCGTCTTCGTACTAATTATCGATGTCCTCATTCTGTCTTTAAGTCAGAGCTCAGATATAAAATTGTCTTTCCTATAATCAAACTAATATAAAATAACTCTCTATATTACTCCATTAACTGGCGCCCAAACTCCTTCGTTTCCGCCAGTCTTCACCTTCGCTGAAACTAATGTGGTGCACATTGTAGAGTGTGGGCTTCAGATGATTATAGTGTACTACTCTACGAAGGCTGGGATCTTGGGTGTCTTTTTCTCACTCACTGCTTCTTTGTTTCACATCTCTATAATCAGTATAGTAACAAAATATTCAAAACTTTTGTGTTTGCTGTTCACCCAATTTTCTCTGTTTGGAAGTAAGTCTATGATTTTGTAGTGGAAGCTATATTTAGTAACATATTAGTTACTTACTCCCTCATAAATTCCAAATATTTAATTTGTTAAGTAGATATGACCACATCCGAAAGCCTCCGTTGCATTCTAAATGATGAGCTTGCATGTAAATTGCACATACTATCTATGCTAGAGACCTTTCATCGTCTCTAAACAGGTGCAGAATAAAGCTGAAGAAGAAAAATTGGTTTAAATCGAATCGGAATAGGTGCCAGGAATTCCACAATTTAATTTAGTTTCAAAAGGACTTCCATAAGTGACCTTTCTTTGACGACAAGTCAACCAAGAGCTCCTTATGACTCTTGCCCTAAGGCACTTTGTGATGTAAATATTATTGATCTTAACATATGTACACATATCATCAGGGAAAATAACGACGCATTGATATTAATTCCTACTGGGTTCATGCAATTTGCTGCTTACCTTATTTTACACGCACTCTCATTTATGGAGCCAAAAAGTATGCAACACCGTATATTGAAGAATATACTCAAGCAATAATTTCACATGCATGACCAATAATAATACCAAAAACCCACACACATACACACACACACACACACACACTTGTACATGCATTTATAAGCGCTCCCATACGGAGCTCAGAGTACAGTATCCGCTGCACACAATCCAAACCAACGGCTGTTAACTGGGTCAGTAGGATACTTAGTCTGAAACACATCATACGAGTAACTTATAAATGCGGATACGATATAAGCATAGTACATATATATATGCGTGTGTGTGTTGTATGCATGTGTATGGATCGGTGGTATCGCCACCATAAATACGTATATGAATGTATTATTTTTATGACCATTTTTCAATAGTTTACTGCAGACTGCGGGTCGTGTAATTACAATCCGCGTACACAACCAAGCAAAACGTTGCAGTCGATTGCGTTCTTATCTCGGAGATAAGAGCAACACGCTGAGTTCAGACGATGTCCAACTCATTAGCTTTAAATAGTATTAAAAGTTGTCGACACACATTCAGCAAAGCGTATTTATAGCAATCTACATTTACCAGTGGAGTTACGCACTTAGTGGAGGAAGAGTTGCGGGAGGTTGATTAATGGAAACTCAATTGAAGTCAATTTTGTTGTCTGCAAGTCTGTGGGTGGTTGACAGGAATTTATTCCGTTAATTGTTAGGATTACTTCCAGTAAAATTAAGTTATTTTGTTACTTTTTAGATAGTTGACACTTCAATAATGTTGAGAGGTTGAGGTTGAGAAATGTGTGTGGGTAACTTCTTTAACGGTGGAAGAGGCATTAACCTCAATATTGCCGTTTTGTTGCCTTTGCCTTTTATTGCTTTGTCCTCGCGAGCTCAAAAAATGATAATGTACATTTGTAACATTGACAATCAGCCGGAGTTGTTAGCAAATTTGGATAGATCTGAAAGTTCTAAATTAGATCTGAAAGTTCTTTCTCCTGTGGGTCTTTACAGCTCCTGCAATGAGCAGTGAACGGAATGCCCATTTTTTCAGCGTGTCCAATGACCCGGGCAGGAAGTTAACTGTGTATCTTGGTTTATTGAGAAGATGGTTAGTTCTTATTGCACTGTAATCAGGCCACATCATTCTCGAAATGGCAGGTGTCGCAGTGTTTTCCCACCTCTCGCGAGCCTTGCGGAGGAAGTGATTATAAATTTCATTCGACAGATGCTCGTGCAAAAAAATTTTTAAGTAGTTCTAAAAAAATTACTTGAAGCTACTGGCAAAAACGGTTCAACTCCTTCATGACTCAATATGCTAAAAAGGATCAAAATTTGCTATGTAGAGAAGTGTAAAGTAAAAACTCATCAAAAGAATAGAAACCCCCAATTTTTAAACTCTACAAAAAATACATCAAGTGTTCAGTTCTTTTCAATTTTAATACACAATCATATTCATCACACAAATCCAGAGCTGGGGACATTGGGAGATTGGAACAATTCGGAACCAGTTGACCTGAAGTGGTCTGTAAAACTGCAGGATCTGGGTTAATGAACTGGTCCCACTCAACTCTTCATAAACGAAAATTGCACCAAATGTGTTTACTTGCTTACTTTCCGCGGGCAAGTTCGCAAACACATTTTCCGATTGCGCTGGGCACCAACATCGCGTGCACGTCAATTATCAAATTCAAATAAAATTGCATATAAAAGGAGAAAAACACAGCAAAACAAACTATTTACAAGATTGTTAAAAAAGAACCACTCCCGAAGTGGTCAGCTTAGTTTATGCTGAATGTGAGGAAATGTAGAAAAATGATTTTCATATATTTTATATATATTTTGTAAGCATCTGACTAAGTGCGACTAACATTTTCAGTTGAGTGTCGGGGTGGGGACTCAGTCACAAGCATAATTGAATTAATACGTACCTTTTGTACACATTTTAATTGATGCATTTGAGAATTGTTGTGTGACCCGAATTCGTTGCGGTTGGTCATTCGATGCCATTTCAGATATGGCGGGAAATTTGCGATACCCACATTTTTAAAATACACTTTTAACCCAATTAAACTGCGAGCACCAAGCAATTATTTTATATACAAAGGCTTTTAAGAGGAGTGCATAGGAGAAGAACTCCCGTTTGTGTCGCAGTCCTGTAATAAAAATTTAGTATATCAAATGACAACTTTTCTAGAAGTTACTCATTAATAAAGTGGAGCATAAGGAAAAAGCATATGTAGAATTGACTTTATATAAGGTACGCCTTAATGGTGTACCCAAGAGTTTCCCATAGATGGATATTGAGAAATGATATGTGTGTTGTCCATAATTGTTGCAACATATTTCGGGAACAATTATAGATTCACTCCAAATTGGTTCATTCATTTGAAGAGTCAGTCTAGTTATGTTTATAATGATGGTTGATAAAACTAGACCGAAAGGTTTGAGTGTTTGTAGAGAACTAACTTTATTAATAGTATACATATGTTTGTACATGTAGCATGTGTGTACTTAAGTAAAGAAGTATTGTAAGTAAATACAGTAGAAGTATTGGAGGTAAACACAGTGGGATAGAATGTGATAAATATTCTTAACAATGGTCATTAGTTATAATTCACCAACGGTACTAACTGGGGGATCTCTTTTAATATGAAATATATACACAATCATATCGGCACTCCTAGTCTAGTAGTAAGCATGATATTCTAGCAATCGTTGGTTCGAATAATATCCAGTTCAGAAATCACAATATCGAATTATGGTTAGTTTTTAACTTATTGTATCTTCTAATTGAGGGCCTTAGATGCTAGTTCTCATTCTCAGAAACCGTTGCACATAATTCATTATGGTCCCTGATATATTATTATTATTATTATTACTTGAAAAACAATAACTTAATTATTATTTTACATTGTAAGGGGAGCACTAGCTGCCAGGGCCTTCAGCTCCCTGATATAAAAAATAGATATATAAACAAATATATATTTAAACATAGTTTGATTGAATAAAATGGAACAAAAAACTCATTCTTTTATAAGTTTATTTTTATTTTAAATGCTGATTTAAGCAATTTTAATATGATTTCACTCATTAGCTACCGTAGCTGTTTCTAACGATACTTAATCTGGAAGGAAATTGTTGACTACTTTTCGAGTTATGATTGCTGTAAGTCGCGAATAACTTCAACCATAAGGGATATCAGCATAAACTAGTGACTTCATGTAGAACTATAGAAAATACTCTACAAATGTCAAATAGCATGATTCTGGTCTACTTCACCGAATCATCATCACCACCAAATTGTGCTTTTAAGAAGCATATAGTTGTGGTTGCAGTAGCGCCATTCACTTGACACCACATCTCGTCCGATCCAATGCCATTTTTATTTCGAACGAAATTGTCCATTGATCTTGGCCCAGTTCCGATGACCCAACAGTGCATTTTTATATAGATAGTGGATTATTTTCTATAAATATTACTTTATTGTCATAAAAGTACTTTATTGCCATAAAATTTCAAGGTTTTATGACGCTCCAGTAAAAAGTTACAGCATTTGAAACTTTGATAGGTGTATTACGCACAGTATAAAAGTTAGAGCCATTTGAAGTTTCATCAGTGTTTCATTTTGCACTCAAGGGTAGCATTGTTATACCCATATCTCAAATTGACAATATACTTTATTGTCACAAAATTTTATACCATAGAAGGATATTCTACTTATTAACAATCAATCCAGAGATCAGCGTAATCACTGAACACAATTTCCCTATAAAACAACTCCATAACTTTGGGGAACAGAACACAAATTTATTAAAGAAATTTGCACGAATTGACCATGCGGTTGCAATTTTAAACAATCCTTTTGTCAAAGCAAATTTAATGTAAAGATCGAAACTACTTTACAAAATTAATATTTGACTTTTGAACGATGGCAGTCGAAATAATTGCACCCACAAAACAAACAAATTCTACAAGTTCCTATAAAAGCCTTCAATACCATAACTTTTTATATACAGTCTAACAACATCGCGTCAGCCCTAACAGAAAGTTTCCCCACTAATGGCCTAATGCTAGGAATTTGAGTTGCTTGGAATGTGTTCTGATTGTAGAGATGCAAAAACTCCTTCATTTCTATTCGGGTTGTCATGAAATGAGTCATTCTTGTGTATCGCTTAAGAAGGAATGAAGTACAGCATTAACTTTAAACTTCCTTGAATACATATTTCCATAACTTCCGCTTCTAACTCTCGCTTAAGAAGGAATGAAGTACAGCATTAACTTTGAACTTCCTTGAATACATATTTCCATAACTTCCGCTTCTAACTCTCAGGCATGGATCTCTGCCGCCGCTCATTCTGCTGCATTCTCGTATAATGAAGTGTAACTTAAATACTTCCCCATTTAAATGAGCAGAACAAGCGTGACACTTTTCCTGTTTTTCTTTTGGCACAACATTAAAATATGAGAAATAAACTAAAGCATTTTTCCTGTGACATTCTCCAGCATAATAACAATTATTTTCAGCTTACTTGGGAGTATGAAAGCGTTTTTCTTGCCTTGACAGGAGCCCACAAATCATAAAGTAAATTGTTCTCACTCACTTAACCCAGTTCCTGCGACTGTTGAAATCTATGATAATAAGAGTCGTACCGAAATGCTGGTGTACTCGTAATTTCCGTGGAGTGCCGGTCGCAGCAGTGTCCCTGCAGCAGCACTGAGTGCCCCGGCATTTACACTCCAGGCCGGTGTCAAGTGTTACGTGCAGTTTTCCCGATACTTTTTTCCTCCCTGTGCCGGCACTGGTCGCACTTCCTATCCTGCTGCCCCCAACAACGATGTTGGCGACTTTTGTGTGTTGAACTTCCTTCCTCTTCCCGTAGGTGTACAAGCGGCAATTTAGTTAATGTTTTATTATTTTTCTGCTGACCCAGATTGTTACCTTTCGGCTCTTTCCCTGGTTTTTGTAGTGCGGCTGCTGCCGACTTCTTTCTTTATATTAGTTTATTTTATTTATTATTTTTGTAGTTATTGCAGTCTGCCATTTTTTGGTATATCGCGTGCACTAAAGTGACCAGGGTGAAACGGGAAGCACGATACAAGCGTTTAGAATTTTTGTTGACTTGCGCCTGATTTTTCCGCTTCAGGAGTTCATTTGGAGCACATCTGATTTATGAGTAGGAAAAAATAAAAAATTATTTTATAAATATAATTTAGTATATGAGTATAAATGAATAACGTCGTTCATATACAAGTAAATTTATTTATTTATTTAGTAAATAAATTATTAATTTAATTAAATCCAAACTGCAAAAGACTTTTCGACTTTTTTGAGCCCTTGCCGAAGACTTCCGCCAATGGCATGCATTTCGCTATGGCCATGTACCACGTGGCAAAGTACTCAGCGGACTTCCTTTCAAGAGCCGACTCAACGAGTAACTCAACTTTAAAGCCTTTTATCAGCACAACTGCATGCGTACGTTTCTTTGTGATGTTGTGAGAAATGTTGGCAATTATCGCATTTCCGTTTCACATCAACTTTTTGCGTACGCACACATATTCACACATGCACACCTCAACACACACACACATCTGCTTAGGCACTAAACCGTGTACGTGTGCATCTGATAAAGTGGTGCAAAATAAAGCCACTGACGAATAAACAACTGACCCCAATTCTTTGTCACCAACCTCAAATCGCACTGGAAGTGCACACACACATATACACATACGCCCTCCCTACGCACGTCTCATGAGCAAATCAAAGTCCATTGTTGTGAAGAGAAGTGTCCCAAAAAAACAGAACACCAAACCCGGTGGTGAGAAGGCACAGAACGCATAATTTTGTAGGAATTCAGGTTAATGTCACAGGGGCACGTAATTGTTTTTTCTCTAAAGAGGGAACCGGGTTGTTTGTGTTTTATAATTTTATGACGTTGTGTAGTTTAATTATAATTGTAGTCGCATTCCGGTCAGATGTTTGTGAGGTTCATATTCGGGCATTAAAAGAAACAACAGCAAAAACCACACGAATGAGGAAAAATTACTTCCTCGCTTCATAAGTCAACGTGGTCAACATAAAAGTGAGTAGTAAATGTCGGCAGTAATTTCCAGTGGATTTACTCATATGAAAGTCCATTCAGATTTCGTGCATTTTGTTTCATGTTTTGGCCTTTGTGGGGCTATTTTCTTAGAGTAGAATTCGTCCAGTTGAATTGAAGGACATTACACAGCATCATGGATATTTTTGCATACTCTGCCATTTCGATGTCAACTACAACATAGTAGAAACTTTTGATGATGAGCGGTCAGAGCGCCCAAGAGTGATAATCACCCCAGAGATTGTCGAAAGAATCCATGGCAATATAAACGACGATCGATGTGTGAAGGTGAAGAAGTTTGCTGAGACTGTGGGCATCTCATGTTAATGAGTGGGGAATATATTGGATGAATATTTGGGAATGACAGAGATCGCTGCCAGAAAGGTACCAGCGAATTTCCTCACAGTCGCCAGTTGTGTCACCGTTTCGGAGGAAAACCCAGGTAAGAAAGACGCCATTTGGTAACCATGGACGAAACATGGATTCATCACAATACACATCACAGTTAAATCAGTGGAATTCTCTTGAAAAATCACAATCAGAGAGAGTCAACGTGGGTCTGTCAGCCAACAAGGTGATGGCGTTTAGGATGCGTAGGAATCATTCATATCGATTACCTTGAAGATGGTAAAACGATCAGTGGAGATTATTACTCAGCACTCTTGGACCGACTCGGCGCTGATTGGAAGCAAAAACTATCGCATTTTTCATAGAAAAAACTCTTGTTCCACCAGGACAATGCACCGACGCATACGTGCGTAGTCTTCAATACAAAATTATAAGACTTCCACTATAAAATGGTCTTTCATCCATCATATTCTCCAGTTATGGCACTATATGAATATTATGTGTTTTCAAAATTAAAGAAATGGCTCGGAGGAAATAGATTTGGGTCGAATTAAGAGGTAATCGCTAAGACGGACGACAATTTTGAAAGCGTCGGTATATCGAAGGGGCATCGAAATTTTGGAAAATCATTGGACAAATTGAATATAGCTGATAAGAGATTATGTGGAGAAATGAATTGGGTTTCGTGCAAATTGGTGTTTTCTTGCCTAGATGGACTTCTATTCAAACCACCCCCATTACGCTCGAAACTGGTCAAAGGTTACATTATTCTTTTAATCTTCTTATCTAGTAATAGTATCATAAAAACGCTCTCTGAATTGACTTCTTATGAAAGGGTGGCCAATCATTGCACACCTCTAGGTCGATTGACTGGGTGGGCACTATTAAATACAGCCCTCCATATGTGGAAAAATTTTAAATCGAGGCATGTTCTCTTATACTCGTAGTTCCCAAATTATTACGTTCCACTAAAAAGACAATCTATGCCCAATCATAGATCAGGAAGAAAAAACTCAGCTAATCTCATCTAATCATGAATCCAATCCCAACATCCCTTACATTATTGCTTCAATATACTATTATAACATTATAACTGCCAAAGATTGTTCTGGCATCAACATCCGATAGATCAATTATTGATAGCATAACACTCATGTGATAATCATATTAGCTCTAAAACAGTTTCATCAATAATGAAGGTCTGTGGTCCATTACCATATGTTGAAAGTCTTTCGCTCAATTCTGAATTCCCAGGAAGCCATATAAAACGTATTTGTATTAACCAATTAATCTTTTAGTAACAGCACGCAAAGGTTTTGAGTTCTATTCAGCAAAAAGAATACATCACTAGAAAGCCCGCAGTCATTCCCTACAAATAATTGGTATCTAGGACACATATAAAAACACGTTTAAAAAGCAAGAATTCTGTTCTGTAGTTTTCCTTGAAGTAATCCAAGCGTTTCAAAGAGTTCGCATACAATGTGAAACAGGATACACCATACATGACTTTATAGAAAACTACGATTATCCCTTGAACTGAATAAAAGTTGGATATATCCACTTCCTATATCAGATTTACCCAATTTACATTCTTTAATAGGCTATAAGAGCACCGCGACCTGAGAGATCTATTGTAGAGCTTCCTAATTTATAGAAATGTAATGGATTCTAAATGAAATTTCATTTATAGTAAAACTCTTCGGTAGATTCCTTCATGCCAAATGAAGAACCGCTGACGTCACGTAAACAAATATGGGCGATATCAGCTGTTCTAGTGAGCATGCCAATACTCTCTTTATACCATAGATCCTCCTTGGAATATGGATATGAAGGAATGTGAAAAGTTCTTCAGTTGATAAGAAGGAATGACCAGAAAACATGGTATTTAAATATTCATCTCCTCCTGAAAAGCCAAAAAGGCACATGAGAGTTTCCCAGCCTTGTGAGACTAAGAATACCTAAGATCTAAAATTAGAATGAAATGTGAGTAAATCAGTAGTCGTCCAAGTCAGTTTTATGGAAGGGGTTTTCTCTGATTTCTGAGACATAATATCTACTTGGGGAAACATTTATGGTAGCTCTGAAGTGTAGGGAGCTACCATAAAGATCTCTAGAATCGAATTCTGCACAATCCTTTCCCACAATAAAAATTCTTGTATAACCATTTATTCGGTTGCAAGGTAATTCCAAATGAGGATTTATAAAAGTTCCCCAAGCATTGGGCTCAAAAAACATACACAAAGAGTAATCGTATATATATATAAGTATCGCTCTCTGCTAAGACGTTGAAACATCGAACACTTTTCATATCATAATCTTTAACGGTAAAGGACTTTATCGGTGACTGTATTTGCTGGCTGACTTTAAAATGACTATGGATATTATTCGTAGTAAATAGCACGAATGGCTAGAATTGAGAGATAGTAATGGCATTTATTGTTACTCGTAGCTAGCATTTAAAACTCACACGTATCGCGATTGGCCTTCAAATGTGAGAATTAAGCCATCGTGTTGTGAACTTTACACTTCTCCAATGAGTGAACTGCATTTAACAGTTAAACGGGGGTATTTTTCACAAGGGACGAATAGTACCCCCCGCCACATCTTTCTGGCATGCCCAGCTATAATTAAACGTACCCATACAAATGGGGTCTGAACATAAATTCCAAGGGGGTTTGAAATGCGCTTGGAATGTACTCCATGTGCAATAATTATTGAAATGAACTTTATTCGCATATGGATCGAGAGAATTTAAATTAAATTTTTAATTTATGCCTCCAGTGAGGAAAAAAAGGGCTAAAAATTGAATGCAATGTGCAGAGTGCTTTGCGCGCGGTGAACCACAAGTTCTACTTTCCACCAAATGTATTTAAAGTAAGGCAAATAAGAACAAAACACACAAAAAACCGACTGGGCTAACCTTGTGGATTAATAATGGACACTACCACAACAACAAATATAGCAGCAACAATAACAACAACAGCAGCAGCAGCAGCTGTCCACTAAGACAAAATGAACTTTTCACAACTAAGGCGGCAAGGGTACAAAACGCTTAAATCGATTACAGGCAACTGGAGAGGGGACGAAAAGTCGACAGCACAACAAGAAGACATGACAAAAGCCGTCAGAACACTTACTTGGTGGACATTGATTCTTACACTGAAGAAAAATGCTGTGCGATTGAGTTGAATTGCAATTAAGTCCTTCTTTCTATTCGTACAAACTAGCATATTACTTTGGCTGTGCTTATGCGTGTTTACTATCGCTAATATTCGTCGTAATTCTTTCAATTACCTTTTTTATTGTGAGGCATATTTCAAATTACTAAATTAAGGACAATTCAACTTAAGACAATGAAAAATTGCCTGAGGCAGTCATCATTTTCTTCGTTGTCTACTTTCAATGACAGGCAACTCCAAGGGATTCCTTCTGCGATTATGGGAATTTCGCGTGTTAGCTTTGGTTTCTCTTCTCTGAACTGCTATGATTGAGCAAATTACTCACGCAAATTACGCTTTTCGCTTTTAATCCTTTAAAATGCCTGTCAAGGTGAAGGCAATTTGCAGTTACTGAAAGGATGGAACATAAAAATATAAAGATACCGCTGCCACACCTTAGTGCAACACTTTCCTTCCTTCGACCTCTTCTTTTTTAATGAAATTGTAACCCAAATGGGGCCTGCACCTTTATTGCTTCCGTCAAGGTTTAGCAAATTGTTGGAACAGTGATTCGCTGGCATCCGTCTTAGGATGAACCTTTGTACTTGTTGTTCAGTTGGTTTTCTGTTTTAAAAGTTTTTTTCGTGTCACAAAAGCATTCGCCATGAATGTTTTTATCAATAGAATTGAATACTTAATAATAGATTAGGAGGCAACACGTCCCCTTCTACAGTAGAGCAATGAATCATTATGACGCAAAGTTAAGTGTCGCTGCAGAGGCGTTCTGTCTAATGAATCAATATGGAAATCGTTGAAATTAATACATGAAATTACTATCAAATGAGCCACTGCATGAACTTGACGATGGAAAGCACCAGAGTCAAGTAATATCCCTGCTAATTTCGACATGAACTCATGAGTAAATTGTAGATGTTCTGGTATGTCCTGAATAAAATAATTCTATAAGCGGTACTCGAAAATTATAGAGTAATTTCGCTATATAGCAATTCTTATAAAGTGGATAACATCATTCTGCAGAAATGATAGAAAACTGTGGCATAAGGTATGATCGGGAAGTGGCAATCCAACTTTCATTCTAGCATTGAACTGGGGACAAGATTCATTCATCTTGTGGCATATCATAGAATAATGCTGAGAAGAAAACATTGTCACTAAACAACAAAATGATATTCGTACAATTACAAAAGGACAACTTCTGGGATCACAGAAATGAAACCCCAGGAAATTTATAAAGTTAATAAAAGCGTCACTCGAAATAAAGGCAGAGGTGCAAGTATCAATAAACCTGTCAGAATGCAATTATTAATGACAGGAGCCTGAAGCAAGTTGTCAGACTCCACCAATATTTTTTAAACTTATTCTGAAAGGGATACTGCAGAATACTGATCTCACTACTGTACAGTTCCAAATGGTGGGATAAGCAGATGACTAAAAGTAAATGGTAATATCGGCAGCGTACTGAAGAGATACCACCCAAGACATCAGTAGCTATGACATGGGACTAAATCCTGTTCGTACTGGCAGCAACACCAAAAGTCATGATAGTTACCACGGAAATACGAACAACGATACGGGACATGTCTACCAGAGATGAAAGCTTCGACATAGCCCTCAGGATGCGAAGAAGTTGCGAAGGATGCGAAGAAGTTGCTCATACATACAGAGAGTTGAATAACTACTCTTTCAGTGTGATGAAAATGAATTGACAAGAGTAATAATAATAATAAGCTCTAGAATATATGCGGTAATGGTACATCTCAATTTCATCAAGATGCTGCGTGGAAGTGGAGAAGGTGTTCAGCAAAAATTCTGATTGGCTTAGGCTGGTTCGAAAAAGTATGAAAGGTCAACATAGTACGAAGGGTCAACATAGTACGAACCGAAGGATCAACATAGTTCGAACCGAAGGGTCAACATAGTACGAACCGAAGGGTCAACATAGATGGGGATAATCTGCTACATATAAAATTCTGTCACCTTCTGACGCTACAATTGGCAAGTGGGGAATTGAGGAGGCCACGGGATCTATTCGGGTATTTAAATGAATTCATATTGGTAAGGTCTAAATTAAGATTAATCCTTAAGAGATTTGTAATAGTTGGGTAAGTGATAAGTAGCCAAACATTTTCATAACCGTTCTTTTATTGATATTATGAACAATTGAATAGGAACAAGTCGATCGGTTCACCCATCTACTCATCTGTGGTGTTCTGTTAAATGCTTTCCTATCATTCGCATTATTTGGGTCTCCTCCAAAGAATTCTTGCTCGTTTCAATTGTGGAAACGACAGTTTCATGATTCGCTGAGTATAATTTAAAATGTACTATATTCCGTTTAACATTCGGGAAATTGTTTATATACATATGAGTGTAGTGGGATTGACTCGTTCAACCCACTGAGTCCCTCATTCACGGTCGCTGAAGCGTCCACATTTATTCTGAAATTTACGACTCAAACCTAGTGCCAAAGAAAACTGGTCATAGAGCGAATGAACTCCTTTTAGAGACCTTTAAAAAGGATGGTGTTCTTTTCTCTCCTTGGACACTCAAAAAATTCTTCACTGGAAGAACAAAAGAAATGGATATTGACTTCATATGGGAACTTAACTTAAGATCTGAAAGTTTACAAAATAATTGGTAACTCGCACTTTGTCGATGCTTTTAATTTATTTCTTCACACCATATTAATGTAGACAAATTCTCCATAACTAAACATACCAAAGCATAATAATTGTTCAACCCTCTACAACCGCTTCAATTATAATCACAAACTTGGCACCGTTCTTGGGGCCAACAACCGCTTCACAACTCCTTCACTAGACAACATGGTTGAGTGAAGCGGCAACACATGAAGTCTTGAAGGACGCTCGAGCAACAAAGCGAAAACACTTCAGGAAGCAATTAAGTTATGGCGCAGATAATTATGAGTTTATTTATGAGATTCAGGAAAGGCGGAAATTGCCAGCGGTGGGGGGGAGGGTAGAAGAGGCACGCAGCGGTGGGAAGGGTAGAAGAGGCACGCAGGCATATTTGCGTTTTATAGCAATACTAAGCAAATCGGTTGTGAAGCAGAATGGCTCTGTTATAAAAGGGAATCTGGTTTCTAGTATTAGTATATCACAAAAAATTATATTTTTAAATGCTTTTGTGACGTTGTAGCGATTTGCGATAATGCAATGGAAATAATTTTATAAAATATGTAAATATTTAAAAGCATTTTTTTATTCTAAAACAAACAAAGTCTCTGCTAAGTATTAATAATGAATGTTTCGTTTGCATGCATAGGATTGGCGTCATCGCCTGCACGGCATTGCACAACTCGAGGCGGCTTTGCGTGATTCAAAAAACCTGGCGCTGGTACAACCGTGTCTGGACTCCCTGCTGCGCACCCTGCTGTCGTCGGAACGGAACCCCGACGTAGCCGAGGAGAAACGGCGCTTGCTGATGAATTTGATATCGCGACTGCCGCTGGACAATCTGGAGGATCGCACGCTGCAAATTATGACTGGTCTGTGTCGTCAGGGTGACGCAGGCGCGAATCGAGTGTGCAAAACGCTCATGCAACGCCTGCCACCAGCGGTGATTGTACTAAAGTTGACATCTGGCGAGTTTTCGCATGCGAAGAGTTCAAAGGTAAATCTCTGCGTCCCTGGTCATTCCCACATTAGCACTGTTAAAACACTTCTCTCCTGTGTACTTTGCAGTTTCGTGAACATGCTCTGCAAATGGTCATGTACGCATTGACCACCTTTCCCAGCACCTGCTTCGACACCGCAACCTGTGTCACTAACACTACGTATGCCGCCTTAAGCCGCAAACGTCGCGTGCGACAGGCCGCTCTGGACGTGCTCGCCATTCTGGGTCAAGTGACGACACCGCGAACCGTTATGGAGATAGTGCAGAGTATCGCTGCCACACGTGACGACGGAGAAGCGCTTGTGGCGGCCATTAAAATGCGACTATCACGCAAACAATTGCCACTGGTCACCGCCGAGGGCCTGGTGCAGTACACGCTGCGTGTGCCCTCACCGTGCAGCGTCGATATGGCCCTCAGCGGTGCGGGCCCGCAACTCGATGCAGATATTGAGTGGATAGCCACGGGTGTGGGGTCCGTGTCGCCCACTTCGCTGAAACGGCGCGCGTACAGAAACCGCAGCATCTCACAGCAGAGCTTCCGGTGTTTGCCGCAACAGGGCGGTGCCGAGGGCGACATAGCCTACAACAGGTGAGTATGTGGTGAATGGAGCAATGCAGTCCACTTCGTATTTATGCGGTTTCGTGTCTCATATACTTGCAGGAATAACTCCGATGATATTGCCATGCACAGGCATACCTTTCGCTCTCCGCCCGAGTTGTACGGAAATGCCAAGAATAATGGCACTGGTTATCAGCAATTTGGAATTAGCGTAAGTTTCAAAACTAGAATAAGCAGCAGAAATGTCGACGAATGTGACTTTTGACGTCACCTGCAGTAAAACTCCGTAGCCTTATTTTATTTATACTCGTAACTGACCTTAAAAACTCACACTACAAATCATTCATTATGTCAGTTTATTGGCAGCCAGTCAGCGCAACTTCTGCTACGGTGCTAACAATTCAACAACTCTTATTTCAACAATAAATCATAATTTAAATATTGATTTTACCAACGCTAACTATGCTTAAGTTACTACATTTTTGAAATAATAATAAGCACGAAGAACATTTTAATAGCACTCGCATTTAGTGTTGTTCAAAGCTATCACAGGGATTTGGTTAAATGAATACCGGAAATTTGGTTATTTATATTAGTGACGAACGATGCCAATGGCTTCATAGTAACGACGGCTTACTCACAAATGTGGCAACCAGAGACATCCGAATCAAACTGTGGACTTTAGTGACTTACCAATATTTCTGTTCAAACTAAATGGAGCACTCCTAATCCATTGATCACTGTTGAATTGGGGTTTAGTCGCTTCTTAGTTCTATATGATTTTTCGAATAGATCCCGGTTCCTATATTAGAGACCAAACTCAGCTCTTCAAACAATAAGAAGCCTCAACATTCGCTCGAACTCAATTACCTTTGAACATAGACAATTTATGTACTTCATAAATAGTTTGTTTGTTGACTATAATAGCTGTCTAAATCAGCGAGTGTGAAGTAACCGGTGCTTGTGATCGGTGTCCATCGTAAAACTACCGGTGAATTAATTTGTCGACATATCATTGGATGTCAAAAAGTCCCTGCTAAGCTCATTAGTAATTTATATGCTCAAGTAGATACCCCAAATTTTAGAACTCATTTTAACTATTCGATTTCCACTACGATACATACGAGTTTTCTTATGGCAGCATTTAGAGCAATTAAAAGGACTCGCTAGAGCCTGTTTCCTATATTCTTCTCCACCATTCCCCAGTAATAAATTCCTGTGGCATACTCGTATCATACACTTCCGGCAGTAAAACTCTTTAACGCATATTTTTGCCATACTCATACAAAATACCATGGAAAATATGGGATTGCAAACTGGAGAGTTACTCGCTCATAACTGTCATGGCTCGAGAAGTGGTTACTGCAGTTCTACCCATACTCCTGGAGCCTGAAAAAATGCCAATACTATTTCGTGATTATCCTCATTCTTCAGAAGCTTTTCTTAAAAAAAAAATTTGACTCTACTGAAAATGGAAATGTATTTTGATAACAACGGCCTAGAGTTCTCATTATCTTTAAGGCACTCGTTATAGAAAGAGTCTGGAGATAGTTTTATCTTCTTAGTATGTGGATTAAGGGAGTAATGGGCCGATTTATATCAAGCTATAGAAAATTCAGGAGAGAATTTGATAATTATTACTTAATGGAAGTAATAAGTTTACCCTAAGTCAGCTTTGGATGAAGCTTCCTTAAATGTGACCTTTTGAAAAGTGGTTTGTTCACTTCACACAAGGATCCTTGAAACTGAGTGCAATTAATGTGTGATTAGAAAGGAATTTCATGAGATGTCATAATTGCAGATACCTGCATAAAATGCATAATAATTGATGGCTTACAGTTCTGATAACACTTCCAGCGTCCCAAAGACTGAATAAAAGATTTCAATGTATCTTTTCTGTGTGAATAAATAAGGATGGTTGTGTTTCGTACCCCATACGGACAGATTTATTCCTCCGCAGAAGTTAGTTGCAAATGTTGCTAATGAGATAGTCATTCGAATGTCACTGTTTAGCTAAGCGAAGTCGAATCTCCTCCAGTCTTCTCTATCATTTTAGAGCCAAATGTCTACCAGATCCAACTACTTTGTGGAAGTTTTCAGTACTCGTACTAAATGGACTAACCAGGATATACTAACGGAGGTAACAGAGAACTTCATGTGACTATGTGAGCTAGGAAGGTGGTTATCTCTGAGTTTCTAATGATTTGTCTTGTTTATGGGAGGAAAGTGTGCTTTCTCCACACAAACCAGACAAAATCTCACTTAGAATCCCAGTTCTAAGTCGCGGATTTCCCCTCATTAAGTGCTGTTGTTGTATGAGATTTAAGATAGGCGAGTTCAAGCCTGTATATACCTAATATTCAAAAAGTGCCCGGAATTTGTCAATAAAACGAACCGCGCTTAAGGAGAGTGGAAATTTGTCAATAACACGAACCCCGCTTGAGGAGAGTGAAAATTGATTTGGAATTTTTACACATCACTTTCTCGGGTCGGCGAGAGAGAAACATTACATTCAGGGTAATATTTAGGGGAAAAAATAGGTACGAAATAGAAAATTGTTATGAATCAAACCCCATAGCTATGATAAATTCAAGGAGAGATAGCTCACATTGCTGGATTTCTTTGGTATGGTGGTTAACTGGGTGTGGTAAAATGTGACCTCACAACAGCCATGCCAAAACTGAATATTTGTAAAATCCCAACTACCCACTCTTTATTATAAATATTGGTTGTTTTAAACAAAGAGAGGACTAGGAAATTCCCCAGTCGCAATTTAATTGCTCTGATAATTTTATAGAACAATACAAAGAAGCCAAAGAACTTGGGAGCTACACCGGAGAAGAGAATATTGTTAGAAGTTGTTGAGAACAACGATATATTTTTGCGGTATTTTGATGTCTCGCAGAGATTGTTCCACTGCCACATTCTTTTCATGACTGCTCTTTTCTCATTTGTTGAAAATGTCCCTCATATTCCATATCTAAATACGAGTGTCTTGACTATTAGAAGGCTCTCGGACACACTCGTCGTGTGGTATCAAGCAAGCCACGTTGATTTTAATGCTCAAAGGAGTCAGTGTAGGGTAATGTCTAATAGACGGAAGTTGAAGTTGCCTGTCTATTAATTTCTTCCAGCTTTTCATGTTCTGGACATATCTATTTCGGGCGTTTTTCCTCAAAATGTTGATATTGTTGTTATGACCACAGAAACAGCAAATTGAAGAAATATTTCACACGTCAACTAATCTCCTCTTATGACTAAAGAAACAGCCAAGTTAAGAAAGATTTCACTCGTCAACTAATCTCCACTTTAAGAAGACCGCAGAATAGATTATCACTGTTATTTTACAGATACCAGTGTTCCAATAATTAATGATTTATAAAATGAATATGAATGACATTTTGGACGAGATTATTAAACGATCTGGTGATCATTTCTACATTAAGGCTCATTAAATCAAGATTATGCTTAACTCCTCGGTAGCAGATGATGCTTAACTCTTCGTTGTATCACAATGAGCCATTATGTGTGCTCAACTGTGCTTTTGGCAAACTGGGCGGCCACTCCTACTTAACCTAACCTCGATAGGAATAGTTGACCAATTCTCGAAGAAACTAATATTGAGACTACAATAAACTTTCGATAATTTTCAACTGAGGTTTCGAAAAGTTTTAAATTGAGTACAGAGAGTTTCCTCAGCCTCTCACCAGTGATATACAAAGATATATTTATAGAATTATACAAGAGTAACATAATTTTGATCATACAACTTAATATTGGAGGATTAACTATCAAGCAAGGAAATCAATTTGCATTTTTTGCAATGAACTCGGAATTTTCAATTTTATTTCCAATTAATCGTTGCTATTCGTTCTCCAACGCACTCAGGCACATCTCCGTTCGGTTACACGGGTACTTTTTAAGACAAACAAAACTCCTCGCTTGATAATGTGAGAAACAATATTTATTATAAAAGGACACGTTTGTACGTTTACACCCAAAGGAAAACACCTTTGTAACAATACAAAATATCTGTGCTTGATGTGTGTGGGAAACAATTGAAATTATATATTCGTCACACCCTTGGTGAAACACTAAGCAAGGGCGGCACTAACAATCAGAGCAAGAAGGGTAGCAAAGCTTTCCATAGTGAATTGCTCGCTGCGATAGACAACGTACTGTGTTTGGTAACACATACAAAGGACTCGGCATGCAAATGCATGAAACGACCGCAGACAGTAGCATTTCGGCTTCTGTTGGTAAAGGACTGCAAAGCAGAGAGTATATAAGGATATATAGAAGGGCAAGAAAAACAAAATAAAGTATAGAAAAGTTCGGTTCAAAGTTTGACAAATGGTTCTGCCATTTGTTAGTGAGCAGAATTACAATAGACGCAAAATGTTGGACATTTACCAAGTCTGTCCAATGTTCAATTTGGTGCCGGTGAACTACAAAATATGGGTGAGCATATGTGAGGCATATATATAATGCATATACAAGGGCGAGTAAGTATGAGGAAGGGAGGCTGCACAAAAGGACGTGTTCCGTGGTGCTCCTGGGAATGCACTTGCGAAATGCATGTGCGCATAAAATATTGTGCCAAATGCTTTTTATTGATTTGTTTTATTAATTTTAAAATGCGCATTTGTAATACCTCCCTCACCTTTCTTCTCCTTTTACAGGACGACAATCACTTTTACAACATTCAGCAAATGTTAGGCAGCAACATGCCCATTCACTACGGACTGAAGACGAAGAAATCGAATGGTAAGCAATTCTTAGTAGCTCCTAATTAATGCAAAGTGCTTGTTGGCGATGAGTGTGGAGGTATTTCGAGTGTGTTTGTGTTATCAGAAATATCGGTTAACAATAAATCATCGAATTTGTTGAGTTAGTTGTTATTTCTGTTTGCGCTGTTGACCTAACAACCACCCTCGCATTCCGCACGGGCAGGCAAAATGCCGTTATATACGAGTGCGGGCATGTGTTTGGAGTTGTTCATGCCTGCACTCCCACTTTCGCCTCCTCTACCTTTGTCTGCCACTTTCATCCAATCGTTACTTTCTTGCTATTGCAGTCGATTACTCGAATTACGCGGGCACACGTCGCTTGGGGGACAAATCGTGCTCGGATTCTTCTGCGGATGGAAGAAGTTCTGACAGCACTTACACCAGCAGCAGCGGCAATGGACCGGCTGTGGCTGCCGTTGGTGTGGCGACAAATGATCTTGCCGGCATCAGTGGGCGTTTTACCAGACAAGCCGGAAACTCGAGGTATAGTCCTTTAAATAAAAACATGTGGAAATAGTTCAGCGGCATGGTAGACACATAAAATACCCTACGACCCTCCAATGTACAAAGATGAATTATACCAGCTTTCATTCAATACTTTCTCATACATTCTCTTTCCTTAAAATACACTTAAAACATTAAGTGTAAAGTTTGTTTCTGAACTACTTCATGTCCAGACACCCGGACATATATTCATATTATTCACGCTTTCATCATTACAGATTCCCCGCCATGGATCGCATGGATTTGAATTCCACATACGTGCGAGTACACAAACCGCCCACATATTACCCCGGCATGGGTGCGTATGCGCACTTGCAACAACAACAATACCACATGAGTTCAACATATCCGAAAGTGAATTACACAATGCCAACAACACAGACCCGAAGAAGATCACATCAAACGCCGCAGCAAACACAAGAGCAGCCACCGCTGCACTACAACCAAAGCAGCAACCAAAGTGAGCCCTATCTACCACAGCAGCTCCAGAAGAGCAACACCTCAGCTCAAGGTTGGCACAAAACTCGATAAAAAATTGAAATTACATTACAATTTTTCCATAAACTCTTTCAGAGAATTTCAAGCAAACGGAAAATCACGGCAACTCACAGCTCAGCAACAATGCCAATGCCAATTTAGATAGCACCTACACCGTTTGCTCGGGCATGGCGCCACCTAGCAATGCTACAACAAAAACCACGCCAGCCAACCAACACAATCCGAACGCCAGTGCTGGCAACGGCAGCAAAAATGGCAACAGTAATCGCCGCTTTGTTAATGTGGACAAATTCATAATGCAAAGGTGAGAAACGAAGAGAGGGAGCATGTGTGAGTGTGTGCATGTGTGTGAGTGTTTGAATGCAATTTGAAGCAAAAGTTTGCCAAAACAATTTTTGTTGCCGACGTTATCTGCAAGATAATTAAAAAGTTTTAGATGTCGAAGTTCAGGGGAAGACAAACTTTAAACAAATGTTACCTGGAGCGGCGGCGCAGTTGTTGGCTTGGCATTTAATTTAATGTTTGCAAGCAGTTCATTGAACCAAACTTGTTGCATACTTCTAGGGACCGAAGTGAGGGAAAATCCACATACTTATGCTTTACATACGCGAGTGTGTTCCTATGTCTGTCAACATTAGTTGTAAGAGGTACTTTAAAGTTCACTTTTGAATGCAATCGACAAGCAATTGAAAGTAGACTAAGTGGAAAAGTTCCAAAAGAGAAATAGAAATGATTAAATCGCATGCAGAAATAGTGCAGATTGCAATCGCTTCAGCAGTGTTGAGTTGTATGAGAGACTTATATGTGCCATCAACCTACGTAACGAAAAGAGCAACCGTATAGTCTTACCATAGTTCATGTCGTGCAATATGATACATTGGAATTTTAAATATCCAAACTAAGTATAAAAATATAGCCTTATTACATAAATCCGCCTTTTTTGAGGGAGGTACCAATAAACAAGACCTTAGAAGTAAGACAACAACTCATGTTGTCTAATACACTATACTACTGCTATCTGGAAAATAAGTTTATTTGTTTATTTCAACTAAGGACAATGTGAGCAGATTGTACAAAATCACAGCCTACTTTGAGGGTGCTGAATTATTTTGTATTACAATTAAAACAAAATTTAAGAATTTATTAGTTATTTTCTTAGAAACGGGATCACGACTAAAGGCCCATTGAAGTTTAAGAATAGACATACTCGTGTAAATATGCTTCAGGATTCTTGAGAAATCTGTCAAGGGTTCTTCATGTCTTTCAATCTGCCAGCTGTGATATCCATGGCTTTCAATCTACACACTCTAAATTGGGAATTCAAGTAGGTTAAGTGTACGTACACTGTCTTCGATTACTCATCCCAATTAACATAAGTATTCCCTACAAATTCAGAGTGGATTCAAAATATCTCCAATTTTATTTGCATTTCTCTTATCCATCTTAGGTATTGTTTAAACATATATGAACTAAAGTAATTGGGAATTATTCATGGAGCAAGAACAACCCAAGAGCCTGCAGCTGAGTTAGTTTAGAGTGACTGTGTAGTGCCTAGTCATAGAACATTATAACGCAGAGTTAGCTGCGAGATACTTGGTCTTAATCTGAATATGACCTGATTGGAGTAATCTTGGGGTCTAGAAGCATCTTTTGAATCAGGAATTGTATTCGATTCCAGAGCTTTACCTTGTGGCTAGCTAGAGTCAGACAAGTACAAATAATTCACCATGGTTTCGCTTCATTCGCAATGATGTTGCGGCAATTATTCGGTTGCTATATTTTAACGACATGCAGGTAAATCTTGCAGTGCCCCATGAAAAAAAGGGAGATTCTTGCAATACCCTATCGAAGTCTTTATATGAAGTCGTTTCTTCTTTTCATTCCTGACATGTAAATTGAAAATATTTTCAAATGTAAGCTTGATTATTGAGAATCTTTGTGGGACAACGTCCTCTTTAACTTTTCCCAGAAGAAACTTTACTTGTACTTAAAGGATATAATGATCGGGAAAGGAAAGGGAGACAATCTGTGTTTTGCACCCTACGATTTCAATGTGATTCCTCATCAATGCTTCCCATTATGCTACGCAAACTAGCATGAAAACGCATTTGATTAGTGAGCTCATTGAAGTCTATCAACAGATAACCTCAGATAAATTGGAGCCCAATTATATTCTACAGTTATTGCATTCCATCCGATTTTTTTGTTTGTTTTTTCATTCTCATACTCTGATAATTTCATCTTAAACATATTAAAATCTTATCACATTGTAGCTCAATTTTATGTTGGACTACAAGTGTGTTACCCAATCCAAGTTTTATACATTGTATTCATTATCTTGGATCTATTGCCGTGCCTTGAGCAATATTCAAAATTAGTGTTTTTTTTAGTTTCCAGCAACAATCCTCCTTTCACTAAATGACCCTTCATCTAACCGAACATTCTTTGCTGAATTATTCACAACCTTAAATTGAAAAAATACTTTCCCCTTTCTGTTATCCACGGAAAAACTGAAACTGCCTAAACGCACAACTTGACAGCAAAATTACGCCAAATCATCGCCAGACATCGTCAGTTGACCCACATTTCAAATGTTTAGCTCCAGATTAATTGGCCGCCGGTCAACACAATTGTTATTCGACCATTATCAACAGCAAAACTTGGCTGGCGGCATGTCCAAAGCGTGGGCCGCACAACACAAGGAAACACACAAAACAAAACAGAACAAAAGAAAGAAGGAAACAATCACAAATGTCAAAAAATAGTAAAATTGACCTAAAAATGTGTTGAGAAGTGGCTCGTGCTCAGTTTAAAAATGCACTAAATCCAAACGCAACTAATCGTAAATCAACGGGGAATTGTTAGTGGGAACTTCAAGAACGAGTATGATTTAAAGTCTGTTACAACGCAACTAATTCTCTATACCAGGCAAGATGGTCTGACGCAAGTGACCTCCCGTTGCACTGGGGACATTTGCGTGTTTTCTTAGCAGGCCACAAAACAATTTTTACGTCTGCATGCGACTCTTTACGCCAGTATAACATTGGGAGGTTTATGAGTTTTGTGGTAGGGAAGTTGTGACTGGAAAAATAATAAACTGACCAGTTCAGGGAAGTGGATTTTAAATATTAACTAATTGAAATGCTGGACGAAAATACCAGGAAAGAAGAAAAGTCCTAAGCCCGTCCTCAATATCAGAACCTTGGAAAATATGATTTGTTACGAATTTAAAATTATAATCACCTACCACACAGTTCATGTTCGAAGAACTTTTTGCCACATCAACATTTAATAAATACTCGTATAATAAATATTTTATTAAATTTTATAGAATTTTAAATTTGTTTGATACAACGTATAATCCAACATTTTCTCTTATGTAATTGAGACAGTCCTGTTTATAATTTCTTTTGCCGTCCATATGTGAGACGAAACCAACTTCCTCCTTATCTTTGTTTATACGATGAGAATACATCCTAAAAGTATGCTTATTCAACACTTTTATATTACATCTATCTGAATTTTGGACACTGATATGAGTACATCTCACCCCAAAAGTATGCTTATTTTATTTATTCTATGTACTCAAAAGCTTTATATCACATCGCTGTCAATCTTCGAAACCCATATGATAAGAATTCCTCCCAAAAGTATGCTTCTTTTATTTGTTGCCACGCACTCAATATCTACATCAAGCATAGAATAAAAAATTACTCTTTGGCTGAATGGTTTTCTGAATAGAGCTGTTCTTCATTTTGAAACAATTTCACTTCTTCCATTTCAACAATTTTGTAAGAAAACTATAGATAGAAAACAATCAAAGTTGACGAATGCGATTCAGTTTAGCTTTGAGCTCCACCCATTAGACCTAACCAGGTTTCGGTTTACGTCATTAATTGGCAGTACACGCACACTTTTGTACTCTCTTTAACTGATACTGATGACTTAAACGAAGATTACGGTTAGCGAGTGTTCAAATTAATAGTCATGAATAAATTAGTTTAAAAAATATTCAGTGAAAGGAAACGAATATTCGTACGGACTCATAGATGAAGGCGGTGCACCCTGAAAGTCGATGATATGCTTACGTAATGTTTGACGCAATGGAGAATTAATTTGAGGCGCACTAGGATAATGCCTTCGCTCATTCTAATTGGAATCAGAATAAATGGTGCTATCTGCCATACCGTGATGTGCGATTTACACATAAGTGAAAATCTTAAGGGGACATCTGGATACACATTTTTAGCAGTAACGGTACCTATATGCAGAGGATCGCCCGATTATAGCCGATGAAATCATGATTGAAAAACTGCATTTGGTTTAGAAATTACTTCCATCTAATTTTTACAGATAAACTTTGTCACTAAAGGAATAAGGCAAACTAATTTCTGTTTCGAATCCCAACAACTTCCGCTCTGAATCACCTGGCTATATTTTATAGCAAATTTGATTACAAACGATTATTCTGTAGAATCAACATTAGAATCCTAAACTGGATGCAAACTAGTGCAATAGAGTAGTCTTTTCAACTAACGTATCTATTCTGGACGACTTGATGGGACCTGTAAGGCTTTAGCTTTAGCCTGAATATCGCTACAGACACATGGGCATTTACTTTTACATATGATTTCTACATTCTCCTAGAACAAATTGGAGCAGAACATAACCTGTTCCCAAGAAGCACCAACTTCAAATGTCATTTTGAATCTATCGATGAATTTATCATCATGACTTTAATGTGCTTTCATTGCCTCGGTCATTCTATATTTCATTGTTCTCGACCATTTTGAATCTATCCATAAATTATGTATGTTGGCTTTAGACTGCCATGAAAGGTTCATACTGAGGTGATAAACCTTTGTATGAATCTTTCATCGTTCTGCTTATATATCACTACCGATACCAGATACCTTTCTATTCTTCCTTATTTCTGTTATTGACTCCCAATCTAGATTTTCATTGAGCTTGCATAGTTTTATCTTAATCTTGTTTTATATGAAATATGCATTTCTTTTCTTTCTAAACCTGACTTTCCCACTTACTCGAAACTGGATTCGTCTTCTTATTCAATTTGTTTGGCATCCGCAAGACCTCTGCCTTATTAGACTTTATTGTCATTAAGAACTCTTGGGAATATTCTATATTTTATGTAGATATAGAATTTTTGGAACTGGTGTTCTCAAATCCACCTTTAACTCTTATAATTCTAAGACCAAGGGTGATATACAAAGTCTCAGCGCAGATTCAGACTCATTATAGAAAATTTCCTCATCAATATCTGATGAAAACCCTCACCGAGTGTATTTCCTGGAAACACGGTAGAAACAGTTGAAGGCATAACAGTAAATGTCGCAGTAAAGCCCATCAAATGAGAAGGACACTAATAACAAAGAAATTAAAATTCGGTCTGCTAATTACTCCAGTGCAAAACAGATTCCTCAAAACCACCACGTCTCCCACTACAAGTGGAAAAGTGTGTCAGCTGAAGCCAACGCCAAAACAAAGAAATGGCAGTAATTACCTCAGACTACGAGTATTTGAAATGATTTCTATACTGGCAAGCAAATCAACCTTTGGCTTTTCAAGAAACCCCACGATTTCGAAGAAAAGTGAAACCAATTAATTGCGCCGCTACTTTGATATGCAGAATACATTGTAATTTATTGTTAAATATGTATTTTCACATATATAAAATTTATTAAATCAACATTTGAAAGCATTTAAATATTTGCCATGAATCGACTCTTGTGTGGTACAATTCAATTGAATAACCAAATGGCAATCGCGGTCTGTTAAGGACTTCACGTATGAGTATTATGAACAAAGGCTTTCTCTCTTTCCAACGCGGCAGCCGTGGAATAGAAAAATAAACAAAAGAAACGGAAAAAACACAGTAGACAGGCACATACAGACATACCACAGAGTCACAAGGAAAACCGAAGGAAATTCAAATGGAATAAATAACAACAATACCTACACACAACCCCACCGCATACGCTCACAGCAAGCACCGCCAGAAGTCCACCTCAGTCGATTTACATTTCATGTGAAATTGAATAATGCTACCCCAACTGTCCGAATGCTCGTACATGACTCGCACAAGCTGCACAGCAGTGGGGATAGAGGCCAAGCACACACTAAGTGAGAGTCCTTTTTCCACCATTCTACGAGTATATGGAAATGAAGTAGTTTCTGGGTCTGCAGCTAGAGAAGTGGACAGCAGAGAACGGACAAACCGACAGTCTGCAAAGTTAAGCCACAACGAGTGGACGTTAATACCGAAAGCCGCTCTAACAGAGCCAACACAAGTTAAACTAAGCACCAAAAACACACACACTCACATTGTATTCAAGCACACACACACACACATACATACACACACACAGAATATTTAACAAAAAGTGCAAAGAAGAGTGTTACTAAACACAAAACAACAATACATAAAATAATCGCGTACAATGACCGTATTCATTACGCCAGCATTGCTGGCATGTCCTTTAACGAGGACACTTGCAACGCCAAGAACTTTAACACTTCTTAACTCGCATAAACGTTAAAGTTTTCAAAAACTTTCTCACAACGCGGTAGTCGAGTACCACCAATTTGTATACAACAAAAGAAACTGAAGACAAAGAATGCCGCATATTTGCAATAATTGCTGTTCGCTGGAAAGTACCCGCTCATCCTTGTACGCGGCCAAGGATTATCTGTGGGAAAAAGCGGCGAATACGCGGCCGGCTTTAGAAAGTGTGCCACGCTTTCTACGATTTTATTGTTGCCTGTGTTATCATTATCGACGTCGACGGAAATCGATTCCCGACACATTCGATGTTGACAATTTTATAGGGAAGGATACGAAGAATTCGGAGAACAACAATTTCATATGTGAGCCATTGAAGCAAACTGCGGAGGCGCTCACTACGCCCGTACTAATGCTTGGGGTCGGGCCGGATTTGTTGTAAGTTTGATGATGTTTCAAAAATGACATGCAAGAAGTGCAATGGGCAGACTAAAGAAAAATATGACAAAAAGGATCAATATAAGTTCAGATAGTAGCCACAGGACGAACTGTATTTCACGTAACAATTCCTTTAATTAAAGGCTATTGTGCTGGACTATTTTATTCAGCATTCAGATATTGTATGAAGTAAGTAAATTTACTACTCATCCTTTGGGGTGACGGTGATTTGTGTCGTGCAGTGCCTTCACATTTTTAGAGGCTCCACTGACTTTTCTCCATCTACTCATATACGGGCTAATTACGTACGAAACCCAAAATAAGTTGTTTTGTTAACCAAAAGAAAGAGAAAATATTTCCTTCCACGCCTATTTCGTCTAATTAACCAAATACTTTGTGGGTTTAATTCAAAATCCTTGAGCAACAGATGATATCAGACCTTGTGGTCCCCTATTATTTCAGAACTATTCAGACAAATGTTTCGAATACAAAAGAACTATGTTGCCTAGGTTAGTTTATCGTGGCAGACTGTCTACAGACCAACTCACTCAGACCATTATGGGTCCACTGTGATACCACCGCGTAACAACGCACCTCTGATTTACTCGTCAAACCATTTCTAAGTCCTAATATAGCGCAGGATTTGTGTGACCTTCGCGCCGGACACTTTTATAAGAGAATTAAAAGCGTATTTGCCTAAAGAGCCCACTCTGCTTCTAGCCACGTACAGTAGAGATGTTCCACACACTCTTCCTCCTCCTCATCCCCACAGCTTCTGCAGTATTCATGAGAGAATATTCCCAGCCTGAGAGCATGCTGCCGAATAGCCAATGACCAGTTATACCAGCCACGACCTTAGAGATATCTTCTCTCCACAGGCCAAGCAAGTCTCTAGATTTCCTCCTATTAAGCTCCGGCCAAATTAGCCTGGTCGTTAAGGAAAGAACTATTTAAGAGTACCGAAGTGACTCATTAGAAAACAAAGACAGACTTAACAACAATTTTATGGTTTCTAGCCTTATTTTTATAAAAGACGCACTCAGAGTTTTCGAGATGAAGGATATTTAGAAAAGAAAATGAAACTCAACGAACATTCCATGCTGCAAGATTTTGTTCAATTAAATTTATTTCAAATATTAACAGGACGAGGAGCATTGATGAGACTGGAACAAAATCGAACGAAATAAATACATTATTGAAGATGTCCCAAGTTCCGCTTCTGATGAGGACACAGCTTAATCCACACTGTCCTATGTGCACTATATAAATATAAGGATAATTCATACTACGAGCTGAGACACTTTGATCCACTGTATTAGCAAACTTGAACTGGAATTCGCAATGTGAAATGGCCTCTATAATAAATACGGTCATCATATGTAAACTGCCACGCCTATATGGGTATATAAATGAACAACATACTTCAATGGGAGCTACAGTTTACATTCGTAAAGTTCTTAGTTGCTTGAGAAATTGTCCCATGTACTCAGACTTCAAACTCCTTCACTGGCTGCAACGGAACAACACGATTTTACCAAAAGTGATTATTTGCCCATAAATGTGGGTAGATTGCAATCAAAATCCCGGTTCTGTACTGCAGCAGCGAATTGGAATGAAACATTTGCCCCTACACCAAGCAAAGTGTGAGTGAACAAAATTTCGTTCAAGTTTTGCATGAAACTTTATTGAAGAGTTCTTCGGCAACCTGAGTCATTACTGCTGCATTAACACTTCCTTGACCCTTGAAATGGATTGCTTACATTCAAGAAGTACCTCAACTTTTGTATCGATTTTACATCCTATACTGCGACAACGTTTCATGCCCCAAATAGAAGTTCGACTGACCTCATTTTGAGCTCACACCCCCACAGCGATGTGCCCCCAAAATTGCTCGTAAAGAAGTTCGTGGAAACGCTCATTTACGCATTGTAATAAACTTAATTGCTGCCTTCAGACTTCGCTGGTTAACTCTCTTAGTGCGTCCGTCTGACTGCAACGACACTGATAGACGACTTTAAGGGAGCTGCGAGTACCACGCAATGTCCATTAAACATGCTAATTTTTGGTTTTCGTTTTGTTGTTGTTGTATCTGCACAAATTTGAGTAATTGCGATTTTCATCCATTTAGGGACGCAATTAACTGGGAACGGGAGGAGCAGGCAAATCCGTCAAATATGAGTTCGCATGAAGTATTTTTCCCCCCAATAAAAGGCAAAACTATTATTAGTGGTTGAGGCGAATGGCGTTTTATATTTGCACCAAAGTCTGTTAATGGGCCAAAATAAAAGAAAATCATTGGAAGAGTCCAGAAACCATTTTGTTGATGTGATGTCCGCCGCCCACCTCGGGCATTAGGAAAAACGCAATATTGCATGTCCAACGCAGAGGCGCATAAATATCCAAAGTACTCGTACCTAGTATGCCACTAAATTCATTTTCATTTCATTCTATTGTAATTGACGCAGGAACCGAACTAAACGATCGGGAATTGTGTTCATTTCTATTTTTGAAGCTTTGCACTGTGAGGGTGAAGTCTCCTCCTTGCACGAGGTACGGTTTTTGTTTTTCTTTTCGACAGCGCTGGAGACCGTCTTCCCTCACTCACTCAACTGGCCCATACCCGTGATGATGATGATGATGATGATGATGGCTGTTTATGTTCGCTAGTCAATGGTGCTGTTGATGGCTGTCAATAAATAATTTCTTGTTTGCAAGTTGTCATGTTGACACATCTATTAGGGTCGCACCATCAGGGGCGGGCAGTGCTGCAATTGGGTTTATGAATATATTAAAATAATGTGCATTGCAGAGTTCATTGCACCAGTGCTATTCACTTATTCACTGAAAATGTTGAGGCAGTTGATGGGTGTGTGAACCACACAACTTTCAAATAATCGCGAGCGATGTCAGTGAACTTTTTGCACAACCAGACTTTAAAAGCATGTTTAAAACTCAGCAAAAAATCCTTAATAGGTGCGAAACGTTCTCCACGAAGAATAATCAGGGCTTAGAGAACAAGAAAACGTTGCATAGTTCGAGTGTTCCTTGCTCGAGGACATTCCCTGGGTTGATGTCTACATGTCGCGTACAAGAATCGATATGTGGCATATTTATTTATTTATTTCAGTCTACTGATAATTAAATCTTACCGACTATGAATACAGATTTAATTAAATGATATAAAGAGGCTTAACCTAAAACGATATTCATCTATATTAAAGTTTGATGAGCTACCATACTTATTACAAAGGCGAATACACCTATTAATAGGTTCATTTGTGGCATAATTAGTTTTATAAAATTAATCATCTACAAATCTCTCATTTCAAAGGATTCTAGTGCCTTCATACAATGCAAAATGATTTGATAGCTGTATACATTTAGTCCTGCTAATACATGATACGCAAACAAAATGGAGCTTACAATTCTCCTATCTTCTAAGGATTAAAGACCTAAAAGCTTGCGTCTACTATCGTAAGAAGAAAATCCTTCCGGCCAATACATTTTTTTGAGCGCATATTGTTATATTTTTTTGGACTCCTTCGATGCGACATGAAGGTTCGTCATAAAAAGGGCTCCAAATAATAGAACAATATTCCATTATGCTCCTAACAAGCGAGACATAAAGTGCCTTTATGGTTACCTGCGTCTTTGAAATTTTGAGTATTTCTTTTAACAAAGCCATAAAATTGTCTCTCTTCAGGGAATTCAGTGAAGCATCCTTCTTTTCAAGTTTATAGCTTGAGAGAAGATGTTTCTCAATCCCAGCATGATTTGAAACATAATCAATAATATTATCCTCTGTTACAGAAGGCGCAAATGACGAGAAGTGTAGCCATTTCATTTGAACAGTTATGTCGAGTTTAGAGTTAGCATTAGAACCAACAGGAACCAATCCCAGCTACGCTGAGAAGGCAGCAAAGCAGAAGGTGTGGGCGGACGTATTGCAGAAGAGTCGACATACTGTGGTACCAAAGAGGATTCATATATAGAGCTCGCATGACGAACGAAATTATTGTTGACTACTAGAAAACCCCTCGAACAAAAATACACGCATTGCATCTCGCTTCCCCTTGCCGCTCAGAGATTTTTCTGAAATCGACTTCCCTTCCATTTCACAAAATTTTTAGTGACTCAATCTCTATGTTTCTATACTCTTTGGTGGTACTTTAGAAGTAAAGAAAATTAAGAGTGAGAGAAGCAGCAGACGCATGATTAGACTTGGGGACAACCTTCGCCGTAGAGAGAACTGTTGCGTTAGACACTTTTGTTGCTGTGACAAAACCGGTTTAGGTTGCTGTTGTTGTTTTTGCACAGCGGTATTAGCTCTTTCACTTTGCACTTGCTGTGGTAATTGAGAGTTCAAAGAACACAAATGATCATTTTTTGCTGTTTTTCGACTGGATGGAGGGGGCGAACGAATAGAATTTCGGCGCGCCGTCGCACAGTCTTTACAGCGGAACTGACTATCAGATTTTTGCAAGTAATCCAGATCAGCTGCTAGGACTCTCACACATTCCATGTGAAAAAATTCGTTTCACTTCGCACATTCTATTTTAGGCTGACCTCGATCAACCTTTTCAACACACACGGCATTTTTGTTGCGATTGCAAATCAAAAGTGTCCAAGTAAAACGAATCGCCTTACTCCCGCACAAAGCAGAAATAGAGATTAAAATTTTCACGACACAGAGGTTAGTGTACAACACGTGCGTATAGTTCGAGCACTTATTTAATCCTTCTTCAATAGGCCTCATTTCTCCAGATTATAGATTATATTGGCAAATTACAGGGTACAAGACTCACCCTCCGGAAAGAATTCGCAGTGACATAATAAAACAGGAGAAAAGTGTGTTATTTTCGGCTGACTTTGGTGAAGTTTTTTTTGGTGTCGTCTCATTATCGAAGCACCATTCTGAATCTTGTCGGCTGGTATTCTTGTGAACCGCATAAAGCCACTTCCATCCAGTCATGCGTTATCTTAGATCGAACTGAATTGGGTAATTGAAGTACGTCTCCAGCAACCTATTTGTTCTTCTTTTTGAACAAACCTAAGATTCTTCGGAACAAGGCTCAAAACATCAACTGAAACGTTGCGAACAGGTTGGTGAGACAAGTCAAAATGGGAGCCTGAGAGCTTCAATGATGATTTGGCGTCGCCATTTGTATTTGTGTATATCAGTGGAAGCTGTTTAAGGACCACCGAACAAAATTTTAGGCACTTCTTGTTATTTTGTGTAGGCTTTTTATAAATATCGAGGTTAACATTATCGATAAGACTGACCAAGGAAGTTCTCCACCGAATGCGAGGCATAACTTGAGGCAAATCTTCCCTTGATATTTCTACATACGATTATTATAAAACTGTAAGAGAAACCTTCCACTCAACTAACCACACCACACTCAAGCAGAAGTTTGAATATTAACCCAAATCACTTTCATACCTGAGTACAACTGATTGGATGTTCAAAGACTTCTACAATCTAAGCAGTTATTTTAGAACTATAAAAATATGATAGAACAAAAAACAATTCTGTCTGGAAATCAATTTAGACTTGATTTTACATTCACAAGATTTATTATAGAAAATTTTAAAAACAAAAATCATAATATTCTGTTAGAGAATTTCCAGTATTCACCGATATATTTTATATTTTAGTAACAAATCGTCTCAAACACATGGAACAATTTTAGCAACTCCTGATACAACAATGCAACCGGAAATTGGATCGAAGGAAGCAACACCCACTTCGGCGAAATCATACTCTTACTCACAAAAGTCAACTGCATCAGCGGAATCAAGCATTAGCGGGGGTAAAACTGACGGACACCAGGCAACCTTGGCTGAAGGCAAAAGCGAATCAATCGAGACCAATATCAACTGCAGCACCCCCACCACAACACTTAAAGTTGCTCTCAACGCGGGTGGAGACAACGCTTTGAACGACGAATCGCCACCCAAATGGTCCAGCGGTGAGGAAGTACTGGAAATAGAAGATCTCGTTGACACTGTCACTGATACAGCCATTTTGGCTGTTGAAAATAGCGTGGAAAGGGCATACTCAGAGGTATCATTCGAAAAGACAGGAAGTCTTATAAGTCTGCAAAGTAAAACCGAGAGCATACATACGCAATTGGACAGCTCAACACCAATGGTATCGAGAGCACAGTCCCTAAAGTCACTGATGATTGAAGAGGACATTGAAGGAAACGGAGCCGCAGAGCATGCAGGCGCAGCAGCTCTGGACAAGTTAAGTTCAAAAGTAATTGCATCGGATATTGACGGAGGCGATTCCAGTAATACCATAGATTCAGATCACTGTTATACGAAAACGAGCACACCGCTATCGGGCCGACGATCACCCACTATTGCGGAGCTTAAAATGTTGTCAAGAAGCAATTCCAATGGCAAGTCCAGAGAATCCCTCTACGAACACTCCACTTCGAAGCAAGATTCCGTCGACAACACCACTGAGACCAGTTCACATTCGAGCTTGCAATTCAACACAGCGTTTCCCACCAAGGCCCAACCGACGCCACAGATCAAGAAGGCGAAAAGCACACATCTCTGCAGAAAATCTCGTCGCGTCTCACCCGTAAAGCAGTCGATCAAAATGACACCGGTCGAGCCGTTCCCGACCACTTTGCCCCGCTTCGAGAAACCGCGCGAGGCTCTACATGAGACATTCGAACAACTCGGCTCCAGCAATTGGGAAGTCAATATGCTGGGGCTGAAGTCAATCGTGAGTCTAATACGCTATCATCCGCAACAACTCGAAAACGAGATGCACATGGCCTGCATACAACTGGCGCGGTCGGTTCGCAATTTACGTTCCCAAGTGGCACGGGCCGCCTGCATTGCGGCAGTCGAACTGTTCTGCATCAAGTCGCGTTGCTTGGAGCAGGAATGCGACGATCTGGTGTGTGCTCTGCTGCATCGCACTGCGGACACAAATCGCTTCTTGCGTGCCGATGCTTCGCGTGGTCTGGAGTCAATGTGCGATAACCTCATCCCAATTAAAGTGCTCAATATAATAGTGAACAAAGGAGCGGTGCATCACAACGCTTTGGTCCGTACGACATCGGCGAAATTGCTCCACCATCTGGCCGAGCGCCTAGGCTACGAAAAAGTTTACAGCATGTCGCGCGACAATAGAGACAAATTCTTTGTGACTGCAGCAAACTTATTGCTAGAAGGCAGTCTGGATACGCGCAAGTACGCCAAGGCAGTGTTCCGTGTGCTGTCGCAGCATCCCACTTACGAACGGCTGCTCAAGGAGGTAATACCGATGCGCACATATCGCAACGTGGAGAAACGGTTGATCAGCATCCATTCCGGATGAGGGGGGAATGGACGAGGGCGTGTTTATTAAGTTTAGCATACTTTTGAGAGTCCGTGTGTATAAATTGTTCATGGCTTTTATTTTGCAGCCAGTTTATTAATTGTCGTACTTAGATCGTTTGTAAACTAACTTTAGGCGTAGTGATCATTTATCGAATATATACATAGATATATACTTACAAATATTTTAAATTTAAAGTCAATAAAATATATTTTGGTTTTCAATTTATATCAATATGGAATGATTGACGATGATGGCTTGTAAGTGGTTACAGACTTGGGTGACTGGGCTACGGAACAATTGCAAATGCAAACATGTTGCTTCACTTCACTTTGATGTTCAGATACGTGGGTTAGCGAAAATGATGTGAAGTAGTGTTCTATGAATGGCATTATGCATGAAATTATGGCTTCCTAATTATGTGCCTAAAGGAATATATGCGGAGAGGTGCAAGCCAATTTAAATTGACACTACAATCCGTTCTAAAACCGTCCTGAATAACAAAAATCGGTTCAAACAAGAATCCTTAATTTCTGTTAAGCCTTTTTAAGTGACGAGTAGAATACTAATTTGTAGAAGTAATTCAGTTTGCACTTTGGGGCGGTTCGAGGAACCTGAAGTGAAGTGGCTGAGGAACATTGGATAAAGGGTGCAAAGATGAGTGGGTGTCATTTTTTCAGACCTAACTAAATTGGTTTAGAATGAAGCAAACCAAAATTCTGTCTAAATCTACTAATTTTGAATCACTCTTCAGAGAAAAAGTCACCACGCCTACGAGAAGGTTCATACGGGTTTGAGGTACTGACCAATCAAACTATTTGGCATTTTTTATGAGTACTCAGAATACTCTTCCACGGACCTATGTAATGATATTCTAATCGAAACATCATGAACATATACCTTAAAGAACGGCATTATTGACTGGCTTCGAGTGAGCTTTTAGTTAGATCTGTTCCCTTTTATGCAAAATGTATACAAATTACGTTTTATTGTAATTGTGATTTATTTCTATAGTTGCTTCCGTAGTTACTTTCCTGCGATTATAAAATTCCTATGTTACGCCAGAGTCTAGATCTGTTGATCGAAGGACATTCACAAATAGTGTGATTTGCCGCTTCACTATCCAATGTATTTAATTTCGGCTGAAACTAACTTCAATAGGTGGCAGTACCTTATAGGATATCCCGTAGGGATACGACGAACCGCCCTATTCAGGTTTATGAGCTTTTATGATGCAACTCCTGCTCCACCACGTTTTGTTTTTGAATTCCCGATGACGAAGAGAATTTTGATGCTTACCATTTCGTGCCATTAGACAGACCGCAGAACGGTTTAGGATCAATAAATAAAGATACAGCTCCGCTCTCAGTCATCAGTCCCCAGTTCATGCCACTTGTGCACTGGAGCTCATCGCTACACTATGGAGCTGTTCTATCGACATTTATTCAGAAGTCGGATGCTGTTATAGTCTCCTAAAATAGTACAATATATAAATACAGTTTTAGGTAATAATATATAAATAAAGTTTACGTTCATATACAATAGAAATTGTATTATAATCACACGTTTCTGGAATAGGTATATTCGAGCATTTATTTTTATTATAAAATCCAAACTTGATCAACACACCAAAAACCATTTTAAAGAGACGTGTTATAGTTTGATATGATGTTGTAACGAAATATGAATAAAAATCAAAATATTGCTTTATACATGATTGTTTAGTTGGAAGATTTTCATTTTCATTTTTAATTATATAAATTTCATTAAAAATATAAACTTGATAAACGTTCAAAAAACGCCATGAAGATACATTTCTGTATATATTCTTTTATATATATATATTGGAGTTGTAATTGTAACAAAATTTTACCTACTGCTACGACGATTACCAGAATACATTTATTTTAAAAAAGGCCCCGACATTTAAACTGTATAATAAATAAAATATTAATGATAAATAATCAAAAAATTAATATGATAAATATATTGATTATAATTTTACGCGTGCTTAAGGCTTCCAGTTGCATATCCATACTAGTTATTGCTTTAATGATTATCTTAGTAAAGGACATTCAATACTTTCATCCATTATTTTATCTAAGTGTATATGGCAACATTTTCATAAATACGCAACTGCTGATTTGGTAAGGTGGCAGGCATGATCAACAGTTTTATATATATAGAAAACTAGATATAATTTTTATATATATACTAACGCACCAAAGCAGATGGTTCTATATAAAAATTTACATTTTTTTAGGATAATGGAGAAAACTAAAGCTTGCAAATATAATAGCAATGACCACCGATACGGTAGAGCAGGTCTCTTTAACTTGAACGACAATTATCTTCCATCCAGTGAGGGAAAAGCAAGCAACAAATAGTATATTTAAAGTGCTCTTAGCGATGAATGCATGACAAAATAAAAATTGCTGATAATGGTTGAGCAAAAAGTTTGACGCAGTGATTATGTTTTGATGGAATTTGCATTGTTTTGCATGGAAAAAAGGAGTGTATTACTTAACGAGAGTATAAAATTCATCAGAACAGGTCTGGCGTTTAGACGCAGACTAAACATTACATTCACATTACTTCAAGGTGGTTAAAAGCCAGAGACAGGCAATACACTGCATTTATGTTGGTCAAGTCAACCAACAAATGCTTATTTTTACATTATCCAAGGTGATCTTTGTTCTCGAATGAGCGTCATCTTGCTCATAATTATATATTTACATATCTTATATAATTAAATACAGCTATAAATATATAAGACATTACTTATATAATTATAAAAGAGCAAATTTTTGACGAATGCAGGGAGCCAGTCGCTCACTGTGTCTTTTAGTGTATTAGCCATACAATTTTAAAAGTTGTACCAGGCATTCTGATTTATATAAAATTTGCATGCTTAACTTCCAAAGTGATTTCCAGGTAGTTTAATACCACAACAAAATAAATAATTAAAAAGACAAAAAATTTAGACAGACTTAAATTTCGAAAAAAAAATCCATTGCATGTTAATGTTACTTTGTTATCTGCGGGAATTGTTCCGCTGTTCTGAGCGGCGGTTGCTGCCGCCATGATGACGTCGCTGATAATCATTGCTATGGGAAATGTGTGAGTCGCCGCCACTGCGTCTTGACACATCCGGTCGTTGGTATGGTGACATACTTTGATACCGTCTGGATTGAGTGGATGGATGTTTTGTGATGTTCTCCCTGTTTTTGGAGCCAGAACCACCCGTAGTCCTTTCCGAAAGACTATGTTTAAATGGATTGCCTGCCTGTGAGTTGTCATTCTGGTATGCACCCCGTTGTATTGCATTATCATAACCACCTGCACTGTGACGGCTGTTGTGGATCTCAAAATCTGCTGGAACGGTACGCCGCCGCTGTTGCGGTGATAGATTGGAGCCTTCCTGAAATTTGATTGTCAGTGTTTTGCGGAAGAGCATCAGTCCATTGTATAGCAGCATAGCATATGGCAATGAGCACTTATGCACGTACACCACAAACCCGAAGGTACGTTGTTTGCCAATGTTATCTTTGGGTATGCGCACAGACTCGAGAGGCCCCGCTTGTAAAAATATCTCGTACAGGATTTCTTCCGTAACGCGTTCATCCAGATTAGCACAGAAAAGTGTTCGGGTCTCCTCACCGTCTTCCTCTTCACTCTCGTCATCGGAAAATTCTGATGGCGGTAATTGTGGCAATTGCGACAATAGCGGATGCGGCATTGACGTAGGCACTGAATACTGCAGGTACTGCATTTGCAAAGTAGCATTTATTTGTTGCATCGCCCAATTATTATACATTATTAATCCACAAATTCCGTATTTACAAGAATATTTATTAAAACTGCCAAACAATATTTTCTAAAATGTCAATTTAGCGTTCATGCGAAATTTCGATTATCGAAAATTCTGACACAACCAAAACACAAACGCGCTACCTGAATGTCAAATCAATTTATGACAAATCTATTACTTTTTTAAATAATTCCAAAAATATATCTTTCTGACATGACAATTGTAATGAAAATTCACAGAAATACAACTGATATTTGTACACTAATATATAGTATTCGATGAATAACTTTTAATTCGACGCCCTAAATTTGCTTAGTAGGTTCTTAGTGTAGGAACCCTAATAGGGGCCCGATTTGTGGACTTGTTTCACTTATCATTTTCTTTTTATGAACGGCAAACGAAACAAAAGTTGTGCATTTTTGACTATGTATGAGTATATGTATATATTTCCGGAATTTTTTAATTAATGCTGCGTTATCTAGTCAAGAATCATATATTGTATATCTAAACATATTCATCAACTTAATATGCTCTCAAACCTTCTTGATTCTAGTAAGATTTTTAATTCTAAAAATTTAGCTAGATGATGCGTTTGTTGCTACTTCGAATATTATCCTAATTCAATGAATTCTGCAGGACAAGAGGGACGAACACGAGCCTTCCAAAAGCATGGATTCAATTAAATTCAGAGGAAATACTACCGAGTAACAATTCAAACTCGCTTGCTCATATATGTACTTACTCTACAGATCTGTACAACAATTCTCGTTTGATAACAGCCTATTTTAAACATATAATAATAAGTGACTCAAAATCCGTACTCTTAAATCTAATTGAAAATTTATAAACAAAAATCAATTACCTAATTGGTGTATTAAAACTTAATCTGTATTAAAGTTGCTTAAAAAAATTTACAAGTGAATACATTTTATAAAAAATCAACAAGAGGCATGCAAAAAAAAAGAGCAACAAGATTAACTTTCAGAACGAAACATCCAACAGATCATCAGTATCATATACTCTCTGATCAGAGCTTAGAGAGTTGATACTTTGATCTTGAATACGCTTATTAATCTCCATTTCTTCATCACAGAATTGAGAATTCATTGATAAATTGATAGCGTTCGAGTCATCATCACAGAGACCCGAATCAGAATTTACTGAACGGAATAGCTTGGGTGAGACATCACTTTTAGATATGTGCAAGCGTTTTGGAATTGGTTCGTTATCTTCAGCATCGGATATTATGGCGCATATTGAGGCAATGCGCTTACGCTGTAAGCGGCGGGTTTCTTCAGTGATCATTAACCAGTCACGAGGTGGTGAATCCAGGTTCGGTAATGGATTCCAATCGAGCGCATGATGGACATCAGCATGTACAGTCAATAAGATCGGGTTACTACATAAGAAATTAAACCTATGCATTATTGTTGTTTTATTAAAATTTTTCTTAAATACAACCTATCTTCTGGAGTAAGTGAACTATCCTGCGGAGTGTTAGATGTCCGCTCGCTGTAATATTAATTTTGTTTGTTTGGGTGATTAAATAGAAAACATTTTTACCTTACCTGATCATAGTCGAGTTACGTACATCTCTATATAAAGACGCAATATCTGCACTCTCCTACAATGAGTTAAAATTATTATATACTTTTCTGCACCACCAAATTGTTCATGGAAAATAACGTTGCGAAATAATTTAACTACATAAAATATAAGCAAAACCCCCGACTTACATATAGGCGACGGCTGCTCACTCTTGTGGATGGTTTCATAAAATAGTTCAAAGCCCCAAACAGGCACATCATACCCATAGCTTTCACCTCTTCAAGGAATTCAAGCATGATTAATACTATAGGATTGACACAACGACCGCAAATGCCGACCCAATCAGGCAGTTATTATTTCAAGATTATACAGCTAATTTTATACAAAATCCCATCGAGTTTTTATTAGTCGGCAAAAAGTTTTCGAAAATCTGCTCTAAATATTTTTCGTCGCGATGGAATTTCGGTTGCGATAATGACACGAGTGCTTAGCAACGAAAGAAAATTTACATGATGCACAGTTTTTAACTTGGCCAAAATAAAGTACCGTTTAATAACGCACAAGGCAGCAACCGAATTTTCAAATTGACCCCACATAAGAACGATAATTGTTGCATTCATCAGCTAAGAATCGGACACTACGCTTTAGGTTATTAATTATGTTTGGAATATTGAGGGAGAAAACTGGTAGTAAGCTATTATAAATGAAAGATTAAAAAATATATATACATATAAGTAGTTCATATCTTGGACCAATGAGTCCGATTGAGAGAATGCAATAAAATTCAAGTAAAGAAGAAAAAACCACCCACCAACACGAATAATTTCAGCTCGTAGCAAGCTTTTGCACTCACCCGAAGTACGATAGCTTCGCTCTCATCGAAGCTGGTCTCACTTTGTTCTACGGATTGTTGGTAAGCTGCCAGCACTTGACGCATCTCCCGTAGCTCCATGCCATTTTCATAAAAACCTAGTTCTGAAATCAAATATTATACACAAAATATGTAATTATAATTTAAATATAGTTTATTAAATCTGCTTGATTACCGCTCAATAAAAGTTGCAATTCCTTTTTTTCTGCATTATCCATTCGTTTCTTGGTATTACGGAGTTCCATTTTTTGTTAAAAACAGTAATTTACTAAATTCTATAACAATAAATAACTGAACGTCGGCAATCCTTTTCAACTTCACTGCTGCAAATGATAAAGATCCCACATATGCACTTAATTATAATACCGCAAACATAATTCCCATTCCCTTTTACTTTAACATCAACTAACGGTACCTTAAGAAAAATATGCAGCAAGTCACGGAACAATTTCCATAGACTAGCAAACGAAATTACAATTTTAGTGTAACGGAAAAAAACACTGCCATCTAGAAGTGAAATTGAAGATAAAGAACAAAGGAGCGTCATCTAACGGCTGCACAAAAATGTGTGTGTGTGTGTCACCGATTCATACATATATTTTCTATTCTCATTATACTGTGTGATTTCATCTTTTCAACCGTTGGGCGTCATCATCGTCGCCATAGTTCGTTGTGAAAAATTACAGAAAATTTATAAAAACTAATTGAAAAATAAATAAAGACTTATGGGAGATTCGTTGGAGAACGCCGACACTTCGGTTGAGGCTGTTTCTAATGTGACAATAGTGGATTACACGGCTTTTGCTAATCATATACGCAAAGCGGTCACAATTCTTTTGTCGGAGGAGGATGTGGTACCACAGGCGTTGAATACAGCGTTGGAAGATCCTGACAATAAGGAGCGTATAAAAAAGTTTCTCTCTGATCCGCAAGTGACGGCTTTATACATTCAACGTAATTGCGTCAAAGGTATGCATAGAAAATAAGTTTTATCATTGGCGAAAAAATTTTCTTTCAATTTGGAAAAATCAATGGTTTCTCCTGTGTCAGTGATGTGGTAAAAATGGGTAACGGTTACTTTTGTTACGACAGTAGTAGTAGGGTTTTTAAAAATATTCAACAATTAAATATATTGGTGTTTTATATTTATTTGGGTTTTAAGAAGAAAAATTCAAGGATGTTATCCATTGTACACATAAGTATATATCTACATACAGGGCTTCTTCAGTTAGATTTACCGCATTATTTCAGATGTTTTTGGGAAGTCGCCGAAGTATAATATCCGTGCCCAAGAAGGTTGGACGAATTTGCTTCCCGTGAATATGAATAGGTTTCAAATATAAGTGTTCTTACTGTGATTCGATGCAAACTGCATTATGTTCTACTTTCCCAATAAAAAAATTAATAGCGGCTGTTCTCAGAATAATCACTTTCAAATAGAAAATCATTTGAGGAATAGTATTTCCATGGTTACACAAAAATTGTTTTTGTACTGAAAGCCTGCAGTTTCATCCTCTTAAATTGCCCCTTCCGCTCTTTTGACGACAATTTTAGGACTGATAATAATTTAAATAACATAACCAGTAAGGAATACTAAAATGAAATTATAAAATTGCATATCTTAATAATTTATTCTAAGGTACTTGGTGTAAATGTTCCACATATTGATGTGTACACATTTATACATCACCAACTCGAAACAGGTTTTATTTTCCCACAGTTCCTCTTTAAAATGTCATTCGTGGGCTGCAATCTACTACACAATTATTACAAAGTTCAATCTACTACAATTCAGAGCTCATACATAACCTCACATAATGATTGTTTACCGGCAAAACAAAAGCAGCTGATTTTTGTTGATTTCCACATATATACACGCGCATACACACGTTCGCCCAGTTGTTATACACATCACTTTTTCACACAATTACGTTCGGTGTATTGACATTTTAATGCGCAATACCTGGGCTGGGAATGAAACGGCCTTGTGGTATAGCATTGAGTGTGGCATTGAGTGCGGCAATGAACGTGGCATTGATATCAAGGTTTATTCAATGCCGTCGTACGCTTGTAGCGAATGAGTGTGAACTTGTTCAAGGAAATATTTTGTGGTCAAGGGTAGACCTTGTGCGAATAAATATTGAAGGTCTTTTTAAATGAATGAGATACGGTTGGTGTGTGGGTACGATGAGTATTTTGCAAATGTTTTTGTTATTTTATTATTTGCTGATGAGCGTGTTCTGAACGCCGGTTACTATATGAGAAATTATAATTTTCATTTTTTTTTCTTTAATTTATTTCGTTAGAAGATGAAAATGAGCAACCGACAGAGGGTGAGGAGGAGAAGGAATTTGTCACTTATCAAATTAGCAACGATGTGCATTTCACTAACAGCCGCATGGCCGCTGTGGCTTGCATTAAACGCAGTTTGTTCATTGAGGCTGACAAATCGATTCACTCACAATTGCGCTTAATTAACTTTTCGGATGGTTCGCCTTACGAAACCCTGCATGCTTTCATCAGCAAAACCTTCGCTCCTTACTATAAGTCCTATGTCAAGGAGTCAGGTCGCGCTGATCGCGATGGCGATAAAATGGCTCCTTCAGTGGAGAAAAAACTAGCTGAACTGGAAATGGGTCTATTGCATTTGCAGCAAAATATTGACATTCCAGAAATCACGCTGACGGCACATGCCACTGTGAATTCAGTAATACGCAAGTGTGCCGATGAGAATCGCAAAGCGAAAGTCCCAGATTTTGGGGACAAAGTTCAGGATTCGTCTTTCTTGAACACCCTACAGAACGGCGTTAATCGATGGATAAAGGAGATCAAGAAGGTGACCAAGTTGGACAGAGATCCGTCATCTGGCACGGCTTTGCAGGTAAATCTTTTGAATTATAGTTTCATACTTTTTTTAATCACCTCTATTCTTATTTTAGGAAATTTCCTTTTGGCTCAACTTGGAGCGGGCTCTTTACCGCATTCAGGAGAAGCGCGAGTCGCCGGAAGTGGTACTTACCCTGGACATACTCAAGCACGGCAAGCGATTTCATGCTACCGTCTCTTTTGATACAGATACTGGCCTTAAGCAAGCTCTGGCCATGGTTGCCGATTACAATCCTTTGATGAAGGATTTTCCCATCAATGATTTGCTCTCTGCAACCGAATTGGAGAAGATCCGACCTGCTGTGCAGCATATATTCTCGCATTTACGCAAAGTGCGAAACACAAAGTATCCCATACAGCGATGCCTCAAGCTAATTGAGGCGATTTCGCGCGACCTATCACAGCAATTGCTTAAGGTCTTGGGGACACGTCGCCTTATGCACATTCCATTCGATGAATTTGAGCGTGTGATGAATCAATGTTTTGAGATATTTAATTGTTGGGACGATGAGTACGACAAGTTGCAGGGCTTGCTGCGCGATATTGTCAAGAAGAAGCGCGATGAACATCTGAAAATGGTGTGGCGTGTATCACCTGCCCACAAGAAACTGCAAACTCGCATGGAGCATATGCGCAAATTCCGTAGGCAACACGAACAATTGCGTACTGTTATCCAACGTGTCTTGCGTCCTAACAAACAGTCTTTAAACAATGACACAAACGGCGCCGATACCAAACAGCCACAGAGCTTGGAGGCTGCCGATGCGAATGCCATTGAGGAGGTGAATTTGGCTTACGAGAATGTCAAGGAAGTCGATTGCTTGGACATTACTAAAGAAGGTTCGGATGCTTGGGAAGCGGCTGTAAAGCGCTACGAAGAGCGCATCGGTTAGTTGAGAATTGAATAAGAATTAATGTTACATAAAATAAGATATCGCCAACCCTTTTAGACCGCGTCGAAGCTCGGATTACCGCTCATTTGCGTGACCAATTGGGCACAGCTAAAAACGCCAATGAAATGTTTCGCATTTTCTCGCGTTTTAATGCGCTCTTTGTACGGCCTCATATACGTGGCGCCATTCGTGAGTATCAAACTCAGCTGATACAACGTGTCAAGGATGATATCGAGGCGTTGCATGAAAAGTTTAAGGTAGGCTGCAAAGTTTTTAAAATTATTCAAATACGAACCTTTCTTGTGTCGAGCAGGTGCAATATCCTCAGAGCAAAAGCTGTCGTCTTTCCACTGTACGCGACTTACCCCCAGTCGCTGGCTCTATTATATGGGCACGGCAAATCGATAATCAACTTACCATGTATTTGAAGCGTGTTGAGGATGTTTTGGGCAAGGGTTGGGAGACCCATATCGAAGGACAGAAGCTGAAAGCTGATGGCGATAGTTTCCGTGCAAAACTGTCCATATCGGAAGTGTTTCAGGAATGGGCGCGTAAAGTGCAGGAGCGCAATTTCGGTAGCACTGGTCGCATTTTCACCATAGATGCGACGCGTTCTCGTTTTGGGCGTAGCAATATTCTGAAATTGCGTGTCAACTTTTTGCCGGAAATTATCACTCTTTCGAAGGAAGTGCGAAACATTAAAAATCTTGGATTTAGGTGCGTTTTATGAATTTACAACATACCATTGTTTATTATTTATTATTTTTATAAACTAGAGTACCATTGACAATTGTTAACAAGGCACACCAAGCCAATCAAATTTATCCCTATGCCATTTCTCTGATCGAAAGTGTGCGCACCTATGAGCGTACATTGGAAAAGGTAAGCGAAAGAGTTCTTGCAGGCTGCATTTTTCGAAACTAACACGCATTACGCACTATGCGCGCAGAATGAATACATTTGTTCCTATCCAGTGTCCCCACTCACATAAACACACATAATTCTCGTACACTTTGTTTCATTGACACTATTCTGTATGGCTAATTTTTCTTTCACCATATTTTCGCAATTATAGTCGTGCAGTTTTCATGTCATTTATGTATAAATTGTGGCGAAATGTAGTTTTCAGCAAATCCAACGGCAACATGCACTCACTTGAGATGGTTTAATGTCATGCACTAAATGTAAACAGAGTAAAAATAATTGATGTATTCAAATTTGTTTTTAGTCTGAAATGGCTCACAACTTCTCTTTAAAAAGTTCTCCATTGTATTTTTCAAATCTTCTCGTATTTGAATAGATTAAATGAAGTGAGTTTATATTATATAGAGCCACTGCTCTTATCATTCCGTCGTAACGCTTTATGGGTATTCGTCTGGTGTATGTATTTGTTCCTTTGTGCTGTTAGCATATTACATATTGGTTATTTTGTGGAACTGACAATAATCAAGGTTTCCGTATATTAGACCATTTCATCACATTGTATGTAATAGTTACAGATACTCAGCCGTACAAGGTGTTAAATCCTTGGTGTGGAACAAATCCCTTACGCTTTCTGTTCGGAAAAACTTTCGAGTATTTTTCAATCCCTGATTGAGATTAAGAGAATTAAATTTGCATGCCAGTACCAGCTGTTTTGGGTCTGCCTACTTATAAGCTACCAACATTGAGCTTCTTTTTCATGATTATTTCGCATTGCAATCCTTGGCCTATAATGAATTATTTGTGTATCTGAATCGTTTCTTTAGTGTACTAACGTATCAGCTTATCTTGGGTAACGCTTACTACCCTTTTAAACTTAAATAAATGCTTCTTGATACTCCTGAAACTTCTGTCTTTGGCATGTACGCTTTGCTTTCATTCTCCCCATCAACATTATTCCATTTAAAAAGAAAGTTGTTTTAAATCATTCTTCTTCTTAGCTTCCTTCTAATTTAATATACTAATTTACTTATTTATTATTTACTTAGACACTCTCTTAACACTTAAACCCCCTTAACACATATTTCCTAATAACAAAATTAAAAATTCTTTTTAAATCAATTACACACAATCGAATCAAAATATGAACAAATCCCCCTTCTCTTTTATGCAGCTAAATAATAGGACATTAGCACAAAATTCTGTATTCAAGGTAGTGAGTGTTACGTCTATCAATGTGTTCCATTTTTATTAATATTTACATTTCAATTATTTTAATTAACATTCGTACATTTATATTAAGGTTTATTTTAGTGGTTTCGTTTAATGTGAATTATCGTTTGAACATTTTTGTTTCTTTCAAGTGCATGCTTTGAATTTCACTTTTTCACTCCACTCCTTGTGAGATTTTGTTTTAATGCTTCTGCCTTTACGATATTCCCAGATTGAGGAGCGCGCCAGCATTGTTCCACTCGTAGCTGGTCTGCGTAAGGAGGTGCTGAACTTGGTATCCGAAGGTATTGGCTTGGTTTGGGAATCCTACAAACTGGATCCATATGTGCTGCGATTGTCCGAATGTGTAACCCAATTCCAAGAGAAGGTAAAAACTACACTCCTTTCATTGAAAGCTTCCTAAACCTAGAATATAAACTGTTGCTTGTGAACAGGTCGAAGACTTGCTCGTTGTTGAGGAACAACTCGATGTAGATGTGCGCTCTTTGGAGACTTGTCCGTACAGCGCGGCCACGTTTGCCGAGATACTATCGAAGATTCAACATGCTGTCGATGATTTATCATTGCGTCAATATTCCAATTTAACTGTCTGGGTTACTCGCTTAGATGAAGAAGTTGAAAAGAAGTTGGCCATGCGCTTGCAAGCAGGTATACAGGCGTGGACTGAAGCCCTTTCAGGTGATAAAAAAGAATTGGATTTATCCATGGATACAGATGCACCAGTACAGCCTACACACAAGTTGGGCGGTGAACCACAGGTGAAAGGATCTTTTCTAAATTGTCTCTAGAGATTTAATAACCATTTTCCCTGCGTTTAGATACAAAACGCAATTCATGAAATACGCATCACGAATCAGCAAATGTATTTGTATCCTTCGATTGAGGAGGCTCGCTTCCAGATTATGCAGCAACTATTTGCCTGGCAGGCTATTGTTACCTCACAAGTGCGCTTGCAGAGCTCACGCTACCAGGTTGGCTTAGACAAGCCTGTTTTGGAGACCTACCGCAAACTGTTGACCAAGCTGCCCGAAGGTGCCATTCTAAAGAACGCTTACGGAGCCATCGAGCACAAAATGAGCGAAGTACGAAATTATGTGGATGAGTGGCTGCGCTATCAGAGTTTGTGGGACTTGCAAGCGGACACTTTGTACGGTCGTTTGGGTGAGGATGTTAACTTGTGGATTAAATGCCTGAACGACATCAAGAAGTCACGCACCACCTTTGATACTTCGGATACGCGACGTGCTTATGGCCCCATCATTATCGATTATGCGAAAGTGCAGGCTAAAGTCACGCTAAAGTACGATTCCTGGCATAAGGAGGCATTGGGCAAATTCGGCACTCTGTTGGGCAATGAGATGACCACCTTCCACGCAAAGGTGTCGAAGTCGCGTACTGATTTGGAAATGCAAAGCATTGGTGAGTGGGATATGGTAATTTTAAAGGCTTCGACTTTAAAGGTTGTTTCTTCTGTCTGTTTTTCAGAGGCGGCCAGCACCTCCGATGCCGTTAGTTTTATCACTTACGTGCAGTCACTGAAGAAGGACTTGCTTGTCTGGGACAATCAGGTGGAAGTGTTCCGTGAGGCTCAGCGCATACTCGAACGTCAACGTTTCCAGTTTCCTAATAATTGGCTGTACGTGGATAACATCGAAGGTGAATGGTCTGCATTCAACGAGATCATCAAACGCAAAGACACTGCCATACAAACCCAAGTGGCCAGTTTGCAGGCCAAAATTGTGGCCGAGGATAAGGCCGTGGAGATGCGTACCACTGATTTCTTGAACGATTGGGAGAAGAATAAACCCACTGGTGGCAAGATACGACCCGATGATGCTTTGCAACAACTGCAAATGTTCGAGAGCAAGTTTACTCGTTTGAAGGAGGAACGTGACAACGTGGCTAAGGCTAAAGAGGCATTGGAGTTGCAAGAGTCCGCCATACTCAACAACAGTTCCGAGCGCATGAATGTGGCTCTGGAAGAGATGCAAGATTTGCGCGGTGTATGGAGTGAATTGTCTAAGGTTTGGACTCAGATCGATGAAACTAGGTGAGTAGCCCTCGAATTGTTGAAAGTATACGCGTTTATCAACTGTTTTCCTTTTCAGAGAAAAGCCTTGGCTTTCAGTGCAACCTCGAAAATTACGTCAACAGCTGGAGACCATGATGACTCAATTGAAGGAACTGCCAGCTCGTCTGCGTATGTACGAGTCCTACGAATACGTTAAGAAACTCATACAAAGCTACATTAAAGTCAACATGCTAATCGTTGAACTCAAGTCGGATGCTCTGAAAGAGCGCCACTGGAAGCAATTAACGAAGCAGTTGCGAGTGAATTGGGTTTTATCCGATTTAACTTTAGGCCAGGTATGGGATGTTAATCTGCAGAAGAATGAGGGCGTGGTAAAGGACATCATACTGGTCGCTCAAGGTGAAATGGCTTTGGAGGAGTTCTTGAAGCAAGTTCGAGAATCTTGGCAGAGCTACGAATTAGATTTAATCAATTATCAGAATAAATGTCGCATCATACGCGGTTGGGATGATCTGTTCAACAAAGTCAAGGAGCATATTAACTCGGTGGCTGCTATGAAGCTCTCACCTTACTACAAAGTCTTCGAAGAGGAGGCTCTCACTTGGGAAGAGAAGTTGAATCGTATAAATGCGCTCTTCGATGTCTGGATTGATGTGCAACGTCGTTGGGTCTACTTGGAGGGCATCTTTTCTGGCAGCGCTGACATTAAAACGTTGCTTCCAGTCGAAACGTCTCGTTTCCAAAGCATAAGCTCTGAGTTCTTGGCTTTGATGAAAAAAGTGACCAAATCTCCCAAGGTAATGGACGTGCTGAATATACCAGCAGTGCAGCGTTCACTTGAACGTCTGGCAGATCTTTTGGGCAAAATACAGAAGGCTCTTGGTGAATATCTCGAACGTGAGCGTACATCCTTCCCAAGGTTTTACTTTGTGGGTGATGAGGATCTGTTGGAAATTATTGGCAATAGCAAGAATATTGCGCGGCTTCAGAAACACTTCAAGAAAATGTTCGCCGGGGTGGCAGCTATTCTGCTAAACGAGGAAAGCAACGTAATTTTGGGTATATCATCACGTGAGGGTGAGGAAGTGAAGTTTATAAATCCCGTCTCCACTGTGGATCATCCAAAAATTAACGAGTGGCTCTCATTGGTCGAGAAACAAATGCGTTTCACTTTGGCATCGCTCTTGGCTCAGGCGGTGCAAGACATCAAACAGTTCCGCGATGGCAAAATTGATCCACAAAAGTATATGGAATGGTGTGACAAATACCAGGCTCAAATAGTGGTCTTAGCGGCTCAGATTCTGTGGTCAGAAGATGTTGAAGCCGGTCTCCAGCAGGCTTCTGAAAGCACTAATTCCAAATCCATGCAACGGGTATTGGGCACAGTCGAAGCGACACTTAATGTGTTGGCCGACTCGGTGCTGCAGGAGCAGCCTCCCTTGCGTAGACGCAAATTGGAACATTTGGTTAGTTAGATTTGAGAGGATGTATTACTAGATTTAACATGTGCTTCTTCCTCCAGATTAATGAATTCGTGCACAAGCGTACGGTAACTCGTCGTTTGCTCACTAATGGCGTTAATAGCCCGAAATCATTCCAGTGGCTGTGCGAAATGCGTTTCTATTTTGACCCTCGTCAAACTGAGGTAATTTGTTGACCAGGAACTGTTGTCTTCCTATTTCTCTAACTAAATTTGTTTAATGTATGTCCTCAGGTTCTCCAACAACTCACCATTCACATGGCCAACGCTCGCTTCTATTACGGCTTTGAGTATCTCGGAGTACAGGATCGTCTTGTGCAGACTCCGCTTACCGATCGTTGCTACTTAACTATGACACAAGCTCTGGAATCACGTCTCGGCGGTTCTCCTTTTGGTCCCGCTGGTACGGGTAAAACCGAATCCGTTAAAGCGCTTGGCAATCAATTGGGCCGCTTCGTGCTCGTGTTTAATTGTGACGAGACATTCGATTTCCAGGCAATGGGACGTATTTTTGTGGGCCTCTGTCAAGTCGGCGCTTGGGGGTGCTTCGACGAATTCAATCGTTTGGAGGAGCGTATGCTTTCTGCTTGCTCCCAACAGATCCAAACTATCCAAGAGGCGCTTAAGAATGAAATGGACAGCAATAAGGAGAGCATCACCGTAGAGTTGGTGGGCAAGCAAGTGCGCGTCTCTGCGGATATGGCTATTTTCATTACCATGAATCCCGGCTATGCTGGTCGTTCCAACTTACCCGATAACTTGAAGAAACTTTTCCGTTCACTGGCCATGACCACACCCGATCGTCAACTTATCGCTGAGGTCATGTTGTTCTCACAAGGTTTCCGTTCGGCCGAGAAACTGGCTTGCAAAATTGTGCCCTTCTTTAAATTGTGCGATGAGCAGCTTTCTAATCAGAGCCACTACGATTTTGGTTTGCGTGCCCTAAAGTCGGTATTGATATCGGCTGGCAATGTGAAACGTGATCGCATTATGAAGATTAAGGAAAATATGCGTCAACGTGGTGAGGAGAACATAGATGAAGCCTCTGTGGCCGAGAATTTACCCGAGCAGGAGATTCTTATACAATCGGTGTGTGAGACAATGGTACCGAAATTGGTGGCCGAAGATATACCGCTGCTCTTCTCGCTGTTGAGTGACGTGTTCCCGAATGTGGGCTACACACGCGCCGAAATGAAGGGACTCAAGGAAGAGATTCGCAAAGTGTGCCAGGAGGATTACTTGATATGTGGTGAAGGGGATGAACAGGGAGCTGCATGGATGGAAAAGGTAAGAGAGGTGGAAGGAAATATGAAGAGGTGACATTCAAATATTTTTTGATTAAAATTCTATTGGGAATTACTTCTCCTTTCTTAAGCCACGTACACATCTGAGCGTGAATGGGAATGGGGCACATCGCACCCTCAAAAATTCCTTCATGCTCAGGTATGATCATGAAAGGGAGACAAGTTTCCACGATAGTTTTTATTTAAAAGGGCGTAGCTTGTACTCCACAGAAGTAGGCTCCTATAAAGGCATATTTTCATTGTAGTTGTTGTACTGCTATAGCTAAACTTTTCCTAATTGCATTACTTTATTCTTATTTCAATTTGTAAAACACGCATTCAAACAAAACGTTGAACATAAATTCATTAAAGGGATTCGGTGAAACCTGGGTAGAAAAAGTAAGATCCACAGCTTCTATTTATACTCTTATTTTAACAGCATCAGCTTCATAAGCAAGTTTTAAGGATTTTCTTCTTGCTTCTTTTGCCTCGTATAGTCTATAAACAATAATACAATTTTTCCTCTCACACAAGGTCCTGCAACTTTATCAAATCTCCAACCTCAATCATGGTCTCATGATGGTGGGTCCTTCAGGGTCAGGTAAATCGACCGCTTGGCGTACTCTTCTAAAATCGCTCGAACGCTTTGAGGGCATGGAAGGTGTAGCTCATGTTATCGACCCGAAAGCCATTTCTAAGGAGGCACTTTACGGAGTCTTGGATCCTAATACTCGTGAATGGACCGATGGCTTGTTCACGCACATTCTTCGTAAGATTATTGACAATGTTCGTGGCGAAATCAACAAAAGGCAGTGGATTATATTCGATGGTGATGTCGATCCGGAGTGGGTGGAGAATTTGAATTCGGTGTTGGATGACAACAAGTTGCTTACGTTGCCCAACGGCGAACGTCTATCGCTGCCACCAAATGTGCGCATCATGTTCGAGGTGCAGGACCTGAAGTTTGCCACTTTGGCTACTGTGTCGCGTTGCGGCATGGTTTGGTTCTCAGAAGATGTTCTCTCGACGGAGATGATCTTTGAAAATTACTTATTGCGTTTGCGTCATATACCGCTGGAAGATGGTGATGAAGATTTTACTGGCATGGTTAAACCTGCGTCCAGCAAGGATAAGGAAGATGAAGTTTCGCCGTCATTGCAGGTACAACGCGACATTGCTTTGTTGTTACAGCCGTACTTCTCGGCCGATGGCATTGTTGTGCGCGGTTTGGAATATGCCATGGATCAGGAGCATATCATGGATTTTACGCGGTTGCGTGCTTTGAGTTCACTCTTCTCCATGCTCAACCAGGCAGCCAGGTGAGTAAATAGGCACAACTCTATTGTGGATATTGCCAAGAAGTGGTTCCGTGTTTTTACAACATAATCCCAATAATCTCAATTTGAAGCTTCAGGTTTTAATGGGAACATTCACATTCGAATAAGACCATTAACATTACAATGAGATCATTAGCATTCCAATGGGTCTGTTCACATATCAATGGGAACATTCACATTCGAATAGGATCATTAACATTTGAATTGGAATATCCACATTCCTATGGGATCATTCACAATCCATGATAATATCGAATGGGAATGCTGATCCGTATTCCAATGGAAATATGGTCATCACTATTTGAATTCCTTTCCAGTTTAGGGAATATTCTTTATAGGATTGAGTTTCCGCTGTAAATTATTATTAAACCATTTTTTTTCGATATTGCAGAAACATTTTGAATTTCAATTCCCAACATCCCGACTTCCCCTGCTCCATGGATCAGCTGGAGCAATATATACCCAGGGCCTTGGTGTACTGTGTCTTATGGTCGTTTGCTGGCGATGCTAAACTCAAAGTCCGCACTGATTTGGGTGACTTTGTGCGCAGTGTCACCACCATTCCGCTGCCCAGTGTATCTGGAGTGCCGATAATTGACTTTGAGGTGGGCATGAATGGTGATTGGGTGCCCTGGTCCAACAAGGTGCCTGTCATTGAAGTGGAAACGCATAAGGTGGCTGCACCAGACATTGTGGTGCCGACACTGGACACTGTGCGTCATGAATCGCTGCTGTACACTTGGCTGGCAGAGCATAAACCTCTGGGTAAGTTTTGTGTATGGAAATTAAAAATTTTAAACTTAAAATAAACTGTACCATTTTATCCAGTTCTTTGTGGTCCTCCTGGTTCGGGTAAGACTATGACTCTTTTCTCGGCTTTGCGTGCTCTGCCCGATATGGAAGTGGTCGGCTTGAATTTTTCGTCCGCCACCACGCCTGAGCTGTTACTCAAGACCTTTGATCATTACTGCGAGTACCGCAAGACGCCCAACGGAGTGGTGTTGTCACCAGTTCAGGTATCTATACTAACTTGTGTAATTTATAGATTTTTCTCACACACATCTTAAATTTTTCGACTGCATAGATTGGTAAATGGCTGGTGCTGTTCTGCGATGAAATCAATTTGCCGGACATGGACACGTACGGCACTCAGCGGGTGATATCTTTCTTGCGTCAGCTGGTTGAGCATAAGGGCTTCTATCGTGGCAGCGATCAGGCTTGGGTCTCGCTCGAACGCATTCAGTTTGTGGGCGCTTGTAACCCGCCCACTGATCCAGGACGTAAGCCATTGTCGCATCGTTTCTTGCGTCATGTGCCCATTATTTACGTGGACTATCCTGGCGAGACTTCACTCAAGCAAATTTATGGCACCTTCTCACGTGCTATGTTGCGTCTAATGCCCACTCTGCGTGGTTATGCTGAGCCCTTGACAAATGCCATGGTAGAATTCTATTTGGCTTCACAGGATCGCTTTACTCAAGACATGCAGCCGCATTATGTTTACTCGCCACGTGAGATGACTCGGTGGGTGCGGGGCATCTGTGAGGCAATAAGGCCTTTAGATTCCTTACCTGTTGAGGGGTTGGTGCGCCTTTGGGCCCATGAGGCGTTGCGTTTGTTCCAGGATCGTCTGGTCGACGAGTCTGAACGCCGCTGGACGAACGAGAATATTGACGTCGTCGCCATCAAACACTTTCCTGGCATTAATCAAGAGGAAGCCCTGGTTCGTCCAATACTTTACAGTAATTGGTTGTCAAAGGATTACGTGCCCGTCAATCGGGAAGAGCTGCGCGATTATGTACGTGCTCGCCTTAAAGTCTTTTACGAGGAGGAACTTGATGTGCCGTTGGTGCTTTTCGATGAAGTTTTGGAGCACGTACTGCGTATCGATCGTATTTTCCGTCAACCCCAGGGTCATTTACTGCTGATCGGTGTGTCTGGCGCAGGCAAGACAACGCTTTCGCGCTTTGTCGCCTGGATGAATGGATTGTCCATTTTCCAGATTAAGGTACACAACAAGTACACCGGCGAAGATTTCGATGAGGATTTGCGTTGCGTGTTAAGACGTTCCGGCTGCAAGGGCGAGAAGATCGCTTTCATTTTGGACGAATCGAACGTGTTGGATTCCGGCTTCTTGGAGCGCATGAACACCCTGCTGGCGAACGGTGAAGTGCCCGGTCTCTTCGAGGGTGACGAGTACACCACTTTGATGACTCAATGCAAAGAGGGCGCTCAACGCGAGGGTCTAATGCTAGATTCCAGCGACGAACTGTATAAATGGTAAAACCGATTCATTTGCTTTTTATAATTTTCGCTTTTAATGACATTTGTTTTTGTTCGTATCAGGTTCACCCAACAAGTCATGCGCAACTTGCACGTGGTCTTCACCATGAATCCCTCAACCGATGGTCTTAAGGATCGTGCGGCCACTTCGCCGGCTCTATTCAATCGTTGTGTGCTCAACTGGTTCGGTGATTGGTCCGATTCAGCGCTCTTCCAGGTGGGCAAAGAATTTACCACGCGGGTCGATTTGGAGAAACCCAACTGGACACGTCCCGATTTCTTCCCATCGGTGTGCCCCCTAGTTCCAGCGCAGCCGGCTCATCGTGATGCTGTAATCAACAGTTGCGTGTATGTGCACCAAACTTTGCATCAGGCAAATGCTCGCCTGGCGAAACGCGGTGGACGAACCATGGCTGTGACGCCACGCCATTACTTGGACTTCATACACCACTTTGTCAAGTTGTACAACGAGAAACGCAGCGATCTGGAAGAGCAGCAATTGCACTTAAATGTGGGTCTCAACAAAATCGCCGAAACACTCGAGCAGGTGGAGGAGATGCAGAAGTCGCTCGCCGTGAAGAAGCAAGAGCTACAGGCGAAAAACGAGGCTGCCAATGCCAAGCTCAAGCAAATGTTCAAGGATCAGCAAGAGGCTGAAAATAAGAAGATACAATCACAGGAAATCCAAATACAATTGGCTGATCAGACGGTGAAGATTGAAGAGAAGCGTAAATTTGTCATGGCCGATTTGGCGCAAGTGGAACCGGCCGTCATTGAAGCACAACAAGGTAAATTCGTCGTACGAAAGGGGATAGGCTGAACGCGAGTACAGGGGACTGGAAGAAAACGTTGCCTTAAAAGTGGCGGCTCTCTGTTAGGGTTTCAACGATAAGCGCCCTTACTTGTCCCCTAAAATTTATGTTTTATTTAATTGCCACATTGAAATTTACAATTTAATTTATAATTTGCCATTCCTGTAGCCGTTAGCTCCATTAAGAAACAACACTTGGCCGAAATACGCTCCATGGCCAATCCGCCGGCCGTTGTTAAGTTAGCCTTGGAATCGGTCTGTGAGCTGCTTAATGAGAACGCTGCCGATTGGAAGGCAATACGTAGCATCATCGTTAAAGATGGCTTCATATCGTCCATTGTTAATATGGAAACTGATAAGATTACGTACGGCAAACATTTTAATACTCCTATTTTTGTTTCCCTCCTCTTATCTACACTTACATTCATGCATACAAACATATGTACATACTTATATATCCACACACATATTTAGAGAATGTTTAATTCATGCAAAATTATATAATCACACCAATTGGCAGCTGTTTAACTCTGTATCACCACCTCAAATCAACACTACCAACACAGCATTTCCATTCTGCATATAGCCACCAGCCGCCTCAGTACATTCATCACATTTTCATGCCTCCGCCCAGCACCACTTCATGCATACGTTCTACTCCTAATCGCCATGACCAACAAAAGCCAGCCGCTAATTACTCTTGATTGCGAGTATTAATCAGAGCTTTCTTAACAATATCTAAACAATATTTGTTTATATTAACAATTAACTCAGATCTCAGGTCAGACCGTTTAGTTTTCAGGGGGTTGGAGGTCTCTTTATTAGTAGGAGGCTTTCTTTTTGTCAAATGTGTTACCTCAGTAAATGTTTGATAGATTGGTTTCGATTATAGTAATATGCCCAGCAAGCACATAGAGGAACACTTTCTCCAAGAATTATCAGGTTATTATCAAATTTTAAATAGTTAATTGCTGCTCTCTTTTAATAGTTAATTGCTTCCCCTAAGAATTCGGTCATGCAACCACTGATAATAACCTAGCAATTCAATCGGATATATATGCAATGCACGCGAAACTTACATTTGAATGCGGAAAAAGGTCCCGATAAGGAAAGTGAGATGACTTCCGAAATACTCATAAAATTTACCCACTCCACGTTCATTTATTGAGTCGTTCTATATAAATATGCTAGAAATATGCATCGCCCACTAAGACACTATTAGAAAAAACCCCAAAAAATTACGAATGAGTGGAATACGCACCATTCGCTGAAAAAACCCATTGACTATATATGTTTCACAGAACTGGAATGATTGCTGTAGTTAGCTTGGATTCAGTTATTGTTGCTGAAGAATTAATTGACTTTTCGGAAGAAATATACTGATGTCAAACTGGTTCCTTAGTGCATATAAATCCGATTTCCAATATGAATACAACAGTTAATCATTAAAATATGTTTAAATCTAAGAGTTCAGTAAATGATATTTTTAAAGTTCCGATTCAAAATTGTAGAACAATACTAATATGTGAGTATCTAAACATATCTGTGGCTTTGAGTCATTCGTGGAGCGCTCGGTCTTAAAATTTAAATTTTTTATCTTCTCTGTTAAAACTAGCAGTAATTTACATCGCTGTTAAAACGACCAGTAACTTATTCCTCTGTTAAAAGTACCAGTAACGTACATCGCTGTTAACCGCACAGACTTTCAATATACCGCTCTGTTAAATTTTCGGCTTGTGTCCTCTCTGTTAACTTCTCGGCTTGTGTGCTCTCTGTTAAATTTTCTGCTAGCACAGTCACTGTTAAAGTCGTCGCTGTTGAAGTAACTAGTCACTTTGGCCGCTGTTAATGCCATTGTTGTTGAAGTAGTCAGTAGTATCATTTGAAATACCCAATCCCCATTATAGAATGAAAGACCACACACACTGATATAAAGAAGATTTATGTCGTAACAACACGTTGGAGCATGCAAGATAACAAAACAATAATTAAATTAACATTATTTTTAATTCGATTAAATTAAACGGAGACAAAGTCGTCGAAAATATTCCAGTTTGAAACAAATGATTCCGATTCCACAAACTGAATACCAAAACTATTTTATGGAGTATCCTCATAACTATTTTCAATAATTATTAACCAGGAGATCTCGGTCTTAAATGTCCAATGTAACAGATAAAATGCATAATTTGTATGCGTCGGTTCAAACATCCATAATTAAAATATCGCCATAGACATATCGTGTCTTTCTATATTGCAAAATCTCTTGACAATAAACTGAATCTTCACATTGATCCTTGCACTGATGGATCCTATTAAAATTATGACAATATTCACTGTAGTTCAGAAGATAATTTTAATAGTTGAAGGTCAACCTAGGCTTTTATTTTATTTTTCTACAAATTAGAATTTGTTCTTCAGTGCATAAAACACTCTTTCAATGATATATTCTATGATTCGTGATTAAATACTTCTGAAGCAAATGTACCTTTCTTTCTGCCGAATGATTCGATTGAAGATAATATGATTCCACACTGGGATTTCGTGGTGGTGCAGATTGAAGGATATGTGCCAATTTTGTTATAAACAGAAAATTCCAATTATTTTTCTGCCAGTTATGTATCAGAATATCATCTCCAAATTAATCCTTTTCCTCCTGATGCATGGCTTTACTTAGGTCTTCAGAGTTTAGATTCTCACCTTATGATGATGCAGGGCTTTACTAAGGTCTTCAGAGTTTAAATTCTCACCTTCTGCTGATCCATAAATAATCATTTTGGATTTTTCATATTTAGATAATATTGATCAGTGCGGTTGGGAGATATCTTAAGAATTGCCATATTTTTTTTCTTATTCTCCTTGCCTTGTTCTCGTTCGTTTTTATATTGTTTTATAAAATTAGGTGCTGTTTAAATTGCTATTTTTATTCTTATACCTTTAATACTCCCTCAGTCATAGGGATTTCATCACATCTTGAATTAATAGCACGATATTCATTAAACTGAAATCTGTGTTTCAGTTATATTTGCACCATCAAAGAAATGAAAATTTCATTATCGTTTATTTTTACATTTTTTATACAAACAAATATTTTCTCCCACCAGATATCCCGAGCAATTATGCTTAAATACATTCCCCTGAATGCGACATTTATATAAATATCGGTGGGTCCGTTGAAAAGTATTCTCAGTCGGCTGAGGTGAATAGTTTCGAAATATTTATTTAAAATAATAGGTTTAATGAACCCTGAATGAAGAAAGACATTCTTAGTAAAGATTGGAACTCATTGATATCAAAGAGGGGTGACCTTCCAACAACTTGAGTTTGTGCGTCTACCCGATATATACCCATAACAAGAGCCAACTTCTCTCGTCAACACTGAACAAGTAGTACAAGTGATTTAATCGGAAGCTAAGGCACTTTCCGAAAAGAGGTTCGAATAAAGTTGATGCAGGTGCTATAATTTATGTACACCGTACTCTTTCCTAAATTATTCCCCTCTCTTCCTTAAATTATTCCCCCTCTCTTTCTTAAATTATTCCCCATTCTTTCCCAATGGACTACGAAATATATCCGAAAATGTTTGCGAACCTTGGACATCTTCCAGTTTCTCGCGTTTGAAATATTTAGGAATATTTTTAGAATTCGATCCGAGGTCATTTACAGATAATCTTCTAGTTTGTGATTCTTTGTAAGGTTGTCTGGAAGTCATCGAAACATTTTTGCACCAATCAGTTCGATTGTGAACAAAAACACACTTTCCGGATCCCGTCCAATCTGAGAGTTTTTCATCGGAACTAAAATAGGTTAAGTCTGCAAGAGAAAACAATCAATCATAGGTGAATAGGCGTCGATATCTGAGTGTAACAAGTTTGATATTTGCGATCCTGGGCGGCCCCAGTTCAACGTGAATTTTAATTTTTAACTTAAACCAATGCTAACTTAAACTAAACTTGATCAGTAACTAATTCTACTACCACAATTTAGCTGTTAAATCGATACGTAAGCAACAACTTGTCGAGGTGCGTACCATGGCCAATCCACCGTCGGTGGTGAAATTGGCCTTAGAATCGATATGTTTGCTACTGGGCGAGAATGCGACCGATTGGAAAGCGATTCGTGCAGTTATTATGCGAGAAAACTTTATAAATTCAATTGTATCTAACTTTGGTACTGAGAATATAACGTAAGCATGACTTAAACTATACCTATACTTTAATTTAAAAACCAACCAATTTATATATATATTTTTTTGCTGAAATAATTTTTAATTTTTTGTTGTAGTTTAGTTCAAATATTCTTTATTTCCTTAGCTTTTTTAGTTTGTAAATGTACAATGATCTTTAAGTGAATATCATAGTTTGTCAGGTATTCGAGAATACTTCCAAGTCCAAGAAAACAGTTCGAAATTAAGTAGGTTCAAGCAGCAACATTTGTAATATTTTTACTACAGTTGTACACAGTTTAAAGCATACCACACTCGGTTCTTTCGAGACACAATTGGAACAGAAGTTCGATGGGATTAACAATCGGGAACAAGAAAAATATACAAAACATAATTTAGAGGAATTGTGATCACAGAAAAACCAATTTTTGCATTGAATCTCGTTTCTTTTCTGACTAACAATACTGTTCCAAGCTTTATATACGGACTAATATGAAAAATAATACGTCGGTTGAGATCCTTGCCGTTTGTGGGTAATCTTCGGAAATTACTTCAGGCATGAAATCATCAGCTGCTTCAAATGAGGTGGTTAACAACTGATAAATCAGTCAATATCAGTCTAGTCTGCTCATTTCCATAGAACAAATTATTCTATAATTCTATTCTCTTGCTGTCTTCTATTTATGATCGATCACAATTGATCCTACTTCGGTTCTAAATTAGCTTAGATCATAAATAAAGAGAGGACTAGATTCAAGTTTTCTTACAGAGCGGAGTCATCTCTGCTCTGTTTCCACATCTTCATTTGGTCTGGGAAAGTGAATATCAGGATCAGTCTCGTTTTTAAATTTCATTCTTTTATCAGTTATTGTTTCAGAGTGTAATCTTCTTTATGATCATAATCGATCTACTCTCTTTCCACATTTTCATAGATCATGCAATTTGACTGCGAACGATAAGATCGGATTCGGTCTAGTTGTGTAGTGTGTATTTCATCATATGATCATTTGTTTCGGAGAGTAATCTGGTTCTTAATCTCTTATGCTTGCACATCTTCATAGATCACAGATCTAGTAAATTCACTCCTATTATAGGCTATTATCTAAGTACCGACTCAAATGGCTGAGTAATTCTATTACCTACGATCGTAGCTCTGCATGATAGGGCCAAAGCGACAAGTTTCCTCACGTCTGACTTCTTGCAGGACAATACGTAGAGCAAACTGGAATAAGTACTGTAAGTTTCTAAAGGACCCTCAACCACAAGAAAAGAGGTACTTGTGGGACACCATCGTTACTTAAATAACAAAGAGTTATATTTCCAATGATTCTGTTGACAAGTGGTATGAGGGAATTTTGGTATTGCTTCCCTATAAGTACGCGCCCATGCTCCTTGAATGGTGTTGGTCTTCTACATATTTATATTAGAACAATTTATTATTACTTTAAGGTTTTGGTTTATACTGTTTTGTGTATGAATACATTTATTTATGCTTAACTTTGCTTTGCTTGCATTCCATTCACTCTTTTTTTCTCTTTGAATTCCTTCCCTTAAATTTATGAGCCCAAATTTATAAACAAATTTTATAATTAATATTCAAAAACTAAAGCGATGAGGTGCGTGAGAAGATGAAGTCGAAGTATCTCAGCAATCCGGATTATAACTTTGAGAAGGTCAATCGGGCCAGTATGGCGTGCGGTCCTATGGTGAAATGGGCCATCGCTCAGGTATGTAGACCACAACTGGCAACTGGCTTTGTTCGGTTGTAGCTTCTATTTTATTCAATTGTTTGCTTCCTCAGATCGAATACGCTGACATGTTGAAACGCGTGGAACCGTTGCGCGAGGAATTGCGCTCGCTGGAAGAGCAAGCCGAGGTGAACAAGGCTCACGCCAAGAAGACAAAGGATTTGGTGGAGCAATTGGAACGCAGTATTGCTGCCTACAAGGAGGAGTATGCCCAACTCATATCGCAGGCTCAGGCTATTAAAACTGACTTGGAGAATGTGCAGGCAAAGGTGGATCGCTCCATTGCTTTGCTCAAGAGTTTGAATATTGAGCGCGAACGTTGGGAGAACACCAGCGAAACGTTCAAATCGCAAATGTCCACCATTATTGGAGATGTGCTGCTGTCGGCCGCTTTCATAGCCTATGGTAAGCAGTAAGCAGAGAATTAGTTGACTAAATTTTTCATTTGATCTCTTCCAAAGGTGGCTACTTTGATCAGCATTACCGGTTGAATCTGTTCACTACCTGGAGTCAGCATCTGCAGGCGGCTAACATCCAATATCGGGCTGACATTGCTCGCACGGAGTACCTCTCCAATCCCGATGAACGTTTGCGCTGGCAAGCGAATGCTCTGCCCTCGGATGATCTGTGCACTGAGAACGCTATTATGCTGAAGCGCTTCAACCGGTATCCACTCATCATAGATCCTTCGGGACAGGCCACTACCTTCTTGCTCAACGAATATTCGGATAAGAAGATCACCAAGACTTCATTCTTGGACGATTCGTTCCGCAAGAACTTGGAGTCGGCACTACGTTTCGGCAACCCGTTGCTCGTGCAGGACGTGGAGAACTACGATCCGATATTGAATCCAGTGCTCAATCGCGAATTGCGCCGCACTGGCGGCCGTGTACTGATCACTTTGGGCGATCAGGATATCGATTTGTCGCCTTCGTTTGTTATCTTCTTGTCGACACGTGATCCCACGGTGGAATTCCCACCGGACATTTGCTCGCGAGTCACTTTCGTCAACTTTACCGTGACGCGCAGTTCGCTCCAGTCTCAGTGTCTGAATCAAGTGCTGAAGGCTGAACGGCCCGATATCGACGAGAAGCGTTCGGATCTGCTGAAGTTGCAGGGCGAGTTCCGTTTGCGGCTGCGTCAACTGGAGAAGAGCTTGTTGCAGGCTCTGAACGATGCTAAGGGCAAGATTCTGGACGATGACTCGGTCATCACCACCTTGGAGACTCTTAAGAAGGAAGCTTACGACATCAATCAGAAGGTCGACGAAACTGACAAGGTCATTGCTGAGATTGAGACGGTGTCGCAGCAGTATTTGCCGCTATCGGTAGCCTGCAGCAATATTTACTTCACCATGGACAGCTTGAACCAGGTGCACTTCCTCTATCAGTACTCGTTGAAAATGTTCTTGGACATCTTTTCCACGGTTCTCTACAACAACCCCAAACTCGACGGTAAATCGGATCATTCGCAACGCTTGGGTATTGTGACGCAGGACTTATTCCAGGTATGTGAGGTCAACTCTTTTGGATAAGGACAAACCCTGTAACCCCTTCCCTTACCGTAGGTCTGCTATGAACGCGTAGCTCGTGGCATGCTGCATAACGATCGTCTCACTTTTGCTTTGCTGATGTGCAAAATTCATCTCAAAGGCACATCCGAACAAAACCTCGACGCAGAATTTAACTTCTTCTTGCGCAGTCGCGAAGGTCTGCTCGCCAATTCCATCTATGTGGAGGGTCTTTCGCAGGATCAAATTGAGGGCGTCAACCGTTTGGCGACACGCCTACCGCTATTCCGCAAGCTCATTGAAAAGCTGCGATCCATGCCCGAAATCGGCGCCTGGTTGCAACAGAGCTCTCCAGAACAATGCGTTCCCCAGTTGTGGGACGAATCGAAGGCTCTATCGGCAGTGGCCGGCTCCGTGCATCAGTTACTGTTGATTCAGGCATTCCGACAGGATCGTGTTATTGCCGCAGCTCATAATGTGGTCAACACAGTACTGGGCACTGATTTCATGCCCAACGCCGAGAACGAACTGGACTTTGGCGCTGTCGTCGACAAGCAACTCAACTGCAACACTCCAGCGCTGCTATGCTCAGTGCCCGGTTTTGATGCCTCTGGACGTGTCGATGATTTGGCCGCTGAACTGAATAAGCAGATTTCCAGCATTGCCATTGGCTCCGCTGAGGGCTTCAATCAGGCAGAACGCGCCATAAATATGGCCTGCAAGAGCGGTCGCTGGGTGATGCTGAAGAACGTGCATCTCGCTCCTCAGTGGTTGGTGCAGTTGGAAAAGAAGTTGCACTCTCTGCAGCCACACTCTGGCTTCCGACTGTTCCTCACCATGGAGATAAATCCGAAGGTGCCTGTGAATTTGTTAAGAGCTGGACGCATTTTCGTCTTTGAGCCGCCACCAGGTAAGACCATTCCCTCAGATTGCCCTTTAAGTATGATTCGTTATATAATTCTCGTGTCTTTTAGGCATACGCGCCAACTTGCTGCGCACTTTCTCCACGGTGCCGGCGGCACGCATGATGAAGGTGCCCAGCGAACGGGCTCGTCTCTACTTCCTGCTTGCCTGGTTCCATGCCATCGTGCAGGAGCGTTTGCGCTACGTGCCCCTGGGCTGGGCCAAGAAATACGAATTCAATGAGTCAGATTTGCGTGTTGCCTGTGACACGTTGGACACTTGGATCGACACGACGGCTATGGGCCGCACTAATCTGCCGCCAGAAAAGGTTCCGTGGGATGCCTTGGTCACATTGCTCTCACAGTCCATTTACGGTGGCAAGATTGACAATGATTTCGATCAGCGGCTCTTGACGTCCTTCTTGAAGAAACTATTCACATCACGCAGTTTCGAGGCCGATTTTGCTTTGGTGGCCAATGTCGATGGCGCTTCCGGTGGCTTGCGTCACATCACCATACCCGATGGCACGCGTCGGGATCATTTCCTCAAATGGATTGAGAACTTATCCGATCGTCAGACGCCGTCGTGGCTGGGATTGCCGAACAACGCCGAAAAGGTGTTGCTCACAACGCGTGGCACCGATCTTGTCAGCAAGCTGCTGAAAATGCAACAACTCGAGGATGACGATGAGCTCGCCTACAGTGTCGAAGAAAATGCCGAAGCAGCGGCGGCGCAACGTAACGAAGACGGACGTCCTTCTTGGATGAAGACATTGCATAACTCCGCCACCGCTTGGCTCGAGTTGATGCCGAAGAATTTGCAAGTGCTCAAGCGCACCGTTGAGAACATCAAGGATCCGTTGTATCGCTACTTTGAGCGTGAGGTAACCTCCGGTGCCAAACTGCTGCAGACCGTCATTTCCGATCTCCAAGATGTTGTGCTGATCTGCCAGGGCGAGAAGAAACAGACCAATCACCATCGTTCTATGCTGTCGGAGTTGGTGCGTGGCATCATTCCGAAGGGCTGGAAGCGTTACACGGTGCCAGCCGGTTGCACAGTGATACAGTGGATCACCGACTTCAGCAATCGTGTACAGCAGTTGCAGAAAGTTTCACAACTCGTATCGCAGGCGGGAGCCAAAGAATTGCAGGTGGGTAGTGGTGAATTTTCCTGCATTGACAGATGAATCAGATTTGCAAGAATGTTCTCTGTTTACGTATGTACTAAAGATCTCCTAGATACTTTTTTTCTAGATGTTTGAATCATCTATTCCAAATAGAATCAGTATTTATGCTATCCACTAAAAAATGGTGTCGTAGAATGCTGAAACAAAAGTTTTCAATGGGTCCTTGCACTTCTTTTAAAAACTGAGAATAATTCTTACTTAATGTACGTCGGTGGAAGGTAGTAACAAAGCTGGTTTTGTAGGCGTCCGTTAGTTAATCCTTATTCTCTCGCAACTTACCGAATATTTTCCAGTGGAAATTTCACTCATATTACTATAAAAGAAAATCCTTCTTTGATTCTCTTCCAGGTCTTTGATGTGTTCATGCAAAAGATATTGTTAATATTTGTTTGATTTGTATTTAATTTCGACTCTTTTCACGTTCTTTGCAGGGCTTCCCTGTTTGGCTTGGAGGTCTGTTGAATCCTGAAGCCTACATCACCGCCACTCGCCAATGCGTCGCCCAGGCTAACAGTTGGTCTTTGGAAGAACTGACTCTGGATGTGACTATCACAGAGTCGGGCATGAATGCCGATCAAAAGGATAGCAGCTTTGGTGTGACTGGTCTCAAATTGCAGGGCGCTCAGTGCAAGAACAATGAATTGCTGCTCGCCTCTACCATAATGATGGATTTGCCCGTAACCATTCTCAAATGGATCAAGTACGTTGCACATTTTCCATTTATACTTGCGTTTCATATTAACAAATCCCATTTTTTCTCTTAGAATAACAAATGATGTGCGTCCCAGCAAATTGACTTTGCCGGTTTACCTGAACTCCACTCGTACCGAGCTGCTGTTCACAGTCGATTTGGCCGTGGCAGCTGGACAGGATCCGCACAGCTTTTACGAGCGTGGCGTGGCGATGTTGACTTCAACTGCCTTGAATTAAGATGAAGGATGGAATATTTAATTAAAAACAACAGTTTTAAACAATATATTTATGAACTATTTAACCACAATTTATGCAATTAATCAACATTATATAATCAGATTTGTCCAGTATATAATTAACTGGTATTAACTGCCTCAATGCTGCTCCGCACTTAATCAAAATACGCAATTAAATTACAGTTTCAAAAATATGCAAACACAATAAAATATATGCAAATTGAATGGGAGACTATATAAATATATGACGGAGGCTACGCCTACTCAGCTTCTTCTACACGAGGGGGGTCTTAATGGAAATTTCTTCAATCCGGTAAAACAAATGTTCGTAGGATTAAAAAAGATAATTTGCTTTATGACAACATGGTCAACAATCAGGGAATGTTGTGAACAATTTGGGTGGAGGTCATTACTACTGTGAACAATGCTTCTTCTGACTTTCGGAGAGTCAGGACAGCTCAACAAATGTGCTAAGATCGGTTATGGGAATCGTATTAGAAGTGTGCTTACACAGAAGAACTAGAAATAATGGTCGAGTTTGTCCAGTAAGTACTGATTTCTGGAGAAACTTAAGTACTTAAGTACTGAAACGAGGAGAACGAGAAATCGCTCGTGTAACGAAATAACGAGATCTTCTATATCTCTATCAACAGAGAACCAATAGACCTGTTACCAATCAGCTTAAAATATAATATCAATGACGAGATTGCGCAAGTCGATTTTCAATACTTTTCGATGGGAAAGCCGCTTCATTGAACATTCCTTCCGAAAGTTGAATACTAAGCTGAAAGTAAACATTTGACAAAGATAGTGTGGGAAGATTTAATACATTTGGCAAAGAAAGTGAGAAGATTTCATACATTTGGCAAAGATAGTGCGGGGAGATTTCATACAATGAATCAATCCAACCAATAATCCCGCTAACTTTAGGATTCCATTTTACTCATCTGAACCTTTCAAAGTTTCAGTATATTAAAATCGAACTTTTAATTTGAGTTCCTTATATATCTCAACTAAGAAATTGCGGCATTCAAATCTCTGATTTCCACTTTTCTTCAGTTAAATCCCTGCCATTAATTAAGTTCTTGGCCTTAGTCTGTGATGGAGAAGTCTTCAACGTAGCTTCAACTTCAGCTGTATTCCAAAGCGAGCAGTCCTCGGTTTCATCTTGAACGGATTCCCATTAGGAAACTGAAGAGAGGCACATCCTTTGTAAAATGTGCTTGGATAGGAAAATGAAGCGAGGCAAATCCTTTGTAAAATGTGCTTGCATAGTCCTTTCCTCACCACAACTTAAGTTTAACTTTAAAACGTAGTCCATATACAAGAAATTTTTAGCGCACACACTGCATATCCTTGCCGCTACTCGCGCCATGTACATGTGTGTGTGGGTGTGTGTGTGTGTTAAGGGATTTAATAAAATAAAATTTTAAAGGGATTAAAAGAAGTTTGTCGTGCGCGGACGGACCAAAAATTGCCGCTAGCAAAGATTAACGCGCTTGATTGCGCAGCATTAACGAAGCGGAATTTTATTTTATTACGTATAACGTAGATTTATGCTCAAATGTGGCGTGAAGTGTAAACACACAGTGCCACCGGCGAGGGGCCGGGCCACATGGTTGCAGTTCAACAGACGGAGGGGGGTTGAGCGGGGCTGAGCGGAGCTGAGCTGCCAGAGATTTCTGTGTTGACAAGTTTGCTGCTGTCGCGTGCTCCACCAAGCGATATGCTAATTTACCAAAGGGTTTAAAGGAAGTATGCAAACCGCTCTTAGTATGCTATTTACGTGGAAGTGGGAATCGACAAGGAAGGCAAGGCAAGGGTAGGGGGAAGGTTGAAGAGAGGGTAAAAATTGTTAAATGTTGAAAAATATGCCAGTTAAATTAATTAAAATATTTTAAAGTTGTGCCAACTTAAAGGGGGGCCACAAACACACAAACACAAACACACAGGCCGTCCAACAGAAACCCAAACACAGTGGAAAACTTGACCTGTAACATTCGCCGGCCGCAGGCATCACATGCTCCAGCATCCTGGCCGCACAGTACAGTGGGAGTAAATTGGAAAAGTGTCAACCAAGTGTGCACAGTGCGTATGAGTTAAGTGCAAAGTTTTGCCATATTTTAACACGCTGCCGGGGGAGAGGTTACCAGACAAGTCAGGCGCATATTTTGCAAGTTAGATTAGAGGATGGTAGAGGGCAAAGGAACGAGCATTGTTAGAACTCACATTCCATATTTCATTACAAACTTATGTGTCCTTTGTGCGTGGAGTGTTTATGTGTATGCTACCGAAAGGTTCACGGATGTTGAAAGTCGACACGCCCCGTACCTTAATACGAGGTCGCTATATCATGACATGTTTTTGACGCCTTCTCAGGATGGCCTGAGCACGCCGTCGTCATTTATCTCCTTACTTTAAAAGGGGATTTGTTACCCAGTGGTTTATATTTTTGTTATGTGTTGACAGACACTTTGCTGAAGAAAACACTCAAAAGAGTTTTCTTGGATTAGTGTTGTGCCACTTAAAAATGAAGCACTTCGAATATTCAATACATTAGAATCGAGTGAACCAACGCCTAAAAAAGCACTTCACTGCTCTACTCATTTGTTGAGAGAATTGTGAGCATTTCAGGGTTAAATGTTCTATACACGAAATGATCATTTGGTATTAAATCAAATAAAGGATTAAACTTAATTTAAAACTAAATTTAATATAAACTAAGATTAGAGTTTAGCTGAAAAAGCCCTCGAAACCAAACCCTCTCCGATCTAATGCTGATATTTATATTTCAAACATGGTTCCAGCAGTATCGACATACAATGAAGGACACGATTTGCATACTATTTTATACTCCTTGGGTCATCCCACTGTATAATTATAAAAAGGGTTATATAAGGCTTTCAGAGTAACTTGAAAAAGTCACCTCATTTGAAGTGGTCATTGTACCAACTCATGATGCCAAATGAGTTACTCACACAACCTTACTTACTACAAACAAATGTGTATGAATATAAGTGCGGAATGAGCAGTGAAGGTGGTGTCGTGTCCGTCCGAAACTTGTGCCACAGGATGCCATATGCCGCATATACCAATGTTTGCTGGAATTCAAAGTATTGCTAAGCTACAACGGAGCTATTCACTTTGTTGGGCTGCGATTTCAGTTTACGTACTAAAATGAATCATTTTACTCGTATGTTGGGGTGTTTTCTGTTAGCGGACATGAACGACGTTTCATCGAGTATACGAAAATTGTTCATCCTAAAAGTAGGCTATAATTTTATGTATGTTTTTTTCCACACATGCTTGGGAAAGTGTCGTTTAGCTCTTTACATTCTTATCAACATAGCGAAGTTAATAAATATGTGCAAAGCCTTACAAACAAAATTCTGGAAGAACACTAAATTGAAATCTAAAATATGTAACCCTAGGGCACTACTTCTAATAGCTGTGCTGTACTGTTTTGTCCACATCGTACAGTTTTATTTCACAAACTTCATTGGTTGAAGTTGTTTTTGGCCACGTTTCAATGCACCCAACTGTAGCTGGAAAGTCAATTTGTTTCGCAATGAAACTCGGTTGTCCTAGGATTGCATTGACAAAAGTACACCGAGGAAAAAACAAATTCGGTTTTTTAATACCCTTTAATACCGGTACTTAAGATGTCGGAAGTTGGGTTGGATTAAATATTGTGCACTGGAGTGTTGAAGGTATTTAAAGTCAGTATCCATTGCCACTGCCGAAATTACTCGTCGGTGGATTATGCAAGGCGGTTGCTGCCGTGACGGAAAATGACGTTTCGCTTCAACTGCTGTCTGGATTCTCAGACGTAATGCGCTAATCTGGTATTTAAGTTTACGTACCATTTTAATTTTTTTATTCTTATATTGTCTGTTTTTTCTGCATGGGGACATGAAAGACGCCTCATCAAGTGTAGGAAAATTGTCCATCCTAAAAGTAGGCTATAAATTTATGTGTGTGTCTTTTTCACTCATGGTTGGGAAAGTGTCTGTTTATTTTTCTTATGCAAGGAAGGCATAAGTGTGTGTCCTTGTTGATATTTGTGGACAGCCCTTCCACTATCCCTTTTCGCAAGATTGCGTTGAGTCGGAGTGAGTTAAAATTAAAATTAGATCGAGATATGAATAGTATCTGCGGTTTATTTGAAGTTGAGAACAAGTGAAAGTTAACGTAAGGATCAGATTTTTGGCCATTCGTGAGAATTGATGTAAGAATGTTTACATTTTGGATAAGGCTCAGTCGGAGTACCCATTGCAATAGTTTCGATGGCCGGCAATATTTTATAGAAAAATCCGACATGGTTTCTAAATGACATAATCAGTTCTCCACTATCCAGTTTTCGGATTTTCCTTCGAGACGACTTTTGACATGTCACTCACTATTCAGGGCTGTGATCACTTTTTGCACCTAAAGTATGCTTTCCATTTTCTTTCCATTCAACAGCGAATATGCTCCTGGGCTTTTTAGTTATTAATTGAAGCACCTGGAAATATCCTTCGCACATGTAAGTTGGATATGTGGAACTGCCTCATGACTGTATTCTCTGCGTATTTGCGGCTCACACCAAGGCTAAACCTATTTCTGTTTTCCCATAGTTCTAAAAACTAAAAGACTCGCAGATTAAATATGAATTCAACTCCTCTTTCCTCTTGTAAATTGAGAGCAAACAACAAACACTTCCCCTCTCTCCCATACAAAGTCTACGCTTTAGAAATTGCTGCTTGGCTTTTGAGCGCTGCAATCCAACCCAGTCACTTCATGAATGCCCACTTTCTTAGTGGCGTCCTCGGTTATCGTCAACACTTTTACTCCAACGCCGCATTGTCATCTGCTTCATAATCTGCACAAAGAAGAAAAAAAATTAGCTCAATTTATTTTCACTTAAGTAGCCTTCCTTAGTGTGTGTAGTCAACAAGAAATGAGAAGAAAAAACATGCTGAACGCTCGAAAGTATGCAAAATTATCTCACAACATCATTTGCTGTACACTTTGGTGCTGGCAGGAGTGAATGTTGTAACATTGGCACTCACTTGAGGACAAGTAGGCAAGCGACTTCAATGGCTGGGGACTTTGTGCGAATTTTGTGGGGTATGCAAAACTAACTTTAAAGAATTTTCTAAAGTGAGTGGAAGGACATTTGACGGAAATGAGAAAGGAGAAAAACGAATAAGAAAGTGAGTGGTAAATATAGTGTGCGGGGCTTCTGCGACTAAATTTATGGACAGATAAGCATTGTTGAGGGTGGGTGGGAAAGAGAGTAGGGAAAATGAGTATTGTATTTACAGCTGCTTTCTTTCACTGTACAGATTAACTGATCCAATAGAGCTTTGGGAATTTTAATACTCTGCAGATTATAGCAGGCACAGCAGTCCTGTGATTTGGTGCAGCTAAATTAAAGTGAATGCGAGAGTGTATTAGAGGCAGTGATTTCAGTGTTCAGGAGGAACTTTAAGTGACTTTTGTCTATTCCAGGCGGATGTACTGAAATATTTTTGATATGTATATTATAGATATATATATATTCCAGCTATACTCGTACATATTCCAGCCTAAGCATATTCTTCAGAATTTATTTAATTTCGTACTTCTAGCTATTCAAGGATTTATACCAAATATACATGGTTGAAGGATGTTATCTATCAACAGAGTAGCGGAGTAAAAGTCAGACACTTGGCTGGGACTAGCAAAGGTTCTCTATAGAACACACACCAAATGCGTAGAGGCAGATGCCACGCAATATTGCAATACGATGAAGGCAATATAAGCCATGGCAATATTGCCTTCATCGTATTTAAAATTCTAGCAATTTTGAATTTGTTTGCCAAAATCGCATTCCACTGCCGAGAATGTGTCACTGAACTCTTAAAACTTTCCAATTAAAACGATACAGAAAAAAAATCAGCACATAAAAAACCAATGCAAAAAAGCAAAGCAAACTAAACTCAAATTAAACCAAAACCGATAAATTAAAATTGTACAAGTGACAAGTGGGAGGAGCAGCAGGTAAACATGGAGGAGGAGCAGAGAATTTCTGGCTGGGCGCAGAGGGGGAGCGCGTGTGTGACCATGTGTAAAAAAGTGGCAACAAAAAAACAAACCAGATTGGCCTCATCCTTAATGAAAGCGTAATTTCGATCAAAATAAAATTGCAGTTCTGTTTACCATCAAACACACGCACACACACATACAAACAAATACACATACACACTCCCAGCCACTCACATGCACATCAAGGCACACAAATACCCCTACAAGCACACAGAATTGCAAAATGATTGAATTTTTGCGAGCGCTGCAAACGGGAAACGAAAAGAAAAAACTCAAAATTCGCACAAACGCTTTGCGTGAGATTATTTTTCTAGCTCCATTCCCCAGCAGCGATGTCCAGTGTCGTCCAGCAATTTTGCGTTCTGTTCTTGCGACTTTTTGTGCTTTCTGGGGCACACTTATTGGGCAAGTTGACTTCTCGTGGGGGGGAACACATTTCCCGCAAACCGCTCCCCAACTTTGGATATTGCTTTGGCATGGCTGATCACTTTGTGGGCAACGTGGCCAGGGACAGTGGCATGAATGAACGGATGCAGATTTGCATGGCTCAGCTGAGTTCTGGCAACATTAGACCGAGTGCCGGCGGGGATTCGGGGGGTAAGCGTAGCCACCAGTCAGCCGCAATGTAGTGGCCCGATTCCTGTGTGGCATGTTGGCGTTGTTTAGTGTGGTGCTGCTTCCTTTACTTTGAGTTTTGTTTTAGGTCCTGTTGTTTCCTCTCTTTAATGGCTTCTGTCTGACACTTAGTATAATGAATTGAAAAAAGAAACCGAATTTGTAGGCGACATGTTGACGCCTTGTTTTGTATTTTGTTTTTGTTTTTGTGCTCTTTGATTATCTGCTCACTCCTCAACAAACATTTTTCCTTTCTCTTTTCATTTCTCTTTTCCACTTTCTATTGACAGATGACATAGTGTGATAACCCGAAAACGGATGAGAAAAAGCGGCGATGTGTTCTGTGAGAATAGCAGAAATATTTCCTTATTTCAATGATTTCTCATCATATTCGGTTTTCGAGAATTTTAGGCGAAAAAACTTGTTTGGGATTCAAATAATATAACATCAATTTTCAAACCTTTTTTAACCAATACCATCATATTTATGAGGATAAGTACGCATAGTGAAATTATTGCAGATTTCGTTGTTCAACTTTTGGTTGAAATCACTTCTTTCTTATACCTCTTCCGGCCTAAAACACATATGTGAGAAAGCTTCTAAATATGTCCAAATAATTTCAGCTGTCCACATGAAAGATCTCACAGTTCATCCAGTACACCCCTAAACAGTGCCAAGAGCCCTCAAAATTTCTTTAATCGATTATGGAAATAAAGCCGAAATGGTTAAGTCCAATGCCAACAATTTGGACGGTGTGATTTTTTATATGGAACACTTGGAATTTCAACTGCAAATCATCAGAAATCTAAATGGTCATCACAGCTTCCTGTTTCCAAAGGAAGATAACATTTATATAAGGAAGCATTCGGAGATCTCCAAAAAATATAGTAATGCGACTCTAATTGTATAATTAATATTAATTCCATAATTCTGTGTATACGCCAAGAAGTATGCTAAGAAATTTAATATGTTTAAATTGCTTCTAACTAAATAATTATAAGGGAAATTTGTTAAGTTTATAAGCATAGGTTTGAGGATATTTTTAAACGTAATTGAAATTGAAAATCAGTGGAATTGAGGACTGTAATTTTGTATAAGCCATTTTTTGGCATTTGAGAGTCCTCTGGAAAGTTGCTGGTGTTACATAAAAGAAACATCTTTGCCCATACTGTTGAGGCACAAATTATTAGAGTACAATATTTCAGATAGTTTCACAAAAATCGTTCCAAACGACAAAATATGCCAAATTGCTGAAAATTGTTTTGCAGTGCAAGAACATATTTAGTGAGAATTCCAGTTGAAATACAACACATGGGATATTATTCCGCCTACGATCAATACCGAGATACAAAGCTTCCAGTTTCTTTAATATTTCTTCTTTCAGTAACGAATTGAAAGTCCTTTAAAAAGTCAGGAAGTGAAATTACGTATAACAAAAACTCTCAAAAGTTTTCAACACTTTATAATTATTATGTTAATTTATTTATTTAATATTATAATTAATTACAAATTAAAAAAATAGTACAGCTAAAATACATAACACTCGCTGCCAGGACATTCCAGCTATTATAATAATAATTTATATTACATTACTATAAAAGTTACTCATACGCCCCCGACACATTTGTACTGGATTTATGCTCAAAATTTTCCTCTTCTTAGCGCTATAAATTGTGCGGGTTTGATGGGTGCAGTGCACAGAGATTTCAGCCTGGCTCTGTGCGATCGTAAGTAAAACGTTTTGCATGCTCAGAAAAGTCGAAAGTAGACAAGTGAATAAAGTCGTATTTTAATAAATCAATAAAACTTTTATTGCAATTGGATGCGGCAAGCGGGGCAGATGCGATTTATACATTATACATCAATGTGGATCTCTGTAAGTGGATGGCATGCTGATAGGCAGCGCAAAAGTGCTGCAGCAGCTCTGCTAATGGGGCTTTTGGCAGGCATTATGCGCCGTTTTTATGCAATTTCCACACGAAGAGCTGCTCCGAAGAGCATTGCCGCCGTGCTTGCCGTGCTGCCAGTAATACAATTTTTTGGAATTTCCATTCGATGCGCTGCTGACTTTGATTTTTTGCCTCACTTTACGTTGCTTTTGGCCATATTCGATTTGCAATTTTTCGACGTTAGTCAAGTCAAGCGTACTGCGGCTGTTCGTCTCCCTCCTATCTGCATATCTGCTGTAAATGTTGTCTATGCTATAAGGAAGGATGCTGTACTGGTTTACCCAGCTACACCGCACAAGGCATCTTAACGTCAGGGCCACGAACAGCATAGCACGGGTATGGCAATGTAAATCTGTTGAATTGCCAATAAATATGTTGCTGCCTGTGCTCGTTTTGAATGTTTCATGAAGCCAATTTTTGAGCGTATTGCCTGCCAGTGAATGTTTACATTTTCGTTTTACAAGTAACGCGGGGGAGGGACGAAGCAGGGTTGGATTGTGCAACGCAGGAAATTTGATTTATTGACGACACCATTCGCCGAGTTAAATTAGTTTTGCATATTTTACGAACATTTTCGGAATTATTAACGGGCTAATTAAGTGAAGAAAACTCTTTGCCGAACTGCACTAAACTTGATTGTGAAGCGTATTAAAAGTCGGTCATGGCATAAAAACTTGCACAACAATTTCAAATCGCATAATTTACACAAATGCCGCCGGTTATAAAAACAATTTCAATAAACGCACGCAACAGCAGCACCGGCAGGACTCATAAAAAGGGAGAAACATGGAATTTGTAGATGACTTTTGCTTGCGTACTCTCAGATGAAAGGATAAAGTTTCGATTTACAAGAAACCTTTTTCAGGCAAGCTTGTAGAAACTGTACCTAAGTAATCGCATAAACAATTTTAATGTTCTTCGGCAATTATTACGGGCAGCGCTGAGTGGCTGCAAAGGGGGTGGATTATGAGTCGGCAACACTTGCCGGGGACTGCACAGTGCCTAAGCTGGCATGCTGTGAATGCCGAAGCAGCGTAAGATGACTGGCATATGGGATACATAAATACACCTACTTGGAACCCAATGAAATTTTATTCAGCTGCTTTAAATTTGTATAATTTTAAAACTTCAGAGTACCCTACATTGGGCTCCTAAAGGATCTAATTTATGAATTCCTTTGAAAGACAAATTTTATACTTGAAAAATAAAAAAGCGAGGAAAAAGATAGGTAACGAAGTACTCTTGTATATATGAAATTTTACAAAAGGATAAAGGTGAGGTTCACTACAATATTGTGTCGATTACAAACTTAAATAACTGCCACAGTTTTGTGTAGGGTGTCATTGGATATCCCACAAAAGCCAGCAGAGCAAAATGGGCATTAAGCGCTTTATTATTACGTCTCTGCTCTTTTTTAAAGCTTGTCGAAAACTTTCGTGAAATTAATGTAGCGTATATGAAAATCCATTCAAGGATATTGATTAAGCATACAAAAAACAGCAAGCAATCCTGCATTATTATTATTGTAGGCAGGTACCCGTACGATATTTGAGCACACATGATGGCATTATCCAATTGGAGGCTCATTTGCTCACTACGCCATTGCTTGAATTTGTTGGGTACTCGCACTTAAGTGCAATCCGGAATAGGTTAAATTCACTTAAAAGAAATTGGCTTAGGGACGCGATTTTCCCCTTCTTCAACTCTGCTACAATTACCTTCATAAAGGAGCATAGCGATGAGCAGGAATTTCCAGATCGATGCCGGAAAGAAGACATAAACACAATTCGATTTAATTATGCTCATATGGAGAAGGGATGGTTTGAATGATTTAGGAGAGAAAAAGAAATTCGAAAGAATTTCAAATATATGAAGACAAAGAGAGAGAGAGAGAGAGAGTCCAGGAAGAGAAAACAGAACAGATATAGCAATAGAAGAGTTTGTAACAGTAAAAGTCTAAGAAATTAATGGCGACTCCAGTAGTTTCGAGTGTATTTTAAACACTTAAAGCTATTCAAGAAGTGTTATTTATTTACCCTGTCTCTCTGTAAAACGAAACCATAACAGTGAAAGAGGAGCTCGTTTGTCTGAGAGCCTTAACCAAGGATAGGTTCCATATAAAACTGTGTTAGGTTTCAAAGCGAGTAATTTTCCAAGGATCGTCCTTAAATTCACAGAAGCAAATATCATTAAAACACCAAAATACACATTATAAGAAGACTATCGCCAATTTCCAGGATACCTTATTTCCCGATGACTTATTGCCAAAGATTCACACACCCCCTTTTAGTTACTATCATAAATCGTGAAGTTGACAAAATAGTTTTTAGCTTCAGCTTCTTGGTTTAAACTGCTACTCCAAAGTGTGCTAAGGATTATTCTCAACTTAGAGGTTGATAAATAAATGTTCACATCACAAAAGGATGCTCAACAATATGGTAAAATTTAAACTTAAACCTGTGCCAGTGAAACACAATAGCAATCAAGTGGCGAACGCTCTAAATCCTCACGCTTGTTGAATTGGCGGCAAGTGCCTCTCATGCAACACGCAAGGAAACCAGGAAACTTTCAACACAATCACCAACTTGAGCGGTATCAAGAACGCAATCAAGCAGCCAACTATGAAGTGCCAATGTGAAAAGATGGATCTGGTAGACGCGGAGCAGACAGGCGGTACCAGTTTGAAAGCAAGCTTACAATACAGGGGTAGCTTCATAATAGGATTAGACAGACAGAGATGCGCGAATGGAATGCATATGCACACTTTCATGAAGAGGGGGGAAAAGCGAAACAATTTTACACGCTTCCGGTTCTGTTGCAACACACACACTCTCTCTCACACACACACACACATAAACACAAATAAAACATGTTTCTGTTTGAATTTACATGTTGTTACCTTAAGCAAAAATGCATGCTTTATTTACATGCAAATAAACAATTGCGCTTGTAAATGGAAGTATCTGTGGCGAGCAATCTCAAATAGTGAGGCAAGCTAGCTTCGCAAATGCCTGCAGGCAGTGCCATGCTAGGGGTGAGACTGTGTGTGTTTGTGAGTGTTGTGAACATATGCTTTTGTTTTTTTTTGTTGTAATTCTGTGTTTTTTCCTTTGTGCTGTGTGGCATTTTACACTTCCTGCGGCGGTTTGCAACACATACACACACTAACACATGCCCCGTGTACACTCCCAGTGAGTGTGGCCACACATGCCACATTGCACCGCTCATTTGCTGCAAGTTTGTTAGCTAAAAATGGTGCAAACAAAACAAATCATTGCACATACGTACGGGCACACGAGTGCATCCACAGGCAAATGAAAATCACAATTAGAAAAAGAATTTACACATGAGTATATACACATAAACATACATACATATATTATATACATAGTTGAACAAACAGGATATTCACCTTAGGAAGCAAGCGCGGGGGCAGTGTGCAAACCAATCATTTTTCTATTCTACAATATTGCAGCAAATTGAAGAAGAAATAATGTAACTAATATTTTCGTACTATTCCGATCTGGGTGAAAAGAAAGTACTCTTTTATAGTCATAAAATGGAATTCTGAATAAAATTAGCATCCCCATAGCATCATATCACCACAAAATTGGCACTAATTGCAGAATTAAAATCAATTTAGCCATTTTGATAGGTAGGTAGGTAGGAGTGGCAGCCTTCCACCCAAAAACACACTTGAGCACATACAATGGCTCGTTGTGGTACCACACTAAGGCGACACGTCTCCCCCGTCTAGAGTTTTGGGAACCACAGTGATTCCGAAATGAACCTGGCTATGTCCTTAATGTTGATGGAAGATAGTTCGGTTAAGGTAGTGAAGAAAAGTGAGCCTAGGAATTTTAATCTTCGCCTGGCCAGAGCTGGGCACTGACACATGAGATGAAGTTTCTTCCTCCTCCTCAGAGCCACAACTGCGACAGAAGTCGTTATGGGGCAGTGCTAGTCTTTCAGCATGTTTCCCGATCAGACAGTGTCCCTAATATCAATAGTGCTCCAGGTTTGTCTAGCCATTTGGATAGAGCAAGAGTATATCTGCTAGAGAAGACAAGTCTCTGTTCCAGTGAAACTATGCAATTCTGAAGATAATAAGTAATACTCTAGCACAATTCTTCCTTGTGGCGTCCTTGATTCTAATGCAATTGGGCAAGCATACCGTCATTGCCGTCAATAAAATGGAGAGAAGGTGTTTCAAAAGTGTCAATGTGTTCATCACAGCTTTAACACTAAACAGAAAAGGTCCTTAAGGGAAGTGAAAAATATAACATTTCATTGTATTTTGCAGCACCTGAAATACACATTTTGTCAGCAGGGCCATCACCATTACAAGACATGTTTGGAATTTGACAAGACATCTAAACATGCTCTCATTGTTGAGTTGAATGACACCAATGGATTTGGGTGGCTTAATTGACTGAGGATTGATAATTTAGACAATTTCTTCGCCAAAATTATAAAAAAATCTATAATTTGTGAATACAGTTCGCACCGGACAGAAGGAATCAACTTGCATGGCATTCATGCGTTCAGATAATGATGGAAATTAATTTCCATTCCTGCCCACACCATATTTCTGTATCCCTACCCTATTTTTTCTATATAACAAAATTTGGAACAAACTACTTTTTTGGTATTCATCTTTTGAATTAAGATTTGTAACACTCTCTAAAAACCTCGGAATTATTTTAGACTGTGGGCATATAAGATATATAATGATATATATCCACGAAGAGGCAGTTAAAAAATTGTTCTTATATCTTCAGTTTTGACAACGCCATACAAAACACTAACAAAAACTGCAGAATTGAAGACCAATAGGTATGCTCGTCCTTTCATTAACAGATAATAACCCAGATCACAGATAAATGTTTTGATTTGGCAATATCCATACTTCTATATACTGTACATTCACTACTATGCTTTGTTGAAGATTTTCTTTAAATGCTGTGCAAATGTCAAATTTCTTCATCTCTATATTTTTCATTATGTATAAAATTGTAAATCAGTTGCTCAGTTTGGTTATTCAAAGAAGATGTTGGGTCGCATACAGATTTTATCCTTTACATAACTTTTTTTCATATTTAAGTTTGTTGTCTTAACAGGGTACAACTTTTCAATAACGAAAATGTCGAAGGACATTATATCAATCAGTCCAGATGGATGTGCTTTTCAGCATGTCTTTTGCAAAATGGTGAGAATAACGATACGACGGAAAATGAATGTATTTCTGATTTTTTTCTTTTATGCATATTAGAAAGTAGCGGAAGGATAAGTCGAAATTTGATCTAATCCGAAATAATTGGCTGCTTAAACTATGTGGATCCTGGCAAATTTAATTAAATGGAGTCCTTTGAAAAATATTTTAATCTAATGTGATCTCCACAAAGTGGATTTAGTGAACAATCCATCGTTTTCTCCGGCGTTAGTAGAGGTTGTGGTATCAAATCGTCGCTAAGGCGATAATTGTGATCCATGTGAGAACTGACTTGGATCAGCCACTAAAACCAACCAACCAACCAATGTGACTCCTGTTTTATGGACAGGATAATTTCACTACCTAAGATACAAAAAAAAATCATACATTTTATTTGATGTTTTCACTTCACATTCCCTCATTTAAGACTTGTAATTGAATTTATGCAATAAATAAATAAATACTGGGATCAAATGAGTTCAACTAAAGCTCAAATATTGATTTTTGAAGGATATACTGGAGGTATATCCGGACAACCTGGTAACTTTAATTGTGACGCTTTGACATCACCAAACGGAGGAAATGCTATGGCATTACGGAAGAAATGCCGGTACTAAACCTATAGGGCATAGTAGATCGGACAGTTGTGATCACATGGATCATTAACGACAAATGTGGTATGACACAAAAGATCTTTTAGGTCGCAGTGTCGGCCATGGGGCAAACTACTAAAACTATATTTTATTAGCACAATTTTATTGGAAATAGCTGGATGTGAACTTTTTAAGTGGCAGGATTTGTATCCTGTTCTAACCACGCTCAACTCACGCGCGGAATGTTCTCACCTCTTTCGTTTCTAAAACGATACAAAAACATTTGCTTCGTTATACGTAACGAAACCGCATTGTTTTGGAATAAAAATTATGTAAATATTCCTAAAACAAATTACTGGACTTAATTTAAACAAACAATTTCATGATTTTACACTGAATTCAATCTGTTAGAAATATATTTTTTTAATAGTATCTTTTTTTTTAATAAGTCCAGTTAATTTAGTAAAATAAACGCAATTAACATAAAAAGTATTTATTATTTTTGCAATAATTAAAACACACGTTTGTCATTTTGAGGTTTGTCGTGGGCCTTTGTAGCGTTCAACTGCGGTTATTTCATTAAGTTGGCCTAATTAAACTGCACGAAACCGGTGTAGATAAAAAAGGACGAAAATTTTATTTCAACTAAAATTTAAAAATTACAATTACAAAGAGTGGGTTGGTTACAGCCTAATAGTACTTGATGCCATGTCGAAAATTTAATGAGGATAAAGGAGGGAGTCGCAGTCAAAATCTCATTCAGAAATGAATTCACCCAAAAAGTGTGGTACTGTGGCTTTGAATGGGAATTCAGGCAATAATACTACATACAGAAAATCAGCACAATTTATATATCAAACTAAGCACTCCTAAGCTTAAAATATGTTCATTTGAAGAACACAAGTTCTTAAAAGTCTGCAGCTGTTCTAATATTTGTCTTACTGAAAGTTCCAGTAGAATTCCCCATCACGCAGTAATGTACCCTCTGCCCTCCCTCTTATAAGTGGCTTCATTGCTAGGCTACTTCAAAGTACCTTAGTTAACAACAAATTTTATATTACCTTGAGAATTGTATGCATTGTGGATTTTATGCTTTTGGAGACATTCCACACATTCCAGAACCACCTCCATTGCCGCACAAAAGGTAAATTTTGGTTATAACATTTCAATAGAAACGTTTTATTAATCTTTTCTCAACAATGACTGAATATTAAGGACCTTTTGCTAATGGTTCATCATTAACGATCTTATCCTAACTATTTACAGCATTTAATAACTTATTAATTATTAAATGGTTCATCATTAACTATCGTTTCCTAATGATTTACAGTATTTAATAATTTATTAATTATAAAATGCTCTAAATCGTTAGGATATGATCGTTAATAATGAACCTAGATGCGTTGGAGCCTTTCTAGTTACATACATAGGCATCCACAACTAATATGGGGGTTTGGTTGAATCAACATTGAAAGTAACAATTGAAAGCGAAGCGTAACGTAGTCTCCATACGAATGTCGATAACATCTCTACTAACATTTCACTGGAATTCGAGTATTTCACTGGAATTCGAGTATTTCGTCGGTCACCAAATTCCATTTGCATAATTTCAATTTTAATGAATTAAACAAAAAAAAAAACCAAAAGCAATCTTATCCAACAGGGAAAAAATAAAAGGAACGGCGAAATTAATTACGCACACATAAATTGTACTTGGAACAAACCGTCGCAAAGGGAAAAAAGTTGTACACAACACTTTCTTCTAATTCGCTTAATACGTTTAAACACTTGCACCGAACGCAAAGAAAAACAAATGGAGCCAAAGGGAAATAGTGTGCAATTAGTCAAGTGAGTTGGCAATACCAACACAAAAATAACAACAAAAAGAAAAACAACAAAGACAGCACATAGAAAACAAAAAAAAGGATGTGTGCCGTTGACGGGCAAACACACAGTTATACGCACTCTGAAAGGGGAAAGGTAGCTAGGTGAGAAATATTGCACAATAGTAGAAACCAACAAACACACACACAAAGGCATTCTCACCAACGCAGGCAACAAAGCAAGCGACAACTAACAACGTTTACTTAATGTCTTCTTTATTACGTGGCATTTATCAGTGAATCCTGGATTGTCCTGGATTGCACTGCTTGTCGTTCGGGATTAAAAACTTTTTATACACACATAATCGCACAAGAGAATAAATGTTGCACATCCTTTATGCAGATACACAAACGCAAACTCGCCACACTCACACACCCAGAAATACACAAATATGCACTCGCAGCTTAGCTCTAACATGTGTTATTAATGGGGGAGTGTGTGTAAGGGTGTGAATGGGTGGATTTTATTCCTCAATTTAACATGCAAATAGTTTTGTATTTTCCGAATTTCCCAAAGACAGTTTTCGGATTGTTTAAAGGACTTTTGTGTCATTTGGTTGGCATTTTCAGAATAACAGATTCCAGCACAAGTTCAAAGAACAATAAACTTCAGGTACAAAAGTAATAAATAATTCCTGTACATGTTTAACAACTCATTAAGAAGCTTTCCACAATTTACTTTAAACATTTTCGGATCTCAAAACGGTTTGTAAAAATGTAACCACTGAGGAAATTTGGAGTTGTGAGCAATTTTGGGGCACCATAATGTATGAGGTCAAATTTGTGTATGACTGGTCTGTGAAGTTTGTAGCATAATTTTAGGTGCCTTCAAAATACTCATGAGCTGTTTATAAATCACTGCGTTCTTGCAGGTGTCACCATTATTTTATGTAATTAAAGCAAACTAAGTCGTTAGTTGCATGGTTTTAGGCGTTTCAAAATACTCCTGAATTACTTAACACACAGCCTGTTTATAGGGCTCTACCATTATGCTCAACCAGCAATTCACATAAAAATATGGTTATAATGTTCAAAAACAAACATAGTCAACGGAATAGTTTCAGAAGCAGTGTCTGTTAACAGCCTATGGAGCAAAATGAAGCAAGGTTGCTAAAAAATTATTCCATGTGACTTGCATTATCCAAGAAACTTGCCCGGGAACGAGCATTAAGTATGACATATGTTCACAATGGACTCAACTCTAAGTCTTCTTCCTAGTCTATCATTTTTCGAGGTATGATCTTCTATAACTTTTGGGAATGGATTAATGATAATATTATTTTTATTTATATTTAAGACATGAATGAATGAGGTTAAGAAACTCTAAAAATGTGTACTATTACCAAAATTTCCACTAATATGAGCAGTTCCTTAGTCGACTGATTGCTAAAATGAATTAATTCCTCAATCCAGTATCTCCATCATGATTAACGAGTACTTATCAACGATCCATTTATCAAGGATTTTTAATCACATACTCGTATAAAGAGAAATTCAGAAAAAAATTATTTCGTAACAAAAGGTAATAATCTCAAGAGACAGCACCATTCCTTCAAATATGTTTTCTTTTGTGGGATTATTTAACACAGGCCTTGAAATATCCTACTTAGGAATAATGTATCATTTTTGCATAATAAAGATGAATTTCGGCTTATTTAGAAAATTGTAAAAATTATCATTTGTAAATGTAATAAACGCGTGCTGAACACCTTCAACGCCATTTGTTCCCGCATTAAAAAATATCCCCTCTCGTTACAGAGTTACAGACCACACACGGCAACATGATTTAACATGCCATTAATTCTGCACACATTGTTCCTTTTTTATGCGAATATTTCTGCATTTTAAATGAAAAGGCAGAGCATTTGTGTCAGCGTCAGGGGATGGTAGGACAGAGTAGTGCTATTATGACACAGTCCAAATGGGAGGAGAAATGCTTCAACGCAAGGAACCGGTGAAGAAATGAAAGTGTATACAACTGTCTCTGGAAGTGTGGGTTGAAGAACATGATTTTCAAACATCACAGCATCTCTAGTGCTGCAGTATAATTATGTACTTTAAGGTGTACTCGTATATGCGACGACTTCTTTTAGTCTGGTGTAAGTTGAAGTAGTGGAAAGGATAATGGGAAATGAATTGAAAGAGAAATATGAAACCGTCATACACAAGATAAACCATAAACGCTTCGAACGTTCGGTTTAAACTTGATTCAACCATTCTTTAAGATGCTGGAGCTTATATTTGTTGGAATGTTTTGGTCTGTGAAAATCCAAAATATTTGCTACAGGCAACCAGTGAACAAAAATATTCTTCATATGTATATATAAATTTCAGTTAAACTATAAGCAAAGTGATAGCGTTAAAGGAACTAAGAGTGGTAGAGAGTCACATCGAAATATTGTATGGAGGAAACTTGTGTTTGAAAGTACTACTAAAAAGTAGTTGAAGGTGCATACCTATCACTGAGTGATAGGTGAGGTTATATTAGAGTGGCAGCCTTCTTAACGAAAGCTTACTTTAGTATAATTGAAGATTGATTATCATACCTTAAAAAAAGGCGCGACTCACTACTGCGCGGCGAACCTTTGTGATCCCGATACGAACCTGGCTATGTTATTGATACTTAGAGATGATAGTTCAATCATACTTATGTATCATAGTTCAATAGTTATGTATATGATAGTTCAATTAAGGAAATGCGAGTCCAGGAATTAAAGTCTTCTCCTAAGTCTTAAATTCCTGGGCCTTCTTCTAAGGACACCAACATATAACATAAGGAGCGGTCTCTTCCTTTTCCTCATAGCCGCTATTGGAACAGAAGTTATTGATTGATAACCCTAGTCTTTCAGCATGTTTGTCAATTAAGGAAATGTGAGCCCAGGAATTTAAGTCATCTCCTAAGTCTTAAATTCCTGGGCCTTCTTCTAAGGACACCAACATATAACATAAAGAGCGGTCTCTTCCTTTTCCTCATAGCCGCTATTGGAACAGAAGTTATTGATTGATAACCCTAGTCTTTCAGCATGTTTGTCAATTAAGGAAATGTGAGCCCAGGAATTTAAGTCATCTCCTAAGTCTTAAATTCCTGGGCCTTCTTCTAAGGACACCAACATATAACATAAGGAGCGGTCTCTTCCTTTTCCTCATAGCCGCTATTGGAACAGAAGTTATTGATTGATAACCCTAGTCTTTCAGCATGTTTGTCAATTAAGGAAATGTGAGCCCAGGAATTTAAGTCATCTCGTAAGTCTTAAATTCCTGGGCCTTCTTCTAAGGACACCAACATATAACATAAAGAGCGGGCTCTTCCTTTCCCTCATAGCCGGTATTGTAACAGAAGTTATTGATTGATAACCCTAGTCTTTCAGCATGTTTGTCAATTAAGGAAATGTGAGCCCAGGAATTTAAGTCATCTCCTAAGTCTTAAATTCCTGGGCCTTCTTCTAAGGACACCAACATATAACATAAAGAGCGGTCTCTTCCTTTTCCTCATAGCCGCTATTGGAACAGAAGTTATTGATTGATAACCCTAGTCTTTCAGCATGTTTGTCAATTAAGGAAATGTGAGCCCAGGAATTTAAGTCATCTCCTAAGTCTTAAATTCCTGGGCCTTCTTCTATGGACACCAACATATAACATAAAGAGCGGTCTCTTCCTTTTCCTCATAGCCGCTATTGTAACAGAAGTTATTGATTGATAACCCTAGTCTTTCAGCATGTTTGTCAATTAAGGAAATGTGAGCCCAGGAATTTAAGTCATCTCCTAAGTCTTAAATTCCTGGGCCTTCTTCTAAGGACACCAACATATAACATAAAGAGCGGGCTCTTCCTTTCCCTCATAGCTGCTATTGGAACAGAAGTTATTAATTGACAACCCTAGTCTTTCAGCATGCTTATGAATTAAGCAGTCCCGTGAGAACAGAGATTGTTGTGCTGATGGAGAGAGACACCTTTGAGTAACCACTTTTATCAAACAAGCACTTGGATTCACTAAGTGATGAGTCTTCAAGTAATTATCACCTGAAAAATGTTGCTTCTTACTGGTAGATATAACAATATCCCTGGCTAATCTACGAAGTTAGGGAATTTCTAATTGAGCGAAACTGGGTACTGCCGCTGGAGAAATTAGTTGCAATCGGTTGAAATAAGTAATAAATTTTGACTATTTCGTCATCGTTTCCATCCCTCTCATGACTTATTTATTTAGAAGCAGCTCAATGCACGATTCGAAGAGGTACATCGATGACCATCTCACTCCTCTCTAACACCATTTAATATGTTTAAAATAAAATTACTTCAAATTATTCAGAAATCTACGTAACAATATTTTAAGGGGCCCTCTGATAATTGCGGTGCTGACGCAGAAACTTCTCCTTAACAAAGCATCAATATAAATCTTCATAGTCCTTGCGGGAGCAATTTTGTTCTTTAAACAATTAAAAAGATTCCTCACAATTAAATTAGTTTCTCTGATGTATTTATATGAATAAGAACGTGAGTTCTGCTGCAGCTGTGGGGATATTTGCAGCTCGAGTTGAATGTGCAATTATTCATGTACTCGTAAATTATTGGAGTGAGGCAAAATTTTGGCCAACCTAAACGTAGCTGCTTTTAGTGTAGATTTAGTTAAAAATGCTTCTGTTAATTTACCACTTTCCAAAAGTTGCGAGAAATATAAATATTCATAGAATGCAAACACACACAAAACTCTTTAAAGCAGGCATTTCTTTTTTTGCAAATCATGGAAACCAACAAATTAAGTTACATAAAGAGGCAGGAAAGGGAGCAATATGCTCGTTTTCTATCTGTCTATTATTCCAACATTGTTGCTTCTGGATGCACAATGAACATACAAATTCACACACACACACACATACACACACACAGACACAGGCAATACATACACATACTCAAATGATACACACATACAAGCACTCATAGGAAAGTTGCTCACTAAAACTCATGAAAAGGTAAAAAGTTCATAGGAATATGTTGCAAAAGATACTCGCACTCAGTCGTACCTCACAAAAGCTGCATGCAAAACATGTTTTTGTATGTGTGAATTGGTGTCTGGCTGCCTTTTTTTGTATGTGTATGTGTGTGTGTGGCTTGGTTTGCTATATGTGTGTATTTGAGTAGCAAATGGTGTTAAAGTGTGCGTAAGCAAACTCGTAAATAGCAAGGAAAATTCTTCTACTCTCTGTTGTTGCTATTTAAATTTATTGTTTTTGTTGTTGCCACCTTTGTTGTTGTTCTCCGAATTCTAAGGAAACAAACTACTTTAAGAAAATACTTTCCAAAAAGCCCAACATATACACACAAAAGAACAATAGGCACGAAGAAGCGAGCACATAGTTGTGTAAAACTTCACAATTGTGCAACTTAACTGGCAACAGTTGATGGAGCTAGAAGTAGGGTACGGGTAGTTTCGGAAGGCAGTACGAAATAAGTCCCAAATGAAATAAATATATTGAACATGTTTGGGGGCTTTTTGGAGATTATTTCATTTTTATCACTGGTGGGAGTTTATTTTATTAGTTTACTTATTGTTATGAACTTTTAAGCAAGAGAAGGTGACAGAATTTTAGTAGAGCATTTTTGTAGAGCATTTTTGTAGAGCATTTTTATTCGTTGAATTGGAATCTAGTGCTAAAATTTTCCTACCACACCTTGTTGATGCCACAAATGGTTTTAGATAATGGCTATATTATATTTATATCCCTTATCTATGAGACTGGGGCACAATAGATCGAAAGGTCGCGGTGCTTAATCCCCTACACATAATAATACATCTATGAGACTATAACAAAAGAAGAATATAAATAATTATAGAAAAGAAAGTAATTCATTATAAAATTATTACGAATATTAGTTTATGCTAATAGTGTCTGTTTCTCGATTGTGTCAAGCGATACGAATATCTTTCTTTCATCAATGTAAGCGGTTTTACAGCATTTCATTTAAGAAGTTGGTGACAATATGCTTTTGTCACCAAACAACTGCACTATTCCACTAATCAGTGCTATCACTGACGGCGGTTTGGACATTATACCAACAAATGCGGGAATGTTCTTTATTAGAAAGAGATAATCGATGACTCTTAGTTTATACTTCCTAATATGAGAGGAACAGTTCATGACCAACGCTTTATTAATAGTGGTTTCTAGCATTTACTAGAAGGATTTCACAACAGCATTGTATATCGATCATTCTAGGTGTAGTTTCAATGTTATGTGTAGCCACGAATAGTTCTTTATTTTATCTCATTCAAATTCCGAAATAAGTGCAGTGGGAGTTGTGTTTTAATTTTCTTTTAGTTGCTATATTTGTGGGAATCATTTGATTATTTGCTTCAGAATCAAATAGAATCCAGTAATTTTGGAAATTATTTCATTTATCTCTTCAAGGGTTTTTCATTTATCTATTTTTGGGATTATTTCCATATATTTTGAAATCATTTCGTGGGCATGTATTTAGTTTATTGATATTTATTTTGTAGATTAATGAAATTTTTGATACTGTATGAAATATTGGAGATTATTTCATTTAATTCTTGGGTATCGTTTCATTTTAAGGGGCATAACAATAGATCTTTCAGGTCGCAGTGTATAACACCCTTAAATATATCTATCATTTCATTTGGTTTTCACCTTTCTTTAAAGTTTTTCTCTGATTTCATGAGAAGTGATTTCAATCGAAGTTATTTCTCTTGGGGCTTATTTCGTAGCCTCGTCGGAGGGTTTCATGTAAATTTCCAAGTGAAAATGTTGTAAATTTTGCATACGAAAAGAAAACAGAACAATGTTTTCCAAAGCACAGACGCGTCGACACAGAATCAAGATAAACTGCGGGTATTTAAAGAAGCGCAATGTCTCTGAATTTAAAAGGCCATAAATCACTTTTGTAGTGGAGCGGAGTGAGTGCATTTGCATTCGCCTCAAACTATTGTCTACTTCCGGTTGGCACTGCAACTGCTTCACTGAATCCGTGATTTGTTGTTCTTTTATTCTGTGCATGAGGCACACACACACACATAAACAAGCACATACACACGAGCACACAAACAAATTCATACACACAGACAAATGCTCAGAAGTCTTGCCAGGCACAAATTAAGTAACGATTTTCCGCGTATTTTTTGCATTGTTTTTTCTACTTTTGGTTTTTTTTTTTTAAACTTGTCATCTTGCCAAAAACTGAGTCGAATTTGTAGGAGCAGCAGCATAGAGACCTACATGGATGCTGTCCATATATCTGCATGCAATATGCAGACAGTTGAACATTTTGACAGATAGCGAAAGAATGCAACTTCTCATCCGAAGTCAAGTGATTTTTCATCTGCGCCATGTTGGCGCGTCTGCAGTTTTGAGCGGGCATTAATTTAAATTGACAAATTTCTAAAAAAATTGAATTCCTGCTGCTATCCTGTCAGGAAGCAGAGGCTTTAATTAAATACAGATATACAGATATTCTGGCAATTTTTGAAGGGGCCACAGAGGTGACACTCTAAACACATTCTATTTTGGATATAGATTTCTGTTAAAGAGTTGTCAGGAATACAATTGCTTGGGGAAAGTTCATTTTGAATCGTAGCTTTAACTCAAATCGTCAAGTTATTTTAGGAAATATTTTACCTCTTATGAGTATATAAAGACATGGAAAAGGGAGTTCACTTAAAAACGAATGGGTAAGAAGCATGAAAGGGAAGGGACACATTATAAGTGTTTGTTTGTGCTGTTCTCGTGGCATCAGGTCTGATCTCATGCCTTAAATTTATACAAATTTTCCAAATTTTTCCTATTTGCTATTTTTGGCCATCACTGCAATTGAGAAATAACAGTCTAGTCAGTGGGTCCCTCCTTGCAGAAGTTCATCAAATCACACATTGAATGTCCTATCGCCCGAGAAGGGCACATCCGCCATTTTTTGTTCTTTCTCTTCTGGACTAAAAATTTCAACAAGGGAACCACAATTGCGGAGTAGTAATCTGCTGAGCCATTAAGAAGATTCGACACAGACCTGACCAGATTACAGTTATATCTGGTGAAGAGAAAAGTGCTTCTTTAGCTTGACAACTGTCATATCAGTACTGGACGTAGTAAAACTGGAGGAGTTTAGCTACGTCGTCGCATTCACCACGTCCTTTTTTGATATATGAGAATTTGGTTTGCGTCCATACATGAAAAGATGGCTTGGTGGAAAAGTGATTCTAGTTACATGAAAAAACAGACGCCAACACTGGGGCTTATTCTGCCAAATTCGGAAAATATTTAATATGAGTTAAGAGAGTAGGAAAATGGAATAGCAGGATCTGGTCTGAAAGGAGACTATGCTTAGAATTAAAAAAAAAATACCTTCTATCATGTGTCTCTCTCATACCGCTCTCGTACTATATAATAGAGCAGGGTGAATATGAGTAGTTATACGAGTGTAAGTCCAAAAAACTGGTTAAAAATAGTAAGACTTCAGAACCTTCTCTTTCCCAGAATAGGTTCAGAATCTTTCATATATTGTTAGCTTCTCTCATCGCCCCAAACCGTCCTCGATTTGCACAAAACCAGCTTGGAGACTCTGGAAGTTGTATAAGCAGTTTGGTTAATTTTTTCTATTCCCCCCCCCCCCCACTCCCGTACTTTTCCATTGCTCTCGATTTCCTCGATGATTTCTTCAGCTATCATTTGATTGCTCTCTTTGCCTTCTCTTGAAAATAATGAAAATTAGTTATACTCTTTTTTCGGTGTTTCAAAGAGTTTCCTCCCTAATCTTTTTTTAAAAAATATTATTGCAGTGCATTTTTTAATAAGCAGCTCAGCAACGAAATACGTTTGCCATGGCCACGGATGCGATTCCAGACTCAGATACAGATAACCGTGCCCAGCGTGCAGTTCTCCGTTGGAATTACTCGTAAATGAAATTAAAATCCTTGTTGCTGCAATGCTTCGGTGGATATTATTATCTCGTCTTTCTTTCTCTCGTTCTTTCGTTCTCTTTCGCTTTGTGCTTCGATATGCAAAAGTTGATTAAGTTCTTTCGCTGATTTTTTCTGCTTTTCGGCCTTATTTTATGGTTGTTTTTTGTTTGTAGTTTTCGCATGCAAAATGAACGTTTAAAAAAATAAATTCAAATGAAAAATTCATTTAATCACTTCCAAGCAATTAAATTGGGTTGGAACGTTTATTCAATTATGCTGTGGGTGGTCGTCGTTTTCTTTTTCATTGTGCTGGCACGGCGTTCGCAGTAATAACAAGTTCAAGATGTTGCAGACAGTGGGGTTAATTGTTTTTGAATGCCTACTTTGAGATGGATTAATGATAAGAATAATGACCTTCTTATGACCCAAACAAAACTCCTCAGAAGTACATTAATCAAAAATTTGGAGAAATTTTATATACCACCTCCTCGCTAACGGACAGCTACAAATTCAATTTAAAACTTGTTAAAATTGTCGAATTGTAAAAATAATTGTTTTTTATGCCATTTACACTTAAAAACTGTGAAAAGGGTTTCATATGCTTGTGCGAGTTGCGCTGAGTTGATAATTCTCTAAAGAAAAAATGGACCAATATTAGCATTTTTCATCAGTGTCACTTCCTGAGTGCATTTAAACATGTCTGTCACTCCATCACTCCATCTGAGCACACTTCTTTCCAAATGGATAAATATATTTTAATGTAACTTCCCATTAGTCCTGCCTGTTCCTTAGAATACTGTTCGATGGATATATTACAAAAAATCTGAAAAATAACACGTATATATGCAACTATTAATACCTCATTTAGAATGACCACAGCGGTCCAATTCGTGGTAAAATGATAAAGTTTGGTGTAATGTAAATTAGGTTCATATATGTGGGCGGCATATAGTGACAACCATGCCCGATATTCACACATTTTCATAACTAGAGACCCATACAAGATTTATCGAGGAAAATCGGAGTGGAAATCATATCAACACAACAAAGCTATATGCAAAAATAGGTCTTGATAGGGCAATGGACATATCACTACTCTCGAGATGTCATTACAATTATCTCATTTAGGCTTCTATTGATGATAAAATATAAAACTACATCCCACTGATCACATGACGAACTAATAATGTAGTTACTAGAATTGGGTTGGAAGCCAACAGTGCCAGAAGTCGACATGATCATTGGATACAATGCAACATCTCTGTAATATTGTAGGTATGTAATAGGGAATACATAGGGGATTGGGAATGATCAGTCTGATGTTACTAGTATATAAAGTTTTTGAAAAACTACTAATTATCATCTTGAAAGCGTTGAAAAAAAGCTATTAACTAGTCCGCGGTTTAAATTTAGCGATCAGTGATGTTTGAACAAGTCTACATGATTTATATAACAAACGTTCAGCAAGCCTTTATATCCCAGGAACCTGCATATATCGGATATACCAGGTAAACCAGAATAATTTGAGACACAACTCTTCGATGCACGCTCCATAACTATCTTAATGCAATTCATGGAAATATATTCTTATTAAAGCATGCCCTTTATCTGCCCGTTTATACACAAAACAATAAAAATGCAGTAAATCATCGTTTATTTTTTATGCTCAGCAAGAAATACAACGTTTACGGTTAACTGCAGACACACAGGGAAGGTTCTGTGGAAGCATTCGCACACACTTTTGAATGTGCACATGCAAACTCATGCGGGTGTATGCGTAAATACCAGCTTAAGCAGACGAAATACGTGGATGCATGCAGACGTTTGAGACCGTCTGCACCAACTTTTTAATTACCTTATCTTATGGAAATAAATTAAAAAAAGTGGAGGAACAATTTTATAGAGCCGTAAACACTTTTTTAAATATGTCTGGAATTTTTTCACATTTTGTTTACAGTAATTTTTATTTTTAAAATTGAAAAAATTTGTATGGAGATTTTCTATTTGCATGATATGTAAAAGAGGGTTGCATATTTTCAGGGGTGATTTTACATTGACCTTTAAATTGTATAATGATATTGTTTTTGTTAATTTAGATACATCTTCAACAAATAAAAGAGGTGTTGTGAAAGTGGGCGTATTAAACTTTAAAGAGTCCAATAGAGTTATTATGTGAAAAATTCGTCCATATTTCGTTTACTCATGTAGTACGCAGGTTATTGTATGTGGACGTGTTTGTGGTGGCTGCTGGAACTCCAATAGATTGCATAAGTCAGCCTAATACATATATATTGGTTCCAGCACTATGTTTTTAACAAGTTTTATGGACAGACAAAATATATGTGTATTTGACTAAACCGACCCACATACGAGGGCGGACTGATATTGAAGCTACCTAGCGCTAGATGGCAGCACAAACACAAAAACTTTTTTTTTTAGAAATTGCGATCTATCAAACGTCAGCTGTTAAAATTTCACCCAAATTCATCGATTAGTTTATTTGTTGTAGTCGCTTGAAGTAAGCAACTTTTGTGTTTCTTGAAAAATGGAAAAAAGCAAAATTCGTGCAGTGATTAAACACTATTATTTGTATGGGAAAACGGCGAAAGAGGAATAAAGAAAAGCTCGATAAACATTACGATGAGTCTGCTCCGTCAGATTACATGGTAAAATATTGGATTGCTGAATTTAAACGCGGCCGAACAAGCACTGCAACAATACCATCAACAGGAAGGCCAAAAGAGGTGGTTACTGAAGAAAATATCAAGAAAGTCCTCGATATCGTTATGAACGATCGCCGAGTCAAGTTGCGTGAGATTGTTGAAATGGTAAACATACGAGTATCATATGAACGTGTGTTCAACATTTTGCATGAACATTTGCATATGAAAAAGCTATCGGCAAGATGGGTGCCGCGTTTGCTCAGTGTCGAACAAAAACGAGTTCGACAGACCACTTCACAGCGGTGTTTGGTCATGATAAAGCGTAATTCAGTTGATTTTTGACGTCGATTAATAACTGTTGATGAAACGTGGGTCCACCACTACACACCTGAAACCAAAAATCAATCGAAACAATGGGTGGAAGCTGGTGTAAGTGCTGCGAAGAAGGCGAAGGCAGTGAAATCGGCTGGCAAGGTTATGGCCACTGTATTTTGGGATGCATACGGAATATTGCTCATCGATTATCTTGAAAAAGGATTCACAATCACAGGAAAGTATTATCGTGCATTATTGGATCAATTGATTGATGCAATCAAGGAAAAACGACCACATTTAAAGAAGAAAAAAAATGCTCTTTCTTCAAGACAACGCACCGGTTCACACAGCATTAGATACGATGCTAAAATTACGTGAAATACACTTCGAATTGGTTAATCATCCACTTTATAGTCCAGATTTAGCTCCTAGTGACTTTTTCCTGTTTCCAAACTTAAAAAAATGGCTCGCAGGTAAAAGATTCATCTCAAACGAAGAAGTGATTACCGAAACTAACGCGTATTTTGAGGGGTTCCCGAAATCGTATTATTCAGATGGTATAAAAAAGTTGGAATATCGTCTTACTGTCGAAGTAAAAGGAGACTATGTTGAGAAAAAAATGGTTTTTGAAAAATAAAAAAAATGTTTTTTTCCCTCTTAGGTAGCTTCAATAACAATCCGCCCTCGTATAACACTGCCTCTATTGGGTGTTACATACACTAATCAACATCGCACAAGTACTAAAACACTTGAAAACACGGCTGCAGATAGATGAACTGTGAGCTACCAGAGCTCTAAGTTGGAGCGGTGTTAATTATCCACTACGGAAATATGGAGAGCCTCGAACCTCCAATTGTATGCCACTCTGCAGGCAGCCCAATCAAATCCACATTCCAGATTTCGATGCTTTCGATATCACAAATGCACTCCAAGTGTGCATAATTTGTAAAAGTTCCATAGAAATTCACATGCTCTCATGTTAAAAATCTGAAAATATGTTGCATGCTTTTAGGTGCTGTTTTGGTGGTGTTCGTTTGTTTGCACCATTTCCAAGCCAAATTCTCTAGCCGACAATTATATTGGAAATACACAATGATATAATGATTTTGGTTGATTGAGAGGAAAAATTGGTTGTTTGATGTTTACAAAACTAACATCGATGTAATTAGGACTTTTGCCATGTCTGCGTTATGATTTATTACCAAATCATATCAAATGCACAAAACCTATACTAATCGGAGAGTAAATTAAAAATAAATCAATTCGTTTTTTGTGTGTTTTGCGGTGGCCATAAATGAAAATAAAATTTCATAAATTACCACAGAAAAATAACAAATCGTAGTGCCATTAACAGACGACCGAACAATGTGGAAAAAGCGATGCTATTAGCAAATACCAAATACAAAAGACAACAACAGCAAAAAATACCAAATGCGAAAATAATGCTTCCGCTGAATAGTGCGGATCATTTTTAATCAATTATTAAACAGTTCGCAATTTTCAACCCACATTCTGCCCTCTTAACAATGGCCCAGAAATCGGCACCACTATTTTATCTATTTGCACACATTTTCAGCGCATAGCAAATAAACGAGGCGGTAACCAAACGAAAGCGGAAGAGTGGAGCGAGCTGGAGATGCAGATGATGATGATGATGATGATGATGATGATGAGTAGATAAATTATTAAGAAAATCAAGCGCTTTTTGTAAGCATTTTACTGGCTGCTGAGCATGTGTTGAAATGTGCAGCTCGTTTCACGCTTTTCATGATGATAGCGGTGGCAATGCCTGCGGCACTGTCAGAGACGACGGAGGTGGCAGCTACGAGCTACTCGTAGTTACTTACTGCACTCTTCCCTCTTGCTAGTTTTTATTTTTATTACCTTTTTTTCGCCAGTGTGCGAAAGTTTTACAGCAAAGAAAACTGCAAATTGAATGATGAGCGTGCGTTTTTAGTTTTTTCTCATCGCGTACATTTTGCGCTCTCTTTGTGTGGGGCGCAGCATGCGTGAAAAACGCGCGCACATTGTGCCGGGAAATGTGGATTTGATTGGGTTGCCTGCAGAGTGGCAAAGGAGTATGCAGGGCTTTGATTGATTCCCATTTTCCTTTTGTTCTTCATCTCTTTTGTCCTTTTAATAATTTTCGAAGAAAGGTTATTATCAGATGCAGAAAATTAAAATATATGCATAGGCTTTAATCCATCCAACCAACCAATTCTGTTTGCAGCGAAGCTTGGAGAGGTGAACTGGCCTCAAATGGTGCTGAGCAAGAAATTCATAATTCAGAAAAGTCAATGTCAATATTTGGTAAAATGAAATAGACACGCATGTGTTACAGTCAATAATGAAGCAACATTAAAGCAGGATTAATTTAAGGTGGAGGCATTTTTTCTTAACCACAACAAAAAAGTTCCGGCATGACATAGAATGATCGCATACTTTCAGGGGCATAACAATTATGGTATGTTTAAGGACACCAAAGAGTGCTGAAGACAATATGAATGATAAGAATTTGTTTACAGTGTTGCTAATATTCTATAAGATGGGACTTCAATTAATTTATTGGAATATTTACAAGTTGATACGTTTGAGAATACATTTTCCATATATACTATTCCTAACGAATCAAGTTACTCGACCATAGGAGGAGGAAGAGTCCATTGTACACCTATTATGCACGTGCCCAGCGTTGTCCAGAAGGAGGCCCACTTTCCTGGGCGACCACTTTCTGGACTCTTTGGGAGATATCTCAAGTAAAAAGATTAGCTCCATAAACTGCTTCATTAAAAGCTCCAAATGGCCGGACCTTTGAAAGCTATGGAACCTGTTGTCTCATGCGGTATCACAAGGGGTCAATGATTTCCTAAGTGCGATCTTCGGGCGGCCGCCTTACCTACCTACCTACTCCACTATACATATGCATGTTAAATATGGCCAAGCAACTGATCCCTCCTACGAGCGGTGGAAAAATATCTCACACAACGACATCTAAAGAACTTTCATGTATTGAGAGATAAAAATCGGCTTTTCATATAAGAATAAATCAAAGGAACCTTATTCTAGACTAGTATGGATAACTATGTTTACGGCAGACGAGAGTGCTTTAGTTGGGTACTATATATACTCGTATAGCATTATTATCTGATGAAATATATATATATATATATATATATATATATATATATATATATATATATATATATACATATATATATATATATATATATATATATATATATATATATATATATATATATATGTATATATATATATATATATATATATATATATATATATATATATATATATATTTCATCAGATAATAATGCTATACGAGTATATATAGTACCCAACTAAAGCACTCTCGTCTGCCGTAAACATAGTTATCCATACTAGTCTAGAATAAGGTTCCTTTGATTTATTCTTATATGAAAAGCCGATATATATATATATATATATATATATATATATATATATATATATATATATATATATATATATATATATATATATATATATATATATATATATATATATATATATATATATATATATATATATATATATATATATACAGAAATTGGTGGAAAAATTGGAGCTGTTGGGACAAGTTAGTGATGTGAAGAATAAAACCCGTGCACGTCGCTCAAGAACAACTGAGAATATTGCTGCTGTAGCCCAAAGTGTTAAAGAAAATCCAGGTTTGTCCATTCCTTGTCGTTCTTTGGAAGTGGGCATTCCACAAACGTCCTTACACCGTACTTTGCATAAAGACTTGGGTCTTAAGGCTTATAAAGTTCAGTTAGCACAAGAACTCAAGCCGGCCGATCATCAACAACGTCGTGTCTTTGCTGATTGGGTCCTTGAAATGCATGAAAATGATCCGGAATTCCATCGAAAAATCATCTTGACTGATGAGGCCCATTTCCACCTCGGTGGCTACGTTAACAAGCAAAATTGTCGCATCTGGGGCTCGGAAAACCCAAGAGTTATTGTTGAGAAGCCTCTCCATCCTCAACGTGTGACTGTGGGGCCATTGGACCTTACTTTTTCCAAAATGAGGTTGGTTCAACAGTTACGGTGAATGGATTGCGCTATCGAGAGATGATTAATGATTTTTTATGGTCGGAGTTGGATGGTATTGATCTGGACAACGTTTACTTTCAACAAGACGGCGCTACGTGCCACACAAGCAACGAAACCATTGCTCTTTTACGGGAAAAGTTTTCGGACCGTGTTATCTCTCGAATGATCACAATTGGCCACCGAGATTTTGTGATTTAACACCTTGCGACTTCTTCCTTTGGGGCCACGTGAAAGATAAGGTCTACGCCAACAGCCCAACGTCGATTCAAGACCTCAAAGATAGAATTCGTGAGGCTATCGAGGACATAGGGCAGCCACTTTGCGATTTGGTTATGGAAAATTTCATGAAAAGGATATGGTCCTGTAAGCGTGGTCGTGATGGCCATTTGGCTGATGTTGTTTTTCATTATTAACCTTCCTCTTTATTATGAAATAAACATCCGATCATTAATCTCAAAAAATGGCATTTTCCTTTGAATACCAAAATAACACCTCTTATTGGAATACCCTTTAAAAAATTCAAAATAAGAAACTTTAAGTCTTGGCATAGATGCTGGAACAACTGCTTCTCAACCACGAAATATTCGTAAACTTGCCACTTGAACGAGCGAATACGCTGCCAATCAGGCATGGTTGATTGCATAAATGAGTCAACTGTTTCGGGCTATGTTCGGTATTTGTGATTATTGTACAAATATCAATACAAAAATATGCGGTATGTTCATTTCAATAATAGAAAAAATCAAACAACAACAACAATAGCAACATTTTCCCCACTACTGCCAACAATCACAAATTGCAATTTGTAACGATTGAAGTTATTGTTGTTGTTGTTGCGGTTGTTACTACCCTTGCTCCCGATGATTGTTGGCATTTTTGTATTTATATTTGTTAGTTTATTATTATTATTTTTAGTGTGTGTGTTTGTGTGCCAAATAGGGAGGGGAGAATAGCGATTGTTGTAAGTTGGATGCGCAGGAAGCATGTTTGCTCAATCAGTGAGTACGCGGAATACTGCGTTCTCTTCCACTTTAGTGGAGCTAGGCACGCTACTTTGCACTATTATTGCGTATGGCGTTTTTGATTTCCCGATGAGTTCCACATGTTTCTGTGCCTCGAGGGGCATGATTGATTTATGTGGCATGGGGAGCCAGTTGCCTGCAGAATTTATTTGACGTTACCGGCTTGTATACCATGACTTGCTGTAGAGATTAATTGATTCAAATATTTTGCGGCGGTTCCAATGATGGATCAAATAAGAGAGATGCGGGTGACGGCAATTGTAATTAATGCACAAGAAACCAGGCTATTTAGTGACCTATGCGAACTGATGGGTGCTCGAAAATATGTGTTGAATTGTAATTGGGCATCTTGACCACTTTCAACTTTAGTTGATTTAGATTATTAATTAACCAGTTGGGAGGAGGTGCAGGATCATTGTGGAATTCAATACTAACTGTGGAATAATATTGTGCAACAAAGGAAACTTATCTACTTCGAGTGAGGCCAAAATAAAACTATTTTTGGAATTTGTTCAGAACTATAAAATATGTTTTATACTCCATAATTCTTTAGTGGCACTAGATAAAAAATGTTTGAACTAAATATATCTGCATAATTGTAATTTCCAGTTGACGGCACTAAACAACACTATTCAATTCAGCGTGTAAGTTTTAAATACTTTATGGAAACCACGAACAGTGATTAATGATGAAAAAGACTGCTTTAGGCCAGAAGCAAATTGAATATAAAAATCCTTTACAAAAGATGCCAACAATGGGGGAATTGTATGTGATTATTGATAAAAACTGAAGTAGCCAAAATTGATTAAACGTGAACATCGTTGCTTCGGTGTACAATGAACGGCACCACAAACAATAAACATGAATGCCTTGGTAAAGAAAAACAAGTGATTTGGAATGTTTAAAGTGCCACACAGATGCCACAAAGTAATAACTTAAATCAATTTTAAGTTGCGGTAAAAACATTCAACAAACCGTTGACAGAGTCCATCAGCTTTGCTGTCTTTCCAAGTAATATCTTTTTCTCTCTCTATCTCTTTCTTTCTCTCCCTCTCTTTGTATTTCTTGATTATTTATGTTCGCTGTGAAAATACGTGAAACTCGAAATGTCCTTAATCACATTTCATCATATCCCAGCGTTAAGTAGCAAGGTTATGCGACCTGAAGCGGCAACTGACCCGCCGCATACTTTCCGCGGATACTCATCCTTACAATGGAGAAAAGCGATCTGGCGTTAATTACAAATTGTTCATAATTAAATTTTCCAGTTGCTACTGGCATGGCAATAAGCTTGCATATTATGTGTAAGGACGTTACATTTGCTGGCTGTGTTGCAAGATGCCAGTGTGTTGAATGCAGCAATAAAAGCAACACTGACATACATGTCTGTCGATTCATGTATGAACACTTCGAGTTGATTGCTTTGTTGCTTTTGTTTGCATATTTTCATTGGGAAAAGGTTTGCTTCAAATTGCATTTTGTATGGGCATCTACACTGGCAGCGTGCACACCGGCGTCTAATGTGGGAACGTGAATGCCGTTTGCAAGCTGCAAAGGAACCCTTGAAGCGTTTCCATTTTACGCCAAGTGATTGTGTATTGATTACTTTGTTAGCTAGTTTGTATAGAGCGAAGGAGTATGCTTGGCATACATGATGCAGTCGCAAATATGTTGACCAGCGAAGTTCGCAGGTGCTGCAGAACCACTTACCTACGAGTGTACGCATTGACCAGTGTTGCATGTTCAAGCTTACCTTTGTACGTTGTTAGGTGCAACATCAGAATTGCCAGGTTTATTTATACTCGCAATAATTTTAATCAGAGTGTGTGTGTGTGTGTGTGTGTGTGTGCCACATACGATATAGTTAAGTGGAACTTATGCGTATTGAAAGAAACAAATGAGCACAGCACTTGCAGTGGTAGTCAGAGAAATGGAGTGAATAATGCCGGTATTATGTACAACGAAACGAACGCCCTAAAAGTATGCAATCATTTTGAAAATCATATTAGCACTTAAAAATGGATTAAAGACAAGTCGCCCTCCGTGGTCTAGTGGCAAGCATGCTAGACTCACACCCCGAGGGTCACAGGTTCAAATCCTGCCACGGGCTTGGTCTCCAAAATGTTTCTTTCTATAAAATCCTTTTCTCTTCGAGTCGAAAGCCTCTGCACTCATAATTAATTATGGTGTAAGATATAATAATAAAAATATTAATAAAAATAAGATTAAAGGCATTTACTTTTTCAAGTTGTCTTGATCGAACTATATGTGAGTTTCATTTAGCGTATAATGGGGCTCCAATATGTCGATCGAAGCCTCATTCTTCAACTCAACCAAACATGGACGAAATAACGTTGAAGGCTCTGTTGAATTCAAGTGCCTTCGTTCTAGTTTCTGAAGATATAATTTTACGCTCCATTTTAAAAGACTCAAAATAAAAAACGAGCTCAAACATGATCGATTTCAAATGATTTCAATGTCGCTCTATGCATTGCATTGACTGCAATAAATGACTCAATTAATGATTGTGTTTCATCAGATATACTTACTGCATTCTTCCGACATCAGATGTACTGCATTCTTCCGACATCAGATGTACAGCATTCTTCCGACATCAGATGTGCTGCATTCTTCCGACTTCGAACTTTATACGATTTCAAGCAGAGTGGTAGCAATATCTTGATCAAACATCAATATAACATTGAAACCAAATACTGCCATCATTCAACTAACGTACCTCAAAGAAATTTCCAGTCTTCCATCAGTGACTGCAACTCCTCACTCAGCTAACTCCACCGATGCAAATCGGTAATCACAATTGCACGTTTTCAAGTATATTGGTATATGCTAAATAAGGGTGCAAACGTCTGCTTATGACCTACCAAATGGTGGCACAATTTGCTTCCTATTGCGGGGAGTAGATTAAGTCGATTAATCTTGGAGCGTTGTAAACAAGATTACACCAGGCTAAGCAAAGCAATAAATGTCAAATGCATACGCACGCATATGTGCGCATTATGCACACCGCAAGCAGGCGAGGTATCCAGCGATCGAGCGGCGCACTGGCATGTTTCAACTGCCTCCCCGCCTGTCCGTAGTAGTTATTGCGCACTTACTTTGGTGCTGCAACATGGCCTGATGTTGATGCTGCTGCTGGAGCTGCTGTTGCTGAATTATGGCGCTGCTATCCGTGTTCCCTATGTAAATTTTCTTTTCGTTTTTGCCACTGGCATTGGTAAAAAGGTACATCTACATTCGTGTACGAGTACTCCCATTCTCATTTGCCCTTCTCACAGGCATTTGGGTCAGCAGAAAACCGTTTATGATGCACTCATGCACTCACACGTATTTATTGAATGTACTCTGGTGGTGAATTGCACACATTCATTTACCCACAGCCCTCTGGTGGAAGTGGAGAACTGCTTCGTAGCGCTCGTAAACAATGCCAATTTAACTTCCTGCGAGAAGTCTCGTTGGACGGAATGAGGGTCTATCGATTAATTTTAATTTCAACAAATTTATTTGAAATTGTTTGCTGAATTATGTTGGCTCTCAGCAAGCCAGGCATATAAATATGTATATACAAATGCGAATCTACTTCATGAGCAGGCAATAAAATCTGATTTACAATTACAGCTTTACGGGATATTTAAGAGGTTTCGTGGCACATGAATTTTTAGGAAATGTGCAGATGAATCCCTTGAGGTATTTAAGTATAGTTCAAAAATTACACACAAAGAGAATGATATTTTCGTTTATAGCAGCTGCATCAGTGTGAAAGCTGAAGTCGGCACAGAATCATGCAATAAAAGCTTCACCAAATGAATGCTTGTAGAATCGATCTTGTATAATAACTTTGTGGTTGCTGGTGACTGGAATAATGCCCCTCGATTAACTCTTATTCAATGATTTTATGATGATATGATTCAGAGGCTGAAACTGATTACTGTCAGTTTACTGGAAACTGGCACTCTACTCGGTCTTACATGCTGACATCCAGTTTAATTTAGCACCTTCTTTCTGTAAGAAGCAAGGAATGTTGGTATAGTTGCGCCTTAAAGTATACTCAGAATTTAGAGTATTTTCTTAGGGTAGTTCATTTTTGTGTGTGAAAACATACGATTATTGGTTACATTTGCAACATGTTGACACACCATTTGCTGCCATATTTCCCCATCTACTGTGGACTATTCTGGCACCTTGTTGTCTTTCTTTTTCTCATTAATTTCTCACTAATACCTATAAACCAACTTCCTCCTGCAAGCTTAGGCTGTGAAAGTCCGTTTCCGGCAGTTGATGCCATCAGAAACGTATCTGAAAGGCTCATTCCAGCCGAAATAGGACACGCCAGTCAATGTAAAGTTAATTTTTGATTAAATTCTAGATTAACTGAGAATTTATTTGCCTCACTCTGAAGCTGAGTTGCTTTGCGCCTTTGTCTGCTCGACCCCAGCTGCGTTCCTCTTCGGCGCGCGCTGCTTAGACTTCAGTTCAACACTTGCCCTTAATACCGAAATTGCATTTCGCTTCAAGTCCTTTGTGCCAAACGCGACCCAGCTCGCGCCCTCGTCTATTGTTGCCACTCTAATCCATTTCAATTTAATGGCATTACTTAAAATATTACACTGCGCTGCCATTGCGATTGCACGAAAAGCGCATTTCATTGCGAAATAAAGCATCACGAGAAAATGTTGCATGCAGCAGTCAGTCAGCGAATTTTATGTCTTAAGACGTACCCGTTGCAGTTGAGAAGTAATATTGCAGCAACACCAAAGTAAGCAATGTGCGAGCATGACTGCCGCTTTTTCCCTTTTGTTGTTGCCCTCACAATTCCATACAAAGCTTGGCAGTCCAGCAGTGGCAGCTGTCACAGAATTTCATAGAAAATTGTTTTAGCTGGAATTGAGAATTACAGAAGATGAGCGGGTTCATCCCGGGGTGTGGGCGGTGGGTGGAGAAATTTAATTCTTGAATAACACTTGGAAACAACTCGTAACCGCGCAAATCAAGCGAATTAGTGGCAGCAAATTCAGCAGACAGAGCTGTAAAATGTGAATCCATCACAGTTTTTATTTTTCCATCTCAACTGGCGACTGGTGGAATTTCGGTTTTTTGCTGACCTGGGGAGAGTTATGACAAGCTATGGAGCACTTTTGTTACTTAGTCATTATTGTCTCGTAGAAAATGATGACGGAAGGTTTTTTAATGTCGTCCCCCAAGAGGTTAGTTGACCAGGCTAAAGAACAGTTCGAGCTGTGAAGCACACAGATGACGATGATGAGAACGATTGTGAAGCAACTTCTAATCCCAGTCTAGCAACTTTCATTCCTAATTGAATTGATCTAACTGTTAAGCTTATAAAACGAGCCCTAGTCGCTGAATTCAGCTCGGTTCAAATAAAGCTGTTGATATAAATGACTTTAAAATTATGTCTACCACCTGCATTCTCGTTCTATATTATCACTTTCACTCCACCCTGAATAGCACACCTATTCGTAGGAAGGGAGCTTCATGTTCGTTTCTATTGTTCCCGAATACCACAGACATCTGCTTCTTACTGGTGTCATAAATACGAGTAATTGTGTAAAATCTATAACTGACATCTTGTAATGGTGATAAAAATGAATGGACTCATTCGTGTATCTATTGTGCATCCTTTGTGCATCTTTTGTGCATCCTTTGTGCTTATCTACTGCTTGGCTCACTGCAGACAACAACCCCGATTGTGCTCCCTTCAAGTTGTGCTGAACGCCTTGCAGACGGCTACTGAGGGTGAGGGTTGTGAAAGTTTTAATTACTGCTGGACACTGTAACAAATCGTGCAATCAGCAGCTATATCGATGCTTTCTCATACAAAAGGTGCGTGCGATGTAATGGGAAATTGCAGTTTTTCCTACTATCTCCCCACTTGTATCCGTTCATTCTGCGTTCTCATAAGCAATCCAGACGTTATATCAAAGTGCTCGTAATAAACTCCAACAGGATGGAGTTGGAAGAATGGAAAAGCGTTGCCGTGTTGTTGCGTAATTTTCAATCTGGCGGACGCGCTACTCTGGCGGTCGACGATGGGGGACAGCAAATCGTCGATTGCTGTGGAAACTTGTAAGTTCGCAATTTAATTGCAGTAAAAAACTTTTAATTATGGGGCAACGCAAAAAACATGCTCAAATTTCCTGCATTAACTTTTGTATTGATCACAATGATGACGGAGATAATGATGATGATAGCGATGATGATGATGATGATTTCGATGTTGATGATGGCGATGGCGATGTCGATGACGGTGGCGTTAAGGCCATATTGCAAACTATTTGCCTGGAGTTATTGTAGCTGCTTCAGAAACTTTATGCAAAACTTTTAATAGAAATTCTAAATTGCTTTCAAAATTCGAGCAGCCCAATGGAAATTCAAGGATCATAATTTGCCGTAAATACGAAGCTGTATCTTACGATAAATATTCTTAGCTCAGTGCAAAATGCGAAGGTCTGAGAATGCAACAATTCCAAATAAAATCAAATAAATCTCTATAGCAGCACTAACACACGGGGCTGATATGAACACTGCTTACGGCAACACCCATCGCTCCGCAGCTGCACCGCTGCACCTCTCCACCGTTCCACAACTTCCATGCCAGTCGCTTATGGTAGTCATCAACGTACAGGGAAGACACACCATCAACCACTGCACGACGCTCCCACCACCCTCGCACTTCCTCGCACGTCTTTAATTTTTGTTATTTCGGTGAATTTGTAAAAGTCTTCTTCTACGCCCCTCCTCCTTCCCAACGTTCTCAAGTATCCGCAGTTTTGTTGGCTAATACGTGCGCGCTGTCAATCTCTTAGTTGCACAGCACAAGCTGTGAGTGAAAAAGAAAACACCCGCAACAGCAGCAGAAGCAACAAACAAAGCCCTAAGCTTCTTTTGCTCGGCTCTGCTTGAAATGCAGAAAAAATTTGCAAATGGGCCCCTGCTGCATTCGTGAATTCTTCTTCATTGGCATTGGCAACATTACATATGCAGCAAACTACTGCCAGCAGTTGACCTTAACATATGCGCACAGATATGCAAATCCCATGATGCTCCGACACACAAACACCAGCAACATCATTGACAGGCAGGCATGTTCTCTTTTTTGTAGGTGTGTGTGCTGGGTGTGTTACACAGCTCACTTGCTTCCCTTGAGCTTGTTTATGCAAGTTTTTATGTAGAAGGCGGGAAATAAATGCTCAAACTTTTACAATCTAAGTTTTCCGTAGAGCCAACTTAGCTGCGTAGCCTGTGGGAAGTAGTTTTTCGTTTGTTCATACCCGAACTTTTCCGAAGGAATGGCACATACATGATTCCACCTTCAACTTACATAAGGTGATGATTTTTTCATCAGTTCTATGCGTATTTTGAAATTTTTTTTGGGCTGCCACTGAGCTGAATAGTGCTGAGGCTTACCTTGAATATGTGCAGCAAACCTATTGAAGCCACTGTCTTGATAGTGCAAAAGAATGCGGATAAACTAAGGGTGGAAGATAGTACCAGTTGCTACTCTTTCAGTTGGATTATTTCCACTGTATTTCCACTGTATTTCCACTGTATTTCCACTGTATTTCCACGTTCTATTGTGCTATCAGAGGTTCACAGTTCATCTTTGAGTCTTATCCTCTGAAAAAAAGGTACGACAAATTTTGGCTCCAGAGGTTTCACATCACTAGCAGAGCCTTGGAAGAATCCCAAGTATTTCCTGCGGATATGCATAAGAGCCTTAAGTCCTTAAGAATATTTTGGTAGAAATATCTTAACTCTGTAATTCGAATCCCAAGTATTTCCTACGGGTGTGCATAAGAGCCTTGAGTCCTTAAGAATATTTTGGTAGAACTATCTTAACTCTGTAATTCGAAGCAGTATCATTATTGCTATTTAGGTTGGTTTTCTGGTGGGAAACGGGATTAAGGATATTTTGGAAGTTGTCTCAGTTGTCATAAAAGTACCTTCGACCTTCTTATTAAGTCCAGGCTGCAACTGAGATAAGTTTCTAGCTAACTCGTGGGAAGCTTCGCTACCTGGTATGCCTTATATTCTAGCGACCACACCATGAAAATGTTAAACCATTTTGATGGATTGTTCAGATTCAATGGCTCTTGCAAAAGAATAAATCAACACAGTTTAATTTAAGTTAAGTATAAATTGGGGGAATGTCATTCATCTATTTATCGACTCTATGGTGAGCCTATTAAATATTGTAATATATTTTTTTATCTGTAGTGACACCAGTCGTGTATTCATTCCCGGAAATGTTTCGGTGTAATTTGTGAACACTTTTAAACTTTGCTATTTTTTTTGTGTTTCCAAACCTTCTTAAAGATGCTAATCCTACCCCACTCCTGTTTTTCTTCGTCGTACTAACAACTCAGTTTTGTAGACCATCCTCTTAATCTGCTTGTGGTGCCCTCCCTATGAACATGCCAGTTAGTCGTTTTGCAAAGCCTTCTAATATAATATCTGTGGTCATTCGTTCATTCTCATCTTTCTCTATCTGAGAGCTGAAAGTTCGCATTTTTATAATAAAACTAATTTGTTTCCCTCGAGAGCAGTTCTCCTTCTAAAGTTTAAAGTGCAATAGTGTCACTAAACTTTAATTATATTTCTCATGGTATTAGGGGAGTATACCTGCCTCTCTGGTTACTTTAGGTTAGGTTAACCTGGCTGGCAGAAAGCCACGTACAGACCGATTGGTCCCTAGCGATACCAGATGGTGTCTGACCTTTATGAAGATTTGTAGTAGACGTCTCGTTGGATGTCAATGCTTTTTGCGAAATTAAGCAGTGCTATCAGCTCCATTCCTGAGACGTCTTTCAATCTCCCAAATTGCGAATTTAAGCAGTGCTGTCAGCTCCATTCCTGAGACGTCTTTCAATCTCCCAAATTACGAATTTAAGCAGTGCTGTCAGCTCCATTCCTGAGACGTCTTTCAATATCCCAAATTGCGAATTTAAGCAGTGCTATCAGCTCCATTCCTGAGACGTCTTTCAATCTCCCAAATTGCGAATTTAAGCAGTGCTGTCAGCTCCATTCCTGAGACGTCTTCCAATCTCCCAAATTGTGGGGCTCCTAAGCATTTTAAGCGCGTCTTGGATAACGCAGGACATATACAAAGGATATGTTCTAAAGTTTCCCTTATTCCAACCTCCCTACATTTCCTACATTTGTCGTTGTCCGTAATTCCTATTCCTTGTGTGCATGTGCAGCCAGTATGTTATGGCCTGTCATTGTATCTATGATAGTTCTACAGTCTTTTCGTGAGAGCGTGAGTATAAATCGCGCTTGTTTCCCATCGTTGACTTTACACATAACTTTTGCAATTTTGCAGGTGTTTAAACTGTGCCACCTTGCTTTCAACTGACTTCTCCTGAGTCAGTCCATTTCATTGAATAGTTCTTTATGAGGTTTCTGTATGTCGTTTTATTGTACAAGTGGTAAATAGACAGCACTTTTTGCAATCTCATCTACTATTTCTTTCCCTTCTATTCCCTTAAGATCTGGTTACTTTACTTAAAGAACTTTTTTACTTCACAAATTAGTTGTTCTCACTATTACAGTATTCTAGAAACCATATCAAGTCAATAGTGTTTTAGTTCAGAGAATCTTATTATCACAACGACCATCGTCAAATCATTAATAACCGCTTGAGTATCTTCGCAGATTTTTAAGTTTTATAAATTAGAATCTGCTGCCCACTTTATACCTGTCACATTTGAAAATATATTAGCCTGAAATGTAATACTTTGGCTTCTCATTCTGAAGATTTTCCCAGTGCCATCGTAGACACCACAAAAGCCAGTATGCGATCCATTCATCCATTCAACTCAGATCTATAATTATGTTTATGGATTTCTGTATTCTTTGATGTTCATTAGTAAATCAATATGCAATTTGGGCGTGGTTATTTTTTGGAGAATACATGACACATAAAGCTCCTTGATAGAATACTATTAAATATACAAGAATTCTATCTTTGGGGGAATTGTTTGGGTGTGACGAAAATTCGAGTGTTAGTAAGAAAAAAAAAATATAAACATGAAAAATGAATTATAAACAGTTGCAGAAATCTGTTCTCCACTCTTATATATATGGAGGCTGATTGACAAGTGACTAATTGTGTCGTTAGAAAGCGATACTGATGTATTTGTATAAGAACTCAAACATACATTCGGAAGTAAGCATGGCTTTCAATAGGAATAAACCATATTCAACTAAAAAATGTTCGGGATAAAAGTGTTCAGTATATGAGGGCGAGAGGGTAAAATTATCAAAGATAAAATAAAATTAAATACTAACCTATCTCTAGAGATTATCTGAAATTGTGGCAAATATTTCCTAGTGGTGAATGAAATGGTGAAGTGAATTTCTTGTCCCAAAAGACATCAAATAATGTGATAAGCAAATAATATAATTATAATTATATTATTCCTTACACCATAATTAATTATGAGTGCAAGGTGTTGGGGGAATGAGTACTAGCTACAGAGGCTTTCGACTCGAAGAGAAAAAGATTTTATAGAAAGAAGCATTTTGGAGACCAAATCTGTGGCAGGATTTGAACCTGCGACACTAGGGGTACGCAAATATTAATATGGACTATTCAGAGGAAATAAAAAGCTTCTCTGATAAGGTCTGGATAGCTCAAAATAATGTCATCGTAAGTTGTCTTGTTTTCGCTATCATACGTATCTACCTAACCACCTATCTACTAGCCTATCTACACACCTACCATGTTGCAATTTGCAACAGTGTTTAATTCTAGTTGAAACGGCATTTCAAGTCTCTTGCTGGAAAACTGCCGGAGACATTAATTCAATAATTTTTCGTTTAAATCATAGCAAATTAAGTTCATTTCCGGCGCAGACTGCCGCTAAATACATGCGAGCACGACTTGCGTCTCTGCGAACGTGAACGTGAACGTGGTGAGTCAGTTCGTGAGGAGCGCCGCGGCTGAATGCGAAGCAGATAAAGTTGAAAGAAATGGCAAGAAAAATTTTGCTCCAGACTTTGTATTTTTTTTGTTTTCCGCTTTTTTTGTTTTGTTTTGTTTTCGGGAGTTTTGTTTTCTGTTCCCTGTCCTTTTGTATTTTAAATAAAAGTAAAGCCATGAAAGTAGACTTGGCATACAATTTCAGGACAAACGCAGTCCGCACCTTCACTGAACGTAGTTGAAGTGAGTGCGAACAAGAAAACAAGAATCTAAGTAAGTCTATGTTTGTATGTGTGCTTGTTTGAGTGTGTGTGTCAGTGTAAGTTAAGAACAAAAACGTTGTGCACCGAGCGTGAAAATGCTTTTTATACATTTGTAGCCACATACGTGCAAGAAAGCCAAACCTTTCCTTTTTTCTTCAGCTAATTTTTCTTTTATATCTTTCTAGTTCACGATTTCGTTATTCCTTTTTTGGTATAACTTATTTATTATTCCAAAGTTGGCACACCCCTGCTAACAAATGGTGTAACGTTGCATTGCACATCTATCATCGGAGCGACTTTAGGTGCTGTGAGTATGCGAGCAGTGACCAACGCCTGCGTTGGTGCTTCCCTTTACGGCAGTGACTATCCTGTGAAAGGAAGTGGTTGTGGGGAAGCTGCATGGGATGGTGGCTTAGGTTAAGTAGCATAGAATAACCTTTTATTGAGAGCTAGCACGAGATACTTAGTTGTCTAGACGGGCGTGTTTCCACTGATTACTGTTATTAGGAGAAGCATTTAATGTGGTATTAATAGCGAGTCAGTCTCTTCTTATCTAATCTTACACCGAGAGCCTAAAGCAATCACGCGGAATGCATAACAATTATCGATTCAACGCAACATTGGCAATTAAATAATAATTACAACTACTGTCGATGTTGTTGCTGCTGCTGTTGCTGTTACTTTTATAGTTGTTGTTGCCACATTATTGAGCGACCATTTGACAGAGCGAATTTTATCAGACTGCACAGAAAATTAACCGTAAATTCGTTACGTTACGTGCTAATAACGACGTCGTCGATAGCGATGACAACAATAATTGCCTACAAGTTGCCATAGAATACGAAGGATATAATCACACGCGTGACAAGGGAATAGCGTGGTAGTTATCATTAACAAAAGCGTGCGACAATCATCAACATCATCGCCATCAACAACGTCACCCCTAATATATACTAAGAATGTGGGGAGTGTCAGCAAAGAAGTGAGATGCATGCAGGAAAACACTTGAGTCGAAGCAATGTGAACCCGAATACGGGTACTGAGTTTACAGAAGATGTTCAGAGGAAAGAGCGGGGTTTTAAATCGTACAGTTCCAATATAGAGTGAGTTCCAAATGGCCTACATTAGGCTACCTTGTTACGAGTATAAATGAGCAAAGATAAAATTATGTTCAGATATTGAGGTTGTTATATCAAATTTTGACCGGCAGAGTGAGTCCGCAATAAATATATAATATACAAGTAAAATAAGGTAGAAGAAGGATACGAACTGAATTAAAATCTTAGGATTATTTCTGAAGAATGTGAAGTGTGGACTCACAAGCTTGATATGCGAGTATCTGGGATTGAGCTGTCAAAGAGCCAATTTTGAGGAGTTTTGATTCTTCTGAAACTTTACTTGCAAATAATAGAATCGCTGATTGGTGAATAGGTTAGAGGACCAGTTTGGGCGCAAAATGGGTGTGGGACATCACACATTTCCCACAGCCGCTTGATTCAGAAGAAGTACCAACATTATTTGATATCAGATCTAAAATTTTCAAGAAAAGGAAATCATTTTGCCCTCCTAGAGGAGGAGTTACAGCCATTCGTTGGTACTACTGTCATCTGAAAGCTTAATAGTATAGACACAGCTACAGAATTCTATGGAAGTCTGCTTTGTTCAAGCTAACGACTCTATTAGCACAAATGAACTTATTTCAATTATATTCCTATTACATTTCTGACACCCCTCTGCGGTAGTGCAGCGAATTATTTCACGTTAATGAATTTGTCATCAACGCCAATTTGCGCGGAGAGTACTCGCACGGGCCACACATGCGGCTGCACATGTGTACACTCGTTTATTCCTGTATGGTGTGCTCTAACATACTACCACACCCTCTTCACACATTTGGCAGGCCAATCAAGTGGAAGTCCTGCCACGTCATTTGTCAATTGTGCGCGTTGATTTCTGATTTTGGCTAATTTTAATATTTAGTTGGGTTATTATGTAATTATTGTGGCCAAAAATTGATTTTGATTTTTCGCTATTTCCTAATTGAAGCACAGGCGTGAATGGCAGACAGGCAAGGATGCAGTGCTCGTCAATGGTGCGCATAGCGTAAGCTCCTGGCATTTAATCAGTTTGAATTTTGCGGTTCGTTACGTTTTTAACGAATTTCGCTTTTCGCTTTGTTATTTCACTTTATTTGTTTCGCACAATTTGCGGCTGTCATTTTGCTAATATTGGAGGAAATATTTGCAGAAGGCGGGAGGGGCACAAGAACATTACGGATTGACAGTTGAGAGATGCTTGTATTCAATTTTTTATTGAAATACTCTATTCTGCTGCTGGTATGACTTCGAGTATTGTCCGCGAAAAATATTTAAACTCTGGTTAGAATGGAAGCGTCGAGAATAGATTGAATTGATTCCATGATGAAGGCCCTTGGAAAGAATGTCAAAATGTTATTTCGTAACCAAACCCTATTGGGAACATCATGATGACGTGTGTCCTAATTTGAAGAACAATTCCTAGGACAAATTTCTCCACTTCACATATAAATGTATGTAGAGAAAAGTAACCACCAAATATGTTGCCGACATTTCTAGGTTTTGTGGTAAGCATACTCATGGCTCTAAATGCTTCTAACTAGATATATTTAGCTATGAATCGAGTATTCGTATTTAGTCCTTATATCCCCAAACCATATACAACGTCTATAACTAATTATAGTATTCACAACTATCAAGATTATTATCATAAATATATGATAGAATGGCTTAGTTCCTAAAACGTACCGTAAGTAACGAGAAACTTTTCTTTGAAATCCAGAACATGGGAGATGTGCTGACAATGAATGGTCAGATAAGTGTGTAGATGACTGTAGATGCTACGGACTTAACTACATAACATAAATAAGTAGTCATAAATTTATTACGGATACAGATTGACTAATTAGGACATCGTAAAAAGCAGCCATGAAATGGACTCATAGAAAAACAAAGCATTGGTGCAGCCAAAACATAGTCTCCGGGTATTCAACCAAAAACAGAGAGCCAATGACGTCCCAATTGAGACAATTGGAGACAATTTTATGTAACATAGAGAAGAAATAAAATCTGTATCGACAACTTAAATAACTTGCGATTTCAGGTGATAAATCATAAGTGTATTCCCTAGAAGGGGAAGAAGGAATTAGAGAGCCATGTGCCTTGCCTACTGATGATGATAAATAATGAGCATTTAGAGTAAGGAATGACTATCTTTTGGTGAAGAACCCCATTCATTTCTTGAGTTCTGTATATAAGCGTGATAAGAGACAATGGATGCAAAATATACTTTCTTGTTTGGGGTACTGGAGAAGCATTTCTTGTGATTAACGTAAAGCACCCTGAATACTAACCTATAATACTAATGATTTACTCAAATGATTTTGGATACTCGAAGGCAAACATAAGGGAAATATGTTGGAAGCCATATTGAGAAGACACGTTGTTTTGACTCTAAGAAAGCCGGAACCCGCGAGAAAATTGGAAGAGAATGCGTTGAAATCTAACATATCCTCGAAGCAAAACAAGTTGTGCTTTTTACTTCCGGGAAACTGTAATGTGTAAAAATTTTGGATGCTGATAATGTGTGGCTGTGTCCAGGGTTTATCATACGAGTAGTTTGTGGGTATAAAAGCGCTTGGGATATACATATAACTTTATGGGTAACGGTTATTGAGAGAACTGATTCAGAGTCAGATGATAAAAACCTGCAAACACTTCACTGAATAGCAAAGCTAGCTAGTTTCTCCTCAAGAGCGGAGATCTATGAATGATAATAAGCCAGTTTATTGGCTCAATATTTATATATATATATATATATACTTCCACGCACTTTATGTTGTTTTTCACACAAAATTTGATACAAATTCTTTGATCTATTTTTGGGATAGACAAAAATCGAAGACAAGCTAAAACACGTCCAAGCACAATAGCTGTCAAAAACTGACTGAGCATTCAAAATGGCCGAGATTGTCAACATAAGTGAGGGTCATGAGTACCAACATAACGCCACAAAAATATCGAAAACCGAACATCCGTAGCCCGCAACAATTCAAAATTCGCGATACGTTTTGAACAGACCTCGTATACGAAGGCCATGCCTGATGGAAGAAAGAAATTATGAAGTTTAAAGGTACGAGTATGTACGATTTTTTTCATTATCAAAATTTTTCTATCCTTGTGTCTGGGTTTAGTACAATGGACATATATACTGAATGCTAAAGAATATGGCTCTCTCTCTGATCTACTCACACCTCCTCAAATCTAACTATTTTGATCTGGTCCGAGTTTCAGTACGAAAATCAGCTCCCGACTTACAATTTTTGTGCTTCTAAATAATGCAATACTCTACTTTTGTAAGATTCATTTATAATCATTTCTCTCAGAATAATATCCAAACTTGAACCTGCCAACCGTGCACATAGTAAATTCCCTTGCTACATATCCTGCCTCCTTTTCTGTTCCATCATTGACAAACATTTTCTTTTTGGTGTACTACTTTACAGTTTTCACCACAAAAAAACAGTGGGAAATTAAAATCATCATTTCTCTTAAGAGAAGAGTTTCATTTCCCTTATTATTCCAACTCATGGTATAATTCCTTGAATTGGTGTTCTCTTATGTGGAGCAAGTTTGGGGAGAAGCTCTGTCTGATTACTTAATAATAGCTCCATACTCACCACAACAGCAGAAGCTTTTTTGTCACTTCCGTCTCCTTCGTGTTGCTGCTGCCATTGAATGTTGCAGCTCCTGCAGCTGCTGCTGCTCATTAAAGGACTCAAATCAGAGCAGCTGTTCTGCACTCTGGTGCTTGGTTTCCTGTGCAGCATAGAAGTACTTTCTAATCAATGAGCAGACTTAAGTGAGAAATGTTGGCATAGGTATGAGTGAGCATGGTGGGTGCTACAGAAAGAGGATTTGAATCAGATTCAACATTGTACGAGCTGTGGTTCTTGTTTTTAGTGTCGGGTCATTTGAATTTATTGTTCTTGGTTTTTTCATTCACAGGACGTAAATGGATCTGATGGTTCTAGAGGAATCTTTTGCCATGTATTACATTATTTTAAGCTGTACGAATTTTCCTTTACGCCATGCGTAGGTCTTTTTTGGAAAATATTTCCGGAAATTTATTTCAATGCTTTGTTGTGAATTTCATAAAATTCCCGTCTACTGAAACTGAAACCTCAGAGCGTGCACTTTGACCATTGCAATGACACACTCCGTTCAACACGTTTTTGGTTTAACTGTAACCAGGCAGCGAACTCTTCTGCTCAAATATTTTATTCCAATTTATTTCACAGATATTCCCAAACTATGCAACAATGCACAATTTGCAATATTTGTGTGCAATTTGCTGAAATTGCTCGTATTTTTTTCATTTCATTTTATTTTAATTAGAATTTTCTTCCGCACAGGTGTTCATTTTAGGGTGGTTATTTCCATTTTGAACCTGACTATGGAATTATATATTTTTGGATTTGGTTTTGATGTCAAAAATGTTTGTGTTTGCGACTGTGGCTGAAACATTTTTGTATCCATTTGAAAGCTCGGGGAATGTCAATCAGTAGTCATCTTAGATAGAATGTTCGTGGACTTTGTTCGCCGTTTCTGTGCTGTTAAATATCGGTTCACGCATAAAATTCTTTACGAACAAAAAATAAGTCACAATATATTAAAACAAGACTGGATCAGCAATTCTACATATGAACGGGCGAAGAACTCTATTTTTGGAAGCTATGATAGAGTCTTGATATAGTGAAGAAAGACTAATCCTCTCTACTGTAGGCCTTTTCATGTAAATCTGGGACGAATTGCAGAGCATATAATTAACATTATTATTAATATTATTATTATGATTATTATTATTATTATACCTTAAACCATAACTAATTATGACTGCAAGAGTTTGGCGAATGAGTACTAGCTACTGAGGCTTTCAACTCGAACAGAAAAAGGTTTAGAAATAAGCATTTTTGACACCATGCCCTGACAGGATTTGAACCTGCGACCTCCTGAGTGTGCATCTACCATGCTTAGAGCCATATAACTACTTTCAGATCTTCTATTCGACTAGTGTAAACCACTAAGTTTAAAGAGAGATCTACTATTTGCATATCAGTGATAATAAATTCACCTTTGACTTAACGACTTCATTTCCGAAACTCTGAGTCTTTTAGCGAAATTATTGCCATATGGAACGACATTATTTGTGGGGAGTATTGACTATAGTCCTATGAATACAGACATTCTGAGTACAGAGAGTAGAGTTATATCCTTGATCTACTGTCTGCCAATAATATACTCCTTCCAAGGTATAAATATTATAGTTAATTGTTCGATACGATGCTGAGGTGAATATGACTATGATATACAATTGCAAATGTTTCTTCATATTTACAAATATTGATAATGCTGCCAGAATACGAGTACTTCTCTAAATTGAAGTTGTTGTTCTCCGAAAAGAAATTGGTAATGTACTCGTAGTATACGCGAACTCCGTTTATCTTTATGCTTCTTGTGTTGGCCACATTGGAAAAGGTTAACGTTAAAATTCTCTCCATAAACCTAACCATAATTCATCTTTAAAGTTATCTTATACCATTCTCATTTCCCCGTTCCCCTGAAAATCTCATTTCGATAAACGCATTTAATCGACCAGTAACAATTTGCTCATTAATTTCTGCTGTCTTATCGCTCCCATCACTGACTCTTTCAGCTTACTGGAAATGCTGTTTTCTTTCTTCTCCAATATGCCGTAAATCAAATTTAAAACCTGACAATCTCTGTCGAAATTGGCAGCAATTTTAACACTCTCTCTCTGCGAATTGACACTGACACGTTTCTCGGCCCATGCCCTGCCATGCAGCTGAGCACTCCATGGCATTTCCTTCCGTTCGAGACGAGTTTTATGTAAATCAGACAAGTATTTAATTAATAGTTGTTCATTATTAATGCTTGAGAGTGCGCTGATTTAATTTAATTACGAAATGCCATTTCGCAAGTTCCAATGAAGGCGTCAATCAAACCCAGTGGCAATTGCCCGAGAGAGACAACCAGAGACGTGCGAAACTCAGAGTGCGAATAGACAATCATTTATTATTTTTAGGCAGCCTCGTGTGGGAGTCTATTTGCTTCGTCCATTGAGTGGATGCTGCCGCACGGACAAAGCTGCAAGTAACTGAGCGACATAGTAATTGGAGCAGTGGCTATTAATAAAAGGCAGTAGAGAGTAAACAATTACGGTGGCCTCAAGGCGAAAACGAATTTGTATGCATGAAATATTGAATTTTAGGTTCATCATAATTGAGTTGGTGAGACCGGATAATCGGAAGGAGCCGCAGCTGGTGCAGAGTTCAATCGGCGTAAGCCAAAAGTGGTGTGGTATTAATTTGCGCATGGTTTCATCATTTTATTAAACTACGAAAATGCTTCGATATATATTTTGGCGAATATGATTGATTAACTGATTTACCATTTTAGGGAAGTAGATCCACGCACAAGAGGTCTGCGATTTAGGGTGGTGTTGTATTCTAAACTAACCTACCCCAACCTAAGCATAATCTTCTTGATACTGGCAGAGGGCACTTGTCTTGTATTCAGTTCTGTGAGGCAGCATACATTTCCGGATGTAAAGGCACTGTGTAGGTAGGTAGGTAGGTAGGAGTGGCCGCCCAGTTTGCCACACTTGAGCACACCATTGTGATACCACTGTGTGGCGCCGTTAGAGCACTGACTAAAAAGTTCCCTTACTTGGGATGGTGATACTCAGCGCAAGAACAGCGCAAAGGCACTGTGAACGTAGCTTATAAATTATATTCATGTTTCTCGAACTTATTGTGTTGGAAATTCTACTTTTGAAGTCACTAAATTGCAGAAGTTATGAGGCAAGGAAATTCGCCTTGAGGTAAGGTTAACCGGCACTTTTCCAATCCCAATTCCCAAAAATTGATGGGAGAACATCTGAACTGATCGATCGTTTTACAACTGGACACTCATACTCGTATTTGTAGTTAACTTCACCGTTTTTACATGTTGTTAAAAAGTAAAGCCTATCAGGCAAGCATTTATTTCGTCCGCTGATGTCGGTCGAGGAATTACTGGTAATGTTTGCTTGAAATCTCCTGCAAGGAAATTTAACGATGCGTCCAATCGAAATGTCAGTTTTAGGCTCATTCTTCATCAACTGGGGATTCTTAGAAGAGTTCATATTATGTTGACTTTGTTTCAATGAATGTCCATTACTCCAATACTCGAAGCTGTTGCTCAAAAAACTCTTCTTCATGCGTACAATTCATAAAGCACTGATACCAAATAGATTGGTCTCGTTCTCAAACATTGCAAAGAAATACTCGTACCCAGAGTCTGACACACATATACGACCAACAACTTCATTATTCAACTTCTCGCAGAGGCACCTATCATCGGCAGCCTATTTGCAAGTGTGCCACATGTCGCTTAGGCATAAATGTGCCAATATTTCGCAAGTAAATCCAGTAACAAATGCGCACCCGCTCCAACTCAACCAACTTGGCAAATAAAACTTTATGGCGCCCACAGAAAATTTGAGAATTCCACAATTTGTCTGTCTCTCGGTCTCTCAGTCGGTCTGTGTGTGCGTCTGTCTGGCTGGGTATTTGCTTGGCTCTTGTCTGCTCTATCTGCCCGCATGTTAAATTCATCATTCTGACTTTCTGCTGTAGCAGCTGTTGGAAGCAAATTGAGGTAATCAACAAATTTTCGTTAGCAGGCCAGGTGCAATGTGTGTACACAAGGGTACTTGATAGGGCAAGCAGCGCGTTTGCGAGAGTGTGTTTTGGCCTGATATGTGAGGTGTTCGACTTCAGCCAGTTATAAAATCCTTTTACTTGTGTGTCTGTGTTAGTATTTGGCCGCATATGAATTTCAATGCCCAATTGATTTGAGAGTGGAGTAGGTCACCACCTTCCTACGCAGTCTGCTGGCTGCAGTTCTGTTGTATTGCCATTAAAAGCATCCTCAAATACAAATACTCTTACTAGAGTAGCGGTAAATAATTTGCATTAATATTTTATCGCTGAGTAGCAAAGAATTTACGGCGAACTGCATCCTTTTAGCACCTACACCTCCACCACAAACAAGAAACTGAACTAAAGGAATAACTGAGGTGTGCCGCTTCGAAAGTAAAAGGAAAACGAGCATACACGAGCAAAACTATTTTTCATCTCATGAAACGCGCCTTTGGAATGCTGCGGCACTGCGTTTACTACGGCGTTACGACGAAAGACGCAAGACATGGGCACCTGACAAGCCACCACACATGAAAAGGATGCCACGCTGTCAACAGCAAAGGAAGCTAGTAAATCCTTTTGCTTCACACAAAAACACACCGCACTCGAGAGCGTGCTTCTGTACAGGCAAAAGGGGGACATAAAGTACAAGTATTCTCAAGTAGCAACAGCTACAGAGCACATAGTGGCTTTAAATGGAGGCGTGTGTGGGTGGCTCGGGGGTGTGTAGCAGCCAGTGTAGTAGTGGCTTACTGCAGACAGACCGACGCAAGCGTTTTCGTGCTAAGCTAATATCAAATAAAACAATTTTAAACTGTGCCACATGTGATGCTGAGGCAGCGTACCAAGGGGTTCCATGGCGTATACGTAATCCGTAATGCAGAATATAAAAACAATAGGATTTCAAGTGCTGCCACAACTATTATTTGTACGTGCGGGTGCATGTATTGGCAAACTTCAATGGCGCTGCGTGAGATGTAAATGAAAGTTATAAATAAAAGAGTACCAGCCACGGCCAAAGGGAAGACGGAAATTGCTGGCAAAAGCAGGGGATGACTGTGATAGAATTCAGAGTGACAGCGGGAACTTCAGATATGGAATGAAAAGTGTGTGTTTATATTGCTTGAAGTCTTTTATACTACAGTCAAGCAGAGAGATCAAAGATTGTTTTTAATTCCAGCTTCCACTGACAGCTTCTGAATATGATCGGTGTGCGTAATTTAAATTGAAAATGTGTTTAAGGTTGTTTAAACGGAAACTGAAACAAAACAAAAATGTACGATGCCATAACAAACGAAACATAAGGAGTGGCGTCATCCAAGAACCACCGAGTCCTCTATGATAATGTATACAAACTGTCAGGTAAGAATCAACGATAATCCAGCTGAGAACTATGCTGTTGATAAACGGTCCGGTTTTATTGAAATAATCAGTTGAATGAAGCACGTGAGCTGAAGCATGGACAATTAACTGTTACATTGATTTACTGAGTGTGTGGAACAGGAAAAGGCACTTGCAACAGAATTATTGGAGGAAAGGAAGAAGACAACGCGGAAATATAAAGTGTGTCTTGGAATCCTTCTAGGTTCATTCACTTTCTGTCCAAAGAGTAGACACAAGAGGAATATATTTCTTGCCAAATTTGGATGTCATCATCAGACATAAGACATGTCGCAGAAGTTGGGGTTACTGAGTGCTGTTTTGTTGCCTTTTGTATTTGTTGTAAGTGATTTCCTTTATGGTAATAGGATTTTTTGCTTTTGAAAACCCACGGCAAGCCCTGTGAGCCAAATATGCTTCTACATTGGAGGTACTATGAGGAATGGGACTTCTTTACTTAAATTTAGAAAACTTCTAAATTATGGAACTGACATATTTGCGATTAATTTAATTATGTTTAAAATAGCTGAGGACCATAGACGGAACAATTATTTAACTAACAGTACGTGGGGAACCCTGATGTAGAAAACTAAATAAAACAAATTGACTGCTCCGAGTGAAGCACCAATAAGGTCCCTTGTAATTGCAAATTCTTGATAGTATACCGAAGCTAATAGGATCTAATAAATTGGAGTAATGTTTATATAAAAAATTGTAATCGTAACATAATCATTTTCCATTAGTTTATTTTTGATACCAACTGTAATTCGAAAAACAATTTTCCTTCAGGCGAAAATTTGTTACGATGAAATTCCCCCTACTACTCAATTATAATACCCACAAAAAAAAAAAAAAAACAATCAGAATTTGATCAAAATATTTGAAAGAGTTTATTGAGAAGACCCACTGCAGTGTTAACTAACAAGGCGCACATGGCCACAAATTGGAAATGCCCACCACTGAGGCCAAAACCAAATCAATTTGAAATGAAACCGCGCTTCAAAGTGCCAAATGCAACAGGGTTCCTTCCTACCCACACACTTGATAAATTTATAAAAAACAAACAACAACAACAACAAAGAAAACAAAAAAGGAAAATGTATTCGGATGTGGGATATGTGTGCAGGGCATGAGGGCATGTAGTGAAAATATGTGTTGAGTGCATGCATAAAAACAATTTTTACACGACCTTGTAAACCTTCTGCACAGCAATCCGCACCGCCACAAATAAGAACAACTCGGCGCGTTTTCATTGCATTTTCCCACTGACGCGAGCAGATTCGGCACTTAACACACTTGCACCGATGCACCCATACAAATGCAACAACGTGCTTATGCCCGCGGGTGAGTGAGTGTGAGTGTAGGCGAGTACCCAAGGTTTTGTGTGCGGTCGATGTAAGATGCTGAGGAAAGAAATAATTCAATATGGTTGCAGAGCCAGAGCTACAAACCTGTGAAGCTACACACATGCGAAGTACCACACACCCATACCCACACAGAAGGAACTGTGTGAAAAAGGAGAAATTTTACTCAAAATTTTATAAATTCTTAACTATTGAACTGTTTGGAATGGAATGTTCGGAGTGATTGGGGACTTCACAAGGAAACGTTTCGTTTCATTGCTGGATTTGGTAAAATGAGATTTACATACCATCAAATTGGTGGACAGGAGAATAGCGGATTTATGCTAACGAAAAATTCAGTCGTCGACAGTTTTCGGTGTTATCCTTATCTGACTCTGGTAATAAATTCGCCTATCAGCTCACAATATCCAAGTGCAATATCCCAGAACTACTTCTTTTATAAATTTGATATAGGTCGCCATTGTTTATGAACATCGGGAATGATTTTCATGGCTGTATGAATTTTTAACGACTCAGCAAAAGAAATTTCACTTACAATGCTATAGTTGATGCCAACTTTTTGTTCTTTATAGTGCACTTGAAGTCGCCTGAAGGAAGCAATTAGATTTATATAGGGGTGTTATACACTGCGACCTGAAAGATCTATTGTGCTGCCCCTATTTATTTGAAAGATGACGATAGTCTCATCTATAAATCTTCTGCCAGGTTGATTTCCGACAGGAATTCATATATTTTGGAGGAATCAAGATGAGGGATCTTGCTCATATCTAAGATATATTCTCCAAAACACCTGTGTCTTTTGTGTGCCAATGGTCCGCAGTCTATGATCAGGTGCAGTGAGGTTTCGTCACTTTCTCCACAGAATCGACAGATGGCATCTGAAGATATACCCAACTTGCTCAAATGGTAGTTGAGTCTACAATGTCCGCTTAAAATGCCTGTGATGATTCTTAATTTACTCCGAGGCGTATTTATTAAGTCCTTAGCTCTTTTGGGATTAAAATCTCCCAATTGAAGCAACATCCGTAAAGTACTGGAGGGTCCGCCAAAATTCTATATACTACCCTTTTTCATATTTAATTTATTTTACAAATAGCTGATCATAATTGAGGTCGAGTAACCTGACCAGTAATTGTAAACAAACTGGTAGACACACTCTGTACTCTCTGTTTAGTTGATATATTGATTCATTTTACAAATATCACACTTGATGGAGACTAACCCAACCCCTTATAGGTAGTGATATATAATTTCTTCCTTATGAGAATAGTACCAGATTCTCTCTACATATGTGAATTGCTTTTACTGTGACTTTTCACACAGAATCTGATCTTACGAATAGTGTCGAAGGATCATCTAAGAAAACCACGATCATATATATACCAGCTTATTCCGACAACTTGCTGCAAAAGATGACTAAAGTGAGCAAATTTAAAGAGCATTCGCGTCACAGTGCGACGCACAGCAACTTCGAATGGTTCACTTAAGTGGTGCGTCCAACTGCATGGTCAAAGACTCTATGGAGCGCGTACATATGCTCAATTGAAACGCATTGGTGTGTGCAACCATTCGCTTGCGTGTTGGCGTGTTGTGGCTTGCGTCTCTGTCTCGTGTGTGTATTTCTGTGTATATATGCGTGTTCGTTTAATGGAATTGGCAGCTTGCTTTTATCATGGTTTCCCTTGAAGCGTTCGTACGTTTTGCTGTTGCACTTTTTAATGTTTCCGCCGTGGCTACTCCCGTTCCTTCACGCTGCGGCTCTACTCGCTTAACAACTAATATTGATTCCATTACTAATACACATAGTCCTCACTGTACATTTTGTATTTCACCCACACACGCACTCCGCGCTGGGGTCTTGCGCTGAGCATACGTTTTTTTTTTTTTTTTGCAAACGCAATGAAATCCCAGCGAAGTGCACTTCAAATTCATTTCAGTTGCAATTTAATTACTGCAGGGAACTTGGATTACTTCCACTTTGGGAAGCAATTAGACGAGGTTTTTTCTGTTCAGTTTCCACACATTTTCACTCGGTTGTTTTGTTGTTGGTATTTTGGGAAGGAATTAACAAATTGGTTGATATTTAGTTTTAGTGCATGAACTGAACGCGTGTAAATGGTGCCACCAAATTCCCAGCTGAGATCAATTACGGCGGTTTTAAGTAAAATTTGTGGTGGGGAAACTTTAATTAAAAAATGTATGGCTTTAAATTTTAAGCTCACTATTCAGCGTAAGTTGACCTTTCAACATCCTTTTTGAGCTTCTTCTCTTTTTCTGGTCTATAAATGATGGCAAGGATTTCCTTTGTTATTTTTAGTATCAGGTGCAACTTGACTACATTATAAGACTCCATGGATTCTTCTTCTTCTTGAAATTGGGGAAACCAGTCAGTAGCTAAGGAATATCTGTTTTATGAAGTAGCCTGTCATATGTAGAATATCTCGAGGTATATCGAATAGAGAAAGAGATAAGTTGAATAAGACTGGCTTAGAAAACTACTTTTCTTCAAGTTGATTCAGGGATAATAATATCAGAAAATGCGAAATTTTCAAAGTTAAGTTAGAATATCTCCACAACTACTTTAAATATCACGAAATGGATATAACTTCAAAACGCATTAGTTATATACTTGCATGACAGTAGGTTGAGTTCGATGAAAGTTTCTGGAACTCATGGAAAGCTTGAGGACACACTTATGTTAATTATATTACTGTCGCAAAACAGATGGATACTTGGGAAGAGCTTAGGTACAGACAAAAATTGAACTTTTTGAGAAAACATTTACATCCAGTAATATTGATGTTAGCCAAGTCCATTAACTGTTAAATAGATTTGGTTCCTCTTTCCTATTTTAAAGGTGAGAATTCTTGAGCATCGCTCACCAACCTAATGAGACTATCATGAATTTGCCTTTGGGTTTGGAGGCTTTCTTAGTTGCTGGTACCCCAGTGTTGGGGACTGTGCTTGCCGGTGTCCGTGGGGAGCGTCCTGTTGCTGTCTGTATTGACCGCGCGTGTAGCTGAAAACCTAACAATCACTTACAGTATAAACACTAGTTTATTGTTTAAAGTTAAAAATATCAAGTAGTTTATTCTTAAAATCATAATTCTTATATACTATTTACAAAGAACACTTTCAGTCTACGTATTGACTTTTCTGGTGTTCCAGTTACGCAAATATGTGCTCTCTTAATGAACTTTAATTGTATAAAGTTAACTACGCCAAATGTGTAGTGTCTATTAGGAGTTGGTGCTGTGAGTCCACTACACACAGGTAGCTTGATCCTAACTCACAACACCAGGCAGTTATACCGTTGCTTGACTTGGCGGAGTTGTAATGCAAATTTTTGAAAATTCAATTTACTATTTTACAGAAGACACGCACACACAGACACTTTAATAAAATTTAACGCTGAATATTGTATGAAAGTGGGGTGAGTAAAAAGTTCAAGTCCTTTAAACGGCTGCAAAGGGGAATAATGTTCTGTTTTTATATTGAGCTTACATTCTCATCGACATGCTGCTCAACTCGACTTAATAAACACACTCAAGGAAACATCCAACTGACTGAGCGCGTACTAACATTTAACCGTGGGTATATGGCAGACTCAAATTAGTTGCAAAAATAATCCTGACAAAGAATGCGTGATAAAAAATGTGCAAAGATAGTATTTTAAAAATCTGATGAAACTAGCTAAAAATGCAGTATTTCTATGGAGTTTTAGCACTGCACTGGTTTGTGGCAGCGGGAAATGCTTGGAATGCAGCGCAACCGCAGCCAAAGCCAACGCCAGCAAAAATGGTTTGGTTGGAATTGTGAAAAGTTGGCGCTAAAACGCCAACAGCAGCAGGAGGAGCGGCAGCATCAACCACACCAACATCAGGAACAATAACAACAGGAACAAAAACAAGAATGGGAACTGCTCGCAGACACCGTCCTCCAAATTACAACAGTGCAATAACAAGTTAATAAAATAAGCCTCGCAGTGCACAAAACAATTTGCAGCGGAAATTGCAATAATTAACTTTGGTACCTGTCTGCCGCAGCTGGGTGGCGGCGCTTACACATAAAATACAACTATGTATGGAGCGGAAGTGGTTGCATGTGTATGAGTGGGCAGGGCATGTGCGTTAGGATTTGCGGATGTGTGCGTATGTGTGTTTCTGTGTTTGTGTGTGGACGGAAAAGGAAGTGGTGTTGGCAGCGCTGGTAAGTTTTGCTAATTCAATTAAAATTGGCACAAATACAAATTTACCGCGTGCAACAACAACAACAACAACAATAACAACAACATAACCACCAACCTTCTACATCCATAAAGTTGCTGCTACCAGCACGGCCGCTGCTGCAGGAGACTGTTTCTGCATGCAGCAAATTTATGCGTTTGCATATATGCAGCGATGTATGTGAGAGCGCAGGACTTGTAAGCGCCGCACACACGCTGTTGCTCTAATAACTGCTGTAGTAGGCGTTCTTGTTGCTGCAGTTGTTTATTTTTTTTACTGGTTGTTACAGGAAAAAATTGTGCAGCGATGCAGGGGGAAGGTCGTCCAGATTGAATATTACTGAAGCGCATATAAATTGAATAAACGAATGCGATTTAATTACTACCTGCAATGCAGCAGGAAGCGGCAACGCACACCTCCACGCCCATGAATCCTTATATTCATTTGTGAATGAGTGTGTGTGTGTGTGTTTGCGTGGGGTTGTGTGTTTGCAGGTCTCCTTGCATATCGTGGGGGTGTGCAATATGTATTATTGCATATGTAGGGGTGTGCTGTTTTTGTTGATTTTCTTTGTGATTTTAGCAGAGATTGTGGCGCCAAATAACTGTCGCCGTTTATTGCCAGTTGAACATTGATTTTCCCCGCGTTGCCAGCCTTTGACAATAAAAGTACACACAAATTATAAGCTTCGAATATTTATTGTGGGTGAAATGGTTGGCATTATTTTTATGAATGAGTTACAGCCTGTGGTGTAAGTTGTGATGCAAACTTCGCAAGGATTGAAGGAAATTTTTACCAACCTTAGCATTCTAACTTGCTTAGTTCGTAGATGTAAAAATGTAGAGCTGCATTCGGAGATCTTTGGGAAATGGAAAATATCTTCCACATTGCCTTTGCCTCTGAATATCCTTAACAGTACCATCGCCCGTTTCATTTATATGATTATAATTTGAGATCTTTGTGAAATGGAAAACAAATTATAATCATATAAATGAAACGGGCGATGGTACTGTTAAGGATATTCAGAGGCAAAGGCAATGTGGAAGATATTCGGAAGCACTACTAAGAGAACAAAGCAAAAATGAAGTTCTATCAATAAGTTTGACAGCACCCACATCTAGATAAAACTTTGCTGAAAGACTTAGATCAAATATATCACAAAAACTCATAAAACCCTTTTGAAATATTCTAGTATATTACACATTGGATACTCAAGAGTTTCAATTATTATGGATTAATATCACAATGGATTTTCAAAACAATAATTCACGGCAACATCCTTTATGTCTCTATTATGGGGTGGAAGAAGGCCAACTAAGAAACCACATCACAATTAAGGCTGCTCAAAATCCAAAGAATGCTTATCTACTTACAACAGCAGGACTGAGAACGACTCCTACAGTAGTAATGAAAATTCCATAGCAATACAAGGAATGGGGAAAGAAACCTTTCAGACCTGCACAAAGTCTAGGATTTTTGGGATGGTTACCAAAGGAAGTCACCAAAAAGTGGGCACTTTTTTAAATAAAATGGAACAGCGGAGTGATGAGGTAAACCCAGTTTTGAATAATCATGAAGTTTGTATTCCTATGAAATATAAATGGATTTCAAATCAGCTAACATCATATGAGGATGCCCAGAGGTGACACTTCGCTGGGTCTAAAAGGTGGGGTATGAGTGATTTGACTAAGATACTCACTCCACATAACTGCTTGAAAATAATTCACTACTTTCAGAGCACAATCAATGAAGCTACAGTTGCTCAAATAGACTGAAAGGAACAAAACGATTGAATCACCGAACAACGAAAGCTGCTTTCAAAATTTTCGGTGTGGATTATATAGCGTTCATGCAAAAAAACTGTAGTCATGATCTCGATAAGATTGTTTTGGACTTATTTAGCGCTTATTCGCCTATTTATCTAATTTATGGTGTAAGTGATGCATCCATGTTTCATCCACAACTATGAATCGTCCTCCAAGATACAATCTGAGTGTGTCATTCTTCATAGTCATATCGTGTATTTTTTGGTTTATTTTCTGTTCTGGTGACGTCACATATTTGACGACCTGGACGAACGGCGTCAGTGGTTTCTGCATGAAAAGGAAAATCAATGAATAAGTTATGGAACCATTTTATTGGTGCAGCAGTTCTTAAGAAAAATAACCGACGACAAACAAATTAATTAATTTAGGAACTTTTTAATATTATTCTACATTATATCAAGCTATAGAAATTCATAGCATACTTTTGGGGTGAGCCTTAACTGGCTGCAGTACAACGAGAATGTTTGTTCAATTTTACACAATCAGCTTACGTTTTCCTTCGAAACCATATCGCTCGCTACTGTACCGAACGGACAGGATGAGGCTAATTCTGATATTCGAATTGTGACTATCAGGAAGGAAGCGGGAGAATTTTTGACAATTTGTGCCATGACTCATCGATTTTATACCGTGCCCTGCTTATTGAGTGGATAACTCTAACATCCGCACTGACTTGACAAGGGAGAATACGAAAGAAAAGGTGCTGTGTCACAAAAACAAAAAAAAAAGGAGAAATTCTTGCAAATTTCTTTCGAGCAAAAGGTCAAACACAATATGAAATTTTCAAGGGTTGTTGACTGGAAGGGTTTACAGATTTTGCTGTTTAAAGCTGGACAAAAGTAAATTTAAAAATAAATAACTTTGCCATATTAAAAATACTTAACTGCTTCCGAGACACTTGAATAATTCTAGCTGTGGGTAGGACGGAGAACCCCCGTAGAGAGAATTATCAAAACATTCAAGCAAGGGATGCCCATAATATTTTTAAACTACTCTAAGGTTCACCACAAAATTTGAGCCATAAATGGAATGTAATCCAAGTTGTTCGGTGCATTTTTAAAGCGGGCGCAATTCAAGAAACTGCTCCCTAAGTCCCCTTTCAGTGTTTGATGAAGAAAATGCTGTTCTATAAAACCATCCTTGCCAAATATTTGCGTTGCTATACTAGAATCACTTTAGCATTATTTTTGCGGGGCTGCAATGTTCTACGAATAAATTTCTAATTATCATGCTATTAATGGTCCTGCTTCACTTTTATGAGTACGTAGGTACACAACCATATCCTTTATTATGGTGATCTTCTAGAAATTACAGCTTCCTTGCATTAGCTTGGGCACTATTCCACTAGTTATGCAGCTAAGGTGGAAATATGCCACACTCCTTCTACTGAAGCCATTTGAAAATAGCACACTTCCACTGATATTCAGGCCCACGGCTACAAAAAGTACACGCATTTTGTTCGTTTTCAATTTAGTGTAGCAATTTCGTTTGTGTTGCTCACTTTCTTTGTGGTTTCTGTGTCATTTACCTCACTCTCCAGCCATAAACTCACTCACACCTTAATCCAGAGCAGAGTGCACTGAACCTTGCTCGGCGGCAGCGAGCAATTGTTGAATTTTATGTGCTGGTAACTCATAAAAAATGGCAAAGCAAATCCACAAAGCTCCACATTAAAAAGCGTTCGCTGCACTGCCGCGTTTAAATAGTCCTGCAGCTTAACAAATGAGTTGAAAAGTTTCACCAAAGTAACCACAAATGTTTCTGTCTGTGTGGTTGTATTGTAATATGTTGTTGGTGGTTGGATGGAGGCGGCAAAGAAGAGAGTCACTTTTGTTGCTGTCTGTGTACAAAAACACATTTTACAGCGTGCTACAAAAATATGTGGCAACAACCAACAATAAAAGAGCGTCAGTCAAAGTGTGAACAAACAAACAAACTCAGTGCTTTTGGAAACATATTTTTTTATTAAAAGAAATAATTCCGCGTTGCAACCTTTTTTATATGCATAAAATAAGCGTCAAAGCTAGCAATTAATACGCAAACGAGCAGAGAAATCAAAACAAAAATATTAAAAATAATGATCGTAAATCAACTGGAAAGAGAACTGCTCGCTAACATACTCGAGAGATGTGGAAGCGCAATTAAAAATTATTAGTTCAGGGGTTTTATGTTAAAAATTATTGGATCACGCAAAGTTCATTTCAATATTTAAACGTCTCTGGACGCAACTCTACTATCTCTCCTGTATCTCGCTTACGTGTAGTGTGCGTTACTTAACGAATGGAGGTCAAGAAATGAATGTGTATCGTAGAATCGTTAACCAGACTATAAAATCCCAGGATATTCTGATTTTCATGGTGAGGAATATTTGCTGAAAAAAACCTATTTAAGATTTCTGTTAACATTGAATAAGTAAAGGAAGTTTTTTATATACTATCATACTTTTTCGACTGACTCTGTAACATGTGAATCAGCTGATGACATCTGGAAGTCTTTCAGCAGTAATGGCACATTTATTTCAAAAATCAGTGTTTAGTTAGAAATGCTTTGTTCAGCGATGAAGCTCTTTTGTGGCTTAATAGCCACATAAAAAAGCGGAACTTAGGTATTTAGAGTGAAGAGAATCTTTCAAGAAATACCACAATATCAAAATATAAAACTATTTGCTCATTCGGCCTGATTTCATTGCTATTATCACATTGTCGTCAATGGTGTCCGCTACCGAACGGTGACCTGAGACTATTTGCTTCCAAATTTGCGTGACATAGTCTCCTTCATAGCAGACTAAATTTTGACCTCCAATAAAGTTATATTTCAGGGCACCATTACAATGGTCATGTCATCAGCTTTAAATAAAATTTGTGACTTGAGCTCTATTTGAAGTTCTTGGATCTAGGCCAGCCTGGTGGAATCAATGTTATTTCAGTTGTGCGAGTAATTGGCGCTATCAGGATGTGGTGAGTGCAGAGAATCGGACAGTTGTAATTGCTATACTCAAAGAAGAAACCAACATTCACGGTCTGGTTTTTGGCTCAGATGTAGTTTTGTTTTTATGGAAAGTTTATCATAAGGCCTTGAAATGTAGACATTTGGAGTGATATCGGTTCAGTGACATATTCAAAAATTATGAAACATGGAACAATTTTATTTGCAATAAGAAGCTGAATATCGCAGCAGATTATATATGAAAGAGACAGTAGTTGAATTTTTTTTCTGAATCCTCTTCCGTGAGAGTCTATACTGGAGATAATCTTCGCAGTTTATGTGTTACTAAAAATTTTTGCTCAGTATTGGGATTTTGTACTATTTGTAACAACCTTTAATTTATAGCAAAATATAAACTATATTTTTATCATCAAACATAAATTATCTTCATTTGCTGTTGAATCTATTTCCGTCATTAAATTACTCCAAATTAGTTTTTGGTGGTGTATGCAGGGTACAATAAATCGAAAGGTCGCTGTGCTTAAATCCCCTACACACAATAATCAATGCAAGGTTAAATTGTGCTGGGTGCTATAAGCAAACCAAGCTCCTACCTCGAACATTTCAATCTTGAGATAAAATTTTTCTAAGGCATATTTGTATAACCTTTATAAGTGTGGAGGGTAATTAACTCCTCCCCTTCCATTAAGTTTCAGCTACTATGAAGTTTATTATTGTAACTGTTGCAAATGCACTTGCAGTGCATATCATATTTCTTTTGCTTTGAATAAGCCCACTTCAAAAGAAGCTAATTAAAAGTAAACATATAAATGATTAATTGTCGACGTCCTTAATGCTTGGATTGCAGCAGTTTACTTTCGTGTAAGGGCAAAAAAGGTTTGGTAAGGTATGCGTCCATTCTGATACTCATATATTCAACACTGTAAAAGGCCGTTATACTGAGAACTTTTTAAACCATAATTTAAAATATTCCCTCAAATTTAAATTATTATCCTTTTGATAATTTTTAACCGTGTGTAATTTTTTCCCACACATATAATTCCCTCATGCTCCAATTGCCCTTCATGACTCTAGCTCTTTATGCAAGGATATGAATTAATTTGTACATCATTTCCACACACAGATACACACACACATAGGCACATCCTCTCGTAAAAATTACAAGCCTTTACAAATGGCATGAACTCCAAAGTAAGGGTCGGAAACGTTATCCTGCACAATTCATGGACAGAGTTTATGCCTATCACTGTGCGTAATTCAGCGCATTATGAGAGTAACTATGTAATTAAAAGCCATTGTAGTGTTGGCGTAAATGAGATGGTATATATGGCAATGTATGTGTGAGTGTATAGAAGTGTGCGTGTGCGTGTGAACTGACCTTAAGGAGAAGTTTGTGTGCAACAATTAAGGCTGGGGTTGTGTTATACTGGCCGCAGGCGTGCTAATAAAGCTACTATAACAATCAGCCTTCAGGACACAAACATACACGCATGTACTCACTCTCATACGCATTACAAGTTTCCTTGCAACGTAGGAAGTAGACTACATTTGAGCTGAATGCTATTATCCTGTGATAAATATATGTACTGCAAGGAATAAGTTTAATGTAGTGGCGTAGTCCCTCCCACATAATCACTTGGAGATTTTAGCAAACGAAAGTTCCTCTTAAGATAACAATCATTAAAATCTTTGTTTAAGAGTCCTGTTCTCAGTAGAGAATTTTTGTAAGAATATTTGGTAAAAATGTGATCCACTATTTGCGGTGGAATTTTCAGTGGTATATAATAATAAGTTTTGGGATATTTCAGTATAGATCCCTATAATGGGAGTATGTCATTATTTTTCTGACTAAAAGTACAAATGCGGAATTAGTTCGACATTAGTGGGCAATATATGACTGGCAAAACTGTTGAAGCACACACTCCAGAATACTCGGAGAGTCTCTAACACAGTCTCTGATACCCATTCTGGATCTAGAACACCAGAGATACTCCAGAATACTCGGAGAGTCTCTAACACAGTCTCTGATACCCATTCTGGATCTCATCTATACTCGCATAGAAGCTTGACTCTCTCTTGACTGGTATCTTATTAAATAATTGACAACTTCTGCGCTATTCATTCACGGCTTCCCAAATCTCTTAGTACTGTTTTTAAAATACCTCAGAAGCTTGTAACAGCGCTGAATAATTTAATAATCTTTTCATGCATTGCCGTCTGCATTCACTCATTTAAATTTAATTTCGCTTTTAAAACTGAAGTTTATGGAAATACGTGTTAAGCGGCGCGTCGGTAGGTAGAGTCAGGTGCCGCCACAAATTCAGCAGCAAGTGTAATAAATATTCACTTAGTACATATTTAACATACTGCACTGGCTCACACTTGAGACAAACGTGGGCACGGCAGGAAGGAAGGAACGATGCATTCAACACAACCAGCTACGACGAGGAAGACGACAACTGGGAGTGCACCCATACGAGTTCAACACTGCTGCCCACCACATTTGTCACAGCTGCGGAAGCTGCTGCATGCACCTACACACGCTTCATTAATTATTCATAATGATTATGCCTCATTGCCGCACATACTTCTGCGAATGAATGACAACTGCAACTACTCCGGTCCGCTGCCTGGCACTGCTTCAATTCGCGCTCCCCCTGCCCACGGCGTACATGTAAACAACCGCATTCGCATACATTTTTCACATCTATTTATTTACATGCACACTGTTGGCAAAAAAGTGGTGGCATCATTGCCAAGTGGAGAGGCTTCTTGGAGTGCTCGCGTGGGGAGTTAGTTGACTGCAAGCTCGGAAGTTGCCACTGGCTGTCGGCCTGACTGCCAGTCAGCCAGCCACCCAAGTGCGCTCATAAGCTCATGATGTATGCCGCATGCTTCATGCTGTATGCTGCACAAGATGCTTGCACAGCCCTGGAGACGAATATCTATGCTCGTGTGTATTTACGTGCGGTTACAAAAATAATAACGGAACTCTTATATTTTTTGCATCGTTGAAGTGCAAAAATGTTATAAAAAACTGAGGAACTGCCACAACGCAAAAAACGACAGAACTGCATCTTGAAAGCTGAAGTGTATTTACAGTTACGTGACATTTTTACCAATTTGCACATGCTCACAACATGGCGACGCGGCGGACTTGCGATGATTTCTAAATGATACATACACAAAACACACACAAACTCAGGACACAGGACAACATAGAACATAAAATGAACAATAATATTGTATTCAATTGAGGAGACATCCTTAAAAACATCTCCCGAACGCTTCCCGCTTTAGATTCTGGGTAGGTACCTGCGGCCTCATTCATATATTAATGTCACAATTCTGTTAAACGGAATAAATTATTTGAGGCCTTTATATTGGGTCATGTAGGTGCAAATTGAAAAATATGCGACGTGAAATGATGAATTCACTTCAAATGTTGCCAGTAATAGGGGTTCGATTGTGAGGCCCCACCGTTTAGTCCGCGAATTTTTAGCAATTCCATAACTTTTATTGAATTCTCACTTATCTTGTAAGGGAGGCGCTTGCTCTCTACCAAATTACTCCTTCAAAAGCAGCTTCAATATTTGCAATCCAACTGAGAAACCCCTTGTAACGAATCACCTCCATTTGGTGAGTCGTTGTTTATCTGCCCAGATGGTCGAAAGATAGTGCAAAATTTGTCCAGCCAAAGCGTCGAACTAATAAAGTGGCTTTCAAGCTAAAATCACAGTAATCCAAGGAAATTTCACTCGAGAAATAATTAGAGCAATCTTAGAAATCTTTGTAATGACGGATATAAAGGAATAAACGATTTGTCACCTCTTTTGTACTTCTGCTTTTCTCAATTGGAGTAAAATGACAAAGGTTGCTCCATTACTGGATGGTGGGACAAATGACTGCAAGCAATTTGGAGCATTCTTTTAGCTATAAAGTGAAAAGTAAAAGTAAAACCTTCTATAGTAAGGAACAATCAAACTGTTTAGAATAGTAGCAACTAAGGCGAGAACGACGACAATCAACAGTAGAACACAGTAGAGGCAAGATTCGACATTCGCCTCTTATGTGCCAGAGGACCACATCAACATCAACAACAATAATTGCTGCAGTAATACAATTTCTAAAGGACGTACGAGTAACAATCCAACAAACAACAATGGCGATAATTACAATGAGTGTTGGCACTGATGAAGGTGCCAATGCGTGGATGCCGGTTAGAATTAAAAGTGAGTTGTTTACAGTAATGAAGGAGGAGTCAGAATGCATGTTTAATAATTGAAATTAAATGTAACCAGTCAATGAAATACTGGACCCATAAATGGTCTTTCGGCTACAGCTCTTTTTTACGACTTGAGCCGTAAGTCCTAGCACATATATTCCACGTACAACTCTTCAAAAGCCCCAGTTCCTGAGAATACAATGCAACCAGTTCCTAATTCATGCAATTTAAATTCACTCTATTACGTTAATTCTATGCTGCATTCTATTCGCACCTCCCGCGTGTCCTTTGCAATATTCGCTCTGGACCACATGTAGTTTTCCCTCGTGATGTGGCACATTTTCTCTTTCTTTTGATTAAAGCGCCGTGAAATTGAAATATTGTAATTTTTACTTTTCCAAATCGCTCTGTGCTCTGCGCCCTGCCTGCCACTCCTGGCGCGCTGAGAGTACCCCATTTACTCTGCACATAAATTATGGCAATTTGTGCGTTTTTACTCCACCCACTTTTTGCCATTGCCACTGTTGTTGATTTGTGGGCAGACTTTTTCGTTTTCCCACCGCTTATAAATAAAACAAATGCTCTTTGGTTGTTGGCCCGTCTTTCTGTATTGAGTGTTGTTCAGCGAGGGGCTCTATGGGTGTATGTTGCGTTGCGAGTTGTGTATGTGTGTGTGTGTGTGTGTGTATGAGTGTTTTTGTCCTAACGTAATAATACACTTGCGAATTGTTTGTCGCCTTTGTTATCAGCGCACACAAATCTAACAAAACAATGAACGAAAACATTTGCTGGCCATAAATAATAAATTGTCGGAAATTTTTAACACAAACGGAAATGAATTATGCATGTGTGTGTATATTAAATAGTTGAAATATGATACACCAAATGCAGGGCAAGCCAATTGAATTGAGTCCACGGAGTGAGTACAACAGCGTTTATATCATTCGTGACAATTTGTTTGTGGTGCGTCTGCTATGAACTGTAATCTCCGTCGGTGTTCTCTTAACAAATCAGGAGTGACTGCGGAGTCTCACCAAATGCCGTCCATCAAAGCGATGCTAGTAATATTTGTAATAAAAATGTGTCACTAAATCAACTGTTATTAATGCTAGAAATGCACTCCAGATACTTCTGGATTGAGAAGCCTATGGGTAGAAACATGAGGACAACAGATGAGGACGAGACTTTGCTTACTGTTAAAACAATGGTTGTGCGGGGCGGAATTTGCAATAGTTGCTATTTTGTTGTGGTCGGAATCACAGTTAGCGATCGTTTTGTCTATCATCCGACTGAGATAAAATTTGAAAAGAATATTATTTAAGTTCTCGTATTAACACAATACAAGCTTCAATATCAAACAATATTATCATGTAATATATATATATATATATATATATACTCGTATATATCGAGTTCGCTTAAAATTATTATTGAAGTATTATAATTGAAGTCATAGTCACAGCAAGCACAGTATTCGGGAAATGGTGATGGAGAAGTCCAAAATCGACTCCATTTAATGCGACTCCATTTTAATCATCATCCCAGCGAGAAAGCGTGATCCTTCGTAAGATGGATTAACAGCACTAAAGACAAAACGATCTCTATAGGAAATCTAAACAAGGCTACCTTACCTTAGCAGGTTCCAAGTTTTCTTAAGCACATCATAAACCCTTACAAAGCTAGTGTAAAGTATATTTTTATATCTAAAGCTTCCATAGTGTTGCTTAAATGTCTTTGTACAGCAGAGAGATTTAATGCCTGCATGGCGTTTTATTATACACGCCCAGTGCAGGGTGTGAAAATACAAACAATAAAAATATCCAAAATTGGTTTAATGAATTTCACCTTTCAGCGGCTTCACAATAAACGTCAGCAAACAAGCCGCGCCTTGATGCATCACAGTGCCACAATTTACTCACTCATTGCCGGCTGCCACACACTTCGTGCTTTTACTCGTATTTATTTTTGTTGTTTACTGCAGGATCACTGCAGCATTTAACACACCCACTTCTACCACTTGCGACACACTGCTCCCGCTGGAATGTGTGTGTCTGTACCATACAAGTATATATCATGTTGGTCCTCTCCATGTAGGGAATGTATGTCTCTGCTGGCAAGTGTGTGAGTCCGTTTGTTTTGTGTGGTCCTTTGTACCCGGCGTCAACTTTAATTAAGCAAATATTTTAGTTGTGAAACTTTTATAGTTTTAATGTCATGTTCGTTTCTGGCATGTTTGCGGACTAAAAAGCATTTCTGCTCATCTGCCTCATCAGCGTCGTCGTCGTCGTCGTCGTCGTCGTCGTCAACATTATTATTTCTGCTCATCATCAGCGAGGACATTGCTGCTAGTCAAAGTGTCGTTGTATGTGTTGTTGCTGTTGTTATACACAATTCTTCTGCTTCTCCATTAACTTGGGCCATTGTCCATCCTCAGCAACGTCACTGAGACCATGGCTTAAGTGTATGTGACACTAATGAAACATTCGCTGGCCTGGCCAGTTTATTTCTTTGATTTCCGTTTTATTTACTCATTGTTTTTCTGTTTGATTTTATTGTTTGTTTTGCCATTATTTGTCATTCTCCCAGTCAAAGTTTGTCTTTGTGCGAGCCAATAATGAAACAAACTAACCAAGCTCAGTTTAGCTCTTTGCGGACTTTGACAAACTTTGACAATGCGAATGACACATCTTGGATGGTTTGAGGAGCGAGTAACATGAGGCTCGCTTTAATAAATCGAAGAATGGCAGTTGTGGCGTAATTTATTTTGTAGCTGTTTGTTTCCATATTTATCAGCTTCATAAGCAGTAAAAAAAATGTAAAATGTTCCCAAAGGAGCAACGAACAACAAATGCAATAAAAAAAATAATGGCAGATAATGGAAATTATGATGATGATGGTAATATAAAGGCAAGCAAATTGAAATTGAAGTATGTGCATAGTTAAGTTCATTATGAGAACTTTTCAGCTTACAATAATTTATAAATCATTATATGTAAGGAGTTGAGAAGAAGGATTCCTGGCTACCAGGACCTGCGACTATGTGGTTATTCTTCAACTTTATGTCTGCTTCAACTTTGAGGTGATTTCCGAAGCTTCTTCAACTAATCCAAACCTCATCAGTCACAAAACCGTTGTGTATCACATCCTGCTCTGAAGTATTCCGCTTATTCTGATGTGTTGCGAAGCGTATTTTTCACACTTCTATAAATACTTTTAACTACTTCTTTGTAAAGACTCCGGCCAAACAAAATTCAGTCAGCTTTATGCATTCTGTAACAACTTCGGAACGTTTTAATAGCTATTCTACAGCATTCTTTTAGAGAAGGTGTTTATATAAATCCGTCGATATATAAATCCGTATATAAATCCGTTATATAAATCCGTATATAAATCCGTCGATGCTCCAATCAGTAAGAAGAGAATGTTCCGGAAAGTGGTCACAAATTGTTTCTTTACTAATCCAACACTCTTCCACAGTGTCAAAGCATTGTAATAAAAGAATCCAAAAGTTTTCTTGACTACAAAATTTGAAGGTTGCTATTTTAGTGTCCTAATTCCATATTCTATTGCCACTAATCCTTCTTTAAATAATGTTGAAACTTTCTAAATTTGTGGCCTGAACTCTCAGCTGTGATACCAAGAGACACACTGCAATCAACTGCTCTATGTCTGCCACATAATTCACTCTTCTTTCAGCCGCAATTTCGTCCGAGCTTTTGTGGGTAGTAGCTGCTACACCGGTGAAGGACGTGCAATTAAAGATGACTTTTCCCAACCACTGTGCGCGTGAGTCGAAATCACTTTCGAATAAATTTCGTAATTGTATGCTTGAATGCAAATGGAGCATCATCTTCATCACTCTGTGGCATATTTTATGACTTTAAATGTCCTTCCGCTGGTTTTATGCCATATTCTGCTGAGTGGATATTGCAGTTTCAAGACTCGGCACAGATGTGGTCAACGCAGAATTAGACACACACTCACACCCCCAAATATATACACGCCCCATACTAACTTGCTAAATCTCATTTTATAGGATCCTGCAATGAGCAATTTGAGTCATTATGCTCTGTTTTACCAGCCCGAATGACCACACAAGTATTTTGCTTTTGACAACATACAAGTTATAAAATGTAAGTACTTAAAGCAATTTCTCATCGTTGAGCATGGTGCTGTAGCATGTCCTTAAGACTTTCGGTACGAACAAGTGCGAGTGCTTTACCATAATAGTCAGCGGCAGAGACGGAGGCGGAGACAGAAGCGAAGGCAGAGACGCAGTCAGAGTCAGTTGGCATTTATTTCATGCTGAACCACATTGTGAAATGCCTTTTTGGATATTTTCAGAATGTAAAATGTGAGCATTTTCTTTATCTTTCTCCTCCTTTTTTTTTTGGATATTTTTTTGTCTGTAAATGCTTTCGTATAAACGCAAACGCCATAACAAAGGAGAATTTATATTTTACTTGTATTTTCCATCAGAGCCAAACACACTCGCGCACATAATAAAATGACCATTAAAATATGTGTGAGTACTTCGGACGCTCTTCTCTAATTTCACGAATGTGGCTTTGTGAGATTGTCAAAAAAACGGTTTTTTATATGATTTATTGCAAATGTTCCAAAAGGATAGACACACTCTTTATAGGTCGAGTAGAGTTCTGCTTTCTTTTGCTCTTTGTTTTTGGTTTTTAGGCATTGTGAATATGAAAAGTTATGCCGCAGTCGTACGAGTGAGTCGGGCCAAGTGGATATTTTTGCAAGTTTTTATGAAGTGAAGGCCAAAAAAATAAAAATTGATTGCAATAGAAAAGGAATTGAACATAAATGCTTGAGCACACTTATCGCGTGTTGTAGGATTCGACTGTTTGTTTTGTTTTACTGAAGGATGGCGACGCATTGTGTTTTAAGTCCTGCTTACAATTGTATGTGAAGCGGCTTCCAACACTCTTAAGGGCACACGAGGACTTTATTTCCCTCTGTGCCATGCCTTAATTGATTTTCCACTCACGGTAAGTTACACGGTGCTAACAATCAATGTATTAAAAAGTATTGGGAGTAGACTTGAAAGCTTCAGTGTGATTATTTTCAATGACTAAGTTTATTCCACACAGGGGCATCTCAAGAACATCGTTCCTGGCGTTATCAAAAATTATTGACAACTAAATTTAAAAAATTTCAATTACAAGTCTATAAATATTGTTCCATCGAGGATTATGAGTAAGAAAACCACATCTGCATGTAACCATCTGGAACAACCACAAACATTACAATAACCAGTCCGCAAGAGCCCGAAATTAATAACATCCTTCCTGACTTTTGTGGTAAAGGAAACGCATTACACCGGCAGACAGAATATCAGATAGAAAGGCATTCATTCCTCACCGCTTCCCACACGCATTTTCATTCGCACGCAGTCATATAAACAAATTTATTAGGCTCATTACCAGAGAGCACAGGGACTCGCCGGAACTCCGCCAACCTCACCGGTAGATGGGGGTATCACTTTCTCGTTCTTGTAATACCACTCCTTTCGGATGGCAGCCAGTACGAGTGAGTATTCTTATCGTCTGTGCCTTTCTCTCTCACTTCGGTACTCATGCAGACAGCCGTTCAAAACAAAGATTAATGAAACATTGCTCAGAGTATTTACAAAAAACGCAATTTATTTGTTACAATCCATCACTCATGGAAAGCACGCACACACACACACACACACAAACTCACATCGAAACAGTTCAACACACAAAGAGCTAGGAATGAAATAAAGCAAAACAATTGCTACATTATTTTTTGTAGTTCTAAACTGGTGCAACATAGTCGACACATAGTACATCATGTCCAATAAGACCGTATTCATCACTTTCAAGAGATGAGGGTTCCAATATGCGTGAAGGATATAAGAAGGCAACACAAAAAAGCTGGACCACCAGGGGAATTTCCTTCAAATTCTGAGTTAATGACAATATTCTGTGTATGTGTTAATCATGCATGCATTACAACACTCCTGGAACTGGAGGCCAGTATTTTCCCCCAAATGAGTTAGAATTGTCTGTAGGCTGATATGACGACATATTCAAAATGGTTTCTCACAGATGTAGAAGGGTGGTGTATGCAAATATTAAATTTTCAAGGAGGCAATTAGCTACTTAAAGGTAGGAATATATTAGTGTTGCTGCTCTCCTTACTAAACATACTAATATAAGGTGAAACTAATCAAGTTCTAATGGGGCCAGTGTCATATCACATAGCATGTCATTTATTTCGTTTTCCCACACCCATCTCCATGCACTACACGCTTAAAATCCGACACATTTTTATCCACTCCAGTTTACTTGTAGTTAAGCTGCATTTAATCACCTACGCGCACAATTAACAAAGGCAAACAAAAAACAAAAAAGCTGTACAATAAAATCCAAATCGGAGATTAACACACACATAAATAGATCCCTACTGGAATGTCCTTTTCCTTTGGCCAGTAAGCTCTTATTTTATATGTTTGCTTACGGCTGGTTGCGTGTATCTGACCAAACAACCGTATTAGTGTTCACACACCGGCCCACCACCTACAAACAAGGATGTGCGTTTAAATAAGACCCCTTGGCATGACGCATGTTACAAGTTGGTGTTGTTACTCGTATTGTTGGTGTTTTTATATAGAAATTCCTTAATTACATTTAATCGCTTTTTGGATTGTTGGACAAGTGCCTCATTAAAAGCAGCACAAATATTCGCTCTGGTACACAGCAAATAATTAAATAAAAACAAAAGTGTTGGAAGGTCGAAGGGGCGCTACTGGGTTTGCATATTGTTGTGCGCAGCATTAGGTTACAAGGAGCGAAAATTTATTAAATTTAATTGTTTGCAATGGAGCCTTCGTGCATTGACATTTGTTCCATAAATTTATAAATTATTAGAGATAATTGCAGTCGGAGTGTATCATGTATGAGCGGAGCTGAAATATCTCCATTTCTATGTGAAACACCTCGCACTGAGAAGGACTTAATTAAATTTCCACAGGACTGCAGCTCAGTGTATTGCTTAAATTGGCGGTGATTTAACATTGGACATGTTGTAATATATTTGCTTCTTTCAACTTACCACTCATGAAACACAATTTGCCTTGCGGCTTCTTTTCCATGTTTGATTGCTTACTTCACCTGAGTAAAGTGCTGCAAAATTTGATTGGATTTGCCGCAAATTTCATAAATGAAACATGACAGCGAACAATGATGCAGAGACAGACGGACAAGCGGACATACAGACAGACCCAGACAGCCCTGCTGACAATTGCTGCAAGTTATCATATTTTATGCAAAATTTTGTACAACATGCTCAGATACAAGCTCGACTACAAAATGTGTTCGTAGTTGTATGCTGTGCATGTAGATTGGTTTGACTTGTGGCTACACCCGTGTGCATCACATTAAACTTAAGCGATTGCTTTTGTGCGTGAAGTGCATGACATTTATGATGATTTATGGCAACCGATAGCATTATATTGACATTTAAAAGCGCATACAAACACACACACACACACACACTAGCATACATAAGGTGTGTCGTACATGTGTTGAAGCACTTTATTAGCTGCCGGCACTACAGTCCTTGTTGACAGAGTGACTATACGAACTGCAAATTGTGTGTTCGAATTTGGCCTCAACACTGTTTACGTGCAATTCACTTTTGATGATAGCGTCATCGGGAACTTGTCTTTGACTTGTCATCAGTGTAACATGTACGCAGAGAACACCTGAGGCTACATGCATATTGAACAAGTCATCCATAGTGCGAGGCATTTACCAAGTGGCAGCTTTGGTGGTGAGTGCTAATAATGTGGCGAATTGTATAATACACATACGACATGTACAGCACAAGTATGAAGAGGATTACCTACAAAGAACACATTTTTAAAACTTCTATAAAATGTGATAAATATCAGTTATCAAATATCTGAGCTGGGTTGACATGGAACATTCCAGGGAACTGCAATGAACTCGTCCGAGGGGGTACAACAATACCGACTCAGCCAGCTAGATCAAACCTATTCCTATTGCCACATGTAAGCTATTAACTATCCGTGTTGGATTTGCCTGACATCCCATCGGACGCGTCCCCAGGTGGCGGATAGGGGGACCTTTGGTAGGCAAATGACATTAATTCTGAACCTCTTAGGAGGGGCGGGAGTTATGGCTGTCTGTCTATCACAATGATGGTATAGAGAATGGGTACCATCCGCGGACCAAACTGGCTAGGGAGGAGTCCCGAACAAAAACCACTGTCTGGCGATGGACAACAAAAGATTTAGTACTCCAGGTGGAACCCACGCATGTGGAAATCCACCCGCTTCGGCGGCAGGGGCACGGATTCTGGAGGTCCCAACCATCGCTAAAGTCTCTCGCCTTTATCAGCGAGAGCGCATCCTGGAGGAGATGGGGATTGTTACCGCAATCTCTTCTTCTTCAGAGACGGAGGAACGTACCCTGGATCCAGAGGGCCTGCGTCGGGAAGTCACCACAGTGGCGGAACGACCTACCAATGGTTCTAGGGTAACGCGAACTCAAGCGAGGAGACAGAGAAAGAAGCGGCTTGATAGGCTCGTGCAGGAGAAATCCTAACGTGGCTCTGCCGGCCCTTCTGTGTCGACTCCCTCCAAAAGGCCCAGGTCGGCGGAAGTGACACCCACGGAAGCCACCGAGCCTGCGGAGGGATTGACCGCTCCGAAAGCTCGCTCGCGAGGTAAGCGGCGGAAGATTGTTGCTGAAAACAGCACTCCCACCTGCCCTGCAGCTGTTACTGCTGGTGGCGCCACGACCCCAAAGGGTACGAGCGAAACCTCGGTGGCGGCTAATGTGGCGGGGAAGAATGTTGCAAATAAGCTGCAACTTGCCCAGCCCCTCGTATCCAACAAAACCATCTGCCCGGCGAAATCTCTGCCAGTGGCGGGTGGTGAGCTGGACTTTCGCCCAAGCACTTCCAAAGGTGCAGCCAAGCCATCGTACAGCGAGAAGGCTAACGGCCCGCAACCAATGGCGGTGATTGGGAAGCTGGGGCCTGACCATCAGCTAACTGATGCAGAAATAAAACACTGCAAAGGTCATCTGATGCGTCGCGTCATTGCCTCCGGTCCTGAAGCTAATGCGAGGGGCTATGAGACAAAGGACGGCACTCTACAGGTGTCGTACGCGTCTCAGGCCAACTTTGATTGGCTCAGGGGTGCAGTCAAGGACGTGCCCCCCATGGGGACCACTCGCTTCGCGGTCTATAGCGAAGCAGGCGTGTCCCTCAGGAAGGCCATCTGCTGGATTCCGGATCCCGATCTGACGACCACAGATGTCCTTTCTTGTCTGCGTGCTCAGAACCCTGGCATCAACACGAGGCTTTGGAGAGTTCTTTCGCACACCAGGGGTAGCAACCGGGATGGTAAAGAAGGTGCTAGTCTTGTGGTGCGAGTGGATGAGGCCACTGTTGATGTCATGGTTTCTCGGTACCGGAGCCGTCTGAGTCTCTTCTTTGGGACTGTGACCTTTCATGTCTTTCCCAGATGAGTGGCTCGGACGATTCTCGTAGCTATCGTCCTTTGACGGTAACGCAGATCAACTTGCAGCATTCTAAAGCCGCTACTGTACTCCTAAGTAGACGACTCACCCAGCTGCACACATCACCTCACATAACAACAGTACAAGAGCCCTGGGTCTTTAGGGGTCGCCTCTGTGGCCTTGCCTTGTTGAAAGGGGCCACGATATTATATGACAGAAACTCGATTAGACCAAGAGCCGGTCTTATAATATCATCCCATCTCGCAGCGACCTGCCTTGACGCATTCTGTTGTCAGGATCTGGTTGCGGCAGCGATTAGTTTTAGGAGTATGCACGGATGGTCGAGGTTTGTGATTGCATCTGCTTACTTTCCTTACGATGCTTTGGAGGCGCCACCACCTGGGAAGGTCGCTACTCTCGTAGGGTTCTGTGAGCGGCGCGGTCTTGGTCTGGTTCTTTGCTGCGATGCTAATGCCCAGCATACGATCTGGGGCAGCAGCAAGTGCAATGAGCGGGGCTCTCGACTTTTCGAGTATATTGCCTCCTCCAGCCTGAACATCCACAATGTAGGCAGGCAGCCTACTTTTGTGACTACGAGAAGGCAGGAGGTAATTGACGTCACCCTGTCAAATCCAAGACTGGGGTGGTCGATCAACAACTGGAGGGTCCTCGCCGAAGACTCGTGCTCGGACCACAGATACATTGAGTTTCAGTGTGGCGAGCGGGCGCAGATGCCATTGCCCACCAGAAACCCAAGAAAAACAGACTGGCCGAGGTTCAGGGAGGCACTGCGTAGCAATCACGTGACGCCACTGAGACTTCGCAAGGAGCAGAACGTTGAGGCGGCTGTTGAGCATCTCAACACCGCTCTAACAAACAGCTTCGAGCTAGCCTGCCCAATTAGACATCCTCTTAGCCGGACTCCTGTTCCATGGTGGAACCGAGAGCTTCAGGTGCTGAGGCGTGAGTCTAGAAAACTCCTCAACCGGGCCCTCAAGACGAATCTTGACGAGGACTGGGAACGATATCGACGTGTTCAGAGGGACTACAAGAAGCTAATTCGGGACTCGAAAAGGACTTCTTTTAGAGACTTCTGCAGCGACATCGAATCCCTGAGTGACACGGCAAAACTGGTGAAAGTCCTGAAAAAGGACCAAACCGCTAAGCTGGGGTCGCTCAGGAAACCTGATGGCTCCTATACGGAGAGGCAAAGTGAGACACTCAGCTTGCTGTTGGAGTCACACTTTCCAGGAAATCAGGTAAGCATAGCCCGTCAACAACCACCTTTGGTCGGAAATATTGTCAGGGCAGCTGCGCCCTCTCGACATGATTGGTATGTCGCCAGAACTGTGGCGAATGAGACTGCTATTGGATTTGCTATCAAATCCTTTGACAACTTCAAGTCGCCCGGACTGGATGGCATATATCCGATTGTGTTGAAGGAAGGCATTGAGCTGGTGATGGCAGCACTGAAGAAGATCTTCACTGCATGTGTCGCACTGGCCTATGTACCACGCTCTTGGAGGATGGTGAGGGTTGCCTTCATTCCTAAGGTTGGAAGACACGACTACTCCAATCCCAAGAGCTTCAGACCTATTAGTATGACCTCGTTCATGCTAAAAAGTTTACAACGGCTGGTGGAGCTTCGCATGCGTAGGGAGTCTCTGAAGACGCATCCACTGTCTCCATTTCAGCATGCCTATCAAAGCGGAAAATCCTGCGAGACGGCTCTGCAAAACCTTGTTGGAAGGATAGAGCGAGCCATCGACAGGAAAGAATACGCAATAGGCGTCTTTGTGGACATAGAGGGTGCGTTTGACAATGCTACTTTCGACAGTATGTGCGGCTCTGCTAGGCGGCATGGCGTAGACCGGGTCTTAGTAAACTGGATACGTTCAATGCTGGCCCAGAGAATCATAACGGTGCGGGCGGAGGAAGATTTGCTGGTGTCGTCTGGGGTTAATAGAGGCTGTCTCCAAGGTGGAGTACTGTCTCCATTGCTCTGGTGCATGGTAATCGATCTCCTGCTTAACGCCATTAATGACTCGGGGGTATACGCTCAGGCATATGCGGATGATGTTGGCTGTCTTGTGACAGGTCCATCCCTTATGATTGTCTGCAGAAGGGTGCAGAGAACTCTGGATATGATTGACACTTGGTGCAGTGCGAATGGGCTATCGGCTAATCCTGTCAAGACTGGTATTGTCCTCTTTACCAGAAGGAGAAAGCTTGATGGACTTATTCTGCCTACACTGAAAGGAGTCACTATCCAGCTATCCAAGGAAATCAAATATCTTGGAGTCATCCTTGATAACAAACATCTTTGGAAAAGACATGTCGAACTGAAGACATCCAAAGCACTGTCAGTTTTTTGGCAGTGTAAGGGTATATTTGGTAAGACATGGGGTCTTTCCCCTAGTAAGGTCCTATGGATCTATACAGCTATGGTAAGACCTATTATCACCTATGCATCGATGGTTTGGATGAGCAGACTTTCTCTAGTAGGGGTCAAAAAAGCTCTATCAAAACTACAACGTGCTGTGGCCATATGTTGTACCGGAGCATTTCCGACTACTCCAGGCCCGGCACTTGGTGAATCTCCCGCCACTAGATGTCTTCATCCGCGGAGAGGCCATTAAGGCCATCTGCAGAGTGAAACATAATGGCCACTGGTATGGGGTGTGCTCGATGTTGGACGACGGCGCAGGCACTGACATCGATTCTGCAATCCTGTCTATGCCCCCGGACTCCATGTCGTCAACCGTCATACTAGAAAAGCGGTACAATGTGTTGCTGCCAGAGGCTCGTTCATGGTTAGATCCCGAGAACGAGCCCGGCAAACACTGCTGCCGTATTTTCACTGATGGCTCCAGGACTGAAGAGGGTTCAGGTTCTGGTGTCTTCGTGGAATCCTGTGGGACCCGTCGGTTCTTTGCCCTTGGTCTGCATGCGTCTGTGTTTTAGGCGGAGGTGTATGCGATACTTGAGGCGATGGACTTTGTTGTGGAAAACAGGTGGAAAGGCAAATCTATTTGTGTCTGCAGTGACAGCCAAGCTGCGCTCATGGCCTTGGATAGTCCGACCACCACTTCCACGATAGTCAGGTCCTGCAAATGCAGGCTAAATTGTGTTGGAAAACATAATAGTCTGACGTTGACTTGGGTCCCGGGACACGCTGGCATTGCGGGTAACGAGACCTCTGACTCCTTGGCCAGGATGGGCTCCGAGGCTGTTTTTATTGGCCCTGAGCCTGTTCTGCCACTCCCTTCCGCTGCCATCAAAGCCACTGCAAACAAGTGGGTTGTTTCGACCCACAAGCGAGCATGGCGGGCTGAGAGAGGCTGCGGATGGACGAAAATTATGCTACCTGCTATCTCTGACCGATGGTCACGGTTCCTTCTATCGTTAGGTAGGAGGGACTGCAGGCTGTTGGTTGGCGTGATGACAGGGCACTTTCTATGGGCTAGGCACATGGAAAGGATTGGCATATCAGACAGTGCGCTGTGCCCAGCCTGTGGAGAGGAAGACGAGACGACGGACCATTTTCTTTGCGTCTGCCCTGCCTTTGCTCGAATCAGGTTCGGGATTTTTGGCACTGATGTGCTGAGGAGTAACCAACTTGGCTCCTTGGCACCACAGGATCTACTTCTACTTCTTCGGAGGTCGGGTAGATTTAAAACAGAGTAAAAGGGAACCTTAAGTGCAGTACAATGGATATATACTCTGTCTGAGTGCTGCGTTTACTAGATTGTTCCGACAAAAAAAAAAAAAAAAAAGCTATTAACTAACACAATATCCTTCGGCGCAGCGGTCAGGTGCTGGTCTGAAGGATCAGGATGCAAAATAGCTAGACTAACCTGGCCAAGCACTCAAAAGATTTTTATTATTTCTAAATAGACAAAGTATAGGTTCCGTCGAAAGGGTTCTAACGGGACACTGGACTCTGGGCACTCATGGTAGTAGGCTAGAGATTGCCTCAAATGACTTCTGCAGGAGTTGCATGGACGAGAAGGAGCAAGATTCCATCGAACACCTGTTATGTAAGTGTCCAAAAGGAGGCGCACATTCCTAGGTGACTACTTTCTGGAGTCTGTAGGAGTTATTCCAAATAAGAAAACAAACTCTGCTCATAAAAAGCCCCAACTGACGGGAAATTTGAAAGGGATTGGGGCCTGAGTCTCATGCGGTATCACAAAGGGCAAGTGTGTCTTTCTGGCTATCGCTAAACCTATCTACGTACCTATCACTTATCGTACAAAAGATCAAATTGGATGAAGTGCCCCACAGCCAATGATAATGATAGACAATCTTTTATGACTTATGAGCGTGATAACAACAACTCTGCAAATGAATACTTTGGAGGGAACGATTCTAATTAATTTTAAAGTTTATCCAGGTTAAGTTCTGAATGGTAAATTAACGTAGTTCTTTGAAACTTCATATTATGAAAGGGGCTGAGGATATAAGAAGCTTAGAATTTGAATAAAATAAAAATGGTGTTTGAAAGATGCACAAACCTTTCTTTAATTCCAAAAAAAAAACTTCTTAATGCAGCATTAAATATGAGTAATATGGGAAAATATCGTTTAATATTGCTCAATTATACGTATTTAGGCCTCTTTTTAAATACGCCTTTGGCTCTTTCCTTCTCTCATCGTTCAGGTCGATGAAAATATGAGTTTGCTGCTGACGCCGAAATAGAGACTATTATCAAAGTGGAATATTTGGTGTTGTTAAGTCTGTCCATACGTGTGCGATGCTCTTGGCAAAGTAGATGATGTGGTTTGGGTTGAACAAAGCAACTTTTTCCCCACCAGACTAGGAGTTAATCCTTTGTGGCAACTCAATATGCATAGTTGTGTAGTGTGTTTAAGTAGCTCACTCTTTGAACATCGAATATACCAGAAGGGATTTGTCAGACAGAGTAGAGGACAACATACACAAGGATTATGTAAAAGCTAGAAGACCTTTCTGGTTGATGGTGCCGTGCGGAGCTATGATGAAAATCACTGCGTCCAATCCAGGAAGACTTTCAATAAAATCCACTCATCGAATATTTAAAATATTCAATTCTTGTGAAATAGAAAATTAGTATCAAAAACTTTCCTCAATTGCATTATCAAATACCTGTCAGCATTGTTCCGTCATTGTACACGATTGCCAATCAGTTATGCGTATCTCTTCAAGCTTATTCCATAATCGCCTTGTGGCACTGCCCATTTTGGTTAGTTATGAGACCTTAGTAAAACAATTGTGAATCGGAATATCAGCAGCAGCACAACTGCGGTCACTAATAATCCATACAGGAGGCCAAATTAGCGGAAAGGAACAATAGCGCTGTATACAGACGCAATTGCTGATGTTGCCATTGTACAGGCACTTAAGGCCAGAAGCGGTTTAGTAATTCCGCTGTTGTAATTTAGTCCCAAATTGTTGAAGCAGGGATTGTGGCAGACATTTCCTTTATGCCTGGAATGCCAAAATACACGACATGACACGACACATAAATGCATCAGAAGACTGATGCAAATTTAGTATATTTGGGAAAAATTTCAAAATCGTCGGTAAGGCGGAATTTTTGTGATTTTATAATGAGGAACAATCCTTTGAATGCAGCTTCGATTTTTATTTATTATTTATTTATTTATTATTTTATTTATTTATTATATATTCGACTCTGATTTGCTTTAGCTACTCCCTTCCGTTGCAGTCCACAATTTTCGCTATAGTTTGCACACCCAAATAATAATTATGCTGAATCAACTAAATCACAGATTTATGAATTAAATAAATAATTGAAATTCTCCGTTGAACTTTGAACTCATAAGGGTAAATTAAAAACACCTGCATTAAGAATTAATATAAAAAAATAGTATTTTATTGCAAATATAAATTAAAACACACTCGTATCGATTTGGTATACTATTCGTCTTCCCTACCTTCCAAGATGTCTTTAAAACTAAAAGGCTGGAAGGCATAGCCCAGGCCTTCATAGAATTTGCTCATAAATTCCACCCTGTAGGAAATGTACACATTAGTATAAATTGAAAGCGACAGAAGCCACACAAAACTTACCAGTGTAAACGTAGCGTGTGCAGAAATGCCGAGAGACCCTCGATTAATACCAAAATTCCAACTGTAAGGCAGCCCCAAAACGCGAATATGGGGAACATTGCCACACCACCGAAATACAGAGGAAATTTAAGACCAGTCCTTAGAACCATTGACCACAAGACCTCGGATAATTCTAGAATAAATGTGTTAATTCAAAGCTGATTAAAAAATCAGTAAGGCGGAGAAGTGACTTACGGGAATGGGCCAAGGACAGAGCCCAGAGACGTAAATACGAGGCAGTATGTGAAATGGTACTTAAGACGTATTCAATTGTGTGAATGGCCTGTTGTATGAAAACTTCCGCCATGGGCTCATCGTCAGAGCCATGGCCACCTACGGGTGCGACTGTCGCTGGTGCTGCCTGGGGTGCTCCTGTAACAATGCCATCATTAGCGTCATTTACAGCATATCCATTCATGGGTTCGATGGAATGCGGCTGGAAAAAAAAAAGTTTTATTTAATATATTTAAGTCTAGATTGTTGAAGGCATGATATCTTTCCACTTACTTTAGCGCTCTTCCTTTTGAACAAAATGTAAAGTGGTTTTCCCAACAGCATCCATGGAATGCACACTAAAGCCACCATCACAAATATCAGTTGCAGAACTTCCTGGATGTCGAACATGTACTCTTCGCAACCTTTCAGCGGTTTGGTGTGCTTGAACAACATCATATTGATGAAGAGTATCAGTATGGATGGAGCGCAGCCTGGTCCTTCGGACAGGTTTGGTGCATCACCGGAGTATTTCACCCACTTGAAGAACATCATGAACACCATGTAGCCGAAGAGCAGAACGAGGAACAGCATTTGCGGCACGAATTCCAAAATGATGCTGACACGATTCTTGAAATAGTTGAAATTGATCAGGGACATGAAGATACCGAAAGCCATGTGGAACACACCGAAAATTATCGACAGTTTCATTTTGTAGGTGTTCAGGAAGATAATCTTATTTTCGGCCAACTGCCAAATGGGATCCAATCCGATTGGGTACACGCCGTAAGCATGATACCGTGGATTCATTTGCAAGTAGGAGTTATTCATTACAGTACTAGTATTGAAACGAACGCGCCATTCAGAGCCGAACAAATTCACGGACTTGGAGAAAAGATCGTTATAAACGAAGCCCGTATACACGGAGAAAATGCTCATTAACAGGATAATATAACGTCCGCCAAAGAATATGTTCCAAATTTCGCCTTTAATCTTGCTTAATTTCTCCTCAAACAAGCACATCCAGGCGCTGAAACACAACAGTATCACTCCGTGTCCCACATCGCCGAACATTACAGCGAATAGAAAGGGGAATGTAATGCAAGTGTACAGGGCCGGGTTAACCTCACGATACGAGGCTAAGCCGTACGCTTCAATCAGGTTCTGGAAACCCTGTGTAAACTTATTCGTACGCGTGTATGTGGGCGGTTGTTCGTGCGTTTCGATAATGTTCAAAAAGGAGGGAATAGAACTGTCCACCGCTGATGAGCCCCTGGCCAGGGCACTTTGCACAACGGGCAAATCACGTACGGGCAACCAACCTTCGCCAATCAAACACTTGTTGCTCACATCCACATTGAAGGAGTTCAGAATATGATAGATCGCCTTCATTTTCTTGACCATTACCGACCAGCGGGGTAAATTCTTCGAGGCCGCCACCAACACCCGACAACGATGATCGGCAGTCTGATTCAGCACCAGCTGCAAATCGGCCAGACGCATGCCTACATCTTTGATCATCTCCGCGCGCTCTGTAAACGCACTGGGGCATGGATAGATGGCAGCATGAAAGCCCGCGCACACTTTCTTTATACACTGTTTCAGCTGTTCACCTTGAAAGAAGGCCACAAACACCGTCTTCAAAGTGGGACTACCCGTTTCGATGTCTTTGCTGAGGCCGGTCAAATCACTGCGCTTCAGAAATATATTACCGCGTGATATGCGCCACAACATGCGTTCGAAGGCGAAGAATCGCTCTAGTTTGATGACGCCCGCCACGAAGCTCAGCTGGCCACGTTGCTGGGCAAACGCATCGTTCACAATGGAAAAGCGGTGTGTATTCAAATTCTTCACCTCCTGGTTGGAGAAGAAGCCTTCGGTGTTCTGGAGCACCACCTTCAGCTCTGTGAGGCCCAAGTAGTTCGCATTCAGGTTGACTCCGTTCTGCGATAGTTCGCGTATTTCGTTCTCAATCGATTCCAGTTTAGCCTCCAAATCGATGATTTCTCGTGGATTCGGGGCGCGTGGCTCCTCCTCCAACAGTTCGGGCATTTCTATTTCATCTTTCTTGATTTCATTATCCACGTAACGGATTTTGCGTTCCAGCTCGTCGCAGCGTCGCACTTCGTTGACGAATTTGCGCTGGAATGCGCTCACATCGGCATTTAACTGAAATTCATAAGAGATATTAATCGTATTTCCAGGGGAGAGAAAGGATGGGAGATTCGGTTTCGGTCTGTGTACTTACATCACGAAACTGCACGCAACCAGATTCGCCTAATTCGGCCAGCGAGGAGTATGCGGCTTCCGGTTGTATGAACATTTGGCACAAGGCCATCTCTTCGCTGCGGAACATATCGCCCATGGTGTCGAGGTCGGGTTGTCACAACTGCAATAGAATTTAAGGGACATGCATTTTAGTCGAAATAGGCGGGGGAAATATATACAAGACATCGGTTATGTGTGTGTTTATTGTGAACTTTTTGGAAATATCGGCCTCACCCTGACGCAGTGCCTCGCAACAAATCAATTGGTTGACGATAAGATAACCTCGCTTTGAATAGTCTTCAAACGCACTGAAGTGGCGTTTGATTTCACATCATATCGCAATTTATATTTAATTTATTTGTGGTAAGAATTGGCTGTTATCTAGAGTGGCTGGCACAATTTTTCAAGTAATTAAAGTACTTGTGTAATGCGAGTACTTTTTAAGATATTTTTCCAATTATTTCGGTTTATTACATTCAGTAATTCTATAAAAATAATTTGATAGTTTCGTTGTGTTGATGTTGTTTATACCAGATTGACAATAGCTATGTTCAGACTTAAGACTGATTGAAGATGAATGGAAGCTTTTGACAGGAGCGAATTTTAACACAGAATGCATGTTCTGCCTTCAAGTACAGCAAAGTTCAGTATTTAATGTGCATCCCCACAGAGTTCCTAACCAATATGTGCAGAGATTGGTCTGAGCAGTACGTAACGTCAGTAAAGTGGGATGTAGTAGTTCTCATTCGACTGTTCTATGCATAAACATAGTTTTATTCCTTATAAAGTTGTAATCACTATTGTTCGAATATCAACAATTTTTCAACAAAACTGAGTACAGTGGTAGGTCGAAAAAATGGCCCGAAACTCGAAACTAAGACCCGGAAAGCAAGTCCACAGCAGTATTCTCAGAATCAGTGCTCCGCTTTCCAGTATAGCAAAGTTCAGTATTTAATGTGCATGCCCCACAGAGTTCCTAGGCAAGATGTAGTGATGTAGAGTTAAGTCGGAGACATAATTAATATTGCTGCAGTGTGTTGCAGCTCCCATTCAATTGCCCCATTATGGTTCAGACATCAAATAATATTTCATGAAATCTTACAAGTGTGAAGCCTGATTACAATGGTAGATCGAAAACAAGGCTAGAAACTTGGCGCAATTCTGAATAATTATCTTGATCCAGAATTGCACCAAAGCATTTAAGAGAGATTTTGGAGATGTCGAAAAGGTCATGCCCCTAATCACACCTGCTTCCTCATAAGATATATAGAAATAGGTTTTGATTTTGATAATAATTGATAACCCCAACTGATAAATTGCCGTGGTTTATCATCCCTACATCCGATAGGAAATACTTAAACAACTCCACCAACTTGGAAGATATTTGTATGAAATTATTTGTATTTATACCTATAGAGACATGCAATAAATATAGGCAGTATCTGACCATTTCCATGCTCACGTCCTATTGATGCTAAAAATATCAACATATTATTATTAGTAAGTAGTGATGTATAAAATATATAGATAGAAGGGCATTCCCACTCTCAGTTCCCATATGAAATACAGAGTTATTTTTATGATATATTTAGCAAATTGATATACAGAGAGGCTATATAGCTTATCTCTGACCTCATGCCTACTTTCATGCTTAGCTCCATAGATTTCAATATGAAATAATTCCTATTTTCGCCCACTATGAAATTATGGGTGTATAGACGGGCTCACTTCATCTTCTCACAAACTTTCAACACATCTGTGCCAACTGTCTCGTCGATTATCGTACAATTTATTCAAGCTAGACACACATTTTTTTATCATTGATTCATGGCTGTCACATCGGTTTATAACTTCCGCTTTCTGGTCGTCGATAGCGTTCAGGTTTTGTGACCAAATAAATCACCGAAAAGTGTCTTGTCTAAAAATAATTTATTATTATTATTTATTTATCTAATCATTCAGGTCTGTGACGACAGGAATTTCATGATCCAATCGGAATATTTAATTGAATTTAATTTAATTGCTTCTTCAATTTCGGTAGATTCCACTTTCATGTGAGCGATAAAGAATATGTTCGGGTTGGTATTCCGTATTGCATTTTCATTGACGATCATCAATTTCAACAACTTACAGAGAAACTCTTGAAGAAGTTGAAGATAAGGGCTTCTCAAAACAAAATGTTGGTTAAAGCAAATTCTGCAGTGAATTTATAATGCTAAAGAAAATTATTCATTATGGGCACTAAGGAAGAGAATGTGGGTGAATGGTATTATGGCAACGTTCTAATATCCTTTATAAGAGTACATAATCTATGGAAGTATAAATCTTATCCTTGTATGAAATATAATTAAACCATTTGGAAAGTAAAATCCAAATCGTGGAGCTTCAAGATTCATACTAAAAACTGATGATGAGGTTTGGGTAATTTGTTGATCATTAAAAAAATGTTTAAATATCATTCAAATTGTAGAAACTGTTTTCAATATGGTAGCTTTATTCGGGGTATTCATTAACTAAAATAAGTTGTTCGTGAGTGTAAAGCAATTTGTAAGACTCTGTGAATAATTCCCTCAAAGCCTGGATAAAATGTAGTTTAAAAGAAGTTATAAACAGCATACTAGGAAAAACTCTACTAAATTGGGAACAGTGGTTCTAAGACATTTGCGGAAGTTAGCACAATTCGCAGTTGTTGGTTCTCTTGCTTCAAGTCTAGTGTGATTCCTTTCACTGAAATTTCCGTCTGGTCCTATCTAGTCTGATTGCTTCCACTGAATTTTTCGTCTGGTCCTGGCTTCTGGTGTTACAAATAGAAAAAAACAGCTGACCTTTACCCTTCCAATATAAATAAAGGCCCTCTTCATCCCGCTGCCACACGCTGTGCTGACTTTTTGAAGCATTCCTCTGAGTTACGCATACTCCTAAACATTTTACTACTGCTGATAGTCGCTTAACTTTCAAGATACACCTCCCAAATATTCGGCACATATCGAAAATGCACACATTAATTTAAGAATTGGCAATTTGTTTACTCTACTCAGAGCTAATTTTTTTGTTATTCGTATGCAGAGATCAATCAACGAATCAGGCAAAATCAAATGAAACTTTAACCATTTATTGCCCTTTATTAGGCTTGTTTCACATGATCGTCGTCGATTGCGGTATCACGTGCGTCACTGCGCTGTTTATTGCCGATCTACACAAATTTGTCGTAAATCAATTACGATATGTCAAGTTTCAGTCAACACCTTATCAAAATATTAATGCGGGCACATCATAATTGAAGCAGTTGTGTGTATTGTTCGGTAGTATTACTGCTTGGGGCGTAAAAGTAATGGTGTAACTCTGTCAATATTGATCATTTTTATATTCACTATTAATGAATGAACTGTAAGCGTGATGGTAATTGCAGCTGTTGTTTGGTGGCTTTGTTGATTTTCACAATTAACACTTTTCTGGGACAAAAAACAACCACTCAGTCTGTTGTTCTCTTCTTCGGTTGGGTTTTCAATTGCGTTTTTGGCACTTTCGCTGTTTCTTTTACTGTGATACTCGAATATGAATACTTGTCTTTGTAGTTTGTGCCCAACTTAGGCAAATGTAAATATGTTTATTCTATCACTTAACTGCTCAAGTCTCAATTACCGTTCTAACACTCGTGTGTACTCGAATTCAACACTCGACGTTGGACAAACTCTGTAATTCGTGCTGCTATATGGTGCTTTTTTCAATTGAACTCTACAGGCCGGTGTCTCGCAAACGTCTGTCTTGCTAAGCAATTGCTGTGGGTTGAAATAGCTTTACCAATTTCAAACGCTAATCTTGTAGTTCTCAACAAAGGGAAAAAAAAACATAATTTTAATCTTGGAATTTATCGCAAAATTGGTAATCGCTGTTATCGATTAGAAGGAGTGTTTACCGCATAAGATTTCGTAAGGCATATTCTCTCAGGTGTTCGAGTGTTCTGCTGATAACTCATTGCTCGAAGAGCGTTTAGCATTCCACTTGTTGAACCTGGTCTGAGTCAGTGACGGTGGGTGCGTAGAGGCAAATGGGGCACCTTAGTATTACCACTGCAGTGCACTGTTGTAAGCGATAATGAAAGGTTCAACCAGTAAACTATAATTTTACGTAGAAAAAACACAATACATTTTTTTATCGCCAGAGCTACCACAATGTACTGAGCTGTAGATGATAAATCTCAGTCTTAAATGTAAAAGATTGACATGTGGAATATAAAATAATAATTGATATATTTTGTAAAGGTTCAGAACCATGACAAGGTTCAGAAGAACAATGAACATGTTCTGAAAACAAATGTTTTGCAACGATATCGACAGCACGTAGCAATGCCCTCTGACTTGGGATAACAAGTAATAAAACTGTCGATATAGTGATATTCCACTCGGACATAGCTAACATGTTCACTTTAATTATTGCTAGTAAGAAAGATTTGTTGTCCTTTACTAGCATTGGAACTGATTGAACTTAATTTTGCAGTGAGGGCATAAATGTATTTAGGATATACGGATTCTTCGAGCTTTCTGAAAGAGACAACAAATGAATTGGTTGAATAAAAATTATGTTTTAAACGCTATTCTCTTTAAACACACTATAATTATTCAGTTAATTGATTATAATGTAATCATTTGCATTATTTTTATGCGAATGTGTAAGTATATTTACCTCTTGAGAAATGTTTAAGAAAACGCTGTATCATTGAAGTGTATTACGTGCGTACGAGTAGTCTCGTGATTGGTGATTAAAGTGTCAGTATTACTGATTGAGTTGGTATATACCCATAGCTGTGCGTAATAGTGGTCTCACATGAGCAAATTGTACGTCATAAAACTCACGAGAAGTCTACAATTCTCTGTGGTCATGGGGTCTTTTATCAGTCTAATTACCGAGTATTGCAATAGGCCAATTAATTGCTCAATTTCCTATAGCTAACAACAATATTCTGAATAATGCTGATTGACAGTAACCAAAAAATAAACCATGCCGATTAAGCCGATTAAGCAGCAACGATATCTGTGAACCATGATAATGCTCAAGATAACGTGAGATTACAATGCCTGCGCAAGTAGAACATAAAATAATAATTATAATAATAATATATTCATGTGTTTATTAGAGATTACAAGTTCCCAAATCCGAGTGAAAGCATGGACGGTGGCACATTTCTTTATAGAACTGTATGTTAAGAGATTTCCTACATGAAAGCTTCTTTAAGTTAATAAGATTATTTGGAGACCCAAATTAAAATATGATATAGAAATGGACACATTTGTTAACTCTTGTTATGAATTAAATTCGGTTAATAAGCTGATAGTCCTGGCTGATAGTCCTGATCCTTTGTAGTTACTTATTTATTGCTGCCAATATCAATCTAGCAACTTTTATTAGAGGGTGAAATGAAATCCACTGGAGAGAACTGCCCCTACTGATGATGACTTACAGAATAACAATCTAAGTAGTCCACCGATAGACTATGATACTGAAGCTGTTTCCCTCATACGCATGTGCCTTAAGCTGGATCTAAAGCTCTTCTATAATAATATATTTAAATTGTGCTAATCAAGTAGATTAAATATCCAACTCCCACGCCATTTACGAACTACAAATTTGGTTAATAACATTACTGTAAATTTTGAAATTGAAAACTGTGCGGTAAATTTCATTTAAGCCCTCCCAAATAGCCATTTAGATAGTTGGAGTACATTTCCCAACAAAACTTTTTAAATAAATTATGCAACTGAATAAGCTCATTAAGCGAAAATCACTTAATGCGCACGGAGAGCACACCAAAAGTTAAAATCGCACGATTTGGCGCTTTAAACAACGTTGAACAACATTAAAACTTTTCGAATAAAGTACGCCGCATAACGAGCTGTGCAGTCAGTCGAGAGCCACTCCGACCGAAGAAGCGTCCCACATCCATGTCCGCATTTTATGTCATTTTACGTATTGGTAATGAAATTCAAGCGATAATCGTGGTTACAGTAGCCGAACAAGGGCCATAATGCACAGAACTCACACACTCGGCACGCCTCCCTGGAGCGCAAAGGTGATAATAGCAATGGAGCCGTAACTGGCGTTGTTGAGCAAACCTAGGAAACCGTATGCTAAAAGTACTCATTCTGCTGGCGAATAAGAGATAATGTGCAGATTGCATCGAGTCTTGTGGGTGAAATGTGTGCGATAAAAGCGAAAAAGTCCATTCTCATGCTTCAAGTAAACCAGAACGTCAATAAAAGCCCATGAGAGTCGTATCGGGCTAATGCGCAATCGGCGCGGATGCATTTGCTGTAGCAATGCATAAGGCTCAGTTGGGGAAAATTCGGTTTCGGAAGATTTCAATTTTATAAGTAGGTAGGTAAGTTGCTGTCGAATTCACCAGCAAATACGAGCAGGAATAATAATTTGACTATTATTTAAATCCTATTAAAACCCCCTCATGTTGTTGCAGTGGTTATAATTGGTGTTTTTATATGATGATTGGAAACTGTTAACAAAAAGTTAAAGCAAAATATCCGCTCTTTTATTGTGATTTAAAATTAAAACCCCATCAAAGTGTGCTTCATCAATTAAAATCCACTCCAAAGTAAATACGAGTATATAAAATATTTTTTTTTAAATGTAGATTTATTTTCAACGAAATAAAACAAAAAAATAACATGAACATTTTCACAGAATAGGAAGAAACAATTGTTAGATTACAAATATTCCTCTCTGCTCCTTTTCATAATAATGGGAAAATTATCTATAGTTCGGATAACCGGATTGTGCTAACTATTACACAAATCTTTTGGCAACGTAACTTTAATCAAAACAGTACCTTAAAAAGTGGTTAATAAAGTTTAATTCAATACATAAATTTCACAAATTTCACTTTTTTCACTAATTAACACAGCGGCTTTTAAGTCCCGACTGATATACTCTATTGTTCTAAGTCTCCTTTTACTAGGTAGATAGGTAGGTAGCTTACGTGGCCGCCCGAAAGCCGGACTTAGGCCGTCATTTACCCCTTTGTGTTACCGCATGAGACAAACAGGTCCCATCCCTTTCAAAGGTCCAGCTATTTGGAGCTTTAAATGAAGCAGCTGATGGAGCTTATCTTTTTAATTGAAATATCTCCCAAAGAGTCCAGAAAGTGGTCGCCCAGGAAGTGCGCCTCCTTCTGGACAATGCTGGACACGTATATATCAGGTGTACAATGGAGTCTTCCTCCTCCTCGTCCATGCAACTGCTGCAGAAGTCGTTAGAGGGAATCCCCAGCCTACACCCGTGAGTACCTAGGGACCAGTGTCCCGTTAGGATACTAATTAGGACACTCCTTTCACTAACAGAGATCTGCTTTCAAGGGTGTTCCAGTACATTGAACTATAATGTGCTGTAGTTGATACGAGATAGCATCATTTGTGAGTCATCGCTTATGTTCTGTAGTGCGCGCTCACATAATACATACGAGTTGGAGTAAATACTTATATTGTCATTATAAAGTCATATCGTCTAAATCATTTAAGCGATATACTTATATATACAGATCTCAAGACCTCACTTTTGTGAGACCATCGATACTTCTATTCATGAAACAATGGTACAATTTTGTAATTATATTTAATTTGTCCGATACAAAAAAATGTTCAGTATATGATTCATCCACTGCCAAATAGCATAGCTTATGATTATTATACTAGATTCATGAAGAAATTTGGATATAGTGGCGCATAATGAAATGAATGGACTATGAATCGTAATTATATATGTAGGTATATATAATATATCAACTGTTGCGTCCTTCTTAGAACAAAACATTGTAATATCGACGAAACATTCTTTCAAAGTAAGATGGATATGGATCAAATATACTAATCATATAATAAGCACAATTTTTTGTGAATGGGAGTAGTTTGATAAACAGATACTCTTCGGTACTCTTTGCAGGTTTATCACCATACTTTTATTCTTTTAGATAGAAATCAGAATAATAACAAACGGAAACACCCCATCAGAGTCTTATTTCGTTTTCATTCAATATAAGATAATAGTTTACTAAGAAAAATTAAAAAAATCCGTATATAATATCAAAACACAAACAGCTCAGATTTTAGCGCCAACAAAAAAGCCTGCGTCTATATTTCAAAAAAATGTGATTTATAGCTATTTGATTCATTCAGTAGAGAAATATTGGTAAGAGATTTACTACTATAGAACCCTTTACAGATAGTATGAAATAAAATTACAATATTAGTATATAATTATTTGCTTTATTAATTACTTCAGATAAGCCACCAGTGACATGTTCTTCAAAACTTTCCTTGAGTGTTTTGAATAGTGATTTTTCCCAAATTCTTCTCCAAATTGCTTATTATCGTATTATCGTTATCAAGTAACTTCCTACACGAGTTACATTGTCTTTCAATTAAGGCAAAGTAAGCGTGGATTTACCTGATTTGGGGCAATATAAAATCACCGCTCACGAATGATAAGCACCTTATGATTCACAGTCCTTATCTTGAACGAAGTGGTATGAATACGAGTATTGTAGTTCGAAATGATTCTTTTGACATTTTCTTGTCTGGTTGTAGAAAGTCACTAAGCTTATCTCTCGTCTACTGTCATTATTTGGGTATTGGTGGCAGCAATATTTACCTAGCCACCTGCTAGCGAGTTTATTGACAATGTTGTTAGACTTTAGAGCAGAAATTTTCTGTTGGGATTCCCTTTAATTTCATCACTTTTTCCGAGTGGGTGTTCGTCTTCGAACATACAAGTATTGCAAGTATATATGGTGGTTTTTATACACAAACGACAGTGGTTTACTGGTTCGACTTTTACTTTACTGATTATTTTATTCTTCAGAATTAAAGAAATGGTCGAAAAATGGTCTTTTCCTCTGTTTTGATACCAGAGTTTTACAAGTTCAACTTGTTTCCCAGTACTATTTTTATCACAACTGCTAAGTTACAACTCTGCTAATAAGTACCAATTTCATACTTGATCTATGTTTTGCAGATATTTGTAGTACTTCACATTATTTTTGGTATATATTGAATGGTCTATTAGATATATCGACTGGTCCACCCTGCTAAGAAATAACAAAGGGTCTGAAGTTAGCTCAAACTATTCTCATAGCTATGATACTTTCATTTGAACATAATTGTCATTCAAGAGCACGGAATGATAACTTCATCCTAGGCTAGCTTAATTATCTTGGATCAATTCTCACACTGTTCAACGTAAGGAGCACTGCATTGGCCCAAAGTTCTGCTATTCTTATCTTAGTATAATACTTTATTTACTAATACTTCTTCGCCAGGCGGGTGAAATGTTTGTTATGTCAGCGAGAAACAGCAGAAATTCATAAGTTGCGGTCAAACTGCTCTTTGGAGATAAACTTTTGTAGTGAAAAGCTATGTTGCGAAAATTAGGGTCTGGTTCGATCACTGAATTATGTGAACTAATATAATATCGTTTGCTTTTAATGAAGTTTTAATTAAATTCGTTTATTAACAACAATTCCACTTGAGAAATTGTAGAAAAAGTTAAAATCCTTTCTTATCATTCGACAACACTATTTATCAGTGCTACTTTGAAGTTGTCACTGACTTTATCACAGAGTTGACAAACATTTAAGCTTAACGTAACATTTGAATACTTACCTGGCCTTCCCTCTAGTTGTGTTGCCACAAATTTACCACACCGTTCAAATTGCACCATTCATTTTTTAAACGATCTTTGTTCTATTTAGTAAACCTGGACAAGTCTCTACTTACCCAAGCTTGGATTGTTAGTCAGGAGAGGTCATGTTCCACACGAGCAGACATATTTTGGATGACTTTCAAAATGAATGTTTGGTCACCGTACTCACAGAATCTTACCTCATTTGTTGGACTGATACTGTTTTATCTGATTGTGTTATTATGATAAAAATGTGTCATTCCTTACTGACTGTCATTCAGACTGACGACAACGTCCGACATTATTTCCGACTGGGCTTCCTTACTGGCAAGAAAACACCCACGGGCGCACTTCTGCATGTGTACCAAACAACTGCAAACAAATCGCCACTCAAGCACAAATAAGCGAAATACTCCAAATTTTTGTGGTCACAGATGACGACGCCGCCTGTGCTTGAACTGCGTACTGGTAATTTTTTTCTGTACCGCAGTGTGTGTGGAGGGAAGCCATTCTCTGCTCCTGCTGGTGGGGTGTGTGTGTGTGCTTGCCACATGCCTGCGGACTTGATGAAAATGCAACGTAATCAAATTTTTATATGCTTGCACACCCTGCGCTTCAATAGTGAAAGCGACTCATTTGGGATTTACGGTGCGAACATTGAAACTTTGTGTGCTTAGCCCGCTATTTAGAGTGGCCGATTCTATGTACGAGTGTGTACATCTGCAGTACATTTCGTGTGACCCCCTTTGCGATGTTTAGTGCCGGCATTTTCGAGTAGATCGTTTTAAGGTATTTGCAGTTGTGTCCCATATTTGACGGAGCCGGTGAAATTGTGCATTCGATCAAATTTGCTCTACTGGGGAAATAATTAAAAGTCTTGGAATTATGTTTTCGACTTTATGTTCATTAAATGTTACTCACCACACAATTATGACATTCAATACCTGGTGATCACAGGTCGCAGGAGAATCGTCGTTGCTTAGAGTAAATCTTAAAATATTCCCCACAATGTTTTGAATGTTTTTTGTGATTGTAGTTGGTCTCAGTGTAAGACGCCGTTCTTGGCTGACTATTGTGAGTGTCTCAGTCAAAACGCTAAAACAAAAGAAACAGATACAAAAGGATTTAGAATCAAAATTCAACTTTAACTATACATGAAAGGTTTGCTGCTATTTCATCCTCTTCTAATTGCCACAATGCCTACAAATTCTTACTTATTTTAGCTTTCAGTTCACTGATGATACGCCACTACGCCCTATTGTGACCCCCAAAGCCCAGAACTGCTAATCCAATTGCTTCTAACGCCACACTCTCACTCACAGTACACAAACAGTTTTGTATATCCTGAAAATCTACGTCCATGGCCGCTATTGATGCTGGTGTTATGTGTCGTACTTCAAGGGAATGTGTCTACGAATTTCTGATCGCCACACTTGAAAAAATACAGCAGGCAAATAAATGCTCCCACACTCGTACATCCACTTCATTTTATTTAAACGATGCTCCGCAATAGTTGCGTATACGACGCGTATTCTCATATCCTTGCGCCATATTGCCTAAATGGCTTATTCAGCAAAATCAATTGAATTTAAATGATTTTAATGCGGTAGTTGAATTTTATGAAAACGCCTTCGCTTCGTTTCGTTGTTTGCGGCTGACTATTTGCTGCTGAATGTGCGCTCCTGAATGATTCTTTCAAGTGTAATACGCTGCTGGGGAGCAATCGCATGAATACGGGCATGTGGTGATAACAATAACAATAATTGTCAATTGCCGCTTGTTGCAACTGAGCAAGAGGCAAAATTGTTACTGTTTCCGTATGTGTATGTGTGGGTTTGCTGGAGAGTGTGTGGGGTGTTTAGGGTCCGTGGGTAAAAACAGTTGGATTAACTTTTATAGTTTTTTCTCTACTGCTTTCTTTTTGCCAGGCTATGCAGTCGAAATATGCCAGAGAAAATTGATGTTATGAGTAGATTAGTCACATTTCCCTTCTGGTTTTTCCAGAATTTTTAATATGGCTTGAAATGTAAATGCGGCAAACTCAGCGGAGTGTTGTAATCACTGCTAGTACAATTATATTCGAAGAAGTTTTTGTATTAAAAAATGTATATTTTGAAAATAGGACACTTCACTTCTAGGAGCTGCGGGTTTTTCCAGGATTTGAAAATTGCTTCTCGTCAGAAGATAGGGTATAGGATTATTGCTCTGATTAAAATTCATAAAGAGTTCAGAGAGGAGCCAAGGACTAAGCTTTCTGTGGATGCAGAGATTTCATGTAGCTTCGAATCCTGCGAATATACAAATGCCCAGCAAACAGAAAATAACATCTTCAAAATATAACTTGAAGAGCCACAATTTAACATGATGATGGCTTAGCTCTCGATTTTAAGTCAATTTTAAGGCAGTACCACTACAAAATCTAAACAAAGGATAGTAATATGCGTCAAATAAGTTATATTTAAAAGGGATACACGATTAATTGATTGCTTTGAAAGGTGTGCATACCACTACTATAGTAGGGCCTTGATCCTTACAATTTTTCACTATGTAAGTTTGAAAAAATGTGATACAGTTCTTTTAGATACTCACAGAAACATTTAATAAAATATTTTCCTGGCATAAACAATTCTCATTTCAGAATAACACTCGCAGCTGGAAAATATCTCTGGAAATTCCTGCCGCAAGTTTAGTACACATTAACTATGCTAAGATGTTCATCCTGCAAGAAATATTTGCAGCATGACACAAAATATCCACAAATTCTCTTAAGATGAACATTTTTGTCAAGGTATGTGCATATGCTGAGCTCGAGCTCTCCAGTATGCATCAGCCCGGCATTCATACGGTTCGGTCGCTCCAGCTCTGATGCTCACCAGCACTGCAATCATTTTCTTTATCAAGCCACAACGACGACAACGCAATATCTAAACGAAATATTTATTTTGTTTAGTATGCCGTTCGTCGAATTCCTTCCCACGTAGGTATGCATAAATGTGGAAACTTCAAACAGAAATGAAAGGATTACACTGACGGGGCTGCTTCATTTTGATATTTGTATGCATGTGACAATGTCAGCGGGGCGTAACGTCAATCTCCCACATTTGCATGCAATCGCAGTTGCGTGGAAATGTTCGCGGAAAAGCACACAAGGACACAGGTACACTTTAAACCCACACAACACACACACGCACAAACAAACAAATAGTATAAAAGTAACAATAAGAGAGGTTGCTATAAACAATATGAATACACTCCCTCTGTGAAGTCGCGCAAATATTGACGTTCTGGTATTCTTCTATTAATTTATATGTTGCAACTTACTCGTAAATACTGCCTGCCTGACAATGTACAGTGTGTCACAAAGAAATTTGGCGTGAATTATTTATATATTTGGTATGTAACCTGAACTGAGCCGTTCGTGTAGTTGACAATATCCAAAGATTATGCAATTATTTGATGGTGTTCCTTAAAAATAAAGCGGGAGTGATTTTGCAGTTCTTTGTTATTTCACGGGTTATTAGAAGAATGGAAATTGTTTGATCTTACTGTTAAAATACCGTTTTAAAAAATCAATTTATGCGTCGCTAGTACAATACCGAACTGCTCTTTATATGATATAAGTGCCAGATAAGCATGTTGAACGTATGTAAGCAAAGAGTGGATTTTTAGTTGAGCATAATAAAACGAGTGGGGAAGAACTTCGAGTCGAAAGCCTCTGTAGCTAGTACTCATTCCCCCAACACCTTGCACTCATAATTAATTATGGTGTAAGGAATATTATAATCATAATAATAACTTCATTGACGAGTACTTGCAGAGCTTGAAATATACTTTCTTACTTTACTGATTGAAGAAACTGTATTCACATTTTATAATGATTCATAACCAGTCAAAGTAGTTCACATTCGCTCAAGGGGGAAAGTTCTGTTATTTATTGCCATTGGGAATTTTGTATTATCTCTCGAAGTTTTTGATTGATGAGTATCTGCGGAGAATAATTTTTGTTTCTTTGTTAAGCTGTCTGTTTGGTTACAGGTCTCATTAGAGTCACAATTTTCAGCTTATTCACTTTCATTGGATTGATTTCCCGTATGATCTAATTAAGTTTCCAAAAGCTGCCTTGAATCATTTTTGATATCTCATATTGTCATAAGTGAACATTTCAGTAATCATGAGTAAAAATGAATAAACGTTAAACAGAAATTACAACCATTCCAGTCCTATTATATGTGAAACATCTGATATACACTGCTGTTGCTGTCTCGTTGTTTATAATAGTATTCAGCATAATATAAGAAATCAGTGATAAGTCATGACCGACTAGTATACTTTGGATCATATACTATCATGATAACTTTGCTCGTGCCAAGGGACAATCTTTTTGTAGAATTGAGAGCTTTCTGCACATTTTTGTATGAGGCAATCCAGTGATCAAACTTTAATTTTTGCTAGAATCATCAGTTTCATTGGATTACTCTAAATTCTTTGAGGAAAAATTTACTGTATATATTGTTAATGTTGTCTAGTCTATTATCAATCCAATGAAAACTTTTCAGTCACTTTCCCATGCATAATAGCTACAACTAGCGTGTATTGGTTTTCTTATGACGCACTGTATCTTGCTATCAATAATCTTTCAAGTGTTTGTTACGCTTGTAAAAAAATGTGTAATTTTAATCAGAATATTATTAAAAAATAACTTTAGAAACGTGGAGAGGAGTTCTTTTCTTTGTAAATATATTATTTACCTGTGCAAATTCGTTAAGTAGGGTTAAGAGGAGAGTATCACATATACTCGTATACTTGAGAGATTCAATTTGGCTTCTACATAAAAACAGAAGGAATGTCATTGTGAAAATTGCAGACAATTTTGTGCTAATTTTTTAGAAAAATTTGTTCATTATTTTTGAAAGGACTTGGTTGATTTTTAAATGTATTTCTTCAGAAAATTTCATGATGTGGAACACTATCGTTGTGAATTTTTGAAACTGTACAGAATTAGTACTTATTTGTAAGTTATGTAGTAATTAAATATTGGCGATCTAATGACAACCACAAAATTTTTCTTAATTAATGTGGAGTATACATATTTTTAATCATTATAGTTTAACAAACTTGAATTGTTGCATCGATGGTGTATTATTTGCTTTATATTCTCAAATCTATCACAAAGATCCTACAATGACATTTTTGAAAAAGGCATGAATAAAAGTATTTTTCCTGGCAACTTTCAAACTTTTCAGAATCACGCACAAAAAGGCACCTTAAAAGGATGTTAATAATAAAGGATGAATAAAGTATTTCCTGCCTATATTCGACTGACATTTCCTTCTGACATTTACACCTACTTCAGTCTTAAAGTTTCACTTCTATTGTATTGGATTAAACAGCAGATTTTTTTACTCTCTTCTCGAGTGTCACAGTTGAATTAATTTCTGTTTATTAGATTTGTTACTGCCCTTCAATAAGTTTCTGTTTTTATGTTCGTTATTAAATTTTTTCCTGATACAATTAAAGTTTTATTCATTTTTCTATTTTGGGAACATCCAATTTGCAATTTGAAGGTCAATGCAGGACGAGACCCGTTGTTATTTCCATAGAATGAGATTTGATTTAAAAGTTAAAAATGGTTTTTTATGTGACAGTCAGCAGAAAACTTTTGGAAGTTTTGGATTGTTGTCCAGTGCCAGTAAAAAGGGTGACAAATGGTTCTAAGAAAAAGCGAAGCGGGCTTCACAGACAATACTTTAAGTGATGTTTATTTTTAATAAATAATACAAACTTTTATATGCAATGTCGTTTAAAGTCGCTGAGAGTTTTTAGTATAAAGGCGTCCACATACCTAGTAAGTGGATGCAATCTACGCGTACATTAATTGCTTGGAGTTATATTATAATTACAGTGAAATACTTCTCTAAATCATATAAAGAACTTAATTAATATTAATTATTAAACCTATTTATTATGATTCTAACTAGTCCACTGTGGGAATAACTACATTTCATTATCAACAAATTGACTAGAGCTTCTCAATTTGGCTGTAAAGTTGTCTAGTATATTGGATATTTAAAATGTGCCAAATCCAGTGGAAATCTGTCGATATATAAATTGATAAGTCTTTCATCTCTTCAAGGACTATAAGAGATTTTTGTCGTTCATGAGTAGGATTTTTCCTCATAATTCGTAATGTATCTATGAATTGGATAACCCAAGAGAGCTCATAAGGCTAAGCATAATACCGAGCAGCACTAAAAAATTCGACATGAATTGGGATGAATTTTCACAAGTCTCTTCCAATGCAAAATTTTCCATAATTAACTTGATGATTGAGAATATATTACCAGCTAAATGGCAGTTCCCAACTTTCTCGAAAGCCTTGTTGCTGGTCTATGCCGAAGTTGGTGATATAATTAGTCTTAGTACTCAGGAAGTCAATGCATCTTATAACCTTATTTAAATAGTCTCAACTTGAGAGATCCCAGCTGTAAAATACTTTCCGTTAATAAACAAAGAGTCACTTATCTGGAACATCTCACTCCAATTGACTATCTCATCACTTATAATAAAGAACTTAATTTACTATGTTGTTATAATGAAATCCAATAACAATGTCAATTTAGATACGAAACGGTGGAAAACGAGAACAGATGCGGTCAATAAACAATGACTGGTCTCCTTGAATCACACTTCCTTTCTAGAAGCCCCTCTAAAATGATAGTCCGCTTTTAAAAAACATACGCTTTGGAATTGGAAGAGTAGAACAAAATTCTGTAACTAATCTGTGGACAACTGTATGAACTATAAGTCGACGATCTATTTGTGTCGATCTGTTTGGGTGATGCCAATACATTAGAACAACTGAGAGACTTCTTTAGATGTTTGCCGAATAGACATCCTGATTACAGTTGTGAGAATTTACTGAGTGGGAACCTCGGAGCACTGGGAAATTTTATTTTTCGATACATTGGATATTTTCAGGGTTATCTGGAACGGCTTTTGGGGACTGCTAAACTTAGCACCTGGTTGTACGACCCAAGTACTGCATACCTTTTGAACTAAGTGATTGATGTTAGTCAAATTATGCCGCGGATTAAAGGACTTCCATATACTCGTATATCCATAGATCATTAACAAAATAGTGTGCAAATTTCAGAGTTATGATTTCCTGCTATTAGAGTGGGAATTTAGTAATTGAGGAGCTGTAATATGGCCGCCTTAAAGAGCCTACAAGTATATGTTTAGTGAAAGAACATATTGCCAGAAGATACGTGTAGCAACCAAGTGAATGAACAAGGAAATAAGTGGTAAGAATGAACAAGGAAATATGTGGTGAGGAAGAGTGGGGCCCGAAATACCTCCACAAGAGTTCGGATTCATACATGAAAACTGCAGATACTCGTAGGCATGCTTGCGGTTGCGTGAAAAGGTACTAGCATGGGCGTATACGAAAATATGGTGGATGAATTTAATAACATGGAAAAAAAGATGCGGTTACGGGTGTGGAGTTACATCGATTTATGAACGACCCTTGTTACGTGGGCCACACTTCAACCGAATTCGATATTTCTATACCTAATCGACACAAACACATACATACACACTTGAACATAGCTTAGAAAAAGAGGAACACTTGCTGTGCAGAAAACCAATAAAGTTTAATGGAAATTCCGTAAACTATAAATCATGGCTTAAGTCCATTTCCTCAGATGTCGAAACATTTCCGCTGTTGCGGCTTTGAAAGTTTGGCCTCAGCCCGGGCTGCAAGCAAGTAAGCGTGCGAATGCGTTTCTCAACTTTTTCCTTCCATTTACAGTTTTGTGAGAAAAACTGGGCACAAAACGACACACATTTTTCCTTCACATGAGCCTCTGACTGTGTCCGTGTGTGTCTGAGAGTCATGCACACAGGCAGGCGTAGGGGCCAAAACATTACAAAATTCGATTTATTGGCTCTGCAGCTGTGGAAAGTTTCTTGTTTGTGCAGCTTTTGGTCGGTCGTCTTTGCGTTCATTTTGGGCACGGCTTGGGCATGGTGGTTAAAATGGCTTTGGTAAAAACTGCAAAAGCCGACAGTAAATGAAAAAAAAATCGATCGCCTCTGAAAATCATATGCAAAGAAAGTCTGGTAGTGTCCTTTACAGTAATTGCTTTCAGTAGGCAGTCGTAGCAATGAGCGTGGGCTGCTTTGCATTAGAGAACAGTGTGGGGCTGACTCAAATGAACTTTTGTGGCACATTTTTTTGTTCTCTAATGCCATCATCGAAAAGATGAAAAACCCTCCGTTGTACTCATGAAGACTTTTTGTGGTAATTCGACTAGTTCAGAGGAACTGAATATAAATCAAAGAAGCACAAGCGAGAAAGGTGTAATGGAAATATGATAAGCTTCGAGAGGCAGAGATATACGATGGAAAATACAGATGAGTCCTAAAAATATTAAACACCTCTGAAAAATTCCCATAAACACACACACATTTTTCACGGTGCTATTAGTTTTCTGGTGACTGAGGCACGGAAAGGAAAGAGAAGTTGATAGTGCGGGTACCACTCTTAACTTCAACATTAAGACAACTTTTGATATTGCATTTTTGTGTTGTTCGTGGTGTGCTCTTCAATCTCTTCTATGACTGGAAAGGTGTTACAATTTTATGAATTTTGCATACTTTACTTTGCCAATGACTTTTTTCATCTCGTCATGATGCAGTTTTCTCTCAATCTATTCTCTCCCTGTGACAGAATCTTTAGTAATTTCCTTTTTCATTATATTTGAGGATTATATGGTGCAATCTTATGTGAGTCTAGAATAAATGTAATGATGGTGTCAAAAAGAGCAAATTATGTAGATGAAGATAGATTCTGTTTCATTCTTCAGATATAAATAGGAAAATTATTCGTCGTGCTCATGTATATATATTAGGTATATTTTCTTAGGATGTTACCATTTATTCAGTTCTTACCATTTTGTTATCGAGGACTATTAAAAACTTCAACTTTTATAAGATATATTGGCCTTATTGCTGATATAATAGAGAGCTAGCTTCGATTAAATTCTAGTAGGACTTCAAATCTTCACTTTATCAGATAATATCATGTGTTCACATACTGCCTCTTGCATTCAGGCCTCTCATTGTAGCTGTACCTATAAAATTAAACAAATCAGAATAAGTTTGTCATTTCCTCGTTTTCAGTTAATTTCATGTTTGGAAGAGAATTATAAAAAGTTCGATGTATTTGAGAGATGCTTCTGAAACTCCTTTAAGGTGACTTTTTTAAAAATTTAGTTTAGAAAATGGGGAAAATCTTAGCTTAGCTTCACTAATATGTACTGTAACTTTGTGATTATTCCAAATATCCCCGATAAAACAAAAATAAAATCCATGAAAAATAAGCGGCGACAGCAGACGAGCCCAAATGCCAGGATGAAATCATCAATTGAAAACAAGAACGCATTTTGTTCTGAATTAGGCGTAAGCCGACCTGGTTTGGTTATCGCAAAACTAGAGCAGCAGCAACTGCGCCTATTCCCCCAAAAATATTTTCCCTTAATTAAAAGGCACCATGCAGATTAATCCTTTTTATTTATTTCACAGTTGACCCATTTTTTTGGAACTGAAATACACCCAAATCGCATAACAAAGAAATCTTATAATTTAATGCCACTTAAGCGCCGAATTCGCTCCTTTTTTTCTATTATAATATTTCACGCATAATCCGGCGACTTATGCCAGCCACACACGAAAATGGCATTTGTTTATGCAAGTGTGCCAAAGGTGTACGCCTCCCATGCGCCCCTCAGGTATCAATACAAAATATTATATTGAAAAAGTGGCCATAAACACGCATTCTGGAATTCAGCGGGCACAATATGAGCAAATGCACTTAATGCCTGGCCTGGTGTAGCCCCCCCACCCGCCACAACAAATATGTATAGAATAATAAAAATCCAAAGAGTTCCTTTAAGCTATAAAAGTATTAAAAGCAACGTTGCGGCGGTGCCATTTTATACTGCCAGCGTTACTCCACCCACCACGCAAACAAGTCACAAAATTGGGTTTATCATAAAAAAAGCCATTTTAATAAAGCGAAATGGCACAACAAAGCAAAGCTTGCGACTTTGTGGTTATTTGTGTCGGCGCAGTGTGCACGTGTAAAGGACGACGTAGTAAATAAGAGGATTGGTTCGGGCATAGAGAAGTAGGTGGGGGTTTGGGTGGGTACTGTTTACGAAAGTTGGTACTTTTATAGCTACCGAGATGAGTGCGAAAATAGGCAACTTTCGGGCTCACTACAAAATTATTCCACATTCTTTATTCTTTATTCTTTAAGTAGCTACTCTACAAATGTGTGGGAAAGATGCAATGCATTTAGGAGTATACCTATTAATCTTAGAGGCGACCAAAATGTGGATGTCCATACTTACGACTAAATATTACTCGCATAGTGCAATCTTACGAAATGAGTATGTAAAGAAAATAGCGTGCAAACATGCCAGCCAAGCCCCAGAGTTATACCCTTTCAGTTATACTAACGTACCCATTGGAAGCTTGGATGATACTAATTATGCCAAAAGCCTTTGGATATTTCCTCATCAAATATAAGGATACAAATGTTTTTATTCATTACCCAAATACTCTTCGAGGTTAGGAAGGACTTCATAAGGAATTCATAACAAGACAAACTCAGATATTACCACTAAATCTTCGTTTTGCCAAAAGAGACTCCGCAAACAAATGTATCCCTATGTAAACTATGTATAAAGGCTTCGGATTGCAAAGTCTTAGATTTCAGGTATAATTACTCTTTCACTTACGTCACATCCTGAAGCTACTTTTCAGCTAATCAGTAGTGACAGATGCAGATTGCACGCATTAGTATATACGATAGACGGATAACTACACGGATAGACGGATAAGTACAGATTAGTATCAAAGAACAGCACTAAAGATTTGACTAAAAGCAAACTTATGTTTCCACATTTAGAGTTGTCCCTACACAGAATTGCATTTGTCATAAATAAACTGCTAAATCTCTTTTACTTACTTACTCTCTTATACTATAGTATAGTAAAGTATAGTATAGTAAGTTACAATAAAGACACAAAAAATGGTACAAAAAACTGTGGCAGGATATATTAAAAGAGGAATTTTTTGAATACGACCGGACAGAAACGCATGCATGTAATGAGTTCCACTATGAAGAATATCTTCTGAAAACTATACAAAGATTTCCTATTATCTGACGCAATTAATATTCCGCCGAAATAGCGATCAGTAACCGTCCATGAAGATCCTTTATTATTATTATTATTATATCTTGCACCATAATTAATTATGAGTGCAAGGTGTTGGGGAAATGAGTTCTAGCTACAGAGTCTTTCGACTCGAAGAGAAAAGGATTTTATAGAAAGAAGCATTTTGGAGCCCAAGGCCGTGGCAAGACTTGAACCTGCGACCCTCGGGGTGTGAGTCTAGCATGCTTACCACTAGACCGCGGAGGGTGGCTATGAAGATCCTTTATAATTTATATTTAACTGAATTCTAAGGACTCTTATGAGCACAATATATCTTCAGATTAAGAAAAACTATTTCCATTGAAAAGCATAGCAACACTGCACTCCTTCAGTTCAAATCACTCCCATCCTTATACTATTTATATTTATTTATCTTTCTGCCTTTTAAAGAAATTTCGTGCTTCCATTGATTGTGGGAATGTGCAAAGGGATTTGAATCCGCGTTCTTGCATACCTTAGAGCAAAATTTCAAATAAAAATTCTGAATGTTTTTGCAAGTCTTTTGAGCTGTATGAAACTTTGCCGCAAATCGTGTACTGCGCTGATACTGCCAGTTAAATGCCGCCTTGCTTCCAAATGCTGCAAATGTGATGCGGTTCCTGATATGCATACGTGTACTTGAATGCTTGCTTTGTGCGGTGAAATTCTTTGACTCCTTTATTCGGTGAGTTTTGGAAAGTAAAGGAAGAATATGCAGATCTAGAGTTGCGGTTTCTAGGTTTTTTTGGAGCAACAGTGCGTGAGACACGTTATCCTCTGCCATCATTAGTTCCCTCAATTCAGAATGCAGCCATTATTTTGCTGTTTTTTTGAGTTACAAGCTTTTGTAATTCCTTTCCTTGTTCATACCATCACACAAAGCTTTTGGATTGACTAGTAGGGAGTCAATTGTCTGGTTACAATGGGGTGATTTGAAATATCTCATTTTTATCTGAATATCTTCCCGGATCAGGCAATAAAATATCTAACAGGACACCGGGTATGCTATAGTTTATAAAGCTAATTTTGTAGTGGGAATGTGGTTGAAGGCACTTTTAAAACGATACCAAAATCATTCCGATACTGGTACTAAAACACGGACAACTCTCCTTTCTCTTTCATTCTTCATCTCTAATGAAGTAAACGCTAACACAAAGGGCTTTGACAAGTTCGTCTAAGTTTGCACTCATGAATAGCATAATGCTCTTCAATTCTGGAAAAGAAACTTACAAGCGGACGATGTGGGTGTCTGACTGTATTGCTCTATGCTCAAAGCAAAACAAATGCTGTCGTGTTCCTGTATAGTCACTTCAGTTGTCGTTTTGCTCCATTTTCAGACGTTACAATTTGGTGAAAGCTTTGCCAATAAAAATTTTCAAATTACTTCCGCTATTAAAGAATGCAAATTGCAACTTATTCTTCAGTTTGCCACAAGATCTATAATGGCATCTTTTTCAAGAGTAGATATTCGAGTAGAATAGAAAAGAAACGGGAATCTGTATATGTAAATATATAACGCGGTTGGATAGTTGGATTATTAAGCCCCGATCAACGATAGAAATGTAAACATTATGAAAAGTAACTGAAGATATTGACTCATATAACCCATTTATGGGCATAGTGCTAAGAATAACACTCGGTATGAGCGGATTAGAACCAGTGAATGATATTAAGATATTCAGAGGATTCCTCAAAAGATCAGAAAAACATGCATTACTTAATAAATAAATATCCTTTATCCTGCCTAAGCAAGATAACTCCAAAATAAACAATCAGAAATTGCTTATAGAATATCATCAATAGGATAAATCTGTTAACAATATTATCCTATTCAGTGATCCAAGACCAAATAGCTCGCAGAAAATCCACGAAACTAAGGTTGAGAATAGAGGGCTTTACTAATATCAACAAAATACGATGTTCCAATTGTCGATTTATAATAGATGATAAACAAAAATAGTTGTCCAGATTTGCTATGGTATCAGAATAATGGGAGGGGCATTACTAATATCAGAAGAATATCATATTCCAATTGTCGATTTATAGTAGATGAAAAAAAAAATAGTTTTCTAGATTTACTATAGTATCAACCCAGGGCAGACATTCTATCAGATGGCACAGATTAATTTTATATTCCATATGATGCGTAGAACTTTTCTATAGCGTACTCGTATTGATCACTTATACCACATGGAGAGCGTATACACAGAGCTTATACCTCATTGGCCAGAACAATTAGGTTGAGATGGCATATGTGTTGAAAAAGGTGTCTTTATATTTACGAGTATATACTAAAAACCACCACTATATATATATTCTATATGTATATTTTTAAAGTAACAACGATAATCATGTATTTCTTCAGTGAAAGTGTCGCTTTCTTCAATGAACTGAATTATCTGCTTTCAAGCCGGAAATATACCATATTATTCAGAGAACAACACGTGGTTTTATTGAAGAAGAATCTATGGAACTTCGTCTATATTCCCTCAGAGAGAACTAGACAAAACTACGCAAAATTCATTTGAAGATTCCTCAACGAACAGGAGGAGATCTGTACTTATTTAGCCTGGAGTGTACAAAGACATTTAGCCTTAAATCGTTCTTGTGACTATCCATATGGAGATTGTAATGATTTTAATATAAATTACCTTGACGCAATAGGATATTTATATAGCAGATGTGGCTCTACGTTCTTATTATCTAATCCAATCTGAAATATATAATTTTCTTCGAAAGGTTTTCTGGGCAATTGACAAAAAAAAGAGGTGGATAAAAAGTGTAATCGTGAAATTAGTTTTGATCTGACCACAAATATTTCTATAATGTGTCCCATTTCTTTTATGACATACCTTATGCCATTTGTGTACGTAATTAGTGCACAACACAAATTGTCTGTTGGAGATGTGGCAATTAAAATGTCATTTGCAGTAAAATATTAACAGGAGTCGGAATAAGGAAACATGGTTAAACTCTATTTCACTACAAGCAGCTGAAAAAAATTGACTACACCAACTTAAGAGATCATATAACGAACATTTCTGGGAAGATCAAACAGTGAAGACTGGGAAAATGTGGACAAAATTGGGAGTCACGGAAGGAAACCATTTTAATATACTAACAAATAATTTTGCAGTTAAGAATTCCCGTTCAAAGCAATTAATACTTTAGCAACTACCTAACTAACACTTTTCATTGAGTGTGCTACAAAGTCTGGCAAGCACTGAAGTTGTTCTTTGTAATGGCCATTTTGGTGGCTGTCTGGCAATGCTTTTTAATGCATCATTGTACCAGATATTTTTGTAATAGGAAATTTTGTTATTGTTGTCGATGTTGGTGCTTTCATTGTGGTTGTTGTTTGCAGTGAGAGTTGCCAAAACAACGGAAACCGCAATAAAACCATAATCGAGAAAGAGATCGACAGAATTTTACAAAGATAGACACGACTTGAGTGCATATAGCTGTAGTTTGAAGTGGAAAAGGATATGCAGCACTTAAGTTGTGTGCTGGCTGTGGCCATAAAAGTTTATGCAATTTGTGGATATGTTAACGTGATTGTTATGTACTCATTCGTAATTGTGGCCAGGACAATGTCGGTTGCTGTGGTGTCTGGATGAAAGTGTTGACAAAACTGATATTAGGAGATTATTTTGAAGAGTGATGTTGTTCTTGGTATTGAACATATTTAAATATAAGAAAATTTGTTTGCTATTGGAAATCTCTCTTCTATAATTTGTATGGAGAGGTTTTGCAGGTTTTGCAGCAGTTTAACACTTTATGCCAGGAGAATACAACAATCAAATTCCTGGTCGCCATTAATTCACAATTCACTACCAATTCGCTTACAAGTGGAAATTGATGATTCTATTCTGATTGTGAGCAGAGCGAAACGTGATGCAAAATGACAATTCAGCCGATTCTACGATATGCAATCCATATAACTAAAGCAAAGCATTCCATCTGGTGAATAAATCGAAAGAATAACAAAGAGAAAAAATATAACGCAGTCACGATAAGCAAACACACACTCAGACCGACAGACATCTCCACATGTCTAGGAGCACACAAGCAGCAAATTCAGCACGTTGCAAGGTGGCAAAGGTGAAAATTCAAAATCTGCAGCAACTGCAAAATCATGGCTGAAAGATTCGAGTTGTTACTGCTGTCGGGCAAGTTAAGTAGTTGCCATTTACTCCCTAAGCTGCAAAGAAAGGTAGTAAAATTCAGCCACAGAAGCAGGCAACAACAGACGCCAACCAACCAACCAACCAACCAACTAAGCAACCATCGAACCAACCGACCAACCATCCCAGCCAGCCAGGAGCTAACAACAAGCAAAGTCAGCATCAGCATCATCAATCTTCTTAGATAGCTGGTGCAGTGTCAGCTGCAGTGTAAATCCTGCTGCTATGCATGCGGGTATGGATGCTTAAAGGGGAAGAGGGCTCGCAAAAATGCTTAAGAAATCTCTGACACGTAAATGTGTCGCACTGTAACCCACACGCACACCCATGCACCCGCACGCACACTACACCACCCCACAACACCACAGCACACCTTCACAAACCCATTCCTCGACGAAGATTGTGCATTCCTGTGACTTCCTGGGGGCTATTGGCTTCGAGCTGTGCTTAGAATTGCATTTTACACCATTTCGTGTGTTTATTGCCTTTCCAACATTAAAAATTCGATATATTTTAGGAAAAAATTGTTCCTACATACCTTGGAGTACCGCCTCGTGAGGTGTGCCGCGGGAATTTATGCGGTATCGCAATTGCCAGAGAGATTTATTTGAGCACCATTTGAAACGAATTTAAAGTCCTGTGCAGCATATCAAATGGAAGACACAATTGCGTTTGCATGCGTTGGAATGGTTTTCGGATATGGTAACAATGCTCGCTTAAACTTATGGGTAGGACATGGAGTTAGTGCCTAATAATTGCGGTGGATAAGTAGAGATTCAAACTGAACGAGTTTTCCACTATCGACTGGCTTATATTGCTTTCCTAATTTAGTGGTAAGCGGATGCATTTTCAAGGTATGAGGGTTATTCAACTTTTGAATGTTATTAATTTTGCAATTAGTCATTATTATTGTGTGTAGGAGATTTAAAGCACCACGACCTTTCGATCTATTGTGCCCCCCATCAGATGTTCAAAGTACATCTTTGAGTCCTATCCTCTGGATAAACGTGATGACAAGTTTTGGCTCCAAAGGTTTCACATCATTGGCAGAGCCCTGGAAGAATCACAAGTATTTCCTGCGGATGTGCATGAGAGCCGGACTTTCTGTCAAGACATGTAAAGACGTTTCCTCTTCCTCCATACAGAATCTGCAGGAGCCTTCCGAGGTAACCCCCATCCTCACCATATGTGAATTCAGTTTACAGTGTCCTGTGAGTAGGCCTGTCATCATCCTAAGATAAAGCTTAGAGAGATTGATGAGTGATTCGAATCTTTTTAGGTGGTATGTCCCTAGCAGACTCTTTGATACCCTTAGGCCTGGTGTGTTAGCCCAATGTTTGTGCCTATGGTGTCCCTCATCGATCCTAAGCTGGCTGAACAGCTTGCCCTTGCCTACACCACAAAAGAGTTCTGGGCCAATAAAAGTTGTTGCAGCCCCCTTCCTTGCAAGCTTGTTGGCAATCTCGTTCCCTTCTATGCTGCAAGTAGGCATGGTGCATAATATCATTAAAGTATCCTCCCTGCACCATCAGCGTGTCATTTGCTGCTTATCCCAATTTATTTAATTTATTTCACAAGGAAAAGGTGGGGTATGTAGGCAGGTAAAATGGCTGGGGACCTCTGGTCGCCTCAATTAGCAATAGTGCCGTTTTGTCGCCATGTCCTTGCGAGCCTAAATAATGGTGATATACTTTTGTATCGTTTGCAAACAGCCGGAGTTGTTGACAAATTTGTATATGTCTGAAAGTTCTAAACTAGAGCAATACCCTAGACTCTCTAGAAAAGGACTGTCGAAATATTTGAGTCTCAAGCGCGCGAGGGCTGGGCAATCACAAAGAAAGACTGTTTCTTTCTCCTGTGGGTCTGTACAGCTCCCGCAATGAGCATTGAACGGAAACGGAGCTCGCAGTTGTAGTCTGTTGGTGCTTCAAAATTGTGCAGATTATAAGTATACATACTGCAGGTTAGGAACGAAAGCTCTAATCAAATTTTTTCTTACGATGATCATATTCGGTCAAGGATTGTATCACTAGCATGGAGACATCTTCCTAATTTGCTATTGATAATCATCATGTCTCAACTGATGAGTTGAGAGAGGTTTCAAAACTAATGTCTAAAAATGTGTTATGAATGGTTTAGCAGCCGAAATGTTCAATGGAACTTTAGGTTATTTTGCAGGCAGCACTGATGCAATGGAATGGAATGTTTGGAGTAGTATGTATTATTATCAGCATTGTCAAAACCCGAGAAGCTAACGAAATTACTCCTGCTCATTTTATCTCTAGACCGGAGGTACTTAATTCTGTATGTGTTTTTAAGTTGCTGATCCTCTTCTCAATTGCAATGTTGCTGGGAGTCTATGCAATAGTTTTGCTGTGGTTCTATTATGTATGCTTAAAAATTTTGTTACATATTCAAGAGCCTTGCTATTGCTTTCAAAAATCAACACTAAATTTTGAATAATGTTGAATTTCCCATGCTCGTGAGTGCTTGAACTCAAAACATGTTACTCTAAATTTGCACTTATATTGCATTCTCTGGGAAGAAATCCGGCTGGCTTAATTGAGGTGGAGCACATCTTCGAATGATTCTTTTGATAGTTGTATTGGGTTACATTTTTTGATTCAATTGTTTATAGATCCTTTTTATTCGCCAATTATTTCACTTGATTCGACGAGTGAACATATAAAGCATGGCTACTTATCCTCAATTGTGACCAATGTTAATAACTAATGCGAAAACATCGATACGAATATATTCCCTTAAAAATGTGAATTTAATACGATTATGCACGAGTACTCGTATATCATTGTCCCTGCCCACCTCCCCATTATGCAGATCCTTCATAATAGTTGCCTTTTAATGCTTATCAAATTTTGAAATAATGGCAACATGAAATTTCGATGCATTTTAATATTAATTCAACTAAGCCTCAAATGAGCTGCGAGTGTGTTAAAATTTTATCAAAGGATTAAAAGCGCTGAACTATGTGTAAATATCAATTAAATAAAATGCCAGAGCATTTAAAACTATTTCCAAACTATAGCGAAGCAACATTTCCTCCATGTTTTCCACTTTAGTGCAGTGTCCTGAAAAGGTTCGATGTCATCGGCACGGATTTCATAAAATTGTAATTTATGTGCCAAATGCACAGCGACGTGCTGCACGACTTTGTGTTAATTTTGAGTCAACCAATTAAAAATATATGAATTGCTAAAGCAGCGTAATCTGTCAGATTGTTTAGTTTTATATGCGATCATGAATTATGCAATTTTCCATGTACGGCAATGTTATTATTTATTTTTGCCCAAGTAGAAAATTCGGCAGCATCCTCAGGTGCTGCATCGTACCCCGGCATCAACAATCATAATGACTTAAAGCTGCTATTTTCAGTCGCCGCTTTGTGCGGATTATGCTAATTTCTGATCATTCACCTTGCATGAATATTGGTGGGAATATTTGAGTAAGAAGGGCAAAGTTCCCCTTGCTCCGCAATACCTACTCTGAGAGATTTTCCTTGAAGTCATTTCTCAACATAGTTGGCTGCAATGTGACACATGAGTTGCACTAATTTACATACACAAAAAATGAACCCACCCAGTTGGAAAGGCGATTTCTTCATGAGAGGACTCCCAGTGCAACAAAATTCTTGTTGATTATTTCATTTGTGGTCATACATGAATAATTTTAAATATGTAGCTCGGGTCTTTCCTCGGTGAAGTACTAGTCATTATAAAGGTATTAGAAATTGTAAAGACGAAAAGTACCATAAGTATTTTCCGCATACACCTTCTGCAAAGAATCCAACAAAACCGTATGCTACCACCAGAGACCGTGTTAACTCCAAAAACAAATAACGATATCCACCATATTTTTTTTTAGAAATAACTACCAACAATACTTAAGCATGCAACCATCCCCGATATCATGCAGCTTAAAAAAGGTAACCACCTCCCACGCTAAATGCAACAACAAAGACAGCGGATAAGTATAACAAAACATTTACGCACAGAAGATCGGACCAATAAACATAAAGGTTGTGAGGAGCTCAGAAACCGAAAGTGTTATACTGACAACAACAACGGCCTAATAGTACAAAGAGCAGTAAGCAGGCGGAGCGCAAGCAAATATTTAACAACAACAACACTATAGCGACCGAAGGCGGAGCACGGATGACAACGAGAGCGCACCACACAAATACGCGAGCCGATCGTAAACACAGAGCCGTAAGCAGGCGGAGTGCGAACCAATATTTTAACAGCAACAACACTATAGCGACCGGAGGCGAAACACAGAGGAAAACAAGAACGCACCACACACACGCCAACCGATCGCAAACGCAAAGCTGTTAAGAGGCAGAGTACGAAGAAATGTTTCTACAACAACGACAACTAACAGCAGCGATCAGGCCACATTACTGCAAGCAACAACTCTGCTGGACAACTAGAGGTATTACAACAACAAGGTGGTTAACCAGCAGAAGTTGAAGGTGGCCTAAGGATAACTGGACCACAATAACAACAAACCCTGATCCCATGGCAAGCTTTCGCTAGATTAGCGAAGTAAACCGGACAGTGACTCTCTTTGATCCAGCATCGTTCAGTAAGTACACAACGCACCAAGCTCCTACAGACGCATCAAGCTTCGATTGACTATTAACAATAAATAAAACGCAGACAGAGCCAGGAGTTTATGGTTTTGACCGACTCTCGCTGGGACACTAGTACAAACCACGGACACTACCACGAGTACACAGAGTAGGGTAGTAATTAAATATAATTATATATATATATATATATATATATATATATATATATATATATATATATATAATATATATATATATATATATATATATATATATATATATATATATATATATATATATATATATATATATATATATATATATATATATATATATATATATATATATATATATATATATATATATATATATATATATATATATATATATGTATAGGAAGTAAGTAGTAATTTTGAAAGTAAATAAAAACACTTATTAAAGCAATACAACAGCGATGAAATTTCTGTAAGCGACCCGCTGAGTTTTTACCCCAGCGAAATTAAGTCGTTACAAACTTGATCAATACTTCAATGTATTTGTTGGAATTGATTCAATAATTCTGGTGCAGGAAAGCAGACATTCATTTTGTTGATTTATTATAATACTCTTTAGTCATAAGATCAGATTTTGTTTCAATATATTTATAGTATGAAACAAAATTGCAGAACTTCTAGTGAAACTTGTTGAAGAACTACTTTTAGCACTCGATGAACTGTTCTTCGATGAACTTAAACACATTCAATGTAATGAACGCCTTAGCTTCCTATATTATTGCTACGTACTACAAATTCAAACATACTCCCAATTCTGCTCTTTGATTTTCTTTTATATTTCTACTAAAAGTTTTCCGTGGTACTCGTATCTTTCAAAATTTTTCCAACTGGGTTCTTAGAAATTTGTCTTCAGATAATTTACACTGGCACTTTATGCAACTCGAACAAGGATAAACTCGTTTATCATTGACACTTCAGCATACTTTAGCTGTGGTTGGTAGCTGGAGTGCACTACGTGTCCATTATTTAAGGAAAAATTTCCTGTTAAATGAAGCTTTAAGAAGAAGGCAAATTGTCTTGACAAAATTTCATCACCAAAGTACGCACATTTATATTTACTGGAATGTCCACCTGTGCAAATACCCTGCCACCTTCGTAATGCCATTTGTGCTTTGCACACGTGCTTTGAAGACATTGTCCTGATTTGAAAGGGAAATATCAGTAGCAATTTTATGCCGAAGCAGTTCTTCCACCAATGATAAGTATTCATTTTAAAGGAATGCTTTCACTTTGACCAACGGTTCACTGGCTTCATCAATCATTTGCGAACAGTGAACATTGGGGATGTTCTTTAACTAATTGATTGCTAAGTATTGCGAACCTACCTTAGAAGATAGTTAATAAAGAGGAAAATAATACTTTCGCCTTATTTTATACAAAGTGTCTTTGGAATATCTTTTGGTACAGAGAAACTTGAATTTTCCACATCTTTTAAGAATATATTCCAACACAATAGTTCCTCATCAACTCAATATTCATAATACTGAGATAATATTGGGTTAAGTAATTACGACTAAGACCAAAAGTTCTGCCATGACCGTTCCACTAGGTACGCTTGAGGTTACGTCGCTCTGGTATGACGTGGACGGTGGTTACGAACAACAGGATTTCAGTAAAGGAGTCGAAAGTGTTGCACGGTGGTTCTCCTTCTACAGAACTTGATATGAAATATGTAACTGTCTTCTCGTTTCGAAAGAAAGACATCAATATTTCGATTCCTTGAGATGTAGAGGCGGTTCGAATAACCTTTTTGTAAACTTACTGCTGTCGTTAAGCAATTAAGTGTGTTTGATATATGTTTGGCAGGATGGTTACTGAAACATTGTAAAACAGAAGTTGTCTTGATGAAGAACAGTAAAAATAGCATGGATGACTTCTTGGAGTGGCTGGTAACTCAATGTGTACCATAAAGGTATGAGTCTTAATAAATTCCAAGTTGAAATACCACGTTCACTTGTAGTAAGCCTGTAGGAGAGCTGAAATCGCAGGTCTAAGCAGGTTTGATGTCACGAATACATTCTATTTAGTGGTATCCAGAGCAGCTAATAAGCTGTTAGTGGTGATCGGTTGAAAGTAATATGATTATATTGTACCTGGAATGATGGCTAGTGATATATGCAGCAAATTGGAAAAAGGCACAAAAGAACAAGGAAGAAGCAGAGAAAAAATATACTGATGGGGCAGCAGCTGACAAGGGGAAAGGTCGTTCGATTTACAATTTTTTTTTTCACTTTGAAGAATGGCTCCTGCGAAATCTATTCTACTTGTACAATAACTTGATTTTTTCCCAGACGATTAATGAACTCACGAGTCCTGGTTTCGTTCTAATTAATTTTTTTGTATGGAAATTATTGTTTATATGTGTGGAAGTATCACCAACTTCTCCACAGTTTCGACTGATATTGTTCGATTATTTTACTATTTTCATAAAAATAATTTAAAGCAAGGATTTAGTCTGCAACAACAATGAAGCAGCTTCATTGTGGAATAAAACTAATTCAATTAAAAGTTGTAAGCCAAATTCATGCCACGCTGTGCGCGTGCCAAACAAGGCGCTGAGCGGACAAGGACAACACAATAAAAACAATAAACAACATGAAAACAAAAACAAAGGCTCAGGTTGCAATATTTTATTTACAGTTGAAACACACACACACACACACATACATATACATTCGCACGAACGCGCTCGCATACACAGAACACAGCAGAAGCGGCTGCAGCTGACAACGCGAGCTGGCTGAATCCTATTAATTAATGGCAAATTAAATGCACAGCAATGATAGCTGTAGTAATTAAAAATGTAAATGTGTATGTGTGTGCATACATGACCGTGTATTTTGTGTGCCTGTGTGTGTTCGAGCGTGTCCTTATATGTGAATAAATGTACTTTTATTGAGTTTATAAAATGGCGTAATGCGCACAGAGCAAGTTGAAAAGCGGAAATTAGTGGCGCTCGCTGTGAATTGACGACAATTGCGGCACATATGCTTATAATTATTGTTAATTTGCATTTGTAATTGTGTGAAGCGGAGACAGCAGCAACAACAACTACAACAATAACAACAATAACAATAAAATAAAAGAACAAAATGTGCCTGTGCCCTAATTAAAATGCCTCAGTGAGTGGAATAAAAACATATTAAAATTAAATTTGGCCAATGTTAGTCAACACGGCAGGAAGTCAGGCTCGGAGGAAATTTAAAATTGCCTTTCGACACGTCAACAACATGTGCGTGTGTATGTATATAGCTCTGCATGTTTGTTGTGACATTTGAGTGTGTCGCTTTGTAGTCTGCCTCAACGCCAATATAAAATTTGATAAATTATTCTCACTGCACTGTGTTGCAAAGGGCATGAGGCGAAACAAATTGCAGTAGGCGTTAAACGAAGACGCTCTTGTTAACGAACTGGAATCAAAGTGTCATTGTTACTCTACACAATGCCGCATCCATGCACACACTCGCAGGCACGCACACTTCTATGTGTTGGCAACAATTGTGCCAACATTCAATTGAAAGCTGAGAGCACACAGTTGAATGCTGTCATTAGAGATGCCGCCTTGTAAACAAATGTCAAAGTACGTCGTCTATTGTCGCATAAAAGCAGCACAACTGAACATGCTCTCTGGCAGACAGGGACAAATGGAACGAACAATTGCTAAAAATAAAAGAACACCAGCAGCAGTTGCAACATAATGTTTATCAAATACAAATAAAACTAGAGTTAAAAATATTGTTCGAAATTTGACTAAAGTTGTCGTAAAAGTTGTGTGCATACTTACAGGCGCACTCACCCACATCAAGCAGGCAGCTGTGCAAAGGGTACTGCATGGCTGTGTGAGTGTGTGTGTGTGTATTTTGCCCAAGTGCACATAACTACAAAATTTATGCTTTCTTGCACTTTTTATTGTCATATTTAAATGACACATTTATTTACATACACAATTTTATTTTTAGTTGTTCTGCCGCTTCTGAATTTACATATGACAAACTTCGACGAATTTGGTTAAAGTGCACTGAAAAAAATAAATTGTGAAGAAATAGGGGACAATTTGTGGGCTGGTTTTTTGTAAATTTTTCCTATCTTTTTATAATAAGTGTTTGGATTGGTAATTTCCCGAAGGAGATGTGGGGGATATGGATATACATAAATATTCTTTATTAGCGTCACTTCATCAGTGGATTTAAACAGATAAGCCTGTCAATAGGTGTTGTACACCTTTATTAGGGCTTCGAAATGGTTCGACGAGTGAATCGGAGGTGCGTTGTTGCGCGGTGGTATCACAATGGACCCATGGTGGTCTGAGTGAGCTGGTCCTTAGACCGGCTGCCACGTTAACCTAACCTAACCTAACTTAGGTGTTGTACACTCTCAAACTGTTAAGAAACTCAAGTACCTTTCAATTTGGATTTACACTCAATCGCTCTATCATCCATCAAGTGCATTGGGCTACCAATAAAACAGAACCAGCGATATGAGTCCAGCTGAAATTCTAGGTCAACTTAACTATCTCAGAAAGTTTCCGTAATACCTTGATTAAAGTATTGTCTCCAAATTATGTCCACTTACTTTAGTTAGATGGTCATATACACATTAAGCTGTGTATATAAGATACTCTGAAGTGGGGCTTCTGATATACTAAATGTAACTTAACTGCTAATATAGCCTGACAATTAGGAGAAAATAAGCGAATATTCGTCCCTTTAGATTATGGTATTTAAAGCATAGAGGCACATATGCTCGAAATAAACTGATTCTTTACAGAAGCACACTTTTGGTTTCCTACTGTATTATGTACAGTAATCAGCCCCGGTTCCACGAAAGTAGTTTCAAACACCCTTTTTAGCCACCTGTATTACTTTTATTACTGAAGAATGAGAAAATATATTAAAAAGGCATCCTTTTCTTGTGGTGCACTGGTTAAATTTTGCTTCTTCACGTCCTTTAATAAATTGCCTAGTCTTGTCGGTATTTTGTATTAAGTGTGTATATTAACACGGGCAAAACAGTTCAAGCGTTGGCCACTATACTAGTATATCGGAAGATCTGGAGACTTAAAAGACGATTCTGCAAATTATTCGTATAAGAATATTAAAAATTCACACCTAGCTGACAGCTCTGGTGTCTAGCACCGCTTTGTTCAGTTATATCGATTCTAATTTTATAATTAATATTAATAAATAAATAAAATAACCAAAAAAACCATAAGAAAAAAGATTTAAAATAAGCATAAAGGATGACCTTGCATATAACTCTCTCCGCGGAGCATCCAACTGCTTGCTTGGACATTTTTTCTTCCTTGAGTTCCTACTTTATGGTTACATACCTTTTTCTTCCCACATAATTTTTTTACCGCTTAATTTTTCCGAGTGCAGCTACTTCAACTCTTCCATTGTAGTCAAATTGTATATCCTTGCTTGTAAAGTGTGTCCTTACTGTTGCGGAAAAAAGGAAACAACAACTGCAACTGACAACTTTCTTTTTGCATATCTTTCAATGTGCGTTCAAAGTTCGTCAAATGCATTTGGCATCTCCGACTTCTTTATCACAATAAAAACAGTTTTTAATGCTGCTTTCTTATTTGCTTTAAGTGCACATTTGCATGTGTGTGTGAGTGTGGGTGTGGGTATGTGCTGAAGTATTTATTTGTGAGTGAGTGCAGCTGTTTTTCGCTATGAATATTAATAAATTTGAGTTGCAGTTAAATATGACAGATATTCCTTAACTCTGCCAGTCCGCCAGTGTAAATGCCTGCGGGTAGCACAAAGCGGAGGCAAACACTCGGAAACTTCAACTTTGATCTTAACAACTGAGTAAAGTCAATTTCCATTTCACTGTGACTGTGACTGCGACTATGATGGCTATGCCACGTATAGGCCTTCTTCCCATTACGTAGCTACCTTGAATTAAAACTACCATATTTGCAATTTCCTTTAACCTCAGCGCTGTTGCCACTGCATCAGTGGCAGAAGTGGTTGGTTGGATGGTTGGTTGCAGCGAATGCCAACGGTTCTTTGGAAGCACTACGGCCCTACTACAATCTCACATCAAGCACTCTGGAAGACACCTCATAGTTTGAACTGAGCAGTACTCAAACGGATTTTCTGTATGCATTCGGTTGTATTTAAGTGTGTGCAGTTGGGTGTATGTGTGTGTGAGTCTGTGAGTGTTTATGTGCAGAAGATTTTAATTAAAATCGGAACCCAAACACTTCTCGCTCAGAGTCATGGGGAAATTAAATTGCAGCATTTCTGTTTCGCTGACAACGACGTTTACACACACACTCGTATGTGCCCCTCTTGTGCAAGCATCCGCACTGGTCCCTAGATAAACAGAGCCGGCGCTGGTGCTACTAAGTCCTGTAACGGTACATGCACGAAACGCTTAAACCCTGAAATGCTCAATATTTTAATTTAATCATGTTCATAAATGAAAGTAAAAAAATAATAAAAAATCTTTGTGTTTAATAAGCACATTGTTTATTTGGAAGTCCTGCTCATTGAGTATTTCCAATGACATCCCTACTTATTTACATCCGTTGTTCTAGTGTTAAGACTGCCGTTGCACATGCCAAACTCAATGCGAGGACGCTCAGTTATTTCAAGTGGTGTGTTTGGAGGTGACAGAATCAGTTTGCTGAAAATTTGCTTGTAGCAGAGATTGAAGATTTTCCACATTTCATCAAATGGGTAAACGTTCTACTTCACGAAAGGGAGGGGAATGGCGGCAATTTAATTGGATGCTCATGTTTCTAGCAGTTTTCCAAGATTGATACATAATGTGTTAGTAGCTACAAATTTATTAAGACCCTCATTAACCAAGAGGAGAGATTTGTAAATTGTATTCATCGGGAGAGATGTTACCAGAAGAGGCATGAGCAAGTCTTAAAGTGTTCGCTATAGAGGAAGAAATCAATTCGGGAATTGTACGAACGTTGAATTTGATAAAGTATCACCACTCTGGAAATACTTGGAGAACCAGGGAAGAAGTGCCTCTTTATTTTGGTCGACATGCGTAGATAAAATAGTTGGAGTCTAATGAAATGAGCAATCCAGAGGCCGTTATATTCCAGGTACCCAAGATTGCTGATATAATATTTAACCACAGCAAGTTAAGCAAATCGACAATAGAAGTGAAACTTTATAATTTTCCCCATACATGCATAAATTTCATCATTATTCTTTCTATTGTACACTTAATTGAACCGTCTCAACGCATTCCATTTTTATGCCATTATGCTATCTTCTAGACTTGAGCAAAAAATTGGAGAATGTAGTCCATTACCGCATCATCTTTTATGCTAAAAACTACTAGACAATATCACTTACGACTCATATCATTGGAGAGAAAGAGAGAAATCACAAGCAGTGACAATAGAATGTTCGAAATATTATTTCTAAGATAATATTTATAACTTCAATTAAACCTTTTTCTCTGTTCACTCATTAACTGGGAACTGACTATTTATTGAATTTTTGTCTATATTTATAATCCTGCCACTATACTATATCACTGAACGTGTTGCTGTTTCAGCTCGTGAGTAATCGCGCTTAATGATGCACAAAAACAACAGCAATAGGATTAAACATTAACATATAAGCTAATTTGCCACAAGATTGTTCCACGCACATTAATATCAAAGCTTAAAAACGAATATGTAGCATATATGAAGGCCCTAAGCAACAAATTACAGAATGTGCAGCACGTGGATGGGTGTAGTGGGTGGGGCAATATGCAAGCATAAATAAACGCCATGACACTAAAGCATGCCAATAAATATCGGCACCAGAAAAAAGTGCAACGTAATTGATTACATATTTTTTCAGACATCCATTACGGTGATGCCTGGATTTATGGTGCGTGCGCTGTAGGAGTGAAAAGTGGCAAATTTATTATGAGTGTGGCCAATCCAATATTCTGATATTTCATTATATACTCGTAAATACATCAATAAATTATATTTTATTTATGCAAATAGTTCAATAAATTTGTGAAGTGTGAACCAAACGATTTTTTCAGTTTAAAGTGCTAATTTGCCTTCAATAAATGACCGACGATCGTGGACTTAGTTTCAGGAGCAATAATGACTATTAGCGTACACTTCTGTATGTTAATAGAAATGGTATGGAAAATGAAGTGCTTGAATCTACAGATGTCGGATAATGTTGGCTTTACTCATACAATGGATCGTGACAATGAAATTAAAAAAGTGTAATACGGCACAGAACTTATTGTCTTGGTTTTTAGTTGCCAGAATGCGTTTGCAATTTTGGCCAACAGCACATCCACATTAAAATCAATCTGATCCTCATTACGACTAATATTACTTTATTGTCAACTCAATAGAAAGGTATCAAATGGTGTTAAAGAGACAATAGAAATGCAGTGATTATTCCTTTGTATTCGGAGAATAACAGATCCTGGTATGAGCGTTGCAACTATGTCCATTTTCAACTCGCAAACATACATTTAAATACTTGCATATTTCTCAGGATTTCATCCACTCCAAAGCCATGCAAGGATGTTTACCAAACTACACAAGAATATTACCAAACAAGTGTAAATATAAGAACATTTTTCAGTGGCATTTTGGGCAGCAAATCCATTATATATTTTCTGTATATTTAAGCTTGGCTATTCCTATCTATTACTTTTGCGGTTTCATTTAATTTAGTGCCCCTTTAGCAAAAAGTTATTAATGGGTTTTCATGTATGCTTGAGACAGTTTTTGGAGTGACATGTGAAATTGGAATCTACCTTAGCTGACTGAATTCGTTCTGTACGACTATTGCGCTTATTTGCTGTACTACCATTGTGGTTGTGACTGTGGCCAAAAGCTACAATAAAGAAACGGAAGGTATTTCCATTTGAAACTTGTCTGCTCCATTTGCATAGGAACCCTTCCAACAGCACAGCTGACTTGTTATATTTTAATATGTGTAAATAACCACATGCAAATTGCTTTATTTTTTTCGGGTATATGCAAGAATCGGATGCTGGCTGTCTACGCAAGTGAAATGTTGCCTGCATCTGTAACAGAGTTTTAATTATGCAACAAGCGACCACTGCTGACTTTTTGCTTTTCAGCAACTGGCTGCGGTTGACCTTAAGAGCTGGGGTTGTTAAACTTATAGAATCCATTAAGTGTAGTTCGTTCTCACCACCTTCAAGCAGGAGCAGTGCGAGCAACTCCGACTAAAGTCAGCAGAGATTCTCAACAGTCAGGGCAGACCAACAATAAAAGAGGATGCTAAAAGATTACCGACGTTCCCCATTGCCCATAACAAATGTTTTCACTTTTACGAGTACAGCAACATAGGATTTCAATTTGAAGCTTTTGCCAAGAGTTCTTCAACTGCTCCCTACCTTCACACAGACACACACACATACCTTTAAAATACGAATTGTACTGAAAACTGAAAACATAAAATTAATTAAACCCATTCAACCCAGAAAGAGAGCCAAATTAAAAAAAAAGGAAAAGGACATGAAGCCAGGAAGACGAGGGACACAGTTTAAGGCAGATTGCACAGCATTTCCATACTAAAGCAAAATACCCACACCACCCGCCTAGGTCGTAGATTTCCATTAAATTTCCAGAATACAAGTAGACAAAACTCCACTTACACACAGACACACACGCACTCACTGACGACCCTTCGGGTTAGGTGCAAAGGGGCGTTCACTACGACATTTCGAGTGGCTTGTAAATCCTTTTAAATTGAATTGCGAGACAAGACAATTTGCAGGCATAATAATTGTGTGAACTTCTGTGTCGTCTTGTGGCGAGAAAGGATTTGAATTTAATTTTAAGTGGATTGAAGGATGAAGGCATTTGGAGTGTGGCTTTGCATAAAACTACAAACGTAATCCACAGCTGAGTGGCTTCCAAAAATTAGCATTAAAATAACTTCGGCACTCCACTGCACTATTAGTCTATGTCTGCTGGTTAGCCAAGTGGAGCTCCCAGCAAACTCAGTTAGGAAGGTTTCTCATTGAATTTGATGAATTGAAGAGCTTCAAATGAGCACACTGAGCTTCACTTAATTGTATTTTGTTAAATTTTCATTTAATATTTTAAATTTTTCATATAGCGATTTGGCAATTATGGTGGCATCCCCTGGTGGCTTTCCACCTGCAGCGGACATTTATTCAATTAAACCAGTATAAATTGAATAGCACGTGGCGCGGCAGCTCGTCTGCCTCGGGATTGCTACAAAATGTGTAAAATGTGTGCGGATATCACAGGCGCAGATTTCAAGGGCAATGGTTCCAAAATACAAATATCAAATCAGTGAAGGTTATCAATCACATTCGTATTGTTGATTTGCTATCAGTAAACATTTGGAGCTCCTTTAACGATGTATTCTCAACAGTGTGAGAAAGCCAGAAGGCACCTTCGTTCAGAACTTTCCCAAATTTTCATAATTTGTTTCACCTGAGAATCTGTTTGGGAACAGTTGAGCGATACCTCAGTTACTTTGTTCTAGGTTATACAAATAGTTCTTGCAGATGTTGGCAGGAATATAAGAATCAAAATCACGTTAGCATACCAGAGTCTTCTTGTATACTTGTGACAAAGGAGTCTTCACGTAATTCACAAGTAAACATGAAAAACCTTAATTGCTACTAACGCCATTTGTAATATTTCATTTAGACTAGCCTGGGCGGTATAGTGGCAAGCAAGTCGTGGGGTAGCAGATACGACTCCTGCCATGGACTTCAAATGCTTCTTTCTAAACATTTTGCTCATAGAGTCAAAGGCTAGTACTCAATTCCCCAAACACTTGGGGATATAATTCATTATGGTGTAAGTTTGAATAATGCAAATAAGTGATTAAAGTACGCCTTTAATAAAAGGTCACAAACAACAGAATATAATCAGTGGGATATAAACAACCAGTCATAAATGATGCTATGTCTTTAGGAATACTGAAAAAACTTTGGTCATATGCTGAAATGACCTTGAAGACAGATGAATTAAAAAGAAGGTGATGCTTCGTCTTGACGACAGGGCGGCTTGGAAGCAGCAGCGATAACAGTGTATTACATTTAATAACAATTTGCTAATTGTTGGTAAACTGTGCAGTAAATAAATTTTATTTTATTTGCTGAAGTGAATTGATAGTTGCTTAAATTACTTTCTTACCACTGAGTTTGAGAGATGTCGCAGAGATATTCCATATTTTTGTAGAGAAGATACTCTTTATACAGACGTAGTCAGCTGTTTACAAATCATGTAGGAAAATTAGGATATACTGTCAACGACAGGGAAGCCACTATGACGATGAAGGAGAGCCGAATATTCTGGCGAATGAAAGCCAGTCAGTCGATGCTCGCAACGCGATAGAGAAGGCTGTGCTCTGGACTGGCGTGTGACTTAACTTTGATATTGTTGATTGGATTATAATCTTTTTTGTATTTTATTTATTTTTATTTGTTGAACCGATTAATAAATATCTTGACAATACGAAGGTTTTTTTGTATTTACCTGCAATATGTTTGCTCTAAGAAAGCCGCTGCAAGGAGCAACTAACCCCAGATGACCGTTGAGTATATGATATGGGATATCTTTGAAGTAGATTTCCCAGAAGCTCACAGAGCATAAACTAACTAACTTAATAACAGATCATAAACTAACTTAGTTAATTAAGTCACTTAATAGGCCACAACTAAACCATCGTACTTGGTGTAGTTGGGGATGTCAACTGAGATTGTGTTGTTGAAACTCATGCAAGAATAATGGGATTTCGATAACTCGAAATAAATTCTGTGGAAGTGGCAGATAACAAGAGCATGAATCTTCCTTTTGTATTTGCTTGGAAGGAGTTCTCTGTACTTCTCAATTTGGAAGTTGTGATTGCTTGGCATGTTTTCCCACTTATTTTTCACACAGTGGTCCAAAGAATTTGTATCCACACTTAAAAGCAGCATTGGAATATCTCAGCTGCCGTTTTTCTTTTGTTTGATCGATTCTTCTTAAGTTACGACTACTTTGCCGTAGGTTGTTGGATGCTGTGGCTGCCACACCAAATGACACAAGTTTGCCGGAATCTGCAGTTTTGCAATTAAAATTTGAATTTGAGTTCAGAAATGGAGCAAATTGTTTTAAGATGCCATCTGCTGTCCATACAACAATTTTGCAATTTTATGCAAATTCCGGCTGAAGTTGCTTGCTTTCCTGCGACGGCGCATTCTTTGCCAAATTTGAATTGTTTTAGCAGGATTTACATTGTTCTTCCATTTGTTGTTTTCTTTTCACCCGTTTCCTATGCTGCTGTTTCGCTGCCCCTTTAACTGCCGTGATTGAGCTGTGGTGGTATTTTTGTTTTTTGCCGGTTTTGTTGACAATGACAGTCGAATTCGAATCGATTGGACTGAATTATTTATTTGCGAGTAAATATGTTTCTTTATGTAAATGGCAAACGGCAAATGGCTGAAGGAGTTGCTTTTCCATCTCCACTCTGTGAGGTTTGCCCAGTTGGAAGCATATTCTATTGAACTTTGAAGAAGTCATTGACATTTTGTGCCGAGCACTGGTTTGTTGACTTTTTCCTGATTTATTGGTTCAGCTGGCGTTGAATGGATTGACTTGGGTTTCGCGATTTTGCTTAAGTGGAAGTTGTGTAGAGTAATGCGTGCTCTGGAACTTTAATTAAAAATTTACAAAATGAAAACGCAAAAAAACACCGCTCGTATAACTTCCAGCTGCGAAGTAAATCATTTAGCCACATTTCCATCCAAACAAAAACGAAATAGAAAAGTTTCACAAAAAATTTGCATGGGAAATTGAAAATTATGTTTTGTTACGAAAAATGTCATTATACAAATTTAAAGCAAAAAAATTAAAAATATTATGCAAAAAACTTTTCAAAAACTACGCTAAACTTTTAATCATTTTTCGCTTCACTTTTGGCAGAGGGTCAGTTCAAGTTGGAGTTGAAGTTGAAGCAGAAATTTTGTGTTTTTATTAAAAACTACCGCAAAGTTTTCAACAATGCTGAAGAAATTATTAACTGCTTTTAGTGTGGAGCCGGGCTGAGTGGTGTATAATGAAAAGATATTGTTTTAAGTATAGAAAATGAATGCAACAACTGCATTTGTGAAAGAGAAGAGCGATAGAAGCGACAAAAAGTACAGAACGATGAAAAAATCAAATTTGGCGGAAAGAGAGAGAGAGAGTGTGAAAGAGAGAAATAGATAGAAAATAGAGTGAGACAGACGCTGTTTATTTTATGATATTTGCAAACTGAAAACAATCAAATTTATATCGTTAACGCCTTCGTACAAGGGTCTTTTGGAGCTGAAGTTATAAGATTTTGTTGTGGTTTTGTAGGCTTTGGGCTAGGATTCGTCTGAGAAGCGCTATTCCGATGATTGTTGGATTGTTCCGATGTCATATTCATAGAACCATGTTTCGTCACTGATATGTCTGGTAATGATGCCTTCGATAAAATTTTGGTCCTAAAAAAGCATTTTTTTTTACCGACAGCGATGCTTATTTTGCAAAAAATTTAGGACTCTTGGTACAAGTCGCGGTTCAACTCGTATCATCCCCAAAACATCGTGCATAACGCTCTGCAGCAACCCGAGCGAGACACCAATGTCGGCTGCTATTGCTCTGATGCTCACACAACGATCTTTGAGTACAATTTTCTTAACATGTTCGATGTTTTCAACAGTGACAGAGGTGGTTGGAGGACCGGATGAGGCAAATCATCAACCACACTACGGCCCGCACTAAACTTTTTGTTCCACTGGTATGCTTGTGTGTTCGATATGGTTGAGTCCCCGTACACTACCGTTAACAGTTTCAAAGCTTCGCGGTAGGGAACTCATTTCTGCAACTGTTCTCTCTCAATGAAGTACCAGGCAATACTGAGCTGACATTGGCGTCATAGATATGTAAACAAGTGACCACTGACTGTACTATAGAATAAACTATAGAATTAATATACCATTGCATATGCAGCAGTTTTAAAGCCCATAGTATTGAGAGAGTACTGTGACCAAACGATGGTGGTAATATTTGCGTAAATAGAAGCTCTGGAAAGCGGAAGCACCACTCACTGCATAGTTGGATATATCAACAAAATTTATTTACTTTACTTTAATTATTTCAATTTTGTGTTCATCGCAGTAAATTGCGTTAACTGTCAAAATTCTGGAAAATTTCAATTCATATTGTTCGTTGTTTAAATAATTTCATTCGATTTCGTCATCTGCTCGAAGGCGGTTCCCGCTTCAATATTGTGTAGGAAAATATAAATTTAATTCGTGCTCTTTTTCTATTGAACTATTTTGTGAATTTCAGAATATTGATCGAGAATGAAGGCAATTTTTGAGTATTGGCTTTTCCACCGCTGCAGCTCTAGAGGTAGCTGTTCAGTTCGGCAAGGACCATCAAGGTCCATCAAGAACCATGAACGATTCAAGGACGAATTTACCATTTTCATTGAGCAAAATGTTCTTAAGGACATAATAAATAAAATATAAAAAAGGATATTTTCTTTTATTCGCTAGAAGGAATCTTATGTTGAAATATTCTAAAAGGTGTCGTTATTTAAGGATCTGCCGTTAGGTTTTTCTTCCCGCTTGTAAGCTCATTTATGGGATATTACTGCCACTGTCCCTTCCATGGTCGTGCATTGGATGATGTAAAATAAAACTACGCTTCCAGGACTTGTAAGAGAAAATCTATCAATTCTATTATGAGGCAAACCTTTGTTCACAATCGTCGCGCCAGAGGATGCAGCAACATTTATTCTGTTTTATTTTGTATTAAGTATTTAAAGCTATTCCATAAGGAAGACAACTACATTAATTACCGGCAAATGGCCAAATTGTATTTCTCGTATTAGCAAATCAATTTTCGAACAAAATACTTCACCCCTTCCTTCACATCCATTCTCACACTTTTTCCTAATTTAAATAAGAATTTAAAATCGGGGAAAAAGTAGTGAGACTCGCCGTACTTTGCTTCCCTGTATATTTTCTATTGTAATGTACATGCATAGTTATTGTAGCGACGTATCCTTTTTCCTTTTTGCTGTTGCATGTGTTGGCTCAAAAGTATTGATTCGCAAACTTCTTACCTCGAATTGCAGATGTGTGTTTGCGTGTTACTCTGAGAATTTCTGTGCGTTTAAGAGGAAATTAAGCGTACGCTTACTCTCTAAATGTTTATTAATTCACTGACGTTAATGCTGGTAAGCAGCGCATGTTTGTGAATGTGTCTCGGTGTGGTTGTGTGATTTGTGCTTTATTGGATTGAAACTATTTGCATTATGAATGTAACAGTAAATGCGAAACAGACTAAGGATAGGAGAATAATGTGTTTGGTAATTAAAGTCATGCATAACGTGCAGATAACACTTTTTTCTTTAGGATTTTCAGAGGCCTTTTACCTCAGAAAATGAATCCCTAGGAGTACATTGTGCAAGTTTCAGTATATACCATACATCTACATATGCCGTGAAAAATATAAAACTTGACTAGATTCGGGCGCCAGGGGAGACCAAGGAAAACACTCTGGGTGTTGGTAACTAACGTATCTGAAAGTTGGCAGAAAATAATAGTAAATACTGTGGTTGTATGGACTTATTTGAAAGAGCATGTAATATCGTAGGTGTGGGTTCAATATTCATGCTGACAATGGTAAGGAATCTGAAGGATATGTTCGAAATTGCCAGTGATAAATGCCATTTGAAAAAAGACCACCAAAGTAATATTTGAACAGTTGGGTAATATGATCCACTAAATAGGAAGAAACAGATCTGGAACATCATCTAGCAATCCTCTCTAATTTCTAAAAAGGATTTTATAAAGCAGGAAGAACTTGTGAAACGGATCGGGAACACTATCTAATATTCCTGCCGAAATGAATTAAAGTGTGAAGGACCATTTGTGTAGATTTATCCGCCTAAACTCTCAACGTCCCATTTTTAAATATTTGTTAATAGAACTAAAAAATAATGTTTAAATTTTTATTTCTGGATTGATACTTGTCTTTAGTTTTAATAACTTTTTTATTCCTTTTTCGGTCTGGTTTATTTACTTGAATCAGAAACTTTATCAAAGATATGATTTTTTTCTGATAACTTTAAAGCTGAGTGGCCTTCAGTCGGCTTGAAATCTCTTTCATTTTATATATTTGAAAAAGAAATTATTTCGTTTGCTCAAAAGTTTTAAATAGAATTTAAACAAATTTCAACTCATAGTTTTGTGAAGTTTATTGTACGTATCCATGCTTGAGATGGAAAATAATTTCATGGGTAGTGACCACTCACATTTTTAATGCAATTGACATTTTATACAAATTTAGTAATTTGCTTTCAATGTGCGAAAGAGATACTCCTTAACTATGAATTGTGGTCGTTTCTCTCTTGTTGAACTGACTGTATTATAAAAATTCCAATTTGGAATTTCGTGTCTTCAGATGCCATCTGTATATATTGAAGGCCAGAACACATTCTCGGCGAATATCCTGCACTAGACAGATAAGAACATCAATACCTTTGGCGATGTTTTATGCCTCCATTTAAACTTTGGAAAAGCAAACCCCAGGTTGTGCTAAAATTCATATACATCTAAAAATCTAGGGATAAATGTGAGGGCTTGCATAATAGATCTCAATTGGGCGCAGGTTTTCTTGGTCTCCAGTAATAATAAGAGTCATCATCTCGTTATAATTTCTGGAATATTTTGTTCAACGGCTTTCTTTGGGATTAATTTACAATATTCTGGTTATTATCCTGGCATGAAATAAACCTTCGTTTCTTCAGAAAATATGATACAGATTTTTTCCACTTCTCAACATTGAAATCTCACTATCTTTTGGGTATGCATGGACTATTCGCCAGTTTTGTATTAAAAAAGCATTCACTCATCAGTAGCAGAAACCGTTCCAATCTTGCACTGATAATAGGGAGTATCTACTGTTGTATTAATATTTTCTGAAATTGTGTAAATTTCCATGGTTTTTCAATATTGCCCTTGAACTCTTATCCAAGATTAATGTGCACTCGTACAGTTGGGCAACAACTGAGCCAAGTTGCAAATTACAGGACGGAAAAAGCTACGAGTCATTGAACTGAATATCCCGCAACAAACTTGAATCCTGTCTGTGGTGTGCTGTCTTTTAAATATCTTCAAAATATTTACTATTGGCGTCATTAATATCAATTTATCAGCCCTTCCCGCACACACACCCAAATTTATATTGTAGTATATATAAACACTTACAAATACGCACATAGCAGCCAAACAGAGCGCATAACTAATTATCCCCAAAAGCACATCAATCACTGTAAAATGATTGCGGGCACGCTGCCAGCAGCGCCGGTACTCTCGCTTAGTGCGTGACTGAAAGTGTGTAAGTGCTGTGGAAAAGTGGCGGATAAGTGGTAATGTGATGGAAATGAAATACTAAAACCGCAAATGAATTCCACACAAATCCGATTAAAATTGTTTTATGAGCTTCAAACGCATTTCAACCTTTCAACGCCGTGTGCAGTGAACTTACTCGTATTCCGTTCTCTTATTTGCCAGGCCCACAGCGATGCTATTACTCCTAGTATTATGGCGTAATTGAAAAGCCGTAAGCAGCAGTGGCGAAAAGCGGCCGTTATGCCAAGCGCAAGGATATCAACCTTGCGGTAGGCGGGATAGTAACTCTGTTCGTGGTTGCAATCAGAAAATACTAACAGCACAAGAGGCGTCATTTTCAAACCACGATTTGGCGGTACATTCTTGATGGACTCTATGGAGGACTTTGCAGTAACTGATTTGATCTGTGAAGTATGAATACAAGAGGACCAAATTTGTTACTGAATGGAAACTGGACTCTTTGGTATTAAATGAAAATAGGAATATTTGAATTTTAAATTAAGTCAATTTACCTTTTCTTTAGAAGTGAACTAAAAACCTGAAGGGCGTACCAATATATTGTAAATGAATTACGAAGTATGAAATTCAAAGTTCGAAAGAAAGCCATTAACACACTTTTTCAATTTCAGATGAACTATTTTTTGTTTAATAAATTTATAAGGAATATAAATAATATCTGCAACCACTGAGACATGAACGATTCTTCATGTTCCAACTTGCTTTACTCTCACTTACAAGGAATTTGGTGTTATAATAATACTATATAAGTTGTTTGGAGTCTGCACTTGGTGTTCATGCTCATATGCCTGTGGAATATTGTTGTTGTTTGCACCAACACAATGCTCAGTAAGTGGTTGTTTCTAGTTAAGTCTCAAAATTGTCCATTAAAATCAGTTGCTTCAAACTGACGGTATTATAGCCATATATTAAACTACTATACCACTTAATGAAGTACCAGGCAATACTGAGCTGACATTGGCGTCATTGATATGTAAACAAATGACCACTGACTGTACTATAGAATAAACTATAGAATTACTATACCATTGCATATGCAGCAGTTTTAAAACCCATAGTATTGAGAGAGTACTGTGACCAAACGGTGGTGGTAATATTTCCGCAAATAGAAGCTCTGGAAAGCGGAAGCACCACTCACTGCATAGTTGGATATATCCACAAATTTATTTACTTTACTTTAATTATTTCAGTTTTGTGTTCATCGCAGTAAATTGCGTTAACTGTCAAAATTCTGGAAAATTTCAATTCATATTGTTCGTTGTTTAAATAATTTCATTCGATTCGTCATCTGCTCGAAGGCGGTTCCCGCTTCAATATTGTGTAGGAAAATATAAATTTAATCCGTGATCTTTTTTACTTTTAAACTATTTTGTGAATTTCAGAATATTGATCGAGAATGAAGGCAATTTTAGACGAAGGTTTGTGCATTTTCCACTATTCCACCTCCTGAAGTAGCTTTTCAGTTCGGCAAGGGCCATCAATGTCCATCAAGAACCATGAACGATTCAAGGACGAATTTACCATTTTCATTGAGCAAAATGTTCTTAAGGACATAATAAATAAAATATAAGAAAGGATATTTTCTTTTTATTCGCTAGATGGATTCTTATTTTAAAATATTCCAAAAGGTGTCCTTATTTAAGGATCTGCCGCTAGGTTTTTCTACCCGCTTGTAAGCTCGGCTATTGGGATCTTGGTGCCACTGCCCCTTGCATGGTCGGGCATTGGATGATGTAAAATAAAACTACGCTTCCAGGACTTGTAAGAGAAAATCTATCAATTCTATTATGAGGCAAACCTTTGTTCACAATCGTCGCGCCAGAGGATGCAGCAACATTTATTCTGTTTTATTTTGTATTAAGTATTTAAAGCTATTCCATAAGGAAGACAACTACATTAATTACCGGCAAATGGCCAAATTGTATTTCTCGTATTAGCAAATCAATTTTCGAACAAAATACTTCACTCCTTCCTTCACATCCATTCTCACACTTTTTCCTAATTTAAATAAGAATTTAAAATCGGGGAAAAAGTAGTGAGACTCGCCGTACTTTGCTTCCCTGTATATTTTCTATTGTAATGCACATGCATAGTTATTGTAGCGACGTATCCTTTTTCCTTTTTGTTGTTGCATGTGTTGGCTCAAAAGTATTGATTCGCAAACTTCTTACCTCGAATTGCAGATGTGTGTTTGCGTGTTACTCAGATTGTTTGTGCGTTTTAGAGGAAATTAAGCGTACGCTTACTCTCTAAATGTTTATTAATTCACTGACGTTAATGCTGGTAAGCAGCGCATGTTTGTGAATGTGTCTCGGTGTGGTTGTGTGATTTGTGCTTTATTGGATTGAAACTATTTGCATTATGAATGTAACAGTAAATGCGAAACAGACTAAGGATAGGAGAATAATGTGTTTGGTAATTAAAGTCATGCATAACGTGCAGATAACACTTTTTTCTTTAGGATTTTCAGAGGCCTTTTACCTGTTTGTTATACTCAGAAAATGAATCCCTAGGAGTACATTGTGCAGGCTTCAGTATATACCATACATCCACATATGCCATGAAAAATATAAAACTTGACTGGGATTGGGACTGGGATGTTGGTAATTAACGCTATCCGAAAGTTTACAGAAAATAATAGTAAATACTGTGGTTGTATAGTTTTTTTTGAAAGAGGATGTATTATCGTAGGTGTGGAACAATGGTTTCAATATTCATGCTGACAATGGTAAGGAATCTGAAGGATATGTTCGAAATTGCCAGTGATAAATGCCATTTGAAAAAAGACCACCAAAGTAATATTTGAACAGTTGGGTAATATGATCCACTAAATAGGAAGAAACAGATCTGGAACATCATCTAGCAATCCTCTCTAATTTCTAAAAAGGATTTTATAAAGCAGGAAGAACTTGTGAAACGGATCGGGAACACTATCTAATATTCCTGCCGAAATGAATTAAAGTGTGCAGGACCATTTGTGTAGATTTATCTGCCTAAACTCTCAACGTCCCATTTTTAAATATTTGTTAATAGAACTAAAAAATAATGTTTAAATTTTTATTTCTGGATTGATACTTTTCGGTCTGCTGTATTTACTTGATCCAGCAACAGTCGACAAAACGCGCCGCGTTTAATATCGGCATACAGCGCCACACCACGGCAAGACTCCAGCGCCACATAGCACCAAGGTATAGTAGACTCTTAGCACAATACTTTGACTCAGACCGCCACACGAGTTTCTGATTCTACCGATTCTCGCGGAGACTAACACTGCCAACCGCGAACACACAAACAGGACCCCTAAGGAGTAGCATAGCAAATTATTGAATTAAATTAAATTAGTACCTAAATTATAAGCATTTGTATCATAGTTAATTAATTAAATAAAGTAAACCACACATTAGTACAACATTCCCGCTTATAATTTAATTTCTGTACACGACCCCTGGAACCCACTGAGTTTACCCTAGCCAAAAATAAGAGTCGTTACAGTGAAGTCAGAAACTTTATCTTTGATTTTTTTTTGCAAAATTTTTAGCGACGACTGAAACAGTAACTTTAAAGATGAGTGGGCTTCAGTCAGCGTGAAATTTCTTTCATTTTATATATTTGAAAAGAAATTATTTCGTTTGTGCAAAAGTTTTAAATAGAATTTAAACAAATTCAAACTCAGAGTTTTGTGAAGTTTTTTGTACGTATCCATGCTTGGGATGGCAAATAATTTCATGGGTAGTGACCACTCACATTTTTAATGCAATTGACATTTTATACAAATTTAGTAATTTGGTTTCAGTGGAGAGGCAACACTTTTAGACTGCTGAATTTTTTGGTTTTCAAAGTCTTAAAATACGGTGAAGCACTCGCACAAAGCTATGCCAATATTTGGAGAATGAGCTTCTATAGAGTACCTCTCTGATATCAAATTGATTTAAGTAGATTGGGTTTAAGAACCCTGTATATTTCCAAAAATAGAATGCATATTCGTTTGTATTTAAATCGCCTTTAGGTAGCAGCTTTGACAAACTTTCAGAACCGTTTAGTTCGAATTCCCGTTTGCGATTTTAGGTCTCGTTCGATTCACTGAAAGCACTTCTATAAACTATCTAAACATGCTAGGCCACAATTGATTGATAGCTATTTAATATTGATATATCAGTATGTGTCCTTGCACTCATAATTAATTTGGGTGTAAGGTATAATAATAATAATAATAATAATAATAATAATAATAATAATAATAATAATAATAATGTGACCTTTTAGTTGAGAAGAAGAAATAAATAAATAAATTTTTTTTTATTGCAACCTCTGTTTAGATTTGTTCAATTATATCATATTTTCTAAAGTCGGCAGGGACTTACTCATCAGTTCCTTTGTACACTTGTTCATCTGATTGCTCATTCCAAGTATCTCAAATATACGGTATGTCACACTGAATGGCATTCTGCGATGTGACTTTGAAAGTGTACCAATTCAGTTATTTTAGCACTGTTTCTGACACTTTCAATTGGAAGTGTTTTAATGTGTCTTTAAATAGTGACGTAATTATATAATACTGCCACTTATACATTTATCTTCCGTGTACAACTCTCAGGATATTCGCATATAATTTTTCTCCTGTCCTCCATTGCACTACATTTAAAGCTACCCTTGAAGAAAAATATACCTGATATTTAAATAATGTTTTCTTTTATTGATATAATAAATATTTTCCATGCATTTTCGTAGGCTGAAAACGCAAAGAACTGCACGATCTTCTTGAAATATATTGACAAATTTTCTCATAGTTCCAATTTTTTCATCCTCTTTCTTTCTATGTTTACTTTTCTTATCTTTCGTTTGCTTTCTCTCCCACTGTTTATCTTCGTCTCTCTTTCTCCGTCTCTGTCTCTACCATTATTGTGTATTTAAGCCTCTCAGCTTCATCTGTATCTCCTCTTTCCTCGTGCGTGCACTTTCGTTTTGTTTTCCCATTTTCTGTTTTTCTTGTAATTTAATATTTCATTTCCAATAAGAACCATTTTGCAAATCAAACTTTATGCCAACCAATTTGTTTTTGTTGTTAAAGTCGATGTCGCAGTCTCTCTGCCCATTAGAGTATTGGCGCTCTAGCGCAGCTGTCTTTGAGCAAAGAACAAAGTTATTAGTTTTGATTATGATTGAAAGTTGTTCAACTTTAATGGGCAATGTCAGTTGAGCGAGCTAATATTACACACAAAGTTGTAATCATTTTGTATGCCAATATAATTTGTAATTTGCTTCATATTTAATTAGAGAAGGAGTAATAAAGTCGAATTCTCTGCTCTGTGTCTACTTTCATGTTTTCTTCCTTTCTAAGAAAACCAGGAATTGAGGAAAAAAGTTACCAAATACATTAAGTTTTGGAAGTTACGGGGAATTTCTCTTGGAAGCAAAATAAATCGAGTTGGTTGCTATGCATGCCTAATTTTTGAATGTATACAACAAACTCCCATACTGATCCTTTTCAGAAGACATTGCTAACTGGCATGCAAGGTGTTCGATCTGCTCTATTACTACCTCTGAAACTTAACTTCTTCCACACTTATTTTCTTGAGTACTTGCTACATCGAACACCACTTAATATTCGTTGCTTTTACTTTCTATAACCTGCTTTCGTAACAAATACTCCCATATGTCTGGATTTGCCTGATTAAAGTTATTTGTATTTTTCTGAATTTACTATAGTCCATTTATACTCTCAAAGAATATCTCCATTAGGCAACAGCACTGACCTATGTGAACTCTTCCTCCCCTATATAAGGATATTATATTTAACCTTTTTTAATGTTAAATGTCTACTTTTATTTTTTTGTGCAATCACAGTACATTTACGCCATGTCCTCTTTTCTGTAATTTCATTTAAGGTCCACTCGTACATAGGAATGAAAAATGAACTATTACAAAAGTTAATTTAATTAAGGAAAGGATGCACTTCTAAAACATTGAGAGACAATCCACAATCCTGTATGAAAATCTGTTAACTGTACAAAGTGATTGCGATACTTCCGCTTGCCATGCCAACTGAGTAACTTCTAAGCTCTGATTTTTAAATTCGTCTTAGTAACATGTGTCGCAAAATTTCCGCCCAAATTATTAACTTAATTCAATTTGAAAGAAAGCAATTTCATCATCTCGAAATGCTTCGTTTCCTCCATTTATACACATAAGTGCGAAAAGAGAAAATTAAAGATAAATTCGCTTGTTACTGCAAAAGTATGTTTTTCCTGCGAGCATAACTGAAAATGTCCTCAATGGTATAATAAAATTTATCAGTTTGAAATATTTTCAACCTGATTTGAGGCCAGTGGCACTTACAAATTCAATGCAGTCATAACACCACATTTAAATGGGGCAACATCCACAAAAAGTAGAGACACTGCTTGTAGAATTTTGATGCCCCCCTTAAGCAGGCAAAGAAAAAAAAATCTCTTTTCCCAGTGCTGTCATGAACTTTTTCCCTCTTCAATGTAATAAAATACGTGATGTGAAGCAAAAATATTAAAAATAACTTTTGCAGCAAGCAATTTTGCCAGAGTACCAATAGGATATAGAAGTAAATATATACTCCGACCTTAGATTTTAGACAGTTGCATTGATTATTTCCAAATTTAAAATCGTCATTCTGCACTCTGATTTAAAGGATTTCTTTTTATGTCCCGAAAAGGCTGAACATCCGCAAAAAATTCGTCTGAAAGATCATAAAAGTTTGTGTCCATATTTTATGGAATAATATTAATTGAAGCTGCATTAAATTTAAATAAAATAAAATTTGAAATATTAAATGCATAAATATAACTTAAGAAATACTCACTGTTGAAGCCCACCCGGGCGTGTGAGTAATTTGTATATATATGGGTAAGTCCATGGTTTTCATCCATTCCAATTGAACTGAGGTAGGGGCACCTGAGGCATTCAAACCCTGTAATAGCCAGGATGATTTTTAGAAAAAAATTTGCTGCTCCAGAGCGAGCATGCAAAAGATGATAATAAATTTATAGCACAAATCTGCTCTTATTTTAGGTACCAGTTGCATCGGTGTGAAAACTTCAGTCACCACAAAATCACAGTTTAATCGGTACCGATGAGGTACATACACATTCATTGAGAGCACAATCTGGCGAACTTGAAACCGAGAACCCCACGATTGCGACTGTATATGACTGAATTTGTATATCTCGTGCACCGATTCATAATCTGACTAAAGTTCAGCGAAATACTAATAAAATGGAAGGATATAAAATTTGTTTTGCTTCTTCACAGGTAGTGAACACCAACCCCAGATAACGTGACACGAAATATAAATGCTGTAAATTGAGGTCCTGGACTTTTTCTCCACTCCAAGAGTTATTACTTGTGGATTCCCTGCTGAGTATGCCTTTAGTCTCACAACTGTTCTATATAGTACATGAAAATGGTAGAAAGAACTGTCAACCAATCTCAAGAAGACTCTCACCATTCTCGTGCTGAAAGATATTGATTCTAGTAAGAGTAATAACTATAATATTGATCAAAGCTAGTGCTTCATACCTACGTACGCACACAAATAGTACTGACTATCATGTGACTTATTCGCCTTTCTGCTTAGATGATCATATGGATGTGACATCGTTTCGATATAATTACATCATCCTGCATTGATAGCAATCTGGTGTATATATTATTATAAGTTTCTTTTTAGTTCTATTGGCCAACAAACCAGTTTTAAATGGTGGTCCACTTTTCTTTACATACTCGTATAGGCTATTAATTCATGAGAATCCAACATTTCCATTCCCATGCCACTTTTCCGAAATCCAAATTCATTAAATTGTGTTCAAATATTTTCAATCGTCGTCTTAATTGACCCCATTGATCCCTCGCCCAACTTACTTAAAATAAACATTGCCAGGTTGACATGTCCTTAACCGCAATTACCTCTGCCTAAAATTAGCTGAACTGAATGGAATGGGAAATTTAACCAAATTAGCGACTAATTAGATTTGCATTGCAAACACTCCTGAAAATGGGCATGAAATTAATTGCACAATGAATGGGCTCAAGTTGCGGAGTGCTAATGAAACTAAAACAAACCAAACCAAACCGATCCGAACCGCACCGAACTGTTCTAAACCAAACTAAACTAAACATCTCCATGACCGTTCATGTTAATGCATGCACTCAGACAGCGTAACGGTTAAGTGAGTGCAGGGTTTAAATGGGCCAGCTAACTGCAGAGCATACGGCCAGATGTGATGTGTGGCTGGAGGACTTATGTTAGTGCAAGTCACCCAAATCGCCCAAGTCACCGGAGCAATTATTATAATTATAGGCAGCGCAGTTGGTTGATAAGTAAACAGGCGACCTGTGCAATGAGCGTTCGTGTTGTGTTGACTTTTATTCAGCATTTGATGTTGAGGTAATGTTTGGCTTTTTTGTGTGTTGCAATTTCGTGGGGTAAAGAAGGAAAATATCCTGACAGCTGTGCCATAAACAGCAATTTTCGCCGGTGGTAACAGTTACAAGTGTGGCTTGCTGCAGGGCATGTCAGCAATGCAAGGTAGGGTTTTACTCAAGTCCGCCCTAAACTAACCCACCAGAAGCTGTGTCAACGACCTTTCGGGTGCGCTTCTACAGTCATTGGAGGCTGAGGGCTTCCACTGTAGCCGGGGTAGTTTTTTTTTTGCAACTTCAACCTGTCTTAGTCCTTTTTCGGCTTGTGGATGGATTTTGGTGGCACTGTTTAGGTATGTTTTTATGGCAGAAGCGTTCACTTTAAAAAAGCCTTCAGCATAAGTGGCGGAAATGCTTGCTACCCTTTTGCTAAAGAAAATTATACATTGCTAAGAGTACTCAAAATTCTAGAATCGTGTTTAGATGGAAAGTATGCTGGTAGGTGGAGTGTCCCTTTCTACATATATCTTAGGAGTGCCTTATTAAAGCATACCCATATTATGGCTCTGTTGTTATTGTTGAGTACTCAATCATTTCAGTACACTCCCTTTTTTATATAAGGGCTTACAAGCAGCCTCCCTAAGAAGGCGTATCTTTCGACTAGTAGGTAAATTGTAAAATAACTTTATTCATCTGAAATTCGGCCAGATTAGTTGCAAATGAAACAATTCGTGTTTAACATTCTTCTGGCAACCGTTCACGCTCCTACACATTGTTTATTGAAGCCGTCCGCCTTTAATCAATCAGTGTTTATAAATCACTGATTGCTATTCCGATATTTGCCAATATTTCTTTGTTTTATTCTATGATATATTCATCGCTGATAGGTTTAATTCACTGCTTGCACTTGAAGGATTGTTGTTTTCGTTTAGAAACTGTTTGAACTTTTCCAATCCAGATTTGTTGCCAATTGCCACACATCAATTCTTCTGTTTAGAGCTGAAGGACGTATGTTTTACCTGAAGGATACTTAATTATTCAGTTCGCGAACTCGTATATAATTTTTCTCTGAGTCGACTCTATAAGTTTCGTTGACATAAATTGTATATAATCATTAGTATGTCATCAATATGTGAACAGAAACCGTTTTTGGAATAAAGTAGTCGGGTTTGATCGAAAGCCCGCTATGAAATTATACATCTCGTCCAATGTTAACTGATAACTGAGTGTGCCTCTATCCACGAGTAGACTTTTTAAGTACAACGATTAAAATACTTTGTGATGCAATAAACAATTTCAATTTCGTCCATTTTCTCAATTACAGAGGATGGATCTTTCACTGCAGTTTGAAGAGGTCCTTCCAAGTAAAATAATAAAATATAACCCACATAGACTTTCGGGTTCATAGAGGTCTAGGCATGAAAATGGCTCTACTTGAATAGTTCCACGTCACGGCTCAAGTGTGAAAAAACGTTCATGACGAATGAACGTTCAGGGCAATGTTCAACCTAAATGAGTGTGGGACCACCTGGATTATATACGAATATATCGTTGAACTTACAACAAAACTTCCAGAATTTTCTTAAATTTAACGACTTTATGAACAGGGAATGGTGTAATAGGTTGTAGTAGTAGCTACTTACGTAGGTGCTTATATATCCTACTGGAACTAGCAGAAGTTGAAATAATTTTCTGACTGATTTACACACTCCATACTTTCTGTAAAAGAGATCTGCCACTGGCCCTCACAGAATGATAAATAATTGTCTGAGGGAATAAAGCATTTTATAGTTCCTTTAAAATAGACTCCTCCCATTGACACTCGAAGAAGCTGAAATTATTGACTGAGAAAATTAAACATTCTACAGTTCCTGTGAGAAAAACCAAATATTAAACAGAGTTCGGGAAAAAGGGAACAAAATTGTTGAAAGACATGGGAGATGCGCTTAACAAAGTATATAAAGCACTTAATCTCTGTGTTTTTTTTTTTTTTGGTATCACTGAAAAGCGTTTTTTGCCAACATTTGCTTCAGACCGAGCGCAACTTTTCCTTTACCTCCCCTCCCCCTCCATTTTGTTATATTTATTATTTTTATTTACTTCGTTTTTGTAAATTTAACACTCAAGTGGCATGCACGTAGGCAGCGTTGACATCAAAAGGGAGGGAGCGACGTCCTGGTACGACTATTCATTCCGATAAAAAGTTAATTTTTCCACCCTAGCGACTGTGAAAAGTCAGAAATATAAAGTGAGACCAAAGCCAGTGCCGACGCTGTTGCCACTGTTTTGCCAGTGCACAGCGGGACGCTTGGCAATGACTTCGCAACTGAACTGGCTGACTGCGTCCTGTATGACATGTACGTAATATTTTTTGGCGTACAATGACAGCGGAAGGTCGTTTCCAATTGCGGGCAAAAAACGCGAGTGCTACAAATGTAGCCAGTTCTTTAGTTTGCCGGAGCGGAAACAACAGCGGGAACAATTTTTTTTTTTAAACTTTTCCCAAAAAATGACGCACAAAAATTTAAATGTGTAATTTAAAAGGTAAATAAATTTTTGTATAATTTTGTGGATTTTTATTTTTGAGTTTCCCCAGCACGACAGCCGACTTTTTGCACAGCTACAATTAAAACGACACGAGTTACAAATGTAGAGACAGAAGCACGCCCATCAATTAAAAACGATAAATGCTTCAGTTGAGCTGATGATATGAATACGAGCTCCGTTGTGACAATGGGTGCAGTGATGTAATTGCACAAAAAAAGGGAAGAGAAAAGGAAAAACAGGAAGTGAGAAGCGTGCAAGTGTGGCTGTGTGTGTGTTTAATTGGAGCTCCGTGGAAGGAAGTTGTTCTTTTTATGAATAATTGTAGCTATTTTTCCACTTAGCATTGAAATTGCCAGCTGTAGTCAGTTAGGAGGAGAATGTAAGCGCAGCTATATACCCCTTTATTTGGGTGGTGTTAATGTCTGATGAGACAGGAGGTGATTGTCCTACAAGCCACGCAATATGAGAGCCGTGACTTCTTGCTGTGCGTATGATGTGATGCTGGATTAATGAGCTTGACTTAGTATGGGTTATCGCTGGTTATACTTTAATCCGTATAAAAGAGGAAAAAGGCAAGCACAGAGATTAGATATCAGACATTGTGGTTATTGTTTTATTATACGCTTTCTTCAACCTCTTGTAGACAGGGATACCTTGACAGAAGAGAACGTAAATTTAGTGCCAAAGCATCTCTGCTGTCTAAGAACTGTTCACAAACTAGCGCATTTATTTCATTTACTTTTCAGATATGAAGGAATTTCTTCACAGCTTAAACTCTATCCACCTTACCCATTCGAAATGATATTCTGTTAAATTTGAGGGCTTCAGAACTGCCTTCTCTGGTCAGATTCTTAATATTTCAGCTACGGGCGTTTTTCTGAAAGTTGTTACAAAAGTTTTCATATGTTGCCTTTTTACAAGCAAAGTCCTTCAGTGGCACCAACTACGGGTCAAGAGATGAGAGAGTTCATTAAATTAAGCCGATTTGACTGATGGGCAAAGCTGAAATCAGACTCTTTGGGTAGGAGTATTTTACTAGTTGTTGTTTTGCCCAACAGTCTCCAATCGATAGTATGGCTGTCTGCTTTAATTACTTCTATAAGACTCATTCCTTACTGACCCCAATTCAGACCAATGTAGATGTATCCATGACAATTGAGATAGTGCCAGCAGCATTTCATTAAACATATTTACAAGCATTGCAAGAAAGTTTCTTCCCCATGGTGGCGAAAGTGTTTCCCAATTCAAAGAGTTGCCGTAACTCATAGCAAAGTATTCGAAAGAAGTTTCAATATAAAAAAGGAGCAGTTAGCATCATCATCACAGACTGCTTGTATATTATCTAAGTGGCATTTATACTCTAGGCAGGAAATAGCTGCTACCATGAACCATTGCTCCTTCCTCCATATGCTTGCTGCTGAGTCTGCCATATTGAATTGCTTTTTTCTGCATTGTAAGCGAAAACTGTAGTGGGGTTGATTTTAATATTGTACTAATATATCAGTGTGTGTGAGCTGGGGAGCCTAAGCTCTGCTGCATGGGAAAAGGAAGCATGGGAGCGTATTTACTAATATCATTAGTATGAAGAATCGAGGAACATATTTGGGCCATTCAGGCATGAAATTAATAAGTTGTAGTTTTGGGGAAAGTGAACGGCGCTCCAATATATTTAAACTTATTTCGGTGGCGCAACCTTTCAATAAAAGCGGAATATTTTGCTAAAGTTCTTTTGACATAATACAACTGCTGAGGGTAAGGACAGCATTTTAAATTCCATGGCATTGGAATTTCAATTTGAAAAGCTGTACAAAATTGGGATACAAGAGCACACACAAGGAATAACAACTATAGAGGAAATGAGGAATTGTGAAAATCACTAATTTCTATAAAAAACTGAAAAGGAGCAGGGAACATCTACTTCGAATCTCATTCAACATGCTCTTTAGGCATGTTTCATGAATAGTATGTAATTGCCCGCAGGAGAAGAACGCAATCTCTTGGAAACATTGGCGGCCAATTATGAAAATATCGCTGAAATACTGGTCTCATAGAAACACTATTCTGATTTTCAATGAGACATTTGTACGTCTTAGCGAGTTTATTGGAGGTAAGGATTCATCTCTTCATTGACTGCTAAAATCATTTAATAATTTATATGTTTTCCATGCCAAAACATTCGGAATATTGATGTACTCTGATTAGAGTGTTCTGGGACCGCCAGATTTCAATCTGTCCTTTCATCGATTGAGTGTTTCACATTTCGAATGATATAGAATATATATTAATCGGCACAAACTAGCATTAAGGGAAGAGGTGCAGAAAACTTAATATGATTCGATGGATGTGATAGTTGAATCACCCTTGGTCCTCAGTTGAATTAAAGCGATTGCGAGATTATCCATTAAAGTAATGCACTCTCTTATTTCTTCGATTTCTTAAGGAATGTTGCCTCTACTTTAAAAAATATCTTATCTAATAAAGGGTTTACCAATAAGAGGCGTTATTTTGGTATTCAAAGAAAAATGCTATTTTTTGAGATAAATGATAGGATGTTTATTTCATAATAAAGAGGAAGGTATGCCGTTAATAATGAAAAACAACATCAGCCGAACGGGCACCACGACCACGCTTACAAGAAAAAAAGCTTCAAAAGTGACAGCTACCGAAATACCGGGTGATTCAAAATAACACCTCTTGTTGGAAAACCCTTTATAAAACACTGCTCTCTAAGTGCCTATCAAAAGATCGAGATCTATATATATACATATGTTTATTTTTAAATCTTTTTTCTTTTTTGTTATATTTTTACTTTTCTACAGTACATTTTTTTTAGAAGTTTTCTACCAATGCAAATGTTTCACAATGTTGTCCAACTCCGCATACATGTGATGAATAATCTGAAATTATTAACTGCCTCTTGGCCATTTCTTGTTTATTTAGTGAAGTACAACGCCGCACAGTGAGTGCGTTTAAACTATATATTTATTGTTTATAGTTTGATGAATAATATAATGTTTTCATTCACATTGAGTGCCTGCTCCTGCACATTTCATGTTGAGTGTAATTGTCCATTCCATCCCTGCTCTTTGCTGTTATGCATGAAAACACAAAATGAATGTAACCTAACCCAAGGGGGACGCGGCAACAATGCGATGCACAAACTAACAAATATTAGAAAAATAATAAAACAAACAGTTATGCACACACACATGCACACATGGTCACTGGGGTTCCGTCCGTTCGCTCGTCCGTTTGTGTTTGTTTCTGTGTGAATTTGCTGTGTGCATGCGTTTGGAAATTCCCACGCTGCAGCAAATGCAACATGCAGATAACAAACATGCATTTGTCAGCTAAATTGCAATGTACACACTCAAGTGTCGGCAACATGGCAACACTGGCACTGCAATGAGCAAAGTGATATGAGCGTGCGATATGTCAGCAACAATGCAGTGCGCATTTTTGTATATTGACATTATTTTTTTACCATTATTTTCCTTTTTTTATAACATACTCGTAAAAAGTATAAAATTGTGCTCATGCATATGTGTTGGTGCATACGTGCGAGTGTGTGAGTGGTTGTGGGCACATGTCAATTTAGCATAAAACATTAATTTTCATCTAACAATTGAGTTTGGAAAAATTGCGCAGGGAAATCGTTGAGCAGTGCCGCTTGTTTGTGACAGCTGCATCGGGGCTGCTGGCAAATTGGAAATTTTTGTTATAGAAACTGCTGCTGCGGGTATACAGGAGTGCAAATTCCTCTACGGCATGTGTGCGTAGCCATTGGCGAATGGACACTGAATATAATTTGAAAGATGACAAAGCAGCATATGTTCGCTGGCGACTGTGGGAACATTCTATAATAAATTATGAATACAGTGACCTGTCGACTACTACTATGTGGACTGTGGAGTCAAATGTCAATTCCTCCAATTTACGTCCACAATTCCATAACTTCAGAAAATATTCGTATTTGTATTCGTACTCCTTCCTAGTAATTCCATTTGTAACCGATATAAGCAATTATGCGGTCATCAGTGCAGCAAATAGCATTGGGCCAACAGAAGGCCCATCCACACTTGCTCCAAAGACAAACACAATTTTGTCAGTTACAGGGTTTGATATCACGAAGCTTTTAATGAAGAACTGAAGGCGCTTATAGCAAATTGCCAACTGAAGTCCTACGCTTTTGACTCACACATTCACACTAACAGCTAATTACATGCGCCGCTTGGGGAGTCTTGCACAGTGGCAACTGCTTGTTGTCGAAACTGTGGCTGCTGCAATGGAAGCCGTCACTGTCACATCCCTAAAAGTTCCATGGACGTACTTTGATTGGCAATTGAAGAGGGAGCTTTCGAAGTGTCCTCACAGAGGTGTTGAAGTCATGAGTTTTGACCATTTTATTAGTTTACATAGTCAGGTGATTTGAGTTAACACCATAGGGTAAGGTCAAATTCCCTTCTTTTGGTATTGGTATATTGTGATAAACTTCAATATGATAATTTTGGCTTCTGTAGAATATAATTGCTGCCTTCCAATTAAATTTGGTAAACGAGCTATTAAAGGGGAGATATTTAGTGAGTTATTTGACAACTAGTCTCAACTAGACTCACACTGGTATTCATTTAGGTTTTCTTTGGTTTTCAGTCGATCCGTGCTGAAGCTAGTATACACTTTATTTGAGTGTATAGTATACAATTTTCTTGAGAGACCATCTAATAGACTAAATATACGATATATGTCATAGTTTTAAGGAAGTCGTATACCCAAACGCAAATATCGCCCTATGCTCCGACTAGGAGCGATATTTTACTCTTTTATAATTATGTCTTTTAGTTAACTTTGTTAGCATAAGTATTGTTTTATTGTGTCAAATGTCATGGAATTAATATATGTACCCACTGATTGACATCATTTCACAGTTGAGTATAAAAAAGAAATATGAATTTATTATTTATTATTATTTATTCTCATCAGTATTGCTTTATACCATTATATTCTTTGGAATTAATGCGTTCGCAGTACTTACTTCTATTTTTTATGTTTGCTTAAAATAATCTCCCACGCCATCCTTCATCATAAGATCATCACATACGGTTCGTTATAAACGATTTGCTGAAATTTAAGATTTATTCTGTAGCTTCAAGGTTGCAATTTACAATTTCACATTCATTCTATCGACGAAGCTTTTCCTACTCTTAAATGGCAGGATAAACCCGCCATATGTGAAGGTATCTACACAGTGCATCACGAGATTCCATGTGCACTCATCTTTAGAGCTGCACTCATTTACAATTTTCATCTCTCTCGCAGCGAAGAATTCTTTGAGGCTGACATTTCTGCACATTCATTACGCTTTTACAAAAGTCATGCCGCAAAAAAAGCAGCGCAAAAAACAGCAACAAAAGAAGAAACGTTCGTACTTTATTTATACTCGCAAATATGGCAGCTTTGGCGTATATCCTCGAGCATTGGCATCATTTTGTTCAGTTTGCTTTCTCATTTATCAACACCGCCATAGAAAATTTCTTTTTCTCTTGATAAGTTCCTTTGGCGTGAATGCGCTTGTGCGCTGCTATTTATAAAATTCTTCCTTTACATTTTTCTTCCTCTTGTGGCACTGCAATTCACTTCATTTGTCATTTCTATATGTATATATGTGTGTGGGTGTGGGTATGGTTATGTATTACTCTGTGTGTATGGGCCTGACTGTATGTGAATGTGTGTGTGTGTGTGTTTTGTCACTGCTGCCGCTGCCAGCAGGAGGTTAAGCATCTTTTCGAACTTTTAAGTATTTGCTTTGTTTACGAGGTGTTGTTTGTTTATTATTTTTAGTTTTGTTGTTTTTGTTTTTGTTGTTGCTGCTGTTGCAGCTCTTGATGTTGTCGACTGAGGCGGCGCGTCATTTTGTACATATAATTGTCGGCACTTTGTGGGGGTTCTTGTTTGACTTAACTTTCTGACTTTTTAAATATGCAGGCAGTTATTTAAAAGTGCGTATAATCCGGAAATCTGGAGATGAGGAGGATTAAATGCTACAAAATGAAAGTCGATAATTCCGTTGTGGAGCAAGGCACATTATTGAATAACACACCTAACTTAGTTCAAGATCAAAATGTTATACTTGACTTACTTACCACAAATTTTTCAAATCAAATTAGAAATCATAACAGAAGTCTGCTCTTGTGTAGAAAGTAAGGCAGTATCCCGAAAGCAATTTGTTGCAGAAAGTCAAATCAAACTTTGTGCAAGTGAAGCGAGAAGTCGTAGAAATAATGAGAGAATTCTGAACAGTTAAATGTCCCAGAGGAACTAATGTCCTGCTTTAATACTCCTAGATACAATTATACGAGTATAGATATGAGGTACAGAAAGCCTGAAGTCCTGTTAGGGGATGAGGCAGACTAACACCTACTTTTCAGTTTTCTACTATTATGAGTATTTTCAAAGGTAGAAGGGGGTCAAAGAACTTGGAAGATCTGGAAACATTAACTTATTAAAATATCTAAAAAACCAAAAAAAAAATTGTGAAGTAATTTTCTGCATAATTGAATTTTTCAATAAACTTTATTCGTATTGTTGAAAAATGCAAAGGAATTGAAAATTCTTAAAAAGTACTCCAAAGTGAAAGAGAATACTTAAAAAGAACTCCAAAAGGAAATCAGTTTTAACAATTTCCTTTGTATACGACATTCTACAAAAATAGAAAAACATTGTCTAAAAATAGAAAACACTTTAATATCTTTCCACTTATAATTTTCTTAAGAGTACCAAAAAAATCCTTGAGATGAGCTGTGATTGAAAGCAATCATCTACTCAGATAGCCGCAGCAGGATTTGTTTTTTTATGTGTGAAATTTCTTAAGTCGAATGTAATGAACTGTACTGAGGCAAAACGGATAAAAGTAACAAAGGAAGCTTTGGTGAAGAATGGATGCTAATCTATTTAAGCGCAGGAAATGGATACAAGGCTGTGTTCACACATGCATAGTAACCACCTTCAATTCTCAATAATATAGAGCGGGCAACTGCCACAAATATGTGTGGTCATTTCCTACACAGTAGAATGGAAGCAATTTCATTGAGACTGCTTTCGATCAATATGTAGAGCCATCTTTGTATGGTGATATATTTTTTTGATTTCTATTTTGAATATTTTTACGAAGTTTTATTGTCATGCCATTCGAATATTATATAGTATATTATATAAATTAAATTTATTAAAATTTTTAGACCTAATGGAATCAGAAGCACTTTAAAATAACGCGCCTTGCCAATTTCTATGTAGCTATGGACATGCATAAACACTGAAAGCGAAAATATTATGGACTTTTGGAATCACTGAAAATTTCTCTGAATTGTAGACACTCATACTCAATTGTAGAGTCATACCTTTCATAGGCTTTATATAGATACAGCAATCGAATCACACTCCTCCTCTCGTCATAAAATAACTAGTCCGTCTCTGGTTTGAATTGAAAATTTTTGATTCCCTCATTCAATAAAACGACCACGTTCCTTGAGACCTCCTCTTAGTAACTTTTGACTTGGATAATGGATTAACCTAAATAAGGATTTTTCTTTTCTCACGAATTATTTTGTACACTATTTCATTTATTCACATAAGACTATTTTAAAAAACAGCCTCAATTTATTAATTTTAAATTACGATTCACAGCTACTCGAGTTTGAATATGAGGAATATGGTGTTTTTTTTCGTTGGCATAAGTTTAACAGTTTCATATCGTCATCTCATCGAAATGGTATAGCAAAAGTTTTGCTCTAACAACATTTCTAGTTCAGTTTTCAATTCCATTGATACCAGGATTTCGACTAAATTGATAAAATCTCTAAACATACAAGATTAATAAAAATCCAGGCAAACTATTCTCGGGCAATCGCAGTACTCTCCTAGGAGTTGACCTTTCGCTCAACTGCTGTCGTACATCGTTTTTAGTACGGACGGTTGCTTTTAACGTTTGCTCTGCCGTTTTGCCGTTTGCAGTGCAAATGGTCCCACAGCGTTTGCTTTCGCTCGCTTTGATTGATAGTTCCTTTTGCGTCCGGCGCCACTCGCTCGCTCGCTCAAACTCGAATAAAAGGTGAATTCAATTTGTAAAAAAATTCCCTTTTCACTTTTCACTTTTTCTTGCACCTTTGACATGCAATGCAAATTGAAATATATTCCCCATTGGCTGCTACTTTTTCGTAGATACCGCAAAAGTGTGCTCAATTGCTTGTTTCAATTGATTACAAAAGGCAAACAGCAGCAAACACAAAAACAAAATTGCAAATGAAAAGCCAAATACAAAACACAAAAATCTCTTTTTTTTTGTTTGTGTATTATTTGCATATCCTGGGGGAAATCTGTGAAATTCTATTAAAATCAGAAAAGAAAGGTTGCCATTTTAATATAATTGGAGGGGTAAGCGTTGCATAATTCATGTACTATAATTTGCGCTTATTCGCTGTTTGTGGTCGTAGCTATTATTGTGGTTGGAGAGAAGGCTGCTTCAAGTGTCATAATAAATTTATTGGACAATATGCAAGGGAAATCAGAGATTTGCAAACTTTTTTATGCATAGTATTGGCAGATTATGTAAAACTGTGGCGGCTGGACGTGGTGTGTTTACAGTTCTGGGTCGTAAACGGGCGTCATTATACACAGTTAAGGGCAGGTATTTTCATATTAAAGTATTTAATCTATTGGAATTTGAAATGATGGTCGCTGGAGAAGTCGAAAGTCAAGAGGTCGAAGCTCTCAAAGTGTATCCACAACTTTGTTTACATTTGTGTGTTTTGTATAATGAATCGTTCATGGAATTTAAGCAGTCCTTCAGAGGACTGTATGATTAAAATCGAACTGCGCTCCTCTTTAGCAGCTATTTTAAGAACAATTTTTAGAGGACAGCAGAAAAAATCCACTTTAAAATTATGCCCAATTCGCTGTATTCCGGGATGTTTAAAAAAAAAATGAATTGGAAATGTTCGCTTGTAGTGATGAAAAACATCCTGTAAGGTAGTTGTGTCGTAGGGAATCCTACAAACCCCTTCAAAAGCTATTTCATGGTTAAAAATAAAATTGGTTTCTTACATTGTTCGGCATTATACCCCGGTTTACAGCTTTGACCAAATTGCTACATTTCTTCCAACTCAAATGGAAACTCTATAGTTCCATGTGAGCAGATAATTTTCTTAATAATCCATTCAAGCTGCCAATGTAACAACAAATGGGAACGCGTCTCTTTTTCTTCTCACACTCGCTCATATTTCTTTAACCACTCAACAAGGATCGCATTGCAACCAGCAACCCGCACGCAATGAGTGACATACGATGAGCAAATATTTACTTCAAAATTCATTCGAAATAGGAACCGTAGCCACAGTCTCGATGTATACAGCCACAGATACAAATAAACAACTACACACACACACATGTACACAGCCAGACGTATGTGTTGCTTTTGGGTATTCAGTTTAGTGGGTGTATGGGGACGAGTGCTTGAATACTCCCCTAAGCGAGTGAATGGTGAATTGGTATTATTATTGTTATAGTTTCTGTAGTTGTTGTTGTTTTTGATTTTTTTTTGCTTATTGGTGGTTATCTATTTCTGTTCCTGGTTCTGAGTTGGTTTCCACTATCCGTGGTCGTTTCGATACAAACACTTATGAAGTGTTTATGATAGCTAAGCACTTTATGTGCGAATTGTGCATTGCCGCAAGGCTTTCACCATAAATACATATACATATGTGCATGCTTGCATGTGTATTTGAGTGAGTGTATGTGTGTGATTATTTGGCTGTTTCTCTTTTACTATTATGACTCTTAATAATATTTTATGACTCATAGTCGTAGAAGTGTTAAATGTGGGCAGCCAAACTGCTGACATGGATAAATTCGCAATTGCAATAGGGAAGTGGTTGACACAGCGCAGAATTGACTCCATAATTTGACTCCAACATCAATATTTCACAATGTATGTGTTTCGATATTTTTGCGGTACTCATGTACCGAATATTAAATAAGCTTTTTATTTTATTTGTATAAATATTGTAATATGATCACTCATACGCCCGGAATCCCTAAGTTTGGAACTTGAGAATATTTGATTTTGCAGTAGATTGAAATTATTTCTCATTTCGGGAGCAGTGCAATGTGGATTGATCTTTAAGTGTCTGCGTTCATATGAAGTATACATTCAAATTAAATATTTCGTTGTGTTCTTGCAGTGCTGGTTTACATAATTGCGCCTAACCAGGACATAGTTAAATACACATACATTAATGAGTAACAAAAAATTGAAAATATTTGGAGGCATCAAAAAACAATGCACGGTTTTCAAACTTTTACTCATCGTGTATATAAAGTCCTGAACGATATGTGCAGGAAAAATCGTGAGGAGGGAATACTACGATTCTACTTGTGTTATACTTGTGTACCTGTCAGGACATGGTTAACTTTCTTCTTAAAGAAATGCGCAAAACCTGTAGTACCTGAAAGTGGTCGAAAATCATGAACTGGAAGGTACTTCCCAGAAGTCAACTGAAAGATATCCTTCCCATATATAATTGCAGAGACCAAATAAAATAACTTCAACTCATTAAAGAAAGTGAATGACCCACACAAAACATATTTTATATACCAATTGGTCTCTCATTCTCAACAGTTATACGGACTCAAGTAATAATTTTTATAACCATATTTCTGTCTCCTTTGTCTTAAATAGGTCTTTGTAGTAGTGTGGTAAGAATGCTGGTTTAACAATTGTGGGGTTGCAGTTTCCAATCTTGCCCTTAAATAGGTCTTTGTAGTCGTGTAGTAAGAATGCTGGTTTAACAATTGTGGGGTTGCAGTTTCCAATCTTGCCCAGTTTCTTGGTTGCGAAATGCTTATTTCTACTATTGTATCTCTTATCATGAGTTGAAGGCTTTAACTGCAACTTCATATTCCCACAAACCCTACAGACATTATTAATTATGGTGTCATGTATAATAATTACAATAAGCATCATAATACTAATAATAATTTAACAGAAAATTTGTTATAGAAGTTGGTACTAAAGACAGTAATAAATCTGTAGGTAACATGGTCATCATTAATCGGGATTTGTTTGTCACACAAAAGTAGCCTCTAGCCACATTATGCATTCGTAATACAGAATAAGAATGAAACAAAAAGGGATGTAGGAGTATAGCAAAAAGGAGAATCTGTTTTCCTTCTACCGGAATATCAGTAACACCTGCAAAACACTTCGAATTGCTTGAAGTTGATAGCATTCAACTGAAACACACACGATTGATGCCGCTTCGCTTCGAGCGGCATACAAGGATATTCGCAGCTGCTGATTAGGACAATCAAGCACAAGTTTACTGAGCCGTTTTCGTCTAAATAATAAATTAGAACCACAATCAGCCAAATACCACGCACACATCAACATTTGCACAACCGAACGTAAACGCAAACGCAAACACACGCAGCCACATGCACACATACAGATACTTACACATACATACACTCAGCCACGCAGCCACGCAGCCACTCATGCCACCAGCGAGTCAACATGAACACAATTGCATTATACATTCGAGTACATGCACATACAAACTTTCAACACCACACAATGCTGTGGCATCTTTAACGGCTAAGCTTTATTTATTCGACGCAATAAATAATGCTGTCATTTTAGCTGGCGAGGAGGTGTGGTGTTGGAGCCGGTGGTGCAGAGGCGGTGAAAAGTTCGCAAAGCTTTGTCAAAGAATTGCAAAATTTATTGCCTCATGCGTTGTTGCGCTGTTACCGCACTTTCTTTCTGCTGTTACTTTCGCCTCTTTGCTCTCCTCTCTCCGCTCTCCACTCGGTTTGTTAGTTTTGCGTTTAGTGCACTTGGACATGGCTGGTTAGGAATGCTTGAATGTCAAAAATGGCATCAACATGCTGCAGCAGCAGCACCATCAGCAACGGCGGGAGTAAAAGTAAAAACAAAATGAAAAGCAACAGCAAAAATTACTCGTATTTGGAAAGTTTTTTCCCCAGTTTCCTCACTTTTTTGCTGGTGCAATTTTTAATTTATGCATAAGCTTTATTAGCGATGCTGTTTTTCCTCATTTCTCTTGCTTGTTGATTGCTTTTGTCACAGATGTTGTTGTAGCTGTTGTTGCTCGTCACGTTGTTGTTTTACTTAATTTCACTATTCTTTCTATTCGATGTTGTGTTTTTCTTCCTTTGTTCGCCATATTGTACTCTGTGCTTGACGCTCGTTGCTCTTTACCTTTGGCTACGTTGAGATACAGCAAGAAAAGAAACAAGATTGTTTTTGCCTTGGAGGCCAGCCAATTGTGGAATAAATTTGCATATAAAGTGAGTGATTCGCCGGCATTAGCAGGTGATAGCGAAAACAAACAAAAACTTGATGAATTCCGCTTCTAAAGCTTAAGCGCATAATGCAGTTAACAGTGCTCGAGGTTTCCTCTTTGTCTGCTAATGAACATGCTAATAGAGTAGTTATTGTCTTTGCGTAGATTTTCGTTCAATTCACTGAATACGATAATTGCGATGTGTCTGATGTTTCAACATAACAAACAACACAAGGAAGCAAGTTACAGTCCGTACATACGTCTGCAGTTAGCAGATTATGATGTCAGGAATATGCGGAACTTCAACTGAGAGCAATTAGATGCAAAAATTTTGTGACTCATTTCCCTAGGAAATGTTTTGGGACAACACTCACATCACTTACTGCAAAAGCATAATGGAAGCGGAGAAAAGCTTGTTAGTTAGATGGTGGTTGCCTTACGGCACACTGAGGCCAATATTGGGCCACTGTGGTATTCTACTCTAACACGTAATAGTGGATGAATCTGAGCAGAGCTTTTATGTTCACTGAACTTATTATCTTAATGGACTGCCCAGATATATCCATCTGATGTTTGAAACTGAAATATAGCAAATATAAAACAAGCACTCAGCATAACTTGAGTTCCTCCAAAGTGGATTAGATGACTAACATCTTTCGAAAGGACAAAGGTACTCTAAACGCAGATATTTGAGTTATCAGTAACAGAAATGTCGTTTATATCAGAATATAGATTCAAATATCAGAGCTGCATTCTATCTACAATAGTTTCTACATATAAATGCAATACATTTCTTTAATAATATGCTTGGAAGCATACGCTTTCGACCTTCATATAGAGGTGTAACTTCTCTTGAATCCGTCTGCGTATTATCAAATTGTGAGAACAATCTTGGAAGAGAACCTGGACAAAAATGTATTAAAAAATTACATAATTTATTCTTAATTTTTCCTTTCAAATTGTGTTTGATTACTGCAGTTCCGATAATTATTCTATTTTTTGGTGTTGTCTTTTATAAGGGAGTTCTTTTAATATCTCTTGCGTCTTTTTGGGATTTTTTAATTCTGGATCTCATTCTCTTAATAATTATTGGATTCGGATTTGTTTATTTTATGTTTAAATTCATATTCCGTAGAAGCCTGGTCGATAGAGAATCCCTTTATTGGAGGATGGTCACAAGAATAATGTGAAGTGAAATAGTGTATTTGTGGGGGGATAAGTTCACAATGCTAAAAATGCATACAGAGAGTAATAAGCCAGGTTTCATAGGTCGTTCTTGATTTCGACACTCTCAAACCATCCTAAAATATTTTATTTATATGAATTTTAGAAGACATTTTAAGATCATTTAGTATCTCCGCAGTATTCGTTTCCAGCAATTTTAAATTCCAGCTGCACAAATCTTGGCGTTGACGAAGATATGAAACTATATATCCCACAATTATATACAGAAAAGCTTCTGGACCCGTGAGCCTGGAAAACACTTTCGTTTTGCTTTACATAGTCAAATTGCCAACCTCACTCATATTGGTAGTGGACAGAGCTCGTAGTTTCCAGTGCCTGCTGCACTTATACAAAGACCAGTCCACCATATGACCAATGCACTTCACTTAAAATTGCTGTAATTTAATTTAAAATCGAATGGACACTAACTTCATATTCGTATCTAAACAATTTTGCATACATTTTCTACTTACAATGTACTAAAAATTTAGTTCAATTGAGTTAAACTTCTTTCCCCATTTCGCTCTGTATTTGGTTTTTGTTTATTTTGCGAGTGTAACTTCTCGAATGCTTTGGCGCTATTGCATTCACGTAGCAACGATAAAAGGAATTGCCAAAGTTTTTGAAATTTCTTCAACAACTTTTTACAATTGCTGAAATGTGTCCCCATTTAAAATTTTATTCGTTATCTCTCCTCATACCTTTTAACATCCGAAATTGAATTTCTTCTGGCACTGCGCTGACACTTTACTCTATGCAAATTTCATTGACTTTTTGCACAGTTTGTTATTGCTCGCTGACCTCGTCGCTGCTGTCGAATGACCAAATGCAAGTTTTGCTCTTAGCGTCTTGGTAACTTGGAGATAAATGCGCTCGCTGCATGTGTGCAATTCATTTTACTGAACTCTCTCAACATGCCATCGAGAGTGTGACAATTTCAACATTTACTGTTATTTTTGATCCATACTTCCCATAAGCAGGACATTCAGTTGCTTTGTTGTAGAAGAGTGATAAAAAGTAAAGAGGAGTAGGTAAGACACTTTTTAAGATAAGCACTTTTTCAAATGTTATGCAGACGTTGACGTAGAGCAAACAAATTCTATGCAATTCTTTAATATTGGCATGGGATGGAATGACTTACGTCATCCTTGAGTAAAGTGTATCGAACCTAAGTAAGGTGTAACACGTGATAATGCTTGCTGCCAAACTTAAAGGTATTTATTGGTACTTTCGGATGTTTTTTTATATATATTATTTTACATGACGTTAGCAACTGCCTAACTATAGGAAGTTACACCCTAAACGTTGAATATATATACTCTACACCTAATCTAAACCACGGGTTCAACACCCACATTCCTAGTAGAGAGGAATGGTCCGATAAATTAGTGGTCACTGATAGTTCTACTGACATATACACGGATGGCTCCAAACTGCAAACTTGGAATTAAGCTCTCCTATCGTCTCCCTGACCATAGCAGCGTCTTTCAGGCGTAAGTAATGGGCATATTTCAAGCGTCCAAGTGGCTTATTCATAACGAAGTATTCGATGTGAAGCTTGTACTTCACTGCCGCTCCTTCCTAAGCGTCGTCTCGGGTAACTCACAAGTTCATTTATGCTGGGTGCCTGGACATAGTGACATTCTGGGAAACTGCGAGGCCGATGAATTGGCAACAATAGGTACGATGCTCCCTGACATCTCTCCCTCTTTCATTGTAGGTGTCCCACTAGCCACGGTCAAATGGGCCATAAAACATCACTACCTTGAGGCAGCCTAAAGATCCTGGGTAAATGAACATACTTTTAGTGTTGACAGACAAACCTGGAGCACTATTGATACACTGCGTACCCAGCTCTGGCCAGGCGAAGATTAAAATTCTTAGGCTCACCATTCTTCACTACCTTCACCGATCTATCTTCCATAAATATTAAGGACATAGGCCGGTTCATTTCGGAATCACTGTGGTTCCCAAAATTCTAGACGGGGGAGTCGCATCGTCTTAGTGTGGTATCACAATGAGCCATTATATCTGCTTAAGTCCTTAACTCCTACCTACCTACCTACCTTATAATTTGCCATCGATTTTTCAAATACTATTTTCTGGTATATTCGCACAAGTGTCTAAGACCACTACGTTCAGTATAGTTCATAGGTCAAACTGAAGTTAAACATGGACTCGCAATGGTGTCGAATTGTTCTTTAATGGATCTGCTATCCTCTATTTTTCACAACCAGAATGAGTTTTCCAATATTCTTTTATATTATTTTGCAATTATTTGTTATTTTATTGTCACTATCTTTTTTTACTCTTAAATCACGACTGCATTCCATGTCTCATTGGAAACAATTGCCGTGTTGCATGTTTAGTGCCTTCACGCACCATTAATTTTTACTATCTCGTAATTATTTCTTCGTTTGCGGGCGTTTTAATGGCATTTTACGTACAATTGCTCTTACTGATTCTTAATTTATGTTTTTGCTATTGGATATACTCGTATTTTAAAGTGCAATTAAAATTTGCAATATCCAGAAATGTGTTTGGTCACTCTTCTCCAGGAAGCACATAATGTCTATGAACATTTAAATCTCATAAACAATTTCCATTGTTTCTAAAAATGTTCATATGTAGTTGGCATATTAATTTAAGGCTCTTTAGTTCACTACTCAATATTGGACCTTTTAGCAATTATGAAGATATCTTCATTTTCACAGAACCTTTTATGAAGTGTAGCTTGCAGGATACGTGTATATTAGTGAGCGAATATAGGCAAGACCAATTCCGATCCAATTGAAACTATTCCATTGGATTACTTCGCAGTAGTCAGTCCGGCTAGGGTAATCCCATAAGAGCCGAAACTCCGCCATCCTAACCCATTGCGCCGTTGCAATCATTTAAGCCTTCGTACCCCGACAAGGTGACTGCTCTTCACGACATACAATAAAATGCAGCAATGCAAAGTGATTATTTGTTTCCAATTTGAAATTTGAACTATAGAAATAGTTCGAGGATACTTAAGACCATAGACTGCACTTGAAATAGTATTCAATTTTATATTCCCAACTTATCTTTGACTATATTTAGCTCTGTAAAATAATCAAAAATCCATATAATTATTATTAATACGTACTGTATTTGATTGTATAGACAAGGAAAAGTACTTAACGAATTGACACATTGCAGTTGCGACATGTGGACATTTTCCAAACTGACATTAGTGCATATTTAATGATACCTCCTTTTTCAAATCAATAAAATCGCGTTGAGTATAATTACAAATAAAATCCATTCTCGTAGCAATTAAAGGACGACAGTCCAGAGTGTGAGTAACATGACATATGTTTCTATTTACTTCACTGACATACGCAGTAAAGGAACTACTGACGTCACTCAGCCTGTGCATATAATTAAACACACATCACAAAGGACACTGTTCGTGTGGTTAATTGGTAGGAATGTTCCCAAACTTTCCTATACTCAAATGTCAATAATAAATTGAAATTAATGGACACAGCGACAAATCAAACACAAGTAAGATTTCAATAAGTATTATTTTGTGAAGTCAAAACAGTGTTCAAAGCCTTCAACCCTATAATCTAAAATTAGATGGTACTCGTAATTATATGTGATTGAATTTTCTGATATTTCAATAGGATAAAATGTCCACGTTTCAGTCAGTCTGACTTGAATACGTAGTGAGCTCTAGTAATGTGTGTTAAACCCATAGTTCTCCTGAATATAAATGATAGTGCTGCGTGTTTCATACTTAAATAATTTCGATAAATAACTCAAATTATACCTTCTTAAGATTCCTAAGTTAATTGAAGAGACCATTCCTAGAGTCGTTTCGTTGATTCGATTAAATTTTGAACTAACTTGAATACACTAATAATATGTTCGATGTACATCAAATGTTTCCTCTCAGTCGACTCCAAACACATCTGCAAGAACTGCATTCAATCAAAGTCAAAATGGTTCTTCTCCACTAACGAAGAAATTAGTTCTCTTGGCCTCTTCCTTGACTCTTGTTAATATGTGTCTCTGGCGCTCTGCATGATATTTGTTAAATATTAACTATTCTAATTTTGTGTGCTAGTTATGCATGCTGACAATTTCCTTCCGGCAGTGAAGCACAAAGTGTAATTTCCATCTTTCTGGCTTTGGCTTACACGTTTGTGTTTTGAAGGATATTTTCCTGATTTGTCTCTATTGACTAGTGTGAGTTCAGATGGCTCATGTATACGCTGATAATGTCATATGAATTGTGGCGTTGTTGTTTGCCATGTTCCTGCAAGACAGTTGTACGAGCATGTACTTATCAACGTATGTAGTCAAGTGTAGCAAAACTCTGCTTAACTCAAACAATATTTCCATGTCACACTGTTTCATGTTCTTTCATTTGAGGACACAGATCGCTGGTACATTAGCCCTGTACTCTCTGTCTGTGTAATGTTGATATCGCTTCTTATTTTCTCTTATTATGTCCAACACAGAAACGCTTTCTGTCGCCTGTCCTTTATGCCGTTCCCTTAACAATTATAAATTCGCTTTATACTTGTGTTTTTCTTTTCAGCCTGGTGATTAAGTGTGACTCGCTTAACCCGCCTTGTAATTTTCTCTTATTAATTGTAGAACATTACTTACTTTTCTTAGTTCTGACTCCGCAGCCGGTGGCAACGGGGATTTATAAGAAGAACTCAAATACTTCAAGCCCGAGTGTCTGTGCAATTGCTGCATTTATTTCAACTTCACTGGCAGGAGTAATTTCATCACTCGCTAAAGTGCATTGGCTTCGTCCTATCAAAGCCCATCCTGCCACCAATCCATCATGCACTCAAGCTAAAGCCGCACTAAAGCGTTGGCTTTGTGCCGCTCAGACAAATACGATTACAGATTTTCTTGTTACACTTTTAACCAGCTCAGTAAACATGGCGCATTATGCTTGAGCCACCGGCGAGCTGGAAGCAGTTACCTCTGAGCTCACTGCGGCTGCCTGCTACTTGCTGCTAGCTCTACAGCTTTTACTGCACGCTTGTTGGCAGGATTGTATTATTTTAATGAAAGTATTGAAAAGTAAGCGAAGTCACCCACTGTGGTAGGAGAGGCATCCTGCTCGTAGTTCAGTTGAGTGCGGGTAGCTACTTTACGTGTCAGTGATGCATTATGTGGCAGAGATTTTTTGTTTATGCACATGGTCGATGTAGATAAGTGGTTGTGGTTGCTACCATTGCAAGAATTGTAGGATATTGAATGGCAACTACTGTAAATTGTGAGATGTCAATTTTTTTTTACAGAAATGTAGTCTATCCCTATGGTAGGTACCAATCATATTTTAAGATTGGGACAATTTCAACAGAAGCAATGATACAATAATAATTAAACTAGGTCAGAGAAGCAAAATGGAACTATTAAGGAGATATATAGTTATATAAACCCACCATTTTTCGAATATAAATTTTACTCTAAAAAATCCCAGAAAACCATCAGCAAACACAGTCTTACATAGAATGAATGCCATGTGGGAAATGAAAACAATATTTCATTAACCAAGCAGCATGGGTATACATAATAACACAATAACTCTTTCTGTGTTTAGCTTTAGTAGAAGAGCGATATCGATACATCTCTGTATTTAGAAGAAGATTTCCTTGGTCTCCTTGGATGATTTCAATATAACTTATTGTAAGTTACAATTTGTAACTAAAGCGCAATATGACCCTATCTGGACACTTTTTTTCATCATGCCAATTATTATCTTATAACGACAAAATCTTACAACAATTGTTGAATAATAAATTGTTAGATTTCATTGGGTTGGCAATTAAATTGCTGAACATTTCGCTTGAGACATCAAGTCATAATTAATGATTCCCTATTCAAACAGAAAAAATGTGGCTTTAATAAGGTTTCCAGCAAGACCAGTTTTACTAACTCAGAAGACTCAGAGCTACGCTACGATGTCTTTCTGAGTCACTGTCTCCGATACAAAACTCCTCTAATAGAATCTATGTCCACATTGTATCTTAAAGCCTCTTGAAGCCACTATTCAAAAGTTATCAGATTGTGTACTAAGCAAGAGAGAGTCGAAAAACTTTCTGAATTCTTGAACTCAATTAGGATTGAAAAGGTCCCAGTATAAATTCATTGTCAAGGCGGAATATAACATCACGCAATGTGAGAGATGTTGCAACTGAAACCTTTAATACTCAGACTGATATTGAAAATTAAGGTTGTCTGGAGAGATTCAAGGACTGAAGAAATATTTGCAAATCTTTGTTCGTAAATTCACAATATCAAAAATTGTTTCAGTGCTTTTGGTTGTTGTATCATTATCACTCTCATCTGTTAGATAATGCGACCGAAATTTTTTATTTGAACCCTATTCTTCGACCATGTGAAAAGTTTTTGGTACCAGAACTAAAGCTCCAAGAACATCGTTTCCTTTGTTCGTTCGATGGTTTGTGTTTAAAGATGAGGTTCATACGAGTATGTGGCTTAATGATTATGTTAATGGGCAAAAGTCTCGCATATAGGGTTGGATTAAGTCAGAAGCAATAAAAGAGATTCCGACACCTTCGCAAATATTCATAATGCTGGATATGCTGCAACTGTATATATTTGATCCTTTGTTGGGTTTCATTATGTCACCGGTTTATGATAGGGCCTATTGCTGCTTTGGAAGTCAGGGTTCATTAATGCTCTCGAACTGTCCAAACTGACCTTTCTCAAGAAATTTCAAAAAATTTTGGATTAAATAAATTATAAATTTTGAAATAATCTTAAAATGACTACAAAGCTCTATCAGGTTGGAAAGATATTCTTTACATATCGATATCTACTGATTTTCCAATTTTATACTTCTTATCTTTATGGAAATCGTAATTGATTGCCTCGTATTCCTTCTGTTTAAATATGCATGAGAATGAGCATATTAATAAGCTGCGAGTGTTCATCCCTTAAGACAGACACCCTCTCTTTAAGGACGAAAATTAAATTTCTTTTGAAGAAATTTCATTCTAAGACACGCACATTTGACACGCGCAATAAAAGTCTCAACATTTTAGAATTGAAAAAAGAGCTGGAAGACGCCTTGAAGTTTTTTGTACTTTGGTTGCATACTCGTATATCATATTTCCCCATAGGTAGAAGTTGATATGACATATTTTAAATTAACTTTGTGTGGTGCATGTGGGGCAACAGGATACGAATTTAATTACAGACCGTTTTTGAAAAAAATTAAATAATAATTGAAACGTTTATATGTGAGGAGATAAAGTCTGCCTTCATCCTGGAAATAGGCTTATGTTCTGTTTAGTATAGTATAATTTCCGATTATTTTATTTATTTCCACGTATGCCAAGTATAACTTCTCATAAAATATCTCCAATATTTGTGAACATATGTTTCGTTGTATAGAATAGGTTCATGTTTCCATTTCGAAAGATTGCTGGAGTTTACGACCAACTTAGTTGGTGTCTATAACTTTTCGTTTCATTTCGTTATCTGACTCCAATAATAAAGTCAAGGACGAGCATCACATTCAAATGCTGCATTTGAGCTATTACAACACTTGGAAACTCTTTTGAAATTGAATACCATCCTCTTTTTGTCACTCGTATGCCATTTAGCTGACGCTTCGAATGTGTTCTAATTGTTTGCAACCCCCTCGCTCGCTCATTCAATTAACTACCTTTTATAGTACCTTAAAAAGTCGCTGCTGCTCACTCTAAATGTCAGCCAATTCGCTGTTCACTGGCTTCTTGCCTCGAACAAACTCTCGCCGCTCCTTAACGAACCACAATTGTTTGTGATTTATTTAATTGTTTGAAAGTTAGCACAATCACCAGCTTCTCAAGTAGAAGTTTTTTATGTTACATATCCTTATCTAAGGAAAGCCGTACGCACTCACAGAGCGACATACGGACATACACAAACACAGACACACCCACACATACACAAGCATAAACACAGTTACAGGCACACGCTCTCAATGATAAAAAGTTTAAATTAAATGAAAACTTTTTTAACTTCACTTGAAAATGTAATTGAAAACCAGGAAGGAACTTAAACCTTTCTTTGTTTTTTGTCGCTATTGTTTTTGTTTCTGCACATTTCAAGTCACTGCTGTTGCTTGTGTGTATGTGTTTGTGCCTTGCGTCTCACTGTGTGCCTTGGTGTATTTTTTGGCGACAGCGCATACCATTCCAGAGTTTGCTCACACAAAAGTTAGCAGAAGTGACAGAGTATTTTCAGAGAAATTAAGCATTTCAGATTTGTTCGAGTTTGCTCTCCTATATCTGCACTTGTCTTGAGGGGTGTTCTTGGAGCTCCATCGTTTACCTTTGATGGAATTTATGATTTAGCAAATTTAAGTTCATAATATTTAAATCCTCAGCTGTGCAGTAAAGCGAATTTTCAGCGCATTTCCTTGACTGCCTCAAGCCTCAGGTCACACACGTGCAACTTAAATGTTTTATCTAACGAACAACGCTTCCACATCACTTCAAATGAATTCGCTTCACTTTTTATGCTATCTTCAACGTTTGCAAATTGATCCATTTGACGCAATCTTGTTGCAGAAGCTATTCAAAAACAATAAGCTCCTCAGTTGCGAGCTCCATGGCCCCCTTTTTTGCGCACACACACTCTGCGCGCGACTGCCTGCAATTTTGTATGTTGGCACTTATGTGCGCCGTAAGCCACCATTTTTTATTCACACCAAGAGCTCCTTTCGTCATCGCAGCGTGCCACGGCATACAACTGCTAGCTCGCTCGCTTACTTGCTCCTCTACGCTGACTTGATTGGGGGCTTTAAGTTATTTTCGCTTTTAAGGCATTCTTTTTGCCCTTGTTGCGTTTGTTGTCCTTTTTTTTGTTGCTGCTGCTGCTGCTGCTACCAGTTGTTTTTTCGGCAACCACTTTGTAGTTCCCTCCCTTTACCACAACTTGCCTGAACTGCAGTAAACTTTCATTGTGCGTTTTGACAGTTCTGCCTCTTGGCAATTTATGAGGCATTTTAACTCTGTCAGGGAGGGAGAGAAAAATGAAAACTGTTAAAGCACCATAAAAAAAGCAAAACAGAACTGCAAATTTGCTCAGAGGAGAAATTAAAATTGTTTTCCTTTGGGAAAGAACAGAATTTGTTGTAATATAAGAAGAGGAAAATGGAGCGGAATTAATTAATCATTATAATATCGACGGGAAGTTTGATCAGCGATTATCTTTTTGGTGACAGTAGACTATATATAACGAATGCATCATTAATATTCATTTCAAAAATGCATACAGAGCTTGAGTACCTTAATTTTGGAAGTTATTCATCATACGTGTTCATTTAGTTGTTTATATTGGAGGCAGTTTCCGGCTTCTACGAATTTGATGAACAAGCTCCAATTCTCTCTATAAAATATAACACATTTTCTAAGTGACATAAGAAGCGTAGTTCACCTTAAAGAATATAATATTTATGTACTGTAAGCCCTCGGACTGTGGGTTCTTACCCTTTATAACAGCCTCTATTGATATTAAAGAAACTATAAAACATTTTCCGATTCCCTAATAATATATAGGAATATATTTAATGACGTCAGTAATCACGGGGTTTATATGGGTTACTTGAGATGGTGTCTACTATGAAGAATTTAAAAAATTTTGCAATCTGTTAATCTGTTATTAATTTCGGAGGAGTCGGTGTATTTAATGAACCAGTTTATGTATAGGGTGAAGTGTGGCCAGGCGGTGAGATATGTAGGATTAGAAGTGGACAGTTGAGGCTACAGATTAAGCCGATTGTTGGTTCCTTCTGTTTATTACATGCGTGCTCGTAGTAGATTAAATTTGATTATATCCATTGAAATATGTTTGAATCGAGGTTTGAGAATCCATTCACCGTAATCTGACTTTCATTGTTTTTTTTATGTCACGGGCCTGTTACCATAACACTTTAGGTGACTATGAGCAATGATTTTTGTATATTTTCTGACATTGATAGAATTTTTGGGACGTGGACGTGTTTTGAGGCTTGATCTACTAATTTAGTGCTCTCAATTAAAACATGACCTGGAGTCTAGATTTGTACAATCAGAGTGTGTTACGGATTATATGAAAGTAGTTCTCGAATTGATTCATTTCATTTGGGAGTCACAAACAATACTACTCCAAATTGCAAACTATGTTACTCTTCTTTTTTGTTGTGGTATCTTATTATTATTACTCTAGCAATATTCGTCAAGCAATTTCACCACTCTGACTTGATCATTATTATCAATCATAATTTCTATTCACATGCGTTTGCCAGGTGACAACTTCATCAATTTAGATAATTTTTTTCTCTTTGCATTTAAGTATGAAATCAATTGCCTCTTAATCAGCCTATTTTCTTAAGTTAGGCTATCTTCTAAATTTGTCAACTATTTCTTAAGTTGCACTATAAAACAAGTGTTTTTGCTTTACATGACTCAATAAAGTGAGCCAATCTATGAGCACAATGTTATTTTCGTAACAATATTTTACAAAATTTCGACCTACTTTCGATATGTAATGGTGTTGTTTTATAGAAGTTATGAATATTCGCTTGGTAATAAAAAACTATAACATTAAATAGTCCTGTAAAAGCTTTGTAAGTGAAAATTCAAATAGTGAATGATGACTTGACTTACTATACCACATTTTATTACGCCCGCCCCCACTACATAGAGCAGCCCACGCTAGCTTGAACACACTCGTTTGCATACTTGTTTAAATATCCAATGCAGCACCGGAAATTAAATCCTTACACATATGTATAACATCCTGAATGTCATGCCGTTTGCCTTGTCCGAGAGAGAGAGAGAGAGAGTCTTTCATTGTGCTCAATAACTTTGTGAAAGTTTCATGTCGCTGGGTGGCAATAAATCAACTATTTACCAGCTCAGTAAATTGTATTTGCATTTTGCTCTACTGGCCGACATCCGTAGCTGGTATTGTATTCTAGCACGCTCTAGAAACACATATGCAATTGCGTTTGAACATGTTTGTGCGTGTGTGGATGTGTGTGTGTGTGATAAAGTATGCCCAAGCGTACGTCCGCTTTATTGCTTTTTAATTAATTGTGGTCTCAAACTTATTTCCATTTTGATTTGTTACAATTTGACATTTTAAGATGTTTTCTTTATAGACCTTCTCTCTTCAGGGCAGCTGAAATTTATCTCCTTTTTAAAGTTTTCACATTTTGCTCAAAGCACGGAAACGAAAAATATTTGAAGAGAGATTCCTTGCGAATACCCAAAATAAGTGCTTAAAATACGCCCTTTTGAAATAGTGCCCCAATTCATTTTAACCATAGCAATTGGCTTTATAGTCTCAGCCACAAAGGTAAATGAATTAATGCTAATAAATACAATACCCACAATATCTCACGTAACATGCGGCATGCGGTGTGTGGCAGGCTGATGCTTCAGGTAAATTCCGCCCTTTTTGGGGCAAAATTAAGTTAAACGGAAGCACAACAGAACCGACACAAGCATTGAGCAGTTAATGCCGGATAGCAGAGAAAGCCCAAATACCACAAAGAAGTTCCAGAAGGAACAGCACACACACACTCACACTTATGCCAGTATGCAATACAGTGACAAATAAGAAAAGGATGTGTAAAAGGATCTTCCAAATGTTGAACAAAAGGTGTGGCAATGAATTAAGTTGGGAAATAGTTATTACTAATATGATGCACACACATGCACACATAAAGGGGAGAATTCTGTCAGTATAAGAAACACGACCGGAAGGAGGTGTGTGCGGTACATATTTGTGGGGCTGTACAAAGAAACCGGAGTGATGTTTATTTATTTTCAAGCTGAAGTTGTAAACTTTTAAGGTTACAAATTTGAAATTGATGCTTTGGATGATTAGAGGGTACCAAGCAGAGGATGCTCCGCTTTTAACGATATCCTTTCGTTTGCAAGAAAGTACGAGTACACAAGGAAAGTGGAAATTTGTGTGATGTTCTAGTAATTTGCATATTTCAGTACTCCTTATGGCCAAATATGAGAGTATGGTGATCAAATTGAACGTATAAGAAAAGTGATCTATAATTGTGGATCCTTAGGATAGCCAAAGATGAAAATGCCCATTTACCGATTGTTGCATGTTCTAGTAATTTGCATATTTCAGTACTCCTTATCGCAAAATATGAGAGTATGGTGATCAAATTGAACGTATAAGAAAAGTGATCTATAATTGTGGATCCTTAGGATAGCCAAAGATGAAAATGCCCGTTTACCGATTGTTGCATAAGTATTTTTGGCACATGAAGCAATTTTACGGGCACTTTATATTACTATAAATATTAGTCAATGCGTAACTCCACGCAAAATTCAGGCGAACTATATTGCTAATAGTCCCAGAACATTTTATATATTTGTAAACCCATATCAAATGAAGATTTAACGATAAGGTTTGAGCGGGTTAAAGGGTTTCTAATCTCTCTGTATGCATTTTAAGTATTTCTCGTCAAAAATATCTCTATATTTTATGTCTCGTATATTTATATAATTTTAAAATAAAGCGTTCTCTCTAAAAATCAAAATATGCCTTGTTAAAAAAAAATACAAAGTCCTGATTACTGCTCACAGGAAATAATTTGAACATTGCTAGCAGTGGAAAATGCAGTAATCCACAAAAATGTATACAAAAATCAAGTTACAACTTTAAGAAGGAGCACGTCACGGAGCAGGATGCTAGTATACAAGTACAGTGTTGATTTTGGTGGAGGGATAAGAGCTGCTACGGATGCTTGCCTTCCCTGTAAGTGCATTCTGGAAAGCGTCTAGGAAAGGGGGTGGATATGCTTCCTTTTGAGGCAGCATATTGTTGTGCAACTGATTAAATGGTGGCGCACAGTTGTAATTGTTGTTGCTTTATTGTTCTATGTGCTGTTTTCAGTGGCTTCGCATCTCTATTGTTGCTTGTTTATAAATACTGCTGTTTTTCTTGGCACTGATGTTGACGTCGTGTGGCTTTGGTTTTAGTTGGTTGTTTGGTTGGTTGGGGAAAATGTGATTTAGTAGTTGATAATAAATTTCAAACTTCGGTTTTTTGAGTTGATTGTTTTAAATATTTCGAACGTCGAATAAAGGATTCATGAAATTGTAACAGCAGCTTTAATTAAATTCTTTTGTGTGGTACATGTGGTATTTTAGTTGGTTGCAGAAGGCAACTGTTGTGGCTTATCCATTCCCTATCATAATATAATAGTGTTACCTTCATACTATCCAAATTATTGAACTGAAGAACGAATTTACTTTCAATCAAGTACATATCTCCTAGGATTTTTATTCATTTACTCAGCATAATAATCACGAGTTGCATTAGAAATTAATGGGTTCCATAGTGTATCAACCTAGAGTTGAAGTGGAAGACTCTAGATTTCCTATGAATCCTGGGCCACCCGTTTTCTCCAGAGTGAATACGGAAAAACAAATAGTTATTTTACGAGGAATTAACTTATAGCAATATATTGACTTTACCTTGGTTGTATCGTTTAAGTGGTTGTTAGTACCACGAACACAATTAGCGCTTGTGCGCCAATTTCTTGCCAGTTCCGCAGTCACCGCAGGTGTCTAAACGGAATACGCATTGGTGCGTGTTATAACCATTCCTTCTAGTTCCGATAGTTAAGCAGCTCGTTGCTTGATTCGGATACGTCATTTGCAGAGGAAGTGATTTCAGATATCTTTTTCCTCTGGTTGTTTATAGTTTCTCTGGTAGAAATTGTGAGGGCTGCTTGGACGCCGATAGACCAGAAACCGGTTGTGACTAACATACGTCTTGATAGATCCAGTCGGTTTTTCTTTATCAGTTGTTTTCTTCCAATTAAAATTTGTCCAAAATGCTTTGCTGAAAACAATTCCTCTAGTATGAGTACTCTAATGTAAAGATGGTTATAGCTCATACTTAATGATTGTTTAGGTGCCTGGCATCATCCAGCCTGGCCTATGAGCATGATGGAAATGGAATAAGGAATATCAATTTTATAGAAGGAAGTTTTGTAACGAGTTTATATATATAGAAAATTAAGCATAAAGAAGAACTATATATTGGCCAGAGCATCTTCTGTCCACAAAAGTGTCGAGGGGAAAGAAAGGTAAATATCAAATTTTTCTACTATAATGTATGATTAAAAAAAGATGTTTTGTTATATTTTTTATTATTTTATTTTTCTGTATTTCCCCACTCAAAACGAGCATTTGATTTCCGTGCTGAACGATATGAGTGGTCTAAATAGATGAACGTGTTTAACGAGCTGAACGAGCTAAACAAGCTGAAGAAGCTGAACGAACCGAATTGGTTCAATTACACTCACGTCCATCGGAACTATTGTTGCTTATCGCACCATTCGAAAGGAATTTAGGCAAAAATGCTCTCGACGGGATTTAATTTCGCATTACATTCTGGAATTGAAAAAATTATTAACAAAAAGCATAATCAATTTTAAATAAATAATATTCACTTATTTACTCTATAACAAAACTGAAAGAATTATGCAATAGGCCAAAATAAGGACTAATTGCCTGATAACATTTGACATTTTTGAACTGAAATAATAAGAACAACAAAGCCAATTTAAGTTAATTGAACAATAAAAAATCGATACTGACAATTTTATAAACATTTCTTCATCGAAGCTAAATCTGAAACTTTTTCAAAGCAATCAATTCAATATCAGAAGAATAAACTAAAGTGAATAACTATGCAGGTGTATCAAATTAAATTGTGCAGAAGTTGTAATCCCGCCATCGATATGAATGTACTTAAGGCATACGAATATTATCGTAACTGTTCCATTCTTGATGATTTTTTAAACATATTTATTTGTTAACTTGTTATAACCTTCAGGCCTTTGTAGAATATTCCTTCCATTTAATTTGGTGTTGGGCTTATTTCACTTCATTAAAGGGTGTGTGGAGAAAATTTTATCTGAGGGTTATGCGAATGAAAAATACTGAAAAAAACAGCTTCTGTGAAAGTTGAGAAGTACATTTATGCATTATTTATGACAGAGGGTAAAACTAAAGTAATGGCAAGGACTTGACAAAAATATACGAAAGAGAGACAGACACTATACTCCAATCCGCATATTTTTGGTTTCAGCTGAAAGAAGTAGCGAGGCATCCATTGGGATGAAGGAATGGTTTGTAGGTCAAACACTCCTTCTCTTAATTTTGTATTCTAGTCTTTATCTACACGAATACAAAACATCACTGATGTGGTGCATACATAAAATTCATTGCTGAATAATTCTTCACTTAAATCAATATTTTAGAAAGTGTTCTCTTTGTTTTCTGTGCTATAAGTATATACCCTGTATGTATTTAAGTATGCAATTTCAAAAGGGAGCTCAGGACATATTCAACTTTTAACGACTATCGACATATTGAACTTTTAACAAATTAGAAAATACATTGCCAACATTTGTTATTCGAGACAGAACAATAACGAATCCATTTCTGTAAACTTTAATATGTATAGGGAAGAGACTGACATATTCCAATTGAAAAATCAGAACTTGAAGCTGTATTTAAGATCAATTAAGTAAGTGATACATGTCGAAAATAACTTCTAATAATAGTCAACACTTGAGCACTGAAGCTGATTTATTCTTATTAATAATCCTTATGAAGAGTAATTAAACACTATTAAACTAGCGATCACAAGCATTTTCGAAACGCCTTGGGCACAGTACAAGCAGGTATTACGACATTTACTGTATAAGCCCTGGGCACCACCTACACTATAGTCAAGACACACACACATCAGTCACGGCTACAATTCAACATCGTTGCTGTTGACAGGCGATAAACGTTTCGCTTTGAAAGCGGAAACTTTGCCGCAAGCAAGTTTTGTGTCTGCATGTACGCCTGTGTTTTACAAACGAAAACACACGCCAAGTAGTCTGTCGTCTACAAACTCAATCCTTTATGCCTTTACCCTTCACACGAACTCATTCAAAGCCACCGCAATAATTGACACAAATTGAAAAATGTCAATTTGCAGTAAATGCCAATTGATTTTTCAAAATTGCAAACCATAGCATACTCGAGTAGTGTCTGACAGCCTTAGACAGAAACGCAAACATAAATCCCATACTCTTTTGCCAGCCTCCCACTCTAGAGTGGTTTTTTATTAACATACGAAACGGAGGAAAAATTGCCGACTTTTGTGTTACGTTCCCACTGATTGAGTAAGCATTGCGAACACTCAATTTTAATATAACCATACACAACATACACACACAAACATACACACACACACACACACACACACACACACACACACACACAAAACATACTTGTAAACACTTGCGCAAAGGATTAGTAAATTGTCAAATGAAAAGTGATTGATAGGCCTGTTTGTGTGTTATGTTGAAAAGGACATGCGTAGACTTAAAATGAATCTGTTTGTGTCCAAAACAAAATGAAAGCTCGGAAAAGTAATCAAAACGGAGAAAGTAGCAAAGAAACAAGGATGCGACGGCGGATATTAATAGTTCCATTGAAGTGGAGAAGTTTAGAATACATAGTGACACATTTGGGTGATGAAACCCCATATGAATTGAGAGAGAGCAGAAAAATTCCTCAACTGAAAAGTGATTGGAGGCAATCGGCAAGTAAAGTGCAAGTAATGTGTTGGTACTGAAATGGAGAAATTCAAGAGGTAGATTTCTTTATAATAACTTATTCAGTGCTTTAGTATTTCCGAATCAGTTTGCCGCCTTTAACGGTTGAGATCCTCTTAAGCAAGAGTTTCGCACTACATGATTTCTATTGAACATAATTCCAAGTACTATAATTTTGTGTTTGGAATATCTCATGTCTCCTAGGGAATGTGTAATCGTAGCTGTATGGCTTTTTTCTTTGGCTCTAGAAAAAAACTCAGTGACTCATACTATCTGTGCAAAGGAGATAATCTAAGATGAGACATTTAATATTCTTTATATGGTGATCATGAACAAATCCTAAGTTAACATTAGAGTCGAAGTTAATGTTTGGTAAGTTTATTACCACGCTAATATACACACTAAATTATGCATTCTTTGTGAGTTTCACTGAGGCTTCGGAAACCGAATCACTGTACAAATCCTTAGGAGAAGAGGCACTGAAACAACAGCTTATACAAGTTGAATCTTTAAGTAAGAATCCCATTTGAAGTAATTTGACGAATTTTTGTTGAAGAGTCGAAATACCCAGTAATCATTATAAATTTTAATCCTTTCCTAAGGTTAGCCCAGAAAATGCAGCACTCTAAAGCAAACTATAATTTGATGTAAATTGATCACACTTTCCATCTTTATTTCAGAGACCTGTTTTAGACGGCAACGCAAAAGGTCTCTTTCGTATTTGTCCAATGAAAGTACATAGAAAATTTCTATTAAATCAATCCAATTATTCTCGCACTGTGAATTTTGGAAACCTGAAGCATTGGCTCAATTATTACTATTTGTTTTTGTTTCCGTTGCCAACGGAATATTCTAAGGCAACTGTGCTTACGGAGATTGTACTGCTTGCTGTGTAACTTCAAGTTCTGTGCCAAAAAAATGTGTTTTTCTTCCTGACGACCGTTCATTTGGACGTTTTATCTCTGTTGTGCTTTGTCATTCGAGCAGCCCTGCAGTTGGAAGCACAAACAATTTGCATGTTGTTGATTAGATTTCAAAATAATGCTCAACATTTGCTGCTCTTATACAAATTGGTCCTTGAGAAAATTTTCTAATTTGGCCAATTTGTATACAATTTTTGTACATTTGTGGTCAATTTGTCGTATGTTTATGACAAATGCCATTGTCAACTGGAGTGCTTTTATTTCAAACATTTTGTGTGAGCGGCACAGGAAGTTAGAGGGAAGTCCTTGCAATTGATTTCTTTTACAGTTGGTTCAATTTTATTTTTAATGTCAAGCAACTTAATTGGAATACTCTCTACAAATAGGTATGGGGAAATTGCAGCCTCGAATTGAATAGTTTCAACAGACAAAAAGCAAGGATATTTTAGTAAAACTTGTATTTAAAATAGACAGAAACAGAGTTAATTAATTAATGTTTATTTATTTTTTAATGGATATAAATGCCTTTTCTATATGCGTTGGGCAAGTTTCGTAATATGCTTTATTTGAGTATTCCATTATTCCTTCAGCACATAGGTGAATAGGTGGTCAATGTATCACTGTGCTGTGCCAGTATATCAATATTATAGAGGATGAAACAAATGTTCGTACGATGCAAAGGACATCAAAGGAAGCGCTTAAAGGTAGATGCTGATTCTATGTAATGAAGGAACTCCCAATGAAATTATGCTGAAATATAATGATATAAACGTCACTATCTAAAACTTTCAACAACAACAACAACAACAAAAAACCAACGGTCTCACACAGAAGTTGGACTCTATTTCATAACTGAATGAAAATATTGTTAGAATATCTTTGAATATAATTCTCATATTAAAATTCTACCCCACTCTGTCACACAGAGAACCATTGATACCATATCGCTTAATACTACACTTAAGTTACCACCTCTTCACACTGTTAGTATAAACTGCGCGCCATGGCCTCGTTAGAATATATCTATCTGGGTGTACTCTTACACAGATTGTGCGCAAGTTGGCACGGTAACAGGGGTCAACATTCTTCCAGAACTCTCTATGGAAAATTCTATATGACAATTCGAATTAGGGAAACAATTTTAATGGCTAGACATCGGATTATATGCACTAACAATGAGCCAAATTATGCATTCAAATATGCTCTAAAAATTCCGAAATATGCACTAAAACTGCCAAAATATGCACAATCAAGAAATCATTTTGATTTTTATTTTTATATATTTCAATAATACAAACATTGCAAATACAGGAAGATAATCTTAAAATTACGCACAGTTCTTGTGACAATATACTATCAAGTATTTTTCTAAAGTTTCGAGAGCAAATTTTTGACGTTTGTAACCTAATTTAAATTTATTAGCCGTAAACGATTTCGCTACGTCAACTGACGTCATTGGACAAAATTTAAATATTTGGCGCCATTTCTGAAGATATCCGTTTAGGCGGGGTTTGACCTGTGCCGTTGAATTAGGCATTAATGTTCTTAATGTCTTCAAGACTCGGGATTTTAAGCAAAATATCGTCTAACTTCACGATGATTCTAAAAACACTTTCTTTGTACACGAAATAAATTTCTCTTCTGCAAGGCGATGAAACCTGTGAGCTAAGTAGGTGATCTACAAAAAATTTGGATAAAAAACTTGCCAGGGTTATCAGGGATAACTTGGCCAGGTTTCATCATTTATGGTGCAGCTTCGGAAACAAAGTTACGAATTTTTTCTTCCACAGAAGAAATGGAACCAAAGATTTAAAGGAAACATTTATGAAACGTGTAATAGTTGAATGGGCTGTTTTTCTAGCCCATTACAAGCAACCAAGTGGGGAGTAGAGGGTTCCTTTGTTAATTTTCCAAATATTAAATTCGGTATACGAGTATATCGTCCACATGAATCTGTTTTTTCATCAGCTGATAATCAGAGTAAATTGTTCCCCAGATACGCACGAATTTCACTTAAGACGTCTTATGGATAGCGGAGAGGTAGTTTTTTCGAATCGTAGATTCTGCAGGAAGTAGCTCTTTTGTCCTGGCATACATTGTTATTTAGTTGATGAAACGGAATATTACAAGCAACAAAAAAGTCACATAAATATTTATTAAATGCTGTTTTCATTATAGAATCTGAAAGCATAACTCGGGTGAGCAGTTGTTGGCGTCTTGTTAAAGGTTTGTTTGATGCTAGTTTCGGAAATTTATCTTTGCACGCGACTGCACACGTGATGATGCTTCTAAAGGCCTGTTTCGTTTTTTGAGAAAGAAAGGCGAGGAATGCTTAAAACATCAACATCATTCGCTTTCTGCTTATAGATAAATTCCTTAACAATAACCCCATTTGGATAAAAGTTCTTATCAATCATTTTCATACGCCAGCTGTAATTTTAAAGGAAGCTATTTTCCGCTCGTAGCTGAACATGAAAACAGAAAAATCAGTTGATTCCTTCTTAGATCTGATAAAGGAATTTATGTCGTCCACTGATGTTTCAGAAGAAAGTCTGGAAATAAATACAGCCTTTCTTGGAGGGACTACCTCTAACTGCCTGGGTAAGTTTGGAGCAGAGGCAACAAATGCGACAGAAGTTACAGGGGATGGCTCCAGAGCACTAGATTGGGGAGGTGTAGCTTCACTGACCAGTATACCAGGACTCTGTAAGAAGGTTGGAGTGCTTGGCAGATTATCTATCTCTGGGGGAATAATTGTGTTGAAGCAACATTCCGTTTGGCCGATGACTTGGTTAAGGGTTTTTTTTCTTTTTAGAGATTGGCGAAGACCCATCAACACCTTTTCGTAACGCAAGAATTTAGCTAAAAGGGAGGACACCCCAATTCCCATCTCAGAAAATGCCTCTTTTGTTCGGCGAAACAATTTAACAAGTTCAACATCCGTGGAACTGCACTTCGCACAAGCCCAACGGAGGTCCTTTCCCTCATTAAGATTGTCATACACTCTTGCGGAAAGACCAGCGCATTTAATATGCGCTGACACATCGCATAACCAACATTAGACAAAAGAGACAGCTGAGTATCTTCATTAATTGAACAATTAAATAAGCAATAATTTTTACAATTTTTACAGAACACAGCTACTGAATGATACTCGAAACAAACAAAATGAAGTTAGAAATAATTATTTAAAGATAGAGCTACACAAGCAGCAAAAACAACACTGCAAAAAAATAACAGGAGCAACATTGTTGAATCGAAGCGCTGCAAAAACAATCTGATAAAGAAGTACATACATACATACATATGTATGTCAAAAAAAAATACGAGTTTTGTCCGGATGTTGCAGGATGTTCAAAGCTCGTCCTGGATTTCCTCCCGTAGGCTGTTGGAACCAAATCATTGGTCCCAGAATGGTCTTGGGTCGGTGGTATTTTAGAATGGTTGCGCTTTGCAGCTGCCTGAGTCCGCTTATACTTACGTCTGGTCAGCGGTCTTTAGCAGGAGCGTAAATGAACACACAGCTCACTTCTTCTTAAGACACAAGAATCAAGAGTCCCTTTATTCACTACTACTAGTCTTATTTATAGTTCTTAATATTAAGTCACTTGCATTCTTCCTTGTGTAGGTGTCGTATTTTCCTGGTGCTTCAATTGCGCAATTGATGGCCAATCAACAAATTGTGGTTAGTGACTGACCTAATTATTATAAAAGGCAGATAGTGCTTTTTATGAGTTGTTACGAACACCCCTAACTATGATGCAGTGTGGTGGCCGCGGCTAGCTCGTAGCAACGATCGTGGTCCTCAACCCGCCACATGCATCGGGTGGGGCAACACTACAGAACAAAAAAAAAAACATCCAACTCACCATTTTTTTTTGCTTTCAGCCGGGCATCCTCCTCCTCGATGACAAGCCCGCTCCATAATCTCCGCCTTAGCCTAACAAATTGAAACGTGATAGCACAGTGAATGTGATTGCATACTTTCAGGATCCCAACTGAGTTTGGGAATGAGTACCCCTGTGGGTCAAGATGCGAACTATTCGAATAAAAGCTTATTCAAGAACCATCTGTCGGTAATATCAAAAAGAATATTCTCGACTTCTGTCGAAGTGGATACAAACCTCTAGAAAATACGAGAATACCGTGGAATTTTCTACTCCAACCATTCGAAAACTATAAAAGCGACAAGACTGTTCAAAGTCGAACGCAGTAGATCAGAGACCGTAACAGTGTGTACATCTAGCATTTTATTCGAAGCAGCAGATTAGCAGTATTTGTAATTGTGTAAAGTGATGAAATTCATTGTGAAATATAGTACAAATTGTAAAGAAGTAAACTTTAAACCTAACGTTAAATGTGTAAATAGCAATAGTTAAATAAAGTTAGTTATTTTAATTTAACCAGCGATTGTTTGATTACTACACAATCCAGTGGTACGAGTCCGAGTACAGAAAGTTAGAGAAATTGTCAGGAGGGCAATTTTGTAACAGAGTAAATTGTCAAGAGGGCAATTTCGTAACAATATTAATATACAAATATGTTTACTTTTACAAACTACTCCACATCTTACTTTTATATTTAAATATCTTAAATAAGGTTTTTATAATTAAATAACTTAATTATCTTTGCTTGATGAGGCGGGCGGCTGCTTCCTTTTCCCTTCCCTTTCCCAATAACGAATGTTGTTGTACTACTCACCAAATTCTGCCTCTTTAGTCTTTTTTAAACAAAAACTAATTTGAAATCGTCTCCTTGATATTTTTTCTGATTTTTTGATGAATTCCACATTTTATTGTAAAAACATAATTTCACTTATAGGAAATATTTCACTTTTGTTACATGTCTGCAGTTTATCTTTTACGAGGCGCACCATATATATCTTTTTTTAAATTTAAGTTTCAATTTAACTCTCCTTCTCATATCACAACTATTCCTTCATTTCCGTAATTTTTTCTCCCGCTCCAAACATATAACCGACAAATTATTCAAACTTAACAGTGGCCGTTTTTTTCCTACCACCGCCTTAAATGACTTTTAGCTTTTCTACAAAAAACCATTCCTTTCCCAATTTCTTGGCCTCCTCCGCTATTCCATCATTGACCGTTTCAGCGGTCAAGCCGGTCAGTCAGCTCACTTTTGAATTTTGACTAGTCTGAGGCAGCGCCATCTCTACCTCAAAATCGTCACTACGTTTTTGACTGGCCGCATTCACAACAAAAGCGGACAAGTGGAAGCCAGAAAAAGAAGGGGGGAAGCAAAACAGAAACGAACAAAAATAAAGACGGTGGCGACTAAAAACGATCGCAACAGGGATATTTCACATAGGTAATTGCTAAATTCTGACACATTTAAAGTTTACATAATGTCTTATTACTAATTTAATTATTTTCACCCTAAAACTATGTGTATGAATAATTAATTATAATTTACGTGCCGAATTTTTAACAATAACTACACTATGTGTAGTGTCTTCTAGGGGCTAATTAAGAGATTGAAGGCAGTGGCACCTAATTAGACATTGGGCGTCAGGGACAGACTTATGTTCTTGACAGCGCGTGTGCCTGCTTTTCATAAAGTTTATTTGGAAATATTCATAAAGATAAAAAATGCACATAAGGCTGCAACAATATTAGAAAAGCTTCCAATTCAATTTCAGCTAGTTTACTTTTCATGTTTGCTTGGCAAGTGCGCATTTTTCAGTTTTCTTGTTTTCAACCATATTCAGTAATTACATTATAAAATAAATATTAAATTTAAAAACAAAATGAATAAAACAGATATACAAGCAATAGAAAAAGTTTAAAACATATGTTTTCTTTGGCAAAATTCATAGTTCGCTTTCAATTTCATTTCGTTCATTCCGTCTCATGGTATTACAATTTAAACATATTTAGAATGAAGTTGGTCAGAACAGCACCACCATAAAAATATGAAAAGTTTCTCTTTCTTTCTTTCACTGTAGTGCTGGTGCTGGGTCTGACCCAATTTGCTATGTAAGTCGAACCGTTTTCTAAAGGTACCCAGTGATATCCCAACATAGTAAAACGTAATGACGTCTACCGTCAGATACTCTATCCTCGTTGTATTACCACTCCTGGTTTGCAGTGTTGTGAGCGTGCACAAACCTTTTAGTGGGAAGGCGGTGTTTTACAATATAGGATTCAAAATATTGATTCCAGATGAGAACTACGAAGCAGTTAGTTTTTCTTATTCTCTGCATTACTTTGAATTCACTAAATATTTCAAATTGGAAAAGGTAAACGACGGTTCGGTCTGGATATACAAAAATTGTGTCGAAAAATTAAAGTTCGGCGATAAATTGTCAACCTCGGTTATATATAAAACTGATACAAAAGTAATAACTTTAGTAAGGAAGGTTTTCGTTACTAAGATTGCGCCCATTGACGGAGGTGTTTGTCGCTGATTAAAATAAACTGAAAACTAAGATTTGGGGATGATATGATTATAGAAAATTTGGATGGAAAAGATGTTGAACCAATTCTAACCCTAACCAAACGAAAGGACCAATGTGTAGTTTAACTAAATTTTTTAATGCTAATTAACAGTGTTCTCATGCGAATTTTTTATTAGAATTATTTTAAATAAAAGAATATTATCAAAAAGTTGCAAGTGTACAATTATTTCAAAAGTTTTGTGCCATCACAGGACCCTGCTCATGATGGAGTTCCGATTCCTTAAGTAATACGATCTCGATTATCTATATCTATATATATATATATATATATATATATATATATATATATATATATATATATATATATATATATATATATATATGTATATATATACTCGTATATATACGAAAAAATCAAATAAGACTGGTCCAAAATCTGGACCCGTTAAAACGATCGATTAACACGTCATTAGAGTCAAGTTTATTAGAAAATCCGCGGTAGTGCCATCAATATGAAAAATGTTTATACAAATAAATAATCAAATCAATTTGTATGTGCATTTAAAAGGTCTGCTTCGTGGGTATCCAGGCTATTCTGGGTGTCCTGGGCGCACGGATTCAAATTCCAACCAACGTTTATTCTATTGCACTACAATATAATGGTCTCCAACTTCCCACATTGTGGGAGGCACTGCATCGATGTGATCCTTTCCAAATGGAGAATTCGATGTCGCCACGAATTGCAATTTTATAATTCTGTTACTTCAGTATTCCAACAGCTGTGCATAAATCTGAATGTCATTGAATTGATTCACATTTAATATACTGGAAGATGGAGTTTTGACAGGATATGTTTATATCTCTTTTTCCTATGCAGAAATGTTCCGATAGCAGAACTTTCGATAATGATCAACAAAGGTGAATTAAGAAATGTGTTCCGATTGACACAGGATATATAAAAACAGGACATACGCTACAAAAGTATAATAGAATGTCTGAAGGATTTGTAGATGGCGGCTCGGATCTTTTCGGTTCCAGTAAATTTCTCCTCTGCACAAATCAATCAAAGGTAAGTTCATTACTGTAAATGTTCTTTCCAATTATCGGTAGGATTTTAGGTAAAAGAAAAATTAAAATAAAAACAATAAAGAAAATATTTACAAAAATATTTTTTTTTTATTATTTTATTAAATATCAAATGAATTTTTTTTAAATAATAATAATGTAAGTCAATCAGTAATCGTAAAATCCAGTTTTATGAAAGTATTTCTCTACGAATTTGTTGAATGTAAAAAAATAAGAAATACTTTCATAAAATTGAATTGGGCGACTTCTGATTTACTCACACAAAATACGGAACAAGGACATGTCTGAAACGAACGTTCACAAGAAACTGTAAGTTTAATAGAAAAAAACTTATATGTTAGTCTCGATCAGGCTTAATTAGGCTGTCTACTAAAAAATAATGTCACACTTGGCGGATCGTGGGTTCAAATCCTGCCCCGGGCATGGTCTGAAAAATGTTCCTTTCCAAATATTTTTTTTCGAGCCGAAGGGCTTAGTTGCCCAAACCCTTATATCCATAATCAATTATTGTGTAAGGTATAATAATAAATAAAGTAATACGATACAACTTAATGTAATAAGGCCGAACAGATGGGAGGCTATTATAGAAATAAAAATAGTGGTAACAATGAGACACAGTAGCTTTGAGTGCGGTGGACTGAGACAGTACGTGGGCAGAAGTTGATTAGTAAATTCGCAACTGGCAGTTAGAGTAGTTGTCTGGATGGACAAATGTAATAGCCGAAGGCTGTAACGAACTTACTTACCCTAGGGTATCCTCAGCGATGTCCGGGGTTCGTAACTCAAATTTAATTAATTTGCAAAATTTATTTTTCAAGAGATTTATTTATATTTAACGTAACTTTCTAACTACTACAAGCGTTAAATAAGTCCTAGCATAGTACCTAGTGTAATATGTAGCCGTGTGTCAAGATGTCCCCCCAGTGGAGTCGGTAACAACATCAAACTACCGGCTCTGTCTGCGTTAGGTAAATAGTGTCAAATAGTAAAAAAATAGTTCCAGTTTCCCGAAGTAACGCTGCTGGAGTCAACAAGAGTTGGCTCTTGGATGATGTTCGCTGTGTAGCCCAGCTGATGTTCAATCCTGACCGTCTGTGCGAAGAAGAGCTGAATTATTGGGCTGCTGGTGCTTTTATAGGCCAAGGCTGCCACAGCGCCCAGTACATCTTGTTGTTGTAGGAATAGCCAAATTCCTCTGTAGCTAAATCCATGTCTGTTCTTTTTGTAGGGTCACCTTTGTTTGTTGTTATCATGGTGTGAGTGCCCTTGGGCGACCTTCATAGTTGTTGGGAGCATGTTGGTTGTCCCATTTGTTGTTGCCTCAAAGCAGATTGGCCTCAATGTAGGTTTGTTCTTATTGCCAAATCTACCTGTTGGTGTCCGCCGCTGGACTCGCTGTCTGTCTTATCGCTATTGTTGTTCCATGTGTTCGAGGAGCTTGCCCTATCGAAACATTCGGCCGCTCTCCCTTGCGCGGTGTCCGTACTGTCGATTATCCGAACGGTCTTCATATCGGGTTCCTTCACGTTTATCTTCTCAAGTTGCTTTGCAATAATTGTTGTAATAGTTAAAATTATTTTGCAGTTCTCTCTACTCCGCGGCTGTAAATGTTTTTGCTATGGGATTGTTGTTGTTTTATGTTTTTATAAATTTTCAGCCTATGCTTGTCCTTGTTTGTAACATGTCAGAGGTCGCGGTTGTTCAGTTTTGAATGGTTGTTGTGTGCTCCGTTTGCGCACAAAAAATTTGTAGAAATTTGTACAAATGATCATTCGCGTTCTTTTTTGGATAGTTTTCTCTTCGTGGCCGAATACTCTCTGGAATTTCTATGATTGCAAATTCGTACTGGAAATGTACGTGAACGGACCTATTGTTTTCTTCTTTCTGCTTGCATTATTCTTCGCTGCCGATATTTGAACTTAACTTTTAAATAACAATGGTAATAAAAAAATAATTTTTAATATAAAAAAGATTTACAATATAATTTTGATGTAATATAATTGAATAATAATGAGAAAATAAAAAATGTACATAAAGAATAATAATAAAGAAAAAAATATTCTAAATAAGAATAAATGTAATCCAGTACTTTAATTATAATATAGTTTAATTATTATTTGAAAATAAAATAATGTCAATAATTAAAGATAAATTTGAAGTGAAAAAAATTAACAGAATTTTTGTATTATAATATAATTTAATGATAAAATTAAATCAATTGAATAATTTTAATAGTGAACAAGTAAAAATTATTAGAAAACGAAAAATTGGGACAAGAACTGGACTTGTTGTGAGTGATACAAGTAACTAAAAGTATCTCCAGTATCTGAATAAAATCAAGTCTCGGGACTGCTCGGCAGACACAGAGGGCAACATTTGGGTTGTGATTCAAATGTTCACTGTTGTACTTTGACTGTTCTTATACAATAACTAAGTGAATTTAAATTAAACTGCTTACAAACTAAATTATCAGAGAAGTGCTTTAAATTATTAGGAGTATTCATTCAAAACAAACTTATTAAACAATTGCAACTAACACAGTATTAAATGATTTATTAGTGATCGATTTGTTTGGAAAAAATGACGGTAACACATTGTCGCGTGCTTACAATTAGTTTGCACACCAAAATGGCAGTGCGGAGTTACAACCGTTTTACAATATTGTAAAAATACATTCTTTACAACATTTGCAACGAATATACGGCATTAACTGAGTACCCCTATAATATAATATATCGCGTTTGGTCTAACCCGACTCCAGCTGTGTTTACTTGTTTTTCATGTTATTGGTTTTGGTTGACGTACACTAAGAAAAAATGTGAATCATTGTTTTTAAAAACACTTCTATTCTAAATTTTACTTTTATCATGGTTTTTATTTTGCGTTTTATCTAAATTTATTTATTACTAAAATATTTTCTTTTGCGGATGTTTGTATTTATATATTTCTTATATTATTATTACAGAATTTGTTCATGAAACCTTTCTTAGTTTTAAGAATGTTTTTGGACTTGATTGATTTTTATAATATTGAAGGATTTGTCCGAACATTTAAAAAAAATAATAATATTGTTTATTTTTTTGAAGAATTTTTCTACTCATTTTAATTTTGTTTTTTCCGCTTTTCTTTTGATTTTATTTTTTCTATTTATTTATTTTTATATTATTTTGTTTCGTTGAGATTTTGTTTTTTAAAGGAAAAACGGAAAAATTGATATTAAACCATTTCTATAATTAAGCAGCACCACAGCTCAACAAAACAAAGAATTGAGTAACTAAAGTTAGCGACAAATCATGCGTACAATTTGGATCAAATACTATGAACACAAGCAAACTAATCATACAAATAAACGAACAGAACTCCTGACACTGGGCGGCACACCAACGAGCACACATTTTGAAAATCAATACTTTCTATATACAGTTTCCTCTAACAACGCGCAAGAAAACCAAAGAATAGTGCTCCGATAATGCGCAATGTGTTTTATCATGCGTTTATCGAGCACTTTTTTCAACGTTTTTCAACTTACCCTGCGGATCTACTAAAAGCCTTTCGTTTCTAAAAAAAAGACTAACTAAATTTTATTGTTATACAACTCTGGTAACTCTAAAAATTATTCATAGAGAAAACTAATGAGGAACAAAGTTAATCAACAATAATAAAAATAATAATGAAACTATATTTTAAACTTAATTGTCAAGTAAAGAATTGCTTACTTTTAGGAATCTACTAAAAGAAAATTGTATCTATCAATGTAGTTAAGTAGGAGCGTGGTGTATGCGAGTGGGCTATGCCAGAACCAAATTTACTGATTAAAGGAGGATTGAACTCTTTGAGATGAGAAATGTGTATTTAAATTATATAATCAGTAAAAATTGTATGGCAATAAAAAATTAGGAAAGGAAAAAAATATGAAAGGAAATGAGAGGAAGAAGAGAAGGCAGACAACAGATAAGAAGCAGAATGAGAAAAATGTAGAAGAAAAATGGTGTATTTTAATTACGCAATTAGAACAAATTGTATGGGAATCATTAAAAAATTTATTATTGTATAGAGGACCTTCCGATCTATTCTGCCCCCATCAGAGTTGCAATCTACATCTTTGAGTCCTATCTTCTACATAAACGCAATGGATAGTTTTGGCTCCAGAGGTTTCACATCACTGGGAGAGCCTTGGAAGAATCCCAAGTATTTCCTGCGGGTGTGCACGAAAGCCGGATATTGTGTCAGGAGATGCAAGGATGTCTCCCCTATCTCCATACAGAATCTGCAGAAGCCCTCTGAGGTCACCATATGTGAGTTCGATTTACAATGTCCTGTGAGCACAGCCTGTCATCATCCTAAGATTTTTCTTCGAGAGATTCATGAGTGATTGGAATCTTTTTAGGGATGTCTCTAGGAGACTCTTTGATACCTTTAAGTCCGGTATATCAACACAGTACTTGTACCTAAGGCGAACCCCATCAATCCTAAGTTGGTTGAACAGCTTGCCTGTTCCTAGAGTACAGAAGGGCTCTGGGCCAATAAAGTGTGCTACAGCCTCCTTCCTTTTAAGTTCGTCCGCAATCTCGGCCTTATCTCTGCCTGTACGTCCTGGAACCCATAGTATAGTAATCTTGTTACGAGAGCCAATAGTATTGAGTTTGTTGATGCAATCCCATATCAGTTTTGAATTTACCTGATAAGAGGTAAGTACCCCAATCGCTATCGGATAGGATTTTCTCGCGCTCATAGCATTTCTCAATATTATACACATCTCTCAATAGCGTGGATGTTCGCCTGGAAGATGCTCCAGGTCTCCCAGTTTGTTTTCCTGGGAGTTCTTGGGTAAATGACACAGTTTCGAACCTAATAATTCGGTGATCGGACATTGAAGGCTTATCAGGCGCAGTCCAGTTTTTGACGAAACTCTTCTAGTACGAGTTCCCCACAGTTATGCTTAATACCCTAGGTCTTGTTAAAAAAGCGGGTTTATTGCCCACATTAAACATTTTTAGTTTACTACTTAGTATGAATTAAAATAGGATCTCACCTCTTGTATTGTTGTTAGAACTACCCCAAAGTTCGTTGTGTGCATTGGCGTGACATTCAATCAGCAGCGGCAGTCCCTTAGAGTTGCAGTACTCCTCCATTTTAATAACTGCGTCCTGAGGAGCACAGGGTTCATCATCTGGGAAGTATGCTGATGCCACACCAGTTCCTTCGTTCTTCCATTGAGGAGTACGGGTACCTGAAGAGCGACTAAAATACTCCGGATGTGTGTTCTGAAAGACGAAAGAATATTTAATATACTCTGTAGTATGATACAAGCCCTAGGGTAATTGAATCGAGTATCGTACACTACCCGTATCTCATTTCCTGTCAGGCCCTTGACCTGGCTTCTGTACACCCAAGGTTCCTGGACCAGCGCCGGCCCGAGCTGCTGTTTGGTGAAGCACCTTGCAATTACCCCAGATGTGGCTTTAGCGTGGTGCAGGTTTATTTGTGCTATCCTGCTGTTGGTCATTCCTTCGTTTTCCAGCCCTTCGCTAAGGCGTCCACGAGTGCAACTAGTAATTTGAGAAGGAAGTTGTGAAGAATGTTAAAGAGAAAGTTTTATCTAAACCTGAGCGAAATAAAGTGAAACATATTCCACAATAGTCAGTAGTGCGTATATATGATAATAAATTATAATTCAATTAAATAAAATATGATTATGTAAAGAAAAAACTTTAAGAAAATAAACAACAAAAAAAAATAAATAAGTAACTAAAATAAAATCATGTTTAGTTTTTTTATTTTCTTTCTCCAAATATGAATGTTTTTTTGTTAATTTGCATTTAATTGTTGGGATAAGTTTTATATTATTAATTATTTGGGGTGGGGAGAAATGAATGAACTAAAGGTGGCCTCTAGACCCCTGTTGCGAGCAGCAAAGCTGATTTAGATAGGGTTGTACATGGAGGCTAGGAACAGAGTTTAGCCAGCACTAGTGGATGGGAAATTCCTACTAGTAGATAAGTAAACCTGCTAATTGCTGTGGAAAGTAATTCGGTGAGCGTGAACAAATACGATGCGGAAATAGACACATATATCTATAAAAACATCCAATTTCCTCTTTCTTCTGAGTGAAAATTCAGTTTTAAATAAAAATTTGAAAACTAAAATGTATAAATTTAAGTGAAGATCTAACAAAAAAGTTATGAATAGCAAAGAAAAGAAATGAAATGCAAATAAAAGAAAATAAAATATGACAAATAAAGCGTTATAAAAATAATTTTATTGTATGCAGAATGGTGGCCGCGGTTATCTCACGCCTACAGTCGTGGTTCTCAACCGGCCACACTGCATCAACTGTAAAATATATGTATTTATATTTTTCCCCTATCGAATTTGAAATGTTTCTAACATAACTCATCTCTCCTTTTTCCTTTGCCGGTCGCCCTCTTCAGTCATCTCGCTAAGCGGGACCGCCCCATCTCGCCCCCTTAGCCTAACAGTTTTTTTTCGCTTATTATAATTTGAAAATTAATATTGCATATAATCTTAAATATACTGTTACGAAATTGCCCTCCTGACAATTTCTCTAACTCTCTGTACTCGGACTCGTACCACTGGATTGTGTAGTAATCAAACAATCGCTGGTTAAATTAAAATAATTAGCTTTATTTAATTATTGCTATTTACACATTTAATATTAGGCTTAAAGTTTACTTAGTTATTACTTGCACTTTATTTCACAAACCATTAGTCACTTTATTTAATAAGTAATTTCATCACTTTGCAAAATTACAAATACTGCCAATACTGCTGCTTCGATTAAAATGCCAATTCCACGCTATTCTCGTATTTTCTAGAGGTTTGTATCCACTTCGACAGAAGTCGAGAATATTCTTTTTGATATTACCGACAGATGGTTCTTGAATAAGCTTTTATTCGAATAGTTCGCATCTTGACCCACAGGGGCACTCATTCCCAAACTCAGTTGGGATCCTGAAAGTATGCTATCACGTTTCATTATGCCATCACTTTTATCAAGACTTTTATTTCGTTGACACAGTCTCTTTTTTCGTTCTGGAAGGAGCCGAAAAAAACGATGATAAGACATATTATATGCACCACTATTTAACATCAATCTCTGATTTAAACAACTCCGAAGCGCAATTGTTGTGAAGTTTAATCAACTTTAATCTTAGAGCAAATTTTTTCTAGATATTCTTAACTCTGATCGTCGAATTTCCTCTTGAAATGTGGGACTTGCTTGCAGTCTCTTTGGCCACTCGATTAGCTGCTCGTCTGTTATTCCAAGTGTATTTATTTGGTGAAAGATAGTTCTATCAAATTTAAAACGCGTTTGATGATACACTGAGTATTGTCTAGGCTGGAGTTGCTGCAGGTAAGCAGCGTCTTAGGTAGTACTGTTGATGGAAGTGAGACCGACAAAATACATTTATAGTTATATGATAGGGCTAGCTCACATTTGTTGGGAGCATATTCAGCAGTCTTTGACGGCTTTTCTATCAGCAGTAGTTTTGTGGACTATCTTGATGTTAAAGGCAATTATCTGCACTACTCATTAATTGTGGCGTGTTTGCTTTCATGTATCCTAAAACACCGCCCTTCGCATACCTTCGACTGTCTGCGCCTTTAACCTGTGATAACTGTCTTTCGGGTTTTATCTATTTTAAAGAACTGAAGCAATTTGAATGCCCATACAAGTTATGTTCATGCTTATTCGACGTTTCTGGTGCATCGTCTGACAATTTCCATCACTCCCAATACAAAAATGTCTCATTTGCTGTGGCGAAATTCTTGCTGTATTTTCGATTAACATTTGAAATTGGTTATTTACACAAATGCAATCAATGCACTAAAATTATAGTAAACATTATTCGAGAACTAGAAGCATGCACAGACTTACATGTTCAATTACAACATTTATACAGAAAATATCAGAACTGCTACAGAAATAGAAGCAATATTTGGCAATAAGTTCACTCACAGCACTTTACTTTGGGCACTAATGATCTTGGTTAACAAATTTAATCAATTGTAACACGCAAAGGAGGAAAAATGTGTTTTTCAAATTTTAAATAATTTAAAGGAAATAAATTCGTGGAAAAAAGGGAATTCACATGCTTTAAAACAAAAAAGTATCAGAACATAACCGCCTCTCTCTATTCCTCCGAATAATCCTTCTCCACAAATCAGTTGAGAAATCCACAGCCGCACCCTTCAGCCTCATCTGCGTGAATAAGGCCTCCTTACGGAACATCATCTCCATCCACAGAGGACATGTCTCCTGGTCTTCACCCCAGAATACTAGATATTCCAGACTATTGTATGAGCGTTTACGACGAAAAGGAAGAGAATGAGACGGTAACTCACCACCTCCTGGGACACTGCCCAGCCATCTCCAGACACAGGTCGATACACATTGGCCGCCAGTCTTTTAATAATAAAACGGAAAGTCTAAGTTCAGTGGACACAAAGATGCATCCAAAACACTGAGTGAGTCGCATGATTTCTGTTGGCAGAGGATATCAATCGCCCATCATTTTCCTGGTACCACAAACTTGTTGTAAGTGTGCCTGCTAGGGAGATAGGCAGACTAGAAATAGTTGTATACATGAATTTATTTGCACCATTAAATTATTTTTAAATTGGGATCTGTTTCAACTCAGAAACGATCACCACTG